>BSBN01000209.1:4332500-13909619 GCA_027924645.1 Cunninghamia lanceolata
GTGCTTTCCATGTAAAATTCTCACATGCCTAAAGATTATCCTAGAGGGAATCTACAACAAAGAGTGGTAGAATAGCAAAGGAAAAAACCACAAGTAGAAACTCAACAAGGGAAAGATCAATAGCAGTCACCTGGTGTGTAGAATGCGGTCTTGGTGGCTCAGATGCAAAAGGATGTCCATTGAAAATGAGGGAAGGATTTCTCCTGAACATGCACTTTTCTCATGGGTAGAAGAGGAGGCAGTGTTTGTGAACGAGGAGTCCACTTCAAGGATCCCTCAGGTTCATTCTCATTATTGTACTCATTTGAAGAGAAAAATTGTTGAGGATCCAATGAACATGTTGCAACCTAAAATCACTTTCCAGAAAAGTTCAATGTTCCAAGCCACTCAGCCACCAATACAGAAACAAAATTTTAACTCCGTAATATTAATACCAAATATTGGTACTACAACTTAGCTGATTGAAAAGGCAAGATTCCCAGGACCATACCAAAGATTACTAGCATTGGGCCCATTAAATGTGGTAGAACAATTAAAAATGCTTCAGCCAATATCTCTCTTTGGGATGTGTTGTCAATTCTAGAACAAAAGACTCTATTACAAAATACATTAAATACACAAGAGACACATGTAGATCCACCAGTCTCAAAGGATACCAGCGCAAGGAAGAAGGTGACATTTGAAAAGGCCCCTCAGCAAGATCTGAAGGTTTCCCTAGTAATTCCAAAGGTAAAAGGAGGTAAGGCCAAACCTATCCCATTCTATTTGACTTTTATAATAGGCAAGAAGTTGCTGCATAATTCTATTATAGACTCAGGAGCAAGTGCCACTATGATGCCAAAGCGAATAGTCAATGCCCTCCAACTTAAATATGACCCCATGGAGAAAGGGGTGATGCAACTAGATGGGAAAAAGGTACAAACCGTGGAACTCCTTAAGGAGCTTCCTCTTGTGTTGTACACATGTCCAAATTTCACTATAAAGAAAGATGTTTTCATCATAGACATCCCACCTATTTTTGACCTCCATTTATCTAGATGCCAAAATTGGAGGGTATCTCTCCTTAGACTAATCACATTTGATTATGAGAACCAAGTATGGTTCTAAAATAAAATTTTTATCAAAGTCATTGCATAATGAACACATTTTAAAGGAAGTAATGACTAATTTTGAAGCAACACATACTCTAGTCACTTAGGATGAATGACTCGATATGGAATTAATTGATGAAGAAGGTGTCCTAAGTAACAAAAGTGAAGAGGATGAAGTACTTTTGTTGGAAGCCTCTCAGAATGATCCTTTCGGAAACTATGATTCCATTGGACTAGGAACATATGTAATCATCAAAGAAGATTTTGTGATCCATGAAATAACAAAGACTTCCAAGGAGATCAAGCAAATTATAGAATGGGATACCTCTCTCTAGACTCTACACTTTGATGGTGCTACGTGCAGAAATGATTTGAGAGATGGAATGTCTCGAGTCACCAGTAGGGGAGAAAATTCTCAAAGCCTTCCACCTCTAGTTCAATTGCACAAACAATGACACATAGTATGAAGCTCGAGTGCATGGACTTATCTTGGATGAAAAAATGGGAATCAAAAAGTTACAAGTATTCAAAGACTCATAGTTGGTAATCAATAAGGTTCTAGAAAAAGTAGCTGCAAAAAATGTGAGAATGAGATCATACTGCCACTAGGTATGGGATCAAATAGAAAGATTCACTTCTTTCAATAATCAAGTGGTTCAAAGGGTTTGAAACACTGAAGTAGATAGAATGGCACAAATCAGGGCACAATTTGACCCAACAGAAGATCTATGGCTAAACGAGAATATGGTGAAACTAGTCATCCGACTGGCTATCCCAGATAATGGGAATCACTAGAAAGTCTTCAACAATGATGATCAGACTGCCTTGTTTCTACAACAATTTGGCAAGTTTGTTGATCAACTCTAATCTAAGATAGAAGAAGCTTATGAGGATCAGATAGTGCAATTAAAGACAAATAAGCTTCCAAAAGGTCTAATAACTTTAAAGAGTTTATTTGATTCTAATGATGCCAAAATAGATAGAAGAAGATTCATGGCCAACAAGGATGATTACTCTAAGTTGGAAGTCAATGATGAAAAAAGAATCAAGGTAGGGAATGTTACTACACAAGAGGAAAAAGAGTAATTGATTTTATTGTGCAATAAATATGATAAAGTGATAGCCTGGAAGTATGAGGACCTCTAGGGATGAAACAAAGGAATAGTCTAACACACTATTGAACTAGTGGAAGGAGAAAAACTAGTTCATCAAAAGAAGAGGCCAATATATCTAAGAATCATGACCATGATGGTGCATGAATTAAACAAGATAATTGAATTCAAATTCATCTTTCCCATCAAACATTCAAATTGTGTATCCACTTTGGTCCTGGTCTGGAAGAAAAATGGTGGAATTAGACTCTATGTAGATTTTTGAGATCTAAATTGAGCTTCCCTTAAGGATCACTATCCTTTTCCTTCTATGGAGCAGATTCTGTAGATAGTGGCAGGAGCCAAAAAAATTTCTCTTCTAGACCAGTTTTTCGGATACAATCAGATATAGTTAAAGGAGGAGGATCAACATAAAACCACTTTTACTACAAAGTGGGGAACCTTTTCATATGAAAAAATTCCTTTTGGCCTGTCCAATGCTGGAGCCACATTCCAGTGCACCATGGATATCACTTTCAACAAGTTGATGAATAAGATTATTTTGGTTTATCTAGATCTCACTATGTTCATCAAGGCTAGTGATGATCATTTTGATCATGTTGAGAACATTTTTCAAAAGTGTCAAGAGTTTGGGATTTCCCTAAATCTTAAGAAATGCATCTTTAGTTTTTCTTAGGGAAATAGGTTGGACATATTATGTCAAAATAAGGGATCTTTATAGATCCAAAAAGAGTTGAAGCTATCTTGAACCTACCGCTACTAGTGAACAAGGAGGGAGTGCAATATTTCTTGGGAAATATTGACTTTGTGAACCATTTCATTGCAAATTTTGTAGGGTTGGTCGGACCCATTACTGTAATGCTTCAAAAGAAGTTGAATTTCAAATGGACTCCAGAAGGCTGCAGAGCTTTCAAATGTATCAAAATGGCCATTTCTACCACTCCGGTGTTAGTAAATCAAGACTTTACTAAAAACTTATTTATGTATGTATATGGAGGGAAGCACAATGTAAATTCAGTTCTAACTCAAAAGGGAGATATTCAGTATGAAGAACACCTGATCTCTTTTTATTCAGACTCTATGAGAGTATGAATCTAGTTACAATTTTGTAGAGAAGCAGGCTTACATTGTAGTCAAGGGTCTTAAAAAATTCTAACACCTGGTAACCATGAATAAAGTAATAATCCTAGTGGCACATGCTAATGTGCGTGAATACATCATGAAAGGAGAAATCATAGAGAAAAGAAAAAATTACATCACCAAGATTATGGAATATAATGTGGAAATTATGCCAACAAAGTTGGTTAGCAGAAGAGGAATCTGTGAATACATTGCCCAGAGTGTGGATGTTGTTGTAGATCAAGAAGAGAATTCAGAAATAGTATTGATGAATCAAAGTGCCAACACCAACTCCTGGGTGTCAAATAAGGTGTGTTTTATGGAAATAGGGAGATACCCAAGTCATCTGCCTCTTCATAAGATGCATTTCTATAGAATGCAAAATCTCAATTAATCCCTGGTTGATGGTTTCCTTTTCAGAAGAAATTTTCATGGAATTTTGCTTAGATGCGTAGAAAAAGGGGATGCTAATAAAATTCTACATGAGCTACATTATGGCTTGTCTAGGGGAATTTCTCAACTAGGACTACCGCAACCAAGATTGTGTGCACATGATATTATTGGACGACCCTATTTTCTAATTGTTTTGAAATGGTGAAACGATGTCAGTAATGTCAATATTTTGTAGGAAGATGGAGGAATGTCGTGATACATCTCAGCCTAGTTATGGTGGAAGAGCCACTTACTCAATGGGGTTTAGATTTCATAGGAATGATCAACCTAGTTTCTAGTACTAGTCATAAATGGATCCTCATAGTGATTGATTATTTCACTAGGTGGAGTGAAGTCATACCCTTGAAAGAAGCTACTGAAAGTGTCATCCTAAGTTTTCTGGAAGACATTGTTACAAGATTTGGAGACCCAAAAATGATCATATCTAATAATTCCAAGGAATTCTTTGGATCTAAAGTTTCTGAGTTTACCCTACAAAATGGTATTTTCTTGAAGACATCCTCAAATTACTACCTACAAGGAAATGACCTTACAGAATTGACAAATAAAAATATGATTTGGCTAATCAAAAGGATGGGTGAGAATCATCAAAAGGAATGACACAAAAATATGAAAGCCACATTATGGGTAGATTACATCACCCCAAAGCAAGTCATCAAGACATCTCCTTATGAGCTCATGTATGGGAAGAGAGTTTTAATGTCCATGGCAGTTGAGATTCTAGCATTACAACTCCTGAAGCAACTAGATATCGAAGAAAGTGGAGTGATGCAAGTAAGGCTCACTAAATTGATGGAGATTTAGGAATAGAGGGAATCTACCTATAATTCCATGTATGATTTACAATCATCTATCAAGTGATGGTTTGATCAGGGGACCACTGATTCAGATTTCAAAGTAGGGGATTTAGTTTTTAAATGGGAAGAACAATCTAAAAAATTTGACCAACATATGAAGTTTGATTCCCTATGGAGAGGACCATTTAAGATAGTGTCTTGCAAGCCAAGTAATGCATTTGACATAGAAGATGAAAATGGGGAAGTGACAAAGATTCCTGTGAACCAGATCTTTATGAAATTTTATAATTGAATGGAGTTGTGACACTTGTACATAGTTAGTTAGGTGTTGTTTCTTGAGAGGTTTCTTGTCTCTTTTTAAATAAGTGCTTATGGTACAGGTTGTGTTTTTTTTCAATAAAGTCATTGGCATTTTGCCACATGTTTGGTTCTCATAGTTTATGAGTTACAACCACAAAAATTGCCCAACTACCGAAGATTTTTCAATCATTAATTGACAAGTTATCAAACATATCCTTATGGAGATTTGCTAATTAATCACTGACAAGACTCTAGCGTGTGTGAAATTAAGGCAGATACAAGGGCACACTAATTAAAAAGAAAGAAATATTAAATGCACACAAGAGTAGATATATACATTGTTTTGAAGATTGATATGATTCATTTGTGATAATGGATTCAAGGTTTCAGCCAGAGTGAATAGATCATTTCTTTTCAATTCATAGTACTTTGTGATTTTGAGTCATTTTTAGTTGTTTAAAGAATCAAAATCCATCCAAGAAGCATAGTTTTAATAGCCTAAGACACGATGGAAGCAAGAAGCAACAAAACTATCAAAAGAAAGCAGTCTTATGCAAGAAGGGCGACTGTGGAGCTACCACTACAATTGGAAAACAACAAGTCTTATGCCTCAACACCAACACAACATAAGCCAAAGCTACCTTAGATCTAAGATCACAGAAGAGGTAGGTGGCAAGATCCCACTCTTGTAATAGACCCTGCTGATAAATATCTTTAACCCTGTCTTATCAAAAAATAACAAAAATCTTAGAGAAGGATCCCATGCATGCATGATAGAAAGGGTTAAAGTAGGGGATGTAGAATCCTTTGGAATAAGGCTTTGGAGTTCTCAATTGGCTCAATTTTTAGTTCCTCTAGTGTTTCCTAGCCCCGAGCTAGTCGACGACAAAGATACCCACATCATTATGGGTCAAAACATTAAGGTGACCATCACTACATAGGCTATTAGGGATATGTTGGGTATCCAATATGATGCTTCTATGGACTTCTGCAGCCTGGTTAAGTGGCAAAAGATTTGGGATATGTGGGAAAATCAATTGGCATTCTTGAACCATGAGCTCTATTTGGACCCTAAGAATACAGTTATGCCTTCTCTACCAATTGGTTTAGCTAGTTTCAATAGAGATGTGCAAGATGCACATTCAATTCTTGCTTTCATATGTGGCATTGATAATGTTGTAAATGTGTATGATTACCAATTGGGTGATCCCCTGGCAATAGGCTTACAAGATGGATCTTTCAGAGATCAGAGCGGATAGGCTAAACTATCAAATAGCTAACCTCCACGACCAACAATATTTTAGGTACACATATTTCTTGTTACATTTGATTTTGAATCCCCAATTCTTCTCACCCCACATGCAACTCACAATGGCTGAGGTGATTGGTGATGGGAAAATATTGGTCCCTGTGTCTGCATGGACTCACCTTCTATCAATCAATTCAGATTTTATGAGTACTCTAAATGTTTTATGACTCTGGCTCTAATAGACCTCAGTCTTGATGTAATTTATTTTCAAGTAAGTAACAAGCAAAGAGCATTATTGTCCAGTATTCATCTCCCATGCAACTGGTTCTTTGGTACTCATTTCACTATGTTGTGTGTACATGGTTTCAAGGAGGAACCATTTAGATTACCCAAATTTCTGACTGATAGAGTTGTAGTCTTAGAGATGATCTGCCAGCTTGACATTATTGATTCTAAATTTGGGGCAGGAAAGAAGAGGAAGACCTTTTATGACATCCCTTTCTCCAAAGGGGGAGGCATTACAATAATGAAGTGAAAAGAAAATCATTTCCTTATGATGAAACTAGTGGAGACGGGTCGAGATCAAATAATAGACAAATGGTAGTATGACCCTAATGGTGCTGTAAGAAAATGGATAGCTGCATCAAAATCTCCAATGACTTTCAAGCATCAGACTCACCCTTATTTTGAAGCAAGGAGGTTGCCGCTCACCAACACTAATGATGATTATATCGAGTTGGAGTAGATTCTAGATGAATTTAGGCCTCTATTGGAGGTGTTTTATCAAATTCTTAACCATATGATCTAGTAAAACTAATGGGACATGGCCTAAGGGCTGCTTTTTTGAAAGAAGATTGGCCTATGGAAAATATTAATGCCTATTAGAAATATAGGCAAGAAGTATTTAAATGGGAAAAGAATTTTGGAGAGATAGAAACAGATGAGGAGTGGGAGTGAATATGGGATGAGCATCATGCAGAGATGGCCTCCCCATATGATGTGTGTAAAGTTTTTGGTGGGGAAATAGAATTAAAAACTAAAATAGAAACTGAGCTAGAGAAATAAGAAGAGGAGAAAGAACAAGAGTCGCAGGAAAGAAAGAGGTAGAAGCTAGTGTTACAGGAGGAGTCTGAGGATGAAGATATTTTCATCATTGGGTCAACAACTAGTGCAACAACATCCATCGGAGCTTAGGTAAGTATCTCTTCACCCTCTTCTGCTTCTTAGTCTATTCCCCTTTCTTTTCATACTTCCCTCACTATGTGTGCTCCTCCCATTTCATCTACTCTGTCTATGACTCCACTACACTCCTTTTCCACACTTACTACAACATAATTAACTACCCCACCTCTAAGAAATTTGTTGTCGTTCTCCCCTTCAATTTTGATGATGCATTCTCTAGTTCCCCTAGGCTTCAACCCTACTTCAACACAACAACAGGTGACCATTCCCTATGGTCTACCTCAAGGTGTACCTTTTACCAGTGGGATGATTCCATCTCCATCTATGTTTCACCAATAGGTTGAAACCACAAGGCTTGAGAGGCTCATTTAGAGAAATAGAGGACAAAGGAAGGTCAAGCCTCTGCAATCCCTATATGACCATGCCCAATAGGCTTTGATGATTTCTCATATGACTCTGATGGTTATAAAGCCTCAGGAACAAATGCAACTGGAGGATTATTCTATCCACTCTATTGGTTTGAACCTCGCACAAGATGACCCACAAGATGAGGGGGAATTAATGGAGGAGACTCAAAAGTTTGTCATGACAGACTATATAACAATGAGCTAGAAATTTGAGAAATAGACATAGGAATTGGCTTGGGTCAAAGGCACAGTGGACCAATTGAGGCTGAAGGTGAAAGCCAAGGATATAGAAATCTCCAAAATCACCACAAAAGCACAGAACCTGGTCTCTAAGGAGTCATTGAAAGTAAAACAGACTAAGAGTGTTGAGTTGAGTGTGGAATTAGAAATGGCAAAGACACATCCAGATACACTAAAGCAAGAGAAGAGTTAGGTTGAGAAGCATCTTGTAACAAAATAGGTGAATTGACACATCTATATAAAAGCCTTGCAGAGGAGAGAGATGCGAATAAACAGTTGAGGGAAGAGGTTTGAGAAAAGGATCAATAGCTCTTCATCCCAAATAGGAGCTTATGCAACAACCTCCCATGATGAATGTGTTACCCCTAATCCAAGAATTATATGTTTCATATTGGGGACGTATCTCAGAGGAAACCTCAAAACTTAAGTCGACACTCAAATTCATTGCAGAGGCCTAGGCTCTTAGTGTAAAGGTAGACATTGTTGTTAAATAGAATCTCTCCTCGGTGACTCCCAAAGTTGCTGAATATCAGCTGTTGGTACAAAATTTATATAGTTCTTCTAAAGAGACTCTTCTAGTAGTTGGTGTGGACAACTAAAGAACCACTACTATAAAGGTAAATGAATTCTTGGGTCAAAACAAAGTAGCCTAGAAATGTAAAGGTCATTGGAGGCTTTGAAGTAGGTGGTTTGAGAAATGAAGGGACACATTGAACACTTGGTCCAGTTAGGACTCCCCTCTCCATTTCTTGATGATTCATCAGTCCTCTTAGAGGATCAGATTAAAGTTTTGTTGCTAAATAAGTAGATTGATCAGACAAAATTTGTAGGATTAAAACAAACACCAAGCATTGTAGAGGTAGAGGTAGTTTTACAACCTCTCACACAATTGGAATTCCAGATGAAAGCCACTGTTGAAACCCTTAAGGGCTTTTCCTACAAAAAGATCCTAGTTTTTGATAGGGTGTTTGAAGCATTGAAGAAGAAGGTACAACCTTTTGAGTATGATTGGGTCTCTTTGCAACAAGCTCTCTAGAAGCTATAATGCAAATTATTATGGGTTCACATTTTTGACCTTTTCTCTTTTCCAGTTGTAGTCTTTTTGGGTTCTTCTATGCAAGTGGAGATTCCCTAGTGAGTCACCAAGAACTGTAGAGTAAAAACTCTACATTTTGAATATTTTAAGGTTCACAGTGTGATTCATTTTTTTCTAAGGGAAGAGGCATCAAAGGCATCAATAGAAACAATGATCAATAGATGGTGTAATGAAGATAGTGTTGCATATATATATATATTTATATATTATATATATACCTATGTTTCAACTTATATAGCTTTCTATGTGTTTCAGGAAAGTGTTGTGTTTCTTTCAAGCTAGAAAATGGGTTCCACGTGTCTCGTTGGTACTTCTCTAGGGTAGTAAGAACTCTGACATTTTTGCTTTGCTATGCCATTGGTTAGAGAATCCATGTGGCACCTTTTCACATTGGTTGGGCTCACAGTGGTGACATAGTTTAATTGTTGTATCATTTGCTGAGGGAAAGTTAGTGGGATCCACATGTTGCTTCCATGCACATTCTATAAGGCTCTAGTTCTGATAGTTTCATCTTGTTGTGCCATTAGCTAAGAGATCCATGTGTTGTTTTTATGCACATTTTGAGAGGTGAGTGTTCTGACAGCTCTATTTTGATGCGCTATTGGCCAACTAGGCTACATGTCACTTATGCACTTCATATGAGATTCATATCGAAGAGTGGCATAAAGTTGGTGGGTCCTACTGGTTAGGGGATGAGGATCGACACTTGGCAACACCACATTTTTTGGAAGCATAATTTTTCTAACAATTTCATTATGATGCACTATTGGCCAGCTCATCCATGTGGTGGCTTTTTCTCCATGCAAAAGATCATGTCAAATTTTATGGCTTTTAAAAGGTAGTCTACAATGTAACTTGAAGTTTTTATATGCTTTTTCTTTAGTTAGCTTTTTATTTTTCTAGGTTTTCCTCTACTCAGTATTCTATTTAAGAGTGTGAGCTTTTATTTTCTAAGTAGTTGGAATTTATTTGAATACAACAGAGAAGAGACTTGAGCCTTTGTGGGTGTTTTTCAAAAAGCATTCTGAATATTGTGTATCTGTGCATTAATCTGAGCCTTGTATACTTTGTTCTCCTTTCACCAATGAAGAGAAATGACATTCTATGCTAATTTTTGAGTCTTTTATATGTGGTGTTTGCAATATTGTGATTCATTTAATTTGATTGCTAAGTAATGAGATATAATCTGTCATGAAATAATGCATTTATAATCTTGGAATAGTTATGATTGTTTATGTTGATTATCAGTAGCCAGAGAAAGTGAGTCTTTTCCTTCATAGTAAATATGAATCTAATCCGGTGCATCACCTTAGTATAGTTTCAATTATCAACATTATTATTTCTCTCCTCTTTTCTCAAGCCACACAGAAACAAAGAAGAGTCAGCTTCTCTAAAACCCAGATGTCTTAGAAGCAAGTCCCACATTCTAAGATTTCCCATTGTTGCTAGTGAAATGCAAATTTTACCATCAACACCTAAACCTAATCATTATCCATCTAATTACATCCTAATCATCTCTAATCCAATTCCATTTCAATCCCTAATCTATAAATTCCATCCTTATAATCAAACCCATCATCCTAATCTCATCTCCATCGTCATTCTAATCCAATCCCTCTATCCACTTATTCTCCTTTCACCTAAACCCTATTCTAATCCACTCATCCCTTATCCAAAATCAATCATCCATTATCCATCTATCCCTCCCTAATATACATCCCATCCAACATCTTTAATAAAAAATCATCCTTTGAAAATCAAAATTTCATTAAGGACTTAACCTCTTTCAACCCCATCCAATTTATTCCAAACCTAATCATTTTCACTCAAAATCATCATCCAAGGGTCCTAGACCTAATCCCTAACTATTCCCCATCAAATTCAAGCCCTAACATTAAGCTTAAGGCCCTATTTTCACAAACAAGCACCTTTGTCCCTAAACAATCACCTCTATCCCTAAAAAAGTTCCTTTCTCCTAGACAAGTGCCTCTATTCTACACAAGTGCCTTTGTTCCTACACAAGTGCCTTTTTCAAAATAGGCCAAATTAATCCCTTAAATCAAACATCAAATGGCATTAGGCCTAATCCAAATCAACCCCAATCAATACAAATCCAACCAAGATCAAGTGTCATACATCATTGAGCTTGATTAATCAAATCAAATTAAATCCATCCTAGTATCAAGTGTCATATATCATTGAACTTGATCAATCCAAATCTAAGGTCATTTTGATATCAAAAAAATCTTAAGTCCTAAACCTTAGAAAATCAAAATCAAGTCATCCTACATCACATTATCCTAAATCCAAGCCCAATCTTGAATCCATATTACAATTTCAATGATGATTATAGTCTTGTTGACCAAGACAAAATAAAAAATCTTGATGGTCATCGGAAGTAAGATTACCATAAATTACCCTCACCCATCCACACATACACAAGCACCTTATGACTATGCATTTTCTAGCACAAGCTATGCCCTTGCTCCTAATTGCATACCTTATGGTCATCCTTATGCTACCCTTGACAAGGTAAATCCATTTTGTCTCCCATCCATATCCCAACATCCATTCTCGTATGAGGTCCCTGTCACCTCCACCTCTTAATTGTGCATCCTTCATCCCCTCATTAACCACATCCTTCATTTACTTATCCCACTTATCCACATCCATCATATGATTATCCACCAACCTTGCTATCCACTTCACCATCCAATCCACCATCTAAATGTCACACTAAATCCAAATCCCTCTTCTCAAGTTTTTTTCAAAGACTCCTAGCTAAGGATATTGAGCAAAACTGGAAACACAAACTTGTGGAGTCATGCCACCCCACTCATCCAAAATCACCTATATGTGTCATTGATGACACCTTCACCCACCTATAACCTATCAAAACTACACCATCCCCTTCATCCTTCCTATCCAAAATCCTATCCCAAACATCTCCTACTCCTCCAGCTACCCCATTAGAGGAGTCTATCCAATCGCCAAATGAAGTTACACACTTCTCTCCTATTGCACCTTCCATGCAAATCTGGCTATGTGAAGAGCCTAGTCCAAAGCATGTTGAAACATCCAAACCCCATCCTAAACAAGATCTCTTCCCTTTCCCAATTACACATCATCTCCTATTGATCCCCCATTATCAATTCTTCACCATTCCCTATTGACCCTTTACAACCTCTTATCAACCCCATCCTAAATCCATCATCCTATCCTCTTGGTCCCATCATTTTCATCCATGGTAGTTCTCTCAAAAGAGAAGAACAACTTATATCCACCACCCATCCTCCCCATCTAATAATGGAGTCACATCTTGTTTCCAAAATAACAAACATCCCATTGCACATCACATGCTCTAAAACATGAACTGCCAGGGATAAGGCTTAGGCCTTCATGAAAAAATAATATTGGATCCCATCCATGTAAAAATACATCTACAATTGCATGGCCTTGGTTATATATACCAAAGCAAACAATCTAAAAATGTTGGTATTACTTTCATGCCTCCTAAGGCAATTTCTTCCAATCCCAACATAGGTGCCTCTTGTTGCATCTACAAACCATTTGTCACTATCCCCCTCCCTTAGCATAAAAATTCAAAAAGCATATTGCTATCCCTCCTCTAGCTTATCCCAAATGTCCACCCATCTCTAAATCCACTCATCCACCCTTCATGTCATCATCCAAACCCCCAATACCCCCATCCTCAAATCCAATAATCCCTTATCCTTAAATCCACTCGTTCCTTCATCCTTAAATCTCCTAATCCTTCCATCCACAAATCTCATATCCCTAAATCCCTATCCCCAAAATTCCTAATCAAGACCAACAAGTGCACACATTGTTCAGTAATGAAGCTACCACCCAAACCATGGGATCTAAAAATAATAATTTGGATGCCTCTAAAAAAAAGAAAGAGATCCACAAAAGCCTAAGGCTTATCATGCCATAGGGCATTGATACACAAAATCCAACCCAAATCAAAAATCTAAAAGGCTGCAAAAGCCCACACCTCCAAAAATTAAAAAAATGATGTGAGTCCCCAAGGAAAAATAAATATATCCAAGTGGTGCATCCAAGTCTCACTCCATCCCCAAATCCCAAAATACCTATCCTTCATCACGCACCCAATCAAAAAATCATAAAAATCCTAAGCCCATCTGGGTCCCCAATTTGGCAATCCCATAACATCCCATCCCAATCCCACAATAAAAAATCCACCATCCTCATGAATCCCAAATCCCCTTACTCCGCATTCCCCATCAAAATCACAAGCTTCAAAATCTAGTGCAGTGTGTGCAAATGTTGGTCTTGGTTCCTCTCGACCCCATGACATTCCCACATACCCCCATCCCCCATAGTCTATCCACTATCCCCCATCCCATCGCTATGATCCATGCTTTCACATAATCTATCCAACCTTCATACATCTTCCATCCATCCCATCCACTCCATCTCCATCTCACACAACCATCTACTGACATCCATGTGCTAAATAACAATCGACATGGTCCATATGTGACAACTATCTAGAATGGGATGCTATCACCTTTCTATGGAAACTAACACTTGATTACCCATCCCCGTTCACCCCATCCAAATAATTTTCTCCATCCTTCCACCCATCCCATCCATATATCCACAAAATCCAAAAAAAAGTAGAAAAGTAAAAAAAATCACAAAAGCAAAGAAATCCAAAAAAATCTAAAAATCCAAAAATCATAGAAGTGAAGAGAAAAAATTATCCAATCATGAAAACCATTTCTATGGTGCCTTGGGAAAATACCATGATGAAAACTCCTTGTGGGTGTCATGTGTAATCCCCCATCCATTTGCACCCTACACTTGGGGCCAGGCCTTGCCTAGCCTATCACTCACATCCATTGTATATATTGTTAGTTGCTGTTGCACCAAAAGATCGACCTATTAATGCCCGATACAACCACTTGACTTAACAAGCACGGGAGGTGGTTAAGCCCTTGTCGCAAACCACCGCAACACAGCACTGAACAAGGAGACCAAGGACCACACCTTGCAACAATCCCCCCTAGCGCAAGCGCGGGGTTTGAACCCGTGACCTTGGCTATGATACCAATTGTTGATAACTGAGAGGGGGTGAATCAGTTATCTTAATTATTTCAGCTTTCTGAACTTTCTTAATAATTAGTGCAGCATCAATTCAAACAAGCAAACATAACCATGAAATAGAAATACACATGACACAATATTTTTGACATGGAAACCCTATTAAGGGAGAAAACCACAGGGTGATTAATCCAAGATTGTAGTCTCTGTTAGAAGAATGGAAGTACAAAATGGCACTTGCCAATTAGGGCTCACTGCCCGAGCACACTGCTCACAAGAGGCACACTGCCTACAAGAGACACACTGTCTACAATTTATAAAGAGTGTAATACAATACTTGAACTGATAAGGAGCATCAACATATGCTAGAGTTCAGTTCTGGTTAGGCTTTGTATACTGATCTGCTGCACTTCATCTTTCCTCTTCTTTTATGCTATTCTTCTTTCACATACTGGATCTTCCTTTCTACTTTTATTTAGCTCTACTACTTTTCTTCACACATCACTTACCACCACACTACATCTCATAACTAAATCCATCTTGTATATATATCCGCACAAGTGATTTCATCACCTTTCTAGTCAGCACCCGGAATAGTCAATATTTTCCATAAACTCTAATCTGTCGGCTGAATCCTTGCTTACCAAGTAATGCAGATCAAGGATATACTTGTGGAAATCATTAATCATGTCAACAAAACATAATTTATGCCTTCATAACCTTTACCAACATCAGTAACACATCCGGAATAATATCTGATGTTCTGCCAGTCAATTCTTCCTCTGTCACACTGCCAATCAGGAACTCGATACTCAAGTATTCATATCTTTTTCTTCATCTATCACCGGAGGCTAAATCCTTGGAATCTATCAGTCAAGATACTCCTCTTGACTTCCCCAAATCTGCACTTCACTGAGATACTTCTACTGAGAGATCCGGACCTGTCTGTCAAACCTTACTGATTACTCTGTTCTTGTTTACCAGACCACAACATTCTTCACTCTGACTTCTGGTATAGACATACCATGTCCTGCGGATGTATGGGATGAACTTTGTTGCTATCAAGGACAACATTCATGAATCCATATAGTGTCTCTTGCCAACAATCTCCCCCTTTGGCATTGATGGCAACACTTAGTGAAAAATGACTAAGTGTTTACACTATGGTCCCCCTTGGCTGATGCTCTATTTTTATATACATTTTCTAGAGCTCCCCCTTAGTTGGATTCC
Source organism: Cunninghamia lanceolata (assembly GCA_027924645.1). Classification (NCBI taxonomy): domain Eukaryota; kingdom Viridiplantae; phylum Streptophyta; class Pinopsida; order Cupressales; family Cupressaceae; genus Cunninghamia; species Cunninghamia lanceolata. The sequence goes on from BSBN01000209.1 coordinate 4,347,868, forward strand.
TCATTTTTCACTTCTGTTCACTCCCCCTTTGACATCAATGGCAAAGGGTAGGGTCCGCATACCAAAATTTTCAAAATTTTATCTGTATAAGTAAATACATAAGGAATACTTACATATACTGAAGTATGTCTGCAAAAGTTATTTTCAATTGAATGAATTCTGTAGCCCAACTTTGCTTCATTCTATCCAAAATTGATATATGACCGCTCAATAGGAATGCAAGTGCATCTGCCCTTTTTAGATTTGTTGGATCATTTGTCTGGGCTGTGATTTGAGCTTCTTTTATGGCCTCATGCATGGCCTTTAACTTAGGGACAATTATCCCTCTGAGGTCACTCAACCTACTGATTCTATTTTTCTTTTCCTTTTCCAGCTTCTTGATTTCATTCAAGACTGCAATAGTCTGACATTCTTGATTTATTATGGAGGATGAGAGAGGATCAAAGTTCTTTGATAGATTTGTTAGTTTGTCCTCCTATTCTTTTACTTTCTTCTCAATGTCCAATGTGGCTTTCGGCCATGATAAACAAAATTTGTATATTTCTCCGCCATCTTTAAGAGCATTTTCTAAGCTCTTTATCCCAATATTCATATTTCTCCTATCATTAATTATCAACCCTTGTACCTCTGATAATCTTTTTGCAAGAAATTCCTTCCGGACCTTATCTTCTACTGACTTCTCTAGGGAATCAAAATGTGTGGTAACACTATTCACTAGAGTTTTGAGATTACTGGATGAGGAGGCTATGTGATCCTTCTAAAACAATGGCATAATCTTTTCTAGCACTCCGAAAGTAGCTTCTATCAACTCACAGTCTTCCATGTGAGACTTTAGGAGTTTTTCTTTAGCCTTTGCATTAGCAAATGAAGCTATCTTCATTGTCTGTACCGGAGAAAGAGAATCAAAATTAAATGGTCCTTGTAGAAGCTCTAGTTCATCAATCTCCATTGTTTCTTTGTTCAGGAAATCTTGGACAGTTTTTGAAGTGTCTCTTGCCAGAGACAAATTTTTCTTTTCTTCTGTGGTCACAGAACTGTCTTTTGGAGCTTTCTCTCCTTCCACAACCTTTGGACTATTATCTTCTTTTTCCTTCACCTCTGCTTCTTTCTCCTTTATTCCTTCTTCTTCTTTGGATCCGGAGTCAGTAGGGGAAACCGGAGGAGAGATATTAGTTTGTTCATGGGCCACCTCTTCTGGAGCAGAGGATTCCAAGTCTTTAGCTGTTTCTGCACTAGTATTCATTACATCTTCTGTCATTTTCTTAGTAGACTCTTCTGCAACACTTGTGGTTGATGGGTCAGTACCCAAGTCCTCTATAATAGGAATATTAAATCTTTTGAAGGCTTTCTGAAGGATCTCTTCTATGTCCTTGGCTACCTTGTCAGTCTCACCAAGCATAAGTTGATTCATCCTTGCTTTGCTCCTAAACTCATCCTTGCAATCTTTGAACACCATATTCATTGTCTTGGGATCAATTGAAGGATATAGCTGAATTGCTATCTATTCCTAGATTTCTAGATCTTTTGCTCTAGCATTGTTCTTCCTCATTTCAAGCCTTTTCTCTAAGCTTTTGGGGATTAGAGAGATAATTTCAATAAAAGCTTTATTGTAAGTGTTCAAAAACTTAACTGTGGCTTCCTCCAGAATCTTTTTATCTGCTTCATTATATGCATCATAGAATTCTGTTAAGGGTTGCAGGTTCCCATCCACAGTGACTACTTTCACTACAACATCTAAGGATAGAGTGGGTTTTTCAACAAATTCCTCTTCCTTCTCTTCTTCTCCTTGACCAGTAGAGTGTTCACCAGATGATTTCTTCTGTTTCTTCACTTTCCTGATTTCTTCATCAAATTCAATCTCCTCTTCATCCCTTTGACTGACATAAGCTCTTCTGGCTTTTATCTTTGTTCTTTTCTCTCCTTTGCTAGATGATTGTGCTTCCGGTTCTGAAGTCCTTGAGCCTTTGGCGGTGGTAGGTGCATAACTCTTTGATGATCTAGTCCAGGTGGAAGGTTTTGCCGGAATACTTTCCTCATTTTTCTTTTCTGCCTTCTTCTTCTCTTCCTCAGCCCTTTCCATCTTTTTCCTGTTGGCATCAAGTGCCTCCTTTCAGATGCCAAAGCCTTTGGCAACATCTTCTACTTCTTTTCTCACTTTCCTCTTAATCTCTGGCTGCCTTAGCTCTGTATGAATTTTCATACTTAATTCTTCAAAGGTTCCAAATCTTTCTGCCTTTGGGTCTTTTGGCTGACTGAGCATGTGTTGAACATGCAGTTCTACAATTTGTTCATCAACTTCATACCCCATAGGCATGATCCAGACTGTCCTTGGCTCTACTGCCTCCATTAGGCATTGATCAGTGTCTATCATGAAGCACACTGTATCATTGTATTTCTCAACTACTGATTTGGGGATTCTTTCTCTGATTTGCATTATATTTTGAAAGTGCTTGAAGTAACCCCACAGAGCTATATTTTGTGCTTTGTCATCACCAAGTCCATGCAAATAATCTCTGACTTGGATAGCTACTGGTCTATTATTCTCCCACACCCAGCCACTAGATCCGAGAAGCTCATTCATAAGGTAGAAGAATAAGCACAATATTAATCCACCATACTTGAATGAATTCTTTTTATCTTTCTTTATTTTCTATAGATTCTCCAAGAGTTGGTTCAAAAGAAGCTGACAAAGATCGTAGTCTGCATCATTTCTTAGCATTTCATAAGCGGTGTAGATGGTCATTCCAGGTACTAAATTTTCCCTGCTAGAATGATATATTTTATATCCAATGATCATGGAGGTAAACTTGACATCTGGATCAGAGATGTCATCTACTGTCATTGCTCTTTTGTCAAACTTGGATCCAGTAGCCTCACTCATAGTTTGATTCTTCACAGATTTAAGAACAGGAATCCCATCGGATGAGTGTAATCCAGTAACTGCCCTGATGGCATCTTTTGTGATTTTGAATGGTCCATTTAACCACATGAAGTTGTCATGTATTCTACTCAAAATATACCTGACCCATTCATCCTCAGTAAAATAGGGGAAATGTATGCATTGTGCAAAGTGCTTATTCTGGAGGCCCTTGTATTGGGGTTTGAGCTCAAATGAATCATCTAACAGTTGTTTGTGATAGATATTTCTTAGTTTGAATTCCCCAAACTCTTCAATATTTGCGTGTATGTAAACCCTAATATCTTCTGTGTGTAAAACACCATGCAGGACACTAGAGAAGGCTCCTAGGGGATCTACCTCCAAGGATTTGTATGGATGTTTCTTAAATTTGGGGTGAGGTCTATCAGAAATTTTTACTATATTTGGAGTAGCCATCATCAAAGAATCTTATTGAGGGATATCAAGAATGAAGAATACCTTTTACGCTATTTAGGGCACATGATGAAATCCGGATTGAGCTGTATGAGGAATTGTCTTGATCTTTGGGAGAGGTTGTTGCAGAGCTCCTTTTCTCTCCTCTTCGCATGTGAGTGTACAAATGATGAGCGAATGAACTCTTTTATTTTTGAGAAGCCCTAATTTTCATTCGGTAATAAATGCTCAACCTAATTCATTCCGATTTGCCTTGTTTGTCTTATTTTGAGACAAACCCTTTCCAGATCACTAAGACAGATTTTGAAGTTATTCTAGGAGAGTAGTGATAATCTATCTTCCTTTCATTAGTCATTTGATCTATTTGCAGATCAAGACACCATAGTTTGAATCATACCAGACCGAACTTGTAAGGAATCTATTTTTACTGGAAGACTGTTTTACCAGGTCAATTCTGGAAGGATTAGATTCTTCAAATCTTCTTGCAAATCTCTCAAATCTTTACCATACCCCTTTTAGATGTTTCTTGTATGAGCCCTTTTAATCCACAGCTCTCCTTGTGCCAGTTCCGACACCAATTGACTGGCTGGGGGAACAAGGTTTTCTTTGTGTCTCCCCCTGAGCCAGAGCTCACTTTTTAATTTCTGGAAGGAATATCAGCACTAGAGTCTGGTGCGGATCCATCCTCTACATTCTCTGTATTTTTCTTCACCCAAATCTTGTTCATCTCACTTTGAACTTTATCTGCATTCACCTTTTGTTTTCCCTTATCTTGACTCTAATTATGATATACCGAACCTCTTTTGTCTTGATTCTTGTTTCTACAGAATTTTGCAATATGACCAGATCTATTGCAAATTTGGCAAACAACATTTCTTTGCATATTTGATTAATATCCTCTTGATCTGCATTGATTAGCCATATGACCTATTCTATTGCATGCAAAGCATCTACCATTGAATGATTCATTCATTTGCATATTTCTGCATTCATGAGATTTGTGACCATACCTTTTGCAGTAAAAACACTGTCCAGTGAAGGATGAATTAGTCTGATTCATTCTCTTTCTGCACTGATTAGCTTTATGACCAAAGTTATTGCAGTTGTGGCAGTGTCCATTGAAGGATGGATATCTTTGAGCATTAGGCTGCCTTACTGGAGGTCTTCTAGGCCTGTTCCTTGGATTTTCTGATCCAAAATTCTTTTGACCGGATCCGGAGCTTTCTCCTTTCTCATAACCCAAACCACACTTGTCATCTACCTTCTTTTGACTTCCAAGAAGAACTTCAAGTTGAGCAGAACTTATCTTGAATTTCTCTTTATATTCATTTGATGTTTGTAGATCCCTTTTGAGAGAGACAATTTGATCCTCAAGTTTTTCTTCATTATCTTTAGCATCTTCAAGATCAAATTCAAGATATCTGATAATTCTATCCATCTTGTGGCAATCTTCTGATTTCTCCTTGAGAGATTGTCTTAGATTATCTTTAGTTTTTCTTTTCTCTTCAACTTCTTGGGTAAACTTCATAACTCCTGATTTCATTTCATGTCTTACCATAATGATTTCTTTTGATAACTTTTCACATAACTTGGTTTTCTCCTTCAGATCTTCATTTGCATCATTTGCTTGACCTTGACTTGCCAATTGCTGAAGTAGCTCCTTTCTCTTTTTCATAGAGAGACTTAATTTGTCTTTTAGTTCTCTCATGAAATCATCAACCTGTTTGAGTCTTTCCTTTAATTCATTGACTTCAGAGTTTGACTGCTCAAGATCATCAAGGGCAGTCTTGAGTTTCTCCCTTAAACCATATGCATCCATTTAGATTCCCAGATCTTCCTCAAGCTGTTAGACTCTGTTTAGGAGGAACTTAGCTCTGATGCCAATTGTTAGTTGCTGTTGCACCAAAAGATCAGCCTATTAATGCCTGATATAACCACTTGACTTAACAAGCACGGGAGGCGGTTAAGCCCTTGTCGCAAACCACCACAGCGCAACACTGAACAAGGAGACCAAGGGCCACACCTTGCAACATATATATGTATCCAATCATTTCCTATCATCTCCCACCTCCTATATCTCCCTATCTAAAATGTAGACACCTAAAAATGACCTTCACATATCACCACTTGCATACATCAATTTCTCCTAAATCACTTGCATTAATGCTAATTAAATAACTTGATTATTTAATTAATTTTATCAATTTCTTCTAATTCATCTAATTTCAACATTAATTGAATAAATTCTATTTATTTAATTAATTTCATTAAATTCCACTGTATTCTTCCAAATTAAATAATTTTAATTATTTAATTAAATCACTTCTCGTCTAATCTTCAAATCCACATTAATTAAATAAATCTAATTATTTAATTAATTCATCACTTAAATTCCTCTTATCCACAATTAAATAATTTTTAATTATTTAATTAATCAATTATTCTTCCCAATTTAAATAAATTTATCAATTTATTTAAGTTGATTTTATCTTCTAAAAATAAATAAAACTAATATTTTATTTATATTCCTCTATCATGCAAAATAAATTAAATAAATTTATTTGTTTAATTTATTTAAATCCTCATATCTTATCCTTTCTTCTATCATGCACAATTAATTAAATAAATTTATTTATTTAATTCTCAGTTATCTTTTCAATTCTTCTAAAAATATATTTTCTTCTATGTGCACAATTAGTCTTATTTTTAGAATGTTAATAAGCAAATCTAATGTTGAGTTAATTGGCTTTAATCATTATTATTTTTATCAATCAATTCATAAATTAGAAAAAAAACATTCTAAATTTATGAAATCAAATCCTATATTTATCAAAGCAAGCAGTTAACTCAACAAAGCAACTTTAAAACATGACACATGTCATGTGCACGTTCATCATGTCCTCTCAACTCATCTTGTTCATCTAATTCACTGATTTATCTCCACCATTGATCTATCTTTCCCTAAAACCTATATATACTCCCTTCACTTCATCAAAAATCCTCTTTGATCATTCATCTTTTGTACCATTATCTCTTCAATCATTTAATCTTTGGGCATTCATACAACACTTTAAGCATTCTAGCATCATTGAGCACATATATTGCATCTTTGAGCACATTATCATCATCACATCCACTTGTTGCAACCATGGGTATGCAATTCATTGAGCAATCCACAAAAGACCAAGGAAATAATACAATCTAGGTGAAAGCTTTCATTGTTTTTGTGTTATTCTTTGATTGTTGGTTATTGTCTAGATCATTTTCTCGAAGGTTATATGATTGAGTTTGTTATCATTGATTAATCATTATTCACTTGATTTTTACCTATACACATTCTGGCACACCTGGTGGAACCCACTAACTTGATCTAACCTTGTTTTTTTGAAGAAAGTTTGATTTTTTGAATCACAGGTATGGAAAAGTGCAATCGTAACCCAGAAACTCGCACTTGAACCACAATAACTTGCATTTGAGCTGCAGAAACGCACCTTCAGGCAATAGTTCTGTGCCTCTAGTGCATAAAAATGTGCTTCTACACCATTCTGATGTGCCTTTGGTCTAATATAACTCACCTTTGGTTTTCTAGGGTTTCTGACTTGTTTTATGATTTTGACAAGGATTTCTGATATCATACTGATCTTTTATAGTGTTGACAAGCTATTTTATTTCTCTAAAATTTATTATAGCATACTCCTTAAGCTGATTTGTTTAAGGGTATTATCATATTTTGCTAATCAATCATCTAACAGTTTGTTGTTCATTCTTTCTATAGAAGTAAAAATACCCATCATCCTATATCCTCCTGGATCATCATGGAATCATTCAACAATCAATCGATTAAACATTTAAACTAATTTTCTTACTTTCTGTAGGTCTGATCTAGAAAAGCACATCTACACCACAGTGAGGTGCCTTTGCACCATAGTTCTATGCCTCTGTACCATAATTCCATGCCTCTGCATAGGAAAAACACACATCTGCACTATTTTGATATGCCTCTAGTAAATTTTGATGCACCTTTGCACCACAATTCTACGCCTTTGGTTCAGTCATTTGTTTTAGCTAACTACTTGATTTCTTTGGAACTAACATCAATTCATGCATCATCTTATCAATGAGAAAAGATCAAGAAGGGGTTTCTAACATATTTTTGCAGGACATTTGTCGAAGATATCATCTTTTTCATACTAAGTCTTGGAAACACCTCAATTTCATAAATGAATTAATGACTGTCTACTATGTTTGGAATACCTTAGTACATATGCTCTTTCCTTGCACTGCAAAGTGATCTTGGAAATCAAAAGTACTTAGGTTATTCACTTTACTTGTTTTCTTTTCTTAAAATCCTAGGGACTCAAGAGAACACGTATGTGTTGGAAACAAGGCAAATAACTAAGAGGGGGGGTGAATCAGTTATCTCAATATTTCCTTTACTTTCTTTTCTTTTTGTTATCTTAATAATCAGAGTTGCATCAAAACATGAAAGCATAGGTAATCATAAGAACAAAAATAAAGTCAACACACATAACACAAAGATTTTTACATGGAAACCTTGTTAAGGGAAAAACCACGGGGTGACTAACCCAAGATTTTATTCTCTATTAAAAGAATAAAGGAGTACAAAAATGGCACTTGCCAATGAGGGCTCATTGCCTAAGCACACTGCTCACAAGAGGGACACTACCTACAAGAGACTCACTGTCTATAGAACTTATAGAAGGTAATCAGGTGCTTTGAACTGGTGAGAAGCATCTACAAATGCAAGAGTTTAGTTCTAGTTAGGCACAGTACACTGATCTGATGCACTTCATTCTTCCTCTATTTTAATGTTGTTTCTCTATTACATACCGGATTTAGATTGTTGCTTTCACACTTATCCCTACTTTTCTTCGCACTCTATTTCATCACTTGTTCACACCACACCCCTAAATACTAGAATCCATATGGTATATATATCTGCATCAAGGATTTCATCAATTTTCTAGTCAGCAACAAGAACACTCAAGATATTTGTAAGTTACTAATCTATCAGCTGAATCCATGCTTGATTTGTGATGCATATCAAAAACATAGGCATAGAAGTCATTAATCATGTTGGCCAATAATGTATAATCCCACAAGTTGCTTAATCAACACCTTTTACTCATCCAGATTGAAGTCTGATACTTTGTTGGTCAGTTCTTTCTATGTCTACTCTGCCTGACTAGAACCCAACACTTAGATGCTCATATCTTTTTCATGCTTTATCACTGGAGGCTAAATCTCTGGAATACAGTAGTCATGATACCCCTCTTGACTTTTTCAAGTCCACAACTTGCTGAGTTACACCACCCGATTGTCAGACCTTGTTACATACTCTATTTTTGTTCACTGGACCAAAATAATCTTCAATTTGACTTCTAGTATAGGCATACTATGTATTATGGATGTGTGGGATAGACTTTGTTGCCATCAATGACAACACTTATGAAGCCACACAGTGTCTCTTGCCAACAATCTCCTCCTTTGGCATTAATAGCAACACTTAGTGAAAAATGGCTAAGGGTCCCAGTAAACTCCCCCTTGGCTGATGCTCTATCTTTTGTACTATTTTACTGGAGCTCCCCCTTAGCTAGATTCTACATTTTTCACTACTCCTCACTTCCCCTTTGACATCAATGGCAAAGGGTGGAATCCGCATACCAATATTTTGCAAAAATTGTCTATACATGGTCGCATAAGTATATATATATATTATACTTACATATACTTAAGTATATCCACAAAAGTGGCCTTCAACTGTACAAACTCTGTGGCCCAGCTCTACTTCATCCTGTCCAAAATGGAGAAGTGATCACTTAACAAAAATGCATATGCTTCTGCCCTTCTTAAATCTGTTGTATCACTAGTCCAGGCTGTGGTCTGTGCATCTGTCAAGGCCTCATGCATTGCCTCTAACTTAGGGATAATTATCCCTCTGATTTCACCCATTCTATTTATTATGTTTTTCTTTTCTTTGTCCAACCTCTTTATTTCATTTATGATGACAATGGCCTAGCATTCTTGATTCATTAAAGAGGTAGTAAGGGGATCAAAATTCTGAGATAAACTTGACAGTTTACCTTCTTGTTCTTTCACTTTCTTTTCAATGTCCGCTGTCATTTTGGGCCAAGATAGACAAAATTTGTATATGTCCCCACCATCTTTAAGAACATTTTCAAGGCTCTTTATTCCAATGTCTAGGGTCCTCCTATCATTAACAATAAGTCCATGTACTTCAGTGAATCTTTTTCCTAGAAACTCTTTCTAGACCTTTGCTTCTGCTAATTTCTCTAGAGATTCAAAATGAGTGCTAACATAATTTACCAAAGATTTCAAGTTACCGGATGGTGAGGCTGAAGGATCCTTTTGGAAAGATGGCATGATCTTCTCCAGCATTCTGGATGTAATCTCCAACAGTTCATAGTCTTCCATGTGAGATTTCAGGAGTTTTTCTTTTGCTTTGGCTTGAGAAAAATATGTTATTTTCATTGTCTAAACCAAAGAGAGAGAGTCAAAATTCAGTGATCCTTGAAATAACTCAGGTTCATCTATCTCCATCATTTCTTTGCTTAAGAAGTTCTTTACTGCCTCTGTAGTGTCTCTTGCCAGTGATTGAGTCTTCTTTTCTTTTAGAGTATCAGAATAGTCATCATTAATCTTTTCTGCTTGCTCTTCTTTTCCCTTAACCTCTTCTTCTTGAATCACCTTTTATTCTCTTCTATCGTCTCCTTTAGCTTCAGAGTATGGAATGTCTACAGTAGGATCCAGAGGAGAGATGTTACTAGTGTTTATTGAATCATGAACTTCCTCTTTCGGAATAGAGGAATCCAAGTCCTTAGACTTCTCTTTATCTAAGTCTTTTGATCCTTCTACATCTTTGTCAGTAGGTTACATTTAATCCTTCAACATTCATAGTAGAAGGTTCTTCATCTATTTCTTCTACAATTAGAAGATTGAATCTTTTGAAAGCATTCCGGAGGATGTCTTCTATTTCTCTTTCTACTTGGTCAGTTTCTCCAAGCATAAGTTTATTCATTCTTTCTTTACTCCAGAATTCATCCTTACAGTCCTTAAAAATCATGTCCATTTGTTTTGGAGTGATAGAGGGATAAAGCTGAATTATTATTTTCTCCAGGATCTCTAGGTCTTTTTCCTTTGCATTCTCTTTTCTCAGTTCAAGTACTTTTTCTAGACTCTTAGGAATTAAGGATATAATTTCAATGAAAGCTTTATTGTAAATGTTCAAGTACCTGACAATAGCTTCTTCCAAAATTCTCTTCTTAGTATCACTGTACTCACCATAGAACTCTGTTACTGGCTGTAGGTTCCTATCCACACTAACTACCTTGATGATGTCATCAATGGAAAGAGTGGCATTTTCAATAAATTCCTCTACCTTTTCTTCCTCATTTTTACTAACAGAGAATTCTTTGGATGTTTTCTTCTTCATTTTCTTGATTTCCTCATCAGATTATGTTTCATCATCCTTAAGGCTTGTTTATGACCTTGTGTCTTTGGTCTTCATCCTCTTTTCCCCTTTTCTGTATGTCTTGACTTCCAATTTGGTGGCCTTTGAGCTTTTAGGAGTGGCAGATGCAGAGCTCTTAGAAGATCTAGTCTAGGAGGAGGCTTGTACCAGAGTGTCTCTGTTCTTTTTCTCTTTCTCAGCCTTCTCCATCTTCTCTCTATTTGCATCCATAGCTTCCTTTGATAGGCCAAATCTTTTGGCAATTTCTTCAACTTCTCATCTTACTTTCCTCTTTATTTCTAGTTGTCTTAACTCAACATGTATTTTTACACTTAACTCTTGAAAGGTTCCAAACCTTTCTGCCTCAGGGTCCTTGGGCTGGCTCAACAAGTGTTGAATATGTAGCTCCAAGATTTTTTCATTGACCTCATATCCCATAGGAATTATCCACATAGTTCTAGGCTCAACTGCATCCATTAGGCACTGATCAGTATCAACCATGAAGCACACTATGTCCTTGTACTTCTCAACTATGGATTGAGGTATTCTCTCTCTGGCTTGCATCATGCTTTGGAAGTTCTTGAAGTAACCCCAAAGAGCTGTGTTTTGAGCTTTAGCATCACCAAGTCCATACATATAATCTCTAATCTAGATTGCAACCAGTTTATCATTTTGCCAAACCCAACCACTAGATCCGAGTAGCTCATTCATATGATAGAAGAATAGGCACGGTATTAGACAACCATATTTAAAGGAATTCTTCTTATCCTTTTTGATCTTCTATAGGTTTTCTAATAGTTGATTTAGGAGAAGTTCACACAGGTCATAATCTGCATCTTCCCTCAACATCTATTATGCTGCATAGATTGATGTCCCAGACACAAAATTCTCCCTGCTAAAATTATAGATCTTGTACCTGACTATCATTGAGGCAAACTTGATATCTAGATCTGTGATGTCATCTATGGTCATTGCTCTTTTGTCAAATTTAGATCCGGTGGCTTCAGTTACTATCTGGTTCTTGATAGATTTAAGTGTAGGTAACCCACCAGATGAGTGCAGTCCAATCATTGCCCTGATGGCATCTTTAGTTATTTTGAAAGGCCTCATTAACCACATGAAATTATCATGCATCTTGCTTAGGACATACCAGACCCAATCATCTTCTGCAAAACATGGAAAGTGTATGCAATGTCTGAAGTGTTTATCCTGAAGGGCCTTGAATTTAGGTTTGAGTTCAAAACTCTCATCTATTAGTTGTTTGTGATAGATGTCCATCAACTTTGAGTCTCCAAATTCCTTAATGTTGGCATGGATATAGACCCTAACATCTTCTACATGCAATACCCAATGCGGAATGCTAGAAAATGTGCCTAAAGGATCAACTTCTAGAGATTTATATAAGTGTTTCTTGAATTTACGACATAGCCTATCAATGATTTTAACAGCCATTAAAGTACCCATTTTGCAAGAGATTCAGAGAGGTATTTTCATAATGGAAGTACCTTTTCACACTTTAGGGTTTGAAATGGGAATCGAAACAAGTCATTGGTTGAATTCAATTTTCTAGTTGATCTTTGAGTGAATTGTAGAACTTTGTTGCAGAGCTCTTCTTTTCTTCTTCGCAAATGCAAGTGTGCAAATAATGAGTGAAAGAAATCTTTTATCCTTGCGTAAACCCTAATTTCCTTTCGTAATAAATGTACAACTTAAGTTATCTGGTTGCCCTGTTCTAAGAGAGATCTTCTTGAATCACTGCGCTGAATTTAGAATCATTATCAATGAGGATTGACAATGTATCTTCTTTTCTTCAATCATGCCATGGGTCCACAGATCAAAGTATTTCAATTCTGAATCATACCGGATCTATCTGTGAAAATCCTATTTTACCAGATAGCTGTCAGAATTGAATTAACTTTAGCAGTTAAAAGTCTTACAAAACTCCATACAGATTTTTCACATTTTGACTAAAGATTATTTGAAGGTTTTTCTAAGAACCTTTTAATCCATAGCATTCCATGTGCCGAATCTAGGCACTAGTTGACTAGCTAGGGGAATTTATTTTTCTCTGTGACTCCCCCTGAGCCAGAGCTCACTTGTTTAGTTTCTGGAAGGAATATCAACACTGGATTCCGGTGCAAATCCATCCCCAATGTTTTATGTACTCTTCTTTACCCAAATCTTGCTCATCTCCTTTTGAACTTCATCTGCATTCACTTTACCTTTACCCTTATCTTGTTTTTGATTTTGTTGCACTGGACCTTTTCTATCCTAATTTTTACTTCTGCAAAATTTGATAATATGACCGGATCTATTGTAATTGTAATAGACAACATTTCTTTGCTTATTTGATTGATATCCTCTTGATCTACATTGATTAGCCATATTTCCCATTCTATTGCATGCAAAGCATCTATCATTGAATGAATTGTTTATTTGCATATTTCTGCATTCATGAGATTTGTGACCATAACTTTTATAGTTGAAACATTGTCTGGAGAAAGATGGATTAGTCTGATTCATTCTCCTCCTACATTGAGTTTCTTTATGACTGAAATTGTTGCAATTGAAGCAATATCCATTAAAGGATGGATATCTTTGAGCATTTGGTTGCCTTACCGGAGGTCTTCTAGGCATGTTTCTTTGATTTCCTGATCTAAAGTTCTTCTGACCAGATCTGGAGCTTTCACCTTTCTCATATCCCAAGCCACGCTTATCATCTACCCTCTTTTGGCTTTCAAGAAGAACTTCAAGTTGAGTTGAGCTTATCTTGAATTTCTCTTTGTATTCATTTGTTGTTTGAAGATCTTATTTAAGAGTGTCTATCTGATTCTCAAGTTGTTCTCTATTGTCTCTAGCTTCTTTAAGATCTGATTCAAGATGCCTGATTATTCTGTCCATTTTGTGGTAGTCCTATGTTTTCTCCTTGAGGGATTGTTTTAGATTATCTTCAATTTTCCTTTTTTCTTCAATTTCTTGGGTGAATCTCATAACCCCTGATTCCATTTCATGCCTTACCATAATGAATTCTTTTGACAGCTTCTCACATAGCTTATTTTTCTCATCCAGATCTTCATTAGTATCATTGACTTCACTCTGATTGGCTAATTTTTGAAGTAGTTCCTTTCTCTTTTTCACATAGATACTAAGTTTTTCTTTTAGCTCATTTATGAAATCATCATCTTGTTTGAGTCTTTCTCTCAAGTTATTGACTTCCGAGTGGGATTATTCAAGATCATCTAGGGCAAACTAAAGTTGTTCCTTCATACCATAGATATCCATTGAGATTCCCAGATCTACCTCAAGCTGTTAGGATTAGTTTAGAGGAACTTAGCTCTTATACCAATTGTTGGAAACAAGGAAGATAACTAAGAGGGGGGGTGAATTAGTTATCTCAAAATTTCCTTTACTTTCTTTTCTTTTTGTTATCTTAATAATTAGAGTTGCATCAAAACATGAAAGCATATGTAATCATAAGAACAGAAATAAAGTCAACACACATAACACAAGGATTTTTACATGGAAACCCTGTTAAGGGAAAAACCATGGGGTGACTAACCCAAGATTGTATTCTCTATTAAAAGAATAAAGGAGTACAAAAATGGCACTTGCCAATTAGGGCTCACTGCCCGAGTACACTGCTCACAAGAGGGACACTGCCTACAAGAGACTCACTATCTACATAACTTACAGAAGGTAATCAGGTGCTTTGAACTGATGAGAAGCATTTACAAATGCAAGAGTTCAATTTCGGTTAGGCACAGTACACTAATCTGATGCACTTCATTCTTCCTCTGTTTTAATGTTGTTTCTCTATTACATACCATATTTGGATTGTTGCTTTCACACTTATCCCTACTTTTTTTTGCACTCTATTTCATCACTTATTCACACCACACCCCTACATACTGGAATCCATCTGGTATATATATCTGCATCAAGGATTTCATTAACTTTCTAGTTGGCAACAAGAACACTCAAGATATTTGCAAGTTACTGATTTATCAACTGAATCCATGCTTGATTTGTGATGTGTATCAAAAACATAGGCATATAAGTCATTAATCATGTTAGCCAACAATGTATAATCCCACAAGTTTCTTAATCAACACCTTTTATTCATCCAAATTGAAGTCTGATACTTTGTCAGTCTATTCTTCTCTGTCTACTCTGCCTGACTAGAACCCAACACTCAGATGCTCATATCTTTTACATGCTTTATCACTGGAGGCTAAATCTCTGGAATATAGTAGTCATGATACCCCTCATGACTTTTCCAAGTCCACAACTTACTAAGTTACACCATCTGAGAGATCCGGACCTGATTGGTGGACCTAGTTACATACTCTATTTTTGTTCACCGAACCAAAACAATCTTCAATCTAACTTTCGGTATAGGCATACTATGTACTACAGATGTGTGGGATAGACTTTGTTGCCATTAATGACAAAACTTATGAAGCCACACAGTGTCTCTTGCCAACAGTATGTTCTTTTATTGCGTTGAAAGGCAATCTTTAAAATCAAAAGTCCTTGATATCCTCTCTAGGGGGCCCACTTGGGGATTTCATCACCTCAAGGGATGACCCTAACTATGTTTTCTAGCATGGTCTATAAATGTTGGGAGTATCGAAAGACTCAACTTCAAAGGAAGGACCCTTTTAACTCCAAGAAAAAAACTTCTGAGATACTTGGTCCTCCAAGGCTTGTATAGTTGCGCGTCAGTTAATTGGGACACCCCCATTCATAGATTTGTGCCTCCCATACCTTGTGTATATTAAGGACTCCCTAGAAGATTTGTAAACCTATATAAGACCATTGGTCATTTTGTATTGTGATGCAAGGGATGCGGAATGTACCCTAAAGTTACTCACCATTCGTACTACCTTGAGGACTAGATAGAAGGTTTCTTTGGGCAAGGTGTTAAGACCTCCAAGGAAAGAGATATTGGGTGTATGCCTCTTATCTCTAGTTGTCTATTCAAGGGGAAGTGTTCTTAGTTAGGTAAGAACATGGAAATGTATTCAATCACGTGGGCTCACAATATGATTCACTCCTACTTGAATAATTATAGGTTGTTGCATTAAAAGAAGTATTTGGTGTGTCTTCTCTTTGTTCTTATCTACCTATAATACCATTTGTTATATGTAGAGGTTAATCACCTCACACAACCAACACCATTGAGTCAGTCCTCAACCATCTTGTTTACTGTGTTTTCTCTTGCCACAAGAAAATCAGCCAAAATCTATCAAAATCTTGCCTTGAAAAACACATTGTTACAGAAAACTCACCTTTGCACTATTCTGACACACTTTTGAACTATAGTCATACACCTTTGGTCTATAGAAGCACACCTCTAGCCTACAAAAATGCACCTTTACAGTGCAGTAACCTACCTTTGGACCATAGAAGTGCACGTCTGCCTCTATCAAAATTTCACCAGTCTCAAAAATACCTCGCCTCTAGATTATCTTGCTACACCTTTGAGCTATAGTTATACATCTTTGGATTATCCTAGCACACCCCTGTTTCCATAGAAAAGTGCCTCTAAGCTATTGCAACTCACCTATGAGCTACAAAAACCCACCTTTGGACTACAGAAGTGCACCTTTAGTCTTTGTCTGCTGGCTTTTATCCATTTAGCCCAGAATCAAGTAAACTTCACTTTTGACCAATTTTAAACTCTGAGCTAGTATCATACAACACATTCAGACCATCCCCATCATTTATTATAGAAAAACTTGGATTTTTTGAACTATTATCCTCTTGAGACTACAATCAATCAAACATCATCACCAACAAGCCCAAAATTTATCCAAGCTATCGTAGCTTTAACTTGGCTTCCATCATAGTCTCTAGATCACATCATCCCCCAATCTATCTTTGATTTGAGAAAACTTACCTCTCCAAAATCCTCGAAGGTAAATTAGTATCCATTAGTGTTGTTTATTAGCTTAGAGAATAAACTTTTCCTAAGTTGAGCAACTCATTAATCCAATCTACATTTATTGTGGTCATTAGTCTACTTCTTTAAAGGTCATCAACTATCAAAACTAGCAATTGATCTAAGTTCTAAATATCTTCCATCAATCAAATGTCACCTACTAGTCTCAACTCAACCAAAAACCCAATACCAATCCATCCATCTCCCAATATTTTTCATAGCACATTTGAGTAATCTTATGCCTATGACTAGACAGCAACATCATCAATCCATGGAGGCTCATCAAAACCAAAACTCCCATCAAAAAATATCCAAAAAAACCCCCAACAAACACTCATAAACAGTCCTCATGGAAACATCCAAAACAATCCCCCACAAAATACTCAAAATAGTCCTCATGGTACTACCCAAAACAATCCTCAAGAGGATAATACTAAATGGATAGATGCTACCCAATATATACCATAGGACAATCATCATCAGAACAACCTAGGATTCCCCAACAAGTCCAAGCATCTCAAGAAGTGTCTCAAGACATTGATGAGAACATGCAAGACCTTAAAATCTTAGATGCTATCAACAAACTCTTGGCTTCCAATCCCAACCACTACTTTCATTTACTTGCTAAGAAAGAAGCCAAGTTACCCCAGGACTTTGACACATCTGCTCTTAAGGAGCAAGATTCTATCAATGATATCATCAATACCATGGGTAGACCCCAAATCACATCCATCCAAACTATGTCAACCATATCATCACTTATCCCTGATTCACTCTCTCATGAGGTGCCTTTGAATCCCTCCATACCCAAATACATCAACCCCTTTTATCAAAATCCCATGTTAGAAACACCACTCGATATTATTATTGTCCCCATGGTGGTTTACCAGATGCAACAAGAAAATATAGCAAATCAAGCTAATACTTTCTTCACTACATCTACACCTACACCTCCCCAAAATCCTACACCAACATCACAAATCTAAATCCCCATCCATAACATTGTTAGTGCTACTCCTCCATAAGGGGTAAAAGCTCAAACCTCCATATCTCCTCTTGCTTATGCCACTCTACCATGAATGTCAAAAGTTCCAACTTCCTCATCAAATCTTTCTTATGGCACTCCTCCACAAGTGTCACAAGTTCAAGCATTCGTTCTCCAAAACACCTACATCACACCTCCTCAACATTCTCAAACTCAAAACACCTACATTACTCCACCTCAACCTCCACAATATCAAACCACTTATATCACTCCACCCCAACATTCTTATACCAATCCTCCTCAACCTTGACAAAATCAAAACACCTACATCATCCCACCTCCACAATTCCAAAACCAAAATTCTTTCATCATCCCCCCTTAACATTTTTAAAATCAAACTCCTCCACAAAATCAACAACCCCAAAATTTCTTCATAGATCATACCCTAAACAACCCTCATACCACATATGACCCATGCAATCTCAATTCATATACATCCAACCCTAATCTCTCCTATGGGGAACCTCAAAAACCACCATTCATCCAACGGAATCTTGGTCCCCAAACACCTACATTGAATATTGAGCTCAAATTTTCCAATCTCCAAAAACAAATATCCAATCTTTCATTTGGACACATGAAGAAATCCTTCTCTTTGGAGGAGGTTTTCCCATATATATCTGATTGATCTTTACCCATGATCCCTTTTCTCCTAGCTTCAACATGCCTAAATTTGACAAATATAAGGGAAAAGGTGATCCAAAAGAACACCTTAGAGAGTTCTATATTACTTGTTTAGAGGCTGTTCATAATGACACTTATCTTATGCACCTCTTCCCTTGTAGTCTTGGAGGACAACCAATTGAATGGTTTTCTCACCTACCCATGGGTATTAACACATTCAATGAACTAGATGAAAATTTTGTAACCCATTCCTCCTACAACACTGAGCATGAGATTTCTATGATAGACTTATGCAACAATAAACATCTAGAAATGGGGAAACTTTCATCTCCTTCCTACAAAGATGGAGAGGAATGGCTAGCAAATTCCCATGGCCCATACCCGAAAATTAACTTGTTAGTATCTTTTGTACAAAATCTTAACCAAGAAATTAGTTTTAGTCCGAACTACTAACTCATTTGAGGAAATCATTTCTAAAGGTACCAACATCAAAAAATCCCTTATTGCAAAGGGTTTAGTCAAAATCTTTAAAGAAACCAAGGACAATCCTCCCCAACAATCAAATGACAAACCTTGATTTTGGTCAAAAAACAAGAATGTCGTTAATGAAGATGTCATGGACTCCAAACATATTCAAACCCTCCAAACACCGATCAATCTCCAATCCAAACCTACTCAATCAACTCCACGTGAGAAACCAAAACAATATTATCATCCAAGACATAGGTTCACCCCTTTGGGAGAACCTATTGAATCAGTCCTTAAGAAACTTATTCAAAGTGGACTTATCACATTGTCTAAAGTAGGTCAATATGATAAACCCACTTTCAAACCTACTTGGTACAAAGAGAATGAATATTGTGAGTACCATAGAGTGAAAGGACACAAAACACCTAGTTGCATGAAGTTGAAAAACTTGATCCAAACCCTCATAAACAATGGCAAAGTCACTGTCGACGAGCCTCCAACCCGCACAACAAACAAAGACCTTGATGTATACAAGGATCCATTCCCTCAACATGGTAAAGGCTCTAACCCCGATAAAAGGAAAGAGTGTCAACAAAGCTTCATCCTCTTATGACTCCATTGTGGGTCATTTTGATGAAAGTCGAGTCTCAACCCTTACCATTAAAAGAAAAAATCCCAATTGTGTTGTAACAACTCATCATGCTAATGTTACCCTTTGTGGGATAACATAAAGTGCCCCTATCACCTCCAATTATAATCTTGTTGAACTTCTAGGGAAGACTCCTGCACAAATCTCAATATTGGACCTTTTAAAGTCATTGCTTGCTCATAAAGTTGTACTTGAAAGAGCCCTACAAGAGTCATCAGTTCCAAATAATATAGTTGTCATAGACTTTCAAGCCATGATAGGACACATTGCATCACCTTACAATGTGGTCTTTTTTGAAAAAGACCTCACATCTCATGCTTCTTGTCATAAAGATGCACTCCACATCAAAGTTCTCATCCACAAACATAAAATCAAACGTATACTTATAGATGATGGTACTAGTATGAACATCTGTTCTCTCAAGTTGCTAAACAACTAGGATACTTTGAGGATCATATAAACACTAAGCATTCTATTAATATCAAAGCATATGATGATGTAGAGCACCAATCAGCAGGTGTGATACATTTTCCTATCCAAGTAGGCCTTGTCATGTTAGAAACAAGATGCCAAGTATTAGACATTGATCTTCCATATAATATCATCCTAGGATACCCATGGATTCATGCCATGCATGTTGTACCCTCTATGTACCATCAATCCCTTAAGTTCCCATTCAATGGTACTAAAATCACAATCCTAGGAGATCCTAATCCATTTTAATTTTGGGACGCCATGCAAGTGTGTTACTAAAATAGAAACCAAATACCCAACAATATTGAAGCCCCAATATCTCCTTTATATATTGACCCAGATACTTTGCAAAAAGCCTCTACAAATAAACCCATTCCAAAAATCAAAGTCCATTTCAAAGATATAGGATTTGGTGAGTATGACATCTCAAAATCTTGTTCTGTCAGGAGGATGCCTCTTTCACCAAAATCTTATGGAAAACCACCATAGTAAAGGTCACCAAGAAAGAAACAATACCAGCTTCTCTAACAAAGTTCACTAATGGGGGCTATACAAAGAGAAGGACCTAGTCACACTACTATCAAAAAGTATGGTAATGGTCTTAGAATTGTGAAAAACATGGCTATAAAGGCAAAGGTGGCCTTGGAAAGCATGGTCAAGGAACAATGGAACCAATTACTATGACTAAGAAACTCAACAAAAAGGGGTTAGGATATGGTAAGGAGGTACCACGAGCCTCAGACATCAAATTTATTCTTGACGAGGTAGCGAAAGCTTTTCCTACAGATTTGATCTCTATAGAGGATACCATCGATGACTCTTCCCTATACATTATAGACTTATTCCAAGAAACCTCGATATTTACGATATCATTGATCTCCCTTACTTTAAACATGAACATCTAGAATCTACCCCTCATCTACCCTAAACTTATTGATTGGGACCAACACAAGGCCCCCATTCTAGACATCTTTCAGAATGATGAGGCTATAGCATAATTTATAGGACTCTGAGATGGTATTCTTCTTGGTGATCACAAAGTTGGTTTTGTCATGGATTTAGGTCAAGTTTCTTACTTTGGTGAGAATTCCAAATCCTCCATTCGTAAAAGAGAAAATAAAAATAGATCCCTAGGTGAAAACCACAATGTGGTGCCTCCTGATCATAAAATAGTAAAAATAAAAGACATATCCAATGGTGAAAACCTCTATGAGGTGCCTAAGGCTAGAGGATTTGACCTTCCCCTACCAACTAAGTATCAAGAAAAATCAGATCTCTTAGTAGAAGATTCACAAGAGATGAACCTCAACACAGTTAGAATCCTAGAATCACATTCCTAGCAGCTTCATTATCTAAACAAGAGACAAAGGATTTCATTAAGTTCTTCTTGCAAAGAACAATCATTTTTTCTTGGACATATGCTAACATTCCTGGATTGGACCCTTCACTAGTGTTTCATCATCTAGCTATATCTCCAAATGCCAAGATTGTAAAACAAAAGCTTCGCAAGATGCACCCAAAAATAACACTCTTGGTCAAGGCAGAGCTTAAGAAGTTGCTAGATGCAAAATTCATATGACCTATTGATTATACAGAGTGGGTCTCTAATCTTGTACCTGTAGAAAACCCAAATGGGGGTATCCACATATGCACAGACTTTAGAGATCTCAATAAATCATGTCCCAAAGATGACTTTCCACTTCCCCACATTGATATCATAGTGGACTTGACAGCAGGTCATGAGATGCTTTCTCTAATGGACAGTTTCTCCGGATACAATTAGATCATGATAGCACCAAAAGATCAACACAACACAACTTTTACATGTCCTTGGGGTACCTACTATTCACAAGTCATGCCTTTTGGTCTTAAGAATGCAGGAGCTACCTATCAACAAGTAATGACAGTGATATTCCATGACTTGTTTCATACTATTATGGAAGACTATGTCAATGACATATTAGGCAAATCTTATAGGGCAGATCATCTACAAGTTCTAGGACAGATATCTAACAGACTAGAAAAGTATCAAGTGAGGCTAAATTGTAAGAAATGTGTCTTTGGTGTTACTTCAGGGAAACTATTGGGGTACATTGTATCTCATAGAGGAATTGAAGTGGATCTAACTAAAGTTAAAGCTATCATTGAAATGCCTCCACCAAAGAATCTAAAAGCATTAAGGAGCCTTCAAGGGAGATTGCAATCTATTAGACAATTCATTTCATAGCTAGCAGATAAATGTCAACCATTTCTACACTTACTCTGCAAGGATGTCTCATTATGATGGGATAGCAGTGTCAATAGGCATTTGATCAACTCAAGGACTATCTAGCTACATCACCAGTTTTAGTACTACTAGTTCCTAATAGACCTTTGATCCTATATATTTCTACTACATTTGCAGCATCAAGTTCTCTTCTCGCACAACATGATGAGTATGGTAAGGAACATGCCATCTACTATATCAATCACACCTTGGTTGGTTATGAACTCAACTACACTCCTATGGAAAGAGCATGTTTAGCAGTAGTATTTGCTTCCCAAAAGTTATGACATTACATGTTAAACCAACACACCAACCTCATCTCTAAGATTGATCCATTGAATTATCTTTTATCCAAGATAGCTCTCACAGGCTGACTAGCTAAATGGGTCATGATCCTGAGTGAATTTGACATAGAGTATATTGATCAAAAAGCTATCAAGGGACAAGTTCTTGTAGACCAACTAGTAGAAGCTCCAATAACATATGTAAACCCTATGATCTCTGACTTTCTAGATGAAAGTCTATTCACTCTTACTACTTTAGTGGAATGGAAGTTATACTTTGATGGTTGCTACACATAGCATGGTTCAGGGGCCGGAATCCTATTTATCACACCTTAGAATGATTATATTCCAAAATCATATCAGCTAGCATTCCCTTGTACCAACAATATTGCCAAGTATGAAGCACTACTTACAAGTCTCCGTATAGCAATCAAATGAAATATCAAAGAACTTCAAGTATATGGAGACTCTCAACTAGTCATTCTACAAGTCACTGATGAGTACCAAACTAAGGATGACAAGTTAACACCCTACAAAAGATTGGTTGATACATACAAGCCACATTTCTCTAGCCTCTCTTTTGAGAAAATTTCAAGGGTACATAATAAAGCTACAGATTCTATGGCTACTATTGGATCACTTCTAGATATGCCTACAAACACTCAATGATGTGAATTCTTAATCAAGCAACTATTGATACCTATCGTTGATGTTCCTACAACTGAAATCATCTGCAAAGTTGTTGGTTCCAATTCCTCATGGTACCAAGATATCTATGACTATCTCCATGCCAACACCATCCCTTCCAACCTTACATCTACCTAACACAAAACCTTCATCCACCAAGCCTCTTGTTTCACTATTCTGGGTGACAGCCTATACCACCAGAGTCTTGATGGTATCCTTCTTAGATGTCCTAACTCAGATGAAGCTAATGCTACCTTAAGAGACATACACGTTCAAGGTGTATGTTGATCACATTACAACAATCTAACTCTAGCTAAGAAGATACTCCATACAAGTTATTACTGACCAACCATAGAACAAGATGCATTCCAATTTACTAAGAAGTGTCTGTAATGCCAACAACATGGCGATCTGATACATGCAAGAGCACATGAGCTACAACATATTACAACTCCATGGTCTTTTTCACAGTGGGGACTTGACCTCGTGGGTAAAATCCATCCATCCTCATCTAATGGCTATAATTTTATCATTACCGCCACTGAGTATTTTACTAAGTGGGAAGAATCTATTCTAATGACATATATCACTGACAAGCAAATAGCCAAGTTTATCCTAAATTATCTTATTTTCTAGTATGGTATTCCCTTAGCCATTGTCACTGATAATGGTAGACCATTCAAGAATCAATATGTCCATACCTTATGCACACAATACCATATCTAACGTTGCTTTTCTAATCTATATTATCCTCAACCAAATGGCCAAGTAGAGGCTTCAAACAAAACCATACTAAAAATCCTAAAGAAAATGGTTGATGAAGCTAGTCGTGATTGGCATCTACAACTCAACCCAGCCTTATGGGCCTATCGCACTAGTATCAAAACATCAACTGGTGGTACACCTTTTTCCTTAGTCTATGGTACTAAATCCATTTTACCCATCAAGGTCAAGATCTCATCTCTCAGAATATCTATTCAGCACTTAATTGATGGAGAGGAGTACCAAATTTCTAGATTGGCTGAGCTTGACTTACTAGATGAGAGATGTCTCACAACACTAAACCATCTTCATGTCTATCAAAATTGCCTTCATCATAATTACAATAAGAAGATCAAGGAGAGACGATTCCAGATAGGTGTTATTATCCTTAAAGAAAATCAATGCAACCAACAAGATAGAGACAACAAGGGCAAGTTTGAATTGAATTGGTTGGGACCATATGTTGTTACAATAGTTTATGGATTAGGAGCTTATACATTGTCAACACACAGAGGCATTACCTTGGATGAACCCATCAATAGTGTTCATCTCAAGAGGTTTTATGCTTGATCCTTAGAGTATCCTCAAAAAAATCTAAAAAAAAAATCAAACAAATAGAAAAATCCAAAAATAATCTGTCCTCTGGTGAAAACCCAGTAAACAGGTGCCTTGGATAAGTACCATAGTGAAAACCTAGAAAACAGAAACTATGTGTATTGTCAGCACCCACAATCTCTTAATTCATACATCCATCTCATTCCATATCAATTCATAATAGAACCATTATCCATCCATATTGACTTAACATTTCCATTTTCCCATCTATCATGGCTTGGAAATCGTTAGTGTCAGTTAATATCCATTAGCATCATTCAGAGTTAGTTCATCCATAGTCAGTTCTCATCCATTGTCAGTTCATCCATTGTCATCCATAATAAAACCTCTACCTGAATGGGAGTAACTTTTTTCCTTAACCTAGGTCTAGGAGTGGATCCTTGTTTGCAATTTAACCACATCATCAATAACCATCCTACATCATCAAATCTACTAGAACTACATATCATCATTATCATCTCAATCTTAATGTACCATGATCCCATGGATATGAGTATGTAGGCAGTCTAGAATATGAAGGAAGTATCCAGTACTTAGGTACATAAGATGTCATCATTTCACTTAAATATCCTCAAAACACTTTACCCCATCTCATCACTCTACATAGAACTACATATTATCATAAGCATCTTCATCATAATGTGCCTTGATCTCGTGGATACAGGGTATGTAGGCAATCTAGAATATGAAGGAACTATCCAGTGTTTAGGCACATACGATTCATCATTCTTCATCCCAATCCATCAACACTTCCATCTCTCTCGTCTTCCATTTATCACTCTCCATCCTATCACCTTGACTTGACTAACTCAAGCAAAAAATAAACTATGTATCCTTTGAAAACTCAAGTACTTACCAAACCTAAAGCAAAAGACTACTCATGAAGCAACACACTTTCTAGCATACCGCTTGCCACATTTGCTACAACAATCCATCTATCCTAGATCAGATCAATGGCCTTTAATGGATATATCTTTCCTACAATAAGGCTTTATCAACCCATCTAACCCTAAGCAACCTCTTTGGCAAGAGAATATGTTGGTTGTGTGTTTGTTTTGTCAATTAGTCAATTTTCTTTTTCGTTTATCTTTTGTTCCTCTCTAATTACCTACTCAAGACTACCATGATTTATCTATATCTTGGTATGTTGCGATGCAGTATTGGGGCATAGTCATTGCTTTCGTATGTTGTGTTTGTGGGATGTTCTTATTATCTTACTACGGCTAATATTTATCTTGTTTGAGTTAAACTTAGTATCTTGCATATTAATATTCTTTTGCATTTAAGGTTTTGTAAAGGCCTTATGTGTATTAAGTGTATTTTATGCTAAGACTATTGTCCATTCACATATCCAACAAGGTTATATTATGTCTAACAGATATAAGTTCAAACTATTTGTTTGCAGAGTCAACGTCCTCGCACTGGATATCTCAGCACCTGGGTCATTTATACCATGGGGACATACTATCCACATGCTATATCAAAAGTAAGGATTGCTCTTTATAAATATTTGCATAACCATTGCAACATCCTATCCATACACCCATCCATACATCCAAAATCAACATATAGTTTTCATACAAAGAGCAATCAAATATCTACCACTTTCTAGTCTATATCATTTCTTCTATCCATCATCAGAGTCTTCTGCATACCTACAAAACCATACATGTTAGGCATCATGATCATAAACATCATACATATCTCATCACATAAATCCATCATCATAAGTACAATGTCATCACATCCATACATCTATAAGCATAAACATATCATCACATGAATCCATAATCATAATATATGCCATCTTATCCATAAAGCATCTCATAACATGTCATCAAATATAAGCATATATGCATCCATAGCATATAGAAATAAATCATCATCATAAACATTTGAACATCCATAACATCTCATGAATCATAGATCATCACATATATCTCATATATATATATCATCATCAAAGGTCATCAAAAAATAGTAATGTCCAGTATATACATCATGTACATAAAAAATGAGTGATATGATACAACATGGATATCATGAGCCGTCAAAATGTACATTAGATGTTTGCAAGCATCATAATCAAAATAAATACGTTGCCGATACAAAACTGATATACATCTATACAAAATGCTCTAGCCAGATCTGTGCATCAAGCTCCCAACAGGCTGCTGTGATCCTTGCGCTCCACCTACACTAGGTGGTGGTCCTCCTGAGTGTGACATCCTCAGAGGCCCCATAACCGATGATCCTGTCCTATGTGATGCGGAGGCCCCTAATTTTCTCTACTCTCTGAAACTCAACTCTCTCTAATCTACTAGAATAGCTCCATAATACAAGCCTCTCTAGTACCCTGTATCCCTCCCTATAGCAGTAAGCTCACCCTTTACACAGGTAATCTCTCCAACCAATGTCAAGGTAGCTTGAGTTGTATCTCTCTCCTCACCCTCTAAAGGGTGGCCTCTGCTTCCTGTCTAGCCTGTATGGTTGCATCTCTCTTTGATGTCAATCATGTCACCAATCCATCATCCACTAGTGCTACTATTGGTGGTGTTGCTACATGTGCCTACACCTAGCATGTGCCTATCTTACATCATCACAAGCTTTGTCCCTCTCCCTCCTCATGCGTATCAATCTAAGCTCGATGTGCGTCTGATGCATCATCTCCTCCTACAACAGTCTTCGTGTCTGTTCTAGCTTTGGCTCTGCATGTTGTACCACTTGTTGTGGTGCCCCCACATCTACCATCTAGATGTCAGACTGATCCTGTCCATCATGCCCTCCTCCACCATGTCCACCATCATCCCTCTGCACCTGTCTCCTCCTTAGACGAGCTACTCTGCAAGCTCTAGCCTCCTAACCTAGGCCTGCTACCTCCCTAATGGCACCTGCCACTCCAAGACCTATAAATCTAATTGGCTTATGTTGTTTCCAGTATGCATCATACTCTAGTTTCATTCTAGGATATACCTCTCCAAGAATACAATCCCAAGCAACTGGAGCAAGTCCCCTCAGCTCTACCAGTGCTGTCACTAACACGATCTCAAGTCCCCAATCCACAACCTCCCTTTATGCCCTAGCATACATGGTGCAGGGCACCTAGGAGCACCTTGGTTCTTAAAGTCACTTTGTTTGCATTTTTTTTGAAAGGTTGTGATTTTTGTTTAATGTGCTCTATAATAAGGCTTTAGCCATGTTTGTATGGTCTTATTTGTGTGGTCAAGATGATTGAGGTGAGCATATAAACCTCAATCATGCTTAGTCCACTTGGATCCTTGTTGTGCCAATCAAGCCTAGAAGGTCTAAAGGATTGGTTTTTGAGTTTTGTGATTGTCTATGTGTTTTATCATGTTTTGGGAGTATGGAGGATGTTTTGATTCCATTGGACAAGCAAAACAAATCGCCATCCTTTAGAAAATGGAAAAACTCCATAATGTCTATTGTTGCCAATAGTGTCAATGACACATTGGATGGTTCAAAACCACTTTGGGTTGAATGCTGTTGTAGAGGTTAGAAACTGACTTGGATCAGTTGGAAACATTGGTATTTCACTCCTGTATGGCAGAGGACATCTGGTACGGAGTTTTGGGGCTTTGAAAATACAGAAAACAGCAAATTTTTCTACTTTTCTCACTGTGTATGGACTGTACAGATTTTTCACGTGTGCAAATGACATTTTTCTAAAAGTGCTTGGAGTCAAGGTTCATATGAAACTAGTTTGAGGTCCTGAAGTGGTCGGGAACAAAAGTTATTGATTTTTCTTTCAAAACAGGTTCAGAAACCCTGTTTTCTAGGGCTGCCATAGAAATCCGGCCCTAGAATGCATTTCCACCTGTGAAAATTCATAAAAACTAGTGGAATGCAGGCTAGGGATGTACTCTATAAGATTCCAAAAGCATTTTTCTAGGAGATGTTGTTTTTGATTTTTAAGGTGATGCCCTAGGTCAAGTATTTCATTGTATTTGACCAAATTCATGCTATTTGAGGTTGTAGATGATAGAATCCTAATAGGATGAGCAAATAAATGATGGATTTGTGTTGTAGGGACATGGTAGAGACATTCCAAATTCCTAGCCCTGACCTATGCACCCAATTTTGAGCACTTGCTTTGTAACCTAGCCTAAATTGATCAATTAGGCCTAGAAGACCAAATGAGTGTTCTGGATTGCTAGAGTAGAGTTGGAACAGGAGACTTGGGAGTTTGATAGGGTTCCATAAAGGATATCTAAAACCATCATTTTCTTGCCTAGTCATATGGGATTTTGTCAAGTTTTGTTGAGAAAACCTAGTTTGGAGGGCTAGTAGCCTTACTAGTCGAGGTATAGGTTGAAGAGTTTTGGGAAGTTGGAGATCAAACCAACTACATAGAAGGTGTTTTTTGATCTATCCTAAGGTGTTGGAGAAGCCTAGAAAGTGGAGCCATCACTAGGATACCAAATCCTTCATAGACCCTTGAATGTGCCTTTGGTTGCTTGGTTGAAGCCTGTTTGAAGTGGGTGAGTGGGCAAAGGATAGTAGAGGAAACTCTTGTGTGTTGCTTCGCTTGTGCCACTCTACATCAGGTGGTATCAGAGCCATCAAAGAGATGGGAGATAGAGAAGAAGAGGAGAAAATTCCTTCAAAGGTGACAAATGCCGAATTGGCAAAGATAGTGAGAGAGCAAGCAGCCAAGAACAAAAGGATGGAGGCTGAGATAGAAAAGTTGAAGAAAGACAAAGACAAGAAGAAGAAGCCAGAGCTCATCTTGGATTCAGATGAAGAGGATCAAGATGAGGAAGAAGAAGTGCCAATGGAAGAGCCACAAGGAGGCATGTCAGAGAGACAATTCCTAGATGCACTTGGAAAGTTGAGTAGGAAGGACACTAAGGCAGACTTACCTATGTTTCCTGGTAAGATGAATCCAGAGGAGTGCCTTGATTGGATTGAGGCAATGGAGAACTATTTTGAATGTGAAGAAGTGGCAGAAAATCAGAAAGTGAAGATTGCCAAATCAAGAATGAAAGGGCTAGCCTTGAGTTGGTGGAATTTTATTCAAAATGAGAGGATAGAAGATGATAGGAATCCTATCTCTACATGGAGGAAGATGGTACTTGAAATCAAGAAGCAATTTGTCCCTGAGGATTATGAGGTCAACTTGAACAAGAAGTTACACAACTTGAGACAAAAGGACATGGACGTGAGCACTTACACAGAGGAGTTTCACAAGATGACATTGAAAGCCAAGATGCCTAAGAATGAAAAATAGAAGCTTGCAAGGTATCTCAATGGCCTCAAGTTCTCCATTCAAGATGAATTAACTCTCTTTAACCCAGAGACAGTCCATAAGTGCTTCCAAATGGCACTGAGGATTGAGGATAAGCAAAGAAGAAAAGGGGATTTTGGCAGCAGCAGCAGAGGCAGAGGAAATCAAAACTTTAGGGGCAAGGGTAGATTTCAAAACAAAGATAATTTCTCTAGACTCCAAGGTGGCGGATCACAAGAAGGCAGCCAAGGGCAGGCTGATAAAAATAGTGCTGATAAGGGTCAGTTTAGAGGGAGAGGAAATGGCAGAGGAAGAAGTGGGGGTAGAGGTCCCAATGTGTTTACTGGAAGGTGTTTCTCTTGCAATCAAATTGGACATCAGTCCTTTAGGTGCCTGGAGAAGATGGGAAACACTGCGGCAAATCAGAAAGAAAGAAGAGTACAACTCCTTCAAGAAGAGGACTGTCAAAGCACCACAAGTTACCAAACAGCCTCTTCCAAGTCTGCAGCACCTGAGAGTGGAGAGTGCATCATGTTTAACAGGTCACTCATCATGCTAGCCACCAAGGAGCAGCCCCAAAGAAACAACTTGTTCAGAACCACTTGCAAGGTGAAAGGAAAAGTTTGCAAGGTAATAGTAGATTCAGGTTCTTCTGAAAATTTGGCTTCTAATGAAATGGTGACTAAGTTAGGATTGGAAAGAATGCCTCATCCTAACCCCTATAGAGTCTTTTGGCTAACCAAGGAACAACAAATTGTAGTAAAAGAGCAATGTTGGGTTGAATTCAAGATAGGTGAATATCGTGATAAGGTTCTTTGTGAGATAGTGGATATGGATGCATGCCACCTTCTTCTTGGAAGGCCTTGGCAACATGACACAAGTTCCCAACATGATGGTAAGAACAATGTGATTCATTTGTCCAAGAATGGTGAAAAGTTTACAATGACTCCTTTGATTGATGATTGCAAAGAGAAAGTCATTTCTAGTTCAGTTATGTTGGTAGGTGAAAAAGAGTTTTTGGCTAACCTCAAGGAAGAGAAAGGGCCATGTTTTGTAGTAGTCATCAAGCCCAAGGATGTGAATCCTAAGAAGGTCAAAGTGCAGCAACCTCTTAGGAGGATTGGACCAAAGGAAGTGGAAGAACTATTGGAGAGGTTTCAAGATGTGATAGCCGATGAAGGCAAGGATGCCCTTCCACCAAAGAGGGAGATTAGTCATTGCATTGATCTCATCCCAGGATCCACCCTACCAAACCAAGCAGCCTACAAGTTGACCCCAGAGCAAAATGTTGAAGTGGCAAGACAAATCCGAGACTTATTGGATAGAGGAATTATCAGGAGGAGTATTAGCCCATGTGCAGTACATGCAGTACTTGCACCCAAGAAGGAAGGAACATGGAGACTATGCACTGATTCCAGGGCCATCAACAAGATTACTATCAGTATATATTTCCAATGCCTAGAATAGAAGATTTAATGGATTTCTTGGGTAGGGCTAAGTATTTTACCAAGATAGATCTAAAAAGTGGTTATCACCAAATCAGGATAAGGGAGGGGGATGAGTGGAAAACCGCCTTCAAAACCAATGAAGGACTATTTGAATGGGTTGTCATGCCTTTTGGCTTGTCAAATGCACCAAGCACCTTCATGAGATTGATGAATGAAGTGCTAAAACCTTTCCTTAACAAGTTTATTGTTGTATATTTGGATGATATACTGATTTTTAGTGACAGCAAGGAAGACCACATAAGGCATATCCATCAAGTGCTCAAGAGGCTTCAAGAGGAGAAGTTGAGAATCAATCTTGACAAATGTGTCTTCCTACAAGAAGAGTTGATATTTTTGGGATTTGTCATCTCCAAGGGTAGCCTAAAAATGGATCCAAGTAAGGTTGCAGCCATTCTTAATTGGCCAACACCTACAACAGCCTCTGAGGTAAGGAGTTTCCATGGTTTGTGTAGCTTTTATAGAAAGTTTATTAAAGGGTTTAGTGGCATTTGTGCTCCACTTGTTGACACCATAAAAGGGGACAAGAAATGTGTGTTTGTATGGACAAATGAGGCCACTCAAGCCTTTGAACTGTTAAAGAAAAAAAATTCAGAAAAACCAGTCCTAGTGCTACCTAATTTTGACAAGGTCTTTGTGGTAGAGTGTGATGCAAGTAAGAGGGCTATTGGAGGAGTCCTAAGTCAAGAAGGGAGGCCTGTAGCATTCTTTAGTGAGAAGTTAACTGAGGCAAAACAAAACTACTCCACCTATGATCTAGAGTTATATGTCATGGTTCAGTCATTAAGGAAATGGAGACACTACTTATTGCCAAAGGAATTTATAGTTTTTATTGACAACCATGCATTAAGCTTCTTGAACAGGTAGTAAAAGTTGACTCACATACATGTCAAGTGGATGGAGTACATCCAAGCATACACCTTCTCTATAAAACATAAGAAAGGAGTGGCCAATAAGGTAGTTGATGCCTTAAGTAGGAGAAATCTTGTTGTGCAGACCATACAGTTGGAAAGTACAGGTATTCAAGCCATCAAAGATCAGTATGCAGCAGATGAGGACTTCAAAGAACCATACCTCTCTTGCAAGGCCATGATAGGAAGGTATAATACTGATTTTTCTGATTTTTTGTTGCAAGATGGATATCTTTTCAAGGTTAGCATGTTGTGTATCCCAAGAGGGTCTGTTAGAGAGAATATAATAAAGGAAAAGCATTGTGGCAGCATGTCAGGTCACTTTGGTATTGATAAGACCCTAGAATTGGTTAGGAGGTACTATTTTTGGCCAAAATTGCCAACCGATGTAAGGAAGTTTGTTGAAACTTGTCAAATTTGCCAAAGAGCAAAGTGGCATACATCAAATGTAGGTTTATACACTCCTCTACCTATTCCTTCAAAGCCTTGGGATTCCATAAGTATGGACTTTGTACTTGGTTTGCCTAGGACAAAGAATGGGTATGACAACATTTTTGTGGTTGTAGATAGGTTCTCAAAAATGGCTCACTTCATCCCATGTAGAACCACACATGATGCCTCACACATAGCAGGTCTTTTCTTCAAAGAAATAGTCAGGTTACATGGTTTGCCTTTGTCAATCATCTCAGACAGAGACCCCAAGTTCATAGGACACTTCTGGAGGACACTGTGGAAGAGACTAGGTACAAATTTGTCCTTATCATCTGCCTATCACCCTCAGTCTGATGGACAAACAGAGGTGATTAATAGGTCACTTGGCAACCTCCTAAGATGCCTAACCAAGGAGTAGGTTGCTAGTTGGGATTCAATTTTGGCTCAGGTAGAGTTCTCATACAATGACACTGTCAATAGAAGCACCAGCCTGTCTCCTTTCCAAATTGTTTATGGCACTCACCCAAGGGGTATTTTGGAACTTAGGGAGGTTAAAGGACTGGAAAATAGTAGTGCCTTAGCTGAAGACTTCATTCAAGTCATGAAAGATGTCCATGAACAAGTACAATAGAAATTACTGTCCACTTCACAGAAGTACAAACAGTTTGCTAACAGGAAAAGAAGGGATTTGCAGTTCAAGGAAGGTGATTTGGTAATGGTCCATCTGAAGAAGGAGAGGCTCCCTACAGGTAAACATACCAAGCTACTCATGAAGAAGATTGGGCCTTGTGAAGTGCTCAAGAAATGTGGAGAAAATGCCTACAAAATTAGACTTCCGGATGGCATTGCTTTATCTCCAATTTTTAATGTTTCAGACCTTTATCCCTATAAAGGAGCTAATCCTTAGACTATTGTTGCAGCAGATCAAACTAATCAAACACTCTAGGAACTCATTCGTTCATCTCTAAATCAGATTGAGTGCATTTTGGACAAGAGGATTGCAAAACAAATTAGAAGGCACACCTATCATGACTATTTGGTGAAGTGGCTAAACAAACCTCAGGAGGATGCCACTTGGATGAGCAAGGTAGACATTGAGAAGGCAGGTTTCACATTTGACACCATTCCAACTCAAGAGACTTGAGTTCTGTTTGACAGTGGGTGTATGGTGCAGGGCACCTAGGAGCACCTTGGTTCCTAAAGTCACTTTGTTTGCATTTTTTTTGAAAGGTTGTGATTTTTGTTTAATGTGCTCTGTAATAAGGCTTTAGCCATGTTTGTATGGTCCTATTTGTGTGGTCAAGATGATTGAGGTGAACATATAAACCTCAATCATGCTTAGTCCACTTGGATCCTTATTGTGCCAATCAGGCCTAGAAGGTCTAAAGGATTGGTTTTTGAGTTTTGTGATTGTTTGTGTGTTTTATCATGTTTTGGGAGTATGGAGGATGTTTTGATTCCATTGGACAAGCAAAACAAATCACCATCCTTTAGAAAATGGAAAAACTCCATAATGTCTATTGTTGCCAATAGTGTCAATGACACATTGGACGGTTCAAAACCACTTTGGGCAGTTGAATGCTGTTGTAGAGGTTAGAAACTAACTTAGATTAGTTGGAAACATTGGTATTTCACTCCTGTACGGCAGAGGACATCTGGTACGGAGTTTTGGGGCTTTGAAATACAGAAAATAGTAAATTTTCCTGCTTTTCTCACTGTGTATGGATTGTACGAACTTTTCACGTGTGTAAATGAAATTTTTCTAAAAGTTCTTGGAGTCAGGGTTCATATGAAACTAGTTTGAGGTCCTGAAGTGGTTGGGAACAAAAGTTATTGATTTTTCTTTCAAAACAGGTTTAGAAACCCTGTTTTCTAGGGCTGCCATAGAAATCTGGCCCTAGAATGCATTTCCACTGGTGAAAATTCATAAAAACTGGTGAAATGTAGGCTAGGGATGTACTCTATAAGATTCCAAAAGCATTTTTCTAGGAGATGTTGTTTTCAATTTTTAAGGTGATGCCCTAGGTCAAGTATTTCATTGTATTTGACCAAATTCATGCTATTTGAGGTTGTAGATGATAGAATCCTGATAGGGTGAGCAAATAAATGATGGATTTGTGTTGTAGGGACATGGTAGAGACATTCCAAATTCCTTCCCCTAACCAATGCACCCAATTTTGAGCACTTGCTTTGTAACCTAGCCTAAATTGATCAATTAGGCCTAGAAGACCAAATGAGTGTTCTGGATTGCTAGAGTAGAGTTGGAACAAGAGACTTGGGAGTTTGATAGGGTTCCATAAAGGATATCTAAAACCATCATTTGCTTGCCTAGTCATATGGGATTTTGTCAAGTTTTGTTGAGAAAACCTAGTTTGGAGGGCTAGTAGCCTTACTAGTTGAGGTATAGGTTGAAGAGTTTTGGGAAATTGGAGATCAAACCAACTACATAGAAGGTGTTTGTTGATCTATCCTAAGGTGTTGGAGAAGCCTAGAAGGTGGAGCCATCACTAGGATACCAAATCCTTCATACACCCTTGAATGTGCCTTTGGTTGCTTGGTTGAAGCCTGTTTGAAGTGGGTGAGTGGGCAAAGGACAATAGAGGAAACTCTTGTGTGTTTCTTCCCTTGTGCCACTCTGCATCAATACATAGCATCTCCCACTAGCTTTGGCTGGAGCAGTCCAAACTACCATAGCACCCTCTCTAGAAAATAATGCTCAATAGTGTAAACACTATGTCCAAACAAATACTTGGCATGTCAACACTACAAGAGCTGCTCTATGTCATCCTCCCATGACTCACAGTCGCACCATGGCCTCCACACAAATGTATCCAATATCTCATCAATATATCTCCTCCAATAGGCCAACACACCAAGTTGTCACTATGTCAATTCACCCTCATACAAATAAACAAATGGCTTGTCTGCATCTCAGCTATGAGGAGAGATCAGTCTCATGACTGGGATGTGCTCCCAAGCCCAAACATGTAGTACATCCACGCCTATTGACAAGCTACTGTCGGATCTGTATGCATAGTCATGGAGGTCATGGTATAGCTGCCCTAGCACATAGGGCCCCCATGCATATCTGATGTTGTAAGTGAACATCCTTGATAGCACTGTCCCCCATCCAACAGATAGTCCCCTAGAGAATCTGTTTGGAACTAGAAAACCTCTAATCAATGCAACCACGATCCATTGGATCCTGTCATAGAGTCTCTACACACATCCCCACCTGATCTCATGCTCCTGCACCCCTAGGTTAGGAGTCATAAACACCTCTCTCAGTCCAACCTTGCCCTGCTTTGTGTCATAGTCAACTCAGGTGCTGTGTATTGGAATCTAGAGAATGTACCATACATCCTCGAATGTGATGGTAGCCTCGCCAGTAGGAAAATGGAATGAACATGTCTCACTATGCCATCGCTCAACCAAAGCAGTTATCAAAGATAAGTGAGCCCTAATTGGTGTTAGGTGGGCCACGTACCATAATCCCATCACCTCTAGAAAG
Source organism: Cunninghamia lanceolata (assembly GCA_027924645.1). Lineage (NCBI taxonomy): Eukaryota > Viridiplantae > Streptophyta > Pinopsida > Cupressales > Cupressaceae > Cunninghamia > Cunninghamia lanceolata. Next base: position 4,384,113 of record BSBN01000209.1, read on the forward strand.
ACCCCCTCCCACCCTATCTAGATCACCATGGTTGGATCCATGAAGTGTCACTCCCATGATGTCAGTGGAGCTAGGACAACCTGTAACCACAAGTTCAAATTTACTATCCTTTGCACGTGCCTTCATCAAAAAAACTTGCAAACCTAAGTAAAACCCTAGTCAAACCAAGTTAATCTCAATCAAACACTAGGTCAATCTTTAGAAAACACTAGTCAAAACCAAATCAAACCTAGTCAACCTAGGTCAAACGTATTCCGCTAAGTCAAATTGGTTAAAAACTTAAGCTAAGCCAAAAGTGCCCCATTTAGCCATAGGTGCTTTTCTATATGCCATAGGCACATAATTGTCATGAAAAAGTGCATCTTATTCCCTCTAAACGCGCATTTTTTGCACGTCATAAGTGCACATCTATGCACCAAAGGCACATAACTATAGTCCAAAGGCACTTCCAACCCTAATAGTTTCTAAAGCCACCAAAGGCACATCAATAATGCCAAAGGTGTAGTTGCACACCTCAAAGGCACTTCAACTTTGCAAAGGCACATTTCTAAGCACCATAGTTGCTTGTTTCCTAATGGCTCACCTTCGGCAAAAATCCTAGACTACCTCATTTATTACCCTAATAAATGCACTTAAAGACAGGTTTGAAGGTACTTACCATTGCTACTACTCCCACCAGTCACCCATAGGTCCTCACGTGCTCACCTCGGTGTTTGTCCACTGGAATTGGCATCTCTGCAAGTTGAAAATTCCTCTAAGGCTATGAGCTCTCAACTAAGCACTAGAAAATAATTAGCTCTAAAATCTATGAACTCTAAGTGCACAAATTAGTTGAATGTGACCCCTTGGGCCCTATTTATAGACTCCCAACCCTAATTATTCCCTCTCATTATCCCATTTTTCTTTGTGTCAACTTATTTCTCCATTGTGTTAGCCTTCAAACATCCAATCTAGTCTTTCTAAACCCATTTTAGTCACATCACTATCATTTCCTTGAGTCATGAGTCAACCTAGTCCTTCTATCGCTTCCTTATTTTTCCTCTCGAGGGGGCATCCTATGCTAGTTACACTAGGGCATAATAATTGTATCATATCTTCATCACTATTTTTTTTGAAGCAACGTTGTAAATCACATTGTATCAAAGAGGGGCAAAATGTAGACACCTAAAAATGACCTTTGCATATCACCACTTGCATAAATCAATTTCTCCTAAATCCCTTGCATTAACGGTAATTAAATAACTTGATTATTTAATTAATTTCGTCAATTTATTCTAATTTATCTAATTCCAACATTAATTGAATAAATTCTATTTATTTAATTAATTTCATTAAATTCCACTTTATTCTTCCAAACTAAATAATTTTAATTATTTAATTAAATCATTTCTCTTCCAATCTTCAAATCCACATTAATTAAATAAATCTAATTATTTAATTAATTCATCACTTAAATTCCTCTTATCTACAACTAAATAATTAAATAATTATTTAATTAATCAATTATTCTTCCCAATTTAAATAAATTTATTAATTTATTTAAGTTGATTTTATCTTCTAAACATAAATAAAACTAATATTTTATTTATATTCCTCTATCATGCAAAATAAATTAAATGAATTTATTTGTTTAATTTATCTAAATCCTCATATCTTATCCTTTCTTCTATCATGCACAATTAATTAAATAAATTTATTTAATTCTCAATTATCTTTCCAATTCTTCTAAAAATATATTTTCTTCTATGTGCACAATCAATCTTATTTTTAGAATGTCAATAAGCAAATCTAAAGTTGAGTTAATTAGCTTTAATCATTATTGTTTTTATCAATCAATTTATAAATTAGAAAAAAACATTCTAAATTTATGAAATCAAATCCTATCTTTATCAAAGCAAGCAGTTAACTCAACAAAGCAGCTTTAAAACATGACACATGTCATGTGCATGTTCATCATGTCCTCTCAACTCATCTTGTTCATCCATTTCATTGATTTATCTCCATCATTGATCGATCTTTCCCTGAAACCTATATATACTTCCTTCACTTCATCGAAAATCCTCTTCAATCATTTAGCTTTAGTACCATTATCTCTTTGATCATTTAAGCTTTGGGCATTCATACAACTCTTTGAGCATTCTAGCATCGTTGAACACATACACCACATCTTTGAGCACATTATCATCATCATGTCTGCTTGTTGCAACCATGGGTATGCAATTCATTGAGCAATCCACAAAAGACTAAGGAAACCATGCAATCTAGGTGAAAGCTTTCATTGCTTATGTGTTATTCTTTGATTATTGGTTATCGTCTAGATCATTTTCTTGAAGGTTATAGGATTGAATTTGTTATAATTGATTGATCATTATTCAGTCGATTTTTACCTATACACATATCCTATTCTTATCCCATCCTCCCTTCCCTATGTCAATCTTGATAAGGATAGGGACAAAATATCCACAACATGCTTTGGACACCTCTTGGCATCTATCCATTTCTATCATATCCTATAACTTCCATCCAACCCACACATCCCCATGATTTGTCATGAGTGACACATTTTGAGTGGGGCATCTTAATCCTATGCAACTTAGTGCTTGGAGATCACTTCTAAACCCCCTCCATCCATTTATCCTAACTCCTCTATCTATCATGAATCCCTATCCTAATCCCCCATCTATCAACCTAACCCTCCATCACCCAATCAATCAATCATCCCATAAATCCCTTGTCAATAGAATCATCTTTCCCTTGTCATTTCTATCTAGCTAAAGGCTAACCACATGAAAATTAATGCAATTCCCCCCAATGATCCAAATCTCCCAACTAATTCAAATCTCCAAAACATCTAAACATCGCAAGAAAATCCTAATCAATGCACATCTCCAGCTAGCAATTTGCACAAACTCATCCAATCACATCCATTGGTCTTATTCCTAGCCTTGTTGCAAGACTTGATCAAACATCCATCATCATCATCATCAGGATATATCATTCCCAATCCTCATTTTGTTCTTATCATTAACAACACAATCCAAGATCATCAATACATCAATCTTTGGCTTTTTAGCATGATTGAGGGAAACATCATGTTTGTATTTGTACCATTTTGTGCATTCATGCTTGCTTGTGTGTGTGTATTATCTATTGATGGTCTTTTTATGCTTGAGGTATTGCACCTCACATGTACACTACTCGGGACCATTAACAATGGAAAGAAGGGACTAGGGTGATGAAGACAAACTGATCATTCAATCTCTGGATGAGGGACGGTTCCTTGTCCTTCAGGGTTACAACAAAAAATTTTAAGAAAAGGGAGGAGAACACGAAAAAGAAATGAACTAAACACTAAAACAGTAAAAAGGCCATAAGCCAAAGGGGAAATTTCCTACAATCAGAGCATAATAGGATAACTCGTGATAACACAGTCAATAAGGATCCACATAAATAACAAATGACAAGAAATATTACACAAGCAAGGTATAATGACTCAGGATTACAAAATCATAGCTTCACTATCTAGGATTATGATATTACTTATGAATGAAAATGTATGCTACATGTATGATCTAGAGATAGTCAAAAAGGTCACTTATATCCAACTACAAGAAAAGGAGAAAAAATCTTTTCTTTACATTAGGCCCAAGCTTGGCACAACTGTAAATCCTATATATCCACATAGAGGTGTGTCCTTTCTTAAAATACCTCTTTGTGTGTTAGCTCTATCCCCTACATGCCCCTTGCGGTAAATTGCGGTATGTTCTGTTGGGTGTCCTATACTTTGTGAACATCATTTCCCCTTTTAAAACTATGTCTTGTCCGAAAGATATGTCCTATTCAATTTGAAGGTAGGATGGTTTTGTATATCACTCTGAGCTGGGCCAGAGTTGTGTCCCACTATTTCTTTGTTGATGTCAAATTTGTACTTGGCTTTCTAACTGAATATATGTGTCCTCTACATGACCCAATGTAGCCAGTACCTCTATCTTTTATGCAATCTGTTTGGCCTCAGTAAACACTCCGGTCAAGGATGCTAGCCTCATTCTTACCACATCTCTTAGTTGTTTGATCTATGCTTTGATTCATTCCCTCTGATCCTGGAACTACTAGAGTTTGGAGTGCAATGTTTCCACTTGTGCCCTTATGGCCCCATTTGTATCTTGTACCAAATCATAAGTAATAGCTACTTGCATTATTTGTGCCTCTAATGCATCTATCTAATCCTTTATGTTCTTAGTGGTAGTGGGCTATTGTAAAAAAATTGGTATAGTACATTTGCCTCCTCCATGCCTTGTTGGATTCTCTTTATTTGGGCTTCTAGTTTATTGTGCCTTGGAAAATTTGTTTGATGCATCAACTAGCCTTTTTCTCATTTATTTGCTCAATTATTCTTTATTCTACCTTATTCTCCAAGTATTTAGAGTGTTGGTAGTTGTGTTGTATCCCTCTGAGCCTTTGGCATCTCATTTTGAATTATGTTCATAACCTCTAGTAGCATTTCACTACCCTCTATGTGTTGCTACAAAATTTCTTCCCTCATTGTGGAGTGGAAGATATCACCAAGTTGTAACTTCTAAATAAGTGATATACCTGACAAGTTTACTTGCCCTCCTATCACTGGCAATTGTAGCAGTTGTGGTGTCACCATAGGTTGTATTTGTTTTTGTTACGCTAGAAAATCTTTGATGGATTGGATAGGGCCTGAAGCAGAGGAGGATGCATCCTGATTATCTTGCTAATTATCCCCTATATTCAGAGCCTCTTCATCAAGTTATTGGTCCTCCTAATCTATATTTGTATTATGTAGAGGATAAGTTCTTTGTTCTTGATTTTGCGGAGGATTTGTTTCCTGTTGTGCCATATTTTTCTCTACCTCCTTTACAGTATCATATATTTTCTTAGTTATCTTCTTTGTTTCTAATTAGATCTTGTCTTTATCAACCTACTCTATATTCATAAGGGCATCAACCCTTTTCTTTGATCTGAGCTCTTTAGCCTATAATTGGGCTAGTTTATCCTTTTCCTTTATAGAAATGGAGGTACCAACTCCATCAATAGCCTGTTGTCTTAGATATTCATCTAATTTTAGAGATTTTTCCATTATTTATCTCAAGGCTTCTGTTAGGCTCTCCAGTAGTTTTCCCTAAATCTCATCCATTGTTTTGTTTGGTTTTATCATATACTTTATTATGGCTCTTTCAATTATTTTCTTGTTCTCAGTAGATACTTCACTGTATAACTATGTTGTTTCTTGAAGTAGCCCATGGCATTCTATCCCATTCCATATTACATCTAGGCTCAAAGGTTCTTGTGGATTATGTTATTCTTTTTTATTTTTGTTTCTTTTTCTTTTACAGTTGGGAGACTTTTTCTTCCCCTTCTTCCTTTTTTCTCTCCCCTGCTAGAGATTGGTTTTTCTTTCTTTTAGCTTGTTGCTTTTGCTTAGGTACCTTTTTCTTCTCTGCACCTAATTGTACCAATGTTCCTGATACAACTCTTCTTCCTATAGATATTGTCTATGTGGAAGATGTTGGTTGTGGTGCAGCTTTTGCACTGGCTGCCACAAATGCACTTCTCCCTAATCTCCTAAGATTTTGCAGTGAAGTTGGCATTTGTTGAGCTGATGAGGTAGATTATGGAGCCTCTATAATAGCTTCTGAGGTAGATGATGTACTTTGTGGTACAAATGTGCCTACCTACAGTGGGATTTCCCATGTTTTATGTATTTTTTCTTTGTTTTTTGTAGCTATTCCTCTGCATTCTTATTGTAAATTTTATCCATGATCTCTTTGTATGTACCAAACCTTTCTATGGTAGCATCCTTAGGTTTGCTGAGCAAAGTTTTTGCATAGGAATTTATTTCTTCTATTGTGACCTCATAGGGTAGCCTAGGAATCCAATATGTTCTAGGTTCCACTGCCTCCATATAGGTATAGTATTTGTCTAAAATTAAAGTTATATGATTCATGTATTGTTTTACCACTTCATAGGGTATTATTTCTCTAGCTTGCATATCTGATTGTAATGTCTTAAAGAAACTCAAGTACATAGTGCTGAAATATTTTGTCAATGAAACTTCTAATATGGTGTTTTATTTGTGCAACAATTGTGAGGTGTTGTTTCCATACTTTATCTTTGAATCCTGTTAGTTCATTTAGGAAATAAAATACTAGACAGATGATTAGGGTACCATACTAGAAATTGTAGTTAGACTCCTTGGTCCTCTTCAAATACTCCATCGGTTGCTATCTCATCACTTCAGAGAGGTCAAAGTCTTTGCCATCTTTTACCATTTGATATGATGTATGTATTGCAGTGGTAGTAGTAGATTCCTCTCTGTTTGCATAATATACTTTGTAAGCAATCCCCATTGTTGCATACCGAACCCCTAGATCTGTTGTATCCTTAACACTTAGACTCCCCCCATCGAATTTTTCCCCTGTAAGCTTAGTGACTTTATCATTTTTTATTTCCTTCAATGTTGGTACTAGTCCTATTGATCTGAGTCTAGTCACAACCCTAATTGCATCCTTAGTAATGTGGTAGGGTTTGTCTAAATATATGAATTCATCATGAATTCTGCTAAGTATGATTTGAACCCACTCATGAGCATTATTCAAATCCCAATAATCTTTCCATATATCAAATTTCTTAGTGGTAATGTTTTGATATTCAACTAAGTGCCATGTATCTCTGAGTAATGTATCTGTCAATTCTTCAAACTTTATGTGATCTATCTTTGAGATCATAGTATGGATGTGTTTTCTGATGTCTTCTATGTACACCACATCTATTGTACTCCAAAGAATGCTCCTTCTTTTTCTACCTCCATCACCTTGAATGGGAATTTATTATATTTAGGCCTTGGCTTCTCTGTAACATCAATGAGCACTGGTGTAGCTATCTCTTCTTTCTCAGCTTGTCGACTAGGGTTTATTCTCTTCTTAGTTCTTACACTGCAGAGCTCAAATTTTCTCAAATTATTTTGGATGAAAATGAGATTTGTAGGGTGGTTTAGGGTATATATAGCCTTAATAGTCACTTCATGCATTTATGGCATTTATCTGTTGTGCTTTTTGTGGGTTTTTATATCTATTTAGTGTTTTTAGCTGTCAACAATTAGATTATGATGCACTATGTTATAGTATGATATATGTTATAATTCTTCTACATTTCATCTTTTCTTCCTGAAGGTTTATGATAATATTTCAAATGAGCTCCATTGGCATATCCGACTGCTAGTTTTCCTTCCATATCTTTTAGTCGTACAGCTCCAGATTTTACAATTTCCTCTATGTAAATATGGTCCTAACCATCTTATTTTCAATTTCCCTTGTTTCTTAAACTTACTGTCATACAAAAGTACTAAATCTCCTTCTTTGAAATTTTTCTTCCTCAATTTTCTATCATGCCAGGCTTTCTACCACTTTCTTTCTAAATTCATGTTATAGGCTACCAATAACCTATTTTCATCCATTTTCTCCAATTCTTCAATCCTTTATGTCAAGGATACCTCCACATTAAGCTTTAGAGTATGTGTGGTATGAAAATTAGGTAGTATAAAATGTACCAATATAGTATCATCCAAGCCATATACTAATTCATACGGTGTGAAATTTGTGGTTCTTTTGTATGTTGTGTAGTAGGCCCAAAGTACAATAGGTACTTTTAGGTCCCAATCTATTCTATTTCCATCACACATTTTTGTCAATGTCTTCCCAATAATTTTGTTTAAGGCTTCGCTTGCACCATTTGCATGTGGATGATATGGTGAGATTTGTTGTGTGCTATCATGAAAGATTGTAGTAGCTCTGTAATCATTTTATTTACAAAATATTTTCCTTGATCACTTGTGATGCTTAGTGGACATCCAAATCTAGTTATGATATTCTCATACAAGAATTTTGTGGCTCTTTTTGCTATATAGTCCCTAGTGGGTTGAGCTTCTACCCATTTTGTGAGGTATTCTACCCTTGTGATAATGTATCTTGCTTTTGATTATTCGACAGGGGGATCTATGAGTCCAATAAAGTCAATTTCCCATTTCTCAAATGGGAGTTGTTCTAGTACCAGTCTCAATTGCATTTCATCCTTGGTAGTAGGTTTACCCATTCTTTGACAAATATCACAATGCTTTGCATACCTTTTAGCATCTTGAAACAAGTTAGGCCACCACAATTCTACTAGTTTGATCTTTCTTGTTGTAAGGTCTCTAGAGTTGTGACCTATTATACCTTCATGTGCTTCCTTTAGTATGTCCTCTCTTTCATCTTCATATACCACTCTCCTTATTATATCTTCTTTTCCTCTGATATGTAATTCTCCTTCAATGAGTGTATATGAAAAAGCCTTCTGCATAAGGATTTGTTTATCTTGTGGAGATATATCATATGGGAATTCTCTTGTGGCAAGCAAATATGCAATATCTTTCAATTCTTTTGGTACTACATTAACCCTAAATAAGCTTGCACCAGGGAGTTCTTCTTCTTAGATTTTTGGTTCATCTCCTATTTCAATTCTAGATAAGTAGTCAAGCCCTTGATTTTGTTTCCCTAGTTTCACTTTGATGGTGAATTCAAATTCTTGGAATAGTAATAACCATCTACATATTCTCCCTTGTATGACTAGTTTGTTCAACAAGTACATTAATGGATCATGGTCAGTAATGAAGATGAAGGGTGTGGATAAAAGGTAGTGTCTAAATTTTTGTAGTTCATATACCATTGCTAGGGCTTCTCTTTATGTTTTTGTGTAGTTATTCTCAGCCTTAGATAATTTCCTACTAGAAAATGCTATAGGATGGTCTTTAGTCCCCTTAGGTTGAGCTAGTACTACACCCATTGTTATATCTGAGGCATCTACATGGACATGAAAAAGAATGTTCCAATCTAGGAATATCAAAATAGGATCTTTAGCAATTTTTGTTTTCAATATGTCAAAAGAAGATTGACATTGCTCATTCCATTCAATATTTTTCCCACTTTTCTTTTCGAGTAATTCCTCCAAAGGTGCTACTATTGGTGCATATACCCTAATAAATTTGCAGTGATACCCAGTGTAACCTATAAAATTTTTCACCTTTGTTGTTATTTTAGGTGGTGGTAGTGTGAGGATCAGAGTTACTTTCAAATGATCTACCATCAACCCATTCTTACAAATAATGTGACCTAATAGAGTCCCAAAAGGTACTGCAAATGTGCATGTCTTTAGATTCAATGATATTTACAAACTTGTGCATTTGTTCAACATCATCCTCAAAGTCTAGGTGTGGTCTTTCACCAATCCATAGATAATCCAATCATCTAAATAAACTTCTAAGAAATCATCAATGAATTCTTTGAATGCATTTACCATTATTCTATTGAAAACTGCTAGTGCCTTCTTTAGTCCAAAGGGCATAAGTGCATACATGTAGGATCCCAATTTAGATGCAAATGGTGTTTTGGGATGATCCTCTTCTCTTATCTTTACTTGATGGTAACCAAAAAATTTATCAGTGAATGAATATATTTCCCTTCCGAAAATTGATTCTAATATCTCTTCTATGAAGGGTGTTGGGAATGGGTCATGAATGCAAGCTTTGTTCAACTCTCTGTAGTCTCCACATATTCTTATCTCTCCTAATTTCTTGTTTTGTTCTACCATTGGACTAATCCAATCTGCTTCCTCAATAGGTTTATGATCCCTGCTACTAACATCTTATCAATTTCTACTTTGACTCTTTTATTCATGTTAGGATTGAGTTTGTATGGTCTTTTCTTTACTGGTTTAACTCTCTCTTTTAGTTGTATTTTCATAATCCCTGCTTCTTCTTTTATTCCATTCATTTCAGTAAAAGTCCTTGGGAATAAGTCCTCGAACTCAAAAAGAATCTCAATTACTTGTGATACCACTTTCTCATCCTAGTAGTCTCCAATCTTTGCTAGTTTGGGGTCACCTTCCTTTGCAATATTCTCTTCTATGATTTTAAGAGGCTTATTGTAATATGGATCCTTTGGTTCAGTTAATATTTCTAGTTCTCTTTCACCTTCTTGGACATCTATTTCTAGATCCTTAGTATCCTCATTATCCATTCTTGTGGTTTTATAGAATTTCTAACTCATATTTCTTGATTTTTAGTCTATCCACTCCACCATTTTCCGTATTCCTTCAGTTCTTAGTGGTGGTTTATTGTTCTTTAGTTCTTATTTCTCTTCCTCTTTTACTTGTTGAAAAAAATTTCCCTCATTTTCAAGAGTGCATTATGTATAGATTTTGCTGGACTGAAGAAAGAGAATGTATGTATGAAATCATTTTGTACTTCCTCCCAATTTCTAGTTTCTTTTCTTCTTTTTTGGTTGATATACCAAGTTTGGGCTATTGGAGATAATGTCCAGTAGAATAAATGGGTGTATATAGATTTGTTATGTTCTTTTCTTCTTTCCTATGCTATTACACAAGTAGTTAAGTGTTCTTGCAGTAGATTTTGTCCTACATACTTGGGTTTATCTATATATTCTCCTTGCTCTAATAAATATCTCACACTAATAAGAAGCTTAAATGTGGGCCAATCTTTTATTAAATCTTTATGAGTTGACCACCAATTTTCTACATTGCATACTAATGTATGCTTTACTGCTTCTATTCTTCTTTGTTCTACTGAAAAGATTATCTCAATCTCATTCAAGCATAGTTGTAGGTCTTTCATACCTAATAAATTGGGTAGTTTGATATGGGAAATTCCTCTCATAATATGATTAATGTGGTGAGATGTCTTAGACTCCTCTGTATTTTGGTCTTCATTGATAATCATACCTTCTATGGTGGATTTTCATTTGATGCAGAGGATTGTGGTATGTTTTCCTTACTGGTTTGAACCATACATGTATCCTCCTGAATCCTATCACTCTCTAGGTTTTGAGCTCTGATTCATCTCTAATCCATGCTTCTAGAACTTCCTCACTATCAGTGTTGTCATTATCATTCTCTACCTCTATTTCTCCTCCTGAAATTGGTTCTTCTATTTCATTTGTTTCCAATTTTGATATTGTGTAAATGTTCTTAGGATAGTTATTATTTTCTTCCACATAATTGGATTCTTCAATATAGGCCTTTTGACATTTTTTACCTTTTAGACTCAAATAGTCTTAAAGGGTTTTCCAAATACACAAGATGTATCAAAATGTCTATTTTTGTGTTATTAAGTGAAGAAATGCTCTTTGCCATACATGGTATGTTTTTGAAGTATTTAAGTCCTTGTTTGTGTTTCAAATCCTTATAAGGTTGAAGAAGTTGTTTTAATGCAAGGGATGTAATAAATTACCTTTGTTTTTGTGTTTTGAAGGTTAAAAGTGGGCTTTAAAGAAACCTTATTGTCTTCAATAAGAACATACTTCATGAGTCAAAAGCCCAAAATAACCTTATTTTTTTCCAAAACTACCCGTGCATCATGTTATGGAGGGATCTTTCTTTTGAAAGGAGTCGAGGTTTTTAGTTTGTTTAGCCCTAAACTTGATACCTTTAGGGTTTTTCCCAAATTTAGGTTTTATTTTGCTAATTTATAGGTTGCCCTAACCTGAGAGGAAGACATGTTGGTAGATCAAGCTCTAAAACTCCAGGGAGATAGTGCAAGAGCATAGACAATATACTACAAGACAATGAGTATTTAGGGTTAGATCAATGTTGCATGGAAACTCTTAGGGCTAAAGACTTTGATAGTGATAAAGAGCTTCTATTTTTGGCATGAGAGTTCACATGGAGATTCATATAGTGATGTGGTAAGTGGATCAACATAGCATGCAGCATGTAGAGTTTATACAATGATGTCAGGGGCTTTACAGTGATTATTTTGGGTTTGATAAGCCATAGTGAACTCTACATGAATATTTTGAAGGTCTGTGTGACTATGGAAGGTAGTTAAGAGCCTTTAAATGTTTTATTACCCTAGGGATTTGGATGAGAGGTCATTAGAGTGTCACAGTCCTATTCAAGTGGTAATAATGAGTAGAGAAAAGAGTCAATAAGTTTTAGGACAGTATGGTCTCATGGAGGTCATAATAGAAGTCTTTATACTATAACAAGTATCTGCACCTCTTCATAGGAGGTATACCCTCACTCAAGTGGTGATATATGTTTATCATGAAGGTTTGATTCCTAGCACAAAGGTCTAAAATCTCTTTCTGGTCTTAATCATGGTCTCAAGGCATGCAGACCCATACAATGATGAGATCATAGGAGAGAATGTGTGATGATTAGAGAGCCTTATGGATGCCTTAGAGCACTATTAGGCCATGAAAGCATCTGCTACAGTGATGAAAGTTACAATTCAAGCTAGACAGTGCCAAGACAATGGTAAGGGCAATAGGACAAAGGTTTGATTCCCTTGATTAAAAGAGGTGTTAGGCAAAAGAGCCTGCACAAGTAAGGACAATGTAAAAATATCAGTTGTATGGCATGCATAACAACAACAATATCAAGGTATAAGGACAACAAATAGTCTTTTAAGGAAGAAAAGCAATAGTCTTAGACAATCCATAGAGGTTTTAAGGTATGAGGACAACAAGGTTTGTAGTCATAGAGCAACAGTCATGTAGAAAAAATGAGTAGAGGATTGTTGAAATAGTGAGAAAACCCAATTATAACAGAAAACTCCATGTCAACAAGAGGTCTACCAAGAACAAAACAAAGACAGCCCACCAAGAGGTAGGAGCTTGTAGAGTGTAGAGTTAGGTGCCAAATAGATAATGAGACAGAGATTCAAATTAGTGATTAAGAAGTTTGCATGATCATACAAAGGACAATGAAACTAGAGACCTAGAAGCCTAAGGACAATGAACAAACTATAAAGGAATAATAGAGGTTAAAGTATAGTGGCAAGGAAAATAGTGAGCAGTGTATACTGTGGAAGGAGCAATTCATACTGTGGAAGGATCAGAGATACAATGTTGGACAATGTTAGCAGGTCTAGAACAATAGAGTGGCAAATTATCAACTTCATATGATATCTACCAAGGCTCCAAGATAGAATTGTATGGAGGAAAGGCACCATATAATGCATATCCTTATGATAATTCACAAGCATTCCACAACTATAGATGAAGGTAAGTCCAAGTCATCAACCAAATGTAAACAATCTCACATATAAGATGGCCATTGAGGAATAAAATAGGTCTTGAAGGTCTACAGACAGGGATGCATATAAAAACATTGAAGATCGTGCCAAAACAAATGACAAAAATCTACATGATAGTGAAATAATTCATAGATAAAAATCATAAGGCACAGTAGATCTATTTGGGATAGTCAACAAGTTTTAGGACAGTGATGTTGAGGCAGTAAACATGTATTCTTTCTTCTTCTTACTTGTGAAGATATTATCACTATGTGTTTTGAAAAGTGTTGATACTACCCTAGAGATGACTCACATTCTTAGAAGGTCTTCCTAATGTCTTTAGCCTAAAACTAGGTCAAGAGTTGTAGAGATGGTTGTCAAAAGTTTAAAAGTTTGAAAGGAGCAGTGAATTAGGAAAGGATTGTTGACTTGTTACAATGAGTAGTAAACAAGACTAGTCTTAGACAGTCCTTGAAGACACTATGGTAATAGTGGACATCATGCATTTTAGGGTAAGGGACTGCATTCAAAAGCATTTGAAGGAGCAGAGACAACAATGGTCTGCAATGTTTTGTCAAGTTTTGCACCATTTTGTAGGAGATCATTATGATCATTCCTTAGGGCTGTCATGAATCTAAGACTTAGATCAAGCCTGTCCAATCCTTGTTGATCTTTTTGTCTTTAGTTATACTTTGAACCCAAGATCTAATGGAGAAGCATTGTCAAAAATTCATTGTTCAAGGTAAACAGTAGCATGTTTAGGGTTTCAAAGTGACATAATGAAATGAATACATAGGATTAAGAAAATGGTATGTCAAATGCTTAAAGATGAAAGTCACTATAGGGTCTACATATTTCATGGAGGTTTCTTATACTCTGCCCTATCCAGTGTGACAATAACTTCTAGAGGCCATAACTTTTGATTCGGGCGTCTGATTGACAACTCATTTGATGCATTGGAAAGATTGTGAAGAGATCCATCACGTTGTAACCAACTACATTAGTTACAATAATTTTCAGAGCATTTAGGGACCTCTAAGTGCCTCAAATTTGAGTTCAAAACTTTTTTCAGCAGTTTCAAAAATAGAAACTTTAATATCTTACGATCCAGGTATGATCTTGTGTTGAAACTCACTCGAGATGTTTACTTAGCTATTTTGCATCTTCTGGGAAAATTTTAGGTCAATCTGAGGTGTAAAGTTACTAAAAATAGTAAGTCCCGCCATTTTTAGCCCTTTTGGAAACTTTGAAAGTTCTAGAACATTCTTCAAGATAAGGGATATTTGAAAAGACCAAAATTGGGAAGAATAGTAACCTTTCAAAGTTGCAAGGTTGAGACACTTTTCTTAATAGTAGGTTCTACCATTGAGATTGCTTTACCATGAAACTTGATTTCTTGTTTAACTTTTGGTTTGATTCTTTCTTCATCATGCACTATCTCTACTAGATCTAGCATTCTTGTTTCTCCTTTCGGTCTTAATTGAATAGGGATGTTTGACTCAAAAAATTTCAGTGTGTTGGTTGATCCTAAAATTGTTATTATTTGATTATTTGTTTTTCCACTATGATGGGCAAGGAAGGGGTCCTAAAATATTTTAATGTCCATATTTTGTGGTGCAATGGGTGCTTTCTTAGCATCATTGTTATTGTTTATTATTACTTCTTGCAGAGTGAATTTTTTTTATGAATTATCATTGTTGTTCTTCTGAAAGTCTTTCTATGCCCCTATTGTATGACATGACTCAGTACTATATCCCCTCATTCTATGGAAGGAAAAAAACTAACTATACTCAAAGGGTGGATAGTATAGCTACTATTGGTTTTCATTCCAATTTTGATTCTCTAATTATTGATTCTCTATCTGGTGATAATTATTTTTTCTAGTGTAGTTAATAGTGTTAATAGTTTGAGGGAAATAATGTTGCAATAGGTGTTGTTATTGATGTCAATAGTGGTATGGAGTCCTATAGTGTGGAAGAGTTGTGAAGCAAAGGAGATGGATCAATATCATCTATACGTGCAGTCATACCATATCTATTGAAGTTCATGTGTAAGTTCACATCTTTGTTATGTTTGAAGTCTATGATGAGTAGAGTTGGATTATTGCTATGGATTCATGATGCTTACTGCATGATAAAGAAAGTTGTAAGAGATTGAAATTAATTGTCTAAGTGTAGTACAAGTAAGGGGAGATGTTACTAGATCATAAGAAGGTATCACATTCTACCACAATTGAAGGTAAGGGCTTGCAGACTAGACTAATAGCTAGATATTGTATTCAGGTACCCATGCTTCAGGTTTGAGTTCATGAAGCTTACCACAAGATGTTTTGGAGATAGAAGTGTGAAAGTAGTATTGAGACAGGGTAAGTGCAGTCACAGAGAGATAGGAGAATTTTCTGCATCTCTCCGTAGATGAAGATATGATGTTGCGGTTTGGAGGATAGATAGATATGGGTATCAGGTATGCATCTTTCAAGATTCAAGTGTTAATATGTACTGCAGTCACTTCTTCAAAATTAACAGTGTGATGACACACCTTAGTTCTAATTAAAGTAAGCAAAGGAAGATTTTTGAGTCCACTGCAAATCACCACATAGTGGTATTTAGCCCTATTGATTGAAATGCAAGCTTATTTGGTTGGTTGGTATGTACATTTCAAATATCAAATGTTTATGATCTCTGCAAACATGTTTTTTAGTGTTTTATCTTAAGACTGTGTAAGCAAAATTTGTTTATGACACCAGCATCAAGGTTCAAATGTTTCCACCAAAATGATATATTCTAAGATGACAAAAGAAGTATACATAATTGTCTTACAAGACATATAATGTTCATTGTATGTTCCACACGATATAATTTGTCCCCTTTGGTACTGCTTTTGGTTTGGAACTAAATGTAAGGAAGGATAAATGTTTGTCATACCAACATGATGGTTATGCCATATATTTTGGAGTGTGCACTAGCATGTAAGAGTGTTCCAAGGTAGAATAGGACCTGATTAGGTCTTTCTCTTGAACTACATTGGAATTTTACTTACCGCATATGTTTGGGAGCCAACTGTTATGGCCATTACACATTTCACACTACATGTTTCATCTTGGTCGACTAAGGAGAAAGTTTTTGAAGCTTGCAGATGATATATATGAAGAATCAAAGTTGTTGATGGTAATGTGTTGTGAAGTATGTGATAGAATTGATATTGCGTGAATATACTTACTACAAAAGTAGAATTTCATGATGAAATTTGGAGAAGACCAGTTTATGTAATGTGATATTGTTTTGTAGACAATTGTTGGTAATATAAAAATGCAGAAGAGTTTCTAAAATTGTTTTTATTGTGGTGGAGGTTGGTATTGTAGTTGTACAAAAGTGAGATAGTTGTGTAGAGGCTGAAGTGATCAACAGTAAGTGTTGTGAGAAGAACAATTGAGTTAGATAGATTTTTTTTGTGTGAAGATTGTAAGTATTGTAATTATTTAGGCAATTACACCTTCCTTTAGGTTGTAGCCCATAAATAAT
Source organism: Cunninghamia lanceolata (assembly GCA_027924645.1). Classification (NCBI taxonomy): domain Eukaryota; kingdom Viridiplantae; phylum Streptophyta; class Pinopsida; order Cupressales; family Cupressaceae; genus Cunninghamia; species Cunninghamia lanceolata. The sequence continues at coordinate 4,400,727 of BSBN01000209.1, forward strand.
ATTATAATCTTGTTTTATTTGTGAGGATGGATTTGGATAGTAGATCCAATCTACTTGCTCACTGTGGTTTTTCCCTTCTAGGGTTTTCCACATAAATCTAGTGTTATGGATGGGTGCTTCTATGTTCTTGTTGTTTTCATGTTTTAAATTCTTATGTTAATTTGAAAGTTGTTGGAAGAAAAGAATTTGAATAAGTACAGATTCACCCCCCTCTCAGTACTTTTGTGTGTTCAACAATTGGTATCAGAGCTAGTTCCTTGTATGTAGCCTAATAGCTAAGGTAGATCTTCGAGTGGAAAACATGGGAACTGTAGTACTGTTTAATGGAAAGAATCCTCCAGAAGATGATGAAGACATGATAGCCTATAATCATGAAGACTGTGAAGTTGATTTTGAAGGAGAACTCATTTTTTCTCTAGAAGATCTGGATGCAGCAAGAAGTGAAAATGAAGAATGGAAGATTTTGCTCAAATAATCAAAAGAAGCAATTATCAAACTGAAAGTTCAAGTTGAAGAAGGTAAGAAGGTTTGTAGATTGTATCAATGCTAAGCTCAATGACAAATCTGTTGAATGCTTGAAACTTGAAGAAGAAATTATTTTTATGAGGAAATAATTGGAAAAAGAAAAGGATCAAATAGACAAAGGTCTAAAACTAAAGAAGAGCACCAACATCCTTAATGAGATAATCAGTAGTCAAAGACCTCTAAAGAATAAAGGTGGCATTGGATTTGAGAAAGGTCAGAGTTCTAAAAAAGACATACCTGAAGGCATGTTTGAAATGCAAAGAGAAGTGCCCTTCTTTGAAGACCTTGAGGAGACTAAAGATGAGGAGCAAGGATTGGATGATGATGACTTCATACTGGTTAGCAACAAGAATAAAGATTTCAAGAGATCTCCTAGACAAGTTTCTAATCCCAAGTTCTCTCAATCCTTCTATGGATACTACTTTTCTTGCAATAAATTTGGACATAAGGCCATTGATTGTAGAACCAGTGCTACAAGAAATGATAACATGAGGAAGAATTCATTTGTGCCTGCAAAATATAATGTTGTGATCTCTCATTCCTTCTATGGCTATTGTTATGCATGCAATAAGTGTTGGGAAGAGACACTACTATGATGAATGATTGAATGTTGTCATTAATGGCAACAAGGCAAAGAGACCTTACTCTAGTAGATCAACTTGGTTTGAAAATAAGGCATAAATGGATTCTGGTCCGGAAGCCTAAAATGACTAAGTATGGGCAGTATGCAAAGCAAGTGTCAGAGATTGGGTCAATATGCCTCCACAGTTGAAGATCATTACATGCGGTTCAGATATGTTAATCATAGCTATTTGATGATGATATGATCCAGTGTTCAAGTCCTAACTTCCTCTGGAAGTCATATGGTGAAGTATCTAAGTCTGGGTGAACAAAGTAAAGATAGGAATAGTGCATAGTACCAGAGTAAAAGGGTCTGCATTCCTCCATCGTGGTATATTTTGGTTTGCGGTTCTGAAGGTATGCTAAGAGGTCAATGATGAATGTTGGGTATGATTTTTAGAGTCTAATACAGTCCACAGTAGAAGTTATGATGTGACAGTTGAATTGGTCAAGTGTGTTCTTAAGGGACAAACCGATAGGCATGTTAGATCCATATGCAGAGAAGATATATTGTTTGAATAATAAATTCAAGTGGTTGAATGATTGGTGCCAACATATATGAAGATTGTTGTATATTTGTTTGGGTCCGCATTGTTGTTTGTGTACAAGATCAAGTTGACTAGGTACAACAGTTGTATACACATTTCATGTCTGTCTTGCCGACCTACTTTTGAGTTAAATCTTATTGCAGATATATATATTGGATGGATTTCAGTGTTGAAGTAGTAGAAATGTATGCAAGTAGTGTGAATTCGATGTGTGAATGATTTTAATGGTTTGAAGAGAAGGAAAAGTTAATAAGGGCAGAAAATAGAGTATATGTAGCAAATCAAAAAAGTAGGACAGACAGTATGAAGTCTTTTGAATCTATATACTGGGTAAGTGCAAGAAGTTGGGTCCACATAGAGGGGAAGTCATGGGAAAAAAGAAAATACTGACAGAAATGGGTGCCCGAGCCTAAACGGGTACCCCTTTAAAAATGGGTGCCCATTTCTATATAGATATTCAAATTTGAAAAAAACCGTGCTCACTTTTTTTTTCCCACACAAAAGGAACGAGTACCTGTTTTAAAATGGGTACCCCGTTTTAAAATGGGTACCCATTCATAACACATACCCATTTTAGAATGGGTACCCATTCCTAAAATCTTAGGCTTGGGAAAGGCATGGTAAGCCAACCCCTTGCCTTGGACCTGCAAGTTTTTTTCTAAGTACAGAACAAGAGAAAAGACTAAGTTTACCTATATGGCTGATGACATTTTTTTCTGATTTTTTTTATGAAATTAAAACCCATTACAGATAGCAGTGTCTAGTTTTCAAATATGTATTTTTTTTTATTGGACTTGTTTTTCTATTTATTATTTAATTTATGAGCAAATTGGTCCAAAACTTGAAATGATATGTGTTTGTATTTTTTTTATAACTTTTAATTTTTAAAATTTTTTGAAAAAAAAAATATATGTCATCATTCTACACATCATTCTTTACACAATGAAAAAAAAATCATTTTATGATTAGTTTTGCTCAAATTATGTTGGCCGTACACGAGGGTTTTTGAAAACAGCAATTAGGGCCAATAAAAAATATATATTTGGAAAAAAATTATAAAAAAATATCCTCATCAAACTTCACTGTACTACACATCTTTCCCCAAAAGGATTTGGAAAAATACTTTTATTTAGGTCAAATTATGTTGGTCGTACACATGCATGGTATGATAAAAAAAAGTGACTTTTAAATAGTGGTTTTTAAAAATGCCTATTGAAAATCAATTTATATCATCTGGGTATTAAAATAAATTACATATTTGGAAACTAGACTCCAAGTACTACATTTCATATTACCAACTTTTTTTAAGATTCAATCTTTAAGTGCCTCAAATGTTTAGGTCAAATGTGACAAATTCTAGAAATCAGGAAAAACACTTCCACTTTTTGGCCAAAAAGTGTGTTGGTTCTTTCTCTCCAAATGGGCAGAGGGTTTGCCAATTGTAATGCACAGGTAGATTCGGCCAACAAATATAGGAGGTTGCGTGAGCTACCTCCCCTTCACTTCTAGTTTTGTCACACCAAGGGGGGTATCCCTATAGCTAAAGATGTAACTTTGACTCACCCAATAGAAAGATTTAGCTTTTCAGTCACAGGCAGAATACTCTCATGTTTGGACCAAGATTTGCATGATAAATCACAAGGTTGGCATTGTTCTTGGACATATCTAACTGGTTGAGGATGAGAGTATGTAGGGTCCTATTTCTACTCCTACAACTAACAGGTTGAAGCTTTGAAATGATTTATTTTTAAGTTTTGTATTTTGGATGCAAGACAGGGGTTTTGGAATCATAACTACCAATAAGGGCAGACTGGTGCCTATCTCAGGGCAAGGAGTCAACTAGACGTATACAAGTGAATGATTTGTACAAACTCAACAGATATTCAAGTTTCAAGGGGTGAGATTGGTGCTTGCCTTACAAACACCACCCAAGACTGAGTATTTAGTTGTCTCTACTTACAAACATCCCTGCTACCATACAATCTTCTTCATACTTAACCTAAAATAGTTTAATCCACTCCTTGAATAGAAGTCACAGATCAAGCATGCAATACAAAAAAGTCTATATTCTAGAATCTGAGGAACCCTTAGCAACCAGATTCAGAAGAAGAATGCATACCACAAATGGAGACAAATAGCTAAACACATGCAAAGAAGCATTTTTCATATAAAACAACAATGGAACTGAAAATGTGTGCAACATGCATTCAAATGCAACTCATAAACTCACAAAAGAGACAAAATAGCCAAAAAGCTCTTTTTTTCGTTATTTCCTCCAAAAAATTACCCAAGTCTTCAACCACCTGTAGAATGGCCATGGATTCCTTCTTAAGGAGCACACAAGCTTCCGGCCACCTACAGACTGACCCCACTTCATAAATGCATAGGTCATCCTCTTAAGATTTTCAATGAAACAATCAAATCTTCAATAAATTCAGTAGCCGAAGCAATTAGATCCATACTAAAAACCACCAGCAAAAGCAACTTGGACCTTGAGCAAGAAAGATGTGACATTTTTCCCATCGCCGCGTAGTAAGGTAGGTTGACTGTGGAATGAGTGCACAAAAATGGCACCAGCTATGGTCGCTTCAAACTTCAAACCTTGGCCGCAAACCCAGGCTCCATGCAGGCAAGATCAACGGTCGAAATCTGCCTATCCACTTTGAAAATCCACATCGGCATCATAGAAAATCCCACCATTAATGAGATCACGCCATGCAAGGGCCTTTTCCTTCATTGACTTTTCCCATTCATGAGATCTAATTATCCCACATTCATCCTGCAGTGATCCCTTGATCACTTTATATACCAAACTGCGGGCATACTTAACATCGCACACTTTTCCCTGATGCGACCAGTGATCCACCCGCCAGTGGTCTATTGTTCCATCTCCTGCCAATGCCAAGACCTTATCGGAGTGACCCTAGGTGTCCGAGCGACATCCTCCAGGCACACTGATGTCACATATCTCACTAATGCCAAACCCTCGTCGGTGTGACCCCAACCCGTCGACACACCCAAAAACTCTTCTACCTACACACTGATCTCACTGATGATCACACTCATTAGCAAGACCCACATCATCAGTGAATTGCCTTGTTCATCCTCTGATATGCAGATATAACATGATTGTCCAGAACACCACTGTCGACTCAATGTCCCGTTATCTACCTGATGTATCTCATCACTCCAATATGCATCTCCTTCATCGGTGCGACCCCAACCCGTCGGAGTGACACTTCCATAGCACACCGACAAAGACTATCATGTCGACCCATCCATTAGAGTAACACAACATATCATCTCACCAATATGCAATTTGTCTCTTCATTTGCATCTCCATCGGCCTGTCAGATGGACGTCAAACTTGGCTACCGATGTGCATTGTTTCACCAATGATAGTTTGGATGTTCTCTTGTATCTTCATCGGCCTATCGGCGAGAACACGAAAAGGGCCGCCGATGATCACTGTCTCACCGATGCAAGGAACAAACCACCATGAACAATGTGATTGCCAAGACAAAGTTCTACTCTTGTTGATGGACTTAGAAATTTTTTGGGGTTTCTCTGAAAAGGCTTGTGGATAAAATACTTGAAACCCAAACTCTGGGTGGGCACCACCATTGGCTCTGTCTAGGGATGCATGCCTCTTATAGGCATGGTGAGAACTCCAGATTTCTAGGATGCAGACTGAGTGCCATATCCATTGGGCATAGAGTCAAAGCTGCACCAACCTGCATCACAAATCACACTTTCAAAGTTTACTTGGTGGCCCAGGGCCACCAAAAAGGAAAAACCAGTATTTTCCTTTGTCAAATATCTGATTTTCTTTTGATTTCTTCAAATGAAGCTTGAAAACATTTAACCATCTGCAGCACCCTACTTTGCAATTGGTTGTGTTGTTGCTCCTTTCTCCTTCAACACATCTATAACAAGATTCATATGCATCTACCATTCTCAGCAGTAGACTGTCATGATCATACGAGTCACCAATGTTGCTTGGAAAAATAACAGACTCACATGAGACAAATGAATCCACATCAGAATTTTGCCCTTCTTCAAGAAATAAGAGCTCCTTTGTAATAAACAAGCTATATTCAGGCACAAGCAACATTTCATAATTATATTCATTTTTATAAACATTCAGATATTCATCATCATTGCTCTCAACAATTTTATCATTGATGTCCACCTGGAATGTCTCAAGAGAAGGCACAAATAGCTCAAAGTGCAACCCTTCACTGAAAGCTTTGTAGTCACCCCTGCAGGCCAACACTATCCCCATCTGTATCAACATGAACATCTGCAACTCACTGATTCACATCTGAATTGTGACCCTATTTTTCCTCTTCACCAATACATTGATAATCAAAAGCAAATTTTTTAACCTCTGCATTGTAGAGGTGATCATAATCTTCAAGGAAACACTCATACTCAGCATCCATATATATTTCATCATCAGAAAGGCTCACACATGAGTCTGAATGCTGACAGTCATCAACACATTCCTTACCATCCCTTGAATCAATGTTTTCTATATTCAGACTGAAGCTCTGCATATATGCCTTGTATAAATAATCATGAATAATTGGAATATGCCTATTAATGTAGGATACAACTTCATGTATATCTTTCAATTCATCATTTGAAATGCATTTTGCATCTGCAGGCCTCTTTTCCAGTGGCTGATAACAATCTTTATCTTCACCATTATAGGATGTGCCTACATTTTCTACAACATCTTCTTCATGTTTATGCATCACATCATGACTGCACCCATTGTTCTAAAATATATTCCCCTTTGCAAAATTATCTCTCAATGAACACACTGGGAAAGCTGAAACATATTCACTTTGAAAACTATTTTGAAAGCTTGTAGTCATGAAACCTACTGGCATTCCATATCTCTAATTATTTTCAATAGCCATAGCAAATTTATAAGCTTGGTGAAGTGTAGCTGGTTCTTTATCTCTCAATAGATAACTCATTTCTTCATCAAATGCAGCCAAATAAATTGCCAAGCACAATGCATCATTAGGTCTCATATATTCATGAATTTGCTTGAACAACTTAATAAATCTAAGATTCAAGGTTGGAACCAGTTCCTCATCTTCCTTTTGGATATTCATGAAATGTATGATCAATGAGGCCAAATCAAATCTTTCACCAAATTGCTCTAGGAATGCAACTTCTAAATCTATCCATGAAGAAACTGAACACATAGGCAAGTCTAAAAACTAGACCCTAGCATCATCCTCTAATGATTGAACAAAAAGTCTCATTACTACATCTTTAGCCTCTACCTCATAATCTTCTATCAAATTACAAAAAATTTGCAGATCTTTGTTTGCAGACTCAAAATCTGATCCACTATTTTTCAACAAACATTTTCTAATCTTATTTGGGATAACATTTGGGTAACCATATATCCCTTTGAAATTCAGGGCTTTATATTTTTCAATAACAAATGGTCTTCTTTGAGAGCACAACCAAGACTATTGCTCTATTTGAATTATTTCAAGTGAAAAGATGGAATACCTGGAAATATGTTGCAGCTTTGGATAGGTTCAATCAACAAAGCTGCCACCTCTCACACAAAGGACAGAATATCAAGAAGGCACCTTTATCTTCTAGATTCATCACGCCAGCAGAGCACCACATGGTCTTTATTTGATTTGCTACAACAACTTCACTGGAAACTAGATTTTCCAGCCTACAAATCACTTGACTCTCCCTAGCAGAGTCGCCACTTTGTTACAACTCGGATGAGCAAGAATTCACCCTTTTACTTCAAGTCCCCAGTAGAGTCACCACTTTGTTGGTGACTTGGATGGGCAAGAATTCACCCTTTTACTTCAAGTCCCCAGTAGAGTCGCCACTTTGTTGGCGACTTTCTCTCCGAATCAGCAAAGGGTTTCCCAGTTCCAATGCATGGGCAGATTCGGCCAACAAATATAGGAGGTTGTGTGAGCTACCTCCCCTTCACTTCTCATTTTGCCGCACCAAGGGGGGTATCCCTATAGCTAAAGATGTAACTTTGACTCACCCAATAGAAAGATTTAGCTTTTCAGTCACAGGCAGAATACTCTCATGTTTGGACCAAGATTTGCATGATAAATCACAAGGTTAGCATTATTATTGGACATATCTAACTAGTTGAGGATGAGAGTATGCAGGGTCCTATTTCTACTCCTATAACTAATAGGTTGAAGCTTTGAAATGATTTATTTTTAAGTTTTGCATTTTGGATGCAAGACAGGGGTTTTGGAATCATAACTACCAATAAGGGCAGACTGGTGCCTATCTCAGGGAAAGGAGTCAACTAGACGTATACAAGTAAATGATTTGCACAAACTCAATAGAGATTCAAGTTTCAAGGGGTGAGATTGGTGCTTGCCTTACAAACACCACCCAAGACTAAGTATTTAGCTGTCTCTACTTACAAACATTCCTGCTGCCATACAATCTTCTTCATACTTAACATAAAATAGTTTAATCCACTCCTTGAATGGAAGTCACAGATCAAGCATGCAATATAGAAAAGTCTATATTCTAGAATCTGAGGAACCCTTAGCAACCAGATTCAGAAGAAGAATGCATACCATAAATGGAGACAAATAGCTAAACACGTGCAAAGAAGCATTTTTCATATAAAACAACAATGAAACTAAAAATGTGTGCAATGTGCATTCAAATGCAACTCATAAACTCACAAAAGAGACAGAACAGCCAAAAAGCTCTTTTTTTTGTTATTTCCTCCAAAAAATTGCCCAAGTCTTCAACCACCTATAGAATGGCCATGGATTCCTTCTTAAGGAGCACACAAGCTTCCGACCACCTACACACTGACCCCACTTCATAAATGCGTAGGTCATCCTCTTAAGATTTTTAATGAAACAATCAGATCTTCAACAAATTCAGTAGCTGAAGCAATCAGATCCATACTGAAAACCACTGGCAAAAGCAACCTAGACCTCAAGCAGGCAAGCAGATGTGACATTTTTCCCATCGCTACGCAACAAGGTAGGTTGACTATGGAATGAGCGCACAAAAATAGCACCAGCTATGGTCGCTTCAAACTTCAAACCTTGGCTGCAAACCCAGGCTCCATGCAGGCAAGATCAATGGTCAAAATCTACCTATCCACTTTGAAAATCCACATCGGCATCATAGAAAATCCCACCATTAATGAGATCGTGCCACGCAGGGAGCCTTTTCCTTCGATAACTTTTCCCATTCATGAGATCTAATTATCCCACATTCATCCTATAGTGATCCCTTGATCACTTTATATACCAGACCACGGGCATACTTAACATCACACACTTTTCCCTGACGCGAACAGTGATCCACCCACCAGCGGTCTATCAGTCCATCTCCTGTTGATGCCAAGACCTTATCAGAGTGACCCCAGGTGTCAGAGCGACATCCTCCAGGCACACTGATGTCACATATCTCGTCGATGCCAAACCCTCGTCGGTGTGACCCCAACCCATCGGCACACCCGAAAACTCTTCTGCTGACACACTGATCTCACCGATGATCACACTCATCAGCAAGACCCACATCATCGGTGAACTGCCTTGTTCATCCTCTGATATGCTGATATAACATGATCACCCAGAACACCACTATCAGCTCAACGTCCCGTTATCTGCCTGATGTATCTCGTCACTCTGATATGCATCTCCTTCATCGGTGTGACCCCAACTCATCAGAGCAACACTTCCACAGCACGTCGATGAAGACTATCACGCCAACCCATCCATCGGAGTAACACAACATATCATCTCACCAATATGCAATTTGTCTCTTCATTTGCACCTCCATTGGCCTGTCGGATGGATGTCGGACTTGGCTGCCGATGTGCATTGTTTTGCCGATGACAGTTTGGATGTTCACTTATATCTTCATCGGTCTATCAGTGAGAACATGAAAAGGGCCGCCAATGATCACTGTCTCACCGATGCAAGGAACAAACCACCGTGAACAACGTGATCGCTGAGACAAAGGTCTACTCTTGCCGATCGACTTAGAAATTTTTTGGGGTTTCTTTGAAAAGGCTTGCGGATAAAATACTTGAAACCCAAACTCTGGGTGGGCACCACCAAAGTGGACCCAACTTCTTACACTGACCCTATTGAGCTAACTGGTATTACACCTTAGCATTCTATAGATGCACCTATAGCAGTCCTCTCTTGGTAGTGAGACAATCCTTCTTCTATCTTTTCTTATACCTTTTTGACAGTGAGCCTTTTGCAGTGAGCACTTCTTGGAAAGTGAGTCCTTTGGCAGTGAGCCCTAAGGAAGTGAACATTCATGTAATTTGATATTGCTATCATAATTTATTGTGAGCTAACACTCACCATTGTTTTTCCCTTTTTGGGTTTTCCATGTAAAATCTTGGTGTCTATGTGTTATGAATTTGTGGCTACTCTTCTCATGTTTACTTTACTTTCATATTATTGAATTTGGTAATTGAATTAATGAATGTGTAAATAAAAAGGTTTTTAGAACACTGATTCACCCCCCTTCTCAACATTCTTTGCATTCAACAATTGGTATCAGAGAAAGGTTCCTTGGAAGAAGCTTAACAGCTTGAGGAAGATCTGGGAAGGTGTACACATGGTAGCCAAAAGATATTTCACTTCTCCTGAAGTCTCATATGAAAGCAATGAACAATTACAAGCTGCTCTTGAAGATCTTGAAAAATCTAAAACTCAAATCAAGGATCTAAAGGATAACATACAAGAAGCTGATGAATGCATTCTAAAGCTAAAAGAACAAGTCAAGATGTTCAAAGAAAAATACAAGGAGGTTAGTGAACAATTGATATCAACCAATGAAACCTTGGATGATTTGAAAGTGGAAGTTGTAGAAAGAGCAAAAGCAGAAGAAGATCTAAATCTGTTGGTGAAAAGTAAATTAGAAGAATGTGATAAACTTGAAAAAGAAGTTATAAGCCTAAAATCAGATTTGGAAAAGGCTAAGAGCTATGAAGAAAAGTTCAAGATAAGTTCTGCAAAGCTTGATGAAATGATTGCTAATCAAAAGAGTTCAGATGACAAGAAAGGGTTGGGATTTGAGAAAGCAAAAAGTTCCAAGTTAAGTCAAGAAAACCTTGAGATGAAGAAAAATAAAGGCAACCAGTTCTGGAATCAAAGAAAAAGACCTAGAAGACCTCTAGTCAGGCAATGAAATGCTCAAAGGTACTCATCCTTCAATGGCCATTGTTTTAATTGTAATAAGTTTGGTCATAAGGCTACTTAGTGTAGGAGTAGAATGAATTAGAATGTTTCATCATTCTCTGGTCAATATTTCGATTGCAAGAAAATCGGTCATAGATCAAATGAATGTAGAAGTCTGGTAAGAAATGGTTTAAATTATGTAAGGAATACTCAATCCTTCAATAGAAGGTGCTTTGCATACAATAGATTTGGACATATGGCTAACCAATGCAGATCAAGAACAAACTCAATCATTAGAAGAAATCAAGGACTAAGGAATGTGGTATGCTACAATTACAATAAGTTTGGGCATGTTGCAAAATTATGCAGAAGCAAGAATGAGAAAAGAAACTATCCTACAGAAAAGAGGAAAACATAGTAGAGAGAAGATAAAGGAAAGAACAAGGTTGATCTGGAAGAAATCAAAAAGGAAATAAGCAAGGTCTGGATTAAGAAGGATGTGAATGAGATCAAGGATGGATCCACACCAGTTTCTAGTGCAGATATTTCCTTCGAGAAGTAAATTGGGAGCTTTGGCTTAGGGGGAGCTGTATTGAAAATCTAAATCCCCTAGCCAGATAGTTAGTACTAGGATTTGGCACGAAGATGTGATGTAAAGATTCATATGATAGATCTTTGGAAAGAAATTCTAGAAGAAAACGATCAAATGCGGAATATTGCGGAGCAATCTGGATTAACTAAGCTTAACAAGAGAAGTGTGAAAACTTTTTGGAAGACTGCATTTATGGCAATTAGGTCAAGGCAAAAAAAGGTTAAAAGGGTTGAAAATGAATGGTTATCATTTTACATTTGAGCTATCAAGTGACTGAGGAGAGCTGAAGCCAAATTCCAAGTGACTATAGCACTTTCCAGAACATTTCTAAGCAAGTAAACCCAAGTTCGGCAAAAGAGGTATTTATGGCTAAAACCCTATTTTTGAATCTATTTTAATTCTTGGAAAAATAGAAATCCCTCAAGTTCTTGACATCACCGAGAGAGCCCGACAAAAATTCAAAAAGCATCCATTCAAATCAATAGAGGTTGATCCAATTGGTGCATTCTCAGATATTCGATTTGGTGTAATACATGCGGAAGATGTTAGGGCTTATATTCATGTTGCCCTAGAGGAACATGGAGGTAGTCAACTCACAGACCTATATCTAAAAAATCTAAGTGGTGATAAATTTGACCTAAAGGAAGAATACAAGGTATTGGAAGAGAAGAAAGTCATCTAGTATATAGACTTCCCAGTTTTCACAAAAAATGAATGGGTCTGATATGTCCTAAGTTGAATTCATGATGAGTTTATGTGGCTCAATTCCACATTAAGGATCACAAAAGATGCCATAAGGGTGGTCACATGATTAAACCCTACTGGTATAGTGTTGATATTGAAGGCTGTGAAAAATGATACAGTGATGAAATCCACCGGAGCAAAATTTGATAAAAGAGCATTGACAATCAATGATGTTGAAGATCATGCAGTTAGATTTGCATCCATGGTGATCGGCTACAAAGTCTACTTTACAAACTAGGAGAACTCTGTCTCTGACATTGCCATTACACTGCATATCAAATGGTCAAAGAAAATGTAGAGTATGACTTGTGTGTACTACTCCAACAACAATTAATGGAAAACTTGAAGAAAACAAAAGAAAGAAAATATCCCTTCAAATTCAATACGTTGATTTTGTGCTTATTTTTCTACTTTATGCAAGAGTTACTAGGCATGAAGAATCTATTTTAGACTGGAGACAAAACTGTTGCAGTACATATTAGAAACCATTTGAGCAACATAGGAAATATTGATGCACAAAACTTAGCCCTATGGGGCTATTTCAAAAATTTCCAAAGGTTAATGTAATCCAAAGAAAGGATCCCTAGATCAATTGTTGATAAATACAAGGACACCATATGCTTCATTGTGACAAAAGACCAATGCTTGATGGAGGTTGTTGACCCTAGAATAGTTTGGGTTATGCCAATGGGATATGAAGTTGATGGAAAAGCACTAGACAATTATGCCCAACATATGCTAAGCAAACCAAGGGACTCCAAAAAAGAATGATTTGGGACATATGAGGAACTATCTACAAAAATACATGTTGATGTGAGAAAACCTAAAATTTCAAAGAAGGCCGAAAAGATAGCAAAAGATTATGCCCTAAAAAAGGGTTTCACCAAAGTACAAATTAAAGAGACAAGAGAAAAGGCACAAGCAGAGAGGGAAGCAAAAGAGAGGAAGGAGAGTGAATCAGATAAGGCTTCGAAAGAGCCTAAGAAGAAACTAGAGAACCCAATAGTAACAAAAAGAAGAACTAGACGTTCTACTTCTACAGAAACTACATCTATTTCCTTCGATCCCACACCCTCTACAAGTGTGGAAGCCCCTGCAACAAGTCACAAGAGATAGAAAACCAAAGGTCATAGAATTTATGTTAGCATAGGAGCAGATGAGGAAGAGACAGAGTCAAATGAAGAAGTAAAGAAAATGAAAACTAAGCCACCAAAGCCTTCGGGAGTAGCAAGAAGAAACCTTCTAGTAAGGTTAAAGCTGAGAAGAGGTTAATACAAGATAAGTCTCAGATAGGCGAAGCCACTATAAGTCTTGAAGACATTCTGAAAGCCATAGCAGTTGATAGAAATTTGAAACCCATAACTCAACTATATGATGAGTATGATGATCCAGACAAGATGATCATTGAGACTGCTAGCATCAAGTACTTGGACATGTATAGCAAATCCCTTATTGAGATCATTACTAATCTTCCAAATAGCTTGGGTAGTATAATGTTTGCAAGAAAGGAAGCTCCTATGGCTAAGGATGTTGAGCTCAAAGAGTATACACTGATAAAATTATGTCCATAGATCACACCGGAAGAAAAAGGAAAAGTCTCCAAAGTGCTACATAAAGAATTCAAAACAAAGAAAAGGATGAACACTCTCATGTTAGATGACATTGAAAAAGTAGTGAAGGATACTAAGGAAATCACTTTGAGAGTGTTAAGGGATCATCATCTTCCAACTATATATGATAAAGCAGAAACAAATGTTGAAGTTGGTACATTTATTCTTGAGGAGAACATGGATCAAGGATTGGATAGAAGTGATGAAGAGCTAAAGGAAAAAGATGATCCAGTCCCTGCTACTGATACTACGGTTAAGGATCAATCCAAAACAAGTATTCTTCCAGAACAACAAACTGATGATCAAACAGACAAAGAAAAGAGTGAGGAACAAAACAAAGATGATGATCAAAAAGAGGAACAAGATGAAGAAAACTATTCTCTGAAACAAAAGAATGATGCTAATGATGTCATGGATTTAGATCCTCCAGAACTAAACCAAGAAGAAGAAATTTTTGGTGTAGCAAGAGACATTGCAGAGTTTGTCAAGGAATTCTTAGAAAAAGAAAAACAAGTCTTGGATGATCCTAAATTTTTGCAAGGACCTATAAATTTAGACTCTATGTCTCCTATGCAAAAATTTAAACTAGTGTCAATTGTTCAAGCAAATGCACAAGAAGAGTTGATGAAAACATATATACAGGATAATGAGCTCATTGGTGTAGCATTTGAGGTACTGGAGAATTTGATGTCTGAATACCAAAAAGATACATCATTATCATCAACTGATCAACTTAAAGGTATGATAAAATCAATCAACAATCATTTTGAATCCTTTGAAAAATCTATAGAAACAAAAGTCAAAAAAGAGTTTGATGAGATAAGATTAGCTGAGTTGAAGACCATGTTGATCAATGATAAAACTCCATTAGACAATGGAATAAGTGGTATACAATGTACCATAAAAGAATCATGTGACTTGTACAAATTTTGTTTATCATGGCTGGAAGCCACAAAGGAGTTAGAGGAAAAGATCAATGATCTGAAACTGCAGCTGACAAATATTTCTAAGTCATTTGATCCAGTAATTGAGTCAGTAAGCAACAAAGAAATGCAAGTGATCAATATCTATATTGTGAAGTAATCTGGTAAATAATAGAGATCAAATGAAAAATAGAATGTGTCAATTGAGAGGACTAATAAGTCCCAAACTAGATTCAATGTCAAATCTTGCAACAGAAGCACTGCAGGTAAGAGCACTAATTGACACACCTTCTGATATACAAAAAGTAGAGAAACTAGTCTTCCTAATAAGTGGGCATATTCAAATTTTGGACAATGCTAAGAAGAGTTGGGATAAAGAATTAGTTCAAATCAAGAACATTTTCAATGATAGTCTTTAACTCACAACAAATTAAGTTGAAGAGTGTATCTGTACATATGCGACAGAGTATGACAATGTTTGTAGTTTTTGTAATTTTTGACACATTTTTGACCCCTGTACATACACCTTTGCCATTGATGTCAAAGGGGGAGAAGAAAACCAATGAAAAATGGGCAGATATCTAAGGAGGAGAAGAAAAATAGAGTGTATATAGTAAGAGGAGCAGATAAGCATTTTTTACTAAGTGTTGTCATTGATGCCAAAGGGGGAGATTGTTGGCAAGAGACACTGCTGTGATGAATGATTGAATGTTGTCATTGATGGCAACAAGGCAAAGAAATTCCACTAACAAGGCAAAGAGACCTTACTCTAGTAGATCAACCTGGTTTGACAATAATGCATAAAAGGATTTTGGTCCAAAAGCCTAAAATGACTAAGTATGGGTAGTATGTAGAGCAAGTGTCAAAGATTGGGTCGGTATGCCTCCACAATTGAAAATCATTACATGCAGTTTAGATATGTTAATCATAGCTATTTGGTGATGGTATATTCTAGTGTTCAAGTCTTGACTTCCTTCAAAAGTCATATGGTGAAGTATCTAAGTCTGGGTGAATATAGTAAAGACAGGAACAATGCACAGTACCAAAGTAAAAGGGTCCGCATTCCTCTGTTGTGGCATATTTTGGTTTACGGTTTTGAAGGTATGCTAAGAGGTCAATGATGAATGTTGGGTATGATTTTTAGAGTCTAATACGGTCTGCAGTAGAAGTTATGATGTGACAGTTGAATTGGTCAACTGTGTTCTTAAGGGACAAACCGACAGGCATGTTAGATCCATATGCGGAGAAGATATATTGTTTGAATAATAATTCAAGTGGTTGAATGATTGGTGCCAACATCTATGAATATTGTTGTATATTTGTTTGAGTCTGCATTGTTGTTTGTGTACAAGATCAAGTCGACTAGGTACAACAGTTGTATACACGTTTCATGTCTGGCTTGCTAACCTACTTTTGAGTTAAATCTTATTGCGGATATATATATTGGATGGATTTTGGTGTTGAAGTGGTAGAAATGTATGCAAGTAGTGTGAATTCAATGTGTGAATGATTTTAATGGTTTGAAGAGCATGAAAAGTTAATAAGGGCATAAAATAGAGTATATGTAGCAAATCAAAAAAGTAGGGCAGATAGTATGAAGTCTTTTGAATTTGTATACTGGGCTAACTGGTACTGTACCTCAACATTCTATAGATGCACCTGTAGCAGTCCTCTATTGGCAGTGAGCCAATCCTTCTTCTATCTTTTCTTCTACCTTTCTAGCAGTGAGCCTTTTACAGTGAGCACTTCTTGGACAATGAGTCCTTGGGCAGTGAGCCCTAAGGTAGTGAGCCTTTATGCAATTTGGTATCGCTGTCATAATATATTGTGATCTAAAATTCACTGTGGTTTTCCACGTAAAATCCTGGTGTCTATGTGTTATGAATTTGTGGCTACTCTTCTCATGTTTACTTTGCTTTCATATTATTGAATTTGGTAATTGGATTAATGAATGTATAAGTAAAAAGGTTTTTAGAATACTAATTCACCCCCCCTCCTCTCAGTATTCTTTACATTCAACAATAATTTTGGTCATAAGGTTGTTGAATGTAGAACTAAAGTAAGGAGAAATGGTATGACTCCTAAATACAAGGTTGTTTACCACAAGTGCAACTGCTTTGGGCATAAAGAAAGATTCTACAAGAGTGGTTCTGTGAAACCATCTGTACAACACAAGAAGATAGAGAAAATTGTGACTAAGCAAAAGAAGGAAATGGAAAAGATATGGAGGAAGAAGACAAATCAAGGTAATGAGAGGAAGGAAAAGTTTGTGCTTCCACCTAGTGCAGAAGACTTCATTGTTGACTAAGAGAAAGCATAGGGTCAGGGGGCTAATTAAGGCATATGTATTCCTTCCCCCTGAATATTTGTGGCTTCTACAAATGGATGCTAAGCACATAGATGAGTTGGAATGAAATCAGTTGGTGAAGATGTTGATAAGACAAGATAGTTTCTTTCCTCCAAATTTTTGAAGAAAAATAATATGATTCAGAGGATTGTAAAAGGTTCTTGAGTCTCTGTGAGTTCACAGAGAAATCTAGCGATAGTTTACCTAACTGGACAAAAGTGCATTAATAAGGAATGTTAGGAAAATTTGTAAAGTCCTTATGCTTCCTTTGGATGATCAAATCACATTTGAAGACAATTTTTTTGAATTCAAAGCTAAGAAGAGAAGAAGACTATTAGATCTCTTGGTGAATTGAGCTAAAGGAAAATCCTAGATTCAGAGCACTCAAATTTGGAACCCTAGTAGAACAAAGGTATTTATCAGAAATGCTAAAACCTTAGTTGAGTTAAAAGAAGCTTGAAATGGCAACTCCACAAGTAGTTGATGTTTTTGAAAAACCTAGACCAAAATACAAGAAGTATATGTTCAAAGCAATGGAGGTAGATAGGGATGGAGCTTTCTCAAACATTCTAGCATACATTGTATATACTGAAGATATTAGAATTTACATTCACTCTAAGTTGGATGAAATTGATGATATGAGGTTTGAGGAGCTTAGAGATCAACTTCTGGATGATGACATCAATTACAAACCAAAATTCGTTTATGTAGGGGCCAAGCAACTGGACATATGGAAAGATTTTTCTTAATTTCTGTGATGAGCATGAATGGGTAAGATACATTCTAAGCAAGATTCATGATGAATTTGTGTTTCTAGATAAACCCTACTAGATCATAAAAGATGCAATCGGGGCAATAACTAGATTGTGCTCCACCGGACCTATATCAGTGATGAATTCTATTAAGAATGATAAGGTCATTGAAATGATAGGAGCCAAATTTAAGAAGAGGACCTTGACTATGAATGATATAATAAATCCAGGTGTTAGATATGCTACTATGGGGATTGCATATAAAGTCTACTATACAAACATAGAAGGTTCTGCTACTAGGACAAAAATCCATACTGCTTACCATATGGTTAAGGAGGGTAAAGACGTTGACCTCTATGAAGTCATGAGGGAATAACTTTTTGAAACCTAAGGAGAACAAAAGAAACTAGATATCACTTCAAGTACAATACTTTTATCATCTACATTGCATTTTACTTCATGAATGAGCTACCTAGTTTGAGAGGAAAGGTCTGACAACAAAAAATGTACATGTTGCAGTAAAAATTAAAAGTCACATAAGGAGTTTCAGTGATCCTAATCACTACAAACAAATGTATTGGGGTTTCTTTAAAAAACTACAAACCAACATGCAAGCAACAGACATAAACCCCTCAAGCATTGTATGACAGTATGAAGGAAAAATTACCTTTTTGGTCGACAAGGACTTCACTTACATGGAATTAGTTGAGCCTAGGACTGTTTGGATTCCTAGACTACAATATGATATCTTAGTTGAAGATATTAAGGCCTATGATGATATTTTACTCAGCAAACCCAAGGATACATCTGCTGAGAGGTTTGGGAATTATGATGAAATCATGAACAAGATGCACAAGAAAAATGCAAAGGAGCATCTAGAAAAGAATAAAGGTGAGTTGCATAAGAAATGGGGAATTTCATCAAAATCAACCTCTAAAGCCCCTGCAGAGGAAGCACAACATGCTCCTATTGTTCCACCTACTACATAAGGACCAAGAAGGACTAGCAGATCTACTTCTGCTACTATGAATGCACTACAACCCTTCGGATCAACTCAATCTGCTTCAACTAGGAGAAGAGTTGCAGTTGAAATTTTGACTCAGATGAAGGTAGGTGAAAAGAAGCTACCAAGGCAAAAGCAGCCTACTAAAAGAAAGAAAGTCAAGACTGAGGAAGTAGAAGAGAGTGAAGAAGCAAGAGAGGAAGGCACCTCTCAACCTAAGAAGAAAGAGAAGAAGTCCAAGAAAGATCCTCCGGTGGTGTTTAAACATGCACCTCTACAATTAGATGCTATCTTCAATAGAATTATGCATTATGGCATTCTAAAGAATACTGCAGACATATATCCAGACATACCTCCTGAAGATTAGAGCACCATTGAAAAATCCATTGTAATTTATATGCTCAAGTTTGATGTTCCCTTGAATGATATTATTGAGCAGGTTCTAGAAAGCATTGTCGATGTTCTAAGGCAAAGAAGAGAAAAAAGATGTTCAAATAGATGATGAACTGAGACAACAAGCCCTTGATAAGGTTGGATCTTCTCTATCACAAGAAGAAAAAGATAAATTAGCTCAAATGAAGGCTTAGGAGTTGAGAACAAAGCAAATAGTAGATGGCCTTATTAGCATGGAAGAAGGAGATAAAGATAAAATTTAGAAAGAAACAAAAGAAGTGATGAAAAAGATACTCAAAGGTATGAAAGTTGGTGAGAATGTGAAGCAGCCACATGTTTCTCCACCTCACAGTGTAGTATCTCCTCTGCATGACTCACATGAGCAAGATTATCAAGAGGAGAAAGAAGAGCCAGTGGCACAAGATGAAGAACAGGTGGCACATGGCGAAGGAAATCTTAATGTTATACATGATAACCCTCCTTCAGAGAACACTGAGCATCAAAGTAATCCTAAACAACATGAGGAATAGGTTAATGTTGATGTAGGAGAAGGCTCAGAAAGAGAATAAGACACATCTTCCTTCACATATCTGATTGACTCAATTAAGGAGTTCTTAGCTCAATAGATACAAATACAACTAGTAGTTACTCCACAACTTTTACAGTTGCCTATGCTAGATGGGCAAGTTAACTTGTTTGGGATATGTCCTCTCCAAAAGCTATAACTGGGAGACATGCTCCAATCCACTACAAGACAAGAGATTCTACACCAAAAAGTGGAAGGAGTTGAAGTATTGGAAGAGGCAATCAAGATAATACAGGAAGAATTAAGCCTGAGGCAAAAAGAGATCCATTCTTGCCACCTACTCAGCCAATGAAGCTTATGCTAGAATCTTTTAAGGCTCATTCACCTTACCTTGAGAAACAAGTTGAGATAAGGATAACTGAGCAGATAAATAGTAAAAGATTGTTTGATGTCTCTGCTAGATGTACTAAAGCCCACACTAATTTGCAGGAAAATGTGAAAAATATTCAAAAATGTATAGAGGATGCCAAAGTTTTGTACCAATTTTATTTGAACTGACTTGTAACTGTTGCAAGTATGAGGTTAACCAGTGTTGTCATTGATGTCAACATACTCATATTGCATTGATAAGAAGGATTGGATGAGCTGTGTGCTGAGGTTATTGAGGAAATTAGTCTCCATCAGGAACAGTGAAGAATAGTGATGAGAAGAAGGCAAAAGTACTCAATAGGTTGAGGATCAGAGGATGCAGTTTAAAGGGTTTGTAGATATGAGTCTTGAGATGTTCCAGTTAAGATTTTAGAGGTTCACAAAAATATCTGAAGAAGTTATGGCTGCTTGTGTAGAACCGGTTCTGGCAGGTGTTCAGTGGAGACAGAGTGTCACAGATTGGTCCGGTGAGATCTGGAATTACATTATCTCATTCTACGGATTAGAAGGAGTGTTGAAGAAGTCAGTGTGAAGTGACAACTAGATTTTTGAATGATTTGGAGGTCCGGAAGAACCTTTTTCATTATGACAGTGATGACAAACTGTGTTCTTGAAGTTCTAGATGAAGAACAGAAGAATTCGGGTAAGCTGATAAAGTACGGATATTCTTGATGACTTGGGAAAGGTTTTGGTGATCTTTGGACCATGTTCTATTCTTATTGGTGGTCCGCGTTGAAGTTAGAGTTTGCATTCAAAGAATAACCATGGATTTTGGTGTTCTTCTTAAGACTGGCCGACCAAATGTATTACACATCTTGCGAATGATCTTGTAGGTGTTTACCGAATTAGATGATTGTTCCTAAGTCGATGCCTTGTATAAATAAGGGTTTGTGAATTCATTTTGAAGTGTGTCCTATGGGGATGAGTGTGATATAGTGAAGGGAAGTGCGAAAGGTAGAGCATGAGTTTTTGGGCTTAAATGGAACTGATCCAGGCATGGTAAAGATGTCATTCTCCAGTTCATGTTTGTAATACTTGTTACTTTGTAAACAGTGTGTCTCTTGTAGGTAGTGTGCCTCTTGTGAGCAGTGTGCTCGGGTAGTGAGCCCTAATTGGCATGTGCCATCCATTTTTCTTATTCTTCTAACAGAGAATAATCCTTGGGTTAATCACCCCGTGGTTTTTCCCTTAACCAGGTTTTCCACATCAAAATCTTGGTGTCTAATGTGTTGATGTTTATCTACTTTGGTGTTTATGCTTTATGCTTTCATGAATGGTTAATTGATATGCTATTAAATAACAAAGAAGAATCAAGTGTCTGAAGTAAAAGCATACAACTGATTCACCCCCCCTCTCAGTTGTGTGCCCTAGATCTAACAATTGGTATCAGAGCTAGGTTCCTCTAAAAGGAGCTTAACCGCTTGAGGAGATCCAGGATGTCATCATACAAGAAGGACAGTCTGAAGTTTGATGGAACCAACTTCACTCTTTGGAAAGGCCACATGAAATTTCACTTGGAGTGTATGGGAAAGGCATACTTGTCCATGGTCACAAAAGCATATACACCTCCACAGGGTGGTCTGACAACTCTAAATGAAATCACAGATGCTAAAAACAATCTATGGACTAAAGAGGCTCTTCTAAGTGCATTAACTGACTTAGAGCTCTCAAATGTTATTGACCTACCAACTACCTATGAGATCTGGATTAAACTGGAACTTCTGCATGAAGGAGATGAGTATGTTAAGAGTGCAAGGTTGCAGAGTCTCAAAGGGAAATTTGAAAGATTGAAGATGAGAGATGATGAAAATATCACTACCTTTATGCCAAGAGTAAATGAGCTGGTGTGTGGAATTAGGAATGCTGGTGGAGTTTTGGATGAAAATGAGATTGTTTGCAAAATTCTCAGATCCCTTCCTGCTACCTACAAAATCAAGGTTGCTGTCATTGATGAATTCAAAGCCCATACAAGTATCACAAGAGACCAATTGGCTGGCAAATTTGAAATGACTGAGTTTGGAGATGATCCCCCCAAGACTGAATCTGCATTCAAAGCCAGTGCCTATGTGAAAGGCAAACAAAGATTTGATCTGGGAGAAAACTCTTCAAGGAAGCTGTCATGGTATGATCAAGCAAGAAAAGACATGGAAGAGGAAGAAGCAGAAACAACTCAACTTGAAGCCCTCATTGCAAAAAGACTGCCAAGGGGATCTGGTAAGTATGAAAGAAAATTACCCTTTAAGTGCTTCAACTGCAATAAGATTGGTCACTTTGCCTCAAGATGTCTGGAAAGATCCACAAGATCATATTCTAACAGACAAAGGTTCCAAAAGAATTGTTATTATGTTCATGAAGAAGCTGATAATGAAGGAGTAACAGATGATGAATCAGAGATAGGAGACAAATCTAGAAATGAATGAGTGTTCATTGCCATCAAGGAAGATGATCCAATATCCCCTGAATATATCAATCATAAGGTTATAGAAAGAGCTTTGGCTGCCCAAGTTGAAGAAAAGGATGATTGGGTTATTGACATTGGATGCTCTCACCATATGACAGGTGATAAGAACAAGTTCTTAGATTTGGAAAGGTATGAAGGAAGAATGGTAAAGTTTGGTGACAATTCTGCTGGTAGAATCAGAGGTAGGGGAACTATCTCTTTTGATGGAAAGAACAAAACCAGTAATGTACTGTATGTTGAAGGATTGAAGCACAATCTTCTCAGTGTTGGTTAGTTGGTGGACAAAGGCTATGATCTCCGGTTCAAGAATGGAAGATGCAGGATCTTTGAAAGCTCCGGAACTGAGATTGCATCCGGTACTCAAACAAAAGGTAATATCTTCCATCTAGTTGGTACTAATAAAAGTTATCTGTTTGTTCAAGTTGATCAGAGTTAGTTATGGCAAAGAAGGATGTGTCATGTAAATTTTGATAACATCATCAAGATAAGCAATACTCAGGTTGTAAAAGATCTTCCAAAGTTGGTAAAACCTACAAATAGTTTGTGCAAAGAATGTCAGCTAGGTAAACAAAGCAGAGTCTCATTCAAAAGCAAGGATCAGTCCTCTACCAGATTATTGGAGTTAGTTCATATTGATCTATGTGGTCCAACAAGAATCAAGAGTATGCAAGGTGATAGATACTTCATGTTACTGATTGATGACCATTCTCGGATGATGTGGGTCACCTTTCTAAAAGAGAAATTAGAAGTGTTTGAGAAGTTCAAAATCTTCAAGGCTATGGTACAGAATCAAACCAGATTAAAATTGAAATGTCTGAGGTCTGATAGAGGTGGTGAATTCACATTTGGTGAATTCATAGATTTTTGTGAGAAGCATGGTATAAAGAGATAGTTATTTGCTCCTAGGAATCCACAGCAGAATGGAGTAGTTGAGAGAAAGAACTGGACCATCCAGGAAGCATCCAAGACAATGATGATGGAAGCAAATGTTCCCCAGATGTTTTGGAAAGAAGTTGTTAGCACTGCAGTCTATAATCTCAATCGAGTTCAAATCAAAAGCAATACCGGTAAGACTCCTTATGAACTTTGGTTTGGCATCACTCCTACTATGAGATATTTCAGAGTATTTGGTAGCAAGTGTTACATTAAAAGAGATGAAGATCTAGGAAAGTTTGATGCTAGAAGTGATGAAGGAATTTTCTTGGGTTACTCCACTCAAAGCAAAGCATACCGGTGTTACAATAAGAGACTGAGAAAGATGATAGAAAGTACAAATGTGAAGGTTGATGAAGGTATTGAGAAGCCCTCAAGATTTTATGAGTATGATGAAGATGATCAGAATGATGTTCTGGTTCAAGGTGCTCCATCCTCTCCTGAAAGTCAGATTCAGACTGATCCGGTAAATCAGGAAGAAGAGATAGGTCTGAATGAGCATGATCAAGAAGCAGAAGTGCAAGAAACTCCCAAAGTTCCAAGGTATGTAAGACTAAACCACACTGAAGATCAGATCATAGGTGACAAAAGTAAAGGTGTGCAAACTAGAAAGAATGTTGCTCAAAATTCAGATGAATGTTGTCTGATTTCAAAGATTGAACCTAAGACAATAAATGAAACATGCAATGATGAAAATTGGACAAAAGCAATGGAAGAAGAATTAATGCAAATTGAGAAAAATCACACTTGGGATCTTGTTTATAGACCTAGAAACAAGAATGTGATTGGAACCAAATGGGTCTTCCGGAACAAACTAAATGAAGTTGGTGAAGTAATCAGAAATAAGGCCAGATTAGTCTGCAAAGGCTACTCTCAAATAGAAGGAATTAATTTTGAGGAAACCTTTGCTCCAGTGGCAAGGATTGAAGTAGTCAGACTATTTCTTGCATTTGTTGCCTTCAAAGATTTCAAAGTGTATCAGATGGATGTCAAATCTACTTTCCTAAATGGTGACCTAGAAGAAGAGGTGTACATTGAACAACTGGATGGATTTCAGTTATCTGAGCATGGTGATATGGTCTACAAATTAAAGAAGGCACTGTATGGTCTAAAGCATGTCCCAAGAGCCTGGTATGAGAGGCTGGACAAACATCTTTTGAAGATTGGTTTCAACAAAGGTACTGCTGATAGTAACCTATATTTTAAAATTGATCATGAAAGCATCTTGATTGTTGAAGTATTTGTTGATGATATCATCTTTGGAGGAAGAGACAGTATGTGTAAAACCTTTGCAAACCAAATGAAAAGTGAGTTTCAAATGTCAATGTTCGGTGAAATGTATTTCTTCTTGGGTCTGCAAATTACTTGGATAGAGAAAGGAATCTTTATCTCTCAGACCAAATATGTGAAAGAACTATTAAAGAAATTTGGAATGGAAGATTTAAAGCCAATGAACACTCCTATGGTTATCGGATGTAAGTTGAGAAAAGATGATGACTCTCCTAAGATAGATCAGACAAAGTACAGATCAATGATTGGAGGATTACTGTATCTCACTCAGACTAGACCAGATATAATGTAGGCTGTTGGTCTTGTGGCGAGATTCCAGGCTGATCCCAGAGAATCTCATGTCATGGAAATCAAAAGAATTTTTAGGTACTTGAAAGGAACAGTTGAGTATGGCCTATGGTATCCCAGAGATCATGACTTTTCTCTTCATGCATATACAGATGCAAATTGGGCAGGAGATGTGGATGATAGGAAGAGTACAAGTGGAGGAGCATTCTTTTTGGGAAAAAGGTTGGTTTCTTAGCTAAGCAAGAAACAAGAAGCAATATCCCTATCTACAACAGAAGCAAAATACATTGCAGCAGTAGGTAGTTGCACTCAACTTTTGTGGATGAAGCAAATGCTAAGAGATATTCAAGTAGAATATGAGGAGCCTATCACAATTTTCTGTGATAATTCAAGTGCAATAAATATTTCTAAGAATCCGGTATTGCATTCTAAGACCAAGCATATATCTATCAAATTTCACTTTTTGAGAGAACAAGTGAACAAGGGTGAAGTCAGATTGGAGTATGTGCCCTCCAAGGATCAGCTTGTAGATATTTTTACTAAACCTCTTCCCAAGGACTCTTTTGAGTATCTCAGGGAGAAGTTAGGGGTCATGGCCCCTCCGGTGATGAACTAGGATGCACTGATGTGCATCAGTCCGGTGGATATCACAGTCATAACTTGTGATCCAGATTGATGATGGGGAGCTGCTACTAAGGGGGAGCAGCTGGTATGATTCTGATGTGTTAGAATTGCAAGTATGAGCCCTTTGCCATTGATGTCAAAGGGGGAGAGAAGACATGTGAAAAACAAGTGGTTAATGATCAAAGGGGGAGAAGTAAAGGAAGAGAAGACATGTGAAGAGTTGTTGCTGATAGGGGGAGCTGTGTAAGAAAGGAAAAGTTCTTGTCTTGATGGTTTTTCACATCATATGTTGCCATCAATGACAAAGGGGGAGATTGTTGCAAGTATGAGGTTAACTAGTGTTGTCATTGATGTCAACATACTCATATTGCATTGATAAGAAGGATTGGATGAGCTGTGTGCTAAGGTTATTGAGGAAATTAGTCTCCATCAGGAACAGTGAAGAACAATGATGAGAAGAAGGCAAAAGTACTCAATAGGTTGAGGATCAGAGGATGCGGTTTAAAGGGTTTGTAGATATGAGTCTTGAGATGTTCCAGTTAAGATTTCAAAGGTCTACATAAAGATCTAAAGAAGTTATGGCTGCTTGTGTAGAACTGGTTCCGGCAGGTGTTCAATGGAGACAGAGTGTCACAGATTGGTCTGGTGAGATCCAGAATTGCATTATCTCATTCTACGGATTGGAAGGAGTGTTGAAGAAGTCAGTGTGAAGTGACAACTAGATTTGTGAATGATTTGGAGTTCCGGAAGAACCTTTTTCATTATGACAGTGATGACAGACTGTGTTCTTGAAGTTCCAGATGAAGAACAGAAGAATTCGAGTAAGCTGATAAAGTGCGGATATTCTTGATGACTTAGGAAAGGTTTTGGTGATCTTTGGATCATGTTCTATTCTTATTGGTAGTCCGCATTAAAATTAGAGTTTGCATTTGAAGAATAACCATAGATTTTGGTGTTCTTCTTAAGACTGGCCGACCGGATGTATTACACGTCTTGCAAATGATCTTGTAGGTGTTTGCTGACTTAGATGACTATTCCTAAGTCAATGCCTTGTATAAATAAGGGTTTGTGAATTCATTTTGAAGTGTGTCTTGTGGGAATGAGTGTGATATAGCGAAGGGAAGTGCGAAAGGTAGAGCAGGAGTTTTTGGGCTTAAATGGAACTGATCCAGGTATGGTAAAGATGTCATTCTCCAGTTCAAGTTTGTAATACTTGTTACTTTGTAGATAGTGTGTCTCTTGTAGGTAGTGTGCCTCTTGTGAGCAGTGTGCTCAGGTAGTGAGCCCTAATTGGCATGTGCCATCCATTTTTCTTATTCTTCTAACAGAGAATAATCCTTGGGTTAATCACCCCGTGGTTTTTCCCTTAACTGGGTTTTCCACGTCAAAATCTTGGTGTCTAATGTGTTGATATTTATCTGCTCTGGTATTTATGCTTTATGCTTTCATGAATGGTTAATTGATATGCTATTAAATAACAAAGAAGAATCAAGTGTCTGAAGTAAAAGCAAGTTTTTGTACAACTGATTCACCCCCCCTCTCAGTTGTGTGCCCTAGATCTAACAGTAACTACTAAAAGCATAAAAGATCAAGCTGACTCAATTAAGTCATAGCTAATTCAAGCAGCCAAGGTATATGATCCTTTGAAGGATAAAGATGGAATCATTAGGGTCCAAATAGAAAATATCCATACTCAACTGAAGTAGCTCTTGGATCAAAAGGAATAGATAAAGAAGTAAATTGGATAGTTGAGAGAAGTGGTGAGTATGAGGCTAGCAGTTTTGACTAGATTTCTGATAGAAGATAAAAATGTTGCACAAAAAGTCTAGGTGCCAGATAGTTTGGTGGAAGCAGAAGATCTGTATATTCAACTTGAAAGTCAACTACACATTTTTTCTTTTGCAAAGAAGAATTGGGACACTACTCTTGCCTAGTTGAAGGAGATCTACAAGAATGTTATACCTTCCAAGTAAATAGAAAATTTTGTGAAGGTAAGACAAATTTTGATGATTTTGTAGAAATGCAGAGAATAAGTTAGGAGTAATAGGTGACATGCACTATGTATATATCATCCACGTATATCTTAAGGAAAATGAAGAACCAAATTTTTCTAACTTTAGTTTTTAAAGAGATAGCGACTAATCCTCAGGGGAAGCAGATTGATAGGGAATATTCAGACAGGGGGAGCCTATATGTTTTTGTTGGAATAGAGGAAGACCACTAGCCCTTTGCCATTGATGTCAAAGGGGGAGAAATGTGTACATATCTGGTTAAGTGTTGCCATCAATGACAAAGGGGGAGATTGTTGCAATAGGTGTTGTCATTGATGTCAATAGTGGTATGGACTATTGCAGTGTGGAAGAGTTGTGAAGCAAAGGAGATGGATTAGTATCATCTATATGCAATCATACCATATCTACTAAAGTTCATGTGTAAGTTCACATCTTTGTTATGTTTGAAGTCTATGATGAGTAGAGTTGGATTCTTGCTATGGATTCATGATGCTTACTGCATGATAAAGAAAGTTGTAAGAGATTGAAAGAAATTGTCTAAGTGTAGTACAAGTCAGGAGAGATGTTACTAGCTCACGAGAAGGTACCACATTCTACCAAAGTTGAAGGTAAGGGCTATGGATTAGACTAATAGCTAGATATTGCATTCAAGTACTTATTCTTTAGGTTTGAGGTCATGAAGCTTACCACAAGATGTTTTGGAGACAGAAATGTGAAGACAATATTGAGATAGGGTAAGTACAGTCACAGAGAGACTGCTCTGCATCTCTTTGCAGATGAAGATATGATGTTGTGGTTTGGAAGACAAATAAATATGGGTATTAGTTATGCATCTTTCAAGATTCAAGTGTTAATATGTACTGCATTCGCTTCTCTGGAATCAACAGTATGATGACATGCCTTAGTTCTAATTAAAGTGAGTAGAGGGAGATTGTAGAGGCCACCGTCAATCACCACACAATGGTATTTGGCCCTGTTGATTGAAATGCAAGCTTATTTGGCTGGTTGGTATGTGCAGTTCAAATATCAAATGTTTATGATCTCCACAAACATGGTTTTTAGTGTTTTATCTTAAGATTGTGTAAGTAGAGTTTGTCAATCACACCGTCATCAAGGTTCAGGTGTTTGCAACAAAATGATATATTCTGAGATGATAAAAGAAGTATACAGGAATGTCTTACAAGACATAATGTTCATTGTATGGTCCGCATGATATAATTTGTCCCCTCTAGTACCACTTTTGGTCTGGAGCTAAATGTAAGGAAGGATAAGTCTTTTATGTGTCCACCTAATGGTTATGTCGTATGTTTTGGAGTGTGTGCTAGTGTGGAAGAGTGTGCCAAGGTAAGATAGGACCTAATTAGGTCTTGATCTTGAACCAGATTGGAATTTTACTTACTGTATATGTTTGGGAGTCGACTGTTATGGCCATTACACATTTCATCTTGGTCGACCAAGGAGAAAGTTTTTGAAGCTTGCAAAGGATATATATATATATTTGAAGAATCAAAGTTGTTGAGAGTAATGTGTTGTGAAGTATGTGATAGAATTGATATTGTGCAAATATACTTATTGCCAAAGTAGAATTTCATGATGAAATGTGGAGAAGACCAGTTTATGTAATACGATATTGCTACGTAGACAATTGTTGGTAATATAACAATGGAGAAGAGTTTCTAAAATTGTTTTTATTGTGGTAGATGTTGGTATTGTAGTTGTCCAAAAGTAAGATAGTTGTACAGAGGCTGCAGTGATCAACATTCAGTGTTGTGAGAAGAATAATTGAGTCAAATAGAGTTTTTGTTGTGTGAAGATTGTAAGTATTGTAAATGTTTAGGGAGTTGCAGTTTCCTTTGGGTTGTAGCCCATAAATAATATTGTACTCTTGTTTTATTTGTGAGGCTCGATTTGGATAGAAGATCCAAGCAACATGCTCACCATGGTTTTTTCCTTCTAGGGTTCTCCATGTAAATATGGTGTTATGGATGGGTACTTATGTGTTCTTGTGCTTTTCATGTTTTAAATGCTTATGTTAATTTGAATGTTGTTGGAAGAAAAGAATTTGAATAAGTACTAATTCATCCCCCTCTCAGTACTTCTGTGTGTTCAACAAATAATCCCTCCCATTGTATTCATCCCTTACCTTACTCCTCACCAAGGGTTGATCCATTACCCCATCTCTACTTGTGCTTCAATTTTTTTTTGAATTTTAACCATGGAAGGGTTGATTCCATTATTTTTTTCTCACTTGAGTTATTAACCATCCATTTAAGTCATAAGTCCTTCACTTGATATCGATTGTGGCTTAATCAATTCTTAATGCGCTTTCCAATGCTTCCTTGAATATGATTGATATGATATTTTTTGTACTTTATCTTTAGTATCCCTATTGAGGGCATGTAAGAATAGATCACACAACTCTTTGTGATCCATGTTTGGGGCACTTGATGAATAAACCACCTATCTCCATCATGTGACAAAATGTGCCATCGATTCGTTTGTGTCCTATTTCATGGTTAAGAATTCTTGTATTCTTATTTTGATTAACTTGCTCATGTCAAATGTTGTTATGAACTCATAAAAGAGTTGATGAAAGAAACTAATTGAAGCCTTAGGTAGGCAATAATACTAGTCCAAGGCAATCCCTTCAATATTTCTTGGGAAGATTCTTGCTACAAATCTATCCCAAGGAAGGAACTCTCTTATGTTTGTGGTATAAGCTTTAATGTGTGAATTTGGGTCTCCTTCCCCTTTGAATTTTGGTAGATCTGGGAGAGGACGTGGTAGTGACATGTTGTGTATGTTATGATCAAGGGGCTCTTTTAGATATTCAAGATAAGTCCCTAAAAATGTACTTTGAGATGCTAGCATTGAGAGCATGTGTCTCATAGATGGGACTTATTGATTTGACACTTGATATCCATGCATGATTAAATATGTTGGTTGAACCTACTGATAACTTTGGGGAGCTTGATAGTTATGCATTTGATAGGCTTCACTTAGTTGTGGAAATTATTATATGATGTTGTTAATACCATTGCATGAGTAAAATTTTTAGTAAGCTAGGTTTTGGGTTGCTCCATGGTTTTGTTCAACCCTAATGTTATGTGAGTTCACTTATGTTATGATTCCTTGGTAGGAGGTTTTTCTACTCTTGTCCAGCCTCTAATGTCCTAATCCTTTGGACCAGGGTGGCTATGAGGTTTGAATGGGTCACAACTCCTATTCATTGAGCTTCTCTAGTTTTTATGAGCTTTCATGATTTCCTCCACTCATTTTCTCTCTTGAGGCATTTTCTAGTTGTTTATCTTGATATGTGACATGCAAAGTGTTGAACACACTAGGATACTAAGAGGGGGGTGAATCAATATCTAAACAAACTTCAACTTCTCCGGAGCAAATTAAAACTTAAGCATTATAGCATTAACATAAACATGAAAGATTAACACAATGCACATCAACACATAACACCAGATGTACGTGGAAAACCCAAGAAGAGAAAAACTATGGTGAAGTTTAACTCACAATATATGAAGCTCAAAATTACAACTTTGTTTTAGGGCTACAACCTAAGGAAGCTACTACTACCTAAAAGCTTTGATTTAGGGTCACTCCTAAGGAAGCTACAACTCAATGAAGACTCTGTTTTAGGGTCACTCCCAAGAAAGCAACTACTCCCTTGATTGAAAACAAACTTAGAATAGATTACAGTATGATAGTCTCTATACTGCCTAAAAAACTAACAATGAAGCTCACACCTTTGATGATTGTAATTATGCCTCTTCACACTTCCTTCTGATGATTGTATCATTTAGGCACACTCTACACTTGATAACTATCATAGATATGTCTTCAAGATGAATCAGGACATCACCTACAACTTTTGCTTTTTCTCCTTCAGTCACACATCAAAATGCATTTATTCTACTCCGTATCTTGCTTGCAAGCCTTATCAATCACATTGAAATCACACCTCGCCTAACTCAATTTGATTTACAATTTATACATGATATTACATTGATTACATTGCTTGTCATCCAGAGACAACATGAAAAATACATTTACAAGTCGGCCAGACAACACACACAATATGAAACATGTAGAGGACAAGTCCTAAAAAAGACTACATGCTACACCAGTAGAAGATCCATGCCTTGCGAACATCAACACTTGCTTAACTAGGTCAAAAACATCCTTCATAGCTTCAAACACCAAGGAATTACATCTACACGCTCTTCTCATTTGAAAATAGGACAGCCTTAAGCAAAAACATATGAAACTTGAAACATAATGGCCACAAATTGAAAACCTTGTGCGATACTGAAAAGAAGAAAGATCTTCATGAAACTCCTCTAGATGAATCTACAGGACTCATACAACATCTCCAAACACTCCTTTATCTCCACACATCAAAGATTTTGTGCCGTACATCTTCAACCATGAACTCTGAGAACAACAAGTCATCTGGAACACACTGCAACATACTGTCATTGAAAAACTAAGCTTGTGGATCACCAAGAAACTTGAAACTACAAGAAAGCATGTAAGAACATTCATAAACATGTCCACAAAACTGAAAAGGCAAACATTCACATCCAGAGGAATGTGGAGCATTCCATCAGGCCTTCAACACCACCTTGTTCTGTTAGAACACATGTCGATACTTTATCATGCATAACTTTCATAGCGGAAGGACAGATGATCTAAAACTTTGGAGTTATCACCTTCACTAAACCTTGAACATAGTTCCAGAACCACATATCCATAACTGCTAATGCGGAGGAATGCAGAGCATTCCATTACCTTATAGTAACTATCTTCTTTAGAACCAACACTATCTTCAAACTGTCAACTACAAAACACTCTTCTGATAATCCAAACACCATGAAACTTGGATTAGGCCACCAGTAACATCTTCTCAACATTAGAAACACATCTAATCATCTTAGTGTTTCTAATTCCCATATTAATGTATCTTCTTGATGCTTCTAATTCCCATATTAATATAACTTCACATTCAACTCTGCATTGATCAAGGCATGACATGCAACCATGAACTGTATCTTCTCTACTAGATAGGACATGACATCCAACCATGAACTTCAGTAACCTTAACCTCATTATATTCAACATGACATCCAACCATGAATTGTATCTTCTCTATTGGATAGGACATGGCATCCAACCATGAACTATATCTTCTCTACTGGATAGGACATGACATCCAATCATGAACACCATCACACATACATGATAGTGTTAACATCAATCAAAACCTTGTGATAGTGTTGACATCAATGACAACCTTAGGAACCATATGTGTAACACAAAGCCTCTCAAGCCTCTCTAGCTTCTTGTAGGTGCCTTTCTAAATGTTTTACCTCATTATCTAATTGAGTGGTTGTTCCTATGTAGCTTGTTGAAGGTCGATCTACTTGGTGAATTTCTTATTTAATGAGCACTCAACACGCTTTACCTTGGCTAGAGTGAATGGGTTGTATCGTTCTACCTTGTTCCCTTGTGTGATTGCCAAATGTGAGAGAACAATGAGTTTCTCATCTATCATTCTCATAGTCTAAATCCTTTTAATCAAAGTAGTTTGTGATGGGTACCAAAGGACCAGGTGGCACATACCTATCAAATGAAGGCATTTCTAGTTCTCTTGAGGGAATATTCCCTAGGTTTTCATCTAATTTTGTCATACTTAAAGGTGTCATAAACACTATAGAATAAATGGAATGGAGAGAGAAAAGGATGATGATGAAAAGTGAAAAAAAAAGATTGTCAAATGGAAGTGAAAGTGATGATGGAAATGTAGGTGTAGACACCTAAAAATGTCTTCTACCATCAAACTGACTCCCGACATCCCTAATCATGTCAATTTCCCTCCAAACCAATTAATTAAATTTTATTTAATTAATTATCCCTTCATTATCCTATTTTTCTATCACTTTATCCCCAAAATTGAATTAATTCTATTAATTCAATAGTCCAAACCTTAACCAATTGATTTAATAAATATGCAATATTTATTAAATCAATTTCCCCTTTCTCACTAAATCCAATTAATTAGTTAAAACCATGTTAACTAATTAATTCAGCCTATTAATTGACCTATCCCTACCCTAGACAATTAAATAGCTATTATTTAATTGCCTACCCTAGCCTACCTCATCCTAGCCCTATGATTAATTAAATGAAACCTATGATTAATTAATATTAACCCCTTCATTTGGGTGGTCAAACCTTGTTTAACACCCTTCCCCACATCCTCCAAATAAAAAATTGAATTAAATCCACATAAGTCAATTTTTTATTTAAAAACATCCCACATCACATTTAATTTTCCTTACAGACCCATACTCATTTATTTCCTCTCTTCCCCAAATTAATTTTTAATTCATTTACAATCCCCCATATGAATCTTTAATTCCAAAATAATCCTTCACCCCCATGCTCATTTAATAACTCCTTTTCCCAAAATGAATAAAAGATTCACTTTTATTCCTAGCCCTCCATTCATTCAAAATTTAATCTAGGCCCTCCACATCACTTTTATCCTCCACCATTGATCTTCCAAATAAATCTCCACCCTTGGATCAAAATCCCTTCCAAAAATCTATAAATAGAACCTCTCTCCATCCATTTTGATCATCCAGGTTTCATGCAAAGTTACCATGTCAAAATCTCCATTGAGCTAGAATAGTGAGTTGCAAATTAGAGTAGCATTTCACATTCAAATCTATTGTCTAGGGGTTATCTTTGTCTTAGGAGTTCTTGGGTGCATGCTCCTACTTCCTTTTATGAGATTGGGTTTTACATGTGAGGTATAGCTTCTTGTATTTATTTGCACTTTGTTTAGTATTTCAACCTCAAATGTTTATCTAATCTACAGTAGGAATGTGAAAAACTTACTATAGAAGGATTTGCTCTTCATGTTGAGTTCACCAAATATGTGTTGTTTAGAATTTGACTTAGACACATGCAAGTGAGTTAGACCCCAATGTGACACATGAACTACATTCTTACTATGGGGGATCTTCCAATCGCTCTCACTCTCATGGAAAGACCTAGTCAAGTGAAGGTAGAACTAGGGAGTTATTCTATTCAAGAGGGAACAGAATGTCACAAATGGTAGTATGGGTTATTCAAGATGCAGAGGCATTCTAACCTCCTTTCTTCATTTTGAATTGCTTGTTGTATGACAGTTCTTGTTGATCGATGATTCATTGTCAGTGTTATTCTACTTCTCTTATCTATTCTATGTCTTGTTGGATTTGAATTAGCTAAGGGAAATTCTCCCTAATCTCATCTAGGACATATTTTATCCAATCTTCCTCAATTCATAGGCACATCAAATGCTAGACAAGAGGGGGAAATGTTTTTTTGTGTTGATTTTGAATGTGTTGACCTTGTGATAGAATTTAGGATTTGACTTGATCATTTGTTCTACTTTTTTGTGTTTTCTAAAATTTTTGGTCTCTTGATGAATGCAAAACAAATTTTTGTTCTTTTTTTTAAATTTCAATATGATCTAATTATGTAAGAAATGAAAATGAATGCAATCTATATGATTTTTTTTATGCAAGCTAAACTATGTTTTTTTTCATTTTTTTGGATTGATTTTTAATTTATAATCTAATGAAATTAAAAGTTATAA
Source organism: Cunninghamia lanceolata (assembly GCA_027924645.1). NCBI lineage: Eukaryota > Viridiplantae > Streptophyta > Pinopsida > Cupressales > Cupressaceae > Cunninghamia > Cunninghamia lanceolata. Next base: position 4,436,196 of record BSBN01000209.1, read on the forward strand.
CTAATCTAAAAGAAATGAAAGGAAATCAATCTAAGGAAATTGAAACTAAACTAAGTAATTGAAATGAAAAAATTACTCTAAGAAAATTGTAAAGGATTAAATTTTCCTATCAAGAGAAAAGAAAGAAATGAGTTACTTTCCCAAGAGAAAAGTTTGATCTAATTGCTACTAAAAACTATTAAAGGAACCTGTATGACTCATGTGGTAGTGTCTAGTGTAAAGGTAGTGTCTAGTGTAAATCCTCAAAAGTCCTTTGGGTAACTATTCCTTCCTTTATTGCAATGAGGTCCTCCTCTTGGCAACAAGGACAAAATGATGATAAAAGCAAGTGGTAATGAGCTTAGAAGCTATGAAAATTATAAAACAACAATTAATTCAAGCATATGGATGTTATGAGGTGTGAATGGCTTGAGCTATGAATGTATGAATGAAATTAAAAGACACATGAAGTCCTACAGTAAGCATAAAAATTCTATGGAGACAACTATGCAAAGCAAAATACAAAGATGCAATGATGAATTTGCCTCCTGAAATGCATAGAGGAGGGGGTATTTATAGGATAGAAGTCCACACCATAGGTGGTGGTGATTGGGGAGTTAACAAAATTGATTGATGAGTGACCCAGCTTTGGTTTAGAGTGAACAATGGTTAGAGAGCAAATCATAGAAGAATAAATAGAGATATCACAAGATTGATTGAGAGATAAGGATAGATTGATTAGAAGTCAATAATAGATTGATTAAGAGTCTATAAACAGTTAAGGGGAGTAGACATTTAGTTGTGCATGAGGGAGCTTTCCACCAAGAGCCAAAAATGGAACTAAATTAGAAGAAAAAATGCATGGAAAAGATGATAGGGTCACCCATTTCAAGAAGTGGGTCACCCCTTTTACCAAGGTAAGTCACCTCTAGATACCACAATTAAGTTGTAGGCTCACCTAGGGAGACCCCAAAGATAATAAGGGTGAACTAGAAACAATGGTTTGAACAGATGGTTTGAAAGTGGGAGAATGGTCTTGGAAGGCTAAAAATAGTTTTGAAAGCCTGAAAAAAGGAAGAGGACATCAAGAAAGTGGGTCATCCCTTTTAGAAAGGTAGGTTTCCCTTGGAGACCACACTTTAGTTGTAGGGTTTCCTAGGGAGACCATGAAGTCACAAGGGGTGACCTAGAAAGAATGGTTTGGACATGCAAAATGAGGGCACAAATGGTTTTGGAAGGTCAATTGGATGATCATAGAAGAATGAAATTTGATGAAAAAGACCCTAAAGAAGATGAATTTCCCCTCTTGTGAAGTGGATTGGTCATGTCGTCAATGTTGGAAAGTGACATAAGTGACTTGTCAAACATAGGCTAGGTGGTCAACAATAAAGTGTGCAAGACCTTAGAAGGTTATCTTGGAGGTTAGGGAGACATAAACAAAGACAACAATAATCGAAAACATGTTTCCAAGAGAGAAGCTACTGAGAGGTCTATATATTTCATGCTTACATGTACATGATTAAGACTATAGCTCATCATCAAACTACCATGTAGGCCTATGCATCTTTTTCATACTTATAATTACACACACCACATTCAACTAGCATGATCTAGGTTTCTATTTATACAACCATTGCACACACCAAAACATCTTCACATTTGGGGATCACACACTCCCAACATTTACAAATACAATGGAGGTGACACATGCCATATGAAGGGATCAATTGAGGCAATCTTCTATATCTATCTCACCATTTTCCTCTCTAGATTTAGATCTAGATAGTACAACATCTTAGGTGAAGATCTCTAAATTCTATTTACATAATATGCTAAAGGGAAAATTAGGGCAAGTGACATATGAAAGTTGTAGATCTTTTGAAGATAAATACATTAGCACATGTTGGAGGCTAGGAGAGTGACCCACAAGTCAGAACACAATGCCACCAACATATGTCAGAGGCTAGGAGAGTGATTTAAAAGTCAAGTAGGCAACTAGAGGATCTCTAGTGCTTGTCACACTTCAAAAGTCATTGTAACAATCCAAGTCCCTTCGAGAGGATCTACAAAGCATCTTATAGTCCTTTTCTGGCATAAAATTTTCCCTAAACATTTAGAAAAGACATGGTTTCTTACCTCTTTTTCTATTTCCATATAGTTGCACTTAATTCCCAACTCTTATAAGTAATGTGGGTAGAAAATATCTAAAATGTCTAGAAAAATATTTCTTAAAAATTAGAGTTTGTTGTACTTGGGGTAATGATTTGAAGCACTTCTAGATATAATAGTAGCATGTTGTAAACATATTAAATGTGGAATTTTGTTTCTAGTTTTTTGATATATAATTTATTTTAATACTTAGATGACAAAGATGGTTAAGTAAAGGATGTACAAAAGTGGCATTTTTAAAAAACTATACTAGAGACCAAAACATGCACATGTATGGCCCACCTAAAAACTATAAGTGAAAGTATTTTTTAAAATCCTTTTGTGGATAGACACATATGATGTTGAAGTTTGGTTTGGATTAAGGTATAAATCTAAAACCCCTCATGTACAAACCACATAATTTGAGCTAAAATAATTGTAACATGATGTTTTTAGTGTGTAGAGAATAATGTATAGATTGGTCACATGTAATTTTAAAGAAAAGAAATCAAAATCAAAAGTTATTAAAACATAGAAACATATGTCATTTCAAGTTTATGAGACTTTATCTTTAGAAATTAATTAATAAATAGAATTTTAGATTTTATTTTTTTTTAAATTACATATTTGAAAACTAAACATTCTCGTCTATAATAGGTTTTCATGAGAAATATTAAAATTAAAGTTTCTAGTCACATTACCAAAGTGAGATTTAATAATAGGTAATACCATGATAGTGTACTTGCAGGTCCAAGGCTCAGGATCAAATTCCAAAGCCTAAAAAATGCAAGATGGGGGGGACATTTTTTGAATTTAAGTGTGACAAATATCTAAAGAAAATGGATATCCATTATGTTTATATTAGATATACATTTAAATAGTGTGAGAACATGCTAGAAATAGATATATGTTTCATAAAAATTGAACCCAGTTTTTAGAAATAGATACCCACCTTTTAGTTAGAAAAAATACATGCTTATGCTTAGCTCTTCAAACCTAAACAAGCATCTATTTCTAAAAGTGAGTATCTATTTTTATGAAATCCATATCTATTTCATCTAACAACTTTTTGCTGCACATTTTTTCACCTTAACATGGACCCATTTTTTTGTGCTAATGTAGTTATTCTTAGCATAAATCTAATTTATTGTTAAATTAAAAGAAATTAGATTGGTTAGGTGTAATAAAACAAAGTCAATGAAAGTATACATACTACAACACAATAGTAACCTCTATTTCATTTCAATAACATAATCAATGGAGAAAATCGTGAATTTGTTGCCTTCTAAGTACACCTTACCGATACAAAAGTAGAGCCAAAAGATTGAAACTTTGCATGCACATACATAATTGTTTCTAGTTGTAGTTTTGTTTTAAAGAAATAAATGTTGAATTCCTATCAGAGTTATATAAATAATAAGTTTGAGCTTATTTTCAAGGATTCAAAATGTTCTTTTAGTACTTAGTACTATAATTTTCAAGTTTCTCACCCTCTAGATAAATGTTATGTATATTTTGAAGTTATTGATCAAAATATTGTGGCTACCTTACTTGATCTTTATCTAAATTAATGGTGAATGATTTGATTTGATTGTGCTATTGAATTTCTTACATCGTATATTTATATGTTTGTTGTTCTTGAAGTAAATCATGAATCTTAGAGTATTACACCAAGAGGAATTACTTACATCGTGGTTGTGAAAGAATAGTTGAAAGAAAAACTATTCAATGTAAATAAAATAAAATATTTCTTAAATAAAAATTAAAATGTATGTGTCCATTAAATAAAATAGTTCTAAAGTAAAATAAAATAACTCTTCATAAAATATAATAACTCCAAACTAATATCTTTAAATATTTTTTAGATAGATATATTTAAGATATCTATAGTAGTTATGGGATTGACATGCTTAAAATATTAAGTTGGAAGATTGGTATATTTTAGTGCATTACATCCTTTGTTTAAATTTTTGCTCTTCTTCTCTTTTAACCCAACAAATATTAACACTAGCATTAAAACTAAAAGAAACCATCCTATTGATAAAAGTCTCAAATTTTAAATTTTAAAATATTGAGACTTTCCATTGCTTCTAGGAGGAAAGCAAGGTCTTATGTCTACATTTTCCTTTCAATAATAATCACATAATAGATTAATAGTAAAGCATGCCCACTAACTAGAGAAAGTCATATGAGAGATTTTAGGTTTTAGCCTTAATTTTTATTTAACAAATACTTTAATTTAGTAAATGTCAACTTATGAATGGGGAGCAATTTCTTGTTTGTGCTCCTCGTGCATCGTGCTAAGAAAAATGAAATGATTAGTGTGATCCCACATGTGATTCCAAAGAAAAGAGGTTCATGTATCCCCCATTATGGCCGGCTTCTTCCACCCTTTTAACTTTCAAACATGATAGGTAACACATTCTTGTAAACATCAAATGAAATGATGGAGACATTGGTGTTTGTTTTTCCTCATTATTTTAAAGGAAATGCTTAGAGCATTGACAAACCAAAGTGTGCACATTAAAAAAACATATGGGAGAAGAATATATACCATTGATGGTGACTTTTAATAGATTTGTCAAAGTACAATGGCAATGCTTGCTTTCTTATTTCTAATAATAAGACAAGGAGAGCAACATCAATAGATCCTCACAAAATTTGTACCGTAAGTGTCGCAGAGCAATCTAGAAAGCTTTGACTATAAAAACACGAGCTATATTAAAGCCGGGGAAAGACAAAGGCGTTGTTGGGCTACAAAACTTGTACTAAAACTCCCCGTGAGGTTAACTTAACTTTTTACACATTCTTTTTAATGAACAAAAGGGAAGCTCCAAAACATGTCATGTCAGCTTCTCTGGTGGAGATGTGCCGAATAATTGAAGAGCTGTGCTGAAATGTTTGGCTCGAGCGACCAGATATTCATGCCATGTAAGCGATCTGTACAGCCGTGGATGTTTCGAATCCACGAGTTCTGGAGCTGGCTCTATCACTGCACTTAATGGAGGCCCCCATATATATGCCGACGACAAACGATCCCTGTTATTGTTTACTACTCTGTGAACAACGCTTTTATATCTACCGTTGCTTATAACCTGCACATCCAAGTCATTCCAATCAAAATCAGTGTCTGTTGTACACAGTGGATAAGTATTCAAACACTGTAAGCGTCCGTAATATTTAACATTTGAAATGGAAATGGAATCCTTTTATAATCTACCTGTAAAAGATCGCCAATGTTAACAACAAAGGCGTCTGGCAGAGCAGGGACAAGCGTCCAGGCTCCGTCTGAACGCTTCACCTGAAGACCTTCAACACTGCCCTGATAAAGAATGGTTAACAAGGCAGAATCTGTGTGTGCTGCCATGCCCATTGTCTGAGATGGGCAGGGACTAGAAGGATAATGGTTCATCTGCAATGCTCCTCCGCATCCTTCCCCATCTTCGCACCACCTTGCATAATGCATGCCTTTTATTCCAAGACTCTGCAGTATAACTGAAAGAAGCTTCCTTCCAAGCTTTTTCATTGCCCTCTCGTATTCCTCCACCGCATCACTGTAATATGCAGACTTGTTAGCTTAGTAAAAAGTTTGGGCTTTCAACAATACTATTCCTTCTCAATGCTCATTCTTTTAGTTTTAAAAGAAACACAAATACTCTTGTTCTATTGTTCCGCACGATATAAAGTTTGGTATTCTCTGTTGGATTCACACTCAAATGTTTTTGGATTTAATTGTGTAAAATTTATTCTAAATTGAATGTTCCCGATGGCATTCTCTGATTCATCATCAAAATGTAAAGAATAAGAGAAAAGAATGTAAAATGATCCACGTCTTTATATACATGTATTTGTTGAGAGCATTCTATTGGTTATGGAGAAATTTTTAATAACAAAATATGAAAGATTAAGAAACACTTAAATATTCTAAACGTTTGTTAGTATTAGAGGATTGAATTATAAAATGGTAAATGGTTTTGTCGTGATGTCAATATGAGATAAGACACAAAAATATTGTAAATAATGATCCTATTTTAAAATTAAAAAATAAAATAAAAAGCCGATGGTATTTAAACACAATAAAAGGACAAACAATGATTTGGGCTTAGATTTAAAACTTGTTTAGAGCCCGCCTAATCTATTGGCCGGAAGTAGTTTTGTAATAGAACCTAATATATGTCAGCAGTGTTCTTACTGTCTTTTTAGATCTACACAAAATATTGATCTGTTGGTGGAACCAGAGATATAGAGTAAAATAAGTTGAGCATATGTCTCAAGTATTGGGAGCTCAATCTGCCGTTCCCCACCTCAGTGACAGCCCAATTTCAGTGCTCTGTCCTATAGAAAGAAAGGATCAGAAATTCCTTGGTCAGAAACCATGGAAGAAGCAGGGGATAGATTCTTTTAAATATTAGTTATTACCTACTATCCTACCAATATCTACCTTACCTCCCAACGGTGTACTTTCAATATACATAGCGATACGGAATGCTTTATGTTTCTAGCAACTGATATAAACCAGACTAATTGCTATTAAAAACTTAATATAAGCAGCAGATTTGGATTTTGATGTTGGACCGGCGGCTATTCTTAAATATCATCCATTTTAAAGAAATCTTGGAGCGATTAGCAATGACTATCTTAAACATCATCCATTTCAAAGAAATTTTGAAACCATTAGCGACGATTATTCTTAAACATCATCCACTTGAAAGAAATGGGGAGAAGCTCGCAGGATAGAAGGACAGAAGGGAAGAGAATGGAATTAAGGAGATTACCAAAAGGCCTGATAATCATGTGGCCAAAGGAGTTTTGCGTGGTGGGAGGGAGAGCCGACGCAAGTAAAGCCTTCAGACCACATAAGCTTGGTAAAGAAGTTAGCAATTCGAACAACGCCATAGCCGGTAGCTCCATCTGGAGATCTTCGGGCCAACATCTTTTGCTCCAGGGGAAGAGAAAACAAACGATGGCTGTGCTTGCTGAGTCTTTCCACCAATTCCCTTTCGACTCCATGATTAACAATCTGAAACACAGCACACTCCTCACAAGCAGCTCTCACTTGTTCTATCACACACCCCAATTCTGCCTTCAAGTCAATAATGGGTATAGCAATACTACTACTACTCTGAGCTTGGTCCTCTTGAGGCCACACATACAATTCAGGGACCTCTTTCATTAAATTAATATCAGGCTCCATCTTGAAGCCCACAGGAACAGTCCTAAATGCATCACACAACGAAGGCATTTTGATCAACACACAGAAACAGAGAGTCCCTCCCGCGTGGAGAATTTATATAGTGCCGAAGAACATGCAGACAATTTACGGCAGCAAGTTCAAAGAAGACCCAGTAATAATAGCATGTGACAAAGCCGGCAGTCGAAGAAATAGTGTTGTTTTTAGAAGTCCGGACAGCTAACCCAACCAAATGATGGACTTAAAAAACAAAAACAAAAACAAAAAAGATGCTGCAGCCTCACCTCTCCTTAATATTTATAGGAGATCAGCTGAGCATTATGTTTGGCTTAAGCTGTGTCCTCATTGTGGCATCGTAGAATGTGTTGAGCAAAAGCCAAAGCTGTAAATAGAGAAAGGGTTGATTGATAAGATGATTGCAGGCATTGCTAATAAAACAAGGAAAGATACAAAGGCAACCCCATCACATCAATACTTGCCATAATACTTTATTGCTTAAAATGTAAGAATGAGAACAGATGTTAGCACCTTCCCTTCACGTGAATGTTTTTGCTCCATTAACACCTTGCTGACGCCATTTCTTTTGTCTCATACACGTCTACTTCTACTTCATAGAATGCCCACTGATTCGGTGCCTTCCAGCAGGCAGATAGATGTATACTTTTATTTATTTATATAAACATATACAGACTTTGATGTCAAATTGTAAACCTCTCCTTTTACTTTCCTCTAAAATCAAAATCATAATGCTTAGTTACTGGCTATAATGATTCCTCGCGATATGTGCTATTTAATCTCTTCCGCGTGGAACGGTGGACGTTATTGTTAGCATTATTCCACAATCATTGCCGCCACTACAAGGAACCTGCTTTTGTCTTTACAAAACAATATATTAATTAATGTATTGTCTTGATGATAAATTCCATAAGAATCTTGCCCCCAACTCCAACTGTGCAATTTCATACCTACTTAAATAAAGTAAATGCTTTCAGTCCATACCAGCGGCCTACCAAATTACTTTATACGCCGCCCATGTGTAAACGTTCCAAATTTGACCCAAATATATCTCTCCTCCTTTTTATTCGACTTACTATTTTACTTTTGTTTTTTTTCCACATTTGTGTAAGCTCCCTAGTTCACATTTGTTTTGCTCTCCACAATACTAGTTTAACATATAGTGCTACCATGTGTACAATTTGGCTTACAAAATTGGGTTTTAACTTTAGTTGTTGCCGTGTAACTATATGTATATATTTTTTTGTTTCTTTCTCTTGTCTTTGTTTGTTTTAAGGGATACTTCTTATCTTATATATTGGGTAATATAGTAGTTGCTTATTTTGTAAGTCTTTATTGTTATTTTTGAATTTGTAAATGGTATTATCTCAATGTTTTATTAGTCCTAGTTATGGTAGGACTCTCTCTAGTAATCGATCTAAATGAGAATTAAGTCAATTAGCCAATCATATTATTGTATTTTTCATCTTCTAAAATTTTGACATTATCTTTAAAAAAAAGTAAAGTGAGTTATTTCTCTCATACCTTGTTTTATTAGCCCTCGTTATGGCAGGACTCTCTCTAGTAATTGATCTAAACAAGAATTAAGTCAATTAGCCAATCATATCATTGTGTTTTTCATCTTCTAAAGTTTTGACAATATCTTATAATATTAATATTCTAAAAAAAAAAGTAAAATGAGTTATTTCTCTCATACCTTATTTGCCTGTTGAATCAAAAGATTATTGTATGTCTTCTCTTCCATCTATTTTTCATTTAATTTCAACTCATTATTTTCAAAGATCAAGCATATGACCTTTTTTTTCTCAACTACAAAACTTATATAGTTGTTATGATTTTTCACCATATCATATATGTGAAATGACACTGACAACTATTAATTGTACACCCATACCTACATAAGTCAAAGAAGTCAATTATTCATGTACCTAGATTAAATATCCACTCCTTTCTAAAGATGAAAACATAGGAAACAACAAGCACGTGGAAGACCTATCTAAAGATGCTCCTATTTTTTTGTCATGATTAATGCTAAAGTTTAGATATGGTTTAGGATAAGTATTGGTGAAATATCATAGACGGTCATAGAGAATCTAGCATATATGGTTTTCCCAATTGTACAATTTAAGAGTGACTTTTAAGGACGTGATATGGAAAATCAAATCAAAAAAAGATTCAGTCTTTAATACTATTAACAGTTTTCAATGATTGTGATAATTTTGATGGAGAAAGAAAGTGGTGACTTGCATGATGACAAAAACTTGGCAACATTTAATTGCATGTACAACATGTGTACTTGACTTCTAAAAACAAATGACAAATCCACTCTCAATGTATGTGTCGTTTGTGTGATGGATTTATTTCATTTTACTATTATTTAAATATAATGAGCAAATTTCACTTTAGTAATATCTTAAATAATTACACAAAGTTATATGTAGTTTTAACTAAAATAATTTAAAGTAAGTGTGCATTAGAGTAAGTATAGAAACGAATGGTATACAACAAAGTAAATTGCATATACAATATAGTGTACTTGATATTTGAAAAGAAATGAATAAATCCACCCTCGTTGTATGTCATTTGTTTCATGGATTTATTTCCTTTTACTAATAATAAAATATAATGAGCTGAATTTTCCATACATGGAATGGATTTATTTCCTTTTGCTAATATTAAAATATAATGAATAAAATTTCCTGTAGTAATATCTTAAGTAATCACACAAAGTTATATGTAGTTTTAACTAAATTTTTTTAAAGTAAATATACAACAAAGAAAGTATGGAAAAATAAATTTTAGTCTACCATAACATATTAAAGTGATTTATGAGATTAACAAGTTGAATATTAAGACTTCTCTTCTTGCCAAGAAAATTGGTGGTGAACCCCTGAATTTGCATGAAGACAATTAACTTAATCATGAAAACTGGAAGGCTTTGGATGAGATTTGTAGGCTTAAGGAGGAGAAAGCAAAGTAGGATCAAAAGTTGAGTCTATTGGAGAAATAAATGTAGGACATCAAAACCAATTTGAAAAAGGTGGTTGATATCAATAGAATAACAATCCAAAATAGTACCACTTGTATATGGAGAAAATTGGAATGTAAATAAGAAGCATAAAAGACCCTTATTCCAACTCTACAAATAATCACAAGATAGTAACAAATAAAATCAATGCAAAACAACAAAGAGATTACCACAAGTGATTTGTATTCCTTGGTTTGAAATATGTGGATTGCTCAATTACTTTGCATAACCTTAGATAGAAAAAAGCATGAATGAATGTGTGCTCAATGATAGTGGATATGAATGCTCAAAGCTCAGTATGAATGCTCAAAGATCAATGATCATGGAGGGTTTGTGACTTGGGAGATGGATGTATTTATAGCTTTCACAGTATATTGATCAACAATGGAAGAAAAATGAATGAATCAATGGATGAGATAAATTGAGAGAGCATGAAGAATGTGCACATAACATGTGTCGATGTAAAAAAGTTTGTTTTATGAGTTAATTGTTTTCATGGATAATAAAAATGATTTGATTTTAATAAATAGAATTGATTTTTCTATTTAGTGAATTGATTGATAATAATAAGGATTTGAAAGCTAAGTTAACTCAAATTGTGATTTGCTTTTTTACATGCAAATGGATTCACGGGAGTATAGAAATAAATAAATAAATTATTTAATTCATATGCATGAGGAGTGATCTATGGAGAGAAGAGATATTATTAGACTTAATTAAATAAATTTATTTAATTCATTTGCATGATTAGAGAAAAAGAAGATAAATAAAATATTTGATTTTATTTATTTGTGAGTGAGGAAAATGGAAAAGTCAACTAAATAAATTATTTTAATTTATTTAATTGTGGAGGAAATATTAGCTAATTAAATAATTAAAAATATTTAATTATTGTGGATAAGAGGAATAAAATTGATGAATTAGTTAAATAATATAATTATTTAATTAATGTGAAATTGGGGGTTAAAATGGATGATTTAATTAAATAATTAAAATTATTTAATTAATGTGAATTAGAAGAATAACATTGGATGAAATGTTAGATTTAATTAAATAATTAGAAATTATTTAATTAGTGTTGATTAGAATAATTAATGAGAAAATGATGTGAAAAGTGAGATGGGAATGTGTTAGTCATTTTTAGGTGTCTACATTTTACCCCTCTTTGAGACAATGCATTTTATAGCGTTGTTTCAAAGAACTAATAGAGGTATGAAAATTTTGCTGATAATTGTGCCCCAGTGTGCCCCATTGTATCGAGGGATGGAGATAGGGTGCCCCCTCAAGAGAGCGGCCAGAAAAAAATAATTTATTGGTTGAACTCTCGATAGGAATGATAGGCTAGGTTAAGTAGAAAAGGGATGAAAACATGGTGGAATAAAGGAAAAATAGGTGTGAAAGATGACAGGATGATGAAATAATGAAGAATGAGGGTTTAGGGGGGAAGATTAGGGTTTGGAAGGCTACAAATAGGATTGGAGGGTCACTTTCTACTCATTTGCACTCTCCCTAGTGATTTGTATGCACATTGAGCTTAAGACATCTAGAGCATCAGGAGCACTAAGTAGTTGTAGAGATGGCGGGCATTCTGAGGGTTGATCATCAGACGGAGCGCGTATGGACCTACCAATAGCTAGCTGGAGTACCTACGATGGTATGTATCTAACCTTTGGGTCTTTAGGGTCTTCAGTAGGCCTAGAAAGTCATGTAATCAAAAGTGCAATTACAAGGTTTTGGTGCAAATGATAGGTAGTTTGGCGCTTTTGATGTGCAATGGTGTAAATGATGAGTGCAATGGTACTTCTGAGGTCTAGGGTCGCAAATGATTTGTAATTTTGCACTTTTGATTTGTTGTTCATAAACAAAGTGTAGGTCACAAATGATGTTAGAATGACACACATGAGGGAAAGAAGTCACTTCTGCTAAATAGAGTGGTGCTTTTGATTGGCAAAATGGCGCATATGATTAGTAGTTAGGTGCTAGTGAGAAAAGAGGCCACATGTGAGAAATAGAGTGGCACGAATGATGTAATTATGTTTTTAGGGTTATTTTCAAAGTGGCTGACAAACATTGTGTAATGGATGCAGAAGGTGCTTAAGTCGTTGATGTCTTGGGAATGTCATCTTACGATGATGAATCTCTTAGCAGATTTGACAGAGGATGAGCAGATGTTTCTAGGTGCTATGGGATTATGGCATGTTTTTGATATGCCCCATATTAGAGCACACTAAGAAATAATGACAACGTTGGTGGAGAGATGGCATAGCGAGCATAGTTTGTTCTTATTGCCTACTGGTGAGATCATGATCATGCTTGAGGATGTTTGGAGGATACTGCACATCCCAATTCATGGAGAGTGGGTAGTATACGATACTAATATTAGGGAGAGTGCATTGGTGAGGTTACTGGTGACCTAGGATTTGGGGATTGAAGATGGCAAGATCAGGCCATGAAAGACTTGGATGAGGTTTGATAGGCTGATAATGTTCTTTACAAGGATAATTGGAGGGGTACCGATGCCAGATCAGAGGTTGAGGGGATTTTTAGTTGGTTGGGCCACGTATTAGAGCAGATGATGAGTGAGAGAGTGGTATATGCATGGGGACCATGTGTATTGGGTCAGCTATATCATGACATGCACTAGGTGGTATATAGATATGGTTCTAGTTTAGCCTGCAAAGTGACTTTGTTACATGTGTGGGCCTAGGAGCACATAGTAGTGACATGAATGATATATGCAAGGAGGAGGGGATTTGAATTACCATATGTGTACTTGTATGAGGGTGTTGTGACCCAGTGGTGGCTGAGGGAGATAGCATACTAGAGATAGGTGCAACATGAGATAGACACAGTGATATGGAGGCCATTGAGAGACTATGAGATCTAGATAGATAATGTTGAGCATTTGATGCACTATAGATAAGTGAGATATCTCATTGGGAGGACAACATACATTATAGAGAGATACATGCTAGATTGGTACTATGGTAGTTTAGTTTGCCTTAGCCAGTACCAGTACAAGAGATGATCTATGCATGTACACAATGGGAGGTGGGTGAGTGGGGATATAAGATTGTTGTAGATACAGCGTTACCATATTTTGAGTCTCTGGCACTAGTGCAGTGGGATCTAGTGGCAGGTGGAGCTGATCCAGGGACTACACCAGAGTATGACACATGGTGCCTAGCACACAGGCTAGTGTGATTGACAGTACTAGGAGAGGTAGTGAGGAGGTAGAGGCCTAGGGGGAGCTTGGTGCTAGGGGGATAGAAACTAAGACAAGTAGAGCTCAGAGATAAAGACATAGAGTAGAGGAGGTGGTGGTAGTATAGGCAGTGGTGGGAGATGCACCAGAGGTGGCTGCGGAGGATGTACTAGATGTGGCAATGGAGGATGTTCCGATGGAGGAGCAAAGAGATGAGGAGGGAGATGTAGGGAGAGAGGAGGAGGAGGATCTAAATGAGATGCGCTACAACTAGAGGTCAAGAGGCTACAGGGATTGCTATAGCAAACTACCTCTGAGAGAGATGTCGAGATACAATGGTGACAACAGGTAGAGTTTGTTATAGTGAGGCTCTGATAGGAGTGAAATGAGGCCCAAGATGCACTACAATGATAGGGATCGGAACTAGCACATGCACCTATAGATGGTGAGATGACATGAGTGATAGCAGAGAGGGATGCAGCAGTGGCCTCGAGGTTGAGGGTTGAGACACAGATGCAATGATACAAGGAGAGAGACTCAGCTAGATGTGTGATAGGTGTAGACCAGCTGACTATGGCATTGGTTATAGAGTTTGCTAGAGTACAACAAGATGTGGTGTGGGTCACTAGAGAGGCCAAGTATTACAAAGGCTTATACCAGAGTGTGGTGCTTGCAAGTTAGCATGAGCCTAGGTTTGATGCATAGAGTTAGTTAGGAGCCTCCTCCTCTAGGAGATCAAGGGGATTAGTGGTACCACCACCACCGATATGACCATCAAGGGCACAACCTCCACCTACGAGACCATAGCCATCAGATTCAGGGACAGAGCCCTCAGAGGGGAGCTCCTCATGATTTGTATATATTGTATATGATGTAGAAAATTGTATTTATTATGACCATGATGTATATGGTGATGTATAAATGATGATGCCTACGAGATTTTGGATATATTTGTATATTTATGGCTCATGTAGCCCATTGAATAGACATGTACAAGACACATTTATTTTTGAAGTATATATGAGATGCGACATGGTGTTTTTGGCGATGTATATGTGATGGTTATGATGTTTATGATTCTTATATGTTTTATGTGATGATGATGGTATGGATGACATTAATTATGGTTATGGATTTATGTGATGTATGCATGATGTTCTTATGATATTATGGAAATATGATGCTTGATGGATAGATATATGATGTGATGGACATATGATGGACTTATGAAGCTATGGATATATAATACTTGATGATGTTTGTTTTGTAGGAAATTCATGGATGCAACATGATGTTAAGATGTATGGATGAAATGCTAGTATGATAGAAGCGATGTAAGATGTAGAATAATATAATAGTTGATCAAACTATGAAAACTATAGATATTTATTAGGATGTATGGGGGGGATGGATGGGATGATTTGCTTAGGTTATGCTTGAAAAATATAAAGAGCAATCCTTATTTTGATATAGCAAATGGATATTATGCACCAAGGTATGAGGAACTAGGGTGATGTTGTATCCTTTGCATGGATGTTGACTCTGCAAACAAAAGGATATCCCTATTCATAACAGACATAATAAAACCTTGTCAAATACGTGAATGGAAGATAGTCTTAGAGCATGCGTGATGATCCTAATGCAAAAAAGGTATTTGAATGACCTTTAATGCAAAGGACATTGTTTATGTTAGAAGCTATTCCAACACATACAAGATAAACATTAGCTAGCCTTGGTAGGGTAACAAGAATATCCCACAAACACAACATATGAAAGCAATGGCAATGCCCTAATCCATACTGCTCATAACACACCAAGATATAGAAAGATCAAGATGGTCTTGAATAAGTATTAGAAAGAGACAAAAGATAAAACAAAAGAAAATGACCAATTGACAAAACAAATACACAACCATCATATCTCTTTCCAAAAGAGGGTGCTCATATTGGATAAGGCCTTATTTTAGGAAGAATACATCCATTAAAGACTTTGGATTAGGATAATGGATTAGTTGAATAGGCAAATAGGTATCCGGGTAAATGCACTACTTCAACAGTAGTCTATTGCTCCTAATTTTATAAGTACTTTATGCTTTCAAAGATGTGTAGTTTGTTTTCTGCTTGATTTAGACAAATTTGGCTGATAGGTGATTAGGATGGATTATGGTAGATGGAAGCATGAATGCTTGCGTTTTATTATGGTTTATGGTAAGTGGAAATATTTATTATGGAAATGTGTGAAAATAGAAATTCCTCTCATGACAACAAGGATCTAATCCTATGAATTAGGTTAAGGAAAGATGCCCCCAGTTAGGTACATGATTTATTATGAAGTGGGTTCGATGGACTTTATTATGGGATGAAGTGAGATGGATAATGATCAATACTGACAATGATCAAACCATAATAGGTGGGTGGATGGAAATGCTAAGGTAAAATGACTTTATTATGAAGTGGAGTGGGTGAAATGGATAAGACCCTGATAGATGGTGGATGCTGACATCTACACATAGCGCCTAAAAATAGGCAAGTTCACCATGGTACTTGACCAAGGTGCCACTGAAGTGGTTTTCACCATTGGATGAATTATTTTTTGTTTTTTAATTTTTTAATTTTTTTGTATTTTTTTAATTTTTTAAAAAAAATTTGTATTTTTTTTATTTTTTGGAATACTTTGAGGATCAAGCATAGAACTTCTTAAGATGAACATTGTTGATGGGTTCATCTAGAGGTGCTCCATCAAGTGTAGCAAGTTGATAAGCTCCTGATCCATAGCATGTTGTAACAACAAAAGGCCCTAGCCATTTAGGTTCAAATTTTCCTTTCTTGTCCCGATCTTGTTGATTTTTGTGATTCTCTTTTAGAACTAGATCACCAATCTCAAATTTCTGAGTCTTGATCTTCTCATTATAACTATGACAGAGGTGGTTTTGGTAAATATGTAGATGATTTAGTACAGTGAGATGCCTCTCGTCGAGAACTCTAACTCATGTGATCTGGAAGCTTGATATTCTTCTCCATTAATAAGATGCTACAAAGAGACCCTGATAGAAGGAAGCTTGACCTCTATAGGCAAAATAACCTCGATGTCGTATACTAATAAATAAGGAGTGGGACCACTAGGTGTACGGATACTTATGTGGTAGGCCCATAAGGTGGGATTGAGTTAAAGGTGCCAATCATGACCAACTTCATTGACTATTTTCTTTAGGATTTTCAATATGGTTTTTTTGGAAGCCTTGGCTTGGCCATTACTTTATGGATAATATGGGGTAGAAAAATGGTGTTGGATATGGAATTGAGTGCACAGGACATAGACTTCTTGATTTTTGAATGGCTTACCATTATCAATGACAATGGCAAGGGGAATACCATACCGACAAATAATATAATGCAAGATGAATTTAGCAATCTGTTTATCGGTTATGTAGGTCATGTTACCCATTTCTATTTTTTGGCTCAATCAAGTGGGGCTGATTAAGTTTTCTAATTTTGAGGGGTGCATGTCTGTTATTAGTAAGTGTTTTGCCAGGAGAAAAATGCAATGAAGGAACTTCAATTAAATGCAGTTGTTTACAATCAAGAAGAAAAATACAACATTGTAGATTTTGAGAAGGCTTTTTCATTATTCATAAATGTCAAATAAGATGCTCCCACACAAGCCGTAGGAGTAACTGAAATAGGTTACATAACAGTAAAGATTACTTTTGAAAAGAAACAAATTGCATAGGAAAAGAGAGGGGACCCGTCATTGCCTCCGAATGACGAATCCCATGGTCGATTCGACTGCTGTCTTCCTCCATCTACTTGAGCTCTAGTGTACCTGGAAAATAGCTTTATTATTAATGCTGGGGGTCTCAAATCTTTTCATACACAATCAAAAGCTTCAAAAGTACTATCTACTTTTATGTAGTAGCAGTATATCAGTAATCCTATTAACATAAGAAAAGTCAGAATGGGCCAACACAAGTGCTGTATCAGAAAGAGATCGATCCATACAAGTCACATCACATCATAAACAAAGGTATGTTTTATATGCTAACATGTTTGCTTCCTGTGCAGGTATATAAGAAATTAGTTTGTTGATTCATCTTTTATAAAATAAGCATGTGGAGAAAATGGGCTCCCATAAGGGTCGAGCCCAGCATGCTCAGTATAGTTGTTAATGCTGTAATATCCTAGTTATAAACACGTATTTTCAGCCATAATGAACGATCAATCACAATGGAACAGAAAATAGAACATCATGTTATAAAAAATAGCTGAGGCATGTAAAGATGACAGGTACTTTTCCATTCTTTGTCATGAGTGAGGTGTGATATTATTAAATAGTTCAAGACAATCCATGTAAGTCAAGTACATTGAAGGATATAAAGCACAGTAGTAGAGTGACTTGCATCATGGACACCAAGTACCAGAGCTACCAATGAAATTTGTTATATGTTACATTACATTCTGGTTGCTGCCATATCTCTTAAATGAACAAGTACATATGGAGAGAACGGCTATTTCATAAAATTTCATGTGGTACAGCCATAGTGAATCCATTGTGTCATCAAAAAGATCATAAAGTAAGCAATGCAATATCATCACTATCATATGTCAAGAGGAGGAATTCAGAATGCTATGGCAGGAAATACCTTGATAGGTATCCTGAATTGATCAAAGAAATGTCACATCCAAGAGGTGTCAAGTGCAAGTATAAAAGGTACAGTGATCAATAGAAGGTATTTTTCTGTCTATTTGCTATGTTTGAAGTGTGATTTTGCTGTCTAGATGTACTTTGTGGATAAACCAACCATAATAGAGTAGCATGAAGAATATTTTATCATTGAATATCACATATTATAGCCTTCATTCAAATTCAAGTAAAAAATAATCATGTATGTGGCAGCCAATAAAGACAATGAGACAATGAGAAGTATGATAGCCTCTAAGAGCCTATACAGAAACAAACAGTCACAATAATTATAAAGGGACAGTTAGCAATTGAACAACAATAAGTGTTGTCATAGAAGCAATGAATACAATGCAGAGGTGTTGTTACAAAGTATGTATGTATAACAAAGGAATATGGTAGCCAACAAGAGTGAGGAAAAGCCTCAAGTCCCAGCCATGAAGACCTCTCTGTCCTAATATAATGATGCACAAATAATACAAAGCAAGATATCACAGTGAGAAGCAATGGTTGTAAAGGGGCAAAATGATAGAAGGAATAGAGCCATCATGAAGTTCAATTCCACCAATACATAACTAGAAAAGAGTAGATTGCAGTTCAAATCAAATGAGGTCATGCATTGAATAATCAAAGGACAACAGTGATATAGTGTTGAAGGTTCCAAACAGACATGCTTAAATATCATCCACTTCAACAATCAAGAAGCTCAGTCTGAGCAATAAAGAATGGAACAAATATTTACCACTTTTTATTGTGAATGAGGTGTTAACAATTGAAGTAGCTTCATAAGTTCTTATGCTATACTAGGATTCATAAACTGTTTCTCTCTATAAGAAACTAACACGTGACAGTCATGAAACAAGATAGTAATCAAAGTGCAAAACTATCAAAGAAAGTGCAACCATGTCAAAAGGATGATTGATGAGGAGACTACTCAAATAGGGGATAATGTCTGTATGTTGTTTGCACCAAAGACCATACAATGATAGACTAAGAACAACAAATGCAATTGTTGTGAACAGTTTTTATGAACAGAGGTTGTTGTGTCAAGCCTCATGGAAACCAAATCAGTCAACCCTAACATAGTCTTTGGCTTGAAACAAGAGGAGATCCATGTGACAGGAGGGTAGCAAGAGTCACAAAAGCATGATGATGAAGACAGTAATCACTTAATTATCAGAATAGTCACTGCAAGGATAAGTATAAAGGTTTTTCATGACAGAGGCATTGCAAAGAAGGCACCTATAGAAAGAGCAAAATACAATCCAATATTTCTTTTCTTCTTGTTTTGTCCAAAAAACCAAACATGTAAGTGGATTCATCTCAGCAGTATGAGTGGAGGGTTTTAATGAAACCCCAAGCCTTTTTTGCCAGCTTCTTGTAGAAAGTACAGTCTAAATACACATTGAAGCAAACAGAGCTATGAGTGATAAAACTGCCACAGTCAATAAGGAAGCTTGCATCCCCTTACAGAGGTATGTTCCTCTACATAGATTTTTTGTTCTATCTTTTTGTGACTTTTGGAGCCTGTGAAATCAAGATGACCCCATTGACTATGAGGCTCTATGGATAACATAGCATATGAAGAGCTTATGTAGGCTTGTGAACAAATGTTCACAGAAGAAGACTAGAGCTGTAGATAGAAAATCTTCATGGAGATGCAGAAAGTACATGGTTTTCATATGTTAAATGAAAAATGCCCAGAAATGCTCAAATCGTGCCTCTGATAGAAATGTAGATTTTTGAGTTACAAGATACACAGAATGATCAAAACATGCCTCTGGCAGTAGAATGTATAGGATATTTCTTCTACAAGTTTTTGTCATGACTGGAGCACATTTTGAGCTAGAGGAATGAAGATACAAATAAGAAAGTAAAGTTTTAACTCATTCCAAGCATCGATACACAGAGCCATCAAAATCACAGCCCCAGGTAGCAGATACAACAAAATGAATCTTAGAAAAAGAAGAGATCATTAAAAAAAATGAATTACCTCTATTCTTTTTGCCTTTTGTTTTGTTAAAAACGTAGTTTCTTCCTCAAATAACTTCCAATGGTGGCCTCAAACACAACCAATAATAGATGCAAGGAAGTCGACCAAGAAAAAAAAAGAAATACATCAGAAATGTGCTAGGTCGTGGCTCAAAAAAGCCAATTTTTATCACCAAAAATGAGAAAATGGATCGAGTATGTTGTACAGAGGTTTTTTACCTTTCATTTTCATACATGAGCCATTGAGAAACACTCAGAATCGACCAGGAAATCATGGATATTACCCACTAACCCTAGTCATGGTGGCGCGATAGTGAGAGGAAGAAAGATAAAATGCATAATGAAAAGTTTAGGTTTTTCTTCTTTCTTTTCATTGATCAACCCATTTGCATTGATAGTGTTTTTTTACTTTTATTTTAAAACAAAATCATTGCAATCTATTCATGCCATGGTGAAGACTCTTGTCTTTTTAAAAGCCTAGTGATAATACATCAAAGGGGGCCATGAGGTATGATTTCTACCTTTTTTTTCAAAGTCAAAGAAAACATTATGAAAGCATAAGGGTCGAGTGCCTTGTATTTTGCTAAGGCATGTGTTGGTGTTTAACTCATATGGTGAGTATGATGATGTGTATAATGCATTGTAAATATTGCATATGGAGTCATTGGATGCCTTGTAAAATGTGATGAATGACTAATGTAATATGGCATGGTGTTTGTATCAAGACCATGGAAAGAGATGTGAGTAATGATGTAAGGTGTGTTGATGTATCCATGAGATGCAAGAGGTAATGCAAGTGTATGGGGAGTCATGTTTATTTTGCCTAGGGGTAAGGTGTTGTTATGTCAATTTTGCATAATCTAGAGATAGATTAGATGTTGTAAACAAATGATAAAGTAATAAATTATGAATTACTTTATCATTTGTAATAAAATTGCAAAAGGGCAATAATAGGCAGATTTATCACACATGGCAAAGTAAGTCTTGTCGATTACTTTGTCATTCTTTCATGACATTTAATTTGTCCCCAAACTATGCAAAATCGGGAAATTAAATGTTATGTCCTAAATGCCATTATTTTCTGCATAGGTTTGTAATAAATTTGGAATGTAAAACATTAACTAAGTGGTGTAATTATAAACCACTTGGTCAATGTTAATTAGATGCAAAAAAAATGTGTATTTATGTCATTTATTATGCAAATATCAAGCATTTATGATGCTGCAGGGGAGGTTGACAAATAGGTTGAGTAGTTATTATGATGGTTTGACCTATTTTCAGTGGCCTTAAAGAGCATTTAAAGGCATTTTCAGGTGCTTTTATGATTAGTGATGGCATGCCTTGACTTTTTCTGCATTGAGAGCCCACTTTAGAGGACTTTAGGCAAATATTTTGAGGGCATTTATGAGATGCACAAAAATGGAGGTTGCTCATGCTTATCTTGTTACAAGCTGTTTGGGAAGTATAAAGTCTTCTTCCTTATTCATTATTCAGGAGTTCTTGCTATTCATTGCACTGTATATTGTAATTTTTGAGTTCTTTTGCAGAAGTGAATAGTTTTGTAACCCATTTTCAGAGTAATACAACATTGTAACAACAGTAATAAACAGTTTATACCTTCCCATTTCTCCTAGTATTGTGTGTCCTTAGTGTTAGTACAAATCCTTGTGATGTTCTTTATCCTTGGGACTGTAGTTCATGTTGGTGCTTTTATGCAGGGATACATATATTTTTGCAGGTTGTGAGATGTGCTAGGAATAAGAATCAGTTTTCTGAGTGGTGAGAAAACATCTTTCTCCTTTATAGAACTGTTGTTATTTAGCCTTCTTATAAATTGATGATACAAAGATCATGATTTACTGGGCTGTGTATGAGAACCTTATTATTACTAGTTCTATAGTGTGTTAGTCACTTGTGTAGTCTCTGATAACCATTTTGGTGCATCACCTTAGATAGTATGTTTCATTTTCTTGTAATCCTTCTTACTCTTTTCCCTGCAAAGACATTAGTCCAGTAGTTTCTAGGTGATAACCAACTAGGAAGCCGGCCTTCTCTGGAGGTTCTTTCCATCACAGGTGACCCACAGGCCTGGAAAGATCCCATGTTTCTCTAGATTGCCAAGTTCTACAACTTAGCAAGGGTGCAAATCTGAGAGACAACAAGTCATTGGGATGGATTTTACCCACTTTGTGAAATACTCAGTGGTAGTGATAATGAACTTATGGCTATTGGATGAGGATGGATAATTTTTTCCTACGAGATTAAGCCCCCACTGTGAGAATGGCCAAGAAGTAGTGATGGGTTACAATGATTGTGTTGGTGCATGAATCAAATATTTGTGCTGCTGACATTGAAGACATTTCTTAGCAAATTGTTATGCATCCTATTGCATAGTCAGCCAGTAGTACCCTGTATGCAACAACTTTTTGGCAGGTGTTGGGTCAATGGAATGTGCCCCACAGACACCTTTGTGAACCTCATGTAAAGTAGTGTTATCCTCATCTGTGTTAAGAAATCTAAGAAGGATATTGTCTAGACTCCTTTGATATAAGGTATCATCGAGAATGGTAAAACGGGAAGAGCGGAAGATGAAATTTTTCTTTTGAGTACTAGTCAGGTTGGGTGGAAGGATATGATCATGGAGGTAAGTGTATATGTCTTGATACCATGGGGAATTGGGACCAAGAAGGTCGCATGTAAACTCAAATTGTGGAACATCGAATGAGGGAATCAATAGTTGTTGAACCAAGAACTCAGAGCTTTGAGTGTTTCTAGGCATATCAAGGAGAGATCCAATTGTCTCCATTGCATCTAGAACTTTCTTATTCAACCTTGGAATTTACTCAAAAGATATCTAGGAGAAATATTTTTTGAAATCATCAACCATCCTTTTGTATGGGAGCAATTTTTCTTTATCATCTTTTGTTTGATATTCATCTGTGACTTGTCTAATGACCAATTGTAAATCACTATAGACTTGTATTTCCTTAATGTTCCATTGTACAACCATTTAGGGTCCTATAATGAGAGCTTCATATTCAACAATGTTGTTTGTGCAAGGAAAAGCTAGTCGATATGACTTGGGATGCAATCTCCTTGTGGAGAGATAAAAAGGACTCCAGATCCTAAACCATGTGTGTAAGAACCATCAAAATCTAGTTTTCATACAATAGCTGTGTTGATAGTGAATACCTCTTCATCTAGGAATTCTAAAATCATTGGACGAGTATCTGTAATAGGTGCTTCTATTAGTTGATCAGCTATTACTTTTCCTTTTATGGATTTTTGATCAACATATTCAATATCAAACTCACTTAGGATCATAACCCATTTTGCCATACGCCATGTGAGATCAGCCTTAGTAGATATTTCAATGGGTCAACTTTGGAAATGAGCTTAGTTTGTTGATTTAGCATGTAATGTTGTAACTTTTGCAAGGAAAACACAACAACTGGACATGCTCATTCCATTGGAGTGTAGTTAAGCTCATAGCCTACCAATGTGTGACTAATGTAGTAAATTTCCCTTTCTTTCCTTGAATCATCATGTTGTGCAAGTAGGGCTCCTAGTGTAGTTGTAGTAGTAGAGACATATAGTAACAAAGGTTTTCCTAAAATTGGAGGCATCAATACTGGAGGTGTAGCAAGATAATATTTCAATTGATCGAAGGCTTGGTGACATTTATTATCCCATTTGAAGGAAATGTCCTTTCACAACAAATGTAAGAAAGTTTGACATTTATCTGCAAGTTGAGCGATGAAGCACCTAATTGACTGGAGTTTTCCTTGAAGACTTCTTAATTGTTTCAGATTAGTTGGTAGAGGCATTTTGACTATGGCTTTTACTTTTGCTAGATCAACTTCAATTCCTTTGCGAGAAACAATGTATCCCAACAGTTTTCCTGAAGTACTCCAAATACGCATTTCTTTGGATTTAGTCTTACTTGGTACTTTTCTAGTCTATCAAATATCTATTCAAGTGCTTGCAATTGACCTTCTCTAGTGACATATTTTTCTAGTAAGTCATCAACATAGTCCTCCATAATGCTGTGAAATAGGTCATGAAATATCACTGTCATAGCTCTCTGATATGTAGCTCCGACATTTTTAGGCCAAAAGGCATCACTTGCCAACAATATGTACCCCAAGGACAAATAGAAGTTATCTTGTGTTGATCTTCTGGGGCAATGAGAATTTGATTGTAGCTTGAAAAACCATCCATTAATGAAAGCATTTCATGTCCTACAGTTAAATCTACTATGATGTCGATATCGGGCAATGGGAAGTCATCGTTGGGACATGCCTTGTTCAAATCTCTAAAATCTGTGCACATGCAGATGCACCCAATGAATTTTTCTATAGGTACAAGATTAGAGACCCAATTAATCTCATGTCTAACAACTTTTGAAGCTCTTCTTTAACCAATAGTGCTATTTAAGGATGCATTTTTCTGAGTTTTTGCTTGATATGTTTAGCATCAGGGAATATTGCTAAATGATGTACTACCAATGAAGGATCTAGTCCAAGAATGTCTACATAGGACCAAGCAAAGTTTATGGTTCTCTTCTAGAATAATGCTATAAAGTTCTTTTTCTCCTTTCTAAGAGTGATGCTACTAAAAATGTAAGCTTAGGATTCTGTGTTGTCTCCAAATTCATTTCTTGTGATTCTTCCACCAAAAGTAGAGATCTCTCTTGACATTTGGAACTTGTGGGAAGGTCAAATCCTCTATCCTTAGGTGCCTCAGAGAGGCTTTCATCATTAAATACATCTGGTGCAGGAGCACCCCTACAAGACAGGATATAGGTTAATTGTCCGCATGACAGGACATTAGTCTATTTTTAGCATGTTTGATTTCATAATGTAATAAGGTCCATTGGACCAATGCATATGTATTAGATCAGCCTAGGAGAGTGTGCAGGTAGTTAGAGTTCGTGATCAGGTTGTCTGAGCTGTCCTCTCCCAGCCGCTGGGAATCGAGTTGGTAGTACTCGTAGGATATTGCTATAAATAACTCAGATCAGTTAGGGTTAGATATCATTTCAGAGATATCATATCATATCATATCAGAGGTAGTAGTTGTGTTATGTTGTACTGGTGATTGAGTGAGTTCCAGAGATCAGTCCAGACATTGTGAAATATTGTTCAGGACATTTGTGTTTCATCTGAATAAGATCTCATCAATTGCATTATCTGGTTTATCAGCTGTTTATGTTTTGAATTTATGTTCTGATTACAGGTTAATGGATACTTTCAACCCTTCCACCGGTTGATTCTGTGAATCGGTGGAATGGTCATGTATGATAGTTTAGTTTGCATTTTAGTTTTCTGTTTATGCATTTCACTGTTTGAGAGATCGATTGGTAGCATGCTATGAATCAACCTAGCATCCTCATGTGCTAGGGTTAGGAAGATAAATCTTTAAGTTTTGATCAGAAGATGATTCGGCCCGATCTTCATGTTTTCTTTGTGAAATTGTGCGGTTCTGTGAGTTTGCATGCAGTGGACGGATATACAGGGATCTGCATGTGCTTTTCCAGACGGAGTGAATCGCATCGACATCTGTGAGTATATCGCTATCCGGATCGGGTTGTGAAGCTGACGAAGTTTGCATGTTTTGAATGCATCAGGATGATATAAGTTAGATATATACTCAGTGTGTATATCGTCGTCAGGATCATCTTTCGTGTGTATCCATCATCCGCATATCGCTATCGTATGCAGAAGTGAAAGTTCACTTTTTGGCTAAGGACCGGAAAGGTCATCATCAGGATATTGAAAAGATCACCCGATATTTCATTATCATGCTGCGGAGGATATAAGTGTCTTATATCCGGATGACATCATCATCAGGTGCATTGACATCATCATCAGGTGCATGTGACGTCATCATCATCAGGATATTGCGAATATCACCCTATGCAGGTTTATCCTGCTGTCGCTAAGTGTTTTGGCATCGACGTAAGTCATCGGCATAAAGTTTGGTTAACATCATCAGGATGTTTCAATATGACCGGATAAGTCATATCATGATGCTGTTGTTTGAGTAGTCGGATATCGGGGTGACGTAAGCATCAGAGGAAAGGTGCTTGAAGTTGTCGTCATCAGGATATATCGGAGGAACCAGATATTTTATATCCTGCTGATGAAGATGATGTTGAACATCATGATGATGAAGATAGAGTTTGGCGGTAAGATGAATAGTGAACATCAGGAGGATGTTTGCGCTTGCCGAATGTGATGATGCTGCTGATAGGCGAAAGGCGAAAGGTGATAAGGAAGTGAACAGTAGTTAGCAGGAGGATATTTCATGCCTCTTCGAAATATGATGATGTTGTCTGTGTTAGCAAGTAATATGATGATGATGATAAGCCGATAGGTATTATAACATGTTGGTTGTATTAATGACTCCTCCTTCCCATTTGTAAGCTCCCGTTGCGTTTACCTCTGCATCATAGTGGTATCAGAGCAAAGGAAGGATCTTCTGGAAAAGATAAGGATATAGCAGGATGTCAGGTGACGAAGGAACATCTGAGATGCCGGCAAGGATGACCAACGTTGAGTTGGCAGTTCTGGTGAAGAAACAGATTGCAGAGAGCAAGGCCGTGAAGGCTTAGAATCAGGAATTGAAGGATGAGTTAGCGAAGTTGAGGAACAGAGTAGGTTCTGGTAGAGAAGAAGATAGGGAAGAAGAAGAGATCCCTAGTTGGAGTGAGGAGGTCGTTCCTGCAGACCAAAGACCACTGTTGAACGCCCTCAAGGCCATGGAGAGGAGAACCATGGATGTGAAACTGGATTTGCCAGTGTTTACAGGAAAAATGGAACCTGATTCAGTGATGGAGTGGATAGACTCCTTGAACAATTTCTTTGAAACAGAGGAGATACCAGAACAACAGAGGGTGAAGATAGCCCAGTCAAAAATGAAAGAAGCTGCCTTGACATGGTGGAATTTTGTCCAAGATGATAGAGTACAGGAAGGAAAGCGTAGAGTCGCTACATGGAAGAAGATGATGGCATTAGTAAAGGAAGCTTATGTCCCATTGGATTATAGTATCCAATTACACAAGAGGAAGCAAAACCTGAAGCAAAAGGAGCTAGATGTCAGCTCATATACAGAAGAATTCATGAAACTTTGTATGAAGACAAAGGTAAAGGAAAGTGAAGAAGAGAAGGTAGCCAGATACCTTAATGGATTGAGGTTCAACATTCAGGAAGATTTAAGTCTGCATAATCCAGATACAGTTCAGAAATGCTTTCAGTTGGCATTGAAAGTGGAAGAGAAGTTAAAGAGAAAACAAGAACAACACAATAGAGGAAGAGGAAGACAACAAAGAGGTGGAAGAGGTCCTTTTAGAGGTAGAGGACATGGACATGGATATCAAGGAGAATCCAATCATGACAATAGTAAGGGAAACAATAGTCAGAACCAGGGGGAAAATTATAGTCAGCAAGGAAACTTCAGGGGTAGAAGACCTTTCAGAGGAAGATCCCAGGGCAGAGGATCCATCAGATGTTATAACTGTAACAAAGAAGGCCATATAGCCAGCAGATGTCCAGAAAAGGCCACAAGCTCAACAGGAGAAAGGAGAACAAATCTGGTCCAAGAACCTGATAATCAAAGTATGATAGGCTCTACTTCTTTTCAGAGTGTGAATGCTCCTGATAATTTTGGATACCCAGAAAGTGGAGAGTCTCTAATGATGAGAAGAACAATGACTACCATGAAGGTACCTGACAAGGAATCCCCTCAAAGAAAGTCTCTTTTCAGAACTATTTGCAAAGCAGGAGGTAAGGCATGTAAAGTTTTGATTGATTCTGGTTCTACTAAAAATTTTGTGTCTGAAGAAATGGTGACAAAGCTTAAGCTTAGGAGATTGCCTCACCCATCCCCATATAAAGTCTCATGGCTTACCCAAGGTCAGCAGACAACTGTAGAAGAGCAGGCTTGGGTAGAATTTCAGATTGGAGCATATAAGGATAAGTTGTTGTTTGACATTACCAAGATGGATGCTTGCAATCTTTTATTTGGTAGACCATGGCAGTATGATTTGAAGGCACAACATGATGGTGTTAGAAACATCTATACAATCACTAAAGATGGTACGGATATAAAGTTACTACCATTGACAGAGAAGGAGGAGAAATCTAAAGGAAAAGAGGTGAAGGTAATGCTGATGGAAGGTAAACAGTTCATGAAAGAAGTAACAGCAGAAGGTGCAGTTGCATATGCCCTAATCCCATGTATGAGGATGAATAAAGAACAGCAGCAAGAAGTCAAGGAAGAGAAGAAGCAAAGGTTCATAGACCCAGCTATCCAAGAGCTATTGGATAAGTACAAAGGTATCATCTCAGAAGGAATGCCAAGATCCCTACCACCTGTCAGGGATATCAGTCACTGCATAGACTTAATTCCAGGGTCAACACTTCCAAACAAAGCAGCCTATAAGCTAACTCCAGAACAGAATGTAGAAGTAGCTAGACAAATTGAAGAATTATTGGATTCAGGTCTGATTGGGAAAAGTTTAAGTCCATGTGCAGTACCAGCTGTACTAGCACCAAAGAAGGAAGGAACTTGGAGGCTTTGCACAGATTCCAGAGCTATTAACAAGATCACAATCAGGTATAGGTTTCCAATCCCTAGGATAGAGGATTTACTTGACTGTTTGGGAGGTGCTAAGTATTTTACAAAAATAGATTTGAAGAGTGGATATCATCAGATCAGGATTAGGCCAGGAGATGAATGGAAAACAGCATTCAAAACTAATGAAGGGTTATATGAATGGAAGGTTATGCCTTTTGGTTTATCTAATGCACCTAGTACTTTTATGAGGTTGATGAATGAGGTTTTGAAAGAGTTCATTGGTAAGTTTGTCATAGTATATCTAGATGACATTCTGATTTTCAGCAACACAAAAGAAGAACATCTCAGACACATAGATTTGGTTCTTAAGAGGTTACATGAAGAGCAGCTGATGATAAATTTAGACAAGTGTTTGTTCATGCAAGAGGAGATCACATATTTAGGTTTTGTCATTTCACAAGGAAAGTTACAAATGGATAAGGAGAAGGTAAGTGCCATATTGTCTTGGCCAACCCCAAAGACTATGAATGATGTCAGAAGTTTCCATGGGTTAGCAACCTTCTACAGGAAGTTTATAAGAGGGTTTAGTCATATTTGTGCACCCATGCTTGATACCATCAAAGGAGGACAGAAGTGTAGATTTGTTTGGACTCAAAGAGCAGATGATTCTTTTGAAACACTGAAGAAGAAGGTGGCACAGCAGCCAGTCCTTGCACTTCCAGACTTTAACAAAATCTTTCAGGTGGAATGTGATGCCAGTCACATGGCCATTGGAGCAGTACTCAGCCAAGAAGGTAGACTTGTTGCATTTTTCAGTGAGAAGCTCAATGATGCTAAAAAGAGGTATTCCTCATATGATTTGGAAATGTATGCTTTAGTCCAGTCACTCAAGAAATGGAGGCATTACTTGATGCCAAAGGAATTCATAGTATTCACAGATAACCAGGCTCTGAGTTTCATAAACAGCCAGGAAAAGTTGAACCACAGACACATGAAATGGGTAGAAACCTTACAAGCGTTTACTTTTACATTGAAGCATAAGAAAGGAGTCAAGAATAAAGTTGCAGATGCTTTGAGCAGGAGAGTTCTAACAGTCAACCAGATTCAGTTAGAAAGTGTTGGCATTGATTCGCTAAAGACCATGTATGAGACTGATGAAGATTTTGGGGAGATATATCATGTATGTACTTCTTTTGGGGAGAAATATCATGCTGAATTCTCTAAATTTTTGATTCAGGATGGATTGTTGTTCAAAGGTGGACAGTTATGTATTCCAAGGTGTTCTATGAGGTTAAACATCATTAAGGAGAAACATTGTGGAGCTATGGCAGGTCATTTTGGTCTAGATAAGACTCTTGATCTTGTCCGAAGACATTACTTTTGGCCTAAGTTACACTCAGATGTCAGAAAGCTAAAGGCAGGTCGACTAATGCAGGTTTATATCAGCCCTTACCCATTCCTTCCAGACCATGGGAAAGCATAAGTATGGATTTTGTCTTGGGTTTACCAAGGACAAGGAAAGGATTTGACAGTGTTTTTGTTGTAGTGGATAGATTCAGCAAAATGGCACATTTCTTGCCATGCAAAACCACTGCTGATGCTTCATACATTGCAGATTTATTTTTCAGGGAGATTGTCAGAATCCATGGATTGCCATTGAGCATAGTGTTAGATAGGGATGTGAAGTTTATTGGTCACTTCTGGAGAACTCTTTGGAGGAAACTTGGAACAAATTTGTCTTTTTCCTCGGCATATCATCCTCAAACGGATGGACAGACTGAAGTAGTGAACCGTTCCTTAGGAAATTTGCTTAGATGTTTGACAAAACAACATGGAGAAAAGTGGGATAATATTCTATCTCAAGCTGAATTTTCCTATAATGATACTGTCAATAGGAGCACAGGGAAATCACCTTTTCAGATAGTTTATGGTATGCATCCAAGAGGAATTTTGGAATTGAGAGCTCTACCTACAGTAGACCCTGTTAGTGCAGAAGGAGAAGCTTTTACAGAAGCCATAAAAGAGGTTCATGATCAAGTCACGACCCAACTGCAACAAACCACCTTGAAGTATAAGGAATATGCTGATAAAAAGAAGAAGGATGTACAGTTTGATGTTGGATATTTGGTATGGGTTCATTTGAAGAAGGACAGACTTCCTAAGGGAAAATATACTAAACTCATGCAGAGAAAAGTTGGACCATGTCAGATTTTGTACAAGCATGGACAGAATGCTTATGAGATACAACTCCCACCTGATCTTGGTTTGTCCCCTATATTCAATGTATGTGATTTAACTCCATACAAGTCTTATCCAGATGTAGATTAGGAACTCCTACAGGATACAGCCCATGATGACATTCCCAAGCATGATCCTCCACAGTTGCAGAAGGTTTTGGACACCCGAGTGGTCAAATAGACCCGGAACAAACAGTACTTGGAGTATCTCGTCTCTTGGAAGGGAAAACCTAATTCTGAAGCAGTCTGGATGACTGAAGAGCAGATCCAGAAACATGGTGCCGATCTTCATACTCTCATCTCAAGTGGACTTGAGATTTCTTCTTCTGGGGAGTATGGTGCAGGAGCACCCCTACAAGACAGGATATAGGTTAATTGTCCGCATGACAGGACATTAGTCTATTTTTAGCATGTTTGATTTCATAATGTAATAAGGTCCATTGGACCAATGCATATGTATTAGATCAGCCTAGGAGAGTGTGCAGGTAGTTAGAGTTCGTGATCAGGTTGTCTGAGCTGTCCTCTCCCAGCCGCTTGGAAGCTCCCAGCCGCTAGGAATCGAGTTGGTAGTACTCGTAGGATATTGCTATAAATAACTCAGATCAGTTAGGGTTAGATATCATATCAGAGATATCATATCATATCATATCATATCATATCAGAGGTAGTAGTTGTGTTATGTTGTACTGGTGATTGAGTGAGTTCCAGAGATCAGTCTAGACATTGTGAAATATTGTTCAGGACATTTGTGTTTCATCTGAATAAGATCTCATCAATTGCATTATCTGGTTTATCAGCTGTTTATGTTTTGAATTTCTGTTCTGATTACAGGTTAATGGATACTTTCAACCCTTCCACCGGTTGATTCTGTGAATCGGTGGAATGGTCATGTATGATAGTTTAGTTTGCATTTTAGTTTTCTGTTTATGCATTTCATTGTTTGAGAGATCGATTGGTAGCATGCTATGAATCAACCTAGCATCCTCATGTGCTAGGGTTAGGAAGATAAATCTTTAAGTTTTGATCGGAAGATGATTCGGCCCGATCTTCATGTTTTCTTTGTGAAATTGTGCGGTTCTGTGAGTTTGCATGCAGCGGACGGATATACAGGGATCTGCATGTGCTTTTCCAGACGGAGTGAATCGCATCGACATCTGTGAGTATATCGCTATCCGGATCGGGTTGTGAAGCTGACGAAGTTTGCATGTTTTGAATGCATCAGGATGATATAAGTCGGATATATACTCAGTGTGTATATCATCGTCAGGATCATCTTTCGTGTATATCCATCATCCGCATATCGCTATCGTATGCGGAAGTGAAAGTTCACTTTTTGGCTAAGGACCGGAAAGGTCATCATCAGGATATTGAAAAGATCACCCGATATTTCATTATCATGCTGCGGAGGATATAAGTGTCTTATATCCGGATGACATCATCATCAGGTGCATTGACATCATCATCAGGTGCATGTGACGTCATCGTCATCAGGATATTGCGAATATCACCCTATGCAAGTTTATCCTGCTGTCGCTAAGTGTTTTGGCATCGACGTAAGTCATCGGCATAAAGTTTGGTTAACATCATCAGGATGTTTCAATATGACTGGATAAGTCATATCATGATGCTGTTGTTTGAGTAGTCGGATATCGGGGTGACGTAAGCATCGGAGGAAAGGTGCTTGAAGTTGTCGTCATCAGGATATATCGGAGGAACCGGATATTTTATATCCTGCTGATGAAGATGATGCTGAACATCATGATGATGAAGATAGAGTTTGGCGGTAAGATGAACAGTGAACATCAGGAGGATGTTTGCGCTTGCCGAATGTGATGATGCTGCTGATAGGCGAAAGGCGAAAGGTGATAAGGAAGTGAACAGTAGTTAGCAGGAGGATATTTCATGCCTCTTCAAAATATGATGATGCTGTCTGTGTTAGCAAGTAATATGATGATGATGATAAGCCGATAGGTATTATAACATGTTGGTTGTATTAATGACTCCTCCTTCCCATTTGTAAGCTCCCGTTGCGTTTACCTCTACATCAACATCCTTTATTTTTACTATTTTTGGATCTGATAGCACCACGTTGTGGTTTTCACTAGGGGATCTTCTTATTACTTTGTTTTGTTCACTTTTGTGATTGGAGGATTTGGCCTTCTTGCCAAAGTATGTTGTGGTGTCAAGGTCTATGATAAAACCAACTTTATGGTCTCCTAGTGGAATACCATCTTGAAGTCCCATGAATTTTGTGATAGCCTCATCATTTTGAAATAGGTCGAGAACTAGAGAATCTTGTTGGTCCCATTCTATGAGCTCAGAGTAGATGAGTGGAAGGTCTTTGGTATTTGAGGTGGATATTAAAGAGGTGGAGAATAGAATTCCAATGGATTAATCTTGGAATAACTCAGTGATATGCATAAAGGAGTCATCGATGGTATCCTCATTAGTACTCTCTATCATGGGAAAAGATTTCGCTACCTCACTAAGGATGCACTCAAGGTCTGAGGACACTAGTTCCTCCTTTCTATATCATAGCCCTTGTCAATTATATCTCTTGGTCACAATTATGGGCTCTAGTGTTCTATGTTCATGAATTCCTAGGCCACCTTGACCTTTATAGCCCATGTTCTTTACAATACGAAGACCTACGGTGTACTTCTCTACATGTAGTGTTGCTAGATCTTTTTCTTCCTTGTATAACCATGATAAGACATCTTATTCAATTGATTCTTTGTCTAGAACCCCCCAACATGCAAATGTTGTGGGTTTTAGGTGTATAAAAACTCTAGGAACTAATTTTGCTATTTGAGGTGTACCATAGGACTTTGGTGATAGTGGAAGATTACCTACATAGTAGGATTTTTGGTGCAAGAGCACCAAGGAGACCATAAAGATTATGTCTTGTCTTCATGTTGTTTATATTGTCTTCTTGACTTAATAAGGTCTTGAAGACCATTTTCCCATGTTTGTAATAAGGATTATGATGTTTTGGAAAACCATTGTTTATGTTTGTAATAAGGATTATGATGCATTGTAAAAGGCGACAGTCATACAAAATTCATGATTGTAAGCCTTTCTAAGGCATGTAGGGTAGTGTCAAGAAGTCTAATGCCTAGTCCAAGGCTTATTTACATTGTAAACATGTTTGAAGGCATTTGTCAAGATCCAAACAACTAATTCAACTCTATTAAAACATGTAATTAGTTGCAGTCGATGGTTGAAGGACAATTATAAACCTTCCCATCGACCAAAACTGTCTCCAAGTTCTGTCAAGGTGTGTGCAGGCTTAAAAGGCCTTGAACATTGATCATTGAGGAGTAGAAGAGAAGTTTGAAGTGTGGAAGGAGTTTCAAACAATAAACAACTGATTCTCTGCAATTTTCTGTGTATTTTCTGTGTTTGCTTCCAGAACAATCTGTACCATTTACATGTACGGAATAGTCATGATCCAAAAGTATGTGGGATGAGTAGGGTAATGGATTAGCTTCCAATTGAATCCATTTTGATGTCTTGACATTGCCTAGGAAGTGATTTACATCCATTTTTTCTAGGACTGCTCACTAAAAAACTCTGTTTTCCTAAATTACAACGCTGCTCCAGGTCGTACTCTGCATAGGTACCATACTGTCTGCATTTCTTCATGATCTGATTTGGTAAAGCATGGAGTTATCTTTCATTTGAAGTTAGTTTGGTGCTTTGATATCTCTGTAGTAGGGAGATCTAAGACTTTTTCCAAAAACTATCATGTTAAACCCTAACCTAGGGTTTTGTCAAAATAATGTATTTCTAACCATCCCACTATCTCTCAGTACCACAAGACCAGTGGGATGGATGTATTCTTTCATGTTTTTGTTGATTGGAGTGTTTGCAGAGAAGAGGGAGTTAGTGGATGCAAAATGTGGATGAGGAGGGCTTAATATCCTCATGTATTAAGCCATTTGAGGAACCATATAGACGTTTTATAGAACAGTTGACTATAGGGGTTCAAAACCTAAAAACTTCTTGGTTTGGGCATGGGATTGAGATGTCCAAATGATTGGTTGAGTTCTGTGAGTCTCTGAAAGGGTGGTTGCTTCACAAAATAGGCCTCATTGGGGCTCTAGGCCACTAGGAGGGGTTATAGGTTGGGCCATGCTATCCAAAACAACCCATACCCATTTTGGAATATGTTGTGGGGAGTCAAAAAGGGTATCTTTAGATTGCCTCAGATCTAAGTTTGCAGGCCTGTGTTGAAAGTTATGACTGACTATTCATATTTCAATGGCTACAAGGGTTTAGAGGCCTAAAGAAGGAAATACCAAAACCAAGTATGTTCTTCCTTTGCCAATGGTTTGAATGGGTCCCATGACATGTCAAATCAACCTTTCCATGATGGTTTCAAAGATGTTAACTGTAGTTCCCACTTTTGCAAGTTGATCATTGAATTTGGGTTTTAGAGTGTGAAGAAAACCTAGTCAATTCATGGAATCCCCTATCTATCCTAGTGCCGCTACATCAATTTTTGTAGTTCATATTCACCAAAAACTTTGTCTTTAAATTGGACCTTGATCTCCAAGATAGGTGTATTAGATATGGATTATTTGGTTAGGGTGAATGAATCTATATATGAGGAAGATGGTTGAGCTGCATCATTATTAGGAATTTTGTTGGAATTGCGATATCTTCCTTACATGACTCTAAAGAAATCAAAAGGTTTGGGATCTCCAAAGATGGTTACTTCAGTTCCATTATGTGGAAATTTAGGGCATTGATGGTATGTAGAGGGTACCACTTGCATGGCATGTATCCATGGGCGGCCTAGGATAATGTTATACGGAAGATCAAGGTCCAAAACTTGACAAAGAGTATCTATTATTGCTGGACCAACTTGAGTAGGGAACTTGATAACACCTTCTATCTCACGCTCAACATCATCATAGGCTTTAATAGTTATGATTTTCTCTGAATCAATAACATCCTTAGAGTATCCCAACTATTTTAGAAACTTAAGAGAATAGATATTGAGGCTAACATCACCATCTATGAGGACTCATTTGACTCTCCATTGATAGATACATACTTCTAGGTGAAGGGAACCATTATGATATGGATTGTTGGATGGGAGGTGTTTTTCAATGAAGACCAGGTGATGGGACGATGCAATGTGATCTATCATGGCTTGAAATTGATCAACATTAATGTTATTAGGGACAAAAGACTCCTAAAGGGGCTTTCTTAAGGATTTCTTTATGGGCAGGAGATGTTCAGAGGAGTTCTAGGATGGAAATTTGAGCAGGTGTTTTACCTAGATGATCTAAGATGTTATAGTTAGATGATGGATGGGTGGTAGATGATGCCCCTCGAAGGGTGACACAACCACGATGGGTAGTAGTTATACAATCAGGGGCTTTTCCTTTGATAGAGATAGTGGCAACATGGGTATAACTTTCATTTATATGACCCATGATGGAATCATAAGAGGTAGATGTTGTTTCCCTTATCAGGGGCATTTTCTTTACCATGGTGAGGGTATGGATCCTTGTATATATCGATATCATTATTTTAGGAATTATTAGGGTGATCGTCAACAGTTATTTCTCATCTATCAATGAGATTTTGAATGAGATTCTTTATTTTCATACAACTGGTTGTTTTATGTCCTTTGACCCCACGATATTCACAATATTTATTATCTTTGTACCATGAGGGTTTTAATTGGGGTTCTTCATATTGTTTGACTTCAGGCAATTTAATGAGACTTGACTGGACCAATTTTGTAATATTGATTTGATGGGTTCTCCTAGTGGAGTGAATTTCCACCTAGGTGTTGAATCTTGTCTTGGTGGTTCCTTAGGAGTGTAATGGGTAAAACGGGATAATAAATTAAATGAATATACATGGTTCCTTAGGATGTGAATCTTGTATTAAAATGGGTATCATCTTGATCATCGAAAAGATACATGTTATGAATAGGTTGCATAAAAGTGATTTGATCTTGACTTGGACTAGGGCTTAATGTTTCCACATTCTCTAAGGTGTGCTCTTGACATACCTCTTGATCTTCTTGAATGGAAGTGGAGGTAGAGGACTCTTGGATAGGCTCTTGGTCAGCAACATGAAGGTACGATGGACCTTGACTTTGGCTCATGGTAGGAGATTCTTCAATAAGCTCAAGGGGTTGTAGATTACATGAAGGGGTTATAGGATTTGACATGTTATTGGAAGAATCTTTGGTAAGGTCAAGGACTGGAATTTGAGGACATGATTGACTCTCTGCTAATAGTCCTTGGATCACATCCTTCGTAGGTGTAGCAGTACACGAATGAGGTAATGGATGAGTGGATTTGGCTTTCTCCATAGCTTTTCTTTTGTTGTATAAATTTGGAAAATATTTTTCCCACCACTCATCTGATTCTTTTTTGGTTGTCCATTTAGAGTTTGAGGAACTAGATGGCGGTGTTGGTGTAGAACCAGTATGCTTTGGGATATGTGTCTTAGAAGATAGCGAAGGAGGACTATTCGATGGGGTGGTATATGATTTCCAACTTGAGATGGTGCTTGCCTTGTCAATAGTATCATTAAGACAGGAAAAGAAGGTATGATTTTGGTGCGAGGTGTAGCTTGTACTAGTACGTTTAGCTTGCGAGATTGCCATTTCTTGTTGTAAGACTTGGATTTGTTGAGCAATTGCTATACAATGTTGGGGCGAGGGACCTAAGTTTATTTGCAATTGTAGATATTGGAGTGTTTGAGCAATATATTCTAATTGTTTGCCATCTCTACACAAGACTGAAAAAGCTTACTGTGATAGATGCATAGCTACAAATGAGTGGAAACAGAGGATATATGTGCAGCGAGTTGATATAAATGCGCAGTAGGTCAAGATATATGCGTAGCTTTAAAATGTATATGTGAAGATCTAGTTTTCTGAATGCTTTTGTAGATTTTTTTAGCACATTTTTAAAAAAAAATGATTTTGGTTGAAAACTTGGTCTTTTGTTGCTTTTGATTTTCAATTATGGCAGATAAGGACATAGCAAGTGCATAGAAATTTTCATGATTTTTATCTTTTATTATTTTTTTGTATTTTTGTTGACTTTTTGACATAATAACAATTACAACCTAGGCTCGAAAAGATAGTATTTGTTGAGTCCCCTAGTTGTGCATATTCAAAGCGTGTAGCTTCAAGATCTAGTAGCACCGACTCCTCTCCACGGCACTCACTTCTCACGCATACCAGATCCAGGTTTCCTTAGGCTCATACCCCCACCGAACCTTAGGATTGTCCCTGCTACCTCTACTATGAATCACATGAATCGGGGCTGCTTCAAAGGTCCCACCTTTTGCACCAACAAATAGAGGATTTTGGTATACTAAACAATGGCTAAGTAGTCAAGGCAACCATTCGAGTGGTTACATGTGCAGTAGTGCTACTCTCTGTTATGGAGTCTCCCAGCCTCCAAGGGTTATGCCTTGGAGGGTTCTGGGGGAGGTTGGTTGTCGGTGTAACACAGTGGCACTCATTGCAAGAAGCTTTCACCTCAAGCACAATTTATTTAAAGTGGATCGATAGGGCTTGGCTTTAGCCTATTTCCACTCAGGGTCATTCCCACTTGGACAGGTGGGCATCCAAGGTTATACACAAAGAATAACAAGTCTGGCGTTCTGGTCACCCAGTAAAGGGGAGAGCATAAGCCTATTATCATTTGGAAAACACAGAAAACAATGGTTTATCCAATCCTATTACAGTGAAAAAAAAACTATATGCATTATCTACTTGGGCACTCACACATTTGTTAACTTTGAAGTGGTTAAAGATAGCAATGGTTCATTCCTTTTGTGAGATAGCAATGTTCTAAACTAAGAAAGATAGCAATAATGCAAAGATAGCAGTGATGTTTGTTACTATCCTCCTAGTTAAGGACTACGTGAGATTTGTATGCATGCATTTTTTTTACTTTTTCCACTAATTAATCTATGATGAGTTAATTAGTGCAACTAAATGACTATCTAGCTCCTAATCTTGCAAGACAAATATTAGCGTTAACCTAAAAACCACAAGAAATCCTAGAATCACTATGGAGAACAGATGCACAGTTTCATAGTTTGTATTTACAGAAATAGAGACTATGAGCGCAGAATTACAAATGTGCTAAGACAGGTGTCAAAAGCACATGAATAAAGGACAAATGGGTTGTTTCTGTGGCTGCGTCATTATAGAGGATGTAAGCACCGTGTCAGAGGGTTTATGCGCTGGAATACTGCAGGTGCTAGAACAGGTTGTAGATGCACCAACTCAGAGGATGCATACACTAGAACTTTGTATGCACCGAAACAAGTTGTAGATGTACCGGTTTAAAGGATGTATGCATTGAAACAGTGCTCAAATGCGCCCCGGGATCGATCAGATGCACCGATTGAACCTGTTTGAAGCCTATATAGAATCTGTATAGAACCTGTCACTCAGAAACTTAGTTTTTTGGTTAGATTAGAGGCAAAGGCCCCATGGTGGGTGCTGGAAATGTAATGGGTAAAATGGGATAATAAATTAAATGAATATAAACCCAATAACTTCAATGAAATGTGCAAGCAACAAAGATTAAAAACAAATAACCAAACTTACAGTGCTTTATTACTTGGCGGCTTCCATTGTTTGCCTAGTCTCGATCGATCTTTGTATGAAGCATGTGGCCCTTAGGAAGCGCACTTCCTTGCTTTGTTCTTCAAGATGATGAAGGAGAGATGGCTATGATACTTGTTGCAATGAAAATGGACTTCAAAGCAATGATGATGATCTCAAGTGAATGGATAGATATGGAGTGATATGAATTCTGCAGAGTAATGATATTGAAAGCTTGGATATATAGAAATGGAAGAAAAGGGCTGTATTTATAGACTTGTGAGAGAGAATATCAACGGTATAGAAGAAATAAGAAGATCAATGGTAGAGGATGTTTGAGAGAACGTGCACAAATAGAAGAAAGGCATGTGTCAAAGAAAAGTTGTTTAGTTTGAGTTAACTGCCTTCATGATAGAGATAAGATTTGATTTTCTAAATTAGAATGATTTATTCTAATTTAAAAGTTGTTTGATAAAAACAAGATTGTTTTAAATCAATTAACTCAACTTTTTTCTTTTGCATGACAAGGAAGATTTATTTTTAGAAGAAAATGATAAAGATAAGAGTGGATGAAATATAAACTAAATAAATAAAAATTTATGTGCATCATGAATAAATAAATAAAATATTTAATTTTATTTATTTTTAGAAGAAGGATGCAATAATTAAATAATTTAAAATTACTTAATTATTTGATGGAAAATAGAAGAATAAGGAAATTAATTAAATAAATAGAATTTATTTAATTAATTATGGAGAGGGAAGAAGATTTGATAAGATAAGATTTGATTTGATTTGATTTTTTGATGAAAGAGGAAATGAAAGGAGATAAGATAGGATTTAAAAAGATAGAAAGATATTTGATTTTTTACTTTAAAGGAAATAAATCCTAAAAAGATGAGAGAGATAATAGATGAAATATCTAATTAAATAAATTAATTTGATATGCATGAGTTGCAATTTCAAAAAGAAAGCAAGAAAATATTTGTAGGATATAAAAGCAAATTAAATAAATAAATTTATTTAGTTCATTTTGTGCAAGATAGAAGAATAAATAAAATATTTAATTATATATATATATATATTTTTTTTTAGAGATTGAGAGGATTTAAATAAATTTAAATGATTTATTTAAATTTGGATGAATGAATGACTTAATTAAATAATTAGAAATTATTTAATTGTTTGGAAGAAATAAATTAAATAAAAGATTTTATTTAATTTTGACTTTAGAAGAGGTAATTAAATACTTTGATATTTAATTAACTTAGAGGAATATGAATCAAATGAATAAATTTGTTTATTTATTCATTGATAGAGGAAATAGACTTAAATAAATATTAAGAATATTTATTTAGACAAAATCGTGTCATTTTTAGGTGTATACGTTTTGCCCCTCTTTGATACAATGTGTTTTATCACGTTGTTTTCTCATGGATGGGTATGGGATCAAGTTGTTCATGGACATCTTCTTCACAGGGAATATCTTGATCATGGAAAAGATATAGGTTATGGATGGATTGGAATTGGATCTCTTTCTCATGTATAGGATCAAGTTGCTCATGGAGAGGTTCTTCATAGGTATTATCTTGATCATGGAAAAGATACATGTTATGAATAGGCTAGAATTGGATCTCTTGACCATGTATAGTTGTTGGGAGATGGATAGGATCAAGTGGCTCATGGAGAGGTTCATCATTATGGGTATCATCTTGATCATGGAAAAGATACATGTTATGAATATTTTGCATAAAAGTGATTTGATCTTGACTTGGACTAGGGCTTAATGTTTCCACATGCTCTAAGGTGTGCTCTTGACATACCTCTTGATCTTCTTGAATGGAAGTGAAGGTAGAGGACTCTTGGATAGGCTTTTGGTCAGCAATATGAAGGTACGATGGACCTTGACTTTGGCTCATGGTAGGAGATTCTTCAATAAGCTCAAGGGGTTGCGGATTACATGAAGCGGTTGTAGGATTTGACATGTTATTGGAAGAATCTTTGGTAAGGTCAAGGACCGGAATTTGAGGACATGATTGACTCTCTGCTAATAGTCCTTGGATCACATCCTTCGTAGGTGTAGCAGTACATGGATGAGGTAATGGATGAGTGGATTTGGCTTTCTCCATAGCTTTTCTTTTGCTGTATAAATTTGGAAAACATTTTTCCCACCATTCATCTAATTCTTTTTTGGTTGTCTATTTAGAGTTTGAGGAACTAGATAGCGGTGTTGGTGTAGAACCGGTATGCTTTGGGATATGTGTCTTAGAAGATAGCGAAGGAGGACTAGTCGATGGGGTGGTACATGATTTCCGACTTGAGGTGGTGCTTGCCTTGTCAATAGTATCATTAAGACGGGAAAAGAAGGTATGATTTTGGTGCGAGGTGTAGCTTGTACTGGTATGTTCAGCTTGCAAGATTGCTATTTCTTATTGTAAGACTTGGATTTGCTACGCAATTGCTATACAATGTTGGGGCGAGGGACCTAAGTTTATTTGCAATTGCAGATATTGGAGTGTTTGAGCAATATATTCTAATTATTTTCCATCTCTACACAAGACCAAAAAAGATTATTGTGATAGATGCACAGCTACAAATGCACGGAAATAGAGGATATATGCGTAGCGATTCGATATAAATGCGCAGTAGGTCAAGATATATGCGCAGCTTTAGAATGTATATGTGCAGCTCTGGTTTTCTGAATGCTTTTGCAGAGTTTTTCAGCACATTTTTCAAAAAAATTCTAATTTTGGTTAAAAACTTGGTCTTTTTTGCTTTTGATTTTCAATTATGGCAGCTAAGGACACAACAAGCGCATAGAAATTTTCATGATTTTTATCTTTTATTATTTTTTAGTATTTTTGTGGACTTTTTGACACAATAACAATTACAACCTAGGCTAGAAAAGACAGTATTTGTTGAGTCCCCTAGCTGTGCATATTTAAAGCATGTAGCTTTAGGATCTGGTAGCACCAGCTCCTCTCCACAGTACTCACTTCTCATGCATACCAGATCCAGGTTTCCTTAGGCTCGTACCCCCACCGAACCTTAGGATTGTCCCTACTACCTCTACTATGAATCACATGAATCAGGGCCGCTTCAAAGGTTCCACCTTTTGCGCCAACAAATAGAGGATTTTGGTATACTAAACAATGGCTAAGTAGTCAAGGCAACCATTCGAGAGGTTACACATGCGGCAGCGCTACTCTCCATTATGGAGTCTCCCAGCCTCCAAGGGTTATGCCTTGGATAGTTTTGGGGGAAGTTGGCTGTCGATGTAACACAGCGGCACTCATTGCAGGAAGCTTTCATCTCAAGTACAATTTATTTAAAGTGGATCGGTAGGGCTTGGCTTTAGCCTATTTCCACTCAGGGTCGTTCCCACTTAGACAGGCAAGCATCTGGCAGGCCTCTCTAAAGGTTATACACAAAGAATAACAAGTCTGGCATTCTGGTCATCCAGTAAAGGGGAGAGCATAAGCCTATTATCATTCAAAAAACATAGAAAACAATGGTTTATCCATTTCTATTAAAGTGAAAAAAAAACTATATGTGTTATCTACTTGGGCACTCACACATTTGTTAACTTTGAAGTGGTTAAAGATAGCAATGGTTCATTCCTTTTGTGACATAGCAATGTTCTAAACTAAGAAAGATAACAATAATGCAAAGATAGCAGTGATGTTTGTTACTATCCTCCTAGTTAAGGACTACGTGAGATTTGCATGCATGCATTTTTTTTACTTTTTCCCCTAATTAATCTATGATGAGTTAATTAGTGCAGCTAAATGACTATCCAGCTCCTAATCCTGCAAGACAAATATTAGCGTTAACCTGAAAACCATAAGAAATCCTAGAATCACTATGGAGAACAGATGCACAACTTCATAGTTTGTATGCGCAGAAACAGAGACTATGAGCGCAGAATTACAAATGTGCTAAGACAGGTGTCAAAAGCACAGTAATAAAGGACAAATGCACTGTTTCTGTGGCTGTGTCGTTATAGAGGATGTAAGTGCCGTGTCTGAGGGAGTATGCGCTGGAATACTGCAGGTGCCAGAATAGGTTGTAGATGCATCAACTCAGAGGATGTATACGCCGGAACTTTGTATGCACTAGAACAAGTTGTAGATGCACCGGTTTAAAGGATGTATGCCCCAGAACAGTGCTCAAATGCGCCCTGGAATCGATCAGGTGCACCGACTGAACCTGTTTGAAGCCTATACAGAATCTGTATGGAACCTGTCACTCAGAAACTTAGTTTTTTGGTTAGATTAGGGGCAAAGGCTCCACGGTGGACACCAGAAATGTAATGGGTAAAATGGGATAATAAATTAAATGAATGTAAACCCAATAACTTCAATGAAATGTGCAAGCAGCAAAGATTAAAAATAAATAACCAAACTTGTACTGCTTTGTTACCTGGCAGCTTCCATTGTTCGCCTAGTCTCGATCGATCTTTGTATGAAGCATGTAGCCCTCAGGAAGCGCACTTCCTTGCTTTGTTCTTCAAGATGATGAAGGAGAGATGGCTATGATACTTGTTGCAATGAAGATGGACTTCAAAGCAATGAGGATGATCTTAAGCAAATGGATAGATATGGAGTGATATGAATTCTACAGAGTAACGATATTGAAAGCTTGGATATATAGAAATGGAAGAAGAGGGTTGTATTTATAGACTTGTGAGAGAGAATATCAATGGTGTAGAAGAAATAAGAAGATCAATGGTAGAGGATGTTTGGGAGAATGTGCACAAATAGAAGAAAGACATTTTCAAAGAAAAACTATTTAGTTTGAGTTAACTACTTTCATGATAGAGACAAGATTTGATTTTCTAAATTAGAATAATTTATTCTAATTTAAGAGTTGTTTGATAAAAACAAGATTGTTTTAAATCAATTAACTCAACTTTTATCTTTTGCA
Source organism: Cunninghamia lanceolata (assembly GCA_027924645.1). Lineage (NCBI taxonomy): Eukaryota > Viridiplantae > Streptophyta > Pinopsida > Cupressales > Cupressaceae > Cunninghamia > Cunninghamia lanceolata. Next base: position 4,480,776 of record BSBN01000209.1, read on the forward strand.
TGACAAGGAAGATTTATTTTTAGAAGAAAACGATAAAGATAAGAGTGGATGAAATATAAATTAAATAAATAAAATTTATTTAATTTATGTGCATCATGAATAAATAAATAAAATATTTAATTTTATTTATTTTTAGAAGAAGGATGCAATAATTAAATAATTTAAAATCATTTAATCATTTGATGGAAAATAGAAGAATAAGGAAATTAATTAAATAAATAGAATTTATTTAATTAATTATGGAGAGGGAAGAAGATTTGATAAGATAAGATTTGATTTGATTTGATTTTTTGATAAAAGAGGAAATGAAAGGAGATAAGATAGGATTTAAAAAGATAGAAATATATTTTATTTTTTACTTTAAAGGAAATAAATCTTAAAAAGATGAGAGGAATAATAGATGAAATATCTAATTAAATAAATTAATTAGATATGCATGAGTTGCAATTTCAGAAAGAAAGTAAGAAGATATTTGTAGGATATAAAAGTAAATTAAATAAATAAATTTATTTAGTTCATTTTGTGCAAGATTGAAGAATAAATAAAATATTTAATTATATATATATATTTTTTAGAGATTGAGAGGATTTAAAAGATTTATTTAAATTTGGATGAATGAATGACTTAATTAAATAATTAGAAATTATTTAATTGTTGGAAGAAATAAATTAAATAAAAGATTTTATTTAATTTTGACTTTAGAAGAGGTAATTAAATACTTTGATATTTAATTAACTTAAAGGAATATGAATCAAATAAATAAATTTGTTTATTTATTTATTGATAAAGGAAATAGACTTAAATAAATATTAAGAATATTTATTTAGACAAAGTCGTGTCATTTTTAGGTGTATACAAGGAGAAGTCACAACATTATTGATGGGTTGTAGATTGACTGGTGTTTGTATTTTTTGAACATGTTTTGCATCTACCACTCCATCATTAACAATGTTTTTGTTTTAAGCCCAAAAGCAGGGTTTTTTGTTGGATTGTGTACCATTGTCTTTGTAGATTTTGACTAAGCCCTTAGCAATAAGATCTTTTTCAATAGTGATTCCCTTGTCTATTATTTCATCAAATGAATTGGTACATTAAACTTGTAAGTGAAAACCCATCTCTTGGTTTAAATTTTGGACAAAAATATGGACCAATTGTTTCTCAGGGACAGGCCATGGGAATTTGCTTACCATATTCCTCCAACATTGTAGAAATGCAATGAATATTTCTCCATTTCATTCTTTGTTATTACATAAGTCAGTCATGGAGATTTCATGTTCATTGTTGTAGGAGAAATGAGCTATGAACTTTTTAGCCAACTCATTGAAAGATTTAATCCCAGGGGGTAGATGGGAGAACCACTCAATAGCCTATCCTCCTAGTCTTCAAGGAAATAGGTGCATAAGATATGTGTCATTGTTAGAAACCTCTAGGCAAGCAATGAAAAATTCTTGAATGTGTTCTTTTGGATCACCTTTTCCCTTATACTTGTCAAATTTGGGCATCTCAAAATTATTGGTAAAATGGATCATAGGAATAAATCTGTCAAAAGGATAAGGACATATGTTTTCCAAAGGATAATTTTTCTTTGGGTGTCCGAGTATGAGATCTGTGATTTGCTTCTGTATGTTTTGGATTTTCTGTTCCAAATCCAGTTTGGTGTTTAGATGAGTGGAAAGACCCTAATAATTAGATGATGGGGGTTGTGATGTTTGAGGTGGATTGGATTGATATGAAAAGGGGTTGAATGTTTGAGGTTGATTGGAATGATATGAGAAGGGGTTTGATGTTTGACATTGTGATGAAAATGGATTGGATGTTTGAAGTAATGATGATTGAGGTAGGTTAGTGTTATATGAAAAGGGGTTGGATGTTTGGGGTATGTATGAATTAACGGGTATGTTAGGTTGATCCATGGATGACATAGATGAAATATTTTGAGGAACAATGGATGGAATTATTGTGGAAACATGACTAGATGTGATTGAAGGTTGATAGAGAGGGTTGATGTATTAATTAGTAAATGGTAGTGAATGAATATTGTGACAAAGGGACACTTTGAGGAGGGTGTTTGATGATTAATTAGGTATGGTAGAAGCAGGAAGAGCATTTGATCCTCCCATGGAAAAAATAGAAAGGATGATAGCTTCTTTTTCCTTAATGGCAAAAGTGTCAAAATCACTTGGTAACTTGGCACCCTTTTGATCAAGAAAAAGGAGAAATCTATTAGGATTGAATGCTAAAAGATAGTCTAGAGCTTGTAATATGTTAGGATCTTGAAATTCTTCTGGGGTAGCCTCTTGCAAGAGTGGGTGGAAGATGATTGGCCTATTGTATACTCACTTGGGAGATATATGTGAGGAGGCATACCCATCGTAAAGTGACTAGGATCTATGGGTGTCTTTGGGTCGGTTTAATTAGTCTCCATAAGTTTCTTGTGTTGAGATATTGTGACCGACATATAAAGATTGTAAGACCTTTGAGTGGATAAAGTTGATGACAAGGGTGGATGATAGATGAGTTTGGACTTGTTTTGGGAAAGTGATGAGACTCTAATGGCAATTAGATATGAGGATTGGATAGTTGATTTTTGGAAGGATAGTGTTGATAACCAAAATGAATCAAGGTAAATCTAGATCTTTGATAGGATAGGATCGGGATTATCTCTCTAGAACTAGACTAACGAGTCTAAGAAAGACAAGATAAGGAGTGAAATTCACTAACTCAATAGTAGCCAATTCTCCTAACCTAGCTTATCCACTAATGCTAAGGACTAAATTGGTTCCCTACTTGAGATAGGCAATTTCTCAAGCAAGTAACAAGCTAGAGGATAAGATCTAGATCTAGACTCAAACAAATTTGGTTGGGATAACTAGATGATAAATGATATGTTGATTGAGGATGATGATGATGTCCAATGGTTACCTAAAGTCTCAACAAGGATAAAATATCTAAATTCCAAAGGATGTGATGAAAATTTTGATGGATGGATGAATGATATGATGTTGATGACTGTGTTGGGAAGTTTCAGGTCTGTGCTAAGTTTGTCTAGGTGTAAAGATCTCAAAATCTGACTGTAGAATAACTAGAGACATAGGATTCACTCAGAAGTGTTAGACTATTGGTCAAATGCACAAAATGATAAGTCAAAAGCTCAAAATGATAGATCAAAAGTGTAATAGAATAAATCAGAAGCGTAATAGGATTACTCAAAAAGGCAATACTGTATATCAAAAGCACAATAGGATAGCTCATAAATGTAATTTTGTCAATTAGCTGAGCAGGGTAATAAATCAAAAGTGCAATACTGTACCAGTAATGTAAGACTATCTGTCAGAAGCATGATATTGTGGATCAAAAGCGTATTACTGTCTAGTAAAAGGTTATAGGTGTTTTGTGGTAAAAATGGGGAATCAAGATAGTTATTTCAACTCCTACACTTTCATGCACTAAAACATTAGGGAAGCAAGGAATAAGCTTAGGGATAAACTACTGATTTCTTATGTTCCCTTTTTCTACTAATTAGGTCTGTGTGGCAGTTTTGATAAGGATTTTGCAAGCTAGTATCATTCACTAAGCATAAAACCCTAAATTACTAATCAGACTGTAATAACTATGTTTTTGACATAGATATAGATGAAATGATTATAGAAATGCAAAGAAAACAGTATAGGGAAAAGGAACTCAGAAACAAAGACTTTGATGGAAAAGGGTGCTAGCTCCAGTGTCCTGGAAGTTTTTGACTGTCGAGATCTTCTACAACAACTATCTAAAAATATCCAGTGACTTCCAGATCTTGAAGAAAATATCTAGTTGGACTAGGGCGCGAGGGGAAATGTCCTGAAATTTTTACAATCTTGAAATCTAAATCTCTATGATGATTGTGTTTGCAATACCCATCTTCCCGTCACTCCTTTCCGTTGGATCTCACCAAATTCAACCTACACATGCAAAAGGAGGAGAAAGATGGTTGTGGCTATATAGGAGCTTACCTCAGTTAAGCCCCAGTTTTGGTATTCCTACCTCAACAATAGCAAAGGATAAAGATCTACAGATGTGTGTGCTCATCTAACAAATGTGTATGCAAAAAAATAAAACCCTAGATGACTCAAGCATCAAGGAAAGATCAAGACTTTGCTTCACTCAATGAAACCAACACAACTTCACCTCAAGGAGATGAAAACAATGAAGACTTGCATGAACAAGAAGGCGAGGTAACCGTATTCACAGAGGAATTCCAAGCTTAATGTTGGAGGCAGCTTCAACCCTTCTCCCGATCATGCAAAACTTGTACAAACCATAGGAAGAGAAAGATAGTATCAAGGTATTGATTCCTAATCACCATCAAATGTATCCATGATAGTAAATTCAAATAACTTCAAGGGCTTCAACAAGTTGCTAATCTTCAATGGAAATTTTGGCAGAGTTTTGGCATAAAGCTTGCATATAGATTGTGTGTAATAAAATAATTTTCAAATGTCTTTAAATATCTAACCTTAGGAATTTCAAATTTTGAAATAAGATGTCGATATCGCACGAAAAATGAAATTTAGAAAATGGAATACCAGAATGCACGCGGGAGCTAACACCCTGCCAAAATTCAAAACCCTAAGAAATGGGCCAGGACTAGGGCATGAGAACCCAAGTCCCAGTCCTAATTTTGCGATCAAGTATGCCTTAAGGGGGTCTAAGAATCCCAAATCCAAACTTTCTTTTTCACCCTCAGTCTTCAGTTATCCTGAAACATGACATTTATTCAATTAGAAATAGGTCAATTAGGGTTTAGGAAGGTCTAAAATAAACTAGGTTGAAAGGACACCAAAGTAGAGGAACTAAACCATGAAAAATTGTACCGTTCCATGCAGGAGGACAATTTTTGACATAACATTTAGCCCCCACTTTAGTGGCCATATGAAACTACGTGCATATGCAACTAAAGGAAAGTAAATACATCAATCATGAAAAGGATACTATAGTGGATGCTGAAGTTTTGTCATAGAATAGGAAGAAGCCCCCAAGTCTGTAATCTTGCAAGACCATAAAGTTAGGAACCGCAACCTACAAATGAACACTTGTCAGAGAATCAAAAATAAAATCAACCTGCAACCAACACACCAATGCGTCAGTCATAAACACTAAGGGGTTGAGTGATGAGACATGATGAGGGAGAAAATCAAGGGAGATATATGCCCCCTTATTTCTGATTGCTTAGCCCGAAAAGGAGAAACAAGGAGAATATCTATACGCATTGATTTCAGGGAAACTTGATGATAAATGTGTTGCGAGGGTTGTTTTTACAAACAACACCCAAGAACAACACATTAGGTAAGATGGAGAGTGGAACCAGGATTCCAATGCAACAAACGGTGTGAAAATTTGAGTCTGACAGCCTGAGATATAGACTTTTGGATGAAAATTATTTACTTTTGCACCTAGATAGTGAGAGGAATTCTCATCCATTTACTATATGTAAAGGGAGTTTTCACTTTTCACTTTTCATTCTTATTTTTCATTGTGTAAAGGAGAGAAGGAGAAGGAGGAAGAGACCGACAATGCTGACCTAACATTCATACCAGATTCCAAGACTGGAGATGCTCCAAGCCCAAGTGGCAAAGAGACGTTTCGAGACTAAGGTAGGGTCCTAATCCTTTTTTTTGTCATCATTCTTTCTATATTCTTTAGATTTTTGTTGTTGTTCATGCTGCATAGGCCTTCCTGGACAAGGCTCCCCAACAGGGGCGCCCAAGTCCACTCAAGGCATCTGTGTCTCACCAGGGTGCCCTAGTCCACCTGGGGTGCCCAAGTCTAGAAAGGACAAGGGCCCCAGGGGCAGGGAATTGATTGTTGTTGTAGATACTAAATGATGATTTTATGTTCTATACTGATTCAATTTCTCACTGTTTATCATGTAGGTCATCCCCGAGATGCAAGAGCGTATAGGTGGTCGTCTAATGTTGCTTCTTAGTGATCACATTAGTACTATGATCGACATAGAGAGACGTCACCTATAGGCAGTAAGGCTCTGGTGCGTGTTTGATATGCCCATTATTAGATTTCATTGCAGTATGCTTATGGCTTTGATGGAGAGGTGGAATGCAGATACTTCTACATTCCATCTACCCACAAGGGAGATGACTATCACACTAGAGGATGTCTATTAGATCCTGTGATTGCCCATACATGGAGAGACAGTGAGGATCATAGAGCATTGCTCAGCGGAGTACACACGAGAGAGCCAGTTATATTGTCTACGCCACATAGTCGCTTGGGCAGAGCGAGGGCACATTCAGCTCTGATTACTAGAGCAGGGATGTGTTGACACCCCTCTGATTCAGAGGATTATGATTGCCACAGTTGCATTAGAATCACATCGGATGGACAAGGCACTCACCTTCATGGGGGCCTTGTTCACACTATCAAGGTGATGGAGGAGGAGCAAGGGACAATCTATGCATGGGGGAGTAGTATGCTTGCGCACCTCTACCGCAAGTTGGGACAATATGTCCATTATGAGATGTAGAGCCTGATGTGTTACACTTTACTACAGATCTAGGCATTTGAGCACATCATATGTACACGGCCTATAGATTTTCCCATAGAGCCAACATTTACTCATCCACGTGTCCATGCGTATCCTCTTGTCAGATGCTTGAGACATGGTGATCTTCTATATTGGAGAGTTGTATTTGATAGACTGCAGCCCAACGACATCATCTGGACACCATATTGTGACTTCATAGCATGGCTAAGTTAGCGCAGGAAGCTGGCTAGGATGCAAAGGGATCAGCTGATGCTCGATCACCTCAATCACATAGTTGTATGGTTTTACATTGATAGAGTGGCACGACAGTTCAGATGCTAGTAGGATGTCCCTATGATTCATCTGAGTTACACATGCTCTATGCGCAATGAATTCAGGGTGAACAACACCTGACAACCGATGGTGAAAGATGTAGCTGTTAGCGATGATGATGCTATAGAGGATGCATAGCTGATATCTAATGAAAATGACATCAGAGTTACCCAAGCATATGAGATATGGTGGTAGACAGCATGACCCACTCCTATCTATCCTCCCAGTCACCCATAGGTGATCCTTGACCATGGGTTGATCATGCTAGTGACACAAGGGTAGAGGATGACATTAGTGACTTCATTGGACATTATGATCTATACGAGGAGGATGATGATGATGTTGAGGAGGAGACCCCATCATGGTATGTCTTTAGAGGGAGACCATGATGGGATCAACATGAGGTAGACAGTGACGAGGAGGTTGAGTCGCAGCCATAGTTGAGAGCTCATGGTCCATCTCCTATGGATGTTAGGAGATTGAGATGGCACGAGCGAGGGGAGACCAATAGTCATATGCCCCCATCTATGGAGTCGTCTATAGAGCTAGTTACACCATCAGCTATCCGAGATCCATCTTGGCGAGATGTAGATCTAGGTAGGATTCTTTTATATAGATGCATGTGTTTATGGTTATTTGGATGATTATTTATGATGCCTATATGAGATATTGATATCTATTTTGTTTCTTTTTGTAGTTGGGACAAATGCATGGTGTGACCTTGTGAGTCGCATCATAGCAGAGATAGTTCCTAGTGATGTGGTCGAGCAGCGGGTGCGGATGAGATTGTTGGCAAGAGACATTGCTATGATGAATGTTGATTTTTGTCCTTGATGGCAACAAAGCAAAGGGTATTTACTGGCATAGCAAAGATACTTTACTCTGGAACAATAAATGACTAAGTATGGTAGTATGTAAAGTAAGTGTCAGAGATTGGGTTAGTATGCCTCCATAGTTGAAGATCATTACTTGCAGCTCAGGTATGTTGTTCATAGCTATTTTATGATCATATGTTCCAATGTTCAAGTCCTAATCTCCTCTAGAATTCATATTGTGAAATACCTAGGTCTGAGTGAACAGAGCCAAGTCAGGAACAGTACACAGTATCAGAATAAAAGGGTCTACATTCCTCCGCTGTGGCATATTTTGGCTTATAGTTTTGAAGGTATACTAAGAGGTCAATGATGGATGTTGGATATGATTTTTAGAGTCTCATATGGTCTGCAATAGATTTTATGATGTGACAGTTGAATTGGTTAAGTGTGTACTTAAGAGATAAGCCAATAGGAAAGTTAGATCTATTTGCAGAGAAGATATATTGTTTGAACAATTAATCTAAGTGGTTGAATGTTTGGTGCCAACCTATATGAAGACTATTGTATGTATTTTTGGTTTGGCATTCCTGTTTGAGCACAAGATCAAGCCAACAAGGTACAACACTTGTTTACACATTTCATGTCTAGGTTGTCGGCCTGATTGTGAGATGAATCTTATTGTGGATATATATATTTGATGGATTTTAGTGTTAGATGTATTGAGATGTGTGGAGTGTGTGGGAATTTGATATGTGTTTAATATTAAGGTAGTTTGCAGAGTAGAAAAGGATAATAGGGGTAGAAAATAGGAGTATATGTAAAGCAAAGTAGTAAAGCAGGGCAGACAGTATGAAGACCTTTGAATCTGTATACTAAGCATATTGGTACTGCATTTCAACATTTTGTAGATGCACCTGTAGCAGTCTTCTTTTGGCAGTGAGCCAATCCTTCTATCTTTCTGGCAGTGAGTGTTTTGCAATGACCACTTCTTGGATAGTGAGTCCATGGGTAGTGAGCCCTAAGGCAATGAGCCTTCATGTAATTCAGTATTTCTATCATAATATATTGTGAGCTAACACTCACCATGGTTTTTCCCTTTTTGGGTTTTCCATGTAAAATCTTAGTGTCTATGTGTTATGAATTTGTGGCTACTCCTCTCATGTTTGCTTTGCTTTCATGTTATTGAATTTGGTAAGTGGATTAATGAATGTGTGAAAAAAAAGTTTTAAGAATACTGATTCACCCCCCCTCTCAGTATTCTTTGCATTCAACAATTGGTATTAGAGCAAGGTTCCTTGGAAGAGCTTAACAATTTGAGGAAGATTTGCGAAGGTGTACACATGGAAGCTAGAAGATATTTCACTAAAGCCTCATATGAAAGCAATGATGAATTACAAGACACTCTTGAAGATCTTGAAAAATCTGAAGCTCAAGTGAGGGATCTGAAGGATAACATACAAGAAGCTGATGAATGCATCCTAAAGATAAAAGAACAAGTCAAGAAGTTCAAACAAAAATACAAGGAGGTTAATGAACAATTGATATCAACCAATGAAACCTTGGATGATTTGAAAGTGGAAGTTGTAGAAAGAGCTAGAGTAGAAGAAGATCTAAATCTATTGGTAAAAAGCAAATTAGAAGAATGTGATAAACTTGAAAAAGAAGTTGTAAACCTAAAATCAAATCTGGAGAAGGCTAAGAGCTATGAAGAAAAGTTCAAGATAAGTTCTACAAAGCTTGATGAGATGATTGCTAGTCAAAAGAGTTCAGATGACAAGAAAGGCTTGGAGTTTGAAAAAGGAGAAAGTTTTGAATCAAGACAAGAAAACCTTGAGATGAAGAAAAACAAAGGCAACTAGTTTCGAAATCAAAGAAGAAGACCTAGAAGACCTCCGGTCAGACAATCAAATGCTCAAAGGTATCCATCTTTCAATGGCCATTGCTTTAATTGCAATAAGTTTGGCCATAAGGCTACTGAGTGTAGGAGTAGAATCAATCAGAATGTTCCATCATTCTTTGGTCAATGTTTCAATTGTAAGAAGGTTGGTCATAGATCAAACGAATGCAGAAGTCTGGTTAGGAATGGATCTAACTATAGAAGGAATACTCAAACCTTCAATGGGAAGTGTTTTGCATGCAATAGATTTGGACATATGGCTAATCAATGCAAATCTAGAACAAATCTAATCAATAGAAGGAATCAAGGACAAAGGAATGTGGTATGCTACAATTTCAATAAGTTTGGACATGTTGCAAGATTCTGTAGAAGCAAGAATGAGAAGAGAGACTATCCTACAGAGAAGTGGAAAATAGAGCAGAGAGAAGATAAAGGCAAGAACAAGATTGATCTAGCAGAAATCAAGAAGGAAATGAGCAAGGTATCGATTAACAAGGATGTAAATGAAGTCAAAAATGAATCCGCACCAGTTTCTGGTGTTGATTCTTCTTCTGGGAAGTAGATGGAGGGGCCTGGATTAGGGGGAGCTGTAATGAATATCCTAATCCCCTAGCCAGATAGTTAGTGCTAGAAACTAGCATGAAGATATGATGTAAAGATTCATATGAAAAATCTTTTGAAAGAAATTCCCAAAGAAAAGGATCAAATCTAAAACATTGCGAAGCAATCCTAATCGATTGTACTCAACAGAGAAGGGTTTGACAACTTTTTGAAAGTTAGCATTTATGACGGTTAGGTCAAGACAAACAAAGTGTTAAAAAGGAGATATTTTGGTGGACAATTCACTTTACAGTCAAGCTCACAAGAGTCTAAGGTGAACTGAAGCAAAATTCCAAGCAACTCGAGGCAAGATCAAGCAAAACCCTAATTCAATAAAAGAGGTATTTTTTAGATTTGAAACCCTACTGTGAATTTATTTGAATCTTTGTGAAAATGGTAACACCACAAGTGATTGATATAACAGAGAGAACTCGACCAAAATTCAAGAAGCATCCATTCAAATCAATAGAGGTAGATCCAAATGGTGCATTTTCAAGGATTTTGTTTGGTGTGATGCATGCAGAAGATGTTAGGATTTATATTCTTGTTGCCCTAGAGGAACACAAGGGTAGTCAACTCACAGACCTATATCTAAAACTTCTAAGTGGTGATACATTTGACCTGAAAGAAGAATACAAGGCATTAGAGGAAAAGAAACTCATTCAGTATATAGATTTTCTAATTTTTGCAGAAGATGAATGGGTCTTATATGTCTTAAGCCGAATTCATGATGAGTTTATGTGGCTTAACTCTACATTCAAGATCACCAAAGATTCCATAAGGGCAGTCACAGGACTAAACTCTACCAGTACAATGCCTATATTAAAGGTTGTAAATAATGATATAGTGATGAAAGATATTGGAGAAAAATTTGATAAAAGGGCATTAACAATCAGTGACATTAAAGATCATGCAGTTAGATTTGCATCCATGGTGATCGGCTATAAGGTCTACTTCACTAACCTGGAGAACTCTATCTTTGGTACTGCCATATATACTGCCTATCAAATGATTAAGGGAAATGCAGGGTATGACCTGTGTGAACTGCTCCGACAACAATTAATAGAGAACCTGAAGAAGACAAAAGAAAGAAAACATCCCTTCAAATTCGGTACATTAATTATGTGCTTTTTCTTCTACCTTATGCAAGAGTTGCCTAGCATAAAAAATCTATTTTGGACTAGAGATAAACTTGTTGCGGTGCAAATCAAAAATCATTTAAATAGCATTGGAAGTTATGATGCACAAACTATAGCCCTATGGGGCTATTTCAAGAACTTCCAAAGGGTAATGCAATCTAGGGAAAGGATCCCTAAAACCATTGTAGAAAAGTACAAAGATGATATATGCTTTTTTGTAAATAAGGATTAGTGTATGATGGAAACTGTGGAGCCTAGAACTGCCTGGATTCTACCAATGTGATATGAAGTTGATGGAAAAGTACTAGACATTTATGCCCAACATATGTTAAGCAAACCTAGGGATACCTCTGAGCCAAAATTTGACACTTATGAAGAATTATCTGTAAAAGTCCATGTTGAACTAAGGAAACCAAAAACCCAGAAAAAGATGAGGAAATTGGTGGAATAATATGCCTAGAACATAGGAATTACAAAAGAAGTTGCTAAAACAAGGGCAAGAATAGCTGGAAATTTGAAGGAAGATAATAAACCTTTGGAGGTTCATGTTGTGCAACAAGAGGCACCTGCTGCACCAAAAGGAAGAACAAGAGGTACAAGTTCTAGTACTCCCTCTACAACAACTACAAAAACAAGCAAAAGGAAGAAGACCAAAGGTTAGAGAGTATATGTCAGTATTGGTACAGTTGATGATGAGGAAACTGAGACCGCTGAAGAGGTTAAGAAGATGAAGGCACATAATGCACCCCCTTCTGGTTCTCAGCAAGACAAACCCTCTAGTGCCACAAAGGAGAAGATCTCTGATAAGGGTAAAGGGAGAAAGAAAGCAAAGATTGAAGAGCCTGTGAAAGTACATGCTACAATAAGTCTAGAAGAAGTCTTGAAAGTGATTACAATTGATGGCAATCTAAAGCCTATTGCCCAATTGTATGATGATTATAATGATGCTGATAAAAGGATCATTGAGAATGCTATTGTCAAATACCTAGATATATATAATAAAGCTCTCATTGAGATAATTACTGATCTCTCAGATAGTCTAGGAAGCATAATGTTTGCAAGAAAGAAAGTTGTTATGGCTAAGGATGTTGAACTCAGAGAGCATACACTGATAAAGTTATGTCTAGAAATCACTCTGGAAGAAAAAGCAAAAGTCTCTAAAGTATTGCATAAAGAATTTAAAACAAAGAGGAGGATGGACACTCTCATGTCAAATGACATTGAAAAGGTAGTTAAGGAGACTAAGGAAATCACTCTGAAAGTGTTGAAATAATTTCATTTTCTAATAATATATGATAATGAAGAAACAAGTGTTGGAGATGACATAGCTATTCTGGAAGTCAACATGGATCAAGGGTTGGATAAAAATGATGAAGAATTAAAGAAGAAAGGTCAAGCCCTTGCTACTAATGGTCAAGAAGAAGAATAAGCTAAGAAAAGCCCTACACCGAAGCAAAATATTGATGTGAATGAAAATATGGATTTGGATCATTCGGAACAAAACCAAGAAGAAGAAGTCTCTGGTATAGCAAGAGACAATGCAGAGTATGTCAAGGAATTCTTGGACAGAGAAAAACAAGTCTTGGATGAGTATGATTTTTTTGCAAGGACCAATAAACTTAGATTCAATGTCCCCTATCCAGAAATTTAAATTGGTATCAATTGTTCAAGCAAAGGCATAGGAAGAGCTTATGAAAACACATATACAGGATAATGAGCTCATTAGTGCATCATCTAATGTGTTGGAGAAGTTGATGCCTAAATACCAAAAAGATACATCATTATCATCAACTGATCAACTTAAAGGTATGATAAAATCAATCAGCAATCATTTTGAATTCTTTGAAAAATCTGCAGAAACAAAAGTCAGAAAAGAGTTTGATGAGAAAAGATTAGCTAAATTGAAGACCATGTTGACCAATGATAAAACTTCATTAGACAATGGAATAAGTGGTATACAAAGTACCATAAAAGAAGACTGTAACTTGTACAAATTTTGTTTATCATGGCTGGAAGCCACAAAGGAGTTGGAGGAAAAGATCAACAATCTAAAACTATAGATGATAAATATTTCTAAGTCATTTTATCTGACAATTGAGTCAGTAAGAAACAAAGAGATACAAGTGATCAATATCTATAATGAGTTAAGTAATATGGTGAATAAAAGAGATCAAATGAAAAATAGAATGTGTCAATTGAGAGGACTAATAAGTCCCAAGCTAGATTCAATGTCAAATCTTGCAGTAGAAGCACTGCACGTAAGTGCACTAATTGACACACCTTCTGATATACAAAAAGTAGAGAAACTAGTCTTCCTAATAAGTGGGCATATTCAAATTTTGGACAATGCTATGAAGAGTTGGGATAAAGAATTAGTTCAAATCAAGAACATTTTCAATGATATTCTACAACCCACAACTAATTAAGTTGAAGATTGTATCTGTACATATGCGACAGAGTATGATAGTGTTTGCAGGTTTTGCAATTTTTGACACACTTTTGATCCCTGTACATACACCTTTGCCATTGATGTCAAAGGGGGAGAAGAAATCAGTGAAAAATGGGTAAACATCTAAGGGGGAGAAGAAAAATAGAGTGTATATAGTAAGGGAGAGTAGATGAGCATTTTTCACTACGTGTTGCCATCAATGCCAAAGGGGGAGGTTGTTGACAAGAGACACTGCTATGATGAATGTTGATTGTTTTCATTGATGGCAACAAGGCAAAGGGTATCTACCAGAATAGGAAAGAGACTTTTCTCCAGAACAATAAATGACTAAGTATGGACAGTATACAAAGTAAGTGTCAGAGATTGAGTCAGTATGCTTCTGTAGTTGAAGATCATTACTTACAGCTCAGGTATGTTGTTCATAGCTATTTGATGATCGTATGTTCCAATGTTCAAGTCCTGATCTCCTCCGAAATTCATATTGTGAAATACCTAAGTCTGGGTGAACAAAGCCAAGTTAGGAACAGTACACAGTATCAGAATAAAAGGGTCCGCATTCCTCTGTTGTGGCATATTTTGTCTTGTAGTTTTGAAGGTATGATAAGAGGTCAATGATGGATGTTGTATATGATTTTTAGAGTCTCATATGGTCCACAATAGATTTTATGATGTGACAGTTGAATTGGTTAAGTGTGTACTTAAGAGATAAGCCGATAGGAAAGTTAGATCTATTTGTAGAGAAGATATATTGTTTGAACAATTAATACAAGTGGTTGAATGTTTGGTGCCGACTTATATGAAGACTATTGTATGTATTTTTTGATCCGCATTCTTATTTGAGCACAAGATCAAGCCGACAAGGTACAATACTTGTTTACACATTTCATGTTTGGGTTGCCGACCTGATTGTGAGATGAATCTTATTATGGATATATATGTTCGATGGATTTCAGTGTTGGATGTATTGAGATGTGTGAAGTGTGTGTGAATTTGATATGTGATTAATATTAAGGTAGTTTGCATAGCAAAAAAGGATAATAGGGGCAGAAAATAGGAGTATATGTAAAGCAGAGTAGTAAAGCAGGGCAGATATTATGAAGACCTTTGAATCTGTATACTGAGCATATTGGTACTGCATTCCAGAATTTTGTAGATGCACCTGTAGCAGTCTTCTTTTGGAAGTGAGCCAATCCTTCTTCAATATTTTCTTCTATCTTTCTGGCAGTGAGCCATTTGTAGTGAGCACTTCTTAGACAGTGAGTCCTTGGGTAGTGAGCCTTCATGTAATTTGATATTGCTATCATAATATATTGTGAGCTAACATTCATCGTGGCTTTTCCCTTTTTGGGTTTTCCACGTAAAATCTTGGTGTCTATGTGTTATGAATTTGTGGCTGCTCCTCTCATGTTTACTTTGCTTTCATGTTATTGAATTTGATAAGTGGATTAATGAATGTGTGAAAAAGAGGTTTTAAGAATACTAATTCACCCCCCCTCTCAGTATTCTTTGCATTCAATAGGGATACTCACCACAACCATCTGCAGGGTGGCATGCAAAGATTTTTATGCCATTAGTGAGATATAGAGTAGCCATAGAGGCTATCCTAGATCACTCTACATGGGAGAAAGAGGGTTTACTTCAGAGAGATGAGTGCATAGAGGCCATGCTCTAGGTACAACAGGATCAAGCTATAGTAGTACCTGCACCTAAGAGAGATCCTATCGCGAGTGAGATCTTACTTCTTGAGTTATGCCAAGTGAGAGCTGACAGAGACAAGATCTGGGCGGAGCTAGAGAGAGTCATATCTAAGAGAGATTGATATTAGCAGATGTACCAGGAGTCACATGATGAGGTGCTAGGACTGAGAGGGGAGATCAGGGGGTTACAGTCACAAAGTGTCTCTAGGAGTCATTCACAGTCCGTAGCCACACATGGTCAGGTATCTGTCACACGTACACCATGAGGTCCTAAGGAGACAAGTGATCGAGGTTCATCTATGTGATGTATCTTATGTACTACGACATCCCATTTTGATGTATGGGATAGTTGACTCTGATGTATATTTAAACTAATGATTATATATATGATGTTTTCCTATTAGTATTTCTAATGTTGTCCAATCTATCACATGTGATTTATATAAAATTCAACTAGTGATAAATGTTAATGCCTATGTAAAAATGTGATTAATGCTAATGTGATACTAAACAATTGTTTGTAGAACATATAGTAAAAATCACAATGATTCATGAATTTCACACATGACTAATATTATATGCTACATTAAGTTAATACAAAAGTGATCTTAATAAATCATGTTTATACAAGATACAACAATGATTAATGAAAAAAGATGCTATGTTAAATGAATTAAGACAAAATAATTATATCTTGTTGAAATTGAAGTTAAACTAACTAATTTTTCTTTTTAAAAGTAACATCTAACATAAAATCTTAAGCATAAAATTTCTTGAGGTGTGTAGCATTAATAGGTTCTTTAAGTGGCATACCTTGTTCATTTGCTAGCTTATATGCTCTTGATCCAAAGGCTTCAGTAACGACATACAGTCCGAGCCAATTAGGGATAAACTTTTTTTTTCTCCAGGAGGTGCATTTACATTGCGTTGATTCTCATATAGTACCAAATCTCCAACATCGAATGAATGATGTATGACACACTCATTATACCATCATTGGATACTCTTCTGATGGGCCTTAAGATGCTCAAGAGAATTAATATGTTGTTCGTCCAGCGTCTCAAGTTGTAATCTCTTTTCGTATTCCATATCATCATTCATAACATCTCTCAAGGAAACTATCAATGAAGGAATTTCTAACTCCAAAGGCAATACCGCATCAACACCATAAACAAGATTATACATAGTAGTTCCAGTAGTCGTACGAATGCTTGTTCTATAAGCCCGTAATTCATAAGATAATTGAGTATGCCAATCTTTCTGATGTTTGTTAACAATTTTTCGTAAAATTTGTCCAATAACCTTGTTTGAAGCTTCTGCTTGGCCATTCAATTGAGGATAGTAAGGCATAGAGAAGTAGTGTTGAATGTGATATTTTTCAAGAAATTTCTTCACATCCTTGTTCTTGAATGGGGTACCATTGTCAGAGACCAAGGAGGAAGGAATACCAAATCGAGAGATTATATTATCTTATATAAAACAACAAGTTACTTCAGCAGTCAAGGATCGTAAAGGAACGGCCTCAACCCACTTCATGAAGTAATCAGTAGCAGTGATGTAGGAGTCAAGGACAACAGTGAGAGGGGGGGTGAATCAGTGTTGTGTGAATTTTCAAATCTTTTTCAAACTTTAACTTGCAGAGCACAAAGGAGAGAAAACTATCATTGATTTGTCAAACACATATGCACAAAACTAAGAATGAAGAAGGAGAACAAAACCTTATAAGCAACATATTAACATACACACATACGGATGAAAACAATATAACACATAACACAAATTTGCATGAGTGGAAAACCCTCTTGGGGTATAAAAGCCACTCCAAAACTGCCTCACTGGCTTATCCTTGAAAATATCTTTACAAGCCTCACTGGCTGATGTAAGTATCTCACTGACAAATGATCTTACCGACCTACAAGCCTCACTGGCATACTGTTGTGCCTCACTGGCATTTTCCAATCAATCAGAACTCTAAATCTCTGTGCAAGAAGTGATTGCTGCTCAATCTAATTTGCACCATTCAAATCAACTCATCTGCATCATATATTCCATCATTCAAGTTTTCTGACATTTTATCTTTGAAATCACTTAATTCACCTGATCAGGAAAATATATCTTTTTCACTACAAATTAATGTGCACATTTTTCTAGTTCATTGTCTTCACCATTGCATGTTGATCTGCATAACACCACACATAGTCAATGTACCTGAAAGACCATTATATAGAATACAAATGCCTTTTCACATTCTTCTAATCACAAAACCCTTCAATCTGTTTTCAACCAAATTTTCATTATCCTCTTTGTACAAAACCCTTCAATCTTTGCAAGAATAAAATCATATATACATATATATATTTTCTTCTCTGCAACATGATTGGCAAGATCATTGAAATTCCTTCTCGTTAAAAAACTTTTTCAATATTCAACAACCTGCAAAAATGACTCTTCATATCTTCTAACATTTCAATCAGGACCTGTAGGAGAAAAAAAAAATCTCTTTGAATATTTAGTCTTTTCATTTCAATCTCCTTCTCTGTAAATTCCTACATTCAAACTCTTCAATAAATCTTTAATCTTCCTTGATAATAAAATCTTTATCTCCACAAATCTAAAAAAATCTCTGATAAAATTTTTCATTTTCTTCAAACAAGACTCTTCATATTCTTCATACAAAAATCTCTTCTCTAAAAAATCTTTTCCTTCACAAAAATTTTGTTCATCTTCTCCTTCATATTCTTTTCAATAAGATCCTTCATATCCCAAAAAAAATTCACCAATTTTTCTTAAAAGAAAATCTCCTCAAAAAAAAACAAGATCTTGATGTTCATCTCATTACTTCCAATATCCTCAAAAAAACTCTTCATAAAGATTTTTTCTCAAAAAATAAAAATCTCCTTATGACAAAAAAGAACCGACCAAAAAATTTAGAAGGAAATTACTAAATTTTAAAAAGAAACTTTTTATTTTTGATTCGGGCTACAAAAATTTCTAAATTCCTCACAAATTTTAAGGAAGATAAATAGTATACTCCTTAATGTATTGGGCTCCTCTTTTGGTGGTGAAAGTTTTAAATTTAAAATATATTGAAAGCCCGCCCAAAGACCATGACCAACGCATTCGGTGAAAAGAAGGATGGGGCCGGTGGACACAATGTGTATCAACCCTTTGGCCAGTCATCATAAGTGAAATGACCTACAATATCAGGTCAATGAATTGTTATAACAAAAAGAGCATTTGGTATGTGACAGGCTTGGAAAGGAATGAAGAACTTAGTTTAGGATAGATAGACAATCAAAGACTTAGATAATAATGACCTCAAGAAAAAATATGGAGAACTAAGATAAGGATAACAATTAGTCCAATTCAAGTGACCTCTACACCTACTATCCAAATAAATACTTTGCATATATGTCAGTGAAGGTTATAAAACCTTAACCAATATGCCTTTTTATTATGCTTTGAAGAATGCTTTGATGATTTGAAGACTTCAAGTTTGTGACATCATCTTGTCAGGACTTATATCAACCTTTTAACATTAGTGAAGAATCATCTCAATAAGCTTCTAATAAAGAACCACTATGCCAATGAAGCACTCCTTGAGAGTGAGTTGATTTACTGATGTTCTTATTTAACCTTCATGGAGATTTCAACCTATCAACAATGTCATCCATGTCATGCTGCCACTATTCATATTACAAACAACTGTCATGACATGATCACATCAAGAACTACTGAACAAACAAGTCCTTCACTTAAGTTACACACTGACACACTGAAGATCCACAGAAGACAAAATGAACATGCATCCTAAATAGGATCCTATAACTGATTTCACATGATCCAAGATGATCCAACAACACTCCATCATATGTAAGCAAAATGATATAAACATATCATTATGATGCAAAACTCCTGATAGAACCTTGATCTATCAAATGCAAATTGAACCTGATTGAAAAACACATCTGAATTTACCTCAACCATATTAAGTTCATGATGAATGCCTCATTAACCATCTCCTCCTGATGTCCTGCAACAACTATGACAACTTTGCAACATCAACTCAACACACTTTTGACATCAATGACAATCTATCACTATCAAGTGATTATAAAGGTATGTCCTTGAGAAGAAGGTAGAGAAATTTTACCAATTAAATCTAAGCCCCAAATAGAAAATGGCCAAGGTGAAACTTGGGCACGAAGTTCCTGGGTAGGTGCGTGGATTAAATGTTGATGTTGTTGACATTGTGGGCACTTCTTGACATAGGTGAAAGAATCTTGTTCCATGTGTTGCCAATAATACCCCATACATATTAGTTTTTGTACCAATGATTTTCCTCCAAAATGCCCTCCACAAGCACCGGAGTGAGCTTCTTCTAAAGCTATAATTACTAAGACATTGGAGAAGAACACCATTATAACTCCGTCTATATAAGACATTACATAGAATGATATAGCGTGTTACAAGTTTGCGTAAGCAAACTCAAGCATTTTTAGATGTTGAATTAGGGATGGTTCCATCACGTAAATAGTTGAATATATGGGAGAACCATTCATCATAATTCACATTACAACAGAGGTTAATGTCTGAAGATACCACTTTATCTAATGCAAGTGTCTTAAGATTATGAACTATAAAGATGTATTCATCAGGTGAATCGACAGAGTATATCAGGGAAGCTGCACTTTCCATTGCATCTGCGTGTCGATTGTCTTTTCTAGGTATAGTATCAATTGAGAAAGATGTAAATTGTTGTAACAAAGATAAGGCTAGATCGCGGTATTGAGATAATTTGTCTTGTTTCATTTGATACGATCCTGTTATCTGTCATGCAATTAGTTGTGAATCACCATATATAGTGATGTTTCTGATATTTAAAGCCAAGGCGGTACGAAGTCCTATGATGAGAGCTTCATACTTGGTGATATTGTTTGTGCATGAGAAATTTAGATGATAGGACATATGAATTGGCTTGCCTGAAGAAGGTACTAATATAACACCAGCACTAGAGATAGTTTGACATCTTGATCCATCAAAATACAATTCCCATTTGTGATCCTTATTCATATTTAATAATTGATCATCAGGAAATGTCTACTGATTTTGTATAGCAAAGGGAGAAGGTGCTTTAGCTAAATGGTCGCTTAACGCCTGTCCTTTAATCGCTTTTAGAGATATAAATTTGAGGTTAAATTCAGTTAACAACATAACCCATTTAGTAAGGCGACCTAAAAGATCCATTTTAGCAAATAAATGTTTCAAGGGATCAAATTTTACCATGACGCGTATCTTAGCATTTAAAACATTATGCCTAAGCTTTTGTGTTGTGAAGACAAGAGCTAGGCATTGTTTCTCAATGATAGTATATCGCACTTCATAATCAAACAATGTTTGGCTAATGTAATATACAACACATTCCTTGCCTACTACAAGGGTATTATTAGATGCTGAGGTATAAAGGATAAAAGGTTTATCATTAGTAGCAGGTTGTAACACAAGGTTTAGCAAGATAACTTTTTAAGTCCTCAAAAGCTTTCTGACATTATGAATTCCATTGAAATTTTGAATCCTTCCTCAGTAGTTGAGTAAAAGGGTCAGTCCTATTTGCTAGTTATGAGACAAATTAAGGAATGGCCTGTATCTTCCCTTACAAACTATGAAGTTGAGATATGTTTTTAGGTGCTAGCATATTAACAATTGCATCAATCTTTTCGTATCTACTTCAATACCATGATTTGAAACTATAAATCCCAACAGATTCCCACTATCTACGCCAAAGACACTTACAAGGATTTAATCGCGTGTATTTATTTATTTGCTCAAAAATCTATCAGAGAGTTATGGTATGATCTTGGCGATGGATAGAATTTACCAAGATATCATCAACATAGTCCTCTAAAATATTGTGTATGTAATCATGCAAGATAAGAGTCATAGCACATTGGTAAGTTTCTATGGCATTCTTAAGTCCAACCGGCATGACTACCCAACAAAATGTTCCCCAAGGTGTTATAAAAGTTGTTTTATATTGATCCTAAGGGTTTATAAAAATTTGATTATATCCAAAAAATCCATCCATGAAGGAAAGTAGTTCATGTCTGGCTATTGAATCAACAATCATATTGTGTATGAGGAAAATTGATTAAATCAAACTAATTAAATCAAAAACCCAATAACATAAAGAGAACCGATCTAAATAAAAGCCATTACTAATAATAAAATATGAAATCTTTTACCGAGATTTGTATTGTTCCCTTTGGATGAATGTGGATTACTCAATAGTGTTGCAAAACCATGGTTGCAACAAGCAAGTAAAGTGCTCAAAAGATCAATGTCAAAAGATCGTGAAGTTGCTCAATCAATGCGATGTATGCTCAAAGCACTGTTAAGTATGCGTGAGAATAAGTGATTGAAGAGGATTAATGAAGGAGATGAGGGGGGTTTATATAGGTTTCAACAAAGATCGATCAATGGTCCAGATAATTCAGAAGAATCAACAGCGGAGATAAATCAAATAGCCATGATGAATGTGCACACGACATGTGTCAATCCACAAGGATATTTTTAGTAAAATATGATGAAAACAAGATTGATTGAATAGATAACTCAACTTTTGATTTTGCCTTTTTTAGAGTTCTAAAAATAAGACTGATTGTGCACATGAGTTAACAAGATATTTTAAGAGGAATTGGAAGATAACTGAAATTAAATAAATAAATTTATTTTATTTAATTGTGCATGAGAGAGGAACAGAGGATTATAAATAAAATATTTGATTTTATTTATTTTTAGAGGTTTGAGACAATTTAAATAAATTTGCATGATGTATTTAAATTTAGAAGAACAATTGATTTAATTAAATAATGTAAATTATTTAATTATAGATAAGATAGAATTGGATGAATTAATTAAATAATTGGATTTATTTAATTAATGGAGACTTGAAATTTAAAAGAGGATAATGAGCTAATTAAATAATTGAAATTATTTAATTGTGGAAGAATAATAGAGTAATTTAATTTAATTAATTAAATAAAGAGAATTTATTCAATTAATGTCACAATTATGTGATTTAGAAGAATTTGGTGATTTTGGTGAAATTAATTAAATAATTAGATTATTTAATTAATGTTGGAATGCAGGTGATTCGACAGATGTTGAAATGCAAGTGGTACGACGACTTGGTCATTTTAGGGTGTCTACATTTTGCCCCTCTTTGATGCAATGCAGTTTACAGCGTTGCGTCGAAGAAATTGATTGTTGAAGATATGATACAATTTTGATGCCCCAGTGTAGGTAGTTGCCCCAGCGTATGCCCCCTTGAGTAGAAAGATAGGGAAGCGACAGAAGGACTGGGTTGATGCTCAACTAGAAGAGTGCGCGAGAAGGGAGAAGGAAATGCAGAATGGGTGGGGAAAAAAGAGTGGGAGGGACACTATAAATAGGTTCTAAGGGGACCACACTCCTCATTTGTACCCTAAGAGTTTCTAAATTTAAAGAGTAGAGCCTCCAAACTTAGGGTGAGAGAGTTGTGTGGAAGGAGTGGATAGCGAGGACAGATGCTGATTCCAGCGCACAAGCATCAAGCGGAGCGAGTGCGGATGTATGGGAGGCCAGCAGGAGCTCTGGCAGCAGTAAGTGCTTGAAAACCTCATTTGAATTTGATGTTTTAGGGTTGATTAGGGATAGGTTTAGGGAGGTCATTTAGGTAAGCCAAAAGTGCTTTAGGATAGAAAGGTGCTATTGGTAGCCAGGTTAGGTGCTTTTGGCGCACTGCAACGCATTTGGTAGGAAGGTACAACACGGTTGGCAATGCCACAGCGCTTTTGGTTTGTGCGTCGCGCCACAAGGCGATTGGTAGGAAGCCGCAGCGCATCTGGTAGTGCAGTGCAGCGCAGTTGGCTAGGTAGCTAAGCACGGTTGGTTGGGAGGGAGAAAAATCAAGTCACCTTTGGTAGCACATTGAGGCGCAGTTGGAAAGAAAGTGGAGCGCACTTGGAAAATAGGTCACCTTTGGTATAGGCTAGTTTAGCGCTACTGCATAAGTAGTATGGCGCGTTTGGTAAGACAGGGCAGCACTTTTGTATAAAACAAGGCACTTTTGGTGAGGGCAGAAGAATACAATGGGTAGGGTTGACCGAAGGGTTGACTACTTAGGTAGGAGCAAGGGAAGAGCTGGTCTTAGGTTTTGCGGTAGAAAGTAGGTAGGATTTGGGGGATATGGTATAAAAGAACTGACAAGTGGTTGCTTGGATGCAGAGGATGATGCTGCCGTTCATGTTGAGAGAGCGACACCACCCTATAGCACAGGAGGTAGTACAACTGACGTGGGAGGAGGATGCGTTCCTAGAGCACACAGGATTGTGGCACGTTGTACACCTGACACACATTAGGGTGAATCTCGCCCTAGTGACAACAGTGGTAGAGAGATTTTGCAGTGAGATGGGCTCGTTTCACTTTCTGATAGGGGAGGCGACAGTGACGTTGGAGGATGTATATCGCATCCTCAGGATTCAGATCGATGGCGAGAGAGTGGACTTTGACTCGGCGCAGGGCGAGGCAGGCTTGGTAGAGGTATTCTGCACAAATGACCTGCGAATAGAAGATGGCGAGATTCAGTGGGCAGATGTCCCGAGACTCTGAGATAGGATCAGATGGATTGTGTCTTGGTTGGTTGGTGGCTTCCTATAGCCCAACAGGCAGTTGAGAGGATTATCTGTGGGATGGGGCACAGTTCTATCCTGGATGTTTACACATGGGACACAGTATGCATGGGGGCCTTGTGTGCTAGAGCAGCTATATCGAGATATGCATGACTGCATTTACAGGGGAGGCAGGAGTCTCTCAGCAGGGGTTACTCTATTACAGGTGTGGATGTGGGAGCACATCCCAGTTATCAGACCTATGGCACAGCATCGTCGGGAGAGGGGAGAGTCGTATGCATTCTTGTATGAGGGCATCATCACACATCAGCGGCTGGGATCTATGAGCCATTGGAGGCAGTAGATTGATGAGATGGATCTGTTCGTATGGAGGCCGTGGTTACTATGTGAGGAGTGGGAAGACGAGCATGAGCAACTTATGTATTGCGGACAGGCTTGGTACCTCTTTGGGAGATGGACAGACACTATAGAGAGATACCTGCCAGAGCAGGTACTCAGACAGTTTGGGTTGCCACAGGGATTACCAGTTGGGGAGGTGACACATGCTAGGATGCGGAGGGAGGTTGGGGACTGGGATACAGAGATTCTAGTAGCGACAGCTTTGGCAGAGGTGCAGGGACTTGTCCCCGTGAGATGGGACTAGGATACAAGACTGGCAGATCCAGGAGTACGATAGATACTGGCAGACACACAGGCTAGTGAGATTGACCACACCAGGTGTGGCAGGTGCAGTAGGGGAAGTGTTGGTTCTAGGTGTTGAGGTGAGGATGAGGTGACAGGCCCGCGAGGCTAGATAGCATGCAGGTGGGGAGGCCGGAGGCTCAGAGGAAGATGCAGAGATGGCGGAGGCAGAGGACCCGGTCGTAGAGACTGACTTATAGAGGGCATAGTGGATGCTACAGGAGGAGATAGCCTGGAGGACACGCTTAGAGCTCTAGATGGTGCGGGTGAGGAGAGACAGGGATGCCGCCAGAGCAGAGGTGAGACAAGCTGAGGCAGCCCTGGGACAGGCACAGGCATAGGTCCAGACACAAATACAGGTACAAGTATAGGCCCAGGTATAGGTACAAGTGCAAGTTGCACCTGCACCAGCTATGAATGATGGGTAGTTAGCCCAGGTGACTTGAGAGAGATATGCAGAGGCCCAGCTACGGCTAACAGCAGAGGCCACACTACAGAGGGTGAGATGGGAGAGAGATGAGGCACGCCGTGCACTGGGTGCAGATCAGAGGACTCTATACAGTGAGCTCGTCTACATGCAAGGAGAGATAGTGTCAGCTGGGAGGGAGGCAGAGTACTACAGGGTGCTTTACACAGGTGTGGTACTAGCAGCTCAGCGAGAGCTGAGCTACCGAGATAGGAGCCGGTCCGGAGCATCAATGTCTCGGAGGACAGGGCAGTCATTGTCCCAGTGAGAGGACCATTTGTGCCGCTAGGGGGAGGAGGAGGAGCAGGGAGAGGAGGACCATTCAGGGGACCTGCAC
The DNA here is from genome assembly GCA_027924645.1 of Cunninghamia lanceolata. Taxonomy (NCBI): domain Eukaryota; kingdom Viridiplantae; phylum Streptophyta; class Pinopsida; order Cupressales; family Cupressaceae; genus Cunninghamia; species Cunninghamia lanceolata. The sequence continues at coordinate 4,506,376 of BSBN01000209.1, forward strand.
CGAGCACAGGTGGAGGACAGGGGCCACAGTAGGAGGGTAGTTTGACCCACTAGAGCATACTTGTACATTGTACCATTTTTGTATCAGTGTTGTACCATTTTTGAGTGATGCCTGTGTGCATCTTGATGTATATATTGCGGGCTCCTAATAGCCTTGATGTACTATATTGATGTAGACTTGATGGCCTATTGATGTAGACACATTCAGTTTTGTATTATGATGACCTTCACATGATATATATGATGACATATTACGTTCAGTGATGTTCATGCTTTTGTGTATGCACTTCTGTATGACATGGATGTGATGCTATGTATGTAGGATTATGGATTTATGTGCTAATGTATATTGCTTATATGATGCTTATAGATGTATGATGACAGAGATGTATGATGATATGACTAGTGATATCTAACATGTGGGTTTTGCAGATATGCACCAGAGAGAAGGAAAAGAGGAGATGCTATTACCTATGCTATCTAACATGTGGGTTTTGCAGATATGCACCCGAGGGAAGAAAAGAGGAGATGGAAGACATAGACCATTGATCGATCATTGTAATGAAAATGATATAAGGGTTGTGTGAATGGATGAATGATGATCTTGTTGCATTGGTTTCACAATTGTATATAAAGAGCAATCCTTTTTTTTGATATAGCACGTGGATAGTTTGCCACCAAGGTATGAAAGACCAAGGTGCTGTAATATCCGAGTGCGTGGATGTTGACTCTGCAAGCAAGTGGTTTGAACTTAGATCCCTTAGACATAATATGATCTTGTTGGTACATATGAATGAGCCATAGTCTTGAACATAAAATAAACGTCAATACATGTAAATGTAAGAAGAATATTAATATGTAAGATGCTAGGTCATAACACACACAAGATAAATATAATGCTAAGAAAGATGCCAAAGATCATTCCTCAAACATGACACACAAAGGTAAATGACTATGCCCCCAATCCATACTGCATCGTAACATACCAAGATTATAGATAAATCAAGGTAGCCTTGAATAGGTAATGGATACAAAGAACAAAAAGATAAACCATAAAGAAAAGTGACTGACTTACAAAGTAAACATATAGCCAACATATTCTCTTGCCAAAGAGGTTGCTTAGGATAGATTGGATAGGAAAGATAACAGCCTTATCGTAGAAACTCTATGTCCATTAAAGGGAGCCATCTACCTAAAAAGATAATGTCTTACTTCAGAAAAGTGCCACATGTCACAGGAGACGCGTGTGTTGGTCTCGACAATGGAACACTTTGCAGAAGACAAGCCGTGTTGATCTTGGTGCTTTGGTTAAGTGGGACTTAGCGGATATGGGCAAGCGGAATAGCAGGACAGTAGATGACTCTAGAAGGAAGCTGCTTTGCTTTAGGTTTGTTAAGGACTTTTGCTTTCAAAGGCTACGCTAGCTTGCTGCTTGAGTTAGTCAAGTCCAGGTGAATGGATTTTGATACACAGGAGACTAGAAGGATGACAGTGTGATGTAGAGTACCAGCAGAAACAAACAAATTTTGTCTATATCCTCCCTATCGGCAAGATGTCTTCTAATGTTTCACCGAAGCCAAGAATGTCTTCTCTATCGGAAAGACATGAGCTATCGGCCTTTCTTCATCCTTTTTCCCCGATGACCAAGTTCTCACTGATACCGTCAAGCATATCAGCCAGACATATGTTATCACTGTGTTCCTTGACTCTCACACCGATCGTAGTTCTCTTCTCGATAACCGTGACTCCCAAATACTTAACCACTATGGTTAGTTGCCTTCGTCGCTGAGACTTCCCAAACTCCTTCCGATGAGCTTTCTATCGGTGAGACTCTAACAGTCATTGTGACTTCTGCGTCTTCCCCCGACAAGGTTCCTCACACCGATACTCTTTATCGGCGATACTCTGAGGATGTCCCACCGATCGGCAAGACTGTCTACCGTCAGCTGAGTATATTTTCCTCGGCCCAATGTATTTACTCTTACCGATGCAAACAAGTGATGGTATGTGTCTCTGACACTATACCAATCTTTGACAAGACGGAAAGTATTTCACGCCGACGCCGGATTCATCAGTTAGAAATAGTCTATTGGGAGGTCTTCAAAAAGTCACTCCGATGCTCTGACTTACGCCGATGGATGCCGATACAGAGTTCCCTTGTATAGAACAAGAATTAGGTTGATTCCTGTGTCAAACCCTCGATAGTTCATATCAATCTGATCCCACATCAATACTATCCAATTTCACCTCAATTTCCTGACTAGCCACATGAAGACGTCTAGTCGAACCCGACTGAGTTCTCTAGCTTCCTGGGCAAGAATTTAGAAACAACAAACTTGAAAAGCCTTTCCCCCATCACACTGATACTACACAGGGCTTCAGTGGATAGAGGAAAGGGTTTCCATTTATGAATCAAACCCTAACTCCTAGGTTACAAATCAGCCTCTATGGAATTTGTTAGTTTTACACCGCCTGCGTACTACAGGAACACTAGGGATTAATAGATAGCATCTAGTTAGGGCTTCAATATACAAGATTAGAATAAAGATATCAAACCACCAAGAACACCCAAGAAAATCAACACATACCACACCCAGAACTCTCTTTATTCATTCATCCAAAATATTTGTTGTAATACCCACACTTCTGCCTCATGTGACATACAACCTATCTCTAAAGAAGATGTAGAGACAACAGTTATTTCTCGGCAATCATGCAAACTAATTTTCAAATTAGTTAGCCATTGGGTTACCCTTCATACAAGAAAAACCACATGTTTTCCTTGCACATGTACATCCATGGGACCCAATTGACCCTTATTACAAAATGAAATGGCTTAAGAGCCTTATGAGAGAACAAAAGAAAAGATGACACTGCACTACAGAGAATGTGCTCCTGCACCATACTCCCCCTACAGGAAAACTCAAGTCCCTTGAGTTGCTAACTACTGAAGTGTCTTCCCATGCTGTAGAATATCTTGTTCACTCATCCAGGTTGCCTCTGAATTAGGAAGATCCTACCACTTGACCAAGTAGTCTTTGTACACACCCTTTCTTGTCTTCTTGACAATTTTGGAATCCAAAATGCATTCCAACTGCAAAGGCTTACTTGGAGGTAAAGCTCTGATCCAGTCTTCATCTTCAATCACAGCATCTGATCCATCTTCAGCATGCAATGGAGGTCTTAAAGGAAACAGGTCTGCAACATTGAAAATGGGAGAGATACCAAGGCCAGATGGTAATTCTATCTCATATGCATTTGGACCAAATTTATACACTACCTTACACGGTCCTATCTTCTTCATCAACAATTTGGTTGGTTACCCCTTAGGCAACCTTTCCTTTCTGAGGTAGGCCATCACCAAATCTCTTACCTTGAACTGTACCTCCCTTCGCTTCAAATCTGCCTGATTCTTGTACTTGGAGATAGTTTTCTCCAACTGAAGCTTGACCTAATCATGTACTATTTTCATGGTAGCAGCAAAGTCTTCTCCTAGAGCAGTCCTTTTATCCCATCCTTGGAGGTCTTTGAGTTCAAGTGGTCCTCTTGGGTGGAAACCATAAACTATTTCAAAGGGGCTTTTCCCAGTACTTCAATTTCTTGAATCATTATAAGCATATTCAGCTTGACTGATCACTAAATCCCATGCCAATCCATGCTGTTTGGTAAGGCATCGCAAAAGGTTTCCCAAGGACCTATTAACAACCTCAGTCTGACCATCAGTCTGGGGATGGTAGGCTGATGAAAAAGACAACTAAGTGCCCAATTTTCTCCATAAGGTCCTCCAAAAATGACCAACAAATTTGGAGTCTCTATCAGTAACAATTGAAAGGGGTAAACCATGAATTCTAACCACCTCTCTGAAAAAGACTAGCAATATGAGATGCATCATTTGTGCATTTGCATGGCACAAAATGAGCCATCTTACTGAATCTATCCACAATGACAAAAACACTGTCTACACCCCTTGCGGTCTTAGGAAGACCAAGCACAAAGTCCATACTAATGCTTTCCCAAGGTCTGTTGGGAATGGGAAGTGGTTGGTACAAACCAGCATTAGAAGACATACCTTTGGCCTTTTGACATGTGGTACAGCTTGCAACATATCTCCTCACATCTGTCTGTACCTTGGGCCAATAGTAGAACCTGGTGACTTGTTCCAAAGTCTTGTCCAACCCAAAATGTCCTCCTAAGGTTCCATTGTGCTTCTCCCTGATGATATTGTCCCTCATTGAACATTTAGGAACACACAACAAACTGCCTTTAAATAGGAGTCCATCTTGCAACACAAAATCGGAATACTCACCATGAAAAGTGTTAGCCAAACTAGCACACACTTCATAGGCAGCCTTGAAATCTGCATCATCCTTGTACAACTCCTTCAGACATTCTAGACCCATATGTTCCATTTGTACTTCCTATATGACCAGTATCCTTCTACTTAAAGCAGCTGCCACTTTATTGGCAACACCTTTCTTATGCTTAATAGTGAAGGTATAGGCCTGCAATTGTTCCATCCACTTGACGTGCCTATGATTCAACTTTTCTTGACTATTTAGGAAGCTAAGAGCATGGTTGTCGGTAAAAACAATGAACTCTTTTGGCAGTAAATAATGTCTCCATTTTTTCAGAGCTTGCACCATTGCATACAGCTCTAGGTCATAGGTAGAATACCTCTGTTTGGCCTCATTCAGCTTCTCTAAAAAGAATGCTACTAGATGTCCTTCCTGACTGAGAATAACACCTATGGCCTGTTGGCTTGCATCACATTCCACAACAAAAACTTTGTCAAAATCAGGGAGTACCAACGTAGGTAACTCAGCCACTTTCTTTTTCAACAGTTCAAAACTATCATCTGCTTGTTTTGTCCATTGAAATTTACACTTCACTCCACCCTTGATGGTATTGAGAATAGGAGCACTTATGTGACTGAACCCTTTAATGAACTTCCTGTAAAAAGTTGCCAAACCATGAAAACTTCTTACACCTCCCACTGTCTTAGGAGTGGGCCAATTGAGAATAGCCTCAACTTTTGTAGGATCCATTTTCAAACAGCCATTGGAAATCACAAAGCCAAGATACACTAGCTCAGTTTTCATAAAATCACATTTATCCAAGTTGATCATCAACTTACTCTCATGCAATTTCTTTAACACCTGTCCAAGATGCTTCACATGCTCTTCTTTGGTCCTGCTGAAAATCAATATGTCATCAAGATAAACAATAACAAATTTTCCAATAAATTCTACAAGTACCTCATTCATCAACCGCATGAATGTGCTTGGAGCATTACTGAGTCCAAATGGCATGAAAAGCCACTCATAGAGACCTTCATTTGTTTTGAAGGCAGTCTTCCATTCATCTCCCTGCCTTATTCTGATCTGGTGATAACTAGATTTCAAATCAATCTTGGAATAGTAACATGAACCACCAAGATAGTCCAACAGATCCTCAATTCTTGGCATAGGAAATCTATACCTTATGGTGATCTTATTGATAGCCCTTGAATCTGTACATAATCTCCATTTGCCATCCTTCTTAGGAGCAAGTACACTAGGGACTGCACATGGACTGAGACTTTTCCTAATCAAACCTTTCTCCAAGAGTTCTTGAATCTGTCTACCTACTTCTTCATTCTGCTATGGTGTCAACTTGTAGGCCACTTTATTGGGTAATGTGGCTCCAAGAATCAAGTCAATCTGATGACTTATGTCCCTTATAGGTGGTAAGGAGTTAGGAGTATCCTCTACCACAAGATCTTGGTACTTATCCAGTAATTGTTGCACTTCCAATGGGATCTCCTTCTACTGCTTGCTTTGCTGATTGGATACGAGCTTCATCATCAGTGCATACCCTTGGGTATCCTCCTCCTTCATGAGTTGTAGGAACTCTTTGCCACTCACTAACAGGACACTGTTGTCATTGTTCTTCTCTCCAACCTGCTCTGGTAAGGGATCCATCTGAAATTTCTTACCATTCTTGGTGATCATATATGTATTCTTTTCACCATCATGCTGTGCCTTCACATCATACTGCCAAGGTCATCCAAGAAGAAGGTGACAAGCATCCATAGGAATAATTTCACATAGCACCTTATCCCTATAATCACCTAGTTCAAACTCTACCCAAGTTTGTTCTTCCACCAAATAGTTATGATTCTTATTCAACCAAGATATTTTGTGAGGATTAAGATGGGGTAATCTTTTCAGTTTACACTTTTCTACCATTTCAGTAGACACTACATTTTCAGTAGAACCTGAATCAACAATGATTTTACAGAGCTTACCATATGCTATTCCTTGGGTTCTGAAGAGGTTCTTCCTTTGTGGAGGCTCCTGCTTCAATGGCATCTTCACGAGGGTTCTCTTAATCATCATGCTCTCTCCTTCAAGTACAGGTGCAGCACTACCAATTGGTGAGTTTACACTCTGACAATCATCCTCCTGCAATAGTTGGTTCCTTCTCCCACCATCATGAGAGCTAGGTGCCTTCTCAGGGCACTTACTTGCAGTGTGGCCTACTTGGTTGTAGTTGTAGCATCTTCCAGTGAAGACTCCACGTCCTTTGCCTGCACCACCACCTCTTCCTCTGCCATTAGGTCTTCTCCAACCTCTGAAACCACCACCTTTGTGTTCTGTATCAGAACGTGATTCTTGTTGACTTGAATTGTCACCTTTGTTTGGCTGTCCCCTACCAAAATTACCTCTTCCCCTGTTGTTCCTGCCACCTCTTCCTCTGTTATTCTGATCCCCTCTTCTTTTCAGCTTATCCTCTACCCTAGAGGCTAACTGAAAACATTCATCCATAGTCTTGGGAACCACCATACTAAACTCTATATATTGTACCTCAGACCATCTAGGTATCTGGCCACCATTTCTTTCTCTTCTTCTCTGTGATTGGCTCTCATGCTCAATCTGTGGAATTCTTCAGTGTATGTAGCCACGTCCATATCTTTCTGCCTAAGATTAAACTTTCTAATGGTCTATAGATCATAGTCACATGGTAAAAATTTGGATCTCAACATGGCCACCATTCTACTCCATTTGGTGATTGGACTCTTCCCAACCTTCTCCCTTTCACATTGGGTGTAGTTCCACCAAACCAACACAGAACCTCTCAGTCTAGTCTTTGCAAACTTTACTTTCTTACTGTCACTATACTCCTTGAAGTCAAAGTAATTCCTTATGGCTTCAATCCAGTCCACAAGAGTATCTCCATCCAGTTTCCCATTAAACGTGGGAACATCCATTTTCAGATCACCACTATCTCCATGACCCTTGAGTGTGTTCAAGAATGCCTTTTGATCAGCAAACATACCTTCTCCTTGAGGATTCTCCCCTGTTTCTCCTTCTTCATCCTCCTCTGACTTAGAAGTGCTTCCATTCTTCTCTTTGGATCTTTCTTCCTTCAGTCTCTCTTCGAGCATTTCTTCCACCATCTTCTGGATGGCTGCTTTACTCATCGTCTTGGGAGGCATTGTGCTAGCCTCTGTGTCTATCTCCAATTCTTTGTCTGACATACACGATTGTGGTTCAGAATATTGGCTCTGATACCAATTTGATGCAGAGTACCAGCAGAAACAAACAAATTTTGTCTATATCTTCCCTATCGGCAAGAGGTCTTCTAAGGTTTCACCGAAGCCAAGAATGTCTTCTCTATTGGAAAGACATGAGCTATCGGCTTTTCTTCATCCTTTTTCCCCGATGACCAAGTTCTCACCAATACTGTTAGGCATATCGGCCAGACATATGTTATCGCTGTGTTCCTTGAATCTCACACCGATCGTAGTTCTCTTCCCAATAACCGCAGCTCCCAAATACTTAACCACCATGGTTAGTTGCCTTCATTGCTAAGACTTCCCGAACTCCTTCCGATGAGCTTTCTATCGGCGAGACTCTAACAGTCGTTGTGACTTCTCTGTCTTCCCCCAACAAGGTTCCTCACACTGATACTCTTTATCGGCGATACTCCGAGGATGTCCCACTGATTGGCAAGACTGTCTACCGTCGGTTGAGTATATTTTCCTCGGCCCGATGTCTTTACTCTCATCGATGCGAACAAGCGATGGTATGTGTCTCTGACACTATACCAATCTTCGACAAGACGGAAAGTATTTCACGCCGACGCTGGATTCATCAGTTAGAAATAGTCTATCGGGAGGTCTTCAAAAAGTCACTCCAATGCTCTGACTTACGCCGATGGATGCCGAACTACTCAGCGATGCCGATACAGAGTTCCCTTAGACAGAACAAGAATTAGGTTGATTCCTGTGTCAAACCCTCGACAGTTCATATCAATCTGATCCCACATCAATACTATCCAATTTCACCTCGATTTCCTGACTAGCCACATGAAGATGTCTAGTTGAACCCGACTAAGTTCTCTGGCTTCCTGGGCAAGAATTTAGAAACAACAAACTTGAAAAGCCTTTCCCCCATCACACTGATACTACACAAAGCTTCAGTGGACAGAGGAAAGGGTTGCCATTTATGAATCAAACCCTAACTCCTAGGTTACAAATCAGCCTTTGTGGAATTTGTTAGTTTTACACCACCTGCGTACTACAAGAACACTAGGGATTAATAGATAGCATCCAGTTAGGGCTTCAATATACAAGATTAGAATAAAGATATCAAACCACCAAGAACACCCAAGAAAATCAACACATACCACACCCAGAACTCTCTTTATTCATTCATCCAAAATATTTGTTGTAATACACACACTTCTACCTCGTGTGACATACAACCTGCCTCTAAAGAAGATGTAGAGATAGCAGTTATTTCTCGCCAACTGTGCAAACTAATTTTCAAATTAGTTAGCCATTGGGTTACCCTTCATACAAGCAAAACCACATGTTTGCCTTGCACATGTACATCCATGGGACCAAATTGACCCTTATTACAAAATGAAATGGCTTAAGAGCCTTATGAGAGAATAAAAGAAAAGATGACACTGCACTATAGAGAATGTGCTCCTGCACCACAGTGCTAATGGGTTGAGATGGGTGAAGAATGATGAATCGTATGTGCCTGAGTACTAGATACTTCTTTCGTATTCCAAACTGCCTACATAACCTGTATCCACGGGATCAAGGCACATTACGATGAACGATGAAAAATGATAATATGTAGTTCTAGATAGAGTGATGAGATGGGTCAAGGTGTAAGGAGGAGATCTTATGTACATGAGTACTAGATACTTCCTTCCTATTCCAGACTACCTACATACCCATATCCATGGGATCAAGGTACTTTAAGATTGAGAAGAGATAATATGTAGTTCTAGATAGATTGATGAGATGGGTCAAGGTGAATGAGCATGAGTAGAGGAAATGATGAGATCTTATGTAGTTCTGGTTGATGTGATGACGTAGGAAAAGTATTGAGAAGATAACAGCCTTATTGTAGGAGCGATGTGTCCGTTAAAGAGTGTTATCTGCAGCAAGAAGAAAAGAATGGAGAGCGTGCTGTGAACCACGAACAAGGAGCCAATCCTAGACCTGGATTAAGTAAAGAGTTACCCCCATTCCGGTAGAGGAATTTGCATGGGTGACTGACATAGAAAGTATGACCTAGGACAAGACAGTGATAAATGTTGACACAGACCAATGCGTGGGATGACGATGATGGACATTGACAAATTTCCAAGCTATACTAGATAGGGAGATGGAAATGCAAACAAGGTCAATGGTTTTATTATGGATGGATGAAGTGCGTTGTGAAAGAATGGAATGAACAGGACTCGATACACGGTGGATGCTGACTCTATCCATAGCACCTGTTTGCCAGGTTTTCACTATGGTACGTATCCAAGGCACCTGTTTACCAGGTTTTCACCATAGGACGGATTTTTTTGGATTTTTTGTTTTCCAAATTTTTTTTTTTTAAATTTTTTTTTGGAATACTCTGAAGATCAGGCATAAAACTTCTTGAGATGAACACTGTTAAGTGGCTCATCCAGAGGAATTCCATCAGGTGTAGCTAAAGTATAAGCTCATGATCCATATGCTGCTGTGACAATAAAGGGACCTAACCAATTAGGCTCAAACTTGCCCTTCTTTTCTCAGTCTGCTTGATTTCTCTGATTCTCTTTGAGGACAAGATCACCAACTTGAAACCATCTTTCTTTGATCTTTTTGTTGTAATTACGCTGGAGGTGGTTTTGATAGACATGTAGATGATTAAGCGAGGCAAGGCGCCTTTCATCTAATAATTCTAGCTTAGCTAATCTGGAAGTGCGATACTCCTCTCCACTGATCAGGTTCTGCGTGGATACTCTGAGGGACAGGAACTCGACCTCTATAGGTAGGATGGCTTCAGAACCATAGACCAAGGCATAAGGTGTGGCACCAGTTGGTGTTCTGATACTAGTATGGTAGGCCCATAGGGCGGGATTGGGTTGCAAGTGCCAATCACGACCAGCTTCATTGACCATTTTCTTGAGGATTTTGAGAATGGTTTTATTGGAAGCCTCAGCTTGGCCATTACTCTGTGGATAGTAGGGAGTTGAAAAGCGATGTTGGATATTCTATTGTGTGCATAAGGCACGGACATCTTGATTCTTGAATGGTCTCCCATTATCAGTGACAATGGCTTGGGGAATACCATACCAGCATATGAGGTAGTTTAGGATAAACTTGGCTATTTGCTTACTGGTGATATAGGTCATGGGAATGGCTTCAACCCACTTCGTAAAGTACTTAGTGGCAGTAATGATGAACTTATGGCCATTGGATGAGGATGGGTGGATTTGTCCTACAAGGTCGAGACCCCGTTGAGAAAAAGGCCATGGAGTTGTCACAGGTTGTAATTCATGAGCTGGTGCGTGAATCAAATCTCCATGCTGCTGGCATTGTAGACACTTCTTAGCAAACTGTGCAGCATCTTGTTCTATTGTAGGCCAGTAGTAACCTATTTTGAGTATCTTCTTAGTGAGATTAGGACCGGTAGAATGTGCACCACAGACACCTTTGTGTATTTCTCGTAAGGTAGCTTCATCTTCTTCCGCGTTAAGACATCGTAAGAGGATACCATCGAGACTCCAATGATATAGTGTATCACCCAGAATGATGTAACAAGAGGATCGACAGATAAAGGTTTTGCATTGGGTGGATGATAGGTCAAGGGGAAAGGTACTGTGTTTAAGGTATTCATAGATATCTTCGTACCATGGGGACTTGGGACCAACAAGTTCGAAGATAATTTCAATAATGGGAAAATCGACGACTGGTATCAACAACTGTTCGATCAAGAATTTGCATTTCTGTGTATTAGCCGACATGTCAATCAATGACCCTATAGAAGCCATAGAATCTGCAGCCTTGTTATGCTCTCTTGGAATTTACTCAAACGTGATGCTAGAGAAGTGTGATTTGTAGGCATCCACTAGTTGCTTGTAGGGGACCAACTTTTCATCTTTTGTTTGGTATTCATCTGTGACTTGTCGAATGACTAGTTGTGAGTCTCCATATACCTGTAATTCTGTGATGTCCCATTGAACTACTGTATTGAGACCTATAAGGAGTGCTTCATACTCGGCAATGTTGTTGGTGCAAGGGAATGCAAGCCGATATGACTTTGGAATATAGTCATTTTGAGGTGTGAAAAATAAGATGCCAACCCCTGATCCATGCTGTGTGTAGGAACCATCAAAGTACAACTTCCACATTATGGAGTTAGAAAGAACGAAGAGATTCTTGTCTGGAAAGTTTGCTACCATAGGGTGTGTATCTGTCATGGGTACCTCTGCTAGTTGATCTGCTAGGGCTTGTCCTTTGATTGCTTTATGATCCATATACTCAATGTTGAACTCATTAAGGATCATGACCCATTTAGCTAGTCTGCCTGTAAGAGCTGCTTTTGCTAGTAGATATTTCAAGGGATCAATTTTGGCTATAAGATTTGAGTGTTGGTTCAACATGTAATGCCATAATTTTTTGGAAGCGAACACTATTGCTAAACAAGCTCTTTCCATTGGTGAATAATTGAGTTCGTATCCCACCAAGGTTCTACTGATATAATAAATTGCATGCTCTTTTCTGGATTCATCATTTTGTGCTAGAAGGGCCCCTAGGGCTGAAGTTGTAGCTGAGATGTATAATTTCAAAGGTTTATCAGCAACTGGTGGAACCAAGACATGAGGAGTAGCTAGATACTCTTTGAACTAATCAAATGCTGCTTGACACTTATAATCCCATCGAAATGAGACATCCTTTCGGAGCAAGTGTTGAAATGGTTGACATATATCTGCTAGCTGTGAGATGAAGCGCCTAATGGACTACAACCTTACTTGAAGGCTCCCTAATGCTTTGAGGTTCTTTGGTGGAGGCATCTCCACTATAGCTTTTACTTTTTCAGGGTCTACTTCGATGCCTCTATGAGATACAGTGTATCCCAACAGCTTCCCTGATGTTACACCAAAGACACACTTCTTTGGATTGAGGCGTACTTGGTATTTCTCAAGCCTATCAAAGATTTGTCCCAGAACTTGTATGTGATCTGCCCTAGAAGATTTAGCTAGTATGTCATCCACATAGTCCTCCATGATATGATGAAAGAGGTCATGGAATATCACTGTCATTGCTCTTTGATAAGTTGCCCCTGCATTCTTTAGACCAAATGGCATGACACACCAACAATAGTTACCCCAAGGACAAGTAAAAGTTGTTTTATGTTGGTCTTCTTCTGCTTTCCTTATTTGATTGTAGCCAGAGAATCCATCCATGAGAGGGCATTTCATGACCCGCTGTTAAGTCTACTATGAGGTCAATGTTCGGTAATGGAAAGTCATCTTTAGGACATGCTTTGTTCAGATCTCTAAAGTCATTACACATGCGGATGAGCTCATTGGGTTTAGACACAGGTACAATGTTTGAGACCCAATCTGAATAGTCAATAGGTCATATGAACTTTACATCTAACAACTTCTGTATTTCCACTTTTACCAAGAGAGCTATCTGTGGGTGCATCTTCCTTAGCTTTTGCTTGACTAGTTTAACTTTTGGATCAACTGTGAGATAGTGAACAACTAGCTTAGGGTCTAACCCTGGCATATCAGCATAGGTCCATGCAAAGTTGATGGTTCTCTATAAGAAGTTGCTAGGAATGTGGTCTTTGGATTTTGCTCTGTACCAAGATTTATCTCTATAGAATCTTCCACTAGGAGAGCTAACTTCTCTTGATACTTAGATGGTAGGGGAAGGTCAAATCCTCCATCCTCAGGTGCCACAATTGGGTTTTCATCTTTGGATACGTCCTTTGTTTTTACTATTTTGTGATCAGGAGGTGCCACAGTGTGGTTTTCACCTAGAGATCTTTCTTTATTTTTACTTTTACGACTGGAGGATTTGGCATTCTCACCAAGATAAGTTGCTGGCTCTAGTTCCATTACAAAACCTGCTTTATGATCACCAAGACGGATACCTTCCCAAAGTCCCATGAACTCAACTAGAGCTTCGTCATTCTGAAATACATCTATAACGGGGGACCCTTGTTGGTCCCAATCGATAAGTTCAGGGTAGACAAGTGTGATATTTTGGGTGTTCGTGGTGGAGGTTAAGGATACGGAGGATAGCATAAAAATGGAGGATTCTGCAAATAGGTTGGTCATATGGAGGGAAGAGTCATCGATGATATCCTTAGTAGATGTCAAATCAGCGGGAAAAGTTTGGCCACCTCGTCGAGGATATACTCGATGTCCAAGGCGCGTGGTACCTTCTTACCAAATCCTAAACCCTTTTTGTCTAGCTTCTTTATCACAATAATGGGTTCCATAGTGCCTTGATTCTGTTTCCCAAGGCCACCTTTGCCTTTATAGCCCATGTTTTTGACTATCCTTAAGCCATTTCCATATTGCGTGACTGGTATTATAACTGGTTCTTTCTCTTTATAGAGCCAAGAAGAAATGTCCTCAATAGTTTCCTCTTCCAATAATTGTCCTTGTTGGAATTGGGTTAGAAATGCTGGGGGAGGAATAGCTACTTTTTTAGTGACTTTGGCAATGGGTGGTTGGCCGTAAGATTTAGGGGACAAACGCATCCACCCTACACAACAAGATTTTGAGATATCATAAGTTCCAAAGCCTATATCATGAATGCGAGCTTTGATTTCAGGCAGAGGTTTAGGGTTAGTTGTAGAGGCTTGCATCAGCGTTTTAGGATCAACATATAGTGGGGATTCAAGGGCTTTGTCATTTTTAGGCACTTGGTGGCAATTCTTATAGCTGCCTTGCAAGACACAGCAAAATTCAAAAGGATTAGGGTCACCTAGGATAGTTATCTCTGTACCATTGAATGGGAACTTTAGAGACTGATGGTACATTGAGGGAACAACTTTCATTGCATGGATCCATGGGCGGCCTAGGATAATGTTGTAACATAGCTCAATATCAAGGACTTGGCACCTGGTTTCAAGCATGACGGGGCCCAGTTGTATAGGTAAATGGATAACACCTTCCGAGCGGCATTCAGCATCATCATATCCCTTGATTGTAATACTTTGATCAATGTTGACATGATCCTCAGAGTATCCCAATTGCTTAAGTAACTTTAAAGAACAGATGTTGAGACTAGCACCACCATCTATGAGTATACGCTTGATTTTGCACTTATGGATGAGAACCTCGATATGAAGGGCATCATTGTGACATGGATCATGGGAAGGGAGGTCTTTCTTAGAGAAGACCACATTGTAGGGCGAAGCAATGTTACCTACGATAGCTTGGAAATCTGCGACCGCTATGTTGTTAGAAACCGAAGACTCTTGGAGGGATTTTTCTAACACTACTCTATGTGCAAGTGATGACCGTAAGAGGTCCAAGATAGAGATCTATGCGGACATTTTCCCTAGATGTTCGACAAGATTATAATCAGACTGAGTTGGGAGACTAGGTATAGGACCACGAATAGTGACATGACCACAACGAGTTGTAACAACGCAATCTGTAGAGTTGCCTTTGAATGTGAGGGTAGACACTCGACTCTCTTCAAAATGACCCACAATGGAGTCAAAGGAAGTGGAAGCATGATTGACACCTTTACCTTTATCCTGAGGAGGAGGTGGACCATGGTGAGGGAATGGTTCCTTGTACATGTGGAGATCCTTGTTCGTGCGTTGAGCTGGGGGTTCATCTCCAAAAGAGATTTGGTTGCCTTTGATGAGATTTTTGATTAGGTGTTTGAGTTTCATGCATGATGCAGTTCTATGCCCTTTGCTCCTATGGAACTCATAATATTCATTGTCTCTGTAACGAGCCATTTTGTAAACAGGTTTGCCATATGGGGGAGCATCGGGCAAGGTGATGAGTCCTTTGTGTAAAAGCTTCTGTAGGACCGATTCTATGGGCTCTCCCAAGAGAGTGAATTGATGCCGCGGAGGGTAATCTTGTTGAGGTCACTCTTATTGACGTTGTTGGTTTTGATAAGGTTGTCTTTGTTGTTGCTGCTGTAGAGGTGGAGCTTGACTTGGTTTGGAAAGCTGCAGCGATGTTTGCAGGGTTTGGACATGTTTAGAATTGACCACCCCATCATTGACCACATTTTTATTTTTGTTCCAAAACTTTGGTTTATCGTTTTGTTGTGGAGGAGCATTGTCTGTAGTTTCTTTAAAGATTTTGACCACACCCTTAGCAATGAGGGCCTTCTCAATGTTGATTCCCTTGTAGGTAATTTCGTCGAAGGTTGTAGCACTAAGAATTTGTAAGTGAAAACCTAATTCTTGGTTGAGGTTTTCGCACGAATATGCTAACAAGCTACTTTTTGGGTATCTTGAATGGGAATTTGCTAGCCATTTGTCTCCATCATTGAAGGAAAGAAATGAAAGTTTCTCCATTTTTCTGTTTGTTGCTACATAGATCGGTCATGGAAATCTCATGCTCTGTGTTGTAGGAGAAGTGGGTGGCAAATTTCTCTGCTAGCTCGTTAAAAGACTTGATACCCATAGGCAAGTGTGAGAACCATTCTATAGCTTGACCTCCAAGACTGCTAGGAAAGAGACGCATAAGATATGTGTCATTATGTGAGACCTCGAAGCAAGAAAGATAAAATTCCCTGAGATGGTCTTTTGGGTCACCTTTTCCTTTGTATTTATCAAATTTGGGAATAGTGAAATTTTGAGGAAAAGGGATCATGGGTAATGACCGATCAAAAGGATAAGGGCACACTTCTTCTAAAGAGAAGGTCTTCTTGGTGTGGCCAAACATGAGATCAGATAGTTGGTTTTGAACCTTTGCAAGTTTAAGCTCCATAGTCATGGGAGGGGTTGGAAACATCTCCCATTGTCCAAGAAGTGGTTGTTGTTGTCCATACGGAAGATTGTAGTGTAAGCCATGGGCATTGGTGTTATAAGGGTCGTAAGATTGGTTGGGGTCATGCATGTTGTATGTTGGGTTTAAATTGGGTTGGAATTGGATGCTTTGATTTGGAGGAGGTGGGGGTGGCGCTAGGTAAGAATGTAGGCTTTGTGAAGGTTGAAGATATGAGTTTGGTGGCGGAAAGCTAAAGTTCGTTGGGTTAGGCTGTGATGGCGGAACATAGCTTTGGGAAACTTGATGTTGGGAATGTTGAGGGTGGATAGGCAATGTGTTGAAGAAGTTTAGTGCTGATGATCGTAGTGGTGGGGGAACGTAGGTAGAAGTGATTTGTGATGGTTGAGGTTGATTGAGGATAAGTGTAGAAGCATGTTGTGATTGGGGTTGCATGACCCTGGTTGGTTGAGAGACATAAGGATTTGATGATATAAGAGGTGGTATTTGTTGAGACCCTTGCTGCATGGCTACATAGTTGTTCCCCAGATTGTAATTTGGTGGGAAACCTATTCGTGATGGGGTAACAATATTCTACTTGCAATTGGTGTGGACATTTTAGGAGTGTTTTGCATTTTTTATTTAGCTAGAGCGGCTTGTCTTGCTAACTCCGCTTGATGATGTAGAGTCTCCTGTTGGTGTTTGTAGATTTCCATAGGAGTCAGAAGTGGTGATACGGCCCTCTTTCCTATTGGTTTTTGAAAAAGGGGATTCTCAATCGTTCTCCCTTGTAAGCTTTGTTCAGGTAAAGGCGTGGTCACAGTTGACATGGTTTGGACTGTTGTTAAGGTGTCTTGGGTGTCACTAAGATTGGATAGATCAAAATCTTTGGGTAATTTAGCTCCTCCTTGCTCTGCCAGTAAGTGAAAGAAATGATCTTGGTTCTCGCTAAGGATTTTGTCAAAGGCGGCTATGGCCCTAGGATATTGTATCAATTCATCAAGATCTTGCCCATCTTCTTGAGAGGATTGACCTATTTCAAAGTGTCGCTCTTCTTGAGGTGGGGCTTGATCTACGGTATAACCTTGTGGAACAAAATCTAGAGGCATTCTGGTTGTGTATTGCAGTGTACTTACCAAAGGGACCCTATCTTCTTGAGGATTGCTTGGTTGGTCAAGTTGCGGCATGTTTGGAGAGTTGGTAGATCTTTCTGTGGGTGTCCTAGGAGTAACCTTGGGAGTAATGTTGAGTCAACCTAATTGCGGTCTGTGAGGAGATGATTTGCACTTCCTAGGGACAACTTGCTTGGACTTCATAGTTTGCTGGAGCCTAGTGGTTACCATGGAATACACTAGGAAAAAAAGTAATGTTGAGATTCTGCTTGTGCTTTGAAAAATACAAACTCTGATGCATAATTTAATGGACCAAAGGCGCTATACTATTTGACTAGAGGTGCAGGACTGTGCAACCAAAAGTGTACTACTGTGATACCAAAGGCAATGGACTGAGCTGCCAAAGGCGAGGTACTGCTATACCAAAGGTGAGATACTGTGATCAAAAGCGAGCTACTATTATACCAAGGGCACTGAAGTAGGGTTGCCAGAGGTGAGGTACTGTTATACCAAAGGTGATCTACTATACTACCAAAGGTGAGCTATTGTAATACCAGGGGTACTGAAGTAGTGTCTGATGCTTCTAAAAGGCAAATCTTGATAGATTTGGTTACTATTCTAATTGGATTGGTCTTTGGCAAGAGAAAACATAGCAAACAAGTGGAAAAAAAGCACTGACACAACAGATAGTGTATGTTCGAGGCTCACAAAAAGCCCAATGTTTCCACAGGTATAAGACGATTGCAAACAATATCAAGCACTTTTTATCCCTAGAGACAAGGTTTCATTGTAGTAGATCAGCTCACAACTTAATACTCTGTTGATAAAAATATCATTTCATAAAGGTGTCAGATATTTTGTATCTTTACGAGAGACGATAGGTAAGGATATCTCACCCTCCCCTTGGAAAGCTCAAGTAGGTCACAAGAGCTTTATGGCCAAGGGAATACTATCTCTTCTCAAGGGAGTTAATGGTGAGTATCTTAAAGGCTTAAATTGATTCCCCTTGCACTGATGATTACCGCAACATTCAGAGGTAGATCGGGTAGTCACTATCTAGAATGGTTCTTAGTAACTTTGAGGGACCAACGCCTTACGAGCAATGCGACAAACTACTAAAAGCTTTAACCAATCCTACTAAGAGTATCAAACACTTCGCTCAATGTGAAAATCGTTTCCACAAAGAGCTAGTACACCTATTTTCAGTTTGGCACCACAAGGTAAGGCTGACGTCGGTTAGGACTTGGCTTTCACCTTATCCCTCTTATATAGCAGTTCAAAGGAAAACTCCGCTTAGGGTCATCCCTTTTGGATGAAGCGCAATCCAAAAGTAGGCCCTTCTAAAGGAAGTACATAAATGTAAGAGCAAGCACGTCAAACAAAGGTTCAATTGTCCCATTATAAGAAAAATAAGGTGCAACTAAACTAGGCACACACACATTTGTAGTTGTCAATTGTCCCTTATGAAATTGAAGTGTTTGGCATTCATGTCCATTGTCCCTTAGAAAATTGAGGTGTTTCTGCATACATGTCCATTGTCCCTTAAGAAAAGTAGTATGTTCCTAAGACTTAAATTGTTGAAATGATTTGTTCAATTATCCCTTAAGAAGGCAATATGTTTCTAAGACTTAGTGTAATAAATCAATATTTCTTCAATGCTCGTCCTGCATGAACATGTTTAGAAAAACCTATTTGCTCTGTGTGAGTGATAAGAAGCTACAACAAGTCAATTTTAGTTCCACCAAAACTCACAAGTTAGCAAAAAGAAATTAGTTTTACCGAAAGCATTGTACTGTATTACCAAACGTGACT
The DNA here is from genome assembly GCA_027924645.1 of Cunninghamia lanceolata. NCBI lineage: Eukaryota > Viridiplantae > Streptophyta > Pinopsida > Cupressales > Cupressaceae > Cunninghamia > Cunninghamia lanceolata. The sequence goes on from BSBN01000209.1 coordinate 4,525,541, forward strand.
TACTGTGATACCGAAAGCACTGCACTATGTTACCGGAAGTGATCTGGTTGCAGACCAAAAGTGCCTCACTGTGCCACCAGACGTGCTGAAATAGAACTAGAAGCGTCGTATTGTGCTGCAGGAAGCGCAGTACTGTATAACCAAAAGCGCTGCACGAGACTCAGATCCAAAAAAAGTTATATTTTATCAAAATAACTAAGTCCATATATGATTTCATGGTTGATTTTCTGAGAAGTAATATCTAATAGATCTATACCCTGGAATCAATGAAATCTTAAAGGATGTCACAAATAGATGGGTTAACTCTAATATAAAAAAAATAACTCCTAAATATGTCAGCTTAGAAAGTATAACAAACAGTTTGAAAGACAAATAAACCATCTTGTCAGTCAGATCAATGGTAGAAATGTGAGTAAAACCCTGCAAAAAACACAAAACAAGATCCAAAAACCCTGTTTTGCCAAAAGCACTCTACTACTTCCGATAGCGTTGTACTGTGTCCAGAAGAGCGCTACTGTGCTACCAAGAGCACTGCAGTATTGCCCAAGGGTGTCGTACTGTGCCTTCAGAAGTGCTTCACTATACTGCCAATAGCGCGTTTCTATGTGTTTCTGCGTTGTTCTGTATTGTACTTAAAAAAAATCAATTTCTCAAAGAAAAAGAGGGATTAGTGGGTCCCACCGGGCGTGCTAGAATGTGTATGAGGAAAATCGATTAAATCAAACTAATTAAATCAAAAACCCAATAACATAAAGAGAACCGATCTAAATAAAAGCCATTACTAATAATAAAATATGAAAGCTTTTACGGAGATTTGTATTGTTCCCTTTGGATGAATGTGGATTGATCAATAGTGCTACGAAACCATGGTTGCAACAAGCAAATAAAGTGCTCAAAAGATCAATGTCAAAAGATCATGAAGTTGCTCAATCGATGTGATGTATGCTCAAAGCGCTGTTAAGTATGCCTGAGAATAAGTGATCAAAGAGGCTTAATGAAGGAGATGAGGGGGGTTTATATAGGTTTCAACAAAGATCGATCAATAGTCTAGATAATTCAGAAGAATCAACAGAGGAGATAAATCAAATAGCCATGATGAATGTGCACACGACATGTGTCAACCCACAAGGATATTTTTAGTAAAATATGATAAAAACAAGATTGATTGAATAGATAACTCAACTTGTGATTTTGCCTTTTTTAGAGTTCTAAAAATAAGACTGATTGTGCACATGAGTTAACAAGATATTTTAAGAGGAATTGGAAGATAACTGAAATTAAATAAATAAATTTATTTTATTTAATTGTGCATGAGAGAGGAACAGAGGATTATAAATAAAATATTTGATTTTATTTATTTTTAGAGGTTTGAGACAATTTAAATAAATTTGCATGATGTATTTAAATTTAGAAGAATAATTGATTTAATTAAATAATGTAAATTATTTAATTATAGATAAGATAGAATTGGATGAATTAATTAAATAATTGGATTTATTTAATTAATGGAGACTTGAAATTTGAATGAGGATAATGAGCTAATTAAATAATTGAAATTATTTAATTGTGGAAGAATAATAGAGGAATTTAATTTAATTAATTAAATAAAGAGAATTTATTCAATTAATGTCGCAATTATGTGATTTAGAAGAATTTGGTGATTTTGGTGAAATTAATTAAATAATTAGATTATTTAATTAATGTTGGAATGCAGGTGATTCGATAGATTCTAAAATGCAAGTGGTGCGGTGACTTGGTCATTTTAGGGTGTCTACACATATCAATGTTTGGAAGGGGGAAATCATCTTTCAAAGACGCAAGATTCAAATCTTGAAAGTCAGTGCACATATGAATATGGCCATCAGGTTTAGCGATAGCCACAATATTTGAAATCCAGGGTGAATAGTCAATAGGGCGAATAAAGCTAGTTTGTAAAAGCTTTTCTATCTCAGCCTTAACGAGTAATGGAATCTTAGGATTCATTTTACAAATCTTTTGTTTAAACGACTTAGCATTTGGTTTTAATACTATATTATGTGTCATGTCAAGCCTGTGACAAGCCCTCCTGTATGTTACCATACAAGAGGGCAAAAGGGATGGAAATATTTTTTTTAAAGTTTAAATGTGCAAATGTTAACTTGCAAAGTTATGTTTACCTATAGATTGCAGTCAACAACACAAATCCAAAAAAATTAAGATGTTGAAAGTGCTTGTTGAAAAAGTCCTATTGACCAAAAGTAAGTTTTAGAATCATAAAAATGATTTATTAAGTTTTCACCATACTACATTGTTCCTTTCACTAGTGTCATTGTTGCAATAAAAAAAATGCAAGGTTCTAACATTTAATAGATAAATTGTATTTATTATAATGCGACAAAAATGTGACAAAAATGCAGAGGTCTTTTATAGAAGACCTCTGCGTTCACAATAGAGTTTATTTTTTGAAGCATCTAGGGCAAGAAGGCGTCCATCTTTTCAGGAGACTAGAGGTTTAGGGTTTCGTGGTTCTTTTTGAAATTCTGGACAATATCATTTTCCGTCCTGATATGATTCTTTTGGTTTTCGTAATATTGGCTCTTTTGGTTTTCACAATAATAGATAGTTCAATGTTCAGAAGCCGCTCTTCACAAATGATCAAACTATGGTTTCACGAATGGTAGAACTTGGAAATGGTATTCGTCAGGTGTGGAAGGAAAAATAGTTCCTCTTAATCCTAAAAATCATGAAGAAGTTTCTAAAAATGATGCTAGGGTTTCTACGGAAGTTGTTAATATTCAAATTCTTGATGATATGGTGAATCCCTATATCCAAGATCTTACATCACGGGCCATTATTGGTAAGGTGTGGAATTCCACATTTAATTTTGATATTTTTCTTAATTGGATTAGGGTTTCTTGGAAAGGGGTTTTAGATGTTTTTTTCTTGCATAAAGATTTATGTGTGTTTACAGTAATTTTTGAGAATGGCTTTTTTCATGATGAAACCCTAAATCAAAAGTTGTGGTTTTACCAAGGTAAAGGGATTTGTATTCAGAAATGGGAGCCTAATTTTGACCCAGTTAAAGCTAATATGAATTTTGTCCCATTTTGGATTACATTGCCGAATTTACCTCTTGAATACAGAGATCTCAACATTATTGAATTTTGTGCTAAGAAAATGGGTTTTTTTATTAAGCATGATTTATCTAATTCTCAAAAACCAGAGCTTCCGGTAAGGTTTTCCATAATCTTAAACACTTCATTTCCTTTTCCTAAATTTATGGATTTCCATTCTAAATTTGGGTCCTGGAAACAATCAGTTGTTTTTGAAAACCCTATGACTATGGAAAAGCTGGAGCTTTTTGAATCAAAATGGGCTTGTGAGGATTCAGAAAAAGATAAATTTTCAAAGGAAGATCTTGATTCTATTAATATTGGGGAAGCATCTTTAAATCACCTAGTCAATTCCCCTATTTCAGATGAGGGGCAACATTCTGTTAAGGATCTTTTGGAAGAGTGTTCTTTTGAGTTTGATATTGGTAAAAATGAAGAATTAGATACCCCTATTTTTTCTTTTAATGATAAAGCAAAGAAAAAATTACTCTCATCTTTTAATAAGGAGGAAGATAACAATATTTTAAATGAAGATCAACGGGATGTTTCATGTTTGGCTAATTTTTCTCTTTCTGAGGAGGAAGCAAAAGCCTTTGTGGATAAGACTATTCGAAAAGTTGCTTCTGATCTCATCGATGAATTAATGGAAGAGGTAATTGCAGAAGATTCTCATATTTCTACTGTTAATAATATTTTTGATCCAAACTTGGTGAATGATAACCAATTAAACCTAGGGAAATCGGATTGGAAAGTTTCGATAGGAGATGGAATTGGTAGTGAGGTTTTTGATTTTGCTACAAAATTGTCTATTTCTCAGTCCTTAAGTCAGGATTCTCCTACCAAATCTAGTTCTATTTCTCCCTCCAAAAGAGGACGTAAACCAAAATCTTTCAAAACTTGGAAAGAAATTAAGGCTGGGTTGCAGGCTACCCTTGAAACCTATTTGAGATCGGGGAGAGTGAGAAACTCTCCCCAAGAACAATGAAGATCCTATCTTGGAATGTTAGGGGCATTAATGCCCCTAACAAAAGACAATTGATTACGCATCAATTAGATTCTTCAAGTATGGACATTGTTTTGCTTCAGGAATCAAAATTATCCCAATCTCAAGCTGATATTATCTTTCCAAACTGGTTCAAATGGAAGTTTCATCATTCTCCTTCTCAGGGGGCATCAGGAGCCCTGGTTATTCTTTGGGACAGTAAAAGCTGTGATGCAGATTTAATTTGTTCTACTCAAAAAAATTTACTGGTTAAAATAACTTCCCCATCGTTAAACTTTTGGTTATTTAATATTTATGGACCAACCTCAACTTGTGACAAAAAAAGGTGTTGGGATATTTTAACAACACTTTTAGAAAAACTATCTGGGGAAAAAGTTATTTTAGGGGGAGATTTTAATGCGATCGCTTGTTTATCAGAGAAGTCAGGAGGTATTTGCCCTCCATAGAGGGTAATTGATGATTTTACTAATTTTATCTCAAATAATGCTTTAGTTGATAGTCCTTTATTGAACAGGAGCTTCACATGGTCAAATAGGAGAAAGGGTTTTCTAAATATTGCAGAAAGGTTGGATATATTTTTGTTTTCTTTCGAATGGTGTCTTGACTCTAAAATTTCTGGTACCTCTATTCTTCCTTTCTCTGCATCAGATCACTTTCCCATTTCCCTTCACTTGGATAGGATTAGAAAGAAATATAGATCTTCTTTTAAGTTTCAAGCTGTGTGGTTTAGAGATAAAAACTTCTTACCTTTATTGGAATCTTGGTGGAAGAATGCTACTTTTGTGAAAGGTTCTCACATGTTTTGGCTAAATGAAAAGTTGAAATTTATAAGGGGTAAAATTAAGGAATGGAATAATTTTTCGTTTGGTAACATTTTTTCTCAAAAGTAGCATTACAATCTCAACTAGAACAGATGAATGAAACCATTATAAAAAATGGCATGGATACTGCATCCTTTGAATGTGTAAAAGCCCTTCAATCTAATTTAGAGGAAGTTTTAGCCCGGGAAGAAATTTTTTTAAGGCAAAAATCAAGGGAGACGTGGTTAAGAGAAGGAGACCGAAATACAAAATTTTTTCATGTATCAGCTATGGTAAGAAGACATAAGAATTCTATTTATACAATTAAAGACTCTATGGGGAATATTTTGCAAGATGATGTTCTTATTCAAAAAGAAGGAGTTAATTTTTTTCTGAAGCTTCTTTCAAAAGAAAATAGTACGGTCTCCACTTCGACTATGCGAGAAGTTTTAAATCATATTCCTACTCTGATTGCACAAGAAGATAATTTGGAATTGATGAAACATTTTACATTAGAAGAAATTAAGGTAGTAGTTTTTTCCTTAGATCCAAACAAATCTCCTGGCCCAGATGGATTTACCCCTCTTTTCTTTCAAAAGTGTTGGGAATTTGTAGGTAAGGATGTATGGTTGGCAGTAGAAGAAGCTCATAGAAATAGAACTGTTTTGAAAGAGATTAATTCTACCTTCATTGCTTTGATTCATAAAGCTACTTCTCCCTCCTCCTTTGCTGATTTCAGACCCATTTCTCTTTGTAATACATTATATAAAATCATTTCCAAAGCAATTACTTTAAGACTTGCTATTTTTATTCCAAAAATCGTATCTGATGAACAAGGAGGTTTTGTTCTAGGCAAGGAAACATCTGAAGGTGCTCTGGTAGCCCATGAGGTTTTACATTCAATTCATCAACATAAACTTCCTGCTATGTTGGTTAAATTGGATATGTTAAAAGCATATGATAGAGTATCTTGGGATTTTTTGTTTCAAGTTCTCATTAAATTTGGATTCTCTCCTAAATGGTGTGAATGGATTTCATCTTGTATTACTGGTGTAAGCTTTTCAGTTCTGATTAATGGTTCTCAATTTGAATTTTTTAAGTCCTCTCAAGAGATAAGGCAATGTGATCCTTTGTCTCCTTTCCTCTTTATATTAATGGATGAAGGTTTGAGCAGGTTAATTATGAGGCAAAATTCATTGGGTAAGTGGAAGGGGATTAAAATTCCTAGAGTTCCTTTTGCTATTACTCATGCTTTGTTTGCAGATGATACTTTATTATTTGGGTTGCCTGTGATGTTAGAAGCTAAAATTTTCAAGGATGTTATTTCTAAATATTGTTTAGTTTCAGGCCAAAAAGTAAATCAAAACAAGTCTAATTTTTTTTTCTTTTTTTCTTCTCCTTTGGTGCAATAAAGGATTGCTAAATTTTTGGGTTTTCAAGTGGATGTTCTCCCTTCAAGATATTTGGGAATTCCTCTTTTTTCAGGGTCAATTAAAAACATGTGTTGGGATAAACTTATCACAAGTATAAAAGATAAAATCTCTTCTTGGAAAGGTAAATGGTTAACATTGGTGGGAAAAATTCTTATGATTAAAACAGTCCTTTCAGCAGTGCCTATTTATATGCTTTCTGTGCTTATGGTTCCCAAGTCTATCCTCTCTTGCCTTGTGAATATTTTGAGAAACTTTTTGTGGAATGGCTCTAATCTAAATGGGAGAAAGATCCCTCTAATTTCTTGGGACATAATTAGTATTCTGAAGCAGACAGGAGGAACTGGGATTCATAACATTGAAGAACAAAATAAAGCTCTTGGAGCCAAATTGGTTTGGAATTTATATGAAAAGTTAGAATCCAAATGGGGAAAGTTAATGTTTGCTAAATATTTAGATTCATTCTCTCCTAAAAGAATCTTTACTATTCTTAATCCAAAGGAGGGTTCTCATATTTGGAACTTTTTGATAAAATGTAGAGAGGTGATTTCCCCTTTTTTATCTTGGGTTATTCATGATGGTAATTCTGCACTCTTTTGGGATGATTCTTGGAATAATCATCCACCTTTGTCTAAAATAGAAGGTCTTCAGGAGATTAAATTAATTATGTGCCAAGCTTGGGGAATAAAAGTTAAAGACTATATTGAAATTGATTATAATTCAGAAATTAATAAAGTCAAGTGGAGAAATTTTGATGATATTCCAATTCCCTAAGAACAAAAGGTTTTGCTTAAGAATATTTTGCATGACAAAAATTTTTATTTTAGGAGAAAAGGATAAAATTATTTGGGTCCCCTCAAAGTCTAGGCATTATACGATTAAGCAAGGATATATAAGTATCATTAGTAAGGATTCTAATTCAACTATTAATTGGCCATATAAGCTTTGTTGGAGTGGTCCTTGCCTGCCTAAAGCAGGAGCTTTTGCCTGGTTAGCTCTAAATTATAGATTCCTTACTAGTGATAGGTTAGTTAAGCTTGGGGTTGCCAACCCTTTCTTATGTCCTCTCTGTTCTGAAGTGGAGGAAACAGTGGATCATTTACTGCTGAATTATAACTTTTCTTCAAAAGTTTGGTATTGGCTTCTCTCAAAATTGATTTGGCAAGGCCCCCTTCCTTTTTCTCTTCTTCAAGTTTTTCAAAGCTGGCCTATTTTTTTCACAAATTCTACCTTCTCTGCATTATGGTTGGTCTCACCAAGTATTGTTATTTGGTCATTATGGTTAGAAAGAAATTGTAGAATATTTAAAAAAATTAACAATCCCATTGATGTAGTTATTGGAAAAATTGAGAAAATAATTTCAGAAGTAGTTTCAGCTTCATTATTTTCAAGAAAGGAAGGTTCTTTAGTTTTTACATCTTGGGATGATTTGATGTTAAAATTTTGGAAGTTATTAAATTTGCCTAATTCAAATTGTTTTAGTGTCGATGTCAAGATTGATAGATCCTCTATCAAATGGATTCCACCGCCTGAATCTTTTATAAAGCTAAACTTTGACGGTGCGAGCAGAGGTAATCCTAGTAACTCTAGTGTTGGTTGTGTTTTGAGAGATCATAATGGTTTAGTCCTTAGAGCTTTGTCAGTTAAGCTTGGTATATGCACAAACAATGAGGCAGAGGCATTGGATTTAATAGCTAGTTTAAACCTAGCTTTAAAATGTGGTATCACAAATATTATAGTGGAAGGGGATTCATTGAATATTATTAGAGCTTTTTCTAGTAATTCTTCTCCCAGTTGGAAAATTGATTATATTTTAAAGCTTGGAAGGAATCTACTTGCTCACTTCCAATCTTTTAAAATAGTTCATACATATAGAGAAGGCAACCTATTAGCAGACTTCTTGGCTAACTTTGCTTTTAGCATTAATGACTCTTCTAAGGAATGGGATTCTAACTCCTTTTTGCTTATCCTTGAAATTAGTAACATCGTGGTTAAGGATACTCATACTTAATTTGGTTAGCATTTGTTATAGATTTCTAATGGATTTTTGTTCATTAAAAGCTACATCCATCTTTTTTGAGCTGCTGCTTCCGTTCTGACAGCTAACGTTGTTTAGTGCCTTGAGGATAATTTCATCTGGTGTGTAGTACCTTGGTGTTTTATTTGAGTATAGGATGGCAGTTCTCGCACAATGGTATATCTGATAGGAATGATTTCATTCATGGTTTTTGATTTTATTCACCTCTATATTCTTTTTTATTGTTATGACATTTACAATTCGTTGTAAATTTTGCTTTTGTTCAGTTTTATCTTTCATTTGGAAAATTTTAATGATCTATACCATTGAACTCTAGCATGGGTTCTGCTCAGCGAAACAACAGAATTCTTTTGCCTATCCAGAATTGGGAGCGACCCTCTCTTGGTTTTCTTAACCCGAATTCTATGCAGGAAGCCTTTAAGATTTATGAAGATGTAGTAGAAAGAGCTATCACTCAGGTTTGTCGATTGCATGTTTTACACTCTCCTAGGTCTTTTTATCCATCTGAAGTAGTATCTCATTTTCTTTCTAATGCTATGGACCTTGTGCAAAGCAGTGATAGGCTAAGGAATTTGGGTATTATGTTTGTTCAAAATGTTCATTTTTCAGTAGACACTTTCAATGATGCCTTAGAGGATTATGATTTACATTTGGGTACTACTCTTGTGGGAGGTTTGTTTGATCGCAAGGATCTCTTCCGCTGCTCTGAACTTCACTGCCTCTTCAATGCATTTATGCATGGCCTCCAAAACAACTGTGTTATGTCCTTCCATAATTCCATTTATTGTCACAGGCGAGAATTGGGGAATCAATTGGTAGACGTTGCTACAGACATTTTTAATGCTTTGAATTTTCTGCTGCATTATGTTCCTCCTCCACCACCTCCTCCTCCTCAGCTAGCAAAAGTAGTGGTTCATGATCCGCAGGGTTTTGATGATGAAGATTTGTAGGGGGTCTTCTAATTTTTGTGTTAGCAGAAAGTTTTAGTTTTGATATCCGATGTTATTATCAAGTGTCTAGTTTGTAATTTTGTTGTTTTGACACAGAATTCATCCTGTAAGGTTTTGAGTCACAGACTCTTTTTGGATTGACTCATCCTTTTGAGTCAATTTTGTTTTGTAATTGTCTAAAAAGGGCTACAACCGGAGGTTTTCTTTGCCGATTCTTTCCTACCGGTATGCCTTCTTGAATCTGGCATTTTGTAAATTTTATTAAATAATTAATATAATTTTAGTGGTTTTACCACTTTTTCAAAAAAAAAAAAATATTTAATAGATAAATTAAACTAAAATTGAATAATTACACTTTTAAATACATTTCCCCTTTTTCATTTAAATTAGACTAATGTTAACTAAGGATGCCAATTATCCCAATTTAATCTTTTTTTCAACTTGAACATAAAAATGAATTAAAATTTATAATCTTTCTAATTAAAAACACATCTTAATAACAATCTTTTTCCTTATAAACAAAATAGCATTAACTAATATTTCCCAAAACAAATCTAATTAAAATAAAACTATATTTATATATTTTCATATAAAATTATGCATTTCATTCTTATTAATTTATTAAAATAATTAATTTCTGCTTTTTCAATAAACTAATAGGTAAATTGCTTTCTTTGGTTTCCTTATACTTAATTAAAAAACAATGAAATAAAACTAAAGATTTCTAAATAAATTCAGTTGTTTCTAGTTCTAACCAAATAAACAATTTACCCTCACTTATCTTGTTTTTTTAATTCTTATTTTGAATCCAATACTGATAAACATTTAAAAGTATTTCTATATATTACTACAAAGAAGATATAATTTACAGTGGCCTTTAGAATTAACAAGGATTATCAGAGGATTATAATAAACTTACAGTATATGTATATATATATATATATATACTTATATACTTTACAACGACCATCAGCGAATAATATACAACGAATTGCATATTTAAATATTAGCAGAGGAGAAAGTTTTAACAACGAATAACGTTTTATATTTGACAAAGTTGAAGGATTTTTTTAAAGACTACAATGATTCCTACAAAATGAAGTAATTTTATTGAATGAAAGGTAAGGGTGTTGTCATGGGGAGTGTCATGGGCATAATGCCCAATGGCCTCCTCCATGGGTAATCACCTTAAATAAAATTTCTTCCACAGTTCAATCTATGAACACAACAGTGTGTGAATATTACACCGTCGATTTCAACAATAATATATATATATATACACTTAAAATTATATGTTTATTTAACTGTAAGATCAATACCGTTGAAGGCTCAGATTTAATCAAAGAGAGATAATAATCTTGTAAAATCAACTCAACTTTTCAAAGCTAACTGCAATACAAATTTATTTTCTGAATCATATCATGAAGAAATTTGTTCTCCTCTCCATAGAGAATTATAAAGATATATAAAATACAATTGTAAATAAGAATAAGTTTCAAATATAAGAACATTGTAATCAAATAGCTAATTTACTCCTCTCAATAGCCATAGTAAATAGTCAAATAAAAACATATAAAAATTGACTGAACAAGAACATTTTCAGACCTAAACACATATTTACATTGGACAAAGGGGTTTTCTCACACCCAAAAATACCACTTTCTCACAACTCTTTATACACAACTAAGAATCCCATCAGGAATCTTTTCCAAGGCAATCTTGCCAAAACTTCATAAACACATTATTCTTTTCCTTGAAACCCTCAATGGCTTCTTCTAACCAACCACTTGTAAACAGAGCTTTTCTTTATCATGCACACATACAAAGGCCAAAATAGGTGTCCAAGTCCTGCTCTCCACCCTACCATAGGGAGTGCATAAGCACATCCCACCTATTGGATCTTTCTCTCCGAATCGGCACAGGGTTTGCCAGTTCCAATGCACAGGCAGATTTGGCCAACAAATACAGGAGGTTGTGTGAGCTACCTCCCCTTCACTTTTGGTTCTACCACACCAAGGGGGGTATCCCTATTGCTAAAGATTTAACTTTGACTCACCCAATGACATAAAGGTTTAGCTTTACAACAACAGGCAGAATACTCTCATGTTTGGACCAAGATTTGCATGATAGATTACAAGGTTGGCAGTGTTCTTGGACATATCTAACTAGTTAGGAATGAGAGTATGCAAGGGTTCTATTTCTACTCCTACAAATTAACAAGTTTGAAGTTTTGAAATGATTTGTATTTATGTTTTGGATGCAAGACAAGGGGGTTTTGGATCATAACTACTACACAAGAGTAGACCGGTGTGTATTTTAGGGCAAGGAGTGAACTAGATGTATACATATGAATGATTTGCACTGGCATTCAAGTTTCAAGGGGCTGGATTGGTATTTGCCTTACAAACACCACCCAAGAATGAGTATTTAGCAATCTCTACTTACAAATATCCCTACTGCCATACATTCTTCCTCATACTTAACCTAGAACAGTTTAATCCACTCCTTGAATGGAAGTTAGAGATCAAGCATGCAATACAGCAAATCTGTATCCTAGAATCTAAGTAACCCTTAGCAACCAGATTCAAAAGAAGGGATGCATACAACAATGGAGACAAATAACTAAACACATGCCATGAAGAATTTTTCATATAAAAATGACATGAAACTAAACATATGTGCAACATGCATTCAAATGCAACTCATAAACTCACAAAATGAGACAGAACAGCCCAGAAAAGCTCTGTTTTTGTTATTTCCTCCAAAAATTGCCCAAGTCTTCCACCGCCGAAAAATGAGTAACACAGTTCTGATATACCCAGAACGTGTACTCAACAATTAATTACAGGGTCATTTCAAAATGTTGCCAGATACAATGCACCATCTGAATGGCGCCAAAAACATTCAATGCAACAGAGAGACAAAGAGGAAAGGAGTAGGTGAGATTGGGAGTCATGTAGCCACCTAGAGATTTTTCATTAAAAAAGGTAGCTGGCCTGTCCATCAAGATCCATACCTCTACAACTTTACCATTAAAGCCAGCCTACCCATTTTCTGGAAGTGCAGTGGTTGCGTGCTCTAAAGTTTCTTTCCATTTGAAATGCAACTGTGAACACATACAAATCTCTTCTTGTCCTTGAAAGTTTGAGTGATGGCCGTCAATTCTTTCCCTCCCGCTGAGATCTATAGCTTCAATTCATGGTGAAAAGTCCACAACCAATGAAATTATGCCACGCAGGCGTATTTTGCTCTTTTGACTTTTCACATTGCGAACATACATTTTGCCTTTTCGCCCTTTTTTGCCTTTTCACCTTCAAATCCTTGTATATGCAGTTGTATATACATACAACTGCTACTGGACACGTGTTAGCACCTGATTGGCTCTCCATCCCTAAATATTTGTATCTCCATCGGCTATCAGAAAGACCCTGGAAGTGTCCGCCGATAGGCACTGTCTTGCCGACGAGCCATTGTATCCATTCTTGCTTTTGAAATTGTATGTGCAATTGTACATACATACAATCACCACATACAAGGGCGGACCCCAAAACACCATGAATCAATTTGAAATCACATTCGGGTCCAGTGTTGCATCTAACACCCTTTGTATATCACACATACAATGTACAATATACATACAACCATGGACTCTAGCTCATTTATCAATCGGATTGAAATAACATTCGAATCCGGCTTTGTATCTAACTCCTCTTGTATATCACCTTGTATATCATACATACAACTATGGATTCCATCATACTTATGAGGCAGATTGAAATAAATTTTGAATCCCACGTTGTATCAGTATCTTTGCATCTCTCATTGTATATCGCATATACAATGCGCAATATACAACCAATTGTAGACTCCAAACTGAAATCCGCCAAAACACATTTTCTTTTCACGCGTCTGGGATTGTATGTGTGCTTTGTATTTTACATTGTATATGCACATACATACAATCTGGGACATACAACTGTGCGGGCCCACCATGCTTTTAAAGACCATTGACTTTGACTACTCCTGCCTTGTATGTTTCTTTGTATCTGCTCGTTGTATGTCCAATTGTATGTCGCAGATACATACAATGTAAGATACAAGGAAACACATTGACTTTTCAACTTTATCATTGTATCACCGCCTGCCAGGTACCATTTGATAAAATTTGAAGTCCGCCGTTGTATCTTACCCGTTGTATATCGAATATACAACAAAATATACATGCAATCTTTTTATACAAATGCAGAATCTAACCTGGAATATGTGATGCACTACCACCTTTTCACACTCAGAGATGAACCCGAATGCCATGTACAAACCCGATATGCATACAACGATGCATACAACTGATTTTTTCACCATATCTGAAGCTGATTTGACTTATTTTTTGGGTCCGCCAATGTACAACTACACTTGTACATACAAAGACACATGCATACAACTGGAGGCCGAGGGACTTAGAAATTTGAGGGTTTAAATAAAAAGACCAATAGATTTTCAAGCTCGAAACCCTAACCCTAAGTAGGCACCAACATTGGCTCTGTCTGGGGACACATGCCTCTTGCAGGCATGGCGAGAACTCCAAAACTCTGGGACGCAGACCGGGCCTTATCCATTGGGTGATAGAGTCAAATACTGCACCAACCTGCATCAAAAATCACATCTTTAAATACTATTTTGGCGGCCCTGGGTAGCCAAAAATGAAAAACCATAACTTCCTCCTACAAAATGCCTAATTTTGATCTGAATGATCCCAACCACAACTGAAAACATCAACATAATTTGCCCACATGCTAATCTTGTCAATCACATGCTTCACCATTTTTGAAAGCTTGCCCCTGTTACTGCAACCTCTGTCACTCTGCATCTCAAAATCAACCATTGATCCATATACAGGGTCATGCTCTTCAGTATCAAACAATATGTGAATGTTATATTCCTCAAACAGTATATCATCATATTGCGCATGGCATTCCTCATTGTTTACCTGGCTGCTGCGCACTACCAGACACTCATCTAGCTGATCCAAAAACTAAAAACATTCAAAATATATGAGACCATCAATATCATTTATATCACTTATTGACATTGATATCAAGTCCTGATCCACACACCCATCTTTGTTGCACACATCTGGAGCAGCTGATACACAAGAGTTGAAGATCTCTGCCTCTGACTTATATGTCCCCTCTTCATAAACTGATGCAGCACCCAAGTCAGTTGTCTCCTCATACTCATCATCATTTTCAAAAAGAGGGTTAATCCTGCACCAATGAAGGTCATGACTCACAACGTTCAATGCATCTAAAGGGTCGTCATAAAGGGGATTCGTACTCATTGCAAAGGTCTCTGCTTCTTCTTCATGACAATCCACCTCTTCTTCAGCATTACCAAATCTAGAGTCATAAGAAGAACAAACATGATCCATGAACTGATCATGGATATCATCTTTATCATCTGACTGCCCCACATATAAGATTTCTGCTACTTTAATGCACTCTGAAGCTACACTATCTATATCACTTTCCAGCCCTCTAATGATTCCTGATGAAACTGGAATTGACTCTTGGTCCATATGATCACAACTATACATAACTAGATCATTTAAACATGAACGCTCTTTGTTGAGGACTGGCATATTAATATCACTTGAAAAATCATCATTATCAACTTCATTTGATGGGCAAATCTGGGCATCCTCCTCTATGGCAAAGTCATCATTACCTTGGAATGATGCATAAACAGGGACAACAGTGGTGTGAGTGATTTGGTATTCATATCCGACACCCAAATTACATCTTTCATCAACATTGGGGACCGTAGGACAACAAAAATTTGTAGAGAAATAGCCCCTCTGTATTCCATACCTCCAGTTGTTTTCAATATCTATTGCAAACTGATGTGCCTGATGCAATGTGGTGGGCTCCTTATCTCTCAATCTATAACTCATTTTCTTATCAAATGCTCTCAGATAGACCACTAGGCACAATGCATCATTAGGTCTCATACATTTTGGGATTCTTTTCAATGCCTTCATAAAGCTGAGGTTGAAGGCTGGAATCAACTCATCTTTTTCTATATGGATATACATGAAATCACTAACAACTGCATATTCAAATATTCTTTCACCATATTATCCTAGAAATGTAGATTTCAATTCTCACCAAGAGCTGACAGAGTAGGCTGAAAGATAGGAGAACCAATCCCTTGCATCTTCATCTAGAGATTGAACAAATAATCTCATAACTACATCTTCATGGTCAATCTCAAAGTCATCTATGACATTTCTAAACTGTTGCAAGTGTCTCTCAGCTGATTCATCCTTTACACCACTGAATTTAGGAAAATACTTTCTAATCTTAGATGGAAAAGCATTTGGATAACCACAAATGCCATTGAAATTGATGGGCTTATATCTGTCAATGCTGAAACTTCTTTTATTACACAGTTGGGATTGATCATTATACATTTTTGCATTTGACACCTCATAAGGGTGCATGGGCTGATAATACATCTTTATGTGTTTTTGCAACCCTCTTCTCAACTCATATTTCCTTTTACAACAACGACCTTAGGCCTTTACAATATAAACTGTTGTTTCAAATTTCCTAAAGTCCTCTAAATGAGTCTTTCAACAACATTGCATACTTATTTTGAAACACAAAATACATTCTTAGCAAATACAAAGCATGCAAGCTTATCACCAATATTTCCCTTTTAACCAGTGCTATTTCACCAAATAGAGAATCCTTTAAAACTTATAAAAATACCTGGATATGTTGCAGCTGCTACAAATTCCTTTCCCTGACTGAAAGTATGAAAATCTAACACATCTTTGTATTATTTTTCAGGTTCTTGTTGTGCAAAGTCACCACCTCCTTGACAGAGGAATAAGTTTCAAATAACATGAAGCTGAAAATTCATTTATTTCCTCTCTAGGTCCTCCAACAGCAGAGCCACACATATAATTTTCAAGTTCACTGCAACAAAGCACTTCTAGGTTTGATACTTCAATCTTTTAGACTTAAACTTTTATGGATATGACATTACATCCCCAGTAGAGTCGCCACTTTGTTGGATCTTTCTCTCCGATCGGCACAGGGTTTGCCAGTTCCAATGCACAGGCAGATTCGGCCAACAAATACAGGAGGTTGCATGAGATGCCTCCCCTTCACTTCTGGTTCTGTTGCACCAAGGAGGGTATCCCTATTGCTAAAGATTTAACTTTGACTCACCCAATGACAGAAAGGTTTAGCATTACAACAATAGGCAGAATACTCTCATGTTTGGACCAAGATTTGCATGATAGGTCACAAGGTTGGCAGTGTTCTTGGACATATCTAACTGGTTAGGAATGAGAGTATGCAAGGGTCCTATTTCTACTCCTACAAATTAATAGGTTTGAAGTTTTGAAATGATTTGTATTTATGTTTTGGATGCAAGACAGGGGGTTTTGGATCATAACTACTACACAAGAGCAGAATAGTGCCTATCTTAGGGTAAGGAGTTAGCTAGACGTATACATATGAATGATTTACACTGGCATTCAAGTTTCAAGGGCTGGATTGGTATTTGTCTTACAAACACCACCCAAGAATGAGTATTTAGCAATCTCTACTTACAAATATCCCTGCTGCCATACATTCTTCCTCATACTTAACCTAGAACAGTTTAATCCACTCCTTGAATGGAAGTTAGAGATCAAGCATGTAATACAACAAATCTATATCCTAGAATCTAAGTAACCCTTAGCAACCAGATTCAAAAGAAGAGATGCATACAGCAATGGAGACAAATAGCTAAACACATGCCATGAAGCATTTTTCATATAAAAATGACATGAAACTGAACATATGTGCAACATGCATTCAAATGCAACTCATAAACTCACAAAATGAGACAGAATAGCCTAGAAAATCTCTGTTTTTGTTATTTCCTCCAAAAATTGCCCAAGTTTTCCACCACCAAAAAATGAGTAACACAGTTCTGATATACCTAGAACATGTACTCAACAATTAATTACAGGGTCATTTCAAAATGCTACCAGATACAATACACCATCTGAATGGCACCAAAAACATTCAATGCAACAGAGAGACAAAGAGGAAAGGAGCAGGTGAGATTGGGAGTCCTGCAGCCACCTAGAGATTTTTCATTAAAAATGGTAGTTGGCCAATCCATCAAGATCCATACCTCTGCAACTTTACCATTAAAGCCAACCTACCTATTTTCTGGAAGTGCAACGGTTGCATTCTTTGAAGTTTCTTTCCATTTGAAATGCAACTGTGAACACATACAAATCTCTTCTTGTCTTGAAAGTTTGAATGATGGCCATTGATTCTTTCCCTCCCACCAAGATCTACGGCTTCAATTCATGTTGAAAAGTCCACAACCAATGAAATCACGCCATGCAAGCATATTCTGCTCTTTTGACTTTTCACATTGCGAACATACATTTTGCCTTTTCGCCCTTTTTTGCCTTTTCACCTTCAAATCCTTGTATATGCATTTGTATATACATACAACTGCCCTTGGACATGTGGCAGCACCTAATTGGCTCTCCATCGCTAAATATTTGTATCTCCATCAGCCGTCGGAAAGACCCTGGAAGTATCCGCTGATAGGCACTGTCCTGCCGACAAGCCATTGTATCCATTCTTGCTTTTGAAATTGTATGTGCAATTGTACATACATACAATCACCACATACAAGGGTGTACCCCAAAACACCATGAACTAATTTGAAATTGCATTCGGGTCCATAATTGCATCTAACACCCTTTTGTATATCGCACATACAATGTACAATATACATACAACCATGGACTCCAACTCATTTATCAATCGGATTGAAATAACATTTGAATCTGGCTTTGTATCTAACCCCTCTTGTATATCGCCTTGTATATCATACATACAACCGCGGATTCCATCATGCCTATGAGGCAGATTGGAATAAATTTTGAATCCCACGTTGTATCGACATCTTTACATCTCTCATTGTATATCGCATATACAATGCACAATATACAACCAACTGCGGACTCCAAACTGAAATCCGCCAAAACACATTTTCTTTTCACACGTCTGGGATTGTATGTGCACTTTATATTTTGCATTGTATATACACATACATACAATTTGGGGCATACAACTACGCGGGCCCACCATGCTCTTGAAGACTGTTGACTTTGACCGCTCCTGCCTTGTATGTTTCTTTGTATCTTCTCGTTGTATGTCCAATTGTATGTTGCAGATACATACAATGCAAGATACAAGGAAACACAATGACTTTTCAACTTTACCATTTTATCACCACCCGCTAGGTACCATTTGATAAAATTTGAAGTCCGTCGTTGTATCTTATCCATTGTATATCGAATATACAACAAAATATACATGCAATATTTTGATACAAACGCGGAATCTAACCTGGAATATGCGATGTGCTACCACCTTTTCACACTTAGCGATGAACCTGAATGCCATGTACAAACCCGATATGCATACAACGATGCATACAACTAATTTTTTCACCATTTCTGAAGTTGATTTGACTTATTTTTTGGGTTCGCCAATGTACAACTACACTTGTACATACAAAGACACGTGCATACAACTGGAGGCTGAGGGACTTAGAAATTTGAGGATTTAAATAAAAAGACCAATAGATTTTCAAGCTTGAAACCTAACCCTAAGTAGGCACCAACACCACCCCCGAGCAGGAGAACTCCACAAACTAGTTTCACATAACCATGCATCATCTTGCAAAAACATAAAATCTAGAAAGCAACAAAATCAACAAGTTTCCCCTGGATACAAACAAGGATCCTTCTTGGATCCAAAATAGGGGGAGAGAGGGGATAATCCTCCCTCTTGGGGAAAAAAACCAAATCATAATCAAAATCACCACATATCAATATATGAACCTCCATACATAATAAATCCCCAACTCTTCATAAATACACAACTCCCATATCTCCACACATCTCCATACTTCCATATACAACAATACAACAAGTTTCATCTCATCACATACCCTCATACTTCCAAAACACCGTCAAATCACATAACCCCCATACTTCTTTACACATTAATACAACAAGTTCCATCTCATCACATACCGCCATACACCATCAAATCACATACTTATCAACATCATTTTCACTATCTGAATCCATGAACCAAATTTCCTCAAGAGAGGCTCCACACTTCTCTCTACCCCAACACTTGGGAGGATCTCATCAAAACAGAGAGACACTCCCATACAACCCAAACCCACAAAATTTACAAATCAACAAATAACTCAACAACTCAGTCAAATTCCATTTCACAAACAATTCACAAAATTTTCACAAAGATTCAATTTGCAAGAAAATTCTAGAATAATACTTTAGCTCCCCAAGTTAGGGTGTGCCCCAAAATTTTAACCAAAATGCAATTTCCAACTCTTTTGCTCGTGAATCCAAGCCTTCAAACCAACTTCTTCCAATTCAAGCCAAGAACTCTTTTTTCTTGACAATTTATCTATTCTCAAAATCCATGCATAGCAAAAGTGAAAGACTCTTCCCCCCAAAAAATCCCATAAATAAAACTCAAAGCTTCAAAGAAAAGAAAAAAAACAAAAAGAAAGCAACTTTCTTTCTTTTTTCCAATAAAACTCTTCTTTTTCCAAAATTAAAACAAAGAGATAAAATGCTCTCATAAAAACAAAATATTAAAATATTAATTTTGAAATATTTATCCATATCCCTCAAAAGGAATAATTAGAAATGAAATAATTAATTAAATAACTTTGACCCCAAAAATGCAATTAAATAAAATTAATAAAAGTAATAAAATACCACAACCATACACAAAAACTAAAATAAAATCAAATAACAATATTACATCACATTTTAGTCTTAACCCCTTCCACGGGTTCGACTAGGCTTAACTGGTTTGACATAAGGTTTATGGAGTCTCTGAAACCACTTAAGGAATCTTGGCCACCCATCTGTACACTTAAATTCGAATATTAGTTTGTCATGATAATAATAGCAGAAGCAACTTAATTCATAATAAAAATCATTTAAATAAACAATTTTCATCCATGATCACATTCTCACATAATTTTAAAACAATTCATTTAATCACTAACATATAAGTATCAATTTCTACTCACACTTTCTTTCTCACATAATATAAATCTAAAAAATCATCTACTCAATTAAATCAAATCATATAGTCCAACCACATAAATCATAAAGTATAATCATAATAAATGTCCATAGTATCATCAAACATAATGTCTAGTAAAATAACATAAATGTCCATAATTGTCCAGACCAAAACAAGTATAAAATCCAACTAACATAGTCAAATAGTCTAAGCAATATAAAAAGATGGGCCTCAAATGTCACAATTTAAGGATCAATACTAGGCATATCTAAATAATTCCAAGCAAACAATTCAGAAAATTCATGTAACAGCTTGGTCATATCTTCTTTTTCTTTTACGTTTAGACAATCACCTATAGGGATAATTTTTTCAGTGTTATCTTTCTCCATGAAAACATCAACAGTCTTTTTATTAAGTAGAGTAATGTGGTCTAGGAGATTAGGTGATTGTGGTAATTCTTCAAATTCTTCTTTAGATTTTAGAGTAGTATTTATCATGTTAATGGACTTTCCAAAATATGCAGTACTGTTCAACTAATAAAGTAATCCATGTTTATGATGGTAACGGGGAATATTGTCGTAAGCACCCAAGAATTCAATTATCGTTTCATCTGTTGAAAATATATCCAAGGGAATCTCTCTTGGAGGACAATTAGTGTCAATCATCTCAAGAAATATCAAATTAAGCATAGATATTGTATTTAGATTAAGAGTAGGATGTCTACGGGATTTAGATTCCTTGAAAGGATTATATCCAATGCCACTTGAGTAATGTCGCGAAGCAGATTCTATAGGTACTTGAATTCCTTGTTGATTAATACCGCAACCATTACATACATAGTCATAGTTCTTATAAAAGATCTCAAATCCTCGACCATAGAGAGAAGCCATTTCCTTAGATGAAGGTGGGGCCTCATAAGTCTCATAATCTATAGTGTAAGTGAAAGTATTATCCATGTCCATTACCAAAGAGACTTTCAAATTTGAATTTTAGATGATATCAACGCAACATTTGATGTTTTAGGAATATGATTGTTAGTTTTATATTCGCCTATGGAGGGGGATGTAAAATCTAATGAACCCCAAACGTCACAAAGAAATGCATTTGATTTCTTAGACTCTTGCGCAACATTATCCATAGCAAGAGGAGTTGACAAGTCAACTTTTAGATTGTTTAAGATCTTGTGATGAACAACTTGTTTTTGTGATTCAATTTGTAAACAATTATCTGGTTCAAGATCAACATTAATAGTATGAAGTTTATCTTTATAAACAAACTTGATTGAATGATGAAGGGCAGAAGGAACTGCCCCCAATGTACAAATCCAAGGTCTAGCAAGAATCATGTTATAAGATAAAGAACTAGGCATGACATGAATCAGGGTAAATAAAGTCACAGGCCCAACTTGTACTAGTAAAGTTATAATGCCCATGGATTGTCTTCCAACATTATCAAAGCCACAGATACTAATCCTATCCAGTTTTATCAAAGATGTATCAACTTTAATTTTATGTAATAAATTGATGCCACAAACATTAAGAGCTAATCCATATCAATCATAACTCGTTTAATGAGTTTCTTATTTATTGTAATGAAGATGATCAAAGGATCATATTGATTTTGAACTTCAAGAGATGGTAACTCACGTTCTTAAAACAAAATATCTATTTTTTTGAATGCATACAATCTAATAGAGCTGCTACATCATTTGGCTTGACACCAGGTGGCATGATCACCTTTTGTAAAGCCTCTTGGAGCATTCCATGGTATGTAGGTGAAGTTTGTATAAGTTCCCAAAGAGAAATCTTAGCAGGAGTAGCATGAAGCTGCTCAACAAGATCATAATCTTGACCAACTTTTTGTGTTAAATGGGGTGCTTGAGGAAGCATAGGTTGAGAAGCTGGTAAAGATATCATAATGCTCAATTGTTGTTTGATTTGTTTGTTATTCTAAGTGTTATATGTATGGGCAACCATAGTATGACTAGGTTGTGAATTTTGATGTGTTATTTGTTTAGCATAGTTATAAATGTAATCAGGAGGTCGAGAAGAAAGTGGAAGACCTATAATAGTGAGCACTAGTTTAGAGTGTGGTTGAGCCACATCTGAACACAAGAACTGACCACTATCTTTGATTTCACAAGTTCTTCTTGAGGTTTAGGAACATATATTACATTTACTAATCTTTGAAACAACGATGGTTTAGGAGTCGTAGTGGAATATTCAATCGAGATAAAGTCCTTGAGGGCTTCATCTAACATATTGAATTCATCATAGCTAAACGACTCATCATACACATGAAAGTCTTGTAAAAAGTAATCCAACATTATAACATGCTCAAATTAACCCAAGACTTAAATGCAAAAAGATATAATATAAAATTTGTGAAAATGAAATATAGCACTTATGCAAAACACAAAATTGTAATTTCAAACTCTTTTAATGAAAGGATAAAGAAATCACTCTAGATTTAATGTATGTACTTTCACAAAAGAGGGTTTGCACTCTAAATATGATTTAGGACAACAAACTAATTCAGATTTGATGTTAAAAAGGATGCAAATTCTTTTAGAGCACAGGTTCACCAAAATGTTTTGTGGTAAAAATAGGGAATCAAGAGAGTTATTTCAAGTCCTACAATTTCACGCACTAAAACATTAGGGAAGCAAGGAATAAGTTTAGGGATAAACTATTGATTTCGTATGTTCCCTTCTTCTGCTAATTAGGTCTGTGTGGCAGTTTTGATTAGGTTTTTGCAAGCTAGTATCATTCACTAAGCATAAAACCCTAACTTACTAATCAGACTATAATAACTAAGTTTTCGACATAGATATAGATGAAATGATTATAGAAATCCAAAGGAAACAGTACAGGGAAAAGGTACCCAGAAATAGAGGCTCTGATGGACAAGGGCGTTGTTGTCACATAGAATTGTACCCAGCTTGGAGAGAGTCCAAGCATTCTAATGACACAATGGGAATGATCTCAAGGTATGGGACCTTGCAAGTTAAGATCAGACCTCCAGAGAAGGCTGGTTCCTCATTCTAAGCCTAATGCTTAGAGAAAACTATCTAAACCTAATGCTAATACTGCAAGGGAAAATGGGTAGGAAGGAACTAAATGGAAATAAAGGTGATGCACCATATTTAGTGAGTAGTAGTAAGCTTGGAAGAGACACAACAACAATCTCAATCACAAAGGAAGGTTGACACTAACTTATAGAACTAATTGAGGCTTCGGGATGAAGACCTAACCTATAAAGGAACCATTTTACTCACAGAATAGATCACAGCTTCAAGTAAAACATAGAAATCAGAGCATAAGAGAGGCAAAATATAATGAATATACTGATCATGAAGGCCAAAAACTATTACAATGAAAAATAACTTATAGCAAGAAAAGACACAATATAGCCAATTACATTCATGGGTGGATTAACCAAAAGACAATAGAGGCCAAGGTATAGGCACATTGAGTCAGATTTTGATAATCCCACAATTGCACAAAGAGGTATGACTACAAGGAATTTGGAAGCATAACAACCCAAAAATTACTACTCTCTCTACTGAAGATTACAATGCCTTTTATATAGTTCAAATTATTGTGCAGAGGGTGCTGATGCAAGTCCACGAGATCCAAAGTCTCCAATGTTGTCACAATGCAGAGTCAGGAATAAATGATGATGGGGAGAGAACCCATGCCTCTAGAAGACCTGCAACATTAGGAATGGCTGCCCATATGCAAGAGAGGATAGATAATTGAAGAAGAGATCCCAAAAGTCATCGCCAACCACCGAAAGATCTGCCACCGAGCTAATGAAATCCCCTCGCATTGAAGAATCAAGCCATGCATTTGAATTTCATGTGTAGAGCTCACCAACTCGAATCAATATGAAATATATGCCTTTGCAATACTTCAAGTTGGTCACTGAGATGTCTTGTCAATAATTCCTGCATATTCATCCTCAGTCGACAACTATCCTGATATCTGGATATGCACATCTGGATCATGATATTTGGATTATATTTTGAAAGTGAGAATATCCCCCCAAAAAGCCCGCCAAATGAAAGAGGTGGAAATTCTAAGCAATTTTGCCTTTTGGATCATGTAGAAATTCCTTAGGATGAAGGAGATATCCATGGTCAAAGTTGTGATCAACGGGCATATGGATATCCACATGTCATCATCTCACATCTATGCAGTGGGATCATGACGTTAGCTTTAGCGGACTATGAGCATGCGATATCATGAATATCCCTCAAGGTCTGCATATTCACAAATATCTGGATGATATATCTAGATCGAACACAAGAGCCTTCACAATCTCCATATCTAGATATGCACCTGTCAAATTTTTCTCCGTAGTATGGAGAAGTCGTCATCCACATGGATATTCAATGTCAGGATATTAACTTGATATCTGGATATTAACTTAATATCCAGATGCTACTTTATGCATGACCATTTGAATATCCTGATGATGTCATCAACATGAAGAACTTTGTTGAAGAGGGGATTTGGATAATGTCATCAAGATATTAGCACTACAGTATGAATACCAGAGGCAGAATGTCTAGATGACGTCATTGTCATATGCACAAGGGTCTACACATTCTCAAAGGACCCGGATATTAGTTAAGATCTAGATGTTTAGTAAACATCCGAATATTAACTAAGGTCTAAATATGAAGGGGATATCAAGACCTTAGCTAAGGTCTGGGATATTAAGATAATATCTTGGATGTTTGCTAAGATCTGGATTGTGTCACTAGGATGTCTGCACCAAAATGACTAAGTATGCAGATGGGAAATCCCTACGAAGGAAGACATTTGAAGATTAAGGGTTTCTGAGATTTTCTAGGTTTTTTGCAAGGATTTTCTAGAGAAGATTTTTAGGGATTTTTGCAAGGCAGATCATGAGGATTTGGTGGGTAAAGGTTTGTAGGGCTATATCCCAAAGTATTTTCAAGATGAACTATTTGACTCTGGATAGAGGAAAATGGGTCAACATTTTTGTGACTTCTCAGGGATGTTTGCCTACTAAACAAATAGACCAGTGGCCTTACACATCCATTGGGCATGGGGACAAAAGAGACTGCAACAAGAACATAGGAGCTAAAACAACTAGAGTGAGCTACCAAAGCAAAACAAAACAACAAGCAAGCATGTATCCTCCTAATGAGAATACAACAGAGTGCAAGGACACTTTATTGAAAACAAACCTAAAATAGAAACAAAACTAACCTACACCTAACTTAACCAATCAGGGCTAACCTTAAACAAAGCCATTAACTGGTTCTTCAAAATTATTGCCCTTTCTTAACAACTTACAATGTTTTTCATGCTCATGGGCAGTTAGCAAGAGATGGGGAATGAGTTGACATATGACAAATTGATGGAGTACTCCCCTGAGAATGGTCATAAACTCACCTATCCACCTGAATTGATTATTGATGTTGTTGCCAAGAGATGAATAAATGGGTTGATCCCACTCATTTTGAAGGTCAACTTCATGCTTAGAGGAAAGCATTACAAGTGGTGACTCTCTCTGACGTGTCTCTAGTTGGACTAGATTCCTAATAGGACATCCCCTTGAGATGACATGCAAATCAATGGAGTTGATCTCATGCCTCTACTTTGATTCTTTCTTCTCTTGCTGGTCTGAATGCTCTAGCTTCTATGGCTCAATTAGAAATATGGTTGTCTCCACCTTATGAACAAGATGCTCATGATTTTCTAAATTAGGCTCAGAAAATGAACCCTGCACATGCTCAATGGAGAAATTACCTCCACCAAGGAGCTGATATCCCTGTCAGATAATTGAGAACAAATCTTCAATTTGTTCTTGCCCATACTCAATCTCTACATCGTTATCTTCAATAAAAGATGGGGGCTCCTCAAACAAGTCCACATCATCAACCTCTGCATCCTCTAGTATAGGGCAACATACTTGCCCTTCTTTGTGGTTTGGAACCTCAATGTCATGTTTGTCCTCACATTCCAACAACAAGCCATTATTTTTAATGTCCCCACACTACTAGTCCATCATCAAATTTGGCATCTCCATGCCTTCTTCATCCTCAATGTAACCAGGAAGTTCATGAAATAAAGTGGCATCATCCACTTTCAGAGTAAACTTTGTAACAACCTCCTCCATAGTGCTCTCATCCTTCAGTTGCAGCTCCACTAGATTTTTCTTGAGTTGTCCTTGCAACTAGGTCCTTTCCTTGTGCTCCATCTGTATTTTGCCTTCATTTATCTTGTTCACAGTATGGGAAAATTCCTCAAATGAGCCAAAGTCTAGAGGACTCAACCCTGCACTTGAATTAGCATTAATCTCATGCTCAAAACACTGTTGTTCCATCTGACTTGGCTTTATTTCTTCCAGCAGTAGGTCCGTGATTTTTGTTTCACTAGTGCAGGGGGTCACTAATAGCTAGTTGCTTCACAACAACCTCAAATATTTCTTTTTGTGGCTCATAAAACCTAGCATCTCGCCAGAAAACTAGTCTGTCCTCTACTTTGGGGCTAGTGCTAGGACACGAGGGCTGACATGGAATGAGGGCTAGAAAGGCCTTTTGAGAGGGTCATTCATATGGAATATTAGGCTAAATCTGTGCAAGAACAGGCTCCCATGAAGGTTATGGGCCTCTGAAACTTGGGATTTTAAAACTAGAAAGTCGATTTAGAGGCCCAGAGGGATTATCCTGCCTGAAACTTGGGATCTTAAATTTGGGGATTGCCTCTGAAGCAGGCTAAATTGGTGTGGAAGGGAGGGGCTGCCTGAAACTAGGAATGGAGGGGACTGATTGGGCTTCTAATATCTAGGCTTTGGAAAGTAGCCACCTCATTTGTTCTTCTTTAGCTACAATTTGCAAATCTAGGCTTTCCTAATAAGCCCTTTCCTATGCCTCCATTTGTTGTTGGTAAAGATGGGCCTGATAGGCAAGCTCATCTTGTTTCTGGTTATACTCTACCACTCCTTGAATTTCCTCCAACCTCCTTTACAGGTCCATCATTATATCCATGAGACTCATATTGTCAAAATTGTAGTTCACTTGAGGTTGAATAGGAGGGCAATCATATTGATTAGGGATGAAGTGGCTTTCTTGGGGTTGGAAATAAGTATCATTAGGTTGGCAATAAAACTAAGCAGGGGTGGGTGGGAGGTAAGCATTATGAGGATGCTGATATTCTGCTATAGTAGGGGTGTATGGCATAAAACCAGAGGTGTTTAGGGCTTGGTATTGTTGGCATGGGGGCCAATAGCCTGCCTTTTGGTTGGGCGATGGGGGATAACCATAACTCCCATAAAAATTTGACATTTTATAGCATCTAAATGTTGGATAATCATAAAAATGTTTGAATTAGAGTAGAATAGGTATGCAACCAGAGAAAAACTGGATACATACCAAGAAAGAGTTGCCAGGTGATTGAAGATGCTTCTAAAAGTGGCTAGATCAAGAATACCACTGAAAACCTAATCCTTGGAGTTCTTTAAGTGATTGGATTGGCTACACCAGTAGATTTGTTTAGGAAAGTCACCATGGTGTTTGAAGATTACCCTAAATGGTAAGATGTGTTGAAGAACACACTAGATCCTTCAACGGATGATAGAGCTCATCAAGATGGTCCCACCGGGCGTGCCAGAAACTATTGTCAAATAGAATTACACCCAGCTTGGAGAGAGTCCAAGCATTCTAATGACACAATGGGAATGATCTCAAGGTGTGGGACCTTGCAAGCTGAGATCAGACCTCCAGAGAAGGCTGGTTCCTCACTCTAAGCCTAATGCTTAGAGAAAACTGTCTAAACCTAGTGCTAATATTGTAGGGGAAAAGGGGTAGGAAGGAACTAAATGGAAATAATGGTGATGCACCAGATTTAATGAGTAGTAGTAAGCTTGGAAGAGACACAACAATGATCTCAATCACAAAGGAAGGTTTGCACAGACTTATAGAACTAATTGAGGCTTCAGGATGAAGACCTAACCTATAAAGGAGCCATTTTACTCACTGAATAGATCAGAGCTTCAAGTGAAACATAGAAATCAAAGCATAAAAGAGGTAAAATATTGTGAATATATTGATCATGAAGGCCAGAAACTATTACAATACAAAATAACTTATAGCACGAAAAGACACAGTATAGCCAATTACATTCATGGGTGGATTAACCAGAAGACAACAGAGGCCAAGGTACAAGCATAGTGAGTTAGATTCTGATAATCCTGTAATCGCACTAAGAGGTCTGACTATAAGGAATTTTGCAGCATAACAACCCATAAATTACTACTCTCTCTACTAAAGATTATAATTCCTTTTATATAGTTCAAATTCTTGTGTAGAGGGAATTGAGGTAGGTCCATAGGATCCAAGGTCACCAATCCTATCATCAATGCAAAGTCAAGAACAAACGGTGATGGGGATAGAACCCATGCCTCTAGCAGACTTGCAACACTAGGAATGGTTGCCCATACGTAAGAGAGGATAGAGCATTGAAGAAGAGAGCCCAAAATTCATCACCAACCATTGAAAGATCTATCACCAAGCCACCGAAATCCCCTCACATTGAAGAATCAAGCCATCTACTTGAATTTCATCTGCAGAGCTCACCAACTTGAATCAATGCAAAATATCTACCTCTGCAACACGTCAAGTCGATCGCTGAGATGACTTGTCAGCCGAGCCTGCATATTCATCCTCATTCGGAAACTATCCTAACATTTGGATGAGCACATCCAGATCATGATATTTGGATCATATTTTGAAAGTGAGAATATCCCCCCAAAAATCCCACCAAATGAAAGAGGAGGAAATTCTAAGCAATTTTGCCTTTTGGATCATGTAGAAATTCCTCAGGATGAAGGAGATATCCATGGTCAAAGTTGTGATCAACAGGCATATGGATATCCATGTGTCATCATCTCGCAGCCATGCAGTGGGATCATGACGTCAGCTTCAGTGGACTGTGGGCATGCGATATCATGAATATCCCTCAAGGTTTGCATATTCACAAATATCTGGATGATATATCTGAATCAAACATAAGAGCCTTCACAATCCTGATATTTGGATATGCACCTGTCAATTTTTTCTTCACAACATGGAGAAGCCATCATCCACATGGATATCTGATGTCAGGATATTAACTTTATATCTAGATATTAACTTAATATCCGGATGCCACTTTATACGCCACCCTTTGAATATCCTGATTATGTCATTGGCATGAAGAACTTTGTTGAAGAGGGGATCTGGATGACATCATCAGGATATTAGCACTACAGGATGATATACCAAAGGCAAAATGTCTAGATGACATCATCATCGTATGCACAAGGGTCTACACATTCGTAAAGGACGTAGATATTAGTTAAGATCTGGATGTTTAGAAAACACCCAGATATTAACTAAGGTCTAAATATGAAGGGGATATCGGGACCTTAGCTAAGGTCTGAGATATTTAGATAATATCCAGGATGTTAACTAAAATCTAGATGATGTCACCAAGACGTCTACACCAAAATGACTAAGTATGCAAATGGGAAATCCCTGCAAAGGAAGGCATTTAAAGATTAAGGGTTTCTAGGTTTTTCTGGGCTTTTTGTAAGGATTTTCTAGATGAGAGTTTTAGCGATTTTTGCAAGGTAGAGCATGAGGATTTGGAGGGTAAAGGTTTGCAGGGCTATATCCCAAGGGATTTTTAAGGTGAACTATTTGACTCTGGACAAAGGAAAATGGGTCAATAGGCACTAGCTCCAGTGTCCCAGAATTTTCTGTGTATTGAGATCTTTTGCAACAGCTATCTAACAATCTCCAGTGACTTCCAGATCTTGAAGAAAATATCCAGTTGGACTAAGGCGTGAGAGGCAATGTCCCAAAATTTTTGCAATCTTGAAATCTGAATCTCTATGACGACTATGTCTGCAACACCCGTCTTCTTGTCGCTCCTTTCCGTCGGATCTTGCTAAATTCAACCTGCACATGCAAAAGGAGGAGAAAGATGGTTGTGGCTATATAGGAGCTTGCCTCAGTCAAGCCCCATTTTCGGTATTCCTACCTCAACAATAGCCAAGGATAAAGATCTACAAATGTGTGTGCTCGTCTAACAAATGTGCATGCAGAAAAATAAAACCCTAGATGATTCAAGCATCAAGGAAAGATCAACACTTTGCTTCACTCAATGAAACCAACACAACTTCACCTCAAGAAGATGAAAACAATGAAGACTTGCATGAACAAGAAGGTGAGGCAGCCGTATCCACAAATGAATTCCAAGCTCGATGTTAGAGGCTTCAAACCTTCTCCTGATCATGCAAAAGGTGTACAAACCCTAGGAAGAGTAAGATAGTCTCAAGATCTTGATTCCTAATCTCCATTAAATGTCTCCATGATAGAAAATTCAAATAAATTCAAGAGCTTCAACAAGTTGCTAATCTTTAATGGCAATTTTGGCAAAGTTTTGGCATAAATATTGCATATAGATTGTGTGTAATAAAATGATTTTCAAATGTCTTTAAATATCTAACCTTAGGAATTTCATATTTCAAAATAAGATGTCGACATCGCATGAAAAAACAAAATTTTGAAAACAGAATCCCAGAATGCACGACGGGAGCCGACACCCTGCCAAAATTCAAAACCTCAGGAAATGGGGTAGGACTAGGGCGCGAATGCCCAAGTCCAAGCCCTAATTTCTCAATTAGGTTTTCCTTAAGGGGATCCAAGGATCCCAAATCTAAACTTTCTTTTTCACCCTCAGTCTTTAGTTATCCTGAAACATGACATTTCTTTAGTTAGACATAGGTCAACCAGGGTTTAGGAAGGTTTAAAATAAACTAGGTTGAAAGGACACTAAAGGAGAGGAGTTAAACCATGAGAAATTGTACCGTTCCAAGCAGAAGGATAATTTTTGACATAACAATAGGTATAACTCCAAAGAAAAAATAAATAACTTAGAAGCACAAAATAGTTGATTAGAAGTACACAGGTATGAATCAGAAGCACAATACTATTTTTCAAAAGCACAATAATGTTTGTCAGAAGTGCACATGTATGAACTAGAAGCAATATTGCCTGTCAAAAGTGCAATTCTATGGTTTCAATGGTTCGGATAGTTTATTTTTGGTAAGAGATAAAACAAAAGATATAATGTCTGATGACTCTTCAAGGTATAAAGGTGTGAAAGTTTTCTAACCTCCATAGATAACAAGTGGCTTTTATTGGTATATCACATGAAAAACATGCCAAAAACACTTTACAATCCTAAAATTATTCAATCAAGGTGTGTAAAATCTTGTGGACTCACAATGCCAACATCCATCCCCACTAATTTGATAATGGTGACATCCATTCCATTAATGTCATCTACCGTGTCTTGGATAACTAGGGAATATAAGGTCATGGGCCACCTTACACCCCTTACCTTGGAGACAAAAACCTTTCCCAAAGTAAACTCTATCTCAAACAATGGAGGTACATGTGAGCACTTCTCCTCCTACTACAATGATGCACCACAAGATATGATAGCCAAAGGTCTTAAACTAGGATTAACAAAGCTTCTAGGGAGTCCTCGATATACACTAGGTACGGTGAGGCACAAGTTTGTGAATAGAGGGTCTATCTTTAAAGGGTGAGATTAGGAGGGTCTCTCCTTCTCTGATGGCACGCCTACCTACCCATATGCTCTGATACCTGGGTGCTTACAACACTAACTCATCTACACCATTTTTTACTCCTTTTTTATCTTAAAACACAGTCTATTCCCTTTAGACAAAACATTTGGACTTCTATAGACCTCCTGCCGGAACAGTGACAGGAACCAGGACAAGTTTTCTAATAATTCTGTAACAGAACATCTGAAGACTTAAAAACTTCTAGAATGGTTTCAGTGACATAAAACCCAATGAAATAAACCTTAATGACAAGACTCTTCCAATAAGTCTCTTTATAATGACAAGAACCTTTCATAGATAGGAACTCAATCTGAAAATGAAATGAAACACAACAAGAACATTACAACATACAGACAACTAAAATCTGATTACAAAACTATGTTAACAACAATCTTTATTTATATTTATTATGGAAGAGGATTACAGAACCACATAGTTATATACTCTTAGGCTTACCATCTTTTACACACATAACATACTAGGCTTTCCTTCACATAACTCGATTCCTCTCTCACTTTCGTCTAGACTCCCTTTTCTGCCCACATTCTCAAGTCTTTTGGCACTATCCAATCTTCTCAAGAATCTCCTTTGACTATCTTACAATCCAATGGAATAATGGACTACCACACTCCAATGACTTGTCACCCTACCAAAGCTATCTCTCCTCCTCTTCGGCAACTTCACCTCCTCTTTTCTGTTCTTTAACCCCATGACTCTAACATCTGATCGGGTCTGCTCTATCTGTCCCCACGGACTCTTCTTTCTGTCCTCTCTCTATGTTCCCTCAAGCGTCTATCCCTTCTATACAAATAATCTCTCTTCCATCTCTTTTTCCTAGTAGTGTAATGGTTCTTTCTTCTTTCTTTTCCTGGCAGTTGTGTGACAGGTTATCATTCTCTTTTCCGACAGTTTGTAACTCCTCTTGACCAAACAACTTCCTCAACCATTCCTCTTCCAACTACTTGAATTCATCTATGCCATCCATTCACCATCCATCTTTCCTCTAACTACTTATTTCCTAATGCCAAGGGCAACTAATCTTTTCTATCAAATATCTAACTTACTATCCACATGGAGGCAACTCAAGAAGACAAAATGCAACAAATATAAAATTCAACCCACAAGATGCCAATTAGGCTCGATGACCCTACATTAGACTCCTCAGGGGATAAAAATGTATGTGCTCCTGCACATGAGGCTAACAATCAAACTTATCTGCTATTGTTCTCTTCTTCCTCTTCTTCCACAATCATTCTATAATCATCATCAAGCTTTCCAAACATTTTTTGCTCTGTTCTATTCTTATCATTTCATTTCCATTGTACAACAGCCTCCTCCAAAGTCTTCTCACCCATTCATCTTTGTATACAACAACACAACCAAATTCTAGAAAATTAACACATTCCATTTCTTCCAATTCATTCATCTCATCCACTTGTTGGATTATGTGAGTAAAATCAGACTTCAATAACAAATCAATTTGAACTTCAATAGACATACTACCACTACCAACATCCTTACAAAAATCTAGATATAAGAAGTTACATATCTTTCCAATTTTCAATATACCCAATGTCAATAAATCAATGTCATCTTTTACATGTTCAAGCATCTCCACAATAACACTTTTATAGTCTCTTGTTGTTCCAATCATTTATACATCTTCATCAAAGCCATTCACACATTTATCATTCCATTCAACTTTATTAAAACAAAACATCTCAGCATTTACTTCCCCAAACAAGTCAACCTTACCCATCGGGTTGTCTACATTACCCAATGCATGCTCAACCTTTGACAAATCTGCATTCATCATTTTATATACCTCTTTTCCCGAGGTCCAACTATATAGCATTAAACTACCTTTAATCCCTTCTTCCTTCTTATAAAACCTAATGTCATTCACTATTTTAGACTTCTGCTCCAATTCTTCGTAAATCAATATACCAAATGAATACATAACAATACTTTCATAAAATGGTTTCATATTTACCTCTAGCTCCACCACTACACCAACTCCTTTGTTTTCAGCTGCAACCTTTTCTTCTTCCTTTGTTATCTTTCTTTTATGTACAACTTCACTCTCATTCTTATTTTCCCTTTCAAACTCAGAAAATGGTGTCCACAAACCATCTGCACCATTAATGGTTGCTACCCTTTTATCTAATTCCACCTCTATGTATCTATCATCAATCTGTTGGCTTGCCACTTCTGCTACAATATCATCTGCTCCTAAAATTTCAAACTTTCCTTTTCCTTCTTCTTTATTTTCTGCTGCTCCTTCCTCATTTTCCATGCCTTTTCCTGTTGTCCATCCTTGGTTCCCTTTCATCACAACCAATTCATTCCTCATAACACTTTCATACTCATTATTAAACTTTCCAATCTACCTTATTTTGTTGTCCTTCTTTTGTATCTTTCTCTCCTCCATTCATTCTCATTCATGATCAACCATAACTTACTCTCATCATCATCATACAAATCCAATGGACTACCTCTTACCCGACACTTACCATACTGCTTTTCCTCAAATTATATTGTATGCTCTTCCTTCTTATCCTCTTGTTTTCTGTTCTTATCACCATGTCCTTCATTGCCATCTTCTTCTACTGTTGTCCCATGCTTCACTTGAGTTTTCATCTTCTTGGGCTGATATTTTTCTATTGCTACACTTGACCTAGTTTCTTGTCTACCTTGAAACTTTGGTATTTCTTCCATTCTTTGTTTCTATTTCTATCACAAACTCCACCATTAGTCACCCACTATTTACAATTGAACTATTGTCCTTCCTTAATGGATTTCCTTTGCCAACTTGGTACTATATCTCCATGTTCATTCCTCTTTTCTTTATCAACTTGCATAACCACATTTTTACCTTCATATACAGGATTAAAAGAAACATTCTTACCTCTATTCACTGGTGCAATCCTTTGTTGTCCTGATTTCCTTCCGTTCTTGGCTTTATGGCTTATCAACCCTTCCATTTTGTAGGCTCCTTTTCTTTCATCTGCAACATCCTCCAATGCATATGAGGTAGCTTCAACTTCTTCTCTTCCAATACTATTCTTATCTCCATTTGTAGGTACTTTACAATGTACCCCAACTTCACCATGTTGCATTATTCCTTCTTGGTATGCTGCCGTAATTTGTCTCCACTTCTTCTCATCTCCAGGTGCCTTCCTTGCCTCTTCTTTCATCATCTTCAAGGCATGGTTTCTAGCCTTCCTCTTACCTATATTTATATCATTAAACATATCGTCAGTAAACAAATCATGAGACCAAGTTGTCTCCTTGAGTGCCTCCTTCATGGACACTTTCTTCTCCTCTTCCAATAGGAGATCTTCCTCTTCAACTCTCTCTTTTTCAAAGCCCATTTTTTGAACTTTTCCACCTTCACTTTTTGTACATAGAATACCATTTGCAAACATTGTACCATAAGAAGAATAATGGGATTCAACTTTACCCATTTTTTGTTTTGCTTCATTCTTTTCTTTCTCATCTGCATCTTTCTTTTTCAACCCATTTTCAAGGGCATCCAATCTTGCTTCTATTTTCTTCAACTCTTCATAGAACCTTTTATTTTGTCTTTCTTCCCAATATTGTTCCATAGCTTCCCACACAACTGGTTTCTTCAAGATAATCTTCCTTTTCTTTGTCAAATCTATCTTACCCATTGCTGCAACATAATCTCTTACCTTCAACAACTACCCTCTACCCAACAAGGACCCTAGAAGATGTTACTCTCAAAACCCCCTCTACCCACTCTCTCTTCATGGAGAAAGTTATACACCTTGTACCTAGTTTATCTTTGCTAGAGGATAGGAGTTACAAGCCCTTTCTCATACCTGCAACAATAAATGCTCTCATGTCTATGACTAATACCTCTTTCACAACTCTATCAACTCTCTCATACCTCATTCCTCAGCATACTTTTCACCATGCCAGTGATATTCTTCCTCTATCCTTTACCTAGTCTTATGGGTTCTTCAACACCCTGTCAATCTGTGACACACTTACTTTTCCAAATATCAATAAACATAATTAATTTTCACTACCAAATCTTTTGGGTTCTGATACCATTCTGATGGCACACCTACCTACCCATATGCTCTGATACTTGGGTGCTTACAGCACTAACTCATCTACACCCTTTGTTACTCCTTTGTTATCTTAAAACACAGTCTATTCCCTTTAGACAAAACATTTGGACTTCTACAGACCTCCTATCAGAGCAGTGACAGGAACCAGGACAAGTTTTCTAATAATTCTGTAACAGAACATCTGAAGACTCAGAAACTTCCAGAATGGTTTCAGCATAAAACCCAATGATACAAACCTTAATGATAGGACTCTTCCAATAAGTCTCTTTATAATGACAAGAACCTTTCATAGATAGGAACTCAATCTGTAATGGACTACCACGCTCCAATGACTTGTCACCCTACCAAAGCTATCTCCCCTTCGGCAACTTCACCTCCTCTTTTCTGTTCTTTAAACCCATGACTCTAACATTTGATCGGGTCTACTCTATCTGTCCTTATGGACTCTTCTTTCTATCCTCTCTCTATGTTCCCTCAGGTGTCCATCCCTTCTATACAAATAATCTCTCTTTCATCACTTTTTCCTAGCAGTGTAACGGTTCTTTCTTCTTTCTTTTCCTAGCAGTTGTGTGATAGATTATCATTCTCTCTTCCGGTAGTTTGTAACTTCTCTTGACCAAACAACTTCCCCAACCGTTCCTCTTCCAACTACTCAAATTCATCTATGCTGACCATTCACCATCCATCTTCCCTCTAACTGCTTATTTGCTAATGCCAATGGAAACTAATCTTTTCTATCAAATATCTGACTTACTATCCATGTGGAGGCAACTCAAGAAGATAAAATGCAACAAATATAAAATTCAACCCACAAGATGTCAATTAGGCTCGATGCCCCTGCATCATTCTCTCTTCACCATACAAGTCTTGGCAAATCGATGGTCTTGGGGCTTCCCAAAGTATAATGATGGCTCACTCCTTGAGGTATAGCTTTCACTCTCCCCCCTTTACTATACCCTGCCAGAACATGTGGTTGAGGTCATCCTTAGGGGTGATGAAATCCCCTAATAGGCCTCTTAGAGAGGATTCCAAGTGCTTTTGATTCTCAAGATTGCCTTTCGATGTGAGAGAAGAACATACACAAGCTTGGGTCCCTAGGATTGAAATAAATAAAACAAGTAAAATAAACTAGAGAGTTCTTTTGATCTCCAAGATCACCTTGCAGTGTGAGGAGAGAGAATACACACTAACTATCTTAACAAGCATGGCATACAAGAATCGCTCCCTTAATAAAATTAAAATGTGCGACTATACTAATGAGAAAAATAAGTCTTCGACAAACGTCCTGCACCAGATAGTATTAGTAGTCTTACTTTTGTTCTTTGATTGGCAATAGGACAAGCTACAAAAATCAGGTTAGCCTCCAAACCCCAATCGTTAGATGAAAAATTAGAAATTCAGAATCAGGATCAGAAACAAATAATAGTGGTCAAAAGTGCAGCAGTAATCAAAAACAAAATTATATAAATCATATGCATAATTATGTTTATCAGATGTGAAAAGATACCTATCAGATGCATTGAATATGGATCAGATGCATTGAAATGTCAATCAAAAGTGAACTTATACCTATCAGATGCACAATTCTATTTATTAGATGCGTTAGGTCATCAGTCAGATGTGTCAAACTATATTAGATATGCAAGTTGGAGATAAACCATAGCAACAAGATGATTAATCAGATCAAAAACCTTTGAAGGGGTTAGTGTATATCGAAAAATTTGGATTTATAAATGGAAATGATCAAACAATTGAAATGCATAACCTAAACCCAAATAATTCAATACCTCGAAGATGCAAGATGAGCTTGATTGATCAATTTGTTGTGTTGGTTGCTCGATTCTGCAGCATAACATTAAGATGAAGATGATATGAGGATGATAGTTGAAGGATGCAAAGGCTCTAATGATATTTTGACAGAATAATGGTACTTGAAGCTCCATGCATTTTAGAAAATTTGGCAGAATAATAGTACTTGAAGCTCAATGCCTGCTAATGGCTTGTGAGGGGTTTGATTTATAGGAAAGGCTTGGTTTCAATGGATGGTTGAGATTAAAAAGCTAATTGATTGATGTGGACGGCTAGGATTGATTAGGTTATCCCACTCTTCAAGGGAGTTGTAGTCATTTGACAAGTGTCAAGGAGGATAGGGCTCATGTGTGCTTGTGTACATAAAAAGTACTACATATGAAAGATATTAAATAAAAGGCTGTAGTACCACTTATCTTTTTTAAATGAAAGAGGCACACATGTCGGCTAAATGATAAGATAAATTAATTAAATAAATAAAATTTATTTAATTAATTGGATAGTGGGGAACTTAATTCAAATAAAATATTTGAATTAATTGGGATATGATGTGGATATTAATTAAATAAATAAAATTTATTTAATTAATTAGCTAAGTAGGATAAGAATGGGATTGAATGGGATTTTAATTAAATAAATAAAATTTATTTAATTAATTGGCTAATGGAATAAGTGGGGTTTAAGAGTGGGATTTAGGACAAAATGCTACATGATGTCTAAGTGATGTTTTTATCAAGGTGTTGCAAGACATAGACAAATTTGGGACAATTTTGGGTGTCTACATTTTGCCCCTCTTTGAGATTATGTTCGAGATGATAAGCTTTATGTCGAGTAACATCATTTCAAAGAAGCTAAGGTATAGATAGAGGAAAAGGATAGTGATGATGATGTAAGGATATGATGATGATGCCCCCTCGAGAGGATAGTTGGGTTGGACAAACACGGGTATGCTCTCGAAAAGAAATGGCTTGGCTACAAAAGAAAGATAAGGGGATAGATAGAATAAATGATGATGCGTTATGCTGCAACGAAAGTGAGCAACCATGATGTTTGATATAGCACTAGACGTTATGCACCAAGGTATAAGGACCAGGGTGACGATGTGTCTTGTGCCCTAGCGTAATACAATCTTGTCTAAATACAAGATATGAATATTAGCTAGATTGATACCGATATGATGCAAATGCAAGATAAAAAGATAACACACACAAGCAAGCAAGCAAGCATGCACAAATGATACAAAAACAAACAAGGTATTGCCCCTGTCAAGCTGTAAACCAATGATTGGTTGTTGATTGTTTTTCTAGTTGAGTGTTGTCATTGCGGGGAAAGCTATATCCCTAGATCAACACAAGGTTGTTTGCTGAGTTGGTTGGCTGGTTGATTGATTGATTTGGCTTACAACAAGGCTAGGATCAAGACCATGGATTGCATTTGGATAACTTGGCTTGATTGATTAACTTTCTTGGTATGGATTACGGATGGGCTTGCACTTGGATCATTGCTTGGAAGGATTGGAAGATGATTGAAGGATGATTAGATGAAGTGATGATTGGATTGATGTGCTATGATAGATTGATTGGAAGAAGTTGTTTATTGATGATGTATAAGATAGATGATAGAAGAAATGATGAGAGAAGAAAGAGGAAAATCGCTTGTGCCTGAATCTGGGCACTTCCTTCGTACTCCAGACTGCCTACATACCCTATATCCACGGGATCAAGGCACTTAACGATGGAAATGAGATGTAGTTCTGATGTTGCGTTTTATTGATGAGATGATAAAAATGGATTGAGATTGATGAAATGTTGATGATGTGATGATATGTGGTGGATTGAGCTACTTTTGATTTGCTGAAGTGAATGGATTTGTTTTGATTAGAGTTGATGTGCTTGAGTTGATTTGCTTTGGTGTTGATGTTGATAATTGATAGGATTTGCTTTGATGTTTGGCTTGATGTGCTTTGGTTGTGATGGTTGCTATTCCTGGGTTGATTGTTTTGATGATTGGATTTGTTTAGAATGATGATAGTGATGGTGTGATGATTAGAGTGTCCACTCAATCTAACAATAAGCAAGTGTTCTCAGTATGCTCAAAGGATGTAAAACAAACAAGGTATTGCCCTTGTCAAGTCATAAACCAATAATAGATTGTTTGATTGATGATAGTAGATAGTGTTGTCATTGTGGGGAAAGCTATATCCCTAGATCAACATAAGGATGTGGGAACGCTATATGCCATTGATGATGATTGATGATTGTTTGATTTGGTTCATGACAAGATTAGGATCAAAAACTTGTTGATTTGGTTGGATAATGTTCCTTGATTGATTAGCTTGCTTCATATGGATTAATGTGACTTGGATTTAAGATCATTGCTTAAATTGATTGGATTGATATGATTGGAATAAGTGATTGATTGAAATGGATGAATGAATGTTATTGATAGGAAGAATTGATGGTGATGATGATTTGATTGGATGTTGATGTAATTGATTTTGATTGAATGTTGAAGTGGATTGTTTTGGATTGATGTGATTGATTTTATTGCTTGGATTTTGTTGGCTATTTGATTTTTTTGGATTTTTTGACATATTTGATTTTTTTTGTAGTTTTTGAAATATTTTGATTTTTTTGTTGGAGTTTTTGGGATATTTTGATTTTTTTGGATTTTTTGAAATGTTTTGAATGTCAATGGATTTACAATTTGGGTAGCCTTTGTGCTAAATACCAATGACAAGGGAAGACCAAGTCTAGGTGCAAGGATGGATAAAAGGATGGGCTCATAGTAAATGGGATGAAAGGCTCATGATAGATGGATATATAAGAGGCGAGGCCATATAAGGGATGGATGCATGCCTCATGAAAAATGGATAGGTAGGCTAGAGTGGAAAGCTCATGATAAATAAATGGGGATAAGCTATAAGATGGAAAGCTCGTGATAAGGATACGCCATAGTGGATGGATCATAAGGGAGCTAGGATGTGATCTCCAAAGGCTATGTTGCATAGGAAGAATAACTTGCCCCATTCTAAGTGGAAATGCTTAGGATTTTTACATGACAAAGTTCATGACCATGGGATGACATGATAGGTTTTACATGACAAGGTGTATGATAGGTGGATAATGATAAGATGGATTCATTAAGAAGGTATGAGGTATACCAAGAGATATCCAAAGCATGTTTCAAGATTTTGCCCCTATGTCTTCATCAAGATCAAAAGGAGGAAAGGGAGGATAAATGGGCTCAATAAGATAGGTATATGGATGTAATGGCTAAGGATGGTAGGATGACAAGATAGGATAAGATAGGATGGAAAATGATATAATGGGATAGATAGTTTGGAAATGGATAGGTTGGATGAGACAATGTGCCCCCAAGTGTAAGTGACATAGAAGATCAACCTACACATGACGCCTGTTTGCCAGGTTTTCATCATGGTACTTATCCAAGGCGCCTGTTTACCAAGTTTTCACCGTTGGACGAAAGGATTTCTCTTTACTATTTTGATTTTTTTTTTTTTTTTGCTTTTTTCTTTTTTTTTTTTTCTTTTGTGCTTTTAGATGGGATGACAACTACACATGGTGCATGTTTGCTAGGTTTTCACCATGGTAATGGATAGGAGGCACTCAAGTGTTTAGTGCGATGAATGTTGGTAGTCCCATTGGAGATGGATGTTGTCTTCGCATGGACCATGTCATTATGCTCATAGATGTTGATAAGGGATTGCATGGATGGGAGATGGATTAGGTAGATAGTGGATAATGATGTGGAATTATGGTAGGGTAGGCTAGTGGCTTATGGTGTGGATTTATATAGGCTTATGGAATGAAGATGGACGAAAAGTTTAT
Source organism: Cunninghamia lanceolata (assembly GCA_027924645.1). Taxonomy (NCBI): domain Eukaryota; kingdom Viridiplantae; phylum Streptophyta; class Pinopsida; order Cupressales; family Cupressaceae; genus Cunninghamia; species Cunninghamia lanceolata. The sequence goes on from BSBN01000209.1 coordinate 4,567,449, forward strand.
GCCAAAGCATGGACCATAGGGATAGCATGGGGGAGATATGTAGGATAATGGATGAAGGTTGGGGAGATGGAGTTATGTGAAGGTGTTGCGGAGTGGAAGGGAACCATGACCAATGGTTGCACACACCGTGATAAACATTGAAGCTTTTGGTGAGATGGTGGTGTAGGAAGAAATGGAGATGTTTGCTTAGGAGATGGTTGATGAAGGGATTTAGGAACCCACATAAATTTAGTATTTTTAGTGCTTTTGCTTTGCTTGTGGGATTTTTGAAGGGAATGGAAGTTTTGGATGGAAATAGGCTTTTGGATGGATATAGGTGGTTGGGATTCTTGAGATGTGGATGAGGATGCCTCATTTGACTTGCTAGCTATTTGCTTAGGAACCCAAACCATTTTGTTTTTGGGCTTTGTTTTTGAAGGTAAGGGCTTGGATAGCTTTTTGGATTGCTTTGCTTTGGTTCTTTGCATTGATTTTTCATGTTTGTGCCCTAAGGCATGAGAGTCCTTACGATTTTTGGTAGGACTTTTAGCTTTATAGGTAGAGGCATCAAAATTTTTGCTTTTGAATCCCATGGCATGGGTGGAGTGGATGGAATGATTGGAAGCTTTATGCTTAGACGATGTGTGCTTTTGTTGGTCATGATTAGGGATGTAAGGATACTTATGAATGATAGGTATGTTAGGTGTTGGAAGCAATGGTGGCAAGGTGGATGGAGGAATATTTGGAGTTGGTAAAAGTGGAGGCAAAGTGGATGGCGGAAGATGTATGGTCACATGCTTTTGACATTTATAGGATAATGGAGGTGAAATGGCTACATATGTCTTGGGTATATGATAAGGTTTGCGATGGAAAGTGGTAGGTTTAGGATGCATGAAGGGATTACCAACATCTTGACCTTGTTTACCTTGGGGTGTGTATCCAAGGCCATATGAGCTTGGAGGGACCTTGACATGGTTTGACTCCAAAATACCTTGTCCATAAAGGCTTAGACCTTTACCTTGGTAGTTCATGTTTTGGAGTATGCGATTGACTATAGGGCTTGGTGTGGTTTGAACACTAGACTTGAGTTCTTTATTGGATGGAGAAGCTGAAATGGAGGACAAAGGTTGTTGTTGTCCTAAGGAAGAACATTCATGGAGGAAGGTGGTAAGACCACTAGGACATGATGGTGGACTTGAAATGGGATCGATGGTAGATATGGAAGGAGGATCATTAGGATCTTGATTATGTTCATTATGTTCACTAAGATCCAAGCTATTTGTTTGATCTTTTATGCTTACTTGGGGGTCAAGTGTCTCATCATGACAAGTGGATGTTTGCTCATTATGGATAGGGCTAGATGGCAAATGACTAGGAGCAATGTGGATATCTTGCTCATGGATAGATATAGAATTATAGATAGGATCAAGGTGCTCATGGATAGCTTCTTCATAGGTATCATCTTGATCATGGAAAAGATACATGTTATGGATAGGTTGCATAAAAGTGATTTGATCTTGAGTTGGACTAGGGCTTAATGTTTCCACATGCTTAGGATTAAACCTTTGACATACCTCTTGGGTTGCTTGAATGGAATTGGAAGGCTCTTGGATAGGCTCTTGGTCAACAACATGAGAACATGATGACTCTTGACTTGGATTAATGATAGAAGACTCTTGAATAGGCTTGATGGATTGTAGGTCACATGATGGGCTTGAAGGGCTAAGAATGTTAATGGAAGGCTCTTGGATAGGCTCAAGGATAGGTGGACCACATGATGGGATTATATGATTGGACATGACCTTTGGAAGTTCTTTGGTAGGCTCATGAATGGGTGTTTGACATGGGGGTAGTTTATTCCTAGCTAGCAGCCAATGGATCACATCCTTCGCAAAGATATGAGTGGATGGGCAATATAATGGATGAGCAATAATAGTGGATGATGTTGTAGGCTTAGGACTAGGATTAGGTTGGGGGCTAATTGGATTGGATGGATTAGGATTTGGACTAGATGGGGGTGACACATGTGATTTGAATGATGTGGCATGATTTCCCATTATAGGTGGGTACACCTTGTAAACAATTGAGAGAAATATTGGGCATTGGTTTGTATCATGGCATTTGGTCCTATGGTATGCACAATAATCATGTTCATCATATGGACTTTCTTCACATGGTTTGACTTTAGGAAGTTCAATGAGTTTTGCTTCAAGCATCCTTTGTAAAACTCTCTCAGCCGCATCCTTTGGTGAAGGATTAGAATGACATGTTGATGAAGGTAATGAAGGGCTTGGTGGTTTGGAAGGTAAAGGGATCAATGGACTATGATTGGGATCACATGGGGGTGTTGGGATAGGACTTGTTGTTTCATGTGATGGCATGTGATTGGATGGTGGAGGCCACTCTAGATTGGTATCTCCCTTGTCAAAGGTTATTAGATCTTGCATAGGATAACTTGGTCTTGTTTGATTTATGTACAAGGGGCCATTGGGATTCAGATATGATTCTTGTTGGAAAGGTGGATTTAAATCTATCAATGGTGCTTGGTGGTCTTGTTGAAAAGGTGTATTTGGACTTACTTGATTTATGTACAAAGAGCCATTGGGACTTGGATGTTGTTCTTGTAATATCACTTGATTGCCTTGTGGATGGGCTTGGTAGTGCATTGGAATGGTGACATGAGGGATTGGATAAGCTTGAGGTTGATGTTCATAGGTTAATGTGGCATTGACTTGGTGGATAGGTGGATTAGGTTGATAGGAAGTGGATGGATATGACATGTGGCTATGAAGTGGATTAGGTTGGTATGGAGTGGCTAAGGATTGTTGTACTTGTTGAGTTTGACTAGTGGCTAAAAGGTGTTGGACTTGGGCTATGAAGTGTTGTAGCTGAGGTGATTGACTTGCATGGGGTTGAGCTCTTTGGATGAAGAAGTGTAATGTTTCAATGGCATCTTGGTTTAGGGGTTGTGATCCTTGATAAAGATTTTGGAGGAATCTTTGGAATTTGATTTCTAGGTCTTCTAGTGTGGACATGTTGTCACCAAGTGTTTGTCTTAAGTCCTTTTAGCAAGTGCTTGTTTAGGGATTTGGATGATGATGTGGCTTGTTTGGATGACTTGGCTATGTTTGGGATGAAAGTGATTGGGTTTGAATGTTATTGGAAGAATGTGTAGGATGACTTGTCTTTATGTGTTTGAGTGTTTAGAGCTTGATGTGGCAATATTCAAACAAATGATTATGCATATACACACATGAATCACTCACACAAGACACATAAGCAAGTTATTAGTTTGGAATAATGTGATGTTGGTTAAGCAAGCACGTGAAGACAATTCAACAAGTCCTATTCAAGGCAAGGCCACTATTACAAGGAGGTTCTAGTGAAAATCCGGGGGACCGGCACCCCACGAGCATCCAGCAAGCCACTTAAGACTTTAACTAACCCTACTAGGAGTTTTAATATACACAATGGTACACCTCCTTTCGAGTTAGCACTGTATGGTGAGCGCTAATACCGGTTAGACTTGGCTTTCGCCTTATCCTCTAATTTTTATAGCGGACCGGATGAAAGTACCGCTTGAGGTCGTTCCCTTGGGGTGGATGCCAAGGCAGGCCTCTCTAAGGTTTAACAAAAGCAACACAAGTAAATGTTTTTGATCTCCAAGTTCGTGTTAGAACGCGAGGAGAGAGCATACACATTTACTTGGTCACACTCGCATGGGGTTCATTAACCTTAGAAAGTCCATGTGTGATCAAACAGTTCAAGCACTTGTTCGTTTTAGATCCAAATCCAAATGTGATGAAAGACAATGGTTCATTTTAGCCCAATGTTTTGATGTGAATTTGCAAACAATTGTTCATTTTATGCCCAAAGTCCAAATGTGTGATCAAACAAGATTAAGATGAAAGATTAGAATGAGTGCACCTGATACAATCGCTTTCCAATTTGCTGTAGATGTTGATGCCAATGCTGCTCCAGCTCCTTAGATGCCCTTACAAGTCACCAATTCCAAAAAGAAACAAGTAAACTTGCACAAGAAGATGGTTACATGAAAAAGGTGAAATCTGAAAATTCTGATGAAAATAATCTGATATAGAAAAATAGATTGCATAAACAGAAAGTTCAGGAGGTCCTAAGCAATTTGAAAAAAAGTTTCGCTGAAAAACGATCAAAATTGCTCAAGTTATGCTCAAATGAAGTTTGCAATGAACCTAAACTTTGACTGATAAAAAAAAAGCCTGAAAAACAATACAGTCACCTGATAAAAGTGGTACAGTTGTGAAGCTTGTCCTCCCAGCTTTCCAACAAGTCCTTGTTTGTGTGATTTCACCTCCGTATGTGAAAGTTATGATAGAAATACCAAGATGCACAATGACAGCTACCAGAAGCAAGTTACAGTTGCCAGATGCGACCAACTATTGATCAGAGGCGATCTGTATTTTGAGACAGGCGGGATACTGTAGATCAAATGCGACACAAAAAATACCAGATGCGGTTCCTGTTAGCTCATAAGTGATGTGTATTGGCCATAAGCGATCAATTGAGGGCTAAATGCGACCTGTATCTGCAAAAACACAGTCAAAACACAAAACCCTATTCTGCACAGGCGATCACTATTAGTTCAGAAGCGATGCCTATCAGTTTAAAGGCAGCTTCTATAAGCTCATAAGCGATGCAAATCAAATTTAAAGCGACCACTGCTAAATCAAAAGCGATGCGCATAAGGTTAAGAGCGATGACTGTTAGTTCATAAGCGATCCGAATAGATGCATAAGCGATCACTGTTAGGTCATAAGCGACTATGCAGTTTAAAAGCAAATGCTAACAGTATTAAAGATCACAGGCGAGCTGTATTGAGACAAAAGCGATGCGTATCATACCTGAGGCGATCACTGTCAGACCAAAAGCGATCCGGTTAAAGACAAAAGCGATTACTATTTAGATAAAAGCGATCAAAATATGAGCAAAAGCGATTAGTATCTGACTAAAAGCGATCAAAATATGTGAAAAAGCGATTACTGTTAGCCCAAAAGCGTGCCAAATGTAGTTAGGGTAAAATTGCAAATCAGGGCAAATGAATAAACAGCAATGATAAAAACCCTAGCAATGCACAATGAAGCACAAGACAACATGAAAATCAAAATAACAAATGTAAATGCAAACCAATCTCCATGTCAAACTTGATTCTATTTATTCATTTGCCCTGATTTGCAATTTTACCCTAACATACATTTTGGCACGCCCGGTGGGACTCACGTCCTTGATTAACCTCTCTTGTTTGAGTTGTTTTTATGAAGTTTAGATCTCTTGGAGCGCGAATCTTTCATTTTTGTAAGCTTTTGTAGCAAAAATTTGCATTTTTTCTAACCCTAGTTTGCAAAGATTTGGCTAAATATGTATGTAGATGATCTCTTAGCCCAAATCTAACCTCACCATTGCGTCCGGGAGGCCGTTTCCATAAACTTTGAGTACAAATTTGCCTAAATTTGATGAAAAATGGAGCGTTTGGTGAAGAAAACAACAACCGGACTGCAACAATGTGCTTCTGGTAATTCAGGTCGCTTATGATCAAACAGCATTCGCCTGGGCTAAATCAGCTCGCTTTTGGGCAAACAGCAGTCGCTTATGGTCAAATTTGGTTCGCTTTTGAACAAACAGTGCTCGCTTTTGAACAAAAACTGATAGCATATGGTAAAATTGGTCGCTTATGGTTAACATTTGCCTTCTGTCTCCTGAAACTTTCCAGATCGCTTTTGGGCTAACAGTAATCGCTTTTTTACATATGTTGATCGCTTTTAGTCAGATACTAATCGCTTTTACTCATGTTTTGATCGCTTTTATCTAAATAGTAATCGCTTTTGTCTTTAACCTAATCGCTTTTGGTCTGACAGTAATCGCCTTCTGCAGAACTAGGGTTTCTGTTGCATCTTTCTTTTTGCAGATACAGGTCGCTTGTAGGCTAAAATTGGTCGCTTTCAGATTTTTTGCATCGCTTATAAGTGTACAAAGTTCGCATCTGGTGTTCTTTCGATCGCATTTGATCTTCAAGGGTTCGTCTGTGTTAAAATATGAGATCGCTTCTGGACACGCAGTGATCGCCTCTGCATCTTTCGCATCGCTTACAAGCCTACACTGCTCGCATCTAGTGCTTTTCCAGATCGCATTTAAGCTGCAGGGGCTCGCATGTTGCTGAAAGGAGATCACTTATGATTAACAGTAAATCGCCTCTGCACTTGTCTTAACCGCCAAGGTTCACCTGTACCTTCTGCATGCCAAAGGAAGCTATTTTTTTCAAACTTGCATAACTTTCACATACGGAGGCAAAATTGCACAAACGAGGACTCATTGGAAAGCTGGGAGGACAAGCTTCACAACTGTACCACTTTTATCAGGTGACTGTATTATTTTTCAAGCTTTTTTATCAGTCAAAGTTTAGGTTCATTGCAAACTTCATTTGAGCATAACTTAAGCAATTTTGATCATTTTTCAGCGAAACGTTTTTTCAAATTGCTTAGAATCTCCTGAACTTTCTGTTTATGCAATCTATTTTTCTGTATCAGATTATTTTCATCAAAATTTTCAGATTTCACCTTTTTCATGTAATCATCTTCTTTGCAAGTTTACTTGTTTCTTTTTGGAATTGGTGACTTGTAAGGGCATCTAAGGAGCTGGAGCAGCATTGGAATCAACATCTAAAGCAAATTGGAAAGCGATTGTATCAGGTGCACTCATTCTAATCTTTCATCTCTTAGTCTGGACTGATCACACATTTGGACTTTGGGATTAAAACAAACATTGTTTGCTATCACATCATTGAAAATTTGGGCTACTAAAACAAACCATTGTCTTTCATCACATTTGGATTTGGATCTAAAACGAACAAGTGCTTGCATTGTCTTCCACACATGGAATTTCTAAGGTTAATGAACCCCATGCGAGTGTGACCAAGTAAATGTGTATGCTCTCTCCTCGCGTCCCAACACGAACTTGGAGATCGAAAACATTTACTTGTGTTGCTTTTGTTAAACCTTAGAGAGGCCTGCCTTGGCATCCACCCCAAGGGAACGACCTCAAGCGGTACTTTCATCCGGTCCGCTATAAAAATTAGAGGATAAGGCGAAAGCCAAGTCTAACCGGTATTAGCGCTCACCATACAGTGCTAACTCGAAAGGAGGTGTACCATTGTGTATATTAAAACTCCTAGTAGGGTTAGTTAAAGTCTTAAGTGGCTTGCTGGATGCTCGTGGGGTGCCGGTCCCCCGGATTTTCACTAGAACCTCCTTGTAATAGTGGCCTTGCCTTGAATAGGACTTGTTGAATTGTCTTCACATGCTTGCTTAACCAACATCACATTATTCCAAACTAATAACTTGCTTATGTGTCTTGTGTGAGTGATTCATGTGTGTATATGCATAATCATTTGTTTGAATATTGCCACATCAAGCTCTAAACACCAAAACACATAAAGACAAGTCATCCTACACATTCTTCCAATAACATTCAAACCCAATCACTTTCATTCCAAACATAGCCACATCATCATCCAAATCCCTAAACAAGCACTTGCTAAAAGGACTTAAGACAAACACTTGGTGACAACATGTCTACACTAGAAGACCTAGAAATCAAATTCCAAAGATTCCTCCAAAATCTTTATCAAGGATCACAACCCCTAAACCAAGATGCCATTGAAACATTACACTTCTTCATCCAAAGAGCTCAACCCCATGCAAGTCAATCACCTCAGCTACAACACTTCATAGCCCAAGTCCAACACCTTTTAGCCACTAGTCAAGCTCGACAAGTACAACAATCCTTAGCCACTTCCTACCAACCTAATCCACTTCATAGCCACATGTCATATCCATCCACTTCCTATCAACCTAATCCACCTATCCACCAAGTCAATGCCACATCAACCTATGAACATCCACCTCAAGCTTATCCAATCCCTCATGCTGACATTCCAATGCACTATCAAGCCCATCCACAAGGCAATCAAGTGATATTACAAGAACAACATCCAAGTCCCAATGGCTCTTTGTACATAAATCAAGTAAGTCCAAATACACCTTTTCAACAAGACCACCAAGCACCATTGATAGATTTAAATCCACCTTTCCAACAAGAATCATATCTGAATCCCAATGGCCCCTTGTACATAAATCAAACAAGACCAAGTTATCCTATGCAAGATCTAATAACCTTTGACAAGAGAGATACCAATCTAGAGTGGCCTTCACCATCCAATCACATGCCAACACATGAGCCTACTAATCCTATCCCAAGACCACCATGTGATCCTACTCCTAGTCCATTGGTCCATCAACCTTCCAAACCACCAAGCCCTTCATTACCTTCATCACCATGTCATTCTAATCCTTCACCAAAGGATGCGGCTGAGAGAGTTTTACAAAGGATGCTTGAAACAAAACTCATTGAACTTCCTAAAGTCAAACCATGTGAAGAAAGTCCATATGATGAACATGATTATTGTGCATACCATAGGACCAAAGGCCATGATACAAACCAATGCCCAATATTTCTCTCAATTGTTTACAAGGTGTACCCACCTATAATGGGAAATCATGCCACATCATTCAAATCACATGTGTCACCCCCATCTAGTCCAAATCCTAATCCATCCAATCCAATTAGCCCCCAACCTAATCCTAGTCCTAAGCCTACAACATCATCCACTATTATTGCTCATCCATTATATTGCCCATCCACTCATATCTTTGCGAAGGATGTGATCCATTGGCTGCTAGCTAGGAATAAACTACCCCCATGTCAAACACCCATTCATGAGCCTACCAAAGAACTTCCAAAGGTCATGTCCAATCCTATAATCTCATCATGTGGTTCACATATCCTTGAGCCTCTTCAAGAGGCTTCCATTAACATTCTTAGCCCTTCAAGCCCATCATGTGACCTACAATCCATCAAGCCTATTCAAGAGTCTTCTATCATTAATCCAAGTCAAGAGTCATCATGTTCTCATGTTGTTGACCAAGAGCCTATCCAAGAGCCTTCCACTTCCATTCAAGCAACCCAAGAGGTATGTCAAAGGTTTAATCCTAAGCATGTGGAAACATTAAGCCCTAGTCCAACTCAAGATCAAATCACTTTTATGCAACCTATCCATAACATGTATCTTTTCCATGATCAAGATGATACCTATGAAGAAGCTATCCATGAGCACCTTGATCCTATCCATAATCATATATCCATCCATGAGCGAGATATCCACATTGCTCCTAGTCATCCGCCATCTAGCCCTATCCATAATGAGCAAACATCCACTTGTCATGATGAGACACTTGTCCCCCAAGTAAGCATAAAAGATCAAACAAATAACTTGGATCTTAGTCAACATAATGCTAATCAAGATCCTAATGATCCCCCTTCCACATCCATCATTGATCCCATTTCAAATCCATCATGTCCTATTGGTCTTACCACCCTTATACATGAGTTTTCTTCCTTAGGACAACAACAACCTTTGTCCTCCATTTCAGCTTCTCCATCCAATAAAGAACTCAAGTCTAGTGTTCAAACCACACCAAGCCCTATAGTCAATCGCATACTCCAAAACATGAACTACCAAGGTAAAGGTCTAAGCCTTTATGGACAAGGTATTTTGGAGCCAAACCATGTCAAAGTTCATCCATGCTCATATGGCCTTGGATACACACCCCAAGGTAAACAAGGTCAAGATGTTGGTAATCCCTTCATGCATCCTAAACCTACCACTTTCCATCGCAAACCACATCATATACCCAAGACATATGTAGCCATTTCACCTCCATTATCCTATAAATGTCAAAAGCATGTGACCATACATCTTCCGCCATCCACTTTGCCTCCACTTTTACCAACTCCAAATATTCCTCCATCCACCTTGCCACCATTGCTTCCAACACCTAACATACCTATCATTCATAAGTATCCTTACATCCCTAATCATGACCAACAAAAGCACACATCGTCTAAGCATAAAGCTTCCAATCATTCCATCCACTCCACCCATGCCATGGGATTCAAAAGCAAAAATTTTGATGCCTCTACCTATAAAGCTAAAAGTCCTACCAAAAATCGTAAGGACTCTCATGCCTTAGGGCACAAACATGAAAAATCAATGCAAAGAACCAAAGCAAAGCAATCCAAAAAGCTATCCAAGCCCATACCTCCACAAGCAAAGCCCAAAAGCAAAATGATTTGGGTTCCTAAGCAAATAGCTAGCAAGTCAAATGAGGCATCCTCCTCCACATCTCAAGAATCCCAACCACCTATATCCATCCAAAAGCCTATTTCCATCCAAAACTTCCATTCCCTTCAAAAATCCCACAAGCAAAGCAAAAGCACTAAAAATACTAAATTTATGTGGGTTCCTAAATCCCTTCATCAACCATCTCCTAAGCAAACATCTCCATTGCTTCCTACACCACCATCTCACCAAAAGCTTCAATGTTTATCACGGTGTGTGCAACCATTGGTCATGGTTCCCTTCCACTCCGCAACACCTTCACATAACTCCATCTCCCCAACCTTCATCCATTATCCTACATATCTCCCCCATGCTATCCCTATGGTCCATGCTTTGGCATAAACTTTTCATCCATCTTCATTCCATAAGCCTATATAAATCCACACCATAAGCCACTAGCCTACCCTACCATAATTCCACATCATCATCCACTATCTACCTAATCCATCTCCCATCCATGCAATCCCTTATCAACATCTATGAGCATAATGACATGGTCCATGCGAAGACAACATCCATCTCCAATGGGACTACCAACATTCATCGCACTAAACACTTGAGTGCCTCCTATCCATTACCATGGTGAAAACCTAGCAAACATGCACCATGTGTAGTTGTCATCCCATCTAAAAGCACAAAAGAAAAAAAAAAAAAAAAAATTAAAATAGTAAAGAGAAATCCTTTCGTCCAACGGTGAAAACCTGGTAAACAGGCGCCTTGGATAAGTACCATGATGAAAACCTGGCAAACAGGCGTCATGTGTAGGTTGATCTTCTATGTCACTTACACTTGGGGGCACATTGTCTCATCCAACCTATCCATTTCCAAACTATCTATCCCATTATATCATTTTCCATCCTATCTTATCCTATCTTGTCATCCTACCATCCTTAGCCATTACATCCATATACCTATCCTATTGAACCCATTTATCCACCCTTCCTCCTTTTGATCTTGATGAAGACATAGGGGCAAAATGTTGAAACATGTTTGGATATTTCTTGACATACCTCCTTTCCAAACCAAGTCCTATCTATGAACCTTCCATCCCATTCAAACCAATCCATCATGTCATCTCTTGGTCATGACCTTGGTCATGTAAAAATCCTAAGCATTTCCACTTAGAATGGGGCAAGTTATTCTTCCTATGCAACATAGCCTTTGAAGATCACATCCTAGCTCTCTTATGATCCATCCACTATGGCGTATCCTTATCACGAGCTTTCCATCTTATAGCTTATCCCCATCCATTTATCATGAGCTTTCCACTATAGCCTACCTATCCATTTATCATGAGGCATGCATACATACCTTATACGGCCTATCCTCTTATCTATCCATCTATCATGAGCCTTTCATCCCATTTACTATGAGCCCATCCTTTTATCCATCCATCCTACATCCATCCTTGCACCTAGACTTGGTTTTCTCCCTTGTCATTGGTATCAAGCACAAAGGCTACCCCAATTGTAAATCCATTGGCGTTTTCCAAAACATTTCAAAAAAATAAAAAAAAATCCAAATATTCCAAAAAACACAAAAAAATCAAAATATTCCAAAAACACAAAAAAATCAATATCCAACAAAAAATCCAAGAAACACAACCAATCATATCATCCAAAACAATCCACTCCATCAACATTCAATCAAAATTAATTCATCATCATCATCAATTCCTCCTATCAATAACATTCCTTCAACCATTTCAATCAATCACTTCTTCCAATTATATCAATCGAATCAATCTAAGCAATGATCTTAAATTCAAGCCACACTAATCCATGTCAAGCAAGCCAATCAATCAAGGAACATTATCCAATCATATCAACAGGTTTTGATCCTAATCTTGTCATGAGCCAAATCAATCATCATCAATCATCATCAATGGGATATAGCGTTCCCACATCCTTGTGTTGATCTAGGGATATAGCTTTCCCCACAATGACAACACTATCCTCATCAATGAAACAATCAACCATTGGTTTATGACTTGACAAGGGCAATACCTTGTTTGTTTTACATCCTTTGAGCATACTGAGAACACTTGCTTATGCTTAGATTGAATGGCCACTCTAATCATCACACCATCACTATCATCATTCAAAACAATCCAATCATCAAAACAATTAGCCTAGCAATAGCAAAAATCACAACAAAAGCACATCAAGCTAACCATCAAAACAAATCCAATAACTTCAGCAAATCAAAAGTCACTCAATCCACCACATATCATCACATCATCAACATTTCATTAATCCATAACTTGATCAATTCAACCCAATCTTTGATCATCATCAATCAAACAAAAATCAGAACTACATCTCATTTCCATCGTTAAGTGCCTTGATCCCGTGGATATAGGGTATGTAGGCAGTCTGGAGTACGAAGGAAGTGCCCAGATTCAGGCACAAGCGATTTTCCTCTTTCTTCTCTCATCATTTCTTCTATCATCTATCTTATACATCATCAATAAACAACTTCTTCCAATCAATCTATCATAGCACATCAATCCAATCATCACTTCATCTAATCATCCTTCAATCATCTTCCAATCATTCCAAGCAATGATCCAAATGCAAGTCAATCCTTAAGCCATACCAATCAAGTTAATCAATCAAGCCAAGTTATCCAAACGCAATCCATGGTCTTGATCCTAGCCTTGTTGTAAGCCAAATCAATCAGCCAACCAACCAACCAACTAAGCAAACAACCTTGTGTTGATCTAGGGATATAGCTTTCCCCACCATGACAACACTCTCAACTATCATCAACAAAACAATCACAAATTAATCATTGGTTTACAGCTTGACAGGGGCAATACCTTGTTTGTTTTTGTATCATTTGTGCATGCTTGCTTGCTTGCTTGTGTGTGTTATCATTTTATCTTGCATCTGCATCAAATCCGTATCTTTCCAGCTAATACTCATATCTTGTGTATGTTAGAATAGCTTTTTGCACTATCCTTTGCATCTAAGGTCATATCATACCTTTTGTGCATTAGGACTTTAATGCTCTAAGTCTACTTCCTCATACATCAGACAAGGTTGTATTATGCTGGGGCACGAGACACATCGTCACCCTGGTCCTTACACCTTGGTGCATAATGTCTAGTGCTATATCAAACATCATGGTTGCTCACATTCACTGCAGCATAACACATCTCCATTTCTTCTATCCATTCCTTTATCTTTCTTTCTTAGCCAATCCATTTCTTTTCGAGAGCCTACCCGCGTTTGTCCAACCCGCCTATCCTCTCGAGGGGGCATCACCATCCTATCTTTCTATCATCATCATCATATCTTTTCATCATCACTATCCTTTTCCTCTATCTATACCTTAGCTTCTTTGAAATGATGTTACTCAACATAAAGCTTATCATCTTGAACATCATCTCAAAGAGGGGCAAAATGTAGACACCTAAATTTGTCCCAACTTTGTCCATGTCTTGCAACACCTTGATAAAAACATCACTTAGACATCATGTAGCATTTTGTCCTAAATCCCACTCTTAATCCCACTTATCCCATTAAGCCAATTAATTAAATAAATTTTATTTATTTAATTAAAATCCCATTCAATCCCACTATCTAATTAATTAAATAAATTTTATTTATTTAATTAATATCCACATCATATCCCAATTAATTCAAATATTTTATTTGAATTAAGTTCCCCACTATCTAATTAATTAAATAAATTTTATTTATTTAATTAATTTATCTTATCATTTAGCCGACATGTGTGCCTCTTTCATTTAAAAAAGATAAGTGGTACTACAGCCTTTTATTTAATATCTTTTATATGTAGTACTTTTTATGTACACAAGCACACATGAGCCCTATCCTCCTTGACACTTGTCAAATGACTACAACTCCCTTGAAGAGTGGGATAACCTAATCAATCCTAGCCGTCCACATCAATCAATTAGCTTTTTAATCTCAACCATCCAATTGAACCAAGCCTTTTCTATAAATCAACCCCCTCATAAGCCATTAGCAATGCATTGAGCTTCAAGTAACATTATTCTGCCAAATTTTCTATAATGCATTGATCCTCAAGTACCATTATTCTGTCAAAATATCATTAGAGCCTTTGCATCCTTCAACTATCATCCTCATATCATTTTCATCTTAATGTTATGCTGCAGAAATGAGCACCCAACATTCCTCCAACAATAATCCTTCAAAATCTTGCATGCTCATGCGAGGTGGAGAAGAGCAATGGAGATAAATCAAGCATAGCGTGGAGATCGGTTTGTAGTTACATTTGTTATTTTGATTTTCATGTTGTCTTGTGCTTCATTGTGCATTGCTAGGGTTTTTATCATTGCTGTTTATTCATTTGCCCTGATTTGCAATTTTACCCGCAAGACATAGACAAATTTGGGACAATTTTGGGTGTCTACAGTTAGAAACCAATAAAAAAATACTTGCAAATTTAAATCATCTTGCAAATAGAATGAATCAGAATATTCTCCCATCTACAGATACAATAAAAAATCAAATCAGAAGTGTAGTAAATCAAATCAAAAGTGCACAAAGTCAAATCAAAATCATCATTCTATAGATCAAAAGCATTGTTCTAGAGGTCAATAGTGTCGTTCTATCTGCCAATAGCATCGTTACATACCTGGTAAACTCAAAAATGTAAAATTCTCAAGCAAATTGTTAGTGTCAAGGATGTGGGTCCCACTAGGCATGCCAAAATGTATATGGAGAAAATTGTAATGTAAATAAGAAGCATAAAAGACCCTTATTCCAACTCTACATAACCTTCAAAGAATGATCACAATATAGTAACAAATAAAATCAATGCAAAAAAACAAAGAGATTATCATAAGTGATTTGTATTCCTTGGTTTGAAATATGTGGATTTCTCAATTACTTTGCATAACCTTAGATAGAAATAAGCATGAATGGATGCATGCTCAATGATAGTGGATATGAATGCTCAAAGCTAAATGATCATGGATGGTTTGTGACTTGGGAGATAGATGTATTTATAGCTTTCACACGATATTGATCAATGATGAAGAAAATTGAATGAATCAATGAATGAGATAAATTGAGAGAACACGAAGAATGTGCACATGACGTGTCCATGTAAAAAAGCTTGTTTTATGATTTAATTGCTTTCATGGATAATAAAACTAATTTGATTTTCATAAATAGAATTGCTTTTTCTATTTAATGAATTGATTGATAATAATAAAGATTTGAAAGCTAAGTTAACTCAAATTGCGATTTTCCTTTTTACATGCAAATAGATTTGAGAGAATAAAATTAAATAAATAAATTATTTAATTCATATGAATGAAGAGTGATTAATGGAGAGAAGAGATATTATTAGAATTAAATAAATAAATTTATTTAATTCATGTGCATGATGAGAGAAAAAGAAGACAATAAAATATTTAATTTTATTTATTTGTGAGAGGAAATTGGAAAAGTCAACTAAATAAATTATTTTAATTTATTGAATGTGGAGGAAATATTAGCTAATTAAATATTTAAAAATTATTTAATTATTGTGGATAAGAGGTGTAGACACCTAAAATTGACCACGTCTTACAACATCACCTTGTCGATACATTACTTGAGACATCTTATGACATTTTATCTTAGGACCCTCACATACCCCTTTCATCACCTAATTAGTTAAATAAATCATATTTATTTAAATAATTCCCATCCTAATCCCATTTTAATCCCATTTATCTCATTAGCCAATTAATTAATTAAATTATATTTATTTATCCAATTTAAATAAATAAAATATTTATTTAAATTAGCCCTCACCTTTATTCTCATCACAACACATGTCCCTCTCTCATAATTTAAGTATTTTTTTATTTGAATTATGTGTCACACTACCACCTTCATTAAATGCCTTTTCACACTACCAACTAATTTAAATAATTTTATTATTTAAATTATGTCACCTCTATTCTTATCCTCACACTTATCACACCACTACCTTTTATTAAATGAAGTGGCCTTGAATTAAATTATCTCTTAATCTTAGCCATCCACTTCACATAATTGACCTTTCAATTATAGCCATCAATCCTTATCTGGGCTCATCTCCTATAAATGAAGCCTCAACTAAGCCATTCTTATGCATCCATCTTCAAGTATCATCATGCTATCAAAATCACTTTAGATATCCATTCTTATGATGCATCCATCTTCCTACAACATCATGCTATCGAAATCACTCTAGATCTCCATATCTATCATCTTCATATCGTTATGCTACAGAAATCATGAGCAATCAACATCTCATTATCCATCTTTCATCATCTAGAACATAGCTAGTAGATTAGGGTGCATCTACTCTATTCTATCATGTGTGGAGGACTTGGTTTGAAGGTAAAGGTATTGAGTTTGTTGTCATTATCTTTGTATTACCTAAAATCCATTTTTTCATCCGCATTTATGGCACACCCGCTACTCTAACCCTCGCCTTTTGCAGGTTTATGTGCTTAAATTTGCAAATCTAACATTATTTTGTCATGTTTTTGTAATCAACTTTTGCAGGTTGCTTCCTAGCCTAGATCTAACCTCACCATCATGTCTTGGAGGCCTCGTAGGCAAGGATCGACAAAAAAAATTGCTATATTTTGCTCACATAATTTTTTTTGAAATTTTTTTATTTTTTTTACTTCGCAGATCCATATGGATCTGCCCTATGGTCTGCAACAACCTGATTTCTTATTACTCTTCAAATTGCTTGCAGGATTAAACTATTAAATGTTTTCATTATTGGATTAAAGAATGTTGTCTATTTTCATTTGAAGGGGGCATTTTTAATTCTACTCCTATTGACCAAACCCTAACATCTCCCGTCGACTAATATTCGCCAATGTTTCAACCCTGGTCTACCTTGCCATTCCAAACCCCCATCGCATCATACTCCTATCACCCACAAAGCTTCACCTTATTAGTCATCTCCTAATCTCTATTACATCCTTGCTCAGTCACCTCCCTAAGACCTTTGTCGCTACCTATATTCTTTGTCACCACCTTCGATCTATCCTTGCCACTGCTGTGACATCAAAGTCGCTACCCAATCCTACCGCTTCACATCCCATCACCTGGTTGAAATCCCCCTTCTGCCACCTCTCCTTATCCCTCCGCTCCTCCCTACTACTGTCAACCTCCTGGTTGCTATTTCCATATGTCCGGTCACCGCCTACCTCCAACCTACCACCCTGCAGACATAAGTTGATGATCCAATAGCCCCACGTGTAGTCTCTTTTGATTGTGGTCACATCGGTGATTAGGAGGAGGGGTCTATCGACTTCCAATTATTTTATTTTATTTTATTTTTATAATAGTTTAGCCCCTGGTCACATGGGTGACTAGGGGCGCAGCTAAAACATAACCGCCAGGGTTAACTGTGGTTTGTTAGCTGCTTCATGTGACCACTTTAGCATTAATAGTTAGCAGTTTATTAGCCACCAAACTTGACCCCTTTCCTCCTAGAGCCCTAGAGGGGTGGTTTTTTCTTTTCATCATAACTTTCTCATAATAGATCAGATTTTCACAAAACCAGCTGCATTGGAGAGATGGTTCATCTAGCTTCACTGTGGTGAAGGAATTTTTAGGTAATTGTATCAAATTCATTAGGTAAATTCATTCAAATTCAAACTTTGTTTATAAACTTCAAACGATCATCTAGGAGGACGTAAGGTGCTGTACAACATCAACATCAACTTCAACATCATATCTAGAGATCAATATTTCTACGTGCACTCAATCCAACTCTTGTCTTTCCTTTCATAAAAATCTTGTTTGCCATCACACTTTGATTTGGGCTTTAAAATGAACTATTTTTTGCAATCACACTTTAAAATTGGGCTTAAAAGGAACAAGTGTCTCCACCATCACATTTGACTTTGGGTTTAAAACAAACTTGTGCTTACATTTTTTGGTGGATTTGAGTTTAATTGTGGGTGTGTGTGCTCTTCTCATGCACTTCGTGTGATCTTGAGAATCAAAAACATCCTTTAATCCATTCATCTTTCACAACACACATTTCAATTTCTAAGGGGAAATAAACATTGCGAGTGTGAATCTAGTGTGTGTGTATGCTCTCTCCTCACTTCGCAAGGTGATCTTGGAGATCAAAAGAACCCACTCAATTTGCTTTTGTCACCCTTACTAGGAGGCCTTCTTGGAGACACACCACTCCAAGGGATGACCTCAACTCTAGTGTTTCGGTGGAGTCTAAAAAGTGAGGAGTGAATCAATAGACACCCCTCTTGGAAGTTAAAGTCTTGTCATTCGGGCTAAGCCCCCAAGAACTTTATACCTTGGGGAAGTGAAGGTGAAGGGTGGGTTACCCCTTTCTCCCGGTTGCGTCGCATTATTTCAATTTCATTTCATGGAATTAGGCCCCCATACCTTGTGTATATTGGGGACATCCTTAGATCACTTCTTCATCCTAGGTTAAGACCTATTGGACATACCCACTTGACTAATATTAGGCTTGTTGATGTGTCTTCAAGTGCCTTTATAATCATAACAATCAATTTTCAAAATCAAACTTGCTATTGTGTCTTGTGTGTGTGATTCATGCATGTACATGTAAAATCATTTTTTCAAAATTTGCCTAAGTCAAGCTATCAACATAAACACATTCCACATCATTCTAAGTATTCTTGTCATCACATATATCCTAAGCCAAGTCATCCTCATCAAAACCCAAATCCTAATCATCCTACTTGTCATATCCACACCATCATATTCATTATCTACCTCCATCCATTTCGAGAGTCTACCCATGTCTTTCTCCCCCACCTATCCTCTAGAGGGGGCATCATTCCATATCATACAATCACCATCATCCTAGTCACTCATCTAATCCTAATTATTCATATATCAATCCTCATCATCTTAAACATCTAATCACTCCATCATAGTCATCCTAATCACCCCTCTTATCCATCTCATCCCTAATCATTCTAAGCCTCCATCAACATCTAAACCAACTCCAATCTATCCATAAGCATCCAACACTTGTCAAAATGGTTGTGATCATTAACAAGCCTAGGTCAAATCTAAAACCCAAAATCACAATCCGAGGAGGCCCTCCTTATATCTCCAATGATGATGAGAATCTTGTAGATTATGATGCATATTTGAAGCAACAAGACGAAATACGAAGACTTCAACATATGTGTAACTCCATCCCAACAATAGAGAAAAAGATCCTAGCACAACAATTACAAGCCATCATCCAACTACTTCACCAACTAGCCCAAATGTCACAACCCATAGACCAACAAACCATACAACAAATACAAGTCATCATCCAACAACTTAAATAAAACCAATCACGTCAAATACAACAACCCCTAGATAAAATCCAACAACTCATAGCCACATACTAATCCCAAATTAAACAAACCCAACCACAACATCAACAAATTTCACCTCAATCCTATGTGTCACCTCTATCATCATACCACCCCTATTCCATCCACATATCAAGTCCATTCTACATCAACCTATCCCACTTCTTTCAATGTTAACCAACATCCATTTCAATTCACATCCCAAAAACATCCATTTCAATTCACATCCCAAATACCCATTCCAATTTACATCCCAAAGACATTCATATCAATCCATACCCCAAGATCTTTACCTACATATCCCACCATTTCACCACACCACCAAAGTTATTCACAAGACTATCAAGTACCTTTACAACAAGAACATGCAAGCCTAAGTTGCCCTTTGCAACAAGATCAATTGTCTTTAAATCCTCATGCTACCTTTGACAAGGGAGACACCACTCTAGCTTATCTATCCTATGGGTATAATCCATCATCATCCCATCAAATGCTAATCCAACAGCCTCCTATTCCTATCCTAACACCACCATGCAATCCATTATCCAATCCATCAACCCCTTCATTACCATCTTCCTCTAAATTTCTTAATCCTAATTCATTAACCCACATTCCTCCTAGTCCTAATCCATTCATTCATCCACAATATCCTTCTTCACCCAATATATCATATGATCCACCACCTAGTCCATTAACTCCTTTTATTCCTCCACCATGGGATCTATCCACTCCTAATCCACCATCAAATCCTAGTATCCCTCCACCTCATCCTAATCCAAAGCCTATAACTTCTTTCACCCCTATTATCCCTCCACCTCATCCTAATTGCCCAGCATGACATAGATCTTGATCTAAATGCCAAACCTGTTCATCAAATATAGTGGCATGTAAACCCCAACATCGAACCTTTGATGAGGAAGGAGCTTGCAAAGATCATTCAAGATAGAATTATTTTTACCATTAAGTATTCCACCTGGGTGGCTAATTTTGTGTTAGTGAGGAAGAAAAATGGTAAGACTATGTGTAGACTTCTATGATCTGAATCAAGCTTCCTTGAAAGACCATTACCCTCTACCGTCCATGGACCAAATCTTGTAGACTGTAGTAGGGGTAGAAAAATTCTCATTGCTCAATGGTTTTTCTAGATATAACTAGATTTTTGTAAGGGAAGAAAATTCAAGATAGCTTTCACCACTAAGTGGGGAACCATGGCATACACAAAAATGTTGTTTGGGCTCTCCAATGCTGGTGCCACTTTCCAAAGGATAATGGACATTGCATTTAAGGGTTTCGTCAACAAATTCATCCTGATCTATTTGGATGATATTACAATCTTCTCTAAGAAAGGCAAAAACCATATGGATCATCTGGAGAGATTTTTTGAAAGGTGCAGGGAGTTTAGAGTGTCATTGAACCCCAAAAGGTGTATTTTTACTATTTCTCAGGGAAAACTCTGGGCCATTTGGTGTCCAAGGATGGGATCTCCATAGATCCTAAAAGAACTTTAGCTCTCCTTTCTCTTCCTCTACCTACTCACAAAAAGCTCTGTGGTCATTTCTGGGAAAAATTAATTTCATTAGGAAATTCATTCCTAATTGTGTTGGTTTAGTCAAATCACTAACCCTAATGCTAAAAAAGGATGCTATTATTAGGTGAACCAAGGAGGGAAAATAAATTTTTGAGAAGATAAAAGAGGAAATTTCTCAAGCACCTACCCTCATGAACCCTAACAATGAGAAGGAATTTGTTATTTATGCTCATGGAGGAGAGAAAAACATTGTTGTTGTTTTGATGCAACAAAATAACCAAGATATGGAGCAACCACTAGCCTTTTTCAGCCAAACACCAAAGGATTATGAGGTTAGGTACAATCTCATGGCCAAGTAGGTTTCTTCCATTATAAGAGAATTAAAAAATTCAGATATATGTTGGAAAATAACCACATTAAAGTATTGGTTTCTCATCCTAGTGTGAGAGACTACATAATGGGAATATAAATTAGTGAAAAGAGGGAAAGCTAGGTTACAAAGATCTTGGAATATGATGTTACCATCAAAGCCACTAAGGTGATTAGAGGAATAGGACTATGTGAGTATCTATCTCAACCTAAAATAGATGAGGTGAACTCATCCTATCTCTTTCACGAAGCACAACCTATAGCAAAACCAACAGTTGTGAGTTTTTGGACAACAGACATGGCCAAGTTCCTATCCACTAGCAAGTATCCTCATGGATTAGATAGAGTTAAGAGAAGAAACTTCATGTTGCAGTCCATGCCATATGATTTGGTGGATGGAATTCTTTTTAAAAGGGATCTGGATGGAGTCTTTCTGAGATGCATTGAAGAAAATCATATTGATAGATTACTCCGTGAGTTTCATTCAGGCCTAGCTAGAGGTCACTTCTCTGCAAGAGCTACAATAATGAAGATAATGAGGGTAGGTTATTTTTTGCCCACATTGTTCAATGATGCCCATTTATGGTTAAGAAAACACAAAGAGTGTGCTATTTTTGTTGGAAAGAAGAGATTGGTAACCCTTCCACTTCACCCCATCTAGGCAAATTAGCCTTTTTCATAGTGGGGCCTAGATTTCATTCACATGATCAACCCTACATTTAGTGCTGGGATCTAACTACAATGGACTACTTCACCAAGTGGGTTGAAGTTGTCCCACTCAAAGAGTCTATAGAATTAGCAATCATGGATTTCTTGGAAGAAATCATGACAAGGTTTGAAGCTCCCAACATTATCATATTTGATAATGTAAGAGCTTTCACTAGTTTTAGGATAATCGATTAGGCTTTGAAGTATAATGTGTTTTTAAAGACTTCTTCTAACTATTACCCACAAAGTAATAGTTTAGCTGAATCCACCAACAAGAACCTGATCAGAATCTTAAAGAGAACCATGGAGACAAATCAGAGGTAGTGGCATAATAAAATCAGATTGTCTCTTTGGGTTGATAGGATCACCTAAAAAAGAGCCATTGGTAATTCTCCTTTTGTTCTTGTGTATGGAAAAGAGGCTAGGCTGCCCTTGTCTTCGGAGCTTCTTTCATTAAAGTCGGCCCAACTATTGGAATTAGAAGGTAAAGGTATTAGGTCTATAAGGATGGCTAAATTGGAAGAACTTAGATAGTTAGCCATGGTTACAATGGAAGAACATCAAAAATAGATCAAGTAATTTGAGAAGAGGGCCAAAGATCAAATCTTGAAAGAAGGAGATCTAATTTTGAAATGGTATACTGACAGAGCCAAGCCTAGAGGCCAGACAAAGTTTGACACAATCTGGAGTGTCCCGTATATCATCACCAGTTGCAAGCAAGCCAACACTTTCCAACTTTCAAAGCTAGATGGGAAGGTTCTACCGATCTTAGTAAATTATATTCATCTCAAACCTTACTTCTAAGGTTGGTTTGAGATTTTGTATATACTTTTTTGTTTTGTTTATGTTTCATTTTTTCTTTCCCCTAATAGGGCATGTAGATTCATTGATTCAAATTCAATATTTTTTTGCATTTGGTATATAAGTGAGTTTATGAAGGGAAAAGAGGATGGAAGATTTGATGCCATTATTGAATTCTCCTTCTCTTTCATGGGAATGGAAAGGAAATTCATGAAGAATCATCAAGGTTATTTTGTAAGTTCTAATGAAGTTGTAGGAGTTCAATGTTTACAATTCATGAATAACTCCTTGGAACTTAATTCTACAATTGAAGATAGAAGTATGATGCTTAGCATACTCTATGGTCTTGGAGAAGAATTCATAGTTAAATGGACTACTCATAAAGGAAAACCTCTATGGGTAGAAATTTGTGTAATGAAGGAGAGCATGCAAACTATTTTGTTCTTTGGTAAGTAACATAACCTCTTCTATGTTATTTAGTTGCTTCCAAATCAGCAAAAAAGGATGCTCAGAAATATGTTCCCAAAATTGTTACTAGATAGAAGATTGTAGCATATAGATAACACTTGGAAAGAGAAACAACAATGCAAACTTATGGAAAGGGATGCATACCATAGATGGCTTATATGTTCACATGAGAAGGTGCAAAATAATGTGGAAAAGTGCAGAAAACTTCTTGTTGGTAATTCTTTAGGAAGACCACCTAATGAAGAATGTACTAATATGGTTCAAGATAAGGTTTCCATATGGAATGTGATGATGCATGGAGGCTTCATCATCCCTAATTCTTTGAAGGCTCAACTTCTAGATGACTCATGGATTGAGATCAAGGTATGCAATATTTTGGAACTAGTTAAGGTATACTTTCATGATGGAGTTTCCTTTGTGTTGCATCAACCTTGTATGGTGTTTATACTCACATATATGAGTTTTTCAAGAAGTAGTAATTACTATCACTATTGTGAGTTATGGATTTATGTTGAGTATCTTCCTATTTTTGAAGGAGTCATCATGGATATTAGGAAGTCAAATTATGAGCATGGTTATGTTACTTCTATAAAAAAATTTCATATAGGAGTGGTGTGTGGTATTTTTGTTGTGTGTTACTATGTTTTTTATGTTCATAATCCATTCCAAGTGTTGGAAACTATATATTTTCAGTTTGGGCACTTTTTGTTGTTGATAAGGGTTGACTATGCAGGGAGAAAAATACACTATGTTATTCGGCAGTTTGGTCTATTTTGTATGAAGATATTTATGATTTTGTTTTAGAAGTTTATGGTGGTGATGTTATGCTATGATAAACCCCTTTTTTTTGTTTCTTATAAGAGATCAATAATAACCAAGAGAAGATTTCTTGGAAGTCTACAAAATAGAAATTTATCCTCAATATTGTTGTTTCTTTACTAACTAGTCACCATGGAAATTCATATGTATACTTAAGAGTGAATTGGAAGGCACTTGTGGATAAAGGGTGGAGAAATCTTAAGATGATAGGATATTCCAATGATGTACTTGAAACTATCATTTTGGGAAGTGTGTTGGGTGATCAATATGTGCTTGTGAATGGACACAGAAGGTGCACAATCTTCTACCAAAATGAATTATTGATTGCAGATTCAATTTTTGAGATATGGTGGTGTATTTTATGCTATTATATG
Source organism: Cunninghamia lanceolata (assembly GCA_027924645.1). Classification (NCBI taxonomy): domain Eukaryota; kingdom Viridiplantae; phylum Streptophyta; class Pinopsida; order Cupressales; family Cupressaceae; genus Cunninghamia; species Cunninghamia lanceolata. The sequence continues at coordinate 4,592,129 of BSBN01000209.1, forward strand.
ATGTTAATTTATGTTACTCAACAGTACCATTTATATTCTAGATCAGATCCTGAAGTTGCATTTAACATCCTTCAAGATGAGGCAAAGTATGAAACAATTAGTGATGATTTTAGTAGGGTGTATCCTCACAATTCGAAGGTAAAAGAAGTAATTGCTTCCAAGTTATGTATTTTCTGTTGTGGGGGATGCATTGACTATTATAACATCTCTATAAGCTGCAAAAATCAGATTTATATCATTGGGAGAGGTTGTAGGAGTTTCAGGTTTGACTTGACATTTGCTAGTGCATATACACAGTTGAACAGGCAAGTTCAAAGGAAGGCCATTGATGGAAAATTAATGGAGACATACTACATACATATTGATAGAATGGAAGTGTTGGTTGTGCCTTGGTGATTTCTATAGCAATGTCACTCATCTTAGATCCACTACTTTGAGAGTTTTCGGGATGTTAGGAAGGATGTTGACCAAAATTACATTTGGCAAGTTTATAGAATTTCTTTGGGAAGATGTGGTTCAGATTTGGAATTGGAGTGAATGTTTCAAATATTTGCATGGATATTCCTATTGGTTTCATAGCATTGTCACATAGGAATCTGAGTTTTCAAGATTGCACAATGCCCCTTAGGAAAAGATACAACACCTCACAAGTACAGGATCAAGGTTTGGTATGCAGTTTGACATGTTTTATCATTTTGGCATAAGGATTCTTTAGAATTATGATTGTAATTGCTTGAGGACAAACAATTTTTGGAAGGGAGGACTTGTCATGTCTCTTTTTCCAAAAATAGCACTTACTAAAAATAGCAAGTTTCCACTATCCAGAAATAGTAAGTCAGGGGTTGTTGGATACATTGAAAAATAATATTTATATTGTCTTGGTGAAATATTTATGTTTTGGACAAATAAATATTAATTATTAATGGTTCCAACACAAGTGGAGCATGGGAATCCTTGGCATAATTTCTTGTGGGTTAATTCGACAACATTGGGGAAATTAATTGGTTTAATATTTAATATTATCCAAATGTAATTTATATTATTTTGGACAACTAAATATTTTGAGGCTCAAGAGAGGCATTGGAGATTGGGTGCCCACTTCTCCTAATCTTGAATCATGCAAAAGGTGAAAATTTGGTCATTGGCAAGCATTGTTGATATGACTTTTTCTCTCAAACTTGCATATTTGCATATTGTGGCTTCAATGGATGAAACCTTGTTGGAGTAGAAGGCTTGTGGACAAAAACCCATTAGTCTTGGGTGGCCAAAGGATGAAAACCATTTGTTCACAAGGAGTAGCTTCATCTAGAGGTTGCAGAAAGCTTCAAGGATTTAGTAGTTTCTGGCAGTTTCCATTGTTTATGTGTGCAAGTCTTCTTTGTGTTGTCGCGATGATTTTGGAAGTGTTGGAATGTGCTGCTATTTTTATTTTAATTTTTTGGTTGTTTAGTAGCTATAGATTTCCATTTCCTAGTGCCAGAGATCAGCTCTGGGTGTTGTGACCAGTGTTGTGTTGTTTGGGCTTTGTGGGTTGCAATACACGGTGTGTATTTCGACATAATTATGAGATTTTGTTTGGTAGCTTGGTGTTGAGTGTTTTAGGTGTTTTCTAATATTATTTATGTTGTATCAAATTAGATTACATGTATTTCCCTTTGGAAAATCAAACAATATCAGTTTATCAAGTTTACAGTGATTTTGGATGTTATTCAGTGTTCTTAGTTTTTGTGGGTTTTGCATAAAATTTGTTATATGAACTCATATTGTTTTCTGCTGTTTTAAATCAGTGTCTTAGACCTTATTACATGTTATTACATTAGAAATTCAATGCAAATTTTTTTTGGAGAAGTTTCATTCTTTTGGGTGTTATTTCTGTGTAAGACTAGCTAGCTAGTCTACTCAAATTTGATGCAAATTTTGTGGAGTTGTTAAAATTCATTTTCAGATCTGAGTTTGTTAATAAAATTTCAGTTTGGCTCATTACATCACTTTAAGAAATAGAAAGTTGTAATGATGAAAAGAATACCATTTCATCGTGAATGGCTCATTCATCACGCAAAGCAGAATAGGAAAGCAAAAGAAAGAAAAAGAGCAGGGTGTGAGTCATCTATTGAAAAAGGTAATGATTCACCTCCCCACAAACATCAGAAGATTTCAAACATATGTAATCTTGTGAAACAAGCACCTTGTGACTATTTCGGTAATGAAAATCGAACAAGTATGAATTTCTCACCCATCTCACCACACTTGATGGAGCACCTCTCCTAGGTGCTCACAAGTTTGGCCTCTTCTTAGATATTTATATTTATGTATATATGTTGTGTTCTGTTCCCCCGTGTTGTGGTAAATGTTTGTTTAGGTCTCCTTGGATGACCCTTGATACTCTTGTAAGGTCAAGGATACAAGGAGACCACCTCTGTTGTGTCATTCCTTCTATTTGTTTCTCTATTCTTCTACACTTCTCTTGTTGCCATTGTTGTGTGTGGTGCCGTGGGGGTATAACATTGTGGAGTTTATCTTGGAGGCATCTTCCCACGTTGTGACCCTAAGTCACATTTGTCTCCTCTCTCATTTTTTGTAATTTCATTCTTTCGTGGCTCTACTAGTTGACAGATGATGATAACAAATATACACTTCTGATAAGGACCATGTGTCCCTAAACAAGAATAAAAATGGACCCAGTCTGTCATGTCCCTTTTTCTAAAAATAGCACTTTCTATTTTTAGTAAGTCTCATGTCTAGAAAAAGCAAGTTAGGATGGTAAACAAGTGCAGGGAAATAATAATTATTTAATATTATATTTGTTCCAGAAAAATTTCAAATATCATGAACAAATAAATATTAAATAAATCACATTAATTGCTGGAAAATGACTCCTTGGGCATGGGGTCTTGGAGGGAATGTGTGAGTTGGCAAAAAAATAATTTTTCAGCTTTATACTTTTGCATGACAAGGTAGTGGGAGTTATGGATTTTTATTGCAATCTTATTTTGGAATATTGTTGAGTGTAACTCAAAAAGATGGGCATGGTAAACTTGGGTGCCCAAGTTTTCCTTTCCCAACAATAAAAAGATGCAATGTTGTTTTTTGTGGATTATTGCCAATTTCACAATTTTCTTGCAGAGCAGATGCTTTGTACTGCTTTAGTGAATAGGGAAACCATTGGAGATGAATCTTGTGGCTGGTGGACATGAGTTTCCAAAAATCTAAGGGTGGTGTTCTTGGGTTGTAACATCAATCTCATCTCAGAGGTTGCATTTGAGCATAAAGGATTTAGATTGTTCAAAGATTTTGGTGTTTGCAGGGCATTTCAAAGCTTTTTGGAGTGTTTTACGTGTTGTTTCTTGGTGCTGATTGATTTTTCTGTTGTGTGGGGGTTTTTTTGTTGTGTGTCCTACTGTACTTCACCATTTCTAATGCCTTTTTTGATCCTTTTCATGTGTGGATGCCATTCTGGGGGTTTTGGGTTTTTTTTGGTGAAATACACGTGTATTTCCACATGTATTGGTGTTGTGTGTATAGTAGAAGTGTGGGAAATTGTTGTAGAAGATGCTGCTGTATAAAATCAGTGTTGTAGGCTTGATTTAATGACATTTATATCAAAAAATAAAAATAAAATTGATTTGAAAAGTTTATGTGGAAGTTTGATTAATATGTGTGCAAACTAGTTAGCTAGTGTTGGAGATTTGATGTCTATTGTGGTTATAAGTAAATTATTTTCAAAATTAAAAATTATGGTAAAAATATAATTTGAGGACATTTTAGTGGTATCATAGCAAAGATCTTGCTAGCCTATAGGGTATTGAAGAAGAGAAAATCATGGATGAAGAAAGTTGGAAGAATGAGGGAGACCCATAAATTGGCTAGGTGGAGCAAATGTGGTTATAGAAAAATCTTGATGATTCAAGGACAATATCAAAATGGTATGAAGAGTATCAAAGGTATAAACACTTTCTATCATTTCAAATATATTTAATATATTCAAGATAAACTATACCCGTGGATGAGGAAATTATCAAATTTTTTGACAAGTACCAAGGAGAACCTAAAGATGTTAGAGCCACAAAATCATTTGACAAGTACTACATCAGGTCTAGAGAGGAATGAAAGAGAATTTTGAAACAAATAGAAGAGGAATTAGATCTTCAAGAAGTTGCAGAAGGTGGAGCTTTGCATGTTGGAGATTTAAATGAAGGAGAAAAAGAATCAGAATGAAGCATTGATTCCACTATAGAAATTGAAGGTAAAATTTCATGGATAATTGAGGATGATTTATTAATTTCTAATGGTTACATATGTCAAGAAATATCAATGAAATCAAAGAGAAAGATTCAAAAGTAACAGGAGTGGAGGATGAAAAGAAGGTGAATCAAGAAGATTTTTAGACTATCTTATCAAAAGCTTCAATTGAAGAGCATGTTGATGTTGGGAATGTGCCAGGGATTGATGCTTAGAATATCATTATAGATGGATATACACTTGGGAAGAACATTATGGTTAGCCCTAGCACAAAAAAGTTGAGCCACTTGGATGGAAGTGTTGAGGATATCTCAACAATGTCTCTTTTGACAATGGTAGATGAGCATGCTGATCGTAGCCTAAGGCATGAAAATGATGATCACATTTTAGATTTATTTCTTCCTACTATGTCACTACAAAACCCTTTTCATCATGGAAAGGATTATAATGAGGTTGAAAGAGTATGTTCATACATGAGAGTATGGGATCCAAGTGATACTTTAAAAAATAGAGATAGTAGAGTATATGATGATGTTAAATTTCCTATCTCTTGCATATGGATTAAAAGGGAGTTAATGAGAAATTTCAAAGAGTATATTGTGCATACTAATAGTGTTATGAAGAATCAATGCTCTAGATTTATAGATGGTTCCTTGGAGCTAAGTTCCCAAATGGAAAACAAGATTGTAGATGGTGGCCCAACAGAATGTATGAGGTGGGAAGATGGTAATAAAAATATATGTCATTTTGATATTTATATTTTATGATTGAGCATGGAAAGGTATTTGTAGAATCAAACTGCATGTTGGATTTCTATCTTTGGATGTATAGAGGGGAATTCAAGAAGAATGAGATTCTACAAGATGGCTTCATTATTCCAAGCTTTGAGAAGGCTCTAGCTACAAAGGAATCTCCATATGACTTCAAGGTAACCAACTCATGTGTTGCATTTTTTGCATATTTCTCACATCCAATTGTGGAAGAATATTATGTTTTAGGAGGAGATTGGGCTTCACTAATGTAAAGGTGGGACTCCATTCAAATCATGAGCAAGAATTTGAAAGATGCAGGAAATGGGTTTTCTATTTCAAACAAAGGATTTCAGTATGCCTTAGAGTTTACATTGGGTTCTAAGTATGCCATCATCTCACACCATTTTTCAAGAACTGAGTGAAGTAGCTACCCTTAGACCTATGTTTGTAAGAAACATATGCACAAGTTACATTTTAGAAGTTGCACAGGTTACATTGAGTATTTGTTCTTATCATTTTCTTCTCTATGTGTTTATGAGGAGAAGTTACAAAATGACCTTATGGGGAAACATGTACATGAGAAAGATTTTTTGCAGAATATTAATATTGGTTTTCATCTTGCTAACATTTTTAGAACAACTTTTGGAGGAAGGCCTCATTTGAACAGACATGAACAAAGGAAAAATGAAGTGAAGACTTTTATGATTCAATGTTTTCATCCTATGAGTCAATGTCAAGGAACCAAAGGATGCCACTTCTTGTGTAACTATGGTAATGAGGCATCCAGAGTTCAGGTGAGGGGTTTCATATTATTCTAGTTGGCTTTGAATGTGACTTTTGGAGAAAGAAGGCCATCAAATCTTGGAATGCTTTCTACCAACATCATCATTTTGCCAAAGCATCTACATGGAGGGCTAATATCATATACTTGAGACAATCCTTTGGTGCTCAAAGTATTTAAGAGGATACTACACAGGAAGTTTTGGAAAAGATCAAAATGGTGTTTTTTAATTTTGGGATTGAGTAATTTTCAATTTGTAGCCACTATGGGAGTAGATTTAGTCACTATATGTTTTCTTCCAACCTCTATGTTTGATGTTTATGGAAATATTTTGGATTCATACATGGCTTCCCATCAATTTCAAATTGATCACACCGATAAGTGTTACTCAGGTTTGCTATTTTTGCAGTCTCTACATCATTGGTATGTTGCTGATTTTGGTGATTTTAGTTATGAACAGCTGTAGATTGGTACATGTTGAGGAAGTTTATTTGCATGATGATACTAATGGAAGGTATGCACTTTTAATGACAATTACTTCAGCCATCATAAAACTATTTATGAGGAGGTTTGGAGTGGTTTGTGACACTTATGATTTATTTTCAGCTTACATGCAAGTTGATTTGTGCCATGTTTTGGAGACAAGTTGCATACATATTTGCTATCCTTGGATATGTAGAGGAGGGTTTGAGAGGAATAAGACTCTACAAAATGAAGTAAGATATGACCTTTTAGTAAGTTTGTTGCAACCATTGCTTATTCATCATCAAGAATGGAAAGGTATGTTCAAGGATGTCATTGTTAGTATTTTTGGGATTCGTGATGAGGGTTACAACAATGATGGGAATGAGCTTGTTGAGTGTGCCTATATTATTATCATCTATTTTGAATTTAGATCTAATTACATGGGTGAAATATTTTCCAAAGAGTTGACCAAATTACAGGAGTTGTACAAGAAGGTAGTTTCTCATGTTGTTTTCATGATGCATATACTTGGTATCATCGGTGTCAATTTTGAAGATGGGAAGATTTCTATCATGGTTGAGAATGTCTAAAATACTTTGGTTTCTAACATTTTGGATGTAATTGTAAAGGATGACAAGTATGTGCTAGAGGATGGAATCAAAGAATACATCATTTTTTGAAACAAGTTGTTGTTTGCAGGTTTAATATCTAGAGTTGGGTGGAATATTCGTTGCTACTACATGATGACTTGTTATCCTTATATAGACACTTTGCTATTATAAATCAGATAATGAAGTTAAAGGTTTCATCCTTCAAGTGGAGGTAAAGTTTGGGCCAGCTAGTATGCATTTCAACCATTTATATTTCGGTGTTTTGAAGATAGAAGTAGTTATTATTTCCCAAATATGCACTTTCTATTACAATGGATGAAATTACTAATATACTAGTCCTAATAACAACACAAATCAGATTTATATCATTGGGAGAAGTTGCAGGAGTCTCAAGTTTGATTTGTCACATGCTAGTATTTATAAACACTGGAAGGCATTTGGTGAGTTCACAGAATTACATGGGGAAGCTATGGTTTAAATTTGGAATTGGAGTGAATGTAACAAATATTTGCATGGGTATGTTTGTTGGTTTCATGACATTGTTACACAAAAATCTAAGTTTTCAGGTTTGCATAGTGTTCTATGGCAAGAGTTATCTCACTTGACAGGTTCAGGAGCTAGGCTCTATGGACAATTTAGCATGATTTATCACATTGGCACAATGATTCTAGAGAATCTTGGTTTGCATTTATTGAGGACAAGCAATCTTGAGGAGGGAGGACTTGTCATGTCTCTTTTTCTAAAAAATAGCACTTTCTATTTTTAGTAAGTCCCCTGTCTAGAAAAAGCAAGTCAAGATGGTGAAACAAGTGTGAGGGAATAATAATTATTTAATATTATATTTGTTCTAGAGCAATTTCAAATATCATGAACAAATAAATATTAAATAAATCACATTAATTTCTAGAAAATCACTCCTTGGGCATGGGGTCTTGGAGGGAATGTGTGAGTTGACAAAAAAATAGTTTTTTCAACTTTATGCTTTTGCATGACAAGGTAGTGGGAGTTATGGATTTTTATTGCAATATTATTTTAGAATATTGTTGAGTGTAACTCAAAAATATGGGCATGGGAATCTTGGGCACCCAAGTTTTCCTTTCCCAACAATAAAAAGATGCAATGTTGTTTTTTGGGGATTATTGCCAATTTCACAATTTTCTTGCAGAGCGGATGCTTTGTATTGCTTCAATGGACAGGGAAACCATTTGCTATGAAGCTTGTGGCCGGTGGACATGAGTTTCCAACAATCTGAGGGTAGTGTTCTTGGTTTGTAACAACAATCTCATCTCAGAGGTTGCATTTGAGCATAAAGGATTTAGATTGTTTGGAGATTTTGATGTTTGCAGGGCATTTCAGAGCTTTTTGGAGTGTTTTAGGTGTTGTTTCTTGGTGCTGTTTGAGTTTTCTGTTGTGTGGAGGTTTGGTTTCTCTGTGTACTATTTTACTTCACCATTTCCAATGCCTTTTTCTAACCTTTTCATGTGTGGACGCCATTCTGGGGGTTTTGGGTGTTTTTGGTGAAATACACATGTATTTCACCATGTATTGTTGTTGTGTGTAGTAGAAGTGTGGGAAATTATTGTAGAAGATGTTTCTGTATAAAATCAGTGTTGTAGGCCTGATTTAATGACATTTATATCAGAAAATAAAAATAAAATTGATTTGAAAAGTTTATGTGGAAGTTTGAGTAATCCTTGTGCAAACTAGTTAGCTAGTGCTGGAGATTTGATGTCTATTGTGGTTATAATTGTTAAATTATTTTCAAAATGAAAATTTATGGTTAACATATAATTTGGGGACATTTCACAATCTATATATCAAGATGGGGGTAATTTTTTATTGACGCTTGACTAGTAGAATCACATTCATGTAGTGATGTGATCTTGTGTAGTGTTGTGAAATTCTTGTAACAAACCTTTTGCAATACTTTAAATCTACTTCTAGGAACTTTGGAATGTTTTTGTATCTCACCTTGTAGTTACACTCAATTCTGAGATACCTAAAGTATAACATCATGACCATAATTGATTTCAAACCCATAGGTGTAGCCTTGGTTTATTAAGTGGTATGTTGCATTATTTTTGTATCAATTGTTCACAAGATGATTTGGTTGTTATCTTAGCTAAGATTTTCTAACCGAAGCTTTTTTTGATCTTAGTAATCTTTCATAGACATGAATATTGTTAATAGTTGGCATATAATACTAATGTGTTTCTATTGTGATTGTTGGAAACAATCAACAATCACAAGCACATGTCACTTTGGGGCATGGGCTTTGTGAAAGCTCTTGTTCCCTCACGTGTTTTTAACCTTACCTTAAACATGATTGCTACCAGTAAGTGAGAGAAACCACTTTAAGGTGGGGGTATATATTGCGGTAAATGCTTGGATATCTTAGACATTGTGATAAAATGTGTGGCGTATTCTTCCTTTTCATAGTAAGGTGTCTCTGTGATGCAGGTGAGGTTGTGTACTTTGTCTTTGTGTGTTGCATATGCTTCCTTTTCACTACAAGGCATCTCCGTGATGCAGGTGGGGTTGTATACTTTGTGCACATGCTTCCTTTTAACCATAACTCATCTCTGTGCTGCAGGTGGGGTTGTATGTTTTTGAAAACCCTTCTACGGAAGGCGGGATTGTGTATTCCCTTAAGTGGTTGCACATCCTTTTTAAAAGTCCTCTGCAGGGGTGGGGTTGGATCTTGAGTTAATCACCCTTAAGTGTGTCTTTGGCAGTTGTGGTAGCATAGCTCAACCCCTAAGTGTGTTTGGCGTGTCTTAGAAGGCGGCGTGTAGCGATGAGCTCCCCCCATCACTCATGTTTTATGTGTTTAAGACGTATAGTGTGTCGATGACATACTCTAAGGTGCTCGTGTATTCCATGTGTCTTCCTTGCATGTCTTACATGTTTTAGTGGTGGCGCGTAGCAATGAGCTCCCCCCATGCTATGTGTTTTGTGTGCTTTTGATGGTGACACGTAGCGATGAGCTCCCCCCAATGCCTAGTTAGGGCTATATAATTGTTTAATCATGTCTTCTCTTCTTGTATGCCTTGTGTATTACATGACTGCATTCATGCCTTCCCCATGTATTACATGCCTCTTTACTATCTTCTTCATGTAAATTGCATGCTTCCTTATTGTATTCTCTATGTTTTGCATGATTGTCAAGTGTTTTCTTATGTTTTCCTAAGCTTGGGGCTATAAATGGTCTTCTAAACTGAGGGTGTGTCTTCGCTCTAGTGTGTAATATGTTGGATGTGCTTTGGTGGTACTTTAATACATATACTGGCTGAAAGATCATACACACATTAAAGTGGGGGCTAAATGTTATGGAGTAAAAAGTAGCCAACGTCTTTTTACCTTCTTGTTTAGCTCCTAGGTCCCCGTGATTGCATTATACATTCTAAATATTCATCCCGAGGTAAAATTTCCTGACACCAATGTAAATTGGGAATAAGTGGCCCATGCTTAACCTTATCCCAGACCTAAAAGGGGCTCAAAGACTTGGTTGCCACTGCCCAAGTCTTCCCTAATTAGTTGGGGAAAAATAAAGTGTATTTCGGCCTAGGACCTTTCAAAAGGTTCCTCCTTGTCGACACTTTTGGTTTAATTTGACGAATGTTAGCGGGAAAGCATATATAAGTGTGTTTTTGAATTAATTATGAACCTAGATAGAGATAGCCAACTTGAAGCAGTGGAATAAAGAGCATTCAAAGCATTCATTGTGATTCTAGAGAAGATTTGTATTGTTATTGTGTGTTTTGTTGTAGGTTTGAAGTTATCATCTATCTCTCCTTATGAGTTGAAGGATCTTCATTATCTTAAGGGTTTCATCACATAGGTGATATCATTGTTGTTTATCATCATTTGATTCATCATATCATTATTGTGTTTAGCCTCTACCCTGCAAAGGGTACACTTTCTTTATCTATCAACGGTGTTGGGAAGCTTGAATGTTATCCCAAGATTTGACTGACGCAAGTCCCTAAACACCATAACCGCTAAACCCCTTCTCTTTTTCTTGTGTGCAGGTTACAAGATCGAGATCCAAGAAATATGAAGACACAAGAAGACTGAGCAAGGATCAGGGTTTTGGGATCCTATAGCAGTTACAAAATATTCCTGTGTAAGACTTGGATGGTGGCACCCTAGTCTAATTCTAGATCTAGCATCAGGGCAGTCTCTACAACATTTCTCATGTTCATAGTTTCTATAGATTCAAACATCTAGGAGTTTGGCAGTCCTAAAATAGTCCTCCGACACCTCTGCTTCTGAGACATAGGTTCTATCATCTTCCTGATCCTCCCTATGTAATTGGTTTCTAGAGATTTGTTGTACATCTTTTGTCATAATCAAATCATCATAGAACTAGGGTTTAGTGTATTATTGACCTAGGGTTTAATAAAAGGACTTGATTGAATCTGAGCTTTCTATAACACTCATGAGTACAAGATCTGTAGCTAAGTCCACCTCCATTTGGTAGTGACTTGGCTTGGTCTTGTCCTTGAATGTTATTGTGAAAGAGGGTTTGATCTAGTGTGCATTCTGTTGGTTGTTTTAAATTCCCAACCTAATCTCAAGGAAAATAGATCTATAGAATAGCTATTTCCAATAACTGATCTGCCTCAAGGGATTGGCCAATGAATAGGAAATTAGGGTTTTCAATCCCTCTTTCCTCTGCACTTTAGGCTCTGTGAAACCAAGGAAGGTGTTCCTTTTTTTGGAATCTTTCCCTTTTGGGGAAAATAATGTTCTACTCAAATGGATTGGGGTCCCTGAAATACTTGCTCAATAACACTACTCAAATAATAGATGTGTTCCTTTAAGATTTCTTAAAGAATGTTTGATAAGTAAAGATATGGGCTCGATTCTTAAGCTTTAATCATTTTCTTTGCAGAGGAACACGTAAAATAAACTTAACTCCTAACACCTATTGCTGGAAGAGAAAATGTGTTGATTTATTTTTAAAATAATGAGGATAGTTAAAGGGATGTAAACTTAGTACTGTATTTATGAAAAGATCAGTGCCTATCCAAGGGCCATAAAGTCAAGAAGCTTGCAGAAACCTTATAGAACATATGATATAATAAAACCTAGTTTACTGTAAAGATATATTAATGCCTTACATTAAAATACTTTACTAGTCTTGGAGTTAACCATGCTTAGTTATCCGTGTAAACCAAGACTACATTTAGTATTTCTCTTGCAGCTAATTATTTTACTACTTGAGTAAATGCCACAAGATAAAATATACAAACACAGAAAAGACTGTGATGATGAATAAAAATGATCCTTAATCAAATATATATTCATAAATATAGAACTGTATACATGAAGTAGGAGACAGTACACTTCAAGACTCAACAGAATTTGTAAAGTAAACTGTTCAGTAAATTATAACACAACCTTTGTAGTTTTATCAAAACATCTTAAAACTCAGAATGGAAGCTTGAAAAAATGGAAAACTGAATCTATTGCATAAAATAAACTATTTTCAATTCCTCCTTAACCAGATTGATCCCATATTTCAGACTAAGTCTAAAGACATGACCTCGAACCAATGATTTTTCATAAACCATGAATTCCCTTTTATAGAGATAAGGGAGCAGACAAGCTTCAGGCTTAAGACAAAAGAAGTTACAAATTTTCAATAACCAAAAGATGAAGTTGTGAGAGGAGGCCAATACAACCGCGTCACAACTGTATGTCCTACTATTTTGGCAGGGAAAGGAACCAAGCTTTTGATGATTGGTGTATTTCTAGATGTCATAGGAGCCAGGCACTCCTCAAATGCCATCAAAGTATTCAATGAGAGCATTCATTGCTCTGCCTTTCCAATCCACACACCAAGAGATGAGATAATGTGCAAGGAACAACATCGAAAGGAAACCCATGAGTTCTTAACCTCCTTCACTATTTCTGGGTTCCATTGCATGGGTGTGATCTTGCCCTCCTAGTTGAGAAGTTTCATGCAACTTCAACCAAGTAGAAACTTGGGGAATACACACCTGGCTGGCTTCAAAAGTGCTAGAAGCCAAGCCAAGAGAACAACAACAACAACAATTCTCTTCTCATCCCTTATCTATATCATCTTGGTGGGTAATCTCCCTACACCTAGAGTTGATGCTCTGTTAGAAAAATTAGATGTAGGGAAAGGGTAGAAGAAGCTGAGAAGCTTCTTAAATCCAGAAGGGAATCTACCAACTCTTAGAAATAAGGAGCTACTGGAGTTGGGAGATCAACCCTCAGGACCCACCATCAAATGAGATAAGAGACCGGAGAAGAAATCATAGAGGTTCAATGGATGTTGCTACTATCCTCAAATTTTCCCTACACCACCTATTCTAAAGTAAGAAAACTCCAAGTCTCCTAATTCTATAAGGACAAGTTAATAGCCATGAGAATAAGGAAGAAAATATGATAAAATTAGGGAGAAAATAGGACACACAGGAACAGGGGAACTCCATACTGCCAACACGTTTTGAACAGTATAAGGAGTAACACCATAAATTGTCTATTTATAGAAATTCTGGGATGCAAGCATACATCCGCACATCTTTAGTTTAATAAATTCCAGTCATTTCGAAGCATTCTAGTCATAAATGGAAATCTTGTGAAGATTACTATAAATGAACAGAATGATTGGATCTTATAATTTCGCATAACTAAGAACATCACTTCTTGTATTGAATATGCCAGGTCAGGTGTCTTGATTTCCTCAATTTAGCATTGTCATCATGTCAAATTTCATCACACAGCAGATCAAATGTCATTCCTGGTAGTAACATAGATTTCTAAAGGTTGAGCCTGCATAAGCCAAATCTTTCTATTAATAAATTCCTTTGCAGTGGTGGTGATAGAGACTCTGCACATGCCTAAGTAGTTAATGTTTGCAATGAAGCCTCGTCAGATCAGCACCAACTCATCTCCTTGTCACATTTTTAAATTCTGGCTGTCGATCACGATCCTAGCTGGCTTGACCTCAATGGCATTGATTTGGCCCTTTAAGTAGTAGGATGATTATTCTTGCTTTTCCCAATGATGGCTTGCCACCTGGATAACTCTCCCAACCATGATCCTGAGAAAATATCCTCTTTGTAGTATAGTTAAGACTGCATTCCACAATTTTGCACGTAAAGGATATGGCCAGAGATATGGTCTCGGTGGAATGGTAGATGACTGCTAGAATAGCTACACGTGATCAAGACAACTCTCCAGCAAGTGACCACGTCCATAGGACTATAACAAGTCATGTTATTTATTCAATGCACCAGTTCCATCCTTTTAGAATGCCACGTGTCAAGATTTTTGCCATTCCGTAATCACCAAGAATGATCCTTTGGTGAAGTATGGAAAAATGGCAAAAATAATAAGGAAACCATTCTACTTTATCCAGGGCCCACCATCCTTCCCTCCTCAATAGTTACTGACCAACTGTCACTCTTTCCGCAATTCCATAGATGCGAATTCTATCAATATTTTATTGTTGGCGAAATGGCAGAAAAGAAACCACCACTACCACTTGTCAAAAAGAGAGAAAATTAGTAGGACTAGATCTGGGCGTCTATGCAAGTTTTAAAATATCCTTTTCTTCCTTGAAAAAAAGGGGGCCAATGGGTCTAAATCTTTTTTGGGTTTGGGCTAGAAAAGGTAATTGTTCAGCGAGGGGTCAGTCAAATAATGTTCAAGGAGACATAAGGGAGAAACTTAAACTTTGGGTAATGGGAGACAAGCGATCATTTTAGGACTACAATGAATGTGGCCCTTACATTTAACTTTAGCATGGGGGTTTAGGTTTTAACATTTCTTTTGGTATGCAAAGAACCCTAAGTCTAGAAATCCTTCAACCGAATGACATAAGCCTGAGGACAAAAATACTAGAACTATGAAATTTTTTTATATGGTTCCATCAGTGGCTCTAGTTGGGGATCCCTGTTCAACCTAAACAGGGTGAGATCATAGAAAAAACTTTGGAGGAGTAGACCAAACACATAATAGCCCTAGGCCATTATGCAAAGATGAAGCAAAACCTACCTCTGTCAAACATTTTGTTCTCCAGTGACTTCATCAGGAGGCTTCTGAAAACTTTGCTGAAATTTAACCTGCTTCTGCCATAGACACTTAGATAGCCTTTTGGACAACTATTTTCTTCAGAGTCTCCCTGACTACTCTAAACCATAGAAATTTGAAAAATATTGTCAAAAAGATAGTCAGCATCTAGTTCAATTATATCCATTTACTTGAGATAACTACTTTCCTCTGATTTTTTCTTTTTGGGTATATCTAAAAAATAAAAGCAATCATAATCTATTTCATAGTTGGTAGTGAGGGAATTTTCAGATTTTGCTGAGTCAGTGTCAAACCTAAAACAATCATACTCAGTTTCTTCTTTAAAATCTGACACCCTGACTTTATTCTCCAGTATCTGAGCTAGCCATTCCATTTGATGGTGAATATGGGGTTGGGAATCACCCAAGTCTTGATCATTTAATGAAGTTTTTGTTTCCCCAGATATTTTTGTATGTTGAACTAATATTAGTTCATTAGCCTCCTCGGGATCCTCTTCAAAAAATGGATTATCTATGTATCCACAAGGCCCCATATCCTTTATTGATAACAAGTCCATGTTGGAATTAGTCTAGACAACTGAGAGGGGGGTTGAATCAGTTGTCATAAAACTTTAAAGCTTGCAGCAGTTAATTCTTTTTTTTTACTACTTCATTAATAGATTGGTAATGTTATCATGAAAAGCAAGAATCAACAACACATGAGCAGAAGTAGAAATAACACATTTGACATCAAGGTTTTTGATGTGGAAACCCGATTAAGGGAAAAACCATGGTGGGGATTAACCCACAAAGATTATACTTTGTTAAAAGTATTACAATGGAGAATGCACATGCATTCGGGCTCACTGCCCAGAGCTCACTGCTCAAAGAAAGGCTCACTGCCTACAATAGGCTCACTGCCTATAGGAAGAAGATTACAATATAATTTAACTAATAGTTAGCATCTACCAATGCAAAGATTCAATTCCAATTAAGCACAAAATACCGACTTGATACACTTCAGGTGCTGCCACAATAATGGGTTACACTTTTTGGGACATCCTGATTTTTGTTAAAATCGCATATTTTTATAAAATATAATGATTTAAGCCTAGAAAGGTTCCATTTAAAGGATTGTAATTGAATAGGGTTTGATCAAACCCCCTTAGATCAAACCCCCTTGGATAGAACCTCGCTAGTTTTAAACCATACATGTTATGGAGTCTCCTCTACACCTATCAAAATGCTGATAAAAAGCCACTTTTGATTTACCTTTTGGGGGATCAAATGAATTCATTTAAAATTTTATGTTTTGTAAGTATGTAGTCCTTATTATAAGCTTCCCAAAAAGTATAATTTTAAATATATTTAATTTGATTATTATATTCATTTTTTATTTCTTGTGAATGTAGGTTTTTTAATGAACATTAAGGTCTTTAATTCATACATATGAAAAAATAGGAAAATATAGAAAAAAATTCTAAAAAATACGTGTCCTCTAGGTATTGATGTCCTTATTCCAACAAAAAAATTGAATTCCGATACAAGTTATACTTTACATAGTACACCTATGTCTAAATTGTAATTGGTTTGACTTCAAAAGTTAATTAAAAGAAAAATATTCAATAAAACATTATGAAACCAAATGCATCCTCTAGATATCATAGCTAAAAATCTAAATTCAAAAAAATTAGAAGTTTATCCTTCATAGAAAAAAAGTTATGTTTCACATAATACACGTCACTCTTTAAAAATGTTGTTTACTGTTAGAAACTAGTTATTGAAGGAGATGGAAAAGGAAATATAATTTGATTCCAAAAAATTTAAAATATATATATTTAGAATCTACAGACAAAATGTGACAAATCATTAGTTTACATCATCTTCAAATTCCTCACGGTTTAGCAACTATAGGTGTCTGAAAGTGAAGATTTTTTTCAAAATGTTCATTTCAATGTCAACTTTGGCCAAAAAGTGTAACCCACTATTGTGGGATCACCCCCTCATCTTGTTCTGCCCTGTTTACTACTCTACCATAATCTAGATCTTAGATTTCTTCTCTGTTCACTCCCTTTATCTGCTCTTTTCACATTTACTTCATACACACACACTCAATACTCAAATCCATCAGTTATATATATATATATATCCGCTTCAAGTAATTCAATCACTTTTCTATCAGCCTTATGAAGAACTTGACTAACAATACAAGTACTCTTGTTCTGTCGACTGAATCCATGCGCCAATAATGATGCGTACCAGAAATAACACTTGAAGGTCACCATTCATGTTGGCAACTAATATTATATCCCATATGCAACTCACCAAACCACTTCTATCAGATCCACATAAGGATCTAACACAAGTCAGCATGTTCTTTATTGAACTATTCTGTCATATTATGACCCGGTACTCAGATGCTTATAACTTTTACTCCCTTTGTCGCTGGAGGTCAAACTTCTAGATTAAGCTTTTCCTGACAATCCTTATGACTCCTTCAGATCCGCAGCACACTCTGATTTACCACCAGAGAGATCCGGACCAAGATACCGGACCCTGTCACATGCTCTGTTTCTAGCTACCTTGACTTAGATAAATTCTAATTTTGACTTATGGTATGAACACATTATGTTATGTGGATGAGTGGAATAGGCTTAGTTGCCATTAATGACAACACTTGTCATGTGAAGCAATGTCTCTTGCCAACAGTCCATAGGTTCATCAAAAAGTGGGTTATCTCTTATATGCATTGTGTTTGCATACTATCCAATATCACCATCCTGATAACTTGCATCTTTATCTAACTTAGATTTTCCACAACTCTGGAATGAGCATTCTAATAACTACCTAACACTTTCTTCATTGTTGGTAGGAACCCATTCCTTCTAACATTCAAACTCAAAAGAAGTTTTTTCTCTAGGAAATGAAATCTTGTCATTTGATACAAAACATACATCCTCATTGATGAGTGTCAAGTAGCACCCATGAAATACATCTTTTGACCTCTCTTTTTCTCCTTCTTGATCCCATCTTTCTTAATGTATGTACCTGAATAAGCTAGCAAGATCATTCTAGATAATGATTAATTGAGATAAATTACTTAAGATCATAATTTCTGATTGAGGGACTAATGTGCATGGAATTGATGGAAAAATACAGAAACTTCTCTCTTTTTGAATCAACAGGTGTAGATGCTCGAAACATCAATTTTATGCATCTCCAAAGATAGTCTTCAATGATCTCCGGAGACAATACCAGAATACCACGACACCAGAAGTTTTGAAGGAAAGAGAAAAGCCTCTCCGGAGCTGGACGGGAGTCTGGAGCATCTTCGGAGCTGAACAAGAAAGCTACAGACATCTCCAGAGCTACAAACATCTCTGGAGCTACAGACATATCTCCAAAGCTGCAGACAAGGATAGATATCTTCGGTGCCCCCTGAGAGCAGGGCATATTTTTAGCATAGGCTACCGATTAAGCACTCTCAGCAGTGATCGTAATACCCCTCATTTCACTCAAATCATCACCTGAGTGGTGAAGGGTCATCTTTAGTTAACTGTTGGAGTTTTTATCTTTTTAAAGTTTTTGCATGAGTTACTGATAAAACTGATTCAAATATCCATATTTTCAGGGCCTCATTGCCCAAATGTATTAAGACTCAAACTTAGAATTCAGAGTGGACTTCTGTTCCACTCATTCTACTTTTTGCATGGTTATTTTTCCATAGTTAGACAGCTAGTATAATAAAGAGATGGATGTCATCTCATAGAAGAATTGGTAGATAAGATAAGTGATATGTCATCACTCATTTTATATATACTTATAGAAAGAGCAGAAGAAATATACAATGATTTGATTATTCTGATTTTCAGTAATCTCAATTCTGTGATATCAATATTTTTCATGAATGCAAAGCGAATGGAATTGGATTGAATTTAGTCATGATCTTATTCTTTTGTGTTGATTCCCTATTGTACCCTTCAGCCCCAAGGGTGTGGACCAAGGGCCCACTCTCACCACCAAGGCAGAAGGCTAGTACCACTATTTTGTTATTTCAGATTTTGCTATGAAAAGTATTTACTGATATTGATAGATAGATGCATGTTACTATTTTTAAGATTGCTTTAAGTAACTTCCTGTTTAATTCTATTTTTAGCATTCCTTGAATTCACTCATTAAGTAGACAGATTAATCTCTTCAAATTGGTAGAAGTTATTAAGATTAGCTAGGAAAACTGGTAATTGTAGAATCCCTAATTGCAGACAGCCGAGGACACAGCCCCTGGATTTTGACATCTGAAATATGATTAAATGTTGAGGTACAATGACACCTTGTCACTCATAAACAAGGGAAGTATCCTCACAATTTGCTACATATTCACAAGATAGAGGAACCTCCATAATTGATACTTCTTTATGCACCTCGGTATTAGTTACCTCATAAGTTGCCCTATAAGGTTCTAGAGATTTCCTTTTATTTTTGTAGTAAGGGGAAGAAAGAGCAACAGGATTATATAGACTTTGAACCTTTCTATTTTGATCACAACCTCTATCCCCCTTAATACAATGAGTTATATGTGTTGTTTGACCTGATATGGGTTTAGATGAACTGTCCAATTTGCCTCCCACTTGGAAAATGGGAGAACATATGGATCTATTCTTCCTTTTCTAACTATTTACCATAATTTCACAATCTTTTATCATTATATGTTTTAAATTATTTTCTATACTCATTGCCAAAGAATATGCTTGCATCATAGTAGTAGGGTTTCTATATCTTAGTCGATAGCCATCCTTTTTATTGAATGCACCTAGATATATAATCAAACACAAGGCCTCATTAGGTCTAATATTTCTAGGAATATCCCTTACTGTTTTGGCAAATCTTAAATTGAAAGCTGAGATTGATTCCTTATCTTATTTCTCAATCTACATGAGCTTTTTAATCAATATACCGACATCTATTCTTTCCCCAAACTGTTCCATAAAAGAATAAACTGATTGAGTAAACATGCAAACCATTCTCTAACTTCTCCTTTAAAAGTTTGAACAAACAACTTTATGACAACATCCTCATGATCTATTTCACAATCTCCCATGAAGTCACAAAATTCTTGTAAATGGTTGCTAGTTGTTTTGGATCTGTCATTATTGAACTTTGTCATCTGACTCCTAACTTCATTAGGCACATGGTTTGGAAACCCACAAATATTACTGAAATCAATAGCCTTATACCTTTCCCTAACAAATTCACCTTGATAAAAGAAGTGTGACTGATGAGTATACATCTTTAAATTTCTAGGGAAACTTTCTTGAGACTTTGTAAAATACCTAAAAAGAACCCTTTGCTACTGGTACAACTTCATTTTGATTTTATGAAAAATTAGGAACACCAAACTGCATCACCAGACTTTATAGAGTTGCCACCTCTGCTTATAAAGGAATAAAACTTGAAAGCATGTACTACCTCCTAAAATCAACTTCTGAATCTTGTTTCACAGTAGAGTTATGTAGAACATTCTGGGATATGAAACTTAATGTATTAGATTTGTATCTACTTCAACTAAAAATGAAAAAACATAGTAGAGTCGCCATCCTTTTCTTGTAAGGAACCTAATAATCTGACCTCTGAGTCTTCAATGTATAGGGGGGTTTATTTAGCTAAGACCCTAGTATAAAACATAGTTTCACCTTCATGTTCCAATAGAGTCACAAATATGTGTGTGGCTCAACTGGATAGAAACTTCTTGATCCTTAGCTAAAAGAATGTTGGCACTTGCAAGGGAACATATACTTTTTAGGATAAGACATAGCTCTTATTTTAGTCCCCAGTAGAGTCACCAATCTGTTGGTTGTTTCAAATTCCCAACCTGATCTCAAGGAAAACATATCTATAGAATAGCCATTTCTAATAACTGATCTGCCTCAATGGATTGGCCAACGAATAGGAAATTGGGGTTTTCAATACCTCTTTCCTCTACACTTTAGGCTCTGTGAAACCAAGGAGGGCATTCCTATTTTTTGGAATATTTCCCTTTTGGGGAAAACAGTGTTCTACTCAAATGGATGGGGGTCCCTGAAATACTTTCTCAATAACATTGCTCCAATAACAGATGTGTTCCTTTAAGATTGCTTAAAGAATGTTTGATAAGTAAAGATATGGGTTAGATTCTTAAGCTTTAATCATTTTCTTTGCAGAGGAACATGTAAAATAAACTTAACTCCTAAAACCTATTGCTAGAAGGGAAAACATATTGATTTCTTTTTAAATTAGTGAGGATAGTTAAAGGGATGCAAACTTAGTACTGTATTTATGAAAAGATCAGTCCTTGTCCAAGGGCCATAGAGTCAAGAAGCTTGCAAAAACCTTAAAGAACATATGATATAATAAAACCTAGTTTACTGTAAAGATATAGTAATGCCTTACATTAAAATATTTTACAAGTCTTGGAGTTAACCATGCTTAGTTATCTCTGTAAACCAAGACTACTTCAGTATTTCTCTTGCAGGTAATTATTTTACTACTTGAGTAAATGCCACAAGATAAAATACACAAACACAGGAAAGACTGTGATGATGAATAAAAATGATCCTTAATCAAATATATATTCATAAATGTAGAACTATATACATGAAGTAGGAGATAGTACACTTCAAGACTCAACAAAATTTATAAAGTAAATTGTTTAGTAAATTATAACACAGCTTTTGTAGTTCTATCAAAACATCTTAAAACTCAGAATGGAAGCTTGAAAAAATAGACAATTGAATCTATTGCATAAACCAAACTATTTACAATTCCTCCTTAACCATATTCATCCCATATTTCTTACTAAGTTTGAAGACATGACCTCGAACCAATGATTTTTCATAAGCCCTAAATTCCCTTTTATAGAGATAAGGGAGCAGACAAGCTTCAGGCTTAAGACAAAAGAAGTTACAAATTTTCAATAACCAAAAGATGAAGCTGCGAGAGGAGGCCGGTGCAACCACTTCACAATTGTATGTCCGACTATTTTGGTGGGGAAAGGAACCATGCTTTTGATGATTGATGCATTGCTGGATGCCGGTGGAGCTAGGCACTCCTCAAATGCCATCAAAGTATTCAATGAGAGCATTCACTGCTCTACCTTTCCAAGCCGCACACCAAGAGATGAGAAAACATGCAAGGAACAACATCGAAAGAAAACCCAGGAGTTCTGAACCTCCTTCACTATTTCTGGGTTCCATTGCATGGGTGTGATCTTGCCCTCCTAGTTGAGAAGTTTCATGCAATTTCAACTGACAAGAAACTTGGGGAATCCACACCTGGTTGGCTTCAAAAGTCCTAGAAGCCAAGCCAAGAGAATAGTAGCAACAGCAACAATTCTCCTCAAATCCCTTATCTGTATCATCCTGGTGGGCAATCTCCTTACATCTAGAGTTGATGCTCTGTTAGGAAAATTAGATGTAGGGGAGGGGTAGAGGAAGCTAAGAAGCCACTCTACTCTAGAAGGGAATCTACAAACTCTAAGAAATAAGGAACTACTTGAGCTAGGAGATCAACCCTCAGGACCCACCATTAGATGAGATAAGAGACCGGAGAAGAAATCATAGAGGTTCAATAGATGCTGCTACTATCCTCAAATTTTTCCTCCACCACCTATTCCAAAGGAAGAAAACTCCAAGTCTCATAATTCTGTAAGGACAAGTTAATAGCCATGAGAACAAGGAAGAAAATCTGATACGATAGGGGAGAAAACAAGACACACAGGAACAGGGGAACTCCATACTGCCACACGTTTTGAATAGTATAAGGGGTAACACTAGCAATTGTCTATTTATAGAAATTCCAGGATGCAAGCATACATTCGCACATCTTTGGTTTAATAAATTCTAGTCATTTTGAAGCATTCCAATCATAAATAGAAATCTTGTGAAGATTACTATAAATGACAGAAAGATTGGATCTCATAATTCTGCATAACTAAGAAAATCACTTCTTGTATTGAATATGCCAGGTTAGGTGTCTTAATTTCCTCAATTTAGCATTGTCATCATGTCAAATTTCATCACACAGCAGATGAAATGTCATTCCTAGTAGCAACACGGATTTCCAAAGGTCGAGCCTACATAAGCCAAATCTTTTTGTTAATAAATTCCTTTGTAGTGGCGGCGATAGATACTCTAC
Source organism: Cunninghamia lanceolata (assembly GCA_027924645.1). NCBI lineage: Eukaryota > Viridiplantae > Streptophyta > Pinopsida > Cupressales > Cupressaceae > Cunninghamia > Cunninghamia lanceolata. The sequence goes on from BSBN01000209.1 coordinate 4,615,194, forward strand.
ACATGCTTGAGCAATTAATGCTTGCAATGAAGCCTCATCAGATTAGTGCCAACTCATCTCCTTGTCACATTTTTAAATTCTGGCTGTCGATCACGATCCTAGCTGGCTTGACCTCAACAACGTTGATTTGGCCCTTTAAATAGTAGGAGAATTATGCTTGCTTTTCCCAATGATGACTTGCCACCTGGATAACTCTCCCAACCACGATCCTGAGAAAATGTCCTATTTGTAGTATAGTTAAGACCGCATTCCACAATTCCGCATGCAAAGGATATGGCTAGAGATATGGGTTCGGCAGAATGGAGGATGACCATCCAAACAGCTGCACGCGATCAGGACAACTCTCCAACAAGTGGCCACGTCCATAGGACTATGACATGTCATGTTCTTTATTCAATGCACCAGTCCCATCCTTTTAGAATGCCATGTGTCAAGATTTTTGCCATTCCACAATCACCCAGAATGATCCTTTGGTGAAGTATGGCGGAATGGTGAAAATAATAAGGAAACCATTCTACACTGTTCGGGGCCCACCATCCTTCCCTCAATAATTCCCGACCAACTATCACTCTTTCCATAATTTTGTAGGCATGAATTCTGCCAATATTTTATTGTTGGTGGAATAGCGGAAAAGAAACCACCACTGCCACCTGTCAAAAAGAGAGAAAATTAGTAGGATTGGACCTGAGCGTCTATGCTTTTTAAAATATCCTTTTCTTCCAAGGAAAAAAGGGGGCCAATGGGTCTAAAGATTTTCTAGGTGAGGGATAGAAAAGGTAATTGTTCAGTGAGGAGCCAGTCAAATAATGTTCAAGGGGACATAACGGAGCAACTTAAACTCTGGGTAACAGGAGACAAGCAGTCATTGAAGAAATACAACGAATGTGGCCCTTACATTTAACTTTGGTATGGGGGTTTAGCTTTTAACATTTCTTTTGGTGTGTAAAGAACCCTAAGTCTAGAAATCCTTTAACCTAATGACATAAGCCTAAGGACAAAAACACTAGAACTATGAAAAAAATTTATATGGTTCCATCAGTGGCTCTAGTTGGGGACGCTTGTTCAACCTGAACAGAGCGAGATCATAGAAAAAACTCTAGAGGAGTAGACCAAACACTAAATAGCCCTAGGCCATTATGTAGAGAAGAAGCAAAACCTACGTCTGTCAAACATTCTGTTCTCTAGTGACTTCATCAGGAGGCTTCTAAAAACTTTGCTAAAATTTAACCTGTTTCTGCCATAGACACTTGGATAGCCTTTTGGACAACTATTTTCTTTAGAGTCTCCCTGACTGCTCTAGACCATAGACATTTCAAAAATATTGTCAAAAATATAGTCAGCATCTGGTTCAATTATATCCAACAACTTGAGATAACTACTTTCCTCTAATTTTTTCTTTTTGCATATATCTAAAAAATAAAAGCAGTCATAATCTATTTCATAGTTGGTAGTGAGGGAATTTTTAGCTTTTGCTGAGTCGGTGTCAAACCTAAAACAATCATACTTAGTTTCTTCTTTAAAATCTGACAACTTGACTTTATTCTCTAGTATCTGAGATGGCCATTCCATTTGATGGTGAATATGGAATTGGGAATCACCCAAGGCTTGATAATTCAATGAAGTTTTTGTTTCCCCAGATACTTCTATATGTTGACCTAATATTAGTTCATTAGCCTCCTCGAGATCCTCTTCAAAAAATGAATTATCTATGTATCCACAAGGCCCCATATCCTTTATTGATGACAAGTCCATAGGTTCATCAAAAAGTGGGTTATCTCTTATATACATTGTGTTTGCATACTCTCCAATATCACCATCCTGATAACTTGCATCTTTATCTAACTCAAAGTTTCCACAACTCTAGTATGAGCATTCGGATAACTGCCTACCACTTTCTTCATTGTTGGCAAGAACCCATTCCTTTTGACATTCAAACTCAAAAGAAGTTGTTTCTCTAGGAAATGAAATCTTGTTATTTGATACAAAACATACATCCTGATAAACATGGGAAGTATCCTCACAATTTGCTACATATTCACAAGATAGAGGAACCTCCATAATTGATACTTCTTTAAGCACTTGAGTATTAGTTACCTCATAAGTTCCCCTATAAGGTTCTGGAGATTTCCTTTTATTTTGGTAGTAAGGGGAAGAAAGAGCAACAGGATTGTATAGACTTTGAACCTTTCTATTTTGATCACAACCTCTATCTCGTTTAATACAATGAGTTATATGTGTTGATTGACCTGATATGGATTTATACAAACTGTCCAATTTGCCTCCCACTTGGCAAATGGGGGGACATATGGATCCATTCTTCATTTTATAACTATTTCCCATAATTTCACAATCTTTTATCATTGTATGTTTTAAATTATTTTCTATACTCATGGCCAAAGAATATGCTTGCATCATAGTAGTAGGGTTTCTATCTCTTAGTCAATAGCTATCCTTTTTATTGAATGCACCTAGATATATAATCAAACACATGGCCTCATTAGGTCTAATATTTCTAGGAATATCCCTTACTATTTTGGCAAATCTTAAATTGAAAGCTGGGATTGATTCCTTATCTTCTTTCTCAATCTACATGAGCTTTTTAATCACTATACCAACATCTATTCTTTCCCCAAACTATTCCATAAAAGCCAACTTTAAATCTTTCCATGAAAGAATAAACTAATTGAGTAAACATGCAAACCATTCTCTAACTTCTCCTTTAAAAATTTGAACAAACAACTTTATGACAACATCCTCATGATCTATTTCACAATCTCCCATGAAGTCACAAAATTCTTGTAAATGGTTGCTAGCTATTTTGGATCTGTCATTATTGAACTTTGTTATCTGACTCCTAACTTTATTAGGCACATGGTTTGGAAACCCACAAATATTACTGAAATCAATAGCCTTATTTCTTTCCCTAACAAATTCACCTTGATAAAAGAAGTGTGACTGATGAGTATACATCTTTAAATTTCTAGGGAAACTTTCTTGAGACTTTGTAAAATACCTGAAAAGAACCCTTTGCTACTGGTACAACTTTGTTTTGATTTTATGAGAAATCAGGAACACCAAACTGCATCACCAAACTTTATAGAGTCGTCACCTCTGCTTATAGAGGAATAAAACTTGAAAGCATACTACTTCGTTCTAAAATCAACTTATGAATCCTGTTTCACAGTAGAGCTATGTAGAACATTCTGGGATATGAAACTTGATGTATTAGATTTGTATCTACTTCAACTACAAATGAAAAAACATAGTAGAGTCGCCATCCTTTTCTTGTAAAGAACCTGATAATTTGACCTCGGACTCTTCAATGTATAGGGGGATTTATTTAGCTAAGACCCTAGGATAAAACATAGTTTCACCTTCATGTTCCAATAGAGTCACAAGTATGTGTGTGGCTCAACTAGACAAAAAATTCTTGATCCTTAGCTAAAAGAATGTTGGCACTTGCAAGGGAAAATATACTTTTTAGGATAAGACACAACTCTTATTTTAGTCCTCGGTAGAGTCGCCAATCTGTTGGTTGTTTTAAATTCCCAACCTGATCTCAAGGAAAACAGATCTATAGAATAGCTATTTCCAATAACTAATTTGCCTCAAGGGATTGGCCAACGAATAGGAAATTAGGGTTTTCAATTCTTTCCTCTACACTTTAGGCTCTATGAAACCAAGGAGGGTGTTCCTATTTTTTGGAATTTTTCCCTTTTGGGGAAAACAGTGTTCTACTCAAATGGATGGGGGTCCCTGAAATACTTTCTCAATAACATTGCTCCAATAACAGATGTGTTCCTTTAAGATTGCTTAAAGAATGTTTGATAAGTAAAGATACGGGCTAGATTTTTAAGCTTTAATAGTTTGCTTTGCAAAGGAACACGTAAAATAAACTTAACTCCTAAAACCTATTGCTGGAAGGGAAAACGAGTTGATTTCTTTTTAAAATAGTGAGGATAGTTAAAGGGATGCAAACTTAGTACTGTATTTATGAAAAGATTAGTGCCTGTCCAAGGGCCATAGAGTCAAGAAGCTTGCAAAAACCTTAAAGAACATATGATATCATAAAACCTAGTTTATTGTAAAGATATAGCAATGCCTTACATTAAAATATTTTACAAGTCTTGGAGTTAACCATGCTTAGTTATCCCTATAAACCAAGACTACTTTAGTATTTCTCTTGCAGGTAATTATTTTACTACTTGAGTAAATGCCACAAGATAAAATACACAAACACAAGAAAGACTATAATGATGAATAAAAATGATCCTTAATCAAATATATATTCATAAATGTAGAATTGTATACATGAAGTAGGTGACAGTACACTTCAAGAATCAACAAAATTTGTAAAGTAAATTGTTCAGTAAATTATAACACAGCCTTTGTAGTTCTTTCAAAACATCTTAAAACTCACAATGGAAGCTTGAAAAAATAGGCAGCTAAATCTATTGCATAAACCAAACTATTTACAATTCCTCCTTAACCAGATTCATCTCATATTTCTTACTAAGTTTGAAGACATGACCTCGAACCAATGATTTTTCATAAGCCCCGAATTCCCTTTTATAGAGATAAGGGAGCAGACAAGCTTCAGTATTAAGACAAAAGAAGTTACAAATTTTCAATAACCAAAAGATGAAGCTGCTAGAGGAGGCCGGTGCAACCACTTCACAACTGTATGTCCTGCTATTTTGGTGGGGAAAGGAACTAGGCTTTTGATGATTGATGCATTGCTGGATGCCGGTAGAGCTAGGCACTCCTCAAATGCCATCAAAGTATTCAATGAGAGCATTCACTGCTCTGCCTTTGCAAGCCACGCACCAATAGATGAGAAAATGTGCAAGAAACAACATCGAAAGGAAACCCAGGAGTCCTGAACCTCCTTCACTATTTCTGAGTTCCATTACACATGTGTGATCCCGCCCTCCTAGTTGAGAAGTTTCATACAACTTCAACCGAGCAGAAACTTGGGGAATCCACACCTAGCTAGCTTCAAAAGTGTTGGAAGCCAAGCCAAGAGAACAAAAACAACAACAACAACAATTCTCCTCTCATCCTCATAGTGGGCAATCTCCCTATACCTAGAGTTGATGCTTTGTTAGGAAAATTAGATGTAGGGGAGGGGTAGAGGAAGCTGAGAAGCTTCTCTACTCCATAAGGGAATCTACCAACTCTTAGAAATAAGGAACTATTGGAGCTGGGAGATCAACCATCAGGACCCACCATCAGATGAGATAAGAGACCGGAGAAGAAATCATAGAGGTTCAATAGATGCTGCTACTATCCTCAAATTTTCCCTGCGCCACCTATTCCAAAGGAAGAAAACTCCAAGTCTCCTAATTCTGTAAGGACAAGTTGATAACCATAAGAACAAGGAAGAAAATATGATAGAATAGGGGAGCAAATAGGACACAAAAGAATAAGGGAACTCCGTAATGCTAGCACGTTTTGAACAGTATAAGGGGTAACACCAACAATTGTCTATTTATAGAAATTTTGGGATGCAAGCATACATCTGCACATATTTGGTTTAATAAATTCCAGTTATTTTGAAGTGTTCCAGTCATAAGTGGAAATCTTGTGAAGATTACTATAAATGAACAGAAACATTAGATCTCATAATTTCGCATAACTGAGAACATCACTTCTTGTATTGAATATGCCAAGTCATGTGTCTTGATTTCCTCAATTTAGCATTGTCATTGTTATCACAGGGAATTGCACCCCTATGCAAGGTTGGAAAAGCTCTGCAATTCCATGTAACATGGGACTAATTTCAGGTTGTGGGTGCCCTATAATGAAATTAGACCTCCAGATTGTGGGCTAGTTCCCTTCAAATGTTCTATTAGAATGTATGTATTCTGCTTTGGAAAAGGGAAGAAAGAAACTATATGAAATGAAAATTGTAAAATTCAGTGATGCACCTAAGTTGGATAATAATATGCAATTTGGCTCACAATACAACTCAAAAATTTGACTTTCACACAATCCAATCTTGGCATAAATATCACAAAAGTGATTCTAAGGAAGGCTTGAAAACAGGCTTTCTATGAAGGAAATAGGTTTTCACAACACAAAAGGACTACTTCCAATTAACACAACCTAAGACCTATGATGATTATATGCTTAATGCTGCAAGCAAGAAAGTGAGACAATAATTTTAAAGGTTTAATGTTTAAACACAGCAAAATTTCATCAAATCACTTCAAATAATTAGCACTAAATGGATAGGTAATTAATTGATCTCGAAGAAATAAAGGAAATACTACAAAAAGAAAAAAATAGAACCTGTAACCTACCGATCTCTCAATAAAACTGTAAAAATGAGCTACAAGAATTCTCCAATCTGTCTGAATCAAAATGAGAATCAAGAACTAACTTCATAATGAATGAAGTTTTACAATATATAGAAAAGATAGGTCAAAAGATTGACCTAAACACAACTGAAAATGAACCTCAATTATCTCAAAATAGCACATGCATGAAATGAAAATTGATTCCCGTGCAAGCCCTGAAATCATGCAAAAAATAACTCCAAACTGATGGAAAACTAGATATAAGGTGTCAAAATTGCCACTGATCCATGTGCCAATGGAATGAAGTGCTTGACTCAAGGAGAAATGCTCATATAACCCTCAAACTTCTCCTTAAACTGCTACTAACTAAAAGGTCGAACAGATGACTCGGTTCCCCTCATCACTCCATGTAAAGCAATGGCTAGTAAATAATATTCAATAAATGAATATTCTCTCAAGTCCTCTTGTGTGCTATATATGACTTATATTTTTAAAATAATTTATTTAAGGTATTATTAGAACTATTAGTTTAATTGTCCTAATAATATCTTTAATAAATTATGATATATTTTGTTATTTATAGCATAAGTCAAAACCTTATGTCTCCCTTTGACTTTATATCTTTGTCATACACTAAGGCAAAAAATACCCTTATTGCTCCATGCACAAGTACATTCACCATGCAAAACATAACAAGGGTAAAAGGCATTAAAAACACTTATCACTCCACATCCAAAGAAAGAAAACCTATGACAAGTTTATGCCACCTTGTAACTCTAACTTGTCTTCACTCATATTCTTGACCTTATATCTCCCTTATACATGAGGAATTACATGCATATCTTCTATTTATCATTATACATCAAAACTCCTTATTTCTCCTTATTACATACAATTATATGCAAAAAATATCTTACCTTGTGACTCCTGAGCATTCACACCTATGCCAAAAGGCACCTTACTTCCTCCTTGCTTTCGAATGATTATTATTTTTGACTTTGTAAAAATCAAAGGAAGAAAAAGATGTGATAAGACATAAGTCTTGGCTTCATGGCCCCCTCTATAATCATTAGGTTTGGAGACACTTTCAAGTATTGACCACGAATGAAGACGGTTTGCAATGATTATTTTAAAACAACAGTCAAAAAGAGCACAAGAACCTCTTGGTCGTGGCTAGGGTTATCGGGCAAAAAGCAAGAAAACCTAAAAAATCTTTCATCATTTTCATTGTTCCTTTTTGCTCCTCTCGAGCCGCCATCATGCTGCTGAGGGTTTGCAGGTTTCTGTCACTATTTCTTGGCAATCTTTTAGCTCCCTGATACACTTCTCTCTGCATTTTTGACAGTGGAATTGAAGGTAAGTATGTTTGTATAGGTTCTGAGCTATTTTTAAACTTCTCTTCACTGGTTTTATTGATGTTTGGCAGCAGCCAAATGATTATTTATGAGCATTGTCATGACTTTTTCCTTACTACTGCTGCTTCTTCATTTGGCTGCCATGGGCAACATGGTTTTGAGCTTTTTGAGAGCAAAAAAGGGAACAAAAATATCAACAGCCTGTATACATTCCTTATCTCTACAAAAACACAAGGTATGGTGCTTTCTTAAATCTTACCCTTTTGAGCTCTTTACTGTGTATCTCATATGATGAGGGTTTCTTTAAATAAAAACTTGCAGTTTATACTGTTGAAGGGAATGTTTCTTCCTAGTCGTGACCATATCATTTCTGCACATTTTAATGTATTTCTCTGTCAAAACTTTCACTATGCACTTTCCCTTACCTCCTTGTAGCATTTGATTTTTGACTGTAAGGAGATGAAAAAAGGTTACTCATGATGAACTGGGTATCTTTGATTTTCATACACAGAAATGATTTGGATCTAAAATGGCCTTGCTCTATTATAACCCCTTTCCTGTCTCATTTTTTTTACTGTACTTTACTGGGTGTCAGAGGTTACTTTTGTTGTGCATCCATGCATTAGTGATTGTGTCTATCATCAAGACATGACTGTGCATAACATGAATGTGCATGACTGTCTCCTTTTTCAGTAAAAAAATGAACAATGGCAGTGGCATTGAGAGCCTCTATGTCTTTATTTCCCTCTCTGCACTATTCTGCATGCTTTTCCCTGCCACACTCAATGTCTTACTGTTATGGCCAATTGAGATTACTTCTCAGCCACAGCCATTTCAATTGACTGTAATAGCAATCTACTTTACACCTCATTCATAACAAAAAGTGGTAAATATTTGTTCTACTATCTTGCGTAATTGAACCAGCTGACGATGACTGTTCCATACAGTGTGATTGTTTTTTCACTTCTTGTATCAGTTATTTTGATCACATGATGTATGCTTGGTATCACTACATATACTTCTTGCCAGATGCTCTTTATGGTATTTGTTGGTTCTGTCCTTCCAGAAGAATGGATTGCCTTGGTTGTACCTAATCATACTATTGCAATTCTATCTCATGTATCTTGTATTTCATGTCATATGACTATAGCATGATGTTGTTGATGTCACCTTTGATGACTGAGGCTATTTCATATACCTAATAGCAATTTTACATCTCCCTCACAACAAAAGAATGGTGAATATCTACTTTATTTTATTTATTTGCATGACTGATTCTCTCTGTCCATTTCCTAAGCTGTTCTTTTGTGGGCTGTGCATTAAAATTTAAGGACTTAAATGTGAGATGTTTGTAGATGCTAGAGGATCAAAATCCTGGTGATTAGTACCTCTCACAAATGTATGATCAAGTAATCTTAATGTTGTTGGTCTTTCCCTTATCCTTCAATGGTAATATGGCATTGGCAACTTGACATGTCCATTGTTACTAATGACTGTGACTACTTCTTACTCCTTCATCTAGATCTATGCATGTTTGTAAGGTGAATGATTCACCTTGAATCTCTTATGACTTCTTTAATAATTGTTCCTGCACTTGATCCTTTCTAAGTGAAAAATGATGAAAAAGACTATCTCTGGTGTAAGGATTGAGATGATGTCAAATCTCTGCTTTCTTTTATATGTGAATCCACATCCATTTTCTTTTTAAATTGGTAGTTTGGACCTAGAGGTTCATGCAGATGCTCATGTATTTAAATTATGATTCCTATGTTGGGGTAGAATGCATCTATTTCTCATCAGTTGACTATATTTTCTGGTTCATCTAAATCGACTTGATGTCTGCTTTTTGTGGCATTTGCTAACTATAGCATGATGTCTGCATATGATAAGGCGTGTTTCTCCAATATAGTGATGTGATTATGATCTATGCTCTGATTTCCATGTCACTTAACTATCTGAATGTTGAACATTTGACTATATTGGGACTGTGGCAGCTACCTGGAAATATGGGCTCTCTATTGATGACCTAATCATATGAAATTTGACTTGGTTGTTTTGTCCTGTATGCTATGGCATAGTTGTTCCACATATATTGTTTCATGATATTGATCATCCTGTAGCTGCCTTCTATGACTGTAATCTCATTTCTGTACTTTGTCAACTTGACTCAGTCATGTTAATCTGATTTGCTCCAATTAGCTGTAATAATATCATGATGACAACTTTTCTGCAAGTTGATTAGATGATGCATAATGTAGCTTGAAATAATGCATCCTGTCTTTTTGATACTCTTTTCAAAATGAAAAGAAAACATGTTGGGCTCAAACCCTTGTGGGAGCCACATTTAATCCACATGTTTATTTGTCTTCAAATCAGCAACAATACTTGTCCTATACCTACACAGTGAGCAAACAAGTTAGCATAAAAAATATACTTGATGGTATTGATTGGTCTTCTTCTTGATTTCCTCTGATTTGTAGCACTTATCTAATTTGATCTCTCATAATGCAAGATGTGATAAGTAGATGTATCTGTTTGATAAAAACATGTGATAACTTAAAACATCCAGAGCACTACCAGGGTTGTCCCCAAAACTTTTTGTAGGTTCAACTAATGATGGAGCTGAAGTAAAGACTGAAGACTAAAGACCAGCATCAACAAACAACCTTCTTTCTTAGGTAATGATAGATGTTTCATTTTATCATGTGTTCATTTCCTTTCTTTTATCAAACAACTATATAGCTTGCATGTCTGCAATTGCTCAGTCTAGTTACTCCCACGGCTTGTGTGGGACACATTTGAACACTTCTTTTAAGCATGATCAGTTAATTTCTTGTATGCATATGATGTATATGTATTTCCTTTTCAATCAATGCACGAGATAAAGTAACAGATACTTGAGTGTATGTTCAAAACATGACATGAAATAACAGTTTAATACAAATATCTTTCTTTCTTTTATTCAAAACTGATTAACTGAATAATCAATCTAACTTGTAACTCCTAAAAGATAACATGATGTAAACAACAACTGTATTTCTTGAATGACTGGTACCTTGGAAATCCTATTCTCTTGTCATGATAACTCATCAGTCTTGATTAGACTGATGGGCTATTCTGTCAACTGAATCTCCTTTCTGCTCTGTCAAGATAATAACTATTCAATGAATGCATAACTTCAAAATTTTCTTTTATCCCTTCTGAACAATTGCACTTAGGTCAAACTAATTTTAGTGTGAGCAAAAAATTAGTAACATTTCTAGCGACCTCTTAGGGTGTTTTCCTACTAAACAGCTTAAAACCAGTAGCCTTTGTAATTCCATTGGGCATAGAGTCATTTCTGCTCTGAATCTTGAAAAAAATCTATAACTCAAAACTGACTAAGACACAAGAGCAGCAACAAAACTTAAAACTGAAACTAAATTGACTTGCTTAAAACAAAGCCAAAAACATGTGCAAAAGTACTTCTTGGAAACAAAACAACAACTGAACTGAAATTCTACCTACCCTACTCTAACCAGCCAAAGGTGCTGGTCAAACAAATCCATTAATTGTTTGATTGAAATAACTTCCCTTTCTCGACAGGGAAAACTGACTCACATGCTTATGAGCAGCTAAAATTTGATAAAGTACAAGAAAGTACTCAATGAATTGTTGCAATGCTTCATGAAAAATATAGATAATTTCACTCACCAATTGAACCTGATCATGCAAACTTCTATCATGGGGTAAAAGGATGATCTGATTTTGTTGTTCTGAGGCTGAGATCTGTTCAGTTGGTATAATAGCAATCTGTAACTACCTTTTTATTTCTCTGACAACCATATCCCTGATTGGACAACTTATTGCAATGATGTATCCTTAGTTGATGCTCCTAATGTCTTGATTTATATCTGCTATCCTATTTTCACTTGAATGACATGAATTAAGGTCTGTTTCCTTGAGCTGATCTAGTTGATCATAGACTAATGTTTCACTTGGATTCACACCATTATCAATATTTGAACAGAAATCATCAATAATACTTGAAAATATACTCTCATCCAATTGATTTTCCTATATTGAACCTATTTGAGTTTCTTCACTTTGTTGTTCAAAACTTTCATCCTGCATGATGTGCTACCATATCAATTCCTCCGCCATGGTTAATAAATCACCCTCTTCTATTAGAACAACTAATAACTCCTCAAAATTATCACGCTCTTGAAAGCTACTGGGAATAGGTGATAGAATATCTAATTCTAACTTCAAACTCTTAGTGTTCTTATGACAGTCTTCATTCTGCTCTTGGTAAATCAGCAGACTGTCACAATTACTCACATCTTCTGGATGTTCAATTACTTCTGCCTGTGTTATGAGTTCTTCATCTGGCTCAATAAAAGAAGGCAGCTGATCAAATAAAAAGACCGAGTCCTCTGCTTTGTTTAATTTACTCTCACTTGGAAGTTGGGCAATTTGTTTCTACAATTGGGAATTTTGCCCTTCCAATATCTGTGACCTGATTTCGTTTCTCTTGTAAACAACAATAGATAAGTTCTCAAATGAATCAAAATGCAAAGGATCTAGGATCAAACTTGAATCATCATCTTGTTCATATGCATTAAGCTTATTTTTAGATGGGGATACAGTAAAAACAGTAGACATATCTTGCTCTACTGCTGATTTTTCTTGATTGAAACCTAGAAATTTGATTGGTTCAAGTTTTATCACTATTTCTTCCCTTTCCTGATTTTGGATTGGCATGGAAGAGGTAGCTTTGATAAAACTTGGTATTCTATAATCAGGGTACTTGGTACAAGAAGGATACCATACTTGTTCAAAATCCTGATGGTTTGATTTAGGTATTTGATATGACTGATACTGAGAACTAATATACTGATCTTGAATGCGACTAGATTCTTGAGCAAAATCAGAATTTTTGAAACTTGAAACTTGATACCTACTAACCTCATTTTGAGAATGCTGATCTGGAATAAATGTAGCTGTCCAAATGTTCTACTTTTGTATTTGTGCAAGCAAATACTTCATCTGTGCCTCTTTTACTACAATCTGTCTTGTAAGATCTTCTTGGAATTGTATCATTTGCGCTTCTAATTCCTGCTCATGGAGATAGGCCTAATAATCCATCTCCTCCTATTTTTGTTGATACTCTTGTTGCCTCCTGAACTCCTCAATTTGCTTTATGATTTCTAGCAAAATGTTTTTCATGTGATTCATGCCATTCTTTATATCTTCAACCCCTTGGGACTGATTTTGGACATGTAAATGTTGATATGAAGGATGAGCAGGGGTGGGTGGGAGGCAAACATATTGAGCATGTTGATTTCTTTGCAAATCAAAGGAATTAGGAATGAAGTTAGTAGTGGGGTTGATCTGATATGGCTAATAAGATGAAGGTTTAGTAGTATTTTCATGATATGATGGATGATATGACATATTTCCATGAAGGAAAGACATGTCTATTCATTCAAAAAAATCTGATCTATCAAACCAGAAAGATAGAGTCACCAGGTATTTGTTAAAAAACCTCTAAAAAGGATGAATTAACTGTTGATCATACCAAAAACAATAGCAATGATAAGTCCTATTGAACTAAAAATTAGTTCAATGTCCCACCGGGCGTGCCAAAAACTGTTATCACTGGGAATTACACCCGTACGCAAGGATGGAAAAGCTCTACAATTCTGTGCAACATGGGACTAATTTCAAGTTGTGGGTGCCCTATAATGAAATTAGACCTCCATATTGTGGGTTGGTTCCCTTCAAATGTTCTATTGGAATGTATGTATTCTGCTTTGGAAAAGGAAAGAAAGAAACTATATGAAATGAAAATTATAAAATTTGGTGATGCACCTAAGTTGGATAATAATATGAAATTTGGCTCACAATGTAACTTAGAAATATGACTTTCACACAATCCAATCTTGGCATAAATATCACAAAAGTGATTCTAAGGAAGGCTTGAAAATAGGCTTTCTATGAAGGAAATGGTTTCTCACAACACAAAAGGACTACTTCCAGTTAACACAACCTAAGACCTGTGATGATTATATGCTTAATGCTGCAATCAAGAAAGTGAGACAATAATTTTAAAGGTTTAATGTTTAAACACAGCAAAATTTCATCAAATCACTTCAAATAATTAGCACTAAATGGATAGGTAATTAATTGATCTCGAAGAAATAAAGGAAATACTACAAAAAGAAAAAAATAGAACCTGTAACCTACCGATCTCTCAATAAAACTGTAAAAATGAGCTACAAGAATTCTCCAATCTGTCTGAATCAAAATGAGAATCAAGAACTAACTTCATAATGAATGAAGTTTTACAATATATAGAAAAGATAGGTCAAAAGATTGACCTAAACACAACTGGAAATGAACCTCAATTATCTCAAAATAGCACATGCATGAAATGATAACTGATTCCTGTGCAAGCCCTGAAATCATGCAAAAAATAACTCCAAATTGATGGAAAAATAGATATAAGGTGTCAAAATCACCACTGATCCATGCGCCAATGGAATGAAGTGCTTGACTCAAGGTGAAATGCTCATATAACCCTCAAACTCCTCCTTAAACTGCAACTAACTGAAAGGTTGAACAGATGACTTGGTTCCCCTCATCACTCCATGCAAAGCAATGGCTAGTAAATAATATTCAATAAATGAATATTCTCTCAAGTCCTCTTGTGTGCTATATATGACTTATATTTTTAAAATAATTTATTTAAGGTATTATTAGAACTATTAGTGTAATTGTCCTAATAATATCTTCAATAAATTATGATATATTTTGCTATTTATAACATAAGTCAAAACCTTATGTCTCCCTTTGACTTTATATCTTTGTCATACACTAAGGCAAAAAATACCCTTATTACTCCATGCACAAGTACATTCACCATGCAAAACATAACAAGGGTAAAAGGCATTAAAAACACTTATCACTCCACATCCAAAGAAAGAAAACCTATGACAAGTTTATGCCACCTTGTAACTCTAACTTGTCTTCACTCATATTCTTGACCTTATATCTCCCTTATACATGAGGAATTACATGCATATCTTCTATTTATCATAATACGTCAAAACTCCTTATTTCTCCTTATTACATACAATCATATGCAAAAACTATCTTACCTTATGACTCCCGAGCATTCACACATATGTCAAAAGGCACCTTACTTCCTCCTTGCTTTCGAATGATTATTATTTTTGACTTTGTAAAAATCAAAGGAATAAAAAGATGTGATAAGACGTAAGTCTCGGCTTCATGCCCACTTGCATAATCATTAGGTTTGGAGACTCTTTCAAGTCTTGACCATGAATGAAGATGGTTTGCAATGATTATTTTAAAACAACAGTCAAAAAGAGCACAAGAACCTCTTGGCCGTGGCTAGGGTTATCAGGCAAAAAGAAAGAAAACCTAAAAAATCTTTCATCATTTTCATTGTTCCTTTTTGCTCCTCTTGAGCCGCCATCATTCTGTTGAGGGTTTGGAGGTTTCTCTCACTATTTCTTGGCAATCTTCTAGCTCCCTGATACACTTCTCTCTGTATTTTTGACAGTGGAATTGAAGGTAAGTATGTTTGTCTAGATTTTGAGCTATTTTTAAACTTCTATTCACTAGTTTTGTTGATGTTTGGCCATAGCCAAATGATTATTTATGAGCATTGTCATTACTTTTTCCTTACTACTGCTGCTTCTTCATATGGCTGCCATGGGTAACATGGTTTTGAGCTTTTTGAGAGCAAAAAAGGGAACAAAAATATCAATGGCCTTTATACATTCCTTATCTCTGTAGAAACACAAGGTATGGTGCTTTCTTAAATCTTACCCTTTCGAGCTCTTTACTGTGTATCTCATATGATGAGGGTTTCTTCAAATAAAAACTTGTGGTTTATACTATTGAAGGGAATGTTTCTTCCTGGTCGTGACCATATCATTTCTATACATTTTATGTATTTCTCTGTCAAAACTTTCACTGTGCACTTTCCCTTACCTCCTTGTAGCATTTGATTTTTGAATGTAAGGAGATGAAAAAAGATTTCTCATGATGAACTCGGTATCTTTGATTTTCATACACAGAAATGATTTGGATCTGAAACGGCCTTGCTCTATTATAACTCCTTTCCTGTCTCATTTTTTTACTGTAATTTACTGGATGTCAGAGGTTACTTTTGTTGTGCATCCATGCATTAGTGATTGTGTCTATCATCAAGACATGACTGTGCATAACATGAATGTGCATGATTGTCTCCTTTTTCAGTTAAAAAAATGAACAATGGCAGTGGCGTTGAGAGCCTCTATGTCTTTATTTCCCTCTCTGCACTATTTTGCATGCTTTTCCCTGCCACACTCAATGTCTTGCTATTATGGCCAATTGAGATTACTTCTCAGCCACAGCCATTTCAATTGATTGTAATAGCAATCTACTTTACACCTCATTCATAACAAAAAGTCATAAATATTTGTTCTACTATCTTGCATAACTGAACCAGCCAACGATGACTGTTCCATACAGTGTGACTATTTTTTCACTTCTTGTATTAGTTAATTTGATCACATGATGTATGCTTGGTATCACTACATATACTTCTTGCCAGATGCTCTTTATGGTATTTGTTGGTTCTGTCCTTCCAAAAGCATGGATTGCCTTGGATGTACCTGATCATACTACTTCAATTCTATCTCATGTATCTTGTATTTCATGTCATATGACTGTAGCATGATGTTGTTGATGTCACCTTTGATGAGTGAGACTATTTCATATACCTAATAGCAATTTTACACCTCCCTCACAACAAAAGAATGGTGAATATCTGCTTTATTTTATTTATTTGCATGACTGATTCTCTCTGTCCATTTCCTGAGCTGTTCTTTTGTGGGTTGTGCATTAAAATTTAAGGACTTAAATGTGAGATGTTTGCAGATGCTAGAGGGTCAAAATCCTAGTGATTAGTACCTCTCACAAATGTATGATCAAGTAATCTTAATGTTGTTGGTCTTTCCCTTATCCTTCAATAGTAATATGGCATTGGCAACTTGACATGTCCATTGTTACTAATGACTGTGACTACTTTCTGCGCCTTCATCTAGATCTGTGCATGTTTGTAAGGCGAATGATTCACCTTGAATCTCTTATGACTTCTTTAATAATTATTCCTGCACTTGATCCTTTCTAAGTGAAAAATGATGAAAAAGACTATCTCTAGTGTAAGGATTGAGATGATGTCAAATCTCTACTTTCTTTTATATGTGAATCCACCTCCATTTTTCTTTTAAATTGGCAGTTTGGACCTGGAGATTCATGCAGACACTCATGTATTTAAAGTATGATTCCTATGTTGGGGTAGAATGCATCTATTTCTCATCAGTTGATTGTATTTTCTGGTTCATCTGAATCTACATGATGTCTGCTCTTTGTGGCATTTGCTGACTATAGCATGATGTCTTTTCACTTGTTCCAAACCATATGATAAGGCATGTTTATCCAATATAGTAATGAGATTGTGATCTATGCTCTAATTTTCATGTCACTTAACTGTCTGAATGTTGAACATTTGACTATATTGGGACTGTGGTAGCTACCTGAAAATATGGGCTCTCTATTGATTACCACCTTCATATGGAAGTTGACTTGGTTGTTTTGTCATGTATGCTATGGCATAGCTGTTCCACATATACTATTTCATGATATTGATCATCCTGTAGCTGCCTTCTATGACTGTAATCTCATTTCTATACTTTGTCAACTTGACTCAGTCATGTTAATCTAATTTGCTCCAATCAGTTGTAATAATATCATGATGACATAACTTTTCTGCAAGTTGATTAGATGATGCATAATGTAGCTTGAAATAATGCATCCTATCTTTCCTGATACTCTTTTCAAAATGAAAAGAAAACATGATGGGGCTCAAACCATTGTGGGAGCCACATTTAATCCACATGTTTATTTATCATCAAATCAGCAACAATACTTGTCCTATACCTACACAGTGAATAAACAAGTTAGCATAAAAATATACCTGATGGTATTGATTGATCTTCTTCTTGATTTCCTCTGATTTGTAGCACTTATCTGATCTGATCTCTCATAATGCAAGATGTGATAAGTAGATGTATATGTTTGATAAAAGCATGTGATAACTTAAAACATCTGGAGCGCTAACAGGGTTGTCCCCAAAAAATTTTGCAGGTTCAACTGATGATGGAGTTGAAGTAAAGACTGAAGACTAAAGACCGGCATCAATAAACAACCTTCTTGCTCAGGCAATGATGGATGTTTCATTTTATCATGTGTTCATTTCCTTTCTTTTATCAAACAGCTATATAGTTTGCATGTCTGCAATTGCTCAGTCTAGTTACTCCCACAGCTTGTGTGGGACACATTTGAACACTTCTTTTAAGCATGATCAGTTAATTTCTCTTATGCATATGATGTATATGTATTTCCTTTTCAATCAATGCATGAGATAAAGTAACAAATACTTGAATGAATGTTCAAAACATGACATGAAATAACAGTTTAATACAAATATCTTTCTTTCTTTTATTCAAAACTGATTAACTAAATAATCAATCTAACTTATAATTCCTGAAAGGTAACATGATGTAAACAACAACTATATTTCTTGAATGACTAGTACCTTGGCAATCATATTCTCTTGTCATGATAACTCATCAGTCTTGATTAGACTGATGGGCTATCCTGTCAACTGAATCTCCTTTCTGCTCTGTCAAGATATCAACTGTTCAATGAATGCATAACTTCAAAATTTTCTTTTATCACTTCTGAACAATTGCACTTAGGTCAAACTAATTTTAGTGTGAGCAAAAAATTAGTAACAGTCATCATGTCAAATTTCATCACACAGCAGATGAAATGTCATTCCTATTAGCAATGCAGAATTCCAAAGGACGAACCTACATAAGCCAAATCTTTCTATTAATAAATTCCTTTGTAGTGGCGGCAATAGAGACTCTCCACACACCTGAGTAGTTAATGCTTGGAATGAAGCCTCATCAGATCAGCTCCAACTCATCTCCTTGTCACATTTTTAAATTCTGGTCGTTGATTCACGATCCTAGCTGGCTTGACCTCAACGACGCTGATTTGGCCCTTTAAATAGTAGGAGGATTATTCTTGTTTTTCCTAATGATGACTTGCCACCTGGATAACTCTCCCAACCACAATCCCGAGAAAATATCCTCTTTGCAGTATAGTTAAGGCTGCATTCCATAATTCCACACGCAAAGGATATGGCGAGAGATATGGTCTCGGTGGAATGGCAGATGACCATTAGAAGAGTTGCAAGCAATCAGGACAACTCTCTAGCAATTGGCCACATCCATAGGACTATGACACATCATGTTCTTTATTCAATGCACCAGTCCCATCCTTTTAGAATGCCATGTGTCAAGATTTTTGCCATTCCGTAATCACCCAGAATGATCCTTTGGTGAAGTATGGTGTAATGGCAGAAATAATAAGGAAACCATTCTACACTGTCTAAGGCCCACCATCCTTGCCTCCTTAATAGTTATCAACCAGTTGTCACTCTTTCTACAATTCTATAGGCATGAATTCTATCAATATTTTATTGTTAGCGGAATGGCGAAAACCACCACTGCCACCTCTCAAAAAGAGAGAAAATTAGTAGGACTAGATCCGAGTGTCTATTCTTTTTAAAATATCCTTTTCTTCCTAGGAAAAAAAGTGGGCCAATGGGTCTAAAGCTTTTCTAGGCGCAGCCTAGAAAAGGTAACTATTCAGTGAGGGGCCGGTCAAATAATGTTCAAGGGGACATAAGGGAGCAACTTAAACTCTGGGTAATAGGAGACAAGCGATCATTGAAGAAATACAATGAATGTGGACCTTACATTTAACTTTGGCATGGGGGTTTAGGTTTTAACATTTCTTTTGGTATGCATAGAACCCTAATTCTGGAAATCCTTCAACCTAATGACATAAGCCTGAGGACAAAAATACTAGAACAATGAAAAAAAATTATATGGTTCCATCACATTCTATTTGTCATCATTCACCTATTTCACACTTAACACACATATATTTGAGTAATATATATGTATATATGTGTATATATCTATATATAAATGGTATCCTTTTAATCATAGTCCTTATTCCATTACCTTAACAAAAGCTAGCTCAAAGAATTCATTCATAAGGCAAAGTCATTTCTATAAGACAGACATGTTTATCATAGGAGACAAAGTATTAAGAAAAACAATTTATCTAGTAGCCTTTTGTACATATATATCTGAATTTGAAAAAATTATACACAATAGGGATATCAATTATCCAGTTCCTACATAAACCTTATTTCAACTATATATACTTATACATACATATAGATAGATAGATAAATAAAGAACACTCCGGCTGATAAACTTAACACAGGCTGAAACTATATTCTGACCATCCCCATGATATACGGCTGATAATGTTGGCAAGAGACATTGTGTGGCTTCATTGGTGTTGTCATTGATGGCAACAAAGACCATTCCACACATCCGTAGGACATGGTGTATCTTTACCGAAAGTCAAATTGAAGAATACTTTGGTCCAGTAAGCAAGAACAGAGCATGCAACAAGGTCTGACAATCAGGTCTGGATCTCTCAGAGGAAGTATCTATGTAAAGTGTGGACTTGGGGAAGTCAAGAGGAGTACCTTGACTAATAGATTCTAGGGATTGAGCCTCCGATGATGAAAGAGTAAACAGATATAAGCGCCTAAGTATTGGGTTCTTGTTTAACAGAGTAGACAGAGAAAGCATTAGCCGGCAGAGCATCAGACCTTAATCCGGATCTGATATTGATTGTGATCAAGCTTCCTGAGGTATCATTCATGATTGGCCAACATAAATAAAGACTTCTATAAGCATCTCCTTGATACGCATCACTTGATAAGCAAGGATTCAGCCGACAGACCAAAGTTTGGGAAAGTACTAACTATTCCGGATGCCGACTAGAAAGTAGATGAAATCATTGGTGTGGATATATATACCAGATGGATTTGGATAGGAAGGTGTGTGTTGTGAGTTGTGAAGTGCGAAGAAAAGAAGAGGATAGTGTGAAGGCAGTAATACAGGTCTGGTATGTGATAGGATAGCAGCACCAAAGAAAAGAAAAGATGAAGTGCAGTAGATCAGTGTATTGAGCTTAACTGGAACTAAACTCCAGCATATGTGGATGCTTCTCATCAGTTCAAGTATCTTGTTACTCTCTTTATAACTTGTAGACAGTGAGTCTCTTGTAGGTAGTGAGCCTCTTGTGAGCAGTGTGCTCAGGCAGTGAGCCCTAATTGGCAAGTGTCATTTTGTATTTCTATTCTTCTAACAGAGAATACATTTTTGGGTTAATCACCCCGTGGTTTTCTCCTTTAACAGGGTTTCCATGTCAAAAACATTGTGTTATGTGTACTGAGTTTATTTCTGCTTTCATGTTCATTTAAGCTTATGTGTTTTGATACTGTACTAGTTGCTAAAGAAGAACAGAAAGTCAAAATAATTAAGATAACTAATTCACCCCCCCTTCTCAGTTATCAATAGATAACACTTATCAAAAATCATAATTAAACACTAAAATCATAGTTTATATCTACAAAGGCCAATATATAACAAGAAAGTCAACAAAAAAAACTCGATAGGCCACTAAGTTTGGAAACCGGCCAACAACCAGGAATAGGCCAACAAGATTCCCATAGAGGCCAATACCATACATACCGAGGTCATTGATTCTATATACAGGCCAACAAGAGAGAGTTTGGGTTGATGGATATACACAGAGGCCACTAGATCTAAGATCACAAGCTAAACAATTAAGGAGGCTGATGTGGTAATAATACGCCAATAAGAAAACACAAAGGTTGTGTGAGAAAAGGATAGGCCGAGTTGAAATCACTGAGGCTGACATGAGAATTAGAGGTCAATTAATGAAAGTCAAGAAAATATGATCATTTAACAGGCTAAAAGATTTGGAATAGGCCATAAGGAAAGTCAAGAGGCGAATAAGAATCAACTAAGAGGCCGATAAGAATCAATTAAGAGGCCGATAAGAATCAAAGTTCATGCCGATAAACATTAAAGAATAGGCCGATAAACATTAAAGAATAGGCCAATAAGATTAGAGAACAGGCCATAAAGATTAAAGTATAGGCTGATAAGATTACATAATAGGCTATAAACATTAAGGAACAAGTCAATAAGATTAAAGAACATGCCATAAAGATTAAAGAACAGACCGATAAGATTACAGAATAGACCATAAAAATTAAATAACAGAGCGATAAACATTAAAGAACAGACTAATAAGATTAGAGAACAGGCCATAAAGATTAAAGAACAGGCCATTCTATTTGGCAAGGAGGCCGTCAGAAAAGCATACGTGACAGTTATAAGCAAGGAGAGAGAGATTAACATGCTAGGTCTAGAAGTGAATGAAAGTCTATCACAGGTCAATCAAGTAAAAGACCATTAAATCATTTAATAGGTCAAAAGAAAACTATGCAGGCTAGAACAAGAAAACACAATCATACACTTAAAATAAATTTGCCAATGTAATTCATAAAGGAAAGTACCCATTATCACTAATGTTCTTGTCCTCCTTTCTCCTTTTCTCCCTGTATCTATTTTTCTTTGCTACTCTCTGTTGTTCCCTTAAAATAATGAATCATTTATTTTCTATGTGTTCTTTGTTTTATTTTTTGCTTCCTTTTAATCCAAATTCTTACTGCCCAGAATTGGGCATTGTTAATTTTAGACTGGTCTTTCTTTTTCAGTTTGCATGCCTGAGGAGGTGCGTGGGCGCTCTAAAAATGCCTTCCTCTTCTTGTTTTTAATATAAACTCATTTAAGACTATCATCCCCTTCTTTTGACATTGCATGTATATTATATTTATTTATTTATTTATTTATTTTGCATAACTTTATTATTATTTTCGCTTATATATATTTATATACACACATATATATTTATCATTTCAATTGTATATATGTATATATATGTTTAGATATAATATATAAAATTATAGATAGTTAGATATGAAAAATAATAATCTATTTTGATATAAGACCATTTAGTTTTATTTAATCCATACTAAGAAAGAATACGAAATTGCATGGTGAACTCATGCAATTTACAAAGGACATACACAAGATTACATAAACAACTCATCATTAACATCAACCACAACCAAAGTTCAAATTTCAAAAGCTCAAACATGATTACATTAAAACACAATGAAAACCATTCAGTGATGCAAGATATCATGATGCAATATGAACTGAGTGTGTGCATGCATCAATTTTTTCCACCATGCCAACTCTTTCCAATGGCTAGGGCGCTTCTACCTCAGCCATGTTCACATCTTCGACATATTCTTGCACTCAGTCACACTCAGAATCTCATCAATAGGTTAGTCCAAATAATAATAGCCAAAGCATGAATCATTCACGATAATACATCATTATATATCAACTTTCAATTTTATGAAATTTTAAATTTAACGACAATTACCTTCATGCACATGAAATTCACCCAATAGTAAAACAATCATATTGAAATGTCCAATAGTCTGAATTATAAATGAAATCCAATAGGTCGAGATGTGACATCCTTCCCCACTAGGAAGAGACATCATCTTGATGTCTTATTACACACATACTAAAATAATAAAGTATCTCACTAATACTATCAAAGTATCACACTAACCAAACAAAGCATCACAACTATGCAAAATGAAAGTATCTTAACTAAGTCCTCAAATGAGAAAAAGAGCAATCTATCTCCTCTGCATCCTCCCATATGGAACTATTCACAGAATATTGGTCCCACTAGACCTTATACTGAACAATATCTCTATTACATAACTTAATGTTGTGTCTATCAAGAATTCAAGTGGGCTCCACCAGTACCACTCCTAGATCATGTACTTGTAAAGCATGCCATTCAAGTATGTGTGAAGCATCAGGATGATATGGTTTAAGCAAAGACACATGAAAACATTATGGATTCAGGCAAGAGCATGTGGTAGAGCAAGTCTGTAAGCAACAAGGTTAATCACTTCCAGTACATCAAATGGTCCTACAAATTTAGGAGCAAGTTTGGAGGATTTTCCAAATGAAATGAAACTCTTTTGAGGCTTGACCCTCAAAAAGACTTTGTCCCCTACTGAAAACTATCTGAATGTCCCATTCTTGTCTACATAACTCTTCTGTCAATCTAACGCTTTCTTCAATTTCTCCTTGATCAATCTCATTTGATAATCTATTTCTCTAAGCATATCTAGTCCAATCACAATCCTATCTTCTACCTTATCCCAACTGATAGGTGTGCGACACTTATGCCCATAAAGAGCTTCAAAAGGTGCCATCCCCAAAGATGCATGCTATGAATTATTATAAACAAACTCCACCAATGGAATATAGTCCTCCCACTTATATTGTTGATGCATACAATACATCCTAAGGAGGTCTTCAACTACCTGATTTACTCTTTCTATCTGACCATCAGTCTGGGGGTGATATGCCGAACTAAAATTCAATTTTCTCCACAAAGCTGCATTCAACATTGTCCAAAACCTAGAAGTCATGCGAGTATCTCGATCTGATATGATTGTCTTAGGTACTCCATACAAACAAAATATTTCTTGGACAAACTTCTTATCTAAGATCAAAGATCCGTCCTTAAGATTTCTTGGAATGAAATGTGCTATCTTTGTCAACTTATCCACAACTACCAAGATGACATCATGTCAATCATTGGACATTGGTAACCCCTGAATGAAGTCCATACTAATCAATTTCCATTTGTACTCTAGTACAATATGTGGGTACAAAATCCATACTGGATGCACATGCTCAGCCTTGATTCGTTGGCACTCCAAGCATCGAGCCATGAATTCGATCACATCTTTCTTGAGCCTTGGCAAAAAATACAAAGGTCTCAATCCTTCTACCATCTTGGTCACTCTAGGGTGCCCCGAATACAGTGTGTTGTGGATCTCTTCTAGAATTAACTTCCTCAAATCCCTTGAGTCTGGAATATACATTATACCTTGATATCACAAAATTCCATCCGACTCAAACACAATCCATTGAATCATCGATCTAAGGGATCTTTCTCTAAAGCTTGCTTTACTCTGGAATAGTTCTCATCTCCTTGTAGATTCTCTACTACTTGCTGCAGCTTCTATTCCTGTTTTATTGCCTTTTCAAAAACCTCATCCATAGTCAAAGGATTATGGATGTCCACATCTACTCCAATCTGAGGTCTTAATCCCATGATAAACTTTTGAATCTTGAATTGCTCATACAAATGATACTATGGCACATATTTGAGCAAATGGGATAACCTTTCCCAATATTGGGTCACCAACATTCTTCCTTGGGTTAGGTTTTGGAATTTAGTCATCTTCTTGTCAAAGAAGAGTTGCAGTAACCACCTCTTCCTGAAATGTTAGAGAAAGAGCTCCCATGTTATCTCCCCTGGAAACAACCTCTTTTCAACTTTCTCATTGTCCCACCAAGTAGTTGCTTCACCAGTGAGTTGGTATCACATAGCCTTGGTCTCATTAGATAAATTATGAAGATCAAAATACTTGTCCATCTCAATAATCCAAGCTTCTACTCTGTCTCTGGTGGTTCTACCATCAAATTTGGGTGGAGAAACCTTCTTGAGGTCCTTACCCAATTCCTTCGCAATCCTACCTTGATTGTTTACATTATCCTAATTCCCTTAATTCTATTCCTTATTCCCTTCATTTTCATTTTGGTTTTGACCTCCTCAATTACCTTTGATCTCTTACTCTAAATTCTCCATCCTAGCTCCTTGTTGGTTCAGGAGGTCAAGGATTTAGTCCAACCTCTCATTCTTCCCATTACTCGAGCCACTGCGGTTTGTGTTTCTTATATCCATTCTAGCTGATTAGGTCAATCTACATCAAGATTTACATCTTATCATAGTAGACAAAGGCCCTAGTGTTAAACCTAGTGCTCTGATATCAAATGTAAAGTACGCAACCCATAAACTATAATATTGAAATAAATAAATCATCTCATTCACATTAATAGAAAATGGAATATAAATCTGCTATACATAAGTAAAAATATCAACTTACATCTTACAAATGCACGTGCTATATCTAGGTGTTAGCACAAGAAAATAATATACAATATTACATCTCTGGCTCTCAAGCCATATAGTCACCTTAGTATAATAATAAAGTATAATATACAAGGAATAATGAATCAAGTCACTGTCACTAGCCGCCACTAACACACACGGTCATCTACAAGACAAAAATAGGAACATGGCCTAGGTGCTTTTCTGCCCAACCATGAAGCATTACACTTCCTCAGAATCCTTCATGGCATGAAGGATACCCGATCCTACATGAAATGCCTAGCAACCTAGAAATAATAAATAGGAGGGAACACCTGATGCAACCTGATGTTTACATGCATATCTAACTAGAATTTGTAATAACTCACAATCAGGATGTGGCAGAGAAACATATCAATATATCTAGGCAATTTCATCTATTTCAATGAGCACACAACTTTGGCCAAAGCAATCATGCATAAAATGGTTGATCTTGAAAAGTGGATTGACCTTCTCTAATAACCCACATTCGGCACCCTATCCCGGAAGGTAAACCCAACATACGTGTGAAATAAATAATCAATTTCTTTACAAAACAATTCATGAGACACATACATTCGTCTAATTCAATTACAGATGCTAGTTTCGCTTATGTTTTTCCACCCATTTCATACAGTTTAACAAAAGGAATAGAGAGAGAATTATGTATATAAGGAAAGTTTCCATCAGTGTCCATAACAAAATTCTCATATATATCTAAATATACATACATATATATAAGCATATATATACACATATATATGAGTAATATATATACATATATATGAGTAATATATACATGTATATATCTATATATAAATGGTAACCTCTTAATCACAGTCTTTATTCAATTACCTCAACAAAAGCTAGCTCAAAGAATTCATTCATAAGGCAAAATCATTTCTATAGGGCAGTCATGTTTATCATAGGAGACGAAGTATTAAGAAGAATAGTTTATCCAGTAGCCTTTTGTGTGTGTGTGTGTGTATATATATATCTGAATTTGAAAAAAAATATACACAATAGGGATATCAATTATCCAATTTCTACATAAACCTTATTTCAACTATATATACCTATACATACATACATACATATATGTTGCAAGTATGGGCCTAACCGGTGTTGTCATTAATGTCAACATACTCCTATTGCATTGATGATAAGGATTGGATGCGTTGTATGCTGAGGATATTGAGAAAATTAGTCCTATTAGAAACAAAGAAGAACAGTGAAGACAGTGAGGTAAAAATCCTAGCTAAGATGAAGATCAGAGGATGCACATCAAAGGGTTTGTAGATATGTGTCTTAAGATGATCTAGTAAAGATTTCAGAGGTCCGTATGAAGATCTAAAGAAGTTATGACCACTTAAGTAAAACTAGTTCTAGCAGATGTTCAGAGGTGACAAAGTGATACAGATAGGTCTGGTGAGATCCGGAAATGCAATATCTTGTTCTGCGGATTTGGTGGAGTGTTTAGGAAGTCAATGTGAATTGACAACTTAATTGGTTCATGGTATGGAGGTCCGCAAGCATCTATTCCAATATGACAGTGATGACAGACTGTGTTCTTGAGGTTCTGGATGAAGGAGAGAATGATTTCAGTAAGCAGAAGTAGTGTGGATGTTCTTGGTGATTCAGGCAAGCTTGTGGAGGTCTTTGGATTGTGTTCAGTTCGTGTTGGTGGTCTACATTAAAGATTGAGCTCGTAATTGATGAATTACTTCTGGATGATGGCATTTTTCCTAAGTCTGGCCGACCGGATGAGTTACAGATCCTGCGGATGATCTTGAAGATGTTATGTGAAGAATGGCGTGTTCCTAAAGGAAGATTGAAGTTTTAGATCTGTGTGGCCAACAGTATGTTGATCCGTGTGAAGTCTTTTTAGAATTAGTCATGTTGTATTTATGTATTTGCTCTGTAGTGTATGCCGACTTAGATGATTATCCCTAAGTTGATGTCTTGTATAAATAAGGAGTTGTAAGGTCATTTCAGTGGTATCTTGGGAGATGAGAGTGTGGTAGAGAGGAGGAGAGTGAAAGGAAGAGCAGAAGTATTGGGCTTAAATGGAACTAACTCAAGCATGGTGAAGATGCTATTCTTCAGTTCAAGTATGTAATACTTATTTTTCTGTAGGCAGTGTGTCTCCTGTAGGTAGTGAGCCTCTTATGAGCAGTGTGCTCAGGAAGTGAGCCCTAATTGGCATGTGCCATTTTGTTCTTACTATTATTTTAACAAAGAATACAATCTTGGGTTAGTCACCCCGTGGTTTTTCCCTTAACCGGGTTTTCCACGTTAAAACTCTTGGTGTCATATGTGTTAATGTGTTTATGCTCTTTAATTGCTGCATTATGTTTCCATGATTGATTTATTATTATGTTGATGAATTAAGAAAAAGATTTAAGTGATTAATTGCAAGAAAGTTTTGGACAACTGACTCACCCCCTCTCTCAGTTGTCTGTCCTAAATCTAACAATTGGTATTAGAGCTAAGTTCCTCTAAAAGAGCTTAACCGCTTGAGGAGATCCAGGATGTCATCCTACAAGAAGGATAGTCCGAGGTTTGATGGAACCAATTTCACTCTTTGGAAAAGTTGCATGGAATGTCACTTGCAATGTATGGGAATGCAGTATTGGATCATGGCTTCAAAGAAGTATGATCCTCCACAGAATGGTTCACATACTATAGATGAAATCAAAGATGCTGAAAACAATCTGCGGACTAAAGAAGCTCTTCTAAGTGCCTTATCTGATTCAGAGCTGACAAATGTTATTGACCTAAAAAATGCTCATGAGATTTGGGAAAAACTGGAACTTCTGCATGAAGGAGATAAGTATGTTAAAATGTGCCAAGCTACAGAGTCTGAAAGGAAATTCAAAACCTGAAGATGAGCGAAGACAAAAATATCACTACATTTATGCCAAGAGTAAATGAGCTTGTTTGCGGCATTAGATGTGCTAGTGGAATCTTGGATGAAGATGAGATTGTTGGCAAAGTTTTCAAATCCCTTCCTGATTCTTACAAATATAAGTTTGCTACTATTGAAGAATTCATATCCTTTTCAGGTATCACAAGAGATCAATTGGTTGGTAAACTGGCTGCATTTGAATTGACCGAGTTTGGAGATGCCCCCCCAAGACTGAATCTACATTCAAAGCTAGTGCCTCTGTAAAAGGAAAACAAAAGTTTGATCCGGGAGAGAACTCTTCAAAGAAACTATCATTGTATGAAAAAGTAAGAAAAGACCTGGAAGAAGATGAAGTAGAAGCTGCTCAACTTGAAGCCCTCATTGCAAAAAGACTGCCAAGAGGATCCGATAAGTATGAGGGGAAATTGCCTTTTAAATGTTTTAACTGCAATAAGATTGGTCATTTTGCCTCAAGGTGTCTGGAAAGATTTTCAAGGCCAAATCCTAATAGATCAAGGTTCCAAAAGAAATGTTACTATGTTGATGAATATGATGATGATGAAGGAGTAATAGATGATGAATCAGAGATAGGAAACAAATCCAGAAGTGATTGGGTGTTTATTGCCATCAAGGAAGAAGATCCAATGCCCTCTGAATCTCTCAATCATAAAATTGTAGAAAGAGCTCTGGCTGCCCATGTTGAAGAAAAGGATGATTGGGTCATTGACAGTGGATGCTCCCACCATATGACAGGTGACAAAAATAAGTTCATAGATTTGGAAAGGTATGAAGGAGGAGTGGTAAAATTTGGTGATAATTCTGCTGGTAGAATCAGAGGTAGAGGAACTATTTCTTTTGATGGAAAGAACAAAACCAGTATGTACTATATGTTGAAGGCCTGAACCACAATCTTCTCAGTGTTGGACAGTTGGTGGACAAAGGCTATGATCTCCAATTCAAAAATGGAAAACACAAGATCTTTGAAAGTTTCGGAACAGAGATTGCATCTAGTACTCAAACTAAAGGTAATATCTTCCACTTGGTTGGTACTGGTAAAAGTTACTTATTTGTTCAAATTGATCAAAGTTGGTTGTGGCATAGGAGAATGTGTCATGTGAATTTTGATAATATAATCAAGATAAGAAACACTCAGGCTATAAGAGATCTTCCAAGACTGGTGAAACCTACTAATAGTTTGTGCAAAGAATGTCAGTTGGGTAAGCAAAGCAGAGTCACATTTAAAAGTAAAGAACAGTCTTCTATCAGATTATTGGACTTAGTTCATACTGATCTCTGTGGTCTAGCAAGAATTAGGAGTGTGCAAGGTGATAGATACTTCATGTTATTAATTGATGACTACTCCCAGATGATGTGGGTAACTTTTTTGAAAGAGAAATTTGAGGCCCTTGAGAAATTTAAAATATTCAAGGCTATGGTAGAAAATGAAACTGGATTGAACATAAAATGTTTAAGGTCTGACAGAGGTGGAGAATTCACATCCGGTGAGTTCATAGAATTATGTGAAAAACATGGGATAAAAAGATAGTTGTCTGCTCCAAGGACACCACAGCAGAATGAAGTAGTGGAGAGAAAGAACCGGACCATCCAAGAGGAATCTAGAACCATGATGATGGAAGCAAATGTTCCTCAGATCTATTGGAGAGAAGCTGTAAGCACTGTAGTCTACACTCTTAATCGAGTTCAAATCAGAAGCAATACTGGTAAGACTCCTTATGAACTCTGGTTTGTCATCACTCCCACTGTGAAGTATGTCAGAGTTTTTGGTAGCAAATGTTACATTAAAAGAGATGAATATTTAGGCAAATTTGATGCTAGAAGTGATGAAGGAATATTCTTGGGTTATTCTACTCAAAGCAAAGCATACCGGTGTTATAACAAGAGATTGAGAAAGATTATAGTAAGTACAAATGTGAAGGTTGATGAAGGTATTGAAAAACCCTCAAGGTTTTATGAATATGATGAAGATGATCAGAATGATATTTTGATCCAAGGAGTCCAAGCCCCTTTTGAGATTCAAATTTAGACTAATCCAGTGAACCAAGAAGAAGAGATAAGTTTGAATGAACCTGTTCAAGAGATAGAGTGCAAGAAAGTCCCAAAATTCCCAGGTATGTAAAACTGAATCACTCTGAAGACTAGATCATAGGTGATAAAAGCAAAGGTGTTCAAACAAGAAGAAGGATTGCTCAAGATTCAGAAGAGTATTGTCTGATTTCAAAGATTGAACCCAAAACAGTGAATGAAGCATGCAATGATGAAAACTAGACTAAAGCAATGGAGGAAGAGTTGATGCAAATTGAGAAAAATCATACTTGGGATCTTGTTCCCAGACCTAAAAACAAGAATGTGATTGGAACCAAATGGGTCTTCCGGAATAAACTGAATGAAGATGGTGAAGTAGTCAAAAACAAAGCTAGATTAGTTTGCAAGGGTTACTCTCAAGTAGAAGTAGTTGATTTTGAAGAAACTTTTGCTCTGGTGGCAAGATTTGAAGTAGTCAGGTTATTTCTTGCCTTTGCTTCCTTCAAGGACTTCAAAGTATATCAGATGGATGTCAAGTCTTCTTTCCTAAATGGTGACTTGGAAGAAGAAGTATACATTGAGCAACCGGATGGATTTCAATTGTCTGATCATGGTGATATGGTCTGCAAGTTGAAGAAAGCACTGTATGGACTCAAGTAAGCCTCAAGAGCCTGGTATGAAAGATTGGATAATTATCTTTTGAAGATTGGTTTCAACAAAGGTACTGCTGACAATAATTTGTACTTCAAAATTGATCATGAAAATATCTTGATTGTTGAAGTGTTTGTTGATGATATCAGTTTTGGAGGAAGAGATAGTATGTGCAAAACTTTTGCAAATCAAATGAAAAGTGAATTTGAGATGTCCATGTTTGGGGAAATGAATTTCTTCTTGAGTCTGCAAATCATTCAAACAAAGAAAGTAATTTTCATTTCTTAGACCAAATATGTGAAAGAATTGTTGAAGAAATTTGGGACAGAAGACTCAAAACCAATGAGAACTTCCATGGAAACTAGATGTAAACTGAGCAAAGATGATGACTCTCCTAAGGCTGATCAGAAAAAGTATAGGTCAATGATTGGAGGACTTTTGTATCTCACTCAAACTAGACCTGACATTATGAATGTTGTTGGTCTTGTTGCTAGATTCCAAGCTAATCCTAGAGAATCTCATGTCATGGCAATCAAGAGGATACCACAAACCAAGTTGAGTATGGTTTGTGGTATCCTAGAGATCATGATTTCTCTCTTCATGCATATACAGATGCAGATTGGGCAGGATATGTGGATGACCAGAAGTGTACTAGTGGTGGAGCATTCTTTTTGGGGAAGAGATTGGTTTCTTGGCTAAGCAAGAAACAAGAGGCAATATCCCTATCCACTGCAGAAATAGAATTTATTGCAGCAGTAGGTAGTTGCACTCAAGTATTATGGATGAAGCAAATGTGAAGAGACATTAGAGTAGAGTATGAGGAACCTATCACAATCTTTTGTGATAATTCAAGTGCAATAAATATATCAAAGAATCTGGTGTTGCATTCAAAGACTAAACATATATCCATCAAGTTTCACTTTTTGAGAGAGCAAGTGAACAAGAATGAAGTCAAATTGGAGTTTGTGTCTTCCAAGGATCAGATTGCAGATATTTTTACTAAACCTCTACCTATGGACTCTTTTGAGTATCTTAGGGAGAAGTTAGGAGTTATTACCCCTCCGGTTCTGAATTAAGTTGCACTGATGTACATCAGTCCAGTGGATATCACAGTCATATCTTGTTGTTCGGATTGATGTTTGGGAAGCTGCTACTCAGGGGGAGCAGCTGGTATGATTCTGAAGTGATGCAAGTATGTGCCCTTTGCCATTGATGTCAAAGGGGGAGAGAAGACATGTGAAAAACAAGTAGTTGTTGATCAAAGGGGGAGCAATAAAGGAAGAAAAGACATGTGAATGGTTGTTGTTGATAGGGGGAGTTATGTCAGTGAGGAGAAGTTCTTGTCTTGATGCTTAAAACAGTTTTTCACATCATATGTTGCCATCAATGACAAAGGGGGAGATTGTTGCAAGTATGGGCCTAACCAGTGTTGTCGTTGATGTCAACATACTCTTGTTGCATTGATGATAAGGATTGGATGAGCTATATGCTGAGGATATTGAGAAAATTAGTCCTATCAGAAACAGAGAAGAACAGTGAAGCCAGTGAGGTAAAAATCCCAGCTAAGATGAAGATCAGAGGATGTGCATCAAAGGGTTTGTAGATATGTATCTTAAGATGATCCAGTAAAGATTTCAGAGGTTCGCATGAAGAACTGAAGAAGTTATGGCCACTTAAGTAAAACTGGTTCTAGCAGATGTTCAAAGGTGACAGAGTGATACAGAGAGGTCCGGTGAGATCTAGAAATGCAATATCTTGTTCTGTGGATTTGGTGGAGTGTTTAGGAAGTCAATGTGAATTGACAACTCAATTGGTTCGTTGTATGGAGGTCCGCAAGCATCTATTCCAATATGACAATGATGACAGACTATGTTCTTGAGGTTCCGGATGAAGGAGAGAATAATTTCAATAAGCAGAAGTAGTGTGGATGTTCTTGGTGATTCAGGGAAGCTTGTGGAGGTCTTTGGATTATGTCCAGTTCATGTTGGTGGTCTGCATTGAAGATTGAGCTCGTAATTGATAAATTACTTCCAGATGATGGTGTTCTTCCTAAGTCTGGCCGATCGGATGAGTTACAGATCCTGCGAATGATCTTGAAGATGTTCTATGAAGAATGGCATGTTCCTAAAGGAAGATTGAAGTCTCAGATCTGTGTGGCCAATAGTGTGTTGATCTGTGTGAAGTCTTTTTGGAATTAGTCATCTTGTATTTATGTATTTTCTCTGTAGTGTATGCTGACTTGGATGATTATCCCTAAGTCGATGTCTTGTATAAATAAGGAGTTGTAAAGTCATTTCAATGGTATCTTGAGAGATGAGAGTGTGGTAGAGAGGGGAAGAGCGAAAGGCAGAGCAGAAGTATTGGGCTTAAATGGAACTGACTCAAG
Organism: Cunninghamia lanceolata; assembly: GCA_027924645.1. Lineage (NCBI taxonomy): Eukaryota > Viridiplantae > Streptophyta > Pinopsida > Cupressales > Cupressaceae > Cunninghamia > Cunninghamia lanceolata. The sequence goes on from BSBN01000209.1 coordinate 4,649,007, forward strand.
CATGGTGAAGATGTTATTCCTCAGTTCAAGTATGTAATACTTATTTTTTTGTAGACAGTATGTCTCCTATAGGCAGTGAGCCTCTTGTGAGCAGTGTGCTCGGGCAGTGAGCCCTAATTGGCATGTGCCATTTTGTTCTTACTATTCTTTTCACAGAGAATACAATCTTGGGTTAGTCACACCGTGGTTTTTCCCTTAACTGGGTTTTCCACGTTAAAAATCTTGGTGTGATATGTGTTAATGTGTTTCTGCTCTTGAATTGCTACATTATGTTTCCATGATTGATTTATTATTATGTTGATGAATTAAGAAAAGGATTTAAGTGATTAATTGCAAGAAAGTTTTGGACAACTGATTCACCTCCCCTCTCAGTTGTCTGTCCTAAATCTAACAATATATATATATAAAGAACACTCCGGCCAATAAACTTAACACAGGCCGAAACTATATTCAATCGATGCCCATGATATACAACTGATAACACTTATCACAAACCATAATTAAACACCAAGATCATAGTATATATCCACAAAGGCCAATATATAAAAAGAAAGTCGATAAGAAAAACTTAATAGGCCACAAAGTTTGGCAACTGACCAACAACTAGGAATAGGCCAACAAGATTCTAATAGAGATCGATACCATACATACTGAGGCCATTGATTATGTATACAAGCCAACAAGAGAGATTTTTGGCTGATGGATATACACAGAGGCTGCTAGATCTAAGACCACAGGCCGAAGAATTAAGGAGGCCGATGTGGAAATAACAAGCCGATAAGAAAACATAAAGGCTACATGAGCAAAGGATAGGTCGAGTTGAAATCACTGAGGCCGACACAAGAATTAGAGGCTGATTAATGGAAAGTCAAGTAGATATGACCATTTAATAGGCTAAAAGATTTGGAATAGGCCATAAGGAAAGTCAAGATGTTGATAAGAATCAATTAAGAGGTCGATAAGAATCAAAGATCAGGCTGATAAACATTAAAGAATAGGTTGATAAACATTAAAGAACATGATGATAAGATTAGAGAACAAGCCATAAAGATTAAAGTATAGGCCGATAAGATTAGAGAACATGCCATAAACATTAAATAACATGTCAATAAGATTAAAGAACAGGCCATAAACATTAAAGAACAGGCTGATAAACATTAAAGAACAAGATGATAAGATTAGAGAACATGCCATAAAGATTAAAGAACATGCCATTCTATTTGACAACTTGGAGGTTGCTGGAAAAGCATACATGATAGTTATAAGCAAGGAGAGAGAGATTGACATGCTCGGTCTAGAAGTCAATGAAAGTCTATCACAGGTCAATCAAGTAAAAGAACAGTAAATCATTTAACAGGTCAAAAGAAAAGTATGTAGGCTGGAACAAGAAAACACAGTCATACACTTAAAATAACTTTGCCGATGTAATTCATAAAGGAAAGTACACGTTATCACCAATGTTCCTGTCCTCCTTTCTCCTTTTCTCCCTGTATCCCCTTTTCTTTGTTGTTCTCTATTGTTCCCTTAAAATAATGAATCCTTTCTTTTATGTGTGTTCTTTATTTTATGCTTTGCTTCCTTTTAATCCCAATTCTTACTGCCCAGAATTGGGCGTTGTTAATTTTAGACTGGGCTTGCTTTTTCAGTTTGCATGCCTGAGGAGGTGCGTGGGCGCTCTAAAAATGCCTTCTTCTTGTTGTTTTTAATATAAACTCATTTAATACTATCATCCCCTTCTTTTGACATTGCATGTGTGTGTGTGTGTATTTATTTATTTATTTATTTATTTTGCATGAATTTATTATTATTATTGCTTATACACACACACACATATATTTATCATTTCAATTGTATAAATGTGTGTGTGTGTATATATATAATTATAGATAGTTAGATATGAAAAAAAAATCTATTTTGATATAAGACCATTTAGTTTTATTTAATCCATACTAAGAAAGAATACAAAATTACATGGTGAACTCATGCAATTTACAAAGGACATACACAAGATTACATAAACAACTCGTCATTAACATTGACCTCAACCAAAATTCAAATGTCAAAATCTCAAACAAGATTACGTTAAAACACAATGAAAACCATTCAGTGATGCAAGATGTCATGATGCAATATGAACTAAATGAGTGTGTGCATGCATTAGGTTTTTCCATCATGCCAACTCTTTTCAGCGGCTAGAGTGATTCTACCTTAGCCATGCTCCCATCTTCAACATATTCCTACACTTAGTCACACTCATAATCTCATCAATAGGATAGTCCAAATAATAATAGCTCAAACATGAATCATTCACGATAATCCATCATTATATCAACATTCGATTGTATGAAATTTTAAATTTAATGACAATTACCTTCATGCACATGAAATTCACCCAATAGTAAAACAATCATATTGAAATGTCAAATAGTCTTAATTATAAATGAAATACAAAAGGTCGAGATGTGAAAGAAGGACATCTATAGAATGAATTCAAAGTTATTGAAGGGTCTAGAAGGGTTATAATATTAAGAGTGGAGTTCAATTATATACCCACGGGTAGGATAAATAGAATCTGGTGTGACCTTTTTATGAAAATAGGATAGACATGTCTCAGAGGATTGCTTGATGATATGGGTCTATATTTTCTTGTCAACAACTTTGATATCCACAACTTGTGGAAACATGGAAAGTTTTGTTAATGAGGGACAACTTGAATAGGACAATCTCCAAAGAAAGTTAGATTCACTAGAATAGATCACTTCTCACTTATGTAGAGATTATTATCATGGAATTTAATAATCAACAAAACAAAATGTTTTAGCACTATTATAGCACCATAAAAGGCAATTATTTATCCATAGAAAATCACAAGTAAAAGGTAAAGAAAAATGATAGCTTATATTGAATAATTCATATATATTCATAATTACATGCCATGAAAAGATAACAAACTTTTGGACACATGAACTAAGTCTATTATAAATAAAAAGGCATGAGACAAAGCTCTACAAACAAGGCTCTCAAAGTATAGGTTTGTAAATCTCAATCTCCTTAACAATGAGCCCAAATTTCTTATTTATACAAAGCAAGTGAGACAAAAAAAATTAAAAAAACAAAGGAAATCAATGCTTTGTCAACCATGCAAGAATGCTCTTCAAAGAGTTATGGGGTGTTGGAGATTCTTAATTTGCATTCCAATTTGAAAATATCCTACACTTAGTGCATATACCTACCTGAATTTATGACTCTAGTGGAGAAGTGGTTGCATGCCTTGAATGCATCTTAATGCTTGTGGATGCACCATTGGAATCATTTGAATTTCAAAACATGTTTGTAGCTCAATCTACATTCAATTCTCCTTTGCATGCTCTCTTGATTGCTTGTGGGTTGGATCATTGATTGATGGCTACCACCTCCTCTTACTTCATTGCAACTGAACTTGGCCTCAGAAGATTGTGGGCCATAGCATCTATTGAGGAGGCAAGATCAATAGTTAATGTTATATTTTAGCCTTTCCTTATATTCCTTTTGAGATAAAGCAATGATCCATTGGTTTGTGAGCCCCGTTGAGATATAAATGACCCTTCCTAAATTTGTCTGTCAATAAGGTCTAACACCTTTTAAAACCTCATTAATCCTGTAATGAAATTTAATTTGTTGGCTAGAGAACATATCTTGCAACATATCTCCTTTGTGGCCTTACAAAACCCAAAAGTAAATAGTGTGCCAACTTTGATAGCTCTCAATGAATGCTAGGGCTTCTGACTAACAAAAATATTTTTATAGAACTAGAAGGTCACTATGGTTGACTCGATGATGCTAACATAGCTTGATTTGATGGTCATTGATACCATGAAGCCTCTTACAAAACTATCAATATATAATTATCCATTGATCATTAAATCAAAATGATAAACAAAATACATCCTTTCAATCCTTTCAAGGCCTCATAATTCATGTGATAGATTGAATCTTCATAATGCAAGGAAAAAATGTTAATTTTTTACATGGAGTGAAAAATCACTACAATATGGTAGCCCACCTTCATCCTTACATATTAACACTAGAGATATTGTTCCTAAGGATGTATTTGCTTATAATTATGGATCTGATACTAGTTCTAATGATGCTTTTATGTTGTCCCTTACACCATTGCATGATAGATATGGTAAATGTTTTGAAATTATGTATAAGTATTCTCATAAAGGAAACAATTGGGTTTATATGAACATGGTGTTTTAATACCTCTTGAGCCAATTATGCATAAGTATGCTTATAAAGGAAACAATTGGGTTTATATGAACATGGTGTTCTAAGACCTCTTGAGCCAAAACATTAATACAGAAAAAAAAGTTCTAAGATGCATTTGTATTATGAACAAGAATAAAAAATGAAAGTAGAAAGTGAAATTTAAGTCAACTTGTATAGTTAATCATGAGATAGACTTACAATTGGTACATCCTAAGTTGATTGATATGTCTTCACTTGATTCTCCTCCTCTAGATTAATTTCTTAATGATGAATCTATTGATGAATACTTGGGTGTTTATGAGGATTTTCTTAAGTTTTATCATCATATGGGTTTCCTATATTCTCTTGATGCTTGTTTGTATTTGAGGAAGTCAATTCTCTTGAGTTACTTGAATTTTTACCCACTCAACCATTCATTGAGGATAGGATTACACTTGTAGTTAGTGGCACTTTTGATGTTGTAATAGATAAAACAAATAAATATAAATTGTTTGAAAGTAGTGAATGTTTATCTAACTATGAGTGAAACAACTATTCTATACTCTTTCATGATTATGGCAATTTATTTGCATGGTCTTACTAGGATCTGGTAGGCATCTTTAGTGACATTTTTATGCATAATATTGATCTAGATCTAGATGCTAAACCCATAAAACAAAAGATTATAAAGATGCAACCTATAATTGCTTTATTGGTCAAAGATGAGGTTGTAAATTTGTTAAATTCCAAATTCGTTTGACCTATTGATTTTTCTCAATAAATTTCTAGTATATTGCTAGTTGCAAAACTAGCTAAGAGGATTTACATTTGTATTGATTTTAAAGATCTTAATAAATATTTCCTCAAGGATTATTTTTCACCTAATATGATTGGACTCTATTAAATTAGACATGAGATGCTCTCTAAGGAAGATTTTTAGATATGATAAGATTCTCGTAAATCACCAAGATCTCCCTCTACTGTGGGGTACATTTCACTATGTTATTATTCCTTTTGAATTGAAAATTTCTATTTCTACTTATCAAAGGGTTGTGACACTTATTTTCCATGATTTGGTGTGCACAATATTCTAAAGGATTATGTTAATGATATTTTTAGAAAATCTTAGAAAATAACTAATCATCTTAGAGACTTGAATACCCTTTTTAAGTAATTAAGACAATATTAAGTGCAACTTAAGACTAATAAATGTATCTTTGATGTGGATTGTTATGAACTCTATTATGCTATATGGTAACTAGTATTAGTTGGATGCATATGCTTTGTAAGTCACCCAAAGGTAATATTAAATAAAGGTGGATGCATATGCTTTATAAGTCAACCCACTAGTTAGTTAGAATAAAGTAATTATGGGTGTGTGCAAGATCATCATGGACCAAACAATGGCAATATACAAAAAAAAAAACATATGTATACTTTTCCAAAATCATGAAACAAATATTTGACTTTTTATTGAGGTTGGATAACAATTTGAATTTAACTTGGTAATGCTAAAAAAAATGGATATATATTTTTTTATTCCCCATTTGCAACAGTATATTGATGATCGGCATGTTCATTTGTTGTTATCAAGAAAAATAGATATTAGATAATAATAACTCAAGTTCGTGGTTTGGAGGTCCGCAAGCAACCTTTCTAGTGTGACAGTCATGACAGTTGGTGTTCTTGAGTTCTCAGATGAAGGTGCAAGTGTTTCTAGTGATCTGAGGTGGTGCGGTTGTTCCTGTTGATTTCATTGTGCTTGTGGTGGTCTCTGAATCGGGTGCCTGTTGTGTTGATGGTCCATAGTGAGCACTGAGCTCGTGGGTGAAGATTTCTCCCTAGGTGTTGTTCTTTCCAGTCTTGGCTGACTAGATGCATGGTGCGTTTTGCGGATGATCTAAGAGAAGTCTTATGGAGCATGATGTGATACTCGAGGAAGATTTGAGTCCCAGCTATGTTTGGCCGATAGTGTGGTGGTTCGCATAAAGCATTTTAAGTCTTGTGATTGTAATTGCTTGTAATACCTATCTTGGAGAATGTTCCAGATAGATGATTGTTTGGCCAACTTTGATGTTCATTCCAAAGTCGATGACATGTATAAATAAGTGTTGTGAAGTTGTGGAAATGTGTGGATGTGAGCGAAGATGCGGAGGTAGCGAGGAAGTGTTAAGGGGGCAGAGCAAAGGTGTTATGCACTTCAATGGAACTGACTTTGGCATGAAGAAGATGTTGCTTCTTAGTTCAATCTTTTTGTGTTAAACTTGTGAATATTTCTGTAGGCAGTGAGCTCTAGGCAGTATGCTTGAAGGAAAATGCATTCCCATTTTATATTCTTTTAACATAGAATAAATCTTGTGGGTTAACCCCCATCATGGTTTTTCCCTTAACCGAGTTTCCACATAAAAATCCTAGTGTTATGTGTTGATTATGTTTCTACTCGTGTATTGTTGATTCATGCTTTCATAGTTATATCTTTAATTTGTTAATAAGTGGTAAAGAAGATTAAATGTAGCAAGAGATAAAAGTTTTGTGACAACTGATTCACCCCCCCTCTCAGTTGTCTTCCCTAATTTCAACAAGAGGTTATTGTAGAAGAGTTCTACATGATCTCTTTGTGTCAGACATAATGTTTTTAAGTGTCAGGGTTTCCAAGTAATAGATCGTCAGAGATTGCTGTCTTTTTGCACTTTGGACTCTTTAGGGATATCATCGGTACAATGTAGCTCAAACTGTTTTGACATGTTTGGCTATAAAATAGGACCATGCCTAGCCTAAACGTACCCATCCGAACACGTTGGAACTGTCAATTTGGTTGCATCAGGAGCAGGACAAAAGTTACACCCCTTTGCAACTTTACACTACCTCCTTCTGACAATTCTTGGGGCAGCAGAAAACCTTTCACCACGGGAAAACACCTCAAAGATATCAAAAATTGAGAGAGGTTATTGTAGAGGGGTTCTACATGATTGTGCTGCCTTAGACAGAATGTTTCTAAGTGAGGGGGTTTCTGAGTAATAGCTCGTCAAAGATTGCTGCCTTTTTGCACTTTGGACTCTTCAGGGATATTGCCGGTACAATGTAGCTCGAACTATTTTGGCATGTTTGGGTGCAAAATAGGACTAAGGCTAGCCTAAACGTACCCATATGGACATGTTGGAACTATCAGTTTCATCACATCAGGAGTAGGACAAAAGTTACACCCCTTTGCAACTTTACACTACCTCCTGACAATTTTTGGGGCAGCAGAAAACCTTTCATCATAGGCAAACACCTCAAAGATATCAAAAACTAAGATAAGTTATTGTAGAGGGGTTCTACATGATCGTATTGCCTTAGACAAAATGTTTCTAAATGTCATGGTTTCTGAGTAATAGCTCGTCAAAAATTGTTGCCTTTTTGCACTTTGGACTCTTCAGGGATATCACCAGTATAATATCGCTGGTACGGGTGTAAGGTATTAGCTTAGATTTTAGAGAAAAGTAAAGACTAGGGTTTTTAGGAGGTTGAGGACTAGATTACCCTAAACATAATACAACCTAAGTGCTGAAGACCACATGAAGAACATAGAATGTTATCTGAGACAGATTAAACAGAGAGTATAACACAAACAAAACTTTCCAAACTAGGTCTTTAAAGACAATACACTTAGGGTTTAAAACATAACTAATAACTTTAACTTAAAAACCCTAACTAGTTTTGAATGTTTAAACCTTTGCAGTTGTGATATGAACACTGCCACTATAACATCCTTTAGACTTCCAAAACTTCCAACAACAACCACAACTCATCAATCAACATCAACATGACCTTAACACCATATTTTGTGATCAACACCTTCACTCCATGAGGACACTGAAGTCGATAAAGTTTTCCTATTAAGAAAAAGAGCTTCCTTTAGCTTCAAGAAATATAAATATTTTATACTGACAAGGCCAACCATGTGAAGGTGGAAGCTCATGTGGCCTCACCTGAGACCTAAGACACATGTATTCTAGTAGCCGTTCACGTGGAAGCTCATGTGGCCTTACCTAAGACCTAATACACATGTATTCTAGTAGATGTAGGACACCTAAGACACCTATTGTATAGTATGTATCTAGATTTTATAGACATAGTAGACCTAAGACACCTAGCCTTTATACCTTATCGTAGTCTAGACCTAAGTCACCTAGACACCTAGATTATAGTTCTACCTAAGACACTATTATGGTAGACCTAGTTGACATATAGTACCTACCTAAGACACCTAGATTAAATTATACCTTATTCTAGTCTCTAAACAGGTAGTTGATATATAGTATCTACCTAGAAGACACCTAGATCATTCTAGATTATACCTTATTCTAGTCTCTAGACAGGTCGTTGATATATAGTATCTACCTAAGACACCTAGATTAGATTAAATACATTTTTTCTAGTCTCTATCTACCTAGTTGAAATATAGTATATACATAAGACACAAGTAGAGACACCTATTATCTAGTTAGAAACCAAGACACCTATTATATACATTACCTAGATTTTATACATTACTCTCGGGATCAACTTCATCCATCACTTAGGTCTAACCCCATGAAGCATAACATGATGATGATGCAAACATCAAATGTATACCATAGCAAACAAATAAAGTTCATACCACTACTTGTCAAGTTCATACCACTGCTTGTCAAGTTCATACAACTTTGTACATCACATCACATACTCTATGAAGAAGCGTCTTTATATCACAAAACCCAACAACATATCCTGAAAGCATAATGGTATCATCAAACAACAGACAACCAATAGACCTACACAATTATGCATTCCTTAGTCAATTACTAACATCCAAGCACTTTGATATCAATTACAATAATATTCATCACAATATTCACTGTATATGTGTAAAAATGCAATAGCAAATAAAAAAAGACAAACCTATGTAAACTTTTAAATTAATGTGCATACTTACAAGTCAATGTAACATGACTTTACAAAATCAATGTGAATACTTACAAATTAATCCAATGAACCATCTGGGTCTGCTCTACTCTTTATTGTGTCAAGTATTGCCTCATGGTCAGACTCACGCACCTTTCACAAGGTATTGTTCAAAGGTCTACCCTGATATTGTATCAAATGAACATTGGATGCCATGAAAAGGTTCGAGTAATGAAGAATCTTCTGATGCATTTCAAAGTCCTGAAATAGCCAAACATTAACACTCTTATGTGGGTACCTTCTAAGCCATGTTCCAGTAACAACCACTAAGCCTGTAGGGTATTCGATGTTTTCTCCATTTGTAACTGGGGCCTCCAATTTCTTTTTGGCCTCAACACAATGACACAAGTAATAATATGTTCCCTCTTCGTTATCTTCATCTGCAATAACTGTATAAACATGCCCTACATTGATATGTGTAGCAAATTAGATGAAATTAGTCAACATTACAAAAACACTACAAAATAAGATAACATTAGGAATTTCAAAAACTATGCAAGTAGATATATTACCTAGCTGAACTAGATCTGATATGTGGTCAAAGTCAATTGATGATTCCATCTCTGTCAGTTCCAATGTCTTCGGGGGTTGATACATGTCAAGTGGGTTAAGATAACTTAATCGCCATTCGCCAACCCACTCCTTTGACTCGCACTCATCCCAGACTTGAATTGTACATAAAGAACAAAAGCATGCCATCTTCTACATATGGATACTCCATGAACCTACAATTGAGCTTCTGAAAGAGTGTAGCTCACTTGATCATGTCAGTGTACAACAATCCTCATATGGTGCAATGTTAGTATCATCTATCAACCAAAAAAATCTACAAACTGAAGACTTACCCTCATTACTTGGACCCATCGAAGCATTACACCACTCGATGATTGATTTTGCATCTGTCAACTTTGCATTGTCTTTATACTTTAACTCTTCTCGTGCTATGGCTCTTTTGATACATACTCCTCCCTTCCATGCCTGGCCTCACAAAAGTTCCACATATGTTAAACACATGTAATATTATTTCTCCTACTCAACCAATAGAAATTTTGTGAGTTCTTCAATTGTGATGCACAGTTATCTAACCATATGATATGTTGACTAAACGATATACCCCTTCTAGCCAAATCATTGTAGAACACCTGAAAGCAACCTTGCATGAACTCCGTAGAATGCATGCGCTCATCACTAATATAAAAATGATACTCCCTTATGATCTTTCTGTCATCCTCTGTACTATCATTCACATGAATGAATGCAATGTGCACAAATATAGAAACCTATGTGGAGTTGTAATATTATGATTACACCTCGCATTTTGGCTGTAAACTATAGTTCTCTGCAAAGTCAATGACTAAAACAATGCTACCAGTTGGAAATGTGTCCTTGAATGACTTGAATTGCAAGTCCAACCATCGAGCTCTATGGGCATGTCTTGCATACTCATACACTATACTGTAACGAAATATAGGCATAAATTGATACACTAGAATCTTTTCAATAACCAATTCACACCTCTTTGCTTTACCATCTTTTGTATTGTATGCCATTGTTTTATATTTAATGAACTCTACTAGTTCATTTCCAACCGCATGTGTTCTTTCCATATGTTCACATATTGGCGTACCTTGCAAGCCACCGCAATGCTGACATGTGCCATCCAAGCATAATTTCCTGTAGAATATTTTACCTTCCTCTCTTTCACATAAAATTCTTGATATGAAGTCTCTTGAAGATGTTGGTGGGGCATGTATGCCACAATCTTGCAAAACATTGTTAGTATGCAAATCTAAACATATAGATCGATAAACATCAAAATGGTTAGAAAATTCAATATGTAATCTACAACAACAAATAGTGCGTGTGTGATTTATCTTCACATAGAAAGGTTTTAGCATTTCAAAATATTTTTGACAAATTTTAATTTGAAGATACATCTCTAGAAATTTACCAAAAAACTGTGTTTGAGTCATATCCAAAAAATGCTTTGGATGTGGCTCACGGTTCCGACTATCGATTCTCCTTCTTACCACATCCCTTTGATTCGGGGATACCCTTGTGTAATTCTTCCAAAAGACTTCAATTAGTGATCTCAATGCTTCAGCGATTGGTTTATCTTTTCATGGTAGTCTCCTCAAGAACACCCATAATTCATTGGCATTGGTGTCCTCAATTCTTTAGCACCTTCCAATGGCTCTTGATAAAATTTTCCTATTAATTCTCAATGCTTGACTCATCTTTCTAATGATATGAGCTTTCCTCGTTTGACTACTTACTATAGTCGATGTAATGACACACCGTGTTGCATTACTATCTTTTGTGCATGAGGTGTTACCCACACTCTCATATGCACTCATTACATTCTTGACAATAGATTTTTCATTTGAAGCCTCTGATATTCTCAACCCAAAAATCTTCATGATGGACCTATACTTTATACTTCACATCATTTCAATGAATAGTTGACATCTTGCGACCTCATTTAACTTTTCAAAGAACAATCTCCAAATCTTATGAGCATATCTTCTACAAGTGCATTTTAGAATCTTACCTTCCATTGGCTGCAGAGTATTCTCATCAATATCAATCAAATACTTTGGCTTTCTATGCAAAATTCTAGGTGGTGTTAAGATAGGTAAATTCATCTCAACATTAGGAATTTCATCAATATTTAAATGAGATGGGCTAGATGGCATACCTTCGATTGAAGATGGAATAGATGACATACCTTGAGGTTGAGGTGGGAATGATGGCATACCTCCTTCCTCACATGTGAGTGATGATGTACTCTCAACTTGAGATGTGGTAGATGGTGTCCCTACATGTTGACTTGCAGTAGAGGACGTGTCTCCAACTACGGTATTCAAATCTCTCATAGCACGAAGTTTTTGCATTCCTTCCCTTTGTGTCACCAATACCATATCTCTTTTTTATGGTTGTGGTTCCTCTTCAATTGGCATGTCTTCATTTATCGTGTCCAATTTCCTCTTCTCATGAAGTTCCCTCATAGTTGCTACTTTCTTTGCATTCTTAGCTTATATCTCTTCATGTGTTGGTTTAATTCTTGATTGTTTCCTTGGAATGACGGAGAATTTATCTATAGCATGATAAAGAGACAAATATTAGTTCCTAAGAAATGAATCCATACAAATAACTGAAATATATGTCATTCAACCCTTCATACAAAATGTACATACGATCATCATGTAGAAGAGTAAATGTCACTCAACCAAAATAGGCACAAAGCATACAAAGCATTATTGCAGCCATCCAAAGCATTATGGTACAAAGTTCACTTTAGTCCTATGAGGATAAGGACATAGGAGAGTAACTTATTAAGGCTACAAGTGAAGAGTACATGAGACTTCATGTTGACTACAAGGTTGAAGATGTGGGGGAGGCCCTGGTGCCAGTGGCATCAAACTACCTACACTTACTCACAGATAGAGATCATCTCCTCACACATGGAGATTCAGCTTGCAGCCATGGGACAGAATTTAGGACACATGATACACTTGATTTTCACTTGGAGACGTCTCGTGGGCAAGCACTTGTTGATAACCATCTAGTCATGAAAGTAGAGATGATTGAGATCATGGGAGACATCACACTAGGGCATGAGGTAAGGACTAATTTTTCAATGTGTGACAGCAGTCTTTTATCTTCACATTATCATGTTATGACAACCAAGAGGATCAGCCTTAAGGCTTATGATTTTTAGGGAGACACTCATGTTGAACTTTGTACTTTGTTGTGACTAAACTATCTTGAGACCCTATATCAATTCCATGGCAATGTGACTGATTTGTAGTATTTAACTTGGTACATTGTCATAGATATGGGAATGGAAACATTTGGTATACAATGTTTGTATGAACAATCAACATGAAGAATAATGTAGCATAGCACGGATCATGATTGGATTAAGCCTATTGGGATTTACTTGTATGATCTTGGCACCTATTCATTTGTATTTTAACTTGTTATGACAAGATAATAGTATTTCATTATGCTTAAGGGATTGTATATTTATATGTTGTAAGGATTTATTCTTGTATAATTTAACATCACGGTATGTTAAGGTCTATTTAATTCATTATTGCACATACTTATTAAAAAGCCCAAGTGTAGAAAATGTACATGGCACCATGTGAGATTTTAGGCTGACCTTATGGATTCTTGAGTAATAAAATCTAGAGATTTAACTTAAGGCTATATATGCAGGTTTAAAGGAAACACACATGATGGAATTTTGCATGAGGTCCTTTAGGTTGAATCTCATTAGATAGACATTAATGAGTTTGTATTATAAGGTTCATTATGCAAAGGGACTTAACAATGATATCGTGATTGTGTCTATTTTAATTAATGTTGACCTTTGAGATATCTTTTATTATGCATACCATGAACTGATTTAAAACATAGTCTATTATAACAACATTTGTTTGTGATGACTAAGGTCTTTGGGTAGTAAGAACTATGATGAACTATAAATGCAAAATGTAAGACATGTATGCAAATGTGGAAGCATAGACAAGGTAGATGAACTATAAAATCAAAAAAGCAAGACTGATATAAACACAAAATATGTAAACCATACAAGTGATATAAACATGTATGATAAAGCACAATAAAGTAATTAAAATAGAATTAAGGAAAATGTAAAGAACATGCATGTAAAGACTTGACATACCTAAAAAATAGAGATTCAAATGGAGAGAGTACCCAATTATGTAGTGATTTTTCTTCTTGCATCAAACTCCTCAACAATTTGAGTATTTCACCACTTGCTTCCTTTTCAACGTTAAATTGAATAATGTACTCAAATAGAATTAGTAACAACAATACTATTAACCAATCTATAATGTTAAATTCCTACAATTCAATCACAATTAACATTGCAACACTGCAAAAATTGAAACTTAAATTGATATATATCAAATTGGATGTGAAAACTATGTTATTTCCTCCTTAAGTTGGCAAAGTAGAAAAAGGTGGTGGAAAGTTCATGCAAAGGTGGTAGAATGTGCAAAATGTGCATATGAACTTCCCAACAACATGAAAACACTTTTTTTGTCGAAACACGCACATAAACAAAATAAAACAGAGTATGTGGGCTTGGATCACGGGGGTCCATGCCTTTTTACCATTTGTATAGCAAGCCAAAACGCGAGCGCGTTTTGTCCTGCTATAGATTGATCCATAGAAAAATATGTGTCTAAAGCAGAAAGGAGTTCAGAGAGTTCTTGTGTTACTAAGGGTTCCTTGATCCAAATACCAATAGATTGATGCTTCAGAAGTGGAGGGATTGGCATGTGCATAATTCAAGAGATCATCATCCTTCTTTTTGTGGTGGTCTAGGTGTTTTATTTTGAAACTTATGAAGTAATTAACTAAATGTATTCTCTTTATAATGTGCCACTGAGTTTTCATGGACAATAAGTACCAAGTAGCTAGAGGTGAGATATATTGCAAAATATGATAGAAAGGAGTGTCTATAAATATTTGTGCCTATCTCACCTTTGATAGCACCTTTGCAATATCTCTCACCTCTAGTTCCATTAGCTCATGTTCTATCTCTCACCTCTCTATATCTCACTTATCTCTCCCCCTCACCTCTCTACCTCTCCCCTCTCTACGTCACTCGATCGCTCCTTGTCTACCTCTCCATCCATCCTTAGCCATCTAGGTCTCACTTAACCCTAAACCCTAAAGCCTCAACCTCAACCCTTAAACCTTAAGTCCTAAACCCTATCCATAAACCCTCAACACTTTACCTTAAACCCTATTCCCTCAACCCTAAACCCTAATCCCTCAACCCGAAACCCTACACCCTATCACTAAACCCTCAACCCTAAATGCTATCCCTAAAGCCTCAACCCTAAACCCTAATCCCTTAAGGTCCTAAACCCTAATCACTTATCCCTAAACTCTAAACCCTATCCCTAAACCCTAAACCCTCAACCTTAAACCTTAATCCCTCAACCCTAAACCTTACAGGTTAAACCCTAATCCCTTATCCCTAAACCCTTAACCCTTAAACCTTAAACCCTAAAACCTATCCCTAAACTCTCAACCCTCAACACTATATCTTAAACCCCAATCCCTTAACCCTCACCCTAAAGCCTCAACCCTCAATCCTTAAACCTTCAACCCTAAACCCTAGCCATTATCCCTCTACCCTCGACACTCTACCTTAACCCTAATCACTCGACCCTCAACCCTAATCCCTCAACCCTAAACATTATCCCTAAAGCCTCAACCCTAAACCCTAATCCCTTATAACTAAACTCTAAACCCTATCCCTAAACCCTCAACCCTCAACCTTAAACCTCAATCCCTCAACCTTAAACCTTACAGGTTAAACCCTAATCCCTTATCCCTAAATCCTAAACCCTATCCCTCAACCCTTAACCCTTAAACCTTAAACCCTAATCCCTCTACCCTCAACACTCTACCTTAACCCTAATCCCTCGACCTTCAACCCTATCTCTAAACCCTCAACCTTAAACCCTAATCTGTCAACCCTAAACCCTAATTCATCAACCCTAAACCCTCAACCCTCAACACTATACCTTAAACCCTAATCCCTCAACCCTAAACCCTAATCCCTCAACCATATACCTTAACCTTAATCCCTCATCCCTAAACCCTAAACACTATCCCTATTCCCAAACCCTCAACCCTCGACACTATACCTTAAACCCTAATCCCTTATCCCTAAACCCTATCCCTCAACCCTTAACCCTTAAATATTAAACCCTAAAACCTATGCCTAAACCCTCGACCCTCAACACTATATCTTAAACCCTAATCCTTTAACTCGCAGCCCTAAAGCCTCAACCCTCAATCCTTAAATCTTCAACCCTAAACCTTATCCCTAATCCCTCTACCCTCGACACTCTACCTTAACCCTCAACCCTCAACCTTAAACCCTAATCTGTCAACCCTAAACCCTATACCTAAACCCTCAACCCTCAACATTATACCTTAAACCCTAAACCCTCAACCCTCAACACTATATCTTAAAACCTAATCCCTCAACCCTTAACTAAACCCTACACCCTATCGCTAAACCCTCAACCCTAAACGCTATCCCTAAAGCATCAACCCTAACCCTCAAGGTCCTAAACCCTAATCCCTTATCCCTAAACTCTAAACCCTATCCCTAAACCCTCAACCCTCAACCTTAAACCTTAATCCCTCAACCCTAAATCTTACAGGTTAAACCCTAATCCCTTATCCCTAAACACTAAACCCTATCCCTAAACCCTTAACCCTTAAACCTTAAACCCTAAAACCTATCCCTAAACCCTCAACCCTCGACACTATATCTTAAACCCTAATCCCTTAACCCTCACTCTAAAGCCTCAACCCTCAATCCTTAAACCCTCAACCCTAAACCCTATCTCTAATCCCTCTACCCTCGACACTCTACCTTAACCCTAATCCCTTATCCCTAAACTCTAAACTCTATCCCTCAACCCTCAAACCTCAACCTTAAACCTTAATCTCTCAACCCTAAACCTTACAGGTTAAACCCTAATCCCTTATCCCTAAACCCTAAACCCTATCACTCAACCCTTAATCCTTAAACCTTAAACCCTAATCCCTCTACCCTCAACACTCTACCTTAACCCTAATCCCTTGACCCTCAACCCTATCCCTAAACCCTCAACCCTCAACCTTAAATCCTAATCTGTCAACCCTAAAACCTAATCCGTCAACCCTAAACCCTATCCCTCAACCCTCAACACTATACCTTAAACCCTAATCCCTCAACCCTAAACCCTAAACCCTATCCCTAAACCCTCAACCCTCAACATTATACCTTAAACCCTAATCCCTCAACCCTCAACCCTAATCCCTAATCCCTAAACCCTAAACGCTATCCCTATTCCTAAACCCTCAACCCTTGACACTATACCTTATACCCTAATCCCTTATCCCTAAACCCTAAACCCAGTCCCTCAACCCTTAACCCTTAAACCTTAAACCCTAAAACCTATCCCTAAACCCTCGACCCTCGACACTATATCTTAAACCCTAATCGCTTAACCCTCAGCCTTAAAGCCTCAACCCTCAATCCTTAAACCTTCAACCCTAAACCCTATCCCTAATCCATCTACCCTCGACATTCTACTTTAACCCTAATCCATCAACCCTCAACCCTCAACCTTAAACCCTAATCTGTCAACCCTAAACCCTAATCCCTCAACCCTCAACCCTAATCTCTCATCCCTAAACCCTAAATGCTATCCCTATTCCTAAACCCTCAACCCTCGACACTATACCTTAAACCATAATCCCTTACCCCTAAACCCTAAACCCTATCCCTCAACCCTTAAACCTTAAACCCTAAAACCTATCCCTAAACCCTCAACCCTATACCCTCAACCATATACTTAAGCTCTAATCCCTCAATCCTCAACCGTATACCTTAAACCCTGAAGCCTACACCCACAAACCCTCATCTCTATACCCTATAACCTCACCCTTATACCCTAAACCCTTAATATTGTGCCTCAACCCTATACTTAAATTAAACATAAACCATACGTTCTCTCAACCCAAGTCACCCTATGCCTTATATACCCTCAATCTATATTGTAAACCCTAAACCCAATATCCTAAACCCTAATCCCCATGCCTTACACACTTAATCTTATACGCTCAACAACCTGAATATTAACCCTCAACTATAACCCTCAACCCTAAAAACTATACGGGCTCAGGTCCTTATATACCCTAAACCCAAAACCATTACATACATACATACATACATACATACATGCATACATACATATAGACATACATACATGTACATACATACATACAAACATGCATACATATATACATACATACAAGCATGCATACATGTACATACAACCATACATACCTACAAGCATACATATATACATATATACATCCATCAAACATACTTACCAAACTTGAACATAAATCATTCAAAGGGAGACATAACGCGAGCACGTTATAACGTGCTCGCGTTATGTCGAACTAGGCAAACACCGGCAAACATGCAAAAAAGGAAAAAAAAAGCACAACATAACGTGAGCGCGTTATAACGTGCTCACGTTATATTTTGCTTTGGGAATCCCAAGCCTTAGGCTTGGGATTTGCTTTGGATTTTCAACCCAAAGGCTTGGAGTGCTTTCCCAATGTCCACAGATGTGTTTTTGCAAATTCTACAAGATTTCACATAATTTTGTTTGTGCTAACCCTCAGATTTGCATGCATTTCAAGGTCAAACAAATCAAACACCTGGGTAATGTTAGGCTTTCTCTTAGTTATTTAACGATGTAATTTTTTTCACATTTTGACAATGTTAAGCCTTTCATCTTTAATTTCTTTTGTTTGTGTGTCCGCTTTTGGGCAAAAACTAGTGTTTAGTCTTTTTTCATTATAAATTAACCGTTCATTGAAATTTCAAATAAATTACATTTTTATAAACTAGACTCCATTATACACATATTAAAAAAAATTCAATTAGTTTTCAAAATTTACAGGGGTAGCACGGCCAAAATTCTATTTTTTAGGATGTGTCCACTTTGAAAATTAGTAAAAAATCAAATATTCATTAAAAATAGTTAAAAAAATCGGGCATAAACTACATGTTGTTATCTAATTTCTCACCGAAGCGATTTTAAAGATACCAAAAAAAAGTTAACCTTTTGAGGGAGCCAAAAAACATGCAATGTTATGTTTTTTTTGATAGAAACAACACCAATTTCTGTGGCTCCCTGTTTTGAACCCCTTAATCTATACCATTTTTTTAAAAAATTAGTAGTTTATAAAGTAGACTCAGAGCACTACGAACATTGTTTTGGTTGCATCTTCAAATTTTAAGTGTAACTATGCTCAATTTCTCGTCCAAGGTCAATATTTCTTGATTTCCAAAAAAAAGTGGCCACTTAAGACCCCTTTTTGGCCCCCCCATCTTCTTGCACTTAACCTACATATTGTTTTAGTTTATTTCTATTTTAGGATTGCTTTCCCTAAGTTCTTTTGCATAGACTGCATTGTCATTAGGAGAATGTAGGCCTTGTTCTTTTGTTACTTTTTTTAAAGGCAGGGTTTCAGTTATTTTGACCTATTGCAGTCACCTTTGACTCTATGCCCAATGAATGCTCAAGTCCACTGGTTTCTATTTGTTTAGAAAGCAAACACCTCTGAGAAGTCGCCAAAATGTTGACCTATTTTGCTTCCCAGCCAAATAGTCCAAATCCATAATATCTCTATGTGTTTTCCCCTTTAGAGATGCAAGGAAAAACATCCAAAATTGATTAAGTCCCAAAAACCTTGAGTTTTCCTTGTGTTTTCTAGCTTTTTGGAGTTTCAAAGTTCGGAGTTCTACCCTTTGTCCTTCCATCTTACACCACTCCAAACTCCACTCCTTTCCCTTTGAAAATAAAGCTAAGTATTGTAACCTTTTCAGAGTTTCAAACTTCGAACTTTCCTCATTTCCCCTTCTCTTTCAGAAGGCGTAAGGGGGAAGGCCCGAAGCCCGACCCCTAATTTTGCTATTCCGCAGAGAATATTTTAATAGAACAAAAGTGATGGCAAGACCACGAAAAGGTTGAGGTAGCTTCAAATGAAAGCAACGGAAGCTTCCACGTGGTGGGCCGTCGTAGCTCCAAAAAAAAGCAGAAGCAAGTTGCCCTCCGATGTGCGCCTTTACACTACGTGTTGGCTTGGCGCAAACTCTCAACAAAACAAATAGCTTGCAACTTCATTATGCTTATATTTTGTGGAGGCTATTACTTTTGTCGGGCCTTGACTTTGCTCCCTGTAGAGTCGCAGAATGCTGCCATGTGGGCAAAGGGAAAGTGTAAAGCAAAGTGGGTGAGGCCTGAGCTCCGGCTCTTTCTTTGAGAAATAATTCTAAGTGTTTTGAGCTTCAGGGATCAAACCTTCCTTCTTCCTTCTCACTGAAGGCGAAAGATAGAAGGCCCGAGCTCCGAACTTCGTCAAAAGTTTCAAAAGATAGCCTAAGTCTTTGACTTTCGGGGCTCAGACTTTCTTTCTTCCTCTTTCTCTAGGAAGGTGGAAGATGGAAAGCCCAAGGCCTGAAGTCCGCTGATATTGTAATTCTTCTAAGTAAAAGTGGAGCTCAGGGAGCAGTTCTTTCTCCTTTCTCCTTTCTTCTTGAAAGGCAAAACGTGAAGGCGTGAGGCCCAAACTCCAACGACTTCCGCAATCTTTAGAAAACAAAGAGTATGACGCCGAACCAAGGGCCCACCATGATTGATCTTGTTCAAATATTGCTTCCAAGGTAGGAATCCAATTCAGACAAAAATCAAACATCCAGCTCCAGCTAGAAAATTGCAGTTGAGCATTTATGGTTGCAAAAGGCAATTCAAGCACAGATTTCCAGCAAGATATTTGCTCAACCACTTCTTGGAGATATTTTTCTGGATTTATGTCAAGACAATCAAATTTTCTTCTGATATTCTTTTCTAAAATATCTCTGACAAGCCCATGGGTGCATCCATTACAGTAGGTAATGGTGCTTCATTCTAAATGCTATATAAGGCATGAAATGTAACGTATTCGTGTTGGCTTTTTGGTCTAAAAAACCATATTTCTTTTCAATTGTAATAGTGCCTCTTTGAGAATAAACATCAAATTTTTGCCTTTTCATAAATTATTCTTTGCTCTGTGTATTTTCTGTTTGATCTCCATCTGTGAATGCTTCTTTCCTCTTGGATTTCATTTACTACCTCTGCAAGTAGTTCATGATTCGTGTATGTTGGTCTATTGTTTATTGTTATTTTGTGCATACATGGTTGTTTTGAGGGCCTACCAACATTCAAACCTAGTGTATCAACCCTTTCCATTTTTAGTTCACCCTTCTTCCCCTTTTCCTCAATGGTGCATAGATTAGGTTTAGTCTTAGGAATAGTTGAATCTCTCATTCAGCAAAGGAACCAACCTCTGTCTGGAGATTTGGCCTCCTTGCAGGGTCCCACACCTGGAGGTCATCTCAATGTTTCACTGGATTGTTGGCGCCCTAAAAGCCTCTAACACTGGGTGGAAATCCAAGTGACAACAATAAACATTGGACATGTTTTTTCATGATTATTGGCACACCTATGTGATACTAAGTGCGCTTCTATATTGAATAGGCATGCCAAATCCCCTGAGACACGCTTTAACACTTAAATAAGTGTGCATTTACTAAGAACTTTCTTTCTTGTGAATGCACCTATAGATCTGATAAGACGTTGTTTTGAATGTGATTTATCCCCACTCCTTGATGGTGTTTAATTTGTATTGCCTCAAATTTGGTCACCTTAATTTTGATGGACAGAGGTTTTTGACAAGGCGCATTCAGAAATCTTCTTTTTGAAAACTCCTCTAAGCTGCTGCAATTCTTCTTTCTCTTCTGGTCCTCTCTTGAACTAGGCACTTGTATGCATAAATGTTTTTTTGAATGGTCTTTCTTCAGTACTGATGCATGTGGATTTTGATTTGAGGTGTTTTGTTGTTGGCTACTGAAGGATTTCTTAATAGGTACCATCTCCATATTTGGATCTTTGGTATTTCTACGTGGAGTATGAGGAATGGTGCTTCAACATTTTATTTGTTGTTGTGTGCCTAATTTTAAGCTTTCAAACCTTGGCACTTCCACCTCTGTTTGAAGGCATTTTTACCTTCTGCTAGTTGTGATTCCCTATTTGAGAAGTCTTTGACCTTTGTATAAGCGCCCTTGAGAATGGAATGGGTTGGACGCATCCCTAATATATGAAAGACATTTGATTTTGGGTGAATGTCTTCTAGAGGTGCCTTTAAAAACCGATCGAACCCACTTCTTGTATGTCGCGCCCTCCTCTATTGATATGAAGCATTTCACCTTTAATAGGTACTTTGTGACTCTTGAATGACAGATTGTCGTTCTCTGGTCAATCTACTTTTTGATATTTTTCCCTAAGTGTTGGACTGGAACAATTTGTTGACTGAGCATTTGAATGATTTGGCAAAGTCACGTTTGGTCTTGGAGGAGTGCATATGGCATGCTCAGTGAGAACTTCAGGTGCTTGAATGCCCTCTCCAGACACGATCCTATCTTTAGACTGGCACAAATTCCTTTATTGAAGCATGTTTTTCTCTTCAGAGGTGATGCACGAGCATCCAGTGGTGTAAGGGCAATCTTGCATCACCCAAAAAAATGATGATTCAAAATCATTGATGTTGTTTTCATTTCTTTTCAAAATTAGAACTTCTCATTCCATAATCACTTGAATAATGATGTAGAACCTTCAGTTTTTCCAAACTACTAAAAATAGCAAACTGATATTTTTAGAAACTTCGCATTTGGGCACGTATGGAAGTGAAAATTTATAGGAATCTTCCTAAATGAAAAATAAGACCTTCAGCAAAGGAATTAGGCAAAGATCATTTGTGCGCTGAAAGATATTAAAGGTTATGTTTGCCGATAAACCCCTAGAAATTATTCAAATTCAGGTTTGAGGCACTAAACAGCCCCATACGGCCTCAAAAATGGCTAGAATTGACAGAGCAGATTCTTAGCGTGTAGAGCACTCTGTGAGATTTTTGATGCTTCAAACAGTTCAGCAATCAGACACCTGGATCAAAAGTTATGGCTCCCGAAAGTTGACGTAATTTTGGAGGGAGATGTAAAATTCAAAATTTGGCTGGAGGCCACCAAAAGGGGCTATTTATAACCATTTTTGGGAACCCTTGGAAGTAGTAGAGATAAGAGGGAAAGAGTAGAGTCACGAAAAGGTGGGAAAACAGAAACCCTAGCTGATTTTGGGTTACAGAAGGCAGAAGATTCTAGAGTCTTGAGATTGGAAGTTGTAATGTGTTGCAGCCTGTGGAGGATTCATCCTCTGGTTGTATTTGAGCTTCTATAATGTAATGAGTTGTCCAAATCAATAAAAGAACATTCTATTTTCTATGTGCAATTTTTGTTGTTGTATGTTTTATGATTTACCCTGTTCATCAAGTGGTATCAGAGCAAGGGTTTCTGAGTGTGTAGACAGGGCAAGGGTTCTTAAGTGTGTAGACAGATCACCGACCGTGAGGCAGTTTGTACCAGAACCTGAGGTTGTGGGTTTTCTGCAAAGATCAAAATGCCTTCACGAAGAAACTGTGTTGGGAGAAATACTTTGATAGAAGAGGGTTTTAGAGCCCTGTAAAGGCAAATTGATGCATTGCAAGAGGAGCTGCAAAGAGGGTTTGAGCCGATAACGAGAGAAAAAAGCGAAGATGAAGCTGAAGAAGATCTATCTAAGGAAGAACAAGAAGTTGCAGGAGATCCTACAGAAGTTAGGTTGTTGAGGGCCATTTCAAAGATTGGATAGAGGCCTAGAATTGAAGTTTCTACCCATTCTAGAGATTTGGATCCAGAATAGCTTATTGATCGGATCAATGACATGGAGTATTTCGAGTATGAAAATGTGGAGAATCTAGATCGGGTCAAGTTTGCAAAAACAAAGTTGAAGGGCCATGCCAATATTTGGTGGAAGGAGGTCTAGTTAGAGAGGAATAGAAGAGGAAAAGGAAAGATTACCAGATGGGATCGGATGGTAGACAAGCTGAAGAAGCAGTTCATTCTTGTGGACTATGAGTTGGAGTTGCTGAAGAAGCTGCAAGGATTGAAGCAGGGTAACAAGTCTGTCAAGGAGTATACATCAAAGTTTTATAAGATTACTATCAAGACAGGCCATGCAGAGGCCAACAGGGAGAAGGTAGCCCGTTATATTAATGGGTTGAGGCCAAGTATTCAAGAGGAGTTGAGCCTGGTCAGAATGACCACCATAGAAGATGCATACTAGTTTTCCCTGAAGATGGAATAGAAGTTGAATAAAAGATTTGAAAGCAAGCAAAGGGGAAGAGGTCAAGGCAGAAGGATAGGTGGAAGATCCTATGGAGGCTGAAATGAAGATCCAAAGAAAAGTGAAGAAGCTGGCACTAGTCGAAATCAAAGAGGAGATAATGCCTACTGCCCTCGTGACCAAAATAATGGTAAGAAAAGAGGAAGAGGAAGAGGCCAACTTGGGCAAGGACCTAGAAGAGGAGGTTTTAGAGGAACCTATTTCCAATGTGGAGGAGACTGAGCATACGAGTGTCCGCAACATCAAGGAAGGACAAACAGGAGACCTGAAAGTAATGCACGAGTTGCACATATAGATGAAGATGTGCAGTCTGAGCATTCTGAAGATGTTGAAAGGGGAGAAACCCTAGTTGTTAGAACCTTATTGAATGAGGAGAAAGAACTAGATCACAGTAAGAGTTTATTCTGCACAAGGTACAAATATGAAGGTAAGTGTTGTGATATTATTATTGACAGTGGAAGCACTGACAATCTTGTTTCAGAGGAGATGGTTAACAAGTTGAAGTTGACAAGAAGAAGACATCCACATCTATATCGGACTGCATGGTTGCAGAAGGACCATAGAGCTTTGGTCAATGAGCAGTGTTTAGTCAAGTTCAAGATTGGAGATTACCATGATAAGCTGCTGTGTGACATCATACCGATGGATACATGTCATATGCTATTGGAAAGGTCGTGGCAGTATGATAGGTGTGATGTCCATGATGGCCATGCAAATACTTTTTCTCTGACAAAGGATGGAGTTCGTCATAAGTTGAAGCCCTTGAAGGAGGTGGAAGAAAAGGTATGTAGTACTACCAAAATTTTGTTGGTAGATGGTAGGAAATTTTTGAAGGGTATGAAACACGAGTGTCATTGCTTTGTGTTGATTCCTAACTTAAGATCAACCAAGAGAAATGTGAATATGTACCAGCAGAAGTCTCAGATCTGTTAAAAGAATTTTAGGACACTGTCTCTAATAATGTATTAGAAGGTTTACCACCAGTGAGGAAGATAAGTCATCAAATGGATTTGATACCAGGAGCTAGTTTGTCGAGTAAGGCAGCCCATAGAATGACTCCAGCTGAGAATGAAGAGCTGAACAGAAAAGTTCATGAGTTGTTAAGGAAGAAATTGATAAGGGAGAGCCTAAGTCCATGTGCAATACCTGCAATACTAGCACCAAAGAAAGATGGAGAGTGGAGAATGTGTACAGATTCCCAAGCCATCAATAAGATCACGATCAAGTATAGATTTCCATTGTCTAGAATGGATGACATAATGGATTGTTTGATTGGAGCCAAGTACTTCACGAAGATTGACCTGAAGAGTGGGTATCACCAGATCTGAATCAAGGAAGGAGATGAATGGAAGACCACCTTCAAGACAAATGAAGGTTTGTATGAGTGGTTAGTCATGCCATTTGGGCTAACCAATGCACCGAATACATTCATGCGGCTCATGAATGAGGTATTGAAAGAATTTTTGGGAAATTTTGTTATTGTTTATTTAGATGACATTTTGATTTTCAGTAAGACTTGGGATGAGCATCTAATACATATCATAACAGTTTTAGAGAAGCTGAGGGAGAAGTTGTTGATTAATCTAAAGAAATGTAGTTTTGCAAAGGAGTTGGTATACCTAGGATTTGTTGTCTCAGGTCTTAAGATGGGCCTAGAAAAAGTAAGGGCTATCATCGAATGGCCCACGCCAAGGAGTGCTACAGAGGTATGATCTTTTCATCTTTTGGTAAGTTTTTACAGAAAGTAGCATTTGTGCACCCCTAATGGAGACAATGAGAGGGGATAGCAAAGAGTTTAGATGGACTACAGGAGAAGCCAAGAGCTTTGATACATTGAAGTAGAAAGTCATAGAGAAACCTGTTTTGGCATTTCCAGATTTCAATAAGGTATTTTAGGTAGATTGTGATGCTAGTGGCAGTGCTATAGGAGTTGTTTTGAGTCAAGAAGGTAAGCCCATTGCCTATTTTAGTGAGAAGCTTAATGATCCAAGAAAAAGTATTCTATTTATGATCATGAGTTTTATGCAATAGTTCAAACTTCGAAGAAATAGAGACATTATTTGTTGCCAAAAGAGTTTGTTTTATATACTAATCATCAAGCTTTACAATATCTTAATAGTCAAAAGAAGTTGAACCAGAGGCATTTAAAATGGGTTGAGTTTTTGTAGAGTTATAGTTTTGTTTTGAAGCACGGGAGTGGGAAGTCCAACAGAGTTGCAGATGCCTTGAATAGAAGGCAAAATTTGTTGACAGAAATGAAGATAGAGGTTGTTGGGTTTGATGAGCTCAAAAGTTTGTATCCTAAAGACCTAAATTTTGCAGAGGCTTGGAAAGCCTGTTTGGAATCTGTTACTTTGGACAAGAGAAAATGGTTGGATTTCATAATCCAAGATGGCATGTTGTTTAGAGGAAGCCAGTTGTGCATTCCGAGGAGTTCCATGAGAGAGAACCTGATTAAAGAGAAGCATAGTGGGGGATTAGCTGGACACTTTGGTCGAGATAAGACCATTGCTATTGTTGGTGAACATTATTATTGGCCATAGTTTCAACAGGATGTGAGGAGATTTGTGCAAAATTGCAGAGTGTGTCAAATGGCAAAAGGAACAAGTCAGAATACAGGGCTATATCAGCCATTACCTATACCAGAGAGGCCATAGGATGACACTAGTATGGATTTTGTTCTTGGTTTACCAAGGACACAGAGAGGACATGATTCCATTTTTGTGGTGGTGGACAGATTCTCGAAGATGGCACATTTTATTCCTTGTAAGAAAACCAATGATGTTGTTCATATTGCAGAGTTATTTTTCAGAGAGGTGGTGAGACTACATGGTCTACCTAAGAGCATAGTTTCAGATTGAGATACCAAGTTTGTTGGTTATTTCTAGAGGACATTGTGGAAGAAATTGAAGACCAATTTGAAGTTTAGTTCTGCACACCATCCACAAACTGATGGATAGACAAAAGTGGTGAATAAGAGTTTGGGTAACCTGTTACAATGCTTAGTAGGAGATACGCCCAAGGGATGGGATTTGATTTTACCACAGGCAGAATTTGCTTACAACAATTTTATCAATAGAAGTACAGGTAAATCACCATTCCATATTGTATATGGAAGTAGTCCAAGAAATGCTTCAGAGTTAAAGAAGTTAGACAAGGGAGAAAAGACAAGTGCCAAAGCCGAAGACTTTGCAGAACACCTGAAGAATTTGCATGAAGAGGTGAGAAAGCATATTAATAAGATGAATATTCAGTACAAGGCTAAGGCAGATCAAAAGAGGAGATATAAGGAATTTCAGGTAGGAGATGAAGTCATGGTTCACTTGAGAAAAGAGAGGTTTCCAGTTGGAACATATAATAAGTTGAAAATGAAGAAATTTGGACCATGCAGGATTCTGAACAAGCATGATTCAGGAAATGCATGTGAGGTAGAGCTGCGAAATGGGATCAACATTTCCCCTGTGTTCAACATTGTTGATTTAACAGAATATCATGAAGGTGGAACAGAGGATGGACCAATAGAAGAACAGTGGAGTATTCTGGGATCTACTTCAAAGGAGGAGATAGAAGAGATTTTGGATAGCCGTGTGGGAAGGAGTACTCAGAATAGGCAATACAAATAATATCTAGTGAAATGGAAAGGAAGGCATGTTGAAGATTCTTCCTGGTTATATAAGGCAGAAGTGGACCGTTTGGGATTTTCCTCGAACACCTGAGATGTGACAAGGTCACTTCTCAAAATTACCTTGGGTGTCTGATGCAGGAGCATCCAGTGGTGGAAGGGCAATCTTGCATTACCCAAAAAAAAATGATGATTCAAAATCGTTGATGTTGTTTTCATTTCTTTTCAAGACTAGTATTTCTGGTTCTATAATCGCTTGAATAATGATGTAGAACCTTCAGTTTTTCCAAACTGTTAAAAATAGCAAACTATTTTTTTGGAAAGTTTACATTTGGGCACGTATGGAAGTGAAAATTTATAGGAAGCTTCGTAAATGAAAAATAAGACTTTTGGCGAAGGAATCAAGCAAAGATCATTTGTGGGCTGAAAGATATTAAAGTTTCTGTTTCCCGAAAAAAACCCTGAAAATTATTCAAATTCAGGTTTGAGGCACTAAACAGCCCCAAAAATGGAAAAAATTGGCAGAGAGAGGTCTTAACGCATAGAGCACTCCACGAGCTTTCAGGCGTTTCAAACGGTTCGTCAATCAGACACCCAAATCAAAAGTTATGGCTCCCGGAAGTTGACCTATTTTTGGAGAAAGATGCAAAATTTGAAATTTGGTTGAACGCCGCCAAAAGGGGCTATTTATAACCATTTTTGAGAACCCTTGGAAGTAGGAGAGATAAGGGGGAAAGAGTAGAGTCAAGAAAAGGTGGGAAAACAAAAACCCTAGTTGATTTGGGGTTATAGAAGGTAGAAGCTTCCAGAGTCTTGAGATTGGAAGTTGTAATGTGTTGCAGCTTGTGAAGGATTCATCCACTAATTGTATTTGAGCTTCTGTAATGTAATGAGTTGTCCAAATCAATAAAAGAACATTCTATTTTCTGTGTGCAATTTCTATTGTTGTGTGTTTTATGATTCACCCCCTTCATCAAGAGGCGTGTATTCTCCTGTCTTGGCAGCTTTTTCCATCATGAAGGTGTTTAATGAAGATGGCAAGCACGTGAAGGAGGCTTCAGGCGCATGGAGGAGGCGCATTTCTTTGTGACATGGCACATTTTATCCTGAACTGGCGCGAGGCGGGTGAAGGAGGCGTGATTTTTCTCTATTTAATGAAGTGCTCCTTTACAGTTTGCACACGCTTTTATTTGGACTTTAATTATTAATTGTTTTGATCTTCTAATAAAGCCACATCTTTTATAAGAGCTTCATTTTATTTTTAAACTTTGTCTTTGCCTTATATAAGGTGTGTTTTTTTTAATTCACACCTTATAAAGGTGCGTGCCTTTGGATAGGCATGCACCTATACAAAGGATTGAATTTTGTTTTTTTTTGTTTTTTTATTTTTAGATTTTTAGATTTTATTTATTATTTTAATAACTACTATTATCAAATATTAGTAATAGATATTAATAAAATAATAATGTTTTATATATTTTTTATCTTATTTTTTGACAACAAATTTTAACAACACAACACAAATAATTTTAATCTTAATATTATTAATAAATTATTAATTATCAATTAACATATTAAAATTTACGAACATGAACAAGTACTTAAATAAAATAACT
The DNA here is from genome assembly GCA_027924645.1 of Cunninghamia lanceolata. Taxonomy (NCBI): domain Eukaryota; kingdom Viridiplantae; phylum Streptophyta; class Pinopsida; order Cupressales; family Cupressaceae; genus Cunninghamia; species Cunninghamia lanceolata. Next base: position 4,678,343 of record BSBN01000209.1, read on the forward strand.
ATCGACATTTCGAGATGTATTAAGACATTGGACAAGGCGAATGATTTTAGACATGACTCTCAACGGACTCGAAGTGGACATTTTACAATCGGTTGACATTTAGAAACAATAATACGAATTTTGACTAGACCATTTTATGTTCAGACAAAGATAAACTCGATATTTGGATATTTGACGACGACATCAATAAAGACAACACGACTTTCGACAATATGACCTTCCAAACAACGATGAATTTTGAGACAATATTGAGCTTGACCGAAAAACAAACATGGGATTTTGGTGACAAGACAAAATCTACCATTACGAAACAACTAATGGATGCAAAAAATAAGGATCTATGTATCATAATCTGAGTTCCGGATTGGGTACAACAATTGGATCTGTCTAGGGACCATGACATATACTTGCGGCGTAGGAGGACCTCATAATCTCTAAATTTAGCACGTAGACCAGTGCCTTATCAGTTGAGCAATGGAGTCAGAATATGCCCAATCACCTAAAACACAACATTTCTAAATCACCTAACAAAACACGACATCCCTAAATCACCTGAACATAACTTTTAACAAAAATGACTAGGGAAACACAACATAAACAATGTGGAACACACTAAAACACTCTTTTTTCGAGCGAAGACAAGGAAAACAAAAACTGTTACACAAAACCATCAACATGTTTAGAAAAATAAGAACCTATTCTCCTAAGCTGGGAATTCAACTATGAAAACACAGTCTTTCGTCTTCTGCAACACCTTCTCAAAGATCCACAGTTCAGGTTGGTAAACACGATCATACAGCGAGAAGTTCATGAAAAACTGATTGATATGCATTAGCTCATGTAGACCATCTTCTTCAATGGAGGACAACCTCTACAGTAGGTGAAGGTATAAAACTTCCTTTTGAAGATACAAAGCAAGGTCCTATGGCCAAAGTACACTTGTGGGAATGGTCACAACCACATATCAAACTTGATGTTCTTTGTCCATGTCTTCTACATATGCGACCTTGAACTCAGTTGATGTGTCATCCTCTGGAAAAGGTTGAAGTTGTTCATATAGAATTTCCATCATTAGTTCTTGACTTATTAGATCCACAACTGTCAACAACAATGCATCTAGTGATTGGGAAACCTCTTCATCATTCTCTTCAATTATGTCTTCGTCTATCCAATCCTCAGAATTAGAATGTGAAAAATCATCAAGGTCTGAGTCTTCGAGCCCCTGATCGTCGTCAAAGCATACGTGCTAAAAATTGTTTTCTCATGGTATCTCGCCTTGCCATCCATCATCTTGAGTCTCATCAACTTCCATAGAGAAATCTCCTTCAATGAATGAGTCCTTGAGAATATGAATGTGAATATCTGGTACCACCTCATTTTCGGCAACCATACACCTCTCTTCTTCTGATAGGTAGGTAGGATCAAGAACAGATTCTTCTAAGCTTTGTGTTTCTTCTTCATGTGCTTGATTGATTTCACATATGGCATATCTCACTACACTTGTCGAGGATTTATGATTTCTCCATATGATTGTCTTTAGTGACCAAGGCTGAATATTCCATGAGCTTTTCTTCTCCACGAGCTTCACATGTTACATCTTGTATTGATTTGATCATATCTATGATGTCTTTTTCTTGCATAGGATCATGGATAACCTCTGAAAGTCTACCAATATCCTCTTTACTAGTGTGTATGAAATTTGTTAGAGACAAGGATGAAGATGAGCTAAACTGCAAAAGAAAATTCACAATATCCTCTACTGAAGATTCACTCTCCAAGTGATGCAAAAAAACTATCACTTGATCAGGTAAGCAATCTTCTATACGGTCCCCTGATTTGACAAGTGCCTCCAATGATAAATCATCTTCAACATGTTCAAGAAAAATTTTCTCTTGCTCCAACTGTGATGTCTCTTCGATTCCTTGAAAAAAGATACCAACTCCTGATGATTAGACCATGGTCTCTTCTCCTAACATCAACTGAGATTGTTGATCATTTGTACTTGTGGAAACTTCTATCTTCAGAGCTAAAAAGTCTTCAGAAATAGAAATATCCTTGTCATCTTGCTCATCTTGGATCCCATCCAATAATCCTTGATTTTGTCTTGAAGCCATTAAAACTTGCATGAATCTTCTCATTCCAAGACAATTTTCTCCATTTGTGTTTATTCATTGCATGGAATAAGCAATACGTGTATGCTGCAAAAGATGGTTCTACCACTTGACACACAGGTGAAACAGGATGATCGTTGTCATAGTTGATGAAAGAATCATGCTCACTTGGAGAAGATGGAATTTGTTGAAGAGGTATGACATTCAAAGGCACCAACAGTTTGATTGAATCTCTTTGTATCTTTCCCGAGGTGATCATGTTATCTTCTAACTCAACACCAAACTCCTGAGCTTCTTACAGTTCTATAGTATTTCTTTGCTTGAGATAGAAAGAGACTTCTGAAGATTGTGCATTTGTGAAACAACTGAGAAGGATTTATGAGAAAGGATTCAGGGTGTCCACAACTCTTCCAACCAGATGGTTGAATCTAGCCACGAACTCTTGTATTGGCTCACTTATGTCCTTGATGTTTGATAGTTATGCAAATAAGACATGGTTGTCTTCTACAAGCTTCAAACAGGTAAGAAATTTCTCACTCATCAACTCCCAACTTGTGATAGAACCAATAGCAAGGTGATTAAACCAATCAGCTGTGGTGCCTCACAAGCTTTCCACAAATAATTGAACTGAAACATCTTCATGTGCAATGCTGAGAATCCCACATGCAGTGGTAAAGGATGAAATATGCTCATCAGGATGTTTACCATCACCATGAAACTTCAAGAAAATTTTTCTTGAGCCTTCAGGAAGTTCATGATTTTCTGCCAATGCCAACGGATTGATTTGGTTTCCCCATGGCTGAGGTGGGCGATTGTTGTTGATGCTATTTCCTTCTTGATTAGCCATAGGAAGTCTTCTATTGAAACTGGAAAAAATATGTGAACTCTAGACCTTTTCTGAATTTCCAATGGATAAAATGGAGGTCTTATGTCGTTCCCCAATAGAGTTGCCAAAAACTGTTAGCGATTTATTTCGCACCTTTTAGTGCGGAAGAAAATAGACAGATGTGCAGTAGAACTGCTCTTCGAATTTGAAGGGGAAGCTCCCTATAAAATAAAATTAACTTTCAAAACTACAGAGTATGTGCAATGTTTTCAAGGGTTTTTCATATTTATGCTAAATAAAAGGGAAATTTGTGATCTTTTTGGGTTTGCAATGTGCGAAAGGCAGAAATGCACATTCAACAGCGAAGCAAAGATTTTGTGCTTTTTTGACTGAAATCAGAACCTAGGCTACACGCTTGCACTACTCAACTAAATTCAGAGGCTGAGCAGGGAAAGTACACATGATTTGGATACAAAAAGGCGTGAATATGAATGTAATGGTTAAATCGCACATAAGATGATGCAAAACCGCCACTTATGTGTTTAACTTCTTTTGCGACACAAAGTTTGTAGATCTATTAAATGATCTAACCTTCAACAAAAACAGTGAAATATTTCAATATGCATTCATCAACAAGATAGGCATAATGAAATCTGTCGAACAAACAAGAACACGATTTGAACACTAAGTGACTAACAACTCCAGTATAATGAAGGCATGAGAATTGTCATTTTCATTGATTGTTCAAAATACAACACTGAATACTGAAAAAGCTAATTGTTGAAAAAGCTATCTCCTAATTCGTGATTGCTCTGGAAAAAGCTAACTAATTATGAATTTGAATTCTAAAATCTAGATCTCTCGTGTGCTTGTGCAAAAGCACTTATTTATACTGTTTTACAAAATTACATGAGAATAAATAAAATAAAATAACTGAACTACTACCCTAGTTGACTAATGTTTACCCAACATGCAAAATTATTACAATGTATCTGCTCCACTAAAACTGAAATTAAATCCATGCAATCGTCAGTTCAACTGATGATTGATCATGAGACCTCCAGTTGTAGAAAATAGAAATAGTCTGGTTTAAAAAGTCATATTCCTTGCATGAAAGGAAGTGTCCCATGTAACTGAAGTAGTTGGCTAATTCAAGAATTGAATTGAAGTTGGAACAAAATGCCTCTCCTTATTTAGGCGCGCTCAATAAACGTTGGACATGCTTTTTCATTATTGGCGCACGTATGTGATACTAAGTGCGCTTCTATATCGAATAGGCGCACCAAATCCCCTGAGACGCTTTAACACTTAAATAAGTGTGCATTTACTAAGAACTTTCTTTCTCGTGAATGCACCTATAGATCTGATAAGGCGTTGTTTTGAATGTGATGTATCCCCACTCCTTGATGGCGTTTAATTTCTACTGCCTCAAATATGGTCACGTTAATTTTGATGATGGACACTTATGTTTTTGACAAGGCGCATTCGGAAATCTTCCTTTTGAAAACTCCAAGATTCTGCAATTCTTCTTTCTCTTCTGGTCCTCTCTTGAACTAGGCACTTGTATACATAAATGTTTTTTTTTGGATGGTCTTTCTTCAGTATTGACGCGTGTGGGTTTTGATTTGATGTGTTTTGTTGTTGACTGCTAAAAGATTTCTTAATAGGCGCCAGCTCCATATTTGGATCTTTGGTATTTCTACGTGGAGTATGAAGAATGGCGCTTCAACGTTTTATTTGTTGTTGTGTGCCTAATTTTGAGCTTTCAAACCTTGGCACTTCCTCCTCTACTTGAAGGCGGTTTTACCTTATGTTGGCTATGATTTCCTGTTGGGGAAGTCTTTGACCTTTGTATAAGCGCCCTTGAGAATGGAATGGTTGGACGCATTCCTAATATGATGAAAGGCGTTTGATTTTGGGTGAATGTCTTCTGGAGGTGCCTTTGAAAACCGATCGAACCTGCTTCCTCTTGTATGTCGCACCCTCCTCTATTGATATGGAGCATTTCACCTTTAATAGGTGCTTTGTGACTCTTGAACGACAGATTGTCCTCTGGTCGATGCATTTTCTGATATTTTTTCCCTGAGTGATGAACTGGAACAATTTGCTGATTGAGCATTTGAATGATTTGGCAAAAGCGCATTTGGTCTTAGAGGAATGCATATGGCATGCTCAGTGAAGGAGGCATGATTTTTCTCTATTTGATGAAACACTCCTTTACAGTTTGCACGCACTTTTATTTGGACTTTGATTTTTTAATTGTTTTGATCTTCTAATAAAGCTGCATCTTTTATAAGAGTTTCATTTTATTTTTAAACTTTGCCTTTGCCTTATATAAGGCGTGCTTTTTTTTATTCACGCCTTATAAAGGCCCGTGCCTTTGGATAGGCATGTGCCTATACAAAGGATTGAATTTATTTTTTAGATTTTTAGATTTTATTTATTATTTTAATAATAATTATTATCAAATATCAATAATAGATATTAAAAAAATAATAATGTTTTGTATAATTTTTATTTGTTTTTTTGACAACAAATTTTAACAACACAACACACAAATAATTTTAATCTTAATATTATTAAAAAATAATTAATAATAAACTATTATTTATCAATCAACATATTAAAATTTATAGACATGAACAAGTACTTAATGAAAATAACTTTCGAGATGGATTAAGACATTGGACAAGACAAATGATTTCTGACATGACTTTCAACGGACTCAGACTGGACAGTTTACAATCACTTAACATTTAGAAGTAATAATACAAACTTTGACAAGACCATTTTACGTTTAGACAAACATAAACTCGATATTTGGATATTTGACAACAAATATGACCTTCCAAACAACGATGAATTTTGAGACAATATTGAGCTTGACCGAAAAACAAACATGGGATTTTGGCGACAAGACACAAAATCTACCATTACAAAACGACTAACAGATGCAAAAATTAAGGATCTGTGTATCGTAATCTGAGTACCAGATTGGGTACAACATTGACGAACTTTTTTTAATCTGAATTTGATGAAACGAAAAAGGGTATATTCAAAAAATTGTCAAGATTCTAAAATGTAATAAATGCTTGATTATAAATTTAATAGGTAATTATTGATATTTTTTACATATAGTATGTTTGAAATTATAACGAACACACTGATTGAAAAACATCCATACCTTTCAAACCGTTCCACCTTTATCAAATCCAAAAGATGCGTCACACTCTATGCTTTATTAACTACAGGTCTAAAAAAAAATTTGAATTTCATATTTTTTGGCCAAGTTAGATTGGTCGAAAAATTACTTTTTTATATTTTCAAAAGTCATAGTAAAAAATACATAACTAATTATTTACTTATAAAGAAATTCAAAAAAATATGTCACATCCAAGCATGTGTCCTTTACTTATATCTAAAGATTAAAAAAATATGTTTCTTTGCTCATACTTGGGTTGGCTAGAATGACACCTACTTTTTATTTTTGTTCAAAAATTTTAGTAGTGCCTCATTGAAATATCCAATTTTTACCAAATAAATTTATTTTTTTTAAAAAAGGTAGCCCATAAACTACATTCAATTTTCTACAAATTATATTCCTACATATTTTTCAAATTGTGTAGATAACCCATTCAAATTTTCACGTAAAGTTGCTTAAGTTTGTTTTTTAGCATTTCCATTGCCACTTAAAGGTATTGTTTGGCCCATGATGATCTCGCACTCACCCTTATCCAACATGCATGGTATGGTAGTAGATGTCTTTAACAAGACTATATATTATAATGACTTCTCAAATGGAAGTTATTTTGGGTATTTGTAATTGGAGTGTATGCTCTATTGAGAGTTTGCCCCCTCAAAGTGACACTATGAAATAATAAAAACATTATGTTTCTGCATAATTATGTGTTCTATTTTATTCTTCTTGTAGGTTCATTACAAGTGGTATTAATGGTCTTTTCTAGGGTTGTTTCTATAAGCAACATTACCAATTTAGGGCCTTCTATGACTATCCATCATATACTCTCATCTCGCCCTTGAGGGATCTTGGTGATCAAAAAGTGGCTACAGTCATAGTCGCATTAATTTTGTTACTTAAGTTTTGCCAAAAAGAATTCCTTGCAACTAGGTTTTTTTTTTCCTTTTAAGTTAGAAACCATGTGTTAGGGGTTTTCAAATATCCTCAAAAGAGATGGCGTTCTTGGCTAAGTTGGATTCCTCAAAAAGAGTCTAATGAAGTTGGGAGTATTTTGGCTCCAACACCCAAGCCTCAGATAACATCTATCTATGGTCATGAGCTTCCACATACCTTTAGGTATATTGGAACACCCCTAGAATTTTTTGTAACCTTCAACTATCTGAAATATGCAATGCACCTCTAAGCGATTAGCCTTGAGAAGTTATTAATCACATACCTCAGAGATGAGATAGTGGACTATGGGTATGATCATAATCCTCTATAGTTAGTTCTTTGAAACACTGTGCTAATACTATTTACAAATGGGATAAGTATATTGGTGAGCTCACAAACTAGACACACCATGTAATGCATTCCCTTGTACCCCTACCTATGTGTCATTCATCCTTAGTATTGTTCAGCTTTTTTTTTTGTAGTTGGGTATTCGACATCAATCAAACAACTATCAATGTTCTCTCTACACAATAGCACATCTCCAAATTCCAAGTTGTTCTTACAAAGTTATAGTTTTTCAATCATTAGTTCAATCTATCATCCTACTATCAAAATCAAAACTTCCCAAGCAAATTTTGCTCAATCCAACCACAAATTATCAACTTTGATAGAAAATTTAGCCCAAAGGGTATCTAAACAATTTTATAAAAGTATGGACCAACTCCCCCTTCTAGTGGATTGTCCCATTACAATCGTTTTTTTTAGTTGATCAATTTAATATATTACTCTAAATAACCATTTTTTGGCTCGAGCTCATATTTTCCTCATTTAGGCAACCTACATAGTTGTGATCATCTTTGTCTCCTGATCATCTTCCCATATAACTCTAATCATCTTTTTTGCTACCTCTAAATTGTCACTATGATAAGAAGTAATCATTCTCAAGACTCACCAAAGCTTATTGTGCAATCTCTCAATGATTGAATTGATCACCTACAAATGAACACCAAAAAAAAGATCATGGACACCAACAATAAGCTCACCATGCTCTAATAGAGCAAATGGCACGATTGACAGTGGTCATATCCGGATTCAAACAAGGGCCAATTCTCTACTACTACAAAGAGATTCCCCTACCCCAATTAGGGAGGACTTCCATGCCCCCCTAAACTAGACTTCCCCAAATTTGATGGTATAGATCCTACCAATTGGTTGTACATGGCTAATCAATATTTTGTTGTACATCAAATTCCCCGGGATCGAAAGCTCTCTATTGCATCTTTTCTCTTGGAAAAAAAAACCATTCACTAGTTTCAATGGTTGGATAGGACTCGCCCATTTCACATGGATAGACTTTCACAAGGAAGCCCTAATACACTTTTTTGGCCCTAGTGCCTATGAAGACTTTACTGGTGCCCTCACTAAATTACACTAGACACATTCAATATGAGAATATCAAAGTGAGTTTGAGAAACTGGTAAACTAGAACCATGGCCTTAATGAACCATTTTTAAAAAGTTGTTTTATAAGTGGTCTCAAAGAGGATCTTTGGCAGGAGGTTCTCGTGTTTAAACTAGGGCTCCTCGTGATGCTCTAACCTTGGCTCGGCTTGCGAAGGAAAAAGATGCATCAAATTAGGGCACTAAACCCACCACAATTCACCGGCTATCCCAAGAAGAGATGGCGGAGGAAAAGGCCAATGGACTATGTTTCAATTATGATAAAAAATGGGAAAAAGGTCACAAGTGTTGAGAGCAACACTTTATCTCATTGACTCTACAGTGCTGCCCAGTGATTCCAAGGAATCTTTAGATGTGGAAGAAGAAATTGATTTGACCAAACGAGGATAGAGATTCTCAAGACAAAAAAACAAATGCTCACCTTGCATCAGGTTTTCTATAAAAAAAAATCATACTGAATTCTAGCATTGATTTCTATAAGGAAATTCTAACAGTACAGCCTTTGATGTGCTTAAAAGTAGTCTTAAAAAACCTTGCGAGGTTATTTTTCCGTAAGTTGTTTAATGAATTTCAGTAGGAGAATGATTTGTGCTACAAGTAATCAGGAAAGGAAAAAGTAGAGATGTATTGGTGTGCACATGCACAAACAAAAGCATATAATATCTATCCTAGAGGCTACGCAATACGCCAAGAAAGTTCAAAAGTTCATGCATGCCACATGGTCACGGGAAAAAAAAGAGGAAAACACACATTTTAAATTGTAAATATGAAAAGAATAAGAGCAACTCTGCCAAAATTATAGTAGATCTTCTAAACACATTCTGGGGAAAATAATGTATTAAGGATATCATAATGTGTTAATCATATCTTTTAATTCCCGTAATTGATATTTCTTAAAGCTGACTGTATATCTCTATAAAAATCTAAATAGAATCAGCGTCACAACTTCTAGAACGGTTCCAATATTCTGTGACTAAAGATTTGAAAATTGAAGAAGGTTGCTTAAGCAAGGATGCGGGAGATCCAAATTCCCTTGCTTTCCCTGCACAACAATTAGCAATAAAATAAAAAGTCACTCTTCAAACATAGTGGTTATAATGTAAGATATAAAACAATTCTGCTTGCAACAAAGAATGTAGTTTAAAATTTGCTTCTATTCAAATGCACAATGAATAAATATCGAGTTCTTAGTAGATCATCTTTTGTTCTTATTTTGAGATGCTGAGATTAAGGGTTCAAATTCAATCCCAAAAGTTATTGAACTAAGCGCCCACTTTAAAAGGTTTCCTTTAATACAAATTGGTTGTAGGTGGTGGCTATATTCCCAGAAATACTGTGAAATGCAAAAGGCTAGCTGTTAGCACAAAACGTATAGACCATTTGAGAGCCAATGTGACAGACTAAGATAACCTAGAGAAATTAGACATTCAGACAGCTCAGTCCCCAACCGGCCAACAAAGAAACCAAAACAATTGAGCAATTTTTTAATACATTAGACGGTTACCAATTTCATTGACCGAGCTTAACTTGTAGTATTTGCAACTGCGTAAAATCATGAAGAGATTAGGATGTTTGTTAATAATAATAATAGGCAAAATCACAACAGCAGAAACTTCTGAGTCGATTACTTGTGACTAATGAAAACGAAGAAATTGGGATGATTTATGATATTATCATATTAACAATAGGCAAAATCACAAAGGCAAGAAGTTATGAGCGCATGGTTATGAATAATGCAATAAATGAAGAATTTTGGATGATTTACGCCATTATCATATTAACAATAGGAAAAATCACAAAAGCAAGAACTTGTGAGTAGTTTAAAATTAATGCTTACAGGTATTGATAACAAACACAAATTTGTCATTTCAATCCTTCGCAAAAGTATGTGTGTCTCACCCAATGGATAATGGAAAATTCCATAATAGATGTGCAAATATCACTAGTGATTTCCCTCTATGTTTGACAGGGGTAGCTTCCTCATAGGATGGTGGGTTTGTATTTTTATGTGCATTTTAATAGAAAGCACAAAAAGAACAAGAAAATAAAAGGAAAAGAAAGATGAAGAAAAATGACCAATTTTCTTTCACATGCACTTGAAAGATCCCACATGGATCAAGAAACAAAAGGAAGAAATCACAAATTCTTATAAAAGAGATCATATCCTGTCTTGCAAAGGTAAGAAAAACTCTTGAATCAAAAAGAGAACTTAGGGGTCCATGAAGATCCTTCTTGCTGCTTCATACCTTTCTTTGTAATCTTAGTAATTGCCTTCAAACTTTTGCCACCAGTACATAGCCCATTCTGCATTTTTGTATTGTTTTCCCTTGCTGGACCGTGAACACTCCCTTCTTTTAGCAACTAAAACACCATCTTTATGTGGAACAGAAAGCATTTTTGTAGATCTAAAAATATTAAAAAAAAAAAGACCATTCTACCAATGACAAGAAGGTAAAGGAAAGTTCTTTTGTGTAACAATAATTAAAACAGGGGTGGGTTCATGTAAGAACCCTTGTTTTATATAGCCTCTATACCCCTGAATTTTCTGATTTCTAGTGCTTTGACATTTTGTCAAACACTTGGCATGCTTGCTGATGTATGTCTGATTTCCGAGTTTGTAATGTTTCAACGCTTGTTTGTATGTTTGTATGATTGTTTTATGATGGATTTCAGTTTGTTTCATACATATATTGCAATGAACAAAAATACAAACATCCTTGCATGGATATAACAATACAAATGACTGATATAGATATTGCAACAATGATAACAGCAGATATAGAGTTTGGAATATCTACTCAAATTAAAGATTTGAATACATGATATAGTTGTTTACATCAACATCAAACATACCTGGCTTGTCTTCATACAAAGATGAGCATGTAATGCCTAACTTTAAATGAATGATGGCTAGTTGTTTCAAATGTTTGGAATGACTGCTGGTCTGCTGCAATAAATATCTGAATTGAATGTGGACTGATGTAACTCCAAAGTCTTCACTAAAACCTCCTCCAAGGGCAGCGATACCTCCTAAATGGCAGTGAATTGATAATAGATGACAACAATGATACCTCAATGGGCTGCGACTTGATGGCTTTATGGATGCGCTAGGGTTTAGTATCCTCCAAATGTGAATCAGACCTCATATAAAGGTTGTGCCAATCTTCTAGGTGCTGCGCCTCTAGTTTGTAACACCAAATATGCCTCCAAACTCTCATAAACCTGCCACCTTGGCTTTAGAAACCTGCGACTTCCCTTATTGCAAAAGGTTGTAGCGAAATATCACTCCAAACTTCCAATTAACCTGCAATTATGCCTGTGCTGGGGTTTAGACTCCTCATAATGAAATCATACCTCTTCTAGAGAGTTGCGATCTCCTTCTAACCTCCAAATACCTTCACAAATTCAAATGCTAGGGCTTGATAATGAACTCTATTAAATCTTCATTCAACCTTCATAACTTCTTCAATGAATATCACCATAAACTTCTGCCATGAACCCTGCAAATACCAAATTTATATTTGTTCACAAATCTTCATGAATTTGGCAATGAATCTCTTCAATATCGACCTACAAAAATATCTCTTTGAAGCCCAAATGTCTCCTCAAAACTAATCAATGAAGCACAATGTGAGTTCTGAAATAAATTCACCAATAGACGGAATTGAGTTTTCGTCCAATCCACCAAGACTGTAATGTTTACTTTGCAAGCCTAGTCAGCTGTAGGCCCGATAGCCCATTTCTTGGAACCCTAATAGGCTATGTGATATGGTAAGGGGTTCCTCTTTGTGAAGATCTTGGGTTTAGTTGTTCTTGTTGGTTTCTGATGTTGGATTTGAGTTCGGTGATGTTTCAGGATGACTATGCAACTTTCGGAAGTTTGTTCGGCTTCCCGGATTGCTCTCCAAGATTCTTGGAAGAATCGTCTATTTTTATAAAGTCACCCAGAAGGCATCGTTATTCATCCGAAACCCTATGGAGCATGTTGGTACAGTTTATTTAGCATTTTGGTGAAGTTTGGGATTTTTCGCAAAAAGCATGTATTTTAACGAGCTAACAGTTAATTATTTGCACTTAGACTTATAAGTTGGAAAATAATTATAAAGTGCAAGGGTATGATAGCTCATTGGAAAGGGGATAAGTTACTCTTTTACTTAGGCACATAAAAGTGAGAGCTAATGTGGTGAAATATTGGAGTTTGAGGGCAAAAGTATATTTCTCTATTTAATAATTCATTTTATTGTGCAAACTCCTAAAAAAGTACCTATAAAAGGGGGTTGAGAGCTCATTTTGTTCTTTATGCTTGATGGGATATTGTTATGCTGTAGGAATGAAGCTGTGAGATCTTCTTCATTCTTGAGAACGAAAACTCTCTTGAAGAAGTTCAGTTTCGATGGTGAGATATGCACCTTAGCTAAAGGAGGCAACTAAACTGTCAGGAGTTGCACAGTGCCATCAATGGAGTTTGATGTGTTTTGATAAGCTTTTGGATTGAGAGTGTTTGTTTCCAGTTTGTGTGGGTTTTGGTAGATTTTTGGAGTTGATAGTTTAGTTTCCTTGAAGTCTGTGTTGGGTCTCTTTCTGGGCTGTACCTGCTATACAATACCATCTGGGTTGTTCCATTTTCCTAAGAAGATTAGGCTATTTATTGCAGCCATAGTGCTTTGGAGTCTTTAAGCATGTTAGGGCGACCTTATTAATAGCAGTTTTGAGATCTTTCATTGCAGTTTTAATTACTACTATCCTTGGCCGTACCACTGCTGTAGGCCATACATCTTGGGTATGCATTTGACATTGCTGGAAGTTATTTGTGCTTCTTGCAAATCTTTATCCTTGGTAATTCTAAACATCCCTGGGCGTCCCTTTTCCAACCATCTTTGCATTCTTTGTTGATGGAATGAGCATTCTAGACTAGGTCGTACTCCATGCTAGTCGTACCAGTCTGATTTGAGGCGACTGGTTTTTACTGAGCTAATCACCACTGTCTAAGCATTGTTACAACTTGTTTGATGGCGTCTAACATGGATGTAATATCCCGAATAGATATTTACTAAATTAACTATGCAGAAATGAGCTCTAATACCACTGTAAGAAGCCTAGCTAATCTCAACTAAATTTTTTTTCCTTCACTATCCAGAATTTTCTGATTTTGTTTGGCTTATTGTTTTGATATAGATATTTGTCTATGAGTTTATTATGCCATGTAGATGGAAATGTTCAAATATAATATGAAACAAATACCAAATGATGAAGTTATGCTCAAATTATATCAATCAAAACACGAGAATGACATACCCGGAAAATGTTGATGGCTTCTTGTTGAATGAACAAGCTGATTACAAAATGAAAGTTGGCTGTAGCTTACAATTAGATAGTCTGATTTAAAAATCAGATCACATACAACATGTAAAATGGTCAAACTATGTACCAAACCCTGGCCAAATGGATGAAGAATGAAACCCTAGAAAGTCTTGATGAAATACCCTTCAACCCTTGACTACAATAACACTGTAGCAGCACTGTTGGAGGTCTGATTAAATCTGATATACACCTGTACTTGACTAAAATGACCCAGAAATGCTAAAACTCATCAAATATTGCAAAAATAGCCCAAATCATGAAATCGCCTAGCTTAGATAGGTGGCAATTTGGCCCAGCTTGCCTCCTATGCCTGAAATATGATGAAATATGTCTGATATCAAGTCTGAAACTCAATTACCAGCAACCTGTGATAACCTATTATGAAATTCCAGCCAACCCACAATGTAAAACTCCTCAAAATTGAAGTGCCAATATGCCAAAATGAAGCGATTTGTGTCTGGAGACTAAATATCATCAAAATGCAATCAAATCTGCCTTATTCTTCGTTGAACCTACAAAAACAAGTCTTCAAATCCTAGATTTCAAAGCCCTATCTCCATTGAAACATGCCAATTAAGCTCCATGATGAACTCCATGCGAATTCACCTCGTCATAGTGGAATGGGAGCATCACCAAACCACAAAAGCCAAGGGAACACCACCTTGAGCAAACTAAAATTCACTTTCAGCCAAGAGAAGACTCTCAAACACAAAATTTGCCAAATGATCAATAGTTGTAAAATGAAGCCAAAACCCTCTATTTAACCTCTCCTCTCCAAGGGTGTCCCAATTTGCCAAATTACAAACAATTTCAAATCCACCAATGGAATCAAATCTTCAATTTGATGATTTTAAATGATTTTCACTTTACAACCACCATCATTTAAAAAACAATAAAATAATAATATTTTATTATTTTTCCTCTCACCTCTAGACGCCAAAAATAATATTATTTTATTTCTTTTTCTCCTTATTTCCAAGCGTCAATTTTCTCCTTGGGCAAATAATATATTTTTTTATTAATTTTGCATTTTCTTCTTGGGTGTCGATTCCTACAGATAATAAAATAATATTTTATTATTATTTTTTATCTTCTCCTTGGGCGGAGATTCTAGGCATAATAAAATATAATATTTTATTATTTATTTTTCTTCTTCCTCCTTGGCGTCAATCCCTTGGGAAAAATAATTAAAATAATGAAAATACAATTAAAGATTGCATTTTTCATCTTTTCACCTTTTTCAATCTTCAAGTCACCCAATGTTTATTTTTCCCATCCTACACGTTTGCCTTGGCTTGAAAATGATAATATTTTGGCTTTATGAAAAAATCATAAAATAATACTAGCCAAAATCCAAATAAAATAAGTATTGAGCCAACATTCTAGATTTTTATCCTTCAAAGTCCAAGCTCAACCCAAACACAAGTCTAGCTCAAAAAGACGACATTGCAATGGATGTGAGTGTTGTGGTCTTGGAGGAGATTTGAGCAACATTTGGAGCAGTTGTGGGTGCATTGAACTGCTGATATAGAGGGTTTTCAGACATGCACAACCACTGTAATATCTGTAGACCAGCAAACAGACCTCTTCCCAGATATACTTCATTTGGTATATTCATGGAAACTTTATGTTGTTTTGTATGTCAAACTCTTCATTTGATGAAGTACTTCTATGCTATGTTTGCTACAGCAGAGGTATGATTATGTCAGGATTAGTGCTCTAACACTGTAGGTGTTCTTCATTGTAATACTTCTCTGATGCAAACTTTATAATGGCTTACCACTAAATAAGTGGATGTGCCAATGAGATTAGTTTCTATTTTGCTTTGTATAGGCTTCCCACTGAATAAGTGGATGTGCCTCTTTCATTCCCTGTACTTCATGGCTTAGGTTCCCGCTGAATAAGTGGATGCACCTAGTTTTTACATTTCTTGTATTTCCACTGAATAAGTGGCTGCCCATTGCATAAGTGGATGTTTACTTTCATGCTTATTCCCACGATGGAGTGGATGCCCACTGAATAAGTGGAAGATTGTTACTTCTATTGGGTTATGATTTGAATGCTAACTCTGAAACACTCGTATGCTCTCACCTTGCCCACATCGAGATCTAGGTGATCAGAAAAGTGTGGAAGATATCCTTGTTCTTAACATTCAGTGTTGTCATCTTGTGTTTCAAAAAAAAAAATCAAGCAGCATATTACAAAGACCCAAGGGTTTTCCTCCTACTGTTTGTTGAACTTGTAGTTGCAGCTCACAAGAAAAACTCCAAATGCAAATAACAAGTCAAGAATATCCAAATGATTTGCCTTCACCTCTTTTTAAAGCCATAAGTGAATCATCTTTTTTGGCCGACAAAGCTTCACTTCTAGAAGATTCTCTTGTTTTCTTTATTTTATTTTATGTTTTCCTTCTCAAAAATGACATTTTATAATTTCTCAATAACTTATTATAAAGTCACCTTTTACAAATAAAAAGGCTTAGCTAATTAATTATATATAAATTTAAAATAACCCAAAAATGACTTAGGATTATTTAACATTTAATTAATTAAATTATTCCCCTATAACTCCCAACTTAGCCTATGGGAATAAAAATAGACTAGTGGACCCCGTTGGATGATCACTCGAAAAATGGGGACATTACAAATCCTCTCCATTCAAAGATTGCTCATCCCTAAGCAATCACAACCCAAACAACTCGTGCACACAATCATTGAGATTCCAAGATCCCAAACTAATATGAAGAATGCTCCACCACGTTTCCGTTGCTCCATTCTGATACCATTACAAGTTGCAAATTTGTTGTACTATGAAGCAATCCTATCACTCAAGTGTATTCCCTGATCCCATATTTCCATATCATCATACACACTCAAAATAAAAAGAGGAACATCTCTCATCAAATCACCAATAGTTATCACGCATACCCCCGCAAAGTTGTTGGTACAAATGATGATAGCAGTGTTAAGAATGAAAATCAGATTTATAATTACCTTGGGAATGCTTCTGTTGTCATAAACTGATATGATCTCATCAACACTCAATCTCAAAGTGCTATAGTGACTGTCTCGTGCACACAAATCTATGCAATCAGCTACAATCATCAATGTAAAGTCTGAAAATTTTATGATCAACATTATAGAACCACTAAACGTCAATGTGTAAGTTGAAAACCATTGAACCAAGTCTGAAAATTCTCTATTCTCATGATTTCCTTCATGCCTTGGATTATAGTTCAGCTGAAACCCAAAATCAATATGCATATACCTCTCAAAAAGTTCATGCCTAAGTTGTCGAATCGCCCCCTTCAGATAGCCAACTTCGGGTACGAGTTGTTTGGAATCGGAGTAGGAGTCGAATTGACTGTGGAATCCAACAGGGTTCGAAACTTGGCCTCCAAAATCAATTCAACACTGTTGACTTTGAACCCGGGCATTTCAGGAGGTCACGTGGTGATTCCAAGCTGATTCCAGGTCGATTCTGCAGATTTTCGTTAACCTTTTGACCATTCAAAACCCTAAAACGCATCGAAATTTTTATAAATTTTTATAAACGTTTTAAGTCCGCTGCCTCCGAAGTATTTCCACTGCCTCCCGACGCATTTCTGCTGCCTTCGAATGCCATTCTTCACAGTCCGCGACCTTGTTTTGAATGATTTTTCAGTCCGCGATCTTTATTTGAGTGATTTTCCAGACGCCATTTGCAGAGACGCCATTTGTAGACGCCATTTCCAGAGACGCCATAGGGATTCTAGTTTGTTACTATGGCAGCCAATTGCTCTAACTCCGTCGACAAACCTACCTTCAATACTGATCCAAATTCACCTTTGTGGAGGCATGTAGAGATGTTACAACAGGTTCCAGGTGGCGGAACATTTGTTTGGAAATGCAATGGGTGTGACAAGCAGTATACAAGCTCATATAGTCGGGTCAAAGGCCATTTGTGTGCCATTCCTGGATTGGGAATCAGATCTTGTCCAGGAAGGAATAGAACACCTATCCCAGCGCATCAAATCGCAGCATATATCAAAGAGCAAGAGGACGCAGATGCAAGAGTTCTGAATAGAGGAGGGCATCCTTTGAGGAGAGGAGGGGGCTCACGAAGGCCACTTGCTTCTTCATCTGATACTTGTGGTGTTGCCCCTTAAGTTGTATTTGAGAGCCACCCATTTTTGGGTAGAAATGTCAATGAACTTCAGCCCGAAAATGTGAAGAGAGCAAGGGGACCATTAGAGATGGCATTTCAAAATGATGCAAGAGAGATTGCTGATAAAGCCATTGCAATATGTCTCTATGCAAATGGTTTGGCCTTCAATGTTGTTCGATCTCCGTATTGGCAAGACATGGTAAGAAAAATAAGTGAAGCTGCAAAAGGGTACACAGGTCCAGGTTATGAGAAGGTGCGTACCACCTTATTGTCAAAGGAGGTCAAACATATAGAATCTTCATTGTCTCCCATTAGGGGCTCATGGAAAGAAACAAGGGTGTCCATCTTTTCCGATGGATGGAAGGATGCAAAAAATGGGCCATTAATCAATGTGATTGCAGTGTGCCCTAAAGGGCCAATGTTTTTGAAAGTTGTGGATTGTGAGGGGCAAGTGAAGGATGCATCATTTATTGTTGAAATCCTTATACAGTGCATTCAGGAAGTGGGTCCTCAATATGTTGTCCAAGTTGTAACGGACAATGCAAAGAATTGCAAAGCAGCTAATATGTTGGTTGAGCAATGGTTCTCACATATATTTTGGACACCTTGTGTTGTCCACTCACTCAGCCTCATGCTACAAAAGCTAGGTAAGAAAATAGATTGGATCAAACAAGTCTATGCTGAAGCCGAAGAGATCCAAATGTTCATTACAAACCACCACGTCACAGGCTATTTTTAGATCATTCTCACAATTAGAGTTGCTGAAGGTAATTCATTATTCAAACAATGCAAAGTTTTAATTTTATCATTTGTGTTTAAAAAAATAAAGTTTGCATTCTTCTTTGTCTTTAATTTTTTTATTTTTTGTTTTCAAATAGGTTGAGACTGGATTTGCATCCAACACAATCGTCTTGAGACGACTTGTGAAGGTGCAAAAAGCACTCGCTGACATGGTCATCAGTGATTCATGGTTCATATGGAGGCAATCCAACACTGAGAGGGCAGCTAATGTAAAGCAAATGATTCTAACTGACACTTGGTGGGATCAAGTGCAATATCTTCTTAGTTTCACTGAGCCCGTCATGAGTATGCTCCGCTTTACTAACATGGATAAGCCATGCTTGGAAAAGGTTTATGATGGCATTGACTCAATGATTGAGCAAATGAGATCCATCATAAATGCAAAAGAGCAAGATCCTGAAGAGACTTTCTTCAAACAGGGGCAATCAATTTGTGTTGAATGGTGGAACAAAATGACCACCCCACTCCATCTTCTTGCCTTTGCATTGACTCCCAAATATTACAGCGATGAGATCCTTTCTATGCCAACAAGGGTGCCACCATACCGTGATTCAGAAGTCAATGAGGGGTCCGCAACAGGTATAAGAAGGATCCTCACTCTTGGTGGTACGTCCATGCCAATAAAATGCCACACCTTCAAGTACTTGCAATCAGACTTTTATCACAAGTAAGTTTATCAATTTTTACCCACCTTCAAACTTTTTTTTTTCATTTTAAAAATTTCCATTTCAAATTTAAAGACTCTAGTCTCTAACAAGATCTCCCTTTGCTTCAATAGGTTGCTAGCTCTTCTTCATCTGAACGGAATTGGAGTATATACTCCATCCACTCAGTGAAGCGCAATCGATTGGCATCAAGTAAAGCAGAGGAGCTAGTTTATGTGCATTCGAACTTGCGACTTCTAAGTTACAAAGTTGATGACTACAAGGAAGGGGCAGCAAAGTTGTGGGATGTAGATCCAGAGGGAACTAACTTGGATCTTTCTTCTATTGCACAAGCTACAACTTTTGAGGAGTCCAGTCAGCATACTTTTAGTGCAAATAGTGGAATTCCATGTGGTTCTCGTAATCTACATACATCATCACATGATGTTAATGATGATGATGACGATTTTGATGATGTTGATCAGTGACTAATAATTGTATCATTTTAATTTTGAACAATGATTATCTATCATGACATTCAAGTTTGAACTTTGATATCGAATTAGTATATTATATTTCGAATTTTAAAACTTGTAATTGTTTTGTTTAGCATGTGGTATTGATATTCTCAGATTCTGAAGCTAATTCTGTTTCTAGGCTGCAAATATATATATTTTTAATTTTTTATATGTATTTTGTACTAACATACCCAAAACGTACCCAAACCCCCTTCAAAAAAATTGCCATACCGGCGTACCGGAATCACATACCCATACCCGTGCCCGTACCCAATTCGGCAACTTAGGTTCATGCATATCTGATTTTTTTCATGCTCTGCCATCATAAATGCTTCCCTTTGAAGTACTGAAGATTGATGAAGAAATGCACCTAGTTGTTGTCTTTCATGATCCATGTGAACAAATTTTTCCTTAATCTCTTGTAGGTGTTGTTTTGCTTGAGTGGCTAACAACTTAACTTCCTTATACCTCCTTAGCCATTCACCACACATGTTTTGGTTCCTTACAACATCCTCTAGGCTATGATTTTCAAGCCCAGTTTCTTTGCAATTTCCTTCCAATGTGATGACAAGTAATGATGTTTTCATGAAGCAAGGAATAGCAAATCCATTATAGAATGTCATACCTTGTGTGTAGCTTAGATCCACAAACACTATCTCATGCTTAGCTATAAAATTTTGAATATCAACAAGATAATGCCTCTTACCAATGCCATCCACATAGAAATTATTTATCACATTATGATTAACAAAATCATGTGAAGATAATGGACTGATGTTTACAATCATAGAATCAACATTTTATTCCTAACTTTCGTTGGTGTCTTCATAGATCTCATGCACATCTTCTTCAATTTTTGGATGTTCATCATTATTTGTTAATCCAAAAATTGTATCACGCTGAAAACTACATGCAGTACCTGTTATAGCATCTATTCCATGGCTGAAAACTGCATCTTCATGTGAAGATTGCTCCTCCAATCTCAAGAGTTCACACTCTTGATGTACTTTCCAATCATTATCAACATACTGAATCTCCTTGGTGTGAGGAATGCTGGAATCATTATGCAATATTTCATCCTTATGGAGTTCATTAATTCCTTCAACCTTATGCCTAATCTCCATAATGAAGCAAAGATTATTTCTTCTAAAGCTCGTTTCTGCTTCTATCTTCTTTTCTTGCCACTTTCGTACTCATCTCTTCTCTTGCAAAAACTTTTTGTTAATCTCTTTCCTTCTTTTTCTATAATGATCTAGGCAAAGGAAACTTGGATGAGTCACTAGAATGTCTTGATAGGGAATTATTATACTTCTGCAAGCTATGAGTTATCCGCCGTTGTTACTGTGTAAGAATTATTTCCATCTGTTGTTGTCCCCAAACAAGGTCCTTCATTATCTTTTCCATACTAGGCATATTTTCACTAATTGATTAACTTGTTGTTCCAAAATAATCAGAAGTACAAATGCATAGAATGAGTGATCTCTAACCTTCACAGAGATGCCAAAAACATAAGGAATGAATATTGTGCTGATATAGACCAAGATCGATCTCTGTATTAGCTATTTGTTCTACAATATTAGCTGTTGCAACCATCTAAAAGGAGACTGATAATGCAATACAACTGCCCAGAAACTTAATACAGCTGCCGTAGATGTCAAATAAGTGACTGATAATGATGTTTCGCAGCTTGAATATGCACCAAATATTGCTCAAAAACTGCTGTAACAAAAATCAGACCCTGTCACTAGTGTTCATGAATCATAACCCTTCAGGCTGGCAGGAACTGTAGCTCTAATATCACTGTAAGAACCCTTGTCTTATATATCCTTTATACCCCTAAATTTTCTGATTTCTAGTGCTTTGACATTTTGTCAAACACTTGGCATGCTTGCTGATGTATACCTGATTTCTGAGTTTGTAGTGTTTCAATGCTTGTTTGTATGATTGTTTTGTGATGGATTTCAGTTTGTTTCATACATATATTGCAATGAACAAAGATACATTCTTGCATGGATATAACAATACAAATGACTGATAGATATTGCAACAATGATAACAACAGATATAGAGTTTGGAATACCTATTCAAATTAAATATTAGAATACATGATATAGTTGTTTACATCAACATCAAACATACCTGGCTTGTCTTCATACAAAGATGAGCATGTAATACCTAACTATAAATGAATGAGGGCTAGTTGTTTCAAATGTTTGGAATGATTGTTGGTCTGCTGCAATAAATGTCTGAATTGAATGTGGACTGATGTGACTCCAAAGTCTTCACTAAAACCTTCTTCAAGGGCAGCAATACCTCCTAAATGGCAGCGAATTGATAATAGATGACAACAATGATACCTCAATGGGCTGCGACTTGATGGCTTTATGGCTGCGCTAGGGTTTAGTATCCTCCAAATGTGAATCAGACCTGATATAAAGGTTGTGCCAATCTTCTAGGGGCCGCGCCTCTAGTTTGTAACACCAAATATGCCTCCAAGCTCTCATAAACATGCCAACTTGGCTTTAGAAACCTACGACTTCCCTTATTGCAAAAGGTTGTAGCCAAATATCACTCCAAACTTCCAATTAACCTGCAATTATGCCTGCGCTGGGGTTTAGACTCCTCAAAATGAAATCATACCTCTTCTAGAGAGCTGCGATCTCCTCCTAACCTCCAAATACCTTCACAAATTCAGATGCTAGGGTTTGATAATGAACTCTATTAAATCTTCATTCAACCTTCATAACTTCTTAAATAAATATCACCATAAAGTTCTGCCATGAACCCTGCAAATACCAAATTTATATTTGTTCACAAATCTTCATAAATTGGCAATGAATCTCCTCAATATCAACCAGTAGAAATATATCTCTTTGAAGCCCAAATGTCTCCTCAAAACTAATCAATGAAGCACAATGTGAATTCTGAAATAAATCCACCAATAGATGGAATTGGGTTTTTGTCCAATCCACCAAGGCCCAAGGGTTTTCGTCCTAGGGTTTGTTGAACCTGTAGTTGCAGCTCACAAGGAAAACTCCAAATGCAAATAACAAGTCAAGGATATCCAAATGATTTGTCTTCACCTCTTTTTAAAGCCACAAGTGAATCCTCCTTTTTGGCCAACACAGCTTCACTTTTAGAAGATTCTTTTTTTTCTTTATTTTATTTTATTTTATGTTTTCCTTCTCAAAGGTGACTTATTTTATAGTTTCTCAATAAATTATTATAAAGTCACTTTTTACAAATAAAAAGGCCCAACTAACTAAGTAAATATAAATAACCCAAAAATGATTTAAGATTATTTAACATTTAATTAATTGAATTATTCCCTTATAACTCCCAACTTAGCCTATGGGAATAAAAATAGGCTAGTGGACCCCACTGGATGATCACTCGGAAAATGGGGACATTACAGTTCATAACTACTGCAACAAAGTCACCTAGGATTCGAGAGTGGGGGAGGGGTGTTTTGTGCAAGCAAGATATAAAACAACAGCTAGAAGTAAAAGGGGGAGACTCTCCTTGATTCAGACCACACATAGGGGAAAACAAAACAAGATAAAAACACACCCAAGGGAAAACAACACAAAATAAAACAAACACAGCTAACAAACATGCTTATTTAAAAGCAAAGGGGAAGAAAACAGAAAATTGCCACACAAAACAATTCATGATATGAGAAAGATAACAATCTTTCCTTGTCAATCCAAGGGTCAACAACATAAACATGTAACCTTCGGAACCATGACAAGGACTATTCATAAATAGAGGCACAAGACAACACTTGGATTTACTAGAGAGAGAAGGGGAATGGGATGTTTTCTTTCATCTCAAAATGAATAGATAAGTATTCAATCGAGGTGGCCTAATACATATCTAGTTTTGCCAATCAAAAGCAAGTTTATATCCTAGTCCATCTAGAAGGTGAAAACCTCATAGATAGGTTCCTCATAATTGAAATAGTATTTGTAGTCTTCAATTAGAAACGCTTCAAATTTAGGGCTGTTGACAGCCTCAGAATCTTCCAAAGACACCTCTTTATGAGCATATCCGATTTTGATGATGCAAGAGGACAAGCGATGATTCAAGGGTCTTCAAAGTGTACAACTTCGCCCTTGGTATGGCATCTCGTTTATATGCTGCAATGGACTCTCGAGAGTACGATGGCCTTTTGAAATGCATACAGCACCCCTGATGATGTGTACGACAGACACGTGAATAGTGCAAAGGTTTGCAATGCTCATAACATCGTACAATCGCTAAATAAATGTTGCGATTCAATAGCTAGGTGGTATGGCTAACTGCAGGTGTGGTGCAACAATAATAACTCCTTTATATGGTATGACACCCTTCTAGATGGAGTGGCTGGGAATAACCTTCAACTAGCAATTAAGGTTTAGAATTAAACATGTTGAAACACTTCACTAGTTTGAAATTAAACCTGCAATATTGATACTTGTACGACAGTCTCCCAAGATCGTATAGTAGGTTCACAAACACAACAATAATTTATCACAACAAATGAAATGATATAAATATTGAAACCTTTCAATCAAATAAATCTCAAAATCATTACCAAGTTGAAAATCCACAAACCAAACTGAAATCTGGAAATATTAAAAATCTTCAAATAATAATCTAAATTGGAATAAACTACAAGCTTTCAGCACAATGGTAATCCCTAGATGGAATTACTCCAAATGAATCAAAGGGTTTTCATTCTCCAACCTAACAAATAAATCTAAAGGGTTTTTCTTCTCCAAATCTCTATGTCAAAAGGGTTTTCATCCTCAGGGAAAAAGATGAACACAAGTGCTCGATCTTCGAAAAAAAGGTTTTGATAACAAAGACAATAGATGATTTCTTCTCAGCCCAATTCCTCCTTTTATAATCATCTTTTCTAATTTTTAATTCCTTTTTCCGCCCCCTTCTAGAAGTGTCTAGAAACACCTTTTTAATATTACATTAGGCCCTCTTTTTTAGAAACACTATTGGGACTCCTCTTTTCAAGCCTCCTAATTGCAAAATCATGTCAAATTCATCAAAGTTTTCATATAGAGGTCCCTATGTATTCACCTCATTTTGAAAATCCAAAGTCTCCTTGATCTTTTTGTTTTTGGCGGAAGTTTCACCCCCTTTTGGATATTGCAGAAATTTCAGCCCCTTTTGGACATTGTGAAACTTTCCTATGCATCTGGATATATCCCATTCCCCTTCGAAGTCCCACTTTCCTCCTTCGGCTTTTTTTGGCAGGGCTTTAGCCTGTTTCAAGACATACCCATGTCCTCCCTGAAGTCTCACTTTCCTCTTCTAGTCTTCTGGAGCGCCTCAAACCTTGAACAAAACATTTCCACAACCCCTTCAAACTTTCGTTTCTGTAATGTCCCCATTTTGCACATAACCCGTTTGTGAACAATTAGCCTATTTCTGAGTTTTCCCGTAGGCTAATTGGTGGTGTTAGGGAGAATTCCATCTTTCTTGGAGAGCATAAGATTGTTCTAGCAATAGTATTATTCATGGCAGTGAATTTAGGAAGCCATCATGAGCCCAATGACACTTTCCAAGTGTGATCCTATCTCTCTGAGAGCACTCCACACTTCTTGGAGAATGCATGATTAATCAAGTTGGATTTCTGACAATGGCAGTGAGTTTAGATCTTGATGAGTTGCATGCTTCTTTCAGAATGCAATTCCGCCCTTTTGGGAGCTCTCCACACTTCTTGGAGAAGATTTTTAGAATGTCACCAAGTTGGTTTAGTGCATCATCCTTAGTCCTAAGGAGCATAAGGGTATGATCAAAAGTTCATAATTAGTTCATTTTGATGTTTTCCGCAACTTGGTTGGATGATTTAATTATTTAACAGTTATAACTTAAGTTGTCTAAAAAAGCTTTATTCAAAAAAGATAATTATGTGTGTAACTATTCATTGGAAAGGATTTTAAGTCGTGCAAACAAGGGCACTAGGCACATGGGGGACTTTGCTCAATAAAAAGAATTATTTATTTTCAAAAAAAAGTTTTTGGAGAAAAAAGGGAAAAAGTAATATTTTATATGCTCCAAAAAAGTTATAAAAGAAGGATCGGAGCTCATTGTTGAGGTTACTGATGAATTTGATTTTTGCTTCTACAATTGAGAGAACTTGTGTTCTTCTCCCATTTTCTTGAGGATGAAAACCCTCTCAAAAATACTGGTTTCGAGGATGAAAACCCCCTAGTTGGTTGTGGTGGTTTCATCCAGGAATCGCACTTGCGTTGCAATGGAGGATTTTGATGTGTTATGAAGCTTTTTTTCCTTTGGGTTCGATGTTATGCTAGTTTAGAGATTATTTTTGTGAGAAAAGACTGATTTTGTGTGGTTTATGTGTGAAGTTTTGAATTCTATGTTGGGCCATACCATTTTAGCAAGTTGCTAATTCTTTGGCAATGAGTAAATGATGATTTCAATGTTTCTAATCTCTCTTAATATACTGAAGGTTTATTTCAGACTTGGTCGCTTGCTTTAGGGTGATTTTGGGGCTGACTTTGGGTGAAAAAAAAGGATTTTAGGTTGGTCGTACCTTGTACTTGGCCGTACTACTGGAAAGAGGTGTGTGAGGGTTAGAGGACAAAACGCCTCTCTTATCATTGTTATTTCTGCTTGTTGGGTGGTGCCTAGGATCAAAGATGCAGTTGGTATGTGTTTGGAGGTGAACTTCATGGTATTTGGGGTTTTATGAAGTGTTTTGGAACTGGTGTAGGGATTTTCATCAGTGCTGCAATAGTGTATTAGACCTGCAACAACAATGTTTTCAGTGGTATCAGCTCCAACCAGACCTTCCTGACTCAGTTTGGTGGCTTCTACTTATGGTATACTTCATGTGCTTTCAATAGATGATGATTTCAGCTTGTTTCCTCTATGTTTTCAATGAGATCTCAGTGATTATGATGTGTTGCAGTAGTCTGATATAAATTTCAGAATATAATAATCATATTGCAGCTTTCTGATGTTTGCAATATCATTCACTAGTTGCAAAATTGATTGTTTGTAATACCCCGGATGGTAGTACCGTTGGTGGCCTGCATTCATGAATTACATGATTGTGAAAATTGGATGGTTTACCGCTAGTCATTATAGCATTTTCTTTCAGCCCCCTTTGGCATGAACAAACTTGCTATATCAACCACTTTGGCTTGAGCAAGTTTAGACTTTTTGCCAGTGGCTTGCATGCACGTTGTCCGCCAAAGAGGTGTAGATTAGGTCGGCTTGCCACCTTGCATGCCTTCATTCTGTTGCTTGCACACATCCGCTAAAGAAGCATTGATAAGGTCGGCTCAACCACCTTGTGTGCTCATTCTATGATTGCATCGACACACTCCGTTGAACAAGCATAGATTGTCGATGGCTTGGCCGCCTAGTCTGTCACAGTGAACATTGTAATGCATTTACTCCTGTAGTTGCACTTGATAGTTGTGTGTGGAATCCAACGCACTATATGCTCTCACCTTGCCCATCTTAGGATTTGGGTGATCAGAAAGTGTTGTGTTTGCATTGTATGCATTTACATATTATTGAAAAAATTCTAAGTTGCTAGTTCGGGTTCGGGTTCGCGGGTTTGGTTCGTAGATTTGGCCAAAACTTTTTTGGGGATTGGGTTCGTTTTTGGATTCGTTCATAATATATATATATATATATATATATATTAAATTATTAATAATCTAATATTTATAATGTAATAGGTATATTATTATAAATATTTATAATAAATATTATATTATTAATATTATAATAATTATTAATATTACATTATAAATATTATAATATATAAATATAATTATAAATATTATAATTATATCTTAATAATATATAAATATTAATAATATAAATATATAAAATATTGATAATATAATATAAATTAAAATATAATAATATATTACTAATATATAAATATATTAACATATATTACATATAAAAGAATCATTGAAATAATTAGCCGATAGGCTTTTATATGTGAGGAGCACTTGGAATTGTCTCACGCCTAAAAAAAATTCATGCTGGAAATTTTTTTAAACTCGTCGGTTGTTCCTATCGGCGTCAATGGATTCTCCTGTGTCTGAACATAGAGGAGATGCACTGGTAGTTAATAAGGGTGCCATTTTGCTGAGATTCGACCCTCGTTTTTGGGCACTGGCATCCATCACGATAGTTCAAAATAGGGTGAGTGAGTGAGTGAGTGAGTTAAAATGTTAAAAAAAAGACCAAAAAAAATTGTTTTGGTCGTTTTAAGTCCTGGGTTCACGCCTGGACCGCCCAGGTTCGTCCAGGATGGACCCAATCCCCTGTGGCCGGATCCTATCTAGTCTAGACCGAACCGCGAACCCGGTGCAAACCGGACTTGGATCCGGTCGAGCGACCTGCGAATCTGGTAACACAGAAAAAATTAAAACTAGGGTGGTTATTATAGTGGTTTCAAAACTAGTGGTCTTGCTAGCCTGTTGGAGTCTAATCCTTTTGTTGTAGATTTGGCATTCCAATTTCAGTATTTTGCATGTTGGTGACCAACACTTGCATGTCCATTTCAACCATTCCTTGATAGTTGCAGAAAAGCAGAGTTTGAAAGACAGAAAGATAATTGCAACTGAAAAGTCTATGTTAGAAATGTTGCAAGAATTGCATAAATAGTTGAAGGATCTAGACATTAGAAAGTGTTTCTAAAGAGGGTTGTGAAACAAGAACCTATGAAATCATGTTTGAAGGAAGAATCAGAAGTTCTAGAAACAAAGGCCAAAAGAAATAAGTTGGAGCATGAGGAAGGAGAAGAGGAGTTAATAGCAGAAATTTCTGAAATTGAGCCTAAATGCGAGAAAGACAAATATTTAGAACCGACCTATGAAGAAGAAAATGTCTCATTCCAAGAGGTATATGATGTGGAGCTCCAAAATGATTTTAATGAAGGATATGCATCTATTAGTGATGGGTCTGAGCTTGCTAGAATTTTCAGAACTACAAAGCATGATGAGCACATACGTCACTCTAGTGATGATAATTCAGACTTTGAGTGGACATTTCCCATGCAAGAAGTGCACTAGTTTGACAACTCGGAGAATTCAGTAGAAGGGCATGTTGATTTGGAGCTAATTTCAAATTTCAAATCAGCACCTATTTGTTTGAGCATAATGCTGCCATAACATCTGAGCAAAGAGTTTGTAAGGAGGCTGATTTAGAAGATCATGTTGCACCTGCAAATGAAGGTATTTCAGGATCTTTGCTACATGGAGACCAAAGTCACTTTACAGAACAAGGACCTAGAGAGATGCATGAATTGAAGGATCAATTTTGGGTCACAAGAGAGGAGATACAACTCCTCACAAGTAATTCCACGTTCAATAGCTCGTTGGAAAGGTCTCAAGACGAATCCAATCCAACTCTGAAAATCCCGAAACGACACCAATCCCAACTTACTAAAAATATCAAGTATGGCACTAAACAAGCCAAGTCATCACTAGACACTGCCAACTAGCTCCAATCTGAACCCAAACCACATCTACACCTCTGAAATATACATCCAAGGCCAAACCAACAATAGTCTGCCCTCCCTAAGATTGCTTGCCTCAAGCAATCTCAGAGGATGCGATAAAATTTGCTCACTCTCCCAAGTAGCATCCTCAACGGGCAGGTTTTTCCATTTGACCAAATACTCTCTGATGATCCTCCTCCACAAGGTACATTCTTTGGTATCAATGATAGCCTCAGGTACTAAAATCAAATTCCCCTCTTCATCAAGAGGAGGCAACTCTGCAGATGGTGTCACATTATGCCCCAATGCCTTCTTCAAGCGAGATACATGAAACACATTATGTACCCTGCTACCTGTCGGCAACTCCAACTCATAAGCCACTTCCCCAACTCTCTTGGAAATCCTGAAAGGTCCATAGTAGCGTGGCTTAAGCTTCTCTGCTCCACTCTTCTTGAGAGTGGACTGTCTGTAGGGTTGCAGCATCAAATACACCATGTCACCCACCTCGAATGAACGCTCAGTCCTATGTTGGTCTGCATACTGCTTCTGTTGATTCTGAACCTTCTGAATATTTTCCTTCAAAGACCTCATAATATCCTGACTCTCCTGTAGAAGGTCTTTGGCCTTGGGTACTCTGCTATCACCAAACAACAAATCCACAAAGCTCGATGCATCGTACCCGTATAGTGCCATAAACGGTGACATCTAGATGGACATGTGATAATTGGTTTTATAACAATATTCACCCATGTGAAGCCACTTTATCCATGTCTTTTGCTGCCCTGCTACATAATTACGGAGGTATCCTTCCACCCATTTATTAACTATCTCTATTTGACCATTTGTCTGCGGGTGGTAGCTAGTGCTGGGTGTGAGCTCTGTCCCTGTCAACCTAAAGAGCTCCTACCAAAAATTACTTAGGAACCTGTTGTCCCTATCACTCACAATGCTCTATGGCAACCCATGAAGACGGAACACCTCTCTGAAGAACAATTCTGCAACCTATGCTGCAATGTAGGTGGTAGGAATAGCAAAGAAGTGTGCAAATTTCATCAATCTGTCCACCACCACAAAGATACAATCCCTGCATTGGACTTTTGGTAAGCCTATGATAAAGTCCATAGAGATACTATCCCACTTCTCAGGAATGGGCAGGGGCTGCAATAATCCACCTGGAAAAGAGTGCTCCTGCTTATTCTGCTAGCATGTCGGGCACTCTCACATATCTTAACACTTCAGTTTTGAGGCCTTTCCAAGTGAAACGCTCTCTTACCTGCCTATATGTTTAGAAGTAACTAGGGTGTCCAGCCATAGGCAAGTCATGGAATGCTCTCCAAACCTTCTGTTTCATCTCCGATCCTAGCACTAGAAAATTTTTATCCTTGTAAATGATCAAATCAATTACCACTGAATACCTGTCATCTCGGATAGTGCCATCAATGATCCCAGAAGCCCATTTATCTTTGGCATATTCTGCAGATATCATCTCTTTCCAATCCTCTGTAATAGCACCCATTGCACACAAATGTGGTCTACTGGATAAGGCGTCAACAACTATGTTTTTCTTTCCTTTGACGTAGACAATGTCAAAGTCATAGCCTGAAGTTTGTTGATCCACTTCTGCTGCCTATCATTCATGTCCTTTTGTCCAAGGAAATGTTTCAGATTGTTGTGATATGTTTTCACCACATACTTACTCCCCACTAGGTATTGTTTGAACTTAGCCAACGCATGCATGATGGCTAACATCGCCTTGTCATAAATACTGTAGCTCTTCTCCACACCTCTCAACTTCCTGCTCTCGAATGCTATACGGTGTTTATCCTGCATTAATACTGCACCAATGCCTTTCCCTGAGGCATCACACTGTAACTCAAAAGGCCTGTTGAAATTTGGAATGGCCAACACAAGACAGGTGCTCATCAACTCCTTAAACCTGTCAAAACACTCTTATGCACCACCTGACCAACTAAAGGCATCCTTTCGAGTCAAATTTGTAAGGGGGCCAACTGACTGTGAAAAACCCCTCACAGAACGGCGGTAATATCCACAAAGTCCAAGGAATCTCTTGAGCTGAGAGAGATTCTTTGGTGGTGGCTAGTTAATGATTGCCCAAATCTTTTCTGGGTCCACCTTCACACTACCAGCACTAATAATATGACCTAAGTACAACAACTCGATCATCCCAAACTCACACTTCGACATCTTGGCATATGACTCACGCTCAAGAATGCTCAATACAATGTCGATGTGCTTCAAATGTTCCTCCCATGTCCTGTTGTATATCAGTATGTCATCAAAGAATATCAACACAAATCTCTGCAACTGCTCTCTAAACACCCTATTCATACAGGACTAGATTGTGGCTGGTGCATTGGTCAAGCCAAAAGGCATGACTAGAAACTCAAAATGCCCATAATGGCATCTGAATGTTGTCTTCTCAACATCTTCTTCCCTAACCCGTATCTGATGGTAACCGGATCTCAAATCTATTTTTGAGAAGTAGCATGCCCCATGCAGTTCATCTATGAGCTCATTAATGCGAGGTATGGGGTATCTGTTTTTGATAGTTTTCTTATTAAGCTCTCTGTAATCGATGCACATTCTGAGAGTTCCATCTTTCTTCTTAACCAAGACCACTGAAGAAGCGAATGGACTCTTGCTTGGCCTTATGTGCCCCATTTTAAGCTCTTTGATAGCTTTCTCGATCTCATCCTTATACCTCTTCGGGTGCATGTAAAGTGTGGTAATCATGGGCTTAGCACCCTCCTTGAGCTCAATGACGTGCTCAATACCCCTATCAGGGGGTCTACTTGGTGGTATGTCACCAAGAGAGCCTGTATATCAAGTGGATACTCACGCTTCTGTTGTTTTGTCACTGCATGCATCACCATCACCTCTGCTGCCCACTGCACCTGATCATGTTGTATCAACCTCTCCATTCTCTTGAGTGAAACCACTCTCAATCCACCATCTGAAATTCCCCTAAGCACATGTCGTCTCCCGTTCACCTCAAACTTCATTTCCATTGTCCGCAAGTTGAGAGTGAACTCCCCAATGTCATGTAACCAACGCATGCCCAAAACAACATCCATCTCACCCATGCTAACCACAGAGAAATCAGACTGGCAAGTGTAATCATTTAACAGAATGGTTAGATTGGGTATTCTCCTCGTACAAGTGAGTACAAATCCATCTACTACTCTCACCTTAAACCCTTCGAATTCTTTAGCCTTAAGTCTTCTCTTCACAACCAAGCCCTCATCTATGAAATTATGAGTAGCACCAGTGTCTAAAAGAGTTATCACTCGCTGCCCACCAAGTACTACTCTCATCCGACCCCTCTCTGAATGCTAGAGAGATGTGCTGTAGGTAGAGCCGTCTACTCCTCAATATCAGATGCCTTAGATGCCCCATCTGTCCCTGAATCATTAGCTTCTGATTGCTGCTCTAAATGTGGCTCTGACTCCACGGACTCATCTGCTGAAAAATACTCCAATTGTTTGGCTTTTCCTTGGGCAGCACACTTGTGTTTAGGATCCCAAGGCTCTCGGCAATGAAAACAGAGTTTCTTCCTCCTAAGGTCATTCAACTGATCACTATCCAACCTGGAAGAACTCTTATGCTGCTGTCCTGATTCCTTCTAGAAATGGTTTTTGTCTTTATCCTTTTTGTGCATGAATCCTTTGGACTGAAATTTATTCCTCCATACCAAGGACTCCATGTCACGAGCCTTCTTCATGGCCTCCTGTAAAGATGCTGGATCTAGACCCTTTATCCAACCACGGAAAGGATATGATAACCTATCAATGAATAGCATCATCAATCTGCGCTCTGAGATATCAGTGACTATAACAGATAGGTCCTGGAACTCTGAGATGTAAGCATCCACTGAGACCACTTGCCTGAGTTGAGCTAACTCCTTAAACTTCATTTCTGGATCTTTCTTATTGAATCTGTCAATCAACCTAGCAGAAAACTCAACATAAGAAGTGATCTGATCATGACCCAATGTGACCTTACCATTACTCCACCATTTACGAGCGCTATGATGGAGGTTGATTGTCATTGATGTATGTTGAATTGATGTATTGAGTTGATTGATCATTATCTTCATGGTGAAGTACATTTGGTGTTTTATTAGTAATCATTCATTCAAGTCACATCGTAAAGATGTCTTCAGGATAAGTTGTTCAAGATAAGATGTAAGTGACATGGTGATACTGATCACCAAGGTAAGAAGCAAGATGTTGAAGGTTCTGTGTGCTTTGATCTATTTCTCAACTGACACATATAATGATTGCATTGTCGTGTTGATTGATCAAGTTAAGATAAGAGGTTGCTTGTGTTAGATTGGTATGCCAAAGTAATGGTTATTCTTCCATTGCAGAGAATTTTATGTTGCTTCATGTCATGCTTCTGATATTGTTTTGTCAGTGTGTGTTAGTGATTACAGTGCTATTGATTTTGAGGCACAATGTTGGTACAAAGGTCAAATGAAAAAATGAAATTTGCCATGATCTATGCAAAAGCCTAGTTTGTATGCAAAGAATAAAAAGGTCTATCATTCAATTTGTATGATGATATTCACAGATCATCTGCATAAAAATTTCAATTCAAGGTTGAAGTCTTTTTGTGGTAATTAAAGGCTTCAAAAGGATGAAAAGATAATCCTAAAGTCAAAAATTCTAAATCCTAACTCTCTTGTGAAAATCTAAACATTTGCTTCTAATGCTTAAAGATGATGGGTTCACTTTTTCTTTTAATTCTTTGGTGACTTGCTATACTAAGTCGCATTCACTAATGTTGACCTATTAAAGGGGTCTTGGAACGTTCTCCCACCTGCCCTCTCTTAGAAGCATGAGCACCAAAAAGGAAATTCAAAGATTGCATTTAAAAGATTTTTTTAAGACTATTTTTAGTCTTTTTAAAAGGAGATTTCAATGCAGATTTTTGAGGATCTCAAGGAGATTTTTAAGGAGTTTTTTTCCTAATTTTAAAACACAAGTGGGCCTCCCTCTCACGTGCCACTTGAAAATATTAAAAGGAGGAATTTTATTATTTTTTAAGAAGGCATTTTTTTAGTAAAGATCTGATTCTTTTTGAGAGAATCTTAAGGGACTTCATAGTTTCCTTTTTTCGTCTTAATAAAGATGATGAGAAGTGGATCCGAATGGATTTTATTTTTTAAGGGCAGGTGCATTGTGATGAATTCGATGAAGTAATTTGCAAAGAAGATGAAATTAATATAAAGAGAAGAATATGAAAGATTATATTTATGACATTGTGAATAAGATTTTTTCTTTGCAAATGAATGGATTTTTGTTTTTGCAGGAAGATGAAGAGATTGTAGGCTGAAGTGAATGTACAGAGAAGAGGAAGATGAAAGATTTTTCATCTTAATAACATTGTGAATAAGGTTTTTGAATAAAAATGGATTTTGTGTGAGAATGCAGATTGGAGATTGTAGAAGAAAGGAATATGAAGATGATTTATTCAGAGAGGAGAAGAATGTGAAAGGATTTTGTTTGAAAATGTTTTATGCAGGGAAGATGAATGATAAACAGGGCAGATTGATTAAAATTGATTGAAGTTTTTTTTAGATGAAATTTTTATTGAAGGCTCCTAAAATATGAAAGTCATTTGTGTGAAGATTTGTTTGAGAGATATGATTTTATTTTTGCAAATTCTTCATGAATGGAAATGGTCATACAGAGAAGTGAAATGATTTTCTTTTTGAAGATGAAGATGATATTTGCAGAGAGGACAAAGGTTTTCAAGGAAGAATATTAACAAACACATTTTGTATTGTTTCTTACATATAAATTCTTATGCATCCAAATGAAGAAAATATAGAGAGTTTGTGTAAGGACAAAAGTGCAGTAATGAAGACCTCCTTGTGCAACAAATTTACAGATTGAACCACAAGACAATATGCAGATGATTGTGCATCAGGTGAATTGGTTGTGAATAGATAATAAGATTGACATTCAGATTGGATTGAAAAGAGATATGTAAACTCAAAAAAGACAGGTTATGTAATGGTGCAAATCAGATTGAGTTGCAATCATTTCTTGCACACCTTGCAATCTGTTTTGATGGTGGTTGAATTTGCCAATGAGGCCTGTATGGTCAGTGAGACCTCTTTATGTGCTAGTGAGGCATTTTTGTAAAGCTAGTGAAGCTTCCTTGGTCAATGAGACCTATTTGTAACCAGTGAAGTTTTGAATAAGCCAGCGAGGCAATTTTGAGTGGATTTTCTACCCCATGAGGGTTTTCCACTCCAATAATCCTTGTGTCATGTTTTGTCTCTATGTGTGTGTTTTAGATGTTTTACATATAAATTCCTGTTCACTCTTTTCATCATCATACTTGTGCATATAAATTTGATAGATTGTTGATGTCTTCTTTATTCTCTATCTTGTAATTCAAAAGTTGCAAAAAGTTAAAAGTTTTCACAACACTGATTCACCCCCTTAGTGTTGTCCTGGACTCTAACACGCTGCCCTCTAAATGCAAAGCTGCATAAGTGATTGCATCAGCTTCGAGCATGGGGCTGATCTGTAAATAGTTGTCCAACTTATGGACCCACGCTCTAGCAGTGGTTTTGCCTGAACCATCGAAATACGGCAAAGTCATTTTGCTAACTTTCTTTTGGAGCTCCTGATTTTGTTGTATGTTTCCCCTGCGAGGTCTATGTTTCATCCTGAGATCAGAATACTCCCCGAAAGTCATCTCAGCTCTAAATTCCTCACTGGAAGCCTGCCAGTCTCTCAGTATCTCATCCTGAAACTCAATCTGTGTAGCCCCCTATTCAGGAACATTGTTCCTGGGTGCAACTACAGGTATGCCAAGTCTATCACCTGTTGTCAATTGGGTAGCCCTCCTATTAGTGATTGACGCTTCACCCTCATCGTCTCTAGCTTTGTGCCTATCACCATTGTTCCTATCTCCATTGTTCCTATCTCCATTGTGCCTGTCACCTCCATTATTAGCTTTGTTCCTATCCCCAAAGTTATTCCGGTTCCTCCCATTATTGTTGTTGTTATTGTCCCTGTTGTTCCTAGCATCACGAGGTATCAACTGGGTAAGGATCTGAGCCAATTCTGTCTGTGACTCGCATTGTCTCATTCATCCAAGTAAAACTCCTCTCTATATCCATCTGACCCCTAGCCAACAAGTTTAAAATGTCCCTCAAGCTAGGTTCTTCATGATCTCTGTCACCCATGATTTCTGTGATGGGTTCCTCTTCACTGTAAATCACTACCGGTTGTTCCTCTGTGGCTATTACCTCTGTATTTGTATCAAAAGGATCTATCTGTGGAACCTGTATATCAGTTCGTGATCTGTTCCATCTGAGATAATACCTGTGTAACAAGCTGCATGTCTCATCTTTTCATCTGCTTGTCTGAATCTGACCTCACAGGATGGCAAGAAGAGTTGTGCTCTTATGCCACTATAATGTGTTGTACCTGTTGGTTCTTTTTAAGATCTTTTTAGTGTTATATTTTAATTTTTAGGGTGTTCTTTCAAACTAGACAGAAGATGTAGAAGGGGTTTCAGTTTTCTTAAGATGTTGCCAAAAGCATTGCATTATAGCATATGCATTGAAAACCCAGAAAAGATGCAACAGATATGTATGAAATAATAAATACCTAGATCATAA
Organism: Cunninghamia lanceolata; assembly: GCA_027924645.1. Taxonomy (NCBI): domain Eukaryota; kingdom Viridiplantae; phylum Streptophyta; class Pinopsida; order Cupressales; family Cupressaceae; genus Cunninghamia; species Cunninghamia lanceolata. The sequence continues at coordinate 4,715,501 of BSBN01000209.1, forward strand.
ATAGGCCAAATATGAATTACTATTACATACCCAGGTGAACATAAGCAGTTTCATTTACATGTTGTATGTTGGACCAGCAACTGGGTATTACAGAATCACTCCCCAAAACGCTACAGAAAATGGCAAAGGATCAAAGAATGATAGTTATGTGTTCTGCAGCCCTGGACACCAAAGATGGAATGGATAAAGCTCCTGTAAGCACCAACAAACACCTCCTTGTACCCCCACGTCCCTCCAGAAAAGTGGTACGGCCAAGTTAGGAGTAATCAGCAACCACAATGCTAAAATGTCTATAAAACCTCTCTAAAATGGACTGTATGCTGCATATGAGGCTGGGCAACCAAGAATGAAGGAGATATCTACACCAAAACACTCCAGAAATGCACTCCAATGTGGTACAGCTGGGTTGTGTATGGAACGGCCAGCAAGGAAATATATATCAGCCTCCAAACCTTCCACGAACACCCCAAAATCTACTCTTACTCCTTTGATATCAGTTGAACATCAACAATCTGCAAATGATGTGAACAATAAGCCCCTAAAATCCCATCAATCAAACTCCATTAAAGCACAGGATGCAAACACTGTATGCATTTGCCAATCAAGCACCTTTGGACGGTCTTTCACGCCTGTAGAATGTTGTTACTCAGGGAGGTTTCTGTCTCCAAGAGCCACCAAGGTTCAAATCCCTTCAAACCCTCAAGAAACCCTAGCAGAGCCAAAAGCAACAATTTCATAATATTCCAACCTAACAATGAAATTCACTTTTCCATCTTTTATTTGTTCTCCAAGTGAGGCATTGCTTTAGGGAGGGAAATATTATGTTTTAAAATTGCTTAATTCCCCCTTCGGATGGGTGCCCAACTCCATAAGTGACATTTTTATATTTTCTTTTCATAGTCACTTAACTTAATATTTTATAGTCTCATCAAATAAATATTAATAACTTCGGACTTTAAAATGAAAGCCAAGACGAACTCGGAATTGCACATTCAATAGCTCACCGGAAAGGTCTCAACGAGACGAATCCATTCCAAATCTGAAAATCCCGAAATGGCACCAATCCCAAACTTACTAAAAATAGCAAGTATGGCACTAAACAAGCCAAGTCATCACTAGACACTGCCAACTGGCTCCAATCTGAACCCAAACCACATCTACACCTTTGAAATACACATCCAAGGCCAAACCAACAATAGTTCCCTAACCAAATTGTCAATCTACGGGAACCCAATGATAGACTAGCACTGTAAATAGAAAGGGGACATTACACCTAGTCACTTTCTAGCTTCTTATTTTGCCTTATCGGCAAAATTTCTCTTTGACGAACTTTGCCTTGTTTTCACCTTTTAACCTTCTTTAGTCACTTTTTAGGATTTCTTCCCTCCCTTAGTCGGCGAACTGGTGGGTTCGCGAACCCGAACTTTTGCCAGCTGAGGCCGAAAAACTAAGGTAAAGACTTAGAAATTTTTGGGTTTTTCTAGGTTTTTTCAAAGGATTTTCCTTGGAGAATTTTGGGGATTTTTACAAAGAAAACACCTTGGAATCTGAAGAATACTAGGTACTTAAACAATTCAGCAAGATTTTCAATATTTTCAAGCCGGGCTATTTGGCTCTGGGAAGGGGAAAATCGGTCAATGTGTACTTTGAAAAATCACTAAAAATTTTGACACTTCTGCAAAAAAATGAAAAAATGACGAAAGTGTCAAAATTGTGTGTTACACGACTTTGATTGTTTTCACTTATGTAAAAGTTAAAAAAAAGGCATAAGAGTCAAAAAGGGTGATACACATGGCTTTGCCCACTTTGTCATTTTTGAAAAAGAGCAAAATGTAATGTCCCCATTTTCGGATTCTTTTGCAGTTAGTCAGAGCTAACTTTCTAGGTTGGTGATAGCATAATTAGGGGAGTATTTCGATGTCACCAAGGTGTTTGGGTGATCCAGTGGAGCTGATTGACACTTTCCGAAGAGATTTTGGACCACTTGTCCATACTTACTATTTATAGCAAGTGATTGCATGTTGACAATCTTTCTGGGTTTTTCTGAGTTTGTTCTCTGTGGTCCCCGGAGAACACTGCTATTTTTAATAAGTGTCAGTTTGGTGTTGTTTCAGTGACTCGACAGTCAGTTGTTGGCTCTTCTTGACGTTGCATTGAGCTCAGAGTTGTCAGATGGTTTGTGGGTCCAGTTGGCACCCTCTGTATGAGCTCAATTGCTTTTGGCTGGTACTTACTATTTTTAGTAAGTTCAAGTTCGGTGTCGGATCGGGATTTTGAAAGTGGGTTTGGATTCGTCTTGTCAAGACCTTTCCAACGAGCTATAGATCATTGGTTTCCGACATCATCTTGGCCTCCGTTTTAAAGTCCGTAAATTAAACATTATTATTTAATATTGGACCTTGGTGCCTAGGCATGACAACTTAATGTTGTTTTAAAAGAGGGGACTTTGAGGGTGATGTTGAGAAAAGAATTAAAGAGAATTATAATATTTTAAAATGTATTTTCCCTCTCATGTTTTATCCCATATGCAAAAGGATTTTAGAGACTCCCAGTTGAAAAAGTATAAAAGGAGGAAAAGGCTCTTCATTTGATATGCTTGGATTATTATTTTCTTCTCTTTGAGATTTCCCATGCTAGGGTTTTGGTGCTTGGCTCTAGAGTTTAAGGATTTGAACCAGAAGCTCTTGGAGACGAAAACTTCCCTGAGTAGCAGCATTCTACAGGTGTGCAATACCACCTAAAGGTGCTTCAAGGTGAATACATTCAGTATTCACATGTGTGCCGGAATGGAGTTTGTATAATGAGATTTGGAGCTTCATCTTTCATATCATTTACAAATTTTGTGGAATTTGTTTATGCAGATTTGATTGACTGATTTCATTGCTATTAGAGCATATTTATGGAGGGTTTGGAGCTGATTAATATTGCATTGGCTGGCCATACACATAGCAGCTTGGCCGTACATCTTCTATGACTGTTTGGTGAATGCATTGTGGTTGTTTGGAATCCTCGGTGGGAATAACCTTGCTGCAGCAGCATATCTACCTGATCTGGTATATTTTCTGTGTGTTTTTCTTTGCATTGTGGTTGGTGCAACTCACCTGGCGGCCGTACCACTTGCCTGGAGAAATGAGAGACTTGAGGGAGGTTGTTCTTCTGTGTTAGCAGCAGCAATACCACTCCTTATTGAGGCGTTTGGGGCCTTAGCAGTCCCTACTTGCATTGTATATCATTTCCTTTCTTATATTGATGATTTTGGAGTGATTCTGGCATACCCAGTTGCTGGTCTGACAATAGCATAAATATCAAAGTGCAAAACTTGACATGAGAATGTAACGATAATTAATATTTGGTGATTTGATGATTTGGATCATTGTTTATTTATGCAAATTCATTGTATTTTTTCTGGGTTTTCCATATATGCTCTATATTGTATGCTCCGGCAACACATCTGCAGGAAAACTGAAAACCCCTTATGCATTCTTCTCTCTAGTTCTGAAAAATCACATGAATTAATAAAAATCACAGATAAAAGATCTTTAAAAAATACAAACATGTACGGCACATTACACAGAAGTTTCTAAAAATGATGATTCACACAATTTTGTCCCAAATGTCACTTTTGCAAGAAAGTGGAAAAAAAAAAAACTGTCTCAAAAAGGCAATTTTCACAATTTTTGTCACAAATGTTGAAATCTTTTACCAAGTCATTGACAACCTACAGATTTTATCTAGAAGGTGAAGATAAATTTGGCAGGGAATGTTTTGCAGGCAAGGCTCACAAAGTAACTCATCCTGCAAATTTACTTGTGAATTCTCACAAGTTCAGTGCAAACTCACCAAGTTTGCAAACTATGCTTTGAATGTGACTCATATTATGCATAGGTCAAGTGAAATGACAATGTGTTTTCAACTCCTTGCAATTTAGAGAACTAGAAACTTTCAACACACATGATAAAATAGATTGCAAGTATTAGAACAAAACATACTAATAGAAAGGAAATTTATGAAAAATGTAAACCTATTTTGATAAATTGTACTTACCTGCATCCAAGACGAGGATATTATCACAGTCCATAACATTTGGTATTCTATGTGCAATAATGATAACTGTACGGTCTGCAAACTCAGTCTTAATTATATTTTGAAGCAATAAGTCTGTCTCAGTATCAATTGATGCAGTTGCCTCATCAAGAATAACAATATTACTTTGTCTTAAAATGACTCTTCCAAGACAAATAAGTTGCCTTTGCCCCATACTCCAATTTTCTCCCTTTTCAGAAACTGTGACATGAAAGCAAATACTTTAAAATGGGGAGACAAGGGAATACATGGAAAAGTAAACTGATTCATATGAGAAAGGAGCACATTATAGGGATATGACTTTGACTACATATGCATACAATCATGTGGGGGACATCATTTTGCATGCATACCAGGAGAGTCGAGCTTTTCTTCCTTTTGACAAATTACATCAGTTAAGAGACACTTCTCCAGTGTCTGCAAAAGCATTAAATACTGTTATATATGATGAAAAGTATAGAGGATGAAATGAGAAGACTAATCACAAGCTGACCAAAATCTGTCTATTTTCCTATAAAAAATGAAACAGTAAAAATGTATATCAGCTAAAAAATATAGATATCTTTTTTAACTATAAAGGTGAATGAAAATACAACCTCTCAAACAAGAATTATTCTTGAAATGACAGAAAAGAAATTATAAATCAAACATTGAAGCACTAAAAACAACACTAAGGTTCAGAAAATGAAAAATTTCGTACAGATCAAGCAGTATTGAACATGGGGGCATATACTTATCTTGTACAAATGAATCAAAGAAGATATAGTTTTGAGAGGTTGAGTCTAACTAATGATTTTGCAAATGGGCAAATTATGGTTGATTTCATGATAAATAAGTAAAAATGATGTTTCCTAAGAAAGAATGACATTTTGTTGCAGTCTTAACAAATCAATGGAATATTCCAGAATAATGTGATGCCATTCTATCCCAAGTGAAAGCTAGACTTGAATGGGCAAGATGTCAAATTGAACATATAAAAACTAATATTCTTAGAAACTTATTGGGTTATTGGGATCTATTAGGGGCCCCCAGCCCTACTAAAACAGGAAATTCCATTAACATATCACCATAGCCAACAGAAAAAAATACTGCATATGATTATACGATTTAAAGACACCTACATAATCCCTAAACACCGATAGCAGATGCATAATACAAAAAGAAACATAAAAATTACAACCACCAAAAGCCATACAGCCTAGGCAACTATGCCACAAAAAATACCAATGCCACCAAAAGATAAGAGACCAAATTCGCCATACCAGCAACCACAAAAAACCAACATCTGACACAGGAAAACTACATTGCCTCCTGAGCATATCCACTCTCTAGAGGCACTATCTTCCCCCTATCAAAGACTTGACTATAAACCCCATTGCCGAATACCAAAGTAACTTCCAACATAGGTGCAAACACACTCGAAGTAGGCATAACAGCATGAACCTTTAACCCTCTTATACTATTCATTCATCACACGGCCCTAGTCGATAAACCATCCTCCAACAATGGCATGGTGAAACAACTAGTCAACTCCAATGTGTCATTATGAAAATAAATCACCATGTACCTCATGGCCATTCAAAGATCTTGGCAAAACTCCTCCATTTTCTTGTTATCCACACACAATTCAAGTGCCTCCTCCTTCTACTGTAATATTAAGGCTTCCATCTCAACACCTGAGGGTTGTCGCCTGCGCTTACTAGAAACATACCATGGCTCTCTTAAGAACAACAAACCTGCCATATCTACATTGAACCCCTCATCTGAAACCAAAAGATCTACAATACACTCCCTATAATATCCCCAGTGGGATCTGCCCTAAAATTCTGAAAATAAATTTTTTGAATTCTGCCCTAATTTTCTGCTTTTTAGTTTTCTGCTCAAAACCCTAATTTTCTGAATTCTGATTTTAGTTTTCTGATTTCAAACATTTAATCACAGTGAACATATATATGCCCAAACATGACAAATAAACATGGCAAATGATGCTACAAGTTGATATTCATAACAAGCATGAAAACCACCATGAAATACACAATGTAGGGCATCCAATTGCAACAAATAAACCTGATTTTCTGTAGAAAACTCTGCTGCTACAAATCTGAATATTCTGGACTGATTTTTACAATAATTTCTAGGGCACAAACATGCCAAACAATGCCTAGATTTCTGCTTTACAAATCAGACCTAGAAAGAATGATTGTACATACCAAATACAAGTAAAATAGATGACAAATGACCAATCCTAGCTGGGCGAATCCTCCATGAAGGGTGCTTAGGGTTTGGCTGCTCCAAACAAGTGAAATCACCCTTAAAGATGGGCACTCCAATCTGCTCCAAATGTGGCGCTCAATATTAGAGCGAACCCTAACACAATTTGCTCACAAAATGCCACCAAAGGGCTGCTCCAAAACTGGTCTTCAAATCTGATTATGTAATGACGCTCTTCTCCTCAAAATATCTCCAATGAAGCACAAATAGGACTCCATGACGAATCCTCCACAATGATGAGCTAGGGTTTTGTCCAACACACCACATTCGCAAGGGTTTTCGTCCTTGGATGAAGGCTACCAAAGTTGCAGCCAAAGAGTATAAACTCAAGAAGAAATTATGATGTGAAATGATGATGGAATGACTCCAAGAAACCTTATATTTATAGCCATTTTTCCTTTCATCTCAACCCTAGCCGACCTCCTCTTGGCAATACAATTTATTTTGTTTTTTTCTTCTCCTCCCACTTTTCCAACTCTATTAGGTGATCACTCAAAAAATAGGGACATTACAGTCCTCCCTTCTCGGAATTGCTTGCCCACAAGCAATTGCAAACCTGGATACTGCAAAACATCCTCAAGTGGCAAGTCTCTCCATCCAATCAAATGCTCCGTAATCGCCCTGCTCCTCAACTTGTGGCTACATCTCCCATAGTGAACATGAAGAATGATATGCAAAGTGAGTTCCGGTGGCCAGCAATGAGACAAAACCATCCATACACACTCAAACTCAATTCGGCTCAATCTTCTAAAATTCTGCTCCTCCATGCAATCTATCTGTGTAGCTGTAGGAACAAGAATGCCAAATCGTCAACCACAAGTGTCATCAACTCTCTTCCTCCGAAGGCTCCACTGTCCACAAATGTTGTCTATCAAAGACAAAGCATCATACATATCCAAAGCCCTGAGGAATGTCATGTCCATCAACAAATGATATATGATATGACCTCTAAAGCACAGCCTCCAACACCAAACCTTCTATTGCTCCACTCTGATATAAACATCACTCAACCAAAGGTTGTGAAGCAACTCACCAAGATTCCTGTGAAGTAGTTGTTGTCATGTGAAATTGCACCCTGCTTGAAACTCGTTCAAACACTCCAATGACACAATGGGACTGATCTTAAGGTGTGGGACCTTGCTGATGAGATCAGATCTCTAGAGAAGGTTGGTTCCTCTTTTTGAGCTTAAAGCTCAGAGAATTGAATTAAATCTAGTGCTAATATCATTGGGAAAAAGGGAGAGGACTACTGAAATTAAAAGAGGTGATGCACCAGATTGAAGATGTTTAGCTGCAACTGACTCAACACAGTAATAATCTCAAAGCTGAAGGGAACTCACATAGACTCATATCAATTCAAACAGAGGTCAAGATAGAGAGGTGAAGGTATGAAAGGGACCGTTTTATCCACAATACACAACTCATATCAAGCAGATAGACACAATGCAAGAATAATGAGAGAGGCAAAACATTAGTTTATATTGATTATAGAGGCCAAATAGCCATTACAAAAGAGAGAATTGTTGCAAAGAAGATAGACACAAAATAACCAATTACATTCATTGGTGAACTAGCAACTAGAGACATTGAAGGCTCAGCTTTGAGCACAACATATCAAATCAAGTTGGTTCGTGTAATTGCATTGCAAGGTCTGGTCCCAAGAACTCTCTAACCTGTATAATAGCTCAAAAGAAAAGCTAACAAAAACACATTGTTTTCAGATGTATATATAACATTTCATCATCATTTTGCTATAGTGGGCGCAAAATTTTGGTCAATCGACCCAGGACATGCCCATGCTTCATTAATTTTCTGGCTCAGAAACCCCTGCAAACTAGAACGGACTTGCAAACTGTGACAGTAGCCACGCCCCTGACGGGCCTGCAAACCTGCAAAAGAGATCGCCTGCACGCATGGGTGCTAGGCACATTCATGAGAGAAGGCTTGCAAATCTATTTTGTCCCTTCCCTGTACTGGCGCATTGAAGAATTCCCTGTTCCAACTACCCCTATTCGGCCCTGGCTTGCAAAGCTTTGAATGCTGGGTACCTCTCCCTGAGAAAATGGCGTGATTTCAGAGAGAGCAAACTTTTACAAGACTTTAAAGTGTTGTACCTTTAAAATCTCTCATGGCGCTTCTAAATTTATCATGGTAGGCAAATTCGCCTTATGCATGCGTCTGATTTCCCTTCTATCGACAAATTTTCCATTTTCAGAACCATCAGGCTCTATCTTCATTTCCTTTCTCGCCCTGTCGGTGAAAATATATCTTTTCAAACCTATCTTGCGGGATTGTGTCTTTCGCATTATCGGTGATTTTTGAATCCTAGGAACCTGCTTTGTTTTATCTTTTACCTTCTTGGCACTATTTTGCCTTATCGGCAAATTCACCATGTGCCAAACTCTCCTATCTTTGCTCTTTCCTTCAGTCGGCAAAACCTGACTCTGGCGAACTATCCTTTCTTCTTTATCGACAAAATTCTATTTTGCTGGACTTTGCCTTTGCATCCTTTAATCAGAAAAGTCCCACTTTTCGAAACCTTCGACCTTGCCTTATCAACAAAACTTGCTTTCTACGAACCAGCCTTTAGCAGCTTTTTGTCCTCATCTTGCCCTATCGGCAAAAGTGCCTTTTGCCGAACTTGCTATTGCTCGCTATTTCCTTTTCTACATTATCGGCAAACTCCTCATTTGCCAAACCTTTTCTTGGTTGCCATCTTCCTTTATTGGCTTTTCGCCCTGTCAGCAAACCATGAGAAAACCAAACTAGCCGATGAGTTCCTTACTTTGCCGATTCGCCAATTTTGTCTTTCCCTTAGCCACCTTTTTCCTTATCGGTGAATTCTCCAATTCTTGAACTGGGCTCTTTTGTTGGCGAAATGTCACTTTGTTGAACCATTTTACCTTGCCGATTCTCTCCACTCTGCTTTTTGCCTTATCAGCAAAATCTCTATCGGCGAAACCTTGAAGCGCCGAACCCACCATGCCTTAGCCGATTTTCCTTATCGGCCCATTTGCTCCTTTGCGAACCTATTCTTTGGCCTTGCTTCTACCTTTGTCGGCAAAGTCGCCAATCGGCAAACCTGCCAATCAACGAACTTAGGTTCGCCGAACCATAAGTTTGTCGACAAGGCAAACATTTGCTGCTTTACTTAGCCGATTTCCATCAAATCCTTCCTCTGTTGGGAAAGCTCCACTTTCCTGAACTTGTCTTCTTCTGCTCTCCTTTATCGAGAAATTGCCGAATCGACGAACCTGAGAATTTGCAAACTTTGGAAAAGTTCACGACTTTGGAAAATTGCCGATAAAGGCATTCCTTGTTCTCTTTTGCCTTAGCCAAATTTTGAAGAAAGCCTACTCACCAGGCCCTTTGTCGGCAAATGCCAAATCGGCTAACTTGTGAAATTTCAAACTTTTGAAAAAGTTCGCCAAACATGAAAATTGCCGATGAAGGGAAACATGCCTTCCTGCCTTAGTGAAATTTTGAGTTTTCTTCCCTTATTGGCAAATCAGCCAATCGGTGAACTCTCCGGTTCACAAACCTGGACTTTTGCTGATAAAGGCCAAAAAGGGCCTAAAAACTAAGGGAAGAACTTAGATTTTTCTGGGTTTTTTAGGTTTTTTGCAAGGATTCTCCACAAGAATTTCTAAGATTTTTGCAAGGTTTTACACTGAAAACTTAAGGATATCAAGTTTACTTCCTTCTATTTGGGCTTTTTCTGATAGGAGGGATTCTGGAATATTTTGGGCTAGGCAAAATATGACAACATTTTGGCAACTTTGCAAGGGTGTTTGCCTGCTAAAGACAAGGATTCAATTGCCTTATACAATCCATTGGGCACAGGATCAAAAGAAAGTAGCCTCATGACCAAACAAAACTGAAAATGCCTCCACAAAACAAGAACAAAACAAACAAGGCAAACTTTCTCCTAATGAGAAAGCTGCTTGCGCCAAAGCATTTATTGAAGGGAATCCTATAACAGAAACAAATCTACTCTAAATATTTACAAGGATCTCAAAACCAGACTCAAAAGTATGGTTTGAGATGAATCTCATTCACTGGGATTGGAAGTGCTTCACTAGTCAGTTTGGATAGTTGAAAGGCATTGGCATGCTTGCAACTAGTGATGATATAGGGGCCGCTCCATATGGCGTCAAATTTAGAATGTCTTTCTACCTTGGCCCTATCTTCATACCATTTCAGCACCAAGTCTCCCTCCTGGAAGACTCTATCAACTGATCTTCTATCAAAGGTCCTCTTGACCTATTCTCGGTGTGCTTCAAGGGTTTCCATGGCTACATTCCTCTTTTCTTCAAGCTCCATTAGCTCAGCAAATCTGACTGTCATGGCATCACTTTCCAACAATTCCAGCTGCTGGGCTAGCTCAAGGGAAGGTAACTCCGATGATAGTGGAAGTCTTGCTTCCTTTCCATATACTAGCATGAAGGGCGAATTGCCAATGGCCTTTTTAGGAGTAATTCTGCCAACCCAAAGACCTGTCTTCAACTTGGAGTATTGTAATGTCCCCTTCCTAGGTCAGCACTTGTGCATCGGGCTAGTCTACTATATGGGTTCCCGTAGACTAGTGAGAGTAGTTAGAGGACCCACGGCAATGTGGTTCACTGATCTTTCATGTTTATTTGTTGCAATTTGATCCTATGCTTTGAAAATATTGGAAACATTGCATAAAAAGTAAATCGGAAATTTAGGAAAAATCAAAAAAATTGTGTAGACAAGTCGGGGTTCTTACAATGGTATCAAAGCTTATTTCTACATAGTTATAATCTGAAATCTTTTGGTGTTTTGAGCAAAAATCTTGGTAGGGGATTTTACAGTGGTATCAGAGCATTCAAAATTTCAAAGCAATATCCATTCGGGATTTTACAGTGGTATCAGAGCTTGGATCCTGCCAGCCTATGGGGTTATGAGCTACTACATCAATCCATTACCACATCATTATCATAGAGGAATAGGTACAATGGGAAATAGAAGGCAAGGTAATCCACCTTGAGATGACATTGGTGATATGATGAGAGATATGATTGCAGGTCAACATATGATGGCAGTTGAACAACATACAACTAATAATACTATTGCACAGATGATGGCTACACAGAATCGATGTTGGATGCATTGACCCAATCATTGAATAATATACAAGTTAATCAGGCTAACCCAGGTAATACAGGTGCAGGTAGCATTGTTGGATCACCTCATGCAAGGAGGGCATGCACAGATACTACAGATAGGCCTATGCGACCTACTTTTCTTCCTAGAGAAGAGGTTGAGGAGATACAGGTTGAGGAAGAGGAACCAACCTTTGATGATGATTTGTTATCTTTGGTTGATGAGTATGATGCACTTCCAGAGCACTTGAACCATATAAACTTCAACATCTACATGACACAAAAGCAGGATAGGCAAAGGAGTAAAGTTGAAAGACAAAGAAGACCACAACCTACTCAACCTAAGGAATATAAGAATGCATTGAATAAGATTCCTCTCATTAATTTTGATGGTATCGACAAGATCAGTGCTAGAGCATGGGTAAACAAGTTGGATACTTTTCGTACACTCAAGCCCATGAGTGAGGAAAAGGCTATACATTTTGCTACTATGCATTTGGAGGGATTGGCATATGATTGGTGGCACTATGGACTTGTTTCACAGCATCATGATAGGATCACTTCATATGATGAGTTTACACGTAAACTCATTTTGACCACAAGGATGTAGAGGTCTACTACCGAGACTTGGCACAGTTGAGACAGATGGGTAGAGTAGACTCATATGTGAATGAGTTTCAGAAGATTGCGGTTATGGTTCCCGAGATGCCTGAGAGGAGAGTTACTATGTTGCACTTGATTTGGACACTACTCCTACATTCACACCACAAAAGAAGAGCTTCAAAGATGAGAATGCAAATTAGAAATCTCATGAGCAGGCCACTCCAAAGAAAAATGAAAGTACATCAAAGATGGATTATGAAGAAAGGAATGAACTTCATAGGAAGAAGTTGTGCTTTACTTGTAAACAACCTTGGCAAATTGGTCATAGGTGTCTTGGCAAAGGCAAGGTGCACTACATAGAGGCAATTGATGAGGTAGATGATGATTCTACTTTGGAAAATGAACATGGACAGCCAACACTTAACTTGGAAAGTGAAGGTAACAAAGGTTCTAGGATTGCTTATCTTTCAGGAGCTTCAAGGTATAATCCATTCATCTTTGAGGGCACATTGTTTGGTTGCAAAGTCATGGCACTTCTTGATAGTGGAGCTACACATAATTACATTGATGAGGGGTTGGTAAAGAAAAGAGGTTTGCATTGTGTTGACTTTGAGGGCTTTGATGTGACTATAGCAGGTGGACTTACTATTCTTTGCAAGAAGAGAGTAAACTTAGCATTGTTTTTGGTGAGTATACACTTTGTGATGACTTCTACGTTCTTGATTTTAAGGATCAAGAAATTGTGCTTGGTATGCAATGGCTACATTCTTTACAACAGGTCATCCAAGATCTACAAGCTCTGGAGTTGAGTTTCCTACATGATGGGAAACAAATTGTTATGAGAGCCCTCAAGTACACTTTGCCTCATCAAATAGCAGCCAAATCTATGATAGCTACGGGCCATGAATTGTCTCATGAGGACATATGTGATTCACATGGAGAGACTTGTATTAGATCAACCTTTGATGGAGGACATGTGATGTTTGAGGTGAATGAAAATACTATAAAATAGCATGACATTATTCCTGATTTGTTTAACAGCAGTCCTATAGCTTTGCATTTCCATGAGAGAGACATGTTAACACCTATGGTTGATGTTCATTTGAGGTCTACTATTGATAATACACAAAATTGGAGTGTTGAAAATGATGATTATGTTGGAAAACATCTGACTACACATTCTGATTTTGTATATCAGACTTTAGATGATATGGAAAAGACAAGAAATGTGTAAAATTTGGCTAGAAATGGCAAAGAAATCTAAGTTGGTTGCTGGTCAAACAAAACAGCACCTTGAAATGACCAAGGATAAGAGGCAATCAGCTTTGTTTGTTCATCATGGGCCAGCCATTGATGATATGCATGTATGTGAGAATGAAGATGAAAGTAATTCAGATTTGCATGGTGCATTAGTTCCCACTAGAGAGCTAGATCAGCCTACTCTTGAGGTGATACAACATCATTTTGATGATACTTTCATGTGGAAGCTTATGGATGTTTTGATACCTCATTCTTCATGGATTGGAAACTCTCTTTCATTGTTGAGCATTGAATTGTTTGATTTCAGTTTTGGTACAGCAGTGTTTGGGACAATTTGTTACGGTAGAGATCATTATATTCATGTTGGGATTTCGTCTAATGAGAGTCTCCTATCATCATGCATGATGGATGGCACTTTTTACAACATTTTGCATGATAATTTCAGTCTATATGTCGTTGTTCTGATTTATGACAGAGAGATAACAAGGTTGGATACACTTGTGTTTGGCATCCATCATTTGTTCATGCCACACATTGATAATAGAGATTTCTAGCTTAATCGGTTCATTGATTGGCATTGATATCTTCATTATTGAATTGATTGATTACATTTTGGTATGGATTTATCACTATAGCTATGGGAGATTGAGGATTGGTAAAGATGTGTTTGCATCATTGTGTGATAGCAGAAGTGGTCCCAGGATCTTTTACATCAGCAGATTTGAAGTTGTTTGTGTGAGTATCTATGGAGAGCCTAGATGGATTTCGGATCCTGGTATTCATTGATTCTAATTTGGCACTTGTGATTGCTTGGGGCAAGCAATCTTGGGGTGAGAGGACTTGTAATGTCCCTTTTCTGAGCCAGATTTATGTATGGGTTGAGCTAGAACATTGAAGGATGGAAAACTATAATGTTGGCTCAACATGTGATTTTATTGAGATTTTCGCTAAGTGTTATATTATGATATTATTCATAAAGCCAAAATATTATGATTTTCTAGTCGAGGATGGGAAAAATAAATGTTGGTCAAATTGAAAGATAGAAAAGGTGAAGAGATGGAAAATGCAATATTTAATTGTATTTTCAATATTTTATTATTTTTCCCAAGGAAATGACGCCAAGGAAGAGAAGAGAAATAAAAATAATAAAATATTATTTTTTTTATGGAGAATCGACGCCCAAGGAAACGAAGAGAAAAAAATAATAAAAAATATTTTTTTCAATTTTGGCGTCTAAGGAGGTATTTGGAAAAATAATACAATATTCTTATTTTATTATTTTAAATAATGGTGGTTTCATAACTGCAATTCATTTAAAATTATCAAGTGGGAAGTTGCAATTGATTGGTGGAATTGAAATTTCATATTATTTGGCAAAATTGGATGCCTAGGGGGAGAGGAGCATAAATAGAGGCATTTGGCTTCATTTTGCAACTATTGATCTTTTGAAAAAATTTGCATTTGAGTTGTTCTCTTGGCTAGAATTGCATTTTCAGTGGTATCAAGGAGATGTTCCCTTGATTTTTAGTGGTTTGGAGATGATCCCATTCCATATTGTGAGGTGAATTCGTGTGGAGTTCATCATTGGGTTTTATTGGAGAATTTGGTTGATGTTTTGGCTTCATTTCAAGCTAGGGTTTGATAGGGATTTCCATCTACAACTAGCTATGGAGTTTGATTGAAGATTGGGCTATGAATTTGATGCATTTTTCATTGTTGATGGCTTTTAAAGTGATCGATTTGCATAAGGAGGGTTTTTAATGTGTTTTTGACATCAAATGCTATTCTGATTTTTGTATCAGCAACATTGGAAAATAATATCAAAGCTGTTTGGCATCATATTTTGACACATTTTGAGGATTTGAAGCAAGTATACATTGCTGGGTCAAATCGCACTAGTTCTTGGCGTAGGTGATTCCATAATTTGGTGTAATTTGGCACTTTTCATCATTGATTTTCAAATCTGGGTTGTCTACATCAGTTTCAGCAGTGATCTCAGCAAGTACAGCAGAGAAATCAGACATTAAGGATCAGCTACAGGCATATATTTGATCATTCTTCATTGTGTTTGCATTCTAACCCTAATCGCTCCTTCCTTTGAGGTGATTTGAGGCCTAATTCTTGTGAAATCAGTCAATAGGGTTTAGAGCAATCACCTACAAGTCTAAAACAGCATTCTACAGGTGTATGACAGTCATAATCAGAGGTGTAACAGCGGCATACATTCACTTACATTCAGTCCCAGCTTTGTGATTGTTCATTGGACATCATTGTTTATCATTGTACTTCATCTATTTTGCATCGGCTAGGGTTTTGAAGCATTCCATGAACGTAATTGGAGGTCTAATGTAAAATCAATCATACCTGATTTGCGACCAGCTCTTGAATTGAATAAAGAATTGAAGTTGTTCTTTCCGGGTATGTTCTTTCATGGTTCATATGCATTGATTATTTATCTTTCATGTTTATTTGTTGCAATTTGATCCTATGCTTTGAAAATATTGGAAGCATTGCATAAAAATTAAATCAGAAATTTAGGAAGAATCCAAAAAATTTTGTGTAGACAAGTCAAGGTTCTTACACAATGAAGGAGCTGATTTGGAAAGGCATGTTCATGATATTTTGCATAGAGATGTTGGGCCTCATAAGTCACATCCTTTGGAAGGTCAACTATGGGTAAATGAAGGTATGATTGTGACAGATCTAACTCTCTTTGATCAAGTTCATAAGATGATGGCAGGTGTGTGTTGGAAGGCTCTAGGGAAATATGAAGAAGACCTATATCTTGCCAGCCTACATGAGCTCAAGGAGGCCTTGGTGGAGGTGATATCCAACTACCTTCACTTGCTTGCAGATAGAGATCATCATCTCACACTTGGTGAGATATACTTCGATGCCTTGAGAAGAAAAGAAGATGAGGTGGATGAGCTTTGTCAGGAGATGGCACACTCATCATCCTATACCGCGAAGTTTCAATCCTCTATGGCAGCCACATCCAAGGGACAACACGCCAATAGAAAGTTTGTGAAGAGAGGATACATGGATGAAGGAATTGATGGTACACATGGAGACATAGCTTGTAGCCATGAGACAGAGTTTGGGACACGTGGTACACTTGATTTTTCATGGGAGGCATTCCTTGGACCTGCCCTAGCTGATGATCACTCAATCATGAAGGAAGAGGAGATTAGGGTCTATGAAGACATCTCTCAAAGGCACGAGGTGAGGTCTGATTTTCTAAAGTGCAACAGCAGTCCTTTGTCTTCACCTCATTATGACATGACAGCCAAGAGGATCAGCCTTGCGGCATGTGCTTTCCATGGAGAGAATCATGTTGGATCAGCCTTGGATAAAGAATATGCAACAACGATGAAGGAGAAGTTTGAGAAGGGTGAAGGCACTATAAAAAGGTATGACAGCAATCCTGATTTTCTGATTTGGAACAGCAGTCTTTCATTCTTGCATAATCATATGTTGGCAGTCTTTACACATGAGAATGTGATTGGGAGGACATCTTCTATTGTTGGCTTCTGTGTTGGAGATAAATAGGAGGTTTTATTTGTGTGCCCAAGACCTAAGAAGACCAAGCTAGTTCAATAGGACATGTGGCATGTGAGGAATGAGTCTTGGATGGTGGCTAAGTGAGTGGGACAATCAGGTTTGAGGTATGATTTCGAGTTCCTTGATTGTTTACTTCATGAGTCGGTATCACATCTTGTGGAGAGCCACTTGAAAACTCACATCGTGGGTTGGGATGACATCGTTGAGTACACACTATGTGGATCAGCCACTAGTGTTGTGACTACCTATGTTCATGTGGTTTTGGGTGGATCTTTGGTCCTTCATGAAGAGTTTGCTTGTGATGAGCTCCATCATATTGATGCCTCTTTGGTGGAACACATAGCAGCCTTATTTCAAAGATTTGTGATGCATACCATGGAGACTTTTGCTTTTGCAGGACATACTATGGAGGTGCAGCTAAACCATGACACGAGGTATGGAGGTATTGCTATGAAGTTTGGTTTGGAGCTACTAATGCTTGTGTTTTAGCTGGGTGATGGCATAGGGATTGGAAGAAAGCATGAAGATCTTGATGTTCCAGCCCTAGTTCACAAAGACCTATTCCATACTTTGCTAGGAGATGGTTGTTCTACTTCAGGGTGCCTAGATTCTTGGCGAACAACAACTGTTTGGGAGTTTGGTGGAGATGTTGAGACTCCACTTAGTGAATCAACCACTAATATCATGACTTCACTTGAAGAGAGAGCCATAAGGGATGATTCCTTGATCATTCTTGGAGGAGTTATAGAGTTGGGTGATAATGTGATACAACTCTATCATCCAATTGATCCATTGATGGTACTAGAGGCTGTCCTATGTCCGAGTTTGGTGGTGCATAATACCGAGGCACTTGCATTGGAGGAGCATACTTCTGAGATTCAATTGGTTCACATGCCTAGGTATGGAGATGTCGTTTCCATTTCTGATTTCGAGACACTAGGGTTTGTGTTACCGTTGGGCTTCAACATTGGAGATGGAGGTGAGCATGATGTCATTGACATGCCAGCCCTAGTATATGAGATCATTTTGCACATTTGGGTGAGAGATGATTGGTCTACTTCATGGTGCATATATCTCATATTGAGTATATGGAGGACAACAGTTGTTTGGGAGTTGAGAGGAGAGTTGGATCATCTCTTCATCACTAGAGGATGGCATATGGATGATACTCTATCATCTCATGTCATTAGAGGTATTATTTACAGCTACATAGGACTGATTTTCAGTTGGGAGGTCTCTACCATGATCCACATCAGCAGCTTTGGAGAAGCTGATATGCATTCTCTTGCACCTATGATGGGAGTTTGGCACATCCATGGGAGGTCGACTGGAGTTGGAGGTTGGATTGATGTTGCTAACACTTTGAGATGCTTCCATCTCTTCATGATTGCCGGATGTGATGATAGGATGATTTGGGATCTAGGTGGGGGCATGTTTGGTGTACCACTTTACTGGGATTTTGATGAGTTGCTTCACAACTCATGGAGCATTGCCAATGATTATATCAGAGTGGCGCAGCAGAAGCTTGGAGACTGGTGGTTGTGTTTTATAGATTGTCCTCTTCATCACTTGTTCTTCGAGGCTTCATTCCTGAGGAATGGCACCTTGGGAGCTTTGGAGAGTGTTGCACCTGTGGTTGAGGGATTACTTTCAGAACCTATAGGATGGTGCTTGGTTGGGCTCGAGTGTGTATGGCTTTGGCTACTGGAGTTCACTTCGCATTGCATTCTTCACATTTTCCTTAGAGGACACGGCCACAAGTGGAGATTTTGTACAGCCACCGGGCATGTGGGCAGATGGAGATACAGGTCATTTGACACTATCTCATGGGATACATACTTGCCTTTGCTTGAGGGCAAGCAATTCCGAGAGGGGAAGACTGTAATGTCCCCATTTTTGGAATTGTCGCCATTGGAGGATAGAGGAGTTGGTTTTTACTCTCTGAGATGTTTGAATGGTGTGGATATGTTACTTTCATTGAGTATGTTCCTCTCACTACGGGAACAAATCATATTGAGGTACTCTCCTAATGTTGATTCCATTTACTATCATACTTCTACCTTGGAGCGAACCACTTGGAGGGGTCATAATTATGGAGAATCGCTTTGGAATGAGGGAAGAGGTAATCTTGTTTTGTGTGGATGCAATTTCGACATAAGTGATGCTTTCATTCATGCCAAGAGGAGTATACAGACGCCTTGCATACATCTTCATTCATGGATAAGTTCGAGGTCACATTATACACATCACATTATGGAGGCCATTATTATACCTTGGGCGACTTATGATAGGAGATCAAATAATTGCTAACACCTCACTTTGGCGCTTGGAGATAGCATGGGAAAACAATAATAAAATCATATCTTTGAATTTGATTTTATGGGCACCTAGAGACTTGTTGTTGGTCGGCCCTATTAGAGGGACGAATACTATTAGAAATAAAGAGATATCTGCCCTAGATTGGCCTAGAGAAAAGGGAGATGAAACATGTATAAATATAAGTTGATCCTTGGTATTTGGAATCATCAATCATTCACACATTCATTCGACATTTGGAGTTTATCTCTTGAGAAGGATTTGGGACGAAACCCTGAAGTCCTTGGGAGGAGTTGGACGAAACCCTAACTCTTTCTTGTGGAGGATTCCATGACGGGAGTTCACTTGCACTTCATTATTTGGAGCAGAATTATACATCTGATTTGAAGATCATTTCTAGGCACTTCTTTGGTATGGATGACGCCCTAATTGGAGCAGCAGCATTAGAGGCCTTTTCCTATCATTTTGTAAGGTCAAACCGCATTGTTTGTGGTATGTACAACCTTCATATTTAAGGCAGAACTTTGCTGGGCAGGTTTATCATGTTTGCCCTAGTTTATGATTGTATTTGAAGACATATATATTCAGTTTTATACCAGCAGACTTCTTCATTAAATTTCAGTCAATTGTGTGGATCATCTAAGTGGATTTATTGCTCATATGATTGTGGAATACAAGTACATTATGGATTATTATGTTTGCAATAATATAATGTGGATTTGAGAGGTTTTGCGGGCTACCCTAGTTGTTTGTTCAAGTCTGATTTTCATTTCAGAAATTAGGGTTTGGGCAGAAATCTAATTTACATATTTTGGAAAGTCCGAAAATCCAAATTAATAAGAAATATCCCCATTTGGGATATTACAAAAAGCATCAATCAAGCATTCATTCATTCATATTTGGAGAGTGATCTCTAAGGGTGACTTGGGAGGAAAACCTCAAGTGACTTAGAAGGAGTTGGGCGACAATCTAACTTCTTCATTGGAGGATTCTGTGACGAGAGTCTACTTGCACTTCAACATCATCAAGGGCAGATTTCATACCAGCTATGGAGAGCATTCATGAAGGGCGACTCACCTAGGATTGGAGCGAATTGCATCTAAGGAGAAGCAACGCACATTTGAGGCGATTTGAGCATTCATTGGAGGCGATTTAGGGCTAGGGTTTACCCTAGAACTGGAGTGCATCATCTAGAGGAAGAGTGACCTGCTCTTAGGGCAGAGTTGAGGTGATTTGATGGCTGGTTGGA
Organism: Cunninghamia lanceolata; assembly: GCA_027924645.1. Classification (NCBI taxonomy): domain Eukaryota; kingdom Viridiplantae; phylum Streptophyta; class Pinopsida; order Cupressales; family Cupressaceae; genus Cunninghamia; species Cunninghamia lanceolata. The sequence continues at coordinate 4,735,970 of BSBN01000209.1, forward strand.
ATTAGGGTTTGAGCAGATTTATAACAGCAGACTTGCAGCTCCTAATTTGACCTTTATTGGAGTTCATTTATGCATAATTTTGGTATGTAATTATTGGCACTAGTATCTACTTGTTGCTGGGCTATTGGCTGGTTGCCATCATCAAATTGTGTACTCAAGACTTCATATCTACAGTATTTATTACAGCAGACTTCATGTTCATTGTGGTGATGTAAATCGATGTGTTCAATGTGTAATCCATGGTGAATATCATTTGCATTCTTGGACAAATCATATGATGCATTTATGTTGATGTTGGATGTGATTCATAATAAATATATGCAATTGTTTCAAGTCTGATTTTTGGAGCAAAACTAGGGTTAGGGCAGAGTAATAAAGTGCAGAAAGTTTAGGGCAGAACTCAGAAAATTAATTTGGAAAGCCCGAGAACCCAAACTACGGCATAATATCCCCATTTGGGATATTACAATGGTATTAGAGCCATGATCTTGCCAGCCTGCGGGATTCTATTGAGGATTGCAATGTGAAGGACATAATATGAATTTTTAAGGAAAATATATCACATACAGGAGGAGACAACAGATTGTTGGGCTCGAAATAGAAGAAGGCGGCAACATGAGCAAACATAGCCATGAAGAACCTCGTGAAGACCAAAGCACAATGGCGGCACTCAATAATATTGAAAGATGGCAACAGGAGCTACTCCATATGTTGAAACATTTTATGAGACAGAACCTTGGCAATAATGGAAACAACAACAATGGAGGTGATAGAGGCAATCAAAACAATGGACACAATGATGCAACCACTTCCGGGAATCAAGGTGAACCTCCAGTGCGTACATCTCATTCTTCTATGCCGAGACCACTCATGCCTACATTTCTGGAACAGCCAAGGGTCATGGAGGAAGAACCACGAGCTCAAGGAGAAACTTTTGATGACTATTGGAGGGAATGGATGGCACTAAGCGATGAGTGCAAAGAAGCCTTGCCATGGAATGACTTCTACCAAGTCAAATACCAAAACCAGGGCTGTCCTCGAGAAGGGAGGACTTACCATAATACAAATCATGAGTTGCAAAAGAAGTTGGGAAAGGTCAATATCACTCCTTTCGATGGTTCAAGGAAGATCACGGCACGGGCTTGGATTCAAAAGTTGGACAACTACTTCACATTCAACCTTATGGTCGAGCAGGATGCTATACAATTTGCCACACTACACTTGGAGGGAGATGTTGTCATGCTCCGATATTAAGGCATTGTGTAAATTAAAGATTTAAACATCATAATTAAAGACGGTAAAGTCGTCTTCATAAAATGTATTATTTAAAGCAAATAATATATACTTTAGATATAGATATATTATATAAGCATTAATACGGATATAAATATAAATAATAAATATAAGTATTAATAAAGATATAAATATCTTTGTTAAATATCATTATAATTATATAAGATATTAATAAAGATATTATATAGAAATAAATATTAAATAGAACAAATATCATTATTAATATAAAGGTGATAATAAATAAAATTTAAATATTGGAAGAGGGATCGGATCTCTCTAAAAGACACCGATCCCACATAAAGAAACAGACACATAATTAATAATCAAAAGAGCAAGCGCTGGGCTCTCTCCCCAACCGCTATGACTCTTAAGTGTTTAGACCCATTCGTGGGCTTTTTAAAGGCCCCGATCCTCCTCCCAAGGGCAGCAGAAAAAGAAGAGACTTGGATATAGGAAAACAGGAATTAATATCAGGCAGCCAGGTAAGGAAATAAGACAGATAAACAGCAAATAAAGGTAGCTTTAGTCCAGACAAAAAGAAGAGACAGCAGGTACGCATATTCCTATCCTTATAAATAAAATAGTGTAATTGCTGTAGCATACTAATAGGAATGTGAAGTCTGATTTTAAATCATAATAAGGATTGAAATATATTACACTCATTCTGCATAAATATGTATGTTATAAATAATATGAATAGATAGGAATATAGAAATAAAGTAAATCTGAATATATATGGGAAATGAAACATAGATATAAGCATGATAGATTTATGTATATAGGTGAAAATGTTAAGAATGAAATCATACGTGAATCCCATATTAGTAGCAATACTATATACATATAAAGACATAAGCATTCAAAAAGAAATGACAATATACTGATTTTAAATTGAAGGCATGTTGATGCCTAGAATAATAAGTATATCACCAAAAAGGCATTGATTATGAGATTACCTTTAATAAGTAATCGACGTGGACATGAGTACCGGGCTAGGATTAGTAGCCTTGCTCTTAATCCACCTACACACCTTATTAGTATGAGACTGGTGGTCAGAAGGAATCTAGAGTCTAGCACTCAAGCTGGCAAGTCATTGCCCCTTAGAGCTAAGAGCGAAGTATTGCTGGGTGTAGCATGAAGCTCTTAGACCTAAGGTAAGAACGAAGTATTGCCGGGTGTAGCATGAAGCTCTTAGACCTAGGGTAAGAACGAAGTATTGCCGGGTGTAGCATATAGTTCTTGACCCTATGGTTGTGTAGGACCTAGATAATATTAATGGCCTTACGGTAGGTGAACCTCGAGTTGGCTATAAGCCCCTCCGAGCCAAGAGTGAAGTACCCCCAGGTGTGAGGTGAAGCTTTGGGCCTACGGCCGTGGGTCTTGGAATCCTTAACCCACCCCCTCATATTAGGTGAGTGGTCTGATTAATGGGTAGGATCACGAACGTCCTCCCCAAGGTATGTCATGACTCGTGTGATTAATGATATAAGATAGACCATGAACCAATGATGAAAATGAATAACATATATGTGAATGTGTTTCAATGCATAATGATGAAATGAATTATATGAAACTTAATGTGAATATAATCTAATATGTTTTAGTCTTAATGATTATATGTTGAAAGAAATGATTAAAGATTACTAATGTTCTCTTTTACTAAGTTGGAGTTGTGTTAAATAGTGAAAATTTTCAGCTTACTAGAAGGGGACATATCAGATGCACTTGATTGGTGGTACAATGGCTTGGTGACTCAAGGGCATGATCGCATCACGACCTACTTGGAGTTCTCACAAAGGTTGATTGATAGGTTTGATGATGCGAATCCCAAACAATTATTCAAGGACTTGGCTCAACTCAAACAGCATGGTTCTGTGGATGCATACATTACAGGGTTTCAAAAGCTTGTCGTGTTGGTGCCAAATGTTTCGGAGACAAGATTGACATTCTTTTTCATCGAGGTACTTGAGGAGCCGATACGTGGATGGGTAAGAGCACTGGATCCTCTGACATTAGAGGAAGCAATCGGAGGGCTCGAGGTATGAAGTTTTCAGCACCTTCCAAATCAAAGTTCCAAGGCAAGCCATTTCAGAAGGATCCAAAGAAGAACTTTTTAAAGGATGAACAGAGCCCTGTACTGGATTTCGAGACGAGAAATGAGATGCAGAGAAAGAAGTTGTTTTCACCTGCAGGGAGCCGTGGGTGCCAAGGCATACTACATTGAGGTCTTCTTCGATGATGAGGAAGAGGTTGCTCACACTAGATCGGAGGAAGATATGGAGGCACGGCACGAGGAGATTGATGACACGCAAGGTACTATTGCATTTCTTTTTGGTGTTCCAAAGCATTATCCTTTTAGGATTAAAGGTGTGATCAAAGGGCAAAGAGTATCTTGTTTGGTGGATAGTGGAGCCACACATAATTTCATTAATGAGGGCTTTGTGGTCAAGAGAGGATTGCAAGTAGAAGAATTTTCGGGGTTTAATGTCCTCTTTGAGGATGGATTCAAGATGAACTACACAAGGAAGATATCTCATCTTAGCATACAGTTGGAGGACTACACTTTTGAGGATGAGTTCTATGTGGTCGGCATTAGAGAAACAGAGGTCGTCTTGGGAATTCAATGGCTCAAATCTTTTGGGAGATACATACAGGACTTCAACAAGATGGAGTTGGAGTTCACTTCAAATGGCAAGCAAATCATATTGAAGGCCAACAACGATAACAAACCAGTGAGCATGGCATCTAAGAGAATGGAGGTCCAATCCAGATTTAGAGCAAGAGATTTTCAGCTAGAGGCCCCTCTTGGATCAGCACTCATAGGGGAACATGGGGCCAAGGTTGGAGGGAAGATGAAGGAGCTAGAAGACTATGAGATGAGGTATGATGACACATTTGATTTTCTGATTCATGACAGCAACCCTACTTCTTTCATGACAGCCCCTACATATGGAGGACACATGGTGGAAGACGCCTTTGATATGGACACTTATAGCTTGGACATGAGGCATGAAGAAGACATGGAAGAGGATCAAAAATGGTGCTATGTTTGGCTGCAACAAGCAAGGAAGGCAAAGATGTTGGCGGCCCAAACTAGACGCCACTTACATAAAGTCCAAGAACAATGTCAACAGCTGGATCAAGTAAAGAGACAGAGGAAGCACACCTAAGATCACTATTCCTTCCAAAGGTAGAAGCCATCATGGAGCCTATGGAGAAGAGCAAGCAAAAGGAGTATGCGGATTTGGATGAGCAAATAGAAAGGTATGATTCAGAAATCTTTACATCTGATTTGCATCATGAGCTGATTTGTCTTAAGAGCCCCTTGAAGGGTCAAGCAGTAGAGGACCTTGGAGATGTTGAGACTATACTTAGTGGATCAGCCACTAATGACATGTTTTCACCTAGAGAGGGAGTCATAAGGGATGATTCTTTGATCATTCATGGAGGAGGTTTAGAGTTGGGTAATATTGTGATACAACTCTATCATTCTTGTGATACAACTCTATCTCCCTCAAACCAAAACAATTTTCATCACCCGGTTGCAACAACTGAAGTCTTTCATCCACATGCATTAAAATGCAACCGATATGTAATAACTGTTGGAAATGTTGTCATCGATGTCAAGAGTAGACAAGGTCATCATTGATGTCAAAAGAGTTTGTTGTGGAGATTGTTGGAAATATTGTCATTGATGTCAAAGGTACATAGACATGTCGTCATTGATATCATTATATGCAAGGTAATCGTCATTCAATAGCATATCTAAGACAAGTTGGATAAATTGTTTGGAGGATCACATTGGAGTTTCTATATTGGGCCGATCTCTATCATGGCCAACTACTCATGAAGATAGTGCTAAGAGAATGTTTAAGACGAAGACATTTACATGGAATCATATATGAGAAGGCAATTTCGTTATTCAAAAGAAATACATAGGCCAAAGGTCAAACACCAAAGGCAATGGAGTATGTTCAATGAATAAGTTACATGGTGATTCCTAGAGATGCAAAAGACGTGGTGTTAGTGACAAGAAGAATGCAAATGGCCAATATATCATCATCATCATATTACATACAGTGGCTGTTATGGTTGTTATGAGATGTCTCTATTTGAGAATATTTGGTGAAGAATAAACACATTGATATGGGCAATTATGATCAAGTTTAAATTAAATATTTAAACTTGGTGTTTGGGTTGACTTACCTTAAGCGCCAAGGAAGGATTGAAGTTAATTGTTAATACAAACAATTCATGTTCAAGGCCGACTTCAAAAGGAGGATTAAAAGTTTTATTGCTGATGATATGGGCTGACCCATATTAGAGCTTAAAGTTTGACAAAGAATAAATATTTAGTGAGGCTGACCTCTTCCCATAATGGAGCGTTCAATATAATAATGTCTTAATCTTTTATATGAGTATGAGGTGCGATCAAATAAGAATGAGGTGGCTGACTCAAATACTTATTGAAGAAGTATTAAATAAATCAAACAAGTGGCCGACCTCCCTAAAAGAGTAGCGCTCTCTATATAATAAGACAAGAGTCTTATTTATTGTTAATATATGAAATGGTATGATAAAGAGAAGATAAGAGTGTGATTAAGACATAACAAAGAGGTGTGATTTGTATATGAAAAAGAAGGTGCGATTAGGATCTAAAAGTGCAGCGATTTATTTATGAGGAGGTGCATTGATAATTAAAGGTTGTCTTTTTAGAATAAGACATAGTTGTTCATTAAGGACGCCTCTCTTGAGAGGATATAAAGAAGGGAAGGAGTGCTTGAAAAGTATTATTTGATGCTCACATAAAAGGAATGTTAGGCAAGGGAGACATAAAGTGAGCAATTAAAAAGGTTATTTTTATGTGAGGAGGAAATTAAAAGAAAAGTGAAATTATTATTTTTATTTCCTCTTGTTGCCCTAAAAGTGTCTTCATAAAGGGGTTTTGGGCTCATTTGGAGGTTTATGTTGAATATATTTTCATTTCTTCTAAAAACTTGTGCTACTGAGAAAAGTTTCTTCTTGGGGTTGTTTAGCCTCAACTTCTCATCCGGTTTCGGTTGTGAAAGATCAACCCTAGCAGGATATCTGATGATTTTATTCAGAAATCACAAGGAGCTTCAATTGAGTCATCATGCAAAAATTTTGGGTTGAATAGTTTTGATGTATTTTGATGTGTGAAGGTTTGAGATGATTTTCAGTGATATTTCTTAAGTATTTTGTGCTAAGTTTTGGGGTGAGTTGTGGTGTGTGAAAAGATTTGGGTTTGTGAGAAGTATTTCTAGTTTGTTGGGTTTTGTATCAGACCTAAGTATTTGGTTGTTAGAGTGCTTTCAAAGGTGTATTTTCAGTGTTTGAGCTTCATTACATCCATAACCAGCAATAGAGCTTCATGGATATGCTTCAGGGTCATGTTTAGTAACTTCTCAACTCCTCATATTCTGATTTATGATGCTACAACAGTTTATTTCAGTTCTGATCAGAATTAATAAAATATTACAATGTGCCCTAACTCATGTTTCCTTTATATGTTGCAATAAATCTGTGTTTGTAATACCGGATGGTAGTACCGTCGATTACTTCATAAAATTGTGCTTCGTTTTGTAATATTGGACGGTTTACTGCCAATAAATTATAGCATGAACTCAGCTCGTTTTGGCATGAACAAGCTAGCATATCGACCTTATTGGTTTGAGTCAATCTTAGAAATTCTGCCAGTGGCCTACACACATTCCCACGATGAAGTGGATGCCCGCTACATAAGTGGATGCCCACTGAATAAGTGGAAATTGTTATTATTGCATGTTGGTTTTAAATGCTAACTCGGAACCACTTGTATGCTCTCACCTTGCCCGCATAGGAATTTCAGTGATCATAACAATGTGGAAGAACTTAACCATTGCATCTTTCTCTGTGTGGAATTTCAAAAAAAAAAATTGGGGTGCTCATTACACCTTGGATTTGACTGGTCGTACTATCTCCATGGAAGGTCATACTACTCCTAGCCCATTTAATGGGATGTACACATGAAGGAAAAAGGTGATTTGGAGTTTGTGAAGGGTCGAGCCTTTTGTTTGGAAATTGATTCTTATTCCTGCCTATCCATACTAAGTTTTAAGTTGTCACACCATACTTGGGTCTACACTGCATACTTTCATTGGGTCATACAAATTTCTTTTGCTAACCATACCATATTCTACTTGGGCCATACATGCTTAGAATGTCATTATTAATTCCTTGCTAAACTTGTGAGTTTAGGCACTGATTTGGGTGAGGTCTAACCTTGTTTCAGATTGCAAAATCCAAAAGGGTGAATCATTGCATTTCCAATCACTAATTGCAGGTTGTACTATTTGCTGGGCATTACTATCCAGACCTGGGCGTGACATTTCATGAGTTGGTCGCTGCGTTTTTTACCACTTTGAGGGTATACTTTAATAGTCACTTTCCTTTGCTAAATGTTTATAACTATTTGGACCAGTTCTGGGCTGTTTCTACCTTAAAATCAGTTAATTAAGGAGAATTTTTCATTCATTTCTGGTCATTGCAGTCTCTGCAGACCTGATTGTAGCTTCTACTCTTTATATAATGCCTCATATAGCAAATATTTTAGTGTTTGATCAGTTGCAGCTTAATTCTGGAAGCTAACTGTGTTTACATCAGTCAATATGGGCTGTCTATTTGCATTAGAGTAAGTGTTGACTAGGAGCTACAAATATAACCTTGCAAATCAGTAGTTTTTTTATCATTTTCAGAGTATTCGACTTCATTCAGATTCCATATTCTATTCAACTCTACATGGTATGACAACATTTTATTTGAAGAATTAAAGGGTATGCAATATATGATGTTTCTGAACTTCAGATTAATCCCTTGCTATCCAGTTGATCATATTATAAGATCCTAGATGGCTTTCCTCCGTATGCTTTCTTGCCTTGCATTCTGAATGGCTTGCTGCCAGTTATTTGATTTTCAAGCATACCATTGTAATAGATCCTGGTCAGTTTATCCTCTAGGTCTTTCTTTCATTTTCAGTACAATTTCTGCCTTGCATGGCATGTATTGGATTCGAGTGAATTAGTCCACGATTTTGGCGTTAACATAATTCTGCTTGCATTCAGCCAGTTTGGCTTTGATCGGAATTTGCATTCACTATCAGCCAGTTTGACTTGATCGATTCTATGAACTGCTTTAACTGTAAATTAGACAGCTAGCCACCAATAGCTTTCATGTAATTCCTCTGTCCTCGTTCTAATCTACAAATGCTCTCACCTTGCCCACATCGGGAACTTGGTGATCAGAAAGAGTTAGAATTTGAGTGGTCACAAAAACATTTTAAAGGGTTTGAGCTAACGGTCTCACAAGGGACATTACACTTCCCCTTTTCAGCCCTTAGCATTTATCATGGTCCCTTAGCCTATTATTTGATTTCTCATAGGTTAATGGATTGGGTTAGGGAGATATTTTAATAAATAATAATTAAAGTTAGTTTTAATATTATTTTGCAAACATTGTAAAAGACAACTGTAAAAGTTAGTTACAAAGGTAAGTTTAAAATAGGGTTTTGAGCGGGAAAAGCAACTATTATTATTTTTATTTCTCCAAGAGTCTATAAAAAGGGAGTGAAGGCTCATTAAGAACGCTCCACTATTTTATCGATCAAACGCTTGTTTCCGAAATTGATCCTTTGTGTTCTTTTCTTTGCCCTAGGACGAAAATGTATTGGCAAATGGAGTTGAGGACGAAAACCCTCCATTCCAACAGAGTAATTTCATCCAAGGATTATCTATGAGCTGATATTGCATTGTACTTTCAATTTTCAGTTTGGTGTAAGGATTTTCAATTGTTTTGTGTGGTGTGGGATTTGTAGAAAATCAAATAAATAGTGTGTTCTAGTTTATTGTTAGTGTCTATTTTTCTGATTGAAGAGAGATTATATATCTTAATATTTGCCAAGGAAAATCTAATCGCTATCCGAGAGCTTGTTTGTTGGGTCATACGATTTCTTGTGCTGAGCTGTACTGTTTGCAAGAGTTATATTTATATTGCTAAGATTACAACTGAACACCTGCCATTCTAGTTTGTTTGCTGATATACTATATTCAGAGGTATATTTTATGCAAATTTTAGGCCTGTAACTTGCATATTTTAGACTGTACCACTTATGTACCTAGCCGTACAGTCTTTGGAGCTAAAATTTATTCATTTTTGGTTGTACTATCACCTGCTGGCCGTATCTCTACTGCTATGATTCGTATTTAATGTTGTCTGCAAGTTCTTAAGGGAAATCACAGATATTAATGGTGTTGTTTGGCTGCTGTACATTCCCGGTACATGCCATACCATTGTTGCAACTCATAAGGGATTGTTGCGCCTCATTTGTGAGTAAATTCTGAATTCAATTCAGCTTCAGTTTGATAAAATTAGTGAGTTTTTAGTAGATGTTTCAGATCTGGGTATTGGAGGTTTTAATTACTCTTATAGTTGATGTTTCCTGGTCTCAGGGTTTAATCATTCCCAGCTCTTCTAGTTCATAAATTGTTGTAATCTTCTAAGTGGTTCTCCACCAGGAAGAACATAAGATTAAGTTAATTTCAACTTGTAAATCTAGAAGGTCTACTGTTAGATCTATTTTACTTCTTGCACTTACATTGTAACAATGATTAGATGGCGTAGCCACCAAGAGTTGCATTTCATTATTTGTCAATTTGGCATTGATCAAATTTGATTGTTATCTGCCAGTTTGGCATTGATCAGATCTACATTTTATAATTTGCTAGTTTGGCATTGATCTCATCTGCATACTTATCTGCCAATTTGGCATTGATTGTAAATTGTGTGGCTTGCCAGTAAGTTACATTAATTTGTTTATTGTCCACAACCCAGTTTTCATATGCTCTCACCTTGCCCATATCGGGACCTTGGTGTTCAGAAAGAGCTAGAGTTTGTGTTGATTTTGAAAGTTTGGTGAAATTGAGCTAATAGTCTAGTTAGGAACATTACAAACATCTATAATTTGTAACTGATGTTTAATACTGCTACTGTTTGTTACATGGTTTTTAATGCACCAAGTGTTGCTTGTTGTCTAAGCTCTAGCTGGTTTAATTTTGGTCCTAGTCACTTATTTGTATCCAACAGTTAGTGCTTTTGGCCTCTAAGGCTTATATTGTGTAACCTGTTTTCTTTGTTGATTATTATTTATAGTATGTAAAAAATCCCATTATGCATGTGAGTGCTACTACTTAATGAAGATCATGTAAATAAATATACTAGTTAGAACTTACAAAACAAACCCAAGAATTCAAAATGTTATGTACAGATGGTAAAAAAGGAGTCAATAACACATATTTCTGCATTATAATTCATGAGACTCCATGTGTGCATGTGTGGAGATTATCAACATAGCAAAGATTTGAAGATTACCACTCTCAAATAAAGCAAGTCTTTAAGAACTAACTAATGAAACATACCTTCCATATCTCTTCATCTGTATGCACACCAAGTGGATCCAAATTATTTCTAATAGATCCTTGAAAAAGAGTTGGCTCCTGTGGAATGATGCTGATCTTTGTCCGCAACTCATTTAGTCCAATTGTACTGATATCAATCCCATCAATGATAATTTTTCCTGCAGCAGGCTCAACTATTCGGAAGAGAGCCAAGACAAGAGAAGATTTCCCACTGCCTGTCCTACCTACTATGCCCAGCTTTTCCCCTCCTTTAACAGAGAATGTAAGATCATTTAATACCAGAGGTGCTTCAGGAAGGTATCTTAGCTGCAGAAAAGTGAGAAACAAAGAAAGCAAATGAGTGGAAAGATGAGAAAAATAAGCACATATAAAAAGAAAAAGAAAAAGAAAAATATTGGAATCAATACTCAAGCAGCGGATCAGCCAATACTAATACAAGGTGGTGATGGAGGGGGAGAGGGAGGTGGAATGCAAGGTGTAAACTAATAGGGTACGATAGCATTTGATATGATTGAATTAGTTTAAAAATTAAAAGGGATAAGCCTCTACCAACCAGTTCAACCCTTCAAACCATATCCCTTTGTACTTATTTATGAGAACAATGACCCTGATGTAAAGCACGGTTGTGTAAATTCAAATGTCCTATTCTATCTTATGTGTGTGTGTGTACTTGAAGACAAACATGCTTGTACCTATAAATAGGTAAACCTGTACTGTTTTGATTTATTATGAAAAATGAACTTTCTTTTTATTCTATGTACAGTAGATCTAGAATTAATTGCTTAAGGGACTTAAGCTTAGGTTATAGTTTCTTGACATCCCAAGTTATTTGGTTGTAAATTAAATTCATCCAAGAACAAATGAAATCCATTTCTTGCCAATTCATTAATGGAATCTGTGAACAGGATGGACAATGTATATTAAAAGTTTTAGTAATAAAACTTCTAAAATTCTTAATAGGATTGATGACAAGAAGGGTCACTCAATCAACGCCTTTTCCTTCAAAAATAATTTTGGTCTTTAAAACCTTCAGTTTCTGTTCACACTTTCGAGAATTCAGTAAAATCCCTACGGAAAAAATGAAAGAAAAATTTCCATTCTGATTGAATCAGCATAGCAAAAGTAAAAGATAAGTCGTAGAGAGAATGAAAAAAAATGACAGAAACTATAAGCAACACCTATGAAAAGATACAAGTAGTGAGGCAAGTAACAGAGACCCACCACTACTAGAGAAACCTTAGAAAATTGATTTGCCTCTATGAACCTCTCCCACAACCCCTATTTATTGAAATTTCTATCGAGTTTGAGCTTTGATAATATATGACCAACCAACCTGCCAAAAATTTGAGGGCAAGTCTACACAAATATCACCATAATAAACTAAGAATTATGCATTATAAATTTACTCATTTCATTCCTCACCTACTACTACTTACTAGTTCCAACTAGCAATTTAAGCCATGGTAAAATTATTTGAATATAGCTCATCAATGCTTCCAAATAATATAAACCAATTAAATAATAACTACATCACCTAAAAATGCATTCATAAATAAGAAAAAGCAAAATTCAAATTACAAAATAGAGAAAGTTTACCTGTAAATGATCTATTATAATGCTTCCTTGATTTGGCCAACATTTTTCCGGATGCTTTTTTGGCAGTACAAATGAAACTTCACTTGGAATCCTACAATACTGCAATATTCTTTCTACTGCAACCATATTCTGTTCGATTTGACAAATACAATACACTAGAAAGAAAATGCAACCATTGAGTGAAAGACCATATGAGAGTGATAACCCTACATATTCTGCCAAAAAAGAGGATAAGCAATCAAAACAAAAAATCCAAGTTCACTACAATAAGAACTTAGCTCATGTTTATGTTCTTAAATTGGAAGTAGCATATATTTTATACTATTACCTTGTAAGTACAATAAACTAGTGAATTTATAAAAACTTGAAAACAAACAACACAGAAAGCTACAGTTAAAAGCTGAAAATGAACAAACCAGGTTTTATAATTCCTTTTGGAAGGAGAACCAAAAGTAATGCAGAGGAGCAAAGGATAATGGTTCCGATACTTTCAATACGAAAACCAAGCCATTCATAGGCAGCACAATTATGAAAGTCGATACATATATTTGTGTCAACCAACTTATTATTAATAACCCTGAACCTTCCCTCATGGCAAAAAGCACGAATTGTTGTAATTCCAGTTAAAGTCTCAGAAAAATTGGCAATAATAGGTGCCATTGTAATCGAGTCCAAACGAGTGAGTTCCCTTGATGTGCTTAGATAAAATTTCTGCATTTTCAAAACATTTAACACATAAGAAGCCATCCTCATGTAGTAAGATAACAAAGAACAACAACTCAAATAAAAAAAAGATGTTAGATATTCAAGATATATTAAAATAATATCAAAGAATAGGTAACTGCACCTATAAGTATCGATAGTAGAGACAAACACAACATCATTGGGAAAAGACTTGCCTATCTTTCTAATAGCTACTATAATTTTTTAATGGTTTCACTAACTTATTTCTCTAACTGCTCTGATACCATGTTGAAAAATTACACTAATATGTAATATCCCCAATGGGATCTGCCCTAAATTCTGAACTTTATTTTTTTGATTTCTGCCCTAGATTTCTGCACTTTTAGAATTCTGCTCCAAACCCTAGAATTCTGATTTATTTTTCTGATTTCAAATAAACATGGACAGTGAACATCTATGCATCCAAAGTGCTCATATAATATAGCAATAATGAACCCTTATGATAATAATATCAATCATAAACTTCATCCACAATATATGACATCAAAATGCAAACATATATATGGCACAAATCTGATTTCTGAATTAATCAGTCTGCTGCTACAAATCAGAACTTTTGAATATTCAAGTGCAACAATCATATAGGCTCAAACATGCCCAAATACATCTCAGAATTCTACCATTACAAATCAGACCTAATAATAGGTTTGTACATACCAAAATGATGAATAATGATGCTCCACAAACCCACCAAAATGATGGCACTTGGACTGCTGCTAGGGTTAGGGTTTAGAAACCCTAAATAATGATGAAATCGCCTCCAAAGGCCAAGTCACTCTCCTCTAGGTGTGGTGCTCCAAATTAGGGCAAGCCCTAATGCAATGAACACGCAAAATGCCACAAGAATGATCCCCCAAATGTAGCGCACAAGTCTAGGGTAGAACCCTAGTGCCAAATGTGCACAAATGCCACAAGGAAATCTCCTCCAATGGTGATCCAAAATCTGAATATGCAATCTAGCTCTTCTCCTCCACAAGTTGCCAATGAAGTGCAATTATGAACTCTATACGAGTCCACCTCCAAAGTGTAATTGGGTTTTCTTCCAATCCACTTGTCTTCCTTAGGGTTTTCGTCCTAGAAAGGTGCTGAACCAAATGTTGCAACCAAGAGATAAATCTCCAATGAAAAGAAATATGAATCAATGATCCTGGAAATGAGCTAAAACTCCTTATAATTATACATGACTTTATCTCCTCCTCAAGCTGGCCGACCACATGGGATAATTCCTTCTATTTTCTTTTTATTTCTTCTCTCCCTAGGCCAACCTCCTTTTGGGCGCCCAAACACAAGGAAATGCCCTTATTTTATTTTTATATTATTTTGCTTCTTTCCATCCTCCAAGGGCAAACCACTTAGGCACATGATATAACATATTTTTGACTTCAAATGAAGTCATCCTCAAGGAAAATCATCATAAATTATTTTTATTTTTCCAAAGGCATTTTCCATATTTTTCTTCTATTTTCCATTCTCCAACTAGGTCACTCCATCTTAGGGCAAATTATTTTATTAGTGTTGACTTCATCAAAAAAACCACAAAATTATGCCAAGTCATCTTTCACAATCGTTTTGCCCTACAAAATTGGCTAAGTGTGAAAACTCGCCAATTAGATCATTCACTAAGCCCTCCGGCTTTGCCTACGAGAATGGAAATAGGCTAGCCGACTCCACTAGGTGATCACTCCGAAAATGGGGACATGACATAATATAACATAAACAATTAGAAAATCATCGAAAATACCTTAAATAGTGAATAAAATCATCTTTATTTCAACATTTGGTTGCTAAAGATGATTATGGCAGAGATACCATATGTAGATTCTTGTGCATTTAGAAATGGTCATGTTATTTCTGAATTCATCATTCTTTAGCTTTGAGGATGAATATTACATGCCCAAACTGAATATAGCTATGGGTTCTTCCTTGTCTGAAATTGTAGTTAACCTGTTCATGGAGGGCTTTCATAAGAGAGCTTGAAAAATTACCCATTAAAGCAAGGTTGTTGGAAGAGATTTGAAGATGACACAAATGTTTTTTGGGATCATGGTAATGACAGAATTAATGAATTTCTCATACGCCTTAATAGTATTTAATCACAAATACAATTCACGATTTTGGCATTCAACCAGTTTGGCTTGATCAAGATTTGCATTCACCATGTAATATCCCCAATGGGATCTGCCCTAGAATTCTGAGTTTTATTTTCTGAATTCTGCCCTAAATTTCTGCACTTTTAGTTTTCTGCTGAAAGCCTAGAATTCTGCTCTGATTTTCTGATTTACTTTCAGAAGTTTAAAGTTTAAACATTCATAGGCAGCCAATAGATATTCTCAAAACATCATAAAATGTATGCCAAACATGTATAATCATCAACCAAGATATTAACCACGTAAATCAATCATCCAAGGGCCAAACATGTGCCACACAAAACTGATTTCTGCATAAATAAGTCTGCTGCTCCAAAATGAATTATGCTGATTGGAAATTACAGCAATTTCATGGGCTCAAACATGGCAACAATGCCCATAAATTCTGCTCATATATTGCTCAATCTAGATTAGGTTATACATACCATGGAACAAGCAAAATGACATCAAAATGTGAAATCACCCTCCTAGGGAAGTGACACCAATCCTAGGGCATGAAACCCTAATGCAGCGAGAACACAAACCACCAAGAATGCTGCTCCAAATGTGGCGCTCAGATTTGCTCCAAATGTTGCTAGGAATTAGGGTTAAGGAAACCCTAAACACTGAAGAAATTGCCTCCAAAATGCCAAATTGCTCTTCCCAAAGGTGGCGCTCCAATTAGGGCAATGCCTAATGCAGAATGAACATCAAAATGCCTCCAACGGAATGCTGCTCCAATCTGATCTAGAAATCTGAATATGCAAATCAGCTCCAAGTCTCCGTAGATCTCCAATGAAGTGCAAGTAGACTTCCGTGATGAAACCTCCACAAAGATGAATTAGGTTTTTGTCTAATTCACCAAGAATCACAAGGGTTTTCGTCCTTGGATTCAAGCCCAACAAAATGTTGCAGCCCAAGAGATAAACTCCATGAAAAATATCATGGAAATGCCTCCAAACAACCTCTATTTATACATGACTTTCCTTATTTCCCCTAGTTGGCCGACCACCTTCTAGAATCGTGTTTTATTTCATTTATCCTTCTCAAACTTGGCCAACCACATCAAGATAAGACAGGCGCTCAAAATACAAATTAAAGATTTGTCGTTTGTGTTTATTTCCTCCCTTTGGCACCCAAATCATCATAAAGGCATTTTGTTTTATGTTTTCCATCTTTCCCTTCTCTAAGGGTGAACAAATTAGGCACATGAGACATCATAAATTTGACCTCAAATGAAGTCGTCCTCACTAGGAAAAATCATATAAATTACACTTATTTTTCACATGGCATTTTCCATATTTTTCCTTTATTTTTCCATCCTCAAATGGGTCGCTCCACCTTAGGGCAATTATTTTTGTAATGATGACTACCTCAAAATTACCACAAAAATATACCAAATCATCTCCCATACTCAATGTAATGTCCCCTTCCTAGGTGACTTTCATGATGAATAATTTAGCCTTTATCTCCTGAAGGCTAATTGACAAAATATGGGAGATATTATTAAATTAATTATTTTATAAGGTTATTACTTAATTTTAAATCAAAAGGTAACCTTATATTTAATTAATTTAATATAGTGACTTAAAAAACACATTATATCATTAAAGTCACTAAAATAAAATAATAAGATTTTTCTAGAAGCCTCTTGAAGTGGGATTAAAAAAAGTATAAAAGAAGGGGCAAGGCAAGCTACCAGGCATCCAATTATTGTCATTTGCATTTGATGAGTTTTATGGAGCCAAGGGTTTCTGCATATTGTCTACTTGGTCTTTGGGAACGAAAACTCTCATAAATTAGCATAATTGAGGTGGTGAAATATCCTCCGAAGGGTTGCAAATTGGAAGGGATACTTCAGTCCTTTCATTTGTGCTTAAATCTAAAAATATTAACCAAGGGTTTGGAGGTATTAATTTGCAAATCAGAAGTTTTGTTAGTTGCTACAGTGGCGTGAACAGTGCCACGCTACAATACCCGCGCTACATTACCCACATGAATAGTGCCGTGAACAGTGACATGAACAATGCCGTGAACAGTGATTCGCTACAGTAACTTGGTGCATGTTGATGAGTATATGCATTGGATTTTGGCTACCACGACTTCTCAACTCAAGGGCAATTTGTATATCAGGTTCTACATTAAATTTACATCATTTAAATTGGTCATTTGGCATGGTAATGGTGGCTGTCATAGGTAGTTGTAGATCCACATTTTATATCAGATTTATAATGTCACTTGTACTCAGACTTTAGGAGTTGCAAAGCCAAGAGTCTTGGCGAATTCATGCTAGCATTGTACCTGAGGATTGCATTTTAATAAGGAGTAATAAGTTGGGAGTCATATATTGAATGTAATGATCATTTTGATAGCATTATAGTATGCATGCCAACTGTTTGACAAAATGTTAATTGGCTGTAGGTGTTGATTTATACTTGCATAAGTCATCTATTACTTTTGGAAAATACAAAGACACTTGCATTTCATGTTATACTTGTAGTTTGATCATTTAGCATTTATTTCAAGGCATTTGCATCATCTTATGTTCCAATTTCATCAAGCAAAACAAACTGAAATACAAAAATAGCAAGAACATACTGTGTATGCAAAGTGTTTGACGATATTCCTTGAGCCAAAAATCAGTTACAAGAAATCAGTTTGAGCAAGGGATATTACAGTGGTATCAAAGCGATTTCCTGCCATCCTTTGGGTTTGAAATCGGCTCCATTAATGCAACAAAGTGACAGGTATAAGAGGTATACAGCTAAAGAAGAAAGGAAGCAAAAACAGTGGCCACAACCACCTGAACAGGACACTTTATCAGCTGCTTTAGCAGCAAGACAGCGAGAGGTTGGTTCATCCGGGACTATGGGTGAAAGAGGTGAAGGTAGCCCTATCCGAAACAGAAGAAGAAATGATAAAGAACAGGAAACACGTGAGCTCTTTAGACAAATGGCTACGGGGCAGCAGCAGGCAGCAGATGTTGTGCGGGCACTTACTACAATGATACAACAAATGAACCCTCAAAGAAGACGAAACCATGAACCGGATGATAATAGGAGTGTGGTTGGGACACCTAGGGCACAAGCATCTTCTCACATGGCAAATAGGCCTACACGTCCTACTTTTTTAAGGAATGAACAAGAAGAGGAAAATGCAGAAGAAGGAGAAGAAATGTTTGCGGATACTTTTATGGCAGCTAATGATGAATGGGAGTTGTTGACACCACAAGTCAGGGAGCGCATGAGCTTCGATAGGTTTGTAAGTCAAAGAAGAGAACACTACAGGAGAAAGCAAGAAAACAGACCAAGAAATCAAAATAATGATTTGATGTATGTCGTCAGCAGAGTTACATTGCCCATGTTTGACGATAGTGGGAAGGTTACAGCTCAGGCTTGGATTCATAAGCTAGACACCCTCTTGACTCTTAGACCCATGACAGAAAGGGATGCAATAAAATATGCTACTTTTCACTTGGAGGGAGCAGCCCATGATTGGTGGTATCATGGATTAGAGACATTGCATCATAATAGTATCACTCCATATCAGGAGTCTGTTGATAGATTGGTGGAACGCTTTGATAAGAGAGATCTAGAGACATATTTTAGAGACTTGGCACAGCTTAAGCAGACTGGGAGTTTGGAGAGTTACATTAGTGAATTCAAAAATTATCAGTCATGGTCTCCAATATATCTGAGAGGAGATTGGTTGTGCTATTCATGGAGGGCTTATTGGAACCGTCGAGAGGATGGATAAAAGCTTTTGATCCCTCAACACTGCAGGAGGCAATGAAAAAAGCTAGGAGTATGGAATTTGCAGCCCCTCAAAGTAAGTACTCATCTAAGGGATCCTCTTCATACCAAGACAGCAAGACATTTCCCAAGAAAAAAGGAACTCCAGACTCAAAGGGAAAGTCAGCAGCACCTTTAGATCGTGAGACATTCAATGATTTACGAAGGAAAAAGTTGTGCTTTTACTGCAAAGGACCTTATGATGCAAACCATGATTGTCCTTTAAGACCTAAGGGCAAAGCAAACAGAATTATGTGGGCATTCTATGAGGATTCAGAGTCGGACCAGCAATCTGATCAAGAGGAATCCAATGAGGAAAAACCTGATGATGAGACAGATATGCATGAAATTGAGGATGAGAATGTTGAGGATGCGAATTTTCAAGCAGCACACCTTACTAGCATACAGCAAGAGGGCTCATTCAGGATGCGTGGGGTTTTAGCCGGACAGAAGATCATTACCTTTCTCGATACAGGTGCCACGCATAACTTCATTGATGCTAGGTTGGTTGAAAGGTGCAGAATTTGGACAGAGGAATTTGAGGGCATAAGAGTAAAAGTTGCTGATGGGTATACACTTAAGTGTGACAATGATTCCAGGTCTTCCCATGTGACTGAATAACTTTGAGTTTAAGGCAAATTTTTATGTGGTGAACATGGGAGAAACCGACATGGTTTTAGGAATGAAATGGCTTCATGATATTGGGGAGTTTACCATTAACCTTAGGGAAATGGAGATGAGGTTTAAGGTGGATGGGAAGACTCATGTGCTAAAAGCCATCAGGGATACCAGCTGCAAGATGATATCTTTCAGAAAAATGGAAAGACTTATGCACCATGACATGGTTGAGTGGGCAGCAGGGTGTATTCTAATGCCAACATAGGAAGAGAAACAAAAACCAGCCTATCACCCAGGTATACAAGAGTTGAGGATCAAGCACTCCAAGGTGTTCAGTGATATTCCACCAAGCAAGCCTCCAGACAGAGGGATTGAGCACATAATAGAATTGGAGGAGGGTGCTAAACCCATGATGATCACTCCTTACAAACACCCCAAGCGGCTAAAAGATGAGATTGAAAAACAATTAAGGAGTTGCAGGCTATGGGGCACATTAGGCCAAGCAAATCACCTTTTGCTTTAGCAGTAGTCTTGGTCAAGAAAAAGGACGGTACCCTTCGGATGTGCATCAATTACAGGGTGTTGAATAAGAAGACAATTAAGAACAGGTACCCTATTCCTCGCATTGACAAGTTGATCAATGAACTTTATGGTGCTCACTATTTCTCGAAAATAGATTTGAGATCAGATTATCACCAAATTAGGGTCAAAGAGCAGGACATCGAGAAGACAGCATTTAGGTGTCATTGTGGACAATTTGAGTTTGTGGTTATGCCATTTGGGCTAACCAATGCTCCTGCTATGTTTCAGTCCACTATGAACAGGGTTTTTCAGTCACAGCTGAGGAAGTTTGTATTAGTCTTCTTTGATGACATTTTGGTATACAGCAAAACTTGGGAGGAGCATATCGCCCATTTAGATACAGTGTTGGGAATTCTTAGCAGGGAGTCCTTGTACGCCAAGGAATCCAAATGTGATCTGGGCATGACAAAGTTGCTATACTTAGGCCATATCATCAGTGCAAAAGGTGTGCGTATGGACCCTGACAAAGTTAGAGCTATTATTGAGTGGCCTACACCTAAGAATCTTACTCGGCTTAGGGGATTTTTGGGTTTGTGTGGCTTCTACCACAGATTTGTTAGTGGATATTCACGTCATGCAGCACCACTTACAAATTTAATGAAGAAAGGGGCATTTGTTTGGACACCTGAGGCACAGGAATGTTTTGAGAAATTTAAACAGTTGATGACTACTTGCCCACTTCTTGCCTTGCCAGATTTCACTAGACCCTTTGAGCTACAGTGTGATGCTTCGGGTGAGGGGATTGGTGCAGTCCTTATGCAGGACAAGCATCCGATAGCTTTTGAGAGCAAGAAGTTATGGGGTCCAGAGAGGAGCTACAGTATTTATGATAAGGAGATGTTGGTCATTATGCATGCATTGGCCAAATTCAAGCAATACCTTGTGGGCAACAAGTTTTGCATTAAGACAGATCATAACAGCTTGAGGCATTTCCTAGGATAGCGAGATCTCAATGATCGTCAGCAGAAGTGGGTGAGTAAATTGCAATCATATGACTTTGACATTACTTATGTCAAGGGGACTCAGAACATAGTTGCTAATGCTTTGTCTCGTCGTCCCCATTTGAGCTCTATGGTGGAGATTTCAGAGGATTGGAGACACTTCATTGTGGCAGAGTATGCCAAGGACTCATGGGCTTCTAGCATAATTGAGGGGTTAGTTCAGGACGACAGGTACTCAGTTGTAAATGATCTTATCATTTACAAAGGTAGGATATTTTTAACCCCAGGATCGGAGATGAAGAACACGGTGATGAGGTCTTTTTATGATACACCTATGGCAGGGCATCCTAGGTACTTCAAGACTTACAGGCAAGTTCGAGAGCGCTTTACTTGGAAAGGGCTCAAGACAAATGTTCTTCGGTATGTCAAAGAGTGTCCTATTTGCCAGCAAAATAAACAGGAACATACATACCCTGTAGGTTTACTTTAGCCACTTCCAATTCCTGATAGGAAGTGGGAGTGTTTATCCATGGATTTTATTACCGGTTTGCCGAAAACCCAAGGACAAGATTGTATTTATGTGGTTGTTGATCAATTAACGAAATATGCTCATTTCTTTCCGATCACAGCTACATACTCAGCTGCACAGGTAGCAGGACTTTTCTTCCGTGAGATATTCAGGTTGCATGGGTTACCTCGGAGCATTGTTAGTGACAGGGATAGTCGGTTCTGGAGTCATTTTTGGCATGAGTTATTTAGACTATGTGGGACAGAGCTTACTCCGAGTACCAGTTACCACCCACAAACGGATGACCAGACAGAAATTGTGAATAAGTGGGTGGAGGGATATCTTAGGAACTACATTGCAGGGCAACAGAAGGGTTGGGTTAAGTGGATATACCTTTGTGAGTACTGCTACAATACCACTTACCATCTTTCGATTCAGATGATACCATTTATGGCCTTGTATGGTTATGAAACACCCAGTTTCCTTGACTTGTTGATGAGTGACAGTAGAGTGCCTAATGCAAGAGATATGTTACAGGAGAACCAGGATATTATGAGAGCTCTTCGGGAAAATATCCAAAAGGCACAAAATCAGCAGATCAGTATGCTGATTAGAAGAGAGTTGAGTGGTCATTGAAGGTTGGGGATATGGTGTATCTGATGTTACAACCCTACCGACAATCCACTCTCAAGAAGAGTGGTGCAGAGAAGATCAAGCCGCGTTATTATGGCCCTTTCAGGATTATCCGACAAGTTGGTGATATGGCCTATGAGTTAGAATTACCAGCAGACAACAGAGTACACAATGTTTTCCATGTGTCATGCCTCAAGAAGGCATCAGGGCATCGCGTGGTTCCTTCCGCTACCTTACCACCCTTGGATGATGAGGGGAAGTTGATTCTGGTGCCTGAGGCTATTTTGGATGTTAGGGAGAGGCAGTTACAGAGACGGGTCATCAGAGAGTACTTGATCAAATGGAGGGATTTACCGGTTCAAGATGCCACTTGGGAAGGCGAGGAGATTCTTCAGCATCCAGAGTTGAGATTGCTTGGGGACAAGCAATTTCAAGAGGGGTGGACTGTAATGTCCCCATCCTAGGTGACTTTCATAATGAGTAATTTAGCCTTTCTCCCGAAGGCTAATTGACAAAATAAGGGAGATATTATTAAATTAATTATTTTATAAGGTTATTACTTAATTTTAAATCAAAAGATAACCTTATATTTAATTAATTTAATATAGTGACTTAAAATACACATTATATCATTAAAGTCACTAAAATAAAATAATAAGATTTTTCTAGAAGCCTCTTGAAGTGGGATTAAAAAAAGTATGAAGGAAGGGGCAAGGCAAGCTTCCAGGCATCCGATTATTGTCATTTGCATTTGATGAGTTTTGTGGAGCCAAGGGTTTCTGCATATTGTCTACTTGGTCTTTGGAAACGAAAACTCCCATAGATTAGCATAACTGAGGTGGTGAAATATCCTCTGAAGGGTTGCAAATTGGAAGGGATACTTCAGTCCTTTCATTTGTGCTTAAATCTAAAAGTATTAACCAAAGGTTTGGAGGTATTAATTTGCAGATCAGAAGTTTTGTTAGCTGCTACAGTGGCGTAAACAGTGCCACGCTACATTACCCGCGCTACAGTACCCACGTGAACAATGACATGAACAGTGATTCGCTACAGTAATTTGGTGCATGTTGATGAGTATATGCATTGGATTTTGGCTACCACGACTTCTCAACTCAAGGGTGATTTGTATATCAAGTTCTACATTAAATTTACATCATTTAAATTGGTCATTTGGCATTGTAATGGTGGCTGTCATAAGGTAGCTGTAGATGCATATTTTATATCAGATTTATAATGTCACTTGTACTCAAACTTTAGGAGTTGCAAAGCCAAGAGTCTTGGCGAATTCATGTTAGCATTGTACTTGAGGATTGCATTTTAATAAGGAGTAATAAGTTGGGAGTCATATATTGAATGTAATGATCATTTTGATAGCATTATAGTATGCATGCTTTTGGATATTGGCTGTAAGTGTTGATTTATACTTGCATAAGTCATCTATTGCTTTTGGAAAAATACAAAGACACTTGCATTTCATGCTTGTAGTTTAATCATTTAGCATTTATTTCAAGGCATTTGCATCATCTTATGTTCCAATTTCATCAAGCAAAGCAAATTGAAATACAAAAACAGCAAAAACATACTGTGTATGCAAAGTGTTTGACGATATTCCTTGAGCCAAAAATCAATTACAAGAAGTCAATTTGAGCAAGGGATATTACACTCAAATTGCCCTACAAAATTAGCCAGGTGCGAAAACTTGCCAATTAGGTCATCACTAGGTGATCACTTTGAAAATGGGGACATTACACACCATCAGTCAGTTTGGCTTGATCAATTCTATGTTTTTGCTTATATTGTAAGCTGGTCGACTTGCCACCAACCTCTTTTAGTTAATTCCACTATCCTTGTTCTAATCTATATATGCTCTCACCTTGCCCACATTAGGAACTTGGTGATCAAAAAGAGTTAGAATTTGAGTGATCACAAAAATTGTGGATTTGAGCTAATGATTCCGCAAGGGACACTTCAATAAGAGAAGATTATCTTTTTGAATTAATAAATTAGTAATGGTTGGCTTCCACATGGCACATGATTATTGTGAGTAAAATTGTAGGCTACTAGGTAGGGTAGTTCTTCATTGAACCCCCTTGCTCTGACTGCACCAGCTATGTATCAAATCATTACTACCAAAGGAAACAATGTTAGCTCGTAATCTTCTCTAGCATGTATTAATATAAATGGAGGAATCGGACCAAATGAAAATGCACTATGTAAACAAGATAGTGGATATTGAAGACAACAAAATGACTTCTTAACTCTTGAATTGGTTATAATGACATGCCAAACCAAAGTCTACCGTATGCTTTTGAAGGGGGATAGATGTATGACCATCGAGGCAGCATTAATTATTATTATTATTATTATTATTATATGTAAAATGTTGCCTCTAGTGGTCACAGCCTTATAAATTGTACCTTCTAATACTTATTAAAGCACATCTACCTTGAGTTGGAAATGATAGCATAAAGTCTCGATCCATATGCATCAACAATACATTGTATATCCTATTCCAACTGTTCATAATATATAGATTCTCTTATGTATATAATCTTACTAACAAACACACATACAACTTTAAAGAAGTAAATAGAGGCAATTATCTCCTTTTTCTTCCAATACGTCTTCAATGCAAATAATGGTTGTTAAATTATACATGTTTTTGTCTTCTTCAATATTGATTTTCAGACATTGTCACAAGCATTCAATAGCCATTAATTTTCAATAATTATACCTGAGCATATTGATGACTACTAAAGTGGTGGCGTCCTCTTGTCCACCTTCACTAAATTGATGTCAGTTGCTTGCTGCTTCAAGCAAATTTTGTGATGATCTATCATTGGCACATCAAAGATAGGCTAATGCTTGGATGATTCAAATAGTCATGCACATTGTGTCCCTACTCACTACACATACAACATTGAGCCATGGGATGGCCACATGCATCATAAGGGACATGTCTTCTACCACCTTAATTCTGAGGTAGACTATGATGTTGTATTACCTCTTTGGCTTCCATTGTGTGGATAGTAATTTATGATCTTTCTTCCCCTCTAGATTAAAAGGGCATTGCTTTAGAGCACAATTAATAACTCTAAAAATTATGTAAAACTGATTATTCTAACAATTGCCATTGGTATGACCCTCCATAGGACAATTTATGCACCAAATTTCATTTTCCTCTTTGGTGTCAATCTTGAAAGCTGGAACATTAGATCATGAAACATAGTAAAGCTGATATCAGTTACATCATATCATATTCATATTATATAATTTTAATGCAGTAACAAATGGAATGAGTCAATTACTAAATAAGCATAATATTCATAGTGTTCAAGAACTGGGTGTCCATGTTACTACATGCAAATCAAAATTAAAAATCATGTCGCTGTCATATGACATCAAGCATTAAGAAAAATATAGTTGTGGAGTCACGAATCAAGACAAGTCAGTATTTCTTTGCTGGGTGAGAATCTTTGTTGGCTGGAAGTCAAGGCTTCAATCTCTATTTGCTGGATGTTTGCAGAGAAACACTGGTTGTTGTTTAAAGTATGAAGAGAAAAATGGCAGATGAGAATGAGGGTTACACCAAATGAATAAAATGATAATAAATATTAGATAAATATAGTGTTGTCGTCTGACCTTTAAAATGTTTATTTCATTTACTTTATAGTTTATAGTGTTTGGTATTTTACATTTTACATTTTTTAACTTTGTTTTTTGTATTTTATTGTATTTTTTATGGAGTGCATGCCCTAATTAAGGTAATGTACCCAATGTGTTGGGCTGCATCAGGAACATCCATAGTTGGCATACTCGGTGAGTACACTCGCGAGAAAAACTCACTGAGTTTCTAGCAAGTACTCGCCAGAAACTCAGCGAGTCCGAGTATAAAACTCATTAGACGTGCCTAACACGCAGGAACGCGTGTGTCATTTTTGCCTTTATATACATGGATGCCCCTAACTCTTTTCACATAGCAATATTGCATCAATTTCAACTTGGTTGGAAGGATTTTTAGGCAGTTTTGAAGGGTGAATTTGAAGAATTTCAAGGGTAGGTTAGTAGTTTATTTTTTTGTTTTTTTTGTAAGCATTTAAATTCATTTTGGCTGCTAAAATTTAACATGTAGGTTAAAAACAATTCATAATTTCCTAAAACTTAGTAGTATTTTGAAATTTACTTCCAAAAAATTGGATTCATCACCATTTTTTTCATTTATACTGATTTTTTTAATCAATTCAATGTTTCTTTGTATACACATTATTTTCTGATTTTAACCTTTTTTTAGGATTAAAATGATTAGGTTATATTGAATTTATGCTGATTTAAATTAACTTATGTTGATTTATACTAATTTTAGGCTAAATTTATGCTGATTTATAGTAATTTATGTTGAATTCAGGGTAATTTTTTTATATTTAAAAATTAAAATGTCCTGCTTTGTACTTGTAGGTTACCATTAGATACAATGGCAAATAGAGAAGCCTCTGGATCAGGCTCGAGCTTAGGCTCAGCCCAATCGATGCCGGTTACAGGCACTCGTCCCCCTGGAGCTAGAGAACCTGCTTGGAAATATGTTGTATAGGTATTGACACGTGGCACAATCATTTGCACATAATGTAAGAACCTATATCATGGAGGCATAAATCACCTCAAATACCATCTTGCATGCATTACTCGTTGCGATGCCAAGCCCTATGAGAAGGGCAAAGAAGAGATAAGACGAGAGATGCAAGCACTACTTGCATTGGTAGAACCAAAATAATTAGAAAGGGAGAAGACAAAGGCATCCATAGCTAGTAGTCATGGTCCTCAAATGGAAACAGAAACAGATGGCTCATTTGAAGGCATTGTGGGCTCCCTTCGTGGTCCATGCATATGAAGCAAAACATCATCCACTTCATTTACTTCAAGTAGAGCGCCTACACCAACACCGTCACACACACCACATAGCTTTTTCATACCTAGAAACATACCTGGTGCACAACTGTCATTGGAAGGTATAGGATGGAACATGGAGGTGCATCGACAAGCAGATAAGGCATGTGTCAATTTTTGGTGCTTCAACAACCTTCCCTTCAATGTGGCGAGCAGTCCTTATTGGGATAATTCGGTAACCACATTGACAATAGCAAGAAAAGGCTACAAGGTACCTTCTCAGAAAGACTTAAGTGGGAGGTTACTCACGAATGCAACTGAAGAGGCAAAGTTAGTAGTGGAAGAAAGGTAATTGTTTTGAAGTCAGTTAATGCCTCTAACAAGTAAAAAATGCAGAAACATTGAGCCTAATGTTGGAGGAACTTGTCTTGGAGGTGGGCATAGAGAATGTAGTTCAAATCATAATTGACAATGCAACAACATATGTAGCGGCTAGGAGATTGTTCCAAGAGAGGCATCAGTCGCTCTTTTGGACCCCTTGTGCAGCACATTGCCTTGACCTTCTTTTGGAGAACATAAGCAAACTTAATTAGGTGACACCGATTGCAAATGATGCAAGAAGCATAACAAAATTCATTTATGATCACCCTTGAGTTCTTAGTTTGATGAGAGATCACACCAAAGAGAAAATGTCGGTGCGATCGGGTGTCACAAGGTTTGCAACGATTTTCCTAACATTGCAAAGTATTATTGGTTGTTGACTTTCTTGAAACAGAGATGTTTGTGAGTCAAGCATGGCTAGACTCATCATATTCAAAGAAGCCTGAAGGAGAGAGGATTGCAAAGATTGTCTTTGATAATATTTTTGCACAAGAAGCTATGGAGATCGTGAAGGTAACCTCAAAACTTCGATTTTAAATGCAAAATGAATTTTTTATTTTTTTATTTCCATTTTTCATTATAAATTTGTAACTTTAATCTTTTTGTATTTGTAAATTGTAGGTGTCGGAGCCCTTGGTTAGAGTTCTCCATTTGGTAGATGGGGATCAAAACCCAATGGGTTACATTTATGAGGCCATGGATAGGGCCAAAGAGTCCATCTGAAACTATTACAAGAGAGACAGCCTTAAATTTGATCCCATTTGGGATATCATTGATCGGAGGTGGAACAATCAACTCCATCAACCCATCCATGCAGCAAAGTACTTCCTCAACCCCAGATTTTTCTATTCGGATAGCTTCTTAGATCCTAATGAAGAGGTTCTGAAGGGCCTCATGACATGCATTCAGAGGATGACACTCAAGTTGAGGTGAGAGACCTCATTATTCAAGAATTGCACAATTACAAGACTAGTAGGGTTAAGCTCTTTTCTTCGAAACTAGCTATCTGAGGAAGAACCACTCAAACACCAGGTAACAAAAATTGGAGTCTTTACATCACATGCATCTTTCAAGTTACAAATTTCAAATTTACATCTATTGATAATTTGATAAAATATGGTTTGCTTACTAACTCTTTAATATTTTATGTTGTAGATTCTTGGTGGATAGATTGGGGTGCAAATACCCCAAATCTTCAAAAATTAGCCCTCCGCTTTTTGTGCCAACCTTGTAGTGCATCCAGCTGCGATCGTAATTGGAGTTTGTTTGAGGCCATCCACATGAAGAAGAGGAACAAATTGGCTCAAAACGATTCAATGACCTTGTCTTTGTGCAATACAACCTTTGGCTTCGCACAAGAAGGGTAGAGGACAAATCAGAGGAGCTCATTGATTTGGATGACATTGATCCTTATAGTGACTAGACAGGGCGGGATGAGCAGCCCCCATTGTTTACTAAAGATGAGATTCTTGATTTTGAAAGGCAAGCAATGGAGGATGTGGCTGCAACAAAAGGAGCTATAGGATTGGATGACATTAATGAGGCAAAGGAGTCATTGCCATCTACTAGCAGGATGGAGGTCAAGCCAGAGCCACAAGCAAAACCTTCTATGCCGAGCGAGGAGCCACAGTAGACTGCAAGGATTAGAACCTCAACCTCTCCCCTAGTTTTCACTAGATAAGGGAAGAGAAAGATGTAAAATGTTGTAATATGCAATTTATGAATTATGATGATAATTTTCAAAGGCAATCATCATGAATTCATAATAGTTCCTAGCAAACTATTATATCAGCCCAAACTATTATATCAGCCTATGAAGATTTCGCATGATGATGCGATTTTGTACTCATTTTGTATTCACATGAATCAATCTAATAGAGAACACTTTTGTAGTCATTTATGGACTCAATGGATACATATTGTCATTGAATTTTGCAAAAAAAATGTGTTTTTAATGAAATTTAATCAATTTTTTAAGTTGCCGAGTCGAAAATTTTTGGTCTGGTGAGTTTTTGCCGAGTCCGAGTTTTCCAACGATGGGTACATCTAGGGTGCAAAAAGGGGTTTGCTTCACACCCTCATACCCAAATTTTGGCAGGGTACATGCTCCTGGCAACCTGGGGCAAAGTATCACTTGAGTATTAAACTCAAAAATCAGAACAATAAAAATTTGTTTGTGAAGCCAATAAGGGATTCCTTGTCTCATAAGATGCAATTTTTAAATCATCCAAAGTTGTCATAATCTTCATTAAACTCAACAAATAGAAAAACAAAAAATAATGATGACATTTGATCCAGTTTCCTTGACCTCAATATAAGAATAATGCTCCTTAATTGACCTGGGACATGCTTTAATTCCACTGGTATATTGTTCCCCCTTAAATCCTCTTTCTAAGTTGCACTTTAGGCTGAAAGGTGAAAAGTGTGCATGACATATTTAAGAGTACATCTATGAAAATAAATTTCCATTTTGCATGATTAGGGGAGAGGACCCAATACCTGCACACCCTAACTTCACGCACATCAAGCTCCTAAACATTACATTGAATTTTCATGAAAATTTCAGCATATCTTTGTATCTGAGTTAAGAGCTTAAATCTATTGTTTGGGGTTGTGGGTATCAAAAATGTAGCCTAATTAGCTACATCTTAACCGAGTTGTCCAAAAACACCCAAAAAAAGAGTTAGACTGAAACATGTGCATCAAGGCACCTATTACCAATCGCCTTATGTGTCACCATATGATTGGTTGTTTCTTTAATGTGACATTTGAAGTGTATTGTTACACATGTATTGGTTCCTTATTAAATTTTTACTTGTATATTATTTCTCAACTACTATTCTTTTCATTTATTTAATTGGGGGTCTAAGTGTGCAGCACCATAGTGGCTATTGGGGCATGGTTATCTATTGGGTCCTTTCCCCTAGGTAAGGAAAATCATGCTAGTTTGTATGGTATTTCATGAAAGCATTTGCTCCTACATGTCTCATCTAAAATTAAAAGCTATATTTGAATCTCTCATAATCTTATCAGTCATTGTCAGCATAATAGCATTAAGCTTCAAGCTGTAAATAACTTTAATCGGCAAAGTATACATATAAATATCCATTTGTCAAAAGGAACTAATACTCAAGAAGTTTCTATCTTAGATTTTGGAATATTTACAAAGGACAAAAAATCACAAACCAATGTAAAAAGTTTACTTGCAAAAAATAGACATTCATTTAACATAAATGCAAGATATAATGTATTTCATTGTCTCTAGCTTCAAACTGTCAGATAGAGCCAGTATCTTTTATTAACATTGAGGACTTACCATATATGCTATGTAAACACATCCCAGCGGAAAGATGACAAGTAACATCTGCCATGTTACTTGGCAAGTAACAAAGAGAACTCCGAGAAGTTGGAAAGACACTGCCAAAGTTGACCCATAGAGCATTGGAATATTAAAGTCCAATGTCCCCTGATCTGTAGAAGACTGTCAAGATCAAATGAACATGTTAGTTGTAGATGAATTCAAATTTTGGTAAATAGTAAAATCTATTTTGGTAATTCAACGAGTATCTAAGTGACTGCTTGCAAGCATGAATAAGATGGTCTGGAACCTCCTTTTTTATTTGAGATAAGCATTTTTTCACTCATTGCACAGGATCAATGTTAAGCAATCACCACACTGGTTCCAATATTTTTGAGTCACTAAGCTAAGTATGAAAAATAATCAAGAAATTTTAAAGACAGACAACTGTCAATATATTCATGCTTTTGATAAATGGAATTCCCTTTCCTGAATTCCATTTAGAATGTAAAAAATTCTTATTTTTCCAATTAAAAAATATAAAGGATAAGAAATCAAAAACAATTAGGTGGAATACCACAAGCGCAGAAGACAGCTATTTCAATTGCATCTTCTACATCCACAGGATAATATAGGATATTTATACAATAGCATCTGAACTCGCTCTCCGGTGTGTATATTGTTATATAAAGTCACTTGATAAACTCTCTGAATTCATTACATACCTAGACATTTTTTAATCAACAGAAAATTACATTGAAACTAGCATTTTATCATGTGTATTGAATTGGAAAACCAGAACATATACTGAACATCTGTCAAGTTTTATATTCACTTAGCTGTGAGCAAAGTTTTGTTAAAAGAACCATGTAAACCATAAAAGCCCAAGTGCATTTGCAAGCAAAAGATGTTGAGAGATTATCTACCACTAACCCTTGTAAGTATCCTTCCAGATGGAGTAGTGTCAAAGAAAGACATGGAAGCCTGGAAAACACTGCTCAACATCTTAACATAAAACTTTTGTGCTGTCCTCAATCCAGAAAATGCAATCAGAAGGGTCCGGATGAGCACAAAAAATCCACTTCCAAATGCTAAATATGAATAAATGCTGATAAACCTTCTAGGCTTCATAATCGCTTTTCCTTCTGAAGTAGAAAAAGCTAGCCAAAAGTCACTTAATATTTGCAAAGCTTGCCAACATATTTGAATGACAACCAAAACAATTACATGCAACCCTCGGAAGGACATTGTCCAATATGCCAAATAAATAGACATATTTACACGGCCAACAGCTCTCTCCTCTTCATCAATTAATGTAGAAGCACAGTGGCCAACAGACTCATTCTCCATCTCATTCTTGTCACATGCCTCTTTTTTTATTTCCAGTGAACCTTGATTTGGTAGTACATTCCCTCTCACTTGCTTCTGAAAGGAAGGATTCAAAGATGGTAGCTTGGATGGAACAGTTTCCATTGAGCAGGATTGTTGACATATAGTATCTTCTCTTTCAGTATCACAATCTGAATCACATTTAACTGTTACATCATCTAATGCTTTTTTGTGAGCATTAACTAGTGCCCCAAAGCTAGCATCCAGTGAGAGCTCATTATATGTGCCAGAACTCATGATACAACCTTCATTCATAACCTGAAAACATTTTTAATGTCATATGCAGTTTTACAAGACGGAAACCATAGTTAAACCTGATGGACTTCATTGATTTCTTCAAAATCTCTAAAAAATTTACATACAAGACCAGGCTTTTAAATGGTACTACTAGTATTCTTACTATTATCAAGTCAGCCTCACGGAGGAACTCCACTTGATGTGTCACTAGAACAACAGTCTTATCCTTTAAAGCACCTCTAATGCATTCCTGTAATGAAAAAAACATAGTTCCAATGGTAGCAATTAAATTACATCAAGAATGGGTGGCATATTGCAATTGTATTTAGAAATGACAAGCACCAACTCATAAACAAATAACAAATTAAAGACAATGCTAGAGACGAGTACACCACTATTAAGAGAAATAGCCATTAATGCCCACACATAAAAGTTAATGCAGCTGCAGCTGATTTACAAAAGTAACAAAAGACAAGTGCTCAGTGCACATCAAGTAGAAAATTAAATAGATTCTGACAACCATTACTTTATTTCTTTCCTTTTTAATAAACCAAAGATGAAATTGATGCCAACCATAATAGGGGAGAATTATCTGTTGTCTAAACCAAGCCATTACATCCAAGGATAAAAGTAGTCAATAGTGGGAACTCCGGAAAGAACCAAATATTTTCTAGAACTACACACAACAATGATGAGAACCTTTGAAGAAGGAAACAGAATGATGGCAAGATAAAGCCACATCATCTGATTCTAAAATCTTAGATAAAAAAATATGTCAATATCGGCTCTTGATCTGATGTGCTGATTGATATGTCTGTGAGATCCCACATGGATTTGTCTACTATTATATAACCAATTATTAGGTTGCTTGCACCCAAAAAAAAAATTGAATAGAAAGATGTTGAATTGTTTATAGCTTCGATCAGATAACATAATAATAAATATGAATATATAAGTAATATTAAATATTACTTATATATTCATTCTTAATATATAAGGTATGTTAAGATAAATATCAATATAGCATGATCGAATGATATATTACCAAAGCATAAACATCTTCTGCATTCTAAACTGTGATTAGTAACTGTTAAAATCAGTGAAACCGATTACAATACAAACAGTGACAAATTCACACCTGTGATAGGCGTGACTCCTTGAGGAGTCACATCTATCACAGATGTGACTCCTACCATCACTCACATATTTATATCAATGTCTTTGCCCTGCAATACCATGGATCGACACAAAAATCGGAAGTGTATGAGAAGTGGAAATTGCATATGAAGTACAAAAGAAAGTAATAAGTTAAGTCTACTATATAAATATCCAACTTTCAGAAAATATCCAAGTCAGAGATTATAAGTTCGATTTGAATTTACATGGTATCAGAGCCAAGTTAAGCAGAATCTGGGCAGAAAATCGAACTTGAGAAATTCAGATTTAATACATCTCGTTTCTCAAATGGCAGCAGCAATCCGATTCGAAGACATTGGAAGGAAAGAACGGCAAAAAGAAAAGGGTGTAAAGAAAATCAAGATGCGTAAATCGTTATCTTCATAAAAATGATCCATGAGTATAAGGAGCAGCAATCTATGTTAGGAGGACAGATCTAATTAAAGACAGCAGCAATCATGAGCAAATAATATATGAAAAGATTTGTAATGATTGGTGAAGTTGCATCCCTCAAAGGGAAATAAAAGGAGTCAATGAAGAAGATCGATAGGCATCAAGGAAGGAGAGGAATCAATCGATCTGAAATTAAATCAGCAAAGGTATGGAATCTCTATTATATATTGAACTTATAAATGTCTTAAGGCAATTTCTAAAGATATGCATATTCATATTGCAATAAGTAATATATAGTTGCAAATGCATTACTCAATGATACATTGGTAAATGATAAATGAATGACATGAAATAAGATATGATTAGCTTATAGGAATGCATTACATTATATTGACTAGAATAGCAATCAAATGAAATTAGTCATATAATTGACATAGGATATTTATGTACATTATCATCATGAATATGGAATCTTGATTACATATAATGGATGAACAAATGAATGTCATTATAAATGAATATACAAGGAAGAATGAATTAATATGATAAATGTGTATATATAGAATGAACATAATCAATATGATAATGGAAAGTGATCAAACATTAGATCATATGTGATGGGCCATATGATATGAGGCCATAATGATAAGTCATCATATTGAATATCAACAAAGACTTAGAAATCATAGGATTGTGCTATATCCAAGAAAAGGATTAGCCTCATCATTAATCGTCTCGTTATCCTAGGTGTATGGGTAAGTTAGGAGATTGTATGTTGGACCTAGGTAACCCTCAAGTGGATGAAGAACACTGTGTGGGTGTAAAGTCCCTTGAGCCAAGAGACGAAGAACACTGTGTAGGTGTGAAGTCCTTGGGCCTATGGTAATGATGAGCTCATCAATGTTAAATGTGCCCGACGTGAGGTGACTCTTGGTGGGATGAAGAATGTTGTGTGGACATGAAGTTCCATCAAGCCATATGGTGAAGAACTCTGTGTGGGAGTGAAGCCTTTGGGCCTCCATATGGGATGGTTAATGGCTCATCAATGAACCATACCTATGGAGCTAGAGATGGATTAATGATAGGGCGACACATGATCCTCTCAAGGGTAAAGCATAAGGCCTTTGATCATGAATATGAATATGAAAGTGAATATAAATGATTATGAATATGAAAATGGGATTAAGAGGGAGTTCACTGTACCTTATAATCCTCAACAAAATGGAGTTACAGAAAGAAAAAATAGAACCATTATAGAAGCTGCTAGGGCTATGTTACTTGATCAGAATATAGACACTTCACTTTGGGCAGAAGCATCTAGTACTGCTGTCTATATACAGAACAGATGTCCTCACTCTCATATTGATGACAAAACTCCTGAAGAAGCCTTCACTGGCACAAAACCAGACATTAGTCATTTAAGGATATTTGCACTGATCCACGGGGACGCGTCCCCCCCCGAAAAAGGTGCCGTTTCGGAGACGGGGACGTTTCCGAGACGGGGGGACGTCAGGGAAACGTCCCCCCCCCCGTCCCCCCGCCGCCCCGCCGTCCCCCCGCCTCATCAGAAGACGTTTCTCATTGGGGGGACGTCTGGACGTCCTCGAGTCTTCCAGGCGTCCCCCCTCGAAACATATATTTGTTTTTTTTTGTTTAGGTTTTAACCATTGTTTTGAAGTTTTCATTCACTTCACCGGCCCGTTCGCGTTCAAGGAGATTACTGCGTTTGAACTTTGATTAAATTTTGCCTCCGTCGAAATTTTCACAGGTACTACTGAGGCCCGAGGGTTTTATTTTGGGTGATTCGAATGCCTCAAAGAGATGGCATCGCGTGGGATATCCCACGCGATGCCATCTCTTTGAGGCATTCTTTTTGATATTTTTTTATGCTACAATAATAAACTGTGTACAATCTTATTGGAAGTGCGGCCATTAATACCTTACAGGCTTACAGTCAAATGTTTGTGTAACGTTCCTCTGAAGAACAGAGAATGCCTCAAAGTCCCACGCGATGCCATCTCTTTGAGGCATTCAACGTTTTTTAAAACGTTTTTACTTTTTAATTTCGGATTTCCATTTGGCATTTCCTAAACTTCTAGTTCTAAAACGGTAAAACCTTTTCGACAAATCCATTTTGTGCATATCCTGCAATCGTTGCAGTGCCTGCGTCTCCCTACCTGCGTCAAAATGGGAGCTTTGGTTATTTTTAAATTTTTTTGATAAAGGATAGAGGAATTTTGTCAGATGTTGTGGTTGCAGCAACTGCACTGTTAGACTGTAGAGTGTAGTCTGTATGCAGTGTGCACATTGCAAACTCAAAGTGGAAGCAGCAAGCACAGACAAGGCACATGAACTGTTTGACAGAATGCCTCAAAGAAATGTGGAAGCTCCGAAGCATAGACAAGGCACGTGAACTGTTTGACAGAATGCCTCAAAGAAATGTGGTCTCCCTCAAAGAAATGTGGTCTCTGCATAGACAAGGCACGTGAACTGTTTGACAGAATGCCTCAAAGAAATGTGGAAGGCTGGAAGCATAGACAAGGCACGTGAACTGTTTGACAGAATGCCTCATTCTGTCAAGGTGTGAACACTGAAAGCATAGACAAGGCACGTGAACTGTTTGACAGAATGCCTCATTCTGTCAAACAGTTCACGTGCCTTCTCTATCACAGTCTATGCTTCCACTGTTCCACATTTCTTTGAGGCATTTTGTCAAACAGTTCATGTGCCTTGTCTATGCAGACTGCAGAGACCACATTTCTTTGAGGCATTCTGTCAAAGACTCAAACAGTTCACATGCCTTGTCTATGCTTCCACATTTCTTTGAGGCATTCTGTCAAACAGTTCACGTGCCTTGTCTATGCTTCCACTTTGCATACACATCTAACAGGGCAGTTGCAACTACAACATCTGACAAGTCACAAAATTGAAAATTCCTCTATCCTTTATGTTTTAGATGGATGTCCAACTCCATACCCTATTCCAAAGCTCCCATTTTGACACAGGCAGGGAGGATGCTGGGCTGGCAAAGGTTGTGGAATTCCGAATTTGGCTTTGCACCAGCCAATTGCATTTGCAGCTTGCTTTAACAAATCCTGCAATCATTTTGTGCATATCCTGGAATCATTGCAGTCCATGAGACCACATTTTGATTTTTGAATTTTTCTGATTTTCATTTTTAAAATTTTTTTCTTAACAATGAAGTTGTACATTGTTTTAACTTTTTTCAATTTTAATTTTTGATTTTCTTTTGCAGGCTGCAGCATCATCATCATAATGAGTTCACAGTCACACATCATAAGTGACAATGAGGATAGAGAGGTTGAAGTTCACAGTGAAAATGACTCATCTCAATCTGATGATCGAGATCCTGATTTTGATTTAGAAGGGGAGGGTGAACATGCCTCAAATACTCGATCTCACTCTCAAACTGACACAAGTTCCGTTGGGAGTAAAGCTCGTGATAAGTGCCCTTCACAATTCCTTCAAAAATGGGCCAAGGGCCCCTTTGATCCAAAATCACCTTTAAAACAATTTGCATCTAAGATAGAAGCAAACCCTGCGGCAAAGGGGGGGGGCACTAGAAAATGGAAGTGCAACATATGTAAGCTTACATGGTTTGGAAGCATTACAAGAACTAATGCTCACCTTCTTCTTGTCCGAGGCAAAGGTGTAGATGTATGCAAAGTTGTGGATGGTAACTTGAAGTTCAGGGCTGAAGTATTAAAATTATGGGGTTGTAAAGAGGATGAAGCATCACCTTCTGTTATGTTGCCACAAAGGAGTAGGGGTGATCAAATTTCTAGTGCTACTTTGCAGACTCAAAGGCCACCAAATCCATCCAGTTCAAGTGCAACACAGCCTAAGGGGAAACGTAAGATGGCATCTTCACAACCATTGGCAGATTTATTCAATGTGCAAGCAAAGGATGAGGCAGATGATGCCATTGGCAAATTCTTCTTTGCTAATGGCATTCCATTCCATGTGGCTCGCTCTCCTTATTATAAGGAAGCTGTGTCAAAGATAATAAGGGCAGGACAATCATATGTGCCACCAGGGGAGACTAAATTGAGGACAACAATCTTGGATCAACACTATTCCAAGATTAATATTTTGATGGAGAAGATGAAGAGAACCTGGATCACAAGTGGATGCAGCATAGTCATGGATGGGTGGACGGACATTAGGCACCGTCCACTCATCAACATCATCGTTACATCTACAGCGGGCCCTTATTTCCTTAGGGCTATTGATTGTTCTGGGCATAGCAAGGATGCCCATTATCAGTTCCAGATCCTCAAGGATGCTATAGAGGAGGTTGGGCCACAAAATGTGGTGCAGGTAGTGACAGATGCGGCCCATGTGTGCAGAGCTGCAGGGAAGTTGATTGAGGCAGCCTATAGACATATTTGGTGGACTCCTTGTTGTGTGCATGCTATGAATAATGCACTTAAGGACATGGGTAAAATCAGTTGGATCAAATTAATTGTCAGTGATGCTAGAGATGTGCAGATGTTTATCTGCAATCACCATACTCCACATGCACTTTTCAGGTCCTTCTCCAAGAAGGAATTCCTGAAGCCTATAGAGACTCGGTATGCATCATATTTTATTCTCTTGGAGAGGATGCTTGAGTTGCAAGAGCCATTGCAACTAATGGTAATGACAGCAGAATGGAACCGATGGCCTGAGTCAAAGACACAGAAGGGATTGAGGGTTAAGGAGGTGGTGACGAATGATGTCTTTTGGGCTGATGCCAAATATATTGTCTCCATCATTCAGCCAGTCTTCACAGTTATTAGATTTGGGGATTCTAATGCACCTTCCCTTGGAGAGGTATATGAGTGCATTGATTCCATGCTTGATCAAATGAAGACTATTGTGCGAGAGAAGGACCCCACAATGCAATTCTACACCGAGCATATTCATCCAATCATTCAACGTAGATGGGAGAAGCTCAACACTCCCTTACACATGGCTGCCTATGCATTGAACCCAAAGTGGTACATACCTAGGCCCGGTAGAATCACACCTATACAGGATGCTGAGGTGAAGGAAGGGTTCATGAAGGCCATTGACAAAATGTATGATTCTACAGTGGCCAGTTTGCTTCGTACTGAGTGGTCAAAATTTGCCATTCTTTGGGGATATTCAGAGGCAGCCCAGATAGATTTGGAGACTATGTCACAGGAGGACCCCAAGTTGTGGTGGACTATGCATGGGCCTAGATCTTTGATTACTACTCTAGCCATTCGTTTGCTGTCCCAGGTTTCTAGTTCTTCTGCTGCTGAGAGGAACTGGTCTACTTATAGCTTCATCCACTCTGTTAAGAGGAACAGGCTTACTTCTAGGAGGGCAGAGAAGCTTGTGGCTGTACATAGTTCCTTGCGTCTCATTGACTGCACCACAACTACATACAGGGAGAGTCCAGCAGCCAGATGGGATGTAGAGCCAGAAGAGCCATCACAAATAGATGAGGATGCTACACAGACAGGGCTGGTTGGTATTGGTTTAGATGAGCTTGAGCATTTGGGGTCCAGCAGTTCCAGTGATGACGAGATCGACATGGAGCTTGGGGATGATTAGATCATTCATCATTGGTGGCACCAAGCCATTAACCATTTTGGCATTACTATTTACTAATTTAGTATTTAGTATTTACTATTTCAATATTTTGAACATTGTTGAAACTTGAAACTTGATTGTAA
This sequence comes from Cunninghamia lanceolata, assembly GCA_027924645.1. Taxonomy (NCBI): domain Eukaryota; kingdom Viridiplantae; phylum Streptophyta; class Pinopsida; order Cupressales; family Cupressaceae; genus Cunninghamia; species Cunninghamia lanceolata. The sequence continues at coordinate 4,775,735 of BSBN01000209.1, forward strand.
TTATGAACAATGATTATGAAATTCAAATTATGAAACATCTAGTTCTCATTCCAATGTCTCACGTTGTTTCAATGTTCACTAGTTCAATGAAATCATGGCAATGTGTTTAAACTCTAAACTTTACTTATTCCTTAGGCTTCTACAATTATACATCTTTTTATAACTAATTTTTCAAGTATTATATGTATTTCAGCGCGCCGCTCCCCCGCCGCCCTCCCCCCGCCGTCCCCAAATTTAGGCCCCCCCCGTCCCCGAACCCGAAACGCGTCCCCTGCCGTCCCCCCGTCCCCATCCCCGAAACTCCGTGGAACTATGGATATTTGGTTGTCCTATTTACATTCATGTGCCCAAAGAGAAAAGAACTAAGCTAGAACCTTCTAGGAGAAAAGGTATCTTTGTAAGCTATAGTGAAACATCAAAAGCTTATAGAATATATATACCTGGTCAAAGACAGATTGAACTAAGCAGAGATGTGATTTTTGAGGAAGACATAGCTTTCAAAAGACCCAGAAATGATATTGAGTCAGAAATTCAAACTTCCAACTCAAGCATAGAAGAGGATCCTACACCTGAGTTTCAGAGGGAGTATCCCGGGGAAGAGGTAAACCATGAACAAATCACATCACTAGAAAATCCCAAGAAAAGACCACTTTGGGCCACCAAAACAATGGAAGAAGCTAAAAATTATGCCGCTCCATCAGGGACTTGGCCACCAAAACAAGACCTACGAGATTCTCTAGTTATGTAGCTTTAATGAGTGAATTCATTAAATCAGAACCTTCTAGTGCTATAGAAGCTCTTAAGCACCAAGTATGGAAGGATGCCATGACAGAGGAGTATCAATACATCCTGAAGAATGATGTGTGGTATATAGTACCTAGACCAAAAGGGAAATTTGTTGTTTCTTCAAAATCGCTATTTAAAATCAAACATGCTACAGATGGCAGTATAGGGAAATACAAAGCAAGATTTGTAGCCAAAGGATTTTCACAAAAGGAAGGAATTGATTACGACAAAACCTTTGCTCTAGTTGCTCGATATACATCAGTCAGGGCAGTTCTAGCTATTGCAGCAGCCAAAGGGTGGAAAGTCCATCAAATGGACGTAAAAACTGCTTTCTTAAATGGAACCATTGAAGAAGAGGTTTACTTAGAGCAACCCGAAGGATTTGAGATTCACTACGCAGGATCCCATGTATGTAAATTAAAGAAAGCTCTATATGGACTTAAACAGGCCCCCAGAGCCTGGTATGAAAGAATTGATAGTTATCTCTTGAGATTAGGCTTTTCAAAGAATGATGCAGATCCAAATCTCTACTTCAAACAAAGCAAAGGTGATATGTTAATATTGATATTATATGTTGATGATCAATTGATTACAGGAGAAAATTACCTTATTGATCAGTGTAAGAAAGATCTAGCTTCAAAATTTGACATGAAGGACTTAGGTCTATTACACTACTTCCTTGGACTGGAAGTATGGCAGAAATCAGACTGTATTATTCTAAACCAAGGGAAATACACAATTGATATATTAAAAAGGTTTGGTATGATGGAATGTAGACCTATGTCTTCCCCCATGGAAACAAATCTTCATAAATTGAAGGAAGCAGCAGCAGATTCTCCGTTGGCAAATCCCACTCTGTACAGACAGATAATTGGATCCTTGATGTATTTGGTCAATACCAGACCTGATATCTGTTATGCTGTAAATGCCTTAAGTCAGTTTATGTGTGAGCCCAAGGAGATACATCTTGTGGCTGTGAAACATATAATGAGATACCTTCAAGGTACTCTAAATTATGGCTTAAAATATGAAAAGGTTGACTTAGATCTACATGGATTCACAGATTCAGATTGGGCTGGAAGTGTAACTGACCGGAAGAGCACCTCCAGATGTTGTTTTAGTTTAGGGTCAGCAATGATATTGTGGATCAGCAAAAAACAGTCTTCAGTTGCTTAGAGTTCTACAAAAGCCGAATATATTGCAGCTTCTATGGCTACTAGAGAGGCAGTATGGTTTAGAAAACTGCTTGTGAGATTATTTGGTAAACATCTGAAACCAACTATCATCCACTGCGACAATCAAAGCTGTATTAAGCTATCCGTGAATCCAGCATTCCATGATAGATCTAAACATATTGAGATTCCTCATCACTATGTGTGTGATATGGTGGAAAGGAATGTGATTCAGTTGGAGTATATCAGTACAGGAGATCAAACTGCAGATATTCTTACTAAACCACTCCTCAAGGTAAAAGTTGAATACTACAGAAAAAAAAATCTCGGTATGATTGAAATGTAAAATTCTAATTGATTTGTACTAATATATTAAAGATGTTTAATGTGTAAACATCTTGGTCATATGTGTGACTCTATGACATTATGGGCCTACCCATTCTGTGTTTATTTCCAAAAGGTGACGATTTTTTGGATAATCTACACTTGTACCTAACATTATAAGATGACGATCTTATAATGTTCATTAGACTGATATCATGTGACTTGATATTGGTATGAATCATGGAGTTATCATGATTAAGTTATGGTAGACATTATGTGACTTAATGTCAGTGCACATACCATAACTGGGATATATATAAGGAGAATGTAATGTTCTCGAGTATAGTATATCCTTTAGTATCACGAGGTAGGTGATGCTACGTATCACGAGATAGGTGATACTATATATCATGAGTTATGTGATATTAAATTACTTTGAGTAATTCATTATAGATCAGATAATTGATATTCACAGAGATTATTGTGATATTGTTATCTTCTCGAGCTAAGAGGGAGTGTTGAGTTGTTTATAGCTTCAATCAGATAACATAATAATAAATATGAATATATAAGTAATATTAAATATTACTTATATATTCATACTTAATATATAAGGTATGTTAAGATAAATATCAATATAGCATGATCGAATGATATATTACCAAAGCATAAACATCTTCTGCATTCTAAACGATGATTAGTGTTGTGACGTTTTCACACATCGCCCCATTGCAAATGGGGACCCCCTTTTTTCTCGCTTTCGCCGTCATTTTTGCTTTGATCTTGCAATTTCTTGCCCGACTCCATGAAGCTAGGAAAGAATGTCCAAGCAGTTAGCTCACAGGGAACATTAGGAATGCTTGAAATAGTGAATTTCTCCTGAGGATGAATAATGACCTACCTATCATTCCTCGATTAAATCTGGATAGTCCATGGAAGGAATCCATCATCCCATAGAAGAAGTCCAAATCCTTCGCTCTCAGCATAAAACTCCTTGATGAACAGGAATCCTATTCCAAAGTTCCTATCCAAAATCCCGTTGCGAGCTCTATCCGGATTCTTGTTCCACAGTTCCAATCCATGTTTCAAACTTCAGGATCTGGAGGTCCTTGTTCGCAATTCCATTTTGGTGGTATTTGTCCTAAGTTCTTGTCTAGGGTCCTAGTCCAAAACCCACCATGATTTCTGTTCCAGGGCTCTAAATCCAGAGTCCGGAGTGCATCGAGGGCTTGTCATTCCTTGTCGAAAATCATCGATCCCTGATTTGAAGTAATGGAAAATTCCAAAGATGACTACAGGCGTTCCATGATAAAAGAGGCAATTCCTCATTCAAATGCCAAGAAGCTTCATCCAGAGTGAATAGAAATTCCACAGTTCAAGGCAAGAAAACCCAAGATCCTCAAGAAGGAATTCCTGAACTGGATATTCCTTGACAGGAACATTCCTGAATTGAACATTCCTTGACCCACTCCAAAAGGGCAACCTTCTACCTTGCAAGAGTTCCGGATAGGAAAATTCCTTCACTTGGTGAAATTTGCAAAACAAGGAATTCAAGGATTATTCCATTCCAAGACCCACCTTGAAGCTGCGACTTTTTGCCTTGGAGGAATTCCTGACAGAGGAAATTCCCTGACCATCAGGAAAATGTGACAAGGTGGAAAATCCTGTTCCTACTGGATTTTGCGCCCTAGGACTGGAAGTGTCCAGTTCCCCCTCTTGACCTGTCCAGTCACCAGTTGGCCTGAAAATCGTTTCCTGACTCCCCTGTGGGTGATTGGATCCTGGAATTCACAGTCTGGTTTGAGCTCTTTCACCATGGAAATGAGATTCCTTACGGAGGATGGAAGAAACGAAAACTTCGTGTTTCGGATCTCGTGTCGCCATTGAACCTTCCTAAGGCAGCTAGAGTTAACCTTCTGCAAATTTTACCACGAAAAGAAGAGATTCCGGGGGGATGGAACAAACGAAAGATGGAACAAACGAAAGACTCCAAGGTCACCAACTCTGTATCTCGCCTTGGAAATGAGAGATTCCTCGAGGATGGGAGAAACGAACTCCGTATCTCGCCTTGGAAATGAGAGATTCCCGGAGGATAGAAGAAACGAACTTCGTATCTCGCCATGGAAACGTGAGATTCCCGGAGGATGGAACAAACGAACTTCGTATCTTGCCATGGAAACGAGAGATTCCCGGAGGATGGAAGAAACGAACTTTGTATCTCGCCATGGAAACGTAAGATTCCCGAAGGATGGAAGAGACGAAGGATGGAAGAAACGAACTCCTTATCTCGCCTCGGAAATAAGAGATTCCTCGGGGATGGAAGAAACGAAGGATGGAAGAAACGAAGGCCCCGTGTTTCTGATCCCATGTCGATGACTGAACCTCCGTAAAAACAACTAAGGTATACCTACTGCAAAACTAAAATCCCACTCAAAATTGACTTAAGGTAAGTCCTTGGCCAAAATCCATGAAATTGGAACAGGCAAGGTCAAAAGCGCAGAATCCTGCACATGATGAAATTTGCGCTCAAGGACAATTTTTGTCCTTGGGCGCAAAATCCTTGACCTACTGGAATTTGCATTCAAGGACAATTTTTGTCCTTGGGCGCAAAATCCTTGACCTACTGGAATTTGCACTCAAAGACAATTTTTGTCCTTGGGCGCAAAATCCTTAACTGTTGGGAATTTGCGCTCCAGGACAATTTTTGTCCTTGGGCGCAAAATCCTGCCCCAGTGGAAATTTGCGCTCCTAGGGAACTTCGCCATTTTTCAGCGTCTCTTAGGGTAAAGGTATATTAAAAAATATATTTAAGTATAAGAAAATTTCTTATACTTTAAATATTTTTCAATATACCTTTTCAGGATGTTTGAGATAGGTCTCGAATCCACCGGATTTAACATGCAAAATCTAGAATTTGGAGGATCCACTAGATTTCAGACTTAGTCAATTTTTCAGGATTTCAAGATTTCAGGCTACCAGACTTAGCCAATTTCAAATAGATAAGTTGCAAAATCATTCAAGTAAAAGGAATCCCTGACTCAAGGAGAATTTGTCCAAGGTCGCATAATCCAAGACATCAGGAATTCCCCGACATTGCAAAATCCCCGACATCGCATTATCCAAGACATCAGGAATTCCCCGACATTGCAAAATCCCCGATGTCGCAAAATCCAAGACATTAGGAATTCCCCGACATTGCAAAATCCCTGACAAACCAAATTCCCCGACATTCATAAATCCCCGACCACCGACATGGGGGAAAAGGACAAAAAGCTAAGTCGGCCAGTGATAAGGTATGGCGGCTAAATTTCTCCTCCTCCAACCTAGGTCGGCCAAGTGGCAAAGAAGGACAACTTACCTATAAAAGGAGGGCGCCCAGGTCATTTCCAAGCATTCAAATTCAATTCCAGAGCAAGGAGGGCAGAAATTCATCCTCCAGGACAAGTGGAATTCCAGGATGAGCAAAAATCCCCGACTCCCAGGAATCCCCGACCAACTAAGATTCCTTCTGTCCATGCCTGGTAACCCTGGAATGAAGGAAAAGTCAATCGAGTATGAAGAATGCTGGAGAATGAGGGAAATCCTTTGTTTGTTCAGGAATTTATAAGTGAAATTGATCAAAACTTGCAAAATCATTCATGTTTCATTTCATATTGCATTGCATTTATGGATTTTGTGCATCATGACTATTCGAGATTTCCCTTGTTTTGCAAGAATCCAAGACGAGGGTAAGTTCCATGAGGAGGATGAACAAGGATGATCTGGGGCAAGCAAGATGGATGCAGAGAGTTCAAGCGCCGGAAATGATGACCATTTCAAGGATCCAGGAGTTCCAACAATAAGAAGACTACACATGCATACCGAGGGAAGGGAAGGCAACATCAAAGATTCCAGTTCGGCGACAGAGAGACTTCGCACAAGGGGATAAGAAAGATCAAGATGTCCTTCCAAGGACTTCAAATGACACAGGGAATGCCTGCATCAAGGATGGCGGAATGGGAGAAATCACTCCAAGCCCAATATCAGGGATTCTGGTTTCGGACAAGAGGATCAATCCTTGGACAACCCGGAGGATGCACTTCAAGTTCACCATCCATCAAGAAGAACGGGAATCCACACCAAGGATGAGGAATTCCAACCCAAGAATCCAGAACAAGGAATTCCAACTCAGGAAGGAATTCCATTCCAGGACCCTAAGGAAAGTGCGCCCCTGCTCAAGGAAGGCTTCCTCCACATGAAAATCTTGTTCACCCTGGTATCTACGCTCAGGATAAAGGACTCAAGGACATCATGGAATTTGAGACTAAAGAACAGGAGGAAGTTCCAGACAGATAGGACATTCCTATCCAGGAGTCCTAGATAGGTGGCGACCAGGACAGCTGGAAGTTTTCCTTACACATTCTGACGACCAGGACAGGTGGCAGTCTCCTACATGAACAACCTGACGACCCCACTTGCTTTTCTAGGGTTTATGACCCAGGGCACATGTTTCAAGGAAATTTGATTTCCTTTTGCCCTAAGATATTTTTGAGAGCCTATATAAAGGCTGAGGGATGCTTCATTTTATCTCTCTCTCTTCTTCTGATTTCTATCATTCTGATGCTCCTAGAGCACCTTAGTAGCTAGCTTTTATTTCTGCATTGTTCTCCCTGAGCTAAAACTCCAAAGATCAGTCAGATTGTTGTAATACAGACTTCTGAAGCAATAATATATGCATTGAAGAATGGTGTTCATATATTTCTTTGGATTTTTGGCATGGTCTTATTGATTTCTTGGAGCAAATCTGAAAGATGTTGAAGTTCTCTCTTGTATTTTCTTACTTTCATTAGATAGATGCGATGGAAATGTTCTTGTTGAATGATTGAAGTTGATTTGTTCATACCATTTGTGATCTGTGGCTTGTAAATCACTTTGTATGGTTAGTCTGAACATGATCCATGCTTAACTTCGGTTGTTTCTGTATGATCAGTTCCATGTTCCATGACAGGACAGTATGAAAACCTCTACCTCTACCCCAGAAGATTGCACCATCCCTGCCTAGTTGTAGTCTCATGGTGAAGCAGAGGACTGGTTCCAGTTTCATCTTCAACAGCAGTCATTTCCATTGATTAGATTCCTAAACCCTTACCTCATCTTTTGCATTTTCTTTTAGATTTTCACTAGGATTAGTTTTCTAGAAGCTTCATTGCCAAATCATCCGCCTAAACCAGAGAGTGGAACCTAGGAATTCCAAGCTGTCCATTTGTGAAAGAGTTCCATTCGCCCACAAGTCCGAGTCTCAGGAGTGAATTCCATGTCTACGAAGGAGTAAGCCCACGTAAGTCCCCCTCGTGATTACCAGCAAATCACATCATTCCACTGAGTCTATACCTGTGCACGTCAAGACCTGACATTCAAGGAACCTTGGGGCAGTCTCATTCGATCACATAGTTCAACGTCTGAGAAGCTTTATTCAAGAGAGGATAGGATACTCTGTGTTTTATTCTAATGTTGTTGTAGTCACAAAAACCTCATCAACAATTAGTAACTGTTAAAATCAGTGAAACCAATTACAATACAAACGGTGACAAAGTCACACCTGTGATAGGCGTGACTCCTTGAGGAGTCACGTCTATCACAGATGTGACTCCTACCGTCACTCACATATTTATATCAATGTCTTTGCCCTGCAATACCATGGATCGACACAAAAATCGGAAGTGTATGAGAAGTCGAAATTGCATCTAAATTACAAAAGAAAGTAATAAGTTAAGTCTGCTATATAAATATCCAACTTTCAAAAAATATCTAAGTCAAATTATAAGTTCGATTTGAATTTACAAAAGACAACAAGTGAAAGTGTGGGATCATTGATCACACTTTTTGGAGCAGCAGACCTAGCAGACCTGAGCGCCCTAATTTGGAGTAGAATTCTTTGGTAACTGAAGGTTCTACGGTTAAGGTTTCATGCCCTAATTGGAGCAGCACTCATTAAAGTACCTTGCTATCACTTCAGAGCTCTTTTGCATTGTTTTTTGGTATGTACAACCTTAGAGTTTAGAGCAGATTATTGCTGGGCATGTTTGTCATGTTTGCCCAATACAATTGATGTAATGGAAGACTTGTCATATTCTGATTTTTATAGCAGCAGACTTCTGATTTAATTTTCAGTCATTTGTGGTTGCCAATTGAAGTGGATTCATTGCATATTTGGTTGTGAAATTCAAGTATATTATTGGTAAACATATTGGCAATGATATTATGATGTTTTGGCATGATTTATGGGCTGTTGTATGCATTTATTTAAGTCTGATTTGAAATTCAAAAGTTAGGGTTTAAGCAGAAAACTGAAGTGCAGAATTTAGGGCAGAATTCCAAATTAAGAAAAATTAGAGTTTCCCAAATGTATAAGTTTGGAAAGCCCATAAATCCAAAATTGTCCTAAATATCCCATTTTGGGATATTACAGTGGTAACAGAGCCATGATCTTGCCAGCCTGGAGGGTTTGATCATGGAAGAGAAAGAGATGGAATCATTTAGAGAAAGCCAAGATAAATTGAAGAAGGAAATTGATAGACGATTGTATGAACAAGAGGCCACTCAAATCTTTGAAGAGTACAACGCTTCATCACTTGATTTCAGGTTAGCAACTCCTTTTGGATTTTTCTTGAAGGTTCATGAAGCTGGAAATCCAGGGAAGGAAGATCTATATGCCTCCATCCGATTGGTAGTCATCTATGTTAAAAGGTTAGAGAAGGATTAAGGATCAATTGCTTGTGACTTGCAGCCTACAAATGATCATGAGGACATAAATCAGTCTACGTATGTTGAAGATTGAACTCCAAGCCCTAAAGAAGATAAAGCCAAAAGTACACCTCAGCCCTATGAAGATGCCACCATGAAAGAGGAAGGCTTACTTGTTGGTGATTTACATCCTACAAGCCATTATGAGGGTCTGGGCGAAGAAGTATCACACATTGCAAGTGGCAAATACCTAAGACTTCATAATGATCACATGATGAAAGGACATGCTATCACTAAGATTGCCAAACCTACAAGGTTGGATCAACTACAAGAAGGTATGAGTTCATTTGTTGTTCCTTTGATTGAGCCTAGCATTGCCTCATTACCTTTGCATCACAATGGCAAGGAGTCAAATGATAGTTTGGATGTCTTTGAGATGGGTATTGTTAATACATTTGAGGATGGTTCAGAAAAATTGCTATGTAGTGAAGAAAGAGAAGTTGCTAAGGTTGATTTAGATTGGCAAGAGATGAATGATCCCTTGGTGGTCAAGGAGGTCATAGCGGTACATTCACTTCTTAGGTCAGCCATTGAGGAAGATCATGAGGTAGAAGATTCTACCTACAATTTTGATGGAGACCCTTGGATCGAGCATGGTGATGACTTAGCACATGGGCATCATGGAGAAGATGGCAAGGAAGGAATTGGTTTGGAAAGACATGATCGTGATATGTTGCATGAAGACATTGGGTCTCATAAGTCACATCACTTGGAAGGACAATGGAAGACACATGAAGGTAAGCTTGTGGAAGCCCTAACTCATTTTGATCATGTTCATAAGGTGATGGCAGATTTGTGTTGGAGGGCTCTTGGGAAGCATGAACACTTTGAAGAAGATATATACCTTGTTGGTTTTCAAGAACTCCAAGAAGCAATGGCTATGGTGAAATCAAACTACTTGCGTCTACTTGCAGATAGAGATCATCTCTTCAAGATTGGCGAGATATATGCTAATGCTTTGAGAAGGGAGGAAAATGAAATGGATAAGCTCGCCCTTGAGCTTAAGGACACTATGGATTCTTTGAAGAGCATTCAAAAGGCCCTTCAAGAATCGGAAGATCAAGTGAAGAAGCTTCGTTGGGAGTTGAGCATGGCACACTCTTCATCATACACAGCAGAAATTCATACTTCTATGGCGGCCACATCCGATGATGAACAATGCAACATAAAGATGGCAAAGAGTGGAGACATGGAGGAAGGTCTTGAAGGATCCTATGATGAAGCCATGAAGGTAGAAGAGACTTATACACATGTGGATTCAGTTTGCAGCCATGACACACTTGATTTTCCATTGAAGACATCCTTTGGACCTGCCCTTGTTGAGGATCATCCACTTATGGAAGAAAAGGAGGTTAAGATAAGGTCTGATTTTTGGATATGTAATAGCAGTCCCTTACTCTCACAATATTGTGACATGACAGCCAAAGGGAGAGAGGTTCAATTCAGATTGAAGGCAAGTGAATTTCAGATAGAGTCACCTTTTGGATCTGCACTTGTGGGAGGACACATGGCAAAGGAAGAGGAAGTGATTGAGGAGCTAGACAACTTGCTAAGGTATGATAACAGGCCTGATTTTCTGATGAATGACAGCAGTCCTTTATCTTCACATTATAATGTTATGACAGCCAAAAGGATCAGCTTCGAAGCATGTAATTTTCATCAGGAGACTCATGTTGGATCAACACTTCATGGAGAGCATGCGACAAAGAAAGAAAAGATGCTTGAAATGGATGAAGACAATATGGAAAGGTATGACATCAGCTCTGATTTTCTGATTTGAAACAACAGTCTTTGGTTTTTGAATAATCTTGAATCGGTGACTCCTACTCATGAGGATGATAGTAAGAAGACTTCTCCTATCGTTGGCACTCCATTGGGAGTCAAACATGAAGATTTTATGGATTGTCCAAGACACAAGATGTCTAATTTGATATGCCATGGCATGAAAGAGGCAAAGAAGATTCAAAGCATGTGGCATGTGAGGGATGAACATTGTATGGTGGCCAAGCGAGTGGAACAACTAGTTTGGTACGGTGAGAGGTATGATTCAGAATTCTTTGTTTGTTCACTTAGCTGGCTTCATGAGGAGTTGATGTCACATCTTGCGGAGAGCCACTTGAAGGCTCACATCATAGGCTTGGATGGCATTATGGAGTGTACACTTGGTGGACCAGCCACTAGTGTAGATGGAGCTATGGGTAATCCAGTTTGGATTGGGCCTTTGATCATTCATGAAGCACTGGAGGAGTTTGCTTGTGATGAGTTCCATCATGTTGATGATTCTTCGATGGAGTATGAGGTTGCCCTACATAAGGGATTTGAGGCTCATGTCATGGAGACACTTGTTTTTAATTGGCATCCACTTGAAGGAACCGAGTTTCGTCTAAGCTATGACACGAGGTATGGAGGTATTGTTATAAGGATGCTTGATTTTAAGGTACTAACGGTTGCATTTCAGCGGGGCTATGGCTTAGGGTTTGGAGATGAGCATGAAGACATTGGTATTCCAGCCCAAATTCTTGAGTTACTACTTCAAGCATGGATGAGAGATGGCTGTTCTACATTTTCATACATGGATTTCCTTGGGAGTACTTGGAGGACAGCAGCTGATGAGGTGTTTTGGAGGGGCTTGGACCATCCCTTCATTATTGGAGGATGGCGTATGGATGATACTCTATCATCATATGTCATTATAGGTATTATTTGCAGCCACATAGGTTTGATTTTCAGTTGGGAAGTTGCTGCTCCAATCTACATCAGCAACCTAGGAGGAGTTGATATGTATTGTTTGGCACCTATGATGGGAGTTTTGCACATCCATGGGAGGTCTACAAGAGTTGGAAGATGGTTTGGTGTTGCTAGCACTTCAAGATGCTTCCATCTCTTCATGTTTGCTGGATGTAATGATAGGATAATTTGGGATCCAGGTGGTGGCACGCTTGGCACATCACTTCATTGGGATTTTGATGGGTTGCTTCACAACTCCTGGAGTGTTGATGATTTTGATAGTGTGGAGCAGCAAAGGCTTCTAGACAAGTGGACGTGTTTCAGACTTCAGATTCTTCATCCCTTGTTGATAGGCATGACCCTTCAAGGCTTTGGATCGGACTAGTTGTTTGCTATTGTTGAATGAAGTCTTGGGGGTTTTGGAGATCGTTGCACTTGTGGTTATGGGCATATTTTCTAAGTCTGGAGGATGGGGCCAGGTTGAGCTCGAGTGTGTATGGCTTCAGCTACCAGAGCTCACTTCGCATTGCATTCTTCACATTCTTTTTGGAGGATACAGCCACAGGTGGAGATTTGGTGTGATCATAGGGCATTTGGACGGATGGTGTCATGTCCCCATATTAAGGCATTTGTTTAAATTAAAGATTTGAACATTATGATAAAGACAGTGTAGTTGCCTTCGTAAAATATCAATTCAAATGATAGAAATAATTACATATATTATTAATATATATTATTTAATAAATAATATTAAAAGAATATCATTATATGAATATTTTAATATAATTCAAATATAATTATATTATATTATCATATTTATAACAAATATAAATATAAAATGCAATATTATTATATTATATAAAAGTCTATCATAAGTTGTATGTTGTTTCGAGGAGCAAAGGTGGGTATACCAAGTCTATCATAAGCTATATGTTGAGTAACCCCTTTGTTATTAACAGATGCTTCTCCATCATTTCTCTTATCCTTCTCATCTCCGTACCTGTTCCTGTCACCATTGTTGCCCCCATTGTTGTTCCGATTCTTGTCATTGTTGTTGTTGTTATTGTTGTTATTGTTTCTAGGATTCCCGCTGTCCCCTAGCTAAATCATTCAGAATGTCATGGCTGCTAGGCTCTTCACGGTCTCTGTCACCCATCTCAACCACTGGTACCACTACTGTATCAGCACCTACAAAAGGGTCTATATGCGGAGGTATTGCAAGATCTGGCTATGACCTATTTCTCCTAAGGTAATATTGATGTATACCCAGCTGCATCACTCAATACCCACTCTACATGTTTCAATCTAACCTCACATGATGGCAAGATTATCTGTGCTCTGATACCATTGTCATGCACCTGTCCTATCAGGTTTTTATGCCAAGTTTTTTTTTGTTTTTTGTCTTTGGTTTCATTGTTGAATGTGTTTAGGGTTTGTTTGTGTTTTTCCATATGATATTTGCAATATAACAATGTAAAATGGTACATGCAACAATACCCAGAAAATATATAACAGATATACATAAAATAACGAAGACCCAGATCATAAAATTGCTTAAATAGAATTATAGTAACATACCCATTTCATTTTCTTCAACTTTGTATTTCTATTGTACATGAACCAGCAATACAAATATCATAAATCACTTCCGAATCACCAACAGAGGAGTGTTCTCCGTCAAACAAAGAATGGCAATGGATTTAGTTATCCTAGGCGCCCTCCATGCATGAGTGTGATGACCAAAATATGAGGTGATTCAATCCTAAGATCCCCCATGTCCTTATTGTTGTACGGCCAGCTTGGTGATTGCTACAACAGGTAACAAGCTCCAAAATGGTTACCAATCTGTCACAGAAGTTCTGTAATTATCTGCAGCTGCTAATATGTTCTCTACGCCCAAGGACAAGCACAAAAACCTTCAAGAAACACTCCAATCTAATGCCACAAGATGTATGGCCAGTCTTGGAATGGTACACCCTGATATGTTTGCTCTAAGTTGCTCCAATAACTCTGAAATCTTTGTCAATCTTGCTCAATAATGTCTCCCCACAGCAATTCAGAAAATCTACATTAAAACAAGAGTAATATCTCCCAAAAATCTATCAAAAATGCATCAATCTAAGCACAATGTGTAGCCCCTAGTTGAGACTCCCAGCAACCCTCCTAATGTTGTCTTTCAAACACGAAGAGAGCGATTCCACAAAGGTTTTCATCTCTGCAAAACCCTTGATCAGCAAACAAGCCAAAGCTCTAAGCTTCTCACATCAAGTTTCAAAGAGAGTGAATGAATGAATAATCCCCAAATGAATTCTCTTTTCTTCTTTTTCTTTCCTCACTCCCAACGCCCAAGAGGAATGAATCATATTTTAATATTTTAATAACTTTAAGTCCCATGTACCCTCATAGGATGGGCGCCCAACTCCTAGCACTTTACCCTTTTAAACACAACTTATATTTCCCATGTGTTAGTCACTTTAATAAATTAAAGTAACTATAGCTTATAGACTATTATAAGTTAAATATTTAATTTAACTTATATTTCGACAATTAATACTTTATTCCTCAATCACCTCAGAACCATGAGATAAGTGCTAGGTACTCCCACCGGCAGTGCTAAAAATGGAAATGAACAAACCTCACCGGTGACCCCCTGCCCGACATACTATAAATAGTAAGTCCTAGAAAGTTGTAACCAAAGAGGTTCCCAAACCAACCTCCATTAGCCTACAAGAAACCTGGAATAGGCTAACTGCATCCATCTGTCAAGAAGGCTAAGAAGGGGACATTACAATATAATCTGTGAAAGATATCTCACTCCAGCACAAGAAACTTCAAAATCTGATTCCAATAAATGCACATGTGAATTCTAAGTGAATCCACCAAGGGTGGCTGAATGGGTTTTCATCCACACAACCAAATACCCAAGGGTTTTCATCCTAGGGTTTGTTGAACCATGAAGCTCCAACTCTCAAATAAACTCCAAGAAAATAACAAGTCACGAAGTGTTTTTTGGCTCACAACTCCTTTATATCCTTCTTTGAGAGAATAACTTTATTTCTTTTTAATTTCTTGTATTTTCCCGCTCACTTAAAGTGACCCCCTTTATAATTTTCCATTGACATAAAATAAAGTCACTTTATTAAAACCAAGGTTCAGCCTTTATAATTAATTAAATATAAATAAACATTAGGGAACCTAGGATTATTTAAAATTTAATTAATTAATTATTCCCTTATATCCTCCAACTTAACCTACGAGAATTAAATAGGCTAAGGGCCTCCGCAAATGTCTCATTCAAAAGAAGGGGACATTACATAGTGCTAGGAAGAGCACTTCAGGGTTTTGTTTCATCTTGGGTTTAGGTATGATATCCTGGTTCAACAAGAAGTAGGCAGCAATTGCATTGAGTTCAGCCGAGGCAAAGTACATGGCAACTTCTTTTTTCGTTTGCAAGACTATTTGGCTTTGCACATTGATAGAAAAAGTTACTGATCAAATGTTGGAGCTGGCAATTGTGTATTGTGACAATCAAAGCTGCATCAAGCTCTTTGAGAATCCAATGGTTCACAATCACTCCAAGCATATAGACATTCAGTACCATTTCCTCAAAGACAGTTCAAAATGGAGCAATGGTTCTTACGTATGTTCTCTCATATTTGCAAGTTGAAGACATTTTGACAAAGCACCTAGCAAAAGGGAAGCTTGAGATATTAAGGGAAAGATTGGATTTGATGGAGAAGACCTTCCTTGCAAAGATAGAGACTTTTTGGTACCTATTTCTTGGCAATTGTTTTCCTTCAGTAGGGCGCACTAACCAAATTCAGCACAGCAATCAGTTTTTTCTCTTTTTGTTTTTCTTATTTTTAGCTGGGTGAAATTCTCCTGTATTTTAAAATTTAGCATGACAACACTTGCTTTTCTTATATTTAGATTGATTCCAAATTCTATGATTTAGTTGTTGTTCTTATTTTAGAACAAGGCATTTTTCTGCTTTAGTTGCTTTTTTCAACTTTTGCTTTAGTTTTTTCTCCTAGGCTAGGCACTCCACAATGATGGGGATTTTTCATTGTAAACCCTAGAGTTCTCTTGCTCTATAAAAGAGAACTAGGGCACACCAGTGAAAAAAATATATCGAGCACAGTGTAATTCTTTCTAGTTTTGATAAAGATAGATGTAGTATTGAGGGTTGAGATTTGTGAGTATTTGTTGTTCACTTTTTCAGCAGTATGTGTTTGTAGATTACCATACTCAGATCTGCTGTTTTGATTGGAGTGTTTCATTTTAAACTACTTTGCAGTCAGGGTTAATTTTCTAAGTGCAGAATCTGCTTACCATGGTCTGAAAATTTAACATTTGTTAAAGAACAAGCAAGATCTTTACAAACAACACATGTCCTAATTAATATCACCTAAATAAGATCTTTCCAAATTTGATTGCATTATCACCTAATTAAGATATTTATATGTTGCCTAAATATGCATGAATGTAATCTCATCTCACTTTTAATGGATTGAGAAAGACAGAACAGATATAGCCCTTTGACTATGGTTGGTTCATATTTATATTTTCCTTCACCAGCATTTAATGAACTTTGTCAGACGTGCATTTTTCAACAAGTGAGCTCTGTCTAGAAAAGCTTAATTAAGTGAAAGGGTCCATTTATTTAGGGACCACTGTGGGCCAAGGCCAACTATAGAATATCACAACTCTTGGAATAGGTGAGTCTCTCTTGGAACCCAGATCTTGTTGAAAATTCAAGACCAATAGCTTCTATATAAACTCTGCCACAACTTGTTGAAATAAATTAAACTTATTAAAATCTAGAAATCTGTGTCCATGGGGTCCTAAAGAGCGACCAGATACATCCAAATTCAAGAATGACCAATATTATGCAAGGAAATGAGGTTTCCCTTGCATAATGCAAATTTCAAACGACAGATGAATTATATTATGCAAGGCAATGAGGTTTCCCCTGCATAATGCAAAAGATAAATGCATAATCATGAACCCTTTTATTAAATCTCACAAATCAAACTGCTTATAACTATGCAGAGAAGAGCAACATGTTAAGTTTAGAGCATCCACTACAAACAACCACTAAACTCATTTTGAGAACATGCCAATCAAAGTTCAAAACTTTTTATTTCTTTTTGCACAAAATGAATGTAAAAGAGAAGCTGTGTCCTTTTATAGGAGAATATATACCTTAAATAAATGGCTTCCAGTATGGGCATCTAAAGCACTGAAAATATCATCAAGAAGGTAAATATCTGCACTTTGATAATAAGCTCTAGCCACCTGGATGCGTTGTTTCTGGCCACCACTCAGATTGATGCCTCTTTCGCCAATTTCAGTCTTATCACCATTTGCCATCTGAGATAGATCATTATCCAGTGCACATACCTCGAGAGTGTTCTTGTATTTGGTGTAGTTCATATCTTTTCCAAATAAGATATTATCTTGAATCGTACAATTCTGTATCCAAGCTGACTGTGCGACATATGCTATGCTTCCACACACCTTCACCTGCAAGCAATTATCTCTATTTATGCCGAAAAAAAGCTAAAATGCAGGAACCATAATACTCAGAAATCAAAGAGCACTATTAAGGGAGCTCAAGTACCATTTAAAACAACTCAGTACGAAATCAAGAAATGCAATGCATGTAGTAAACTAAAGTTTATTTAGAATAAGTACTACATTTCAAGCTTACTTGGTGCAAAACAACTAAAACAGATAAATCATATTTGAATATGTCTACAAAATGATGAGTAAAGATGCCTAATGGTTGGAATTGCTTGCGGACTATATCTTTCTCAAGTATCAGTGAAATACATGGTGATGGATTCAAAATCCAAAAACATAGTTATTTTTCATACAAACCCAATAAAATTTGTACTATAATGCATTGAAGCTAGGTTCAAGTTATTTAACATCCAAATGTGTTTTACACTATGCAAGGAAGAGAAACAGCATAAACCTTCAAATCAAATAGATATTTTGGGTAACAAAGACATTTAAGGAACAATAAGAGCAAAGGAAGAACTCGCCAATCATGATATAGAGATAATTTAAAAACCTAGTTACCAAATTTGGATTTTTTGAACCAAATATGACCGGATCTGGATTTTTTGGACCAGCCAGATTTGTCCAATCCGGTTCAGACTTTTCAATTCCTATAGAAATTTTACCCAATTTTTTTGAAATTCAGGCTTTCTGATTTTTTTAACCTCTGAAACAAATCGAATTTTTTGAACTTGGTAACTATGAATTTTAATTTTAAAATACCTTAAGAGATAATTATACCTATTTTGGGACTAGAAGATTAATATGATATAGATCATACAAAGTTCTCTTCAAGTCAATGGACAACGTCCATTGACAATATTGAACCTGTATCAAAACCACAGTAAACAGTGACTGGTTTTTTAATGAAAGATTCAAGTACAAGACCATATGAGTACTTAAAGAGTTTAAACATTCTCTATAATATTTTCTAAAAATTTCTGAGATTGAAAACATAAAGATAAACCATTATGTTTCAGCTACAAGATAATATAGTTATAAGGGTAAATTCTACTTACAGTTCCAGTGACTTTCTCCATCTCTCCGAGTATGCATGAGAGAAATGCAGATTTGCCCGAGCCAACCCTCCCTACAACTGCTATTAACGATGAAGGTCTGACATTTAAATTTATGTTTTTGAGAATTGGCATTTCATCTTCAAGAGACCACTTGAATGACCCCTCTACAATTGATAAAGCATAGTTAGCTCCCTCAGATAACCTCTCAATAGCCTCTCTATTCACCTCATCACTGCTGAAATATTTTTCAAGCCGAATGAGAGATACAGCAGCTTGTGCGGCTGCAGTGATCAGAGAAGGAAATTGTCTTAAAGGTTCTTGGAGAATACGAAAAGTTGAAATAGCAGTAAAAACTCGCCCTGGTGTTAGCTCTATCTTCATCAGTAAGCATGAACCAAATGAGACAACAGAAACTGCTAATGGTGATAACCATAGCATACAAATATTCATAGCACCAATATACATAAGCTTCATTATCCAGATCCGTTCAGCATCACGAGTAGCCTCAACTTTCTTATGAAACCAATCTTGCCAGGCCTGCAATTTAATTATCTTCATATTGCTGATTGCTTCATTGGTCAACCTCACTCGATTATCTTTGCAAGCAAGTACCTGTACCATGTATTTCTGTTGTCTAGAGGCTACTAGTAAACAAAGAACCATAACAATTATCATAGTAAGCAGGCCAACCAGCATAGCAAGTCGTATCACATCAAAGAGAATAAGCAATGCAATAGCTATCTGTATTGGCATTGCCCAAAGATCATGGATGGTTTGTACAATCCTAACAACTTCATTCACATCAACAGACATATAGTTTACAATTTTACCTATTCCATGGCTCTGCCGTGCAGAATTTGAGAGGCACAATCCCTTTTGGTAAATTCCAGTAATCATCGATGACCTTGCAGACAAGGCAAGTTTGCAACAATAAAAGTTGTATTGATGATCTATAACCACTTCAGAGAACTTTGCTACAAACAGTATAGAAGCAAGAGTAGCTCCATTGTACCACAATGCATCCGTGTTTGATGTGACATCTATGAATCGCTGTATTAGAAGGGGACCCACATACATCACAGAGATTTTTAAGAGGGCCATAACAGCAGTTAAGACGAACTGCTTCCAGAAGGACTGCAACAGAGCTAATGCAAGGGAACCTCCCACTGTCTGCAGTTTTGATTGCAATAAAACAGAAACACTTTCAGTTCTATCTTCAATCATAAGAATTGGTATTTCATGAACTTGGATAGCAGATTTATGACCAGTTGCCAGCAAAGAATTCATCCACATAAAAGTGAACCTGCTTATGAATCCTGCACCAGCATAACTGGTTACTCCTTCAGCATCCTGCTGTTGGGGTGTGGATCTTTTGTTACTTAATAGATTTGTGGAAAGGTTATCGTTATTTTCTGTGACCATTACTTTTGTTGAGCCCTTGATGG
Organism: Cunninghamia lanceolata; assembly: GCA_027924645.1. Taxonomy (NCBI): domain Eukaryota; kingdom Viridiplantae; phylum Streptophyta; class Pinopsida; order Cupressales; family Cupressaceae; genus Cunninghamia; species Cunninghamia lanceolata. The sequence continues at coordinate 4,795,556 of BSBN01000209.1, forward strand.
CAATCACCAGAAGTGTTGAGACTAATGGAAGAGTAACAAACAATATGCAATCATCAAATCCTACATGAAATAGATGAAAATTGTCGCTAATGAAGCAGACACCAAGCAAAAGAATCTGATATACCCATGTGAAGGAACTAGCAACCCACCAACCTCTTAGAAGAAAATGATGAGAGGACAAAGCAGATCTCTTTTCAAAACTAATAAGAATAAGTGAAGCAGACCATGCCATTGTTTGGGTAGAAAAATATACCAAGTTTGGAATATAGGTATGAGATAGTCTATTCTGATGAGCAACCCAACAATAGTAAATTGTAGCAACTGAGTAGATTATGATTAGAACCGTGGTGATTTTTTGAACGATATGTAAATTTCCTCTACTTATAAAAAACCTTTGATGCCAATGCCTATACTTAGCATCTAGCAATGCATATAATGCAAACCCCAGAAAAACAGTAAAGAAAGCAATCTGTGTAGCTGAGGGAACCAACTTTGCAAGTTTCTGCTCCAGTAGAAGGTGATGCAACCAACCCAAAAATGCTATAAACCCTGAATTCACCATCTGGTTGCTTGAAGCCAACCAGGACTGTGTTGCAGCTAATTTTTTCCTCATGCTCAATTCCTCCATACGGAATTCAGTGACCAAACTAGTTATCTGCAGTAACATATAGTTAGTCTATATGTATATTTCAAACTGTGGATCATGATCAAGCAAAAGCAAAACAGGTTACTCACCATGCATTTCTGGTTTACAATCACATACACCACCCTCTTCAGCAATTTAAACTTCAACAACTTCAGACCATATGTGACACATGCCTCATCTGGAATCAATCACTTTGTTTTATTAATACATAGAAATATGTAATCATCTTCTGTCCTTATCGTAACTAAAATATATCAACTCATTGGAAAAGTACAAATTTGAAATTTGAAAAGCTAAATTACAAGACAACGTTTAAAGACCTGAGTAGTTTAACTTTATATTGCTAATAGCTAATAGCAAAGCAAGGCAAGTACAACAATGCATCCAGACAGCAGAGCAAAACCTTCTGTATGCCCTCTTGACCTGATAGTATTACAAAAAGGCAAATGACTCGCCCATGAATGAGCAAAACACAATTTCCTAAGACAATTAATCAATGGCAGTTAAAGCTATGAATCATGAAAAAAGATGAACAAATATGATATTCCATTCCAAAAATTAAGTTTAGTGTTTCCCAACAGCTTGAACCATCCATGATCAGTGAGAGTAATTTATAAAACATATGATTTTAAACTGAATATAATGGCTTTCCTAGGTCCTACAACAGGGCTTTTTCATGAAACTACTGGTTATTTATCTTCTTTCAGATTGATTCTTATGATAAAAAGAATTAAACATCTTATACTGGATATAATATTCTGACCCATGGTCCTGAAATGTAATTAAGGCTAACAATCCCAAAATGCAGGAAACAGTATTTTCATTTATTTTGACTATGTCCTTCTGGGATCACATTGAAACTTTAGACCACAAGCACTTAATCACAGAGTTTTAAAGATTGTCACATGGTGATCCAAGAAGCACATAATCAAAAAAATTACCACTGTAGAACCTCAAGCACTTTAATATTTGCAGTCCATTGATGGAATTCATTTGCCTTGTATGTTCCCCTTGATTTGATTCATACCATACACAGAAAAAAAGCATAAGGGGAGGATCGTTTGGTATGAAAACGAACTTGCATTGCAAACAAGGAAGTAGATCTTACATTTGAACATCAGAAACAGGTCAATTGATAAATGTGTTATCAATTCTGAGGTTGGTGATGCAGTTGAAACCTAGGGGTACACTATTTAAACAATATAGGAGGTATATAGAAGGAAAACTCCTCGTGGCCTTTTAGGGGGGGAATTCATATGCCTAATTGGCGTTTTACCTATTAAGTAAACTTTACCTTTTAACTATTATGGGATGCTTTCAACTGGTCATTTAAAACAAAAGCCACTATTTAAAAAATCTCATGCCTTTGCTGTCATATTCACAAACACACTAAATAATATGACTACTATTACCATAGGTCTTAGATGGACAAAAAATTATACCACAGTTTTTAGGCTTTTGCAGGTAGAATATATCTTCTAAGAAAGAACTATGTGAGAAATTGTATGTATTTCACTGAAATAATGATTCAGAAGGTGTTAGGTGTAATGTCTCCTCTTCGAAATTAAACTAAGATTAAACCACGCCGATCATACATTTCCCATGGGCCTGGAGAATTCTGCACTAAGGAAATGGGCTTTGATTATTTTCAATTCAAACTGTTTATGATCTGAAGCAGATTTAACTCCACAAAGAGGAAGAAAGAAAATCTTTCGATTAATTTTTGTATCAATCAATTACTTAATGAGCAGCCCAGATGCTCCGTTTTCTCTGCAGAACAATGTCTACACGAGATACATACCAAGTCACTATTAATGACAACAACGTCTATGGCCTGTCCGAAGGTGAATCCATCAAGAAAGGTTGCCTCGTTTACAGACCTTACATTGGCCTCCGCAACTACCATCTTGTGATCAATGAGATAAATGACTCGGCACCGACGTCTCTGCAGGCCCATAAGCTCTTAGCAATATACCTAGTGGGTCCTCAATACAAGGGAAATGCAATTTCCAGCCTCAATGAAGGGTTAAGTGATATTATAAAATGAAATTATAATAAAGTTTATTTTTAATAATATCGATCAAGGGGCATTTGAAGAGTTATGACTTTTGGAGGAAAATTCTATTTAAGAGAGGTCAAGCAAGGAGGAAGAGGCATATTGATTAACCGTTCTATTTTCTGATTTCTACTCCTTGTTTGAGCATTGGACTTTGGTTCAATTAACTTGAGGACAAAAACCCTCTAGGTCTAGAATTGGAAGATGAAACCCACAAATCCTTGGAGTGATTTCACATAGAAATCATCATTGTGCAGATCTGATTAATATCCAGTTTATAATTAATTTCCAGCTGAGTCCGATCCAACAATTTCACAACCTGCCATATTTCCAAGCAGCATTTGAGTTTATTAAAACAACAGTTTAATTGATCGCTGCCAACTGTATTGGTCAGTTAGAAATCTAGCTGCATCAATACTGAAGACAGAGTTAGTACAGGGGAGCTATTGGATCTGATCACTAGGTTGTCAGTATTACTGTGGGATTATTCTATACAACACTCATTCCTATCCGACTTCAATATTATAGAGATCCATGGATGAGTAAAATCGGAGTCCTATATTATGTTCTTGCTGGTCAAGTTATTGACAATTATTGTAGCTATGAGTATCCTACATTGTTTCAGTTTACAAGCATTCAGAAAATACAACAAAAATAAAAAATATATATAATAATAATAAATAAATAAAAGGACCCCCGTTCAAGGGGATTCTCGAGATCATCCAACTTCCAAATACAAGGCAGACACTAGGTGGGTTCCTCCAGATTTGGGATGGACAAAGCTGAATTTCGACAAGGCCTCTAGGGGAAACCCAGGTGTGTCTAGCGCAGGCTATATTATTAGAGATCAGGAAGGTAGTCTGATTTGGGGCAACTTGTAAGAGGCTGAGATTATCCACAAACAATGAAGCAGAATTCAAGCCATTATATTGGGACATCGAAAATGTCTCACCCTTGGTATTAATAGGATTCATATTGAGAGGGCTTCTTTGATCACTTCCTTGTAAACATACTTCCAATTGAAAGCTTAATAACATGTTGGCTTGTTGCTTGGAATTACTTAGCAAGTTTGAAGACTTCAAGCTAGACCACGTGTACCATGAAGCAAATGGGGTGGCCGATAGAATAGCCAATTTGGCATTTGAAATGGATGAAGAGTCTTTTGTTTGCGACTCAATACAAGAATGGCATACTATAGCCTCGGATCTATCGAATCTAATCCTTAAGGAATGTATCGGTCTTAAGCTTCAACAAGAGTGATTTGGCAATAAGACTTGATAACTTTTGGGAAGACTTGAAGCAGGGGAGTTTATTTAGGAGATGGCCCGGATGAGGTTGTTAATGGTAAAATGGATCCAACAGTTTGTCTCATCAGCAAGAAGAGGCAGATGGCATTTAGAGGCGAGATTTCGGAGAAACGTCTGAAGAAGGTGTTTAAGGCTAAATCCATTGTTGTTCTTCACACTGTTAGGATGGTGTTGGGGAATTCGTTTATGGCCTCGACCCATCACTACTATTGAGTGAACTCTGATATCGCCTCAATGTTTTTAGCAGTACTGTTGAATTTAGGCGAGCCAAAAGATGTTATTCGGGAGATGGTCTCAACTCTAGTCAAACCATGGCGGAGGGGAGGACTGCATAAGGTTATTGATGAGGCGGTGTTAGGTTTAGGCTTCCACCCTAAATAGGGGATATGACCATCAATCCTTCCACACTATAATGGTCCATAGGTGCCCTTTGTCATTCTTGTTTCGGAGTAAATGAGGAAGATCGCAGAAATGAAGCAAAATGGGGGGTGGCCTTCCTTAAGGCAGTGGTAGGGATTGCGGATGCAGATGGTGTAGACTGGTCCTTTGCTTTGGAAACTGAAGACTCTGTATCTGAGGAGGATGAAGATGCTCAGGTGACTGGCTCTGGAGGCAAGTAACAATAGGCAGATATGAATACTAGTATATAGTTTATGAAAATGTAGCTATCTTTTTATGTAAAAACTGTTAATATAATAGAATACTGGCCCTCATAATGAACAGCCATTTTGGTCTGTAAATTTTGAATCTCTTTCTATTTTATGGAGTACAGCTCCTTCAAAGCCAATTCACCAATCAAAAAAATAAAAATAAATACAAGGAGATATTACAATGGTATTAGAGTTGGATCTTGCCAACCTGTGAGATTTTCTTCTTATGTAGTCAAGTGACAGATCCAAGTATCATCAAAGGAAACTTAGAAAAACTCAACATCAATTTTCTAAGAACAAAGAAACAGAAATTCCTCTAGAGTTTGAAACAGAAGATGCAAATATGGATAGAGACAAGAAAAACTACGATCATGCAGATAATATCGATAGGAAGTTTGACATTATGTTAGATATGAGGGGGTAGATGTTACATATGATGAATAACAACCAAAAAACACAAAATGATGTAGGAAATTCCAACAATCAAAATAGTGAGGCAAGTTCTTTTGGAGCCAATAACAGTAACCATAACAAGCAGAAAAGTCACACATGGAGAACCATAGTTGGATCTGCTGATAAACCTCTTTGTCTTACTTTCATTTAGAGGGAAGAAGAAGTTCCTGTGGGAGAAGCACAAAGCTCAATGCAAGATGACATTAAAGCCATATATGCAAAATATAGAGATCTCGCTCTAGAGATTCAAGAAGCAATGAATCTCACAAATTACATGACTATGAAAAGAAGCGGGAATGGATCAAGAGTTGAACCTAGATCTCAACCAAGACAACATGACCATCAACAAGTTTTGGGGAAGCTAACACTATCCACATTTGATGATTCTAATAAGTGTACTATCCGTGTGTGGGTGCAGAAATTAGACACATATTTATCGCTAAAACCTATTACTGAGGATGACGCCATCAAATTCACCACCTTACACGTGGAAGGCACATCACAGGAATGGTGGTACCACGAGTTGGTTACCCAAGATCATAGTCTAATTGACACATATGATGAATTTTGCAGAAGGTTGATTGAAAGGTTTGACAGAAAAGATCCTAAGGTTCATTTTAGAAAGTTCGCCCAATTGAAGCAAGAGGGAATAGTGGAGAAATATGTGGAGGAATTTCAAAAATTATTTGTAATGGTGTTTGATGTTATAGAAGGAAGATTAATTGTCCTTTTTATCAAAGGGTTAACTAAACCTTTGTAATGTCCCCTTCCTAGATGGCACATAGATGAGCAGTGGTTGGCCTATTACCAGGGTTCCCGTAGGTCAGCGAGTGGTTAGGGGACCTATCCAAGGGCAGTGGAGCTTTGCTGGGAGTCTTTCGAGTCTTTAGTTTGATGTTAGATGATGAATACAGGAGTTTGTAATGTCCCCTTCTAGACACATGGTTAGTCCATCATGGAGTTCCCGTGGGCTAGCAGTTTGGTTAGGGAACTGTGGTTAGTTTGGCTCTAGAGGTCTTTGGCAGTGACAGAGTTTTGGTTCGCACTTAGTGGATCCAGTTGGCATCCTCGTGGTTGGTTCAGTGGGCTCTTGGCCGTTACTTACTATTTTTAGTAAGTTCAGGTAATATGTCGGTTCGGGATTTTCAGAGTTGGATCAGATACGTTTCATCGAGACCTTTTCGGCGAGCTAAAGATCAGTGAATTCCGACACCGTCTTCATACTTATTTTAAAGTCCGAAGATTTATTAATTTATATTAATATGGACTTTGTTATATTTTTGCCGAAAAAGTGAAATTAATGAAATGGAGACATAAAGTGAAAGTAAATTGTTATTCTCCATCCCTAGGAGACATAAAGTGAAATTAATTGTTATTTTCCCTCCTAATTGCCCAACACTTATCTTGGAGGAAGATAAAAAGGTCATTTGGAGCTCATTTGGTTTTTATGCTATGTTTGATATTGTGTATGAGAGCTCTGCTAGGGTTTTGGTGTTGGAGATTTTGCATCAGGCTATTGGAGACGGAAACCTCCATTAGTGGCGGTATCCCACAGGTGTGCAATACCACCCAACGGTGCCATTGACAGTGGATGTATTCGGCATTCACAAATGTGCTGATAATGGAGATATTCGAAGAGTTGCTGAGCTGAATGTGATATTATTTATGATATTGTCATTTGTTGATTAAGAAGGGCTGTGTAGGCAGATTTCAGAGTGTTTGTGGTAGTTTTCTCGCTGTTGATATACACTTCCAGCCATGGTCGTGCACATCCAGGCATGAAGTTGGGAGTTTGAGCTTCATTTCTCTTTGTGGGCAACTTCTAGTTTGCATTGTATGAGGCGTCTAGGGCCTCCTGTATTGCTGCTATTAATATAGGCATAATATTTTCTATTCTTTGGAGTTTGGAGTGAATCTGGCTATTCCCATTTGCTGGTCCGGCTACAGCTGAAATATGAAGTTGCAAATCTGAACATGGGTATGTCACAGTAATTCATTATTGGTCATTTTACTATCTGGGTAGTCGATAGTTTCTTTATATCTGTTATAAATTTTCTGGGTTTGGGTTATATGCTATATATTGTATGCTCTGACAACACATCTGCAAGAAAACTGAAAACCCCTTCTGCATTCTTCTCTCTAGTCTGAAAGATCACAAAAAATAATAATAAAAATCACACATAAAAGATCATTTAAAAATACCAACAGGTACGGCACATTATAGTGGTATCAGAGCTAAAGATCTTGCCATCCTGTGAGTTCAGTTTTGACATGCAGAAGTAAAATGAGACATGCAACCAGCTGATAGATATCCGTTCAGAAGTACAAGGGCAAGACAAGGAACACAGGCTCCGCAGTTGAATAATCCAGAGAATCCAGTTCCCGTAATAGATCCTTTTGAGTCAGAACTGAGATAGTGGTAGCAACTACTGAGGACGATTCTCAGGTATCACGGACAGACCCATTTTCTGGAGAGCTTCTACCAGTTACAGGTCCTACAGGAGATATGGGTGATAGGGAAAAACCAGAACTTAGTGCGCGTGACATTTTGATTGCACTCACTCGAGAGATGAGAGAGTCTCGACGTGAGATGGTAGAGGCACAGGTTGAGTTAGCACATGCCATCGAACGGATGGGTAATGACTTAGACAATCACCGTGACAGAAACAGATACAATGGAGGTGACAGGAACAGGTACCATGGAGGTGACAGAAATAGATACAACGGAGGTGACAAGAATAGGTACCAGGACGGTGATAGAAACAGACATGATGGGGAGAAAGGAACAGGAATGATGGGAATGACAGGCATAACGGTGATAGGAATCGAGAAGAACGGAATAATGGGGACAGGTATCATGATGATAGGCGCAGAGATAGAGATGATGATGAGGCTTCGGTTAATCACCGTAGGGCTTCACAGTTCACTGCGGGAGATAGACCTAGTATTCCGATATTTGCTCCCAGGAATCAAGTTCCTGAACAAGACCCTACTCAGGCAGAGTTCCAGGAGGAGATTCTGAGGGACTGGAGAGCATCCAGTGAGGGTTTCAGAAATGAGATGACATTTGCTGAATATTCTGAGATGAGGACTAGATGCAGACCTCGGAGGAGAGGTAGATCACAGAACCAAGAACTGCAGAGAAAAGTAAGTAAGATGACACTTCCTTACTTTGACGGATCAGGCAAGACCACCGCGAGAGCTTGGGTCCAGAAATTGGACAACTACTTGCAGATTAGTCCCATGCCAGAGGAGGACGCTATTACTTACGCAGCTCTACACTTGGAGGGGACTGCTCACAAATGGTGGAGTAATGGGAAGGTTACGTTGGGTCACGATCAGGTCACTTCCTATGTGGAATTTACAGCTAGACTGATCGACAGGTTTGATAAAAAGGACCCAGAGTTACAGTTCAAGGAGTTGACTCAGTTGAGACAAAGCGGATCAGTAGACTCCTACATTGCTGATTTCCAGGATATATCTGTTATGGTTCCAGATATTACTGAGCGCAGGTTGGTTGTTCTCTTCATTGACGGATTGTCAGATCAACTTCACGGTTGGGTGAAGGGTTTTGACCCTACTACACTTCAGGAGGCCATGAAGAAGGCCCGGGACATGGAATCATCAATATGGAGGAACAAATTTCAATCCAGAGGATTTCCGCCAAGGAAGGATAAGGAGAGGGATAGGAGACCATTTCAGAGAAATGCAGGACAGCAGCATAAGAGTTCTTCTAGATTGGACAGCGATCAGCTGAATGACTTGAGGAGGAAGAAGCTCTGTTTTCATTGTTGTGAGCCTTGGGATCCCACGCACAAGTGTGCCGCCCAAGGGAAAGCCAAACAGTTAGAGTATTTTTCAGCCGATGAGTCTGTTGATGGGGAACCCCACTCGGATTACCATTCAGAGGACAAGGGTGGAGAATCAGAGGGCTCAGGGGAAGCATCAGATAGAGAGGATGATCTAGCTCGACCTACAGCACGTATCACAAGTATTCAAAAGGAAGGATCATTCAGGATTAGAGGGGTACTAAGCGGGCAGCGATGTATTGCCTTACTTGACACAGGTGCCACTCATAACTTCATAGACGAGGGCTTGGTCGCCAAGAGAGGGCTGAAAACAGAGGAATTTGAAGGCTTCAAGGTGAAGATTGCAGATGGTTTTGTACTCACTTGCACTAGGAGAATACCCAATCTATCAATCCAGCTGAATAGGTACACTTGCCAATCAGAGTTTTATGTTGTCGGTATGGGTGAGATGGACATTGTGTTGGGTATGAAGTGGTTGAATGAAATTGAGGAGTTCACTCTCAACTTGCAGACGATGGAAATGAAGTTTGAGGTGGACGGAGTTAGACATGTGCTTAGAGGCATTTCAGATGGTGGGTTGAGAGTTGTTTCTCTCAAGCGGATGGAGCGTTTGATTCGTCATGATCAGGTGGAATGGGCAGCCGAGGTTATGGTGATGCCTGCAGTAGATCAGCAGAAGCATGCATATCCCCCTGACATACAGTCTATACTTACTAAACACACCAAAATGTTTAGTGATATTCCACCAGGTAAACCTCCTGATAGAGGTTTTGAGCATGTGATCGAGTTGGAAGAGGGTGCTAAGCCAGTGATCACAACACCTTACAGGCACCCAAAGAGGTATAAGGATGAGATCGAGAAGGCTATCAAAGAGCTTCTCGAGATGGGTCACATCAGGCCGAGTAAGAGTCCGTTTGCATCATCCGTGGTACTAATAAAGAAGAAGGATGGGACTCTCAGAATGTGTATCGATTACAGGGAACTCAATAAGAAAACCATTAAGAATAGGTACCCGATTCCCAGAATTGATGAGCTGATTGACGAGTTGCACGGGGCCTGTTACTTCTCCAAGATTGATTTGAGATCTGGTTACCATCAGATACGGGTCAGAGATGAGGATGTGGAGAAGACAGCATTCAGGGGGCATTATGGGCACTTCGAGTTCCTGGTCATGCCATTCGGTTTGACCAATGCACCAGCTACCTTCCAGTCCTGTATGAACAAGGTGTTCAGAGAGCAGTTGAGGAGATTTGTGCTGATTTTCTTTGATGATATACTAATTTACAGCAGGACATGGGAAGAGCATCTGAAGCACATTGACATTGTTCTGAGCATTTTGGAGAGTGAGTTGTTGTATGCCAAAATGTCAAAGTGTGAGTTTGGGATGACCGAGTTGCTATACTTGGGTCATATCATTAGTGCTGGTAGTGTGAAAGTAGATCCGGAAAAGATTCGGGCAATTGTGGATTGGCCACGGCCAAAGAATCTCTCATACCTTAAGGGATTTCTTGGCCTTTGTGGATATTACCGCCGATTTGTGAAGGGGTTTTCCCAATCAGTAGCCCCCCTTACGGATTTGACTCGTAAGGATGCTTTCAGTTGGTCAGATAAGGCGCAGGAGTGTTTTGACAAGTTCAAACAGATCATGAGTACTTGCCCTGTGTTAGCTATTCCAGATTTCAGCAAGCCCTTTGAGCTACAGTGTGATGCCTCGGGTGTAGGCATTGGTGCGGTAATCATGCAAGATAAGCACCCCATTGCATTTGAGAGTAGGAAGTTGAGGGGTGTGGAGAGGAGTTACAGCATTTATGATAAGGAGATGTTAGCCATCATGCATGCATTGGCTAAGTTCAGACAGTACCTGGTGGGCAGCAAATTTGTGGTTAAGACGGATCACAACAGTCTGAAGCATTTCCTTGGACAGAAGGATTTGAACGAGAGGCAACAGAAGTGGGTTCGCAAGTTACAGGCCTACGACTTTGACATTGTTTATGTCAAAGGAAAGAAGAATGTTGTTGCTGATGCGTTATCCAAGAGACCTCATCTGTGTGCACTAGGTGCTATTGCTGATGATTGGAGAGAGTTGATTTCAGCAGAGTATGCTAAGGATGAGTGGGCTACTGGAGTGATTGATGGCACCATCAAAGATGACAGGTATACAGTGGTAAATGATTTGATCATTTACAAGGACAAGATCTTCTTGGTATCGGGTTCACAGATGAAGCAAAAAGTTTTGAGGGCATTTCATGACTTGCCTATGGCAGGACATCCAGGATACTTCAAAACTTATAGACAGGTCAGAGAGAGGTTCACCTGGAAGGGCCTCAAGACCGAGGTGATGCAGTATGTAAGAGAGTGCAAAATATGTCAGCAGAACAAGCAAGAGCACTCACAACCAGGAGGTTTATTGCAGCCCCTACCCATTCCTGATAGGAAGTGGGATAGCATTTCTATGGACTTTATCACAGGGTTACCTAGAGTCCAAGGCAGGGATTGCATTTATGTGGTGGTGGACAGATTGACGAAGTATGCACACTTCTTTGCTATTCCTACCACTCACACTGCAGCTCAGGTTGCCGAGTTGTTATTTCGTGAGGTATTTCGACTTCATGGGTTGCCTAGGAGTATTGTCAACGACAGGGACAGCAGGTTCCTCAGTAATTTTTGGCAGGAGCTCTTCAGGTTGTCAGGGACAGAGCTCACACCCAATACAAGTTATCACCCCCAGACTGATGGTCAGACAGAGATAGTGAATAAGTGGGTGGAAGGATACCTCCGAAACTATGTTTCAGGGCAGCAAAAGGCATGGGTCAAGTGGCTTCACATGGGAGAGTATTGCTACAATTCCACTTACCACATGTCCATTCAGATGTCACCCTTCATGGCATTGTATGGTTATGAGGCACCGAGCTTTGTTGATTTACTGTTTGGTGATAGTAGGGTGCCGAAGGCCAAAGACTTCCTTCAGGAGAGTCAGGATATCATGAGGGCATTGAAGGAAAACATACAGAAAGCTCAGAATTAGCAAAAGCAGTATGCAGATCAGCAGAGGACTGAAAGATCATTTGAGGTTGGTGACATGGTTTACCTCATACTACAGCCTTATAGGCAATCTACTCTCAAGAAGAGTGGAGCGGAGAAGTTGAAGCCACGGTATTATGGACCCTTCAAGGTCACCATGAGGATTGGTGAAGTGGCTTATAAGTTGGAGTTACCAGCAGGGAGCAGGGTACATAATGTGTTTCATGTTTCTCGCCTCAAGAAGGCACTGGGGCACAATGTGACACCTTCAGTTGAGTTGCCTCCTCTTGATGATGAGGGGAAGTTGATATTGGTACTCGAAGCAATCCTTGACACCAGGGATCGCAATTTGAAGAGGAGGATTATCAGAGAATGCCTGGTCAAATGGAAAAACCTGTCGGTTGAGGATGCTACATGGGAGAATGAGCGGATTCTGGAGCATCCTGAGCTGAGATTGCTTGAGGCAAGCAATCTTAGGGAGGGCGGACTGTAATGTCCCCTTCTAGACACATGGTTAGTCCATCATGGAGTTCCCATGGGCTAGCAGTTTGGTTAGGGAACTGTGGTTAGTTTGGCTCTGGAGGTCTTTGGCAATGACAGAGTTTTGGTTCGCACTTAGTGGATCCAGTTGGCATCCTCGTGGTTGGTTCAATGGGCTCTTGGCCGTTACTATTTTTAGTAAGTTTGGGTACTATGTCGGTTTGGGATTTTCAGAGTTGGATCAGATACGTTTTATCGAGACCTTTCTGGTGAGCTAAAGATCAGTGAATTCCGACACCGTCTTCATACTTATTTTAAAGTCCGAAGATTTATTAATTTATATTAATATGGACTTTGTTATATTTTTGCCGGAAAAGTGAAATTAATGAAATGGAGACATAAAGTGAAAGTAAATTGTTATTCTCCATCCCTAGGAGACATAAAGTGAAATTAATTGTTATTTTCCCTCCTAATTGCCCAACGCTTATCTTGGAGGAAGATAAAAAGGTCATTTGGAGCTCATTTGGTTTTTATGCTATGTTTGATATTGTGTATGAGAGCTCTGCTAGGGTTTTGGTGTTGGAGATTTTGCATCAGGCTATTGGAGACGGAAACCTCCATTAGTGACGGTATCCCATAGGTGTGCAATACCACCCAACGGTGCCATTGACGGTGGATGTATTCGGCATTCACAAATGTGCTGATAATGGAGATATTCGAAGAGTTGCTGAGCTGAATGTGATATTATTTATGATATTGTCATTTGCTGATTAAGAAGGGCTGTGTAGGCAGATTTCAGAGTGTTTGTGGTAGTTTTCTTGCTGCTGATATACACTTCCAGCCATGGCTGTGCACATCCAGGCATGAAGTTGGGAGTTTGAGCTTCATTTCTCTTTGTGGGCAGCTTCTAGTTTGCATTGTATGAGGCGTCTAGGGCCTCCTGTATTGCTGCTATTAATATAGGCATAATATTTTCTATTCCTTGGAGTTTGGAGTGAATCTGGCTATGCCCATTTGCTGGTCCGGCTACAGCTGAAATATGAAGTTGCAAATCTGAACATGGGTATGTCACAGTAATTCATTATTGGTCATTTCACTATCTGGGTAGTCGATAGTTTCTTTATATCTATTATAAATTTTCTGGGTTTGGGTTATATGCTATATATTGTATGCTCCGGCAACATATCTGCAGGAAAACTGAAAACCCCTTCTGCATTCTTCTCTCTAGTCTAAAAAATCACAAAAAATAATAATAAAAATCACACATAAAAGATCATTTAAAAATACCAACAAGGACGGCACATTACAGAGTTAAATTGAGAATATTAAAAGTTTGCCTTAATGTGAATAGTGAATAGTAACAGAATAGTGAAAAATGAATAGTAAAAGTGAATAGTAAAAGTGAAAAATGAATAGTAAAAAGTGAAGAGTGAAAAGTGAGGAGTAAAAGTGAAAATGTCCCCATCCTAGAGACCCTCAAGGTGGGCATCCCATTATGGAGAGAATATTTTATTAAGGTGGGCATCCCATTATGGAGAATATTTTATTGTTTTTTTGAGAAGGTGGGCATCCCATTATGGAGGTGGAATATTTTATTAAGGTGGGCATCCCATTATGGAGAATATTTTATTGTTGTTTGAGAAGGTGGGCATCCCATTATGGAGGTGGAATATTTTATTAAGGTGGGCATCCCATTATGGAGGGAATATTTTATTAAGGTGGGCATCCCATTGAGGATGGAGGCTATAAAGCAATGTATTGGGCTCTCTTTTGGTATTCAATCATCATTCTCTTAAAACACAAATGCAGGTTTGGAGCTCTGGATAGAGTTTTCAGCAAGTTGCAGCTTTCCTGGGAGCGAAAACCCTTAGAGGACAGTGGATTGGACGACAACCCAATTCACATTACGGGGAAATCTACATTGGTTTTCCGTTTGGGCATCATTTGGTTTCATTTTGTGTTCAGATTTACGATCTGATTTCTGCAGGCCAAAAACAGGGGTTTGGACAGCTTGCTCCAGTTATTTGGTTATTGGACTTCAACATACTTGGCTGCTACAGTTAGAGGTTGAAGCTATTTCAGGTTTGGGAGTGATTTGTGGTTCATTGGATCACTTCTGTATGTTCTTATAAGTCTGATTTTATAATCAGACCAGACTGTTTGTAATCAGCCATCATCACGTGATTGTAATTAGCAAGCTTCAATAATCGAGTATGTCAAATTAAGTCACCTAACTCATATCTTTATATTGATATAGTTTGCTTGCTGATCCAATCAATTTCAGTCGTCTTTGTGGTGTTATTTGTATGCTATTATGTTACCTTTTATTTAATATATCATGGCAAGACTCTACATACATTGAAAACACAAAAAACACAAAGCAAACCATTCAAACAAAAATCAGAAAATTCAGAACAGCAAGGTACAAATCAGATCAGAATTGAGTAGGGATCTTTCAGTGGTATCAGAGCTTTAAAATTTCAGTCCAATATCCATTAGGGATCTTTCAGTGGTATCAGAGCTTTAAAATTTCAATCCAATATCCATTAGGAATCTTTCAACCTCTTAGGAGTTTGATTAAGGCATTTGATCTGTTGACCCTTTAGAAGGCTATTAAAAGAGCTTTGAATTTAGAAATGTTAGTGGATAAGAATAAGTTCTATTAGAAAACCCCTCCTATATGGTAGAATAAGAAACCTTTTCAAAAAGAGTCTTCTCAACAAAAGGCATTACCACCAAAGAGCAATTTGAATGAAGTGACCAGAGCTCCGCCGAAAAAATTGTGTTTTTCTTGCAAAAAACCATGGGAACCTAGACACATATATTTGGGAAAAGGTCAAGTGCATTACATAGAAGTAGTTTTTGATGAAGATTTAAAAAAGGAAGAACTAGAGCCAGAAATTGAAGAATATGAACTTGAATTAGAGATAAAAAGAGGAAGGTAAACATCCAAGCGGTGCACTTGCAACATTGTCAGGTGTTCCTAAATATCATCCTTTAAGGGTACAAGGAGTTTTATACGGGCACAAAGTTACAATTCTAATTAACAGTGGAGCAACACACAACTTCATTGATGAAAGGTTGGTTACTAAAAGAGGACTGCAAATAGAAAATTTCGATGCATTCAATGTCATAGTGGTTGAGGGTTTTACTATTCCATGCACAAAGAGAATTCAGTGGTTTGAGATTACTCTTGGCAAACACAGGATGCGAGACGGCTTCTATGTGGTGGGCATAGGAGAAACCGATGTGGTTTTAAGAGTGCAATGGCTACACTCATTGGGAGAGTTTACTCAAAATTATTAGACTATGGAGCTAAGGTTCAAATCAAAAGGCAAAGAAGTAGTGCTACAAGGCATTACTAATGGAGCTCCAAGAGTTGTATCAACAAAAAGAATGGAGATGTGTTCTAGGAGTGGACAAGTAGCTTGGATAGCACATTGTTAGTAACCTCTACAACTACTACAAGTAAGAGAGCTTATCATGTGGACATACAAACACTCTTGGACAAGCATAGCATGGTCTTCAATGACATTCCTCCAAGATTGCCACCTGATAGAGGATTTCAACATATAATAGAACTAGAAACCAAAGCAAAATCAATAATTACTACTCTTTATAGACATTCAAGAAGATTTAAGGAGAAAATTGAAAAAACAATTAAGGAACTTCTGGAGATAGGTCATATCAGGCCAAATTCTAGCCCTTTTGCATCTTCAGTCGTCCTATTAAAAAAGAAAGATGGAACTATGTGAACGTGCATAAATTTCAAAGCTTTGAACAAGAAAACTATAAAAAATAGGTATCCAATTCCTAGAATTGATGAGTTAAATGATGAATTGCATGGAGCAGTGTACTTCTCAAAAATTGACTTAAGATTTGGGTATCATCAAATACAGGTGAGAGAAGAGGATGTGCATAAAAAAGTTTTACAATGTCATTTTGGACATTTTGAGTTTTTAGTTATGCCCTTTGGTTTAACTATTGCTCTTGCTACCTTCCAATCATTTATGTGTAATGTCCCCTTCCTAAGCACTATCAACTTGGTGATTATTAGCCTATTCAACAGGTTCCCATAGGCTAATGAGTTACGGTTAGGGAACTCATGGTGACCATTCAATCCAATTTATTTGGTGATGACAGGTGTTGCATTGAGCTCTGTCAGTTGAGATTTGCATAATGACTTTTTATGGAGAGAATTGGGCAATTTGTCCGCATTTACTATTTTTAGTAAGTCACAGGCTAGACACCAACTTGGTCAATTGGCAGTATTTCGATTTTGGTAATGTCGGTGAATGTATTTGATGGTGATATCTTGGCAGTTAACATGGTCCAAAGCATTTAATTTAAATAACATTAAAATATTAATGTTAAATGAAAGATTTAACTTTAGCGTTATTTAATTTAATAAAGTAACTTTATGAGGCGCCTAGGGAGTCATAAGAAGTTTTTTTTAAATTAAATAAAGTGTTTTCCTAGGGATGGGCGCCTACATGGGACATATAAGGGGATGTTTTAAATTAAATAAAATATTTTAATATCCCTACTTGGGCGTGGGAATTGGAGAGCAAATAAAAGAGCCTTTTTGGAGCTCATTTGGTAATGCATGATTTTGGAATTTGATAACAAAACTCTGCTAGATCGAACTTGTTCATCCTTTGGCTTTGTGGAGACGAAATCCTTCACAAAAAACATCTTCTTCATTGGTGAAAGACCTAACCTGGAGGATTAATTGGTGATTTCATTCAGAGATCACATCTGAGCTTCATTGTTAAGATTTTTAGTTTGCTACTTCAGCTGGAGAAATAAGATCAAAACCGGACTTGGTGAAGACAAATAGCAAAGGATTGGAGGGTTTTAGTCGCGTCTCCGAAACATTTGGCACCAATACGGCAAGCTTCTAAAATTCCGTAATATATGTATCCACGAGACCATCCTGTTTGAGTTGTGCCAAATCTTTAAAGAATTGTTCCGGGTTTGCCTCATCAAAACTATCAATCAACCTTTGTGAAAACTCCAAGTATGTAGTGATACAATCATGCCCTTGAGTCACCAAGCCATTGTACCACCAATCAAGTGTATCTCCCTCCAAGTGTAGTGTGGCAAACTGTATAGTGTCCTTCTCGACCATGGGGTTCAATGTGAAGTAGTTATTCAACTTTTGAATCCAAGCCCGTGCCATGATCTTCCTTGAGTCATCAAATTGGAGTGATGTTGACCTTTCCCAACTTCTTTTGCAACTCATGATTTGTATGATGGTGAGTCCTCCCTTCTCAAGGCCGGTCCCGATTCATGTATTTGACTTGGTAGAAGTCATTCCATGGAAAGGCTTCTTTGCATTCATGGCTTAGCACCATCCACTCCCTCCAATAGTCATCAAAAGTCCCACCTTGAGCTTGTGGTTCTTCCTCTATGACCCTTCGTTGTTCCAGAAATGTTGACATGAGGGGTCGTGGCATGGAAGAATGAGATGTATGCACGAGAGCATCACCTTGGTTCCCAAAAGTGCTTGCATCATTGTGCCCATTGTGTAGATTACCTCTAACACCTCCATTGTTGTTGCCTCCATTATTGCCAATATTTTGCCTCATAAAACTATTCATCATATGAATGAGCTCCCATTGTTGCCTTGCAAGACTAAGTAGTAATGTCGTCGTTCCTTGATTTTCTTGATTATCTTCATGATGACTTTCATGGCCCTAGTCACTCATGTTGCCTTCTCCTTCCGAATCGGACCTCACAATGCATCTTCTCCTTCTGTAAGTGATATATCTTCCATCTTCAAAATGCATGATCCGACAAACTTAACATGAACTTCCACATGGTGGCAGGATCAAGTCTCTAATACCACTATAATATCCCAAATGGGATATTTTGCAACAAATCTGATTTTTCTGCTTAAACCCAAACTCTGATTTCTGATTTTATATTTTCAGCAGTCAATTACTTCATGAAATACCATAAATATCACACCCAAACATCAAAGGAACATTACATATGAATTCGCCCAAGCATGAGGAATAGTTTCACCATGAAATACACAATTGCATCCAAAATAACAACACTCAAATGAAGAAATCAATCTGCTGTCATAAACTGAATATAGAAGTCTGATAAAGGGACCATTGATACTTTTCACATTCATTCAAAATGATGACTCATTGGGTTAAACAGGAAGTATAAAATACCTCTTGATAAGTTCGTGTAATGTCAATATATATTCTTGTTGTTACTATAGATGGCAGTGCTGCTGTGATAATACAATTATCTGCTGTAACTATTAATGCTGACTGCTTTTCTATTTATGCTCTTATTCTCCAAATGAATATTCATTGATTGATAAATGTATCTCTGCTGTTATCAATAATCTCTGCTGTTCACAGTTATAAATATATCACTGCTGATATATTCCTTTCTGCCCTTATATTGAATTCTGCTTCTTTTATATTCCCAATAATAGTTCCTTGATTGATGCCTTCAAATTTCCCACCACTGGCTACTTATATCCTTACATGGGATGTGTCTTGGGCGAATAGATGTGACCTTCATTAATTAAACTTCTAACAAATCGCACCTTCTCATAATTTGATCGCTGCAGTAAATAAATTACTGCTTTATAAATCTAATCGCTACCCTTAAGCAGATCGCACCTGATAATTAAAATCATATATTTATGTATGGAAATCGCATCACTTAGTATTATTAATATTGTTCTTCGGCGCTTCAATTCAGGGAGGTCGGCCATACAGTCTTCATGAAGTCGGCCCAAATTTTATTTTTTTCCAAATAAAAAGGAGTCGGCCTTCTTGCTATAGTCGGCCATTTGGGAGGTCGGCTGCTTTAACATTTAATTTCTTTTTTCTTTATAAATTTTTATTTTTAATTTAAATTTTATCTCGAGTATGGGACATTTCAGAGGACGAAAACCCACAATTCTTTGAAGTGATTTCACACAGAAATCACCATTGTGCAAAACTGATTAATATCTAGTTTTTAATTATTTTCCAGTTGAATAGGATCCAGCAGTTTCACAACCTGCTACATTTCCCAGCAGCATCATTTGGACTAATCACAGCCTCAGAACTTTGATTGGATGAACTACACTTGATTGCAGTCCATATTGAACAGTCACATATCTAAACACAGCATTGGAGTTTATTAAAACAACAGTTTAATTGATCGTTGCCACCCGTATTGGTGAGTTAGAAATCCGGCCACATCAGTACTGAAGACAGAGTTAGTACAGGGGAGATATTGGAACTGATCACTAGGTTGTCAGTATTATTGTGGGATTGTTCTACTTTTACAGCACTCATTTCTATCCGACTTCAACATAACAGAGATCCATGGATGAGTAAGATTGGAGTCATATATTATGTTCTTGCTGTTCAAATTATTGACAATTGCTGTAGCTATCAGTATTCTAGGTTGTTAGATTTTAGTGTTTCTAGAATAAATTGTGTGTTTTTTTTATCTCTCACAGTTTTTTTTTTATCTCTCACAGTTTATTCCAGAAGCACTAAAATGTATCATAATGAACTGTGGAAATATCATGTCTACAATTCTACATTGTTTCGCTTTACAAGCATTCAGAAAATACAAAAAAATTAAAATATATATAAATATAATAATAATAATAAAATAAAAGGGAATATTACATTAGGGATGGAAGTTATTAAATAAAAAATGGTTGAAACCGTAACCTGACCTACTTAAATTCTACCCCATGTCACTGCCACCTTTTAATCCTTGTAACTTACAGTGAAAGACACATTACACCCTCTACTGAGCTCAATCTGGAGTCCAAATCCTCCTCCTCTCCTTATTTTGGAAATACATTTTATTACTTAAATTTTCTTCATTATTTATCATAATTCACCACTATTAACTGGTTTGGAACTTTTTAATGGTTTGGAACTTTTTAATGTATTTGAAAAGCTTTCCAATAAAATTGTGTACTGATTTTTAACATAAGGTTTCAGATTGCACTCCATAATTCATCATTTTATATTTAAGTCATCTTAATGATGGATTAAGAGGTAGAGCCAAAACCTCCGTATAACAGATCACTAAACAGTTCCAACAAAAGCTTTTTCCAAAATTGTTACGGACCGTAAAAGCCTGATATTTCTAATTTTTAAAAGCACGATCATAAAGGTCAAAACTCAAAAGTAAAATGCACAAAGAACTGAGCCCTTATAGACAACCTATCACGAAAGCACAAGTTCAAACAGGGAAACCAGTGGCGCCATCGACGCCTGTCAAAAAGAATGGAACAAAAGTCCCACACTCCAGAATATCATAAGCTATATTGCAATGTTCCCATTTATTAACAAAGCAGAACCCCAAAACCTTAAAAACCTTAAAAGACAAGATTTACATGCTTTTCAAACCGTGTGCGGAAAGATAATTGTACGGTGTACCTGTCTCAATAACCTTATTGGACTGAAACTCAACATATCCGAAACGATTCTGACCAACAAAATTCAGTGTCTTTTTTCCCAGAAAATCTTCCTTACCTTGTTCATTGCTTGCGAATGTTAGTTCTTGCCTTTCTGACTTGGTTCTTTATTAAACAAAAATATCTTTGTAAATCTCGATAACTGAATCTTTTCCACCTCCGCATGCGCAAAACAGTAGTGACAAACGGCCAAAACAATGGACTTTAATTTCTGTTTTTAGTCCCATCCCCTTTTCTTAGCAATTTCTCGGGCATTAAATTGCAATTTAGTCTTCATTCTTAATAGTATGTTCGTTGGTACGAGTACAGGCTTTTAAGATAAGACGTTCACCGAAAAAGCTCCACCGCATGCGGCGTTCCACTCAGTCAAAACAGCGCCCTCAAGAAAGGGACAGCAACAATAACAAAAGCTTTGCCGATTAGACTTGAAAAAACCAATCAATTTTGATTTTTTTTATTGCAGTGCAATCCTTACAATCCCTTCCCAGTTCCCACCACCAAGATTCTGACATTTCAATTCTTTTATTCTGAATTACAAACAATTAACAGCAATCTCTGTGTCAATACTTTTTCTCTCTAAATTTCGGAGACAAATGAAAATATAGCGGAAATTTTTGGAAGAGTCGTCTAAAAAGTAAGGGGAATTTTTGAAAGAATCGTCCGTCTTTGATTGAGAGTGTAAATGCTCTCGGTTGTTTCTTTCGTTCCATGCTGCCCTGGCGGTATGGCAGTATTTATGCATTTTGTTGTATAAATTGCATTTATTCTTTGTTGCTTCTTGTGTTTATTTTAGGTCCTTATCTTCATTGTAACCGCTGTTGTTTTCTAGTCCCTTTATGTCTCCCCAAGCCATTCTTGTCTTCCGTGCCTACTTCTTCTCTTTCTCTTTTAAGAAACTTCTTCCTTTCTTCTCAGATCACGAAGAGTGATGGGAAACGTTGAGACAAAAAAAAGCAACACAGCGTTTTGAGAAGCATAAATACTAATATTTTGTTGTATTTATGACATGAATGATTGAATGAGTTTTAATAACGTCCACAAGACCAAACAGTCTATGGGACCAAACGCTAAATGCACTAGGACTTCTTCAGGCTCCTTTCGATGTCATCCCATCTCCTATGAATCTTGACCCACAACTGGGCCGTGTTGTGAAGCCTCTCTTCCTCAAATAACTCACTAAAATTGCCAACATTCACGATGTTATCACGTTGCATACGTATATCCTTGTACGCATTGCATTCCCTAATGAAGTGTCGCTCAGTTTCAACCGCTCTCTCACTACAAAAAATGCAAGTCCTATCTTCCCATCTTTCCTTGGGAACCGTCCATCTACCAATTTCACACCTAAGATGGTGTGAACTGGTCCTCAATTGTGCCACTAAGAGTCTAGCCTTACCCTTAAGATCGGCACTTAAGTAGGCTTTATCCCCATGCTCCCAAGTGGGATTGAACTCTTTAATATAATGCATTTTTTTACGCCCAATCTGATTTGTCCACATGGTAATCCTGAATTTTTCTAACACAACTTTTTTATTTTCTCTTTGGTGTTAGGACATTCAAGCAACTTAATGTCCCATTTTCCCAGCCACTTGATGTTCTGCTTCATCCACGTCTTCTTCCTCCAATCTAACACCTCGTTCACCACCACTTTGGGCCACCGGTGATTCCCCATATTTTCAACCTTTTTTAAGTAACTTCGTAACCGTGATATCGCAACTGCTCCCATCGGGTAAGTATCGGCCTCAGCCAAAAGAATCTCATATGGAACAGTTGCTTTAACTTTAAGACTACTAGTGATAAGATGTTTTTGAATTCTTTCCAATTGTCTCCACCTATGATTCGACATGCTGCTCCCCCAAACCTCACAACTATAAAGGACAACCGGCGTGACCAACAAACCAAAAAGGGTTTTCTTGGTTTTCCAATCCCAAAGTTCCATTTTCCTACACCTATTCTAGAGAAGGTAAGAATCTCTCCAGCGCCCTTGTATCCTTTTCGCTCTGCAAGTTTCCCAACTAAGCCTATTGTGAAAAATAATGCCAAGATACTTGTATTCTTTGATGATTTCCAGTGGGCTACCTTTGAAAATAAAATTAGTTTGTTGTTGTTTCCTTTTTAGGGAGAAGATCATGACTTTAGTCTTGCTAATGTTCACTTGCATCCCGATATCTTGACAAAATAGCTCTAAAACTTTCAAATGATCCCTCAAACCATGGGCTGTTTTTGCAATAAGAATAAGATCATTCGCATATAAAAGCAACTTTACCACAAAACTGGCCAACTAGATGCCTCCTCCTATTTTATTTATCCATTACTTAAGTTTGTCAATGTAAAGACCAAACAGAGTGGGAGAAAGGGGGCACCACTACTTGACCCCGATGTTGTTACTAAAGCATTCAAACATGCCTTCTCTAGTTCTGATTTTTGCTCTAACACGCTCATAAAGTTTGTGAATAACTTCTCTAAACTCATCAAGAACCCCCAATTCTTCCATCCTTTTCCAGAGTTTGTCCCTGAGAACCGTGTCAAAAGCTTTTTTAAAATCCACAAAGCAACAATAAGCTTCCCCAACTTGGGTGTTCCAAGCTTTTTCAATCAAATGCCTAAGAGTAATGCAGTGATCAATGCTAGAGTGCCTTGGCCTAAAGCCAGCCTGACCCTTTGCTCTTTTCCCTTCTTTTTCTACCCAATTGTTGATTCTACACTCGATCAAGCTCCCAAACAACTTACCAAGAAGAGGGTTGACCATGATAGTTCAATAGTTAGAGGGATTATTGATATCCCCACTCTTGAAGAGAGGGATAATGACACTAGTTGTCCACTCCACTGGAAAGCCCCCTTGTATGACCTCATTAAAAATTCTTTTGATGTGCGGAGCAAGGTGTTCAACTCCCCACTTTAAGAATGCGGCTTGCAACCCATCAATGTCCTGGGCTTTACCATTTGCTGATTTCTTGATACCCTGTTTGATGTGCTCAACCGAAAAGAGCTCAGTTGACATGCTAACATTGGGAGGAGAGGCTTTCTCATGGTCATGCTCATAAAGCAGTTTTGCATACTCTAACCATTGAGTTTCTGTGATATTATTTTATGTTTGTTTCATGTCTTGCTACAGCTCCCTCTAAAAGCCTTTGGGATTGTGCTTACATAATGTTATTAGCTCCTTCCTTCTTAGGATAACAAAACTTTATTTCTTGTCTTTTATCAACTTCTCATAATTTTTCTTGTTTTCTTTGTTTGGTTCACTCTCTATACAGGATCTTTTTGCCGCTTTGCACTCTTCATCATACCAAGGGTTAGCCAGGAAAGTGTTTGAGACTCCTTTCTGAGGCCTGGATTTCTTGCAAACTTTTAGAGCCTTGTGAATCAAAGGGACCAGCAAACTACCATCGATGTATTTCCTTGTAACATTGTTTTCCTTAAGCCCAACACTGTTTTTAGTCATCTTAATGTGTTGCCCAAGGGCAACAGTAAAAAGTTCCTAGTTTTTTAATTCAAAATGATTTTACCATGCGGATTAGTTGTCTTAAGCATGTGTTGAGCCTGCCTTTCACTTTGCTTGTTTGTGAGAAAGCCAAACTTAACCAAGAGAGGCATATGGTCTAACTTCAACTCCATAGGGCAGTCCCCTATAACAAACTCCAGCAACCTAGCAGTCAATTTTTGAGAGTAGATGACATAATCAACCACACTTTGACCATTGTAAGTTTTGCAAGTAATACCCCCAAATCTTGGCCAAGATCTTGTACCGTTACATATAAGCATGTCATACAAACTACAAAGACCCAAATGTTCAGTTCCGAAGTGTGTCACACTGCCATTTCTGTCTTGTGACATTCTTTCCCAAAGTTGGTACCCACCCTCTTCCAGCCATAAGGGATTGCTATCCCCTCTTTCTTCTTCTCCCATTTGAAAAGATTGATTGTTGGTTGTTCTAGCATTAAAATCTCCTATTAAAACAATTTCCCCTGAGGTGCTAAAAATAGAGATATCTTTCTTTAATGCCGCATGCAGGTCTTCGCTGTCCAAATTTCTCTTTTTGTAGAACTTTGACCCTTTCAGAGCAAAGTAGCAAGTAGCCAACCTGATTATGTTCTTATTGTCTGTTATTTTTAGACAAATGTATTGTTTGTTGGGATCCTCTTTCTTTATTTTCACGGTTCCAGCCCACACTTCTTTTATTAGCACTGTGACCCCCCATGACCTTTACCTGTCTCCGTCCCTTCATTCCACACTGAGATTTTCTTGTACCCTTCAAAGTCTGGGACTTTGCATCCATCATGTTCATGTGTTTCGATTAAAATAATAATGTCTTTCCCTTCCGCTATGGGCCCCAACCCCGGTCCTCTTCTCCAAGGGTATCCTCTGCAAGTCCATCTTATCATGTGCACAGACTCTCGTGGGGCCCCAAATTCCTATTTTTTGTGGAAAGAACGCTCGCTGATTTGAGCTTGTCCATTTTTCAGCCATGCCCATTTTCCATCCTCCCTTGCTTTCTTCACTTTTTCCCACTCCTTTCTTCATTCTTCTTGTTGTGCAAATGTTAAGTCCTCGTCGAGGAAAATGTGAGTGCCTCTGAGTAGCCCCCTATTTTTTAGGATTGTGCTCTTATCCTCTATGTTTCTCAAGATGACTCTTATATGTCTATTCCTTCCTTCTTATGTTTTCTTTCCAATCCTGTTTGCCTACTTGATAAAACCCGTCCACTTCAATTCTTCTTTAAGAAAATCTCTTGGTAAGATGTCAGTTCTTTCTTTCTCGCCAAAAACCCTCAAACCTTTGATGATAATATTAACCTCCTTGTCATGTTTATCTTTTTCTTCTTTTATATGCCTCTTGATTTATTTCTCGATGGTTTCTTTTTGCTCATGAGTTGGTCCACTAACAACCTGGGCCCAGGATTTTGCCTCTTCTAATTGATCTCTTAGCTTATTTTCTCTTAACTCCATGCTTGCTAGAGCTATTTGGATCTTTTCTAGCTGTGAAATGTCACTTTTTATCACTGTTTCTGGTTTTTCTTTTGCTAATTTTGTTTTCTCTAACTCCAGTTTTAGAGAGACCAGCTCCTGCTGACCCCTTACCATGTTATTTTGCAAAGTTAAAACTTGCTCTTTGAGCAGCTTGTTTTCTCTTTCGAGGTTCCAGTTGGTTTCCAAAATTTATTTTATCTTAGTGCTTTCATGTTGCCCTTTCTCTTCTATCTTCTCCAACTGTTGTTTCATGCTCA
This sequence comes from Cunninghamia lanceolata, assembly GCA_027924645.1. Lineage (NCBI taxonomy): Eukaryota > Viridiplantae > Streptophyta > Pinopsida > Cupressales > Cupressaceae > Cunninghamia > Cunninghamia lanceolata. The sequence continues at coordinate 4,821,666 of BSBN01000209.1, forward strand.
TAAGCTCACTTACATACAATTTTGATGACCACAGCAGTGGTGTAGTCGTAGGGCTGTACGGTCCTACATGGTCTTGTGATCCATCTTCCCCTTCGTCTTTGTCTATTAGGATAGTTTTTGTTTTACCTCAGTTTGCCTCAAGTTCTTTGTGAAGCAGAAGATTTTCATTCTCTTTTTTGCTATCTTTATCTAGCCCTATTAGCTCTCCTTCTGGGTAATTCATTTTGATCGTGGTGTTTACAGTGTTTCCAACTGTCTTGGGTAAAATCCTAATAAGCTTTTTACTGTGTTTTTGCCACTGCTTATGGATCTGCTTGCATCTTATTATCCCCTTGTATTGCTTTGCATTCACAAATACTAACTTTCTGTCGGTGTTGACAGTGTTATCATGAGGGTGCAAGAGTGAGAAAGGGTCTCCTATCTTCTTTATACTCTGACCATGTGCGTTTGGATCTATAGGCCTGTTTGTTAACTGCAAAGTTTGGTTCCAAGGGATGCTTAACCCTTCCTGGTAAAGTACCCTAACCACAGACCCCGTTAGCTACACTTAGGGGCCACTTGTTTGCCCTGTAAGAAATGTGGAAAGTTTCATTGGTCCTAGGGTTTGAAAATTTTTGTCCCCTAGTGAAAAATGTGTTTTCCCTGCCACAGAACCCTGTGTGACCAACTGGAGGTTGTCTTTTATCCGTTTCCTTTTGTTACCATGGTTTGCTTTGTTTTGAGATCCTTGATGGAGGAGGAAACAGTAAAAAACAAAAAAAACAAATAACTGTAGAAGCTTGAGAAAACAAAGTGTTGTGGGGCTAACCTGTTCCCCAACTGTCGGCCAGCAGGACCCACCGAGAGAGAGCCCAGATCCCACACTTTTCTCTGACAAAACCCCTTGAAATGGAGCAGAAACCTGAAACCCGCGCCCTGTTCACCGCCTTCCCTTCACTGCTAGACGTCATTCTCTGCCAAACTCGTCGTTCTCTGCTAAACCGAAAAAAAACCCTGTTCGTTGTTCGTCGTTCTCTCTAACATGAAATGGTAAATTTTTTGGGAGACCCTCAAAATTTCTAAATGATTATAGTTGTATATATATTTAATTTATTTAAAGGTAAAAAATAATGATAATTGATATGTAAGTATGCTTTTTAAAATGACAATAAAAAGATAAGGATTTAATTTTGTATACCATTTAATAATGTTTGATTATGTTGTTTAGTGATTTAAATGTGTCTTGATATCAAATATAATTTTAGAATGTTCTAATATATGTTTAACTAATTTTTTTTTTATTCAAATCAAATCAATGTTCATGAAAGTGAATCTAGTTTGAGGATTCAACCTTTGTAAACAAAAATAACTTGTGGAGTTGTGGTCATCTAAAATATGTTTGTCTTGCTTCATGCTATCTGAATTTGTAAAACAAATGGTATTGATGAACATCTTTGAGGATTTTGCTAAGCAAGGATCTTCTTCTTTGGTCAAACCCCTCAAATCCAATTTAACAACTTTGGCACAAGGATTGAAGGAAGTAAGCAACCATGCAAGATGCCTATTTGTCACTAAGTGCAAATGCTTATGTAAGTTGATGATGCAATGATGTATTATGGTGCTCCTTGGGCGATAATGCAAATTGAAATAGGAGCTTGTGGATATCTCAATAGTGAATTAAGGTTTGTCATTTTATACAACACCCTAGCATGCAATTTGAAATGTTTCATGTTCAAGTCAACAAGGGCCCAATTTAAAATTTGATTTTAAAAGTTTTGGGGTTTATTTTTGCATCCATGGGGTTTGACCCAATTAACTAGATGGATAAAATGAGGATTAAAATTAGTCCTTAGGGATGTGTGTAGATAGATTTGAGTTAGGTTTAAGTAATTGGTCAACTCTTGTGCAAAAACACACTTGTATGCTAGTCATTCCATTATAAACAACCTAGTTAAAGTTAGCTCAAAACAAAGGATAAAAGTGTAGGGTATGCACTTTTCATCCAAGTACAAATCTGTAATATATATTTTTAATTAAGTTGTCCTTTAACATTTGAACTACAACTTTGAATGAATATCAATCATGAAAAATTTGTACAAGGTCAACCAATTAAATTTGGGCCCTAATATTACCTAGGTAGGTACCTAATAGAATTTGATTTTCTCACTTGAGTTTTTTAATTTCTAAAAAAAATTAAGTATATACTTAAATATTTTACAAATTAAATGTATATTTTTTTTTATAAAAAAAAGTTTAAACTAGTGGAGATAAGCTAGTGGTTAGACAAAACTAATAGTTGTCATTGCATATGTGTAGGTAAAATATATGTTTCATATACAAATGATCTAGGGTAAATTATTTAATCAAGTATGATAAGTAAATCCACCCTAAGTTTATGAGTTGAGGTTGTTACACTAATTAAATATTTTCATAAATGTGCACTAAAATTAATAAATAAAATAAAAGAATTTAGCTATGAGTTTGATGTTGAATATATTATGACAGGAGATGCTCTATATTTTATCCTTTGTGTCAGTGTTTGGGAATCCATCAAATGACTATCTTTGGACTGATAAATTCACTATCTATCATTTTGGGTCATTTATATGCGTGCGGACTTGAACTTTAACGCGTGGATTCAATTTTATTCTACACATTGGGTTCACCTTGATATATGTACCTATATATTATGATTAGTGGTGTTGATGAATACATTTAGGAGCTTGCTACATGAGGATCTTCTTCTTAGTCAAACCTATAGAATTGATTTAATGGTTTTTTTGAAATAATGATAAAATAAATGTAAGCTAATCATGTAATATGCCTACATTGATGTCATGGTGGTGTCATGATGATGCTATGTGTTGATGTTGTGTGTGCTTTCCCTCTTGGTAGATGATTCCTAGACGATTCAAATGAATTATAGTTTATCCTTTTATACAATACCCTTGTGTACAATTTTAAATATTCCACACTTAAGTCAACAAACTAATACTAGGTGGAAGGGAGTTGGCTTGGGACCAATATACAAATTTGAGTTTGAAAGATTGGGGCTAGAATCCATGTCAAGGAATCAACCCAAGGAAATGAATGAATTATATATGAGGATTGGATCCTCATCCTTGGAATGTGTGAAAATGGGTTCATGTTATTATGCCAACTGTGTATGAGGAAAATTGATTATGTTTAAATGATAAAATCAAAACTATGATAATAACCAAATCAAAAACCCATAACATAAAGAGATATATCTAAATAAAAAGCCATTATCAATAAAGCAAATGAAATAAGAAAGCTTTTACCTAGATTGTGTTGTTCTCTTTGTCGAATGTGGATTGCTCAATAACATTGTGAAACCATGTTTGCAACAAGCAAGTGTAGGTGCTCAAAGATCAATGTCAAAAGATCGTAAAGTGTTCAACGATGCAATGTATGCTCAAAGCACTGTAAAGGATGCTTGAGAATAAGTGATCGAAGAGGATTTGTGAAGGAGATGAAGGGGTTTATATAGGTTTCAACAGAGATCGATCAATGGTCTAGATAATTCAAGAGAATCAATGGAGGAGATAAAACAAATAACCATGATGAATGTGCACACAACATGTGTCAATCCAGAAGGATATTTTTATTAAAATATGATAAAAACAAGATTGATTGAATAGATAACTCAACTTGTAATTTTTTTATTTTTTTTTAGTTCTAAAAATAAGACTAATTGTACACATGAGTTAACAATATATTTTAAGAGGAATTGGAAGATAACTGAAATTAAATAAATAAATTTATTTAATTAATTGTGCATGATAGAGGAATAGATAGATTATAAATAAAATACTTGATTTTATTTATTTTTAGAGGATTGAGACAATTTAAATAAATTTGCATGATGTATTTAAATTTAGAAAAACAAGTGATTTAATTAAATAATGTAGAATTATTTAATTATAGATAAGATAGAATTGGATGAGTTAATTAAATAATTGGATTTATTTAATTAATGGAGACTTGAAATTTGAAAGAGGATAATGATTTAATTAATTAATTAAAATTATTTAATTTTAGAAGAATAAAGTTGAATTTAATTAAATTAATTAAATAAAGAGAATTTATTCAATTAATGTCGAAATTGTGTGATTTGAAAGAATTTGATGAAATTAATTAAATAATTAGATTATTTAATTAATGTTGAATGTAGGTGATTAGACAGATTAGACGAAATGCAAGTGATGTGATGACTTGGTCATTTTTGGGTGTCTACATTTTGCCCCTCTTTGATGCAATGCAGTTTACAGCGTTGCGTCAAAGAAAATGATTATTGAAGACATGATACAATATTTGATGCCCCTGTGTAGCTGGCGTAGGATGCCCCCTCAAGAGGAAAGATAGGGAAGCGACAAAAGAACTATGTTGACGCTCGACTAGAAGATTTTGTTGGATATAAGCTAGGTTAGGTAGAAGAAAGTGGAGATAGACTGGAACATGAGAGAAATACTATTGATCAATCATTGCTAAAAAACTATATAAGGCCATGGGTAAATGGATGGGTAAATGAATGAGCTTGTTGCATAGGTTTTCACAATTGTTTATAAAGAGCAATCCTTGTTTTTGATATAGCATATGGATAGTTTGCCACCAAGGTATAAAAGACCAAGGTGCTGTGATATCTGAGTGCGTGGACGTTGACTATGCAAGAAAGCGGTTTGAACTTAGATCCCTTAGACATAATATAACCTTGTTGGATATGTGAATGAGCCATAGTCTTGAACATAAAAGTAAAGTTTCATACTTGTTAATGCAAGAAGAGTATTAAATATGTAAGATGCTAGGTCGTAACACACACAAGATAAATATGATGCCAAAAAGATGCTAAAGATCATTCCTCAAACACGGCATACAAAAGCAATGACTATGCCCCCAATCCGTATTATATCACAACGTACCAAGATTATAGATAAATCAAGGTAGCCTTGAATAGGTAATGGATAAAGGAGCAAAAGATAAACTATAAAGCCAATTGACTGACTTATAAAGTAAACATATAGCCAACATATTCTCTTGCCAAAGAGGTTGCTCAAGATAGATTGGAAAGGAAAGATAACAGCTTGATCGTAGGAGCTATGTGTCTGTTAAAGGGTGTTATCTGCCTAAAAAGATAATGTCTTGTTTCAAGAAATTCCACATGTTGTATAAGACGTGTGTGCTGGTCTTGATCATGGAACACTCTGTAAAAGACAAGTTTGTTGATCTATTGCTTGGTTGAGATTAATTTAGCTGATGCTGGCAATCGATATGTAGGACAGTATATGACTCTATAAGTAAGTTGCTCTGCTTCAGGTTTGTTAAGGACTTTTGCTTTGAAAGGATGTGTATGTTTGTTGTTTTGTTTCTTAAGTTAGTCAAGTCGAGGTGAATGGATTTTAATAAATGGAAGACTAGAAAGATGACATGTTAATGGATTGAGGTGGGTGAAGAATGATGAATCGTATGTGGCTGAGTACTAGATGCATCCTTCATATTCCAGACTGCCTACATACCTTGTATCCATAGGATCAAGGCACATTACGATGAAAGATGAAAAATGATAATATGTAGTTCTGGGTAGAGTGATGAAATGGATCAAGGTGATTGACCTTGGGTTGGGGAAATGATGAGATCTTATGTACCTGAGTACTGGATACTTCCTTTGTATTCTAGACTACCTACATACCCATATCCATAGGATCAAGGTACCTTAAGATTGAGATGAGATGATATGTAGTTCTGGTTGGTGTGATGATGTAGGAAAAGTGTTGGGAAGATAACAGCCTTATCATAGGAGCGATGTGTCCGTTAAAGGGTGTTATCTGTGGAAAGGAGAACAATTGAAGTGTTTGTGTTTTTTATAAAGTGTTTTGCATAGTGAACCACAAACAAGGAACCACTCCTAGACCTAGGTTAAGGAAAGAGTTGCCCCCATTCTGGTAGAGGTGTTTGCATGGATGACTGATGGAGAAGACTCAAAAAGTGTGACCTAGGACAAGACTGTGATAACTGTTGACATAGATCAAGATGTGGTATGACGATGATGGACACTGACATACACGAAGGTGTCTGTGGCGCACATTCTACCAGTCCTAATCTAGCTAAGAAAATACTCAGAACAGGGTATTATTGGCCTACAATAGAATAGGATGCTGCACAGTTCGCTAAGAAATGTCTACAATGCCAGCAGCATGGAGATTTAATTCACGCACCAGCTCATGAACTACAACCTGTGATGACTCCATGGCCTATTTCTCAATGGGGCTCGACCTCGTAGGAAAACTCCACCCATCCTCATCTAATGGCCATAAGTTCATCATTACTGCCACTGAGTATTTCACGAAGTGGGTTGAAGCCATTCCCATGACCTATATCACCAGGAAGCAAATAGCCAAGTTTATCATTAACTACCTCATATGCTGGTATGGTATTCCCCAAGCCATTGTCACTGATAATGGGAGACCATTCAAGAACCAAGATGTTCGTGCCTTGTGCACACAATACAATATCTAGCATCGCTTTTCAACTCCCTACTATCTGTAGAGTAATGACCAAGCTGAGGCTTCCAATAAAACCATTCTCAAAATCCTCAAGAAAACGGTCAATGAAGCTAGTCGTGATTGGCACTTGCAACTCAATCCCACCCTATGGGCCTACTGCACTAGTATCAGAACACCAACTGGTGCCACACCATATGCCTTGGTCTATGGCTTTGAATCCATCCTACCTATAGAGGTCAAGATCCCATCCCTTAGAGTATCCATGCAAAACCTGATCGGTGGAGAGGAGTATCGCACATCTAAATTAGATGAGCTAGAACTACTAGATGAAAGGTGCCTTGCCGCGCTTAATCATCTCCATGTCTATCAAAATCGCCTCCAGCGTAATTACAACAAAAAGATCAAAGAAAGACGGTTTCAATTTGGTGATCTTGTACTCAAAGAGAATCAGAGAAATTAAGAAGACCGAGAAAAGAAGGGCAAGTTTGAGCCTAACTAGTTAGGTCTCTTTATTGTCACATTAACATATGGATCAGGAGCTTCTACTTTAGCTACACCAGATGGCATTCCTCTAGATGAGCCAATTAACAGTGTTCATCTCAAGAAGTTCTATGCCTGATCCTCAGAGTATACAAAAAAAAAGAAATCTATCCTATGGTGAAAACCTGGTAAACAGACACCTTGGATAAGTACCATAGTGAAAACCTAGCAAACAGGCGCTATGTGTAGAGTCAGCATCCATCATTTATCGAGTCCTGTTCATTCCATGTCCATTTCACAACAAACTTCATCCATCCATCCATAATAAAACCATTGACCTTGTTTGCATTTTCATCTCCCTATCTAGAATAGCTTGGAAATTTGTCAATGTCCATTGTCGTCATACCACGTCTTGATCTATGTCAACAGTTAGCACTGTCTTGTCCTAGGTCAAACTTTCTATGTCCTCTTCATCAGTCACCTATGCAATTTCCTCTACTAGAATGAGGGCAATTCCTTCCTTAACCTAGGTCTAGGAGTGGTTCCTTGTTCTTGGTTCACGCATACTCGCACAAAATGCTTCACATAAACACAAACACGTCAATCGTTCTCCTTTCCACAGATAGAACCCTTTAACGGACACATCGCTTCTACGATAAGGTTGTTATCTTCCCAAACACTTTTCCCACATCATCACACCAACCAGAACTACATATTATCTCATTTCAATCTTAAGGTACCTTGATCCCATGGATATGGCTATGTAGGCAGTCTGGAATACGAAGGAAGTTTTCAATACTCAGGTACATAAGATGTCACCATTTCCCTAACCCAAGCCCAAGCACTTTGACCCACTCATAACTCTACCCAGAACTACATATTACCATTTTTCATCTTTCCTCGTAATGTGCCTTGATCCCGTGGATACAGGGTATGTAGGCAGTCTGGAATACGAAGGCAGTATCCAGTACTCAGACACATACGATTCATCATTCTTCACCCACCTCAATCCATTGACATGTCATCTTTCTAGTTTTCCATTTATCAAAATCCATTCACCTCGACTTGACTAACTCAAGCAACTAAACAACAAACATACGCATCCTTTCAAAGCAAAAGTTCTTAACAAACCTGAAACAAAGCAACTTACTTACAAAGTCATATATTGTCCTACATATCGATTGCCATTATCAGCTGAATCAATTTCAACCAAGCAACAGATCAACAAACTTGTCTTTTACAGAGTGTTCCATGATCGAGACCAACACACGCATCTTATACAACATGTGGCATTTCCTAAAACCAGACATTCTCTTTTCAACAGATAACACCCTTTAATGGACACATAGCTCCTACGATAAGACTGTTATCTTTCCTATCCAATCTATCATGAGCAACCTCTTTGGTAAGAGAATATGTTGGTTGTATGTTTACTTTGTACGTCAGTCAATTTGTTTTATTGTTTATCTTTTGTTCCTTTGTCCATTACCAATTTAAAACTACCTTGATTTATCTATAATATTGGTATGTTGCGATGCAGTATGGATTGGGGGCATAGTCATTGCTTTTGTGCATTGTGTTTAAGGAATGATCTTTAGCATCTTTCTTTGCACCATATTTATCTTGTGTGTGTTACAACCTAGCATCTTACATATTAATATTCTTCTTGCATTTACATGTATTGACGTTTATTTTATGTTCAACACTATGGCTCATTCACATGTACAACAAGGTTATATTATGTTTAAGGGATCTAAATTCAAACTGCTTGCTTGCAGAGTCAATGTCCACACACTTGGATATCACAGCACCTTGGTCTTTTATACCTTGGTAGCAAACTATCCACGTGCTATATCAAAAATAAGGATTGCTCTTTATAAACAATTGTGAAAACCAATGCAACAAGTTCGTTCATTTACACCATCCATTTTTTCACGACATATATAGTTTTTCAAGCAATGATCGATCAACAATCTTTCTCTCATGTTCTCTCCTATCTCCTTTCTTCTATCTATCATCTATCCAACCTCACCTATCTCCAACACAATCTTCTAGTCAAGAGTCCACCTAGTCCTTCTACCGCTTCCGTGTCTTTCCTCTCGAGGGGGCATCCTACACCAGCTACACTGGGGCAGCTAGCTACACTGAGGCATCAAATATTGTATCATGTCTTCAATAATTATTTTCTTTGACGCAACGCTGTAAACTGCATTGCATCAAAGAGGGGCAAAATGTAGACGCCTAAAAATGACCAAGTCATCACATCACTTGCATTTCGTCTAATCTATCCAATCACTTGCATTCAACGTTAATTAAATAATCTAATTATTTAATTAATTTCATCAAATTTTTTCAAATCACATAATTTTGACATTAATTAAATAAATTCTCTTTATTTAATTAATTTAATTAAATTTAACTTTATTCTTCCAAAATTAAATAATTTTAATTATTTAATTAAATCATTATCCTTTTTCAAATTTCAGGTCTCCATTAATTAAATAAATCTAATTATTTAATTAACTCATCCAATTCTATCTTATCTATAATTAAATAATTCTACATTATTTAATTAAATCACTTATTCTTCTAAATTTAAATAAATCATGCAAAATTATTTAAATTATCTCAATCCTCTAAAAATAAATAAAATCAAGTATTTTATTTATAATCTTATCTATTCCTCTATCATGCACAAACAATTAAATAAATTTATTTATTTAATTTCAATTATCTTCCAATTCCTCTAAAAATATCATGTTAACTCATGTGCACAATCAGTCTTATTTTTAGAACTCTAAAAAAGGCAAAATCACACGTTGAGTTATCTATTCAATCAATCTTGTTTTTATCATATCTTAATAAAAATATCCTTATGGATTGACACATGTTGTGTGCACATTCATCATGGTTATTTGTTTTATCTCCTCCGTTGATTCTTTTGAATTATCTGGACCGTTGATCGATCTCCGTTGAAACCTATACAAACCCCCCTCGTCTCCTTCACAAATCCTCTTCGATCACTTATTCTCAGGCATCCTTTACAGCGCTTTGAGCATACATCGCATCATTGAGCACTTTACGATCTTTTGTTATTGATATTTGAGCACCTACACTTGCTTGTTGCAAACATGGTTTCACAGCGTTATTGAGCAATCCACATTCGACAAAAAGAACAACACAATCTGGGTAAAAGCTTTCTTATTTCATTTGATTTATTGATAATGGTTTTTTATTTAGATATATCTCTTTATGTTATGGGTTTTTGATTTGGTTATTATCATAGTTTTGATTTTATCATTTAAACATAATTGATTTTCCTCATACACATTGAAAATCAATTATGTTTAAATGATAAAATCAAAACTATGATAATAACCAAATCAAAAACTCATAACATAAAGAGATCTATCTAAATAAAAACCCATTATCAATAAATTAAATGAAATAAGAAAGCTTTTACCTAGATTGTGTTGTTCTGTTTGTCGAATGTGGATTGCTCAATAACACTGCGAAACCATGTTTGCAACAAGCAAGTGTAGGTGTTCAAAGATCAATGTCAAAAGATCGTAAAGTGCTCAACGATGCGATGTATGCTCAAAGCGCTGTAAAGGATGCCTGAGAATAAGTGATCGAAGAGGATTTGTGAAGGAGATGAGGGGGGTTTATATAGGTTTCAACAGAGATCGATCAACGGTCCAAATAATTCAAAAGAATCAATGGAGGAGATAAAACAAATAACCATGATGAATGTGTACACAACATGTGTCAATCCATAAAGATATTTTTATTAAGATATGATAAAAACAAGATTGATTGAATAGATAACTCAACTTGTAATTTTGCCTTTTTTAGAGTTCTAAAAATAAGATTGATTGTGCACATGAGTTAACAAGATATTTTAAGAGGAATTGGAAGATAACTGAAATTAAATAAATAAATTTATTTAATTAATTGTGCATGATACAGAAATAGATAGATTATAAATAAAATACTTGATTTTAATTATTTTTAGAGGATTGAGACAATTTAAATAAATTTACATGATGTATTTAAATTTAGAAGAACAAGTGATTTAATTAAATAATGTAGAATTATTTAATTATAGATAAGATAGAATTGGATGAGTTAATTAAATAATTGGATTTATTTAATTAATATAGACTTAAAATTTGAAAGAGGATAATGATTTAATTAAATAATTAAAATTATTTAATTTTAGAAGAATAAAGTTGAATTTAATTAAATTAATTAAATAAAGAGAATTTATTCAATTAATGTCAAAATTATGTAATTTGGAAGAATTTGATGAAATTAATTAAATAATTAGATTATTTAATTAATGTTGAATGCAGGTGATTAGACAGATTAGATGAAATGCAAGTGATGTGATGACTTGGTCATTTTTGGGTGTCTACACCAACTCTTACACAAAAATATGCTAATTGTACATTTGTCATCATATTATGGAAAAATGGGCCAAAGTGAGTCCAAAACAAAGGGAAAAATGCAAGGTGTGCAATTTCCACCCTTGCATTTTTCCCCCACTTTCAATTGCATGTGAACTACTATGAATATGCATGTTAAAATAAATTAGCAGTCAACATTAAAGTAAATATTTAGACACATAAAAAGGATATGGATAAGGATGACAATTCCACACATACTCCCCATAATGAATGTTTTTGATACTATAAACAAGGAAACAAGGGTCCCAGTCCCTTTATATAAAGAGTTTGGGAGAAACATCAAGAACCAAAATAGACCACTACATACTAGCTAGACAACACCAATCTAAACTAAAGCAACAAAAATAACACTAACAAAGTACCAAAAACAACACAAAGACAACACCTGACCCAGAAAAAAGAACCATTCAGACTCCATGGTAGGTAATAATGTAACAATCACTTTCCATATTACCCAAAAGCAACATAAACATTAATCATAGTCCATAGTTTAGTTAACTATCTGATTATGCAAATCAATTCTTAACCAAAAGAATCATTATCATTTTATCAATTAAGCATGTCATTCTAATCAAAATATAACATGACTTACAATATAATAATCATTTACAAATCTTTAGTGAGTATCCCTCACTAATTCAAGTACAAGTTATGCCTAAGGCATCAAAAATCAATACATATATTACAATAGACCATCTGGTCATAAATGCAAACATTGTATCTGGAACCAATGAGATCTGTCTCCATAAGCCTCGACTTGTGTCATGCTCAGGAAGGAGAGCATTATCCTAGAGCTTTTCCACCAACCATGGACCTGTGGTCCTGCACTCAACTTCCAATCTGGAAGTGACCCTACCCTTCACAGAAAGGTTAGATATTAGGTACCCTTAGGTTAGCCATCTAATTATATGGTGTTGTTTCCTTCTGATGTAGAGCATCTAGGACAACAGAAGCCTAGTTCAAACTTCACATGCAAAGGCTCTCAAGATTCACTGTTTTCTTTGACAACGATCAAACTTCACACCATGAATGGATTAAACACAACAACTTACAAGTTCATGATACAAATGTTGGGGACTCTAGGACACATCTCACCAGACACTTAACTCCTTCTAAGTTTCCATACAACCCACTGTGCAGGGTTTGCAAGACAGTAGTCTTCAACACTGTCTACTAAAGACAGTCACACATTTCTGATTTCTCAGGAGACAGTCATGGTACCCTCCTTGGGGTGATCTCCATTAACACAACTCACTCTTATTCAACATGCCAACTCTGTAACACACTAAACACCTTAATGTCTCCATTGACAAAGCAATAATATATCAGACATACCTAGTTGCTGCTGTCCTTCTCTGAATTCTTAACCATGGTTCTACAGGGTCATCCACATGCCCAAACTCACCCTACATCATTCTCCTGCCTCTGCAACCTTCACAAACCTCTGCCCTAGCTATGATACATTCCATTCCACTGACTGGTGAGACCTTACATCAATAAAATGGTGGAAAAAGTGTGAAGTTCAACCAAAACCTAAGCTAGGGATTTAACAAACCAAGTTCTAAAGAAATCTTTATTGTTTCCTCCTATATGAGTTTCAAAGCCTCCAACCAATTTCAAAAGAAAGTTAACATATCAATCTTATTGATCAACTCATACAATGAAGGAATCAACCCCATACCTCTATATAGTATGGACTGTCACAATGGCAGAGTCATAAAACAGTCACTCCAAAGATAGTCTGAGGGAAAACATGAATCTCTCTCCTTATATCTACTGTCAAGACTTCAAACAAAGTTCAAGACAAAGGTACTTCAATCCAATAACAATCCAATGTGCTCATGTGTTATGACAAATCCATACAGGCGCGGGTATGGACTGAAAACAGTGAAAAAACACAGAAAATGCAGAAAAGAATGCAAGAGAATGGTTTCTTTATCTCATTTCAATTCAATCTTTCTTCACACCTCCTAAATGGATTGTTTCTTGGCTTTTTGAAGCCTCCTCGATGCCTTGCACAAGCTGGAGGGTAGTTGAACCGATGGGGGGGGGGAGTGAAAACTGTTCAACTGCCCAAACTTACAACAAATTACAATTTGTAACTGTCCTCTTTAGGACTGTATCGACAATTTTGTCTAAACAATGTTTTGTTTAACATTTGGTTAACCTTGGACAAGGTTTTAACCCACCTCCTAACCTTTGACATGCCTCTATAGGCTTACAAACATGAAGACTTTAATGACTATCCTATATGCCCCAACAAAGGCTTACATAAATGACTATTGCAAACTACCTATTACAACATGACTTTCCTCCCTAGGACTTACAACAAGACTATAGATTCTAGCTATTTGGACATAGTCCATTTACATGCATGGCTTTCAAGCCTTCTTACAACATTTAATGGTCTCAAGGACCTTATTTAAAAAAGACAAACTACTTGAAGATCAACCTAATCCTAGATGTGTTGGTGCTCCTACACCACCTTCCTAATGTCTCATGGTCACACAACTATAAATCCACTCTAACTATGTATGACACCACTAGACACACTAGGCCATTTGGAGCACTGTGGATTGATAATGCATGTAGAGACAGATGCATTACTTTGGCCAAAGATTTTTCATACATGAATGTTACACATTGAATGTTGCCGTATGTCCACCACCCTGACTCGACTTATAAGCTGTCATGTCCTACAGTAAGATTAAATTGACCTTCTCTCTAGGTCAAGAATGAATGGGATCAATTCGATTCATTGTCCACATCAAGACACTCGACTCCCATCATGGTTTGGTTATCAAAATAGTTTATTTCGTAACGTGGAACTTGTGACTCCTCGCCACCTTGTTCCACTATGCAAGTCATATCAACTTCAACCATTCTTGGTCTAGTATAAGTAGGTCTTAATGCATTTAGGTCCAATCCTTGGACACTTGAAGGTTATTTCTAGATCCATACTTAGGTTCTTAGTTTCGTAATGACACGGTTACTAATGACTTTATGTCATATTATCCCATTTCTTTAATAATAAATACATTCTTGCTTTCCATATTCACCCTACTCGGTCAAAGTTTAACTTTGTTTACCTAATGGTATGGTTAAAAATCAATTCATAATAAAAAAAAAGACTCTTATCATAATACCTTTTCAAAGGTTCATAAAGACTTATGGAGTCGATCACTTCAAACTTCTCCTTTGGAGTACTTTAATTAAGTCACATATAAAACATGATTGCCACTTATACAATCAACATTTATCTTGTGCGAAACCACTAGCTTATACAGAGCTAGGGTAGATTCATATATTGAAGGATATATTACGACTAACCTCATAAATGAAGTCAAGATTGAAGTCTCAGCTGTCATAACAACATAATTGTGACAGCGTATTATTATTATTCTACTACTCTCTTCGAGAGTTATCATGTTCACATAACAAGTGTGTATAGGTAAAATTGAGATGTTGAATAATAATAAAAAAAATGACATAACAAACAACTCAATCCTATAACATAAAGAGATCAACCTAGGCAAATACCAATATCAATGAATAAATTCAATTAAAACAAGAAAGCTTTCACCTGGATTGTATAGTTCTCTTTGTAAGAATGTGGATTGCTCAATAATGTTGCGTACCCATGGTGTTGCAGCAAGCGAATTTAGAGAGCGTGCTCAAAGATTTGATATGATGTGCTCAACAATACGTAGTATGCTCAAAACGTTGTAAGAATGCCTATAGCTCATATGCATAAAATATTGGAGAGGGTTTGTGATGAGATAAAAAGGGGGTATATAGAGGTTTCAATAAAGATCGATCAACGGTCTAGATAATTCAATAGAATCAATGGATGAGATAGATCTAGAATTCATGATGAATGTGCACCTGACATGTGTCACACAAAAAAATATTTTTATTGAGTTAACTGATTGATTTGAGATAAAAGACATGAAAAAGATATGATTAGATTTCATAAAAATAGAAATGTTTTTTTCTAATTTATGAGTTGGTGATAAAAACAATAATGATTAAGTCAATTAACTCAACTTTAGATTTGCTTTTTGCATGATTTGAGTAAAATTAAATAATAAATTATTTAATTTTGTGTGCATGATGAATAAGATTTATTTTTAGAAGAATTTAGAAGATAAACAAAGCAAATTAAATAAATAAATTTATTTAATTGTTTGTGCATGACAGAAGAATAAAATAGATTTGAAGATTTAAATAAATTAAACAAATAAATTGATTTAATTTTTTTTGCATGATGAAGGATAAATAAAATAATTTATTTTATTTTATTTTTAGAAGAGATTCAATTTTAATAAATTTGAATGATTTAATTAAATAATTTAGAAAAAAAAATTGATTCGTAATAGGATTTTTGTATAATCAACATAAGAAATAAGAACAACAGGGCCAAACAGGCCAAGAATATGAAGAAGAGGGGAAAAGAAGAGATGCAAGAGAAGAAGAGAATAACCTAAGAAGACTAAGAAGAGGAAGAAATGCACATCTTTCTAGAAGGAACAAGGAAACCAAAAAGCAAAGCCCATAGGGCAATCACCCAAGCTCAAAGAGAATCTAGGATTTTAGCCCATGTTGTGAAAGGAGGGCCTCCATAGTCCACTGAGAGCCTCCTTCCACCACCTCCATTCCTTCCATACAGAGCTTCTCCGCATCGCTTTTCCAACCTTTTTCCCTAGCAGACCCACAATCTAGTTTAGTTTTACTGTTGTCCTGCTGAGCAATCCCGAGCTTCAGAGGAGGAGCCACGATGAAATCAGGTTCGAAGAGCTCATAGTTCTCTTCTAAGTCCTCCAAAAAAGGGTAAGTGCCCTCTGAATCTGATCCTACATCCTCTGAGACAGATAAAGGTAGGTGCTCGTCATCAACATTATCCGTCGGAGCAGCAAGAGGAGAAGAAGCGGGTGCCACCAGAGACTCAGGGACACAACGAGAGGAAAAGAACTTTCCATGATTCTGCCAAATGAAATCAGCATCAGGGCCCCCATCTTTTTTGATCCATTTTTTGAGACTAATGCATCTCACTCCATGAAGTCATTGAGCAGTGCAAGAATCAACTGTGACCCAAGCTATTGCAGCGGAAGCATCTGAAGGGAAGCCCTTCAAAGTTCATAAAATGAGTCCAATTACCTTTCGATGAATGGATCTGAATGGAGTGAGGGAGAGGAAGGGAAATGTCCACTAGTGCATAGAACCTGGTAAATCTGTGAGAGGTAGCACTCCCATCTGAATCAATCTTGACAAAAAGACCCACTTGATTAATCAAATTTTTTATTAGATCCGCAGACCGCATGCCAAGAGGCAGGTTATAAAGAATGATCCACATGGGAATTTAAGTGACTTGGCAGTGGCTGGGTTAAAAAAGGAGTCCAGGGAGAAAGAAAGACTCCAAAACTCCTGAAGAACCAAGGGACGTTATGCATCACGAAATTGCAGTCATCAGTCGAATTGAAAGAAAATAGAAAAAAACCAAAATCCAAAAGTTCAACCTTCGGAGTGGGGATGATGTTCTAGGAAGACTTAACCCACTCAAGAACCAAATCAATGGACGGTCACCGGCACATAAATCTCAGGATCAACGACCGGGCACCAATGTCTGAGGCAACCTCATTGATGCAATCATCCGAGATCAGGAGGTCCACTGGTTCATTGGAGAAGACAACCTCAGTATCACTGAAAGAAAAAGAGGAGCCCACATCGTGCTGAACCTGATCCATAATGGGAGGGGCAACATGAGGAGTAGCAGGAGATGGGGGCGATTAGGGAGGTGAAGGGTTAGGTTTTGCCACCGAATCTGCTCCAAGAAAAAAGCACTGCATTCATGAAAAGGGTTTGCCCTGTTTTTACACTTTTCTATGGAGATCGAAGTTGAATCCGAAGATGGAGCCGACAAAGGAAACCCCTTTGAGTCAGAGCGAGTACCAGGGGGAACATGGCTATGAATGGGAGGCAGGGAGGAAGGAGAATCCACAAATTTTTGAGAGATTGTGGAGCAAAGGGCGTACCGTGACTTCTTGTCTGTCACAGTGCCACCACCCTGCTTCTTCCTGTGAACCGCAACCTTCTTTCCCTTGGACAAAACAAACTCCTACACACCTAGCTTCTGTGTTTTTCCACCCGCATCCGGAGGCTCATCCTCGCGCTGATTTTTGGTGCCTTCCTGCATTATTCCTACCTTCAGCATATCTTTAAGTTATTTTCTAAATAATTTAGAAATTATTTAACTATAGATAAGAGGATTTAAATGATAAATTAATTAAATGATTAATTTATTCAATTGATGTGGAGTTGAATTTTGAAAGATGATAATGATTTAATTAAATAATTAAAATTATTTAATTTGGATGGATAAAGAGGAAATTTATTGAAATTAATTAAATAAAGAGGATTTATTTAATCAATGTTGAAAATATGTGATTTAGAGGAAATTGATGATTTTGATGAAATTAATTAAATAATTATATTATTTAATTAACGTTAAATGTAGGTGATTTAGAAGAACTGATTAAAATGCAAGTGATGCAGTCTAAAGGTCATTTTTAGGTGTCTACAACAAGTATAAATATATTGATTGCCAATCAAATCTCATTATCTTTCCTATCAAGATGGCAGAATAGGGTGTCGAGTGCAGTAGCACGACCCTGATTATCTTTGGTTAACTATGTTTAAACTTTATCAAGGCTGGGGCCATAGATATGATGGTATGGACTGCTCCACAGGCTGGTACCATCGAGTGGCCATTCAATACAGAATAATGCCCTATCGGGCTCTTTAGGATATACAATTTGTAAGAATTAACTACTGGGAAACATAAAGATATAAGAGATCATTAATGATGTAGGGTGCATAGTGCATGGCATTTAGTAGCAGTTTAAACTTGTGGCTACATGCAAGCAAACTCATGTATCATTTTTGGCCTTAAGTTGGCCAAGTGCCTCAAAGAGCAGTGGTTTCGAAGTATCAAGAATTATATTCTATTCAGGGCTCCAAGAGTCATCAACTACTTCAACATTCAACGTTATGCATAGATAAGTATACAGTTTCATCATTGTGCATAAAAAGTAATGCATTCCTTAATCTTTATAGTTGGAAGTGTCGATATTGCTATCATTTGAAAGGAGATTATGTAGTATTGCAGGTAATGCATTATATGAGCCATGGTCTCTAAACATAAGATACCTGAATGTATATAATGCAGAGAGTTATAAATGCAGCTCATAGAGCTTGAACACCAATTATTTTAGTCATCCTTCCGACTGTGTTTCTCTACAACTCAAGAAAGAATGCTCTTAGTGTTCGCCACCCTCTCATACAAACTTTCCCAAGACTCCCCCGCTGAATAGAATAACAAAACTTCTATTTTCTTTTACTACACTTTCCTCCCCAAGACACCCAAGATGGTGTTCATAACCAACCACAACATTATCTTTGCATGCTATATGGTCTTGACACCTATTGGGATATTTGATCCATGCTGCCACTCCACCAATCCTTTCTCCTTTCTGACTCCTCATGGGTTTAAGGATATCAGGGTGGCAAGAAGAGATAAGATAGGATAGCCATAGGTATAGACACAACTATCTTCATCAACCTCTAAGGAGGTTCGAATATATATTTTATATTTATATATGAACACCCTTGATTAGTAATAAGGGTTAAAGAACTTTCATATTATTAAAGTTCATCATAATAATGAAAACAAAAGGTATCACATTAAAAGCTTAGGATGTTCTGGATTGAGTAATACTCCCCTAACATCGATGATTAACCTTAGTCGAAAGACTAGATAATAAGAGATAGAATCCCTATTTAAGAATAGGATAATGAGAGATCTCATTGACTCAAAACTTGACTATCAAACTACTTGAGATGATACTCCATGAATGTCGTCTAGTCGTGAAAACACTATCGACAAAACAACTCACAAGGATAGAATTATAAAGGAAAGAAGACATGACTCACAACAACTTACAAGGGTTTTCAGAAGGACATGGGAACAATACTCAGATGACTAATCAACCTTGTTTTATTAACATCTAACCATTCCTCCAGGATGATACCCTCCTTCCTTCTTCGAAGGTCGTTAACTTTTCCTGTTCACACTCAGGACCACAATATCATGATTAGTGCATCATAATCATGTCTCATAATATAAATAATTAATGTTCAAAACTATTTAACATCAATCATTGACATCATTAACAATGATCAATTCAGATATTTCCACAATATCAAATTAGTTAACTATGTCTAATCCTCCCGATTATCATGCAAAGTTAATGATTAAGCCTAATTGTAAATTGGGGATGTAATATATCAACCCGCATAAGAATCATCGTCCCCAATGATTAATTGTCTTAAAAGTAAATCAACATAATAAGAAATTGTTTCAAGAGCATAATCAGTAAGTGTTTTAGAAAAGATGAGGAAATCTAGCATGAAATTCATCATAATTTTCTCAGGTGGTGTTTTCCTCTACATATTCATTTTCCTCTACATATTGGTCCCACTGGACCTTGCATTGTGTTATTTCTTTGTTACATAAGCGTAGCTTATGCATTTCGAGCACCTTGATGGGCTCTATCACTCCTGGGTCTTTCACCTGTAGATTATTCCAATCAAGCATAGGAATTTGATTATCAGTAGAATTAAACTTTTTCAAGTAGGAAACATGAAACACATTATGCATCATGGCTAGGGCTGGTGGTAGAGCAAATCTGTATGCCACTGGGTTGACTTCCTCAAGAACTTCGAAAGGGCCCACGTATCTTGGTGCCAGTTTGGACATCTTCCCAAATTTGATGGAGATTTTCGGAGGTTTTACCCTTAGGAGAACTTTATCTCCCAAAATGAAATGCCTTTCAATATGCTTTGCATCCGTATAACTCCTTTGCCTATCATTGGTTTCTGCTAGCCTTCTCTTAATTAGATGGACTTGGTCTTCCATCTTTGATAGCATTTCTGAACCAAGGTTAACCCTATCTTCTAGCTTATCCCAGCTTATAGGGGTTCATAACTTCCATCCATATAATGCCTCAAATGGTGCCATCTTAATAGCTAACTGATAAGAGTTATTGTTGGAAAATTCCACTAGAGGAAGATAATCCTCCCACTTGTATTGTTGAACCATGTAATACATCCTCAACAAGTCCTCCAACACTTGGTTCACCCTTTCAGTTTGTCCATCTATTTCAGGATGATAAGCAGAGCTTATGTTCAACTGAGTACCAATTGAAGAGAACAAGGTTTGCCAAAACCTTGATGTCATCCATGCAGCCCTATCTGAGATAATCTTCTCAGGAAAGCCATGCAGTCTGAAAATCTCCTGAACAAATTTTTGAGCAATGATAGGTGCCCCATCCATCAAGTTTCTAGGTATAAAATGAGTAGCTTTGGTGAGTCTATCTACCACAACCAAAAAAGCATTGTGCATGTTCCTTGACATAGGAAGCCTTTGCACAAAGCCCATGCTTATAATTTGCCATTTCCATTCAAGGATTTCATGAGGGTATAATAATCCTATTGGGTGTTAGTGTTTCGCTTTCACCCTCTGGCATTCAATACAAGTAGCTACAAAATTTGTAGCATCCCTCTTCATTCTTTTCCAAAAATATAAAGGTTTCACATCAATGAGTAACTTGGTTACTCCAGGATGCCCAAAATATGGTGCAGAATGAACCTCTTTCCATACCATATTCCTTAACTCTGCTGAGTTAGGTACATACATCCTTCCTTTAAACCTTAATAACCCATCTGGTTCAAGGTTGAATCCCTCATATTTCGGATTCTATGGATTTTCTTCAAGGTCCTGTTTTACCTACTTGTAAAACTCACCTCCCTTAGATTTTTGTAGCACCTAATTTCTAAAATCTGTATGTATGGAGATCATGGAGGATATGTGCCTTCTCCTACTCAAAGCATCTACCACTCGATTTTCTTTTCCCTAAATATACATTTAATCTCAAAATCATAATCTGAGATGAATTCCAACCATCTTCTTTGACAAGCATTAAGATGGGGTTGAGTGAACATATGAGTCACTGGTGATCTATTTTCAACTCAAAAGGTTTCCTGAGCAGATAGTGTCTCCACATTTGAAGTGTGTTAATAATTGTTGCCAGTTCTAAAACATGTGGGGCATAATTTTGTTCATAGTTTTCCAGTTTGTGCGATTCATACCTGATGACTTGTCCATCCTGGACTTGTACACCACCTAAGCCTTCCCTTGAGGCATCGGTAATGACTACAAATTGACCCTCTGGGTCAGGCACTTTCAATATTGGGGCTAAAGTCAATTTTTTCTTCAGTAGGTCAAAGGCCTCCTAGCACTTTTTTGACCATTCAAACTTCTTGCCTTTGCTCTGCAAGGAAGTTATAGGATATGCAATTTTAGAGAAGTTTTTCACAAACTTCCTATAATAACCAACAAGGCCCATGAAACTTCAAACCTCGTGTACATTTCTTGGTTCCAGCCATTCCAAAATAGCCTTAATCTTAGCTGGGTCTATAGCAATTCCCTTAGCTGAAATTATGTGACCCAAATATTGCACCTCCTTTCGAAAGAAAGTACATTTGGAGAGCTTGCCATATAGTTGGTGCTCTCTCAATCTCTGAAGAACAATTCTCAGATGTTGCATATGCTCTTTCTCATTCTTGGAATAAATCAAAATGTCATCAAGAAATACTAAGACAAACTTGTCTAGGTAGTCTTTGAACACACTGTTCATAAGGTTCATATACGTCGCCGGCACATTCGTTAATCCAAAAGGTAGAACAATGAATTCATAATGTCCATACCTGGTTCTAAAGGATATATTATGGATGTCTTCATACGTCAACCTCAATTGGTGATATCCAGATCAAAGATTGATCTTGAAAAATACTATTGCACCCCTCATCTAGTAAAAAAGATCATCGATGCGAGGTAGAGGGTATTCATTCTTAATGGTTGCTTTGTTTAACATGCGGTAATCTATGCACAACCGCAAAGTGCCATCTTTGTTTTTCACAAAAATAACAAGCGCTCCCCATGGTGACACACTGGGTCTAATCAACCCTTTATCTAGTAGCTCTTGAAGTTGAACCTTTAAATCTATTAGTTCTATTGTGGTCATTCTATAGGGGGCTTTAGAAATAGGTTCTGACCCAGGAATAATATCAATGTCAAAATCAAAGGCTCTTTTAGGAGGTAACCCCAGTAGCTCATCTAGAAATACGTCCTCAAAATCCCTAAGGAAAGGATACTTGTCCATATTTAATCTTTCCTGATCTATGGACTCCTTCATCCCAACTTCATTAAGTTTCTAGGATTCAAAAAATGTTAAGTCATCTTGGAAGTAGTTTTCCTCTAATTCATATATTTTGTCCAACTTGACAACAAAAAGTTGGCATCCCTTTCTCTGTACCCTTTTCAATTGCAAGGCAGATATTTGCCTTAGTTTGACTTCCCTAGGTTTCCCTTGGAGAAAGACTTTGTTTCCTAAATCATCCAGACATTCAACCGTTTTAGCATAACAATCTACTTTGGCTCAATGTCTCCATAGCCAATTTATCCCCAAGATAACATCATATGAGCCTAGTGGGGCTACATAAAGATTTACTTCCGTGGAAAAGATTAGAAGTTCAACCCTAGCCTCAAACAGGCATTGCTCTACCTAAGCCTTGGTGTCATTTGAATATTCTACAGACCAAGTGTTTGCCATGAATTCTTCCTTTCTAGGTATTTTATTTACAATTTTGGGAGATATAAAGTATTTTGTAGCACCAGTATCAATCAAAACTGAAATCAAAACTCTAAATAAAATACATGTTATCTCTACGGGAGTTATTTGATACTCAGCTTGCCAGTTGTCCAAGGCCACATGGATACATTGCTGGAACACCACTTGCTAAGAGGGTAGAGGGTTTCCTCTTGGCCGTGCCCCCTATGATTTGTTGGGACACTGATTGGCGTAGTGATCTCTGCTACAAGTGTAGCATCCACCTATTGGTCCTCGTCTCTCTTGAGGTTTGCTAGAATTGTTTCCATTCTTCCTGGAGTGGTTATTCCTCTTTTTCTCTCCCCTGGACTCAGTTTGTTTATTTTTGGCTCCTTTGTCATTTTTCTCAGTATATTCCTATTTCTTCCCCATTTTCCTAGAGGATTGAGAAGATTGAGACCAATTATATCTCTTTTGATTTCTTTCTCTATAAGCTGACATAGCCTTTAGGTTCTGTTCTTTTCTGAAGGCCTTCTCGTAGACCTGTTCCACAGTAGTAGGACTGTGAACATGAACCTCACCCCTAATCTGGGTGTTCAACCCCATTATAAACTTTTGAACACAGAATTTCTCATCTTGTTGATATTGCAGCACATATTTCAATAGTCAGGTGAATTTTTCCCAATATTCATTTATAGTCATATCAACCCGTTTCAGGTTCTGAAAGTCTATAAGTTTCTAATCATAGAACAATTGAGGAAACCATCTTTGCCTAAAAAGTTTTACGAACCTATCCCAAGTAAGGCTTGTTGACCTCAAGCCAAGTTTCATCTTTTTGTTCATCCACCATGTGGATGCTTCACCCACTAGCTAGAATGCTCCCCACACAGATTTGGTAACCTCATTATAATTTTTGATTTCAAAATACTTCTCCATTTCCGTAAGCCATGCCTCCGCGGCATCTCCGCTTATGGATCCATCAAATTTAGGTGGCATGACCTTTTTCATGTCATGAGACAATTCCATAGCCATAAGGCTCCTCGTATCCCCTTCCTGTCTAGCCATAGAGTTATTTTCTCTGTTCTTACTTTGGGTGGTGTCATTGTGGTGTTCCTCACCATCACCCCCATCATAAGCATTCCACCTATTTTCTGGATGACCTCCTACTTTATGTTCGAGAGTTTCTACCCTCACCCTTATTTCTTTCAACAAAGTTAAGATTTGGTCTAATTTAGACTCGGATTGCCCTGAAGGTGCTCCTTCATCTCGGTTATCCTCCATTTTGGTTCTAATCTGAACCTTTGTTGCATTCTACTTCTTCCTGAAGTTTGCAAGTTAATCACAAATTAGTTTTTCCATTTATTCAATTCATTCATTTTACAAATCTATTCACATTCATGTAATCTTTAACAAGAAAGGAAAGATTGTCAAAATTTGCCACTGCATTATAGTTTCCATTAGATTACATATAATCCACCAACATTACAAAATTGTATTTACACCTTGCTACTGCAAGTCATTTACAATTTGGGATAGCTTCCCATATTCATAGTTTCTTTTCAAAATTAGGAGGTGAGGATACACACTGGTACTCCTTCACATTCTCCTTAAGTACATCACATTCTTTAGGGTTATTTCCCTCAGCTAGTGCTTTAGGGGCAGAGGGTGTTTCTGATGCATCAGTAGAGTTAGGGGCAGCCATCTTTTCTTCTTTCCTTAACTCTTGCTTGATGCATTTCACGACATCAGCGAAAGTTTCCTCATCAAATAACCATGCTCCTACCAGGCAGCTAGTCTATTCAAGTTTCTTCATCCTTGAGGCTCATGCCTTCAAGATCTTTTGTTGGCATAGGTAACGTCCATGTTCCATTACCTTCTTTCAAGTTGTGGTTCTAATTTTTACCATTCTGGCATAGAACATCAAATCATTAGCATACTTAATGTTGGATACAATTAATCATCAAGTAGTGAGTTCATAGGTCCATGTATTGAACTTGGCTTTGATACCATATGTAACAATCACTTTCCATATTACCCAAACGTAACATAAAGATTAATCATAGTCCATAGTTTAATTAACTATCTGATTATGCAAATCAATTCTTAACCAAAAGAATCATTATCATTTTATCAATTAAGCATGTCATTCTAATCAAAATATAACATGACTTACAATATAATAATCATTTACAAATCTTTAGTGAGTATCCATCACTACTTCAAGTACAAGTTATGCCCAAGGCATAAAAAATCAATACATATATTACAATAGACTATCTGGTCATAAATGCAAACACTATATTTGGAACCAATAACATATGTCTCCATAAGCCTCAACTTGTCTCATGCTTGGGAAGGAGAGCATCATCCTAGTGCTTTTCCACCAACCATGGACCTACGGTCCCCCGCTTAACTTCCAATCTATAAGTGGCCCTACCCTTCACGAAAAGGTTAGATATTAGGAACCCTTAGGTTAGCCATCTGAGTATCTGGTGGTGTGTCCTTCCTAATGTATCACGGTCACACAACTATAGATCCACTCTAACTATGTATGACACTACTGGAGACACTAGGCCGTCTGGAGCACTATGGACTGACAATGCATGCAGAGACATATGCATTACTTTGGCCAAAGATTTTTCATACATGAACGTTACACATTGAACGTTGTCGTATGTCCACCACCCTGACTCGACTTTTAAGCTATCATGTCCTATAGTAAGATTAGATCGACCTTCTCTCTAGGTCAAGAATGAACGGGATCAATTTGATTCATTGTCCACATCAGGACACTCGACTCCCATCATGGTTTGGTTATCAAAATAGTTTATTTCATAACGTGGAACTTGTGATTCCTCGCCACCTTGTTCCACTATGCAAGTCATATCAACTTTGACCATTCTTGGTCTAGTATAAGTAGGTCTTAATGCATTTAGGTCCAATCCTTGGACACTTGAAGGTTATTTCGAGATCCATACTTAGGCTCTTGGTTTCATAATGACATGGTTACTAATGACTCCACATCATATTATCCCATTTCTTGAAGAATAAATACATTCTTTCTTTCCATATTCACCCTACTCGGTCAAAGTTTAACTTTGTTTACATAATGGTATGGTTAAAAACTAATTCATAATAAAAATGAAGACTCTTATCATAATACCTTTTCAAAGGTTCTTAATGACTCATGGAGTCAATCACTTCAGATTTCTCCTTTGGAATAATTTAATTAAGCCACATATAAAACACGACTGTCACTTATACAATCAGCATTTATCTTGTGCAAAATCACTAGCTTATACAGAGCTAGGGTAGATTCATATATCGAAGGATATATTATGACTAACCTCATAAATGAAGTCAAGATTGAAGTCTCGATTGTCATAACAACATAACTGTGATAGTGTATTATTATTATTCTGCTACTTTCTTTTAGAGTTATCATGTGCACATAACAAGTATAAATATATTGATTGCCAATCGAACCTCATTATCTTTCCTATTGATATGGCAGAATAGGGTGTCGAGTGTAGTAGCATGATCCCGATTATCTCTGGTTAACTATGTTCAAACTTTATCATGGTTGCAGCCATAGATATGATGGTATGGACTGTTCCACAGGCTGATACCATCAAATGGCCATTCAATACAGAATAATGTCCTATCGGGCTCTTTAGGATATACAAGTTTGTAAGGATTAACTACTAGAAAACATAAATATATAAGACATCAGTAATGATGTACGGTACATAGTGCATGGCACTTAGTAGTAGTTTAAACCTATGGTTGCATGCAAGCAAACCCATGTATCATTTTTGGCCTCAAGCTAGCCGAGTCCCTCAAAGAGCAGTGGTTTCAAAGTATCAAGAATTATATTCATTTCAGGGCTCTAAGAGCTGCCAACTACTTCAACATTCAATGTTATGCATAGATAAGTATATATTTTCATCATTGTGCATAAAAAGTAATACATTCCTTAATCTTTACAGTTGGCAGTGCCGACATTACTATCATTCGAAAGGAGATTATACAGTATTGTAGGTAATGCATTATATGATCCATGGGCTCTAAACATAAGATACATGAATGTATATAATGTAGAGAGTTATAAATGCAGCTCACAAAGCTCAAACACCAGCTATTCTAGTCATCCTTCCAATTGTGTTTCTCTGCAACTCAAGAAAGAATGCTCTCAGTGTTCACCACTAGCTCATACAAATTTTCCCAAGACTCTCCCCTGCCAAATAGAATAACCAAGCTTCTATTTTCTTTTACTACACTTCCCTCCCCAAGACACCCAAGATGGAGTTCATAACCAACCACATCATTATCTTTGCATGCTATATGGGCTTGACACCTAGCGAGATCTTTGATCCACACTGCCCCTCCGTTGATCCTTTCTCCTTTCCCACTCCTCATGGGTTTAAGGATATCGGAGTGGCAAGAACAGATAAGATAGGATAGCCATAGGTATAGACACAACTATCTTCATCGACCTCTAAGGAGGTTCGAATATATATTTATATTTATATATGAACACCCTTGATTAGTAATAAGGGTTAAAGAACTTTTATATTAGTAAAGTTCATCATAATAATGAAAACAAAAGGTATCACATTAAAAGCTTAGGATGTTTGGGGTCGAGTAATACTCCCCCAACATCGACGATTAACCTTAGTCGAAAGACTAGATAATAAGAGATAAGTTCCCTATTTAAGAATAGGATAATGAGAGATCTCATCGACTCAAAACTCAACTATCAAACTACTTGAGATGATACTCCATGAACACCATCTAGTTGTGAAAACACTATCGACAAAACGACTCACAAGGATAGAATTATAAAGGAAAGAAGACATGACTCACGACAACTTACAAGGGTTTTTAGAAGGACATGGGAACCAGTACTCAAATGACTAATCAACCTTGGTTTCTCGACATCTAACCATTCCTCCAGGATGATACCCTCCTTCCTTCTTCGAAGGTCGTTAACTTTTCCTGTTCACACTCAAGACCACAATATCATGATCAATGTATCATAATCATGTCTCATAATATAAATAATTAATGTTCAAAACTATTTAACATCAATCATTAACATCATTAACAATGATCAATTCAGATATTTCCACAATATCAAATCAGTTAGCTATGTCTAATCCTCCCGATTATCATGCAAATTTAATGATTAAGTGTAATTGTAAATTGGGGATGTAACAAACAAGATCCCTCTGATCCTTGAAAAGGATCTTTGAATTTTCTTCCCACATAGTAGTTCTAGTGTTATCCTCCTACACATCAACATGTTTCTATTTTTTCTTTCATTTATTAGCTAAATCTTCTTGCATCTACTTTCACTTTTTGAGCTTGACTTGAAGAATAACAATACCAGTTGTAGAATGCCTCATCATATCATAATTAACCTTAACCATCTCACTCATGGCTTCTTCAATCTTACTCATCCTATTTTGGAATGGATTCATCCTCTCATGAAACTCATCCTACTTAGCATTACATGTTTCACAAGTATGAACTTTGACTATACTGTTGTCCTCATTGTCCTCATAATACTTAATAGTTGAATCATACACACCGTCATTATCCTTGTTAACCCTAATAGGAGATTCAAAAAGAATATCATCAAAATCTTCGAGGGGAGATTCAAATTCCACCTCTTCCTTGGAAGAGTCATCCCTTTGAACTCTTAGAATTGTAAAACATGATAGAGTTTGAATCAATAATGATATTGTCCACATCCTTGGGGGGTTGACTAGTATCACCTTCCTACTTCTCTCCCTTCCCAGTGTCATGCTGACTATAATTAAGCCTTGTAGACTCTCTCCCACTATTAACAACATTAGATTGAATAGTATTGACAAGTCTTGCTGACCTTCTCCCCCCAATAGACTTAGTTTAACGACTCTTATTAGGGTTACCACCCTGCTCTTTGGTGTGATATTGGCGAATAAAGGTAACATCAATAGCTAATTTTGTTGTAGCAAATTTGATTCTTATAGATTTTTGAGGAACTCTTTCACCCTTAGGATGAGACCCAGTATTATGATAATCCTCTTTCAAAGAAAGAAGAATGTGTTCAAGGGTGTGAGAAACCAAATTTCTACTAATATTAATCTGCCTTTTGGGTAGGAGTGATTGAGATAGGATCAACATTGTCAATATAATTGGCAATCTAGGTAGAATGCAAATTGAGCCATCTAGAGACCTACAAGCATAAAAAGTTTTAATGAGTAACATTTAACATTCATTTAAATTAGGCACAAACAAAAATTACCTAATAGTATCTATGAGAAAAATAAGTAAGAGTGAAAATAAATATCCAATGGGCATGGTGGGAGCCACCAAAAGAAACTAAATATCTATTATGTATAGTAGGAGCCACATCCATTAGGCATAATCAAAGTTGTAAATATACATTAGTTACAATATGAGTCATACCCATTATACATAGTAGGAGCCTTAAATATTTGTTAGGCATGGTAGGATCCATATCCATTAGGTACAACAAGACTTGTAAATATGATCATGAAGTTGTAATGAGTATGAAGTCATCAGTCTAATCATAGTCATCAAAGAGAATTGGTGATATTATATGCTCCCCTCTAATTGGTTGCATATGTAGGATGCAAATAATTGTAGGAGAGGAGATAAAGATATGTAAATGATATATTCATGTAAAACTCAATAATCATGAAACAAGTATCTTAGATAACATTGTGTGACAATCAATCCATGAGATATTGAAATGGAAGTGTGCAAGCATATGTATCAAAGGACAATAAGATACCCCTAATAGTGAGGACATAGAAGCAAGAGTCACCCAAAGATAAAGTATGTAAGCATAATTGTAAGATGTAAGCATCAAACCATAAACATATGAGAATAAAATCATATGAAATATGTAAGGACAAGATTGCTTAAAGTTAAGGATATAGCAATGATAACATAGAGGTAAGAAGTAAATAGGATAGGGATAATGGGTCATATTTAAGGTCAAGTAAACCATCTAAATCTATCCCTCACAACAATAAGAATGTGTCTAAAATTGAAGCCATATGAATCAAGTAAACCATCTCAAACTATAATCCTCTGAAAATTATAACCATCTGAAATTATGATCATTTGAAAATTGAAGCCATCTCAAATTATATCCCTAATATTTGTATCTAGTAGTAAATATGTTGAAAAGTATCCAATGAAAAATAATGTGATCATGAAATGCCTTATAAATATAATGTTAGTTACAATCCGCTAATGTACCATCAAAGTTGAAGCCATATGAAAGTGTCATAATGCTTGTGTATTGTCCCATAAAGATAACCACTTATAATAAATGCTCACATGAATGCTATTGATGAAAATATATAAATGTTAGATGACATATCCAATAATGTAGTTCATCATGAAAATAACATCTCTTATCATGTATAATAGATTAGGAAAAGGGGTTTTCAAAAGGACACATAGAAAAGTAATATTCCCATACTATATATAGAAGGGTAAAAAGGTAAATGATAACTTCATTTTCATTCACACACTTGAGAGAGAGCACTTGGAACATAGATCATGTTAGATTATAAGGGACATGTCACACATCATGCGGAGTGGGTATGATCATAGATCAGCATTAGGGACATCCTAGAGTCAGTAAGTTGGACTTTTCATCACTATTGTCAAGTTTTTTTTCTAAAAAATATTTTAAATATTGAAAAAAATGGAATAGGAAAAATTTGGGTAATTTTTGTAGCCCCATAAATGACTTCATATGTTCTAGAAGGATCTACCAATAGTGATGCCTATGGTAAGACCAAGACCATTCTCATGGCTTGTAGTAGTTGTTGCAACACTTCCATGGGTTGTGGTACACTAAAGCGCCTCCCAAATGCTTGCAATAACACAAAGACCTTCCATCTAGATTCTACAGATGTTGCACACACTCTAGTAGTAGTACAGAGCACTCTACACGAGATCAAGCTCCATGGTGGCCATTCTTCTACCAAACCTTTTGCAATTTCTACCATGGTTACAACGAGGTCCAACACACCTCCAAGCCAAACAACAAAGGCTAACTCACACCTCTCATCACCACATTGTTTTGAGCATCACACTTTAGACATCAAGAACTAAGTTGTTTCAATAATTCACGTGGCACACCCAAGGCTCATGTTATGCCATTTCATCCACCAACACATCACACAACTACTAATCACGACATTCAACTACTAGGAGATGATGAGACACATGGAAATAGTTCAAATTACATAGTAACTCTCATCCTTCATGACATGTAATCTATATATACATGTAACATAACTTAGGGAAGCTAGAAAGGTACATAGATAGATAGGTATAAGATTAGAGGATAACAATAATACATCTTTCTCAAGAGTATGTAATGTACATGATAAATAGACAAATAAAAATAAATTTATTATTTTAGTTCTATCTCTCTCAGCACTTGTCTATCTCACAGACCTTCATACATGAACATAACTTCATCTAGATCCTCATCCAAAGAGTTGTGGACCCCAAGTTTCAACCTAGGCCCTAGATCAGTGGTAATAAAGTAGTTCACCTTCTTCTTCCATGGCCTATCAAATATGATCAAAGTATCTAAGCCTTAGCATTAAACCTTAAGAAATATTAAACTACCTACTAACTCATTTTAAAATCGCTAAACCAATGCAAGAGGAGATACATGAATGATCAATAAAGAAACTATAGAAGCACTCATAGACCAATGTAAATTTGTAATGCCCATTGTTAAATCACAAAAGACTTGGTTAGAAATTCAACAATTATTATTATTTAGATAAGATTTATTACACCATTTAAGTGCAACAAGTGCACACACAAATCATCGCCACATGCAACATAACATTAAGTCAACAAGCTCAGAAGATACGTGTAGAAAATGTGCTAGGGACAAGAAGAAAAATAGTTTCATGAACAAATCCTATATTCAAACAATTAAGCTAGTATGGTTGACAAGTTTAGTTAGAATTGAATCCTAAAACAAAGGGTCAAGGCACCCCCAGGTGAAGTAAGCCAAGGGGACTAATTTGGCATATTATAAACATTATTAATTGGAATAAAATTACTAATACTATTTATAACATGAGTTATTGAACTACATTTAATAATTACCAACATATTTCATCTAGTTCATTAAGCACTAAAATATCATATTATTATGTAATTGTTAAACATAACCACTTATTAATTTTAATAAGCATACATTTGTAAACCAATAACACTTGGTAGTACATATGAGGTAACAAAATAAAATATTCTGGTTTACATATTGTATAATACTGTTATATATATTTAAATGTAGATTTAAATCCATTGTTACCCCACATAAATGATTAGTCACTTTCTGAAATATTATTACACAAAAAAATGATTTATAATATCAACCAATAAGTTAGAATTAAACTCACTTTTAAATTTCATTATCAAAAGTAACTTAAGTCATGTCTCCTAGGCATAATTGTCCTCCATCATGCATTAACTTTGAAAAGCATACTTAATTATCTAAAAAACACTTTTAAATTTGGTGATTATGGTTTCTAAAGGGTTAAGCATTTAATCTCATCCATTGGATAAGATTCTTTCTCACCCTTAGATCTAGAACAACTCTAAGTGTGGCTCTAAATCTTAAAGACAGACATAAAATATTTCTTTTCATTCCTCTAATTTTCGTTGTTCATGGAGACCTAATCCCTTGCCTTGATATTGAATGATTTGACACATTTGATTTGCATAGGATATTTGTCACTTTGGAAACAAGATGTAAATCCATATTTACAGATGAAATGCTTTTGGATTAAACTGTGTGTATTTTTTGCTTCAACGTTTTGGATCACACTCAATGATCCATCATCAGGAAGAGGATGTTTGTATAATTCTTATTTAGATTATAATGTGATATATCCTTTTCCTACATGTTTATTGTTTTATAATTTATTCATTATTTTTAATTATTGTTTTTGTCCACCTCACCAATCCTAACCCCACTCGCTCATCCTTTTTAAAGGGTAACTTTTCAATCCAAATCACAAACATCCATGTCCTGATGATGTGATCTAAAATGTTGAAGCAAAAAATACACACAATTTAATCCAAAAGCATTTCATCTATATTCTATGGACTGTGGAAAGCTCATGCCTACTAATCCATATTTAGATAGGTAGGAATCGGTGGTAGTTGTAATTTTTTCTTTTGTGAGAAGAACAACTCAGACAAAGGTGGTTGAACCAAGGTGATAGGATTGTGGTTTGGAGATGGCATTAATGTGCGTATTTTGACCTTGAGAGTGTATTGGATCATGAAAGGGACTAGCTTGGGTGCTTGGATCTTGATTTCATCAGGAACAATGTTGTGCATCCTTTGGAACAAGCTCTTGACATATTCATATTTGTTTTGTCGACAGGATGGATGAGTGCCATTTTCTACAACATCTTCTTTAGTGATTAATGCATGACTATACTCCTCTATTTTTGTGCATGGATTGGTGAGGGGTCTTTGACTCTTATGGGTTTTATGGGTCTTGTGGATTTTGGATTTGATGGATTCGGTGGACCTTTGAAAATGTCAGCATTTATTTTCCCACCTAGGTTGGCTTGGAAGGATGATGGCTTTAGGAGGATCTTGGACATTCTTGATAGGCTTTGGATTGGTGACTTCATTATCAACACTATGTTAGAACACACTGATATACTGAGAGGGGGTGAATCAATATATTCCACTTTTAAAAACAATTCTACTGTAACAACACGATCTCTACTACATCAATCAAAATATGAAATAACTATGCAAGCATAAGCAGAATCACACATCCACACAAGAAATCATAACACTAGATTTACATGGAGCAAGCTACTTAGATCTACTATCCAAATCTAGCCTCAAAAAAATAAAATAATGAATTACAATATTTTGTAAGCTTCAACCGACAGGAATTTCAACTTGAGAAGGAGTGCAATCCTTTTTACAAATCTGTAGGCTTAACCCTACTAGAGACTTCAATCTCAAAACAAATTGAGCATCAACCCAGCAATAGGCTCCAACCTATCTGAGGCTCCAAACTCCTACAAAAACTAAGTTCTAATCCAACAATAGGCTCCAACCCATCTGAGGGTCCCACTTCCCACATAAATTGATCTCCAACCCAACAATAGGCTCCAACCTCCCACAAAAATTGATCTCAAACCCAGCAATAGGCTCCAACCTATATGAGGCTCCAACCTCCCATACAAACTAAGCTACAGCTCAAGAGACTGAAACAATAACAAAAACATTCAATACTTACATATACTGTGTGAACTCAGGATCTTCAATTCATTCCCTTTGCATCCTTCAACTTCACATATCTCCACACGCCTAATTGCTTGGTGTTTGCATGTATTTCACTTCTTGTTCACTTTCACTTGTATTCGGATATTTCACTTTAACATTCATAGACATAGATAGATATTTTGATGCAAAGCTCGCATGCTTATTCACACACACACACACACACAAATACACCCAAAAGTACAAACTGATCTTTCTTATATATCCTTCTATAGAAAGTGAATTTTCATGTCGGCTAATCACAACAAAAATATTCTCCA
This sequence comes from Cunninghamia lanceolata, assembly GCA_027924645.1. NCBI lineage: Eukaryota > Viridiplantae > Streptophyta > Pinopsida > Cupressales > Cupressaceae > Cunninghamia > Cunninghamia lanceolata. The sequence goes on from BSBN01000209.1 coordinate 4,856,477, forward strand.
ATTTTGAATTAACATTCTCTAAGGTCGGTATCATGAAACATGGCCTAAAACACATATACTTAGGTTGACCCAAAAATAGGTCTGGACCTAAAATAAAACAATCCACACATTACTAAAATGGTGCCACCAATTAAACTTTTGAATTCCAACGTGTGCATTTCAATGTTGGCTAATGCATTAACTTAAAGCATCCTCCAAAGTCAGCCTTAGAGTTTTGAACATTGAAATTCTGCACTTTTTATCTTTTGCTTTTGCTTTAATTGAACTTGTGAAGCATCAAAAATTAGGCTTCTGGTCTCCCACCTTCCTCTTTAAAATCCTTAGAGGGTATCCTATGGTCTCATTGGATTCTTCCTTAGTAGAGCTATCGGGCGTCAGGCTTCTTATTTACTGTCTTCCTTACTGGGTGTCGGGCTCTATTCAAATTTAACCATGTGTTAACAATTTGCATCGGTGCATCCCTCATTGGGTCCCACTTGACTGACGCTGTGATCATGTACTCTATGTCTATGTGGAACACACTAATACCACTCTTCAAAGCCCTTTGGTTGACCTTGTACATGTGGCAGCCTATCGCAACAACACAAAGATGACTTGGCTCTGACACCTATCCTCTATACGGATGGACTACCAATTAAAGAAGTTGAAGGATATGTTACTTAGCATATATTGGAGTTCGCACGTCAGGCTTTCTAGTAACATCTTCTCATTTGAATTTAACAAGGAACATCTCTACCCTCCGACTCCCGATTACTTCACATATATCAGAGTTCGTGCGCCAGGGTTTCTAAGTAACATCTTCTTATTCAAATTCAACAAGGAACATCTCCACCCTTTGACTCCTGAAAGCAACGACTAATACTCACAAGTTGTCAAAGCTTCACAATTAGGCCTTCCACTCTGGTCCTTCTTATTTCCTCAACTTGGAGAAGAGGTAAGGCCAAATCCATGAACTCTGATGATCACCATAAAACCTACGAACCAACTTTTTCCAATACTTTAGGCAAAAATCATTCATGCCTTAGCATCTTTTCTTTGTCATCTTCATCTCTAAGCTTCCTTTTGACATCAATGGCAATATGTGTATGCACCTTTGACATCAATGACAAGACTTCTAACAATCTCCCCCTTTGTCATTGATGGAACCACAAGCATAATCTATCTCTAACTCTGCTCTTACTCTATCTCTTTTGTAATTGCTCCCTCTTACTCTATCTCTCCCTAAACTGCAACACAACTTCTAAAATCTCCCCCCTTTGACATCAATGGCAAAGGGATGCAACCAACCACTTTCAAACTACAACTGCCAAAACCAGTTCACCCTAACCAAGCCATACCAAACTCTGCTCATTTATATCATCTACTTTCCACCTACTCCTCCTAAGAGGTAGCCACTGTCCAAACATGGATGAAGAATATGCCTTATGTTTCTCCCTTTGGATAGATGCTTCATTATAAGCTTTTACTAATTTGGTGAGAGTGATATCACTCCCAAATTTTGCCTTAAATATTCAAATGTCTCTTTAGGAAGAGGTTTTGTGAAGATATTTGCAATCTGATACTTTGTAGGCATATATTCCAATTTCACCTCTTGATCTACAACCTTTTCTCTCAAGAAATGATACCTAATGGATATATGTTTTGTTCTAGAATGCATCAATAGATTCTTAGATATATTAATTATACGTGTATTGTCACACATAATAGAAATAGGCTCATCATACATAACTCTAATATCCTTCAGTGTCTGCTTCATCCACAAAACCTGAGTGCAACAAGTTGTTGCTGCAATGTATTCTGCTTCTGCTATTGATAAGGCAACTGAATCTTGCTTTTTTCTTAATAGTGAAACCAATCTACCACCTAGAAAGAAAGCTCCACCACTTGTGCTCTTCCTATCATCAATGCTACCTGCCCAATCTGCATCTTTATATGTTGTCAAAGAGAAATCCTTTCCCTTCTCATACCATAATCCATAGTCCAATATGTTGGCAATATGTGTTGTCATTGATGTCAACATAATAGATGGAAATGTATAGACAAACTTATATAGAGGAAGAGTCAGTATGGTCAAGGTAAACTAGTCCGGCAAAAGAGAAAACAATCTAAGTATGGGGAGATGATTTGTTTTGGGTTTGAGCATGATGTAGAGGTAATTACTCATGTTATTGTATAGTTCTTGCATTGCCAAATGTATGTCTAATTAGTTGGGTGTACCACACTTAATGACAAAAAGCAGAAATCTCACTAAGGCATTCACAATGCACATTCTAAGGTAGAGTCATCTTGAGTTGGTCCGCATTTCTCTGTAATGCAATATTTTATTTTACAGTTCTGAATACATATTTACTAAGGTGTTGAAATGATAAATCCAAGTCTTCAAGTCCTCATATCATTTGTATGAAAAATTACAAAGGACAAAGTATCGATCATCACTTAGATAGAACCAATGGAAACCGTTCTGGAGCCCATTTGACAGGATTAAGTTTTGTGGAGGATGAAACATGTATAGATCAGTCATTAGAGGGTGTACAAAGACATTACATGTCGCAAGGGATATCAAGTATGATCCACATGTAGACAAATGTCATTTTCTGGTACTACATCAAGTCATTATGTCTGCAAGTAAAGTGTTGAGCATAACTGTCCTCTGGACTCCTAGTTATCCATGCAAAACTTTTGAATTCCTCCAGAATGATCAGATAAAGGTGTGCAGATCTAACAAGAAGCATATAATGATGTTTAATCTCATTCCCAAAAGGTTTCAGGTCTTGCATATCACCGCAACATCATATTTTGAGATGTGAAGTATCACATGTGATATGGGATGCTCTATTTTCTACAGATAGTCATATTTTCTATCTTGTGGATGCATAGATTGAGTTGATACTTCAGATGTAAGGAGTATGAAGGTTGTTGAGTTCATGTATGATTGAATTCTTGGTCTAAATAGAATTTTTGGCTTCTCCCCAATTACATGAAGATGAACAGTTAGTAGCATTGAACAGTTTGAGCCAATCGGTTAAGTATCTGACATGTACAGAGGATACTAATTAGTTTCCTTATCTTTGAATGTATGAAGAGATGTGCATTGATACCCTTAATGAAGCCCTAAGGTCTGCAACAAGTTTTTCTTATCATATTGCATGTTTTGAGGCTGACTTGTGAAGAGGTACACATTTCATCTAATGATGTTTTAATGCCGACCTAATCAGTGTTTTTAAGTGATGTAGAGGATATTTATAGAAGATAAATTTCATTTGAAAAGCAACAAGGTGAATGTAAAGCCAAGAGCAAAGGGTAAGACATGAACTGTGTGAAATCAGTTTGAGGATATGTATTGAGCAGAAGAAGCAGACTACATTATCAACATAAGTTAGATGTGTTCTTTATAGAAGTCCATACATTTGTACTACCTTTGTAAAACCTATTGCAGTGAGAAGATACTTAGGGATTAGTAGCTTTCTTAGGTGGTAGCCCTAAATCAAAGTTGTTATACAGGGAGTAGTAACTTCCTTGGGTTGAAGCCCTAAAACAAAGTTGTAACATTTTTGCAATGAGCATATTATATTGTGAGCTAACACTCAATGTGGTTTTCCCCTATCTTAGGGTTTTCCACATAAAAATACTAGTGTCATGAGTCGATTCTTGTGTTGCATGATTTCCTTTCTGTTCTATATGTTATTTAGTTTTATTTGTTGATAACTGGTTAAGTTTTAGTATGCGTTGATTCACCCCCCTCTCAAAACCTCATTGTGTTCAACAATTGGTATCAGATCCAAGTGCCTTTAAAAAGCCTAACATATAAGGTAGATCCTACACTTGAATACATGGAATCTGAAGTTATGGACAATGATGTATTTGTATTGAAACCAGATCTTGAAACAATGGAACCTGGAGGTTGGGATCTTGATGGGAGTGAAGTAGAACTTGAGGAATAACTCAAGTCAACCCTTAATGAACTAGATGAAGTCATATGACTGAATGTAGAGTATAAAGACATGCTTGAATTAACAAAAGAGACAATTGACAAATTGAAGACAAAGGCCAAAGAGTCAAAAGAAGAAATTGGCAAGTTGAAAACTCTATTAGAAGGAGACAAAGGGGGTGACACAAAGCTCAAAGAGGCTGAATATATGATCTCAAATATAAGGTTATGGTTGAAGAAGAGAAGAGGATTGAAGACTGCTTAAACATCAAGCTCAATGAGGAATCAACTAAATGTTCAAAACTTGAGGAAGAAGTTGTCATTCTAAGGAAAGAACTAGAAAAGGCAAAAGAGCAGATTGATAAGGGACTAAAGTTGAAAGGAGGATCTGAAATCCTTGATGAAATTATTAATTCTCAAAAGCCAGCAAATGAAAAATTAGGCCTTGGTTTTGAAAAGGGGAAGAGTCCAATGATCAGTGCTTTTGTAAATCTATATGATAACTTCCAATTAGAAAAGGATGAAACAAATAAGGAGAAGACTTTCATTGAAGATCCTAAGAAGAAAACCTATAGAGTTACAAAGAAGATGAATTCACTCCTATCCAAAGACAAAGGAAGAATATGAAAAAAAAAATTAGAGATCATCCACCTACAAGGCAACTGTAGAGTCTTTACTATGTCTAGTAAACTTGGTGGAAATCACACAATTTAGAGGAAAAACCTAACTAAACAATCCACTATAACCCTTGGAAAGATCGTCATTGAATTATCGACCAGGGCTAGTAAGCTTGTGATGGCACTAGCACTGTATGTGCTTTCAAAGATTCAGACTATCTAACTCATCCTAATACACTTGTTATAATTCAAACTGCACAATGATAAAGGAAGAAATGCTGATATTGTTTCTATGGGTACTTGCAATATAAGACTATAACTAATGTCTGTAAAGAAATGAACACTAAGGTTTTAACTTAGTATTGATAATTTATCCTATACTCCTAACATACACTTTACACTCTGGAGTACAACAAATTAAACAACTAGAATATCTTGAAGAATCCAATGCATTTATGAATTGACTATTATAACAAAGTAACCTATAGAAAATGAAGTGAGGGACAATTATCTTGAGTGGCCCTTGCTCAAGTGACTGTCTCCACTGGTCTAACTCAAATCTAGTTGTTCAAATTAACACAATCATACTAATTCCAATTCATTCATTGCACAATCCTTACAATATCACATAAGATTCTACTGATAGATTTTATTCATGCATACATCATCAAAAACATAAGCATTATCTGTTTAACTAACTTGGAAATGATCTGGTAACTATATCTGTGATTAAACAATCTACTTCAAACTTAAAAACTTAAACTACCTCAACCACTGAGCCATACATATAGGCACGGGGGAGTTTATTGGAACAAGGTCTCTTAACTAAAATTATAAAGCACCACTCTCTACATACATGAGTGTGATAAATGCCAAGTAACTAATAACTGAAAAAGAAAGAAAGAAGAGTCCTAATGAAATTGGAACTTGCTGAAATAGAGGAACGTGGACTGGTTGAATCTACCATGTTAGATTCCTAGCTACAATATAATCCTTCTCTTTCAATTGTCTTTATTAATTTCTATCACAATGTGTAACCATCTTCATCAAGTGTCTCCATGCTGTAGTTGCTACATTCAATTTATCTTGGAACTTCCCCTATTCTACTATCTGGGGACTCTTTGGCTGCGGTCTACACCTTGTTGTTGTTGTAGGCTACAGTCCATCTTCTCCAACTGCAAGAGTTAGTTCACAAAACATGCACACAATACTAACAACCATATCAAGCAGAGATATCCTTTACAATCCATACATTCCCATACATAATCATGCAATATCCATCATATTAAAACCATATTTCCATATACTTAATAATCAGGTTTAGGTCTACATAATGAACATAAGAGATAGCATAATGTAGAAATATGTGTAAGATAATATATAAGAATATCTTTGAACTTGCATAAAACCATAAGAAAACTAGCTAATAACTAGACCCATCATTTCCCCCCAACTACCCAATTGCTTGTCCTCAAGAAAAACAACTAGGATTGGAGGTTGTAGTTCAAAGTAATTTCCACGAGGTCTATAATAGCATCCACTCCTTCAACCTATTCCAAGTAAAATCCATTATGATATGCCAATCTATTCATCCTGGTAACCTCTACCTTCTCACACTCCACATTCTTCTTCCCTATCCAATGTGGCACTAGGTATAGAAGCATTAGCAATTGGAAGGTAAGTGGTACCCATTCAAGTCCTTGTCCTCTAGCAATATCCATATATTTTCATACTCTTTCAAACATGGCCATAAAATTATGAACAGAGTGGGGTTTTTTCTTTGCAACTCAGGGGTTAAACTGTTCCATCTGTCTTGCACAAACTGATAACAATTATGGATGAGTCCAATAGTTAAATGTTGCATCCTATCATAATCCTGTAGTCTCAAATTCATGATTATCCTACCTACACCCATATGTTCTAGAAGTTTCCATTCTCCAAAGATTAAGTCAGGGGTTTTAGATTCTCTCCTTATTGGGAGAGCAATTGATTTTTCTCTCTCTGTATATGCTTGCATGATTTCACCCCTCAACTTTTCATTTTTGAAATAGGATGCAAGTGCCCACAATTGTAAATCCCCCACAAAACCTAATTGGTTCCATTCTGTATCATCAGGCACAACATAGTTAAGCAAATAGTACTCACATAACTGGTCTTGCTCTTCTGGTGTGGCAATGGCAATTTTTTTAGAAAAGTCATTTTTCCACTCATAGCAACTAGTTTGTTACTAATAAACTTACTAAATTGAAAACTTAAAAACTTTTCCTGTAAAAACAAAGCATATGTTCTGGCCAGAGGTCTACATTTAACAATTTGGGCAGCTTTATCTGCTACCGCTTCCATCTTGACTGCTACTCTTCTCAATTCAATATCTTTCCTCTCTAATGTTTGGGTATGCTCTGTAATCATTGTTTCTTTCTCTTTCTTCCACTCCTCTCTTTGTTTAATAAAGTTTTTATTAATTTTATACAATTGATATCCTAGGGACATGATTATATGGCAAGTTGGGGTTTTTGTGATAGGGGGTCTCTTTTCGTTAGATACCAATTCCTTATTGCCTACTACAACTATTACTAGTTCTACAGGTATATCTAATTTTATTCCCTGTCCATGAGTATTGACTTTTTCCTCCAAAACCTGAATTCTTGCCTCTCTTTCCTTGTCCCTTTTCTCATAAGTTTTGACCAGTTCTTCCAACTGCTTAATTGTATCAAAGGCTTCCTTCCATTCTCTTCTGACATTTTTTTCTTCAAGCAATAATTCTTCATCTCTTAAAGATTGTTCATCACCACCCCCTTTGGACTCATAACGTTTATTGTTAGAGTTATCTGGGTTTTTCTTTCTAGTTTTCTTGGCAACAAAAAACATCCTTTGACTTTGATTCAGAGGTAGTAGATATATACCATTTCCTTTTAATTGGTACTTTCACACTTTGAGTCACATTGGCCTCTTGTTCATGGTCAGTTTCCACTATCACATCTTCTTTTTCTTCTCCTTATTTTTCCATACCAATATATGTTATAGCAATACCAAAAAATAGAGGTTCACTGCCTAAAATGCTCATTGCAAAAATGGCTCACTGCCTAAGGATGGCTCACTACCAAGATGGTGAACTGATTGAATAGCATCTACTCCATGCTAGGGTTCAGTTCCATTGAAGCACAAATGACTCCTCTACTCTACTCTTTCAAACTTTCACACCTATCTCTTCATGTTCACAACTCCCACACTTTGTTTCAACTTCATTACATACTTTTATACAACTCATCAACCTTGGAATGCACATCAAGGTTGGCATTACATTCTTCAACCGTTGGATCAATCTCCAAGGTCAGCATTACAAACATTCATAAAATAGGTCTAGACCTAATACAAATTTAGCTAAGGAAAAGATGTAAGAATGTATGTGGATCATGCCATGCCTTAGCTGGGACTCAAACATAATCCTCCATGCCACGACATGCTTCTACAATCTTCGATGCTTCTACGCAAATGATGAATTCAACTAGGTTGGCCAAGACTGATGATAGCACTGGGTCTGCATGAAGAAACTTCATTCACGATCTAATTTTCTCTTTGCAGACCAATCCAAATGTAGGAACATGATCAAGAGACATCCACAAGCACATTGTAATCACGAGGAACAACTGCATGATCTCAAATTGCTTTGGCAATAGGATTCTTCAAACCAGAGCACAAGAACAACACTGCCAGCTATTGTCACAAGTAAAAGATAGCTTGCAGACCACCAATTCACAAACCATTACAATTAAAAGCACTTAACATCATCACATACTTAATTCCAGAACCACAGACCAAAATACTTTAATGCAGAGGAATGCAGAGCAAAACACTTTCTCCCTGTCACTGCCAACCATACAAAAAAAACTGTTTTCATTCTAGTGAACATAACTTACTCAAATCTTCACTATGGAGGCTCAAACTTGGAATATAACATCTTCAGACAAGTTTCTAAATAACTTCCAATCCATAGGAAAAGATATTCATTCTACAGAAAATGCAGAGCATTCTTCTAGACTATTCTTCTGCATGTAATGTATTGTTTTCTCTACAATTCACTGTTTTTACCAGATGATCTAATTTTCTCAATATCATCAACATTTACAAGCAAGTAACAAAATGAGGGCATAGTTGACACCAATGGAAACAGAGATATGTTGACATCAATGACAACACCAATTAAGTATTGATGGCAACATATGATGTGAAAAACTAAAGAGACCATCAAGAAAATATTCTCCCCCTTTCTCTTTACACATCTGCACTCTTTCTCCCCTTGAGTTTTTCACATGATTTCTCTCCCCCTTTGACATCAATTGCAAAGGGCACATACTTGCATGCTGTTGCTTTGATCCACTAAACTTTCTCTGTCATCAACACTTATTTTAACATCTAGCTACTCCCCTTGAGAAGTAGCCCTCAAGACATCAATCGAGATCAAAGAATAACACTTTGAGCTCCACTAGATTGATGCATTCCTATGCATCTTAGTTCAGGGTAGGAGGGGTAATGACCCCTAAATTTTCTTTCAGATACTCAAAGGTATCTTTAGGCAGAGGCTTAGTGAAGATGTCTACAATCTGATCCTTTGTGGACACATATTCCAACTTTACTTCATTCTATGCCACATTTTCTCTCAAAAAATGATACCTTATTGATATGTGCTTTGTTCTTGAATGCACCACTGGATTTTTTGAAATGTTTATGGCACTTGTATTGTCACAAAAGATTGCAATTGGAACTTCATATACAACTCTTATATCCTTCAATGTCTACTTCCTCCATAGTACTTGAGTGCAACAACATGCTGCTGCAATATAATCTGCTTCTACAGTTGACAAAGAGATTGAATCTTGTTTCTTGCTTAGCCATGAAACTAGTCTATTACCCAAGAAGAAAGCACCTCCACTTGTGCTTTTTCTGTCTCAACAACTCTGGCACAATCTGCATCTATATAAGCACTGAGAGTGAAGTCATTGTCCTTTGGATACCATAAGCCATGATCTGGAGTGCCTTTTAAATACCCCAGGATTCTCTTGACTACCATCACATGTGATTCTCTTGGATCAGCTTGAAACCTTGCAACAAGACAGACTGCATGCATAATATCAAGTCTGATTTGAGTTAGATAAAGTAGTCCTCCAATCATGGATCTATATTTTTTCTAATTAGCCTTAGGTGATTCATTAGTTTTGCTCAACTTGTAGCCAGTCACCATGGGAGTACACACCGGTTTAGAGTCTTCCATCCCAAACTTTTTCAACAACTCTTTCACATATTTAGACTGAGATATAAAGATTCCTTTATTTGATTGATTTATTTGCAGACCTAGAAAGAAATTCATTTCACCAAACATGGACATCTCAAACTCCTTTTGCATTTCACTAGCAAATTTCATACACATACCTTCATTTCCTCCAAAAATGATGTCATCAACAAAGACTTCAACAATCAGTATTTGATCTCCATTAATATTGAAATAGAGATTGCTATTAGCAATACCTTTATTGAACCCTAACTGTAGTAGGTACTTGTCTAGCCTTGCATACCAGGCTCTAGGAGCTTGCTTGAGTCCATACAAAGCTTTCTTCAACCTACACACATCTCCTTGGTCAGACAACTTAAATCCTTTCGGTTGCTCAATGTAAACTTCCTCTTCCAACTCACCATTTAGAAATGCAGACTTTACATCCATCTGATACACCTTAAAGTATTTGTGAGCTATAAATGCCATAAATATTCTGATTACTTTAATTTGAGCCACTGGAGCAAAAGTCTCTTCAAATTCTATTCCTTCAATTTGAGCATATCCCTTGCACACAAGCCTTTATTCCTTACAACCTCTCCATTCTCATTCAACTTATTCCTAAAAACCCATTTGGTACCAATAACATTTTTGTCAGCAGGTCTGGGAACTAATTCCCAAGTATCATTCTTTTCTATCTGCATTAGCTCTTCTTTCATGGCTTTTACCTAGCTTTCATCATTACATGCTTCATTTACAGTCTTTGGTTCAACCTTTGAGAGCAAATACTAATTCACTTGTTCTTTTGTAGCTCTTCTTCTTGTCAGCACACCTTTGTTTTTGTCACCTATAATCTAATCTTCAGAATGATAATCCTTACATACCTAGGAGTCTTGACAACATCTTCCAGATCCTCTTCTTCATCTTGACTGTCTTCTTGCTTATCTTTCTCTTCATTTACTATGTTCACTAGTTCATCTGGTTCATAACAGCTCAGATCTGATATTCTTTCCTTGCCTTCATCTACCTTCACATTTGCACTTTCAACAATCTTTTTAAGCCTTTTATTGTAGCACCGGTAAGCCTTACTCTTGGTAGAGTATCCAAGGAAGATTCCTTCATCACACCTTGCATCAAAATTTCCTAGATCTTCATCTTTTCTGATATAACATTTGCTTCCAAAGACTTTGAAATATTTTACCATGGAAATCTTTCCATACCATAGGTCATAAGGAGTTTGAGTATGATTACCTTTCACTTGAACTCTATTTTGGATGTAAACAACAATATGAATAGCCTCTTTCCAAAACACTTCTGGAAGATCTGCTTCCTTCATCATTGTCCTAGCAACTTCTTGAACTGTCCTATTTTTCCTTTCCACAACTCCATTCTGCTAAGGAGTTCTAGGTGTAGACAGCTGTCTCTTTATCCCATGCTCTTCACAAAAAATGTTGAATTCATTTGATGTGGACTCACCTCCTCTATCAGACCTCAGGCATTTGATCTTCAACTCTATTTCATTCTCAACCATTGCTTTGAAAGATTTGAACTTTTCTAGGGCTTCTAATTTATCTGTTAGAAAAGTAACCCAAGTCATTCTTGAATAATCATTAATAAGCAACATGAAGTACCTGTCACCTTGAAGACTTCTCACCCTTGTAGGACCACAGAGATTTGTATGTACTAGATCCAGCAAACCGACATAAAATTGTTCTTTGCTTTTGAAGCTTGTCCTTGTCTGCTTTCCCAACTGACATTCCTTACAAATTGCATTGGAGGTGTGATCAATGAAATCAAAATGAAGATTAAAACTAATCAAATGCAAAACAGAATGATTATACCTCCAATTTTTGGTGTCTACAGGAGGGTTTCACAAGTTTTGGTAAACCTCTCATAGTTTGACCTAAACTTATCTTTACCAAATTATCAAAGTTTATGTGACACATCCGTCTATGCCATAGCCAACTTTCATCTACCTAGGCTAGTAAATAGTAATCATTAGTTCCTCTTAATTGATAGATGTTACCTTTTGTCTTCTTACCGGTAGCAATCATTGTTCCAGAGCTTTACATGATCTTGCACCCATTGTCTTTGAATCTTAGATCATATCCTTTGTCACACATCTAACCAACACTCAAAAGATTATGCTTCAAACCCTTCACATAAAGAACATTGTCAGTATTATGCTTTCCAGCAAATGAAATAGATCTTTTTCCACAAATCTTACCAGCTGCATTATCTCCAAACCTAACTAGTCCCCCATCATACTTTTCCAAACTTACAAACTTACTTTTGTCACTCGTCATGTGATGTGAGCATCCACTATCAATGATCCATTCATCCTTATCTATCTCAACCTGAACAACCAAAGCACTTTCTTCTACTAGTTTTTCTTCCTTCACACAACTAGCAGAGTTAGTAGACACAGGATCTTCTTTGATAGCAATAAACAAACATTCATTTGCACTAGTACTAGCATCATCTGATTCATCATTAGTCACACCTTCATCATCAAAATCTCTGACATAGTAGCATTTCTTTAGAGTTCTAGGCCTGCTCTCATATATTTTCTTATTCTTTTCAATTCTTTCAGGACATCTGGAAGCATAATGACCTACTTCACCACAAGAGAAACATTTGAAAGGTAATTTACCTTTGAACTTATTGGAGCCTCTCTGTAGCCTCTTAACAAAGTTAGTTTCAAGTTCTTCAAAGTCATCATCCACTTTGTAGTTCTTAGCTCTGGAGATTTTTTCTGAGGTACTAGCTTTAAAAGCTTATTCAATTTTAGGTAGGGCATCATCAAATTCTCTCATCTCAAAGGCTGTAAGATTTCAAAGTAACTGATCTCTGTCAATAGTTTTTATAGTCATGAATTCTTCAATAGTAGCTACCTTGTGACTATATGAATTTGGTAGTGATCTGAGAATTTCCATCACAATTTCCTTATCAGTGATAGTTCCTCCCATACCCTTTATTCCAGTGACAAGTTCATCAACTCTTTTCATAAAGGCTATTATATTTTCATCTTCAAACCCTCATATTTCACTTTCAAGCTCTATAGCTTGGCTTCTCTTACATAATCATCTCCTTCATATAGATTTTTTAGTTTCACCCATACCTCATTTACAGATTCAAGGTCCCACAACTTTTGTCAACACTGAGTCACTTAAGGAATTTAATAGAGCATCCTTCACTTTGACATCCAACTCATATTCTTTGATGTCATCTTCAGTCATCACACCTTTTTAGGCATGGTATATTGTGTTTGTGCAGCCTTCCATACTTTATAACCAAGACAAAGAAGATGGCTTTTCATTTGTACCTTCCAAAGAGCATAATTTGTCCCATCAAACTACAGAGCTTCCTTCTTATAAGACATTTTGGATCTTCTTCAAGTTGTTAGACTTTCTTCCAAGGAACCTGCACTGATACCAATTGTTGAAATACACTAGACAACTGAGAGGGGGGTGAATCAGTTGTCTCAAAAACTTAGCTTCACATGCAGATCAAAACCATCAACAACTTAATTATTCATATTCAGATTCAAACATGAAAGCATATAACCATTAACTTAATCACAATCTCACATTCAACATAGTAGACACCAGATTTTTATGTGGAAAACCCTAAAAAGGGAAAAACTATGGTGGGTGTTAGCCCATAGAAAAATATATGTTATAACAATAATGAAAAAATAGAGGCTCACTACCTATAGGGCTCACTGCCCAAAATGATCATTGCAAAAATGGCTCACTACCTAAGGATGGCTCACCGCCAAAGGGTGGCTCACTGCTAAGATGGTGAACTGATTTAATATCATCTACTCCATGCCAGGGTTCAGTTCCATTGAAGCACAAATGACTCCTTTGCTCTTCTTTTTCAAACTTTCACACTTATCTCTTCATGTTCGTAACTCCCACACTTTTTCACAACTTCATTACATACTTTTATACAACTCATCAACTTTGGAATGTACATCAAGGTCGGCATTACATCCATCAACCGTTGGATCAATCTCCAAGGTTGGCATTACAAACATTCATAAAATGGATCTAGACCTAATAAAAATTTAGCTAAGGAAAAGATGTAAGAGTGTATGTGGATCATGCCATGCCTTAGCTGGGACTCAAACACAATCCTCCATGCCACAACATGCTTCTGTAATCTTCGATGCTTCTCCGCAAATGATGAATTGAACCAAGTCGACCAAGACTGATGATAACACTGGGTCTGCACGAACAAACTTCATTCACGATCCAATTTTCTCTTTACGGGCCAATCCAAATGTAGGAACATGATCATGAGACATCCACAAGCACATTTTAATCATCAGGAACAACCGCACAATCTCAAATTACTCTACCAATATGATTCTTCAAATTAGAGCACAAGAACAACACTGCTATCCATTGTCACAAGTAAAAGATAGCTTGCGGACCACCAAATCATGAACCATTGTAGTTGAAAGTACTTAACATCATCACAGACTTAATTTCAGAACCGCAGACCAAAATACTTTAATGCAGAGGAATGCGGAGAAAAACACTTTCTCCCTATCACTGCCAACCATATAAAAAAAGTTGTTTTTGTTCTGGTGAACATAACTTACTCAAATCTTCATTCTGGAGGCTCAAACTTGGAATATAACATCTTCAGACAGGTTTCTAAATAACTTCCAATCTGCAAGAAAAGATCTTCATTCTATAGGAAATGTGGAGCATTCTTTTGGACTGTTCTTCTGCATGTAATGTATTGTTTTCTCTGCAATTCACTATTTTTACCAAATGATCTAATTTTCTCAATATCCTCAACATCTACTAGCAAGTAACAAAAGTAGGGCACAATTGACAGCAATGGCAACACAGATATGTTGACATCAATGATAACACTGATTAGGCACATACTTGCAACATCATTATTATGGTAGAAGGCAAAATGAATGACATGTTGGCGCATGTGAATAAGTTGAGGAAGGTCGCATGCAGTAATGAGATAGATGGCAATTGCATGCACTAGAAAAGTGTAATAAAAGTTGAAGAAGTGTAATTGAATGTTCTGACAAATAGCTGTTGCATGTACCTTTATCAACATGTCCCAAAGTGAACTATGGCAACATTTATTTTGGTTGCTATGGGTCCCTATAGCATAGTGAAACTTGCTCCATGAAGATTGTGGCACTGGTGCTGTGTGTGCACATGAAGAAAGTTAAGAATTATACCTAAGTGACCTGAGGAGGTGAGCCGTGTAGCTCATCTGTTGAGTCACTATAAGAACTAGTAGTATCTGCTTCTAGGTTATTATCTGGTGATAATATGGTAGTATCTGAATTAGGGCTGGGAATAGAGCATTATTTTAGAAAAGAATATCATGTTATTAGCTTTGTGTAGAGCTTTAATCTGTGGCCATTAACCATACTGAAAATGGGACTACATCTATGGTCTCTAGTTTGATTGCTCCATTGGAAAAACCTATTGTATCTCATAGGGGCCTAACCATCTAGACTGTAGATTTCCCTTATAATCATTGTATTTGGAATCATACAATAAAGCCTAGTCACCCACATAGAATTCTTTGGTCTTGATAAATTGGTCATGCCATTTAGTCCTCTGCTTTTGAACTATCTCTATGTGATGGATAACCTCCATTCTAATTTCATATAGCACGTTCAGAATATGTAGCCACTCCTTCTATGCTTGTGTCAAGTCCATATCAAGTTCTACTACTATCCTGAGTGTTTTATAATCAAATTCAATTGGTAGGACTGTTGTTTTTCCATACACTAATTCATAAGGTGTAAATCCTGTAGTTGTTTTCCATGTTGTCCTGTATGCCCACACTGCTTCTGGTAATCTGGCTACCTAGTCTTTTATGTGAATTTACATTGTTTTGGTCAGAATATTTTTAATCTCTCTATTTGTAGCCTTTACCTGTCCATTGGCTTGGGGGTGATAAGTTGTTGATTTTTTACGTCTGATTTCAAACTCTTTAACCAACACAGAAATGCGTTCAAAAGTGAACTAGGGACCTTGATCAATTACAATTTATCTGGGTACTCCATACCTAGTAAAGATGTCCTCACAAGAATTTAGCTACATTTCTATCTCTTGTAAACTATAATGCTTTGACTTCAACCCACTTTGTCAGATAATTTGTGCAAACCAAAATATATTCCTTGTTATTAGATGGTGGTGAAATTGGGCCAGTGAAGTGTAGCCCCCATTTGTCAAATGGTGCTAGTGCAATTTATGGCTACAAAGGCATCTCATCTGTCCTTTCTTGGTCTGCCCATCCTCTGACATCTATCACAACTCCTTGTATACTTTATTGAATCCTTATGTAGAGTTGGCCAATAATAGCCTATTGTTAAGACCTTAAATGTTGTCCTTTTTGCTGCAAAGTGACCCCCACAGGGCTCATCATGGAAATATTTTAGGATGTGAAACACCTCATATTCTCTTATACATCTCCTCATAATATGATCTGGACCAATATAGAATAAATAACCAGCAGTCTAGGGGTATGGAAAGCTCTTATGTACTAGCTGCCTCTTTTCCCTAGGAGAGAAATGTGATATATTAAGCACAAAAAAATGCTCATCTAGAAAAAAATCATCTACAACACCTTCTTCTAATTGTGTAGGCAATCTAGACAGAAAATATGCCACCACAGTAGCTTTCCCTGGATTATCCACTATTGTTATATCAAACTCCTGTAGTAAGAGAAACCATCTGACTAGTCTACCTCCAACCATAGGTTTGTTCATTAAGTACTTGATTGTAGTATGATCTGTGTGGATAAAGATTGGATAACCAGTGATATAATGCCTAAACTTGTTAATGACATAGACAACTACTAACATCTCTTTCTCTGTAACAGTATAGTTAAGTTCTGCTCCTTGTAAGTTCTTGTTGATATAATAGATAACATACTCCTTATTACCTTCCTTTTGGCTCAATACAGCTCCTATAGAAAAATCATAAGCATCAATGTGCATGTGGAAAGACAATGTCCAGTTTGGTCCTCTCAAGACAGGTGCTTGAGTCAAAGCTATCTTAAGTATCTCAAAAGAGTGTTGACATTCTGTGGTCCAGTCAAATTCTATATCTTTTGTGAGCAGAGTAAATAAGGGTGCTGTAATTTTGATGAAGTCTTGAATGAATCTCCTATAATAGCATGCATGTCCTAGAAAGCTCCTGACATCTTTTTATTTTTGTGGCATAGGGAGTGTAGAAATGATCTCAATTTTATGGGGATCCACTTGAATTCCTTCACTTGATATAAAATGTCCTAGAACAATCCCTTGAGTCATCATCATGAAACATTTCTCATGACTCAATGATAGATTGTGTTCTTGACATATTTTGAGAACTTTCTCTAAATTGTTGAGTCTTGTTTCATATGTTTCTCCATAGGTGGTGAAGTCATCCATATAAATCTCCATGGAATCAGGAGCATAGTCTGAGAAGATACTTAGCATTACCCTCTGGAAAGTGGATGGGGCATTACATAATCCAAAGGGAAGAACATAATAAGCATAAGTACCCCAAGGGCATGTAAATGTAGCCTTATCCTGATCTTATGGAGCTATCTTTATCTAGCTATAGTCACTAAAGCCTTCCAAGAAGGAGTACTTTTTACCTAATAGGGAATCAAGTACTTGGTCAATGAAAGGTAGTGGAAAGTGATCCTTTCTAGTGGTTGTGTTTAGCTCCCTATTGTACACACATACCCTCCATTTACCTCCTTTCTTAGGAACAATGACTAAAGGTGACACCCATTGGCTATCAGAAATAGGGTAAATGAAAACTGCATCAAGTAATTTTTGTAACTCAGTTTTAACTATTTCTAGCAAGGTAGGGTTTATTCTCCTTTGAGGCTGTCTAATTGGCTTGAAACCATCATTTATGTAGATCCTATGCATGCACAGGTCTAGATCAATTCCCTTTGTGTTATTGTAGTCCCATGTAAAGGCTGATGAATGTTCCTGTAGCACAGTGGTCAATGAATTATACTATTCTTCAGTTAGGGCATTGTTAATATTCAACATTTTACCTAGCATGATTTCTAATGTTTTGGAAGCTAATTGCATAGATGAAAGATCATATCCAATGATGTTGGGAACACACTCTTGTGGCAGTAAAGAGTGGAAAAGTTGGGATATTTCTTCTGAGGAATTTGTAGGTATAATGTTCTGCAGTGGATCTTGCAAACATGCTAGACAATCTTGTTACTACAAGTCCCTACCATAGTTGTTCTATATAATGTGATCAATTAAATCATCCTCATCTTGGTTTACCAATAGGGGGATACATTTAATGGTCATGAGAGTTTGCAGGGAATAGTTGTCTTCTTCTTCCAAGGTAGGCCATATAACTTGCTCTAGATTTTCATGAGGTTGGGCTAGTGGTTAGAGGACCAACTTCTTGGTTATAGTTCCATTGGCTATTATCATGTTCCCAAACCTACAACCTATGAATGCATCAGTTGTTGCTACCCATTGTTTGCCTAAGATAAGTGGATATCCTGCAAGGTTAACTTTTGGCTGCAAGACTATGAAATCTACAAGATACTCCCGTGAGTCTAATGTTATGACTATCTTTTCAATGATCCCTTCAGGTTTTACTGTGGACCTATCTTCCAACTATAAAATAGTTGGTGTAGGCCTGAGGTTAGGTAGCTAAAATAACTGCATTGTTTCCTTAGTCATGACATTAATTGCTGCCCCTAAGTCAATCAAGGTATTTTTGATGAGGGTCCCATTTATCTTAACATCCACTACTGGACTACTAGGATCTGTGTACTTAGGGACAATTATATTCCGTAGCATGATATCAACAAGGTTCCCTAAGACATGAACTATCTAAGGATCCTTCTTTTTTCTCCCTGGCTTTTTAAGGCAAAGGTCCCTTACTGTTTTGGTATAAATTGGGATATCCTTGATAGCTTGAATGAGAGAGATTTTAATACTAACATTCTTGAGTTGTCCTAATAGATCTGTCTCAGCTTGGGTATGATGTTTTGTAATGGCTAAATGCTCAAGGAAAGAAGGCTCTAGACTTGAGATAGTCTGCTTTACTTGATTTGACTCAGGCTTCAAAGGTGAATTGTCTAAAGCTTCAGCCATGGGTTCCTCATCTACCATCTTAGTAGTTTGAGGGGATGAGGGACTAGCTAATGTTTTCATTGACTTGAGGTGGACATCACTCACCTCTACTCCATAAGTGGGGTATTAAATAGCCTTGTTAGTGTATGCCTGTTGGATATGATTGTTATTAGGGTTAGGTGTAGGTTGGGCAGGCAGTTGTGGTGCTATTGGTGGCTGAGATGTTGGGTTTGATGGATTGGGCATAATAGCCTACTCTTGTGGCTGAGAAGGTAGCAAAGGTTGTGAGTAATTCATATTTTGGTTTTGCCATTACTATCCCTTTTACCATTGTGGCTACCATTGATTTTGTTGTATTAGCCATTGAGGCTTGTAATTAGGACCTTGGAAATTTTGTTGTGGCCATACATTTGGTTGCTGTTGATTCTAGTTTTGCTGAGGGTTTTGCCATTAGTTTTGGGTATTTGGCCAAGGATGGGGGTTCCAACTAGAGAAACTATGATTACCAATTGGAAATGATGCATTAAAACTTAGAGGGTCTTGTGGCATACCTTGTCTTGGTTTCCATGGCTTTCTTTGTGGAACATAGAACAACTACCCATCTTCACTTTCAAATGGTTGAAAATGTGTTTTCTCTAATTTGTCTTTTTAATACTAGCCACCCTTTTGCACTTGCAAGTGGCTTTCCTTTGTCTACAGTTGGGGTAATATTCAGTAAGTTTGCTTCAACCTCTTCCTACTTCTTCTTCAAGTGTAGAGTGTCCAACTGAGTAGCTAGGCGACTTTAATATCTTCTTTCATGCTGGTTAGCAGGTTACTCAATTCCACCCTTGAAAGTGAATTAGATGTCTTGCCAATGGTAGATGTTCTTTCTCCCCTTATCTTCTTGGTAAAGGACCTTGAGTAGTTTCTACAAACCTTACAGATATCATCAAAGGGTAATTGAGACACATCTCCTACCCCAATAAGGGCATCCATGTAGTCATCATTGACTCCTCTCAAAAAATACCAGCTTTAGGGATTCATCTGAGAGTTAATTCTATGGGGTTTTCTTTAGGCAGAATTGGAACCTTTCTACATAATATTCCAATGGTTCATCCTCTTTTTGAGTCATCCTAAAAATGTCATCTCTTCTCCTATCAATTCCTCTACAATAATCTTGGTAACCATCTCAAAGCATCATCCTTCAAAGTAGTAGGAAATATCTTGAGCTTATGAGCATCAGTTGTGTAGTCATAACTTCTGCATAGGACATCAAACTAGAACAAGAATGTATCTGAATCCTCAGTCACCAAACCATAGAAGACTGGTAATGTTGAAGGAGGTATATTCTTCAGAGCAACAACCCTCTCTTGGTTGGTAATTGCAAATTCAAAAATCACATGTTCTAATGGATCATCCACTGCATTAGCCATGGTCAGAAATGTCCTTTCTACATTATCAGGAGATGTTGATGAGATGGAAAATTCTTCTTTAGTAATACCCTCGCTCTGATAACTGTATTCACCAATATCTTCTCTAGCTTGTTGGGTTGATGGGAGAAACCTTCCCAAAGCGTCTCTTTGCCTCTGCATACAATAGGTATGACTTTGTATAGCAACGACTCTTGCACAATGTTAGTGAAATGTTCTAGTATTTGGTAGAATGAAACATAAGTATCCTATCTTTTGAAAGCAAAATGTTTAAACTAGGAAAACTTGGAAATAATAGGAACTGATCTCTGAAATTAGTACCATCCCCGACAACAGCACCAAAAATGTAGAGTCTTTACTGTGCCTAGGAAACTTGGTGGTAATCACACAATTCAGAGGAAGAACCTAACTGAATAGCCTGTAACCTTTGGAAAGACCTTCATTGAATTATTGACCAGGGCTAGTAAGCTTGTGATGTCACTGGCATTGTATGTGCTTTCAAAGATTTAGATTATCTAACTCATCCTAATATAGTTGTTATAATTCAAACTACTCAATGATAAAGGAAGGAATGCTAATACTGTTGCTATGGTTACTTACAATATAAGACTAACTAATTTTTGTAAAGAAATGAACACTAGGGTTTTAACTTGGTATTGATAATTTATCCTATACTCCTAACATACACTCTACACTATGGAGTACAACAAGTTAAACAACTAGAATATCTTGAAGAATCTAATTCATTTGTGAGTTGACTATTATAGCAAAGTAACCTATAGAAAATGAAGTGAGGGGTAGTTGCCTTGAGTGGCCCTTGCTCAAGTGAATGTCTCCACTGGTCTAACTCAAATCTAGTTGCTCAGATTAACACAATCATACTAATTCCAATTCATTCATTGCATAATCCTTACAATATCAGATAAGATTCTCCCGACATATTTTATTCATGCATTCATCATAAAAAACATAAGCATTGTCTGTGTAACTAACTTGGAAAAGATCTGGTAACTATATCTGCAATTAAACAATCTACTTCAAACTTAAAAACTTAAACTACCTCAACCACCGAGCCATACTTATAGGCATAAGGGAGTTTATTCGAACAAGGTCTCTTAACTGAAATCATAAATCACCACTCTCTACATACATGAGTGTGATAAATGCCAAGTAACTAATAACTAAAAAAGTAAGAAAGAAGAGGCCTAATGAAATTGGAACTTCTTGCTGAAACAAAGGAACATGGACTAGTTGAATCAGTCACGTTAGATTCCTAGCTGCAACAAAATCCTCCTCCTTCAATTGTCTTTATTAATTTCTATCATAATGCATAACCTCATCAAGTGTCTCCATGCTGTAGTTGTTGCGTTCAATTTATCTTGGAACTTCCCCTATTCTGCTATCTAGGAACTCTTTGGCTGTGGGCTGCACCTTGTTGTTGTTGCAGGCTATAGTCCATCTTCTCCAGCTGCAAGAGTTAGTTCACAAAACATGCACACAATACTAACGACCATAATCAAGCACATATATCCTTTACAATCCATACATTCCCACACATAATCATGCAATATCCATCATATTAAAACCATATTTCCATATACTTAATAATCAAGTTTAGGTCTGCATAATGAACATAAGAGATAGCATAATGTAGAAATATTTGTAAGATAATGTCTGAGAATGTCTTTAAACTTGCATAAAACCATAAGAAAACTAGCTAATAACTAGACCCATCAGCAACTGGCTCACATAAGGTATTCTCAAAGTTTCAATGGAAATTGTTTTACTTGCAATAAGTTTGGGCACAAAGCTGTTGATTGTACGAGAAAAATAAATCAAAATTTTCTAAGATGTTACACTTGCAATAAAGTTGGTCATAAAGTTGTTGAATGTAGAAGTAAGAAAAATCAGAATTCAGTTAGGTGTTATGTCTGCAATAAGATGAGACATAAGGCTAATGTGTGCAAAATTAAAATGCCAAGGAACAACAGGGATAATGCTTAATCCTTTTATGGATACTATTATACTTGTAATAAGTTTGGCCACAAAGCAACTAACTGCAGATCAAAGGCAAGGCAACTAACTGCAGATCAAAGGCAAGGAGAAATGGAAATGCTCAGCAAACAAAGTGTACCTGTCATGAGTGCAATCAAACAAGGCACTCTAGAAGAATATGAGGCCTGTTTCCCAAAAGAAAGTTGATATTGCTCAGCAAAGGATGGAAATGAACAAAGTATGGAAGAAGAAGGAAGTATGTGATGTTTTCAAACCTTTTCCTAGTGCAGATGGATCCTCCAACAACTAAAAGATGAAGCACTGGTTCAGGGGGAGTTACAACTGCAAAATTCTTCAAACCCCTGAATAAACAAGATGTTGAATTTCTTAGCATGTTGGCTAGTGTTGATACATGCATACTAAGATAATGATTTAAAGAAGTCTGATCAAGATTTTGGAGAAAAATCTCTAAATGTGGCAGATTGCAAAATTCTCTAGGATTTACAATGATAAGGGCATCTAAAAAAAGGATACATGGACTCAAGGGGAGTTGTTACTACAAATCCTTCACCTCCCCTTCATGATGCTAAGAGAATTCAACATGTAGATGAGCTTGACATTAAAAATTTGGGAGCAATTGACCAACTTGCAGAGGATTGCTGAGTAATTGTCGGCTTATGTACAAGAAAAGGACAAACTAGGGAAAAACTATGAAGGCAATTAATGTAGAAGGAAATTGGTTGGTGAGAGATGTATATATGCAATATTTGATCATTTGAACAAAATCAAGCAAGTTGAAGAGATTGACAAAAAGAAAAGGATTCTCAGCAAAGAGTTGAAGCAAACCCTACTCTCCACATCTACAGATATTTTTCAATTTCTCTAGTTAAAATGCTAGTTCTTGAAGCTATTAATACGGCTACATCCTTTTCTCCTCAGTTGATCAACATTGCTGATGAACCCTGTTGATACCTGCTACAACATTAGGGTTTCAAGCTAAAAATTCGTAGGCATTTTCATTGAAAAATTCAAAAAATTTCTAAGTCTGTCAGCCTTCACATTTTTATGAATGTATCTTTGTATATGCATTGTTGTTTGTATGTGCATTTGAATGTGCAAGTGTAGATGTACATTGGCAGACCTAAAAATAATGTTCAATCGGCTTCAGAAATGGTAAAAAATTAGTTGTATGCATATCGGGTTTATACATGGCATTCGGGTGCATTTCTGAAGGTAAAATGTGGTTGTATATCGTATATTCCATCGAAGATTTTGTGCTTGTATGTAAGGCTTTGCATGTATATTGTGTTGTATATTCGATATACAACAGGTATATACAAGTGGCAGATCTCAAAAGGTTCCAATCTGGCTAAAATGGTGGTCGGGCCCGCGATTGTATCAAAAGGGTTGTATGTATATTGCGTTGTATGTTTGAATGTGCAAAGGGTAGATACAAGAGCAAGATACAAGGATAAAGCATACAAGGCAAATATGCAAAGGCGATGTACAAAGCGCACATACAAAGGAAAAGATGAAAGGGTCTTATACATTTGCTACATGCAAGGAAAATATGCAAAAGGATAATTGGCAAAACAATATGCATCGACAGCTCAACCAATTATCTTTCTGATGGCTGATGACGCAAAAAGGAAATGTGCAAAGTTTATACACAGGAAAGAGATACAAAGTCTGGGGCCCACCAATTGCATGCAAAGGTGGTTGTATCTTTGCACATACAATCGCATGTACAATGAGATATACATTTCTTAGATACAAGGCCAGGACCTGAAATGGATATACATTCTGGTTGATAAAGGCAAGTGTTTGTTTGCATATTAGTTTGTATGTCCGCGTTGTATGTTTGCACATACAAGGGTCACATGCAAAGGGAAAATATACAAGGTGGACCCGACTGGAGAATCAAATGTAGTGAATAATCATTTTGGGGTCCGCGGCTTGTATAATGAAGTGCTTGTATAATCAGATATACAAAAAGATGAGATACAAGCCAGATTTTAGAGGTTTTTCCAATTCGATTGATAAATGAGCTAGAATCCACATTGTATGTATATTGCATTTGTATGTGATATACAAGGTATTATACAAGGGGAAGATACAAGGCGGGACCTGATGGAAATTTCAAAATGTTTTATAGTAATTTGGGGTCCGCACCTTGTATGTTGGTGATTGTATGTATATATAATCTCGTATATGCAAAGATTTGAAGGCAAAAAAGGTGGTTGTATGTATATGCATTTGCATATACAAAGGCAAAAAAGGGGCGAAAAGGCAAAAGGTATGTCCATGCTGTGAAAAGTCAAAAGAAGGAAAAGCTGCCTGCATGGAGCAATTTCATTGGTTGAGGACCAATCAGCGTGAACCTAAGCTGTAGATCTCAACGGGAAGAAGGAAATCGACGGCCCTATTTTGAGTACCTGAGGAAGGAAAGACTTGTATGTGTTTGCGACTGCATTCCAGGTGGGAAGAACTTCAGAAGCACGTGAACCATTGCTGCATTTCAAAGCGGGTAGGTTGGCCATTAATGGCAAAATTTGCAGGGGTATGGGTCTTGATTGACAGGATATCTAATTTCTTCATGAGGAAAATCTTTAGACGGTGACACAACTCCCGATTTCACCCGCCCTTTCCTCTCCTTCTCGTGGCTGCATTGAATTTTTTGGGCACCATTTCTGATGGTGCATTGTATCTAGCAAAATTTTGATTTGACCAATGTACTTAATGCTAAGTACACGTTCTTGCATATAAGCAAACTGTATTACTCATTTTTTGGTGGTTAAAGACTTGGGCAAATTTTTGGAGAAATAACAAAGAACAGAGCATTTCTTGGCTGTTCTATCTCTTTTGTTAGTTTATGAGTTGCATTTGAATGCACCTTGCACATATGTTCAGTTTCATGTTGAGTTTATATGAAAAATGCTTTGTTGCATGTGTTTAGCTGTCTATCTCCAATTGCTGTATGCATTGCTTCTTCTAAATTTGGTTGCTAAGGGTTCCTCAGATTCTAGAATATAGACTTTCTGTATTGCATGCTTGATCTGTAACTTCCATTCAAGGAGTGGATTAAACTATTTTAGGTTAAGTATGAAGAAGAATGTATGTCAGCTAGGATATTTGTAAGTAGAGGCAGCTAAATACTCAGTCTTGGGTGGTGTTTGTAAGGCAAATACCAGTCCTAACCCCTTGAAACTTGAATGCTAGTGCAAATCATTCTCTTGTATACGTCTAGTTGACTCTATTGCCCTGAGATAGGCACTGGTCTGCCCTTGTGTAGTAGTTATGATCCAAAACCGCCTGTCTTGCATCCAAAATATTAAAACAAATCTTTTCATAATTCCAATCTGTTAGTTTGTAGGAGTAAAAATAGGACCCCTGCATACTCTCATACCTAACCAGTCAGATACATCCAAGAACATTGCTAGCCTTGTGATCTATCATTCAAATCTTGGTCCTAAAATGAGAGTATTCTACATGTTGTTGTAAAGCTAAATATTTTTGTCATTGGGGGAGTCAAGGTTACATCTTTAGCTATAGGGATACCCCCCTTGGTGCGGCAGAACCATAAGTGAAGGGGAGGTAGCTCACGCAACCTCCTGTATTTGTTGGTCGAATCTGCTTGTGCATTGGAACTGGCAAACCCTTTGTCGATTCAGAGAGAAAAACCCAACAAACCCTAACCAAAATTCAAAAAACACCCTTATAAGGCAATGGAAGTTGATAGTAGCAGAGCATTATCTAATGTTCC
Organism: Cunninghamia lanceolata; assembly: GCA_027924645.1. Lineage (NCBI taxonomy): Eukaryota > Viridiplantae > Streptophyta > Pinopsida > Cupressales > Cupressaceae > Cunninghamia > Cunninghamia lanceolata. Next base: position 4,882,564 of record BSBN01000209.1, read on the forward strand.
TGCATTTATGGTATACATGGAAGATGTCAGAATGTACATTCATGCAAAATTGGAGGAGATTGACCATGGAAAATTTGAAACCCTAAGGCATGGACTGTTAGATGATGATGATATACATTACAAGCCTGAGTATGCCAACATTGAAGCAAAATAGTTGGATGTTTGGAAAGACTTCTGAGATTTCTGTAATGAGCATGACTAGGTTAGGTATATCCTTAGTAGAATTCATGATGAATTCATATACCTTGACAAACCTTATCAAATAACAAAAGAAGCTATTAAGGTTGTAAAAGGACTATGCTCCATTGGAACCATACTGCAGTTGAAATCAATCAAGAATGAAAAGGTCACTGAATTAACTGTTGCTGAATTTAACAAAATAGCTTTAACCATTGATGATATTATTGATCCCAGTGTAAGATATGCAACAATGGGAATTGCATACAAAGTGTACTACTCCAACAGAGAGGGATCTACAACTGCTACAACCATATACACTATCTATCAAATGGATAAAAAAGGTAAGGATTTTGATTTGTGTAAGATGATGAAGGATCAAATGTTAGAGAATCTAAGAAAAACAAAGGAGACAAGACACAACTTTACGTATTGTTCACTAATCATTTGTCTGGCATTCTATTTCATGAACGAGTTACTAGGATTCAAAGGAAAGATATGGTGACAAGATAGGCCAATAGCAACAAAAATCAAAAGAATTATATTCTAGGGATTCCTCAAGAATTTCCAAACTGAAATGCATAAAAGGGATAGAATCTCCTTTGATTTGGTTAGGAAATACAAAGACATAACATTTCTTGTGGACAAATATTGTTGTTATATGGTAGTAGTTGAGCCGAGGACTTCATGGTTTCCCAAACTTCCATATGAAGTACCTAATGAAGAAGTTAAGGCCTATGTTGGGATTTTGTTAAGTTTGCCTAAAGATCCTAAATGTGAAAAAATTGGAAATTGTGAAGAAATTTAAGACAAAATATGTAAGAAAAGGGCTGAAGAAGAGGTAGAGAAGAATAAGGGAAAGTTATACAGAAAGGTTGGTATCCCACCTGGAGGTTTCACTGCTCAAAACACTACTGAATATGTTGTGCCTCTCACTTCTGAGCATCCAACACCAAAAAATCAGGTAGATCTGCTTCTCAATTCACTTGTTGGTTCTCAAATTTATAGTATGCAAAACCCTAAAAGGATGCCATGCTTTATAATTAGGTTATGGAACCAATTTGGCCAACTGACATAATTAACCCAGATGGTTAGGATTATCTGCACTTTAGGCTTTGCCACGCCTAGGTGGGTGTTACCTTTTGTTCACCAATGATTAATCAATTCTTCAAATTTGTTGGTGACTTATAAGCAGATTATGGATTATATGAATTTTATCAATTAAATCATCCAACCTTAACCTAATTTAGATTTGGCATGCAATTTGAATAGGTTACTTTCTGTTCTACCACTATTCCTACTCCTACAAATAGAAAATTAAAATTTGGAATTTGAAATATTATACAAGGAAATGATTTTGGAAAAGAATTAATCGGTGCCTTCTGGGCAATGGAGTCTATTCACAGAACGATTTGTGCTTTCTATCTAGCCACAACTTGAATTACTTGGCATGGAATTGTTTATGACTGGCATAAACATGCAAAATTGTTTCTATCTGGCTCTACTTAGTTATCTAAATTGGATCCTCCAAATTATAGTGATCTACTCAATGGAATTTAATTCCTACTTAAGGAAACCCTATTAGATAAATCACCCAAAACATGAAATATGATTTGACAAATTAGACATATACTTGATATGCTAATTCAAATAACAAGGAGAAAGCAAAAATGGAGACAACCAAATAAAATGAAACATTAGCATTCAACAAGCAATTGAGACTAGATATATGGCACCAGAGAAATGCAGTTTGCTTTAATGATATTGCTTTGAACAACATGCCTTACAATGTCTCTTTCCAAAATCAATTTCCCAGACCTTTTCCCAAGGTCTTGGTTTCCTTCTTATGGGGGTGAAGGAAGCTACAAGCTTCAGACATTTCACATTCCAAAAATGACTTTTCATATACCCACCCCTTAATATGACCTATTACAATATCTACTTTTAGACAAGTCTTAAAAAGACTGCCAAATATATATTGAATACATATTGAAAAGCATAAAACAAGATAGAGACAAAATAGGAGGACATCCAAGATTTGTTGGTGTCATGTTGATGCCAACTTGATGCTCATTGCTCCACTACATATTTGGCCTGCTCATTCTTTAGTTGTGAAATATTGTTGCTCCCATTGGTACATAGCATAATCACTAGGCCACTTATATTCTTGGATCTAGAGTAGATTGACCTAGTGATCTTTCCATCTCTTATCAAGTAGCACTTTGACATCAATGATGAACTTTACATATCCAACATCCAAAGAAATCACTCTATCTAGAATACCATTGAAACTAAGAATGTTGATGTTCTCATCCTTTTTAAAAAAATCAATAACCTGAGAAACTGTTTGACCATATTCACTTTTCCATGCATCAAAACCTTTGATCTATTTGTCCTTTGTCATAATTAAAGGAATGAACTGATGCTTGAAAGTAGCAAAAGAATCAATCTTTGCCTGCATTTTCTAATTTTTACCATTCACATACTGAAACTCATCTAAGATCATTTTCAACATCTTCTCTATTGGCTTGAGTGCAACACGAGCACCTGGATCTCTTTGTAGAACTTTGCACAAGGTCATCAATGTATGGTGTGTAGGTTGCCATTTCTTGTACACTGGATCCAAAATAGAAAGATTGGCCTTCAACTGTTCAATGGCCTGAGACAAGGAAGAATAACATTCATGTACATCTCCCAACTTTTCAACAACCAATTTTACTCTATATTCCAAGATTTTCTCAAACACTTCAAGAAATTTCAATCTGACTTCATTTTTTATTTTCTCAGTTTGCTTTTTCAATTCCTCAATTTCTTTTTCCAATTTCAACTTCAATGAATTCAATTGATCAACTAAGACTGTATTATCACTGGTTTCTTATGGCACATGGGCTTGGTATGGCACAATTACTTGGCTTTGAGACTCACCAATTCCTTTGAGTTGATTCTTCAATCTCACATTTTCCAAATATAGTCTATTGACTTCTTCATTCATCTCAATATGAATTTTCTCATAGTCAAACATCTTTTGTTCCATATTTTTTACATCTCTGGTAAACATTGCAGAGTGCATGGTGATATTGGCTGCTTCCAAGGCTGAGGTGTCCTTCAGTGTTTTGACCAATGTTGTTCCTCTCAGATCTTGGACCACATCAAGAAATCTTGGCTTGTTGGTGTTCTTTTGTGTGGCCCACATTACTAAAGTCTCTATTTTTGGGTTGAACCCAACACCACTGACACCATACTCATAATCAAACTCAGAGACCATCATGGGGTCATCCTAGTTTCTCACTTGGTCCAACAAAAAAAATTTCTTGAGTTCCAGGCTAGGGATGATTAACATATTGCTTTTCAGAACCAATTGTCTAGCCTCATCAGGGCTGACATTAATTTCATCAATTTTCAAATCTTTGAAAGTTTTGGATATAATTTGATCATGTTGAGATTCATCAACACCAATTTTATTTATTTCAACTTTCTCATCAAACTCCCTCATCTTCATTTTCAACCAAAAATATTTGAATTAAGGAGTTTTGATGAAGTCATCATCTTCCATGAATCTCATTGAAGTCACAACACTTTCATCTTCTTGCAATTCAGGCTCACCCTACACCTGTTCATTCATTCTTGCTTCTAGTTTCTGTGCCTCTATTTATTGATCAAGAAGGGGTTGATCAACTTCCTCTTCCTCTCCCATATGCCTCAGAATACTGGCTACTTCCTCAGTGTCACCAACTCCTTCAGACATTTCATATGGAATCAGTGGAGAGATATCATCAACCTTTTGCCTTTTTGCAGGTAGTGGATCAAAAACTGCAGGATCTTGCACTAACATTGCATCTAGAGAATGTTCTTAGATCACAACTCCTGTTGACCTTTTTACAAGGAGCTTGGTAGACTTTGTAGGCTCCTTCTCAGACTTGTCATAGATTCTTTAAAAATTATCAATGATCATATTTATTCTTTTCAAAGGGTCATTCTCTTCAACAAAAAATCTAAGAAAATTAGGGTTCTTCTTCCTTTTATCATCCTTAATTCCTTTTACAATTTCCCATTTTCTTTTTCTATTGTACACCTCTTCAAAAGTAACACAATTCCTGATCACATCCTCATGAAAATTAATTTGATGGGATATCCTCATTTTGGTGAGAATGACATGTCTAACAAAGTTCATATGTCCTTCTAGGTCATAGACCCTTTTTGTTCCTGATTTCAAAGAATATTTAGCCTTCAAATAGGCTTACAGCTCCTCCAAGGTATCTGCACCAACTAACCATTCACCAAACACAGTGGAATCAGGAAGAAATGTGCCCTTCTTTTATTTTTTCATTACATCTTTCTCCAGCCAGAGCATTTGCCACATAAACTCAAGAAATGCAAGTTTGTCTGGCACAAATTTTGGCAATACATGGGGTGGTTGAGCACACCCGTATACTCTGATTATAGTGTGGTCAGGCAAGAAAAACCATTCAGCAAAGTTATGCTTGTGACCCTGTTCTATCCTATAAGCAAGAGGTCTCAACATTTCTCTAACCTCTTTGGTCAATCTAGGAGAAAGGCTACCGAGTGAATTCATTATTCTGATTGTGAAATCATCATGGAATACAACATAGTTACGGTTCTTGTAATGACTATTCCACTTGTAACACCAACATTATGTAGGTAGTCTCTATCTCTTTTGATCCACCATGCTCAAGTCCATTCTATTGGGCCACTTTCTTCTATTCTGATACAAAATTAAATGGCACAACAAAGAATAATATTTGAAATCCATGGGTGTTTTGTTTTCTCTTATCTGCAATAACCCATCATGCAATTTCTTTTCAATGAATGATGCAAAATCATACTCAATATTGACTTTTGGATTCTGTATTCTCATGGTCATCATCAATATGCCAATTGGAAGTCTATCTTGAGCACCAATACCAAGTACTTGACACAAGACAAAATATGTCCTTTTGAAATATACAACAAAATCATCAACTGGAAAAGGCTCAACAACAGTGGTTGGGATTGAAATCCTTCTATTATTTTCCCCTTTCCTCATATACATAGGCAACTCATCACTCCTATGTGTGTTTCTTAGACTAGTATATTCTTGTTCACTCTTGCAAATCAACTTTCGTGAGGGCTTGCTTGCTGAGCATGAAGCAATCAATGATTACATTTCTGTCCACAACCACCAAAGGTGACCAATTTAGCAATCTGACTATCTTGGTAGCTAGGTGATAATGTTGTGACAACACTCTGATCAACTCAACATCAATGAACACATTAGGTATCACAAGCTTAGCCAAATTGAGAATCCATGGGTTGGCAACTGGACCCTGCCCATATTGCTTCTCACAGAAGTACCAAAAGAGGTTCCAACCTGAGATGGGGATTCTAGCATCTCAACACCCCTCTGCCACATCTTTGAATATCTTCTTGTACCCTTTATCAACAGAATAAGGCAGAATATCCAATAGGGATTGTTGAAGGGGACGCTTCTTGGGAACATATGGTTCAACCTTCATACTTCTAGACTCAAATTTTTTGGGTGCCATAGTTTGATGCTTTTATGAACTAGGGTTTTGATAGTTACTTGCTCTACTAAACTAGTTGATAGAAGAATGCAGCCAAATATCAACCTTGACACAGAAGGAGATGAAATTGACTTACTCGGTCAAATTGAATTAGCAGAGCACACTTCCAAGCTTGAGCTTGCAGTCGCTGAACACCTCGAACTCGTTTGAGTGAGGAAATGTAAGGAAAATCTAGATTTTATTTAGTTATAGAGTTGATCACATCGCCATTACTCTGTGCGTGCTGAGAGATTGTCAAATCTCAACATTCATATCACTTCAAATTTAGACTGTCGATTCAGACAGATATAATGGCTGGGAGATTTCAGACAAATTTACAATCATTTATATTGATTACCACACACCCGTAGGTATAAGTGATGACCTTTAAGGGGTGGCAAAGTAGTTGCCATATTATTCAATGCTTACCTCAATATTGCATAGTCAGTTCATTGGCTCCACAGGATGGCGGGACATGAATGCATGTCATCTTAACTATTTACCGCATTATCGCAAGCCCAATTGTGCTCTGTCATGGGACCACATAAAAAATTGGTGGTCACCTCTTATCATTCACCATTTACTGCTACCCTGCGAGCCTAGTGGAGTTATTGCTACGGGGTAGTGGGGAGTGCCTTGTTACTTTTAGCTGCTACCATATTACCGCCAGCCTTTGATCTAACCATCATGGGACCGTGGGATAAACCTTTCAATACTAACCCAGGCTTTACCACCATATTACTAGCCAATGTCTTAACTACCACGGGGCCGCGGTAAAATAATACATGGTACTCAAAGCTTTTATCGCACTATCACAAGCCTCTTTTGAAACTATTGCAGGCCGCAATACTCAACACACACCGCTTAAACTTCTTTACACCGTGATACTGTAAGCCCCCTTTGGGACCACCGCGAGGCTGCGGTGAACCTTGGACTGGCACATTTTTACACCGCAATACCGCAAGTGGAACTTTAGCATGCTGCGGGAAGCGATAAATAATCATTTGACTCCTTTACCTCCCGCTCACCCACTAGGGCTATTTGGATATTCTTTAGGACTGTGGTAAGAGACAAAAACACATCTATGATTAAAAATCCAAAAGGCTTTCACATGAATATGATATGAAAAGATTATGAATGACTCCTCGAATAATTGTAAAAGGAATATGATCTCCTAGGATGAATTTATGAAGATGAAGTCTATGGAACCAAGTGGGACTGAGTGAATTTTGAATGGTCCTAACAGTGGCTCTTGTTGGGGATGAATGGCTAACTAGACATTGCAAGGATCCAAAACAATTCTTCAGAGTGCAGACCAGGACAAAAAACTGTACAAAAATAAAGAAAACCAAAATATTTGGGAAAACGGAGAAACCTAAATTACTGTGCATGGAATTATATTTTCTTTTAAGAAAATAAGTGTTTCAGAAATTGTCCATGCACTGGCGATTCCTGACTGTCACCCACCATTTTTTGTAAGTAGTAAGAATCTTCACCAAACTTGCCAATAATGACAAATGGTCCAAGCCCACATAGCCTCAAGCTTTCCATGCTTTCCTTCGTCTTGACTCTGGGCATTCCACATGAGGACTATATCATCAACTTGAAATTTCCTATCTTTGGCCCTTTTGTCAAATAGGTATTTCATTTGCATCTACATCTTTTCATCTTACTTCTAAGCTTGACTCCTGATTTCATCCAGTTCTTCCAACTGCTCCATTCTCTCTTCCATTGGCTCAGGTACATAAATATCCTCTTGCAATATGAATTTGTACATAGGAAAAAGATTGTGTATTGGCATTCTTGCTTGTACCCCATAGACCAATTCAAAAGGTGACCTGCGAGTAGCCTTTTATATTATGATTATGTCTACCCATAAAGCTAACCTTAGCTTTGAATCCCATGATCTTTTTTTGTTATCAAGCATCCTTTTGATTATCTTCATTATACTTTTGTTGTTGGATTCTGATTGACCATTTGCCTGGGGATGATATGGAGAAGCATATGATATCACTATTCCATGTGAATCACAAAATTTCTTGAATTCTTCAAATCTGAAGCACATGCCATTATCTATAATAATTCTCACTAGAACTCCAAACCTAGTGATGATATTCTCCAACATGAAATTTATGACTACTTTACTACTTGTTTGCTTTGTTGGGATTGCTTCAATCCATTTAGTAAAGTAGTCAGTGGTAGTAAGAATCCATCTATGCCCACCACTAGACTTGTCTGCTATCTCCCCTATAAAATCAAGACCCCATTGATGCAATGGTGCATCAATTTGCATGGGCCTTAGAGGCAAAGCTCCTTGGTATTTTAGTTTACTAGAAAACTTCTGGCATGCTTCACATTTCCTTACATACCTATGAGCATTAGAAAACACGGTTGGCCAAAAATAGCCTACCCTTAGAATCTTGTGTGCAGTGGTTTTGGCTGAAAATGTCCACCATAGACACCAACGTGCATTTCTTTCAAAACCCTCTCTGCTTGTCCCTGATCTAAATAGGAAAGTAGAACACCATATTTATTTTTCCAAAACAAATCACCATCTATGAACACATACCTTGATGATTGCAATTTTAGAGTCCTTTTCTAATTATCATTCAATCCATCTGGACACTTCATATGTCTAAGGTAGTGAACAATGTTTGTGTACCATGGTGTATGTTCAATGCTAGATACTATACCTTCTTCTTGTTGCACATCACACACTTGTGCAGCCTTCAAATTGGATTCTACCATTGACTTTTCTAGTCCTTGTCCTCTTATGAGTTTGGTGATCTAGATAGTAATATTGAATTCCTAAATCCTATTTATCCATCTACACCTTCCTGTGACTTCTATTTGTGTAAGGACATCTTTAACTGCAACATTAGGTACATAAGCAGTTACTTGTGTTCCTACCGGGTAGGGTCTAAATGTTTTAACTGCTTTCATTAGAGCATAGGCTTGTTTCTTAGTGGCATCATACTTTAGCTCATCTTCTTGAAGTGATTTGTTAAAAAATGGTATTGGTTGTTCATGCCCTTCTACATTTTTCTGCAACATGACAACAACAATGGTGTGAAAAGAAGCAAAAGAAAAAAATTGGAATGGCATACCAAAATTAGGAGTTTCAAGATTGGAGCCTCTTTAATCACCTTCTTGATGGATGCAATTGCATCAATTGCCTCTGATGTCTAGTCAATTTTGGATCCTTTCTTCAACATCTTGGCAATAGGTTTGACAATCTCAGCAAAATTAGAAATGAATCTTCTTACAAAATTTATTTGTCCGAAAAATGACTGGATGGCCTTTATTGTCTTGGGGATGGTAATTTTATCAATTGTAGCAACCCTTTCTAGATCTATCCTCACACCTTTTTTAGATACAATATGCCCAAGCAGTTTGCCCTCTGTGACAACAAATTGACACTTTTTAGGGTTTAATTAAATACCATATTCCAGTGCTTTTATGAATATCTTCTCCAAATGTAAGAAATGATCTCTACCTTCTTGGAATATGCTGTCAAATCATATTTATATACAACCATTATGATATTAGTCAGGTCTACAAACGCAACATCCATGGCTCTTTGAAAAGTGGCACCTACATTTGTGAGACCAAAAGGCATCTTGACATATACATATGTTCCCTAAGGTGTGGTAAAGGTAGTTTTGTATTGCTCTGACTCCTTGACTTTGACTTGGTTGTAGCCAGAGAACCCGTCCATCATAGAAATCAATTCACAACCTATTACTCTCTACAACATGGCTTCCATATTTGGAAATGGATAATTATCTTTTAGGGATGAAATATTTAGATTGAGAAAATCTACACACAACCTTATATCTCCATTCTTCTTCCTGACAAGTACCAAGTTTGAGACCCAACCAAGTTTGAGACCCAAGAAGAATGCCTAATAGGCTTATAATACCCGCATTCCTGAACTTCATCAATTCTTCCTGCATTTTTGGCTCCAAAATAGGATTGATAGGCCTCTGTCTCTGCTTGAAAGGTTTGGCATCTGGCTTCAATGGGATTTCATGCTAGAACAGGTCTTCTCTTAAGCCTTTAAATCTTCATAGGACCATGCAAATACATGTTTGTATTTCCTGAGAAAGCTTATGAGCATGTCCTTGATTCTTGGACTTATTTTCTTGCTAATGTAAACTTTCTTTGGAGCATTATTGGTGCTAAGATTTACCTCTTCAAGATCATCTTGATGAACTAGTGTTTTCTTCAGAGTTGATCTGTCACTTCCATCAAAAACACGCTCCAAGGCCACCAGACCCTTTGGAATTTTATTTGTCTTCAATTGTACTACTTCCTGACCAAATACAGTGTCTTTACCATCAATCTTTTCAACACAAGCATTGAATTCAATTTCTTGAGCCTCATATTTGTCTATACATTGTAAAAAATTTAGCAGGTCTTTATCATCATTGAAAACTTGCCAACTATATATAGTGTCAAGAATGTAAGGTCTAGTCTTGAACTCTACCTCTGAGACACCAGTCAATGTAATATCATTTCTTCTTAGAGCAACATTAGCAAGGAAATCAGCCATCAAATTCTTTGACCTATCCACCCAATCTATTGAAAATGCATCAAAGAGCTCAATTGTGTCCCATACAACATGCTTGTATTGTTTGAGCCTTTTATTTTAAGTGGCATATTTAGATCTTACTTGTGATACCACTAACTCAAAGTCTCCATATACAGTTAACATTTTGATCCCATTCTTGACAACAAAGTTAAGACCCAACAACAATGCTTCATACTTTGCTATATTATTTGTGCATTCAAATGATAACAGAAATGATTATTTGAAGGTCTTACCACTGGGTGCAATAAAAACTACACCAACTCCATTCCCTTCTTTGCTACAGGATCCATCAAAATACATCTGCCGGATAGCACTTTATCCAATTGAACAACATTGCCAATTGGATCACTATTTTGTAGCTGAGTCTGAGATCGTTCCACCTTCAAATTTCCCAAGTCAACATCATAGAAGTAGTTCATTTGATTTGGATCAATTCTTTCTATCACTTGCTCTAATCTTGGTTCTCTACATAGCTTGACCTCTTTGCCATTTACAGGTATGGTTACATATGAGAGATCTAATTGGACATTTCCACGAACTGCAGCAGTCCATTGTCTTGATAATAACATGCTATATTATAGTGGAATGTTGACCATAGTTATATCAGTCTTGTATGTGGCTTTAGGATAGGCAATAAGCTTTATCTCCACATATCTCATGATACAAATGATAGAGATTGATCTATTATCCATTGCATAGAACTTTCCGTATGTGGAGTCCACCCACATACCTAGTTCCTTCATGACTACCATTGACATGATATTTATTGCAACTCTTGAGTCTATCATGCAATTTTTTACCAATTTATTGTTGATCAACAATGTGACATAGAAGGGATCAACTTGAGATAGATTCTTTGTCAAAGTAGTCCCCAAGTAAATATCAGGAGTCTTCATAGCCTCTCCTTTGACATTATTTACCTATTTCTTATTCTTTTCTGAGTCATTGAGACCCTTGCCCTGAACCTCAAGCTTATTTGGCACATTTGAAATCAATTTCATAGCATTATCCCTATACTCATCATTTTTCATCATTTCCAGTAATGGGATTGATAATTTGACTTGAGACAATGCCTGAGTTATGTCAAAAGAGGACATACCTATTAGAGGTTCTATTTTGCTCACATCTACTTTTGCAGGTTTCTTTTCCTCCATTATTTGCTGCTTGGGATCACTTCTTGTCTTGTTTTGATTAGCCTTAGGGACATATTTTTGAGTTGTCTTCTGAATATTCCTATTTTCACCATCCCTTTGAGGTTCGAGGGCAATTTTCTTATCAACTTGTGGATTCTTCATGAACACACTTCCTGGCACACCTTGATCAACACTGATAGTCCTATTTCTGAGATTATAGTTGCTCCTAGCTTGTGCTATAGAATAAACTATTAGTGCTTTCATTTCTTCTTCAGTAGGCCTCCTCAATTGAGTTTGGTTTGATTGTGACTTTGTAGAGTAGACTTGCGTATCTCTTATGCCATTATCCTCCTTATCAGAGAATACTTCTTGTTGATCAACATGACTGTTGTACCTTTGATGATTCACATCATACTCTGATCCATCTTCTAAAGAAGAGTAATCTCTTTCTACTTCATATGGCCTGACTTCCAACATATTTATGGTATGTTCATCTCTCTCCTGATGATATGGTGTTTCATTTTCTTGAATTGACTATGCCACCACACAATAATTAGGGGAGTAGGGCAAATTACAAGGCACACACCACGGAGTATCATATACCATGTTTGCCCCATGTCTTCTCAGGGGATCGGGTGTATCTTTGCTAACATTTTGCTTTTGACCCTCAACCATAGGCCTACCATCTTTCCAATTAGTTCTGTATGGCATATCATACAACTTCTGTCTTTCATTTCTAGGATAGTTCAATTTATCATAAGGTATTCCTTTTTCATTTCTTGCCACCTTATATGATAAATCCTTGACAACATGCTAGACCTTTTCCAACTTGTCTTCTTCTTTGGGCTGCTTATTTTGATGAACCTTAGGATTCTGCAATATTCTGGGCTCATCCCTTCTACCAAGTTTCCCTGAAGCTCTTCTATTATTTTCAATAGTCAAAGCAACTTTGAATGCATCTATAAGACTAGGTGGATTTCTTATTCTAAGATCATATCCTGTTTTAGGATCAAAAGCATTCAAATAGAAGACCAAGCACATTGGATCTGTTGGTTTCAAATGATGTGGGATTTTGTTAAAATCCTTCATGAATCTGGAATTGAAATCTACCACAAACTCATTATAATTCTTCTGAATATTGGTTAGCTCATGTAAGGAAAATTTGGGATGAGAATGATCACCATATTATCTACTCACCATACTTATGTATTTACTCACCATACTACTCTTATTTATTTATCTATTTACTTACTTACCATAAATATATTGACTTATATATTTATATTTTAATATATTTTCACACATTTAGATCTATTGATATATTATTCTTTTATTTTCATCTATTAAATATGGTAAGGAATTATATTTTAATTTATTATTTTAGTTATGTTATTTTTATAAATTTATTGATATATCTATTCTTAAATGTATTGAGTTCTTATATTTACTATCCTTATCTACCTTTTTACTATCCTTATCTACTCTCTTTTTATTTATTATCCATTATTATTTAATTACTCTCTAATTTGTATTTGTGCTTTTTGTTTATTTATATTTATATCCTATACATTTACTTATGTATTTATTTACCATAATTTTCTTATCTATCTATCTATTTACTTACCATAAATATATTTACTTATATGTTTTTATTTTAATATATTTCTATATATTTATATCTATTGATATATTATTCTTTTATTTTTTCTTCTCTTATTTCTATCTATTAAATATGGCAAGCATATACTTTTTTATTCATTATTTTAAATATGTTTTTATTCTTATATTTATAGATATATCTATTCATAAATATATTGAATTTTTTATATTTACTATCCTCTTCCACTTATTGACTGACATATAACTATATATGCTTCTAGTTTTATTTTTATTTATATACATATATCCTATCTATTTTCATAATTTATATTTAGTATTTTATTATATATCCTATTTATATATGCATCTATTTATACTTCTACTCACCATATTTCTACATATTTTTATATTTAATTTATTATTATTTATATTATTTATTCATCTATTTAGTTACTATGGTAAGTAAACATTCCATTATATATATATATTTGCCACGTAATAAGGAGATACTTTATATTAATTTTCAAAAAAGATTACAGTTTTCCAGTTTTGAGAAATTCCAAAAACAACCTACAGTTGCATCCGACTAGACTGATACTACTAACAGATAGATATGCCACGTAGGGTAGGACCAACAAAACATAGGAACTGATATAAAACCTATACTAAAACCACCTTATAACCCATACCTATAAATAGAGAACCTAGACCATAAATAACCAATAGAAAAGAAACCCTAACCACTTTAAGCCTCCATTTTGTAGTTATATAGCTTCATATTGAAATCTCCCATCCAGTCCAAGCCTTGAGTCTCCACAATCTGACAATACTTCAATAGAAAATTCACTGCCACCCTTGTATATTGTTTGAACCATACCAGATCCTCCCCCCTTAGGTGGAGAATGAAAGGGAAGTATTTCACGACACTTCCAGGCTGCTGCAGAAGGGGAATGTCTCTCAGCCGCGACATGCCTGCACCAAAAGCAACGGTCTCCAAAGTATCCTCCAACCCTCCTAGCACACTAGGAATAAAGAGCCTTCTAGCCACCGAATTCACCCATGTCTTAGCCACATTCAGCTCTAGCAGAGTAGCCACAAATTGGGAACTTATGTCTGTGTCCACTCGATGCCGTTTGCTGCCCTCTACAAACTTCTTACCTAGAATCATCTTGACTGCCCTAGAACAAGTTCATGCTGGCACTTCAGGAGGTGCTTAAGATGAAGGTCAGTGATGCCCCCCAGAAATGCCATTTGCCTCTTATTGCAAACTAACTGAATGAGGGTGTCCATTCCTGCGCATCGAATCCAGTCTGCTGAGAGCCGCAACACCTTTGGTTTCTCTGTCATTTCACAATGTTTGAAAATAGGAAGGCAACAATTATTAAAAGAGATAGCTCTTGCTTTGACTTAATCTTTAATTATATCAGCTATCCCATCTTCTGCCCTTCCAGTTTGTCAGCTGCCGCTTAACTACTGTCCGCTCGTGAGAGCCGAATCCTCACCCTCATGCTTGCAAAGGGACTGAATCAGACTTGATGTTTCATCATTGCAATCCATCCCTTCAAGCATGAGAAACAAGCTAAGTAAGCTTTTTAATTAATACACCCTTGCTGCTCGAGAAGGTTCCTGACTCAATAAAGGCTAGTCCAAGTGTCGCTCCTGCCGAATCCCAGCTAGCTGCTAGCTATTCTACACGCCTCTTATGGCACCAAAACCCCAGTCCTTTCACACCAATACGTGTGGAAGGATTCTTGCCCATCCATGCACAATTTATATATATATTATTTACTTATACATTTATTTTCCTTTTTATTTACATATACTTTTACTTATACATTTATTTACATATATATTTACTTATTTATATGTTTATAGGTTTTACAATTAATTTGTACTTACTTATACTAATTCTATCATTTATTTATATATATACACTCCCTCTTGGCTCTCTTTTCTCTTTCTTTCCCTCCCCCGTGCTTACCCTTCCTTCCTTCTTCCGTCTTTGTCTACCTTTAGGATTTCTTTTTATTTCTTGAACTATTTGTTCTTTTTCTTATTTCTTTATTGGTCTCTCTCCCCTCAAGTTAAACTCCATACCCACACTCTCCTCTCTCTTTTTAAGTAACCATCTCTGCAATTACAACTTACTCATTCTCTTCTCTTCATCTTGATGATGGATCACAGAGTGTGATCTGAAACGTCAATCTAAAAAAGCTACACATAGTCTATTCCAGAAGCACACATTCTAACTTATCATGGACTATGGAAATATCATGTCTATAATGATCACCATATTATTCTTTGAACAAACTTTTAAATTCAACCCATGAGCTAATTGAAGCATCTGGAAAATTTCTATACCAGTCCCTTGCATCATCAACTAGTGATTGCATGAATACTTTCATATATACATCTTCATGTTCAATTTCAAAATTATCCATGAAAGTTTCAAATGATCTTATATGATCCTCTCCAGAGATAGCATTATTACCAAAAAATTTAGGGACTGATTTCCTTACCTTATTATCAATGTCAATTGGATATCCCTAGATGCCAAAAAAGTCCAGCTGTCTGAATCTATCCATGTTCATTGGGCCTCTTGCAAATGGATTTTGCCTATGATTAGGCTGATATTGATTATGTTGAGGTCCTTATTGTTGAGGTTGCCGGTGTACTCCTAGATGCACATTATAATTAATCCTGAGAATAGGATTTACATTGCCTTGCACATTGTGGTGCATCCCTCTAGGATCATACATGTTGCCATGTGCATTGTGTTGTGGAGGAGGATATGGATACTAATATTGTCTTGCATATGGGTTGTATCCTTGACTATAACTAGGAGGAATAGGGTAAGAATTACCCTGAGATACCACTAGAATATTTACAGGGTTTGACATTGGCCTTGTATGAACATTGGGTTGTACATTTGGAGCATTACCTACATTGCCCTGCCTTCCAATTACATTGTGAGTTACCTATGAGACCAAAGGTCCAATTGTATTTCTAGAAGTAACCTGATTATTGACAGGTGCATGTTGCAAGGCATTTGTAACAGGTTGAGCATTCAATTGGAGTAACTCTCATTCCAATTCTTCCTGCCTTCTCAACAATTTAATCCTTTGAACTTGTGCTTCCAGCTGATCCACCTTTTCTGTCAACTCTTGGTCAGTGAATCTTCCTCTAGAGGTTGAAACAACATTTGCATCTATAAACCTTACCATCTTAGGGGTTTGTTACACAAACCCTTGCTATGAGATCTCAGCATATTGCTGTGCCATTATTTGTTCATAGTCTCTTTTTGCTTCATTATATCTCATATCTGCTTCCAGGTGATCTTCAAATTCATTTTGAAACTCATTAATATTGAAAAGATCCCTGGGTTGAAATCACTCACTTTTCCCCACTTGTGTTTCAATCATGGGGCTATTGTATATAGTGTATGACTATTCTAAAATATTCATTTGATTATCTTGCACATTCTCATGGATTTGTGAGATAACAGGTTAATTCACAATATTCATTCCATCACCATTTGAAGCACTTGCAGTACGTAGGAGCTTCAAACCTTCTTTGTTCTTTTCAACAAACCTTTGGTTCTTGCTATTCAGATTTTGTTGGGGCCTTCTATCGTCCATGTTGGAGGTTTGTGATATTATATGGCAATTTGAAATCTTTGGAGATTTATATCTAGAGCCACCACCTCCTTTCCAAAAAAGAGGAAAATATTAAATTTATCTTTTGGTCTTCCAAAGCTCTAGGAACCTGAATTCTTTGCAACTCCCCAGTGGAGTCGCCAATTTGTTGGTTCTCAAATTTGTAGTATGCAAAACCCTAAAACGATGCCAGACTTTATAATTAGGTTATGCAACCAATTTGGCTAACTGATAGAATTAACTTGAATGGTTAGGATTCTTTGTACTTTAGGCTCTACCTCACCTAGGTGGGTGTTACCTTTTGTTCACCAATGATTAATCACTTCTTCAAATTTGTTGGTGACTTATAAATAGATTATGTGTTATATGAATTTTTTCAATTAAATCATCTAACCTTAACCTAATTCAGATTTGGCATGTAATTTGAATAGGTTACTTTCTATTCTACCACTATTCCTACTCCTATAAACAAAAAATTAAAATTTGGAATTTTAAAATATGATACAAGGAAATGATTCTGGAAAAGAATTGATTGGTGCCTTCTGGGCAATGGAGTCTATTCATAGAAAGATTTGTGCTTTCTATCTAGCCACAACTTGAATTACTTGGCATGGAATTGTCTATGATTGGCATAAACATGCAAAATTGTTTCTATCTGGCTCTACTTAGTTAATGGAATTTAATTCCTACTTGAGGAAACCCTATCAGATAAATCACCCAAAACATGAAATATGCTTTGACAAATTGTAACGCCCTGCCAAGGAACTCTAGAGAACAACACAATTACACTATACAAATAGGACAAATTTTTTTTTTTTTAATTGAAAGAGATAGTAAAGTAACATTTAACATATCTATACTAAGTGATGTTCTCCCAGGGTTCCATGGTTGCATTACTGACAAAACTACTATCATGTTCTCTCATACATCATGTATTAACTGACAACAATAATTCATTCTGTATCTATTGCATTAAATGAATAATCATATACATTCCCATGACATTAGATAAATAATCATCCAGATCAAGTACACCTACAATTTTTCCTTACACACGAGGATACAACATTACATTGTTTACATCATCAACTTTTGATTACATTGGATTACATACATTATGAATAATCTGACATACAGGATAGTACATGAGCATAAATAACTGTCTTTAAAAACTGGTACAAGATCTGAATCTGCTACATGAGTTACAACCTTCTTGCACACGAACAAAGGCAAGGAAAAACCAATGGAGATAAAGCACATCCACCTGACCATGTGGTACCCTAAGGTCCACCCCCCATGCTAGGAGATAACATAAGGTCCCAAAACATCAAACAACCAGGTAGACAAGTGCCTAATAGGAACAAGGACACAACATGACTCCATCACAACACATGACAACATCACAAGCAACTCAATATCACATCCAGAGGCAACATACGACGAATGGGGAGAGTACAACTAGGGAATGCTAGGCTGCAGTAGGGAGAGTGTCATCGCACGGTCCTAACATGGGTTATCCTGACAGCCTCTCACTAGATGCCGGCCCCCATCTATGGTTATCTTGACAGCCTCTCACTAGGCGCCGGCCCCATAGGGTGACTCATGCGGAATCAACCTTCCTTTCGTGAGGACAAGGAAGTTAACCTTGCCAACCAGGCCTTCTCTACCCATCCTTAGTCTAAACGAGCACTACATGCATGGGAGAGGAAATCCAATTATCTTGTTAATGTGTAATTTACCCTTTTCCCCTAGTTCATTTTTAGGTTTCCACTTAGTTAACAACTTTCAATGGGTTATCCTGACAGCCACTTTGGGCGCCGGCCCCACATTGAAAGCCACTCCCCTACCTGCATCTAGAAACCCTAACCATCAAGCAAGACAATCACTATCATACTGATAAGTATACATAAACAATGCAAGGCATTTACCTTCTTACATACAAAACATAATCACAATGACCAACCTGTACATCATTGTCCCAAATCTTTCAATTAACCAAACACAATAACCATAACAACACATATCCAGAGCAAGGTATGGGTCATCTTGCTCGTAAATCTCAACCATGAACAAAATAGTTTCTCATTACGATTTCCAAGATCTCCCGATTACAATACTACGCACAATCTTTATATCAACAAATCCTTGAAGGAGATTTAAACCCATCATAATATATTCACAACACGGTATGTACATGATCACACATTATCATTTACTAAGACCCACATACATAGACAAGAGACATCATGTTCTTACAACATCTTCATTTCAAGACAGCTATGAATAGAATACGTACAATCAAATCATATCACCTTATGCCTCTGGAACCTAAACTTGACAATTTACGCATAGACCAACTCACATGAAAATTTTGCTTGCAATAAGCAATTTCAACTAATCAACTTATTGACAACATAAATTTCTCTTACAAGAACAATTCAATCTCTTAGTTATCTTGTTACCTATAAGTTTTACTTATAAGGCTAAATTTTCAAGTACATTATTGTTTAACCTAATTCCAAACTTTAAATCCAATTGTAACTTAACAAAATCATTATAAAAGATCTTTACAAACCAAATCAAACTAGATTAAATTTCATCTACACTAATTATTTTGTCATATCCATTTACATTTAATCAAATTAGCAACTGGATTCAAGTTATATCTCCACCAGGAATTTCATAAAACTTAGGTCTAGTTTAATTAATATTAATTCTATCTATTATATTAATCAATCTTTAATCACATGTAAATATAACCATCAAGCTAAACAAATGCGTAGGTGATATCAATTACAAATGCTTATAAACACTAGTTACAATATTTATAAATCCAAACCCATTTATCAAATTTTTACTAATAAAACCATTATAATAAAATTCAATGCCAAATTTTAGTAAATATATAACCATATGGTTTAGTTTCATAAACATTAGTATTAATCTATAACAACTACCTTTCTTTTATTTCCTAATCTAATAATCTAATTATATTCCAATAAACTCGTCTAAATAAATTGCGTACCTTAACTATATTTGCTTCATATTTAATTTTCTTTTCCCTCTATCTAATTTCTAATTTATTTAACCTATAATCAAGTACGTCTTAAAGCACACAATCTATTCCCTTAATGAATTAACAAGGACAATTCTATCCGAAATAAATTAATACAATTCTCTACATATATTACACTTAATACAACTTAGAGCATGAATAATGGTCTTTCAATAGATATTTTAAAAAATTAGTTGAGTTATGAAACCTAGGGTTAGACTCTCATCCATACATTTTCTGAATGGCTTGGGGACGACAACTATAACATTCAAAATAATAATAATAATAATAATAATAAATACCATGGATCATTGGATAGTAGATATTTTTCATCCAATGACAAGTAAATATGTAACTATTATTTACATTCTAAATTACAAAATTAACTAATACTACAAGAATTTTCTATCAATTGTAATAACTTTTTGTAGTAGGGTTTGGAGGATTTTATTGTCTGACAAACCTAATTTTGAACATTTTATATGAGGCTATTCATTTGAAAGTGAAAAAAAGCCTACATAGATATACTTTATATTCATTCCCTACAGTAAATATAACAATGGCATTGATGTGCTTTAACTTATCCTATCATAAAACACATAATTGGAATGCAATCCTCATTGCAGTCATGAGAGGTTTAAGAATATGGATTATGATAGATACATGGCTGACACAAAACTAGAATAATTTGTTTAGATACTGACAACATAACTGCCTAAGTGGATTTGATGAAAAGGCTTTAGAAACTTTCAAAACAAAAGCAATTGTTAAACATAAACAAGTCATGCAACAGTTCGATAGAGCACCTCAAAGAGACGATGTCCCAAGAAATGATTGTAGGGTGTGTACAAAATGGATTTGTTTAAAAGGCTTTATAAACTTTCAAGCAGTAGTGACCATCTTTAATGTCAACTTTAGTCATGCACACTATAGTATAAGCAATCCTTTTAAATTGTTCATTTCATTGTCCATCGAACAACAAATTATAAGGAAGTCAGTTTGATAAGTTCTCGAATGAAATTGTTAAATCAACTTAAATTACTTCATTTATAAGTGCTTCTACTAGACATTGAGGCCTAATATCTAAAGGTAGCCAGAAACAATTATCAGATAAAAACTACGAGTGACGTCTTAGATAACTTTTTCTGCAGGGACGATTGACAGGTAAAAACCAGATCTGGGGTGTGCGCAGCCATGCAGACTTGCTGAATGAGAGCTGTACATACTTCAATCACATTTGTAACCTATATTGCATTACACCTACAGGTGATCATTATGTGAGTAAGGATGACCTTCTTGACCATACTGGCTCTCCATAGGGCACCTTAAACTTTGTATCAAAACAAGTGTGCAGACTATTTATACTAACCAAGATACAGGCAATGCTACTCATTGAGACCCTAAGAACCAAGCGCTTACAAATTTTCATCCTAGTGCAGCAAGCTGGAGAAAGAGGAATGAACGTCCATCATCGCATAAAGGTAAGGGATCTCTATCAAATATTAAAGTTGGAAAAAAAACTTAGGAGGACAGGTATACGAATGTAAGAACACGAATGTGACTGTCTGACGGATGCCTCAAAGAGATATTATCTCATAGATTGCAAAGTTTAGCAGAGTTTGTACAAAATGGATCTATTAAAAAGGTTTTAGAAACTCTTAAACAAATATGATTGGCAAGAGTGAATTCCAATGGCCTACCAGTGTTATTCTTCTGTGTCTAAACAAAATCTTGAAATGGTTTCTAGACACCTATCGATTCATAAAGAATAAAGGGACGTCTTAGATCTGCGTTTGAGAAGCTCAAACATCAAGTGACATGATGTGATTTGGAAGCCCGTGGATCTAGATCAAGATGTCAAACCTAGATTAGTGAAGTAGAGGCTGATCTGAAATTGATCAAATAGAGCTTGAATCATCTTTGAAAATGTTCACATAACTTTAGAGGAAATGAAGCACACTGAACTCACCCTAATAGGAATGTTTAACTATGCTAATTTGACAATGATGAAATTTGTTAATGTAACTTTAGTTTAACCTTGCATAGAATATCACTTGGCATTTTAATCTCTGCTTAAGAGTTAGCTATATGTATGCCAAATATTGTGATTATAGACCAGACATCTAATCTATTAAAATGGCCTGATGGATGAAGCATATTAGATTCATGTAAATATTGAAGGATAACTTGACTATACTCTTGATAACAATACCCTAGAATGCTTCGTACACTCCAGACCAAATGACATAGTTGATTTAATGAAATACCCACGAATGAAAAATACAATGATTATAGGTTATAATTGGAATAGGTTAATGGAGAGGCAGATTACAACAATATCAACGGCCTTTGCCATCATCATGCCAGCGCAGGCCAATAAGGAGAGATTAAAACAATCAATGGACATCCATCGGAACATAAAATAGTTTGATCTATGTTATTTCATAGAATGTGGCAAAAGCAATTGCTGAGAGATGTGGACACAAAGGAACCTGATTTTACTCACAGGATGGGCTAGAGGACTTGATGCTACTCCCAGATTTTAGTCTGCAACTCTAGCCTCCCGTAGTGCACCTGGCGATGCTCTTTTCTTCAAACGAATTGGAGTGTGATGAGCTCCACCTCAATATCTGCAAATCCTTCTTTCATTCCCCCCCATAACGAAATGTTCTTCCCCAAACTAAAATAAATATTGCGGAATTAAAGTATTTGAGCATCATAATAATAAAACATTAAAATATTAAGATACTAAAAACTTATTTAAATCTATAAATACCCCCAAATAAATCAATTTAATAACAGTAATAAAATAATTCATACTCAAACAACTTTAAATAATTATTTTGAACTAGGTAATTATCAATTACCAATTTAATTATAATAATGAGAATATTATATAACCCTATTAAATATTATAGTGGATCAGATATTAGTATGACTATATAATGAAATCTAGGCATACAACATAACCCACTGAGTAGGAAAGCTGTTAAAAGCCAAATCAAACATGTTCACAAGCCAGGCCAAACACACTTAACCAACAAGCTCCATCTAATATAAATCAATTGCAACACCTGACATACTGACAGAATTGACAGGTTGAACTAGACATGGCATGCATCCTGATCAAGGATGATGACTTGGGATGTGGGACCTTAAGTTATCTCTGGAACAACTTATCCATTGGGTTCAAGGCACGCTCAGACCTGTTAATTCAGGTGGAGTCGATGCCAGATACCTGCATCCTGCAACAAATGACATAGTCAAGCATGTATAGATGCATAAAAGCTGACACTAGGTGAAAAAGGAATCACAACATCGCAGGGCACTCGCAAGCAAGTGATGCGACATCGTCCTCTCCACATCATATCAATCTAGATTAGATAACACATAACCGTAACCAAATCAAATCTACCTCATTATCTGAACAGAACCATACATTGAACCTATAGGTGCATGAAATTGAATAAGTCACAGAAGTACCATCATAACAAATAAATCTAACAGAATCAGTCCATGAGATCCATTCTAACATATAACAATTGTAGTAGGATCAACATCTTAATCATTGGAATGCAAAACAATGTCAAAGCCTGCATTATCAGTGTCGCAATGGAGATTATCAATAAAACACATTAACTATCATATGAAACCACACATGGATGAAACATCTATCTATATTGTACATCAATTATTTACCTTACCTTAATTATTCCTGTTATTATACCTCCATATTCATGCGCCTTGATTAGTTCACCTGTACATCCAAGGTGGGAACGGAGGGGCACTACACAAATTAGATATATACTTGATATGCTAATTCAAATAACAAGGAGAAAACAAAAATGGAGACAACTAGATAAAATGAAATATTAACATTCAACAAGCAATTGAGAACTAGATATATGGCACCAGAGAATTACAGTTTGCTTTATTGATATTGGTTTGAATAATGGGCCTTACAAAATCAATTTCCTAGAGAGCTTTTCCCAAGGTCTTGGTTTCCTTCTTATAGGGGTGAAGGAAGCTGCAAGCTTCAGACCTTTCACATTCCAAAAATGAATTTTCATATACCCACCCCTTAATATGACCTATTACAAAATATAATTTTTGACAAGTCTTAACAAGACTGCCAAATATATTTTGAATACATATTGAAAAGCATAAAACAAGAAAGAGACAAAATAGGAGGACATCTAAGATTTGTTGGTGCCATGTTAACGCCAACTTGATGCTTATTGTTCCACTGCATATTTGACATGCTCATTCTTCAGTTGTCAAATATTGTTGCTCCCATTGGTGCATAGCATAATCACGAGGCCACTTATATTCTTGGATTTGGAGCAAATTGGCCTAGTGATCTTTCTATCTCTTATCAAGAAACACTTTGACATCAATGATGAACTTTACATATCCAACATCCAAAGCAATCACTCTATCCAGAATCACATTAAAACTGAGAATGTTGATGTCCTCATCCCTTTTCAAAAAATCAATAACCTGAGAAATTATTTGACCATATTCAATTTTCCATGCATCAAAACCTTTGATCTATTTGTCCTCTGTCAGAATTAAAGGAATGAATTGATGCTTGAAAGTAGCAAAAGAGTCAATATTTGCCTGGATTTTTTGACTTTCACCATTCACATACTAAAACTCATCCAAGATCATTTTCAAAATCTTCTCTATTGGCTTGAGTGCAACAAGAGCACCTAGATCTCTTTGTAGAGCTTTGCACAAGGTCATCAATGTATGGTGTATAGGTTGCCATTTCTTGTACACTAGATCCAAAACAAAAAGATTGACCTTCAACTGTTCAATGCCCTGAGACAAGGAAGAATAGCATTCATGCACATCCCCCAACTTTTCAACAACCAGTTTCACTCTGTACTCCAATATTTTCTCAAACACTTCAAGGATTTTCAATCTAGCTTCATTTTTTATTTTCTCATTTTACTTTTTCAATTCCTCAATTTCTTTTTCCAATTTCAACTTCAATGAATTCAACTGATGAACTGGGACTATATTATCACTGGTTTCTTGTGGCACATGGGCTTGGTATGACACAATTGCTTGGCTCTGCGACTCACCAATTCCTTTGAGTTGATTCTTTAATCTCACATTTTCCAAATATAGTCTATTGACTTCTTCATTCATCTCAATCTAAATTTTCTCATAGTCAAGCATCTTTTGTTCCATGCTTTTTACAACAACTCTGGTAAACATTATAGAGTGCATGGTGATATTGGCTGCTTCCAAGGATGAGGTATCTTTAAGTTTTTTGACTATGGTAGATCCTCTCAGCTCCTGGACCACATCAAGCAATCTTGGCTTGTTGGTGTTCTTTTGTGTGGCCCACATTGCTAAAGTCTCTATTTTTAGGTTGAACCCAACACCACTAACACCATCCTCATAATCAAACTCAGAGACCATCATGGGGTCATCCTGGTTTCTCACTTGGTCTAACAAAAACATTTTCTTGAGTTCCAGGCTAGGGATGATCAACATATTGCTTTTCAGAACCAATTGTCTAGCCTCATCAGGGTTGTCATTTATTTAGTCAATTTTCAAATCTTTGAAAGTCTGGGATATAATTTGATCATGTTGAGATTCATTAGAACCCATTTTCTTTATTTCAACTTTCTCATCAAACTCCCTCATCTTCATTTTCAACCAAAAATCTTTAAATTCTGGAGTGTTGATGAAGTCATCATCTTCCATGAATCTCATAGAAGCCATAACCCTTTCATCTTCTTGCAATTCAGGCTCACCTTGCGCCTGTTCATCCATTCTTGCTTCTGGTTTGTGTGCCTCTATTTATTGACCAAGAAGGGGTTGATCAACTTCCTCTTCCTCTCCCATATGCCTCAGAATACTAGCTACTTCCTCAGTGTCACCAACTCCTTCAGACATTTCATATGGAATTAGTGGAGAGATATCATCAACCTTTTGCCTTTTTGCGGGTGGTGGATTAGGAATTGTAGGATCTTGCACTAACATTACATCTGGAGTAGGTTCTTGGATCACATCTCCTGTTGACCTTTTTACAGGGAGCGTGGTAGCCTTTGTAGGCTCCTTTTTAGACTTGTTGTAGATTCTTTGAAAATTATCAATGATCATATTTATTCTTTTCAAAGGGTCATTCTCTTCAACAAATAATCCAAGAAAATTAGGGTTCTTCCTTTTATCATCCTCAATTCCTTTTACAATTTCCCATTTTCTTTTTCTATTGTACACCTCTTCAAAAGTAACACAATTCTTGATCACATCCTCATCAAAATTGATTTGATGGGATATCCCCATTTTGGTGAGAATGACCTGTCTAACAAAGTTCATATGCCCTTCTGGGTCACAGACCCTTTCTGTTTCTAATTTCAAAGAATATTTAGCCTTTAAATAGGCTTACAGCTCCTCCAAGGTATCTGTACCAACTAACCATTCACCAAACATAGTGGAATCAGGAAGAAATGTGCCCTTCTTTTTATTTTTTCATTACATCTTTCTCCATCCAAAGTATCTGCCACATAAACTCAAGAAATACATGTCTGTCTGGCATGAATTTTGGCAACACATAGGTGGCTGAGTACTCCTATATACTTTGATTATAGTGTGGTCAGACAAGAAAAACCAATCAGCAAAGTTATGCTTGTGACCCTGTTCTGGCCTATAAGCAAGAGTCCTCAACATTTCTCTGACCTCTTTGGTCAATCTAGGACAAAGTCTACAAAGTGAATTCATTATTCTGACTATGAAATCATCATGGAATACAACATAGTTATAGTTCTTGCAATGACTGTCCCACTTGTAACACCAGCACTGTGTAGGTAGTCTTTGTCTCTTTTGGTCCTCCATACTCAAATCCATTCTAATGGGCCACTTTCTTCTACTCTGATACAAAATTAAATGGCACAACAAAGAATAATATTTGAAATCCATGGGTGTTTTGTTTTCCCTTATCTGCAATAACCCATCATGCAATTTATTTTCAATGAATGATGCAAAATCATACTCAACATTGACTTCTGGGTTTAGTAATCTCATGGCCATCATCATTATGCCAATTGGCATTCTTTCTTGAGCATCAATACCGAGTACTTGACACAAGGCAAAATATGTCATTTTGAAATATGCAGCAAAATCATTAATTGGGAAAGTCTCAACAGCAGTGTTTGAGATTGAAATCCTTCTATTATTTGCCCCTTTCCTCATATACATAGGAAACTCATCACTCCTATGTGTTTCTTAGACTGGTATATTCTTGTTCACTCTTTTGCAAATTAACTCTTGTGAGGGCTTGCTTGCTGAGCATGAAACAATCAATGATTGCATTTTTGTCTACAACCACCAAGGGTGACCCATTTGGCAATCTGACTGTCTTGGTAGCTGGGTGATAATGTTGTGACAACACTCTGATCAACTCAACATTAATTAACACTTTAGGTACCACAAGCTTAGCCAAATTTAGAATCCATGGGTTGGCAACCGGACCTTGCCCATCTTTCTTCTCACAGAAGTACCAAAAGAGGTTCCAACTTAAGATGGGGATTCTAGCATCTTGACACTCCTCTGCCACATCTTTGAATATCTTCTTGTACCCTTTATCAACAGAATTAGGCAAAATATCCAATAGGGATTGTTGAAGGGGCCGCTTCTTGGGAACAAATGGTTCAACCTTCTTAGTTGTAGACTTAGATTTTTTGGGTGCCATAGTTTGATACTTTTATGAACTAAGGTTTTGATAGTTACTTGCTCTACTAAACCAATTGAAAGAAGAATGTAGCCAAATATTAGCCTTGACATAGAAACCTTCTTTGACCTATGATAAGATGCTGTAACAATTGATATTAGTTCCACACAAACCAAGTATTTAGCAAAGAAACAATTGAACCAAAAGTGCTTAACTACTATGCAAAGGTGCTTTAGAATTTACCAGATGCACTTGACTGCTGTGCAAGTGCACTTTGTTTTAGACCAAAAGTACTTAGATGTTGTGTAGATACACGACCAAAAGCACTTGAATGTTGTGCAAATGTACTTTTCAAAAATAGGCCTGCAAAAAACAAGGATCTATGTTAAAAAATTTTGATCGAATGATTGTTGAGTGATTGTATGATGACCCAGGAAGTTGTTGGATGATGAGATCTATAAGTTTGCAACAAGAATGAATTAACAAATTGTGAGATGATGGATTAGCTAAAAAATGACAATACTCTTAAATAGATCATCTTAAGGAGTATGTTAGAATGATTGTAAGACAAATAAATCAGCTTGTCTAAACAATAGATGGTCAGTATGGTATGAGAAACTCTAAAAAATTTAGAAAAGCAAGTCAAAAGTCTCGAAAGCTAGAGGCGCTTCAAAACCGTGCAAAGGCTCTTCAAAATAGTGCAAAAGCACTTTACTGCGCACCAAATTCACTTCATTGTCGCCTGAAGGCACTTTAATTCAGACCAGATGCACTTCTGTATTGTTCAAATGCACTTTTCTATGTTTGCACTTTTCTATACTTGTACTTCAAAACTTCAAAAAATCAAACTTTTCTAAAAAAAGCAAAGGTTAGTGGGTCCCACTGGGCGTGCCAGAATGTGTATAGGTAAAATCAAGATTGAATAATGATCAAACAATGAACAATAAACTCAACCTATAACCTTTAAGAAAATGATCTAGATAATAACCAAATCAATGAATAATGCTAATTAAGAACAATGAAGCTATCACCTAGACTGTATTAATCTCTTATTTCTTTGTGGATTGCTCAATTGATTGTGTACCCATGGTTGTAATAAGCAGACATAGATAATATGCTCAAAAGGTCAATGTGCTCAATGATACGATGTATGCTCAATGCACTATATAGATGCATGATTGAAGATAATTTTTGAAGAGATGAAGGGGGTATATAGGTTTCAGGATAAGATCGATCAACGGTTGAGACAAATCAATGAAATCAATGGATGACATAAATCAAGAGCTCATGATGAACGTGCACATGCCATGTGTCATGAAGAAAAAGTTATTTTATTGAGTTAACTACTTTCTAGGATAAAGATAAGATTTGATTTCATAAAATTGTTGCAAATATGTGCCTATAATGTGTTGTCATTAATGTCAACATATCCCTTTGTCAGAAATAGAAGAAACAATGTAGTAGATTGCTCTGCATTTCTAGAGGAAGGAAGATCAAAGTACGTGGACCATATGGCTATGTAGAGGATTATGTGAAGTAGCTCCAGTTAAGATTTGAGAGGTCCACATGAAGATTCGAAGAAGCTATGGCCATTTGAGTAGAACCAAGTTTTACAGTGTTCAGAAGAGACAGAGTGACGGTAAATTGGTTCGGATTGCTTTGCAATGAAATATTATGATCTGTGGATCTAGAGGCATGTTTGAGAAGTCAATGTGTATCCTTAACTCAAGTGGTTTGTAGTTTGGAGGTCTGCAAGCAATCTTTCTAGTGTGACGTAGACAGTGTTCTTGAGGTTCCGGATGAAGATGCAAGTGATTCTGATGATTTGGAGTAGTGTGGATGTTATTGTTGAATTCAATGTTCTTGTGGAGGTCTTTGGATTGTGTACCTACTGTGTTGGAGGTCCGCATTGAAGATTGAGCTTGTTGTTGAAGATTTCCTCCTTGGTGTTGCTGTTCTTCCCAGTCTTGGCCGACCGAATGATTCAAGCATGTTGCAAATGATCCAAGAGAAATTCTCTAGAGCATAATGTGTTGATCAAAGAAGATTCAATTCCCAGATATGTTTGGCTGACAATACAGTGATTTGCATTGAGTCAAGCCAACCTTGATGTTTATTCCAAGGTTGATGAAGCGTATAAATACTTATGGATGAGTTATGGAAAGTTGTCCTGGAGCGAAAATGATAAAATCATAAGAAAGGTACAGAGGCAGAGCAGAGAAAAGGAGAAATAGAAGAACAAGAGTAGTAGAGGATGAAGAGTTAGCAAAGAAGTGTTTGGGGTAGAGTAGAAGTTTTTGTGAGCTTTCAATGGGACTAAACCAGGCATAAAGAAGATGTTATTTCTCAGTTCATTCTTCCTGTATTAAACATAAAATCTTGTAGGTAGTGAGCTCTGGGCAGTGTGCCTGAAGGCAAGTGCCTTCTCATTTCTTTTAAGTACTTTTAACAGGGTATAAATCTTGTGGATTAATCCCCACCGTGGTTTTCCCTTAACTAGGTTTCCATGTTAAAAATCTTGGTGTCAAGTGTGTTAATTGTGTTTCTGCTCCTGTGTTGTTGATTCATGCTTTAATGTTTACATCATTAATCTATTTGTAAGTTGTGAAAGAAGATTAAAAGTCCAAAAGGTTAATTTGTGGGACAACTGATTCACCCCCCCATCTCAGTTGTCTGGACTAATTCCAACAATTGGTATCAGAGCTAGTTCCTCTAGAAGAAGCTTGACTGCTTGAGGAGATCCAAGATGTCGACTTACAAGAAGGAAAGTCTGAGATTTGATGGAACAAATTACTCCCTTTGGAAGGTGCACATGTAGTGTCATTTACAATGTATGGGTGATGCCTTTTGGTTGATAACTAAGAATGAATATAAGATTCTAGAGAAAGGCCCTTCAACTATAGATGAACTCAAGGAAGCTGAATACAATATTCGAGCTAAAGAAGCATTGTTAAGTGCCCTGACTGATATTGAAATGACAAATGTCCTGAATTAAAAACTGCTCATGAAATCTAGGAAAAGTTGGAAACTCTGTATGAAGGTGATGAATATGTCAAATGTGCTAAGCTACAGAGCCTGAAGGGTAGATACGAAAGATTGATAATGAGTGAAGATGAAAATATTACTTCCTACATGCAGAAAGTGAATGAACTTGTGACTGGTATTAGGAGTGCTGGTGTAACATTGGAAGAATCAGAGATTGTTGCCAAAGTGCTTAGATCCTTACCTGCGGCATACAAGCATAAAGTTGTTGCCATTGAAGAGATCAGGACCGTGACAACTATTACAAAGGATCAATTGATTGGTAAGCTATTAGCTTTTGAAATGAGTGAGTTTGGTGGTTCTCTTCCTAAATTTGAATCTCATTTAAGGCTAGTGTTTATGGAAAACAAAGATATGATCTGGGAGAAAGCTCTTTAGGAAGATCAAACAGATTCATGAAGGCAAGGAAGGATCTTGAAGATGATGAAACTGAGGCTGTAGAACTTGAATCCATCATTGCCAAAAGATTTCCAAGAGGATTCAGTCAGTATGAAGGAAAGTTGCCTTTAAAATGTTTTGCTTGTAATAAGATTGGTCATTTTCCCTCAAGGTGTCTAGAGAGGGTTTCAAAGCCAAACCATAATAGATCAAGGGCTCATAAGAAATGTTACTATGTCCAAGAAGCTGATGAAGAAGGAGTCACAGATGATGAATCTGATATTGGAAGTAACTCAAGAAATGAATGGGTGTTCATTGCCATCAAAGAAGAAGATCCGGTGTCTACTAAATCTACTAGCTATGTGAATGTGGAAAGTGCGTTGGCTACTCAGATTGAAGAAAAGGATGAATGGGTGATTGACAGTGGATGTTCTCATCATATGACTGGTGATAAAAGTAAGTTCATAAGTTTGGAAAGATATGAAGGTGGAATTATGAAGTTTGGAGACAATTTAGTTGGTAGAACTCGTGGTAGAGGATCCATCTCTTTTGATGGTAAGAATAACACTAATGATGTTCTATATGTAGAAGGATTGAAGCATAATCTTCTTAGTGTTAAACAGTTGGTTGACAAAGGGTATGATCTCCAATGCAAGGATGGAAAATGCAAAATCTTAGCAATATCCAGAACTGTGATTGCATCAGGTACACAAACTAAAGGTAACATCTTTCATTTAAGTGGTACTGGAAAAATTTGTTTGATTGCTCAGATTGATCAGAGTTTGTTATGGCATAGGAGAATGTGTAATGTGAATTTTGATATTATTATCAAAATAAGTTCTACTCAGGCTGTGAGAGATCTTCCAAAACTTGTGAAACTTGCTAATAGCATGTGTAGAGAATGTCAATTGGGTAAACAGAACATAACTTCATTCAAGAGTAAAGAACATTTTTCAAGTGGACTATTGGAACTTGTGCATATCGATCTATGTGGTCCTACTAGAATTAGAAGTGTGCAAGGAGACATATATTTTATGTTGCTAATTGTTGATTACTCCCAGATGATGTGTGTAACTTTCTTGAAAGAGAAATCAGAAGTTCTTGACAAATTCAAGGTATTCAAGGTTATGGTTGAGAATGAGATTGGTGAAAAGATAAAGTGTTTGAGATCTGATAGAGGTGTAGAGTTTACCTCCAGTGAGTTTGATACATTTTGTGAAAAGCATGGAATAAAAAGATAGTTATTTGCTCCTAGGACTCCTCAGCAGAATGGAGTTGTGGAAAGGAAGAACGAGACCATTCAAGAAGCTGCTAGGACCATGATGATGGAAGTAAATGTTCCACAAGTCTATTGGAGAGAAGCTATGAGTGTTGTTGTCTACACTCTTAACTGGGTGCAGATCAAAGGCAATTTTGGTAAGACACCTTATGAACTATGGTTTGGTCATCCTCCTACTGTGAAATATTTTAGAGTTTTTGGTAGTAAATGCTATAACAAAAGAGATGAGGATCTAGGTAAGTTTGATGCAAGAAGTGATGAAGGATTATTTCTGGGTTACTCTACTCAAAGCAAAGCATACCAGTGCTTCAACAAGAGATTGAAAAAGATTATTGAAAGTGCTAATGTCAAGGTTGATGAGAGCAAAGAAAGACAATCCAGGCCTTGTAGATATGATTCAGATGATCAAGATGAAAGTCAAATTCAAGGAAGGCAAGTTCAAACCCAGACTCAGATCTAGATTGATCTGAAAAATCCAGTGACTCAAGAAGTTAGTATAGATGTTGAGGAACGAGATAAAGAATCAAAAGTTCAAGTAACTCCCAAAACCCCTAGGTATGTAAGATTGAATCAATCTAAAGATCAAATCATAGGAGATAGGAACAGATGTGTCCAAACTAGAAGAAGAATTGCTGAAGATCAAGTAGAGTATTGTTTAATTTCAAAGATTGAAACAAAAATAGTGAATGAAGCTTGTAATGATGAAAATTGGGTAAAAGCAATGGAAGAAAAACTAATGCAAATTGAAAAGAATCATACTTGGGATCTTGTTCCTAGATCTGAAAACAAAAATGTAATTGGAACTAAATGGGTCTTTCAGAATAAACTGAATGAAGATGGTGAAGTTGTGAGAAACAAAACAAGATTGGTATGCAAAGGATATTCTCAAGTAGAGGGAATTGATTTTGAAGAAACATTTGCTCCGGTGGCAAGAATTGAAGTAGTCAGATTATTTCTTGCATTTGTTGCTTTCAAAGATTTCAAAGTTTACTAGATGGATGTCAAGTCAACATTCCTGAATTGAGAGTTAGAGGAAGAAGTCTAAATTGAGCAACTGGAAGGATTCCAGTTGTTTGATCAAGAAGATATGGTTTGCAGATTGAGGAAAGCTTTGTATGGACTTAAACAAGCCCCAAGAGCCTGGTGTGCAAGATTAGATAAGTATTTGCTAAAGCTAGGATTTAGCAAAGGCACAACTGACAGTAATCTTTATTTCAAGATTGATCATGAGCACATCTTAATTGTTGAGGTATTTGTTGATGATATCATTTTTGGTGGAAATGGATGGATGTGTAAGAAATTTGCCGATTAGATGCAAAGTGAATTTGAGATGTCCGTGTTTGGTGAAATGAATTTCTTCTTAGGTCTACAAATCACTCAGTTAGATAAAGGTATCTTCATATCTCAGTCTAAGTATGTGAGAGAATTGTTGAAAAAGTTTGGAATGGAGGACTCAAAACCAGTAAGTACTCCTATGGTAACCAGATGCAAGTTGAGTAAAGATGATGATTCACCTAAGGCAAATTAGAAAAGGTGTAGATCAATGATTGGAGGACTACTTTAATTGACTTAGACTAGACCTGACATTATGAATGTAGTTAAACTTGTTGCTAGATTTCAAGTTGATCCTAGGGAATCCCATGTTGTAGCAGTCAAAAGAATTTTTAGATAGCTAAAGGGAACATCTAATTTTGGCTTATGGTATCCAAAGGATAATGACTTCACTTTTCATGCATATATAGATGCTGATTGGGTAGGAGATGTGGATGACAGGAAAAGTACTAGTGGTGGTGCATTCTTCTTGGGAAGAAGATTGGTTTCTTGGTTAAGCAAAAAGCAGGAGGCAATATCTCTATCTATTGTAGAGGTAGAGTATACAACAACAGT
Organism: Cunninghamia lanceolata; assembly: GCA_027924645.1. NCBI lineage: Eukaryota > Viridiplantae > Streptophyta > Pinopsida > Cupressales > Cupressaceae > Cunninghamia > Cunninghamia lanceolata. The sequence continues at coordinate 4,916,612 of BSBN01000209.1, forward strand.
AAGCAATTGTACTCAAGTCTTGTAGATGAAGCAAATGTTGAAAGATATCAGAAATGTGTTTGATGAGCCTGTTACAATCTTCTATGATAATTCAAGTGCAATAAATATCTCAAAGAATATGGTGTTGCATTCAAGGACAAAGCACATATCCATCAAGTTTCACTTGTTGAGAGAGAAGGTAAGTGAGAATGAAGTCAGAATGGAGTTTGTTTCCTCAAAAGATCAGATTGCGGATATATTCACAAAGCCTCTTCCTAAGAATACTTTTGAGTATCTTAGAGGGAAGCTAGGGGTTCTTACCCCTCCTATTCAGAAATAAGATGCACTAATGTGCATCAGTCTGGTGGAATTCACAGTCATATCTTGTGATCCGGATTGATGTTAAGGAGATACTACTCGGGGGAGTAGTCAGTATGAAATCTTGGAGACCAGTCTGGAACAAAAAGGGGGAGAAAAGATTGCAAATATGTGCCCTTTGCCATTGATGTCAAAGGGAGAGAGAATTCATGTGAAAAACCAATTGCTAATGAAAAGAGGAGCAGTGAAGAAAGTTGTAGGAGTGATAAGAGAAAGGGGGAGAAATCCTTGTCTTGATGGTTGAATCATTTTTTCATATTATATGTTGCCATCAATGACAAAGGGGGAGATTGTTTCAAATATGTGCCTATAATGTGTTGTCATTGATGTCAACATATCCCTTTGTCAGAAACAGAGGAAGCAGTGCAATAGCTTGCTCCGCATTTCTAGAGGAATGAAGATCAAAGTATGTGGACCATATGGCTATGCAGAGGATTGTCTGAAGTAGCTCCAATTAAGATTTGAGAGGTTCACATGAATATTTAAAGAAGCTATGGCCATTTGAGTAGAACCAGGTTTTACAGTGTTCAAAAGAGACAAAGTGACATGAAATTGGTCTGGATTCCTCCGCAATGAAATATTATGATCTGCAGATCTAGAGGCATGTTTGAGAAGTTACTGTGTATCTTCAACTCAAGTGGTTCATGGTTTGGAGGTCTGCAAGCAATCTTTCTAGTGTGACAGTCATGGCAGACAGAGTTCTTGAGGTTCCAGATGAAGATGCAAGTGATTCTGATGATTTGGAGTAGTGTGGATGTTATTGTTGAATTTAATGTGCTTATGGAGGTCTTTAGATCATGTGCATGCTGTGTTGTAGGTCCCCATTAAAGATTGAGCTCGTTGTTGAACATTTCCTCCTTGGTGTTGCTGTTCTTCCCAGTCTTGGCTGACCGGATGATTCAAGTGTGTTACAGATGATCCGAGAGCAATTCTCTAGAGTGTAACATGTTGATTGAAGAAGATTCAAGTCCTAGATATGTTTGGCCAACAATACAATGATCTGCATTGAGTCAAGCTGACCTTGATGTTTATTCCAAGGTTGATAAAGTGTATAAATACTTATGGATGAGTTGTGGAAAGTTATCCTAGAGAGAAAATGATAAAATCATAAGAAAGGTATAGAGGCAGAGTAGAGAAAAGGAGAAGCAGAAGAACAAGAGCATTAGAAGATGAAGAGTTAGCGAAGAAGTGTTTGGGGTAGAGCAGAATTTTTTGTGAGCCTCTTTGAGTAGTGAGCTCTGGGCAGTCCGCCCGAAGGCAAGTGCCTTCTCATTTCCTTTAAGTACTTTTAACAGGGTACGAATCTTGTGGGTTAACCCCCACCGTGGTTTTCCCTTAACCGAGTTTCCACATTAAAAATCTCGGTGTTAAGTGTGTTAATTGTGTTTCTGCTCCTGTGTTGTTGATTCATGTTTTAATGTTTACGTCATTAATCTATTTGGAAGTTGTGAAAGAAGATTAAAAGCAAAAAGGGTTAATTTGTGGGACAACTGATTCACCCCCCATCTCAGTTGTCTAGACTAATTCCAACAAAAAATAGAATGCTTTTTCCAATTTATGAGTTGATGATAAAAACTATAATGATTAAAGCCAATTAACTCAACTTTAGATTTTCTTTTTTTTGAAGTTCTAAAAATAAGACTGATTATGTACATAGAAGAAAATGATATTTTAAGAAGAATTGGAAGATAATTGAGGATTGTTTAAATAAATTTATTTTATTTAATTGTGCATGATTGAAGAAAGAATAAGATTAAATATAGAGAATAAATTAAACAAATAAATTGATTTAATTTATTTTGCATGATAGAGGAATATAACTAAAATATTTAATTTTATTTATTTTTAGAAGATTGAGTCAACTTAAATAAATTTGACCAATTTATTTAAGTTTAGAAGAATAATTGACTGATTAAATAATTAAAACTTATTTAATTGTGGATAAGAGGAATTATGTGATGAATTAATTAAATAATTAATTTATTCAATTAATGTAGATTTGAAGATTGGAAGAAGATACATTTAATTAAATAATTAAGATTATTTAATTTGGAGGAATAAAGAGGAAATTAATTAAATTAATTAAATAAATAGAATTTATTCAATTAATGTTGAAATCAGGTGATTTAGAGGAAATTGATGAATTTATCTAAATAATTATATTATTTAATTAATGTTGAATACAAGTAATTTAGGAAGAAAAGATGTATGCAAGTGATGCGATGCGAAAGGGTCATTTTTAGGTGTCTACATTTTGCCCCTCTTTGATACAATGCAGTTTAGCATTGTTTCAAAGAAAATGGTGATAAAAATATGATACAATCATGCCCCAATGTAGCTGGGGTAGGATGCCCCCTCGAGAGGAAAAATAGGGAAGCGACAGAAGGACTTGGTTGACTCACGACTAGAAGAAAGGATAGCGACATGATAGAAAACATGCTAAGAAGGGCTAGACTAGATAGATGGAGGTTGCCACGATGAAGAAAATAGGCTGACATGAGGAAAAATGGGATAAGGGGTGGGAAGAATTAGGGTTGGGAACTATAAATAGGGCCCAAGGGGTCTCTCACAACTCATTTGCACACTCCTAGTTCAAAGATTTTTAGAGCCATTAGCCTTCTAGCTTAATTTGAGAGCTCAATGCTTAAAGGAGTTTAGTGGCTTGCAGAGATGTCGATTCCAGTTCAGAGACACCAAGGTGAGTGCGTGTGGACCTACGGGAGACCAGCGGGAGCTCCAAAAATGGTAAGTAGTCAAAAACCTACTTGTTGATGCATTTAATAGGTCATTTAATATAGGGTTTTAGGTTTTTCGCCAAAGGCGCTTTGTTAGGAATCATCGTACATGGCACATTTTAAAGTGCATATGGTGCAATTAAGTGCATATGCAGTATGAAACCGCGTGTTTGGTCGCAATGAAGCACGTTTGGTCACTTTTTAGAATGGGTCCAAGGTTGAAGCACATTTGGTCTAATTTGAAGCACATTAGGTCCACAGTTAAGTGCAGGAGGTAGACAGTTAGGTGCACTTGGTTGTGTTGAAGTGCACTTGGCAGATATTCAGATGCACTTGGTTTAATATTGAAGCACCTTTGTAAGACAACAAAGCACATGTGGAAGAGAGTTAAGTGCACTTGGTAAAATGCAGTGCTTTTGGTTTTAAAGAGGTTTTTGACCCATTTAACTATATGAAAATTGGTTGACTAGGGTTGACTAGGATAGACCTAAGGGTTTTGCAATGTTTTACCTATTAGTTTACTATGTTTGACTTTGGATTAGACTTAGGTTTGCAAGTGTTTTTTACAAAGGATAACATAGTGATCTTGTGGATGCAGGTTGTCTTACCACCATTGGCATCGAGGGAATGACAATTTTGGGATGCTGCTGAGGTTGTCCAGATAGGATGGAAGGAGGATATCTTCATAGAAGTTATGGTACATTCTTAGGATACCAATATATGGAGCCCAAGTTGACTATGATACTGAGCAGGGCGAGGATGGACTCAAAGCCATATTCATGACAGATTGTCTTGGTGTTCGGGATCATCAAATCTAGTGGAGGCGTGTATGACTACTCTACGACTGCATATAGTGGATAGTGGTTTCCTAATTGGAGGCTTTCTAGTTCCTGACAGACACTCTATGTGATTTGTGATAGGTAAAAAATTAGGTTAATAAGATCAAACATAGCCATGAAAACCTAACCCTACCATCATCAAAGAATCTAATCTAAATGAAATAAAAAATAATGCAATTCAAGTACAACATCACCTAGATTGTGTGATTCCTTGTTTATGATGTGGATTGCTTCTTCAACAATGAAAAATTATGAAGATAAAAGCTGCCATGATAGATGATAATGATGAAAGCTCAATGGATGCTATGGATGCTCAATATGCTCAAGATGATAATGTAGACGCTATGAAGGCTGGATAGATTGTAGTATGGAATGAGAGGGTGTTTATATATAACTCAACCAAAATTAATCAACGGTGGAGATTCAATGGCTATGTGAATGGCTAAGATTGAAAGATAGACATAGATGAATGTGAAGATGACAAGTGGCGATAAGATAGGGCTCATGTGTGCTTGTGTACATAAAAAAGTACTACATGTGAAAGATATTAAATAAAAGGATGTAGTACCACTTATCTTTTTTAAATGAAAGGGGCATACATGTTGGCTCATGAGATGAATGATAAGATAAATTAATTAAATAAATACAATTTATTTAATTAATTGGAAAGTGGGTTTGTGAAAGGAATCTTTAATTAAATAAATAAGATTTATTTAATTAAAAATAAATAGAATGAAGATAATTAAATAATTGAAGATTGTTTAATATAGCTTAGAAGAAATAGCTAATGAATGAATTAAATAAATATAAATTTATTTAATTAATAGAAGAAATAGATGTGTTAGGGATATTGCTCAAGTGTGTTAGACAAATGCAGATGTGTGATAATGTGATATTTGGATGTTAATGATAATGAGTCAATTTTAGGTGTCTACATTTTGCCCCTCTTTGATACAATGTTTGATAGAGTGTTGTGTCAAAGAAGATACGATATTTCTCTTGATAAACAAGGTTATGCCCCAGTGTAACTGGTAGGTGATGCCCCCTCAAGAGGTAAGCCAGGCTAACTAGGAAGGGCTGGGTTGACTCGCGATAGAAGAAAAGCTAGGACGCAAGGTTGACACGAAGAAAATGGGGGTTGGGTGGGAACAAATGGGATGAAGCAGTTGAAAATAGGCTTTGGCATAGAAGAATTAGGGTTTGGATAGGGCTATAATTAGGTTCCTTAATGGAAAATAGGCTCATTTGTGCTCAGAAAACTATAGAGATCTAGAGCTCCTTAGAGTTGGTGTGCGACAAGAGTTGGAGAGCTATCAGGATGGTGATTCCACGCAGAGATCATCGTGCTGAGCGAGTGAGGACACATGGGCAACTAGAGGGATCAGATGTACCGGTATGTATCAAAACTTTTGCTAAAAGTGTGTTTTTGATAGGCTAGAAGCGTCATAAATGCACACACGTCACCAGAAGCGACGAGGTCTTAAGATAAGCAGTTCAGGTCGCTTGCATAGGAAGATAGGTCGCTTATGGTAGTTTAGATCGCTTATAGGTGTGGCTTGGTTGCTTTTAGAAAAACTAGGTCACTTTTAGTCAGTTAAGCAATAGGATAAGCAAAATGCGCATATAGTTAAAAACATGTCACTTTTAGGCTAAAAGGAAGCGCATATAGAAGTGCAGCTCCCTTAGAAAGGATAAGTGTTTGCTTAGGGTATACAGCTCGCTTATGGGAAAATTATAAGTGCATGTAGAGTTTGGCTCACATGTAGTCCAACAGTGATCGCATATGCAGAATTAGTCGCATATGAGCGAGATAGAAGCACATATGGTAAAAGAGGTCACTTGTGATCAACAGATAGGCGCATATGGAAAACTAAACCACTTATGGTAGATAGAAGCTAGGAGAACAATAAATGGTCAAAATTTGAGAACATTTAAATAGCGCAAAGGACTAACATGATAAATGGAATGATGCAGGATATACTACTACCTTTTTTATCATGGGAGCCACATCCTAGGGATTTGTGATTGGTACGATTATTGGATGCAGAGGAGTGGCTAGTGTTAGAGATCCTCAGGTTGGAGCATGTGTCGAGATTGGAGCCGATGTAGGCACATCGAGGACTGATGATGATGATGGTGGAGTGATGGATGAACGAGCATAGTGCTTTCTTGTTACCGACAGGAGAGGCTACGATCACACTGGAGGATGTGTTTCAGATTATGTGGATTCCTATTGATGGGGACCGAGTTGATTATGATCCTGATTTGGGTCCAACTGTGTTCAAGAGATTATTCGGGACACTAGACATTGGAGTAGAGGGCTCAAAGATCTCGATGGCGAGGATGGAGGAGCTATGTGACAGGTTGCAGCGAGTGGCAGTGCCTATCATCAGATGGCTAGTGGGAGATAGATGAGCGAGAGGCTTTCCAGTAGGATGGGGGACAGTGATGGAGGGGATGTTCTCCTATGGCATGAGATATGCATGGGCAGAGTGTGTGCTGGGACAATTCTATCATTACCTGCATGATTGTGCATATATGTTCAGACCTAATATGTCAGCAGAAGTTATAGTTTTGCATGTATGGGCTTATGAGCATATCCCAGTGACGAGACTAGAGGGATGGGTGGCTAGAGCTACAGGAGAGCCTTATGATAGGATGTATAGAGGAGCTCTGACATAACGACAGTGTCGAGGACTGGTGTACTGGCGGAGGAGATTAGATGAGGTGGATAGCTTTATATGGAGGCCATGGCTTAGATGTGAGAGATGGGATGAGGAGGATGCAGAGCTTGTCTATGCCAGGCAGGGGAGATATATTTTTGGATTCGGCATATACATTATAGAGTGCCATTTGCCAGAGAGGGTTTTGAGACAGTTTAGGTTACCGCAGGTAGTACCAGTTGGTGATGCCGTTTTTGGGAGGAATAGACAGGAGGTATTTGATTGGGGGCCGGAGGTTGTGGTTGAGATGACTTTAGTAGAGAGAGATAGGCTACAGCCAGTTGTGTGGTAGTGGGGACAGGGTCCTGCAGATCCAGGGACGCTACTAGACTATGATGCTTATTGGGTGATAGCTAGACCGACTCGGCTGACGAGGGTTGGAGAGATTGGGGAGATAGGGATGGAGAGACCAGTTAGGAGGAGGTGACGACGGGCTCCACTAGTGCAGGCTATTGTACCAGTAGCGTTAGGGATATAGATGCAGGGACAAATGCCAGGACAACCTTAGATACTTGCACAGCCTCAGGGGTAGATATTGGTGGGTGATGATGTTGGGATTCAGCAGTTGCAGAGGTGGATTAGAGAGGAGAGGAGATGGAGGTAGTGAGCTCAGATGAGATTAAGGAGGGTGTAGATAGATAGACATCAAGAGGTGATTGGCTTGCAGCATGCGAGAGCGTAGGCTCAGACATACCAGGCTCAGTTACAGTTGAGAGCATAGGTGGGGGATGGATAGGATGATGGTGCACTGGCTAGAGTGACAGGAGAGAGGGATGCAGCAAGACAGAGTGAGCAGATGATGAGGATAGAGTGTGATATGGTGGTGTAGTAGGTGCAGGCTATGAGAGCTGAGAGGGATGGTCTGCGAGAAGAGAGAGATATGGCTGTGCAGTAGCTACAGGGGATGACTAGTGAGAGAGATAGAGCCGTGACTGCATTGGGGATAGATGGGGCTATGATGTACTTGGATAAATAGTTGACACAAGTACAGGCAGAGCTGCAGAGAGTGTAGGGTGAGGCTGAGTACTATAGAGGCTTATACTATGGGGCTGTGCCGGTAGAACAGAGGCAACCTAGCTTTAGGAGTAGGTCAGGGGCTTCAGGTTCACGGAGGTCAGGTGGATCTTGATCAGTAGCCTCAGTGATGGGGCCACCGAGAGATAGCAAGACCCAGTGGTGGTGGTCAAGGCGAGGGAGCTGACAGTAGTCACTAGTGCTATCATGTTTATGTTGTATCATGATGAGGCCTAGAGCTAATTGTACACACATTCTTTATGGCTCAGCTTGTATATGTAGACACTTGTATATTGACACACATGTATATATATATGATGGAGTATTGTTGATCTATATGATGTTGTAATGGATGCACTATTGGTATTATGATGGTTATGCATGTTGTATTTGTATTTTCATGGATTATGTATGGATGTTTATGCAAATGATATGGATGGAAATGGTATGATAATACAAATATGTAAATGGTAATGATATGATATGCACTTATGCATATAGATAGATGGTAATGAGATGATATATGATGGACTGATGTATGTCTAGCACACTTGTTTTGGAGGATACGAGATGTGGAAGAAAGATGATGGAAAGGATTGATCTTGGTTGAGGACTATATAGGCGAATAATAGAATGAATAGATGATGTGATGGGCAAATTTTTAAGTAATTGCTCAAAAATGAAAAAGAAATGCAATCCTTATGTTTGATATAGCATGTGGATGTTATGCACTAGGGTATAGAAGACCAAGGTGTCAAGATATCCAATGTGCAACTAGCATGCTACAATCTTGTCTGAATACATGAGGTCAAGATGTTGAGCCAACATGCACAAGATATGAATAACAGCTAGTGTTGTGAGATGGACTTTGAGGCTACAATCAATGGTTCGAGCTTATCTCCACTACACATAGTGATAGCTTGCTGGTTATATGTATGGAGCTAGTCTTAACATAGAATAGTCTCAAGTGCATAAGAGACTATTTAGCTTCTCAGATGCTAGAGATATTGATATGTAAGATGCTAATCCCAACACGTACAAGATACCAATACGCATAGGAAGAGAATAAGATCATCCAGCAAACACGGCATACGAAAGCAATATGACCATGCCCCATTCCTTACTTCCTCGCAACATACCAAGATATAGATAGATCAAGGTAGTCTTGATTAGGCATAGAAAAGGGACAAAAGATAAACCAAAAGATAAAACAAAAGATACTGTCATCACGTTCTCTTGCCAAATTTAGGTGCTCTTAGATGGATTTAAGCTAGAGCCTTGTTGAGAGGAAAGATGGATCCTGTTGAAGGCTAAAAAAGTTGATAAACTGCTATAGCAAATGTTGGCTTACGGCATGTGGACAAATAGCTTCTGGCTTATGCTTGATTGGTTGAAGTGCTTGAGCTTTCAGTATACATATAGTTTGCTTCCTTCTTGAGCTAATCAAAGAGAAGAAGATAGAAAATGAGAGAAGATGAAGATGGGGTGGATCATCTGTGCTTGAGTACTGGAAACTTCCTTCGTATTCCAGACTGCCTACATACCCTATATCCATGGGATCAAAGCACATTTACGATGAAGATGAGACATGATGAATATGTAGTTTTGGGTTTTATTGATGATGTAAGTGATGAAAGATAGAAGAATATGTGATGAAAGATTGAAGAATGATTAGAAGAAAGATGAAAGATCGATGATGAAAGAAGGGGCTATCATCTTAGCTTGAATCATAGTGCTTCCTTTGCATCTCAGATTGCCTACATACCCTGTATCCATGGGATCAAGGCTTTAACGATAGAGCTGGGATGTAGTTCTTGCTTATTATGTTGGTGAGGTGATGTTGAAAGACTAACATGCTTGCTTGAATGTTTGCGTTGGTGATGTCTTGCAATTGTTGGATGTCAGATGAACACAAATTGATTGGAAAGATATGAAGCCTGATTGCAAAAAATGTTTTTCCACATTTGTTGTTGGATGAGCGCTATGGTTGAAGTTGAAAGTTTGCTATGTTGTGGGCTAAAGTGTTTGATGTGTTATGAGCTAGAGATAGAGGTACCCACTTCCAAATAAGACTCAACAAAATGTCCCCAATGCGGGATGAGGTTTATTATGAAGGAGCGATGATGGAGAAGGCGTGCGATCAAGATGCTAAGGTGCCAAAAGATATATTTATCGCAACAATGTCTCAAGTATGATAGCTAGCATTGACAGAGGAGAAGATGGAAAGGCTGTTTATTGCGATGATATGTGGATTATGATATGGATTATGTAGGATAGGATGGCAAAATATGGTAGGAAGAGTGATGATCAAACAAACCAAGCAGATGATGGAAGCTGGTCACTACACATAGCACCTGTTTCCTAGGTTTTCACTATGGTACTTATCCAAGAAACCTATTTACCAGGTTTTCACTAGAGGATGGATTATTTATCTTAGACTATTATTTTTTTTGTTATCCAAAGTGCCACAAAAGTGGTTTTCACTGTTGGATTTTTTTTTTTTTGTGATAGCTGATATTTAAGGATAAAACTTCTTGAGATGAACATTGTTGACTGGTTCATCCAAGGGAAAACCTTTAGGTGTTGAGAGAGTGTATGCACCTGATCCATAAACTGCTGTGATGATGAAAGGACCAAGCCAATTTGGTTCAAACTTGCCCTGTTTCTCACGGTTTTGTTGACTCTTTTGATTTTCTTTAAGGACAAGATCTCCAACTTGAAAGCGACGTTCTCTGATTTTTTTGTTGTAGCTACGGCATCGACGGTTTTGATAGACTTGGATATGGTTGAGTGCAGTAAGATGCCATTCATCTATAAGCTCAAGATCATGGAGTCTGGATACTCGATACTCTTCTTCTGAGATGGTATGTTGTAAGGATACTCGCAGTTTGGGCATTTCAACCTCAATAGGTAAAATAGCTTTAGTGCCATACACAAGAGTATAAGGTGTGGCTCCAGTGGGAGTTTTGATACTTATTCTATATGCCCATAATGCAGGATGAAGTTGTAAATGCCAATCTCGACCAGCTTCATTAACCATCTTTTTGAGAATTTTGAGAATTGTTTTATTAGAAGCTTCAGCTTGGCCATTGCTTTGAGGATAGTAAGGGGTAGAGAATCGATGTTGGTTATGAAACTTGTTGCAAAGATCTCTGACCTCTTGATTCTTGAAGGGACAACCATTATCTGTGACAATAGCTTGAGGAACTCCATAACAACAAATGATGTAATGTAGAATAAACTTGGATATTTGCTTACCTATAATATAAGTCATTGGTATGGCTTCCACCCACTTTGTGAAATATTCAGTGGCAGTGATAATGAACTTATGACCATTTGATGAAGTAGGATGGATTTTACCTATGAGATCAAGTCCCCACTACGAAAAAGGCCATGGAGTAGTGATAGGCTGAAGCTCATGTGCCGGTGCATGTATTAAATCTCCATGTTTCTGATATTGTAGACATCTCTTTGCAAATTGCTTTGCATCTTTTTCCATGGTTGGCCAATAGTATCTTGCTCATAGAAGTTTCTTAAAAAGGCTAGGGCCAGTGGAATGCACTCTACAGACACCTTCATGTACATCACATAAGGCCACTTTTGTTTCCTTAGAATCAAGACACCTAAGAAGGATACCATCGAGACTCTGACGATAAAGGGTATCTCCCAAAATAGTGTAACGAGAGGCTCGGCGGATAAAGGTTTTGCGTTGGTTGTTAGATAGTTGAAGTGGAAAGATTTGATTATGGAGATACTTGTATAAATCCTCGTACCATGGTGAATTGGGACCAACAATGTCACATATAAGCTCAGATTGTGGAACTTCAAATGCTGGAATCAAAAGCTGTTCGACCAAAAACTCACATTTACGTGTATTAGATGGCATGTCTAGAAGAGACCCAATCATAGCCATGGCATCTGCTGCTTTGTTCTATAGTCTTGGGATTTGTTCAAAAGTGATATTGTCAAAGTACCTTTTAAAATCATTAACCATTAGCTTGTATGGAAGAAGTTTCTCATATTTTGTTTGATATTCATCTAAGACCTATTTGATAACCAGCTAAGAATCACCAAAGACTTATAACTGTTATATAGCCCATTGTACTGCCATGCACAATCTTGTGATTAAAGCTTCATACTCTGCTATGCTATTGGTACATGGAAATGCAATTCTATATGACTTGGGTATACAATCTCCTTGAGGGGTAACAAACAAGATGCCTGCTCCTGATCCATGTTGTGTATATGATCCATCAAAATATAGCTACCACCGTGTTGGAGAAGTTAAATTGAACAATCCTTCATCAGGGAATTCTACATATATTGGATGAATGTCTGTGATGGCTGTTGCAGCTAATTGATCAGCGATGACTTGTCCTTTGATGGCTTTTCGATCCACATATTGTATGTCAAATTCACTTAAGATCATGACCCATTTTGCTAATCTTCCCATGAGAATTGCTTTAGAAAGAAGATATTTAAGTGGATCAACATTTGATATGAGCTTAGTTGTTTGGTTTAGCATATAGTGTTGCAACTTTTGGGAAGCAAACACTAATGCTAAACATGCTTTTTCCATAGATGAATAATTGAGTTCATATCCCACAAGAGTTCTGCTGATGTAATAGATGGCTTGTTCTTTTCCTGAATCATCATGTTGGGCTAGAAGGGCACCCAATGCTGCTATTGTTGATGATATGTAGAGCAATAATGGGTGGCTGAGCACAGGAGGTACTAACATAGGAGGTGTTGCCAGATATTCTTTTATTTTATCAAAAGCTTGTTGACACTTTTCATCCCACTTAAAAGGTTCACCCTTAAGAAGAAGATGCTGAAAAGGATGACATTTATCTGCTAGTTGTGAGATAAATCTACGGATGGACTATAACCTACATTGTAAATAATGAAGCTGCTTGAGATTTGTTGGCAAAGGCATTTCCATGATAGCTTTTACCTTAGCTGGGTCCACTTCTATCCCTCGTTGAGACACAATGTATCCCAACAGTTTTCTAGATGTTACACCAATTACACATTTCTTTGGGTTCAGTCTGACTTGATACTTTTCTAATTGATCAAAGATTTGTGCTAATACATGTAGATGTTCTTCTCTTGTCTTAGATTTTCCCAGGATGTCATCAACATAGTCTTCCATGATAGTATGAAAAAGGTCATGAAAGATAACTGTCATGGCTCGTTGATAAGTAGCTCCAGTGTTCTTGAGACCAAAAGGCATTACCACCCAGCAATATGTGCCCCATGGACAAATAAAAGATGTTTTGTCTTGATCTTCCTCTGCTATTCTAATTTGATTATACCCTAAAAATCCATCCATCAAAGATAGCATTTCATTTCTGGCTGTAAGATCTATAATGTTGTCTATGCTTGGTAGTGGAAAGTCATCCTTAGGACATGCTTTATTAAGATCTCTAAAATCTGTACAACATCAAACTCATCCATCAAGTTTTTCTACAGGTACCAAATTTGAAACCCATTCTGGATAATCAATAGGTTTTATGAACTTTGTTTCTAACAATTTCTGAATCTCTGTCTTGACCAATAAAGCTACTTGTGGATGCATTTTATGCAATTTTTGTTTGACAGGTTTTGTATTAGGAGATACTGCTACATGATGTACCACAAGTGATGGATCTAGACCCGGCATGTCAGCATAAGTCCATGCAAAATTTATAGCTCTTTTTAGAAAAAATGCTGTGAAATTTCTTCTTTCTTGCTCTGATAGTGATGCTGCCAAAAAAGTGATCTTTGGATTCTGCTCTGTACCCAAGTTCATGTCTTGTGATTGTTCAACTAGCACTGTTGATTTCTCATGATAATCAGTGGCAACAGGAAGATCAAACCCCCCATCCTCAGGTGCCTCAGAGAGATTTTCACCTTCAGATACGTCCTTTATTTTTACTTTTTCACGATCAAGAGGTACCTTTCAGTTTTCACCTAGTGACCTATTTTGTTTGATTTTGTTTATTTCACTTTTGCGACTGAAGGATTTGATACTTCCACCAAAATATGCTAGTTTAGGTAAGTCCATCATGAAACTTGCTTTGTGATCACCCAATGGAATGCCTTGTCGCAAGCCCATGAATTCTGCAATAGCTTCATCATTTTCAAATGTATCTAATATCAGTGCCCCCTATTGGTCCCAATCGACGAGGTCAGGATATACGAGTGAAAGGTTAATGAAGGAATTGTTATGGCTAGAGGAGGCTGCGAAAATCATGAAAATGGAATGTTCTTGGAAAAGGTTGGTAATATGAAAGGAGGAGTCATCGATAATATCCAAATCAGAAGTCTCTCCTGCCAAGGAAGGTCCAACGTCAGTATCAGAAATACACTTAATGTCTTTGAGTTGCGGTACTTCCAGCTAATAACCAAGGCCTTGCTTATTAAACTTCTTAGAGACAATAATGGGTTCAATGGGTCCTTGTTCCTGTGATCCCAATCCACCATGTCCTTTGTAGCCCGTGTTCTTTATGATGTGGAACCCATTGTTGTTCTCTCTACTTCTAGTTGGACTTGGTCATTTTCATCAAAGAATATCCAAGAGTCTATATCATCAATGTCTTCATCATCCAGGAATCCACCTTTAAGGAATACTGTAGGTGGAGCTTTGATAATAGTAGGGGCTAAAGTTGGTTTGGATGTGGAAGGTTTATCATAAGATTTAGGGGATAATGGAAGGGTGCCCACACAACAAGAGTCTTGTAGTGTGTATTCACTAGGGCCATGTTTGGTGTACTTGATACAGAGGTTGGAAGTGGCTTTGCTAGATGATGGCTTGAGTATGTCGGACAGGTCTACATAGGATGAAGACAGATATGCCTCGGTGTTGATAGGAATGTGGTTTGGGCTCTGATATTTAGCTTGGAAGGCACGACAAAATTCAAATGGATTGGGACAACTTGGATAGTAACTTCAACACCATTGTGTGGGAATTTAAGACATTGGCGGTATGTGGAAGGAACTACCTTGAGGGCATGTATCCATGGACGACCAAGGATGATGTTATAAGGAAGGTCGATATTAAGGACCTGACAATGGGTTTCTGTGGTGATCGGCCCAACTTGGATAAGCAAGAAGATAATTCCTTCAGTATCTCTCTCGTCATCATCATATGCTCTGATAGTAATAACCTTGGAGGTGTCAACATCTTTCTCAGAATATCCCAGTTGTTTTATCAATTTCAAAGAACATATATTAAGACTAGCTCCACCATCTACCAAGATTCGTTTGATATGGTGTTGTTTAACAAACACTTTAATGTGGAGGGCTTCATTGTGTAAAGGATGAATGGAGGGCTGAAGATCTTTGTCAGAAAAGGTTAAATGATAAGGGGCTCCAATGCTAGCGACCATGGATTGGAATTGTGAGATATCAATATCATTGGGCACTGAAGATTCTTGTAGAGCTTTGTCAAGGATAGCTTTGTGAGTAGGGGATATGCGAAGCAACTCAAGAATGGATATGTGTGCGGGTGTTTTGCCAAGGTGATCCAAGATATTATAGTTAGGAAATGGTCGGGGAGGATGGACATGTGCTCCTTGAATAGTGACTCAACCTCTGCAAGTGGTTACAGTGCAATCAGGTGCTTTACCTTGGATAATAATGGTAGAAATATGAGCATGGTCAATGTGGCCAATGGTAGATGATTCATAGGTATATTGAATGGTATTCCCAGCATGAGGGTTACTTGTTTTGTCATGAGATGGAAGTGGATTCTTGAAAATCTCTAGATCATAGTTTGATGTTGATTGTTGTGCAAGTTGAGTTGTTGAAGGTGTGACCTTGATTAAACCTTGATCGATGCAATCTTGGATGACATGTTTTAAGCGCATACAACATTGGTTTTGTGTCCTTTAACTTTATGGAAATCGTAATACTCATTTTCTTTGTACCAAGGAGCTTTGAAGAGCGGTTCACCATTGGGTGGTGCATCCGGTAAGATAATATTGCTTGCTTGGAGAAGCTTTCGAAAGATAACTTCCATGGGTTCCGTTATGGTGTAAATTGTCGACGCAGATTGGAAGTTTGGCGTTGTCACACTAGTTGAAAAGGTTGCGTTGTTGTAGAAGTAGCTTGGATGTTGATAGGAGCTTTCATAGCTTGGATGTTCTTTACATCTACAACACCATCATTGACAATATTCTTATTCTTGTTCCAAAAGCGAGACTTATCGTTAGAGTTTTGAGGATAGTCTTTGTTATCGCGAAAGATCTTGATAGTTCCTTTAGCAATTAAAGCTCATTCAATGATGGTTCCTTTGGAAATAAGTTCATCAAAGGTGCTAGCACTTTGCAATTGTAATTGGAATGATAGCTTGGGATGAAGATTTTGAACAAAGATATCGAGCTGTTGTTTCTCAGGGATTTCCCATGATAGTTTGCTAGCCATATTACGCCATCATTGAGTAAATGAAGAAAAGGCCTCCCCATTGCATTGTTTATTGTTGACAAGATCGTTCATGTTTATCTCATGGTCAATGTTAAAAGTGAAGTGAGATCAAAACTTATTGGCTAACTCCGAAAAAGACTTAATTCCTGGAGGTAAATGAGAGAACCATTCAAGAGTTTGTCCTGCTAAGCTTTGAGGAAATAGTCTCAAAAGATATGTATCATCATAAGCAACATCGAGACATGCCACAAAGAATGCTCTAAGATGGTCTACCGGATTTCCTTTTCCTTTGTACTTGTTAAATTGTGGAATTTCAAAGTGTGGTGGAAAAGGTATCATATGAAGAGACTTGTCAAATGGATAAGTGCATATGTTGTCTAGAGAAAATGTCTTCTTGCCTTGTCCTACCGCTTGGTTAATCATTTGTTGAACATCCGCTAAAGATAATTGCTGTTGTTGCAAAGGGGGTGAAACATGTTATGGTGTATATCGAGGTTGCTGTTGTGGGATATATGGAGCCATGACTGTTTGTTGAGGTTGTGAACTCACAATATATGTCAAAGAATTTGGATGTGACACATATGTAGTTGAGGATTGCTGTCCTTAAGGCACAAGCGGTGGTTGAGTATATTGGGACGAATGGGCACCAAGATTTTGCATCACATGTGAAGTGGAAGACGGATTGACATTAGTTAATGGTTGGGAAGTTGGAGTTGGATTTGTGACATGGTAAGTGATGGAAGGATTGGTGGATGCGAAGGAAGGATGAACACTTGGGTTTGTATTTTGGACAACATGGGGATTGGTATGTGTCATGTGTTGGGTGACAATAGGCAAGCCTTGGGTAGCATAAGATGGATTGATGGTGTGTGAAGGATTGGATGAGTATGATAGAATGGATGTAAGTTGCTCAACATAAGTGACCATAGAGCTAGGATTAGCTTGAGAAACAACAGGAGGGTCACTCATATCAATAAGACTAACATTGGGATTATATGGTGTAGTGGAAGGATTAGTACAGATGGTGGAAACCATATTAGCAGTTGGTATATGGGATATGGTAGATTGTGATGGTTGTGAAGCTTGAACTATTGGTTGTGTTGGTATAGTTTGGGAGGTTTGCACACTATGGGATATGGGGATAGCTTGTGATGTTTGGAGCATTTGCACTTGGGCCACATGGACAACTTGTGTTACTTGAGGCATGGAAATGGTCATGGTAGGAGGAGTATGTTGAGGAACATGGAAAGGTGGAAGGTTCAGATTCTATGACATGAGAGGGAGCACATTAGTTGGTATGATCAAAAGTTCTAAAGTGTGCTCTGAGCGTGGTAGATCGAATGAAGTAACAATAGGTAATGAAAGAGATGTGGTAAAAGATGGAGCTTGTGATATGGTGGGGGATGGTGTGACAATAGTGGATGGTCCCTTTGCAACAACAACGGGAGTGTTTGGATTGTTCTCTCTAATAGCGGATATGTCAAAATCTCTTGGTAATTTAGCACCCATGAGAGCAAGTTGCAAGAAGTAGTGATTAGGCTCATATAGAACAAGTCGCTCAACTTGATCCCACACATGGGTGTCCTAAAATTTCGATAAGTCTTCTTGGGATTATTCTTCAAAAGTCTCGAAAGATGCTTGAGTTTGCACTTGTTGTTTAGATGACTCTCCAATGGTATACCCATGAGGTGTAAACATATGAGGAGGTATACTAGTCATGAATTGAGTCGCGTCCTTAAGAGGTGTTGATCAAAGTTGTTGCATCTCAGCTTGCAATTTGGCTTCCATTTCAGCTCTATATCTGGCTTCCATTTTAGCTATATATTGACTCCTATTTTGAGGCATGATGTTGATGTTGAAAACTAAAGTTTTAGCTTGTCAAAGTTTTGAGACCCAAAAGATGATGGTTTGCTGATTGGTTGGTTGGTTGGTTGGTTGTTTTGTTGGTTTGCTTGGTTGCTGATTTGTTGTTGGCTGGTTTGCTTTGGTTGTTGACTTGTTGTTTTGGTTGGTTGGTTAGTTTTCTATTGGCTGGTTTTCCCTAGAGAATAGCTCACACACTCAAGGGAAAAGTTGTTTGTTAAAGGTTGCTATGTTGCTGATGTTTGCTGAAGCTAAAGTTGATGTTTTGCTGATGGATCAAAATGAATGATTTGATATTTGGTTTACTGGTTTGGGATCTCAAAAAGATGAAAAGCTCATGAAATGCAATTGATTGGTAAGCTCAAAATAGGAGACAAAGTCTAGGTATCTGCTAATGATTAGAGACAGGTCTGAAAGCTAATGCTGAAGCTAAGCAAGCTGGATTTGTGGCTAATTCAACTGAGTCACCAAGATTTGTTGGTATTAGACCACAGGAGACAAGTGATAGGTCATATGCAACTCAGAGAATGCTAAAGGTGACTGGTAATAGCTCAAATACAGACTGGTTTATGTTCTGAAGCAAGTTACAGTGTTGACCAGAGGTGATATAATTGTTCACAGACAATAACTGTTAGCTCAAAAGCGATGTACTACTGATTTAAAGCGATTCAGGTTAAGCTAAAGGTGAAAGACTGTTGTTTAAAGGTGACCTGATTCAAATAAGAGGTGACAGACTGTTGTTTAGATGTGGCTCTGTTTATTCAAAAGGTGATTATCTGTTTCTCAAAAGCGGTTTAGTTCAGGCAAAAAGTGGCTAACTGTGGTTCAAAAGTGATTCTACTATCTGTATGTGGGCAGTTTAGGCTTAAAAGCGACTGTGTCTGTCAGGAAAAATGTCTGATTTGTAATTTTTGACAAGAAAATAGTAATTGCAGTCACTCACACTCACAACAATCATAAACTTGTACAACCTAGGCTAGGAAAGGACTATATTTGTTGAATCCCCTGGCCGTGCTTATTTAAAGCGGATAGCTTCAGGATCTTGGTAGCATCGACTCCCCTTCACAACACACACTTCTCACGCATACCAAGATCCAGGTTTCCTGTAAGGCCTGTCCCTCACCAAACCTTAGGATTGTCCCTGCTATCTCTTCTAAGAACCATGTGAATCGGGGCCAGTTCAAGGGTCCCATCTTTTGCATCAACAAATAGAGGGTTTTTGGCTACTACACAAAGTTGCTAATAAAGGCATCTATTCGGGTGGCTATACATGCAGCAGTGCTACTCTTCGTTGTGGAGTCTCCCAGCTTTCAAGGGTTACGCCTTGGAGGGTTTTGGGGGAGGTTGGATATCAGTATAACACAACAACACCCGTTGTTTGTGGCTTTCGACATAAACACTTTTCTTATATAGCGGCTCAGAAGGACTTGGCTTTAGCCTGTTACAGCTTGGGTCGTATCCCTTCCCACACCGGGAAGGCAGGCCCTCTAAAGATAATAACAAGTTCTCATACACCCAAGATCCATTTGATAGGCAAGGGGAGAGGATACTTTTGTTATTAAATTTGGGTTACAATCAATCACATGCAAGCAATCAAAAAAGATAAATCAAGCACGGAGCAAGCAATGATTCATTTTAAGCACCAAGCCCAAATGTTCCTAATTTAGTGAAAAACCACAAGTCTTGGACCGATCGGAGCTGCAACAGATATGTTAGTAGTTTGATAACCTCCTTTTCTTGGACAAATTGATAAGATGCTGCACAAATACCCAATTAGTAGCCAAGAAAATAAACTACAAATTATATAGACTGAAAGCGACACAGTTTACTAGAGGCGATTCACTGTCTGTTAGAAGCGATCTCCATCCTGTCAAAGGCGAACTACTACAGATCAAAAGTGATTTCAAAAACACCAGATGTGGATTGTTGAAGTTCAAAAGTGATACAAAAAAGCATGAGGTGACTGGTTAAGGCTCATAGACCTGCAAAAGAGACAATACGCAACAAAAGCCCTAATTCTGCAAAAAGCGATTCAATTATCTAAAAGTGGCCACTGTAAGATCAAAAGTGATTAGGTTAAATGCAAAGGTGACCACTGTTAGTCTAAAAGCAATGCAGAATAAACAAAAAGTGATCACTATCTACTTATAAGCGATCCAGGAATGGCTAAAGGTGGCAGATTTCAGTGCAGAAGCGATGCAGGTATCCAGATAGCGACGGGGTTTTTCTCAAAAGTGGCTGGAACTTGCCGTAAGTGCTTAGAAAATCTGATCTTCATAAAACAACTTCAAACAACAAAGTTAATCAAGAACGTGGGTCCCACCGGGTGTGCCAAAATGTGATAGGTAAAAAGTTAGGTTAATAAGATCAAACATAGCCATGAAAACCTAACCCTACCATCATCAAAGAATCTAATTTAAATGAAATAACACAACATCACCTAGATTGTGTGATTCCTTGTTTATGATGTGGATTGCTTCTTCAACAATGAACAATTATGAAGATAAAAGATGCCATGATAGATGATAATGATGAAAGCTCAATGGATACTCAAATGCTCAATATGCTCAAGATGATAATGTAGGCACTATGAAGGCTGGATAGATTGTAGTATGGAATGAGATGGTGTTTATATATAACTCAACCAAAATCAATCAACGGTGGAGATTCAATGGCTATGTGAATGGCTAAGATTGAAAGATGGACATAGATGAATGTGAAGATGACAAGTGGCGAGAAGATATGGCTCATGTGTGCTTGTGTACATAAAAAAGTACTACATGTGAAAGATATTAAATAAAAGGATGTAGTACCACTTATCTTTTTTAAATGAAAGGGGCACACATGTCGTCTCATGAGATAAATGATAAGATAAATTAATTAAATAAATACAATTTATTTAATTAATTGGAAAGTGGGTTTGTGAAAGGAATTTTTAATTAAATAAATAAGATTTATTTAATTAAAAATAAATAGAATGAAGATAATTAAATAATTGAAGATTGTTTAATTATAGCTTAGAAGAAATAGCTAATGAATTAATTAAATAAATATAAATTTATTTAATTAATAGAAGAAATAAATGTGTTAGGGATATTGCTCGAGTGTGTTAGACAAATGTAGATGTGTGATAATGCGATATTTGAATGTTAATGATAATGAGTCAATTTTGGTTGTCTACAGGATTATCTGTTGGATGGGGGATAGTGATAGAGGGGACGTTCACTCATGGGATCTGATATGCATGGGGACCTTGTGTGTTGGGTTAGCTGTACCATGAATTACATGATTGTGCCTATTGATCTGGGAGTAGCTTAGCTACATGTGTTACTTTGTTACATGTGTGGGCCTGGGAGAACATCCCAGTAATGAGATTAATTTCCCAATGCCGCCGAGAGAGAGGTGAGCCATTTGTCTACTTGTATGAGGGTGTATTGACTCAAAGGTGACTTGGAGCTGCGAGTTACTAGAGGAGACAGATAAATGAGATGAAAACCTTTGTATGGCATCTCTAGAGAGACCGCGAGTTATGGGATGACGATGCAGAGCAGCTTGTCTACTATAGACAGGCAAGATACCTCTTCGGGCGTAGAGTGGATCCCATAGAGAGATACCTACCAAAGAGGGTGCTTGAATAATTTGGACAACCACAGGGAGAGCCAGTGGGTAAGGCCACACATGCATGGACGTGGCGAGAGGCTGGAGACTGGGGGCCAAAGATCATAGGGGCCACAACATTAGCTGAGTTACAGGGACTTGCCCCGGTGATGTGGGATTGGATCCTTGGAGAGGCTGATGCATGGACTTTACCAGCTTATGATGCATATTGGCAGACTCACAAGCCAGTTAGATTCATAGTCCATGGGGTAGAGGGGGCAATGGGAGAGGTTGCGGTACCAGGCCAGGAGGAGAGAGATCGTTGGGAGGCCCAACACAGGGTTCAAGTACAGAGACTGGTAGGAGGAGATAGTGGAGGGTAGGGAGATATACAGATGGCAAATGTGGGGGAACCACAGCAAGTGGTGCAGCTTGTTGAGACAGAGCTAGAGAAAGCTTGCAGATTACTACAGGAGGAGACTAGGAGACAAACTCACCTAGTTGAGGATGGTGCAGATGAGGAGAGAGCGAGATGTTGCATGCACTGAGGCTAGACAAGTTGAGGCCCAAGCATGAGTATAGGCACAAATAACTGCGGAAGCACAGGCAACAACAACAATGATAGTATCACCACCACCAGATGACAGGTTAGTTGCATGGTTAACAGTTAAGTGAGATGCAACTGTGCAGTTGAGATTGGTAGTAGAGCCCACCCTTCAAAGGGTGAGGAGAGAGATACAACATGACAACACTTAGGTGCAGATCATATGACACTAGTGGGATAGCTTACCTAAGTATAGGGTGAGCTATTTACAGTAGGGAGGGAGGCCTAGTATTATCGAGGCCTATACTTTGGAGCTGTGCCAGCTGATCAGAGAGAGGTGAGGTTCAGGGAGTGGAGTAGATCAGGGTCCTCGACTTCTTGGAGGAAAGGGAGATCAGACTCATCAATATGGGTCCACCCCGTCATTCACATGGAGGGAGACTATCTGGAGGACCTCCACCTAGTACAGGTGGAGCATAGGGGTCACAATAGCCTGTAGGGAGTTCTACAAATGGATCTGGAGGCTAGAGCATGATGTACATATGCATATTGTACCATTTTGTATCAGCTATGTACTGTATTTTGATTATGATGCCTGCATGCATCTGAAGTATATATTTTTTGAGGGCTCATGATAGCCATGATGTACTATATGATTCATGTTTGATGTAACTGATGTATATACTAGACATTATGTATTGTTTGATGACCTTTGATGATGATATATGAGATTTATGTGTTGACATATGATTCATGATATGTGTATGGATGTTCATGTTTATGATGATGTTTGATTTCTATATGCTATGGAATGATGACATTGTACTTATGATTATGGATTTATATGATGATGATTATGCTTATAGATGTATGGATGTGATGACATTATGATATGATTATGGATTTATATGATGACATGTTTAGATGTGTATAATCATGATGCCTAACATATGTGAGTTTGCAGGTATGTAGAAGACTTTGATGATAGATAGAAGAAATGAGATAGAATAGAAAATGATAGATAATTGATCGATTCGTGTATGAAAACTATATTGTGATATTTGATGTATGGATGAGTGTATGGATAGCTTGTTGCAACAGTTACACAAATATTCATAAAGAACAATCTTGGATTTTAATAAAGCACATGGATAGTTATACAACCAAGGTATATAACACCAAGGTGCTGAGATATCCAGTGCAAGGACATTGACTCTGCAAACACATGGTTTGAACTTATATCTACTAGACATAATATAACCTTATTGGATATGTGAATGAGCCATAGGCTTTAACATATAATAAACTTAATACATAAATGTGAAAGAATATTAATATGTAAGATGCTAGGTTGTAACACACACACACACAAGATAAATATTAGCTATAGTAAGATGATAAGAACATCCCACAAACACAACATACAAAAAGCAATGACTATTGCCCAATCCATATTGTATCACAACATACCAAGATATAGATAAATCAAGGTAGCTTTGAATACACATTAGAAAGTAATAAAAGATAAACCAAAAAGAGATTGACTGACTAATAAAGTAAACACATAGCCAACATATTCTCTTACCAAAGAGGTTGCTTAGGGTAGATAGATAGAAGAAGCCTTATTGTAGGAAAGATATATCCGTTAAAAGTTGTTGGTCTGATTTAGGATAGATGGATTGATATAGCAGATGTGGCAATCAGTATGAGGGAAAATATATGGATTTAGGAATAGTCTTTTTTTAAGATTTGGATAAGGTACTCGAGCTTTCAAAGGATGAATGGTTCATTTTCTGCTTGAGTTAGTCAAGTTTAGGTGGTAAGATGGAAAGTGATAAATGGAAGACAAGAAAGATGGAGGTGTTAATGGAATTTTATGAAGAAGGATGAATCATATGTGCCTGAGTATTGGATAATTCCTTTGTATTCTAGACTGCCTACATACCATGTATCCATGGGATCAAGGCACATTACGATGAAAGCTGATTATGAGAATATGTAGTTCTGGGTAGAGTGATGAGATGGGTGAAATATGATGAGAATGGTTAGGTGAAATGATGACATCTTATGTACCTGAGTACTAGATACTTCCTTTGTATTCCAGACTGCCTACATACCCATATCCATGGGATCAAGGTACATTAAGATTGAGATGCGATGATGATATGTAGTTCTAGGAGATTTGATGATGTAGGTAAGATGAATTGGGATTGATGATGTGGTCATACCTCGAACAAGGATCCATTCCAAGACCCAGGTTATGGAAAAAGTTGCCCCCATTCAGGTAGAGGTTTTATTATGGATGACAATGGATGAACTGGCTTATAGATGATTTGACATATGGATGAGAATTGACATAGGGATAAACTGACATAGGATGAACTGACTTATGGATAATTGACACTGACAATTTCCAAGCCATGATAGAAGGGGAAGTGGAAATGATAAGTCAAGATGGATGGGTGGATGAAAGTTTTATTATGGAATGAGATGGATGTATGACTTAATAGATGGTAGGTGCTGACACTACACATAGAACTTGTTTGCCAAGTTTTCACTATGGTACTTATCCAAGGTGCCTGTTTAATAGGTTTTCACCAGAGGATGGATTATTTTTTGGATTTTTTTAAATTTTTTATTTTTATTTTTATTTTTTTTCTTTATTTTTTTGATTTTTCCAAGGATACTATGAGGATCAAGCATAAAACCTCTTGAGATGAACACTATTGATGGGTTCATCCAAGGTAATACCTTTAGGTGTTGACAAAGTGTAAGCTCATGATCCATAGACTGCAGTGATAATAAAAGGTCCTAACCAATTCAATTCAAACTTGACCTTCTTGTCTTTATCTGATTGGTTAAGTTGATTTTCTTTAAGGACAAGATCACCTATCTAAAACCTTCTCTCCTTGATCTTCTTATTGTAGTTACGATGGAGGTAATTTTGATAGACATGAAGATGATTTAGTGTTGTTTGACGCCTCTTGTCAAGTAACTCAAGCTCAGCTAATCTAGAAATTTGGTACTCCTCTCCATCAATCAGGTGCTGCATAGATACTCTGAGAGATGGGATCTTGACCTCGATGGGTAAAATGGCTTTAGTACCATAGACTAAGGCAAAAGGGGTAGCATCAGCTGGTGTTCTGATACTAGTTTGATAAGCCCATAATGTGGGGTTTAGTTGTAGATGCCAATGACAACCAACTTCATTTACAATTTTCTTTAGGATTTTGAGTATGATTTTGTTTGAAGCTTCATCTTGGTCATTTGACTAAGGATAATATGGAGTAGAAAAGTGATGTTGGATATTGTATTATGTGCATAAGGCACAGACATCTTGATTCTTGAAAGGTCTACCATTATCAGTGACAATGGATTGGGGAATACCATACTGGCAAATGAGACAATTTAGGATAAACTTGGCTATTTGCTTGCCAGTGACATAGGTGTTACCTAATTTTCACTACGGCTCATTCAGGTAGAGTTTTGATTCAAAACTTATAAGGTACATCTCATCTAGTCCTTCATACATTACATTCAAGTGCATGAATAAAAATAATTCAAGAGATTATGTTTATTAGTTTACTGCATTTATCCAAGTGCATGTAACATAAGAAGGGGTTTATCCAAAATCTTTTCCAAAAAATAAATAATCTTTATTGAATGTAAAATGTTCATTATCTCACACAAGCCGTGAGGTTAACTGTCTTATTCAATGAAATAGAACAATCTATACATGAATAAGTAAATATAAGTAATGTACATGTAAGGTCAGAGGCCAGTCATTGCTTGAGAATGACTAGTTCTAGTTCTGGCGTGTTGTCCTGTCGCCCCAAGTCATCTTTGTCCTTCCTAGCTTCATGTCGTCCCTGGTTCCTGTATCTGGCAAAAACAGTGGTGTTAGAGCAATTCTCTAAGCAATGAATGGTCCCAAACCATACATGAACAAGATAGCATACATGTATAAACTGATCCTCAATTGCATTAAACAAGAAATGTATACGTTGGATGTCCTAGAGAACAATCAAGTCATCAAACACATCCAAAACATGCATTTATTTTCTAACAAGTTTGCTTCATGTGTAGATACAGATGTAATTATGTTTGTGTTTGATTCATCAGTTACATTATGAGTGGAGGAAATGTGGCTCCCACAAGGGTTGAGCCCAGCTCATAATCCTTATAGAACATCTCATATGCAATATACAAATGCAAAAGCACAGCTCAAGGAGCATATTCAGAAAGCAAATAAGTGCTGTCATAGCATATAATGGAACAAAAAATAGAACATCATGTTATAAAAAATAGCTAACGCATGTGAAGATGACAGTCTGTTTGCTGCCATATCCCTTAAATGAACAAGTACAGATGAAGAGAATGGCTATTTCATAATATGCCATGTGGTACAACCATAGTGAATCCATTGTGTCATCAAAAGACCATGAGGAAGCAATGCAATATCAATGTCAAGAGGAAGAATTTAGAATGCCATGGCAGGAAATACCTTGACAGATATACCTTGAAGATAGAGTATACAGTATAAAGGAGTAGAAGAAACAAAAGATGTTGCAATCATATCATGTGAAGGTGCATCCATAAGAACAAAGCCATCCATAGTCATACTCAGCACTAATAAAGCTATACATAGTTAACTAAGATAAAGTATGAGATCGTGTATGTCAATCAATGATCCTGTAGCAGTTGGAGTGCATTACAGGAGGACAATGAATCATGAATAGAGACCATTCTTGCCCATATACAGGAGAAGTAAATAGTGAACAGCTGGTATTGCATTACTTATCAAGTGGATTTACTTGGAACAAGAGCAAATTTTTAATCAAAGTGATCAAGACATCCAAAGATGACAAATGGTTTGCTGGAACATAAGTGATTACCATTGGTTTTTCATCAATTATAGTTCTAGTTGT
Organism: Cunninghamia lanceolata; assembly: GCA_027924645.1. Taxonomy (NCBI): domain Eukaryota; kingdom Viridiplantae; phylum Streptophyta; class Pinopsida; order Cupressales; family Cupressaceae; genus Cunninghamia; species Cunninghamia lanceolata. Next base: position 4,943,618 of record BSBN01000209.1, read on the forward strand.
GCTTATGTTTTACGCCTTGGGAATTAAATTAGATCATGAAAGGATGCAAATGATAGGTAATACAGTTAGTGATCCTAAGAAAGGTGAGTTATTGATGTCATCAATTTATAAGATAGCCAAGTAAAAGGCATATGAAGATAGTTGGGCAACCAATGTTTTAGCATGAGCACAATCTCACCAAATGCAAAAGAACGGGGATGTACTGCTATAGAATTAATAATGAAGCCAAATATCATAAGGAGGCCAATGACATGCCTTCTAAGCATGGTACAATCACACCTCATCAATATAAAGGTCACACTGCTACAACATTGACATGATTCAGATTCAAATGCAAACCATGATCAAACACATCCATATACCTGAAGAATATAGTTTTGGAACAACACATACAAAGGCAATTGGAATAGCATGAAGGAAAGTGAAGAAAAGTTACAAGTGCCAGACCATCAATTCTTAGAGTTCTAGTTTACATCTGTCCATCTCAGTCATCCAACATATCTCAATGATGATGTTGTTGTTAACTCTTTTGAGAGACAGGCAATCTATGGCCCACAAGATTTTTACCTAGGACTGGTGCACAATAAAATAATATCTAGTGATAGAACAACTTTAGCCAAACTAGACCTTTGACAAGCCTATGATGATATACAAATACATCAACTTGAACAAACAATATGTCTCATATTTTCCATATACCTCAAATGTTTTGCAAGTGCATTATAATATGCAAGGTGACTTAATGTTTTTCAATACAATGTCAGTATTATAAGTGCATCAACTTATCCAAGTACAAGTGAGGATGTATGCATTAATGGCATGTTCAGTGATGAGTGTGAGAAAAGAAGGTCTCTGGTTTATTTCTTTATGCAAGGTACAAACTCATATGATACAAAATATACAGATAATGGAGCAGCAGTCCTATGACTATGTTGTAGACAAAAGGAAAGAGAAGAGATGCATCATGCACAAAAAAGACTACTATAGAGATAAAAGAGAAATACTGTGGAAATAGACTCCAACTGGGTGATACAAAGAGAGCCATTTTCTTCACTTTTTTTCAAGAAGATGCAAGACAAGTGCATTTTGTAAAATACAAAGAGTTCAAATGATGACAATGATAGCTGAGAATGTGTTTACATCAATAGTCTATACTTCAACAAAAAATGGTGGAGTGATAATATTCAAACCCTAGCATTTCCATTACAATGAAATATCAAATTTTCTGTGTAAACCCAGAGGGTTTTTCCCCACGGCATAAAGGATTCAATTTCTTTTTAAAGTTTTTTTGAAGACCCAAGTGAAAGAAACAATGCATATTAAAGTTTGTATGGGCCTAGCATGAGATCCCTATGTCTACAGACTAAAGAATACATAGTCTTCATTTATGAAGTAAAAGACATAGAGGAAAATGTTTTTGAAACCGTAGGGTTTCCTTCATTATATATATATACAGTGAAATTTTTTTCTTTGCAAACCCACATGCAGAGGTCACGATCTGAAGCTAGCAAAGGCTTTCTCCTTTTTATGCTTGTTAAAACAAAAAGCATACAAAGAATGAACAGATGTATATTTTCACACTCCTGTCGAACTACAGAAGGAAGGAAAGAAATAGCAAGAATACACAGAACCCTAGGAATTGTAGCCTCTGGTAGCAAAATACAAAGTAAATCTTAGAAAATATAGAGAGATCACTAGTGTAAAGGAAAAATCTAAAGTTTTTTAACTCATTTCAAAGCAAAATACCCAGAAATGCTCAAATTGTGTCTCAGAAAGGTGAAATATATAGCAAAAATCTCAGAGAATGAAGAGCGATCTACAACAAAGGATGAATTACCTTTTCTTTTTACCGTTTATTGTGTGAAATCATAGTTTTTTTCCTCAAGCGACCTTCCAATGGTAGCCTCAAACAGTGAAAAGCAATGCAGATGTTCACAAAAGCTAGAAAATGCATTAAAAAACTAATCAAGTTCGCGGCCTTAAAGGCCCAAAATCGAAAAAGGAGTCAAAATCTCAGTGAAAAGCAAAATACCTTGCATCTTGCACAATAAATCAGCCTGGAAGCTCTTAGAATCAACTAGAAACTGGAGTTTTTCCTCTACAAACCCCAGTCATGGTGGCGTGACAACGAGAGGAGGAAGGTAAAGTGAAATGCAAATGATATCTTTTAGGTTTTTTCTTCCTTTTGGGCCGATTCCCTATTTTGCATCATTGTGTTTTTTGACTTTTCATTTAAACATCATTGCAATCCCTGGTGCCTGTGGTAAAGACTTGGAAGTCTTTAAATGCTAATGATGGTAATGCAATAGGGGCCATGGAATATGTTTTCTACCTTATGTTTTTTTTTATTAAGTCAAAGAAAAACATTATGAGAGCATAAAGGTCGAGTGCCTTGTATTCTGCTAAGGCATGTTGGTGTTGAGATCATAAAGTAGGTATGTTGTTCTATTTGAGACATACGTATAGGGAGTCATAAGGGGCACTTTATAATGTATTGCTTAGGACCTTGAAATCATGATGACGCAAGATATGTATGCATGTAGGAATGTTTAGGGGTTATAAGGTGTTTTGACATAGCCATGTAATGCGAGTGAATATGCAAGTGTATGGAGTCGTGTTGTTTTGCCTAGGAGTTATAAGAGTTTCATGTCGATTTTGCATAGTCTAAGGATAGATTAAACATTCTAAATGAACTAATAAAGTAATTAGTTATGAATTACTTTATCATTTGTAATAAAAATGCAAAAGGGCAACAATAGGCAGATTTATCACACATGGCAAAGTAAGTCTCGTCGATTACTTTGTCATTCCTTCACGACATTTAATTGGTCCCCAAACTATGCAAAATCAGGAAATTAAATGTTATATCCTAAATGCCATTATTTTTTGCATAGGCTTGTAATAAATTTGGATTGTAAAACATTAACTAAGTCGTGTAATTATAAGCCTCTTAGTCAATGTTGAATAAATGTAGAAATAATGTGTATTTATGTCATTTATTGTGTAAATATCAAACATTTATGGTGCTGTAGGGTGAAGTGGACAAACAAGGGGAAGAGTTATTGCACAAATTTGACTTATTTCAATGGCCTTAAAGAGCATTTAAAGGCATTTCCAGGTGCTTTTATGATTATTGATGGCATGCCTTGACTATTTCTGCATTGGAAACCCATTTTGGAACACTTTAGGCAGATATTTTGGGGACATTTATGAGATGCACGAAAATGGAGGTGGCTCATCCTTATCTCATTACAAGCTGTTTGGGAAGTATATAGTCTTCTTCCTTGTTCATTATTTTAGCAATTCTGTCTATTCACTTCACTATATATTGTAATTTTCTGAGTTCTTTTGCAGAAGTGAACAGTCTTATAACCCATTTTTAGAGATATACAACATTGTAATACCCTTTTTAGCAGTAATAAGCAATTTATACCTTCCCATTTCTTCTGATATTGTGTGTCCTTAGTGTTAGTATAGATCTTTGTGATGTTTCTTTGTCCTTAGAGCTATATTTCATATTGGTGCCTTTATGCAGGGATACATATTTTTGCAGGTTGTGAGATGTGCAAGGAATAACAATTAGTTTTGAGTGGTGAGAAAACAACTTTCTCCTTTACAAAACTTTTGTTATTTAGCCTCCTTACAAATTAATGATGCAAAGATTATGATTTGTTGGGTTGTGTAAGAGAGCTTTATCATTACTGGTTCTGTAGTGTGTCAGTTTTGTGTAGTCTTAAATGATCTTTTGGTGCATCACCTTGATAGTAGGTTTCATTTTTATGCAATCCTTCTTACCCTTTACTTTGCAAAGACTTTAGTACAAGCAGTATAGGTGGAGTATCAATAGTGTTGTACCCAACCAAATGTTTTTGCTTCATTAAGGCATTTTGAACAAGTCTAGAAAATTTTTCTTCAAAAAGTCAAAAAAGAAAAATTTCTAAAAATAAATGTCAGATTAGGTTTTCTAGGTTTCTTAAGATATGGATGCTACAAAACTTTCTAAAAATAGAATCTCTGACTCAGGTGTCGCGCTTGATTCTCATTGGTCGATTTTGCTTCACGATCAGCACGGTTCAGACAGAATCTTCAAACGATCAAGTTTTCTCTATTGGGTCATTTCTATTTTTTCAGAGGGTGAAGCATGAGCTCGAAAGTCATCAACAGAGAAAGTTCATCTTCCAGAGCTTGTCGACAAGTTTTCAACATTGTTCCAATGACGCAGAACTGACGAACAATCGTCGACTCGATGATGCACGCAAAATGATGCAAGATGGATCCAATGTGGAATGAGAGGTTGGAAAATCATAAATTTGACTAAGTGTTGGCAATCCAGGTGCCCCAGGTGACTTGGGGCACCCAACCTTTCAAGTGTTAGATTTTTTTCACATTTTTCAAAAAATGTTGAAAATGCTTCCGTCAGCTCTTTCCCGGTTGGTCAAACTTGGTCAAAAGTCAGTCAAAGCTGGGATTTCATCACAAATATGTTCAAACTACTCAAATCACCCTCCATCTTACCTCGATAGCCATCCGAACGACTGAAATCGAAGATCAAACAGGACCTGTGGGCACAAAAATCAAGAAAAGGCACAAAAATCAAGAAAAGTTACAAAAAGTGAGTTTTTAAAAAAAAGTTTTAGGCATGGAAGGATAGGTGCCCCAGGTGACTTGGGGCACCCAAGCTCTCCAGATTTAGAATATTTTTGAAGTTTTTCTTGAAAAATGTGAATCTACTTCCGTTAGCCCGGTTCGGTTCAGAGTTGATCAATTTGGCATGTTTTTTTAGGTAGATAGAGAGTACAATCAACTCAGTTTTCATCAGGCCTGCCTATTTGCCAAATCATCAGACTCAGTTTTATCCTAGTTGATAGAAATTGACAGCCAAACATGGGTCCTTTGCCACTAGAATGCACACGCAAGTCGAGCAATTGAAGAAGTTGTAACCAAACAGGGGTCCTTTGCCACTGGAACGCGCACGCAAGTTGAGAAATTGAAGAAGTTGCAATTTTTAGAAAAAATGGCTAAGTCTGGTGAAACCAGGCACCCTAGGTGACTTAGGGTGCCCAACTTGAGTAGAGATAGAATTTTTCTTGATTTATAGTGTTTTCCGACATGCTTTGTTACCAATCTTCGCTTGTTGGCAGTTTTCAGGAGGTCAAACTTGGTCAAACGATGTCAGATCATCAGTTGGAGGTAGGGGATGGAATCTCAATTGGTAGGTCTCCAAAATGTCAAGATTAGTCAGCTTTTTTAGTCAATGGTGACATTTTTCTGCCTTGTTGAAATTGGAGACAGGCCATATTTAAGTCAAAATGAGTGTTGAAGTGTCGAAAACGAAGTAAAATTTGCTAGCACTTCTTTCAACTCACGTGTTCGATGACATCATCAAAAGAAGATATTTTTTGTCATCTTGCACATAAAGCCATAGGTAGCTACAAAATAGGGATTCTTCTTATTCGAAGACATCCACTTGGATTTGTGCTTTAAAAGTTGCTTTCTTCATGGATGAGGTCTAAGTTTTATTCTCACACAAATAAAGCTACTTTTTCACCCAAAAGATTTGTAAAGACAAGCATTTGGATTCTTTATTTCATTATCTTTTGCAGGTTGCATCTAGAGGAAAGAATTTTATTTTTCTTTCAACGAAGATTCGAAGACCCAAATGAAGTGCTTTTGCAGTGTTCTTCATAGTTTCAGGTTGAGGAAGCAGAGAGGCTCACTTTTTCAGGGTCCTTGTTTGAAGGGGATCATTTTTTAGAAATCAGACTAGAGCTTTTTCAGTTTTCGTCGAGATGGGTCCATCTAGAATATCATCCTCTTGAAGATTGGGAGTTTTGGTTTTTTCAGGAATCTACTTTTTTCCTACTTTTTCAAAAAAATCTCTGCTTTTTCAAATCTGACAATCTGGGTTGCTTCGAAATAGAATTGCCTACAAAACCCATGTTCCAGCTTTTTTGAAGAAATCAACAAAAAGATATCAACGGATGACATTACCAAAAAGCAAGAATGTTGATGAGGATGCATTTCAAAAGAAAGCAACTTTAAAATGGATGCTTTTTGTTTTAAAGCATTTGCTTTCATCCTAAGCTCATCCATTCTATATTTAGAAAGAAATCACTTTGTGATAGTTGGAATCTTCTTTGCTTTAAAGCAAATTGCTTTAAAGCAAATTGCTTTAAAGCATTTGTTTATTGTATCTTTCTCTTAGAATAGTAATAAATCTTGCGAGTTGGCAAGTTAGGGTTAATCAAAGAGATTTTTAGGGTTCCCTACTCCTTTCATTTTAGTATAAATAAGGGCATCCTTGCCCATTGTATGTAATGGTAATTGTGATAACAAATTTGTTGTGCCTATTCTAGCTTGCATAATTGTTATTGAAAGTGATTCTTCTCTCTGTGTAATCTGTTCTTCGGTGTTTGATCGCTTGCTATGTGCCTGCCTTTTGCTGCAACATTGCTGTCCTGTTGTGCCAACTTTGTGATATTGAATAGAAGTCTCATGCCTATTTTGCTCTGATATTCTATCTCGATTCATCAAGTTTTCATCGTCAGATGTGTGGCTTTGGTGGCTTTCATTTCAGTTTTCATCATTAAAGTACTATAAGTCTTGTGGTGTAAATCTAGGAGAAAATTGCTTAAGTTTTTGTTAAAACAATCATTTCTTGTCCACCTTTGCTCTGAATTTACTCAGGAGATTAAAAGCATCGTTAGTCTATGCTTAGTTGTAGTGGAAGTTTTAAAAAAGGAAAAAACCTCTTCTGCAACATTTAGAGTTTTATAACCTTGTGCTCGCAATTGAGAATCAAAAAGAAGATAGGCAAAGTTTCATTTAATTTATCTTTTCAGCAAACATTAGCAAAAAGGGAACTCCCCCTTCCAATAGGAGAGTAGTTTATCTATGCATAGCTGTCCATTTCCAACTCACATTCTAGAAGTGCAAATTGAAATGCCAACAAATAGGAAGCCAACCTTCTCCAGAGGTTCTTTCCATCACAGGTGACCCACAGGCTTGGAAAGATCCCATGTTTCTTCAGATTGCCAAGTTTTATAACTCAACAAGGGTGCAAATCTGAGAGACAACAATTTTTGGCACACCCGGTGGGACTGTGGAATTAGAAATAGTTCAAATACTACCTTTTATTGGTAGTTTTGATGTGTAGCTAGTGATTTTCAGACCTGTAAGAGGTTAAAAATCTACATATCTGGCGACTCTAAGCTTTGGTTTAGTAAAATCAGTGTATTTCTACTTATGAAAAGAATACAAACCAGAAGCAGTTCTTTGTCTTTTGAGTATTTGCAATTATCCCCACCTAGGAGAAGAGGGATAATAGCTAAGAAACCCAAGAAAACTTGTGTCTATTCTAGGAGAGCCAAGTCTACTCCTCGTACTGTTGGAACTCATACTATCCTAAGAATGCTAGTTACAATGATTCCTAGAGCTAGAAATTAGCCGTTTGTTGCATTGAACCAAGGTAGCCCACTGAATTTAGCTTAGCATGATGATATTCCTATAGCTACCTTGAAAAGTTTACCATATTTTAATGGTGAAGATCAAACTACTTCGGCTGAACACATAAAAGATGTTGCAAACCTGTGTGCTATCTATCATGTGACACAAGAGAATGTTGCAATCAGATTATTAATAGCTTCCCTCAATGGGAAGGCTTTGCAATGGTTTAGAAGTTTGCTAGTCAACTCCATAGATTCATGGGATCATTTGGGAGAGGAGCTATGCAGCTTCTTTGAAGATAAATCAGACCATCTGTCATTGGTGGAACAACTGTCTATGATTAAGAGGGCTCCTCACAAAGTTATGTCAGACTTCAACCACCATTTCCAGAAGACATGGGATAGAATCCCACCAACGGTAAGGCCTACTGCTGATCATGCTTTCTTATATTATTTGAGAGCTTTGAACAACGATACTTCTGTTATGATTCAATCTATGGGAGGAGATTCCTTACCACAAGATTATGCTATAGCCATAAGAGCTGAGAACAACCTCATACAGGCTAGTAAAATTGCCCCTAGGCCTCCTTTGCCAATATTCCCTGCTATTCAACCACCAATGCCAATGCATGTGCCTCCTATAACTATTATACCCGCTACACCAGTGTTACCAGCACCTAATACTCAGCACAATAACCAAGAGAATGCTGCTCAAACTCAATCCTTTGAGTTACAGGAGATCAAAGGACTGTTGCAATCTTTTGGTAATGAGATAGTGAACCTCAAGAGGTAGCAATGTCAAAATTTCAGACCTTATCAACCCCTATTCTAGTCTAATTACCAGCAAAATTAGCCAAATAGGCCACTTTATCAGCCTAATAATCAAGGTCCAAGGAAAGCCTTTAACTCTAGGCCTTATCAGGCCTACAATCCAAACGCTGCTAGTTCCTCAAAGGAAGTTGTACCCACGCAAAACAATTTGGCTCAAGACTATGACTGGTGCTTTCCTTGTAACCAACCCCATAACCAAAATACATGTGCCAATGGGGTGATTAACCAAGCTCTGATGGTTCAAAATAGTCCAGCAGTGCAGTCTAATGTGCCTGTAGAACCTCCTGTTCAACAACAACAAGAATAGGTACATGAGACAACACTCCTAAACTAGCAAGGAGAAGAATTCTGTGGTATGAACCAAGTTGGTTCTTCAGTTGCAGAAAATACACACAGCAAGAAAAGGGCTATTGATGAAGGGCAACAATCTGGTAAGGTTCAAACTCATGGGAATGAAGAGTTGAACGTGGGTCAAGGTGTTTCTAACCCATCAAATGCTAAGAAAATTCAAGTTCTATCAAAAGGCCAGCCTTTGATAGGCAAGAAGCAGCTTAATCCATTAGTTCAACCAGCTTGTGCTCAAGGTGACATGGCTACCCCCAAAAGCCAACTTAAAACAGGTACATTTGCTTTCAATATCCTTGAGCATATGAAAAAAGTGAATGTATCCATGTCTATGTGGGATTCCCTAAGTATCCCTGGCCAAAAAGACTTGCTTTAATTAGCCTTATCAAATTTAAAACTATCTCAAGAATCTGATATAGATAAGTCTAAGGTTGTTTTGACAAATAACATTGGAAAAAATGCAGAACAACAAGCTTCAGAGGTTAAACCCCCACCATTTTACATGTCTTTGATCATAGGGGATCATTTAGTCCATAATTGTATGATTGACTCAGGTGCTAGCAGTTCCGTCATGCCCAAACAGATTGTTGACAAGTTAGGAATTGAATATGAACCATTAGAGAAGGGAGTTGTTTAGCTGGATGGAACTGCTATTAATACAGTGGGTGTCATAAAGGGACTAAGTTTAACTCTGCATGCCTATCCAAATTTTTCTATCCCGCAGGACATATATGTCATTGAATTACCTCCTTATTTTGTCATTTGTTTGTCAAGGGATTTTACTGTAAAGATAGGAGGTTACCTGTCCTCGGATTGGTCTCATATGTTGTTTAGAACTAGGTACAGCACTAAGGTGACTATCAAGTCAAAATCCATTGCCAAAGACCATATTGAGCCTTACACTACACGCCCCATCAATGCCAACTTGGTTGCAAGTGAGTTAGAAATGGAGCAGCCTGTTGTCCAAGAAGGCAGTACGCAGATTGAAGGTATACCAAAAGTCCTTCTTGATGAATGGGTAGATCAAACTCAAGTGGTTGATCCATGTGGGCACCTAGAAGAGGCTGGTTTGGATGTGTATATGATGCATAAAGCTGATTCATTTCTACCTAACATTGAAAAAAGTGCAGAACAACAGGATGGGTAGCAAGATAATGAGGTTTGGAAGCTATTTTTTGATGGCTCAAGGAGTAAAATGGGTGTCAGTGGTGGATGCATGCTTATTTCCCCAAAGGGTGAGAGGTATTATTTAGGTTTTAGATTCTATTTCAGCTACACTAACAATGTGGCTGAATACGAAACTCTTATTCAAGGCTTGGAATGGGCAAGACAAAAAGATATTGGCTATCTAAAAGTTTATGGGGACAACAAACTGGTTGTAAATCAAGTGAGAAAGCTTAATGTCACAAAAAATGATCTACTTAAGTCTTACAAGCATAGAGTATGGGACCTCTTGGAAGGATCTGATGCATTCAATTTGATATCCATACCTAGAAATCAGAATAAACATGCTGATAGGCTGGCTGCTGTAGGGGCTAAATATGACATTCCTGAGGAGATTAGTAGTGATAAGACTAATCAACATATTAAGATTGTTGTTAGGCCTGCTGTGCCAGATAATAACACACATTGGCAGGTGTTTGATAGTGATCAACAGATTGTAAACTTCTTGAGAGAGGAAGTTGAATTCTCTCATACCAACCAAGAGAAGCTACATCACCAGTACGGTGACCAGATCATTTAGCTAAAGAATAATAAGATGCCAAAGGGTTTGGTCACCTTAGAGTCCATTTTTAACACTAATGATGAAGCTACAAAACCCAAGTCTAGCCTACAAGTTCAGTAAGATCACTATGAAGAATTTGAGATCTTCAAGGGTAAGCTCCTTAAACTGGGCAAGGTATGTACGACAAAAGAAAAATATGCATTTATTCAACTTTTTCAAGAATTTAGTGACATTTTTGCATGGGAGTATGGTGATTTAAAAGGATTTGATCCCCATCTTGCTCAACATACTATTGAACTTGAGCCTGATGCCAAGCCTATCAGGTAGAAATAGAGGCCATTGAATCCTAAATTAGAGCCTCTTATGAAAAAAGAGCTGAACAAGCTGATTGAGAGTAGCATAATCTTTCCTATTAAGCACACCTCATGGGTTTCCAACCTTGAGCCGGTTAGGAAGAAAAATGGGGAGATAAGGCTGTGTGTAGACTTTCGTGACTTGAATAGAGCTTCCTTGAAAGACCGTCATCCTTTGCCTTCCATGGAGCAGATACTCCAAGTAGTGTCAGGATCAGAGAGGTTTTCCTTGCTAGACGGTTATTTCGGTTACAATAAGATGTTAGTAAGAGAGGAAGACCAATATAAAATAGCATTCACCACAAAATGGGGGACTATGGCTTACAAGAAGATGCCTTTCGGTTTGTCCAATGCTAGAGTAACCTTTCAAAAGGCTATGGATATGGCCTTTCAAGGCCTAATGTACAAAACTATCCTAGTCTAGCTTGACAACATTATTGTTTTCTCCAAAGAAGCCAAGGATCATCTAAATCACTTAAGGCAGATTTTTGAGAGATGTAGGGAGTTTGGGATATCACTTAATCCCAAAAACTGTGTGTTTACTGTCCATGAGGGTAGATTGCTTGGTTACATGGTGTCAAAACAAGGCATCACCATTGACCCTGAGAGAATAAATGCAATCTTGGCTCTCCCCTTACCAGCACACAAGAAAGGCCTACAGAGTTTCATTGGTAGGATCAACTTCATCAGGAGGTTTATCCCTAATATTGCTGATTTGTTAAACCCACTAACTGCTATGTTGAGAAAGAACATGTCTTTTAGCTGGACTAAAGAAGGAAAATAAAGTTTTGAGCTTATTAAAGAGGCTTTGGCTGCTGCACCTACACTTCTAAATCCTAATTTTTCTAAGGATTTCACTTTGTATGCTTATGGTAATGCTGATTCCGTTTCTGCTATGTTGGTACAGAAAAATGAGCTAGAAATGGAGCAACCTTTAGATTTTTTCAGTCAAGCGTTGAAGGATTATGAGCTAAGGTACACTTTCGTTGAGAAACATGTGCTTGCTATTATAAGGAGTTTAAAGAAGTTTAAACACATGTTGTCAAGTAATAAGATTAATCTAATGGTTGCTCATCTGAGCATGAAGGAATTTCTGCTAAGTAAGGATCTCAGTGATAAGAGAGCTGGTTGGGTGACCAAGGTAATGGAATATGACGTGGACATTAAGGTTACCAAGCTGGTCAGGGGAAAAGGACTATGCGAACAGCTTGCTGATGGTGTTATCAGCAAAGAAGAATATGAACAAGAAGCTGTTCTATCACTGCAAGATCAAGAACAAATAGCTGTTTCAAATCCTATTGCTAATTGGGTGCAAGAAATGGTTCATTTCTTGTAGACTGGTGAGTGTCCTCAGGGCTTGGATAGAGCCAAACAAAGGTATTTCAGATTGCAGTCCATACCTTATGTGCTCATTAATGGCTTTCTTTCTAGGAAAGATTTCAATGGAGTATTGCTGAGATGTATTGAACCTAACAAAGTTGAAAAAGTGTCGCATGAATTTCATGAGGGGTCAGCTGGAGGCCATTTTTCACCTAGAGCAATAGCTCATAAGGTGATGAAAGGTGGCTATTATTGGCCCAGTTTGTTTAAGGATGCACACTTATGGGTCAGAAAATGCAAAGAATGTGCTATGTTTGCTGGAATGGAGAAGTTGGCAGCCTTACCTTTGCAGCCAGTTCAGGTTTAACAACCCTTTATGAGGTGGGGATTAGACTTTATTGGGGTTATAAACCCTTCATCCAGTGCGGGCCATAAGTGGGTTCTTACAACCACTGATTATTTCACTAAGTGGATTGAAGCAGTCATACTTAAAGAAGCCAATGAGTTTGCTGTTCTAAATTTTTATGAAGAGCTAGTTATCAGTTTTGGAGTGCCTGAGTCCATTATTTCAGACAATGCCCTTGCTTTTGTTGGTTCTAGAATCTCTGATTGGGCTGTAAAGAATGGCATTTATCTCAATACATCCTCCAATTACTAGCCGCAAGGCAACGACCAAGTGGAATCCACCAATAAGAACTTGATCAGAATTATCAAGAAGACCATGGAGGGTAACCAGAGAGCCTGACATACATAGTTAAAGTTAGCACTATGGGCTGACATAATTACTACGAAATGGTCAACAAGGCATTCACCTTTCATGTTGGTGTATGGCAAAGAAGCAAGGCTTCCTATCACACTTGAGTTACCAGCACTTGATTTGGTGAATCAGCTGGACATGCTAGAAGAAGGCCCTATGACCGTAAGGCTATCTCAGCTAGTTGAGCTTGAAGAGACCAGGAATGATGCCATGAGAAATATAGAGCATCATCAAGCTCAAATGAAGAGGTCTTTTGACAAAAGAGCATCTCCAAGAACATTCCAAGAGGGTGACATAGTGCTGAAATGGGATGTGTTAAAAGCAAACCTGGGAAGCACTCTAAGTTCAACGCTTTTTGGAGTGGGCCCTATATTGTTTCAGAATGCAAACAACATAATGCTTTCCAGCTGTCTAAGCTAGATGGTGACATCAAGCCAATCCCAGTCAATGGGATTCACCTCAAACATTGCTTCTTAGGTAGGATCTTTCATGTTTGTACATATTTCATGAAGTTTCTATTGTTGAATAAGTGTTGCTACACAATAGATTAGATGTAGATTTCATTTCCCTAAGTGCATTTCTGCACAGTTGTTAGTTATTCCTAGGTCTGGTTATGTGTGAGGATGAAACTACTGTAATGTATTTTAGCTATATGTATAGACAACCATCATATGAAATAGTGAATACATGTATTCACTATCCCACATACCTATCCTCCTCATAGAGCTGTAATAAATCACAACAGTTTGCTAAGGAGGTATTCTTGTTGATTATCCTCTTCTAACCCATCAAGCAGATGCATATCATTAATGACAGTGATTTTTGTTGGTTCACTGTCACCAACCACAACCATGCACTTGATGGATTAGAAGAGATTGCAGTCTGGAGTGAGTTGTAGCAATGGAAATAAGTTTTTTTCAAGTTTTTGTCAAGTATGAGTGACTCTATACCCAATGGTTAAGCTTCAGGCAACTTGTCTGATGTTTATCAAGCAAACATATAGCAGATGTCGCTAAAGATGTTACCTAATTTTCCCTACGGCTCATTTAGGTAGAGTTTTGATTCAAAACTTATAAGGTACATCTCATCTAGTCCTTCATACATTACATTCAAGTGCATAAATGAAAATAATTTAGGAGATTATGATTATTAGTTTACTGCATTTATCCAAGTGCATGTAACATAAGAAGGGGTTTATCCAAAATCTTTTCCAAAAAATAAATTATCTTTATTGAATGTAAATTGTTCATTATCTCACACAAGCTATGAGGTTAACTATCTTATTCAATGAAATAGAAGAACAATATATACATGAATAAGTAAATATAAGTATGTAAGGTTAGAGGTCAGTCATTGCCTGAGAATGACTGGTTCTAGTTCTGGCATGTTGTCCTGTCACCCTGAGTTGTCTTTGTCCTTCCTAGCTTCATGTCATCCCTGGTTCCTGCATCTGGCAAAAATAGTGGTGTTAGAGTAATGCTCTAAGCAATGAATGGTCCCAAACCATACATGAACAAGATACCATACATGTATAAACTGATCCTCAATTGCATTAAACAAGAAATGTATACCTTGGATGTCCTAGCGAACAATCAAGTCATCAAACACATCCAAAACATGCATTTATTTTCTAACAAGTTTGCTTCATGTGCAGATACAGATGTAATTATGTTTGTGTTTGATTCATCAGTTACATTATGAGTGGAGGAAATGTGGCTCCCACAAGGGTTGAGCCCAACTCATAATCCTTATAGAACATCTTATATGCAATATACAAATACAAAAGCACAGTTCAAGGAGCATATTCAGAAAGCAAATAAGTGATGTCATAGCATATAATGGAACAACAAATAGAACATCATGTTATAAAAAATAGATGAGGCATGTGAAGATGACAGTCTGTTTGCTTCCATATCCCTTAAATGAACAAGTATAGACGAAGAGAATGGCTATTTCATAATATGCCATGTGGTACAACCATAGTGAATCCATTGTGTCATCAAAAGACCATGAGGAAGCAATGCAATATCATCACTATCATGTGTCAAGAGGAAGAATTTAGAATGCCATGACAGGAAATACCTTGACGGATATACCTTGAAGATAGAGTATATGGTATAAAGGAGTAGAAGAAACAAAAGATGTTGCAGTCATATCATGTGAAGGTGTAGTCATAAGAACAAAGCCATACATAGTCATACTCAGCACTAACAAAGCCATAGACAGTTAACTAAGACAAAGTATGAGATCATGTATGCAATCAATGATCCTGTAGCAGTTGGAGTGCATTACAGGAGGACAATGAATCATGAATAGAGACCATTCTTGCCCATATACAGGAGAAGTAAATAGTGAACAGCTGGTATTGCATTACTTATCAAGTGGATTTACCTAGAACAAGAGCAAAGTTTTAATCAAAGTCATCAAAACATCCAAAGATGACAAATGGTTTGCTGGAAGAGAAGTGATTACCATTGGTCTTTCATTAATTACAGTTCCAGTTGTGCTTATGTTTTACGCCTTGGGAATTAAATCAGACCATGAAAGGATGCAAATGATAGGTAATGTAGTTAGTGATCCTAAGAAAGGCGAGTTATTGATGTCATCAATTTATAAGACAACCAAGTAAAAGGCATATGAAGACAGTTGGGCAGCTAATGTTTTAGCATGAGCACAATCTCACCAAAAACAAAAGAATGGTGATGTGCTGCTATAGAATTAATAGTGAAGCCAATTATCATAAGGAGGCTAATGACATGCCTTCTCTGCATGGTACAATCACACCTCATCAATATAAAGGTCACATTGCTACAACATTGACATGATTCAGATTCAAATGGAAACCATGATCAAACACATCCATATACCTGAAGAATGTAGTTTTGGATAAGCACATACAAAGGCAATTGGAACAGCATGAAGGAAAGTGAAGAAAAGTTACAAGTGCCAGACCATCAATTCTCAGAGTTCTAGTTTACATCTGTCCATCTCAGTCATCCAGTATGTCTCAATGATGATGCTATTGTTAACTCTTTTGAGAGACAGGCAATCTATGGCCCACGAGAATTTTATCTAGGACTGGAGCATGATAAAATAATATCTAGTGATAGAACAACTTTAGCCAAACCAGACCTTTGATAAGCCTATGATGATATACAGATACATCAACTTGAACAAACAATATGTCTCATATTTTCCATATACCTCAAATGTTTTGCAAGTGCATTATAATATGTAGGTGCCTTAATGTTTTTCAATACAATGTCAGTATTATAAGTGCATCAACTTATCCAAGTACGAGTGAGGATGTATGCATTAATGGCATGTTTAGTGATGAGTGTATGAGAAAAGAAGGTCTCTGGTTTATTTCTTTATGCAAGGTACAAAATCATATGATACAAAATATACAGACAATGGAGCAGCAGTCCTATGACTGTGTTGTAGACAAAAGGAAAGAGCAGAGATGTATAGTGCACAAAAAAGACTACTACATAGATAAAAGAGAAATACTATGGAAATAGACTCCAACTGGGTGATACAAAGAGAGCCATTTTATTCACTTTTTTTCAAGAAGATGCAAGACAAGTGCATTTTGCAAAATACAGAGTTTGAATGATTATAGTGATAGCTGAGAAAGTGTTTACATCAATAGTCTATACTTCAACAAAAAATGGTGGAGTGATAATATTCAAACCTAGCATTTCCATTACAATGAAATATCAAGTTTTCTGTGCAAACCTAGAGGGTTTTTCCCCATGGCATAAAGGATACAATTTCTTTTTGAAGTTTTGTTGAAGACCCAGGTGAAAGAAACAATGCGTATTAAAGTTTGTATGCTGCTACAGGGCCGAGTATGAGATCCATGTGTCTACAGACTAAAGAATACATAGTCTTCATTTATGAAGTAAAAGACATAGAGGAAAATGTTTTTGAAACCCTAGGGTTTCCTTCATTTATATATATATATATACAGTGAAACAAATTTTGTTTGCAAACCCACATGGAGAGCTCACGGTCTGAAGCTAGCAAAGGCTTTCTCCTTTTTATCCTTGTTAAAACAAAAAGCATACAAAGAGTGAATAGATGTATATTTTCACACTCCTGTCGAACTTCAAAAGGAAGGAAAGAAATAGCAAGAATACACAAAACCCTCAGAATCGCAGCCTCTGGCAGCGAAATACAAAGTAAATCTTAGAAAATACAGAGAGATCGCCAGTGTAAAGGAAAAATCTAAAGTTTTTTAACTCATTTCAAACCAAAATACCTAGAAATGCTCAAATCGTGACTTAGAAAGGTGAAATATGTAGCAAAAATCTCAGAGAATG
This sequence comes from Cunninghamia lanceolata, assembly GCA_027924645.1. Classification (NCBI taxonomy): domain Eukaryota; kingdom Viridiplantae; phylum Streptophyta; class Pinopsida; order Cupressales; family Cupressaceae; genus Cunninghamia; species Cunninghamia lanceolata. Next base: position 4,960,720 of record BSBN01000209.1, read on the forward strand.
AAGAGCGATATACAACAAAGGATGAATTACCTTTTCTTTCTACTGTTTGCTGTGTGAAATCATAGTTTTTTCTCCTCAAGCAACCTTCCAATGGCGGCCTAAAATAGTGAAAAGCAATGTAGATGTTCACGGCCAGGCAAAAGCTAGAAAATGCATTAAAAAACTAATCAAGTTCGCAGCCTTAAAGGCCCAAAATCAACAAAGAAGGAGTCAAAATCTCAGTGAAAAGCAAAATACCTTGCATCTTGCACAATAAATCAGCCTGGAAGCTCTCAGAATCGACCAGAAACTGGAGTTTTTCCTCTACAAACCCTAGTCATGGCAGCGCGGTAACGAGAGGAGGAAGGTAAAGTGAAATGCAAATGATATCTTTTAGGTTTTTTCTTCCTTTTGGGCCAATTCCCTATTTTGCATCATTGTGTTTTTTGACTTTTCATTTAAACATCATTGCAATCCTTGGTGCTCGTGGTAAAGACTTGGAAGTCTTTAAAACCTAATGATGGTAATGTAATTGGGGCTGTGGAATATGTTTTCTACCTTATGTTTTTTTATTAAGTCAAAGAAAAACATTATGAGAGCATAAAGGTCAAGTGCCTTGTATTCTGCTAAGGCATGTTGGTGTTGAGATCATAAAGTGGGTATGTTGTTCTATTTGAGAGATATTTATAGAGAGTCATAAGGGGCACTTTATAATGTATTGTTTAGGACCTTGAAATCATGATGACACAAGATATGTACGCATGTAGGAATGGCTAGGGGTTATAAGGTGTTTTGACATAGCCATGTAATGTGAGTGAATATGCAAGTGTATGGAGTCGTGTTGTTTTGCCTAGGAGTTATAAGAGTTGTATGTCGATTTTGCATAGTCTAAGGATAGATTAAACGTTGTAAATGAACGATAAAGTAATTAGTTATGAATTACTTTATCATTTGTAATAAAAATGCAAAAGGGCAACAATAAGTAGATTTATCACACATGGCAAAGTAAGTCTTGTCGATTACTTTGTCATTCCTTCACAACATTTAATTGGTCCCCAAACTATGCAAAATCAGGAAATTAAATGTTATATCCCAAATGCCATTATTTTCTGCATAGGCTTGTAATAAATTTGGATTGTAAAACATTAACTAAGTCGTGTAATTATAAGCCTCTTAGTCAATGTTGAATAAATGCAGAAATAATGTGTATTTATGTCATTTATTGTACAAATATCAAACATTTATGGTGCCGCAGGGTGAAGTTGACAAACAGGGGGAAGAGTTATTGCACAAATTTGACTTATTTCAGTCGCCTTAAAGAGCATTTAAAGGCATTTTTAGGTGCTTTTATGATTATTGATGGCATGCCTTGACTATTTCTGCATTGGAAACCCATTTTGGAACACTTTAGGAAGATATTTTGGGGACATTTATGAGATGCACGAAAATGGAGGTGGCTCATCCTTATCTCATTACAAGCTATTTGGGAAGTATATAGTCTTCTTCCTTGTTCATTATTTCAGCAGTTCTGGCTATTCACTACATTGTATATTGTAATTTTTTGAGTTCTTTTGTAGAAGTGAATAGTCTTGTAACCCATTTTCAGAGATATACAGCATTGTAATACCCTTTTTAGCAGTAATAAGTAGTTTCTACCTTCCCATTTCTTCTGATATTGTGTGTCCTTAGTGTTAGTACAGATCTTTGTGATGTTTCTTTGTCCTTAGAGCTGTATTTCATATTGGTGCCTTTATGTAGGGATACATATTTTGGCAGGTTGTGAGATGTGCAAGGAATAACAATTAGTTTTGAGTGGTGAGAAAACAACTTTCTCCTTTAAAGAACTGTTGTTATTTAGCCTCCTTACAAATTAATGATGCAAAGATTATGATTTGTTGGGTTGTGTAAGAGAGCTTTATCATTACTGGTTCTGTAGTGTGTCAGTTTTGTGTAGTCTCAGATGATCTTTTGGTGCATCACCTTGATAGTAGGTTTCATTTTTATGCAATCCTTCTTACCCTTTACTCTGCAAAGACTTTAGTACAAGTAGTATAGGTGGAGTATCAGTAGGAAGCCGACCTTCTCTGGAGGTTCTTTCCATCACAGGTGACCCACAGGCTTGGAAAGATCCCATGTTTCTCCAGATTGCCAAGTTTTATAACTCAGCAAGGGTGCAAATTTGAGAGATAATAATAGGTCATTGTAATAGCTTCTACCCACTTAGTAAAATACTCAGTGGCAGTAATGATAAACTTGTGGCCATTAGATGACGATGGATGGATTTTACCCATGAGGTCGAGTCCCCACTGTGAAAAAGGCCATGGAGTTATAATAGGTTGTAGCTCATGTGCTGGTGCATGTATTAGGTCCTCATGCTATTGGCATTATAGACACTTCTTAGAAAATTGGAATGCCTCATGTTCTATGGTTGGCCAATAATAACCTGTATGGAGTATCTTCTTAGCTAGAGTTGGATCAGTGGAATGTGATCCACAGACACTTTCGTGTATATATCTTTAGGTAGCATTATCTTCTTCTGACTTAAGACATCTAAGAAGGATACCATCGAGACTCTGGTGATAAAGGGTGTCACCCAGAATAGTGAAACGAGAGGCTCGTCGGATGAAGGTTTTATGTTGGGTTTTGGATGGTTCAAAGGGAAAGGTACCATTTCAGAGGTAATCATAGATATCTTTGTACCAAGGGGAATTGGGAACAACAAGTTTGCAGATGATTTCAGTTGTAGGAACATCAACGACAGGTATCAATAGTTGCTCGATTAAGAATTCACATTTCTGAGTGTTTATAGGCATATCTACTAGTGATCCAATAGTAGCCATAGCTACAACTTTATTATGTACCCTTAGAATTTTGTCAAAAGAGATACTAGAGAAGCGAGGCTTGTAGGTATCAACCAATTGCTTGTAGGGTATCAACTTGTCATCCTTCATTTGGTACTCAGCACTGACTTGTCTGATAACTAGTTGAGAGTCCCCATAGACTTGGAGTTCTTTGATATTCCATTCTACTGCTATACGGAGCCTTGTAAGGAGTGCTTCATACTCAGCAATATTGTTGGTACAAGGGAATTCTAGCCAATATGATTTTGGGATATAATCATTCTAAGGTGTGATAAATAGGATTCCGGCCCCTGAACCATGTTGTGTGTAGGAACCATCAAAGTATAACTTCCATTGTACTGAGGTAGCAAGAGTGAAAAGAACTTCATCTAGAAAGTTAGAGATAATGGGATTTACATATGCTATTGGAGCTTCAACTAGTTGATCTGCAAGAACTTGTCCCTTAATAGATTTTTGATTAATATACTCTATGTCAAATTCACTTAGAATCATGATCCATTTAGCTAGTCAGCCTTTGAGACCTGCCTTGGATAAAAGATACTTTAACGGATCAATCTTAGAGATGAGGTTGGTGTGTTGGTTTAACATATAATGCCACAACTTTTGGGAAGCAAACACCACTGCTAAACATGCTCTTTCCATAGGAGTGTAGTTGAGTTCATAACCAACCAAGGTGCAGATAATATAGTAGATTATCATGTTCTTTATCTGACTCATCATGTTGTACAAGAAGAGCACCTAATGCTGCAAATGTAGTAGAGATATATAGGATCAAATGTCTATTAGTTACTGGTGGTACCAAAACTAGAGGTGTAGCTAGATATTCCTTGAGTTGATCAAATGCCTTTTGACACCTAGCATCCCATTGAAATGAGACATCCTTGCGGAGCAAGTATTGGAATGGTTGACACTTATCTGCTAGCTATGCAATAAATCATCTATGGATTGCAACCTCCCTTGAAGGCTTCTTAATGCTTTGATATTCTTTGGTGGAGGCATTTCAATGATAGCTTTGACCTTGGCTGGATCCACTTCAATTCCTCTGTGAGATACAATGTACCCCAACAATTTCCCTAAAGTGACGCTAAAGACACATTTCTTAGGATTTAACCTCAATTGATACTTCTCTAGTCTATCAAATATCTGTCCTAGAACTTGTAGATGATCTACCCTAGAAGATTTGCCTAATATGTCATCAACATAGTCCTCCATAATGGTATGGAACAAGTCATGAAATATCACTATCATCGCTCGTTGATAGGTAGCTCCTGCATTCTTGAGAGCAAAAGGCATGACTTGCCAACAATAGTTACCCCAAGGAAATGTAAAAGCTATTTTGTGTTGGTCTTTTGGTGCTATCATGATCTGATTGTATCTAGAGAAACCATCCATTAGGGAAAGCATCTCATGACCTACTATCAAATCCACTATGATATCCATGTTGGGAAGTGGAAAGTCATCTTTGGGACAAGCTTTATTGATATGTCTAAAGTTTGTGCATATGCGAAGGCCCCCATTCAGTTTAGCTATAGGTACAAGATTAGTGACCCACTCTGTGTAATCAATAGGTCAGATGAACTTTGCATCTAGCAACTTCTCAAGCTCTGCTTTGACTAGGAGTACTATCTGTGGGTGCATCTTGTGAAGCTTTTATTTACAGGCTTGGCCTTTGGAGATATAACTAGATGATGAACCACAAGTGAAGGGTCCAATCTAGGCATGTTAGCATATCTCCAAGAAAAATTGATAGTTCTTTGCAAGAAGAATTTGGTGAAATCCTTTGTCTCTTGTTCTGATAAGGACACTGCTAGAAATGTGACCTTTGGATTCTAAATTGTGCCAAGGTTCATCTCTTGTGAGTCTTCTACTAAGAGAGATAATTTTTCTTGATACTTAGTTGGTAGGGGAAGGTCAAATCCTCCATCCTCAGGCACCTCAAAGAGGTTTTCACCATCAGAAACATCTTTTAGTTTTACTATTTTACAATCAAGAGTTGCCACATTGTGGTTTTCACCTAGGGATCTATTTTTATTTTCTCTTTTATGACTGGAAGATTTGGCATTCTCACCAAAATAAGTAGCTTGACCTAACTCCATGATAAAACTGACTTTGTGATCACCAAGAGGAATACTATCCCAGAGTCCCATAAATTCTAATATAGACTCATCATTCTGATAGATGTCTAGAACAGGGGCCTCTTGTTGGTCCCAATGAATGAGTTTAGGGTAGATGAGGGATAGATTCTGGGTTTTCATGGTTGAAGTGAGGGATATGGATATCATAAATATTGAGGTTTCTTGGAATAAGTCTGTGATGTGTAGGGAAGAGTCCTTGATGGTATCCTCTCTAGATATTGAATCTACGTGAAAGGCTTTCGCCACCTCGTCGATAATAAACTTAATGTCTAAGGCTCATGGTACCTCTTTACCATATCCTAACCCTTGCTAGTTGTATTTCTTTATCACAGTAATTGGTCCCATTTGACCTTGACCATGCTTTCCTAGGCCACATTTGCCTTTATAGCCATATTTTTAACAATTTTGAGACCATTGCCATACTTTTTGATAGGTAGTGTGACCGGTTCTTTTTCTTTGTATAGCCAAGAGGATATATCTTGAATGGTTTCTTCTTCTACCAAGCGTCTAGGAGTAAACTATGTGAGAGAAGTTGGTATCCTTAATTTCTTGGTAACTTTAGCTATGGGAGGTTTGCCGTAAGATTTTTGTGAAAGAGGCATCCTCCCCACACAACAAGATTTTGAGATATCATACTTGCTAAATCCTATGTCCCTGGTATGGACTTTGATTTTTGGAAGGGGATTGGATGTAGCTGCAGAGGCTTTGTGCAAAGTATCTAGATCAATGTATAGTGGGGATGATTGGGCTTCAACATTGTTGGGAATTTGGTTGCTATTCTTGTAATGTGCTTCATGGCATGACAAAATTCAAATGGATTAGGATCTCCTGGGATGGTGATTTCAGTACCATTATATGGGAACTTGAGGGATTGATGGTACATTGAGGGTACAACTCTCATGGCATGAATCCACAAGCCTCCTAGGACAATATTGTATAGTAGTTCAATGTCTAAGACTTGGCATCTTATTTCTAGCATGACAGGGTCCACTTGAATAGGCAAATGTATCACACCATCTGTCTGGTGCTTTACATCATCATATGCTATGGCAGTAATAGCCTGCTTAGTGTTTATATGATCCTTAGATTATCCTAATTGTTTTAGCAACTTGAGAGAACAAATGTTCAAACCAACACCGCCATCTATAAGTATACGTTTGATTTTACATTGGTGGATGAAGACTTCAATGTGTAGTGCATCATTTTGACAAGCATCATGAGATGGGAGGTCCTTTTCAAAAAAGACCACATTGTAGGGTGATGCAATGTTACCTATCATGGCTTGAAAGTCTGTGATAGCTATATTGTGGGGAACTAATGACTCTTGTAGGGCTCTTTCAAGCACAACTTTATGAGCGGGTGATGACTTTAGAAGGTCTAATATTGAGATATGTGTGGGAGTCTTCCCTAGATGTTCAACAGGATTATAATCATAAATGATTATAGGATTAGGTGTTGGACCATGAAGGGTAACACGACCATGACGAGTTGTGACGACACAATCTGGGGATTTACCTTTAATAGTAAGGTTGGATACTCTACTTTCTTCAAAATGACCCACAATGGAGTGATAAGAAGATGCATCTTTGTTAATGCTCTTTCCTTTATCAAGATTTTGACCTTTACCATGTTGAGGGAATGTATTTGTACATACGTTGAGATCTTGGTTTGTGGTATGATGAGGAGGCTCGTCGAAAGCAACGTCACCTCTATCTATGAGGTTTTGGATCATGTGTTTCAATTTCATGCAAGATGAGGTTTTGTGTCCTTTTTTTCTATGGTACTCACAAAATTTGTTATCTTTGTACCATGTAGGTTTAAAAGTAGGCTCATCATATTGATGTGCTTGGGGTAGCATGATGAGTCCATTTTGCACAATCTTTTTAAGGACTGATATAATAGGTTCATCCAAAGGAGTGAACCTACGTCTTGGAGACTAGTCTTGTTTTGGATGTTCTTGTTTTTGTTGCTCTCGAGGAGTAGATTGGGTTGATTTGGATAGATTGAGTGGTGTTTGGACATTTTGGATGTCTTTAGAATCCACAACACCATCATTTACAACGTTCTTGTTTTTGTTCCAAAATTTAGGTTTGTCATTTGATTGTTGGGGAGTATTGGCTTTAGTCTCCTTAAAGATTTTGACTAAACCTTTTGCAATGAGGGATTTTTTGATATTAGTTACTTTGTAAATGATCTCATCAAATGTGGTAACACTTTGGATTTGTATATGGAACCCAAGATCTAGATTAAGGTTTTGGACAAAGATGTTAACGAGTTGCTTTTCAAGTATTTGAACTCAGAGTTTGCTAGCCATATTTCTCCATATTTTTAGGAAGGAGATAAAAGTTTCACCATTTATCTATTTGTTGTTACAAAATTCTGTCATGGATACCTCATGTTCAATGTTATAAGAGAAATGGGTGGAATTTTTTTAGCTAGTTCATTGAAATTTTTAATACCCATGGGTAGGTATGAGAACCATTCTATAGCTTGCCCTCCAAGACTACAAGGAAAGAGGCACATAAGATAAGTGTCATTGTGTGCAACCTCAAAGCAAGCTATGTAGAACTCTCTAAGATGGTCTTTGGGATCTCCTTTTCCCTTGTGTTTATCAAATTTTGGCATGTCAAAATTAGGGGGAAAAGGTATCATTGGTAATGATCGATCAAATGGGTTTGGAAAAACCTCCTCCAAAGAGAAGGTTTTCTTGGTGTGACCAAATGAAAGATCGGATAATTGTTTTTGCAATTTAGAAACTTTAAGCTCAATAGTGGATGGAGGTGTAGGTAAAGCTAAATTTTGTTGGATTTGAGGTGGTTGTTGTTGCCCATAAGATGTATTGGAATTCCATCCATAAGAATTAAGATTGTATGGTTCATATGAAGTTTGGATGTTGTTTTAGGTAGGATCACGAAGGATATACCTTGGAATTTTCTGGAAACATGCTCTTGCGATCCAAAAAGGAGCGAGCACGTCTTAGAGCACCTGACTGATGAGACCTTGGACCCATCTATTTGGAAATCTATAGCTAGCACATTAGTGTGGCCCTCACAAATCTAGAGCCCATGATTCCATGACGACCGTTGATCTAGCATCAAGGACTTTGACTCAAACTTAGTAAATACTTGTGTGCATAGGAGGAGCCGGTTACTAGGCCTGAGGGACCGGTTTGGAATGGGACACAAGACATAAGGTTATAACTTAAAAAATGGACAACCAACAATAATAAGTAAACACAAAATTATAACATAGGCTCAAGAACAAAAGGCTAAGGGTTTAGGGTTTAAGGTGTTTAGGCAAAAACAACCATTTTCAAAGGTTTTAGGACTAGAGAGCAAGAAAATTTGGGAGACTCCATCAGTGGCTCTGATTGATGATGCATGGCTGACTCAGTCATGGTGAGGACCATAGAACTCTAGAAAGCAAATCAGACTAAACAAACCATAAAACTAAGATAGAAAGCAAGACAGAAAGTAGGAAAGACATAATTACCTACGTATAATGTGCATGGAAAAGATCCTTCTTTAAGAAAAGAAGGGTTTCAAAAATTATCCATGCACTGGTAATTCCTAAAACTCACCATCAAGATTTTGGAGAAAATATGAATCCTCTCCATGTGTGTTATTGATCAGGTAAGGACCTGTCCAAAGGGGATCAAATTTTCCATGTTTCCCTTTATCCTGATATCTTATATTCCACATGAGGACTAGATCATTGATTTGAAACTTCCTATCTGAAGCCTTCTTATCAAACAAATACTTCAACTTCTATTGCTTCTTCAGATTAGTATTCTGTGCTTCCCTTCTAGTCTCATCTAGTGCAACCAACTGATTGATTCTTTCTGCCATTGCGCCTTCTATACCATCACCACTTTCCTGTATGAACCTATATACCGACAAGAGATTGTTTTCAGGCATCTTTGCTTCAACTCCATATACTAATTAGAAAGAAGACTTCCTTGTTGCTTTCTTGATTGTTACTCTATCAACCCATACTACCAACTTGAGCTTGGAATCCCATGCCTTCTTATTCTTTCCAATGATCTTTTTGATTATCTTCATTAAACTTTTGTTACTGGATTCATCTTGACCATTACCTTGGGGGTGATATGGCGAAGAGTATGACAAAGTGATACCATAATCATTGCAGAAATCTACAAACTCACCTGACCTAAAACACATTGTATTATCTGTTACTAGTTTGTAGGTACTCTAAATCTTATTATTATATGCTCCAGAACAAAATTTGCAACAACCTTGCTTGTAGCCTTTCTAGTTGGAATTGCTTCAATCCATTTGGTAAAATAGTCAGTGGCAACCAATATCCAACTATGTCCAACTTGATTTTTGTGATATTTCACCAATAAAATCAATTCCCCATTGCTAAAAGGGAGCTTCAACTATTATGGTCCTGAGTGGCAATGCACCTGCATACATCATTCTTCCTAAAAATCTTTAGCATGATTCACATTTTATCACCATCTTGTGTACATTAGAGAAGAGAGTAGGCCACCAATATCTTGATCTTAAAATCTTGTGTGCAGTAGTTTTGGCCATGTAATGTCCTCCACACACTCCACTATGCATCTAATTCAAAATCTTAGTAGCCTAATCTTCATCAACACATCTGAGCAATACACCATTAGAATTCTTCCAATACAACTGTCCTTACAGAATGACATATTTTAGGGCTTGCAATTTTAGTGTCCTCTTTTGATTGTCACTTAAGTGAATTGGACATGTCATATCCTATAAGTATTGAACAATATCCTTATACTACTCTAAAATTTGTACACTACATACTTTGTCTTGTACAACATTCTTAACCACATTCACCTGACAAGCCTCAAGATTTGATTCAATCATCAACTTTGCCAAACATTGTCCTCTCACCAATTTAGTAATTTGAATATCAATGTTGAAATCTTATATCTTATTTATCCATCTGCAACACTTTGCTGTCACTTCTTGCTCTGTAAAGATATCCTTTACAGCAGAATGAGGAACATAAGCTATAATTTGAGCACCAACCAAGTAAGGCCTGGAATTCTTCACTGCTCTGACCAAGGCATAGGCATGCTTCTCCATCATATCATACTTCAATTCTGTATCCTGCATGGACTTACTGAAAAATGCAATAGGTTGTTCAAATCCTTCATTGTTCTTTAGTAATAGGACTGTAGTAATTGTATGAAAAGAGGCAAAGGAATACAACTGAAAAGGCTTTGAAAAATCAAGAGACTTCAACACAGGGGCTATCTTAATAGCTTCTTTTATATTATGAAATGCTTGAACTTCCTCATCTCCCCATGTAACTGATTCACCTTTCTTCATCATTTTAGATATTTCCTTGGTTGTTTCTACAAATTTGGTGATAAATCTTCTCACAAAGTTAATCTGTCCAAAAAATGATTGAATGCCTTTAGCTGTTTTAGGCATTGGAATCTTGTCAATGGCTGCAACCCTATCTGGATCAATTCTTACTCCTTTGGACACAATATGCCCTAACAACTTACCCTCAATTACTCCAAAAGTACACTTCTTAGGATTAAGTGATATGCCATACTCCAATGCTCTAATGAAAATATTTTCTAAGTGCATGCAGTGATCTTCTGCTTTCTTGGAATAAGTAGTCAAATCATCTTGATACATTACTAGTATGGAGTTTATGAGACCTACAAATGCAACATCCATTGCTATTTGAAATGTCACTCCTACATTTGTCAGTCCAAATGGCATTCTTATATACACAAATGTGCCCCAAGGTGTAGTGAAAGTAGTCTTGTACTACTTCGATTCCTTCACTTTCACTTGAGTATAACTTGAGAATTCATCCATCATGGATAGAATCTCACATCCTGTAACCTTTTGTCATATAGCTTCCATATTAGGCAGTGGTTAATTATCCTTCAAATATGACACATTAAAATTCCTAAAATCAACACACAATCTGATATCTCCATTCTTTTTTCTGACTGGAACTAAATTGGAAACCCAAGTAGAGTGCCTAATAGGTTTAATGATTCCTCCATCCCTAAGCTTTATTAATTCTTCTTGCATTTTGGGGGCTAGGGTTGGCTTAATTGACCTTTGTTTTTACCTAAATGGCTTAGCATCTAGCTTTAGTGGAATCTCCTGTTGGAATATGTCTTCCCTATAGGCTTTTAAATTATCATACAACCATGAAAAGACATGTTTGTACTTTTTAAGTAAGGCAATTAGCATTGTTCTTATATGTGAGGTGAGTTTCTTACCAATACAAACCTTCTTAGGAGCATCATCTGTACCCAAATTTACTTCCTCTTGATCCTGCTTATTTGTTGAAGTAGACTTGGCAACAAATTGATGATTGTTATCAAATGCCCTTTCCAAAGAAACTAACCCTTTAGGAATCTTGTTTGTCTTGAGCTGTATTATCTCTTTACCAAATAATGTTTCTTTCCCATCAATAGTTTCCACAAAGTTTTGAAAATCTATCTCTTGATTTTCATATTGATCAATGTAATGCAGAAATCTGATCAAATCCTTATCATCATCAAATACCTGCCAATTACAAACATTATCAGGGATTGCAAGCCTTACCTTTATCTTTAATTTTGTAATGTCAGCTAGGGTAATGTCATCTAGCTTGATTACAACATTTGCCAAGAAATATGCCACGGCATTCCTAGACCTTTCAACCCAATTAATAGAAAATGCATAAAATAATTCAATAATATCCCTCACTACATGTTTATACTGCTTTAACCTCCTATTTTTTGATGCATACTTGTCTCTGACCTATGAAACAATAAGCTCTAAATCATCTAATACTTTAAGTGCTTTAATTCCATGTTTGACATCTACGTTCAATCCAAGCAAGAGTGCTTCATATTTTGCAATGTTATTAGTGCACTCAAACTTCAAGAGAAATGAAAACTTGAAAGTCTTACCACTAGGAGCAAAAAAAACCACACCAACACATAAACCTTCCTTTGAACAGGCACCATCAAAATACATGGACCAAAATTCATTTCCCTCTTTTGATTTCTCTATCTCATGATCAATTGGTCTTTTCTTCTTAGTGTTAGAATTAAATGACACTACTTGGAAGTTGTCACAATCAACATTAAAAAAGCATACCTGATCAATAGGTTTATATTCCTCAACCAAGTTTGGTGCTCTTTCTTCTCTTTCTAGTTTGACATCCTTATCATTGATGGGAATAATGGCATAAGATAGATCTAACTGCATACTACCTCCAATCAGTGCTACCCTTCTTCTAGACAACAACATCCCATATTGAGGCTGCATATCTACCACAATAACATTCATTGTATACTTTTTCTCCAGGTAGGCTGCAAGCATGAAATCAACATTCTTCATAACTCCACTAATAGGCACCTCCCTATTATCCATAGAAAAAAACTTACCACATGCCTTGTCTATTATTATTCCTATATGTTCCATGATGGCTAAAGGCATGATGTTAGCGGATGCACTTGAATCAAGCATGTAGTTCCTTACCAATTTACAATTTATAACCAAAGTGACATAAAAAGGCTCTATCTAAGAGGGGCACTTAGTGAGAGTAGTCCCCAAATATATTTCTGGAATCTCTTCTTCCCTTGCTGACAAGGTGTCGCTGTACCTCATCATTTAATCTATTTTCCAGATGTCAATAATCCAGGGGCTGTGTCCATGACTGTCTGTAACTAGGGATTCTATAGTTACCAGCTTCTAGCTAATCCGAACAGCTTCTACAAATTGAAAAGAGATTAATCTATCTACTTACTAAATTTAAGGAATATTGAAAACAGGATAAAACAGGAAATTTACTCAAAGCAATCTTAAAATAGTAACATGCATCTACCTATCAAAATCAGTAAATACTTTGCATAATAGAAAGTTGAAGTAATAAAACAATGGTACTAGCCTCCTGCCTTAGTGGTGAGAGTGGGCCCTTGCTCCACACCCTTGGGGTTGAAGGCTTCAGTAAGAAATCAGCACAAAAGAAGATCACAACTAGATTCAATCCAATTCATTCACTCTGCATTCATGAAAATATTGCTAACACAGAACTAAGATTTTTTTGAGAATCAGAATAATTCAATCATTGTATATTTCTTCTGCTATTTCTACAAGTATATATGAAAAATGAATGATGACTTAACACTTATCTTATCTATCAGTTCCTCTATGAGATGACATCCATCTCTTTATTAAACTAGCTATTTAACTATGAAAGAAAATCATGCAAATAAAAAGTAGACTTGAGTGGAACAGAAGTCCACTCAAAATCTAAGTTTGAGTCTTAATACATTTGGGCATCGAGGCCTTGAAAATAAGGATGTTGAATTAGTTCCATCGTAACTCATGCAAAAACTTTGAAAAGATAAAGCTCCAGCAGTTTAACTAAAGATGACCCCTCACCACTCAGGTGATGATTTGAGTGAAATGAGGGGTATAATAATCACTGTTGAGAGTGGCTGGTCGGCAAATTATGCTGGAAACATGCCCTGCTCTTAGGAGGTGCTGGAGATAACTATTCCTATCTACAACTCCAGATATACTATAGCTTCCTCTGTTTAGCTCTAGAGATGCTCCAGACTCCCGCAAAGCTCCGGAGAGGCATTCCTCATTCCTTCAAAACTTCAGGTGTCATGGTCCTTTGGTATTGTCTCTAGAGATCATTGAAAACTATCTCCGGAGATGCACAAAATTGTTGTTCCTGGCATCTACACCTGTTGATTCAAAAAGAGAGAAGTTTCTGCATTTTTCCATCAATTCCATGCACATTAGTCACTCAATCAGAAATTGTAACCTTAAGCAATCTATCTCAATTAATTATTAAATAGAACGATCTTGCTAGCTTATTTGGGTGCAGACATTAGGAAAGATGGACTTGGGAAGGAGAAAAAGAGAGGCAAAAAGATGTATTTCATGAGTACAACTTGGCACTCATCACTTGCATCATTTACATGGTCCTTTTCTTGTCTTTTATCACTTTAATTTGTCTGATTAGCAATCCCAAAAATTAAGGCCAATTCCTTATTCTTGTGTTCTTCAATCTTCATCATCTCAAGCAATAGGATAGAAACTTTCATTTGTGATAATGCTTGAGTCATATCAAATGGAATAAACTTTTATACTTGACTCATACCTGGTGTGTTGTGATTCTTACCTTTGTCATCAGTCTGAACAACTTTAACACCTCTTGAATTTTTGGTGCTCATACCTGGTTTATCTTTGGACTCTTTCTTACCATTGTTCTACTTCTTTGGAATCTCTGCAACTAAACCTTTAACATTATTTTGAAACTGCTTCATAAATAGGCTTGCTGGTTTCCCAAGATCACTAGTTTGAACCTTGCTCCTAAGATTATAGTTACTCTTTACTTGAACAACTCCAACAGCTGTGAGAGCCCTAATTTATTCATCAGAAGGTCTCCTCAGTCCAATATTAGGAACACCTAATTCAAGTCCATATATATAATGATCTTCATTTTCATCATCTGAGAAAACTTGCTAACAAACCTGTTCTTTCTAATATCTTTTTTCATTCACATCTATTTCAGCATCATGCTCATTTGAAGAAGAGTAATCACCACTAGTAAATAGCATGTTAATATTGTCATCTTCATTATAATGTGGCTCATTACACTCATCACAATTATTACCATTATTTTGAAAAGACTGAGCAACCATACATTGTAATGGTGAATGAGGCATTTGACAGACCATACACCATGGAGTGTCTTCAACCACATTTATGTTTTTCTTTAGTGGATTAGGTGTATCTCTACTATGTTGACCTTTCTAGTTATTTTTACTATTCAAAATAGGTTTTCCATTGTGCCAGTTTGTATTGTATGGCATGTCATGCAACTATGGTCTTGTTTCTAGGTTTTGATAGTTATGTTTATCAGCTATTAGTCCTTTTCTGCCCTAGCCACTTTGTAGCTAAGATCTTTCAAAGCATTAATTACTTTATCCTACTTATCTTCAAGGGTGGAAGTTGTATTCTGTTGGATTTTATTGTTTGGGTTTTGCAGGATCTTCACTTCATCTCTCCTACCCCAATTTCCTGATGCTTTCTTATTATTCTCAATATTAGTTACAATTTTGAATCATCTCTTAAGCTTGCTGGGATTTTATCCCTCAACTCATATCCCTTCTTTGCATCAAAATAATTTGTGTACAAAACCATACACATTGGTTCATTAGGTATCATATGAGGCAGAACCTTATTCAGAATTTAAGTGAATCTAGCATCAAAATTAGTAACTGATTCATTTGATTCTTTGGTTATACTAGTGAACTCATTTATGATAAATCTAGGATCATTCTTATCTCCATACTATTCTTTAAAAACCCTCTTGAATTCATCCCATAATCCAATACTTTGATTAGGCAAATTTCTATACCATTCTCTAGCTTCATCAGCTAAAGATTACATAAACAATTTCATAACATCTTCACGCTCAACCTAAAAATTGTCCATTAAATTCATAAATGCTTTTAGATGTTCCTCACCAGATACTGCATTATTACCTAAGAACTTTGTTAATGCAGTCCTAATATCATTGTATATTGGGTTAGGATAACTGGGGATACTAGTGAAATATAACTATCTGTACCTATCTAACTACATAGGTTTTCTACCCAATACATTTTGATTTACATTACCTTGAACATTCACATTCTGATTTCCTGGAGGGTTCTGATTTTCCCTATTTTGATTATGATTTACTTGGTTTTGATTCACATTCTGTTGTTGATTGGCATGCAAATTCTGATTGGCATTTTGATCAACATTCTGATTAACCCCTCCATGTGGGTTACCCATTATATTCTGATCGTTTTGATTGGCTACATTTTGAACAACAGGGATTGCATTCTGATAAGCAGTTCTTAATGCCTCAACCCCGAGTCTCATTTCATCTCTTATCTTGATTGCTTCTAAGAATTCAATTTCATCTTTGAGGTTCTTGACTTCATCCAATAGTTCATTTTCACTAGGCATTGATGAAGATAATACGTTTGTGTCCTGACCATTTTTACTCTTTGGAGAGTCTACATTTATGGGATTCTCAAATGGATTACTACTTGGGCTTCTCCGAGACATGTCAAATCTCACTCTCTATCTGTTAGCTTCTTTTTTTTAATAGGTTTCATGAATGTTGGCTTTTGCATTTGTGAAATGTTGCTTAGGAAACCTAGCCTCATGGAACTGATTACCACCTTGGCTATTATCAGTATTTTGAGGATCATTTTGGTTACCTTGGTTATTAGCAAATTTGTTTTGTCCCTTTTACCTCCACATTTTTCCTATTGGTAGCTCTAGAACTAAGGGATTATTTTGGGACCTTCTTCTGTGCATAAAAATAGTGATTCACCAGTTAGGAGATAGATTCAGAGTCACCACCCACCAAAATGGGATTCAATCTAATAAGATTTGGGTTCTTTTGTTGACAAATCCCTAGTAGAGTCACCAATTTGTTGGTGTTCCCAACTGATTGCCTGATTATCCCTATAAGGTAGCTATCCTCAATGCTTAGGATTCTTAGATTAGTGGCCAACGAATAGGAGACAATTGCATATTCTCCTCTACACTTCAGGCTTTGCTAGACCTAGGCCCAGGTATCCCCTTGTGATAATATTTGAAATATCATGCCTAAGAACAATGAGATATCAGTTTAAGCAGAATGTTCTCACTTTTATATTGAGGTATGAAAAGATCCTAAATTAGACTAGCTAAACCCTCAACATGTATCTTTTTCGGTACTCTTAGAGCATGGAACAACTTGAACACATTATACAAAAAAAATAGAAAAAGGTGTAGACACCTAAAATTATCCCAAATCAGACATTCATCTACCATACTTCACTATTAAATAATTCTTAATTATTTGATTAAATTCATCTATTGATATCCATCTTATTCCTCCATATTAATTAAATAATTTTAATTATTTAATTAAATCAATTTTCCTCCACACATTAATTAAATAAATTTAAATTATTTATTTAATTAAAGCTAATATTCAATTTCCTTCAAAATAAATAAAATTCAATATTTTTTTATTTATCCATGTGCATGAAATTAAATAATTAATTTATTTAATTTCCTATTATTCCCTCTCCTCCATAATTCACTCAATCAATTTAGATAACTAATCAATCAAATTAGTTAGCTAAATCAATCAAATCAATTAACAAGTCAATCAATCTAGTTAACTAATCAATCAATTTAGTTGACTAGTTAATCAATTTAGTTAACAAGTCAATCAATTTAATTAACTAAGCAATCAACTCAGTCAATTCTTCACTCAAATCTATTACCTCCCCTGATGCATGAGAGGAAAAGGACACTTGTCACTCTCTCATTTGTTCACATCTCTCAACCAATTCTAGCCATTGATCTTTCTGATCATTCACAACCAATGATCTTCACTTCTAGAAATCTATAAATTGAACATCCTTCTCAACCTATGAGCATCTCTCATCTTCATACAACATCATGCTACTGAAATCATTCTAGATTTGTTTATCTACTATCCTCGTACAACTGGTTATGCTTGAGATGAGCAATCCACATACATATCAATAAAGAAAGGAGCATCCATTAGAATTTTGGTGCAATTTTAGTACGCTCAATCAGTGAGGTTGGATTTGTGAATGCAAAGGGTGGCAAATTGTATTTGATTTCAATTTCTTTCATTTATGTTTGCATCTTAGATTTTACCTGTCACATTTTGCCTTTTTTTTGCTTTCTGATAGCCCTTGGTCATATGAAAGACCAAGGGATTCGCTGCAAACATAAACCACCAATTTTAATTGCTCCCATAACCACGCATGTGACTGGTTTCATCGCTAACCGCTAGTGGTTAACTGACTGTCTGTGCCTACCCTTGTTCCTCCAAAGCCCTAGAAAGGGTAGTTTTTTTCTTTTTTTTCATAACTTTGACATAGAAAATTAGATTTTCATGAAACCAACAGTGTTGGAAAGCCAACTCACCCAACTTCGCTGTGGTGAAGGATTTTTCAAGTAATTTTATCAAGTTTGTTAGCTACACTCAGACAAATTCAACCCTTCATTGCAAACTTCAAACATTCATATCTTGTGCAAATTTTATCCAATTTGAATGCAATTATTTTTGAAATAACATAAAATTTCCTATAGATTTTGATCATATCCTTTATTTTGCTTTTACTATTCATCATTATTAGATTTGTTTTAGATTGCTCTTTTTTCACGCTAACATGTGGGTTTGCAAGTGTCTTTGTTCTTTTTTGTTTTGGTGGCATAGGGGAAGACATAAGGCACTACATCTACATCAAAATCAATATCATATCTAAAGATAAACATTGTAGGTGCACACAATCCAACTTTTGTCTTGTCATTTAATCACAAACTTGTTTGCAATCACACTTCAAATTGGGCTTAAATCAAACAATTGTTTGCATCATCATACTTGACGTTGGGCTTAAAATGAACACGTGTCTTCGTCATCACACTTGGATTTGGGTATAAAAAGAACTTGTACTTAAATTTCTTGGTGGATTTGAGTGTGATTTAGAGTGTGTATGCTCTTCTCATGCACTTCGTGTGATCTTGAGAATCAAAAACATCCTTTAATTCATTCATCTTCACACACACTTTCAATTCCTAAGGGTCAATTAACATTGTGAGTGTGAGTCAAATGTGAGTTTATGCTCTCTCCTCACACCACAAGGTGATATTAGAGATCAAAAGCACCACTTTATTTGCTTTTGTCACCCTTCTTAGGAGGTTTACTTGGAGACACACCACTCCAAGGGACAACCTCAACACTTGTGTTCTAGCAGAGTATAAAAGGTAAGGAGCAAATCGAAAGACACAACTCTTGGAAGTTGGAATCTTGTCATTTGGGCTAAGCCCCCAAGAACTTTATATCTTAGAGAAATGAAGGTGAAGGGTGGGTTACCCCTTTCTCCTGGCTGTGTGGAATTATTTCACTTTCATTACATGGAATTCGGCCCCCCGTACCTTGTGTATATTGGGGACATCCTTAGAAAACTTGTTTATCCTAGCTTAAGACCTCTTGGACACAATCATTTGACTAATATTAGGCTTGTTGACGTGTCTTCAAGTGTTTTCATAATCACAACAATAAATCTTGATAAGTCAAACTTGCCATTGTGTCTTGTGTGTGTGATTTATGTATGTACATGTGAAATCTTTTGTTTGCAAGTTCCCTAAATCAAGCTATCAACAAATACATCTTACATCATCCTAATTGTCCTTATCATCCACTTTCATCCTAATCAAAATCCAAATCCTTCAATTCATATCCACATCATAATAATAATCATCCAATCCAATCCAACTTCTTCTAATCCTCACCACAATCTATCCCTTTCTTGAGCCTCATCTAATCCATCCTTTGTCAAAATGGTTATGACACTAGCAAATAAGAACCCAGAGAAAGATCGTTATGGTATTCAAAAAATGTTTGTTGAACTTAAGATGTTATATAAATAGGAACAAGTCATTACCCCACCAGAACACCAATAATCCTAACCACAACAACAACAATTCCAACAACAACAAGTCCTAGACCAACAAATCATACAACAACAATTCCAACAACAACA
Source organism: Cunninghamia lanceolata (assembly GCA_027924645.1). Lineage (NCBI taxonomy): Eukaryota > Viridiplantae > Streptophyta > Pinopsida > Cupressales > Cupressaceae > Cunninghamia > Cunninghamia lanceolata. The sequence goes on from BSBN01000209.1 coordinate 4,980,312, forward strand.
AGTCCTAGACCAACAAATCATACAACACCGACAATCACAACAACAACACCAATAGTTCCAACAACAACATGTCCTAGACCAACAAATTATACAACAACACCGATCCCAATTGCAACAAAACCAACAATTCCAACAACTCCTAGCTACCTATCAATCCCAAACTCAACAAACACAATGCCTCTCCATTCAACAACCACAACCACAACCTTTATTTAACACATCATTCACTATACCATCACCCGTACAACATCAACATATTCTTCCTCAATTCTATGGGTCATTCCCCTTAACTTCATACCAACCTAATCCAACCACATATCATGTTACCCCTACATAAACCTATCCCACTTCTTCCAATGTTAACCCCTATCTATGTCAATCCATATCCCAATATCATCCAACTACTTATCCCATCATTCCAACTCAACATCAAATCCACTCAAAAGACTATCAAGTTCCTTCACAACAAGACCATACAAGTCCAAGCTACCCTTTGCAACAAGATCAAGTGTCCTTAAGTCCTTATGGTACCTTTGACAAGGGGAACACCACTCTAGCTTATGCATCCTATGTATACCCTTCATCATCATCCAATCATATGCCAATACAAGAGCCTACTAGTCCTATCCCAACACCAACATGTAGTCCCTATCATAGTCCATTGGTCCATCAACCTTCCAATCCATCAACCTCTTCAACTCCTTTATCACCATGTTTTATCAACCCTTCACTAGAGGATCCCTTGGATATAAGCCTACAAATATTGTTACAAAAATTGGTCCAAGTAAAGTTTATTGAGCTACCCCTGATAAAACCATATGATCCACATGTCATTGCACTCCATGGATATAATGTAAAGGATTATTGTGCATACCATAGGGTTTAGGGCCATATGACATTTATTTGTTATACACTTATGAGAGTGATCCAAAATCTCAAAAAGTGTAGGAAGATTGTCATAGGTGATTCCAAATACACTAAATCTACCCCTATGGTCCATCCATCTAAACACAATCCCAATCCTAATCCGTCTAATCCCATTATGCCTCCAGCTAGCCCAAGTCCTAATCCATCTAATCCCATTATCCCTCTAGCAAGCCCAAGTTCTAATCCCATTATTCCTCCATCCAATCCAAATACTCATCCTAAGCCTACAACACCTTCCACCCCTATTATCTCTCCACCTAATCCTAATCCTAAACCTACAACACCATCCACCATTATTATTCATCCATTATATTTCCCATCCACCCATACACTTATGAAGGATGTGATCCAATGGCTATTAGCAAGGAATCAATCATCTCCATGTCATCAAACACCTATCCAAGAGCCTATCAAAGAGCCTTCAAACATCATGTCCATTCCTTCAACCCCATCATGTAATCCACAACCCATCAAGCCTATTGAATAGTCTCCTACCATGAGTCCCAGTCAAGATTCATTCTACCCTCATGTTGTTGACCATCTAGAACCTATCAAGCTTATCCAAGAGTTGTCTACCTCCACTTCCATTCAAGAAAATCAAGAGTTATATCAAGAGTATAATCTAAAGCATGTGGAAACATTAGCCCCTCATCCAAATCAAGATCAAAGCACTTCCACTCATCCTCTACATAATCCTCTTTATGATCAAGATATTATCTATGATCAAGTTACTACCCATGAAAAGTAATCCAAGTTCATCCTATCCAAGCTCACTATCACATTATCCATGTTAATCCTCTCTATGACCAAGAGCCTATCCATGACAAAATTGATCCTATCCATAATCTCACAACTATCCATGAGCAAGATAACCAAACTACTCCTATCCATCCTCCACCTAATCCTATCCATGATCCTACAACATCCACTTTCCTTGATGAGACACTTGGCTCCCAAGTAAACATAGATGATCAAATAAATAGAATGGATCTTAATGAGCATAATGATAATCAAGATCTTATTCATACTTTGTCCTCCAAAATTGACCATATTGCAAATCCATCACTAGTAGAAAAATAGAAATAAATGACTTAGAAAAACTACCAAAAATTGGTCATGTGATCAGTAGTTTGGTCACGTGACCATTGATAGTTTATTGCCGGTCATTTATCTCGTGACCAAATTTATGACCAAACAAATTTTAGTCATTGATTTAGTCATTAATTTAGTAGTATATTTAGTCTTTAATTTGGTAGTATATTCAATCATCAATTTGGTAGTATATTTAGTCATTTATTGTTGTTAACTGGTCATTTATTTAGTCATTGTAATCATTAATTTCCATCAATTGGTAGTATATTTAGTCACTAATTTCTGTCCATTGGTAGTATATTTAGTCATTTGTATTAACTAATTTCTGTCCATTAGTAGTATATTTGGTAATTTTAATCATTATTTTTCCATCAATTGGTCATATATAAACAACTAGTACATGATAAACATCAACTATGCCATTTTTTGTTGATAAACTTTAACAAATCTACTAAAAGGATTGAAACAACAATGCTGGAAAATAATTCACTGTATATTCAAACTGTATATAAAATATGTTGCAAAGAACTCTATATATAGAGTTTTCAAGACAGAATATTTCTGTAGTATGTAAATTGCTGATTTATTATGCTTTTAAAACTAAAAAAAACTAAAACTAAAGCTAAAAAGCCATCAGTGTGAATGCATGTCTTCAATGATGCCATTGTTGCACATGGGGTGGCTGTAAATGCATCTAGAAGGCACTGGTTTTGCATTTTCTCCTTGCTCTGTACCTGTCCACAATTAAAACTCAAAATTTGTTAATATTTTTAAAAGATTTATGAAACTTTGAAATATGAAAAACAAAGTGGGATGATAAGGAATTTTACAACAATATAGGCATATATTATGAAAGTATTCAAGAAGAAATGCATATACAGGTTTGATAGTCAAACTCCATAGTTCATTTATTCATATTTGATTGAAACATAGTATGATCTATGCAAAGGTAACCCCCAATCATATACAATTTCAACTAAACAACATTGAGGACTGATGTTCAAGTTTGACTCACACAAATAATGCTTCAACAATATGAAATTTACCAATAATTACTAATATGTTTGTAGCAGCAAATGACAATATTCAAATAAATACTTTCAAACCCGTAGGTGGTCATGCCAGGAAAGACTTTGCCTTTGCAACTCCTCACAACTGATGACGATAATATGAACTTAGAATGCTTACAATTAAAAATGATTTCCACAATAAAAAAGGCTATAAAATAAAAATTTATATAATATCCATGAACATTTACATTAAGAGAATATTAAAAAATAATAATTAATAGAGGCATTTTCGAAAGCCCTTTTCAATAAAACCATTTTGTGCATATACTACAATTAACACATTCCATGAGACCACATTAATGCATCAAAGTAAACATATCAACTGATAATAGCAGGGATGAAAAATATGCTAAGAAGCTCCCCCTATCAAGAAAACTACATCATAGACATGATAGGTCATCAATACCAACATAATTCATGCTTATACCATTGCCTCTAAAACCTTGTACACCTATCCTCAAGTATGATGTAGGAGCATCCCTGGTTCAAGAGAAATCTTGCATCAACCAAAAACATTTGCATTTCAGTTTGTTTGCATTTTAGTTCTTTCATTTTCTAGTTCAGTTTAGGCAGTTCAGTCAAAAGTAACTTTCAACTTGTGGTCTGGTTTTGGCATTTCACATCTTACGGATCTGGGCTTAGCATCTACATTCATTCATCTTCATCATATCAAGAATTTAGAGCATTTAGATTAGTTACTAGAAAGTTATCACTATCAGAAGATCCTCTATTTTCTCAGTGTAGAGCTTTTTGACAGTCATGAGCAATCCACTGAAGGAGAAGATTTGTGAGCATTGGCTGACTTGCGGATCCTAATGATGTATTCCACAATGTTCCTTGGTTTATGGCCAACCTTCCTCATAGGTCTACACTTCATTGTATCCATTGGAGAAGGATTTTCAAGCCAATAGGTCTGACCTATCCAAGCACACACGTTACACCTCTTCACCGGGATTCTGAACCTCTTGTGGCCAAAATGGAGGAATCTATTGTTCTAGATAAGATATATATTGATGTAATAGATCCTTAGGAAAGTAGTTAACAAGTTCTCATGATTTAGAAGTTTGATAATTAGATTCTTTATGAAGGAGCTTCAAAGCTTTATCTTGCGCATGTATGTGATCAGGCCTTTAAGCCCATATTGTAAGCTCGCATGTTGCCGGCCAGATTATATTTGAATTCTATGATATACTGAATGACTGAATCTACATTTGTTCCATTGTTTTGAGTTGTTTCCATTGTGTTTACTCTTGTTGCATGGTCTAGACAGTTCATTTTGTGAATCCTCCTACTGTGACTGCACTAAGTGGTATTAGAGCAAAAGTTTGATTCTTTGGAGTGAATTGGCAAAGGGGATTCCGTAAGATCTTATTGTGAGCAGATCACCGATCCAAGGCAGGTTACTTGTGTGCAACCAATTACTGATTGAGAGGCAGTTGTCGCTTGTAGCCCGATCACCAAATTTGAGGTAGTTTGCACTTGATCCTAGGAAGATGTCACCACAAAGAGTTCCTCTTGTTGGTACAATGGCTAATAGAATAGATGAGATGATGGATTTGATGAGAACAATATGAATTTTTTTGGATGCTGTTGAAGAAGATAGGTGAAGAGGATTGACGTCGAGACCTAATGTTGAAAGTGATGATGAAGAAGAATTTCAATCTGTTGAACAAACTGGAGAAACCCTAGAAGGTCATGAAGAAGAATTAGATCAGGTAAAGATGTTGTGAGCTATTTCAAAGATTGGAAAGAGACCTAGAGTTGATGTATCGAATTATACTGGTAACTTAAACCCTGAAGAGTTGATTGACTGGATAAATGACATGGAAGAATACTTTGAATATGAAGAAATTGAAGATCCAGAAAAGGTGAAATTTTCAAAGACAAAACTGAAAGGGCATGATGCTATATGGTAGAAAGAAGTTTAGTTGGAAAGAAATAGAAGAGGGAAGGAAAAGATTACAAAGTGGGACCAGATGGTGACAAAGTTGAAAAATCAATTTATACCTGTTGACTATGAGTTGGAACTGTTGAAGAGATTGCAAAACCTAAGGCAAAAGGAGAAATCTGTGAAGGAGTACATTGAAGAATTTCATAAAATGATCATAAGGATTGGACATAGTGAAGCAAGTAAGGAGAAAGTGGCTAGGTACATCAATTGACTGAGATTGAACATTCAAGAAGAACTAAGCTTGGTAAGGATGACATCTTTGGAGGAAGCATATCAATTTGCCTTGAAAGTTGAAGAGAAGCTGAATAAGAAGCATGATCAAAGACAAAGAGGCAGAGGAGGTAAATTTCAGAGAGGTAGGACATTTTCTAGATATGATAGATCATTTGTGGAGTAGAACAAGTTTGACATCCCATTAAAGAAGGGTGATAGAGATAACATTGCTTACCAGAGAGATGACAAAAAAATTTACCAGAGAGGAAACCCTAGTGCATATTGAAATGAAGGATACGAAAGAGAAGGAAGAGGATTTGATAAGAGAACATTCAGAAGCACTTGTTTCAAGTGTGGAGGTGAAGGACATAGAGCATTTGAATGTAATCAAGGTAGTACAAGTAAGAATACAGAGAGCACTGGAAGAGCAGCCTATGTTGAAGAAGAACCTGTTGGATCACCTTGTTCATTTGGCAATCCAAAGAAAGGAGAATCATTGGTGATGAGAAGAGCACTATTTCAAGTGGAGACAAATGAGGAACCATCATAGAGGAAAAGTCTATTTAGGACCAGATGCAAATCCGCAGGTAAGTGTTGTAAAGTTGTGATTGATAGTGGTAGTTCAGATAACCTAGTTTCAGAGGAGATGGTGACTAAGTTGAAGTTGGAAAGATTGAAACACCCTAAGCCTTATTAGATAGCATGGATTCAGGATTATCATAAGATACTAGTGAGTGAGCAATGTTTGTTGAAATTTCATATTGGATCTTATCATGATGAAGTCTTGTGTGATATTATGCCTATGGATGTTTGTCATATCTTGTTGGGTAGACCTTGGTTGTATGTTAGGAAAGCTATGCATGATGGGAGAAAGAATACATATACCATAACATTAAATGGAAAGATAATTACTTTGATTCCTTTGGAGGATGATCCTAAGAGTGAAGTATGTGGGAATGCTAGAATATGTTTGATAGATGGAAATAAATTTCTGGATGGTTTAAGACATGAGAATATGTGTTATGCCTTGATTCCTAAGAACCTTGAAGCCTTGAAGAAAGAAATTGAAGAATCACAATAGCAAGAGATAAAGGATTTGCTGACAGAGTATGAAGACATCATATCAGATAATTTACCTGAAGGATTACCACCTATAAGGAGTATCAGTCATCACACAGATCTTATACCAGGAGCAAGTTTGCCTAACAAAGCAACACATAGGATGACACCAGTAGAGAATGAATAATTGAATAGACAGATACAAGAATTGCCGAGGAAAGGTTTGATTAGAGAAAGTTTGAGTCCTTGTGTAGTACTTGCAATTTTGGCACCTAAGAAGGATCGAGAATGGGGAATGTGTATTGATTCCAGAGAAATAAACAAAATCACAGTTAAGTATAAATTTCCTTTACCTAGGATGGATGATATCATGGATTGTTTGAGTGGAGCAAGATATTTCACAAAGATAGACTTGAAGAGTGGATACCATCAGATCAGAATCAAAGAAGGTGATGAATGGAAGACTACTTTTAAGACAAATGAAGGATTGTATGAGTGGTTAGTGATGCCTTTTGGATTGACAAATACACTGAGTACTTTTATGAGATTGATGAATGATGTTCTGAAGAAATTCTTGGGTAAGTTTGTGATTGTGTATTTGGATGATATTTTGATTTTTAGTAAGACAAAAGAAGAACATTTGTGGCATATTAGACAAGTTTTGTAGAGGTTGAGAGAAGAGAAATTGCTGATAAACATCAAGAAGTGTAGTTTCATGAAGGAAGAGTTGGTATATTTGGGATTTGTAATTTCTATGAAAGGATTGAAGATGGACCTTGAGAAAGTAAAAGCAATTATTGAATGGCCTACATTGGAAAGTATTGGAGAGGTTAGATCATTTCATGGATTGGCTAGTTTCTACTAGAAGTTCATTAGAAATTTCAATTCAGTTTGTAACCCTATGACTGAGACAATGAGAGGTGACAAGAAAGATTTTAAGTGGACATTAGGAGAAAATAAAAGTTTTGAACCATTGAAGTAGAAAGTGACAAAGCAACCTATTTTGGTATTACCAGATTTTAATAAGGTATTTCAAGTTGATTGTGATGCAAGTGGAAATACAATTGGAGTAGTATTAAGTCAAGAAGGTAGACCTGTAGCATATTTTAGTGAGAAGTTGAATGATGCAAGGAGAAGATATTCAGTTTATGATCAAGAGTTCTATGCCATAATTCAAGCCTTGAAGAAGTGGAGACATTACTTGTTGTCTAAGGAGTTTGTGTTGTATACAGATCATCAAACTTTGTAGTATTTGAATAGTCAAGGTAAGTTGAATCAGAGACATATGAGATGGGTAGAGTTCATGCAGAGTTATACTTTTGTGTTGAAACATAGGAGTGGAAAATCAAATAAAGTTGTTGATGCCTTGAGTAGAAGAAGAAACTTGTTGACAGAGATGAGAGTTGAAGTGTTGGGTTTTGATGAATTGAATAAAATGTATGAGGGAGACACTGATTTTGTAGAACCTTGGAAAGCATGTAAAGGACCTGTTGTGACAGATAGGAGTAAGTGGTTGGATTATTTCATTCAAGAAGATATGTTGTTCAAAGGAAGTCAGTTGTGCATACCTAGAAGTTCAAGGAGAGATACTTTGATCAAGGAGAAGCATAGTGGTGGATTGGCAGGACACTTTGGCTTTGATAAGACAGTGGCTTTAGTGAGTGAAAATGACTTTTGGCCTCAGATACATAAGGATGTTCAGAGATTTGTGCAAAGTTGTAGAGTTTGTCAAGTTGCAAAAGGAAGTAGTCAGAACACTGGATTGTATAAACCTTTGACAATACCAGAGAGACCTTGGGAAGACATAAGGATGGATTTTGTAATGGGATTACCTAAGACACAGAGAGGACATGATTCAATATTTGTATTGGTTGACATATTTTCAAAGATGGCTCATTTCATACCTTGCAAGAAGACAACTGATGTAGTGCATGTAGCTGACCTATTTTTCAAGGAGATTGTGAGATTGCATGGATTACCTAGGAGTATAGTTTCAAACAGACACAAAATTTGTTGGATACTTTTGGAAGACACTTTGGAAGAAGATGAAGAAAAATTTGAAGTTTAGTTCAACTTTTCATCCATAGATAGATGGATAGATAGAGGTAGTGAATAAGAGTTTGGGAAACTTGTTGAGATGTTTGGTTGGAGAGAAAACAGGAAGTTGGGACTTGATTCTTTCACAAGCAGAGTTTGCATACAATAATTCAATAAACAGGAGTACCAGAAGAACACCTTTTGAGATTGTGACTGGAGTGAATCCTAGAGGAGTTGCAGAATTAAGAGACATCAGTACAGAGGAAAAGAGAAATGCAGAAGCAGAAGAATTTGTAGATCACATGAAGACAGTGCATAATCAAGTGAAGAAACATTTGGAGACTATGAATAGTAACTACAAAGAGAAGGCTGATGAGAAGAGAAGACATAAGGAATTTGAAGTTGGAGATGAAGTAATGGTATACTTGAGAAAAGAAAGATTTCTAGTTGGGACATATAACAAGTTGAAGATGAAGAAGTTTAGATCTTGTAAGATACTTAGAAAATTTGATTAAGGAAATGCATATGAAGTGGAATTACCAGAGACCTTGGGTATCTCACCTATTTTCAACATTACAGATCTATATTAGTATCATGAAGCAGAGTTCAGTGACAACATGGAAGAAGACTTGAAGAAGTAGTTACCACACAAAGCACTGGAGTAGATAGATGATATTTTGGACAACAGAGTTGGGTGCAACACTAGAGGAAGACAATACAAATAATATCTTGTGAGGTGGAAAGGCAGACCAAAAGAAGATTCATCTTGGATTTCTCAGGCTGATGTGGACCGTCTTGGTTCTCCCCAAGTCCCAGCAAAGTGAGGGGCTCACTCTTTCAATAACCCCGGATGTCTGATGCAGGAGCATCCCTGGTTCAAGAGCAATCTTGCATCAACCAAAAACATTTGCATTTCAGTTTGTTTGCATTTCAATTCTTTCATTTTCCAGTTCAGTTCAGACAGTTTAGTCAGAAGCAACTTTCAGCTTGTGGTCCAGTTTTGGCATTTCACATCTTGCAGATCTGGGCTTAGCATCTACATTCATTCATCTTCATCATATCAAGAATTTAGAGCATTTGGATCAGTTACCAGAAAGTTATCGCTATCAGAAGATCCTCTGTTTTCTTAGTGTAGAGATTTCTGATAGTCATGAGCAATCAACTGAAGGAGAAGATTTGTGAGCATTGGCTAACTTGTGGATCCTAATGATGCATTCCGTAATGTTCCTTGGTTCATGGCTGACCTTCCTCATAGGTCCGCACTTCATTGTATCTGTTGGAGAAGGATTTTTAAGCCGATAAGTTTGACCTATCCAAGAACACACGTTACACCTCTTCACTTGGATTCTGAACCTCTTGTGGTCGACACGAAGGAATCTATTATTCTAGATAAGATATATATTGATGTAATAGATCCTTAGGAAAGTAGTTAACAAGTTCTCATGATTTAGAAGTTTGATAATTAGATTCTTTGTGAAGGAGCTTCAAAGATTTATCTTGCCCATGTATGTGATTAGGCCTTTGAGCCCATTTTGTAAGCCCGTATGTTGCCGGCCATATTATATTTATATTCTATGATATACTGAATGACTGAATCTGTATTTGTTCCATTGTTTTGAGTTATTTCCATTGTGTTTACTCTTGCTGCATGGTCTGAACAGTTCATTCTGTGAACCCTCCTACCGTGACTACACCAAAGTACATGGATGATATAAGTATCAATAGAAACATCAGACTACACTATAGACAACAATGTACCAGCACATATGACACAGTTAGTGCATGTAGAGATAGTATTAAAGAAAATAGACTTCTTGAATTAAGAGCATTAGCATCAATATTCATGACCTTCTAAGTTAAAACCATTCACCTTAAACTTGTTAATAGGCAACACATCTCTTGGAGCACAACCACAACTTATTGTAATAGACTCCATACCCTATTTCAAGGCTTGTTCATTGGCATCAAGTCTTGTCATTGAGTTCAAGTACTATTCACCAAACTTACAAACGTGATGGATAAACTTCTTTGACTATCTTTTGAAACTGCAACTTTTTAAGAATCTCTCTCACATTTCTATGATGGCAACAAGACTAATCAAAAGAAAAATATGAGACTGCTAGCAGTAGATGGACTATTTGTGACTGACTAGGGATGATTGCACCCTTCATTGGTTTTGCATGAAGGCCACTCATTGTCACTGTGTTATAAACAAGACAATCACTATTTTTACATCATGCATTTTCAAAATACATTATAATGCTCTGTGAAAGATCATTGTATACATCATCACATCTCACGGTCAAAGAACCATCAATAAACCAAAGCACCATGACTCTATCATACACCTATTATGAATACAAATTCAAGCATTCCAAGAAAATTAAATACTATAAACACCCCAAATGGTAAAACCACTGATCATACCAACAAAAGCTTCATTCATAAACATTGACATCACTGTCTAAGATTGTTCCAATTAGGACAACATTCTTCCATGACAGCAAGGTCTGAGTTATAATGCAAAAGCCCTGTTAGTAAAGAACCATTTACTCATTTCATAACACCGAACATGATTTTCACAAAACAATAAGAGGGCATAAAAGATAAGTATGTAACACTACCACTGTTAAACTGCTCCCCCTTTTTGCTATCTACAGGTGTTTGGATCTGCATAATAAAGACAAGGAGTTCACTCTATTCGAATTTCAAGTGTACTTTGATGTTCCATTGGCGGGAAAGAATCAGCGTCAGCAGGAGAACTATACATCGGTAGGAGTCCCTTTGGTGTCCCTTCGATGGTTGGAATGCTATGTTACTAGATTCACTAGAGCTCCGGCCAGATCTGGGTCTAGTTTGAATCGGGTTCGCCATCCGGTCTGGTTCACCAACTAGTGCAGACAGGGTGTGGAAAAATTGTTATGGATTCATCCACCCGAACCTGTAGGGAACCTGCCTTGAACCTGACGTTTTTTAATATCTTGTTTTGGTGTTAATGCCTGCTATTTCTGTGTCTAAGTCGAGCCCTTCAGAGGTTCAAGGAATACGCCGATAGGACAATTGACGAGTTTAGAAAATTTTCTAGCATGAATTTTTTTAGGGCGTGAGACAATTTTCAACGTAGGAGTTTAGAAAATTTTCTGTCGTGAATTTTTTTAAGGTGTGAGATGATTTTCCAAGCGCTATAATGCTCACATTACATATAAAAACCTATAACCTAATTATTATAATTTACATTATTAATATTTATATATCTTTATAATTTATATTATATATATTATTAATATATATTATAATATTTATAAGATATTACTATATTATTAATATTTATTTTATAATTAAAATAAATATTAATAATATAATAATATTATAAATATATTAATAATTATATTATTAATATTATATATATTATATTATTAATATTTATATATTATTATATTATAAACAATATAATAATATTATAAATATATTAATATATCGGTGTTACTCCAACTCTTCGGAGTGATCCATCTGTGCGTCTCTCTAACATCCTGATAATGCTCTATGGTGGGGTCCGCTATGCTGGATTCTCTTTTTGTCGAGACCATGTTATATCGATATGACTCCAAATACCGTCTCTTCGATAAGGAGAACTCGAATAGCTCTTATTCTACGGTGGAACCCAAACCCATGATTGCATGCATTAATTGGCGAATAAAGAACAAACTGGCATTTCAAAAGAATATCTATTTGGAGCCTGAGTGGATACTAAAAGCAGAATGTAACGTTTAGAGATGCCAGTAGCGCATAATGGAAAAGAAGATGATTTGCATGTAACCAGTAACACCATGTAGATTAAATATTGCATGAGGAAGTAGGAAAACACAAGGAGGAATATGTGAAGAAGCGGGGAAAGAACTCTAGAGATAAGGCATGAAAATTATTTGACAGAATGCCTCAAAGAAATGTGTTCTCGTGGACTGCAATGATTGCTAGATATGCATAAAATGGATTTGTTGAAAAGGCTTTAGAAACTTTCAAGCAAATGCAATTGGTAGGTGTAAAGCCAAATTCCACAACCTTTGCTAGCATCCTCCCCACCTGTGCAAAAATGGGATCTTTGGAACAGAGTATGGACATCCATCAAAGCATAAAGGATAAAGGAATTATGTCAGATGTTGTAGTTACAACTACCCTAGTAGACATGTATGCAAAATGTGGAAGCACAAAGAAGGCACGTGAACTATTTGAAAAAATGCCTAAAAGAAATGTGGTCTCGTGGAATGCCATGATTGCAGAATATGGACAAAACGGATATTTTGAAAAGGCTTTAGAAACTTTTAAGCAAATGCAATTGGAAAGTCTAAAGCCAAATTCCACAACCTTTGCCAGCATCCTCCCTGCCTGTGCCAAAATGGGAGCTTTGGAACAAGATATGGACATCCATCAAAGCATAATGGAAGGGGGATTTTTGTCAAAAATTATAGTTGGAAATGCTCTGGTAGACATGTATGCAAAATGTGGAAGTATAGACAAGGCACATGACTTGTTTGAAAAAAATGCCTCAAAGAAATATGGTCTCATGGAATGCCATGATTGTAGGATATGCACAAAATGGATTTTGCAAGGATGCTCTCAAAATCTTTGAATTAATGAAGCACTCTGGAGCATATCCTAACATTGTAAGCTTTGCTTGTGTTCTATGTGCATGCAACTATTCATGTTTAGTGGATGAGGGCTATACATACTTCAATCACATGAGTAACCCTTATTGCATTACTCCTACAGTTGATCATTATGTGTGCATGGTTGACCTTCTTTCCTGTGCTGGCTATCTTGAGGACAACCTAAACTTTATCATTAAGATGCCAATTAAACTTGTGGTGGTTGTGTGGATGTGTTTTCTTGGTGCATGTAAATCACATATGAATATAGGCTTAGGAGTACTTACAGCAATGCTACTTTTTGATTTGGATCCTAAAAATGCTGCGACTTATGTTCTTCTCTCAAACATATATGTAGAAGTGGGCAACTGGGGTGAGGTTCAAATGGTAAGGAGATTGATGAAAGATAGAGGAATTAAAAAGATCCCTAGATGTAGTTGGATTGAAGGCCATAAAACAATACATGCTTTTTCTATAGGAGATAGATCACATCCACAAACACAGCATATCTATGCAAAGTTGGAGCAATTGGCTTGGGAGATGAAGGCAACAGGTTATTTCCCAAATGCAAGACATTTACTTAATGAAGGGTACACAAAAATAAATGGGCTTGTAATCCTCAAATAAATGTGATCTCATGGACCGCACAATGATTGCAGGATTTGCACCAAATGGTTTGTTGAGAAGGCTTTAGAAACGTTTAAGCAAATGCAATTGATAGGTGCAAGCCAATCTCCACAACCTTTTGCAACGTCCTCGCTCCCTGTGCCAATATACAATTTTTGAATAGGAAATGAACATCCATCAAATCGTAATGCACAGAGGAATCTTGTTAGATGTAGTTGCAACTACACTGGTAGACATGTATGCAAAATGTGGAAGCCTAGACAAGGCATATGAACTATTTAATGCAATTCTAGATATGCACAAAGTGGATTTGTTGAAAAGGCTTCACAAACTTTCAAGAAAATAATTACATGTAATTACAAACACTATGAAATTGAACCCAAAGAGCTAGGAACTAAGAAAAACATAGAAAAGTGAGCCATTGAATTTTTAGAAGTGGTATTTGCCCTTCTACAATGTATGAATGACATTAAATGTCAAACAAATTCAATTCCCATTAGCAATCAGCATGTTGCCTTTATTTTGGACTGTGTGAATTGAGATCTAGAGATGCAAAGGCTAAGGTGAGAGTGAAGGATTCTACATATTGGTGGACAGTATGATTTGCAGGGAATAGAAGAAACCCCTCTATTTTAGAAATGCATGAACAATGGGTTGCTATCAAAAACATCTCATAAATGCCCTAGACAGATGCATTCCTTGGTCCCCACCTAATTTATCCTTTTTAAAGTAAGGGTAGATAAATCCAATTGAATGCTATATCCTTGAGACCTATGATTTAGACTTAAGTCGTCATAGTGAAAGAATTATAAAATATTAAGAAAAAAATGTAAGCAAATTTGACTTTCTTTCTAAATGATAAAATAGAGATTTAAACTATGAATTCCAACATATTTAGTAAAATTATGGTAATGGTTTTTCCATTGACAACTATTAAACATGGAGCAAAGGTGAGCACAACCAATAAAGGTAAACTAAGCCCAAATAATAAAAAACTCCTAAAGCCTGGCTTCTCAAGGACAACATGGTTAAGTGTTCTTAGAATCACAACTCTCAGGTAAAGACCATGACATATTATAGTCTATACCCTGCTATTGTAGTGTGTTGGTTAGTAACAAAGACATACTACAGAAGACAATAGACAATATGGAAATTAAAAATGGAAGACCATTAAGGAATTAGAATGTTTCATCAAGTATACCTAACTTGTACAGTCATGAAATGTGGCTCATTTTTTCAATAATTACGATGCTTTCTCAGTTCATCCTAACATGCATAAAACTTTTCTAGACCATCATCATTCCCAAAAATTTCTACATACCAATGGATCAAGTAAGTAATTAGCAAGTAACAATGGATTTCTTTGTCATTCATTACCTACATTGTTCATGAAATCATCAACACACCAACCTGCAAAGTACTTTTTCATGTCTTCACGTGCTCCATTACTACGAGGAACTTGAGTCACCACATAAGTGGGATCTACATACAAGAACCAAAAATATTTTCATGATCAGAGACACGATGCCAAACACAATGCACAAGCAATAAAATAACCAATTTAACTAAGACAATATAGATAACCTGGCGTAAAATGATTCATTGCTTTCTACCCAATTAAGAGTAAACATTGATTATTTAATTTGAAATTGATGAATTTTAGCAAAACCCAAATAGCAAAAAATATAGAAATATTTTGAGTTGCATCAATACTTCATTCTATGGATACCTATACGGTCCCCTCCTACAGCTATGGAGGATATGAATCCAACAATATAATATGAAGGGTAAAACCTGAAACGTGTACTTTTGGCTGACTTCTTGCTTTAACTGAGATTACAGGTTTAGTAGATGAGATTTGTACATACTTCAATCACATTTGTAACCCTTATTGCAATACACCTACCATTGATCATTATGTGTGCATGGTTGACCTCCTTGCCCGTGCTAGCTATCTTGAAGACACCCTAAACTTTATCATTGAGATACCTGTTAAATCTGTGCTAGTTGTATGGATGTGTTTTCTTGGTGCCTATAGATCACATATGAATATAGGCTTAGGAGTATTTACAGCAACACTATTTTTTATTTGGATCCTAAAAATGTTGTACAACTTATGTTCTTCTCTCAAACATCTATCCAGAAGTGGGCAGGTGTGGTGAGGTAAGGAGATTGATGAAAGCTAGAGGAATTAAAAAAATTGCCGGATGTAGTTGGATTGAAGTGCATAAAATGGTACATGATTTTTTTGTAGGAGATAGATCACATCCATAGACAAAGGAGACCTATGCAAAGTTGGAGAAATTGGCTTGGAAGATGAAGGTAACAAGGTATTTTCCAGATTCAAGAATTTACTTAATGTTGTGGAAGGATGGGAAAAATAATTATTTCTCTGCCACCATGGTGAAAAGTTGGCAATTGCATTTGGTTTGTTAAACATGCCCCATGGAACAACTATTAGAGTTGTTAAGAACCTTTGAGTATGTGCTAATTGCCACACTGCAACAAAATTTATCTCCAAGATTGTCACAAGAGAAATTGTTGTGAGATGTGAACCCTTTCCATCATTTTAAACATGGAGAATGTTCTTGTGGAGATTATTGATGATGCTAAATGAAGCAATCTGAAAAATAGGCTTACACTATAATAATGTGCACCATGTTAGATTTCTAACTGGCGGGTGTAAATCCCAACTCCTCAACCTTTGCTAGCATCATCCTTGCTTGTGCACAAATTGAAGCTTTGGATGAGGATATGGACATCCATCAAAGCATAATTGGAAGAGGATTTTTGTTAGATGTTTAGTTGCAAGTGCCACTTTCGATCATGAAAGCCTTCATAAAGACTTATGCACAAAATTCAATAAAGAAGAATAGAATTTATGCAAAAATTCTCTAGTGAATGATTTCAAATTGTAATCAATTTCTTTGTAGCTTATAATGTGTGGATAAGAATTGACATTCCTTGTAGTTTCCTATGCCATTAATTAAAAGGAATCTAGATCTACACATTCATCTTAGATGCATTTGCATAGTTGAACTCTGTTGTTTTAAATCCTTTACACAAGTTTTCCATGGGTTAACCTATGATAACATGTCTCCTAGCAACATAATGACAATCCTCTCAAGGGGTTCTTAAATACCACCAATCTAGGTTAATTTATGTTGCGTTGTGTGCATAAAATAGATTACATCCATCAAAGAAATGTGGTCTCATGGACTGCAACAATTGCAGGATATGCACAAAATGGATTTGTTGATAAGGCATTAAAAGCTTTCAAGCAAATGCAATTGAATATACATATATAGAGAGAGATGTATGTGGAAGCATAGACAAGGCATGTGAACTATTTGACAAAATCCCTGAAAGAAATGTGGTCTAATAGACTGCAATGATTGCTTGATATGCACAAAATGGATTTGTTGAAAAGGCTTTAGAAACTTTCATGCAAATGAAATTGGCAGGTGTAAAGCTAGATTCCACAACCTTTGCCATCATCCTCTCTGCCTGTATCAAAATGGTAAGCTTTGGAATAGGGTACGGACATCCATCAAGGCATAATAGAAGGCAGATTTTTGTCAGATATTATAGTTGGAAATGCTCTGATAGACATATATGAAAAATGTGGAAGCACAGACAAGGCAAACAAACTGTTTGACAGAATGCCTCAAAGAGATGTCATCTCATGGAATGCAATGATTGCAAGATTACACAAAATGGATTTGTTGAACAGGCTTTAGAAACTTTCAAGCAAATGCAATTGTCAGCTGTAAATCCAAATTCCGCAACCTTTGTCAGCGTTCTCCCTGCCTGTGCCCAAATGGGAGCTTTGGAATAGGGTATGGACATCCTTCAAAGCATAATGGTAGGGGGATTCTTGTGAGATATTATAGTTTGAAATGCTCTCATAGACATGTATGCAAAATATGGAATCATAGACAAAAAAAGTAAACTATTTGACATAATTCGTCAAAGAGATGTCATCTCATGGAATGCAATGATTGTGGGATATGCACAAAATGGATTTTGCAAGGACGCTCTCAAAATCTTTGAATTAATTAAGCACTCTAGAACATATCCTAACATTGTAAGCTTTTCTTGTATTCTAGGTGCATGCAGCCATGCAGGTTTAGTGGATGAGAGTTGTACACACTTCAATCACATTTGTAACCCTTATTGCAATACACCTATAGTTGATCATTATGTGTGAATGGTTGACCTCCTTGCCCGTGCTGGCTATCTTGAAGACACCCTAAACTTTATCATTGAGATACATGTTAAATCTATGCTGGTTGTATGGATGTGTTTTATTGGTGCCTATAGATCACATACGAATATAGGCTTAGGAGTATTTATAGAAACACTGCTTTTTGATTTGGATCCTAAAAATGTTGCACAACTTATGTTCTTCTCTCAAACATCTATCCAGCAGTGGGCAGGTGTGGTGAGGTAAGGAGATTGATGAAAGATAGAGGAATTAAAAAAATCCCAGGATACAGTTGGATTGAAGGGCATAAAATGGTTGTCAAAATAGAGATACTTGTTAAATTTGTGATGGTTGTCGAAATAGAGATACCAATGATGCCATGGTAGGAAAAACTAGGAGTTGTGGATCTGAAGCTCCATAGGAAGCGACCCTTGGTAATATGCTCTGTCGCACCTCTCCCCTGAACCTCCTCTAACTTTTCACAGACACGAAACATTAGGATTTACGAGGTGCCAAAATTTTAATTAAATTTTAACCATTTTAACATTTTAGTTTTGGTACTCATAGTTTCTTGTCTGATCGGTGTGACACATTTTGGTGTCACGTCGATATGCCCTATCTGCTCAATACAATGTGTTCGGGAAGTCTTATATTAATATTATAATATTATATTATAATATATTTATAATATTATATTATATTATAATATAAGATAATATTATAAATATATTATAATATAATATATAATATTATAATATAATATATAATATTATAATATTATATAATATTAAATATATTATAATGTAATATTATAATATTAATATATAATATTATTATATAAATATAAATATTATATTATAGTATAATATAATAATTATATAATATTATAATATAAATATTATATTATAATATAATAATTATGTAATATTATAATATAATATTATATAATATATATTATATAATCATCCGATAAAGGGCTAGACCTTTAGGTAGACAGGAGAGGTCACATGGAGGGGGTAAAGATAGCCCCTAGACATTTTATGTGGGTCAGCTCTATTTTCTGACAGTTGAAAAGTGTGATTGAAGGCCTTAGTAGATGTTGGCAAGGTGGCAAGTAATGATGTTTTTGGCAGGTCGGGGTTGGACAGTCACTTCCCCGAGGCCTGCGGATCATTAATGGGCATGTTGTGCCATGGCTAGTGTGCTGAGATAGATTGAAGAGCCAAGATAATCCAACTCTGCTCATGGGAAACGTCTGAGCTTTCTCTCCCTTTATTCCTTTGGTGTAAGCGAACGTTTATTGCCTTGGCTTATATTGTCTTTGAATTCATGGATTATGATCAAATTGGAAAGAAAAAAGAATAGAGAAGTAATAGTCATTTATTTAGTCATTTTTATTTGTTTAAACAATTATTTAGTTGTGTTTTTTGCCTAATGACTAAATTAGTCATTTATTTGGTCATTTATTTAGGTATTTCAACTGATGACCAAATTAGTCATTTATAGCTGTGTTGCAAAACATTTTGGTCACGTGACTAAAAGTTTTAGTCACCTGATCATTTATTTGTCATATTTATGCTAGTGCATCATTCCATCCCCTTGGTCTTACTACCTTCATCCATGAATGTTCCTCCTTAGGAGAGCAATAACCATTATCCACCACCTCATCCTCTCCATCAAATAATGAGCTCGCATCTAGTGTCCAAATCACCCATAGTCCCATTGTCCACCGCGTACTCCAAAAAATGAACTATCAAGGTAAAGGCTTAGGCCTTCATGAACAAGGTATTTTGGAACCCATTCATGTCAAAGTCCCTCCACGCTCATATGGCTTTGGATATACACCCCAAGAAAAACAATCTCAATATGTTGGTACTACCTCCATGCCTTCTAAATCCACTCCTTTCCATCCTAAACCACATCATATCCCCAAAACATATGTTTCCATTCCTCCCCAATCATCCTACGAATCCTAAAAGCATGTGACCATACACCTTCCTCCATCCACTTTACCTCCACTACTTCCAACTCCTAATATCCCTCAATCCACTCTACCTCCACTTATCCCAATGCCTAATATCCCTATCATCTAATCCCCTTATCCATTTAGCCACAACCGCACTTTGAATCCCCTCACATTCATAATCATGATCAACAAATGCACACATCGACCAAACATGAAGCTTTCACCAAGTCCATGGGATTCACAAATAAAAATTTGGATACCTCTACCCATAAAGAAAAAAATCCTAAAGATACTTATGCCTTAGGGCATCAATGCAAAGAGTCCAAGAAAAATCTATCCAAAAGGTTACCCAAGCCCATACTTTCACAAGAAAAGTCCAAAAATAAAATGGTTTGGGTCCCTAAGCAAAAAGAAATCAAGTCAAATGAAGCATCCACATCCCAAAAATCTCAAAAATCTCACTTCATCCAAAAATCTCAAATTCCTTTAGCCCATAAATGCCAATGTAAAAATCATAAAAATCCTAAGTCTATGTGGGTACCTAAATTCCTACATCAACCATCCCCTTAGAAAACACATGCATTACTTCTTACACCTCCTTCTAATCAAAAGTCCTAATATGTGCAACCATTGGTCTTGGCTCCTTTCCATTCCACAACAAAACCACATACCTCCATCTCCCCATCTTTAATCCATTATCCAACATATTTCACCCAACATATCCTTATGGTCCATGCTTTTGCATAATCAACATCATAATCCATTATCCTTCCATCCATAATCTGTTGGCAAGAGACACTGCTATGTTGGATAACCGAGTGTTGTCATTGATGGTAACAAGAAAAGGAACAAGGTTGGAATAGAGTTTGTGGTCTAGTAAAGAAGATTTAGTCATATTGGCTAAGTATTGGAAATGTATAGAGGCAGAGACAGAAGAACATTATTTGGATTGGCATTGGTTCGTAGTTGAAAAACAAGGTTTGAGGTTCTGGTATGATGTCCCTAACTCTTAGATGATCTTATATCCAAGGTTTCAGCTTTTGATCAGCTCCGGAAGTATACCTTCAAATAGCCCAAGTTCGGTAGAATAGAATATAGTGATATTCAGAGTAGTACATTCAGTTGTTTTGGTCTGCATTTCTCCAGTGTTATATATCTTGTTATGTGGTTTTGAGGTGTTGTAAACACTTATATGAAGTGTCTAAATCTAGAGTTATAAGCCTTGAAGTCCACCAAAAAGATTGTTGTAAGCTGCTGAGTATCACTACACTATTTGATAGAGTTTGACTGTGACAGAGTTTGAGTTCTAATGGTCCGCATTTTGTTGCTAAATAATATTTTTCTTTGCAGTTCTAAAGGTATGATTGGTGATGTCTAAGAAGTCTTCAACATGATTTTGAGCAAGCCCTGTGGTCTGCAGTAAAAGATGTAGTCTGACAGATGAACTGAATCAGTGGAAGTCTAAGTTAGAGGCCGACATGATAAGTTTGAATTGTATGCAGTAAGTTCTATTGTTTAGAACTTAATCCTAAGTTGTTAAATAGTTGAGACTAACATATGTGAATGGAATTTAAGTGTTGTTTGAATTTGCTGGGAGTTTTAGTAAATAATTTGGCTGACAAGTTACTTAAGGTATGAGTGCATGCTTCACTTTATTAGGCCGACCTAATATGAAGATTTTAAGTGTTGTAGATATGTATAAGGGATCAAATTTAGTGTTTGGTGTGTGAGGCAAATCTGATATATACATATGTGCAATATACAGTGGAAGGTAATTTTGTGGAAGCAATAAAGAGAAGAAGAAGAGAAATCTTATTCTCATGTAAGAGTAGAGCAATGAAACATAGCAGTCAGACATGAAGAGTTTTGAGACAATATTTTTGTGCTTCATTGGAGCTGTAACTATGCATATGTAGATGCAGTTTGAGCAGTTCAACTTGGTAGTGAGCCATTCTTCTTTCTTCTTTATTTCTCTAGGTAGTGAGCCTGTTTTGGCAGTGAGCCTTTCTTGCAATGAGCATTTCTTTGGGCAGTGAGCCCTAAGGTAGTGAGCCTTATTGTAATCTAGTATTGTGCTATATTAATATATTGTGAGCTAACACTCACCGTGGTTTTTCCATTTTTGGCTTTTCCACGTAAAAATCTTGGTGTTCATGTGTTATGTCTTTGTGGTTGCTGTTCCTATGCTTATTCTGCTTTTATATTATTAGTTTTGGAAATTGGATTAACAAACTTGTTAAGAAGTAGTTTTGTGGAATATTGATTCACCCTCCCTCTCAATATTCCTTACTATCAACAATTGGTATCAGAGAAAGGTTCCTTGAAAAAAGTCTAACAACTTGAGGAAGATCCGGGGTAGTGTAATCATGGTAGAAAGAAGATTTGGAAACTATGAAAGCAACAAGGAACTAGAAGCAACCCTTATTAATCTTAAAAAATTTGAGGTAGTAATCAGGGATCTAAAAGCTAATATTCAAGAAGCTGATGAATGCATCCTAAAGCTAAGAGAGCAAGTCAGGAAGTTCAAAGAGAAAAGCAAGGAGCTAAATGATCAATTAGATGAAGCACATGAGTTCCTAAATGGGTTGACATTGGAAGTTGAAAAGAAGGAAGAAATTGAAAGGCATTTGAATCAAGTTGTTAAGGATAAATCAGAGGAATGTGAAAAATTGGACATAGAAGTGCTACTTCTGAAATTTGTTCTAGAAGCAACCAAGAGCTATGAAGAAAAGTTCAAGATAAGTTCTACAAAGCTTGATGAAATGATTGCTAGTCAAAAGAGTGTCGATGACAAGCAAGGTTTGGGATTTGAGAAAGGAGAAAGTTCAAAATCTGGTCAAGCAAACTCTGAGTTAAAGAAAAATAGAGGAAACCAGTTCAAAAATCAAAGAAGAAGACCTAGAAGACCTCTAGTCTGGTAGCCAAATGCTCAAAGGTATCAATCTTTCAATGGTCACTATTTTAATTGCAAAATGTTTGGTCATAAGGCTACTCAATGCAAAATTAGAGTAAATCTGAATGTTCCATCATTCTCTGGTCAATGCTTCAACTATAAGAAAATTGGTCACAAATCAAATGAATGCAGAAATATGGTAAGGAATGGTTCCTACAATGCAAGGAATAGTCATTCATTTAATTAAAAGTGTTTTGCATGCAACAAATTTGGACATATGGCTAATCAATGTAGATCAAATCCAATCAATTGAAGGAATCAAAGATAAAGGAATGTGGTGTGCTACAATTGCAACAAATATGGACATATTACAAAATTTTGCAGAAGTAAGAATGTTAGAAGAAACTACCATATTGAAAATAGGAAAATAGAGCAAAGGAATGATAAAGCAAAAGAAAAGGTTGATCTAATTGAAATTAAGAAAGAGATGGGCAATATTTGGATCAAGAAAGATGTGACTGAAGACAAGAATGAATCTACACCAGCATCTGATACTTCCTTCAGGAAGTGAATTGGGAGCTCTGGCTCAGGGGGAGCAATTTTGAAAATCCAAAACCCTCAGCCAGATAGTGCTGCAGTCTGGCACAAAGGTATGTGGTGGAATCTAATATGGAAGATCTTATGGAAAAAAATTTGGAAGAAAATGAGTCAGTGTGGTACATTGTGGAGCAATTTTGATCGACTGTATCTATTAGAGAAAAGTCAGGCAACCTTTGAGAATAAGCATTTATGACAATTAAGTCAAGTGCAAAGGATAAAAAGAAACTCATTTGCCTTCTAACTCACTTTGCATTCGAGCTATCAGATATCCAAGAGAGATTGAAGTAACATTTCAAACATCAACAGACATTCAAAGAACTCAGCGATCCAAGCAAAGAAAACCCTAATTCAGCATAACAAGGTATTTACTATTGGAACTTTATTGAATCTTTGCAATGGCAACCCCATAAGTTGTTGATATCACTGAGTGACCACGACCCAAATTCAAGAAACATCCCTACAAAGCAACCGAAGTCGATCCAATTGGTGCATTTTCAAAGGTTCTGTTGGAGTTCTTCCCGAATTAGCAGAGGGTTTGCCAGTTCCAATACATAGGCAGATTCAGCCAACTAACACAGGAGGTTGCGTGAGCTGCCTCCCCTTCACTTCTGGTTCTACTGCACTAAGGGGGGTATCCCTATAGCTAAAGATTTGACCTTGACTCACCCAATGACACAAAGATTTAGCTTTACAATAACATATAGAATACTCTCATGTGTGGACCAAGATTTGCATGATAAATCTCAAGGCTGGCAACATTCTTGGACATATCTAACTGGTTGAGGATGAGAGTATGCAGGGGTTCTATTCCTACTTGTACAAACTAACAGGCTGGAATTATGAAATGGTTTGTTTTAATGTTTGGATGCAAGACAGGGGTTTTTGGATCATAACTACTAATCCAGAAGCAGACTGGTACCTATCTCAGGGCAAGGAGTCAACTAGACGTATACAAGAGAATGGCTTGCAACTGGCATTCGAGTTTTAAGGGGTCAGGACTGGTATTTGCCTTACAAACACCACCCAAGGATAAGTATTTAACTGTCTCTACTTACATATATCCCAGCTGACACACGATCTTCTCCATACTCAACCTAAAACAATTTAATCCACTCCTTGAATGGAAGTTACAGATTAAGCATGCGATACAGAAATCCATACCCTAGAATCTGAGAAACCCTTAGTGACCAGATTCAGAAGAAGAGACTGCATACAACACATGGAGACAGACAGATAAACACATGCAATTAAGCATTTTTCATATAAACATGACAAGAAACTGAACATATGTGCAAGGTTCACTCAAATGCAACTCATAAACTCCAAAATGAGATAAAACAGCAAGGAAATGCCCTGTTTTTCACTATTCACACAAAAGTGCCCAAGTCTTCCACCCCCTAAAAGAATAACATAGTCTTCCTTTTATATCCAAACTGTGTATTCAACAAAATTTACAAGGCAGGTCAAAAAGTTGCCAGATTCAACGCATCTTCAGATTGGCGCTCCAAAAATTGAATGCAGTGGAGAAACAGAGAGAAGAAGTAGGTGGGCTAGGGATCAGAGCCACCGCTCAAAGATTTGCATATTAAATCTGGTACTTGGCTTGTCATTCCATCGATCATCCTTCTGTAAACTTCCATTAATGCCTCAGCTACCCACAGCCCTCCTGAAATTTGTAGTAGTGCGTTCATGGAGTTTACCCGCTCAAAACATGACTGCATATGCTCAAGAAAAACCTTCGCTGAAGGTTTAAAACACAATCGTTGATCTTATTCTCCTATCGCTGAGATCAATGGCGTCAAAATAAGCTGAAAAGTCACTAATCAATTAGAACGTGCCACGTAGGCACCTTGCTCCTCTATCACTAACTTTTTATCTCCATCGGCCATCAGAACAACCCTGGGAGCACCCGCTGATGTGCAGTCTCTCACCGATGAACTAATGTGCTTTTTCCTTTTGCATCTGAAAATGCATGTGGGACTGTATATACATACAATCGCCCTTCATACAAAGCAGACCCTAAAACATCATAGAACAAATTAAAAATCAACTCGGGTCCGGCTTGCATCTCTTTTTTACAACTATCACTTTGTATATGTGCATATACATTCACCTCATACATACAAGGTGCGGACCTCAAAAATTATGAAACACGTTGCATCTACCTTGAAATCTGGCTTGTACCTCATTTCCCTTGTATATCGGCACATATACAAGCATCCAAACATACAAGCTGCGGACGCCAGCCATTGAATTAGTTGTATTTGACTTTTACATCGGGTCCGGCTTGTATCTTATCCAATGCACATTTCCTTTGCATGCCGAATATACAAATGCGAACATACAAACAAGGAATCTTTTCCAGAATATGCGATATACATTCTCTCTTGTATGCCCAGAAATGCATATTTCACCCTTGTATATCGTGAATGTATCTAGCTGCCAATATACATTCACCCTTGTATGTTCGCGAGCCCCACCAAATGCATATCGGCCCTTGGTATATTTTTCTTGCACCTTTGCATGTGAGGCGGACCCCACCAAATGTATCTCCTGCTGCCTTGTATATTGTTGAACATACAAGACCACTTGCATTTTTCATTGTATGTGTTGGCGAATGTATGTTGATATATATATTTTCCCTTATCGGAGTGACCAAGGCCCTTGGTGAGACAACCTCTTTCTTAGCTGACATAGTCCCTCATGCCGACAACAAACTGCCATAGGATAGACCACCACAGTTGGTAAGACACCCTGAAGCCCAGCTGATAACCCAAGTTACACTAAACACCATGTGATCAGGAAGACACCAATCATCGTTGAGACCACCTAACACCCTGCCGATAAGAAAAAGATACACTGATGACCCCTTGCACATTTCTTTTGTATGTAGCCAATGTATGTTTAGACATACAAGCTCGATATACAAGCAGTGAATATCCCTGGGAATCTGTGAAAGATTTCCCCCTTGTACATGCATTTTTTCAAGCCTGATATGCATTCAAAAATGCATATAACTCATTTTTCAAAGGCTAATTGAGATTTTGCAAGCCCGCCAATGCACATTTGACCTGCATGTATATACAAACACCCTTGTATATACAAAGTGACATGCATACAACATAATTTTTGCACTTTTCAACTGCAAAGGCCAAAAGACTTGGAATTTTTTGGAAGGTGCCTACAAATTTAAATGCTTGAAACCTGAATGTTTATGCAGGCATCACTAGTGGCTCTATCTGGGGATGCATGCCTCTTGTAGGCATGGTGAGAACCATAGATCTCTGGGATGCAGACCAGTCCTTATCCATTGGGCAATAGAGTCAAAACTGTACTAACCTGCATCACAAAACACGTTCATTAAAATTTACTTGGCGGCCCAGGGCCACCAAAAAGGAAAAACCATAATTTTCCTTTGTCAAACACTTAATTCTCTTTTAATTTCTTCAAATGAAGCCTGAAAGCATTTAACCACTTGCAGCACCTAGCATTACAATTGATTGTGTTGTTGCTCCTTTCCTTTTCTTCGACAAATCTACAACAAGCTTGATCAACATGCATTATCATCAATTGTAGAATGTCATCATCATACAAGTCACTGATGTTTCTTGGAAAACTAACAGACTCATATGAAACAAATGAATCCAGACTAGAAATTTTCCCTTCTTCAAAATATAAGAGCTCCCCTGTATTGAACAAACAATATTCAGGCACAAGCAACATTTCATAATCAAATTCATTTTTATAAGCATGCAGATATTGATCATCATTATGCTCAGTAATCTTATCATTTATGTCCACCCGGAATGTCTCAAAAGAAGGTAGAGATAACTTAGAATGCAACCCTATGTCAAAAACTGCATAGTCATCCCTGCAACCAACACTATCCCCAACTGTGTGAGCACACACATCTGCAACTTGTCCATTCACCTCTAAATAGTGACCTTGTTTTTCCTCTTCACCAATGCCCTGATAATCAAAAACAAAATTTTCAACCTCTGCACTGTGAAGGTGGTCAAAATCTTTAAGGAAACACTCATATTCAACATCCATATATATTTCATCATCTGAAAGGCTCACATATACATCTGAATATTGACAGTCACTAACATATTCACTGCTGTCCCTTGAAACAACATCTTTTATATTCAGAGTGAAGCTCTACATATCCATTTCACACAAATAATCAGGCATAACTGGGATATGCATACTGTTGCAAGACACAACCTCATGTATATCTTTCATTTCATTATTTGAAGGGCATTTTGTGTCTGCAGGCTTCTCTTCAATCAATAGAGTCACCACCTCTCATAGAGAGGACATATTATCAACAAGGCACTTTTGTTTTCTATATTCATCACCCTAGTAGAGCACCACATGGTCATTATTTGGTTTTGCTACAACAACTTCACTAGAAACTAGATTTTCCAGCCCTCGAATTACTTGACTCTTTTACTGCAATAGTCCCCAGTAGAGTCACCATTTTGTTTGTGACTCGAACGGGCAAAACTTCACCAGAGACTGCAGGATAATACTTTCAAATGACATCCCCAGTAGAGTCACCATTTTTTTGGTGACTTGAATGGGCAAAACTTCACCAGAGACTGCAGGATAATACTTTCAAATCACATCCCCAGCAGAGTCACCATTTTGTTGGTGACTCGAATGGGTAAAACTTCACCAGAGACTGCAGGATAATACTTTCAAATCACATCCCCAGCGGAGTCACCATTTTGTTGGTGACTCGGATGGGCAAAACTTCACCAGAGACTATAAGATAATACTTTCAAATCACATCCCCAGCGGAGTTGCCATTTTGTTGGTGACTCGGATGGGCAAAAATTCACCAGAGACTGCAAGATAATACTTTCAAATCACATCCCCAGCGGAGTCGCCATTTTGTTGGAGTTCTTTCTGAATCAGTAGAGGGTTTGCCAGTTCCAATGCACAGGTAGGTTCAGCCAACTAATACAGGAGGTTGTGTGAGCTGCCTCTCCTTCACTTCTAGTTCTGTCGCACCAAGGGGGGTATCCCTATAGCTAAAGATTTGACCTTGACTCACCCAATGACACAAAGATTTAGCTTTACAATAACAGGCATAATACTCTCATGTGTGGACCAAGATTTGCATGATAAATCTCAAGGCTAGCAACATTCTTGGACATATCGAACTGGTTGAGGATGAGAGTATACAGGGGTCCTATTCCTACTCGTACAAACTAACAGGCTAGAATTATGAAATGGTTTGTTTTAATGTTTAGATGCAAGATGGGGGTTTTTGGATCATAACTACTAATCTAGAAGCAGACTGGTGCCTATCTCAGGGCAAGGAGTCAACTAGACATATACAAGAGAATGGCTTGCAACTGGCATTCGAGTTTCAAGGGGTTAGGATTGGTATTTGCTTTACAAACACCACCCAAGGATAAGTATTTAATTGTCTCTACTTACATTATCCCAGCTGACACACGATCTTCTCCATACTCAGCCTAAAACAATTTAATCCACTCCTTGAATGGAAGTTACAGATTAAGCATGCGATACAAAAATCCATACCCTAGAATTTGAGAAACCCTTAGCGACTAGATTCAAAAGAAGAGAATGCATACAACACATGGAGATAGACAGATAAACACATGCAATTAAGCATTTTTCATATAAACATGACAAGAAACTGAACATATGTGCAAGGTTCACTCAAATGCAACTCATAAACTCTAAAATGAGATAAAACATAAAGGAAATGCCTTGTTTTTTGCTATTCACACAAAAGTGCCCAAGTCTTCCACCCCCTAAAAGAATAACATAGTCTGCCTTTTATATCCAGACTTTGTATTCAACAAAATTTACATGGCAGGTCAAAAAGTCACCAGATTCAATGCATCTTCAGATTGGCGCTCCAAAAATTGAATGCAGTGGAGAAACAGAGAGAAGAAGTAGGTGGGCTCGGGATCAGAGCCGCTGCTCAAAGATTTGCATCTTAAATCTGGTAGTTGGCCTGTCATTCCATCGATCATCCTTCTGTAAACTGCCATTAATGCCTTAGCTACCTGCAACCCTCTTGAAATTTGCAGCAGCGCGTTCATGGAGTTTTCCCGCTCAAAACATGACTACATATGCTCAAGAAAAACCTTCGCTGATGGTTTAAAACACAGCTGTTGATCTTATTCTCCTATCGCTGAGATCAATGGCGTCAAAATACATTGAAAAGTCACCAATCAATCAGAACATGCCACGTAGGCACCTTGCTCCTCTATCACTGACTTTTTATCTCCATCGGCCATTGGAACAACGTTGGGAGCACCTGCCGATGTGCAATCTCTCGCCGATGAACTAATGTGCTTTTTCCTTTTACATCTGAAAATGCATGTGGGACTGTATATACATACAATCACCCTTCATACAAAGCGGACCCCAAAACATCATAGAACAATATGAAAATCAACTCGGGTCCAGCTTACGTCTCTTTTTCGCAATTATCACTTTATATATGTGCATATACATTCACCTCATACATACAAGGTGCGGACCTCAAAAATTATGAAACATGTTGCATCCGCCTTGAAATCCGGCTTGTACCTCATTTCCCTTGTATATCGGCACATATACAAGCATCCAAACATATAAGCTGCAGATGCCAACCATTGAATTAGTCATATTTGACTTTTACATCAGGTCCGGCTTGTATCTTATCCAATGCACATTTCCTTTGCGTGCCGAATATACAAACATGAACATACAAACAAGGAATCTTTTCTGGAATATGCGATATACATTCTCTCTTGTATGTCCATAAATGCATATTTCACCCTTGTATATCGTGAATGTCTCTAGCCGCCAATATACATTTGCCCTTGTATGTTCGCGAGCCCCACCAAATACATATTGGCCCTTGGTATATTTTTCTTGTACCTTTGCATGTGAGGTGGACCCCACCAAATGTATCTCTTGCTGCCTTGTATATTGCCGAACATACAAGACCACTTGCATTTTTCATTTTATGTGCTGGTGAATGTATGTTGATATATATATTTGCCCTTATTAGAGTGACCAAGGCCCTTGGTGAGACAACCTCTTTCTTAGCCGATAGAGTCCCTCATGCTGACAACAAACTGCCATAGGATAGACCACCACAGTCGGCAAGACACCCTGAAGCCCAGCCGATAACCCAAGTTACACCGAACACCATGCGATCGAGAAGACACCAATCATCGTTTAGACCACCTAACACCCCGCCGACAAGCAAAAGATACACCGATGACCCCTTGCACATTTCTTTTGTATGTAGCCGATGTATGTTCAAGCATACAAGCTTGATATACAAGCAGCGAATATCCTTGAGAATCTGTGAAAGATTCCCTCTTGTACATATATTTTTTCAAGCATGATATGCATTCAAAAATGCATATAACTCATTTTTCAAAGGCTAATTGAGATTTTGCAAGCCCGCCAATGCACATTTGACCTGCATGTATATACAAACACCCTTGTATATACAAAGTGACATGCATACAATAGAATTATTGCACTTTTCAACTGCAAAGGCCAAAAGACTTGGAATTTCTTAGATTTTTTGGAAGGTGCCTACAAATTTAAATGCTTGAAACCTAAATGTTTATGTAGGCACCACCAGGTTCCACACAAAGTTTTGCATGCGGAGGATGTTAGGGCATATATTCATGTTGCCCTAGAGGAATTTAGTGATAGTAGGTTTTCTGATTTATACTTGAATCACTTGAGTAGTGAGAATCTCGATTTGAAGGAAGAATATAAAGCATTGAAAGAGAAGAAATTCATTTAGTATCTGGACTTCCCAACTTTTGTAGAGGATGAATGGGTTCAATATGTATTGAGCAGGGTTCATGATGATTTCATGTGGCTTGAAAGACCTTTTAAGATTACAAAAGATACTATAAGTGTTGTAACTAGATTAAGCTCCACTGGATCAATACCTTTGTTGAAAGAAATAAAGAGTGATACAGTAATGGCTACCACCAGAGCAAAATTTGACAAGAGGGCTTTAACAATCAATGATATTGAAGACCATGCTGTAAGATTTGCATCCATGGTACTGGCATATAAAGTCTATTTCACCAACCGAGAAAACTCTATTTCAGGCATAGCCATATATACAACCTTTTAGATGATCAAGGAAAATGCAGACTATGATATCTATGAATTGCTCCGATAGCAAGTTGTATACACCTAAAATTGGCTCATGTCGAATTAAGTAAATATTTTAATATTTATCTTAATTCTTATTCTTCTATCAATAAATAAATAAATCAATTTATTTATTTGATTCATATTTCTCCAAAAAATTAAATAAATTCATTTATTTAATTAAATCATCCAAATTCTTCTAAAATCATTCTAAATTAAATAATACCAAATTATTTAATTAATTCTTCTCATTCTCTATATTTAAATAAATCCATTTATTTAAATTATCTATTTCCTCCAAACTTGAACTAATACAAAAAATAATTCAATTAATCCATCTACACATGTAATTAAATATTTTAATATTTAATTAGCTAATATCCCCTCACCCACATGTCTTATTTATCCTCCAGTCAAATTAGTTAACTCTTCAATCAATACACTTAACTGATTAGTCTATCCTGTTAACTGGTTAGTCATTTGAGTTAACTCCTCAATCTATTATGTTGACTCCCCAATCAACCCAGTTAACTGATCAATCATCTCAGTTAACTCCTCAATCTATTCTGTTAACTCCCATATCTCAAAATAGAGCAGGACACTTGTCCTCTCCCTATTCGTGCACATCCTCTCAAATTTCCTCAACCGTTGATCTTCTTTCTCACAAATCTATAAATAAAACCTCTATTCCTCCATTTTAATCCATCCAAGCTTTTTATAAACTTACTCTATAGGAATCATAGCGTGCCATTGTCACAAATCACTCCATAGCTTGAGACCAATTGTCATGCCATTATCACCATTATCATTGTATTGTGAAGATCCTCTTCATTACAAAACCTATCAACAAACATTCTCCATTGTCATCTTGGAAAAAAGCAGGGAAGTACACCTTCTGAGGGCTCTATTCATACATGAGATCAATTTGAGATAGGCGACCAATGGAAGTCACGGAATAGAAATGTTTGCAAGGTATTGTGCTCTTTGTGTTTGATCTTATTTGTTTCAATTTCATTGGGTTATTAGATAATTAATTGTTTATAATACTATTCTCATTTTTCTGATAACATTTTCTAGTGCCCACTGTGGGGCCCTTGCCCCAATTTAACTTCAAAATTGAGTTTTTGTGCATTAGAATCCGTACACAGGATGTTTCTACGCATCCATCACATTCTGCTATGCATCTACTCACTATTACTATGCATCTGTCAAATCTGCGCATCCACTAATTGTTACGACACATACATTCTCTGATACTGCGCGTCTATCAAATCTGCACATCCATTCACTGTTACGGTGCATACATTCTCTGATACTGCACATCTGTCAGAATCAATGCATTTATTCTCTGTTACAGCACATACATTCTCTGTTATTGTGCATCTGTCTCTTCTCATTCATTCATTGTATTTGCGCATTTATTCTACTAGGGTTTTTGAACTATTTCTCAGGAAACTTCTAAACACTAACATCATTTGCAAGAATATTCTTAGATCCACCTTGGAGGTTAAGAGCTGGTTAGGCATATAGTTGCATGATTAACTCTCATCTAGATCTAAATAACAAAAGAAGTAATTGAGCTTGTTCATGCAAATTTCACTTAGATCTAAATAGGAGGGAAGTAATTTGTACTTGTTGCATCACAACTTAAACATAGTCCCAACTAGGAGGATTAAAATTGAACAATTGCTTTCAAGAGCTTTTTCAAAGTTAACAAATCTTGTGTGCCTGATAGAGTAACTCATTTAGTTTTTCTCTTTTTAACTAGGAGGAAAGAACTAGTGTTTTTTGTGATTTTGGAATGATGATAGGACTATGCTCTCCCCTTAACTAGGTGACCAAAATGCCAAAATCATCATTTTGCTTGTGTTACCTTCAGAGAGGCCTGCTATTGGAATTCCTTCCTTCCAAGTGGGACAACCTTAAGTGATAATGGCTAAATCCAAGTACCTCCAAGTCACTATAAATAAATTGCATTTGTGACAAAAGTTGCAAGTGACGGGTGCTGTTGTATTAGACTGACCAATGTTTCCCCCAAAACCCTATGGAGTGTAACCTCTATAGGCTGGGAAGCCTTCTTATCAAAGTGAATGGCTACACGTGTAATCACCTGAATGAATGCCTTGACTAAAATCCTTTTGTTATAGTAATCCGAAATGCCCTATTCAGTGACACAGGAGGAAAACATTCTCCAGAGCCGTCCAACGTCAGACACTCATTTAGTGGAGACAGAAAAGTTCAACTCTTCAAAGGAACTATAACTTGGTATGCATGATAAGTGAGTGCCGTGGAGGGGAGCCGGTGCTACCAAGTTATTAGTTGTCCGCCTTTATGCAAGTGGCTAGAGTAAAATCCGAGTTGGAACTCATCAAATATTGTCCTTGCCAACCTTAGGATTGTGTTTACATTATAGTAAAAAAAAATCAAAAATAAAAAAATAAAGAAATCAAACAATCATGAAAATTTCTTTGTGCGTGATGTGTCTTTCTTGCCATAATTGAAGAAGCAAATCAAAAAGAGCAACATTCAAGCAAAGAACCCAAAAAAATTAAAAAACGTACCTTTACCAAGTCAAAATCAGTCAAAATCAAACAAAACAACACAGATCTATGCATCTACTTCATCCTGCTATGCATTTTCTTCACCCTGCTACGCATCTATTTTCTATTGCGCTTTTACACAGTTCTGCTGCGCATTTGCTTTTTCACCATACCTGCGCATACACTTCCTGAAGCTACGCATTTATACTCTATTCTGGCGCATCCACTTTTCCACCAGATCTGCATGTTTGTTTCCTATTGCTGTGCATATACGCTCTGTTCCTATGCATATGTCATAGTGAGTACTTCCGTACAGTTTTTCAAAAAATACCTACCTTTTTTAGCACCCATTTTAGTCTTGTATCAGTTTCTGAGGTCAAATTAACCATACAGTCACTTCTCCCATTCATTTCCATAGTGTACCCTCTTTTCCATCATTCACCTCATCAAAATCTCACAAAACTTCCCAAGAACAAATCAAACTATCAAAACCAGGTTACTACAAGCCAATTTTGGGATCATATTGGATTCAAGCATCACTAGTAAGTCTCCACTAACAGGATCTATCATCCTTCTATCTCGGAACTTCACTAGTTTGTTTTGGTGCAAAACTAATCTCTACCAAATAATTAGATTTCAACCATCCTTATTTTTGACTACCGTTTTGTATCAACCAACTTGTTTAACACCATTGATCAAATAAAACCCTTGTTCAAATCTTATCACCACCAGTATCCCCTTCACTACAACCTCCAAACACATCTTACCAAAGCATCTAGTTTCACCCCACTCCATTCCAAATCACATTGCATGGTACTAACTAGATTGCAGAAGTAAAAACAAATTGAAATGGTTGAAACGTCTAACAAAATTGTCCCCTCCCCTCATGACAGTGATGAGGAGATATCTCACGAGGACTTACAAGAAGCTCTCCAAGATAGAAAATTTCAACAAATGATGGACAAAGTACTCCACCAAGACCCTAAAAGGTTCTTTCTCCACCTAGCAACCCAAGGAGTTAAGCTCCTTGCTGAATTTGACATCACAATGTTGAAAGAAACTGAAGAGGAAAGAATTCATGAAGACAACACACGTGAGGAAAGAACCCTTGGCACAAACAAAGGCAAGAAAACCACAAACTCAACCACTCCTTTAGGCATGTTGACAAAACAAGTTCAAACCCTACAACAACAATTAGTGGACCTCCAAACAGGGACATCCACTAAACACTATTCATTGGAGGATATCTCATTGTATCCCTTTGATAAGAGCTTGAACATGATCCCCTTTCCCCTTAGATTTGAAGTTTCAAAATTTGACAAGTATAGAGGAAAGGGCGACCCTAGAGACCATATCAAAGAATTCAGCGCCGCATGTCTAGAGGTTGCTCACAATGAAACTTTTCTCATGAGACTCTTCCCTAGATCTCTAGGAGGGCAAGCCATGGAGTGGTTCTCTCGCCTACCCCCCAGCATCAGAACTTTCAACGAGCTAGTGGATAAGTTTGTCACTCATTTCTCCTATAACATTGAGCACGAAATCTCAATGTTAGATCTTTGCAACACAAAACAAAAGGGTGGAGAATCCTTCGCCACTTTCTTGCAAAGATGGAGACACTTGGCCAGCAAATGTCCATATCATATGCCAGAAAAGTAATTGCTTGAGATGTTTATACATACCCTAAATGCTGATCTTAGCTACCAAATCCAAATCCAATGTCCTACTTCATTTAGTAATGTCATTGAGATGGGGTTACTCATTGAAAAATCTATCATAGCCAAAAGACAAGTCAAAATCTACAAGGAAACCCGTAGCTCCAATCATAACATGGACAAGCCGAGATTCTGGACCAAGAATAAAAACATTGTCAACGATGGTATCGTGGATGCAAAACAAGTGACCCCAAAACTACCAATATTCAACTTGTCTAATCTACAAAACAAGTCCCAAAACACTGTATTACGACCCAATAACTTTCCTCCTCGAAGGAAGTTCACACCTCTAGGGCAAACACTAGATCTGCCTTACACAAGCTAAAATCAAACAATCACATAACGCTTCCAACAACACAGGATTATGAACCACAATTTCAACCTCCTTGGTGGAAAGACACTGACTTTTGTAAATATCACCGAAACAAAGGACACAAAACTAACAACTGTCAAGCACTCAAACACACCATTCAAGACTTGTTGGATAAAAAATGGGTATCACTTGATGACCATGCCTCTAATAATGATCATATAGCATTCAAGAATCCACTCCCCAACTATGAGAAGGGAGGTTCTTCAAATCAAAACCAAAGTGGGGCTAACAACGCCAACTATACAAATGTGTCATATGACTATGTTGTTAACCACATTTCATAAGGTGATTCACATATCAAATTCCCCCATGACAGCCAAGAAATCACCATCCAAGGCGATCCCAACCCGTTCCAATATTGCAATTCCATCCAATCCGAGCCTGAAGTTGTAATTCCCACCAACCATGCAACTTCATCCTCCACAACCAATGTCGACCCAAGCTCAATACCTTCTACATCAAAATCCATGCAACAAAAATTTAAGATCAAGGATAAATGCGTAGGAGAGTATTCCATGAAGCAAACCTTTTGTCTCACATCGCTACCTCTTTCACCCAAGTCTACCCATCCATTACATCATTCATCTACCCATGCACCTACAAAGGATGTGATCCAAGGGCTACTAGAAAGGAATCAACCATCTCCATGTCATAAACCACCTATCCAAGAGCCTATCAAAGAACATTCAAACATGTCCATTCCTTCAACCCCATCATATAATCCACAACCCATCAAGACTATTGAAGAGTCTTCTACCATGAGTCCAAGTCAAGATTCCTTCCACCCTCATATTGTTGACCATTAAGAGCCTATCAAGCATATCCAAGAGTCTTCTACCTCCATTTCAATTCAAGAAAATCAAGTGTTATGTCAAGAATATACTCTAGAGCATGTGGAAACATCAACCCTTTATCTAAATCAAGATCAAAGCACCTCCATCCAACCCATCCATAACGTTTATCTTTTCCACGATCAAGATATTACCTATGAAGAAGTTATCCATGAACAATTTGATCCTATACCCATACATGAGAAATAAATCCAAATCCAACCCATGCATAACATTTATCTTTTCCATGATCAAGATATTACCTATGAAGAAACTATTCATGAGCAACTTGATCCTATACCCATACATAAGAAAGAAATCCAAATCCAACCCATCCATAACCTATATCTTTTCTATGATCAATATCTTTTCTATGATCAAGATATTATCGTTGATGAAGAACCTATACATGAGCAAATTGATCCCATCCATATCACACTTAATCTTCTTTATGATCAAGATATTATCTATGATCAAGTTACTACCCATGAGCAAGTAATTCAAGGTCATCCTATCCATGTTAATCCTCTCTATGATCAAGAGCCTACCCATGTGAAAATTGCTCCTATCCATACTCTCACAACCATCCATGAGCAAGATATCCAAACTACCCCTATCCATCCTCCACCTAGTCCTATCCATAATCCAACAACTTCCACTTCCCTTGATGAGACACTTGCCTCCCAAGTGCACATAGATGATCAAACCAATACCTTGAATCCTAGTGCACATAATGATAATCAAGATCCACATGATCCACCACCATCCATTATCGACCATGTTGGAAATTCCCCATCATGTCCCCTTGGTCTCACTACCTTCATTCATGAATGTTCTTCCTTAGGAGAGCAGCAACTGTTATCTACCACTTCACCTTCCCCATCAAATAATGAGCTTGCATCTAGTGTCCAAATCACCCATAATCCCATTGTCCACCACATACTCCAAAATATGAACTATCAAGGTAAAGGCTTAGGCCTTCATGAACAAGGTATTTTGGAGCCTATCCATGTCGAAGTCCCTCCACCCTCTTATGGCCTTGGTTATACTCCCCAAGAAAAGCAATCTCATGATGTTGGTAGTTCCTCCATGCCTTCAAAATCCACTCATTCCCATCACACATCCTATCATATTCCCAAAACATATGTCGCCATTCCATCTCCTTTATCATACAAATCCCAAGAGCATGTGACCATACACCTTCCACCATCCACTTTACCTCCACTCCTTCCAACTCCTACTATCCCTCCATCCACTTTGATTCCACTTCTCCCAATGCCAAATTCATCCATCTACACATTCTCTCACATTTTGAATCATGACCAACAAATGCACATATTGTCTAAACATGAAGCTTCCACTCATTCCAGTAAACCTATGGGATTCAAAAATAAACATTGGGATGCATCCTTTCATAAAGTCACAAATCCTAAGGGTCCTAATACCTTAGGAAATCAATCCAAAGAATCAAAGAAAAACCCATCTCAAAAGTTGCATACACCCACACACCTCAAAGAAAATCTAAAAAAGGTGTGGGTCCCTAAGCAACAAGTAATTACCTCATAAGTTGCATAAAAGCTGCATATACCCAAGCCCATACCTTCACAAATAAAGTCTAAAAGCAAAATGGTTTGGGTACCTAAACAAAAGGCCATCAAGTTAAATGAGGCAACCACCTCTCAAGAATCCCAACCATCCACTTTCTCCTCTTCCATCCAAAAATTCCATTCCATCCAAAAGTCTCAAATCCTTCCATCCCACATGACAAGAAAAAATCAGAAAAATACTAAGTCTATGTGGGTCCCTAAATGCCTAAATCACTCATCCACTAAGAAAAAATTTCCATTGCTTCCTACACCACCTTCCCATCATAATCTTCAATGTTTATCATGGTATGTGCAACCGTTGGTCATGGTTCCCTTCCATCCTGTGACACTTCCCCATACCTCCATCTCCCCTTCCTTCCACTATTATCCTACATATCTTCCCCATCCTATTCTTATGGTCCATGCTTTTGCATAAGCCTTCCCTCTATCCTTGCATAAGTCTTACATAATCCACATCATAATCCACTATCACACCTTCCATAATCCACTATCTACCTTCTCCATCTCACTTTCATGCAATCCCCTACCAACATCTATGAGAACACTTGACATAGTCCATGCGAAGCCATCCATCTAGCAGGACTATCACCTTTCATGGAACTAGACACTTGAGTCTCTCCCATCCATATCCACCTTCTCCCATCCA
Source organism: Cunninghamia lanceolata (assembly GCA_027924645.1). NCBI lineage: Eukaryota > Viridiplantae > Streptophyta > Pinopsida > Cupressales > Cupressaceae > Cunninghamia > Cunninghamia lanceolata. The sequence continues at coordinate 5,019,468 of BSBN01000209.1, forward strand.
AATGTTTCAAAAAAAAAAAGAAAAAAGAAAAAGAAAAAATTAAAAAAGTAAAGAAAAATCCCTTCGTCCAACGGTGAAAACCACCCTTGGTGGCACCTTGGATAAGTACCATGATGAGAACCTGGCAAATAGGTATCATGTGTAGGTTGATCTTCCATGTCGTTTACCCTTGGGAGTGCATTGTCTCATTAACCCTATCATTTTCCATCCTATCTTACCATATCATCCTATCATCCTTATCCTACATATACCTATCACATTGAGTCCATCATCCTCCATTCCTCTTTTGATCTTGATAGAGATATGGGGGCAAAATGTTTTGAAACATGCTTTGGAAAAACTCTTGATGTACCTTGTCTTTTTCAAAACAATCCTATCCTCTCATCCTCCTTCATCATAAGCTTTGTCATGTAAAATATTGAGTTATTCCTATGCGACATAGTCCTTGGAGATCGCATCCTTGTTTCCTTCTACCTACCCATCCATTGTCCATTATCACCCATCCGTTTACCTATCCATGATGTTCCCTTGTCATCGGTATCTAGCATTTAGGCTATCCAAATTACCATCCAAAAATCCCAAAAAACATCAAAACATTAGCAAAATCTAGAAAATCCCAAAAACAACAAATCATCTACAACCCCAATCGATTGAATTGTTCCCGAACTACGTCACCTCTGCATCTTCACGTAGGCAAGGCCATCTTGTATCGATAGGCCCCCGAGGCTTCCTTATCCACCTTCTTCATTCTATTACTGGTTCGTCATCCGTTCGTCTATTCTAGAGTCAACCTTCAATGTCGAACTACATTGTCTCTGCACCATCACGTAGGCAAGGTGATTATCGATGAGCCTCTGAGACACTAGGTCAGTCCCTTAGGGCCCGTTTCTTCGTGTCTATTGTCCATCCTTCCATAATAAACCAATTCTTTACCTAACTAGGGGCAAGTGGTGCAGGAGCACCTTGTTCACTAAATGCCTTCAAAAGGCAAAATTGTAAAGTTTGAGTTTTCAAATGTAAAAGCATGTAAAAAAAAGGTCATGTGGAGGTCCATTTCAATGTGTTTGAATCCATATTTGATGTCAAAATTGTAAAAAGGCAAAGATCAGAAAAGTGCACAAAATCATAAATACCAAAGGTCATGAGGTAGTTTGGGTAGTTTTATTCGATGGAGGAAGTTGTAAAGCCTTTAAAAAGTCATGGTAACTCATTGTCAAGACAAGGGGGAAATTATATAGATGTGTATTGAATTGGAGAATCTGACAAGTCATGAATACAATCTATTTTTATTTTCAGAAATTACTAAAAATAATTGCTTTCATACTTTTGTACGGACTTGTACGGGCATGAAGGCTCATGTGGATGTTTGTAATTTATGGAATATTCAATCCCCCTTCTTTTCCAATCTGTTTCATGTATTTTTGTTAACTTTTGAATTAGTTCTTGTATTTTTCCTAGAAACAGTCAATACCCCCTGTTTAGGATAAACATAAATCTAATAAATTGTGTTTCTTTCATTCTATATGGTGAAAACTCATAATTCTTGGGAAGGTGATCCTTTATGGTGCCCACTTTCATGTTCTCTAAGTTATAGATCAGAATAGGAAGATTTATGTGTGAGAAACTAGAGTTTATGACTGTAATTGACTGAGAAACAAAGTTTTTAAGAACAGTTAAGTGCTATAGACCTAGGGTTTGGTGAACCACTCATGGAAATGAACTTCTAATGGTGTATAAAGCTTATTTGGGTCTAAAATGAGATGTTTGAAAGATTAGTGTAGAATATCTATGATTGGAGATTGTAAGACCAATAAGCCCTAAGGTGATTTAAGCCTATTAGGCCTAACTTTTGAATGGTACAGTCATGTTTTGATCACTTTTCACTAAACAACCTAAGTTGGATTTCACATATGTTTTAAAACCCTTTAAAGGGTATCCTAAATGATAATCATAGTTTTGAGATAAGCTTTGTGAAGAGGATTATGTCTGACAGACCTATGAGGAATGACTATTAGGAAATGGTGTCTAAATGAATGAATGATCAAAATACTGGTGAGCAAATCCTTATAAATGTTTGTGTTGGGTTATTTCTATCTAAATGGTGATATTGAAGGTGTGAAAAAGGTTTGGCAGAAGTCTAGGATTATGGTTTGGTCATTTTGATGTCTTGGTGCTCTATGAATGCAAGCTACTTCAAAGAATAAATTAGAAAATGTTGAGTGCACTGATTAAGTCAGAGTTTGCTAAAGGTGTTTTTTCCTTTGAATTAGTCAAAATAGTGATGATAAAGGAGTTTTAAGGTCTGATGAAGGTCTAGAAGCAAGATTGCATGATTTGGTGCTTATTAGCCATGAAGAAATTTAGTGAAAACAAAGAGATTTTGATGAAAAGTTAAGTGAATCAATGGTGTTTGTTTAATTTGATCTTTTCCATTTGAATTTGGGTCAGAAGAACCCTTGGTGGTTTGTGGTTTTTGGTAGATGAACTACATCAAATTGGTATCAAAGCTAGCTGATCTAGTGTTTGTTAAGTTGTTGTTGAGTTGTTGGTTGCAGGTACTTGATCCATCTTAAAACTACAATGAGAAAGTTGTGTGTTGGTTATAGACAAGGATGAGTCTGTGTTCACCATCCTCCAATGGAGATTAAGCTAGGGAGAAGGTGCAGAGAGAGTGAGGCCACTAGGAGAAAAGGTGATAGGTGCATCTTCCAGGATCTACTATTGGGTAAGATGGATGGTTTGTTGAGGTTGTGTGGTGAGGTAGTGAGGGAGATGGACACCTGTTTGAGAAGCACTTGAGTCTGTAGCCATTTGTAGAATTCAAAGTCAGTTTAAGAGTACTCCACTGATGGGAGTAGATGAAGAGATGCTTGGTCAGAGAAGGTCAAGAAGGAACTATTGAAAGAAAGTGGAGTTTGCTTAGAGAAGCAATGTGAAAGGATAGTCTTGTGTCCTTTTGAATGAAAAGAGTGATTAGTGAACTTGATGGCAAAAAAAGAGAAAGGAAAGAGACAAAGAAATGAAGACACAATTGAAGACAAAGGATGCAACCAAGACAAGAGAAGGGAAGAAGAAGCAACCCAAGATAAATTTGAAGTTGATATGCAGGTGCAAGAACAGACAAGGTTGATACTACATGTTTCCAAAGGGACTTGGAAACTTTTTGCAGGTTGGTTGTATAGTGCAAGAGCACCTTGTTCAATGAATGTCCTCAAAAGGCAAAATTGTAAAGTTTGAGTTTTCAAATGTAAAAGCATGTAAAAAAAAGGTCATGTGGAGGTCTATTTTAATGTGTTTGAATCCCTAATAGGTCTCTAGGTGATTATGTTTCTAAAGTTGTCATTTGATGTCAAAATTATAAAAAGGCAAAGATTAGAAAAGTGCACAAAATCAGGAATATCAAAGGTCATGAGGCAGTTTGGGTAGTTTTATTTGATGGAGGAAGTTGTAAAGCCTTTAAAAATGCATGGTAACTCATTGCCAAGACAAGGGGGAGATTGTATATGTGTGTATTGAATTGGAGAAACTAACAAGTCATGAATACAATCTGTTTTTTTTTTAGAAATTGCTAAAAATAGTTTCTTTCAGACTTTTGTATGGACTTGTATGGGCATGAAGGCTCATGTAAATGTCTGTAATTGATGGAATATTCAATCCCCCTTCTTTTCCAATCTATTTCATGTATTTTTGTTCACTTTTGAATTAGTTCTTATATTTTTCCTAGAAACAATCAATACCCCCTGTTTAGGATAAACATAAATCTAATATATTGTGTTTCTTTCATTCTATATGGTGAAAACTCCTGATTCTCAGGAAGGTGATCCTTTATGGTGCCCACTTTCATGTTCTCTAAGTTTTAGATCAGAAGAGGAAGATTTATGTGTGAGAAACTAGAGTTTATGACTATAATTGACTAAGAAACAGAGTTTTTAAGAACAATTAAGTGCTACAAACCTAGGGTTTGGTGAACCACTCATGGAAATGAAATTCTAATGGTGTATAAATCTTATTTAGGTCTAAAATGAGATGTTTGAAAGATTGGTGTAGAATATCTATGATTGGAGCTTGTAAGACCAAAAAGCCCTAAGGTGATTTAAGCCTATTAGGCCTAACTTTTGAATGGTACAGTCATGTTTTGATCACTTTTCACTAAACAACCTAAGTTGGATTTCACATATGTTTTAAAACCCTTTAAAGGGTATCCTAAATGATAATCACAGTTTTAAGATAAGCTTTGTGAAGAGGATTATGTCTGACAGACCTATGAGGAATGGCTTTTAGGAAATGGTGTCTAAATGAATGAATGATCAAAATACTGGTGAGTAGATCCTTATAAATGTTTGTTTTGGGTTATTTATGTCTAAATGGTGATATTGAAGGTGTGAAAAAGGTTTGGCAAAAGTCAAGGATTATGGTTTGGTCATTTTGATGTCTTGGTGCTCTATGAATGCAAGCTACTTCAAATAATAAATTGGTAAATGTTGAATGCACTGATTAAGTCAGAGTTTTCTAAAGGTGTTTTTTCCTTTGAATTAGTCAAAATAGTGATGATAAAGGAGTTTTAAGGTCTGATGAAGGTCTAGAAGCAAGATTGCATGATTTGGTGCTTATTAGCCATGAAGAAATTTAGTGAAAATAAAGAGATTTTGATGAAAAGTTAAGTGAATCAATGGTGTTTGTTTAATTTGATCTTCTCCATTTGAATTTGGGTCAGAAGAACCCTTGGTGGTTTGTGGTTTTTGGTAGATGAACTGCATCAGCAAGTCCTCGACCTGGTTACGGAGTTAGATTCTACAATGCCACATGTTCTAAGAGGGCACCAATAAGGATTGTGATACCTTTCACTAGATACACACGTGCAACAAAGTATGCTTCCACACATAAATTTTGATGCAAGACATCAACCTATCCAAAGCAAAAGAAACAAGTGCCTAAACACTCAAAATGATTTTATCTAAATTATGGCAAGAAGACACATCTAATGTAAGAAGGTTTTGTTTTGATTGGTTGTGCCTTAAAATTTTAACCTTTTGTTATCATGTCTCCTACACCACTCAAGGATGCCTAAAACTAGAGTAGCCATGATGGGGCATGATTATTTTATTTGTTTGATGCTTGTGGGTTTATCTTTAGTAATGTGAAGCCTTGTCTAAAGACATGATCAACATAATGATCATCGAGGACTCAAAGGTCTAAACATGAAACAGGTGTAATCCTTGTCTGTTGATACACAAAAAATACTTAGGTCATCTTGGTTCAATTATACTTAGATGCTTGTATTAACTTGCTATATCAAAATCCATGTAAGGGATACTCAGGTCATCATGGTTTAATTATACCTAGATGCTTGTATTTTGTTACAACACAATAAAATACACACACAAAAAAATTGCCCAATGATGAATCAGGCACTTCAAAATACTTGCAATATCAAGGTGACAAATATCTGCATCCATACACATCCAATTACATTTCGTATACCATCCATAAAATAATGATTTTGTTCAAAGTGCCAATGTTTGCAAATAAAAGCTTGTCATTCCTTCATTCACATTTCTTCTATCAATCAAATTTCTATCTATCATTGTATCTGTCATCAAATCTCTTCTACATCGATTGAGTACACTTAGGCATAACAAAAAACATATCATCATTTTGCATTTTATTCCATAATAAACCTTTTCCAACTATCTTAAAATCCAAGTCCTTTTTGGCAATTTATCCAATTGTATCATCCAGTTATCCATGTGATCCATTCATCCTTGTCCAATCAATCCAAGTAATGATCTAAATGCAAGTCCATCCTTAATCCATACCAATCGAGTAAAGTCAATCTTGTCAAATTATCCAATCGCAATTAGTGGTCTTGATCCTAACCTTGTCGTAAACAAACTCAATCAATCATAATTATCAATGGGATATATCTTTCCCGCATCTTTGTGTTGATCTAAGGATATATCATTCCCCGCAATGAAAAACACTATCGTCGACTGTTATTGATTAATCATTGGTTTACAAATGGACAAGGGCAATACCTTGTTTGTTCTTGTATCATTTGTGCATACTTGTTGGCTTGCTTGTTTGTGTTATCTTTTTTTCTTGCATCACGTGTCATTCATCTCTTTCTTCATCCCATTTTCTTCCGCGTCGACTGATTTCTTCACCTTACCCATTCTTTCACCTTCTTCATCGTGAGATTGTCTGTCTTACACCCTCAAAATTTTCTTCCCATCCAATCTCCTGAGGGAGCATCCTACCGTCATAACCTATACTGGGGGCAAACTGGGGCATGTATCAATCCCAGAAAATTTAACTTTCTTTGAAACAACTTGATAAAACACATTGCATCAAAGAGGGGCAAAATGTATACACCTAAAATTAGCTCATGTCGAATTAAGTAAATATTTTAATATTTATCTTAATTCTTATTCCTTTATCAATAAATAAATAAATCAATTTATTTATTTGATTCATATTTCTCCAAAAAATTAAATAAAATCATTTATTTAATTAAATCATCCAAATTCTTCTAAAATTATTCTAAATTAAATAATACCAAATTATTTAATTAATTCTTCTCATTCTCTGTATTTAAATAAATCAAAATATTTATTTAAATTATCTATTTCCTCTAAAATTGAATTAATACCAAAAATAATTCAATTAATCCATGTGCACATGTAATTAAATATTTTAATATTTAATTATCTAATATCCCCTCATCCACATGTCCTATTTATCCTCCAGTCAAATCAGTTAACTCTTCAATCAATTCGCTTAACTGATTAGTCTATTCTATTAACTGGTTAGTCATTTGAGTTAACTCCTCAATCCATTATGTTGACTCCCCAATCAACCTAGTTAACTGATCAATCATCTCAGTTAACTCCTCAATCTATTATGTTAACTCCCATATCTCAAAAATAGAGCGGGACACTTGTCCTCTCCCTATTCGCACACATCCTCTCAAATTTCCTCAACTGTTGATCTTCTTTCTCACAAATCTATAAATACAACCCCTATTCCTCCATTTGAATCCATCCAAACTTTTTATAAACTTACTTTGCAGGAATCATAGCACACCTTTGGCACAAATCACTCCATAGCTTGAGATCAATTGTTATGCCATTATCACCACTATCATTGTATTGTGAAGATCCTCTTCATTGCAAAACCTATCAACAACCATTCTTCATTGTCATCTTAGAAAAATGCAAGGAAGTACACCTTTTGAGGGCTCTATTCATACACGAGATCAATTCGAGATAGGTGACCAATGGAAGTCACAGAATAGAAAGGTTTGTAAGGTATTGTGCTCTTTGTGTTTGATCTTATTTGTTTCAATTTCATTGGGTTATTAGATAATTACTTATTTATGCTATTGTTCCCATTTTTTTGATAACACAAGTGATGGAGGCAAAAATCAAATTGGAAGGATCAAAGTCCATAGGTGCTCCGATAGAATGGACATCAAGTACTCCAGAAAGGAAAGATAAGAGATCTGAAGAGGAGAGACCATCATCTAGTCCCAGAAAAAGAATAAGGACCTCATCCATTACAGAAGCCACAACTGAAGAAAAGAAGAGAAAGAAAGTTTCACTTTGTGAAGAAAAAGTGGCAAGAGACACTATTGCAAAACCCTTGGAAAAGCTACAAAGTGCACAAATCCTAGATCTACCCAAGTTTCTTCAATAACTAATAAATCTAAATTCCTTGTCTCCAGAACAAAAATTTGAATTAGTATCATTTGTTCAAGCAAAGGCACAAGAAGAATTGATGAAAACTCACATGCAAGACAATAAGCTCATTACAACAATATTTGATGTACTAGGAAAATTGATGCCTGAATACCAGAAAGACACTTCAACATCATCTATTTATCAACTAAAACGTATGATAAAATCAATCAGCAATCATTTTGAATCCTTTGAAAAATCTGCAGAAACAAAGGTCAGAAAAGAATTTGATGAGAAAATATTAGCTGAGTTAAAAACCATGTTGATCAATGATAAAATCTCTTTAGATCAAGGAATAAGAGGTATACAAAGTGCCATAAAAGAAGGTTGTGAATTGTACAAATTTTGTTTACCTTGGCCAGAGGTTACAAAGGAATTAGAAGATAAAATCAAGGACATGGAACTCAAACTGCTTAATATTTCTAAGACATATAATCTAGGAGTTGAGTCAATAAGTGCCAAAGAGATAGGTTGTAAATATTCACAATGATTTGAGCATTCTGATGAAGAAAAGGGAAGAAATCAAAGACAAGTTGTGCCAGCTAAGGGGGTTGATAAGTCCAAAAATTTATTCCATGACCAATCTGGTAGATGAAGCCTTGAAATCACAAGCATTAATTGATACACCATCAGATGTGCAGAAGGTAGAAAAGCTAGTCTTTTTGATAAATAGCCACATCCATATTTTGGAGACTGCAAGGAATAGTTGGAATGGAGATATAGCTTTGATCAAGACTATCTATAATGATATTCTACCTTCAACTATAAATTAAGATACAAATGTGTACTTGTATATATGTGGCAGAATATGACAGTTTTGAAGAGATTTTGACACAATTTTGCTTGTTCACCCACCTTTGCCATTGATGTCAAAGGGGGAGAGGAAAACTAGTGAAAAATAAGCATACGTCTAAAGGAGAATAGAAAAATAGAGTGTACAGAGTAAGGGGGAGCAACACAAGCATTTTTCACTGAGTGTTGCCATCAATGCCAAAGGGGGAGATTGTTGGCAAGAGACACTGCTATGTTGGATAATTGAGTGTTGTCATTTATGGCAACAAGAAAAAGAACAAGGTTGGAATAGAGTTTGTGGTCCGGTAAAGAAGACTTAGTCATATTGGCTAAGTATTGGAAATGTATAGAGGCATAGACAAAAGAACAGTGTTTGGATTGGCATTGGTCCGCAGTTGATGACCAAGGTTTGCGGTTCTGGTATGATGTCCCTAACTCTCAGATGATCTCATATCCAAGATTTTAGCTTTTGCTCAGCTCTAGAAGTATATCTTCAAATAGCCTAAGTCTGGTAGAATAGAATACAATGATATTTAGAGTAGTACATTCAGTTGTTTTGGTCCACATTTCTCTGGTGTTATATATCTTGTTATGTGGTTTTGAGGTGTTGTAAACACTTATATGAAGTATCTAAATCTAGAGTTATAAGCTCTGAAGTCCACCAAAAAGATTGTTGCAAGCTGCTGAGTATCAGTACACTGTTTGACAATGACAGAGTCTGAGTTCTGATGGTTCGCATTTTGTTGCTAAAGAATATTTTGCTCTATGGTTCTAAAGGTATGATTGGTGATTTCTAAGGAGTCTTTGACATGATTTTAAGCAAGCCTTGTGGTCTATAGTAAAAGATGTAGTCTGACAGATGAACTGAATCAGTGGTAATCTGAGTTAGAGGCCGACATGATAAGTTTGAATTGTATGCGATAAGTTCTATTGTTTAGAACTTAATCCTAAGTTGTTAAATAGTTGAGGTTGACATATGTGAATGCAATTCAAGTGTTGTTTGAGTCCATTGGGAGTTTTAGTAAATAATTTGGCTGACAAGTTAGTTAAGGTATGAGTGCATGCTTCACTTTACTAGGCTGACCTAATATGAAGATTTTAAGTGTTGTGGATATATATAAGGGATCAAATTTAGTTTTTGGTGTGTGAGGTGAATGTGATATATACATATGTGTGACATACAGTGGAAGGTGATTTTGTGCAAGCAATAAAGAGCAGAAGAAGAGAGATCTTATTCTCATGTAAGAGCATAGTAGTGAAACAGAGCAATCAGGCATGAAGAGTTTTGAGACAATATTTTTGTGCTTCATTGGAGTTGCAACTATGCATGTGTAGATGCAATCTAAGTAGTTCAACTTAGTAGTGAGCCATTCTTCTTTCTTCTTTATTTCTCTATGGAGTGAGCCTTTCTTGCAATGAGCATTTCTCTAGGCAGTGAGCCCTAAGGTAGTGAGCCTTATTGTAATTCAACGTTGTGCTATATTAATATATTGTGAGCTAACACTCACTGTGGTTTTTCCCTTTTTGGGTTTTCCACATAAAAATCCTGGTGTTCATGTGTTATGTCTTTGTGGTTGCTTTTCCTATTCTTATTCTTATTTTATATTATTAGTTTTGGAAATTGGATTAACAAACTTGTTAAGAAGTGGTTTTGTGGAATACTGATTCACCCCCTCTCTCAGTATTCCTTACTATCAACATAATCTACATCATAATCCACTATCTCCCATCCATCCTTGCATAATTATTCGATAAATAATCCACATCATAATCCATTATCCACCTACTCCAACTCCCTCTCATGCAATCCCTTACCAACATCTATGAGCATAATGACATTTGACATGGTCCATGTGCATCATCCATCTTTACATGGGACTATCATCTTTCAGGGAACTGGAGGATTGAGTCCTTGTCCATATCCACCCATTCCATCCAAGTATTCCAAAAAAAAAGAAACAAAAAAAATCAAAATAGTAAAGAAAAATCCCTTCATCCAATGGTGAAAACCACCTTGGTGGCACCATGGATAAGTAACATGATGAAAACTTGGCAAGCAGGTGTCATGTGTAGGTTAACTTGATATGTGTCTTACACTTGAGGGCACATTGTCTCATTCAACCTATCATTTCCTTACTATCTACCTCATCCTATCATATCCTGTATTATCATTCTTAGCCATTATACCAACATACATGTCTCATCTATCCATCCATCCTCCCTTCCTCCTTTCGATCTTGATAAAGACATAGAGGTAAAATATTGAAAAATGCTTTAGAAAATCTCTTGATATAACTCATTCTTTCCAACTAATCTAATCATCCTCTCATCCTAAGTTTTGTCATGTAAAATCCTAAACATACTACCTAGAATGGGGCATGTTGTTCCTATGTGACATAGTCTTTGGAGATCACATCCTAGCTCACTTATGATACATACATCCATCCCACACACTATCACCTACCCTTTTATCCATCCTGTTATCATGTGTCTTCCATGCCATTTAATTATCACCCATTCTTTTGTCTACTCATCTAATCACATCTTCCTCCTTGCATCTAGACCTGGTTTTCCCTTGTCATTGGTATCTAGCAACAGGCTATCCAAACTCCAATGCAATATCATCCCATAAAACAAAAATATCCAAAACCAATAAAAAAATATCAAAAATATCCAAAACTAATAAAAAATCTCAAAAATATCCAAAACCAATCAAAAAATCTCAAAAATATCCAAAACCAATAAAAAAATCTCAAAAATATCCAAAAAAAAATCTCAAAAATATCTAAAAACAATAAAAATATCTCAAAAATATCCAAAAACAATAAAAAAATCTCAAAAATCTCCAAAAATAATACAAAAACTCAAAAATATCCAAAAAAAAAAAAAATCTCAAAAATACAAAAAAACTCAAATATTAAAAAAATCCAAGCAATAAACCAAATGCAAGTCATCCTTAATCCATACCAATCTAGTCAATCAATCTAGCCAAAACATCCAATCACATCCTTTGGTCTTGATCCTAATCTTGTCGTAAACCAAATCAATTAATCATCATCAATCAATCATCAATGGGATATATCACTTTTGCATCCTTGTGTTGATCTAGGGATATATCGTTCCCCACAAATGACAACACTATCATCATCATCATCAAACCAATCAGTCAATCAATCGATCATCAGTTTATAGCTTGGCAGGGGCAATACCTTGTTTGTTTTTGTATCATTTGTACATGCTTACTTGCTTGTTTGTGTGTGTCATCTTTTTTACCTTGCATTTGTCTCAAATTTGTATCTTTCTAGCTAATATTCATATCTTGTGTATGTTGGAATAGATTTTTACATTATCCTTTGCATCTAAGGTCATATCATACCTTCTATGCATTAGGACTTTAATGCTCTAAGAATCCTTCCTCATACGTCTAGACAAGGTTGTATTACATTGGGTGCACAAGACACATCGTCACCTTGGTCCTTATAACCTTGGTGCATAATGTCTAGTACTATATCAAACTATAGGATTGCTCTACTCAAGTTAGCATAACTACTCCCCGTATTAAATCTATCATTCTATCATCCATCCTTTTATCTTCATTTTTCTCTATTGTGTTCCCCATCTTCTATCTCCTTTTTTTCACATCTATTCATTTTGAGAGCACACCCGTATTCTTCCAATTCGTCTGTCCTCTCAAGGGGGCACCATTCAACCTACTAATTAATCTACTTCTCCTACCCGACTGAGGCATCATCATTTCTAATCTAATCATATTGTTCTTCTAAACCAAAATCTTCTTTTATCCAACATAACACTATGTTTTAAAATTCTTTGAAATGATGTTACTTCACAACACCATCTCAAAGAGGGGCAAAATGTAGACACCTAAAATTATCCCAAATCAGACATTCATTTGCCATACTTCACTATCAAATAATTCTTAATTATTTGATTAAATTCATCTATTGATACCCATCTTATTCCTCCATATTAATTAAATAATTCTAATTATTTAATTAAATAATTTTTTCTCCACATTAATTAAATAAATTTAAATTATTTATTTAATTAAAGCTAATATTCAAATTCCTTCAAAATAAATAAAATTCAATATTTTATTTATTTATCCATGTGCATGAAATTAAATAATTAATTAATTTAATTTTCTATTATTCCCTCTCCTCCATAATTCACTCTCAATCAATTTAGATAACTAATCAATCAAATTTGTGAACGGAGTTGTGCTTAAATGGCAAGGCCATAGGGTTCTCAAGATGGAGATCCAAGTTCAAATCCCCCATGTAACATCTATGTGGCTTCTAAGTTGGTTGAGTTGACTAAGTGGATTATAAGTTGAGTATGTTGATGAGGAGGAGGTCCCCCTTGTGATCTCCGGCTTACGAAACAAAAAAAAAAACTAATCAATCAAATCAGTTAACAAGCCAACCAATCTAGTTAACTAATCAATTAATTTAGTTGACTAGTCAATCAATTTAGTTAACAAGTCAATCAATTTAGTTAACTAAGCAATCAACTTAGTCAACTCTTCAATCAAATCTATTAACTCCCCTGATGCATGAGAGGACAAGGACACTTGTCAGTCTCTCATTTGTTCACATCCTCTCAACCAATTCTATTCATTGATCTTTTTGATCATTCACAACCATTGATCTTCACTTCTGGAAATCTATAAATTGAACATCCTTCTTAGCCTTTGGGCATCTCTCATCTTCATACAACATCACACTACTAAAATAATTCTAGATCCATTTATCTACTATCCTCATATAACTGGTTATGCTTGAGATGAGAAATCCACATACATTTCAATAAAGCAAGGAGAAATCCATTAGAATTTGGGTGCAATTTTAGTACGCTTAATTAGTGAGGTTGGATTTGTGAATGCAAAGAGAGATAAATTGTATTTGATTTTGATTTCTTTCATTTATGTTTGTGTCTCAGATTTTACCTATCAAAAAAGGTTTTTTCTTTTTTGATATTGAAGTTTTAGATGCTTGGCTTTGATAGATATCCTTAGATTGGTGCCTATTCAGGGTAACAAAGTCAAACCCTATATGCAATAGCTTTTCCCATGACAACAAAATTTCATACTCAGAGGGTTTACAACATCACTACTGCCCGACAACAATGAGCCCAAGAAAAATTATTATATGTGATTCTTCTTCACTAATCCCTCAATACAACACACTTCCCCTTATATATGATCTAAAGCAATTTTAATCCATTCCTTGAACCGATGCAACAAATCAAATATACAATATAGAAAATGTATATTTATGAGTTAAGAAACCCTTAGCAACTTTACTCAAAAGCATTCATATCCAATGAGACAATCACAAATAACACACACATCAAGTGTTTCTCTTATAATTCAATCTGAATAGAAAATTGCCATGTAGAAAACAAATGTTCTCATATGCAAAAGAATATGACTTGCACCTCAGAAGTACTCCTTTCTTATTAGAATATGTCAAAATCACAAGGCTTTACATTGAATACTCAAAAGTGTTACAATCTGCTCGCTGATACTACTTCCAGATTTTAGATATAGTACAAATTCCCAAATTATATAGGAAAAGTATAAAAGTATGTTGGCTCAACCCCTAAATGACTATTTTTATAAAATTTGGCAATTACATCACAATTACAACTTAGGAGCTTGTGCTCATTCAATATTTGATATCACAATTTAATTACAATCACATGTTTTCTGACATAATCCTCCAATGATGATGCTTGATCCATTTGCATAGGTCAAAAATGTAGCATCGCTTGAAAACTACCCAAAAATAGGTCACCATTGGAAACTATTCTTCACAGTTGAAACCCTAATTCTTCAGTTCTTGTCACAGACTGTTTGATTCTCACAATAATTACAACTGAAATGAAATGTACTCATCAAAACAATCCAATTGATCTATTTATTTTAGCAAATGAGAAAGATTTGGGCTAATTTCCATCATATCACCAATAATGCAAGCACGGGTCAGCCAGCAAGCTAGAAACTAGTTGTTCTTCATGTTTGAATCTCCATCATAGATACAAGCAAGTCGCAGGAGAATCGACGACCAATATTTGAAATTACACCTTTTAAAAGTAGTTCACGAGCCTTAGAATGTCATGGAGCAATGAAATGTCACAAACTCAAATAACCTATACATGTGTCAACTCATTGCAACAGCGTAGGCCTAGAAGGGACCCACACCACAACGCTTGCACTCATGCACTATGCAACCTATAAGGAATGTCAGATTGGGAAGAAAACCTGTAGATTTGGTGCATACATATATATTTGGACCTACAAGAGTAGGAATCGTTCAAGGTGATAGGTATTTCATGTTGTTGATTGATGATTTCTCTAGAATGACTTGGGTAACTTTTCTCAAAGAAAAATAAGAATCTCTAGATAAGTTCAAACCTTTTAAGGCTATGGTTGAAAATGAAATTGATCTAAAAGTCAAGTGTTTAAGGTTTGAAAAAGGTGGTGAGTTCACCTCTAATGAGTTTAACTACTTTTGTGAAGATCATGGAATAAAAGGTATTTTTCAGCACCTAGGACTCCTTAGTAGAATGGAGTTGTGGAAAAGAAGAATAGGATAGTTCAAGAAGTAGAAAGGAAAATGATGAAAGAAGCAAATGTACTAGATATCTATTGGAGAGAAGCCATCCACATTTTAGTTTACATACAAAATAGAGTGCAAGCCAGGGTCAATAGTTCAAAGACTCCATATGAACTATGGTATGGAAGAACTCTTATTGTAAAATACTTTAGAATGTTTGGAAATAAATGCTATATTAGGAGAGATGAAGAGAATTTGGGAAAGTTTGATACAAGATCGAATGAACGAATTGTTGTCACTTGGATTTACACTCTGTGTTGGAGAGGTTTAATGGTCTTCAACAATCTAGTGAAACATTGAGATGACCTCCAGGTGTGGGACCCTACAAGGAAGCCAAATCTCTAGAGAGAGGTTGGTTCCTTCGCTGAATGTGAGATTTAGCTATTCCTAAGACTAAACCTAATCTATCCACCATTTGAGGAAAACAGGAAGAGGGATAAAACTAGAAATTAATGAAGGTGATACACCAGGTTTGAATATGGAGCTCTCATTGAACTGAAAATGTACAAAATAAAGAAATACAACCAATCAACTTACACAGACCTAGCTAATTCTAGCAGAGGTAAGACACAAAACAGAATTGTAAGGAACAAAGCATTCACATACAAATCAATCCTGAATTACACAGTGCTAAAAAATAACATAAAGAGGTAAAACATAGTGTGTATTTCAATAAGAAGGCAAGGTTACAACAAAGGGCTCTGTTTGGAATATAGAAGCATGAAAATATACAGCTATTTTTTGAACTATTTTCCAACCCTCATTACATCTTATAGATATGCATATATAGAAATTTATTACATTGGCCTTAGTCATTTCATCAATAAAGTCACTCCACAGGCCTATCATAAAATATCCCTGCAAAAGGAATGGCTACCTGCCATAATTTAAGTAGAAAATATCTTTGATCATGGACTAGCTGGGAGATATTTTGTCTCTTCAATGCAAAAGTTGATTCATCACCTACAACATTAAATGCAAAAATATCTACAGATGGGGTAGTTAAGTAGATCGGATCTACATTAACGGCAAATGAGGAAAATTCAAATAAACTTTCCCTCCAAAATCCCTTTATATAGAGCCTTTACAACACTTTAAATATCTACATTAAGATATTTAAAGTTATAACACATTTTCAGGCTCTGTTTTTCATTGATTTCTGCATTTCTGGAAAATTTTTCTTGAATTTTGCCCTGTCAGCAAAATCTATCTTTTACAAAGCACCTAGTTCTACTCTTTGCATTTTTTATCTTCAGTCGGCAAACTCTAAAATTTTAGAACTATGGCCTGTTGTTTCATTTCTGTTCACTTTTGCCTTATTGGTAAAAGTCATTTTTCTGAACTATCTTTCTTGATCATCTTTTTCATCTCTATTTTGCCTTATTAGCAAAAATCATCTTTTCTGATCCTTTTACCTTGCCTTTTGCCTTATCAGAAAAAATCCATTTTTTCAAACTTTGGGCTCTTTATTGGCAAAAGTTCCTTTTGTTGAACTTCTATCTTTTGCTCCATCCTTTGCCTTATCGGCAAAATATACCATCGGCAAACCAAAGGAATTTTAAACTCAACAAATTCCTTAGCCATTTTTCTTGCAAACTTTGTCGACCCATTTACCCTTTCTCAAACTTTTACTCCCTTGGCCTCCTTTGTCCATGATTCGCCCTGTTGGCGAACTTGAAGATTTCCAAACTTTTAAAAATTTCGTGATTTTTTTATTTTACCGATAAGGCATCCTTATGCTTTTCTTTGCCTTAGTGATTTTCACAAATTTTTTCCTTCATTGGGAAAGTCCCACTTTCCTAAACTTTTCTTGTTTATTCCTTCTTTGTTGGTGATTTGCCCTACTGGCGAACCATGGAAACTTTAAACTTATGAAAAGTTCACTCTTTATGCACTTTGTCAACAAGCCTTCTTTTATCCCTCTTTTGCCTTAGATAATTTTTAAAAGTTGGCTCCCTTATGTCACTTTATCAGCAAAATGTCGAGTTGGTGAACCTTCCAAAAGTTTGCGAAAAGCAAACATTGTTGATAAAGAGGAAAGACTTCCATTAGCCATTTTTTTAAACTTTCCTCTTGCCTTTGTCGATGAATCGACTAGTCAGTGAACTCATGAAATTTTGAACTTGGTGAAGAGTTTGGGTTTTTTGAAATTTGTTGACAAAGGGAAAAGGGAGCTTTATGCCTTAGTTATTTTTTGGTTAGATCAAGAAACTAAAACTTTGCCAATAAAGGCCAAAAAGAGGGCAAAAATTAAGGCAAGAGCTTCAAATTTTCTAGGTTTTTTTGGGTTTTTTGCAATGATTCTCTAGATGAATTTTTAGGGAATTTTTACAAGGTAAACATTGAGATTTGAAGGATTTTAGGCTTGCAGAGCTAAGTTTCAAGGAATTTCAATAAGATTTTTAAGTTGGGCTATTTGACTTTGGGTAGAGGAAAATAGGTCAGTATTTTGGTGACCTCTCAGGGATGTTTACCTACTAAACAAATAGACTAGTAGCCTTAAGCATCCATTGGGTATGGAGTCTAAAAGGGACTGCAATAGGTCAAAAACAACTGAAACCCTACCTCCAAAACAACACCACAAAAAGGAAAACAAGGCATGCATTCTCCTAATGACAATACAGCCTGTGCAAGAGCACTTAGGGAAAGTAAACCTAAAACTAAAATAAAACCTACTCTAATCCTAAGCTAACAACAAGGAAATAACCTCAAACAAAGCCATTGACAGGTTCCTAAAAATAACTACCTTTTATTAATAATTTACAATGTTTCTCATGCATGTGGGCAGTTAAAAAGAGGCAGGGAAGGGATGGCCATATAATAAGGTAATGATAAACTTCCCCAAGGATAAAGAAAAACTCACCTATCCACTTATATTGATTAGAAATGTAGCTACCTAGAAGTGGGTAAGTGGGCTGATATATCTCTCTTTGATGCTCAACCTCATGCTTTGAAGCAAGCATGATAGGTAGGGACTCCTTCTGATATGTCTCTAACTGGGCCAAGTGCCTGATAGGGCATCCCACTGAAATGGTATGCAATCCATCACTGTTGCATTTATGTTCATGC
Organism: Cunninghamia lanceolata; assembly: GCA_027924645.1. Lineage (NCBI taxonomy): Eukaryota > Viridiplantae > Streptophyta > Pinopsida > Cupressales > Cupressaceae > Cunninghamia > Cunninghamia lanceolata. Next base: position 5,037,703 of record BSBN01000209.1, read on the forward strand.
TCTGATTTTGCAACCTTCTATTGTTGGTCTGAATGTTTTGGCTCTGATGGCTCAATTGAAGATAAGGATGCCTCTTCCTTTCGATCATGATGCTCATGATTTTCTAAATTAGGCTTAGAAAATGGCCATGCACATGCTCAACTGAGAAATCTTCCCCACTATGAAGTTGATATCCCTATTGGATAATTAGGAACAAATCTTTAATTTGTTCCTGGCCATGTTCAATCTCCACATCGTTGCTTTGAATAAAATACGGGAGCTCCTCAAATAGGTCTAAATTATTAGCCTATGTACTTTTCATTATAGGGTTGCCTACTTGTACCTCTTCACATGCCAGCATCTCACCATCATGTTCACTGTTTCCATGTTGTTCCAAAATTGCAACTAATGTTGACATTTGCATGCCATCTTTGTCATCAATGCAAATGGGAAATTTGTGAAACTGAGTGGCATCATCAACCTCTGGAGTGATTGGATCAATCTCCTCCCTTATGCCTCTATCCTTTGACTATAACTCCACAGGATTTTGTTGTTTGGGTTGTCTTTGCAACTGGACCTTTTCTCCATGCTCCCTTTGCATTGTGCTTTCATTCCTCTTATTTAAAGCATGGGAAAACTCCTTAAATGAGCCAAAATTTAGAGGACTCAAATTTGCCTCTGAATCGGTAATAACCCTAATATGCTCAATGCACTATTGCTCCATCAAACTGGGCTTAACTTCATCTTGCAGCAGGTCTAAATTTTTAGTTTCAATGATGCATAAGGGTTCATTATTTGCAAGTGGCTCCTCGCTAGTTGCAGGTATCTCCCTCCTTAGGTCATCTTTTCAATTAGCCTAGTAGACAACAGGGCCATCATTAAAAATTGAAATAGTATCAGGGAAAGAGGCCTAAATTTTTCCTTGAATTTCTTGGAGGGGAGAGGGTTCTAGGAAAATTTGTTTCTAGGGAATGATAATCTAAGTTTGCACAGGAATAGGGGCTTGTGGAGGAAGAGATCCTTTGAAAACTTGGAACTTGTGAAGTCGAGGCTGCTCTACTACAGGCTAAAATTGGGTAGAAGAAAGGGGCTACTTGGAGCTAGGAGAGGATGGAACCAATTGGGCTACTTGCCTCATCTATCGTTCTTGGGCTGCAATCCTCATAGCAAGGTTTTATTGAAAGTCCCTTTCTTGTGCCTCCTGCTATTGGTCACATTCCTTCATTTATTACACTCATCATACTCCCTCTACAGGTCCATCATCACCTCCTTCAGATCACTAATATTTCTGATATTGAGACCATAATCCCACTGAAGCTGGTTATACCCTCTTTCTCTTTTCTTATCATCCAAAAGTCTATTGATCTCTAGGAACATGCCCATGAGCTCTTTGAATGCATTAGTGTTCACATAGCCAACATCTTGGAACTGATTAGAAGGCTAGTTGCAATGGCTAGGGTCAAAAAAATCTCCTTGGGGTTGATCATAAACATTATTAGGCTGCCAAGAAGACATAGCAGGGGTGGGTGGGAGGTATGTATTGTAAGGATGTTGTTATTCTACTAAAACATGACAATATAGTGTGAAACCAGAGGTATCTTGGGCCTGAAATGGTTGGTATGGAGGCATACAATTTGCATTTTGGATGGGTGGAGGGGAGTAGCCATAACTCCCATAAAAGCTTGTCATTTTAAAGCATAAAAATGCTAGATAATCATAGAAGACATCTAAATAGAGAAAAACAAGTTTGCATCTAGAGAAAAATGGATACATACCAAGAAGAGTCACCAGGTGATTTGAGATTGTTTTGTGGTAAAAAGAGGAATGGATGGGGTTTGATTGGATGTTTTAGGTGTTGATGGGTTTAGATCCTTCTTTCACAACAAATATTCAAGGACATATCAATCGAGTTGAATCTCTACTAAGCGAGAGCATTCACCTAATAGGTTGGGCTGTCACTTGGAATGATGTGGAAACTCAAAAATTGATAATTAATGCTGTAATGTAGTCATCAAATATGAAAGAAACCCTAATTATGCAAAACAATGAATAAACTGGTAAATTTAGACAAATGCTTACAAATTGAGGAAGAGGACAAAGATTAATAACTGACCATTTTTTAAAGTTTGGAGTTTAGAATATTCGATAATTCCCTAGGTTCCCAAGTCCAAGGCACTATTTTCTTCACGGAATGCAAAACTCCTTCCGGCATTAATAATCACTATTCCATCTGCTTTCGTCACTCGAGATATGGAGGACACTGCCACGGGCACCCTAGTCCCAGGTAGGTTGATTCTCAGGAGGTAGAAGCTCCTTTAGATGCAGAATGTCCCTATAAATCTTATTCCCATCCCTATAGCTTCAGAGGGCATTGCCCTAGGTACCCATGTCCTGAAAATACTCCATTCTGTTTCTTTCTTTCAGATCTTGAATCCTTTTCATTTGTGTAAGCACAAAAATCACGTACAACCTCCACGAGGACCCCTATGATGATTTTAATCCTTGTCACATACATGTAAGCATGAAATAATGTCCTTTAAGCAGCAAACCTCTTGATGATGTTTCTCCTTTATTGTCTTGTGTTGTTTCCTCTTTGTTGATTTCTCTCTCTCCTTGTTTGCGACACTTTTCGACACTTTTTACAACACTTGTCGATTTGCATTTTCTAATCTTTCAACATTGCTCCTAAGCCTTGTAAGCATCTTGTAGGTGATTTTTCACCTTTTCCCTATGTTTTTCATTCTCTGCACCCCCTAGAAGCATTCTAGAGGTCCCCCTATCCATCTCCCACTTTTAGTTTTTAGTTCCACTCAACCAATCCTAATCTCTCCCTATTATTTCTAGATCTCCCTCAGGAGATCTTGCAGGTGCAAGTGGAGATATGGATTTTTACACATGACTGACCTGTTTCTAGAGGTAAAACCCCTCCTTTTCTTCTCTTCTATCATCTCCAACCTTGCTTTATCCTAGAAAACCCTGTCCAGCCCAGATCTCCCCTGGGCAACCCTACTTGAAAAAGGGGTGACCCTATCATGTTTTCAGTCATGGAAAAACTCAAGTTTCTCACTCATTTTAGCTCCATCTTCACCTGTTTTTCTTCCAGTTCACATGATTTTTGATGCCTAATATGGAGTTGACTATTTCATGCACCCACACATGCATAATTATCTCCATTTGATCTAAAATTAACAACTCAATCAATCTTATTCATACTCTCAACTCTAATTCCTCTTTAGTGATAAGCTATTATTGATTTATTACTCCATAGTTAGCTGAGTTCACTGGGTAATCAACCTTGTTAACTCCCCAATCAATCCTTGTTAACTCCCTGATCAATCCTTGTTAACTCATCAATCAAATGAGTTTACTTCTCAATCAATCCCATTCCTCAAACCTATAAATACCCCCTCCCTCAAGCACAAAGGGAGGAAAATTCATTGTGCACACAACTCTTGCCAGTTTTTGGTCTCCAACTTAGCATTCAAATGCTCTCACAAGACGAAGGTGCCTTTTGCTTTTTTCATTGTTCAACCAAGCATCGTTACACTACTTCATTCAACGCCATTGTGCTCAACCAAAGCTCTCATTGAGCTCATTCAAGCTTCAACAAGCTTCTTTTTTCTTCTTTGTGTCATTTTGTCATCAAGAGGTCTTCCCGCTGCTTCAAAAGGACTCGAGGTTGCCAATATCAAGGATTTCTGAGGGTAGTGGAGTCACACAAATCTTCATTTCTTTCAAGTTCCTTCATTGCTTTATTCAATTCATAGTAATTAGAAAACCACATTTTCTATTGGGAACAGTAAATCTTTGCTTTTTCCTTGATAGATTAGATCTTGCATGTTAGAATAATTGTTTTCATAATCTTAGATCTAGATTATTTGGAGAAGCAATTTCCCTTTTTAGATTAAATTATCTCAAAACAATTAAAAACCCAAAAACATAGATTAAACTTGCATTAGGAAAAATCATATTAGTTTGAATTCATATTTCCCTTTTATAGATTAAAGAGCACTTTTCATTTCCAAAATACTAAAAAAGCACAAAGACATGTTTGCATATCATTTAGCTTTGCATGCATATAGAAACCCTAGAAAAGACAAAATTACAAACCCTTGATACCATCACAAGGTAACCGTGATTAAATGGTTCAATCAAACTCTTGATCACATCACAAGGTAAAAAAAAGTCAAAACATAGCCAAACCCTAGGTCTAAACCCTAAGTCTAGTTATAGATTGATCATCACACATTTACCTCTATCTTGGCTCATGAATGTGTCTAGGAGTAAGAGGAGAGTGGGTGAGGGCTATCCGTGACAAGATCAAGGAGATCAATCCACAACCACAACAAGAGACATTTACTCTACCACAAAGAGATCCATTTGTCCTCTTATTATTAGAAGAAACTAGACAATTCCAAATACAACAAGAACTCATTCAAAGACAAAAGGACATAAACATAAGAAACTGCTTACCCACACAAAGGTGGAATAAAGGAAACCCCAATAGGAGAAGAGAAACTAGTGACCCTTCGGGTCATAGGGTTATCTCAACAACAACTACCATCAAACAAAATATTCAACTTAGCACATAACAACAAAGGCCACATAACTTGCCGACCCCTCTCCGTGAAGTCCAGCGCTCCAATGAGCTAGACCCCCACTGTGTCTCACCTCCTTTCGACTGGATAATTCCATGAGAGTGAGAGTGATATGGTGGATCACCCTATGGCAAGGAGGGAAGGGTCCGTGTGCATGCCGAAATCTGACTTGACAACCCCAAGCAACCAGAGTCACGATTTTGAGCGTACATATTTTGGTGAACCCGATGTGAAAGGGAAAAGCCTCTTGGTTATGCTTTTTACATCCCATTGCATGGATCTCATTTCCATCATCATTGTCACATACGACATCAGCTTAACGACATATTTTGGTGAACCTGACGTGAAGTACAGAATCTTTTGGTTTTGTAGTTTGCATTCCCATTTCAAACATTTCAAAACATTAAACAAAAGCTTCGAAACATTCTTTCACTGCTCTTCATATTTGTTTTAGCTTCTATTGCTTATGCCATCATCCATTACATTTGTTCTATGGTGTCTATGGCACCCCAGAACATGACAAAACCTAGCTTAAATCAAGGGAATATTCCCTCAAGAGAACCAGAAACTCCTTCCTTCGATAGGTATGTGCCGCTGCATCCTAATACACCAATCACCAACTGTTATGACTACGAAGATTCCAATTATGAACAAAATCAAAGAGAATCTAGGCATTCTCTGTCTTTCAACAACCCAGCTTGGGAAAACAATCTGGCCATACCAAATGTGCCACATAAAGCTAGAAGGATAATGTCAGAAATACATCAACCCGATCAACCTTCCACAAGCACATCAAGTACTCATATTGATGAGGATGTCAAACAATTAGAAAAACACTTGAAAGAAGCCAAAGATGTTGAAGAGGAATTAAGGATTACCTTGTGAGAGGAGCAAAAAGAAAACGCTGCACACGAAGAAGCATATCACCATGAAAATACTCGAAGAGAAAATCCTAGAAATGAAGAAACACCTAGAGCTGCAACTCCTCTAGATTTAATTGCGACACTAGTGCAAAGAATTAGAATCTTGGAAGCAGAGCAAGTTGTTCCTGAAAGAAGGTAGAAATCTCATGAACAAGACCAGGGGCATCTCAAAATCCCCTACCTCAACTACTATTCATGAAACGCCAGAAATGACACATGTCTGAATGGGAACCCTCCTGTTCAGAACAATCCAATAAATCCAACAATGGGTTATCAAAACCCACCTATAGGGTTGTTGCTATCAACTCCACAATCTCAAAGTGCCTTTCTCGGAACATATCTTGAGTATTTGAAGGAACCTTTGGATCAAAAACATAAGAAATATGCAACTACCTCGACCATTGCCAGATCTCCCAAAGTTCAAAGGAGAAGGAGATCCAAACTCCCATGTTAAAACCTACACCACGGCGATAAGAGAGTTCCTCCCTTGGGATGAGGTTGTAGCAAAAATCTTTCTAAAAACACTTGAAGGCATCACTCTGGATTGGTATTATCACTTACCAGTAGCTTCAATCCACTCGTTTAGACAACTAATCAGAGAGCTTGTCATGACATTTAACATGAACAAACTCATTAAAATAGGAATCAGAGAATTCCTCACAATGAAACAAGAGCCAAATGAATTCGTAGCCCACTTTGTCACTCGATGGAGGCAAGTCCTTTACTCTTCGACTAGTGTTCCAAACATGGATCATCAAGAACTATGTGACCTTTTTTTGCATGCCCTTAACAAAGACATGAGAGAAGATGTTCAAAAATTGCCATACAAATCCTACAAAGAGGCATTGGAAAGTGCTTTGAGGATTGACCAAGCTGCCATTGATAGTGGTAGAAAAGTCTATGGGTCAAAAAGAAAGTTGATGAAGGAAGATACAGGAAATAATGCCTCTCTCATTAAAATCCTTAAAAACAATAGGAGTACAACCACAGACGGGGTGATGGATCAACCCCCAATTAAGAAGATAAAAAGATGATTACAATGGGAGAGATTACTATCCTCCTCATGTAAATGCCATAGACCGACCTAGAAACAACAGGTACTACCCTCGAGACAATTACCAAAGTTGAAACCACAATAGAAACGAGAATGGAAACGACGGAATATATGAAAGACACCCATACAAGTTCAATCAATTTTGTTCTTTTCATAGAACAAGGGGGCACAACATAGAATCTTGTAGAGAGTACAATATATTCATAGCAAGGTTACTAGAAGACCAACAACACTTATTCATAGAGATGTTCTTGAATCCACAAGAGGTTACACAAGATAACAAAGATACAAGACAAAATCAAGCTCCAATAGCTCCACAAAATGCAAATATGAGAATTTATCAGGACTCGTTCCCACACATAAAGAAACAGAAACAACAAGCCAAAACAAGATGACTCAAAGTATTAACCCTGAAGTCCCACCACAACTGGGACAAAAGGGAGAAGCTAGGATGATGGGATTAGTTGAGATTATGCACAACAAAGAAGAAGAGGAAGACCATAAGGATGAAAATGAACAAATAGAAGCATATGAAGGTATCATTTTGGTAGTAGAACCAATACTAGCTACAATTGGACCTTATGAGCTCATAGAAGATTTAAAGAAAACATATGCTCACATTTCATTCATTGACTTACTCAGGAACTCCCCTTCACATCGTTTTACTAAAAGCAATAGGTCTAAAATACCTTGACCAAATTATGCCACCACCTAGTGAGCAAATCAATCATGTGGACTACGACATCAGTCCACCAAACTCAGAACTCAAAGATCCAGGGTTCTTCTTTGACTTACATCAAATGCCCTCTCACCCAGAATTAACAAAAAAGGATACCCTGCACTTTATCTTCAAGTATGGATCTACAATACATGCATCAAGCGGACCTTAATCGATGATGGAGCAACAGTCAATATAGTTCCTTTCTCCCAATTAGAGAGGATGGGCTATGGACACACTAATATCATCACCTCACGAGACACTTTAAGAGGGTATGATAATCTAAAAGCTGCCACCATAGGTAAGATTACCCTTCCAGTGACCTTGGGACCCAAAACCATTCCTACCACATTCTACTTCATAGACAAAGACAAGGGATATCACTTGATCCTTGGAAGACCGTGGATACACATGATGAAAGTTGTGCCATCTACATTATTTTAGGAAGCTCGATTCTTGCACTTAGGGAAAGTATACGTCGCAAAGGGAGATCCAGAACCTTTCAGCATGTTAAAGTCAAACATGCCAAACAAGTGTATAGGTATCCCTATAGAATACAAACTCCCCACCAACAAATTAACCATTCCTAATCCTACATCTCAGTTGATATGCATCTAACGGATGGAAATCCTAGAAAATACCATAAACACTGCAAAGATCAAAACTTTAGAATATGAGGCATTGCCAAAACAAAAGGAAATGGTTCCCAAAGATAAGATAATTGAGATCATGGAATTGATTGAGCGAGATGGACCACTTCAATTTCCCCTAGAGGTACTCATGATCGACATCCAAGAAGCCTACAAAATCTTCCCTTATATAGGAAAAAAACCACACAGAACTAAAGGTCCAATGTTTGAGACAACCACATTAGATCTAAGAAATGTAGACCCACATGCTTTTTCAAATGCTGAGGAAGACATAACATAGAGTTATACTCCATTCTCACCACTAAGTGATTCACGTGTCCCCGAGACACTAGAATAAATGGAATCTTATGAGCCTCTCAAACCAATAGAGGACTTATATCAACCATTGACACCCATGGAGGAGGTACATTCTATTGATAATGAGTCAACTAATGCCATAGGAATGCTGCCTAAGATGTTCATGGTGTCCCAAACACAAGAGAAACCAACCACCTCTGCCTCAGTTCAATCAAATAAACTCGGCGAGTGGGAAGCACCCCTAGTACAAATTGAAATGGTTAAAAGACTTTCCGATGAAGATGAAGAAAGAAAAGGTATTTTTCATAGAGAATGGAAGATGAGAGTGATAGTCGGCGTCGATGACCCTATCATTTTCGAATTGCCAAAAAGTTACATAGGATATACCATGGACTTAAGACCAGAACCAAATGGGAGGACAAGTATAAGCTTTGTCCCTCCTGATGAGAAAAGGGAGCCACAAACTCCCCTTGAGTTGTTCCAATTTTTGCAAAGAATCCAAGAGATACTGGATGTAAAAGTCTACATGCAAGAATAGTTCTATTTGTTAGTAGAATTGCTAAATTGTGATGTTGTCCTATATTGGACCCCTTCTCATCAACAAGCCTTTCGAGACTTACTTCATCTCACAATGCCAAGAGAAACCACCGAGTTGGCAGAAATAGATTCAAATAACCAAGCCTACATAATAGGAGAACTTGTCCTAAGAAGGGGTAGCACGAAGAATAAGAAAAGAAGATCGAAAAGAGCTTTTTCAGAAGACTGGAAAGGTCCTTACATGGTCAAAGAAGATGTCAGAAATAAAGTCTATCTCTTGTGCACAATGGAGGGAGAGGAATTTGGTGAAATAGTCAATGCCTTTCACCTCAAGAAATATTATGTCTAAAAGCCAAACAATCATAAAACATAAAAACACAAAAAAATTAAAAAAATCAAAATGTCAAAAAGAATTTGTTTCTTGCATTTCTGCATTATTCTATTCATCTTGCATTATAGTCAGTGACTTGCTCTTGTAATATTTTATTTTTAGTAAGGAGTCTAACGTTTCCTAGATATATGTCATCTTTTCAGGACCTAGAGATCCACCATTTTCACAATCGCCATTATCCCCCTTCATTCCCAATGATTCTAATCAAAGCCTAGCTCTTAGATTTACATTGATCCTAGTTTTGACGAGTCAAAATGTTAGGTCTAAAAAAGTTAGTACTCAAACCTACAGTGTTCAAAGGAAGCTTGTAAGTAGACCTTCCCCATTCTTCCCTAGTAGAAGAGAAGTCCAACTAGATTACAACTTTAGGTGGCACTCGACTCCTTATCTTTCTTGGCCAAAAACGTCAGGAAGATCAAAACTCTGAAGGAAGTAATCTAAGATCCAAGAGAATAACAAAAAATGAGTGATCAAAATAAGAGTGTCAAAAAGTGAGAATTGAAAGATCAAAGTATTGCATATCAAAAGTTCCAAAAGCATTCATTTCTTGAAAAGTCAAAAATCCAAAAAAAAAGAGAAAAATCAAGTGAGGAAAATACAAAAAAGCAAAAAAAAAGAGATACAAAAAAAGAGTGAAAGAGAGAAGATTGTTGAATGTCTGTACTCTTAGGTGGAGATCAGTCTAAGCTTGAAGCCTTAAGGGTGACATTCTAGCAGAGAAATAAAGGTACAAAGCACACACATGCACTAGCTGAGCGAAACCAAGAGTCTAGTAATCTCTAGGATCATCTTCTACCTAGGGACCCTTGTTGTTTCCTATTTATCCTCTACCCGATTCTACCTTGCTTTCCATCTATGATCTAATAGAGAATACTTATAAAATTTGCTACTTGTCTAAAGTTGAAAGCTTATCAGCTTGTTTTATCTAGATAAGGATCAATGTTTAGTCTTTAGTAAAGTCTAAAATTAGAAACGCACCATATTCATTCCCACTCCCCACTTGAGTTTTTAAAATCTTATCTCATAGCCTTGATTAGGTCTCTTATATCAGGACAACTCACAATCCCATGAATCAAAATTGTATTTAAGAGCAGTCACATTGTTTGTTCCACATTGCATTCATGCCAAAAATTAGAAAAAAGAGTATCAAAGCAATAAAGTCAAATGTCATATCTCATGAATTTCAGTAAGAGTAAATGTTTCATTTCAGCATTTCTTGTGTTCTTGCATTATCATATCGTAAACAAAAGAGTTGAAAAGGTCAAACACATAATCAAAAAGTTCCCAAAACTCCAAACATGCACAAGAGATGAGTACAAATCTGATAGGTGAAAACCATAAAAGGATAAACTTTCATAGATACATCCAAAGTTAACATATACAAGGGTGTCAAAGAGCTAGGACAAAATGCTCTCAAAAGAAGTAGAGGCTCCCCAGGCAAGGGGGTATGATTTCAAGAAAGGAATTTAAGGGCAGTTCCCTCCAACAGAATCCTTGGGACTTCGGCTCCTCCATCTACGAATACCACTCGTCGCTTCATGAGACCTATGGGAGTGAGGCGTTCTACTGTGAGCATGTGACTGTGAAGGCCTTGCCATACTAGCATCACATCATCCAAAACTAAGGTGAGCCATCTCTCAGAGTACCTAATTCTCACCCTTAAGGGTGTCAACTTGGGTCTTCAACTCTGCATTCATTTGACATCCATGAAAGACAAGAGTGAAAATTTCAGTGTGTCGCCCAGCAGTAGGGGGCACACTAGGATCATCTAAAAGATGGTCACGAGTCATCCTAGTGAAGGGAGAGGCCAATACAAAATTAATTTTGTGAACAAAGTCCCTCCACTCCCTGACATTACTTGAGAGAGTGAATCAAAAGAGAAGAACAAGTCAGTTCCCTAGGAAAAGAGAAATGACAAAAGCGTGAAAAGTACTTAGACTAAACTTATGTGGATCCCGAGGCTGCCAATCAAGGTCAAATTGTTGTATCCCCTCATCTAAATGAGGAGGTCAAGGGATAACAAGAGGACCCTCGAGGATATCAGGAGCATCATCTGCATCATCAGTGTCATCAAAATCCTCATCTTGCACATCCTCAGGAAAGCCCTTGTCTGATGAATCATCATCATCTGGAACATAGTCCTCATCAGTAGACTCTGAATCCACAGCCATGATGAGAGATAGGGAAGGAGTCCCTCTCGCTCCCCTCTATCCTCCTCTCGAAACTCTAGTAATGAAGACTCCAGGAGTCAAAGGAGTCCAAACAACTGACTATTGTCCGATCTCACCCATCTCCTAAATAGTCCTATAGCAAGTGGACATTGGGGGCAAGTCCTCAGGAATGTCCTCGCCAAACTACTGTGAAACACAATCAACACAATAGGCCTCAACTAGACCATTATCGTATTAAAACATAGATACTTTGTGATAGTGCTCCCTAACCTCACCATCATGGGCCCAAGATCCCTCCATATCATGATAAGGATCAAAGATCATGTCCTCATCGGTAAGAGTAGCAATAGTGGGTAAAGAAGCATTAAAGTGACCTACATGTATCCACCTAGCTGCTCTCGATAAATGTCTATCAGGAATCAGAATGAACTTCTAATAGGGCCTCATGTGCTCGAATATCCATGTCATGACCAAAGAAGAGTGGCTAAAAGCTAGAGCCCCTCACTATGAAATACGATAGAAGTCTTGGTAAACCATGGCCAAGATGTCTGGTCCCCAAGCATAAATAGTGCCCTCCTCAATACAACGAATGATGAGTGCCCAACACCACCTCAGACGAGTCAAGGCTTTGTCTCCTAACAACCTTGATGCAATCAACCAAATCATGAATCTCCTCAAAAGTGGGATACAAAGTCATGGCACAAAAGTGAGCTGAACTCCTGTCTGATCCCCAAGGTGACTAACCCCCATGAACTTTGCCCAAGAAGCCTTGTCCTTGAAGGACTTGCTAACTAGAAGGACTAAAGGCTTTCCCCTCACAAGAACCCTAAGTATATGATACACATCATATAGAGTAATGGTACACTCTCCAAAGATCTACGGGAACCTGAATGTGTTTGTGTCTGCATCCCAGTAGGTCAGAATGTCACAGCATATATGGGACATAGGGTGAATCAAAGGCACGTGACAAACTCTAGCTATACCTGCCCTCTTCAAAATAGCATGATCCTCACCACTCAACAAAGAAAACATCCCTGAGAGCCATCCCTGCTCTCAGTAGGCATTCCATCGAATATGCATGTCCTACAAGATTGGAAAAGAGCTTTAGATTAGATCTTGTAAACTCGTAAAAATCCCTAAAAATCATAAAACTGCAGAAAACCTTACGCAAAAAAGTATATAACTCCTCAAAATTGCAATAAATAGATGAATACAATAGCCAAAACATGTCAGATCAAAGTGAAACAAGCATCAAACAACATAAAATTTCAGTCAAAGTTAACCCAATAGGGTCGCCCCAGGGTGACCCAGGTGTTTTGCAGGATCTCCCCCGGGCGACCCTGCTGTCAAACAAGATCTCCCATGGGCAACCTACCTGACAAAAGGGGTTACCCTAGAGGGAGATCCCTCGATCAAAAACTACTCTAAAAACCTCATTTTTTGATCGATTTCAGAAAATGAAAACCTATCTTGCTCTAAATGATGAAACAAAGACAATGCAGCAAGAAAAATTGACAAAAACAGACAAATTCAAGAGATTTTTCACAAAATTCAAACTAGGGTTTAGAGAATGGTTTTTCACTGATTACATACCTGATTCTTCGTGGCTAAAGAAGAGGCAACCATCTTTGCAATCTCCTCGACGATACCTTTTCAACGACTGCTGACACAATCGATTCCGTTGTCGTTTTGCTCCGATCTCACAATTTTACTTACTTTGTTTGCCCTTAGCTTAGTTTCATTTGAAAATTTTTTATTAGTTCTTTGCTTTTATGCATCTCTTTCATGTGTCATTTTGTGTGCATTCATTCCTACAGGGCCAAACCGATGAAGGCAAGCAACTAGTCGAACTCGAACGATCTATGGTAAGTTCATCATTTCAATTTTCATTATTTATTTTGATATATTTAAAACACCGGACTACTACTAGTTATTGTAGGTACAATTGTGGAAAACTCGATGACAGGTAAGGCCTAGTTTGGGAATGGTACCTACCTTTCATGTAGACTACCGTCCCTGAGGGGGCAAATATGTAAGCACAAAAATCACACACACACTCCACGAGGACCCCTATGGTTATTTTAATCCTTGTCATGTACATGTAAGCATGAAATAATGTCCTTTAAGCAACAAACCTCTTGATGATGTGTCTCCTTTCTTGTCTTGTGTTGTTTCCTCTTTGTCGATTTCTCTCTCCCCGTTTGCGACGCTTTTCGACACTTTTTACGACACTTGTCGATTTGCATTTCTAAGCTTTTAACCTTTCTCCTAAGCCTTGTAAGCATCTTGTAGGTGATTTTTCACTTTTCCCCTATATTTTTCATCCTTTGCACCCCCTAGGAGCCTTCTAGAGGTCCCCCTATCCATCTCCCACTTTCAGTTTTTAGTTCCGCTCAACCAATCCAAATCTCCCCCTATTATTTCCAGATCTCCCCCAAGAGATCCTACAGGTGCATGTTGAGATTTGGATTTTTACACATGACTAACTTGTTTCCAGAGGCAGAACCCCTCCTTTTCTTCTCTTCTGTCATCTCCAACCCTACTTTTTCCTAGAAAACCTTGTCCAGCCCAAATCTCCCTTGGGTGACCCAGGGGTGACCCTACTAGCAAAGGGGACTACCCTGTCGTGTTTTCAGCCATAGAAAAACTTGAGTTTCTCACTTGTTTTAGCTCTGTTTTCTCCCATTTTTCTTCTAGTTTGCATGATTTTTGATGCCTAATATGGAGTTGACTATTTCATGCACCCACACATGCATAATTAGCTCCATTTGATCTAAAATTAACAACTCAATCAATCTCATGCATCCTCTCAACTCTAATTCCTCTTCAGTGATAAGCTATTATTGATTTATCACTCCATAGTTAGCCGACTTCACTAGGTAATCAACCTTGTTAACTCCCCAATCAATCGTTGTTAACTAATCAATCAAATGAGATAACTTCTCAATCAATCCCATTCCTTAAACCTATAAATACCCCCTTCCCTCAAGCACAAAGGGAGGCAAATTCATTGTGCACACAACTCTTGCCAGTTTTTTCTCTCCAACTTAGCATTCAAATGCTCTCACAGGATGAAGGTGCCTTTTGCTTTATTCATTGTTCAACCAAGCATCCTTACGTTGCTTCATTCAATGCCATTGTGCTTAATCAAAGCTCTCATTGAGCTCATTCAAGTTTCAACAAGCTTCTTTTTGCTTCTTTGTGTCGTTTTGTCATCAAGAGGTCTTCTCGCTGCTTCAAAAGAACTTGAGGTTGCCAATATCAAGGATTTATGAGGGTAGTGGAGTCGCACAAATCTTCATTTCTTTCAGGTTCCTTCATTACTTTATTCAATTCATAGTAATTAGAAAACCAAATTTGCTCTTGAGAACAGTAAATCTTTCTTTTTCCTTGATAGATTAGATCTTGCATGTTAGAATAATTATTTTCATATTCCTAGATCTAGATTATTTGGAGAAGCAATTTCCCTTTTTAGATTAAATTACCTCAAAACAATTGAAAACCCAAAACATAGATTAAACTTGCATTAGGAAAAATCATATTAGTTTGCATTCATATTTCCCTTTTATAGATTAAAGAGCACTTTTCATTTCCAAAATACTAAAAAAGCACAAAAACACGTTTGCATATCATTTAGCTTTGCATGTATATAGAAACCCTAGAAAAGACAAAATTGCAAACCCTTAATACCATCACGAGGTAACCATGATTAAATGATTCAATCAAACCCTTGATCACATCACAAGGTAAAAACAAGTCAAAACATAGCCAAACACTAGGTCAAAACCCTAAATCTAGTTACAGATTGATCATCACACATTTACCTCTATCTTGGCTCACGAATGTGCCTAGGAGTAAGAGGAGAGTGGGTGAGGGCTATCTGTGATGAGATCGTGGAGATCAATCCACAACCACAACAAGAGACATTTACTCTACCACAAGGAGATCCATTTGTCCTATTATTAATAGAAGAAACTAGATAATTCCAAATACAACGAGAACTCATTCAAAGACAAGAGGACATAAACGCAAGAAACCACTTACCCACACAAAGGTGGAATAGAAGACACCCCAATAGGAGAAGAGAAACTAGTGACCCTTCGGGTCATAGGGTTATCTCAACAACTACCATCAAACGAAAAATTCAACTTGGCACACAACAACAAAGGCCATAGAACTTGCCGACCCCTCTCTGCAAAGTCAAGCTCTCCAACGAGCCGGACCCCTGCCGTGTCTCACCTCCTCTCAACTAGATAATTCCATGAGAGCGAGAGTGACGTGGCAGATCACCCCATGGAAAGGAGGGAAGGGTCTATGTGCGTGCTGAAATCTGACCCAACAACCCCAGGCAATCAGAATCATGATTTTGAGCATACAGTTTGTAACCTTCCTCTACAACTCCACTCCATGAAACTCAGTACCCGTAACCTACAATCACAAAGGAGTGTGGTTGGGGGTTGGTGTGTTTAGAGGCTTGCCTCAGTCAACCCCCAGAGAGACATTCAAGTCTTTCAAACACGGTTGTTAGATAAGAGTGTGTATCCTTGCGAGATAGAGGAAAAATCCAAATGATAAATGATTCAAACACAAATAAATGTCATCTTGAAGTGTAGATCTCACATAAATGAAGGCTCTTTAATCACATGAGAAGATGAAGTCAAATCTGCAATCACAAACACAATAACAATTCTCTGCTCTGCAACAATGAATATCATGGATGCTCTAAAATCACAAGTATGCCTAAAGTTCACAATCATCTTCTAGTTTACAAATGAAAACCTAAAGATGCTTATATATGCAACAATAAACATTCCTTCTAAGAATTTCATAATTCAAACTTTTGGTGTCGGCATAGGACCTAACAACGGTCATATAACTGACACTTCAAATTAGGGCCTGACCCAAAATAGGGTAGGACTAGGGCGCGAGCGCCCAAGTGCTCCCCCCTATTTTATGCAGGAGTCATCTCAATAGCACCCCCTAGGTCCTATTTGCCACAAGACTTCAAAGTTTTCTCATCAGGATTCAAAATTAACACACAAGATGCTCTAAATGCATTTTAAGGACCTGGGAGCTAAACCTTAAGAGGGAAAAGCCCCCAAGGGGACATTTTTCGACATAACATTTAGCCCCCACTTTAATGTATGTATAAATGCAAGGCCAATACATGCATTAATGTAAGGTCAACAAACACAACAAACACACCAAGCATGGTGAAGGCATGCCAAACACATTGAAGACAGTAACAGGCACACAAAACACTGAGAAGACAGTTACAGTCATGCAAAACACGGAGAAGACAACATTGAAGACATGCAAAACACAGTGAATATAGTGAATGCGGTGATTATTTCTTTTTCATTTTCTCATATATATGAATGCAAATGCAAGTACAAGGAGAGTAAACACTCAACCCATAATGCAAGAGGAGCTCATCTCCACCATTCTTAAAACTGCATAAGGGGCAAGAGACACGCAATACAAATCTTAGTGTAGGAGGAGCTCATTGCCACTAGTCTTGAAACTACACTTGAGAACTAACACCCCGTACAAATCCCAAAGCATAGGAGGAGATCATCCCCACTGGTCTTGAAACTATACTTGGGAACAAACACGCCATGCACACACACATGGAAGACACAAAGAAAATATGACAAACAAGATGGAAGAAACCTATGTCTAGGTTTGCTACCATATCAGGCACATTACAGGTACACATCAATGATTGGGATTCACCACAACAATCTTTGAAGACATGCTTAAAGGAGGATACACTAACCCTGCCTACTCAGAGGACTTTTAGAAAATGACAAGATGTGCAATCTCCTTGAGAAATACACCATCCCCGCCTCTGCAGAGGGCTTAAAATAAAAAGGATATGCACGATATCCCACCTTCGCAGAGGGCTTAATGATTGCAATATAGAAATAAAGATGTGCACTCGCTTGGAGATACAACATACTACCTCTACAAAGGGCTTACAAGAATGCTTCATTAGTACCAAAATCTTCAGACAGCTTACCTTATATATGCCCCCAGCTTAAGGTGGTTGATATTGTGTACTGATATCAAGTACATTAAGGTAGGAAGAAAACACACAAGGAAACACGATCTCTCACAAAGCCCATTCTCCTAGAGGTGACATAAACTTTACGATCGCCAAATGTTTCCACAAACACATAATTTCCTATAAGAAAAGGTGTTAGCAACCATATAATCATGATAATCAACAATGCATGTAATCATTCACATAAAGAGACAAGAAAGACGAGATCCAAGATAAACAAAGTGCACAGAGCAACAATATTATGTTTTGTAATTGTGATAAGACAACATCAAAATATCACACGGAGTGATTCTACTAGCCAAGCGTCAGATAATATATATCAAACCCATCATCATGTATGGACTAGGTCCATTTTTTTATTTCTCGCTGAAGGGACAATAGGTCTGTATTAGTATTATATGTTTTTCATCATCCGCCAGCTAGATAGAACCACTAGAAGAAGGTAAACAATAAATTGAGAGAGGAGAAACAAGTGTCCTAGGGACAATCACATAGGAAGGTGCCCCTAGGTCACCAACCACAATGCTATGCCCCAAGGACACAACACACAACAATGAAAATAGAGGAGAGGCAATATAGAAGAATGATGATACAAATAGAAGAAGGGTCACAACAGAGGCGGTCTCCCAGTATCCTTGACTTTACAAGAGAATCAAGGGTCATCCTAGAAGGCCTAAACAACACATAACACATCATGGGGGAAACACAACACGAAGGCAAAGGGTTAGAAATACTTACCTGTGAGAGCCTCATGCTAGAAGTTATCAACAATCAAATCATCCTCTTCCCAATCTCGAATGCGAGAGGAAAGAGGTGTGTAAGGTACCATAGCCCAACTTTTGTTCTTGTCTTCAAATTGTTCAGTGTTAAGTTCATCTAGGTTTGATTCAATGTTAGGTGGAATGTTTTCTTGTTCAGGTGTATTTCGTTGGGCAAAAGCTTGTGATCTTCTCCTTCTTTCTCTTGCTTGTCTATTTATTCTTGTCTTACTATTTATCTCTTCAAAGGAAGTGCTATGTTTTTCTATAGGAGTTTGCACATTAGAGGAGGAAGCACCATGTTCAAATTTCATTGGTCTCGATGAAATGTTTTGTTGTCAATGAACACCTCCCAATCCTTGTAAGGATGATGGGAGAGGGACCTCAACATAAATACCATCTCTTTGTGGATGAGGTAAGTTATGAAATTTTTCCTTATCCACTTCTATCAGGCCAATTATTTCATCATAGTCATAATAGTCTTGTTTTATTCTTATGTCATTTTGTCATTTTCCTTTTGCTCTAAGGGGATCTTTGAATGCATGTTGTCTTCTCTTATTGTTTGTAAAGGAGGCCTGACCACTCTAGCTAGTTGTTTTGCTTTATATTGTCTATAGTCTAGGAAATATTGGTCTCTTCATGGCTCAAGCTCTTTATCAGGTTGTGGCCAAAAGTAATCAAGAGTGAAATTCTTGTCCTTAGCTAGAGGTTGGTATGAATTTCGTCGGATAGTACGTATTTCTCCATGCAAAGGGAATTTTAGGTATTTGTGAATAGTTGAGGAGACGACATCCATAGCCTTAATCCATGGATGTCCTAGTTTTACAGAGAAGAGGTCTGATAAGGGGATAACATCAAATATCTTATCCACATCTTTATCATATATCGAGACCAGTAAGGTTATCTTCCCAAATGTATTCATCAAAGCTCCATTATGTGTTTTAATTTTTAAATCCAACGGTTCATAATAATCTTGTGCCAAATCATGTTTAAGAAGGAACTCTTATGTAACCACATTAGTCATGAAATTAGGGTCTATAAGTGTTCCATGCATAGGTTTTTCCATTATGTTAACTATAATGTAAAGAGGCCCTTCAGTATCTACCATTTATTTGTCATGAGGTGTAAATGTTATTTCAAGTTCAGGGGCTCTTCTTTTCAAATAAGGTCTAGGAGAAAGCCTAGCATTATTGTTGTATTGATAAGCCATGTGTATGTTTTCAAATGAATGGTAAATCAGATTTCAAAAGGTTTTCAAAACTTATGCAAGAAACAAGTACAAAAGTATGTGTGAATATGACCTAAAATGCTTGATTTTTTAACTTTTTTCAATGCAAATGAATGAAAGAAGAGGTGTTGTAAGGAAATTGATGAGGGGAAGCAAGTAATATGCCTAATAAAAGTCCAATGATGCAGCAATATCCTTCACAAAATGCCTACAGTGTAGATCTAGAGTGATGACAAGTCAAAACCTAGTGAAAATACACCTAAAATATGCAATTTTCACCAATTTTCAATGTAGAAGCCTAATTGAAATGGTGTTGTAAGGAATTTGAGGAGGGGAAGAAGATTATAACCTTGATATTAGTCAAATAATGTAGCAAAATCCTTTACAACATGCCTATGATGCAATTCTATATGCAAAATGAGCCAAAATCTAGTGAAAATGCAAGGTTTTCAAACCCTAGACATGAAATTTTGCAAGAAATACACTATGATGAAACACTACAGTTAGAAATCAGACCTAAATGAGTTTTTTAAAACATTAGTAAAATCTGAAACAAGATTTTGACTACAAACCCTAGCTAATGCGAAAACTAGGTTATATGAAAAATGCACAATTTCAAGCAATTTTCACCAATTTAAGCACGAAAAGACAATGCAAATGAATGATAAATGATGAATGTATGTAATTTAAATGAGAAAATAACAGAAATTAAATGCTAATTAATTCAAATTATGCCAAAATGCAAGTCTAAGATGCTAATTTTTTTTCAAATTTTTCTTTTTTTTTAAATTTATTTTTTTTAAATGCAATAAGATGAGTGAATGCAAATCTATCACACAACACTCAGTAAAGTGCAAAAATTCAAAAACATGGGTTCACCAAAATGTTTTGTGGTAAAAAGAGGAATGGATGGTGTTTGATTGGATGTTTTAGGTGTTGATGGGTTTAGATCCTCCTTTCACAACAAACATTTAAGGACATATCAATTGAGTTGAATCTCTACTAAGCGAGAGCATTCACCTAATAGGTTGGGTTGTCACTTAGAATGATGTGGAAACTTAGAAGTTGCTAATTAATGCCTTAATGTAATCCTCAAATATGAAAGAAACCCTAATTATGCAAAACAATGAATAAACTAATAAATTCAGATAAATGTTTATAGATTAAGGAAGAGGACAGAGATTAATAACTGGCCATTTTTCAAAGTTTGGAGTTTAGAATATTCCTGGACAATGCCCCGAGTGCCCAAGTCCAAGGCATTGTTTTCTTTGTGGAATGCAAAACTCCTTCTGACACTGATAATGACTGTTCTATTTGTTTTTGTCACTCGAGATGCGGAGGACACAACCCCAGGTGCCCTAGTCCAAGGCAGACTGATTGTCAGGATGTAGAAGCTCCTTCAGATGTAGAATGTCCCTATAACTCTTATTCTTCTCTCTTTAGCTTTGGAGGACATTGTCCTTGGTGACCATGTCCCAAAATGCTTCATTATGTTTCTTTCTTTTGGATCCTAAATCCTTGTCATCTGCAACCTTCCTTTGCAACTCCACTTCACGAAACTCAGTACTTGTAACCTGCAATCACAAAGGAGTGTGGCAGGGGGTTGTGGTGTTTAGAGGCTTGCCTTAGTCAATCCCCAGAGAGACATTCAAGTCTTCTGAACACCGTTATCAGATAAGAATGCATATCCCTACAAGATAGAGGAAAAATCTAAATGATAAATGATTCAAACACAAATAAATGTCACCTTAAAGTGTAGATCTCACATAAATGAAGGCTCTCCAATCA
Source organism: Cunninghamia lanceolata (assembly GCA_027924645.1). Lineage (NCBI taxonomy): Eukaryota > Viridiplantae > Streptophyta > Pinopsida > Cupressales > Cupressaceae > Cunninghamia > Cunninghamia lanceolata. Next base: position 5,058,862 of record BSBN01000209.1, read on the forward strand.
CATGAGAAGGTGAAGTCAAATTTGCAATCACAAACACAATAACAATGCTTTGCTTTGAAACAATGAATATTATGGACGCTCTAAAATCACAAGTATGCCTAAAGTTTGCAATCATCTTCTAGTTTACAAATGAAAACCTAAACATGCGTATATATGCAACAACAAACAATCCCGCTAAGAATTTTGTAATTCAAACTTTTGGTGTTGGTATAGGACCTAACAACGGTCATATAACCGACACTTCAAATTAGGGCCTGACCCAAAATAGGGCAAGACTTGAGCGTGAGCACCCAAGTCCTCCCCCTATTTTAGGTAGGAGTCATCTCAATAGCACACCCTAGGTCCTATTTGTCACAAGACTTTGGGGTTTTCTCATCAAGATTCAAAATTAACACACAAGATGCTCTAAATGCATTCTAAGGACCTAGGAGATAAACCTTAAGAGGGAAAAGCCCCCAAGGAGACATTTTTTGACATAACATAGATGCTTTTGAAAGTAGGATAAACTAGGACAACTACTAAAATCCTAAGCCTTAGAGTTCTTTAAGTGATTGAATTGGTTGCACTGGCAAATTTGAGCAATAGAGTCACCATGGTGTAAAAGAGACTACCATAAATGACAAGATGCAATGAAGAGCACATCAAAACTCTTCAATAGATGATGAGGATCATCAAAGGTCCCACCGGGCATGCCAGAAACTGTTATCACTTGGATTTGCACCCTATGTTGGAGAGGTTTAATGGTCTTCAACAATTCAGTGGAGCATTAAGATGACCTCCAGGTGTGGGACCTTGCAAGGAGGCCAAATCTCTAGAGAGAGGCTAGTTCCTTCACTGAATGTGAGATTCAACTACTCCTAAGACTAAACCTAATCTATCCACCATTTGAGGAAAAGAGGAAGAGGGATAAAACTAGAAATTAATGGAGGTGATACACCAGGTTTGAACATGGAGCTCTCATTGAACTAAACATGCACAAAATAAAGAAATACAACTGATCAACTTGCACAGATCTAGCTAATTCTAATAGAGGTAAGAAGCAGAACAAAATTATAAGGAACAAATCATTCACATACAAATCAATCCTAATTTACACAGTGCTAAAAAATAGCATGAAGAGGTAAAACACAATGTGTATTTCAACAAGAAGGCATGGTTACAGTAGAGGGCTCTGTTTGGAATATAGAAGCATGAAAATATACAACTATTTTTCAATTATTTTCCAACCTTCATTATATCTTACAAATATGCATATATAGCAATTCATTACATTGACCTCAGTCATTTCATCAATAAATTTTTCTCATGGGCCTGTTAGAAAATATCCCTGCAAAAGGAATGGCTGCCTGCCAGAATTTAATGTAGAAAATATCTTGGAACACAGAGTAGCTGGGAGATATTTTGTCTCTTCAATGCAAAAGCTGATTCATCACCTGCAACATTAAATACAAAAATATCTACAGATGGGGTAATTGAGCAGATCGGATCTGCATTAATGGTAGATGAGGAAAATTCAAATAAACTTTCCCTCCAAACTCCCTTTATATAGAGCCTTTACAACACTTTAAATATCTATATTCAGGCTCTGTTTTTCATTGGTTTTTGTGTTTCTAGAAAATCTGGCCTAAATTTTGCCATGTCGGCAAAATCTATCTTTTACAAACCACCTAGTTTTGCTTTCTGCATTTTTGATCTTCAATCGGCAAACTCTAAAATTTTAGAACTACGGCCTGTTGTTTCATTTCTATTCACTTTCTCCTTATTGGCAAAAGTCATTTTTCTGAACTATCTTTCTTGATCATCTTTTTCATCTCTATTTTGCCTTATCGACAAAAAGCATCTTTTCTGAACCTTTTACCTTGCCTTTTGCCTTATCGGCAAAAAGCCATTTTTGCAAACTTTGGGCTCTTTATCAGCAAAAGTTCCTTTTTCTGAACTTTTGTCTTTTGCTCCATCCTTTGCCTTATCGGAAAAATATACCATCGACGAACCAAAGGAACTTTGAACTCATTAAATGCCTTAGCTATTTTTCTTGCAAACTTTGTTGGCCCATTTACCCTTTCTCAAACTTTTACTGCCTTAGCCTCCTTTGTCGGCGATTCACCCTGTCGGTGAACTTGAAGATTTCTAAACTTTTGAAAAGTTTGCGATTTTTTTTATTTTGCCGATAAGGCATCCTTATGATTTTCTTTACCTTAGTTATTTTCACAAGTTTTTTCCTTTGTCGGGAAAGTCCCACTTTCTTAAACTTTGCTTGTTTATTCCTTCTCTATCGATGATTTGCCCTATTGGCAAACCACAAAAACTTTGAACTTATGAAAAGTTCACTCTTTAAGCACTTTGTTGACAAGCCTTCCTTTATCCCTCTTTTGCCTTAGACAATTTTCAAAAATGTGGCTCCCTTATGCCGCTTTATTGGCAAAATGCTGAGTCAGCGAACCTGTGGAAAAATGAACCTTCCAAAAGTTTGTGAAAAACAAACATTGCCAATAAAGGGGAAAGAATTCCCTTACATAGCCAATTTTTTGGACTTTCCTCCTGCCTTTGTCGGTGAATCGGCCATTCGGTGAACTCATGAAATTTTGAACTTGGTGAAGAGTTTTTTTTTTTGAAATTTTTCGACAAAGGGAAAAGAGAGCTTCATGCCTTAGTTATTTTTTGGTTAGTTTAGGAAACTAAAACTTTGCCAATAAAGGCCAAAAAGAGGGCAAAAATTAAGGCAATAGCTTCAAATTTTTTGGGTTTTTCTAGGTTTTTTGCAAGGATTCTCCATATGAATTTTCTGGGACTTTTAGAATGTAAACACTAATATTTGAAGGATTTTAAGCTTACATAGATAAGTTTCATGGAATTTTAGCAATATTTTTAAGTTGGGCTATTTGACTCTGGGCAAAGGAAAATAGGTCAATAAGAATCTTCCTTGGATATTCTATAAAGAGCAAGGCTTATAGGTGCTACAACATGAGACTGAAGAGATTAATGGAAAGTGCAGACGTCAAAGTAGATGAAGAACCATACCAAAGTTTAGTGCTATTAGAAGGCTATGAATCAGATGAGAACCATTGTAGAGAAGTAGAAAGAGAGGAAGAAAAGGAAAAGGAGAAGCAAGTAGATGAAGAAGATGCTTTGGAGAAGATTCTAAAGACACCCAAGTATGTGCAAAAGAATCATTCTGAAGATTAGATCATTGGAGATAAGAACAAAGGTGTTTTAACAAGGAGAAGTATTGCTATGGTGGATGAACATATAAATTTGTACTTATTGTCTCAAATAGAACCCAAAATAGTGACTAAAGCATGCAAAAATGAGCACTGGATCAAGGCTATAGAAGAGGAATTGATGCAAATTGAGAAGAATCAAACTTGGGAAGTTATCCCAAGATCAATAGACAAGAATGTGATAGGAACTAAATGAGTCTTCCGAAACAAATTGAATGAGAATGGCGAAGTAGTCAAAAATAAGGCTAGGCTAGTGTGTAAAGTCTACTCACAAGTGGATAGAATAGATTATGAGGACATTTGCTCTAGTCGCAAGATTGGAGGCCATTAGATTGTTCTTAGCCTTTGCAGCTCATAAGGACTTCAAAGTTTATCATAAGGATGTTAAATCTTCATTCCTAAATGAAGAGTTGGATGAGAAAGTATACATTGAGCAGCCGAAGGATTTTAGTTATCAGATGATCCAAAAATGGTCTGTAGATTGAAGAAGGTATTATATGGACTCAAATAGGCACCTAGAGCTTGGTGTGCAAGGTTGGATAGGTACCTACTATAGCAAGGATTGAAAAAGGGCACTGCAGATAGAAATCTGTACTTCAAAGATGAAGAAGATCAAATCTTGATTGTGGAAGTGTATTTAGACGATATAATCTTTGGAGGAAATGAAGGTATGTGGAAGAGATTTGCAGAAGAAATGCATAAAAAATTTGAAATGTCAATGTGTGGGGAAATGAACTTCTTCCTTGGGTTACAAATTAGTCAATCGAAAAAGGGTATTTTCATTTCATAGTCAAAGTATGCTAAGGAAATGTTGAAGAAGTTTGGAATGGAAGACTCCAAACTGGTATGTACTCCCATGACTACTGGTTGTAAGTTAAGCAAAGATGATGAATCTCCTAAGGCTAATTAGAGCAAGTACAGATCAATGATTGGTGGATTATTATACCTGACTGCTACTAGACCAGATATCATGCATGCAGTCTGTCTTGTGGTTAGATTCCAAGCTGATCCCAGAGAGTCACATGTTGTAGCAGTAAAGAGGATATTTAGATACATGAAAGGCACTCTGGAGTTCAGCCTATGGTATCCCAAGGATGTTGATTTCTCCTTGAGTGCATATATTTATGTAGATTAGGTAGGATGCATATATGACAGAAGGAGTACAAGTGGTGGTGCTTTCTTTTTGGGAAGTAGACATATCTCATGGTTGAGTAAGAAGTAGGACTCAGTGTCATTATCTACTATAGAGGCAGAATATATTGCAGTAGCATCTTGTTGTACACAGGTGTTATGGATGAAGCATACATTAAAGGATATCAAAGTGTCATATGATGAACCTATTCCTATCCTATGTGATAATACAAGTGCTATCAACATTTCAAAAAATCCAATGATGCATTCAAGGACAAAGCATATTTCAATCCGATATCACTTCTTAAGAGAAAAGGTTGCATAGAATGAGGTGAAGTTAGAGTATGTGCCTACCAAGAATCAAGTTACAGATATCTTCACAAAGGCTCTCCCTAAGGATACTTTTGAGTATCTCTGACAAAAGTCAGGGGTTATTGCTCCTCCTTCTCTTAACTAGATGCATAAATGTATGCATCTATCTGGAAAGCATTTCAAGATACACTTTTGGCCCTGGACTAGTGTTGAAGGCTACCTCTCAAGGGGAGTAGGTAGTGATACTATTGGTTGGTATAGTCATAAGGAGCATAACCTATGATCTTAAGGGGGAGAGTGCAGAAAAAGAGAGAGCAGTGGAGATCGAGTAGAAACTTGCTAGTGTTAGAGTTGTTACCCTTTGCCATTGATGTCAAAGGGGGAGAGAGTTGAAGTGATTGAAAAACTATTATGCAGAGAATTGTGTGAAGAGTAAAAGTTTTTTCTATTAGGGGGAGTATTACTAGTTGGAGCCGCTGACTGATTGTTTTAGGTCTTGATAGTTTTCAAAGAGTTGGTGTTGCCATCAATGACAAAGGGAGAGATTGTTGGAAACTTGCTGGTGTTGTCATTGATGTCAACTCCCAACATATGGTTCACTTGGTTTCCAAGTGCTTTTGAGAAAATTTGATAAAAAGGTGTGCAATGTGACAGAGGTACTCTCAGTGTTATCCTCCACATCTCTTTCTAATTAAAGATATGTTTGTACAGTTTGGAAGTATTGATTAAAGGTGTTCAGAGGTATTATATCCAGAGTTTCAGGTTCTGGATTATGAGAAAGTAGAAGATATGTTTGATAGAATATTTGATTGTGACAAAGGGTGTCTGGGAGAGATGAGAATGCTCAGTATTTCTCTGCATTGAGCTTTCATGTCTTGTGGATCTGAGAAAGTTCTTATATTATCTGTATCCACCTTCCTTTGAAGTTTCCAGTGTTGGGATGCTCCACAAGTTTAGTTCTTGTGTTGGTGATTAGTAACAGTGTGTCCTGATGTGCATAATGAAGACATTCTTTGATTTAGATGGTTGTGGCAATGTTGTAGAAGTTTACAATGATGATGAGTATTCTAGGAAGGTGTGTGAATGCTTTGAAGTGTCTCTCTCTGGTCTGCATGATATTCTTGGACATGGAGAAGCATGAATATAGCCATTAGATCAGGTCTGGCCGACCTGGCTTACTAGCACCATTTGCAGAGGTACCTCATGGATTGTGGATGTGATAAGTAGTTTGATGATACAAATTTGAGTCATAGTTATCCCTTGACATGGTCTACTTTCACTTCTTTCCATTGTAGAAGTGTTTAGTGCCGACCTAAGTAATGTTGCATGTGTGTAATGCACATGCTTCATTAGGATCGACCTAATTGAGATAGGTCTTGGTTATAGATGGTATAAATACAAGATGAAGTTGAATGGAGATAGGCATAGAAGAATATGCAAATGTGAATCAAGGGCAGTGAAGTTGTGAGTGAACTTAACTGCTTATGATTTCAAAATGCAGTGAGCAGAAGGTGTCTACATTTTAGTGTGCCAGAAATTGCTGGAGGCAGTGAGCCAAAGGTTATAGATGGCAAGGAGTGGCAGTGGCGGATCTCTCCTATTTATTTGAGATAGTGAATCTCTCTATAACAATCTTCTTCTTTCTTCTCTCTTTTGGGTAGTGAGCATTTCTCTGGCAGTGAGCCTTTTCTTTGGGTAGTGAGCCTATTGATTTTTTATGTTGTTATTCATATATATCGTGAGCTAATCCTCACCATGGTTTTTCCCTTATTGGATTTTCTATGTAACTCTGGTGTTCTTATGTGTTTGGATGTGTTTGCATTGATGCTTCATCTATTTACATTCTGCTAATGCATTATAAGTGGTTGATTTTTGAAATTACTTTGAGGTTTTAAAGTTTTAACATACAATTGATTCACCCCACCTCTCAGTTGTCCTATGCATTCTAACACACTTGTCTTGAATGCTTTGCTCTCCATCGAAATCCATCATCATAGTTCAGGGCTCACCTCAGAAGCCAGGTGAACTAGATGGGTTTCATTCCAATTCTGCCCATTTTAGGGAGGAATTTCTCACTTCTTCCTCTAAAATCACACAATTACAAACATGATAAAACTGAGTAATCGCATGAAAACAAAAGAATCATTGCTTCCATACTTCAAAGAACACAAGAATCAACACCCTTTGGATAAATCAAAAGACTGAATATGATTCTCTACAACACCATGTCTCCTTTTATGAGCTAAACTTAGGTTGATTCAGTCCTTGGATGGATCCTCATTAATGACCCATATCTGAAACTTGTTCCAACTAGTTTGTTTGCAACACCTTGAAGGAATGACATACACACATTAAATATTTCCATGAGCTCAGGGGACATGAAGGATTTATATCACCATGTACCTTTGTACCCACACGGTACACTTCTCCTTTCACAATCCATTTATGCTCTTCAACTCGTCATTCTGCTGACATGGACCATATACCCAGCACTTCAAGGTACCTTTGATTCCCTTTTAAGAAACTTATCCATCCATGCGCTTCACTAGGCTGAGTCGACTTTATTTTCCTTGTGCGAAAGATGAAATTAATGCTAAGGTAATGTTGTAGAGCTCTGCCATCCAGTCACTTAATGATTAAACATGGCCACCATTCTCAAGAATTGGGGCAATAAACATGCTTTAGGGGCGTTAAGACAGGTTAAAATTATTTCAATACATCACATCCACCCTACTCTAGAAAATTGAGGTGCCAGTCAATGTTCACGCCAGTTCATATGTGTCTGATGGCTTACTTGGAACCTTGATCTCAATTACAGACACTTCACAAATAAATTCTCAATCAAGATGAATCTTGCTCAACATGTCACAAGCTGCAGAAGATCTCAAATGCCAACTGTTAATCCACAACGAACCAAGATCAACGGCCATCGCTCCCAACAATTACCAATGCCAGCGTCTCGGCCAATTATCTATTTTCGAGCCCACTTCTATTCGAAGGACACACATCATCATTTCACACGCTCTTGATTCCATGGAGGCTTTGTTGGAAATAAATCTCTTTGCTATGTCAAGGTGACACCACGTGGTTACCAGGTGGGGGCCACATCTTACATTTAATTCTCCTTCAAATCTGATGACCAACGTCTCCATGGGGTTTTTCCTTTCCGGATGGTTAGGCAGGTCCTGCTTCCAAATGGCAACATAGTGATCCTCTTTCGAGTGCAATGCTATGAAGCTTGAAACTGAGCATGGGCATGCCAAGTGTCTCTCCTCTGCATAATTCTTCCCTTTAATACATTGGACCCGCCTTTGGATCATCAACCTGACACATGGCGCTCCTCCTGAATGTTAGCAAAGACAATCAAATAGCCGATGAAGCAGATGGAAAGGCTAGTAAATACAACAACACAAGAGGCATATTTCAAATGACTTAAAGGAATGACATAGGCTAAACAAGTCACCAATGATATAGATTTTGGGTGCAAATTTTCATAGACTCAAGAAAAGGGTTATAACCATGGGCAAGCATTTCAAGGGCAAACATACTCTAAATTTGGGAGATTTCACAAGTCCCAATAGAAAGGATTGCTTCTATTGGGCTGCTGGGAAATAATGAGAGAATGATTCAAAAGGAGTCAGTGGTCCCGAGCATAACTAGTTAGACAAACACACCAAGCACCTTCACAACCATTCTATTGAGGAGTTCTTAGTCCAATGGAAGGGTTTGCAACCTAAAGATACCACATGGGAACTTGCCAACATTCTCTCCAAGTTTTCTCATCTCAAGCTTTGAGGATAAATCTTTTTGAAGGGGGAGGCAATAGTGTAAATCCCATTTTGCTATATGGTAGCTAGTATTAGTTGGGTGCATATGCTTTGTAAGTTGCCCATAAGTAATATTAAGTAAAGGTGGATGCTTATTCTTTGTAAGTCATACCACTAGTTAGTTAGAATAAAGTAATTATGTCACATGCATGGGATGGTAGTAGTTGTCTTTAGCAAGACTCTATATATTGTAATAACTTCCCAAATGAAAAGGTATCTTAGATATTTGTAATTTGAGTGTATGCTCTATTGGAAGGTTTCCCCCTCAAAGTGAACTTTGAAGATAATAAAAGCATTATGTTTCTCTTATTTCTACATATTTTTGTGTGCTTTGTTTTATTCTTCTTGTAGGTTCATTAAATGAATAGTGATAGATTGTTGGGCTTCATTGTATCAAGGCATGGTATTGAGATAGATTCTAAAAGAATTGATGTTGTCAACATGCATTCACTTTGTAATCTTACACAATTAGTCTATAGGGTAAGATCCAGGCTATTCAACATTTTATTTCATAGTTGGTGGATCATACTTTACCTTTTAGTAAGCTCCTAAAGAAAGATACCAACTTTGAATGGAATAAGGATTGTAAGGTTTGAGTGCAACTATATTGATGAAGAATCACAATTGGTTGCTAGACATATTACAAACACTTACTAGACCAAGGATGCTAGATTACAATCATTCACTATTATCGTTATCCAATGGAAAGATAATCAACATGTAGATGCCATGGCTAGAGCTACATCACTTATGGGCACTGAGGATGATAAGCCTAATTTTATTTTACTTATTCATCATAAGGTGAGGCAACCATCTATATAGGATAGTGATATAAAGGTTTGTGCTATATTGATTGGAGATGAATGGTTTCATGATGTTTATGCATTCCCCTCTAATTTTCCTAAAAGGCATATGTATTCATAAACTTGCTATTAAGCATTTGATTATTGTGAGTTTGCTTTATTGGATGGTTATAGTAGTTTAGCGCTTAGAATCCTAGATAAAAATGAAAAAGATATTGCTCTTCAAGAGGCCCATGGGAGCCTATGTGATGGCCATGGGAGTACCAAATTGTTGGTTCAAAATTTATTGTGTAGGGGATATTATTGGAGAAAGACGGAAAATGATTTATATGATTTTGTTAAAAATGTGTTATATGCTAAACACATAGTAATCTAAAATGTGCACCTACGCATGAGCTTCAATCATTTATTTTGTGGCATTCTGTGTGAGGGTAAGAGATATGGCGGGAAAGATTGCCTCAACTTCTTTAGATGGAAACATTTTTATCATCACTATATATTATTTTTAAAAGTGGGTAGAGCTTTTTCTTCTTAAGTCTCCTACTACTTTTAATATGTGATTTTCTTATGAAAAATATCATTTCTAAATTTGGATTACCATCCACTATTGTGACTAATAATGAACATCATTCAAAATAGAAAATTGCAAAAACAATGGAGTCAATTTTGAGAAAAATAATGGATAAACATAGTACCAATTGGCAGAAACAACTTGTACTAACTTTATGGGCTTATTGCATTAGCATTCACATGCTTACTTGGTATACTCCTTATTCATTGGTTTATGGTAATGAGGTCATTATGCCTCTTGAGCTAGATAGTCCATCATTGTAAGTATCCTAATGTGGAATTGTTAATGATACCACATATAAAGAGTGGAGATTGTGACATTTGATGAGCGATGAGTGTATACCTTAGATAATCTCTGAGCATTATAGCGACAATTGAAAAAGACTTATAATAAGAATAAAATATTTACATATCAGTGCACTAGTTCTTCATGATGACCCTAGGAATCCAAATCTAAAATAAGAGTAAAGAGGCAAATTAAAACCCACTTGGTTGTGACCCTTCATTATTATTTCCAAGTATGACATAGGGGAATTTCATTTTTTCCACCATGTATTGAAAAAATTTCAATGATCAAGTGAATATTATGCAGTTGTGCCACTATTATTCTTGATGGTTTAGCATTTCAATGTTTTAAAATTTTTAGATAGTTCAATTTTTATATGGTTCTAGATTTTTAGATGGCTTCAATTTTCAAAGGATGATAGTTGTATATAGTTTTAGTTTTCAAATAGTTTTAGTCTTCCTACAAGTTCAATTTAAATGGCCTTAGTTTTAGATTGGTTCAATTTTCAGCTAGTTATAGTTTCCAATGCTTTTATTTTTTAAATGCCTTCAATTTTAGATAGTGACAAATGCAGTGGGGTTATAGTTCAAATGGATTTCGTTTTAGAGATTTCCCATTTTAAAATCACAAGGGAAAAATTCAAATGAATAGAGAAATCCTATGGTCCATTATCCTTATCTTATTTGCTTCTCACATGTGTCATCATTGATATATCCTTGACTTTAGGTGATCTTATCCTTGCATACTTCTTATGCCTTCATGTTTAGATCCTACAAGATATGCTTGATGTATTATATGCCATTTCTTTGTGCTTACATGCTTTATCTATTTATGACTCTTACTTTTGCGTCCTTACCATTGGGGGCAAATATCACCCTTTCATGCATGTGATTACACACTTACATTTTGATCTCTTGTTGATTGTTTACATGATGTCATTTAAGACACTTTTCATGATTACTACACTTCATACAAAGATATCATTTACAATAAATTTTTCTCCTCTTCAATTCCTTGCATCCCTTGTATGCAACCAATTGGAGGGGGCATATATTATCACTAACGCTTAATGTTTCTGATTATAATATGAGGCTTCATGCTCTTCATGGTTTCAAGTCACCTCCCTTCATGTTGTATAGTAAAAAATTACATACTTCATACTTTTCACTCCATGCTTTGCACTCATTTGATTACATTACACATCATGCTTTCCTAATCATGCTTTCCTCCTCCAAGATATGCTTTATGTATTATATGCCATTTCTTTGTGCTTACATGCTTTATCTATTTATGACTCTTGCTTTTGTGTCCTTACCATTGGGGGCAAATATCACCCTTTCATGCATGTGATTACACACTTACATTTTGATCTCTTGTTGATTGTTTACATGATGTCAATTAAGACACTTTTCATGATTACTACACTTCATACAATGATATCATTTACAATAAAATTTTCTCCTCTTCAATTCCTTGCATCCCTTGTATGCAACCAATTGGAGGGGGCATATATTATCACTAACGCTTAATGTTTCTGATTATAATACGAGGCTTCATGCTCTTCATGGTTTCAAGTCACCTACCTTCATGTTGTATAGTAAAAAATTACATACTTCATACTTTTCACTCCATGCTTTGCACTCATTTGATTACATTACACATCATGCTTTCCTAATCATTCTTTCCTCCTCCATTACACATTCTTGAGCTCCATTGCTCTATTTACTCCATTGCTAAATCACCACACACCTATTGCCAAATTTAGAAAGCTTTGGTGATCCTTATCATTCTTACACCAGCCACCATTTCCACTTGGACTCTAGGAGATCCCATACTAAATCTATTTTCATACTTTATGCTCAAATATGCAAACTAGGGGCTTGATTGAGGCAAGCTCCTAAACATAATCACCCATTTTTTCTCCCCTTTAGACTTTGGTAGATTATTTATCATTATTGAAGTCACATTTATAGATTCTATAAGAACCATAGGGAAGCTCAGTTTTTGGGTAACTCTAGGAATTTTCAAGGTAACACAATCAAGGGACACTAGCATCTATAAAGGGTCACTAGCACCTAGAGAAGGTAACTAATGCCCATGTTGAACACCAACATTTGGAGAAGGTCGCTAGTTCCTAATTGAGATCATGAGTGTCCATTTGAGATCACTAGCCCCTAAAGAGGGTCACTAGCACTACTATTAAACACAAGTGCACTTGTTAAGTCATCTTAATCTAATACAATTTCCAAATCTCATATACACATTCAAAAGCTCCTCCAATCAAATTTTTAGCATTCCACATCTAAATCCAAACCCTTACAATCATCTAGACATGCTCTATTTCTATCTCATCATATTCTGTTTCTTTTAAAACATCTAGTTTCATTTTGATTATCAACTCTAGTGCTTAATTGTACTTGATATAGATCTGAACTTTATTATTTTACTATTATATTGAAAAGAAATTATATTAGTTAAGTACAATATACATATTGAAAGTTAATGTAAGCCACACATAGTTTAACACTAGGGTACAATTTATTCTCGTCCCATGCCACATACAACTTCATGCCTATGGCTCCTATTGTGCCCAACAAATTTCCAACTCACTCCATGCCCTAACGAATGTCTTTTTTTTTCTTTTTCCTTTTTACTTTTCTATTCATAGATATTCTTGAGTAATTATTATGCCTATTTTAAATGAATGTCAAATGCTTATCATTGGAACTTCTTTTGTACTTGTAGGATTCAAGATGGAGCACTCATTGAAAGGAAGATGTACAAAACTTGCCATCCTTATCTACATCTTTTTTATGAGTGAATATGTGCTTTCATGTTGAGTACTTGTTTTACTTTGACATGCATCTTCATAGTAGTTCACATGCAAGTTGTGTATGAGGAAAATTGATTATGTTTAAATGATAAAATCAAAACTATGATAATAACCAAATCAATAACCCATAACATAAAGAGATCTATCTAAATAAAAAGCCATGATCAATGATTAAATAAAAAACAAGAAAGCTTTTACCCAGATTGTGTTGTTCTCTTTGTCGAATGTGGATTGCTCAATAACGCTGTGAAACCATGTTTGCAACAAGCAAGTGTAGGTGTTTAAAGATCAATGTCAAAAGATCATAAAGTTACTCAATGAAGAGATGTATGCTCCAAGCGTTGTAAAGGATGCCTGATAATAAGTGATCAAAGAGGATTTATGAAGGAGATGAGGGGGGTTTATATAGGTTTCAAACATGATCAACGATCTAGATAATTCAAAAGAATCAACGAAAGAGATAAAACAAATAACCATGATGAATGTGCACACATGTGTCAATCCATAAAGATATTTTTATTAAGATATGATGAAAACAAGATTGATTGAATAGATAACTCAACTTGTAATTTTGCCTTTTTTAGAGTTCTAAAAATAAGACTGATTGTGCACGAGTTAACAATATATTTTAAAAGGAATTGGAAGATAACTGAAATTAAATAAATAAATTTTATTAATTGTTTGTGCATGATAGAGGAATAAATAAGATATGAAGATTTAAATAAATTAAACAAATTAATTTATTTAATTTATTTTGCACGATGAAAGATAAATAAAATATGTAATTATATTTTATTTTTAGAAGATTTGTTTTTAGAGGAAAAAGCAAATTAATAAATAAATTTATTTAATTGTTCGTACAAAATTAGAGGAATATGGAGATTATAAATAAAATACTTGATTTTATTTATTTTTACAGGATTGAGATAATTTAAATAAATTTACATGGTTTATTTAAATTTAGAAGAACAACTGATTTAATTAATTAATGTAAATTATTTAATTGTAGATAAGAGGATTTGTGATGAATTAATTAAATAATTTATTTATTTAATTAATGGAGACTTGAAATTTGAAAGAGGATAATGATTTAATTAGATAATTAAAATTATTTAATTTTGGCAGAATATAGAGGAATTTAATTTAATTAATTAAATAAATAGAATTTATTTAATTAATGTCAATTTTTAGAAAGTTTGGAAGAATTTAATAAAATTAATTAAATAATTAGATTATTCAATTAATGTTGACATGCAGGTGATTCAACAAATTTGATGAAATGCAAGTGGTGCGACGACATGGTCATTTTAGGGTGTTTACATTTTGCCCCTCTTTGATGCAATGCAGTTTACAACGTTGCGTCAAAGAAAGCAATTGTTGAAGACATGATACAATTTTTGATGCCTCAGTGTATCTAGTTGCCCCTGTGTAGCTGGCATAGGATGCCCCCTTGAGAGGAAAGACAGGGAAGCAACAGAAGAATTGGGTTGACACTTGACTAGAAGATTATGTTGGAGATAGGCTAGGTTAGGTAGAAGAAAGTGGGAGAAAGACTATTGATCAATCCTTGCTTGAAAAACTATATAATGTCATGGAAAAATGGATGGTGTAAATGGATGAGCTTGTTGTAATGGTTTCACAAAGGTTTATAAAGAGCAATCCTTATTTTTGATATAGCACGTGGATAGTTTGCTACCAAGGTATAAAAGACCAAGGTGCTATGATATCTGAGTGCATGGACGTTGACTCTACAAGCAAGCGGTTTGAACTTAGATCCGTTAGACACAATATAACCTTGTTGTACATGTGAATGAGCCATAGTCTTGAACATAAAAAAAAATTCAATACATGTAAATGCAAGAAGACTATTAATATGTAAGATGCTAGGTCGTAACACACACAAGATAAATATGCTGCTAAGAAAGATGCTAAAGATCATTCCTCAAACATGGCACACAAAAGCAATGACTATGCCCCCAATCCATACTATATCGCAACATACCAAGATTATAGATAAATCAAGGTAGTCTTGAATAGGTAATGGAAAAGGAACAAAAGATAAACCAAAAAGCAAAGTGACTGACTTACAAAGTAAATATTCAGCCAACATATTCTCCTGCCAAAGTGGTTGCTCAAGATAGATTGGATAGGAAAGATAACAGCCTTATCATAGAAGCGATGTGTCTATTAAAGGGTGGTATCTGCTAAAAAGATAAAGCCTAGTTTTAGGAAATACCACATGTTGTATAAGATGCGCGTGTTGGTCTTGGTCATGGAACACCCTATATAAGACAAGTTTGTTGATATATTGTTTGGTTGAGATTGATTTAGCTGATGCTGGCAATCGATATGCAGAACAGTATGTGACTCTGTAAGTAAGTTTCCTTTGCTTTAGGTTTGTTAAGGACTTTTGGTTTGAAAGGATGTGTTTGTTTGTTGTTTTGCTGTTTGAGTTAGTCAAGTCGAGGTGAATGGATTTTGATAAATGAAAGACTAGAAAGATGACATGTCAATGGACTGACATGGGTGAAGAATGATGAATCGTATGTGCTTGAGTACTAGATACATCCTTCGTATTCCAGACTGCCTACATAGCCTGTATCCACGGGATCAAGGCACATTACGATGAAAGATGAAAAATGATAATATGTAGTTCTGGGTAGAGTGATGAGATGGGTCAAGGTGAAATGAGGAGATCTTATGTACCTAAGTATTGGAAACTTTCTTCGTATTCCAAACTGCCTACATACCCATATCCATGGGATCAAGGTACCTTAAGATTGAAATGAGATAATATGTAGTTCTAGTTGGTGTGATGATGTAGAAAAAGTGTTGTCGTTGTGAAGAGATGGTTGAAGTGTTTGTGAACCACAAACAAAGATCCATTCCTAGACCTAGGTTAAGGAAAGAGTTTCCCCCATTCTAGTAGAGGAAATTGCATAGGTGACTAATGAAGAAGACATAGAAAGTTTGACCTAGGACAAGACAGTGCTAACTGTTGACACAGATCAAGACGTGGGATGACGACGATGGACATTGACAAATTTACAAGCTATTCTAGATAGGAAGATGGAAATGCAAACAAGGTCAATGGTTTTATTATGGATGGATGGATGAAGTGTGTTGTGAAATGGAAATAGAATGAACATGACTCGATAGATGATGGATGCTGACTCTACACATAGCACCCTTTTGCCAGGTTTTCACTATGGTACTTATCCAAGGCACCTGTTTACCAGGTTTTCACCATAGGATAGATTATTTGTTTGTTTTGTTTTATTTTTGTATACTCTGAGGATTAGGCATAGAACTTCTTGAGATGAACACTGTTAAGTGGTTCAACTAGAGGAATGCTATCAAGTGTAGCTAAAGTATAAGCTCCTGATCCATATGTTGTTGTGACAATAAAGGGACCTAACCAGTTAGACTCAAACTTGCCCTTCTTTTCTCAGTCTGCTTGATTTCTCTAATTCTCTTTGAGTACAAGATCACCAACTTGAAACCGTCTTTCTTTGATCTTTTTGTTGTAATTACACCAGAGGCAGTTTTGATAGACATGGAGATGATTAAGCGTGGCAAGGTGCCTTTCATCTAGTAGTTCTAGCTCAGCTAATCTGGAAGTGCGATACTCCTCACCGCTAATCAGGTTCTGCATGGATACTCTGAGGGATGGGATCTTGACCTCTATAGGTAGGATGGCTTCAGATCCATAGACCAAGGCATATGGTGTGGCACCATTTGGTGTTCTGATACTAGTGCAGTAGGCCCATAGGGCAGGATTGAGTTACAAGTGCCAATCATGACCAGCTTCATTGATCATTTTCTTAAGGATTTTGAGAATGGTTTTATTGGAAGCCTCAGCTTGGCTATTACTCTACAGATAGTAGGGAGTTGAAAAGTGATGTTGGATATTGTATTGTGTGCATAAGGCACAGACATCTTGATTCTTGAATGGTCTCCCATTATTAGTGACAATGGCTTGGGGGATACCATACCGGCAAATGAGGTAGTTTAGGATAAACTTGGCTATTTTCTTACTGGTGATATAGGTCATGGGAATGGCTTCGACCCACTTCATGAAGTACTCAGTGGCGGTAATGATGAATTTGTGGCCATTAGATGAGGATGGGTGGATTTGTCCTACGAGGTCGAGACCCCATTGAGAAAAAGGCCATGGAGTAGTCACAGGTTGTAGTTCATGAGCTAGTGCATGAATCAAATCTCCATGCTGCTGGCATTGTAGACACTTCTTAGCAAATTGTAAAGCATTTTGCTCTATTGTAGGCTAGTAATACCCTATGCGGAGTATCTTCTTAGCAAGATTAGGATCGGTAGAATGTGCGCCACAGACACCTTTGTGTATGTCTCGTAAGGTAGCTCCGGCTTCTTCTGTGTTAAGACATCGTAAGAGGATACCATCGAGACTCCAGCGATAATGTGTATCACCTAGAATGGTGTAATGGGAGGATCGATAGATAAATGTTTTAAATTGAGTAGTGGATAGGTCAATGGGAAAGGTACCATGTTTAAGGTATTCATAGATATCTTCGTACCATGGGGAATTGGGACCAACAAGTTCGCAGATGATTTCAGTAATTGGAACATCGACAACTGGTATCAACAATTTCTCGATCGAGAACTCACATTTCTGTGTGTTTGCTGGCATGTCTATAAGTGACCCCATAGAAGCCATAGAGTCTGCAACCTTGTTATTCTCTCTTGTAATTTTCTCAAAACTGATGCTAGAAAAGTGTGGTTTGTAGGCATCCACTAGTTGCTTGTAGGGGACCAACTTTTCATTTTTTGTTTGGTACTCATCTATGACCTGGCGAATGACCAGTTGTGAGTCTCCATATACCTATAATTTCTATGATTTCCCATTGACCTATTGTATTGAGACCTATGAGGAGTGCTTCATACTCGACTATGTTGTTGGTGCAAGGGAATGCAAGCCGATATGACTTTGGAATATAGTCATTTTGAGGTGTGATAAAAAAGATGCCGGCCCCTGATCCATGCTATGTGTAGGAACCATCAAAGTACAATTTCCACAGTATTGAGGTAGAAAGAGTGAAGAGATTCTCATCTGGAAGGTCTACTACCATAGGATGTATATCTGTCATAGGTGCTTCTGCTAGTTGATCTGCTAGGGCTTGTCCCTTGATTGCTTTGCAATCCACATACTCAATGTCAAACTCACTAAGTATCATGACCCATTTAGCTACTCTACCTGTGAGAGCTTCTTTCTCTAGTAGATACTTCAATGGATCAATTTTGGCTATAAGATTTGTGTGTTGGTTTAGCATGTAATGCCGCAACTTTTAGGAAGTGAACACTACTGCTAAACAAGCTCTTTCCATTGGTGAATAATTGAGTTCATATCTGTAATAAACAACCCCAAAATTTTTTCCAAAATATTGAACAAGATATCAGAATGTTAGCACAAGAAATGTATCCAACTAAATGCCTCCCACTTTCTGATCACCAAGATCCCCGGATGGGCAAGGTGAGAGCATACAGTGATTTTGGCTCACAAAAACAAGTATGCAAGAAAGAAATACACTTCTTCCGCTGCGGCGGGCATCCACATATCGTGGGAATTCACCACTTTATCAGTGGGTAAGAGATAAGCATGAGAGATTACAAGGCCATCCACTTATTCAGTGGGGATTCGCCACTTGCTCAGTGGGTAGATAACAGAAAAAAGAAAAGTTCATTCTCCTCTCTGGCGGTAAACCATCCAGGGGTCCTTAGTGTGAAATTGCATTACAAATGAACTTTTAATGATCATCAAATAAACATATTCAATGTTAGAAAATGTAAACTTGATAAGCTACCCTTGAGAACCAATGATATAGAATCATACCCTACTGATCTGATTTACATTTGACATTCTAAAACGCTGACCAAGATGACACAACTCTGTTTTCT
Organism: Cunninghamia lanceolata; assembly: GCA_027924645.1. Taxonomy (NCBI): domain Eukaryota; kingdom Viridiplantae; phylum Streptophyta; class Pinopsida; order Cupressales; family Cupressaceae; genus Cunninghamia; species Cunninghamia lanceolata. The sequence goes on from BSBN01000209.1 coordinate 5,077,773, forward strand.
CTGACTGATCCCTGTCAATTGCAACTTGTTAGCTGATCATACAGTACGGCAGCCATGAAGGAACATGAAAAGGCTCATAACCCATACACACATCTTATCATAAATCAACTGCCACTAGCCTGGTATGACAGTCCCAACGAACATCTTTGAACACTTATCAAACTGAAAACAAAGACATCTGATCAATAGTCATCAATTTCTTTAGACAGGACCGTACGGCCTGGTACATGTACGGATGCTCATAACTTATTTAATACTGAAGCAAATCACCTCAAACCACTTCCAAAATGGACGTCTAGGCCAAGCAAATACTATGCAAACAATAGAAGTTACAAATACATCACATTGAATTTTTTATGTGCATCGATGCAATCAGCATGGTACGGCCCAGTGCATAGTACGGCTGTTTCTAAAACTCATAAAACTAAACCAAATTCACTCAAACCACTTGCAATGGAGGTATAAAGGATAGTAAATCAGAATGCAAAGAAGGAAACCATCAAAGATATCAACTATAATATTTATGAATTTTGTCCCCACACATATGTACGGTCAAGAATGGTACGGCCAATACATATAATTTCCAGAATCTCCTCAAACACTACAAATCACACCAAAAGGTTACAATAATATCTTATCTATCACTCTAAAATAATCACCAATAAAGAAACCTCACAAACTTCAAAATCCATTTAGTTCCCTGTGATTTCCTGAGTGGAAATCATCTCATACCAGCTAGGGTGGATTTCTCACCACTGAAACTGATCATCCTCAAGTGGTTTTTCGTCCACAAGAAGGCACAATGGTTCTCTGGTTTCAACCCAACAGCATATCATTATCAAATTCCAAGCATAGCTCCAAATGAGCTCACATCTTCTTTTTATAAGCACCTGGGAGTTACAAAACCAATCTTTCTTGAAATTAGAGCTTTTTTGCACTTCCCTTAGAAATAATTTCTAATATCAAGTTATGTGCACACTTAAGTGACTAGGGAATTAAAAATTATAACATTTCCCTTTTTCCCTTCAAGTCATAACATTAAGTCACTTTTTTAAAAAAATAACCCACCCGACTTTAGTGCACCAATAAAACTTAGTTTAATTATCAAATTAATCAACCTTATAACTCCAATTTGATAATTAAACCAAAAATGATCCCAAACCATTCCCTAGCCCATCGGGATCATGAGATAGGCTAATGGTCCCAGTCTGACTAGGCTTGGAAAGGGGACATTACAGTCCTCCCTCCCAAAAATTGCTTGTCCCCAAGCAATTGCAATACAGGATGCTGCAAGATGTCTTCTCCTTCCCACGTCGCATCCTCAAGAGGAAGATCCTTCCATTTGATTAGGTATTCTTTAATAGTCTTCTTCCTCAACACCCTCTCTCTTTGATCAAGAATAGCCTCGGGTACAAGTTCGAGTCTCCCTTCATCATCAATAGGTGGCAGTATTGATGATGGCACAATGTTCTGTCCAAGAGCCTTTTTAAGGCGAGAGACATGGAAAATGTTATGTATTTTGCTATGCTCAGGCAATTCCAACTCATACGCAACCTCTCCATGCCGACCAATGATTTTGAAAGGCCCATAAAAATGAGGCTTCAACTTTTCAGCCCCACTTTTTTTGATAGAAGACTGCTTGTAAGGCTGAATTCTGACATATACCATATCCCCTACTGCAAAAACCCTCTCTATACGCTGCTGATCAGCGTACAACTTCTGCTGATTTTGAGCCGATCTAATATTTTCTTTCAATGATTTCAGCAAGTCCTGGCTGTCCTGCAAAAATTCTTTAACTCTAGGAACTCGACTGTCACCAAACAACATGTCAGTGAAGCTAGGAGCTTCATATCCATACAATGCCATGAATGGAGACATTTTTATTGACATGTGATAAGAAGAGTTGTAACAATACTCACCAACATGTAACCATCTTACCCATGCCTTCTGCTGTCCTGATACATAACTTCTAAGGTAACCTTCAAGCCACTTGTTAACTATTTCAGATTGTCCATCCGTTTGAGGATGGTAACTGGTGCTTGGGGTTAATTCTGTGTCACACAGTCTGAATAGTTCCTTCCAAAATAGGCTCAAGAACTTGCTGTCACGGTCACTAACAATGCTCCTTGGCAACCCATGAAGTTTGAACACTTCTCTAAAAAACAATTCAGCCACCTGAACTGCAGTAAATCCTGTAGAAACAGCATAAAAATGAGAAAACTTTGTCAATCTATCAACAACCACAAAGATACTATCCCTCCCTTGCACCCTGGGGAGGCCAGTGATGAAATCCATAGCCAAACTTTCCCACTTTTGATTGGGAATGGGCAGTGGTTGGAGCAGACCAGCAGGATAAGTGTTCTCATACTTGTTCTGTTGGCATACAGAACACTCTCTGATATATTTGCAAACCTCTTCTTTCAACCCCTTCCACGTAAATCTCTCTCTTATCTGTTTATATGTTTTGAATATGCCTTGGTGACCAGCCAAGGGTGAATCATGAAATGCCTTCAAAATCAGAGATTTAATCTTGGAGTTTGGAACCAAAAAGACTCTATTCTTGTACAAAATCAGACCACCACTTACCTCGTATTTATCATCTTTGAAGGTCCCATCTACGACACTTGATGCAAAAGAGTTCTTGGCATATTCGAGAATGATTTGTTCTTTCCAATCAGCCACCAACTCCACCATAGAATGTATATATGGCCTTCTTGACAAGGCATCAGCCACAACATTCTTTTTGCCTTTAACATAGACAATCTCAAAATCAAAAGCTTGCAACTTGCTTACCCATCTTTGCTGCCTTTCATTCAAATCCTTTTGGCTCATGAAGTATCTTAAACTGTTATGATCTGTTTTGACAATAAACTTGCCTCCCACTAGATATTGACGAAATTTAACTAAAGCATGCATGATGGCAAGCATTTCTTTGTCATAAATAGAATAATTTTTTTCAGCACCCCTTAATTTTCTACTTTCAAAACAAATAGGATGCTTTTCTTGCATCAAAACAGCCCCAATACCTTCTCCAGAAGCATCACATTCCAATTCAAATGGCTTAGAGAAATCTGGTAGTGCAAGAACAGGGCTACTACATATGAGTTGTTTGAACCTATCGAAAGCATCTTGGGCTGATTGAGACCATTTGAAGGCTCCTTTCTTTGTAAGGTCCGTGAGAGGAGCTGCAACTTGTGAAAAACCTTTCACAAATCTTCTATAAAACCCACACAAACCAAAAAACCCCTTCAATTGAGTAAGGTTTGAAGGTGGGGGCCATTCTAGAATGGCTTTGACTTTCTCTTTATCCATACTAACTCCTTTAGCACTGATAACATGACCTAAATATACAATCTCCGTTAGGCCAAACTCACACTTAACTTCTTTGGCAAACAATGAATTAGCCTCCAAAATACCAAGAACCACATCTATATGCTGCAAATGCTCTTTCCATGTCTTACTGTAGATGAGTATGTCATAAAAAAAAACCAACAAAAACTTCCGGAGCTGCTCGCTGAAAATTTTGTTCATACAAGATTGAAAGGTTGCAGGGGCATTTGTCAATCCAAAGGGCATGACTAAAAATTCAAAATGCCCATAATGGCACCTAAAGGTAGTTTTTTCAATGTCCTTCTCCCTCATTCTTATCTGGTGATAACCAGATCTCAAGTCTATTTTTGAAAAATAGACTGCTCCATGGAGCTCATCTAACAACTCATCAATTCTTGGAATCGGATATCTATTTTTAATGGTCCTCTTGTTGAGCTCCCTATAATCAATGCATAAACGGAGAGTACCATCTTTTTTTTTCACCAACACTACTGATGAAGCAAAAGGACTTTTGCTTGGTCTAATAAAGCCCATGTCCAGCAATTCTTTGAGAGTTCTCTCAATTTCATCCTTGAATCTTTTTGGCTGCCGGTATGGAGTAGTGATGATGGGCTTTGTCCCATCTTCAAGTTCTATAATATGCTCAATGCCTCTATCAGGAGGCCTTCCAGGAGGAAGATTACTAAAAACTTTACTATGCTTACTCAACAAATCTTGGATATCAGGATGATAGGATCTCTTTTCCTCCTTGGTAGGAGTAGGCATGATGACACATTGAGCAGCCCACTCAATCTGATCATTACGGAACAGCCTCTCCATTCTTTTTGCCGTCACCACCCTTGGTCCTCCAGTGGATATACCTCTTAACACAACCTTCTTACCATTATGGTCAAACTTTAATTCCAATGTTTGTAAATTTAAACTCATATCTCCTAATGATTTCAGCCACTGAATACCAAGAACAACATCAGTATCCGTAATACTTATCACATAAAAATCATCTACAACTTCATGATTGCCAATTTGCATGGAAAGCTGAGGTAATCTTCTATTACAAGACAGTGTAAATCCATCTGCAACAACAACTTTAAAACCTTCAAACTCCTCAGGTTTCAATCCCCTTCTAGCAACAACTCCTTCATCGATGAAGTTGTGTGACGCACCAGTGTCAATGAGAGCAATTATTCTTTGGCCACCAAGTACCCCACGAACCTTGAAAGGATCATTCCTTTGGTTCCCAGATAATTGAGCAAATGTTACTACATTTTCCTTATTTGTCTCTGCCTCTTCTAAGTCATCCACATCTTCATTCTCACTTGATTCATCTTGCTGATCTGAATTTTCTGATTCAGATTCAGCAGTAACATATGCCTCCATTTGTTGTGCTTTCCCTTTCTCATAGCATTTATGCCCAGGAGCCCAAGGTTCCTTACATGTGAAGCATAATTTTTTCCTCCTAAGTTCATTTCTGACTTCATCATCCATCTTAGGGAAAGAGGCTTTGGGCTGATTGAATTCTTTCTTGAATGGTCTTTTATCCTTCTTTGATGTGAATGGTTTAGAATAGAACTTGCTTCTTGGTGTAGTGAACTCCATATTCCTTGTTTTCTTGATGGCTTCATGCAATGAGTTTGGTTCTAAAGCCTTAACTAGACCTCTTAATGGCTCCATCAATCCTTCCACAAAGAGATATGTCAATCTAGCTTCTGAAATATCAGTCACCATAACAGCAATCCTCTGAAATTCAGCAATGTAAGCATCCACTGAATCTTTTTGTCTCACTTGAGCTAGCTGTTTGAAGTGACTTTCAGGTTCATACTTGTCGAATCTATCAATTAATCTTTGAGTAAAATCTGCATAGGACGTAATCAGGCTATGACCTTGAGTGATCATGCCATGAGTCCACCAGTCATGTGCATCACCTTCAAGGTGGGCAGCTGCAAATTTGATAGAATCCAACTCCAACATAGGATTCATGCTCAAATAGTTGTCCATCTTTTGTACCCAAGACCTGGCTGTGCATTTTGATGAACCGTCAAAAGGCGGAATAGGAACTTTACCAAGCTTCTTTTGCACATCCTGATTTTGAATCCGGGGTCTATTTCGATACTTGATTTGACAAAATTCATTGAAGGACATAATATTCTGAAAATCATCACCATAGGACTCCCATTCACGTCTATAATCAGCAAAGCTTTCTGTGACCAACTGCTGTCCTCCAATAGGATTTTGCTGCTGACCCAAAAACACAGGCATCATAGGTCTGGTAGATGTAGTTCTAGATGCATAAGTGGCATTGTGTAGTTGACCAGCATTTTTGGAATTGCTAGCCTCTCCTTGATTTCCATCATTACCTCTATTGTTACGGGGTGTCTCTCCTCCCAGATTTTGACTTACTAACTGAGCCAACAATCTGTTCATCTACTGATTACTTCTAACAAGGTCTTGTTGGCCTCGGGCAAGCTCATTCAATATGTCTCTCATACTGGGCTCCTCTGGTTGCCTTTCACCCATATTTTGATCCTCTTCTGATTCTGAATCAACACGAGGATGTCGTCTTCTTCTGTAGGTGATAAACTCAGTATCCTCTGGATTCATCAATTGTGTAATCCACTGAACTGGGACTCACTACAGGCTGATATGAAGAAGAACACAGGCTGGCAGGAGTGACCAGCTCTGATACCACTGTAATAAACAACCCCAAAATTTTTTCCAAAATATTGAACAAGATATCAGAATGTTAGCACAAGAAATGTATCCAACTAAATGCCTCCCACTTTCTGATCACCAAGATCCCCGGATGGGCAAGGTGAGAGCATACAGTGATTTTGGCTCACAAAAACAAGTATGCAAGAAAGAAATACACTTCTTCCGCTGCGGCGGGCATCCACATATCGTGGGAATTCACCACTTTATCAGTGGGTAAGAGATAAGCATGAGAGATTACAAGGCCATCCACTTATTCAGTGGGGATTCACCACTTGCTCAGTGGGTAGATAACAGAAAAAAGAAAAGTTCATTCTCCTCTCTGGCGGTAAACCATCCAGGGGTCCTTAGTGTGAAATTGCATTACAAATGAACTTTTAATGATCATCAAATAAACATATTCAATGTTAGAAAATGTAAACTTGATAAGCTACCCTTGAGAACCAATGATATAGAATCATACCCTGCTGATCTGATTTACATTTGACATTCTAAAACGCTGACCAAGATGACACAACTCTGTTTTCTCTGACTGATCCCTGTCAATTGCAACTTGTTAGCTGATCATACAGTACGGCAGCCATGAAGGAACATGAAAAGGCTCATAACCCATACACACATCTTATCATAAATCAACTGCCACTAGCCTGGTATGACAGTCCCAACGAACATCTCTGAACACTTATCAAACTGAAAACAAAGACATCTGATCAATAGTCATCAATTTCTTTAGACAGGACCGTACGGCCTGGTACATGTACGGATGCTCATAACTTATTTAATACTGAAGCAAATCACCTCAAACCACTTCCAAAATGGACGTCTAGGCCAAGCAAATACTATGCAAACAATAGAAGTTACAAATACATCACATTGAATTTTTTATGTGCATCGATGCAATCAGCATGGTACGGCCCAGTGCATAGTACGGCTGTTTCTAAAACTCATAAAACTAAACCAAATTCACTCAAACCACTTGCAATGGAGGTATAAAGGATAGTAAATCAGAATGCAAAGAAGGAAACCATCAAAGATATCAACTATAATATTTATGAATTTTGTCCCCACACATATGTACGGTCAAGAATGGTACGGCCAATACATATAATTTCCAGAATCTCCTCAAACACTACAAATCACACCAAAAGGTTACAATAATATCTTATCTATCACTCTAAAATAATCACCAATAAAGAAACTTCACAAACTTCAAAATCCATTTAGTTCCCTGTGATTTCCTGAGTGGAAATCATCTCATACCAGCTAGGGTGGATTTCTCACCACCGAAACTGATCATCCTCAAGTGGTTTTTCGTCCACAAGAAGGCACAATGGTTCTCTGGCTTCAACCCAGTAGCATATCATTATCAAATTCCAAGCATAGCTCCAAATGAGCTCACATCTTCTTTTTATAAGCACCTGGGAGTTACAAAACCAATCTTTCTTGAAATTAGAGCTTTTTTGCACTTCCCTTAGAAATAATTTCTAATATCAAGTTATGTGCACACTTAAGTGACTAGGGAATTAAAAATTATAACATTTCCCTTTTTCCCTTCAAGTCATAACATTAAGTCACTTTTTAAAAAAAATAACCCACCCGACTTTAGTGCACCAATAAAACTTAGTTTAATTATCAAATTAATCAACCTTATAACTCCAATTTGATAATTAAACCAAAAATGATCCCAAACCATTCCCTAGCCCATCGGGATCATGAGATAGGCTAATGGTCCCAGTCTGACTAGGCTTGGAAAGGGGACATTACAATATCCCACCAACGTTTGACTAATATAATAAATTTCATGCTCTTTTCCTGACTCATCATGTTGTGCTAGAAGGGCCCCGAGGGCTGAAGTTGTAGTTGAGATGTATAATATCAAAGGTTTATCGACAACTAGTGGAACCAATACAGGAGGTGTAGCTAGATACTCTTTGAGCTGATCAAATGCTGCTTAACACTTATTGTCCCATCGAAATGAGGCATCCTTTTGGAGCAAGTGTTGAAATGGTTGGCATTTATCCGCTAGCTGTGAGATGAAACGCCTAATGGATTGCAACCTTCCTTGAAGGCTCCTCAATGCTTTGAGGTTTTTTGGTGGAGGCATCTCCACTATAGCCTTGACTTTTGCGGGGTCTACTTCGATACGTCTGCGAGATACAATGTATCCCAATAGCTTCCCTGATGTTACACCAAAGACACACTTCTTTGGATTGAGGTGCACTTGGTATTTCTCAAGCCTGTCAAAGATCTGTCCTAGAACTTGTATGTGATCTGCCCAAGAAGATTTAGCTAGTATGTCATCCACATAGTCCTCCATGATATGATGAAAGAGATCATGGAATATCATTGTCATTGCTCTTTGATAAGTTGCCCCTGCATTCTTTAGACCAAATGTCATGACACACCAACAATAATTACCCCACGAACAAGTAAAAGTTGTTTTATATTGATCTTCCTATGCTATCTTTATTTGATTGTAGCTGGAAAATCCATCCATGAGAGAAAGCATTTCATGACCTATAGTCAAGTCTACTATGAGGTCAATGCTTGGTAATGGAAAGTCATCTTTGGGACATGCTTTGTTAAGATCTCTAAAATCATTACACATGCAGATGCACCAATTTGGTTTAGACATAGGTACAATGTTTGATACCTAGTCTGAATAATCAATGGGTTTGATGAACTTTGCATCTAACAACTCCTGTATTTCCATTTTTACCAAGAGAGCTATCTGTGGGTGCATCTTCCTTAGCTTTTGCTTGACTGGTTTAACTATTGGATCCACTATGAGATAGTGAACCACTAGCCTAGGGTCTAACCCTGGCATATCAGCGTAGGTCCACGCAATGTTGATGGTACTTTGTAAGAAGAATTTGTTAAGATTCTTGTGCTCTATTTCTGATAATGATGCTGCCAGGAATGTGGTCTTCAGATTTTGATTTGTGCCAAGGTTTATCTCTGTAGAATCCTCCATTAGGAGATCTGACTTCTCTTGATACTTAGATGGTAGGGGAAGGTCAAATCCTCCATCCTCAGGTGCCACAATTGGGTTTTCACCATTGGATATGTCCTTTGTTTTTACTATTTTGTGATCGGGAGGTGCCACAGTGTGGTTTTCACCTAGAGATCTTTATTTGTTTTTACTTTTGTGACTCGAGGATTTGGCATTCTCACCAAAATAAGTTGTTGGCTCTAGTTCCATTACAAAACATACTTTATGATCACCAAGAGGGATACCATCCAGGAGTCCCATGAACTTAGCTATAGCTTCGTCATTCTGAAATACATCTATAACGAGGGACCCTTGTTGGTCCCAATCAATAAGTTCAGGGTAGACAAGTGTTACAGTCTGGGTGTTTGTGGTAGATGTTAAGGATACGGATGATAGCATAAAGATGGAGGATTTGGTGAGTAGGTTAGTCATATGTAGGGAAGAGTCATCGATGATATCCTCATTAGACATCGAAGCTACGAGAGAAGTTTCAGCCACCTTGTTGAGGATACTCTCGATGTCCAAGGCGCACGGTACCTTCTTTCCAAATCCTAACCCTTTCTTGTCTAGTTTCTTCTTCATAATAATGGGTTCCATTGTTCCTTGATTCTATTTTCCAAGGCCACCTTTGCCTTTATAGCCCATGTTTTTGACTATCCTTAAGCCATTGCCATATTGCTTGACTGGTATTGTGACTGGTTCTTTCTCCTTGTAGAGCCAAGAAGAAATGTCTTCAATTGTTTCCTCGGCCAATAATTTTCCCTCTTGAAATTGGGTTAGAGATGCTGGGGGAGGAATAACTACTTTTTTAGTTACTTTGGAAATGGGCGTTGGCTGTAAGATTTAGGGGATAAAGGCATCTGCCCTACACAACAAAATTTTGAGATATCATATGTTCCAAAGCCTATATCACGGATGTGAGCTTTGATTTTAGGAAGAGGATTAGGTTCACTTGCAAAGGCTTTTGTCAGATCTTTAGGGTTGACATATAGTGGGGATTCAAGGGATTTGTCATTATTGGGCACTTGGTTGCAATTCTTATAACTACCTTTCAAGACATGGCATGATTCAAAAGGATTGGGGTCTCCTGGAATAGTGATCTCTGTACCATTGAATGGGAACTTGAGAGACTGATGGTACGTTGAGGGAACAACTTTCATGGCATGGATCCATGGGCATCCTAGGATAATGTTATAAAGTATCTCAATGTCAAGAACTTGGCACCGAGTTTCAAGCATGACAGTGCCTACTTGTATAGGCAAATGGATAACACCCTCTGAACGACGTTCAGCATCATCATACCCCTTGATTTTAATACTTTGATCAATGTTGACTTGATCCTTAGAGTATCCCAATTGCTTAAGTAAATGTAGAGAACAGATGTTGAGATCAGCACCACCATCTATGAGTATGCGTTTGATTTTTCTTTTATGAATGAGAACCTCAATATGAAGGGCATCATTGTGACACGGATCATGGGATGGGAGGTCTTTCTCAGAGAAGACCACATTGTAGGGCGAAGCAATGTTACCTACTATAGCTCATAAATCCATGACCACTATGTTGTTAGGAACCAAAGACTCTTGGAGGGCTTTTTCTAGCACGGGTGATGATCGTAGAAGGTCCAAGATAGAGATCTGTGTTGGCATTTTCTTGAGATGTTTGACAAGATTATAATCAGATTGAGTTGGGAGACTGGGTGTAGGACCACGGATAGTGACACGACCACGACAAGTTGTAATAGCACAATCTGTAGATTGGCCTTTGATTGTGAGGGTAGACACCTGACTCTCTTCAAAATAACCCACAACGGAGTCATAGGAAGTGGAAGCATTATTGACACCTTTACCTTTATCCAGAGGAGGATGCAGACCATGGTTCGAGAATTGTTCCTTGTACATGTTGAGGTCTTTATTGGTGTGGTGAGCTGGTGGTTCATCCTCAAAAGAGATTTGGTTGCCATCGATAAGATTCCGGATTAGGCACTTTAGTTTCATGCACGATGCGGTTCTGTGCCCTTTGCTCCTATGGAATTCACAATATTCATTTTCTCTGTACCGTGCAGTTTTGTAAATAGGTTCACCATATGGGGGAGCATCTGGTAAGGTGAGGAGCCGTTTATGTAAAAGCTTTTGTAGGACAGACTCTATGGGCTCTCCTAAGGGAGTGAATTGACGCCGCGGAGGGTAATCTTGTTGAGGCCACTCTTGTTGTCGTTGTTGTTAGTTTTGATATGGTTGTCTTTGTGGTTGCTGCTGTTAAGGTGGAGTTTGACTCAGTTTGGAAAGTTGAAGTGGTGTTTGCAATGTTTGGACATGTTTATAATTGACCACCCCATCATTGACCACGTTTTTATTTTTGTTCCAAAACTTTGGTTTATCGTTTGTTTGTTGTTGAGGAGCACTATCTTTAGTTTCTTTGAAGATTTTGACCACTCCTTTAGCAATGAGGGCCTTTTCAATATTGATTCCCTTGTATGTAATTTCATCGAAGGTTGTAGCACTAAGAATTTGCAAATGAAAACCCAATTCTTGGTTGAGATTCTGCACAAATATGCTAACAAGCTGCTTTTTAGGTATCTTGAATGGGAATTTGCTAGCCATTTGTCTCCATCGTTGAAGGAAAGAAATGAAAGTTTCACCATTTTTCTATTTGTTGTTGCATAGATCGGTCATGGAGATCTCATGCTCTATGTTGTAGGAGAAATGGGTGGCAAATTTCTCCGCTAACTTGTTAAAAGATTTGATACCCATGGGGAGGTGTGACAACCATTCTATAGCTTGACCTTCAAGACAGCGAGGAAAGAGAGACATAAGATATGTGTCGTTATGTGAGACCTCAAAGTAAGCAAGATAGAATTCCCTAAGATGGTCTTTTGGGTCCCCTTTTCCTTTGTATTTATCAAACTTGGGAATAGTGAAATTGTGAGGAAAAGGGATCATGGGTAATGACCCCTCAAAAGGATAAGGACACACTTCTTCTAAAGAGAAGGTCTTCTTGGTGTGGCCAAATGTTAAATCGGCTAGCTGTTGTTGAACTTCCATGATTTTTAGCTCCATCATTGTGGGAGGGGCTGGAAACATCTCCTGGTGTCCTAGAAGTGGTTGTTGATGCCCATACGGAAGATTGTAGTGTAATCCATGGGAATTGGTGTTATAAGGGTCGTATGATTGGTTGGGGTCGTATGTGTTTTGATTTTCGGGAGGTGGGGGTGGTGCTAGGTAAGAATGTAGGCTTTGTGATGGTTGAAGAAAAGAGTTTGGTGGCGGAAAGCTAAAGTTTGTTGGGTTAGGTTGCAGTTGCGGAACATAGCTTTGGGAAGTTTGGTTTTGGGAATGTTGAGGGTGGTTAGGAAATGTGTTGAAAAAGTTTGGCGCTGATGATCGTTGTGGTGGGGGGACATAGGTAGATGTGTTTTGCGATGCTTGAGGTTGATTGAGGATGAGCATAGAAGAATGTTGTGGTTGGGGTTGCAAGACCCTGGTTGGTTGAGGGATACGAAGGTTTGATGATGTTGGGGGCGGTGTTTATTGAGACCCTTGTTGCATGGCTACGTAGTTGTTCCCTGGATTGTAATTTGGTGGGAAACCTTCTCGTGATGGGGTCGCCAATATTCCACTTGCAATTGGTGTGGGCATTCTAGGAGTTTGTTGTATGTTTGATCGAGCTATGGTGGCTTGTTTGGCTAGCTCTGCTTGATGTGGGAGAGTCTCTTGTTGGTGTTTGTAGATCTCCATAGGAGTCAGAAGCAGTGATATGGGTCTCTCTCCTGTTGGGTTTTGATAAAGGGAATTCTCATATTGTGCAATCATTCTCCCTTGTGAGCTTTGTTCATGTAAGGGCGTGGTCACTGTTGACATGGTTTGGACCGCAGGTATGGCATCATAGGTGTTGTTTGTGTCCTTTAGATTGGATAAATCAAAATCTTGAGGTAATTTTGCTCCTTGTTTGGCTAGCAAGTGGAAGAAATGATCTTGGTTCTCTCTAAAGATTTTATCAAAGGTGGCCATGACTTTAGGATCTTGCAGGATTTCATCAAGGTCTTGTCCATCTTCTTGGGAGGATTGACCTTTTTCAAAGTGTTGCTCTTCTTGAGATAGGACTTGACCTATGGTATAACCTTGTGGAATAAAGTTCAAAGGCATGCCGGTGGTATAGTGAGGTGTAGTTACCAAAGGGACCCTACCTTCTTGAGATGGGACTTGATTGATAGTATAACCTTGTGGAAAAAAATCTGGAGGCATGCCGGTGGTATAGTGAGGTGTACTTACCAAAGGGCACCTACCCTCTTGAGGATTGTTGGGTTGGTCAAGCTGCAACATGTTTGGAGATTTGGTCGATCTTTCTGCTGGTGTGTTGGGAGTAACCTTGGGAGTAATGTTGGATTGGCCTGATTGAGGTGTGTGAGGAGGTGATTTGCACTTCCTCCGGACAACTTGCTTGGTCTTTATAGTTTGCTAGAGTCTAGTGGTTACGATGGAATACACTAGGACAATATGCTGGGATTTTGCTTGTGTTTTGGAAAAGATAAATTTTGATGCTTAGTTTACTGGACAAAAGGCACTGTACTGTTTCACCAAAGGCGCAGGACTATGCCACCAAAGTGAGCTACTGTAATACCAAAGGTGATGGACTGAGCTGCTAAAGGTGAGGTACTGCTATAACAAGGTGAGCTACTATTAGACCAAAAGTGAGCTACAGTTATACCAAGGGCGCTGAAGTAGGTTTGCCAGAGGTGAGGTATTGTTATACCAAAGGCGGGCTACTGTAATACCAAAGGCGAGCTGTTGTTATACCAGAGGCACTGAAGTAGTGTCTATGATGTTTTATAAGGCAAATTTTGATCGATTTGGTTTTGGTTCTGATTGGATTTGCTTTGGTAAGAGAAAACACATCAAACAATGTTTGCCAAAAAAAGACTGACACAACAAATAGTATATGTTCGAGGCTCACAAAAATCCCAATGTTTCCACAAGTATAAGACAATTGCAAACAAAATCAAGCACTTTTTATCCCTAGAGACAAGGTTTCATTGCAGTAGATCAGCTCACAACTTAATACTCCGTCTATCAAATGTCATTCCATAAAGGTGTCGACTATTTGTATCTTTGTGAGAGATGATAGGTAGGGATATCTCACCCTCCCCTCGGAAAGCTCAAGTAGGTCACAAGAGATTTATGGCTGAGGGAATACTATCTCTTCTCAAGGGAGCCAATGGTGAGTATCTTGAGGGCTTAAATTGATTCCCCTTGCACTGATGATTACCGCAATGTTCGGAGGTAGATCGGGTAGTCACTATCTAGAATGGTTCTTAGTAACTTTGAGGGACCAACACCTTATGAGCAATGTGACAAGCTACTAAAAGATTTAACCAATCCTACTAAGAGTATCAAACACTTCACTCGATGTGAAAATCATTTCCATAAAGAGCTAGTACACCTCTTTTCAGTTTGGCACCACAAGGTAAGGCTGACGTCAGTTAGGACTTGGCTTTCGCCTTATCCCTTTTTTATAGCGGTTCAAAGGAAAACTCAATTTAGGGTCATCCCTCTTGGATGAAGTGCAATCCAAAAGCAAGCCCTTCTAAAGGAATAACTGAAATATAATAGCAAACACAATAAACAAAGGTTTAATTGTCCCGTTATAAGAAAAAATAAGGTGCAACTAGATTAGGCAGACATACATTTGTAGTTGTCAATTGTCCCTTATGAAATTGAAGTGTTTGGCATTCATGTCCATTGTCCCTTAGAAAATTGAAGTGTTTTTGCATTCATGTCCATTGTCCCTTAAGAAAGCAAAGTGTTCCTAAGACTTAGATTGCCAAAGTGATTTGTTCAATTATCCCTTAAGAAGGCAATATGTTTCTAAGACTTAGTGTAATAGATTAAGATTTCTTCAATGCTCGTCCTGCATGAACATGTTAGGGAAACCCATTTGCTCTGTTTGAGTGATAAGAAGCTGCAACAAATCAATTAGTTCCACACAAACTCAAGAGTTTAGCAAAAATAAATCAATCTGACCAAAAAGTGCTTTACTGTCTTACTGGAGGTGACTTATTGTGATGCCAAAAGTGCTGAATAGTATTACCAGAGGTGAGTTGCTGCAGACCAGAGGCGATGCACTGTGCTACCAGAAGCATTGCAATGTGCTACCAACAGTGCGGTACTGTACTACGAAAAGCACTTTACTGCCCCAGATCTAAAAAAAGTTGTATTTTGTCAAAAAAGTTAGGTCAAAAGATAATTTCATGTTTGCTTTGTAGATCTAGGATGTATGGTTGATATAATCTGTGCTCTAGAATAAAAACCACTCAATGGTGTGTTGCAAAAATGATGGGTTAACTCATAATTTGTAAATACTCCTAAATACGTCATCTTAGGCAGTACACAAGATAATTGAAAGGACAAATAAATCAGCTTGCTAATCAATAAAGGATAGATATGTGAGTAAAACCCTGCAAAATCACAAAACAAGATTAAAAATCCTATTTTTCCAAAAGCGCTTTACTACTGTGTTTACCGCGTTGCACTATGTATCCAAAAGCACGCTACTGCACTACCAGAAGTGCTACAGTATCGCTCGAAAGTGCTACACTATGCTACTGAAAGTGCTTTTCTGTTCTACAAATAACACTTTTTTGTATTTTGCGTTGTTACGTATTGTACTTAAAAAAAAATTTCTCAAAGAAAAAGAGGGATTAGTGGGTTCCACCAGGCGTGCCAGAATGTGTATGAGGAAAATCAATTATGTTTAAATGATAAAATCAAAACTATGATAATAACCAAATCAATAACCCATAACATAAAGAGATTTATCTAAATAAAAATCTATGATCAATGATTAAATCAAAAACAAGAAATCTTTTACCCAAGTTGTGTTGTTCTCTTTGTCGAATGTGGATTGCTTAATAACACTGCAAAACCATGTTTGCAACAAGCAAGTGTAGGTGTTTAAAGATCAATGTCAAAAGATCATAACATTGCTCAACGGTGTGATGTATGATCCAAGTGCTATAAATGATGCTTGAGAATAAGTGATCGAAGAGGATTTATGAAGGAGATGAGGGGAGTTTATATAGGTTTCAAACATGATCAACGGTCCAGATAATTCAAAAGAATCAACGGAGGAGATAAAACAAATAACCATGATGAATGTGCACACATGTGTCAATCCATAAGGATATTTTTATTAAGATATGATGAAAACAAGATTGATTGAATAGATAACTCAACTTGTAATTTTGCCTTTTTTAGAGTTCTAAAAATAAGACTAATTGTGCACATGAGTTAACAAGATAGTTTAAGAGGAATTAGAAGATAACTGAAATTAAATAAATAAATTTATTTAATTGTTTGTGCATGATAGAGGAATAGATAAGATATGAAGATTTAAATAAATTAAACAAATAAATTGATTTAATTTATTTTGCATGATGAAGGATAAATAAAATATGTGATTATATTTTATTTTTAGAAGATTTAGTTTTAGAGGAAAAAGCAAATTAAATAAATAAATTTATTTAATTGTTTGTGCAAGATTAGAGGAATATGGAGATTATAAATAAAATACTTGATTTTATTTATTTTTAGAGGATTGAGATAATTTAAATAAATTTGCATGATTTATTTAAATTTAGAAGGACAATTGATTTAATTAAATAATGTAAATTATTTAATTGTAGATAAGAGGATTTGTGATGAATTAATTAAATAATTTATTTATTTAATTAATGGAGACTTGAAATTTGAAAGAGGATAATGATTTAATTAAATAATTAAAATTATTTAATTTTGGCAGAATATAGAGGAATTTAATTTAATTAATTAAAAAATAGAATTTATTTAATTAATGTTGATTTTTAGAAGGTTTGGAAGAATTTAATGAAATTAATTAAATAATTAGATTATTCAATTAATGTTGACATGCAGGTGATTCGACAGATTTGATGAAATGCAAATGGTGCGACAACATGGTCATTTTAGGGTGTCTACACAAGTCATAATGTAATGATGTCAATTGGATACCCTACACTTTTCCCATTCATTTTGGGCTCACTTTGATTGAGTTGTCGCCAATACAATGACTAGTTTACAAGTAGTATATTTTTGCATAAAAGTTGGTAAAGAAACTTAACCTAGCTTGATCCTATCCTCACACTTCCCAAGCGCCTTGAACTTGATCTATGTTTTATCCTTTTCTTTACTTGGGTCAAATATGTGGGCACGAAAATGAACCTAGTTCATTTATGTGTTGTAAAAATGACCCTAGAACATTTAAATTCACATTTCAAATTTGGGCTCAAACTAACCACTTCCTACTACCCATTTGTAAGATCCCTAATCAGATCTGCCCTAAATTTCTAATTTTTCATCTTCTCAAACCCTATATTTAAATTCTAATTTTTATTTCTGAATTATAAATAATTGTGGATAATGAATATACATGTGCCAAATGCTCAAATAAAAATGTCAAATATGTATCCTTATGAAGACAACATCAACCATGAATTCTACCACAAGATATGTCCATACAAATGCAACATAAATGATCTATAATTCTGATTTCTGAATAATGAAGTCTACTGCTACAAATTAGATTATTCTGAATCGAAATTACATGAAATGTATAGGCTCAAACATGCCCAAACATAGCCCAAAGTTCTACTCTTACAAATCAAACCTAATCATAGGCTTATACATACCCAAAATGGTGAAGAATGAAGTCTAACAAGTCCTAGATGGGCGAATCCTCCAAATAGGTGGTGCACCCTTGATGATGAAGAATAGCATGCAATGTGAGGGCAAAAGCTAGGGTTTGGTCCACAAATGCTTCCGAAACATGAAATTGCCCTTCCTTGAAGTTGGCGCTTACTCCTAGGGTAAAACCCTAGCAAGTATCCAATTGAATTCTTCGCTCAAAACCTTCCAAAAAGTGGCACTCTAAATCTGATCTAAAAATTTAAATATATCTTCAATCTCCAAATTGTATTTGGTCACAAATCTCACAATTTGGCCCTAGGGTTTTGTTTGATGAAAAAAGTGGGACAATGATAGTTTAACTAACCGAATCAAGCCCCACTTTTACTCACTAAACATTAGGAAATAGGAATCAAGCTTGCTCACTATGAAGGATCAAGCTACTAATTTCCTATGACATTTTTATGCTTATGACTGATTAGATGCCTCAATTCGGTTTTAACAAGCTTCAAGCAACTAACTAGCATGAAACCCTAATTTCAAAGTATATGATAACCAATAGATTTCTGTCACAAATACTGATAAAAAGATCACAAAAATGCAGAGCAGGGATCACAAAGAGTATTTTCCCAGAAATTGAGGGCATGTTAGACTAGGGTGCCCACCCCAATGTCTAGAAAGATTCTAGTGACTTTAATCTTTTGTACCTGATGTCAGAGTGTCTGTAAAGGGTTCCAGATCTAGAATTAAATGCCTAGTTAGACTAGGGCATCTATCCGAGTGTCCTAATTATTTTGTGATGTTGAAACTCAAAGTTCTGCAATGATTGTATCTACAATACTTATCTTTTTTCCACTCCTTTTCGTTGGATCTTTTTGAATACGACCTACACATACAAAAGGAGGAGAAAGATGGTTGTGGCTATATAGGAGCTTACCTCAGTCAAGCCTCATATTTGGTATTTCTACCTCAATAATAGTCAATGATAAAGATCTGCAGATGTGTGTGCTCATAGATCATATATGTATGTAGGAAATGTAAAACCCTAGATGACTCAAGCATCAAGGAAAGATCAACACATTTTCTTCACTCAAGGAAACAACAACAACATCACATCAAGGAGATGATTCCACAGAGGATTCCCAAACTAAAGTTGGAGGGTTCAACCCTTCTTCCGATCATACAAAGGGCTTGACAAAACCCTAGGAAGAACAATATAGACTCAAGATCTTGATTCCTAATCTCCACCAAATATCTCCATGATAGAAAATTCAAATAACTTCCAAGAGCTTCAACAAAGTATTGATATTCAATGGCAAAAGTGGCAAAATTTTGGCATAGTAAGATTGCATATAGATTTTGTGTGATAAAATGATTTTCAGTTCTCTTTTAAATACCTAAGCTTGGAAATTCAAATATTTGAAACAATGTGTCAACATCGTGCAAAAACCAAAATTTGAAATCAGAATCCTAAGTTGTATGACACAAGCTGACACCACCCTAAAATTTAGGATCTGGACAAATAGGGTAGGACAAGGGCACAGGGGCCCTAGTCTAGACCTTAATTTTCACTTAAGATCTACATTTATGAGGTCCAGAATACCCAAAATCCAAACTCAGTTCCTCGGTTCAGTCAACAGTTGCTTCAAAATATGTCATTTCTTCAATTAGATATAGGTCAATCAGGGTTTAGGTATGTAAGTAACAAAAAGGGCAAGAGGACATTAAAGGAGAGGAGCTAAACTATGCAAAATTGTGTCATTCCATGCAGGAGGACAATTTTTAACATAAGATTTAGCCCCCACTTTAGTGGCCATATGACACTATGTGCATATGAAACTAAAGGAAAGTAAATGCATCAGTCATTAAAAGGATACCCAAAATGATATTGTAGAGGAAGCTGAAGTGTTGTCATGCGAGAGGAAGAAGCCCCTAATATGTAATTCTACAAGACCACAAAGTTAGGAACTGCATCCTGCAAAGGAACACTTGTCAGATAATCAAAATCAAATCAACCTGCAATCAACACACAAATAGGTTAGTTATAAACACTAAGGGGTTGAGTGGTACGATATGATGAGGGAGGAAATCGAGGGAGATAGATGCCTCCCTTGTTCTTTCTTGCTTAGTTCAAAATGAGAAACAAGGTGGTTATCTATGCATACATATTTCAGGGAAAGGTGATGAGAAATGCATAGTGAGGGTCATTTTTGCAAACAACACTAAAGTACAAAGCACTGGGTTAGATGGAGGGTGGAACTAGGATTCCAACACAATAAAAAACATGCAAATTTAAGTTTGGCAGCCCAAGATAGAGGTTCATGAGTGAAGTTGTACATTTTTGCACCTAGATAGTAATAGGAATTCTCATCCATTTACTATAAGTAAAGGGAATTTTCACTTTTACGCCATTCATTCTTGTTTTCATTATGTAGAGGATAGAAGGAGAAGGAGAAAGAGACTAGACATGTTGAAGCGACGTCCATACCAACTTTTAAGACTGGAGATGCTCTGATCCTGAGTCATAGATCGACGTATCGAGGCAGAAGAGGGATTTAAACTTCACTTCTATCGTCATTCTTTCCTATTTTTGTTGTTTTTATCGTTATGCATGCCATTTTGAGTGTTTTGGACAAGGGTACCTAACTGGGGCGCCCAAGTCCTCCTGGGGCACCCAAGTCTTCCTAGGGTACCCAAGTCCAGAAAGGAAAAGGGCCCCTAGGATAGGGCACAAAAAGCTTGATGTTTTGATGAGGTGGACTGATTCAGATTTGAATGTATGATGTGCAAGATGTTCTTGAGACATGAGAGCACATAAGTGGTTGGCTGATGACGCTACTATGGGACCATGCCAGTACCATGTCTAACAAGGAGAGGGGTTTCTTGCAGGTGGTAGGCCTATGGTGGGTGTTTAGGATGCCCACTATGAGATTACATTGTAGCATGTTGATGACACTCATGGACAGGTGGGCTGCAGATACGTCTGCATTCCATCTACCCAAAGGTGAGGTGACAGTCACTCTAGAGGATGTGTATCGCATCCTATGACTGACTATCTCTGGAGAGACAGTGAGGATCTTAGAGCATCGCTTAGAGGAGTATATCAGAGAGAGCTATTTATACTATTTAGGTCATGTCATTTCTCAGGGAAAATGAGGACACATTACACTCTAATGACTAGAGCAGGAATGTGGTGACATTCACTTAGTATGGTGGATCATGATTGGTACTGTCGCCCTGGCGGTCACACAGGATGGACGAGGCACACACTTTCATAAGGGCCTTGTTCATACTATTAGATTGATGGAGCAACCTAGGACAGTGTATGCATGGGGGCACAACATGCTTGTGCACCTCTACCATGATTTGGGATGATACATCCATTACGAGACACAGAGCTTGATGGTGTGCACCCTATTACAAGTATGGATGTTCGAGTATATCATGTACACATGGCCTACATGTTTCCCCATAGAGCCTGTGTGGACATATCCACATGCACATGCTTATCCACTTGTGACATGTTGGAGACAAGGTGACTTATTTACTAGAGAGTAGTATTCGATAGGTTACAGCGCAATGATATTGTTGGAGACCATATTGTGGCTAGAGACCATAGACAGAGCAACACAAATAGCTAGCCAAGATGCAGAGGGATCGACTAATGGTCGATCGCCTTGATCACATAGTTGTTTGGTTTTACTTTGATAGAGTAGCACAATAGTTCAAATGTAGACATGATGTTCCTATGATGCGTTCGAGCTACGTATGCTCAACACGTAACATAGTTAGGGCGAATGTCTCCTGATGACTGACGATAGCTGAGGTGGTGGTGAGTAATGATGATGGTATAGAGGATGCATAGGCACTATTTAATGTAGATGACATCACTGTTACCCAAGCGTATCAGGCCTAGTGGTAGATAGCATGACCCACTCCTATTTTTCCTACCAGTCACCCCACAGGGGATCCACGACCATGGGCAGGTCACAGGAGTGACACGATAGTAGAGGATGATGTTAGTGATTTTGTTGGATACTATGATCTTGATGAGGACGAGGATGATAATGATGATGATGATGAAGAGATCTCATCATAGTACATCTTCAGAGTGAGACCACGACGAGATCATCAGAAGGTAGACAATGATGAGGAGACTGATATGAGGCCACAATCAAGAGATCATGGTCCAGTCTCTACAAATGTTAGGAGACTAAGCTGCCACAAGTGAGGAGAGATGAGTAGTCATGTGCCCCCAGTTGCAGAGTTAGCTGCAAAGTTCATCATACCAATAGAAGTCCAGGGTTCATCCTGGCGGGATGGAGATCTAGGTAAGACATTATTTATGTTGATGTATTGTTTTGATTCTTACTTATGATGTTATATAAATAATGAGATATTGATATCCAATTTATCTTTTTTTTGTAGTTGGTACTGATTCATGGTATGATTTTGTGAGTTGCATTATAGCAGAGATAGTTCCTATTGTTGCGGTCGAGCGGCGAGTGCGGATAGGGTATTTTCCATAGCACTCCATAGGGTGGCATGTAGAGATTTTTGTGCCATTTATGAGATATAGAGTATCTATGGAGTCCACTTTGGATCATGCTACAAAGGATAGAGAACATGCAATCTAGAGAGCCAAGCATGCAAAGGCTGAGCTCTAGGTGCTACGATATTTTGTTGTAGCAGTACCATCATTCGAGAGAGATCCTGTTGTGACTTAGGTCTTACTTCTTGAGTTACATCAGGCGATATCTAATAGGGATAGTGCTCAGTCAGAGAGAGACTAGTACCGCCAGATGTATACAAAGTTGTAGGGTGAGGTGATGGGTTTGAGAGGTGAGCTCAAGGGTCTACAGTCATGAAATGTCTCTAGGAGTCATTCGCGGTCCATAGCCACACATGGGCATCCCTTCGTCACATAGACACCACCAGGTCCTGAGGGAACCGGTGACTGAGGTTCAGCTATGTGATGTATCTTATATGCTATGACATCTCATTTTGATGTATGTGATAGTCGACTCTGATGTATTTTCAAACTAATATTTATATATACATGATGTTTTCTATTAATGCTTGTAATGTTGTTGATTTATCATATGTGATTTATAGAAAATGCAACTAGTGATAAATGTTAATAATTATGTGGAAATGTAAGTAACGCTAATGTGATATATACTAAACAATTCTTTAAAGAACATATAGTAAAAACCCACAATGATTAATGAATTTCACACATAAGTAAAATCTTATGCTATATTTAGTTAATACAAAGGTGATCTTAATAAAGCATGTTGAAACAAGATACAACAATGATTAACCGAAAAAGATGCCATTTTAAATGAATTAAGACAAAATAATCTATCTTATCGAAATTGAAGCTAAACTAATAAATTTGCTTTATGAAATAACATCTAACATACAATCTTGAGTATAGAATTTCTTGAGGTGTGCAACATTAAGAGGTTTTTTAAGTGGTGTACCTTGTTCATCAGCTAATTTATACGCTCCTGATCCAAAGGCTTTAGTAACAACATACGGACTAAGCCAATTAGGGCTGAACTTTCATTTTTCTCTAGGAGGTGCGTTCACATTGCGTTGATTCTCATATAACACTAAATCTCCAGCATCGAATGAGTGATGTATGACACGCTCATTATACAATCACTAGATTCTTTTTTGATGGGCCTTGAGGTGCTCAAGAGCGTTTATACGCTATGCATAAAGCATCTCAAGTTCTTGTAGTCTCTTCTCTTGTTCCATGTCATTGTCAATAATGTCCTTTAGGGAAACTCGTAATGAAGGAACTTCTAAGTCTAAAGGCATTATCGTGTCAGCGCTATAGACAAGATTATACAGTGTAGTTTCAATAGCTGTACAAATGCTTGTTCTATAAGCCCATAACGCATAAGATAGTTGAGTATGCCAATCTTTTTTATGTTTATTAATAGTTTTTCATAGAATTTGTCCAATAACCTTATTTGAAGATTCTACTTGGTCGTTCGATTGAGGATAGTAAGGTGTAGAGAAGCGATGTTGAATATGATATTTTCAAGGAATTTCTTCACGTCTTTATTCTTAAATGGAGTACCATTATCAGGAACTAAGGAGGAAGGCATACCAAATTGAGAGATGATGTTATCCTATATAAAGCGACAAATTACTTCAGCAGTTGTGGATCGTAGTGGAACAACTTCAACCCACTTCATAAAGTAATCAATAGAGGTGATGATGAAATTATGTCCTTGAGAAGGTGGAGATATTTTATCAATTAGATCCAAGCCCCAAATAGAAAATGGCCAAGGTGAAACTTGGGCTGTAAGTTCTTGGGTAGGTGCTTGGATTAAATGTTTATGTTGTTGACATTGCAGGCATTTCTTGACATAAGCGAAGGAATCTTGTTCCATGCATTGTCAATGATAGCCCATACATAATAACTTTTGTACTAATGATTTTCCCCCAAAGCGCCCTCCACAAGCACCAGAGTGAGCTTCTTCTAAAGCTATCGGGATCTCTGAATTGCTAGAAACATCAGAGAAGAACACCATTATAGCTTCATCTATATAAGACATTAGATAGAATAATATAACTAGGTGAACTCATGCATTCTTAGATTTTGAGTTAGGAATGGTACCATCACATAAATAGTAGAATATATGGGAGAACCATTCATTAGAATTTGTGTTACAATAGAGGTCAGACACCAAGGGTGTAGCCTCATCAAGTGTAGGTGTTTTGAGATTATGAATGATAAAGAGATATTCATTAGGTGAACCAACAGGGGATATAAGGGAAGTTGCACTTGCCATTGCATTTGCATGTCGATTGTCTTTCCTAGGAATAGTATCAATTGAAAATGATGTAAACTGTTTTAACTGAGATAAGGCAAGATCATGATATTGAGATAATTTGTCTTGCTTAGCTTGATATGATCCCGTTATTTGTCACACAATTAATTGTGAATCACTATATATAGTGATGTTTTTAATGTTAAGAGCCAAAGTGGCACGAAGTGCTACAATGAGAGCTTCGTACTTAGCAATGTTGTTTGTGCATGAGAAGTTTAGACGGTAAGACATAGGAATCAACTTACTTGAAGGAGGTACTAGTATGACACCAACACTGGAGCCAGTTTGACATCATGAACCATCAAAATACAATTCCCATTTATCATCAGGAAATGTCTCCTGATTTTGTATAGAAAAGGGTGAAGGTGCTTCAGCTAAACGGTCAGTTAATGCTTGTCTTTATTTTTTGAGAGATAAATTTGAGATCAAATTCTATTAATAACATAACCCATTTAGCAAGGTGACTTGAAAGGTCAATTTTAGTAAAAAGATGTTTCAAAGGATCAAATTTCACCATGACATGCACTTCAGCATTTAAGAGATAATGCCTAAGCTTATGTGTTGCAAAGATATGAGCTAGGCACTACTTGATAAGAGTATATCGCACTTCATAATGGAGCAAAGTTTAACTGATGTAATATACAATGCGTTCTTTGCCTTCAGTATCATGTTGTGCTAATAACGCTACAAAAGCATTATTAGATGCTGATGTGTAAATAATAAAAGGTTTATCAACGGTAGAAGGCTGCAAAACAAGAGGATTAGCTAGATAACTTTTTAAGTCTTCGAAAGCCTTCTGACATTCAAAATTCCATTAAAATTTTGAATCCTTCTTCAATAGTTGCGTAAAAGGGTGAGTCCTATTTGTGAGTTGTAAGACAAATTGATGAATGGCATGTATCTTCCCTTGCAAACTATGAAGTTGAGATATGTTCTTAGGTGCTGGCATATTAAAATTGTGTTAATCTTCTTCATGTCTACTTTAATACTACAAGGTGAGACTATAAATCCCAATAGTTTTCCATTGTCTACGCCAAAGACACATTTATGAGGATTCAAGTGTGTGTTGTATTTCTTTATTCTCTTAAAGATTTGATGGAGGATTGTGATGTGATTCTGGCGATGAAAAGACTTCACAAGAAGGTCATTGACATAATCCTCTAAGATATTATGCATGTAATCATGAAAGATAAGAGTCATAGCCCATTGGTAAGTTGCTCCAGCATTCTTTAATCCAAACAACATGACAACCCAACAAAATGTTCCCATGGGGTTATAAAAGCTGTCTTGTATTGATCTTGAGGGTTGATGTAAATTTGATTATATCCTAAAAAACCATCCATGAAGGAAAGTAATGCATGGATAGCTATTGAATGAACAATCATATTAATGTTTGGCAAAGGGAAATCATCTTTCAAAGAAGCAATATTTAAATCCCTAAAATTGGTACACATTCAAATGCGGTTATCAGGTTTAGCGACAACCACAATATTTGAAATCCAAGGTGAGTAATCAATAGGGTAGATAAAACCAGCTTGTAGAAGCTTTTCTATCTCAGCCTTAACTAACAATGCGACCTTAGGATTCATCTTATGGATCTTTTATTTAAACGACTTAGCATGAGGTTGTAATACAATATTATATGTTACAATCCGAGGATCAATACCAGGCATATCCAAATAATTCCAAGCAAATAACTCAGAAAATTCATGTAATAGCTTGGTCATATCTTCTTTTTCTTAAGTACTTAAACAATCACCTATAGGAATAAATTTTTCAGTATTATCTTTGTCCATCAAAACTTCCATAGTCTTTCCATTAAGTAAAGTATTGGGGTCTATGAGATTGGATGACTATGATGATTCTTTAGTCTCTTTATTAGTAATATTTATCAAGTCAGTATATTTTCCAAAGTATGCATCAACATTTAAACTATAAGGCAATCCCCGCTTGTGATGATAACAAGGAGCACTGCCGTAAGCTCCCAAGAATTCAAGTATTGCTTCATCTTGTGAAAAGGTATCTAAAGGAATATATCCTGGAGGACAATTTATCTCTATCATCTTTGGAAATATTAGATTGAGTGTTGATATTGTGTTTACATTAAGATTAGGACGTCTACGGGATTTGGTTTCCTTAAAAGGATTGTATCCAATGCCACTCGAGTAATGTCATGAAGTAGCTTCTATAGGTACTTGAATTCCTTGTTTATTAATACTGCAACCATTACCTACATAGTCACATTTATTATAGAGAATTTGAAATCCCTGACCATAAAGAGAGGTCATTTCTCTAGAAGAGGGTGGAGCCTCATAGGTCTCATAATCTGTAGTATAAGTAAGAGTATTATTGTATTTGTTACCAAAGTAACTTTAGGTTTCTGAATAAAGTTCTTAGATGAGATCGATGCAACATTTGAAGTTTCAGGATTAGGGTTGTTAAGTGCATATTCTCCCATAGAGGCAGGGGTAAAATCTAGTGAGCCTCAATCATCACTAATGAATCTATTCGATTGTTGAGATTCTTACACAACATTAGATGTGGCAAGAGGAGTTGATGGATCAACCTTTAAGTTATTTAAAATCTTATGATAAACAACTCATTTTTGCATTTCAATATGTAAACAATTATCTGGTTTAGGATCAGCTTCAACAGTATGAAGTTTATTTTTATAAATAAACTTGATTGAATGATGAAGGGTAGATGGCACTTCCCCCAATGCATGAATCCAAGGTCTACCAAAAATCATGTTGTATGATAAGGAACTAGGCATGACATGAATCAAGGTAGATAAAGTCACATGCCCAACTTGTACAGGTAAAGTTATAGTCCCTATAGATTGTCTTCCAACATTATTAAAGCCATAGATGCTAATTCTATCTAGTTTAATCAAAGAAGTATCAATCTTAATCTTATGCAATAGATTAATACCACAAACATTAAGAGCCAATCCATTATCAATCATAACTCACTTGATCAATTTATTGTTTATTGTAATGAAGATAATTAAAGGATCATATTGATTTTGAACGTCGATAGAAGGCAACTCATGTTGTTAGAATAGAATGTCTATTTTTATTGCATGCATATAGTTTAAAAGAGATACCACATCATTCAGTTTGACAACATGTGGTACAATCACCTTTTGTAAAGCTTCTTGGAGCATTCCATGGTATGTAGGTGAAGTTTGTATAAGTTCCCAAAGAGAAATCTTAGCAAAAGTAGCATGAAGCTGCTCAACAAGATCATAATCTTGACCAACTTTATGTGTTAAATGAGGTGCTTGAGGAAGCATAGGTTGAGAAGTTGGTAAAGATATCAGAATGCTTAATTGTTGTGTTTGTTATTCCATGTATTATATGTATGAGCAACCATAGTATGACTATGTTGTTGTATCTTTCTTGTTGGCTTCGATGTGTTATTTGTTTAGCATAGTTATAGATGTAATCAGGAGGTCGAGAAGAAGGCGGAAGACCTCTAACAATGAGCACCGGTTTAGATTTTGGTTGAACCACATCTGAACACAAGTTGACCACTATTTTCATCTTCACTGGTTCTTCTTGAGGTTTAGGAACATAAATTGCATTTACTATTCTTTGAAACAACAACAGTTTAGGAGTCGTAGTGGAATATTCAATCGAGATAAAGTCCTCAAGGGCTTCATATAGCATATTGAAGTCATCACAACTAAATGGCTCATCATAGACATTATAAAAAGTAATCTGACATTATAAAATGTTCTAATTAAACCAAGACTTAAATGTAAAGCAAGATAGCATAAACTTTGTGGAAATGAAACAATATATCACTATGCAAGTCACAAAGTTGTAATTTCAAACTCTTTTAATGAATAGCTAAAGATATCAAGCAAGATTCAATACATACACTTTTCATAAAAGAGGGTTTGCAATCTAAATGTAATTTAGGACAACAAACTATTTCTAATCTGATGTTAAAAAGGATGTAAATTCTTTAAAGCACGGGTTTGCCAAAATGTTTGATGAAAAAAGTGGGAAAATGATAGTTTACCTAACCTAATCAAGTCTTGCTTTACTCACTAAACATTAGGACACAGGAACTGAGCTTGCTCACTATGAAGGATCAAGCTACTAATTTCCTATGACCTTTTTATGCTTGTTGTGACTGATTAGATGCCTCAATTAGGTTTTAACAAGCTTCAAGAAACTAACTAGCATGAAACCCTAATTGCAAAGTATATGATAACAGACAGATTTCTAACACAAATACTAATAGACAGATCACAAAAATCCAGAGTAGAGATCGTAAAGAGTATGTACCTAGAAATTGAGGGCATGTTAGACTAGGGTGCCCACCCGAGTGTCTAGAAAGTTTTCGGTGACTGAAATCTTTTGTACCTGATGTCAGAGTGTCTATAGAGGGTTCCAGATCTACAATTAAATGTCTAGTTAGACTAGGGCACCCACCCCAGTGTCCTGATTATTTCACAATGTCAAAACTCAAAGTTCTATGATGACTGTATCCATAATACCTGTCTTTCTTCTGCTCCTTTTCATTGGATCTTTTTTAATATGAACTACACATACAAAAGGAGGAGAAAGATGGTTGTGGCTATATAGGAGCTTGCCTTAGTCAAGCCCCATCTTTGGTATTTTTACCTCAACAATAGCCAATGATAAAGATCTACAGATGTGTGTGTTCATAGATCATATGTGTATGCAGGAAATGTAAAACCCTAGATGACTCAAGCATCAAGGAAAGATCAACACATTTGCTTCACTCAAGGAAACAACAACATCACCTCAAGGAGATGATTGCAATGAAGACTTGTAGAACAAGAAGTCGAGGCAACCATATTCGTGGAGGATTCCCAAGCTCAAGTCAGAGGCTTCAACTCTTCTCCTGATTGTATAAAGGGATTGACAAAACCCTAGGAAGAGAAAGATAGATCAAGATATTGATTCCTAATCTCCACTGAATATCTACATGATAGAAAATTTAAATAACTCCCAAGAACTTCAACAAAGTACTGATCTTTAATGGAAAAAGTGGCAGAATTTTGGCATAGTAAGAGTGCATCTAGATTGTGTGAGATAAAATGATTTTCAATTATCTTTTAAATACATAACCTTGGAATTCAAATATTTGAAATAATGTGTCAACATCGCAAGAAAACCAAAATTTGAAATCAGAATCCCAAGGTGCATGACACAAGATGACACCACCCCAAAATTTAGGATCTGAAAAAATAAGGCAGGACAAGGGCGCGGGCGCCCTAATCCAGACCCTAATTTTCACTTAATATTTGCATTTAGGAGGTCCAGAATACCCAAAATCCAAACTTAGTTCCCAGGTTCAGTCAACAATTGCTTCATAATATGACATTTCTTTAGCTAGATATAGGTTAATCAGGGTTTAGGTAGGTCAAAAACAAAAAGGGCAAGAGGACACCAAAGGAGAGGAACTAAATTATGTCAAATTGTGTCGTTCCATGCAGGAGGACAATTCTTGACATAACATGTTTCTTCTCCAAATCTTTAGAAATAAATATATCTTTGAAGCTCCTTCTTTCCTTCCAAATCTCCAATGAAGTGCAAATGTGAACTCTGTATAAATCCACCTTCAAGACGGAATTGAGTTTTCATCCAATCCAACAATATTACTAAGGGTTTTCATCCTTGGAATATGTTGAACCAAAGTTGCATCCACAAGAGAAAATCTCCAATGAAAAGATATAATAATGAATGGTGAAAATGACTTGCAATTTGCCTTCTTTTATAGCCATCAAATAACCTCTCCCTTGGCCGACCTCCCTTTTGGCATTTTTCTTTATTTTTTATCCTCCTTTTGGGCTGACTTCCCCCTTTTCAATTTTATTTTATTTTATTTTAATTATCAAGTTGATGCAGAGGCATGGAGGTTTCACCCAAACTCACAAACTTCCACTATGTTTTGATGAGAGCAGCAAATAAGGTAAATTTGACATAATTTTTAGAATACAACTCAAACCCATGATCTAAAAACTGATTTGGATACCCTTTTTCTTCTTACACAACATATCTCACATGCAACATAGGTTGTTTTTAGACATATGCCTCGAAAGGTGACTATTCTACTCTTCCCTAGGTTTTGAAATGGAGTGCCAAATAGGGTTTTCTTGGCCATAATTTTTGACCTAGAACTGATCTCTAACAAATAAAACCTGATTAAAATACCTATTTGGACCTTGTTTAACATATCTCAAAATGGGTGGGGGTTACTTTTGAAAGTATGCTTAAACAATGGGCTATTACAGATATGGAAACCCTTGTAGATCACAGACCTGTCCTCACCAAAAATGGCATAACTCACTCAATTCTTAATGAAAATTACCCAAACTAAAATAATATGAAACTAGAATCATATATCCATCTTTTACCATTGGTTTCAGACCTGTAATTGATCCATAAAATTCATACCATTCCAAACAAGATGACTATTATAGTGAAAAAAACTAGAAGTGTCAATCACTAAATTTATCATAACTTTCACACGACATAATAAAAATTTATGCAACCAACGCCAAAAGAAAGAAGACTCAGAGATATTTTCAAAAAATCTAATTTTATGCCATTTAGATTCTATGCAGGGCCGTACAAGCCTCAGGAACAGCAAAAAAATAGTCAAAAAAATGCAAAAAACTAAACTTTTATTTCATTTCTCTTCTCTAAACTTCAACCAAATCTCCAAATTTGACCATACTCCTACTACAATTCCTTTTCCAATTGTTTTTATATCCTCCTACAAGATTACCATCATGGGAATAAGACTCAAAATAACCTAAACTTCTAATTTTTCATAAAAAAATGTTTTTACTAATAATAGACTGTCACTGTTTTTTTATGATTGCAGACCCAGTAGAAGAAACTAATTATTTTCAAACTCCACTAACATAAAATGACTAAAATCATCCTCCTATGCATTTTTTAAGGCTCTATTACATTTTTTTTTTTTGAAACTCATTTTGCCTTTTGACACTAAATTTTAAAAAATTGATTAAATGCTTAAACTAGGTGCACTGCACCATACAACCTAACTTGAAACTTTTCCAAGTCCCTTGGAAATATTCTTACAAATTGTCCTTCATGGCTCCATGCTTGTCTTCATCAGGTCCATGTTGCCTTGATCCTTCACTGTCCTTGTTATCTTTGCTCTTGTCCTTCTTTGAAATGTGTTTCACTCTGTCATAGAGTGCTCTGTCAACTTCACTCTTCTTTACCTCTGTCAACACTTTCTTCTCAACTCATTTCTCACACCACTGTCTCATACTTTGCTTTCTATTGTCCACTGTCACCTTACCTTTACCAACCTATGTCAGACCTACAACTAGGGTGTTCATTGTCCTAGGAACTTTGCAAACTGTTGCACCAGCTTCATTTGGTTGTCTCTTATTTCTACTCTTCACCACAGGGCACATGATTGTTCCTACTAAGACTCCTTCACTCACTTCTTGCCTTACCATAGGCTCTACACTCTTACACTTCTCATTTTCACTCACCTCCTTCTTCCACATGAAGATATTTCTCCTCACAATTGGTTGCAAATCAGCTCCACACTTACTCTTTGTTGTTTCAACAGTTTCATGCCTTAAAAAAGATGCACACTCCTTGTTTTCACACTCCTCAAACATCACTATCTCCTTCTTGCCAAACGTAATCATATTTACTACTCTCGACTGCTCCTCTAATGGCAATAGCACAAAAGTCTTCTCATCTTTCTTGATAGTGAAGGTATTATCTCTTCCATCATAGACTGCAAACCTATCAAATTGCCATGGTCTTCCCAGTATCACATGACAACAATCCATTGGTAGGATGTCACAAAGTACTCTATCCTCATATGCTCCAATCTTGAACTCAACTAATGCTTGCTCATTCACTAAAATGGACTGATGATCACTCACCCAAGAAATTTTGTAGGGAACTTCCCTAGGAACTTTCTTTAACTTCAGTTTGTCCACCATCTCACTTGACACCATATTGTCAGTACAACCAGAATCCACTATAACTTTACATACCTTGTTCTTGCTTTTGCAGTTTGTTCTAAATAATGCTCTCCTCTGAATCAGCTCCTTCTCCCTGGAGATCTTTAGTAGTGCTCTTTCTCTTAGCATCAATGCTTCTCCTGCTTCAGCATCACACCTTGTGTAACTAGAACTACCACACTCTTCTTCTTGGACTAATTGAGTCCTTCTCTCACTCTTCCTTTCACCATCACTTGAAAAATTTTGTTTCTCATGACACTTATATGCTAGGTGCCCAAACTCTTGACAATTATAACACTTACCTACAAAGGTATTTGCACTTCTTCCACCACCAAATCTTCCTCTACCTCTACCTCTAAGATCTGCACTCTGTCCTTGTTTGAAATCAACACCTTGTCCTTGTGCCTTGTTCATGTCTTCTTGACTTTCACTGACTTGCTTTGTATTGAAAGATCCTCTACCTCTACCTTTGGCTGACTTATCTTGTCTTCTTTTCAGCTTCTCTTCCACTCTAACTGCCATTTGATAACAGTCTTCAACACTCCTTGAATTTGCCAACACCAACTCATCCTGCATGTTAAACGTCAAACCACCAATATACCTAGCAACTTTTTGCACTTCAGTTTCATTTTGACCAGACCTTATACTCAACTTGTAAAACTCTTCAGTGTATGTCTTAACATCCATTTCCTTTTGCCTTAAACTTTGAAGCTTCTTAAACATTTGAACTTCATAATCTTTAGGCAAGAATTTACCTTTGATTTTTGCTACCATCTTGTCCCATGAAACAATCTTTGCCTTTCCTTGCTTTCTCCTCTCTGTCTGTTGATAATCCCACCATAACAAAGCATGACCTATTAGCTTGGTCTTTGCAATCTTCACTTTCTGATCCTCAGGAACTTCTTCACACTCAAAGTGATTGTCCAATACTGTAATCCAGTCTAACAACTCTTCATCATTTAGGCTTCCTCCATACTTTGGCACATCTATCTTCATCTTGTGCTTGTCTTCTTTTACTGCCCTCAGCAACTTTACCATCCTCTAATCCTCAGGGTCTAACTCTTCTTCCACATCTTCATACTCAACTTCTTCTTCTTCCTTAGACTCAATCTCTTCACCTAGAGCCATTCCTCTTCTCTGATTTTGTTCTAGGGTAGCCATTCTTTCCTTTAGCTCCCTCAACTCTCTAGCATGCTTCTCTTTTAGCTCACTCATCTCTTGAGCCATGTTTCTTACTCTTGGAGGCATCTTGATAAACTACCTCTTCAACTCAACACTTCACAGACCTACTAATTGTGCTCTGATACCAATTTGATGCAGAGGCATGGAGGATTCACCCAAACTCACAAACTTCCACTATGCTTTGATGAGAGTAGCAAATAAGGTAAATTTGACATAATTTTTAGAATATAACTCAAACCCATGATCTAAAAATTGATTTGGATACCTTTTTTCCTCTTACACAACATATCTCACATGCAACATAGGTTGTTTTTGGACATATGCCTCAAAATGTTACTATTCTACTCTTCCCTAGGTTTTAAAATGGAGCGCCAAATAGGGTTTATGGTGTAGTGCACCTAGTTTAAGCATTTAATCAAAATTTTAAAATTTAGTGTCAAAAGGCAAAATGAGTTTCAAAAATAAATAAATAAATGTAATAGAGCCTTAAAAAGGCATAGGAGGATGATTTTAGTCATTTTATGTTAGTGGAGTTTGAAAATAGTTTCTTCTAGTGGGTCTACAGTCATAAAAAAATAGTGACAATCTATTATTAGTAAAAATAGTTTTTTATGAAAAATCAGAAGTTTAGGCTATTTTGAGCCTTATTCCCATGATGGGAATCTTGTAGGAGGATACAAAAACAATTGAAAAAGGCATTGTAGCAGGAGTATGGTTGAATTTGGAGATTTGGTTGAAGTTTAGAGAAGAGAAATGAAATAAAACTTCAGTTTTTTGCATTTTTTGACTATTTTTTTGCTGTTCCCAAGGCCAGTACAGCCCTATATAGAATCCAAATAGCATAAAATTAGATTTTTTGAAAATATCTCTGAGTCTTCTTTCTTTTGGCATTGGTTGCATCAATTTTTATTATGTTGTGTGAAAGTTATGATGAATTTAGTGATTGACACTTCTAATTTTTTTCACTATAATAGTCATCTTGTTTGGAATGGTATGAATTGTACAGATCAATTACAGGTCTAAAACTAATGGTAAAAGATGGATATATGAGTCTAGTTTCATATTTTTTTAGTTTGGAGAATTTTCATTAAGAATTGAGTGAGTTATGCTATTTTTGGTGAGGACAGGTCTGTGATCTACAAGGGTTTCCATATCTGTAACAACCCATTTTTGAAGCATACTTTCAAAAGTAACCCCTACCCATTTTGAGATATGTTAAACAAGGGCCAAATGGGTATTTGAATCAAGTTTTATTTGTTGGAGATCAGTTCTAGGTCAAAAATTATGGCCAAGAAAACCCTATTTGGCGCTCTATTTCAAAACCTAGGGAAGAGTAGAATAGTCATCTTTTGAGGCATATGTCCAAAAACAACATATGTTGCATGTGAGATATGTTGTGTAAGAGAAAAAAGGGTATCCAAATCAATTTTTAGATCATAGGTTTGAGTTGTATTCTGAAAATTATGTCGAATTTACCTTATTTGCTGCTCTCATCAAAACATAGTGGAAGTTTGTGAGTTTGGGTGAATCCTCCATGCCTTTGCATCACAAGTGGCTTCACTTAAATAATAAAGTCATTTCATATTGCAATAGGTCTAACCTAATTAATTAAATATAAAAAATCCAAGATGACTTAGAATTACTTAATATTTGACTAATTAGATTATTCCCTTACAAATCTTGACTTAGCCTATGGGAATAAAATAGGCTAGCCAACTCCATTGGGTGATCACTTGGAAAAAGGGGACATTACACCATTACTCGCCAACTTGAGCACAAAATGTGTTAATTTTTATGCTAAGGTGTTGTATATAAAGACAAACCCTAATTCATCATCTAGCATCATCCATCAAGCATCAAGAGGGATCATCCATCATATAGAGAGCTCTATTACACACTCCATTATCTTCAAAGTACTGCATCAACATGACATATTGAAAGTGCCAACTATTTTTATATCTAACTTAAAAATCAATTTAAATTTTGACTTAAACTTGTATTGACGCCAAATCGAACTAAATAATTAATTTAAAATTTATATCAATATTGAGGTAATAATATAAATTATATAAATAATAAATTAATATTAATAAACAATTATATTAATATTTATATAACTATATAAAAATTGTCTAATTCATTTCTTGTAAACAACCTCACCAAACCCCGTTGTAATTTCATTTCATTCATAATTTTTGGTATCATAACCTTGTTTCATGTTTCTAGTAACATAGCTCTATTGTAATAGCCTCTATTAACCATGTATGTTGTTGGGCATACTCACTACAATAGGTTCATGCAAGAAGAGAAGAAAATATAACCCTATACTTGTGCACAAAACTATAGTTTTAGGCCTAGATCTTAGACGTTGTGGATGTTATAGCTTAGTAAAACTCATAGTGTAATAAAAGAAAGATATACTTATTTGCTTCTCATTTTGTTACTCAAGAGATGCTAAGACAAAATTGTTGAAAATTTTGCATGCAGTAGCACCCATTAAAATCTCCCAACAATTCAAAAATATGCTTGGTCAACCATTGTTTTAAGATTAAATATAATAATGTTCCATGACACATAATATTCTACAAACTTTTGGATTGTGAAAAGGGTACTGCCAAAATAATGGGTTACACTTTCTGGGACATCTTGATTTTTGATAAAATCACATATTTTTAGAAAATATAATGTTTTAAGCCTTGAAAGGTTCCATTTAAAGGATTTTAATTGAAGAGGGTTTGATCAAACCCCCTTAGATTCAAACCCCCTTGGATAGAACCCCGCTAGTTTTAAACCATACTTATAATGGAGTCTCCTATACACCTATCAAAATGCTGATAAAAAACCACTTTTGGTTTACCTTTTGAGGGATCAAATGAATTCATATAAAATTTATGTTTTGTAAGTATGTAGTCCTTATTATAAGTTTTCCAAAAAGTATAATTTTAAATATATTTAATTTGATTATTATATTTATTTTTTATTTCTTGTGAATGTAGGTTTTTCAATGAACATCAAGGTCTTTGTTTCACGCATACGGAAAAATTGGAAAATAGAGAAATTTTTTTTAAAAAAATACATGTCCTCTAGGTATTTATGTCCTTATTCCAACAAAAAAAAATGACTTCTGATACATACAAAAAAGTTATATTGGATAGAATACGCCTATGTCTAAATTATAATTAGTTTGACCTCAAAACTTAATTAAAAAAAAATTCAACAAAACATTATGAAACCAAATGCATCCTCTAGATATCGGTGTTACCAATCTAGATTCAAAAGAATCAAAATTTTATCCTTTGTAGAAAAAAGTTATGTGCGACAAAATACACATCACTTTAAAAAATGTTGTTTACTATTAAAAACTAGTTATCAAAGGAGACACAAAAAAATTTACAAGTTAACACCAATTTTTTTAGAAAAAAATTATTTAGAATCTTCAGACAAAATCTCACAAATTACTAGTTCGCATCATCTTTAAATTCCTAACAGTTTAGCGGCTATAGGTGTTAGAAAGTGAAGATTTAGTTCAAAATGTTGATTTCAACGTCAAGTTTGGCAAAAAAGTGTAACCCATTATTGTGGGATGACCAAAACCAAAAATGACTTGTTGGGAGATTATGTATCATATTAATAAAGACCATCCTAGGATTACATTTCAATTCAACTAGAGCTTATTTTAATCAACAAAAGTTCATGTTAACTAATGTAATAGTAATACAATAATCTTGTCATGTCCAATTCCTTTCAAAATTGTCAAGTGTTTTATGTTAGTGTAAAACATTACAATTACCTAAGTAATTATATGTTATATTTCACACATGGCTTTAAGCCACCTTAGGTAGGTTATGTGGCAACTTAAGAGTTAGTCCAACTCTTCCAACATACATTTCACCACTCCTTCGCCACTTGGTAGATCATTCTTGCCACTACTCCTTGAGTCTTCGAATCAACTTCTAATTTGATCCAATGACTCTTCACCTATTTATGTACACATTTGTTCATATTGAAAATACCGATTATATGATTCTCAAATTGATCATTGTTCGTGTCATTTGTTCTTGCATATTGGTTATTCTGCCCAGTTTTCCTAGCTACATTTACATTTTATGAATATTGAACATCGTAGACAACCCTAAAGCATAGCCTAAACAAAAAGCATTCCAAATGAGAGATGTTTTCTTGCTCAACAAAATGTCAATTTTTTTGTTTGTCCTCAGAATGGATGATCCCATTTCCATTGACAATCCAAGGATAACTTTGCATGAAGGCCAAGATATGGCTAAGCTAGTGGAGGTAAGTTTAATTCTAATGAAGAGCTTGAGTTGCAAAAGTGTTATTATATAAAGATATGAAAAATGCATGAGGAATATTGTCATGTATTCATCAATGGTGCATGATACATAATTACAAAGAGTCTAGCAAGAGAGTGGGCTCTTATGATTAAATAGAGAGAAGCATCCATCTGATTTACTAGAAAAACCCTCGAGTACAATGAGACTAAGCCAAATGATGTGAGTGGACATACTAGTGGAAGAATAGTTTAGAAAATGTAGAATGAGTTGTATTTATACAATAGGCTATTAGTTGAGCCCTTTGCAATATGTTGATAAGTGTCATGCACATATGGTGCACTTTGCATATGACTAGGATTATGTCAGATGTCAAATCCATATGGTGTTAATTGGTTGGCATGATAGTGTCTAGCAAGCACAACCAAGTGTCGAACACGTATGGAGTTGAATTGATCATATTGGTGCAAATGCATGTCCTACCAATGTGTAGGTTATGCACAATGCAGAGAATTGATGTAGAAGCTAACAAGGTTGTTGTCAAAGTTGAAGTGTAGACTCCTTAAGTTGTGTAGTGTGACTTAAGAGTATGCACGACTATCATGTGCTAGGTTGCATGGAGTTGTTGGAATCAGTGCTTGTACAAATGTACATGAAGCCATTTTTCCAAAGTGTCTCATCCATGCATAGAGCATCTTGGCATTATGTTGTGTATGCAAGAGAAGGTTGTTGCATGAGACGTGCTTATGTTGAATTGATGCATGGGAGCACAAATTGTGCTCAATTGTGCATAGATCATTTGCCCTTTCTTGTAATGGCCTCCATTATGTCTAGTGCATAGTATGAAGAACTTAACTAATGTTTCATATTGTGTCAAACTGTTGCACAATTGTGTCTACATCCTTCACCCTTTCTTGTAGAGTGGTGTTCTCATTACATCGGAAAAATACCCAAAGGTGCCAACACAAAAAATGGAACAAATTGCTTGCAAGGCACAACTTTGTGATGCACATGTTTGCTAATGACTTGTAGATGTAAATTCAGAATTTTTTTATGAAGCTCAAGATCAATAAAGATTTGAAGCAATCATACTCCTACCCAAGAACTAGTAAAGGTTTAGAGTGTGTTGGCATAGTCACATTTTGAGTTGTGATCTTAACTATGCATGCTTGCAAAAGCTAAGGGAAGTTGATCTTTGTACTTCAATGCTAAAAGGGGAGGGTGTCTTTGAACCCATATGTCCTTGTCACAAGAAGCTAGTCTCTATATGCAAGAGCTAGAACACCAAAAAATGCATAGCGATAGAGCATGCACAATCCAAAAGAATCTTGCCAATTGAAGTGGCTCATTAGTGTATAATGTTGAAGTGTGTTGTGTAGGATTACACTAGATGCTGTTGAGAATCACTTTAATATAGTTATTGTCTGGCGTAATGCAAATCTCGTGCCATTAGACTGAGAGCTCAACCATCAAAGTGAAGTAGAAAAGGCTCCATGTGCTTGTAGTCTTGATGGGAGTTGTAAGCTTCTGATGTGGACATAGACATTGTTTGTTGCAAGTGCAAAGATGTATAGGATAGCAGTTGAAATGGTGAGCAGATTGCATATACAAATTACACAATTGTTACACAGAAGAAAATTATAGAATAATATGTAATATTATATGATTGATTTGGGATTATATTGCACTAGCTTATAAAGCCTTTATTTTCTTGTACAAAACCATCCAAAATTACCTACGAGAAAGTAACTCCCAAAACTAACATTCTAATTTATTTATTTATTAACTATTATAAACTAACATATATTTATTATTTAATCTATACCAAACTATACTAAGATGCAATAAATCTCCAACATTTCCCCCTATTACATGAATATGAACAAAGGACACTACATGGACTAAACACATTAGCCCATCTGGAAACTTGATGAAGCACCTCTGCCAAATCTTCTCGCTCACCCAAGACACACCAAATTGATCCCATCAGCGGATGTCCTAAGTATCAAACCTATTCGGAACACCCCAAGTTGGTCATGTGTAGGCAAATGTCCTGATTATCCAACAATACTTGTGAATCGAGACACACTCAATTATTCATAAGTACACCACTCCTTTTGTGAATCGAGACACACTTAATTATCCACAAGAAAAACACCAACCAACAGTGAATCAAGCCTTACTCAACTATCCATAGTAACACTGTTCCCTTTGTGGATCAAGACATACTCAATTATCCACAAATACAAACATGCAAATCTATGGATTGAGACATACTCAACTATCCATAGGTACAACTCACCAAGTTTGTGGATCGAGACATACTCAACTATCCACAAACCAAAACAAAATTGCCATGCCCCCTTGCTCCATGAAGGGACTCAAAATAAAACTAGTGCTTCTCATGCAAAGTATCTTTGAGCAAGAATCTATCTCGAGATGATAATATACCTCTGACTTCTAGTGCTTCCAACCTCCAATTTGAACCTACTACACTTTATTCACTTGATGCCACATGTGAGCCTTTTAAAGGCCCATCAGGTGTAGCATGGATAGTCTTGAGAATACAAGCATTATATACTATATGTACGTGATATTGGGCTATAATCAAAAATAAAAATGACAAGGTGTCAGATTCCACTAATATTGCATCAATATAAAAAAAACTTATAACTCCATTTGAAATATTTGTGATAATCAAAAAGTAATTAAATATGAGAATTAAAACCATAACCTCTAACTTGAAATTGATTACCAAACTGTAATGTCCCCTTCTAGTAAGCTCAAATTGTTCTTGACCTTGCACAATTTCATCTCACAAAAAGAGAACATTAGTACTCCAAATTTTCTTTTTTCATATCATAACTAATATAAATCCATATCACATAATTCATATTCATAGTCATATTCTTATTCATGTTAGCAATAATCAGATTCATATTATCCATAGTCATATTATTCATAATCATATTCATATTCATATTTTATTTATATTCATTTTCATACTCATACTCATTTTCATAGGCCTCAAGTGCTATCCTCGGAAGGATCATATGTCGCCCTATCATTAATCTATCTCTTACTCCATAGGCATGGTTCGTTAAGGAGACACTAACCATCCCATACGAAGGCCCGATGGCTTCCCACCTCACCAATCGGCCCCAAAGACTTCCCACCTCATCTTGGAGAGTCACCTACCATAGGGCACAAATCACATTGATGAGCTCATCATACCATAGGCCCAAGGCTTCACCTCACACCTGGAGGTACTTCAACACTTGGCCCAAGAGACTTCGCCTCACACTCGGAGGTACTTCATCTTCTTGGGGTTACCTAGGTCCAATATATTCTCCTAACTTACCCATACACCTAGGATGGTGAGATGATTAATAATGAGGCTAATCCTCCTTTTGGATATGGCAAAAATCCTATGATTTCAAGTCCTTATTAACATTTCACACATGATGCCTTATAAATAGGTCATCTTGGCCTTATATCATAATTGGCCAATAATATATATCACATGATCATATTCCATTCTCATCATCATTGATTTCTTATGTATAATCATATTCATTTATCATATAAATCTATTCTTTCTATGCATATTCATGATCACATATCTAAGATCTATTATTCTATCATCAATCATTGTCATAATGTCTATTGTTAAAATCATATATGTACACATATTTTATCATTTAATTTCATTTTCATACATAACACATATATCAGATCCTACTTAATAACCTTATCATTTATATCATACAAGTTATAAATTGAACAAGTAAATATAAATTCTTACAAATCATAAATTGAATAAATAAATATAAATACTTACTTACCTGTTGTAGCTTTACCTGGGATTCCTTACCTATGCTGTCGTAATATAATTTTTATTGCATTGCTGTTGCCGTTTTTATATTTTACAATATATATTTCCCACCTTTTTTACTGCTGATGTACATATCTCTATGTATTAATTTATGATAAGTTATATTTTCTTCGGATGATGTTTTACTTCTATCTCACAACGTTTATTTATTTCCCTTTCAAGGGATATGTTCAAAGAGGCACGTCTCTTATTATGCTTGGTGGTAAAAGATATAATTACCCTCTTATAATTTTTATTACTTTATATTAATTCCCTTTCGTTGTAAAACTAGTTCTATCCATACATAACTCTCTTATCATAAGAGGATAGGTTAAAAGATGTTTATTTATATTATTATTTATTTATATTATTTGTATTTATATTATATCATTATAATAAATGATATATTATTTATTTTATATTATTTATATTATATCATTTATATCATAATAAATGATATATGATTTATATTATATTATTGATATTTATATTACAATATAAGATAATAATAATAATATTTGTATTTATATTATTAAATATATTTATAATATATTATTTATTTATGTGATTGCTGGTGTCAACCAACTTAATCGCCGCACTTATAAATATCCTCCTTCGGCCTCCCCTTAATATTTTTAAAGTACATTATTTATATAATATATATAGTATAAATAAATACATTTGTTATTAAGTATAAATAATATTTTTGTCTTATTAGACTTTTATCTTTATATGATTTTATTTTGAATTTGACCTTTTGTTTAACCACTTTGCCTTATTCCAAATTACTTTACTTTCCATTTTACTTTACTTTCTAACTTTAGTGGGTAAGACTCTTCATAATATTTATTTTTATATATAATAATATATCTTATTAATTATTCACATAAATATTATATTAAAATATTTATATTTATAATATATCTAGTTGATTAAATATATATATATTTCATATATTTTATAATATTTAAATTATATTAAATTAATAATATTATTTATTAACTAATACATATTAATAATATATTTTAAATAAATATATTATATATTTAGTTTATATAAGGCTAACTTATTATTTAAATAAACGATTCAATTATAAATCATTATAGGGACATGACACAAACCTTCAACTACCAAACACCCTAACTTCAACTACACATATGATGCACTATGTATCACATATAATATGTCCTTTTTGTGACTCTCCAGTAATTAACAATTTCACGCCTCTCTTTGATGATTTTTGCAGTTTGGAATGATTAAAGTGATATATGTAACACTATGCATTCACCATGTATGAAGAAGATGGTAGGTGATAGCAACATTGGAATTCATCTTTTTTTTCTCCAGCAACAATCTTCAACTACTCTAGTTGCACTTCAAATCAAATGCTGACATAGAAATGAAAGACAAATATAATGTTACATTCAATGCTTCTTTTAGTCATACACTCTCATTGAAACCTTAAAAAAAAATACCAATAATGGGATGCAAGGACAAAGGCTAAATGATATTTTTTTTTCAATGCAACTGTATGTAAGACTCACACCACTATCTTCTACATCAAACTTCTCGTTAAATACTAACAATATCTTCAAAACATTTACAAGTTTAATTCTCCTCTTCGTCAGATTTATAGAATATTTTAAATTTCTAAATTTCATTAGAAAGTGAGAAAGATATCATAG
The DNA here is from genome assembly GCA_027924645.1 of Cunninghamia lanceolata. NCBI lineage: Eukaryota > Viridiplantae > Streptophyta > Pinopsida > Cupressales > Cupressaceae > Cunninghamia > Cunninghamia lanceolata. Next base: position 5,121,380 of record BSBN01000209.1, read on the forward strand.
TTTTAGTGAGAAGGTGTTACACTAGTATAAAAAAATGTCATTTTAAAATTGGAACAATCTACCAATAATAGAACAACACTCAACGATAACAAGTAATGCACTTGAGGATCTCTAGAATGAATTTGAGTCTTACACATCTATGTATCTAATCTCCATGGCATCTTTTAATATATTCCACAATTCCAATGCACAATATTAAAATATCACTTCTCCCTTACGAAAGCTCCATTGCTTCAAGACAAGAATGGGTTGTACTACTCACATGTATAGGAAGGATAAATGCTCTGATACTGAGTTGAAATGGTGAGTAGATTGCATATACAAATTACACCATTATTACATAGAAGAAAAATATAGAATAATATGTAATATTATAAGATTGATTTGGGATTACATTGCATTGGCTTATAAAGCCTTTATTTTCCCATACAAAACCATCCAAACTTTCCTACGGGAAAGTAATTTCCAAAACTAACATTCTAACTTATTTATTTATTAACTATTTTAAACTAACATTTATTTATTATTTAAACTATACTAAGATGTAATAAATCTCCAACACTAGCCTTCTTCATTACAATGTCAAAGGCTGTCATGCTCGTGACGAGCCCACCTGTATATCAACCATACAAGTGGGCAAACAGGTGGAAATATATATATTTTAAATGTTTAAATGCATGATTGTATAACTTGCAATGTTAGTTTACCTAAAGTTCCACTGTTGTCGACAAAATCCCGAAAGGTTTAGGTTGATGATTGATCTTGTTTGCAAATATCCTAGAAGGTCAAAAGTACAATTTAGAACAATTGTTGAGTTAATTAAAATCACTATACTTAGTTGCCTAAGATTTTAACATCAATGTTACAACTCAAAAGCAAGTTCCACCATTTAATTAAATTGAATGTAATAAAAAATATAACTTAAATAACTCAAATTACAAATTTAAATAAATCTCGTTGATTCACAATTTAACTTAAATGTATTCAATAACTTCAAAAATTTAACTGATTAATTAGAACATTCCTTTATAACCTAAATAAAATAATATTAATAAATTTTCCCAAATCTTTCTAAATTGAACAAAACAAATTATAAAACAATCTTTCTTTTTAAACTCAATAAAACAAATGCTTTTTTTTCTTAATATATGTAAATCAACTATATTGCTTTCTTTCTCAAATGAAATACTAAAACAACTTTAATTGCCTTTTCGAAATAAATAAAAACATAAAATTTTCTTTCTCTTCCTAATTAAAATAATAGAATAGATCTAAAATCTGCTTAAACTCATACACTTTCCTTCCATTATAAACAATAATTTAAATTTAACACTTTCTATTCTCAAATTGATTATTGGAAATGTACATGTGTAAAATTGATTTATTCCCCTTATCAAATTGACTTTTCTCTCTCTTTTTATTAAAATTTTAAAGAAAAAATTATTAATTTATGTTTTAAATACTAATATATTACATCTTTACAAATAAATAACAATCTTATGGTTCTTCTTATATCTGATGTGCAGGACAGAAGGTTGCTACAGAGACAATAGAGAATGTATATAAATTGAAGAAAGTGATATATATATCATTGACATTAAAACATACATCAACGGCCAAATTTGATCGCAGACTTTTAAAAATAGCAAAGGAAATGTATTTAAGTTTAAAGGCAAATAATACAAAAATGGAGGCGCTTCCCCCCTCCCCCTCTCCCCCATTGGGGTGGCATGGCCTTTAAGGCCAACGGACCCCCCTTTGGGGGGCGCCGTGGGGAGCCCACGGCTCCCCACAGGCCGCAACCCTATGGGGAGGCCATGTTGTGTAGGGCCTTTGTTCATCAAAATGTGGGTTTTCCTCACAAACCCTTGTTCTTCCTTATAGCCTTTCAAAAAGGCATTTTTTGACATAACTTCCCAACCAGGACTAATCTCCAAGAAAGAAAACTTGTTTCAGATACCCATTTGGCCATTATTGAACATGTCTAGAAATAAGGTAGGGTTTCTTTGTACGGAAGGGCTCAAAAATTGACTGTCCTCTTTCTTGACTAGGCCTAATTAGGCATGACAAAATTGAGTTTTTGACTCCAAGGGTTTTTTACTCCTGTGCATGAAATGATCCCAAAACTTGTAGGGATGTAGATGATGCCAAGACATAATTTTCCACCAATTTGTAACCTTTTCTCACGGTGGAATCACGATTTATGACATTATTTCAAAGGTTGGAAACCCTAGGCTGAATATGTAACTATTTTTACCAAAATGCTTGTAACAATTACAAAACTCAATGGATTTGAGTCAAACAAAAAGAATTGAAAGGATAAGACATTTATTCAACTTTATTTTTCACCAGCAAGGTCGTACTAGATCATACAAAACCATACTAAGCAAGTTTTCTGTTGTTTCACCATAAAAATCTAGAAGTGACAATCACTAATTTGATCATAACTTTCACAAAACATGACAAAAATTAACCAAACTAAAAGAATTAGAAAGGTAAATCAATTATCTTTCCAACCATACCATGTGCAGGTTGTACACAGGCTCTACAAATCTATACCATGCCTGGGAACATCAAAAAATATTTTAAAACTATAGAAATAGACTTGTTTTTATTGCTTCAACACCATAAAGCTTCATCTCCAACATTTGGGCCATACATTGGAGGCTTATTTATGTCTCTACAATCAGTTGGAGTCATTCAACTGACCCCCAACTGCCTATTTTGTAATTTTTTTCCAAGTTGACAAAAATGCATTGTTGTCATTACAACTTTTGACAACTTTTACAATATTTAACCAATTGACCCCAAAGTTTCACAAATGACTCCAAATGACCATTAATCATCCAAAATAACTTTATTTACACCAAACAACACAAAACAAGACAAAAATTCAAAAATTGATCTCATATGCATGAGGGTACCCTTGTACCATACTTCCAAGGGGAAGAAAAAACTCAAGTCCACTTGAGTGTAGGACTGCATCAAGTGTAGCCTTCATGTCTTCATTCTGAAACTAGCTCTTAGGTTCCCTTTTCTATTTGACTTTCCTTCTGTGCATGGATTTGGCTTTTGTGGTTACACTGATGTCACCTTTAAGTGAACTCGCAATTATTATCTCTTTGTCTTCTTGAAGTTCATCCCCTGTCACCATGTGTGCTTCATATGTGACTGTCTTAATTGGTAAATCTGTTGTCTTCACTTCTTTGTCATCCTCTTCTTTGGGATTTTGCATGCCTTGATACTCAATGTACTGTACTCCCCTCCTTTCTCCTTGACATTCTCCTCCATGAGGTAAGACAAGTAATTTCATACCATACTTGAGACCTTTTCTTGTTGCTATAAACTACATATCAGACTTTTTCCTCATTTGATAAGGTCTAATAACCTCAGGAAAATCTTGAATGGAATTAAGTATTCCCTTATGCAAAGGAATTTCTCCTATCTTGCCTTCATACTCAAGGGTTTCAACTCCATAGAAATTACACAAATACATACCATAACTTTGTTTTTCTACCTTTGTAAGACCTACTTCATCCATCTTCTTCATTGCCTGAGATTGTATCAACTCATGCTTTCTTTCATTGTTCTTTGTTTCTCTATTTTGAAAAACTTTACTAGAATGCATGTCCTCAACCTCTTCAAGTGAACATCTCTAGTTTTGATTGGGTCTTTCTTTCTTTATCATCATATCATTACCTGCAAACACATACTCACACAAAGGCTTAGTTTCAAAAACACAAGATTTGCTTGTCTCTTCAGATGCTTTTAGCACCCTTCCTTTCAACATATCTTTCAACTCATCCTTTGTTGTTGTTGTCCTCTTTTTCCTTCTTCTCCTCTAAATGATCTTCTTGATGGGCCACTTTACCTTCTCTCTTATTGGCCAATGCCAACCATTTTCCTTGGTTTGCTTTCTCAAGACATTGTTGCATCTCAAGATCCATTCTTTCTTGAACTTTTTCGATTTGTTCCAAGGCTTGTCTTGGCTCTACTATATCTTTCTCAATATTAATTTTTTTTTACCTTCTTATCCTTCTTCTTATCTCTCTTTCCTCTCTTTTTCTCTCTTGTTGCTTGTTTGGAAACTTCTTACTCTCAAGTCTCCATGGACTAATCTTCTCAGCATTTCCATTCTTCTTTCTCAAGCAAGTCTCTTTCACCTTGCTTCTTCTTAATACTTCTTGTCTTTTTGATACTTCATCTTAGGCCCCCTTCTTTTCCCTGGGCTTAGTCTTTTGGTATCTAGGCTTTTCCTTCAACCTGCAAAAAAAAAAAAAACACAAACTCCTAAAACTTCCTTGCCCAGATCTTTGGGCTCTGATACGAATTTGATGCAGAGCAGGGGTAGAAATGACAACACAATCTCAAAACAACTTTATACAACCACTTTACAAGGGCATTTGTTCATCAAAATGTGGGTTTTCCTCACAAACCCTTGTTCTTCCTTATAGCCTTTCAAAAAGACATTTTTTCACATAACTTCCTGGTACAGGGGCACCCTCATGCATATGAGATCAATTTTTGAGTTTTTGTCTTGTTTTGTATTGTTTGATGTCAATAAGGTCATTTTGGACCATTAAAGATCATTTGGAGTCATTTGTGAAAGTTTGGGGTCAATTGGTTAAATATTGTAAAAGTTGTCAAAAGTTGTAAGGACAACAATGCATTTTTGTCAAACTTGGAAAAAATACAAAATGGGTAGTTGGGGGTCAGTTGAATGACTCCAACTGATTGTAGAGGCATAAATAAGCCTCCATTGTACGGCCCAAATGTTGGAGATGAAGCTTTATGGTGTTGAAGCAATAAAAACAAGTATGTTTCTATAGTTTTAAAACATTTTTTGTTGTTCCCAGGCATGGTATGGATTTGTACAGCCTGTGTATAACTTACACATGGTATGGTTGGAAATATAATTGAGTTACCTTTCTAATTCTTTTGGTTTGGTTGATTTTCGTTGTGTTTTGTGAAAGTTATGATCAAATTAGTGATTGTCACTTCTAGATTTTTATGGTGAAACAACAGAAAACTTGTTTAGTATGGTTTTGTACGATCTAGTACGGCCTTACTGGTGAAAAATAAAGTTGAATAAATGTCTTAGCCTTTCAATGCTTTTTTTTTTACTCAAATCAATTGAGTTTTGTAATTGTTACAAGCATTTTGGTAAAAATAGTTACATATTCAGCCTAAGATTTCCAACCTTTGAAATAATGTCATAAATTGTGATTCCACCATGAGAAAAGGTTACAAATTGGTGGAAAATTCTGTCTTGGCATCATCTACATCCCTACAAGTTTTGGGATCATTTTATACACAGGAGTAAAGAACTCTTGGAGTCAAAAACTCAGTTTTGCCATGCCTAAATGCTTAATTAAGCCTAGTCAAGAAAGAGGACAGTCAATTTTTGAGCCCTTCCATACAAAGAAACCCTACCTTATTTATAGATATGTTCAATAATGGCCAAATGGGTATCTAAAACAAGTATTCTTTCTTGGAGATCAGTCCTAGTTGGGAAGTGATGCAAGTTTGTGTGTTGAAGATTGACAAGTTGATGAGAAGAGCCTGGATACCAAAAGACTGGGCAAGGAAGAAAAGAAAAGAAAGCCCTAGGTGAGGTATCATGAGAAGAAGACAAGAAGAGAGAGAGGATAGCAAGATGCAGTAATAAACTTAGAAGGAAAGCATTAAGAAGAAAGATGGACAAAGAGCATCATCATTATTAAATAAATTGTTCAAAGTGGCAAAGAAGCTACGGGAGGAAGAAATGGAAAAGATGATACAGGAAGAAGAAATTGTAGCCAATAAGGAAAGCAAGATGGAAAAGGAAAGCTTATTCCGGACTACCTGCAAGTCCAAAGGTAAATGTTGTCAAGTTGTGATTTCAGATATCTATATGGATAATATTATTTCTGAATATATGGTAGATAAATTGGGTTTGGAAAGAATATCACACCCCATGCCCTGTTTAGTGAATTGGCTTCAAATAGGTGACCAAGTAACTATACGTGAGCAATGAAAAGTTGAGTTTCACATAGGCAATTATAAGGATGAAATAGTTTGTGATATTATGCATTTGGATGTATGTCACATTGTGTTTGGAAGGTTGTGACATTATAACAGGGCAACGAAGTATAACAGGAAAAACAACAAATATGAGTTGGACAAAGATGGGACAAAATACGCATTAGTAGCCTTGAAGGGTGATTGCATAGGAATTGAAATCTTGTTGTTAGGTGAGAAGACATATGTACGAAAGTATGAAGCAGAGGCAAATGAGGTAATGGAAGAGGTAATAAGTTTTGATAACATGTTTGAAAAACTAGTGGAACAAGAAATGGAAGAAATTTCTTTTGAATTTGCTCAAACTAATGAAAGTAATGGTGACATTGATGTTGACGTGGGTGATGTTTAGGAAGAAGAAGAAGAGATAACAAAAGAGGTTGTAGAGGACTCAAAGATAGTCCAAAGAGAGAACATAGTCATGGAGGATAAGGAGATAGTATGGTTCTCAAGAGAAGAACCCAGAGATGAGAATGTTGATGTCAAGGAGAACAACAAAATGGATGAGCAATTCAAAACAAAAAATGAATGGCTGAGTAAGGTTGAGGTGAAGCCAAATATTTTGGAGCATAATGAAGAGAAAAGGATGTATGGCAAACAAAATGAGGTGGCTGAAGAAGTGAAGTATGAAGAAGAAGAATATGATTTCTTTAATATGTTTGTTTCATGTGCAAGTAACAAAGACAAAGTGGATGAAAGAGACAATAAATTTACAATTGCAGTCCAAGGTCAAGCTAGAACAAGAAAAAAACAAAATCACATGGCTACATTGTACCAAGTTGGCCTTGGCTTAAGAAGCATGTTATTGGACCGAAAAACACAGGTGAACCAAATGAAACATGTGTCGTTGAGATCTAGAAAATGGCAACCATTGTACACATGCAAAGGAACTGGAAGACAAGAAAGAAGATTCCTATTTGAGGTGGACCTCAAATTTTCTCTTCCCTGGGAGTATGGTGCAGGGGCACCTTCAGGCCATATGGTCAAATTTTGGTTTTATGTTTTTTTTTTAATGTGTTTGGTCTAATAAGGTAATTTATGACCATTTGGGATCATTTTAATCTATTTTGGAATGTTGAGGTCAATTGGTCAAAAGTTGTAAACATTTGCAAAAAAGATGTAAAAGTTGTCATTGTAAAAGTTGTCAAAAAGTGCATTAAAGTTGTAACTTTGATTAAGAAGTTAGTTGTGGGTGGTTGGTAGTTGAAAAATGATTGGGAAAGCATAAATACATGTTGTAAACATGAATCCCAAGGTTGGAGAAGGTTGGATAAGGTGGGAGCGAACATTTGAATGAAGATTGTGAATCATTTAGGAACAATTTCTTTGCATTTTTTTGTAACAGTTCTGTTCTTTTGCTTGATACGGATTTGTAAGGTCCATTTAATGATCTGAAACTAGTTGGAAAGTGTGGGCATGTGAATCTACTTCATTTTATTTTTTTTACATCAGTTTTCATGGAGATTTGAATAAGTTATGGTATTTTTATTGAGGGTAGGTCTGCAAAGTTTAATTTTCTAAAAATGCAGTCTGAAAACATGCATCGTACGACCTCATATTGAGGAATATAATAGATGGATGGAAAAATATTTGTTTCTAGTTTACAATTCTTTTGGTTACATGTGATTTAATTATGTTTTGAGTGAGTTATGCCATTTTTTGTGAAAGCAGTTCTGTAACAGTCCTAGGGTTTGCACAGGAACTGTCTTGTTTTTGCCTTATTCCATACAAAACAACCCTAGCCCATTTTGACACATGTTTAATAAGGGCCAAAAGGGTATTCCAAATAGGTCTTAAATTTTGAATATCAAGTCTGTACTGAAAGTTATGGTAAAAAAATGTCTAAATTTTTGCTCCATGTTTTAGGGTTTAAGAGCAAGTTGCCAAGAATGAACAAGAATGCACATTTGCGTCATTTGTATTGGACCATTGTTAGAATGTGTAAAGTTTGTTGTGAGTGAGTCCTTTTCCCTCTGCATCACCGTGGCCTTCCCACGGGCCTCGTCCCTTCCCTTATTACAATGCAATAACTTCCAAACAAAACTTGCTCATTATTTATGATTTTTGTCATGAAAATCTATGGTTTTAAATTACAGTTTTTCTCTGGTTCTTCCAGTAGTGACCCTAAAAAATAATTATATACACAGTTGTATATATATATCCCTATTTTGTTTCAATAGTAAAGATTATTTACCTAGAAACTTCATAAAGAACAATATACAGAAGCTACATTTCCACGGTAGATGTAGTAAAGAATTTTAACATCTTCAGATTTAGGAATCAAAATAATTTTCTAAAATGTAAGGAATATCAAAGTATTTTCATAGGTAAGAAAATATACACAACAATATTTACTTCCAACTTTGAACGGAAATATACAACAATATATTTATTTCTTTTCCAACTCCCAACACACTCATACAAAGGGACACAACTTCACAAGAATCCCCCTTTACACAATGAATGAACCATATCTCGAGGTTCACATACAATGGCATTTTTGCCAACACTTAAACCCATAGTAGTTTTCTTTCTGGAAACCATTGAAACTTGCTTTGACTAGATATTTTCTTCAACCTACACACACATACAACCAAAAGGATGGCCAAGTCCTGCTTTCCACCCTACCATAGGGATTGTAATGCACATCGCACCCCCAAGCAGGAGAACTCTAAGAACCGGGTTCACATACACATGCAACAAACTTGCAAATACACAAATCCAAATGAAGTAATATCACAACAAGACTCCCACAGTTTGACTCACAAACAAGGATCTTTCTTGGATCCAATTTAGGGGGAGAGAGGGGATAATCCTCCCTCTCGGGGAACACAAACCCATAATCATAAAACATCATATATCACCATCTACAACTCCATTCACCATAAATCACCAATTTCCACATCTCCACACATCTCCATACTTCCATACACATCAAAACCACAAGTAACATCTCAACACATAACCTCACACATCCAAAACATCTCCAATAACATACTTATCAAACATCATTTTACCATCTGAATACATGAATCAATTTTCCTCAAGAGAGGTTCTATGCCTCTCTCTACCTTGAAACTTGGGAGACTCTCATCAAAATGGAGAGCCGCTCCCATACAAATCAAAACCCACAACACTGACAAAAAGACAGATAACCCAAAATCTCTTACAAATCCGAAATCACATACAATTTACATAATTTTTACAAAAATTAAAATGCAAGAACATTTAGAATGTTACATTAGCTCCCCAAGTTATGGCGAACCCAAATTAAAACTAGAAATACAATCCAACCCTTGCTCTTGAATCCAAACCATTGTACTCAAATTTCTTCCAAACTCTTCAAGCCAAAGATCTCTCCATTCTTCTCAAATTTTCTCTTCTCAAAATTCATGCACAACAAAAGTGAAAACCCCTTCTCCCATTCTCCCATAATAAAACTAATTAAACTCAAAAAGAAGGAAAAACAAAAAGAAAACAACTTTCTTTCTTTTGCCTCCAAAAGACTCTTCCTTTCCAAACTAAAACAAGAAAATATAATCCTCTCATAAAAAAAAATATTAAAATATTAAATTAAATCACTTATCCTCATCCCACAAAAGAAATAATTAAAATAAAACAAATAATTAAATTGACACTCACCACATAATTGCAATTAAATAAAATTTATAAAAATAATATAATTTCACATCACACAAAAAATAAAATTAAAAATAAAACAATAAATTTACACCACATTAGCCTTAACCTCTTCCATGGGTTAGGCTAGGCTAACTGGTATAACATAGGGGTTCATGGAGTCTTCGAATCCACTTAAGGAATCTTGGCCACCCACCTGTACACTTAATTTCGAATATCAGTATGTCAAGATAATATAGTCGAAGCAACTTAATGCATAGCAAAAATAATTTAAATAATCAATTTTCATTCATGATCACATACTCAAATAATTTAAAAATAATTTATTTGATAACTAATATATAAGCATCAAATTCTTTTAACACTTTCTTTCCCACAAATATTAATCTGAAAACCATTTACTCAAATTTAATTAAATCATATAGTTTGACCACAAAAATCCATAAAGTTTAAATAAAATAAATGTTCAAAGTATCATCTAGCATAATGTCTGTTTAGTGTAAAATTTGAAGGTTTTTTTACTCTAGGTCATATAAACCTAATTTCACCTTTAAACATTGGGGAGACAAGGATCGAGCTTGTAGACAGGTTTCTAATCACTTTGCCTCCCTTTTTATGCTCGCGTGGTTATGAAACCTAAGGCCCTAATCAAGATTTTGCCAAGTGTTGTACTTTCAACCAAGTAAAACCCTAATTATGCCTCAATTTAACAATATACAAAAACTGATGAAGTATCTGGTAAAATTGATCACAAAAATGTAGAGGAGGGGTTTTAGAGACAGTGTACCCAGAATTTGAGGGCCACTTGGACTAGGGCGTTTGCCCCAATGTCCTGCAAATTCTTGAACAGGAAAACCTTCTGCACAGGGTGTCTGAGATTGTCAAAAGGCTCTCGGATCTCGAACAAAACACCTGGTTAGACTAGGGCGCCCACCCCAATGTCCCGCAAGTCTCGGAATCTGAAAATCTGAAAGTCTGTCACGACTGTATCCACAATATCCTTCTTCTTGTAACTTCTTTTCACTGGAACCTGCGAAACACAATTTGCATATACAAAAGAAGGAAATTGTTGCGGCTATATAGGAGCTTGCCTCAGTCAAGCCCCATCTTCGGTATTTCTACCTCAACAATAGCTAGAGATAAAGATTTGCAGAAGTGTGTTCAAACCTAACAATGTGTGTATGCATAAAATCAAACCCTAGATGTTTCAATCAAGGGAAGATCAACAACTTGCTTTAAATCAATAAATACATACAATTTCACCTCAAGAAGATGAAACAAATGAAGACTTGCATGAACAAGAAGGTGAATCAGTAATGTCAGCGGAGGATCTCCAAGCTTGTTGTTGGAGGCTTCAACTCTTCTCCCGATCATGCAAAGGGTGTACAAACCCTAGGAAGAGAAAGATAGACTTAAGATCTTGATTCATAACCTTCATCCATTATCTCCAAGATAGCAAATAAATAATACTTCGAATAGTTTCAACAAGTCACTGATCTTCAATGGCAATTGTAGTAGAGTTTTGGCATCAAGCTTGCATAAGAATTGTGTTAAAATAATTTGCAAATGTCTTTTTATATCAAGCTTTTGGGAATTCAAATTTCGAAGCAACGTTTTGATATCGCGCAAAAACTGAGAATTTGAAAACGGAATCCTGAGGCACTTGGCAGGAACTGACACCCCGCCAAAATTCAAAATCCCGTGAAACCGGGGAGGACTAGGGCGCAGGCGTCCAAGTCGAAGCTCCCAATTTCAACTCAGATCTACATTTTTGGGGGTCCTAGGGACCCTAATCTCAAACCTCTTTCCGAGTTTTATCAATCAATTACCTCAAAAAGTGAATAGATTGCTCCTAGACTAAGTCAATGAGGGTTTCGGGAAGGCCGAAAAAGAAAAGGTTGAGAGGTCACCAAGAGTGAGGAGCTAAACCGAGGGGAATTGTACCATTCCATACAGGAGGACAATTTCTGATGTTACATTTAGCCCCCACTTTAGTGGCCATATGACACTACGTGCATATGCAACTAAAGGAAAGTAAATACATCAATCATGAAAAGGATACCCAAAAGGATACTGTAGAGGAAGTCAAAGCGTTGTCGATGAACAGGAAGAAGCCCCCAGTTCTGTAATCTTGCAAGACCACAAAGTTAGGAACCACATCCTGCAAAGGAACACTTGTCAGAAAAATTCAAAATCAAATCAACTTGCGACCATCAGCAATGAGTTGGTATCAAAAACACTAAGGGGGTTGAATAATGAAACATGGCGAGGGAGGAAATCGAGGGAGATATATGCCCCCCTTGTTTCTGCTTGCTTAGTCCGAGAGTAGAAATAAGGAGATATCCACACGTTGATTTCAAGGGAAATGTGTTATGAGGGTCATTTGAAGAAACAATGCTCAAACACAACACATTGGGTAAGAATGAGAGAACCAAGATTCCAATGCAACAAATGGTACTGAAATTGGAGTTTGACAGCTCAAGAAAAGGGCTCCAGAATGAAAGAGCGCACTTTTCACACCTAGTTAGGGATAAGATTTCTCACTTACGTTATGTAAAAAGGAGTTGTCACTTATCACTTAACTCATTCTTGTTTCTTGTTACTGCAGAGAGAGAGAAGGAGAAGAGGAGAGTGACCATGCCAAGCCGATGTCCATACCATCCACCACGACTGGAGATGCTCTGAGCCCGAGTGGTGGAGAGACACTTTGAGGCTGAGGTAGGGTCCTGATTCTATCCTTCTATCGTCTTTCATCGTATTTTGCTTTCATATTTATTGATGTTTGTGCCAAGAGGGGAAGGTGGACAGGGTTCCCAAATGGGGGCGCCCGAGTCCACTTAGGGCGCTAGAGTCTCTCTGGGGCACCCTAGTCTTCTTGGGGTGCCCTGGTCCATAAAGGACACAGGCCCTAGGCACAAACACTCTATTCCATTTTTGATAGCTTATTTTGGTTTCTAGAGGGGATTCTGATACTCTTGCTTGCTTTCCGATCTGCAGGATGTCCCTAAGATGCGTGAGCACACAGGCGGTCGTCTGATGGCACTTCTGCGAGAGCGTGCTAGCGCTTTGATGGTCACAGAGAGAGAGAGCACTTATAGATAGTGGGCCTATGGTGGGTGTTTGAGATGCCCATAATTAGATTCCATTGCGCGATGCTTATGGCACTAATGGAGAGATGGGATGCAAATACTTCCAAATTCCATTTACCGATTGGCGAGATTACCATCACACTGGAGGATGTATTCAGGGTCCTTTGACTGCCGATCCAAAAAGAGACAGTGAGGGTTGTTGGACACTGCTCAGAGGAGTATACTCGCGAGAGTCACCTGTATTGTTTGGGTCGCACCGTGTCACAGGCAGAGCGAGGACACATTCAGCTCCATTTGCTAGAGCAGGGATGTAGAGACATTCCCTTACTACGAAGGATCATAATTGTCACAGTCGTACTAGCCATCGCACCAGATGGACGAGCCACTCACCTTCATGGGGGTCTCGTTCATACTATCAGAGCGATGGAGATGCATCAGACTATCTATGCATGGGGGTGCAGTATGCTTGTGCACCTATATCATGACTTAGGGTGATATGTCCACTACGAGATGTGGAGTTCGCTGGTCTGCACATTGTTACAGGTTTGGGCCTTTGAGCACATCAGGTGCACACAACCAATGGGTTTTCCTACAGAGGCAGCGTTCACCCATCCACGCGTCTACACCTACCCATTAGTCAAGTGCTGGAGGCACAACAATCTGTTATACTGGAGGGTAGTATTTGACAGACTGCAGCCTAGTGACATCATCTGGAGACCATATCATGGCTTCATCAGATGGCCTGGCGAGCAGAGGTAGTTAGCTCGGATGCAGAGGGATCGAATGATGGCCGGTCGCCTTGATCATGTTGTATCTTGGTTCTACTATGACAGGGTGGCACGACAGTTCGGACAAGTATAGGATGTTCCTGTAGTTTGTCCGAGCTACGCTCGTGCAGCTCAGAGTGCAATCAGAGTCAATATTATCTGACAGCTGACTGTAGTAGATGTACCACTTAGTGACGACAAGGGCCCTGAGGATGTAGAGCCAGTATCAGGCATAGATGATGTCGGGTGTACCCAAGCATATCAGACCTGGTGGCACACAGCATGGCCTACACCTATCTTTCCACCCGAGCATCCTACAAGAGATGCCTGACCTTGGGCTGGTCACACTAGTGACACAGGGGTGGAGGACGACATCAGTGAATTCACGAGATACTACGATCTCGAGGAGGGTATGGAAGAGGATGAGGATGAGACTGAGGAGGTCGCATCACAGTACGTCTTTAGAGTGAGATCGCGACAGAGCCAGCAAGAGGCGGACACTAATGAGGATACCGAGTCAAGGCCGCGGTCCAAGGCTCGTGGTCCTACTCCCACAGACGATGTGAGGCCTAGTCAGATAGAGTGAGGGGAGAGTAGCAGGCCTATGCCCCCAGCTGCAGATCGGACAGCGCAGCTCATCACACCATCGGCGATCCAAGACCCATCCTAGCGAGATGGAGATCCAGGTAAGGTTTGATTTATTATTTTATGTTTTGGTATAATTTATTATTTATGATTTTTTATATGGAAGTCTAATATCTATCTCACTCTCTATTTATCAGTTAGGACAGATGCATGGAGAGACTTTGTGAGTCACATCATAGGAGACATATTACCGACAGATGCCTCAGAGCAGCGAGTGTAGGCAGATCATTTGCCACAGTCATCCACTGGGCGGCATGCTGAGTTATTTATACGTGTCGTCAGATACAGGACTGCTACAGAGGCCATGCTAGAGCAGTCTGCATGAGAGAGAAGAGTCTCAACAGAGAGCTGAGCGCGCCGAGACTGAGCTTAGGGCACAGTGAGAGTAGATGGTAGCGGTTCCTACATCGGAGGGAGAGCTAGTTAGAGAGTCCTTACTACGGGAGGTCCAGCAGGCAAGAGTTTACAGAGATAGGGTTCAGGTCGAGAGAGACTAGTACCAGAGGATGTACTAGGAGGCACATGAGCGGATGATAGAGATGAGAGGCGAGATCAGGGGGTTATGATCACGAAGTGTCTCTAGGAGTCATTTGCAGTTTGTAGCCACTCATGGTCAGGCTTCTGTCACTCGCACACCACAAGGTCCTGAGGGTACTGGCGATTGAGGTTATGCTATGTGATTCCTAGACTTTAGGTACTATGACATCCTTACGACATCCCATTTTGTTTTGAGGGATAGTTGACTCAGATGTATACTTGAAACTGAGATATATATATGATGTTTATTTCTTTTGATCTATGTGTAATGGATTTTGATCTATCACATGTGATTTTTGTAAAATGCAACTAGTGATGATGTCTAAATGTTATAATTAATTACTATTGTGGTATACTAACAATTAAAAAGAACATGTAGTAACAAACACAATGATTAATTGTTTTACACATAACTTTGAACTTCCATGCTACATTCAGTTAATACAAAAGTGATCTAAGCAATTATTACTTAAACATGATACAACAATGATCAACTGAACAAAGATATAATGCTAAATGAATTAAGACGAACAATACTATCTTGTCGAAATTGAAGCTAATCTATATACTAAGTTAGCTTATAAACACTTAACATTAGATCTTTTAAGCATAGAACCTTTTGAGGTGTGCTGCATTAATAGGTTCTTTAAGCGGCGTACCTTGTTCATCAGCTAATTTATACGCTTCGGATCTAAAGGTTTTAGTGATTATATATGGTCTAAGCCAATTAGGGCTGAACTTACCTTTTTCACCAGGTGGTGCGTTTACATTGCGTTGATTTTCACAGAGAACCAAGTCTCCAACATTAAATGACCGTTGTATGACCTGCGTCTTATAGGCTCGTTGTATTCCTTTTTGATAAGCCTTGAGATGTTCAAGAGTGTTAACACGTCTTTCATCAAGCATCTCAAGTTCCTGTAATCTTTTCTCTCATTCTATGTCGTCATCCATAATGTATCTTAGGGAAATTCATAAAGAAGGAATTTAACTCCAAGGGCATTATTGCGTCTATGCCATAGACAAGATTATACGGTGTGTTACCCGTAGCTATTCGAATACTTGTTCTATAAGCCCATAGTGCATAGGATAATTGCATATGCCAATCTTTTTGATGTTTATTAATAGTTTTCCTTAAAATTTGTCCAATAACCTTGTTTGAAGCTTCTGCTTGGCCGTTTGATTAAGGGTAATAAGGCGTAGAGAAGCGATGTTGTATATAATATTTTTTGAGGAACTTTTTCACATCCTTGTTCTTGAATGGCGTACCATTGTCTGACACTAAGGAGGAAGGTATTCCAAATTGAGAAATTATGTTATCTTGTATGAATCGACAAATTACATCGGTGGTCGTAGATCGCAAAGGGACTGCTTCGACCCATTTTGTAAAATAATCAGTAGCAATGATGATAAACGTATGTCCTTGAGATGAGGGCGGGGAAATTTTGCCTACAAAATCCAAGTCCTAGATAGAAAATGGCCATGGTGACACCTAGGCACGAAGCTCTTGAGCAGGAGCATGGATAAGGTGTTTATGTTGTTGACATTGCAGGCATCTCTTGATGTAAGAAAAGGAATCTTGTTCCATGTGCTACCAATAGTACCCCATACGTAACAATTTTTGTACCAATGATTTTCCATTGAAATGCCCTCCATAGGCACCAGAGTGAGCTTCTTCTAAAGCTATCCAAATCTCTGCATTACTTAAACATCGGAGTAAAACACCATTATAACTTCGTCGATACAAGACGCTCGATAATATAATGTATCGCGCTACTAGTTTGCATAAACGGAATCGGACATTCTTAAATGTCGAGTCTGGAATGGTTCCATCGCATAAATAGTTGAATATATAGGAGAACCATTCATCAGTGTATGTATTACCACAGAGTTCTGAATTCACCACTATAGGGATTTCAATTACTAGTGTCTTAAGATTATGAACAATGAAGGTAAATTCCTTGGGAGAACCATCAGGGGATACAAGGGAAGATGCGCTTGCCATTGCATCCGCATGCCGGTTATCTTTCCTAGGAATAGTGTCGATCGTATATGATTCAAACTGTCTTAAGAGAGATAATGCAAACTCGCGATATTGAGATAGCTTATCATGCTTAGTTTGATATGATCCTGTTATCTGTTTAACAATTAACTAAGAATTTTCGTATATTGTAATATTCTTGATACTAAGAGCCAAAGCTATACGAAGTCCAGCTATAAGAGCTTCGTATTCAGCTATGTTGTTTGTGCATAAGAAATCTAAACGGTAAAATAAGGGAATTGGCTTACCCACTGGAGGTATTAATATAACACCAGCTCTGGAGCCAGTTCGACATTTTGATCCATCGAAGTATAACTCCCATTTCTCTTCCGTAGAGATTGCTAGAATCTGTTCATCGGGAAAAGCATCAACATTTTGTGTAGAAAAGGGTGAGGGAGCTTTAGCTAACTGGTCAGCTATCACTTGCCCTTTAATTGCTTTTTGAGAAATAAATTTGAGGTTGAATTCTGTTAATAGCATAACCCATTTAGCAAGACAACCCGATAAATCTGTTCTTGCGAAGAGATGTTTCAAAGGGTCGAATTTCACCATTACATGCACTTCAACATTTGAGAGGTAATGTCTAAGCTTTTGAGTGACGAACACTAAAGCTAGGCAATACTTCTCTATAACTGTGTATCGCACTTCATAATCAAGCAAAGTACGACTGATGTAGTAGACAACACATTCTTTGCCTTCAGCATTATGTTGTGCTAACAAAGCTGGTAAGGCATTGTTAGATGCTGAGATGTATAACAGGAATGGTTTATCGGAAACAACAGGTTGTAAAATAGGTGGATTAGCTAAGTAAACCTTTAATTCATCGAAAGCTTTTTGACATTCAGAATTCCATTGGAAACGAGAATCTTTCTTCAGTAGTTGCGTAAAGGGGCAAGTCCTATCCACAAGTTGTGAAACAAACCAGTGAATGGCCTGTATCTTTTTATGCAAACTACGAAGTTGAGATATGGTCTTTGGTATTGGCATAGTAACAATCGCATCTAACTTTTTCATATCAACTTCTATACCTCGATTTGAAATGATAAATCCAAGTAACTTTCCACTATCCATGCCAAAAACACACTTACGGGGATTCAATCGTATATTATATTTTCGTATGCGCTTAAATATTTGTTGAAGATTTGTAACATGATCCTTACGATGGATATACTTCACTAGGATGTCATCAACATAATCTTCTAAAATATTGTGCATGTAGTCATGAAATATAAGAGTCATCACACGTTGGTAAGTAGCTCCTGCATTCTTAAGTCCAAATGGCATGACTACCCAACAAAATGTACCCCAAGGTGTTATAAAGGCTGTTTTATATTGATCAAGAGGATTTATAAGGATTTGATTATATCCTGAAAATCCATCCATAAAAGATAGCAACTCATGTCCGACTATGGAATCGACAATCATATCGATATTAGGAAGCGGGAAATCGTCTTTCAAAGATGCCAAATTTAAATCTCAGAAATCTGTGCACATTCTTATACGACCATCGGGTTTAGCGATGGCAACAATATTTGAGATCCACGGAGAGTAATCAATAGGTTGAATAAAACCAGCTTGTAAGAGTTTTTCTATTTCAGTTTTAACAAGCAAAGCAATCTTAGGATTCATCTTACGAATCTTTTGTTTGAATGGCTTAACATCCAGTTTCAACACAATATTATGCGTTACAATCTGAGGATCTATACCAAGCATGTCTGAATATTTCCAGGTGAACAATTCTGAGAATTCACTCAATAATTTAGTCATTTCTTCTTTTTCTTCGATATCCAAACAATCACCAATAGGGATAACTTTTTCAAGATTATCCTTATCCATAACAACATCAATAGTCTTTCCGTTAAGAAGAGTATTATGGTCAGGGGGATTATAGGATTGTAATTGTTCTTCAATTTCTTCATTATGCTCTACTGTAGCAGTTATTGTGCTAGTAGTCTTTCCAAAATATGCATTGTTGTTTAAACAATAAGGTAGGCCACATTTATGGTGATAACAAGGAATACCATCATAAGTGCCTAAGAATTCCATTATCACTTCATTTGTCGTAAACATATCTAACGGAAGTGATCCTGGAGGACAATTGGCGTCAATCATCTCAGGGTATATCAAACTAAGTGTTGATATGGTATTCACATTTAGAGTAGGGCGTTTGCAGGCTTTAGATTCCTTGAAACGATTATATCCAATGCCACTTGAGTAATGTTGCGAAGCGGATTCTATAGGGACTTTGATTCCTTGTTGATTTATGCCACAACCATTACCTACATAGTCACAATCTTTGTAAAGGATTCGGAATCCTCTGCCATAGAGAGAGACCATTTCTTTAGACGAAGGCGGAGCTTCATAAGTCTCATAATCAGTAGTATAACTGAGAGTATTATCCTTGTTTGTCAACAAAGAGATCTTGTGTTTATCATTCGAAGCATGTGATGTGATCGATGCAATATTTGATGTTTCAGGGTCGGGGTTTTTAAGTTTATACTCTCCTATGGAGGAAAATGCAAAGTCTAGCGAACCCCAATCATCACCAACAAATGCATTTGATTGCTTAGGTTCTTACATACTGGTTTTAGAGGCAAGAGGAATTGACAATTCAGCTTTCAGATTGTTTAAAATCTTAGGACCGACAACATGCCTATGCACTTCCATTTGCAAATAATTGTCAGATTCAGGATCCGAATGGATGGTATGCAATTTTCCTTTAAAGATAAACTTAATCGAATGGTGTAAAGTAGAAGGAACTGCTCCTAACGCATGTATCCAAGGTCTACCCAGAATCATGTTGTAAGATAGAGAACAAGGCATTACATGAATCAAGGTAGGCACCATCACAGGTCCAACTTGTATAGGTAAAGTTATAGTGCCCACACATTGTCGTCCAACATTATCAAATCCACAAATACTTAATGATTCCGATTTGACATTAGATATATCAGCTTTAACCTTATGCAATAGATCAATGGCACAAACATTAAGGGCTAACCCATTATCAATCATAACTCGCTTAACCAATGTTTTGTTGATTGTAATAAAGATAACCAAATGATCATACTATTTCTAAACCTCGAGAGATGGTAACTCACGTTGTTGAAATAAAATATTTGTTTTTGTTGCATGCATATAGTCTAGTAAAGCGGCAACATCATTTGGTTTAACAGCAGGAGGAACAATCACCTTTTGTAAAGCTTCTTGTAGCATTCCATGGCAAGTAGGTGATGTTTGTATAAGTTCCCAAAGAGATCTTTGCAGGAGTAGCGCAAAGCTGCTCTACAAGATCATAGTCTTTACCACCTTTATATGTTAAACGAGGTGCTTAAGGAAGCGTAGGTTGAGAAGCCGGTAAAGATATCGGAACATTCGTTTGTTGTGTGCTTTGTTTGTTATTCTGAGTATTATATGCATGAGAAACCACATTATGATTGGTTTGTTGTAAGTTTTGTTTCGCAATTTGTTTTGCACAATCATAAATGTGATCAGGGGATTGAGAAGAAGATGAAAGACCTTTAACAACAAGCACATGCTTAGAGGATAGTTGAACCACATTTGCACAGAGTAACCACAATTTTTGGTTTTTCAATCTCTTATTTAGATTTAGGAACATAAATCGCATTTACAAACCTTTGAAACAGTGATGGCTTTGAGGCCATAGTAGAATGTTCAATCGAGATAAAGTCCTCAAGGGCTTCATCTAACATATCGAAGTCATCACGACTAAACGGCTCATCATAAGCATGAAAATCTTGCAAAAAATAATCTGACATTCTCACATGCTCTATTTAAACCAATATTTAAATGTACAATGATGGCCTTTGCAAATGAAACACAACTTTTAACAATAAAATGCTAATTTCCAACCCTTTTAGTGAAAAGATAAAAAATATAATCCACAAGTTAACATATGCAATTTCACTAAAAAGGTTTTCCAATCCAATTATACTTTAGAACAACAAATTATTTCAGATCTGAAGTTTAACAAGGATGCAAATTCTTTAAAGCTCGGGTTCACCAAAATGTTTAGTGTAAAATTTGAAGGTTTTTTTTACTCTAGGTCAAATACCCCAAATTTCACCTTTAAACATTGGGGAGACAAGGATTGAGCTTGTAGACAAGCTTCTAATCACTTTGCCTCCCTTTTTATGCTCGCGTGGTTATGAAACCTAAGGCCCTAATCAAGATTTTGCCAAGTGTTGTACTTTCAACCAAGTAAAACCCTAATTATGCCTCAATTTAACAATATATAGAAACTGATGAAGTATCTGGTAAAATTGATCATAAAAATGCAGAGGGGTTTCAGAGACAGTGTACCCGAAATTTGAGGGCCACCTAGACTAGGGTGCCCGCCCCAATGTCCTGCAAATTCCCGAACAGGAAAACCTTCTACATAGGGTGTTTAAGACTGTCAAAAGGCTCCCAGATCCCGGACAAAACACTTGGTTAGACTAGGGTGCCTACCCCAATATCCCGTAAGTCTCAGAATCTAAAAATCTGAAAGTTTGTCGCGACTATATCCGCAATATCCTTCTTCCTGTAGCTTCTTTTTGCTAGAACCTACGAAACATAATCTGCATATACAAAAGAAGGAAATTGTTACGTCTATATAGGAGCTTGCCTCAGTCAAGCCTCGTCTTTGGTATTTCTACCTCAACAATAGCCAGAGATAAAGATTTGCAAAAGTGTGTGCAAACCTAACAATGTGTGCATGCATAAAATCAAACCCTAGATGTCTCAATCAAGAGAAGATCAACAACTTGCTTTGCATCAATAAATACATACAACTTCACCTCAAGGAGATGAAACAAATGAAGACTTACATGAACAAGAAGGCAAATCAGCAATGTCCGCGGAGGATCTCCAAGCTTGTTGTTGGAGGCTTCAACCCTTCTCTCGATCATGCAAAGGGTGTACAAACCCTAGGAAGAGCAAGACAGACTCAAGATCTTGATTCCTAACCTTCATCCATTGTCTCCAAGATAGAAAATAAAGAATACTTCAAATAGCTTCAACAAGTCGCCGATCTTCAATGGCAATTGTAGCAGAGTTTTGGCATCAAGCTTGCATAAGAATTGCGTGTGTTAAAATGATTTGCAAATGTCTTTGTATATCAAGTTGTAGGGAATTCAAATTTCGAAGTAACGTCTCGATATCGCGTGAAAACTAAGAATTTGAAAACAAAATCCTGAGGCACTCGGTGGGAACTAACACCCCGCCAAAATTCAAAATCCTGTGAAACCGGGGAGGACTAGGGCGTGGGTGCCCAAGTCCGAGCCCCCAATTTCAACTCAGATCTGCATTTTTGGGGGTCCTAGGGACCCTAATCTCAAACCTCTTTTCGAGTTTTATCAATCAATTACCTCATAAAGTGAATAGATTGCTCCTAAACTAAGTCAATCAAGGTTTTGGGAAGGCCGAAAAAGAAAAGGTTGAGAGGTCACCAAGAGTGAGGAGCTAAACCAAGGGAAATTGTACCATTCCATATAGGAGGACAATTTCTGACGTTACAATGTCTAAGGCAATAACATAAATGTCCATCCAAATCAAGTATATAAATCCAACTAGCATAGTCAAGTAATCTAAATCATAATAGCTAAAACAATAGAAAAAGATGGGCCTTACAAAGGCTGATGCACAGATTGTGTGAATCTAGTCGTTACTAACAAAGGAGATGCACCTAAGGAACAACCGAATGTTCCTATGCAAATCATTGTGAATGTTGTGGTTTGCATGGGTCACCCATTGAAGATGTTTCTCTCTATGATCTCGCACAACATGAATGTTTAAGGATCAAGTGTGTGAGTGACAAAAGAGGGTGTGCAATTGAAAGGCATGAAGAGGGCAACCTATTCAACTGTTTGACTTTAGCATTGTTGGAAGCTAGTCTTATGACTAGTGGATGTTTGGATTGGAAGTGGGCAAGTATGGTCCAAATGAGTATACTTTCCTAGGCACTATCTAGCCTGCAATTGGAAATTGTTGGATTGTTGTGTGTGCCACCATTTCACCAAGGAACCTAGGACTCCTGGAGGTTCCTTTTGCGCAAGTTGCTACCAATGGTCATCAACCTATAAATGTGCAAAGCACTATTGATAGCATTGAGGTTCCTTCAAGTGAGCACAATCAATACTCTCCCTAGGGATAGTCAAACCTCTTAGGAAAGGAAGTCATAGGTTGGCAATGTAGCACTATGCTAAAAAGCAGCCATGTTGGGGTGATGTCAAAACTCAAACCCTAGGAATCTAGAGCATGTGGCATCATCTAGCACCATTGGTGATGATGTTGAGTCACCTCATGCAGGGGGTTCAATTCATTCAAAGAGGTTGACAAAAAACTACTTTCATCCAGAGAGGTTGATGAAGAACCATATCTCCTTGGGAACCATTTTTCTCTATGTTTTCTTCTAGATAGTGGCATGAAAAAAATAAGTGTTGTAATGTGTAATGTCGCCTTCTAGCAAGTCAAAATTTTTCACAACCTTGCACCAATTTCAACTTGTAAAAGAGAACATTAGTATTCAATTCTTCTTATATCAATATCAAAATTCATATACTTTTCACTTTTCCATTTAGGGTTAGTAATCTCATAATCATAAACTATAATAAATTCCATTTCTTAAAGGTATTACACATACACATTTATTTCTCATATAGCTTGTCCATGATATATCTTGGAAGGGACATCACCTAGACTTGAACGTTAGCCAGGTCTACGTCACCACCCTCTGAGTATGACTTCATTAAGGAGCTAGTGTAACCATCCCATACGGAGGCCCAAAGGCTTCACACAACCCGATGTTCTTCGCTGTTTGGCTCAAGGGACTTCATGCAACACCCGGCATTCTTCGTCCAGTTGAGGGTCACCTATCGTAGGGCACATTATAAATAATTATGCAAGTTATAACATTAGGCCCAAGAGCTTCACACTACACCCGATGTTCTTCGTCTCTTGGCTCAAGGGACTTCATGCAACACCCGACATTCTTCATCCAGTTGAGGGTCGCCTAGGTCCAATATATTGCCATTCCTTAACTTACATCCTACTCAAATGGTGATAGAGGGTTTAAAGGATAAGTCCGGTTGTTAGCTCCGAGTTTATCATGGATTTACTTATCATTATTGTTTATTCTTATCATTGCCATATTTACTTGTTATTACCATCTCATGATCCTCATGGATCACGAGATAGTACCATTCCTTACTATCTCATTTATCTTCTATTCAATTGGCATCACACTTGCCATAATCATTTATATGATATTCATAATGTGTTCGTATGGTAAGTCATTCTATTTATCATATCTATGCATTTGATTCATCTATTTCAGCTATGCTTACATGACTTATTCTTGATCCATTACAATAACATAAGAATGTATTATCTGAATTTAACATTCATTCCATTTACATAAACTGAATTATTCTTATTCATGATAATCACATTTGCCTTTCTATTCGATCTATGAATTAAATATAAACATAATTCAATCACATTTTATACTTCACATATATCATAATTTAAGGTGCATATTCAATAGCATTACCGATACCAGTTCTAAAGAGAATCATAAGAGTTTAGTTATAATGTACCTTTAATATGTTGCACCTTGATAATGGATAATAATCTGAATATTTCTTCCTTCAATGATATTGACAATGATGGTTCAATGGTTCTGTTGTGGCAGATTAGATTGGATATATAATATTACCAATCACTGTGATCCTTGTGATCCTTGTATGATTGATAAGAAGCTATTGAGGGTATATTATTTCAGTGCTGCAATTATATGATCCAAGCAATGATGCTATTAGAAGTGAGCAGATTACACAATGGTCTGATATTCCAAGTGATGATTGGTGAGTGGATGATAATTGATGGATGAAAGTATCGGCTTGCTGAATGAATGTGTCTTCTTTAACCTTGCTGATCGAATGCTTGGTTATTGATGATCGAATCCTGAGAGACTGATTGATTCCTGCCTCCCATTATGCATTAGATCCCCCTTCTTATATCATTGGATGTTGACAAGACATGTCTCTTCATTCCATCGCTTCTAAATAAGCGCTTATTATTATTGAACTCTTGATCAATTTCCTTACTAATTACGTGGGTTTGTCTTATTATAATTTGTCTTATCTGCCCATTGTTTATTTGTCTTTATTCTTTCCAAGTCGTAGTTTCCTTCTAGCGATGGATTTATTAGTCATTCGTTATAACTTTGTTTACGTTGATGATTTCCACTAATCGGCCATGATAGTTATATTTACTTTGACACGTATGGAACTCAGCTGCATGAGGAACGACGTTCTTTCTAAGTCTTAGGCTCTTCATCATATGTGCATTGATCCATGTAAGCAAAGGTGGAGTCGGTCATGGTACCTTATAATACTATAATATGTATGTTATGTAGGCAATTGATCAATATTAGATTCCCCATTCAAATCTTTAATTTGAATGAGTAATAGTCGGTTTATGTGGGACATGACATAATGCCTAAAACCTCAACAAATGTGTCTAATGACAGGGGGCATGAGATTGAGCCTTTTATGCTCTAATACCAATGATCTAATTTCAGTTTGAGAATCAGAAGACAAATTTGCATGTAGGCAAAGTTATGGCTAAGCCAATAGAGGTATGTTTACTTCCCATGGAAAGCTTGGGTTCCAAAAGCATATTATTAAATAATGCTATGGCCAAGGTGAAGTAAAGACATGACAAATGCATGAGGAACATTGTCCTATATTCATCAAAGGTGCATGATACATAATTACAAAGAATCTAGCAAGAGAGCAAGCTCCTATGATCAAATAGGGAGAAACATCCATCTAATTTGCTAGAGAAACTCTGGAGTACAACCAAACTAGGCCGAATGATGTGCTTGAGCTTACTAACCAGAAAACTAGTTTACAGAATGTATAATGAGTTGTATTTATACAATAGGTTGTCAATGCCTTCCACAATATACTAACACGTGTCATGCATGTATGGTGCATTTCCCATGTGGCCAAGGTTATGGTAGATGTCGAATCCTTATGGCACCAATTAGTTGGCATGATCATGTGGAGAAGGTGCGGCCAGATGTCTAATGCATATGGAGTGAAAGTGATCATATTGGTGTAGATGCATGTGTTGCCCACATGCAAAGTTATGCACAATGTGGAGAAGTGATGCAGAAGTTGGCAAGGCTATTGTCAAAGCTGAAGTACAGACTCCTAAGTTGCACAGCATGACTGAAGAGTGTGTGGCTATCTTGCACTAAGTTATGCTAATTGTTGGAATGAATGCTTGTATATATGTGCACAAATCCATTCTACCAAAGTGTCTCATCCATGCGCAGAGCATCTTGGCATTGTGTTGTGTACACAAGGCAAGGTTGCAGCATGAGACGAGCTTATATTGAGCCAATGCGTAGGAGCATGAGCTGCATAGAATTGCACATGGATCAGTGGCACAAAAAGATTAACGGGAATTGGACTAGAATTCAGCAATGAATTTATAAAATGCTTTGAACACCAAAGAGTAGCTTAAAATAAGTCAATGTTTTATTAAAGAATTTATTATTCAACATATCCCATAATTGATTTGACCAAAGAAGGATAGAGATTCTCAAGAGCTCACCTTGCATTAGGTTGTCTATAAAAAAGATCATACTGAATTCTAGCATTGATTTCTATAAGGAAATTCTAACAGGCTTACAGCCTTCGATGTGCTTAAAAGTAGTCTGAATATACCTTGCAAAGTTTTTTTTTGCATAAACTGTTTAATGAATTTCAGTAGGAGAGTGATGTGTGCTACAAGTAATCAGGAAAGGAAAAAGTAGAGATATATTGGTGTGCACATGCACAAACAAAAGCATATAACATCCTAGAGGCTATGCTAATATGCCAAGAAAGTTCAAGGGTTGATGCATGCCACATGGTCACGGGACAAAAGGAGGAAAACACACATTTTAAATTGTCATTATGAAAAGAATAAGAGTAACTCTACCAAAATCACAGTAGATCTTCTAAACACTTTCTGTGGAAAAAAATGTTTTAAGGATATCAAAGAAATATCCACCACCATCATATCTTTTAATTCCCGTAATTGATATTTCTTAAAGCTGACTGTATTTCTCTATAAAAATCTAAATAGAATCAGCGTCATGACTTCTAGAACGGTTCCAATATTCTGTGACTAAAGATTTGAAAATTGAAGAAGGTTGTTTAAGCAAGGATGCGGGAGATCCAAATTCCCTGGCTTTCCCTGCACAACAATTACCAATAAAAAAAAGTAAATCTTCAAACATAGTGGTTATAATGTAACATGTAAAACAATTCTGCTTGCAAAAAAGAATATAAAAGTTTATGTATTTTAGAATTTGCTTCTATTCAAATACATAATGAACAAGTATCTAGTTCTTGGTAGATCATCTTTTGTTCTTATTTTGAGATACTGAAATTAAGGGTTCAAATTCAATCCCAAAAGTTATTAAGTGCCCCCTTTAAAAGGCTTCCTTCAAAACAAATTTGGTTGTAGGTGGCTATATTCCCAGAAATACTGTGAATGGAAAAGGCTAGCTGTTGGATCATAAAGTACAGACCATTTTAGAGCCAATGTGAAAGACTAAGGTAATCTAGAGGAATTAGACATTCAGGCAGCTCAGTTCCCAACTGGCCAACAAAGAACCAAAACAATTAAGCAGTTTTTTTAATACATTAGACAGTTACCAATTTCATTGACCAAGCTTAACTTGTAAATATTTGCAACTGCGTAATATCATGAAGTGATTAGGATGACTGTTAATATTAATAATGGGCAAAATCACGACAGCAGGAACTTCTGAGTCGATTACTTGTGACTAAGTAAACGAAGAAATTAGGATGATTTATGATATTATCATATTAACAATAGGCAATATCACAAAGGCAAGAAGTTATGAGTGCATAGTTATGAATTATGCAATAAATGAAGAATTTTGGATGACTTCCGCCATTATCATAATAACAATAGGAAAAAAATCACAAAAACAAGAACTTATGAGTAGTTTACTTGTGAATTATCCAACAATAGAGGGATGATTAAAAATTAATGCTTATAGGTATTGATAACAGACACAAATTTTATTTTGTAGGAAAACAAAATTGGTTATGCTTGCGGTCCAAGAAACAACAAATCATGTTACAATTGAGCTCCTTGAGTATTGCAAATTATTATAGGCAATTCCATGAATGGAAAGGAACAAGGAGTGAAACACAGAAAAATATAATTCAAATAAAAGGAATTTACCCTAGAGAAATGCAATATAGAAAAACTCACAGAAAAGTATAGATTATATTAGTCTTTCCTTGCCACTATTTACTTGCGATATACAAGACAATTGCCTTATTGAGGCCTCCAAGAACATATGCAACACAAACTATGTTCTCATAGATGACCTTGCTTTGAACTTACTTCAATACACTCTTATGAATGGAAAGAAACAAGGAGTGAAGCACAGAAAAATATAATTCAAAAACAGGGAATTTACCCTAGAGAAGTCCAATATTGAAAAAATCCAGAAAAGTATAGATTGTGTCTTCCCTTGCCACTATTTACTTGCAATTTACAAGACTGTAAAATCCCTTTCCAAATCAGCCCTAAAATTCTGAATTATTTTTCTGCTCAAACCCTAACTTCAGAATTCTGATTTTTATTTCTGATTTGTAAAACAAATATAACAGCAAACATACAATTGCCAAATATGCCAAATTATCATACCAAATAATGCAACTCAATGATGATCACATCAAACATGAATTCCACCATGAAATACACAAGATATAGCCATCCAAATGGAACACAAAAGTCCAATTTTCTGAATATAACTCTGCTCTTACAAATCTGAATATAAAGACTGAAAATTACATCAAATCATGGGCTAAAACATGACCAAACATGGCCCAGACTGCTGCTGTCCAAATCAGACCTAAACCCTACGTTTGTACATACCAAATGATGAAGAATGATGCTCAACAAACCCTCCAATGGCGGCACTTGCAAGGAATGATGGCGGCTGCTAGGTTTAGGGTTTGGAAACCCTCCAAATGTTGAAATCGCCTCCTACAAGCCAAATCGCCCTCCTCCAAAGGTGGCACTCTAATCTAGGGTGAAACCCTAGTGCAATGTCAACACAAAATGCCACAAAGAATAATGCTCCAATGCTGATCTGAAAATCTGAATATGCTTCTTGAGCTCCAAATCTTCAATGAAGTGCAAATTGAACTCCGTTATGAGTCCACCACAAGATGAGCTAGGTTTTCGTCCAACTCACTGATATTCGTAAGGGTTTCCGTCCTTGGAATATAACCCAGCAAAAGTTGCAGCCAATTGAGAAAACTCAATGAAGAAAATATGATATGAATGGATGATGAAATGACTCCAAAAGACCTTGTAACAGAGTTGCAAGATATGGCTACCCCCTGCACAGGGCACGCATACCTGCATATCCGGTATGGATTCGGGTACGGTACGGTGCGGATACGGCTTGGATACCATACTCTCCCGTGCCCTAAAATTTTTCTTTCTCCTGCCGCATCAGATTTGCTTGGATACGGCTTTTTGGAAAAATCCTTACATATTTTGGTCGTCTGTAGGAAACACCACAATTTTAGTGGGCGAAATCTTCAAAACGCCACAGTTTTAGTTGGATTTTTCTTTAGAACGGAAGTAAAAACGCAGGTTTTTTGATATAAAAACGATAGTTCTTCCCAAGTGTCCTGCTCTTTGTTGTGTTTCCAACCTTCCTTGTCAAAGCCCTAACTCTGCCAGTTTAGGTCGCAATCCTATCCTAGTCGAGTTCAAATCAAATGCCACTCTATGCATTTTAGGAGTTTTTTCATTTGCCGACTCTACTAAAATTGCCATCGAATCCCAGAGGTTGCCATATTTATTGCAGTGTTTGTTTAAAGGTTTGCATGGTTGTTGTTCACATTCACTTGCAGGTTTATTTTTGTTTTATTAAATTTGAAGTCTTAAAGATATCAATGTTTTATAATTTATATTTATATTTATATTTTATTAAATTTAAAATGCTTATATAATTTTTAATAAATTTCATATATAAATTTATCAACGTAAAATGTTTATTATTTATATTTTATGAGTTTATAATTTTTATTTTATTAAATTTAAAAAGTTAGAAGTTTATATTTATATTTTATGAGTTTATATTTTTATTTTATTAAATTTAAAATGTTTATAGAAACATCAAACTTTTTTATTATTTTATTGTAATTAAAGATTATTTATAAAAATATTTAATAATTTAAATATATATTTTTATTAATTTATTTCAGTTATAAAATATATGTAAAATTAAATTAATTATTTAAAAAAATTAAAAGTGAAAGTGAATATACTTAGGTTTGCAAATACTTTAGAATCTTAGATTTATTTTATTTTATTTTATTTTAGATTTAAATGTCCTATTAAAATTTTAAGTTTTAATTATTCTCATTTAAATGTCTTATTAAAATTGTAAGTTTTAATTATTCTAGGATATTATTCATGGCATTATCATCGTCCAATGTTGAAGTATCAGAAAACAATAAGAAGTGGATCAAACCGGACCCTAGATCTCCATTGTGGAAATACGTCACCATTGTTGAGAAAATTCAAGGTGGTGGAGGTTACAGATGGATATGTCAGGAGTGTCAAAAAGAGTATAAAGGTTCCTATACTAGGGTTTATGGGCACCTTTCCACATAATAGGGACAGGGTGTGCTGTATGTCCTGGTTCGAATGTTGATGGCTGACCGGGAAAGGGGTTGTCACCTGCCAAAATTGCAAAATATCAAAAAGAACAAGATGAAGCCAATAATCTTGCTCAAGCAGCAAAACAAAAGTCAACTCTAAATAGACCCCCTTTGCATCCACAATCAACTTCAGGGACATCTGCAAGTCATAAGAGGAGCAATTTAGGACCTCTTGAAAAATCATTTAATTTGCAAAGTCGAGAGGATATAGATCAAAACATTGCTCGTTGCTTGTATGCAAATGGGATTGCATTTAATGTGGTACGCTCTCCATATTGGCAAGAGATGGTTAGGTCAATTAATGAGGCCCCAAAAGGATACAAAAGTCCAGGTTATGAGAAGGTTCGTACCACTCTTTTGGTTAAAGAAAAAGATATTATTGATAGACAATTGCAGGTGATTCGGTCTTCATGGAAAATCTCAGGAGTTTCTATCATTTGTGATGGATGGAAAGATGCTAAAAATAGGCCACTGATCAATGTGATTGCAATGCCCCCAAAGGGGGCAATGTTCTTGAAAGCAGTTGAATGCAAGGCCGATGAAAAGGATACTGAATTTATTGCTAATATTCTAATTGAAGCAATTGAATCAGTGGGGCCAGAAAATGTTGTTCAAGTGATCAAAGATAATGCGAAGGTATGTGGAGCAATAGGGTTGGTTGTGGAGGCAAGATTTCCAAACATTTGGGGGACTCCATGTGCAGTGCATTCTTTGAATTTGATGCTACAAAAAATTGGCAAAAAACAATGGATACAAAAGATTTATGACGATGCCAAAGAAATTCAAATGTTTATTTGTAATCACCACATGTCACAAGCCATTTATAGACAATTCGCTAAGTTGGAGCTATTGAAGGTAACTTTTCTATATTCTAACTATGTTTTGTTACGTATTTTGAAAATTGAAATATATCATTCTGTAATTTGAAGTATATTCTAACTATATTTTGTATTTTGTATTTTTAATGTTTAAATTGAAGGTGGTCGAAACTCGCTTTGCCACGCACTACATTGTTCTTAAAAGGCTTGTGGATGTAAAACAAGCCTTGAAAAGCATGGTGATTAGTGATATTTGGGTAGTTTGGAGGCAATCTCAAACAGATAGAGCGAATAATATCAGGACAATCATTCTTGATGATGATTGGTGGGCTAAAGTAGACTATGTGCTCTCTTTCACAGAGCCAATATATGCCCTCATTCGTTGTTGTGACATAGATAAGCCAATATTGGGGGACATCTATGATTGTATAGATACAATGGTGGAGAAGGTTAGAGACATAATCATAGCAAAAGAGCAAGACCCCTTAGAATTTTTTTATAACCAAATATATGAGATAATCAAGAAGAGGTGGGATAAAATGACAACTCCTTTGCAACTTTTGGCATTGCATTGAACCCCAAGTACTACCATGCTGACATGTTGACAATGCCAAATAGAACAGCACCAAATATGGATCTTGAGGTAGTTGACGGATATAAAAAAGATTTCAAGAAGATGTTTACATATCCTAGAGTTGCAGCGGAGATTTGAGATGAGATTGGGAGCTTTGCATCCTCTGATGGAACTTATGCAGATGTTGATGCAATGGTAGATAAGAAAATAATGGAACTTGTGAAGTGGTGGAACTTCCATGGTGCCACAACTAAACATTTGCAAAAACTGGCTATCAAACTTCTATCACAGGTTTAACATTATACAAATTATATTCTATTTCAAATTATTTCTTATTTAATTTTTAGTTGATTGTATTAGTCTTTGTAACTTATAATATCAATTTCTTTTTCCAGGTTTCGAGTTCTTTAACATCTGAGAGGAATTGGAGCACATATGGCTTCATCCATTCTGTGAAACGAAATAGGCTAGCAGCTAGTAAAGCAAAGGACCTTGTATATGTCCATTCCAATCTTCGTCTCTTGTCACATTCTTCCACAAACTACATGAAGGGACCTAGTAGATTTTGGGATGTGCAGCCCGAGATGAGTGACATTGATGTATCTATAAATGCATTTACACATCTTAGTCCCATTGTTGAGAATTCTGACACAGCAGGAGGATCCTCTAGTGCATCTTCATTCGGTTCTAAGAGTGTAGATGATGATCTAGAACTCCAACATCAAGAGAATAGTGATGACATTTTTGATAATATGTGATTCTATCAAGATTCAATATATTTATATTTTTCTTTGATGATGAAATTATATCTAAATATGTGGCATTATAAAATTGTGTTATATATGTATGTGTATATGTGCTTTTTATGAATGGCATATCCAGCTGTATCCATATTAGGGGCCTTGAAAAATAGCCATATCCGTATCCGATACCGTATCCGTATCCATGCAACTTTGCCTTGTATTTATAGCCAAATTTCCTCCAATTCCAGCCCTAGCTGACCTCCTCCTAGCCGACCTCATCTTGGCAATATATTTTATTTTATTTTGTTTTTCTTCTCCCAACTTGGCTGACCTCATGCTAGGCGCCAAAAATAAATAGAAATATTCTTGTTTTATTTTTATTATTTTCTCCAAGAGGAGCGAACCTCTTTTGGCCCTTGATATTATATTTTTAGGCCCTCTCCTAGGTCGTCCACCTCATAAATAATTTTATTTAATTTATTTCTTTTTTCCACATGGCTCATAAAATATAGTCATTTCTCATCATCAATTTGCTCGACAAAATTAGTTAAATATATGATTTAACTAATCAGAATATTCCCTTGCTTCTTCGACCTAGCCCACGGGAATAAAATAGGCTAGCCAACTCCAATGGGTGATCACTCGGAAAAAGGGGACATTACAAAGACGATTGTCTTCTTGAGGCCTCCAAGAACATATGCCCTAAAGAAATCCAATATAGAAAAACTCCAGAAAACGAAAAAGTATAGATTATGCTTTCCCTTGCCACCATGTACTTGTAATATACAAGACAATTGCCTTCTTGAGGCCTCCAAGAACATATGCAACACATAAACTATGTTCTCATAGCCAACCTTGGTTTGAACTTACTTCAACACACTCTCCATTGCACTTACAGGCTACAAATACCAAAACACTCAACCATGAAGAATTGCATGACCCTCAAAAGGGTGTACATTTACACGAATTCAACAGATGACTGAACAGATAGTCCAAACTATATTAGCCTTCTAAGTGACAGAATTCGAAGTGTTTGAGCTTCCTTAGATCCGCTTGAGTTGGCAATTGTTTCTTTTATGCATTGGTTTGACATGGTACAAAATTTTCCTTGTCTTGTTTTGTGAAAGACAAGTTAAGCATGGCATGAAACTGCTTGATGAGTTGGACTTTGGATGAACTCAATAAGTAAATTGTTTTTTCACATCTGTCTTAGGCCTCTGGGTGTCTAGATCACTCCTCAAGCATCCTTTCCCCTGTGTCATGCTATTTCTTCTGCCAAATCATCTTCTCTACTGAATTATCATAATAGGATTACTAGAAGTGTTAAAGCTTGCACTCAGTTATTTTAAGTAGCAAATGACATTACTGTCTTGGTTGAATTGAACCCAACATACTTCAGATCATACCTCCTCAATTAGAAAGCTTTTGGTCCCCAAAATCTTACGGAAGATGAGGGAACAATTCCACCACTTTCTCCTTAGAGTACTCCTTGGCTTTGTTTTGTAGTTGTCCATTCAATCCCACTTGCCAACTTTCTGTCTCTCATCTTGTTAACATTTGAATGTGTCGCTTCAATCCTTTGCAAAAGTATGTGTGACTCACCTAGTGAATAGTGGCAAATTCCATAATAGATGTGCAAATATCACCTTAATAGTGATTTCTCTCTATGTTTGAGAGGGTTAGCTCCCTCATAGGATGTTGGGTTTGTATTTTTATGTGCATTTTAATAGAAAGCACAAAAGGAACAAGAAAATAAAAGGAAAAGAAAAATGAAGAAAAAGGACCAATTTTCTTTCACATGCACTTGAAAGATCCCACATGGATCAAGAAATAGAAGGGGGAAATCACAAATTCTTATAAAAGAGATCCTATCCTGTCTTGCAAAGGTAAGCAAAAACCCTGAATCAGAAAGAGAACTTAGGGGTCCATGAAGATCGTTCTTGCATCTTCTTGCATTTCTTTGTAATCTTCGCAATTGCCTTCAAACTTTTGCCGCCAATACATAGCCCATTCTGCATTTTTGTATTGTCTTCCCTTGCTGGATGTAATGTCCCCATTTTTGGAGTGATCACCCAATTGATAGTGGAATTAACCTATCCTCATTCCCGTGGGCTAGTTCGTCAATTCAAGGGAATATTCTGGTGAAGTGATAGATGAAATTAATGCACTTGCATTAATTTATTCAATTGTAAACAATTAAATAAAAATAATTTATTATTATTATTTAATTTAGCACCAAGGGAGAAACAATAAATTAAATAATATTATTTAATGAAGACAAAAGATAAAAATAGGTCAGGACCTATTTGAGCGCCCACTTGCAACATTGGAGCATGAAAATTCAAAATAGGTCTGTAAGATGCCCAACTAGTACTAACTAAAATTTTTCTTACTTAGACAAATTTACTGGCACTTTACTCTTCAACTACTTAGTCTACTTAACATCACATATGAAAAGTTAACAAAGGCAACTTGCATGAATCAACTTGAAGTTAGGCACTTGTATTATTACTTGATTCAATTCATTGCAAATGTCTTATTACAATGATGATTGCCCACAATGGCATGAATATACAATCTTACTCAAACGATTACAAGAAAAGGCCTTGAAGCCTAGATGAATACAATGCTTTCAACTTCTACACAACTAGCTCTATCTCACTCTTTGATGTAGATCACTTCAATTGAACCCAATGATGTCAACTAGATGTCAACACCTCACAATGTGACAAGGGAGCATCACCTTGTCAGTTGAGGGAGCATCACCCCAACACTTGAAACTCGTAGGCCTCAAGATCACAAGCATAAAGCTTTGCAGAGAGAAATTTCGCCAAAAGATAAGATATCAAATAAATGAGAGAGCTCCTCCTTTTATAGGCCTTCCAAAGGCAATGAAGGCACGTTTTCCAAGAAGCATATTTAGGAGAATATTCCACTTGATAACTCATCCTGAATTGGCAATCTTACCCAAAGATCCTGACATGGATCCCAATGTCATCCTGTTGACCAATGAGAGTCTAGGTGGTTACAACTATCTTTTCTTCTGTCCAGGCGCTAAGTTGAGGTGTCTGGGACATGAAAGTGCGCCCTGCTTGTACTAGGCGCTATATTGAGGTAGTTAGATCATGAAATGGCACCCAATGTAGAACTAGGCGCCCATCTTAGGTAGCAGAGGCATGGATATGCACCTAGTGAAGTTTGATGACTCCATATGCTCTCAAAACACTTAACAATATTCAGTGAAGACTTCTTAGACTTTGATTCAAGATTAAGTGCTCAAATGAGTTCTCTAGAATCTAGGCGCCATCTGGAGGTTGGAGAGAGGAAGGTTTACGCCCAACTTGCTTAGGTGCACCTTTGAGGTGATGGAGACCAAGAAGTGCGCCTTCATCATCTTGGCCTATTTCTTGTCAACTTTATAACTTGGATCATTGAGCAACAACTGAGAATGTTTCCCTTCTTCCTGATACAAGTTGAAAAATCCTCCTTAAGGCGCCTGTTGATGTTTGTTTTTAGACAAGTCAACAATAGAGTAAAACACTAGAGTATCCCACTCCCTCTTGAGCAAAGCCTCTCGAATGATGAACGAAGTGATCAAACAAGATAACTCCAAGGTTCCTTTCTTATGATTTTGTAAGAGATAGCTTAGTGACTAAGTATGATTTTGCTGGTAAACACAAAGGGACTTACACAATTGTTCGAACAAGCTGTTCATTCAAAAATTTGAAGGCAAACACTAGAATATCTAAGTACTACAACTTATGGCGTACGATTTGGCAATGATGTTCTTGATCCTAACTCTAACTGAATGGATAAAAAGAACAAAAGATGAAGGGTTTAGTAATGCTAATCTAATCCTAGATGCAAGGATAATTACTGCTCAGGTGAAATCAAACCAGATCTTGCTTCGCCAAGTTAGACAACTACACAAGATTGATGCAATCTTCTAAGGTTTTACAAGATGTTTAAATCACTTATGCTCATGAAAGATTCAACAAACATAAAGATCAAATTGAAGTTCGATTTTGTTCAGACCAACCATACACTGCAACTTGCATGCCACAAACTACAAATGGTGTGAACTTATAGAGATTTCACCACAAAACAATAAACCTTCCACCAACTAACATAAACTTAAAGAAAACTTAATCTAATTTAATATTCGCTTGAAAATCCAAACCATGCAACACTTCGAAACATATATAGAGTCACCAAAGCAATGAATCTTATATTATTTTAGAGAGCCTTTTGCAACAATTCCAGAGTCTTCAATCATACAAATGAGAGCAACAAGAGCCCTTTTATAGACCTCAAAACGAATGAAGGGTCAAGATCGATCGGTCAAGCCA
The DNA here is from genome assembly GCA_027924645.1 of Cunninghamia lanceolata. Taxonomy (NCBI): domain Eukaryota; kingdom Viridiplantae; phylum Streptophyta; class Pinopsida; order Cupressales; family Cupressaceae; genus Cunninghamia; species Cunninghamia lanceolata. The sequence goes on from BSBN01000209.1 coordinate 5,158,423, forward strand.
GCGAACCAGATCATGCCACATCACAAGTAGTTATAACAAACTCTTATTTTATTAAATGAAAGAGGCTAACTTTATTAAATGAAGGAGGCTATGAAGGAAGGAACAAAGGCATGCTTCCCAAGAAGATAAAAATGACACATCATTAGCTTATGAAGAATCTCCATGTGAATATCCATCACTAGAAGCTTGACATTCAATGAACCTGGACACTATCTGCTTAACATCATCCAAAGGGACACTTGGCGCATTCTGAATGGTTCCTTCAGCTTCAAGTATATCATTTGAATAAAGGCCAAGTGTCTTCTCCCAGTCAGTCATCCTTGCTTTGTTGGCGCCAAGGTGGACAGCAAGTGAAAAAATACTATCAAGCCTTTCATCAGAAACATCATCTTTTTGGAAGTAAAAAGCTTGGACTTGTTCTTTCATATTATCAAGAGTCATCTCTCCAAATGGATTACATATCTTCATCAAAGAGGCATGTATTCCATCTTGAATCCTTTGAAGTACACTTCTTACTCTTGACATATCTGTTTCTATCTTATCCAGCAACTGTCCTTTGATGCGAAAGCCATAATACCAGGAAGAGAAGTCATATGTCTTACTTTCTTCAATCACTTCAGCATGTATCAACTCATCAACTGATGTCTCCATTAAGCTCTTCAAGTGTGGCAAGTAATGTTCTTTGATGTCTTTGAACTCAACACAAACTGTCATCAATGCAAGTACCCTTTCTTTGAGATCAATAATCTTATCACACACTTGCATGATATCTTCTAGATGTTTATATGTAGCCTCCTTGGATCTTTTCATCCAATCCCTCATTCTATGAGATGAAAACTTCAACTCTTCTAGGTGTTCAACTATTTCTGGAGGAAGGAGAGATGGAGGTGTGGAAACCTTGTCCTGTTGATGAATAGGATGAACCAAGTGCTGAATATACTGCTCTAAGGCCTGGCACCTTTGCTCAACTTTAATCCTACCTTCTGTCTCCTGTCTTATAATAGCACGAGCATTATCAATTGAATGTTGAAGTTTTTCTTCTACTTGCATTCCAGTCAATGGATGTCATGTCCCCATATTAAGGCATTGTTTAAATTAAAGATTTAAAATGTCATGTTAAATATCCTGGCCATAGGCCATTAATAAATATATATAATATTATAAATATATAATATTATATGATAGTATCTATAAATATTTTAAATATTAACCGATATATTATATTTATAAATAACCAATACAAATATAAATATTAATATTAAAATAGCATATTATTATTATTATATAATAATTTATAATAATAAATATAAATGTTAAAATTAATATTAATATTAATTATTATTATGATTATAATATAATAAACATATTTATATAAATGAATGTAAATCATACATTATATAATATACTAGATTGCCTTTAAGACAATCCGTCAAGGCAGCAGCAACTAATATATTTATAAAAAGACATGATCTTTGTGAAAAGGTAGTCATTGACCATTTAAGAAAATATAAAGGTAGAGAGTGGAGGAAGCAATGAAAGACAACAAAATACAATGAAGCAAGCAGATATAAAATTAATAATTTATGAGTTTGAATTACAGACATGATTAATTGCTGGGGAAAATAAGATAAGTATGCTACACCTATATTCCCAAAGAAATAAATAAATTAATATCTATAAGTTATTTCATTATTTTTTATACGGAATGATATTAATTAAAGGGATTATAATATGAATGATATTAAAATATAGATTTAAGTAATAAATTGAGTAATATAAGAAAGCAATATTATAAATAATATATTATTAACAAATATCAATATTAGTGATTAAATATTATTATAATTATAAATATAAATATGTATAGATTATATGATAGCATGTTATAGTCAAGGTGGAGCGAATAACTAACATGATATAGATAGCTTAAACATCTATGAATAACATGATTATAAATGCTTAAAGAATCCATCATCATTAGGATTAAGCCCCAATAAAGAGTAATCATACTTGATTTATATAATGAAGGTAAGGTCCTTAGAAACAAACCCATGATATAAGATCATAGAACACATTGAGAGATTGGAGGTAGACTTGTTAGGAAGAAGTAGCATTAATACATCGAAAGGTAGATAAGACCGGCGGTGGAATGGACCATGTTGCATCATACTTAGGCAATGGATAAGACCTGCAGTGGAATGGACTATGCTACATCATACAAGGGTAATAAGTAAGACCTGCGGTGGAATGGGCATATGTTACATCATACAAAGGCACTTAGTAAGACCTAAGGTGGAATGGGCATGTGTTACATCATACAAAGGCACTACCTGTAGAGGATGATTCATGCAACTTAACAAGAGATAGTACCCCATCTCCACTAGGGGTTGAAAATAAATAAAATTAACATATAATAAACAACCCTAAGTATGAATCCACTTAAGATTGAATAATTAAATAATTTATTTATTTGATTATGTTAATATGATTTATTGATTTTATCTATTACTAATGTTTCCTTTAAGAAGTAATTCTCATGTGCAAGGTGGAAAATAAGGATCTTCTTAAAGGGGACATTACAATGGACCCAGATTAATTGTATTGATGTCGTAATCACCAGGTGTTACATCTTCTACATTCTTCTCAAGTCTTGGAATTGCTACATGAATTTTTCTTATACCTGTTTCATCTTTAGTGATCTTTGAAAGGATAGTGGCCTTCTTCTTCGGTTTCTCATTAGACATGTCCAGAAGTAACTCATCAACTGGAAGAGGACACTTCTCAACTTCATAATTTTCTCTGATTCTGTCCTGTAGCCACTCTGGTAATGATGAAAGGTCTTGCACCTGTTGCATTTGCTTTCCTGGTGCTTGAGATGATTCTTCTTCAGCTTCCTCCTTGTCTTCAGTATTAGCTTCATCAATGATCTCAGTATCATGTGGACTCGAAGGCACTTCTTCAATTGGAGCTTCTAGAACCGCATTCTCAACATGTACCACCATGTCCTGATTCAGTGGAGTATGACTTGGTTGTTTGGAAGAAGCAGTTTCAATACTTATCCTTTTCTTTTTCTTACTGGATTCTCCTTGTGCAGTTTCAAGTTGTTTTCTTTTCTTTACTTGACCTAAATCTCTTTCATTTTCTCTGCTTTGTGAATCTTTGCTAGGTGCATTGTGTTGTTCTTGCTGATCAAGTTCTCCCATTTTAGTATAGGTGAGTTTCTTTCCCTCATCAAGCAAGGCTTGTACTTGTTCATTTATCTGCTCTTTAGTGATAGCAATGATAGGCCTTATCAACCCTTCATCATCAACCTTTTCTCTATTAGCCCAGTTGACATCATAAGGCAAATTCCGGATCTTATTATATTCATCACCCAGAAGAGCTCTTTCACCTTCTAACTGATCAGGAATCCTTAATACCTTCGTGGCTCTTACTAAATCCCACCTCAACCTTGAACATTTTTGCATTTTGATATCATCATCATCTATAACATTAGCCCAATGATCTTCCAGTCGTTCAACATGCCTGTAAGAAGAATATGACTGTTTAATGGCTCCATGTGGGTCAAAGTTTTCTCTCCTTGAATCATGTGGATGTAGATGATATGCTTGAAGTTCAACTTTTGAATGCTCAGCTGCCTGCAGTGATGGACAAGAATAATATCTGCCAAGCTGGAGGGGAAACTGAACTCCAGCTTTCTTTCTTGCTTTCTGCATCTTATGAAACTCTAACAATTGTCTTGAAACCTCTAGCAACACCATCCTGTTTGAAGGATATCTAGGCAATTTGTATGGAAAGGATGTAAAACCCTGAATCCTGATATATGTGAACTTGTCATACTGGATGTAGTATCTTCCATACTACTTGATGAAGTTCCTAGCAGCACCTGTTAATCTTCTATGCGGTTCACCTCTCAATTTTCTCACTATGAACATGGCGAAAGCATCGTTAAACCTCTTATAGTGATTAATGTTTTTCAAGTGGAGTTGAGGATAACACTGATGTGAGAGAATCTGTTCAGGCTTTGTACCTACTTGTCCTTTAGCTGTTAATCCTTTGTAGACTACATTTCTTGCCAAGATATAAACAAGATAGGAAGTCATGAAGAAAGACTTTGTTTCATCAAACTTTTCAAACTGCTCATCAAGGCAATGGCTTATAAGGCCAGCCCAGTCAACCATCTTGTTCTTTGTAAACACATGATCAAAATAGGTATACATCCATCCTTCGAAAGTAGATGATTGAGGCCTACTTGTTACTCGATTCAGGAACATGATCAGGTAACTTATCTCTTGCTTGAAGTCTGCCTTGTGATATTTTGGATCTTCGAAATTATATATCTTGATTGATGGATCAATCATCCACTTCTTTCTCACTTCTTGCATGTAATGCTTAGAGTCACCTTGAAAAACACTTTGAGCAGTTGTAGGACAAATGAATACTCCCTTCCCTCTTGGGATGTTGAAGATCTCCTGAATAGCCTCCCTTTGCAAATAGGCGAGAACAGTCCCATCTTTGGCTATGATCTGTCTCTTCTGTTTATCATAGTGCTGAACACATTCCAACACTAACTCAGTGCTTGGCAAGGTAGGTGGGAAGCAGGCTGCTTGTACAATTCCACTTTTCGCTATGGCTTTGATGTCTTTGTTCCTTGTGATAGCAAGCAAGAAGTCCTTCACCTCCTTCAGGTTGACGTGTCCCATGTTGGTGTCTTCCACGCTCTTCCACTGTGTTTCAAGTTTGGAATCAGGTACGTTGGACTTGGCATCCATCTTGATCAAGACTTGTCTCTCTTTAGCTGTCATTCCCATTTACCTACAAAACCAGACTTAAATAAGTGACTTGAAATGCTAAAATTGACTTCACAAACCTGATTTTTTTTTATAACAAAGGCATGAAATTTAGCAGATTTAAATAAATAAAAGCCAAATTTATGAAGGAAAAGGATGGATAAAGCATACCTTATATCAAATTCTGACCTAAAAATGCAGATTTCTGTAAAAATTATTATTGAAATGGCAGAAATCAGGGGTAAAATATAAAAAATCAGTCTTTTAAATCTGCTCTTTCCTTAAAACTTTACTTCTCTTTTAACAAATTTGCTGCTCCTCCAAAAAATTCGCTGCCTCTTCTAGGAAAATTCGCTGCCTTCTCAGTGTGAATTATGCTCTAAATGAGGAGGAGCGCTCTTCATATATAGAGATTTTGTCTTATTAAATGTTGGCGGCTGAGGATGAAGTCGGCCTAATTTAGGCATTTAATAAAATTTCTTTTAAAATTCAAAATTTTTAGGCGCCAAAAGTAATTGGAATGCATACGAAGGGCGCTCTTGTTAGAAATTTCTCAGTCTAGGCGCTAAAGTAGATATCTTACTCTAGGGCGCAAATCCTCTTTAAGGCGCTAATCTTCATAGGCACTAATCCTTCAAAGCGCTCAATCTTCTTCTAGGCGCACATCCTCTTCTAGGTGGTTAAAGCATTCACTTAGGCTCAAATCTCTATCTAAGGTGCAAAAACATTCTCCAAGGTGCAAATCTATGATAATTTCTACTTAATCCTTTAAGGTACTCAAACTTGTGATCTTGAATTTACCACTTAAAAATCTTTCACTCTAGATGTTCAAATCATAATTGTAAACTCTCTGCATTGCTAGACGCTCAAGGATGATCCTTCAGTCTAGGCACTCATAATCTCTCCAAGGCACTAAAATTGAATTTTCATTCCTCTAGGCGCCAAAGTAGAGAGAAATAAGTAGGAATAAGCGCCTAGATGATTCTCTTCAGTTTTGAATCAAAACAATTAAACATATCTCTCTAAGGCTTTTCAACACTTGAACTCTATCTCCACATCAAGGCGCGCCAAGACTCACCATCTTACCTCCTCACTTTCTTTCTTCTTCTAAGCGCACATCCTCTTTAAGCGCTCTATTGCATTCACCTAGGCTTTCAAATCATAATTGTAAGGCACAAATCCTCTTTTATAGGCGCTAATTGAAGGTGGTACATGAGGAAAATAGCGCCTAGCATTATAATGTTCAATTTGACGTGCTTAATCAACTTTGAGAGTCAAAATGAGCCACCTCTCTGAAGGCACCCCAAAACCTCCTTTCTAAGTGAAGGCGCTCACATGGTGTTGTTTCCACTTATCTATCCTTAGGCGCTATTTTGAACTGGATTTCAAGCTTAAAACACTCTTAGGCGCAATTCACTACAAGGCGTTCACATTAGAAGGACTTGGAGTATATCCTTTCCTAGGTGCCAATTGATGTTGACAGAAATGTGAAATGGAGCCTTGAGCTCTTAAATACCTTTTGGCCAATTCGGAGGAGTCTATCTACAAGACGCTCAACTTGGTGAGATCCTTATGCATTCTTACTTAAGGCGCTAGTTTCAGATGACTAAAGACAATTGCCTTCCTCTCTCATCAGGGCACCAAAGAAGGTAGTCTATGCATGCAAAGGCACTTAGCTTAAGTTTGCTCATTTTTGACATTTGAAGCTGTCTACACCCTTGGGAGACTTGGATCATCCTTAGGCGCAATTCTTATGACCCTTTGACATGCAATGAGCGCCTTCACTCTTGAATCATTCCTTCTACACCAAGGCGCACTTTAATGAGAGCAACAACTCAAGGCGCTAATTTGATTGAGTTAGACTTAGTCTCACACCAAGGCGCCAAGAATGGGCGCCCAACACTTGTATCATTCCTTTAGCAATTTTTTTGATTTTTAAGGCCTTTTATGTCAATTCTAGTCAAGGCACATCTTTTAGAGTGGTTGAAAGTCTTCCATCATTTAGGCGCCTATCACTAATGACTCCAAATTTATCATTTTTTGAACACTAGTTGTACACCTTAGGTGCTACTTTGAACTCACCTCAACTATCCTTAGGCGCCCAAATAGATAGTTTGAGTGTTAAGGAAAGCCACTACTTTATCATGCAAATTCTTATCCATTCGGAGGCTCTTCATACTAGGCGCCAGAAGATAGGTTTCAATGAGACATCTCAAATCATTGTTTCTCCTAGGCGCAACTACCAAGATTAGGTGATCAAAGGGCTCTAAGACTCAAACACCACTTACTTCATCATGCAATAGCTCTAAAACATCATCAAAACTTCATGCAAAGCACTGGATTTCAAAAAAGGGGGGGTCCCTATTTCCAATGGGGTGATGTGTGATTTGGTCACAACAGTGCCAAATTGGATCTCTAAAGTAGGCGCAAATTCATGGTGGACCGAGATGAAAAGTGCGCCCTACTTCTCATAACACTCATCTAACTATAGATGATGATTTCAACTGAATGGAGGGTCTCTTCAACAATGATCAATTTCCCCAACTTATGGAATGCCCCCCCTTCATTTCCAAACACCTTGCAATGCTCCGGAGGGATGACTATACCTAGACGCCAATTTGGGATAGAAATTCCTCCAAAGTGCGCCTTCTCCTTCAGAATGCAAAACAAGGTCCAAAGATGCCAATGAACTTAGGCACTTCTTTGGAAAAGTCCTGGAGGTCAAGATGCACCTTGTCTTTATGAGGCGCAATTCATGGGTAGGAAAGCTTGTGAAGTGCGCCTAAGCTTAGTGAAGTGGTTGATAGCCTCTAAACCCTTTCTGGTACTTAAATTTCTTCAACTGATGATCATCTTGCACCAATACATCATCAAACTTTCAATCACAAGATCAACTCAAACTTAGGCGCTCATTAAGAGTCCTCTCAATTTAGGCGCATCTGAGAGGTTGAATTGGCAAGAGGTGGCGCCTAGCTTCCTAGACCTTATTTCAACATGTTTGAGCTCCAAAGTTGACCCAATGGCATCAATTGAAGACTAGTAGATGAAATCCTTCCTCTGGGCGCATTTGGGGTGACTAAAGATAGAAAAGTGCGCTATCCAAATCTAGGCGCAATTTCAAGGTGACTTGATCGCCCAAGTGTGCCTTACACTTCAAATCACTTATCTGACCTTGACAACTGGCTAAAAGTTCACTTCATCAAACAGAATCATCAAGATCTTCATTCTGGCTTGCCCAATCCTAGGCACACATTTGACATTGAACAAGCAAGAAGGTGCGCTCTGACTCCAGGAGTCCTGCCTTAGTCAATTTTGGCTCCCAGACTTAGCCAATTTAGCTGGAATCAGTACAGACAATTGAAATGGCCTTTGACTTAATCCTGCAAAACTGAAACAATATGTTAGCCAAAAACCAAGTTCATTCCCTCAAGATTGGTATTAGCCTCCGGGAATGATGAGTAGGCTAAACCATTGTTCGATGTGGATCACTCTGGAAAAGGGGACATGACAAGGTCCCAGCATTGGATCAAGTGCCATCATGGAGGGAAAATTCACAATTCAAATCTTTAATTTGAATTGGTTATAAAAGAAGAATAGGTGCTTCAAATTCGATCATCACGATTATCTTGAAACTGGTTGTGTTTGAAATTCATAGATCCATCTTTCATATTTTGAACAGAGATCATTAATATTGAGTGGCGATTCATTGTTGAAGACTTCTAGTATATTGACTCATCTTCAATGTTTGCATTTCGTTTCATAATTCTTGGCGCCGATTTGAAGAGGCTTCATCATTGAAGAGTGTCGAAGACCATAGGGAGGCGAATATATCAAAGCTACGATCCCCTTATCAAGCCAGCCTTTCGCTACTCAGAAAATGTAATGTCCCCTTTCCAAGCCTAGTCAGTGATAGGGCCATTAGCCTATTTCTGGATCTCGATAGGCTATTTGGTTGGTAAGGGATCTTTTGGAGTTGGTCTCTGGTTCAGTTTAATTATCAAATTTGGAGTTGTGAGGAGTTTTATTAAGTTCGATAATTAAACAAGATATTCTAATTATTTATTGTGCACTTAAGTATAAGGTGGAAAATATTTAAAGTGACTTAATTGTTATGTTAAGTGGGAAAACGAAAGTGTTTTATTTTTCTCCTAGTCACTTTAAAGTGTGCACATAACTTGGAAATAGAAATATTTTATAAGTTGGAGGAGAAGAAAGGTTCTATTTTCAAGAAAGTTTATTTTGTAACTCCTAGGTGCTTTTATAAAGGGAGTGAGAGTCATTGTGGAGTTTTATGCTTGGATTTTGTTAATGTTATGCTGCTGGTATTAAACCAGATGGATCACTCTTCCTTCTTGAGGATGAAAACCCTCATGGAGATGTCCAGTTTCGATGGTGCAATATCCTTCCTAGCTGGAGTATGGTGACTTCACACAGAAGTTGCACAGAGTTTCATTGGATTCCAGTGTTTTGAGAAGTTTTATTTGCATTCATGATTATTGTTTTGGTGTGGGATTTCAATTGTTTTGGAGTGAGAAAGATTTTAGTATTGTATTGTTTTTTTTGTGAAGTTTATGAGATAGCCGTACCATGTGAGCCATACCAGCTGAAATGGTACGATGGGTATTAGAAATTAATGTTGGTGATTTTGAAACCAAAGCATGTTGCAATATCATTGTATGCTATAAACGCCCTTTTTAAGCCTAATTGCTGTGGGTTTGAAGCATTTTTGAAATTATAATGAGTATGTCCATACTGCCATGGCCGTACAGGCTGGGAAATGATCGATACTGATTAGAAATTGATAGAAGAACATTAGCATCCTTTATTAATTGCAGATTGATTGTCATGCTTGGGCAACCACATTGATGGTGTTTTTCAGAGTTTTTGATGGATATTGAATATGCTACAAAGACATCCGTACAAGAGGGTGTCGTATGACTTTGAGAGGAAAATCTGAGTTTTGACTGTGTATTTTTATCTCCTGTTCATTGTTTTTTGCAGAGGTTTAATATCAGTTGGTAATGTTGGAAGGGATATGATCTCTTGTGGATATATGTGATTTCTTACAGCTTGGGGCAGTCGTACAGTCTCAAAGATGACTGATTTTATTACAGTTCAGATTGGGCAGTGAGATCATCTTGGTGCAGCAATGAATTCCTACATTCTTTAGTGATATCTTGCATGGTAAAAACTCTTCATTAATGAATCTTCAAGGATAACATCTCCAAGTTCTAATCATGTATTAATGTTTATGTCATGTCCCCATTTTCGGAGTGATTCCATATGGAGTTGATGATTAGCCTATCATCCATTCCCGTAGGCTAATATATTGTTAAGGGAATGATTCATAGCTTGAGCCTGTTTCTAAACATGGATAACCGGAATGTTGGCTTGTTTCTAAACATGGAGAACCAGAATGTTGGCTTAACAAGTGTTTTATTAACAAGTAGGTGATGACAAATGAAATCTTTCATTACATTTCTCAAATATCTAATTGCCTTTGTAATGAATTTTGCCAAGGTGGAGTTCTCTTAGTGTTATGCAAATCGATGGATCAAGGAAGCTCTCCATGACATTCGCCCAAAGGGAAAATAGGCTCCAGCTATCATATTATGTGCCACCGATTGGAATGGGATATTGGATCATGTGCCATCGTTGGAAAATTTGCAATGAAGAAAGTGTCAACATCAAGGATAGGTTTGCCCAAGGATAAAAGTGTACACGTCATTGGATCATGTGCCATAAAAATGTACACGGTGGTAGTTAGAGTAAAAGTGTACACAATGAAAGCAAATTGCATTGGATCTTGGGTCATCGATTCATGTTTAGAGGAGAAATTAGCATTGACAAGTGCCAATGGCTATGTGAAGGATCGACCCAAATGAAGTTGGAGTGTTTTAAAATACCAAACTCCTATGTGATTGCATACGCCAATGATAAAAGAGGAATTTTATATGCATACTGATGTGTTCGCCCAGCTGCAAAGAAGTGATTTTTATTGATTCTAAGTTGGCCGCCCAGTCAAGGATAAAGGTTAGTTATCATTAAAATTATGCCATCTGAATCAACGCCCAGCTAGAAGGAGAAAGAATGACTCATTGGTGGAATTCAATCAATAACAAATTAGAGTTAAATGGATCGACCCAGCTGAGGATGATAAAAGAAGATCTTCCACCAACAATAAGGCAATCGATTTTCTGTTATGTCTTATTCTTATTCATTCATTACTGGAAATATATGATTTCTAGTGATTTTTATGCAGGGAGATGACCCCTTGCTAATACGGTGATGGCCCCATATATTATTTAGAAGTGATATCATTCAAATAATCACTATTGAGCTTCAATTTGCAGGTTATTAAGGAGTTTGGAGTGAAGAATATTTGACTAGGAATGGTTTCATTGAATTCAAGCCAAGGTAGCATTCGTGGATTTTTGAAGTCATTGTTAAAGTTTTGACAACCTGATATGATCTGAATTTTCATCACAGCCAGCTGATACATATGGTCTACAGGGTTTTAGGATCCACATCATACCATAGGACAGTTTGTGAAGACCTTTGATGCATTGGATGACTCATCGATTGCACTAGGAGATGATAAATTGGAGTTTGGATGCAAACTGGGCATCCCACAGCAGCTAATATTTTGTCTGAGTCACCTACAGGTCTGATAACAAGGAAGTTTTGGAAGTATTAGACACTCTGCAGCAATTAAAGATCTTCTTCCACCCATTGTTCAAGCCTAGAGCCCCATCGCTTGGCCTAGAAGGAGACAATTGTGAAGTTGATATGTTACATCAATCAGCTGGGCAAATACAATGTGGATAACAGTGACTGTGGTCTGATACACAGAGATTTTCATGCATAACAGATCTCATGTCAAGCTGCTACCAGGTTCAATTAGATATAAATTCATTCTTCATGTATTGTTAATGATGGTATAGGGTTTGCTTGACATTTCATCATGTTTACATGGTCCGATATAGAACAGTGACAGTCTGATATATGAAACAGCAAGCATTACATTGTATTGTTCATCATTGGAAGATTCAATAAAGATTTGATGTGTTGCATCTGATTGTTCATGGATTTTTAAAAGTTACATTGCTTTCATAGTTGATATTTTGAAGTAACATTGGCAAAAATTTTAAGTCAAACTGCATTAGGGTCTTTACAGTGGTATCAGAGCCAAGATTTTGCCAGCCTTTCGGTTATGCATCCAAGAGAAGTTGGACCACACAGGTATTACACAAGAAGGACAGCTAGAGAGCAACATAATACAAGTGCTCAACCAATCATGGCCGAAGAAGGTGGTAATAGTGTAACGGAGGTAATGGTGGACAAGGTTAGCCAAGTGTTGAAGATTTCTTGACTACCTTTCTCAACAACAACAAGAGTTTGCTCGACAACAACAACAGGCTATGCAACAAATGCTTCAACAATTTCAGGATAATTTGGGCACAATTGTTGATAGGGCAAGGGACACACGTTCTAGGAGATCTAGGAGTGTGAGCAGTGGGAGAACAAGCATTGTAGGTGGAGCAAATTCTAATGCAGGTAGAGATACAAGGAGACATACACATAGAGAGCCTCTTACTCCTACAGGTACAACAACCATAACAGTTGATGATAGACCACTTCGTCCTAAATTTGAGCCAGTCATTGAGGAGACATCTTCAGAGGATGAGGAGGCAAATGTTTCTCTCACAGATGATATTATGGTTGCACATGATCAATATCATATACTTCCACCTGATGTTAGGTGAGACCTAAACTTCAATCAATTCATGTTTCAAAAGAGTGAAAAGAACAAGAAGAAAAAGGAGCAAAAACCAAAAAAGAAGGAATCTAAGGAGTACAAAGAGGCATTGAATAAGGTTCCTTTACCTAATTTTGATGGCAGCGGTAAAATAAGTGCTAGAGCATGGATACATAAGTTGGATACTTTCATCACGTTCAAGCCAATGAGTGAAGAAAAAGCCATTTAGTTTGCTACCATGCATTTGGAGGGCTTGGCATACGATTGGTGGCATCATGGACTTGTGTCACAACGGCATGATATGATTACCTCTTATGATGAGTTTATCTGCAGGCTTATCAACATATTTGATAGGAAGGACATAGAGGTCTATTATAGGGAATTGGCTCAACTGAAATAGGTTGGTAAGGTGGACTCCTACATTAATGAATTTCAAAAGATTGCTGTTATGGTTCGTGAAATGCCAGAAAAAAGAGTGACAATGTTGTTTGTTGAGGGCTTGAATGATAGAATGAGAGGATTAGTGAAGGTACATAAGCCTAAGACGTTGGATGAGGCTATTGAACTTGCACTTGATCTTGACACTTATCCTGCTTCATTTCAAGGCCAAAAGAAAAGCTTTGCTAGGGGTTTAGGTTCTAATCAGAGGAAGACATTTCAGCCTTTCAAACCTAGTCCTACTTCAGTGGAGAGAGATGAATTGAGAAGGAAGAAGTTATGCTTTTCTTGCAAACAACCATGGGAACCAGGGCATAGGTGCCTTGGAAAAGGCAAAGCACATCTTATTGAGGTACTTTCTGAGGATGAAAGTGAAACACATGATGATATAGGTTCATGCCATTATGATGATCAACCTACATTAGAGCTTCACGTAGGAGACATAGGTGATCCAATTACTATTGCTACTATTTCAAGAGTCCCTAGATACCATGCTTTCAGGATTAAGGGGGTTCTTAATGGATAGCGGATCACATGTTTGGTGGATAGTGGAGCTACTCATAATTTCATTGATTAGGGTTTGGTTATGAGACGAGGACTACATGCAGAGAACTTTGAGGGTTTCACAGTAGTTGTGGCTGATGGTTTTACCATGAGTTGTCAGAAGAAGGTTCCACAACTTAGTATTTAGATGGGTGATTATACAATGACAGATGATTTCTACATGGTTGGACTCTCAGGGATTGATGTTGTATTGGGAATGCAATGGTTGCATTCTCTTGGCAGGTATATTCAGGACTTGAAGAAGATGGAGATAGAATTCATTCATAATGGGAAGAAGGTTATTTTGAGAGCTATTTCAGATGGTACACCTAGAGTTGTTTCAGCAAGGCATATGGAGACTTTATTTCCTCATAATGACATTGCATGCGCAGCTTAAGTTGAGATATCTTCCAAGTCTTCTTCCAATAGTGAGTATCATGTAGATATCCAATCTGTATTGGATAAACACAATAAGGTGTTTGGTGACATTCCTCCAGGTAGGCCACTGGATCGTGGTTTTGAGCATGTGATTGAGTTGGAGGATGGGACTAAGCCCATCAATATTGCACCATATCGACATCCTAGGCACTTCAAGGTTGAGATTGAGAAAACGATTAAGGAGTTGATCGATATGGGACACATTTGACCATCATCTAGTCCATTTGCTTCTTCGGTGGTGTTGGTGAAGAGGAAATATGGTACTATGTGGATGTGTATTGATTACAGGGCACTAAACAAGAGAACAATCAAAAACAGGTACCCCATACCCAAGATCGATGAGTTGTTAGATGAACTACACGGGGCCATGTATTTTTCTAAGATTGATCTTCATTCAGGCTATCATCAGATATGTGTTCGCGAGGAGGATATCCCTAAGACAGCATTCAAATGCCACTACGGACATATGAGTTTCTTGTTATGCCCTTTGGTCTTACTAATGCACCTGCTACATTTCAATCTTGCATTAGCATGAGCATCTTCGACATGATTCATGCAAGATTGAAATGTAGCAGGTGCATTAGTAAGACATGATATATAGTAAGACATGGGATGAGCATCTTCGACATCTTGATGAGGTACTTGGAGTCATGGAGGCACAGTCATTATATGCAAAGGCTTCCAAGTGTGATTTTGGGATGGAGGAGATTCTCTATTTAGGGCATATGATTAGTGCTAATGGATTTAGAGTACAGGAGGAAAAGATCAAAGCAATACAGGAGTGGCCTATTCCCAGGACCATTTTCAAGTTGAGAGGTTTCTTGGGTCTTTGCAGTTACTACAGGAGGTTTGTTAGAGGATTTTCACAGTTGGCAGCACCATTGACAGACCTCACTAAGAAGGGGGCATTCTTTTGGTCCTCTAAGGCAAAGGCAACTTTTGATCGACTCAAGGAGGTGATGAGTACTACTTAGTGTTAGCACTACCAAATTTTTCACAGCCGTTTATTCTTGAATGTGATGCATCAGGAGAGGGTATTGGGGCTGTATTGATGCAGGATAGGTATCCCATTGCATACAAGAGCAAGAAATTGCGAGATGTGGAGCACCTATATTCCACCTATGACAAGGAGATGCTTGCCATTATGCATGCTTTGGAAAAGTTTCGTCAGTACTTGGTAGGTGTGAAGTTTGTGGTGAGGACCGACCACAACAGTTTGAAATACTTCTTGGAACAAAAGGATTTGAATGAGCGATAGCAGAAATGGGTCTCCAAGATACAGGCATATGATTTTGACATCTAGTTTGTGAAAGGGAAAAAGAACATTGTTGCGGATGTTGTTTACCCACAATATGATGTTTCAGACAAAACTTGGAGTAAACGGAAATATACAGCATTAACTATAAAGCCTATGATTCATACCAGAATTGCACAAAATAAAGCATTGTTTCCATTCATTGAATAAATCAGTATTACACTACAATGTCACAATGTTGCCTTTTGATTACAAGTATTGACTCAATATATAACTTATGCCAAGGTTGGTTGAGATACCAACTGTTGGCAGTGACTCCACAACTATCCAACCGTCGGGGTTAACCTGATAACACTCCTAAACTTAACTGTGCACAACATTAATTAATTCATGATTATTTATTTGGCCAACTACAGCCGACTACAATTATGACCGACTACATCAACCCCCCCACAAAATTAGTCATCTTCCAGACGACAGAAAACCATGAAGTATCAAGTGACATTAAGTAAGCTCTGCCAAACTGACGACAATGCTGAAGTAGGAGCTATGTAAAAGTAGAACCAACACATTTGGAACACCTGCCAGTAGACCAACCAACCAAGGGACCCAATCTGATAGCACGCTGAATGCTGCGAATGTTGCACCCCATTGCTCACTGAATTAAGATAGTACTGATTTGATGGGGGTTTTGGGGCAGCGCCCCTCATGGGGGTTTGGGGGTAGCGCCCCCAGTGGGGTCGAGGGGTAGCACCCCTCGCAGGGTCTAGGGGCAGCTTCCCTAGCGCACTCCCTATCACGATACAGGGCAGGGTCGAGGGGCAGCGCCCTTGCCGGCAAGCCCAAAATAAGACTTTCAAAACCATTCGGACCTTCATGACGCATATCATTTTCTCTGGATGGTTGACAAAATCCAACACTCATTTGCAATCCAAAAAACTTGTACGGTCGGCTGAGAACAAGAATTAGTACAGCAGTTTAGAAACTCTCAACTCCATACGGTCGTACGGTCTGAGGATGTATGGCAGGCAAAAACATTAACTCGTACGGTCCGAATTGTAGAACAACTTGAATCTCCTTTGTACGACCTATGTTTTTCTTAACTTTTTTTGTTTTCTTCCGAGCTTGCAATCAACCATATGCATTGTAGTTAGGGGTTTATATTGCAACTTCGGGCTTTAGGATGTCATGTGCGAGCTTGGGTCGTACGGTCAGAAGTCGTATGGCTTGGTCGTACGACTCACTTCCTTTTTTTTCCAATTTCTCCTAACATTTTATTTTTTTCATCTTTTCCAATTTTTCATCCATGTCAAACTGAATCGGATTTTTCTATTTTTCTCCGATGGGGTCCACGTTCGATCTGCAACTCCGACTGTAGAACTTTCTTGTCGCGTAAATTGTCTCGTAATATTTCTCTGAGCCATATCCTCCAATTTAATTATTTTAACTTCATTATTCGAAGACGTACCTTTATTGATTTTGTAATCGTCGGCAGGGACCGAAACTGTTGTCTTTCCTGGAACCAGAATTGTTGTCTTTCGAAAGCTGCGTACTATGTTCGGCAAACTGTCTGACTTTTTAACATCATTTTTTCTCTGTTGCTTTTCACCGATTGCCAAAAAATTGCAAGCCAACGGAATTACTCTATAGTCCTTATTCCTTCTGTATGGTCTCTTTCTGGCCGGTGTTTTCAATACTGGGTTCTTGTAGTTAGTTCCCTCACCCCGATTCACTTTGCTTGCCACTAGCTCCTCGCACTTGATCACTGTCTGGTTCAAATTTATGTACAAGTGTATCATCTATCTTGGCTTCACCCTCTGTATATTATTTCTATGCCTCTTCTAGTCGACTTGTCTTTGCAACTATTTGCTCTGGTATACTGTCTATTCTAGCCTCTCCTTCCTTATACTCTTCATATGCTTCTGGAAAAGCGTTACTTACTTCCTCCCGATTATCACCTTCCTCCCTTTTGTCACTCATTACTGGTTCTCTCTTGCCAAGTGGTCGAGTGTTTGTTAATCCATCAAGTGCTTCATTCGTCAACAATGTTTCACTTGGTCCAATGTTGCCGAGTGTTTCACTAGTCACCCGAGAGCATTCACCACTTTCTCTTATTGAAATCATGTTACACTCCGGTTGGAAGAATTCATAGTCTTCCATTTGCCAATCAAATAACCTGTTCAGTGAATTTGTCTCATCCTCCGAGCATTCATGGAGGTCGAAAATGCCTTCCTCGTTTGGCTCTATGGTTCCTCTTTCTCTCTCCATTCCGCATCCTTCCTCACATTCTGAATTTGATGATGCCAATTCTTCGCTCATTGTTTGATTTATTAAATCAATCACATACTTTCTTCTATTGCTTTCTATGGATAATGTGTTTCTTTTCCAATTATGATCTGCTCTGGCTACCACCAGCCATCCTCTTCCGAGCAATGCATCATACCCTCTCTTCTCTACCGGGATGAGTACGAAGTTTAGCAAGAACGGCTATGTCCCGATCGTCACCTTCTGTGCCATCAATGTTCCCAACGGCTTGATGCCATGCTAGTCGGCGCCCACCAATTGGAATGTCGGTGGCCAGAGTGTAGGTTTCCTAAGACTCTTCCATGTGTCTTCGGGTAGTATATTGACTGCTGCTCCTCCGTCGATGATCGTGTTTAGGATTTTCCCTCCAATCTCCATTTGTACGATTGCTGGCTTTTTCCCGATGTTAACTAACAGTAACATTGGGTTGATGACTTGTTCACCTTGCGGTGGAGGCTATACTATTAATTCTTTCCGTCGACCTTCTTGTCGTTGTCGTTGGTCATTACCGACTACGTTTGTGATTGCCATTCCGAGTTGTGGCATAGTTCGGAGAAGGTCCGTCACCTTGATAGGTACAGTGGTTTGTAGTGTCTGCCGGACAATATTGTTCTCCGCCTCTGATCACCAAGAGGTACTTGGAATGTCATGTCCCCTTCTAGTTGACATTATGTCAATTAAGTAGATTGGCCTATAATAGACCCTCGTAGGCTGATGAGGTTGGATAGATGGTCATTTGAGGGGAGTTTCTCCTTCAGTGGTCAGAGCTACGCAGGATTGGTGTTCGTTTGAAGTGTTTTGGACCCCGCATGCAGAACTTACTATTTATAGTAAGACATGGGTGATCGAGATGGACCCTTGCTATTTTTAGAAATAAGGGTTGGTCATATACAGAATCTTCATGCTAGTTTACAGTTCAGACGGTGTGCAAAACAGATGAGTAATAATGGCGATATTAATATTTATTTGGCTAAAATAAATATTAATAGTTTCAAGCTTATATTGTAAAGTTATAATATAATTTTATATTATAACTTAAGTCACTTAAGTGAAGGGTCAAATTATCATAGATGGGGCCAAGTGAACAATTAATTTTAAAGAAATTATTTGTGCACCATCTATAAAAGTTTCTTTTAAAAAAATATTAAAAGTGGGAATATGTCTTTTATCCCACATTGGCCAGGAAAGTGTTGAGCTCTCACAAGAAAAGAATAAAAGGAGACTTAAGAGCTCATTCTGGCATGCTTATGAAATATATATTTGATCATTGTGATTTTGAACTCTGAAAAGGGTTTACAGCTTTGCCATTGGAGAACGTAGTTCTTCTATGTGTTCATCATTTGAGCCAGTGAAATATCTGGTGAATTTGATAATTCAGAGAGAATCTCATACAAAGGTTCTAATTGTGCTTCAACAATATTTATTTCAGCGTCCATCGAATTCACAAAAAAATAAGGGTGAGATAAGTTGTAGCTGTGAATAGTAATTTGCTACAGTGCATGTGAATAGTGCATGTGAACAGTACCCGTGAATAGTGACGCGCTACAGTACCCGTGAACAGTGCATGAATAGTGCGCTACAGTGCTCGTGAACAATGATCGCTACAGTACCAATGCAGATATTAAGTGCTTATCTTTAGAATTTCACTAGGGTTTGAAGAGCAGATTTCATTTTGTGCAAGGAACAATTCTTGGTGAAGGTAATATTGACATTTGCAAGTTTATACCAGTCGAAGGAAGTCTACACCAGACTTGCAGTCCATCACATAGCAGTCCAGCTCATTATCATTTGACATTCATCTTAGGCAGCTTGGGTTGAGGATCAAATCTCCTCTATTTGGAGAAACAATAGAGCATTATTGAAAGTGTTAGAGGTTGACATTACAAGAAGACAAGTTGCTGATCAGACCTTGGTGTTGCAGACCTGGAAGTATATATTTCGTCATCAATACCATCAATCACTTCTCATCTCTTCCTCTAACCAAGGACAAGTAATCGGGAATGCTTCCTATGTGATTCCAAGTCTTTATTTAGGGATCTAAATCATTTTGTAAGGTCTGATATAATTGTTTATTAGTCAGATATGAATGTAATCAGAACTGCACAAGGTGGAAATAAAGTTGTCCTTTGGTGTTAAGTCATTGCTTTTCTTTATGTTAAAGAATTCCTTCATTCCCTATGCTTCCCTATGTATTATGTCATGAAACAATGCATAAAAATCATTAAATAAAACTCAGGAAACAGAATCAGAATTGGCACTTTCATGTTTGGAAAAAAATTTAAAACGGTAAAGCATTGAACAAGTGAATCAGAACTAGAAGGGATCTTACATGGAATATCCAGAGCGGTCTTCTCTTCCTTCGTCATCGCCTGCTGCACTTCTGCTTTTGCTTCTTTCATTCTTTTCTTTTCTGTACGTGGATCTGGGTAGACAACCTTCTTTGCTTGGGCTTTGGTGGTGACCGCCAGTACCTCTTGGTTTTGTTCTTCCACATTTAGCATGTTGATGCCTTTTTGCTTTGGGCAGTCGTCTTCATGATCTTCTAGTCCACACCATTTGCACAGTCTTCCCCCAGGGTTTTGGCCATTTTGACATTCTCAGGCGAAGTGGCCCCATTCATTACACTTTCTACACTATATCATGGGCCTCCCCTTACTGTCGTCATGTATTCTGTTTCTTGGACTTCTATTGCTTTGGTAACCTCCAGGGGATGCATGGCTATTGTACTGGGGCTTTGGTGGTATGTTCGGCCGTGTTGACGGTTCTCCTTGAGTGAAGACGACTTGTGTACCCCTTGCTTTCAGATTGTATGGGCATTCCCTGATGGAATGTCCCATTACTTGGCAGATATCGCAAAACAATTTCTTCGGACAATTTGCTTTTATATGTCCTCCTTTGCAGTTAGTGCACCACAACTCTCAACCCTCTTTCGCTGTTTCTTTGTTGGCCTTGAATTCTTTCATCATGCGTAACATATCTCTTCTTAATGCTTGGATGGTTTTTGATTCCCCATCACTGCTGTCGTCGGTACTGTCCTCATTGTCGGTCTTCTTCTTTCCTCGGGAGGATGTTTTATTTTCACTTTCTATATCCATTGCCCGATTGTACGCTTCAGCGTACAATGACGAAGGTACGACTTTCATTTTCTTCCTCAATGATGGGAGTAGTCCTTTGATGAACCATCTCTTCTTTAGTCCATTGGCTGGTTGAGTCTCTAGTTTCGCCAACAACTCCTTGAGTTGGCAATTATACGCTCTCACATTCTCATGTTTTCCTTGTTTAGTGTTGTATATCTCTGCTACAATTTCATTGTCATCTCTCAGCAGTTTGAATTCATTCTAGAATGCCTTCTTCAATTCTTGCCATGAAGCTTTCTATGCTACTTCCAGATCTGTGTACCAATCTATGGCACTATCTCTCAGTGTCGCTGGAAATGCTTTCAACCAATAGTCCACATCATCTTGCCTATTGGCTATCCAAATCGTCTTGCACGTCTTGCAGTGCCGTACTGGATCTTTTGACCCATTCCCTGTAAATTTTGGCAATTTTTTCCTCTCGGCTGGCAAAGTCACCATCCTTCCCCGATGCCCTCCTTGTGCGTTGGACCTGACTGGACTAGTTCTCTCGCAATGTCCCAGTGCGTCACTTGCACTCTCGGCTACGTTCGAGTCTTCCTTGTGTCCTCTGTCGGCGTCCTCTACACCTCGAGTCTCTTCGGGTTCGTTCCGGTACTCCCTCTGCCTGGGGTCTTAGGCTCAGATCTTCCAACTCTCGACCCTTCGTCATCCGATATAGATAACTCTCCGATGCGGTGTACGCTGTTTTCAATTTCTTCTGCTAATTTATTGTCATTCTTTTTTCCTTTATTTGTCAGCGATGTCTTGAAAATTCCTTCGTCGGTTTCGTTGACGAGGTTTTGGTGTAACTCGGTATCTTCATTTATTTCATGATGATGTTCATTGGCAATTTGTCTCAGTCTTTTCCTTTGTTCTTCTTTTTCCTTTAATCTCAATGATCTTTGTGTTCTTTCCTCTGGTGTTTCTTGCCCACTTGATACTCGATTCTTATCCTTATTGAGTTGTATGGGCATTAATTGCTACTCGTACGGACCTTAGTTGCCAAACATATGTCTTCGGCTTGTATCTCGGCTTGGCAGTCTGGTGAGGAGATGGTCAACCTCTTGGTTGACATGCAGTTGATCCCAGATGACCGACTGAGGGACCTCTCGCCTGAGAGCCTCCTTCTGTACATGGTCCTTCAACAAGATTTCCCACAAACTACAGAGGTCTTCTGTCAGAGTGTCTTCATGATCCTCATTTGCTTGTACTGGCTCTTCAGTCGGCTGCCCCATCACGATGCCGTTCTCCGATTTGGATGTTCACTGGATTCGCTTAGGCAACGACGCCAAATGTTTACCTACAAAATGATGTTTCAGACAAAGCTTGGAGTAAACGGAAATATACAGCAATAACTATAAAGCATTGTTTCCATTCATTGAATATATTAGTATTACACTACAATGTCACAATGCTGCCTTTCGATTACAAGTATCGACTCAATATATAACTTATGCCAAGGTTGGTTGAGATACCAACCGTTGGCAATGACTCCACAACTATCCAACCGTCAGGGTTAACTCGATAACACTCCTAAACTTAACTGTGCACAACATTAATTAATTCATGATTATTTACTTGGCTGACTACGGCCGACTACAGATGCACTTTCTAGGAGGCCTATAATTTGTTCCTTGAGTGAGATTTCAGCTGATTAGAAATCTCAACTTTTAGTTGAGTATTCCAAATCTACTTTTGCATGTGAGATCATGGATGGTATTATACAGGATGACAGGTATAAGATAGTGGATGATGTGATATATTATAAGGATAGGATATTCTTCGTACCTGAGTCCAAGTTTAAGCAATAGATTTTGCGAGCCATTCATGACACACCTCTAGCAGGACATCCAGGGTTTTTCAAAACCTATAGACATTCGTGAGAGATTCTCTTGGAAGGGTCTCAAGGATGATGTCTTACATGTTAGAGAGTGTTTGACTTGTCAGCAAAACAAGTCCGAGCATACTTTTCCCGCTAGTCTACTTCAGCCATTGCCTATACCTGAGCAGAAGTGGGAAAGTATCTCGATGGATTTTATCACGGGTCTTCCGAAGGTACATGGTAAGGATTGCATATATGTGGTTGTTGACAGGTTAACCAAATATGCACATTTTTATCCTATTGCAGCGGATTATACATCTTTACAGGTTGCAGAGCTATTCTTCAAGGAGGTATTCCGTTTGCATGACCTTCCAAAGACCATTGTGAGTGACCGGGATAGCAGGTTTGTTGGGATGTTTTGGAGAGAGCTATTCTGACTTACAGGTACAAAGTTGACACCTAGCACTAGTTATCACCCTCAAACGGATGGACATATAGAAATTGTTAATAAGTGGGTTGAGGGATATCTTTGCAATTACGTTGCAGGACATCAGCGTGCTTGGGTGAGATGGTTGTACCTTGGTGAGTACTATTATAATACCACCTACCACATGTCGATTGGCATGACTCCATTCAGGGCACTATACGGTTATGATGCACTTTCTTTTGTTGACTTGGCTTTTGATGATAGTAGAGCTCCTAGAGCTAAAAAGTTGATGCAAGACACATAGGATATCCTTAGAGTTCTTAAGGATAATATTCAGCATGCACAAAATCAGTAGAAGATTTATGCAGATAGGCATAGAGTTGAGAGATCGTTTGAAGTGGATGACTTGGTTTTCTTGCGCCTACAACCATATAGACAGAGTTCTTTGAAGAAGAGTGGTGCAGAAAAGCTCAAACTGAGGTTTTATGGGCCATACAGGATCGTGAGGAGAGTTGGCGAGGTTGCATATGAGTTAGAGTTGCCAGCAAGAAGCTGCATACATAATGTATTTCATGTATCATGCCTCAAAAAGGCATTGGGACAGCATGTGGTTTCTTCTCCTGATCTCCCACCACTTGATGAAGGCATGTTGATATTAGAGCCAGATGATATTGTTGACATGAGGGAGCGTAAGTTGCGTAGCCAAGTTATCAGGGAGTATTTGGTGCGATAGAGAGGTTTGCCATTGGAGGATGCTACATGGGAAGGAGAACAGATTTTAGAGCATCCTAATCTTCGATTGCTTAAGGACAAGCAATCCTGGGAAGGGAGGACTGTCATGTCCCTATTTTCGGAGTGATTCCATATGGAGTTGATGATTAGCCTATCATCCATTCCCGTAGGCTAATATATTGTTAAGGGAATGATTCATAGTTTGAGCCTATTTCTAAAATGGAGAACCGGAATGTTGGCTTGTTTCTAAACATGGAGAACCGGAATGTTGGCTCAACAAGTGTTTTATTAACAAGTAGGTGATGACAAATGAAATCTTTAATTACATTTCTCAAATATCTAATTGCCTTTGTAATGAATTTTGCCAAGGTGGAGTTCTCTTAGTGTTATGCAAATTGATTGATCAAGGAAGCTCTCCATGACATTCGCCCAAAGGGAAAATAAGCCCCAGCTATCATATTATGTGCCACCGATTGGAATGGGACATTGGATCATGTGCCATCGTTGGAAAATTTGCAATGAAGAAAGTGTCAACATCAAGGATAGGTTCGTCCAAGGATAAAAGTGTAAACGTCATTGGATCACGTGCCATAAAAATGTACACGGTTGTAGTTAGAGTAAAAGTGTACACAATGAAAGCCAATTGCTAAGTTACCGGAAACGCCGGTGCAGGGTGCGGGTACGGTACCCGACAGGAGCGGGAGCGGGAGCGGGAGCGGGCTCGGGAGCGGCGACGGGTGCGGGCAGGGAGCGCCCCGCCCGCCCCGGGTTCTCTGTGGGTTCGCCATAGGCGAACCCACAGAGAACCCGGGGCGGGCGGGGCGCTCCCTGCCCGCACCCGGCCGCTCCCACCCGCTCCCAGATGCTCCCGCGGGCGGGAAATTTTTTTTTTAATGTTAAAAATTAAAAAAAACGAATTTAAAACTCAATTTTTAATGAAAAAAAACAAAAACAAAAACCCTAAAAAGGTGAATATAACAAAAACGACCCTATTCATTTCTTATTTTTGCAACTCCTCCTCCATTTCACAAGGGTTTTTCACATTTTGTTCATTTTTGCTGCTGCTTTGCATTGTGGAGGGCATCCAGAATCGATTGCAAAGCACCAAGGAAGGATTGTAGCTTGCACAAAGGTCATCTATTGATCTGAGGTAAGTAGTTTAACCTATTTTTTCTAGTTTTTGTTGAATTTGTTCAAGTTTTTTATGGATTTTTAAATTTTTTCAAATTTTTTTCAAAAATTTCAACTTTTTTTTTGAAAAAAAAAAACAAGTTTGAACATTTTTTAAACATATTTTATTGTTTCTCTTGAATGTTTAGGTGTTTTATTAGTGTGTAGGGTTAGAATATTTTTATTATATTTTAATTTTTATTATTTTAATTTAAATTTTGTAATTTCTTAAACAACAATCTATTTGAAAGTGAAATGGCTACGCCTACTAGTTCAAGTTCGGTGGGTCTTGAGAAGAGTAAACAATTTAAATATGATCAAGGATCTCCTCTTTGGAGACATGTCGACATGATTGAACAACTAGCAGGAGGTGGGGCTTTTGTTTGGGTTTGTAATGAGTGCAAAGTCACATTTAAGAGCTCATATACTCGATTGAAAGCTCACTTATGTGCCATAAGTGGAAAAGGAATAAAAATATGTGAAGGGCCAAACAAGAGGGGGTTGCCAAAAGCACAAATTATGGCATACATTAAAGAACAAGAAGAAGCTGATGAAAAGAGTGCAAGAGCAAAATCAAGAGCTCATCCTTTAACAAAGAAAACATCAATGAATCCACCTACAGAAGCTCCTTGTTCTAGGCCACAACATCCTTTCTTGGACTTGGATGTAAACCAAGATGATGAACCCTCTTCTTCTTGCAAAAGAGGTCCATTGGCAAAGGCATTTCAAAATGAAACGAGAGATATTGCAGATGAAAAAATTGCACGTTGCATTTATGCCAATGGTCTTCCTTTCAACTTGGTGAGATCACCATATTGGCGGGAAATGGTGGTAGCAATTAGTAATGCACCTTCTGATTATACAGGTCCTGGTTATGAAAAAGTGCGAACCACTTTATTGGCAAAAGAAAAAAGTTATGTAGAGAAATCACTAAAACCAATTAGAGATTCATGGATTGAAACAGGAGTGTCCATTGTTTCTGATGGATGGAAAGATTGCAAAAACCGACCTTTAATAAATGTTATTGCTGTGTCCCCCAAAGGGGCAATGTTTTTGAAGTCGGTTGATTGTGAGGGGGAAATCAAGGATGCACAATTTATTTCCAAAATCCTCATTGAGTCCATAGAGATGGTGGGTGTTGAAAATGTTGTCCAAGTCATTACAGACAATGCAAAAAATTGTAGGGCAGCAGGTGCTTTGGTTGAGGAAAGATACTCACACATATTTTGGACACCATGTACCGTACACTCCCTTAACTTGGTGATGCAAGCAATTGGCACTCAAATAGATTGGGTGAAAAATACATACAATGAGGGTGAGGAGATTCAAATGTTTGTGACAAACCATCATATGTCACAAGGCATCTTCAGGTCTTTCTCGCATTTGGAGTTGTTGAAGGTAAATTTAGTTTATTTTAATTTTAACTTATGCCATATTTTTATTTACTTGAGTTGCATGATTCATTGATTTAGATTCTTGATTTAGATTTTAATTTTTAATGTGTTATTAACTTGTTTTTTTACATAACATTAGGTTGCTGAGACTCGATTTGCATCACACACAATCGTTTTGAGACGACTTGTGAAGGTGAAAGAGGCATTAGGCTCCATGGTCACTAGCCACCAATGGAGTATATGGAAGACAGCTAATTCAGAAAGGGCTCAAAAGGTGAAGTCATTGATCCTAGCTGATGAGTTCTGGGAACGTGTGCAATATGTTTTGAGTTTCACGGAGCCTATCATGAGTATGCTTAGGTTTGCTGATACAGATCAGCCATGTTTGGGGGAAATCTATGATGGCATTGACTCCATGGTAGAAAAAATAAAGAGCATAATAACACAAAAGGACAATGACCCCAATGAAACATTTTTCCTAAGTGTCAAAAAAATCATTGATGACCGTTGGGACAAGATGAACACACCCTTGCACCTCCTTGCATATGCCTTGTCTCCCAAATATTATAGTACTGAGATACTTGCTTTGCAGGGGAGAACCGCACCATATAGAGATAGAGAAGTTGCTTCCGGCTGCATGAAAGCATTTCGAAGAATCTACTCCGATCCAGAAATGGTGAATGGTGTTAGGAAAGAGTTTGGCAAGTTCATACAAGGACGAGAGCATAGTATGTGTGCTATTGCAGACATGTACAAGGAAGATGCACATACATGGTGGTACCTCCATGGGCAAGATTATGTTTTGCTCCAGCCTCTTGCAATCAAAGTTCTATCACAAGTAAGCATGTTTTATTTTAACATTCTTAGTACTTACCATTTTTTGCATTTTAAAGTTGTATTGACTAGAGCTCTAATTTGAAATTTGAATAGGTTGCAAGTTCTTCTTCGGCTGAACGGAATTGGAGTACATACTCCTATATCCACTCAGTGAAGCGTAATCGATTGGCTGCTAAAAAAGCAGAAGACTTGGTCTATGTCCACTCCAACTTGCGTCTTCTATCACATAAGCAAGTTGAGTACAAGGACGGGGCAGCGAAGAATTGGGATATAGCCCCTGAGTGTGCCAACTTGGATGCATCTATTACAGAGCTTGCTACAATCACTGTAGATGATGAGGAGAATTTTCTACATGATGTACATAGTGCGAGTGGCACTCCATATGTTGATGTTTCAAACGATTTGCAACCAACCAATGATGATGACTTAGATCTAGATCCTTTTGATGAAGATTGAAGAGAGAAAGATTGACTTTTGAATCTTGATTATAGACTTATACTTATAGTATTTTACTATTTTGGAATTTCAAATTTTGTAATACAGTACTGACTACTGAGTATTTGTAATGATTTTCAATGTTTCATTGTTCATTGGTCATCTAAATTATCAATCAAGATTCAAATGTATTATGTATGTTCAATTCTGTATATTTTTTAATTTTTTTGGTATATACAGTTATACTATATAAATAAATATATATATATATATAAAATATATATATATAGTACAGCCGTACCCAGCCGTACCCACAGAAAAAAAAAATTTTCGCCGTACCGGCGTACCAGAACCCCGCTCCCGAACCCGTTCCCGTACCAGAACCGACAACTTAGGCCAATTGCATTGGATCTTGGGTCATCAATTCGTGTTTAGAGGAGAAATTAGCATTGACAAGTGCCAATGGCTATGTGAAGGATCAACCCAAATGAAGTTGGAGTGTTTTAAAATACCAAACGCCTATGTGATTGCATATGCCCATGATAAAAGAGGAATTTTATATGCATACTGATGTGTTTGCCCAGCTGCAAAGAAGTGATTTTTATTGATTCTAAGTTGGCCGCCTAGTCAAGGATAAATGTTAGTTATCATTAAAATTATGCCAGCTGAATCAACGCCCAGCTAGAAGGAGAAAGAACGATTCATTGGTGGAATTCAATCAATAGAAAATTAGAGTTAAATTGATCGACCTAGCTGAGGATGATAAAAGGAGATCTTCCACCAACAATAAGGCAATCGATTCTCTGGTATGTCTTATTCTTATTCATTCATTACTGAAAATATATGATTTCTAGTGATTTTTATGCAGGGAGATGACCCCTTGCTAATATGGTGATGGCCCCATATATTATTTAAAAGTGATATCATTCAGATAATCACTATTGAGCTTCAATTTGCAGGTTATTAAGGAGTTTGGAGTGAAGAATATTTGACTAGGAACCCTTGGTTTCATTGAATTCAAGCCAAGGTAGCATTCGTGGATTTTTGAAGTCGTTAAAGTTTTGACAACCTGATATGATCTGAATTTTCATCACAGCCAGCTGATACATATGGTCTACAGGGTTTTAGGATCCACATCATACCATAGGACGGTTTGTGAAGACCTTTGATGCATTGCATGACTCATCGATGGCACTACGAGATGATAAATTGAAGTTTGGATGCAAACTGGGCATGCTACAGCAGATAATATTTTGTCTCAGTCACGTACAGGTCTGATAACAAGGAAGTTTTGGAAGTATTAGACACTCTGCAGCAATTAGAGACCTTCTTCCGCCCATTGTTCAAGCCTAGAGCCCCATCACTTGGCCTAGAAGGAGACAATTGTGAAGTGGATATGTTACATCAATCAGTTGGGCAAATACAATGTGGACAGCAGTGACTGTGGTCTAATACGCAGAGATTTTCATGCATAACAGAGCTCATGTCAAGCTGCTACCAGGTTCAATTAGATATAAATTCATTCTTCATGTATTGTTAATGATGGTATAGGGTTTGCTTGACATTTCATCATGTTTACATGGTCTGATATAGAACAGTGACAGTCTGATATATACAACAGCAAGCATTACATTGTATTGTTCATCATTGGAAGATTCAATAAAGCTTTGATGTGTTGCATCTGATTGTTCATGGATTTTTAAAAGTTACATTGCTTTCATAGTTGATATTTTGAAGTAACATTGGCAAAAATTTTAAGTCAAACTATAGTAGGGTCTTTACAGTTTATCACTGTATATGGTTTTGTTGTAATCTTTATGCAATTCACATAATAACCCTTGGATGGTTTACTGCCAGTGTGGAGAAAGAACCTTTCTTTATTGTTCTCACTCACTAAATAAGTGGAGTATTCCCACTGAATAAATGGATGGCTTTGTAATATTTTCATGTTTGCTTCTTTACCCACTGAAAGTGGTGAATCCCCACAGCTTGTGGATGCCTAGATATGCAGATGAATGTTTACTTGTTTGCACAAGGTTATAGTTTGTAATCCAAAGCACAATATGCTCTCACCTCGCCCAGTTGGGATCTTGGTGATCAGAAGTGTGGAGGAGTTTTAATTGTGCTCACATTGGTTATCATTGTTCATTACTTTTTGGAAAAAATTTGGGGGTTGTTTGTTACAGGAAATACCTTGACTTGGTCATCCCCTATCTGAGGGTTAGCAATGGCGGTTTGAACTATATAGCAAGCGGATTTTGCATTATAGAGCAAATTCCATCACAAGGGTGGCGCATCCATTCCACAAGGACATCGATTGCATATATAGGAGGTGGTGGACTATCTAACAGCGACACATACATACCTGCGATCTATATTGGAGTGAGCCCGACTCCTGGGAAAGACAACAACTCATAGGCAGCGAATCAATACTCTGTCAAAGACATTCACATCCGTAGCAGTCAGCATCACCATTATAGGAAAAGTGGATCATCAATCTGAGTATACCATACATCTTAATCAGCATTGTCTCCTAAATTGGTATGTAGGGATCATCTTCCATTGTAATAGTACCTTGTGTTTGCATAAATACCTCTGATTGAACCAGCTGGATAAGTTGCAATTGGTTGTCATAGACCTCTGATGTAATTACAAATCTGAGGATCTGATATGAAACAGTGAGATCTAGATATCACTTGCTAATCAATGTAATTTGAACTTCATGTTGTAATGCAAGTAGGAAGGCTGCTGTAACCATTGTTATTCGAATTGCATTTTTTCTTAGTCATAGATTTTGTGTCGGAGACACTTGAATTTTGTAATAGATCATTTATTGCATAATTGAAAGAATTCAAACAATTTCACATCAAATACCAAGAACGACACATTACAATGGTATCGGAGCGAGAGATCTTGCCAGCCTGTAGGGTATAATTGGATTGACGAAAGTCGTATTCTTCCAATAGCATTTCGTGCATAAGTCTAGAATTATATCCACCTACATTGTGTTTGCGATTTAACTAGACTCTTATTCGAGTATTATGAGTGAAAAGATTGACCTGGTCGGAAAGTAATTGTTATGCATACACCGACTCCATTTGGTCACACATACAGAAGAAGTGGAAAGGAAGAAGAGACCTATCCTTTTGCTGAGATGGATAGGAACAGAAGAATGGGAAGCCTACCAAGAGATAATGAAAATCCATTTTTGTTGGAACAACAAAGGACAAACAGGAATTTAGAACAACTAATGGCTACACAGAATCAACTATTGCAAATGATGACTCAAACTAGAATAACATGAAAGTGAACGAAACACCAACAGGAGCTAGAAGCGTGGTAGGTATGCTGCTTTAAGGAAGAACACGTGTCTACAATGGATAGGCCCTTCCAGCCTAAGTTTCTGCCTATTGAAGAGAAATAGGAAGAGAATTTTGAGGATGAAGAGGAACCGACTTTTGTAGAAGAATTGTCTGCCGTATGTGATGAATATGATGCCCTACTTGAAAATGTCAAAAGAAGAATTAACATCAATCAATTTGTTGGTGCCTAAATTCACTGTCAATTAATTTAGCAATTTTCATGCAGGCACCATCCCAAAATATCCAAAAGGTTCTAAGTTTTGGCACCCCTTCAGTGTTTTTCAGCATCTGCATCTCATTTCTTGAGGAGGGGTCTTCGTCTTTTCTCCATCGGCATGGGTTCGTTTTTGTGTCTTCGACATTTCGGTTTGAATTTGAACCCTTTTTTCTCTAAGTTCAGTGGTTCAGCGGTTCAGGGTTCAATTTTCTTCTAACGGGTCGCATTATGCATTTGCCTTGCGCAAATATTGCATCGTTGAACCTCCCGCTTGAACCCTTTTGTTTTGGTTCAAGGTTCAATGGTTCGAAGCTTTGTTGCCTATGGAGTATTATTTTTGATGTTTGAACCATCGCGTTGAACCCTCATGTTGAACCCTTTTGGTTCGGGGTTCAATGGTTCAAAGTTTTATGTTTTTGGTCTTATCGGAGTGATTGGCTTCATCGGCGAAAGATTTCTTGAGTGCTCCGATTGTTTTGGTCTGGCCGATGGATGTCCATCGGCGTGTGTTTGGCTATCGGCGAAGCAAATTTTTGGGCCGCCGATGTAAGGAGTTTGCCCGATGGGGAATGCCATCGGAGTAAGATTGCATATCGGGCTAGCAGTTGGAGGGTCCACCGATGGGGTAGTGTCAGGCCGATGAGGATTTGGAGTGGTCATCGGTGAGAGTTGTATTGTCGGCCGAAGTGTTTTGGGTTGTGCCGACAATGGGAGGTGTGGCCAATGGGGTGTCATCGGCGTGTGTCTTGCCGAAGGATTGTGTATCGGGGTGATCGGCTGTGTCAGCGAGGGCAATTCTTGTTGTGTCAATAGAGTTGGTTTCACCGACGGAGATAGGAAGCGAGGATGTTGTCGGCGTAACTTGGTAGATCGGCGAAGGTTTGGAAGGTCGGCCCGATGGTCTATCTCTGGCCGATGAAGTGGAATGCGAAGCAAGTTATATCGGCCAGACTATTGAGCTCGGTGAGAGATTTTTGGGGTGGTCCGATGGTGTTAGTCTTGGCGATGGGCTTTTGGCGAGGGCATGTGTGTTGAGCGCGGCAAAAGCGCTCAACACTGGGTATGTATGCGGCCCCATTTTTAAACTAATGAAGTGGTCTCGGCAGCATGCATGTGGGACTATTCTTCCTGCTTTTTTTTGAACCTGTGGTAAATGCGTTTTGGCGGGAAACTTCCATTTGAACGTAGCGACAATTTCCAGGTAGGCCGCGGGTGGTTGAGCCATCAATGGCTACTGTAGCGGGGGTATGGGCGATGGTACACATGATCAGGTTGCCCAATTTTTGAGTGAAGACTTCCTGATGGCGGCGCAAGGCTCGAGGCCTCCCTTGTCTACTGCATTGATGGCTTCTGAGCGCCATTGCCTCTGATGGATGTATCTGGCAAAGTTTTGACTTCTGGCCATGTAATTAATTGCTGAATGTACACGGTTCTGTATAAATGGTTTTGGCTGTGTTACTTTTTAGAGGTTGGAGGTTTTTTGGGCTTTCGGCTCTGACTCTGAACATAAGGTGTTCACATTTTGAAAGGCATTTTTTGCTACAGACTCGGTCCTTAGTCTGGTGTACTAATCTATCTTGGATTGTAAATGATGATTTTCTCTGTGATGACCTTCTATGCAGATTGATTTTAAATGAAAAACACCTGTGTGTGTATTGTTTCTGATTGTCTCCTGTATGTCATTTGTTTTCCTTTCAAACAAGGTTGTCAAGGACTTCCAAGTTTTTCAGTGTATGCATACTGTGTGTCTGATTTATTGCGTCTGCTCAAGGAGTGGTTAAATAGGCTTTTGATCAGATACAAAGGGAAATAGATTGCATCATAGGATCTGTTAAGCATGATCATTAATGATACTCTTTCTTGGACATGTTGTTGTTAGGCAGTAGCATTATTCTTAGGTCCTCTGGATATGAATTTATGTTGTCATGGGGAGACATTTACAGTCTTAGATATGACTCTGCTGCCCAGATAAGGCACTGGTTTGGGAATTTGTCTATTCAATGGGTCTAGGAAAGTCCCATCACTCCAAACACCATTTCAACCCATCTCATCACTTCCACCTGTTAGTTGTAGGATTAGGATTAGGAACCTCTGCATGCTCTCATACCTAACCAAACATTATGTCCAAGAATGTTGCCAACCTTGTGATTTGTTACACAAATCTTGGTCCATACATGAGAGTATTCTGCCTGTTGCCGTCAAGTTAAATCCTTCTGTCATTGAGCTAGTCAAGGTCATACTTTTATCAAATAGGGACACCCCCCTTGGTGCGGCAGAACCAGAAGTGAAGGGGAGGAGCTCACGCAACCTCCTGTATTCAGTTGGCTGAATCTGCCTGTGCATTAGAACTGGCAAATCCTAATGCTGATTCAGAAGAAAAACCAACACAATTCATGAGTGAAAGAAAGGAGAGGAAAAGAACAAAGGGAGGTCAAAGACCTAAAAGGCCAACAAAACAAAACAAGGAATATCAAGATGCACTAAACAAGATACCCATACCTAATTTTTCTTGGGTACACAAACTTGATACATTCCTCACACTCAAACCCATGGATGAGTAAAAAGCTATACAGTTGGCTACAATGCACCTTGAAGGGATAGCATATGATTGGTGGCATCATGGTCTTGTTTCACAAAGACATGCAATGATCACTTCCTATGATGAGTTCACACAAAAGCTTATCACTCGATTTGATAGAAAGGATGTGGAAGTGTATTACAGAGACTTGGCACAGTTGAAACAAATGGGTAAAGTGGATTCCTACATCAGTGAGTTCTAGAGGATTGCGGTAATGGTTCCAGACATGACAAAAAAGAGGACAGTAATGTTGTTTGTGGAAGGATTGAATGATAAGTTGAAGGGATTGGTGAAGGCTCACAAGCCTAGCACACTTGATGATGCTATTAAATTGGCACTGGATCTTGATACCACATCTACATCGTTTCATCCACAAAAGAAAGTTTTCAAAGGCTCTAGTTCAAATCAAAAGAGATTCAATCAACATAAGTATCCACTTCCTAAGATGGATCAAGAGACAAAGAATGAATTGAGAAGGAAGAAGCTTTGTTTTTCTTGCAGGGGACTGTGGGAACCAGGGCACTGATGCCTAGGGAAAGGCAAGGTACATCTCATTGAAGTCATTTTTGATAAAGAAAGTGAGACTACGGAAGATAATAACTTGGATGATATTGTTGATCATGAGGAACCACAGTTACAGTTGGAGCTTGAACCGAATGTTGAAACTAAAAGGCATGTAACCATTACAACAATTTTAGGAGTACCAAGATATCATGCGTTCCGATTGAAAGGAGTCATCAACAGACAAAGAGTCACTTGTTTGGTTGACAGTGGAGCTACTCATAACTTCATTGATGAGGGCTTAGTTGTGAAAAGAGGACTAAAAGATGAGGATTTTTCTAGATTCAGTGTGATAGTTGTAGATGGATTTACCATGGATTGCACTAGGATGGTACCACAACTTGATATTCGAATGGGAGACTACACATTGACTGATGATTTCTATGTTTTGGGATTGAGAGAGATTGATGTTGTTTTGGGAGTTCAGTGGTTGCAGTCACTTGGCAGATACATACAGGATTTTAACAAGATGGAACTTGAATTCATTCATGATGGGAAGAAGATTGTTGTGAGAGCACTCTCAAATGGAGGCCCTAGAGTTGTGTTAGCAAGGAGAATGGAAACATTGTTTAGGCATGATGATGTTGCTTGGGCAGCGTAGTGCTTTGTTTCATCCAAATCTTCTTCAAAAGAATAGGAGTATCATGTGGATATACAATCAGTGCTTGACAAACATAGTATGGTGTTTGGAGAGATTCCTCCTGGCAGACCACCAGATTGTGGGTTTGAGCATGTCATTGAGTTGGAGGAGGGCTCCAAGCCCGTCATCACTACACCTTATCGTCATCTGCAACATTTCAAGGAGGAGATTAAAATATGATTAAGGAATTGTTGGAGATGGGATTCATTCATCCTAGCTCTAGCCCATTTGCATCTTCAGTAGTGTTGGTGAAGAAGGATGGCACAATGAGGATGTGCATTGATTACAGAGATCTGAATAAGAAGACAATCAAGAACAGATATCCCATTCCCAGGATCAATGAGTTGCTTGATGAATTGCACGGGGTAGTGTATTTCTCTAAGATTGATCTTCATTCAGGGTATCATCAGATGTGTCCGTGAAGAGGATATACACAAGACAACATTCAAATACCACTATGGACACTTTGAGTTTTTGGTTATACCATTTGGATTAACCAACACACTTGCTACATTTCAGTCATGCATGAATCACATCTTTTGTGGGCAGTTGCATAAGTTTGTGTTGGTGTTATTTGATGACATTCTGATATACAGTAAGACTTGGGAGGAACATTTGCACCACATTGATGAAGTACTGGGTATCATGGAGGCTCAGTCATTATTTGCAAAGGCATCTAAGTGTGAGTTTGGTATGACAGAGATTCTCTATCTAGGGCATGTTATTGGAGTTGATGGAGTTAGAGTTCATCAGGAGAAGATACAAGCAATTCTGGATTGGCCACCTCCGCAAAACATTTCAGACTTGGGAGGATTTCATGGGCTATGTTGCTACTATAGGAGGTTTGTAAAAGGGTTTTAACAGTTAGTAGCACCTCTCACAGATCTCACCAAGAAAGGAGCATTCAGTTGGTCAAATAAGGCTCAGATTGCTTTTGACAAACTCAAGGAGGTGATGAGTTCATGTCCAGTGTTGGCTTTGCTGGATTTCACACAACCTTTTGTGTTCGAGTGTGACGCATTAGGAACAGGCATTGGTGCAATATTGATGCAAAATAGACATCCAATTGCTTTTGAGAGCAAGAAGTTAAAGGATGCAGAAAGACTCTATTCCACCTATGATAAGGAGATGCTTGCCATCATGCATGCATTGGCGAAGTTCAGACAGTATTTGGTGGGTAACAAATTTGTGGTCAAGACTAATCACAATAGTTTGGGGCGTTTTTTGTCGCAAACAGATTTGAATGAGAGGCAACAGAAATGGGTGAGCAAGATTCATTCATATGATTTTGATATTGAATATGTGAAAGGAAAAAATAATGTTGTTGCCAATGGTTTATCTAGGAGGCCTACTCTTTGTTCATTGTCAGAAATTTCAGCAGATTGGAAGACTCATCTTTTGGTTGAGTATTCCAAGAATACATTTGCTTCTGAGATCATGGATGGCAAGATTCAGGATGATATGTACAAGGTGATTGATGATGTGATCTACTACAAGGATAGGATCTACTTGGTTCTTGAGTCAAAATTGAAGGAGAAGATTTTGAGAGTGTAGTGTCCCACCC
The DNA here is from genome assembly GCA_027924645.1 of Cunninghamia lanceolata. Taxonomy (NCBI): domain Eukaryota; kingdom Viridiplantae; phylum Streptophyta; class Pinopsida; order Cupressales; family Cupressaceae; genus Cunninghamia; species Cunninghamia lanceolata. Next base: position 5,194,805 of record BSBN01000209.1, read on the forward strand.
CTTTTGTATTCTAACATAAAACAGAAAACCAGGAGCCACATCATACTTATTTGTAGTGTCCTCAAGAGACTCAACCAAAACTTCATCCTCTGCTAACTGTCCATTGCCAAGTGCTGGTTCAAAGGGTGTCTTCATAGGAAAATTGAGTGTATCATGTGCCATAATTTCTGCCCCATGGCTGTAAGGTAAATCTGCATGTGTATAAGCCTCCCTAATCTCAATGGCTTCATCATGGGATCCTCTTTGTCCTTCCAAATGATGTGACTCATGAACCCCAACATTTCCATGCAACATGTGCATCTCCAAATTTGCCTCCTTCGTGGCTTCTTCTTCAATGCATCTATGTGTCACAACGAGGTCTTCCTCAAGATTCTTTACCTTATTATCTGTGCATTGGTGGTTAGGCTCCCGAAAACCTTTGCAAGTGAAGCATAGACCTTGTCTTCTCATTTCGTTCTTGCTCATTATGGGAGTTCTTGTAACCTGATCATTGAGTTTGGATGTAGAACCATTTTCATTATTTGCTTTAGTAGTTCTACCATACCTGCTCACACTATGCCCATGATTGAATTTTGCCCCTGTAGATGAAATTTTCTCCTTATACACCCTCCTAACATACTTTATCAATCCAACCTTTCCAGGATTCAAGATGACAACAAAGTTCAGATAATCATTAAGAGAGTACTATGCTTTAAAATCACCTGGCATACTCTAATAGTCTTCAAAGAGTCGAGGGGCTTCTCGTTCATAGCCTTCCCTGAGCTTAATGTCGTACTGTTCAATTTCTTCTCTGGATTTCCCTATAATACTATAGTAATCCATCACTGAAACTGATGAGTGTTGGTCGTGCTCAAATGATGCTAGATGTTAATTCACTGAATATTTTTTTAAAAAAGCCACGCATGCAACCATTAAAATTGACATACAAGCATATGGGTGCTCTCCAAACGGACATGCAAGTACTGGGTACTAACATGCAACTACAAAAACTAACATGCAACTGTACAAATTTTTGATTTCCCAACAGGATGGCAGGAAACAGCTCTGATACCACTGTAGTGTCCCACCCTTTTGTGTTTTGATGTTTAGTTGAAACCTGATGCATTTTGGGTTTTTTTGCATTTGACAGGAACACACATGCATGGACATATATTTGAAAATAACAAGAAATGGAAAATACCCAGATGATAATATTGGATTGAAATGTATTAAATATCATTAATATGCAATACCCATGTGGAGAAATGTCAAAAACATAGCATATTACACATACCCATTGGCTGCTTCGAAAGGTATAGGTCTGAAAGTATTGTAACAGTTTGAATGAACGATTCTCCTTTGATATTCATAAGTATAAGTTGTTACAACCATAGAGATACATGACAGTGATATACAAGTGGTCTGTTGCTCATACAATGTCAGCAAAATGCATGTAGAAGCTGAAATACAAAGTTTGGAGTACTCACGTCCCCTGGGTCTGTTGGTACGGCCCTGCTGTACTGAAAAATCAGAAGCTAGCACCCTTAAACTGCCTCCAAACTCCACTCTATAACTTTGATTTGTAGCTGCAGATCCTCACGTCCCAGTTGGGTGAAAGAACATAGCACAAACTCCACTTCAAACCCCAAACTCCCTCAAAAGGTATGGCCTAGCAATACACAAGTACGACTTGTTATGAGGCTGAAAGCACAACTAAATCTCACCAAAATCACTATCAAACACTTGAGTAAACTACACAAAATCTGCCCAAACACTATAGCATTTACTGTTCACGTGTTACTGTAGCAGCAATAAAAAGCTTGAAATCTGATTGATAATAGCTGCCAATGATAATAACTCAGGTCTGCAATAGATATACCTTCAAACTGCTTCAAGTCCTATGTTGATTCTTCACCTATAAGCTCTAAATGGACTCCTGAATGAAATCCACACTATGGCAATAATTCGGCTGGTCACTCACAACCTCAAAATTGTATAAACAATAAAGAGTTTTCGTTCTTCACTGCAGAAAATGGACTGAAACTCTTGTGTATTTCTACACTCAACTCTCATATCAAAAAGCACAAGTCAAATAACATCAAAAATGAAAAAGCATTTGCATTTGCTTTTTGAGTTCTTTTATAACCTCAATCTCCTTAATAGCATTCAAATCCACTTTTAGGTTTTTAATAAAAACTTTATATTATCTCCTTATACTTGGGCGCTCAACTCAATAAATATAAATGTACTTTAAGTTGTTTTTAATTGAGGGTCATGGCCCCATTGATTATAAAGTACACTTTACTTTATAATTTAACTTTATAATATTAAATTATCATTAAAGTGCCCTTTAATGAATATTAATCATTAATCCTTTAATGTTTCGCCCATCTATCTGCATATGAGATCAACACTACAACTGAGGCCCTGTAATGTCCCCTTTTTCTAGTGAGTTAGTCTATACTTGGTTCCCGTAGACTAACCAAAGTGGTTAGGGAACTCTGGGAGTTCGTTTGGTCGGTTTCTAACATTCTGGCTGGGACTTACTATTTTTAGTAAGTCGCGAAGTTGGCTATTTTGGGAAACTCTTTATTGGAGATGGAGCGTTTCGCCGAGATCTTTCCAACAGTCTATAACTCATGGGATTCTGTGACCGTTTGGGCTTTCATATTAAAGTCCGTAAGTTATACTTAAATATTATATTTGGACTTTAATTAATTAATGTCGGTGACTTTGGAGAAATAAGGAAAAATGCAAAATAAGTCACTAAGGGATTTGGGTGCCCCTTTGAGGAATAAAAAGCAAATTTAAAAATAATATTTCCCTCTCATATGGGTTGACCCACTTGTGGAGTTATAAAAAGGCAAAGAGTGGGAAAAGTTATTTATTCTTGATATTAAATTTTATGCTTCTATTTGCTTTGCAAATGAGGGTTTGGGGGATTTCTTCCAGCGAGGGCTTTTGGTGACGGAAACCACCATTGGTAGCAATCTTCCGCAGGTGTGAAAGATCACCCAAGGGGATTTTGGAGCAGCCATACCCAGTGGTTGTATTTGAGCTTCATTTTGATACCACCATTGACGGAGATGGAGATAACAAGATATATCTTATTGCAGTTTTGTTGCAGCTGAGGAAGAGTACTAGTGACGGATTGTATTGCAGATTTGAGAAGGGTTGGGACTGCCATTTCTTCATTGCTGGCCATACTTCATTTTGCTGGCCGTAACTCTTCATGTGTAGGCCGTACCACTTCATATGCTGGCCGTACTTCTTGGAGCAGCTGTTTGGAGTTTATTGGGGCTGTTCTTCCATGCTTAGTGGTTGTTTTTGACCTAAGGGTCTATGCTGATAGTTGTAGATTGTTTCCTTGCATTTGCTGATACTTTCAATGCAAAACTCCATTGTCATGTTGATGGTCCATCAACAGCAGAAATATGAAGATGCTTATTTTGACATGGGTATGTGATGGTTATTCATTTTATGCCATTCTATGAACTGGGTCTTCATTATTTAATTCATATCTGTTATAGTTTTTCTGGGTTTTCAGTTGTATGCTATATTCCTTGTATTCTGACATACACTTCAAGAAAACAAAAACCCCCTTCTGCATCTTCTATCTAGTTCTAAAAGATCACAGAAAAAACTAAAAAATATATCATTAAAAAAAAAGATAAATCAAAAGAACAATAGGTGCAGGTTATTACAGTGGTATCAAAGCTGGTGCATCTTGCCAGCTTGTGTTGATCAGTTTATATGAGTGACGAAAGAAGAGTTTACACTAGACCCACTCCACATTGGCATCCACCAGAGGTTCCGGAAGGTGAAAAAGTTTCAGGTATATTGGGTATGCACAGGAACTCTTCCAGTGGGAGTGATAGCATAACAGGTAGTATGGGGGACAGAGGAGCTGACCAACCTGAGAGTCCTGGTGCCAAAGCAAAGAGGAAGTTCGATATTATGCTCGATATGATGTCCCAGCTCCTTGGGAAGTTTAGCCAAGGGATTCTGGTAGTTCACACCAAAACCACACCCGGAGGTGAGATCAGTGGCTCCAATGAGGGTCACCACAGACATGTAGGACATGGCAATGGATATGCAGGACAAGGTGGTGGACATGCGGGACAGGGTAGTGGACACGCAGGTCAGAGTGGTATTAATAACACTAGGGTTACCCCAGGATCGGTTACTAGACCCTTACAACCGACTTTTCCGCGTAGAGAGGAGGCAGTGGTGCAGCAGAAACCAGAGTTTCAGCTTCCCATGACGAATGATGTTCAGATACAGCATGCAGAGTACATGACATTGGCTCCTAACATCAGAGAGATGTTGACATTCGACCAGTATATGAATCAGAAGAGACAAAGGGGATTTATGATGGGTCGAGGAGATCACAGAGCTAACAGAGATCACAGAGCTAACAGAGCTAACTTGGATGCATCTATTACAGAGCTTGCTACAATCACTGTAGATGATGAGGAGAATTTTCTACATGATGTACATAGTGGGAGTGGCACTCCATATGTTTGTGTTTCAAACGATTTGCAACCAACCGATGATGACGACTTAGATCTAGATCCTTTTGATGAAGATTGAAGAGCGAAAGATTGACTTTTGAATCTTGATTATAGACTTATAGACTTATAGTATTTTACTATTTTGAAATTTCAAATTTTGTAATACAGTACTGACTACTGAGTATTTGTAATGATTTTCATTGTTCATTGGTCATCTAAATTATCAATCAAGATTCAATTGTATTAGGTATGTTCAATTCTGTATATTTTTTAATTTTTTTGGTATATATAGTTATACTATATAAATATATATATATATATATATATATAAAATATATATATAGTACAGCGGTACCCAGCCGTACCCACAGAAAAAAAAATCGCCGTACCGGCATACTAGAACCCCGCTCTCGAACCCGTTCCCGTACCAGAACCGGCAACTTAGGAAAAGAGTCATCAGGGAATATTTGGTGAAGTGGAAGAACCTGCCGGTAGAGGATGCTACATGGGAGAGTGAGCAAATCTTGTTGCATCCAGATCTGAGATTGCTTGAGACAAGCAATCTTGGGGAGGGCAAACTGTAATGTCCCCTTTTTCTAGTGAGTTAGTCTATACTTGGTTCCCGTAGACTAACCAAAATGGTTAGGGAACTCTGGGAGTTCGTTTGGTCGGTTTCTGACATTCTGGCTGGGACTTACTATTTTTAGTAAGTTACGAAGTTGGCTATTTTGGGAAACTCTTTATTGGAGATGGAGTGTTTCGCCGAGATCTTTCCAATGGTCTATAACTCATGAGATTCTGTGACCATTTGGGCTTTCATATTAAAATCCGTAAGTTATACTTTATTATTATATTTGGACTTTCATTAATTAATGTCGGTGACTTTGGAGAAATAAGGAAAATGCAAAAATAAGTCACTAAGGGATTTGGTGCCCCTTTGAGGAATAAAAAGCAAATTTAAAAATAACATTTCCCTCTCATATGGGTCGACCAACCAGTGGAGTTATAAAAAGGCAAAGAGTGGGAAAAGTTATTCATTCTTGGTATTAAATTTTATGCTTCTATTTGCTCTACAAATGAGGGTTTGGGGGATTTCTTCCAGCCAGGGCTTTTGGTGACGGAAATCACCATTGGTAGCAATCTTCTGCAGGTGTGAAAGATCACCCAAGGGGATTTTGGAGCAGCCATACCCAGTGGCTGTATTTGAGCTTCATTTTGATACCACCATTGACGAGGATTGAAATAACAAGATATATCTTATTGCAGTTTTGTTGCAGCTGAGGAAGAGTATTAGTGACGGATTGTATTGTAGATTTGAGAAGGGTTGGGACTGCCATTTCTTCATTGCTGGCGATACTTCATTTTGCTGGCCGTACCTCTTCATGTGTAGGCCGTACCACTTCATATGCTGGCCGTACTTCTTGGAGCAGTCGTTTGGAGTTTATTGGGGCTGTTCTTCCTTGCTTAGTGGTTGTTTTTGACCTAAGGGTCTATGCTGATAGTTGTAGATTGTTTCCTTGCATTTGCTGATACTTTCAATACAAAATTCCATTGTCATGTTGCTGGTCCGTCAACAACAGAAATATGAAGATGCTTATTTTGACATGGGTATGTGATGGTTATTCATTTTATGCCATTCTATGAACTGGGTTTTCATTATTTAATTCATATCTGTTATAGTTTTTCTGGGTTTTCAGTTTTATGCTATATTCCTTGTATTCTAGCATACACACTTCAAGAAAACGAAAACCCCCTTCTGCATCTTCTATTTAGTTCTGAAAGATCACAGAAAAAACTAAAAAATATATCATTAAAAAAAAAGATAAATCAAAAGAACAACAGGTGCAGGTTATTACAGGCCCGCCCAAGTGCCCTGCTATAAATAGAAGCCCCGACTTCCTAAAATAGTAACTTACTATAAATAGTAAGTTAGCCAAACAGAATCCAACGAAAGCCAAACGTGAACATAAACTAAGCTCTGAGAGAAATAACGCACTGATCTCTGCCAAAAGGGACCCTCTAACCACTACCTTAGCCTACAAGGGTCAAATGATAGGCTAATCCTCCAAACTTTGATGCTCGCGAAAATGGGGACATTACAGTCCGCCCTCTTTGAGATTGCCTGTCCCCAAGCAATCATGACTGCAAAGAAACACTACACTGGAAGTCCAAAGGAAGACTGCGAAATGTCCCACACTAAAGCACAACTGCCACAACATCAGCGTAATCACAATTGCGCAAGGATAAACATCATACCAACTATCCAACCCATGCGCACAAGAATTTTGCATCAAAATTAAAGCATGTACAAGTAAATCAAAGATGAAACTGTATGCTCTGATACAACTGTAATGTGCCCTTCCAATTCTATCTTGATTTTTCAGTTTTGCTCTATTGACAATTTGTCGAACAATTTGCATGCAAGGAGTCCAAGTTCTGATTCCTTAAGTCTGATATAATTTTCTAAGTGTTCTAATGCTGGGTTGAAAGATGTTTCAATGCCAAAACATAGACAGTAACATAGAAATAACAGATAAATGATTGCATACTCATATATCAAGGAACCCACTAGCAAATATACCTTTATTAGTCATATAACAAGTCAAATTATACTACTTATGTCAGGTCTGAATACAATATATCAGCACAATAAACCCCTTCAAATGACAATAGGAAACCCTTCCCAAAGATATAGATGAATTTCACAGTTAATGGAGCATACCCAATTCAAGCTATCTTCCATTACACCTAGGAATCACTTCGTAGATGCTGATGGAAGAATGTCTCATACAGCGAAATAGGCAGCTACAGGTCTGCCCAGGGTATTGGTGATCAAATACAATATGAACACTATTATAGCAATGTAGACAGGTTTGATGACACTCAGCAACTGGAGTAATGATGATAATGTCTTCAACCCTTTCTTGAGCTATGAATGATATATGGCAGTCCTGATCAGCAACAGCCTTCTCCAGAAATGACCATGAACCTCCCAACTAGGGCAGAGGTAAGCACATTCAACAACAATAATGTTCTATAAACCTTGAAACCCTTGAATAGTTTGATGTAATCTCCACCAATGATGCACAATACTGTAGCAAACACTATGGTCTGCAAATTAGATATGGAAGTACCAACTACTACCCTTGTCCACCTTTCCTCTAATTGTGCTGACCACAGGAGGTGCTCCAAAAACTTGTGTGTTGTCGAAACAAGATAAGGTTTGGACAACCCTATCCTTGGTAACTATCAACTGCTCCTTGAGTCCTGGTGACTCAATAGGCTCACGCCAATCATCCACCTCAACCAAGGCATTAACCGAATTGCCGGCAAATGTAGGAGACATGCTCCCACCCATAGACGCTCTGCAATCCTCAAGCAAATGTGATCAGGCAGCCTGTTGGTCCAGCACACTAGTCACACATGACTCTGCCTCCTCAGCACAAGTCTCTCCAATAGTAATCTCTACTCCACCAATGTAGAGACTGGCACCCCTATCATGAGATGTCATGACAGCCCTGGGTGACTGTATTTCCGCTGTGGTTGATGCTGAACGAGCCAAACTCACTTCCTCACAAAGCTCGACAACCTGAAACTGGGACTCCCGAAGAGCCTCCTGAGTGCTCTTCAAGGAATTCTCCACGACCATAAGCTCATCAGTAAGCTTATCCACTTCCCTCTCTTTCCCCTTGAGTGCATCAAGACAAGTCTCACCAAACATGAGTAGGTGATCCCTATCCGAGAGTAGCTGCATGTAATTGGACTTTGTTTCCATCAACGCCTCTCTGAGAGCATGATAACCTACAAGGGAAAGACCTCCTTCGGGATTGTTCTATATTCCCGGAATCCTCCAGTAATATTTAGCCATCAGCTGAATAGCGTTGTCCAAGTGTCTAATGGCTGCATCAATTTGGTCCTCGTTTACCCTCAGTTGTCCCACCAACTGACTGTACTCCTGGGACTCATTAACATCATGCACTTTTTCTGATGTATAATCAGCACTATGATATGAAGTTGTATCATCTTCACTCACTGTTTGATACCCATCAGCACTGCACACTTCCTCAACGACGATACTACTGTTATGTACCACACGGGATGGCTCCAATGACATAATAGAAGCTGTTGACTGGACACAATCATTGCACACTTCTTCCCCATCACCAAGAAGTAGATTTTCTGATTCGTTCTCAACTTCTAACGTCTGATTTGCAAAATCAGACTTGTTGTAGCTTAAATCAGCATCACATAATTCATTTTTAACACTCATATCTTGAGTGTCAACGTTAGGGGATTCCACACATCCATCATCTTCACGAGGAATGGCTGCTAGTTCATGAGTAAGCTCGACATTATGACTTCTATCATAAAACAAAAAACTAGGAGCCACATCATACTTATCTGTAGTGTCCTCAAGAGACAACTAAAATTTCATCCTCTGCTAACTGTCCATTGCCAAGTGTTGGTTCAAAGGGTGTCTTCATAGGAAAATTGAGTGTATCATGTGCCATAATTTCTACCCCATGGCTACAAGGTAAATTTGCATGTGTATAAGCCTCCTTAATCTCAATGGCTTCATCATGGGATCCTCTTTGTCCTTCCAAATGATGTGACTCATGAACCCCAACATCTCCATGCAACATGTGCATCTCCAAATCTGAAGAGGAGTGGTGCGGAGAAGTTGAATCCAAGGGTCTATGGCACCTACAGGATTCTGAGAAGGGTTGGAGAAGTGACATATGAGCTTGAACTACCAGTAGAGAGCAAGATTCACAATGTTTTCCATGTATCATGCCTCAAGAAGGCATTGGGACAGAAAGTTGTTTCTTCGCTTGATCTTCCACCTCTTGATGAAGAGAGTATTTTGGTTTTGGTTCCTGACAACATCTTGGAGAGAAGGGAGTGACATTTGAGGAACAGGGTGATCCGCGAGCATTTGATGAAATGGAAAGACTAGCTGTTGGAGGATGCAACTTAGGAAGGAGATCAAATTCTGCAGCATCCAAAGTTGTCATTGCTTGAGGGCAAGCAATCTTGGGAAGGGAGGACTGTAATGTCCCCATTTCTGGAGTGATCACTCAATTGATAGTGGAATTAGCCTATCCTCATTCCTGTAGGCTAGTTCGTCAATTCAAGGGAATATTCTGGTGAAGTGATAGATGAAATTAATGCACTTACATTAATTTATTCCATTGTAAACAATTAAATAATAATAATTTATTATTATTATTTATTTAGCACCGAGGGAGAAATAATGAATTAAATAAATATTATTTTAATATTATTTAATGAAGATAAAAGATAAAAATAGGTCAGGACCTATTTGAGCGCCCACTTGTAACATTGGAGCATGAAAATTCAAAATAGATCCCAGCATTGAATCAAACGCCATCATGGAGGGAAAATTCGCAATTCAAATCTTTAATTTGAATTGGCTATAAAAGAAGAATAGGTGCTTCAAATTTGATTGGACAAAAACCCTTAGGAGTATTGGTGGATTCGACAAAAACCCAATTCCATCTTGAGGTGGATTCATACGGAGTTCACATTTGCATTTCATTGGTGATTTGGAGAAGAAGATTGAGCTTCAAAGACAAATCTATTTTTGCAGATTGAAGAGAAGGCCTAGGGCCAAAATTGTGAGATTTGTGGCAAAATACAATTTTGGAGATTGAAAGTTATATTCAGATTTTTAGATTAGATTGGAGCATCATCTTTGAGGTATTTGATTGAAGAATATTGCTAGGGTTTTACCCTAGAGTGAGCGCCAACTTCAAGGAGGGCAATTTTCAGATTTGTGGAGCATAGGAGGACCAGATCCTAGCCTCCGCCCTTCTTTGTGCATGCCATTTTCGATCTTCAAGGAGCGCCACCTATCTTGGAGGCTTTGAGGAGGATTCGTGGGTCATTTTGAGTCTCTTGGGTGTATGATCAAGTGCCAAACCAGTTCGCCCATCTAGGGTTTGACTTTGAAGCATAGACCTCATCCTTCATTATTTTGGTATGTATAAGCCTTTATTTATTAATGTAAAGGTCTGATTTTGTAACAGCAGAGATCTGGGCTATGTTTAGACATGTTTGAGCCTTGAAACTTGATGTAATTTCATTTCTAAGCAATCTGATTTGTAGCAGCAGTTAATCATATTCAGAAATTAGAACTTTGTCATTTTGTTTGCATTAGAATGGTCATATTATGTGGTAGAATTCATGGTTGATGTTATCTTCACAAGGGTACATAATTGACATGTATATTTGAGCAATTAGCATACATATATTCGCTGTCCAAAACCATTTATAATTCAGAAACAGATATCAGATTTCAGACCTAGGGTTTTGTTGATCATGATGTCAGTCATAAATGAACATAGAATAAAAGTACACATTAACCTTTATTCATCTTGAAAGATACAATGAATTCAAGGAATTCATGATCTCAAGTCTCTGTTGATTAGGTCTTAATCTTTTGACGTTACTCAGAGGTTGATGTGTGTTGCTGTTTCCATTTTGGGGCCTTACGTGGATTTCATCAGTAAGATAATGTTTCCTGTAATGATGTTGCACAAAGAGTTATTTTACACTGGATATACTTCAAATATTGTGTCTATCTTTAAATCTTTGCATGATATTTGACATTTTGACATGCTTTAACCTCAAATATGCTGAATATGTTCAGTTATCTACGGGATGTCTACATATTTGTATTATTTGCTTAAGATTGTCAATTATTTGCAATTGTGATGATGAAATGCTCTGAAATTGAAAGGAACTGAAAGAAATACTTCAAATTAAAGTTGAACCTTCAGCTATTGAGCCACATATACATCAGATACAATCATGAAGAGGAGAAATCAAACCATATGTTCACCAGGACATTCCACAGCTAGATACAGTTGATGCTAACTTCCAAGGAAAGGTATGAAGACAACACATGCAAACTGATATGCACTCCAAGGGATGCAGCAAATCAAAGCATATATCCAGAATTCACACACTGATTACTCAAGATTTATGATGGATTGTAATCAAAACAGTCTTCTCATTCATTAAGTATGCAAGAACATATATGTATACAAAAACTTTGAAATGAGCCCTGAATATTTCAGCAAACAGATTTCAATTAAGTTTCGAATGTTTAAAATGAGGCATCCCTGCACCTTTTATAGAATAAGATGAGGGAGCCGTTACAATTGATCTACGATCAAGATTTATCTATTACAATCTACGGTTCACATTCATTGACCAAGTCAATTCTTTCCACATGGCACAGGTTGCCAGCTGGCAACCATCTAGGCAACTTATACTTTCATAAGTACCTGATGCATATATTCCTTTTATGATGCATCCTCATCAGGTTCTTTGTCATCATCATCACTTTCACCGCTCTCGCTATCTTCATCATCATGATGATTGTCCTTTTGAATATGGACCTGCATAGCTGTCCTGATATTCTCATATGCTTGCACTATTTTCTCCAGTTCTTCGCCATCCTAAGTTCTCGCTTTGGTTATGGCATGTTTATGCACCTAATATTTGATCCGGAGAGATTCCAACTTATTCCTCCTGCTGCTGGATGTTTCATTATAATCCTCCACCTTGACCTTTATTCTCATTATTTTATCCAGCACTTCTTCTGTCAGGTGGTTGAGAGGGTCTTCAGCAACTAGCTGGAAATTACTATGCAGAGCTTTGATAACAAACTCTTCATCCTGATTTTCTATCTTGCCTTCTGCATCTCCTTCTAATGTTTCCAAAACTTCTGCCTCGTGAGACATCATATCATGTAGCTTCATGTTGATATTCCTTAGTTTACTGTTGCATCTTTTAAGTACATCACATTCAAATCTGACGTCCTTATACCATATATCTATCAACAGTGCATTATTGTTATTTAGCACTTGATTCTTTATTAGAATCTATGGATCAATCCTCTTCATTTCATCCAAAATGCTCATGACCTTTTCTAATTGAAACGACCTCCTGCCGATCTCCATCTGTAGTTTATCTACTTTTCTCCTGGAGGTGCCCAAAGAATTCCACCTCTTCAAAGAGGCCTTTGCCACTTCTTCAGCTCCATCGAGCGTGGATGACATCCATTTCAACATTATTGTTGATTCATGTTTCATGAGGTTCAACTTGTTGACCTCCTCCTGAGAAATAGCAGTCAATGGGACTGCATGATCACTAGATGTATCGTCAGGGTTAATTAACCCTCTTATATATGCATGCAGCTGAGCAATGTGTTCTTTATGCTGCTTATTCTTCTCTTTCTCTCTTTTAACTCTTTGGGTTAATGAATCAATAATGTCTTTACCTTCTTGGCCCTCTTGGTCCTCATTAGCAAATCCCAAATCTACTGTAGTAATCTGGAATTCATCCAGAGTGATCTTGCCTTTTTCTTTATCAACTGTAGGGAGTGCTAACTGTGCCGTCCTCCTGCCTGTATCAGGATCCCTTCTTATTGCAGAAGTTAACCTTGCCTTCCTCTTAGGCTTTATTAATGTTTCTGAGAACAATGTAGACACATCAAATTCTTGTGCCTCTATACCTGGTTCTGAACCAATTTCTTTCTCGAGTCACGAAGGAACTTGATCCTTTAGCTGTTGGTCTCCATCATCATCATCATGATCACCCTAATCTCCGGTATCCACCATCATGTTCGATGGGGAGGGTGATCTCCTTATTTCTTCCTCATGATGCTCCTCATGAGGGTGATCTTTGGGCATATCTTCCTGTTGAGGAATTTTCTCTTCTGGAGGGTGATCCTGTTGATCATTTGCATGTTTATCATGATCTTGATCTTTTGCTTCCTCCACGGGTGTCTCATCTACCTTAGTGATTTCCTCATCATGAGGCATATTAGTTCCCGTAGATATTACTGTATCTACCTTAGGCTCTTCCAGCTGATCTGCAACTATAACCTGCTCTGGACTTGTATTAATTACCTCTTGAGCCTTATGGTCATCAGGACCTGATATTTCTTTATCCTCCCTGTCTTTTGATGGGACGTCTACTGTTTTGGGCTCAGCTGATATATCATGTTGTTGCTGACCCAAACTTGGAGCTTTACTCTCCATTTCTTTCTGTTTGATTTCTTCACTATCCTGTGTTTCCTCAGGCGCACCCGCCATATCCTTAGGATCTACATCCTCTACATATGTCAGATCTATGACTATAGGATTTGTTACCTGATCAACTAAGGTATCCAGCCCTATTTGCTGTGCAATATGTTCCGGGCTCTTTTCCTTTTCTTGCTCTATTTGCTTCATCTCTTCTAATACTGCCTGAACTGATGGGGTCCCATGTGGAGCTACCCGGGCACTGGCAGCAAGGGTTTCCATTCTTTGTGAAGCTACATCCTTCACTACCTCATCATCAGATAAGTCAACTGTCTCATCTAATGAAACTTGACCACTTTGTACTGCCTTAGAGGCTTCTTTCATTTGCTCTTCTGTTTGTTCGGTCTTGAACCTTACAATAGTGGGAAGTGGAACATTATGCTGCAATTCCTTGTTGAATGCTTCCCCACCTGCTCCCCTCAACATTATGGGAGTTTGTCTTATTTCACCTCTCATAGAAGTCATTGGTTTCTTAGGTGTAGTTGCTATCACCTGAGGTGCTTTTCTTTTCCTTGTGAAGGATATGGGGCTTCCTCTTCTTCAGATTCTTCTTCAAAAGGAATATCCTTTTCTATCTGCTTATGTGAGGCTTGATCCTCCTCATATGTTTCCATAGCTTCAACAGCCGGCCTCTGAATCTTTTTAGCCTTTTGTTTATCTTTAGGAGGCAGTGCTGAGGAGGCTGACGCTAGTTTTGAGGCTGAGGCATCTCCAGCGGTTATTATGACTCTCTCAACTATAACCCCTTTGGGTTCAGGATCAGTCTTCTTACCTTTTGAAGACCTCTTGCTTTTTTCAGGAGGTGGTGCCTTCTCTCCTTTGGATTTCCTCTTCTCAACTGGAAAATCATCATATTCACCTTCAAGAACCTCCTGTCTCTTCTTATTATCAACAGTGATGACAACGCCTTTTTTCTTTAGTGCATTTATTTGCTCCTCCACCCAAGCTTGGGTTAGCTGTAATATCCTGCCTGTGAATGGATCTAGGGATATATCCTCTTGTATAGTGAGATCTGGGGCAAAGATGGTATCATTATATATCTTTTTCTCCTCATATTCATCAGCCATTATCATTCCATCATCTTTCTTCAGTTGTGCTGGGATGGAGATGCAATCAAAGGTCTTGATTTGATTCAGTGTTAACCTTTGGTATCTTCTTCTTCTGGCTTCAGCTTCATCTTCACAATCGGCCCAGAAGTCCTCAAGATGTCTTCTATGGATGGGTTTCCCCATGATCTTCTGCATCCTCCCATATGGATCATATGATCTTACTAACGGGAACGGCTGGAAATTCATCATATTTAGACCAGTTATGGCCTTCTTTATACTCTCAGAATCTGGGCACATATACCAGCCCATTGCAACTAGAAACAAAACTGGTGGAAGCTTGTTGCTTGCCTTATAGGCATTCAATATTGTAGAGATCTGTCTTAGAAATTCCATCAGGACAACTGCATCTGTAGGGTACCTTGGGAGCATGAGAGGCTCCCCCTCAAAACCTTCAATCCTGATATAGGAGAAAGTGGCAAATTGGATAAACTAGGCTCCATGCCTGTAGATAACTTCCTGAGCTTCCATGCTCAGTCTCTTGGTTCTATCTTCTTCCATTGTTCTTACCAGGTGCATTGAGAATGCATCGTTTACCAGCTTATAATCCTGGAGATAATTCACTCTTTGTAGTTGGGGATGATGATCCCATATGTGTGCAGCATTGGTCATGCCTCCAATTCTTCCATCTATAATCAATGCATCAAATGTACCCTTATAGGCACATGAATAAACTATATATGATGTCATGTAGAAAGAACAATCTGGACCTCCCAGATTCATCAGCTGCTCATCCAGAGCATCACTTATCATTTTATCCCACATTGGCTTGCTGTCTGTGTAAAGACACATCAGGATGACTGCATACATCCAGTCTTTGAAACTTCCAGCATCAGGTTGGCCTGTCACTCTGCTGAGCAGGGCTATCATGTATTGGTACTCGTCATCAAAGTCATACTTATATAAATGAACCGGAAGTTTAGCTGCTACAGGATAGGGACTATTCTTCGCCCTCCATTGGTACATTTTCTTCCTGGCAGTCTTCTTGTTATTCTCATACTCTACTTCCGATTTCTTCAGATCTAAGTTGGCAACTTTCTTGCCCAATGGCAAACCAAATGTAGCAGCAATACCCTTGATTGACAAATCAGCATATATTCTACCATGTTTCTCTACCCTCCTTGTTTCTAGGTTGTAGTTCCTCGCACACTCAATAACCAACTCAGGAGTTTCCATGGAATACGGGAAACCAGCTGCACTCCACATTCCTGATACGAAAACTGCATCCAGCAGGGCGCTATTATTCTTTTCATCATTCATTTTGACTGACCAGGCAGCCAGATCTGTATTCCCTTGGTGTGTGTCTGTAATGGCTCCGTATTTGAATTGAACACCATCAGGATGAGCAAACATCGGCTTCAGGAATTCCGCCTCTGACTTAGCCAGTCGTTTATCCACCATGGATGCCTGTAATTAACACAACCTAGTCTTACAATTGATACATATACAAGCATGCATATACATTACATATTCATTATTCATCATGCATACTACTATTCTTTCCACATTTCATTTATCCTGACATGCATAATTTGAAATTTCAAACCAGAAGACCCCATAATACCTGGATATGCAGAATATGACAATCAGAGGGTTTCAATTACTTACCTGGTGCGTTTATCCTCTTGATTATGCTTATGATTGTCTGCGAAAGGGACTCAATTACCAACAGTGCTCTCGTATCCCATTCTGATTCAAACTCTATGCGTCCACAAGTAGCCTTATGAGGATTTGTAAGCTTGGAACTCTGTAAAAAAACTTGTTTTATCGCAAGATAAGTGTGAAATGACTCTGTAAATCACTTTTAACCTCTTTCACTAAGGCAAATTAGGGCAACTTAGGGAAAATTAAATGCAACATCCGATTTTCTCGTACAAAACTTCTGGATCTCGCCAGGTGTATGTATCGGGTTCGTAATGGGCGGGAACCACCTATCATATCTGCGTGCATTTAATGTTATGGCGGTGAGGCGCGGGGTGATCTCTGAATATCGGGTGATATTCTGAATATTAGGTGATATTGAGAATATGACCCCCCTTGGTATAATATGATCATCCGTTTTAGGTAGAAAGACCGATGTCGAAACATCGGGTCGTGTTGAGAATATCGGGTAGATATTCAAAATATCAGGGGATGTTCGGAATGTCTGGTGATGCTTATAATATCACCCCCTGGACTAAAGTGACCTCCTGTCGAAATATCGGGGTGACGTCAACAGGATAAAGACTTGGTTCATCGTTGTCGCACTATGACGTCATTGTCATGTTATGTAGGAAGGATCATATTTGGAAATATACCTCCGCGAGGTAAAAAGGATGGTGACATCATCATCATGTTTATTTCTTCGATTATCGTGTTTGGACGACGTCAGCAGGACATTGGTTCAAGGTGATATTTTGCGACAGACAGATATTTCAAATATCGGGGTGAGATTTAAATATCGGGTGATGTTCAGGAATATGACCTTCGCAAAATACATGATGTTCTACGGGTAAGTGTCATTATCATATAAAGTTGACGTCCGGATGTTCGGAGCAAATGATTTTATTGGGTGATAATATTGATCGGGGTGATCTTTAAATATGACTGATGTTGAGAAATATGATCCTCCCCACGGAATATCAAGTTTGACTAGATCTTTGACTCATCATAACTTTTGTTCCCTAAGGAATATCTGGGTGATCCAAAAGGCAAACTTGCATGAAATTTTGTACTCTATCCACCCATGAGGTTATTGACATGAAATATTAACTTTGAAAAAACTGACCTCATCATGATAACTTACCCAGTCCCCATTATGCAGGATCACCTGCACTGTCTTACTTTTACCAGACCGCCAGCAAGCAGAAAACACAAGCAAAGCCAAACAAAAAGTTGGGTCCCTGTTTTGTCAATTCAAAATGGGGCATGTTGTGTAACCACACAACAGGTTTGAAAAGATAAAAATAAAAAATTTAGGGCAGATCTGCTTAGGGATCTTACAAAATTTTCAACACTGCATAAAATAGATTGCAAGTATTAGAACAAAACAAACTAATAGAAAGGAAATATATTAAAATGTAAACCTATTTTGATAAATTGTACTTACCTGCATCCAAGACAAGGACATTATCGCAGCCCATTACATTTGGTACTCTATGTGCAATAATAATAACTGTACGGTCTGCAAACTCAGTCTTAATTATATTTTGAAGCAACAAATCTGTCTCAGTATCAATTGATGCAGTTGCCTCATCAAGAATAACAATATGACTTCGTCTTAAAATGACTCTTCCAAGACAAATAAGTTGCCTTTGCCCCATACTCCAATTATCTCCCTTTTCAGAAACTGTGACATGAAAGCAAATACTTTAAAATGTGGAGGCAAGGGAATACATGGAAAGGTAAACTGATTCATATGAGAAAGAAGCACATTATAGAAATATTACTTTGACTACATATGCATACAATCATGTGGTAGAAATCATTTTGCATGCATACCAAGAGAGTCGAGCTTTTCTTCCTTTTGACAAATTACATCAGTCAAGAGACACTTCTCCAGTGTCTGCAAAAGCATAAATACTGTTATAATTGATGAAAAGTATAAAGGATGAAATGAGAAGACTAATCACAAGCTGACCAAAATCTTTGTCTATTTTCCTATAAAAAATGAAACAGTAAAAATGTATATCAGCTAAAAAATATACATTAAAGGTGAATGAAAATACAACCTCTCAAACCAGAATTATACTTGAAATGATAAAGAAAAGAAATTACAATTCAAACATCGAAGCACTAAAATCAACACTAAGGTTCAGAAAATGAGAAATTCCCTATAGATCATGCAATATTGAACATGGGGGCATATACTAACCTTGTACAAATGAATCAAAGAAGATATAGTTTTAAGAGGTTGAATCTAACTAATGATTTTGCAAATGGTCAAATTATGATCGGTTTCATGATAAATAAGCAAAAATGATGTTTCCTAAGAAAGAATCACATTATGTTTCAGTCTTAACAAACCAATCGAATATCCAGGATAATATGATGCCGATCTATCCCAAGTGAAAGCTAGAGTTGAATGGGCAAGATGTCAAATTGAACATATAAAAACTAATATTCTTAGTAACTTGTTGGGTTAATTTTTTGTAATATTAGTTTTCTTTTTAAATAAATTATTGGGGATCTATTAAGGGACCCCAGCCCTACTAAAACAGGAACTCCCATTAACATATCACCCTAGCCAACATGAGAAAATACGGCATATGACCATACCACTTAAAGACACCTACATAAACCTTAAACACCTATAGCAGTTGCATAATACAAAAAGAAACATAAAAATTGCAACCACCAAAATCCATACAGCCTAGGCAAACTATGCTACAAAAAATCCTAGTGCCACAAAAAGATAAGAGACCAAATTTGCCATTCTAGCAACCACAAAAAGCAACATCTGAACATAGGAAAACTACATTGTCTCATGAGCATTGCCACTCCCTAGAGGCGTTGTCTTCCCCCTCTCAAAGACTCGGCTATAAACCCCATTGCTGAATACCAAAGTAACTTCCAATAGAGGCACAAACACACTCGATGCAGGCTTAACAACACAAACCTTTAAACCTTTTATAATCTTTGTTCCTCACATAGCCCTGGTCAATAAACCATCCTCTAGCTTTGGCATGGTGAAACCACTAGTCAACTCCAATGTGTCGTTATGAAAAGAAATCACCATGTACCTCATGGCCATTTGGAGATCCTAGCAAAATTCCTCCATTATGTTGTTATCGACATGCAATTCATGCACCTTCTCCTACAGCTGTAATATTAAGGCTTCTGTCTCAACACCTAAGGGTTGTGTTGTCACGTGAAATTGCACCCTACTTGGAGGCTATCCAAGCATTCCAATGACACAATGGGACTGATCTCAAGGTGTGGGACCTTACATATGAGATCAGACCTCTAGATAAGGCTGGTTCCTTCTTCTAAGCTTAAGGCTGAGAGAATTGAACTAAATCTAATGCTGCTCACAGGGAAAAGGGGGAAGATAATATAGACATTAAAAGGGGAGGTGATGCACCAAATTTTAATATGTTAGCTGGGACTAATATAACACAACGATGACCTCAAATACCGAAAGAAACTCACAAAGACTTATAACTTTAACAGAGGTTCGAATAGAAGAGTGTAACTAATAGAGGGACCATTTTATCCACAGAATGAGTTACAACTTCAAATAAACATAGAGAAAAAGCATAAGAGAGGCAAACTATCAGCAATTATATTGATCATGAAAGCTAAATAGCCATTATAAAGATAGAAGAGCTAAATACAGATCAGGAAGACATAGAATGATAATTTCCCCTTATTGTTGAACTGGAAATGAAGACAGAGAGGCCCATGATAGGACACAGTCGATCAGATTCATTTGGTTCTGGAAAACATCACAAGGTCAAGATCAGGCATCAAGCGCTTCAGTCTGAACAACAGCCCAGCGGCCAACCAACCACCTTTACATATTTTACATATGCATATATATCCTTTTCAAATCACTGTAGCAGCCCTAGGCATTGGATTCTGGTCAATCCCTTTGATTTATGTGCCCATGCTACATTCAATTCAACCTAGAAGCTGTGCCAGAAGATCAATGGACTTTGAGGAGTGCGGCCATGCTTGGCGTGTTGAAAAATATGCATCCTAGAAGGCCGCCCATATCCTGTGCACGGATTTGTCCTTGGAAGGACCTACAGAAGCATGGGAGCAGGGACGCCTCATCTGATTCATTTATTTCAGGTACTTTTGTATTGAAGTTCTCTACTATTTCAGCTACCTAGCTGATCTGGCCTGTAACAATGGTGTCACTTGGAAGCCTTCTTTGGGGCACTCAGAAAAGTCACGCCCTTTAAAAGCCTTTTACAATACTTCAATTTATTTCAAGCCAACTTTAAAATATTTTAAAGCACTTCATTATATAACATGGGATTGATATTATATTGATTTTTACTTTTTTGGCCATTATTTTGCCCTATCGGCAAAATCTTCATTTTACGAACCATCTTCCTTTGCCGCTTCATCTTTCTTCCTTTCGGGCCCTCTAGTTGGTGAATCGCCTTGTCGGCGAACTTTTAAAAGTTTGAACTATTTGGCAAGTTCGGTATTTGGCCGATTTGTTGTGTCATGTCCTCGTTTCCGGCGTGAGCATCAAGTGAAGAATGGTTTAGCCTATCTATCATTCTCGGAGGCTAATACCAATGATAAGGGAATGAAATTGGTTTTTTTGACTAACTCAATGTTGTGTTTTTGTAGGAATAAGTCAAAACTACTTCAAGAGCACCATGACAAGACTAGCAAATTTGGCTAAGTCTGAGAGTCATTTTACCAGCTCAAGTGGTCACATTGTCAAGTGATGTTATGATGATGTTTGGGTGCATCTCTAGGCAATTTAGGCTCATTATGGCGCCTAGCCTTCAAGTTCATTTATAGCACTTAGTGAGGGATCTAACTTGAGGCGCTCCATGTGATTAACCTCTTTCAACCTAGCGCCTAGTACTGAGATAAGTGGAGAGGATATGGATGAAGTTTTCATGCTTGGGCGCAAATGTCATGATGAACTCACCAAATGAGTGCCTTGGATTTTGATGGCAAGAGCTAAGAAGATAAAGTCATCTATTAACCAATGAACATCACTTGTACTTGATCATTCACCAAACATGTGTTTGGGGTCATTGAAAGAGCCTAATTGAGTTAGGCGCACTTTCTTGTTCTCACACCCCCGAGAGTGCGCCTAACCTTCATGAGGTGCCAATCCAAGTTCAAACACTTCAAAATGGGCGCCTTGATCTGAGATTGGTTGTCGGGACCTTTGAATGAATAAGGAACTTCTTCAAGTGAACTTCATTCTCAAGGAGATCAAGTAGAAAGTTGGGATTGTCAAGTATTGATGTCTTGATACCTAGGCGCATATTGGGCCAAGAATCCTCCATTTGAGCGCCTAGCATGGATGATTAATAGATTGAAGGCTTTGAAGTTAGGAGAAGTCTCTTGGATGAAGAATCAAAGTTGAAGAGGGAAACTCCTAGCCTAGGCGCATGTTTTGGTAAAAACTCCTCAATTCTGGCGCCTAGGATTGAAAGCTATGTGAGGCGCACATTTTGATGAAACACTTCCATTTTCGCACCTAGGATGGAAACTCACTCAAATAGCTTAAAACATTGAAGTTGATCATATAGAAGAAGGATAGGAGACTCCAAAACTAGCTAGGCGCACTCAACTGCCTATCTCACCCTCAAAATGCGCCTAGACAAGTAAGGCGCCTTTTCCATTTGCCAAAGACTCAAATAGCACCTTGGTTTGATGATCATTTCGAACACTTGAAATGGCGCCCAAGGATCTATCAACTTGCATCATGAAGAAAGGAACTATTCTCAAATGTTGCTCAATAACCTAAGTCATTAAGTTGTCAAGAAATAAGCCAAGATGATAAAGGCGCACTTCTTGCTCTCTGTTGGTTTTTCTTCTGAATTAGCATTAGGGTTTGCCACTTCTAATGCACAGGCAGATTCAGCCAACTGAATACAGGAGGTTGCGTGAGCTCCTCCCCTTCACTTCTGGTTCTGCCGCACCAAGGGGGGTGTCCCTATTTGATAAAAGTATAACCTTGACTAGCTCAATGACAGAAGGATTTAACTTGACAGCAATAGGCAGAATACTCTCATGTATGGACCAAGATTTGTGTAACAAATCACAAGGTTGGCAACATTCTTGGACATGATGTCTGGTTGGGTATGAGAGCATGCAGGGATCCTAATCCTACTCCTACAACTAACAGGTGGAAGGATGAAATGGTTTGATTTGATTTTTGGATGCAAAGCTGGACATGGTATATAACCTCAACACAGAGCTAGATTGGTGCCTATCCAGGGCTTGGAGTCGGTAGACATACACCTGTGAATGATCAGCATGAACAACTAAAACTGGATTTCAGGGGGATATACATGATATCTGCCTTACAGATATCTCCCAATACAGAGTGTTAAGCTGTCTATACTTATGGCATCCCTATTGCAGTATACCCTTTCCAATATTCAATCTGAAAACAGTTTAATCTACCCCTTGAGCAGAAGTTAAAAGATTAAACATTCAACACAGGAATTCTATGTTCTAGAATCTCAGGCATTCCTTGAATGCCTGGACTTAGAAGAAAGATACATGCAAAACTGGAGACAGAATCAGCATAACACATGCAAACATAGCATTATTCATATAAAATTGACCATGAAATCAGTGGATTCATGCACAAACGTACAACAGGAGATACATAAACTCGCAAGTTTTGCTGCACAGAGCAACCAAAACCAGTTGTATCTTATTACAGAGCCAAAATGTCCAGTTTTCAACAACGTCAAAAATGGTAACACAGTCTGCCTATATTGGCCAGAAAGTGTACCTGCAGCAATTAATTACATGGTCAAAATAAAAAATCCGCCAGATACAGACTCCACAAAGGAATGGCGCTCAAAAGTTATTGCAGCAACAGACAAGAGAAGCCTCGAGCCCTGCGTCGCCATCTGGGAGTCTTCACTCAAAAATCGGGCGACATGATCATGTGTACCATTGCCCATACCTCTGCACCGTCGCCATTAAAGGCCTCAACCACTCGCGGCCTACCTGGAAACCGTCGCTGCGTTCAAACAGAAGTTCCCGCCAAAATGCACTTTACTGAAGTTTCAAATGTGTAGGAAGAATAGTCCCACATTGGTGCCGCGGAGACTCCTTCAATACCTTAAAAACATGGTCGCGAGCATAATAGGTGTCGAGCGCCTTTTGCCACGCTCGACGCATAAGCCTTCTCCAAAAGCCCATCGCCAAAACCCAAGCCATCGACACACCCCAGAATTCTCCTTCCGATCTCAACGGTCTCGCCGACCGCTACCTTCGCTTCCCCATCGGCCAGAGATGCATCATCGGGCCTACCATCCAAACCTTCGCCAATCTCATCAGTTACACCGATGAAGCCACCGCAATCCCCTGTCGGCCAGACCAATACCGTCGGCCAAACAAAAGATCCCTCTGCCGATAGACCACACTCTCACCGATGCACCAACGAATTATACTCTGCTCCTTCATCGGCGAGACCTCCCACTGTCGGCCCACCACAATCCATCCTCGCCGACAATAGAAGTCACACCGAAGACCATACACAACACTTCCCTTCATCGGCCAGAGATTAGTCTATCGGCCAACCATTTCACCATTCACTCGACAATACAACCCATGCCGATAGACCCTGGCTCTTCCCCTTCCGTCGGTGTAACACACACCATCGGAGCATCCAAAAAGCTTCCTGCCGATCTCAAAGGTCACGTCGACGACATCTTCGCCAGCCACACACTGCTCCTCCATTGGCCAAACTCCTTACATCGGCGGGCCACAAATTTGCTTTGCCGACAGCCAAACACACGCCGATGGACATCCATCGGCCAGACCAAAACAATCGGAGCACTCAAGAAATCTTTCGCCGATGAGGCTGATCACTCCGATAAGACCAAAAACATAAAGCGCTGAACTGTTGAACCATTGAACCACGAATTGGTTCAACCGAGAAGTTCAATGCCGAACGGAGCACTTCAAAAAGAACATTCGCCGAACACAAACACAAAGCCTCGAACCGTTGAACCCCGAACCAAAAGGGTTCAACACTAGGGTTCAACGCGATGGTTCAAACATCAAAAATAATACTCCATAGGCAAAAAAGCTTCGAACCATTGAACCTTGAACCAAAACAAAAAGGTTCAAGCGGGAGGTTCAACGATGCAATATTTGTGCAAGGCAAATGCATAATGCGACCCGTTAGAAGAAAATTGAACCCTGAACCGCTGAACCACTGAACTTAGAGAAAAAAGGGTTCAAGTTCAAACTGAAATGTCGAAGACACAAAAACGAACCCATGCCGATGGAGAAAAGACGAAGACCCCTCCTCAAGAAATGAGATGCAGATGCTGAAAAACACTGAAGGGGTGCCAAAACTTAGAACCTTTTGGATATTTCGGGATGGTGCCTGCATGAAAATTGCTAAATTAACTGACAGTGAATTCAGGCACCAACAGTGGCTCTGATTGGGGACGTGCAGGTGCAAGACTGCAGCGAGAACCCCAGATCTCTGGGATGCAAACCAGTCCCCTATCCATTGGGCACAGAGTCAAACTTGCACCAATCTGCATCACCAAACACATTATTTTAAAATAAACATGGTGGCCCAGGGCCACCAAAAAGGAAAAACTAGACTTTTCCTTTGTCAAACACCTGATTTTCTTTTGATTTCTTCAAATGAAGCCTAAAAGCATTTAACTGTCTGCAGCAAGCCCCTTGGCAATTATTTGTGCTACTGCTCATTTCTTTTTCTTCAACAAATCTACAGCTAGCTTCATCAGCATATATAATTATCAGTTGTAGAATGTCATCATCATATGAGTCACTGATGTTGCTTGGAAAAATAAAAGACTCACATGAAACAAGTGAATCCACATCAGAATTTTGCCCTTCCTCAAAAAATAAGAGCTCCTCTGTATCAAACATGCAATATTCAAGCACAAGCAACATCTCATAATCAAATTTATCTTGATGAACATACAGATATCCATCATCATCATGCACGGCAGTTTTGTCATTAATGTCCACCTGAAATGTCTCAAGAGAAGGCAGAAATAACTCAGAATGTAGCCCTACACTGAAAGCTTCATAGTCACCCCTGCAATCAACACTATCCCCAACTGTATGAGCACACACATCTGCAATTTTCCCATCCACCTCTGAATAGTGACCTTGTTTTTTATCTTCACCAGTGCCCTGATAATCAAAAGCAAAGTTTTCAACCTCTGCAGTATGAAGGTGGCCAAAATCTTCAAGGAAACATTCATAATCAGCATCCAAATATATTTCATTATCTGAAAGGCTCACATATGCATCTGAATGCTGGCAATCACTAGCATATTCACTGCCATCCCTTGAATCAATGTTTTCTATATTCAGAGTGAAGCTCTGCATATCCACTTCATATAAATAATCAGGCATAACTGGGATATGCACACTGCTGCAAGACACAACTTCATGTATGTCTCTCATTTGATCAATTGGAGGGCACCTTGTGTCTGCAGGCTTGTCTTCTAAAGGCTGATAACAATCTTTGTTTTCATTATTACAAGATGTGCTTACATTTTCTACAACATTTTCTTCATGCATCACATCATGGCTGCACACATTATTCTGAAATATATTTCCCTCTATACAATCATTTCTCAATGCACATACTGGGAGAGCTGAAATATATTCACTTTGATAACTGCTTTGACAACTTGCAGCCATGAAACCTACTGGCATTCCATATTTCTCATTGTTTTCTATGTCCATAGCAAATTGGAAAGCCTGGTGAAGTGTGACTGGTTCTTTATCTCTCAACAGATAACTCATTTCTTCATCAAATGCAGCCAAATAAATTGTCAAGCACAATGCATTATTAGGTCTCATATATTCAGGGATCTGCCTGAGCAATTTAATAAACCTAAGATTAAAGACTAGAACTAGCTCCTCATCTTCCCTTTGGATATTCATAAAATGTATGATTAATGAGGCCACATCAAACCTTTCACCAAACTGCCCTAGGAATGCAACTTCTAAATCTATCCATGAAGAAACTGAACAAACAGGTAGGTCTGAAAACCATATCCTAGCATCATCTTCCAATGACTGAACAAAGAGTCTCATTACTACATCTTCATCCTCTACCTCATAATCTTCTATTAAATTACAAAATCTTTGCAGATGTTTGTTTGCCGATTCAGAATCTGATCCACTATATTTTGGCAAACATATTCTAATTTTATTGGGAATAATATTTGGGTAACCTTATATCCTTGTGAAATTTAGGGCTTTATATCTTTCGATAAAGAATGGTCTTCTCTGAGAGCACGACCAGGCTTGCTGTTCTAAACTCAACATTTTGAATCAAAGATGAATACCTGGATATATGTTGCAGCATTGATAGGTTCTTTCAACAGAGTCGCCACCTCTCAGAGAGAGGACAGA
Source organism: Cunninghamia lanceolata (assembly GCA_027924645.1). Taxonomy (NCBI): domain Eukaryota; kingdom Viridiplantae; phylum Streptophyta; class Pinopsida; order Cupressales; family Cupressaceae; genus Cunninghamia; species Cunninghamia lanceolata. The sequence goes on from BSBN01000209.1 coordinate 5,221,583, forward strand.
ATGTCAGCAAGGCACTTTTGTTTTCTGGATTCATCACCCCAGCAAAGCACCACATGGTTCCTTTTTGCTGCAACAACTTCATTGGAAACTAGATTTTCCAGCCCTCAGGTTACTTGACTCTCTCTCTCCCCAGTAGAGTCGCCATTTTCTGTTGGTTTTTCTTCTGAATCAGCATTAGGGTTTGCCACTTCTAATGCACAGGCAGATTTAGCCAACTGAATACAGGAGGTTGCGTGAGCTCCTCCCCTTCACTTCTAGTTCTGCCGCACCAAGGGGGGTGTCCCTATTTGATAAAAGTATAACCTTGACTAGCTCAATGACAGAAGGATTTAACTTGACAGCAACAGGCAGAATACTCTCATGTATGGACCAAGATTTGTGTAACAAATCACAAGGTTGGCAACATTCTTGGACATGATGTCTGGTTGGGTATGAGAGCATGCAGGGATCCTAATCCTACTCCTACAACTAACAGGTGGAAGGATGAAATGGTTTGATTTGATTTTTGGATGCAAAGCTGGACATGGTATATAACCTCAACACAGAGCTAGATTGGTGCCTATCCAGGGCTTGGAGTCGGTAGACATACACCTGTGAATGATCAGCATGAACAACTAAAACTGGATTTCAGGGGGATATACATGATATCTGCCTTACAGATATCTCCCAATACAGAGTGTTAAGCTGTCTATACTTATGGCATCCCTATTGCAGTATACCCTTCCCAATATTCAATCTGAAAACAGTTTAATCTACCTCTTGAGCAGAAGTTAAAAGATTAAACATTCAACACAGGAATTCTATGTTCTAGAATCTCAGACATTCCTTGAATGCCTGGACTTAGAAGAAAGATACATGCAAAACTGGAGACAGAATCAGCATAACACATGCAAACATAGCATTATTCATATAAAATTGACCATGAAATCAGTGGATTCATGCACAAACGTACAACAGGAGATACATAAACTCGCAAGTTTTGCTGCACAGAGCAACCAAAACCAGTTGTATCTTATTACAGAGCCAAAATGTCCAGTTCTCAACAACGTCAAAAATGGTAACACAGTCTGCCTATATTGGCCAGAAAGTGTACCCGCAGCAATTAATTACATGGTCAAAAATCAAAAATCCGCCAGATACAGACTCCACAAAGGAATGGCGCTCAGAAGTTATTGCAGCAACAGACAAGAGAAGCCTCGAGCCCTGCGCCGCCATCTGGGAGTCTTCACTCAAAAATCGAGCGACATGATCATGTGTACCATTGCCCATACCTCTGCACCGTCGCCATTAAAGGCCTCAACCACCCGCGGCCTACCTGGAAACCGTCGCTGCGTTCAAACAGAAGTTCCCGCCAAAATGCACTTTACTGAAGTTTCAAATGTGCAGGAAGAATAGTCCCACATTGGTGCCGCGGAGACTCCTTCAATACCTTAAAAACATGGTCGCGAGCATAATAGGTGTCGAGCGCCTTTTGCCGTGCTCGACGCATAAGCCTTCTCCAAAAGCCCATCACCAAAACCCAAGCCATCGGCACACCCTAGAATTCTCCTTCCGATCTCAACGGTCTCGCCGACCGCTACCTTCGCTTCCCCATTGGCCAGAGATGCATCATTGGGCCAACCATCCAAACCTTCGCCAATCTCATCAGTTACACCGATGAAGCCTCCACAATCCCCTGTCGGCCAGACCAATACCGTCGGCCAAGCAAAAGATCCCTCTGCCGATAGATCACACTCTCACCGATGCACCAACGAATTATACTCTGCTCCTTCATCGGCAAGACCTCCCACTGTCGGCCCACCACAATCCATCCTCGCCGACAACACAAGTCACGCCGAAGACCATACACAACACTTCCCTTCATCGGCCAGAGATTAGTCTATCGGCCAACCATTTCATCGTTCACCCGACAATACAACCCATGCCGATAGACCCTGGCTCTTCCCCTTCCGTCGGTGTAACACACACCATCGGAGCATCCAAAAAGCTTCCTGCCGATCTCAAAGGTCACGCCGACGACATCTTCGCCAGCCACACACTGCTCCTCCATCGGCCAAACTCCTTACATCGGCGGGCCACAAATTTGCTTTGCCGACAGCCAAACACACGCCGATGGACATCCATCGGCCAGACCAAAACAATCGGAGCACTCAAGAAATCTTTCGCTGATGAGGCCGATCACTCCGATAAGACCAAAAACGTAAAGCGCTAAACTGTTGAACCGTTGAACCACGAACTGGTTCAACCCGATGGTTCAACCGAGAAGTTCAATGCCGAACGGAGCACTTCAAAAAGAACATTCGCCGAACACAAACACAAAGCCTCGAACCGTTGAACCCCGAACCAAAAGGGTTCAACACTAGGGTTCAACGCGATGGTTCAAACATCAAAAATAATACTCCATAGGCAAAAAAGCTTCGAACCATTGAACCTTGAACCAAAACAAAAAGGTTCAAGCGGGAGGTTCAACGATGCAATATTTGCGCAAGGCAAATGCATAATGCGACCCGTTAGAAGAAAATTGAACCCTGAACCGCTGAACCACTGAACTTAGAGAAAAAAGGGTTCAAGTTCAAACCGAAATGTCGAAGACACAAAAATAAACCCATGCCGATGGAGAAAAGACGAAGACCCCTCCTCAAGAAATGAGATGCAGATGCTGAAAAACACTGAAGGGGTGCCAAAACTTAGAACCTTTTGGATATTTTGGGATGGTGCCTACATGAAAATTGCTAAATTAACTGACAGTGAATTCAGGCACCAACACTCTCAATCATCTCAAAAGTGCGCCCAAGCAAGTTAGGCGCAAATCTCCCTCTGTCCTATCTCCAAATAGCGCCTAGACACTAGAGACCTCATTTGGGTGCTCAATCTTCAATTGAAGTCTAAAAGTCTTCACTGGATGATGTTTGAAAGAAAAAAGGGTCATCAAACTTCACTAGGTGCATATTCATGCTCATACAACCTTAGATTGGCGCCTAACCTTCACAAGGCGCAATTTCATATAGCAATCATCTTAAGTTGGCGCGTAGCCTTGAGAAACTTGTAACTATGACATTATTTTGGTGCCCTGAGTCTCTGTTCTCCCATTGGTCCAAGTGGCATTGGGATTCGTTCCAGCTCATTGGATAAGGTTGCCACCTCAGACTGAGTTGTCAAACGGAATATTCTCCATGTATATGCTTCTTGGAAAACATGCCTTGGTTCCTCTTGTGCATTGGGAAATGTGCCTTCATTGCCTTGAGGAGCATTATAAAAGGAGGGGCTCTCTCATTTGAAGATCTTATCTTTTGGGCGAAATTTCTCTCTGCAAAGCTTTATGCTTGTGATCTTGAGGCCTGCGAGTTTCAAGTTTTGGGGTGATGCTGCCTTGTTACATTGTGAGGTGTTGACATCCGGTTGACATCATTAGGTTCAATTGAAGTGATCTACATCAATTAGAGTGATAGAGCTAGTTGTGAAGAAGTTGAAAGCATTGTATACATCTAGGCTTCAAGGCCTTTCCTTGTAATCATTTGAATAAGATTGTATGTTCATGCCATTGTGGGCAATCATCATTGTAATAAGACATTTGCATTGAATTGAATCAAATAATAATACAAGTGCCCAACTTCAAGTTGATTCATGCAAGTTGCCTTTGTTATCTTTTCATATGTGATGTTAAGTAGATTAAGTGATTGAAGAGTTAAGTGGAAGTAAATTTGTCTAAGTAAGAAAAAATTTAGTTAGTACTAGTTGGGTATCTTACATGTTGATAACCTTCTTTGCTCTTGCCTTAGCTAAATTTCCACCGCCATGCCCCTTCTCCTTTCCCTTTGTCGGCAAAGTTGCCGATTGACGAACCTGCCAATCGGTGAACTTAAGGTTCGTTGAACCTTAAGTTTGTCGATAAAGGCAAACCTTTGCCACTTTGCTGCTTCCTACCTTTGCCGCTTTCTGCCACCTCGCCCCTTCAGTCGGCAGACCAGCAAATTAGCGAACCGGTGAACCGACGAATCGCCGAACCAAAAGTTCACCAAACCAAAAGTTTGCCAACTAAGGCAAAAAAAGGACTAAAAACTTAGAATTTTTTTGGGGATTTTTCTGGGCTTTTCTAAGGGAAATTTCCTTCCATTTGGGTTTTCTTAGATCAGATTTCTCTGATGGAAGGAGGGGATTTTGGGATATTTTGCACTGAGCAAAATATGACAACATTTTGGCAACTATGCAGGGGTGTTTCCCTGCTAAACATAAGGATCCAGTTGCCTTATACAATCCATTGGGCACAAGGTCAGAAAGAAACTGCAACAACATGACCAATATAGAACTGAAGCTGCTTCCATAAAACACAAAAACACAAGGCAAACAATTTCCTGATGAGAATGCTACCTGTGCAAGAGCACTTATGGGAAGGAAACCTAAAAACAGAAACAAAACTAACCTTAACCTAAACTAACAACCAGAAAACTGACTCAAACAAAGCCATTAACTCATTTTTCAAAATAACCGCCCTTTCTCAACAATTTAAAGTGTTTTTCATGCCTGTGGGTAGTGTTGTCATGTGAAATTGCACCATGTTTGAAGTTGGTTCAAACACTTCAATAACACAATGGGACTGATCTCAAGGTGTGGGACCTTGCAGATGAGATTAGACCTCCAGAGAAGGTTGGTTCCTCTTTCTGATCTTAAGGGTCAAAGAAAACAAACTAAATCTAGTGCTAATACTTGTAGGGGGATAGGGTAAGAAGGATTGCTGAAATAAAAAAAGGTGATGCACCAGATTGAATATGTTCAACTGCAACTGACTCAGCACAGTGATAATCTGAAAACTGAAAAGAACTCACACAGATTCATATCAATTCATATAGACGTAAGGGAAGAGAGGTGAAGGTATGAAAGGGACCGTTTTACCCACAATACATAACTCACATCAATCAAATAGACACAGTACAAGAATAATGAAAGAGGCAAAATATCAGTTTATATTGATTACATAGGCCAAATAGCCATTACAAAAGAAAGAGAATCATGCAGAGAAATTAGACATAGAATAACCAATGATATTCATTGGTGAACAAAATTAGAGACGTGAGAGGCTCAGCAGAAGAGCACAGTCCATCAAATCTAGTTAGTTTGTGTAATTGCACTATAGAGGCCTGGTTACATGGATTCTCTAACCTGCAATAGCCCAGAAGAACAACTAACAGAAATACATTACATTCTAATGTATTTATAACATTTCATTTGCCTTCTGCTACAATGGACACTGGAACTGGTCAATCGACCCAGGACAGGCCCATGTTTCATTGAATTTATGTTTAGAGCCTTGCAAATTTGGGACGGAACCCATGCCCCTTGGAATGGCGGCCATGCTTCTGACAGGCCTGCAACCTGTAAAAGAAGATTGCTTGCATGAATGGATGGCAAACATATTAAAGAGGGAAGGCACGAAATCCTGTTTTGTCCCCACAAATCTACCCTGCAGCTTGGCTTGTACCCTGGCATTGAAGACTTTCGCTATTTCAGCTGCTTACATTTGACTTTGGCCTGCAGAGCTTTGAATGCTGCATACCTCCCTAAGAAAATGGTGCGATTCGAGGAGAGGTAAGCTTTTACAATACTTTAACATGTTGTGTCTCCCTTACTCTATGACATCTCTGCATTCAGAATCACCTGCATTTGATTTCCCTTTTGATTGGTGAATCCGCCACTTACAAAACCATCAGGATCCATTTCTATCCTCAATCTGCCTTCGCAGACTATTCTAGCTTTGTCTTCGTCATTTTCCTTTCTAACGCTATTTTTGCCTTATCGGCAACTTATCCATTTGCCGAACCATGGCCTTTCTACCCTTATCGGCGAAATCAACCTTTCCCAAACTTTGCCTTCTTGTAACAAACTACCCTGAATTTTTTTTGAAATTTGCAATCTATAACAATAGGGTTAGTAAAAAGAATGCATCCAACTAAATTACCTCCACACTTCTGATCACGAAGTTCCCAAATTGGGCGAGGTGAAAGCATATAGTGCTTTGGTTTACAATTCAAGTTTATGCAAATAAACTAGTACAATCATCCGCTCATGGTGGGCATCTTTCAGCAGGCATCCACTTATTCAGTGGGAATAGTCCACTTATTCAGGGTGAATGAACAAGAAAGATAAGTTTTCCAATTTCTCCACACTAGCGATAAACCATCCAAGGGTTATAGAGTTTTGTGCAACATTAAATGAATGTTTACAATGAGTAACAAATTTGCAAACTACTCAGAAGAAATAATCTTGTTCATCATATCATCATCATAGTAATTCTAGGCAACACAATAATACCCTGCATAAACATTAGTGTTTTCAACATAAGATAGCAATCTGTCCCTGGGTATGACAACTCATAAATCATTGTTGATCAGATCTCTTGTACCAAAAACATGCTTCTTCTAATCTGTATGGCGGCCCTGTAGAAGATCAACCTCATTTTGATGAGCATACATATCAGAAAACCACATCAAGACTGCCACCACTTATAAAGGAACAACAAATTACCACAAAGGGAGGTAGTTTCAGCACTAGAAACAGAGCGATTTGCTCAAGAAAGATACCACGCCATACTCAGGTCCGTACGGCCTTGGTAAGGTACAGTTCACTCAAAACTCGTTTGAATCTCCCTAGAACTTGCTGAAATCAGGTTTATAGTGGACGCCATCACAAGGCAAGACATCAATGCAAACAATGAAACAAACTGAAATCTCAACACTCAAACTACAAACCACATCTAAAACTGCTTAGAAAATAATGAGAATAGGTCTGAGATGGTCGCCTACACATGAGAAAGGATGTCCAAGCTTTATATGCACCAAACAACCAAGAACATGATCATCACCAAAATCACCCCCATGATTGTACGACTGGGTGTACGGCCCAGCATGGGCACAACCAAAAAGAACACCAAAATAAAACCACACTTCACTCACAAACTCCATTAAAAACCCACACCAAAAATGATTAAATTGAAAACCAAACAAAACTCCATAGATTTTATTGACTTTGTTTCAGCTCTATGCAACTCCAGGGTGAAGTCACCAATTTTCCAGCTAGGAAGGATATTTCACCATCGAAAGTGGACATCTTCTAGAGGGTTTTTGTCCTCAAGAAGGAAAGACTCTTTGGTTCAAAACTAGCAACATCTCTGTACAAAATCCAACGCATAAACCTCCACAATGAGCTCTCACTTCACTTTTATAGGCACCTAAGAGTTACACAAGAAATTAATTCTTTCTTGGAAATAGTACTTTTTTCCTCAAACTTAAAATAACTCCCCTTTTCCAAGAGATGGTGCTCACTTTAATGTGCCTAGACAAATAATAAGACATTTTCCCATTCCAAAAAGCTATAACACTTTAGTTACTTTTAAATATTTCCAATCTTAGAGAACATAAGTGCAGATAATATTAAAATAGCTTGTTTAATTATCACTTTTACGGAAATACCCAATCTTCATCAACTTGATAATTAAACTGAACCAAAGTGCTCCATATGACATGGAATGAGTAATGAAGCCATTTGGATGACTTTCTAAAAATAGACAGCTCCTCCGAGAATCTTGGAGAACTATCTAGGAGCTCGAATAACATTTTGAAAGTGGTAAAGTCATCTTAACACATCACAGAGCTCAAATCCAACATCAAAATACACAAACAACTGAACCAGAAGTCCTTCATAACAGAGGAACCCCTAACCATTCCTCATAGCCTATCGGGATTCGAAAATAGGCTATTGGGCCCACCAATGACTAGGCTTGGAAAGGGGACATTACAGTCCTCCCTCCCAAAAATTGCTTGTCCCCAAGCAATTGCAACATTGGATGCTGAAGAATGTGCTCACTTTCCCACGTTGCATCCTCTATTGGAAATTTTTTCCACTTGATCAGGAACTCCTTAATGGTTTTTCTTTTCAAAGAACACTCCCTCTAATCAATGATGGCCTCAGGAATCAGCTCAAGTCTCCCCTCATCATCAATAGGTGGCAATACTAAAGATGGAACAATATTCTGACCAAGTGCCTTTTTAAGGCGAGAGACATGGAAAAAATTATGTATTTTGCTATCTTCTGGTAATTCCAACTTGTATGCCACTTCACCAATCCTCTTGGTTATCTTAAATAGCCTGAAAAACCGAGGCTTCAACTTCTTAGCTCCACTTTTCTTGATTGAGGATTGTTTGTAAGGCTGAAATCTAACATATACCATGTCCCCAACCTCAAAAGCTCGCTCTATACGTTGCTGATCAATGTATAACTTTTGCTGGTTTTGAGCATTTCTGAGATTATCCTTCAAAAATTTCATCAAATCTTGGTTGTCCTGGAAGAAATCTTTCACTCTTGGCACTCTATTGTCACCAAATATCAAGTCAGTGAAGCTAGGAGCTTCATAACCATGCAATGCCATAAATGGAGACATTTTTATTGACATATGATAAGAGGAATTATAATAGTATTCGCCAACATGCAACCATCTTATCCAAGCCTTCTACTATCCAAAAACATAGTTTCTGAGGTAACCTTCCAGCCATTTATTAACTATTTCAGATTGACCATCCGTTTGTGGATGGTAACTGGTATTGGGAGTAAGTTCTGTGCCACATAATCTGAATAGTTCTCTCCAAAACAAACTCAGGAACTTCTTGTCCCTGTCACTTACAATGGTCTTGGGCAGCCCATAAAATTTGAACACTTCTCTAAAAAACAATTCAGCCACCTGAACTATTGTAAATCCTGTAGAAACAAAAAAAAAGTGAGCAAACTTAGTCAATCTATCCACTACTACGAAAATACTATCCTTCCCTTGCACCTTGGGAAGACTTGTAATGAAGTCCATGGCTAAACTTTCCCATTTTTGATTGGGAATTAGAAGAGGTTACAGCAGACCAGCAAGGTAGGTGTTCTCATATTTGTTCTGTTGACAAACAGAACACTCTCTAACATGTTTACAAACATCTTCTTTGAGCCCCTTCCAAGTAAATCTCTCTCAGATTTGCTTATAAGACTTGAATATACCTTGGTGACCAGCCAAAGGTGAATCATGAAAAGCTCTTATGATGAGAGATTTTACTTTGGAATTTGGAACAAGAAAGATAATTTCCTTGTAAAAAATCAGTTCATTATTTCCCTCATATCTTTCATCTTTTGAAGTGCCATCAATGATACTTGTTACAAATGGATCATTTGCATATTCTATGATAATTTGCTCTTTCCAACCAGTAGTCAACTCAACCATAGAATGCAAATGTGGCCTTCTTGACAATGCATCAACCACCACATTCTTTTTGCCTTTGACATAGACAATGTAAAAATCAAATGCTTGGAGCTTATTGACCCATTTCTGTTGCCTTTCATTCAAGTGTTTCTGATTTAGGAAGTACCTCAAACTGTTGTGATCTGTTTTCACAATAAATCTTCCTCCCACCAAGTATTGACGGAACTTGACCAAGGCATGCATAATCGCAAGCTGTAATGTCCCCTTCTCAACACATGGTTAGTCCACCATGGAGTTCCCGTGGGCTAACAGTTTGGTTAGGGAACTATGGTTAGTTGGCTCTGAAGATCCTTGTCAATGGGTGAGTTGGTTCGCATTCAGAGGATCCAGTGGGCACCCTCGTGGTTGGTTCAGTGGGCTCTTGGTCGTTACTTACTATTTTTAGTAAGTTCGGGTACTGTGTCGGTTCGGGATTTTTAGAGTTGGATTAGGTGCGTTTCATCGAGACCTTTCTGGCGAGCTAAAGATCAGCGAATTCCGACACCGTCTTCGTACTTATTTTAAAGTCCGAAGATCTATTAATTTATATTAACATGGACTTCATTATATTTTGCCGGAAAAAGTGAAATTAATGAAATGAAGACATAAAGTGAAAGTAAATTGTTATTCTCCATCCCTAGGAGACATAAAGTGAAATTAATTGTTATTTTCCCTCCTAATTGCCCAACGCCTATCTTGGAGGAAGATAAAAAGGTCATTTGGAGCTCATTTGGTTTTTTGCTATGTTTTGATATTTGCTTGTGAGAGCTCTGCTAGGGTTTCTAGATTTTGAGAATTTGCATCAGGCTATTGGAGACGGAAACCTCCATTAGTGACGGTATCCCACAGGTGTGAAAGACCACCCAATGGTGCCATTGACAGTGGATGTATTCGGCATTCACATATGTGCTGAAATGGAGACATTTGAGGTTGTTTCTTATGCTGAGTGAAAGATCTTTTTCTATTGTTGTTATAAGTTGATAATGGATGGTATAGAAGGCAGAAATCAGGGTGTTTGAAGTAGTTCCTTGTTGCTGTACTTTTCCATTGCTGGCCGTACTATCCAAGCTTGGCTGTACTGCATAAAGAGGAGTGGGAGTATTGTAGGGAAGCTTTTCTCTTTGCTTCTACTACTCATTCATGGTCTTTGGGAGGTGTTTAGTGCTTCAGTTGTTTCTCTTATATTTTGTATGAGTTACTTGTGACATTCTATGGAAATTTGATGCATTTTCAGCCATACCCATTTGAGGGTCCATTTCCGCCGGCCGTACCAAGTTGCATATTTTCACATGGGTATGTGATAGTAATTGTTTCTTGGCTATTTTACTATCTGGGTTGTCTTTAGTTTCTTTAGATTCATTGTATATTTTCTGGGTTTAGGTTCTATGCTATATATTGTGTGCTCCAGCACTACATCTGCAGGAAAACATAAAAGCCCCTTCTGCATCTTTTGTCTATCTGAAAGAACACACAAAAATCTAATAAAAATCACACAATTAAGATTTTAAAAAATACAAACAGGTACGGCACATTATAGTGGTATCAGAGCTAAAGATCTTGCCATCCTGTGAGTTCAGTTTGACATGCAGAAGTAAAATGAGACATGCGACCAGCTAATAGATATCCGTTCAGAAGTACAAGGGCAAGACAGGGAACACAGGCTCCGCAGTTGAATAATCCAGAGAATCTAGTTCCCGTAATAGATCTTTTTGAGTCAGATACTGAGATAGTGGTAGCAACTACTGAGGACGATTCTCAGGTATCACAGACGGACCCATTTTCTGGAGAGCTTCCACCAGTTACAGGTCCTACAGGAGATATGGGTGACAAGGAAGAACCAGAACTTAGTGCGCGTGACATTTTGATCGCACTTACTCGAGAGATGAGAGAGTCCCGACGTGAGATGGTAGAGGCACATGCTGAGTTAGCACATGCCATCGAATGGATGGGTAATGACTTAGACAATCACCGTGACAGAAACAGATACAATGGAGGTGACAGGGACAGGTACCATGGAGGTGATAGAAACAGACACAACGGAGGTGAAAGGAACAGGAATGATGGGAATGACAGGCATAACGGTGATAGGAATCGGGAAGAACGGAATAATGGGGACAGGTATCATGATGATAGGCGCAGAGATAGAGATGATGATGAGGCTTCGGTTAATCACCGTAGGGCTTCATAGTTCACTGCGGGAGATAGACCTAGTATTCCAATATTTGCTCCCAAGAATCAAGTTCCTGAACAGGATCCTACTCAGGCAGAGTTCCAGGAGGAGATTATGAGGGACTAGAGAGCATCCAGTGAGGGTTTCAGAAATGAGATGACATTTACTAAATATTCTGAAATGAGGACTAGGTGTAGACCTCGGAGGGGAGGTAGATCACAGAACCAAGAACTGCAAAGGAAAGTAAGTAAGATGACACTTCCTTACTTCGATGGATCAGGTAAGACCACCGCGAGAGCTTGGGTCCAGAAGTTGGACAGCTACTTGCAGATTAGTCCCATGCCAGAGGAGGACGCTATTACTTATGCAGCTCTACACTTGGAGGGGACTACTCACAAATGGTGGTGTAACGGGAAGGTTACATTGGGTCACGATCAGGTCACTTCATATGTGGAGTTTACAGCTAGACTGATCGACAGGTTTGATAAAAAGGACCCAAAGTTACAGTTCAAGGAGTTGACTCAGTTGAGACAGAGCGGATCAATAGACTCCTACATTGCTAATTTCCAAGATATATCTGTTATGGTTCCGGATATTACTGAGCGCAGGTTGGTTGTTCTTTTCATTGACGGATTGTCAGATCAACTTCGCGGATGGGTGAAGGGTTTTGACCCTACTACACTTCAAGAGGCCATGAAGAAGACCCGGGACATGGAATCATCAGTATGGAGGAATAAATTTCAATCCAAAGGATTTCCACCAAGGAAAGATAAGGAGAGGGATAGGAGACCATTTCAAAGAGATGTAGGACAACAGCATAAGAGTTCTTCTAGATTGGACAGCGATCAACTGAATGACTTGAGGAGAAAGAAACTCTATTTTCATTGTCGAGAGCCTTGGGATCCCACGCACAAGTGTGCTGCCCAAGGAAAAACCAAACAGTTAGAGTACTTTTCAGCCGACGAGTCTGTTGATGGGGAACCCCACTCGGATTACCATTCAGAGGCTGAGGGTGGAGAATCAGAGGGCTTAGGGGAAGCATCAAATAGAGAGGATGATCTAGCTCGACCCACAGCTCATATCACGAGTATTCAGAAGGAAGGATCATTCAGAATTAGAGGGGTACTGAGCGGGCAACGATGTATTGCCTTACTTGACACAGGTGCCACTCATAACTTTATAGACGAGGGATTGGTCGCCAAGAGAGGGCTGAAAACTGAGGAATTTGAGGGCTTTAAGGTGAAGGTTGCGGATGGTTTTGTACTTACCTGCACTAGGAGGATACCCAATCTATCAATCCAACTGAACAGATACACTTGCCAGTCAGAGATTTATGTTGTTGGTATGGGTGAGATGGATGTTGTGTTGGGTATGAAGTGGTTGAATGATATTGAGGAGTTCACTCTCAACTTGTGGACAATGGAAATGAAGTTTGAGGTGGACGGAGTTAGACATGTGCTCAAAGGCATATCAGATGGTGGATTGAGAGTTGTTTCTCTCAAGCGGATGGAGCGACTGATTCGACATGATCAGGTGGAGTGGGCAGCTGAGGTTATGGTGATGCCTGCAGTAGATCAGCAGAAGCATGTGTATCCTCCTGACATACAGTCTATACTTACTAAACACACCAAAGTGTTTAGTGATATTCCACCAAGTAAACCTCCTGATAGAGGTTTTGAGCATGTGATCGAGTTGGAGGAGGGTGCTAAGCTAGTAATCACGACACCTTACAGGCACCCAAAGAGGTATAAGGATGAGATCGAGAAGGCTATCAAAGAGCTTCTTGAGATGGGTCACATCAGGCCTAGTAAGAGTCCGTTTGCATCATCCGTGGTATTGGTAAAGAAGGATGGGACTCTCAGAATGTGTATTGATTACAGGGAACTCAATAAGAAAACAATCAAGAATAGGTACCCGATTCCCAGAATCGATGAGCTGATTGACAAGTTGCACAGAGCTTGTTACTTCTCCAAGATTGATTTGAGATCCGGTTACCATCAGATACGGGTCAGAGATGAGGATGTGGAGAAGACAGCATTCAAGTGTCATTATGGGCACTTTGAGTTCCTGGTCATGCCATTTGGTTTGACCAATGCTCCAGCTACTTTCCAGTCCTGTATGAACAAGGTGTTCAGAGAGCAGTTGAGGAGATTTGTGCTGATTTTCTTTGATGATATACTAATTTACAACAGGACATGGGAAGAGCATTTGAAACACATTGGCATTGTGTTGAGCATCTCAAAGAGTGAGTTGTTGTATGCCAAAATGTCAAAGTGTGAGTTTGGGATGACTGAGTTGCTATACTTGGGTCATATCATTAGTGCTGGTAGTGTGAATGTAGACCCGGAAAAGATTCGGGCAATTGTGGACTGGCCACCGCCGAAGAATCTCTCATACCTTAAGATTTCTTGGCCTTTGAGGATATTATCGTCGGTTTGTGAAGGGGTTCTCTCAATCAGCTGCTCCCCTTACTGATTTGACTCGTAAGGATGCTTTCAGTTGGTCTGATAAGGCACAGGAGTGTTTTGACAGGTTCAAACAGATCATGAGTACTTGCCCTGTGTTAGCCATTCCTGATTTCAGCAAACCCTTCGAGCTACAGTGTGATGCCTCGAGCATAGGCATTGATGCGGTAATCATGCAGGATAAGCACCCCATTGCATTCGAGAGTAGGAAGTTGAGGGGTGTGGAGAGGAGTTATAGCATATATGATAAGGGGATGTTAGCCATCATGCATGCACTGGCTAAGTTTAGACAGTATCTAGTGGGCAGTAAATTTGTGGTTAAGACAGACCACAACAGTTTGAAGCATTTCCTTGGACAGAAGGATTTGAATGAGAGGCAACAGAAGTGGGTCAGCAAGTTACAGGGCTACGACTTCGACATTGTTTATGTCAAAGGAAAGAAGAATGTTGTTGATGCGTTATCCAGGAGACCTCATCTGTGTGCACTAGGTGCTATAGCTAATGATTGGAGAGAATTGATTTCAGCAGAATATGCTAAGGATGAGTGGGCTACTGGAGTGATTGATGGCACCATCAAAGATAACAGGTACACGGTGGTAAATGACTTGATCATCTACAAGGACAGGATTCTCTTGGTGTCGGGTTCACAGATGAAGCAAAAAGTTTTAAGGGCATTTCATGACTTGCCTATGGCAGGACATCCAGGATACTTCAAAACTTACAGACAGGTCAGAGAGAGGTTCACCTGGAAGGGCCTCAAGACCGAGGTGATGCAGTATGTAAGAAAGTGCCCAATATGTCAACAGAACAAGCAAGAGCACTCACTTCCAGGAGGTTTATTGCAGCCCCTACCCATTCCTGACAGGAAGTGGGACAGCATTTCTATGGACTTTATCACAGAGTTACCTAGAGTCCAAGGCAGGGATTGCATTTATGTGGTGGTGGACAGATTGACGAAGTATGCACACTTCTTTGCTATTTCTACCGCTCACACTGCAGCTCAGATTGCAGAGTTGTTCTTTCGTGAGGTATTTCGACTTCATGGGTTGCCTAGGAGTATTGTCAGCGACAGGGACAGCAGGTTCCTCAGTAATTTTTGGCAGGAGCTCTTCAGGTTGTCAGGGACAAAGCTCACACCCAGTACAAGTTATCATCCCCAGACTGATGGTCAGACAGAGATAGTGAATAAGTGGGTGGAAGGATACCTCCGAAACTATGTTTCCGGGCAGCAAAAGGCATGGGTTAAATGGCTTCACATGGGAGAGTATTGCTACAATTCCACTTACCACATGTCTATTCAGATGTCACCCTTCATGGCATTATATGGTTATGAGGCACTGAGCTTTGTTGATTTACTGTTTGGTGACAGCAGGGTGCCGAAGGCCAAAGACTTCCTTCAGGAGAGTCAGGATATCATGAGGGCATTGAAGGAAAACATACAGAAGGCTCAGAATCAGCAGAAGCAGTATGCAAATTAGCAGAGAACTGAGCGATCATTTGAGGTTGGTGACATGGTTTACCTCATGCTGCAGCCTTATAAACAATCTACTCTTAAGAAGAGTGGAGCGGAGAAGTTGAAGCCACGACACTATGGACCTTTTAGGGTCTCCAGGAGGATTGGTGAGGTGGCTTATGAGTTAGAGTTACCAGCAGGGAGTAGGGTACATAATGTGTTCCATGTTTCTCGCCTCAAGAAGGCACTGGGGCACAATGTGACACCTTCAGTGGAGTTGCCTCCTCTTGATGAAGAGGGGAAGTTGATATTGGTACCCGAGGCAATCATTGACACCAGGGATTGCAATTTGAGGAGGATTATTAGAGAGTACCTGGTCAAATGAAAAAATCTGCCAGTTGAGGATGCTACATGGGAGAACGCGCGGATTCTGGAGCATCCTGAGTTGAGATTGCTTGAGGCAAGCAATCTTAGGGAGGGCGGACTGTAATGCCCCCTTCTCGACACATGGTTAATCCATCATGGAGTTCCCGTGGGCTAACGGTTTGGTTAGGGAACTGTGGTTAGTTGGCTTTGAAGATCCTTTTCAGTGGGTGAGTTGGTTCGCATTCAGAGGATCCAGTGGGCACCCTCATGGTTGGTTCAGTGGGCTCTTGGTCGTTACTATTTTTAGTAAGTTTGGGTACTGTGTCAGTTCGGGATTTTCAAAGTTGGATTAGGTGCGTTTCGTCGAGACCTTTTTGGCGAGCTAAAGATCAGCGAATTCCGACACCATCTTCATACTTATTTTAAAGTCTGAAGATCTATTAATTTATATTAACATGGACTTTATTATATTTTGCCGGAAAAAGTGAAATTAATGAAATGGAGACATAAAGTGAAAGTAAATTGTTATTCTCCATCCCTAGGAGACATAAAGTGAAATTAATTGTTATTTTCCCTCCTAATTGCCCAACGCCTATCTTGGAGGAAGATAAAAAGGTCATTTGGAGCTCATTTGGTTTTATGCTATGTTTTGATATTTGCTTGTGAGAGCTCTGCTAGGGTTTCTAGAGTTTGAGAATTTGCATCAGGCTATTGGAGACAGAAACCTCCATTAGTGACGGTATCCCACAGGTGTGAAAGACCACCCAATGGTGCCATTGACGGTGGATGTATTCGGCATTCACATATGTGCTGAAATGGAGACATTTGAGGTTGTTTCTTGTGCTGAGTGAAAGATCTTTTTCTATTGCTGTTATAAGTTGATAATGGATGGTATAGAAGGCAAAAATCAGAGTGTTTGAAGTAGTTCCTTGTTGTTGTACCTTTCCATTGCTAGCCGTACTATCCAAGCTTGGTCGTACTGCATAAAGAGGAGTGGGAGTATTGTAGGGAAGCTTTTCTCTTTGCTTCTACTACTCATTCATGGTCTTTGGGAGGTGTTTAGTGCTTCAATTGTTTCTCTTATATTTTGTATGAGTTATTTGTGACATTCTATGGAGATTTGATGCATTTCCAGCCATACCCACTTGCTGGTCCATTTTCGGCGGCTGTACCAAGTTGCATATTTTCACATGGGTATGTGATAGTAATTGTTTCTTGGCTATTTTATTATCTGGGTTGTCTTTAGTTTCTTCAAATTCATTGTATATTTTCTGGGTTTAGGTTCTATGCTATATATTGTGTGCTCCAGCACTACATCTGCAGGAAAACATAAAACCCCCTTCTGCATCTTCTGTCTATCTGAAAGAACACACAAAAATCTAATAAAAATCACACAATTAAGATTTAAAAAAATACAAACAGGTACGGCACATTACACAAGCATCTCTTTGTCATAAATAGAGTAGCTTGTCTCAACTCCTCTTAATTTTTTGCTCTCAAAACAGATGGGATGTTTGTCCTGCATAAGAATAGCCCCAATACCTTCACCGGATGCATCACATTCTAGCTCAAAAGGCTTTGAAAAATTTGGTAATGCAAGAACAAGACAACTACTCACGAGTTGTTTAAACTGATCAAATGAATCTTGGGTTGCCTTGGACCATTTGAAAGCTCCCTTTTTTGTAAGATCAGTGAGTTGAGCTACTATTTGTGAAAAACCTTTCACAAATCTCCTATAAAATCCACACAAGCCAAAAAAACCTTTCAGTTGAGTAGGGTTTGTGGGTGGAGGCCATTCTAAGATTGCCTTGATCTTTTCTTTGTCCACACTCACTCCTTTGGCACTGATAACATGGTCTAAGTAAACAATCTCTGTTAGGCCAAATTCACGCTTGGCTTCTTTAGCAAATATGGAGTTAGCTTCAAGAATATCAAGCACCTCATCTATGTGTTGCAAGTGCTCCTTCCATGACTTGCTATATATGAGTATGTCATAAAAAAAACCAGCAAGAATCTACAGAGCTGCTCGCTAAAAATTTGGTTCATGCAGGACTGAAAGGTGGCAGGGGCATTCGTCAAATCAAAAGGCATGACAAGGAACTTGAAATGCCCATAGTGACACCTGAAAGTAGTTTTTTCAATGTCTTTCTCCCTCATTCTAATCTAGTGATAATCAGATCTCAAGTCTATTTTTGAAAAATTGATAGCACCATGAAGTTCATCCAACAACTTATCAATCCTCGGTATGGGATACCGATTCTTTATGGTCCTCTTGTTAAGCTCCCTGTAGTCAATACACAAACAGAGAGTCCCATCTTTCTTTTTGACCAACAACACTAAGGAGGCAAATGGACTCTTACTTGGACGGATGAAGCCCATGTCCAAGAGTTCTTTGAGTGTTCTCTCTATTTCATCCTTAAATCTCTTGGGCTGCCAATATGGAGTTGTAATTACAGGCTTGGCTCCATCTTCTAACTTTATTATGTGTTCAATGCCTCTATCAGGAGGCCTCCCAGGTGGCAGATCACTAAAGACTTTGCTATGCTTGCTCAAAAAGTCTTGAACATTAGGATGATAGGTTTTAACTTCCTTAGAGGGTGTGGGCATGATAGCACATTGAGCAACCCACTCAATTTGGTCATGATGGAACAACCTTTCCATCCTCTTTGTAGTGACCACTCTTGGTGCCCCAATAGAGATACCTCTTAGAACAACCTTCTTACCATTATTATCAAATTTGAACTCCATTGTTTGCAGATTCAAACTGATTTCCCCCAATGATTTCATCCCCTGGATGCCTAGGACAGCATCTATATCACTAATACCAATCATATAGAAGTCATCCTTGACTTCATAGTTGCCAAATTGCATGGTAAGCTGAGGTATTCTTCTAGTGCATGAAAGAGTAAATCCATCTGCCACAATTACTTTGAAACCTTCAAACTCTTCAGGTTTCAAGCCCCTTCTTGCCACAACTCCATCAATGAAGTTGTGCGATGCTCCTGTGTCAATAAGAGCAATAATTCTTTTGCCAAATAACACATCGCGGACCTTGAAAGGATCATTCCTTTGATTCCCTAAGAGTTGTGCAAATGACATCATTTTCCTTACTCATTTCAGCCTCTTCTAGCACATTGTGATGTGTTGTACCTGTTGGTCCTTTGTTTAATCTTAATAGTGTTATTTTATTAATTTTTGTGTGATTTTTCAGACTAGACAGAAGATGCAGAAGGGGTCTGTTGTTCACATTTTTTGTTTTTGCCACAATACATAGAAAATGAAGCATGCAAATGAAACCCAGAAAAATTACAATAGATATGAGTAAAATATGAGAGACCCAGATTATAAAATCACATAACATGAATTACCATTACATACCCATGTCCAAATATCCAACTTGGTACAACTGTTGAAGGTGGACCAGCAATATGGGTAGTAGGAATAACATCCAAATACTCAGCAAATGAAGGTGCCCCATCAAATAGAGAGTTCCAGCGATAATCACAACCCTAGGTGCCCAAAAAGGAGTGAAAGCTTCTCAAAGGAAGGCATTTAAGCCAGCAAGGTACCATGACTCCAGAAAATCTGAGTGACTTGCAAATCGAAACCAATAAGTGCAACTGTGAAATTTGAGTGACTCCACCAAGATTGGTTGAAATGGGTTTTCATCCAATCAACCAAGAACCCAAGGTTTTCGTCCTAGGGTTGCTGAACCTGCAAGCTCCAACTTTCAAAGAAAACTCCCATAAAATATCAAGTCAAGAATGAGCTTCTTCTCCCCCAATTTCCCTTTTTATAAGCACTTTTTGGGAAAAAATAGTTTAAAATCACTTTATAATTAAATAAGCCTTATTGCTCCGAAAAGTGATTTATTTTACTTTTAAAACATTTCTGGCACTGAAAGTTACTTTTTAGCATATCATCATTTAAATCTTTTCGTTCTCTTTCAAACGAGCTATAATACTGAGGTGCCCGATTAAATATTTTACTTAAAATGGCAACCTTAGTAAAATTAATTAAATATAGCTCAATATACACCCAATTAGCGAAAATGGCCGAAATGCATCAGAACCGAAAACTGACTGCGTAGGAGTGATCCCGATGATGAAAGATGATAAACAGACCCAATCGGGTGACTTACTAAAAATAGATGCTCTCTCCAAGAATAATATTGGAGACCACACTGGAAGTCGGAAATTATATCTGAAAGTGGCATATGAGTCCTCTAGACCACCTGAGCTCACTGGAAACACCAAATAACTCCTCTGATACTCTGACACACACCTAGAAGGTCAATGCCAACTGCAATGCAAGAGAACCCGAAAATGGGGACATTACACAAATCCCAAGCTCCTCCCATCCAATTAGTACTCTTATTCCTGTTGATGTTAATGTTCAAGCTTCTAATGTTCATGTCCCTAATGGTGGTACTAAAGTAGAGAATTTTTCACAAAGTCTTACTTTGTTGGTGAACTTATAATGAATGTTTTGGTGATCTATGTATACATTTTTTGACATGAAATTAGTGTAACATCTATATATAACTGTTGTTTAATACCGCTACTGTTTGTTAAGTGGTTTTTAATGCTCCAAGAGTTGATCGTTGTCTAAGCTCTGGCTGGTTTAATTTTGGTCCTAGTTACTTATTTGTTGTATCAAGCAAACAATACTTTTGGCCTCTGAGGCTTATATTGTGTAACTTGTTTTCTTTGTTACTATTGTATAATATGTTTTTTTAAATCCCATTATGCATGCAAGTGCTACTACTTAATGAAGAGCATATAAATAAACGCACTAGTTAGAACTTACAAAACAAACCCAAGAATTCAAAATGTTACGTACATATAATAAAAAAGGAGTCAATAAGACATTTCTGCATTATAATTCATGAGACTCCATATGTGCATGTGTGGAGACCAACATAGCAAAGATTTGAAGATTCCCACTCCCAAATAAAGCAAGTCTTTAAGAACTAACTAATAAAACATACCTTCCATATCTCTTCATCTGTATGCACACCAAGTGGATCCAAATTATTTCTGATAGTTCCTTGAAAGAGAGTTGGTTCCTGCGGAATGATGCTTATCTTTGTCCGCAACTCATTTAGGCCAATTGTACTGATATCAATCCCATCAATGATGATTTTTCCTGCAGCAGGCTCAACTATTCGGAAGAGAGCCAAGACAAGAGAAGATTTCCCACTACCTGTCCTACCTACTATGCCCAGCTTTTCCCCTCCCTTAACAGAGAATGTAAGATCCTTTAATACCAGAGGTGCTTCAGGAAGGTATCTTAGCTGAAGCAAAGTGAGAAACAAAGAAAGAAAATGAGTGCAAAGATGAGAAAAAATAAGCACATGTATAAAAAGGAAAAGAAAAATATTGGAATCAATACTCAAGTAGAAAACCAGCTAGTACTAATACCAGTAAAAAAGAATGTCATTTTTTAGTTCTTTTGTCTAATTCCCAACTACAACTCAAAACTATCCTCAAAATTAAGCCAACATATATATTGTACTACCAACATGTATAAGCAAACAAAGAAAACAAAATATCTAATGCATCAAAGGCTATAATTGATTACACAAATAGATTTGAACCAATAACCAAGCAATAGAGATTAGCTATACCTAGTTGTATATTTAAGTTTTAAATTTCTCAATTCGAATTTGTTTTCAAATTCAGTTAAGTTCAGAAAAAGAATGTTAGTAAAAAATTAGATTATAAAGTTTGTCCATAAGTTCCAAGACTACAAATGCATTTTTGTCTTTTCTTTCTTTCTTTTTGACAAGGTAAATTAAAGAAAGGGGCCTCTAGCCCTGCAAATAATCATGAAAAGCATCCACCTTCATGGGGGATCAAGAATATTCAAGAAGAGAATTACGCTATAGAGCTCAAACAAAGAGTCTAAAACAATTAAGAAACATTTTATATTAAGGTGTCTAAGGCTCTGTTCTCAGCAAAAGCTTCAAGGAATTACAAAAAAGAAATACTCTTTTAAACTTTAAAACTCTAAAAAGACTAAAAGTTAAAACAGTAATACTCATAATTGCCAATAAACAAAATAATAAAATTTCTACATACCTCGTAACTTGCAATAAGGAAAATACTCATGAATTGAAATTCATAATTTAGTGATTTCTCAAGTGTCAATACAAAACAAAAGTTACAATCAATATTCAATAATCTTCATATGGGTCTTCATCAAGAGCATCGTAGTCAACATTTGGTTCAACTTCATTTGAACCACAATCAGTTAAAACACCACTCCCACTAGCCATGTCTGTGTCATGTGTAGAAGCTGCCTCATGGCCCTCCTTGATAGACACTTTGGCAAGCTGTGCAATAGTAACATCTAAATTGGCACACTCAGAAGTTAAATCCCAATTCCTTGTCACCCCCTCCTTGTAATCAAGTTTCTTATGTGACAAGAGATGCAAGTTGGAGTGCACAAAGACTAAATCCTTAGCTTTTTTTGCACCCAATTGGTTTTGTTTAATTGAGGGATAAAGGAGTATGTACTCCAATTCTGCTTAGATGAAGAACTTGCAACCTGTTAAATTTGCATACCATACAAGTTACAAACTTATAACATTTACAATTATAAATTATAAAACATAAATTATTAAATTTAAATTATTTAATATAAATTAATAAAATTATAATATATAGTAGGGAAAGAAAAATGAGTAAGTTAAATTTAAAAAATAAAAAGATGCATACTTGAGATAGAATTTATTTTGCAAGAGGTTGAAGGTGAAAATAGTCTTGGCCATGTAGGTACCACCATTTATGAGCATCTTTCTTGTATTTGTCTGGAAGAGCGAGAACATCTTGATTCTTTGAAGATATGAACTCGCCAAACTCACTCGAGACAATACTCTCTGAATCTCCATCTGGAAATATTCTTTTGAATGTAGTTTTGTACCCAACAACAACCTCTTTATCTCTATATGGTGTCACCCTCCTCAGCAGGGAAAGTATCTCTTTGCTATAATACTTTGGAGACAAAACAAATGCTAAGAGATGCAAGGGTGTGGTCATTTTGTTCCTATTATCTCTTGGAATTCCACCCCGCTTGGAATCTATTCAAGCTTTCCAATGACACAATGGGATTGTTCTCAAGGTGTGGAACCTTGCAGTTGAGACCAAACCTCCAAAGAAGGCCGGTTCCTCTTTCTGGACTTAAGGTCTAGAGAATGACAACTAAATCTAATGCTATGCTCACATGGAAAAGGGGAAGAGGGAGGAACTAAAATTAAAAGGTGATGCACCAGATTTATAGTGTTAGCTGAGACTGACATAACACAGTAATGATCTCAAATATTGATATGGATTCACACAAACATACAACTTTAACAGAGGTCCGGAATAGAAAATTGTAACTACAAGAGGGACCATTTTATCCATAGAATAAGCCTACAGTTTTCAAGTAAACACAAAGTAGAAGCATAGAGGCAAACTATCAGTGTTTATATTGATCATAGAGGCTAAATAGCCATTACAAATGAAGAACTCGCTGCAGAAGAAATAGACACGAAATAACCAGTTACATTCATAGATGAACTACAATCAGAGATATCAAAGGCTTAGCTTCAAGCACAATGTATTAGATCCAACTGGTTCTTGTAATGCATTTAAAGGTCTAAAACTGCAACGAACTCCCTTGCTCATGTAGCAACCCAGGAGAACAACTAACAACAATTACATCTCTTTTACATGTATATATAGCTTTTCAAATCACTGCACAGCTACATGCATTGAATTTTGGTCAATCCGCCTATGCCCATGTGCCAACGTCGCATTGAATTCAGCCATGGCCCTGTCAGGCAATCCTGCAAACTTGCACGGTGGCCATGCCTTCATAGGTCTACAAAAGATATAGAAGAAAATTGCCTACACGCATGGGTGTCAGGCGCATTGAAGAGGGAAGGTCTGAAATCCTTCCATGGTACCCGCAAGTTCATTTTATCCTTCTTGTGTACTAGTGCATTGAAGGATTTAACTGTTTCAACCACCTGAATTTGAATAATTTGCAACATTGTCCTTCAGGCATTTAATTTATTCTGCAACAATGGTGTGATTTCAGGAAATCATGCCCTGCAAGCTTTTTCAACACTTTAAAAGTGTTTATCCTTTTAATTCTGCCTCTGGCGCATTTGAATTTCCTTTATCGGCGAATTCACCTTCTGGCGAACTCTTCTCTCTATTGCTTTTTTGATTTCCTTGCTTAATCTGCCTTTGGTCGGCAAAATCTCTATTTGGTGAACCATCGGGTCTTGTCTCTTTTCTCTTTTTGGACCCCTTATGTCGGCAAATCACCCTATCGGCAAACCAGAGAAGCCACAAACTAATCGGTGAGTTTGTGTTTTTACTGATTTCCTGGTTTCTCCTTTAATGTTTGATCTTTGCCTTAATTTTCGCCTTACCGGCAAACTTTCTCTTTCACGAACCACTCTTCCTCTTCCCTTCATCTTCTATCGTTTTTCGCCTTATCAGCGAATTTTACTTTTCGCGAACCTCCCAAAACGATGTCAATCTCACCAAGTCCAACCATGTAGAAATCATCAATCAAAGTATAATCACCCATCTGAATACTGAGCTGAGGCACTTTTTTAGTGCAACTCATGGTAAAGCCATCTGCAACTGTCACTAAGAATCATGTAAAGTCCTCAGGCTGTAATCCCCTCTTCACAACCAATCCCTCATCAATGAAGTTGTGAGTAGCTCCACTATCAATCAAACAGGTGACACGTTGTCCCTTAAAGTCTCCTTTCAAACGAAAGGGATGATATCTAGGTACCCCTAAAATAAATGCAATAGTAACTAGACCTGTAGTACCTGTATCATTAGCCTCAAACTCCAATTGAGGCTGCTGCTCCGTATGATCAGCATCACTATCTGAGCTAGTATCAACAATAGTCTTACTCTCCACATTTGAAGTGACCGCAATAAGATGTGTCTTGCCTTTCTCAAGGCATCTATGTCCTAGTTCCCATGGTTCCTTGCAGGAAAAGCAGTTTCTTCCTCCTATATTCATTCTTCGTCTCTCTGTCCAATCTAGGAGGTGTGAACTTAAGCTGATTAGATTTTTTTTTTATTTCAACTTGTGCCTTTAAAACTTTTTTTTTGTGTTTGGAATGATGTAGCAGTGTCTAAGTCAAGTGCAAGCTCAATAGCCTCATCAAGTGTACTTGGCTTATGAACCTTCACCAAGCCTCTCAACCTGTCATTCAATCCCTCAACAAAGAGCATAGTCACTCTCCTATCTGACATATCAAGAACCATCACTGCTATCTTTTGGAACTCATTGACATAGAAGTCCACTCTACCAACCTGTTTCAATTGAGCCAAATCCCTGTAGTAGACTTCCACATCTTTTCTGTCAAATCTGGTAATGAGTTTGCGTGTGAATTCATCATATGAAGTGACCCTAGCATGATGTTGTGAGACAAGTCCATGATGCCACCAATCATATGCCAATCAAGATGCATAGTAGCAAAATGAATAGCCTTTTCCTCACTCATTGGCTTGAGTGTAAGAAAAGTATCATGCTTATGTACCCATGCCCTAGCACTTATTTTGCCACTGCCATTAAAATTGGGAAGAGGAATTTTGTTCAATGCATCCTTGTACTCCTTAAGTTGCTTTGTTTGCCTTCGTTGTCTTTGCTCAACCTTTGTTCTTTGCCTATCCTTCCTTTGATTCATATAGTTGTTGAAGTTTAGATGATCTTTGACATGGTCAGGAAGTGCATCATAATCATCAACTAAAGAAATCAAGTCTTCGTCAAATGGCGGTCCTCCTCAACAATCTCATCCTCTACCTCTTCTTCTCTAGGAAGAAATGTGGGCTGCATTGGCCTATCTGTAGTAACTGTGCGTGTTCTCCTAGCCCGGGGTGAACCAACAACACTACCATCACCTGTATGGGCTAGATTGACTCTCATATTAGTCAATGATTGTGTCATGAACTGCATCATCTGTTGTTGGGCTGCTAAAATTTGAGTTATATTCTCATTTGTAATATGCTGCTCCACTGCCATCATTCTTTGACGAGCTTCCATATGTCTCAACATATCACCTATATTCCTTTCATCCCTTGGCGGACTACCAGCTCTTTGATCCCTATCCATATTCTCTTGATTTGTACCTACAATAGGAACCTCTTCCTCTTGATTATTACACTGTCCTGTCCTTCTACTATAATGGTACCTGTGTGAACCAACTTCTGGTGGCTGCATAACCCAATAGGCTAGCAAGATCCAAGCTTTGATAGCACTATAAGAACCCTGTCTAATCTTAACTGAATTTTTCCCTTGCTGTCTTGAATTTTCTAATTTGTTTTCCTTGAGTTTTATTTGAGATTTTGATGATTTGTTTTCACATGCATGTTGTATATGATATAAAGATGGAAAGGTGCAAATATAACGTTCATATGACAACAAATGATGATCATAAAATAGATAAAACTGCGGGAAATACAATTTCAAATTGAAGATTTGAAATTGGTTGCTTTATTCACATACCCGGAATATGAAATGGCATGGATCAAATACATAGATAAGGCTGGTTACATGACAGCCATGACTGATTTTAGTTTCAGACCTGCAAATGATTACAATTGTGATCCAAATGATCACTAAACACCACTCCAAAGTGTAGCGATGGATTATAGGGCTGGCCACTTAAGTTGGAATGACAAACAATGAAGAAATAATGATGATGCCATTGAAATATAGTCTGATTTTGATGACTGTCACTGCTGATAACAAATCAAAGGTCAAAGCCCTAGCCTAAACATGCAAAAGACTCCTCCAATGTGTAGCCACTATGTGTAGGAGTGAGGAAATTATGCCCAATATGCAAAATATACCCTCATATCATCAATACATGCCATAATATCCTCAAATCTGCAACTGATATGAATAAATAAAAGTCTGAAACACAAAATCAGATTGCCAAATGTTGATGCAAAACACAAATTTGTCCTCCAAAGCCAAGCGCTTCAATTCCAAACCCTTGTCAATCAAATTATTGATGAAAAAGTATCAAATACAACCTCAATATGCCAAAATGTCTATCAAATCTGAATATCAATCTTCAAACCCTAGCTGATTGCAATTATCCTCTTCAAACCCTAGTTGATTGAAACTTGAATTCATCCAATAACCTGCAAATAAGCTCAATAATGAATTCTAAGTGAATCCATCTCTCATGGTGGATTGGGTTTTCATCCAAATCACTATTATCCAAGGGTTTTCATCCTTAGCTACTGTTGAAACCCTATTACAACCAAGAAACTCTCCAAAACATGCAAAAACCAAATGAACAAAAATATGAAAATAACTCCAATTGACCTTTTATCCTTCTCAACTTGGGTGCCCAAATAAAACATTATTTTATTATTTTTGAAGTCCACTGTCAAAAGAAAATAGTATTTATTTATTTTCTTTTGTCCTCCAAGGGTGGTGGCTAGGAGAGAGAAAATACAATTAAAATATTATTTTTTATAATTTCTCCTTGAGCACCGATTTCCATGGGAAATAATATAATATTTAATAATAAAATATTATATTTTCATTTTCACTTCCAAATTTCTTTTTTCCCATCTTTAAGTTATTTTTCTCTTCTCCCACCTGGGTCATTTTTCCTCTTGGCAATATTATTTTATTATTTTGACTTTTCAATAATTTGTACAAAATACTATAAGTCAAAATACCTCTTTGTTTCAACTAGCAAAATTAGTTAAGCCTCTTCAATCCAAAATTCCATTTTCCAAGCCTGTAGCAACATTCCATTTTCCAACCCTTCTAAGTTCTAGCTCAACCAAGACATTCCCTTACCAAGTGAATTAGCCTACAGGAATGGTGAATAGGCTAACATACTCCTCCGAGGTGATCACTCCAAAAATGGGGACATTACAAGGAAAGCCCCAACAACCTCACCAACTGCAATAAAAACACAAATTTCAACTACCCATTTCGCATTAATGGCGATCTTAGAAGTTGTTGGCACGTTTTTGCGCATTTTTGAGCTTTTTTGGACCTTGGCGGGACTTCGGGTTGTGCGAGGACATTTGAATTTGGGACCAGGACCAAAAGTCCCATCGAGTCCCGGAGTCATGCCAGGACCTTTTCATTATACTGCGGGAATCTCGAAAAGCGGGGGTCGAGAGGATGTAGGGACCGGGTTCGCAGGAGAACTTGGCACTTTTGGAACTTTTGGAAAAAGTTCAAAAGTATCGGCAGGGCCCGAAGTCCCACCGGAACCAAAAACGACCAAAGTCCAAAATGAAAAATATGAATCGAAACTACACGAAAAATCCATGCATAAACTCAAACTTTTACTAAAAAATTCACTTATTTGCCCCTTCAAAATTGCTGTGAAAGATCAGGGGGTCCGGAAAGATCTCCATTTTACTAAAAAATCACTTATTTGCCCCTTCAAAATTGCTGTGAAAGATCAGGGGATCCAGAAAGATCTTCATTTTACTAAAAAATTCACTTATTTGCCCCTTCAAATTTGATGTGAAAGATCAGGGGGTCCGAAAAGATCTCCGACTTTGAAGATCCTCTTTTGTTGACAGGTGTCGAGGTCATGGAGGGATGAGGGATGTGGAGTCATGAAGGGAAATAAGATTTTAGGAAAAAATCCAAAAGTCCTAGTGGGTCCCAAAATCCCGACGGGATAGTATATTTTAAAATAACATTTACCATTTTTATACTTTAAGTTATTTTAAAATATATTGTCAAGATGTTTGAGATGGGTGTAATATTCCAAAATGGGATATTTTGAACAATTTTGGATTTACAGGCTTTCCAAAATATCCAACTTAAGATTTCTGCTCGAACCCTAATTTCTGAATTTTTTGAACTTAAAAATTAGACCTCAACATACACATAGGACAGCTCATAAAACATAGAAAATCATCATAATTTCATCATAAACAAGAATATCAACCATATGCTCACATTTCACAATCAAATGAGCCACAAATTCAATCCAAGTATCCAACACAAATGACTGAAATTAATTTCAGAAGTTTGCTGCTACAAAAACTGAATATAACAAGTCTTCAAATACATCCAAAACATAGGGCAAACATGATAAACATGCCCAACCAAGTTCTGCCCTAACCTTGTTAGCATTTAATTTCGCACCCTTCGGTGAGAAAGAAAAACGGACAGATGTGCAGTAGAACCGCTCTTCAAATTGGAAGGGGAAGCTCCCTGTAAAATAAAACTTAACTAAAAACTTTACAATCTTTTTGGGTTTTTGCAACGTGCAAAAAGGCAGAGACATACATTCAACAGCGAAGCAAAGATTTTTATGCTTTTTTTACTGCAAACAAAGCCTAGGCTAAACACTTACACTATTCAACTAAATACAAAGGCTAAATAAAGCAAGTACACCATTTGGATTGATTGAACAAATTAACACCACACAATTATGAATGCCGAGACCGGATCAACTATAAGGCGATACAAAGATACGACTTATTCTTTCAATTTCACCTACAACACAAATTTTGCAGATTTGTTGAATCAACCTAAGCTTCAGCACAAATAAAACATTTTTAATGGATACTTGGAAGCAAAACAGGCATATTGGAACCCATTAATGAACAAAACAAGAACATGATCAGGTAAATATTGGACAAATAACAATTTGAGCAAGTAGAGGCATGAGAATTGCCATTGCTTTTATTCTTTGATTGAACACAAGACTGGATACTGAACATTGAATACTTTTGATTCCTTCGATTAAATCCAGAGATCGAAGGAAACAAATGAACATAGGCGAGTTGATTTTACATGGAAACACTTAAGAACAAAGAAGATGTGAAACAAATGTCTATGCACAAAGTCCTAAACACTTATCTCAATCTCAACAACACAAAAAGCTTCCAGAAAGACAACGCATATATTCATTCTCAAAGTAATAAAGATACGCAAGATCATTGAACAATAAGATGTGAGCAATAAAAGTTTCTGCAATTACCATTCCCCATTAAAAAATAAAGTGTGTAGAATACACTTATTTATAACCTAGAACAAAAGATGCAAAGAAATAAAAGGAAGAGTTAACTAATACTCTCCAACCTAACCCTAATGCTGCACGCAAGCATATTAGCATTTAAAATAATAAAATATCTCTCATGCAATTCAGTTAACTGAACTTGCATGTTATTACAATTTGAGTTCCACTTTAAAGATATTTTGCATGTTTTACAGAACAAATCCAAAAATAGATTTATCTTTGAAAAGCAAAGTCACTTCTCAAAATAGAAACTGCTTTGGAAATCCCTCCAACTGCCCAAAATAGAATTCTTCTACAGATATTGAAAAATGGCTAAGTTTGAGAATTGAGATTTTTCTCCAGTTCATCAACTTTAGCCTCACTTGGAATAATAATGGAGTCAAGGTGAACAGTCTTCATTTGCAGGATGACACTTACATCTTCAATTATCTTCAATAGATCCATATGCTCCTCCATGGTGATAGGAGAATATTACATGTTGACTTTAGGCTTGGAGAAGCTTTCTCCTTCGCTGTCCCGCATTGAAAAAGGCAAAATCAGACTTTTTTGTGCTTGCTGTCCTAAAAAATAGGCTTTTCTTTTCGCTGTCCAACTCTAATTTTTCATGAAAAATGTGTATTTTTGCCTTTGGAAAAGGAAAATATGGAGCTGTACCTTCAAAAATGTGTTGGATCTAAGCTCTAGATGGTCAAGATTGATGGAAAATGCCTTTTCCCAAGGTGGGTATGCGAAGAAAATGAGAAAAAATGGACATAACAGCCTTGAAAACTCCTTTTTCTATGGCTATAGGTGGTGATTTTGGCCTGAAACAGTCATAACCAGCAAATAAAAGGCTTCAAAAACCCTCAAAAATGGCTGCCAATGTGAAGTGTTGTCCTCCTAGTTTGCAAATCTGCCTTGAAATGATAGGTGATGAAGGAAATCATGCTATGGTGTGATAAATCCACTTCCTTGTTGAAACGCTGGCCCTAGAAGCACCTCCAATCTGCCATGAAAGCATGAAATAATGAAGAAAAAGCTTCTTCAAGTTGAGCATTGCCCTTCAAAACCTTCAAGTGCCTTTGCAAATGATGAAAACAATGAACAAATGGCTCTTTATAGCCAAACGCCACCTCCTTAGGGTTTCAATATGCTTTCTCCTAAAAATAGGTTGCTTTTTTATTTGCCTTCCATACAAAGATAACAAGTGAAGTGTTTTCCCTCTATTTTTAGCTTTAGAAAACATTCTTTTTCTTTCCTCTTCGATCACCAAAAATAGAAGGGCGTTGGAGTGGTGTTTTCTTTTGAAGGGCGTTTGGGGTGAAAAGAAGACACCAAGGTGGTGCGCTTTCCACTTGGTGCGTGCACCTAGGTGGTGCGCTTTTCCCTTGGTGTGTGCACCTTGGGAAAAGTACACTTTTCCCAAGGCACTTTTTCCCTTACAAAACTTTTTAAATTTTCCCTTTGTTTTTGCAAAAAAACTTAGATTTCATTCCTTCTTCCATGCTCTTTTCACGCCTTTTCACTTTGAAAAACTTGCATTTTGCCTTAGGAATTTTTGACGAAGATCTGTTGGATCTGTTGGTTTTTTCCCAGACTGGATGCTTATTCCCAGATTTCCCTACAAGGTAGCCATCAATGATCAACAGGATCTCTGGGCCAGGGGCCAACAGTGTAGGAGATAGACTCTATATTTTATCTCCTCTTCTTCTTCAGGCTCTGCAAAACCTAGGGGAGTATTCCCTACTCAACATCCATGAGGATATACATACAAGGCTGGGATGCTGACAGAAAGCAGATAAGTCCTCCTGTAAGTAGACCAAAACTGTAAGATAAGAGCAAAGGGGCTAGCTTTGGGCCTATTTGTAGTTGTAGACAGAGGACTTGGATCCTAAAACTAATTCTACTGTCCTAATGGTTGTTTTAGAGTTTGATTTTGATTTTAAGTTTGGATGCAAAGCTGGACATGGTTGTAACACAAACACAAAGCAAGATTGGTGCCTATTTAGGGCCTGGAGTCAGTAGACATACACTTGTGAATGATATGCATGAACAACTAAAACTGGATTTCAGGGGGACACATATGATACCTGCCTTATAGATATCTCCCAATACAGAGTGTTAAGCTATCTATACTTATGGCATCCCTACTGCAGTATACCCTTCCCAATGTTCAATCTGAGAACAATTTAATCTACCCCTTGAGCAGAAGTTAAGAGATCAGACATTCAACACAGGAATTCTATGTTCTAGAGTCTCAAACATTGCTTAAATATCCAGACTCAGAAGAAAGATACATGCAATACTAGAGACAGAATTAACAAAACACATGCTAACATAGCATTTCTCATATAGAATTAACCATGAAATCAGTGGATTCATGCAAAAACGTACAACAAGAGATACATAAATTCACAGGTTTTGCTGTACAGAGCAACCAAATCAGCTGTATTGTATTACATAGCCAAATGTTCAACTTTTAAAAACCAAAACAATGGTAACACAGTCTGCCTATATCAGCCAGAAAGTGTACCACAACAATTAATTACAAAGCTTTTACAAAAATCCGCCAGATTCAGATCCTTCAAAGGAATGGCGCTCAAAATTTATTGCTGCAGAGACAGAAAGTAGACAATGGTGGCCTCGAGCCCTGTGCCACCATCTGGAAGTCCTCATGCCAAAAATCGGGTACATGACTGTTCAACAACTCGCCCATGCCCTAGCTACAGTCGCCATTGATGGCTCAACCACCCGCGGCTGCTTGAAAACCGTCGCAGCACTTCAAAAAAGAAATTCCCGCCAAAACGCATTCTATCGCAGTTTCAAATTATACAGGGAGATTAGTCCCACATGCACGGTGAGGAGACTACCTTAGTAGTTTAAAAGCATAGTCACTTGCATAATAGGTGTTGAGCGCTTTTGCCACGCTCGACACACGCTCCTTCACCCAAAGCCCATCGCCGAGATCAACACCATCGGCCAAGCCCACGAATCTCCTGCCGACCTCAATTGTCCTGCCGACCGCTACATTACAATCCCCTCCATCGGCCAGAGATGCACCATCGGGCCAACTCTCCAGATCTCCACCGATAGTATGAGTCTCTCCGATGACCAGCTCGCACCCCGTTAGCAGTTACCATCCTACCACCATCGGCCAGACCAATATCGTCGGCCAAGCAAAAAACCCCTCGGCTGACACAGCCAATCACGCCGATGAACAACTCCTGAAAGCCTCCAACATCCCCATCGGCCAGAGAAGAACCATCGGCCTAGCCAAAAGCTCCTTCACCGACAGACCAACTCTCACCGATGACCACTCCAAATCCTCATCGGCCTGACACTACCCCATTGGCGGACCCTCCAACCGCTAACCCGATAAGCAACCTTACTTCGATGGCATTCCCCATCGGGGTGACTTCCTTCCATCGGCAAACCATAAAAGACTGCTGCCGATAGAACAACTCCCGCCGATAACATATCGGCTTCCCCCTTCATCGGTCAGACCCTCCATTGTCGGCCCAACGCAATCCATCCTCGCCAACAACACAAGTCACACCGAAGACCACCTCCGTCGGTGTGACTTACACCGTCGGAGCAACCAAAATCTCCCCAGCCGATCACAATAGTCTCGCCGATGCACCAACAAGCTACACTCTGCTCCTCCATTGGCCAAACACACACCAACGACTCCTCATCGGCCAAACCTCCCGTCGTCGGCACAACCCAAAACACTCAGGCCGACAATACAGCTCTCGCCGATAGACATCCATCGGCCAAACATTGTATATCGGTGAACCCTCCAACGGTTAGCCCGATAGTCCATGTCACACCGAAACCAACCTTGCAAACCGCTAACCTTCCATCGGCCAGAGACAAACTGTCGGGCCAACACTCCACCGTCCACCCGATGATGAACGTTACGCCGATAAGACCAAAATCATAAGGCTTTGAACCATTGAACCCTGAACCATTTCAACCCGATGGTTCAAAAGAGAAGTTCAACCGAGAAGTTCAACGCCGATAACACAGATGAACAAAGAATTCAGTGACGGGAAAAGATGGAGCCTAAGCCCATGAACCGTTGAACCTTGAACCAAAAGGGTTCAACGCGATGGTTCAAAACGATGGTTCAAGCAAAATCTGAGTACCCAAAAAGAAGTTTCGCCGATAGAGAAAATCATAGCGATGAACAAGGAAACTTAGGGCCCAAAAAGGAAAAAACCCTCCAACATCCTGCGCTCAGATCCAGACCAAAATTAGTGCTAACAGGATCAATATTGACTTTATCTGCCTGTGAAGCCTTTTGAAAGCACATTTCCAGACGAGTTCACTCCAAAAGACAGAGGAGTCTTGAAACTTGAAATTTAGACTTTTGAATTTTGAAGCCTTTTCACTTTGGTGCACGCACCTTGGTCAAAGTGCACCAAAATGCCTTAAAATTTTTTTCTCAAATTTTCAAATTTTCAAATTTTCAAAATTGAATTTTGAGTTGCCAGATGTTTTCTCGTTGCTCTTCGCCATTCCTTTGCATCGTTCAACAGTTTTACGTCCTCTGAACAGCACTGAAAACTTGAACCTGACCCCTGGCAGATGAACTTCTTCAACTTTCTATTTTTAGAAAATTTTGCTAGCATCTATATTTCAAGAAACCCACAAATCTAAAATTGACGTCTATTTTTAGAAACTTTCTAAAAATAGAAACTTTATATTTTTAGAAATTTTGATTTTTTGACTTTTTGACGACAAATTTTTCAAACTCACAAAATGCCTTAATGAAGCAAAAAATTTGATTTGGCACAACAAACCCTAAGGGTTGTACATACCAAAATAAAGGCAAATGACCTTCAAAATGATGAGAAATGATCTCCAATGAGTGTTGCTCTAATTAAGGCATCAAACCCTAAGTCTTCAACTCTCCAATGCAATGGAAATCAACTCCAAAGTGGTGCGCTCAAATCTGAGATGTTCGCTGCTCCAAATGATGATGACAATGATGCCAACAAACATCAACAAATGATCCTCCAAAGGTGGCGCTCAAGTAGTAGGGTCAAACCCTAGGCAAATTAGTAATTTAGTACCAATCCACCAATGAATCACCTCCAATCTAGGGCAAATCAGGTCTGCTTTGTTGTAAGAGACCTTATTATATGAGACTGAAAATGTAGTCAACTTTAGATAAGATTTCTTGCACAAAATAACACCAAAACTCAAATACAATCACATATATATGAAATCATCAATCTCCTTTGCATATATCATTGATTGAAAATGAAATGGCTTCAATTACATAATGCTGTTATCAAATATCAGTCACAGTCTTATACATATCAGACCTCAAATGTGCATAAAAGAGAGGCATAACTACATCCAAACTCATTACAACTATTGCCGAATCAATGGAGAATGAATGGCTAATGAACTCAACCAATGATAGACCACATAACATCAATACAAATCATTGATTAATTGATTGATATGACTGATCAGACCTCTGACATAACCAATGAAAGAGCAGCCAATAATGTAGAAGAGATATCTTGCAAACTAAGCCTCCAAATACCCTAATTTGCAAATCAGGAGGACTAATTTTGCTTCCAAACGTTCCTTGACAACATATGACTTCAAACCAATACGAAATTCAGACTTTGTTAGACCTGTAGCTGGCTGGAACAGACCTGTAGCTTGCTGAACTGTGCCCAGATTTCATGAAAATGCCCAAATATCACCTCCAAATGCAATCGATGGGTTCCTAGGTGAGCCAAATGTCTTATTGATGCTTCCAATGATCATATAACCCTGTATAACAAATTATCAAATGACTGTAATGAAAAACTAGTCACTATATTATGCCATTAACTCCATCAAACACTCATAAACTACCTTGGTTGGACTCCATCATGACCAAGGATTTATTCATCAATGATTTTTCACTCCAAATCACTCAAAAACAACTTGTAAATGAAGCACAAATAGTGAATTCTGAATGAAATCACTTCACAACTAGTATGGGGTCATCACCATACAAAAACAAGGGGTCATCACCTTGCAAAAAGACTTGAAAATCAGAATTTCCAGTCAAAGTAATAAAATAAGAAACATACCACATTCAACATGTCCTCAAATGAATATGGAAGTCTCTATT
Organism: Cunninghamia lanceolata; assembly: GCA_027924645.1. NCBI lineage: Eukaryota > Viridiplantae > Streptophyta > Pinopsida > Cupressales > Cupressaceae > Cunninghamia > Cunninghamia lanceolata. Next base: position 5,257,464 of record BSBN01000209.1, read on the forward strand.
TAGCCTCTCTTTGGATGAACGATCTTCCTCTATGATGTTTTGTAATGCAATTTGAGTTCCACCAATGATGAGCAATAGACTTGAACAATTGTAAATGAGTTGCAACCAATACTCATTTATTTAAAACAATCTTTAATTATTTAAAATGAAATACAACTACTCCATATGAATCGACCCTTTAGCAATGAGTTCCTCTTGCATAGGCGGCTACTTGCATACACTCATGTAATATCTTCATTTTGCATTGAATATCATGCATAGGCTTGGGCAATCACAACCACATTGGCGTTGGCATTTGAATGCAAATATTTAATAAATAAAACTTGCATTTAAAATCATTCTTCCTTTCCTTGGGCGACCCACATGCAAACATTTAATAAATAAATTTGCATTTAAAATGATCCATTGTGTCATGTCCCGATATTAAGGCATTGTTTAAATTAAAAATTTAAAATGTCATGTTAAATATCCCAACCATAGTCCATTAATAAATATATATAATATTATATGGTATTATCTATAAATATTTTAAATATTAACCGATATATTATATTTATAAATAACTAATACAAATATAAATATAAATATTAAAATAGCATATTATTATTATATAATAATAATATATGATAATAAATATAAATGTTAATATTAATATTAATATTAATTATTATTATGATTATAATATAATAAACATATTTATATAAATGAATATAAATCATTCATTATATAATATATTAGATTGCCTTTAAGACAATCCGTCAAGGCAGCAGCAACTAATATATTTATAAAAAAAAGGGCTAAAAGTAGCGATCACATTATATTATGCAAACTAATAGCCTTGCAAACTATTATAAATACAATTGGCAACGAATTACAATGAACAACAATTATATTATAAAAAGACATGACCTTTGTGAAAAGGTATAGTCATTGACCATTTAGGAAAATATAAAGGTAGAGAGTGGAGGAAGCAAACAGATATAAAATTAATAATTTATGAGTCTGAATTACAGACATGATTGAATATTAATTGCTTGGGCAAATAAGATAAGTATGCTACAGCTATATTCCCAAAGAAAGAAATAAATTAATATTGTAAGTTATTTCATTATTTTTTTATACGGAATGATATTAATTAAAGGGATTATAATATAAATGATATTAAAGTGTAGATTTAAGTAATAAATTGATTAATATAAGAAAGCAATCTTATAAATAATATAGTATTAACAAATATCAATATTAGTGATTAAATATTATTATAATTATAAATATAAATATATATAGATGATATGATAGCATGTTATAGTCAAGGTGGAGTGAATAGCTAACATGATATAGATAGCTTAAACATCTATGAATAACATGATTATAAATGCTTAGAGAATCCATCATCATTAGGACTAAGCCACAATAAAGAGTAATCATACTTGATTTATGTAATGAAGGCAAGGTCCTTAGAAACAAACCCATGATATAAGATCATAGAACACATTGAGAGATTGGAGGTAGACTTTTTAGGAAGAAGCAGCATTAATACATCGAAAGGTAGATAAGACCGGCGGTGGAATGGAACATGTTACATCATATTTAGACAATGGATAAGACCTACGGTGGAATGGACTATGCTACATCATACAAGGGTAATAAGTAAGACCTGCAGTGGAATGGGCATATGTTACATCATACAAAGGCACTTAGTAAGACCTAAGGTGGAATGGGCATGTGTTACATCATACAAAGGTACTACCGCATAGGATGAGTCATGCAACCTAACAAGAGATAGTACCCCATCTCCACTAGTGTTTGAAAATGAATAAAATTAACATGTAATAGACAAACCTAAGTATGAATCGACTTAAGGATTGAATAATTGAATTATTGATTTATGTTGATACTGTTTATGTGGTTACAAACCCTGATTTGATTATTTTAATATCTAGTACTAATGTTTCCTTTAAGAAGTAATTCTCGTGTGCAAGGTGGAAAATAAGGATCTTCTTATAAGGGACATTACACATTGCCTTAGCCGTCGATCCTCTACTAGCATTTAAAATCATTTGTTAGCATTTTAAAATGTCTTTAGTTTTCTTCTCATCGCTTGGCACTTGATCCAATGTAATACAAAGCGTGTACATTTTTACTCCAACATGTACACTCTAATTCCCACGATCCAATGCAAATATGTGTACACTTTTATCTTGAGTGAACTCTTTATGGGCGTTGGAATTCAAGGGACCAATATTCAATGATTTTGCAATCCACATGATAGTTGATCTATTTGAAATAGGCATTTTGAAATATTTGAATATATTCGAACACCTTGGACCTATCTTCCTCCCACATTGGCTCTTGATGACAAATAGGTCCCACTTGGAGCAATTCCTTATTCCACACAAAAACTTCATAAAAATAGATTAGAGAAAATGCAATTAAAGATTTCATTTTCCCTTTTATTCCATCATCTAACAAATCAAACCAAATGATTAAAAATACAATTTCAATATTATATTTTTTAAATAACATACTAGTTAAGCCAACTTTCCGGTTCTCCATGTATAGAAACAAACTCAAACTAGCAAATATATCTTAGCTCAAAATGGGGACATTACTGTTGTCTCTCAGATTTGCACCCTTGCTGAGTTGTAGAACTCGGCAATCTGGAGAAACATGGGATCTTTCCAGGTCTGTGGGTCACCTGTGATGGAAAGAACCTCCGGAGAAGGCCGACTTCCTATTGATACTCCACCTAAACTACTTATACTAAGGTCTTTGTAGAGAAAAGGGTAAGAAGGATTACATGAAAATGAAACCTATTGTCTAAGGTGATGCACCAAAAAATCATCAGAAAATGCACAGAAATGACACATTTCAGAACTAGTAACAATAAGAACCCTACACAACCAAGAAAAATCCTAACCCTTGCATCATTGTTTTGTAAGGAGGCTAAATAACAGCAGTCTTGTTAAGGAGAAAGAGGTTTTCTCACTACCCACAAACTGATTGTTATCCCTTGCACATCTCACAACTTGCAAAAAATTATGTAACCCCTGCATAAAGGCACCAACATGAAAGACAGCTCTAAGGACAAAGAACATCACCAAGATCTGTACTAACACTGAGGACACACAATATCAGAAGAAATAGGAAGGTATAAACTGCTTATTACTGCCAAAAGGTGTTACAATACTGTATATCTCTGAAAATGGGTTACAAAACTGTTCACTTCTGCAAAAGAACTCAGAAAATTACAATATACAGAGTAGTGAATAATCAGAACCTCCAAAAATGGATAAGGAAGAAGACTATATACTTCCTAAGCAGCTGTAAACAGATAAACATCCACCACCTCCATTCCTGTGCATCTCATAAATGCCCACAAAATATCTCTCTAAAGTCCTCCAAAGTGTGCTCATAATGCAGAAAAAGTTGAGGGATGCCATCTGCTATCATAAAGGCATCTGAAAATGTCATAGAATGCCTTTAAATGCTCTCTGAGGTTTCTGACATACGTCAGATCTGTGTCATAACTCCTGCAGCATCATAAATAACAAATATTATCCAAATACAGGACATAATGACATATTTTCTGCATTTTAATTAACATTAACTAAAAGGCTTATAATTATACCACCTTAGTAAATGTTTACAATTCCAAGATTATACAGGTCTATGCAGAAAAATGACACATGACATAACCATCTAATTCCTAATTTATGCAAAAAATGTCATAAAAATGTTTGTGACTCCTATAACATATCACCATGCTTTACGGTCTCCACCATTCACAACTATCTAACCAAAATGCCTTGGCAAAAAATATCCGTCGACCCTGTCTTGCCCACAATACATTTTATGCCTTGACAAAAAAGGCATTCGACCTTGTGAGAAAAGGGATAAAAGCATGTCTTAACTTATTTGTAAAGTGTATGAAGAGGGGTGAAAATGAAGCATAAGACTTAAAAGTCTTAGCCCATTCTAGGTCGAATCACAAGTTATACTCTCAATTTCAAAAGACTTTACAAAAAGAAACACTAAAGCATATCGACTTAGGGCTATGAGAACCTAAAATCAAAAGCCAGAAAACAAATACAAAACATTTCATTTGCTCGATGCCTCCTTTCACGCCTTGAGTTTGGCCGCCGCCTCCATGGAGTGTTTGGAAACAAAAAACGCAGCATTTTTGATGATTCCTGGGTCGTTTCTTGTTGATTCTCTGAGAAATAGGAGGTAAGCTGTATTTTTTCTGAGGTTTTGACTCCATTTTTGTCGATTTTGGGCCTTCAAGGCCATGATTTGGCTGCGTAATGATGCATTTTTTTCACTGTCTCTCTGGCCAACCTCCTTCATTGAGGGTTTGAAGGTGAAAATGCATCATTTTGGGTCGTTTTTAGCTGATATTAGTCGCTCCTTTGGCACAATGCAAGGTGAGTTGCATTCCTTGATTTTTTTCTCCAATTTTGGTTGATTTCTGGGCGATTTTCAAGCCACGATTTGACTGTGTTTTTAATGGACATTTTGCTGTTGTTTTTCCATGGCCAACCCTTGTATTGCATTTTGGATGCTTTGAAATCGTTGTTGGAAACTGATATGAGGAGAAGAAAACGTTTTTACTGAATGGTGAAAGGCAAAAAATACAGAGGTAATTCCTCCATTTTCTGAGTTTCATTCTGCTGTATCTGGCTGACTGGGTCACGATTTGGAGATTTTATGAGCATTTTTCTTTGCAATAGCTTCATTTTCTCCCTCTGTTGCTGCCTGTGAATGGCTTCTATAGCATTCGAACTTGGAAAATTGCATTTTTATTGGCTGTTTGCTGCCAGAAGACACAATGTCAGTCATTTTCTGAGGGTTTTTTATTGCAATGAGTTGAAAAATGTGTTTTGACAGTGCTGAGGCACGATTTCATCAAAAACTGAGTATGATGTTCTTTTTTCCTGTCACTCAGTCTAAAATGAATTGAAATTTCACTTTTGCCTTGTCTGCTATTCTAAAAGAGCTCAAAACTCCATATTCTGTCATCTTCATTCACTATTTCAATGAATTCTTGCTTGGAAAATGTGTTTTGCTTCCCTCTGATAAATGCCTCTTTGTTCCTCAAGTAAATGCTTCTGCATATCAGGATCTTGTTTGTTTCCTCTTTGCCAATGAACAATTCCTCCCTCCTGTGTTATCGAATTTTGATATGCCATTGCAAGTATTGGAATGGCCCAAAACAGGACTGTGTTTTCTTTAAGATCAGGTCATCCAGCATACTTTTCCCCACAAAGCGATAGAGTGAATCTATGAGGTTAAGTATGCCAATGCTTGCCAGAAGAATGAGAATCATGACCCAATCATGCTTATGGAACCTCATCAACTGGACAACAAGGGACCTTGCTGAGTCTGACACACAGCTCTGCCCTCCTCTCATTTGCCTTGCTACTATTCAAAGTCTGTATTTCTGCACTGTAGCATGATCGTGAAAAACAAAACTGCATTTTCTTTTGGCTGTTCACTATGTATTTGGACGAAAAACTCCACTTTTCAGTGATTTTCAGAGGGTTCTGTTCATCTTTCACATGTCTCCTGATAAGACTATTGCTTCATACTCACAAATGACTGTTGATTACTTCATTGTCTTGCTGTTATACTTCATAGTCATGATGGGCATAGAATGAAAACTTTACTTTCAGATCTTTTTCAAATCCCTTTATTCTGTGACAGCAAAATGCAAACTTTATACAATTCTATTGATACTCTGCAATTTCATTGAATTACCTGTAGCTTCACGCATGGCTGTTAACAAGCTCCATGATGTCATTTTTGATGTGGAACCAGCTATATAGGATATTTTCTTTTGTTCTTATTTTCTCCTCTCCATTACAATCATGTTCAGCATGCTTAAAACTCTTGGAATTATATGTTTGTGGCATCCATGACTATGACTGTCCTTTTTGTTGGATGTTGCTGCTCTTTCATACCATATGATTGCTGTCCTATCATTTTACATGATTGCTGCTCTGTCGTGCCTTGCTGTCCTATTTTGCTTGGACTTTGTTGTCAATTGTTTGCTGTCCTACCATGTTTGAAACCTCTTGACAACTGTATCTGCTTTCTGAATGTGCTCCTTGAGCTGCAATTTGTCTTGCATTTTTTATGTTCTGTAAGGTCTATGAGCTGGGCTCAACCCTTGTGGGAGCCACATTTCCTCCACTCATAATGTAATTGATGAATCAAACGGAAACATAATTACACATGTATCTGCACATGAAGCAAACTTGTTAAAAAATAAATGCAGGCTTGCAACTGATATTCTAGATTTGTCTTCTCAAAAGCTTTTGTGACGCTAACTAGTTTACTGCATCTGAAAACACAAATTGTATGTTTATAGATGATATCATATGATGTATGATGCCTTGTCATTGCTCTAACATCATTTTTTCCAAAATTTTATGCAGATGACAGAATAGCAGGGAGATAGTAGCTGGATGTAGGACACACTGACGATCTAGGACAACACAAGACGCGACAACAGCATGAAGGCTCGTCATTCAGGCAATGACGAGTCACCCTACCTTATATGCATATTCGTCTTTCAATTCTTTATAAATGTATAGTTTGTCTTTTCATTTTGCAATGAAACAGTTAGTCTCACGGCTTGTGTGAGAACTTATACACTTATTCTTTCAATATATATTGCTGATTTTTTAAAAGATTCGTACAATCTCTTAAGTTCTAAAATACATCTGAATATAACAATACAATTTTATCTCAATTTGTATCAAATGTGCTTGGGTTTAACACAGTAGAAGTAAAATGTACCTTTTCCTCTATCAAAACTGAAAAACTCTACCTGATTGAGCTAGTAGTGAAATCTAGGTAACAATTACATCTGCTGCTGTGATAAATTTCTGCTCTTCTTAAACCCTAATTAGAAACACATCTCCCAAATATGCAAATAATCTCCCTCCAAGAGGTAGCACTCCAATCTAGGGCAATTCTTCTCACAAATGATGACCTATCCATGCCAAAGAATGCCTCCAAAGATGATCTCCAATCTGATTTGCAATTCAGCTCCTCTTCTTCACAATATACCAATGAAGCACAAGTGAACTCCCGTCACGGAATCCTCCAAAAGAAAGAGATATGGTTTCGTCCAACTCCTCCTAGGAACTCAAGGTTTTCGTCTTAAGCTCCTACTCCAAGAGTTAACTCCAAGTATGAACGAATGAATGCTAAATGATGGTTTGAATGCCACAACTCGACCTTGTATTTATACACAATTTGTCTCTCTTTCCCCTTGGCCAACCTAGGGAGAGTTATCCTTTTTATTTAATAAATTTGTCCCTCTAGGGGGGCCGACCAGCATCAATTCTCATGAGCGCCAAGGTGAATTCAAATTAAAGATATGAATTTATTATTTCTTTATTCTTCTCCAAGTGCCGCCATGGATAAAGGGAATATTATTAGTTGTCTTCTTCATTAGGCACCCAAACATCAAGTGAACCCTCATAAGGATGGCGTATACAATGAGACCTCAAACTTATCCTTCTTTTGGCATCAAGCTATATCACTTATTCTTTGTCAAAGTGGCATCCATATGCGACATCATCTCTTGGCAAAAGCATGACAAGTCTCCACACTCACAATCCCTCAAGATGATAAATCTCCATACTTGCAACTCTTCCAAGTGGTTCGCTCCCATGGCAAGAATATGATAGTAAATGAAAGAGTCACACAACATCATTAGGATAATACCTTCAAACCTCAATTTGCCTTCTTAATCCCCTTGAGTGTGAAAACAAGTCCTCTTGTCCTCCAGTGGTGATCACTCCGAAAATGGGGACATAAAAATGGGTTTCAGATCTATAAGAGTTAAATTGTAGATTCTAGAATTAGGAGGATCCATCAAACTTCAGACTTAGCCAAATTTTCAGGGTTTTAGGGTTTCAAACTTAGCCAAAATTGCGGGTTCAACAACATGAATTTGGCAAGATTTTGCAAATATGAGGCTGAAAACCTAGGTGCGAACACTGGCTCTAGTTGGGGATGTGTGCCAAGTAGTGGCACAACAAAAATCACAGATCTTCGGGGCAAACCAAAATACAACAAAACAACACACCGGGAACAGAAACATAAACACCATCAGGACCAACAATGGCCAAGACTGCTCGAGGTCAAAATATAACAGATATATCAAGACTTCACCATTCAAAATTTGAAGAAAATAATTACTTATAAAAAGTAATGCTTTAAATGCTGACCATGAACAGGGAGCTCTCGAAGTTCCCCTTCCACATTTTTGATATAAAAGGTGTCTTGGCCAATCTTTTCATCAATCTGATTTGGGCTATCCATAGCGGTTCAAAATTACCATGCTTGCCCTTGTCCTTTGATTTTGCATTCCAAAGGAGAACCAAATCACCAATATGAAAACACCTTTTAACCGTTCTCTTGTTGAACAAATGCTCAACCTTCTATTGCTGTAGCAAATTTTTATCATGTGCCACCTGTTGATGATTGTTTTTAGACAACTCAACAATACAGTAAAACACTAAGTATCCAACTCTCTCTTGAGTAAAGTCTCTCAAAGGCTAAGCTATGTGATCCAGTGAGAAAACTTCAAGGTTCCTTATTCGTGATTGTATTGGATAGACTCAATGATTTGATGTGATCGTGCTGATAATCACAAAGGGACTTACGCAGACTTCTTCTTACTTCGTTAATCTTATTTCTCCTTTCAGTGTGGATGATATATGTACAATGCTTCAATAATAAAGAAAAGGAAAAGGTAAAGGTTTAGAGAAACTTATCTAAGGTCAATGAAATAATGATGATGCAAGAATTGACAAACTCCTTAATTAACCTAACTCCACTTCGCTAAGGATGCCTACAACTACACGGAGTTGGTGCAATCTCCTAAGGATAGCGAAAGGTTTTCATATCATGAAAGCTTATATAAACACCCATTGAACGGCGCAGCTCAAACAAGCATCCACAGTCGAACTTAAGCAAATTATAATTAAGCTTAGACTAGCTTTACACAACACTTCACCAACGGTGAATGTCAAAAGCATGAGCTAGGAGTTGATCAAATATCCACTACATATATACATCACATCAATGAGCTGCTACTCTACTTCTAATCTACTTAGAAACATCTCTTCATTTCATCAAGATACAAGAAACCATGTCATTTCACAAGACCACACTTAACACCAAACGAGCTCCAATGTCCTTGCATTAATCTTGAGAAATATTTACAACTTCAAGCACTCTCAGAGAATTTCAAGTGTCTCTTCTACTCTACTCTACTCTACTGCCTAACTGATATATTACAAATGAGCCAACAAGGCCTTTATATAGAAGTCCAGAATTACAATAAAAGGCTAGGATCAATCCATATAGCCAAGGGCTCAGATCATGCCATCTCAACAGGTAGTTACAACAAATTGCTATTTTTAGTACATAAAAGAGGCAATGAAGGCACATTTTCCAAGAAGATAAGGATGAAATGGAATCTTCAGAACATCTTCCACATGGACATCCTCTTTGGCATCTTGCTTGTCGAATGATGTGGCGAACTGTGATTAGTGAATATGTATATGCCACGTAGGTGCCACCTCAGCATATTCCCAAATTGCATCATCTTGTGATGTCTTCGAATGTAATTGCTTTGAACTTGTATGTTTGGGATTGTATCCTTGTTGAACTTGCCTTGTTCATCTTCTTGTAAACTAGATGTGTATGATATATGCTGCTCATTTGACTAACTCTGTGTACTTTCTTCTTGTAGGATATATGTTGATCTTCTTTTTGTAGAGTAGTATAAGTGATGATGATGCTTCATAAAGTAGGAGACTTCTCAGAGACTTGAAGATGAATAGAACTTGAAGCTTGGTGGATGAATGTCTTCGTTGATGTAGATGACGATAATGATTCATTGATGAATCAGAGTAGGAGACTTCTCGGAGACTTAAAGATGGAAGAGTCTTGAAGCTATATGGATGAATGCCTTCGACAATGCAGATAATGAAGTATTCCGGCATGATAATGGTGAAATGTTCCTTTAGAGCAGCTATCTGCAATCTTCACTTCACTCCTTGCATGAAGATGACTCCAAGCTCTTGCTCCTTGAATAACTTCTCAACTTCATTGATATTCCTGCAACACAATAGAACCACCTATTAAATGCTATGCCCCCATAGTTGCGATTTATAATTGAATTAATTATGTATTATTCATTCAAATTAAGATATGAATGACATTTTAAATATTGCAAATTGGAAATAATTACATTGAATAATATAGATTAAATATATTTAAATAATTAAATATTATATAAAGACTAAATTAAAGGTAATTACAAATAATAAATACAAATATAAATATCACAATTATATTATAACATATTATATTATATAAAAATTATAAATAACAAATATAATATAAATATAGTATAAATATAAATGTTAACATATATATATATATATTAATATATTAATATTATAATAAATATAAATACATAGTATGGCATACCCACGATGGGCAGCCAGCACTAGATTAAGAAGAAGTCAAAAAGTGAGGCAGCGATTACATTATTAAGAGGGAACAGCGCTGCATTAGTTTAGTTAAAAGATTATTAATTAAAAAAAAAGGAGAGATCACTTCTCTATGAAAGATAATAACTTTTTGGAGGAGTCATCTCATTTCAAAGAAATATATGATATAAATTGGAGATCGGGATAGTGTGATGAGGGCATCGGTGGAGAATAAGGGAATGGGAATAATAATCAGAAATAATTTTGATTTCTGGAAAAATCTGATCCAACTATTAAATTACAGCAAGGTAAGTATTATCTTATTATATATATATATATATATATATATGACATTATATTTTGCATGACATAAGTAATAATAAATTTATATATCATTAAAAGATTATTGTGAGTATCATTACATGTATATATAAGCATTATGAAATTTGCTATGAAATATAGATTGCATTTACAACACTTTGGCATGTTCAAACTCAAGGCCTATCTATTTCTATTGCCTTCAACCTATGAGTGAGTGGCGTGGTGTTGTTAGGGAGAGGCGGAGTAAATCCAGCCATCGAGTTGGTGTCATTGCGCCCTAGACAAGTAAATCCCCATCCATGGTTGAGGATTAGAAGAGAAATGAGGATTGAGACTTGAGCATAGCCAATACATAACGTGCTATGGATTAATGTGATCAATTGGTATGTTGAAATAGATCGAATATGTCCAAGTTAATACTTAGTTATTTCTATTGCCTACAACCTTAGGAGAGGCAAGGTGTTGTTAGGGAGAGGCGGAGTAAATCCAATCCATGAGGTGGTCTCATCGCGCCCTAGACAATTAAAGTTGTTAGGCAAAGGCGGAGTAAATCCAATCCATGAGGTGGTGTCATCGCGCCCTAGACAAGTAAATCCCCATCCAAGGTTGAGGAATAGAAAGGAAATAAGGATTAAGACTTGAACATAGTCAATATTGAATTGTGTTATGAATTGAACTGAATGTGGATTATGCTATTGTTTATGTTATACTATTATAGATAAGTTCAATATTATCTTGATTGAGTGACCTTTAATAGTTCTAATGTCCCTTTCTAGTGATATTATTGTGTGTAAGAAAAGAAATAAGGAATATCCTATAAGGGGGCATTACATTAAACCATTGATAAACATTGAATCTTATAGCACATAGAAATCATCTTGTATACCTTCTAACACATTAGACATCCCTTTAGCCAAGGCGCAGATTTTGATCAGCAAATAGGTGAAAGTGCGCCTAAACAAACTTAGCTTATACTTATCAAGTTTATGATCTCAAGTAATGGAAAACAACTTAGAGAGCTTCTATCTCCCAAGCACTCACTATCTAGTGTAAATTCTTGCATTCTTATTGAGTCGCTGATCTAGGTCTCTAGAGGTGTAAATTGGTGCCTAAGGTCCTTGGGCTACTTTCTAGCAAATTTGGAACACATTTTCAACTCCAAAACCTCTATGTTTTCTAGGCGCAATTTGGGAGTGAAACTAATAGGAATAAGCGCCTTGTGTTGGATAAGTGGTCTTCATCTTAGGCGCTGATCTAGGTGGAAATGGTCTGAAATATGTGCCTTATATGCTTAGTTTGTTGTTTAACCTTCAACAATTCCTAGCTCATGTTTATGCATTCATAAATTCTTCACCTTGCAATCAAGTCAAACTCAATGACCGTGCAGATGAGGGGCTGATCTATATGTCCATAAAACTTCTCAATGGCTTAGGCACTCCTTGTGATCTTTTGAAGTGAAATCAACGCCTAGTCTCTTTTAAAAACTTCAATTCATCTAAAAGGAGTCCTTGACATAACCTGATTTTGATACTTAAATACCCCCTCAATCAAGGTGCCATAATTGAATTCATGTTCTCTTTGTGTTAGGCGTAGATTTGAGGTTCCTAGAGCTTCCTGACTGCTAGGCGCTCTTTGGCAATGATTTGGATGTGAATTTGCACCTAGCAATAGATGCCTTCATACTTGACATTTCACACTTTCTGACACTTGGAGATGATTTAAAATGACTTCTATTCTCAAGCGCCCAAGGTCTTGAGTTTGTGGCTTGATACTTCTTGTCTTCAACTTCTTACCTAGGCGCCAAAATGGTTTGGTATTGATGAAAAGTGTGCCTAGACTTGATATTTTCATGCCTTCAATCATTTGAAGATGACTTAAAGTGACCTCTCCCATCTAGGCGCCTACTCACACAAGGTCATCTCATGCATTTTCTCCCAAGGCGCTTATTGAGGTTGATGTAAAACTTTACACTTCATGGGCGTCAAAATAGGTTTATATGGAGGTGAAAAGGCGCCTAGTCTCAGAGTTACCAACACTTCACCTTAAAACCTCATGTCTCATAGGCACAAAAATCAGTATATAGTCGCATGAAAGGGCGCCCAAGGTCTTTGAGGCATTTCTTCATTGTTAGGCGCCATTTGGGGGTTATTAGAAATGCATGAGATGATAGGCACAAATTAAAAGTCATACAAGTCTATACTAGCGCCTAGGATTGGATGTAGTCCTCTTCAAAACTAGGCGCCATTTGGGGGTAAAATAGGTTGAAGATTGCGCCTAGGGTCCTTGATGATTGTTACTTCACTTTACGTCCTTCAACCATGCCTTTCAATGATTCTTAGCTTGCATACTTGATTTCAAGACTCTCTACTCTTAAGGCGCCAAAATGGAGTAGTTCAGACACAAAAGTGCGCCTAAAGCTTATAGGGTAATTTCCTTGCAAAAACTTCAATGTCTAACTCATTTTGAGGATCAAATGATCAACTTCTATTATGACACCAAGATTCATATTGAATTAGGCCTGTCTTGATGAGGGCGCACATTCAAGATCATGCAGACAAGAAGGTGCGCCTAAACCTCCTTGATTCAATTTCATGATTATAAACTCATTTCTATGTTCAACTTGGACAACTTGATGCCTTTCCTCCATGATCCCTATCTCCACCACTTGAGGCGCATATACTTGATGTTTTGGGTATGAAATTGCGCCTTGATTCATGATACTCAATTTGACAAGTTTAATCAATCCTTAGGACCCAAGATAAATTGCTTCTCAGCAATCAACTAGGTTCAACCACTTGCTTAACTTCACAAGAGATCACTCATCAATTGGGTGTTAGATCCTAGTCCTCACATCATTCAATCTCCAAGGCGCCAAAATGAAGTTATACATATGTAGGAATGCGCCTTGACTTGAAAAGGTTGGAGAAGTTAGATTTGGGCATTTAAAAACATCTTAAGACCTTAACTCTTCAAGGTGCTCATTGTTGAACAATTGAATCATTTTCCACTCAGGGCGCACTTTCTTGATGCTACAGATAGCAATAGGCGCCTAGTCCATACTTAGCCACCTTTCTGTAAGTCTTCACTCATCAAAGCATATTGAAGTCAAAACATCATTATCATATAGGCATTTATACTTAGCTTGCAGATTCATTGACTGACCGATTTTAAGATAACACAACAACTAACCTAGAAACGACTAATTCTATGAAGAAAACTGGGGGTCCCCATTTGCAATTGTTTACCGCAATATGGTGTGTTTCACAGAATATGAAGTAAACAGAATTAAGTAGTATAGTGCATAACATAGAGCATGAAATTATAATAGCATTGCACAGAATAAAGCATTGTTCCCATTCATTGAATATATCAGTATTACACTACAATGTTACAATGCTGTGGGGTCGCCCCGACTACAAAGTATTAAACCAATATATAACTTGGCCAAGGTTGGTTGAAATACCAACCGTTGGCAATGACTCTATAACTATCCAACCGTCGGGGTTAATTCCTGATAACACTCCTAACATAACAACACTAATTAATTTATGATTATTTACTTGGCTGACTACGGCCGACTACAATTATGACCAACTACATCATCCCCCCCACAAAATTAGTCGTCTTCCAGACGACAGAAAACCATCAAGTGACATTAAGTAAGCTTTTGCCGACAACAATGCTGAAGTAGGAGCTGTGTAAAAGTAGAACCAACACATTTGGAACACCTGCCAACAGACCAACCAACCAAGGGACCCAATCTGATAGCACACTGAATGCTGCGAATGTTGCACCCCATTGCTCACTGGATCAAGATAGTACTAATTTGATGGGGGTTTGGGGGCAACGCCCCCAACGGGGTCGAGGGGCAGCGCCCCTCGCGGGGGTTTGGGGGCAGCCCCCCCAACGGGGTCGAGGGGCATCGCCCCTCACGGGGTCCAGGGGCAGCACCCCTCATGTGCTCCTTGTCGCGATACAGGGCGGGGTCGAGGGGCAGCGCCCCCGCTGCCAAGCCCAAATTAACACCTTCAAAACCATTCGAACCTTCATGGCGCACATCATTTTTCTGACAAAATTGGACACTCATCTGCAATCATTTTTCTGACAAAATCGGACACTCGTCTGCAAGCTTCAGTGCTCAACAGGCTTAGTCTGTCTCTGGCGATTTGGTACGACCTCAGTAGTGTACGACCTCCACAGTGTACGACCTCAGCAGTACGGCTTCAAGAGTGTACGGCCCTGTACGACTTCACCTCTTTTTTTTTGCTGGCAATTTCCCAACCTCTCTATTTCTGTTTGCACGGCGAGGGATTTTAAAGGCGGGGTGTCGTACACCATACGTCGTACGGTCTAGTCGTACGTCGTACGACTCAACTGTACGCCGTACGGCCAAGTCGTACGTCGTACGGTTTGGTCGTACGTCGTACGACTTGCTGTCTTTTATTTCTCTTTTTTAAAAAAAAAAAAGATAGGGACCTTGTTTTTCAAAATTTTCCAATTTTTCCCGATTTTTTTTTCGTCTTTTCCAATTTTTCAACCTAAACCGGATTTTTCTATTTTTCTCTGACGGGGTCCACGTTCGATCTATAACTCCGACTTTAGAACTTTCTTGTCGCCTAATCTGTCTCATAACATTTTTCCCTTTTCTAGAATTTTGTTGTGGGGGTGATTTGCCAGTACGACAAGTAGCCATATCCTCCAAATTAAATATTTTAACTTCATTTTTCGTACCTTTATTGATTTTGTAATCGTCGGCAGGATCGGGTGCCTTTATTGGGACCGGAACTGTTGTTTTCAGAAAAATTAAACTATCTGACTTTTGAATATCATTTTTTCTTTGTTGATTGTCACCGATCGCCAAAACATTGCAAGTCAACAGAAATACTCTATAGTCCTTATTCTTTCTGTATGGTCTCTTTCTGGCCGGTGTTTTCAATGCCGTGTTCCCATCGTTAGTTTTATCACCCCGTTTCACCTTGCTTGCCAATGGCTCCTCATACCTGATCACCTTGTCTGGTTCAAATTTATGTGTAAGCGTATTATTTATCTTCGCTTCACCCTCTGTATATTCTTTCTATGCCTCTCCTGGTCGACTTGTCTGTTATGGTCGACTTGTCTCTGCCACTATTTGCTCTGTTACTTTCGGCTGATTATTGCCTTCCTCCCCTTTGTCACTCATTACTGGTTCCTTCTTACCAAGTGGTCGAGTGTTTTTCAATCCATCAAGTGCTTCATTCATGAACAATGTTTCACTCGTCGGCCTAGAGTTGCCTAGACTTTCACTCGTCGGCCTAGAGTTGCCCAGACTTTTATTCGTCGGCTAAGAGTTGCCGAGTGCTTCACTCTTCGATCGAGTTTTGCCAAGAATTGCACTGCCATGACTTGCATTGCCAGGTCTTGCATTGCTAGGACTTGCACTACGAGGACTTGCATTGTTCATCGGAGAGCTCTCACTGACTTCTTTTATTGAAATCATATTACATTCCGGTTGAAAGAACTCGTAATCAATGACAAACTTCTTACATCTATTTTCTATGGACAGAGTGTTTTTCTTCTAGTTGTGGTTGGCCTTGGCGGCTATTAGCCATCCTTGGCCGAGTAATGCATCGTACGACGCATTCTGTGCTGTTATGACTACAAAATTTAACAAAAATTGCTGGGTACCGATTCTTACTTTTTGAGCCATTAGCACTCCCAGCGCCTTGATCCCGTGCTGGTCGGCTCCCACTAACTGGAAGTTTTGTGGCCATAGAGTAGGCTTCCCGAGGCTCTTCCAGGTTTCTTCTGGTAGTACATTTACTCTAGATCCACCGTCGACTATGGTATTTGTCAAATTTCGTCCAAGGATTTCCATATGTACTACGGCCGGTTTCTTTCCAGTATCAATCGCTAGCAACCTCGGGTCGAGTACTTGTTCTCCCGTTGGCGGTGGTTCTACTATAACATCTTCTGTTGTGTGGGCTTAGCCTTCATGCGAGTTGTCTTCCATTACCTTGGATATTGCTACTTTTAACTGAGGCAAGCTTTGGAGGAGGTCTGCCAATTTAATTGGTATGGTAGCTTGCAGTACTTGGCTTGTTATGTTCTTGTCCGATTCTGATCGTAGGGTTGCGGTTGCCTTTTTGTCTGAGTTCCTCCATTCGGTTTTCATGGCAGCTTCCACTTCCTTTCGTGCCTCATGGAGTCTTTCTTTTTCTGTACGGGGATCTAGATAAGTGGCCTTTTTCCACTGTGCTCGAGTGATAGCAAGGATTCTTCATCATTTTCCTTGAGATTGATGAGGTTCACCCCTTTCTGCTTCGGACAGTCTTTTTCTTCGTGATCTCCAGGCCACACCACTTACATAATGTATTTATTGTGTTCTGATTGTTGTTCAGGCATTCTCTTGCAAAGTGTCCCCACTCGTTGCACTGCCGGCACTGTATCATAGGTCGCCCTTTGTTGTCGTACTGCAATCTGTTTCTCGGACTTCTATTGCTTTGGTAACCTCCAGGGGATGCATGGCTATTGTACTGGGGCTTTGGTGGTGTGTTTGGCGGTGTTGACGGTTCTCCTTGAGTGAAGAGTACTTGTGTACCCCTTGCTTTCAAATTGTATGGGCATTCCTTGATGGAATGCCCCATCACTTGGCAGATATCACAAAACAATTTTTTCGGACAATTTGCTTTTGTATGACCTTCCCCCTTGCAATCTGTACACCACAGTTCTCTGGCTTCCCTTATACTTTCCTTGTCGGCCTTTAGTTCTTTCATCATTCTCATCATGTCCTTCCTGAGTGCTTGCACGGTCTTGGACTCACTGTCGCTGTTGTCATCCGTACTATCCTCATCGTCCGTCTTCCTTTTCCCTCGGAAGGATATTTTATTTTCACTCTCTATATCCATCGCTCGATTGTACGCTTCATCGTATGATGACGGAGGCACGACTTTCATTTTCTTTCTCAGCGATAGACGCAACCCTTCGATGAACCATCGCTTCTTCAGCCCGTCGGCCGGTTGAGTCTCCAGTTTTCCCAACAATTCTTTCAGTCTCCGGTTGTAGGTTCGCATGTTCTCGTGCTTCCCTTGCTTCGTACTGTAGATCTCCGCTACAATTTCACTGTCATCCCTCAGAAGTTTGAATTCGTCTTGGAATGCCTTCATAAGTAATCTCCATGATGCCCTGTGTGCTTGGACCAACTCTGTGTACCAGTCGATGGCACTATCTCTCAGTGTCGCTGGAAATGCTTTCAGCCAGTAGTCCACATCATCTTGCCCATTGGCTATCCAAATTGTCTCGCACGTCTTACAGTGTCGTACTGGATCTTCTGACCCATCCCCCGTAAATTTTGGCAGCTTCTGCCTCTCGGCTGGCGGAGTCACCATCCTTCCCCGATGCCCTCCTTGTACGTTGGACCTGACTGGACTGGTTCTCTCGCAACGTCTCGGTGCGTCACTTGCACTCTCGGCCACGTTCAGTCTTCCCCGCATCCTCTGTCAGCGTCCTCTACACCTTGAGTCTCCTCGGGTTCGTTCTGATACTCCCTCTGCCCTGGGGTCTTAGGCTCAGATCTTCCAACTCTCGGCCCTTCGTCGTCTGATATGGATAACTCTCCGATGCGGCATATGTTGTTTTCAATTTCTTCTGTCGATTCATTTTCATTTCCTTTTTCTTTATTTGTCAGCGGTGTCTTGAAAATTCTTTCGTCGGCATGATGATGTTCATTGACAATTTGTCACAGTGTTTTCCTTCGTTCTTCTTGTTCCTTTAATCTCAATGATCTTCGTGTTCTTTCCTCTGGTGTTTCATGCCCACTTGGTACTCGGTTCTTATCCTTATTGAGTTGTATGGGCATTAATTACTACTCGGGTGAGGAGATGGTCGACCTCTTGGTCGACATGCAATTGATCCCAGATGACCGACTGAGGGATCTCTCGTCTGAGAGTGTCTTCACGATCCTCGTTTGCTTGTACTGGCTCTTCAATCGGCTGCCCCATCACGACGCCATCTTCATTGTTTTTTTTTTTTTTTTTTTTCTTTCGACCCTGGTTACACCCGACGGACGGTTTGCTTGTTTCTAACGATGCCACTTGTTCGATGGTTTCTGATGACTCAACTTGTCATCGATAGCCAACTTGTCATCCGATGGTCTCAACTTGTCATCAACTTGTCACCCGATGCAATCGGACGACTCAACTTGTCATCGACTTGTCACCCGATGGCATCGGACGACTCAACTTGTCATCGACTTGTCACCTTCGACCCGTTTTCGAACTAGCAACGGCGCCAAATGTTTACCGCAATATGGTGTGTTTCACAGAATATGAAGTAAACAGAATTAAGTAGTATAGTGCATAACACAGAGCATGAAATTATAACAGCATTGCACAGAATAAAGCATTGTTCCCATTCATTGAATATATCAGTATTACACTACAATGTTACAATGCTGTGGGGTCGCCCCGACTACAAAGTATTAAGCCAATATATAACTTGGCCAAGGTTGGTTGAGATACCAATCGTTGGCAACGACTCTATAACTATCCAACCGTCGGGGTTAATTCCCGATAACACTCCTAACATAACAACACTAATTAATTTATGATTATTTACTTGGCTGACTACGGCCGACTACAATTATGACCGACTACAGCAATGGGGCGATGTGTGATTAGGTCACAACACCACCCTTCTAGCTTCATCCAATTCTGTCAACTCATGCATCCTTAATGCCAAAGCATCATCTCCATCTTCTCCTATTTGTTGCAGCAGTTGATACATAGGCAGTTCTAATGACATTGGCATTTTAACCTCTAACCCATACACTAGCTCCAAAGGACTTTTGCCTGTAGCACATTTGTAGGTGATCCTATCAGCCCAAACTACATATTTCAACTTGTCATCCCTCCTTTTCTTGTTCACATCTAGAGTCCTCTTTATAATTTTCATTAGGCTCTTATTGTTGGACTCATCTTGTCCATTACTATGTGGATGGTATGGTGATGAATGAATCAACTTTATCCCATACTTGGAACACATACCTACAATGTCTTGAGATCTGAAGCACATGGCATTGTTTGCAACAATTCTAGATGGCACACCAAATCTAGTTATCACATTGTTTAAAAGGAACTCAATCACTACCTTGGACGTGGCATTGCGAGTTGGAATAGCCTCAACCCACTTTGTAAAATAATCAGTCGCCACCAATATCCATCTATATCCATTGCTTGATCTTTCTTGAATTTCCCCTATGAAATCAATGCCCCATTGCTGAAATGGTGCTTCAGTGGTAACATTCATAAGGGGAAGAGCACCTTGAAATTTTAACTTACCTACAAACCTTTGACAAGCATCAAATTTTCTGATTTGTTTTGCAACATCCTTGAAGAGGCTTAGCCACCAGAAATCTGCCCAAATAATCTTATGTGTTGTGGTTTTAGCATGGAAGTGCCTGCCACATATCCCTTGGTGATATTCTTCAATGATTTTCTCAGATTGTTGCTGGTCCAAACACTTCAACAACAGTCCCTCATGGTTTCTCCACATTAAAACACCTTGAATTAAAACATATTTCTAAGACTAGAGCTTAAGTGTCCTTTGCTGAGTTACATTCATACCTGGGGGACAATGCATGTTGACAATATAGAAAATGATATCCTTCTACCATGGATCATTTCTCAACGTACACACATTAGCATATGGAATAGCAACTACCTCATTTATTTCAGCTGCCTCTAAATTGGAACTAGCCATCAACTTCGCTAAACCCTGGTCCCTAACCAGTTTGGTGACTTGCACCTCAATGTCATATTCTTGGATTCTCTTGATCCATCTACATCTCCTCCCAGAGACTTCCTGTTGCATGAAAATATCCTTTACAACTGAATGGGGCACATATGCAATTGTTTTTGCAACCATAAGATACGGCTTAAAATTTTTTACTACCTTGACCAAAGCATATGCATGATTTTCCATATTTGAATAATTCAATTTAGCAACCTGCAAGGATTTACTAAATAATCCTATGGGCTGCTCAAATCCATCCCCGTTCTTTTGCAATAAGACAACAACAACAGTGTAGTATGAAGCAAAAGAGAAGAGCTGAAAAGGCTTGGAGTAGTTCGGAGTCCCGGACTTACCAAAACAGGTGCATCCTTAAGAGCCTCCCTAATGTCAATAAAGGCTTCAGCTGATTCCTTGCCCCATGCAATAGATTACCCCTTCTTGAGCATCTTGGATATTGCCTTGGTCTTCTCAACAAAGTTAGGAACGAATCGCCTCACAAAGTTGATTTGTCCAAAGAAAGACTGGACACCCTTGATTGATTTAGGCTGAGGGATAAGGTCAATGGCCTTAACTCTTTCAAGATCTATTCTAACCCCATCCTTTGACACGATATGTCCCAACAGCTTGCCTTCTACTCCAAACTAACATTTCTTGGGATTCAAAGAAATCCCATAATCCAAACATCTTTTAAAGATCCATTCCAAGTGCTTGCAATGATCTTTCTTGTCTTTGGAGAATGTAGTGAGGTCATCTTGGTATACTACCATGATTTCATCAATGAGACCTGCAAAGGCAACATCCATTGCTCTCTAAAATGTTGATCCTGCATTATTCAACCCGAATGGCATCCTCAAATAAACATAAGTTCCCCAAGGAGCAGTGAATGTTGTCTTGCACTGTTTTGACTCCTTCACCAGCACTTGGTTGTAGCCTGAGAATCCATCCATCATAGATATCATCTCTAAGCCAACAACCCTTTGCAAAAGATGATCCATACTTGGAAGAGGATAGTTGTCCTTAAGGGATTTGATGTTCAAATTTTTGAAGTCTACACACAATCTAATCTCGCCATTCTTCTTTCTTACTGGGACAATGTTGGATACCCACTCAGAATGCCTTATGGGTTTTATAATGCCTCCATCGCTTAGCTTTGCCAACTCTTGTTGCATTTTAAGAGGCTATTGTGGGATTTATAGGCCTTTGCTTTTGCCTAAATGGTTTTGCATCAGGCTGGAGGGAAATAGTATGCTGAAACAAGTCCTCCCTGTAGGCCTTGAGCTTGTCATAGGACCATGCAAAACACTTCTTGAATTTTCTCAACAGAGCAATCAACACCTATTTCTCATGAGGCTTCAACTTCTTGCCTATGTAAACCATTTTAGGTGCCTCCTCAGTCCCAAGGTTGACGCTCTCAACAGTTTCTTCTTCAACTAGTTTACCTTTGCTTTTCCAACGGTTGACATTATCAAACATCCTTTAAAGCGCCCCCAATCCTTTTGGAATGGTATTCATATTCAGCTGCACGACCTCACTACCAAACAAAGTTTCCTTGCCATCTTCGAATTCTATCATAGGCTGCCAATCGATTAACTGATTGTCAAATTCATCTATGCAATTCAGGAAGTATCTGATTACTGTCATAGAAAACCTGCCAACTGTAAATGTTATCAGGAATTTTTGGCCTAGTGAGAACTTCAACAGCATACTGGTATGAAGAAGAAGCTAGCTGTGGATTGAACTTTGAACCAACAACAGCCAAAGCATCCGCTTTTTCATTACTATTTCTCTCAATCCATTCAATGCCAATAGTGTCAAATAGTTCCATAGTGTCCCGAATGGCATTTCGGTACAATCTTAGCCTATTGTCCTTTGGTGGCATAAATATTTCTGACCTGCTATACCACCAACTCTAAATCTCCTAAGACCCTCAAACATTTTATCCCATGCTTGTGAGCAATATTAAAACCAAGCAAAAGAGATTCGTACTCTGCAATGTTGTTGGTGCACTAGAAATCGAGCCTGAAGTAAAGCCCAAAATGTTCACCATCTGGTGATATTAAAACCACACCCACACCTGATCCTTCTCTTGAATATGCACCATCAAAGTACATTTTCCACAAAACACTTGCATCACAAGTAGGTGTAACGGGAGTGGAAGGTAAAATATCAAGGCCGAGATTATCCTCAATGCAATATCCCATCAAGTGGTCAATGTTAGTGTCAAAGAAGTTGGCATCATCATCCACGTGTCTTATATCGGTCCTCAATATTTTCATCTTCTACCTTTTTCTCCCTATACAACTTCACATCCACGCCTTGGACTAGAATAGTGGCATATGAAAGATCCATCTGGATACTTTCACCCATAGAGGCTGCCCACTTTCTGGATAACAGCATACCCCATTTTGCAGGGCAGTCCACAACAATAACATCCATCAATAATGACTTGTTGGGATAAGTAGCAAGTTGGACCTCAACATCTTTAACCAGACCAATCACATTAACTTCCTTGGAATCCATGGCAAAGCACTTGCCAAAAGATCTGGACACTTTCAGTCCCAACTCATTCATTATTTCCAAGGGCATAACGTTGTTGGAAGCATCGGAATCAAGAATGTAGTTATGTAACAACCAACCGTTTATGATCAGTGTTGTGTAGAAAGAATCCACACCCATCTTGATGTGAACAACAGTTGATCCTAGATACACCTGAAGAGCACACAAATATATTGAAGGGGGGGGGGGGGGTGAATCAGTATATTACAATTTTTACCAACTTATTAATCACAATGGCAACTATGCAAGAATATAACAATATGAACAAGTTGACACCAAGATTTTACGTGGAAACCCTTACGGGAGAAAACCACGGTACAAATAATGTACTTTATATTTATATAAGTTTACAATGATTGTAGGCACCAACCTCTTAAACTATTTTGTAGGCACCAACCTACAAGGTGCACCAACTCCCTAACTTGGTTTAGTAGGCACCAACCTACAAGGAGCACCAACTCCCTCTTCCAAGGCACCAACCTCTTATGACAAACTGAAAATCTGAATTCTGCTTTTTACTTCACTCCAATCCTTTCTTTGTAATGTATGCTGTCACTTCAATGCCCACACAAGAAATATAATCTTCTGTTCTAATTTCACATCACCATTCTCACACTTCTCTATAATTCTGCCATAAATCTTCCTTACAAATCTGCCTTCTATTTTCTCATATAAATCTGCCTTTAACTCTTTATCTTCAAATCTGCAGGTGTCTAAAGGATATATCTTTTATATTTCACTCTGCCACATCACTCTACTCACACACATATCTTCTTAATATAAATCATATTTGCACTTCATAGTGCTGCTCCTTCTCTCTCTTACAACTCAGAAATATATCTCCAATTCCATACACTTCCTTTACTCACACACTCCTCTCTCAAATCTGCATTTATGGATTATTCACAGATCTGCTGTCATGTACAAGGTCTGCTCTTAAATGGACTGCATTTACTTCTATGTGTTTTGATGATCTTTCTTTTATTTCTCATACAAATTCTGCTCCAAGTCTGCTGTATATCTTCTTTAGATTCTCATTTCAAAACTTGCTTTTCAATCCACACTTTTATCCTTCTCTTATACCTTGACAAAGGGAGGTGACTGCTTTGAATGGATGCATCTATTAGTGAAAGGGAACAACTTCTTTTAACACACGTACCTCTTCAAAATGAATGGACATCTAACTTTGTTACCAATGCTGATCACCCTTTAAACTAATCACAGATCACTCATATTATGATCACTGCTTATATTTTCATTTGTCTTTTGACACTAATCATTCATTAGTCGCTGCTCTTCATGCATCGTTGTCCATTAGTAAAGGTAATCGTTGGCTTTCTAAATGTTAATCACTGCTCATTATCCTTTTTGTGAAAACACTGCCTCCTTATCATTATTCGCTACATTTAATACAAATGTTCTCCTTTTGACACTAAATCATAATCCCTTCAATCCTTTACTCAAATGCTGCCTTCTATGATCGTTGCCTCCTCTTTAATATAATTTGATCGCTGACTTTACTTTAATCTTCGCCCCTTCATAACATTAATCACTTGTCTATAAATCGTTGCACACCATGAAGTCTTTTACAAATCATATCTCCCTTCGAAGGATAATTCGCTGCCTCTTGAAAACTAAAACCTTTTAATATAATTGTGTTTATCTCTAAATGATTTCTCTCTTGATTTTGCTTAATCGTGTATGCTTTTTCTCGAGACAATGAAGGATGTATCACCAGGATTGAACCATTCTTGTTTCCATTTTGGATCCGATTCATCTCTTTGCCTCGCCACTTTGTACTCTAACTTTTTACACTATTGAACTTGTTTGCAGATCAAAGAATGACAAACAGGCCACTGTTGACATGGGATAGTATTTAAATATAAAGCCTACAATATTACTTGCATCGTTGATTAGATAGCTTCTCGCATCACATATTCATATATATCATAAAACCTTGACCCTGCCTGATGAAGTTTTGGGCTTTGATGCCATTAGAACGAGTAATATACTTTGTGATCTAATCGCACCCTTTTTGATTAACTCAAGCAAATCGTTGGATTTTTGTTTTCAACTCATATCACCTCTTCATATTAATAAGACATTTATAGGAAGCGCTAATCTTTTGCTTGGTCGGCTTATATTAAATCATCTCAAATCTTCATCGCTGCCTTCTAATCAATATTTGATCGTTGCACTTGTTATTTGAAGAATAAATCACATTTCATAGTATGTATAACATGTTATGTCTTCATTTAAATCGCACTTCATTATATCCTTTAAATAAGACATTTTTGTCTTATGTGTGGAGCGCTTCGTACATGAGTCGGCCACCATCAAATTTGTTTATATTAAATCAAACTCCATGAAAAGGATCAATATGGGATCAGCCCATATTAAATTTGCATATTAAATTTGTTTTATTTGAAATCTGCCAACTTTGATTGCTCCTTTTGTCCACCGCTTGTCCTATATGGTATGTCTTTTGTCTTATTCTCTCCACCTCTTATTTTGTCCTTTTATAAACCTTTCTTCATAAATAATTAACTGTTCCTTCAAAACTTCTTAAGCTAGTCGGCCATAGGTAAGTATGTGAAGATTTAAACTTAAAAAGGTGGTGCCAAAATGAGATCGACCAGCATTAGTAATTGTTTAAATCTTTAATTTAAACAATACAAACAACCTCTTCAATCATTCTCCAACATTTTTCTCATTACGTTCTTGATATCAATGATAATCGATTTCTTCAACCTTTGACATCAATGACATCATTTAATAGCTCCATGCCTTGCATTTAATCATATTGCTATGTTGACATCAATGACAACATGTCCAACAACACATCTATAGTTTCATTTTGGCCCTTTGTAATGTTCCATTTTTGGCACATTGATTATATTGGGCATTTGTGCTTGTTCCTAGTCTTTTGGAGGCTATCCAACATGTTTGGGAAGAACTCCAATGTTCTTGGAGTGCTCTTAGTTCAGTCTGTAGAACAGTTAATTGGGTTTTCCTTTTGTAAATGGATAATTTTGTCTTGGTTTTGAGCTCAGTTGATGTTCCGGGTAACATTGATGGTTTCTAAAGTTTGATCGGGCTTCTGGTTTGCTCTCCAAGATTCTTGGAGGAGTTTTCTATTTTAGGAAAGTCACCCGGAAGGCATCATTGCACATCCCAAACCTTACAGAGCATATTGGTTCAGTTTATTTTGCTTTCGGAGGCTGTTTGGAATTTTCCGCAAAATTTAATATTTAATGAGCTATTTTAATTATTATTTTCACTTAAGCTCCTAGAGGTGAAAATAATTAATAAAAATCTAAGTGTTATAGCTCGTTGGAAAGAGGAAGAAAAGTTTTAAATCATGGATGCATCATTTTGGGGCCTTGTGAAGCAGATATTTCATTTATTTTGATAAAGGGGGTCTTTGGAGCTAAAAAGAGCTTTTAATTAAAGGTGGTGACTTTAAGTTGTGCACACTTAAGGAATTATTTTTTATTGTTTGAGGAGAAATATGAAGGGATAAAGGAAATAATATTTTATTTCCCTCAAAAAGTTATAAAAAGAGGAGTTGGGCTCATTGTTGAGGATGCTTGGATTTGTATTGTTACTCTGCTGGATTGAACCTGAGTGTTCTTCCATATTCTCTTGAGGACGGAAACCCTCTTGCAGAAATTCTTCTTGAGGACGAAAACCCTCTTGGAGTAGATCGGTTTCGGTGGTGAGAGATCCACCCTAGCTGAAGTTAGTGTGGTTTCATACAGAAGTCACCATTGTGCTGAAACTGGAGATGGGGAGCAAGCTCATTCAGAGTTTGCCATTGAGTTTCATGGGATTTATTGTTATTGTATTGGGTTTTGTGATGTTCATCTTAGTCCTTTTGGATTGATGTTTGTTAGATTGCTGCTGTAATAACCTTGCTGACCGTACTGTGCAGTCTGTACCCTCTGGGGAGCATGAATTTTTATTATGGAGTTATCTCTTATGTTTGGTGCAAATAAAGATTGACGTGTGTTTGGCTTCTATTGGCATAAATTTCTGAGCAGTTTTTGAGTGGATTAAAGTCAGTTTTAAATATTGTCTGTTGCCTCCGTACCATGACCAAATCCATATAGTTCAGAGCATGATTTCCAGTTTGGGACTGTATGTGATTTGTTTGATGCAAATATAATATGGAATGTTATTGTTTATTGTTGGCTAGTAATCTTGATCACTCCCTTTGTAATTCTGGGCAGTTTTTAGATACATCTAATGCTTTATGCTAAATTCAGAGCCGTACATGCAGCTGGGTCGATTCTTTGACTGGAAATTTGATGTGGTTCATTTGATGCCAATAATGGATGGAAAATAATTGTATGGAGTTAGAAATGTTTTCTGAGCTGTAGCTTGTGAAAACTGGGCAGTATTTTGATGGTAATTGAAAGTCTTTGATGCCACATGGCCGTACAGACCTGTAGGGTCGATTTGTCTTGGAAAAATTTAGATTTGATTCTTTGTGATCTGTTTTTGCTTTGCAATATGTCCTATGTATGGGCGACCATCCTCCAAAAGTTATCCGATGTCATTTTTGCTGTTTGAAAGACTGTGGGAAGAATTCCGTACTGGTGATGTCCGTATCTCCAAGGGTATGTTATGTTTGTGAGACAATGACTACTATCTTCTGGACAGCTTGATGATTGCATCTTCTTGTTATATCTAAGCACCTCTTTTGCTGATATACAGCTTTGTGTTTGAGCTATGTTCAATAGTGTGAAGTGATCTGATGCCATTGGGCCATACGGCTCTGTCTAGGCAGTGTTGTATTTGTGGATTGGCTTTGTTGTGACAGCCATAGACTGTTTGGAAGTATGCTGATTAAGACTGATGTAGAATTGATTGGTGGGCAGTTTAGACCTTGAATGTTTCACATTGGCAAATACAAAGCATGCAGAGCTGCCGCACTGTAGTAAAGGAGCAGAGATATATTTCAGATTTGTCCATCAAATGACCATATGCAGTACCATTAACCTGATGACTCCATGCCTTTGTGCAACTTGACCTTCTTTCTTGTGCAGGGTATAGTGTGATGATAGTCACAATTACATTGATACTTTGATGATTATTGTTTTCCCTCTCATATAGCTCTCAGCTGATGTTTTCATTCTTTATCATTCTATGTTGCAATTCACTAAAGTACCCCTGGATGGTTCAACCGTCAGTGTGGAGAAAACATCATTCTTTAATTTCTATCACCCACTGAAAAGTGGAGTATTCCCACTGAACAAGTGGATGGCATTGTAATAGTTTTCTTTCTTGTTCTTTACCCACTGAAAGTGGTGAATTCCCACAGTATGTGGATGCCCGCCGCAGCGGATGAATTGTAGCTCTTGATTTCATAGTGCTCATTGTAAGCCAAAGCACATTATGCTCTCACCTCGCCCATCCTGATCAGAAGTGCGGAGGAGTTTAGTTGTGCTAACACTGTTTATCATTGTTCTATATTTTGGAAAAAAAATTTGGGGTTGTATATTACACCCTTACCCTCATCATCGTCACTAGGAATAACATCAGGCTGTTTTTGTGCATCAACAACAGTGACGAATGACACCACCCTATCTCTAGGCTCAGGGATCCTAAGAAGTTCCCCTACATGCACTGATATTCTAACTTGGCTTAAGACTTGAGCCATGTCAATAGGGTTATAATTTGGTAGAGGAGTACCGCAAGGGACAATAATATCATTTGCCTAAGGAATGTAAGGTATTACTTGATTAGAAGTTACATTCGTACCTTTTTCCTTCATTTTCTCCTTGCCCTTTTCTGGTTCTCTTTGTACCTGAGGCTGATCATGCTTCTCACTGCTCTTTGGATTGTGGACCCTCGGAATGGATGAGCAATTGATTGTGTTGCTTGCCAAACTCTTCTGCACATATTTCTTCTTTGTTGCTAATGGTTGTATTGGAATTTTCTTCTTTTCAGGCACATTCTTCTTGGGAGTACTGTTGTCTTTCTTCTCCACATTTATCTTCTGCTTTTCTTTCTCGCTATCTAATGCACCTTGTCTTGACTTTGCAACAGGAGAGTTCTGCATAGGCACTTGCCTATTCCTCAACTGATAACCCCCCTGAACTTGTATAATGGCTACATCAGTCAAAGCTTTCATATCTTCCTCAGAAGGTCTAGACTGCTTGTACGTTTTGTGCATAAGATCCCTCAAGTGCCCGAAATCATGAGCTGGTAGTTGATATCTCTTTGGACCTGCATCATAATCATACTGGAAAATATGATCATCCTCTTCATAGCTATCATAATCGACATCCTCACCCATCTGCTCATACTCCTTTGTATCAAACTGATTTGTCTCCTCATAGTACTCGGCTGCACCTTCATCTGGAAATTCTTCATCTCTTCCCATTGAGCGAGCAACAACACAATTTGTTGAATCATGCGGGAGATAACATGAATTGCACCAAGGCAAAACATCTTGGTAATTTATTTGATCCTTCTTCAATGGATCAGGCGTATTTCTTTCAGGCTGCTTGAAACTGACCTGCCTAAGGGCAACTTGTCTATCATTTTGTTGTTGTGGCCTTTTAGACCAATCTGTGTTATAAGGTCTGTTATGCAACCTTTGACTTTCATTGAAATGTGTTGCAACACCTTGTGGAGGCAACCCTTTCTCATTCCATGCTATCTTATAAGACATATTTTTCATGACTCCCATAAGTTTGTCCAAGTTGTCTTCTGTCATAAGGGGTTTGCTCAAGGTTGTCCTGTCTGGCTGGGAAATCTTCACATTAGACCTCTTCACATGCTTTCCGAAAGCTCTCATATTACTTTCTATGTTTATGGCTACAACATAAGCCTCTCTCAGCGTTTGAGAACTTTTGTGCCTCAGGCAATAACCTATCTTCAAATCAAATGCACCACAGTACAACACTAAGCACATTGATTCATTAGGTCTAAGATTAGTAGGTACCTTTCTCATTGTCATGATAAATCTATTGTTGAAGTTTGCAACAGTCTCATTGATTCCTTTCTTAATTGTAGTGAGCTCGTGGATGGCAAACTTGGGGTCAATCCTGTCTCCATATTGCATTTTGAACACCCTCATGAATTCTTCCCAAGAGTCAATACTGTTATCGAGAAGAGCCTTATACCATTCCTTGGCACTTTCTTCCAATGAGTGTACAAACAACTTCATCATCACATCTTCATCCTCAATCTCGTACTCATTGGTGACATTGATGAAGTGTCTCAAGAGTTCCTCGCCTGTGACGACGTTGACTTGAAACCTTGGAATTTTTCCCCTAATCTCATTTGGAATTGGGTTGGGAAAAATCAGGAATACCAAAAAAGTCCAACTGCTTGTATCTTTCTACATCCAAGGGCTGTCTAGGAGGAGGAAACCTTTGAGCCTATCTTTGAACTGTAGGTCTGGGATTCGGCACATTCACATACTGTTGATTTACCTGTTGTTGTGGTGGCTGATTTGGAAACTAATTATTTTGTTGATTCTGATTTTGATTCCTTCCCTGTTGGCCTATTTGATGAGGTTGTCTCTAATTTGTTGCATGTTTGGGGTTTTGGACATTTTGATGTTTAGGCTAATTCTATGCATTTTGAGCAAGTTGGGCCTGTTGCAAATCAGGCAAGGCTTGCACTTCTCTCTCCTATTCCTAATATGATCGAGCAAATCTAATTCATCATAGAGAGTTCTTTCTCTTTCCTCAACATTGGGTTGTTCTTGTTGATTTTCCTCATTAGGAATGTTGTCATGCTGACCTCTAAGTGACCTTGTGGGCGAAATATGACGCTGATTATTTTGGCGGGCCTATTCATTTTTGTTTGGCATGCCAAATTTTCTCATGTCTACATTATGAGACCTGTCTCTTCTCCCCGTGCCAATAATATTCTGATTTCTTTAGACTTTATATTCATCTGTATTCATTCTCCTATTCATTCTAAGTATATTATCAGCAGAGTCCTTAAAAGTATATTGATACTAACTTCTGCAATCATCAAATGCATCATCTCTGCCAAAAGTACATGCCTGACCTTGGGCATTAGGATTTCTTGTTCTCCACCAGTTCCTTTGGATTCTTGAATGGTCAGAAGAACTCTCAGGTGTTGACATATCTTCGGGTCTTCTCCTATGATCATCTTAATTTCTTTCTAGTCTGAAAATGATTTCTTGGTTTGACTAAACAGAGTCGCCACTTCCCTAATGGGAAGAAATATTAGAAATTTCACTATGTCAAAGGACAACAACAATTCAACTAGAAGTAATTTGTTTTCCGGCAACGGCGCCAAAATGTTGGTGTAATTGACGGGATGCCAAACTTATCCAAACAATATGCACAACTGCAAGACTACTACAAGGCTATTGAAATTTTTTCCAATTGCCTAGAACCAGCAACGGATAAAGTGACTTTATCCCAGGCAACAACTCCAAAAATTTTGGTTCCCAAAATTACTACAACCCAAAACCCTAAAACATTTTACAACCACTTAGGCTAGGAGTGTCTTCAAGGTGATTGAAAGAGGTTTATCAATAGGTTAAGGGTGATTTTGGCCAACTTACAGGAGTGGGTAGACTCCTCTACACTTCAACCTCCGCTAGGCTTAGGAGGGTAATCCTGGAGGTATCCCTCAATAGGGATTGAGATCAACAAAATATATTATTTCATTTATGACTTTGCAACAATACTCATATCGTTGTTTTAATCCCAAATACCATCACTGAACTAAATCACACTTGTTACACCTAATAACATCCATTTTAAGCTGATAAGAGCAACCCTACAAAATGAGGATGCTTATGGAACTATAATTGCATTTACATCTTGATATGTTGTTTTGATTTTTCATTAGAGTGTGGGTGATCACAGGCCTCTCAGACTGGTGCCTATCCAATGGGCTATAGAGTCAAGTTTATCAAAGGTAAACAAATGTACAGAGATGTAGGACTGTTTGTCTGAATACTCAAATACATATGAATCAATAACAAACTGTAAAGATACTTATTAATCCATTACCATACAACATTCATTCATGTGTAACACTGAAAAGACCATTTACAAAACTTGAAAATGAATTAAGAACTGTCATTCTTTCAAATCAGAAGTTACAACCATACCACGAAGTGTCGCAAGAGAACCCTAACTACACATAGGAGTTTCCATGAAAAATTGCTTACAATAATGGAGAAAAACATAGATTGATATTCAAACTTACAATATAGCCCCCATACACCTTTTACAATTGTCCCTGAAGAACTGGAACTGATCAATGGATCAAACCCTAACTGCTTTGGACGCCCAGTACCTGTGGAGAAAAATTGCCGAGCCTTTATAGCCTTCACAACTTAGATCTAAGGATGAAATGGGCGGGAAAGCCGCAACAACCCCACCAACTGCAATAAAAACACAAATTTCAACTACCCATTTCACATTAATGGCGATCCTAGAAGTTGTTGGCACATTTTTGTGCATTTCTAGACCTTGGCAGGACTTCGGGCCATGGGAGGACATTTGAATTTAGGACTAGGACAAAAAGTCCCATCGGGTCCCAGTATACTGTGGGAGCCCTGAAAAGCAGGGCTCCAGAGGATGCGGGGACCGGGTTTGCAAGAGAACTTGGCACTGTAATGTCCCCTTTTTGTCCTCCTTAGCTGACCTGACTTCACCTAAGCCAAGTTGAAGTTAAGTTGAGCCAATTTTTGAAAAATACTTTATAAAGTGACTTTATAACAACTCGGAGAAAGGAAAGTCAGTTAAATGTAGCAAAAGTGACTTGGAGAAAGGAAAATTAGTTAAGTGAAACTTGGAGAACGGAAAGTCACTTTATAAAGAAATAAAATGACAAAATAAAATATTATTTTATTAGTCAAGTGGGCCAACCCATTTAAAGGAAAAGTGAATAAAAAATAGTATTTTAATACCAATTGTGGCGCACCTCTTGTGGAATGAAAAGTATATAAAATATGGCAAATAAGGCCGATTCCTTTGGAGACTTTATAAAGAGGTGTTTGGAGGATCATATCATCATATTGTATTTTGTCATTTGCATATTGAATATTTTCCTTTGAACTGCAACACAAGTTTAGCCATTTCTAAGGACGAAAACCCTTGGAAATTCGTGGATTAGACGAAAACCCAATGCCACTTGAGAGCTGAATCCATCTAGGATTTGCTATAGAGCATATTGTAATTTCCCCTTCTCAAGCCTAATCGGCTGTGGGCCCGATAGCCTATTTCTTGGAGTCCCGATAGGCTATGTGGTATGGTAAGGGGTTCCTCTTTGTGAAGATCTTTGGTTCAGTTATTCTTGTCGGTTTCTGATGTTGGATTTGAGCTCGATGATGTTTCAAGATGACAATGCAATTTTTGGAAGTTTGTTCGGCTTCCCGGATAGCTCTCCAAACTTTTTGGAGAGGCCGTCTATTTTTAGAATGTCACCCAGAAGGCGCCGTCATTCATCCCAAAACTCATGAGTACGATGGTACAATTTATTTGTCAGTTTGATGAAGTTTGGGATTTTCCGTAAAAGCAAGTATTTTAATGAGCTAATAATTAATTATTTTGCACTTAGTCTTATAAAGTTGGAAATAATTATTAAGTGCATTGATATTATAGCTCATTGGAATGGGGAAAAGTCACTCTTTCTAATAGGCACATAAAAGTGAGAGCTAATGTTGGTGAAAGGTGAAATATTGGAGTTTGAGTGGAAAAGTCTGTTTTTCCATTAATAATTCATTTTATGTGCAAACTCCAAAAAGTGCTTATTTAAGGGAGTTGAGAGCTCATTTTGTTTTTTATGCTTGATGATATACTATTATGTTGCAAGAATGAACCTGTGAGATCTTCTTCCCTTCTTGAGAATGAAAACTCTCTTGAAGAAGTTCAGTTTCGGTGGTGAAATATCCACCCTAGCTGAAGAAGGTAACTTCACTTTCAGGCGTTGCACAGAGCTATCATGCAGTTTGATGTCTTTTGACAAGTTTTTGGATTGAAGTGTTTTGGTTTTGTTGTGTGGGGTTCTTAATGTGGTTTTGGAGTGATATTGTGAGATTTCTTGAAGTTTCTTGCATTCCTCTTGCTGGCCGTACTCACCAGGCCGTACCACGGCGTGAGGTTATGAGGTTGTTGTGAAGGGATTCATATGTAATGTCTTTGTTGATGATTGAACCTTATTTGCAAAGTGAAGACATTTGTTGCTGAGCAGTTTGTAGGAGAGTTTAGCTGTTTAAACTTGTTATATACCTGTCGTGCCATCCTAGTAGGGTCCTACCATTTACAACAGGCATGTGAACTTCATAAGCTAGTTGTTGGTGTTTAAGGTGTTGAAAGGTATTCACTTGGGATGTCAAGCATGGAGGATGATTGGGGAATGATGTTGGGGGAGGTCTTGATGGAGATACTTGCATATATGTGTGTCTAGCCTTCCCATGAGCCAGCGTAAAACAGCAAATACAGAGCAGATCAGGGGCAGCCCCTAGACAACAATAGGTATTGTGGTATGAAGCAGTTTTAGTAGTGTTTCAGTCATGTTTTATTGTTATCTCCTTCATTTGCAGTTAGTTATTAGAGGAAAGCAAATCATTGGTGAGTATGGGATTGTTTGAGCTAATTCTAAGTGTTGCAGCATATTGTTTCTTCATTGTAATACTTACATTTGATGCAAACTCATTGTAATGGTTTCCCACTGAATAAGTGGATGTGCCCATTTCCTTTTTAGTATTTCATGTCTCAGGTTCTTGCTGAATAAGTGGATGCACCTAGTTTTCTTTCATGTATCCCACTAAATAAGTGGTTGTCCACTGCATAAGTGGATGTTTCCTTTCATGTTTCATTCTCACGATTAAGTGGATGCCCACTGAATAAGTGGAAATTGTTTCTATTACTAGATTTGGGTTTTGTTGTCATATTTTGCCCAGCCAAAATATTCCAGACCCCCCTCCTTCTATCAGAAAAATCTGATCAAAGATAGCCTAAATAGGAGGCAAAACCTAAAATTCTTCAAAATCCAATGAATTCCCTTGCAAAAGTCCCCAAATTCCTTGTGGAGAATTCTTTTAGAAAACCCAGAAAAATTTAAGCCATTGCCTTAGTTTTTCATCTCCTTTTGGCCTTTATCGACAAAAGTTCAAGTTCCTAAACTTTCAAAAAACCAAAAAAAATGGCTAAGGCATAGGGGTTTAAAAAATGTCTTTATTGGAAAAATGCAAAAGGTTCAAACTTTTCCCAAGATTCGAAATTCTCATGGTTCGCCAATTCGGCGAATCGCCGACAAAGGGAGACAAAGAAGCTTTGTTGAATGCACAAGACAACTGAAGGGGGGGGTGAATCAATTGTAGCTTAAAATTTCAAAACGCTCACACACATTTAGATCCGCACAGATTCAATTAACCCTTAAACTGTTATGATGATTAAGCACGAAAAACAAATAACATAAACTGAATCAATCGACATCAAACACGAGAACACCAAATTTACGT
Organism: Cunninghamia lanceolata; assembly: GCA_027924645.1. Taxonomy (NCBI): domain Eukaryota; kingdom Viridiplantae; phylum Streptophyta; class Pinopsida; order Cupressales; family Cupressaceae; genus Cunninghamia; species Cunninghamia lanceolata. The sequence continues at coordinate 5,293,107 of BSBN01000209.1, forward strand.
TGAAAACCCAAGGGAAAAACCACGGTGAGGATTAGCTCACAATATAAAGTAGTAACAACACCAAATTATAAAAGGCTCACTACCAAAGGGCTCACTGCCCAGAAGAAAGGCTCATTACCCAAAGAGAAAGAGAAAGAAGTGGCTCACTGCCAAGATTTGAACTTTTATAATTGCATCTGACTTATGCATGGAGTACAATTCTAATGAAGCTCAAAATACAGAACCAATAATCACCACAATACCAACATCACATTCGCAACATCACTGAAAGATAGTAGACACCTTCTGCACACTGCATCCAATAATCTAACACATGAAGGCTTGTACTGCTCCATACACTCAACCACATTATTACTCACATCACATCTATCATGCCCACATGATCACGATCCCTTGGCACTCATTTATACTATCATCAACCTTGAGAACATTCTCCAAGGTCGGCAAATTACCTTAACCCAGAAAATTCAAATTAGGTCTGGACCTAAACACTCCCTCCGTGGAAAGGAATGAAGGTGAACCACAACATATATTAGCTTGAACCTAAATTCATCCAAGCACGCTATGCCACACTTTCACAATCACCAAAGCAAATCCGTAATTAGTGTAAACACCCAAGGTCAGTCAAACCTGTGTTAACACAATGAACTTTTAAGTACATGCTTCCTCAAACCCAAAAATGACTTCTGGACCACATGCAAGGCTTCACCACCATCTAGTGTATTCCACTAGCATCCTGAAATCCAACAAATTCCTTTGCAACAACTTTCACCTATCGCACACATTTATCCTGTTTATCCACCATGCTCAACTATCTATGTCATACACTATACCTCTAGAAATCGATTTTCAGAGCACCAAACCACGAACTTCAATAGAGGAAAGATATAAACCTTATAAGCACAATTCCAGAACAGCAAGATCTAAAACTTCTTAGTGGAGAAATGTGGAGCAAAGACATTTCTCCAGACACTTCTGCACAACTCAAAAACACAATCCACACACTGGTGAACACAATTTTCTCTGCACAATGAACTGGAGCACCAAATTTGGAATATATCAACTCTTAACACCTCTAAACAACATATCCAAACCACAAAGATAGATCTTCAACATAGAGGAAATGCGGAGCAAAAGAATAACACTACTATGTAAGCCAAAATGCTACTTTCAACACATTGTTTCCTTTATTAATCAAATTTTCTCAAAAGCACTTGGAAGCTAACCAACAAAACCATATTCCTGACAACTTCAGCATCTCTTCAAGGCAACCACATCATCTTCAACAAAGCAACTCGACCAAATAGCTCATACCATTGCAACAACCTCATCTTAGAGACAGTATCCACTCAACACTAACTAATTTTCTTGTACCATAAGCAACTCACACAAATGACACAGTTGAGACCAATAACAACACAAGCTTGTTGACATCAATGACAACACCGATTATACATGCAACAGGCTTCATCAGCAAAATTCAAAAAATGTGAACTCTCCAAAGAGTTCTGAGTTCCCTAAGTTCACCGATAGGCGATTTTGCCGACAAGGCAAAGAGAATGAACAGATTCACCAATAGAAGAATTTGGCAGAATGAAGGCATCAACGAAGCAAAAGGTTCAGCAAAATGAATTTTTGCTAACAAAAGAGGGCTTGGTTCAAGATTTGAAGATTTTGCCGGCATGGCAAATTAGGTTTTCTCAAAATTGACTAAGGCATGAGGCAGAAAAGGAAAAGGGGCCTTATCAGCAAAGTTCATAAATTTCAAACTCTTCACGAGTTCAAAAAATCTTCCAGTTTGCCGACATGATAAGGAGCAAAAGAAGATGGTTCGACTAAATGGAATTTTGTTGATAACGCAGTGATGGCCCGATAAAAGGTCAAAATTGGCTAAGGCAAAGAAAAGCATAAGGGTGCCTTTATCAGCAAAGTTAGAAAATCATGAACTTTTCATAAGTTTGAAAATCCTCTAGTTCACCGATAGGATATTTTGCCGATAAAGGAAAGAGAAACAAAGTAAGGTTCTTCAAAATCAAGTTTTGCCGATAAAGAGGCCAAAGTTCGTCAAGGGGAACTTTTGCTGATAAAGCAAAAGTGAAAGAGCATAATGGTTCGGCGAAGTAACATTTTGCTGATAAAGGTGAAAGTAAGACCAAAAAGCAAGCTTAGTTTGGGAAAGTTGTTTTTTGTCAATAAAGCAGAAAAGATGATGCTTGGCCAAAGGTCCAAGAAAGCGAAGTTTTGCCGATAAAGGCGAAGTGGTTCGGCGGATGGATAAGTTGCCGATAAGGTAAAAATAGCGTCAGAAAGAAAATGACGAAGACTAAGCCAAAATGGTCTGCGAAGGCGAGAATAGAAATGAAAATGGAGTCGATAGTTTTGGAGAAGTCGCCGACCAGGATGAATGTAGAGACATCATAAGAGTAAGGGGTACAACACGTTAAAGTGTTGTAAAAGCTTGCCTCTCCCTAAATCACACCATTTTCCCAAGGAGAGATACCAACATTAAAATTCTGCAGGCCAAGGCCGAATGAGGGTAGTTGAAACAGTGAATTCTTCAATGTTGGAGTACAAATGCAGCTACAAAGTAGATTTTTCGGGACAAAATAGGACTCTAGGCATTCTCTCTTTAATATGCCTGCCATCCATTCATGCAAGCAATCTATTTTGTAGGCTGCAGGCTTGTCAAAGGCATGGCATTGTCCCAATTCGCAGGCTTTTCAGCAAATTTTCAGGGTCAGAAATTTAATGAGGCGTGGTTGTCCTGGGCAATTGACCAGTTCCAATGTCCACTCTAGCAAAAGGAAAAAGAAAATGTTATAAATACATCATAAAACAATGTATTTCTATTAGCTGTTCTTTTGGGCTATTACACAGGTTGGGGAATTCTTGGGACCAGGCCTCTGTAATGCAATTACACAAACCAACTGGATTTGATGGATTGTGCTCTTCAGCTAAGCCTCTCATGTCTCTAGTTGATAGTTCAACAATGAATGCAATTGATTACTCTGTGTCTATTTCTTCTACATGATTCTCTCTTTTGTAATGGTTGTTTGGCCTCTATAATCAATACAAACTGATATTTTGCCTCCATTATTCTTACACTGTGTTGTAGCCAATCAAAATTTTTTGCTTCATCAAGGCATTTTGTGTAAGTCTAGAAAAGTTTTTGTCAAAAAAGTTAAAAAGTCAAAATTTCTAAAAATAGAAATTTCTATTTTTAGAAAGTTTCTAAAAATAGACGTCAAATTAGGTTTTCTGGGTTTCTTGAGATACGGATGCTAGCAAAATTTTCTAAAAATAGAAAGTTTCTAAAAATAGAATCTCTTATTCAGGGGTCATCCTGATTCTGATTAGCTGATTTCGTTTTACGATCAAGGTGGTCCAGACAGAATTTGCAAAAGGTCAAGTTTTCTCTACTGGGTCAATTTTGCTTTTTCAGAAGGCGAAGCACGAGCTCCGGAGCCATCAATGGAAGAAGTTCATCTGCCAAAGATCAGTTTCAAGTCTTTCAAGGTTGTTCAGCTAACGCAGAACTGACGAACAGTCGTCGATTTGACGAAGAACGAGAAACGAAGTAGGATGGATATGGAATATGTTGAAAAGTTAAAAATCCTGAAATTCAACTAAGGCATGGATTTCCAAGCGCCCCTGGAGGCTGGGGGCGCCCAGCTTTAGTAGTGTTAGATTTTTTTCACGTTTTTCAAGAAAATGCTAGAAATGTCTCTGTCAATCAGTTCCAGAGTGGACAAAAGCAGTCATTTTGGTCAATAGGCCCTGAAAAGTTGGAATCCACGTTAGATATACCCAGGCTATATCCAGTCCATCCTCATCCAGTGGTAGTTGACTGGCGAAATGTCAAAATCAGCGATAGGAAGCCACTGTCGGCACGCGAAACGGGGCAAATTGCAAACAAAGGTTGAAAATCATGAATTTGGCTAAGGCATTAGAATCCAAGCACCCTTTGAGGCTGGGGGTGCCCACCTTTTCATGCCTTAGAAATATTTTTGCATTTTTTTGAGAAATGTTAAAAAGCCTTTGTAAGCTCTTTTTCGGGTGGTCAAACTCAGTCGAAATGCCGGTAAAAGATGGAATTTCATCTGAGGTATGTTCAGACAGCTTAGATCACCTCTCGTCCTGCTTCAGTAGTTGATCAGACGACCAGAAACCAAGATCAAACAGCAGTTGTTGGCACAGAAACTAAGGTATGGAAAGAAAAACTAAAAAATTCAAAAATATTCTAAGGCATAGAACTCCAAGCGCCCCTGGAGGCTAGGGGCGCCCAAACCCACCTGAGTTAGAATATTTTCCATGTTTTTGCAAAAAATGACAATTCCTCCTCCGTCAGCCCGGTCAGATTCACAGGGGACCAGTTTGACACATTTTCCGAGGTAGGAAGAGGGTACAATCAGTTCAATTTCGATCAGGCTTGCATGTTTGCTAGACCATCAGACTCAGTTTTGCTCCGGCGGTCAGAAATTGATAGCCAAATAGGGGTCCATAGTCATCGGAACTTGCGCGGGAATCGAGAAATTGAAAAAGTTGAAATTTTAAGAAAAATGGCTAAGGCACAAAAAACCAAGTGCCCCCGGAGGCTAGGGGCGCCCAAGATTTCATGCCTTAGAAATTTTCATGACCAATAGTGTTTTCTCATAGCCACTTTCCAGATCTTCGTCTGGTGATAGGTTTTAGAAGTCAGCTTTGCCGTCAGATGTCGTCAAAACGTGAGTTTGAGGTTGGGGATGAAATCATGGTTGATAAATCTTCAAGGTGCAATGATCAGTCAGCTTTTTCAGTCAACAGTGATAGTTTGCCGTCTTGTTGAAGTCAGAGGCAGGCCATACTGGAGTCAAAACGAGTGCAAAAAGTGGCGAAACAAAGAAAAAATTGGCTAACACTTTTGCAACCTCACGTGTTTGATGACATCATCAAAGAAGATATCTTTCATCATCTCACACATGAAGCCATAGGCAGCTATAAGATAGGGATTCTTCCTATTCGAAGACATCTACTTGGATTTGTGCTTTAAAAGATGCTTTCTTCATGGATAAGATTGAAGCTTTATTCTTTCACAAAGAAAGCTGTTTTTTGCCCTAAAGTTCTATAAAGACAAGGCTTTGGTCTCTTTTATTTCATTACTTTTGCAGGTTGCATCCAAAAGGAAGATTTTTATTTTCTTTCCACGAAGATTCGAAGACCCAAACGAGGTGCTTTTTTAGTGTTTTTCATAGTTTCGGGATGAGGAAGCAAGGAGGCACGCTTTTTCAAGGTCCTTTTTTCTAGGGGATTGTTTTTCAGAAACAGGACCGAAGCTTTTTCAATTTTCATTGAGATGGGTCCATCCAAAATTTCATCCTCTTGAAGATTGGGAAATTTTATTTTTTCGGGAATCTGCTTTTTTGTTGCTTTTTCAGGAAATCTTCCGCTTTTTCAAAATCCGACGACCTGGGTCGTTTCAAAACGGAATTGTCTACAAAACCCATGTGCTAACATTTTCGCTTACTTTCTACTTTTTAGAAGAAATCAGCAAGTAATTTTCAGCTTTTTGTCCAAGATTTTTCCAACATAGGCGTGTTCACAGTCATTTTTCAAATCAATCAGTATGCAGTACTCTCTAGTTGAGATCAAGCTTAAAACAATGTTGGTTCATGATTACCTGAGAACTTTCGAGACAGACTTGCATAAAGTACTTACATTGTTCAATTTGCATCTTTTGGAAGATGCAGGAAACAATGCTATCAAGAATCTGTATCACTCCGCGTTACTTGCAGCGGCTTTATTCCCCATCACAGTGCAAAGTATCGAATTCATAATTGCTTGTATGAAGCATTACAATTCAGTCACAAGAGAGATACAATCAACAGATGGATGGGTGCTCTGCAGTCTCAGGCCAAATGATATTGAGAAGTGTTTTTCAATACCAATATGGAGGGAAAACTTGGTTGTTTCGATTGAAGAATCCAAAAGGATGTGGCACAATGATAAAGAAAAGTATCAGAAAAAGATTGCTCAGAGGTGGTTGAAAAAAAAGCAAAACGTCATGCCAAAGAACGTTGGATGTGGAGAGTTCAAGAAAAAACATGCAATAATGATTACTCTGCTAAGCCGGATCACGGGTCAAGCAAATGCTAACAAATTTTAACCTTGGATGTTTTACATCATGTCCCAGATTGCTGACGGAACTGAATAATATGATTGGTCGGTAATCATCAGTGATAGTCTTCACCAAGAAATAATTGATTTTCAAAGGGCTCATGAATTCCACATGATGTCATACCTTGTATATTTAATGGCTTTTTAGGGTCAATTTAGAGGTTTCAATATTGTTGGAACTCTGGGTATTCAACATGTTTATCATCATTTCCCACAGTTAGAATTTTCTCAGGCTGAGAGACATTATAGGTGGGTAAATGATGCATTCCTTATGCATGCAGTGCGAGATCTGGATAATGAGTTGCATATACGATTTTCAACTAATGCTAGAATGGCATTGGCAGAATGGGCTGATTGGTTTATCCAGTTTCCCACTTTCTCCTACATCAGAATATATGGCTTCTCAGGAGGGCCAGCCATGCTGTCGAGATATCCTACAGATGAAGTAGCGTTGATAGAATTTCTAAAGCAAGCCTATGAAATTCATACATTTTTGCGCAGCAGGCGCAAGGCGGCTTTCAATTTTCCAATTGGAATGGGTATTTACAGATGCAGATCTGGAGGAGATGCCAAAGTAATTGGTAATAAATCGTCCAAGTATGGTCTTAAACTTTTCGATAGGTCTTCATATGATCCGCGTGGTGTTTTTGCATCACCTTGGTAAAAATTGTGTACATGCACCTGCAGTTGAAGATTTCTGGGCTAATTGTGCAGATGAGTTTGAAGTACGGAAACGTAGTTATAGCAGGTTTACTCTTCGGCAACTCGATATTTTGTCAAAAGATGTAGAGGGCTTGTCAGATGATGGTGAAGTTTTACTTCCCACATATTTCAAAGATCAGGTTGAGCAACAACCATTGCCACCAGTTAATTGGTCAGCCAAAGGGAACACCTCAATTGAGGAAAGAATGAGCCGAGTTGTCAAAAACAATTTGATATTCTTGAAGAATAAGCGGAAAGAACCCATTCCGGTCGCAAAACTGCCAATTGTTCAACCATCAAAACCTTCCACTTCCAATCCAAAACAAAGGGTTAAAGCTATGAGCATCCTTTCAAAAAGAACAAAGCTGGCCAAGTTGAAAAGGAAAAAGGTTGAGTCTCCAATTCATATTCAGCAGGAACAACCAGTAATTGCATCAGAAGTTCTCACTGAACCAGCACCGCATGTAGAAACATTGCCTTCTGTTCATGTTTCTCCACCTTCACCAATTTCTCCTATTCACATTGATTCAGAGCCAGATTCGCCGGTTCATAACTCTGAGACACATATTGGTTCACCAGGAGTTGATGAAGTTAGAACCGAGTTTCCAAGAGAGGATGGCTCATCTTGGCTTGAGAACATTTTGGGAAGGGAGAGGAGAAAGCCTTCATATCAGTTGAACTTGACAAAGCTTAAAAGTGTCTACCAAGATACACCAGACAGGAAACTTAAGAAGCAAGTTCATATTGAAAAGAATGTGGATGGAGAAATGATCCTTGAAACTACAACACCGCCAGAAGATAGAAATGTTGATGACATTGACATTGATGACTTCAAGGTTGTCAAGGCTAATCTTGGTAGGAGTACTCGGCATACAGATGTAAATCTCTTCAAAGTTGCAGCGGATAATTTGAAGGATGGAGAAGATAAAGCAACCCTTAAGGCTGAGGTTAGGCAACTGTGGCAGTACATTTCCAACCTTTTCCATGACACATCACAGGCTGATTTACTGCTTCCTCTAAATCTAGGATCACCGGCCGATCAGCAGTAGTTCAGTCAGTTGGTCATCTATGGGAGGCAAATGAAGGATTGGGTGGAAAAATTTGTGACTAAAGGGAGAGTTGTACTTTCACAGTTTTATCAATTAAAGTATAACGCTCATGATCTGCGTCAAGGCATCCAGGGGTTACAACAGACTATGGCTGAAAATAGACCAGTGTTTGAGATCATTATCTCCGACTTGAAGATAGCACATAATTCTGTTGATTCAGCTGAAGATAAGAAGATTGTTTCTACTTGGAAAGCACAGTATCTTTTCACAATAAAAACTTATGACAGTATAATCTCAAAGTTAGCAGAGTGGAAAGAAAAGGTGGTAAATGTTCTCAAGTTCTTCAGATCTTTTGTTTCTTAGATCCCGTGTTCGTATGAAAAAAATGGTACCCTGTATGATCTCAGGGAGGTGCAAACAAAATTCCAGAGTCTTGCCGCAGCAATTTTAATGGTGATATTAATGCCGGCAAGATAGATCGTTTTGCCGCAATGATAGTAAAGTTTGATAAGGTTGTGGGCGAAGTGCATGAATTCCTTCAGATGGTTGCAAATGGTGAAGAAATGTTAGACAATCAGAGTATCATTCTAGAGAGTATCAGTGTTCCTGGCTATCAATGGATGACATCACCAATAAAGCAAGAATGTAGATGAAGATGTGACTCAAAAGAAAGCAGCTTTAACTCAGATGCTTTTTGTTTTAAAGCATTTGCTTTCATCCAAAGCTCATCCATTTTTTATTTAGAAAGAAATCACTTTGTATTAGTTGGAGTTTTCTTTGCTTTAAAGCAAATTGCTTTAAACCATTTGTTAGTTGTAATCTTTGTCTTAGAATAGAAATAAAGCTTGCGATTTGACAAGTTAGTTAGGGTAAATCAAGGAGATTTTAGGGTTCCCTACTCCTTTGATTTAGTATAAATAAGGGCAACCTTGCCCATTGTGAGTAATGGTAATTGTGATAGCAAATTTGCTGTGCCTACTCTAGCCTGCAGAACTTGTTATTCCAAGTGTTTGTTCATTCTGTGATATCTGTTTTCTAGTGTTTGATAGCGTATTGTATGCCTGCCTTTTGCTACAATATTGTTGTCCTGGAGTTGTTTCAACTTATGATATTGGGAATAGAAGTCTTATTCCTGCCTTTTGCTCTGATTTTCTATCTCACTAATCATCAAGTTTTGTTGTCATATGTGTGGCTTGTGTAAATTTTATTTCAGTTTTCATCATTAAAGTACAATGGGTCTTATGATGTGAATCTCGGAGAAATTTATTTAGTCTTTATGTTAAAACAAATCATTCCTTGTTAACTTTTAATCCCTTTGCTCTGAATTTACTCAGGAGATTAAAAGCGTCATTTAGCTTAGGCCTAGCTGTAGTTAGAAGTTTTAAAAAGGAAAAACCTCTGCTGCAGCAATTTAGAGTTTTATAACCTTGTGCTCGCAACTGAGAATAAAAAAAAAAGATAGACAAATTTGTTTTATTTATCTTTTAAGCTAACATCAGCAAAAAGCGAACTCCCCCTCATAATAGGAGAGCAGTTTATCTATGCATAGCTGTCCATTTCCAACTCGCATTCCAGAGGTGCGAATTGAAACGCCAACAGTTTTCTAGTGCCCACCATGGGGCACGAGGCATAAAACTTCAAACAAGCTTAGGCTTATGTCATAGGAATGACTCTCTGGCGTCCTACTACTCTAATTCAACAACCAAATCTTACACCACCTGCTATTCAACCAAATCTTGTACGTGTGGAAGGAGAGCAAACGGACATCATTAGTAGCCTGAGGAGTTTCATATTTGCGCAAAAGGAAAGTCCTGATTAGTGGAGAAATGCGGCTACTATTCTTGAGGAAGAACACAAAGCAGATCTTGCGGCTGGAAGACCTGTATTACCATCTCCCGTGTGACAATAGATAATCCTGGCTCACAGGGTATTATTCAAGAAGGGGAAAAGGCGGTGCTACAGATCCTTTCTTCCAAGATCTTGTTCCTACAGAAGTTGGAGAGGCGTCCAACATAGTTCCTAAAGTCAAGCAGGAAGAACCTCAGGAAGAACCAGCAATCCAGCCTAGAGCAATGGGTGATGCAAATAATAACAATCACAATGATCAGAATCAGAGGCGACCACCCATTGCCTTGGGGTGATAACATTGGACCTTTGGCCCTACAAGCACATCATGAGTTACCAAAGGGGTCAAGGAAGCACTTTCCCCAGTTCCACGGCGATGGGACTCAACATCCTAACGAATATACTCTACATTCACAATAGCTTGCACTGTTTTGCATGTATCACAAGAAGATGTTGCTATGCGTCTCTTCGTTGAGACTCTTGTGGGAAATGCTGCCAACTGGTTCAATCATCTGGAGCCAAGCATCATTACGAATTGGGCAACTATGAGTGAGAAATTCTTAGCAAGGTTCAAGCCTGCCAAAAACGGTCACAGATTGTTCACCCAACTTTCAAATTCAAAGATGAAAAACAATGAACCGATGAGGGAGTTTGTAGCAAGGTTTAATCTCCTGGTTACGCTTCTTTCTCATACACTCAATTCATCTCCGCAAATTCTGTTGAGCAATTTCATTAATGCTTTTCCTTCTGAGATAGCCTTCTTTTTGAGATCGGCTGATGAAACAGAATTATCCAATGCACAAGAAAATGCCATCAAGTTGGAGGATAACATGATTACCTCTGGCAAGATGAAGACGGATTCAATCAGGCCTCTTGTTCAGAGTTCTGCAAATCCACTGCTACAGAAGGTAGCAAATGAAGAGACAGTTGCCTCCTCAGGGGCAACCTACACAACAGCCATATCAGTCACCACAACAACAATACCAACCGCTGGAACAATACCAACCACAGCAACCATATCAGCCTAAAGGGAACAATTTCCAGCCTTTCAATAACTACAGGGCCAGGTTGCTAGCACCACCATTGAGACAAACAGTTGACGCTGCTCAAAATGCAGTTTTTTGTTCCTTTCATGAAACCGATGCACATACTAGAGCTACATGTCCTGAAAATCTAAGAATGAATCAAATCATGGGATATGCTGATGCTGTGCCCATTTCAAACATTGTCACTTCCCCAAGTGCGAACGTTGTCTTACCACAGATGGACAACTTCGATGACGACTCTACTACGGGATACTTCTAGAAAAAAAATAAAGGAAGAACAAGAGGATCTTCGTCGATATTCTCTTGCGGTGAATCATGAAAATCTTTCTACACCTGTTTTTACACGTGCTCAACATTTCAAGGCATAGAAAGACAAAGAGGATAAACTAAGATCAAAAGAAAAGGGGAAGGAAGTGGCGTCCACTTCTAATGTTAAGCCACCACATGAAAATGTCAAAACTGCTCAAGATTTGTCTTCGGCGAATTTTGATATAGTGGATTCCATGATGACGACAAAGGTGCAGACTTCTCAACTGGAATACCTTCAGGATCATCCAGATCAACTAGATAGAATTGTTAAGTATGTCAAGAAGGAGACTGTCATTCAGCCTACGTTGCTTGAATCTTCCGTTCCAGCAGAAGAGAAGCCCAAGCCTTTCTATATCTGTCTGTATAGAGGAGGCTATAAATTGAGCAATTGTATCATTGATTCAAGAGCCTCGGACAACGTCATGCCTTTACAAGTGATGAATGCATTAGGACTCTCGTGCACCAAACTACATGACAAATGTTATTCTCTTGAGTCTAAGTCAGTGCTGTTGGTTGGACAGTTGAAGGATGCTCAAGTACGGTTGGCGGCTTGTCCCGAAAAGAAAATAATGATGACTATCTTGGTAGCTGACATTCCAGCCAGTTACAGGATGCTTTTGAGTAGAAGCTTCTGCAAAGATCTCGGAGGAGAAATACAATTGGGATGCTCAAGTACAGTTGGTGGCTTGTCCCGAAAAGAAAATAATGATGACTATCTTGGTAGCTGACATTCCAGCGAGTTACGGGATGCTTTTGAATAGAAGCTTCTGCAAAGATCTTGGAGGAGAAATACAATTGGATTGGTCCTCTGCGACCATTCCTTTAAAGAAAGGCAATTTCAAATTGGAACCAAAAACCAAGTCATGGTTCACGATGGTGAAGTTTCAGGATCCTCAAGTACAGGTGCTATATCAAGAAACGGGTCCTAGTACATATGTTATGCTGTCTGAAATAACTGAAGAGAATCAGGAGGTTGTCTGAGTGGTTGACGAATCAAAGGAAGAATCCGAAGAAATGTACAACTTGCAAAATGATGATGAATCAGATTTGTTTTTCTCGTCTTTTGAAGGTTGGTTTGAAGAACCTGTGTCAAATACATCCAAAGAAAAGGTCAAAGAAACGTTGCAATTGGAGCAGGAACATGATCTTCATTTTGAAGATGATTTCTTCCTGGAAGAATTTTTCAAAACTGGAGATCATATGGAAGATTCATCATTGGATCTCAACTGTTTTCTACATCACTGGGAAAGTGATTCTTCAACAGAAGATATGTAGATTTTCCTTTACAATATAGTCCATCTTCACCTTTGTCCCAAGAATCCTTCATACGCACTAGTGAAGAAGACGATGCTGAATCCGTCTATGAACCTATACAAGAAAGAGACTTCACTGATACTATACAACCAATACTAAATACAGAATATGAAGAGGTTGATGGAGAAGAAGAGTTCATGGAATATTCAGTTTTGGTCACTAAAGAGGATGATATTGAAAAGTCAAAAATTCTCGACAAATGTTTTGTGAGATACGCCGTATGTGAGATCGATCAAGAAGATGAAGAAACATATAGCACAGATAAATCTGTCTTTGATTCTGCTTACTTATTAGAAGAAGAAAGATACATGAATGCTGAAAATGAGACGATGCTGGATATCAGCATTGAAGAAGATTACTCTATGGAGGTTGACGAGACTCAAAATAATGAATGGCAAAGTGAACTGTCAGGTGAAAATGTTACCCATCAAGTGTACTTCGATAATGATCAAGAGCTTGAGCATTCAGATCTGGATGATTTATCAGATTTTGAAGATTGGATGGACGAAAACATAACCAATGAAGAAGAAGTTCCTGAAGCATTGAAAAAATGGGTGACGACAGTTGTGGATCCAATAAGCCAAGAATCAGTAATGAGAGTTTTGTATGAGCAGCTCAGACCATTTTCAGAAGATGATACATTCACCGAGTTCAAGGTTGCATATGTTCAAGATATAAACGAAAGTCAAGTTCTATATATGGTGACTACCATTCCCACAAGCATACTTTGGCCACAAGACATTCCTTCATATCTTCAAAAAGAGGTTCTGTACCTTCATCTGTTATAGAGGTTGCTTGCTTTAGAAGAAGATGCTCCACCTGATCTTTGGCATATTAACCAGTTCTTCATGAACTTCTCATGGCCTAAACGTGAATACCCTTCTGAAACGTGGCTCTTTGAAGAGATGTTGCAGAGAAAGAAAAGTTCTGTGCTATCAAGACAATCTTCATAGCTAAGGAGAGATGGTTCTTATTTTTCTGAATCAGTTGACGGTTTTGTATGACAGTTTTTGGTTCTTCTCATCCTTGCTCAAGAAAAAGAGCGTGTGCGAACACTTTTTGTTCTCGTGATGTGTTTCACCTTTCCGTAATGTGATCGTTATGTCATAATGTTTTTCCCCTTTCCGTAGTGTGACAGTTGTGTTCTTTGTGTTCTGCGAAGTTCCAACTCTTAGGTGATTTTAGGAAGTCCGGGTTTAGGTGATATAGGGAAAAGTCTTGTTCTAGGTGATTAGGAAGTAACCTAACTCTATTGCCCAAATTAACAAGGCGCTTGTCCAAGCTAGAAAAGTCCAGAGATCCTCGGTTCTCCTAAACTGTAAGTATTCGACATGGTCCCTAGACAGAGCCAATTGTTGTACCCAATCAAAAAAATTTACTTCATTAACACATTTTGTGAAAGTCTAGAAAAATTTTCGTCAACAAAGTCAAAAAGTCAAAATTTCTAAAAATAGAAATTTCTATTTTTATAAAGTTTCTAAAAATAGACGTCAAATTAGGTTTTTTGGGTTTCTTGAGATATGGACGCTGGCAAAATTTTCTAAAAATAGAATCTCTAATTCAAGTGTCGTGCCTGATTCTGATTGGCTGATTTCACTTCATGATCAAGGTGTGTCATGTCCCCGTTTCCGGCTTGATCATCAAGTAAAGAATGGATTAGCCTATTCCTCATTCCCGGAGGCTAATTCTAAAATATAAGGGAATGAAGTGGTTTTTGACTAACTTAATCTTTTGTTTTGCAGGATCTAAGTCAGAAACCCAAATTTGGCTAAGTCTGGGTCAGGGCGCACTTTGTCTCACTTCTAACCTCAAGTGGCGCCTAGATAAGACAGATAAAGCGCCTTAATGAGGTGATGCTAAGGTTCAGCCATCATGAGGGAGTGCGAGATGGATTTAAGGGATGTTAGGCGCTCATACTGGAGCAAAAAACCTTCAAAACGCGCCTTGATACTTGAGGCGCCCTAGCATGTCTTTTTCACCTAGGAAATGGCGCCTTAAGGTAGTTTGTAGAGTAAAGAGGGTTTTGCATCATCAATGAGGTTAAGGTTTGTCAAATAGGTTATACCTTCACTCAAAGACATCATTTCCATCTTGAGAAGTTTCAAACCCAACTAGGCGCACTTCATCTTCTCTTTCACCTTACACGTGCCTACTCCTTGAAGCTGGATCAGCGCCTTGGTTTGATGTGCATTCCGGATACTAGAAATGGTGCCCAAGCATGTAGAAGGAATTTTCAAAGAGTCAGAATGTTTTTGAAGCTCTAAAGACTCTATGGCGCCATTGAGTCTACCTTGGAACTCAAGCATATTGAAACAAGGTTTTAGGCGCCATCTTTTGCCAGTTCAACCTCTCTAGAGCGCCTAAGTTTGAATTGATCTTATGATTGACAGTTGATGATGTATGAGTGCAAGATGATCTTCAGTTGAAGCAATTTTAGTTCCAGGGAGAGTTTAGAAGCTATCAACCTCCTTCAATAGATTAGGCGCACTCTGGAGGTATTTCTAACCTATATTGGCGCCTAGGAATAATCATCTCTCTGGGGCATGAAGGAAGACATTTCATAAGTGCGGAATTGATCATTGAAGTCTTTGGCGTGTTTTGATCACCCTGAACAAGTAGGTGCACTTCCTTGGAGTAGCATACTCTAGATAGCGCCTCATGCCATTAAGGCGCAGTTCCACCCTCACTTTGGCGCCTATCATCAGGAAGGGTCATTGGGCATTCCTTAAACAGTTATGAGCATTTGAAGCTTGTGAAGTCACCAAGGAATGATTGGGCACCTTGTATATCCTCAACAAGCTTGGGTTTGCGCCTAGACAAGTTGGCGCTTATTCATGTTCCAACTTCCCTCTTGAAGCACCTAACTTGGGAGGAAGTTATCTTATTACAAGTCAAGTGTTTGATGTGTGTTGGGAGACTCCAAAAGACTTCTTATTGCTAAAGCGCCCTTCTTGGCATTCACCACCTTCAACTGGCACCTAGATCTTGAAGAAGATACTTGCAGTGTGGGCGCACTTTCCTTGTGATGGAGCATCAAACTGGCGCCTAGAACTCATAATGCATGAAATGAGCGCCTAGATTCCAGAGAACTCATTTGGGCGATTAATCTTGAATCAAGTCCAAAGTCTTCGTTGAATGATTGATAAGTGTTTTAAAACATATTGAATCACCAGACTTCCCTAGGCGCATCTCCATGCCTCTACACCCTCAGATTGGCGCCTAGACTCCAAACACCTTCTTAATGATTTTTGTTTTGGCGCCTAACCTTGGAAGCACTCTAGAGTCTCTGTAAACTCTAATTGGTGCCTAATTTGGTAAGGCGCAACTTCATGAAGAGGTCACCTCAATTTGGTGCCCAAGTCAGAAGAACCCTAAATCTGCGCCTAAGTGTTTCTAGAAGGAGATAAGGTTGTTACAACTACCTGAATGCCCATTGGTCAGAAGGATAGCATTTGGATCCGTGTCAGGGCCTTTGGATAAGATTGCCAACTCAGGATGAGTTGTCGAGAGGAATATTCCCCTAAATATGCTCCTTGGAAAACGTGCCTTCATTCCCTTTTGGAAGGTCTATAAAAGGAGGAGCTCTCTCATTCATTTGGTATCTAATATTTTGGTGAATTTCTCTCTGCAAAGCTTTATGCTTGTAATCTTGAGGCTTGCGAGTTTCAAGTGTTGGGGTGATGCTCCCTCAACTGACAAGCTGATGCTCCCTTTTATTGTGAGGTGTTGACATTCAGTTGACATCATTAAGTTCAATTGAGTTGATCAAGTGAGGAAGTCATTGTAAACATCCAAGCTTCAAGGCCTTCTTTTGTATTTCCATTTGAATAAGTTTGTAACTTCATGCTATTGAAAGCATTATCTCTGTAATAAGACATTTGCATTGAATAAAGTAATAAGACAAGTACCCAGCTTCAAGATTGATTCATTCAAGTTATTATCTTTGATATATATCATTTACCTATTGAGTAGTTGATGAGTTAATTACAAGTAAAATTATCTAAGTTAAGAAAAAAATTTAGTAGAACTAGTTGGGTATCTTACAGTGGTATCAGAGCCTGGATCCTGCCAACCTCTAAGTTATGCAGCCACCCGAAGTAGGTCCACATAGGTATTATACAAGAAGAGCTAGACAACAACAACAACAACATCATACAGAAGCTACAATTAAGATGGCTGAGGAAAGAAGAAGTAGAAGTCCACCTGCTGATGGTGAATGTGAAGCAAGGGAGATGTTTAGGAACATTGCCGTTGGACAACAACAAACAGCTCAAATTTTGCAACAAGTCCTACTATCCCTTCAAAACATGAATCAAGGTGAAGTAGTTGGACAAGGTCGTAGAGATGCAGCTAGACCTGAGAGACAAGAAAGACAAGTTGATGATGATGCTGCTAGTGCAGTAGGTAGAAGAGTTCGCACGCGAACTCCTACAGTGGATAGGCCTTTAAGACCAACTTTCCTTCCGCCACTACCTGAACAGGGCAATGAAGCTGATGAAGAGTTTGATGAAGAAGATCAGAATAACTTCGAAGATGAAGTAGCACTCTTTGCAGATCTCTATGCCAGATTACCAAATCATGTTCGGGATATGATGTCTTTCAATGAATATTGCCGATAGAAGAGGGAAGATAGGGATAGGCGAGGAAGAACTAGAGGCTTTCGTCCTAGACGGGATGATGATACAAAGGAGTATAAAGAAGCATTGAATCGAGTTCCCATTCCTACCTTTGATGGAAGTAGTAAGCTCAGTGCTAGGGCTTGGGCTAACAAGTTGGATACATACCTTTCTCTTAAGCCTTTAACAAAAAAGAAGGCAATTCAATTTGCTACAATGCATCTTGAAGGATTGGCTTATGAATGGTGGCATCATGGCCTAGTCTCTCAACATCATGATAGGATAAGTTCCTATGATGAGTTTGTAACAAAGTTGATTCAGAGGTTTGACAGAAAAGACACTGAAGTGTACTATCGCGAATTAGCTCAACTCAAGCAGGACGCAAGGGTTGTGCAGCATGTCAATGAGTTTCAGAAGATAGCAGTGATGGTACCCGATATGACGGACCGAAGAATCACTATGTTGTTCATTGAGGGATTGAACAATCAGATTAAGCCATTAGTAAAGGTACAAAGGCCAGTAAACTTGGAAGAAGCAATTGACTTTGCTCTTGATCTTGATACTACTCCTGTAGACCAGCCTAAAAGGAAGTTCTATAAAGGCGTTAGCTCTACTCAAAGGAAACCCTCTTTTCCTCAAAAGATGACACAAGGAACATCTGCGGCAGAAAGAGATGAACTGAGAAGGAAGAAACTCTGCTTTTCTTGCAAGCAACCTTGGGAACCAGGACACAGATGCCTTGGTAAAGGTAAAGCTCATCTTATTGAAGTTGTATCTGATGATGGAAGTGAAGAGATCACTGAGTGAAGAAGAGTCAACTCAGGATGAAAAGGAGGTACAACCAACTCTTAATGTTGTTTCAGAAGAAACATCTGACAAAATAACATTAGCAACTATATCAGGAGTACCTAAGTATCATGCCTTCCGCATTAGAGGAGTTGTGAAGGGTCAGAGAATCACCTGTCTCATTGACAGTGGTGCTACTCACAACTTCATAGACGAAGGTTTGGTAGCAAGGTGGGGTCTAACAGTTGAAGACTTCGAAAGGTTTCAAATAGTAGTTGCTGATGGATTCCTGATGAGTTGTACCAGAAGGGTGACCCAACTGCAAATTCAAATGGGTGATTATTCTTTATAGGATGATTTCTATGTAGTTGGACTTGGGCATATTGACGTGGTGCTTGGAGTACAATGGTTACATTCTCTTGGAAGGATAGTCCAGGACTTTCAGAAGATGGAATTGGAGTTCATGCATGAGGGAAGGAAGATCAAACTGAAGTCAGTGTCTGATGGAAACCCCAAAGTTGTCTCAGCTAAACGCATGGAAGCATTGTTCAAGCATAATGACATCGAGTGGGCAACACAGGTTTGTATCAAGGACAATCAGATTCTATCTGCTGAAGAACTTTATCTTGCGGATATCCAGGCAATGTTGGATAAATATGGTAAGGTGTTTAGGGATATACCTCCAAGAATACCTCCTGATAGAGGTTTTAAACATGTCATCGAATTGGAAGATGGGGCGAAACCTGTCAACATTGCACCCTATTGGCATCCAAGGCACTTCAAGATTGAAATTGAGAAGACGATCAAAGAATTGATCGATATGGGACACATAAGGACATCATCAAGTCCATTTGCATCATTTGTGATGCTAGTGAAGAAGAAGGATGGAACGATGCGGATGTGTATTGACTATCGCGCATTGAACAAGAAGACCATCAAGAATAGGTATCCAAAACCTAGGATTGATGAACTACTTGATGAGCTGCATGGAGCAATCTATTTCTCAAAGATAGATCTCAGATCTGGTTATCATCAAATTCGTGTTCGTGAAGAAGACATTCCAAAGACAGCATTCAAATGCCACTACGGTCATTATGAATTCATGGTGATGCCGTTTGGATTGACAAATGCACCCGCCACTTTCCAGTCCTGCATGAATCATGTTTTCAACAAGCAGTTGAGGAAGTACCTGTTGGTTTTCTTCGACGACATCTTGATTTACAACAAGACATGGGAAGAACATCTCCAACACTTAGATGAAGTATTGAGCGTCATGGAGAATCAATCTTTGTATGCAAAGATGTCTAAGTGTGATTTTGGCTTGAAGGAGATCCTATATCTGGGTCATGTCATCGGAGCTAATGGAGTGAAAGTACAAGAAGAAAAGATTGAAGCCATTCGCAATTGGCCAGTTCCCAGGAATGTGTCAGAACTAAGAGGTTTCCTTGGCCTCTACAGCTATTACAGAAGGTTTGTTAAAGGTTTCTCACAACTTGCCGCACCTTTAACAAATCTGACAAAGAAAGGGGCTTTCATCTAGTCAATAGAAGCCCAAGCTGCTTTTGACAGATTGAAGGAAGTTATGAGTACAACACCAGTGTTGGCTTTGCCAGATTTTACGAAGTCTTTTGTGTTAGAATGTGATGCTTCGGGAGAAGGCATTGGAGCAGTATTGATGCAAGATCGTCATCCCATCGCATTCGAAAGCAGGAAGTTGAAAGACACAGAAAGATTGTACTCAACTTATGATAAAGAGATGTTGGCAATCATGCATGCCTTGGCTAAATTCCACCAGTATCTAGTTGGATCTAAGTTTGTGGTTAGAACTGATCACAACAGTTTGAAATACTTTCTAGGGCAAAAGGATTTGAATGAAAGACGGCAGAAGTGGGTTGTGAAGATACAGGCATATGATTTCAACATTGAATATGTGAAAGGTAAGAAGAATGTGGTTGCCGATGCCATGTCTAGAAGACCTGTTGTTTGTGCCCTGAGCAAAGTTTCAATTGATTGGAAGTCTCAGCTTCTAGTTGAGTATTCCAAATCTAAATTTGCTTGTGAGATCATGGATGGAGTCATTCAGGATGATAGATACAAGATGGTTGATGATATCATCTATTATAAAGATAGAATCTATCTAACTCCTGAATCGGAATTAAAGCAACAGATTTTGCAGACATACCATGATGCTCCACTTGTAGGACACCCTGGTTACTTCAAGACCTACAGACAAATCAAGGAAAGGTTCACTTGGAAAGGTCTGAAGGAAGAAGTTCTTCAGTATGTCAGGGAGTGTCTGACTGGTCAACAGAATAAGTCAGATCATACATTTCCAGCAGGATTACTCCAACCACTGCCAATTCTTGAACATAAGTGGGAGAGTATCTCTATGGACTTCATCACAGGTCTTCCGAAGGTGAATGGAAGAGACTGCATATATGTAGTTGTGGATAGGTTAACCAAGTATGCTCATTTCTTTGCAATTCCAGTTGAGTCATCAACATTGCAAGTAGCGGAGTTATTCTTTCGTGAAGTCTTCAGACTACATGGCCTTCCTAAGACCATAGTCAGTGATAGAGATAGCCGATTCATCAGTGTATTTTGGAGAGAACTATTCCGATTAGCTGGAACTGACTTAACACCAAGCACTAGTTACCATCCTCAAACTGATGGACAGACTAAGATAGTAAATAAATGGCTTGAGGGATACTTGAGAAACTATGTGTCTGATCATCAGCGTGCTTGGATTAAGTGGCTACATCTAGGTGAATATTGCTACAACACCACTTTTCACATGTCAATTGGCATGACTCCCTTCCGAGCTCTGTATGGATATGAAGCAGTCTCAATTGTTGATCTGGCACTAGATGATGGTAGAGCTCCGAGAGCAAGTGAATTGATGAAGGATACTCAAGATATTTTGAGAGTCCATAAGGAGAACTTGCAAAGAGCTCAAAATCAACAGAAGTTGTATGCCGACAAACACTGGGTTGAACAAAACTTTGAAGTAGGTGATATGGTGTTTCTGCGACTTCAGCCATATAGACAAAGTACTTTGAAGAAGTCAGGTGCAGAGAAGTTGAAACCAAGGTTCTACGTGCCCTACAAAGTGTTGAGAAGAGTAGGGGAAGTGGCATATGAACTTGACTCGCCACTAGGAAGTCGCATCCACAATGTGTTTCATGTGTCATGTCTCAAAAAGGCACTAGGTCAACATGTGGCTTCATCTGATGAGTTACCACCACATGATGAAGAAGGAATACTTGCACTTGAACCCGAAAGTGTGGTGGACATAAGGGAGAAGAAACTGTGCAACCGGAGCATAAGAGAATATCTAGTGAAGTGGAAAGGATTGCCAATAAAGGATGCTACTTGGGAAGGAGAAAAGATTCTTGAGCATCCTAACCTTCAATTGCTTGAGGACAAGCAATCCCGGGAAGGGGAGACTATCATGTCCCCGTTTCTGGCTTGATCATCCAGTAAAGAATGGATTAGCCTATTCCTCATTCCCGGAGGCTAATTCTAAAATATAAGGGAATGAAGTGGTTTTTAACTAACTTAATCTTTTGTTTTGCAGGATCTAAGTCAAAAACCCAAATTTGGCTAAGTTTGGGTCAGGGCGCACTTCGTCTCACTTCTAACCTCAAGTGGCGCCTAGATAAGACACAGATAAAGCGTCTTAATGAGGCGATCCTAAGGTTCAGCCATCATGAGGGAGTGCGAGATGGGTTTAAGGGATGTTAGGCGCTCATTTTGGAGCAGACAACCTTCAAAATGCGCCTTGATACTTGAGGCGTCCTAGCATGTCTTTTTCACCTAGGAAATGGCGCCTTAAGGTAGTTTGTAGAGTAAAGAGGGTTTTACATCATCAATGAGGTTAAGGTTTGTCAAATAGCTTATACCTTCACTCAAAGACATCATTTCCATCTTGAGAAGTTTCAAACCCAACTAGGCGCACTTCATCTTCTCTTTCACCTCACACGTGCCTACTCCTTGAAGCTGGATCAGCGCCTTGGTTTGATGTGCATTCCGGATACTAGAAATGGTGCCCAAGCATGTAGAAGGAATTTTCAAAGAGTCAAAATGTTTTTGAAGCTCTAAAGACTCTATGGCGCCATTGAGTCTACCTTGGAACTCAAGCATATTGAAATAAGGTTTTAGGCGCCATCTTTTGCCAGTTCAACCTCTTTGGAGCACCTAAGTTTGAATTGATCTTGTGATTGACAATTGATGATGTATGGGTGCAAGATGATCTTCAGTTGAAGCAATTTTAGTTCCAGGGAGAGTTTAGAAGCTATCAACCTCCTTCAATAGATTAGGCACACTCTGGAGGTATTTCTAACCTATATTGGCGCCTAGGAATAATCATCTCTCTGGGGCATGAAGGAAGACATTTCATAAGTGGGGAATTGATCATTGAAGTCTTTGGCGTGTTTTGATCACCCTGAACAAGTAGGCGCACTTCCTTGGAGTAGCATACTCTAGATAGCGCCTCATGCCATTAAGGCGCAGTTCCACCCTCACTTTGGTGCCTATCATCAGGAAGGGTCATTGGGCACTCCTTAAACAGTTATGAGCATTTGAAGCTTGTGAAGTCACCAAGGAATGATTGGGCGCCTTGTATATCCTCAACAAGCTTGGGTTTGTGCCTAGACAAGTTGGCGCTTATTCATGTTCCAACTTCCCTCTTGAAGCGCCTAACTTGGGAGGAAGTTATCTTATTACAAGTCAAGTGTTTGATGTGTGTTGGGAGACTCCAAAAGACTTCTTATTGCTAAAGCGCCCTTCTTGGCATTCACCACCTTCAACTGGCGCCTAGATCTTGAAGAAGATACTTGCAGTGTGGGCGCACTTTCCTTGTGATGAAGCATCAAACTGGCGCCTAGAACTCATAATGCATGAAATGAGCGCCTAGATTCCAGAGAACTCATTTGGGCGCTTAATCTTGAATCAAGTCCAAAGTCTTCGTTGAATGATTGATAAGTGTTTTAAAACATATTGAATCACCAGACTTCCCTAGACGCATCTCCATGTCTCTACACCCTCAGATTGGCACCTAGACTCCAAACACCTTCTTAATGATTTTTGTTTTGGCGCCTAACCTTGGAAGCACTCTAGAGTCTCTGTAAACTCTAATTGGCACCTAATTTGGTAAGGCACAACTTCATGAAGAGGTCACCTCAATTTGGCGCCCAAGTCAAAAGAACCCTAAATCTGCGCCTAAGTGTTTCTAGAAGGAGATAAGGTTGTTACAACTACTTGAATGCCCATTGGTTAGAAGGATAGCATTTGGATCCATGTCAGGGCCTCTGGATAAGATTGCCAACTCAGGATAAGTTGTCGAGAGGAATATTCCCCTGAATATGCTCCTTGGAAAACGTGCCTTCATTCCCTTTTGGAAGGTCTATAAAAGGAGGAGCTCTCATTCATTTGGTATCTAATATTTTGGCGAATTTCTCTCTGCAAAGCTTTATGTTTGTAATCTTGAGGCCTACGAGTTTCAAGTGTTGGGGTGATGCTCCCTCAACTGACAAGCTAATGCTCCCTTTTATTGTGAGGTGTTGACATTCAGTTGACATCATTAAGTTCAATTGAGTTGATCAAGTGAGGAAGTCATTTTAAACATCAAGGCTTCAAGGCCTTCTTTTGTATTTCCATTTGAATAAGTTTGTAACTTCATGCTATTGAAAGCATTATCTCTGTAATAAGACATTTGCATTGAATCAAGTAATAAGACAAGTACCCAGCTTCAAGATTGATTCATTCAAGTTATTATCTTTGATATATATCATTTACTTGTTGAGTAGTTGATGAGTTAATTACAAGTAAAATTATCTAAGTTAAGAAAAAATTTTAGTAGAACTAGTTAGGTATCTTACAAGGTGGTCCAGACGGAATCTGCAAAAGGTCAGGTTTTCTGTACTGGGTCAATTCTGCTTTTTTAGAAATCGAAGCACGAGCTCCGGAGCCATCAATGGAAGAAGTTCATCTGCCAGAGATCAGTTGCAAGTCTTTCAGGGTTGTTCAGCTAACGCAGAACTGACGAACAATCGTCGATTTGACGAAGAACGGAAAACGGAGCAGGATGGATCCAGAATATGTTGAAAAGTTAAAAATCCTTAAATTCAACTAAGGCATGGATTTCCAAGCACCCCTGGAGGCTGGGGGCGCCCAGCTTTAGCAGTGTTAGATTTTTTTTGCGTTTTTCAAGAAAATGCTAGAAATGTCTCCGTCGGTCAGTTTTGGGGTGGACAAAAGCAATCATTTTGGTCAACAGGCCCTGAAAAGCTAGAATCCACGTCAGATATACCCAGGCTATCCAATCCATCCCTCATCCAGTGGCAGTTGACTGGAGAAACGTTGAAATCAGTGACAGGAAGCAGCTACCGGCACGTGAAACGGGGCAAATTGCAAACAGAGGTTGAAAATCATGAATTTGGCTAAGGCATTAGAATCCAAGCACCCCTGGAGGCTTGGGGCGCACACCTTTTCATGCCTTAGATTTTTTTTGCATTTTTCGAAAAACGTTAAAAAGCCTTCATCAGCTCTTTTCTGATTGGTCAAACAAAGCCAAACTCAGTCAAAATGCCAGTAAAAATTAGAATTTCATCTCAGGTATGTTCAGACAGCTCAAATCACCTCCTGTCTTGCTTCAGCAATCGATCAGACGACCAGAAACCAAGATCAAACAGCAGCTGGCACAGAAACTAAGGTATGGAAAGAAAAACTAAAAAAATCAAAAATATTCTAAGGCACAGAATTCCAGGCGCCCTAGAAACTAGGGGTGCCCAAACCCACCAAAGTTAGAATATTTTCCATGTTTTTCCGAAAAACGACAATTCCTCCTCCATTAGCCCAATCAAATTCACAGGGGACGAGTTTGGCACATTTTTCAAGGCAGGAAGAGGGTACAATGAGTTAAGTTTCCATCAGGCTTGCATGTTTGCCAGACCATCAGACTCAGTTTTGCTTCGGCGGGCAGAAATCGACAGCCAAACAGGGGTCCATAGTACCGGAATGCACGCGGGAATCGAGAAATTGAAAAAGTTGAAATTTTCATAAAAATGGCTAAGGCACAAAAAACCAAGCACCCCTGGAGGCTAGGGGCGTCCAAGTTTTCATGCCTTGGAAATTTTCATGACTGACATTGTTTTCTCGCAACCACTTTCCAAATCTTCGTCCGACGACAGGTTTCAAAAAGTCAGATTTGCCGTCAAATATCGTCAAAACGTCAGTTTGAGGCTGAGGATGAAATCATGGTTGATAAATCTTCAAGGTGCCATGATCAGTCAGCTTTTTCAGTCAAGGGTGACAGTTTGCCGTCTTGTTGAAGTTAGAGGCAAGCCATACTAGAGTCAAAACGAGTGCAAAAGTAGCGAAACAAAGGAAAAATTGGCTAACACTTTTGCAACCTCGCGTGTTTGATGACATCATCAAAGAAAATATTTTTCATCATCTCACACATGAAGCCATAGGCAGCTATAAAATAGGGATTCTTCCTATTCGAAGACATCTACTTGGATTTGTGCTTTAAAAGATGCTTTCTTCATGGATAAAATTGAAGCTTTATTCTTTTACAAAGAAAGCTGCTTTTTTGCCCTAAAGTTCTATAAAGACAAGCTTTTGGCCTCTTTTATTTCATTACTTTTGCAGGTTGCATCCAAAGGTAAGATTTTTATTTTCTTTCCACAAAGATTCAAAGAGCCAAACGAGGTGTTTTTTCAGCATTCTTCATAGTTTTGGGATGAGGAAGCAAGGAGGCACGCTTTTTCAAGGTCCTTTTTTCTAGGGGATCATTTTTCAAAAATAGGACCGAAGCTTTTTCAATTTTCATCAAGATGGGTCCATCCAGAATTTCATCCTCTTGAAGATTGGAAAATTTTATTTTTTCCAGGAATCTGCTTTTTCGAGAAATCCTCCACTTTTTCAAAATTCGACGATCTGAGTCGTTTCAAAACGGAATTGTCTACAAAACACATGTGCCAACTTTTTGACTCACTTTCTGCTTTTTAGAAGAAATTAGCAAGTAATTTTCAGCCTTTTGTGCAAGATTTTTCCGACATAGACGTGTTCACAGTCATTTTTCAAATAAATCAGTATGCAATACTCTCCAGTTGAGATCAAGCCTAAAACAGCGTTAGTTCACGATTACCTAAGAACTTTCGAGACAGACTTGCATAAAGTACTTCCAATGTTCAATTTGCATCCTTAGGAAGATGCAGGAAACAACGCTATCAGGAATCTGAATCACTCCGGGTTACTTGTAGCGGCTTCATTCCCCATCACAGTGCAAAGTATCGAATTCGTAATTGCTTGTATGAAGCATTGCAATTTAGTCACAAGAGAGATCCAATGAGCAGATAGACGGGTGCTCTGTAGTCTTAGGCCAAATGATATTGAAAAGTGTTTTTCAATACCAATATGGAGGGAAAACTTGGTTGTTTCAATTGAAGAATGCAAAAGGGTGTGGCACAATGATAAAGAAAAGTATCAGAAAAAGATTGCTTAGAGGTGGTTGAAAGAAAAGCAGAACGTCATGCCAAAGAACGTTGGACGTGGAGAGTTCAAGGAAGAACATGCAATAATGATTACTCTACTAAACCGGATCATGGGTCAAGCAAATGCTAACAAATTTCAACCTTGGATGTTTTACATCATGTCCCAAATTGTTGACGGAACTGAATACTATGATTGGTCGGCACTCATCAGTGATAGTCTTCACCAACAAATAATTGATTTTCAAAAGGCCCATGAATTCCACATGATGTCATACCTTGTATATTTAATGGCTTTTTAAGGTCAATTTAGAGGTTTCAATATTGCTGGAACTCTAGGTATTCAACATGTTTATCATCATTTCCCGCAGTTAGAATTTTCTCAGGCTGACCGACATTATAGGTGGGTAAATGATGTATTCCTTATGCATGTAGTGCGAGATCTGGATAATGAGTTGCATATACGATTTTCAATTGATGCTAGAATGGCAATGGCGGAATGGGTTGATTGGTTTATCCAGTTTCCCACTTTCTCCTACATCGGAGTATATGGCTTCTCAGGAGAGCCAGCCATGCTGTCGAGATATCCTACAGATGAAGTAGCATTCATGGAATTTCTTAGGCAAGCTTATGAAGTGCATACATTTCTGCGCTGCGCAGCAGGCGCAAAGCGGCTTTCAATTTTTCAATTGGAATGGGTATTTACAGATGCAGATCTGGAGCAGATGCCAAAGTAATTGGTAGTGAATCGTCCAAGCATGGTCTTAAGCTTTTCGACAGGAGGTCTTAATATGATCCGCATGGTGTTTTTGCATCACACCTTGGTCAAAATTGTGTACATGCACCTACAGTTGAAGATTTCTAGGCTAATTGTGCAGATGAGTTTGAAGTGTGGAAACGTAGTTATAGCAGGTTTACTCTTTGACAACTGGCTAATATTTTGTCAGAAGATGTAGAGGGCTTGCCAGATGATGGTGAAGTTTTACTTCCCACATATTTCAGAGATCAAGTTAAGCAACAACCATTGCCACCAGTTGATTGGTCAACCAAAGAGAACACCACGATTGAGGAAAGAATGAGCCGAGTTGTCAAAAATAGTTTGATATTCTTGAAGAATAAGCAGAAAGAACCCATTCCGGTTGCAGAGTCGCCAATTGTTCAACCATTAGAACCTTCCACTTCCAAACCAAAACAAAGGGTTAAAACTATGAGCGTCCTTCCAGAAGGAACAAAGATGGCCAAGTTGAAGAGGAAAAAGGTTGAGTCTCCAGTTAATTTTCAGCAGGAACAACCAACAGTTGCATTAGAAGTTCCCACTGAACCAGCATTGCATTTAGAAACATTGCCTTCTGTTCATGTTTCTCCACCTTCACCAAGTTCTACTATTCACATTGATTCAAAGCCAGATTTGCCAGTTCATAACTCTGAGACACATATTGGCTCACCAGGAGTTGAGGAAGTTAGAACCGAGTTTCCAAGAGAGGATGGCTCATCTTGGCTTGAGAACATTTTGGGAAGGAAGAGGAGAAAGCCTTCATATCAGTTGAACTTGACAAAGCTTAAAAATGTCTACCAAGATACACCAGATAGGAAACTTAAGAAGCAAGTTCATATTGAAAAGAATGCGGACGGAGAAATGATCCTTGAAACTGCAACACCGCCAAAAGATAGAAATGTTGATGATATTGAGGTTAATGACTTCAAGATTGTCAAGGCTAATCTTGGTAGGAGTACTCGGCATACAGATGTAAATCTTTTCGAAGTTGAAGCAGATAATTTGAAGGAGAGGGTGTTGAAGGATGGAGAAGATAAAGCAGCCCTCAAGGTTGAGGTTAGGCAGTTGTGGCAGTACATTTCCAACCTTTTCCATGGCACATCACAGGCTGATTTACTGCTCCCTCTGAATCTGGGATCACCAGCCGATCAGCAGCAATTGTAAGATACCCAACTAATTCTACCAAAATTTTTCCTTACTTAGACAATTTTTACTTGCTATCAACTCATCAACTATTTCAACAACACAAAGATATATATCAAAGATAACTAATTGAATGAATCAACCTTTAGCTGGGTACTTGTTTTATTACTTGATTCAATCAACTCACAATGTCTTATTACATGAGTAATGCTTTCAATGGCATGAAGTTACACTTTGTTTCAAATGGAATTACAAAGCAGGCCTTGGAGCCTTGATGATTACAATGGGCGCCTATACTTGATCAACTCAAATTGAACCCAATGATGTTAACTGAATGTCAACACCTCACAGTACCACAAGGGAGCATCACCTTGTCAGTTGAGGGAGCATCACCCCAACACTTGAAACTCGCAGGCCTCAAGATTACAAGCTCAACAGCTTTGCAGAGAAAAGTTTGTCAAATGCATAGATGCCAAATGAATGAGAGAGCTCCTCCTTTTATAGGCCTTCCAAAGGCAATGAGGGCACGTTTTCCAATGCATGAAGAGGAACCAAGGCACGTTTCCCAAGAAGCATATTCAAGGGAATATTCCATCTGATGACTCATTCTGAGTTGGCAAGCTTATATAGAGACCTTGACACGGATCCCGAAGACCTTCTGTCGACCAATGAGAACTCAGGTAGTTACAGCTACCTTATCTTCTGACTAGGCGCCAAATGTTGACCCAGGCGCCCAACTGAGGTGGCAGAGTCATGAATAGGCGCCTTTCCAGGCTAGGCGCATTCTGGAGGTGAGAAAGTTGGTAGGAGTGCGCCTTGCATGTAAAATGACTTTCCTTGACGATTCTTCAAGTCTTGATGCTCCGGAAGGTGGAATGCTTCAACTGGGAGTGAGCGCCCATCTTCTAATGTTTGAACTTCTTCATATGGCTCATTCTGTAGCTAGGTGCCAGGCGCCTTACAAGGTTCCTCATAGGGCAGGATCATGGAGGAGTAGAATTGCGCCTAGGCTCAATTGATCATCTTTTCAAGGTAAATTGAAAACTACTTGTCTTCAATTAGATTGACCTGACCTCCCTGATGGAGCGCCTTGCATCTGAACTGGTCTTGGGAGCTTCCATCCATCTTAGGCGCACCTTTGAGGTCATTTTGACTGGTATCTGCGCCTAGCATCTTCATGAAGATGTTCAACACTATTCAAGCTTTCAAACACTAGCAATTAAACCTTTTGAAGTTCCTTTTTAATCTAGCGCCCTCATACAGAACATTAACATCTAGTCAAAGTCTGCAACTTCACCTAGGCGCATTTATTGGCAGGAAAGAACCTAGATTGGCGCCTCACCTTGAAAGGCTTATCTTCTATGCAAATGCTCACTTCTGGAGTCTTAAATTCAAAACAAAATACTTCCCTGACCAAGCGCCCTGACTTCTTGAGGAGTCTGGAGAGCATATTCCTACTTAGGCGCATTTTCAAGGTCATTGAATCTTGTCTTGGCGCCTAAGATCATTGCATCAAACAACCTGATCTCCATTGAACATCAAACTATCATCTAGCATAGGGCGCTATTTTAGGGTTTGCTCAACTGAAAGTCTACTATCTTTGATGACTTGAAATCTTGCCTTCACCGGAGACTTCTTGACTAGGGCGCATATCTAGAGTGCCAGAAGTCATCCTGAAAGCTAGGCGCTCATTGTAGCTTGTTTGATCAGGAAGTGGCGCCTTGATCATAACTTATCATCCGTTCAAAGATCCTTGAGAGCAACTTGACTTTAAATGATCATTATCTCACCTTCTGATGGAGCGCCTTGTATCTAGATGACTTGAGAACTTGCTCCCACCTTAGGCGCACATTTGAAGAAGTTTCCACTGGTATCTTCTACTTCAAACTTTCAATCTAATCCATCTAAGCTAGGCGCTCAAATGGAGGAATCCCTGAAATGAGGTATTGGCGCCCTCTTGTGCTAGGCGCTCCTACTAGATGATACAACATGATACTAGCGCCTAAAGTAAATGGGCCCTCTTCATCATCCAATTCATTTAGAAAACTTCAGTTTGGAGACTTATCAATCTTTTCCATCAAGGCGCCCTGTTGGTTGTGCTCCCTAACATGCTTCTGAGCTAGGCGCCACTTGAAGTTGGAGGAAAGAGAAAGCCTTTGATGATGATGTGATTGTCATATTGCACTTCCAAACCCTGATAGCAAACCTTAAGTCCTTAGGCGCTCATCTAGGAAGTCTGATGTGAAATTGGCGCCCAGACTTCAAGAGTCAACTTCCTATTAATTTGGCTTCCAGACTTAGCCAAATTTCAAGTTTCTGACTTTGTTCCTGCAAAACAATAAAACGGAGTTAGTCAAAACCCAATTCATTCCCTTATCATTCTGAATTAGCCTCCGGGAATGAGCAATAGGCTAATCCATTCTTCACTTGATGATCAAGCCAGAAACGGGGACATGACAGTCTCCCCTTCCCGGGATTGCTTGTCCTCAAGCAATTGAAGGTTAGGATGCTCCAGAATCTTATCTCCTTCCCAAGTAGCATCCTCCATTGGCAACCCTTTCCACTTCACCAGATATTCTCTTATGCTTCGGTTGCGAAGTTTCTTTTCCCTTATATCCACCACAGTTTCAGGTTCAAGTGCAAGCATTCCTTCTTCATCAAGTGGTGGAAGTTCATTAGTTGAAACCACATGTTGACCAAGTGCCTTTTTGAGACACGACACATGAAATACATTGTGGATACGGCTTCCTGCTGGCAAGTCTAGTTCATATGCCACTTCCCCTACTCTTCTCAACACCTTGTAGGGTCCGTAGAACCTTGGTTTCAATTTCTCTGCACCTGACTTCTTCAAAGTACTCTGTCTATATGGCTGAAGGCGCAGAAACACCATGTCACCTACTTCAAAGCTTCTTTCAATTCGGTGTTTGTCGGCATACAACTTCTGTTGATTTTGAGCTCTTTGCAAATTTTCTTTAAGGACTCTCAAAATATCCTGAGTATCCTTCATCAATTCACTTGCTCTGGGAGCTCTACTGTCATCCAATGCCAGATCAACAAATGAAACAGCTTCATATCCATACAGAGCTCGGAAGGGAGTCATGCCAACTGACATATGAAAACTAGTGTTGTAGCAGTATTCACCTAGATGAAGCCACTTAATCCAAGCACGCTGATGATCAGACACATAGTTTCTCAGGTATCCCTCAAGCCATTTGTTTACAATTTCAGTTTGTCCATCAGTTTGAGGATGATAACTAGTGCTTGGTGTCAAGTCAGTTCCAGCTAGTCGAAATAGCTCTCGCCAAAACACACTGATGAACCGGCTATCTCGATCACTGACTATGGTTTTAGGTAGGCCATGTAGTCGGAAGACTTCACGAAAGAATAACTCAGCTACTTGCAATGCTGATGACTCAACTGGAATTGCAAAGAAGTGAGCAAACTTGGTTAATCTGTCCACCACTACATAGATACAGTCTCTTCCATTCACCTTCGGAAGACCTGTGATGAAGTCCATAGAAATACTCTCCCACTTATGTTCTGGAATTGGCAGTGGTTGGAGTAATCCTGCTGGAAATGTATGCTCTGACTTATTCTGTTGACAAGTCAGACACTCCCTGACATACTGAAGAACTTCTTCCTTCAGACCTTTCCAAGTGAATCTTTCCCTGATCTGTCTGTAGGTCTTGAAGTAACCAGGGTGTCCTGCAAGTGGAGCATCATGGTAAGTCTGCAAAATTTGTCGCTTCAGCTCCGATTCAGGAGTCAGATAGATTCTGTCTTTGTAATAGATGATTTCATCAATCACCTTGTACCTATCATCCTGAATGATTCCATCCATGATCTCACAAGCAAATTTTGATTTAGAATACTCAACTAGAAGCTGAGCCTTCCAATCCACTGAAACTTTGCTCAGGGCACAAACAGCAGGTCTTCTAGACAGGGCATCGGCAACCACATTCTTCTTACCTTTCACATATTCAATGTCGAAATCATATGCCTGTATCTTCACAACCCATTTCTGCTGTCTTTCATTCAAATCTTTCTGCCCTAGAAAGTATTTCAAACTGTTGTGATCAGTTCTGACCACAAACTTAGATCCAACTAGATACTGGCGGAACTTAGCCAAGGCATGCATGATTGCCAGCATCTCTTTGTCATAAGTTGAGTACAATCTTTCTGTATCCTTCAATTTCCTACTCTCGAATGCGATGGGATGTCGATCTTGCATCAAAACAGCTCCAATGCCTTCTCCCGAAGCATCACATTCTAGAACAAAGGACTTAGTAAAATCTGGCAAAGCCAGTACTGGTGTTGTACTCATCACTTCCTTCAGTCTATCAAATGCAGCTTGAGCTTCTATTGACCAAATGAAAGCTCCTTTCTTTGTTAGATTTGTCAAGGGTGCAGCAAGCTGTGAGAATCCTCTAACAAATCTTCTATAGTAGCTGCAGAGGCCAAGGAAACCTCTTAGTTCAGATACGTTCCGGGGAACTGGCCAGTTACGAATAGCTTCAATCTTCTCGTCTTGAACTTTCACACCATTTGCTCCTATCACATGACCTAGGTACAGAATCTCCTTCAGGCCAAAATCACACTTAGACATCTTTGCATACAAAGATTGATTCTCCATAACATTCAATACTTCGTCTAAGTGTTGAAGATGTTCTTCCCATGTCTTGCTGTAGATCAAGATGTCGTCAAAGAAAACCAACAGGTACTTTCTCAACTGCTTGTTGAACACATGATTCATACAGGACTGGAAAGTGGCTGGTGCATTTGTCAGCCCAAACGGCATCACCATAAATTCATAATGCCCATAATGGCATCTGAATGCTGTCTTTGGAACGTCCTCTTCTCTGACACGAATTTGATGGTAACCAGATCGAAGATCTATCTTTGAGAAATAGACTGCTCCATGCAGTTCATCAAGGAGTTCATCAATCCTAGGTATTGGATACCTATTCTTGATGGTCTTCTTGTTCAATGCGCGATAGTCAACACACATCCGCATTGTTCCAT
Organism: Cunninghamia lanceolata; assembly: GCA_027924645.1. Classification (NCBI taxonomy): domain Eukaryota; kingdom Viridiplantae; phylum Streptophyta; class Pinopsida; order Cupressales; family Cupressaceae; genus Cunninghamia; species Cunninghamia lanceolata. The sequence continues at coordinate 5,326,362 of BSBN01000209.1, forward strand.
CCTTCTTCTTCACTAGCACCACAGATGATGCAAATGGACTTGATGATGGCCTTATGTGCCCCATATCGATCAATTCCTTGATCGTCTTCTCAATTTCAATCTTGAAATGCCGAGGATGCCGATAGGGTGCAATGTTAACAGGTTTAGCCCCATCCTCCAATTCAATTACATGTTCAAAACCTCTATCAGGAGGTATTCCTGGAGGTATGTCCCTAAACACCTTACCATGCTTATCCAACATTGCCTGAATATCTGCAGGATACATTTCTTCAGCAGAGAGGATTTGGTTGTCCTTGATGCATACCTGTGCTGCCCATTCGATGTCATTATGCCTGAATAATGCTTCCATTCGTTTTGCTGAGACAACTTTGGGGTTTCCATCAGACACTGACTTCAGTTTGATCTTCTTTCCTTCATGCATGAATTCTAACTCCATCTTTTGAAAGTCCTGGACAATTCTTCCAAGCGAATGCAACCATTGTACTCCAAGTACTACATCAATATGCCCAAGTCCAATCACATAGAAATCATCCTGTAAAGAATAATCTCCCATTTGAATTTGCAGTTGGGATACTTTTCTGGTACAACTCATTAGGAATCCATCAGCAACAGCTATTTGAAATCCTTCGAAGTCTTCAACTGTTAGACCTCGCCTTGCTACCAAACCTTCATCTATGAAGTTGTGAGTAGCACCATTGTCAATTAGACAGGTGACTCTTTGACCCTTTACAACTCCTCTAATGCGGAAGGCATGATACTTAGGTACTCCTGAGATAGTTGCTAATGTTATTTTGTCAGATGTTTCTTCTGAGACAACATTAAGAGTTGGTTGTACCTCCTCTTCACCTTGGATTGATTCTTCTTCACTCAGTGACTCTTCTTCACTTCCATCATCAGAGACAACTTCAATTAGGTGTGCTTTACCTTTACCAAGACATCTGTGTCCTGGTTCCCAAGGTTGCTTGCAAGAAAAGCAGAGTTTCTTCCTTCTTAGCTTGTCTCTTTCGGCTGCAGATGGACCTTGAGTCATCTTTTGAGGAAAAGTGGGTCTCCTTTGAGTAGAGCTAACACCTTTATAGAACTTTTTCTTAGGCTGATATACAGGAGCAGTATCAAGATCTAGAGCAAAATCAATTGCTTCTTCCAGGTTGGCTGGCCTTTGTACCTTTACCAATGGCTTGATTTGATTGTTCAATCCCTCAATGAACAGCATAGTGATTCTTCGGTCAGTCATATCAGGTACCATCACTGCAATCTTCTGAAAATCATTAACATACTGCACAACCCTTCCTTCTTGCTTGAGTTGAGCTAGTTCGCGATAGTACACTTCGGTGTCTTTTCGGTCAAACCTCTGAATCAACTTGGTTACAAACTCATCATAGGAATTTATCCTATCATGATGTTGAGAAACTAGGCCATGATGCCACCATTCATAAGCCAAACCTTCAAGATGCATTGTAGCAAATTGAATTGCCTTCTTCTCCGTCAATGGCTTAAGTGAAAGGTATGTATCCAGCTTGTTTACCCAAGCCCTAACACTGATCTTACCACTTCCATCAAAGGTAGGAATGGGAACTCGATTCAAGGCTTCTTTATACTCCTTTGTATCATCATCCCTTCTAGGACGAAAGCCTCTAGTTCTACCTCCCCTGTCTCTATCTTCCCTCTTCTGTCGGCAATATTCATTGAAGGTCATCATATCCCGAACACGTTCCGGAAGTCTAGCATAAAGATCTGCAAAGAGAGCTATCTCATCTTCGAAGTTATTCTGATCTCCTTCATCAAACTCTTCATCAGCTTCATTGTCTTGTTCAGGTGGTGGTGGAAGGAAAGTTGGTCTTAAAGGCCTATCAACTGTAGGAGTTCGTGTGCGAACTCTTCTACCTACTGCACTACCAGCATCATCATCAACATGTCTTTCTTGTCTCTCATGTCTAGCTGCATCTCGACGACCTTGTCCAGCTACTTCTCCTTGATTCATATTTTGAAGGGATTGTAGGACATGTTGCAATATTTGAGCGGTTTGTTGTTGTTCAGCGGCAATGTTCCTAAACATCTCCCTAGCTGCACGTTCACCATCTGCAGGTGGACTTCTACTTCTTCTTTCCTCCGCCATGTTAGCCTGTCTAGCTACAATTGCTTCTAAAAGAGTATCCTGTTGTGGGTAAGGATGAGTCCACTGGAACTGCCTTCTTTGTTCACGCACAATGTATCTCCTGGTTCTATCACTTTGTTGATCACCTTCTTGCATGAAAACTCCCAAAGGCTGGCAGGATCCAAGCTCTGATACCACTGTAAGATACCCAACTAATTCTACCAAAATTTTTCCTTACTTAGACAATTTTTACTTGCTATCAACTCATCAACTATTTCAACAACACAAAGATATATATCAAAGATAACTAATTGAATGAATCAACCTTTAGCTGGGTACTTGTTTTATTACTTGATTCAATCAACTCACAATGTCTTATTACATGAGTAATGCTTTCAATGGCATGAAGTTACACTTTGTTTCAAATGGAATTACAAAGCAGGCCTTGGAGCCTTGATGATTACAATGGGCGCCTATACTTGATCAACTCAAATTGAACCCAATGATGTTAACTGAATGTCAACACCTCACAGTATCACAAGGGAGCATCACCTTGTCAGTTGAGGGAGCATCACCCCAACACTTGAAACTCGCAGGCCTCAAGATTACAAGCTCAACAGCTTTGCAGAGAAAAGTTTGTCAAATGCATAGATGCCAAATGAATGAGAGAGCTCCTCCTTTTATAGGCCTTCCAAAGGCAATGAGGGCACGTTTTCCAATGCATGAAGAGGAACCAAGGCACGTTTCCCAAGAAGCATATTCAAGGGAATATTCCATCTGATGACTCATTCTGAGTTGGCAAGCTTATATAGAGACCTTGACACGGATCCCGAAGACCTTCTGTCGACCAATGAGAACTCAGGTAGTTACAGCTACCTTATCTTCTGACTAGGCGCCAAATGTTGACCCAGGCGCCCAACTGAGGTGGCAGAGTCATGAATAGGCGCCTTTCCAGGCTAGGCGCATTCTGGAGGTGAGAAAGTTGGTAGGAGTGCGCCTTGCATGTAAAATGACTTTCCTTGACGATTCTTCAAGTCTTGATGCTCCGGAAGGTGGAATGCTTCAACTGGGAGTGAGCGCCCATCTTCTAATGTTTGAACTTCTTCATATGGCTCATTCTGTAGCTAGGTGCCAGGCGCCTTACAAGGTTCCTCATAGGGCAGGATCATGGAGGAGTAGAATTGCGCCTAGGCTCAATTGATCATCTTTTCAAGGTAAATTGAAAACTACTTGTCTTCAATTAGATTGACCTGACCTCCCTGATGGAGCGCCTTGCATCTGAACTGGTCTTGGGAGCTTCCATCCATCTTAGGCGCACCTTTGAGGTCATTTTGACTGGTATCTGCGCCTAGCATCTTCATGAAGATGTTCAACACTATTCAAGCTTTCAAACACTAGCAATTAAACCTTTTGAAGTTCCTTTTTAATCTAGCGCCCTCATACAGAACATTAACATCTAGTCAAAGTCTGCAACTTCACCTAGGCGCATTTATTGGCAGGAAAGAACCTAGATTGGCGCCTCACCTTGAAAGGCTTATCTTCTATGCAAATGCTCACTTCTGGAGTCTTAAATTCAAAACAAAATACTTCCCTGACCAAGCGCCCTGACTTCTTGAGGAGTCTGGAGAGCATATTCCTACTTAGGCGCATTTTCAAGGTCATTGAATCTTGTCTTGGCGCCTAAGATCATTGCATCAAACAACCTGATCTCCATTGAACATCAAACTATCATCTAGCATAGGGCGCTATTTTAGGGTTTGCTCAACTGAAAGTCTACTATCTTTGATGACTTGAAATCTTGCCTTCACCGGAGACTTCTTGACTAGGGCGCATATCTAGAGTGCCAGAAGTCATCCTGAAAGCTAGGCGCTCATTGTAGCTTGTTTGATCAGGAAGTGGCGCCTTGATCATAACTTATCATCCGTTCAAAGATCCTTGAGAGCAACTTGACTTTAAATGATCATTATCTCACCTTCTGATGGAGCGCCTTGTATCTAGATGACTTGAGAACTTGCTCCCACCTTAGGCGCACATTTGAAGAAGTTTCCACTGGTATCTTCTACTTCAAACTTTCAATCTAATCCATCTAAGCTAGGCGCTCAAATGGAGGAATCCCTGAAATGAGGTATTGGCGCCCTCTTGTGCTAGGCGCTCCTACTAGATGATACAACATGATACTAGCGCCTAAAGTAAATGGGCCCTCTTCATCATCCAATTCATTTAGAAAACTTCAGTTTGGAGACTTATCAATCTTTTCCATCAAGGCGCCCTGTTGGTTGTGCTCCCTAACATGCTTCTGAGCTAGGCGCCACTTGAAGTTGGAGGAAAGAGAAAGCCTTTGATGATGATGTGATTGTCATATTGCACTTCCAAACCCTGATAGCAAACCTTAAGTCCTTAGGCGCTCATCTAGGAAGTCTGATGTGAAATTGGCGCCCAGACTTCAAGAGTCAACTTCCTATTAATTTGGCTTCCAGACTTAGCCAAATTTCAAGTTTCTGACTTTGTTCCTGCAAAACAATAAAACGGAGTTAGTCAAAACCCAATTCATTCCCTTATCATTCTGAATTAGCCTCCGGGAATGAGCAATAGGCTAATCCATTCTTCACTTGATGATCAAGCCAGAAACGGGGACATGACAGTCTCCCCTTCCCGGGATTGCTTGTCCTCAAGCAATTGAAGGTTAGGATGCTCCAGAATCTTATCTCCTTCCCAAGTAGCATCCTCCATTGGCAACCCTTTCCACTTCACCAGATATTCTCTTATGCTTCGGTTGCGAAGTTTCTTTTCCCTTATATCCACCACAGTTTCAGGTTCAAGTGCAAGCATTCCTTCTTCATCAAGTGGTGGAAGTTCATTAGTTGAAACCACATGTTGACCAAGTGCCTTTTTGAGACACGACACATGAAATACATTGTGGATACGGCTTCCTGCTGGCAAGTCTAGTTCATATGCCACTTCCCCTACTCTTCTCAACACCTTGTAGGGTCCGTAGAACCTTGGTTTCAATTTCTCTGCACCTGACTTCTTCAAAGTACTCTGTCTATATGGCTGAAGGCGCAGAAACACCATGTCACCTACTTCAAAGCTTCTTTCAATTCGGTGTTTGTCGGCATACAACTTCTGTTGATTTTGAGCTCTTTGCAAATTTTCTTTAAGGACTCTCAAAATATCCTGAGTATCCTTCATCAATTCACTTGCTCTGGGAGCTCTACTGTCATCCAATGCCAGATCAACAAATGAAACAGCTTCATATCCATACAGAGCTCGGAAGGGAGTCATGCCAACTGACATATGAAAACTAGTGTTGTAGCAGTATTCACCTAGATGAAGCCACTTAATCCAAGCACGCTGATGATCAGACACATAGTTTCTCAGGTATCCCTCAAGCCATTTGTTTACAATTTCAGTTTGTCCATCAGTTTGAGGATGATAACTAGTGCTTGGTGTCAAGTCAGTTCCAGCTAGTCGAAATAGCTCTCGCCAAAACACACTGATGAACCGGCTATCTCGATCACTGACTATGGTTTTAGGTAGGCCATGTAGTCGGAAGACTTCACGAAAGAATAACTCAGCTACTTGCAATGCTGATGACTCAACTGGAATTGCAAAGAAGTGAGCAAACTTGGTTAATCTGTCCACCACTACATAGATACAGTCTCTTCCATTCACCTTCGGAAGACCTGTGATGAAGTCCATAGAAATACTCTCCCACTTATGTTCTGGAATTGGCAGTGGTTGGAGTAATCCTGCTGGAAATGTATGCTCTGACTTATTCTGTTGACAAGTCAGACACTCCCTGACATACTGAAGAACTTCTTCCTTCAGACCTTTCCAAGTGAATCTTTCCCTGATCTGTCTGTAGGTCTTGAAGTAACCAGGGTGTCCTGCAAGTGGAGCATCATGGTAAGTCTGCAAAATTTGTCGCTTCAGCTCCGATTCAGGAGTCAGATAGATTCTGTCTTTGTAATAGATGATTTCATCAATCACCTTGTACCTATCATCCTGAATGATTCCATCCATGATCTCACAAGCAAATTTTGATTTAGAATACTCAACTAGAAGCTGAGCCTTCCAATCCACTGAAACTTTGCTCAGGGCACAAACAGCAGGTCTTCTAGACAGGGCATCGGCAACCACATTCTTCTTACCTTTCACATATTCAATGTCGAAATCATATGCCTGTATCTTCACAACCCATTTCTGCTGTCTTTCATTCAAATCTTTCTGCCCTAGAAAGTATTTCAAACTGTTGTGATCAGTTCTGACCACAAACTTAGATCCAACTAGATACTGGCGGAACTTAGCCAAGGCATGCATGATTGCCAGCATCTCTTTGTCATAAGTTGAGTACAATCTTTCTGTATCCTTCAATTTCCTACTCTCGAATGCGATGGGATGTCGATCTTGCATCAAAACAGCTCCAATGCCTTCTCCCGAAGCATCACATTCTAGAACAAAGGACTTAGTAAAATCTGGCAAAGCCAGTACTGGTGTTGTACTCATCACTTCCTTCAGTCTATCAAATGCAGCTTGAGCTTCTATTGACCAAATGAAAGCTCCTTTCTTTGTTAGATTTGTCAAGGGTGCAGCAAGCTGTGAGAATCCTCTAACAAATCTTCTATAGTAGCTGCAGAGGCCAAGGAAACCTCTTAGTTCAGATACGTTCCGGGGAACTGGCCAGTTACGAATAGCTTCAATCTTCTCGTCTTGAACTTTCACACCATTTGCTCCTATCACATGACCTAGGTACAGAATCTCCTTCAGGCCAAAATCACACTTAGACATCTTTGCATACAAAGATTGATTCTCCATAACATTCAATACTTCGTCTAAGTGTTGAAGATGTTCTTCCCATGTCTTGCTGTAGATCAAGATGTCGTCAAAGAAAACCAACAGGTACTTTCTCAACTGCTTGTTGAACACATGATTCATACAGGACTGGAAAGTGGCTGGTGCATTTGTCAGCCCAAACGGCATCACCATAAATTCATAATGCCCATAATGGCATCTGAATGCTGTCTTTGGAACGTCCTCTTCTCTGACACGAATTTGATGGTAACCAGATCGAAGATCTATCTTTGAGAAATAGACTGCTCCATGCAGTTCATCAAGGAGTTCATCAATCCTAGGTATTGGATACCTATTCTTGATGGTCTTCTTGTTCAATGCGCGATAGTCAACACACATCCGCATTGTTCCATCCTTCTTCTTCACTAGCACCACAGATGATGCAAATGGACTTGATGATGGCCTTATGTGCCCCATATCGATCAATTCCTTGATCGTCTTCTCAATTTCAATCTTGAAATGCCGAGGATGCCGATAGGGTGCAATGTTAACAGGTTTAGCCCCATCCTCCAATTCAATTACATGTTCAAAACCTCTATCAGGAGGTATTCCTGGAGGTATGTCCCTAAACACCTTACCATGCTTATCCAACATTGCCTGAATATCTGCAGGATACATTTCTTCAGCAGAGAGGATTTGGTTGTCCTTGATGCATACCTGTGCTGCCCATTCGATGTCATTATGCCTGAATAATGCTTCCATTCGTTTTGCTGAGACAACTTTGGGGTTTCCATCAGACACTGACTTCAGTTTGATCTTCTTTCCTTCATGCATGAATTCTAACTCCATCTTTTGAAAGTCCTGGACAATTCTTCCAAGCGAATGCAACCATTGTACTCCAAGTACTACATCAATATGCCCAAGTCCAATCACATAGAAATCATCCTGTAAAGAATAATCTCCCATTTGAATTTGCAGTTGGGATACTTTTCTGGTACAACTCATTAGGAATCCATCAGCAACAGCTATTTGAAATCCTTCGAAGTCTTCAACTGTTAGACCTCGCCTTGCTACCAAACCTTCATCTATGAAGTTGTGAGTAGCACCATTGTCAATTAGACAGGTGACTCTTTGACCCTTTACAACTCCTCTAATGCGGAAGGCATGATACTTAGGTACTCCTGAGATAGTTGCTAATGTTATTTTGTCAGATGTTTCTTCTGAGACAACATTAAGAGTTGGTTGTACCTCCTCTTCACCTTGGATTGATTCTTCTTCACTCAGTGACTCTTCTTCACTTCCATCATCAGAGACAACTTCAATTAGGTGTGCTTTACCTTTACCAAGACATCTGTGTCCTGGTTCCCAAGGTTGCTTGCAAGAAAAGCAGAGTTTCTTCCTTCTTAGCTTGTCTCTTTCGGCTGCAGATGGACCTTGAGTCATCTTTTGAGGAAAAGTGGGTCTCCTTTGAGTAGAGCTAACACCTTTATAGAACTTTTTCTTAGGCTGATATACAGGAGCAGTATCAAGATCTAGAGCAAAATCAATTGCTTCTTCCAGGTTGGCTGGCCTTTGTACCTTTACCAATGGCTTGATTTGATTGTTCAATCCCTCAATGAACAGCATAGTGATTCTTCGGTCAGTCATATCAGGTACCATCACTGCAATCTTCTGAAAATCATTAACATACTGCACAACCCTTCCTTCTTGCTTGAGTTGAGCTAGTTCGCGATAGTACACTTCGGTGTCTTTTCGGTCAAACCTCTGAATCAACTTGGTTACAAACTCATCATAGGAATTTATCCTATCATGATGTTGAGAAACTAGGCCATGATGCCACCATTCATAAGCCAAACCTTCAAGATGCATTGTAGCAAATTGAATTGCCTTCTTCTCCGTCAATGGCTTAAGTGAAAGGTATGTATCCAGCTTGTTTACCCAAGCCCTAACACTGATCTTACCACTTCCATCAAAGGTAGGAATGGGAACTCGATTCAAGGCTTCTTTATACTCCTTTGTATCATCATCCCTTCTAGGACGAAAGCCTCTAGTTCTACCTCCCCTGTCTCTATCTTCCCTCTTCTGTCGGCAATATTCATTGAAGGTCATCATATCCCGAACACGTTCCGGAAGTCTAGCATAAAGATCTGCAAAGAGAGCTATCTCATCTTCGAAGTTATTCTGATCTCCTTCATCAAACTCTTCATCAGCTTCATTGTCTTGTTCAGGTGGTGGTGGAAGGAAAGTTGGTCTTAAAGGCCTATCAACTGTAGGAGTTCGTGTGCGAACTCTTCTACCTACTGCACTACCAGCATCATCATCAACATGTCTTTCTTGTCTCTCATGTCTAGCTGCATCTCGACGACCTTGTCCAGCTACTTCTCCTTGATTCATATTTTGAAGGGATTGTAGGACATGTTGCAATATTTGAGCGGTTTGTTGTTGTTCAGCGGCAATGTTCCTAAACATCTCCCTAGCTGCACGTTCACCATCTGCAGGTGGACTTCTACTTCTTCTTTCCTCCGCCATGTTAGCCTGTCTAGCTACAATTGCTTCTAAAAGAGTATCCTGTTGTGGGTAAGGATGAGTCCACTGGAACTGCCTTCTTTGTTCACGCACAATGTATCTCCTGGTTCTATCACTTTGTTGATCACCTTCTTGCATGAAAACTCCCAAAGGCTGGCAGGATCCAAGCTCTGATACCACTGTAAGATACCCAACTAATTCTACCAAAATTTTTCCTTACTTAGACAATTTTTACTTGCTATCAACTCATCAACTATTTCAACAACACAAAGATATATATCAAAGATAACTAATTGAATGAATCAACCTTTAGCTGGGTACTTGTTTTATTACTTGATTCAATCAACTCACAATGTCTTATTACATGAGTAATGCTTTCAATGGCATGAAGTTACACTTTGTTTCAAATGGAATTACAAAGCAGGCCTTGGAGCCTTGATGATTACAATGGGCGCCTATACTTGATCAACTCAAATTGAACCCAATGATGTTAACTGAATGTCAACACCTCACAGTATCACAAGGGAGCATCACCTTGTCAGTTGAGGGAGCATCACCCCAACACTTGAAACTCGCAGGCCTCAAGATTACAAGCTCAACAGCTTTGCAGAGAAAAGTTTGTCAAATGCATAGATGCCAAATGAATGAGAGAGCTCCTCCTTTTATAGGCCTTCCAAAGGCAATGAGGGCACGTTTTCCAATGCATGAAGAGGAACCAAGGCACGTTTCCCAAGAAGCATATTCAAGGGAATATTCCATCTGATGACTCATTCTGAGTTGGCAAGCTTATATAGAGACCTTGACACGGATCCCGAAGACCTTCTGTCGACCAATGAGAACTCAGGTAGTTACAGCTACCTTATCTTCTGACTAGGCGCCAAATGTTGACCCAGGCGCCCAACTGAGGTGGCAGAGTCATGAATAGGCGCCTTTCCAGGCTAGGCGCATTCTGGAGGTGAGAAAGTTGGTAGGAGTGCGCCTTGCATGTAAAATGACTTTCCTTGACGATTCTTCAAGTCTTGATGCTCCGGAAGGTGGAATGCTTCAACTGGGAGTGAGCGCCCATCTTCTAATGTTTGAACTTCTTCATATGGCTCATTCTGTAGCTAGGTGCCAGGCGCCTTACAAGGTTCCTCATAGGGCAGGATCATGGAGGAGTAGAATTGCGCCTAGGCTCAATTGATCATCTTTTCAAGGTAAATTGAAAACTACTTGTCTTCAATTAGATTGACCTGACCTCCCTGATGGAGCGCCTTGCATCTGAACTGGTCTTGGGAGCTTCCATCCATCTTAGGCGCACCTTTGAGGTCATTTTGACTGGTATCTGCGCCTAGCATCTTCATGAAGATGTTCAACACTATTCAAGCTTTCAAACACTAGCAATTAAACCTTTTGAAGTTCCTTTTTAATCTAGCGCCCTCATACAGAACATTAACATCTAGTCAAAGTCTGCAACTTCACCTAGGCGCATTTATTGGCAGGAAAGAACCTAGATTGGCGCCTCACCTTGAAAGGCTTATCTTCTATGCAAATGCTCACTTCTGGAGTCTCAAATTCAAAACAAAATACTTCCCTGACCAAGCGCCCTGACTTCTTGAGGAGTCTGGAGAGCATATTCCTACTTAGGCGCATTTTCAAGGTCATTGAATCTTGTCTTGGCGCCTAAGATCATTGCATCAAACAACCTGATCTCCATTGAACATCAAACTATCATCTAGCATAGGGCGCTATTTTAGGGTTTGCTCAACTGAAAGTCTACTATCTTTGATGACTTGAAATCTTGCCTTCACCGGAGACTTCTTGACTAGGGCGCATATCTAGAGTGCCAGAAGTCATCCTGAAAGCTAGGCGCTCATTGTAGCTTGTTTGATCAGGAAGTGGCGCCTTGATCATAACTTATCATCCGTTCAAAGATCCTTGAGAGCAACTTGACTTTAAATGATCATTATCTCACCTTCTGATGGAGCGCCTTGTATCTAGATGACTTGAGAACTTGCTCCCACCTTAGGCGCACATTTGAAGAAGTTTCCACTGGTATCTTCTACTTCAAACTTTCAATCTAATCCATCTAAGCTAGGCGCTCAAATGGAGGAATCCCTGAAATGAGGTATTGGCGCCCTCTTGTGCTAGGCGCTCCTACTAGATGATACAACATGATACTAGCGCCTAAAGTAAATGGGCCCTCTTCATCATCCAATTCATTTAGAAAACTTCAGTTTGGAGACTTATCAATCTTTTCCATCAAGGCGCCCTGTTGGTTGTGCTCCCTAACATGCTTCTGAGCTAGGCGCCACTTGAAGTTGGAGGAAAGAGAAAGCCTTTGATGATGATGTGATTGTCATATTGCACTTCCAAACCCTGATAGCAAACCTTAAGTCCTTAGGCGCTCATCTAGGAAGTCTGATGTGAAATTGGCGCCCAGACTTCAAGAGTCAACTTCCTATTAATTTGGCTTCCAGACTTAGCCAAATTTCAAGTTTCTGACTTTGTTCCTGCAAAACAATAAAACGGAGTTAGTCAAAACCCAATTCATTCCCTTATCATTCTGAATTAGCCTCCGGGAATGAGCAATAGGCTAATCCATTCTTCACTTGATGATAAAGCAGCCCTCAAGGTTGAGGTTAGGCAGTTGTGGCAGTACATTTCCAACCTTTTCCATGGCACATCACAGGCTGATTTACTGCTCCCTCTGAATCTGGGATCACCAGCCGATCAGCAGCAATTCAATCAGTTGGTCATCTATGGGAGGCACATGAAGGATTGGGTGGAAGAATTTGTGACTAAAGGGAGAGTTCTACTTTCACAGTTTTATCAATTAAAGTATAACGCTCATGATCTGTGTCAAGGCATCCATGGGTTACAACAGACTATGGCTAAAAATAGACCGATGTTTGAGATCATTATCTCCGACTTGAAGATAGCACATAATTCTGTTGATTCAACTGAAGATAAGAAGATTGTTTCTACCTTGAAAGCACAGTATCTTTTCACAGTAAAAACTTATGACAGTATAATCTCAAAGTTAGCAGAGTGGAAAGAAAATGTGGTAAATGTTCTCAAGTTCGTCAGATCTTTTGTTTCTCAGATCCCATGTTGGTATGAAAAAGATGGTACCCTATATGATCTCAGGGAGGTGCAGACAGAATTCTAGACTCTCGTCCGCAGCAATTTTAATGGTGATATAAGTGCCGGCAAGATGGATCGTTTTGCCGCAATGACAGTAAAGTTTGATAAGGCTGTGGACAAAGTTCATGAATTCCTTCAGATGATTGCAAATGGTGAAGAAATGTTAGAGAATCAAAATATCATTCTAAAGAGTGTCAGTGTTCCTGGCAAAGATGCAGTCACTCGCTTTTTAGAAGATATTATTTTCCAGAATATCAATGGATGACATCACCAATAAAGCAAGAATGTAGATGAAGATGTGACTCAAAAGAAAGCAACTTTAACTCAGATACTTTTTGTTTTAAAGCATTTGCTTTCATCCAAAGCTCATCCATTCTTTATTTAGAAAGAAATCGCTTAGTATTAGTTGGAGTTTTCTTTGCTTTAAAGCATTTGTTAGCTATAATCTTTGTCTTAGAATAGAAATAAAACTTGTGAGTTGGCAAGTTAGTTAGGGTAAATCAAGGAGATTTTAGGGTTCCCTACTCCTTTGATTTAGTATAAATAAGGGCAACCATGCCCATTGTAAGTAATGGTAATTGTGATAGCAAATTTGTTGTGCCTATTCTAGCCTGCAGAACTTGTTATTCCAAGTGCTCGTTCATTATGTGATATCTGTTTTCCAGTGTTTGATTGCATGTTGTATGCCTGCCTTTTGCTACAATATTGTTGTCCTGGAGTTGTTTCAACTTATGATATTGGGAATAGAAGTCTTAAGCCTGCCTTTTGCTATGATTTTCTATCTCACTAATCATCATGTTTTTCCGTCAGATGTGTGGCTTGTGTAAATTTTATTTCACTTTTCATCATTAAAGTACAATGGGTCTTATGATGTGAATCTGGGAGAAATTTATTTAAATTTTTATGTTAAAACAAATCATTCCTTGTTAACTTTTAATCCCTTTGCTCTGAATTTACTCAGGAGATTAAAAGCGTCATTTAGCTTAGGCCTAGCTATAGTTAGAAGTTTTAAAAAGGAAAAACCTCTGCTGTAGCAATTTAGAGTTTTATAACCTTGTGCTCGTAACTAAGAATCAAAAAAGAAAGATAGGCAAATTTGTGTTATTTATCTTTTAAGCGAACATCAGCAAAAAGGGAACTTCCCCTCATAATAGGAGAGCAATTTATCTGTGCATAGCTGTCCGTTTCCAACTCGCATTCCAGAGGTGCGAATTGAAACGCCAACACACTGTGTCTGCTTGATTGACATGAGTTATGTATTGTGGGTAAAATGGTCCCTTAGATACCTTCACCTCTCTTCCCTGACCTCTGTATGAATTCTTATGAATCTGTGTGAGTTCTTTTCAGTTTTGAGATTATTACTATGTTGAGTTGGTTGCAGCTTAACATCCTCAATCTAGTGCATCACCTTCTTTTTAATTCAGCAATCCTTCTTACTCTTTTCCCTTGCAAGCATTAGCACTAGATTTTAGTTTATTTCTCTGATCCTTAAGCTCAGAAAGAGGAACCAGCCTTCTCTAGAGGTTTGATCTCATTTGCAAGGTCCCACACTTTGAGATTAGTCCCATTGTGCCATTGGAATGTTTGAACTAGTTTCAAACAGGATGCAATTTCAATGCTAACTCTGAAGTACTTGTATGCTCTCACCTTGCCCACATTGGGATCTAGGTGATCAGAAGAGTGTGGAAGACATTATTGCATTAACTTTCAGTGTTGTTATCTGTTAAAAAAAAAAAGAATTCAGGGTGGCTTATTACAGTGGTATCAGAGCTAGTCTTCCTGCCAGCCTGTGTGGTCACTCTTCATTGTGATCTTCCAATGTTGAGATCAGATTTCTTTGCATGTGCTTTTGATGAATTTAGAACCTGATTTCATTACATACAGAAGAAGGTATCAAATTGATTCAGAGGCTGAAGAAGAGAACAATATGGGTGACAGATCCCCACAAGACCCTAGTATCAGGGATATTTTGAATGATCTTGCTAGAGGTCAGCAAGAGTTAGTGAGGAGTAATCGACAGATGACTAGATTGTTGGCTCAATTGGTGAATCAGAGTATGGGTAATGGACTCCTGTGAATAGAGGAAATAATATGAACAATGGAGATGCCAACAACTCCAACAATGCAAGCAATCAGGCTAACAACACTAGAACCACTCGGGCCTCAAAAGCTAGGCCTATGATGCCTGTTTTCTTGGGACAACAATAGATCCAAGGTGGTGGACAGCAATTTGTGGCTGAAAGTTTTGTTGGTTATCAACAAGAGTGGCTCTCATTGGGTAAGGAGTTCCAGAATGGTATGTCCCTTCATGATTTTTGCCAAATCAAGTATAGGAATATGCCCAAGATCCAGAATTAGGACCTTCAATGAAAGCTTGGGAAGATGCCAATACCAACATTTGATGAGTCATCAAAATGCACTGCTAGGTCATGGGTGCAAAAGATAGATAACTACCTTTTTTTGAATCCAATGTTGGAAGGAGATTCAATCAAGTTTGCCTCTGCACATCTTGATGGTGATGCTCATGATTGTTGGACTCATGGCATGATCATCCAGGTCATAGCCTCGTCACATCATATGAAGGCTTCACTCAAAGACTCATTGATCACTTTGACAAGCATGACCCTGAGTCATTTCAGAGAGCTGGCCCAAGTTAGGCAAAGAGACACAGTGGATGCCTACATTTCAGATTTTCAAAGAATAGCTATGATGGTGACTAATGTGTCTGAAGGGAGGCTTACTTACCTCTTTGTTCTAAGAAAAATGAAACTATGCTTCACATGTAAAGAGCCTTGGGCCCCTGGACACAAGTGCTATGAAAGAGGCAAAGCTCATCAGTTAGAAGCCTATGTGATTGCTAAATTAGAATCAGAAAATTCAGAACAGCACACTGATTCAGAGTCCACTGAAGAAGAAGAAACTCCAGAAGGGTCTAACAAGAACAAAATTAATGATGGTATCTTTGGCAAAATATCTTGTCAACAAGAGAATGATCCTTTTAAGGTCTGTGATGTGTTGTGTGGACAATGAACCACTGCTCTAATTGATATTGGTGTCACGCAATTTCATTGACGAAGGAGTGGTGGCGAGAAGAGACCTTCAGACTAAGGAATTGGGGGATTCAATGTTAAAGTTGCAGATGGGTTTACTATCCAATGCACAAGAAGAATTCCAAACTTGAGTCTCCAATTGGGAATTTATGAGGTAAAAGATGGTTTCCATGTAGTTAGCATTAGAAATTTTGAGATAATCTTAAGCATTCAGTGGTTAAAGTCATTGGTAGAGATATCTTTGAACCTTCAAACCATGGAACTTAAATTTCAAGCGGATTGTAAGACAGTGGTTTTGAGGGGAATGACTAATGGTACATCTCGAGTTCCTATTGCAAAGAAAATGGAGAAAGTATCTTGTGCTGATGTGCATACCTTATTTGATGAGCAAAATGTTGGTTCCCACAATATTTTGCTTGATAAGCTTCCAAATGATGACTTTGAGCTTGCTGGAGTTTGCAAAACAGCAGTAAGGAAATCATGTTCAAATCTTGTTTTGCATACAAATTTGGTAAGTCAAGGATATAATCTTGATTTTCACTCAATTGTCAATCCACTTTATGATATAGGAGCTGATTTGATTCATCACAACCCTCTTTTTGAGTGGAATGTGGAGACATTGATTGATAAAAACTCCTTGAACATTGATGATGATATAGTGAAGGTCCAAGAAGATAGAGATGAAGTTGTTTCTGATTTTCAAAGGAAGCAATAAGATGATTCGGATAATGATGCATTATTATATGATGATAACAAATATCCTAATGCATCAGAATTTTCTTTTGTTGATAGTGTCTGAATTAATGAGGAAAGTGAGTAGCACATACAGGGTAGAGCTGCTCCATTACTTCTTAGTCAGCAAAGAAGACACCAACAAAGTATGTGGGAAGGTTATGGAGACCAGAGAGATGTACCTTGGAGAAAAAGGGATGAAATTTTCAGTTCTATCTTGGCTGTTTTGTTGCAAACCAGCCACCTCAAACTCGGGTTTGCACTAATTCATGGGGTGTGGCCAAGTAATTCAAACTTGGGAAGGAGGAATTTTCAATTGGAAGATGTGTAGAAGTCATTTCCAGCCTTTCCTAAGATGGATTTGAGCATTCCAATGCTCACTTTTCATAATCAAACATGGAGATTTGATTCATGCAACTGCTGTCCAAATTCCAAAGCCATGTTTTTGATAAAATCAGGTTATGAACTGCTTTTAATTCCCTTGGACAGCCCCATGCTGATTATAGTTTGGGCTCCCACACCTTGGTTGGATGATGAAGAAAGGTTTCAAATGTGGGAGAGTGATATTTCATCCTTCCTAGCATTAAATGGAGTATGGAAATTTCAATGGGATATTTCGAAACATGCCAAGGGATTGCCTACTGCTTTGTTAATAAGGAGAGTAATACATGATGGCAATTTGATGAGAGGGTGCACATGGTGGTCTTAGATGATGATGTTCGGTCATCCTGTCTTGCAATTGCTTGAGGACAAGCGATTTTGAGGAGGGAGGACTGTAAAGTCCCCTTCTCAAGCCTAGTCAACTGTGGGCCCGATAGCCTATTTCCTAGAGTCCTGATAGGCTATGTGATATGGTAAGGGGTTCCTCTTTGTGGAGATCTTTGGTTCAGTTGTTCTTGTTGGTTTCTGATGTTTGATTTGAGCTCGGTGATGCTTCAAGATGACAATGCAATTTTTGGAAGTTTGTTCGACTTCCCGAATAGCTCTCCAAACTTTTTGTAGAGGCCGTCTATTTTTAGAATGTCACCTGGAAGGCGTCGTTATTCATCCCAAACCTCATGAAGTATGATGGTACAATTTATTTGGCAGTTTGGTGAAGTTTGGGATTTTTCGTAAAAGCAAGTATTTAAATGAGCTAACATTTAATTATTTTGCACTTAGTCTTATAAAGTTGGAAATAATTATTAAGTGCATGGGTATTATAGCTCATTGGAATGGGGAAAAGTCACTCTTTCTAATAGGCACATAAAAATGAGAGCTAATGTTGGTGAAAGGTGAAATATTGGAGTTTGAGTGGAAAAGTCTATTTTTCTAATTAATAATTCATTTTATGTGCAAACTCCAAAAAGTGCCTATTTAAGGGATTTGAGAGCTCATTTTGCTTTTTATGCTTGATGATATACTATTATACTGCAAGAATGAACCTGTGAGATCTTCCTCCCTTCTTGCGAACGAAAACTCTTTTGAAGAAGTTCAGTTTTGGTGGTGAAATATCCACCCTAGCTAAAGAAGGTAACTTCACTTTCAGGAGTTGCACAGAGCTATCATGGAGCTTGATGTCTTTTGACAAGTTTTTGGATTGAAGTGTTTTGGTTTTGTTGTGTGGGGTTCTTAATGTGGTTTTGGAGTGATTGTGAGATTTCTTGAAGTTTCTTGCATTCCTCTTGCTAGTCGTACTGCACCAGGCCGTACCATGGCCTGAGGTTATGAGGTTGTTGTGAAGGGATTCATATTTAATGTCTTTGTTGATGATTGAACCTTATTTGCAGAGTGAAGACATTTGTTTTTGAGCAATTTGTAGGAGAGTTTAGCTGTTTAAACTTGTTATATACCTACCATACCATCCCAGTAGGGCCATGCCATGTACAACCAAGCGTGTGAACTTCATGAGCTAGTCGCTGGTGTTTAAGGTGTTCACTTGGGTCCTCAAGCATGGAGGATGATTGGAGAACAATGTTGGAGGAGGTCTTGATGGAGATACTTGCATATATGTGTGTCTAGCCTTCGCATCAGCCACCATATAACAGCAAATATAGAGCAGATCAGGCGTACCCCCTAGACAACAGTAGGTATTGTGGTATGAAGCAATTTTAGTAGTGTTTCAGTCATGTTTTATTGATATATCCTTATTTGCAGTTAGTTATCAGAGGAAAGCACATCATCAATGAGTATGGGGTTGTTTGAGCTAATTCTGAGTGTTACAGTATATTGTTTCTCCATTGTAATACTTACATTTGATACAAACTCATTGTAATGGTTTCCCACTGAATAAGTGGATGTGCCCATTTCCTTTTCAATATTTCATGGCTCAGGTTCCCGCTGAATAAGTGGATGCACCTAGTTTTCTTTCATGTATCCAACTGAATAAGTGGTTGCCCAATGCAAAAGTGGATGTTTCCTTTCATGTTTCATTCCCACGATTAAGTGGGTGCCCACTGCATAAGTGGATGCCCACTAAATAAGTGGAAGTTGTTTCTATAGCTAGATTTGGGTTTTGAATGCTAACTCTGAAGCACTTGTATGCTCTCACCTTGCCCACATCGGGATCCGGGTGATCAGAAGAGTGTGGAAGACATTATTGCATTAACTTTCAGTGTTGTTATCTATTAAAAAAAAAATCAGGGCAACTTATTACACATATTTGCAGGTTTTGGCATAGATTTGGAGCTTCAAAGACATATTATTTGCAGGTTTATATCAGCTAGGGTTTGAAGATCAAAGTGATAACATTTGTTCCAAATATCAATTTGAGATTGAGGTGATTTGAGGAGAATCAATTGCAGACCGTTGAGGGTTTGAATTTCGGTGATATCACAAGCATTTGTGAAGGAATCAACGCACTCAATAGGGCAGATCTGATTTGGTGTATTGCAGGCCGCTAGGGTTTGTTTGACAGTGGTATCATTGACATATGACGAGGGCTAATTGCAGATCTGAGCACAACAATTGGTAGATCGTGGGTTGTTAAGGAGGCTTCATCATCAATTTCCTATCCTATATCGCGTAGGGTTAGGCGCTTCACCTTGGAGAAGCTATCGCTGCCTATATTGGAGACATTTTTGGAGATTCGCCATCATTTGGAGCTGCCATATCATATCTACAGTCAAGTACATCAGTCCATACAGCTGGTCTATATCAGTCATTACATTGCATTGTATGATCACATCTTATGCCTAATTGATGTAGCCAATCATCGGGGTATGTTGCATATGTCTTGATATTCAAATCTTTAATTTGAATAAGCATTGTAATTTTTGTCACAGTCTGAATCAGACCTGATATCTTTGTAATCAGACTTGTTATAGTGCAAATAAAGATATAATTGGTGTGGTATTTTGATGTTTAATGAATGCAAAGTCATGTGTTATGTATCTATCATATTGGCATATGTATTTTATATGAAAACCAACACAAACAAGCATCAAAACAAACAATCGAACTCAGAAATCAAAACTCAGTCACTTTGCATGCCAAGTGTTTGACAAAATGTCAAACCACTGAAATCAAAAAATTCAGGGTAGATTTGGTTGGGGTTCTTATAGGCACTTTTGGAACTTTTGGAAAAAGTTCAAAAGTGCCGACGGGGCCCGAAGTCCCACCGGGGCCTAAAAGGACTAAAGTCCAAAATGAAAATATGAATTGGAACTGCACAAAAATTCCATCCATAAGCTCAAAATTATACTCAAATTAACTTATTTGCCCCTTCAAAATTGTCGTGAAAGATCATGGGGTCCAGAAAGATCTCTAACTCCAAAGGTCCTCTTTTGTCGGCGGGTCCTGAGGTCACAGAGGGATGAGGGGTCACGGAGGAAATAGGATTTTAGGAAAAAATCCAAAAGTCCCAACGGGTCCTGAAATCTCGACAGAACAGTATATTTTAAAATAACATTTAAATATAAGAAAGGTAAATACTTTCTTATACTTTAAGTTATTTTAAAATATACTATCAAGATGTTTGAGAGGGGTTTTGGATCCATAGGACTTAAACTACAGATTCTAGAATTTGGAGGATCGATCAGATTTCAGACTTAGCCAAATTTCCAGGGTTTCAGGGTTTCAGACTTAGCCAAAATTAGGGGTTCGGCAACATGTATCAAGGTAAAGGCACATGGACCCCTTGGGAAAATTTGACAAATTTGGCAAGATTTTGCAAATATGAGGCTGAAAACCTGGGTGCCAACAAACCCGTAATGTAGGTAACAACAACTACTGTACGGTCACCAAGGGTCAAGGATAGCACACCAAATGAAACTATATGCTACTACAGTTGTATCCACATCTATAGACAAACCAGAAAAATGCAATAGAATGCCTTCACAAACACATAAACAACCTACTGGAAGACATCAACTATCATAAAACACTGCCTTGATTGGTACGGTCTCTTCTAAACATCAACACACCCCCTTCAAGACACTGCAAACATGCTATAAATCAATGAAAACATGGCACAGCCCTGTGCACATACTGCAGCCCTACTAAAACAAGGTACAACAAGGTATTTGGATGGTATGACTTAGTTTCTGGGCATCCACAAATAACTCTATACAGCAGTGACCCCTCCTTGAATGCTCATGCCTCCTCTTGAGATGGTACGACCAAGTTAGAATGATATAGCCCTTAGAAAAATCCTTCACAAAAATCACCAAAACAATAATGAAACTTAAGATATCAAACATGAAGCCTAGATTCCAACAGCAACTCAAAAAATGTCAAAAATCTTCATGATAAAATCAAGAACTAGAAAAACTAAACTCCACACAAACACATCAAATTGCAAAATACTTCACTTTCATCTCAAAGATGATTTTTGGATGAAACCACATAACCAACTAGGAGGGTTTTCGTCCCCGAAACTGGATTCACCAAAGGGTTTTCGTCCTCAATGGAAGACTCACGTTCTACAAGAGCAAATAGAAATGAATAGACTGTAACCCTTTTCTATGCACAACTTCTTTTATAGGCATTTTAGGGCAACCAAATATTATCTCTTTTTTTCAGTTTTCCCCTCAATAATAAAATAAGGTGACTTTTCGAAGTCTTTTAAATTTGATAACACTTTTAATCCTTATTTTCAATGTCACTTTTAAAATAACCTTTTAAGTCACCACTTTGTACCCCATGCCTAGTGTTATCACTTTTGGCCCTCTTTTAAAAACACTTTATGACGTTGGCCACCCTTCTTTTAAAATAAATAAATAAATAAACCTAAGTTGCCTTTAAGAAAATAATATAAAGTATCCTTTAGACAACTTAATTATTTAATTACTTTCTGCACATCTAAAGTCTTCGGAAAGTTGGTGTTCTCCACGGATGTTGGAATTCTCCAAGAATTTTGACACTTTCCAAGGATGTTGGAGTGGGTCAAAAAAAGAGACATTACAGTACAATACTTAACCAAAATTGATTTGAATCATTAGGATTAGGTTCCTATCAATCTTGAAAGCGTGTTTAGAAGACAATTTTCAAGACAAAAGAGGGATTGTATAAATGGTTGGTTATGCCTTTTAGCCTGACCAATGCACCAACCATATTCATGTGCATGATGAGTAGTGTCCTCAAACCATTCCCCAACTCCTTCGTCATTGTCTCCCTCAATGAATTTTTTTTATCATGCAGATTGTCTCATAATTTGGAGAATGATTTTGTAATTTAAGAATATAATGCTTGTAGGTGAAAGTGATGTCTCTTCACCTATGTTAACCAAAATTCATATGAGAGGAATATCAATCCATGATTATATTGTTTTATTATATGCAAACTAAGCTTCTGTAATGATATTTTAATAGCTCAACAAAGAGGTAGAAATGGACTTTACCCCAACCAAAAATAACACTATCTTTTATGCTCCAATTTCATAATTATATCATTGATTAAACTATAATATGAATGGGCATTTTCTAAACACTAGATATAAGTATCATTGAAATTAGTTTACAATTTAACATACAGATATGCCCATCTATTGCAAGAGGAATACGACAATTTTATTAAATAGATTGCTCAAGAGAATGTGAAAGAATTAGTCATTAAAAAAGTTCCCATATATCTTATGGCTTATAGTTAGAAGAATAAGGCTTTGCATGGACTTTTCCAAGTAATGTTATTATACCTACATTTGTTGCTTACAAAGTGTAATATTTGTAATCCTCAAAATGGTACTTACTATAATCATATCCCAATCCAGAGTCTGAACATTTTTTTTTTGGGTGATAGAGGTGGAGAGGGCGGTGGAATGCAAGGTGTAAACTAATAGGGTATGATAGCATTTGATATAATTGAATTAGTTTAAAACTTAAAAGGGATAAGTCTCTAGCAACCAGTTCAACCCTTCAAACCATATCGCTCTGCACTTATATATGAGAACATTCACCCTGATGTAAAGCACGGTTGTTTAAAGTCAAATGTTCTATTCTATCTTATGTGTGTGTATACTTGCAAGCAAACATGCTTGTATCTATAAATAGGTAAACATGTACTGTTTTGATTTATTATGAAAATTGAACCATCTTTTTATTCTATGTACCTTAGATCTATAATTAATTGCTTAAGGGACTTGAGCTTAGGTTATAGTTTCTTGACATTCCAAGTTATTTGGTTGAAAATTAAATTCATCAAAGAAGAAATGAAATCCTGAAATCCATTTCTTGCCAATTCATTAATGGAATCTGTGAATAGGATGGGCAATGGATCTTAACAGTTTTAGTAATAAAGCTTCTAGAATTATTCATAGCATTGATGACAACAAGGGTCACCCAATCAATGCCTTTTCCTTCAAAAATAATTTTGGTCTTTAAAACCTTCAGTTTCTGTTCACACCTTTCAAAAATTCAGTAAAATCCCTATGAGAAAAAATCAAAGAAAATTTTCCATTCTGATTGAAGCAGAATAGCAAAAGTAAGAGATAAGTCCTAGAGAGAGTGAACAAAAAAGGACGGAAACTATAAGCAACAGCTACAAAAAGATACAAGTAGTGAGGCAAGCCACAAAGACCCACCAATACTAGAGAAACCTTAGAAAATTGATTTGCCTCCATGGAACCTCTCTCCCAACCCCTATTTATTGAAATTTCTATCAAGTTTGAGCTTTGATAATATATGATCAACCAACCTGCCAAAATTTTGAGGGCAAGTCTACACAAATATCACCATAATAAACTAAGAATTATGCATTATAAATTTACTCATTTCATTTCTCACCTACTACTACTTACTAGTTCCAACTAACAATTTAAGCCACAGTAAAATTATTTAAATATGGCTCATCAATGCTTCCAAATAATATAAACCAATTTATAAACAACTACATCACCTAAAAATGAATTCTTAACTAAGAAAAAGCGAAATTTAAATTACAAAATAGAGAAAGTTGACCTGTAAATGATCTATTATAATGCTTCCTTGATTTGGCCAACATTTTTCTGGACGCTTTTTTTGCAGTACAATTGAAACTTCACTTGGAATCGCACAATACTGTAATATTCTTTCTACTGCAACCATATACTGTTCGATTTGACAAATATAATACACTAGAAAGAAAACGCAACCATTCAGTGAAAGACCATATGAGAGTGATAACCCCACATATTCTGCCAAAAAACAGGATAAGCAATCAAAACAAAAAAATCCAAGGTCGCTGCAATAAGAACTCAGCTCATCCTTATGTTCTTAAATTGGAAGTAGTTTATATTTTATACTATTACCTTGTAAGTACAATAAACTAGTGCATTTATAAAAACTTGAAAACAAACACAAAAAGCTACAGTTAAAAAGCTCAAAATCAACAAACCAGGTTTTATAATTCCTTTGGGAAGGAGAACCAACAGTAATGCAGAGGAACAAAGAATGATGGTTCCAATACTTTCAATACGAAAACCAAGCCATTCATTTGCAGCACAGTTATGAAAGCGGATACATAAATTTGTGTCAACCAACTTATTATTAATATCCCTGAACCTTTCCTCATGGCAAAAAGCACGAATTGTTGTAATTCCAGTTAAAGTCTCAGAGAATTTGGCAATAATAGGTGCCATGGTAATCGAGTCCAAACGAGTGAGTTCCCTTGATGTGCTAAGGTAATATTTCTGCATTTGCAATAAATTTAACACATAAGAAGCAATCCTCATATAATAAGAGTAACAAAGAACAACTCAAATAGAAAAAAGATGTTAGATTTCAAGATATAATAAATAATATCAAAGATTAGGTAACTGCACCTATAAGTATCAATAGTAGAGACAAACACAGCATCATTGGGTAAAAGACTTGCCTGTCTTTCTAATAGCTACTATAAATTTTTGATGGTTTCAGTAACTTATTTCTCTAACTCTTCTGATACCATGTTGAAAAATTACACTAATAAACATAAACGATTAGAAAATCATCGAAAATACCTTAATAGATGTAATGTCCCTTTTTTTGGCACATTGAATTTTTTGCGCATTATGCTGTTCCTAATCCCACGAAGGCTATCTGACATGGAGTGATCATAATTCTATCTGCAGAGCAGTTGTGGGTGTCTCAAGTCTGCAATTTTGTCATGGATGGTCGAAGTTATTTGTCGGAAGATATTGGTCCAGTTTAATTATCAAATTTGGAGGTATAAGGAGTTTATTTAATTTGATAATTAAACAGGTCATTTTAATTATTTATTGTGCACTAAAGTATAAGGTTGGATTATTTAAAGTGACTTAATGTTATGTCTTGAGGGGAAAAAGGAAATGTTTATTTATTATTCCCTAGTCACTTAAAGTGTGCACATAACTTGGAAATAGAAATATTTTATAAGATGGGGGGAAAAAAGGTTCTATTTTCAAGAAAGATCATTTTGTAACTCCCAGAGGCTTTTAAAAAGGGAGTGATAGCTCATTTGGAGGGCATGTTGGGAATTTGTATTGTTATTCTGCTGGATTGAACCTGGGTGTTCTCTCTTTTCTCTACCTTCCTGTGGACGGAAACCCACTCGGAGAGGATCAGTTCTGGTGATGAGATATCCACCCTAGCTGGTAATTGATGATTTCCACTCAGGGAATCACATGGTGCTCAATGGATTTTGGAGGTTTTGTGAAGTTTATTATTGTGATCAGTTGGAGTGTAGTATGAGGTTTTTTTTATGCATATTAATTATGATTTTGAAGTTATTTATGTGTTTTGAATATTTCATGCCTTGGTTGTACATCCTGGCCGTACACTCGCTGAAAACAATGATGTTGATCAGAAATTCAAGTTGGTGTTTTTTGAAGACTTTGTTAATTGTATAGTTATTATCTGCCATAGACCTCTACATTGCAAGTGATTGGAAGTAATTAAATGCTGATTTGTTCATTCTGGGAGTGTCCGTACATATTCTTGGGCGTACACTGCTGAAGGCAATCGATGCTCATGATAAATTATTGCTGATGCTATTGAAACTTCTGTTATTGGCAATGCGTTTGCATCCTCTAAACAAGTCTTTCAAGTGTGATTTCATGGATTTTGATGCTGTATTAAGATTTCTATAGATGTCGTACCATTTCTTGGCCGTACCAGCTGAAAACTCAACTATGGAGAATGCTTTTGATATTGAAGTCTATATGTTCTATGCATTTGATGGAGTCTTTGTTTGATTAAAACAATGCATTTAAGACCAATCTAAGGAGTTCTGATGCAATATATGATTTTTAGTGTTCATCCGTACCAGAAGGCCATACACTGCTGAAGCAAATCGATGATTATGGAAAATTGATATTGGTGTTATTGTCATTTCTGTTGATTGCATTATGATTGTCTCTTCATGGTGCTTCACTTATGACAGTTTATAGGTGTTTAATGCTGATTTTGATTTATTGTGAGATCCATACCTGCACAGGCAGTACGGCCCAACTTGAGGAGAATTAATTGGTGACTAGTCATTTATCATTTGTTTCAGTATATAAACTACTCAGAATTAGTTGTTTGGTCAGCATGATCAGTTTTGCATGGGTCTTAAGTAAATCAGATTAGTATTGTTTGAAAATTGGTTGCATGCTCTTTCGTTGGCTGCCGTATAGGGTTCCCACAGTCAGCAAATTTGAAAGCACAAGCTTCAGTCAGTTTGGATCAGAATTTGCAATCATTCTCAGTTGTTAGGGTGATTGTGTATCCTCCAAGATGCAGGGTTTATCTTCATCAATGGGTTCTCAGGGGTAAATTCCACCAAGCTAATCATGTACTAATGAAATTGGTTGCATTTGATGTTTTTCATTGTAATTTCATTTTAATGCAAAAAAAAAACATATAATAATCCCCTGTATGGTTTACCGCCAGTATGGGCAAAGAAATCTTTATCTTTCTTGTTTACTCTACCCACTGGACAAGTGGAGAATACCCACTGAATAAGTGGATGGTTGTAGTTTCCATTTCTTGTATTTACACCCACTGAAAAGTGGTGAATCCTCACAATATGTGGATGCCCGCCGCAGCGGATGAATCATAGTTCCTAATTGCATTGTTGTTCATTGTAAGCCAACATCACTGTATGCTCTCACCTTGCCCATCCTGAGATCTGGGTGATCAGAAAGTGTGAGGCCTTTAGTTGTTTAATGCATTTATGCTAACACTGTTCATAGCATTGCAAAATTGGAAAAAATTCGGGGTAGCATCTTACAGTGGTATAAGAGCTGGTTTCTGTCTGCCAGCCTATTGGGTGATAGCTTTGTGCAGAGTGCATGTTCAAAAGTACCAGTTGCTGGTCAGAATATTCCAATGGTTTGATGAATTCATTTTCGCCAGTCAGGATGGATATAACTCTGTCTCAGAGGAAGACTGTGTCAAGAGAGGATCAGAGCAGAAGCCCACTTTCTAAGCACTTCAAGGATTCTTTCATATATGACCAACCTAGTAACTTGCAGAAAGGAGTAGCGGGAATCTCGCTATTTGCATTAGGAAATGAATTGGAGCTATTGCACATGTCTAAGTATACACTCCTCAGCAAGTTGGGAGAAGTTGAGAGTCATTTGACGAAGATCAAACAATCAGAGTGTAGGAATTTGAAGTGGGCTTTGAAGCCATTAATGATTGCTTTGGTTCAACCTAAGCTAATGAAACATCCTCATGAAGATGTAAGACTTGCAGTCACTCTTTGTCTATGTGAGATCACAAGAATCACCGCTCTTGAAGTTCCTTACAGAAAAGCCGTAATGAAGGAAATGTTTCAAATGATTATTGAAAGTTTCAGTAGATTGGCTGATATAGAAAGTCCTTTGTTTGTAAAGAGAGCTGCAATACTTGGGATTGTTGCAAATTTTGGTTTTGGGAACATCATGCTAGATATGGAGTGTGAGGAAGAAATTCTGCAACTTTTTCATTATTTCTTTTCTACCATTAGCATGTTTCATGAAGACCAAGTTATAACAGCCATGCAAGCCATTATGTCCCTAATCATTAATGAGAGTGATGAGGTATCTCATCCACTCTTGTCTATTTTATTGGCTAATCTAAGAAAAAATGATCAAGAATCCTTATCAATAGAGCAAGTATTAGCTGAAATGGTGTTGAGTCAATGTGAAGATAAATTAAGACCTTATTTGCTAAAGTGGGAAGAGGATGATTGCATGAGGATGGAACAAGCTGATGGGAAAGAAATTGTTGATGTGTTTGATGGAGATGACAAAGCATTTACTTTGGAGCAAGTTAGTGAAGCTTGTGAGAATCTTGTTGATCTTGAAGACACAAACGAGTATGATGAAGTTTCAAATGTGTTGGTTGGAAATCCAATGGCAATAGATGAAATTGAAGGTTGGAATTCTCCTGCTGAAATTAGTAAAGAAAAAAGAGAAGATTTTGCAAGTCCTAGATTTGATGAAGGGGTTGAAAATTTTGAAGATTATTGTTCTCTCGAAGTACAGATGAAAATGATTAACAAGATGTTTGATGGTGATTCTTCTTGCCAGCCTGTGATGTTACCAGCAGAATGCCGTGTTGAAGACATTAAAAACAATGATGTTACAGCTGGTAAAGAATTTGAAGGTGCTGAAAGTTGGGGAACAGCCCTTAATGTTGAGTATTTTCATCATCTTGAAGAAGGTAGTGCTGATTTCACATGGGAATATCCTATGTCAACTGTAGGACCACTTGTCATTTCTAAAGGTTCAATGGTAGAGCATGATGATGTGGAGTTTGTTGAAGATGTTAAATCAGCCCTTAAAGATGACTCTATGCTTGAAGATGGAGCTGCTATAATTTTTTATCAAAGTGACAATGAAGAGGAGACCACTTTCGTGGGATTGAATGGTCATGAAGAAGATAACTTAAAAGCAGTTGATTTCAAGAGTCATGCCTTTAAAGATATAACAAAAAGTTTGTTGTGTGTTGCTGATTTGGATTTTAAAATTCAGCCGTTAGTCACAAAAGATAAGATCGTACAAGTTTTAACACATTTGGACAGCACCCATAAGTTTGTTGAAGATCACTTTTGGAAGGCTCAAGTTGTCAAGAGACAGAAGGGTATGGAAGAAAGATCTTCACTTGATGATTGGCATGTTGTCAAAGGGGCTTTAGAAACACTAAAATCAAATTACTTGAATCTTCTTTATGATCGTGATCATGTCATTAAGTTTGTTGATCATACCAGTGATGCTTTGAGAAAAAAAGAGGTAGAGGTTGATAAGCTCACATCTGAGCTTAAGGCAACTAACTTCTTTGGAGTATACTCAAAGGGCTCTCTTAGAAGTTGAAAATTAGTTTGAAGTTGCACATCAATTAAGGGAGCAAGAAAATATTGTATTGGCAAATGAAATCAAGCTGGTGATTGAAGACCTTGATTTAATCCAAGAAGATTTTGACTTAGGACAACTTCCTAAGTATGCAGATTTAGAATTGGAACAATATGAAGAATTAATAGAACATGAAGATGAAAACAACTTCCAATCATTTGATAATCCTCTTTTTGATCTGGGAGTTGAGTTAACTTTTGACAATCCTCTTTTTGTGTTGGATGATGAAGACCAATCTGATGTGAGTAACACAAATGAGGACAGTAATAGGATATGGGATCCTGGTGAAGTGCACTCATGGGATGTTAATTTGTACAAAAACTGTTCAACTGGAAGTCTTCATCAGTTGTTGAAGGTGGGCATAAGGTTCAAGTATACAATGAATTAACTTCAATGATGGCTTACTTTCATAATGGAGTTTATTTTTAGGGTTCTATGGAGGATAGTGGTGTTGGTAAGATTGTTTTATGGATGTTTTTGGAGTCAAATTCTTATCATGAAGCTGTTGTCCTTACTCCTATCAGCCATCATAAGTTGTCAATTGCATATTTTTTCATGGATTGGAGAGAAATTTTGGTAATGACTTTGATGTAGGTTCGTTGGAGATGGCCTAAAACTCTTGTTGTTTCCATAAGATTTCAGTTTGGTGATGGCTGTCCCATTACTAATTTACTGAAATCAGAATTTTATGAAGTTATATTTGATTGTTGTAGCCATGAGATTGCATTTTTTATTGTTTCTAGCTCTTTTTGGATGGATGATAGATGGTTTCAGCTGAAAGGGACAAGTGTTTCAGTTAATTTGCTCTTTTGAATGCTGAGAATCTGATGATTCATGGCTGTTTGGAGTTACTTTCAGTTTGTGTTCAAGCTGATTTGTGTTCTTCCTTGGAAGAACATTTCAGTTTTTGGTTCCCATCTGTTGTTTCAGGTTGGATAAATTGCATTGATGACTTGTTGAAGGATGCCAACTCCTTCACTTTCATGGTTAAGTATGAAAATGAGGTTTGGGATCCAAAAGTTAGGGTGATTGGTAGAATGTTTCAGAGTTTTATGTAGAGTAGTTGTTATGTAGTTGACAGTTATATCAGAATAGCGCAGCAGAAATGGTGTGGAACATTCTTGAGGTTAACTTGGGATCTGTTGATGATTGTTTTTAGACAAGTCAACAATAGAGTAAAACACTAGAGTATCCCACTCTCTCTTGAATAAAGCTCTTCAAAGGCTAAACTATGTGATCTAGTGAAGTAACTCCAAGGTTCCTTTTTATAATTTATGATGGGTTAACTCAGTGATTACATGTGATCTTGCTGATAATCACAAAGGGACTTACGCAGACTCTTCTCCTTTCATTTAGCTTATTTCTCTTTTCAGCGTGGATGATATATCAATGATAAAGAAAAGACAAAAGATAAAGGTTCAAGGGATCTAATCTAAGGTCAATGAAGCAATGATGATGTATAACTAGACAAACTCCTCAATTAACCTAACTTCACTTCGCCAAGGATGCCTACAACTACATGAAGTTGGTGCAATCTCCTAAGGTTACGCGAATGGTTTTCAAATCATGAAAGCTTATGTAAGCACCCATAAGACAGCGCAGCTCAAACAAGCATCCACAATCAAACTTATACAAATAATAAGGCTCAGACTAGCTTTACACAACACTTCACTAGCGATGAATGTTAAAAGCATGAGCTAGGAGTTGATCAAGTATCCAATACAACATGCATTACATCAAAGAGCTACTCTACTTGAAACATCTCTCCACTTCATTAAGATACAAGAAATCATGTTACTCCACAAGACAAGACTTAAACACCAAGCGAACTCCAATGTCCTTTGCATTAATCTTGAGAATTATTTACAACAATTTCAAGCCCTCTCAGAGAATTTCAAGAGTCTCTCCTACTCTACTCCTAAAATCTACTGACTACTTTCTAATGATAATAATACAAATGAGGCAACAAGGCCTTTATATAGTAGTCCAGAATACAATGAATGGCTAAGATCAATTCAATAGCCAAGGGCTCAGATCATGCCACCTCGCAGGTAGTTACAACAACTTTCTATTTTTAGTACAAAAGAGAGGCAATAAAGGCACGCTTTCCAATGTGATAAGGTAAGGCGAAAGCATTTAAAATATCTTCCACATAGGCGTCCCTTTGGCTTCTTTCATTAAATGATACATTGAATATAGTTGAAATGATGTGGCTGCCTGTGATTGGCCTAATGATGTGTCTTCGCCACATAGGTGCCACCTTTGCAAACTTGTGGATTCCAACTAGTATCATCTTGTATGATGTGATTGCTTTGATACTTGAATGTTTGGGATGTACCTTGTTGATCTTGCCTTGTTCCTTTTTCTTGTAGACTGGATGTATAATATTTGTTGCTTCACTTAACTAACTTTGTGTACTTTCTTCTTCTTCTTATAAGTTGTATGATGATCTTCTTCGATGATGCTCTTGATGTAGAGAATAGTAGGAGATCTCTCTTAGACTTTGAAGGTTGAATGGAACTTGAAGTTGAATGAATTAAGTGTCTTCAACATGATGCTACTGATGAAGTGTACTCCCATAGATGAATGCTTTTTGATGATGATGCATTCTTGAACTTGACCTTGAAGTAGAGTGGATGAAAGCCTTGGAATAATGGCAACACCTTCCTTATGATGGAGCAGCTGACTTCTCAAGGAGACTTGAAAGCACCAGAGGTATTTGAAACTTTGGAGAAGTCTCTAGAATGCTTAACTATGATGAAGATGATCCTCTTATATGAATGTCTTCTAGATGATCTGAACATGATTTCCTGAAGGAGCTACATGATGCCTTGAAGGTTGAAAGATCTTGAAGTAGAATGTGGATGAAATGCTCCAACTTGATGATAACATCTTCCTTAACTCGTGCAACACAAAGGAAGAAATAATATCAAACCTTAATCTTACAACACCAAATAATCATTATAAATCAATTTCTAACCTTTCCAACCTTAAGTGCATTGGATGCCAAATTAGTTGATTTCTTGAGAACAATTACAAATTTCAAACTAAGTATCAATCATTAGAAGCGCATTAGATGGCACTTTCAATCTCTCCTCAAAAGGTTTCATAAAATCTGCCTTAAACTACACACTGAATGGGCGCATTAGATGAAGTTTTTTGATCTCCATTGAAGTTTCATCTTATGTAAACTACATCAGCCTTCTTGATTGGAGCTGTCGCATCAGATCAGCATTCTATATCTTGTTGAAATGTTCAAAACATGATGTAAGCTTCTCATTAGTGAGGCGCATTGGATCAATAATCTGATTTCCCCTTTGATTCTAACATCATTTCATCCTTGGATCTGTCGCATCAGATTAAAATGCTAGGATCTTGGTTTGAAAGCTGTTTAAGTGGCACAACAGATTTGAGATTTGAGTTCTTCCTTGAGGTTTATGTCCTGAGATGCCTTAATCTTTAATTCACTAACCCTTGGACTTGGCACACTAGATCAGCTTCTTGGATCCTCTGGAATGATCTCCCTGTAGGCGTAGTGGTTTGAAATTTTGGATCTTTTATCACTAGCGCATGGGATCAGCAATTTGATTTCCTCTTCCTACTCCTTTGGTGCATTAAATTGAAGGTTTGGAAATCATCCTTGTATTGAGCGCATTGGATCAAGGTTATTGAATCCTCCTTAAAACCTTACCCTCTCCCTCACTTTTGGCGCCTTAGTTCAAGCATGTTGAATCCTCTTCTATCTCCCCTTGGCGGATCAGTTGGAGATTCGGAAATCCTCTAGAAGGTAGCGCAATAGATAAAGGTTTTAAGATCCTCTAACCTAGCGCATTAGATTGGGGTTTTAAGATCTTCATCCTTTTCTGTCCATAGCGCATTGGTTGACACTCTTGAGATCCTCTAGAAATTAACCTTGAACTTATGATGTAGCAATTCCAACCGAATTCCTCCTTTCCTTAGACGGTGCATTGGTTTAAGGTCTTAAGATCCTCTACAAATCAGTCTTTCAAACACTTACCTTATCTTCTCCTTAGAAGGGTAGGTTTAGCGCATTAGATAAGGGGTATAAGATCCTCTGGAAACTTATAAAATTTGCACTTAACACTTAAAACCTACCTCAAGCTCTTAGCGCATTTGATCAAGGGTGAAGGGTCTTCCTGAAATTAGTGCATTGGATCAGGTTTTTAATGTCTCTTTGAAAGGTGGTGCAGCAGTTTAAGATTTTAAATCCTCATCCTTTTAAATGACCTCTCCAAAAGCTGGCGTATTGGATGGACATATCGAAATCTTCCTTAAAATGCCTTGGATCAAACCTTTTACACCCTCAAAGACTTGGCGCATCGGTTAAGGTCTTTGATATCTTCCTTGTATGGCATATATATTCTTGCAAATTAATCTTGAATCACTTCTACCTAGGTCGCATTGGATGGGCAATCTGAAATCTTCTTCTATCATCTCCATAATGGCGCATTGGATCAAAGAAGTGATTTCCTCTAGGATTGGTCTCTAAACCATGGCGCATTTGATCAAGTTTGAGGTCTCCTTCCTTAGTGGCGCTTTGGTTAAGTGTTTTACAACCCTCCAAGGCGGCGCAATGGATGGCACTTTTGAATTCTTCTTGAAATCATCTTGGCGCATTGGTTCACACTTCCAAGATCCTCTACAACCTAGTGCATTGGTTAGCAAGTTTGGAATGCCCTTGCTGTGGCGCATTAGTTCACACTTTTGATGTCCTCTTGTTGTGGTGCATTGGTTGACACTTGTGAGATCTTCTACAAATCGGCGCATTGGTTGAAGTTTTTGAATCCTCTGGAGTACTTAGCCGATTTTTTAGGGTTCTTGAGGGTAAAGGTATATTGAAAAATATATTTAAGTATAAGAATATACTTTAAATATTTTTCAATATACCTTTCAGGATGTTTGAGATAGGTCTCGAATCCACCGGATTTAACATGCAAAATCTAGAATTTGGAGGATCCACCAGATTTCAGACTTAGTCAATTTTTTAGGATTTTCAGGATTTCAAGCTACCAGACTTAGTCATTTTCAGGATCTCAAACATATATCAGGGTTGGTCTCAATATTCATGAATTGGATGGAATTTGATCAAGACTCTTCATTATTGCAAGTTCATGTTCCAGATGAGACCTCCAGTTATAAAACAAAACCTTCTAGGAAAGAGACTCATTGTTGGACTGGCAGAGGAATGAACCGAAAACATCATCCAGAACCTAATACAAAGCATCAGAGCTCAAAAAAAGGGGGTCCCCATTTGCAATGGGGCGATGTGTGATTTGGTCAGAACAGGATCCAGGTATATTATTGTTAATCATGCAGGTTTCTTTGTTGGATGACATGTATTGCTTGAGGACAAGCAATCTTGAGCAGGGAGGATTGTAATGTCCCTTTTTTTGGCACATTGAATTTTGTGCGCATTATGCTGTTCCTAATCCCACGAAGGCTATCCAACATGGAGTGATCATAATTCTATCTGCAAAGCAGTTGTGGGTGTCTCAAGTCTGCAATTTCATCATGGATGGTCGAAGTTATTTGTCAGAAGATATTGGTCTGGTTTAATTATCAAATTTGGAGGTATAAAGAGTTTATTTAATTTGATAATTAAACAGGTCATTTTAATTATTTATTGTGCACTAAAGTATAAGGTTGGATTATTTAAAGTGACTTAATGTTATATCTTGAGGGGAAAAAAGAAATGTTTTATTTATTATTCCCTAGTCACTTAAAATGTGCAAATAACTTGGAAATAGAAATATTTTATAAGTGGGAGGAAAAAAGGGTCTATTTTCAAGAAAGATCATTTTGTAACTACCAAAGGCTTTTTAAAAGGGAGTGATAGCTCATTTGGAGGGCATGTTGGGAATTTGTATTGTTATTCTGCTGGATTGAACCTGTGTGTTCTCTCTTTTCTCTACCTTCCTGTGGATGGAAACCCACTCGGAGAGGATCAGTTTCGGTGGTGAGATATCCACCCTAGCTGGTAATTGATGATTTCCACTCAGGGAATCACATGGTGCTCAATGGATTTTGGAGTTTTTGTGAAGTTTATTATTGTGATCAGTTGGAGTGTAGTATGAGGTTTTTTTTATGCATATTAATTGTGATTTTGAAGTTATTTATGTGTTTTGAATATTTCATGCCTTGGTCGTACATCCTAGCTGTACACCTACTGAAAACAATGATGTTGATTAGAAACTCAAGTTGGTGTTTTTTGAAGACTTTGTTAATTGTATAGTTATTATCTGCCATAGACCTCTACATTGCAAGTGATTGGAAGTGATTAAATGTTGATTTGTTCATTCTGGGAGTGTCCGTACATATTCTTGGGCGTACACTGCTGAAGGCAATCGATGCTCATGATAAATTATTGCTGATGCTATTGAAACTTCTGTTATTGGCAATGCGTTTGCATCCTCTAGACAAGTCTTTCAAGTGTGATTTCATGGATTTTGATGCTGTATTAAGATTTCTATAGATGTCGTACCATTTCTTGGTCGTACCAGCTAAAAACTCAACTATGGAGAATGCTTTTGATACTGAAGTCTATATGTTCTATGCATTTGATGGAGTCTTTGTTTGATTAAAACAATGCATTTAAGACCAATCTGAGGAGTTTTTGATGCAATATATGATTTTTAGTGTTCATATGTACCAGGAGAAGGTCATACACTGCTGAAGCAAACCGATGATTATGGAAAATTGATATTGGTGTTATTGTCATTTTTGTTGATTGCATTATGATTGTCTCTTCATGGTGCTTCACTTATGACATTTTATATGGTGTTTAATGTTGATTTTGATTTATTGTGAGATCCATACCTGCACAGGCAGTACGGCCCAACTTGAGGAGAATTAATTGGTGACTGGTCATTTATCATTTGTTTCAGTATATAAACTGCTCAAAATTAGTTGTTTGGTCAGCATGATCAGTTTTGCATGGGTCTTAAGTATTGTTTGAAAATTGGTTGTATGCTCTTTCCTTGGCTGCCGTACAGGGTTCCCACAGTCAGCAAATTTGAAAGCACAAGCTTCAGTCAGTTTGGATCAGAATTTGCAATCATTCTCAGTTGTTAGGGTGATCGTGTATCCTCCAAGATGCAGGGTTTATCTTCATCAATGGGTTCTCAGGGGTAAATTCCATCAAGCTAATCATGTCCTAATGAAATTTGTTGCATATGACAATTTTCATTGTAATTTCATTTTAATGCAAAAAAAAAATATAATAATCCCCTGGATGGTTTACCGCAAAGGTGGGCAAAGAAATCTTTATCTTTCTTGTTTACTCTACCCACTGGACAAGTGGAGAATACCCACTGAATAAGTGGATAGTTGTAGTTTCCATTTCTTGTATTTACACCCACTGAATAAGTGGTGAATCCCCACAGTATGTGGATGCCTGCCGCAGTGGATGAATCATAGTTCCTAATTGCATTGTTGTTCATTGTAAGCCAACATAACTGTATGCTCTCACCTTGCCCATCTTGGGATTTGGGTGATTAGAAAGTGTGAGGCCTTTAGTTGTTTAATGCATTTATGCTAACGTTGTTCATAGCATTGCAAAATTGGAAAAAATTCGGGGTAGCATC
Organism: Cunninghamia lanceolata; assembly: GCA_027924645.1. Classification (NCBI taxonomy): domain Eukaryota; kingdom Viridiplantae; phylum Streptophyta; class Pinopsida; order Cupressales; family Cupressaceae; genus Cunninghamia; species Cunninghamia lanceolata. The sequence continues at coordinate 5,363,016 of BSBN01000209.1, forward strand.
TTACAATAGATATAAATCATCTTTATTTCAACATTTGGTTGCTAAAGATGATTATGGTCGAGATACCATATGTAGGTTCTAGTGCATTTATAAATGGTAATGTTATTACTGAATTCATTATTTTTTAGCTTTGAGGGTGAAATTTACATGATCAAACTGAATATAGCAATGGGTTCTCCCTTGTCTCCAATTGCAGTTAAACTTTTCATGGAGGGTTTTTATAAGAGAGCTTAAAAAGTTACCCATTAATGCAAGGTTGGTGGAAGAGATTTGTAGATGACACATGTTTTTTGGGATATTGGTAATGACAACATTAATGAATATTCTCATACACCTTAATAGTATTTAATCACAAATACAATTCATGAATTAATGACAAGAAAACAGTTGTATCCAGTCTTGGATGTACTTTCTAGTAAAGAAAAGAAAGAAATTTTTCACACCAAGTTTATTCAAAAAAGACAACACCAATTTGTACCTAGAAGTGATTCATATCGTCATTCTATATAAAAAGTTGGTGTGTTGAAAACATTGGCTAATAGAACACTTAAGGATTTCAACACTTTTGGAGAAGGATCACCTCATGAGGATACTTAAGAAGAATGTGTAATGTCCCTTTTTGGCCAATTTTAATATTTTCCGTAAACTTCAATGAATGTGCAGAAATTAATTTTTTAATAAAAAGAATATTTAATTAATTATAATTAATTTAATGATAAGTCGTCCTAAGTTTCCCTAAGGATTGCTTATATTTAATTATTTATTAAGCTGAACAAAGGAAAAATAATAAAGTGACTTTATAAAGTGTCAAAAGTGAAATTTATTCCTCCCGCTAATGGGACAGTACATTAAGTAGGTAATCATTTCGCGGCATGCCCCTCGATCAGTTTGTGTGGATATGACTGAAGACAGGCTGGCATTCTTTCCTAGACAAATGGCGTGTGGTAGTGATTTTGGTATTATAATTCAAATGACAGGTGGTGTCTCATTTATGTTCAACGGTAAGTCTCTCCATCTCACCAAATACTCTCTAATCACCCTATTCCGCAACCTGCGCTCCCTCATATCCAAGATAGTATCAAGCACTAATATCAACATACCCTCCTCATCAAGAGGTGGAAGATCTGGAGAAGAAACAACATGCTGGCCCAATGCCTTTGTTGTACCCATACAAAAAATTTCGTATATGCATATGAACATCCTAAAAAAGATGCCCAAACACACCTCCCAAGCACCATGTAGCCTTGTCATTATTTCGCTAACCCTACAGGTACAAGACATATCAAAAGAGAGTGATCCAAGGCTCGAATGGAGGGAGATTCTGGCAAGCCAATCAGGCTTCGAGCTGTGAAAGATCATCTAGAAGCGAAGGCCAAAGTGATGGATCAAAGACCAAAATGACACAAAGGAACCAAGGAAAGCAATGCAAACACATCTAGCAAATCAAAATTCAATTTTGAAAATTTTGAAAATTTGAAAAATTTTGAAAATTTTTCTAAGGCATTTTGGAGCGTTTTTGGGCAAATCTCCCTCCACCTTGGAGCATTCTTCAAGGAGAAGAGGCTTCAATAAGAGCTTCAAGTCTTATGAGCCTAATTGCCAAACTTGAAGGCTTTCTGTTGTCAAATGAAGAAGTTATGGCAAAAGAAGCTCCGCAAGTAGAGACAAATGACGTTGATCCAAGCAGTCTCCGTCAAAAGGGCTAAGGCAAAATTCAAAATTTCCATGGCCAAAAATCATGATGAAAGAGCATGGAGAATGGTGAAACAATCACGAGGTTTTCATAAAAATCTCAAGCCAAAAAGATCAAGGTTTTCAAAGGAAAAGTATGAGAAAATTGTCAAGGCAAAGTGCCTTGGTGAAAGGCACATATATTGGCCATATTGCCCCCCTTTTTGCCATCTCAAAAAGGTGCTTATTTTGACCATTTTGCACTCCTTTTATGCCATCCCAAAAAGGCACTCATTTTGAACATATTGCACTCCTTTTTGCCATCTCAAAAAGGCACTCATTTTGAACATGTTGCACTCCTTTTTGCCATCTCAAAAAGTTGCTCATTTTCATAAATATGCACTCCTTTCTGACCTCTCAAAAAAGGCGTTCATTTTCACCAAAACACACGCCTTTTTGACCCTTGCAAAAGGCGCCCTTTTTGGGCTTTTCACACACCTTTTTGGCCTTGGTAAAAGGCGCTCAAATTGGATGATTTGTAATCATTTATGAGCATTCCAAAAACATCAATATACCTCCATTTTTTGCGCCCAATTTGCAGGAGAGAGAAGATCAAGGGTTATAAATAGAGTTCTACCATTCACTTCTACTTCACTCTTCTTTGTTGCATGGAGCTAAAAATAAAAGCACTCTATTTGTAGAGTAAAGCACATTGGAAACCCTAAAAGGTAATTTGCTTCTATAAAGGATGTATTCATGCATTCTATTTGTCACTTCCAAGGCTACAAGAAGGGATTAGAGGCTGCACTTCACATGGGACGCCATTGATGGAGGTTTAGAATTTGAAAGGGTTTGAGTAGAGGCGCTTCACCTAGAAGACCAAGACAACACTATATTGCATCATTCAATCCATCTTTCTTTCATTCAAAGACTTGCCTACACACTAGAAGGGCATTCTTTCACATTGGCGGCCATTATCAAGGGTTTCAAACTTTTCATGATAGGTTTAAGGCACTTTTCGGGCCAGCAATATACCTAAGGGGCAGATCTTGCACTCCAATGCACTATATTCTCCATTCTACATCATCTAGAGGCACTTTTGCACACTCATAAGGCAGCGCTCAGTCCTTGGTGGCCATTTTTGGAGGTTTTTCAAGCTTTTTCCTTGCTGGATATCACTGTTACAGTCCAAAATGTCCACCTACAGCCAAAGGAAAAGTGATTTGTAAGGCCTCTATGTTCAAATTTTCTCATTTCTAGCGCATACCCACCTGGGGAAAAGGCATTTTCCATCATCCTTGACCGTTTAGAGCTCAGATCCGGCAAATCTTTGAAGTCACAACTACAAATTTTCACTTTCCAAGGTCAAAAAATGAATTTTTTCACAAAAATTAGAATTTGGACAGCGAGAAGAAAGACCTGATTTTTTTGGACAGCAAGCATACAGAGGTCTAAATTTGCCATTTTCAAGGCACAACAACGTCAAGGAAGACTCCTCCAAGCCACAAAGCAACCATGCAATATTCCTTGGTCACCATTGAGGCCAAATCTCCGCTTAAACATGAATATTCCAAAGTCAAAGAGACAGATTTGTGCCAGGTTTCAGCCAAAAGTTTTGACTTGAAATCCTTGATAAGCTCAGGCAGTACGGCAGCGAAAAACTTGAAGAATTCTAGGCTCACTCAAGCCGGTTCATTTCCCATAGCCGCTCACAGTCTTGAATTCATGCTTTCATGCATAAAACACTATGATCCTGAATCTAGAGAAATTAGAGTAGTGGATGGAAGGGTGATTGCCAGCCTGAAGCCTGATGATATAGAGTATGCCCTCGGCATCCCACCATTTGAAGAATCACTCATCCTTGACCTTGAAGAAAGTGACAGAGTATGGAGCTCAAGTGTTAATAAGTGTCAAAGGATAGCCTACAAATGGCTAAAGGAAAGAAGAAATACACTCCCAAGGAATGTGGGTAGAGGCCAGTTTAAGGACGAGTATGCAATCATGATCACATTACTCAACCGCATTACAGGCCAAGCTGAGGGGAGAAGTTTCAAGAGATGGATGTTCTATATCACCAACACCGTAGCCAATGGAAGTGTAACCTATGAGTGGTCTACCCTCATAAGCAACTGTATTCACCGGCAGATTACAGAGTTTTCTAGAACTCGCGAGTTTAGGATGACATCCTACTTGCTATTCATGTTGGCCAAGCAACACCATTTTGCTGGGTTGAATTTCGTGGGCTCTCTACAAAATACTAGAATCACCAAGCTATACCCTCAATTAGAGATTTCAAACTCCCAAAAGCATTTCCGTTGAGTCAATGACGCCTTTCTAATGTTCATCGTGCGTGACTTGGAGAACCTAATGCATGTCAGGATTTCAGAGGAGGCTAGAGTGGCGATCTCGGATTGGGCAGACTGGTACATTCAGTTTCCTACCTTCTACATTTGAGTGTACGGGTTCACATCCTATCCATATATGCTACCAAGATACCCTTCTGATGAGGTGGTCTTCATGGAGTTCCTGCGTCAGAGCGAAGAAGTTCATAGTTTCCTACGCAGCAGGCATAAAATTGCAGTCAGCTTCCCTATCCAACTTGGCATCTTCAAATGCAAGAGTGCTTCCGATGCAAAAGTAATTGGAGAAGAGATGTCAAAATTCGGCCTAAAGACCTTCAAGGAAAAACGCACTTATGATCCCAAGGAGGTAATGAAGTCTAGACTTAGTGGCAGGTTCGCCCATGTGCCAACTATGGAGGATTTCTGGGCTAACTATGAGGATGAATACGAGGTTCACCGAAGGAGTTTCAGTCGTTTCACTTTGGAGCAGATACTGACTTTTCTTGATGAGGACCCCAAAGGCTTACATGAAAACAATTCAATCGTATCTCCCAAATTCATCAAAGATGGAGTTGATCCACAACCTTTGCCACAAATTGATTGATCTCTCCAAGAGATAACCTCTCTCGCTGAAAGAACCAAAGGGGTGGTGAAACGAAGCTGGATGTTCATTAATATTCAGAGGCAAAAGAGGACTAAAGCACCAAAGGACAAGACTTCTACAGTAGAGCCGCCACCTTCATCTACTCACTTGACCACACAGCTAAAATCCAAGGTAGTGAGTGGGAAGACCAAAGAAGTGAATATCACCGAGGAAGAACCCTTGAGGGTGACCCAGAAGAAGAGAACTCAGTCTCAAGCCCTGGTGTAGTAACAACCAAAGGCAATCTCATTGCCACCAGCTGAGCCGAATTCACCAACGACTTCTATTTCAGCTTCTACTTCATCTTCTTCAAAAGAGAAAAATTTACCTACATCACAGAGGATACCTGAACCTCATCAGTCTCCCATATAGGTCACTTCAACACCATTTAACTCATCAGGAGTTGAGGAGGCAGATGAGCTAGAAGTAGAATAGAGGCTTGAATCACATACAGTAATGGAGGTTGATCTAGGGTTTGAGCCTGACACAATGTTAGAGTTTGATCCTGAGTTGAAGTCACATTTTGCACCTCCTGAGGTTGAAATCATGCCAACTCTAGAGGTTGAGGGTGAAAACTGTCTAGAGCCAATATTTCAAAGATCTACTCCTACTGGGCTCCATACAGTGATTAGAGAGAAAAAGAGAAGACCATCTTACCAGTTGGATTTCAATGCTCTGGCTAAGACATTCAAAGAGCCTTCAACAAAGAAGCTTAAAAAGCAGTCAAGGATTTTGAAGTCTAATGAAGGCGAGTTGATCATAGAGACCGTTGTTCCTCCTCAGGACAAAACGATAAAGGATGTCGAGCCTGATGATTATCACATTATCAAGACTAGCTTGGGTCATAGTACCCAACAAGCGGCAGTGAATATCTTGGAGGTTGCTACTAATACCATGAGGATTAGAGTGTTGAAAGATGGAGAAGACAAGGCTGCCCTCAAATCAGAAAATAAGCAGTTGCGTCAGTACATTTCACAACTCCTACATTCACCTTCACCACCTTCACTCTTTTTACTGCAGGTGATGGAGTCTCCTGATGATTAGAGACAGTTAAGCCAACTGGTGGTATATGGCAAACACACCAAGGATTGGGTTGAGCATTTCATAGCAAAGAGTGTTGACTTTCTAGCAAAGTTGACAATAGTAGTGTCCAATTCTAAGGACATTCTCCCAGGAATTCAGAACATGTTAGAGTGCATGACGAATATGGAGCTTATTTACGATAGGCTGTTGGTGAGATTGTAGGCACTCAACATGAGGCCTATAACAGCGAAGCAGAAGTCTATGTTTTCTCATGGACTCATTAGTACTCCTTGATTTACACCTCAAAGGATATAGCCTCGAAGTTGGCTACGTGGACAGAAAAACTTCTTAACATTGAGAAGTATGCTATTGATTTTGTCCAAAACATTCCTTGCAAGTATTTCAGCGATGAAGGCATAAATTGCCTTGTTCATTATTTGCAGGATGAGTTCGTGCAGCTGATCTGCAGAAGGTTTTGTGATGATCCCCACGTAGACAAGATGTATCTCTTGGTTGAAATTGCATCAAAATTCAACAAGGCTGAAAAGAATATGAAGATTTAGTAAAGACCACCGAAGATGTTGGCATCGACCTACAGATGAGGACGGTTCATCTTGACTCTATCAGTATATCAAATGAGGCCAGAGTTGATGAATTCGAGAGAAATCTCAATTCTCAGACTCAGCCATTTTTTCACTATCTGTAGGAGGAATCTATTTTGGGCAGTGGGAGAGATTTCCAAAGTAGTTTCTATTTTGAGAACTGACTTTGCTTTCTAGAGTTAAATCTATTTTTGGATTTGCTTTTGGAGATCATGCAAATTTTCTTTAAGTGGAACTCAATGTGTAATAACATGCAAGTTCAATTAACTGAATCGCATGAAAGATATTTTTATTTTTTAAATTGCTAATAAGCTTGCATGCTTCCCATGCAACATTAGGGTTAGAGTGGAGAGTGTTAGTTAACTCTTCCTTTTATTTCTTTGAATCTTTGCTTTTTAGGGTATAAATAAGTGTATTCTATACACTTAAACTTCTTAATGGTAAATGCTGAGACTATCTCGCATATTATTGTTCAACAATGTTGTGTGTTTTGATTACTTTGAGGAATGAGAATATGTTGTTAAGATTAGAAAGAATTGTTTATGACTTTGTTCTTAAACAATTGTTTTTTTTATCTTTATTGTTAAATCTTTGTTGTCCCTCTGTGTTAAATCTCCAAGTTGTTCCTTCAATTTCTTTATGCTCTGGATTTACTTAAAGAAATTGCAAGTGTGTTTATTAAAATTTAGTTATTTTCTTTTGCAATATCCTGAAAAGTCTTGGAGTATTGCAGAAGAGCTTCAATTGCCTTATGCTCGTGCTCTGAGAAACAAAAAGATAGGTTAAATTATAATTGTCTTTTTAAATTTCTTTGTCTGAGGGAGCTTCCCCTCCTAATTTGAAGAACAGTCCTACTATACGCGTTGTTATGTTTAGTACACCGCAAGGTGCGAATTTAAATGCTACCAGCCTTCTTGAGGCATGATACATGGAAGACATTATGAATCCTACTACTCGATTGCAAATCAAGTTCATAAGCTACCTCTCCAACTCTCCTCACTATCTTGTAGGGACCATAAAATCTGGGCTTAAGTTTTTCTGCACCGCTCTTCTTCAAAGTAGACTGTCTATATGGTTGAAGGCACAAAAATACTAAGTCACCTACCTCAAATGTCCTCTCAATACAATGTCTATCAACATACATCTTCTGTTGATTTTGTGCCTTCTGAATGTTATCCTTAAGTGCCTTAAGGATGTCCTGTGTATCCTGCATCAACTCCCTTGCTCGAGGAGCTCTACTATCATCAAAGGCCAAGTCAATGAAAGATAAGGAATCATATCCATACAAAGCCCTGAATGGAGACATGCCAATCAACATGTGGTAGGTGGTATTATAACAATACTCTCCCAAATGTAACCACCTAATCCAAGCGCGTTGCTGCCCCGCAACATAATTGCGAAGATAACCCTCAACCCACTTATTCACTATCTCCTTCTGTCCATCCGTTTGAAGGTGATAACTAGTGCTCGATGTCAAATCTATACTAGCTAATTGGAAAAGCTCCTACCAAAACACACTGAGAAATCTGATGTCCCGATCACTGACAATGGTCTTTGGAAGGCCATGCAAACAAAACACCTCTCTAAAGAACAACTCCACAACCTACAATGTTGAATAGTCTGATGAAATAGCATAGAAGTGTGCATATTTGGTCAACCTGTCAACAACCACATATATGCAATCTCTGCCCTGAACCTTCAGTAGCCTGTAATGAAATCCATCGATATACTCTCCCACTTCTGCTCAAGAATAGGTAATGGCTGAAGTAGACCTATTGGGAAAGTATGCTCTGACTTGTTCTACTGACAAGTCCAACACTCTCTAACATGCTGCAACACATCATCCTTGACACCTCGCAACGAGAATTTCTCTCTAATCTTTCTATAGGTTTTGAAAAACCCTAGATGCCCTATTAGAGGTGTGTCATGGATAGCTTTCAATATCTTTTGTTTCAGTTTTTATTCAAGTACTAAGTAAATTCTATCCTTATAATAAATCACACCATCTACCACCTTATATCTATCATCCTGAATCAAACCATCCATGAGCTCGCATGCAAATGTATTCTTGGAATACTCAACTAAAAGTTGAGATTTCCAATCAGCTGAAATCTTACTCATAGAGCAAATAGTAGGCCTCCTGGAAAGTGCATCGGCAACAATGTTCTTCTTGCCCTTCACAAACTCAATGTCAAAATCATATGCTGTATTTTGCTAACTCTTTTTTGTTGTCGTTCATTCAAATCCTTTTGCTCAAAAAAATATCTCAAGCTGTTGTGGTCGGTCCTAACCACAAATTTCGCACCTACCAAGTACTGACAAAACTTTGCCAATGCATGCATAATGGAAAGCATCTCCTTGTCATAGGTGGAATATAGTCTCTCGGCATCTCTCAATTTCTTGCTCTCATATGCAATAGGATGTCGATTCTGCATCAACACAGCTCCAATACCCTCTCCTGATGCATTACACTCAAGTACAAAGGATTGTGTATAATTTGGTAATGCCAATACCAGACAAATAGTCATCACCTCCTTAAGCCTGTCAAAAACCATCTAAGCCTCATCTGACCATCTGATTACCCCCTTCTTAGTGAGATTTGTAAGTGGTGTTGCCAACTATGAAAATCCTTTAAGAAACCTCCTGTAATAACTGCATAATCCCAAGAAACCTCTCAAATCTGAAATGCTCCTAGGAATGGGCCAATCCTGAATACCTTGAATCTTCACCTGATGTACTCTAACTCCATCGATGCTGATGACATGTCCCAAGTAAAGAATCTCCATCATCCCAAACTAACATTTGGAAGCCTTAGCATACAATGATTGTGCCTCCATAACACCAAGTATCTCATCAAGATGCCGAAGATGCTCCTCCCAAGTCTTACTATAAATCAAGATATCATCAAAGAATACCAACAAAAACTTACGCAACTGCTTGTTGAACACATGATTCATACAAGACTTAAATGTAGCAGGCACATTAGTAAGACCAAATGGCATGACCAAGAACTCATAATGTCTATCGTGACATCTGAATGCAGTCTTATTTATATCTGTAATGTCCCCAATTGTCTTTCTGCCTCAGGGATAATTATTATTATAACTATTTAATGTTACCTAGCAAAAATGCTAAGTTTAAAAGGTAATATTAAATGATTATATTAAAAGGTTATAAAGTGACATGATAGCTTACTTAAATAAAGTCACTTTATAACATTAAGTTAAGGCGGGAAAATAATAAAAGGTCTTCCTGAGAGAAGTAATATGAAGAGACAAAAGGAAAATAATATTATATTCCTCTCAAAAGGTTATAAAAGGACAATGAGAGCTTATTTGGGGAAGGCTTTTGGAATTTGTATTGTTACTCTGTTGGATTGAACCTGCGTGTTCTTCCATTTGTACCTTCTTGTGGATGGAAACCGACTTGAAGAAGCTCAGTTTCGGTGGTGGAAGATCCACCCTAGCTGGGAAAAAGGTGGCTTCACTCAGGAGTCACATGGAGCTAATAAGATGAAATATTTTTATGGAGTCTTGATATACATTTTAGTTCTGATTTGGTGTGAGATTATTTATGAAATATTGGTATGATATAATATATATGTATAATTTTTATAACTGTGTGCCTGAAATGGCCGTACTGTATTGCCGTACCATGTAATGGGCAGATATTGATACAAGCTTATCTTTCAGGTATTTGAACTCAAACTTGATTGTAATGTCATGATGAGATCTTATAACTATTTTTAAGACAGATTTGGATGGTTTCTATGCTTGCATTCCTTGTATTATGGGAGCTCTATACTAAACAAGCCGTACCTTCATGAATCATACAACTTGTGCAAGGAATTAATATTGATGATTGTTTGACCAATGCCTTTGGTAATATCATTGTATGCCTTGACTGTTTCTTTCAAGACATATTTCAGGACCTTTGGATTAGTATTGAATGGATGCTGATCTGATCGTACCATGCCATGGCCGTACATGTTGAAGTGATAGATGGATGATCAGAAATTAATGTTTGAGTATTAGCCTTCTTTAATGTTTGCAGATTGATTGTTATGGTTAGACAATCACATTTATGTGGATCTTGCAGTGTTTATTGATAGAATTCAAGTATGCCATGAGACATCCGTACCATCAGTCCGTACATCTCAGAGCCGTACAAACTGCATGTTTCAGATTTTAAATTCTTGGCATTGTGATTGATGATTGTAACAGTTTGTGATGTTCTTGAATGATGATTGCAATGTTTTCTGGTGCTTCTTATCTTAAGATTCTAGATAGACATTTGAAATGTGTGACTCATGCCATAACAGGGTCGTAAATGCTAGAACTAGTCGATCATGATCAAAAAATACTAATAAACCCTTTGCATAATAGTTGTTTGGGAGATTGTTTGATATGTATAGACATTTATATGCAGATATATAACATAATTTTCTGAGCAATCTTTGCTGAGTTCTGCATGGTTTCCGTACATATGTTGTTGTACCATTTATGGAGAATGTTTTGACTTTTGATGTCCTTTCATGTTTATGTAAATGGATATAGTTTATAATGGTTTTAATTGTCTTGGACACCACTAAACAAACATTGTGATATGAGATTTGGGCAGTCATCAAGGAGTTATGTTATGGTTCGTACATGCTGGACTGTACGGACTCGCACAGGAGTTTAGACTACTTCCTTGTATTTTTGTCCTGCCTTTGGGTCTTATTGGTATTCATCCTGGAAAGATTAGGAGCATCACTTTGAAATCTGGAGATTGTTCGGAGTTCCTTTTCATTGTTCTTTGATATCATTGATGATTCAGCCTCATAATGCCTTACAGCAGGGTCCTTGGTCTATGTAGCATGCATTGATGAATGGATCTGAAGTTATATATATTGTATTTGGACCTTAATACAGTGCTAAAGGGACTGTAATAACAGTTGAGGTGTTTTGTTTATCATGGGGTATGCAATGCTATGACTTATGATAGGGCAGTGATACAGTTTGAAAGAAATCTGAGTTTCCAACAATGTATTCTGATTAGATCTGAAGTGCATTGCCTCAGCTTTGATAGTGAAGGTATGAGTTTCCTAATGAGCTTGCTAAGCAGGGTATTATCACAATGATTTCCAATATCTCCATGTTGCCAAGAACCAACCCTAGTCATAGTTTTGGGTTATATTGCATATGATTTTAAGCTTTATTTAATGCAAACACATAAGTACCCCTGGATGGTTTACCGCCAGTGTGGAGAAAGAACTCTTTCTTTATTGTTCTCACCCACTGAATAAGTGGATGGTTGTAATCTTCATTCTTGTTCTTTATCCACTCAAAGTGGTGAATCCCCACCGTATTGTGGATGCTCGCCACAACGGATGAATTGCATTTCATTGTTGCATAATTGCTTATTGTAAGCCAATCACCGTATGCTCTCACCTTGCCCATCCTGGGATCTGGATGATCAGAAAGTGTAAGGCCTCTAGTTATTTATTGCATTTATGCTAACATTGTTCGTAGCATTGCAAATTTGGAAAAAAATTTGGGGTAGCATCTTACAATATCCTCCTCACAGACACGAATCTGATGGTAACCTGAACAGAGATCAATTTGTGAAAAATACACAGCCCCGTGTAACTCATCAAGTACCTCATTGATCCTAGGAATAGGATACTTGTTTTTAATTGTCTTCTTGTTCAATGCCCTCTAATCAATACACATCCGCATAGTACCATCTTTCTTCACAAAACAACAGAAGAAGCAAATGGACTAGATGAAGGTCGAATGTGTCCCATATCAAGCAAATCCTTTATCGTCTTTTGTATCTCCTCCTTGAAGTGTCGTGGATGACAATAAGGTGCAATATTCACGGGCTTGGTGCTCTCCTCTAACTCTGTAAGATACCCAACTAATTCTACCAAAATTTTTCCTTACTTAGACAATTTTTACTTGCTATCAACTCATCAACTATTTCAACAACACAAAGATATATATCAAAGATAACTAATTGAATGAATCAACCTTAAGCTGGGTACTTGTTTTATTACTTGATTCAATCAACTCACAATGTCTTATTACATGAGTAATGCTTTCAATGGCATGAAGTTACACTTTATTCAAATGGAATTACAAAGCAGGCCTTGGAGCCTTGATGATTACAATGGGCGCCTATACTTGATCAACTCAAATTGAACCCAATGATGTTAACTGAATGTTAACACCTCACAGTATCACAAGGGAGCATCACCTTGTCAGTTGAGGGAGCATCACCCCAACACTTGAAACTCGCAGGCCTCAAGATTACAAGCTCAACAGCTTTGCAGAGAGAAGTTTGTCAAATGCATAGATGCCAAATGAATGAGAGAGCTCCTCCTTTTATAGGCCTTCCAAAGGCAATGAAGGCACGTTTTTCAATGCACCAAGAGGAACCAAGGTACATTTCCCAAGAAGCATATCCAAGGGAATATTCCGTCTGATGACTCATTCTAAGTTGGCAAACTTACCCAAAGACCTAGACACGGATCCCGAGGACGTCCTGTTGACCAATGAAAGCTCAGGTAGATGCAACTACCTTATCTTCTGACTAGGCGCCCATTTGGAGTAGTATGATCATGGAATGGCGCCCAATGTGACCTAGGCGCCCAACTGAGGTAGCAGAGGCCTGAATATGCGCCTTGAAGAATTTGATGACTCCATGCAAACTTAGAACTTTAGCAAATATCTTTTGGACCCTAGGCGCTATCTCCTGATGGAGCGCCTTGTTTCAAAACAGGTCTTGGGGACTAGCAACTATCTTAGGCGCACATCTGCATAATTCACACTTTCAAACACTTGAAATCTAGCGCCCTCATCTGAAGTATTACATCTTGTTTGAGTCTTCTATAGCGCCTTAGGAAGAGAATGATTTTGCTTTGCTACAAGTCACAACTGGATCAAAATTATTATCTTCTCTTAAGCGCCTTTCACTATGAATGGATTGAAACCTCTTTCTTAGCTAGGCGCATTCTGGAGGTGAAGCAGGAAGTGCGCCTTGCATGCATGGTTGTTTTCTCTGTCAAGTCTTCAAGTCTTGTTGTCTTGGAAGGTAAAATACCTCATCCTGGAGTGAGCGCCTTACTTCACATGTTCAAACTTCATCTTTTAACTCACTCTGTAACTAGGCGCCAGAGCTGAGGTCTTCAGTCAGAATGTGCGCCTAGAGCCTTCTAGGCCAATTTCATCCCAGATTGGCAGGATATGAAGCTTCTTGAAGTTGAAAGTATCTTCACCAATCAATGTGCTACTCATTCAACCTATTGAATCTCCTGTTCTTGCTTGGGCGCACATTTGGTCTAGGCATCATGGAGTTTGCGCCAAGGCATGGAAACCTCATATACTTGTCCAAACTTCATCATTAAGCTAGGCGCCCTATTGAAGGAGTTTAACTATGTTGAGCGCCCATCTCAAAACCATTATTGAGTGCCAGAAGTAACCTAAATAGCTAGGCGCTCATTGACAGGTTGCTAGAGGAAAAATGCGCCTAGATAACAAGATGTCATTACTTGGTCACTTCATCTTTCCACTTGATCTTATTGACGGTGAGGCTTCACTTGATCAATCTTGAAGGAGTTCATCACTTGTTTGAAGTGCAATAGAGTCTAGGCGAACTATTGGGAATTTGGTGGAGAAATTGGCGCCTAGATGCATTAAGACTCCTCTTTGCATGGACTACTCACTTCATCCACTCCTGTTGATCCAATCAACCATCCCAACTCAAACACCCATGTTTTTATCCTGGATTTGCACCTTATGAGGACTAGGCGCACTTTGAGGGTTATCAGAGCTAGGAAGTGCGCCTAACTCACTTGGACTTCTTCAATGATCCCAAACTCAAGTTTGATGAGTCAATTCGCCCAATTGATGTTCAACATATCCAAAGATGACTCCATCCTCTTGATTATTGCTTTCAAAATCCAAGGCGCATTTTTGAAGTGTAACTGTAGGAATGAGTGCCCTAAACTTGACTTAGTGGATTATGACTTGAAACTCCTTGATTGTACCTGCAAAATGACACACAGAGTTAGTCAAAACCCATTTCATTCCCTTATCATTCGGAATTAGCCTCCGGGAATGAGGAGTAGGCTAATCCATTCATCACTTGGTGCTCAAGCCGGAAATGGGGACATGACAAACTCAATCACATGCTCAAACCCACGATCTGGTGGTCTACCTGGAGGAATATCACCAAACACCATGTTGTGCTTGTCTAGCATTGATTGGACATCTACATGATATTGTGGCTCATTGGAAGAAGATTTGGAAGATACAAACCACTAGGCTGCCAATGCAACATCACCATGACGAAACAACGTCTCCATCTGTAACAATCAACCCCAATTTTTTTTTTTGAAATATTGAACAATGGTAATCAATGTTAGCACAACTAAAATACCTCCGCACTTGTGATCACCAAGATCCCAACTGGGCGAGGTGAGAGCATAATGTGCTTTGGTTTACAATCTTAAACATTGTGCAATAAAGTAAACATTCATCTACATGAGCAGACATCCACAATACAGTGGGAATTCTCCACTTTCCAGTGGGTGTAATTACAAAGTGAAAAACAAACCATCCACTTATTCAAATGGGTATTCTCCACTTATCCAGTGGGTAGAAAAATGAAAAAAGGAATTTCAATTTGCCCACACTGGCGGTAAACCATCCAGGGGTTCTTATGTGTTTGCAGTTTGCACATTCATGAAATGATTACAATTAAACATAGTATATGCATCACTGATCAGAAGTGAAGAAATGGATCAATACTCTATGAATTTCTTGCATCAAGGAGAGTAAATCTACATTCATAAAGATCATTAGATTTCATCTGCTAAATCTGTCCCAAATCTGCACTGATACTTGATACACTACTGCAGCAAAGAACATCAGAAAATCTGACTGTTATAGTTGATGTTCAGACTGTACAATCATACACAGGCCCACACAAGAACTACCACTGCTAATATCACAACACAGACTTGGCTGATTGATAATTCATGCTGTCTCAGACTCAAACAGACTTAAACTTTGATCCAAA
Source organism: Cunninghamia lanceolata (assembly GCA_027924645.1). NCBI lineage: Eukaryota > Viridiplantae > Streptophyta > Pinopsida > Cupressales > Cupressaceae > Cunninghamia > Cunninghamia lanceolata. The sequence continues at coordinate 5,378,363 of BSBN01000209.1, forward strand.
CCCTTCACATAAACAACATACCAACAAAAACTCCATTACCCAGCTGTATGGCGCACCTCTGCTGGTACGGCAGCACCATTCACTCATCCAAAAAGTCTCATGAATCACAAAAACAACTCAGATGTTGGCGCCCCTAGCACACAAGGATAATCCAAACAATAAGAGATCCAGACAAACAAGAACAAGTTCAGAATACAAAATCGCCTTTCTGACAAGCCAATACGGCATGAAGCTTCATGTGTTTCAACAAATACCATAGACACAGCTCAGAATTCATTAAGAATGATCAGGGATGAATCGCCAATCCTTAGACAAGGCTCTCCCTTCATTGATTGAAACAAACTATGAGTAATCAGATCATAATCAAAATTCCACCCCTATACATGTATGGCAGTCCTGAGATGAAGTTCTCACAAAGTTATCACATACAACATACTTTCCTAAAAATCTGAATCAACATTATAATATTAGCAAAAATCATCATTCTAAAGAGCAAAGTTTAAATTCCAAAACCCAAGATCATGAATTTATATGACTCCCGAATTCTGGGCAGTACGGCACCATTGTTGCCAGTAGGTACTGCACAAACATGTTTCAATATTCATCAAAGACTCTGTAAAGATATCAAGAACAACACCAAAACAAAGGAAAACTAATACTTCAAAGTCTGATCATATATATCCAAAGTATGGACAACTTAGTAAAAACATCATATAAAATTGTGCAGCTCCAGCAATGAGAGCAACATCAAACTCCAAAAATCTATTAGATCTCCCAATACAAACAATCCTAACAAATCAAAATACCACAAACTCCACGAAGCTCAATAAAAAACTCTATATGAGCTTGCTCCAATATTTGTCTTCAGCACAATGGTGATTCCTCTAATGAAATCACACCCAACCTCAAGAGGGTTTTCGTCCTCAAGAGAATATGGAAGAACTCACAGGTTCAATCCATCTGCAAAACAAAATCCAAATCCAAAGCATAACCCTCAAAATGAGCTCTCATTCCCCTTTTATAACTTTTGAGAGGAATATATAATTATTTTTTTCTTTTAACTCTTCGTATTTCTCCTCTCTAAGAGACCTTTTTGAAATAATAAAAATATATTATGTGTGAGGTCCCCCTTTTAAGTGTCCATCATTTAGAACACTTAAAAACCTTTCCAATGAGCTATAACACTTAGGTATTTATTAATTATTTTCACCCCTAGGAGCTTAAGTGAAAATAATAATTAAAATAGCTCATTAAATAACACCATTTTGCGGAAAATCCCAAACTTAAGCGAACTGCAAAATAAATCATACCACTACCTTCTATGATGTTTGGGATGAAGAACGATGTCATCTAGGTGACTTACTATAATTAGACAGCTCCTCCAAGAATCTTGGAGAGCAATCCGGGAGCCCGATCAGACTTCTGAAAACATCACTGTAACCCAGAACATCCACTGAACTCAACGCCATAGAAAAAATAGTCCATTAACACAAGGGAGACCATATAACTAATTTGCAGAGTGAACCATGACTACTCCAAGAACATTGGAGTCATCCTAAACATGTTGGATAGCCTCCGGGAGACTAAGCATAATAGGCACAAAAATCTATGTACCAAAAAAGGGACATTACACTATCCTCCTAGCAGAAACAATCCTGGGTCCTCCATTAGAAAGTGCTCTCAACACAATCTCCTTCCCATCATGTATAAACTCCAACTCCATCTTTTGGAAATCCTAAATGTAGCGGCCAATAGACTGTAACCACTGGACTCCTAAAATGATGTCAATCTCACCAAGTCCAACCATGTAGAAATCATCAGTCAAAGTATAATCACCCATCTGAATACTAAGCTGAGGCACTTTCTTAGTGCAACTCATGGTAAAGCCATCTGCAACTGTCACTAAGAATCCTGCAAAAATCCTCAGGCTGTAATCCTCTCTTCACAACTAATCCCTCAACGATGAAGTTGTGAGTAGCACCGTTGTCAATCAAACAGGTGACATGTTGTCCCTTAAGGACTACTTTCAAACGAAAGGGATGATACCTAGGTACTCCTGAAATAGATGCGATAGTAACTGGACCTATAGCACCTGTATCATTAGCCTCAAGCTCCAATTGAGGTTGTTGCTCCATATGATCAACATCACTGTCTGAGCTAGTATCAACAATAGTCTCACTCTCCGCATCTGAAGTGACCTCAATAAGATGTGCCTTACCTTTCCCAAGGCATTTATGTCCTAGTTCCCATGGTTCCTTGCAAGAAAAGCATAGTTTCTTCCTCCTATATTCATTCTTCATCTCGCTGTCCAATCTAGGAGGTGTGAACTTAGGCTGATTAGATTTTTTCTGATTTGAACTTGTGCCTCTAAAACTTTTCTTTTGTGTTTGGAATGATGTAAGAGTAGGGTCTAAGTCAAGTGCAAGCTCAATCACATCATCAAGTGTCCTAGGCTTGTGAAACTTCACCAAACCTCTCAACCTGTCATTCAATCCCTCAACAAAGAGCATAGTCACTCTCCTCTCTGACATATCAAGAACCATCACCGCTATCTTTTGGAACTCATTAACATAGGAGTCCACTCTACCAACCTGTTTCAACTAAGCCAAATCCCTGTAGTAAACTTCCACATCTTTCCTGTCAAACCTGGTAATGAGTTTGTGTGTGAACTCATCATATTAAGTGATCCTACCATGATGTTGTGAGACAAGTCCATGATGCCACCAATCGTATGCCAAACCCTCAAGATGCATAGTAGCAAAAAGAGTTTGCATGTGAACTCATCATATTAAGTGATCCTTCCATGATGCTACCAAAATGTATGCCAAATTCCTTAGGAGGAGTTGCTACACACTTTCTTGCACCTATGTTGAGTGTACTTCACATCCATGGGAGGTCTACAGGAGTTGGAGGATGGTTTGGTATTGATAGCACTTTGAGATGCTTCCATCTCCTCATGTTTGACGGATGTAGGGATGTGGTGATTTGGGATCCAGGTGCTGACAGGTTTGACACAAGTTTCTGGAGGAGTTGCTTCACAACTTCCAAAGTGTAATATCCCAAATGGGGATATTTGGCCCTAATTTGGATTTTCGGACTTTCCCAACTTATTTTATGATTTCTGCACTTCAATATTCTGCCATAACCCTAGTTCTGCTCCAAAATCAGACTTGAAACAATTGCATATCTTTATCATGAATCACATTCAATATCAACATACATGCATCATATGATTTGTCCCACAAGGATAATGATATTCACCATGAATTACACAATAATCATGTCAATCATGCATCCATAATAAATATGAAGACTGCTGCTATAAATTCTGGAAATGTATGAAGTCTGATTACATTCAATAATAGGCCAATATGTTGGATACAAATCAGATTACTGCTGTTACAACTTCAGTCATAATATTCAGTGTATACATACCAAAGAACATAGGTAAATACTCCCAAATTATGATGCTTCAATGTGTAGGGCTGAAACCCTAATTGCTGATGTAAATCGCCTAACAAGAGACCTGCCACATAGGTGAATTGGCTCTGCTGTTCTGCTGTGATAAAATCTGCCTTGGATCAAACCCTTGCAGCCAAAGAATGCCTCGAGATGAGGGTCGCTCCTCTAATGCAATTCGTCCAACCCTAAGCGAGTCGCCCATCATAAATGCTCTCCATAGCTGATATAGAATTCTACTCTGCAAGTCTGCTCCAAACAATTAAGTGCAAGTGAATTCCCTTGATGGAATTCTCCTAGGATAGTGAGGTTTTCGTCCCACAATCCTCCTCTAGAGATCGCTCTCCAAGTTGTATGAGAATAGATGCTTGAATGATATGATTTACAATGCCAAATGAACTAGCATATATACACAACTTGTCTCATTTTCCTCATGGCCAACCTGGACAATGTATTACATTTGAAATATTAGATTTCTTTCCAAGAGGGCCGACCCATGTAGTGTACCCTTTCCCAAGGAAGCGCCTAATTCAAATTGAAGATATGAATTAGGAGAATAGCAAAAGATGCCTCCAAGGATAATAATTAATCATTATTTTATTCCACCAAGCGCTAGACAAGGAAATATAATAATCTCTCAATGAGTGCCTAGGAGAGGCATGTGAATAACATGTTCTTTGTCGAAGGTGAATAGTAGTATCCATGATGAAGTCGAATGGCCCAAGATGAGTACTAATCTCCATGATGATGTCAAGTCGCCCAATATGAATAATAATCTTCGTGACCATGTGACCATGACAAAGCATCCACATGAAAGCATCCAAGATGAAGTGATGGTATCCATACAACATATGAAGCCCGAACCTCTAACATAAATCCATATGAAAGGCCCTCCAAATGGCTAACCCCGAGGAAGACAAATCTCCACATCCTTGATGAATGCACTGAAGACAACATACCAATGTGACAAGTCATCTCCACTGCTCATGATATCCTCCAAATGTCTCGGAGTGAGGTGAAAGGCACAAATCAACCCTAATGGCGACCATTCGAAAAATGGGGACATTATAGTCCTCCCTTCTTGGAATTGCTTGTCTGAAGCAATGGCAAGTGTGTATGCTGTGAGATAGTGTCAAATGGCATATGCCTCCATCTGCTCGCATGCCCGATGGCCATACCAAACATCCACTGGTGGTTGCATCCTTCACGAAAGGATGGAAGAATGCAATGCAAAGTGAACTCCAATAGCTGAAACCATACACCCTCGAGTCCTATCAAGTACCATCTTCCACAGAGTATGCTCGCAACCACAAGTGTCATGACCTCTAAAGCTCCCAAGATGCCACTCCTTGAGAAGCAATAGCTGGTCCAATCCAAAGTCCCGAAGAACATGTGATGAAGAGTGTGATCCCTGAAGCATAACCACAAGTCTCCAAACTTCCGTTGCACCACTCTGATATAATCATTGGAAGTGCCATGTGAAATGTGAAATAGCCCACCAACATTCCAATGAAGTGGTATGCCAGACATACCTCCACCTGGATCCCAAACCATCCTGTCACCACACATGTCAATCATGAAGAGAGGAGGACATCTCGCAGCACTATCATCAATCCATCCTCCAACATCAGTCGGCCTCTCATCAATGTGCCAAAGCCTCAACATAGGTGCCAGAAAATGTAGATCAGCTCCTCCCAGGTGGCTGGTGTGAGTCAAAACAGCCAACTCCCAACTGAAAATCGTCTCTATGTGGCTGTCAACACTCCCTATAATGTCATAGAATGATAAGGTATCATTCAAATGCCATCCTCCAGTAATGAAGAGGTAATCCAAGCCTCTCCAAAGCACCCAAAGAATCGTTGGCCTTCACCTACTCAATATGAAGTTCATGCACCATGAAATAGCATTTCTCATCCAAATATGCGAAAGAGTCTCATGTGCCTCCAAGGTAGAAACGAAAGAAATATCATACCTCGGTGTAGGAATCGGCCGTACCTCTGAAGTGTACTCCTCCAATGCAAGTGTGTATGTAGACAAACATAGGGCAGCCTCAAGTAACACCATATAATGATGGGGTTGCACCATAGCCTTACTCAACTCTATATCTCCTCCATAAATGATCAATGAATCATTCCTTATGACTCCCTTTGTAGATGCCATCAGAATACTAGTGGCTGATCCACTAAGTGTAGATTCCACAACCCCCAGCTCCTCTACTGTTTGAGCCTTCAAAGGGCTCTCAAGACAACCAACTCATCATGCAAATCAGATGTAAAAATTTCTGAATCATACCTTTCTATTTGCTCATCCAAATCTGCATACCTCTTTTGCTTGTCCTCCTCCATAAGCTCCTCCTTTGCTTGTTCCTCTATGATGTCTTCTACCTTCGGAAGGAGTAGTGATCTTAGGTAGGCTTCCCTTTGTTTCCTTACTTGATCCAGCTGTTAACATTGTTCTTAGACTTTACGTAAGTGCTGCCTAGTTTGGGCTGCCAACATCTTTGCCCTCCTTCCTTGTTGCAGCCAAACATCACATTGTTCTTGATCCTCTTCATGTCTTCTTCATGACTCATATCCATACTACAAGAGTCCATCTCAAAGGCCTCTTCCACCATGTGTTCTTCATATGTAGGGGCTGTCATGAAAGAAGTAGGGCTGCTGTCATAAATCAGAAAATCAGATGTGCCATCATACCTCATCTCAAAGTCTTCTAACTCCTTCATCTTCCCTCCAACCTTTGCCTTATGTTCCCCGATGAGTGCTGATCCAAAAGGGGCCTCTAGCTGAAAATCTATTGCTACAAATCTGGTTTAGACCTCCATTCTCTTGGCTGTCATGCTGGTTGGTGTGCTACTGCTGCTGGCCTTCAAAACAATTTGCTTGTCATTTGAAGTGAACTCCAACTCCATCTTGTTGAAGTCTTGTATGTATCTCCCAAGAGACTTGAGCCACTGAATGCCCAAGACGACCTTTGTCTCTCCAATGCCAACCACATAGAACTCATCCTCAAAAGTGTAGTCATCCAATTGTAAGCTAAGATGAGATATCTTCCTTGTGCAGTTCATCTTGAACCCATCCGCCAAGAGGACATTAAACCTTGGAAATTCCTCTACTTGCAATCCTCTCTTGACCACAAATCCCTCATCAATGACATTATGTGTGGCTATGGTTCCACTATCCACCAAACAAGATACTCTTTGCCCTTTGATCACACCTCTAATCCTAAAAGGATAATGCTTTGGAACACCGGAAAGAAATGCAATAGTACCTTGTGTGACATCAATCTCCTCGTGTCGTGCCTCCATGTCTTCCTCCGGGCTAGTGTGGGCAGTTTCTTCTTCATCATTAGAGAAGACCTCAATGTAGTATGCCTTGGCCTTGCCTTGGCATTTATGTCCCGGCACCCATGGCTCCCTGTAGGTGAAACACAACTTCTTCCTTCGCAACTCATTTCTTGTCTCGAAATCTAGTACGGGCCTTTGTTCATCCTTGGAAAAGTTCTTCTTTAGATCCTTCTGAAAGGGCTTGCCTTGGAACTTAGGTTTTGAAGGTGCTGAAAACATCATACCTTGAGCCCTTCTGATTGCTTCCCTCAATGTTGGAGGATCCAATGCTCTTACCCATCCACGTATCGGCTCCTCAAGTCCCTTAATGAAAAGGAATGTCAATCTTGTCTCCGATACATTTGGCACCAACGCGGCAAGCTTTTGAAACTCTGTAATGTATGGATCTACAGACCCATGTTGTTTGAGTTGTGCCGAGTCCTTGAAGAATTGTTCGGGATTTGCATCATCAAACCTATCAATCAACCTTTGTGAGAACTCCAAGTATGTCGTGATGCAATCATGCCCTTGAGTCACCAAGCCATTGTACCACCAATCAAGTGCATCTCCCTCCAAGTGTAGTGTGGCAAACTGTATAGCATCCCACTCAACCATAGGGCTCAATGTGAAGTAGTTGTCCAACTTTTGAATCCAAGCCCATGCCGTGATCTTCCTTGATGTTACATCCCCTTTTGTTTGACCAATGAAATATTAATTATGTTGTTAGTTGAGTACAACTACTTTCATATCAATGTGAAATTATTCATTGGAAAATGTATATGATGACTTTTCTTTAATTGCGAATATTTTCTTACTTATATGTGAAAATGGGTTGATGAAAATGATATTAATTATTATCCGTATCATGGAAATGATTTAACCTTCCTTAATTGTCTAAGTGGTTGCAGGACAAAACAGGTGGCTAAAAAAAAGGGATATCGACAAGGAGAGGGTGATTACAGGAATCGAAAAACAATAATTAAGCCAAAATCCTAAAGTTACCATAGCCTTGGCCAAGGCACATGAGCATATATATATATTCTAGTGGTGAAAAAGATTTATCTCTTATGTTTTTTTTTTATATATAATAAATTATTGAAGTCTTACCTTGTGAAGCGCTTGAAGTGTTTGAGTTGGAATCTTGTTTGTAACTCCTCTTTCTTCTCCACTCCGTTGGAGTGCAAGAGGGAACCACTCCTCCTTGCACTCAAACGTAGTGGAGGAGCGGTTTCTTTTTGGGACGTCCGTTCTTTCTTGGCATGCATTCATTTCATTATATTAGAATAGAGAGAACTTCCGCGGATATCCATCAAGCATTTTTCTTTCTTAGGAAGGCGGAGAAAGATAGAGAAAAGAGAAGAGATCGAGCTGTAGTAGTTGGGACTGAGTATTACCTTTTTAGCGTGCATACTGTTGGTGCATTTTTTTGTGAACTCTTGTCAATACTGTTCGTGCATTTGTCAAGCGGCCACTATCATCGATCTTAATTGTTAGAGCAGTCGCGGCTAGCTTAACCCGACTTCACAAGTCTTGTTAGGCAAGATCTTGAATCTTCTTTAATAGTTTGTTCTATCTTAATGTTTGATGATCAAAACAACTCATATTATACTATCTTTCTCTTTTCATGATTCTGAGTTTCCGAATTAGTCTTCTGAAATTTGTAAATGTTTTTCATTATTCAAGCTTCTAAGTCTGTCGAAGCCGAGAACCTCTTGATATTTGATTTGTGTTTGATTTATATATATATATATATAATCTTTTCTATTACTATAGCTTGGGTGTTATATGTGCACTGGAAATAACGAAACTGTTGTACTTTAATGAGCAATTTCTGTCTATATGTTTCTGTTCTGCTTTTACTACGAACTGAAATTGGTCAAGTCATGTATGATACTATGCAAAAACCTGCAAACATAAACAAAAGAAGAAAATACTAAGTTAATAACAATGTCGAGCAAGAGTGAAGGCTGACGACATAGTAGTGTCAGATATATGTATATATATACTAGAAAATCCTTGGCCAAGGTTACGATGCAGATTAGGCATCTGTCAGCGATCAAGTACCAGATATACCACCAGTCAGAGTAATCTTTCCAGTTAGGAGGTACCTATAGGGAAAGATTGATCAGGAGGTATAGGTCTTGACACCAGGCTCAGAGGCACATTGTTGTTAATTGATTCCTGTCATCACCCTTGTGAAGGGTTGGGTTTCTTCAATTGAAGAAGCATGGGAGACCAGATGGTCTTGGTTGGGTGGTTAAAACCCTTGTTGATATTTCTTTTTCCAAAATCCAATGGAGGATCTACATACAAAATCAGCAGGAAGCTATTCAAGTCGTACTTGTCTTAATCTCTTATTAATTAAATTTCGTTGAAAAAAGTTAGTTAAATTATTTTGATTGTATATAAACAGTTAGAAAAGATTACTTCAGTTGCAAATGAAAGTTAGTTGTAAACGTGAAATTTTATTGCATAGAAAGTTAGTTAATCAAGTTTATCTTTCTACTGAAATTCTGTTAATATTTAATTTTATATTCTGTTAAATTAGAGTGAGTGTAACATATGGTATCAGAGCTACCAGGTTCTACACTGAACCTTGGGGCTCATCATGCTTAGAACATTGTAAAAAGTTAATAATGTCTCTTCAGGATGGTATTGATAAGAAAAACACCCCGGAAAAAGGTTTGAGACCCTACATCCATTCGACTATGGAAGATCAGACTATCTTATGATTACTCAAGTTGTTCACCTCCAGCAGATTCAGAGACAATAGCTGAAGTTTTGCAAAGACTTCGGAGGGAAAGAAGGAAATGGACAGTCTCGGGAAAAGAGAAAGTAAAGTCCGCCATAATTGCAGAAGTAAATAAGATCATAACTAAAGATCAAACTAAACCAGAAACATCTGAGGGAGATCGAGTTCCGACTCGTGGATATAAACTTATTCCATTTTCAGAGTTTAGTGATCAGGAGGAACCTATCACAAATAATGAAGATGATTCAGAAAACTGATCACAAAAAGTGATGATCATTTTGTATTGCAATAAATCTATCATAGGAACTAATAGAAATTTTGTAATTACCTATCACAGGGAGTGATAGTCTATCTTTTATGAATAAATGAAAATTTTGTACCATTTGCACTTAATATGAGTTTCAAATGATTATTTTTTTATGCAAAGGAAGATTCCTTAAATATAGTGGAAAATTATTGAATAACAATAATTCACAACCCAAAAACTAATTAAAACTTTTAAATTTCTTCAGGAACTTCATTGGAATGGAATATTCTGGAAATGAGTTCAGAGAAGATCAGAACAATGGCTCCATGGATAAACTAGATCAACTTTTGAACATGATGAAAACAACTCAGGACAGATTAGCCCACCTAGAAAGAAGGGTAGAAGGGATATCTGAGACAAGAGAAGAAGGATCTGAAAACCATAGTGACCGGCATGAAGATAACTTGAAAACCTTAAGTTTAGGACTCAAGAGGAGCAGATTGGCTGATGAGTTAGCCAAGGATATGAAAAAGATAAAACCTCCTAAATTCGAAGGTTTTACTTCGGGAGATGCCGCAGAGGCATGGCTAACCGAAATGGATAAGTATTTTGAGCTTCGAGATTATTCTGATAACTCAAAAGCAGCATGGGTAGCTTATCAATTGGCAGGAGAAGCTAGCACATGGTGGGAAAACAAGAGGGTTGAAATGGGATTGGCAGTAGCTAATGTGTCTTGGGAGCAATTTGTGAAGATATTCCACCAAAGATGGCTGCCCCAGTTATTTTATGATAAAAAATTGATGGATTTTGAAAACCTCAGGTAGGGACTCCTAACTGTCAACGAGTACTGGGAGAAATATACCCGACTACTCAAATATGTCCCACAGTACCGACAAGAAGAAAACTTTTGAGTACGAAAGTTCATTATGGGGTTAAACAATCGTATTGGAGGACCAGTGGATGTTTTAGCACCTCGAACTATGGATGAAGCTTATGAGAAAGTTGTTCGGCAGGAACAGAGGTTAAAGAAAGATGATTCCTTTAGGGACAGAAAGCACAACAGGGGCAAGTGGGACCAGAATCAGCAGAATTTCAAGAAGAAGGGATTCAAGAATAACCAGTTCAAAAAGAACAATAACAATCCTCGAAAGGATAAAACTTCACTAATAAAAGCACTGAAAAGAAAGGACCACCAGGAGGATGTTTTAATTGTGGAGGAGAACACTATGCAAATCAGTGTCCCTCTAAGAGTCAACAAGGACAGCAACAACGAAGACCCCTACTGTTGTGACCAAATCACACATCACCCCATTAGGAATAGGGACCCCCCTTTTTTTGAGCTCTGTGCTTTCAATGAGTTTTCAGTGAGATTTTGATGATGACCTGACTCATCTTCCTCTGCCGATACGGTAATAATTTCCTCTTTCATGATCTTTGTTTCATGATTAGGAGGTAGATGAACTTGCAAATCTTGATCAAATCCCATCTAGATAATGAATGTCGAGATCAATCCTGAAGAATGTTTGAGACCCTGAAAAGACTAAGCCTGGAGCCTGAAATCCTGAAAATCCTGAAAAATGGCTAAGTCTGAAATCTGGTGAATCCTCCAAATTCTATATTTTGTATCTTAAATCCGGTGGATTCGGGACCTATCTCAAACATCCTGAAAGGTATATTGAAAAATATTTAAAGTATAAGTTGAGAGTTTCAATATACCTTTACTCGCGCAATCCTGAAAAATGCCTGACAATTCCAGAGGATTCAAAAAGCTGATCTAGTGCGACTGGATGTCCAAGTGGCGCAAAATCTTGGCGCAAAATCACGAAGAAAAAGGCGCTTGAGCATGAGGATTTTAATCAATGATCTGATGCGCCCATCTAAAACCTTGATCTAATGCGAAAAGGCATGAGGATTTCGATCAGTGATCTACTGCACCCAAACCAAAAGTATCATTTTGAAGGAGAAAATGAAGATTTCAATACCTTGAACTAGTGCGAAAATGAAAGGACAAGTCTTGGAACCAATCTTGGAGCAAATTAAAAATGATAAGTGTCAGAGGATTTGAAAAGCTCAACCAATGTGCTAGGAAGAAGGATGGATCCCAAAATCTAAATTTTTTTTTGAAGAGAAACTTGAGGATTTTAATCCCTCAACTGATGCGACACCAAGAAGGAAGAGGGAGTCTTGAGGGTTTTGACTCGAGAAGGATCTAGTTCAAAAAGGATTTCAAAAGCTTAAGTGATGCGCCAAAACTTGAGGATTTTTATCCTTCAACTGATGCGCCAATGGACAACTCAAACATTCAATGCAAGTGTTAGAGTCAATTCACCAATGTGAGACCAGAGGATTGCAAAAGCCTATCTAATGCGCTAGAAACCAGAGGATTTCAATCCTTGATCTAATGCGCCTATCCAGTCAAGTCTCCAAGGCCAAGTCTAGAGGACTTCTAAAAGCTCATCTAATGTGACCTCATGAGGGAAAACTCCAGAGATTCCAAAAGGTTGATCTAATGCGCCCAAGTAGTTTCAAGGTGAAGTTTGAAGGATCCTTATCCAAAGCGCAATCTAGAGGATTCTCCATGCTTGATCTAATGCGCCCTACAAGGAGGAAGGTGGACATCCAAGGTTAAGCCTTCAAGGTTTGAGTTTAGAGGATTTTGAAGCCTTATCTCATGCGCCAACTTCATGAATACCTCTAAGTTTTCAAGCTTCCAACAAGGTTATCCAAAGCGCCCACTCCAAGGTCATCCAATGCGCAACATAAGGGAGAATGAAGTTCATTTTTGAAGATTTCAAGTTACCTATCTAGTGCGCCACACATGAAAAGAACTCAAGTTGCCCATCTAATGCGCTAGAGGGGAGAAGGTAGAGTATTTCAAAACACTAACTTGAGGATTTCAATCTTTCAACCAATGCGCCACTCCCTTGCAAGGAAAAAAACGAGTTCAAACCAAAGCTAGTTGAGAGGATTTTTATCCTTCATCCAATGCGAAATGTTAGAGGATTTCAAAACTTGATCCAAAGCGCCATACATGAGGATTTTGAGGGTGTCCTAAAGTGAAATGCTTGAGGATTTCAATCCTTGATCCAATGCGCCTAGAGGGTTATGAAGAAAGATCAAGGTATTTCAAAGAAGAAGGCTTCAATCTACTCATCCAATGCGAAATGCTAGGAGAAATCAAAAACTTCAACCAAAGCACCTAAGGAATGAGGATTTCGAAGGTGTGATCAAATGCGAAAAATCAAGAATCAAGTCTTAAAGTGAAATTCTAAAAGGAATACAAAGAAGATCTCTTACACCCTATCCAATGCGCTAAGGAGAAAGAAAAATGCTGGGTGTCAAGGTGTAAGTTTTGATGTTTCCAGAGGATTTCAAATCCTTAACCAATGCACAAATCTTAGAAAATCCTAACATCTCAAACCAATGCAACCTCTTCAAGAGGAATACAAAGTCAAGTCTCAGAGCAAATTTCTAGAGGAAATCAAAACGTTGATCCATTGCCACCTTGTAGATGAAAGTAAAGTCAAGTGTTGAAGGCAAACTTTAGAAGCTTATCAAGGAGGAATCCAGGAAGAATTCACTTACCTCAACCAGCATGCCATCTTAGTGTGAAGTCTTAGTAAAGTTTTCACATCATTCAAGTTAGACATCAAAGTCCTTAACTCATGTGCTTAGATTAGAAATGCTTGTAATGATTCTTATGTATTATGTGTTATCGAAAGGGGATTGATGCTGTTTCTTTACTTGTGTTGCAGCAAAAAGGAGGAATCATCTAAAGATCAAGTGATAAGAACCTTTGACAAGCAAGGAATGAGAAAAGAGCAAGGCATCATGTAGCTGTTTCAAGGGTATCCTTCATCATCCTTGTGTTGAAATTCTTCATCAAGTGGCATGAAGTTAAGATTGTCTAGAAGACATCCATCCGAAGGACATCATCTACATCAAGACTTTCTAAGACATCCAATCTACTTCAAGTTCCTTCGAGCTTCAAGATCATCTTCAAGGAATCATTTCATCAACTACATCATGATCATCAAGAGCAAGTGTTTGAATCACTTTCACCTTGCGGAGGGAACACTACTCTAAAGGATTATACCTCAAATCTTCTACATCATCGAGTTGGAACACTTCATTGAAACTTCCAAAGGCATTCATCCATCTAAACTTCAAGACTTTACAATTTCAAGTCCAAGAGAGTCTTCTACTCTACATGAAGAAGCATCAAGGAAGATCATCAACTTACCTACAAGAAGAAGAAAGAATCATGAAGTTAGTCAAGTGAAGCAACAAGTATCATACATCCAGTTACAAGAAGAATGAATAAGGCAAAGATCTACAAGATGTATTCCTAAACATACAAGTTCAAGCAATTACATTGAATACATCACACAAAGATGATACAATTTTCAAAGTATGCTGAGTTGGCATCTATGTGGCAAGTACACATCATTCAATTTTGATTAGCCACATTATTTAATGCATTCAATGTATCATTTAATAAAAGAAGTCAAAGGGATTCCTATGTGGAAGATATTTTAAATGCTTTCGCCTTACCTTATCACATTGGAAAATGTGCCTTCATTGCCTCCCTCTTTTCTACTAAAAATAGCAAGTTGTTGTAACTACCTGTGAGGTGGCACGATCTAGACCCTTGGCCATCAAATTGATTTAAGCCATTCATTGTAACCTGGGCTTCTATATAAAGGCCTTGTTGCCTCATTTGTAATTCAGTAGATCATTAGTAGTAGTAGAGAGTAAATTTTAAGAGTAGAATAGAAGAGACTCTCAAAATTCTCTGAGAGAACTTGAAATTGTTGTAAATATTCCTCAAAGTTAATGCAAAGACATTGGAGCTACTTGTTTGGTGTTAAGTATTATCTTGTGGAGTAACATGGTTTCCTGAATCTTGATGGAATTAAGAGATGTTTCAAATAGCTTAGAAATAGATTAGAAGTGCATTGATGTAATGAATATGCGTAAAGATATTTGATGGATTCTTCTAGTTCATACTTTTCGTGTATTGTCAAAGGCAACCCACTTTGCAAAGTTAGACTGAACCTTCATTTTCTTTAGTTCGGTTGTGAATGCTTGTTCAAATTGCGCAGCTGTGGGTGTTTGGATGGGGATTTACAACATGAAAATCCTTGAGTTTCCTTAGAAGATTGCACCGTCTTCGTGTAGTTGTTGGTTCTCATGGCGAAGCGAAGTCTAGTTTCATGAGGAGTTTGTCTATCTTTACATGTTTCATTATCTCATTGTCCTTAGATTAGCCTTCTAAACCCTTACCCCCTTTTTTCATTTTCTTTATCATAGAAGCTTTGTACATACATCATCCACACTGAAAGGAGGAACAAGCTAAACATGAATGAAGAGAAGTCTGCGTAAGTCCCTTTGTGTGTTAACAGCAAAATCATACTTAGTCGCTGAGCTGTCTCTTACCAAAATTATCAGAAGGAACCTTGGAGTCATCTTGTTTGATCACCTAGTTCAGCATTCGAGAGGCTTTGCTCAAGAGGGAGTCAGATACTCAATATTTTACTCTAATTGTTGACTTGTTGAAAAACAATCATCAACACCTACCACCTCAGCAGACTGTATTTCAGCAAAGAATTCATGCAACAGTTGACAATAGACAAGCAAAATACCAGGTTGCTCCTATAGAAACTCCAGGTATGCTTTATGGAAACCCAATAACTATTTTAATAGATATAGGAGCCACTGAATGTTTTATATCACCTAAGTTACTGGGAAGGCTCCCTAAAAGAACTAGGTTTATGGCTAAATCATGGATGGTAGAATACGCTAATCAGATGAGAGCTCGGGTAGAGCAGTGTCTGTTTGAAGCAAAGATTGAATTTCCAAACTTCACTACAGAGGTCAACCTTTACGTAGCACCTCTAGGGTCCTATGATGTGATCATTGGAATGAATTGGTTAAAAGAGCATAGAGCTAAGGTCGACTGTTATGCTAAGATAGTAGAATGTATAGATGATTTAGGGAATCTAGTGCAGATTCAAGGGAAACAACGAGAAGTCAAGGTTCGGCAAATTCCGGCTATGCAGCTGAAAAGAAATAGAAGGAAGGGATGCAAATTGTTTGTAGTCAAGATGGAAGCGGTCAGTGAAGGGGCCGAGCATTTCCAGAATAGAAAAAGAAAATTGGGAGTCGAAGATGAGAGAAATCTTCGCTGAAAAATACCCTTATCTCTAGGAATATCAAGATGTATTTCCTGAGGAACTACTTGGGTTACCACCCAGAAGAATTTTTTTTTTTTCTATTGACCTTGTACCAGGGGCCAAACCTGTTTCAAAAGTACCTTACTGTATGACCACACTAGAGCTGATGGAGTTAAAAGCACAATTATAGGAATTAATGGATAAAGGCTTGATTCGGCCAAGTGTTTCACCATGGGGTGCCCCAGTAATTTTTGTTAAAAAGGACGGGACTCTTCGTCTGTGTATAGACTACCGAATGTTAAATAAGCTTACCATCAAGAACAAATATCCCTTACCTCGAATAGATGATCTGTTTGATCAGATGAAAGGGGCTACAATATTTTCTAAAATAGATTTGAGATCGAGATATCATCAACTCAGGTTAAAAGAAGACATTCATAAGACGGCTTTTAGAACTAGATATGGGCACTATGAGTTCATAGTTCTACCTTTTGGGCTTACTAATGCCCCAGCCGCATTCATGAATTTGATGAACAGCGTATTTAGAGACAGCCTGGATAAGTTTGTTTTGGTATTTTTAGATGACATTCTTATTTACTCCAAAAATGAGGAAGAGCACCTGCAACACCTTCAAATAGTTCAACGGTTAAGGGAACACAAACTGTATGGAAAATTGTCAAAATGTACCTTCTTTCAGAAAGAAATATAATATTTGGGGCATGTTATATCGGCTAAAGGAATTGCAAAGGACCCTGCTAAGATCAAAGCCATAGTGGATTGGCCAGTACCAAAGAATGTTCCTGAGGTTAGGAGTTTCATGGGATTAGCTGGTTACTATAGAAGATTGTCAGAGATTTTTCTAGAATTGCTCATCCTATTACTTCTCTTCAAAGGAAAGGAAAAAGATTTGAATGGACTGAAAAATGTCAAGAGGCATTTGATCTATTAAAGGAAAAACTAACTACTCCCATATTGACAGTACCGGATCCTAATGGTCATTTTGTGGTTATAACAGATGCATCGGGAGAAGGATTGGGCAGAGTATTAATGCAAGAAGGAAAGGTAGTAGCTTACAAATCCCAAAACTGAAACAATATGAGCAAAATTATGCACCCCATGATTTAGAGTTGGCAGCGATTGTTCATGCTCTGCAAATGTGGCAACATTATTTGTTGGGAAAAACTTTTGAACTCAAGACAGATCATCAAGGTTTGAAATATATATACACACAACCCAATCTAAATGCTCGACAGAGGAGATGGATGGAGTTAATTGCCGATTATGACTTTGAGATCAATTACATTAAGGGCAAGGAAAACAGAGTAGCTGAAGCCTTGAGTCGACGGAAGCATATAATGGCAATGGTATCCATTAACACTGATTTTAGAAACTAGGTGATTCAGAAATTGGAAGAGGATGAATATTATTTGCAAGTTAGGGAAGCTCTGTAGTCTAATCCTCAAGAGCCTAAATATGAAGGTTTACACATTGAAGCAGATGGACTTTTGAGATTTAAAGGTAGAATGTATATTCTTAAGTCTTCTGAGTTAAGGAAAAAGATATGGAAAGAAGTTCACACCGCACCATATTCAGGACACCCCGGAGTAACCAAGATGTTGGTTGATGTCAAACCATTATATTTTTGGAGGGGAATGAAAGGGACGCAACAAAATTTGTGGCAGAATGTTTCGAATGTCAGTAGGTAAAAGTAGAGCATCAGCATCCAACAGGACTACTTCGACCCCATAGCGTACCTGATTGGAAATGGCAGATTATTAGCATGGATTTTGTTCAAGGTTTACCTTTGACCAGGAACCGGCATAATGCCATATTGGTGGTAGTGGATAAACTCACAAAAGTGGCACATTTCAGACTAGGGAATTTAACAGATGGAGCACTAGTGATCGCCTGAAAATTTGTACAAGAGATTTTTCATCTCCATGGAATACCAGAAAAGATAATATCTGATAGGGATGCCCGGATAACATCCAGATTTTGGCAAACCTTATTTTCAGCCTTGGGGACTCAGTTAAATATTAGTACAGCATATCATCCCAAGACAAATGGTCAGACAGAAAGAGTAAATCAAATTTTAGAAAATTTACTAAGAATGTACTGTATGGATCAACAATACAGATGGGAAGAATATTTACCCTTGGTAGAATTTGCCTATAACAATTCATATCAGTCAGCAATAAAAACGGCACTTTTCGAGGCATTGTATGGAAGGAAATGTCGAATCCCTATAAGCTGGAATAGGTGGGAAGACAGGATCATTTTAGGACCTGAGATGCTTCAAGAAATGGAGGAGCAAGTAAAAATAATCAGACAGAGACTGAAAGAAGCCAATGACAGGCAAAAGAGTTATGCTAATACAAAATGTGTTCCCAGACAGTTTGTGGTGGGAGAAAAAGTTCTTTTGTGAGTGAAACCACAGAAAAGCTCTATAAATTTGGGAAAGCCTCTAAGTTAGCCCCGAGATATGTGGGACCTTTTGAAGATCTTGAAATCATCAATCCTGTGGCTTATAGAATTGCTCTACCCCCGACTCTTGCCAGAATTCATAATGTTTTTCATGTTTCTTAGCTTAAGAAATATTATGCAAACTCTAAGCATGTGATTGATTGGAAGTCATTGCAGGTACGAGACCTTGGGGTGATCACAATAGAGCCACTCTGAGTACTCGAGATACGTAAGCTGCACTTACGTAATCGCAAGGTGGTGCAAAGTAAGGTCCAGTGGGACCAGTATTCAGAAGAGAATGCCACCTGGGAAGACTATGATGAGATCCATCAAAAATTTCCTTATTTATTCCCAAACAATTGAGACTGATGTGAAAACTATGTGGTTAAACCTTTTATTGCTTATTGATAAATAATCATCGAGGACGATGATTCTTGAGGGGAAGAATATGTTACATCCCCTTTTGTTTGAACAATGAAATATTAATTATATTGTTAGTTGAGTACAACTGCTTTCATATGAATGTGAAATTATTCGTTGGAAAATGTATATGATGACTTTTCTTTAATTGCGAATATTTTCTTACTTATATGTGAAAATGGGCTGATGAAAATGATATTAATTATTATCCGTATCATGGAAATGATTTAACCTTCTTTAATTGTCTAAGTGGTTGCAGGACAAAACAGGTGGCTAAGAAAAAGGGATATCAACAAGGAGAGGGTGATTACAGGAATCGAAAAATAATAATTAAGCCAAAATCCTAAAGTTACCGTAGCCTTGGCCAAGGCACATGAGTATATATATATTCTAGTGGTGAAAAAGATTTATCTCTTATGTTTTTTTTATTATAATAAATTATTGGAGTCTTACCTTGTGAAGCGCTTGAAGTGTTTGAGTTGGAATCTTGTTTGTAACTCCTCTTTCTTCTCCACTCTGTTGGAGTGCAAGAGGGAACCGCTCCTCCTTGCACTCAAATGTAGTGGAGGAGTGGTTTCTTTTTGGGACATCCGTTCTTTCTTGGCATGCATTCATTTCATTATATTAGAATAGAGAGAACTTTCGTGGATATCCATCAAGCATTTTTCTTTCTTAGGAAGGCGGAGAAAGATAGAGAAAAGAGAAGAGATTGAGCTGTAGTATTTGGGACTAAGTATTACCTTTTTAGCGTGCATACTGTTGGTGCATTTTTCTGTGAACTCTTGTCAATACTTGATGATCAAAACAACTCATATTATACTATCTTTCTCTTTTCATGATTCTAAGTTTCCGAATCAGTCTTCTGAAATTTGTAAATGTTTTTCATTATTCAAGCTTCTGAGTCTGCCGAAGCCGAGAACCTCTTGATATTTGATTTGTGTTTGATTTATATATAAGCATATATATATATATAGATTATATATATATATATATATATATATATTTATAATCTTTTCTATTACTACAGCTTGGGTGTTATATGTGCACTGGAAATAACGAAACTGCTATACTTTAATGAGCAATTTCTGTCTATATGTTTCTGTTCTGCTTTTACTACGAACTGAAATTGGTCAAGTCATGTATGATACTATGCAAAAACTTGCAAACATAAACAAAAGAAGAAAATACTAAGTTAATAACAATGTCGAGCAAAGGTGAAGGCTGACGACACAGTAGTGTTAGATATATGTATATATATATATACTAGAAAATCCTTGGCCAAGGTTACGATGCAGATTAGGCATCTGTCAGCGATCAAGTACCATATATACCACCGGTCAAAGTGATCTTTCCAATTAGGAGGTACCTATAGGGAAAGATCGATCAGGAGGTATAGGTCTTGACACCAGGCTCAAAGGCACATTGTTGTTAATTGATTGCTGTCATCACCCTCGTGAAGGGTCAAGTTTCTTCAGTTGAAGAAGCATGGGAGACCAGATGGTCTTGGTTGGGTGGTTAAAACCCTTGTTGATATTTCTTTTTCCAAAATCTAGTGGAGGATCTACATACAAAATCAGCAGGAAGCTATTCAAGTCGTACTTCTCTTAATCTCTCTTATTAATTAAATTTCGTTGAAGAAAGTTAAATTATTTTGATTGTATATAAACAGTTAGAAAAGATTACTTCGGCTGAAAATGAAAGTTAGTTGTAAACTTAAAATTTTATTGCATAGAAAGTTAGTTAATCAAGTTTATCTTTCTGCTGAAATTCTGTTAATAGTTAATTTTATATTCTGTTAAGTGGGTGTAACACTTGAGCCATCAAAAGGAGTGATATTAATCTTCCCCAATTTCTTTTGCAACTCATGATTGGTATGATGATGATAGGTCCTCCCTTCTCGAGGACGGTCCCGGTTTCGGTATTTGACTTGGTAGAAGTCATTCCATGGAAAGGCTTCCTTGCACTCATCGCTTAGTGCCGTCCATTCCCTCCAATATTCCTCAAAAGATTCTCCTTGAGCTCGCGGTTCTTCCTTTGTGACCCTTGGCTACTCCAAGAATGTAGGCATGAGTGGTTTCGGCATAGAAGAATGAGATGTACGCATCGGAGCATCACCTTGATTCCTAAAAGAGCTTGCATCATTGTGTCCATTGTTTTGATTGTCTCTATCACCTTCATTGTTGTTGTTTCCATTATTGCCAAGGGTTTGCCTCGTAAAGCCAGTCAACAAATGAACTAGCTCCTGTTGCCCTCTTGCAAGATCATTAAGTGCCGCCAATGTGCTTTGGTCTTCACGAGGTTCTTCATGGCTATGTTCACTCATGTTGCTTTCTTCTTCTATTTCAGGCCCAACAATTTGTTGTCTCCTATATGTGATTTATTTCCCTTCTCCAAAATTCATGTGATGTCCCACAAGATGGCAAGATCAAGGCTCTAATACCACTGTAATATCCTAAATGGGGATATTTGGCCCTAATTTGGATTTTCGGACTCTCCCAACTTATTTTCTGATTTTTGCCCTAACCCTGGTTCTGCTCCAAAATCAGACTTGAAACATTTGCATATCTTTATCATGAATCACATTCAATATCAACATACATGCATCATATGATTTGTCCCACAAGGATAATGATATTCACCATGAATTACACATTAATCATGTCAATCATGCATCCATAATAAATATGAAGACTGCTGCTATAAATTCTAGAAATGTATGAAGTCCGATTACATTCAATAATAGGCCAATATGTTGGATACAAATCAGATTACTGCTGTTACAACTTCAGTCATAATATTCAGTGTATACATACCAAAGAACATAGGTAAATACTCCCAAATTATGGTGCTTCAATGTGTAGGGCTGAAACCCTAATTGCTGATGTAAATCGCCTAACAAGAGGCCTGCCACATAGGCAAATTGGCTCTGCTGTTCTACTGTGATGAAATCTGCCCTGGATCAAACTCTAGCAGCCAAAGAATGCCTCAAGATGAGGGTCGCTCCTCTAATGCAATTCACCCAACCCTAGGTGAGTCGCCCATCATAAATGCTCTCCATAGCTGATATAGAATTCTACTCTGCAAGTCTGCTCCAAACAATTAAGTGCAAGTGAATTCCCTTGATGGAATTCTCCTAGGATAGTGAGGTTTTCATCCCACAATCCTCCTCTAGAGATTGCTCTCCAAGTTGTATGAGAATAGATGCTTGAATGATATGACCAAGTTGTATGAGAATAGATGCTTGAATGATATGATTTACAATGCCAAATGAACTAGTATATGTACACAACTTGTCTCATCTTCCTCATGGCCGACCTGGACAATGTATTACATTTGAAATATTAGATTTCCCTCCAAGAGGGCCGACCCATGTAGTGTACCCTTTCCCAAGGAAGTGCCTAATTCAAATTGAAGATATGAATTAGGAGAATAGCAAAAGATGCCGCCAAGGATAATAATTAATTATTATTTTATTCCACCAAGCGCTAGACAAGGAAATCTAATAATCTCTCAATGAGCGCCTAGGAGAGGCATGTGAATAACATGTTCTTTGCCGAAGGTGAATAGTAGTATCCATGATGAAGTCGAATGGCCCAAGATGAGTACTAATCTCCATGATGATGTCAAGTTGCCCAATATGAATAATAAGCTCCGTGACCATGTGACAATGACAAAGCATCCGCATGAAAGCATCCAAGATGAAGTGATAGTATCCATACAACATATGAAGCCCGAACCTCTAACATAAATCCATATGAAAGGCCCTCCAAATGGCTGACCCCAAGGAAGACAAATCTCCACATCCCTGATGAATGCACCGAAGACAACATACCAATGTGACAAGTCATCTCCGCTGCTCATGATATCCTCCAAATGTCCTGGAGTGAGGTGAAAGGCCCAAATCAACCATAATGGCAACCATTCCAAAAATGGGACATTACACAGAGCAGAGATGATGATTTGGAAAGTGTGGAGCAGTAGAGGCTTGGTGACAGGGGGACGTGTTTCAAAGTTCATACTCTTCATCACTTGTTGATAGGCATGTTTCTCTTCAGGGCTTCGGATTGGACTAGTTATTTGTTCTTAATGGATGGAGCCTTGGGAGTTTTGGAGGTTGTAGTACTTGTGGTTGTGAGTATATTTTCATAAGTTGGAGGATGGGGCTAGGTCGAGTTCGAGTGTGTATGGCTTCGGCCACCGAGGCTCACTTCGCATTGCATTCTTCACATTCTTCTTGTGAGGTACAGCCACAGGTTGAGATTTTGTGTGGTCACAGGGCAATTGGACGAATGGAGATCCATGTCATTTGAAACTATTTCACTTGCTGCATATTTGCCATTGCTTGAGGACAAGCAATTCCGAGAAGGGAGGACTATAATGTCCCTATTTTCGGAGTGATCACCATTGGAGAGCGGAGGGACTTGTTTTCACACTCCGGGATTTCTAGAAGAAGAATTGATGTTTGGAGATGACTTAGCATTTTTTTTTTATAATTTGGATGTGTTCTTTTCATTTGATGTATTTTTCTTCCCATGGGAGCGAACCATTTTGAGGAGTTGGGAGGTGGAAACTTGTCTTGTTGAGGGGATTTGCCATGTGATGAAGTTGTTAGCACATTCTATGTTGATGCCACCTTGACAAAGGATAATGCTTTGGTTATATGAGTGCCCCATCTTTGTGGAGATCCTTTTGGAGAAATAAGTAATAAAATAATATCTATTCCTTGGAGAAGAAAACAAAGGACAAACTCGTATCTTCAATTTGAATTGGACGCCAAGAGTTTCTAGAGGCTAGTCAGCCTATTAGAGAAGGGACAAAAACAGATTTTTAATAACGAAAATTCAAGTCTAGGTCGGCCAGAGTAAGCTGGGCGCCAAAGAGCATAAGGGGGTCGGCCTTGAGAGGAAAAAAGGTGATAAATTAATAGATATTCTGCCTAGGTCAGCCAACACTTGAAGGAGGATGAAGCATGTATAAATATAAGGTTCTTTGTGGCATTTTCATCATCATTCATTTCTCATTTAGGAGTTGATCTCTTGGCTGCAATGAAAGTTGGGCATAAGGAACCATGGACGAAAACCCTTACGTTTCTAGGAGAAGTTGGACAAAAACCTAGCTTTTCCTTTGGAGGATTCTATGATGGGAGTTCACTTGTGCTTCACTGACTTTGGTGGAGAAGAAGAGCAGAAATCTAAATTAGATTTGAATATCATTTTGAAGGCTTCCTTTGGGCGTGGATTGTTGCATCATTGACTAGGGTTTTACCCCATTTTGGAGCGCCATCATTGGAGGATCATTTTGTGGTGGTTTGTTGGCATCCGTGGCATCATTGATCACATTTTTTGGAGCAGCAGACCTAGCAAACCTGAGTGACCTGATTTGAAGCAGATTTCCTTGGTGTTGAAGAGCTTAGAGTCTAGGGTTTCATGCCCTAATTGGAGCAGCACTCATTGGAGATCTTTGGCAAGCATTTGAAGGTCATTTTGCTTGGTTTTGGGTATGTACAACCTATTGATGTGTTTTTTATGCACATGCAAACTCAGAATAAAATACTAACTATTCTATCCTCTCTTGAATAAAGTCTCTCAAAGGCTAAACAATGTGATCCAATGAAACAACTCCAAGGTTCCTGATTCGTGTTTTGCAATTGATAGACTCAGTAGTTGATGTGATAATGCTAGTAATCACAAAGGGACTTACGCTGAATTTACTCCTTACTCCACTCAAATATATTACTTCCTTCTTATGAAATGGAACTCACTCTAATTGACATGAAAGAAAAGGCAAAAGGAAAGGGTTTAGAAAACTATTCTAAGGACAATGATATAATGAAACATGCTACGATAGACAAACTCCTCATGAAACCAAACTCCGCTTTGCCATGAGAACCAACAACTACACGAAGCCAGTGCAATCTTCTAAGGAAACTCAAGGATTTTCATATTGCAAATCTTCATCGAAACACCCACAGCTGGCGCAGCTTGAACAAGTATTCACAACCGAACTAAAGCAAATGTGGTTCAGGCTT
This sequence comes from Cunninghamia lanceolata, assembly GCA_027924645.1. Classification (NCBI taxonomy): domain Eukaryota; kingdom Viridiplantae; phylum Streptophyta; class Pinopsida; order Cupressales; family Cupressaceae; genus Cunninghamia; species Cunninghamia lanceolata. Next base: position 5,403,230 of record BSBN01000209.1, read on the forward strand.
ACTTTGCAAAATGACTTATCATCAATAAATCATGAAAAGTATGAACCAAGAAGGAATTCATCAAATATCTCCACATATAAATATTACATCAATGAACTTCTAATCTAATTCTACTCTACTTGGAAACATCTCTCCATCATATTCAAGAATTAGAAATCATGTTAACATTCCATAACCACACAAAATCACCATGCGAACCAACAATGAGCTTGTATTGATTTTGGAAGTGCATGATTACAACAATTTCATATCTCTCCTCAATGATTTCGAAGAGTTCCTTCCTACTTTAACAGCATCTACTCCTACTTCTATATTGATCTATCCATTACAAATGAGAGAAGTGAGCCTTTTATAACTCCAAAAATTACATGAACGGCCAAGATTGATTTGTGAATCAATGGCCCAGATTGAGACAACAAGGCATAACCGCCCAAAAGAGAGGCAATGAAGGCATGTTTTCCAATGTGATAAGCTTGAAATAGAATCTTTGGAGAATCTTCCACATGGACACCCTCTTTGGCCTCTTGTTGTAGGTACATTGAACTTGGACGGGTGACGTGGCAGACTGTGATTGGATCAATGACGTGCACATGTCACCTCAGCATCGAGCAAACCAGTTTGATCTTCAACGCATTCACATTGCTTGAAATACTTTCCCAAATTTTATCATCTTTTGTAGAAGTCTTCAAATCTTCGAATTTTCACCTTTGGAACTTAGCTGCTTCGAACTTGTAATTTGGGAAGTTTGGAATTTCTCTTGTTGTCTTGATGTAATTCATTAATTGCTTGAATGCTTTGACTCATTTCTCATCTTATCATGTTCTTGTACTTATCCTTGTTCTTGTGTAGGATTCGACTTTGGATGGTGCAGTAGAAGATGTCTTGAGTGTAACTTCCTGAAGTAGACTGGTGCATGATATTCTCTATGATGCAGGATGTGGATAGCTCTGGAACTTGAACTTGATAATTCCTTGATGAGGAGTAGATCTCCTCCATTCGGGCGATGACCTTGATGTATGACTTTTGGCGTTGGAACTTGATCCTCTTGAACGGGTTCTCCTCCATCTATGCCTTCGATGGAATCTCCTCTTTGAATGCTCAGGATCTGCAGCGAAATTCTTATCATTCTCCTTCCTAGATCCTTCATCATCTGCAAAAGAGAAACATTCCAAATTATTCTCATCATAATGCTTGATAAAATTATGTCAATTTCGTAATATTTCCATCTTACTTCACAACTGAATGTTTCAACACTAGAAAAGCGCACATTTTGAAGTGGTATGCAATGAGGAGGGCGCAGACTCTAAGTACTTATACATTGAGTGCATATTGCATAAAGCGTTGTTTTTGTGTGCATGTGCATAGATAAAGCGCAAATTTCATGTATGAGTACATTGTGGAAGGCGCTGATTTTGGGCAAGTATGTATGAAATGCATAATACAGAGGCATGGTGAATGAGCACCTAAGACAAGAGTATGATGAAATTGTGTTTAGGAGCACTGATTTTGTGTGTTTATGCCATAGTTGAAAAACCCGCCTGTTGGGTTCTTCTTCTGAATCAGCATTAGGGTTTGCCACTTCTAATGCACAGGCAGATTCAGCCAACTAAATACAGGAGGTTGCGTGAGCTGCCTCCCCTTCACTTCTGGTTCTGCCACACCAAGGGGGGTATCCCTATGACTCAAGATATAACCTTGACTAGCTCAAAGATAGAAAGATCTAACTTGACAACAACAGGCAGAATACTCTCATGTATGGACCAAGATCTGTATGATAGATCACAAGGCTGGCAACATTCTTGGACATGATGTCTGGTTGGGTATGAGAGCATGCAGGGGGTTCCTAATCCTACTCCTACAACTAACAGGTGGAAGTATGAAATGGTTTAGTTTGAATTCTGGATGCAAAGCTGGACATGGTGTATAACCTCAACACAGAGCTAGATTGGTGCCTATCCAGGGCTTGGAGTCGGTAGACATACACCTGTGAATGATCAGCATGAATAGCTAAAACTGGATTTCAGAGGGATACACATGATATCTGCCTTACAGATATCTCCCAATAAAGAGTGTTGAGTTATCTCTACTTATGGCATCCCTACTGCAGTATACCCTTCCCAATGTTCAACCTGAAAACAGTTTAATCTACCCCTTGAGCAGAAGTTAAAAGATCAGACATTCAACATAGGAATTCTATGCTCTAGAATCTAAACATTACCCAAATATCCAGATTCAGAAGAAGAATACATGCAATACTGGAGACAGAATTAACACAACACATGCTAAGATAGCATTACTCATATAAGATTAACCATGAAATCAGTGGATTCATGCCAAATCGTACAACAAGAGATACATAAACTCACAAGTTAAGCTGTACAGAGCAACCAGATCAGCTTGTATCTTGTTACAGAGCCAAAAATCTTCAACTTTCAACAACCACAAATGAGTAACACTTCCTGCTTATAACAGCCAGGTAGTGTACCACAGCAATTAATTACATGGTTGACCAAAAATCCCGCCAGATACACAGTATCAGGAAAATGGCGCTCAAACACTACCAGATTGGCGCCCAAACATGAATGCAGCAGGTAGGGGAGGAGACAGGAAGATATCTCGAGCCCTGCGCCACTGTCCGCTGATGTACACCTTCAATCGGGTACCAGATCCGCCCATACCTCTGCAACCCTCGCCATTAATGGCGCACCAACCCGCGGCCTTGGGAAAAACATCAAACAGTCGATCGCAACCATTTCCCGCCGAGATTCATCATCATGATATTTGAAAATGCAGGATATCAATTATCCCACATGCACCCCGCAGCATCCTCCTTAACACTTTATATACTAGGTCATGAGCATATATGATGTCGGTGCTTTTGCTCCTGACGACACTAGTATAAGACTTCATCATCATCATCATCCTCCAGCAGCATGATATCCTGTTGCTTGAAATATCACCCTGACGTCAGCATCATATCGCAATATAACCTGCATGATAATCGCCTTCATCGGCACAACCTGATCCATCGGAGAAACATCCTCCTGCTGTGCCTATACCAAAAGTCTGGCCGATGAACATCCTGATGACATCATCATCATATCCTGCTGACGTCATCATCATATCTGCCTACTGTGCACCTCCTCATATCCGGATGACGTCATCATCATGTTTGCAAATATCAGGAGATCTCCACAAGATGATCTGTGTTAGAAATATGACCCCCCCGGACCTTGATGACGTCATCATCATATTGACATCAGGATGATATTCGGAAGATAACCGGATATTTGGAAATATCATCCTGATGTACAAATATCATGTTGCACTGTAGCTCCACTATAAGATCGGGGCGATAGATGAATATGATGATGCTTGAAAAGATCACCCCCCACTAGATAATGCACGAAGCCGGCAGGCGGATATCTCCTTGATATCAGCATCATCATGACGCTGGAACAAACATACATCCGGGTGATATTCAAAAATGAAAATATCACCCCCTCCTTCGGAAATATCATAATGCAGATAGGCAGAGAACTAAATATCACCCCGACATAAGATGACGTCAGCATCATCAGGATGAAAAAACAACGAACATGAAGTGATACAACATCATCAGGATGATATTGACTAAGATCATCCTGACGTTCACAATATGATGACCCCAGTGAATATCGGGTCACACTTAGAACTCTTCAACAACATCATCAGGATGATCATAACCAAGATCACCCGATGATAAAGATATCACCCCGGCGAAATATCATGCAGGCAGAAAATATGATGACCCCCGCAAGCAACATGGTGATAACTGGAAATATGATGATGATGATGACGACCCTTAAGAAAAAAACAAGTCAGGTCGAACAACACAAAGAATAACCCCTTCAGAATATCGAGGCAACATCATCATCATGTTTGGGCAAGGTGATAATGGAAGATCACCGGATACTTGAAAAATCACCCCCGCAAGCAAATCAGGGCGCACTGCAGCTCATCAGCAGGATCAGGATGATATCCAAACATCACCCGATATTGAAAAATGATGATGACGATGAAAAACAAGTCGAAGCAAACATGATGATGCTGACCACCATCGAAGAAAATATGATGATGATGATGACCTCCTCCCCAAAGAAAAAATATGATGATGCAGCTGAACAATGCTGAGGAGGTCCAACACTTAGAACATTTTTTGGATACTTAGGGAAAGTGCCTGCATGAAAATTGCTCAAAAAACTGCCAGTCAATTCAGGCACTAACACCGCCAAAAACCCGGGTGACTCGCGAGTACTCACGATGCAATTTCTGCCGCGAGTTATAGTGAGAAAAACTCGGCACGAGTTTTTAAAAAACCCGTGGCGATTTATCCGTCAAAACCTCGCCATTCCGCGCGCGATTTTCTGAGAAAAATCGAGCAAACGCAGGGTATAAATAATAAAACGAAACCTAAAAGGTTAAAAGCCTTTTTTTTTGGTTAACCGACGACGACGACCCGTGCGGCGACAAAACCCTAGCTCAGATTCGAAAGGTAAGATTCGAAAGGAAATTTTAAAAATACTGTATCATATGAAAGGATAGATTTTAGATAAACAGTCAAAATTTATATACAATTATGATGATATATTTTAAAAATAAAAAAGACTATCATATGAAAGGAGAGATTTTGGACGAACAGTCAAAATTTATGTACGATTATGAATTTATAATGATATAAAGACTGTATCATATGAAAGGAGAGATTTTAGACAAACTGTCAAAATTTATATACGATTATGATGATAGATTCATAAATCTATCATCATAATCGTATATAAATTTTGACAGTTTGTCTAAAATCTCTCCTTTCATATGATACAACATTTTTAAAATTTAGATTGTAACAGTAAAAAATTAAAAATATTTAATAGTTTTAAAATTTAAAAACTTAAAATTTTAAAATGTATCATATGAAAGGAGAGATTTTGGACGAACTGTCACAATTTATATAGGATTATGATGATATTATAAAAAAATTAAAAATATTTAATAGTTTTAAAATTTAAAAACTTAAAATTTTAAAATGTATCATATGAAAGGAGAGATTTTGGACGAACTGTAACAATTTATATAGGATTATGATGATATTATAAAATTATAATATCATCATAATCCTATATAAATTGTGACAGTTTGTCCAAAATCTTTCCTTTCATATGATACAGTCTTTTTAAAATTTCTATTGTTTTATAATATAATATTATAAAGAATAAATATATCATAATCCTATATAAAATTATAAATTATGAAATTCCAGTTTGATAATACATATCATAGACCAAAAAAAGAGTTCCATCATCACTAGAAAATGTAAATCATAAATTTCTTCTATGACTAAAGCTCAAAAGAGTTTTGTTTCTTTGTGTGGGTGGTGCGGAAGTGGCTAGTATAGTCGGGGTATCCTCAACAAGATCCTCATCTATAGGATCAAGCGGTACATGTGAGGAACCCGCCCCTGATGGCACATCAATATCATCTAACTCCCTCTGAATTTTGATTTATATATGAAGGAAATCAGCAATGCATTCTACAATTTCATAAATGCGTGTTTTTTAAGAATATTTTTTAAAAAATTATGTTTGCCGAGTTATTGCCGAGTTTTTCCCCGAGTTTTTGGCGAGTCCCGAGTTTTTAAAAAATTTGGGTCTGCCGAGTTTTTGCCGAGTCCGAGTTTTTCAACTATGGTTTATGCATTGAAAGCTTATGCGAAGGTATGGTGAAAGTGTGCCTAAGAGGAAAAGTGCAGATTTTAGGTTTGCTTGTATAAACTTATCATTGCACAATGCAGACACCCTCAATAAGAGCGCCAAAAAGCGCTGATTTTACTCATGTATGTAATGTGTTAGAAATTCATAATGCAAGGTTCTTCAAAATGTGCGCCAAAATCCAAGGATAAATGAAATGCATCAAATTCACTTCCTTACTTAAGAATTCTGCTTATGATCTGCAACAATCTGCTTTTAAATCCATTTCGTGAATGAATGTTTGAATGACAACTTGACCTTTCTTAAATACACATTCACCTAAAGTCATCTAGGTCGGCCAGCATTGGGTATTTCAGGACTTTTATTCATTAAAAACCAGTTTTCCATGCCTTTCCTGGCCGATTCAGGCACTTGCAAGAGTTTGAGTAGAGATTCATATATGTATGCATTTAAGGAAAAGCGCTGATTTCGAAGGTGTATGCATGAAGAGGGAAGGTGCACATTTCATGTGTGTATGTATGAAGCGCTTTGTACATAAGAGGTCAAAAAGTGCGCCTTAGGCAGCCTTTCTAAATGTCTATGCATAAGTTTAAAGCTTATAAATTGCAAAACCCTCCTCTAGGTGTGCCTTGGGCGGCCTTTCTAAGTAGCTGTGTATGAAATGTCTTATGCAAGACTGGGTTAAAAGTGCGCTTTAGATGATAAGTGCAGATTTTATGCATGTAGGTATTAAATGTTCAATGCAAGATCTTCATGAAAGTGCACCTAGAAAGAGGATGAGCGCTGAATTTGTGTATGTCTGCATAAAATGCAGATTGCAAAGGAGGGTGAAATGTGCGCCTATTTCTAGTATACCTAGAGTTTGCAAAATGTCATCATTTTAAGCCTTTTAGTCATCTCAAGTCAACATTTGACAAGTCTCTTCCTAAAATTTTCCAAGTTTTGCATCATTTCAACTCAAACTTTTCATGAATTTCACCAATGAGAGCGCACCTTTTGCCTAAGTTTGTATAAAATGCAAATGACCTCCAAAAGTGCGCTCTTTGCAAGAGAGGGTCAAAAGTGCGCCTTTTTAAAACATGTTTGAAGTTGGTTTCTCCTCAAAGAGAATGACAAGAGTCCATTACCCTTAACTATCTAAGCTCACCATTTGACAAATCTCAGTTTGGTATGTATGTTGTACCCATCATGGTCTTTCTGTTTTCGTAGGTAATTGACCTTAACTTAGATTCCAAACGAGGTCCACTGTCTAGCTTGCAGAGGAAGACTTGATGAAATTACACCTCTTAAAAGTTCTACAAGCTCCAAAACCGCAAAAAGAGGGGTCCCCATTTGCAATGGGGCGATGTGTGATTATATCACAACACAACCCTTAGGGTTAGGGCAGATTATTGTTGAGCATGTTTGTCATGTTTTGCCCAAGACAATTGATGTAATTGAAGACTTATCATATTCTGATTTTTATTGCAGCAGACTTCTAATTTAATTTTCAGTCATTTGTGGTTGCCAATTGAAGTGGATTCATTGCATATTTGGTTGTGGAATTCAAGTATTTTGTTGGTAAACATATTGGCAATGATATTATGATGTTTTGGCATGTTTTATGGGCTGTTGTATGCACTTGTTTAGGTCTGATTTGAATTTCAGAAGTTAGGGTTTGAGCAGAAAACTAAAGTGCAGAAATTAGGGCAGAATTCCAATTAGGAAAATCAGAAAATTCTGAGTAAGATTCATTTGGAAAGCCTGTAAATCCAAAATTGTCCAAAATATCCCGTTTTGGGATATTACATGATCTGTCTTTGTAGCTCCAATATGATGTAAAAATCTGCAAATATGCCCAATAGCAAACCCCGTATGGATTCATCTCTCAAAGTGGAGTGGGTTTTTGTCCAATTCTACTAATTTTCTAAGGGTTTTCGTCCTCAGAAAATAGCTGAACCAATGTTGCAGCTCAAAGAGAAAATCTCCAATATAAATGACAAATACACAATGATGAAATAACCTTCCAATTGCCTTCTTTTATAACTCACAATTGGAGTGCCCAATTTTGCCATAATTGATATCAATTTCATGTCCACCGCCATAATAAAATATTATTTTATTTTATTTTTCCCTTCTCCAAGTGAGATGTCCAATTTGACAATTAAAATATTATTTTATTTTATCATTTTATTTTAATTTTTTTTCCCTTTTAAAGTGACTTTCCATTCTCCAAAATTTAAGTTATTTTGCCAACTTTCCATTCTCGAAACTTTCAGTTATTTTTCCAATTTTTCAAATATCTAAGTCACTTTTACAATATTTAACTTACTTTCCAAGTATCTAAGTCACTTTGCAACAATGGCTCAAAAGGGGACATTACATTAGAATTTACAATTTTACATTTTTTAACTTTGTTTTTTGTATTTTATTGTATTTTTTATGGAGTGCATGCTCTAATTAGGTTAATGTACCCAATGTGTTGGGCTGCATCAGGTACATCAAGGGTACAGAAAGGGGTTTGCTTCACACCCTCATACCCAATATGAGTGATTAAATTTTGGCAGGGTACATGCACCCTGGCACCTTGGGCAAAGTATTACTTAAGTATTAAACTCAGAAATCCACATGATAAAAAGTTGTTTGTGAAGCAAATGAGGGATTCCTCATCTCTTGAGATGGAATTTTTAACAAGAAAATCATCCAAAATTGTCTTAATGTTCATAAAACTCAGCAAATGGAAAAATAAAACAATAATGATGGCATTTGATCCAATTTCCCTGTCCTTAATATAAGAATAATGCTCCTTAATTGACTTGGGACATGCTTTGATTCCCCTGGTATATTGTTCCCACTGAAATCCTTTTTCTAAGTTGCAATTTAAGCTGACAGGTAAAAAGCGTGCATGACAGTGTGCATCTATGAAAATAAATTTCCTTTTTGCATCATCAGGTAACAAAAATCATACTAGTTTGTACGGTATTTCATGACAGCATTTGCTCCTAAATGTCTCATCTAAATTTTAAAAGCTATATTTGAATCTCTCATAATATTGTCGGTCATTGTCAGCATTAAGCTTCGAGATGTAAATAGTTTTAATCTGCAAAGTATATATATAACTATCCATTTGGCAGAAGGAACTAATACTCAAAAAGTCTCTATCTTAGATTTTGGAATATTTACAAAGGATAAAAAGTCACAAAACAATGTAAACAGTTTACTTGCAAAAAAATAGCCATTCATTTACCATAAATGCAAGACATAACGTATTTAGTTGTCTATAGCTTCAAAATGTCAGATAAAACCAGTTTCTTTTATTAACATTGAGGACTTACCATATACACTATGTAAACACATCCCAGCGGAAAGATGACAAATAACATCTGCCATGTTACTTGGCAAGTAACAAAAAGAACTCCAAGAAGTTGGAAAAATACTGCCAAACTTGACCCGTAGAGCATTGGAAGATCAAAGTCCAATGTCCCCTGATCTGTAGAAGACTGTGAACATCAAATGAACATGTTAGTTGTAAATGAATTCAAAATTTTCTTAATAGTAAAATCTATTTTGGTAGCTCAACTAATATCTAAGTGACTGCTTGTAAGCATGAATAAGATGACCTGAAACCTCCTTTTTAATCTGACAAGAGCATTTTTTCACTCATTGCACAGGATCAATGTTAACTTAAGCAATCACCACACTGGTTCCAATATTTTTGAGTCACTAAGCCAAGAATGAAAAATAATCAAGAAATCTTAAAGACAAAGACAACTGTCCCTATATTCATGCTTTTGATAAATGGAATATCCTTTCCTGAATTCCATTTAGAATGTAAAAAATTCTTATTTGTCCAATTAAAAAATATAATGGATAAGAAATCAAAAACAATTAGGTGGAATACCACAAGCGCAGAAGACAATTATTTCAATTGCATCTACTACATCCACAGGATAATATAGGATATTTAAATTTTATACAATAGCATTTAAACTCTATCTCCTGTGTGTATATTGTTATATAAAGCCACTTAGTAAACTTTCAGACTTCGTTATATACCTAGCCATTTTTCAATCAACAGCAAATTACATTGAACCTAGTATTTTATCATGTGTGTTGAGATGGAAAACCATAACATATATTGCAAATCTGTCAAGCTTTATATTCACTTAGCTGTGAGCAAAGTTTTGTTAAAAGAACCATGTTAACTATAAAATCCCAAGTGCATTTGCAAGCAAAAGATGTTGAGAGATTATCTACCACTAACCCTTGTAAGTATCCTTCCAGATGGAGTAGTGTCGAAGAAAGACATGGAAGCCTGGAAAACACTGTTCAACATTTTAACATAGAACTTTTGTGCTGTCCTCAATCCAGAAAATGCAATCAGAAGGGTCCGGATGAGAACAAAAAATGCACTTCCAAATGCTAAATATGAATAAATACTGATAAACCTTCTAGGATTTGTACTAGCTTTTCCTTCTGAAGTAAAAAAAGCTAGCCAGAAGTCACTTAATATTTGCATAGCTTGCCAAAATATTTGAATGACAATCAAAACAATTACATGCAACCCTCGGAAGGACATTGTCCAATATGCCAAATAAATAGACATAGCTACACGGCCAATAGCTCTCTCCTCTTCATGAATTAATGTAGAAGCACAATGGCCATCAGACTCATTCTCCATCTCATTCTTGTCACACGCCTCTTTTTTGAACTCCATTGAACCTTGATTTGGTAGTACATTCCCTCTCACTTGCTCCTGAAAGGAAGGATTCAAAGATGGTAACTTGGATGGAGCAGTTTCTATTGAGCATGATTGTTGGCATATAGCATCTTCTCTATCAGTATCACAATCAGAATCACATTTAACTGTTACATCATCTAATGCCTTTTTATGAGCATTAACTAGTGCCCCAAAGCTAGCATCCAGTGAGAGCTCATTATATGTGCCAGAACTCATGATACAACCTTCATTCATAACCTGAAAATATTTTGGTGTCATATGCAGTTTTACAAGACAGAAACCATGGTTAAAATTTAGGGACTTCATTGGTTTCTTCAAAATCTCTAAAAAATTTACAAACAAGACTAGGCTTTTAAAAGGTACTACTAGTATTCTTACTATTATCAAGTCAGCCTCGCAGAGGAACTCCACTTGATGTGTCACTAGAACAACAGTCTTATCCTTTAAAGCCCCTCTAATGCATTCCTGTAATGACAAAAACATAGTTCCAATAGTAGCAACTAAATTAGATCAAGAATGGGTGGCATATTGCAATCGTATTTAGAAATGACAAGCACCAACTCATAAACAAATAAAAAATTAAAGACAATGCTAGAGAGAAGTACACCACTATTAAGAGAAATAGCCAGTAATGCCCACAAATAAAAATTAATGCAGCTGCAGTTGATTTACAAAAGTAACAAAGACAAGTGCTCAATGCACATCAAGTAAAAAATTAAATAGATTGTGACAACTATTATTTTATCTGTTTCCTTTTTAATTAACCAAAGATGAAATTGATGCCAACCATAATAGCAGAGAATTATCTGGTATCTAAACCAAGCCATTACAAAAGTAGTCAATAATGAGAACTCAGAAAGAACCAAAGATTTTCTAGAACTACACAACTATGATGAGAACCTTTGAGGGAGGAAATAGAATGGTGACAAGATAGAGCCACATCATCTGATTCTAAAATCTTAGATAAAAAATAAGTCAATATCGGCTCTTGACCTCATGTGATGAGATCCCACATGGATTGTGTAATGTCCCTTTTTTGGTGCATAGATTTTTGTGTGCATTATGCTTGTTCCTAGTCTCTCGGAGGCTATCCAGCATGTTTGGGAGAACTCCAATGTTCTTGGAGTGGTCGTGGTTCAGTCTACAAGCAGTTGTGTGTCTCAAGTCTTCAATTTCACCAAGGGATGTTCGAAGTTGTTTAATCAGTGCATTTCTATTGCTTTATATGGATTGGGGCTATTTTTCAGATAATTAATTAATATTTCACTAAGGTTGCCTAAAGTTGTGATTAATTATAGCAACTTAGTGTAATATTAATTATAAATGGTTTCCATTCTAGAAATGGATTAATTCTCTATAGCATTGAGCTTAGTGGTTGTTCAGGTTATAGAGATGCTTTCAGATGTTTGATTGGTTTCACGGATTGCTCTCCAAAATTCTTGGAGGAATCGTCTATTTTTGAAAAGTCACCCGGAAGGCATCGTTTCGCATCCCAAACCCTTCAAAGCATATTGGTTTAGTTTATTTGGCAATTGGATGAAGTTTGGAATTTTCCGCAAAAAGTAAATTTAATAAGCTATTTTAATTATTATTTTCAATTAAGTTCCTAAGGGTGAAAATAATTAAAAAATGATTGTGTTATAGCTCATTGGAAAAGGAATAATATATTCTTTTATTTAGGCACTTAAAAGTAAGCACTTTAGTGGAGAAAAAAAGAAATTTTTTAAGTTGGAGGGAAAAGGTTATTATTTTCAAGAAATAATTCATTTCCTTTGTAACTCCTAAAGTGCTTTTATAAAGAGAATGAGAGCTCATTTGGAGGGGCTTTTGGAATTGATTTTGTTTGCAGATGGATTGAACCTGTGAGTTCTTCCATATTCTCTTGAGGACGAAAACCCTCTTGTAGATTGGGTGTGGTTTCATGCAGGAATCACCATTGGGCTGAAGATGGAGTTTGGAGCAAGCTCATACAGAGTTTGCCATTGAGTTTGCATGGAGATTATGGTATTTTGAATTGATGATTGATCATTTGAGTTGATGGGTTTCTTGGATTGATTGGATTGAGTATTCTTATGAATCTTTTTGGAGTTTGGTTTCTGAAGATTAGATAAACCCCATTTGCTAGCCATATAGCATCAGTTGTACCTAGACGTGGGTTATGGAATCCATGATGTTTGAAATTATGCAATATCTTTGATGATAGTATAATTTAAAGTTATTATTGGTGTCTAATCTTGAGTAGTGGTTGGCAGATTTGATGTTGTATTAACATGGTATTGCAGGCCATACTCCTTGAAGCATTGTACCAATTTGGGATACCAATAATTCTGGGAAGTCTGATATATATATGTTGCAGTTTAATTGATAAGAGGATTCATATTAGACTGATGCTTCTATGATTGACAGCAGACTGTCTTGCAGATTTAAACTTTGCATTAGCTTTTCCAATCATAAGAGCCGTACCATACAGGCCATACATATGCATGGAGGAAAATTTGTGGGAGTCGATTCTTCTTACACTTGATTCTGATGCTTGAGGATGATAATGACTAGTTCTGAGTGCCTCTTTCCTATTGAAAAGTTGGATATTTAAGTTGAGTTTATATCTTTGTCTAGGAGTCAGCCGTACAGTCCTTCAAGCATGCCATACAGCCCTTAGTCATGTTTTTTATATGGATAAACTAATCTAAAAATGGTTACAGCCTTCATTCTTGTTGATGACCATGGTGTTTTGAGGGTTGATTAGTCAAGTGGAGGTTTGAGTTTAAAATCTGTATGTTTCATGTAATGTCCCCTTCCTAGGTGATTTTCATGATGAGTAATTTAGCCTTTATCTCCCGAAGGCTAATTGACGAAATAAGGGAGATATTATTAACTTAATTATTTTATAAGGTTATTACTTAATTTTAAATCAAAAGGCAACCTTATATTTAATTAATTTAATATAGTGACTAAAAATACACATTATATCATTAAAGTCACTAAAATAAAATGATAAAATTTTTCTAGAAGCCTCTTGAAGTGGGAGTAAAAAAAGTATAAAAGAAAGGGCAAGGCAAGCTTCTAGGCATCCGATTATTGTCATTTGCATTTGATGAGTTTTGTGGAGCCAAGGGTTTCTGCATATTTGGTCTTTGGGAACGAAAACTCCCATAGATTAGCATAACTGATGTGGTGAAATATCCTCCGAAGGGTTGCAAATTGGAAGGGATACTTCAGTCCTTTCATTTGTGCTTAAATCTAAAGCATTAACCAAGGGTTTGGAAGTATCAATTTGTAGATCAGAAGTTTTTGTTGGCTGCTACAGTGCTGTGAACAGTGATGCTACAGTGCCGTGAACAGTGCCGCGCTACAGTGTCGTGAACAGTAGAGCTACAGTACCGCGTGAATAGGGCAGCTGGGAGAAGGTTACAATTTGGGTTTGGAAGGCACTCCTTTCTTTGGATATTGCTTGATTCTTCATCAGCACTTTGGGCACCATTATCACTAGGTTCTTTTTGTAATTATTAGTAGTTTGCATTGTTATCCCAAGCATATTGTTGTAGGTGATCATTGATATCAAACTTTGGCACTGTATTGAATAACCCTTGTAGACCAAGAGACTTGGTATTTCTTAATATCATTGTGTTCGGGGTTGCATCTAATAAAAGAGTTATCAATTGTATGCCATTTGTTCAATGTAATGTCCTTCATTATAGCATCCCTTATCAGCATGTTAGATTGCATGCCAATTGTTTGTCATAATGTCAATTGGCTGTAGGTACATAATTTACACGTAGAAACCATATAAAAAGCATTTGAAAAGGCAAAAAGAAGTCATATATGCATTTAGATTAATGCTTAGACATTGCAGTTTTGATTTATGAGCATTTAAAGTACTCAGCTATCATTATCAAGTAAAAATATCAAACTGAAAACACAAACCAACAAGCATTGGGTTTACATCAGAAGTGTTTGATAATATTCCTTGAGGGAAAATTCATACCAGAAATAGCAAGGGATATTACAGTGGCATTAGAGTGGTTTCCTGCCATCCTTTGGGTTTGAAATCGGCTCATTAAATGCAACAAAATGACAGGAACAAAAGGTATACAGCTAGAGAAGAAAGAAAGCAAAAGCAGTGGCCACAACTACCTGAACAGGACACTTTATCCGCTACTTTAGCAACAAGACAGTGAGAGGTTGGTTCATCAGGCACTATGGGCGAAAGAGGTGAAGGTAGCCCTATCAGAAACAAAGGAAGAAATGATCAAGAATAGGAAACACGTGAGCTCTTTAGACAAATGGCTACGGGGCAGCAGCAGGTGGCAGATGCTATGCGGGCACTAACTACAATGATACAACAAATGAACCCACAGAGGAGGAAACCATGAACCGGATGATAATAGGATTGTGGTTGGGACACCTAGGGCACAAGCATCTTCTCACATGGCAGATAGGCCTACACGTCCTACTTTTTTAAGGAGTGAACAAGAAGAGGAAAATGCAGAAGGAGAAAAAATGTTCGCGGATACTCTTATGGCAGCTAATGATGAATGGGAGTTGTTGACACCACAGGTCAGGGAGCGCGTGAGCTTTGATAGGTTTGTAAGTCAAAGAAGAGAACACTACAGGGGAAAGCAAGAAAAGAAATCGAGAAATCAAAATAATAATTTGATGTATGCCGCCAGCAGAGTTACATTGCCCATGTTTGATGGTAGTGGGAAGGTTACCGCTCAAGCTTGGATTCATAAGCTAGACACCCTCTTGACTCTTAGACCCATGACAGAAAGGGATGCAATAAAATATGCTACTTTTCACTTGGAGGGAGCAGCCCACGATTGGTGGTATCATGGATTAGAGACATTGCATCATAATAGTATCACTTCATATCAAGAGTTTGTTGATAGATTGGTGGAACGCTTTGATAAGAGAGATCCAGAGACATATTTTAGAGACTTGGCACAGCTTAAGCAAACTGGGAGTTTGGAGAGTTACATTAATGAATTTCAGAAATTATCAGTCATGGTCTCCAATATATCTAAAAGGAGATTGGTTGTGCTATTCATGGAGGGCTTATTAGAACCGTTGAGAGGATGGATAAAGGCTTTTGATCCCCTGACACTGCAGGAGGCAATGAAAAAAGCTGAGTATAGAACTTACAGCCCTTCAAAGCAAGTATACATCTAAGGGATCTTCTTACTGGGACAACAAGACATTTCCTAAGAAAAAAGAAATTTCAGACTCAAAGGGAAAATCAGCAACACCGTTAGATCGCGAGACATTTAATGACTTGCTAAGGAAAAAGTTGTGCTTCTATTGCAAAGGTACCTATGATGCAAACCATGACTGTCCTTTAAGACCTAAGGGCAAAGCAAACAGGATTATGTGGGCATTCTATGAGGATTCAGAGTCGGACCAGCAATCTGATCAAGAAGAATCTAATGAGGAAAAACCTGATGATGAGACAGATAAGCATGAAATTGAGGCTGAAAATGTTGAGGAAGCAAATTTTCAAGAAGCACGCCTTACTAGCATACAGCAAGAGGGCTCATTCAGGATGCGTGGGGTTTTAGCCGGACAAAAGATCATTACCTTGCTCGATACAGGTGCCACGCATAACTTCATTGATGCTAGGTTGGTTGAAAGGCGCGGAATTCGGACAAAGGAATTTGAGGGCATAAGAGTAAAAGTTGTTGATGGGTATACACTTAAGTGTCACAGGATGATTCCAGGTCTTCCCATGTGATTGAATAACTTTGAGTTTAAGGCAGATTTTTATGTGGTAAACATGGGAGAAACCGACATGGTTTTAGGAATGAAATGGCTTCATGATATTGGGGAGTTTACCATTAACCTTAGGGAAATGGAGATGAGGTTTAAGGTGGATGGGAAGACTCGTGCTAAAAGCCATCAGGGATACCAGTTGCAGGATGATATCTTTCAGAAAAATGGAGAGACTTATGCGCCATGACATGGTTGAGTGGGCAGCAAGGTGCATTCTAATGCCAACACAGGAAGAGAAACAAAAACCAGCCTATCACCTAGATATACAGGAGTTGAGGATCAAGCACTCCAAGGTGTTCAGTGATATTCCACCAAGCAGGCCTCCAGACAGAGGGATTGAGCACATAATAGAATTGGAGGGTGCTAAACCCGTGATGATCACCCCTTACAGACACCCCAAGCGGCTAAAAGATGAGATTGAAAAAACAATTAAGAAGTTGCTGGCTATGGGGCACATTAGGCCAAGCAAATCACCTTTTGCTTCAGCAGTAGTCTTGGTTAAAAAAAAGGACGGTACCCTTCGGATGTGCATCGATTATAGGGTGTTGAATAAGAGGACAATTAAGAACAAGTACCCTATTCCTCGTATTGACTAGTTGATCGATGAACTTCATGGTACTCGCTATTTCTCGAAAATAGATTTGAGATCAGGTTATCACCAGATCAGGGTCAGAGAGCAGGACATCGAGAAGACAGCATTTAGGTGCCATTGTGGACATTTTGAGTTTGTGGTTATGCCATTTGGGCTAACCAATGCTCTTGCTACATTTCAGTCCACTATAAACAGGGTTTTTCAGTCACAGCTAAGGAAGTTTGTATTAGTCTTCTTTCATGACATTTTGGTATACAGCAGAACTTAGGAGGAGCATATCGCCCATTTGGATACAGTGTTGGGAATTCTTAGCGTGGAGTCCTTGTACGCCAAGGAATCCAAATGTTATCTGGGCATGACAGAGTTGCTATACTTAGGCCATATCATCAGTGCAAAAGGTGTGCGTATGGACCCTGACAAAGTCAAAGCTATTATTGAGTGGCCTACACCTGAGAATCTTAGTCAGCTTAGGGGATTTTTGGGTTTGTGTGGCTTCTACCGCAGATTTGTCAGTGGATATTCACGTCATGCAGCACCACATACAGATTTAATGAAGAAAGGGGCATTTGTTTGGACACCTGAGGCACAAGAATGTTTTGAGAAATTTAAACAGTTGATGACTACTTGCCCAGTTCTTGTCTTGCCAGATTTCACTAGACCATTTGAGCTACAGTGTGATGCTTCGGGTGAGGGGATTGGTGCAGTCCTTATGCAGGACAAACATCCGATAGCTTTTGAGAGCAGGAAGTTACGGGGTCCAAAGAGGAGCTACAGTATTTATGATAAGGAGATGTTAGCCATTATGCATGCATTGGCCAAATTCAGGCAATACCTTGTGGGTAGCAAGTTTTGCATTAAGACAGATCATAACAGCTTGAGGCATTTCCTAGGACAGTGAGATCTCAACGATCGTCAGCAGAAGTGGGTGAGTAAATTGCAATCATATGACTTTGACATTACTTATGTCAAGGGGACTCAGAACGTAGTTGCTGATGCTTTGTCTCACCGTCCCCATTTGAGCTCTATGGTAGAGATTTTGGAGGATTGGAGACACTTGATTGTGGCAGAGTATGCCAAGGACTCATGGGCTTCTAGCATAATTAAGAGGTCAGTTCAAGATGACAGGTACTCAGTTGTAAATGATCTTATCATTTACAAAGGTAGGATATTTTTAACCCTAGGATCGGAGATGAAGAACATAGTGATGAGGTCTTTTCATGATACACCTATGGCAGGGCATCCCGGGTACTTCAAGACTTACAAGCATGTTTGAGAGCGCTTTACTTGGAAAGGGCTCAAGACAGATGTTCTTCGGTATGTCAGAGAGTGTCATGTTTGCCAGCAGAATAAACAGGAACATACATACCCTGTAGGTTTACTTCAGCCACTTCCAATTCCTGATAGGAAGTGGGAGTGTTTATCCATGGATTTTATTACCGGTTTGCTAAAAACCCAGGGACGAGATTGTATTTATGTGGTTGTTGATCGATTAACGAAATATGCTCATTTCTTTCCGATCACAACTACATACTCAACTGCACAGGTAGCAGAAATTTTCTTCCGTGAGATATTCAGGTTGCATGGGTTACCTCGGAGCATTGTTAGTGACAGGGATAGTCGGTTCTTGAGTCATTTTTGGCAGGAGTTATTTAGACTATGTCGGACAAAGCTTACCCCGAGTACCAACTACCACCCACAAACGGATGGCCAGACAGAAATTGTGAATAAGTGGGGGGAGGGATATCTCAGGAACTACACTGCAGGGCAACAGAAGGGTTGGGTTAAGTGGATATACCTTTGTGAGTACTGTTACAATACCACTTACCATCTTTCGATGCAGATGACACCATTTATGGCCTTGTATAGTTATGAAGCGCCCAGTTTCTTTGACTTGCTGATGAGTGACAGTAGAGTGCCTAGTGCATGAGATATGTTATAGGAGAACCAGGATATTATGAGAGCTCTTCGGGAAAATATCCAAAAGGCACAGAATCAGCAAAAACAGTATGCTAATCAGAAGAGAGTTGAGCGGTCATTTGAGGTTGGGGATATGGTGTATCTGATGTTACATCCCTATCGACAATCCACTCTCAAGAAGAGTGGTGCAGAGAAGCTCAAGCCGCGTTATTATGGCCCTTTCAGGATTATCAGGCGAGTTGGTGATGTGGCTTATGAGTTAGAATTACCGGCAGACAACAGAGTACACAATGTTTTCCATGTGTCACACCTCAAGAAGGCATTAGGTCATCGTGTGGTTCCTTCTGCTACCTTACCACCCTTGGATGATGAGGGGAAGTTGATTCTGGTGCCTGAGGCTATCTTGGATGTTAGGGAGAGGCAGTTACGGAGACGGGTCATCAGAGAGTACTTGATCAAATGGAGGGATTTACCGGTTGAGGATGCCACTTGGGAAGGCGAGGAGATTCTTCAGCATCCAGAGTTGAGATTGCTTGGGGACAAGCAATTTCAAGAGGGGCAAACTGTAATGTCCCCTTCCTAGGTGATTTTCATGATGAGCAATTTAGCCTTTATCTCTCGAAGGCTAATTGATGAAATAAGGTAGATATTATTAAATTAATTATTTTATAAGGTTATTACTTAATTTTAAATCAAAAGGTAACCTTATATTTAATTAATTTAATATAGTGACTAAAAATACACATTATATCATTAAAGTCACTAAAATAAAATGATAAGATTTTTCTAGAAGCCTCTTGAAGTGGGATTAAAAAAAGTGTAAAGGAAGGGGCAAGGCAAGCTTCCAGGCATCCGATTATTGTCATTTGCATTTGATGAGTTTTGTGGAGCCAAGGGTTTTTGCATATTTGGTCTTTAGGAACGAAAACTCCCATAGATTAGCATAACTGAGGTGGTGAAATATCCTCCGAAGGGTTGCAAATTGGAAGGGATACTTCAGTCCTTTCATTTGTGATTAAATCTGAAGTATTAACCAAGGGTTTGGAGGTATTAATTTGCTGATCAGAAGTTTTTGTTGGCTGCTATAGTGCGGTGAACAGTGCCGCGCTATAGTGACGTGAACAGTAGCGCTACAGTACCACGTGAATAGGGCAGCTGGGAGAAGGTTACAATTTGGGTTTGGAAGGGACTCCTTTCCTTGATATTGCTTGATTCTTCATCAGCACTTTGGCCACCATTATCACCAAATTCTTTTTGTAATTATTAGTAGTTTGCATTGTTATCCCAAGCATATTGTTGTAGGTGATCATTGATATCAGACTTTGGCACTGTATTGAATAACTCTTGTAAACCAAGAGACTTGGTATTTCTTAATATCATTGTGTTCGGGGTTGCATCTAATAAAAGAGTTATCAATTGTATGCCATATGTTCAATGTAATGTCCTTCATTATAGCATCCGTTATCAGCATGTTAGATTGCATGCCAATTGTTTGTCATAATGTCAGTTGGCTATAGGTACATAATTTACATGTAGAAACCATATAAAAAGCATTTGAAAAGGCAAAAAGAAGTCATATATGCATTTAGATTAATGCTTAGACATTGCAGTTTTGATTTATAAGCATCTAGAGTACTCAGCTATCATTATCAAGTAAAAATATCAAACTAAAAACACAAACCAGCAAGCATTGGGTTTACATCAGAAGTGTTTGATAATATTCCTTGAGGGAAAATTCATACCAGAAATAGCAAGGGATATTACATTTCATGTTCCTTCAATACTGGGTAAATTCGATAGAAGGAAGGACTGCAGATTTGATAAGGGTTTAAGACTTATTTTGCATGTCCTATGATATTATATCCTTGTTGAGCCATTTTATTGGGATGAAATAGTGTTGATAATCTCTTGGTGGGCATTTGATAAGAGTTTTTATGTGGTTGTAAGTTGGGAAGAAGGTGGTTCATTGTAGAGATAGTTTTGATGCATAATACCAGGGCTGTCACAAAAG
The DNA here is from genome assembly GCA_027924645.1 of Cunninghamia lanceolata. NCBI lineage: Eukaryota > Viridiplantae > Streptophyta > Pinopsida > Cupressales > Cupressaceae > Cunninghamia > Cunninghamia lanceolata. The sequence goes on from BSBN01000209.1 coordinate 5,423,983, forward strand.
ATAACAGGCCTGCACCAGCAAAGGAAGATATACAAATCAGTATACAGTTTCTATTTTCCATACTTCTTTTTGTGGTACAGTCATCAGTAGTTGCAGCCCATAGATCAGCTACAGCAGTGCCTTCTCTGCATATTGTAAGCTGGGCATGATTAATGTCTTGTGACTATTTTCATTGGTGCTTGTTGCAGGTTGTGTCCATGATGCCAAGTTATCAGTGGTGCTGATATGATGATTTAATTGTTATTTCTAAATAGAGTTGCATCTGGTTTATCTATTTGTACTCATCTATTAATTGTTGCAAGCACATTTGTAACCCCTAGATGGATTACCGCCAGTGTGGAGGAATGAACAATGTTAATCTTTCTCTATTTTCCCACTAAACAAGTGGATGAACATTATGTATCTTTCTTTATTCACCCACTGAATAAGTGGAGTATTCCCACTGCATAAGTGGATGCCTGCTGAAAAGCAGATGCTTGCTGTTAGCAGAAGATTGTTCTTTGTTTCATTTTCAAAGTATTGATTGAAGTCAAAGCACTGTATGCTCTCACCTCGCCCGTCTTGGGATCTTGGTGATCAGAAGTGTGGAGGTATTTTTAGTTGGTTGCATATTTGTGCTAACCCTGCTATGATCATTTGTATAAGTTCGAAGAATTTTGGGGTAGCATATTACAAATTGGTCTACTATTATAGAACCAATTATTAGGTTGCTTGTACCCCAAATTCTTTTAGGATAGAAAGTCAATAGGTGAAAGTTTGGGATCTCTTCATGGATATGTTTTTGAAAAGGTCCTCTGCCTTGAAGTAACTCATTGATGAGCAATGCTTGACATCTCTAGTGACGATATCAAGGATGATGAGAAACCTTGTCTATCTTTGAAGACATGGGGATCAATCAATGTTACAGAACTCATCCAATTCTTAGGGGGTCTCCTGATTCCAAGTACAAGCAGACCAAAACGAGGCCCAGCAGCTCATTCTCGGTAAGTCTAGGTTAGTCCAGAAAATCTGGGCGAGGCTATGCCAAATTTTCTACATATCGTGTTTTTTGTATAATATCTAGATATCATGTTTTTTGTAAAATATCTACATATCATGCTTTTCTCAAATTGCTGAGCCTGAGTCTGAGTCCTAGCCAACAATCAGCTTGCCGGGTCCAAGTCCGGTAAGGCTGGTATCACTGTTGACATCAATCTTGCAGTACACAAAAGATTGAAAAATAAATCCATTCCTAGTGTATGGCACCAATGTTGAAATGTTTGTTCGTTCACTAATCTTTAGGAAGCTGTCCACTATTTTGCATTTTGTTTTTTCTGCTTTTTCTTTTGGATCAAGTAGAGAGAAAATAGAAATCAGATATAAGCAGGATATGGAATTATGGAGGCTACATGTATGACAGCCACAGTGAGTTTCCTATTGAAATCCTCACAAATAATGCAAAGGCTGTTAATGCAATGTCACATTTCAGGAACAAAGGAGGGGGTTGTGAGTAGTATCAAGCCTGCTTTAAGCCTGCTCAAAGGTATTTTCCGGATATCTATTAGGAGGCATGCTAACTTCTCTTCATTTTAAGTTTCTATTATAATCCATATATTTTCATGATATTTTCATCTTTGTAATCTTTGTAACAATTTGAATATTTATTGCTAGTGATAGTTATTGAACGTGAATGTTGATCAAAGAAAACTGTGGTATTTGCTATGGTTTACTAGTTTCAGCCAGCTTGTAGAGTTCACTTCAATTCGCTTGAAATCATAAATACAAAATTGGGGCACTATTTATAATTGTAGAATTTTATGTTCACTTTTAAAGTTTTGTATTGATTAGGGTTTTAAACTTGTTTTACAAATATACCAATATAACTGTTTCTCACATGAAACCTCTTGACCCCCTATCACCTATAGTTTCTTATGTCAATGTTTCTGGTGACTTAGCCATAGTAAGGATAGTTGAAAAATATTTTGGCATACAATTCAGCTGTCCACCACTGACAAGATGTACTACTACTTTTCACTAGGGAAGTTTCCCGCTCAGCTTACTGAGAATTTATGTTTCTCAAGTAGGTATTGACTATCTAAGCTTGCTTGGTTTCATAAGGATGTTGATTTTGTCTCTAGGGCACATACTCAAATATTCACTTTTATGTCTATTTTAGTGTGCAACTTTCCATGCAATCATGTTATTAAGCTATTTAACTATCATGCTTTTGGTGTAATATAAGATGCTTTCCTCTAGAAACAAATGTTAGTAACTTTAATATGGTGATATACCTGCCTCAATGTACAAAGTTGAGTACAAGCAATGTAACTTTTCCTGAAGAGAAATTAAACAGTGTTGGTGTTTAATTTTGCACCTTTGGAATGCGAATTGGAAACGGATAGCTATGCACAGATAACCTACTCTTTGAATTAGGAGGGGAAGCTCCCTCTTTGTTGATGATTGCTTTAAAAATAAATAAACTAAATTGCCTATCTTTTTGATTCTCAGCTGTGAGCACAAGGTTATAAAACTCTATCGCTGCAGCAGAGGTTTTCTCTTAACTTCTAACTACAGCTAGGCCTAAACTAAATGACGCTTTTGACAACCCAAGTAAATTTAGAGCTTAAGAATCAAAAGTAAATAGAGAATGATTTGTTAACACAAAACTCAAATAAACTTATTCCAGATCGCATCCGAAGACTCATTGTACTTTTAGGATGTAAACTCAAAGTAAGAATATGCAAGCAACACATATGACAGTAAACTAAATGAACATGAGATAGAGAATCAAAGCAATGGAAGGCGTGAGATTTCCATTCTCAATATCAAGAAGCTGTTACAACTCCAAGACAATAGTATTTGCAGCAAAGACAGGCATGCAATATGCGATCAAACAATTGATTACAATTGTCACAAAGTGAACAAGCACTTGAATAACAATTTGCAGGCAAAAATAGGCTCAGCAAATTTTGCTATCACAATTACAGTTACTAAACAATGGGCAAAGTTGCCCTTATTTATACACAAATCAAAGGAGTAGGGAACCCTAAAATCTCCTTGATCCTAGCTAACTAATTTGCCAACTTGCAAGCTTTATTTCTATTCTAGACAAAAGATCCTAACTAACACCTACTTTAAAACGATTTGATTTAAAGCAGAGAAAGCACCAACGATTACAAAGTGATTTTTTAATATTTAAAGGATGCATAAGCTTGAATGAAAACGATAGCTTTAACTTGGAAAAGCATTGAGTTAACTGCCGCTTTTTGAGTTCTATCCTTATCTACATCGTTGCTCCATTGATGACATCACCCACTGATATTTTGAGAAACAATATCCTCCAAAAAGCTAGTAACCACTTTCTTGCCAGGAATACTGATACTTTCGAAGATGATATTCTGATTTTTAAAAAGCAAATTTTGAGAGAAAAAGCTGGCACATGGGTTTTGTAGACAATCTTGTTCTGAAGCAACCCAAATCATCAGATTTCAAAAAAGTAGAGGGTTTCCCGAAAAACGACAAAAAAACAGATTTTGGGAAAACTAAAATTTTCCAATCTTCAAGAGGACGTAATTCCAGATGAACCCATTTTGATGAAAATTGAAAAAGCTCCGACTCTGTTTCTGGAAAATGATGCCCTAGAAAAATGGACCTTGAAAAAGCGTGCCTCTTGAAAACATCCTTTACCTCATAATTTCCCAATTAGAGACTCAAGTTTCGAATTCTTCTTGTGCATTGGATAGTAAACCCATTAGCTACTATAACATTGAATCCCTCAAATTCTTCAATCTGAAGACCTCTTCTTGCCACCACTCCTTCGTCAATGAAGTTGTGAGTGGCACCAATATTGATTAGAGCAATGGTTCGTTGTCCACACAACACCCCACGAACCTTAAAAGGATCATTCTCAGGTTGACTAGATATCCTGCCAAAGATACCATCATTAACCTTGCTCTTGCTAGACCCTTCTGGAACTTCATCCTCATCATTGGATTTTGAATCAGTGTGCTGATCTGAATTTTCTAATTCTGATTCAACAGTCATATAGGCTTCTAACTGATGAGCCTTACCCTTTTCATAACACTTGTGTCCAAGAACCCAAGGCTCTCTACATGTGTAACATAATTTCTTTCTTCTTAGCTCATTCCGAAGCTCATCATCCACTTTTGGAGCACTGGGTTTAGGCTGAGATTGTTCTTTCTGCAAGTGTTTCTTTTCTTCCCTCTTGTCATTCTTCTTATCAAAGAATGTCTTGGTCTGAAATTTACTCTTAGGGGCTGTAAATTCCATGTTCCTAGCCTTTTTGATGGCCTCCTGTAATGACTTAGGCTCCAAAGCCTTCACCCAACCTCTCAACGGTTCCATCAACCCCTCAACAAAGAGGTAAGTAAGCCTTCCTTCAGACACATCAATCACCATCACAGCTATTCTTTGGAAATCTGCAATGTAGGCATCCACCATGTCTTTTTGTCTAACTCAGGTCAGCTCCCTAAAATGATTCTCAGGATCATGCTTGTCAAAGTGATCAATGAGTCTTTGAGTGAAGTCTTCATATGATGTGATGAGGCTATGACCTTGAGTGATCATGCCATGAGTCCACCATTCGTGAGCATCACCATCAAGATGTGCAGAGGCAAACTTGATTGAATCTCCTTCCAACATTGGGTTCAAACATAGGTAGTTGTCTAAATTTTGAACCTATGCCCTAGCAGTGCATTTTGATGATCCATCAAAAGATGGTAGAGGCACCTTCCCAAGCTTTCGCTGAAGGTCTTGATTCTGGATCCTAGGCCTATTTCGGTACTTAATTTGGCAAAATTCATGAAGTGTCATAGCATTCTGAAACTCTTCACCCAATGATAGCCACTCTTGCTGGTAATCAGCAAAGCTCTCCGCTACAAATTGCTGTCCGCAACCTTGGTTCTGTAGTTGCCCCAAGAAAACAGGCATCATAGGCCTAGCTATAGAGGCCCGAGAGGTTCTTGTGTCATTGTTTTAATTGCTAGCATTATTGGAATTGCTAGCTTCTGCACGATTCTCATGATTCCATCTATTTCGAGGAGACTCTACACCCATACTCTGGTTCACCAACTGAGCCAATAATCTAGTCATCTGATGATTACTCCTCACTAACTCTTGCTGTCCTCTAGCAAGATCATTTAGGATGTCCCTGGTAATGGGATCTTGTGGTGGTCTATCACCCATAATGTTCTTTTCCTCAATCTCTTGATCAGTCTGATACCTTCTTCTTCTGTAAGTGATGAAATCAGCTTATTCTAGATTCATCAAAGGCAAATGCAGACAAGCTGATTCTCAACTTTGAATGCTCAACTGAAGGATGACCAATAGGCTGGTAGGAAGACCAACTCTGATACCACTATAATGTGCTGGCCTAATTTTTTTTCTTTTGAAACACACAAGCAGACAACAATGGATTGTTATGACATAAGATATCTTCCACACCTTTCTGATCACCCAAATCTTGTAAACACAAAAATCACGCACAGCCTCCACGAGGACCCCTATGATGATTTTAATCCTTGTCACATACATGTAAGCGTGAAATAATGTCCTCTAAGAAGCAAACCCCTTGATGACGTGTCTTCTTTCTTGTCTTGTGTTGTTCCCTCTTTGTCGATTTCTCCCTCTCCGTTTTCGGCGCTTTTCAACACTTTCTGCGGCATTTGTCGATTTGCGTTTTCTAAGCTTTCGACCTTGCTCCTAAGCCTTGTAAGCATCTTGTAGGTGAGTTTTCACCTTCACCCTATGTTTTTCATCCTCTGCACCCTCTAGAAGCCTTCTAGAGGTCCCCCCTATCCATCTCCCACTTTCGATTTTTAGTTCCGCTCAACCAATCCCAATCTCCCCCTATTATTTCTAGATCTCCCCCAGGAGATCCTATAGGTGCAAGTGGAGATTTGGATTCTTGCACATGTCTGACCTATTTCTGGAGGCAGAACACCTCCTTTTCCTCTCTTTTGTCATTTCCCACATGCAGTTCTTCATAAAACCCTGTCTAGCCCGGATCTCCCCCGGGCCACCCAAGGTCGCCTAGGGGCAACCCTACTGACAAAAGGGGCGACCCTGTCGCATTTTCAGCCGTGGAAAAACTTGAGTTTCTCGCTCAATTTAGCTCCGTTTCACCCGTTTTTCTTCCAATTCGCATGATTTTTGATGCCTAATATGGAGTTGACTATTTCATACACTCACACATACATAATTAACTCCATTTGATCTAAAATTAACAACTCAATCAATCTCATGCATTCTTCCACCTCCATTTCCTCTTCAGTGACAAGCTATTATTGATTTATCACTCCATAATTAGCTGAGTTCACTGGGTAATCAACCTTGTTAATTCCCCAATCAATCCTTGTTAACTCATCAATAAAATGAGTTAACTTCTCAATTAATCCCATTCCTCAAACCTATAAATACCCCCTCCCTCAAGCACAAAGGGAGACAAATTCATTGTGCACACAGCTCTTGCCAGTTTTTGCTCTCCAAATTAGCATTCTAATGCTCTCACAAGATGAAGGTGCCTTTTGGTTTATTCATTGTTCAACCAAGCATCGTTGCGCTACTTCATTCAACGCCATTGTGCTCAACCAAAGCTCTCATTGAGATCTTTCAAGCTTCAACAAGCTTCTTTTTGCTTCTTTGTGTTGTTTTGTCGTCAAGAGGTCTTCCCGCTGCTTCAAAAGGACTCAAGGTTGCCAATATCAAGGATTTCTGAGGGTAGTGGAGTCACACAAATCTTCATTCTTTTAGGTTCCTTCATTGCTTTATTCAATTCATAGTAATTAGAAAAACCAAATTTGCTCTTGGGAATAGTAAATCTTTGCTTTTTCCTTGATAGTTAGATCTTGCATATTAGAATAATTGTTTCATATTCCTAGATCTAGATTATTTGAAGAAGCAATTTCCCTTTTTAGATTATATTACTTCAAAACAATCGAAAACCCAAAAACATAGATTAAACTTGCATTAGGAAAAATCATATTAGCTTGCATTCATATTTCCCTTTCATAGATTAAAGAGCACTTTTATTTCCAAAATACTAAAAAAAGCACAAAAACACGCTTGCATATCATTTAGCTTTGCATGCATATAGAAGCCTTAGAAAAGACAAACTTGCAAACCCTCGATACCATCACAAGGTAAACCACGGTTAAATGATTCAATCAAACCCTTGATCACATCACAAGGTAAAAACAAGTCAAAGCATAGTCAAAGCCTAGGTCAATTAAACCCTAGGTCAAAAGCCTAAGTCTAGTTAAGGTTGGTCATCACACATTTACCTCTATCTTGGCTCACAAATGTGCCTAGGAGTGAGGGGAGAGTGGGTGAGGGCTATCCATGACGAGATTGAGGAAATCAATCCACGACAACAACAAGAGACATTTACTTTATCACAACAAGATCCCTTTGTCCTCTTATTGATAGAAGAACAAAGACAACTCCAAATACAACGAGAACTCATTCAACGCATTGAAAGACAAGAGGACATAAACGAGAGTAACCACTTACCCACACAAAGGTGGAATAGACGAAACTCCAACAAAAGAAGAGAAACTAGTGACCCTTCGGGTCATAGGGTTATCTCAACAACAATTATCATCGAACGAAACATTCAACTTAGCACACAACAACAAAGGCCACAAAACTTGCCGACCCCTCTCCGCGAAGTCCAGCTGTCCAACGAGCCAGACCCCCACCATGTCTTGCCTCCTCTCAACTGGCTACTTCCACGAGAGCAAGAGTGACGTGGCGGATCGCCTCGTGGCAAGGAGAGAAGGGTCCATGTGCGTGCCAAAATCCAACCCGATAGCCCCAGACAACTAGAGTCACGATTTTGAGTGTACAGATTCTGATGTGGGCAAGGTGAGAGCATACAAGTGCTTTAGAGTCATATTTAAAACCAACTGAAGTAACAATTTTCCACTTATTCAATGGGCATCAACTTATTCAGTGGGACGTACAAGGAAAGTAAACCAGGTGCATCCACTTATTTAGCGGTAACCTGATGCTATGCAATGAAAAGTAAATCCAAGTGCATCCACTTATTTAGCAGGAACCTAAGCTTGAATTGTAAAAAGGAAAGGCACATCCACTTGTTCAGTGGGAAGCCATTACAAAGCATAATAGAAGCAAATCAGATTGGCACATCCACCTATTCAATGGGAAGCCATTACAATGACTTATGAATCAAAATGATGTTTCCAGAAAGAGTCTATCTGCTATAGCATTCCATGTTAGCCAATAAATCCCATACATCAATATAGAAATGCTTTAACACTGATTTCTAACAGCAATGAAGAGATATCAAATAAACATGAACAATGATCACCTTATTATTGTTCTATCTTAACCCCCTTTGTTGTCCAAGAACTGTGCTGGAAATGCTCTTTACTCACTACTGTACGGACGGCCTGTGACAGGGCAAGTATCAAATAATGGCAGATTTTGTGGTCAGACCTCCTCCAAATGCATCACTCACAACTTGTCTAGTCCAGGCGACCCTCAAGCATCACCAAACCCATTAACAACTCAAGCGCCCTGCTAAAAGAAGCTCACGTCCTATGCACAGAAGTACGGCCAAGGATGGGAAGTATGACAGGTACAAAGTATGTTAAATCAGCATTAAACTCACTGCAATCTGCTCAGATTTATACGTCTACCTTGTGTAAATGAAACCAGGCCTTCAACAAAGGCATATCAAACTTTTCATTGGCTTGCACTCCATAACCCCAAACTGTTGTACGGCTTGGTGTGTACAGCTAGTCTTGGGTTCAACAATAAACGCACACAAACTCCAAAAAACCACACCAAAACCTCACTCCAAAACAAACATAGAAATCACAATGCATTACCCTTCAAACTAATCAAAATACATCAATCTCCACAATGGCTCTGTGCAACTCCTGCCAATGAAGCTGCCTCTTCCAGCTAGGGTGGATATTTCACCACCGAAACTAGACTTCTTCAAGAGAGTTTTTGTTCTCAAGAAGGATGAAGACTTCACGGGTTCATTCCTGCAACATAACAATATTTCAACAAGCATAAAGAGCCAAATGAGCTCTCAAGTCCCTTTTATAGGCACTTTTTAGGGGTTTGCAAAATAAAATTAATTATAAAATAGAGAAATATTCTTTTCCCCACAAACTCCAATATTTCATCACTTTAGCTCACACTTTTATGTTCCTAAATAAAAGATTAACTTTTCCTCTTTGAAATGAGCTATCATACCCTTGCACTTTATTATTAATTTCCAACTTGCAAGACCAAGTGCAAAATATTAACTATTAGCTTATTAAAATACAAACTTTTGTAGAAAATCTCAAACTTCACCAAACTGCCAAATAAACTGTACCAATATGCTCCATAGGTTTGGGATGAATAACGATGCCTTCCGGGTGACTTTTTAAAAATAGACAACTCCTCCAAGAATCTTGGAGAGCAATATGGGAAGCCGAACAAACTTCCAAAAGTTGCATAGTCATCCTGAAACATCACTGAGCTCAAATCCAACATCAGAGACCAACAAGAATATTGAACCAAAGATCTTCACAAAGGGGAACCCCTTACCATACCACATAGCCTATCCAGATTCCGAAAAATAGGCTATCGGGCCTACAGCTGACTAGGTTGAAAAAGGGAACATTACAGGTTAGCTGTACATCTAAAGCATGCTTGTCTTTTTGAATGGAGTTTCTTGGATTTAGCTAATCTGAAGATTAGTTCATCAAGTAATATAGCGAATATCTTGGCAAAAGTGTAGCTAAAAGGATGGTTTTGCAATTATCAGGTTTTCATTGGTCCCTAACCCTAACACAAGATGTCCAAGATGGAGGGAACTAATAATAAGAAATTTAGTGATTTTGGAGTTGATTGAGCTACAAAGAAGATATATTTCTGCAGATTGGTGGAGAAGATTTAGGGCCAAAATTGTAAGATTTGTGACCAAATACAATTTTGGTGAGTGAAGTTTATATGCAGGATTGTTGCAGGTCTGATTCAGACTATACATCAGATTGGAGGGTTTTTTATTGAGGATTGGACTAAGGGTTTAACCCTAGGGTGAGCGCCATCTCCAAGGGAGTTGATTTTAGATTGAAGGGGCATCACATACCATACCCTAGCCGCCGCCCTATCTAGAGGATTTGTAGCAATTTAGAGGAGGAATCATGGGAATTTGGAGTCTCAATATGAAAGTTCTCAATTAATCATGAACCAAGGCCGTTTTAGGTTTGATCTCAATTGGAGAGTACTGCATACTGAAAGACTTGAAGAATGACTATGAACACGTCTATGTCGGAAAAATCTTGGACAAAAGGCTGAAAATTACTTGTTGATTTATTCTAAAAAGCAGATTCTGAGCAAAAAAGCTGGCACATGGGTTTTGTAGACAATCTCGTTTTGAAGTAACCCAGATCGTTAGATTTTGAAAAAGCGGAGGGTTTCCCAAAAAAGTAGCAAAAAAAGCAGATTCCTAGAAAAATAAAATTTCCCAATCTTCAAGAGGATGAAATTCTCGATGGACCCATCTTGATAAAAATTGAAAAAGCTCCGGCCCTGTTTCTGAAAAACGATCCCCTAGAAAGATGGACCTCGAAAAAGCATGCCTCCGTGCTTCCTCATCCCGAAACTACGAAAAACACTGAAAAAGCACTCCGTTTGGGTCTTCGAATCTTCGTGGGAAGAAAAATATGTTTTTCTTCCTCTGGATGCAACCTACAAAAGTAATGAATAAAGAAGCCAAAAGCTTGTCTTTATAGAACTTTAAGGCAAAAGAGCAGCTTTCTTTGTGAAAGAATAAAGCTTGAATCTTATCCATGAAGAAAGCATCTTTTAAAGCACAAATCCAAGTAGATATACTCGAATAGGAAGGATCCCTATTTTATAGCTGCTTATTGCTTCATGTGTGAGATGATTAAAAATATCTTCTTCGATAATGTCATCAACCACGCGAGGTTGCAAAAGTGTTAGCCAAATTTTACTTTCGTTTTGAAACTTTTGCACTCGTTCTGACTCCAGTATGACCTGCCTTTGACTTCAACAAGATGGCAAATTGTCACCATTGACTAAAAAAGCTAGCAAATCATGGGACCTTGAAGATTTATCAGTCCTAATTTCATCCCCAGCCTCGAACTGACGATCTGATAACGTCTAACTGCAAATCTGACTCGTGAAAACTGTCGCCGAAGAAAGAACGAAAAACAGCTGTGAGAAAACACTGTCAGGCATGAAAAAATTCTAACACTTGAAAACTTGGGCGCCCCCAGCCTCCAGGGGCGCCTGGGTTTTCATGCCTTAACCATTTTTATGATATTTTAACTTTTTCAATTTTTTTGTTCTTTTCGCGCATGTTCCAATGACTGTAGGACCCAATTAGGTTGTCGAATTTCGCCTACCGAACCAAAACAGAGACTGATGATCTAGCAGGTAGGCAAGCCTAATGAAAACTAAGCTGATTGTACCCTCTATCTACCTCAAAAACTGAGCCAAACTGATTTTCTGCAAATCTGACCAGGCTGACGGAGGAGGATTTGCACGTTCTCTAAAAAATCTCGAAAATATTCTAAGTCTGGTGAGTTTGGGCGTCCCCAGCCTCTTGGGGCACCCAGAATTTCATGCCTTAGAAAATTTTTTGAATTTTTGAATTTTTATTTCATTTCTCGGTTTTTGTGCCAGCAGCTACTGTTTGATCTTCGTTTTTGCTCGTCCAACTGACTGCTGAAGCAGGATGGGAGGTGATCTGAGTAGTCTAAACATACCTTAGATGGATTTCCAGCTTTTACGAGCCTTTCAATTGAGTTTGACTGATTTTAACCCCCTGGAATAGGGCTAACGAAAACTTTTTGACATTTCTTGAAAAACGTGCGAAAAATTCTAACACTGGAAAAGATGGGCACCCCCAGCCTCTAGGGGCGCCTGAAAATCTGTGCCTTGGTCAATTTTCATGATTTTCAACTTTGGTTTGCAATTTACCTCGTTTCCCATGCCGAAAGTTGCTTCCTTGTCACTGACTTTAATGATTTATCGAACAACTGCCACCAGATGAAGGATGGACTGGATAACCTGGGTATATTTGACGTGATTCCTGGCTTTTCAGATCCTGTTGACCAAAATGACTACTTTTCTCCACCCAGAAACTGACTAACGGAGGCATTTTTTGCATTTTCTAAAAAACACGAGAAAAAATCTAAGTCTGCTAAAGTTGGGCACCCCCAGCCTCTAGGGGCGCTTGGAAAAATCCAAACTTAATTATTTTTTGAAGGTTTTTAACTTTTCCATACTTTCCAGATTCACCATGCTCCATTTTCCATTCTTCGTCCATCGACGACTGCTCGATAGATCTGCGTTGTCTGAATAGCCCAAAAAACTCGAAACTGATCTCTGGCAGATGAAACTACTCCATTGATGGCTCCGAAGCTCGTGCTTCGCCATCTGAAAAAGCAGAATTGACCCAGTAGGGAAAACACGACCTTTCGCAGATTCCGTCTAGACCACCTTGATCGTGAAGCAACATCAACCAATCGGAATAAGGCATGACCCCTGAATCAAAGATTCTATTTTTAGAAAATTTTGCCAGCATCCATATCTCAAGAAACCCAGAAAACCTAAATTGATCTCTATTTTTAGAAACTTTCTAAAAAATAGAAATTTATATTTTTAGAGACTTTCTAAAAAATAAAAATTTCTATTTTTAGAAATTGACTTTTTGACGAAAAATTTTCTAGATTTTCACAAAATGCCTTAATGAAGCAAAAATTTTGATTGGGCACAACAATTGGCTTTGTCTGGGGACCATGTCGGATGCTTACGGCATAGAAGAACCGAGAATCTCTAGACTTTTCTAGCTTGGACCAGTGTTTTATCAGTTGGGCAATAAAGTCAGGACATTTTCCTAATCACCTAAAACAAGACTTTTCCCTACATCACCTAAAAGTGGACTTCCTAAAATCACCTAAGAGTTGGAACTTCCCAGAACACAAAGAACACAACTATCACATTACAAAAAAGAGAAAAAACATTACGACATAACAATCACATCACGGAAAGGGGAAACACATTACAAGAACAGAAAGTGTTCACAAAAACGCTCTTTTTCCTGAACGAGGATGAGAAGAACAAAAACTGTCACACAAAACCATCAACTGATTCAGAAAAGTAAGAACCATCTCTCCTTAGCTGTGAAGATTGTTTTGGCAGCACAAAAAATTTCTTTCTCTGCAACATCTCCTCAAAGAGCCACGGTTCAGGAGGATATTCACGTTCAGGCCATGAGAAGTTCATGAGGAACTGGTTGATACGCCAAAGATCAGGTGGAGCATCTTCTTCTAAAGTAAGCAACCTCTGTAATAGATGAAGGTACAGAACCTCTTTTTGAAGATATGAAGGAATGTCTCGTGGCCAAAGTATGCTTGTGGGAATGGTAGTCACCACATATAGCACTTGACTTTCATTTATATCTTGAACATATGCAACTTTGAACTCAGTCAATGTATCATCTTCTGGAAAAAGTGTAAGCTGCTCATACACAATCCTCATTACTGATTCTTGGCTTATCGGATCCACAACTGTTGTCACCCATTTTTCTAATGCTTCAGGAACCTCTTCTTCTTTGTTGGTCATGTTTTCGTCCATCCAATCCTCAGAATCTGATAAATCATCCAAATCTAAATGCTCGAGCTCTTGATTATTACCGATAACATCTTCACCTGACAGCTCACTTTGTCATTCATTATTTTGAATCTCGTCATCCTCCATAGTGTAATCATCTTCAATGCAGATATCTGGTATCGTCTCATCTTCAGCAATCATGTACCTTTCTTGCTCTGGTAAGTAAGCGGAATCGAAGACAAATTCATCTGAGCTATATGCTTCTTCTTCATCTTCTTGATCGATTTCACATATGGCATATCTCACAAAACATTTGTCGAGAATTTCCGACTTTTCAATATTATCATCTTTAATGACCAAGACTGAATATTCCATGAAATCTTGTTCTCCATAAGCCTCTTCATATGTTGTATTTTGTATTGGCTGTATTGTGTCGATGAAGTCTCTTTCTTGTACAGGTTCATAGATGAATTCATTATCGTTTTCTTCACTTGTGTGTATGAAAGCTTCTTGAGACAATGGTGAAGACGGGCTACCTTGTAAAGGAAGATCTGCAGTATCTTCTATTGAAGAATCACTTTCCCAGTGATATAGAAAACAATTGAGATCCAATGATGAATCATCCATATGATCTCTAGTTTTGAAAAGTTCTTCTAATGATAGATCATCTTCAAAATGAAGATCATGTTCTTGCTCCCACTGTAATGCTTCTTTAGTCTCTTCTCCTTTGTATGTATCTGACACAGGTTCTTCAAACCAACCTTCAAAAGAAGAGAAGAACGATTCGGATTCATCATTGCTCTCTGCAGTATATTTGTTCTCTTCCTCGTAATTTTGCTCTTGAGAAGATTGTTGCATTCTTCTTCAAAGAAAGTATGCAAGTTGTACATTTCTTTAGATTCTTCCTTTGATTTGCCAACTGCGCAGACAACCTCCTAATTCTCTTCAGTTTTTCAGATAGCATAACATATGTACCAGGACCCGTTTCTTGATATAGCACTTGTGCTTGACGATCCTGAGATTTCACCACCGTGAACCAAGACTTGGTTTCTGGTTCCAATTTGAAATTGCCTTTATTTAAAGGAATGGTTGCAGATGATCAATCCAGTTGTATTTCTCCTCCGAGATCTTTCCAGAAGCTTCTGCTCAACAGCATCCCGTAACTGGCTAGAATGTGGCTACCAAGATAGTCATCATTATTTTCTTCTCGGGACAAGCCACCAACCGTACTTGAGCATCCTTCAATTGTCCAACCAAGGGCACTGACTTAGACTCAAGAGAATAACACTTGTCATGCGTTTTGGTGCACGAGAGTCCTAATGCATTCATCACCTGCAAAGGCATGACGTTGTCCGAGGCTCCTAAGTCAATGATACAATTGCTCAATTTATAGCCTCCTATATACAGAGAAATATAGAAAGGCTTGGGCTTCTCTTCTGGTGGAACGGAGGATTCAAGCAATGTAGGCTAAATGACAATCTCCTTCTTGACATATTTAACAATTCTTTCCAACTAATCTGGATGATCCTGGAGATATTTCCGCTGAGAAATCTGCACCTTTGTCTTCATCATAGAATCCACTATATCAAAATTCGCCGAAGATGAATCTTGAGCAGCCTTGACATTTTCATGTGGTGGCTTAACATTGGAAGTGGATGCCACTTCCTTCCCCTTTTCTTTTGATCTTAGTTTATCCTCTTCTTCTTTCTGTGCCTTGAAATGCTGAGCACATGTAAACACAGGTGTCGAAAGATTTTCATGATTCACCGCAAGAGAATATTGACGAAGATCCTCTTGTTCTTCCTTTATTAGAACGGGTTCTTTCTGGAAGTATCCCGTAGTAGAGTCGCCATCGAAGTTGTCCGTCTGTGGTAAGACAACGTTCGCACTTGGGGAAGGGACGATGTTTAAAATGGGTGCAGCATCAACATATCCCATAATCTGATTCATTCTTAAATTTTTAGGACATGTGGCACCAGTATGTGCATCGGTTTCATGAAAGGAGCAAAACACTATATTTTGAGTAGCATCAACTGCTTGTCTTGGTGGAGGTGCTAGCAACCTGGGCCTGTAGTTATTAAAAGGCTGGAAATTGTTCCTCTTAGGCTGATATGGTTGCTATGGTTGATACTGTTGTTGTGGTTGATATTGTTGTTGTGGTGACTGATATGGCTGTTGTGCACGTTGTCCCTGAGTAGGCAACTGTCTCTTCATAATAGTCACTTCATTTGCTACCTTTTGTAGCAGTGGATCCGCAGAACTTTGAACAAGAGGTCTAATTGAATCTGTCTTCATCTTGTCAGAGATAATCATGTTATCCTCTAACTTGATGGCATTTTCTTGTGCACTGGATAATTCTGTTTCATTAGCCGATCTCAAGAAAAAGGCTATCTCAGAAGGAAGAGCGTTAATGAAACTACTCAACAGAATTTGCGAAGATGGATTGAGAGTATGAGAAAGGCCCGTAACCAGACGATTAAACCTTGCCACAAACTCCCTCATTGGTTCATTATTTTCCATTTTTTAATTTGAGAGTTGGGCAAACAATCTGTGACCATCTTCGGTAGGCTTGAACCTTACCAAGAATTTCTCGCTAATAGTTGCCCAATTTGTAATGATGCTTGGCTCTAGATGATTGAACCAATCGGCAGCATTTCCCATGAGAGTCTCTGTCATGTCCCCGTTTCTGGCTTGATCATCAAGTTAAGAATGGATTAGCCTATTCCTCATTCCCGGAGGCTAATTCGAAATAATGAGGGAATGAACTGGTTTTTGACTAACTTAACCTTTTGTTTTGCAGGAGCGAAGTCAGGAACTTGAAATTTGACTAAGTCTGGGAGTGGTTTCATCAACTCCAGTGATCATGTTTTCCAAGCGCCTTCCTTGACAATTCGGGTTCATTTTGGCACCCAACTCCCAAAGTCTATTCTGGCACTCAGTCAAGCATCCAGTTAAGGTGCTCCTTTTGATTTAACCTTCTCCATCCTGACGCCCCGTTTTGAGTTCAGCTAAGTAGGTTTGGAATACAGTTTCATGCTTGGGCGCCCATGTCATGTTGGACCTACCAAATATGCGCCTTGGGTTTTGAAGGATGTAATCAAGAAGATGGAGTCATCTAGAGGTATGATGTGAACCTATTGAACTTGCAGGATCCTCCAGTTGAGTTTGGAATCACTGAAGTGGTCTAAGTGAGTTAGGCGCACTTCCTAACCTTCACAACACTCAAAGTGCACCTAGTCCTCATTTTGCGCCTAGACTCCTTTGCCAATGGTGAATTCATTGTTCAAGCGAAAATCCAGTGGAAATGGTTGATTGATCAACATGATGAAGTTTTCTAAGTGAGGCGTTAGCATCAGGTTTCCATCATGAGCGCCTAGAGCATCAGGGCGCCAATGTATGATTCCATGACACTGAATTTGCGCCCAAATTGAAGGAGGAGTTTTAAGATGTCAAGATGGTGGTATAACTTCAAATAGGCGCCTAAGGATAAAGGCGCCATCTCTGGTTCAAAGAAACCCTTGTGGGTGCTTAGGCGTTGGTCTCTGGCACTCTAGATATGCGCCCTAGTCAAGAAGTCTCCGGTGAAGGCAAGATTTCAAGGCATCAAAGGTAGTAGACTTTCAGTTGAGCAAACCCTAAAATAGCGCCCTATGCTAGATGATAGTTTGATGTTCAATGGAGATCATGTTGTTTGATGCAATGATCTTAGGCGCCAAGACAAGATTCAATGACCTTGAAAATGCGCCTAAGTAGGAATATGCTCTCCAGACTCCTCAAGAGGTCAGGGCGCTTGGTCAGGGAAGTATTTTGTTTTGAATTTAAGACTCCAGAAGTGAGCATTTGCATAGAAGATAAGCCTTTCAAGGTGAGGCGCCAATCTAGGTTCTTTCCTGCCAATAAATGCGCCTAGGTGAAGTTACAGACTTTGACAAGATGTTAATGTTCTGTATGAGGGCGCTAGATTAAAAAGGAACTTCAAAAGGTTTAATTGCTAGTGTTTGAAAGCTTGAATAGTGTTGAACATCTTCATGAAGATGCTAGGCGCAGATACCAGTCAAAATGACCTCAAAGGTGCGCCTAAGATGGATGGAAGCTCCCAAGACCAGTTCAGATGCAAGGCGCTCCATCAGGGAGGTCAGATCAATCTAATTGAAGACAAGTAGTTTTCAATTTACCTTGAAAAGATGATCAATTGAGCCTAGGCGCAATTCTACTCCTCCATGATCCTGTCCTATGAGGAACCTTGTAAGGCGCCTGGCACCTAGCTACAGAGTGAGCCATATGAAGAAGTTCGAACATTAGAAGATGGGCGCTCACTCCCAGTTGAAGCATCCCACCTTCCGGAGCATCAAGACTTGAAGAATCGTCAAGGAAAGTCATTTTACATGCAAGGCGCACTCCTACCAACTTTCTCACCTCCAGAATGCGCCTAGCCTGGAAAGGCGCCTATTCATGACTCTGCCACCTCAGTTGGGCGCCTGGGTCAACATTTGGCGCCTAGTCAGAAGATAAGGTAGCTGTAACTACCTGAGCTCTCATTGGTCGACAGAAGGTCTTCGGGATCCGTGTCAAGGTCTCTATATAAGCTTGCCAACTCAGAATGAGTCATCAGATGGAATATTCCCTTGAATATGCTTCTTGGGAAACGTGCCTTGGTTCCTCTTCATGCATTGAAAAACGTGCCTTCATTGCCTTTGGAAGGCCTATAAAAGGAGGAGCTCCCTCATTCATTTGGTATCTATGCATTTGACAAAATTCTCTCTACAAAGCTATTGAGCTTGTAATCTTGAGGCCTGCGAGTTTCAAGTGTTGGGGTGATGCTCCCTCAACTGACAAGGTGATGCTCCCTTGTTGTACTGTGAGGTGTTGACATTCAGTTGACATCGTTGAGTTCAATCGAGTCGATCAAGTATAGGCGCCCATTGTAATCATCAAGGCTCCAAGGCCTGCTTTTGTAATTCCATTTGAATAAAGTGTAACTACATGCCATTGAAAGCATTACTCATGTAATAAGACATTGTGAGTTGATTGAATCAAGTAATAAAACAAGTACCCAGCTTAAGGTTGATTCATTCAAATAGTTATCTTTGATGTATATCTTTGTGTTGTTGAAATAGTTGATAAGTTGATAGCAAGTAAAATTGTCTAAGTAAGGAAAAATTTTGGTAGAATTAGTTGGGTATCTTACAGTCTCAACAAAGAGACGCACAGCAACATCTTCATGTGATACATGCAAAACGGCACAAGCTGTTGTGAATGCAAAGATGTGTTCGTCAGGATGTTGAGTCCCATCGCCATGAAACTAGGGAAAATGCTTCCTTGACCCCTTTGGTAACTCATGATGTGCTTGTAGGGCCAAAGGTCCAATGTTATCACCCCAAGGTAATGGGGGTGGACGCCTCTGATTCTAATCATTGTGATTGTTATTATTTGCATCACCCATCGCTCTAGGCTGGATTACTGGTTCCTCGTTGAGGTTCTTCCTGCTTGACTTAAGGAACTAGCTGGACTTCAAGAACTATGTTGGATGCTCCTCCAACTTCTGTAGGAACAAGATCTTGCAAGAAAGGATCTGTAGTACTATCTTTCCCCCTTCTTGTATAAACCCTGTGAGCCAGGATTTTCTATTGCCACGCGGGAGATGGTAATACAGGTCTTTCAGCTGCAAGATATGCTTTGTGTTCTTTGTCAAGAATAGTAGCCGCGTTTCTCCACTGAGTAGGACTTTCCTTTTGCGCAAATATGAAACTCCTCAGGCTACTAATGATGTCCATTTGCTCTCCTTCCACACATACAAGATTTGGTTGAATAGTAGGTGGTGTAAGATTTGGTTGTTGAACTGGAGCAGTAGGATGCCAGAGAGTCATTCCTGTGACATAAGCTTAATCTTGCTTGAAGTTTTATGCCTCGTGCCCCACGGTGGGTGCTAGAAAACTATTGGCGTTTCAATTCGCACCTCTAGAATGCGAATTGGAAACGAACAGCTATGCACAGTTAAACTGCTCTTCTATTATGAGGGGAAGTTCCCTTTTTGCTGATGTTTGCTAAAAAGATATATAAATTAAATTCGCCTATCTTTTTATTTCTCAGCTACGAGCACAAGGTTATAACACTCTAATCATTGCAGCAGAGGTTTTTCCTTTTTAAAACTTCTAACTACAGCTAGGCCTAAACTAAATGACGCTTTTAATCACTTAAGTAAATTTAGAGCAAAGGTATTAAAAGTCAACAAGGAATGATTTGTTTTTAACATAAAAGCTTTAATAAACTTCTTCCAGATTCACATCAGAAGACTCATTGTACTTTAAGATGAAAACTGAAATAAGATTACGCAAGCCACACATCTGACGACAAAACTAGATGATCGTGAGATAGAAAATCAAAGCAAATGGCAGGCATGAGACTTCTATTCCCAATATCATAAAATTGATACAACTCCAGGACAACATTATTGTAGCAAAAGGCAGGCATACAATACACAATCAAACACTAGAAAACAGATATAACAGAGTGAACAAGCACTTGAAATAACAATTTCTCCAAGCTAGAATAGGCACAACAAATCTTACTATTACAAACAAATGAGCAAGGCTGCCCTTATTTATACTAAATCAAAGGAGTAGGGAACCCGAAAATCTCCTTGATTTAACCTAACTAGCTTGCCAACTCGCAAGCTTTATTTCTATTCTAAGACAAAGATTACAACTAACAAATGTTTTAAAACAATTTGCTTTGAAGCAAAAAAAGCTCCAACTATTACAAAGTGATTTCTTTCTAAAAAAAGAATGGATGAGCTTTGGATGAAAGCAAATGCTTTAAAACAAAAAACATTTGAGTTAAAGCTGCTTTCTTTTAAGTCACATCCTCATCTACATTCTTGCTTTATTGGTGACGTCATCCATGGATATTTTGGAAAATAATATATTCTAAAAGGTGAGTGACCGCATCTTTGCCAAGAACACTGATACTCTCTAAAATGATATTCTAATTTTCCAACATTTCTTCACCATCTGCAACCATATGAAGGAATTCATGAACTTCGCCCACAGCTTTATCAAACTTTACTGTCATTGCGGCAAAATGATCCATCTTGCTGGCACTAAGATCACCATTAAAATTGTTGTAGACGAGAGTCTAGAATTCTGTCTATACTTCCCTGAGATCATATAGGGTACCATCTTCTTTCTCATATGAACAAGGGATTTGAGAAACAAAAGATCTCACGAACTTGAGAACATTTACCACTTTTTCTTTCCATTCTGCTAACTCTGAGATTATACTGCCATAAGTTTTTACTGTGAAAAGATATTGTGCTTTCCAAGTAGCAACAATCTTCTTATTTTCAGTTGAATCAATAGAATTATATGCTATCTTCAAGTCCGAGATAATGATCTCAAACACTGGTCTATTTTCAGCCAAAGTCTGATGTAACCCCTAAATGCCTTGACGCAGATCATGAGCGTTATACATTAATTCATAGATCTATGAAAGTACAACTCTGCCTTTAGTTACAAATTCTTCCACTCAATCCTTCATGTGCCTCCCATAAATGACCAACTAACTGAACTACTATTGATCGGTCGGTGATTCTAAAATCGGAGGAAGCAGTAAATCAGCCTGTGACGTCCCATGAAAAAGATTGGAAATATACTGCGGCAACTGCCTAATTTCAACCTTGAGGGCTGATTTATCTTCTCTATCTTTCAACACTCTCTCTTTCAGATTATCTGCTGCAACCTCGAAGAGATTTACATCTGTATGCCAAGTACTCCTACCAAGATTAGCTTTGACAACCTTCAAGTCATCAACCTCAATATCATCAACATCTTTATCTTTTGGCGGTGTTGTAGTTTCAAGGATCATTTCTCCATCTGCATTCTTTTCAATGTGAACTTGCTTCTTAAGTTTCCTGTCTGGTGTGCCTTGGTAGACGCTATTAAGCTCTGTCAAGTTCAATGTAAGATACCCAACTAATTCAACTAAAATTTTTCCTTACTAAAACAATTTTACTTGCTATCAACTCATCAACTACTCAACCACTTCAAGATATACATCAGAGATAACTACTTGAATGAATCATCCTTAGAGATGGGTACTTGTCTTGTTACTTGATTCAATCAACTTGCAAATGTCTTATTACATAGATAATGCTTCAATAGCATGAAGTTACAACTTATTCAATAGAAATACAAAAGAAGGCCTTGAAGCCTTGATGTCTACAATGACTTCTACACTTGATCAACTCAATCAAACTCAATGATGTTAACTGCATGTCAACACCTCACAATACAACAAGGGAGCATCACCTTGCTTGTTGAGGGAGCATCACCCCAACGCTTGAAACTCGCAGGCCTCAAGATTACAAGCTCAATAGCTTTGCAAAGAGAATTTTGTCAGAAAATGAATAGATACCAAATAAATGAGAGAGCTCCTCCTTTTATAGTCCTTCCAAAGGCAATGAAGGCACGTTTTTCAATGCACAAAGAGGAACCAAGGCACGTTTCCCAAGGAGCATATCCAAGGGAATATTCCATCTGATGACTCATTCTGAGTTGGCAACTTATCCAAAGACCTTGACACAGATCCAAATGCTATCCTTCTGACCAATGGGCATTCAAGTAGTTGTAACAACCTTAACCACTTCTTGAAACACTTAGGCGCAGTTTAAGGGTTCTTCTGACTGAGGCGCCAGCTGTGGAGGATCTCACCAGGAAGTGCGCCTAAGTCATAAACTCTCATCCTTGGATGATACAGTCTTAGGAAGTGAACTCCTCTGGATCCATACTTAAACATTTGAAGATTTGGAATGTTCAACTCATCACCTCATAGGGTAGGCGCATATTTGAAGGATTTACAGAGGTTTTGGCGCCTAGGTTCTAACTTGTCATCTTTTCAAGGAAATTTGAAGGCAATTTGACTTCAAATGATCATAACATTGTCCCCTGATGGAGCGCCTTGCATCTAAACTGGTCTTGGGGACTTGCATCCATCTTAGGCGCACCTTTGAGGTAATTTTGACTAGTATCTGCGCCTAGCATCTTCATGAAGATGTTCTACACTATTCAAACTCTCAAACACTTGCAATCAAACCTTTTGAAGCTCCTTTTAATCTAGCGCCCTCATACAGAGCATTAACATCTTGTCTAAGTCTTCAACTTCACCTAGGCGCACTTATTGGTAGGAAAGAAACTAGATTGGCTCCTTACCTTGAAAGGCTTATCTTCTATGCAAATGCTCACTTCTGGAGTCTTGAAATTAAACAAAATACTTGCCTTACCAAGCGCCCTGACCTCTTGAGGAGTCTGGAGATCATATTCCTACTTAGGCGCATTTTCAAGGTCATTGAATCCTATCTTGGCGCCTTGATGTTTTTAGGCGCTCTTTCAAGGTTGTTTGAGCAAGAGCTAACATCTCAACACCTAGGCGCACTTTTGGTGATGCATTCTAACTATAGGACACCATTTAAGGTTTGCTCTGCCATGATCTAGTGCCTAGGCGCCTTTAGGAGATTACTACAACAAGAAATGGCACCTTGTTACTTAAGCATATGTTTGATATGGAGGAGTGCTCAACTGAAGGTCCAACACCTTTGATGCCTTGGAATCTTGCCTTCACAAGTGACTTCTTGACTAGGGCGCATATCTAGAGTGCCAAAGACTTAATCTAACGCCTAAGCGCCCACAGAGGATTATTTGAACAAGAAATGGCGCCTTTATCCTTAGGCGCCTACTTGAAGTTATACAACATCATCTTGGCATCTTAAGTTTACCTTAACGACTCAACCATACTTGCCTCCGACAAAACTCCTTCTTCAAACTTGGGCGCAAATTCAGTGTCCTGGAATCATGCACTAGTGCCTTGTTACTCTAGGCGCTCATTTTGGATGATGTAACATGATACTAGCGCCTAAAGTGAATAGGCCTTCTTCATTATTCCATTCACTTAGAAAACTTCATCTTGTTGATCAATCAATCTTTCTACCCAGGCGCCCTGAATGATGAACTTCATGATCTACTAGTCGCCACTTGCAGTTGGAGGAGAGAGAAAGTGCGCCTAATCTCATTTGAACAACTTCTGATCTTTGACCGGCTTTGATGATGATGTGGTTGTCATACTGCACTTCCAAACCCTGATAGCAAACCTCAAGTCCTTAGGCGCTCATCTAGGAAGTCTGATGTGAAACCGGTGCCCAGACTTCAAGAGTCAACTTCCTGTTTATTTGGCTTCCAGACTTAGCCAAACTTCAAGTTTCTGACTTTGTTCCTACAAAACAATAAAACAGAGTTAGTCAAAAACCAATTCATTCCCTTATCATTCTGAATTAGCCTCCGGGAATGAGCAATAGGCTAATCCATTCTTCACTTCATGATCAAGCCGAAAACGGGGATATGACATTCAACTGATATGAAGGCTTTCTCCTCTTCCTACCCAAGATGTTCTCAAGCCAAGATGAGCCATCCTCTCTGGGAAGCTCGTTTCTAACTTCATCAACTTCTGATGAACCAATATATGTCTCAGTGTTACGAACCGGCGAATCTAGCTCTAAGTCTATGTGAATGGGAGAAGAGCTTGGTGATGAAGGTGGAGAAACATGAATTGAAGGCATTGTTTCAACATGCGGTGCTGGTTCAGCGGGAACTTCTGATGTAACTGCTGGCTGTTCCTGCTGAATATGGACTAGAGACTCAACCTTTTTCCTCTTCAACTTGGCCATCTTTGTTCCTTCTGGAATGACGCTCATAGCTTTAACCCTTGGTTTTGGTTTGGAAGTGGAAGGGACTGATGGTTGAACTATTGGTGGCTCTACAACCGGAATGGCTTCTTTCCGCTTATTTTTCAAGAATATCATACTGTTTTTGATAACTCGGCTCATTCTTTCCTTGATCGAGGTGTTTTCTTTGCCTGACCAATTAACTGATGGCAATAGTTGTTGCTCAACCTGATCTCTGAAATATGTGGGAAGTAAAGCTTCACCATCATCTGACAAGCCCTCTACATCTTCTGACAAAATATCAACCAACTACCGAAGAGTAAACCTGTTGTAACTATGTTTCTGCACTTCAAACTCATCTGCACAATTAGCCCAAAAATCTTCAACTATAGGTGCATGTACACAATTTTGACCAAGGTGATGCAAAAACACCACACGGATCGTATGAAGTCCTCCTTTCGGAAAACTTAAGACCATACTTGGACGATTCACTACCAATTACTTTTGCATCTGCTCCAGATCTGCATCTGTAAATACCCATCCCAATTGGAAAACTAAAAGCCGCCTTGCGCCTACTACACAGAAATGTATGAACTTCATAGACTTGCCTCAGAAATTCTATGAATGCTCCCTCATCTGTAAGATATCTCGGCAACATGGCAGGCTCTCCTAAGAAGCCATATACTTTGATGTAGGAGAAAGTGGGAAACTGGATAAACCAATCAGCCCATTCCGCCAGTGCCAATCTAGCATCAGCTGAAAATCGTATATGCAACTCATTATCTAGATCTCACACCGCATGCATGAGGAATGCATCATTTACCTACCTATAATGTCTTTCAGCCTGAGAAAATTCTAACTGCAAGAAATGGTGATATACATGTTGAATGCCTAGAGTTCCAACAATATTCAAACCTCTAAATTGACCCTAAAAGGCCATCAGATATACAAGATATGACATCATGTGAAATTCATGGGCCCTTTGAAAATCAATTATCTGTTGGTGGAGACTATCACTCATGAGTGCTGACCAATCATAGTATTCAGTTCCGTCAACAATATAGGACATGATGTAAAACATCCAACGCTGAAATTTGTTAGCATCTGCTTGACCTGTGATTCGACTTAGCAGAGTAATCATTATTGCATGCTCTTTCTTAAACTCTCCACATCCAACATTCTTTGGCATAACGTTCTGTTTTTCTTTCAACCACCTCTCAGCAATCTTTTTCCGGTACTTTTCTTTATCATTGTGCCACACCCTCTTGCATTCTTCAATTGAAATGACTAAGTTTTCCTTCCAAATTGGTATTGAAAAACACTTCTCAGTATCATTTGGCCTGAGGCTGCAGAGCACTCGTCCATCTGCTGATTGGATTTCTCTTGTGATTGAATTGTAATTCTTCATACAAGCAATTACAAATTCGATACTTTGCACTGTGATGGGGAATGAAGTTGCTGCAAGCAACCCAAAGTGACTCAGATTCCTAATAGCTATATTTCATGCATCTTCCAAAGGATGCAAATTGAACACGGGAAGCACCTTATGTAAATCTATCTCGAAAGTTCTCAGGTAATCATGAAACAACGCCGTGTTAGGCTTGATCTCAATTGGAGAGTACTGCATACTGAAAGACTTGAAGAATGACTATGAACACGCCTATGTCAGAAAAATCTTGGACAAAAGGCTGAAAATTACTTTCTGATTTCTTCTAAAAAGCAGATTCTGAGCAAAAAAGATGGCACATGGGTTTTGTAGACAATCTCGTTTTGAAGTAGCCCCAGATCATCGGATTTTGAAAAAGCGGAGGGTTTCCCGAAAAAACAGCAAAAAAGCAAATTCCTGGAAAAATAAAATTTCCCAATCTTCAAGAGGATGAAATTCTCGATGGACCCATCTCGATAAAAATTGAAAAAGCTCCGACCATGTTTCTGAAAAACGATCCCCTAGAAAGATGGACCTCGAAAAAGCATGCCTCCGTGCTTCCTCATCCCGAAACTATGAAGAACACTGAAAAAGCACTCCGTTTGGGTCTTCGAATCTTCGTGGGAAGAAAATTATGTCTTTCTTCCTCTGGATGCAACCTACAAAAGTAAACAATAAATAAGCCAAAAGCTTGTCTTTATAGAACTTTAGGGCAAAAAACCAACTTTCTTTGTGAAAGAATAAAGCTTGAATCTTATCCATGAAGAAAGCATCTTTTAAATAACAAATCCTTGTAGATATACTCGAATAGGAAGGATCCCTATTTTATAGCTGCCTATGGCTTCATGTGTGAGATGATGAAAAATATCTTCTTCGATAATGTCATCAAACACGCGACGTTGCAAAACTGTTAGCCAATTTTTACTTTCGTTTTAAAACTTTTGCACTCGTTCTGACTCGAGTATGGCCTGCCTTTGACTTCAACAAGATGGCAAACTATCACTGTTGACTGAAAAAGCTAGCAAATCATGGCACCTTGAAGATTTATCAATCCTAATTTCATCCCCAGCCTCGAACTGACGATCTGACGTCTCACTGCAAATCTGACTCTTGGAAACTGTCGCCGAAGAAAGAATGGAAAATAGTTGTGAGAAAACACTGTCAGGCATGAAAAAATTCTAACACTTGAAAACTTGGGCATCCCCAGCCTCTAGGGGCACCTAGGTTTTCGTGCCTTAACCATTTTTATGATATTTTAACTTTTTCAAATTTTTTCGTTTTTTCACGCTCATTCCGATGACTGTGGGACCCAATTAGGCTGTCGAATTTCGCCTACTGGAGTAAAACTAAGACTGATGATCTGGCAAGTAGGCAAGCCTGATGAAAACTGAGCTGATTGTACCCTCTGCCTGCCTCGAAAACTGAGCCAAACTGATTTTCTGCAAATCTAATCGGGCTGACGGAGGAGGAATTGCACGTTCTCCGAAAGATCTCAAAAATATTCTAAGTCTAGTGAGTTTGGGCACCCCCAACCTCCTGGGGCGCCCAGAATTTCATCCTTAGAAATTTTTTTGAATTTTTGAATTTTTATTTCATTTCTCAGTTTTTGTGCCGATAGCTGCTGTTTGATCTTCGTTTCTGTTCATCTAGCTAACTGTTGAAGCAGGATGGGAGGTGATCTGAGTAGTCTGAACATACCTGAGATGAATTTCCAACTTTTACGAGCCTTTCGACTGAGTTTGACTGATTTTGACCCCCTAGACTCAAGCTAATGGAAACTTTTTGACATTTCTTGAAAAACGTGAGAAAAATTCGAACACTGGAAAAGATGGGCGCCCCCAGCCTCCAAGGGCGCCTGAAAATCTGTGCCTTAGTCAATTTTCATGATTTTCAACTTTTGTTTGTAATTTACCTCGTTTCCCATGCCAATAGCTGCTTCCCTGTCACTGATTTTGACGATTTGTCGGACAACTGCCATTGGATGAAGGATGCACTGGATAACCTGGGTATATTTGGTGTGATTCCTGGCTTTTCAGATCCTGTTGACCAAAATAACTACTTTTCTCCACCTGGAAACTGGCTGACGAAGGCATTTTTCACATTTTCTAAAAAACACGAGAAAAAATCTAAGTCTGCTAAAGTTGGGCGCCCCCAGCCTCCAAGGGCGCTTGGAAAATCCAGACTTGACCATTTTTTGAAGGTTTTTAACTTTTCCATGCTTTCCGGATTCACCATGCTCTGTTTTCCGTTCTTCATCCGTCGACGACTACTCGACAGTTATGCGTTGTCTGAATAGCCCAGAAAACTTGAAACTGATCTCTGGCAGATGAAACTACTCCATTGATGGCTCCGGAGCTCGTGCTTCGCCATCTGAAAAAACAGAATTGACTAAGTACGGAAAACACGACCTTTCGCAGATTCCGTCTGGACCACCTTGATCGTGAAGCAAAATCAGCCAATCAGAATCAGGCACGACACCTGAATCAGAGATTCTATTTTTAGAAACTTTCTATTTTTAGAAAATTTTGCCAACATCCGTATCTCAAGAAACCCAGAAAACCTAATTTGATGTCTATTTTTAGAAATTTTGACTTTTTGACTTTTTGACAAAAAATTTTCTAGATTTTCACAAAATACCTTAATGAAACAAAAAAATTTATTGGGCACAACATCCACACAAAATCTGCAACCAAAACATTCATTTAAGCACACCACAAATCAAATCGTCCTTTTTCACAGGTATGGCCAACAATGAGAACAACTAGCATATTAGAAATCTTCACCAGAAACAACTCAAATCACTCCAAAATATTCATCATTAGATGATTCTTGCCAAAATCTCCAACAAACTCAAAATACATCAAATTCCATGAAGCTCTATGTGATTCCTAGTTGAAATCACCTTGAACCAGCTACAGTGGATCTTTCACCACCGAACTGATCTTCCCCAAGAGGGTTTGTGTCCTCAAGAAGGAATGGAAGAATGTGCAGGTTTAATCCAGTAGCATAACAATATCAAAACAATAGCATAAAGAAACAAATGAGCTCTCAACTCCTTTATATAGGAACTTTTGGAGTTACACAAAAAAAAAAGAATTATTTCTTGGAAAAATAAACTTTTTTACTCAAACTCCCAATATTTAACTTTTTCTCAACTTAAGTGCTCACTTTTATGTGCCTATTAAAAAGAATGATTTTTCCCCATTCCAATGAGCTATTACACCAAAGCACTTAATAATTATTTCCAACCTTCTAGAATTAAGTGCGAAATAATTAACTAATGGGTCATTAAATCGCCTGCTTTTACGGAAAATCCCAAACTTCGTCAAACTGCAAAATAAACTATACCATCATACTCAATAAGTTTTGGGATGAAGAATGGCGCCTTCCGGGTGACTTTCTAAAACTAGACGACTTCTCCAAGAAGTTTGGAGAGCGATCCAAGAAGCCAAAAGAATTTCCGAAAGCATCATCGTAATCCAAAACACTATCTAAGCTCAATGCCATAGAAAAACATCACAAATAACCAAACCTGTGCTCTCCAAGAATTAAGGAGCTCCCTAACAACACTAGATAGCCTACGGAAACTCAGGAAATAGGCTATTGGTCACAAACTTGGCTAAACGCCAATTGGGTATTTACATTATGAAACCTTAATCAGAGTTGAAATCTGCCCTCTAGCTGCCAATTCACCCTTCACAATCAAATCACCTCTCTCCTCAAAGTGGCACTCCACTCTAGGGTGGAACCCTAGGCCGAAGGACGCACAAAAACCACCAAATTTGCTGCTCCAAATGTAGCGATCGGGTTTGATCCAAAGCTGCTAGGAATGAGGGTTTAAAGAAACCCTAGACAATGAAGAAGTAGCCTCCAAACAATCGAAACCGCCCACCACAAGATGGCACTCCAAATTAGGGCAATGCCCAATGCAAAGTAAACAATGCCACCAACAAATGCTGCTCCAATTCTGATCTACAAGTCTGAATATGGATTTTCTGCTCTTCTCCTTCACAAACATCCAATGAAGTGCAAATAGGCTTCTGTCACGAAACCTCCACAAGATGAATTAGGTTTTCATCCAATTCACCTAGAATCACAAGGGTTTTCCTCCTTGGATTCAAGCCCAACAAAAGCTACAGCTATATGAGATGAACTCAATATGAAAATAGGAATCAATGATATGTTGAGATGCCTCCAAACAACTTGCTTTTATACATGCTTTATCTTATTTCCTCTAGCTGGCCGACCTCCCTCACAAATCATCTTTTATTTCACTTATCCTTCTCAAACTAGGCCAACCTCAAGAAAAACATGTTTTTTATTTTATCTTAACTTCTTTTTCCTAGGCCAACCTCCTTCCTTAGGTGCTCACCTTATGATCTTGGGCCAACCACATAAAAGGATGTTTTCTATTATTTTATTCTTTCTTCTCCAAGAGGGCCGACCCTCTCCTAGCCACCTTACACAAGAAAAATACCGATTATTATTTATAATAATTTTCCCAATTTTGGGCGAACCTCCTTGGAATCTCAAAAATACCTCCTTTAACCTCTCCTAGGTCATCCATCATCAAAAGAATTTATTTAGCATTCTTTTATATTTTCTAAGGCATCATACAATTATCCAAGGTCATTTCCATATTTTCCTCTATTTTCCCATCTCCAATTGGTCCGCTCCACCTTAGAGCATCATAACAAGTCATTCATCTTTGCCAAAAACGAGACATTAAACAAATGTTTGTATTCTTGTTCATTGCAATGTATGTGTGAGTTAAATTGGAAAACATATCAAACATTCATTCAAACAAGCATCCAAACCAAAGGAACTCAGAAAAAATCAGTCATAACCAGCTTGCATGCAAAGTGTTTGACAAAATGTCAAGTCACTAAAAATCAGAGATTCGGGGCAGATTTGGTTAGGGATCTTACAACTCTCCAAAGTTAGGGCTCTCTTGATCGCATCTAATAATGACGGTGGATCAAAGGCTTTAACTAAACCCTTGAGAGGTTCGGTTAGACCCTCCACAAATAGCACAATGAGTCTCTTCTCTGTCGCATCTCTGAAATGCTGCCACATACTGCTCTATTGCGCCCACTTGCCTCGACTGAACTTTTTCAAGAGAGTTTTCGTTCTCAGGAAGGAAGAGGATCTCACAGGTTCATTCCTACAGCATAATAATATCTCATCAAGCATCAAGAGCAAAATGAGCTCTCAACCCCCTTTTATAGGCACTTTTTAGGAGTTTGCACAATAAAATGAATTATTAAATAAAGAAATATATTTTTCCCCTCAAACTCCAATATTTCACCACATTAGCTCTCACTTTTATGTGCCTAGGTAAAAGAGTAACTTTTTCCCTTTCCAATGAGCTATCATACCCTTGCACTTTATAATTATTTTCCAACTTATAAGTCTAAGAGCAAATAATTAACTATTAGCTCATTAAAATACATGCTTTTTGCGAAAAATCCCAAACTTCACCAAAATGCCAAATAAATTGTACCCACATGCTCCATAGGGTTTGGGATGAATAACGATGCCTTCCGAGTGACTTTCTAAAAATAGACAGCTTCTCCAAGATTCTTGGAGAGCTATCCGAGAAGCCGAACAAACTTTTGAAAGTTCCATAGTCATCCTGAAATATCACCAAGCTCAAAACCAACATCAGAAACCAACAAGAACACTGAACCAAAGATCTTCACAAAGGGGAACCCCTTACCATACCACATAGCCTATTGGGATTCCGGAAATAGGCTATCGAGCCCACAGATGACTAGGCTTGAGAAGGGAACATTACAACTTTATTTTCATTAAAGGCCTTGAGGAGCCACTTCGCAGATGGGTGAAGGCCCTAGATCCACCATCATTGAGAGAAGCTATCAAGAGGGCTAGAGGTATGAAATTTCAGCGCCATCTAAGCCTAAGTTTCAAAGTAAGCCTTTCACTTCATCAAAACAGGATCCAAAGAAGAATTTTCAGAAGGATTGGTCGAAGAAGACAACACTTGATCTAGAGGCGAAGAATAAGCTGAGAAAGAAGCTTTGCTTCTCATGCAAGGAGCCTTGGGAGCCTAGTCATAGGTGTCTTGGGAGAGGCAAGGCATACTACATTGAGGTTACTTCCGATGTTGATGAGGAGATTCCAAACACTAGTTCAGAAGGTGACAAGGAGGAGCTACCATTGGAGCAAGATGACATGGCACAAGGTACAATTGTTTTCCTTTTAGGAGTTCCTAAGCATTATCCTTTTAGGGTAAGAGGCATTGTGAAAGGGCAAAGAGTAATACTATCATTACCGCCTAGACAATCAGACATCCAACCATAATCACAACGACCCAATTGCAAAAGCGGAGCTCTACCAACTGACCTATATCCCCATAGATGGACAAATGAAGCAGGCAACAAATTGACCTGTCCTACTACATAGCACATATATAATGTTTGGGCGATCCTGGGCTTGAACCAGAGACCTCGCCCGTGAAGTAAATCATCGCACCTATGATTAGATGAGAATCAGTTCTCTCTTCATTTAGGAGCAACTCATCCTTCCCGAACACAGCATACAATTTTTATCTTGCTTGGTTGATAGTGGTGCCACACATAATTTCATTGATGAGGGTTTGGTGGTCAAGAGAGAGCTACGAGTAGAGGAGTTTCCTAGATTCAGCGTCTTGTTGGCGGATGGATTCAAGATAAGTTGCACAAGGAAGATATCACAACTAAGTATCCAATTGGATAGCTACACATTTGTTGATAAGTTCTATGTAGTTGGTATTGGAGAGACAGAGATTGCATTGGGCATCCAATGGCTCAAATCTTAGAAATTTATGGGACTTAAGCAAAATCTTAGAAGGGCATTTTATAGGCGCTTTGACTATGGTTGGTTCATATTTTGTAGCATACACCCTAACTTTTTTGGGGGGGGGTAATGTATTGCTACAACCAACACTGAATGTTATGATTCACCAAAATGCAACAAACTCATGAAACCCTAACTGTTGTTATAATAATTTTCAATAACATACATGGATTATAACCAATAAAATCATTTGCAAAAGTACACATATGATCAATCCATCAAATAAACATCCTAGAAGCTGGAATACAATTTTTAGGTCTGACACAGTTTGTGATAGCAAGTTTATAGGTTGTTCTATGCCCAAAAATGTTCATACAACAAAAATATATGTAGTAAAGGCAATAAACCCAATACTCAGAAATTGAAATCTACAAACTAACACTTTTTACACATACCCATGAGTAAATCGATATTATAGCAATATTAAAACATACCTAGAAGGCTACGAAAGCTACAACTCTGATATGCAGTCTGAAACAACAAATTGGAGCTTGGAAATGAAGTCAAACATCATCAAATTTGTTCTTCTCCCTTTAGCCAAATGATGGCACTTTGTTTTGGAACCCTAGGCGCCTCCAATCAAGCTCAAAGACCCCCAAAAAGCTAGACGATCTGTCCTAGAAAGCTCACACCCTCCCTTGGAATGGTACAGCCTTGTTTTCAGCAGCTAATATGCCCTCCACTGGCTGTCAATAAACCTGGAAATCACCCAAAATCTGCATTCTGAACAACACTAAACCAGTCTGCAACAAACTCCTTAAATCTTTATTTATAGAATCTCAAAAAAATTTCAATGAAACCCTTCCTGTCAAATCTGCAATGCCAAAACAATGAATACCAACATAGACCCTATGTGAGTCTATCAGCAATCAGCCCAGGAGAATCCTTCACCACCGGGGATGATATTCTATATCAGGGTTTTCGTCCTCACAAAGTTCCTGAATAAAAACCAACAGCATAACATTCCTTCAATATCAACACATGACCAAATGAACTCCTAAAACTCTTTTTTATTTCCTTCCTTTTTCCAATGCCCTTTTTGGGAATATTAAATATATCTTTTATATGCATTTTTCCCTTTTTTTGAGCGCTCAACATTAAGGGTAAAGTCACCTTAAATAATTAATAATAAACACTTAAATTTTATTTTAATGGGAACTTAATAACTTAAGTGTTTATTAAAATAATTCACCATCCCTACGAAAAGCATCGCCGAGGCCTCGAAATCAAAAACCGAAAGTGTCGGAATGAAACTGACGTCAAGGAATGATGTCGGTGCCAGAAAATGGTGACTTACTAAAAATAGACATTGGCTCTTGAAAACGTGGAACACAAACCAAGTGTCTGAAACGGCATCCGAAAGTGTCATTGTGATCCTTACCGCCATCCGAGCTCAATTCCAACAAGAGAAATGCCACATAAGCATGTCCGCATGTCCATGACGTCTCCAAGAACTGTGGAGCTCCCTAACCATCCAATATTAGCCTACGGAAACCCAAGTGATAGGCATTTAATGAACTTTGTCAAACGTGCATTTTTCAACAAGTGAGCTCTTCCTAGCAAAACTTAATTAAGTGAAATGGTCCATTTATTTAGGGACCACTAAGGGCCAAGGCCAACTATAGAATATTACAATTCTTGGAATAGGTGAGTCTCTCTTGGAACCCAGATCTTGTTGAAAAGTCAAGACCAACAGCTTCTATATAAACTCTGCCAGAACTTGTTGAATTAAATTAAACTTATTAAAATCTAGAAATCTGTGTCCATAGGGTCCTAAAGAGCGACCAGATACATCCAAATTCAAGAATGAACAATATTATGGAAGGAAACGAGTTTTCCCTTACATAATGCAAATTTCAAATGACAGATGAGCTATATTATGCAAGGCAATGAGGTTTCCGATGAACCCTTTTATTAAATCTCACAAATCAAACTGCTTATAACTATGCAGAGAAGAGCAATATGTTAAGTTTAAAGCATCCACTCCAAACAACCACTAAACACATTTTGAGAACATGCCAATCAAAGTTCAAAACTTTCATTTCTTTTTGCACAAAATGAATGTAAAAGAGAAGCTCTGTCCTTTTATAGGAGAATATGTACCTTAAATAGATGGCTTCCTGTATGGGCATCTAAAGCACTGAAAATGTCATCAAGAAGGTAAATATCTGCACTTTGATAATAAGCTCTAGCCACCTGGATGCGTTGTTTCTGTCCACCACTCAGATTGATGCCTCTTTCACCAATTTCAGTCTTATCACCATTTGCCATCTGAGACAGATCATTATCCAGTGCACATACCTCGAGAGTGTTCTTGTATTTGGCACAGTTCATATGTTTTCCAAATAAGATATTATCTTGAATCGTACAATTCTGTATCCAAGCTGACTGTGCGACATATGCTATGCTTCCGCTCACCTTCACCTGCAAGCAATTATCTCTATTTATGCCGAAAAAAGCTAAAATACAGGAATCATAATACTCAGAAATCAAAGAGCACTATTAAGGGAGCTCAAGTACTATATAAAACAACTCAGTACGAAATCAAGAAATGCAATGCATGTAGACAAACAAAAGTTTATTTAGAATAAGTACTACATTTCAAGCTTGCAAAACAACTAAAACAGATAAATCATATTTGAATCTACAAAGAGATGAGTAAGGATGCCTAATGGTTGGAATCTCTTGCAAACTATATCTTTCTCAAGTATCAGTGAAATACATGGTGATGGATTCAAAATCTATATACATAGTTATTTTTCATACAAACCCAATAAAATTTGTACATAATACATTGAAGCTAGCTTCAAGTTATTTAACTCCAAATGTGTTTTACACTATGCAAGGAAAAGAAACAGCATAAACCTTCAAATCAAATCGATATTTTCGGTAACAAAGAGGTTTAAGGAACAATGGGAAAACCAAACAACCAGTGAGATGTATTCATTTATTCAATTAAAGTGTGCTTTGAAGATCAAAGGAAGAACTCACCAATCATGATATAGAGATAATTTAAAAACGTAGTTACCAAATTCGGATTTTTTGAACAAAATCTGACCGGATCTGAATTTTTTGGACCAGCCAGATTTGTCCAAATTCGGTTCAGACTTTTTAATTCCTATAGAAATTTTACCCAATTTTTTTGAAATTCAGGCTTTCCGAATTTTTTAACCTCCGAAACAAATCAAATTTTTTGAATTTGGAAACTTTGAATTTTAATTTTAAAATACCATAAGAGATAAGTATACTTAGTTTGGCAATAGAAGATTAATATGATATAGATTGCATACAAAGTTCTCTTCAAGTCAATGGACAACATCCATTGACAATATTGAACCTGTATCAAAACCACAGTAAATAGTGACTGATTTTTAAATGAAAGATTCAAGTACTAGACCATATGAGTACTTAAAGAGCTCAAGCATTCTCTATAATATTTTCTAAATATTTCTGAGATTGAAAACATAAAGATAAACCATTATGTTTCAGCTACAAGATAATATAATTATAAGGGTAAATTCTACTTACAGTTCCAGTGACTTTCTCCATCTCTCCAAGTATGCATGAGAGAAACGCAGATTTGCCTGAGCCAACCCTCCCTACAACTGCTATTAACGATGAAGGTCTGACATTTAAATTTATGTTTTTGAGAATTGGCATTTCATCTTCAAGAGACCACTTGAATGACCCCTCTACAATTGAGAAAGCATAGTTAGCTCCCTGAGATAACCTCTCAACAGCCTCTCCATTCATCTCATCACTGCTGAAATATTTTTCAAGACGAATGAGAGATACAGCAGCTTGTGCTGCTGCAGTGATCAGAGAAGGAAATTGTCTTAAAGGTCCTTGGAGAATACGAAAAGTTGAAATAGCAGTAAAAACTCGCCCTGGTGTTAGCTCTATCTTCATCAGTAAGCATGAACCAAATGAGACAACAGAAACTGCTAATGGTGATAACCATAGCATACAAACGTTCATAGCACGGATATACATAACCTTCATTATCCAGATCCGTTCAGCATCACGAGTAGCCTCAACTTTCTTGTGAAACCATTCTTGCCAGGCCTGCAATTTAATTATCTTCATATTGCTGATTGCTTCATTGGTCAACCTCACTCGATTATCTTTGCAACCAAGTACATGTACCATGTATTTCTGTTGTCTAGAGGCTACCAGTAAACAAAGAACCATAACAATTACCATAGTAAGCAGGCCAACCAGCGTAGCAAGTCGTATCACATCAAAGAGAATAAGCAATGCAATAGCTATCTGTATTGGCATTGCCCAAAGATCATGGATGGTTTGTACAATCCTAACAACTTCATTCACATCAACAGACATGTAGTTTATAATTTTACCCATTCCATGACTCTGCCGTGCAGAATTTGAGAGGCACAATCCCTTTTGGTAAATTCTAGTAATCATCGATGACCTTGCAGACAAGGCAAGTTTGCAACAATAAAATTTGTATTGATGATCTATGACCACTTCAGAGAACTTTGTTACAAACAGTATAGAAGCAAGAGTAGCTCCATTGTACCACAAAGCATCTTTGTTTGATGTGACATCTATGAATCTCTGTATTAGAAGGGGACCCATATACATCACAGAGATTTTTAAGAGGGCCATAACAGCAGTTAAGACGAACTGCTTCCAGAAGGACTGCAACAGAGCTAATGCAAGGGAACCTCCTGTTGTTTGCAGCTTTGATTGCAATAAAACAGAAACACTTTCAGTTCTATCTTCAATCATAAGCTTTGGTATTTCATGAACTTGGATAGCAGATTTATGACCAGTTGCCAGCAAAGAATTCATCCACATAAAAGTGAACCTGCTTATGAATCCTGCACCAGCGTAACTGGTTATTCCTCCAGCATCCTGCTGTTGGGGTGTGGATCTTTTGTTACTTAGTAGATTTGTGGAAAGATTATCGTTATTTTCTATGACCATTACTTTTGTTGAGCCCTTGATGGCAATCACCAGAAGTGTTGAGACTAATGGAAGAGTCACAAACAATATGTAATCATCAAATACTACATGAAATAGATAAAAATTGTCACTAATGAAGCAGGCACTGCGCGAAAGAATCTGATATACCCAGGTGAAGGAACTAGCAACCCACCAACCTCTCAGAAGAAAATGGTGAGAAGACAAAGTAGATCTCTTTTCAAAACATATAAGAATAAGTGAAGCAGACCATGCCATTGTTTGGGTAGAAAAATATACCAAGTTTGGAAAATAGGTATGAGATAGTCTATTCTGATGGGCAATCCAACAATAGTAAATTGTAGCAACTGAGTAGATTATGATTAGAACTGTGGTGACTTTTTGAACAATATGTAAATTTCCTCTACTTATGAAAAACCTTTGATGCCAATGTCTATACTTAGCATCTAGCAATGCATGTAATCCAAACCCCAGAAAAACAGTAAAGAAAGCAATCTGTGTAGCTGAGGGGACCAACTTTGCAAGTTTCTGTTCTAGTAGAAGGTCATGCAACCAACCCAAAAATGCTATAAACCCTGAATTCACCATCTGGTTGCTTGAAGCCAACCAGGAATATGTTGCAGCTGATTTTTTCCTCATACTCAATTGCTCTGTACGGAATTCAGTGACCAAACTACCTGTCTGCAATAACATATAGTTAGTCCGTATGTATATTTCAAACTGTGGAACATGATCAAGCAAAAGCAAAACAGGTTATTCACCACCCTCTTCAGCAATTTGAACTTCAACAACTTCAGACCATATGTGAGACGTGCCTCATCTGGAATCAATCACTTTGTTTTATTAATACATAGAAATCTGTAACCATCTTCTGTCCTTATCGTAACTAAAATATATCAACTCATTGGAAAAATACAAATTTGAAATTTGAAATGCAACAATTATGTATGTAAAATACAGCATAAAATCTATAATGCACCACAAAGATTAAATGTAATGCCACATTACAAGACAACGTTTAAAGACCTGAATAGTTTATATTGCTAATAGATAATAGCAAAGCAAGGCAAGTACAACAATGCATTCAGACAGCAGAGCAAAACCTTCTGTATGCCCTCTTGACCAGATAGAATTATAAAAAGGCAAATGACTGGCCCACGAATGAGCAAAACACTATTTCCTGAGACAATTAATGACTGGCAGTGAAAGCTATGAATCATGAAAAAAGCTGGACAAATATGATATTCCATTCCAAAAATTAAGTTTAGTGTTTCGAAACACCTTGAACCATCCATGATCAGTGAGAGTTCTTTATAAAACATATGATTTTAAACTGACAATAATGGCCTTCCTAGGTCCTACAACTGGGCTTTTTCATGAAACTAATGGTTATTTATTGATGCAGAGCATCCACCACTCAAACCCTAAGATACATTTACAAATGTATGTTCATGTTTTAATTGCCTATCGGCAAAACATTCTCTATCAGCTGGACAAAATGACCATGCTCCGTTCGCATACGTTTCACTGATGTATGCACTTGCACTGCTTATCGGCCAGACCAACCGTCGTCGGTGAACTAAAACTCTTTAACGCCGAAGTCCTTCCTTTCGCTGATGGGGGCTCGACGTTTCGCCTATCGGCGGGACCTTCGTTATCGGCGAACACCTTGAATTCCCTACTGATCTCACTTGTCACTCCGATGCGTTGACTCCTCCCCGACCACTGTAGCCCTTGTATCTAATACTTGCATTTGCGGAATGTATATTTTTCATATACAACCGATACATACAACTCGCACCCTATTCTCCCGGTGCCCTTACCTACTACTGCAGGTCACCTCTTGTATCCGCAGACCTAAAACCCTTCAAACATACATGCGGGTTACCACCTCGACCCGTCAACCCATGTATCTTTCGTTGTATCTTCACCATATACAACACAAAATGCAAATGACAAATATTCAGAAACTGTCTCCCATACAACTGTAGTATATACACAAACTGTCTCCGACATACAAAAGACATATACTCATCAATTGTATAACCCGATGTACATTTGCGATGTACATTCAACTCATACAAACCCTCCAGATACAATTGACGGATACACAGGGACTATTTGCACATGCAACAGGGGTATACACACAAATTGAACCCGACATACAAAAGCGATATACACAGGAATTGTATATCCAATATGATTTTAACTTTGCATCTTCATAACATGCATTCTCGACCTGTTTTCTCACCCGATACACCAGCGATGGACAAATGCGACATACACATAACATGCGAATGCAATATACACACAAATTGTATATCTCGCATACAAAAGCGATATATACACAAATTGTATCTTTCTGCAAACCCGCGGTTTCTCACTTAGCGACTGATTTGATCTGCTTTTCCTTCAATCGTGCAGTCCTCTGCACTTCGCCAATCTAGCATGCAGTCACGCTAGAACCCTCTAAAGCATATCTTTGCCCGATCCTGCAAGCGTTAACACAGACAAAACAGAAAACAAAACCCTAACTAATATATATACAGCCATTCCACTGATTCAGAGAATCAACCAGTGGAATGGATAAACGAATCCATCCGACCTCAGTACAGAAAATCAATTACACAGTGAATTCAAATGCAACGGAATCTTGTTTATTATGCTTCTTCAGAAATGTGATTACAGATGCTCTGTTTCCAATTCCACAACTGAACTGAACTACAACTGATTACAACACATACTATCTATCTTTCGATCTGTCCCTAGGGGTATTTATCTACTCACAAAGAGTAGTACTGACTTGGTTCCCAGCCGCTGGGAATCACTTCCAAGCGGCTAGGAGATACAGCTGTCCAACAGACTCCAACTAACTCTAAACTAACAACCTAAAAATAGAATGCATTGGTCAAACTGACCTTATTACATTTAATGATCATTTAGGACCTTATTGAAAACATAAAAATAAACATAAAACAACTAAATGCCTCATGGAGGCCACCGTGGGTTAGGTGCACCTGCACCATTTATCTTATTTCAGATTGATTCTTATGATAAAAAAAAGTCGGAACATTTTAGACTGGATATAATATTTTGACCCATGGTCCCGCCAAAATGCAGGAAACAGTATTTACTATTTACATTTATTTTGACTATGTCCTCCTGGGATCACATTGAATCTTTAGACCACAAGCTCTTAATCACAGAGTTTTAAAGATTGTCACATGGTGATCCAAGAAGCACATAATCAAAAAAATTACAACTGTAGAACCTCAAGCATTTTAATATTTGCATTCCATTGATGGAGATCATTTGACTTGTATGTTCCTCTTGATTTGATTCATACCATACACAGGAAAAAAGGATTAGGGGAGCATCATTTGGTATGAGAAAGAACTTGCATTGCAAACAAGGAAGTAGATCTTATTTGAACATCAGAAATAGGTCAATTAATAAATGTGCCATCATTTCTGAGGTTGGTGATGCATTTGAAACCTAGGGGTACGCTATTTAAAGAATATAGGAGGTGGAGGGAAAACTCCTCGTGGACTTTCAGGAGGGGAATTCATATGCTTAATTGGCATTTTACCTGTTAAGTAAACTTTACCTTTTAACTATTATGCGATGCTTTCAACTGATCATTCAAAACAAAAACCATTGTTTCAAAAATCTCATGCCTATGCTGCCATATTCACAAACACACTAAATAATATGACTACTGGGGCCATAGTTCTTACATGGACAAAAAATTATACCATAGTTCTTAGGCTTTTGCAGGTAGAACATATCTTCTTCTGAGAAAGACCTTTGTGAGAATTTGTACGTATTTCACTGAAATAATGATTCGGAAGGTGTTAGGGGTGGGAGTTATTAAATAAAAAATGGTTGAAACGGTAACCTTACCTACTTAAATTGTAACCAGTGTCACTGCCACCTTTTAATCCTTGTGCCTTAAAGACAGTAAAAGACATATTACACCCTCTACTAAGCTCAATCTGGAGTCCAAATCATCCTCCTCTCTTTCCTATTTTTGGAAATACATTTTATTATTTCAATTTTCTTATCATAATTCACCACGATCCAAAACGTTCATATAACAGATCACTAAACAGTTCCATTAAAAGCTTTTTTCTAAAATTGTAACGGACCGTAAAAGCCTGATATTTATAATTTTAAAAAACACGATCATAAAGGTCAAAAGTAAAATGCACGAAGCACTGAGCCCTTAAAGGTAGAATACTGTAGACAACCTATCACGAAAGCACAAGTTAAAACAG
This sequence comes from Cunninghamia lanceolata, assembly GCA_027924645.1. NCBI lineage: Eukaryota > Viridiplantae > Streptophyta > Pinopsida > Cupressales > Cupressaceae > Cunninghamia > Cunninghamia lanceolata. Next base: position 5,465,807 of record BSBN01000209.1, read on the forward strand.
GGAAACCAGTGGCGCCATTGACACCTGCCAAAAAGAATGGAACAAAAAGTCCCACGCCCCAGCATATCACAAGCTATATTGCAATGTTCCCAATTATTAACAAAGCAGAACCCAAAAACCTTAAAAGATAAGATTTCTACGCTTTTCAAAACCTGTGGGCGGAAAGAGAATTGTACGTTATACCTGTGTCAATTACCCTATGGGACTGAAACTCAACATATCCGAAACGATTCTGAAAAACAGAATTCTGACTATTTTTTCCCAGAAACTCGTCCTTACATTGTTCATTGCTTGCGAATGTTAGTTTCTGCATTACTGACTTGGTTCTTTATTAAACAAAAGAATCTTTGTAAATGTCGACAACTGAATCTTTTCCACCTCCGTAAGCGCAAAACAACAATGACAGACGGCCAAAAAATTGTAATTTAATTTCCGTTTTTTGTCCTAATCTCCTTTTCTTAGCAATTTCTCGTGCAATAAATTGTAACTTAGTCTCCATTTTCAATAGAATGTTCGTTGGTAGGAGGACAGGCTTTAAAAACTTGAAAATATCGACTCTCTGCTTTTGCTGTTAAATGTTGATAAAAAAAGTCGGATATTAAGAATGGCCGACAGATTCCAGACTTTGAGGCTTTGCACAGCGCACTCAAGAAAAGGGACAACCTTTGCCAACTAGACTTGAAAAAGCAATCAGTTTTAACTTTTTTCATTGCAGTGCACTGCTTACAATCCCTTCCGACTGCCAAAATTCTGAAATTTCAATTCTTTTTAGTCTGAATTACAAACAATAAAGATCTAACAGCAATGTCTCTGTCAATAATTTTTCTCTCTAAATTTCGGAGACAAATGAAAATATTGGGGAAATTTTTGAAAGAATCGTCCATCTTTGGTTGAGAGTGTAAATGCTCTCAGTTGTTTCTTTCGTTCCATGATAGCCTGCTGCGGCAAAATTTGATAGCCGTATGGCAGTATGTATGCATTTTTGTTGTATTTATGACATAAAATGGTAAATTTTGGGGGAGACCCTCAAATTTTCTAAATAATTATAGTTGTATATATATTTAATTTTAAAAATAAATAAAAGTAAAATAAGGGTAATAGATAACGATAATTGATATGTAAATGTTGATAGGTAATGTGTAAATAAGAAGATGAACACAAGAAACAAGTTAAAATGATAGTAACTTATTTCATTCATAATCTAATGCAGCAACTTCGTGATAGAACTAAAGGAATGCAAACACAAAATGAAGTTAACAAACTAACTACATATGCAAACCTTGATCTTTGAATGTGCTCTTGATGCCTTGATATGTTGATTGCTCATCAAATGTGCAGCATAACTTTGCATTTCATGGAGACTTGGAAATGGCTTGAGTTGATGGTTATTAACAGATTTTTGGGATGGTAGATGGAGCGCTAGATTGATTTGAAGATCAATGGTTGAGGATTGTTGAGAGGATTGGATTGTTGAGAGGATCGGGTTGATGAGAGGCCACCAAGTGGCATGATGAGATTGGAGGACAAGAGGAATCCTTGAATTGAGGGGAAATCAATGGTGGAGGATGGTTTTGAATAAAGTGGATGGAGAGGATCAAAGGAGGACAAAAGAATCTTTTGTACAAAGGACTTGCCAGTCCCTTTGTAAGAGACCCATGTGGTCCATGTTTTTGTACATGTTGGAGGATGTGAGGGGTTTGAATGAATTAATAGGGGATTTGGAATGTGCAATCTCATCGTCATTCTACTGCTTCTAGCAACAATCAAGACATCACTAAACCACTTTTATCTATAATTAATTGGATAAATCCATATTTAAACAATTAATTATTCAATTCCCCTTTCAATAGTGATTAAATAATATTTTATTATTAAAATCACTATTCATGTACCATTCACTATTAATCCATACCTTTATTGTACCTTTTCCTAGCATAAATAATTTATCATCCATCTTGCATAATCCAACATTAGATAAATATTCATTTATTTAATATCCCTATCACATCCAAAATTAAATAAATATTTTCGTATTTATTTAATCCCCAATTTTGTGCACTTTTGATTAAGTTGATTAAAATTAATCAACTTAATCAAAAGTGCACAAAATTGGGGATTAAATAAATACGAAAATATTTATTTAATTTTGGATGTGATAGGGATATTAAATAAATGAATATTTATCTAATGTTGGATTATGCAAGATGGATGATAAATTATTTATGCTAGGAAAAGGTACAATAAAGGTATGGATTAATAGTGAATGGTACATGAATAGTGATTTTAATAATAAAATATTATTTAATCACTATTGAAAGGGGAATTGAATAATTAATTGTTTAAATATGGATTTATCCAATTAATTATAGATAAAAGTGGTTTAGTGATGTCTTGATTGTTGCTAGAAGCAGTAGAATGACGATGAGATGATTTTAGGTGTCTACATTTTGTCCCTCTTGGAGATGGTGTTGCAAAGTAGCATCATTTCAAAGAAAGAATAAAACATAGTGCTTGGTTGTATTAGGAGAAGATTGGAAGAGGAATGGTTGGGTTAGGGATGGTGATGCCCTAGTCACTCGAAGCGAGAGCGATGAGAAGGAATGATGGTAGGGATGATGCCCCCTCAAGAAGGAAGACAGGTTCGAAGAACATGAGTGTGCTCTCAAAATGGAAGAAAATAACAAGATTAGAATGATGAGAGTGGAATTTAAAGAAAAATATCTTGGGGGGATGGAAGAGGTTGGATGCAGGGGATTAGAGGGCTAGAGGCGATGGGGATATATGATTGGATAGAAACGATGGAAGTATTGGGGAGGAGGATGGATGGTGGGATGCAAATGGATGGTGTGTAGTTTTGTGTTATGCTACATTGGAGTTTGAGCAATCTGATTTGATATGGCATGAGACGTTATGCACCAAGGTATAAGGAACCGGGGTGATGATGTGTCTCGTGCATTACAAATAAAAGGATGCCCTAGCACAACACAAGGCATTGGACGACCTTGGTGGATACTATGATGAGGTAATCGACAAGGTCACAAGAAAACCTATGACGTATATAGTACCATGATATGAAAGATCATGATACCATTGTGGCAAGATAAAATGATAATGCACACATACAAGTAAGCAAGCATGCATAAGATGATTCAAAGACAAACACAATGTTTCCCTTGTTCAAGCTAGAAAGCCAAAGATTGATGGATTGATGATGAAGGATAGTATTGTTGATGATAAGAACAACATGAGGATTGGGAATGAAATATCTCGATGATGATGATGGAAGAATTGGATCAAGGCTTGTAGCGAGGCTGGGAACAAGACTGATGTATGCGGCTGGATGATTTGCTTAGATTTCTTAGCTTGATATGTGTGGACTAGAATTTGCTTGTGATGTTTGGATTGTTGGGAGATTTGGATTGCTAAGAGGTTGCATTGGTTTGCATTTGGGGTAGCCTTCACCTAGACACCAATGACAAGGGAAAATCAAGTCTAGGGGACAATCACAAGAGAGTGTAAGAGTTGGATGGAACGATGAAGGGATTGGTGATGGAGGGATAGGTCGATAGATGGAGGATGGAGTGCTCAGACTATACCAATGGATATTGTAATGTTCCCTTTTTCTGAGTGATCACCTAAGAGAGTTGGTTAGCATATTCTATTCTCGTAGGCTAAGCCGAAAGGGCTAGGGAATAACCTAATTCGTTAAATACTATATTTAACCAATTTTAGTGGGAAATTGAAGATGGGAAATGACTTCTAATATTTTTATGATCCAATTAGTGAAGAGAAATAAATAAAAGAAAATTGTGAAGGAGGTGAGTGACCCAGGAGGGAGAAAAATAAATAAAACAAAGAAAAGGAAAAGAAGACGGGTGCTCAAGGAGGTTGGCCAGGTGGAGGAGAAAGACAAAACAAAAATAAAATAAAAGCCAAAAAGGAGGTTGGCTAGGAGGAGGTCGGCTAGGGTTGAGTTGAGAGGAAAATTGGCTATAAAAGAAAGGTCTTTTGAGGTCATTTCATCATTCATTCACATCTAATTTATTCATTAGATTTTTTACTCTTGGCTGCACTTTTAGTTCAGCATATTCCAATGATGAAAACCCTTGGGAATATTTGATGGGTTGGATGAAAACCTAACTCATCTTGATGTGGATTCACACAGAGTTCACAGTTGCACTTCATTGGAGATTTGGAGGAGATCCTTGAGAATTCATGCCATACTCTCTAGAGCATATTTGAGTGCCTATTTTGGAGGAATTTGGATGAAGATTGTTGCTAGGGTTTTTCCCTAGGTTGAGCACTAGTTCCCAAGGAGGGCAATTTCATTATTTTGAGTAATTTTGTTATTCCATGGTATGTATAAACCTAATTTTAGGTCAAACTTGTATGAGCAGAAATCTAGGCATTGTTTGGCATGTTTGATCCCATGAATTTATTGTAAATTCAGTCCAGAATATTTAGATTTGTAGCAACAGCCTTCTTTATTCAAAAATTAGATTTATTGGACCTATGTTTGGCTCTTGGATGGTTGAATTTCATGGTTTCTATCATAGTTGATGTTATCTACATGTTTGGCATATTTTTATGGATGTTTGGCACATGTTTATTGGTTGCCCATAAGTGTTTATACTTCATAAATAAAATCACAATTTAGTCTTAGGGTTTGAGTAGAAAACTAAATCAGAAAATTAGAGCAAAAAATAGAAATTTTAGGGAAGATCCTATTAGGGATATTTTAGTGGTATTAAATCTTTGATCTTGCCAGTTTGGAGGGTTTACTATGCTCAATGTTGACCTATGAATCCCCAGGATAGAGAATATATCACATATAGGAGAAGATAGCAGTTGGGTTTTTCAGATTCTAAAGGAGAAGACACCATGGGTGATAGAAGTCATGAAGAACCTAGCTCTAGAGACATCCTCAATGACCTTGCTAGAGGACAACGTGACCTAATGCAATTTATGTCCCAATTTTTGCAGCACAACATGGATAACAACAATAATAGCAGAGACAATCAGCCTATGGGAGGAGACAATGGAAATAATGGAGAAGCTAGCAATTCTAGGAATGACAACAACACGCACACTAGAGCTACTCAATATTCAGTTGTGAGGCTTCTTATGCCTACTTTCTTGGATCAACTAGAACCATAAGATGGTGGACAACCGATTGTCAGAGAGAGCTTCATCGATTACATGAGGTAATGGCAATCCCTAGGTAATGAATTTCAAGCTATTATGTCTCTACAAGATTTTTGTCAATTGAAGTATAAAAATAGGCCAAGAGCGAAGAGGGATCATAACCATGATTTGCAAAGGAAGTTGGGAAAGGTAACTATCACTCCCTTTGATGGTTTGGTTTGATGCATGGCACGTGCAGGGATTCAAAAGATGGATAACTATCTCACCTTGAATCCTATGTTCGAAAAGGTAGCATATCAATTTGCTACTCTACATTTGGAGGGAGATGCCCAAGATTGGTGGTATAATGGGATGATCACACAAGGTCGTAACCTTGTTACTTCTTATGTTGATCTTACACAAAGGTTGATTGATAGGTTTGACAAGACTAATCCTGAGCAATACTTCTGTGAGTTAGCCCAACTCAAACAGAAGGATTACGTGGATGCATACACATCTAAGTTTTAGAAGCTTGTAGTATTGATGCTAAATATTTCAGAGAGTAGGGTGACCTATCTCTTCATTGAAGGTTTGGAGGAGCCTCTTCATAGGTGGGTGAAAGCCCTAGATCCACCTTCACTGCAAGATGATATCAATAGGGCTAGAGGCATGCAATTTTTAGCACCTTCCAAGCATAAGTTTCAAAGTAAACCTTTCTCTACATCAAGGAAAGATCCTAGGAAGATTTTTTAGAAGGACTGGCCTAGAAGGATGACTCCCGACATCGAGGCTAATAACAAGCTTAGGAGGAAGAAGTTGGGTTTCTCATGCAAGGAGCCTTGGGAGCCTAGTCATAGATCCCTTGGGAAAGGCAAAGCTCATTACATCGAGGTCACTTCCGACATTGATGACGATGAAGTCCAAGACACTAGTTTGGATAGTGAGCACAAGGAGTAGCAATTGGAGCTTGATGTTATAGCTACAAGTGACACCCTACATGGTACTATTGCTACACTTTTAGTAATTACTAAGTATCATACTTTTAGAGTGCAAGGAGTCCTAAAGGACAGAAGGTCACATGTTTGTTTGTCAGTGGGGCCACTCATAACTTCATTGATGAAGGTGTTGTTAGGAATAGCATGTAGAAGATATCAATTAAATGTAGATAAAGATTAAACAAAGGAATGAAAAATACACAGAAATAAAAAGTGAGACAATTTTAATGTGGTTCACCCAAACTCGGGCTACATCCCCCAACATAGAGTCCAATATTATTATCCAGCAAATAGAACCAATTACAACCAACAATCTCATGCAACTCAATACCGCTGCAATATGCTACAACACAATATCAATAGAAACCCTAACCCTTAGCCTTTTTTATCAAGACTTAAGTCGGTTACAAAAATAGGGTTTTTTATATGTCGACCAATAGAAAAAATAGTTGTCGACACCTTTATAAAATAAGCACTCCCCCATTAAATACTTTGGGGAGAAACCACGTCGACAAAAGTGGGGAAAATTTAACCTCCGAGTTTGATTAGGCTCCATATAACAACAATCTCCCACTTGGAGACTGATGAGAATCCACACCATATCATCTCCCACTTGAAGACTGATCATAACACTATTGACCCTATAGCTCCCACTAGAAATAAGCACCCTGGACCCTATTGTTCTGGTTTTATTATTGTCAATCTTGAAGGCCAACCGAAGCTGAAGAGGAGCTCAGCTTCTCCCTTGTCATCATCTTCATAAACATATCCGTTGTCTTGTCATTTGTATGTATCTTTTCCAGCCTTAACTGTCCATCCTCCAATACCTTGACCAGATGAAGTGATACTGTAGCTATATGTGTTTGGCCTTTAAATGCAAGGCAGAATTCTTTGCAAGATGTATGGCACTTTGGCTGTCCGTAAACAAATAACTGTTAGCCTGTTGTTTTCCCAATTCTTCCATGAAAGATTGCAGCCATATCATCTCCTTGCTTGCCTCTGTTGCAGCTACACACTCTGCCTCTGTGGTGGATAAAGCAACCACCTTCTACAACCTTGAGATCCAACTCACTGATGTCCCACCTACAATAAAGACATAACCTATAGTTTTCTGTCTAGTATCAATATCCCCTACCAAATCTGAGTCCACATAACCTGTTAAATCAGTCTTAGAGCCCCCAAAACATAAGTGTTTATTAGATGTACCTCTCAAATACCTAAGAATCTATTTTATTGCATTCCAATGCTCCAATCTAAGATTACTCATATACTTGCTTACAACTCCTACAACATGTGCAATATCTAGTCTCATGCATACCATGGTGTATATTAAACATCCTACAGCTGAAGCATATGGTACCTTGGACATTTTGTCTTCCTCCTCTTGTGTCTTTGGACACATCTCCTTAGTCAATTTCAAATGACTAGGCAAAGGTGTGCTGACATCTTTTGCATTCTCCATATGGAATCTCTGCAACACCTTTTCAACATAATCAACCTGAGATAGAGTCAATTTTCTGTTCTTCCCATCTCTACAAATTTTTATACCAAGGATTTGTTTTGTTGCTCCCAAATCCTTCATAGCAAATGATTTTGCTAACTATTGTTTTAACTCACTTATGTGATCCATGTTAGACCCTGTTACAAGCATGTCATCAACATATAAACATAAAATAATGTAGTTGTCATTATCCAACCTCTTAAAATAAACACAATGGTCAGACTTACACCAGTTGTAGCCTTGCTCAGTCATGAAACTATCAAATTTCAAGTACCATTTCTGAGGTGCTTGTTTCAAGCCATATAAACTCTTTTTCAATCTACACACCAGTTTCTCCTTACCTTTGACATCAAATCCTAGTGGCTATTCCATATATATCTCCTCCAAATCACCATGGAGAAAGGTGGTTTTCACATCTAGCTATTCCAAATGCAAATCTTCAGCAGCCACAATACTTAAGACAGTACGAATAGAAGTTATATTAACAACCAAAGAAAAAATCTCATCAAAATCAATGCTTTTTTTTTTTTGTAAATCCTTTTATAACTAACTTGGCTTTAAATCTATTCTTACGTCCATCTTCCTCTTTTAGCCTATAAACCCATTTGTTTGGTAAATCTTTTTTACCTGCAGGTAACTTGCATAATTCCCAAGTCAGATTTTTTAGTAAGGAGTCCATTTCTTCTTCCATTGCATGCTCCCACTAAACCTTTGTATCCACCTGCATAGCTTCATCATACCCTTCCAGTTCACCAGCATTTGTTAACAAAATAGAATACAAAGAGGGAGAAAACCTTTCAGGAGGTCTACTTATCCTTGTTGACAGTCTAACATTTACTGGAGTTTGTGGTATTTGTTGTTGTTGTTGCGGAGCATGATGAACCACTAGAACATCGCTGTCTAGAGTATCATCAACACCACACAATCTTTTTATTTCTTCTCATGCTACTGCAACTGATCTTTGTACAACACCTTCTCATTGAATACAACATCCCTGTTTCTTACAATTTTTAAATTTTCAACATCCCAAAGCCTATAACCAAATTCATCAATGCATATCTAACGAAGATATACTTTTTTGATTTTACATCCAGCTTGGTTCTATTTTAAGAATCTAAATGTGCAAATGCTTCACATCTAAAGGTTTTGAGAAAAGAATAACTCACCTTCTTGCTTGTCCAAGCTTCCTCTAGAATACCACAGCCCAAAGGAACTGAAGGACCTCTGTTAATTAAATATACTACAGTATTGACAGCCTCTGCCCACATGTTTAAAGGCAGCCCAATATGCAATCTCATGCTCCTTGCATGCTCCATTATTGTCTTATTCATGCGCTCATTCACTCCATTCTCTTGTGGAGTCCCTGGAACCATTTTATACCTACGAATTCCATTAGAGGAACAATAATCCTCAAATTCTTTGCTGCAATACTCACCACCATTATCAGATCTGAGACATTTTAATATTTTACCTATCTCATTCTCAACCAAGCTTCTCCATTTATTAAATGTTTCAAATACATCAAATTTTTGCCTAAGGAAATAAACCCAAACCTTCCTAGTTGCATCATCTATGAATGTAACATAATACTAGGAGTGTAATATGCTACCCCAATTTTTTTTTAGATATATACAATGATATCACAATGTTAGCACAAGTATGCAACCAAATAGAATACCTCCACACTTTTTGATCACCAAGTTCCCAAGATGGGCGAGGTGAGAGCATACATTGTTTTAGATTACAATTGAATATTTTGCATATGAAAATAAATACAATCATCCGCTATATAGTAGGCATCTACTTTTCAGCAGGCATCCACTTATTCAATGGGAATACTCCATTTATTTAGTGGGTGATAGAAATAAGAAGATAGAAAGTATATTCCTCCACACTGGCTGTTGAACTTGTTGAACACAAGGAATACTAAGAGGGGGGGTAATCAGTATTCTATAAAACCATTCCTTCACATGTTCTCTAATCCATTTACTAAATTTAATAACACGAAAGCAAATGAAACATAAGAAGAGCAACAATAAAGTCATAACACATAGACACCAGGATTTTTACATAGAAAACCCAAAAAGAAAAAAACCACGGTAAGTGTTAGCTCACAATATATTATAATATCAATTTTATGTTCAAAAATTTGAGAATGGGACAACAACAAATCTGAAATCCTCTAAAAATATCAAGAGATTTGAGCCACCTAAAACCAACATATATCAAAGTCATGGATAAAATTTCTCTCCAATCCATAAGTATATATGTCAATGAACACTTATGATGGCTGATAAGATTATGTATGACAAAATTTTGACTCCAAAATTATCCATGAAGCATTCCTCCCATCATCACTATCCTCCAAAAAACCCTGAGGATAAATTCTTCTATGAAAATAAGCCACCATTGAACTTAACTCATTACATACCATGACTTCATGCCATAAGTCAACCATTTATGGTAACTTCAAGTTGGTGAAGTCTTCATGCAAAATCATATCCCATGAGTATACTTCACCTGGATCTCATATCCTGATACTATTCTCCTCCATGTTGCTAACATCAAATAGGTCCTCATCATTCAACATAAAGAGTGGATTGTCAAAAGTTAACTCAACTTCCATATTTGTAGTGCCTCCCTAGACCTAGCCCATTCAAGGTGACATCCAAGTATGAGATTCAGATTCCATGTGATGTTGAGATACAAACGTTTCATTTATGTCGATATTCTTGATGATGATTATGTTGTGATTTGATGATTAGGGCTATTGTTACGTGATTATGATGTATTGACTAATGTATTATGTTAGATCTCATATTGTGATTGGGTGTACATGTGGAGAGGATGACACCGTGACATTGGCATACAACGCAAATGATTATGGATGTTAGAATCCTCTGATGTGGATTATTCATGCTTCGGCTATTATATGATGTATATGTACAGATGTTGTAATGTATTTTTGAATGATGTAGGTACTAGGCATTGACTCCACCTGACTCCACAGGTTTGAGCATGCCTAATATCCCAATGGTGGTGATTGGGAGATGACACATTCCAAATTCCTTTATCCTTGTTTGTTGTGCTTGGTCAAGTGTTATTTTCCTTAGTGAGACTTGTATTTTGTTACCGTCTTTGGTATCGTCCGATTACACCATCCTTGGTGAGTCTAACCCATGTGATTATGGTGTTGAGTTAGTCCTTATGGATGCCTTCACGTGTTTGGTTTATTTATAATTTCATTATGGCGTTGTGTTAGAAAATGGACCTTGTTCTTAGTTTCTGTGTGGGTTTCTTGAGAGGATGTTACTAGCCCATGGTCATCTACTTTTATGATATAAACCAAAAATGATATAGTGATAGTTTTCTTTTTGAATTAAGGGAGATGAGTTACTTTATTTCACTATTCTGATTCTTACCCAAAGGAGGGCTCATGCTCTGGTTTTGGGGGGAAAAGGGAAGAATAGAGAGGAGCTAGGGTTTGGGGAGGGTAGCTGGAAGGCAGGGAGGATGTTGTCAAAGATGGTGGATGTTGGCTTCACTCCTGACAATCACATTTGTTTGTACATTTCTAAATCCCCTTTTAAATAATTCTAGTTCATGCTTATCCTGCATTCCTTTCATTCCATGAGATGGCATCATTTTGAGGCACTCTATTTAACAGTTAACATGCCTCCTCTATGCTTCCAAATTTTGTATACATGTCTATCATGGCTTTTTCCATTTTCAAGTTCTGGTGAAAATTATTCTATCCTCCTTGTTTTGATGGATGTTCATACCCCTGTTCCAAGGCTCGCATTCTGGGCTCAGGTAGCGAGTATGCTGGCAAAGGTTTAGGAATTCGGTCTTACGCCTGCCAGTTGCATTTACTTTAAAGTTTCTAAAGCCTATTTGACCATTCCATTTTTGTGCGTAACCTACACTTAGGGTAGTCCATGGGGCCACATCTCTCATGGGCACTTTGACAAAATAGGTCACGCACCATGTCTATGCTTCCATCGTTGCTCAGGCATAGAGGATGCTGGCAAGGGTCTAGGAATTTGGCTTTACGCCTGCCAATGGTATTTGTTGAAATACTTTAAAGCCTTTTAAGCAACTCCATTTTGTGCATATATTACGACCATTGTAGTCCATGTGACCGCATTTCTTTTAGGTAGTTTGTGAAATAGTTTGCATGCCTCTCTTTGCTCCCACTTCAGCATAGACAGATAGGTCGCAGCTAAGGTGGAGTTATCTAGCCTTATACCCGCCAATGGCCTTGCATCAAAGTTTCTAAAGTTGTTTCTTCAAATCAATTTTGTGCTTATCTTGCCATCATTGCAGCCCATGAGAGGTCATCTATTTGAGGCATTTTGTCAAACAAATCATGCCTTGTCTATGCTTCCAAATTCTTCCCACATGCAACATTTTGTCAAACAGTTTACATGCCTTGTCTATGCTTCCAAATTCTGTCCACATGCAACATTTTGTCAAATAGTTTACATGCCTTGTCTATGATTCCTCATTTCGCATACATGTCGACCAGGGTACTTGTTACTATAACATCTGACAAATTTCTTTTCCATTATGCCTTGAAGGATGTCCTTTCTTCGTTACTGGAGTCTGGGACTGCACATTATTATAGTGCTAGCCTATTTTTCAGATTGCTCCATTTAGCATCACCAATAAATCCCACAAGAAAAATGTTCCCTGTTTAAAATGATGGAGACGGTTCGCATCTCTCACAACTATTCTCTCTTGCAATAACCTTGGAAATGTATTGTTGCTGCAGTGTGGCAACCAACACATACTCTAAGGTTCCTATCACTCTAATAGTTGCTCCACGGGGCACGTTTATCAAATCAAATGCAATTGCCAACTTTTCACCATGGTGGCAGCAAAAGGGATTCCTTCTGAGGTCTTTGAAACTAGAAAATACCCTACTGTCCTCATTTACCAATAGCAAACAAATTCATTCTTACAACTACCATAGGTTTAGTTGGCATCACAATGATAAAGTTTTGGATGCTCTCAAGAGAGCCAACACTGTCAAGAAGGTTAACCATGAACTCACAACAACCAGCTGTAGCTTAGATGCAATAAGGTTTCCTTATGTGACTAAAACATGTACAACTCTTAAATTAGGAATATATTATATTATAAGATATTAATGTCTGCATATCTTCCAGCACTATGAGTTTAGTTTGTCATTTATTTTGGCCTATTAAAGGTTGTTGCTATCACTTCATTTTCAACATAGTTGTTTGTTTGAGGTCAGTGTTGGGAAATGTCCTTGAAATGTAGGCCTTGTGAGTCCTTATGGGCTGGTTACATACTTGGTTGCATGTTGAGCTTGTTGGAGTTGGGTGTAGATGATAGGGTAGGCATGGAAGTAGTTCCCAATGCAGCATTGAGCAAGAGTGCTCACTTGTAGGCCCATTGGAGGAAGCACGAATTATGTGCTTGTGATAGGCTTGTAGTTATGAGATGGGTATAATTGTTTAGCTACTTCCTTCTTGCTGCCCCTATCCTCTCACCCCTCCTTATCTGAGTGGTGCTTCATGGGCATGATTTTAGTTGCCTTATTTATGTTCTCCGTGACCCCTAGGTGTTTGTTGTGTTCATGTGAGTTTAAGACGTGTGGTATCCCTTGTGCAGAAGAATATTTATCCCTTCTTGTCCCCTTTATTTTTATGCTTGTGTTTGGGCCTTGTGATCATCTATGAGCACGGGGGTGGACCTTTGAGGTTCCACATGGTTAGGTGGTGTGCACCCACGGCCATTGGGGTCGTGTTTTCCATGATTGATCTGACTTCGTTGTGGCTATCCTTCATCTTTAGCCTATGAGAATTGTGTAATTCTTCAGTCATCTATTTGTATTCATGATGTAATCTTATACTTGTAACATTGTAAAGTGTAATTTTATGCTACTCCTGATGGAGAATGTTGTGATATTTATATGTATTGTAATCTTACTGGCTATGTAATTTATTTGATCTCATATGATTCATCAAATGTTATTAACACATATCTCCTTTGGTGTTTATATGAAAATATATTATGTTGGTTTGAAACTTGATCTTAGATTTTTTCTCTTAATGTTCTTATGTCAAATGAATGAAATTGTATCTTATCTACCTTTGAATGTTTTCTTATCCTATCAAGAATTGAATTTATGTTTAAAAAAAACTTCTTTCTGTATTGGTGTTTAGATTTCGACGCTTATGATTGTGTCCCTTGGTTTGGTTCACCTGACAAGGTGTCATGGATGTCTTATCCCACAACTTGTTTACCTTTCCTGCCTTTGTGTGACAGGGTTTTAGGGACAAGTGGAAAAAATTTTGGTACTTCATGTCATGCCCACATGGCTTGGTTTGGTTCACCTGACAAGGTGTCATGGATGTCTTATCCCACAACTTGTTTACCTTTCCCGCCTTTGTGTGATGGGGTTTTAGGGACAAGTGGAAAAAATTTTGGTACTTCATGTCATTACCACATGGCTAATGTGGGCATGACATGGGGTTTTGGCATCATGACCACATGACAAATGTGGGCATGACATTTGGTATCAGAGCCCTTGTTTCAACATTGGGAGCTTTGGGGTATTGCGTGTTTGTTTGGGCCGACATGGAGTGGATTGAGGGTGGTTTTAACCCTCGTCCTACTCTATGTGTTTGTGAGAGAGCGAGTTTTTGGACTGACAACCAACCTTCATCTTGGAGGAATATCCATCCTCTTGATTTGTCATCATGGTGGCTTTGTCACACGATTATCGAAGCCTTCCGCTTGTGTCTTTGTGGTGGTTGTGTTCCTCCTTGTCGATTCTCCTCTTGGGTAGGTTGGTCTAGATCGTGATGGTTGTGTTGGGCCCTTCCTCACCCTTGTGTAATTGTAAAGTGTGGTGTTGTTCCCTAGTAAGCTCTCTAGGTGGTTGGGATCAGAGGTTAGCATCATGGGAATAGTTAGTCTTATGTTGCGCCTTAATGTATGTTATGATTTTGGATGTGAAAGCGATGATGGTGTGTTTTTATGCTTGGGTTCTTTGAAAGAATAATGAAGTCTTAATGCTTGTTTGATTAAGTCTTGCCTTGCGTACTTTGCGTGTGTGATTGCATTATAGTAAATGTAAAAGATTAAGAAGGAAAGAGGTGTAATTGAGTAATATGCGTGGTATTGCTAGGAAATAAATTAGGTTTTCGAAATGATACAAGGGTGAATGGTGTGCTTGTTGATCATTTGTTAAGTACTTCCATAATGTGAATTTTGCATTTTATGATTTTGACCTTGTGTGAATTTGCTATCAAGTTGTGCATACCTTGTGTGGAGAAATTGTTTCACATCTTTTGGTAAAATACTAAATTAGGGACTTAAGCTTTTAATTGAATTATGCTTATGGTAAGACTCTATCTTATGAACTTTGTGTTAGATAAATATGAGTTTTGTTCATAGTGCATATGTAGTGTAACATGGTTTATCAATAGCTCCATGATGTGTGATGTGTTGTGAGACATCATCTTGCGAGTTGATATAATGTTGTTTGGATTCAATTATGACCTAGTATGTAATTTCTAGTATGTTGGTATACTTGTTGGGGTGTATTGCAAATGTCTCTAAATGTGAAGTTATGGTTAGATTCTAGTTATGCCTTAGAAAGGTTAATTCAAATTAATGTTAGATAGACTTCTTAGAAACCTTTATGGTAAATATTATGTGACTTTGTGTATGAAAGTTGTTCTTCTTCACTAAGTAATGAACGATAAAGGAAAATTGTGTTATGTGTTACCTTGTGGATGTGAGTACCTATTATGAGAGTACTTGCTATGTGTTGTTAACATCCCATACATGATTTGTGTACTCATGAACTTGTGATACTAGGTATCCATCCATGGGTTGAGTGTATAGCTACAAGTATGGTGGAGTCATGCTTGTATGGTTGCTTGTTTGTATACCCTGTAAGGTCCAACCTTCAAGTTGGAGACCTTCCATGTGTGGAGTTAAGTAGTGGAGAGGAAGAACTTAAGAAGCTATGGCAACATGTTGTGACATTGGTTTGGGGTTAACCCAACTAACCGTACCTTCCTATGCAAGAGTACCCCCTACTTCTCCTTAGTGAATGGGCCTTTGAGAGGTTGATAGTGCTATCCTATCATGCATTGTTTCCTTGATGGTACTATTAGCATCTGACTTGGGATCTTGGTTATGGTTTGGTATGGGCATGTGATTTGCTCGAGGCCATGTTACTTGGTGCAGGTTTGCTCTTACTTTTTGTCTCTAATTTCGGGTTGGATGTGTAGAATCCTAGAGACATTGGCACTATGATAGAGTTGGCATTTATACAAAAGAAATATATGTTTAATGTTGATCATATTAGAGTATTTATTGAGTTTTTTGGACTTATGCTATGTTATGGTGATTACATGCGTCAACACTTGGTTGACATGAGGTAAATAGATGTGATGCCACACCACACTGATGTTCCAACATAGTGTTGGTGGTTATGATGTGTTACCTTTGAGAAGGGTACAATTCCATGTAGTCATACGTGAAGGCGCATTTGATACTACCTACCTACATGATGCTATTGCATTGGTTGTGTTTGCATAGCACATGTAGTGACTGTGATTTTCCTCCTTCCTTATTGGTGACTTAATTTTAGTCACATTGTGGCGTAATGTGCAATTTCATGGTTTGTGATCTTCTTTTGGTTATTGGTGACTACTATTTATCTTGCTTGTGATGACCAGCAGTGTTATTTTATCTTGTCTAAAAGTAGCTTAGCTAGAAATCTTTGAATTTTCCTATTTCGCGTGACTCTTGTGGTTACGTTGCTTTGTTGGTGAAATTGCACGCATTTATTTACTTTGTGTTGGTTTTGGAAACTTCTTCTTTTGGTATTTTTGAAAATGTGTGTTGGCTAAGATAGGTTTTTTATGTTTTCAAGTGTTGGTCTTGTGTTGTGATTGTTTCTTCTCCCATGTCGATGGAAGGACCTTTGGTAGAGTGTTTATAAGGAAGCAAACACTGGAAACTTTTGAGGATGGGGGTAATTGTGGGCTAGTATGGGATAGCCATCATCCACTTACCTTCCTAGTGATTTATGTTCTTATGCTGACTATCTCTTGGAGGCTAGTCCCCTTACACACAAGAGGTAGGTCATTTGTGGAAATGTATGGAGGGCCCCCCAGGCGTGTAGCCTCGAGACCATCATCCCACTTGGTTCTTGGAGCTCTGGTTACTTGACACTGATATTTGGTTACGTAGTTCTATGATGAGACCGTTGTGTCCCCGTAGACCTATATGTGAACCTTGTGTTTTTATCCCTGTGATGTGGATGAATGAAAATGGTTGTTTAGTTGTAAGATCTGCATTTGATGTACTTGCTTATGAGTTGATGTCTTCTTTGTAAACATATTGTACGATGTGTGTTTGTGTGCTCTATTCTTGAGATGGTTGTTTATGAAAGTTAGAGAGTTGAAAACTTTGTGTATTGGAGGGTGCAAGTTGCTGCAATTTATGAGAAAAATATGTGGTTATGCTAGTATGAATGTGTAAATTGATGGTTGTGAACAATGAATTGGTTGTTGAGACAATGATTCTATGAGAACATTCAATGTTATGGCATCATTCTTTATTTTGATTAGAGAAAAATTGTTACATGATAAGGTATGTTTTAAATGATATTGCTTACCTTACCTCTTCTCACTTGTGTACTGGAATATTTTGGCATGTAATTGGGTATATCGAAAGGAATGTGACCACTTGAGTTTATTATTATTATTGAGTTTCATGGACTAATGTGTGCTATGGTTGTATTTTAGCGTTTGTGACTTCTAGGAGTAAGTCAAGTTCTTGGGGGGAGTATGTAGTGCCTCCCTAGTCTTGGCTCATTCGAGGTGACATCGAGGTATTAGATTTAGATTCCATGTGATGTTGAGATACGGACGTTTCATTTATGTTGATATCCTTGATGATGATTATGTTGTGATTTGATGATTAGGGCTATTGTTACGTGATTATGATGTATTGACTGATGTATTATGTTAGAGCTCATATTGTGATTGGGTGTACATGTGGAGAGGATGACACCATGACATTGGCACACGACATGAATGATTATGGATGTTAGAATCCTCCGATGTGGATTATCATGCTTCAGCTATTATATGATGTATATGTGCAGATGTTGCAATGTGTTTTTGAGTGATGCAGGTACTAGGCATTGACTCCACCTAGCTCCATAGGTTTGTGCATGCCTCATATCCCAATGGTGGTGATTGGGAGATCACACATTGGCCAAATTCCTTTAGCCTTGTTCATCATGCTTGGTTGAGTGTCATTTGCCTTAGTGAGACTTGTATTTTGTAACCATCTTCGGTATCATCTGGTTACACCATCCTTGGTGAGTCTAACCCGTGTGATTATGGTGTTGAGTTAGTCCTTGTGGATGCCTTCGTGTGTTTGGTTTATTTCTAATTTTATTGTGGCATTGTGTTAGAAAATGGACCTTGTGCTTAGTTTCCATGTGGGTTTCTTGAGAGGATGTTACTAGCCCATGGTCATCTACTTTTATGATATAAACCAAAAATGATATAGTGATAGTTTTCTTTTTGACTTAAGGGAGATGAGTTACTTTATTTTGCTATTCTGATTCTTACCTGAAGGAAGGCTCATGCTCTAGTTTTGGGGGAGAAAAGGGAAGAATAGAGAGGAGCTAGGGTTTGGGGAGGGCGGCTGGAAGGCAGGGAGGATGCTGTCAAAGATGGTGGATGTTGGCTTCACTCCTGATAATCACATTTGTTTGTACATTTCTAAAGCCCCTTTTAAATAATTCCAGTTCGTGCTTATCTTGCATTCTTTTCATTCCATGAGATGGCATCGTTTTGAGGCACTCTATTTAACAGTTAACATGCCTCCTCTATGCTCCCAAATTTTGTATACATGTCTACCGTAGCTTTTTCCATTTTCAAGTTCTGGTGAAAATTGTTCTATCCTCCTTGTTTGATGGATGTTCATACCCCTATTCCAAGGCTCACATTCTAGGCTCGGGCAGTGAGTATGATGGCAAAGGTTTAGGAATTCAGCCATACGCCTACCAGTTGCATTTACTTTAAAGTTTCTTAAGCCTATTTGACCATTCCATTTTTGTGCGTAACCTGCACTTAGGGTAGTCCATGGGGCCACATCTCTTGTGGGCACTTTGAAAAAATAGATCACCCACCATGTCTATCCTTCCATCATTGCTTAGGCATAGAGGATGCTGGCAAAGGTCTAGGAATTTGGCTTTACGCCTGCCAATGGTATTTGTTGAAAGATTTTAAAGCCTTTTAAGCAGCTCCATTTTGTGCATATCTTGCAACCATTGTAGTCCATGTGACCGTATTTCTTTTAGGCAGTTTATGAAACAATTCACGTGCCTCTCTCTGCTCCCACTTTGGCACAGATAGATAGGTTGTGACTAAGGTGGAGTTATCTGGCCTTATACCCACCAATGGCCTTGCATCAAAGTCTCTAAAGCCATTTCATCAAATCTATTTTGTGCTTATCCTGCCATCGTTGCAGCCCATGAGAGGTCATCTATTTGAGACATTCTGTCAAACATATTGAGCCTTATCTATGCTTCCAAATTCTGCCCACGTGCAACATTTTGTCAAATAGTTTACATGCCTTGTCTATGCTTCCAAATTCTACCCACGTGTAGCATTTTGTCAAACAGTTTACATGCCTTGTCTATGGTTCCTCATTTCGCATACATGTCGACCAGGGCACTTGTTACTATAACATCTAACAAATTTCTCTTCCATTATGCCTTGAACGATGTCCCTTCTTCGTTACTGGAGAACTGGGACTGCACATTATTATAGTGCTAGCCTATTTTTTAGATTGTTCCATTTAGCATCACCAATAAATCCCATAAGAAAAATGTTCCCTATTTAAAATGATGGAAACAGTTCGCATCTCTCACAACTATTCTCTCTTGCAATAACCTTGGAAATGTATTTTTGTTGCAATGTGGCAACCAGCACATACTCTAAGGTTCCTATCACTCTAATAGTTGCTCCATGGGGCACATTTATCAAACCAAATGCAATTGCCAACTTTTCACCATGGTGGCAGCAAAAGGGATTCCTTCCAAGGTCTTTGAAACTAGAAAATACCCTACTATCCTCATTTACCAGCAGCAAACAAATTCATTCTTACAACTACCACAGGTTTAGTTGGCATCACAATGATAAAGTTTTGGGTGCTCTCAAGACAGCTAGCACTGTCAAGAAGGTTAACCATGAACTCACAACAACCAGTTGTAGCTTAGATGCAATAAGGTTTCCTTATGTGACTAAAACATGTACAGCTCTTAATTTAAGAATATATTATATTATAAGCTTTTAATGTATGCATATCTTCCAGCACTGTGAGTTCTAGTTTGTCATTTCTTTTAGCCTATTAAAGGTTGTTGCTGTCACTTCATTTTCAACATAGTTGTTTGTTTGAGGTCAGTGTTGGGAAATGTCCTTGAAATGTAGGCCTTGTGAGTCCTTATGGGCTGGTTCAATACTTGATTGCATGTTGAGCTTGTTGGAGTTGGGTGTAGACAATAGGGTAGGCATGGAATTAGTTCCTAATGCGGCATTGAGCAAGAGTGCTCACTTGTAGGCCCATTGGAGGAAGCACGAATTATGTGCTTGTGATAGGCTTGTAGTTATGAGATGGGTATAATTGTTTAGCTACTTCCTTCTTGCTGCTCCTATCCTCTCACTGGTGCAAGAGCACCCCTTCGAAATAAAGAATAAGTCTAATTATAGTATGTTTTGACTTTATGATGTAATAAGGCCCATTGGACCAATTCTTATGTTTAAGTCAATCTAGGTTTATGTGTCGACAATTGTATTTTGTTATGCTAGCTGTCCTCCCAGCCGCTGGGAATCAAGTCTGTACTACTCGAGAGGAGTAGTTATTTATGCCCTAGATCAGTTTGTTTAGAGGGAGTTCAGTACAGTTCAGTATTGTATATGAAAAAATAGAGACATTGTATTTGGAGATTTGACAGAGCAGTGTTGTGCAGTGGGACTGTGAAGTCAGATATTTGTATGCATTCCTGAATTTGAAAAAAAGAAGATCCCATTGGTGTTGTTTGTCTGATCTTCGATCTATCTGTGTGATCATATTTTGTTTTGCAGTTGAGATGGAATCATTCATCCATTCCACCGATTGATTCTCTGAATCGGTGTAATGGACATGTACAGTAGTTTAGTTTGCATTTCCGTGTTTCTGTTTGTGCATTTCATGTTTGTGGGATCGATTTATAGCTTGCTATGATTTATCCTAACATCCTCATGTGCTAGGGTTTGGAGGTAAAATTCTAAGTTAAAATTGCCCAGGAAATGGTTCGGCCTGATCGCAGTATTTTCTGTGTGAAATTTGTGAAGTTTTGAGGGTTTTGTCAAAATGTACATTTGATGGATATACAGTGTTTGTATGTGACATATAGTCTGTGTGTATACTGCATTTGTATCTGTGCGTATATTGCTAACCGATTCAGGTGTTAAAACATGTTAGAAATGCATGTTTCGAAGGTACAAAGGTGAAAAAGTTCAGATATACAATTCCTGTGTATATCGCTTTTGTTTGTTGGGGACAATTGATGTGTATATCACTTTTGCATCCGAGGGTCATTTCGTGTGTATCTGTCATTTGCATATTGGGTTTGTAAGTTGTGGATTTGGTAAGGTGTCGATATACAATCTCTGTGTATATCGCAATTGTACATCGGGTCATACAAGTTCTGAGTATACTGCATTTGCATGTTTCTGTGTATATGCCAAATGCATTTTATGGTTTGTATATAGTGAATGTATATTTCAAATATACATTTGGGTGATACAAGGGAAGGTCAATGGTCAGCGGATCGCAGAAGGAATATTCCAAGGGATATTCGATGAATGCATATTCAGTGTTGTATATTTGGTTGCATGTTCAAACATACATTCTGCGGATACAAAGAAGTCAACGCCGGTCAAACATACATTAAGGGCATATCTGGAGGAATATTCGGTGGTTGTATATTTTGATTTGTATGTATCGGTTGTATGTATACAGTGCGCTGATACATTGTCAAAAGATACATGGGACGACCGGAGAATTGTATCTATGTTCGGTGGAGTGAACAGTGCTCGTAGGTATATCGCGAATGTATGTTGGAAGATACATTGCGCTAGATGCAAGAAGTGACCGACAGGAATGGTAGTGGAAACCAGTGGTCACAGGTCAGGTGTTGTATGTATGAGTATACAGTGCGAAGCAAATGCAAGGGTCGCGGGCACGGTAGGTGAGAGTTTGCATGTATAAGGGGAAATGTACCTTGCGATAGGAAAATAAAGAGAAGGGTTATTGAAATAGAGTTTATATGCATATTTAATAATGCATGGACATACATTAATAATTATATGTTAGGTTTTTGGTGGATGCTCTGCATCACTCACCCCTCCTTATCTGAGTGGTGCTTCATGGGCATGATTCCGGTTACCTTATTGATGTTCTCCATGACCGCTGGGTGTTTGTTGTGTTCATGTGAGTTTGAGACTTGTGGTATCCCTTGTGTGGTAGAATATTTATGCCTTCTTGTCCCCTTTATTTTTATGCTTGTGTTTGGACCTTGTGATCATCTCCGAGCATGGGGGTGGACCTTTGAGGTTACACATGGTCGGGAGGTGTGCATCCACCGCCATTGGGGTTGTGTTTTCTGTGATCGATCTGACTTCGTTGCGGTTGTCCTTCATCTTCAGCCTGTGAGCATTGTGTAATTATTCAGTCATCTATTTGTATTCATGATGTAATCTTATACTTGTAACATTGTAAAGTGTAATTTTATGCTACTCATGTTGGAGAATGTTGCGATCTTTATATCTATTTTAATCTTACTGGCTATGTAATTTATTTGATCTCATATGATTCATCGAATGTTATTAATACATATCTCCTTTGGTGTTTATATGAAAATATATAACGCTAGTTTGAAACTTGATCTTAGATTTTTTCTCTTAATGTTCTTATGTCAAATGAACGAAATTGTATCTCATCTACCTTTGAATGTTTTCTTATCCTATCTAGAATTGAATTTATGTTTTAAAAAAATTGCTTTTTGTATTGATGTTTAGATTTCGACGCTTATGATTGTGTCCCTTGGTTTGGTTCACCTGACAAGGTGTCGTGGATGTCTTATCCCTCACCTTGTTTACCTTCCCCAACTTTGTGTGATGAGGTTTTAGGGACAGGTTTTTTAATTTGGTACTTTATGTCATGACCACATGGCTAATGTTGGCATGACATGGGGTTTTGCGCGTCATGACCACATGAGAAATGTGGGCATGACAATATTGAAAAGGGGATTATCAAATGATTGGAAGTTGTTTTCACCTCCATATTCAAATAAATCTTCACATTGCTTCAACTCTGAATCTACATACTTAGGAAGTTGTACTAAATGAAAATCTTCTTTGATTGAATCAAGCTCCTTAATCACTAGCTTGATTTCATTTTCTCTTTCAACATTTTTTTGCTCCCTTAATTGATGTGTAACCTTAAGCTAATTTTCAACTTCTAAGAGAGCCTTGAGTATACTCCAAACAAGTCTTAGTTGACTTAAGCTCGGATGTGAACTTATCAACATCTACCTCTCTTCCTTTTAATACATCAAGGGTTCTTTCAACAAACTTAATGACATGATCTCTGTCAGAAAGCATATTCAAGTAATCTAATTCCAATGTTTTTAAAGCCCCTTTGATCACTTGCCAATCATCGAGTGAAGATCCTTCTTCCATGCCCTTTTGTCTCTTCTCAATTTGTGCCTTCCAAATGTGATCCTCTACAAACTTATATGTGCTGTCCAAGTGTGTTAAAACTTGCACAACCTTGTCTTCGATGACTAACAACTGATTCTTAAAATCCAAATCAGCTGCACACAACAAAGTTTTTGTTATATCCTTAAAGGCATGAATCTTGAAATCAACTACTTTTAAGTTGTCCTCTCCATGGTCACTTTGATCAAAAGAAGTGGCATCACCAAAATCTAGCGTTGAGCCAACAATTGGGGCTGATTCAAAGCTTTTAACAAGCTCCCCTTCATCATGTTCGTCAATTGATCCCTCTGAGAAGTCAAATTGTTCCTCCATTTGCATGGGAAATTCCCATTTACAATTAGCACTACTTCCACTAGGATGATGAAGATGCTCAATATTAAGGGTTGTTCCCCATGTTTTTGTTGGCAAGAGACACTGCTTCGGTATGGACTTGTATGTTGTCATTGATGGCAACAAGGCTCAGAGATCCTATCACCATGACAAGAAGCGATATCTCTGAAAGAGTGTCATGCCCACATTTCCCATGCGGTCACGACACACAACACACGTGTCATGTCCACATTTGTCATGTGGTCATGACATGAGTTACGAAAAACTTTTCTACCTATCCCTAAGAACCCCCTTGCACGCGTATGCATGCTCGGTGGCCATACATATAAGGCGTAAACAAGTCCACATAATTTGAGGAAGTGTGGTGCCCTATACAGTCCCCTGTGTGATGATAGCGGTCTAGGGGGGTATGTGATACGAAGCATACTGCTTTTAGGGTTAGAACGATTTTAATCCTAACCCTAAGTTTCCTAGGTGAGAAGGTGATTTCATCAGATCCGAAACCTAACCCTAACTCTGAAACAAAATGAAATCAAAATAATAAATATGAAATAATGGTGAAAAGGACGCATGATCAAACAGAGTAATAAAATGAAAGTTAATAAAATAATGTAAAATTAAAACCCTAAAATCTAGGAAAATTTCGACAGCATAACGTGTTTTCAATAATCGAATTAAAATTTTTAAATAAAACTCCAATAAGAAATTAAGCAAAATTTAAAAATAATAATTAAACTTAAGAACAATTTAAAATTTAAATACTTTACCAAGGCCAAATAAATCGATTTGCAATAAAATATTAAAACTTGAAATAAAATAATAAAATAACTAAGTGACACCAAAATAAATTTCAAAATTGAGTCTGTTAATAAATATAATTTCAGCATTATATTTATTAACTAACTCAAATTAATAGAGAAAGGAAAAGATCAAAATACTCTTTCCAGCATTATATTTATTAACAGACTCAATTTAATAGAGAAAGGGAAAGATCAAAATACTCTTTCCCATAAAATAATAGTAAAATTGCTAAAAATAAAAATAACTAAAACACGCTATGGAATAAAATAAATACCCCAATTAAAATGAAACAATTACAAGGGAACCCACTTCCCTTTATAAATAAAAATTCAACTGCTCCCCTTGAAATTACATTTCACAAGATATTAAAACAAAAACCCCCAAGGAATAATTCTTTCAACAAAAAAGAAAATTCATATGGAAAGCAAAAATAATCAAGACCAAAAAGGCAAAGAGGGAAGAATTCAAATTCCGTGCACAAGAAAATAAAGGAAAAATAAATAAATGAGAAAAGAACTAATTTCCTCACATTCTCCTCCTACCCTAATTCCATTATAATATTGGCCTTCTAATTTGAAAAGCCCTAAGTTTATTTTATTGTTTCCTTTTTGCCAAAGAAAACCCTAACATTATTTTATTGGTTTCCTTATGTAAACCTTATTCCTTCTTTGTTTGCCTCCCTCTCATTTGTTTTGTTTTCTTCTTCCCATCTTGTTGTACCATTTGATTTGCAGGTTGAAGTTTCTAGGAGAGCTTGGTAGCCATGGAAGAATACCTCTCAGAGGTATATATGCATTTGTATACCCATGGTTTCTTTCTCCTTTTTTTTATGCATATTTATTTATAAGAAACTGAATTAAAAATTATATATACATTGTTTTGGTGAACAGAAATGTGTGTGTGTGTGTATATATACACTTTCATTGTTTTGCAGGGTTAAAAGAATACAAAAGGCCAAACGGCGGCCACGACGGGGTAGAACGTAGGCCCTAAGGAGGACAGCGAACGCAGTGTTTGGGGCGTTGTTTAGTGTTAAGTATCAGTGGTGGGGAGGGGGTCGAAACCCCCTCCCCACACCCTCTATGGTAGCGACGACAACGATGGGGACTGTGGTGGGTGCCAACTCCCACCACAGTCCCACCTCTCTTTTGTTTTCTTTTTTTTTAAAACCTGCGGTAATAAACACAGTCAGCCATGCATGAGACTCAGTCTCTCTCTGCTATTTTTTTTTATATTAATATTCAGTCTATAATATATTATATATATATATATCTGTATATATATATATGTATATATCTGTATATACATATACATATATATATACATATACATATATATACATATACATATACACACATATATATATATACATATACATATATATATATATATACATATATATACACAGTTTCAAGCTTGCTCACATTTAATTTCTACTAGTTGAATCAGCATATATACATATGCCATAATAAATAATATATATATGTATATATACACACACACATATATACACAGATTTAAACAGGATCATTTATTCAGTATAGTTAGATATAAATAGGCCTCTTTTTTTATAACAGTATATATACAGTGACAAAAATGAAAACAACAAATTTATATTTCCAAATAATATAGATGTGTGTATATATATATATACTAACTAACTTTTCCAAACACTAATTTTAATTAACATGGAATATTAATTTTCAGTCTAGAACATAAAATAATGCAGAAGCATTTTTTTGAAAATATACTATACATAATTTTTTTTGATAAGATCTAAAAGATAGGAATGTAATAATACCTAAATTTTCAACAGATATATTTTTACAACAGTATACAAATAACATGAAATTTTATTGCAACATAGCAGAACATTATACATTTAATTTCTCCCCTTGCTTTTCTTTTCTATTGCATACACTAGAATTTATTTAGCAACACACACACACACACACACACACACATTTGTAAAGTAAACATGATGCAGAGGCATCCACACTATAACCTTCGCATATAGCATGAATGTCTGTAGCCCAACCTCATCATCATCATCTTCGCCATCATCATCATATTCTGCTTTACACTGTCATCATCATGTTTCCTAAAACCACCAACAGCATCATCATATTTCGGATGAGCAGAATTATCCTCCTGCCGACTACTGTTCACCTCCTTCGTTTTCCTCCTAACATCATCATCATGATGTTCAACTAACGCAAACATCCTCCTGTTCATCGAGCGCCGAACTCCATCGGCATCATGATATGCAACACTCCCTTCGTCAGCAGGATAACCAATATCCGGTTGCCCCAAAGATCCTGATGACGACTACTTCAGCACCTTCCCTTCGATGCTCCGCTAGCCGACGACACAAGCAACAGCATCATGATATGGTTTATCCGGTTCTCTCGAAACCTCCTGATGATGTTAATACAACTTCCTGCCACGGACTCCCGCCGATACCTAAGCACTTAACGACAGCAGGATGAACTCGCGTAGGGGGGATATCTCAATATCCTGATGACGATGACGTCATATCCTGATGACGATGACGTCACCCAATATCCTGATGACCTCTTCAACACTTAGTCAAAAAACTGAACTTTCACTCCCGCATCTGCTAGCGATACGCGGATGATGGGCACTCCCAGAAGATGATCCTGATGCCGATACGCTCCTCCTCGGCTCCTCCAGATGATGATCACCCCGACACACTTGCACTTCATGCACTCGAAAGCATCATGCTCTCCTCCACTTATCCGGATGACGATATCCGAACTGACTGCAGGATATTCACCAAGATATCCTGATGATGCCGTTTTGACGAACTTCTTCACTTAGCGAAATTTCACTTCGCCGATCCTCCAGGGATGACCCGATCCACTCTTAGGGTGATCTTCCAACTCGAACTTATCAACTCGACCTAGCACATGCCCATGCTAGGGTCTTCAACACCTCTTGACGGCGAACCTGCACACCTGCATGCGAACAAACAAACTAACTACTAACCTACTGTACATCGCCATTCCACCGATCAGACGGATCAACCGGTGGAATGGATCAGTAAATCCATGAAGCCACCCAAACCAGCAAATCGATTACACAAAGGGGATCAAACAGGAAACCGAAAACAGGATCTTTATTGATTTCAAAGATGCAATACAATATGATGTTCCTCACACAGCACACTCAAGCTCCTCTGCGCAATACAATACTATACTACCGATCGATGATATCTCTCTGTATATGCAATATCAACCGATCTCAAGCTTAAATAGATTTT
Organism: Cunninghamia lanceolata; assembly: GCA_027924645.1. Classification (NCBI taxonomy): domain Eukaryota; kingdom Viridiplantae; phylum Streptophyta; class Pinopsida; order Cupressales; family Cupressaceae; genus Cunninghamia; species Cunninghamia lanceolata. Next base: position 5,493,677 of record BSBN01000209.1, read on the forward strand.
CCTACGAGTACTACTGACCCGACTCCAAGCGGCTGGGAACTCTCCAAGCGGCTGGGAGAGCCAACCGGACCCTACAGCATGACAGCTGTTATAACCAACTAACTAAAAATAGCAAAAGCCTGGTCAGCATGATCTTATCATGATCAGCGTGACCTTATTACATGCATTTGGTCTTAACAGACCTTCTTGGAAACATAAACAAGACCTAAAACTACTAACTGCCTTATCAAGACCAGCTGTCAGGTAGGTGCTCCTGCATCATACTCCCCAACAGAAAAGAACTCATGTCCCATGAGTTTAGTATGTGGAAGTCCTCCACCTTTACACTTTGCTTTGTCAATAGGCTGACCTGCTCCAGCTTTGTCTGCTGCTGTCTCTTGGCTGCTCCAAGACTTCTGAACTGTAACTTGCTTTCTGGCAAGTAAATCCTCATGCCTGTTGATGTAGGCCTTTTGCTCACATACCCTGTGTTTGCCAGGTTGTCGGACCAGAACCTCTGTCTGAACTGCCTCTTGAACTTCTGAAATGTTCAAGCCTGTCTTCCTTTCAACCTTTATAGGACAAGCAATAGTCCCAACTATGACAACTGAAACTTTCTTCAGCTTGGTGTCTGTAACAACTCCTTTCCCTGCAGTGTCCTTAACTGCCTTCATGCCTGCTCCTCTAGGCATCTGCACATACTCCTTCTTTCCCATTAAAATGATTTGGGCTGCCTTCTGTACTGCAGCTTTTGCCTGCAATGGCATCAACTTAATAATCTTCCCATCCTTCTGGATGGTGTAGGTATTAGCATACCCATCATACAGTACTCTTCTGTCAAATTGCCATGGTTTACCCAACAGTAGGTGACAACATTCTATAGGCAAAATATCACACAAAATTCTATCCTGATATGCTCCAATCTGAAAATCCACATATGCCTGTTCAGAGACAAAGAGTGATTGACTATCACTCACCCAAGATGCCTTGTAAGGGTGTGGATGTGGAATCCTTTCCAAATTCAGTTTATCCACCATTTCCTGAGATACCATGTTGTCTGTTGAACCAGTATCAATGACAACCTTACATACTTTACCTTTGCTCTTGCATGTAGTCTTGAAAAGAGCTCTTCTTTGCATTAGATCCTTTGATGCCTGCAAACTAATTCTCCTTAGCATCAGTGATTCTCCACTCTCTGGATATCCATAATTATCAGGATCTCTGTTTGAACTCTGTGCACTTTCTTCTACTTTCTCTTCTTGCACAAGTTGTACTCTCTTGTCATTAGTTCTATCATTTCTGGATGATGAACCTTTGTTTTCTGGACATTTGAAAGATGGATGACCAAACTCACCACAGGTGTAACATTTTCCTGAAAATGTAGTAGAACCTCTACCACCTCCAAATCTTCCTCTATTACCTTTCCATCCACCTCTGAAATCAGACTGTCCTTGTCCTTTACCAGTGTCTTCTTGACCCTCATTGGTTTGCTTTTGTGTAGGGGCTGCTCCTCTTCCCCTATTGTTTCCTCTGCCCCTCATGGACTTATCATGTCCTCTATTCATCTTTTCTTCAATCCTGATTGCCATTTGATAACAATCCTCCACATTCCTAGGGTTAGCTAAAACTAACTCATCCTGTATGTTAAATCTCAAACCAGCCAAGTACCTAGCCACCTTTTCTACCTCATTCTCATGATGACCAGATCTCATACTTAACAGATAAAATTCCTCAGTATATGCTTTCACATCCCTTTCCTTCTGCTTTAAAAATTGTAGCTTCTTAAACATCTGGATTTCATAATCCCTTGGCAAGAATTTACCTTTGATCCTTGCTACCATCTTATCCCATGAAGTGATCTTTGACTTCCCTTGCTTCCTTCTCTCAGATTGTACATAATCCCACCATACCAAAGCATGACCTCCTAACTTGGTCTTTGCAATCTTTACCTTCTGATCCTCAGCAACATCTTCACATTCAAAGTGATTATCCAGTGCAGCAATCCAATCTAACAATTCATCTTCATTCAAACTTCCAGTATATTTGGAAACATCAACCTTGACCTTAGGTTTTTCACTCTGCACTGCCTTTAACAGTTTTGCCAATCTCTGGTCTTCAGCATCCAGATCTTCAGCTACCTCTTCATACTCTTCAACAGTATCTTCATCTTCTTCAGACTCACTGTCTTCCACTTCCCTCTTTTTGTTCTTTTCTAGGGCTGTAAGCCTGGCTTGAAGTGCTTCAGCAAGCTCCTTCATCTTCCTCATCTCTCTAGCATGTTTCTCCTTCATCTCCTGCAACTCCCTTGCAGTACCACTACCTTTCGGAGGCATTTTGTCAACCTCTCAATCAACACACAATACACAATTCAACTCTACCTCTGCCCTTTCGGTGACAGAATCAACACACAACAGCCCAGACCTTTTGCTGAGCTCTGATACCACTATGATGCAGAGGCATCCACACTATAACCTTCGCATATAGCATGAATGTCTGCAGCCCAACCTCATCATCATCATCTTCGCCATGATCATCATATTCTGCTTTACACTGTCATCATCATGTTTCCTAAAACCACCAACAGCATCATCATATTTCGGATGAGCAGAATTATCCTCCTGCCGACTACTGTTCACCTCCTCCGTTTTCCTCCTAACATCATCATCATGATGTTCAACTAACGCAAACATCCTCCTGTTCATCGGGCGCCGAAGTCCATCGGCATCATGATATGCAACACTCCCTTCGTCAGCAGGATAACCAATATCCGGTTGCCCCAAAGATCCTGATGACGACTACTTCAGCACCTTCCCTTCGATGCTCCGCTAGCCGACGACACAAGCAACAGCATCATGATATGGTTTATCCGGTTCTCTCGAAACCTCCTGATGATGTTAATACAACTTCCTGCCACGGACTCCCGCCGATACCTAAGCACTTAACGACAGCAGGATGAACTCGCGTAGGGGGGATATCTCAATATCCTGATGACGATGATGTCATATCCTGATGACGATGACGTCACCCAATATCCTGATGACCTCTTCAACACTTAGTCAAAAAACTGAACTTTCACTCCCGCATCTGCTAGCGATACGCGGATGATGGGCACTCCCAGAAGATGATCCTGATGCCGATACGCTCCTCCTCGGCTCCTCCAGATGATGATCACCCCGACGCACTTGCACTTCATGCACTCGAAAGCATCATGCTCTCCTCCACTTATCCGGATGACGATATCCGAACTGACTGCAGGATATTCACCAAGATATCCTGATGATGCCGTTTTGACGAACTTCTTCACTTAGCGAAATTTCACTTCGCCGATCCTCCAGGGATGACCCGATCCACTCTTAGGGTGATCTTCCAACTCGAACTTATCAACTCGACCTAGCACATGCCCATGCTAGGGTCTTCAACACCTCTTGACGGCGAACCTGCACACCTGCATGCGAACAAACAAACTAACTACTAACCTACTGTACATCGCCATTCCACCGATCAGACGGATCAACCGGTGGAATGGATTAGTAAATCCATGAAGCCACCCAAACCAGCAAATCGATTACACAAAGGGGATCAAACAGGAAACCGAAAACAGGATCTTTATTGATTTCAAAGATGCAATACAATATGATGTTCCTCACACAGCACACTCAAGCTCCTCTGCGCAATACAATACTATACTACCGATCGATGATATCTCTCTGTATATGCAATATCAACCGATCTCAAGCTTAAATAGATTTTCCTACGAGTACTACTGACCCGACTCCAAGCGGCTGGGAACTCTCCAAGCGGCTGGGAGAGCCAACCGGACCCTACAGCATGACAGCTGTTATAACCAACTAAAAATAGCAAAAGCCTGGTCAGCATGATCTTATCATGATCAGCGTGACCTTATTACATGCATTTGGTCTTAACAGACCTTCTTGGAAACATAAACAAGACCTAAAACTACTAACTGCTTTATCAAGACCAGCTGTCAGGTAGGTGCTCCTGCACCACTCCCCTTGCTTTTCTTTTCTGTTGCATACACTAGAATTTATTTAGCAACACACACACACACACACACACATTTGTAAAGTAAACATGATAGCAAAAATATAATTCCTCTTGCATTTCTCATAACACACAAACTCCACAGCATAGAGTAATAAACAACTTTTTAAATAAACCATAAAGAGTGCTCACATTTCAATCTCTTACTATAGCCAACACAATGGATAGAATAAACTTGACAAAAATTACAATAGGGCCTCAAGGGCCATGGCACAAACAACCATAAAAAAAATAACATTACAACCACACTAAATGGACTTCTCCAAAGCTCCATTTCTTCCACTAAAACCTGAAATAAAAACATAACAAAAAGGGGAACCAAGCCACTTCAAAATGCCCTCCTCCCTACCGTAGACCCGCAAGTGGGTCACCCCCGAGCTAGGGAGGTAGGAAACACACGGTTGCACACACACCACAACAAGCAACACAACAACAACTCAAAATTAACCCCAAGGATAACACATAACAAAACTCATGAAAATGAGTTTGATGGGGGTAGGGAATGGACCCCTCTAGTCAAAGGCCACACTAAAAATATCAAAACACCAAGACTCATGGCCTCAAGCCAAAACCTCCAAAAAAATACATATCTCCAATATCTCAAAAAAAATTGTCATGGCACTCTTGCCATCAAAATGATCTCATCACCAAGTAATAAGCCCTCAAGGCTATAAGTAGCACAAATATGGGGGTGACCTCGAGGAGGTTCACTTTCCCCTACCCCAAACAAGTTGAGCCTTACCTCCAAATGGAGGTGCTCTCATCAAACTCCCAACCCACATAAAAAATAAAAACAACAAACAACAAAATCCACAAACACAACATAAAGAAAATGCAAGGATAATGAACAAGTCATAGAGCTTACCTTCAAAAGCCCTAATAATGGAAGCATGTTTGGTGAAGAGCTCCAAGCTTCTCCAAATCTTCCAATCTCCAAACTTTTCTCCAACTCCCCAAAGGAAACTCCAAAAATAGAATGAAAATCCCAAAATGCAAGAACCCCACACTCCTCAACAAGAGGAGGTAATATAGGCCTTCTACTTTGGCCTTGAGGAATGAGAAGGTGACACTTGTCACCTTCTCCTTCCTCCTCCTATGCCACTTGCAAGGGAGGGGAAGTGTGAGGGTGACAAGTGTCATCCTCCAATTCCATCTCAATCCTCACCTTATCCACTTGTGCTCTCACACATGTGTGAGAGAACAAGGGGTGAGGTGGAAATCCCCTTCAAGCCTCCATGAGGATAAGGGATGCCATATGGCATCCTCTTATTCTCCAAGGGAGCCATCTCCCTCCAAGATGCTCTCACACGTGTGTGAGAGCCTTGGAGGAAGATCCCAGACACTTGGGAGTCTTGGAGACCTCCCAAGTCTTCTTAGTGAAGGGATTCCCAAACTTTGGGAAGGAGATGAGTCTTTCCCAAAGCATGACTCATCTCCCACCCTTATCCATTTCAAGATTCGTCACTTTGACTAAGCCTCAGTTTAGAGTGACCAAAAGTGAGTTATCCCAAGGTTTAGTTAGTCAAAATTGACCCTAGACCCATGGGTAACCACCTAGGGTAAGTTTTGGGACACTAAGGTTCACCTAGGGAGTCATAAATCCACTTTAAATGGCCTAAAAAATAAAACAATACCAAGTGGTAAAAGATAATAAAAATTCTACAACACATGATATAATTAAATTAAACAAAGGGGTATTAGGCCAAAATGATAAAATAAACAAGCACTTAATCAACACTCAAATCAAATGTGATCCTCATCCCTCTTGGGAATGGATCGGTTTCATAGGGAATAACATATGTGTGAATACTACCTCTAATTTCCCGTGGCCTGGGAATATAATCCTGCACATCTAGATCAAGTGTGAATCATATCATGAATAATCATAGCCGAAGCAACTGGAATTAAATTCATGTCATTGAATACAATCATTAATCATCTATAACATAATTCTAGATTAAACTGCATTTTCTATCTAATGTCACATAATCATCATCACATAAAGAACTAGAAGTCACATCACAAAACATCATCTAATATATCTCGTATGTCTAGTCTCAACATAGCATCAAAATATGATCAGATCAAATCACCATATGTCTAATCAGTGTCATATCAAAATCAGGAGATATAATCAAATCAGCATAATGGAACCATAGTCTCACAAAGTATGATAATGTCATCCACTGAAATGTAAAACGATCAAAATAGGGAAGGAAAAATAATCGGCCTCACAAAGAGCATATTGGATTTTAGGTCTAGTTGACAGAAAATGGCTAAGTATGGAAAGTATTCTGAGTAGAGGATAGTAAGTTGGATAGTATGTCTTCGCAGATGATGATTGTGTAACATGGCTTAGATATGATGTTAGTAATTGTTTGGTGGTATCATGATCCAAAGACTAAGACTTGATTTCCTCTGGAAGTCACTTAGAAGAAATATCTCAGTCTAGGTAAGCAAAGGTATAGCAGGAATAGTGAATAGGGTCTAGTGCAGAGGTCCGCATTCCTCTGCAGATAAGTATTTTGCTATGCGGTTGTAGGGTGTTGTAAACACTTGTATGAAGTGTCTTATTCTAGAGTTAGGAGATCTGAAGTCCACCGGAAGGTTAGCTGCAAGCTGCTAAGTATCGGCATAGTGTTTGACAGAGTTTGACAGAGACAGAGTCTGAGTTTTGATGGTCCGCATTTCAATGCAAGATGATATAATGCCTTGCGGTTCTAAGGGTAAGATTGGGAATGTGTAAAGAGTCCTTGATATGATTTGGAAGGTGTTTCAAGATCCTCAGTAAAAGTTGTAAGTCAATAGATGAAGTTGTTAAGCATGCTCTTGAGGAACAGGCTGACTGGTGAGATAAATCATGATGTGGAGAAAGGATAGTGTGTGAAAGATCCATTCAAGTATTTGAATGATTAGATCCGACCTATATGAACATGTTTGGGAGAAGATTTGGGTCTGTGCAACACATAGTGCATTGGATTGAGCGACAAGGTACATATTTCTATGTACATGTTTCACTTCTTGGATGCCGACCTGATTATGGATTAAATCATGATGCAGATATATACAAGAGTGATGATCTTCGGTTGAGTGGTGTGCATGAGTAGTGTGTGTATGTGTGTGATGCAAGCATGTGAATAGAAGGGTAGAGTTAGAAGAGAAGCAACGATGAAGACTTGGGATTCAAAATTCAGTTGCTAAATGACTGCAACCTGGCATAGTGGTAGATGCTTAAGCAGTATTTAGTTATCATGTGTGATTTGATTGGAAGCAATTTTTTTTCATCAAGGCAATAAGCTGACAGTGAGCCTCCAGTAGGGTTTAACAGTCCTTATTATAATCTTGCTAGGTTTAGGATTGAGGCAGTGAGCCTAATAAATCTAGTTGTACTTCATGGCAGTATGCCAGCATGTTCTAGGCCTGTGGAATGACCAAGCTTGAACATCATTTTTTTAAAGATTGTAATATATATGAGAGCTAATCCTCTTCGTGGTTTTTCCCTCTTTGGGTTTTCCACGTAAAATTTTGGTGTTATGTGTCATGCTTTTGTGGATGTTGTTCAGTTGTATATTTTGCTTCTATTGGATTATTCTTTTGAAATGGTTAAATGTAAAAGTACAAGGAAAAATTTATAGAACACTGATTCACCCCCCCTCTCAGTGTTCTTGATAATCAACAATTGGTATCAGAACAAGGTTCCTTTGAAAAAGTTTAATAGCTTAAGGAAGATCTGGGTCATGGCAGTAAGAAGGTATGGAAATTATGAGAGATACAATCAACTAGAAGCAAATCTTATGGATCTTGAAAATTCTAAAGCAGAGGTTAGAGATCTGAAGGAAAATTTGAAACAAGCTGATGAATGCATCTTAAAGCTGAAAGAGCAAGTCAAGAAATTCAAGGACAAATACAAAGAAGTCAGTGACCAATTGTTATCAGCAAATGAAGCCCTAAATGATTTGGAAGTAGAAGTTACATAAAGAACAAGAGCAGAAGATGATCTAAATTTGATTGTGAAGAACATATCAGAAGATTGTGGTAAACTTGAAAAAGAAATTATAAGTTTAAAAGCAGATCTAGAAAAGGCCAGAAGTTTTGAAGAAAAATTCAAGATAAGTACTGTAAAGCTTGATGAAATGATTGCTAGCTAGAGGAATGCTGATGACAAACATGGTTTAGGATTTGAGAAAGGAGAAAGTTCAAACTCCAGGAAAATAAGCACTAAGTCAAGGCAAAACAAAGGATACCAATTCAGAAATCAAAGAAGACCTAGAAGACCTCCGGTCAGACAAACAAATGCTCAAAGGTACCCATCTTTCAATAGTGATTGTAATTAATGCAATAAGTTTGGTCATAAGGATACTCAGTGTAGGAGTAGAATAAATGAAAAGAATCCATCATTCTCTGGTCAGTGTTTCAATTGTAAGAAATTTGGTCATAGAGCTAATGAATGTAGAAATCATATCAGGAAAAATTTCAACAATGGGAGGAATGAACAATCATTCAAAGGTAAATGCTTCATTTGCAATATAATTAGTCATAGAGTTGTTGTATGCAGAAGTAAAGTGAGTTAGAATTCTATTAGGTGCAATGCATGCTATAAAATGGGACACAGATCAAATGAATGCAGAAGTTTGGTAAGAACCAATTTTCAAAATATCAGGAACAATCAATCATTGAATGGAAAGTGTTTTGCATGCAATAGATTTGGACACATGGCTAATCAATGCAGATCAAATTCAATCAATGGAAGGAATCAAAAGAATGTGGTATATTTCAATTGCAACAAATCTGACATATTGCAAGGTTTTGCAGAAACAAGAATATGAAGAGAGATCGCTATACTGAAGAAAGGAAAACAGAGTAGAAAAATGAGAAGGGAAAAGAAAAGGTTGATTTGATTGAAACCAAGAAAGAAATGAACAAGATATGGATCAAGAAAGAAGTAATTGAAGTTAGGGATCAATCTACTCTAGTATCTAGTACAGTTACTTCCTCTGGGAAGTAAATTGAGAACTCTGGCCAGCTCAGGGGGAGCAATGTGAAAAATCCAAATCTCCCAGCCAGAAAGTGGGTGCCAGAATCTGACACGAAGGCGTATGATGAAATCTGATGTGACACAGCTCTTAGAAGAAAAACCAGAAGATAAAGGGTCAATACGACATATTGCGGAGCAATCCTAATCAATTGTGTTCTATAGTGAAAGGTTTTGGTAACTTTTTGGAAATGAGCATTTCTGATGACTAGGTCAAGCTATGCGGAGGATAAAAAGGAACTTGTTTAATTTCAAAATCACTTTGCACTTAGGGCTATCAGAAATTGAGAGAGATCAAAGCTAAAGCAGTGACAACCAAGATTTGAAGCATTCAAAGAAAGGAAACTCTGACTCAACAAAATAAGGTATTTCCATAGAAACCCTAATTGTGAATCTATTGAATTCTTGCTATGGCAACTCCACAAATTGTAGATATTACTGAACGCTAGGTGCTACCACAATAATTGGTTACACTTTCTAAGACATCCTGATTTTTTATGAAATCACATATTTTTAAAAATTATAATGATTTAAGCCTTGAAAGGTTCCATTTAAAGTATTTTAATTGAAGGGGGTTTGATCAAACCCCCTTAGATTCAAACCCCCTTGGATAGAACCCTGTAGACACCCAAAATTGACTCATTATCATTAGCATTCAAACATCGCATTACACATCATCTGCATTTGTTTAACACACTTGAGCAATATCCCTAACACATCTATTTCTTCTATTAATTAAATGAATTTATATTTATTTAATTAATTCATTAGCTATTTCTTCTAAACTATAATTAAACAATTTTCAATTATTTAATTATCTTCATTCTATCTATTTTTAATTAAATAAATCTTATTTATTTAATTAAAGATTCCTTTCATAAACCCACTTTCCAATTAATTAAATAAATTTTATTTATTTAATTAATTTCCCTTATCATTTATCTCATGAGCCAACATGTGTGCCCCTTTCATTTGAAAATATAAGTGGTTCTACATCCTTTTATTTAATATCTTTCACATGTAGTACTTTTTTATGTACACAAGCACACGTAATCCCTATCTTCCCGCTACTTGTCATCTTCACATTTACCTATGTCTATCTTTCAATCTTAGCCATTCACATAGCCACCGAATCTCCACCGTTGATTGATTTTGGTTGAGTTCTATACAAACACCCTCTCATTTCATACTACATCTATCCAGCATTCATATAGTGTCTACATTATCATCTTGAGCATATTGAGCATTTGAGCATATATAGCATCCATTGAGCTTTTATCATTGTCATCCATCCATCATGGCAGCTTTTATCTTCATAATTGTTCATTGTTAAAGAAGCAATCCACATCATAAACAAGGAATCACACAATATAGGTGATATTGTGCTTGAATTGCATGCTTTTGATTTCATTTGGATTAGATTCTTTGATGATGGTAGGGTTAGGTTTTCATGGCTATGCTTGGCCTTATTAACCTTATTTTTTACCTCTCACATTTTGGCACGCCTAGTGGGACACACGTCCTTGATTAATTTTATTGTTTGAAGTTGTTTTTATGAAGATCAGATTTTCTGAGTGCTTACGGCAAGTTCCAATCACTTTTGAGCAAAAAACCGTCGCTGTCTGCAAATCCGCGTCGCTTCTGCGCTGAAATCTACCGCCTGTAGCATTTTCTAGATCACTTTTATACTAACAGTGATCACTTTTTGATTATTTTACATCGCTTTTATCCTAACAGTGGTCACTTTTGCATTTAATTGAATCACCTTTGATCTAACAGTGATCGCTTTTAGCTAATCATGTTGCTTATTGCAAAACTAGGGTTTTTTTTGTTGCGTTCTATTTTTTTTACAGATCCAGGTTGCTTATGAGCTGAAACCAATCGCTTCATGATTTTTTGCATCACCTCTGAGCCTGAATAATTCACATTTGGCACTTTCGGCATTGCTTATGATCTGTAAGATTTCGCTTGTGATAGAATAGAGATCACTTTTGACAGACAGTGAATCGCCTCTAGTAAACTGTTGCTTTCAGCCTGTATAATTTGTAGTTTGTTTTCTTGGCTACTAATTGGGTATTTGTGCAACATCTTATCAATTTGTCCAAGAAAAGGAGGTTATCAAACTACTAACATATCTGTTGCATCTCCGATCGGTCCAAGACTTGTGGTTTTTCACTAAATTAGGAACATTTGGGCTTGGTGCTTAAAATAAATCATTGCTTGCTCCGTGTTTGATTTATCTTTTTTGATTGCTTGCATGTGATTGATTGTAACCCAAATTTAATAACAAAAGTATCCTCTCCCCTTGCCTATCAAATGGATCTTGGGTGTATGAGAACTTGTTATTATCTTCAGAGGGCCTACCTTCCTGGTGTGAGAAGGGATATGAGCCAAGCGGTAACCGGATAAAGCCAAGTCCTTCCGAACTTCTATATAAGAAAAGTGTTTGTGTCGAAAGCCACAAATAATGAGTGTTGTTGCGTTATACCGACAACCAACCTCCCCCCAAAACCCTCCAAGGCGTAACCCTTGAAGGCTGGGAGCCTTCATAACGGAGAGTAGCGCTACTGCATGTATAGCCACCCAAACAGATGCCCTTATTAGCAACTTTGTGTAGTAGCCAAAAACCCTCTATTTGTTGATGCAAAAGGTGGGACCTTTGAAGCTGCCCTGATTCATGTGGTTCTTAGAAGAGATAGCAGGGACAATCCTAAGGTTTGGTGAGGGACAGGCCTTATAGGAAACCTAGATCTTGGTATGCGTGAGAAGTGTGTGCCATGGAGGGGAGCCTGTGCTACCAAGATCCTGAAGCTATCTACTTTGAATAAGCACGGCCAGGGGATTCAACAATTACAGTCCTTTCCTAGCCTAGGTTGTACAAGTTTGTGATTGTTTTGAGTATGAGTGACTACAATTACTATTTTCTTGTCAAAAAAATCACAAATTAGACATCTTTCTTGACAGACACAGTCACTTTTAAGCCTAAACTACCTGCATACAGACAACATAATCACTTTTAAACTACAGTTAGTCACTTTATGTTTGAATTGAATCACTTTTGAACAATAGTCAATCACTTTTTGCATAAACATAGTTGCATCTAAACAACAGTCAGTAGCCTCTTATTTGAATCAGGTCACCTTTAAACAATAGTCTGTTGCCTTTAGCCTAACTTGAATCGCTTCCAATCAACAGTAAATCACTTTTCAGCCAATAGTTATCACCTATGAACAATCGGATCGCCTCTGGTTAACACTGTAACCTGCTGACAAAATCTAAACCAGTCTGCATTTGAGCTATTACCAGTCGCCTTTAGCCTTTTCTAAGTCGCATATGAGCTATCACTTGTCACCTATGGTCTAATACCAGCAAATCTTAGTGACTCAGTTGAATTAGCCACAAATCCAGCTTGCTTAGATTTAGCATTAGCTTTCAGACCTAGACTTTGTCTCTTGTTTTGAGCTTACCAATTAATCACATTTCATGAGCTTTTCATCTTTTTGAGATCCCAAACCAGCAACCCAAACATCAAACCAATCGTTTCGATTAATCAACAAAACATCATCTTTTAGCTTTAGCCTCAATAAACCATCAGCAACATAGCAACCTTTAGCAAAGAACTTTTCCCTTGAGTGTGTGAGCTATTCTCTAGGGAAAACTAGCCAACAACAAAATAACCAACCAAGCAAAACAACACATCAACCAAAGCCAACCAACCAAGCAAACCAGCAACCAAGAAAAGAAACAAAGCAAGTAACCAACCAATCAGCAAACCATCATCTTTTGGGTCTCAAAACTTTGACAACCTAAACTTCAGTTTTCAACATCAACGTCATGCCTCAAACTAGGAGTCAATATATAGCTGAAATGGAAGCCCAATATAGAGATGAAATGGAAGCCAAATTGTAAGCTAAGATGCAACAACTTAGATCAACACCTCTTAAGGACGCAACTCAATTCACAACTGGTATGCCTCCTCATATGTTTACGCCTCATGGGTATACCGTTGGAGAGTCATCTTCACAACAAGTGCAAACTCAAACATCTTTCGAGACTTTTGAAGAACAATCCCAAGAAGACTTATCAAAATTTTAGGACACCCATGTGTGGGATCAAGTTGAGAGACTTGTTTTATCTGAGCCTAATCACTACTTCTTGCAACTTTCTTGCATGGGCACTAAATTACCAAGAGATTTTGACATATCTGCTATTAGAGAGAATGATCCAAATACTCCCACTGTTGTTGCAAAGGGACCATCCACTATAGTCACACCATCTCCCACCATATCACAAGCTCTATCTTCCACCACATCTCTTTCATTGCCTATCATTACTTCATTTGATCTACCATGCTCGAAGCACACTCTAGAACCTTTGATAATGCCAACCAATGTGCTCCCTCTCATGTCACAAAATCTAAACATTCCACCTTTTCATGTTCCTCAACATACTCCTCCTACCATGACCGTTTCCATGCCTCAAGTAACACAAGCTGTCCATGTGGCCCAAGCACAAACGCTCCACCCATCACAAGCCATTCCCATATCCCATAGTGTGCAAGACTCCCAAACTATCCCAACAACACCAATAGTCCAAGCCTCACGACCATCACAATCTGCCATATCCCATATGAATACCATATCCCATATACCAATTGCTAATATGCTTTCCACCATCTCTACTAATCCTTCCACTACACCATATAATCCCAATGTTAGTCTTATTGATATGAGTGACCCTCCTACCATTTCTCAAGCCAATCTTAGCTCTATGGTCACTTATGTTGAGCAACTTACATCCATTCCGTCGTACTCTTCCAATCCTTCACACACCATCAATCCCTCTTATGCTACCAAAGGCTTGCCTATTATCACCCATCACATGACACATACCAATCCTCATGTTGTCCAAAATACAAACCCAAGTGTTCATCCTTCTTTCGCATCTACCAATCCTTCCATCACCTATCATGTCACCAATCCAACTCCAACTTCCCAACCATTAACTAATGTCAATCCATCTTCCACTTCACAATCTTAGTGCCCATTCATCCCAATACACCCAACCATCACTTGTGCCTCAAGGACAGCAATCTTCAACCACATATGTGTCACATCCCAATCCTTTGACATACATCATGAGTACGCAACCTCAACAAATGGTCATGGCTCCATATATCCCACAACATCAACCTCAATATACACCATACCATGTTTCACCCCCTTTGCAACAAGAGCAATTATCTTCAGCAGATGTTCAACAAATGATCAACCAAGCGGTAGGACAAGGCGAGAAGACATTTTCTTTAGAAAACATATGCGCTTATCCATTTGACAAGTCTCTTCATATGACACTTTTTCTGCCACACTTTGAAATTCCACAATTTGACAAGTACAAAGGAAAAGGAAATCTAGAAGACCATCTTAGAGCATTCTTTGTGGCATGTCTCGATGTTGCTTATGACAATACATATCTTTTGAGACTATTTCCTCGAAGCTTAGCAATACAAGCTCTTGAATGGTTCTCTCATTTACCTCCGGGAATTAAGTCTTTTTCAGAGTTAGCCAATACGTTTCAATCACACTTTGCTTTTAACATTGACCATGAGATAAACATGAACGACCTTGTCAACAATAAACAACGCAATGGTGAATCCTTTTCTTCATTTATTCAACGATGGTGTAATATGGCTAGCAAATTATCATGGGAAATTCCTGAGAAACAACAGATCGATATCTTTGTTCAAAATCTTCATCCCGAGTTGTCATTCCAATTACAATTGTAAAGTTCTAGCACCTTTGATGAACTTGTTTCCAAAGGAACCATCATTCAACAAGCTTTAATTGATAAAGGAACTATCAAGATCTTTCGCGATAACAAATACTATCCTCAAAATTCCAACGATAAGTCTCTTTTTTGGAACAAAAATAAAAATGTTGTTAATGACGGTGTTGTGGACGCAAAGAACATCCAAACTATGAAAGCTCCCATCAACATCCAAGCTTCTTCTACAACACAACCCTTTCAACGAACGCGACAATGATAAACTTCCAATCCGCGTCAACAATTTACACCATTAGCAGAACCTATGGAGGTTATCTTTCAAAAGCTTCTCCAAGCGGGCAATATTATCTTACTAGATGCACCACCTAATGGTGAACTGCTTTTCAAAGCTCCTTGGTACAAAGAAAATGAGTATTGTGATTTCCATAGAGTTAAAGGACACAAAACAAATGGTTGTATGCACTTAAAACATGTCATCCAAGATTACATCAATCAAGGTTTAATCAAAGTTACACCTTCAACAACTCAACCTGCCCAACAATCAACATCAAACTATGATCTAGAGACTTTTAAGAATCCACTTCCATCTCATGACAAAACAAGTAACCCTCATGCTAGGAATGCCATTCAGTACAGCTATGAATCGTCTACCATTGGCCGCATTGACCATGCTCGCATTTCTACCATTACCATCCAAGGCAAAGCACCTGACTGCGTTGTAACCCCTCGAAGAGGTCACATCACTATTCAAGGAGCACCCGTTCATCCTCCCCAACAATTCTCTAACTATAATATCTTGGATCACCTTGGAAAAACACTTGCACACATATCCATTCTTGATTTTCTTCGTATATCTCCTACTCATAAAGCTATCCTTGACAAAGATTTACAAGAATCTTTGGTGCCCAACGATATTGATATCACACAATTCCAATCTATGGTCGCTAGCATTGCAGCCCCTTGTCATTTAACCTTTTCTGACAAAGATCTTTAGCCCTCCATTCATCCTTCCCACAACAAAACCCTCCACATTGAAGTGTTTGTTAAACACCGCTGTATCAAACACATCTTGGTAGATGGTGGAGCTGGTCTTAATATATGTTCTTTAAAATTGATAAAACAATTGGGATATTCTGAGAAGGATGTTGATACTTCTAAGGTTATTACTATTAAAGCTTATGATGATGCCGAGCGAGATACTGAAGGGATTGTTTTCTTGCCTATCCAAGTTGGGCTGATCACTACAGAAACCTGTTGTCAGGTTCTTCATATTGACCTTCCTTATAACATCATCCTTGGTTGTCCATGGATACATGCCCTCAAGGCAATTCCTTCCACATACCATCAATGTCTTAAACTTCCACACAACGGTGTTGAGGTTACTATCCAAGCTGATCCCAATCCATTTGAATTTTGTCGTGCTTTTCAAGATAAATATCAGAGTCTAAACCACATTCCTATCAACACCGAGGCATATTTGTCTTCATCCTATGTAGACCCCTTCGATCTACTCAAGCCATCATCTAGCAAAGCCACTTCCAACCTCTGTATCAAGTACACCGAACATGGCCCTGGTGAATACACACTGTAAGACTCTTGTTGTGTAGGCACCCTTCCATTATCCCCTAAATCTTATGGTAAACCTTCCACATCCAAACCAACTTCAGCCCCCGCTGTTATCAAAGCTCCACCTATAGTATTCCTTAAAGGCAGATTCCTGGATGATGAAGACATTGATGATATAGATTCTTGGATATTCTTTGATAAAAATGACCAAGTCCAACTGGAAGTAGAGAGATATGACAATGGGTTCCACATCATAAAGAACATGGGCTATAAAGGACATGGTGGATTGGGATCATAGGAACAAGGACCTATTGAACCCATTATTGTGTCTAAGAAGTTTAATAAGCAAGGCCTTGGTTATTAGCCAAAGGTACTGCGACTCAAGGACATTAACTGTATTTCTGATACTAACGCTGGACCTTCCTCGGCAGGAGAGACTTCTAATTTGGATACTATCGATGACTCCCCCTTTCATATTACCAACCTTTTCCAAGAACCCTCCATCTTCATGATCTCTGCAGCCTCCTCTAGCCATAACAATTCCTCCATTAACCTTTCACTCATATATCTTGACCTCGTCGATTAGGACCAACAAGGGCACCGACGTTAGATACATTTGAAAATGATGAAGCTATTGCAGAATTTATGGGCTTGCGACAAGGCATTCCATTGGGTGATCACAAAGCAAGTTTCATGATGGACTTACCTAAAATAGCATATTTTGGCAGAAGTATCAAATCCTTCAGTGGCAAAAGTGAAATAAATAAAATCAAACAAAATAGGTCACTATGTGAAAACTGAAAGGCACCTCTTAACCATGAAAAAGTAAAAATAAAGGATGTATCCGAAGGTGAAAACCTCTCTGAGGCATCTGAGGATGGGGGATTTGATCTTCTAGTTGCCACTGATTATCATGAGAAATCAACAGTGCTAGTTAAACAATCACAAGACATGAACTTGGGTACAGAGCAGGATCCAAAGATCACTTTTTTGGCAGCATCACTATTAGAGCAAGAAAGAAGAAACTTCACAACATTTTTTCTGAGAAGAGCTATAAATTTGCATGGACTTATGCTGACATGCCGGGTCTAGATCCATCACTTGTGGTACATCATCTAGAAGTATCTCCTAATGCAAAACCTGTTAAACAAAAATTGCGCAAAATGTATCCATAGGTAGCTTTATTGGTCAAGGCAGAGATTCAGAAACTGTTAGAAGCAAAGTTCATAAAGCCTATTGATTATCCAGAATGGGTTTCAAATTTAGTACCTGTAGGAAAACCTGATTGACGAGTTTGTTATTGCACAGACTTTAGAGATCTTAACAAAGCATGTCCTCAGGATGACTTTCCATTACCAAGCATAGACAACATTGTAGATCTTACAGCCGGACATGAAATGCTATCTTTGATGGATGGATTTTTAGGGTATAATCAAATTTGAATAGTAGAGGAAGATCAAGATAAAACATCCTTTATTTGTCCATGGGGCACATATTGCTGGGTTGTAATGCCTTTTGGTTTTAAGAATGCTGGAGCTACTTATCAACGAGCCATGACAGTTATTTTTCATGACCTTTTTCATACTATCATGGAAGACTATGTTGATGACATCCTGGGAAAATCTAAAACAAGAGAAGGACATCTACAGGTATTAGCACAAATCTTTGGTCGATTAGAAAAGTATCAAGTTAGACTGAACCAAAGAAATGTGTATTTGGTGTAACATCTAGAAAGTTGTTGAGATACATTATGTCTCGACGAGGGATAGAAGTGGACCCAGCTAAAGTAAAAGCTATAATGGAAATTCCTTTGCCAACAAATCTCAAGCAACTCCGCAGTTTACAAGGCAGGTTACAGTCCATCCGCAGATTTATCTCACAACTAGTAGATAAATGCCATCCTTTTCAGCATCTTCTTCATAAGGGTGAACCTTTTAAGTGGGATGAAAAGTGTCAACAAGCTTTTGATAGAATAAAGGAATATTTGGCAACACCTCCTGTGTTGGTACCTCCTGTGTTGGTACCTCCTGTGCTTGACCACCCATTATTGCTCTACATATCATCGGCAACAACGGCATTGGGTGCCCTTCTAGCTCAACATGATGATCCAGGAAAAGAACAAGCCATCTATTACATCAGCAGAACTCTTGTGGGATATGAACTCAATTATTCATCTATGGAAAAAGCATGTTTAGCATTAGTGTCTGCTTCCCAAAAGTTGCGACACTATATACTGAACCAAACAACCAAGCTCATATCAAATGTTGATCCACTCAAATATCTTCTTTCTAAAGCAATTCTCATAGGAAGATTAGTAAAATGGGTCATGATCTTAAGTGAATTTGACATACAATATGTGGATCGAAAAGCCATCAAAAGACAAGTCATCGCTGATCAATTAGCTGCAGCACCCATCATAGATATTCATCCAATGTATCCAAAATTCCCTGATGAAGGATTGTTCAATTTAACTTCTCCAATACGATGACGGCTATATTTTAATGGATCATACACACAACACGGATTAGGAGCAGACATCTTGTTTGTTACCCCTCAAAGAGATTGTATACCCAAATCATACAGAATTGCATTTCCATGTACCAATAACATAATAGAGTATGAAGCTTTAATCACAGGATTGTGCATGGCAGTTCAATGGGCTATCAAATAGTTACAAGTCTTTGGTGATTCTCAGCTGATTATCAAATAGGTCTTAGATGAATATCAAACAAAAGATGAGAAACTTCTTTCATACAAGCTAATGGTTGATGATTTTAAAAAGTATTTTGACAATATCACTTTTGAACAAATCCCAAGACTACAGAACAGAGCAGCAGATGCCATGGTCATGATTGGGTCTCTCCTAGACATGCCATCTAATACACATAAATGTGAGTTTTTGGTCGAATAGCTTTTGATTCCAGCATTTGAAGTTCCATAGTCTGAGCTTATATGTGACATTGTTGGTCCCAATTCACCATGGTATGAGGATTTATACGAGTATCTCCGTAATCAAACTTTTCCACTTCAACTATCTAACAACCAACACAAAACCTTTATCCACTGAGCCTCTTGTTACACTATTTTGGGAGATACACTTTATCGCCGGAGTCTCGATGGTATCCTTCTTAGGTGTCTTGATTATGAGGAAGCAAAAGTGGCCTTATGTGATGTACATGAAGGTGTCTGTGGATTGCATTCCGCTGGCCCTGGCCTTGTTAAGAAACTTCTACAAGCAGGATACTATTGGCCAACCATGCAAAAAGATGCACAACAATTTGCAAAGAGATGTCTACAATGTCAAAAACATGGAGATTTAATACATGCACCAACACATGAGCTTCAACCTATTATTACTCCATGGCCTTTTTTGCAGTGGGTACTTGATCTCATAGGTAAAATCCATCCTACTTCATCAAATGGTCATAAGTTCATTATCACCGCCACTAAATATTTCACAAAGTGGGTGGAAGCCATACCAATGACTTATATTACAGGCAAGCAAATATCCAAGTTTATTCTACACAACATCATTTGCCGTTATGGAGTTCCTCAAGCTATTGTCACATATAATGGTTGTCCCTTCAAGAATCAAGAGGTCAGAGATCTTTGCAACAAGTTTATATCCAACATCGATTCTCTACCCCTTACTATCCTCAGAGGAATGGCCAAGCTAAAGCTTCTAATAAAACAATCATCAAAATTCTCAAAAAGATGGTCAATGAAGCTAGTTGGGATTGACATCTACAACTCCATCCTACATTATGGGCATATAGAACAAGTATCAAAACTCCCACTGGAGCTACATCTTATGCTCTTGTGTATGGTACTGAATCTATTTTACCTATTGAGGTTGAGATCCCCTCACTGCGAGTATCCTTACAACATGCTATCTCAGAGGAAGAATATCAAGTATCCAAATTCTATGATCTTGAGCTTCTGACGAATGACGTCTTACAACACTCAACCATCTTCAAGTCCATCAAAACCATCTATGTCGTAACTATAACAAAAAAATCAAAGAAAGCTGATTTCAAGTTGGAGATCTTGTCCTTAAAGAAAATCAAAAGAATCAGAAACACCGTGACAAATAGGGTAGTTTGAACCAAATTGGCTTGGTCCTTTCATCATCATAGCAGTTTATGGATCAGGTGCATACACTTTCTCAACGCCTGAAGGGATTCCCTTGGATGAACCAGTCAACAGTGTTCATCTCAAGAAGTGTTATCCTTGAATCTCAACTATCCCCAAAAAAAAATCCATCCAACAATGAAAATCACTTTGTGGTGCTTTGGATAACAAAAAAATAATAGTCTAAGATAAATAATCCATCCTTTGGTGAAAACCTGGTAAACAGGCTCCTTGGATAAGTACCATAGTGAAAACTTGGCAAACAGGTGCTATGTGTAGTGACCAGCTTCCATCATCTGCTTGGTTTGTTTGATCATCACTCTTCTTACCATATTTCGCCTACATAGTCCATATCATAATCCACATATCATCGCAATAAACAACCTTTCCATCTTCATCTCTGTCAATGCTAGCTATCATACTTGAGACATTGTCGTGATAACTATATCTTTTGGCACCCTAGCATCTTGACCGCACGCTGTCCTTATCATCGCTCTTTCATAATAAACCTCATCCCACACTGGGGGCATTTGTTGAGTCTTATTTGGAAGTGGATACCGCTATCTCTAGCTCATAACACATCAAACACTTTAGCTCACAACACAACAAATTTTCAACTTCAACCATAGCGTTCATCCAACAACAAATGTGGCAAAACAAGTTGTAACCAGGCTTCATATCTTTGCAACCAGTTTGCGCTCATCTGATATCCAAAAATTGTAAGACATCGCCAAATGCAAACATTCAAGCAATCATGTCAGTCTTTCAACCACACCCGTCCAGCGTAATAAGCAAGAACTACATCCCAGCTCTATCGTTAAAGCCTTGATCCCATGGATACAGGGTATGTAGGCAATCTGAGATGCGAAGGAAGCACTCTGATTCAGGCTAAGA
Source organism: Cunninghamia lanceolata (assembly GCA_027924645.1). Taxonomy (NCBI): domain Eukaryota; kingdom Viridiplantae; phylum Streptophyta; class Pinopsida; order Cupressales; family Cupressaceae; genus Cunninghamia; species Cunninghamia lanceolata. The sequence continues at coordinate 5,515,125 of BSBN01000209.1, forward strand.
CGATAGCCTCTTCTCTTCATCATCCATCTTTCATCTTTCTTCTAATCATTCCTTCAATCTTTCATCTCACATTCTTTTATCTTTCATCACATATATCATCAATAAAACCCATAACTACATATTCATCATGTCTCATCTTCATTATAAATGTGCTTTGATCCTGTGGATACAAGGTATGTAGGCAGTCTGGAATACAAAAGAAGTTTCTAGTACTCAAGCACTAATGATCCACCCCATCTTCTTCGTCTTCTCTCATCTTCCATCTTCTTCTTTTTGATCAGCTCAAGTAGGAAGAAAACTATGTGTATACTAAAAGCTCAAGCACTTTAACCAATCAAGAATAAGCCAGAAGCTATTTGTCTGCATGCCTTAAGCCAACATTTGCTATAGCATTTTATCAACATCTTTAGCCTTTAATAGGATGCAGCTTTCCTCTCAACAAGGCACTAGCTTAAATCTATCTACGAGCACCTAATTTTGGCAAGAGAACGTGATGACAATATCTTTTATTTTATCTTTTGTCCCTTTTTTATGCCTAATCAAGACTGCCTTGATTTATCTATATCTAGGTATGTTGCAATAAAGTAAGGAATGGGGCATGGTCATATTGCTTTCGTATGTTGTGTTTGCGGGATGATCTTATTCTCTTCCTAAGCATATTGGTATCTTGTACGTGTTGGGATTAGCATCTTACATATCAATATCTCTAGCATTTGAGAATCTAAACAGTCTCTTATGCACTTGAGACTATTCCATGTCAAGACTAGCTCCATACATATAACCAGCAAGCTATCACTATGTGTAGTGGAGATAAGATCAAACCATTGCTTGTAGCGTCAAAGTCCATCTCACAACACTAGCTGTTATTCATATCTTGTGCATGTTGGCTCAACATCTTGACCTCATGCGTTCAGACAAGATTGTAACATGCTAGTTGCGCATTGGATATCCCGACACCTTGGTCTTCTATACCCTGGTGCATAACATCCACATGCTATACCAAACATAAGGATTGTATTTCTTTTCATTTTGAGCAATTACTTAAAAAGCTGCCCATCATCCCACCTATTCATCCTATTATTTACCTATATAGTCTTCAACCAAGATCAATCATTTCCATCGTCCTTTCTCCATGTCTTGTATCCTGCAAAACAAGTGTGTTAGACATGCATAAGTCCATCATATATCAATTCATTACCATCTATCTATATGCATAAGTCCATCCATATCATTACCATTTACATATTTGAATTGTCATACCATTTACATTCATATTATTTGCATAAACATCCATACATAATCCATGAAAATATAAATACAACATGCATAACCATCATAATACCAACCGTACATCCACTACAACATCATATAGATCAACAATACTCCATCATATATATACATGTGTCAATATACAAGTGTCTACATATACAAGATGAGCCATAAAGAATGTATGTACAATCAGCTCTAGGCCTAATCATGATACAATATAAACAAGGTAGCCCTAATGGCTACTGACAGCTCCCTCGCCCTGACCACTACCACTCGCTGCAACTTGTCACATAGCTCCTCCATCCTCGCCATAGGAATCTCTGAGCCCTCCACTCCAATATCAGGTGTCCTGAATAATCTTCTGAACGCAACTGGACCCATATCAGGATCATAATCAACTCGGTCCCCATCTATAGGAATCCGCAGAATCCAAAACACATCCTCCAGTGTGATCGTAGCTTCTCCTGTCAAGAAAGAACTATGCTCATTCATCCATCGCTCCACCATCGCCATCATCAGTCCTCAATGTGCCTGCACCGGCTCCAATCTCGATACATGCTCTAACCCGAGGATCTCTAACACTAGCCGCTCCTCTGCATCCAGCAATCTCACCAATCACAAATCCCTAGGATGTGGCCCCTGTGATAACAAATGCAGTAGTATATCCTGCATCATGTCATTCATCATGTCAGTCCCTTGCACTACTTAAATGCTATTAAAATTTGACCGTTTATTGCTCTCTTAGCTTCTATCTACCATAAGCAGTTCAGTTTTCCACATGTGCCTATCTGTTGATCAAAAGCGACCTCTTTTACCATATGTGCTTCTATCTTACTCATATGCGATCTATTCTGCATATGCGATCACTGTTGGACTACATGCGAGCCAAAATCTACATGCGCTTATCTTTTGCCCATAAGCAAGCTGCATACCCTAAGTGAGCACTTATCCTTTCTAAGCAAGTTGAACTCCTATATGCACCTACTGTTTGCCCATAAATGAATTATTTATATCCATATGCACATTTTACCTCTATATTGCCTAGCCGACTAAAAGCGACCTAGTTTTTCTATATGTGACCAAGCCGTGCCTAAAAGTGGCCTACACTACTGTAAGCGACCTATTTTCCTACACAAGTGACCTGAACTACCTATCCTAAGACCTAGTCGCTTATGGTGACGTGTGTGCATTTATGACGCTTCTAGCCTATCAAAATCACGCTTTTAGCAAAATTTTTGATACATACCAGTACAACTGATCCCTCTAGTTGCCCATGTGTCTTCACTCGCTCGGCACGATGATCTCTGCGTGGAATCACCATCCTGATAGCTTTCCAACTCTCGTCGTACACCAACTCTAAGGAGATCTAGATCTCTATAGTTTTCTGAGCACAAATGAGCACAAATGTGCCTATTTGCCATTGTCAAACCTATTTATAGCCCTATCCAAACCCTAATTCTTCTATCTCAAAGCCTATTTTCATCTGCATCCTCCCATTTTGTTCCCTCCCAACCCCTGTCTTCTTTGTGTCACCCTTGTGTCCTTGCTTTTCTTCTATCGTGAGCCAACCCAGCCATTCCTAGTTAGCCTAGCTTATCTCTCGAGAGGGCATCACCTGCCAGTTACACTGGGGCATAACCTTGTTTATCGAAGGCATATCATATCTTCTTTGACACAACACTCTATCGAACATTGTATCAAAGAGGGGCAAAATGCAGACACCCAAAATTGACTCATTAGCATTAGCATTCAAACATCGCATTACACATCATCTGCATTTGTTTAACACACTTGAGAAATATCCCTAACACATCTATTTCTTCTATTAATTAAATAAATTTATATTTATTTAATTAATTCATTAGCTATTTCTTCTAAACTATAATTAAACAATCTTCAATTATTTAATTATCTTCATTCTATCTATTTTTAATTAAATAAATCCTATTTATTTAATTAAAAATTCCTTTCATAAACCACTTTCCAATTAGTTAAATAAATTTTATTTATTTAATTAATTTCCCTTATCATTTATCTCATGAGCTGACATGTGTGCCCCTTTCATTTAAAAATATAAGTGGTACTACATCCTTTTATTTAATATTTTTCACATGTAGTACTTTTTTATGTACACAAGCACACATAATCCCTATCTTCCCGCCACTTGTCATCTTCACATTCACCTATGTCTATCTTTCAATCTTAGCCATTCACATAGCCACCAAATCTCCACCGTTGATTGATTTTGGTTGAGTTCTATATAAACACCCTCTCATTTCATACTACATCTATCTAGCATTCATATAGCATCTACATTATCATCTTGAGAATATTGAGCATTTGAGCATCCATAGCATCTATTGAGCTTTTATCATTATCATCCATCCATCATGGCAGCTTTTATCTTCATAATTGTTCATTGTTGAAGAAGCAATCCACATCATAAACAAGGAATCACACAATATAGGTGATATTGTGCTTGAATTGCATGCTTTTGATTTCATTTGGATTAGATTCTTTGATGATGGTAGGGTTAGGTTTTCATGGCTATGCTTGATCTTATTAACCTGATTTTTTACCTATCACAAGAACCCCGCTAGTTTTAAACCATACCTATAATGGAGTCTCCTCTACACCTATCAAAATGCTAATAAAAAACCACTTTTGATTTACCTTTTGCGGGATCAAATGAATTCATTTAAAATTTATGTTTTGTAAGTATGTAGTCCTTATTATAAGTTTCCCAAAAAGTATAATTTTAAATATATTTAATTTGATTAATATATTTATTTTTTATTTCTTGTGAATGTAGGTTTTTCACCGAACATCAAGTTCTCTGTTCTACACACATGGAAAATTAGTATATTAGTGAAAAAAATTCTAAAAAATATCTATGCCCTAGGTATTGATGTCCTTGTTTCAACAAAAAAAAAAAAGAATTTTGATACAAATAGAAAAAGTTATGTTTTACGGAATACGCCTATGTTTAAATTATAATTGGTTTGACTTCAAAAATTAATTAAAAAAAATTCAACAAGACATTATAAAACCAAATGCATGCCCTATATATTGGTGTTACCAATCTAAATTCAAAAGAATCAGAATTTTATCCTTTGTAGAAAAAAAATTATGTGCTACAGAATACATATCACTTTAAAAAAATGTTGTTTACTATTAAAAACTAGTTATCAAAGGAGACCCAAAAAAATTTACAATTTAACTCCAAATTTAAAAAAAAAAAAATTAGAATCTACAAACAAAATCTCACAAATCACTAGTTCACATAATCTTCAAATTCCTAACGGTTTAGCGGCTATAGGTGTCAGAAAGTGAATATTTAGTTCAAAATGTTGATTTCAATGTCAAGTTTGGCCAAAAAGTGTAACCCATTATTGTGGGATGACCTTGCCCTTGCCCCAAGTGTAAGAAGCAATTCTTCAAATTGCCAAAAAATGATCCGTTAGGGGCATTCTCAGTTACTCCACATGGGGTCATGCATATGGAAGATATCAGGGCATACATTCATACTAGTTTAGAAGAATATGATCATATGAAGTTAGGCAAACTATATTTGGACGAACTGACCATTGCGGACATTGTGCTGAAATATGATTACAAAGTGTTGAGGAGAAAAGAAATTTGACACTTGGTTGGACTTTCCTACAATTTCGATTGATGCATGGGTCAAGCTTATTTTAAGTAGAATTCATGATGAATCTTTATGGCTTGATAAACCCTATTTGATAACTAAAGAAGTCATTAAAGCAGTAACTGGTATGAGCTCATCCGGAAGGGTTCTAGGCATAAAGAAAATGAAGAACAATGTGGTAATGCAGCTAACAGGAGCCAAATTTGAGAAGAATGGCCTTATAGTGAATGATATCAGGGATCTGACTGTCAGATTTGCATCAATGATTATCAGATACAAAATATACTTCTCCAACAAGGAAAATTATGTGTCTGCATCAGCAATATACACAACATTTGACATGATAAAAAACATGGATTATGATATTTGTGAATTGCTCTGAAATGAACTTATGGAGAACTTGAAAAGGGCAAAAGAAACTAATCATCCTTTCAAATATGGAACATTGATTACATGTTTACTCTTTTACTTTCTAAAAGAGCTACCTGGTCTAGGAAATGCTATATGGCTTGAACACATTCCTGTAGCTGCTCAAATAAGCAATCATTTATAGAGTTTGGGTAATGCAAATATGCAAAATGAAATCACATGGAAATATTTTAGAGATGTTCAATAGCAAATGGTAAGAAGGTTCCAGATACTTGAAAAGGTAGTGATAAAGTATGAAAAGGGCATTGTATTCATGGTGAATAAAGATAAATGCTTTATGGAAGCTGTGGAACCAAGAACTGTATGGGTCCCTGCACTAGGTTATGAAGTTGCAGAAGATGTTTTGACTGAACTAGCTGATACACTACTAAGTAAACCTACTGATCCCAAAGAAGATAGATTCAGGACGTTCTCAGAATTATCTTCCAGAATGTTGATGGAACCTGAGTAGTCAGAGAAAATATCAGATGAACAATCAAGCAAGGTAGAAACCAAATCAGGAGGATCCAAGTTCACAAGTACTCTGGTAGAATGGGCATCAAACACTCCATAAAGGAAAGATAAGAGATCTGAAGAGGAGAGACCAGCATCTAGTCCCATAAAAAGAATGAGGATCTCATCCATTACAGAAGCCACAATTGAAGGAGAGAAGAAAAAAAAGTCTCACCTTGTGAAGAAAAGGTGACAAGAGACACTGCTGTATCAGTAAAAGAAGTGCTAGAGAAAGAGAAACAAGATTGGGATGAACCATAATTTCTACATGGCCAAATAAATCTGGAAAAAATGTCTTTAGCACAGAAACTTAAGTGGGTTTCAATTGTTCAAGCAAAGGCTCAAGAAGATTTGTTGAAATCACTTGCTCAGGATAGTAAACTGATTGATGAAGCATCTGGGATTTTGGAGAAACTATTGCCTACCCACAAGAGGGACTCATCCATGCCCCCAACAAGTCATTTGAAAGGCTTAATAAATTTAGTAAGTAATCAGTTTGAATCTTTTGAGAAATCTGCAGAAACAAAAGTAAGGCAGGAATTTGAAGGAAAAAGACTGGAAGAATTAAAGACAATGATAGCCAAGGATAAGATCTCGTTAGATAATTCTATATCCAACATTCAAAGAGCTGTGAAAGAAGCTAGAGATGTGTACAAATTTTGTTTATCTTGGCCCAAAATTGCTTAAAAGATTGAAGAAAAGATCAAAGATTTGGAACAAAAATTGCTGGATATCTCTGAAAAATTTGATCCGGAAGCATAGTCAGTCATAAAGAAACAAACAAAGGTCATCAATATTCACAATGACTTGATTGACTTAATAAATTAGAAATATCAAATTAAAAGCAGGATGGGACAACTCAGAAGACTAGTTTGTCCAAAGTTAGACTCAATGACAAATCTTATTGCAGAGGCCAAGTTAGCTGTCCAAGTAGACACAACTTTTGATCCCCAAAAGGTAGAAGTCTTAGTTTTTCTTTTTAGCGGACAAATTTAGATTCTAGAAAATGCAAAGAAAAGATGGGATGTGGAGTGGATACTGATTAACAACATATTCAATGATGCTTTCAAGCACATGTAATATTAAGATGAAGCTTGTACTTGTAAATATGTGGCAAAATACAAAATTTTGAAGTTTTGACAAATTTTTGGTTCCAAATCACACCCTTTGCCATTGATGTCAAAGGGGGAGAAGTAGATTAGAGAAAAATGGATAATCATATGAAGGGGAGCAGGAAAATAAAGTATATATAGTAAGGGGGAGCAGTAAAGTATTTTCACTAAGTGTTGCCATCAATGCCAAAGGGGGAGATTGTTGGCAAGAGACACTGCTCCGGTATGGACTTGTATGTTGTCATTAATGGAAACAAGGCTTAGAGATCCTATCACCATGATAGGAAGAGATATCTCCGGAAGAGCATATTGGATTTTAGGTCTGGTTGACAGAAAATGGCTAAGTATGGAAAGTATTCTGAGTAGAGGATAGTAAGTCGGATAGTATGTCTCCGCAGATGATGATTGTGTAACTTGGTTCAGATATTATGTTAGTAATTGTTTGGTGGTATCATGCTTCAAAGACTAAGACTTGATTTCCTCCAGAAGTCACTTAGAAGAAATATCTAAGTCCGGGTAAGCAAAGGTATAGCAGGAACAATGAACAGGGTCTAGTACAGAGGTCTGCATTCCTCCGCAAATAAGTATTTTGTTATGCAGTTGTAGGGTGTTGTAAACACTTGTATGAAGTGTCTTATTCTAGAGTTAGGAGATCTGAAGTCCACCAGAAGGTTAGCTGCAAGCTACTAAGTATCATCATAGTGTTTGACAGAGACAAAGTCTGAGTTCTGATGGTCCATATTTATCTGCAAGATGATATAATGCCTTGCAGTTCTAAGGGTAAGATTGGGAATGTGTAAAGAGTCCTTGATATGATTTGGAAGGTGTTTTGAGATCCTCAGTAAAAGTTGTAAGCCAACAGATGAAGTTGTTAAGCATGCTCTTGAGGAACAGGCTGACTGGTGAGATAAATCATGATGTGAACATGTTTGGGAGAAGATTTGGGTCCACGTGACACATAGTGTATTGGATTGAGTGACAAGGTACATCTTTCTATGTAGACGTTTCTCTTCTTGGATGCTGACCTGATTATGGATTAAATCATGATGCGGATATATATAAGAGCAATGATCTTCGGTTGAGTGGTGTGCATGAGTAGTGTTTGTGTGTGATGCAAGCATGTGAATAGAAGAGTAGAGTTAGAAGAGAAGCAATGATGAAGACTTGGGATTCATAATTTAGTTGCTAAATGACTGCACTCTGGCACGATGGTAGATGCTTAAGCAGTATTCAATTATCATGTGTGATCTGATTGGAAGCAAGTTTTTGTCATCGAGGTAGTAAGCTAGTAGTGAGCCTCTAGTAGGGTTTAACAGCCCTTAGGGTTTAACAACCCTCATTGTAATCTTGCTAGGTTTAGGGTTGAGGCAATGAGCCTGCTAAATCTAGTTGTACTTCATGGGAGTAAGACAACATGTTCTAGGCATGTGGAGTGACCAAGCTTGAACACCATTTTTGTAAAGATTGCAATATATATATGAGAGCTAATCCTCTCCGTGGTTTTTCCCTCTTTGGGTTTTCCATGTAAAATCTTGGTGTTATGTGTCATGCTTTTGTGGATGTTGTTCAGTTGTATATTTTACTTCTATTAGATTATTCTTTTGAAATGATTAAAAGTAAAAGTACAAGGAAAGATTTATAGAACACTGATTCACCCCCCTCTCAGTGTTCCTGATAATCAACAATTTTAGCATCTTCAAACTCTTTTTTTGTTGTAACAACTCTATTATTCATGTATTCAACAAGGCATTCTATTGGAAACACCACAGGCTTGCATGAAGAATCACCTTTTAACATTCTATTAATCATTTTCACTTCTATTTCTAGAGAAAAGGCATATTCAAAATCATCAAACTCTTCATCAAATATAGGACTTGCAAAGTCCATTCTTCTAGTTTCAAGAACTTCACTGACTTCAACAGGAGAATTCCAACCTTCAACCTCTTCAATTGTCATTGGATTTTTAGCTACAACAACTGGAATTTCATCACACTCTTTTGTGTCTTTGAGGCCAACAAGAGTATCACAAATTCTACTATCATGCTCCAAGGTAGATGCTTTGACATCCCCATCATACACATTATAAATTTATGATGTCTACTCACCCCTATCAACTTGTTCCATCCTTATGCAACCATCCTCTTCCCTCTTTGGTAAATAGGGTCTTAGTTTGTTTACACACTAAATCAACACCATTTCAGCTAATACTTGTTCAATTGATAAGGATTCACGATCATTTTTCTTTAGATTAGCCAATAAAATAGAGAAGAGTGGTTGAGATACCTCATCACTCTCATTAATGATCAAAGCCATAATGGCTTGTATGGCTTTTATAACTTGGTCTTCATGAGACTTGCTAATGGTAGCAAAGAAATGGTGAAATAACTACAGAATTTCTTCTTCACACCCCATATCTAGCATGATGTTTCCAAAACCAAATTTTGCCACAATTCCAAGTATTGTAGCCCTCTTTGCAAAGGAAGGACTTTCTATATCAACCAATCCATTGAAACTTTCTATAATACTTTGAAATATTTCCTTCATTATGGCCTCCTTGTAAGGAACTTCAGGAGCTGTGATTCTTGTGATTTCACACAGACAAATAGTGACTGCAAGTCTCACATCTTCATGAGGATGTTTCATCAGCTTAGGTTGAACCAAAGCAATCATTGACGGCTTTAAATCCCACTTCAAATTCCCACAATCTGATTGTTTGACCTTGGTCAAATAGCTCTCAACTTCTTTCAACTTGTAGAGAATAGTGTTCTTAGACATGTGCAACATCTCCAAATCATTTCCTAATGCCAATAGTGAGCTTCCCACTACTAGTTTCTGCAAGTTTCTAGGCTGGTCACATTTGAAAGAATCCTTGAAGTGCTTTGATTCTCTCTTGACACAATCTTCCTCTTAGACAAAGTTTTTCCATCTTGACTGGCGAGGGTGAATTCATCGAGCCACTAAAATTTTTTGGCATACACTCTGCACAAAGCTATCAATCCCAACAGGCTAGCAGGAGAAACCAACTCTAATACCACTGTAATATGCTACCCCAATTTTTTTTTTAGATTTATACAATGATATCACAATGTTAGCACAAGTATGCAACCACATAGAATACCTCCACACTTTCTGATCACCAAGTTCCCAAGATGGGCGAGGTGAGAGCATATAGTGTTTTGGCTTACAATCAAATATTTTGCATATGAAAATAAATACAATCATCCGTTATATAGCAGGCATCTACTTTTTAGTAGGCATCCACTTATTTAGTGGGTGATAGAAATAAGAAGATAAAAAGTATATTCCTCCACACTGGCTGTTGAACCATCTAGGGGTTATAATGTTTTGCATCAATAAAGCATAATTATAATGAAGTATGTTACATCCCAAGGGATGAATGGTATTTCATGAAGATACCAATCAGCAATACTGAACAATGATGCCCTTGATATGAATAAATCATAGCTGCAATCAATTAAATTATAGGGAATCTCTATGAAATGAAGATTGAGCATCATATAATCACTATGCAAAGACCAAGAGAAGAGACATGGAGAAAACATTTGTTGATTGACTTGTTATTATTGTTGTAGCTAATTTCTGCACTGGAACATTTCATGGTAGCCATGAATAGACCCCATACATGCTCAAACTCTACTCATTCTACCTTCAACCATGCAAACTCCACTTTCATCATCTTTGACATCTTTAAAAAGATGATTTTCTTTGCTCAACCTTGGGCGATTAACCAAGGTGTTCACACACCCCCAGAAGTAGCTGGTATGACCTATACATGTACGGCCTACCCACAACCCACTGAAATCTGCAGCAGACTTAATGCAAACTAGTCTGAAATGGGTGCCTAGACATAACAGAAATATTCAAAAAAAACCTCAAACATTACAAGCAATATACTCTACAAACCCTCATCATGCCATGGTACGACCCAACATGCTGTACAGATCACACAACAGTCCCAATCTACATAAAAATATCTTACAAACTGCTCAGAAATAATCATTGTAATATGGCAATCAACAATCCAAAGGTCTTTTCAAACTTTAAGCACTATTTCCACTACAAACATCAAGCACCTAGATGCAAATGTATGACCAAGAAGGGTACAACCAGCATTAGAAACTTCAACATCATAGCAAACAACCAAACATCACTCCAAAAACATTTATAAATCCACCACAAAATTTGCCCAAGCAAAACTGAAATACAAACCGAAAGATATCTCAAACCAATTCAACTCTTTGTGATTCCTAAGTGAAATCACCTTGCATCAACTAGGGTGGATCTTTCACCACCGAAACTGATCATCTTCAAGAGGGTTTTCATCCTCAAGAAGGAAAATGGAAGAACTCGTAGGTTCAATCCAGTAGAGTAACAATACAAATCAAAAGCATCCCTCCAAATGAGCTCTCATCCCCTTTTTATATACTTTTTGAGAGGAATATAATATTATTTTCCTTTTAACTCTTCATATTTCTTCTCTCAAAAAGACCTTTTTAGAAATAATAATAATATATCATGTGTAAGGCCCCCTTTCTTAAGTGTCTAACATTTAAAACACTTAATTACCTTTCCAATGAGCTATAACACTTAGGTATCTTTTAATTATTTTCACCCTTAGGAGCTTAAGTGAAAATAATAATTAAAATAGCTCATTAAATATCACTTTTTTTGCAAAAATCCCAAACTTCATCCATATGCCAAATAAATTGAACCAATATGTTTTGTAGGGATTGGGATGCAAAACGATGCCTTCCGAGTGACTTTCCAAAAATAGACGGCTCCTCCATGAATCTTGGAGAGTAATCCATGAGCCTGATCAAGTATCAGAAAGCATCTCTGTAATCTTGAACAACCACTAAGCTCAATGTTATAGATAAATAATCCATTTCCAGAAGGGAAACCACTTTTATAATTAATATTACACTAAGTTGCTATAATTAATCACAACCTTAGGCAACCTTAGTGAAATATTAATTAATTATCTAGATAATAGTCTCATGTTTTATAAAGCCTAGAAATGCATTGATTGAACAACTTCGACCAAACCACAGTGAAATAGAAGACTTGGGACAACAAATGCTCTACATGATTGAACCATAACCATTCAAGGACATTGGAGTTCTCCCAAACAAGCCAGATAGCCTCTGAAAGACTAGGAACAAGCATAATGTGCACAAAAGTCTATGCGCTGAAAATGGGACATTACAATACAACATCCATGCTTCTCACAATTTTTAGATTTTCAACATCCCAAAGCCTATAACCAAATTCATCAATGCCATATCCAACAAAGATACACTTTTTTGATTTTGCATCCAACTTGTTTCTATTTTCATAATCTACATGTGCAAATGCTTCACATCTAAAGGTTTTGAGAAAAGAATAACTCACCTTCTTACCTATCCATGCTTCCTATGGAATACCACAACCCAAAGGAACTGAAGGACCTCTGTTATTTAAATATATAGTGGTATTGATAGCCTCTAGCCACATGTTTAAAGGCATCCCTGTTGGATCTAGGGCATACAACTGAGAGGGGGGGGTGAATCAGTTGTATAAAACTTCTTCTCATTCAAACACTTAACTCACTGTTGTTAGTTAGCAGCATATCAAATAATCATCCATGGAAGCATAATACATAAACACAAGAGCAGATAAGCATCAACACATTGAACACCAAGATTTTGACGTGGAAAACCTGGTTAAGGGAAAAACCACGGGGTGATTAACCCAAGAATTATTCTCTGTTAGAAGAATAAAGGAAAGATGAATGGCACATGCCAATAAGGGCTCACTGCCCGAGCACACTGCTCACAAATAGGCCCACTGCCTACAAGGAGACACACTGTCTACAAAGTGATGAAAATCACAGTCTTGAACTGGAGAATGACATCTCTACCATGTCCGGATCAGTTCCAATTAAGCCCAACAATCTCTGCTCTGCCTTTTGCACGTTTCTTCGCTATACCATGCTCATCCTTTCACCACACTCTGAAATGGACTCACAAACCGTTATTTATACAAGACATCGACTTAGGAACAAACATCTAAGTCGGCAAACAACCATAGGAGTATCCGCAAGATGAATAACACATCCGGTCGGCCATCACAAGAACATTCGCAGGATGAACAACTCATCCGGTCGGCTACACAGAGCAAGAACTTCATCCGGAAGAATAAATTCAATTCCGGGCTCTACTATCAATGCGGACCAACAACAAAACCTAAACATGATCCAAGAACCTTCACAAGCCTGTCTGAATGTCCGGATACATCCGCACTTCCTCTTCTTACTGGGATCTCTCGTCTTCCTCATCCGGAACTTCAAGAACACAGTCTGTCGCCACTGTCACAATGCAAGAGGTACTTCCGGACCTCCAAATCATACACAAATCAGGATGATACATCATAAGGACATCCCAAACACTCCTTCCAATCCGCAGATTAGTATAATACAATTCCGGACCTCACCGGACCTTTTTGTGATCCTCTGTCACCTCCGGATACTTGCCGGACCCGGTTCTATACCGGCAGCCACGACTCCTTCAGATCTTCATGCGGACCTCAGAAATCTTAACTGTAGCATCTCAAGACTCATATCTACTAACCCTTTAATCTGCATCCTCCGGTTCTCATCCTATATAGTACATTTACCTTCTTCTCATCACTGTTCTTCACTGTTCCTGACTAAGACTAATTTTCTCAATATCCTCAGCACACAGCTCATCAAATCCTTCTTGTTAATGCAATATGAGTATGTTGACATCAATGACAATACTGGATAACCTCATACTTGCAACAATCCCAACATTCAATCTCATGCTCCTTGCATGCTCCATTATTTCTCTATTCATGCACTCAACCACTCCTTTCTCTTGTGGAGTGCCTGTAACCATTTTCTACCTACGAATTCCATTAGAGGAACAATAATCCTCAAATTCTTTGTTGCAATACTCACCACCATTATTCGATCTAAGACATTTTAATCTTTTACCCGTCTCATTCTCAATCAAGCTTCTCCATTTCTTAAATGTTTCAAATACATCATATTTCTACCTAAGGAAATAAGTCCAAACCTTCCTAGTTGTATCATCTATGAATGTAACATAATATTGAGAGCCACCAAGAGAAGATACCTGAGCTGCTCCCCATACATCCGTATGCACAAGCTCCAACTTTTCATATTTCTTTTGCTTCCCATCCTTGAGAAAACTAACTCTCTTTTGTTTGCCATACACACAACTTTCATAGAAATCTATATTAATACATTTTAGACCTGGTAAAACTTTCTTAGAATGAAGTACCTTCATACCTTTTTCACTCATATGCTCAAGTCTGTTATGCCACAGTGTTGTTTCAGAACTTGCAACAACTATTTTAATCTCTATCAGCGAATCCGCAACAACTGTTCTTGAACCTGTTTGGTTTTTCTCTGCAAAAACTAAAGTAGAAGGAATAGCATGACCTGTACAAACAGATAAGGTGCCTACTTTCACACCTTTTTCTACTATTAAGGCACCTCTTGTAACCTTCCAATTTTTATCACTAAATGTAACAATGCAACCTTCATCACCTAGCTGTCCTACTAAAATTAAATTCCTACTCAGCCTTGGAATGTGCCTTACCTCTTGTAGTAGCCAATGATTCCCATTCTGCAACTTAATCTTAATTCTTCCCTTTCCAACAATCTGACAGGGTTCGTTATCTCCCAAATAAACTAGCCTAAAATCCCCTTGGACATAATCAAGAAAATAACTTCTATGGGGCGTAGCATGAAATGAGGCCCCTAAATCTAAAACCCATGAATCATCAACATTATCTAGGGAAAGAATCAAAGCATCATCTTCAAATTTATTGCTTACTACATTTGCCTCCTTATTGCCTTCTTGCTTGTCTCCTTTATTCTTCCGAGACCAGCAATCTTTCTTCAGATGACCTGGTTTCCCACAGTACCAGCAATCCTTCTGTCCTTTGGATTGGGACCTCTTGTCTTTTGATTTTTCTCATGACTTCCCATGACCTCCAAAACCTTTTCCTCTCTTCTTTGGTCTCCCCCTACTTTTTGCATTCAAAACATTGCCTGATGTGGATCCACCTAAGCTTTTCCTATGAATTTCCTCACTCAGAATAACACCAACAACATCATCAAATTTCAAAGTACTCAAACTAGAAACAGAGTTACCAACCACCATTACCAAACTATTCCATCTTTCAAGCAAAGAACATAATATCAAGAGAGCTCTAACTTCTTCATCAAAATTTACATTTATAGAAGTCAATTGACTGATAACTGTGTTAAACTCATTTAAATGATCAGTAACCGATCCACCTACCATTTTCATATTAAATAAACACTTCATAATAAATACCTTATTCGAAGTAGAGAGCTTTTCATATAACTTTGCCAATGTTAGCATCAACTCATCCATTGTCTTCACTTTTGAAATATTTAATGCCACCAATGGCGCTAGGCACAAATTAATAGCAGAGATTTCTTCTTGTATTTTGTGTTGATAACAAAATGGAATATTATGATTTAGCATCACAATTTCTGATGGAATATTACAATTTAGCATCACAATTTCTGATTGTTCAGATCGCACTAAGCGCAGAACAAGAGCATACTCTTATGATATTGCAGACTCTTTAAGACTCTAACTTTGAATCCAACTCCAAATGCCCCAAAAGAGGTTTGGAGTGATTATTTATAGGAGGAAGCGGACTTCAAAAAATTAAACTAATCTAGAAGTCCGTCCATACAAAAGTGACACGTAGCTATCACTATTGGAGAGGATGGTTGTTAGGCAGTCTCATCCATAAACACTAACAATAGTGTTAGAAATATTCGCAATAAGGACACTGTATGCGAGGACGGCCTGCTTTACACCCAAAAGCAGATATGGGGATTGTGCTTTTTAGTACAGGGTTACATCCTGCTGTCAGAATCTTAACCTGGCCGACATCACAGCACAGACAAGCCCATGTGCTAGCTCAGATCTGTTGGAGGAAGAAGTTCTCTTGGAATTGGTGCATAAATGACATCTAGATCATCATCACGAGGATGAAAAGTGTAGATGACTCTTTTGATCTCTTCAGGGAAAGTAATATCCATTTCTGTTCTGGCTGCTACCAAAGCTGGATATAGGCTAGGTAATAAATCATTCAAAACTGCCTTTGAAAACTAGTTATGAGTAAGAGGATAATACTCAACTCTGGGAATGCAATAATGATATGGTTTTTCTAAATATCTTGATGGTCCTGCCAATCCTTCTTCTATTGACCAAGCAAAGTTTTTCTGAATATAACCAAAAAATTCTTTCATGTCGGGCTGTAGTATTAAATTGGTGATACCCAAGAAGATATCAGCATAATCTTCAAATTCAGATTGGAGGATTGTAATACTATTAACAAACCCAAACTTGATGACTTTCATAAGGTTTTTCTTGTTTCTATATGTCCAGCTCATTGGGATAAGTGATGTGATGTAGATATCTATGGAGATCACATTTCTTATAGAAAAGGCAATACTGGCATCTTCAAGACCAAAAACACATAAGAATTGATATTGGTCATCTGGTGTGAGAATACCTTTTTCATAATCATCTCGGATTCTATCCCTTAGTTCTCGCAACCATTTATTCAGAAAATGAACATGTAAGATTGGGGTAATTATTTCTGGAGGCAATTGAGGAACCCAAATCTCTTGTCCTTGTTGGTCAATACTTTGGTAGACTTCCACACCATCATTTCTTTGGAAAGTTTCACCTAGCTCTATCATGAAGCAAATTGGCTCTGCAAGCTTTGCCATTTCTCTTGTTAAGCTATTAGCTAATGGATTGTTATCACCTTGAATCCATTCAATATCAAAGCCATAACTGATAAAATCCAAGTACCATCTTGCTATTCGGCCATGAGCTATATCTTTATCAGGTTTCTTTTTTAGCAAGGATCTCATGGGCTGGCTATTGGTTCTGACTATAAAATGTGCTGGTTTTAAGAAGATCTTGAACTTTTGAATTCCCTTTTTTATAGTTAGAATTTCTTTTTCATATATGGTATAGCGACATTCAGTATCCGTGAATGTACCAGACCTATATCCACAAATCTACAGAGGTTTTTTGGGAATTTCCTATAATAAGACAGCACCCCAGACATCATCAGATGCATCAGTATATAAAATCAAAGGGAAACCATCTTCAGGTAAATGCAATGTGGGAAGATACTGGCACTTGAGCTTGATTTTTTGCACTATTTCTATCAATTCCTCTGTCCACGGACTAGCTCCTTCTTTCAACTGATTTTGAAGTTTCTTCCTATCCTTTGCCAAACCATTGTAAAAAGGGGACACATAATTCAGGCATCCAAGGAACCTTTGGATCTGCTTAACACCAACTAAAACATCAGGGAATTCATTTATATGCTTTAAAATATAAGGCTGTAATTTAACTTTTCCTTGAGAGAGAATTAACCCAAGAAAATGAATTTCTTCCTGGCCTATTACCATCTTTTTAGCAGATAAACATATTCCATGACTTTTAATAGTATTGTATAAGGCTTCAAGGTGCTGAAGGTGTTGTGCATCATCATTAGAATAAACAATAATGTCATCAATATAAACTGAACAAAAATCTTTCAAACTGCTCAGAACTTTATCCATTCTTCTTTGAAAGTAGGCAGGAGCAGTTTTCAAACCAAATGGCATAACATTCCATCCATAAAGACCTTGAGGAACAGAGAAAGTTGTTTTATACTTGTCTTCTTCCTTTACCTTTATTTGCCAGAAACCTGATTTGCAGTCAAACTTTGAATATATTTTCTTGGAAGCTGCTCTTATGATCAAATCAGTGCTGAAAGGAATGGGATAATTGAATGGAAGTATAATGTCATTAAGAGGTTTATAATTTATACAAAATCTCTTTCTTCCTCTTTCTCTTTCTGCTATCTTGTTTACCAAAAATGCTAGACAGCTGAATGGACTTTTGCTATCTCTGATGAAATTTCCTTCTAATAGTTCATTTAGATGCTCATCCATTTCTCTTACCTCTGATGGACTCATTAAATAGGTTGGTTTGAAAGGAATGGTAGACTAACATTCTGATTTTATCTTAATTTCACATTCTTCATGCTCCTTTGACCAGAACTGCAAGGGATTCATACTGCAACAGTCTTGCTCAAATCTGATTTTTACAGGTTCCAATAATAGAGGAAACTTTTGTGTTTGCAAATAGATATTTTCTTTCTTGCTCATTCTGATAGTCTTCTTTTTAGAGAACTTATGGTTAACCACTTTGAAAGCTGGTATTTTTATCTGGCCATCTTCATGGCGCAAGGATATCTCATGGATCCTTAGAACAAAAGGTTGGTATTTTGTCAGAAAAGTAAAACCCAACAATACATCACCTCTTAATCCTTCTATCTCAATGAAATCAGTTACAAATTTCTTCCCTTGGATTTCAATGGCTACATCTTGAGCATATCTGCCCATTTTGACTTCTTCACCATTAATGGCTATCCCTGTAGGCAATTCAGGCTTTGGTTTCCAGAACTCTCAGGGAATAGCATTTGTCTTGGCAAAATTTTTGGATGATCCAAAATCTACAAAAGCATCCATAGGTATGGGTTTATATCCAGGGAAAAGGCAATTCATTCTAATATATGTACAATGCTCAGCTATATACAGGGCATTAGCATGTTCTATCTTGGATTTAGAGGGCTTTTTGTGTGAACTAACTGCTTGACTCTTAGAACTGGCTAATGAACTTTCAGACTTATTACTTTCAGATTCGTTAGAGTTATCAGCTTTAAAAAGGATGTCACAAATTTCCCCCATGGCAGAAAGAAGTTTAGTGAGGTCTTTTTGTTGAATAGCAATTTGCCAGGTGAGAATAGAGACTTCTTCATGGCATTGATCAATTTTAAGACAGAGAGTGTCAATAGTGCGACCAAGAAGAGGAGTGGGAGATGGAGAATGATGGGCTTTGGATTTAGGAGTAGTGGATTTCCATTTGGGATGTCTATACCCATGGGAACTGAGTTTTCTTGGGGAAGATGATGAGGGATCATCATGTTTGGAATACCTGGAAGAGGAAGGAGGTCTACCTTTGCGAGGCTATCTTTGCAGAGCATCACGTTCTTTTTTCCAAAGCTTGATATCTTTTAATTGCTTCTTGGCGGTAGTCTTTCTTTCTTCCATTGAACCAGGCATCCTATAAGGATCTTTGGCCTTCTCCATGTCAATCTTGAAATCAAAATCTTTAATGGCTTTTTTCACCACTTTGGTCATTGTACTCTTATCATCTCTTGAAGAACTCTGTTCAGAACTGGAAGATTCCTCTGAACTGGAAGAACTTACCTTTTTATGTTTGTCCCGTGTCATGTTGAACTGCTCAGGCAAAACTTCTACTAATTCAAAAAACTGATTATCATTAAAGTTAGCTAAAGCTTCAGAACTAGGTACAAATCCCAATTGTGTGAAACATCTTGATCACTGAATAATGCATAAACCTTATTTTCAGGTTTACCTCTTTTGGGACAATCTGTAGCATAATGGGGACCTTTACATATAAAACATTTTACATTCTTAGAAACACCTTGATGTTTATGCTTTTTGAACAAATACTTTGGAGGAGATCTCTTTTTGAAAGAATGTTTATGTATAGGAGCAAGTCTATACTTCTTCTGGTGGGATTTGTGCTTGTGACGGAAGGATTTTTCCATATTATCATCATCAAATCTTTTCCTACATCTTTTACAGCTACAATGCTTTCCACATGAAGACTTGTGAAACTTTCTGACTTGGTTAAAATCTTTGAGTTGGCTTATGGGTGGCAGATTACAATAATCCTTCATATTACAGGAGTTATACTGTTCTTTGTTATCATTAAGGGCTTTCATCAAACAACCTTTATCTAGCTTATATGTGACTAGAGTTCTAAATTCTCCAAATCCATATTTTTCAATTTTGGACTTGTATTTTGTCATTATATAGTCTTTTGCATATTCTCCAAGTCCACAAGGTAGAGAATTAAGATAATACTTCTTGGTTGTTGGGTCATGCATTTTCTGTGCAGCAATCATGTAATATTCAAAAACCAGATTATATTTGTGCAATTTTCCTAGATCCTTAAGTTGTAAAGAAAACAAAATCTTTTCTGCTTCTAGGATCTCATTTTTACGATTGCTAAAAAAGAAAAGATATAGCTCATGGCCGAATAGCAAGATGGTACTTGGATTTTATCAGTTATGACTTTGATATTGAATGGATTCAAGGTGATAACAATCCATTAGCTGATAGCTTAATAAGAGAAATGGCAAAGCTTACAGAGCCAATTTGCTTCATGATAGAGCTAAGTGAAACTTTCCAAAGAAATGATGGTGTGGAAGTCTACCAAAGTATTGACCAACAAGGACAAGAGATTTGGGTTCCCCAATTGCCTCTAGAAATAATTACCCCAATCTTACATGTTCATTTTCTGAATAAATGGTTGCAAGAACTAAGGGATAGAATCTGAGATGATTATGGAAAAGGTATTCTCACACTAGATGACCAATATCAATTCTTATGTGTTTTTGGTCTTGAAGATGCCAGTATTGCCTTTTCTCTAAGAAATGGGATGTCCATAGATATCTGTATCACATCACTTATCCCAATGAGCTGGACATATAGAAACAAGAAAAACCTTCTGAAAGTCATCAAGTTTGGGTTTGCTAATAGTATTACAATCCTCCAATCTGAATTTGAAGATTATGGTGATATCTTCTTGGGTATCAACAATTTAATATTACAGCCCAACATGAAAGAATTTTTTATTTATATTCAGAAAAACTTTGCTTGGTCAATAGAAGAAGGATTGGCAGGACCATCAAGATATTTAGAAAAACCATATCATTATTGCATTCCCAGAGTTGAGTATTATCCTCTTACTCATAACTGGTTTTCAAAGGTAGTTTTGAATGATTTATTACCTAGCCTACATCCAGCTTTGGTAGCAGCCAAAATAGAAATGGATATTGCTTTCCCTGAAGAGATTGAAAGAATCATCTACACTTTTCATCCTCGTGATGATGATCTAGATGTCATTTATGCACCAATTCCAAGAGAACTTCTTCCTCCAACAGATCTGAGCTAGCACATGGGCTTGTCTGTGCTGTGATGTCAGCCACGTTAAGATTTCAACAGCAGGATGCAACCCTGTACTAAAAAGCACGATCCCCATATCTTCTTTTGGGTGTAAAGTAGGCCATCCTCGCATACGGTGTCCTTATTGCGAATATTTTTAACACTGTTGTTAGTGTTTACGGATGAGACTACCTAACAACCATCCTCTCCAACAGTGATAGCTATGTGTCACTTTTGTATGGATGGACTTCTAGATCAGTTTAATTTTTTGAAGTCTGCTTCCTCCTATAGATAATCACTCCAAACCTCTTTTGGGGCATTCAGAGTTGGATTCAGAGTTAGAGTCTTAAAGAGTCTGCAATATCATAAGAGTATGCTCTTGTTCTATGCTTAGTGCGATCTGAACAATTAGAAATTGTGATGCTAAATTGTAATATTCCATTTTGTTATCAATACAAAATACAAGAAGAAATCTTCACTATTAAGTGGATTTACATTTATAGAAGTCAATTGACTGATAACTGTGTTAAACTCATTTAAATGATCAGTAACCGATCCACCTACCATTTTCATATTAAATAAATACTTCATAATAAATACCTTATTCGAAGTAGAGAGCTTTTCATATAACTTTGCCAATGTCAGCATCAATTCATCCATTGTCTTCACTTTTGAAATATTGACCAATGGCACTAGGCACAAACAAATGCTTCCTAGTGCCTTTCTATCTAGAAGTTCCCAATCCTCATCAGTCATTGCTACCGGTTTCTTGGCTTTCCCTTGCAAAGGCCTCTATAAATCCTTCTGATAGAGATAATCCTCCATCCGCATCTTCCATAACTGATAGTTCTGCCTGTTGAATTTATCTACCTTCAATTTACCATCGTCTTCCATTGCTCCCACTTAACCATGAGACTCCCACTCAACCGTGAGACCTTCCTATAGATGATAATCAAATATAACCTGCTCTGATACTACTTGTTAGGAATAACATGTAGAAGTTATCAATTAAATACAGATAAAGATTAAATAGAGGAATGAAAAATACATAGAAATAAAATAGCGAGAGACAATTTTAACGTGGTTCACCCAAACTCGGGCTACATCCACCAATAGAGAGTCCAATATTATTATCTAGCAAATAGAACCGATTACAACCAGCAATCTCATGCAACTCAATACTGTTGCAATATGCTACAACACAATATCAACGAAAACCCTAATCCTTAGTCTTTTATATCAAGACTTATGTCAGTTACAAAAATAGGGTTTTTTATATGTTGGCCAATAGAAAAAATAGCTATCGACACCTTTATAAAATAAGCACTCCCCTGTTAAATACTTTGGGAGGAAACTGCACTAACAAAAGTGGGGAAAATTTAACCTCTGAGTCTGATTAGGCTCCATATAACAATAGGTGTGGTGGTGAAGCAAAGATTGCTAGTAGAGGAGTTTCTAGGCTTCGGTGTGATGGTTGTAGATGGATTCAAGATGAGTTGCACTAAGAAGATTCTGTAATTGAATATCTAATTGGATGACTACAATTACCGATGATTTCTATGTGGTTGGGATTAGTGAGACTAATGTTGTTCTGGGAATCCAATGGTTGCATTCACTTGGCAGATACATTCAAGATTTTCAAAAGATGGAGTTGGAGTTCATGTTTAATTGGAGGTGTGTTGAGAGCATAGGTGGATGGAGCACCTGTTTATAATAAGGAATACTGAGAGGGGGGGTGAATCAGTATTCCACAAAACCACTTCTTAACTAATTTATTTATCCAATTTAAAAAGTTAACAATATGAAAGCATAATAAACATAGGAACAACAACCATAAAGACATGACACATTAACACTGAGATTTTTATGTGGAAAACCTAAAAAGGGAAAAACCACAGAGAGGATAAGATCTCAATATATATTGCAATCTTTTACAAATGGTGAAGTTTAGGCTTGGTCACTCCATGGGCCTAGAACATGCTGGCTCACTGCCATGAAGTACAACTAGGACTAGCAAGCTCACTGCCACAACCCTAAACCTAGAAAGATTACAATAAGGGCTATTAAACCCTAATGGTTGCTTATATCCAGGCTCACTACCAAATACAAGTGAAATTATGTAAGAAATATAAATACTGCAACAACATCTATCAGTATGCCAAGGTGCAGTCATTTAGCAACTGAAAACTAAATCATGAGTCTTCATCATCACTGATCTTCTATCTCTGCTATGCTATTCTGGTATTTGCATCAATCACATCTACACAATACCTTTTTGCACACTACACATTCACATCACACTAACAAACACTGAATTTAATCCCATATATATATATCCGCAACACTTAAGATCTTCATATTAGGTCAGCATCCTTAGATGAAGTGTATAGCTAATAAACTTGTAGCTTGTCAGCCAAATCCATCCACAAAAACTCCCAACGGACTCAAGCAACACTTGAACTGCATTCACATATGTCGGCCACAACTATAGACCCACTTAGGATAAAGTTCTAATCAATAGAACTTACCGCACAAAGATCAAACTATCATGTCGGCCTCAAACTTAGACTGCTACCGGTTCAGTTCATCTGTCAGACTACATCTTTTACTGCGGACCACAGGGCTTGCTCAAAATCATACCAAAGACTCCTCAGACATCACCAATCATACCTCCAGAGCTGCAAAGCAAAATATTCTTTAGTGGAAAAATGCGGAACATTAGAATTTAGACTCTATCAAACACTTTAGCGATACTCAGCAGCTTGCAATTATCATTCCGGTGGACTTCAGATCTTACAACTCTGGATTTAGACAATTTAGACAAGTGTTTGCAACACCTCAAAGCTGCATAACAAAATATGTACTTGTGAAGGAATGCGGACCCTTTTACTTTGCACTGTACACATTTCTTGTCTTACCTCTATTTATCCAGACTTAGACATTTTCTCCAAATGACTTCCGAAGGAAGTCATGATCTGAACACTGGAATATCATCATCAAGTAGCTCTAAATTGCATTTGCTAGTCTTCATCTGCAGAGGCATATTGATTCCCTTTCTGTCCCTTACCCTGAATACTATCCATACTTAGTCATTTTGGCCTTCCAGACTTCAATACTTTTGTGCTTTGTTGCCAATCTAAGTCGGTGTTCCAGAATGATGTCTTCTTGTCATACTGATGTATCCTCCTTGCCTTGTTTCCATAAATGACAACAATCTAGTCTTCTTCATAGCAATGTCTCTTGCCAACAATCTCCCCCTTTGGCATTGATGGCAACACTTAGTGAAAAATGTTTGATTGTCTTGACTTCTCCCCCACTCTATATTTCTTCTCCCCCTTAGATGTTTGCCCATTTTTCACTGATCTTCTTCTCCCTCTTTGACATCAATGGCAAAGGTGTAGGTTCCAGGATAAAAAATTGTCAAAATTACAAGATTTGCTATACACTACCGCATGTGTACAGGAACAATTTTCAACTTTATTTTACATGTGCTGGAGGATGTCATTGAAAATGTTCTTTATTTGTGCTAGTTCACCATCCCAGCTTTTCTTGGCATGGTCCAAAATTTGAAAATGACCACTAAGTAGAAAGACTATAGTCTCTACCTTGAGAAGATCAGAAGGTGTGTCAGATTGTAAAGCTACTTGTGCTTCAGCTGCTAGATTGAACATGGAATCTAGCTTAGGACAGATTACTCTTCTTAGTTGACACATTTTATCTCTAATTTTGCCTCTCTCACTTATTAGATTGTTCAAGTCATCTTGAAGGTTGATGACTTGACTTTCTTTTCTGCTCACTGATTCTTTCACTGGATCGAATGACTTAGAGATATTTATTAGTTTCATCTCTACATCCTTGATCTTCACTTCTATTTCCTTAATGGCTTCCGACCAAGATAAGCAAAATCTATATATATCACCAGCTTCTTTAATGGCATTCTGAATGCTTTTTATTCTATTTTCTAGTTGGGCTTTGTCATTAGTTAACATTTTCTTCAACTCATTTAATCTTTTCTCATTAAACTCTTGCCTAACTTTTATATATGTGGATTTATCAAAAGATTCAAAATGTTTACTTACAGAGTTTAATAGTCCATTGAGTTGATTTTCTGATGACACAAAAGTATCCTTTTGGTATGTTGGCATCAGATTCTCCAAAATGATGGATGCCTCACCAATGAGCTCACTATTTGAATGGATATTTTTGCTCTTTGGTCTTCCTTAAATTTTCCATTAGTTGTTGTCAGAGCAGTTCACAAAGATCATACTCTGCATCTTCATTGACCATCTCAAAAGCTATATAGATTGTTATACCGGATACTAAATTTTCATGGTTTGAGAAATAAACATTATATACAACAATCATGGAAGCAAATCTTACTGCATGGTCTTCAATATCATTGATTTTTAGTGCCCTTTTGTCAATTTGCTTTGATGGCCGCCATTACTTTATCATTCTTTACAACTTTCAACATAGGTACCAATCCGGTGGAGTTTAATCCAGTTACTCTCCTTATAGCATCTTTTGTAATCGTAAAAGGTCTCTCGAGCCACATGAATTCATCATGAACCCTGCTCAATACATACATGACCTATTCATCCTCAACGAATGTTGGGAAATCAATGTACTAAATGAATTTCTTTGTTTCCAATGCTTTGTATTCATTTTTTAGATTGTAACTTCTATCGTACAAGTGATCTAGAAATAGGTCTGTGAGTTTGCTCTTCCCATGCTCTTCTAGGGTAACATGAATATATGCCCTAACATCCTCTATGTATAGAATTCTGTGTGGAATATCTGAGAATGCTCCCAACAGATCCACTTATGTTGCTTTGTAAGGGTGTTTCTTGAATTTTGGTCAAGGTTTTCAGTGATCAACAACTTGCAGGGTTGCCATTTTAGAATTTTAACAGACTCACAAATGGGGTTTGAACGAAAATACCTTGTTCTACTGAGCTAGGGTTTTCTTTATCTAAATCACTCTAAATCCTTAAGATCTTAATTATTGTTGCTCAAGTTTCACCTTATTATCTCTTGGATGTCTGATATATTCTTAAATGCAAAGTGATTTGAAATCAAACAAGTCCCTTTTATCCTCCACATGACTTGACCTAAATTGTCATAAATGCTCATTCCCAAAAAGCTGCATGTCTTCTTTGATAGATACAGTCGATCAAGATTGCTCCACAATGTGCTGCATTGACTTCTTTTCTTTCAGTTTTTCTTTCAAAAAATCTATCACATCAGATTCTACAACATATCCTCGTGCTAGATTCCAACACTCATTGTCTGACTGGGGGTTTTGGATTTTCAATACTGCTCCCCCTGAGCCAGAGCACACAATTTACTTCCCAGAGGAAGTATTTGCACCAGATGCTAGTGCCGATCTATCCTCTTCTTTAATTACTTCTTTCTTGATTCAGATCTTGTCCATTTCCTTCTTGGTTTCAACCAGATCAATCTTTTCTTTTCCCTTATCATTCCTCTGCTATGTTTTCCTTTCTTCAGCATAATAATTTCTATTCACATTCTTGCTTCTACAGAATCTTGCAACATGTCCAAATTTGTTGCAATTGAAACACACAATGTTTCCTTGTCCTTGATTCCTTCTAAATGAATTCATCCTTGATCTGCATTGATTAGCCATGTGTCCAAATCTGTTGCATGCAAAACACTTTCCATTGAATGATTGATTATTCCTTGCATTATAAGACCCATTTCTTACCAGATTTCTGCATTCATTTTTTTATGACCAATTTTCTTACAACTGAAACATTGACCAAAAAATGATGGAACATCCTAATTTACTCTACTCCTGCATTGAGTAGCTTTATAACCAAACTTATTGCAATGAAAATAATGGCCATTGAAAGATGGATACCTTTGAGCATTTCGCTGTCTAACTGGAGGTCTTCTAGGTCTTCTTCTTTGATTTCTAAACTGGTTCCCTCTATTTTGCTTTAACTTAGTGTTTGTTTGACCAGATTTTGAACTTTCTCCTTTCTCAAATCCCAAACCTTGCTTATCATCAGCACTCTTTTGATTAGCAATCATTTCATCAAGCTTTGTAGAACTTAACTTGAACTTTTCTTCATAGCTCTTGGATTTTTCCAGGTCTGCTTTTAGACTCACAATTTCTTTCTCAAGTTTGGCACAATCTTTTGATTTTCTTTTCATCATTAAATTTAGATCTTCTTTTGCTTTTGTTGTTTCCATAGCTTCTGGTTCCAAATCATTCAGGGTTTCATTTGCTGATATCAATTGATCTCTAACTTCTTTGTATTTGTCTTTGAATTTCTTGACTTGTTCTTTTAATTTTGAGATGCATTTATTAGCTTCTTGTAAGTTATCCTTTAGATCCTTGACTTCTGCTTCAGATTGTTCAAGGTCAATAAGAGCTACTTCTAGTTCCATGTTGCTTTCATAATTTCCAAATCTTCTTGCTGCCATGATTACACTACCCTAGATCTTCCTCAAGATGTTAGACTTCTTCCAAGGAAGTTGGCTCTGATAACAATTGTTGATAATAAGGAATACTGAGAGGGGGGGTGAATCAGTATTCTACAAAACCACTTCTTAACTAATTTATTTATCCAATTTTTAAAGTTAACAATATGAAAGCAGAATAAACATAGGAACAACAACCATAAAGACATGACACATTAACACTGGGATGTTTATGTGGAAAACCCAAAAAGGGGAAAACCACGGACAGGATAAGTTCTCAATATATATTGCAATCTTTTACAAATGGTGATGTTCAGCTTGGTCGCTCCATGGGCCTAGAACATGCTAGCTCACTGCCATGAAGTACAACTAGGTCTAGCAGGCTCACTGCCACAACCCTAAACCTAGAAAGATTACAATAAGGGCTTTTAAACCCTAATGGTTGCTTACAGCCAGGATCACTACCAAATACAAGTGAAATTATGTAATAAATATGAATACTGCAACATCATCTATCAATATGCCAGGGTGCAGTCATTTAGCAGCTGAAAACTGAATCCTGAGTCTTCATCATCACTAATCTTCTATCTCTGCTCTGTTATTCTGGTATTTGCATCAATCACATCCACATAATACCTTTTTGCACACTACACATTCGCATCACACTAACAAACACTGAATTTAATCCCATATATATATCCACAACACTTAAGATCTTCATATTAGTTTAGCATCATTAGATGAAGCGTATAGATAATAAACTTGTAGCTTGTCAGCCAAATCCATCCACAAAAACTCCCAACGAACTCAAGCAACACTTGAATTGCATTCACATATGTCAGCCACAACTATAGACCCACTTAGGATAAAGTTCTAATCAATAGAACTTACTGCACAAAGATCAGACTATCATGTCGGCCTTAAACTCAGACTGCTACTGGTTCAGTTCATCTATTAGACTACATCTTTTACTGTGGACCACAGGGCTTGCTCAAAATCACATCAAAGACTCCTCAGATATCACCAATCATACCTCCAGAGCTGCAAAGAAAAATATTCTTTAGTGGCAAAATACGGACCATCAGAATTCAAACTCTGTAACAGTCAAATTCTGTCAAACACTTTAGCGATACTCAGCAACTCGTAATTATCTTTACAGTGGACTTTAGATCTTACAACTCTGAATTTAGACACTTTAGACAAGTGTTTACAACACCTTAGAACTGCATAACAAATATGTACTTGTAGAGGAGTGCGGACCCTTTTACTTTGCACTATACACATTTCTTGTCTTACCTCTGTTTATCCAGACATAGACATTTTCTCCAAATGACTTCCGGAGGAAGTCATGATCTGAACACTGGAATATATCATCAAGTAGCTCTAAACTACATTTTCCATTCTTCATCTGTAGAGGCATATTGATTCCCTTTCTATCCCTTACCCTGGATACTGTCCATACTTAGTCATTTTGGCCTTCCAGACTTGAATACTTTTGTGATTTGTTGCCAATCTAAGTTGGTCTTCTAAAATGATGTCTTCTTGTCATACTTATGTATCCTCCTTGCCTTGTTACCATCAATGCCAACAATCCAGTCTTCTTCATAGCAGTGTCTCTTGTAAACAACGCCAAGGGTTGTGATAGAAAAGAGGATTGAGACATTGTTTTGGCATGGTGATGTTGCATGGGAAACTCAATGCTTTCTGTCTTCTAAGTGTTTTTCTAGTAGTGACCAATAATATCATGTGGATATTCAATCAGTGGTAGATATGCACAATATGGTATTTGAGGAGATTCCCCCTGGTAGACCTCTGAATCACAACTTTAAGCATTTGATTAAGTTGGAGGAGGGCTCCAAGCCTATCATAACTACTCCTTATTGTCATCCAAGAGGATTCAAGGAAGAAATAGAGAAGACGGTTAAGGAAATTTTAGATATGGGACACATCAAGCTGAGCTCCAGTCCCTTTGCTTCTTTATGGCCTTGGTGAAGAAGAGGGATGACATGATGAGGATGTGCATTGACTATAATGCATTGAATAAGAGAACCATCAAGAATAGGTATCCTATACCTAGGATCTATGAGCTATTGGATGAGTTACATGGAGCAGTCTACTTCTCCAAGATTGATCTTCGATCAGGATACCATCAAATTTGAGTCTATGATGAGGACATCCATAAGATTGTGTTCAGGTGTCATTATAGACATTATGAGTTCTTGGTTATGACCTTTGGTCTTACTACTGCTCTTGCAACATTTTAGTCATGTATGAAACATATATTCAATAAGCAATTGCGGAAGTTTGTAGTGGTGTTCTTTGATGATATTCTGATATATAGTAGAACATGAGAGGATCACCTCAGGCACATTGGTGGGGTGCTAGGTATCATGGAGGCATAGTTCTTGTTTTCTAAGGCTTCTAAATGTGAGTTTGGAATGACAAAGATTCTATACTTGGGGCATGTGATTGGCACTAGTGGAGTGAAGGTACACTAGGAGAAGATATAAGCTATTCTGGATTGGCTGCTGCTGAAGAACATTTTAGACTTGAGAGGTTTCTTCAAGATTTGCATTTATTATAGGAGATTTGTGAAGGGGTTTTTATAGTTGGTAGCACCTCTTACATATCTCACCAAGAAGGGTGCATTTAGATGGTAAGATGAGGCTCATGCGACATTTGATGGACTTAAGGAGGTAATGAGTACTTGTCTAGTATTGGCTCATCCTAATTTCTCTAGGCCATTTGTTTTGGAGTGTGATGCTTCAGGTGCAGGGATAGGTGTTGTTCTCATGCAAAATAGACATTACCTAGCCTATGAGAGTAGGGAAATATATTTACATAGGAGGAAATGTGGCTATAAAAAGAAAGGTCTTTTAAGGTCATTTCATCATTCATTCACATCTAATTTATTCATTAGAGTTTTTATTCTTAGCTACACTTTTAGTTCAGCATATTCCAAGGATGAAAACCCTTAGGAATATTTAGTGGGTTGGATGAAAAACCAACTCATCTAGAGGTGGATTCACACAGAGTTCACACTTGTACTTCCTTGGAGATTTGGAGGAGATCCTTGAGAATTCACACCATACTCTTTGGAGTAGATTTGAGTGCCTATTTTGAGGGATTTGGACAAAGATTGCTACTAGGGCTTTTCCCTAGGTTGAGCACCACTTCCCAAGGAAGGTGATTTCATTACTTTGAGTCATTTTGTTATTCCATGGTATGTATAAGCCTAAGTTTAGGTCAGACTTGTATGAGCAAAAATCTAGGCATTGTTTGGCATGTTTAAGCCCATGAATTTATTGTAAATTCAGTCTAGAATATTTAGATTTGTAGCAACATATTTCTTTATTCAGAAATCAAATTTATTGGACCTATGTTTGGCTCTTGGATGGTTAAATTTCACAGTTGCTATCATAATTGATGTTATCTACATGTTTACCATATTTTTATGGATGTTTGGCACATGTTTATTGGCTACCCATAAGTGTTTATACTTCAGAAATAAAAATAGAATTCAGTCCTAGGGTTTGAGCAGAAAATTAAATCAAAAAATTAGGGCAGAAATCAAAAATTTTAGGGAAGATCCTATTAGGGAAATTTTAGATATCAAAATCATGTCTAAGTTGAGTAGGGGGGATAATATTGGGATTAGGATAGGGGTTCTTGATGGATAGAGGATTTAGGATAGACAGATGGGAGGCTTCAGATGTGATCTCCAAGGACTATGTCGCATAGGAAAAATATACCCCACTCTAGATGTGTCACTCATGACGAAGCATTGGGATGAGTGGGTGGGATTTTCTTTGTAGGATTTTTGTGAAGGATAGGTATCTTCTAAGAGGTGTCCAAAGCATGTTTTAACATTTTACCCCTATCCTTATCAGGATTGAAAGCACAAAGGGAGGATGGATTGATGATAGGATATGTAGGGAGATATAATGGATGAGTAGGCTGAGTGAGGCTTGCCCCCAAGTGTAGGGTGCTCTTTGATAGAGGATTACGCATGATGCCCATGAGGGATTTTCATCATGGTACTTGCCCAAAGCGCCATAAAAATTGTTTTTGTCATTGGATGATTTTTTTCTCTTTACTTTTTTATTTTTTGATATTTTTTTATTTTTATTTATTTTTTTGAGACTTTTTATGGGATGGGGTGGAATAGGATAAGTGGATTAGACTCAAGCATCTATTTCCAAGAAGAAGTGTTAATATCCCATGTTGAATGGTGATTGCATATGAACCATGTCAATTATTATTGCACTCATGAATGTTGGTAGATAGTGAAGTGGGCTTTTCCAAGGTGTGAATGAACCACATGTTGGTGCTCAGACATGTAGATCCACCAATCCTAAAGATTCAACACCAGAACCTAAGGCTAGGGAAATGCCATATATAGGCAATGGGTAAGGCTTATGATCATACAATGGCATGAATGGACCAATTATTGTGAGTGGGTAGACTCACCTTCAACTTTAGGCTTTGCTAGGCCAAGGGGAGGTTCCTCAAGGTCTTAAATACATGACAATTAAAGAGAAATAAAATAATACAACTCAAGGCCCTTAAGCATCCATGCCCAATGTGTTATGAATTCCAAAAAACATGTCACTAAATTCATGCCAACACTAGTTGCGTACAGACCTAAAGACCTCAAATAAGCAAATGAAAATCCTCTCTTACCTGACATCCAAAGATGATAGCTATACTGCATTTCCCCAGCAAATGAATCCACTTAACATTGCATACACATGGATAAGAGGGAAGAACATAAATGAATGATTTAGGAGGAAGAGAGAGATTAAATAATTTAAAAAGTTGTTGGCCCTTCACCAACTAGACTTGTGCCTACTCCATTCCGCAACAGAGTCATGGGTTTGTAGAGAGGAAAGAGATGCAGAATTGAAAGCATAAATGGAATCTTATGTGCATATTTATATAATGCATATATCTCATCTAATGTTATGGACATTCTTAGTAATCCAAGCAATAATGCAAAAACCCACGTGAAACAAAAAGAAAGAGCATGACAAAGAATTGTAATGAATTAAAGCACTGTCACATACTTCTCTAGCTTTGATTACATTCATACGAACAAATGTGTTAAGAGATGATGAGAAACTAAGTTCAAGAAACCTCTTGAACAATTACAAACTACAATGGAGACATACCATTACATGCATTTGTCTTTGAATCACATTCCTATGCTTTACAAGGTGAACATTATCCCCTTTACAAATTAGAATGCATCATTTGATTTCCTAGAACACAGTTGAGACACTTGCAGTCTAAAAACTGGTTCAGTGACAAAACCTTAATACATATTTAGAACATGTTTATATATCATTATAAATCACTATTGTAGCTTGGACGTGGGTTTGGAGTGCTCAACATGTTTGTAGGGTGACCATTCTTGTTGTATCATGTCCACATGGGTTGTGCCAGAAAATTCTACATATTTGGAGTGTTCGCCCATTCCTTAGTACAATAAATTTAATTTGGAAGTGTCCACAATAGTCTTGGGGTGAATGGAGTTTACCTACCATGCCATTGACCTCTGGAATGATTATTAATGGTGACCCAAAGAGCCGTTGAAGTGTCTAGTCATGCGTTGAGCAGTTAATTGGTAGGAAAGGCAAAATTGTTGGACCCTAACAAATTAGGCCTTCACCATACAATATTCTTCTTTTGAACAGGAGTGTTGACCAACCTCCAGTCTTTGAAGTCTTAAAAACACAAAGACTATAAATCAAACAGATCAAGCTTCAATGAACATGCCCACGTTGGACATCATTCTTCTTTTGAACAAGAGTAAGAGGCTCCCCAATCTCTAAAGTTCAAAGAAAGAACTTATTAGGCTTCGACAATCGAGCCCATGCCAAAATACATTCATGTGAGGAAGAGAAACAAGTGACTTCTTGAACTCCTAAATTTAAAGAGATGTAAAGGTGACATACTTAGAAGGAAAACTCATCAACCCTTAACAAATTGGGCTTCTGCCAAATTTCATTCCACTTTCATCAGGAGAAACAAGCACCTCTCTGACTCTGCAATCTTGAAAAAACTTAAGCAAATATGTAGCATTGGGGATCGAGGATCGGGACCACCTTAGAATATGAGCCCAAAAGGGGAAGGAGAACCAAAGGCATCTGAACCCTTGGTTCTAACAGACTTTGTTGTTGAATACATCAGGGACTGGAGATCAAGAAAGCATCTAAACTCATGCCTAAAAGTCAAAGGAAAAAAAAACACCCAACTCTGTGATCCTGAAAGA
The DNA here is from genome assembly GCA_027924645.1 of Cunninghamia lanceolata. Lineage (NCBI taxonomy): Eukaryota > Viridiplantae > Streptophyta > Pinopsida > Cupressales > Cupressaceae > Cunninghamia > Cunninghamia lanceolata. The sequence goes on from BSBN01000209.1 coordinate 5,548,937, forward strand.
CTTAGAAAATTTACAAGGAATCAAGGCATCATTCAAAGTCAATAAGGATGGCATGCAAGGAAGGGAAACCCTGAAAATATGAAATTCTAACAAAAGCACAAGGCTAAAGAAATGACAAAAAACATCCCACAAGTTAGAAAATTTTGGATTTTTTCATGCACCCTAACACATGGGAGACCCACATAGAATATCTCAGATCGGTCATTAGAAATAGATGAAGGATTTTCAGGAACTTTAGAGGCATAAACTTGGGACCTTGAAAGAAAATGTGGCATGTGCTAATATTGGCTCTAGTATGGGATGTGTGCCTCTTGCAGGCATGATGAGAATCTAGTTATCTTCGAGAGCAGACTGAAATAGAAAAAAGAGGAGAGAAGGGAGGGGAAAGCACACAAGGAACTTATGTCTAAGGAAAAATAGTAGCACAAATATTATGTATAAAACAATGACAACCAATGACATGGAAGCACAAAGGGAAATGGGTATGGCTATAAACACAATTTAGAACACTTGTAGGTCAGACCCTACAAAGAAGATCCGTGGCATAAGGCCATGGACAAGCTACTGAAAATATCTTACCTTTGTGAAAGACAAGCTTGAAGAAGTAACTTAGCAATCTCAAGTTGAAATTACATCTTTCATTTAGTTGTACCCAATGAGGCTTCTTCCTAGCATGTGTAAGCAAACAACAACTATTCTCATCATCATGCTAGAAATGGAAGTGACTGTCATTAGGACATGGCATCCACATATAATAGGGTCCATCATCATCACGACCCTCATAGCAATGCTCACTTTCAAGATCCTTGGTATCATGATGCATATTTGAACCTACATACAAATCAACATGAAGAAACACATCCTCCTGAACACCAAGCTGAAAAGTGTCAATTTTAGGTGCAACCTTGAGCTGGGCTATGTCATCTGATTGCTCAAGCACCTACAACCCAACTGCACCACAAATTCTTACATACTCCTTCATAATTGAATAAAAAACTTGATTCAAATCCACTTCAACACCCTCAACATACAATTCAAAAATTTGAGGCACTTCATGTGAAGACTTATCATCTTCAAGTTGTTTCTCCATTTTAGGCTCTTCAATGCAACCTACTACAACAACACTGCTACTCAGAAACTAATCAATGATCTGTTCATCTTCATCACCCCCATGCAAGCAAGCAACTTGATCTCTCTGAGAACACACACAACTATAATCAACATGCTCAACCAATGAGCCTAGAAAGGTGTCCTCAATGCAGTCCACATTAGCATGAGACAATTGCTCCAAACCAAGTTCTAAAAACTCATCAAAATTTAATGATTCATGACTTATAACAGCAGCATGATCATGCACACCCTCATATTTATTCTCTTCATTTGCATTAAGGGGGCATGATCATCATCCTCAATAAAGCAAGGAAGCACATTTAAAGAATAACAAAAATCTTGCACTTTAACTTTCTTACTTACCTCAGAAACATCAATACCATCCAATATGGTAAGGCCCTCAGAATGAACACCACTATCTGCACCAACATTTGTCTCAAATTAGTTTTTATTGAGCGCAGACTTGTCACCACCATCCTTGGCTTCAGGTTGAGATTCAATTGGCAAAGCAACATCATCACCAGCCCCAAGGGATGATCCATCCAACTAAAGATAGGTGGCCACACTATCTTCACTTTCTATACAACTTTCATATGATGCCACATCACACAAGTCAACCATTCTGACTACACACTTAGCTTGACTCATTGCAATATTGCCCTTCACTAATCCATTTCTTACTAGTACATTTGTCTTTGGGGATAGGGACTTTGGAATGTATTCATTTCTCACTCTTTCAAGGGCTTCAAGACATTCGTAAGCCTATTGCAAACTTGTAATTTTCAAATCCCTTTGCATCACACTCGAGCCAACTTCATAAGATTCAAACAACATATTGATGTAAATTAACAGGGATATCAAGTTTGAGAGCCTCTAGAATCTCTGAAAGTGCAACAACAAACTGGTGGCAGAAATCCCTGCAAGACTCTGCCTCTTACCTTCTGGTTTCTTTAATTTCATGAACAAGAGAAAGAGGAGAGATACTGAGCATACACCACTCCTCAAAGGCATCAATCAAATAGTATTAAGAAGAAAAATATTAGTCTGAAAAACTGCACAACCATTTCTTTGCATCTTCATCTAGAGACTTAACAAACAGTCTCATCCACGTGTCCTCGTCTACATAATTGTAACTTCCCATGAAATCAACAAACTCCTGAACATGTGATTCCCCTTGAGGAAGGTCTAGCCCATCAAACCTAGGCATTTGTAAGTAGATTTCCTTGGTTGTGCATTCAAATACATAATCTACCCATGATAAATCTAATTTCTCATACACATCAAAAGGGGAATATTGGAAAGTCTCATTCTTTGAGACTTGGTGACAGGGTCTTTCACTGGGGTGTGTTGGGGATTAAAGTGTAGGTCAGACTGTAGCAATAGAATTTGGCTTTGAATTTCATCATGCTTCCTAATAAGTTCATTAAGATTATGCAATGAAGCCTAACCTTGGGTAGGGGGATGCCAGATGTAGGACATTCTGAATAATAAGATGAAGCATCATCATATGAATCATAAGTACCCTCATCATCATAGTGCCTAGGGATTGAAGCATAGGATGATGCATATGAAGGATCTACCCTAGAATAATTACTATGCCAAGAGGCCATGACTGAAACATTCAATCATGCAGGATAGAAAAAGGCTCAATAAAATAATTACTTATATAGTTTGCATGGAGTCTGAACTAATCACAAAAGAAGGAAGACATCATGTGTATCTTCATAGTAGAAGCAATCCTTTCCAAATAGTAGAGTCACCACCTCTTCCAAAGAGGAATACCTTGAAGAAGACATGATCTACAAGGCAGCAAACTAGTTTAGGTTTAGCTCACCAGTAGAGTCTTCAATTGATTTTAACCCAACAATATTTTCCCCAGCAATGATGCCATTTTTGTTGGTGCTTAGACATGTAGATTCACCAATCCTAAAGACTCAACACCAAAACCTAAGGACAAGGACATGTTGTTCATAGGTAATGGGTAAGGCTTATGATTAGAGAATGACATGAATGGATCAATTGTTGTTTGTGGGCAGACTCACCTTCAACTTTAGGCTCTGGTAGGCCAAGGGGGGGTTCCCTGAGGCTCTTAAGCAACTGTTGTCATATCCCACATATTAAGACATTGTTTAAATTAAAGATTTAAACGTCACAATAAGACGAAGTCGTTTTGATAAGCATATATAATATTATTAATAGAATATATTTATTTTTATCAATTTTAATTATAAAAATATATTATTAAAATATAATATATATTATAAATATAATATATGAAATATAAATATCAATATAATTATTCAAATATAATATTATAAATATATATTGTTATATTATATAAAAATAAATATTAAATTAACTATAATTATTAATAGAAATATTAATTATACAAATATAATATAATAAATATATATTCTCATATAAGAGAAATCTCATACGGATATAAAGAAGATAAATAGATTAATATATAGACAAGTCATGAAAGGCTGGGGTTGCTGACTTGTGAATAAGACAAAAATGTAAAGGGAATAAGATTCTAATAAGCTGCAATTCCTGTGAGGAACAACAAATATATAATAATGAGCCATTCATATTAATTGTTATGGCAAGCAGATATTATGAGAATCATTTCTATAGAACAAGGATTATATAAGACAAGTGATTTATATTCATTATCTTATCAGATATGATATAAGGGAGGCAGTCTTGTTAAGGACAACAAACAAATTGGGAAGCAATGATTATCATTAAAACAAATGCATCAATTTGTATAAGCAGCGATATATGTCTTAAGAACAACAATTAGTTATATGCAATGACTTGTACATAAGACAAAGATTGATTCCAAGGGGTGTGATTAAGGTGATAATGAAGAGTTGTCTTCTCAAACAAAAAGTTGCATTCTTTCATGGGTTCATTACTATTCAGAGAAATATAAATAGAAGCTGGGGGATATGGCAGAAGGAGGATAGGATGGAAGGAATATTAGAAGAAAATAATATATTTCTAAACATAGATATGATATATATATATATAATTTAAAGGAGAAATAAATAGGAGGCAAGTAAGAATAAATATAGATCATTTTGAGATATAAGGACATGAACAGATACATAATCTACAATATATAAATAGCAGATATGATCTATGATCTGCAAGATATAGTAATGCAAATAAAACTATGGCATGGATATAAACTTGATATTATTTATACATTATGGATATGATAATGGAATGGGTCTCTATAAATGGTTATGGGCATGGTCATGAAATCCTAGGGATGAGTAAGTGGCCTTGTTGCTAATTTGCCCAACACTATGGAAATGAGGTTGATAGTTAGGACAGTAATTGACCAACCAAGGGTATGCCTCGTGGTGGCGAGAAATCATCCCTGAGACAAATGAATGGGCCTTGATTGATGAATTAAGGAATAATAATGGGCCTTTGATTGACGAATCAAAGGATGTAATAATGGGCCTTCGATTTAAATATCGAAGGAATAATAATGGGCCTTGGTTGATGAATCAAGGAATGATAATGGGCCTTCGATTGACGAATCGAAGGAATAATGATGGGCCTTTGGTTTAATAACGAAAGGAATAATAATAGGACCCATAATAGTTGGTATGACATTGCCTCCTAATGAGTCATCTCTCATAAGGTGGAAGGTATGATTAACAATAGGCCTAAGGTTATCTCACCCAAGGTAGATCATTAAATATGGAAAATGGACTTGTGAAAAGATGAAATGCATATAATTATGATTGGTTGAAGTAGTTACATATGGTTATAGTCAAGTATTAATGGGAATTGAATACTAATGTGCTCTTTTACAAGTTGAAATTGTTTGCAAGGTTGCAAAAATTTTGGCTTGCTAGAAGGGGACATTACAAGTGGTATCAAAGCAGTCATCCTGCCATCCTGTGTATACTTTGTGATTTATGTGTATTCAAAGGTTTACCTTGTGGCTTATGTGTATACATGTATCCATGCGACTTATGTATTTAAGTGTATACTTTATGACTTACATGTATGTTTTGTGGCTTGAACTACTTGGTTACTTGCTTGACTACTTGAGCTACTTACTTGTCTACTTGAGCTACTTGCCTACTTGCTTGACTACTTGAGCTATTTTCTTGACTACTTGAGCTACTTGGTTACTTGCTTGAGCTACTTACTTGTCTACTTGAGCTACTTTCCTACTTGCTTGAGCTACTTGCTTGTCTACTTGAGCTACTTGCCTACTTGATTGAGCTACTTGCTTGTCTACTTGAGCTACTTGCCTACTTGCTTGAGCTGGTTGCTCACATTCTTGAGCTACTTAGTTGTCGACTTCAATTTTATTATGTAACTAAATGGCAATGCATGTAACCTACAAATTGGTGCAATAACTTCTATATTTAACATCCTGAGATCACTCACCACCATTTGACCTTGAGGTGAAAAAGGGAACAACATTTCATCTAAGAAAGATATCCAAAACATCATTAAAGAATTCAATTGAGATTTAGGACCACTAAGGTATCATATCAACCTAGGAGGGTCAATCTCTTAAAAACCAAAACAACAATTTTGAGAGGACATAAGAAAGACAACTCAGCTCTTTAGGAATCCACAAATGAGGAGAAAAGATCTCAAAGGGAAATGTGGAAATTTATAATAAGATATATTCATCAAACTTAATTTTTCTATCCATCTAGAATGAGACCATGACTTCGTCTCAACACAACGGAAGGTAAACGTTAAAAGTGCAAGGTAATGAAAGAACTCGTGATTGCTTGAGGACAAGCAATTTTGAGTAGGGAGGGCTGTCATATCCCGCATATTAAGACATTGTTTAAATTAAATATTTAAACATCACAATAAGATGAAGAAGTCGTTTTGATAAGCATATATAATATTATTAATATAATATATTTATTTTTATCAATTTTAATTATAATAATATATTAGTAAAATATAATATATATTATAAATATATATTGTTATATTATATAAAAATAAATATTAAATTAACTATAATTATTAATAGAAATATTAATTATATAAATATAATATAATAAATATATATTCTCATATAAGAGAAATCTCATACGAATATAAAGAAGATAAATAGATTAATATATAGACAAGTCATGAAAGGCTGGGGTTACTGACTTGTGAATAAGACAAAAATATAAAGGAAATAAGATTCTAATAAGCTGCAATTCCTATGAGGAACAACAAATATATAATAATGAGCCATTCATATTAATTGTTATAGTAAGCAGACATTATGCGAATCATTTCTATAGAACAAGGATTATATAAGACAAGCAATTTATATTCATTATCTTATCAAATATGATACAAGGGATGCAGTCTTGTTAAGGACAATGAACAAATTGGGAAGCAATGATTATCGTTAAAACAAATGCATCAATTTGTATAAGCAGCGATATATGTCTTAAGAATAATGATTAGTTATATGCACTGACTTGTACATAAGACAAAGACTGATTCCAAGGGGTGAGATTAAGGTGATAATGAAGAGTTGTATTCTCAAACAAAAAGTTACATTCTTTCATGGGTGCGTTACTATTCAAAGAAATATAAATAGAAGCTGGGGGATACGATAGAAGGAGGATATGACGGAAGGAATATTAGAAGAAAATAATATATTTCTAAACACAGATATGTATAGTTGCTGAACTAAGGATATATATATATATATAAAATTTAAAGGAGAAATAAATAGGAGGCAAGTAAGAATAAATATAGATAATTATGAGATAAGAGGACATGGACAAAGACATAATCAACAATATATAAATAGCAGTTATAATCTATGATCTGCAAGATATAGTAATGCAAATAAAACTATGGCATGGATAAAAATTGATATTATTTATACATTCTGGATAGGATAATGGAATGGGTCTCTATAAATGGTTATGGGCATGGTCATGAAATCCTAGGGATGAGTAAGTGGCCTTGTTGCTAATCTACCCAACACTATGGAAATGAGGTTGATAGTTAGGACAATAATTGACCAACCATGGGTATGGCTTGTGGTGGTGAGAAATCATCCCCGAGACAAATGAATGGGCCTTGATTGAAGAATCAAGGAATAATGATGGGCCTTTTATTGACTAATCAAAGGATGTAATAATGGGCCTTCGATTTAAATATCAAACGAATAATAATGGGCCTTGGTTGACGAATCAAGGAATGATAATGGGCCTTCGATTGACGAATTGAAGGAATAATGGTGGGCCTTTGGTTTAATAACCAAAGGAATAATAATAGGACCCATGATAGTTGGTATGACATTGACTCCTAATGAGTCATCTCTCATAAGGTGGGAGGTATGATTAATAATACGCCTAAGGTTATCTCACCCAAGGTAGATCATGAAATATGGAAAATGCACTTGTGAAAAGATGAAATGCATATAATTATGATTGGTTGAAGTAGTTACATATGGTTATAGTCAAGTATTAAAGGGAATTGAATACTAATGTGCTCTTTTACAAGTTGAAATTGTTTGCAAGGTTGCAAAATTTTTGGCTTGCTAGAAGGGGACATTACAACTGTTGTCCTATTTTAGATAGGGCCAAAATAGATCAAAGATCCCCTTAAAAATCTCACCTTTCTTCCATTAGAAATATCTAATCTGAGAAATCTTAAATGGAAGAAAGTCTCCCTTCAAAAATCTCAAAAAATTCAAGTATTTTTCCTTGTCTTTTGCCTTAGTCAGAAAAGTTTAAGTTGGCAAACTTAAGGTTCGCCGATCGGCGAAATCACTGACTAAGGAGATGGTGGGAGGGCAATTTTTTAAGGAAAATAAAAGTGGTGATTGTTTCCTTCATCAGAAAAATGAAAGGTTGGCAAACCTTAATTTCATCGATCGACGAAATTACCGAACAAGGCAAAAGAGCAAGACAAAGGAAAGTGGATAAAACATGGATAGTTCACCATAGGGTGACTTTGTTGACCAAGGAAAAGAGGAAGACACAAGCCAAGTTCATGAAGAGGAGATTTTGCTGACCAAGGCATGAAGGAGACAAGGAGAAGAGAGAATTGGCTAAGGCGATGGTTCGTGAAACGAAAAATTCACTGATAAGGCGAAAAGCAAGATAAAGAAGATAAGGAGAAGGAGATGGTTTGTGAACCCAATAGTTCACTGAATGGGGAGTTCACCAAAAGGTGAACTCACCGCTAAAGGAAAAATCAGACGCTGCTAAAAGAAAAATTAAAAGATAAACACTTTTAAAATGTTGTAAAAGCTTCTGAGGGACACAATTTTTTAAATTCCTGAAATCATCCATTGTTACAAGATGAAGAGGTACCCAATAATTAATATTGTAGGCCAAAGTCAAATATAGGTAGTTGAAACAGTGGAAATCTTCAATGCACCTATATAAAGGAGGGACAAGATGGATTTGTAGGTACCAGAGAAGGATTTCAAACCTTCCTTCATTAATGCGTCGAGTACCAAGGTGTGTGGGTAATCTTCTTCTACAAATTTTGTAGACATGTCAGGGCATGGCCGCTATCCCAATTTATAGATTTTTTGACAGAGCTTCTAGGCTGAATTCAATGTAGCATGGGCTCATGGGCAAAACGATTGACTAGGTTTCAATGCCTGGAGTTACACAACGATAGAAAAGATATATATATACATGCAAAAAGGATGTATTTGGTTTTTGGTTATTTTCTTGAGTGACTAGACATGCAGGAGATTTGTTACAATAGTAGACCTTGTGATTTTCTCCAAAACTAGGCAGATTTGATGGATTGTGCTCTCTTCTGAGCCTCTCACATCTCTATATCAGTTCATCAATGAAGGAGAGTCTTTCATTTTGTGTTTATATATCTGTGTAATGAATCCTTCTTCTTTTGTAATGGATTTCTAGCCTTCATGATTAATATAAACTATTATTTTGACTCTCTCTATGTAACGCCAGAAAATGTCCCCTTAGGGGCTTTTCCCTCATAAGGTTTAGCTCCCAGGTCTTTTTCATGCATTTAGGACTTCTTACTTCATAATTTGGCATCCCGATGGAATGAGCCCTGGGTAACATGACAATTGGGACCTAGGAGGACCCCTTGAGCTTGACCCTTCCCAAAATAGGGGGAGGACTTGGGCACCCGTGCCCTAGTCCTGCCCTATTTTGGGGCAGTCCCAATTTTTGGGTGTTGCTTTATGACTATTACTTGGGTCTTATGCCGACACGGTAAGTTTGAATTATGAAAATTTTGGCGGGAGTGTTTGTAGTTGCATATAAAAGCATGTTTAGGCATTCATTTGTAAACTAGATGATGACTAGCAAGCTATTGTGTTCTTAAGGTGATTCAAGGCTTTCATTGTGTTGCAAGAGCAGATTTGTGTGGTTTATGTGTTTGTGTTTGCAGATTTGAGCATCCATTTCATCATGGAATGAAGAACATCTTCCTCCCATGATATCTTCACTACAAGGTGACATTATATTTTATTTTCATCATCATTTCCTTTGGTTTTTGCCTCTTCCTCACAAGGACACACACTCTCTATCTGACAATGGTGTTCAGAGACTTAGGTGTCCTCTGGGGCTTGACTGAGGCAAGCCTCTAAACACCACAACCCCCTCCCAATGTTTTCATGGTTGCAAGTTACAGGTTGTGGAGCTGGAAAAAGTGAAGTTGTAGGAAGGCATCTTGAAGTGTCAGAATTGCAGAATAGAAGGAAAAACAACCACCTGGACTTGGGTGCCTGCTCATTAGTCCTCCAATTTTTGTGACGAGAAAATCTCCAAGACAACAGGGAAGAGTTACAGATTGAGTTTCCAGATTTAGACAAAAAGTAGAGCATTGGACTTGGGCACCTGCTCTTTTGTCCCTGACTTTTCTGCCTCAAAACCCTAAAAATAGGTACTCTGTGATTTGATATTTTACTTTTGTCTGCAAAAGCTTTTTCTATTATTCTTCTGTTTATAGTCGTATTTGTGAAATTAGGGTTTTAAAGGTCAATTAAGCATAAGAGAAGGAAATTTGATAATTAAACACTCTAATCCAAGCTTCTCTATATCTCATAGTGATCTAGGGTATGATAGTGAATTTCCACTCTACCCTAGATCCTTGAATGTATAGGGTGAAAGGAAGATTCAAACATCTAAACACTTAAAAACCAAGCAATCCCAATTTTACCCTAAACATTTTGGTGAACCCATGTTTTTGGACTTAAATTACAACTTGCTAAGTGTTTTTCTTTAGATTTGGATTTCATTCATTCATTCATATAGTCTTTCATTTTATTGCATTAAGAAAAATTCAAAAAAAATTCATTGTTTGGCTTACTAAATTGCATCAATTCTTTCTAAATTTTCCTAATTCATGATTTTTTTGCATCAAATCTGATATAAGCTACAGAAAAATAGAAAAATTTAGAAATTTGCATTGCATTTTTACCATTAATTTGCTAGGCTTTTGTAGAAAATTTAACAATTTTCATTAAACCTTGTAATTCCAAAATCTAGGGTTAGTAGGCAAAATCTTCTTTCAGATTTTTCTACTGATCTTAGAGGCTCATTCAAATTTGCATTTGGCTGTAGTCTTGTATTTTAGTGTAAATTTGCATTTAGATTTTAAATATTTGCACTTTTGGATAGAAAATTTCAACAAAACTAGCAATTTTCATGCATTTTCATTAGATTTGCATTGGCATTTTGCACATTAAATCTTGGAAATTATTTTCAGATATAAGATTAATTCATTTTTATCATAAATCAGACTTCTAAACATTCACATAGCATTTTGTGTCAAGATCTAAAATCCAGGGCTTCAAAAACACCGATTTTCACTAAATTTGGCCTTACCGACTCTCTAAACTTGCACCATAGGCGTGTTATGAAGGGTATTTTTGCATTAAGTGGCTATTATTAGGGTAATAATTTTTTTCCCCTCCTAAAAATCTTCACAAAACCCTTTTAACGGGCTCTTGTATTGAAAATTTGGTGAAGAACTACACATTTTGACTATTTTTGCCCTAGAGTTTGACCTAGTTTGCACTCCAAGCGTGTTGTGATAAATTTTATTGATTAAGTTGACTGATATCATTGATTTAATTTTTTGCACCCCATGAAATTCATTACAACACTTCTTTTGCTAGGTATTGGAATTGAAAAACTGTGAAAAATAGCCTATTTTTGCTATATTTTCACTAGGGTTTTACCTTAAGTGGCACTAAAAGTGTGTTGTGTTGGGCATTTTGACATTAAGTGTCTGTTATTACTGATATAATTTGTTTTCCATCATCACTTTCCTTACAACACCCTTGGTCATGCCCTTTTGCATTGAGTTTTGGTGAAAAAAGTGCCTATTTCGACATATTTTCACTATATTTTGACTTGGCATTATCTTAGATCTACATCAAGAGCATGGTGTGAAGGATTTTATTGATGTATTAGATTTAAAATAGACTTATCATTTTCTGCCCTTGATAAAAATCCTTACAACACCTTTTCTTTCATATATTTGCATTGAAAAAGTACAAAAAACAAGCATTTTAGATCATTTTTGCATATAAGTTTGCATTGGTCTTTTGCATACTTTTGAGAAAGCTTTTAAAATATAATTTTGCATCTCATTATGGCCTATTCATGTTATTCATCTCTGAAATCTTTGCATGAGTATATCCTAGATTTTGAAAATTTCTCTAATTTCACTAATGAGAATCCTCATGTTCTAGAGCACATAGCTTCTGCAAGTGGTATTGATGCTTCTATATGTTCTACATATGAGATGCAATTACTTTGTTATACACATGATTTTAATAGCTTCACACTATCATAGGAGCATATCCTTTGATATTAGAAGTGTAGACACCCAAATTTGTCCCAACTTTGTCCATGTCTAACAACACCTAGTCAAAAACATTACTTAGACATGATTAAGCATTTTATCCTAAACCCACTCTTAATACCATTAATTAAATAAATTTTATTTATTTAATTAAAATCCCATCTTAATCCCATCCTTATCCCACTTAGCCAATTAATTAAATAAATTTTATTTATTTAATTAATTTCACATGCATAATCCCACTTTCCAATTAATTAAATAAATTTTATTTATTTAATTAATTTTTAACTCATATCCCAACTAATTCAAATATTTTATTTGAATTAAACACTCATCTTTTATCACATTCTAACACTTGTCCAGTCAATCATGTGTTGTAAGACAACTTCCATTCATATCCTTCACATGCACAACTAATGGAACCTAAATTTAGTATCTTTCAATTCTAGCCATTCACATAGCCTCTGAATCTCCACCGTTGATTGATCTTGGTTGAGTCCTATATAAACACCCTCTCATTCTATATGAGAGGGGGGATCCAGCAATCATATAGCACCTACATTATCATCTTGAGCATCTTGAGCATCTGAGCATCCAATTGAGCTTTTATCATCCATCATGGCAGCTTTCAACATTGTAATTGTTCATTGTTGAAGAAGCAGTCCACATCTCTCAAACAAGGAATCGCACGGTCTAGGTGATGTTATGCTTGAATTGCATTGTTCTTTGATTTCATTTAGATTAGATTCCCTGATGATGGTAGGGTTAGGGTTTCATGACTATGTCTGATCTGCTAAACCTGACTTTTCACCTATCACATTCTGGCACGCCCGGTGGGACTCACGTCCCTGATTAACTCTCTTGTTTGAGTTATTTTTGTGAAGATCAGATCAAGTTTTTGTTGCAAAAAAATTACATCTTTGAAACCCTAGTTTTGCAAATTTTGAGGGTAAGCTGTCATAGATCGTGTCCTGGGTAAAAACAGACTGCACCATTGCGATTAGGAGGTCTTTTCCATGAATTTTGACTATAAATTTGCCTATCTTTTGTGACTGAATTTTTTTAGGGCTGCAGGTCCGTACAGTACAGATTAGTACCTTATAGATCCCACGAGCCCTATATATCATCGATCTTTGGTTTTCTGTGTTGCAGGTTTATGATATTATCATTGTAGTTTTAATATTTTGGGCCGAGGTTAATATTTTATATGCAAGGATTGGTCGAATGTTGCAGGTGTATTAATAATTATTGTAGGTTTAAAGGTTTTATTTGGAGTCTCTTCGCGGGATTAATTTTTTGTTACGGGAATCCTTGCTGCTACAATCGGACGATTCCAGATCTTAACCTGGAATATTTCGTTGAATCCTCTGTAGGATTAATTATTTGTTGCCTTGAATGCATCTGCTCAACTCCTATCGTCATCATTGTTCAAATATCTAGTTTTTAACGAGATTTTTGTGGCTTACATCATTGGTTATCATAGGTTTCATCCGCGTTGCAGGCTAGATTTTTGATTATCAGGAATCCTGTTGTGCCCAATTTTGAAGAGGATCAAATATTGTTGAGGCTAAGTGGCATCATGCCTAATGCACCATATTGAAGACTCGGAGACCATTCATTCTTTGTTCATCAGGATTATCTTGCAATTTGAGTTCGAATTGCTCAAAATATTGTGCTTCATCACTGGAATTCATAGCATTATCATTCGAGATTCGCCTAGCTTGCATTTTTTTTAAAATTGATCATTGTTTGGTCAAAGACCATGTTTAGACTGAGTTGAAGTTTATTTTGTAGCATGGAAGGTTGAACCTGTATTGAAGAAATGCATCATGGAATTTGAAGATCGCCATCTATTGTTGATCGTTTGAGATTCATGGAGGTTCATTAAAGATTCTTGTTTAGAGGAACTCCACGCATTGCCTTGAAGACTCTGTTGAAACCATTGGAGATAGCTGCGTGCATTTAGGGGTATCGAATTCGTTAAGACATCGAATATAAGAGATATCACTATGCTTGGATACTGCGACTATTTTGATACATCAATTTGGACGACGTGAATTCCAGCAGGCTGATGATTTGAAGACTTGTTCATGACACATATCAATAGCTGATGGTGTATTGTCTTGAGCACCGAAGGATAGAGAGTTGGGTCCAAGACTAACGGGTGCCACCTTGCAGATCGTTAGAATTGAAGATACATTTCCAGCGAAGGATCGTGGTTGTTATCAGATTCGCCACCCAGTCATACTAGCGCAGCCCGAGAAGGGTTCGTATCTCATTGCTGAGATAGATCGGCCATAAAGATAATAGCGGATAGTCGTAAGAGCGATTCCAACAACACGGAGGACAGCATACATATAGTCACCTTGGTATATTTACATGGTGTTAGCGATCAACATCTAGAGATATTTGCATTCGGCATTGAATTGGTATGTTGCAATGTTATTTGATCTCTGATTTGTCTCATTGTTCTTATTATAACTTGGAGATTTCATACTGTAAATCAAGTCGAAGGTTGCCAATCAATATGCTTGGCCCACAAAACCCTCCATGCTGCCCTTTGCCCACTCAGACCACAACCATCTCCTAAGCATCGACCGTCCAATCACACCTTTTGTCACCACATCACACCAGATCTCAGCTTATTCTCTGATCTGCCATTCCCGTCGACCATTTTCCCATATCCCTTCACCAACTACACACACCTCACATCTTCCTTCGAGACTCCATGTCCGTCATCATTACCTTCTCTCTATTCTCTTGAGGAACATATCAATAGCCCTGTATAGCCCGTCATTAAGTAAGCACCCTTTCTCACCAACAACGTCTACTAATAGGATGAATTTTGCGATGTTGAGGCTCGTGTCTGGTGCAGTCTCCACTAGGTAGTTATCCATGAGCATTGAAATCTTTTCCATGGTGTTACCACTATGACTATTCATTTCCATTGCACACTATTCACCTTCATCAGTTTCATCACATGCGGAATCAAATAGAAGTTGATAGTAAATTGTGAGTGTAGTTCATCAGAGCTTCGCTTATGATTTTCTACTTCACCCCTCATTTTCATGCCGCTCACTATTCTCTCAAAGAAATCAACATCCAACTCTGTCAACTTCTGTACCCATGATTCATCCAAGCCTTCTAGTTTCCCATCCATGTAGCTCGTTCCAAACCACAGACACAATCTTTTCAACGCACCTCACCGACACCAATTATCCGTTGATCTCCACCTCGTCGACTATCATTCGATCCATTGTCAATTCCCTCTGATTTTGTGCACCACACAGCAAGTAAATCACGAATTTTGATGTTTGATCCACTTTTGAGGGCTGATCTAAACGCTGGCAATATCCACTCACAACAAATCTTTAAATGAGAGTGATCTACACTTTTTCATCGGCAGTTGTTTTGATTGCCAACATAGCAGTCTAAACACTTTATCTTTTTATTCGGTGGTCACATTACCAGTGGGGAAATTTTAAGTCGTTAGTTGTTATTTATTAGTCGACATATATCAAATTTGTAGTCAACATTCATTGGCAATATCAAAACACTTCATTGGCGTATAATACAACACAGCAGCACTCACGGGTGTTTATTTCCCTTTGACGATAGTTTTTAAATCAGTGCCAGTCAAATTGTCTCCGATGGTCACAATCAATTTCCTTACCGACAGCACAACAATTGGCATCACATTATTTCTGCAGATCTTTGAAATCCATCGGCATTCAATCAATAGTCGTAGTCAAGGGCGGTTGGAGCAACATTCTTGGCATCAACTTTAACATCCAACATTTATCATTGATTCCTCTGGTGGCTCTTTGGCATCACCAGTGATCAAACATTTGGCAAATCTCACCGCTTAGCTTAATCTCTACCATCACCCCCGCTGTGTCTAAAGCTCTATCGACACCAGGGAAAGCTTTGTTGCCACCAAGAGCCTACTTGTCGTCACCATTGCCAAGTCTGTTGCCATTCTAAAAGTTTCCCAATCATCATTAAACCCTCACCCCCACGGCCTTGCTAGCAAAGGCTTCGGGCTTTTAAGCATTTCGCAGATCTTCTAATATCCTGAGTTCTTCAAGATTTTAGTTTTCAAAATCGTTCTAGCCAAATTTTTCAAAGATCTCAAATCTTCATCAACAGCAGACATCTTTTTGCTTATCATTGAGTGGCCCTTTCAAATAGAAGACTCTTCCATTCTACTGGTAGCCATTCCCGGCCCTCTAGAGGCCTGTTGCAGGGTTAAATTACAAATCCAAACAAATAACTGCCCACAATCTTGTAGCAAATGGTGTTGTTCATTGTTTAATTCTGATTGGCATCTGTTATTTTGTTAACATCCCTGGCAGTTTCAAAGCCGACTACCCATCAACAACAGAATATTTTTCTTTGACAAGCTTGCAAGATTTGGTTAATCATTTTCTGCAATCGACACTCAAGCAAGCGACATCTTAAGATTGGTCACCTTCAACGGGCTCCATAGCATATGCTATAGTTCTAAGCTTATACATTTTGTTCAGCGCTTGTTGGTTGTTGACCTCAATGGTTTCAAAGTCTATCAATGGTCTAAATATCTCCATCAACGGCCCTCAATTCAAATCTAGCTGTCGTTGTTATAACTCTGGCAGAATTTCATACACCGGCATTAACTTCCATGGCAGTCAAACAAAAGGCTCATAACACATGGTTCTTCCAATCCAACATTGACTATCAGAGGAAACTGCCAACCTACTAAACTGCTAGCAGAACATATATCTTAATAGCAAGGAGTAAGAGGGACCTAGCCCGGGCGATTCCGCTTTTGTTTTACTTTTTTGCTAATGTGACCGTGGGCCCTCCTAACTCAAAATGCCAGGTTCTGACATTGACAGCCAGAGCACAAACTTTCAACATGTGAGCGAAGATAACTAAACTGCCAGCGGTCATTAAATAGCCAGGGTTATCTTTTGCCTCCTACATGCCGAAGGAGGCTGTTTTTTTCAAATTTTCATAACTTTCACATACGGAGGCCAAATCACACAAACAAGGACTCGTTGGAAATCTAGGAGGATGAACTTTGCAGCTGAGTAGGTTTTATCAGGTGACTATACTATTTTTAAGGCTTTTTTATCAGTCAAAGTTCAGCTTCCTTGCAAACTTCATTTGAGCATAACTTGAGCAATTTTGATTGTTTTTCAGCGAAACTTTTTTTCAAATTGCTTAGAATCTCCTGAACTTTCTGTTTATGCAATATATTCTCTTGTATTAGATCATTTTCATCAGAATTTTTGGATTTCATCTTTTTCATGTAATCATATTCTTTGCAAGTTTACTTGTTTCCTTTTGGAATTGGTGACTTGTAAGGGCATCTAAGGAGCTGGAGCAGCATTGGCATCAACATCTATAGCAAATTAGAAAGTGATTGTATCAGGTGCACTCATTCTAATCTTTCATCTCTTAATCTTGTTTAATCACACATTTCAATTTGGGCATAAAATGAATAATTGTTTGCAAATTCACATCAAAAAATTGGGCTAAAACAAATCATTGTCTTCCATCACATTTGGATTTAGGTTTAAAAAGAACAAGTGCTTGAATTGTCTTCCACCCATTTCATTTTCTAAGGGTCAATTAACAAGTGCGAGTGTGAATCAAGTGATAGTTCACTTGGTTTGATTTTGTAAACCCTATCTAGGAGGCCTGCTTGGAGACACACCACTCCAAGGGATGACCTCAATCGAGGCTGAATCGAAAGACACCCTCATTGAGAGTTGTAAATCTTGTCACTCTTGGCTAAGCCCCAAAGAACTTTATACATTTGGGAAGTGAAGGTGAAGGGTGGGTTACCCCTTTCTCCTGGCTGTGTGATAGGATTTCACTTTCAATTCCATAGTCAACCTCGTGTAAACATAGCCTAAAACCTAATTGGCCATACCCACTTGACTAGACATTAAGGCTTGTTGATGTGTCCTCCATGTGTGCTTGCTTAATCATCACATTTCAATTTCAAAGTCAAAAACTTGCTTATGTGTCTTGCATGAGTGATTCATGTGTGTATATGCATAATCATTTGTTTGAACATTGCCAAATCAAGCTATAAACACCAAACACATAAACAATTCATCCTACCTTTCATCCACATCACCCAATTTTGTTATTCCACATCATATCCTAATCATACCCAAATCAATTTTATTCTGAACATATCCTAGTCATATCCATACCCATTCCAAATTATATCAACATCATCATCAACCTAGTCCTACTCAACACTTATCAATATGGTCGTAATCATTCAAGGGGGCTATCCCTCTAATTATGAGACAAATCCCAAGCCTAAGGTGACAATTCAAGGGGGCTATCCCTCTAATCATGAGACAAATCCTAAGCCTAAGGTGACAATTCAAGGGGGCTATCCCTCTAATCATGAGACAAATCCCAAGCCTAAGGTGACAATTCAAGGGAGTTATCCTTATAATCATGAGACAAGACCTAAGCCTATAATCACAATTCAAGGAGGCTACCCCTCTAATTCAAATAATGAAATAAAACCAAAGCCTAAGGTCACAATTAGAGGAGCCCCTCTTCCTAATCCAAATCATGAGAAGAAACCAATCACAATTAAAGGTGGCTATCTTCCTAATCCAAATCATGAGAAGAAACCAATCACAATTAAAGGTGGCTATCTTCCTAACCCAAATCATGAGGATAAACCAAGACCCAAGGTCACAATTAAAGGTGGCTATCTTCCTAATTCAAATCATGAAAGTGAACCAAAGCCCAAGATCACAATTAAAGGAGCCTCTCCTCCTAAGACCAAGTTTATACTTCGAGGAGGATATATCTTTATTGATGAGGATGAGACAAGTCCAAAACCCAATCCATCCACACATCAAATCAATTCCACATTAACTTATCCCACTTCATACCAATCTAATCCATCCACACATCAAATCAATTCCACATCAACTTATCCCACTTCATATCAACCAAATTCATCCACATGTCATATCAACCCTTTATCAACCTATCACAACCCTTATCCATATCAATCCATATCACAACAATCATTATCTTATGCAACCCCTCCATCATCATCAGATCAACACATTTACCAACATCAACAACAAATCATATCACAACAAGAAGTCCAAACACTCCCAACCTCAACAAATTCCACCTCAAACCTATGAACATCCACCTCAAGTTTATCCAATCCCTCATGCCACCATTCCAATGCACTACCAAGCCCATCCACAAAGCAATCAAGTGATATTACAAGAACAACATCCAAGTCCCAATAGCCCTTTGTACATAAATCAAGCAAGTCCAAGTACACCTTTTCAACAAGACCACCAAGCACCATTGATAGACCTAAGTCCACCTTTGCAACAAGAAGCACATGCAAGTCTAAGTGGTCCCTTGTACATAAATCAAACAAGCCCAAGTTATCCTATGCAAGATCTAATAACCTTTGACAAGGGAGATACCAATCTAGAGTGGCCTTCACCATCCAATCACATGCCAACACATGAGCCAACTAATCCTATCCCAACACCACCATGTGATCCTACCCCTAGTCCATTGGTCCATCAACCTTCCAAATCACCAAGCCCTTCTTTACCTTCATCACCATGTCATTCTAATCCTTCACCAAAGGATGCGGCTGAGATAGTTTTACAAAGGATGCTTGAAGCAAAACTCATTGAACTTCCTAAAGTTAAACCATGTGAAGAAAGTCTATATGATGAACATGATTATTGCGCATACCATAGGACCAAAGGCCATAATACAAATCAATGCCCAATATTTGTCTCAATTGTTTGCAAGGTGTACCCACCTATAATGGGAAATCGTGCCACATCATCCTCATCCTCATCTAGTCCAAATCCTAATCCATCCAATCCAATTAGCTCTCAACCTAATCCTTGTCCTAATCCTAATCCAACACCATCTACCATTATCATCCATCCATTATATTTCCCATCCACCCATACACTTGCAAAGGATGTGATCCATTGGCTACTAAATAGGAATAAACTACCCCCATGTCAAACACCAATTCATGAGCCTACCAATGAACTTCCAAAGGTCATGTCCAATCCTATAATCTCATCATGTGGTTCACATATCCTTGAACCTCTTCAAGAGCCTTCCATTAACATACCTACAAGCCAACAAGTCTATTCAAGAGTCTCTAACCACAAGCCTAAGTCAAGAGCCATCATGCCTCCATGTTGATAACTATCAAGAGCCTATCAAGTCCACTCAAGAATCTTCCACTTCCATCCAAAGTCAAGAGGTATGCCAAGAGCATAATCTTAAACATGTGGAAATATTGAACCTTAATCTTAATCAAGATCAAAGCACCTCTAAGTTCCACCTATCCATGACCTACGTATGGGTTGCCCTCAAGCTATTAGCCATCACCATGACCCTATTCATGAGCAAATTTATCCCTTTTATAGCCCACTTAATCCTATTTTTGCTCA
Organism: Cunninghamia lanceolata; assembly: GCA_027924645.1. NCBI lineage: Eukaryota > Viridiplantae > Streptophyta > Pinopsida > Cupressales > Cupressaceae > Cunninghamia > Cunninghamia lanceolata. The sequence continues at coordinate 5,569,345 of BSBN01000209.1, forward strand.
TATTTATGATCAAGTTTCTATCTAAGATCATGAAAATCATGATGATCCATTTGGCCAAACTTTATCTATCTCATGATCAAGATGATATCTATGATGAAGAACCTATTCAAAAGTACCTTGATCCTATACATAATCCCATAACCATCCATGAGCAAGATATCCAAATTGCTCCTAGTCATCCTCCATCTAGCCCTATCCGTAATGAGCAAACATCCACTTGTCATAATGAGACATGTGCCTCTCAAGAACACATAAGCATAGAAGATAAAACAAATAACTTGGATCTTAGTGAACACAATGCTAATGATCCTCCTTCCACATCTACCATCGATCCCATTTCAAGTCCACCATCATGTCCTAGTAGTCTTACCACCTTCCTTAGGACAACAACAACCATTGTCCTCCATTTCATCTTCTCCATCCAATAAAGAACTCAAGTCTAGTTCCCAAAACACATCTAGTCCCATAGTCAATCGCATCCTCCAAAACATGAACTACCAAGGTAAAGGCCTAGGTCTTTATGAACAAGATATTTTGGAGCCAAACCATGTCAAAATCCCTCCAAGCTCATATGGCCTTGGATACACACCCCAAGGTAAACAAGGCCAAGATGTTGGTAATCCCTTCATGCATCCTAAATCTACTACTTTCCATCGCACTCCCCATCATCTACCCAAAACAGATGTTGTCATTCCAAATCCATCATCCTATAAATGTCAAAAGCATGTGACCATACACCTTCCGCCATCCACTTTGCCTCCATTACTTTCAACTCCAAATATCCCTCCATCCACCTTTCCACCATTGCTTCCAACACCTAACATACCTATCATACATAAGTATCCTTACATCCCTAATCATGGCCAACAAAAGCACACATTGCCTAAACATGAAGCTTCCAATCATTCCATCCACTCCACCCACCCCATGGGATTCCAAAATAAACATTTGGATGCCTTTATCTATAAAGCCAAAAATCCAACTAAAACTCCTAAGGACCTTCATGCCTTAGGGCATCAATGTGAAAAGTCTCTAAATCATCCATCTTCTAAGCAAAGTACATTCACAAAGCTATCCAAGCCCTTACCTCCAAAAGAAAAGCCCAAAAGCAAAATGGTTTGGGTTCCTAAGCAAATAGCTAGCAAGTCAAATGAGGCATCCTCATCTACATCTCAAGAATCCCAACCACCTATATCCATCTAAAAATTCTATTCTCTTCAAAAATCCCACAAACAAAGCAAAAGCACTAAAAATACTAAATCTATGTGGGTTCCTAAATCACTTCATCAACCATCTCCTAATCAAACATCTCCATTGCTTCCTACACCACCATCTCATCAAAAGCTTCAATGTTTAACACGGCGTGTGTAACCGTTGGTCATGGTTCCCTTCCACTCCACAACACCTTCACACAACTACATCTTCCCATCTTCCATCCATTATCCTACATATCTCCCCCATGCTATCCCTATGGTCCATGCTTTTACATAATCCTTTCATCCATCTTCATTGCATAAGCCTATATAAAACCATACCATAAGCCACTAGCCTACCCTACCATGATCCACATCATAATCCATTATCTACCTAATCCATCTTCCATCCATGCATTCCTTTATCAAACATCATGGTTGCTCACTTTCCATTGCAACATAATGCATCATCCATTTCTTCTATCCATTTCGCTATCTTATCATTCTTGACCAAGCCATTTCTTTTCGAGAGCATACCCGTGTTTGTCCAACCCGCCTATCCTCTCGAGGGGGCATCATCATCATATCTTTCCATCATCATTATCCATATCTTAACTTCTTTGAAATGATGTTACTTGACATAAATCTTATCATCTCGAACATCATCTCAAAGAGGGGCAAAATGTAGACACCCAAATTTGTCCCAACTTTGTCCATGTTTAACAACACCTAGTCAAAAACATTACTTAGACATGATTAAGCATTTTGTCCTAAACCCACTCTTAATACCATTAATTAAATAAATTTTATTTATTTAATTAAAATCCCATCTTAATCCCATCCTTATCCCACTTAGCCAATTAATTAAATAAATTTTATTTATTTAATTAATTTCACATGCATAATCCCACTTTCCAATTAATTAAATAAATTTTATTTATTTAATTAATTTCCACATCATATCTTATCTCATCCTATTCAACTTCCCAATTAATTAAATAAATTTTATTTATTTAATTAATTTCTAACTCATATCCCAACTAATTTAAATATTTTATTTGAATTAAACACTCATCTTTTATCACATTCCAACACTTGTCCAGTCAATCATGTGTTGTAAGACAACTTCCTTTCATATCCTTCACATGCACAACTAATGGAACCTAAATTTAGTATCTTTCAATCCTAGCCATTCACATAGCCTCTGAATCTCCACTGTTGATTGATCTTGGTTGAGTCCTATATAAACACCCCTCATTCCATATGAGAGGGGGGATCTAGCAATCATATAGCACCTACACTATCATCTTGAGCATCTTGAGCATTTGAGCATCCATTTGTGCTTTTATCATCCATCATGGCAGCTTTCAGCATTGCAATTGTTCATTGTTGAAGAAGCAGTCCACATCTCTCAAACAAGGAATCGCACGGTCTAGGTGATGTTATGCTTGAATTGCATTGTTCTTTGATTTCATTTAGATTAGATTCCTTGATGATGGTAGGGTTAGAGTTTCATGACTATGTCTGATCTGCTAAACCTGACTTTTCACCTATCACAAGAAGATTTAACTAAATTCATCTCTAGCAATACTCATGAGAAAGATGAGAGTGAAAAGCCTTTTTCTACCACAGAGTATGATGATGATGATGTACCTTCCCCTCATCCCATTGCTTTCCTTGGCCAAGATGTAGCATTAGCGGATGAGAAAAGGTCTCTCACATTAAATACTTTATGGATGGCTATTAGGAGCAATCAAGAGGGAAACAATGTTAATTCAATAATCATTAATAGACTTCGTAGCAATATTCCGAAAATGATTGTCCGAGGGGCACTTAGTGCACCCTCTTGCTTAAAACTAGTGATTAGTATCCAAGGTGCTCAACAACCACCTAGACCTCCTGATTACATTTATGATTATGCAAAACAAATTGCTCAACCAAGTTAAGGTGTTCAAAATGTGTTACAACAACCACACCACAATGTGATTGCTCACACATACAACACCCATAATAACAAGCAGAGTAAGAAAGCACTGCATGTGCTTGTCTCTCTTCCATGTTATCAACCTATGCTCTCTCCATCACCTTGCCTTACTCATAAAAGTGGTCAAGAGTATGATCTTGTCAAACAACTTTGTGCTACTCCGGCTAAGATCTCTCTTTGGGATTTAATACAAACATCACCTACATACCATGGAATGCTCCAAGAAGCTTTACAAAAGGTGATTGTGCCACCTTCTGTTAAGTTGAATGATTTAGCAACCATATTGGATAGTATGCATGCGACAAAAATAGATATTCTCTTTCAACCACAGGAATTACCATCAATTGAAGTTCAAAACCAATATGATCCTCTTATAATCTTTATCACAATAAACAAAACATTGGTTAAGAGAGTTATGATTGATAATGGATCGGCTCTTAATGTTTGTGGCATAGATTTATTACATAAGATTAAAGTTGATACATCTACCATCAAGCTGGAACCGTTAAGTATCCATGGTTTTGACAATGTTGGACGACAATCTATAGGTACTATAACTTTACCTATACAAGTGGGACCTGTGATTGTGCCTACTCTGATTCATGTCATGCCTAGTTCTTTATGTTACAACATGATTCTTGGTAGAACTTGGATTCATGCATTGGGGGCAGTCCCTTCCACTCTACATCGTTCAATCAAATTTATATTCAAAGTAAACTTCATACTATTCATGCTGATCCTGAACCAGATAACTATTTACACATTGAAATGCAAAAACTAGTTTACAATCATATGAGCTTAAACAATTTGCGAGGTGATCCATCAATGACTAATGTTGTACAAGACTCCCAACTATCAAATGCACTTGTTGGTGATGATTGGGGTTCATTAGATTTTAACCCTTGCAGTACAGGGGAATACAAATTTAATAAACCTGACACATCAAAAGTCGCATTGATCTCGTCTAAACAATCTTTTGAAACATCTGAGAAAAATAAAGTTTCCTTGGTTGAAAATAAAGACAATACCCTCACTTATACTACAAATTATGATACCTATGAGGCTTCACCTTCTTCTAAAGAAATGGACTCTCTATATGGTCGTGGATTTCAAATCTTGTACAAAAATAACAACTATGTAGGCAATGGTTGCGGTGTAAATCAACAAGGAATTAGAGTACCTTTACAACTTGCTGGAATTAACTACACAACAGGTATAGGATACTGCTCTTTGAAACCCACCAAAGCCTCTTGTCATCCTAAACTTAATATTAATACAATATTAAAACAACATGAGAGATATCCTAAATGTGTATGTTCTTAACATTGGTGCTACCAGGTAAGTATTTATAACCCTTTATTTCTCTCATGATGTGCTTCCCTCGTGATGTGTTATGTGTTGTTTAGGCCTCCTGGGATGACCCCTGATTCTCTTGTAAGGTTTGGGATACCAGGAGACTGCCTTTGTTGTGACCTTCTTCTATTTGTATCATCACTCTTCTAAATTGCCTCTCTCTGATTTCATTGTTGTATGTTGTGCCTGTTGGTGCTTGCTACAAGTTTGGGTCTCGAGTAATTGAATTCGCAAGCCTTTCATGAAAAAATCAAAAAAATTCTAAGTCCCTCGGCCTCCTGCACAATTAAATTGTATGTATCGTTCTTTGTATATGGCCGTTGTATCTTTGTATGTACAAGTGCAGATGTACATTGGCAGACCTGAAAATGGAGTTAAATCGGCTTCAGAATGGAGAAATATGAGTTGTATGCATCTTTGTATGCATATTGGGTTTGTATCTGTCATTTGGGTACATTTCTGGGTGTGAAAATATGGATGTACATTGAAGATTCTATCACATATTCCTGTTTGATTCCACGGTTGTACCGAAAAGATTGCATGTATATGTTGTTGTATATTTGATATGCAACGGGTGAGATACAATGGCGGACTTCAAAAAGATTCAAATCGGGTTAAATAGTTGTCGAGCCCACGGTTGTATCAAGGGGATTGTATGTATGTTCGATATACAATATGACATACAAAGCAGAATGTACAATCCCAGACTTCAAAGTATTATCAAATTGGGCCTGGCAGGCATGCATACAAGTGCAGAGTTGAAAAGTCAAATGTAGTTTCCTTTGTATCTTGCATTGTGGTGGTGTTCACCTAGGGTTAGGGTTTTGACTTCCAATTTGCAGGTTCCTGTGAATTTTCCTTCAGACCCTTAGTGCCTTGGTTTAAATTGTTCCCCGGCCCACATGCATTGTTTAACTATTTTTCCTATCGCATTTGAGAAAATTGTTAAGTTCTATGTATGCAAAGGTGAAATGTATGTCAGCAAACTTGTGAAATCTCCCCGCGGACCCTTCGAAAATGATAAAAAATGAGTCAGATGCATTTCTGAATGCATATCGGGCTACAACTTCCAGTGTCTGAATGTTTCTAATAGTGGCCACGAGGGTTTCATGTATCAAACACCGCGGGCCCTGCCAAGTATCGAGCCCTAGTTTATTGCCGCGCTTTTGTTTTTGAATGTAGCTTTAACGCGGAGCGTGCCACGTAGCAGAAGCTGTGTCTTTTTTTGTTTCTAGGTTAATTGCTGCGGATGGCACCACGTGTCAGCTTCTGACTGGAGTTCCGCCAAAGTTTCAATGAAGTTTCTTCTAAGTTTCAAGAGTGCCACGAAATGCACCACGTGGAGGCACCCGAAAGACTCTAAAAGTTTCACAATCTCCACCAAGGGCTTCGAAGACCCTTAATGTTTCTCAAAGCAACATGGAGCTTGCCATGTGTCATTGTCCGCTTGAGTTTCTAAAAAGTTTCTAAGCTGCCGCGGACAGCGCCACGTGCCCCTTGAGGTTGCTGCGGAAGCCGCCAAGTGTCGGCTTCTATGATTGTTTCTTTTTGTTTCTGGGTGTGGCGAAGTGAAGGTGGGTCCTAGTTAACAGTTGCTACTACGGATGTTGCCAAGTGGTAGCCTCCGCTTGAAGTTTCAAGAGCCCCTTTATAAACTTTCTAGATGTGTGGAAGGCGCCAAGTGTCAGCCTCCACCGGGAGCTTCAAAAGTTTCTAAATGTTTCAAGAGAAGGCTGCGGAGCTTGACAAGTGTCAGCTTCCATGGACTTGCCTCTATTTCTCTCTTATGGGGGCTACCGCGACGGTTGTGGGCCCCTTTTCAATGTGCCTCTAGTTTTAAATGTTGCTGATTGTGATAGCTGTCACTTGCAAGGGACACTTAAGGTTTGACATAGTATGTTTCATGAATGTGGCGGAAGGCGCCAAGTGTCACCTGCGGGGGCTGCTTCAGTATGGAGACACAGTTTAGTAAGGCTTCGTGGAACCTACCAGGTGTCAGCTTCCGCTGGATTTTCATGGAAGGGTCTCTAATGTTTCATGGATATCACGGATGCTGCCAAGTGTCGCATTCCGCGTGAGGTTTTAACAAAGGCTCTCGGCAGGCAAAACGGAGGAGCGATGACCCAGCGATAGAAACTCGAAGTGTCTGCGTGGCACGTTTTTGTTGGTTTGTGACTTTTTAGCATTTTTGGGGCCATTGATGTCAGCGGTTGGTTTTTGATCGACGGCTATCTTTCAATTTTGATGCGTCATGGGTTTCTTCACATTTGCAACTATTTTTGGTGGGAGAAACTTGTTGCGACTACATTTCCAGAGGCTGTGGGTAGATGAAACAGTAATGGTAGTTTGTTGCAGAGGTATGGGTCGTATTGATAGCTCAACCACCTGAATTGATGATGCATGTCCCTGAGTGGTGGCGCATCTCCCAAGTTCACCTGTTCCCTCCTCTTTGTCCCCTATTGCATTTATGATTTTGAGCACCATTTTTCTGATATTGTGTATCTAGCGGGATTTTTGGCCTCCCTTGTAATTAATTTGTTTAGTACATAGTTTTGCTATAAAAAAGTAGACAGTGTAATTCATTGGTGGTTGTTGAAAGTTGGACATTTTTTGGCTCTGTAATACAATACAACTGACCTGGTTGCTCTGTGCAGTGGATTTTGTGAGTTTATGAGTCTCATGTCTTATGTTTTGTGCATAAATTCATTGGTTTCATGTTGATTTAGATGAGTAATGCTATACTGCATGTGTTTTGTTATCTGTCTCCTGTATTGAATATACTCTTCTTTTGAATCTGGATATCTAAGGGGTGTCTTGGGTTCTAGGATATAGGTTTACTATATTGAATGCTTGATCTCTTAACTTCTGTTCAAGGGATAGATTAAAGTGTTTTCAGATTGAGTGTTGAGAAGAATATATTACAGTAAGGATATCATAAGTAGAGATAACTTGATACTATGTTATGGGATGTATCTGTAAGGCAGATATCACACAAATCCCCTTGAAATCCAATTTTAGTATGTTTATGCTAAACATTTACATGTGTATGTCTATGACTCCAAGCCCTGGATAGGCACCAATCTAGCTCTGTGTTGAGGTTATACACCAGGTCCAGCTCTGCACCCAAACACAACATCAAAATCAAACTCCAAAACAACCATTAGGATAGTAGAATTAGTTTTAGGATCCCAAGTCCTCTGTCTACAACTGAAAATAGGCCCAAAGCTAGCCCCTTTGCTCTTATCTTGCAGTTTTGGTCTACTTACAGGAGGACTTATCTGCTTCATTTCAGCATCCCAGCCTTTGTATGCATATTCTCATGGATGTTGAGTAGGGAATACCCCCCTAGGTTTTGCAGAGCCTGAAGAAGAAGAGGAGATAAAAATAGAGTCTATCTCCTATACTGTTGGCCCCTGGCCCAGAGATCCTGTTGATCATTGATGGCTACCTTGTAGGGAAATCTGGGAGTAAGCATCCAGTCTGGGAAAATAACCAACACATTGTATGTATCTCCAACATACAACTGCATATACAAGTGAATATACAAGCAGACAAGTGCAATAGTGGACGTGGCCAAGGAGTTGACTGCATTTGTGAAATGGGTGAGGTCCACCATTGTATATTGGGGTTGTATGTTCCCAATATAGGACATACAACAGGTAGATACAAAGAAATATACAAAGTGGGAGCGGTCAAAGTCAATGGTCTTCAAAAGCATGGTGGGGCTCGCGCAGTTGTATGTCTTGTGATTGTATGTATGTGCATATACAATGCAAGATACAAAAGGCACATATACAGTTTGGACATGAAAGAAGAGTGTGTTATGGCAGATTTCAGGTTGGGGTCCGTAGTTGGTTGTATATGGTGCATTGTATATGTGATATACAACGTGAGATACAAAAGTGCAAATACAACGCCGGATTTGAAAATTGTTCCAATCTAATTGATAGATGAGTTGGATGTCTATGGTTGTATGTATATTGTGTATTGTATATATGCAATGTACAAGGTAATAAACAAAAGGGAGGATACAAAGCCCAGACCCGATAGCAATTGCAATTTGTTTTATAAGGATTTGGGGTCCGCCTTTGTATGCAGGTGATTGTATGTATATACAATCTCGTATGCAACCACAGATGCAAAAGAAGATACAATGGATTGGTGATGAAGATGCAAGTGCTTAGCGATAGTGATCCAATGGTAGGCTGACACATGTCCAAGACAGTTGTATGTATATACAATTGCATATACAAAGATTTGAAGGTGAAAAGGTGGTGCAGGAGCACCTTGTTCACTGAATGCCTTCAAAAGGCAAAATTGTAAAGTTTGAGTTTTGAAATATAAAAGCATATAAAAAGGTCATGATGAGGTCATTTTAATGTATTTGGATCATTTGATTAGGTTTAGGGGTCAAATTGCTGTCAAATACAAAATGCAAGAAAAGCAAAAAGATGAAGAGTCGTGATTGGAACAATAAAGATGAAGGGATAGTTATTATAACTAAAGAGTCGTGATTGGAACGATGAAGATGAAGGGACAGTTATTGTAACTAATGTAAACATCTACTTAAGGCCTTGTGAAGGCGAGGAGAAGGGGAGCCCTCGAGGGGAGTATTCCAGCATTGAACTGCGTTGTATCCACCATTAGAAAGAACTATAGATTTCTTTATTTATATTGAATCTAATTTCTGAGTATTTGTAGACTCCAAATCACTATTTTGTGGTGGAATCAACCTTGTTTGGGGCTCAATTGATGGTAGTTAATCTACCCACGAACTAGTTTCTGCCTTGTGTTGAAAACCAAGAGTCATTATTTGTTGTAGATCTATTTGTGGAGAGCAGCGCTAAGATATATTTGTTCTATTTTCAAGTATCAATGTTCTACAATGGTGGTTATGTGTAGTGGTTTCCTTTTGAGTGTTAATGTTCCTTAATCATTTGTTATGTGCAATATAATCTTTATATCGCTTGTTGGAAGGCCAGCGAATTACACAGGAGTATATATGCGTTGATATCTTTGAAAGGTTGTTTCTATTCTTAGTTGCAGATCTGTCACGCTGGGAGCAATTGCCTTGCTTTCCTAAGCAAAAGAAAGCACCAAATTGGGTTTCTAATTAGAATCGACCTGCAAATAAAAACTTAAACTGACTTGCTAAAAGGGTGTTTGGGTTTCTCTGCATCAAATTGGTATCAGAGCTGGTGAAAGAGCTAGCAAAAGGTCTAGGTTTTTTTCAGCTATGTATTTGATTTCTGTCACTGAGAAGGCAGGTGAAGAGTTGAAGGAAAACTGAAGAGTTTAAGCAAAATGTTTGGTTGGTGACCATTTTCAAAAATAGAGATCATGGAAAGTATTTTGAAGGTTGACAGTAGTTGCTAGACTGTTACAGATGCTCATGCCATCTAGTTGCGAGAAGGAATAGGATTCCTGTGGGCAGACGAGGATGAGGTCTGTTAAGACCATTCACCAATAGAGATTTGGCTAGAAGAGGGTACAAATTGAGGCCACTGCGAGAGAGAGTGGTAGTGCATCTCCAGGATCTGCTGTTGGATGAGAGGAATGGGTCTATGAAGCAGCGTGTAGGATGGACATCTGATTGAGCATTATGTTGTAGTCATTGAGGATTTGATCAGCCTAAGAATACTCCATTGCTAGGAGTAGAAGGAGCTGGAAGATGCTCTGAAATGTTGATGGTAGTTCACCATTGTTGGTTGGTTGGTCACTATTGCATTGATGTGAAGATTTGAAGCCTAAAGCTGAAGAGATAGAGTGAAAGATGAAGCTAGACAGAAATGCAGGAAAAGGTAGTTTTGTTTTGTAGGTACATTTCCAAGGGACTTGGAAATCTTTGTTGGTTGGGTGTATGGTGTAGGAGCACCTTGTTCACTGAATGCCTTCAAAATGCAAAATTGTAAAGTTTGAGTTTTGAAATATAAAAGCATATAAAAAGGTCATGATGAGGTCATTTTAATGTATTTGGATCATTTGATTAGGTTTAGGGGTCAAGTTGTTGTCAAATACAAAATGAAGGAAAAGCAAAAAGATGAAGAGTCATGATTGGAACAATGAAGATGAAGGGACAGTTATTGTAACTGAAGAGTCATGATTGGAATGATGAAGACGAAGGGACAGTTATTGTAACTAATGTAAACATCTACTTAAGGCCTTGTGAAGGCGAGGAGAAGGGGAGCCCTCGAGGAGGGTATTCCAGCATTGAACTGCGTTGTATGCACCATTAGAAAGAACTATAGATTTCTTTATTTATATTGAATCTAATTTATGAGTATCTATAGACTCCAAATCGCTATTTTGTGATGGACTTAGGCCTGTTTGGGGCTTGATTGATGGTAGTTAATCTACCCATGAACTAGTTTCTGCCTTGTGTTGAAAACCAAGAGCCATTATTTGCTGTAGATCTGTTTGTGGAGAGTGGCACTAAGATATATTTATTCTATTTTTAAGTATCAATGTTCTAAAATGGTGGTTATGTGTAGTGCTTTACTTCTGAGTGTTAATGTTCCTTAATCATTTGTTATGTGCAATATAATCTTTATATCAGTTGTTGGAAGGCTAGCGAATTACACAGGAGTATATATGTGTTGATATCTTTGAAAGGTTGTTTCTATTCTTAGTTGCAGATCTGTCACGCTGGGAGCAATTGCCTTGCTTTCCTGAGTAAAAGAAAGCACAAAATTGGGTTTCTAATTAGAATCAACCTACAAATAAAAACTTAAACTAACTTGCTAAAAGGGTGTTTGGGTTTCTCTGCATCAAAAGGCAAAATGGGCGAAAAGGGTAAAATGTATCTTCATGCTGTGAAAAGTCAAAGGAGCAAAAAGACACTTGTGTGGAATGTTTTCATTGGCTGATGACTTTTCAAAAGGCTGGTGACTGGATTGCCCGATGAAATTGAAGCCACAGATCTCGGCGGGAGGAAATGAATCGATGACCTTTGTTCAAAATTTTTAGAGTGGGGAATTTCTGTGTGTTCGCTACATCTTTTCAAGCAGGAAGAAACTTTAGAAACATGCAAACCGTTGTTGCATCCCAAAATCGGTAGGTTGGGCATTAATGGCAAAATTGCAAAGGTATGGGTCTAAAGGGACAAGCCAGCTACCATTTTTAATGAAAAATCTCTAGGCGGTGGCACATCCCCCAATCTCCCCTGCTCTTGCCTCGGTCTCTTTTGGCTGCATTGAATGTTTTGGGCACCATTTTGATGGTGCGATGTATCCGGTAGAATTTTGAAAAGACCATGTAATTAATTGTTGAGTACACGTTCTGGGTATATCAGAAACGTGTTACTCAATTTTCTGTGGTTGAAGACTTGGGCAAATTTTTGGAGGAAATAATGAAAAAAAGAGCTTTTCTGGGCTATTCTATCTCTTTCATGAGTTTATGAGTTGCATTTAAATGCATGTTGCATACATGTTCAGTTTCATGTTATTTTTATATGAAAAATGCTTCATGGCATGTGTTTAGCTATTTGTCTCTATGGCTGTATGCATCCCTTCTTTTGAATCTGGTTGCTAAGGGTTACTAAGATTCTAGGATATAGATTTCTATATTGCATGCTTAACTTTAGACCTCCGTTCAAGGAGTGGATTAAACTATTTTAGGTTAAATATGAAGAAGATTATATGGTAGCAGGGATATTTGTAAGTAGAAATAGCTAAATACTCATTCTTGGGTGACGTTTGTAAGGCAAGCACCAATCTGACCCCCTTGAAACTTGAATCTTTGTTGAGTTTGTGCAAATCATTCACATGTATACATCTAGTTGACTCCTTGCCCTGAGATAGGCACTGGTCTGCCCTCGTGTAGTAGTTATGATCCAAAATCCCCTGTCTTCCATCCAAAACATTAAAACAAATCATTTCAAAACTTCAAACCTGTTAGTTTGTAGGATTAGAAATAGGACCCCTGCATACTCTCATTCCTAACTAGTTAGATATGTCCAAGAACATTGCCAAACTTGTGATTTATCATGCAAATCTTGGTCCAAACATGAGAGTATTATGCCTGTGACTAAAAGGCTAAATCTTTCTATTGGGGGAGTCAAAGTTAAATCTTTAGCTATAGGAATACCCCCCTTGGTGTGGTAGAACTAGAAGTGAAGGGGAGGCAACTCACATAACCTCCTGTATTTGTTGGCCGAATCTACTTGTACATTGGAACTGGCAAACCCTTTGCCAATTCAGAAGAAAATCCAACAGTGTCTTATGGACATAGTGTTGTGGTTGGTGACTTGGGGGTACCCTCCTATGTGACTATCCCTAAGACACTTGTTTCTCCTCTCTGATTTATTGTTTCCCTTCCTTTAGTGTTTCCATCTAGCGGGTGGATGACGACAAACATTTATACTGATTCAGACCTAGTGTCCCTTTCGAGAGCAATCAAAAAATGGACTTATTTCCTAATATGAGGATGGGGTTGTATATTTTATTCAATGCTTGGCTAGTGGAAGCACTTGTGCTTTCTACATAGTGAATTTCATGATGTTTCTATTGCATTTACAAACCTTAACAATACTGTTGCTCTGTGCACCTTTGTTTGTCTTTGAATCTAGCCTTAGCGGTACTCGATTGGGAGAGCTTCGTGATATAGCCCCATGGTTATCCTCAAACTCTGAATTTGTTGTATAACCTTGGCTCTTTGTGTGGTTAATCATATGTATTGATGTTGTTATTTATCATGATGTTGTAGACACTAACATGTTTCTTGCAGGGATGTGTTTATGGGAACATTTGGCAATCGTAAAGTACTTGTCACCTTCGGGGGGCATGGGCTTTGCAAAAGTTGGTGTTCCCTTGTGTGTTTTATTCCTACCTTAACATGCTTCATATTGATACCTGATATCAACCACCTTAAGGTGGGGGCATATAAGGTAAGCTATCTATTATATATGTTAGCAATGTGTTTGTCCTTAGGTGTAAAGACCTGTGTGCTGAGTGCATCATGCATCTTGAGTTTGTTTGAAATCAATCAATCAATCATGTAAACCCTCTACGGAGGTGAGATATCATGTATATCCTTTTTATCTTAAGCCCTCTATGGAGGCGGGGATGGTGTATTTCTCAGAGCAGATTACATCATCCTGCCATTTTCAAAAGTCCTCTACAGAGGTAGGGAGTGGTTCTATGACTAACTCAAACATTAAGCGTGTCTTCGGTGATTGTTGTGGTGAAGCCCAATCGTCAGTGTGTGCTTGTAATGTGCCTGAGATGGTGATGAGCCTAGAAATAAGGAACACACCATCGCTTGTTTGCCATGTTTTCTCAGTGTCTTTAAGTGTGTGTGTTTTGGTGTGCTTGTTTTGTGTGGCGTGTTTGCTGCCCCATATACATAATAAAGACTAGTGCTTAGGGTTGTGCTTACTGCATTTTGGGAGGTTTTGCATGTCTTGCGTGTGTGTTGCTCCATATACAAAGACCTGCGCAATGAGTGCATGATGTATTATGGGAGGTTTGTTTACTTTCTAGTACTTGCATCTGCATTTCATATATATGAGAAAAAAGAAAAGAAAAGATATCATTTCTATCTTCCATGCATTAATGTGTCTTCTATGCATTGACTGTCTTCTCCATGTTCTATGTGACTGTAACTATCTTCTCCGCGTTTTGCGTACTTGTTACTTTTTTCTATGTGATTGGCGTGTCTTCTTTGTGCTTGAAGTGTTTGCTATGTTTGCAACCTTACTTTAATGCATGTATTGGCCTTGTGTTTATACATACATTAAAGTGGGTCTAAATGTAATGTCAGAAAATGTCCCCTTGGGGGTTTTTCCCTCATAAGGTTTAGCTCCTGGGTCTTTTGCAGGCATTTAGAACATCTTACTTCATAATTTGGCATCCCAATGGAATGAGCCCTAGGTAACATGACAATTGGGACCTAGGAGGACCCCTTGAGCTTGACCCTACCCAAAATAGGGGGGAGGACTTGAGAGCCCACACCTTAGTCCTGCCCTATTTTGGGACAGTCTCAATTTTTGGGTGTCAGTTTATGACCGTTACTTGGGTCTTATGCTGACACGGTAAGTTTGAATTACGAAAATCTTGGTGGGAGTGTTTGTAGTTGCATATAAATGCATGTTTAGGCATTCATTTGTAAACTAGATGATGACTAGCAAGCTATTGTGTTCTTAAGGTGATTCAAGGCTTTCATTGTGTTGCAAGAGCAAATTTGTGTGGTTTATGTGTTTGTGTTTGTAGATTTGAGCATCCATTTCATCATGGAATGAAGAGCATCTTCCTCCCATGATATCTTCACTACAAGGTGACATTATATTGTGTTTTCATCATCATTTCCTTTAGTTTTTGCCTCTGCCTCACAAGGGCACACACTCTCTATTTGACAACAGTGTTCGGAGACTTAAGTGTCATCTGGGGCTTGACTGAGGCAAGCCTCTAAACACCACAACCCCCTCCCAAAGTTTTCATGGTTGCAGGTTACAGGTTGCGAAGCTGGAAAAAGTGAAGTTGTAGGAAGGCATCTTGAAGTGTCAGAATTTCAGAACAGAAGGAAAAACAACCACCTGGACTTGGGCACCCACTCATTAGTCCTCCAATTTTCATGATGGGAAAATCTCCAGGACAACAGGGAAGAGTTGTAGATTGAGTTTCCAGATTTAGACAAAAAGCAGGGCATTGGACTTGGGCGCCTACTCTTTTGTCCCCAACTTTTCCACCTCAGAACCCTGAAAATAGGTACTCTGTGATTTGATATTTTTCTTCCATCTGCAAGATCTTTTTCTATTATTCTTCCGTTTACAGTCGTATTTGTGAAATTAGGGTTTTAATGGTCAATTAAGCATAAGAGAAGGAAATTTGATAATTAAACACCCTAATCCAAGCTTCCCTACATCTCACAGCAATCTAGGGTATGATAGTGAATTGCCACTCGACCCTAGATCCTTGAATGTATAGGGTGAAAGGAGGATTCAAACATCTAAACACTTAAAAACTAAGCAATCCCAATTTTACCCTAAACACTCTAAAGCTTTACACGGTGTTTATTTGGAAATTGTATGCTTGTATTGTGGGAAAAATAGTCCCTTTCATAGCTTCAATTTTCTACCTTAACCTTTGTGATAGCTTCTATGAGTTTGTACAAGTCTGTTTCAGTTTTGAGATCATTGTTGTGTTAATTCAGGTTCAACTAGACACTCTAAATCTTGGTGTATCACCATTTTTTCATTTATGTATTCCCTCTCTCCCTTTTCCTTGGTGTTCAGTAGCATAGGTTTATCTATTTTCTCTAAACCTTAAGTCTAGAAAGAGGAACTAACTTTCTCTGGAGGTTTGGTCTCAATTACATGGTCCCACTTCTTGAGACCAATCCCATGTTTCACTAAATTTTTTGGAACTGCCAAAAGCCTCAACAATAGGGTGCAAATTTAGGTGACAATAACAACCATACCCAATGTGTTATGAATCCCAAAATATGTCACAAAATTCATGCCAAAACTAGTTGTGTATAGACTTAAAGACCTTGAATAAGTAGATGAAAATCCTCTCTTACTCAACACCCAAAGATGACAGCTATACTATACTCCCCCATCAAATAAATCCACTTAACATTGAATACATAGGTATAAGAGGGAAGAACATATATGCATGATTTAGGAGGGAGAGATAGATTAAATAATTTAAAAAGTTGTTATCCCTTCACTAACTAGACCAGTGTCTACTCCATTAGGCAACAGATTCATAGGTTGTAGAGAGGAAAGAGATGCAGAACTGAAAGCATAAATGGAATCTTATGTGCATCTTCATATAATGCATATATCTCATCACATGTAATGGACATTCTTAGTTATCCAATAAATAATGTAGAAACCCACATGAAATAGAAAGAGAGAGCATCACAAAGCATTGCAATGAATTAAAGCATTGTCACATACTTCTTTAGCTTCTATTACATTCATACTAGAAAATATGGCAAGAGAGGATGAGCAACTAGGTTCAAACGCCCTCTTGAATAACTACAAACTGCAATGGAGACATACCATTACATGCATCTATCTTTGAATCACATTCCTATGCTTTACAAGGTGCACATTTTCCCCTTTACAAATCAGATTGCATTGTTTGATACCCTAGAACATAGTTGAGACACTTGCAATCTAGAAATTGGTTCAGTAACCAACCCTTAATACATCTTTAGAACATGCTTATATAACATTGCAAATCACTTTGCAGCTTGGACATGGGTTTGGAGTGGTCAACACATTTACAGGGCGACCATGCTTGTTGCATCACGTCTACATAGGTTGTGCTAGAAAAATATACAGATTTGGAGTGTCGCCCATGCCTTGGTACAAGAAATTTAATTTGAAAGTGTCTACTGCAATCTTGGGGAAAATGAAGTTCACCTACCATGCCATTGGGCTTTGGAATGATCATTAATGGCGGCCCAAAGAGTCACTGAAGTGTCTAGTCTCAATTTGAGTAGTTAATTGGCAGAGAAGGCAAAATCATTAGACTTGACAAATCAGGCCTTTGCCATATAGTATTCTTATTTTGAACTGGAGCATTGACCAACCCCTAATATCTAAAGTCCAAAAAGTATAAAGAAAAAGTAAACTAGTCGGGCTTCAGTGATTGAGTCCACATTGGACATCATTCTTCTTTTGAATGGGATTAAGAGACTCCCTGATCTCTGAAGTCTGAAGAAAGAAGCTTTTGGGCTTTAGCAATCAGGCCCATGCCAAATTGCATTTGCTTGAGGAAAAGAAACAAGTCACTTCCCAAATTCCAAAATTGAAAAAAATACAAAGGTACCATACTTGGAAGGCAAACCCATCAGGCCCTGACAAATCAAGCTTCTGCCAAATTTACTTCCACTTCGATCAGGAGAAACAAGCACATCTCTAACTCTGTAATCCCAAAAAACTTAAGCAAATATGTAGCATCAAGGATCAAGGATTGGGACTACCTTAGAATATGAGCCCAAAAGGGAAAGGAGAACCAAAGGTGACTAAACCCTTGGTTCTGACAGACTTCACCATTGAAGACTGAAGATCGGGCATGCATCCAAACTCATGTCTAAAATTCAAAGGGAAATAGAAACACCTGACTCTGCAATCCTGAAAGACTTAGCATATTTAGAGGGAATAAAGATGGAGTTTAGAGATGATAAGGATGGAATGCAATCACAGGAAACCCTGAAACTCTGAAACTCCAACAAAAGCACAAGGGTAAAGAAATGACCAAAAACATCCCACACTTAGAAAATTTTGGAAGTTTTCATGTACCCTAACACATGGGAGACCCACATAGGATATCTCACATTGGTCATTAGCAATGGGTGAAGGATTTTTCAAGCACTTTAGAGGCATAAACTTGGGATCTTGAAAGAAAATGAGGCATGTGCCAACACCACCATAGGTTTGATGGTAGAAGATGGTGTGGTGGGTAATGCAGTGAATGGGAGGTTGGATGGAGGATGAGTGATCATGCAAAAGAATGGATTAAAGGGATATGATGAGGAAGATAGATAGAATAGTGGATATATGATGGGGGGATGGAGGTATGAGTGAATGACATGGGGTCGAAGGGAACTAGGACCAACATTTACACACATGATGGTGGATTTTGAAGACTAGGGGGTAATAAGGATTTGAGATTTAGGGGGATGGTTTATTTTCAATTGTGAGATTGAGATGGGGGAGTTTAGGATTGCTGATTTGGGGATTTAGAGACCCAAATGGACTTACAATTTTTAGGATTCTTGATGAGTGCGGGATGAGGGATAGGGATTTGGGGATGGAGGGGGATTTTGATGCTCCATTTAGATTTATTAATTTTTTCTTGGGGATCCACATTATTTTTTATTTTGGAGGTGTGGACTTTTGTAGCATTTTGGATGGATTTTGCTTTGATTTTGCATATTGATGTTGTATGACATGATAATCTTTAGGTTTTTATTCTTTTTGTGTGGAGGAATCCAAAGTGCTTCCAAGGTTGATGGGGTGGTCCCATGGGGAAATATTAGTTTTGAATCCCATGGGTTTTGTGGTATCTTCATGGTTAAATAATGTGTGTGCTTGTTGGTCATGATTAGGGATTTTGGGGGATATGAGATTAATGGTGGTGATTAGGATAGGGGATTTGTTGATGGAAGGATTAGGGGATTTAAGGATGAAGGGATTAGTGGATTTATAGGTGAAGGGATCAGGGGATTTGAGGATGGGAGGATGAGTGGATTTAGGGATGAGAGATTGTTTGGGATAAGATGGAGGAGGGATAGTGACATACTTTTTGGATATGTAGGATGGAGGGGGATGGGGACATATGGTTTGGAGGTGTGACAAAGGGCACTTGATTTAGGATTGGAAGAAGTTGCCTTAGGAGGCATGAAGGTGGTACAAATATTTTTGGATTGTTTGTCTTGAGATATATAACCAAGGCCATGTGATTTTGGATGGATTTTAACATGGATGGGATCCAAGATACCTTGTTCATGAAGGCCTAAATCTTTTCCTTGATAATTCATGTTTTGGAGCATGTGATGTGCAATGGGATGTTTATGGTTTTAGAAACAATACGCGAGTCCAGTAGTAGATGGAAGGGGATGGGTGGTGGATATAAGTTGTTCCTCTCTTGTGTGAGAACTACCATGGATGAAGGTAGTGGGACCAAGGGGATATGATGATGGATGGGGGATGCGCTCGATAAGGGATAGTGAAGGATTTATGGATGAGAGTAAAGGGTCGATAGGGGATGGTGATGGATCAATAGGCGATGGTGTGGGATCGGTAAAGGGAATAGATGGGATATTTGGATCTAGATGTGGATGGGGGTTGGATTTTTTGACATGCTTTGGACTACGCTCTTGACATTGTCAGATGTGCATGGATGGTGTGGTGAGGGAGGAGTATTTAACTTCATTTTTTGTTTGAATAGACTCCTCAGATTGGGTAGATGGAGAAATGTGAGATATTTGGGATAAGATTTTGGATAGGAAGGACTTAGGGGAGGATGTGATAGGATTTATGTACCAGAGTATGGGAAAACACTCCAAATTTGTAGTCTTTTGGTACACCCTATGTGGTTCTGATCCAGAAGCATGGGCAACCTACGAATGTGTTGACTACTACAAATCCACATCCAAGCTACTACAATGATTTGTAATGCTATATATACATGTTCTCAAGATGCAAAAAAGGGGCTGGTTGGTCTTGGAACCAATCTTTGTATCAATTGTAATTTTGCCTCTATGATAAATAAAAGTCACCAATCTTCTGCCTTTATCATATGCTTTGCATTGTGTATTGTTGAAAGAACATGTACTTATTTTGTGAACCATTAGGTCTATTATCACCTGAAATTGAACCCTTTTGTTGAAGCCTTGATAGTTCCAACAATTTTAGAGTAACATGGGATTTGTCTCAAGGTGTGGGACCTTGCAGTTGAGACCAAACCTCTAGATAAGGTTGGTTCCTCCTTCTGAGCTTAAGGCTTAGAGAATTAAGCTAAATCTAATGCTACACTTACCAGGGGAAAATGTATAGAATGAATGCATAAGGGAAAATGGTGATACACTAGATTTAGGATGTTTAATTAGAACTGACATAACACAATAGTGATTTCAAAGGTTGAATGAACTACACAGACTCATCCAATCTTTAACAGAGGCCAAAAAAGAATGCTAAAACCTCTAGAGGGACCATTTTATCCACAAGGTAAAAGAGCAACATTCAAACATACATAGAGTAGAAGATAATGAGAGAGGGAGAATCAGTTGCTTGTATTAAACCCAGAGGCTAAATAGCCATTACAAAGATAGAAGAGATAAATACAAATTAGGAAGACACAAAATGATAATTTCCCCTCATTGTTGAACTGGAAATGAAGACAGAGAGGCCCAGAAGAGGACACAATCGATTAGATTCATTTAGTTCTAGGAAACATCATGAGGTCAAGATCAAGCATTAAGCACTTTAGTCTAAATAACAACCCAGCAACCAACCAACACTAATACATCTTTTACATATGCATATATAGCTTTTACAAATCACTGTGCAGCTACAGGTGCTAAATTCTAGTCAATTGATTTGATTTATGCACCCATGCTGCATTTAATTTTGGTCCATGGCCCTGTCAAAAGGCTCACATAATTTGAGGAATGTCCATGCCTTGGCACTGATTTGTCCTTGGAAGGACCTGAAGCATGGGTTGTAGAGGGTCCTTCATCCTCCCCATTCATTTTTGGTACCTATGTGTTGAATTGTTTGCACTATTTCAGCTCCTTAGATGACCTTGGTCTGCAACAATGGCATCACCTGGAAGTGCGTCTTAAGACACCCAAAAAAGTCATGCCTTCTAAAATCCTTTTCAATACTTTAAAATATTTTAAACTTACTTTCAAATATTTTAAAGCAATATATTATAGTACATGCTTTGATTTTTACTTTATTTTGCCTTTATTTTGCCTTATCGACAAATAGCCATTTTGTGAACCACTTAGCTTTTGCTTTTGCCTTATCGACAAAATCTACATTGTGAGAACTAGGCTCTCTTTTTTTCTCTTCAGGCCTCTTGGTCTTCTTCCTCGCCTCATCGGTAAACTTTCATTTCTACAAACCAACCAAGCCTCCTTTGCTGATTTTCTTTTCTATTTTTGCCTTATCAGCAAAGACTCCATTTCACTAACCATTTTGGATTTTGCATCATCTTCTATTTTGCCTTATCGACAAACCTTCCCTTTGGGAAACTTGACTTTTATGTCACCTTATCGACAAATTTCCATCTCTACAAACCAACTTTGGTTTTACTTTGGTCAAGGCCTTCCTTTCCGCCTTTGGCTCGTCTCTTTGATTTATCGATAAAATCTCCCTTGCCACGAACC
Source organism: Cunninghamia lanceolata (assembly GCA_027924645.1). Classification (NCBI taxonomy): domain Eukaryota; kingdom Viridiplantae; phylum Streptophyta; class Pinopsida; order Cupressales; family Cupressaceae; genus Cunninghamia; species Cunninghamia lanceolata. The sequence goes on from BSBN01000209.1 coordinate 5,590,723, forward strand.
AACCTTTTGGCTTCTATTTTGCTTTATCGATGAATCTCTACTTTTATGAACTTTTTGGCAAGTTCGTGCTTTTGCCAATTTCCAGACTCACCGCCTTATCAGTGAACTTTCCCTTTTCTAAACTGCCCATGCCTTAGCCAAATTTCCTTTAGTCGGCAAAAATCTCCTTCAGAGAACTAATGCCTTGGCCAACCTCTTTTCTTTTGTTTCCTTCACTTTAGGCCTTTTAGCTTCTAGTCGGCAAAATACACATTTTGTGAACTACTGTACTTTGCACTATACTGCTTCTTTTTCTATCAACAAATCACTCTTTCAATGAACCTATGAAAACATGAACTAGCCGGAGGGTTTTCCTTTTTACCGTTCTACCGACAGAGCCTTTTCTTTCATTCTTGCCTTAACTTATCTTCAGTCGGCAAACCTAAAGTTTGTCGAACCAACATTTTGCCGATAAAGGCAAACCTTATCTACCTTTGCTCCTTTGCCTTAGACATTTTTGGCCTCTCCTTTACTTAGTCAACGACTCTCCTATCAGCACCGCCAATTGGTGAACTATGAGGTTCACAAACCTTTCATATTACCAACAAAGCATGCCCTTTGCTTGCCTTTTGCCTTGTCGTTTTCTTGCTTGCTCGATCCTTAGTTAGCAAACCAATGAATTGGCGAACCTACGAACCAATGAACCAAAGGTTTGCTAAACTGAAAGTTTGTTGACTAAGGCAAAAGAAAGGGAAAAACACTTATAATTTTGGGATTTTTCTAGGATTTCCTAAGGGGAACATCCTTCCATTTATGCTTTCTCAAATCAGATTTCTCTGATGGAAGGAGGGATTTTTGGGATATTTTTAGTTTGGGCAAAATATGACAACATTTTGGTGACTATGCAGGGGTGTTTGCCTACTAAACACAAGGAATCTAGTTGCCTTATATAATCCGTTGGGCACATAGACAAAAAGGAAAACTGTAGCAACATGATCAGAATGGGCCAGACCAACACAAAATTAAACACTACCTCCATAAAACAAGACAAAACAAAAAGCAAGAAGGCAAACAATCTTGTAATGAAAATGTTGCCTGTGCTGAAGCACTTAGAGGAAGGTAAACATAAAATAGAAACAAAACTAACCTAAACCTAAACTAACAACCAGAAAACTAACTTAAACAAAGCCATTAACTAGTTCTTGAAAGCAACTACCCTTTCTCAACAATTTACAATGGTTTTCATACCTGTGGGTGGTTAAAAGGAGGTGGGAATGGGGTGGGCATACAAAAAAGTGGTGAAATGCTTCCCCAAGGACCAAGAAAAACTCACCTATCCACCTGCACTGATTGCAAATATAGCTGCCTAGAAGTAGATAAATGGGATGATCTAGCCCTTCTTGATGCTCAACCTCATGCTTTGAAGACAACATGACAAGTGGTGACTCTTTCTCATATGTCTCCAGCTGGGCCAAATTCCTTATAGGGCATACCTTTGAGATGGCGTGCAACTCAACATAGTTGATCTCGTGTCTTTGTTCTGATTCTTTCTCTTGATGCTGGTTTGAATGCTTTGACCCTTAAATATTAATTGGAGGAATGACTACCTCCTCAACTTGCTCAAACTACTCAGGATTTACCTCATCTAGAGGCACTAATTTACTATCTAGGTTTGAGAAGAAAACATCAAGCTCATCCTAGAATGAGCCTCCTCCAAGTCCTCTACACTCTTTAGTATAGAGATACTCATATGCTCCTCCTCATGAGCTGGAATTTCACTATCACACTTGGCCTCATGTCCCAGCAACTTGCCATCATTTTTAATGTCCTTATGCTGCTGCAAATCCATTGTCATATGCTCGTCTTCTTCATTTTCAATGTGACTGGGCAATTCATCAAATAGGGCAGCAACATCCACTTTTGGAGCAAACTTTGCAGCAACCTCCTCCACAGTGCCGTCATCCTCTTACCAATTCAAAAACACACATTCAGTCTCTAGTTGCCTTTGTCCCACCATAGCCTGTTGACTAGATCTAATCTGTTGTTTTGGATCTGCTAATGGATTGCATGGATGCTCCACTCATAACCTTGAGCTGGGCTGTTCTAAATTCAAACAAGCATGCCTAATGTACTTGTAGCAGTTGAGTTTATGGAGTTTAGGGACCTAACATGGCTCGATTAATTTTTTCCTTGATTGTTCCCCTGACAAGGTTGCCCTCTTGGTCTATAGGGATGCTTAGGAGCTTGGTATGGCACATTAGCTATAAGAATTGGTGCCATAATTGGCTAAATGACTTGGGCTTCTATAAATAATGGCATTGGAGGCCTAGGAGCAATCTTTCTAGCTAGAATCAAATAATTTTCTACCCTAATAGCTACCTCATAGGCATCAGGTAACACATTCCCTCCTAGAGACTGAATCATGACAACGATATCACTGCTCAGGGATCTCAAATAATACAAGAAGGCAACATTAGGGGAAGTTCTCACCAATGGTGGAATTCTGTACCAAGTCTTTTGAAACCTGAAATTGAAGTCCACCATGGATTCATAGGAACCCTTTTAATAGTGGCTAGTTGCTCTATCAGGGACAAATGATCATTGTTATCTTCAAAATGCTGACAGAGCCTAGTTCCCAAATCATCCCATTCATGAATTGAATTTGCAAGTAACCCCCTATATGACTAGAGAGATTTTTCTTTCAAGGAAGAAGCAAGGAGCCTTACTGCGACATTGTTTTGGGTAACATTGTGAATAGAGCATACATTGGCAATGTCTTGGATGTGCTCGGTAGGGGTAGTGGAATTTTCACCAGTGAAAAAGGGGATAGCCCTTAGAGATGAAATTGGGATGTCATTATATTGTGCAAGGCCACAAAGGTTCTATGTCGAGAGGGATTCCACCGTTGAAGGCCACAAAGGTTCTATTTCTTGGTAGAGTCATGAGAGTGGTGTGAAAGTTATGATAAAAATATGGAAGCCTATTCTTGATGGAGGGAAAATGCCACAACTTCCATAATAGCTTGACATACTAGACCATTGAAAAGTAGAGATGTATCAAAATATTCTTTGAAAACAAGGGCAACGTTTCTACTTTTGGAGTCTATGAACATATCAAAAGAGAGTCACTAGGTGATTTGAGATGCTCTAGAAAGCTAGAAAAGACCAAAAGTATCATTGAACTTCAATCTCTGATGAATCTTTAAGCCCTTGGGCTGCTTTCACTAGTGGATTTGTTTAGCAGAGTTGCCATGGTGTTGAAGAAGATTGCCCCAAATGGCATGATACACTGAAGAATACACCAAACTCCTCAATGGATGATATAGCTCATCAAATTGGTCCCACTGGGCATGCCAGAAACTGTTATCACTTGAAATTGCACCCTTTTGTTGAAGCCTTGATAGTTCCAACAATTTCAGAGTAACATGGGATTGGTCTCAAGATGTGGGACCTTGTAGTTGAGACCAAACCTCCAGAGAAGGCTGGTTCCTCTTGTTGAGCTTAAGGCTCAGAGAATTAAGTTAAATCTAATGCTACACTTACTAGAGGAAAAGGGATAGAAGGAATGCATAAGGGAAAATGGTGATACACTAGATTTAGGATGTTTAGCTGGATCTGACATAACACAATAGTGATTTCAAAGGTTGAATGAACTACACAGACTCATCCAATCTTTAATAGAGGCCAAAACAAAATGTTGAAACTTATAGAGGGACCATTTTATCCACAAGATAAAAAGAGTAGCATTCAAACAGACACAAAGGAGAAGATGAGAGAGGTAGAATCAGTTGCTTGTATTAATCACAATGGCTAAATAGCAATTACAAAGATAGAAGAGCTAAATACAGATCAGGAAGACATAGAATGATAATTTCCCCTCATTGTTGAACTAGAAATGAAGACAGGGAGGCCTAGAAGAGAACACAGTCGATCAGATTCATTTGGTTATAGGAAACATCATGAGGTCAAGATCAAGTATCAAGCACTTTAGTATGAATAACAATCCAATGACCAACCAACACTAATACATCTTTTATATATGCATATATAGATTTTACAAATCACGGTGTAGCTACAGGTGCTAAATTTTGGTCAATCGATTTGATTTATGCACCTATGCTGCATTCAATTTGGCCCATGGCCCTATCAGAAGACTTGTGGAATTTGAGGAATGTCCATGCCCTAGCACTGATTTGTCCTTGGAAGGACCTATAAAAGCATGTGTTGTAGAGGGTACTTCATCCTCCCCATTCATTTATGGTAGCTGCGCATTAAATTGTTTCCACTGTTTTAGCTACTTAGATGACCCTAGCCTGCAATAATGGCATCACCTAGAAGCGCATCTTAAGGCACCCATAAAAGTCACACCTTTTAAAAGCCTTTTCAATACTTTAAAATATTTTAAGCTTACTTTAAAACATTTTAAAGCAATATATTATAGTAGATGCTTTGATTTTTGCTTTATTTCGCCTTTATTTTTCCTTATAAGCAAAATCTCCATTTTGCAAACCACTTAGCTTTTGCTTTTGCCTTATAGGAAAAATCTACATTTTAAGAACTAGGCTCTCTTTTTTGCTCTTTGGGCCTCTTGGTCTTCTTCCTCACCTCATCAACAAACTTTCATTTTTGAGAACCAACCAAGCCTCCTTTGACGATTTTCTTTTCTATTTTTGCCTTATCAGTAGCGACTCCATTTCACTAACCATTTTGCCTTTTGCATCATCTTCTATTTTGCCTTATCAACATACCTTCAATTTGGTGAACTTGACCTTTATGTTGCCTTATCAGTGAATTTCCATTTCTACGAACCACCTTTGGCTTTACTTTGGTCGAGGCCCTTCATTTTTTCCTTTGGCTCACCTCTTCACTTTATTGGTGAAATCTCCCTTGCCACAAACCAAACTTTTGGCTTCCCTTTTGCTTTATCGACGAATCTCCACTTTTATGAACTTGTTGGCAAGTTCGCACTTTTGCCAATTTCCTGACTCACCGTCTTATCTCGCTTTTTCACCTTATTGACAGACTTTCCTTTTTTTGAACTGCCCATGCCTTAGCCGATTTTCCTTTAGTTGAAAAAAATCTCCTTCTGAGAACTAATGCCTTGGCCAACCTCTTTTCTTTTATTTCCTTCACTTCAGGCCTTTTAGCTTCTAGTCGGTAAAATACCCATTTTGTGAACTACTCTACTTTGCTCTTTGCTGCTTCTCTTTCTATTGGCAAATCACCTTGTCAATGAACCTATGAAATCATGAACCAGTTGAAGGGTTTTCCTTTTTACCATTCTGCCAATGGAGCCTTTTCTTTCATCTTTGCCTTAAATTTTCTTAAGTCAGTGAACTTGCCGATTGGCGAACCTAAGGTTCGTAGAACCAACATTTTGCCGATAAAGGCAAACCTTGTCTACTTTTGCTCATTTTCCTTAGACATCTTCGGCCTCTCCTTTACTTAGTTGGTGAATCTTGTGTCGGCAAAACCGTCAATCGGTGAACTATGAGGTTCACAAACCTTCAATATTACCAACAAAGCATGCCCTTTGCCTTGTCATTTTCCTGTCCACTCACTCCTTAGTTAGTAAATCAGAAAATCGACAAACCTGAGAACTAGTGAACCAAAGGTTCACCAAACTAAAATTTTGCTAACTAAGGCAAAAGAAAGGGCAAAACACTTAGAATTTTCAAGTTTTTTTTGGGATTTCCTAAGGGGAACATCCTTCCATTTATGCTTTCTCAGATTGGATTTCTCTGATGGAAGGAGGAATTTTTTGGATATTTTGGATTTGGGCAAAATATGGCAACAAGTTCCTTGTAGTTTCGACTATCTTTCTTAACCTCTGCATAAGTTTCATGAGCATTGTGAATATATATTAGTGTTTCTAAGATCATCTTGTGCATGAAAGATAATCCAAGAGTTATTCAACTAATCTTGGTGCATCACCGCAAGTACTTTATTTATTTTCCTTCTATCCCTTTTCTTGGTGAATGTTAGAATAGGATTAGTTTCAATTTTTCTACCTAAGCTGTAGGATTAGAGAAAAACTATTGATGGTTGTTTTGGCACATCAACACTAAGTAGAACCAATTACACTCTACTTCTCCTAAAAGACAACCTAATGATATTATGATTGCCCCAAGGTCCCTATAGGCTAGATCACAACAGTGTTGGAGCAGGTGAGTGGACAATGTAATTGTTTGTTCAAGGGGCCTGTGCTGTTAGAATCAACTTGAATTCTATTAATCTCTGAACGACAGATGTTTCTCTAGAGTTTGGAGTCCTAAGACCTATTATTAACTATTAAAAAAAGGGGAAAAGGAGATTAGGGTTTAGAGAAAAAAAGAAAAAGAACATGAACAATTGGATAGCTTCTGTACTTGGCTTTTCACTTCATACAAAAAAGTTAATGAGATCAAATAAAACAAGCAATGGATGACTAGTATTCCACACAATCACTTATATTGCAAGTACAAAATTCTAAGAAAAGGAAAGCAGAAGAATAGAGATATGAAAACACCATATTACATGTACAAAATTCAAACCCTATTCATCCACTTGATTAAAGATTTAACAATTAGGTACAAGATCCATCAACATAAATCATATGCAAGGAAAAGAAAATGCAAATACGTTACCACCAATAGGTAGGAACACAAGAATGACTAAGGTATCTTCTATTAATTGGAAAAACTTTTCAAATTATAAATGAGAAGGATTTCCCACACCCCAAATCCATATCAAAATTTCCCTTTACATGCCATCAAAATTACAAAATGGCTTGTGAAAATGCAAGTGCTCTATGTTCCCCCCTTTTACAAATGACACAACTATCCCTTTTATAGGGAGCTTCCTAAATTTACAATTTAAAATAGGTTCAGGTTAGCCTAAGATCCTCTCTGTGAGTTGGTCTCAAAATGCAAAAAATGTTTTATTGCACAAAGAAAAACAATATTAATTCCCCTTTGGTAAATGTTATCACCTGAAATTGCACCCTGCTTGAAGCTCGTTCAAGCATTCCAATGACACAATGGCACTGATCTCAAGGTGTGGGACCTTGCAAATGAGATCAGACCTCTAGAGAAGGTTGGTTCCTCTTTCTGACCTTAAGACTCAGAGAAAAAGATAAATCTAATGCTACCGATCATAGGAAAAAGGGGAAGAAGAAACTAAAATTAAAAGGGATGATGCACCAGATTTAGAGTGTTTAACTGCAACTGACCTAGCATAGTAATGATCTCAAACACTAAAGAGAACTCACACAGACTCATGCAGATTCAAACAAAGGTTAAGGCAAATAAACAAAAGTATGAAAGGGACTATTTTATCCATAATACATATCTTACAGCTATCAAATAAACATAGTGCAAGAACAATGAGAGAGGTAAAACATCAATTTATATTGATCATAGTGTAGACACCCAAATTTGTCCCAACTTTGTTCATGTCTAGCAACACCTTGTTAAAATATTATCCTAGACATCATGTAGCATTTTGTCCTAAATCCCACTCTTAACCCCACTTATTCCATTAGCCAATTAATTAAATAAATTTTATTTATTTAATTAATTTCCACATCATATCCTAATCCCACTATCTAATTAATTAAATAAATTTTATTTATTTAATTAATATCCAACTCATATCCTAACTAATTCAAATATTTTATTTGAATTAAGTTCTCATTATAAGCCGACTTTCCAATTAATTAAATAAATTTTATTTATTTAATTAATTTATCTTATCATTAAGCCAACATGTGTGCCTCTTTCATTTAAAAAAGATAAGTGGTACTATAGCCTTTTATTTAATATCTTTTATATGTAGTACTTTTTATGTACACAAGCACACATGAGCCCTATTCTCCTTGACACTTGTCAAATGACTACAACTCCCTTGAAGAGTGGGAATAACTAATCAATCCTAGCCGTCCACATCAATCATTTAGCTTTTAATCTCAACCATCCATTTAAACCAAGCCTTTTCTATAAATCAAACCCCTCACAAGCCATTAGCAGGCATTGAGCTTCAAGTAACATTATTCTGCCAAATTATCATTAGCATGCATTGATCCTCAAGTATCCACATTCTGTCAAAATATCATTAGAGCCTTTGCATCCTTCAACTATCATCCTCATATCATCTTCATCTCAATGTTATGTTGCAGAAGTGAGCACCCAACATTCTTCCAACAATAATCCTTCAAAATCTTGCATGCTCATGCGAGGTGGAGAAGAGCAATGGAGATAAATCGAGCATAGCATGGAGATCGGTTTGCATTACATTTGTTATTTGATTTTCATGTTGTCTTGCGCTTCATTGTGCATTGCTAGGGTTTTATCATTGTTGATTCTTCATTTATCCTATTTGCAATTTTACCCTAACTACACATAGAGGCTAAATAACCATTACAAAGAGAAGACAAATTCATTACAAGTGAAATGGACATGAAATGATAGGATCTCCTACATTGTTGAACTGATACAGAGACGTGAGAGGTTCATAAAAGAACACAATCCATCAAATCCACTAATTTTGGAGAAAATCACAAGGTCTGAGCCTACAAATGAATCCTCTACCTATGAAAATGACCTAGAGTAGCCAACAACTAAAAATCATCTTTTTCACATGTATATATAGCTTTTTTGATCACTGTGTAGCCTTGGACATGGGAAAGAGTGGTCAACAAGGAAAACTAGTCACCCATGTTGCAATAAATTCATTTATGTCCTTGGAGCATGCCCACATGACTCTACCCTAGAAAATCACTGAAGAAGAGTGTCTTCCCATGCCTTGGGTATAAGAAATTTAATGCAAAAGGAGCTATAGTGGCATAGGGGGATGAAAAATCTATTTTCCACAAGCAATCAGGCTCTGAAGAAGCATTAATGGAGGCCAGGAAGGTCGCTGAGCAGTCCTATCATGTTAGGAATAGTAGAAAGAGTAGGGAAGACAAAATAGGTTGGGCCTCAGTCAATTAGGCTTTCTCTGATTGGGCTTCCACTGATCGGGCCATTGAAAGGTGAAGAAGGAATTCCCAATCTCAAAAGTCTGAAAGGGGCAATGGGGAAACTATCAAACTTTAGAGATTGAGCCTTCACCATGCATCATACTTTTGAAAAGAAGAATCAATCCCCAACTCTAAAATACTTAGAAGAAATTATGAAGTTTGGCAAGGATTGGGCCTCGAACCTTCCACCTTCTGCCTTCCAACAAAAAAGAGGGAGAAGAAAACTCCTGCTCACTGAAGCCTAAAATACTTAGACATTTTAGAAGTTCAGTGGATTGCGGTGATCGGGTTCGCCTATCGCTTGCCAAATGGAAAGAAAGGACCGCAACCCCCACCTTTAGCTCCACAATACTTAGAAGCCTTTGAAACTAGCAGACCTCTGCCGTCGGGCCTTCCACCTTCTGCCTATGAAAAAGAAGAAGGAAGAGCAAACTCCCAACCTCCAGCACTCGAAACACTTAGGTGATTTTTATGAATTATCAAGACGGAGCTTTCAGAGCTGATGGGAAAGGCATGATGAAGAAGGGAACCCTAAGCTCTGAAACCCTGAAAAGGTAGAAAATACAAGGAAAACACTTAGGATTTTGGACTTAGCTATTTGGGGGTTTTTTCCTTCCAATTCAAAACGGAAAACACTTAGAAATCTCATGGATCTTTGGGCTATTTGGCTAGAAGGAAAAATAGGACAACATTTTGGTGACTATGCAGGGGTGTTTGCCTACTAAACATTGGGATCTAGAGGCCTTATCAATCCATTGGGCACAGAGTCAAAAGGGAACACAACAACAAGAATAGGAGTTGGCCAGACCAACACAAACTGAACATGCCTCCCAAAAACAAAAGAATAGAAAAAAATAAGGCAAACAACCTCCTAATGTGGATGCAGCCTATGCAATAACACTTGGAGGAAAGGAAAACTACTCCAAACCTATCCTAAACCTAAACTAACCAACCAAGAAACTAACTTAAACAAAGCCATTAACTAGTTTTTCAAAATAATTGCCCTTTCTCAACAATTTACAATGCTTCACATGTTTGTGGACATTTAAAAGGTGGGGAAGGGATGGGCATACAACAAAGTGGTGAAATGCTTCCCCAAGGACAAAGAAAAACTTACCTATCCACCTACACTGATTGGAAATATAACTACATGGAAGTGGATAAATGGGCTGATCTAGACCTTCTTAACACTCAACCTCATGCTTTAAAGTAAGCATGATAGGTGGGGACTCTTTCTCATATGTTTCTAGCTAGGCCAAATGCATGATAGGGCATCCCCTTGAAATTATACTTGAATGATCAATGGATACCTCATACTTGGGCTCTGATTTTTTCTCCTATTGTAGGTTTGAAAGCTCTAGCTCTTGTGGCTCAACTAGAAATATGGCTACCTCCACCTTATGAACAAGATGATCATGATTTTGTAAATTACGCTTAGAAAATGAGCCTTGCGAAGTAATCATGACAGGTGGGGACTCTTTCTCATTTGTTTCTAGCTAGGCCAAATGCCTGATAAGGCATCCCCTTGAAATTATACTTGAATGATCAATGGAGACCTCATACTTGGGCTCTGATTTTTTCTCCTCTTGTTGGTTTGAAAGCTCTAGCTCTTGTGGCTCAACTGGAAATATGGCTTCCTCCACCTTATGAGCAAGATGATCATGATTTTCTAAATTAGGCTTAGAAAATGAGCTCTGTGCATGCTCAATGGTGAAATCTCCTCCACCAAGAAGTTGATATCCCTAATGGATAATCAAGAACAAATATTCAATTTCTTCTTGCCCATGCTCAATCTCCACATCATTATCTTCCATAAAAAATGGGAGCTCCCCAAATAGGTCTATATCATTAGCCTCTACATTTTTTAGTATAAGGTATCTCTCACTCTTTTCTTCATGAGCTAGGACCTCATTCCCACACTTGTTTACATGTTCCAGCAACTCATCATGCCCCTCATGTTCAATGTCCTTACGTTGCTCTAGAACTACAACCAATGTTGGCATTTGCATGCGTTCTTCATCTTCAATGTGGCTAGGCAATTCATGAAAGAGAATGGCATCATCCACTTTTGGGGCAATTTCCTCCTCAATGCCCTCATCATTTGACTACAACTCCATTGGATTCTATTTGAGATGCCTCTACTGTTGGATTTAGGGCACACAATTGAGAGGGGGGGTGAATTAGTTGTATAAAACTTTCTCCCTTTTATATACTTAACTCCACATTATTAATTAGTAGCATAATAGAAGATCAATCATTAAAGCACAATGTAACAAATAAATAGTAGAAACACATCAACACATGAAACACCAAGATTTTGACGTGGAAAACCCGGTTAAGGGAAAAACCACGGGGTGATTAACCCAAGATAATATTCTCTATTAGAAGAATAGAAAGAACAAATGGCACATGCCAATTAGGGCTCACTGCCCGAGCACACTGCTCATAAGAGGCTCACTGCCTACAGGAGACACACTGTCTACAAAGGAATAAGTATCACATACTTGAACTGGTAAATAGCATCTTCACTATGCTTGAGTTAGTTCCATTTAAGCTCAAACCTTCTGCTCTACCTTTCACTCTTCTCTTCGCTACCACATGCTCATCTCCACAAAATACAATCTTGAAATGACTTCACAAACCTTTATTTATACACGACATCAACTTAGGAACAAACATCTAAGTCGGCAAACAACCACAAGAACATTCGCAAGGTGTATAATTCATCCGGTCGGCCAGTCACAGAAAGAACACCTTCATCCGGAAGTATTTCTTCAATTCCAAGCTCCAACTCTAATGCGGACCATCAACATGAACTAAACATAATCCAAGGACCTTCACAAGCTTTCCTGAATTACTGGGAACATCCGCACTTCCTCTACTTACTGAAATCCTTCTCTCCTTCATCCAGAACCTCAAGAACACAGTCTGTCATCACTGTCACAAAGGAATAGGTTCTTTTAGACCTTCAAACCACAAACTGATCTACTTGACACTTCAAAAGGATGTCCTCAACACTTCCTTAAATCTGCAGAGTGGGATAATGCATTACCAGACCTTACCGGACCTATCTGTCTCACTCTGTCACCACTGAGCACCTGTCGGAACCGGTTCTACTTGAGCGACCATAACTTCTTCAGATCTTCATGCGGATCCCTAAAAACTTGACTGGAGCATCTCAAGACTTATATCTATAAAACCTTTAAACTGCATCCTCTGATCCTCAACCTATCTTGGACTTTTACCTTGTTATCATCACTGTTCTTCACTGTTCCTGATTGAGACTGATTTTCTCAATATCCTCAGCACACAGCTTATCCAATCCTTCTCATTAATGCAACTTGAGTATGTTGACATCAATGACAACACCGATTAGGCCCATACTTGCAACAATCTCCCCCTTTGTCATTGATGGCAACATATGATGTGAAAAACCATCAAGACAAGAACTTCTCCTTTCTGTCACAGCTCCCCCTAACAGCAACAACCCTTCACATGTCTTCTCTTCCTTTACTACTCCCCATTTGATCATCAACTACTTGTTTTTCACATGTCTTCTCTCCCCCTTTGACATCAATGGCAAAGGGCTCATACTTGCAATTCTAACACATTAGAATCATACCAGCTGCTCCCCATGAGTAGCAGCTTCCCATCACCAATCTGGATCACAAGATATGATTGTGATATCCACCAGACTAATGCACACCAGTGCATCCTAGTTTATCACCGGAGGGGTAATAACCCCTAACTTCTCCCTGAGATACTCAAAAGATTCCTTGGGAAGAGGTTTAGTAAAGATATCTGTAATCTGATCCTTTGAGGGCACAAACTCCAATCTGACCTCATCCTTGTTCACTTGTTCTCTCATAAAGTGAAATTTGATAGATATATGCTTAGTCTTAGAGTGCAACACCAAGTTCTTAGAAATATTTATTACACTTGAATTATCACAGAAAATTGTGATAGGCTCCTCATATTCTATTTTTATATCTCTTAGCATCTGCTTCATCCACAAAACTTGAGTGCAACTACCTACTGCTGCAATGTATTCTGCTTCAGTTGTAGACATAGATATTGCCTCTTGTTTCTTGCTTAGCCAAGAAACCAATCTCTTTCCCAAAAAGAATGCTCCACCACTGGTACTCTTCCGGTCATCCACATCTCCTGCCCAATCTGCATCTGTATATGCATGAAGAGAGAAATCATGATCTCTAGGATACCACAAACCATACTCAACTGTCCCTTTTAGATATCTAAAAATTCTCTTGATTGCCATGACATGAGATTCTCTAGGGTCAGCCTGGAATCTAGCAGCAAGACCAACAACCTGCATTATATCTGGTCTAGTTTGAGTGAGATACAACAATCCTCCAATCATTGATCTGTACTTTGTCTGGTCGACCTTAGGAGAGTCATCATCTTTTCTCAACTTGCATCCGGTTGCCATGGGAGTATTCATTGGCTTTGAATCTTCCATCCCAAATTTCCTCAACAATTCTTTCACATATCTGGTCTAAGAAATGAAGATTCCTTTCTTTGTTTGAGTAATTTACAGACCCAAAAATAAATTCATTTCACCAAGCATAGACATCTCAAACTCATTTTTCATTTGATTTAAAAAAGTTTTACACATACTATCTTTTCCTCCAAAGATGATATCATCAACAAATACTTCAACAATCAAGATGTTCTCATGATCAATTTTGAAATATAAGTTACTGTCAGTAGTACCTTTGTTGAAACCAATCTTCAAAAGATGCTTATCCAATCTTTCATACCCAGCTCTTGGGGCTTGCTTCAATCCATACAGTGCTTTCTTCAACTTGTAGACCATATCATCCTGATCAGACAATTGAAATCCATCCAGTTGCTCAATGTATACTTCTTCTTCCAAATCACCATTTAGGAAGGCAGACTTGACATCCATCTGATATACTTTGAAATCCTTGAAGGCAACATAGGAAAGAAATAATCTGACTACTTCAATTCTTGCCATTGGAGCAAAGGTTTCTTCAAAATCAACTCCTTCTATTTGAGAGTAGCCCTTGCAGACTAATCTGGCTTTATTTCTGATTACATCACCAACTTCATTTAGTTTGTTCTAAAAGACCCACTTGGTTCCAATCACATTCTTGTCTCTAGGTTTGGGACAAGATCCCAAGTGTGATTTTTCTCAATTTGCATCGGCTCTTCTTCCATAGCTTTAGTCCAGTTTTCATCATTGCAAGCTTCATTTACAGTATTAGGTTCTATCCTTGAAATCAGACAATACTCATCTGAGTCTTGAGCAATTCTTCTTCCTGTTTGCACACCTTGGCTTTTATCACCTATGATCTAATTTTCAAAGTGGTTTAGTCTTAATACCTGGGAACTTTGGGAGTTTCTTGCACTTCTAATTCTTCATCAGGTTCATTGTGACTCATCTCTTCTCCTTGAGTTACCAGACCTGTTTGATTCTAAGTACTAGAAGGAGTTTGGGCTCCTTGAATTAGAACATCATTCTGATCATCTTCATCATATTCATAAAACCTTGAAGGTCTCTCAATTCCTTCATCAACCTTTACATTTGTACTTTCTATCATCTTTTTGAGTCTCTTATTGTAACACTGGTAAGCTTTGCTTTGAGTGGAGTAACCCAAGAATGTTCCTTCATCACTTCTAGCATCAAACTTGCCTAGATCTTCATCTCTTTTAATGTAACATTTGCTACCAAATACTCTGAAATACCTCACAGTAGGAGTGATGCCAAACCAAAGTTCACAAGGAGTCTTACCGGTATTGCTTCTGATTTGAACTTGATTGAGAGTATAGATTGCAGTGCTGACAACTTCTCTCCAAAACATCTGAGGAACATTTGCTTCCATCATCATTGTCCTGGATGCTTCCTGGATGGTCCAGTTCTTTCTCTCTACTACTCCATTCTGCTGTGGAGTCCTAGGAGTAGACAACTATCTCTTTATACCATGCTTCTCACAAAAATCTATGAACTCACCGGATGTGAATTCACCACCTCTATCAGACCTTAGACATTTCATTTTTAATCCGGTTTGATTCTCAACCATAGCCTTGAAGATTTTGAACTTTTCAAAAGCTTCTGATTTTTCTTTCAGAAAGGTAACCCACATCATCCAGGAATGGTCATCAATCGATAACATGAAATATCTATCACCTTGCATACTCTTGATTCTTGTCGGACCACATAGATCAGTATGAACTAGTTCCAATAATCCGGTAGAGGACTGATCCTTGCTTCTGAATGAGACTCTACTCTGTTTACCTAGCTGACATTCTTTGCACAAACTATTTATAGGTTTTACCAATTTTGGAAGATCTCTTACAGCCTGAGTATTTCTTATCTTGATGATGTTATCAAAATTTACATGACACATCCTTCTATGCCATAACCAACTCTGATCAATTTGAACAAACAGACAACTTTTATCAGTACCAACCAGATGAAAGATATTACCTTTTGTTTGAGTACTGGATGCAATCTCAATTCTGGAGCTTTCAAAGATCCTGCATTTTCCACTCTTGAACCAGAGATCATAACCTTTGCCCACCAACTATCCAACACTGAGAAGATTGTGCTTCAATCCTTCAACATACAGTACATTACCAGTTTTGTTCTTTCCATCAAAAGAAATAGTTCCCCTACCTCTAATTCTACCAGCAGGATTATCACCAAACTTTACCATTCCTCCTTCATACCTTTCCAAATCTAAGAACTTGTTCTTGTCACCTGTCATATGATGAGAGCATCCACTGTCAATGACCCAATTATCCTTTTCTTCAACTTGGCAGCCAGAGCTCTTTCTACAACCTTATGATTGACAGATTCAGAGGGCATTGGATCTTCTTTCTTGATGGCAATAAACACCCATTCATTTCTGGATTTGTTTCCTATCTCTGATTCATCATCTGTTACTCCTTCATTATCATCTTCTTCATGAACATAATAACAATTCTTTTGGAACCTTTGTCTGTTAGAATTTGACCTTGAAAATCTTTCTGGACATTTTGAGGCAAAGTGACCAATCTTATTGCAGTTAAAACACTTAAAGGGTAATTTTCCTTCATACTTACCGGATCCTCTTGACAGTCTCTTTGCAATGAGGGCTTCAAGTTGAGCTATTTTTGCTTCTTCTTCTTCCATGTCTTTTCTTGCTTGATCATACCATGATAGTTTCCTTGATGAGTTCTCTCCCGGATCAAATCTTTGTTTACCTTTCACAGAGGCACTGGCTTTGAATGCAGATTCAGTCTTGGGGGGATCATCTCCAAACTTGGCCATTTCAAAAGCAGCCAACTTACCAACCAATTGATCTCTTGTGACTGTTGTGTGAGCTCTGAATTCTTTGATTGCAAAAGCCTTGATTTTATAAGAAGCAGGAAGGGATCTGAGAACTTTGCCAACAATCTCTTCTTCACTTAGGATTCCACCTGCATTTCTAATTCCACAAACTAGTATAGGAGTCAAGGACAACACTGAGAGGGGGGGTGAATCAGTGTTGTGTGAATTTTCAAATCTTTTTCAAACTTTAACTTGGAGAGCATAAGAAGAGAAAGTAATCATTGAATTGTCAAACACATATGCACATAACTGAGAATGATAAACAAAACTCATGAGTAAAACATACAACCATAGAAAGATGACCAATATGAATCAAGACACAATAATTACTGGAGTGGAAAACCCTCTCTGGGTAGAAAAACCACTCATGAAGTGCCTCACTGGCTTAACTCTGAAAACATCTTACAAAGCTTCACTGGCTGAATATTATGTCTCACTGACTATTGAGGTCTCACTGACCTACAAGCCTCACTGGCATACTATTTAGAAGCACCAGCTTCAAGGAGCACCAACCCCTATTACAGAACAAACTGAAAACACAAATTCAGAGGGTTTCTCTGTTTCAATACATAACTTTTATTCTCTCTTATGTGTTCAAATGGTCATTCCATTCAAAAATCAATTCTTCATCCAGATATGCTCAACAACACTACTTTTCTCTGTATATTTCATCTCTGCCTTACCAATCATACAATCAATGCACCTGATTATTATTGCAATTGCATATTGTCTTTCTGATCACCTTGTCAATCTCTATATCTGTATTTGATCCCTGTCAGTTCATCATCAATCTGCACAACATCACTCACATCCTTGTTAATCCACAAGACTCTATATAAAGCATCTGTAATATCATTAAGTAAAATCTGAATATACTTTCACAACCCTTCATATTCTCTTCTCTAAAATATCTTCCCGTCAATTCTATGCATTAAAAAATCTTTTGATCTTCCTCTTCTCTGTACATGATCCTTCACATTCTTTGACATTTCAATTTGGACAATTTCTGTATTCAATATTATTCCTGCAAATAAAATCTTCAATTTGATTTTCTCACAAGACAAAAACATCATTCAATCTTGTTGATCTTCCTCAAAAATATTTTCACCTTCTCATTTCAATCCCTGCATGATGTTTCATATTCTCCAAAATACAAAACCCTTGCAAATTTCTTCAAACAAATTTTTCATTATCCTCTTCAAATTCTTCTTCAAAAATAATCTCCTGCAAAATAAAAAATCTTTATCCAATCTGCAACAAAAATTAATTTCTCCTCAATCTGCCTTATTCTCAAAATAATCCTTTCAAAAACAATCTCCAATCTCCAGTAAAAAATCTCCCCACAAAAAAAATTAGTCTTTAAAAACTCTTCATAAAAAAAAACTCTTAATAAAAACCTCCTTATTAAAAAATCTCTTCACAAAAAATAATAAAAATTTCCTTATCAAAATACTCCTTAAAAAAAGGACCGATCAAAAAAGATAATAAGGAAATTACTTAAGTTTTAAAAAAGAAATTATCTATGTTTGATTTCGGTCTTAAGAAAAGTTTCTAAATACTTTTCAAAGTTTCAAGGAAAGACTAAAGCCTTTTCCTTTTTTTTCCTTAATGCATAAACTTTCTATTCAAACTCGTGCCCTTTTTGACATTTTTGGCGGTGATAAAATTTAAATTTAAACTAAAAGCCCGCTCATGTATATAACTTGCTCTATCGGTGGAAAGAAAGAGAGGGCCAACAAGTTTAATGTGTAAGGATCCCTTCAACAGGTCACTTTTTAAGTGACTGACCTGTAATAACAGGTCAACATCTGATTATAAACTTTAGGGACAATATGTGATGGCCATCATATGTAGTGCAATATAAACTTTAGGGACTTAGGATCAAAACCAACTTAGAATTTTTAGATGATAGATCAAATCTTTAGGTAGTCTCAAACCTTTAATTCTATCAAAAATTTCTGAACACCTTTACCACCATAAATCAGAAAGCACTCCAAATTGAACATTTGATATGAAATAACATGTAACACCATCTTGTCATCCACTCATGATGATCAACTCTGCAAGAACCTACTGAAGTTACTGATGCAATCTGAGATAATCCCAAGATAGTACCGATATAAGACCAAACTCCTGATTATGATTTGAAGACAATATAGTGAAGCAATTTGAGATAAGCATGACATTCTCCATCAAACAACTTGATTCCTGCTACATCCTTGAAGATACCACACTATATACACTTATAGATACGATCAACACACTTATCCTGAATGAGTGAACTATAAATAGGATCCCAATGTATAACCAACACCATCCACACAACATGAAAAACTGAGGACACATATAAATTACATCTCAACCATATGAATTGCATCATAATCATTTCACAAACTGAATACTGAATCATAATCAAATGACCTAGCCACTGAATACTATATGTCATCTGTATCACCCCGAGTAATGAATCTTATCATTATATTCACAACACATAAGATGATGTACTCTTGATGATGTATTCCTGCAACTTCCTGATGATGCACTCCTGCAACAACACACAAGATGATGTACTCCTGATAATGCAAGAACAAACCTGTGAAGTATAGAGCCATTCTCTGCATCTGCAAGACACACCTTTTTGTCATCAATGACAACCTGTCACCATCAACCAGCTCATTCACTCTTGGCATAAAAGAGGTAATATTTTCATCATGTCTCATCTTTAGTTTTTCAAATTTTCCTTTTAGACTTTGTAACTTTGCACATTTAATAAACTAATCTCCTTCATGCAAAAGTTCCAGTTTCTCCCAAATCTCAAAGGCAGTTGGTAGATCAATAACATTTGAGATCTCTGAGTCAAATAATGCACTTAGAAGAGCCTCTTTGGTCTGTAGATTGCTTTCAACATCTATGATTTCATTTAGGGTTGTCAGACCATCGTGTGGAGGTATATAAGCTTTTGTAACCATGGACCAGTATGCAAAACTGACACACTGTAAGTGACATTTCATGCGACCTTTCCAAAGAGTAAAGTTGGTTCCATCAAACTTTGGACTATCCTTCTTGTATGATGACATCCTGGATCTCCTCAAGTGGTTAAGCTCCTTTTAGATGAACTTAGCTCTGATACCAATTGTTGGATTTAGGGCACACAACTGAGAGGGGGGGTGAATCAGTTGTATAAAACTTTCTCCCTTTTATGTACTTAACTCCACATTGTTAATTAGTAGCATAATAGAAGATCAATCATCAAAGCACAATGTAACAAATAAATAGTAGAAATACATCAACACATGAAACACCAAGATTTTGACGTGGAAAACCTGGTTAAGGGAAAAACCATGAGGTGATTAACCCAAGATAATATTCTTTGTTAGAAGAATAGAAAGAATAAATGGCACATGCCAATTAGGGCTCACTACCTAAGCACATTGCTCACAAGAGGCTCACTGCCTACAGGAGACACACTGTCTACAAAGGAATAAGTATCACATACTTGAACTGGTAAATAGCATCTTCACTATGCTTGAGTCAGTTCCATTTAAGCTCAAACCTTCTGCTCTGCCTTTCACTCTTCTCTTCGCTACCACACGCTCATCTCCACAAAATACAATCTTGAAATGACTTCGTAAACCTTTATTTATACACGACATCAACTTAGGAACAAACATCTAAGTCGGCAAACAACCACAAGAACATTCGCAATGTGTATAATTCATCTGGTCGGCCAGTCACAGAAAGAACACCTTCATTCAGAAGTATTTCTTTAATTCCGGGCTCCAACTCTAATGCGGACCATCAACATGAACTGAACATAATCCAAGGACCTTCACAAGCTTTCCTAAATCACCAGGAACATCCATACTTCCTCTACTTACTAAAATCCTTCTCTCCTTCATCCGGAACCTCAAGAACACAGTCTGTCATCACTGTCACAAAGGAATAGGTTCTTCCAGACCTTCAAACCACAAACCGATCTACTTGACACTTCACAAGGATGTCCTCAACACTTCCTCAAATCTGCAGAGTGGGATAATGCATTACTGGACCTTACCGGACCTATCTGTCTCACTCTATCACCACTGAGCAACTATTAGAACTGGTTCTACTTGAGCGACCATAACTTCTTCACATCTTCATGTGGATCCCTGAAAACTTGACTGGAGCATCTCAAGACTTATATCTACAAACCCTTTAAACCGCATCCTCTAATCCTCAACCTATCTTGGACTTTTACCTTGTTATCATCACTGTTCTTCACTGTTCCTGATTGAGACTAATTTTCTCAATATCCTCAGCACACAGCTCATCCAATCCTTCTCATTAATGCAACCTGAGTATGTTGACATCAATGACAACACTGGTTAGGCCCATACTTGCAACATCTACAACTTGACCTCTTCACCATTTCTTCTTTGCATTTTGGTTTCATTCATCTTGTTCAAAGCATGGGAAAACTCCTCAAATGAGCCAAAATCCAGGGGACTCAACCCTGCACCTGAATTACCACTAACTTCATGCTTAATGCACTGCTGTGGGTCTGAATGATCTAGTTTAACTTTTTCTTATAGTAGGTTTGATTATTCAGTTTTAATGGCACATGAGGGTTCACAAATAGTAGGCTACTCCACAGTTGCCTCAAACATCTCCCTTTTCAGCTCATAAAACCCAATATCACCAAAAAACTAGTCTGTTCTTTAAGAGTGAGCTAGTGCTAGGACAAGAGGGCTGACATGGAATGAGGCTTGGAAGGGCTTCTTGAGAGGGTCATTCCTGAGGAATAATTTGCTAGATTTGTGTAAGAATAGGCTCCCATGAAGGTTGAGGACCCCTGAAGCTTTGGATCTTAAATTTGGGAATTATTTCAGCTGCAAGCTAAACTTGTATAGAAGAGAGGGTTGCCTAAAACTGGGAATGGAGGGGATTGATTGGGCTTCCCATCTCTCTACCTATGCAAGCATTTGCCTTAACTATTCCTTAGATAAGGTTGCAAGCTGCATAGAAATTTGTTCCTACTAAGGTCTTTCCTCTACCTCCATCTATTTTTGTTGAATATGAGCCTAATAAGCAAGCTTCTCTTGCTATCTGTCATACTCCATCATTCCTTGAACCTCATCACACTCCCTTTGGTAGTCTAGTATCACCTCCTCCATATCACTAATGCTTCTAATGTTAAGATGGCATTCCCGCCGAGGCTAAATATACCCCATGTTTCTTTTAATATCATCCAAATGTCCCCTAAGTTCTAGCAGCCTATTCATGAGACCATTGAACTCGTCGACATCCACATTGTCAACATTTTGGGACTAACTAGAAGGGTAGCTATACTGATTAGAAGCAAGGCAGTCTTCTTGGGTTTGATAATAAACATGAGCAGGGGTGGGAGGGAGTTAAGCATCATGAGGATGCTGATATTCTGTAGCGGGTGTATATGGCATAAAAACAAAGTCGTTTTAGGCTTGAAATTGCTAGTATGAAGGCCAATGACTTGTGTTTTGGCTAGGAGGGGAATAACCATAGATTCTATAATAGTTTGACATAATAGAGCATTAAAAGTTAGAAAGCATTCAAAAAATCTTGAAATAAGAGCAAACAGAGCTGCCCTTTTGAGAAATGAGCTCATACCATAGAGTCACTAGGTGATTGAAATGCTTCTGGAAGCAAGTTACACAAGGAATATCATCAAAATCTTGATCTTTGAATTTCTTTAAGTGCTTAAATTTGCTGCACTAGTAGATTTGTTCAGTAGAGTCACCATGGTGCTTGTTGAATGCTTTCACAGCTGCACATGAACTAAGAACAACACCAAATCTTCTCAGTTAAGCTCTTACTCAAAGAAAAGGGTCCCACCAGGTGTGCCCAAATGTAATGCCCCCATTTTCAGGTTCTCTTGCAGCATTGTTGGAGCTAACTTTCTGGGTTCATGACAGCTTGATTAGAGGAGTATTTCAATGTCACTAGTGTGCTCAGGTGATCCAATGGAGCTATATGACACTTTCTAGAGGGATTTTAGACAACTTGTCTGTACTTACTATTTATAGTAAATTCTTGCATGGCGACAATCTTGTTGGGTTTTTCTCAGTTTGTTCTCTTTGGTCCTTGGAGAACACTACTATTTATAGTAAGTGTCAGCCTAACACTATTTTTGGTGATTTGGCAGTCAGCTGTTTGGCTATCTTAGGTGTTGCATTGAGCTTAGAGTTGTAAGGGGCTTTGTGGTGACACTTTTAGAAGCATTTTTAGACTCTTTTGCCGCATTTGCTATTTTTAGCAGGGTCATCATTTTGGCACCAACTTTGTCACATGGCATTGGTAATGGCTCATCATGATCAGTCCCTTCACTAGTTGCCTATTGGTGTCCATTTGTGGATGCAGTTGATATATTTAATTATCATTATGTAATTTAAGTTAAGTTAAATATTTAACTTAAGATAATTAAATATTATTAAGGTGACTTTATATTATTGCACTTGGGTGCCCACTTGAGAATTAAGTGTTATTTCATAAAGTCAAAATTAAATATCTATTTGAGGCATCCTTTTAAGGGAGTAATAAGGAAATATTAAAGTGCAATTTTAAAATAAGAAAAAGGGAAAAATGAGGCATTGGTTTTGGGGAAGCTTATAAAAAGTTCTTTAGGGCTCATTTTGCTTCATGCTTGGATATTTTCTTCTTGACAATTTATCTTGCTGGTTGGACTGGAGTTCACCATTACTTCTTGGGGATGAAAACCCCCTTGGAGAATAGTATCTGTAGGTGTGAAAGATTACCCAAGGATACTCTGTTGATAGCCTCACATAGGGGTTATGTTGGAGCTGAATAGTTGAATATTTTTAGTGATTTGAAGCAAGGGTTTGGATGCAGATTTTACAGAGTGATTTAGAAGAGCATAGCAAAGGATCTTTGCAGATTTTAAGTGTTTCATTACTATACCTTCTCCATTGTTGGCCGCTCCAAGTACTGTAGCTGAACGTTGGGATTTTGGTAGTTCTTTTCAGATGATTTTAGTGCTATTTCACCTTGAATGGGGATGCCTAGGACTAGAGAATAAAAGGGTTTTGACCATTTTGTAATCTAACAATTTTTGCTAGGGTTTTTTGGAGCTTACATTGTTGTTCACAGATTGTTTCAGACTTGCATATTGTAAGACAACAAATGGGTATTTCAAATATGATGTTTGAATGATTTTATCAACTGGATATTTGTTATAATCCCTCTATTTAATGTATTCAACAAATTTAGCTCAAAATACATATGACAACAGCTAGGGTTTTGAAATTTCTAAGTTTCTAGGGTTTCCTAAGACATGGGTATTACTGATTTATGTTCCTAGTGGTTGTTTCAATTCATATAAGCTTCTAGGTATTATTAGAAATACTTCTTTAATGTTATGTCTCAACTACATGTAAGAAAAATCCCACATGTAAGCCCTAAACAACAAACAATAGAAAATAAAAAAAAGAAAAAAAAATCAGAACAAGGGTGTATGTTACAGTGGTATCAAAGCAAAAGATCTTGCCAGCTAGTGGGTTTTAAATGAACTTTTCTTTAGCAGAAATTTCTGAGCAGATATAAGGTTTGAGCTTCATTAGAGTTGTGTATCTGAAGCTAACTCTTTGTAGATCTTTAGTTGAGGAACATAATTTTAGCTTTGCATGTTAGTGATAAACACTTGCATGTTAGTACTCGGTGACAAAATCATGGAGCCTCTTAGCGAAGAAGAAGTCTTTTGGGAAGTTTATATAGAATACATAGCTTTGGGAGTAGAGTTTCACATTGAGATTTAATTTATAGATTTCATGGACCTGAAGGTGAAGTATGATTAGAAATTGCAAAGAAAGGAAGAAAATTTTTGTGGGAAGCTTTACAATGCAGGTATATAACTTAAACACCCATCTCAGACAAAAGAAGATCTTCTCAGTACTTTGGAGAAAATAGAGAACTATTTAGAAATGGTTGATTAGTCACCCTCTCACATAATGAATCTAGCTATGAATCCACTGGTGTATGCTTTGATTAAGCCAGAGTTGTTGAGTCATTCAGCTAATGAAGTGATAATTGCAGTCATCACTTGCATTAGTGAAATTATGAGAATTACAGCTCCTGAAGCACCTTACCTTGATTACACAAAGAGAAAGATACTACAATTGATTATTGAAAGTTTTTAGAACTTGGGTGATATCAATTGTCCTACTCTGGGTACAAGAGGGTTAAAATTTTAGAAATTATGGAAAAAGTCAAATCGTGTGTTCTTTTGATTGATTTATATTGTGAAGATGTTATTCTTGAAATGTTTCACTATTTCATAGCCTCTATTAGTAAGGATCATGAAGAAGATATTTTGGCCTATATGAAAACTATTATGTCTCTCACTCTGAATGAGAGTGATGCTATCTCCCAGCCACTCTTAACTATGTTATTGACTATTTTGAGGCAAGAACAAGTTACTTCTTTAGCTGCATATGAATTGGTTAACTGTGTTTTCAAACAATGTGAGCATAAACTAAAGCCATATTTTTTAGTTGATAGTAAAGAGGGAAAATCAGATGATGTGTCTACAAGTAGACAGGAAAGTGGGAATTTTTTTGAAGTTGTTAGAAAAGCTAAAGAACTCTCCTATGAAGGAGAAAATGACTTACTTTCTAAGACATGCATGACAAAGTACCAGAATGACCTCATTAAAGTACATGCAACTACAAATGATGGAATATATACTATAACAGGTATTGCATGTAGTTTTTAGTTGATACAATTTTTGGATCAACAAATAATGATGAACATATAGAAATTAAAGATGTGTATGAGATCTATGATGACACCGTTGGAAGGTATGCATATGATAAAAAATTTGAAATCACTAATGGTGAAATTGGGTTGACTGGAAATTCCAAATTAGTAGGTAACTTTGAACACCCAAATAATTCTAATGAAGTTAATTCAGGAATTGAAGAATTTAGCAAGGAAGTTGATTTTGAAATTCATGCCAATGAAGACAAATGAGAAAATTTGAGGTTTTTTGAGCAAAGTTTATTTGTTGATTTTGATCAAGAGCCTAAAGAGTTGCAAGCTTTGAAAGACAAACTAGTGGTTTTAGAAGAGAAGATTGTGGAAGCTCTATTGAGGTTTGATAGTACACATAGTTTTGTTGAAGACCTCTTCTAGAAGGCTCAAGTTGAAGAGAGACAGAAGGGCATTAAGGATAGAACCGCCCTTGAAAATTTACAAACCATCAAAGAAGATTTACAGGTAATGAAATTAGATTATTTGCATTTTCTCTTAGATAGAGATCATGCCATCAAGTTTGTAGAAGAGACCTTGGATGCATTCCAAGAGAAGGAGAATTAGATTGATAGGCTTTGCCTTGATCTTAGCCCAGTGCACCACTCTCTTTATCAAGATAAAAATCAGTCAACATTTGCAGCCATGAACAAGGAACAAGTAGTAGATGCAAGGTTCATGGAGATCAGGAAACTAGTTGAAAGCATTAATGAGCTCCAAAAAGATTCTTATGTGGAGCCAAGTTCACCAATTTATGAAGAAGAATTTAGCAAGGATGAATTATTTCATGAAGATTATAGCATACCACTTGTTGAAGATTTGGGTGCAGATCACAAGGAAGTGCAAAGCCTTGTGGTTGGTAATCCTCCACGGAGACCACTTGATAAGGAGTGTGAAACTTGGGTGGAAGATGAGGATTTCACTTGGAATGTTTTGATTCATGGAGATTTTAACATTTTAGATTTTGAAAGGTTTCCAAATAATGTTCTAGAGCATGCTGGAGTTTTTAGAACATTAGAAAGTAAAGGAGATTTCAAGCTTGTTACTTATGTAGCTCTAGAGAAAGAAGGACCTAAACATGACATATACATGTTTGGCAATCCATCCTTTGGATTGAATGATGTTTTATCGCATTCTAATCTTTCTTTGGGGTTGGTTTTGAAGACAACAATTGTTCCTTGCACCTTAGTTGTTGGTGTTTTCAGGAATGGGTTACAAGAGATTACCAAAAGGGGCACAAACTTCCTTGATGTGCATGCTTTTATGTATGGCACTTGGAGTTATGATGTGTACCTTTCTAGTTATGTCATAGATTATTCTCGATTGGGTATCCATGCTTGGGATTCTCAACAAGAATTTTTAGAGTTTATTGGGAGGTATAAGAGTGATCTTTGGATGGATAAGGGTCAAAATTTTAGACTTAATAATGTTGTTCCTTCCCTTACCAACCATTTGGTATTTCCATTTGTTCATCTACAAATGGATTGGAGAGAAATTCTAAGTAAGGATTGGGTCACTGAATGATTGTTCACTCTTGGGTGTGTTCCTTGGCAAAGATTGGATCAGTCTTTCAGTTTTGAGCTTGTTGTTTGGTGGTAGGTCAGCTAATTCATTTCTTGGTTTTCTTGCATTCAGAGAAGTTGGCACATTATTCTTTGTCAAGGAAGTGAAAATTTTTAGTTGGAAATTGCTTGGGAGTGTTTTGCAACCACTTCTGAGTTGATTTGGTGCAACACAATACTTTTCACACATGCTTATACTTGGGAAATTTATTGGTGCCACTATTGTCCTTGGTGCAGAGCACTAAAATCATATTGTACCTCACTTATTTTGGTTTTGGATAGCAGTCATTATTGTTTACTTTAGATATTCCTAACTCCAAGAGTTTATCTTATGAAGGTTTGTGATGTAAACTTTGATAGTTTACTCTCGTTGTCGGGTCGGGGCATCAAATTTCTACATGCTATGATTCATCTTTCTGAAGCTCTTGGAGTTGTAATAGTGAGTGTTAGCACCACTATCCACTTTTCAATTAGCCTACACATGACTTCAGCTCTTGGCTTGCAACTGTGTTTGTTTGTTCTTTTAGACCAATAGTGGAGTATTTGGTGGTTGGAGTTGGTTGCTGGAGGTGATTTGATCATAGGAGATGGCTCTTTGGTTACTTCCATACTCATACCTCTTATATTTTTAGTTGGATATGAGATTGATTACCACTATCCATATATTTCTATGTTGGTTATGGTTACAACTTTTAATGTGCAGATTGATTTTGATGAATGGCATGATTCGGGGTAGTCGGTTATGAGACTTTTTCCAGACATGGTTCATTTATTTATTGTTTCCACTTTGGTGGGTGATGGTCATTGCAGATGCTTCATGGTCATGGTATGTATATCTTTAGATGATGCTTTATTGGTTGTAGTGGGTTGGGTGTGTTGGTGTGTTCAGAACTGTTCTTTTGACACTTGGAGGTTAAGTGTCGATGATATAATTTCAGTTGGCAATAGTAGAGACATTCCCTGATTGGTAGATTTTAAAGTGATGACTATGATTGGTTTGCTTCATCTTTGGGATGTCATGAGAGGTTTTGCTAAGTTTATTTCCTTATGGTGGAGCAGGTTTAATTCTCTATTGTCCAAGATCATGATTGACAGTGAGATTGTTGATATTGACGTCTCTGAGATGCCTTGGTAGGAAATATCTTGTGGCATTGATTTTAGCCATCTCAAGTTTACCAGTATGTGCTTTGATGATGTTTGTTTATTAGGGTTCTAGGAGAGGAGAGTGTAGCTTGGGCATGATGGGTTGATAGTTATGATCAGAGAGGTGCAATGTCTGCATGGTGGTTCCTTTCTGAGATGGACTTGGAACTTTGGAATCACATTGGTTTGTAGTCCAACAGTTGATGGGAGTGAGAGAGTCAATGTTGAATTTTTAGAGATTATCCCTATGATGTCTTAGTTTGGCTCTCTCAAAGAGCAATTTCTTGAGGAGTTGATTGAGTATAGTCGGTATCTGTTTACTTTTCTTATTGGAACTTTTTAGGTCTCTTGTGTTGGTACTTGACAGGTCAATGCTTTTAGTAGATGGTGTTACATATCTCCTAGGTTGACTTGAGACCTAAGAATCATTCTTGAATCTAGTCTGGATCAGTTGGTTGTTTGGAAGTTGCTTTGGCGTTGCTTGAGGACAAGCAATATTTGGGAAGGGTGGACTGTAATGTCTCCATTTTTGGGTTCTCTTGCAGCATAGTTGGAGTTGACTTTCTAGGTTTGTGAATCAGAGGAGTATTTCGATGTCACCAATGTGCTCAGGTGATTCAGTGGAGTTGTATGACACTTTCTAGAGGGATTTTAGATAGTTTGTTCGTACTTACTATTTATAGTAAGTGCTTGCATGACAACAATCTTTCTGGGTTTTTCTGGGTTTTTTATCTTTGGTCCTCAAAGAACATTGCTATTTATAGTAAGTGTCAGCTAAGCACTATTTTTGGTGATTTGGCAATCAGCCATTTGGCTATCTCAGGTGTTGCATCGATCTTAGAGTTGTCAAGGGTTTCGCGGCGATGCTTTCGAAAGCATTTTCAGACTCTGTTGCCGCATTTGCTATTTTTAGCAGGGTCACTGTTTCGGCACTGACTTCATCACGCGGTATCGATAATGGCTCATCATGATTAGTTCGTTCACCAGTTGCCCATTGGAGTTCGTTTGTGGATGAAGTTGATATATTTAATTATCGTTATGCAATTTAAGTTAAATTAAATATTTAACTTACGATAATTAAATATTATTAAGGTGACTATATTATTGCACTTGGGTGCCCACTTGAGAATTAAATGTTATTTCATAAAGTTAAAAGTAAATATCTATTTGAGGCATCCTTTTAAGGGAGTAATAAAGAAATATTAAAAAGTTCAATTTTAAAATAAGAAAAAGGGCAAAATGAGGTGTTGGTTTTGGGGAAGCTTATAAAAAGTTCTTTGGGGCTCATTTTGCTTCATGCTTGGATATTTTCTTCTCGGCAGTTTATTTTGTTGGTTGGACTGGAGTTCACCATTACTTCTTGGGGACAAAAACCCCCTTAGAGAACAGTATCTGCAAGTGTGAAAGATCACCCAAGGATACTCTGCTGATAGCCTCACATAGGGGTTATGTTGGAGTTGAATAGTTGAAGATTTTCAGTGATTTGAAGCAAGGGTTTGGATGTAGATTTTATAGAGTTATTTAGAAGAGCGTAGCAAAGGATCTTTTCAGATTTTAAGTGTTTCATTACTGTACCTTCTCCATTGTTGGTCGCTCCAAGTGTAGTCGCTAAACATTAGGATTTTGGGAGTTTTTTTCAAATGATTTCAGTGCTATTTCACCTTGAATGGGGATGCCTAGGACTAGAGAATAAAGGGTTTTGAGCATTTTGTAATCTCAACATTTGTACTAGGGTTTTTTAGAGCTTCCATTGCTATTCACAGATTGTTTCAAACCTGCACATTGTAAGACAACAAATGGGTATGTTTCAAATATGATGTTTGAGTGATTTTATCATTTGGGTATTTGTTATTATCCCTCTATTTAATGTATTTAGCAAATATATCTCAAAAAAATGTGACAACAACTAGAGTTTTGAAATATCTAATTTTCTAGGGTTTCCTAACATATGGGTATTGCTAATTTATGTTCCCAGTGGTTGTTTCAATTTATATAAGCTTCTGGGTATTATTATAAATGCTTCTTTAATGTTATGTCTCAACTACATGTAAGAAAAAATCCACATGCAAGCCCTAAACAATAGCAAACAATAGAAAATAAAAAAAAGAAAAAAAAATCAGAATAGGGGTGTATGTTACACATAAACTGTTATCACCTAGAATTGCACCTTACTTGAAGCCTGTTCAAGCATTCTAATGACACAATGGGACTAATCTCAAGGTGTGGGACCTTGCAGATGAGATTAGACCTCCAGAAAAGGCTAGTTCCTCTTTCTGAGCTTAAGACTTAGAGAAAAATCTAAATCTAATGCTACCAGTCACAGGGAAAAGGGGAAGAAGAAACTGAAATTAAAAGGGGTGATGCACTAGATTTAGAGTGTTTAACTACAATTGACCTAACAGAGTAATGATCTCAAACACTAAAGAAAACTCACACAGACTCATACAGGTTCAAACAAAGGTTAACACAGAGAGATGAAAGTATGAAAGGGATCATTTTATCCACAATACACAACTTACATCTACCAAATAAACAGAGTGCAAGCATAATGAGAGAGGCAAAACATCAATTTATATTGATCACAGAGGCTATAATTTATAGGTGAAATGGACACAAAATGATAGGATCTCCTTCATTGTTGAACTGATACAAAGATGTGAGAGGCTCATAAAAGAACACAACCCATCAAATCCACTTAGTTCTAGAGAAAACCATAAGTTCTGAGCCTGCAAATGAATTCTTTGCCTATGAAAATAACCCAGAGTAGCTAACAACCAAAAATCATCTTTTTCACAAGTATATATAACTTTTTTGATCACTGTACAGTTCTGGACATGGGAAAGAGTGGTCATGAACAAGGAAAACTAGTCGCCCATGCTACAATAAATTTATTTATGTGCCCTTGGAGCACGCCCACATGACTCTACCCTGGAAATTCACTGAAGAAGAGTGTCTGCCCATGTCTTGGGTACAAGAAATTTAATGCAAAAGGAGCTATAGTGGCATAAGGGGGCAAGAAATCCATTTTCCACAAGCAATCAAGCTTTGAAGAAGCATTAATGGTAGTTAGGAAGGTCACTGGGCAATCCCATCATGTCAAGAATAGTAGAATGAGTAGGGAAGGCAAAATAGGTTGGGCCTTGATCAATTGGGCTTCCACTCATCAGGCCTTTGAAAGGTGAAGAAGGAAACCCTGATCTCCAAAGTTTGAAAGGGGCAATAGGGAAACCGTCAGGCTTTGAAGATCGAGCCTTCACCATGCATCGTACTTTTAAAAAGAAGAAACGCATGATCCCTGACTCTGAAATATTTAGAAGAAATTATGAAGTTTAGTATGGATTGGGCCTTAGACCTTTCGCCTTCCACCTTCCAACAGAAAAGAGGGAGAAGTGTAGACACCCAAATTTGTCCCAAATTTGTCCATGTCTAGCAACACCTTGTTAAAACATTATCCTAGATATCATGTAGCATTTTATCCTAAATCCCTCTCTTAACCCCACTTATCCATTAAGCCAATAATTAAATAAATTTTATTTATTTAATTAAAATCTCATTTATCTTATCCCCATCCCAATTAATTAAATAAATTTTATTTATTTAATTAATTTCCACATCATATCTTATCCCATCCTAATCATCTTTCCAATTAATTAAATAAATTTTATTTATTTAATTAATATCCAACTCATATCCCAACTAATTCAAATATTTTATTTGAATTAAACACTCATCTTTCATCACATTCCAACACTTGTCCAGTCAATCATGTGTTACAACTTTTATCTTTCACATGCACAACTAATGGGACCTAATTTTAGTATTTATCTACACAAGCACACCTAAGCCTTATCTTCCCTTGCCACATGTCAATTGACTACAATTTCTTAATGTGCAAGGAAACCTAACTTAATCCTATCCATCCATTTCACCTAAAGCCCTAATTGATCCTAGCCATCCATTTGAATTAAGCCTTTCCTATAAAGCAACCCCCTCACAAGCCATTAGCAATGCATTGAGCCTTAAGTACCCTTATTCTGCCAAATTTTTAAAATGCATTGATCCTTAAGTATCCACATGCTGTTGAAATATCATTAGAGCCTTTGCCTCCTTCAACTATCATTCTCATGTCATCTTCATCTTAATGTTATGCTGCAGAAGTGAGCACCCAACATTCTTCCAACAATAATCCTTCAAAATCTTGCATGCTCATGCGAGGTGGAGAAGAGCAATGGAGATAAATAGAGCATAGCATGGAGATCGGTTTGCATTTACATTTTTTATTTTGATTTTCATATTGTCTTGTGCTTCATTGTGCATTGCTAGGGTTTTTATCATTGTTATTTATTCATTTGCCCTGATTTGCAATTTTACCTTAAATACATTTGGCACGCCCGGTGGGACTCACTTCGCTTAATCTTTTTTGCAAGTTTTTGTAGTAAAAATTTGCATTCATATAACCCCCATTGTTGAGTTTTGCTGGTTTAATTAACTTTTTGTTGCAGATCTACTACTTTTTGGACAAAACCCTAGGTTTTAAAGATTTCATCATATCTTCCAAACGGCTTTGAATTTTTCTACAAGATTTTAGCAAAAGTTTGTCCATGATATAAGGAAGCTACAGCAGAAAATTTTTGGGTTTATTGCGATTTTTGCGGGATTTATCATGTTTTTATGTTTTTTCATAAAATAGCAATTCTGGGCGTAAATCAGCAAATTTTTTAGAAATTTTTACATTTCTAGAAAACTCTTGAAATTTTAATGGGGGTCTCTGTTTTGCAGATTTAATTTAGAGGTCATGTATAATGCGAAAAAATTAGATCTTTGCCAACTATACTATTTTCATAAATCCGCATTTTGGGCACAAAACAGGGAATTTCTATGATTTCTTTACATTTTCGGAAAGCTCTCTGAAAATTAATGGGGGTCTTTTCTTTGATTTTTTAATTTTCAAACAAAAAATGTATCAAAATAATCAAATCTAATTCGTCTATGCATCTAAAATTACAATTTTCGTTACCTAATGAGCCTATTTTTTATGCCTGCATTATAATATCATTTTTTTTATGTTGTAGGTGATCATAAGGAGCTTTAGCAGCAGCAATATCAATCATCTACAACAACTTGGAAAGCGAAAATAATCAGGTGCACTCATTCTAATCTTTCATCTTAATCATTGTTTGAATCACACATTTCAATTTGGGCATAAAATGAACAATTGTTTGCAAATTCACATCAAAAAATTAGGCTAAAACAAATCATTCCATCACATTTGGATTTGGGTCTAAAAAGAACAAGTGTTTGAACTGTTTGTTACACATTTCAGTTTTCTAAGGGGAAATTAACAACTGTGAGTGTGAATCAAGTGACAGCTCACTTGGTTTGCTTTTGTCATACCCTTCTTAGGAGGCCTGCTTGGAGACACACCACTCCAAGGGACGACTTCAACTGAGGCTGAATCGAAAGACACCCTCATTGGGAGTTGGAATCTTGTCACTCTTGGCTAAGCCCCAAAGAACTTTATACCTTTGGGAAGTGAAGGTGAAGGGTGGGTTACCCCTTTCTCCTGGCTGTGTGGCAGGATTTCACTTTCAATTCCATAGTCAACCTTGTGCAATAGATAGCCTAAGACCTAATTGGCTATACCCACTTGACTACACATTAGGCTTGTTGATGTGTCTTCCATGTGTGCTTGCATAATCATCACATTTCATTTTCAAAGTTAACAATTGCTTATGTGTCTTGCGTGAGTGATTCATGTGTGTATATGCATAATCATTTGTTTGAACATTGCCAAATCAAGCTATAAACACCAAACACATAAACAATTCATCCTACCTTTCATCCACATCACCCAATTTTGTCATTCCACATCATATCCTAATCATACCCAAATCAATTTTATTCTAAACATATCCTAGTCATATCCATACCCATTCCAAATTATATCCACATCATCATCAACCTAGTCCTAGTCAACACTTGTCAAGATGGTCATAATCATTCAAGGGGGTTATCCCTCTAATTATGAGACAAATCCCAAGTCTAAGGTGACAATTCAAGGGGGCTATCCCTCTAATCATGAGACAAATCCCAAGCCTAAGGTGACAATTCAAGGGGGCTATCCCTCTAATCATGAGACAAATCCCAAGTCTAAGGTGACAATTCAAGGGGGTTATTCTTATAATCATGAGACAAGACCTAAGCCTATAATCACAATTCAAGGAGGCTACCCCTCTAATTCAAACAATGAAATAAAACCAAAGCCCAAGATCACAATTAAAGGTGGCTATCTTCCCAATCCAAATCATGAGAAGAAACCAATCACAATTAAAGGTGGCTATCTTCCCAATCCAAATCATGAGAAGAAACCAATCACAATTAGAGGAGCCCCTCTTCCTAATCCAAATCATGAGGATAAACCAAGACCCAAGGTCACAATTAAAGGTGGCTATCCTCCTAATCCAAATCATGAAAGCAAACCAAAGCCCAAGATCACAATTAAAGGAGCCTCTCTTCCTAAGACCAAGTTTATACTTCAAGGAGGATATATCTTTATTGATGAGGATGAGACAAGTCCAAAACCTAATTCATCCACACATCAAATCAATTCTGCATCAACTTATCCCACTTCATACCAATCTAATCCATCCACACATCAAATTAATTTTGCATCAACTTATCCCACTTCATCTCAACCAAATTCATCCACATGTCATATCAGCCCTTTATCAACCTATCACAACCCTTATCCATATCAATCCATATCACAACAATCATTATCCTATGCAACCCCTCCATCATCATCACAACAACCCATTCAACAATTCCAACAACAACAAATCATATCACAACAACAAATCCAAATGCCATCCCAACCTCAACAAATTC
This sequence comes from Cunninghamia lanceolata, assembly GCA_027924645.1. NCBI lineage: Eukaryota > Viridiplantae > Streptophyta > Pinopsida > Cupressales > Cupressaceae > Cunninghamia > Cunninghamia lanceolata. Next base: position 5,625,424 of record BSBN01000209.1, read on the forward strand.
CACCTCAATCCTATGTGTCATCCACCTTAACTTCATACCAACCTCATCTATCTACACATCAAGTCAATGCCACATCAACCTATGAACATCCACCTCAAGCTTACCCCATCCCTCATGCCACCATGCCAATGCACTACCAAGCCCATCCACAAGGCAATCAAGTGATATCACAAGAACAACATTCAAGTCCAAATGGCCTTTTGTATATAAATCAAGTGAGCACAAGTCAGCCTTGCCAACAAGATCAAATGCCCGCATCTTTGGGTCCACCTCAAGATATTTTGTCTACATATCCTACCATTACACCTAGCTTCCAAGACTATCAATGGCCTCCACAACAAGCACAAATGAGCCCAAGTCCACCTTTACAACAAGAAGCACATGTAAGTCCAAGTGGTCCCTTGTACATAAACCAAATGAGCCCAAGTTATCCTATGCAAGATCTAATAACCTTTGACAAGGGAGATACCAATCTAGAGTGGCCACCACCATCCAATCACATGCCAACACATGAGCTAACAAGTCTTATCCCAACACACCATGTGATCCTACTCCTAGTCCATTGGTCCATCAACCTTCCAAACCACCAAGCCTTTTATTACCTTCATCACCATGTCATTCTAATCCTTCACCTAAGGATGCAGTTGAGATAGTTTTACAAAGGATGCTTGAAGCAAAACTCATTGAACTTCCTGAAGTCAAACCATGTGAAGAAAGTCCATATGATGAACATGATTATTGTGCATACCATAGGACCAAAGGCCATAATACAAATCAATGCCCAATATTTGTCTCAATTGTTTACAAGGTGTACCTACCTACAATAAGAAATCATGCCACAGCATCCCAATCCCATGTGTCACACCCATCTAGTCCACATCCTAATCCATCAAACTCCATTATCCTTCCATCTAATCAAAATCCTAGTCCTACACTTACAACATCATCCTCTATTATTGCTCATCCATTATATTTCCCATCCACTCATACCCTTGCGAAGGATGTGATCCATTGGCTACTAGCTAGGAATAAACTACCCCCATGTCAAACACCCATTCATGAGCCTACCAAAGAACTTCCAAAGATCATGTCCAATCCTATAATCCCATCATGTGGTCCACCTATCCGTGAGCCTATCGAAGAGTCCTCAATTAACATTCTTAGCCCTTCAAGCCCATCATGTGACCTACAAGCCATCAAGCCTATTCAAGAGTCATCATGTTCTCATGTTGTTGACCAAGAGCCTATCCAAGAGCCTTCCACTTCCATTCAAGCAACCCAAGAGGTATGTCAAAGGTTTAATCCTAAGCATGTGGAAACATTAAGCCCTAGTCCAACTCAAGACCAAAACACTTTCATGCAACCTATCCATAACATTTAGCTTCTTTATGAGCAAGATGATACCTATGAAGAAGCTATCCATGAGCACCTTGATCCTATCCATAATCCTATATCTATCCATGAGCAAGATATCCAAATTGCTCCTAGTCATCCTCCATCTAGCCCTATCCATAATGAGAAAACATCCACTTGTCATGATGAGACACTTGTCCCCCAAGTAAGCATAAAAGATCAAACAAATAGCTTGGATCTTAGCGAACATAATTAAGATCCTAATGATCATCCTTCCACATCCACCATCGATTCCACTTCAAGTCCACCATCATGTCCTATTGGTCTTACCACCCTTATACATGAGTGTTCTTCCTTAGGACAAAAACAACCTCTATCCACTTTACCTTCTCCATCCAATAAAGAGCTCAAGTCTAGTTCCCTAAGCACCCCTAGTCCCATAGTCAATCACATCCTCCAATAGATGAACTACAAAGGTAAAGGCCTAGGCCTTCATAAACAAGGTATTTTGGAGCCAAACCATGTCAATAGCCCTCCATGCTCATATGGCCTTGGATACACACCCCAAGGTAAACAAGCTAAAGATGTTGGTAATCCCTTCATGCATTCTAAACCTACCACTTTCCATCACACCCCCCATCATGTTCCCAAAACATATGTTGTCATTTCACCTCCATCATCCTATAAATGTCAAAAGCATGTGACCATACATCTTCCACCATCCACTTTGCCTCCTCTTTTACCAACTCCAAATATCCCTCCATCCACCTTGCCACCATTGCTTCCATCACCTAACATACCTATCATCCATAAGTATCCTTATAATCCTAATCATGGCCAACAAATGCACACATCGTTTAAGCATAAAGCTTCCAATCATTCCATCCACTCCACCCACCCCATGGGATTCAAAAGCAAAAATTTTAATGCTTTTATCTGTAAAGCCAAAAATCCAACTAAAACTCCTAAGGACCCTCATGCCTTAGGGCATCAATGTGAAAAGTCTCTAAATCATCCATCTTCTAGGCAAAGTACATTCACAAAGCCATCTAAAGCCCAAAAGAAAAATGGTTTGGGTTCCTAAGCAAATAACTAGCAAAATGAATGAGGAATCCTCATCCACATCTCAAGAATCCCAACCACCTATACCCATCCAAAAGCCTATTTCCATCCAAAACTTCCATTCGCTTCAAAAATCCCACAAGCAAAACAAAAGCACTAAAAATCCTAAATCTATGTGGGTTCCTAAATCACTTCATCAACCATATCCTAAGCAAACATCTCCATTGCTTCCTACACCACCATCTCATCAAAAGATTCAATGTTTATCACAGTGTGTGCAACCATTGGTCATGGTTCCCTTCCACTCCACAGCACCTCCACATAACTACATCTCCCCATCTTCCATCCCTTATCCTACATATCTCCCCCATGCTATCCCTATGGTCGATGCTTTGGCATAAACTTTTCATCCATCTTCATTCCATAAGCCTATATAAATCCACACCATAAGCCACTAGCCTACCCTACCATAATTCCACATTATAATCCATTATCTACCTAATCCATCTCGCTTCCACGCAATCCCTTATCAACGTCTATGAGCATAATGACATGGTCCATGCGATGACATCCATCTCTAATGGGACCACCAACATCCATCGAACTAGACACTTGAGTCCCTCCTATCCATTACTATGGTGAAAACCTGGCAAATAGGCGCCATGTGTAATTGTCAACCCATCTAAAAGCAAAAAGAAGAAACAAAAAATAAAAATAAAAAAAAAGTAAAGAGAAATCCCTTCATCCAATGGTGAAAACCTGGTAAACAGGCGCCTTGGATAAGTACCATGATGAAAACCTGGCAAATAGGTGTCATGTGTAGGTTGATCTTCTATGTCACTTACACTTGGGGGCACATTGTCTCATCCAACCTATCCATTTCCAAACTATCTATCCCATTATATCATTTACCATCCTACCATCCTTAGCCATTACATAAACATGCCTATCCTATTGAACCCATTTATCCATCCTTCCACCTTTTGGTTTTGATGAAAACATAGGGGCAAAATGTTGAAACATGCTTGGATATTTCTTGACATACCTCCTTTCCAAACCAAGTCATATCCATTGACCATTTATCCATCCCATTCAAACCAATCCAATCATGTCATCCCTTGGTCCTGAACTTTGTCATGTAAAAATCCTAAGCATTACCACCTAGAATGGGGCAAGTTCTTCTTATGCAACATAGCCTTTGGAGATCACATCCTAGCTCCCTTATGATCCATCCACTATGGCGTATCCTTATCATGAGATTTCCATATTATCGCTTATCCCCATCTATTTATCATGAGCTTTCCACTATAGCCTACCTATCCATTTATCATGAGGCATGCATCCATCCCTTATATGGCTCATTTATCCACCCATATATCATGAGCCTTCCATCCCATTTACTATCATCCATCCTACATCCATCCTTGCACCTAGACTTGGTTTTCTTCCCTTGTCATTGGTATCTAGCACAAAGGCTACCCAAATTGTAAATCCATTGGCATCTTCCAAAACATTTCAAAAAATCCAAAAAAATCCAAAAAAAAAAAATCAAATATTCTAAAAAAAAAACTCTAAAAAAATAAAATATTCTCAAAAATCCCAAAAAAATTAAATATCCAACGAAAAATCCAAGCAATAAAATCAATCATCATCCAAAACAATCCACTCCATCAATATTTAATCAAAATCAAATCATCATTATCATCAATTCTTCTTATCAATAACATTCATTTCAATCAATCACTTCTTCCAATCATATCAATCAAATCAATCTAAGCAATGATCTTAAATCCAAGCCACACTAATCCATGTCAAGCAAGATAATCAATCACAGAACATTATCCAATCAAATCAACAGGTTTTGATCCTAATGTTGTCATGATCTAAATCAATCATCATCAATCATCATCAATGGGATATAGCGTTCCCACATCCTTGTGTTGATCTACGGATATAGCTTTCCCCACAATGACAACACTATCATTATCAATGAAACAATCAATCATTGGTTTATGACTTGACAAGGGCAATACCTTGTTTATTTTACATCCTTTGAGCACACTAAGAACACTTGCTTCTGCTTAGATTGAGTGGACACTCTAATCATCACACCATTACTATCATCATTCAAAACAATCCGATCATCAAAACAATCAACCCAACAATAGCAAACATCACAACCAAAGCACATCAAGCCAACCATCAAGACAAATCTTATCACTCATCAACATCAACACCAAAGAAAATCAAATCAATCACATCAAGCTAGCCATAAAAACAAATCCAATCACTTCAGCGAATCAAAAGTAGCTCAATCCACCACATATCATCTCATCATCAACATTTCAAATCATCAATCTTCATCCATCACTTCATCTAATTATCCATTCATCATGCTCAAATCATTCCAAACAATGATCCAAACGCAAGCCCATCCTTAATCCATACCAATCAAGTTAATCAATCAAGCCAAGTTATCCAAACGCAATCCATGGTCTTGATCCTAGCCTTGTTGTAAGCCAAATCAATCAACCAACCAGCCAACCAACTTAGCAAACAACCGTGTGTTGATCTAGGGATATAGCTTTCCCTGCAATGACAACACTCTCAACAATCAATCAACAACAATCAATTAATCATTGGTTTACAGCTTGACAGGGGCAATACCTTGTTTGTTTTTGAATCATTTGTGCATGCTTGCTTGCTTGTTTGTGTGTGTTATCATTTTATCTTGCATTTGTATCAAATCACTAACTTTCCAGCTAATATTCATATCTTGTGTATGTTGGAATAGCTTTTTGCACTATCCTTTGCATCTAAGGATATATCATACCTTTTGTGCATTAGGACTTTAATGCTCTAAGTTTACTTCTGTTGGCAAGAGACACTATATGGATTCATGGTTGTTGTCATTGATGGCAACAAAGGTCATCCCACATATCCGCAAGTCATGATGTGTCTCTACCGGAAGTCAGAATAAAGAATGTTGTGGTCCGGTGAACAAGAACAGAGCATGTGGCAAGGTCCGACAGATTGGTCTGGATCTCTCAGAGGAAGTGTCTTGGTGCAGTGCGGATTTGGGGAAGTCAAGAGAACTACCTTGAGTGGTATATTCCAAGGATTTAGCCTCCGGTGATGGACAAGGAAAAAGATATGAACAGTTGAGTACCAGATTCCTGAGAGACAGTGAAAACAGAGGAAGAACTGACTGACAGAGTATCAGACTACTTTCCGGATGTGTTACTGTTGATGATAGAAGTTGTGAAGGCATGAATCATGTTTGGCCGACATGATTAATGATATCTACAAGTATATGCTTGATCCGCATTGCTTGGTGAGGAAGGATTCAGCCGACATAACAAAAGTTTGTAAGAAACTAGACTGTTCCGGATGCCGACTAGAAAGGTGATGAAATTACTTGTGCGGATATATATAGAGGATGGATTTAGTTGTGAAGGAATGCATGGTGTGAAAATGATATGCGAATAAATCCAGAACAGAGCAGAGGTAGCAAAAAGGATCCGGTATGTGAAAGATAGCAGAATAAAGAACAGAGGAAAGATGAAGTGCAGCAGATCAGTGTACTGAGCCTAACCAGAACTGAACTCCAGCATATGCAGATGCTTCCAATCAGTTCAAGACTGTGATTCTTATCACTTTGTAGACAGTGTGTCTTCTTGTAGGCAGTGGGCCTCTTGTGAGCAGTGTGCTCGGGCAGTGAGCCCTAATTGGCAAGTGCCATTTTTTTTGTAATTTCCTATTCTTCTAACAGAGAACAATTTTGGGTTAATCACCCCGTGGTTTTCTCCCTTAACAAGGTTTCCATGTCAAAAATACTGTGTCATGTGTTTCTTATTTCATGATTAATGTTTTTGTGTTTGATTCTATGCTGCATCAATTAAGAGGAAAGTTCAATAAGGAAAATAATTAGGATAACTGATTCACCCCCCCCCTCTCAGTTATCAACAATTGGTATCAGAGCCAGGTTCCTCCTAATAGAGCCTAATAGCTTGAGGAAGATCTGGGATTTCAAATGGATGCATATGGTTTAAGGGAGCAACTCAAGACTGCTCTTGAGGATCTTGAACAGTCAAATTCTGAAGTCAGTGAATTAAAGGAAAGACTCAAACAGGCTGATGAATTCATGAGAGAACTAAAAGACAAATTAAGTCTCTCTATGAAAAAGAGAAAGGAGCTACTCCAACAATTGGCAAGACAAAGTGAAGAAAGCAATACAAATGAAGAATTGACTGAGCAAACCAAGTTATGTGAAAAGTTATCAAAAGAAGTCATTATGTTAAGACATGAAATGGAATCAGGAACTATAAAGTTTACTCAAGAGATTGAAGAAAAAAGAAAGGCTGAAGACAATCTAAGACAATCTCTTAAAGAAAAATTAGAAGAATGCCACCAGATGGACAGGATTATCAGACATCTTGAATCTGATCTTGAAGATGCCAAAGATAATGAAGAAAAACTTGAGGATCAAATTGCCTCTCTCAAAAGAGACCTTCAAACAGCAAATGAATATAAAGAGAAATTCAAGATAAGTTCTGCTCAACTTGAAGTTCTTCTTGGAAGTCAAAAGAGGACAGATGACAAGTATGGTTTAGGATATGAGAAAGGAGAAAGCTCCGGATCCGGTCAGAAGAATCTTGGATCAGAAAATCCAAGGAGCAGGCCTAGAAGACCTCTGGTAAGACAGCCAAATGCTCAAAGATATCCATCCTTCAATGGATACTGCCACAACTGCAACCACTTTGGTCACAAAGCTAATCAGTGCAGAATGAGAATGAATCAGATTAATTCATCCTTCTCCGGACAGTGCTTCAACTGCAAAAGGTATGGACACAAATCCCATGAATGCAGAATTATGCAAGTAAACAAATCATTCAAAGGTAGATGCTTCACATGCAATAGAGTAGGTCATATGGCTAATCAATGCAGATCAAGAGGATATCAGTCAAATATGCAAAGAAATGTTATTTGCCAAATCTGCAATAGGTCCGGTCATAATGCTAAAGTCTGCAAAAACAAGTATCAGGACAAAAGAGGTCCGGTGTATAATCAGAATCAAGACAAGGGTAAACAAAAGATGAATGCGGATGAAGTTAGGAATCAGATGAGCAAGATTTGGGTGAAGAAAAGTTCAGAGAATGTAGAGGTTGGATCCGCACCAGACTCTGGTGCTGATATTTCTTTCGGAAATTAAAAAGTGAGCTCAGGCTCAGGGGGAGACTCAAAGAAAATCCTGTTCCCCCAGCCAAACAAGTGGTGCCGGATGTGGCACAAGATGCGGATTAAAGGGTTTGCAGATATGAGTCTTGAGATGCTTCAGTCAAGTTTTCAGAGGTCCGCATGGAGTTATGAAGAAGCTGTGATCGATCAAGTAAGACCTGTTCAGGGAGATGCTCTGGTGTGATAAAGGATTACAAAAAGGTCCGGAGAGATCCGGAAGTGCACTATCTTGTTCTGCAGATTGGACAGAGTGTTTGGGATATTCTTGTAATATGTTACTTCGATTTATTCATGATTGAAAGATCTGGATGATATCCACAGATCAGGACTAATCCAGGATACTCCAAGCTATCCAGACAAGGCAAACCGGAATGATGTAGGTGAAGCATTTATTGCAGACAGATATTAGGGTTCGCGGAGCAATTTAAGGGATTTCTCAAAAGTCATTTGCTCATTCTGCACTCAAGAAGAAGTGAATAGTGGAGCTCTGCAACAAGATTCATCAAGCACACCAAGGATCTCCTGCCGAAGTCATTGCATAAAGAAATCAATCCAATCACTCCGTGCAAGTCGAAGGCGCATAAGGTATTCTCCATTTTTCATTGCCTCACTGCAAATCTTTGAAGAATGGCTACTCCAAACATAGTTAAGATCTCTGATAGACCTCGCCCCTCATTCAAGAAACATCCCTACAAATCATTGGAGGTAGATCCACTAGGAGCCTTCTCTAGTGTTCCTCACGGAGTTTTACATACTGAAGACATTAGGGTTTACATACATGCAAGCATTGAGGAATTTGGGGAATTCAAATTAAGAGACCTCTATCACAAGCAACTGATAGACAATGCTTTTGAGCTTAAACCAGAGTATAAGGATATCCAGAAGAAACAATTTGAGCAATTTATTCATTTCCCCTGCTTTGAAGAAGATGAATGGGTCCGGTATGTACTGAGCAGGATGCATGACAACTTTCTATGGCTAGATAGACCCTGCAAGATCACAAAAGAGGCAATTAGAGCAGTAACTGGTCTATACTCTTCCGGAGGGATACCTATCCTCAAATCTGTCAAGAACAACATTGTAACTGAGGCCACCGGATCAAAATTTGATAAGAGGGCAATGACCATTGAAGATATTTCGGATCCGGATATCAAATATGCATCAATGATAATAGGATACAAGATCTATCACTCCAGCAGGGAGAATTCTGTATCCGGAACTGCAGTATACACTGCCTATGAAATGCTAAGAAAGAATGCAGAATATGATCTCTGCGAACTACTGCTAAGCCAATTAATGGAAAATATACAGAAAATCAAGAAGGATAAGAAGAATTCCTTTAAGTATGGTACTCTTATTGTATGTCTATTCTTCTACTTCATGAATGAGCTACCCGGATCAAGTGGATGGGTATGGCAGAATGACAAACCTGTTGCAGTCCAGATAAGAGACTATTTGCATGGACTTGGGGATGCAAAAGCGAGAAATACAGCTCTATGGGGAAACTTCAAAAACTTTCAGAGCATGATGCAAGCAAGAGAGAGAATTCCCCAGTCTCTTGTTGAAAAATACAAAGACTCAGTGTGCTTTATGGTTGACACTGATCAGTGCCTAATGGAGGCAGTGGAGCCAAGGACTGTCTGGATCATGCCCATGGGGTATGAAGTGGATGAACAGATAGTGGAGCTGCATGTTCAACACATGCTAAGTCAGCCCAAAGATCCTAAGGCAGAAAGGTTTGGAACCTTTGAGGAGCTGAGTGTAAAAATACATGTAGAACTCAGGGAACCTGAGATTAAAAGAAAGGTGAGAAAAGAAGTAGAGCACATTGCTCAAGGCCTAGGCATCTCAAAAGAGGCACTTGATGCCAGCCGGGAAAAGAGGAGGAAGGCTGAGGAAGAAGAGAAAAGTAAAGAAAGTGCTCCGGTTGAAGCTCCCACCCGGACCAGATCATCAAAGAGATCTGCACCTCCCACAACCAAAAGTTCAAAACCGGAAGTCCAGGCATCCGGTAAGAGATCCAAGACAAAAGCCACAAAGGCTTATGGAAGCCAAAAGGATGAAGAGGAAACAGAGTCAGATGAGGGAGTAAAAGAAATAAAGAAATAGAAAAAGAAAGGATCCGGTAAGCCCTCCACAGGCCAAGATAAGGATGAAATGGCAGAGGTATCTGTTGAAAAGCCCACTCTGTCTCTAGAGAGCATAATCAAGTCGGTCACGGTGGATGGAAACCTTCAACCAATGACTAAATCTTATGATGACTTCAGTGAGGCCGACCAAAAGACTCTGCAGGAAGCCACAGTCAAATATCTTAACATATATAATAAGGCTTTCATTGAGATCATATCTCTTATTCCTAAAAGCCTAGAAAAGGAATTGGAAGTAAGAAAGAATAATGCTCATGCTAAAGATCTTGAGATCCGGGAGCAGATAGCTATTCAGCTATATCCTCAAATTGATCCCAAGACAATGAACATTATCTTCAAGGACTGCAAAGATGAGTTCAGAAGTAAAGCCAGGATGAATCAACTCATGCTTGGTGAGACTGACAGAGTGGCCCAAGAGATAGAAGAGATCCTCCGGAAGGCCTTCAAAAGGTTCAATCTTCCTGTTGTAGAGGACTTAGGTGCAGAAACAGCTGCTAATTTGGAATCATCTGTTCCGGAAGAAGTGAGCCCTGAACAGACAAACATCTCTCCTCCGGTTTCCCCTACAGTCTCCGGATCCAAAGAAGAAGAGCAATTACAGGAGAAGGAAGCAGTGGTGAAAGACAAAGAGGTTGACAGTTCCAAGACTGGAGAAGAAAAGAAACATTTGTCTCCGGCAAGAGACACTGCACAAACTGTTCAACAATTTTTGAGCAAAGAAACTTTAGAGATTGATGAACCGGAGCTTCTAAAAGGCCCATTCGACTTTGACTCTCTCTCTCTGGTACAAACAATGAAGATAGCTTCATTTGCAAATGCCAAGGCAAATGAAAAACTCCTGAAGTCTCATATGGAAGACTGTGAGTTGATAGAGGCTGCTTCCGGAGTACTTGTAAAGATTATGCCATCAATCCAGATAGATCCGACAGCCTCCACTTCCGGTAATCTAAAAACCTTAATCAGCAGTGTTGATACACATTTTGATTCTCTAGAAAAATCAGCTGAAGAAAAGGTCCGGAAGGAATTTTTGGATAAGAGATTTTCAGAAATATTAGAATTAATCTCTAAAGATAGGAAGATTGTAAGCATTGGAATAAAGAGCTTAGAGAATGCTCTTAAGGATGGCGGTGACATCTACAAATTTTGCATATCTTGGCCAAAGGCAACAGCAACAATTGATAAGAAAATAAAAGAGGAACAGGACAAGCTACAAAGCTTATCTCAAAGTTTTGATCCTCTCTCTTCCTCCATAATAAATCAAGAATGTCAGACTATTGCAGTCTTGAATGAAATAAAGAATTTTGAGAAGGAAAGGAAGAACATCACTAACCAGATGGGAGAACTTAGAAGGATTATAATCCCTAAGTTGGAAACTATGCATGAGGCCATCAGTGATGCTCAGACCACCGCCCAAACAAAAGATCCGACAGATCTCAAGCGGGCAGAAGCTTTTGCATTTTTGTTGAGTGGTCACATTTCAATTTTGGACAGAATGAAGCAAATTTGGGCTACAGAAATGATTCAATTGCAGACATCCTTTGCAGACATTCTTCAGTATATGTGAGTATGTAAATATGCGGCTATGTATAGAAAATTTTTGAAAATTTTGGTGTGCGGACCCCACCCTTTGCCATTGATGTCAAAGAGGGAGTGAGGAGCAGTGAAAAATGAGGAATCCTGAGGAATCCAACTAAGGGGGAGTTCCGGAAATTGTATATAAAGACAGAGCATCAGCAAAGGGGGAGCATAGTGAAAACACTTAGTCATTTTTCACTAAGTGTTGCCATCAATGCCAAAGGGGGAGATTGTTGGCAAGAGACACTATATGGATTCATGGTTGTTGTCATTGATGGCAACAAAGGTCATCCCACATATCCGCAAGTCATGATGTGTCTCTACCGGAAGTCAGAATAAAGAATGTTGTGGTCCGGTGAACAAGAACAGAGCATGTGGCAAGGTCCGACAGATTGGTCCGGATCTCTCAGAGGAAGTGTCTTGGTGCAGTGCGGATTTGGGGAAGTCAAGAGAACTACCTTGAGTGGTATATTCCAAGGATTTAGCCTCCGGTGATGGACAAGGAAAAAGATATGAACAGTTGAGTACCGGATTCCTGAGAGACAGTGAAAACAGAGGAAGAACTGACTGACAGAGTATCAGACTACTTTCCGGATGTGTTACTGTTGATGATAGAAGTTGTGAAGGCATGAATCATGTTTGGCCGACATGATTAATGATATCTACAAGTATATGCTTGATCCACATTGCTTGGTGAGGAAGGATTCAGCCGACAGAACAAAAGTTTGTAAGAAACTAGACTATTCCGGATGCCGACTAGAAAGGTGATGAAATTACTTGTGCGGATATATATAGAGGATGGATTTAGTTGTGAAGGAATGCATGGTGTGAAAATGATATGCGAATAAATCCAGAACAGAGCAGAGGTAGCAAAAAGGATCCGGTATGTGAAAGATAGCAGAATAAAGAACAGAGGAAAGATGAAGTGCAGCATATCAGTGTACTGAGCCTAACCGGAACTGAACTCCAGCATATGCAGATGCTTCCAATCAGTTCAAGACTGTGATTCTTATCACTTTGTAGACAGTGTGTCTTCTTGTAGGCAGTGGGCCTCTTGTGAGCAGTGTGCTCGGGCAGTGAGCCCTAATTGGCAAGTGCCATTTTTTTTGTAATTTCCTATTCTTCTAACAGAGAATAATTTTGGGTTAATCACCCCGTGGTTTTCTCCCTTAACAGGGTTTCCACGTCAAAAATACTGTGTCATGTGTTTCTTATTTCATGATTAATGTTTTTGTGTTTGATTCTATGCTGCATCAATTAAGAGGAAAGTTCAATAAGGAAAATAATTAGGATAACTGATTCACCCCCTCCCCTCTCAGTTATCAACAACTTCCTCATACATTAGACAAGGTTGTATTACGCTGGGGCACGAAACACATCGTCACCCTGGTTCCTTATACCTTGGTGCATAACGTCTAGTGCTATATCAAACATCATGGTTGCTTACTTTCCATTGCAGCATAACGCATCATCATTTCTTCTATCTATCCCTTTATCTTTCTTTCTTAGCCAATCCATTTCTTTCGAGAGCCTACTCATGTTTGTCCAACCCGCCTGTCCTCTCGAGGGGGCATCATCATCATATCTTTCCATCATCATTATCCCTATCGATTATCCATACCTTAACTTCTTTGAAATGATGTTACTTGACATAAATCTTATCATCTCGAACATCATCTCAAAGAGGGGCAAAATGTAGACACCCAAATTTGTCCCAAATTTGTCCATGTCTAACAACACCTTGTTAAAACATTATCCTAGATATCATGTAGCATTTTGTCCTAAATCCCTCTCTTAACCCCACTTATCCATTAAGCCAATTAATTAAATAAATTTTATTATTTAATTAAAATCCCATTTATCTTATCCCCATCCCAATTAATTAAATAAATTTTATTTATTTAATTAATTTCCACATCATATCTTATCCCATCCTAATCATCTTTCCAATTAATTAAATAAATTTTATTTATTTAATTAATATCCAACTCATATCCCAACTAATTCAAATATTTTATTTGAATTAAACACTCATCTTTCATCACATTCCAACACTTGTCCAGTCAATCATGTGTTACAACTTTTATCTTTCACATGCACAACTAATGGGACCTAATTTTAGTATTTATCTACACAAGCACACCTAAGCCTTATCTTCCCTTGCCACATGTCAATTGACTACAATTTCTTAATGTGCAAGGAAACCTAACTTAATCCTATCCATCCATTTCATCTAAAGCCCTAATTGATCCTAGCCATCCATTTGAATTAAGCCTTTTCTATAAATCAACCCCCTCACAAGCCATTAGCAATGCATTGAGCCTCAAGTACCCTTATTCTACCAAATTTTCAAAATGCATTGATCCTCAAGTATCCACATGTTGTTGAAATATCATTAGAGCCTTTGCATCCTTCAACTATCATTCTCATGTCATCTTCATCTTAATGTTATGCTGCAGAAGTGAGCACCCAACATTCTTCCAACAATAATCCTTCAAAATCTTGCATGCTCATGCGAGGTGGAGAACAGCAATGGAGATAAATCGAGCATAGCGTGGAGATCGGTTTGCATTTACATTTGTTATTTTGATTTTCATGTTGTCTCGTGCTTCATTGTGCATTGCTAGGGTTTTTATCATTGTATTTTATTCATTTGTTTATTCATTTGCCCTGATTTGCAATTTTACCCTAAATACAAGAAGAAAACTCCTGCTCACCAAAGTCTAAAATACTTAAACATTTTAGAAGTTTGGTGGACTTCGGTGATTGGGCCTTCCGCCTATCGCTTGCCAAATGGAAAGAAAAAATCGTAACCTTGGCCTCTAGCTCTGCAATACTTAGAAGCCTTTGAAACCGACGGACCTTGACCATCATGCTTTTCACCTTCTATCTATGAAAAAGAAGAAAAAGGAAGAGAAAAATCCTGACCTCCAGCACTTGAAACACTTCGACAATTTTTACGAATTATCAAGACAGAGCTTTCGAAGATGATGGGAAAGGCATGATGAAGAAGGGAACCCTGAGCTCTGAAACCCTGAAAAGGCAAAAAATACAAGGAAAGCACTTAGGATTTTGGAGTTAGCCATTTGGGGGATTTTTTCCTTACACTTCAAAAGGGAAAACACTTAGAAATCTCATGGATCTTTGGGCTATTTGGCCAGAAGGCAAAATAGGACAACAATACATGAGTTTGGAAACTCTAAATGGCAACAATGATTTCTGCTATACCTAGTCCTTGATGATACTTATTCTAATGAAAAGAAGAGACTTCTTAATTTTATCCTATAGCTTTGTCATCTTAGTCAATTGGTCTTGGAGTCCCACAAATAGCGCCCTCATCTTCGTGAGGTTATCAATCCCCTGTTTAGTAAGGAGTTGTTGTAACAATCCTTGAAACTCATTAATTATATGTGAAGAAGGGAAAACAATGGAGGATCTTTGAAGGCAAATGGGATAGATGTGATCAATGATTCCACCTTGGTCAACCTCTCACTGGTTGCCTCCCTCCTAGCCTTTAACTTCTCTTTACATCTTCCTAGCACCTTAATCCTAAGTTTTCCTTCCTGCAACCATTCATTGGGTAACCCTAGATTATTACTGCTAACAATGCCCATCTAAATGAGTTGTGTAGAAGTGGTGCCTTGTATCTTCTACAGAATGGGAATGTGTTACCCCCATGTAGGTAATTTATTTTCAATAGAGCTTTTTGAGGCTACCATCTCCTCAATCTCTGCATCTAATGTATGATAGGCCCTCATGGCCTTCTTTGTTATATCCACCCTCAAGGTTTCCAATGAAATTTTCCATGTGGTGGCTGTGGGAAGATTCCTTGGGGGTTAGCAGGCTACTGATCCTTATTAAGTGTCTCCAACAAGGCTACTGCAGAGGATCTAGAATTGGTAGGCCCAACTAGGTGTTTGATGTAAGTAGTTAGCTAAGCAATTTGTCCCTTGAGCTCCTCTTTGGTGTCTTTGTCCTTCTTCATTCTGACTAGGATGACCGAGAGAGACTCAATAAGGGCATGTTTTTGCTCACCCTTGGTTTGGTGCCCCAAAACCACTTGTTGCACATTGTAGTCCGTAGGGGTCATGGTTGCTTCTTCTTTGTCTGCCATAGGTATATCTATATGCACCATCCTAACACCCTACTGATCAATTGTGACATGGGATAAGGCCCTACCCTTCTTCTTCTTTGGATACTCTTGAAGTGCTTCTGCAATAGTGGCTAGATCTTCATCCTTAGTGTATACCTTCATCCTCTTTTCCACCACCATATTCACCCTAGTGGGGAGACCTTGGCCTGTGTTATCAATTAGTGGAGAAGACACCAGGGGTGGGGACCTAGTTAGTGATGGAGTCAACACCATTGTCTTTCTGGATTCCTCAGATACCTCACCTTGTGGTGGAGAAGAGGTGGCTAGATCGATAATTTTGTCTAGGTTTAACACATCATGGAGCTCCTCTTTCTGCAATGGTAGAGATGACACCTTTTGACCACCACCTTTTTGTGTCTATAATTCTGCTGCTGATGTGGGAGGTAGTCCTTGGGAAGGAGTAGCCATAGAAGGAGATGAAGGATGAGGTGAAGCTTGGTGAGTATCCTGTCGAGGGGGAGATGGAGTGGTCTGCTTGACTGGAGGAGTAGAGGTAATGGTTACTCCTTGAGTGGAGGGTTAGGCCCTCCCTCCAAGCTTCTATGCCAAGGGAATGTGGTTACCTTCCTCAGTATCACTAGAGTCTTTTAATATTACCTTGGTCTTCTCCTTTTCTTTAGTATCAGCCATAACTTTGGTATTTCTTCTCCTCTGGAATGGGAGGAACTACCTTGGTCTCCTTGGTAGCTCATGTGGACTCACCATGACTTATCTTCTTGGATTTGTCTTTCTTCTTTTCCCAGGAAGAATAGGGATCCATCATAGGATATGGTTTGAGCAACCATTTTTTAGTTCTTGTTGTCACTTGGATTTGTACCCTATGTTGAAGTGGTTTAGGGCTTCAACAATCTAGTGAAACATTGGGATGATCTCTAGGTGTGGGAACCTGCAAGGAGATCAAACCTCTAGAGAGAGGCTGGTTCTTTCACTAAATGTGAGATTCAGCTATTGGTAAGAGTAAACCTAATCTATGCACCATTGAGAAAAAAGGGGAAGGAGGATGAACTGAAAATGAAAAGGGGGTGATACACCAGATTTGAATATAGGTAGGCCCTTAGATCAACCATGTATACATAGATTAACAACAAACAATAGATGAGCATACACAAAACAAAATGCAGAGGTGTAAGAAACTAAATGAAATCAAGAAGGAAAGAAGGATTCACAAATGGATACTCAAACCAAAATATTACACAAAGCAAAAGAATTCATGAAAAGGTAAAAATCTTATTGCTTGTTCTCAAAGAGGCATGATTACAATTAAAAAGAGATGTGATTTTTTTACAATCAATGACCAATCTAAATACATTACATTTCATACCTTATATAGCATTTACAATGAAGCACCATTACCTACTATAATGAATGCACCCATGGGCCTGTCAGAGATATTTTACAAAAGGAATATCAAAAGGAAATCTGATTGTCTTGACATAAATGTATAAAATATCTCAATGAAGTGGTTGAACAAATATCTCGTTGGAAATCCATGCTTGATCTGCCTTTTGCAACCTTAAATGCTCAACTACAATTTTCTAGCTGGAATTGGACATTCATCTTTTATTTGGACTGGATTCCCACCTTGGAAGCAAGATTTCATCATGTGTGATCATGACAGACCTTAGATTCCACTCCTTTGCCTTTGATTCTGAAGACCATGAAAATGGTTGGTGATCAGAACTCTGGCCTTTGGTGTTCTACCTTCCAGGAGAGAAGAAAGAAAGAGAGTCTGCCCATGAGCTTTGCCTTTTACTTAGAAACCTTTTGATTGCTAAAGATTGGGCCTCAGGCCTTGGGCATTTCACCTTCCAAGAGGGAAGGAGAAAAGGGAAAAGTCCACTCTCTGAGCTCCACTATATACTTAGAAGAATTACAATATTGACAAACTTCGGGCCTTGGGCTTTCCATCTTCTGCCTTCACAAAAAAAGAGGAAGAAGGAAAGTCTGAGCCTTGAAAGTCAAAGACTTAGCCGATCTTTTGAAAGTTGCGGTGGAGTTCGAAGCTTGGGCCTTCCATTTTCCACCTTCAGTGAGAAGGAAGAAGAAGGAAGGTCAGATCCTTGAAGTTTGAAACACTTAGTATTATTTCACAAGTTTTCAGTAGAAGTCAACCTTTGAGCCTTCTACCTTCTCTTTCCTTTTGTCCACATGGCAGCTTTCCATGGTTCTGCTAGCTTGTAGGGGCCCAGCCAAAAGAACTTTGTGGAATGGCAGAATGCCTTAGAACATACAACACTCATCAGAGATCAGGCCTCGGGCCTTTGGTCTTCCAACTTCCAAAGGAAGGAAGAGGGGAGAGGAAAAGTCTAAAGTTTGAAACTTTGAAAAGGTTAAAAGACTTAGTCAATTTTCAAAACAAAGGGGCAGAGTTCATAGCGGTGTAGGATGGCATGGCAAAGGAGATAACTCCGAACTCTGAAACTCTAAAAATGCTAGAAACATAAGGAAAACCCAAGATTTTTAGGACTTAGTCAATGTTGAGATGTCTTTCCATGAATTTCTAAAGGGGAAAACACTTAGGTATTTTATGGATTTTGGACTATTTGGCTGGGAAGCAAAATAGGACAAGATTTTGGTGACTTCTTAGGGGTGTTTTCCAGCTAAACGAAAGGGAACTAGTGGCCTTTAGAATTCATTAGGCATGGAGTCAAAAGGTTCGAAGCATACTGGAACAATTGAAACTTGCTTCAAAACAACACCACAAAAGGAAAACAAGGCATGCATTCTCCTAATGAGAGTGTAGCTTGTGCAAAAGCACTTACGAAAAAGGAAAACCTTAAAACAAAAAAAATAAACAATATATAGAGAATCTTAGACCAACCTTAGAAGTAAGGTTTGAGATGGATCCCATTCACTAAGATTAGTAGAACTTCACCACCCATCTTTGAACAATTGAAGGCATTGGATTGTTTGCAACTGATGATGATATAAGGGCCACTCTAGATTACATAAAATTTAGTTTTGCCTCCAAGTTTGGCTCTGTCAACATCCCATTTGAGAACAAGATCACCCTCTTTGAAAAACTAATCCTTGGCCTTATTGTCAAAGTACCTCTTGGTTTTCTTTTGATATTCTTCCAAGGTGGCCATGGTTGACTGTCTATATTCTTCTACTTCAATCAATTCATCCATTCTTATAGACCTAGCATCTTCTCTTTCTAGTTCTAATTGTTGAGCCAATTCTAATGAAGGAAGCTCTAAAGATAAAGGCAATCTAGCCTCTTTTCCATACACCAAAATGAATGGAGAATTTCTAATGGCTCCTTTATAGGTGATCCTATCAGCCCAAAGAGCCAATTTGATCTTATTATGCCATTGTCTCTGGTTTCTTTCCATGGTCCTCTTTAGGATTCTGATTAGGCTCTTGTTGGTAGATTCACCTAAGCCATTACCTTAGGAGGTAATAATTAGATGAAGTCTTTAAGAACACATTGTACTTTAGAGCCCAATGAGCAATTCTGAAACCATTGAAAGATTTTGCATTATCAGAAATAATGGTGTGAGGGGCCAAACCTTGTCATGATTTCTTCCAAGAAATCCATGATTGTTGATTCTATAGCCTCTTTGAGTGGGACTGCTTCAACCCACTTGGTGAAGTAGTCTGTTGTTGTCAAAACTCGCTTGTGGCCAACACTAGATGTAGGGTTGATCATGCCAATGAAATCTAGTCCCCACTGGGAGAAAGGTTGATCTTCCTGAATAGGATGAAGTGGGAGGGTTGCCAATCTTTTCTTACTAGCAAAGAGAGCACACTCTTTGCATTTTCTTACCCATACATGGGCATCATTGAATAATGTGGGCTAAAAGTAACCTGCCCTCATTATTTTCACTGTTGTAGTTTTTGTAGAGAAGTGACCTCCAACTGTGCCAACATGGAATTCATTGAGTACTCTTTCCACTTGATCTTCTTCTATCCATCTTGAAGCAAAATGCCATCTAGATTCCTCTTGAAGATAACACCATCCACTAAGGCATAAGGAATGAAGTGCAGCCTAAAATGTCTTCTTTTAGTCCTGTCCAATCCATAAGGATATTCACTAGTAAATAGGAACTTGGCCATATCTGTTGTCCAAGAACTCACAGCTACTAGATCAGCTATAGGTTCTACCTCATTCAAGTGGTAGGATGAGTTCATCTCATCTATAGTAGTTTATGCTAACTATTCACACAATCCTCTGCCTCTAATCAGCTTAGTGGCTTTGATAGTGACATCATACTCCAGGATCTTTGTGACCTAGCTTGCTCTCTTTTCACTAATCTCAATTCCCATTATGTAATCTCTCACACTAGGATGAGAAACTAAGACAATGATATGGTTATTTGCCAGCATATATCTAAATTTATGTAATGCTCTTACAATGGCAAATACATGTTTATCTATGGGACTGTACTTGACCTCATAATCCTTCAAAGTTTGACTAAAAAAGGCTAGGGGTTGTTCCATACCTTAATTATTTTGTTGCATCAGGATAGCTACAATGCTGCTCTCTCCTCCATGGGCATAAAGGACAAAGTCCTCATAATTTGGGTTCATGAGACTAGGAGCCTAAGCAATCTCTTCGTTGATCTTCTCAAAACCATCTCTCCCTTCCTTAGTCCATCTGAAAAGAACATCTCTCTTGATCATAAGGGTTAAAGGTTTTACCAAACCAGCACAGTTAGGAATGAACTTCCTAATGAAATTGATCTGCCGCAGAAATGACTATAGAGCTTTCTTATGAGCAGGTAGAGGAAGAGCAAGGAGGGCTAAAGTTCTTTTTGAATATATGGAGATCCCATCTTTTGAAACTAAGTGGCCCAGAAGCTTGCCCTAGGCAATAACAAAAATACATTTCTTGGGGTTTAGAGACAACCCAAACTCTCTGCATCTTTTGAAGACCTTCTCAAGATGCTCCATGTTATTTTCTCCTCTCTTGGAGAAGACTATGATATCATCTAGATAAATCAGTATGAACTTGTTGATAAAACCTTTGAAAGCAATATCCATTGCCCTCTAAAATATGGCACCAAAATAGAAAGCCCAAATGGCATTTTTGCATATGCCATGGTTCCCCACTTAGTTGTAAAGGCCATTTTGAATCTGTCCTCCTCTTTGACAAATACCTAGTTATAACCAAAAAGCCATCGAGTAATGAAAACCTCTCTGCCCCTACAATAGTTTGCAAGATTTTGTCCATAGATGGTAGAGGATAGTGGTCCTTCAAAGAAGCACGATTCAGGTCTCAAAAGTCCACACACAACCTTATCTTACCATTTTTCTTCCTCATAGGCACTAAATTAGCTACCCAGGTGGAGTACTTGATGGGGAAGATGATTCTAGCTTGGATGAGCTTTGCAAGCTCTTTCCTCATAAGTGACTCAATTTTAGGGTTTATGGGTCATTGCCTCTGATGGATGGGCTTGGCATTTAGATCTAGATCAGTGGAGTGTTGGGCAACATCTAGGTTAAAACCCTTTAGGTCTTCATACTCCGTGCCAAAATATCACTATATTTCTGAGAAAGGCGTATTAAATCTTGTTGTTCAACATCGCCACATACCTTTCCCAACAATAACTTTGTCTTGGGTGATAGTGGCCTTCTGGTAGTCATCCTTTTTGAACTTCATGTTCTTCCTCTTGCCATTGAACTCATCATCAGGGCTGAAATGGCCTCAAGAGTGACTAAACCATTGGGAAGCTTGTTGGTTTTCAATTGAATGATTTGGTCACCATACCCTTCTTGCAGCCTAGACTGTGCAGTTGATGAGAACTCAACTTCATTTTGGATGAAGCTTACGATTTGTTTATTGCTGTCAAAAACTTGCCAGTTTGCATCATTGTCAGGGATTGAGGGCCTGACCACAATATTGACATGTTGATCTGGGCCTTGAAAAATGTTTGTAGGTGGAGAGAATTGAGCACCAACTATTGCTAATTGGTATGCCTCAACATTCAATTTCCTTAGGATTACCTATAGGTTGAGATCATCAAAACTCTGAAATAGGCCCCAAACTCTATGTCTATAAGCTCTTAGAAGTTGATTTTTTGTAGCACATCTTTCCTTGACTTGGTTGACCACCAACTTAATGTCTCCAAAGATTTCTAGATGTTTAATATTCTTCTTTTCAGCAAGTAGCAAACCATGGACCAATGCCTCATATTCTGTTACATTATTGGTGCAAGAAAAATGTAGTCTATAAGCAAAATGCAGCTTCTTACCAATCGAAGAGATGAGTAAGACTCTTGCACCAGCTCCATTTCTACTCTTTGTACCATCAAAGAACATTTTCCATGAGCTATCAAAATCATCATCTAGTTTAAGTATAGAGGGGATGGAAGAGTTCCTCTCATGGATCATGTAGGTGCCCAACCTAGTTGTTTCAGTGGTGTCATAAGGATCAAAATCAAAGTTCTCCTTTGCTCACTCATCAAGGAAAAGATCTGGGGTTGGAAGAGGTGAAGATATTATCTTGAGAGTCCCTGAATCATGCACTTCCTCACCTTGAATCATACAATGAGGGTTCACCAGACTGTGGTCATAATTCTCTACATGATAATTCAAAATTGGTTTAGCCTTAACGGTGAACCATGTGTCATATCTTGTTCTCAATAGCATGTGAGTCCAATCAGAGGAGAGGTAGCCACCTACCTTAGCTGTAAAGTCTCTTGACAAATAGATAGCAAAGAAAGGAGGAAGATCGATGGCCAAAATATCTTGACTAATAGTTAAGTTTGGACAAGAATGTAAGGTCAGATCCAATCCTTTGATCACTCTACTATTGTGGACAGAAGTGCCATCTAGCTGCAATACACTTGAGGAAACAGGGGTATATTTGAAGCCTAATGCATCTGCTATCTTCTTGGGCATAATTGAAATGCTAGCCTCTGAATCTATCATGCAATTGTGTACCAAGAATTTCCCAATGATTAGGGACAAGTAAAAAGGGGATGTCTTCTTTGTTGGACCCCCTTGCTCTTCACTTTGTTGTACAAGACTAACTGGGCTCTTTTCCTTCTGCACTATTGATTCAATTATTGGGAATTGCCTAAAGGCATATTACAACAAATCCCTTTGAGAGGGGATTGACATTACCTCCCACATTGACACATTTATGTTTGTCTTTTTCATTTGTTCCACAATGTTCAAGGGAACAATTGTTGCCTTATGCATTGAAGGGATCCATGTTCCCCTCTTTGACTACTCTGTAGCTTGTTCAGGCACTTTTGAAGATGTTGGAACCTCTTTTGTAGTAACAGGCCTACTACTCTGAGTTGAATTTGTAATACTAGCCACTTTTGCCTTTGAAATAGGCTCTTTTTGTAACACAGTAGGCATGGGGCTATCCTCCAACTACCTCTTTTTGGATCTAGTGTTGTCTGCAATACTACATACATGCATAATCACACCTAGCCACTTTTGCCTTTGAAATAGGCTCTTTTTGTAACACAGTAGGCATGGGGCTATCCTCCAACTACCTCTTTTTGGATCTAGTGTTGTCTACAATACTACATACATGCATAATCACACTGTCCATAGGCTGATTGACAACACAAAAGTCCTTAGGAGTCCAAAGCATCAGATTAGTATTAGAAGCAACCTCATTTTGTACATCAGGGTTGTTGTTGGCTACTTCCACCAATGATGCTTACTAAGTGTGAAAGTTTTGTAACATTAGAGCTCTTTCTTGTGCTCTGAAAGCACAAGTGGACTGATTATGAGGTTGGTTGCAAGGGTAGCACCAACCTACCTCTTGGGATAGATTGTTTTGAGTAGGGACCAAGGCCCTAACTAGATTAAAAATCAGTATCTGTTGGATAGGTTTGACTACTTGCAAAGGCTAAGTAGGGTTAGGGTTTTGATATCTATTAGGTTGATAACCCTAGTTCTAGTTTTAGTTCCTATTGGAATTGTAACCCTGACCCCAATTTTGATTAGAAGACTGCCCTTGGTTATAATTTTAATGAGGTTTGGGGGTAGTTTGAATAGATATGCTTTTCACTTTGTTGGTCAAATTAGCCATTAGGGTATTGAAAATATTCTCTTCTTGGGAAAGAGAAGAATTGGAAGCTTTAGGCTCTAGAATGGGAGCAATAATGGGTTGCTAAACTTGTGAATGCAAATCTGAGAAAATAGGTACAAGGGGTCTGGGAGCAATTTTCAACCTTCAAGGTAGTCTCATATGCATATGGTAGGGTATCAACACCCATAGATTGCATCATAACAACAATATCAGAATTTAAAGCTCTTAAAAATATAAGAAGGCACCTTGTGGAGATGGTCTGAGGAGCTCTGGGATTATCTCCCATGTTCTCTGAAATATGAAATTGAAGTCAACCATCATCTCACTTGGATCTCTCTTGTTTGTTGTCAACTATTCTAGCAAAGAAAGATTTTATGTCCTCTCTCCAAATTGCTTGTAGAGTGCTTCTCCTAGCTCATTCTAGTCATGTATTGAAGTAGGGGTTAAACTCCTAAACTATTGCAGGCTCTTCGCTTGAAAGATGAGACCATAAGCTGAACAACATCTTTATGTTGTATATGATGGAATGAACACACATTAGATATGCCTTTGATGTGTTCAACAAGGGTAGTAGAACCATCACCCGTAAAGGATGAAATACTCTTTAGGGTTGCAATAGGTATATCATTGTCTGCAGCCAAGTCTAAAGGGCTACCTCCATTGAATGTCACAAAAAGAAAAATTTCTTGCCATACTAGGAATATTCAAATTTAATCTAGGTATGTGTAAGCCTTTTCTTGTATACTGAAACCTAATAGGAGGAGTTGTAGATTGAACTCATGGATGAGGGTGAATAGGACTGTTATTCCTTCTTGTAGGAGACCTAGATAACCTAGACCTTCTCCTCGAAGCAACAACAAGCAATTCAATGAACTGATAATTACCTCTTGAAGAAGCTCTTGTTTGCACATGCATAAAAGGTTGGAATGATCAAAACCAAGGGCCTGTAGAGTCAATAGGTGCATGAAAACATCTTCCAAAGTGTAGAATACTAAGAATAACACCAAATTTTCAATCTAATTCTTGATTTAGAGTAAAATAGTCCCACCGAGGGTGCCAAAAATGATTTTCACTTGGATTTGCACCCTGTGTTGGAGTAGTTTAGGGCTTCAACAATCTAGTGAAACATTGGGATGATCTCTAGGTTTGGGACCTTGCAAGGAGAACAAACCCCCAGAGAGAGACTAGTTCCTTCATTGAATGCGAGATTCAACTATTACTAGAAGACTAAAGCTAATCTATGCACTGTTGAGGAAAAGGGAAAGGAGGATGAACTAAAAATGTAAAGGGGTGATACACTAGATTTGAATATATGTAGGCCCTCAAATCAACCATGTATACATAGATTAACAACAAACAACAGACGAGCATACATAAATCATAAATAAATTGCAGAGGTAAAATAAACTAAATGAGATCCAGAAGGAAAGAAGGATTCACAAATGGATACTCAAAAAAAAAATATTACATAGAGCAAGAGAATTCATGAAAAGGTAAAAATCTTATTGTTTGTTCTCAAAGAGGCATGGTTACTATTGAAAAGAGATGTGATTTTTTACAATCAATGACCAACTTGAATACATTACATTTCAAGCCTTATATAGCATTTACAATGAAGTGCCATTACCTACTGTAATCAATATGCCCATGGGCCTATCAAAGATATTTTACAAAAGGAATATTAGAAGGAAATCTAATTGTCTTGACATAAATGCAACAAATATCTCAAAGAAGTGGTTGAACAAATATCTCGTTGGAAATCTGTGCCTGAACCACCTTTTGCAACCATAAATGCTCAACTGTAATTTTCTAGCTAGAGCTAGACATTCACGTTTCATTTGGACTAGATTCCCACCTTGGAAGCAAGATTACATCATGTGTGATCATGGTAGACCTTAGTTTTCGCTCCTTTGCCTTTGATTCTGAAGATCATGAAAATGGTCTGAGACCAGGCCTCAGGCCTTCAACGTTCTACCTTCTAGGAGGGAAGAAAGAAAGAAAGAAAGTTCACCCTCGAGCTCTACCTTTTACTTATAAACCTTTTGATCGCTAGAGATTGGGCTTAGTGCCTTTGGTATTTCATCTTCCAAGAGGGAAGGAGAAAAGGGAATAGTCCGCTCTCTAAGCTCCGTTGTGTACTTAGAAGAATTACAATATCAGTGGACTTTGTTCCTCAGGCTTTCCATCTTCCACCTTCATAGAGAAAGAGGAAGAAGGAAAGTCCGATCCCCGAAAGTCAAAGACTTAGTGGTTCTTTTGAAAGTTGCGGTAGAGTTCGGAGCTCAGGCCTTCCATTTTCCTTCTTTAGTGAGAAGGAAGAAGAAGGAAGGTCCAATCCTTGAAGTTTAAAACACTTAGCATTTTTTCACAAGTTTTCAGTCAAATTCAGCCTTTGTGCCTTCCACCTTCTCTTTCCTTTTGTCCACGTGACAGTTTTCTATGGTTCTACTAGCCCATTGGAGCCCACCCAAAAGGACTCTGTGGAATGGTGGAATGCCTTAGAACATATAATACACATTGGAGATCAGGCCTCAGGCCTTTTGTCTTTTGCCTTCCAAAGGAAGCAAGAGGGGAGAGGAAAAGTCTGAAGTCTGAAACTCTGAAAAGGTCAAAAACACTTAATCAATTTTCAAAACAAAGGGGCAGAGTTTGGTGCACTATAGGATGGCATGGCGAAGGAGCTAACTCCGAACTTTGAAACTCCAAAAATTCTAGAAACACAAGGAAAAGTCAAGGTTTTTAGGACTTAGTCAATTTTTGGATGTCTTTCCTTGCATTTCTAAAGGGGAAAACACTTAAAGATTTTATGGATTTTGGACTATTTGGCTGGGAAGCAAAATAGGACAACAGTTCTCACAAGGACTGCTTGGGCCCTATCTTCCAAAGATGCAATTTCACCCTGCCCCCAATTTACATCATCCAGAGGTTGGTTGTAGACTTTGTTTTATTCATAGACCAGATCCAAAACCTATAAAGGGACCATTTTATCCACAAGATAAGTGAAAATCATTCAAACAGACGCAGTGAAAAAGAAATGAGAGAGGCATAATCAGTTGTTTATATTAATCATAGAGGCTAAATAGCCATTACAAAGATAGAAGAGCTAAATACAGATCATGAAGACATAGAATGATAATTTCCCCTCATTGTTGGACTAGAAATGAAGACAGAGAGGCCCAGGGTAGGACATAGTCGATCATATTCATTTGGTTTTGGAAAACATCA
Organism: Cunninghamia lanceolata; assembly: GCA_027924645.1. Lineage (NCBI taxonomy): Eukaryota > Viridiplantae > Streptophyta > Pinopsida > Cupressales > Cupressaceae > Cunninghamia > Cunninghamia lanceolata. Next base: position 5,652,176 of record BSBN01000209.1, read on the forward strand.
TGAGGTCAAGATCAAGCATCAAGCGCTTCAGTTTGAATAACAGCCTAGCGAACAACCAACAATCCTTTACATATTTTACGTATGCATATATATCCTTTTTAAATTGCTGTAGTAGCCCTAGGTGTTGGATTTTGGTCAATCAACTTGATGTATGTACCCATGCTATGTTCAATTCTAGCCTAGAGGCCCTGTCAAAAGATATGTAAAATTTGAGGAATGCCCATGCTTGGCGTGTTGAGGAATATGTAGCCTGGAAGGCTGCCCATATCCTATGCATTGATTTGTCCTTGGAAGGACCTGCAAAAGCATGGCCGTAGAGGGTACTTCATCCTCTTCATGAATATCTGCTCCTTTTGTATTGAAGTTTTTCACTGTTTCAGCTACCTGTACCCTCGATCTGCAACAATGGCATCACTTGGAAGTGCATTTTCAGGCACATAGAAAAAGTCGCACCTTTCAAAAGCTTTTACAATACTTTAAAAATATTTTAAACTTGCTTTAAAAGATTTTAAGGCAATGCATTATAGTACATGCTTTAATTTTCATTGATTTTCACTTTCTGGCCACTTATCTTCCATTTTGCCTTATTGACAAATCATCACTTTCACAAACTAGATGGCTTCTTTCTCCCTTTAGTCAGTGATTTTCTCATTTTAAGAACTTTCTTTGCCTCTATCTTTTTCCTTATAGACAAAATCTCTATTTTTAGAACTTGGCTTGCTTCCCTTCTTTATCAATGAAATGTCAATTTTGCAAACCATCTCCACCTTTGTCGTTTCCTTATCACTTTTCCTCTTTATTGGTAAAGTTCAACTTTTCTAAACCTTGCCTTGGTTGGCTCTTTCTCTCTCCTTCCTTTCGGCCTATTGGCAAAATCTTGCTTTTGCGAACCATCTCCCTTCATCGATTCTCTTTTCTTTGTTGGCAAATCATCACTTTCATGAAATCAATGACCTATTTCTCCCTTTAGTCAATGATTCACCTTATTAGGGAACTATAAAAAATCAAACTAGTTGGCGAGTTCGAGTTTTCCTTGATTCGCCAATAGCCTTTCTTTTTCCTGCCTTAGCCATTTTGTCTTCTTTTGGTTAGCGAAATGCCTATTGGTGAAACCACCGATTGGTGAACTATGAAGTTTGTAAACCAACAACCTTGCTGATAGAATGCACCCTTATCTTCTTTCCTTTTGCCCTGCACTATTTTACCTTAGCCAATTTTGCCCTTTAGTCGGTAAACTAGTGAATTAGTGAACTTTCGAACCTGTGAACCAAAGGTTCGCCAAACTGAACTTTTGCCGACTAAGGCAAGAAAGGGAAAAAAAAGTTAGAAATTTTTGGGGATTTTTTCTAGGTTTTCTCCTAAGGGCAACTTCTTCCATTTCAGGTGTCTTAGATCGAGCATTTTTAATGGAAAAAATGATTTTTTGGGTTATTTTGGCCTGGACAAAAATATGACAACATTTTGGTGACTATGCAGGGGTGTTTGCCTAGTAAACACAAGGATCTAGCTACCTTATCCATTGGGCACAGAGTCGAAAGGAAATTGTAGCAACAAGACCAATACAAAACTGAAACTACCTCCAGAAAAAAAACACACACAACAAAGGCAAATAATCTCCTAATGAGAATGCTACTTGTGCAAGGGCACTTATGGGAAGGAAACTTGAAACAGAAATAAAACTAACCTAAATGTAAACTAACAACCAGAAAACTGACTCAAACAAAGCCATTAACTGGTTTTTCAAAATAACTACACTTTCTCAACAATTTATAGTGCTTTTCATGCTTTTGGGTAGCTAAAAGGAGGTGGGGGAGGGGTGGGCATACAACAAATTAAAAAAACACTTCCCCATGAGTGGGAACAAACCCACTTACCTACTTGAATTGATTGTTGATGCAGCTGTTTGGAAGTGGGTAAAGGGGCTGATCCCACTTATTCTAATGCTTAACTTCATGCTCAGGAGTAAGCATGACATGTAATGACTCTTCATGGTCTGTTTCTAGCTGGGCTAGATGTCTGATAGGACATCCCCTTGAAATGACATGCAAATTAATAGAGTTGATCTCATGCACTTGCTCTGATTCTTCATCATTCTGTTGTTGGTCTGAATGCTCTAACTCTTGTATATCATATGGAGGAATGACTACCTCCTCAAAATGCTCAAATTGCTCATGATCTACCTCACTGAGAGGCACTAATTTACTATCTAGGTTTGAACAGAAAACATCAAGTTCATCCCAGAAATGAGCCTCCTCCAAGTCCTCTATTCTTTCTAGTATAGGGTTGCTCATATGCTCTTCTTCATGGGCTAGAATCTCACTATCATGCTAGGCCTCAACCTACAACAATATTTCATCATTTTTACTACCCCTATGCTGTTGCAAATTTGTGGCCATATGCCTATCCTCATCCGTTTGCCAATTCAAAAACACACAATTGGCCTGCATGTGCCTTTCTCCCACCATAGCATATTGGCTAGATCCAATCTATTGTTTTGGGACTGCTGATGGATTGCATGGATGGCGCCACTCATAGCCTTGAGCTGGGTTGTTCTGAATTGGAAAAAACACACCTAATGTACTTGCACTAGCTAAGTTTATGGAGTTAAAGGACCTAACATGGCTAAGTTGATTTTGTCTTTGATTGTTCCCTTGACAAGGCTGCCTGCTAGGCTGATAGGGTTGATTGGGAGCTTGGTATGATACATTAGCTGTAGGAATTCTTGCCATAATTGGTTGAATGATTGGGACTTTTGGGAATAATGGCATTAGAGGCCTGGAGGCAATATTTCTAGTAGAATTAGATGGGTTTTTTCCTTAATAGCTACCTCATAGGCGTTAGGTAACACATCCCCTCCTAGAGACTAGATCATGACAATGATATCACTATTTAGGGATCTCAAATAATACAAGAAGGCAATATTAGGGGAAGGCCTCACTAATGGTAGGATTTGTAAGGAAAGCAAAGTGCAAAATACACCTTCCTAATGCTAATCTTCAGTAGAGATAAGCAACTAAACCACTTAAAACTTTGCAATTATAGTTCATTTAAAATGCACATAAATAAATAAAACATGAACACCAGAATTTATGTGGGAAAACCCTTTCAGAAAAAAACCCACACACCAAAGAAAAGATCACTTGTATTATAGTAAATTAAAAATTACATGCAAGTTATAGAGCTATGCTCTTTCAAGTGTCGATTCACAAAATCAAAATAGCAGCATTACATTCAACCTGATCTTCAACCAACTGCCCTTTGATCCACAGTCAATCTGTCTGTTATAATGCAATACACTGCATTACCATATTCAATACAACTACTGGTTTACATTACAGACTTCTCTATATATTTATCTTCCCCTTCAGGTCAGCTTAACCTACATTGTCATAGTACTTCCTCGTCGACCAATAAGCAAAGAGATATCGCAGATAGTTACATGGTTATTAGGGAATTCAACTATTTCCTTCAGGTTGAAATCATCGAGCCAATAAACACATTGATTCACAACAGCGATGTGAAATCAATGAGTAACCTAGTGCCACATGTCGACACCTTACTCATTAGTCAATTGCCATTGACCTTTTTTCACGGTTCTATCTTTGTCCGTCATTCCCAAGATTAACCACTATATTGCAGATACCTTAGACTAACCTGCATGGGGTGGCAGGATCTATACCACACCATCGCAAGCCATCTCATGGGTTGTGAAGGGGTGGCAGTAAGACCCGCACACCCACCAGTCTCTCTAGTCACAGTTGCGGGATACCACAACCACCACCAATAGATCCTCGTGGGACGGCAAGATATACACCACACCACTGCAAGACAATTCACAAGCTATCACAGGGTGGTGGTATGTCCCACATTATCGCAAGTCAATTTACTGACTACTGCAGGATGGCGGTAAACACCGCAATCCTGCACATCTTTTATCTATACCCAGCGGTACTACAGTAATGACTAGGGTTTTATCAGTGAGTTTGAGACACACATTCTCAACATTCTCCCACTTGACAAAGAACTCACTAAACCCCTTCCAATGCTTGAAGTCACTGAACATTCTAGGCCCCAAGGCCCATCAAACTGGTACACCACTTGAACTTATCTGTGCTCACATGCTTCATCAATGCATCAGCAACATTTGCCAGAGTATCCACTTTTTCCATAATAACCTTTCCATCCTCCACCATATCATGAACAAAATGGTACTGCACGTCAATATGTTTTGTCCTGGCATGGAAAGTTATATTTTTTGACAAACAAATAGCACTCTGACTGTCACAGCAGATAACAATCTGCCCTGCATCAAAACCAATATTGAAACATAGTCTTCTAAGCCAAAGTGACTACAGCCTGCCGCTTGCTCATCCAACTAATTGCACTATCAAACAACATGAATACATATCCATTGGTGGATATTTTGCTGTCAATGTCCCCTATCCAATCAGAATCCACAAATCCATGAATGGTTACTGAATTCTAAGATCCAATAGAGTGACCATGATAACATAAAGCATACTCAGAAGTACCTTTCAAATATCTGAAAACTCTTTTCATAGCATCCTAATGGGGCCTTCTTGGATTAGCCATAAACTGACTAAGTACTCCCACTACTTGGGCAATGTCTAGCCTGGTACAGACTATTGCATACATTAAACTACCAACTACACTTGCATAAGGCACCCTGGTCATGTCCTCCATCTTAGTAGGAGATTTTGGATAATTTTCAATAGAGAGTTTCATTCCCTACAACACTGGAACAACTAACTGCTTGCAATATGTCATATTAAATCTCTCTAGGATAGTATTTATATACTTTCTCTGGCTAAGCCAAAGTTTTCTATTTCCTCTATCCCTTTTGATTTCCATCCCTAGAATATACCTTATTGCACCTAAATCTTTCATTTCAAATTGTGCTGACAATTGAGATTTTAACTCAGAAATCATACTCTCACTATTCCCAATTAATAACATATCATCCACATAGAGAAATAATAAGAAGATGACTATTTTTAGTTTAAAAATAAACACAATGATCAGACTTTGATCTCACAAACTCCAAAGACAACACATAGGTATCAAACTTTTGGTACCACATTCTAGGCGATTGTTTCAAACCATACAGAGATTTCTTTAATTTGCAAACCAGGTTTTCCTTACCTTTTTCAACAAAGTGCTCTTGCTAGGACATATAAATCTCTTCCTCCAAATCACCATGACGAAATGTTGTCTTCACATCCATCTACTCAATTTCTAAGTCATATGCTACGGCAAGTGACAACAAAAATTTGATAGACGTCAGCTTAGCTATAGGAGAAAATATTTCTCCATAGTCAATCCCCTCCACCTAGAAATATCCTTTCATGACCAACCTTGCTTTATGCTTCTCAACACTGCGATCAAGACCAATCTTCTTTTTTAAACACCCATTTACAACCAACAGGATTCGACCTTCAGGCAAAGGTACCAGATCCCACATTTCATTCTTCTTCAATGATGCCATTTCTTCATTCATGGCTTCCAACTAGGAATCTGAATTAGACATATCCATAGCCTTTCTAATAGACCTAGGCTCATTAGTGTTAGTAATCAAAGCATAGGCACAACTAGAATCTAACATAGAATATCCAAACCTTTCAGGTTGTTGCTTCTCATGTGTAGACCTCCTCACAGGCTGAGGTTGAGGTTCTTCTTCTTGTTCAAAATTTTTAGAGCTGTTGAGCTCTCCTCATTAGTAGGTACACTAGGAGTTCATAGTTCCTCCTTATCTGAAGTAAGATGAATTTCAACTACCTCCTTCTTTTCTGCTTCTTTCATCTCTGAATGTAGATCAATAGTAGAAGGTTTTAGTTCACGAAAGATCACACTTCTGCTATACAACACCTTCTTTGTAATTGGATTCCAAAGCTTGTACCCTTTCACACCAATTCCATAACTAATGAAAATACATTTTACAACCTTATTTTCCAATTTAGATCTATTTTCACTGGGCACATAAGCATACACCTCATAGCCAAAGACTAGCATGTCTCAAAGAGGGCTTCTTACTAGACCACGCTTCTAGAGGTGTCTTGTCCACAAGCACCGAAGTGGGAGATCAATTAATTAAGTAACATGCTATAGCCACAGCCTCAGCCTAGAACTTCTGCTCCAGACCAACACTACTCAGCATACTTCTCGCCCTTTCTATCAGTGTTCTATTCATCCTTTCAGCAACTCCATTTTGTTGTGGAGTGTAAGGAGTAGTTTTATGCCTTTTAATTCCATGGTCTTTGCAATAATTTTCAAAATCTACAAAAAAAAACTCACCACCATTGTCCGTCCTCAAGCACTTAATTTTTCTACTAGTTAGATTTTCTACCAAGGTTTTAAACTCCTTAAACCGATTGAAAACTTTAGTTTTACTTATGAGAAAAGAAACAAATGTCTTTCTCGAATAATCATGTATGAAAGAGACAAAATATTTAGACTTCGATAATGAAGGAACATTAACTAGACCAAATACATCAAAGTGAACATAATCTAAAATTCCAAAATATTTATGAGGACTTGAATAAAATGAAACATGGTGTTGCTTTCCATATATGCAATGTTCATAAAAATCAAACTCAAGATTATAATCATCAAGCCCTTCAACCAAGTTTTTATTTTTCAAGGCTTTTAAGCCTTTTTCACCAATGTGGTCGAGTCTATGATGCCACATCATTGTTTTCTCTTCTATGAGTTTAACCTCCAAGAAGTTAGCACCCACAAGAACAATGTTTTCCTTCTCTTCAAAATTAGATTTATTTGCCTTTACAGAAGCACTGTTACATTGAACTACATGTGCATCCAGCTTGTACAGAGTGCCAATTTGTGCACCCTTAGCCAACACCATAGAGCCTCTAGTCATCTTACAAGCACCATTTGAGAAAGAAACTTGCACATTAACATCGTTCAGCTTACTTACAGAAAACAAATTTTGAGCCAAACCTAGTATATGCATTACATCATTGATTCCTTTTATTCTTCCATTAGGAAACTAAATTCTGACTCTTCCATAGCCAACAATCTCTAGGTATGAATCATCACCCAGATACACCATTCTACCTTTGTATTCTTCATACTTCAAAAACCAATCTCTGTGAGATGTCATGTGAAAATATGTACTTGAGTCAATCAACCAAACATCATCCGATGCCTGAGTCACCAAGGTTGCAATGATGAAATTTGCATCACTCTGAGAAGATTCATTATCAGAAGAATTATTCTTTTTCTTCTTCTTCTCCTCATTGCATTCTTACTAGATGTGTCCATTCTGCCCATAATTCTAGCACTTCACCTTGGACTTTTTACCAGGAGACTTTGATCTCCCCTCTGACTTGGATCTTGACTTCTTGTCTTCTTGCCTTTCTCCTTTGGTCTGCATCGAACAATAAGGGCCTCCTTGGCCATCTCAGAAGATTTCCTTCACATTTCCTCTGACAGCAGTGAAGCAACCACATCTTCCATCTTGAAAGTGGTTGTTGTACTCCCAATAGCCATTACCAAGTGATCCCATATGTCAGGCAACAAACACAATAGGAGCATGCAATGATCCTCATCTTCTATCTTCACACCCATAGATGCCAGCTGAGCAATGATCATGTTAAATGTATTCAAATGATCTGAAATAGATGCTCCTTCCTCCATTTTCAAAGAGTATAGTTTCTTCCTCAAGAATAGCTTATTTACCATAGATTTCCCTTGATAAATGTCACCAAGCTTCTTCCACAAAAGTTTCGTAGTCTTCTCTTCATAGACATTCAGGAGAATTGAATCAGCCAAGCACAGTCTGATCAGACCCCTAGCCTTCCAATCCATTGCATCCCAGTCATTTTGCGAGGTTGTTGATGGTTTGTTAGAGGATACTACATCCCATAACTCATGATCCATGAGTAAATCTTCCATTTTGAGTTTCCACAACTCAAAATTACCACCGTTGAACTTCTCAATTTCTATTCTTCTGGATGTGCTCACCATCTTAAACCTGTAATAAGTTTACAACCATATTTCTTTTTAAAACTCCCACTGAACAAGATCAGCACAAAAAACTTGTCTTACCCACAAGCACAACAAAGTTGGCCAAGCTTTGATACCACTTGTAAGGAAACAAAAGTGTGGAATATGTCTTCCTAATGCTAATCTTCAGGAGAGAGAAGCAACTGAACCACTTAAAACTTTGCAATTATAGTTCATTTAAGATGCACATAAGTAAATAAAATATGAACACCAAAATTTACGTGGGAAAACCCTTTTGAGAAAAAACCCATAAACTAAAGCAAAGATCACTTGTATTACAGTAAAATGACAATTGCATACAAGTTACAGAGCTATGCTCTTTCAAGTGTCGATTCACAGAATCAAAACAACAGCATTACTTTCACCTTGATCTTCAACCAACCACCCTTCGAGCCATGGTCAATCCATCTGTTATAATGCAATACACTGCATTATTGTATTCAATACAACTACTACTTTACATTACAGACTTCTCTATATATGTATCTTCCCCTTCAGGTTGTCTTAACCTACATTGTCGTAGTACTACCTCGTCAACCAATAAGCAAAGAGACATCGCAGGCAGTTACATGGTTATCAGAGAATTCAACTATTGCCTTCAGGTTGAAATTGTCAAGCTAATAAACATGTTGATTCACAACAGTGATGTGAAATCAATGAGTAACCTAGTGCCACATGTCAACACCTTACTCATCAGTCAATCGCCATTGACCTTTTTTCATGGTTCTATCTTTGTCCGTCATTCCCAAGCTTAACCATTATATTGCAGATACCTTAGACTAACCTGCGCGGGGTGGCGGGATCTATACCTCACCACCGCAAGCTAGATCACATGTTGTTGCGGGGTGGCGGTAAGACCTACACACCTACCAATCTCTCCAGTCACAATTGCGGGGTACCGCAACTACCACCAACAGATCCTCGTGGGATGGCAAGATATACACTGCACCACTGCAAGCCAATTCACAGGCTATCGTGGGGTGGAAGTATGTCCTACACTACCGTAAGTCAATTTACTGACTCCCGCAGAATGGCAATAAACACTACAAGCCCGCACCTCTTTTATCTACACCTAGTGGTTCTATAGTAATGACTAGGGTTTTATTAGTGAGTTTGAGACACACATTCTCAATAGGATTCTGTACCAAGTTTTTTGAAATCTGAAATTAAAATCCACCATGAATTCATAAGGAGCCCTTTTAACAGTGGCCAGTTGCTCTATCAGGGACAAATGATCACCATTATCTTCAAAGCGCTAATAGTGCCTATCTTCTAACTCATCTCATTCATGAATTGAATTTACAGGTAACCCCCTATACCACTGGAGAGCTTTTCCTTTCATGGAAGAAGAGAGGAGCCTTATCGCGACATTGTCTTGGGTAACATTGTGAATGGAGCATACATTGACAATGTCTTGGATGAGATCAATGGGTGAGGTGGAATTTTCACTAGTGAAAAAGAGGATAGCCCTCAGAGCTGGAACATGGATATCATCATATTGTGCAAGGTTTAGAGGGCTTCCACCATTAAAGGCCATAAAGGGTATGTTTCTTGGTAGAGCCATGACAGTGGTGTGAATTTATGATGGGTATATGGAAGCCTATTCGTGATGGGGGAAAAGGCCATGACTTCCATAATAGCTTGACATACAAGAGCATTGAAAAGCAGTGATGTATCAAAATATTCTTTGAAAACAAGGATAATAGGTCTTCTTTTGGAGACTTGAAACTGTTATGTCAGAAACTATCTCCCTGGACTTTTCCCTCCTAGGTTTAGCTCCTGAGCCCCTTGTTTTGCATCTTGCATGTTCATTTTAACTCCTAGAAGAAAGTGGCCTAAAACCCATGTCACATGGGGCATGAAGGACACTATGGCACTTAGTCCTACCTTGAAAAAGGACCTATGGACATGGGCTCTAGTGCCCTTGTCTTGCCCTATTTCAGGCAGGTCCCAAATTTTAATGTTGGTTTTGTGACCATTAATTAGGTCCCGTGCTGACATCTTAAGTTTGAATTACAAAATTCTTAGCAGGAATGTGTTTAGTTGCATATATAAGCATGTTTAGGGTTTCATTTGTAAACTAGAAACTAACTAGAAGATAATTGTGAACTTTTGGCAAACTTATGATTTTAGATCATTCAAGATATTCATTATTGCAAAGCAGAGAATTGTTATTGTGTTTGTGATTACAGATTTAGCTTCATCTTCGCATGTGTTGAAGAGACTTCATCTATGTGAGATCTACACCTTCGAGGTGATACTTACTTGTGTTCGAATCATTTATCAATTTGTTTTTGCCTCTATCGTGTAGGGATACACACTCTTTATCTGACAATGGTGTTTGGAAGACTTGAATGTCTCTTCGGGGCTTGACTGAGGCAAGCCTCCAAACACCACAACGCCCGACCACTCTCCTTGTGATTGCAGGTTATAGGTGTTGCATCTTGATGGAGTGGAGTTGCAGGGAATAGTAACATAGTGTGCAGATTCTAGATCTCTAAAGAAAAACACTGCTCGGACTTGGGCGCTAATGCCAGTGTCCTCTGAGGTTGAAAACATAGAAATCATTTGGACAATGACAATCAACATTTGAAGAGGTTCTGATATTTTGAAAATCACCCTACCTTGGACTCAGGCTCGAGTGCCAGTGTCCTTCGCATATCACGGGATAGAAATGGAAGATACAGTGAATTTTAGTGTTGGAAGGAGATCAAGATTCCATGAAGAAAACACTACCTTGGACAGGGGTGCTAATGCCAGTGTCCCTGAGTATTCCACATCCTAAACTTCAAAAAATGGTCAGTAACTAATCTTTGCTTACTACCTTAGTCTCCGAGCATTTGTTGTAATTCATCATTTTACTTACTGTTTTGCATAATTAGGGTTTTGAGGGTATTTGAGCGTTAAACTGATACATTAATTGACAATCTCTAAATTTCCACATCATTCTAAGTGACGCTAAACTTGTAGGTGAATTCTCTTGCAAAAGTGTGATTCAACTTGGTTGATATGTCCTTGAATGCTTGTTGAGAAAGGAGGATTTAACCCTTGTATTCATTGTCCCCCTTTTTCCTACTAAATATTTTGGTGAATCCGTGTTTTATTTGAATTTTGCACCTTGCTGAGTGTTGTACTTCAGATTTTCATTAATTTCATTCATCATTTTCATATTGCATTTGAAAATTTACAAAAAAATTAAAAAATTTGAAAAAATTGGCATTTTTGGCTTGCATTTTGAAATAATTTGAACTAATTTTTATTTAATTTTATTTAATTTCAGAATTTTTTAGATTTGATATAAATTGCAGAAATTCATCATATTATAATCCTTTGCATTGCATTTTTCATATTAAAATTGCTAGGGTTTGCTTGAAATTTTAATTTTTTCTTATAACCTAGTGATTTCAATAACTAGGGTTTGTAGCTAAAACTTGTTTCAGATTTTACTACTCATCTTAGGCACTCGTTCAAATATGATTTTGTTTGTAGTGTTGCATTTTTGTGTGTTTTTTCATTCATATTTCAAAAATTTGCATTTACACTTAGATAATTTCAACAAAAACTAGCATTTTTCATTCATCACCCTTAAAATTGCACTTGCATTGAGCATTGTAGGACTTTAAAATCATTTTCAGATCTGAGCTAGGTCTTATTTTTTTTTGTATCATAAATCTGATTAGAATTCATTTACATATTATTTAGCACATATTTATGCCTTAATTTCAGAACCAGGGTTTGAAAAACTTGCATTTTCACTAAATTTTGACTTATTTTGCATATAGAATTGCATTATAGGTGTGTTGTGAAGGATATTGCTGTATTATTAGACTGATATACAGCTTATTATTCGCTACCCCTCATCAATTTCCTTACAACACCTCTTCTTTTAGGCATTTGCATTGAAAAAAGTTGAAAATTTGAGCATTTTTAGGCACATAAGCAAACATAAATTGGTGTTGTTTCATTACATTCACCCTAAATCTATTCCATTTCAGATCTTGCATCCATATTAAAGCATTAATTCAATTATCATTTCAAAATTGGGCTTTATTTCATTAAAATTACAGTGTGTATTTCAACACTAGTTGTTCACACACTTCATTCACATCTTTTGATCAAAATTTCTAAAATCATCAATTGGGCCTTATTGTGTTGTACTCTTTCCTCCTACCCATTGTGTTTGTTGTGGACTCCGTGTGTCTTTTAGTACCCATTTTCCTCAAACAAGTGCTTTGGTGCGAAATAGTCTCACTTATTTTGCCTTGTTGATCATTGTGAAATTCATGTGTATTGGAGTTCTTTCAAGTTAGCATCATGGATATTTCTTGTTATTCATCTTTGGAAGATTTGTTTGCATACATCAGACATTGATAATTTTTCCAAATTTACTCATGAATATCCTCAAGTCTTGAAACAAATAGCATACATATATGATGTTGATATTTCTATGTGTTCCACATATGAAATCCTTTGCTATATATCTGATTTTGATAGCTTCACAAATCTCATGGGAATATACCCTCCGATATTAGATGATCTCACTCAATTTATAGCCAATAATACATTTAGTAGTGGTGACTTCAATATGTTAGATGAAACCTTAGATGACTTTATCTCTATTGAACATTCCACTATGACTCTTATTGCTAAAACATGTGATGGTAACTTAGTTCTACCTTATGATCTCCCTCCCAAAGTTGTTCCCACTTATGCGGACACTTTGGTGCAAGAGGATGAATCCATTGACATATCCCTAAACATCATACCACCATATCTTCATTCCAATGCTCTCTCTGGCCAAGATGAAGCATTGGTGAATGAAGAACCACCACCATCTCTCCATTTCACTGCTCTCTCTAGCCAAGATGAAGCATTAGTGAATGAAGAACTCCCTCTAACAAAGAATACTCCATGGATAGATAATGAGCATTTATTTAACAATATTACAAACTCTATCCCTACCATAGAACATGAAAGCTCTATGGATCATCCCCTCACCCTTCCTCCTTTAGTTGATTATTCACATACCTTGGATATCACTAAGGAAGGGAGGACCCTTAATCTCCCTCCTTTGGTTGAATATTCAAGCCTTTTGGATATCACTAGGGATATAAAAACATTGACTACCTCTTCTTTGGTTGCATATTCTTCGAGCATTACTAAAGATAAAAACATTAATAATTATCCTCACAACACTGTACCTTCCTCTCATTCCTATGCTCTCTCTCCAAAAGATGTAGCACTAGTGGATGGGGAAAGGTCTCTCACATTAAATCCCCTATGGACGGATGTTGAGATCACTCAAAACAAATCACTTCTTCCACCTCCTATGAGGATAGTGAATAAGTGTATTTCTCCCTCCCTAAGCCACACTCGTTGTAGCACCTATTATAGTTTTTCTCAAGGGTGGCCTCCTCCTAGATATATATGTTGTTAGCATTGCATTGTATTAGGTGAGTATTTCTAAACCCTTTACCTGTGTGTTGTGTTTCCCCCTGTGATGTGTTATGTGTTGTTTAGGCCTCCTTGGATGACCCTTGATACTCTTGTATGGTCAAGGATACCGGGAGACCACCTCTATTGTGACCCTTCTTCTATTTGTATCATCATTCTTCTATATTGCCTCTCCTCTATTTTCATTATTGTGTGTTGTGTCCTAGGGGCATAGCGTTGCGGTTGGTGACTTGGGGGTACCTTCCTACATGATGACCCTAAGGCACTTGTTTCTCCTCTCTTGATTTATTGTTTACCTTCTTTTAGTGGTTCTATCTAGCTGGCCGATGATGAAAAAATAATAATACTGATACGGACTGTTGATTCCCAAATCAGCAATCATCAAACTCAATGGGTTTGCCACTTCCTATGCTCAAGTTCAATGACAAATTTGGCCAACAAAGACGGGAGGTTGTTTGCACATGCCTCCCCTACACTTCAGGTTCTGCTGCACCTAGGGGATATCCCTAACACAAAAGATTTGTCTTTGACTCACTCAGAACAAAGGGTTTAACTTTACAATACAGGCAGAATGCTCTCACATGTATACCAAGATTTGTTGGATGAACCAAGGTTGGCAATATTCTTGGACTATCTAATTGACTAAATTTGAGAGCATGCCACTAGAACCTACTCCTAAAACCTAAAAGATTGAGATTTAGAAATGATTTTGTTTTATGTTAGGCTGCAAAACTTGGGCTTTGAATCATAAACTCAATACTAGATCTGATCGGTGCTTATCTCAGGGCATGGAGTCACATAGATGTATATATGTGAATGTTTATCATAGACTTTATACCAATAATCAAGTTTCAAGGGGTTTCTGTTAGTATTTGCCTTACAAATACTACCCAAGACTGAGTATTCAGTTATCTCTACTTACAAACATGCTCACTGCAATATATTCTTCCCAACACTTAACCCTAAATATTTAATTTGCTCCTCGAACAGAAGTAAAATATCAAACATTCAACATAGCAAACCCATGTCCTAGAATCTTAAACAACCCTTAGCTATTTAGATTCAGAAGAAGAACACATACAACTTGGAGACAAATAACAGAATACATGCAATGACGAATTACTCATTTAAATCAACATGAAACTAATGAATCTTATGCATAAAACATTCAACATACAACTCATAAACTTACAACACAAGAGATAGAACAACCCAGCAGAACTGTATCTTATTTACTTCTCCAAAATTTCAAATCCTCAACCACAACAAAATGAGAGCCCAACTGTTTCTTTTATGCTCAAAGTGTGTTGCCCTAGAAATTAACTCACTCTGGAGGTAGGTGAGACATTTTTTAACATTACAATTTCTCTCCAAAATGCATATTGGGAATAAAAATTACAATTAAAAGAGGAGAGTATTCAATAATAAAATATGTTCTAATTTCCTCTTTTAAGAATTACACATTTTTTACTCATTCCCAAGTTTGAACAACACCAGTTGGAGACTCAATCCTTTGAAATATGAGACATCTGAGATCTCATCTTCAGCTCTCTCATCACACTCTGCCATAGAAAGACCATCACAGCAACACCCAATTTTAATTTTGCCCAAACCAAACAGTTCTGGGTCATTTTTGCTATCATAGGGGCATTTCTACCTCATCTGGCTGCCAAAATTCAAAGCAAACGTGCCTAAAATCCCTACCAATGTATTAGAAATAGGCTGAGGAAGATTTTTGAGCATAAAATTGCATATTTGAACCAAAAATTGCCTCCAAAAATTAGCCTAAAACCAACAAACGTGATTCAGCACCAAATCCCACCTGGAGCAGCAAAACACTGTCAAAAATGATCAAAAAACCTCCACACATGTCTCAAGAATGGATGTAGGGAAATTTTGCAGCATGAGATAGTGAATTTGGGCCAAAAAATGCCCCCCAAAATTGCCCAAAAACATAAAAACGTGACTGCAACATCAAAATCTGCCTGAGCAGCAGAAAAATCATTGAAATCTGCCACAAAATCGAAGGAAATGCATAGTTGTTGCTTGCAGAATGAAGGAGAACGCGAGATAAGCCCTGCGATGGGCTTATTGCACCATCGCAGGGGTCAAAAGAGGCAGGGGAGGGGCTGCGATGGTGCAATAAGCCGTACCATCGCACCCCATATTTCATCTATAAGCATTAATAAAAGTTTAATAAACTTTTATAAGCTTTCCTTATAAACTTTGACTTTTTTCAAAGTCACGTTCAACTTCATTTCTATATGCCCCCTTTTAAAATACAATTTTACCATTTGATTTTATATTTGCAAATATCAAACTTTAGACTTTGATGGATTTTGAATTTCCTTCGATGACCATTTGGCACTTTTCCACTGCGGGCAGACCAAGTATTCAACAACTGTGAAAATTTGCGTAGGGGCCTAATTAATTATTTTAAGAAAACTCATTTCCTCAGAATTTGCTTCGCCAACCAAATTCAGGCACCTACTTTGCAAACTGACCTGTCGGACGAGTTTGTCGCAACTGAGATGCATTAAAATAATGCATCAAATGGTCTCTGATTTTGACTAAATTGAAATTGGAGACGTTTGAGACCAAATTGACAACTGGTTCGCCCTCAAAATTGAGAAATTTGAAACTTTTCGGGAAGCTAAAATTAGACCGGTTGCAGTTAGGAAACAATTAAATACCCTACTAAAACTTGTCTTGGAAGCATGAAATTGAGTAGGTGTGTTGTCATATGCACCAAGAAACCTTCCACAAATCAGATTTGCAAGATGATTCCTAGGCTACAAAATTTTAATCACCAAATTTGGCCTCCGGGGTAGATTGTGCATCCTGTCGCCCTAGCCTTTGTCAGCACCTTGAAGGAATATTGGCACATCAAATTTTAAAAATTTGAGGGTGCCACCATGGACCACGTGTCCCTTCAGCGAGTAAGCAAAAATGAACCTAGTCCATACATGACGATGGGGTTGATATATATTATCTGACACTTGGCTAGTAGAATCACTTCGTGTGATATTTTGATGATGTCTTATCACACTAACAAACCATAAAAATATTGTTGCTCCGTGCACTTTGTTTATCTTGGATCTCACCTCGCTTACACTCAATTTTGAGATCTCTGCAATATAGCCTCACGGTTATACTCGGTTTCCAAATCCGTGGTATAACCTTGGCTCTTGATGTGATTATGTTTATGCATTGCTTTTTTGATCATGTGTTGTGGTTATTATCTTAGAGAAAGATTTCTAACCTTTCTTTGTAGGAAATTGTGTGTTTATGGGAACATTTGACGATCGTAAAGTGCATGTCACTTCTAAAGGCATGGACTTTGCGAAAGCTCTTGTTCCATTGTGTGCTTTCTCTCTACCTTAACATGCTTGATATCGGTACATGATAGCAACCACCTTAAGGTGGGGGCATATATAAGATAAGTTGTTTGATGATTTTGATATTGATAAAGTGTGTTTGCATACATTAATTTATTGAGTATACCTCCTTTGCACTGTAAGGCGTCTTTGTGACATGGGTGTGGTTGTATACTTTTGAGCACATGCTTCCTTTTCACTGTAAGGTGTCTCCGTGACACGGGTGGGGTTGCATTTTGAAAGCCCTCTGTGAAGGCGGGGATGGTGTATCTCTTGAGCTAGTGCACATCATTTTTATTCTAAAAGTCCTCTGAGTAGGCGCGGTTGGATCTAAGACTACCCTCCCTTAAGCGTGTCTTTGGCAGTTGTTGTGGCTTAAGCTCAACCGTCAGGTGTGCCTGTAATGTGCCTGAGATGGTGGTGAACCTAGCAATAGGCTTCTTTCATCGCATGTTTGTCATGTTTTCTCCATGTCTTCCATGTTTGTTTTCCTTCTTGTATGGCGTGTTTGTTCCCAAGCATAGTCTAAAGACGTGTGGTGATGAGTCCCTCCTATGTTTTGGGATTTGCATGGCGTGTTTTTTTCTCAAGTGTAGTCTAAAGATGTGTGGCGATGAGTCCCTCCTACACTCTGAGATTTGTATTGTGTGTCTGTTGCCCCATATGTAGTCTAAAGATGTGTGGTGATGATTCCCTCCTACATTTTGGGTGGTGTCTTTACTTTCCATGTACTTGTATTTGCATTTCATATATATACAAAAATGAAAAAGAAATAATCACTCCATTCACTGTATTCATGGTGTTTTACGTGTCTTCAATGCTATCTTCTTTGTGTTTTGCGTGACTATAACTGTGTTCTCCGTGTTTTGCAGGCATGTTACTATCTTCACTGTATTTGGCATGTTTGTGATGTGTTTTCTCTAATGTCTACCTGAGACTGGGGGCTAGAAATATTTCCTCAATCTTAGTGTATGCATTAGCTTCAAGTGCCTAGCGTGTTTGCTATGTTTTGACCATACTTTAATGCATGTATGGGCCTTGAGTTTATACATACGTTAAAGTGGGGGCTAAATGTTATGTCAGAAAATGTCTCCCTAGACTTTTCCCTCCTAGGTTTAGCTCTTGGGTCCCTTGTTTTGCATCTTGCATGTTCATTTTAACTCCCAGAAGAAAGTGGCCTGAAACCCATATCACATGGGGCATGAAGGACACTATGGCACTTAGTCCTGCCTTGAAAAAGGACCTATGGACATGGGCACTAGTACCCTTGTCCTATCCTATTTCAGGTAGGTCCGAAGTTTGAATGTCAGTTTTGTGACCGTTAATTAGGTCCCATGTTGACATCTTAAGTTTGAATTACGAAATTCTTAGTGGGAATGTGTTTAATTGCATATATAAGCATGTTTAGGGTTTCATTTGCAAACTAGAAGCTAACTAGAAGATGATTGTGAACTTTTGGCAAACTTATGATTTTAGAGTCCCATGTTGACATCTTAAGTTTGAATTATGAAATTCTTAGTGGGAATGTGTTTAGTTGCATATATAAGCATGTTTAGGGTTTCATTTGCAAACTAGAAGCTAACTAGAAGATGATTGTGAACTTTTGGCAAACTTATGATTTTAGAGCATTCAAGATATTCATTGTTGTAGAGCAGAGCATTGTTATTGTGTTTGTGATTGCAGATTTAGCTTCATCTTCTCATGTGTTGAAGAGTCTTCATCTATGTGAGATCTACACCTCTGAGGTGATACTTACTTGTGTTTAAATCATTTATCAATTTATTTTTGCCTCTATCCCGTAGGGATACTCACTTTTTATCTGACAATGGTGTTCAGAAGACTTGAATGTCTCTCCGAGGCTTGACTGAGGCAAGCCTTTAAACACCACAACCTCAACCACTCTCCTTGTAATTGGAGGTTACAAGTGTCACATCTTGACGAAGTGGAGTTGCAGGGAATGGTAACATAGTGTGCAGAATCTAGATCTCTAAAGAAAAAGACTACTCAGACTTGGGCACCAATGCCAGTGTCCTCTGAGGTTGAAAACACATAAATCATTTGGACAGTGACAATCAGCATCTAAAGATGTTCTGATATCTTGAAAATCACCCTGCCTTGGACTCAGGCTTGAGTGCTAGTGTCCTCCACATATCCCAGGATAGAAACGGAAGATACACTAAATATTAGTGTTGGATGGAGATTATGATTCCACTAAGAAAACACTACCTTAGATAAGGGGCGCTAATGCCAGTGTCCCTGAGTATTTTGCATCTTGAACTTTGAAAAATAGTTAGTAACTAATCTCTGCCTACTACCTAACAAGGGTTGTTGGTCCTTGGCATTTAATCATATTTTCATATGTCAAATCTAGGGCTGTGTCCTTGGCTATTTGCAATTAGGAATCCTATAGTTGCCAGTCCATTTAACTAATTCTGCTAATCTTATTTGCTATGGAAATTAATGTTGCTAATTTATCTGCTACGAAAGTAATTTCTCTCAAGGATACTGGAAACAAAGCTGAAACAATAAATAACTAACATTGATCTATTCTAATCCATTCAACTGAAGCATGCATTTATCTATGAGGAAATGATAACTATCTTCCTAGATAGAATCTGAAACAGAATAATCAACAAAATAAATACTAGCCTCCTGTCTTGATGGCAGGAGTGGGCCCTTGCTCCTCACCCTCAGTGGTGCAAGAGCACCCCTTCAAAAAGAAGACTAGGTCTTAATATAGTATGTAATAAGGTCAGCTTGACCAATTCCTGTTTGTAAGTCAATCTAGGTTTATGTGCAAGTCGGTTAGTAAGTTGTTATGTTAGTTGTCATCTCCCAGCCGCTTGGAAGTGTCTCCCAGCCACTGGGAATCAAATCTGTACTACTCTCGGGATTAGATATTTATAACCTAGATCAGATTGCTTTTGAGAGGTAGAACAGAGAAGATAGATTTTCATAGACAGATTGGAGATTTGGATAGTGCAGTAATTGTGCAATCAGTTGTTGAACTGTGAAACCAGATCTTTGTATGCATTTCTGAAATCAATATAAAGGAGACCCTGTTGGTGTTGTTTTTCTGTGTTTCAAATTACTTGTGCAGTCGAATTTCCTGGTTTGCATTTGAGATGGACTCTTAGTCCATTCCACCGGTTGGATTATTTCATAATCGGTGGAATGGTTGTATATAGTTGTTTATGTTTTTGTTTTGTTTCTGTTTGTTCAATCCATGGAGGCAGGATCATTTACAGCATGCAGTAATTTACCCTAGCATCCTCATGTGCTAGGTTTTGAAAGCTTGAAATCTATGTTAAATTGCTAAGGAAACAGATCTGGAAAAATTCTAGGGTTTACTGTGTTTAAAATGTGAAAATTCGTGGGGTTTTCATTTGACATGCATTTTGTGTATATACTACAAATGTATGCTGGATATTCATTTTGTGAGTATATCACTTTCGTCTGTTGATGTTTGCATATCGCAAGCTTATCGGGTTCATTAGAAGTTTGTATGTCATTGTTTGTATGTGTTAAACATACATTGCAATTATACAAGGGTTTTCGACATACAAGGCGGTCAACGAACGGGTCAAATGTTCAATCGGTAAAGTATGTGGAAGAATGCATCTTTCGCTTGCATGTTTTGAATGCACTTTTTAGAATGTACATTCTGAATGTACATTGAAGATATACATTGTCGATATACAAGTTCTGTGTATATCTCAAGGAGCATCGGATCATATTCTGTGTATCCTGCAGTTGTTTGTTTGTGTGTATCCCACTGAAGCACTTTTTGGGTTGCATGTGTTGAATGTACATCGGGTTGATACAAAGAAGTTAGCAGTCAATCTTTCCTGAAAAGTATATTCCGAAGGCATATTTGGTGAATGCATGTTTTGCGTTGTATGTTTTTGAATGTCTATTGGAATATACATTCGCAGATACATTGGGTTAAGATACATAAGGTTACCGACCACGAAGGTAACAGGAACCGGTAGCAGGGGGTCGTCATTTGTATGTTTCGATTGCACATAGCAATGGTATGTTGAAACATACATTTTCTGCAGATACAAATAGTGACCGGTAGAAACAGGTAAGGGCATCAAACTCACCGGCGATAAGAGGTTAAGTCTTGCATGTTGAAGAATGTACATTTTAATGTACATTGGCGGGAATACAAGCGCCCGATACATTTTATGACTAGCCGTGGTGGTAAACCGATATGCAAAACACTGTAGCAAACCGGTGGTAACGAGTCAAGTGTTGTATGTAGATTGTGAATGCGATTTATGAGCATTTCACTGTTCGATTGAAGGCCTTCCCGTGGCAGCTCTGCATCATAGTGGTATCAGAGTGAAGGTTGTATCTTTTGGGAAGGAGAAGACAACAAAATGTCAGAAGGAGAAGGGTCAGAAGAGTACCCAGCAAGGATGACCAACACTGAATTGGCTATCCTGGTAAAGAAGCAGATTGTAGAGAGCAAAGCAATTAGTGCTCAGAATCAGGCATTGAAAGATGAGTTGGAAAAATTGAGGGACAAAGTCGGAAGGGGAAAAGATTCTAGTGAACGAGAAGATAGGGATGAAGAGGAGATCCATAGGCAGGAAGAGATAGACGTTCCTATAGACTAAAGACCCTTACTTAATGCCCTCAAATCCACGGAGTGAAGGACCATGGATATGAAAATAGACCTGCCAGTGTTTGCAAGAAAAATGGAACCTGATTCAGTGATGGAGTGGATAGACTCCTTGAACAATGTCTTTGAAATAGAGGAAATACCAGACCACCAAAGAGTGAAGATAGCTCAATCCAAAATGAAAGGAGCTGCACTAACCTGGTGGAATTTCATCCAAGATGACAGGGTGAAAATGAAAGAATAAAGTTGCTACGTGGAAGAAGATGATGGCTTTAGTGAAGGAAGCCTATGTTCCATTGGATTACAACATCCAATTACATAAGAGGAGACAAAATCTGAAGCAGAAGGAGTTAGATGTCAGTGTATACTTTGAAGAATTCATGAAACTATGTCTCAAGACAAAGGTAAAGGAGAATGAGGAAAAGAAGGAAGCTAGGTATCTCAATAGGTTGAGATTTGCCATCCAAGAAGACCTAAATTTGCATAATCCAGATATAGTTCAGAAGTGCTACCAATTAGCACTCAAGGTGGAAGAGAAACTAAAGAGAAGACAAGAGTAGAATAATAGAGGAAGAGGAAGACAACAAAGAGGGGGAAGAAGTCCATTCAAAGGCAGAGGAAATGGATTTGGACACCAAGGTGAATCAAATCAAGAGAGCAGCAAAGGAGACAATAGCCAAACTCAAAAGGGAAGTTATGATCAAAAAGGAAATTTTAGGGGTAGAAGACCACCCTTCAGAGGGAGATCTCAGGGCAGAGGAGCTATTAGATGTTACAATTGCAATTAGGAAGGCCACATAGCTAGTAGATGTCCAGAAAAAGCAACAAGTTCAGGGAGAGAAAGAAGGACAAATCTGATCCAAGAATCTGATTGTCAAAGTGCGACAAGCTCCAACACTTATTAGAGTGTGAATGATACTATCAGATATGGGTATCCTGAGACAGGAGAAGCTTTGATGATCCCGAGAGCAATGGCCACTATGAAGGTGCCTGACAGAGAACCCCCACAAAGAAAGTCTCTTTTCAAAACTACTTGCAAGGCAGGAGGAAAGGTATGTAGAGTTCTGATTGACTCTGGATCTACTGAAAATTTTGTGTCTGTTGAAATGGTAGAAAAGCTTAAACTTAGGAGACTACCACATCCCTGCCCGTACAAGGTCTCATGGCTCACTCAAGGTCAGCAAACAGTTGTGGAAGAATAGGCTTGGGTAGAGTTTCAAATTGGACCATACCAGGACAAATTATTGTTTGACATAGCTCAGATGGATGCTTACCATTTCCTACCTGGAAGACCATGGCAATATGATTTGAAAGCCCAACATGATGGAGTTAGAAACACCTATTCAATCACCAAGGATGGTGAGAAGATAGAGTTACTACCATTAATGGAGAAGGAGGTAGAATCAAAAGGAAAAGAAGTCAAGGTAATGCTAGTAGAAGGCAAACAGTTTATGACAGAAATAGCAGAAGAAGGAGCAGTTGCATATGCCCTCATTCAATGCGTAAAGGTGAATAAGGAACATCAGCAAGAAGTCAAGGGAGAGAAGAAGCAAAGATTCATAGACCCTGCTGTCCAAGAATTATTAGACAAGTACAAAGGCATCATCTCTAATGGGATGCTAAGGTCCCTACCACCTATAAGGGACATCAGTCATTGCATAGATCTAATCCCAGGATCTACACTTCTAAACAAGGCAACATACAAGCTTACCCTAGAGCAGAATGCAGAGGTAGCAAGGCAGATTGAGGAATTGCTGGAGACAGGCCTAATTGGCAAAAGTTTAAGCCCATGTGTAGTACCAGCTATACTAGCACCAAAGAAGGAAGGCACTTGGAGGCTTTGCACTGATTCAAGGGCTATTAACAAGATCACAATCAGGTATAGGATCCCCATACCTAGGATAGAGGATTTGCTTGATTGTTTAGGAGGTGTCAAATATTTCACAAAAATAGATTTGAAAAGTGGCTATCATCAGATCAAAATTAGGCCAGGGGATGAATGGAAAATGACATTTAAAACCAATGAAGGGTTGTATGAGTGGAAGGTCATGCCTTTTGGTTTATCCAATGCTCCTAGTACATTTATGAGGTTGATGAATGAGGTCTTGAGAGAATTTATAGGTAAATTTGTCATAGTATATCTAGATGACATTCTGATTTTCAGTAATACAAGGGAAGAACACCTCAAACATATAGACCTGGTCCTCAAAAGGTTACATGAAGAGCAATTAATGATCAACTTGGACAAGTGTTTGTTCATGCAGGAGGAGATCATCTACTTGGGTTTTGTCATCTCACATGACAAACTAAAAATGGATCAAGAAAAGGTAAGTACCATATTGTCTTGGCCAACTCCTAGAACCATGAATGATGTCAGAATTTTCCATGGGTTAGCAACCTTCTATAGGAAGTTTATAAGAGGGTTTATTCATATCTGTGCACCCATGCTTGACCATAAAAGGAGGACAGAAGTGCAGATTTACTTGGATCGAAGAAGCAGATGATTCATTTGAGACATTGAAGAAGAAGGTGGCACAACAGCCAGTCCTTACACTTCCTGATTTCAATAAAAATTTTCAGGTAGAATGTGATGCAAGTCACATGGCAATTGGAGAAGTACTCAGTCAAGAAGGGAGGCCTATTGCATTTTTTAGTGATAAATTAAATGATGCTAAGAAAATATATTCATCCTATGATTTGGAGATGTATGCTCTAGTCCAGTCCCTCAAGAAGTGGAGGCATTACTTGATGCCAAAGGAATTCATAGTGTTTACAGATAATCAGGCCCCTAGTTTCATAAACAGTCAAGAGAAGTTGAACCATCGACACATGAAGTGGGTGGAAACTTTGCAAGCTTTCACTTTCACACTCAAGCACAAGAAAGGGGTCAAGAATAAGGTAGCAGATGCTTTGAGCAGGAGGGCTCACCCTAAATCAGATTCAATTGGAAAGTGTTGGAATTGATTCCTTAAAGACTATGTATGATGCTAATGAAGACTTTGGAGAGATCTACAACGTGTGTACTTCTTTTAGAGATAAATATCATGTTGAGTATTCTGAATTTTTGATACAGGATGGATTACTATTCAAAGGAGGACAATTGTGTATCCCACGGTGTTCTATGAGGCTGAACATCATTAAGGAGAAGCATTGTGGGGCCATGGCAAGACATTTTGGTCTGGATAAGACTTTGGATCTTGTAAAGGGACATTACTATTGGCCTAAGTTACAGTCAGATGTGAGGAAATTTGTGGAAGCATGTGTGATATGTTAGAAAGCAAAAGGGAGATCCACTAATGGAGGTTTGTATCAGCCACTACCCATTCCTTCTAGGCCATGGGAGAGCATAAGCATGGATTTTGTGTTAGGTTTACCTAGAACAAGGAAGGGATATGACAGTGTTTTTGTGGTAGTAGACAGATTCAGTAAAATGGCACATTTCTTGCCATGCAAAACTACTTGTGATGCTTCATATGTTGCAGACCTATTTTTCAAGGAGATAGTGAGGATTCATGGATTGCCATTGAGCATAGTGTCAGATAGAGATGTGAAATTTAATGGCCATTTTTGGAGGACACTTTGGAAGAAGCTTGGTACCAATTTATCCTTCTCATCAGCATATCATCCTCAAACAATTGGACAAACTGAAGTGATCAATCGGTCATTGGAAAATTTGCTCAGATGTTTGACAAGGCAGCATGGAGAGAAGTGGGATAACATCCTACCACAAGCAAAATTTTCCTATAATGATATTGTTAATAGAAGTACAGAGAAATCACCTTTCCAACTGGTGTATGGTATTCATCCAAGAGGTATTCTGGAATTAAGAGATCTGCCTACAGGAGAATCTATTAGTGCACATGGAGAAGCTTTTGCAACTGCAATCAAAGAGGTGCATGATCAAGTCAAGACCCAACTCCAACGAACTACTTTGAAGTATAAAGTCTATGCTGACAAGAAAAAGAGAGATGCACAATTTGATGTTGGAGATTTGGTGTGGATTAATTTGAGGAAGGAAAGACTTCCAAAAGGAAAATATACTAAGCTCATGCAGAGGAAGATTGGACCATGTCAGATTCTGAAGAAGTGTGGACAGAATGCTTATGAGATCCAACTTCCTTCTGATCTTGGATTATCCCCTATCTTCAATGTATGTGATTTTACTCTATACAAACATAATCCAGATATAAACTAGGAACCATTATAGAGTACAATAGATGATGATATCCCTAAACATGATCCACCACAATTGCAGAAGATTTTAGACTCTAGAGTGGCAAAGAAGACAAGGAACAAAGAGTACATGGAGTACTTGGTAGCTTGGCAAGGGAAACCTAATTCAGAGTCAGTTTGGATGACTGAAGAATAGATCAACAAACATGGTGCAGACCTACAAACTCTCATCTCAAGTGGACTTGAGATTTCTTCTCTCGGGGAGTATGGTGCAGGAGCACCTCTTCAAAAAGAAGACTAGGTCTTAATATAGTATGTAATAAGGTCAACTTGACCAATTCCTATTTGTAAGTCAATCTAGGTTTATGTGCAAGTCGGTTAGTAAGTTGTTATGTTAGTTGTCATCTCCCAGCTACTTGGAAGTGTCTTCCAGCTGCTGGGAATCAAATCTGTACTACTCTCGAGAGTAGATATTTATAACCTAGATCAAACTACTTTTGAGAGGTAGAACAGAGAAGATAGATTGTCATAGACAGATTGGAGATTTGGACAGCGTAGTAATTGTGCAATCAATTGTTGAACTGTGAAACTAGATCTTTGTATGCATTTCTGAAATCAATATAAAGGAGATCCTATTGGTGTTGTTTTTTTGTGTTTCAAATTACTTGTGCAGTTGAATTTCTTGGTTTGCATTCAAGATGGACTCTTAGTCCATTCCACCGGTTGCATTATTTCATAATCAGTGGAATGGTTGTATATAGTTGTTTATGTTTTTGTTTGTTCAATCCATGGAGGTAGGATTGTTTACAACATGCAGTAATTTACCCTAGCATCCTCATGTGCTAGGTTTTGAAAGCTTGAAATCTATGTTAAATTGCTAAGGAAACAGATCTAGAAAATTCTACGGTTTACTGTGTTTAAAATGTGAAAATTCGTGGGGTTTTCATTTGACATGCATTTTGTGTATATACTACAAATGTATGCCGGATATTCATTTTGTGAGTATATCGCTTTCGTCTGTTGATGTTTGCATATCGCAAGCTTATCGGGTTCATTAGAAGTTTGTATGTCATTGTTTGTATGTGTTAAACATACATTGCAATTATACAAGGGTTTTCAACATACAAGGCAGTCAACGGACGGGTCAAATGTTCAATCGGCAAAGTATGCAAAAGAATGCATCTTTCACTTGCATGTTTTGAATACACTTTTTAGAATGTACATTGAAGATATACATTGTCGATATACAAGTTCTGTGTATATCGCAAGGAGCATCGGATCATATTCTGTGTATCCCGCAGTTGTTTGTTTGTGTATCCCGCCGAAGCACTTTTTGGGTTGCATGTGTTGAATGTACATTGTGAATGTACGTCGGGTTGATACAAAGAAGTCAGTGGTCAATCTTTCCTGAAAAGCATATTCCGAAGGCATATTTGGCAAATGCATGTTTTGTGTTGTATGTTTTTGAATGTCTATTGGAATATACATTTGCAGATACATTGGGTTAAGATACAAAAGGTTATCGACCACGAAGGTAACGGGAACTGGCAGCAGGGGGTCGTCATTTGTATGTTCCGATTGCACATAGCAATGGTATGTTGAAACATACATTTTCTACAGATACAAATAGTGACCGACAGAAACAGGTAAGGGCATCAAACTCACCGGCAATAAGAGGTTAAGTCTTGCATGTTGAAGAATGTACATTGGCAGGAATACAAGCACCCAATACATTTTATGACTGGCCGTGGTGGTAAACCAGTACGCAAAACACTGTAGCAAACCGGTGGTAATGAGTCAAGTGTTGTATGTAGATTGTGAATGCAATTTATGAGTATTTCATTGTTCAATTAAAGGCTTTCTCGTGGTAGCTCTGCATCACTCAGGATTGAAGACTAAGGCAATAAATTAGTACAGGGACATAATATCACAATTCTTCTTCAGTCTAATCCCATCAGTATCCTTTTGGATTCAGAAAAGTATCTATATCCAAAATGAGATTACAATAATAATGATCTATATATTTCTTTTGCTTCTACCTTATATATTTATATCAAATCCAGCGATGAGATATCACTTACTCTAACTACTAGTTTATCTATGAGAAATATCAATCTCTTATTCTATCAACTATTTAACTGCAGAGTAAAATCATGCAATTGAAATAGATTTTAGTGGAACAAAAGTCCACTAAATTTGGAGTCTTAGTTTCAAATAACAACTAGGCAGCGAGGGCCTGAAATATAGGTACTTAATCAGTTTATCGAGAACTCATGCAAAATAAATAAAAGAGGAATTAAACTTCTAGTAGTTAACTAGAGTCTTCATTCGATTACTCTAGTGTGGCCATGCAATCCCTAGAGCACTCCAATTGCCACCGGAAGTGTTGAATGATAGCAGCGTTGGAACTCTGCAGTGGATTAAGGAGGCTCCAAAGGTGTGTACTTCTATCTATAGCTCTAGAGATGTGCTTATGACTTTTGTCTAGCTCTAGAGATGATTCACCCTTGGTCCTCTTATCTCAAAATCTCTCCAATCATATTGGAAAACATTGGAAATCGGTGTGGTATCCTTCATGTCAGCTCCAGAGATTATTAGGACCATCTCCGCAGATGCTCAAAATTGCCTTTGCCCGAACATCTGCACTTGTAGATTCAAAAAGAGATAATTTTGACATATTTCCATTAAATTGCTGCACATTAGTCCTTCAATAAAAAATCATGACTTTCGGTAATTCATCTCTCATTAATATAATTAGAACAAATCTTATCAGTCTTCCTTGGTGCAATTATCAGGACAACAGAATAAGAAGGGTGAAAAAGAGAGGTAAAAAGGTGTATTATTATGGGTGCTACCTAGCACTCATCATCCCTCTGAACTTAAATGTTAGCAGGTCCTCTTGCTCTTCATAATCTAGAATTATTTAGGTGGAATATTCTATTAGTCAAATTGAAATCATCTGCATATGTGGGCCAAGTAGTGCGGTCTTTATTGCCATTCCCCTTGAACTCCTCAACCTGCTTCAACCATTCTTGAAATCTGGTATCTTCCATTTGTTTAGCCCAGATAGTTAGTGGTTCAATGATGAGAGGAGGTTTGAAACGGCCACCTATCCACTCTAGTTTGTATTTATCCATCAAGTTGGACACTATCCTAGCCTTCCTCATAAACAACCTTAGGTTGGTAGGGGACACTACTTCCCTCATCTTTTGTTTTGTAGTTAAAGTGTTCCACCTTCTCTTTGCCATTGGAAGAATTTGATTAGATAAACTATTTATGAGGAGACCAAAATCAATGGAACATTCCTGTAGATGTTTCAGATATAAATGCAAAATCTTGGTCTTACCTTCTAGGGAGTAAATGTTTGCCCTAAAATGAATCTTAAAAGCATTGGGATTTGGACATTCCTTCTTGAGTAAGAGGCTTGTTTCTGCATCCTTCTTTGTATAAGCTTCCATCCTTTCGTTCCAAATCTGATGATTCCTCATTAGTGACATGAATGCCCTAAGTTGGCATTCCCCTACAAAGTAGTTGATAAGGAAGGTATGATCATTGATGTAGAAACCATGCAAATATAGCTCACACAGGAAATCTTTATCCTCATCAGGACCTTTTATGTATGCCTCCATGAAGCCTACCTTAGTTTCGATGTCCTCAGTTGAATCAGACAAAATCAAAGATATTTTTCTCTAGAGGATTCGTTCTTGCAAAAACAGAGCATAACTACCACTGGGAGGTCTGCAAGATATGATCTCAGCTGAAATGGAGGCTACCTGAATGACCTTTTCCTCTAAGGTTTGTACTCTCTATGACATGGCAGTTACTACTCTTTGCAATTGTAGCATTGGTTTGGAGGTCTCATATTCTTGACATCTTCTTTCCCAATGAAATAGGGCCTTAGGGATATCTATTGGAATTGGTCGTAAATATGGATATGTTTGAATCCCCTATTCCATGGTTTTAACTGGGCCAATCAACTCATGAATGCATTCCTCATGACCATCTATTCGGTTATTGGCCCATGTCAACTGTTTGGCTTGACTTTGTACCTTCTCAATGAGTGCTGCAATTAATGTGAGACTATTTTCTCGAGCTTTCATAATATCAGAGATATTTTGTGTTGTTTCTCCTTCTTTTTCTCTAACTCTTTGGGTAGCCTCTGTTTCTTTGTCTCTGATTTCCACCTCTTTCTCTTGAATTATCTTTTGTTTGTCCTAGATTTCTACTTGTAGTCCTCCATTTATCTACTTTTGTTCCATTTCTTTTTCTTTCATGACCTTTTTGAGGTCAGTAATGATTAAATTTTTCCCCCATAATAGTCTCTTTAGATTATCTATTTCCTCTAGCAGCAGCTATTCCCTTGGGACCTCTATGTCCTCTTGATCAAAGGGGGGTGAATAACTCCCTGTTTCTCCCCCTTTTGTCTATTCCTCCTCAGGGGCTTCCAAAGCTCTTTGCTCTACATTATTAGCTGCATTATCTTGTCCCTTCTCAACTTCCTTTGCAATCTTCTTATCTTGAGCTTCCTCTTGACTTCCTTCTGCTATTATTGGGGCTGATGAAGGTCCAGCCTCATCCATGGAAGTTTGAAAACCTAAGAGAACCTCAGTTAAGAGAGCAATATCTTTTTCAGCTTGAGTAGGCTACCTCTTTCTCTAGCTTCTCCATAGCACAGGTCGAGCCTGTGCCTCTGTAGTAGGTACATTATCCTCAGAGTCTAAAGAAATGGTGAAAATTTCTCTCTCTTCTGTCTCCGGAGCATGGGAATACTGTGGCACTGGAATATGAGAACTTGGATGAACAGGTGGCTCTGGGGAAGCTTCCTTAACTACTTCTCTTTCTTTCTTTTTCCTTATCAGAGGAACTTCATCTGAATCACTAGATTCTTCCTTGACCCAGTAGTGTCTATTGGAATCAGGTGTCTTTGAAGTCCTTTTTGCTTTCTTACTATGCCTTGTCTTTTTCCCCTGCTTCTTGAGGTCAGAAGTCTGCGTAGAGGTTAGCATAATTTCCTCTTCTATAATGACTGCCTACCCTGTTTGCTGGGCTGGAATAGACTCCTCATCCGAAGTCATCTTCCATTTTGCTGAGCGGGTCATATAGGGGAGTTGCTCTATAACAGGTTCTTTTAGCTGTTCTGTGGTAGCTAAGGCTTCACCCAAAACTTCTTTCCCTTTCCTCTTTTTGCTAGTAACAGGGGCAGAAGTTTCCTCCATTGTTTGTTTTTGGTTCTTGTCTTTTTTAGTAGTTGGGAAGGAAGTGGAAGACATTGCTTCCTCATCCTGCTGAGTAGAGGAAGTTTCATCTATACCCTATGCCCTTTCTGGTGTCCTATCCCGTGGTTTGTTTTCTAAGAATGTCTGCCATAAGGCTTCCCCATTAGCTTGGGATAGAAAATGATGTTTTACAATCAAGAAAATGAGACCATGGTTTTTCATAGGACCCTTCCCCTGTTGATACTTGTTTGCAGAGGCTTTAATAGCAGAATACAAAAAGTTTAGGATATTTATGCTAAACTTTGGATGGGCATGCCCATGCCTTAGAAAAATTAACAACTTCATTATTGGTCCTAAAACTATAGAGAATTGTCCATCACATGTAAAATATTTCATTAACCACATAGCTAGAGATTGCTAGGGTTTTGGAAGTGAGGTCCTAACAATTCCTTTGACTTCATTTTTGCTTAAATGCATTTGTATTTTAGGTTCACCTTCTTCAAAAATTTTTAATTAAATTAGCATATAGGGTTTTTAGATGGTAAAACCTCTCACCTTGTTCTGGTAGCCCTAAAATATGGTTGATAATGGTGGGAGAGACACTGATATGAATTCCTCTCACAATTGTTTGGTTATTCTTCAGGTTGCATAGGAAATAATCCACAATGTCTTCCTAAAAGCCTTCAAACTTCTCCAAAAATTCTAACCACCCAACATTCCTTAAGATATCTGCTACAACTTGATCTTGCAGAAGGCCTGTTACATTCTCTGGCTCTGACTTCTTTTTCACTCCCATCTTCCTGTCTTATTTCACCTCCTCTAGTTAAAGTCTTCTTGATTTCCTCTGTAGTTTATTTTTTTCTCTTTTCACCCTACAAGGACTGTGGCAATAGACTTGAATATTATTCTCAAAGATTTTGGAGAATTTTGCAATATTTGAATTGGGTTTGATCCATTAATTGCAACTGCTTAGATATGGGAAGGTGGCTTGAGATTAGTTGAACATGATTGTGCAGTCATAATTGCAGGGAGTGATGTGACACTTCGGAGAGAGGTCGACAGTGTGGCAAATAAGGCAACATGCATGAATTAAAAGGGAAATAATGGCAGGGAAATGTGTCATAATAATTGCAACTAAAAATAGAAATGACAAGACAAGTAATAATTAATTTAATTTGAGCAAATTACCTGAATCACTTTTCATGATGATGGCCTAATGTACTTGGCTGCAACGCTGTGACTTTGGTGAGATGTGATGTGGCATGGCATGTGAGCAGCTCCTTCGTTGCTTGAACTGGTGTCAGCATCTTCATTGTCACATATTCTAAAATTATTCCCACTAAGTGGTCTGGAAATGACATGTTGTCAAGTGATGTTAGTAGAGAAATCCGTGCTGACTTGCGCATGTGGAAGCAATTGCCTTTTGATTGTTGATGATGTGTGTGCTGACCTCATCATTTTTTATGTCACAAAGTGGAGGATGAGTCATGCTGACCTCATCCTATGATGCCCCCACTTTAATACCTAGAGAGGTGGGTCCCCTCGTTTTTATTTTCTGAAATGGTTCTTTATTGGTGAAGCACCAAAGGTGCTCCTAGATTGCTACAGAGATGTGTTTTAGTAGCTCCCAGCATCTGATTGGCTCCGTAGATTGATTATTGCAATCCTGCAAGAAGGGAACTGCCATTTACTAGTTTTCAATCCCCTTGGTTGAGAAAGACAACCATTTACTGGTTTTCCATCTTCCTCTTTTTTTTTTTTAGTCTCAATCTATGACAGAGGTTGTGACCCCTGTAACCAAGCACAAGTCCTTGTAAATTCCTCCTTAGTTGATGGCCTTTTATCGAGTCGGATTCTGTGGCCATTTACTAAGAATGAATATGTGCTTCCATCAATGGGTGCTAGCAAAACTGTTCTATTTTCAAAAACTTCTCTTATTTGGTAAGAGCCCATCTAATGAGTTTGTAACTTCCCTCTGAACTCCTTGAACTTAGAATCATATAGGAGAACCCAATCACCTTGCTGAAATGTCCTCCTTTTGATGTGCTGGTCATGCCATTATTTCCTTTGATATTGAACAAGTTCTGTTTTCTATATGGCTTCTGTATGGATTTCATCCAACTCATTGAGTTGAAGAATCTTGTTCTGTTGTGCTATAGACAATGGTAGTGTTAGTGCCTGAATTGACTGACAGTTTTTGAGCATTTTTCATGCAGGCACCTTCCTTAAAGATGTTCTAAGTGTTGGACCTCCTCAGCATTTTTCAGCTGCAGCATCATATTTTCTTCGAGGAGGAGGTCATCATCATCATGTTTGCTTCGATGGTGGTCAGCATCTCATGTTTTCTGTGACTTGTTTTTCATCAGGATCATCATATTTCAATATCAGGTGATGTTTGGATATCATCCTGATCCTGCTGATAAGCTACAGTGTGCCCTGATTTGCTTGCGGAGGTGATCTTTCAAGTATCCGGTGATCTTCCAATTATCACCTTGCCCTTTTATGATGATGATGTCACCCCAATCTTCTGAAGGGGTTATTCTCTGAGTTGTTCGACCTGACTTGTTTTTTCCTAAGGGTCATCATCATCATCATGATATTTCCAGTTATCACCGTGTTGCTTGCGGGGGTCATCATATTTTCTGCCTGCATGATATTTCGCCGGGGTGATATTTTTATCATCGGGTGATCTTGGTTATGATCATCCTGATGATGTTGTTGAAGAGTTCTAAGTGTGACCCGATGTTCACTGGGGTCATCATATTTTGAATGTCAGGATGATTTTAGTCAATATCATCCTGATGTTGTTGTATCACTTCATGTTCGTTGTTTTATCATCCTGATGATGCTGACGTCATTCTTATGTCAGGGTGATATCTATTTCTCTGCCTATCTGCATCATGATATTTCCGAAGGAGGGGGTGATATTTTCATTTTTGAATATCACCCGGATGTATGTTTGTTCCAGCGTCATGATGATGCTGATATCAAGGAGATATCCGCCTACCGGCTTCGTGCATTATCTAGTGGGAGGTGATCTTTTCAAGCATCATCATATTCATCTATCGCCTCGATCTTATAGTGGAGCTACAGTGCAACATGATATTTGTGCATCAGGATGATATTTCCAAATATCCGGTTATCTTCCGAATATCATCCTGATGTCGATATGATGATGACGTCATCAAGGTCCGGGGGGGGTCATATTTCTAACACTGATCATCTTGTGGAGATCCCCCGATATTTGCAAACATGATGATGACGTCATCCGGATATGAGGAGGTGCGCAGTAGGCAGATATGATGATGACGTCAGCAGGATATGACGGTGACGTCATCAGGATGTTCATCGGCCAGACTTTTGGTATAGGCTCAGCAGGAGGATGTTCCTCTGATGGATCAGGTTGTGCCGATGAAGGCGATTATCATGCAGATTATATTGCGATATGATGCTGACGTCAGGGTGATATTTCAAGCGACAGGATATCATGCTGTTGGAGGATGATGATGAAGTCTTATACTGGTGTCGTCAGGAGCAAAAGCACCGACATTATATATGCTCGTGGCCTAGTATATAAAGTGTTGAAAAGGTCGCCGCGGGGTGCATGTGGGATAATTGATATCCTGCATATTTGAAATATCATGACGATGAATCTTGGCGGGAAATGGTTGCGATCGACTGTTTGATGTTTTTCCCAAGGCCGCGGGTTGGTGCGCCATTAATGGCGAAGGTTGCAGAGGTATGGGCGGATCTGGTACCTGATTGAAGGTGTACATCGACGGACAGTGGCGCAGGGCTCGAGATTCCTTCCTGTCTCCTCCCCTACCTGCTACATTCATGTTTGGGCGCCAATCTGGTAATGCGTTGAGCGCCATTTTTCTGAAACGGTGTATCTGGCAGGATTTTTGGTCAACCATGTAATTAATTGCTGTGGTACACTACCTGGCTGTTATAAGTAGGAAGTGTTACTCATTTGTGGTTGTTGAAAGTTGAAGATTTTTGGCTCTGTAATTCAAAACAAGCTGATCTGGTTGCTCTATACAGCTTAACCTGTGAGTTTATGTATCTCTTGTTGTATGTTTTTGGCATGAACCCACTGATTTCATGATTAATCTTATATGAGAAATGCTATCTTAGCATGTGTTGTGTTAATTCTGTCTCCAGTATTGCATGTATTCTTCTTCTGAATCTGGATATTTGGGTAATGTTTAGATTCTAGAGCATAGAATTCCTATGTTGAATGTCTGATCTTTTAACTTCTGCTCAAGGGGTAGATTAAACTGTTTTCAGGTTGAACATTGGGAAGGGTATACTGCAGTAGGTATGCCATAAGTAGAGATAACTTAACACTCTGTATTGGGAGATATCTGTAAGGCAGGTATCACATATATCCCCCTGAAATCCAGTTTTAGCTGTTCATGCTGATCATTCATAGGTGTATGTCTACTGACTCCAGGCCCTGGATAGGCACCAATCTTGCTTTGTTTTTGTGTTACAACCATGTCCAGCTTTGCATCCAAACTTAAACTCCAAATCAAAATCTAAAACAACCATTAGGACATTAGAATTAGTTTTAGGATCCTCTGTCCTCTGTCTACAACTGCAAATAGGCCCAAAGCTAGCCCCTTTGCTCTTATCTTTCAGTTTTGGTCTACTTATAGGAGGACTTATCTGCTTTCTGTCAGCATCCCAGCCTTGTATGCATATCCTCATGGATGTTGAGTAGGGAATACCCCCCTAGGTCTTGCAGAGCCTGAAGAAGAAGAGGAGATAAAATATAGAGTCTATCTCCTACACTGTTGGCCCCTGGCCCAGAGATCCTGTTGATCACTGATGGCTACCTTGTAGGGAAATCTGGGAATAAGCATCCAGTCTGGGAAAAAACCAACAGAAATTGGCGACTCTACTGGGGACTAAGAAGCAAAAGTACTATCTAATCATCTCCAGTAATACATTTATGACCCATCCGAGTCACCAACAGAAATTGGCGACTCTACTGGGGAGTCTTTCATGTGAAAAATGATGCTCTGCTGGTGGAATGAACCTGGAAAAGTAGCTTTCAGCTATTGAAAATTTTGTCCTCCCTGGAGAGGTGGCGACTCTGCAAAAGATTTAAATGCACATGAAAGATAGATGTATGTTATTTGATGAAAGATGTTCAGATTTCTGCATCTAGATGAGAAAAGGTACCTTGTTCCTTCCCCTTTATATTTGCTGTTTTGCTGCATAAGTTAGATGCCAGGGGAAGCCTTAGGTCTTAGACAGACAAAGGATGTCTAAGAGTAAGATTTTTATGAATCCAAGTATGAATTATCCCATACTCAGTGGTGAAATGTCGAATAAAGGAATAGAAGAGATAAGAATTAGATTGATATTCTTAGAGGCTGAGTAGGCCCAGTTAAAAAGCAGTAACCCTGTTGTGTCTGCCAGTCAGAAGGCTAAACCTCTTCTCAGCCCTTTTGATCCTTTGTATGACCAACTGGATTTGTCATGGGTGGATTATAAAGTAGAAACTATGCCTGCTAGGATATACTGTCAGATGCCTAGATTTAGTGGTCACAATGTATGTGATGGGAATGCACATATCCAAAATTTTCACAGTTTTATGGGAAAATATTCATTCAGAGATGAGGATATGTGGATGAGGTTTTTTGTTAGGTCCTTTGATGCAAAAGCAAAAGACTGGTATTTGAGCTTTCCAAAGAAATCCTTTGCCTGTTGGGATGAGCTTGCTGACTGTTTCAAGGAAGAATTTGCAAAAGAACCGGCTGATCTTGTTGCAGAATTGATGAGAATCAGAAAACAAGATGAAGAGCCATGTGTTGATTTCAGTCATAGGTTTGCAATAGCCCTTTCATAGATCCCAGAAGTC
Source organism: Cunninghamia lanceolata (assembly GCA_027924645.1). Classification (NCBI taxonomy): domain Eukaryota; kingdom Viridiplantae; phylum Streptophyta; class Pinopsida; order Cupressales; family Cupressaceae; genus Cunninghamia; species Cunninghamia lanceolata. The sequence goes on from BSBN01000209.1 coordinate 5,688,941, forward strand.
TTCAGACCTGATATTTCAGCCTGTGTTGGCATATTCTTTGAAGCTTTTGAGGAGGGCTTTAGTGCAATACTGAGGGATTTCAAGGTGACAAGTATGCAGATGGCATACAGGTTCATAGAAAAGATAGAAAAAATTAGAAATGTGTACCTGCTGAAACCCCTGTCCCCAGGCCTTGGTGTGAGAAATGGTTATGAAGCTGCAAATGACCAAATGATTATGGCATCATGTGCAGATAAAAATGAAAATAAAAGCATAGAGGTTGAGACTGCTGTGTTTGAACATAATGCTAACAATACTGCTCAACTGGATTGTTCACCAGTTGAGGATGCCAGTGAAAGGACTAATGAGGTTTCCCATTGCAATGATGAGGCAGCTGACCATGAAAACAATAACGAGGTTGTGGACAGCAATGAGCAATTTTTGGAATGGACCTGTGGAGACAATTGTGAGTATTGTACTCAAGACAGAGAAGATATAAGCAAACAGAGAAGCAGTCCTATGTGTGACCCATTGCCTACCTTTCAAACACATGGAGATCATGAAGAGCAGTTAGAAATTGAAATAAGTGCTAGTTCAGAGCATGATTGTTTTTCATTTGATGGCTGTTTTGCTTATGACACACAGGCTGATACTCCTCCATAGAGTGAATCCATTGGTGATGAAGATGTGTGCTCTGCTGCCCATGAACAAATGGCATACTATGATGAAACTGATGCACCTGGGTCACCCATTTATGACACATATGGTGATGAGGATCTGTTTGAGTATGGTGAGGATCTAGACATTGTTTTTAGTTTGGATTTTGTTTCTCATCCTGATGAAAGAGGAAACAACATACATCAGGTAAGTGACTGTGAAAATGTGCCTGAATTGAAAGAGATGCCAGAGCCTGATCTTTTCCAGCTTGGTGTACCAGATGGTTGTGTACATGATGTACACAATTGTGATTTTGAAAGCTTTTCTTTTGATGTGCCAGTATATACAATGAGCTCTGATCTTCCTAGCTGTCTGGTGGACTTTGAGTGTTTCCTATTTGCAGTCCAGCTAGGAGATCATGTTGCAATGCATGATGATGATATAGATGATAACCTGTGTTCTATACCATTTGAGTATGCATTGCCTGATACATTCTGCACCCACATGTCACATGATGCTGAAGGTTATCTGCACAGGTTTGACAATGACAAGCCAAATCAAAAGGTTGAGTGTGCAGATGACAAGGTTTGTTTGTGGGTGGATCTCTGTAGTATCTCCAAGCTTGACCCAGTGCATGCAGATGAAAACAAGATATTTGACAAAGGGAGATACATGTTTTTCTTTTCTTGGTGGCCTTAGGCCATCAAGTGTGTTTGGTGATGCAGGTCGGTGCAGTATTTGACTCTGTGCCCAATGGATAAGGGACTGGTCTGCATCCCAGAGATCTGGGGTTCTCGCTGCAGTCTTGCACCTGCACGTCCCCAGACAGAGCTAGTGTTAGTGCCTGAATTGACTGACAGTTTTTGAGCATTTTTCATGCAGGCACCTTCCTTAAAGATGTTCTAAGTGTTGGACCTCCTCAGCATTTTTCAGCTGCAGCATCATATTTTCTTCGAGGAGGAGGTCATCATCATCATGTTTGCTTCGATGGTGGTTAGCATCTCATGTTTTCTGTCGACTTGTTTTTCATCAGGATCATCATATTTCAATATCGGGTGATGTTTGGATATCATCCTGATCCTGTTGATAAGCTACAGTGTGCCCTGATTTTCTTGCGGAGGTGATCTTTCAAGTATCCGGTGATCTTCCAATTATCACCTTGCCCTTTTATGATGATGATGTCACCCCGATCTTCTGAAGGGGTTATTCTCTGAGTTGTTCGACCTGACTTGTTTTTTCCTAAGGGTCGTCATCATCATCATGATATTTCCAGTTATCACCGTGTTGCTTGCGGGGGTCATCATATTTTCTGCCTGCATGATATTTCGCCGGGGTGATATTTTTATCATTGGGTGATCTTGGTTATGATCATCCTGATGATGTTGTTGAAGAGTTCTAAGTGTGACCCGATGTTCACTGGGGTCATCATATTTTGAATGTCAGGATGATTTTAGTCAATATCATCCTGATGTTGTTGTATCACTTCATGTTCGTTGTTTTATCATCCTGATGATGCTGACGTCATTCTTATGTCAGGGTGATATCTATTTCTCTGCCTATCTGCATCATGATATTTCCGAAGGAGGGGGTGATATTTTCATTTTTGAATATCACCCGGATGTATGTTTGTTCCAGCGTCATGATGATGCTGATATCAAGGAGATATCCGCCTGCTGGCTTCGTGCATTATCTAGTGGGGGTGATCTTTTCAAGCATCATCATATTCATCTATCGCCCCGATCTTATAGTGGAGCTATAGTGCAACATGATATTTGTGCATCAGGATGATATTTCCAAATATCCAGTTATCTTCCGAATATCATCCTGATGTCGATATGATGATGACGTCATCAAGGTCCGGGGGGGTCATATTTCTAACACTGATCATCTTGTGGAGATCCCCCGATATTTGCAAACATGATGATGACGTCATCCGGATATGAGGAGGTGTGCAGTAGGCAGATATGATGATGACGTCAGCAGGATATGACGGTGACGTCATCAGGATGTTCATCGGCCAGACTTTTGGTATAGGCTCAGCAGGAGGATGTTCCTCTGATGGATCAGGTTGTACCGATGAAGGCGATTATCATGCAGGTTATATTGCGATATGATGCTGACGTCAGGGTGATATTTCAAGCGACAGGATATCATGCTGTTGGAGGATGATGATGAAGTCTTATATTGGTGTCGTCAGGAGCAAAAGCACCGACATTATATATGCTCGTGGCCTAGTATATAAAGTGTTGAAAAGGTCGCCGCGGGGTGCATGTGGGATAATTGATATCCTGCATATTCAAAATATCATGATGATGAATCTTGGCAGGAAATGGTTGCGATCGACTGTTTGATGTTTTTCCCAAGGCCGCGGGTTGGTGCGCCATTAATGGCGAAGGTTGCAGAGGTATGGGCGGATCTGGTACCCGATTGAAGGTGTACATCGACGGACAGTGGCGCAGGGCTCGAGATTCCTTCCTGTCTCCTCCCCTACCTGCTGCATTCATGTTTGGGCGCCAATCTGGTAATGCGTTGAGCGCCATTTTTCTGAAACGGTGTATCTGGCGGGATTTTTGGTCAACCATGTAATTAATTGCTGTGGTACACTACCTGGCTGTTATAAGCAGGAAGTGTTACTCATTTGTGGTTGTTGAAAGTTGAAGATTTTTGGCTCTGTAATTCAAAACAAGCTGATCTGGTTGCTCTATACAGCTTAACCTGTGAGTTTATGTATCTCTTGTTATATGTTTTTGGCATGAACCCACTGATTTCATGATTAATCTTATATGAGAAATGCTATCTTAGCATGTGTTGTGTTAATTCTATCTCCAGTATTGCATGTATTCTTCTTCTGAATCTGGATATTTGGGTAATGTTTAGATTCTAGAGCATAGAATTCCTATGTTGAATGTCTGATCTTTTAACTTCTGCTCAAGGGGTAGATTAAACTATTTTTAGGTTGAACATTGGGAAGGGTATACTGCAGTAGGGATGCCATAAGTAGAGATAACTTAACACTCTGTATTGGGAGATATCTGTAAGGCAGGTATCACATATATCCCCCTAAAATCCAGTTTTAGCTGTTCATGCTGATCATTCACAGGTGTATGTCTACTGACTCCAGGCCCTGGATAGGCACCAATCTTGCTTTGTTTTTGTGTTACAACCATGTCCAGCTTTGCATCCAAACTTAAACTCCAAATCAAAATCTAAAACAACCATTAGGACATTAGAATTAGTTTTAGGATCCTCAGTCCTCTGTCTACAACTGCAAATAGGCCCAAAGCTAGCCCCTTTGCTCTTATCTTTCAGTTTTGGTCTACTTACAGGAGGACTTATCTGCTTTCTGTCAGCATCCCAGCCTTGTATGCATACCCTCATGGATGTTGAGTAGGGAATACCCCCCTAGGTCTTGCAGAGCCTGAAGAAGAAGAGGAGATAAAATATAGAGTCTATCTCCTACACTGTTGGCCCCTGGCCTAGAGATCCTGTTGATCACTGATGGCTACCTTGTAGGGAAATCTGGGAATAAGCATCCAGTCTGGGAAAAAACCAACAGGTAGACTGATATCCAATGAAGTCTTGAGTGTATGCAGTTCAAATTCTATGGACAGAATGGGTTTCTTCCCATAAACCAATTCATATGGTGAGAACTTGGTTGTGGACTTCCAGGTGGTATTGTAAGTCCACACTACTTTAGGTAACCTGCTAGCCCAATCCTTTCTATTCATGGCCACTGTCCTTGTCAGGATATTTTCTAGTTCCCTATTAGTCACCTACACCTGCCCATTAGCTTGGGGATGGTAAGGTGAAGACTTCCTATGCTTAACTTGATATAGGTTTGTGACTGATTTGATTACCTGAGAAGTGAATTGAGGTCCTCTGTCTAAAACTATTGATTTTGGGGCTCCAAACCTTAAGAAGATTCTGTTATAGAGGAAATCAACAACTTTTTCTTCTCTTGCAAATTACAATACCTGAACCTTAGCCCATTTAGTTACATAGTCTGTGCATACCAGAATGTATTCTTTACCTGATGATGGTGGAGAAATTGGTCCCACAAAGTCTAGACCCCATTGCTTAAATGGTTCCAACATTACTTGATGATGAAGTGACATTTCCTGGGTAAAGGTTGGCTATCCCATCCTTTGGCACTGATCACACTACTGCACATACTTCTTAGTATCCTTATGAATAGAGGGCCAGTAGTAACTAGCTCCTAGAATTTTGTGGATGGTTCTAAGTGAGGAATAATGCCCACCAAATGGTTCATCATGACATGCTCTTAAGACATCAAAAATTTCATCAGCTTTTAGACACCTGCTTAAAATGAAATCAAGACCACACTTAAATAGTAAACCATTTAACCATTTGTAAGTTAGGCTTTATTTTAGTAAGTGCTTCTTTTGTTTTAAGGTAAATGAGATGGAAACAAGCCTATAGCTAAGAGATTAGCTATGTCTACAAACCAAGGTATAGTAGATGAGATAGCAAAAAGATGTTCATCTAGAAATTTGTCCTCCACTAGTTGGTTCTCTCCACTTGTATGCAATCTTGATAGAAAGTCAACAACCAAATTGAATTTTCCTAGATTATCAACTATGGTAATGTCAAATTCTTGCAATAGCAATAACCACCTAACTATCCTTGCACCTACTACTGGCTTGTTCATTAAGTATTTGATGGATACATGATCAGTATGTACAAATATTTTGATCTGGTGATATAATGCCTGAATTTATTTATAGCATATATGACTGCCAAGAATTCTTTTTCAGTTGTGGTATAGTTTCTTTCTATAGAGGTAAGGTTTTTACTAATATAGTAGATGGCATGCATACCTTCTCCCTCCTCTTTTTACCCTAGGACTACCCCAATAGACTTATTTGAAGCATCAGTTTGTATGTGAAATGGCAGAGTCCAATTGGGCCCTCTTAAAACAAGTGTGATAGTAAGTTTCTCCTTAAGGGTTTCAAATGCTAATTGGCAATCCTTTGTCCATAAGAAGTCGGTGTCTTTGTTAAGTAAGGCAAACATAGGAGTGGCTATTCTGCTGAAATTTTCTATAATCTCCTATAGTAGCCTGCATGACCTAGAAAACTTCTAACGTCTATTTGATTTTTAGGTGAGGGTACTTGTTTGATCACTTCTATTTTGTTTTGGTCTACTTTGATCCCATTTGCTGAGATATGGTGTCCCAATACAATTCCTTCCTCTACCATCATAAAGCATTTTTCATGGCTAAGGTATAGTTAGTTTTTTTCACAGCATTTTATTACCTTTTCTAGGTTTTTGAGAGCTTCTTCAAAGTTGTCCCCATACACAGTAAAGTCATCCATATAGACTTCCATGCACTCATTAGCTAATTCAGCAAAAATGGCTAAAACAAGCCTCTGAAATGTAGCTGGAGCATTACATAGCCCAAATGGAAGAACTTTGTAGGCAAAAGTTCCCCAAGAACAAGTGAATGTGGTTTTATCTTGATCTTCAGGTGCTACTTAGATTTTGTTATATCCACTAAACCCATCTAGGAATGAGAAGTACTTCTTCCCTATAAGGTTGTCTAGCACTTGGTCAATGAATGGTAAAGGAAAGTAGTCCTTCTTTGTGGCTTTGTTTAGTTCTCTATAGTCAATACACACTCTCCACTTCCCATTCTTTTTTAGACACTATGATTTAGGGTGAGACCCATTGACTATCTGAGATTGGATATATAAACCCTGCTTGCAACAATTTTTCTATCTTAGTCTTAACAATATCTTTTAAAGCAGGATTCAATCTTCTCTGGGGTTGTCTGACAGTTTTGACATCTTTAGTGTATATATGATGAGTATAGATCTCAGGAGGGATGCCCTTCATAGCTTGGTATTTCCAAGCAAAATCTGATGAATGGGAAATTAGGAGTTTGAGAAGTGCTTCTTCCTATTTTTTTGCTAACTGGGTGTTGATATTCAGTGTTTTCCCAGGTAAAATCATGACCTATTTTGTGATTTGATCCATAGATGTATTCAATCCATATCCTAGAGTCATAGTATTGAGGGGGCAATAATGTGGGAGCAACATGTGGAATGTGGCTAAGTCTCTGTAAAAGGTCTCTCCACAAGGAATGATGTTTGATAGGGTACAATGAGCAGAAGTGAGAAATTCTCCTTTTGAATCTTGGGCTAGTTCCATGATATCCTTGTTAATAAGAATGTGGGTGATATCTTTTGTTGTATCATAGTGGATTTCTTCTTCTAACTCACCCAAATGTTCTTTGATGGTAACCATAGCTACTAAGACACTGTTTTCCATGTTATTCAGCTCATCTACCCACATTTTTCCTAAATAATGTATTGATGGTTTAGCTAGAGGATACAAAGATAATTTCTTCAAATCTATTCCATTGGAAATGACCATATCCCCTATTCGACAATCAATAGATGCTACTGTTGTGGCAAGCCATGGCCTTCCTAATATCAATGGATATGCATTTCGTTGGTTTCTAGGTTCTAATATCAGGATGTCTACTAGGAATTCCCATGATTCCACCACAACTGGAACATTAGTTATCACCCCTTTTGGAATAGCTACCAACTGGTCAGCTAGTTGAAGGATTGTGGATGTGGACTGGATACCTATTAGAGCTAATTTGTCCATAATGTGGACTATCATTACATTTATTGTTGCTCCCAAATCAACCAAAACATTAGATATTTCCACCCCTGAGATATGACTAGTTATGACAGGGTTCCTAGGGTCTCCATATTTTGGGAGGAGTATTTCTCCCATTAGGAGGTCTACTACTTTCCCTTCCACCTAGATGGTGGTAGGAAAGGTTTTCTTTCTACCCTGGGTCTTAACACATGTTGTTTGATGAATTGGTTTAGTTCAGGCACATCCCTAATTGCTTGTAGGAGTAGAATTTCAATGTTTAATTGTCTAATTTCTTGTAGAAGTTTTGGTTCCAGGGTAGATTGGACTTGTTTTTGTAAGACCTTTTTTTGAGGGACATGCTGTTTGAGCCGTTTTGGGTATGGTGCTAGTTTCTCTATCTCTGGAGCAACTCTAGAGTTCTTAGAAAAAGTGTTTCTAGGGGTGTTCTTCAGAGCTGTTCCTTTAGGAAGAACTGTGGAGTTATCCAAGGATGGTTCTTTTAGCACTAGTTCGATAGTAATCTCCTCTTGAAGTTGAGTGGGTGGATTTTTAGGTTCCTCATCATTGGTTAATTCAACTATAGTTGGAGAAGATGGTCTTGGAAGTGCTTTCCCAAAATGCAACTAGAGATTATTGGAATATATGGCATTAATACTAGCTATGTTTTCTTGTTCTATCATGTAAACAGCTACTCCCTGTTTATTCCGTGGGTTTGGTATAGGTTGGGCTGGTAAAGATGGCTGGCTAACTGGCTCATTTTGTGACTATCCTTGTATGTTAGGGGGGTCCAGTTAGCAATGCTTGTTGTTGAGGTTGGAAACATCGAGGTTGCCCCTGGTATTGTTGATTATAACCCTGTTGAGGACCCTAATGAGGCTGCATGTTTTGTGATCCAAACTGTTGTGGCCATTGTTGATTTCCCCAAGGCTAATTTTGCCAATGTTGGTTTAGCCAATCTTGTGGTCCCCAAGGAGGAATATTTTGAGGCCCATAGCACACTAGATTCCATTGATTATTTCCCCAATTTGAAGGGCCCCTATAAGAAGCCTAGTTTGGATACTAATTATAAGGAAAATTCTCAACTTGTTTTTGTCCTACATAGTTCAACTCCTCCTCTATAATGGCATTCTTTTTAGTCAGCCTTTTTAAGGCTTGGAGATGATCACAGACTGGTAGGATGTTCCCTATCATAGATCTAACAAATTTTTGATTTATCTAAAGGGCATTCTCTCAACACGTGTTTATTCCTACACCTAGGACAATATATGGAGAGTGGTTCAGTTGTTCTGCTGTGATTAGTTGCTCAATTTTTTGCCTAAATCCCATCTAATGTGGTATTTAGTTGGACTAGAATATCTATTTTAAGATTTTCAATTTCCTCCATTAACTGTTCTATTTCATTCTTCCCTTTGAAAGATTTGGGTATTATCACTCCATCTTGGGTTCTGGAATAGTTCCTACAGAGTTCTCCTATAGCAGACATATCCATTTAATTGATATTCCCTTTTCCCATTAGATCCAGTGCCTTTTTTGATTCTTTGTCTAATCCTTTTACAAATAGGGTTCTGGCCAAAGAGTGAGCCACAAGATTGCCATACCTTCTCAAAGTAAAGTTGAATCTATCCACATAGTCCTCTAAGGTTTCATCCTCTCTTTGTTTAATTTTTAAGAGTTCCTCATTTTTATCACTGACTGTACAGTAATCCTAGTATTTTCCCAAAAACTCTGTTTCCATCTATTCCCAAGAATGGATGGAGTTTTGGGGCAAACCCATGAACCATCTTATAGCAGAATCTTTCAGTGTTGAGGGGAAAAGTTTGAGTTTTTGATTATCTGATCCATAATTGTAAGTCTAGCATACCACTTTGAATTCAAACAAAAACTGAACTGGATCCTTAGAAGCAAGACCCCTAAAATTTGGCAAAATGTGAAGGTGAAATATTCTTCATAGGGGTATTATCTCCAGCAGCCAGAACAATGGGGTATGAGAAGTTCCTTGGAGCATGATTATCCTCCTCATCATGATTATCATCCATGTCTGATACTGGTTCTTCTCTTTGAGATTTGGTGTGGGGTTATGAGGAATTAGTTTCTGTCAAAGGATCTACCTAGAATCTTTCTTGCAATTCTTGGATATATTCAAAGAGTGAAGGACTTGGAGGATTTGGGGAATTATTGAGTTGGGGTGCAATTTCCAAGGTAGGTTCTAGGTGCCTCTCTTCAACACGATCTTGTGCCACCCTACTGCTTTCTCCTATAGTTTGCTGCTACCCAAGTGTCTGTTTTATGTATCTTCCTTTTGAATCCCTAGCTCTAACCATACAGATTCAATTTATCCTAAAAACTATTTAACTAAGTTTCCCTAATTAACACAGAGGTCCCCAGCAACGGTGCCAAAAATGACAAAGGTCGTTGGTCCTTGGCATTTAATCATGTTTTCATATGTCAAATCCAAGGCTGTGTCCTTGGCTATCTGCAATTAGTAATCCTATAGTTTCCAGTCTATTTAACTAATTCTGCTAATCTTATTTTCTATGGAAATTAATGCTGCTAATTTATCTGCTACGAAAGTAAATTCTGAGGATACTGGAAACAAAGCTGAAATAGTAAATAGCTAACATTGATCTATTCTAATCCATTCAACTGAAGCATGCATTTATCTATGAGGAAATGATAACTATCTTCCTAGACAGAATCTGAAATAGAATAATAAACAAAATAAATACTAGCCTCCTGTCTTGATGGCGGGAGTGGGCCCTTGCTCCTCACTCTCAGGACTGAAGACTAAGGTAATAAATTAGTACAGGAACATAACATCACAATTCTTCTTTAGCCTAATCTCCTCAATATCCTTTTGTATTTAGAAAAGTATCTATATCTAAAATGAGATTACAATAACAATGATCTATATATTTCTTTTGCTTCTACCTTATATATTTATATCATATCCAGCAATGAGATATCACTTACTCTAACTACTAGTTTATCTATGAGATATCATCAATCTCTTATTCTATCAACTGTTTAACTACAGAGTAAAATCATGCAATTGAAATAGATTTTAGTGGAACAACAGTCCACTAAATCTGGAGTCTTAGTTTCAAATAACAACTGGGCAGTGAGGGCCTAAAATATAGGTACTTAATCAGTTTATCGAGAACTCATGCAAAATCAATAAAAGAGGAATTAAACTTTTAGTAGTTAACTAGAGTCTTCATTCGATTACTTAGGTGTGGCTGAGTAATCCTTGGAGCACTCCAATTGCCTCTGGAAGTGTTGATTGATAGCGGCGCTAGAACTCTGTAGTGGATTAAGGAGGCTTCGAAGGTGTGTACTTCTGTCTGCAGCTCTAGAGATGTGCTTATGACTTCTGTCCAGCTCCGAAGATGATTCACCCTTGGTCCTCTTATCTCAAAATCTCTCCAATCATATTGGAAAACATTGGAGATTAGTGTGGTATCCTTCATGTTAGCTCCAGAGATTATTAGGACCATCTCCGGAGATGCTCAAAATTGCCTTTGCCCAAACATCTGCACCTGTAGATTCAAAAAGAGAGAATTTTTGCATATTTCAATTAAATTGCTGCACATTAGTCCTTCAATCAAAAATCATGACTTTCAGTAATTCATCTCTGATTAATATAATTAGAACAAACCTTATCAGTCCACTTTGGTGTAATTATCAGGACAATGAAATAAGAAGGGTGAAAAAGAGAGGTAAAAAGGTGTATTATTATGGGTGCTACCTAGCACTCATCACTACCTTAGTCTGCAAGCATTTGTTGTAATTCATCTTTTTACTTACTATTTTGCATAATTAGGGTTTTGAGGGCATTTGAACATTAAATTGATACATTAATTGACAATCTCTAAATTTTCACATCGTTCCAAGTGACAGCCTAACCTATAGGTGAATCCTCTTGCAAAAGTGTGATTGAACTTGGTTGATATGTCCTTGAATGTTTGTTGAGAAAGGAGGATTTAACCCTTGTATTCATTGTCCCCTTTTTTCCTACTAAATAGAAACATACTAGAAGAGAGTCGCCAGGTGATTTGGGGTGCTTCCTGAAAGCTGGAAAAGACCAAAAGTATTACCGAACTTCAATCTTTGACGAATATTTAAGCACCTGGGATGCCTTCACCAATGGATTTGTTTAGTAGAGTCATCATGGTGTTGAAGAAGACTACCCTAAATGGCAAGATACATTGAAGAACACACCAAATTATTCAATGGATGATAAAGCTCATTGAACTGGTCCCACCAGGCATGCCAAAAACTATTTTCACATGAAATTGCACCCTTCTTGGAGGCTGTCCAAGCATTCCAATGACACAATGGGACTGATCTCAAGGTTTGGGACCTTGCAGTTGAGATTAGACCTCCAAAAAAGGTTGGTTCCTCTTTATGAGCTTAAGGCTCAGAGAATTAAGGTAAATCTAATGCTACGCTTGTTAGGGGAAAAGGGGTAAAAGCAAAGTAGAAAAGAAAATGATGATGCACCAGATTTGGGATGTTTGGCTAGAACTGGCATAACACAGTAGTGATTTCAAAGGTTAAATAAACTAATACAAACTCATTTGTTCTCTATCAGAGGCCAAAATAGAATACTGAAACCTATAAAGGGACCATTTTATCCCCAAGATAAGTGAAAAGCATTCAAACAAACACAATGAAAAAGAAATGAGAGAGGTAGAATCAGTTGCTTATATTAATCATAGAGGTTAAATAGCCATTACAAGGATAGAAGAGATAAATACAGATCGTGAAGATAGAGAGGCCCAGGATAGGACACAGTTGATCAGATTCATTTGTTTCTGGAAAACATCACAAGGTCAAGATCAGGCATCAAACTCTTTAGTTTGAAAAATAGCCCAGTGACCAACCAACAACCCTTTACATCTTTTACATATGCATATATATCCTTTTCAAATCACTGTAGCAGCCATGGGTGTTGGATTTTGGTTAATCAACTTGATGTATGCACCCTAATTACATTTAATTTTGGCCCAGAGGCCATGTCAGAAGATATGCAAAATTTGAGGAATGCCCATGCTTGGCGTGTTGAAGAATATGCAGCCTGGAAGGCCACCCATATATTGTATGCTGACTTGTCCTTGGAAGGACCTACAAAAGCATGGCCATAGAGGGTACTTAATCCTCTTAATGAATATCTGGTCCTTTTGTATTGAAGTTTTTCACTGTTTTAGCTACCTACACCCTTGATTTGCAACAATGGTGTCACTTGGAAGTGCATTTTCAGGCACCTAGAAAAGTAATGCCTTTTAGAAGCTTTTACAATACTTTTAAAATATTTTAAACTTGCTTTAAAATATTTTAAAGTAATACATTATAGTACATGCTTTAATTTTCATTGATTTTCACTTTTTGGCCCTTATTTTGCCCTATCAACAAAATCTTCATTTTATGAACCATCTTCCTTTGCTGCTTATCTTCTATTTTTTCTTTATCGACAAATCATCACTTTCACGAACTCAACGGCTTCTTTCTCCCTTTAGTCAGTGATTTCCTCATTTTAAGAACTTTCTTTGCCTTTGTCTTTTGCCTTATTAGCAAAATCTCTATTTTTAGAACTTGACTTGCTTCCCTTCTTTATTGGCAAAATGTCAATTTGCGAACCATCTCCGCCTTTGTATTTTCCTTGTCACTTTTCCTCTTTATCGGCAAAGTTCAACTTTTCCAAACCTTGCCTTGGCCAGCTCTTTCTCTATCCTTCCTTTCGCCTTATCAATGAAATCTTACTTTTACAAACCATCTCCCTTCACCGATTCTCTTTCCTTTGTTAGCAAGTCATCACTTTCGTGAACTTGGAGGCCTCTTTCTCCCTTTAGTCGGTGATTCACCTTATCGATGAACTCAGAAAAAATTGAACTAGTTGGCGAGTTTGAGTTTTCCCCTACTCATCAATAGCCTTTCTTTTTCCCGCCTTAGCCATTTTGTCTTCTTTTGGTTAGTGAAATCTTTGTTGGCAAAACTGTCGATCAGGGAACTATGAAGTTTGCGAACCAACAACCTTGCCAATAGAATGCACCCTTATCTTCTTTTCTTCTTCCCTACACTATTTTACCTTAGCCAATTCACCCTTTGGATGGAAAACTGGTGAATTGGCAAACTTTCACACCTACGAACCAAAGGTTCACCAAACTAAACTTTTGCCGACTAAGGTAAGAAGGGGCAAAAAAGCTTAGAATTTTTTTGGGATTTTCTGGGTTTTCTCCTAAGGAAAACTTCTTCCATTTCAGGTGTCTCAGATTGGATATTTTTAATGGAAAAAGGGATTTTTTGGGTTATTTTAGCCTAGGAAAAAGTATGAAAACTCTTAATAGGGAACTTAAAACTAGGTTTATGTTTTCTAACAATAAGCTTATACACTTCAGATACTTGCCTACAAATTTCCAATAGTACAACTTTGTCACTAGGGTACCTGTGGAGTTTGTATGGAGGCTTTGAGCAGCCCATCACGTTGATGTATGAGAAAGTCTTGAATTGATTGTACCAGTGCCCCCAATTGGCCATTTCATCACAAGCTTCTAAAGACAACCTCTTGGAATAGTCATTTTCCAATCCTCTCCCCTTTTTGAAGAGATCCAATCTGCTATAGTCTTGGGAAACTAGCTTGATAGGCAAATAAATAGACAAGATAAGAGGTCATGTAAAATTCTCTTGTCTTCTCCACCGTGGATAATTGGTTATCTAATTTGTTGCTGATGAAGGATCCTTAATCAATATGCTTCCCTTCAATGATCTTCATGTAGAAGTAACACATCCAGGGGTGCCAATTATTGGAAGAGGGGAGGCCAAATACCTAACTAAGGAGTGAAATAAATTCTTTTCTATTTTCTCTAAAATCACTCCTTGATTGCACTATAGCCATTTTCATTGGGTGTTTTATCTATGCTGCAAGTAATTGTTGTTGATGTAAGTAGTGGTAGTCTTGGGTTTGCTAGAGTAGAAAGTCTCAGTTGCAGTGAGCGTTATCTTCTCATATTGATCAAAAATTAAGATCCCAAAGACCAGATTAATCATCTCAGAAGTAATGTCTAGAATAAGTTGACCTATTAGCCCAATAATCCTCTTGCTTCTAGACTTATAAGCCTTAGCACATGCTTGAACTAGTTCTAGGGATTGGAGAGAGATAAAGAATGTTGTTGCTTGGATCAACTAGGAGATAGCCATCTACTAAGCTTGGAAGAATCTTCCCTCTACTATGTTGGTCTTTCTTAGAAACATATGTACATCAGGAACCCCCATGACCGTATCCCTAATTTTGGAAAATTGACTAAGCATTTTGGACAGTGGGAGGTACCCTTTGTAATCATGCTTGAGCTCTTTGATTGGTGCATCCTCCTCCATGATTGCAATTCTAAAAATGAAACAAAAGCAAGGTGATAGTCAGATTTTACAATTAACTTCCTTTAAATAAAATTATTTTAACTAGAAAAAACATTGTATGAGGGATCGGGTGTCGGGCCTAATCCCTTCCTCATTTTCAAAGATAGTACTGGGGATACTAGAAGCACTGACATAGTGATCCTGGTAGGAGGTGTTCAAGTAAGGAAGGACTTGGAGGTGTGATCGTTATGCATTCAAACTTGGGGTCAAGGGTTAGGGATGACTTGGTACTCTTGACTTCGGAACCATAAATGAGTAAACAGAAACCCCACGAACTTGATTTTGCTAGAGTTATACAAGGCAACTGTCAGGGAGTGAGGGTCAGGGATGACCCATACTTTTAACTTCTGATTCATAAATGAGTAAATAGAAACCTCATGACCCTAACCTTGCTAGAGTTATACAAGGCAACTATCGGGGTTCAGGGGTCAAGGATGACTCCTAACTCATGACCCTAGGAGACATAGTTTACTAAATAAAATGTCACAAGACCGATCCTGATAAAGGTAAAGGCAAGGATAATCATGGATCGGGGTCAGGGCCTTACAATACTAACAAATAGGGCATCATTCTTGCTTAGTTAACTCAAAACATGACAAATTTCAATCAAGACCTAAGGATTTTCTAAAAGATTTTGACCCAACATTATACTATTGAAGAGAGAACACAAAATAGGCTGCATCTAAGGGAGATCACGAAGGAGGCCACTCTTGCATTCCTTATGGTAACCTTTGAACATAAGGAGAATGAGGGAAAGTACGAGGGGACTCAACCAAACTTCAAGGAAGGAGAAGAAACAAAAATCAAAGTTCAATACAAATGCAAAAAGAATTGGATTTCAGCTGCCCTAGTGTAAAAGTGAAAGAAACGACTGAAAACAAAACCCTACTTGGTTTGAAGAAAATAGCAAACTGGAACACGACAATTGGGGAATTCCTCTTTTTGTAAAGCCTACAATAATGTGTATGGTATACTTCTACAGATGAGATCTCTTGGTAGATGTTCAGACTGGGGATTCAAACTTTAGTATAAGCCTTAGAGGGAAGCTTGAATCACAAAATGCAAGGAGTAGAATGAGAAAATGGGTGACCAAAATGTAATAAAAACCCCTTTTTGACATGTGGGAGTCCAACCATAAATGTTCCACTAGGGGTAGGTAGGGTACTAGTCAGATCCTACACCAGAGATCCTACACCAGGGATAACCCTCAGGACTGCATCCCTGATCATTCTAGGAGGATAAATCATGAGGCCCCGACATTGGTGACACACAACATGACACCTATTGCCCCTTAGAGCAGGAAGTTGGGAAGTCCTTTACAGTCATACTAGTATAACTAACCTGGTGGATAGGTCAACACCATGTAGAAGCATTATCAGACTATTAGGGATACTTCTACTATCATTCCAGAATGACAAACCCCTCAGGCCCAATGGGTGGGTATATTGCAGATCTTTAAGAAAATGAAATAAAATTTCATCAAATAAGTAGGTAGAAGCCCCCCCAAAAAGCAGGCGATCCCTATTTGCCTACACCCAAATGGGGTGTGTTGTGGAAAAGAGTACAACAAGAACCAACCTTCTTTGGAGGTTTGACCTCAAACAACAAAGTCCCACACCTTGAGGTCATTCCCATTGTGTCATTGGATTGTCTAAACTAGGTTCAGACAAGGGTGAAAATCCAAGTGATAATAGTTTTTAGCACGCTTGGTGGGACCAATTTAATGATCCTAACATCATCCATTGAAGAGTTTTGTTGTGTTCAAGTCAATGTATCTTTCCATTTAGGGCAACTTCTTCACACCATGGTGACTCCAAGATCCAATCTTTTGGTTAAAGTAGTCCAAGTTCTTACAGACTGTTAAGGACTAGGATTTAGGTGATATTCTTGATCCTTTCCTTATTTTGAATCTCTCCAATCACTTGGTGACTCTTTTGGTATGTACTTAATTCTCAGGAAGTAGACCCAATAGCTCTTATTTTAAAGAATATTTGAATGAATTTCTAGTTTTTTGAATGCTCTGGCATGTCAATATTTCATGGAAGTTATGTCTCTTCCCCTTTGCTTTGTCAAAATGCAATTTTATGCCTCCCTACCAACCATGTCAAACTAAAAATGTTCTTGTTTTCATCTCAAATAGCCCTGCTACAACAAGATATCAACATTCTCATAGTGCTTACCTCCCTCCCACCCTTGCTTAGCTTTCTTGGTAGCCTGCCCATGCTTATAATCAGCCTCAAGAAGTCTATTTTGTCCCCCATTAGCATGGCTACCCTCCTAGTCACCCCCAAAATGTTGACAATGTAGAAATTGGTAGTCTCAGAGATATTTTGCTAGACATATGAAGAGAGTTGGATGAGGTTGATAGAGAGTGAGAGTATAACTTGCAGCAAGAAAAGCTTTCTTATCAAGCTTATCTCCACCAATAGGAAATTGAGGCACAAAAAAGATATAAAGAGGAATGTCTTGATAGACAAGTTGTAGCTAAGGAGGAGTAGATGAGGCAAGTGCTTTCCCAAGCATAGAGTTAGGAAGCCCGATCAACCCTTCATTCCTAGGTTCAAACAAACTCCTCTTACAACTAGGGATCAAACTATAAAAAAGAGGCTTCCACATTCAAAATCCCAAGCTTCAAGTAAAGGAATCCTTCAGAACCTTCAAATAAACCTCCTCATTTCAAAATTCCAAGTTTTAGAAACCCTCATCCTTTGCAAGAGCCTGTACCTATGCAAACTTAGTCTATTATCCATTAGGAACAACCCTCTCAAAATCCCACTTTCAGGTTCAAGAAACTCAACAAACCCTTCAAAACCTCATGCCATATTAGCCTTCTTGTCCTAGCACTATTTCACTCTTCAAAGGTGGACCAATTGTTTGGTGAGCTAGTGGGATGGACGAGCAAGAGAAGGGGGTGTTTGAGGCAAAGGAGGAATAATATGTTGTTTGTGTGCCCACAAAAGTAGAAAGTTATGAGACTTGTGCACATGCGGGGAATGTTGATTCATGCTCAATAATGAATCCTCTAAGTTATGGTTCATTTAAAGATTTTTCTCATGCTTTTGATGAAATGAATAAGGGTAGAGTGCAAAGATTGCATGTGGTGAGAATTTTCGGTTACATAGACAACTTATGAAAAATCTGATGGACATGAAATCGATTGAAGAAGAAAATGAGCCTAATCTATTGGAATAGTAGAACATTGAACAAATGGGTAGTGATGAAAGGGAGGATTTGGTACTTTGGTTTGATTACATGCCTTATTTTGTTGGCAAAGATGAGGAGAGCATACCAATGCCCACATCAACAAAAGATTTGAAGCAACATGAGGATGTTGGAGACCTTGATGAGTTGCCAGCCAATAAAGACAAGTATGCGAATAAGGTTCCAACTTATGAAGAAGAACAAAAGATAGGATTTCAATCTCCAATCAAGCTTAAGGAAGAAACCAGTGTTCAAGTAGTTTTGCAAGAACATAAGGATAGTCCTATTTGGGAGAATAGAAATATTGATGTGCATAGGGTTTCTCATCAAGTTGAACAAGCTATCAAACTGGAACCTATTATCTAGAAAGAAGATCTTGATGTTTCTTCAAACCTTCAAGGGGGCCACCATGGAGCTAGGATGAGTCCTCTCATGTAGAAAAGTAAATAAGATCTTGGAGAAGACCTCTTTTGTAATGAGCTAGAGGACTTTTGCTGAAGTTTTGACATCAAGCTAGCATCTGCTAAAGTAGAAAGTTAGAAGAAACATGAACATGAGGAGGAAGTGGCCATGTTTCTAGATGAGTCACCTGAACCAAACCATCCCAACCAGAAAGATGGTGAAGAGTTAGAGCATAATCATGAGGTTGGGGTTGTCAATTTGATTGCCTTTTCAAGAGGATGTCCTATAAGTCAACATCTAGCTCAGCTGGAGATTGACAAGATGAAGTCACCACATGTCATGGTTATGTTGGAAATAGTCTAGACAACTGAGAGGGGGGGTGAATCAGTTGTCCCTAAACTTTAACCTTTTATGAACCTTTTAAATCTTCTTTTGAATTAGATTAATGATGTAAACATTTAACCATAAATCAACATATGAGCAGAAACA
Organism: Cunninghamia lanceolata; assembly: GCA_027924645.1. Classification (NCBI taxonomy): domain Eukaryota; kingdom Viridiplantae; phylum Streptophyta; class Pinopsida; order Cupressales; family Cupressaceae; genus Cunninghamia; species Cunninghamia lanceolata. The sequence goes on from BSBN01000209.1 coordinate 5,707,712, forward strand.
ACATGAACACACAACACTAGAATTTTGATGTGGAAAACCTGGTTAAGGGAAAAAACACGGTGGGGGTTAACCCATAAAAATGCATACCCTATTAAAAGTGCTTAAGAAAATAGAAGGCACATACCTTCGGGCGCACTACCTAGAGCTCATTGCTCAAGAAGAGGCTCACTGCCTATAAGAAATTATGATTTATATAGAATTAATGAACTGAGAAATAACATCTACATTCATGCTTGAATCAGTCCCTTTGAAGGCTCAAGATTTTTGCTCTTATCTTTAAATTCTTCTTCACAAATTCTTCACTCTATACTCCCTTCGCTCCTCTTCTTCTCTGCTATGCTTTTGATCCCTTCTTCAGATTTAATTCATTGTGTACAAGGATGCTTTTCAACAACTCTTTAACAAGTATTTATATGCTTCATCAACCTTGGAATGATCAACAAGGTCAGTTAAACTTGATGTGAATCACCACACTGTCATCCAAACACAAATGAGACTTGAATTTTCTTCTATAACCACGCCATGCTTCATAAAAATGCTCTTAGATCATCCACAACATGCTAGGAACATCTGGTTGACTAAGACTGGGAAGAATATCAACCTCCTAGAAGAAATCTTCAATCAACAAGCTCAAACTTCAGTACGGACCTCCAACATAGTAGCCACACAATCTAGAGACCTCCACAAGCACATTGAAATCACCAATAACATTCATTCTAAACTAAATTACCATAATCATTTGTATCTTCCAGAACCTCAAGAACACTATCTGTCATGACTGTCAAACTAGAAGGATAGCTTGCAGACCTCCAAACCACAAACCACTGGAGTTGATGATACACACTGACTTCCCAAACATGCCTTCAGATCTGCAGATCACAATTTTATATTACCAGAGCAATTCAGACCTCTTTCCTGTCACTCCGTCTTTCCTAAGTATTGCAAGAACTGGTTCAACTCAGATGGCCATAACTCCTTCAAATCTTCATGTGGACTTCTCAAATCTTAACTGGAGCAACCTCTAACAATCCTCTACACATCTATATGGTCCACAAGAATTAATTGTTAATAATTTTCTCAATATCCTCAACAATCTGGTCTTCTATACAAACAACAACAGTTGACACTAATGGCAACAAGAATATGTTGACATCAATGACAACATCACTTAGGCACATATTTGCAACAATCTCCCCTTTTGTCATTGATGGCAACATATGATGTGAAAAACTAAATTTAACCATCAAGATAAGAACTTCTCCCCCTTTCTCTTCTCATTTCTGCAAATAATTTCTTTACTACTCCCACTTACATCGGTAACTAGTTTTTCACATGACTTCTCTCCCCCTTTAACATTAATGGCAAAGGGCACATATTTGCATACTGACTACTCCCCCTTTGAGTAGTACCTCTTTAACATCAATCCAGATCACAAGATATGAATGTGAATTCCACCAGACTGATACACCTTAGTGCATCTTAGTTCTGATCATGAGGGGTAATAACCCCTAACTTCTCTTTGAGATACTAAAAAGTATCCTTGGGAAGAGGCTTAGTGAAGATATCTATAATCTGATACTTGGAAGACACAAACTCCAACTTGACTTCATTCTCATTAACTTTCTCTCTCAAGAAATGAAACTTGATAGATATATGCTTTGTCTTTGAGTGTAATATCAGATTCTTGGAAATGCTTATAGCACTTGAGTTATCACAGAAAATTGTGATTGGCTCCTCAAACACAATTCTAATGTCCTTCAACATTTGCTTCATCCACAAAACTTGAGTACAATTATTTGCTGCTGCTATATACTCTACCTCTATAGTAGACAGAGATATTGCCTCTTGTTTTTTGCTTATCTAAGAGACCAATCTTCTCCCCAAGAAGAAAGCACCACCACTAGTACTTTTTCTCTCATCCACATCTCCTGCCCAATCAACATCTATATATGCATGAAGAGTGAAATCATTGTCCTTTGGATACCACAGTCCATAATCAATTGTCCCCTTGAGATGTCTAAAAATTCTTTTGATTGCCACAAAATGGGATTCATTTGGATCAGCTTGAAATCTGGCAACAAGTCCAACTACATTCATGATGTTAGGTCTAGACTGAGTCAGATAGAGTAATCCTCCAATCATTGATCTATACCTTTTCTAATTTTCCTTTGGGGAGTCATAATCTTTTCTCAACTTGCATCCAGTTACCATAGGAGTACCTACTGGCTTTGAATCTTCCATTCCAAACTTCTTCAACAATTCTTTCACATACTTGGACTGAGATATGAAGATACCTTTATCTGACTGAACAATTTGTAGACCTAGGAAGAAGTTCATCTCACCAAACATTGACATCTCAAACTCACTTTTCATCTGGTCAACAAATTCTTTGCACATACATTCATTTCCACCAAAAATGATATCATCAACAAAGATCTCAACAATTAGAATGCCCTCATGATTTATCTTGAAGTATAAATTACTACCAGCAGTACCTTTGCTAAATCCTAGCTTAAGCAAATGCTTATCCAATCTGGCATACTAGGTTCTTGGAGCTTTCTTGAGTCCATTCAAGGATTTTCTTAGTCTACAAACCATATCTCCGTGATCAGACAACTGAAATCCTTCTGGTTGCTCAATGTAGACTTCTTCCTCCAGATCTCCATTTAGAAATGTTGATTTGGCATCCATCTGGTAAACTTTAAAATCTTTGAAAGCAACAAAGGCAAGAAATAATCTAACTGCCTCTATCGTTGCCACTAGAGCAAAAGTTTCTTCAAAGTCAATTCCTTCCACTTGAGAATAGCCTTTACATACCAGTCTTGCCTTGTTTCTTACAACCTCACCATCTTCATTCAGTTTGTTCCAGAAGACCCATTTGGTTCCAATCACATTTTTGTCCTTAGGTCTAGGAACAAGATCCCAAGTGTGATTCCTTTCAATTTGCATCAATTCTTCTTCCATTGCCTTAGCCCACTTTTCATCATTGCAAGCTTCACTTACTGATTTAGGTTCAATCTTTGAAATCAAACAAATCCCTTCTTGATCTTTAGCAACTCTTCTCCTAGTTCAAACACCTCTATTTTTATCTCCTATGATTTGATCTTCAGGATGATTCATTCTTACATACCTGGGGGTTTTGGGAATTGCTTGAACTTCTATTTCTTGAACCGGTTCCTCATCTTCTACACAAATCTCTTGAGTTACTAGATCAATTTAGATTTTGAGTCTAGATTTGATCTTGCCTTCCTTGACTTTAACTTTCATCTTGATCATCTGAATCATATCCACAATACTTGGAATAACCTTCTTTGCTTTCATCACCTTTAACATTAGCACTTTCAACAATCTTTTTCAACCTCTTGTTGAAGCACCGGTAAGCCTTACTTTGAGTAGAGTATCCCAAGAATATTCCTTCATCACTTCTTAGATCAAACTTGCCTAAATTCTCATCTCTTTTGATATAGCATTTACTACCAGAAAATCTGAAATATCTTATAGTAGGAGGATGACCAAACCATAGTTCGTAAGGAGTTTTACCAGAATTTCCTTTGATTTGCACTCAGTTAAGAGTGTAGACAATAGTACTCACAACTTGCCTCCAATAAACTTGAGGAACATTTGTTTCCATCATCATGGTCCTGGCAGCTTCTTGAATGGTTTGGTTCTTCCTTTCCACAATTCCATTTTGCTGAGGAGTCCTAGGAGAAGATAACTATCTTTTTATCCCATGCTTTTCACAAAAAAACATCAAACTCACCGCAAGTGAATTCTCCACCTCTGTTAGATCTCAAACATTTTAATTTCCCACCAATCTCATTTTCAACTATCATCTTGAACACCTTAAACTTATCAAGAGCTTCTGATTTTTCTTTTAGGAAGGTTACCGACATCATTTGAGAGTAATCATCAATCAGCTGTCGATAACTGAGAGGGGGGGTGAATCAGTTATCCTTAATTTGCTTTCAATTCAAACACTTAAATCCACTTTGTTAATTAATAGCATAGTAATTAATCATTCATGGAAGCATAAGAAATAAACACCAGAGTAGATACACATCAACACATGAAACACCAAGATTTTGACGTGGAAAACCTGGTTAAGGGAAAAACCACGGGGTGATTAACCCAAGGATTATTCTCTGTTAGAAGAATAAGAAAAATGGATGGCACATGCCAATTAGGGCTCACTACCTGAGCACACTGCTCACAAGGAGGCACATTGCCTATAAGAGACACACTGTCTACAAAGATAACAAGTATTACAAACTTGAACTGGAGATTGACATCTTTACCATGTCCAGATCAGTTCCATTTAAGCCCAAAAACTCCTGCTCTGCCTTTCACACTTCTCTTCGCTATATCACTTTCATCACCACAAGACACACTTCAAAATGAATTCACAAACCCTTATTTATACAAGGCATCAACTTAGGAACAATCATCTAAGTCAGCAAACATCTACAAGATCATTCGCAAGATGTGTATTACATCCAGTCGGCCTATCTCAGGAAGAGCACCAACAACCGATGGTCTTTACATCCAATCCAAACTCTAACTTCAATGCGGACCACCAATAAGAATTGTACACAATCCAAGGATCACCTAAACCTTTTCTGAGTCATCAAGAACATCCACACTTTATCATCTTACTGGAATTCTTCTCTTCTTCATCTGAAACTTCAAGAACACAGTCTGTTGCTACTGTCATAATGCAAAAGGTTCTTTCAGACCTCCAAACAATGCACAAATCAAGTTGTCACTTCACACTAACTTCTTCAACACTCCCTCCAATCTACAGAATGAGAGAATGTAATTCCAGAACTCATCGGACCAATTTGTGACACTTTGACTCTGCCGGAACACCTACCAGAACTGGTTCTACACAAGTAGCCATAACTTCTTCATATCTTTATGCGGACCTCTGAAATCTTAACTGGAACATCTCAAGACTAATATCTACAAACCCTTTAATCCACATCCTCTGATCCTCAACCTATTGAGTACTTTTGCCTTCTTCTCATCACTGTTCTTCACTATTCCTGATTGAGACTAATTTTCTCAATATCCTTAGCACACAACTCATCTAATCCTTCTTATCAATGCAATATGAGTATGTTGACATCAATGACAACACTAGTTAACCTCATACTTGCAACAATCTCCCCCTTTGTCATTGATGGCAACATATGATGTGAAAAACCATCAAGACATAAACTTCTCCTTTCTGTCACAGCTCCCCCTATCAGCAACAACTCTTCTCATGTCTTCTCTTCCTTTACTGCTCCCCTTTTGATCATCAACCACTTGTTTTTCACATGTCTTCTCTCGCCCTTTGACATCAATGGCAAAGGGCTCATACTTGCAATTCTAACACATCAGAATCATACCAGCTGCTCCCCCTTAGTAGCAGCTCCCCATCATCAATTCGGATCACAAGATATGACTGTGATATCCACCAGACTGATGCACCTCAGTGCATCCTAGTTCATCACTGGAGGGGCCATGACCCCTAACTTCTCCCTGAGATACTCAAAGGAGTCCTTGGGAAGAGGTTTAGTAAAAATATCTGCAAGCTGATCCTTGGAGGGCACATACTCCAATCTGACTTCACCCTTGTTCACTTGTTCTCTCAAAAAGTGAAATTTGATAGATATATGCTTGGTTTTAAAATGCAATACCGGATTCTTAGAAATATTTATTGCACTTGAATTATCACAGAAAATTGTGATAGGCTCCTCATATTCTACTTGAATATCTCTTAGCATTTGCTTCATCCACAAAAGTTGAGTGCAACTACCTGCTGCTGCAATGTATTCTGCTTCTGTTGTAGACAGGGATATTGCTTCTTGTTTCTTTCTTAGCCAAGAAACCTATTGGTTTTTTCTTCTAAATCAACATTAGGGTTTGCCAGTTCCTATGCACGGGCAGATTCAACCAACTAATACAGGAGGTTGCATGAGATGCCTCCCCTTCACTTCTGGTTCTGCTGCACCAAGGGGGTATCCCTATAGCTAAAGATGTAACCTTGACTAGCTCAAAGATAGAAAGATATAACTTGACAATAACAGGCAGAATACTCTCATGTATGGACCAAGATCTTCATGATAGATCACAAGGTGGGCAACATTCTTGGACATATATGTCTGGTTGGGTATGAGAGTATGCAGGGGGTTCCTAATCCTACTCCTACAACTAACAGGTGGAAGTGATGAGATGGGTGGACATAATGTCCTGGATGCAAGACAAGGGGTTTTGGCTCATAACTACTGACCTAGAAATAGACTGGTGCCTATCCATTGGGCAAGGAGTCAACTAGACATATACAACAGATGGTTTGCAACTTTCACTCAAGTTTCAGGGGGTTGGACTGATGCTTGCCTTAAAAACATCACCCAAGAATGGGTATCTAACTGCCTCTACTTACAAATATCCCTACTGACATGCAACCTTCTCCATACATTGACCTAAAATAGTTTAATCCACTCCTTGAATGGAAGTTACAGATCAAGCATGGAGTATAGATATCTATACCCTAGAATCTATGAAACCCTTAGCAACCAGATTCAAAAGAAGGATGACATGCAACAAATGGAGACAAGCAGATAGACACATGCAATAAGCATTTTTCATATAAATCAACACTGAAACTAAAAATATGTGCAAAATACACTCATGCTGCAAAACATAAACTCCAAAATGGGATGGAACAACCAAGTTCATGCCCTGTTCTTCATTATTTACAAAAAAAAATGCCCAAGTCTTCAACAACCTTTAAATGAGTGACACAGTCTACCTTTTATAGCAAAACTATGTACTCAGCAAATTAATTACATGGCACATAAAAAATTCACCAGATGTAATGCATGAGAAATGGTGCTCAAAACAGTAAATGCTATAGCAAGAAACAGAGGACAGAGCAGGTGAGATCGGGATCTGGGCCGCCGCCTGAAGATTTTCTCTTAAATCTGGTAGTTGACCCATCAACTCGACCCATGCCTTCCTACATAATGTGCCATTAAAGTTTCACCAACCCGCAGCCCTTGGAAATGCAGCCGTAGCAAACCTCAAGAGTTTTCCCGCCCAAAAATAGTCGCAGATGCTCAGGAGAAAACCCACAACGCAGCTCTAAAACTTGGTCGTCGATCAAAAACCCAGTCGCGGACATCTACAGCCACCAAAAAAAGCTAAAAAGTCACTAGCCAACCAGATCATGCCATGTAGGCCCTTGAAGTTTCTATCGCTGGCTTTTATGCATCTTCATTTGCTTTTCAAAAAAGAGGACACATGTCAGCTTCCGTAGCATCAGCCATCAGGATACGTGGTGGCTTCCGCGCTTTCCTTGAAACAAAAAGACCCTTCTTGAAACTCACGCAGGTGCCAACACGTGTCAAGCTCTGCATTACTTTTTTAAACTATGTCTTTAGACTGAAGTGGCCTCCGCAGGTGACACTTGTCGCAACCCGTGGCATTTGCACATTTTTGACCCACCCAGCCACTGATAGAAACATTTAGAAACTGAAAACTGTGGCTCAAAATGCATTCCTAAATGCATGCAACTTATTATTTAAAGGGTCGATAGGATCTCTCGACCTGCCACTACCATTTTAACCTGCACACAACTGATTTCTTGCATTTTTGATAATTGCAGGGGCCAAAATATTAGAACTTTTTAGATTTTTAGGGAAGAGACCTGACTTGAAACCCCAAACATAAATTATTACTAACAGTGGCTCCAATTGGGGACACATGCCTCTTGTAGGCATGGCGAGAACCTCAGATCTCTGGGATGCAGACCAGTCCCTTATCCATTGGGCATAGGGTCAAATACTGCACTGACCTACATCATCAAACACACTTGATGGCCTAAGGCCACCAAGAAAAGGAAAACTTGTATCTCCCCTTGTCAAATATCTTGTTTTCATCTACATGCACTGGATCAAGCCTAGAGATACTGTCATGACCTTCCCACAAATAAACCTTGTCATCTGCACATTCAACCCTCTGATTTAGCTTGTCATTGTTACCCTTGTGCAGACAACCTTCAGCATCCTGTAACAAGTGGATGCAGTGTTCATCAAGCAATGCATACTCAAATGAAAAATAACACATGTTCTCATCAGTATCATCATCATGCATTGCAACATGATCTCCTAGCTGGACTGAAAATAGGAAACACTCAAAATCCACCACACAGCTAGGAAGATCAGGGCTCATTGTATCATATGCTGGCACATCAAAAGAAAAGCCTTAAAAATCATAGTTGTGCACATCATGCACACAACCATCAGGTACACCAAGCTAGAAAAGATTAGGCTTTGGCACCTCTTTACAATCAGACACATTTTTACAATCACTTACCTGATGTATGTGGGTTTCTCCTTCATCAGGATGAGAAATAGAATCCAAGTCAAAAATAGTGCTCAAACCTTCACCATACTCAGACAGATCCTCATCACCACATGTGTCATAAATGGGTGACCCAAGTGTCTCAGCCTCATCAAAGTGTGCTGCTAGTTCATGGGCAGCAGAACATGCATCTTCATCACCAATGGATTCACTCTGTGGAGGAGTAACAGCCTGTTTGCTTACTTCTTCTCTATCCTGAGCACAGTACTCACAATTATCTCCACAAACCCATTCAAATAGATGTTCATTTCTGTCCATAACCACATCAGTATTTTCAGAACCAGACATGTCAACCTTGCAATGAGATTCATCATTGATTATTTCAATGGCATCCTCAACTGATATCTTTTCATTTTCACTTTTGTCTTCACATGATGCCATGATCTCAAGGTCATACTGAGGATCAAGAGGGCTGAGAAGAGGTTTAGCCTTCTGACTAGCAGACACAACAGGGTTACTACTTTTTAACTGGGCCTGCCTAGCCTCTAAGAATATCAACCTATTTTTTTATCTCTTCTATTCTTTTATCCAACAAATCACTCCCTTCCTGACTGAGTATGGGATAAAATAAATTTGGATTCATAAAAATCTCACTCTTAGACATCCTTTGTCTGCCTAAGACCTAAGGCTTCCCCTGACATCTAACTTATGCAGTAAACAACAAATATAAAGGGGAGGAAGCTAGGTACCTTTTCTCATCTAGATGCAGAAATCTGAACATCTTTCATCAAATAACATACATCTACTTTTCATGTGCATTAAGATCCTTTTTGCAGAGTCGCCACCTCTCCAGAGAGGACAAAATTTTCAATAGCTGAAAGCTACTTTTCCAGGTTCATTCCACGAGCAGAGCATTATTTTGTTAGTGACTCGGATGGGCCACAAATACATTCTTTTTTCATCAATCCTTCCCCAACAGAGTTGCCATTTTGTTGGTTTTTTCTTCTGAATCAACATCAGGGTTTGCCAGTTCCTATGCACAGGAAGATTCAGCCAACTAATACAGGAGGTTGCGTGAGCTACCTCCCCTTCACTTCTGGTTCTGCCGCACCAAGGGGGGTATCCCTATAGCTAAAGATGTAACCTTGACTAGCTCAAAGATAGAAAGATATAACTTGACAATAACAGGGAGAATACTCTCATGTATGGACCAAGATCTTCATGATAGATCACAAGGTGGGTAACATTCTTGGACATATATGTCTGGTTGGGTATGAGAGTATGCAGGGGGTTCCTAATCCTACTCCTACAACTAACAAGTGGAAGTGATGAGATGGGTGGACATAATGTCCTGGATGCAAGACAAGGGGTTTTGGCTCATAACTACTGACCCAGAAATAGACTGGTGCCTATCCATTGGGCAAGGAGTCAACTAGACATATACAACAGATGCTTGCCTTACAAACATCACCCAAGAATGGGTATCTAACTGCCTCTACTTACACATATCCCTGCTGACATGCAACCTTCTCCATACATTGACCTAAAACAGTTTAATCCACTCCTTGAATGGAAGTTACAGATCAAGCATGCAGTATAGATATCTATACCCTAGAATCTATGAAACCCTTAGCAACCAGATTCAAAAGAAGGATGACATGCAGCAAATGGAGACAAGCAGATAGACACATGCAATAAGTATTTTTCATATAAATCAACATTGAAACTGAAAATATGTGCAAAATACACTCATGTTGCAACACATAAACTCCAAAATGGGATGGAACAACCAAGTTCATGCCTATTCTTCATTATTTACACAAAAAAAATGCCCAAGTCTTCAACAACCTTTAAATGAGTGACACAGTCTGCCTTTTATAGCAAAATTGTGTACTCAACAAATTAATTACATGGCACATCAAAAATTTGCCAGATGCAATGCATGAGAAATGGCACTCAAAACAGTAAATGCTACAGCAAGAAATAGAGGACAGTGGGCCGCCGCCTAAAGATTTTCTCTTAAATCTGGTAGTTGACCCATCAACTCGACCCATGCCTTCCTACATAATGTGCCATTAAAGTTTCACCAACCCACAGCCCTTGGAAATGTAGATGCATTAAACCTCAAGAGTTTTCCTGCCCAAAAATAGTCACAGACGCTCAGGAGAAAACCCACAATGCAGCTCTAAAACTTGGCTGTCAATCAAAAACCCAGTCGCAGACATCTACGACCACAAAAAAAGCTAAAAAGTCGCTAGCCAACCAGATCGTGCCACGTAGGCCCTTGAAGTTTCTATCGCTAGCTTTTTCGCATCTTCATTTGCTTTTCTAAAAAGAGGACACATGTTAGCTTCCGCAGCATCGGCCATCAGGATACGTGGAGGCTTCCGCGCTTTCCTTGAAACACAAAGACCCTTCTTGAAACTCACGTGGGTACCGACACGTGTCAAGCTCCGCGATACTTTTTTAAACTATGTCTTTAGATTCAAGTGGCCTCCGTAGGTGACACTTGTCACAACCCGTGACATTTGCACATTTTTGACCCACCCAGCCACTGATAGAAACATTTAGAAATTGAAAACTGTGGCTCAAAATGCATTCCTAAATGCATGCAACTTATTATTTAGAGGGTCGATAGGATCTCTCGACCCGCCACTGCCATTTTAACCTGCACACAACTAATTTCTTGCATTTTTGATAATTGCATGGGCCAAAATATTAGAACTTTTTAGATTTTTAGGGAAGAGACCTGACTTGAAACCCCAAACATAAATTATTACTAACAGTGGCTCCAATTGGGGATGCATGCCTCTTGCAGGCATGGCGAGAACCTCAGATCTCTGGGATGCAGACCAGTCCCTTATCCATTAGGCATAGGGTCAAATACTGCACTGACCTACATCATCAAACACACTTGATGGCCTAAGGCCACCAAGAAAAGGAAAACCTGTATCTCCCCTTGTCAAATATCTTGTTTTCATCTGCATGCACTGGATCAAGCCTAGAGATACTGTCATGACCTTCCCACAAATAAACCTTGTCATCTGCACATTCAACCCTCTGATTTAGCTTGTCACTGTTGCCCCTGTGCAGACAACCTTCAGCATCCTATAACAAGTGGATGCAGTGTTCATCAAGAAATGCATACTCAAATGAAAAATAACACATGTTCTCATCAGTATCATCATCATGCATTGCAACATGATCTCCTAGCTGGACTGAAAATAGGAAACACTCAGAATCCACCACACAGCTAGGAAGATCAGGGCTCATTGTATCATATGCTGGCACATCAAAAGAAAAACCTTAAAAATCATAGTTGTGCACATCATGCACACAACCATCAGGTACACCAATCTAGAAAAGATTAGGCTCTGGCACCTCTTTACAATCAGACACATTTTTACAATCAATTACCTAATGTATGTGGGTTTCTCCTTCATCAGGATGAGAAATAGAATCCAAGTCAAAAATAGTGCTCAAACCTTCACCATACTCAGACAGATCCTCATCACCACATGTGTCATAAATGGGTGACCCAAGTGTCTCAGCCTCATCAAAGTGTGCTGCTAGTTCATGGGCAGCAGAACATGCATCTTCATCACCAATGGATTCACTCTGTGGAGGAGTAATAGCCTGTTTGCTTACTTCTTCTCTATCCTGAGCATAGTACTCACAATTATCTCCACAAACCCATTCAAACAGATGTTCATTTCTGTCCATAACCACATCAGTATTTTCAGAACCAGACATGTCAACCTTGCAATGGGATTCATCATTGATCATTTCAATGGCATCCTCAACTGATATCTTTTCATTTTCACTTTTGTCTTCACATGATGCCATGATCTCAAGGTCATACTGAGGATCAAGAGGGCTGAGAAGAGGTTTAGCCTTCTAACTGGCAGACACAATAGGGTTACTGCTTTTTAACTGGGCCTACCTAGCCTCTAAGAATATCAACCTATTTTTTATCTCTTCTATTCTTTTATCCAACAAATCACTCCCTTCCTGACTGAGTATGGGATAAAATAAATTTGGATTCATAAAAATCTCACTCTTAGACATCCTTTGTCTGCCTAAGACCTAAGGCTTCCCCTGGCATCTAACTTATGCAGTAAACAACAAATATAAAGGGGAGGAAGCTAGGTACCTTTTCTCATCTAGATGCAGAAATCTGAACATCTTTCATCAAATAACATACATCTACTTTTCATGTGCATTAAGATCTTTTTTGCAAAGTTGCCACCTCTCCAGAAAGGACAAAATTTTCAATAGCTGAAAGCTACTTTTCTAGGTTCATTCCACCAGTAGAGCATCATTTTGTTAGTGACTCGGATGGGCCACAAATACATTCTTTTTTCATCAATCCTTCCCCAGCAGAGTTGCCATTTTGTTGGTTTTTTCTTCTGAATCAACATCAGGGTTTGCCAGTTCCTATCCATGGGTAGATTCATCCAACTAATACAGGAGGTTGCGTGAGCTGCCTCCCCTTCACTTCTGGTTCTGATGTACCAAGGGGGGTATCCCTATAGCTAAAGATGTAACCTTGACTAGCTCAAAGATAGAAAGATATAACTTGATAATAACAGGCAGAATACTCTCATGTATGGACCAAGATCTTTATGATAGATCACAAGGTGGGCAACATTCTTGGACATATATGTCTAGTTGGGTATGAGAGTATGCAGGGGGTTCCTAATCCTACTCCTACAACTAACAAGTGGAAGTGATGAGATGGGTGGACATAATGTCCTGGATGCAAGACAAGGGGTTTTGGCTCATAACTACTGACCCAAAAATAGACTGGTGCCTATCCATTGGGCAAGGAGTCAACTAGACATATACAATAGATGGTTTGCAACTTTCACTCAAGTTTCAGGGGGCTGGACTGATGCTTGCCTTACAAACATCACCCAAGAATGGGTATCTAACTGCCTCTACTTACAGATATCCCTGCTGACATGCAACCTTCTTCATACATTGACCTAAAACAGTTTAATCCACTCCTTGAATGGAAGTTACAGATCAAGCATGCAGTATAGATATCTATACCCTAGAATCTATGAAACCCTTAGCAACCAGATTCAAAAGAAGGATGACATGTAGCAAATGGAGACAAGTAGATAGACACATGTAATAAGCATTTTTCATATAAATCAACACTGAAACTAAAAATATGTGCAAAATACACTCATGCTACAACACATAAACTCCAAAATGGGATGGAACAACCAAGTTCATGCCTATTCTTCATTATTTACACAAAAAAAATGCCCAAGTCTTCAACAACCTTTAAATGAGTGACACAGTCTGCCTTTTATAGCAAAACTGTGTACTCAACAAATTAATTACATGGCACATCAAAAATTTGCCAGATGCAATGCATGAGAAATGGCGCTCAAAACAGTAAATGCCATAGCAAGAAACAGAGGACAGTGGGCCGCCGCCTAAAGATTTTCTCTTAAATCTGGTAGTTGACCCATCAACTCAACCCATGCCTTCCTGCATAATGTGCCATTAAAGTTTCACCAACCCGCAGCCCTTGGAAATGCAGCCACAACAAACCTCAAGAGTTTTCCTACCCAAAAATAGACGCAGACGCTCAGGAGAAAACCCACAATGCAGCTCTAAAACTTGGCCGTTGATCAAAAACCCAGTCGCGGACATCTGCAGCCACAAAAAGAAGCTAAAAAGTCACCAGCCAACCAGATCGTGCCACATAGGCCCTTGAAGTTTCTATCACTGGCTTTTCTGCATCTTCATTTGCTTTTCAAAAAAGAGGACACATGTCAGCTTCCACAGCATCGGCCATCAGGTTACGTGGCAGCTTCCGTGCTTTCCTTGAAACACAAAGACCCTTCTTGAAACTCACGTGGGTGCCGACACGTGTCGAGCTCCGCATTACTTTTTTAAACTGTGTCTTTAGACTGAAGTGGCCTCCGCAGGTGACACTTGTCACAACCCACAGCATTTGCACATTTTTGACCCACCCAGCCACTGATAGAAATTGAAAATTGTGGCTCAAAATGCATTCCTAAATGCATGCAACTTATTATTTAGAGGGTCGATAGGATCTCTCGACCCGCCACTGCCATTTTAACCTGCACACAACTAATTTCTTGCATTTTTGATAATTGCAGGGGCCAAAATATTAGAACTTTTTGGATTTTTAGGGAAGAGACCTGACTTGAAACCCCAAACATAAATTATTACTAACAAAACCAACCTTTTTCCCAAAAAGAATGCTCCTCCACTTGTACTCTTCCTATCATCCACATCTGTTGCCCAATCTGCATCTGTATATGCATGAAGAGAAAAGTCATGATCTCTGGGATACCATAGGCCATACTCAACTGTTCCTTTCAAGTACCTAAAAATTCTTTTGATTGCCATGACATGAGATTCTCTGGGATCAGCCTGGAATCTCACCACAAGACCAACAGCCTACATTATATCTGGTCTAGTCTGAGTGAGATACAGTAATCCACCAATCATTGATCTGTACTTTGTCTGATCTGTCTTAGGAGAGTCATCATCTTTGCTCAACTTACATCTGGTAGCCATGGGAGTATTCATTGGTTTTGAATCTTCCATTCCAAATTTCTTCAATAGTTCTTTCACATATTTGGTCTGAGAAATAAAGATTCCTTTCTCTGTCTGAGTAATTTGAAGACCCAAGAAGAAATTCATTTCACTGAGCATTGACATTTCAAACTCACTTTTCATTTGGTTTGCAAAGGTCTTACACATACTGTCTCTTCCTCCAAAGATGATATCATCAACAAATACTTCAACAATCAAGATGTTTTCATGATCAATTTGGAAATATAGGTTACTATCAGCAGTACCTTTGTTGAAACCAATCTTCAAAAGATGTTTGTCCAGCCTCTCATACCATGCTCTTGGGGCTTGCTTTAAACCATACAGTGCCTTCTTTAATTTACAGACCATATCACCATGCTCAGATAACTGAAATCTATCTGGTTGTTCAATGTACACCTCTTCTTCTAGGTCACCATGCAGGAAAGCAGATTTGACATCCATCTGATACACTTTGAAATCTTTGAAGACAGAAAATGCAAGGAATAGTCTGACTGCTTCAATTCTTGCCACCGGAGCAAAGGTTTCCTCAAAATCAATCCCTTCTATTTGAGAGTAGCCTTGGCAGACTAATCTGGCCTTATTTATGATTACCTCACCAACTTCATTTAGTTTGTTCCGGAAGACCCATTTGGTTCCAATCACATTCTTGTTTCTAGGTCTGGAAACAAGATCCCAAGTGTGATTTTTCTCAATTTGCATTAATTCTTCTTCCATTGCTTTTGTCCAATTTTCATCATTGCATGCTTTATTTATTGTCTTAGGTTCAATCTTTGAAATCAGACAACATTCATCTAAATTTTGAGCAACATTCCTTCTAGTTTGCACACCTTTGCTTTTGTCACCTATGATCTGATCTTTAGAGTGGTTTAGTCTTACATACCTTGGAACTTTGGGAGTTTCTTGTACTTTTGCTTCTTGATCATGCTCATTCAGACCTGTCTCTTCTTCTTGATTTATCGGATCAGTCTGAATCTGTCTTTCAAGAGAGGATGGAGTACCTTGAACCAGAACATCATTCTGATCATCTTCATCATACTCATAAAATCTCGAGGGCTTCTCAATACCTTCATCAACCTTCACATTTGTACTTTCTATCATCTTTCTCAGTCTCTTATTGTAACATCGGTATGCCTTGCTTTGAGTGGAGTAACCCAAGAAGATTCCTTCATCACTTCTAGCATCAAACTTTCCTAGATCTTCATCTCTTTTAATGTAACACTTGCTACCAAATACTCTGAAATATCTCACAGTAGGAGTGATGCCAAACCAAAGTTCATAAGGAGTCTTACCAGTACTATTTTTGATTTGAACTCGATTGAGAGTGTAGACTGCAGTGTTGACAGCTTCTTTCCAAAACATTTGGGGAACATTTGCTTCTATCATCATTATCCTGGATGCTTCCTAGATGGTCTGGTTCTTTCTTTCAACTACTCCATTCTGCTGTGGAGTCCTAGGAGCAGACAACTGTCTCTTTATACCATGCTTCTCACAAAAGTCTATGAATTCACCAGATGTGAATTCACCTCCTCTATCAGACCTTAGACATTTTAGTTTCAATCTGGTTTGATTCTCTACCATAGCCTTGAAGATCTTGAACTTCTCAAAAGCTTCTGATTTCTCTTTTAGAAAGGTAACCCACATCATCTAGGAATGATAATCAATTAGTAACATGAAATATCTATCACCTTGCATACTCTTGATTCTTGTCGGACCACATAGATTAGTATGAACTAACTCCAATAATCCGGTAGAGGACTGATCCTTGCTCTTGAAAGAAACTCTACTTTGTTTACCTAGCTGACATTCTTTGCACATACTATTTGTAGGTTTTACCAACTTTGGAAGATCTCTTACAGCCTGAGTATTGCTTATCTTCTATGCCATAACCAACTCTGATCAACTTGAACAAATAGACAACTTTTATTAGTACCAACTAGATGGAAGATATTACCTTTTGTTTGAGTATCGGATGTAATCTCAATTTTGGAGCTTTCAAAGATCCTGCATCTTCCATTCTTGAACCAGAGATCATAGCCTTTGTCCACCAACTGACCAACACTGAGAAGATTGTGCTTCAATCCTTCAACATATAGTACATTACCGGTTTTGTTCTTCCCATCAAAAGAGATAGTTCCCCTACCTCTGATTCTACCAGCAGAATTGTCACCAAACTTTACCATTCCTCCTTCATACCTTTCCAAATCTAAGAACTTGTTCTTGTCACCAGTCATATGGTGAGAGCATCCACTGTCAATAACCCAATCATCCTTTTCTTCAACTTGGGCAGCCAAAGCTCTCTCTACAACCTTATGATTGGTAGATATTGGATCTTCTTCCTTGATGACAATAAACACCCATTCATTTCCAGATTTGTCTCCTATCTCTGATTCATCATCTGTTACTCCTTCATTATCAGCTTCTTCATGAACATAATAACAATTCTTTTGGAACCTTTGTCTGTTAGAATTTGATCTTGTGGATCTTTCTGGACATCTTGAGGCAAAGTGACCAATCTTATTGCAGTTGAAGCACTTAAAGGGTAATTTTCCTTCATACTTACTGGATCCTCTTGGTAGTCTTTTTGCAATGAGGGCTTCAAGTTGAGCTGTTTCTACTTCTTCCTCTTCCATGTCTTTTCTTGCTTGATCATACCATGACAGCTTCCTTAAAGAGTTTTCTCCCGGATCAAATCTTTGTTTGCCTTTCACATAGGCACTGGCTTTGAATGCAGATTCAGTCTTGGGGGGATCATCTCCAAACTCGATCATTTCAAATGTAGCCAGTTTGCCAGCTAATTGGTCTCTTGTGACAGTTGTATGGGCTCTGAATTCATCAATGGCAGCAACCTTGATTTTGTAGGCAGCAGGAAGGGATCTGAGAATTTTGCAAACAATCTCATTTTCATCCAAAACTCCACCAGCATTCCTAATTCCACATACCAGCTCATTTACTCTTGGCATAAAGGTAGTGATATTTTCATCATCTCTCATCTTCAATCTTTCAAATTTCCCTTTGAGACTCTGCAACCTTGCACTCTTAACAAACTCCTCCTTCATGCAAAAGTTCCAGTTTAATCCAGATCTCATAGGTAGTTGGTAGGTCAATAACATTGGAAAGCTCTGAATCAGTTAATGCACTTAGAAGAGCTTCTTTGGTCCGCAGATTATTTTCAGCATCTGTGATTTCATTTAGAGTTGTCAGACCACCCTGTGGAGGTACATATGGTTTTGTGACCATGGACAGGTATGTTTTTCCCATACACTCCAAATGACATTTCATGCGACCTTTCCAAAGAGTGAAGTTGGTTCCGTCAAACTTCGGACTATCCTTCTTGTTTGACGACATCTTGGATCTCCTTAAGCGGTTAAGCTCTTTTTAGAGGAACTTGGCTCTGATACCAATTGTTGATAACTGAGAGGGGGGTGAATCAGTTATCCTTAATTTGCTTTCAATTCAAACACTTAAATCCACTTTGTTAATCAATAGCATAGTAATTAATCATTCATGGAAGCATAAGAAATAAACACCAGAGCAGATACACATCAACACATGAAACACCAAGATTTTGACGTGGAAAACCTGGTTAAGGGAAAAACCACAAGATGATTAACCCAAGGATTATTCTCTATTAGAAGAATAAGAAAAATGGATGGCACATGCCAATTAGGGCTCACTACCCAAGCACACTGCTCACAAGAAGGCACACTACCTACAAGAGACACACTATCTACAAAGATAACAAGTATTACAAACTTGAACTGGAGATTGACATCTTTACCATGTCTGGATCAGTTCCATTTAAGCCCAAAAACTCCTGCTCTGCCTTTTGCACTTCTCTTCGCTATATCACTCTCATCACCGCAAGACACACTTCAAAATGAATTCACAAACCCTTATTTATACAAGGCATCAACTTAGGAACAATCATCAAAGTCAGCAAACATCTACAAGATCATTCGCAAGACATGTATTACATCTGGTCAGCCTGTCTCAGGAAGAACACCAACAACCGGTGGTCTTTACATCCAATCCAAACTCTAACTTCAATGCAGACCACCAATAAGAATTATACACGATCCAAGGATCACCTAAACCTTTCCTAAGTTGTCAAGAACATCCGCACTTTATCAGCTTACTGGAATTCTTCTCTTCTTCATCCGAAACTTCAAGAACACAGTCTGTCGCTACTGTCATAATGAAAAAGATTCTTCTGGACCTCCAAACAATGCACAAATCAAGCTGTCACTTCACACTGAATTCTTCAACACTCCCTCTAATTCGTAGAATGAGAGAATGTAATTCCAAAACTCACCAGACCAATCTGTGACACTCTGTCTCTGCCGGAACACCTGCCAGAACCGGTTCTACACAAGCAGCCATAACTTCTTCATATCTTTATGCGGACCTCTGAAATCTTAACTAGAACATCTCAAGACTAATATCTACAAACCCTTTAATCTCCATCCTCTGATCCTCAACCTATTGAATACTTTTGCCTTCTTCTTATCACTATTCTTCATTGTTCCTGATTGAGACTAATTTTCTCAATATCCTCAGCACACAGCTCATCCAATCCTTCTTATCAATGCAATATGAGTATGTTGACATCAATGACAACACTGGTTAACCTCATACTTGCAACATTAGCAACATGAAATATCTGTCTCCTTGCACACTCCTAATTCTAGCAGGACCACAGAGGTCAGTATGTACCAGTTCCAATCTGCCACTTGAACCTTGTTCCTTACTTTTGAGTGAAATTTTTCTCTATTTACCCAATTGACATTCTCTACACATACTATCAAGTTTCACAAGTCTTGGAAGATCTCTTATAGCTTGAGTGGAACTTATTTTGACAATGTTATTAAAATTTACATGACACATCCTCCTATGCCATAACCAACTTTGATATGTTTGAGCAATCAAACAACTTTTGCCTGAATTACTTAAGTGAAAGATGTTACATTTAGTCTGAGTACCAGATGCAATTTATTTTCCAAAGCTTTCCAAGATTCTGCATTTTCCATCCTTGAAACAAAGATCATAACCCTTTTCAACCAACTGTCCAACATTGAGAAGATTATGCTTTAGTCCTTCCACATACAGAACATTATTGATCCTGTTCTTACCATCAAAAGAGATGGATCCTCTGCCATGGATTCTACCAGCTGAGTTGTCTCCAAATTTCACAAGTCCTCCTTCATAATTTTCAAAGCTCAAAAACTTACTCTTGTCTCCAGTCATATGATGAGAACATCCAATATCAATCACCCATTCATCCTTTTCAACAACCTAAGCACCTAAGGCACTTTCTACATTTTCATAGCTAGCAGATTCGGTAGACATTGAATCTTCTTTAATAGCAATGAACACCCAATCACCTTCTCCACGATCAGATTCATCATCTATGACTTCTTCTTCTCCAACTTCTTGGACATAGTAACAATTCTTCTGACCCTTGTACTTGTTATGGTTTGGTTTTGAAAACCTCTTTGGACATCTTGAGGCAAAATGACCAATCTTATTACAAGAAAAACATTTGAGTGGCAACTTTCCTTCATACTTGCTGAATCCTCTTGGCATCTGTTTGGCAATGAGAGCTTCAAGATCTACAGTTTCTAATTCAATGTCTTCAAGATCCTTTCTTTTCTTCATAAATCTATTTGATCTTGCAGAAGAGCTTTCACCCAAATCATATCTTTGCTTTCCATACACACTGGCCTTGAATGCAGATTCAAAATTAGGAAGAGAATCTCCAAACTCACTCATTTGAAATGCAGAAAGCTTGTTAACTAACTAATCCCTTGTGACTGTTGTTACTGTTCAGATTTCTTCAATGGTTGCAGCCTTGTGTTTGTAAGTTGCAGGTAAGGATCTGAGCACCTTGGCAACAATTTCTGATTCATCCAATACTCCACTTGCATTTCTGATACCGGTCACAAGTTCATTTACTTTCTGCATGTAGGAAGTAATGTTTTCATCTTCACTCATTACCAATCTTTCATATTTACCCTTCAAGCTTTGTAGCTTGGCATATTTAACATATTTGTCACCTTCATACAGATTTTCTAGTTAACTCCAGATTTTATGAGCAGTTTGCAAATCTAGGACATTTTCCAATTCGATATCAGATAGGGCACTCAACAATGCTTCTTTGGCTCAAGTGTTGCATTTAGCATCTTTGAGTTCATCTATGTTTGAAGGTCCATTCTTTGGAATCTTATACACATTCTTGGTAATTGTCCAAAAGCCATCACCCATACATTCTAGATGACACTGCATGCATACCTTCCAGAGGGAGTAATTTGTTCCATCAAATCTCAGACTTTCCTTCTTGTAGATTGACATCTTAGATCTCCTCAAGCAGTCAGGCTTCTTTTAGAGGAACTTGGCTCTAATACCAATTGTTGGAAATAGTCTGAACAACTAAGAGGGGGGATGAATTAGTTGTCCCTAAACCTTAACTTTTTATGAACCTTTTAAATCTTCTTTGTAATCAGATTAATGATGTAAACATTTAACCATAAATCAACATATGAGCAGAAACAACATGAACACACAACACTAGAATTTTGACGTGGAAAACCCGGTTAAGGGAAAAACCACGATGGGGGTTAACCGATAAATTTGTGTACCCTATTAAAAGTACTTAAGAAAATAGAAGGCACATGCCTTCGGGCACACTTCCCAAAGCTCATTGCTCAAGAAGAGGCTCACTGCCTATAAGAAATTATGATTTATACAGAATTAATGAACTAAGAAATAGCATCTACATTCATGCTTGAATCAATCCCTTTGAAGGCTCAAGACTTCTGCTCTTATCTTTAAATTCTTCTTCACAGATTCTTCACTTAATACTCCCTTCGCTCCTCTTCTTCTCTACTATGCTTTTGATCCCTTCTTCAGATTTAATTCATTGTGTACAAGGATGATTTTCAACAAATCTTCAATGAGTATTTATATGCTTCATCAACCTTGGAGTGATCAACAAGGTCAGCTAAACTTGACGCGGATCACCACATTGTCCACCAAACACAACTAAGACTTGAATCTTCTTCTATAACCACACCACGCTTCATAAAAATGCTCTTAGATCATCTGCAACATGCTAGGAACATCCGGTCGGCCAAGACTGGGAAGAACATCAACCTCAAAGAAGAAATCTTCAATCAACAAGCTTAAACTTCAGTGCAGAGATCCAACATAGTAGCCACACAATCCAGAGACCTCCAAAAGCACATTGGAATCACCAATAACATTCATTCTAAACCAAATTACTAGAATCATTTGTATCTTCCTCCAAAACCTCAAGAACACTATCTGCCATGACTGTCAAACTAGAAGGATAGCTTGTGGACCTCCAAACCACAAACCACTGGAGTTGAAGATACACATTGACTTCCCAAACATGCCTTCAGATCCGTAGATCACAATTTTATATTACCAGAGCAATCCGGACCTCTTTCCTGTCACTCTGTCTACCTTGAGTATTGCAAGAACTAGTTCAACTCAGATGGCCATAACTCCTTCAAATCTTCATGTGAACTTCTCAAATCTTAACTGAAGTAACCTCTAACAATCCTCTACAGAGCTATATGGTCTACAAGAATAGATTGTTAATAATTTTCTCAATATCCTCAACAATCCAGTCTTCTATACAGACAACAACACTTGACACTAATGGCAACAAGAATATGTTGACATCAATGACAACATCATTTAGGCACATATTTGCAACAACTTAATCATAAGTATGTTGTTGAATATTAGGAAGGGCAGAATTAGCCTACCTATCCACTTCAAGACAACTGCATGCATAATTTACTCAAGTGGGTAGGTGAGCTTGTTTTCATCCTTGGAGAAGCATTTTTTAGTTTGTTAAGCATCCACCCTTTCTCCACCCCTGGTTGGCTTACAAGCATGAGAAACATTATAAGTTGATAAAAAAGGGGATTTAATTTAACAAACTAGTCAATGGCTTTTTTTAGTGATTTTCTTGTTGGTTAGTTTAGGTTAGGTTAGGTTTGTGTAGGTTTTCTTTTCCTCCAAGTGCTGTTGCACATGTTGCATTATCATTAGGAGACTACATGTTTGGTTTTCTTTTGGGTGGTTTTGTGTTTGTCTTGTGTTGTTGGTTGAGGTAGTTTCATTTGTTTGGTGAGTTCCAAGATCTCCATTCAAAAGTTGTTTTAGGCTCTTTCTTACTCCTATGCCAAGTGGATCACTTAAGGCCACTAGATCTTAACGTCTAATAGGAAAACATCCCCTAGAGCTCACCAAAATGTTAACTCAAATTTCCTAAAAACTCTAAGTCTGGGATGTTTCTAGCCTTTTCCATGGATTTGAGCTTTTGTCATCTTTTTAGAGTTTTAGGATTTCTTGTGCTTGTATGCCATCCTTATTGGCTCCAAAAATCCACCTTGGAAACTGCTATTTGCCTAAGTGTTTCAGGATTGCAGTGTCGAGCATTCTCATTTTGCCTTACCTTTTGGGCATGTGTTTCAAGGTTCACCCGATCCTCAATCCCCAATATTTTAAACTATAAAGTCTTTTGGGATTGTGATGTCGGGGAGGTGCTTATTCTCCTACTCAAATGGAAGGTGATTTGGTAGAGGCCCAATTGCTGAAGCTTAATGGTTTGGCCTGCTCATGTACTTCATCAAGGTTGCAGGGAGTCTCATACTCCCAATCAACATAAGGGAAGTTTGGTAGAAGCCTAATTTGTTGAGGATTGATGAATTTTTCTTCCAATTTGGCACCTTTGTTTCATTCGGACTTGAAAGTTCAGGGAGGTGCTCATTCTCCTACTCTAATTGATAGATGGTCAACAGTAGCCTGATTGCTGAGACTAGATAGATTTTTCTTCTCATTTGGTGTATCCTTTACATTTGTTAGAGTTTTAGGGAGTCTTCTCCTAATTATAAAGAAGGATACTTCATGGAGACTTGATTTGTTGGGGACTGACGAATTTTCCCTCCCGATGAATTGGCACTTCAATGTGTGACAGGATGCTTCAACAACTCTTTGGGCCACCATTAATGTTCATTCTAGATCTTGATGGCATGGTTGATGACCTCTTCATGTCCCAAGGCTACTATAGACCCCTCCTTAATGAATTTATATACCAAAGTATAGGCAAACACTCCAAATCTATAGAGTCTTCTTGTACACCCCATGTGGTTCTGATCTAGAAGCATGGGCAACCTATAAATGTGTTGACTATGCTAGATCCATGTCCAAGATACTACAATGATTTGTAATGCTATATATGCATGTTATCAAGATGTAAAAAGGGGTTGGTTGGTCTTGGAACCAATCTCTGTATCAGCTATAATTTTGCCTCTATGATCAGTAAAAGTCACCGATCTTCTGCCTTTATCATATGCTTTGCACTGTGTATTGTTGAAAGAGCATGGACTTATGTTGTGAACCATTAGTTCCTTGTAGTTTCAACTATCTTTCTTAACCTCTGCATAAGTTTCACGAGCATTGTGCATATATATCATCAGTTCTAAGATCATCTTGTGCATGAAAGCTAATCCAAGAGTTATTCAACTAATCTTGGTGCAACATCACAAGTACTTTATTCATTTTACTTTTATCCCTTTTCCTTGGTGAATTCTAGAATAGGATTAGTTGTAGTTTTTCTATTTGAGATTTAGGCTTAGAGAGGAATCAGTCTTCTTTGGAGGTTTGACCTCAAACAACAAGGTGCCACATCTTGAGGTCATTCCCATTGTGTCATTGGATTGTTTGAACTAGGTTTAGACAAGGGTACAAATCCAAGTGATAACAGGCTAGATTAAGATCAAGGATGGGATATGCCTAGGGTTTGAAATGATTTGATGGTGAGTTGGACAGGGTTGAGATGGCTAAGTCCTTAACCAATTTTAATTTTCAATGGATGATTTTAGATTAAGGATTAGAGATTGGAAATTGATTGAGATGGATGGAGTGATAATGGGTAATTGATTTTAGATGAAGGATAATTAGATTAGGTTAGGGTTTGATAATGGATAATGGATGATAGATTAGGGATTGGATTAGGATGATGATATGATTAAGGATGGGGATTGGATTTTTTAATAACCAACCAAATATTTAACAATAAAATAATAAATACCATAAAAGGGAGGTAATTGTTAGCAAGAAATGTAGAGGAGATACCAGTTTGGAGATCCAGTCCTCAATCAAGTCTTTGTAGTCAGTTTATACCCCGGTCAAGTAGCTAGAGATTGACAACAAAACATAAAGAATACCAAAATAGAGCATCATATACACATCATAATAAGACAACACAAAATTAGCCTATACCGACAGATCTTCATATATATATCAACAACCATCAAGTATGTACATCACCTATCCATCCTCCGGTAGGTCTAAGTCTCTGCCTCATTAGTTACATTCATGATTTCTATGTCAATATTTACATCAGTACCTATCTTATATCATACTCCTATTCTCTTATATCTTATCATCATATCCTATATCTATATATATACTATATCTATTACATATAGGGATGTGTTTCCTATCAGTTCCAACCTTCGCATAGTGTATGCCAGCTTCTGGTTAGCTATCCTTTGTGCTTTGCACCCTCCTAACATCATCCCCCCTCAAAATTATGTCTTGTCCTCAAGACATGTTTTTCTTTGGTTGAAAATATTTCTTGATTCTTGCCCCATTGACATAGTCAGCTGATGTCTGACCTTCCATATCCTTCAGTCTGATTGCTCTAGAATATGTAATTTCTTCAATGTAGAATGGTCCCAAACACCTTGTCTCCATTTTCCTTGTTTCTTAAACTTGTTGTCATACAGGAGTACTAAGTCACCTTCCTTGAATGTCTTATTCTTTAGGTTTCTATAATGCCAGGCCTTCTATCTTTTCCTTTCTAAGTTCATATTGTCTGCTGCCGTTAGTTTGTCCTCATCCATTTTCTCCAATTTTTCAATCCTTTGTGTGAGAGAGTCTTCTTCACCCAAGTTGAGGGTCCTTGCTATGTAGAAATTTGGCAATATGAAGTGTACCAGTAGTGTAGCATCTATTCCATACACCAATTTATAGGGAGTGAACTTAGTGGTTCTTTTGAAGGTTTTTCTGTACACCCATAGTACCACAAGTACTTCTAGATCTCAGTCTGTCTTGTTCCCATTGCACATATTTTTCAGTGCTACCCCAATGATCTTATTCAAGGCTTCACTTGCTCCATTTTCTTGTGGATGATATGGTGAACTCCTGTTGTGTGTTATCATGAAATTTTCTAGTAGCTTTGAAATCATCTTGTTTAGAAATTTTTTAACTTGATCACTGGTTATACTCAATGGGAAACCAAACCTAGTAATTATGTTCTCATAGATGAATTTGGCAATAGTTTTTGCATTGCAATCCTTAGTTGGTTGTGTTTTAGCTCACTTAGTCAGGTATTCCACTTTGGTAATGATGAATCTAGCTTTTTACTACTTTGTTGATGGGTCTATAGGTCCAATGAAGTCGATAGCCCATTTTTGAAAAGGTAGTTGTGTTGGAAGTGGTCTCAATGGAATTTCATCTCTTGCGGTAGGTCTCTCTATTCTTTGACATATATCACAATTATTCACATATCTCTTTGCATCATTGAAAAGTGTAGGCCACCATAGTCTGACTAGTTTGAATTTTCTTGTTGTCATATCTTTGACATTATGTCCCCCTACTATCCCTTCATGTGCTTGTCTTAGAATTTCTTCTCTTTCATGTTCATACACTAACCTTCTAATGATATCATCCTTTCCTCAGACATGTAGCTCTCCTTCAATTAATGTATATGGAAAAGACTTCTACATTAGGTTGTCTTTCTTGTGTTGACATATCTGCTTGAGGTTCACCTGTAGCCAATAGGTATGTTAAATTTGTCAACTCTTTCAGTACCGCATTCACTCTGAATAGATTTGCGCTAGGTAGTTCTTCTTCATGTACTTCTGGATCTTCCCTTGTCTCACTTTTGGATAAGTAGTCTAGTTCCTGATTGTGCTTTCCTGGCTTCACCATGATTGGCAATTCAAACTCTTGAAGCAAGAGTAGCCATCGACAAATTCTTCCTTAGATGATTGGTTTGTTGAGTAGGTATTTCAATGGTTCATGATTAGTGTAAAATATAAATTGTGTTGACAAGAGGTAACGTCTGAACTTCTGTAATGCATACACCATTACTAGGGCATTTCTTTCAATTGTGGTATAATTCTTCTCATCTTTTGACAGCTTTATGCTTGCAAATGCTATAGGATGATCCTTCAAACCCCTTGGCTGAGTCAGTACTACTCCTAGTGCAATCCCTGATGCATCCACATGAACATGGAAAGTGTTCTCCCAATCTAGAAATATGAGTATTGGTACTTCTGCTATCTTTTGCTTCAAAGTGTCAAATGCCTTTTGGTGCTGCTCATTCTAGGTAATACTTTTGCTTTGTTTCTTGTTCAATAGTTCTTCTATAGGTGCTGAAATGGCTACATAACTCTTGATGAATTTCTGGTGGTAACCAGCATATCCTAGGAATGTTTTTACATCAGATGTAGTTTTTGGTGGTGGTAAGTTCTAAATAATTGCAACTTTCAGGGGATCAACCATCAAGCCTTCTTTACATATTATATGACCCAATAGTGTTCCAAATGGTACCACAACAGTACATTTCTTCAAGTTCAATGAGATTTGTAGGCTTCTACATTTATTCAACATCAGTCTCAATGTCTATGTGTGATCTTTTACCAGTCCAAATATAGTCCAATCATGCAAATAGACTTCCAAAAAATCATTTATAAACTCCTTGAATGCATTAAACATGATTCTACTAAATATTGCATGTGCATTTTTCAATCCAAATGACATAACATTGTACATGAAAGATCCTAGTTTAGATGCAAATGTTGTTTTGGGTTGATTTTCCTCTCTAATTTTTACCTATTGATATCCAGAGAATCCATCAGTGAAGGAGTAGATTTCCCTGCTGGTAACTAACTCCAAGATTTCCTCTATGAATGGTATAGGGAAAGGATCACGAATGTAAGCTTTATTCAACTCTCTGTAGTCTCCGTAGACCCTGATTTCTCCTATTTTCTTATTCTGTACTACCATTGGACTAATCCATTTTGCTTCCTCCACTAGTTTTATGATTCGTGCTTCTAGCATCTTGTCAAGTTCTACTTTAACTTTTTTCTTCATGTTTGGATTCATCCCGTATGGCATTTTCTTGATTGGCTTACTACCTTCTTTTAGTTGAATTTTCACTATTCTAGCTTCCTTTTTTATTCCCTTTATCTCTGTGAACTTTCTAGGAAACAAATCCTCATACTCAGACAAGATTTCTATGAATTGTGCTACTTCCTTCTTGTTGTCACTTGGATTTGCACACTGTGTTGAAGCATTGTACTGCAACAATCCAGTGAAACATTGGAGTGATTTCCAGGTGTGGGACCATGCAAGAAAATCAAGCCTCTAGAGAAGGATGGTTCCTTCGTCTGAATATGCAATTCAGAGTAGTCTAAGACTAAACCTAATGTAATCATCAGTGGGAAAAGGGGAAGAAGGAGAAACTAAAATTTAAAGGTGATTCACCAAGTTTGAATATAGAACACCCACAAAGCTCAAATACACAAAATAATGTAGTACAACTAATACATTCACAAAAATCATATAGATCTTAATACAGGTAAAGGTAAGAAAAGGATTGCAAGGAATTAAGAATTCACAAACAATAAACAGTTTTAAACATACATAGAAATAAGGAACCAAAAGAAAAGGTGAAAAACATAGTGTGTATTGATTAAAAAGGCACGATTACAGTAGAGGAGGGTTCTATTTGAACACAAAAATATGTCTCCGTATCTAACCCTCATTACATCTTTCTTCCATGTATATAGAATTTCATCACTGACCTAAGTCATTAATCACAATTAATTCATCTCATGGGCCTATCAGAAAATATCCTTGTCAAAAGAATGTTTGTCTGCAAAAACTAAATGCAGAAAATATCTTGGATCTTGAAGTAGCTGGGAGATATTTGTTGCCTTAATGGAAGCAGCTGATTCATCATCTATAACAATAAATGTGAACTATCTAGAAATGGAGTAGCTGGGAAGATCTAATCTGCATTAATGGTTGAAGAAGATAATTCAAATATGTTTTCCTGCCACAACTCTGTACAGTGCTTTTACAACACTTTAAATATTTAAAGTCTACATTTATATTACAAGCTCTATTTTCATTATTTTCTACTTTACTTAAAATTCTACCTTTATTTTTCCTTATCAGAAAAATCTTTCTTTTACAAACCATTATGTCTTCACCTTCTGTATATTTTCATCTTTCAATCGACAACTTTTTAATTTTACAAACTTTGCTTACCTCCTCCTTTATTGGCAATTTCTGACTTTTCTAAACTTGGCTTGCTTTATCCTTTATCAACAAAGTTCCAATTTTTCAAACCAAGCTTGGTTCTTGCCTTATCGACAAAATCTATCTTTTACGAACTTTGCCCTATTCTCTTTTTATTAACAAAGTTACCTTTTCACGAACCTTACCGTCTTTTCTTTTTTCCTTTTATTTTATCCTTTCATGTCTCTTTTTCCTTGTCGGCAAAACTTAAATTTTGCAAACTTTCTACCTTTTGCCTTTTTTATTTTTATATTTATTGGCAAAGAATTGCCTTATCTATGTTTTTAGGAAATTTAGAACTGTTTGGTAAGTTTTGCTTCTTACCAATTTGTTGATAGAGGCTCTCTTGTTTCATTTGCCTTAGCCATTTTTATGCTTTTTCCTCCTTGTCTTATTAGAAAAGTCCACTTTTTCCAAACTTTGCCACCTTTGGATTTATCTTTAGTTGGAAAAACTTGGCCTTTACGAACCACTTGCCTTGGCCTTTCCTCGTCCTATCGGTGATTTGCCTTATCTATGAACCTAAGAAAAATTGAACCATTAGACAAGTTTGAGTTTTTCCTACTAAACAAATGAACTAGTAGCCTTAAGTATCCATTGGGCATTGAGTCAATAGGGACTATAGTAGGTAAAAAACAACTAAAACCTTGCCTTCAAAATAGCACCAAAAGGGAATGAGGCACACATTCTCCTAATGAGAGTGCAACCTATGTAATAACACTTATGGAAAAGGAAAACTTAAGCAATAACAAACATATCCTAAACCTAAACTAGCCAACTAGAAAACTGACTTAAACAAAGCCATTAACTGGTTCTTGAAAGTAGCTACCTTTTCTTATCAATTTACAATGTTTTCCTAGATTATAGACAACTAACAAGATGTGGAAAAAGAGTAGGCATGCAACAAATTGATGAAATGCCACTCTGAGGGTAAAATCAAACTCACTTACCCACATGAACCGATTGTTGATACAACCGCTGGGAGGTGAGTAAGTAGGCTTGTTCCTCTGATCTTGATGCTCAACTTCATGCTTAGGAGTGAGCATGACAAGTGGTGATCCCTCAGGGTCTATCCCTAGCTGGGCATTTTATAGGGCATCCCCTTGAAATAGTATGCAAGCCATCACTGTTGCATTTATGTTCATTCTTTGATTCTGTAACCTTCTACTGCCCTAAATGCTATGGCATATTAATTGGAGGAATGACTGCCTCCTCCAACTACTAAAACTACTCATGAATTGCCTCACTAAGAGGTGCTAATTTACTATCTAGATTTGAGTAGAAAACATCAAGCTCATCCTAGAAATGAGCCTTCTCTAAGTCCTCCACACTTCTCAGTATAGGGCTGCTCATATGCTCTTCCCCATGAGATGAGAACTCCTTGCTATTCGTGGCCCCATGTGCCAACAACTCACCATTATTTTCAATGTCTCCATGCTGCTACAAATCCTTTGTTGATATGGGCATGATCATTTATGTGTATTCTTCCCCTTGAACAAAACAAGGCATCTCACTAAAAGGAATTGCATCGCCAAGTGGGATAGCCTCCGCAGTGACCTCCGAAGTGTACAAGGAATCCCCATCATCATAAAGTTCCTCATTCTCTGACTGCAACTGAACTGGATTTCACTCAAGTTGTCTTTGTAGTTGAAGGCTTTCCCCACACAATTTTTGCATTTCATCCTTGTTTACTTGATTAGATGCATGAAAAAAAGCTTCAAAAGAACGAAAATCCAGAAGATTCAACCCCTTATTTGAATTAATATTACTCACAGGTGTAAGAGGTTCAAACAATTCTACCTCTGTAAGTGTAGGAATAATAGATTGTTCCTCATTATTTTTTTTCATCCATCTCTACCTTTGACACGAAACCCCAACTGGACTGGTAGATGACAGGTCCACCTTTGAAAATCACAATGGTGTCAGGGCAAGAGGCCTGAATGTTTTCTTGAATTTCCTGGATGGGAGAGGGTTCTTGGGAAGAATGTTCTTGAAGAGTGATAAACTAGGTTTGCATAGGAACAAGGTCTTGTGGAGGGAGAGAGACTCTGAAAACTTGGGATTTTGAAACTGGAAAGTGGTTCTAGAGGCTTGGAGGAATTCCCTTGCCTGAAGCTTGGGATCTAGAATTTAGGGCTTACTTCTATTACAGGCTCAACTCGGGTAGAAGGGAGGGGTTACTTGAAGCTGGGAATGGATGGAACTGATTGGGCTATTTGCCTTATCTATTGTTCTTGAGATGCAATTAGTATAGAAAGGTTTTCTTGAAAAAATCTTTCTTGTGCCTCCTGTTGCTATTGTTCATAGTCTATCAATCCTTGAAACTCATCCCAATCCCTTTACAAGCCTAGGAACACCTCCTTCAAATCATTAATGTTTTTGATGTTAAAACTACAGTCCTGCTGAGGTGGATTACACCCTCTTTTTCTTCACTTATCATCCAAAAGTCTATTAAGATCTACAAACATGCCCATGAAATCTTTGAATGCATCAATATTCACATTATCAAGATCTTGGAACTGATTAGAAGGGTAACTACACTGGCTAGGATCAAAATAGTCTTCTTGGGGTTGATAATAAGCATTATGAGGCTACCAAGAAGACTGAGCAGGGGTGGGTGGGAGGCATGCGTTGTAAGGATGCTGATATTCTACTAAAACATGGTAATACAGTGTAAAACTAGAGGTATCTAGGGCCTAAAATAGCTAATATGGAGGCCAACGATGTGTATTTTGACAAGATGGAGGGGAATAAGCATTGTGTGGGTGCTGATATTTAGAGCTTCCATAGTAGTTCGACATAATATGGCATGAAGAGAAACAAAAATCATTCAAACAATATGGGAAAAAGAGCAAACAAATCTGCCCTTTTGAGAAATGGGCTCACACTAATGTGTCACCAGGTGATTGAAATGCTTCTAAAAGCAATTAGACTAGGAGTATCACCAAATCCTAATTGTTGAAACTCTTTAGGCACTTGTTGCTTTCACCAATAAATTTGATCAGTAGAGTCACCATGGTGTTGGAGAGACTGCCCTAAATGGTAAGATACACAAAAGAACACACCAAAACTCTTTAATAGATAATGAGGATCATTAGACCAACCCCACCAGGCATGCAGAAAGTGTTGTCACTTGGATTTGCACCCTATGTTAAAGTGCTATGCTGCAACAATCGAGTGAAACATTGGAGTGATTTCTAGGTGTACGACCCTATAAGGAAATCAAACCTCTAGAGAAGGCTGGTTCCTTCATCTGAATATGCAATTTAGAGTAGTCTAAGACTAAACCTAATCTAATCACTACTAGGAAAAGAGGAAGAAGGAGAAACTAAAATTTAAAGGTGATTCACCAGGTTTGAATATAGAACACCCACAAAGCTCAAATGCATAGAATATTGAAATACAACTGATACATTCATACAAATCATATAGATCTTAACAGAGCTAAAGATAAGAAAAGGATTACAAGGAATTAAGCATTCACAAACAATAACAAGTTCTAAACTGGTGCAGGAGCACCTCAAAACCTGAAGGATTTAAAAGATTCCTTGCATTTTTCCAAAATGTTATATTGTAAGGCCTTAGGCCACTTTGAGTCTTAGTTGGCCGAATAATGACATAAGTGTCAAGAAAAGAATTAAAAAGAATTGTAACCGAACAAAGTTTGTAACTGAAATGGCAGAGGTGGTTGTAGATGGTTTGCCTTCCATCTTGTAACTGTCGAGTGAGTCTTTATATAGTTGAGTCTATATTCATAAAGAGATAGAGAGAGTAGATAGTCGGATTCAAGAAAAAGAATCAATTTGTATGTATAATTTCTGAGGAAAGAATAAAGATTTTTTGTGTCCTGGTCTAATTACAGGAGTATCGATTGAAGTCATTCCACTGGTGGATTTCTTTGAAATCAGTGGAATGACCTCCGTGTAGTTAGATTATATTTATGTTCTTTAGTATTCTATAGTTTTCTATGGGTTGTTCTTTCAGTTGCAAGTGGCAGAAACAGTTAACAGCGTCGGTGTTGTGTTAAATCACCAAATATGCAATCTATGAATATATTGCAAATGTATGTCACAGATGTTTTGTGTGTAACCTGCATTGGGATCTCGGGGTTGTTTGTTACATTATCAGTTTAAGAATCGAGTGGATTTCATTAAACATGCATTTTATGTATATCTGTCATTTGTATGTCAAAGACATTTCATGTATATACATCAGTCGTATGGTGGAACAACTTGTGTGTATCTATCATTTGCATATCAGAAGGGTGTATGTCTCAAATGTATGTTACATTGTCAATATGCATTGGTGTAGGTGCAAGTAATGACCGGTTGTATCGGTCAAAAGGAAAGGAGATACAAAGAGTTATCGGTGATAACAGGTTGAACAATGTATAGGCAAAGATGAATGTATCGGAGTAAGGAGAGTCATCGGAAGTAGATTTGGAAGTATAGCGAATGGTGGGGTCATGCTGATAGAAGCCATATCAGTGTAAGAAGCATGATCGGAAGAGAAGGAGGAAGTTTGGCTGAAGAGTAAAGTTTGGTCGATGATGATGTTTAGTATTTCGGTATGAGAAATAAGATCGGTGAGTGATGAGAAAACTATGCCGACGGTGGTAGGTCTGAGCGATGGAAGTCTACAGGATACAAAGGACATTGGAGAGAGATTACATATTGGTGGAAGAATTTATGAAGTGGCTGATAAGGTGGGTCAGGCTGATAAGGAAGGAGAGGACTACTTCGGTGAGACAATAGAGACATCTTGCTGATGATAAAGTGAATGCATATTTTGATATTGTATGGTCTTTAATGAAGGGGTTTTAAAGGAAATGAAGTATAAACCCTAGGTATGGTGGGTTTTAATTGGTTTTCACTATGTTTGTGAGCTTCTACTGCGTTACTCTGCATGAAATTATTATCAGAGCTAGCAAAAGCTCTGGGTGTAGTGTTTGGTATCTGGAGTTGTGGATTTGTTTCCTATCATTGAGAAGGTAGGTGAAGAACTGATGAAGAGTTAGAGTTTTGTTGGTGACCATTATTTTTTTTGCTAAGTTGTTTGGTTGCAGGTGCTTGGTCCATCTAGCTGCATGAAGGAGGTTTCTGAGGTTGTGTGTGTGGGCAGACAAGATGAGGTTTTTCATGACCATTCTCCCATGGAGATTAGGTTGGATAAGGGTGCAAAGAGAAACCACTAAGGAGAGAGTGGTAGGATGCATCACCAGAATCTGCTATTGGGTAAGATGAATGGTTTGGTGAGTTTTAAAGTAATGAGAGAGATGGATACCTGACTGAAGAAGCACTTGATGTTGCAGCCTGAAGCATACTCCACTGATGGGAGTAGGAGCCTGAATATGCTCTGGAAATATGGTAGTTTGATTTTGTTGGTTGGTTGGTCACCATCCTATTGATCTGAAGATTTGAAGTCTGAAGCTGAGGAGACTAAAGATAAAGCTAGGAGAGATGCAGAAAAAGATTTTTGTTGCAGGTACATTTCCAAGGGACTTGGAAATTTTGTTGGTTGGTTGTATGGTGCAGGAGCACCTCAAAACCTGAAGGATTTAGAAGATTCCTTGCATTTTTCCAAAATGTTATATTGTAAGGCCTTAGGCCACTTTGAGTCTTAGTTGGCCGAATAATGACATAAGTGTCAAGAAAAGAATTAAAAAGAATTGTAACCAAACAAAGTTTGTAACTGAAACGGTAGAGGTGGTTGTAGACGATACGCCTTCCATCTTGTAACTGCCGAGTGAGTCTTTATATAGCTGAGTCTGTATTTGTAAAGGGATAGAGAGAGTAGATAGTCAGATTCAAGAAAAAGAATCAATTTGTATGTATAATTTCTGAGGAAAGAATAAAGAGTTTTTGTGTCTTGGTCTAATTACAAGAGTATCGATTGGAGTCATTCCACTGGTAGATTTCTTTGAAATCAGTGGAATGACCTCTGTGTAGTTAGATTATATATCTGTTCTTTAGTATTCTGTAGTTTTCTGTGGGTTGTTCTTTTGGTTGCAAGTGGCAGAAATAGTTAACAGCGTGGGTGTTGTGTTAAATCACCAAATATGCAATCTGTGAATATATTGCAAATGTATGTCATAGACATTTTGTGTGTAACCTGCATTGGGATCTTGGGGTTGTTTGTTACATTATTGGTTCAAGAATCGAGTGGATTTCATTGAACTTGCATTTTATGTATATCCGTCATTTGTATGTCAAAGACATTTCATGTATATACATCAGTCGTATGGTGGAACAACTTGTGTGTATCCATCATTTGCATATCGGAAGGGTGTATGTCTTAAATGTATGTTACATTGTCAATATGCATTGGTGTAGGTGCAAGTAATGACCGGCTGTATCGGTCAAAAGGAAAGGAGATACAAAGAGTTACCGGTGATAATAGGTTGAACAATGTATAGGCAAAGATGAATGTATTGGAGTAAGGAGAGTCATCGGAAGCAGATTTGGAAGTCACAGCGAACGGCGGGGTCATGCCGATAGAAGCCATATCAGTGTAAGAAGCATGATCAGAAGAGAAGGAGGAAGTTTGGCCAAAGAGTAAAGTTTGGTTGACGATGGTGTTTAGTATTTCGATATGAGAATTAAGATCGGTGAGCGAGGAGAAAACTATGCCAACGGTGGTAGGTCTGAGCGATGGAAGTCTACGGGATACAAAGGACATCGGAGAGATTACATATCAGTGGAAGAATTTATGAAGTGGCTGATAAGGTGGGTCAGGCTGATAAGGAAGGAGAGGACTACTTCGGTGAGACAATAGAGACATCTTGCCAATGATAAAGTGAATGCATATTTCGATATTGTATGGTCTTTATTAAAGGGGTTTTAAAGGAAATGAAGTATAAACCCTAGGTATGGTGGGTTTTAAAGGGTTTTCACTGTGTTTGTGAGCTTCTATTGCGTTACTTTGCATCAGATTGGTATTAGAGCTAGCGAAAGCTCTGGGTGTAGTGTTTGGTATCTGGAGTTGTGGATTTGTTTCCTATCATTGAGAAGGCAGGTGAAGAACTGATGAAGAGTTAGAGTTTTGTTGGTGACCATTATTTTTTTGCTAATTTGTTTGGTTGCAGGTGCTTGGTCCATCTAGCTGCATGAAGGAGGTTTCTGAGGTTGTGTGTGTGGGTAGACAAGATGAGGTCTGTTGTGACCATTCTCCCATGGAGATTAGGCTGGATAAGGGTGCAGAGAGAAGCCACTGAGGAGAGAGTGGTAGGATGCATCACCAGAATCTGCTGTTGGGTGAGATGAATGGTTTGGTGAGCTAGTGAGTTGTGAAGCAGTGAGAAAGATGGATACCTGACTGAAGAAGCACTTGATGTTGCAGCCTAAAGCATACTCCACTGATGGGAGTAGAAGGAGCTTGAATATGCTCTGGAAATATGGTAGTTTGATTTTGTTGGTTGGTTGGTCACCATCCTATTGATATGAAGATTTGAAGTCTGAAGCTGAGGAGACTGAAGATAAAGCCAGAAGAGATGTAGAAAAAGATTTTTGTTGCAGGTACATTTCCAAGGGACTTGGAAATTTTGTTGGTTGGTTGTATGGTGCAGGAGCACCTCAAAACCCGAAGGATTTAGAAGATTCCTTGCATTTTACCAAAATGTTATATTGTAAGGCCTTAGGCCACTTTGAGTCTTAGTTGGCCGAATAATGACATAAGTGTCAAGAAAAGAATTAAAAAGAATTGTAACCGAACAAAGTTTGTAACTGAAACGGTAGAGGTGGTTGTAGACGGTTCACCTTCCATCTTGTAACTGCCAAGTGAGTCTTTATATAGCTGAGTCGTATTCATAAAGGGATAGAGAGAGTAGATAGTCAGATTCAAGAAAAAGAATCAATTTGTATGTATAATTTCTGAGGAAAGAATAAAGAGTTTTTGTGTCCTGGTCTAATTACAGGAGTATCGATTGGAGTCATTCCACTGTTCGATTTCTTTGAAATCAGTGGAATGACCTCCATGTAGTTAGATTATATTTCTGTTCTTTAGTATTCTGTAGTTTTCTGTGGGTTGTTCTTTCAGTTGCAAGTGGCAAAAATAGTTAACAGCGTGGGTGTTATGTTAAATCACCAAATATGCAATCTGTGAATATATTGCAAATGTATGTCACAGACATTTTGTGTGTAACTTGCATTGGGATCTTAGGGTTGTTTGTTACATTATCAGTTTAAGAATCGAGTGGATTTCATTGAACATGCATTTTATGGATATCTGTCATTTGTATGTCGAAGACATTTCATGTATATACGTCAATCGTATGGTGGAACAGCTTGTGTGTATCTGTCATTTGCATATCGGAAGGGTGTATGTCTCAAATGTATGTTACATTGTCAATATGCATTGGTGTAGGTGCAAGTAATGACTGGCTGTATCGGTCAAAAGGAAAGGAGATACAAAGAGTTACCTGTGATAACAGGTTGAACAATGTATAGGCAAAGATGAATGTATCAGAGTAAGGAGAGTCATCGGAAGCAGATTTGGAAGTCACAACGAATGATGGGGTCATGCCGATAGAAGCCATATCGGTGTAAGAAGCATGATCGGAAGAGAAGGAGGAAGTTTGGCCGAAGAGTAAAGTTTGGTCAACGATGGTGTTTAGTATTTCGGCATGAGAATTAAGATCGGTGAGCGAGGAGAAAACTATGCCGACGGTGGTAGGTCTGAGCGATGGAAGTCTACGGGATACAAAGGACATCGGAGAGAGATTACATATCAGTGGAAGAATTTATGAAGTGGCCGATAAGGTGGGTCAGGCCGATAAGGAAGGAGAGGACTACTTCGGTGAGACAATAGAGACATCTTGCCGATGATAAAGTGAATGCATATTTCGATATTGTATGGTCTTTATTGAAGGGGTTTTAAAGGAAATGAAGTATAAACCCTAGGTATGGTGGGTTTTTAAGGGTTTTCACTGTGTTTGTGAGCTTCTACTGCGTTACTCTGCATCATAAACATACACAAAATTAAGGAACAACAAGAAAAGGTGAAAAGCACAGTGTGTATTGATTAAAAAGGCATGATTACAATAGAGGAGGGTTCTGTTTGAACACAAAAATATGTCTGTCTCCAACACTCATTACATCTTTCTTTCATGTATATAGCATTTCATCACTGACCTAAGTCATTCATCACAATTAATTCACCCCATGGGCCTATTAGAAAACATCCTTGTCAAAAGAATGTTTGTCTGCAAAAACTAAATGAAGAAAATATCTTGGATCTTGAAGTAGCTGGAAGATATTTGTTGCCTTAATGGAAGCAACTGATTCATCATATGTAACAATAAATGTGAAATATGTAGAAATCAAGTAGCTGGGAAGATCTAATTTGCATTAATGGCTGAAGAAGATAATTTAAATATGTTTTCCTGCCACAACCCTATGTAGAGCTTTTACAACACGTTAAATATTTAAAGTCTACATTTATATTACAAGCTCCATTTTCATTATTTTCTACTTTACTTAAAATTCTGCCTTTATTTTACCTTATCAACAAAATCTTTCTTTTACAAACCATTTTGTCTTTGCCTTCTACATATTTTCATCTTTTAGTTGGCAACTTTTCAATTTTATGAACTTTGGTTGCCTCCTCCTTTATCAACAATTTTTGAATTTTCTAAAATTAGCTTACTTTATCCTTTATCAACAAAGTTCCAATTTTTTGAACCAAGATTGCTTCTTGCCTTATTGAAAAAATCTATCTTTTGTGAACTTTGCCTTGTTCTCTCTTTATCGACAAAGTTACCTTTTCACGAACCTTGCCATCTTTTCTTTTTTCCTTTTATTTTATCCTTTCATGTCTCTTTTGCCTTGTCGGCAAAACTTAACTTTTGCGAACTTTCTGCCTTCTACCTTTTATCTTTTTATCTTTATTGGAAAATAATCACCTTATCGACATTTTTAGGAATTTTAGAATTGTTTGGTAAGTTTTGCTTCTTACTGATTTGCTGATAGAGGCTCTCCTCTTTCATTTGCCTTAGCCATTTTTATGCTTTTTCCTCTTTATCTTGTTAGCAAAGTTCACGTTTTCTAAACTTTGCTGCCTTTGGCTTTATCTTCAGTTAGAAAAACTTGGACTTTGTAAACCACTTGCCTTGGCCTTTCCTTTCCCTATCAGTGATTCACCTTATCAATGAACCTAAGAAAAACTAAACCATTGGACAAGTTCGAGTTTCCCCCAACTTCCTGATTAAGGCATTCTTCCTCCTTCTTCACCTTGGTCAATTTGCAAGTCTTCCCACTTGGCCATGTCGGTGATTCCTCCAATTGGTGAACCTTCCGGTCAGAAAATCAACAGGTTCACGAACCTAACAATTTGCTGACTAAGGCAAAAAAAGGTAAGGTAAAAGTCTTTAATTTTCTAGGTTTTTCTTGGTTTTTTCAAGGGATTTTCCCTAGGAATTTTTAGGGTTTTTTGCAAGGAAAACACTGAAAATAGAAGAATACTAGGCACTTAAGGGATTTCAATAAGATTTTCAATATTTTCAAGCTTGGAATATTTTTCTGGGAAGGGGAAAAATAGGTCAACACTTTTCATCCCAATAGTCTC
Source organism: Cunninghamia lanceolata (assembly GCA_027924645.1). Taxonomy (NCBI): domain Eukaryota; kingdom Viridiplantae; phylum Streptophyta; class Pinopsida; order Cupressales; family Cupressaceae; genus Cunninghamia; species Cunninghamia lanceolata. Next base: position 5,747,636 of record BSBN01000209.1, read on the forward strand.
TTATCTTGGCTAACTTAGGGTCTCCTTTGGCAATGTTCTCTTCCCTTAACTGGATAAGCTTGTTGTAGTATTTTTTTTTTATATCTGTTGATTTCGTCAACTCTCTTTCTCCTTGTTCAATCTTTATTTCTTGTTCCTTACTTTCCTCATCCTCTTGTTGTGTTGTTTTGTAGCATTTGTGTTTCTTTGGGTATGATTCCTTATCCATCTACTCTATTATTTTCCATATGCCTTCTATTTTTTTTTGGTGGTGGATTTTTCTTTGGTTTTGCTTCTTCTTATTCTACATCCTATTGAAAGATGATCTCCTTGATTTTAAGTAGTGTTGTGTAGATGTTCTTGTCTGGACTAAAGAATGAGAACGTATGAATGAAATCCTTTTGCAGTTCTTCCCAATATCTAGTTTCTTTCCTTCGTTCCTGATTTATATACCATGTCTATGTAATTGGTGACATTGTCCAATAAAAGAAATTGGTGTACAATATCTCATTATATTCATTTTTTTCCCTCCATACCATTGTACACATGGATAAATGTTCTTGTGGTGAGATCTGGCCTAAGTATTTGAGTGTGATATCATATTCTCCTTCCTCTGAAAAATATCTTGTCTTGATGAGTATTTTGAATACTAGCCATCAATCTATTGTGTCTTTTTGTGTGTTTCACCAATTTGTGACATTGCATACTAATGTGTGTTGCACAACCTGTAGTCTTATGTCTTCTTCTAAAAAGACTATCTCCATTCCTCCTAGGTATGTATGTAGATTTTGTGCTTCTGAAAACCTAGGCAACTTGATATGAGAAATACCTTTCAAAATGTGACTTACCCAGTAAGGTCTTTGAGCCGTGTCTTCCTTGTCCTCCATAGATATGTCGCATATGATCTTTGGTGAGGTTTGATAAGGTGTGTAGGGTTGCAGTGTGCCTTCTTCACCAGTCCTTATCATGAATACGCTTTGGTAACCAAGCATTTTCCTTATTTTTCTGTTCCAATTCTTCTCTTAGCCAGGCTTCTAGAACCTCCTCACTATATGTACTTCAGTAATCCTCCTCTATCTCCACTTCTTCCTCAGAATTAGGTTCCTCTATCGACTCTTCTGCATCCAACCTTAAAATTGTATAGAAATTCTTTACATCCTTGTCACTATTTCCAGTCTGATTGAATTCTTCTATGTATGCATCCTCCATTGATGATCCCAAAGGAATGTTGATAGTCTTTTTATCATTAGAAAATGATAGCTTTTATTTTTGAGAGTTTATGATACTGTTTGCATCTACAAACCATCTCAACCCTAAAAGTGCATTAAAAGCTTCTCCTTGATCCTTCATGGCTACCACAATGAAGTCTAAATTTTTTTAATCCCCATTAGGTTAACTTCCACTTGGTTCCATGTTCCCATTGTCTGCATGTTAGATCCATCTGCCAAAATAATGTTGTAAGTTGTCTCTGTCAACTTAGGTCTTCCTAACTGCTCCCACAACTTCTTTGTGATCATGTTGACATCTGCTCCCAGGTCTATCATGACACTCTGGACCTTTATGTGATTAATGTGAATACCTACCATGAGTGGTTTTGTCTTCCATTCTCTATCTGTTCTTCCCATCCTCTAGAGATGACTCTTCTTACCTTACTCCTTATTCCAGTATTTGGAAAATTGCTTTAGTTAATCAATAAGTCTTTGTTGTTGTGTCAATTGGGCTAATTGCTTGAGAGGTTCTACTTCTCCTTTGGTGAAAAATTGCTTGTATTGCTTCGCCTTTTCTTGTTCCTTTCTTATTGTTTGTTTAGATTCCTTCATAACTTCCTCATGTTGTTTCCTAGAGGGAACAAATTCTTCTTCCTCCTCACTATCTTCCTCTTCTATCTTAGTGACATAGTGCCTTCCAGTATTTGTTCCTTGTCTTATCAGTACTGCAACTTTCTCCTTTCTTCTTATTTTATCTTTTTTGGTATGTTTGGCTTGCTTCTATGGTATTACTCTTCTTCTTCTATAGATTTAGTTGAAGATGTGTCTATTTCCTCCCTGTTGTTCTTCTAACAAGTCCTTGCTCCTTGACCTTTTGGTGCCCTTCTTATGATCCTAGCTCCTTTTTGATTATTAAGGTTTTGTAGCTCATCACTCTTAGATTGTGGTTGTGCATTCTGGAAGTATTGTTGTGCTCTCTCACAAGAAAATAAATCATGCTCTATACTACTACAAAATGAACACTATGTTTTCCTTTCAGTCCAACATTCATTAGCAAAGTGTCCTAGCTTACCATAATTGAAATAGGTGGCATCCTCCCTCCTTTAATTTCTACCCCAGCTTCTACCTCCTCTGTAACCTCCAAATTGCTCTCTGTCATCATTATTATAGCTATTTCCATAAGATGGGCCGCCAGATTTTGAATTTTGTATTGCATTGACATTCCTTTGATTTCTCCAATTTAGTTGTTTGTAGCCATGATCATGTGAGTTTCTTTCTACATAGGACATGTTATTACTCTCCACCAAGTTTTTGTACCATGTTTCATCTTCTTCATCAACAAATTCTCTTTTCCTCTAGAAGTTTCGTGAAGGACAATAGATGGTGTTCATGGTCATCCCATTCTTTGCATAATCCATAGTATACTCAATTGATTCTTTTTGTTGTTTCTTTGATGTTTGCTTTTAGTGCAGTAACTTGTCTTTCTTAACATCTGGATGATGTCATACAAATTAAACATTTTACAAAAACTAAACATCCAAACATTCATTAATATCTGGACATTCACCAATATGAGGATGACATCACACTACTCTCGACATAGAATTACCTTAAAAAGGTGACATCATCTGCACATTTGGACTTAGGGGACATTTCACAAATGCTAACGTCTAGATATTTCTTAATATCCACATCCCTGTTCCTACGACCAGGAATCATAGGTTTCCATGAACCAATCAAATGGTGTCACATGGCACAAGTTGACTTTTCTCATTGGACATTTTGGTAATGTCTTAACGTTTGATGATCAAAGGTAAATGCCTTTGGATCTTAAAAGACCTGATATCCACCCTTGGTCAATGTTGACCAACATGATGATGTCATGTCATATGCATATGGACATATTAAAAAGGTAAGCACATTGCCTAAACATCTGGATATTTGTTAATATCCATACCTTGTAATAAATACCGTGAAAGTAGGTTGTTGGCTATTTGAAATTCAAATTAGATGTTGCCACCTGTAGAAATCTCCCATGACCTTAAACTAGATGTCCATACATGGTGAATTTGGCATTAATTACGCCCTAATTCCTTGGTTTTAATGCATAAAGCCAAATTTTATGTTATTTTATATTCACAAAGCACTCAAAAATTGAATTTACAGAGCTCTGGCAATATTCACATTGACTGTTGTAGACCCTTATCCTGAACGAAATGTCTGAACAACGAATAGATAAATGAAAAATTGTGAGTTTACAGTGTGAAGTGAGCATCTAGATATCTGCTAATCAGGTTTAAGTGCAGTAAAATAGGTATGGAACATTTAAACCCTAGTTTTGTCATTTATGGTTGTGTAGTAAAAAGTTAAATCTGCATCTAGGGTAAAATGTTTAGTTACACATGTATATGCTATGCTTTATGAGCTGTAAAATGTCCATATGCGTGAAAGTTAATTATATAAATTTGAAGGGTAGGGTATATTTTGAGATGTATACATTTGAAATTGCAAGATACGATGGAGGCTTGTAAGAAGCAAAGTGAAACTAAGTTCATGACCCCCATGTTTCTGTAGCCAAGTGGTTCAGGTTTCAGATACAGATAGATTGAGGGCACTCATGCCAGAAATACTAGCCTAGAGGCATGGACATCTGCATCAACTCAGGGTGGTGGGAACCCCATCCTAATAAACATCTATAACTCTAGAATGTGGCATGCTAGAGGATTTTCCTATGTAGCAGAGGCCATTGAGCTGGTGGCGGCATGTGTAGATAATTACAACAGAGAAACTAGAAGGGTGGAAAAACATGGTCATGTTTATGCAGATTTCTCAATCTTGGGGAGCATGATGACTTTTCACTTACCCACAAGCCCTAATTTGTATAAAATAGATTTGAAGGCCTTAGAAAAGTAGTACAAGGGTAAATATACAGACTACATAAAAATAATGTTCTCATGCTAGAGAGCTCAGAATAGCACTTATAAGGCAGCAACAAAATTACTAGTCAACCTCTACAAATTTGACTTTACTCCTGAGGTTTAGTACATGATGGTCATGTTGAGCCAGATGAGAGGAAGAGTTCATGTTGAGAACTTTGAGCTGTGGATGTATGGGCTCATCAGAACGATAGAGACTATAGACACACAAATACAGTGGGCATCGCTTACTAGTGACAACCTAAATGAAGGAATGAAGAGCCTTGGAGGCAAGGCAAATATGTTTCACATGTCATCATATGTTGTCTATGCCTGTGCTGCACAATCTACATTTGATGACCTGCAAACAATAGGATGAGTTGGGAAAAACCTAGGGATGTGAACATATGGGGTCACTATCCACAACTGGAGAGGAGGTCCTCCATCCAAAACTACAAAAGGGTGAATAACTATTTTGTTATGCATTTGGTTTGGTTAATGGATGATGATAGAGATAAAAGGTTAAGCATTGATGCTTAAGAAGTCATAGCCAAAAATGGAACTTGGTTCATCCAGTTCTCCACCTTCACATACATAAAAATGGAGGAGTTCAGTGGGCAACCTCTGATGTTGCCAAGATATCCTACATATAGGGTCATTCTCATGGAGATGGCTAGATAGATAATTCCCTCTTATGAAGCATTTGCAAAGAGGAATAAGAAGACTAATGTTACTTTCCCTATTTATATTGGATGGTATATATGTCTTGACATAGAGTCAGCCAAAGAATCAGAAGGAGGGTTACAGATGCTGAACTTACAACCTTTTCTATTAGCTAGACAATATGATACTTACAGAAGGATGGAGAAACACATAAGGAGGCCAGTGTATCAGCTGCACTTGGAAGATTATTGGGCAGATTGCCCAAATGATGTAGAAGTAAAGAGGAGTTATTAAAGATTGACATTGAAGCAGATCTAGACATTGGATTGCATCTCTATTTCTCCACAACCACATCAGGATGATGGCATGATAATATCAAAAGAGTATGAAGATAAGATAATATCAAAAGAGTATGAAGATAAGAAGATCTACACCAAGACTATCTCCCCTCCAGATTGGAGCTAGCCAGGGGTAACCTCTCTTGACCTCATAATGACAAGAGTCATGACATTGACCGAGACATGGGTGGAGCAATAGGTGGCTGCTTTGAAAGCCAAAGGGGTGGTCATCACAATAGATAAAAAGAGGAAGAGGCACGAGTTACTCGAGGAAGAATATGATGATTTCCTGGAAGATAAGAGGCAAAGCCTTGAGGCCAAGCAGACCATAGTAGGTTCATCAAAAGAAGCTAAGATGAGTGCTAACAGTGGTATCCAAATATCCCCAAGGCCATCTCCTCAAAAAATACAAGGTCTAGTCCCTACTAGCACAAAGTCCAAAATGCACCTGTAGAACAACATGCAGATGCAGAGAAGCCTGGGATTACTTATCATGATTTGGAAGAGGGAGAGGATGAAGAGCCATTGAAGAGAAAATCTAAAGATGTATTAGTAGGGCTTGATAGCCCTAGACAAAGGAGAGGATAGGGGCCTACAATGAGAGGGTCAACTAGTACATAATCAAATGTCCTACTCTAGGAACAAGAAGGTGAGGGGCTCACCCCAATGGAACAGATGTTTGTTTCCCAACCATGTGCATCTGACAAGGATGCAAAATTAATGATGCCTAAGAATAAGGATGAGGGAACAATACAAAAGGAATTTCAATAGAATGTCCCAGTCCCTACAATTGTGAAGTTCAAAACTAAACTAGCTCAGGAAGAGAGACTAGGGGAAAAGAAGAGAATGAATGATCCTTCTTTGCCACTACATGATACAATAGACCTCATAGATGATGATGTGATAAAGGAGGTGACATCAAGTCCTCTTGAGAACCTAGTCGGGAATACAAGATTGACACCCCAAGGCACACCCCAAGTACAAAAGACCACCAGAAATAAAGAGGAAGTTGAAGATCTAGAGATGTTAGTAAAGAACATTGGTTTGGATGGGTTGATTGGAAAAGTCACTAGCCCAATAGTGATTGATTTGACATATGATGGATCTAAGGAGGAAGAAAAGGATACAACCATGGAGTATGTGTAGGTTAATGATAACTCAGTCATGGATATAGATATTCACACTGAAGTGCTTGCACAACATAATGTTCATGATATTGGTGGACATGTTGAAGTAGATGATAAAGAACAATGGAAGGTAGCATCTAGACAAATAGGTCCCATGACCACATCCGGATCCCAAGATCCAAAAGATATAGAAGTCTTAATATCCAAACAAGAAGGTCCATTGAATAAAGATGATGAAGATAAAGTAGAAGAGGTAGTGGATGGTGGTAACCAAGAAGTTCACTAGGATATACAAAATCCCAGCCATCAAGGACCTAATGTGAACATCTCTCAACCTCAAAATGATCAACAAGTGCAAGGCTAGAATATAGGGACATCTCAGGATATGTATATAGACACAAATAAATAGGATGAGGATGTCCAAATAGAGGCATTTGTGAGTGAGGAGCTTGCTAAAGAGATGTTTGGAGATCAGAATGAGACATCTGGAGATGCTACTAAGAACCCAGATCAGCAACCAATGCATGAAGAAGTTCTTATTGGAGAAGACCAACAACAGAATGTCAATCTAGACATTCCAAAGGATACAAATGTAAAAGTACATGATGCTCACATTGATTAAACTAAACAACAAGGGTCCAGATCTAGTCTACCACATTGGCTTACACATGAGGTGAATTAGCCTTAAATTCTTAATTCTTCAAATTTTGATATTTCTTCATTGTTTTCAGTAGAGGTTGCAAAACCCAAGCATAGAGCTAGGGCCACCTCAGGGGTGAAAAGAGACCCCATCACAAGGAGGATAGCTCAAGTAGATGTGCTTGTTGCAGACAAGGCAAAGGAGGAAATAAAGATCAATGAATTTCAAATAACCACGGTGGACCTAGGGTTTGCGATTGCTAAACATGAAGGTCAAGAGGCCAAGGAAAGTATAGATGCCCTGGTTGTAAGAATAACAAAAGAAAAGGCTAAAAATAAAGAATATAAAGAGCAAATTGCTCAAAGGCAAGATTTCATTAATGGATTGGTGGCACCAACAAATGTGCCTATCACAACGTCTACATCCCCAACATTAGTATCCCAATAGGAGATAGCTACACTAGATGTGCAAACACACGAGGCACATGTGATGAACTATTGGTTCATCAAGTTCTTGTGTGATGGGGATGAAGTAGTGAAGATATCCTTGTCAAATTGGGAACTGTTGAGTAATATAAAGAAGACTGATGACTTGAAGAAGGAGGTTGGTCAGAAGTAGTCAAGATTTGACTACATTAAAAGATATGAGGGTAGATGTAGGCACCCTTATGATAAAGAATGTCTTGACATCCCAAACATTACCACAATTAGATACTTGGTTTTTGGACATAAGATTTGAGGTCAATATATTGAAAAGGTGCAATTCTAGAATGACTGACATTAGTGTAAAAGCACATGAGCTCATGGTTGAGGAATTAGAAATTTTAGAAATTTTGGAAGGAGAAGTTGAGGGAAACATTGAGAATCAAGATGAAGAGTTTGCTATCAAGGCCTTAAGGGATAATTTTACTTCATTTCTAGAAGATCCTATTCAACACTTCTTGGGGGATACAATTGATTAGGCCATGCTGATGAGATACAATATTGATGAATATAATAAAGAGCTGGATAATAGGACCAATAGATGGATATCTTTGCAAGGATAGCTGAAAGCACAAGAGCATACTGCTATGAAGCCAAAAGTGCAGGATAGGGCAGAAATAGATAAGGCCCTAAGAGCTTATGAGCTTATCTAGGGCGTTGGATGATGGATAATTGAGGAACAATCAATAGAAGAAGAGTCTGATTGAGATGCAGAGTAGAAGGGTCACATTGACTAAGTCAAAGATTAAGAAGATTCTAGAACGCCAGTTGTAATCCACCAGATTGATTGCTAACTGGCAATCATTTGCCATGTTTCATCTTGACCATTGATTGATGTTGAATTGATCCCGATCATTTGATCTATTGTAACTATATCCTCTCCTTGTTCTATAAAAGGGGATGGACTATCATTTTTACATTATTAGTAGCTTAATCAAGAAATAATTGTTGAACTTTGTGATCACTATGTATACTTTTGTGACTTAGCATTTCCCCATGGTTCTTTCTTGAGACCAATTGTATATATCCATACATTTTAAATACTGAATGAAATAGAGATCTGGATTACATATTAATTGTAAATCTTGAGTAGTCTTTCTAGATGTCATCTTGATATGTCACTATGATTTGTTGTGTCCCTTGGAGTGCATTTGAATTGGTGAATATTGTTGTTATCATGTCCCTTGAATATTAGCATCAACTGTGTGTAGTTGTGGAACATCCTGGCAAAGCATGGTTTGATTTCATCTCTTTTTGTGAAGTATTGAATTGTGCATATGGATCAATGGTTAAAACTCACTCATTTCAGAATTTAAGTTCATTTCTTTTAAATTTCATTAATCATCATAATCAACTATAGAATATTTATACATGATAAGCAGAACATAGTAAATATGCAAATATTCGTAGATACATGAACATCTGGTGCATATTTGAACAAATCACATGTAAGATTGAAAATATCATGCAAATACTTAGAAATAATGGCAAAGAACATAGAAATATTAGCTTGTAGGCACATTATATAGAATAATTTAAGGTGCAGAAGCATAATTAAGTGAAGACTAGTCCAAATTCAAGTAAATTCAGAGGAACTAATCAAAGTTACATAAATCATCATGAACAATCTTAATCAGAGTAAAGATCAAAAGAATTGATCAAAATTAGAACAAATTCACATGAATATGTGTATATTTTGGTTAGAGATTATAGGATTTAATACAATTTGTTGAGATTTATAGAGAACAAGTGAAATAGAGTGAATATTTATATATCCGGATACAAATTACATCAAATTTCATGTGTAAAGCCTTTGAATGTTTAACAACTTCACATAAAACCACTGAGAGATTATCAGAAGATCATGACCTAATCAACGGAGACTTGGAATCATACATTTATTCTAAATTTATCATTTTCTTCAAGAGGATAAAGGTTTGTTTTGTGAATTTTTATCTCTATTAATATGACTAACACTTATATCAACAGGAAGTTCTAAGTATACAATATAATATCCAAGAAGTATTGGATGATTTAATAGGTCAATTCATTTATGATGATGATGATGATGATGAGCTGAAGGAAATTGATGCTTTGAAGACTAGATTCAAACAAATCCTCACTACTAGATTAGAGTAGCTTCCTTGCACCTTCAACATAAATTCTATGGATAGGATGTTAAAAATGAAATCATCTCTCAGGGCATATGAGAAGGATAAGTCTAAAGGAAGAGCCAAATATAATACCTTCCTTAAAACTTATGAGACTCTAAATTTTAGAGATTATTTTGTAGATGAACGTAATATGGATGTTGTCAATCCTACTCTCATTACTTTGATAGAGTATAAAAGAAAAGAAGATGAAAAGGATAAGATCATTGTAGAAGATATTTTAGATAGAGAACAATCTAAGTAAAGTCATTAGTTTTGAACTTTGTACTTTATATTTTTGTGATATTAATAACTTTTAAAATTGGGTGTTGGCTACCTTGGGAGATGTGTATTTTAAGTAATTTTATTTTGTAAAAGGTGTCACATGAGGACAAAATGTATTGGAACTTGTGCCTTCTTTCTTAGTGTAGGATGTAAGGTTATAGATCGATGGATAGAATTTCCCTACCGCCCAAGTGCCACAAATATTTAATTCTTTGTAAATCTACACCATTATATGTAAATGAATATTAGCCATCAAATCTCATACTAAGTGTGCTACCTTCCTCTATAAAAGGTAGTTTATTTACTTTCTATAGGGGTTGGAAATTGTTGAGACTCTAGAGAAATTATTGAATAAAATCTTTTTATGTAGTGTTCTTCTTTTACATGGTTTCTAAATGAGTTAGATAAATCAATGTTCCTTTGTTAATACATGAGTAAATATCTAATGGGCAAGCCAAGAAGTCTAGTCAAGATGAAGCTTGAGCATGCCTTGAACTATAAGCAAGGGCCAACTATGGCCAGAATGGACCAAATTGCTAGAAATTAGGAGCTTGAGCCTGATGGACTATGAACGCCCTGAACAGGGCCAAGAAGCTTTAGACTAGGGTTGAATGGCTTGAAAACCTACATAATAAAAATTGATCTGATCCCAAAAACTAAACCAAGCAAGTGAGACAAGGGGAGTTAGCCTTGTATCCTCCTTAAAAAACCTGCAAGACAAACTAATTGACCGAGAACAAAAAATTGTAGGGGGAAATATTGCCCTCTAAAAAAAATTGTATTTTAAAAAAAATCCGCAGAGGACTAATTGGAGGTTGTATGATCATACAAACCCTAGGCATTGGGTAATTTTTTTTTAAAAGATTCACTTTACTAAAAAATGTTACATGAAGGGCTATTCTTATTGTCTCGGGCCTTCTAGACTCAACAACAAGGTCCATTTGGCTCCATGATGAACCCTTGACAAGGATTGGTGCAATAATCACTCAATACGGGAAGGGTTTTGCTAGCATGAACTAGAATCACTTCCACAAAAGAAAATTACACATAATAAGCCTAATTGATATATTCAAGATATAATTAGAATGTACATAGATGCCTTGTATAAATAGGCATGAGAGAGGAGGTAGGATGGTTGAACACAATGACTGACTAACCTTCCTAAGATGTGACACTTGTGAGATCAAATGACAAGTGCTCATGAAAGTGGCAAGTAAATGTTGCAAGTATGGGCCTAACCGGTGTTGTCATTGATGTCAACATACTCAGGTTGCATTAATGAGAAGGATTGGATGAGCTGTGTGCTGAGGATATTGAGAAAATCAGTCTCAATCAGGAACAGTGAAGAATAGTGATGATAACAAGGTAAAAGTTCAAGATAGGTTGAGGATCAGAGGATACGGTTTAAAGGGTTTGTAGATATAAGTCTTGAGATGCTCCAGTCAATTTTTTAGGGATCCACATGAAGATCTGAAGAAGTTATGGTCGCTCAAGTAGAACCAGTTCCGATAGGTGCTTAGTGGTGACAGAGTGAGACAGATAGGTCCGGTAAGGTCTGGTAATGCATTATCCCACTCTGCAGATTTGAGGAAGTGTTGAGGACATCCTTGTGAAGTGTCAAGTAGATCAGTTTGTGGTTTGAAGGTCTGGAAGAACCTATTCCTTTGTGATAGTGAGACAAACTATGTTCTTGAGGTTCCAGATGAAGGAGAGAAGAATTCCAATAGGCAGATGAAGTGTGGATGTTCTTGGTGTTTTAGGGAAGGTTATGATGATCGCTGGATCATGTCCAGCTCATGTTGGCGGTCCGCATTGAAGTTAGAGTTTGGATTTGATGGATAACCATCGGTTGTTGGTGTTCTTTCTGAGACTGGCCGACCAGATGTATTACAAGTCTTTTAGATGATTTACAAGTGTTTGCTGACTTAGATGATTGTTCTTAAGTTGATGTCGTGTATAAATAAGGGATTGTGAAGTCATTTCAAAGTGTGGCTTGGAAGATGAGTGTGTGGTAGCGAGGAGAAGAGCGAAAGACAGAGCAAAAGGTTTGGGCTTAAATGGAACTGACTCAAACATGGTGAAGATACTAACTACCAGTTCAAGTATGTGATACTCATTCTTTTGTAGACAGTGTGTCTCTTGTAGGCAGTGAGCCTCTTGTGAGTAGTGTGCTTGGGCAGTGAGCCCTAATTGGCATGTGCTATTTTATTCTTTCTATTCTTCTAACTGAGAATATTATCTTGGGTTAATCACCCCATGGTTTTTCCCTTAACGGGGTTTTCCATGTCAAAATCTTGGTGTTTCATGTGTTGATGTGTTTCTACTATTTATTTGTTACATTATGCTTTCATGATTGATCTTCTATTATGCTATGTGGAGTTAAGTACATAAAAGGGGAGAAAGTTTTATACAACTGATTCACCCCCCCTCTTAGTTGTGTGCCCTAAATCCAACAATTGGTATCAGAGCTAAGTTCCTCTAAAAGGAGCTTAACCGCTTGAGGAGATCCAGGATGTCATCATACAAGAAGGATAGTCTGAAGTTTGATGGAACCAACTTTACTCTTTAGAAAGGTCGCATGAAATGTCACTTACAGTGTATGGGTTTTGCATACTAGTCCATGGTTACAAAAGCTTATATACCTCCACAGGGTGGTCCGACAACCCTAAATGAAATCACAGATGCTGAAAACAATTTGCGGACCAAAGAGGCTCTTCTAAGTGCATTATCTGACTCAGAGCTCTCAAATGTTATTGATCTACCAACTGCCTTTGAGATTTGGGGGAAACTAGAACTTTTGCATGAAGGAGATCAATTTGTTAAATATGCAAAGTTACAAAGTCTAAAAGGAAAATTTGAAAAACTAAAGATGAGAGATGATGAAAATATTACCTCTTTTATGCCAAGAGTGAATGAGCTGGTTTGTGGAATTAGAAATACAGGTGGAATCCTAAGTGAAGAAGAGATTGTTGGCAAAGTTCTCAGATCCCTTCTTGCTTCTTATAGAATCAAGGCTTTTGCAATCGAAGAATTCAGAGCTCACACAACAGTCACAAGAGATCAATTGGTTGGTAAGTTGGCTGCTTTTGAAATGGCTGAGTTTGGAGATGATCCCCCCAAGACTGAATCTGCAGTCAAAGCCAGTGCCTCTGTGAAAGGTAAACAAAGATTTGATCCGGGAGAGAACTCATCAAGGAAACTATCATGGTATGATCAAGCAAGAAAAGACATGGAAGAAGAAGAAGCAGAAACAACTCAACTTGAAGCCCTCATTGCAAAGAGACTGCCAAGAGGATCCGGTAAGTATGAAGGAAAATTACCCTTTAAGTGTTTTAACTGCAATAAGATTGGTCACTTTGCCTCAAAATGTCTGGAAAGATTTTCAAGGTCAAATTCTAACAGACAAAGGTTCCAAAAGAATTGTTATTATGTTCATGAAGAAGATGATAATGAAGGAGTAACAGATGATGAATCAGAGATAGGAAACAAATCCAGAAATGAATGGGTGTTTATTGCCATCAAGGAAGAAGATCCAATGCCCTCTGAATCTGTCAATCATAAAGTTGTAGAAAGAGCTCTAGCTGCCCAAGTTGAAGAAAAGGATGATTGGGTCATTGATAGTGGATGCTCTCATCATATGACAGGTGACAAGAACAAGTTCTTAGATTTAGAAAGGTATGAAGGAGGAATCGTAAAGTTTGGTGATAATTCTGCTGGTAGAATCAGAGGTAGGGGAACTATTTCTTTTGATGGAAAGAACAAAACTGGTAATGTACTGTATGTTGAAGGATTGAAGCACAATCTTCTCAGTGTTGGACAGTTGGTGGGCAAAGGTTATGATCTCTGGTTCAAGAATGGAAAATGCAAGATCTTTGAAAGCTTCGGAACTAAGATTGCATCCGGTACTCAAATAAAAGGTAATATCTTTCATCTAGTTGGTACTGATAAAAGTTGTCTGTTTGTTCAAATTGATCAGAGTTGGTTATGGCATAGAAGGATGTGTCATGTAAATTTTGATAACATCATCAAGATAAGCAATACTCAGGCTGTAAGAGATCTTCCAAAATTGGTAAAACCTATAAATAGTTTGTGCAAAGAATGTCGGCTAGGTAAACAGAGCAGAGTCTCATTCAAAAGCAAGGATCAGTCCTCTACTGGATTATAGGAACTAGTTCATACTGATCTATGTGGTTCGACAAGAATCAAGAGTATGCAAGGTGATAGATATTTCATGTTACTAATTGATGACCATTCCTGGATGATGTGGGTTACCTTTTTGAAAGAAAAATCAGAAGCTTTTGAGAAGTTCAAAATCTTCAAGGCTATGGTTGAGAATCAAACTAGATTAAAAATAAAATGTCTGAGGTCTGATAGAGGCGGGAAATTCACATCTGGTGAGTTCATAGATTTTTGTGAGAAGCATGGTATAAAGAGACAATTGTCTGCTCCTAGGACTCCACAATAGAATGGAGTAGTAGAGAGAAAGAACTGGACCATCCAGGAAGCATCTAAGACAATGATGATGGAAGCAAATGTTCCTCAGATGTTTTGGAGAGAAGCTGTCAGCACTGCAATCTATACTCTCAATCGAGTTCAAATCAGAAGCGTTACCGGTAAGACTCCTTATGAACTTTGGTTTGGCATCACTCCTACTGTGAGGTATTTTAGAGTATTTGGTAGCAAATGTTACATTAAAAGAGATGAAGATCTAGGCAATTTTGATGCTAGAAGTGATGAAGGAACATTCTTGGGTTACTCCACTCAAAGCAAAGCTTACCGGTGTTACAATAAGAGACTCAGAAAGATGATAGAAAGTACAAATTTCCAACTCGTTCTTAAATGCGTTTTCCTTGAATCTCCTATGTGTGCAAGTGCTAGCTTTTAACATAGGTGAGGGTGCCGCTTGGAAAATCCCTTGACACCTATAGGTCCTACTGATTTAGTGCATATCCTGAGATCGCCCCTCCTCATTGTGTTTTAAGCATCAAATCTTGCCTTGCCTGTGTCACCATTTGAGACTTAGTGAAGATGCCATGTTCAATCCTTTAACTTTGTTCAATCCTTTAACCTTGTTCAATCCTGCATACTAACGACCTTTTCTATGAATGATAATCTTTTTACTTAACCGAATCCTTCTTTTAAAGGAATTAATACCATTTTGCTAAATTTAGCTTAAGTTTGTATAATTTTAAAAAATGGTTATTAACTGCTAAAACATAAATATATTCTAATTTAAAATTAGAAAGGAATCATTTTATCCTTTTTAGTATGATTTTTGCATGTACAGATTTAGAATAGAAAGTGTATACACTTAAAAATGACACGACTCTAACTAAATAAATATTTTAAATATTTATTTCATTTTAAATTCCTCTATCAATAAATAAATAAATCAATTTATTTATTTGATTCATATTTCTCTAAAAATTAAATAAAATCATTTATTTAATTAAATCATTCAAATTCTTTTAAAATCATTCTAAATTAAATAATACCAAATTATTTAATTAATTCTTCTCATTCTCTATATTTAAATAAATCCAAATATGTATTTAAATTATCTATTTCCTCCAAAATTGAATTAATACAAAAAATAATTCAATTAATCCACGTGCACATGTAATTAAATATTTTTATATTTAATTAGCTAATATCCCCTCACCCACATGTCCTATTTATCCTCCAGTTAAATTAGTTAACTCTTCAATCAATTCACGTAATTGAATAGTCTATTTTGTCAACTCCTCAATCAGCCCACGTATCTCTCCAATCAATTCTGTTAACTGGTCAATCATCTCAGTTAACTCCTCAATCTATTCTGTTATCTCCTCTGATGCATGAAGAAGTAGGACACTTGTTCTCTCCAGATTCGCACACATCCTCTCAAATTTCCTCAACTATTGATCTTCTTATTCATTCTACACCATTGATCTTCTTTCTCACATATCTATAAATACAACCCCTATTCCTCCATTTCATTCATCCAAACTTTTTATAAACTTACTCTGTAGGAATCACAGGGCGCCTTTGGCACAAATCACTCCATAGCTTGAGATTAATTGTCACACCATTATCACCATTACCATTGTATTGTGAATATCCTCTTCATTGCAAAAGCTATCAACAACCATTCTCCATTGTCATCTTGGAAAAATGCAAGGAAGTGCACCTTCTGAGGGCTTTATTCATACATGAGATCAATTCGAAATAGGCGACCAATGGAAGTCACATAATAGAAAGGTTTGCAAAGTATTGTGTTCTTTGTATTTGATCTTATTTATTTCAATTTCATTGAGTTATTGGATTATATTGATATATTGATATTGTTCTCATTTTTCTGATAATTATTATTATTTTTTAATCTTAGCTATGATTATTCACGATCTTAGATAAGAAAAGAAATGTATCTATTATAATTAAATAATAATAATAATATAAATGTTTTAGTGTTACTTTTTCCTTGGATAAATAATTGGTAAAATTTGATAGAGGTAATATTAATCTTGTTAATCATTATTCTCTAACTTCTTGAATCAAAGTAATTTGTGTGCTTTGGTAAGTAGTATAGTCTTAAGTTAATGGAAATAAGTGTTAGTATTATTCAAGAATAATGTTAGTTTTCAAATAGGGTATTTGATTTTGACTTAGGGTAAATTGTTTGATAAAATTCTAAGAGATTTTTTTTTAGTACCTTTAAGGTTGTTCAAGATGGTTAGCTTAATTTTCCATAGAGTTATAGGTTAAACTAAGTGTACAAATCACTAGGGAAGAAAGACAGTGTTGTATGTTGCTATCTTTAGTTAATTAGAACTTGTGCGAATCCTTCTTAAGCTAATTGTTGTTCTTGGTATTTAGTAATCTTTTAAAGACTCTTTTAGTATTGACTTTAGTACTAGGAAGTGTCAATTTTATTATGGACATGTAAGGACCTAATCTCAATTATATTATGTCAAATAACTTCATCCACCTTATGTTTTCTCCATACCATGACTCCATCAAGACACCCTAGATTCTTCTTATGATCTAGTTGGGAAAAAAGATTGTGTCCAATTTGAATAAAGGTGTATAAATCAACCTAATCAGGTTGAGAGTCTAGTTGACGAACTACAGAGCCTCTGTGCTATGCGTACATAGGCAAGGCCATCATTGATGAGACCCCGAGGCATTAGGTCTGGCCCTTAGGGCCTACAATATTTCCATCTTGTACAATGTTACCTATTATGATTTTATTGATTAGGTGAGAGTAACACTTATATTTAGTGGTACAGATTCATGATGGTTATCTATATAGGGTACTGGTGCTAAGACAATATCCTATGAAGGTCGTAAGGAAAATTTGAAACTTAAGGTGATAATTAGTTGATCACTTCATATGCAATGACCTTATATTGAGTACTTATGTTCCTAATCCGGTGATGTATAGCAAAGTTGAAATATATATATGTTGTAGCTAACCTATGGGTGATGTTAGTGTACTTGTCATTAGATATGAGTGTTTGTATTTCTTTCCATTCACGAAGGATCAAATGTAACACTATCTTTTCTACCTTACAACTTTACTATCGTATAGTACACACTGAAGTCTTGTTAAGCTATACAAGAAATGATTAACTTTGGGTTCTATTTATGATGATTGTTACAAAAAGTTTCATAAGATGCACCAATATATTCTTTGCATGTCTGATAAAGTATATCAGTTTAATTTTGATCTTATGTTTGATTAACATTTTAAAACTTGATTCAAACTATTTAATAATGATATTTGTTAATAATCTAAGATTTGTGGTTCATTCTCAAGTGAAATAACTTGGACATGACATAACCACCAATGACACGTGATGTGTGAGGCCCATTCCTCCTTGTGACTACTGTAGGCATAAAAAATTGACCAATTGATCATTTTCCTAAGTCATGATTTAATTAATTTTAATTAATTAATTAAATGCTCCTTAAATCCTAATCCACCCCTAATCCTAAGGTTTAATTAATTTTAATTAATTAATTAAACCTTTTCATCTTTTGACCCTCCAGTAAATAATAAATTAAAATTAATATATTTAATTTATTATTTACAAAGCAAAACCCAAAACCTAAAACCTAAAAATCATTCGTAAAAAAATAACACAAAACCTGTTGGAACACCAACCTTACACCGTTCAACCATTCAACCAATTTACGGTTTAACTGCCTAAACCACTTTTACCCAAATTTTATAAAATGAACCCTTATCTTTCATTTACGACCCCCCTGGCTAAAATTATATGAGAGTTATGATAAATACGAGCAACCACATTTGAATCATTTGGTAACATCTACCTAATTTATCTTTATTTGGTGCATTTGATATGAATTTAGGGTTTTGTTATATTGACAAATCTTTTGTTTGAATTTATATCTCTTGCATACAACTACAGCTATATTTGGATAGTATTTCTTTTGTTTATGATTACTTAGGGACTTGCTCATTATATTTTTTTACGATCATGGACTTGTGTGGATACTAAAATTATGGCTAGATTAGTGGCTTTTATCAGTTGTTACACTAATTTAGTTAGTTAGTAACTATGATTTACTCACATTATCTATATGATGGAATTAGAAGTACTTATTTCATCATGTCATGTTGATTCAATTTTAGTATGGATTTAATCATGTGATTTAATTTGATTTTAATTATTGGAGGATATGGAAAGGAAAGTATGAAATAATATTTTATGGATTATTGTTGATAACTTTTGGTTAAATTATGATTATGGACTTGTTTATAATTTATGGATTAGGTTTTATGAATTAAAGTTAATTTATCATTTTGAGTTGATTTTTGATCGAACATAATTGTGTAGGATGAATCTAAGCTATTAGTGGTAAATGGTATGCGGTTGTGTAATTTTGTATTAATGTGATTTAAATTATAGATTAAAACTTTTATTGAGATCTTCTTTAATCATGATAATGTTGCTACTTATGATATATCTATATTTTGTATATTAATTTAATTATAAGTTTTTCTTTGGCTATCATCTTAAATATATTAATGTTTTTATGCAAGTGTGTAAGTTAAATTTCATGGCCAGTAGAAAAATCATGGAGATTCCCCAAGAAACCATTGTTGTGTTTCTCCAATGTACCTAGGCCTTATCCTAAAAGAGGATTGAGGTATTCATGTGTAAAAGTGTTGTGAGAATTGTGATTGTGTTAATTATATTTTTATTATTTTATGTGGGGTGTGGTTAAATTCCCTTAAGTGTTAAATCTTGAATTGAAACTTAAGAAGGAGTTTTAGGGGTCATAAAGTGTTATTTTTTATTATTTATATAAAATTAAACCCCTATAGTGATAACTTATGAGTGGGGCCCATGTTTGAATGTTTAAAAAGTGTTTTGGAAGCATCTAGAGGCTTGAAAAGTGCCTTAGATGATAGGTGACAAGTATTTGTGAGGCAAAACCTAATTTTGAATTACAAATCAAAACCTAACCTAGTTTTATATTTTATTTATTCTCTTTTGGAAGCCTTTTTTGGGGTTGGCTTTTTATTGTTAGAAATCTTTCATTTAAAAAAAAGGGTTTGGAAGAGAAAAGATTAGAGGGAGAGCTTAGGAGCTTAGAGAAGAGGAAAGTTATAAGAAATTCGATCAAGGCTTCATCTAGCTTAGTTAAAGCATAGAGGTGGGATTTTATGCCACTTTTAGATTGTGGTAGTGTATTTTGTGGCTAAAATAAAAGAAACATAGTTGTTTTTTTTTTTTTTGTGATCGTTCTTGTTTTATTGTGTTAAATACCCCTTTGTGAGTTACTATTTTGTATAATGGTCATTTTGGGGTATGGGATTATGTTGGGTGCAGATCTCCTCACTTGGGTTAAGAGCCACCCATGTGTTTGTTGTGAATTAAGGTGTCTCAACCTTGGTAATTCCTTACATTTATTTATTGTACTATATTTATTTATTGCCTATTGTGTAATTAAGATGCAAATCTTGTTTTGTCATCTTGTGGGAGTTGGCACAATGATGTGTCATCCTACATGGAAGATGACCACATGTAATTTTGTCCTTGTTAGAACTGAAAATTACTCCTTGTGTAGTGTGAGCTGACAGATTCTCTCGCTAAAGCGGTTTCTACTTATCCAAAGACTACAGCAGTTCTTGTGAGGAATCATGGCATCTATATATGGGGTGACTCATGGATAAGTGCCAAGACCCAGACAGAATGCTATCACTATCTCTTTGATGCTGCCTTCAAGTTATATCAGATGGGTTTGGACCCATCTACTCCAGATCATGGTCCAATATCTAAAAGGTTACGGTCACTAATACTTGGGGAAACTCAACAAAATTGTGTGGTGCCCAGAGCTCTCAAGGAATATGGTCGCACAGAACCATCTTATCGTTGCATTCTGCTGGATATAGAAGGGACCACAACACCAATATCATTTGTGTCTGATGTTCTTTTCCCTTATGCTCGCAACAATGTAGGGAGCCACTTGAGGGAGACTTATGATACTGAAGAAACTCAAGCTGATATCAAACTCTTGCGTATGCAAGTGGATGAAGACCTTAAGCAGTATAAGGAAACGTGGGATGAATCCGCATTTGTGGAAATAAACCAGGTCAAATTTGCACTGCAGATTTGACCCCAAACAGTTGAAACAAAATGTGAAATGAGCAGTTGTGTGCAAATGAAGAGGAAATAATTCAAGTTCGTGAAGCTAGGCAAAATGAAATAGTTAGCCTTACTAGAGAAAAAGCCTTGTTATCACAAAGATTAGGTGAATTTGAAGCCACAACATCACGTTTAAAGTCTGAAATGAAGGTTGAGTTGGATCGTTTCTCACGGGAGAAAAGGGATCTCTCTAAACAAATATGGGAAGCATAAACATCATTAAATTACAAAAGTAAAATAGAATGGGAAATTATTTTGAGTGAATATAACAAGATTAAAATGAGAATTGTTTTTTACTCGGAGAGGATTTATTTTTCTGAAGATTTAACCTGATCCAACAAAAAAATTTTATATCTCAAGGGATTAATTTAAAAGGTAATAATTTTTACCTAGAAAATATTTTTAAAAGGAACATACAAAAGTTGATAAAAATTTCACCGAGGAGCAATAATCATATTTACCCAAATAAATATTTTTGTCCAATGTAAGTGAAAATATATGATGGTAAATATAAAGAAATGAAGAAAAGCTAATAAGGAATGAGATTAAATATTTTAATGATGAGGGTTAATTGAAATATTTAATTTGGCAAAGGCGAGTATTTTATTTTACCGAGAATAAATTAAATAAAGAGTTATACCAAAGAAACTGGGCAGCAACAAGAATATTTTGTGATTGGTAAAAGATTTATGTTAAGATTAATCAAACCTAAAGTCATGACAAAAGATTTGATTAAATTATTAAGAGCCTTAAAAAGAAACATCAATGCAAACTATTATTAACATTTGGGTATACAAAGTGACAATAAATTAAGATAAAATCAAATATTGTCACGGAGATGAAAACCCTAAATATAAATATAAGTGAGAAAATATACAGCGGAAACAATACCTCACGACACAAGTCCTAAGGTCCACATCAATGAAAACTCTATGTTTATATATTATTGATCTGACGAATAATTTGTTTCCTTTGCAGGATTAGGGTTGTGTTGAATGCAATGAAGTGGCTCTCGACTAGCGGTTAAATGCTCTCAACGGGAAGATTAAATATTTTATTTCAACTTGAGATGATCGTTAAAGTTTTCAAATCAAGTTTATGTAGTAAAATATACCGTTTCTCATGGTTAGGTTCAACCAGTTATCAACCGTCATGAATTTTGTAACGGGTCTGAGGCTTGTTGCATCTCTTTAAATAGAGATCCCAGGACCCGGAGAAGGTAGTTAGAAAAAAGTCAAAATAGGGTTAGAATTAAGTTAGAAATAGAAATTCTTTACACAGACAAATTGAAGCCATTTTTGGATATCTGATGCAAGTTTATATGCAATTTTGTTTCTGAAAGAGGCTATGGCGCATGATATGTTCTGAGGCAACATTTGAGGATTGGAATTCGAGATACATTGTGATGGTATCATCTGTTTGTCATTTTAATTCAGTTAATTTAATTATCTCTATATCATTCATTTTTTGATTATTCAATTTAAATGTGTTAAGGGTATGTTTAAATTGTCTGATTATAGTTGATAATTCAGTGTAATTGATTTGATTGGTTTCTCAGAGAATTAAATCCTTTCTCATCAATTATAGTAATCTTAAAATGTTGAATGGATTATTAAGTACGATTAATTGACTAGGTTATTGATTTGTCTCCATAGTTGATCTAATTTGTTAATTTGCAAATCTAAATTGGTTCTTTCCAGAAAGATTAAAATCCTTTTAGTGTTTTGCATTTAATGTAATTATGTCCTTTGGATTATTAAGAATGAATTAATGATTTCTTCCTTGCATGTTTGTACAAGTTACAAACTATTATATGTGCCAATCAGATTGAATTATTACCTGATACAAGTATTTGTTTCTGACATCCTGACTTCGTTGCCCAAACAGACAAAGCACCAATCAAACTATTGATTTATTTTATGTTTAAAATCTTTACTCTGTTGTAGATTCATTTCATGTTATTTGTTATTTATTTCTGTTTGAATTTAGGTTAAATCATTTGCTTTCCTTAGAAATAGTTTTCAGTATTTCATCTGATTTACATGTATGCCAGTGTAATTGGATAAACTAGCAACAAACCAACATAGATTTGATCATACAACCTGCTTTGATAATCAAAGGTTCACCCGCCTAGGTTGTAGCAGGACCTAAAGCGCAGGGAGAAGCTGATCGTTAAGGTCAAACTCCAGTCATTGGCTCAAAAACGTTGTAGATTTGACCATAGGGCTTGGCATCCCCTTAGAATCCACAACCTGCATTTTTGAGATCCAACAAATTGGCAACTCTGCTAGGCAGAGTTTGCCTGAAAATCTAAAACCATTTGTTATAGAGTCAAATCCAAAGTTTTAATTGAAAGACTCCGCTGGGAAGAAAAGAAACAATTTTAATTTTCCTACTTAAAAGAAGTAGGTGGCGACTCCATTCTAATCATAGATTTTAAACAAATATTATTTTTACAAACATGAATGGAAGGAGGTCTCTGCAGAAATGGACAACCAAAAATGGGTCCCCTCAAACTAAAGGCAATACTGATAAAGACAGGGAAACACTTAAACAACCACATGAGAGTACAAGTACTCCTGGCCAAAATTATACGATATATACCTCCCCATTCGATGATGAAGTTGAGAATCCTATGACACCAACAGATAATCCTAATGATATGTTTAATTAGGAAGCACAGCCACAAAGGACTAATGAGATATAAAATCAAGGTGAGGGAAATCATGAACATACTAATCATCAAGCTATCATAGACTATGACTGTATGACTGATCAGGAACTTGATATACATTTAGAATATCAAGAACAAAGACTCAAAAATAGACAACAAATGATACAAAGAGCTGAAGAAATCAATAGACAAATGGCCCTTTTAGATCTTCAAGCACGAAATTTGACTAAGTATGTGCCCCCACATAGAAACAATAATAATCCACATGGAATGTCTCAGAATACTACTGCTGTTGGAAACATTAGGGTACCCCATAATACATGCAATAATCTTAATCAGCAAAATAGGCAAGTACATAGACCTCCACCTATAAATACTGCGAATGTTCACCAACAACATCCGCCTCCAGGGCAAAGACTTAACAATCAACAACCACGACCTCCCCCACAACAAAATGTGTATCATCAGCATCATATCCAACCCAATATGTATCAACAACCTCCATTTGGATACCACTATGATCCACCATACCCTAACATGCCACCTCCAAATCCTATGAGTATGGCTAGACAATTTGACTTGACCGGATATCAACTATATCCTTACCCCATGGATAATAGTTGGAGGAACACTGTACCTAAGTTTGCAGGAAATAGTGAATTGACAGCAGAGGAACATAGTAGACGATTCAATGCTTTTATACAAGACATTGGCATTGAATATGAGGATATAAAAATGAAATTATTTATGATATCTCTTATTGATGAAACAAGAGATTGGGTAAATAGTTTACCAGATGCTTCAATATACTCCCTGACAGATTTCCACAATCAATTTCTTGAACAATATGGAAATCAATGTGCCCCTGAGTTTGCTCTTCATGAACTAATAACTATTCAAAAGTATCAAAATGAACAAGTGTATGATTTTAATTTGAGATTCACTAAGTTATATAACAAGATCCCACAAGAATCCAAACTGAACAACCAAGCAGCCCTTAGCATATACTTGAAAGCATTCGACCCAAAGACAGGTTATGAACTTAGGAACAGAAGTCTTAGAACTTTGGCAGAAGCATAGAAAATAGCTCTCACTATTGAAAACAATAAAAAGGCCGCTGGGATAATTGGAAAAAGAGAAAATATAAGAGTCCCTCAAAACCCTAATCCTCCTTCAAACAAACAAGATTACTCACATAGAAATGAAAGGCCCAGACTTCAGGATATGCCATATCATACAAACTGGAAAGATGGAAAGCCCATAGATAATAATAGGAGACAAAACTATGGAAAAGATACCCCTGACCCTTTAAAGAAAAATGGCACCCATATGGTAGAAGACAACCCATGGTGTATGCCCTGTAATTTGCCGCATTCTCCTGATTATTGTGTGGTAGCACAATCAGTACAAAAGGATCAGGTCTCTTATAACTCTGAAAGGGAAAATCATACTATAAACATGTTGGGTACTAAACCTCACACTTTTGAAGAAGACTATTCATCTAATGAGGAGGCAGGATACGAATATGATGTGGGAATTCAAAAGTATAATGTGAACATGGGAAAACAAGAAATATTTTCTGACCATGAGGAGGATTTAAGGAACTATGGATATGGTCTTGATACAACACATAATTGTCATTGGCGAAAACCTTCTGAGGAAGAGAGAAAATCTTTAACAATGGCTGCGGTAGCACAAGCCAAGACTAGTTACAACTTGAGAAATAGAACAATCAATGTTGAACAAGGTACCCCTAGAAGTGTGTTTATCAAAAATCAAGTCACCGGTAAAAATGATGAAAGCAAAATTGAGAAAATACCTCATAAAATAGCTCCTGTTAATACACAAAACAAAACAAAGGATAGCTCACAAACTGAGGAAAAAAGGCAAACAAAAGTTGAAAGGTTAGAACCAAACATAAATCCCCCATTTGATATTGCCCAAGCTATTTCTCAAGTGAAAATATCTGTACCACTTCTAGAAATGATGAAGGTAGAAAAATATAAGAATACAGTGGTAAAGGTGATCTCAGATGTATCAGACAAAACACTAGAACAACCTAGCCATAAAATAAATAATGTCCAACAAGAACCTGTCAAAACCCCTGAGGTTTACTTAGGTGATACGTTAATGAAGAATCCATCTCAAGTAGACCCATTCTATATCACTTTGTTAATAAGAAATAAATTAGTTAGGAACTGCATGCTTGATTCAGGAGCAGCACTGAACATAATGCCTATGGCTGTCATGAGAGGGCTTGGAATGTGGGTAGATACTACATTTGGCAAATGTTATGCAATGGATAATAGGTCTGTGCTAGTTCTAGGAGTCATGAAGGATGTTGAAATAAAATTGGCATCTCACCCTGAAGCTGCTTATAAAATTGATATCACTGTGGTAGATATCCCACCTTATTATGGAATGTTGTTGTCAAGACAATGGACTGCTATGGTAGGGGGAAATGTGCAATTAGACTTATCTTACACCACTATCCCAGTAGGAACACACGCAGTTAAACTTTATTGGGAACCACGGTTTGAAAATATTATAGAAAAGATTGATCCAAACCAAATGACCTACTTTTGTGACATAGATCTTGGCACATTTAGGATAGAAGAAAACAATCTTGAATTGAACAACACTGACCCAATTCACCATGAAGCCCAACTTGATGAAAATGGTGTATGGACCATGTATTTTGATGGCGCATGCAGCAAGGCAGGGAATGGGGCTGGGATACTTTTTATATCACCATCAGGAAAGACATTCAAATACTCATTTTTCTTGGCCTTTGAATGTACCAATAATGTAGCCGAATATGAAGCACTTTTGATTGGCTTGAGCATTGCTAGAAAATACAAGATCAAACTGTTAACTGTATATGGAGACTCTGAGTTGGTAATTTCACAAATCAAGGGCAAATATTCCTCAAAAAACAAAAGATTAAAACAATACAAGAATGCAGTTCTAGATGATATAGAAATATTTGATGCTTTTGCGATAAATTGGATAGATAGGTCAAAAAATATAATGGCTGATTTTCTTGCAAACATAGCTTTGAAAAGGGATGATATTACCCTATCAGGTATTTCAGAAGTTGAGTTCAAAACTAGACCAATTATCCTAGACAACATATATAACTGGCAAGTTTTTGATAGTGATGTTGATTTACTCAAATTTTTGCATTGTATAGATCAGTATGAGAATCAAGAGATTGATCTTAATGCTTTTGTTGAGGAGATTGATGGTAAAGAGACTTTATTTGGGAAGGAAATTATCCAACTTAAAACCAATAAGATTCCGAAGGGGTTAGTAGCATTAGAGAGAGTTTTTGATGCGAATGATCAATCCATTTCCAAAAAAGTAACAATAAAAGAGGAAGACGTGGAAGAAATAAATTTAGAAACTAAATTGTCACCTAAAAAAGTCTACATTGGAAATAAGATAACCCCTGCAATTAGAAACATGTTAATTACATTATTGAGAAAATATAAACATGTATTCGCCTGGTCCTATGATGATCTTAAAACTTATAGGGAAGATTTATTCTAGCACGAAATCCCTCTGAAGCCAGATGCTAAGACTTATAGACAAAAGCAAAGACCTATCAACCCTGTGTTAGAACCAAAGATGTATGAAGAACTCATGAAACTCAGGGAGGCTGGCATCATAAAACCAATTAGGCATTCATCCTGGTTTCAAAATTTAGTGCCTGTTAGGAAAAAGAATGGGGATATTAGACTTTGTGTAGATTTTAGAAACTTAAACATATCCTCCCTTAAAGATAATTATCCCTTGCCTAATATGGAAATCTTGTTACAAAGGGTTACTGGCTGTGAATTGTTATCCATGATGGATGGTTTCTCTAGTTATAACTAGGTTAAAGTTAAAGAGTCTGAAAAATACAAAACAACCTTTACAACCCCATGGGGAACATACGTATATGTAAGGATGCCATTCGGCCTTACAAACGCTGGAGCTACATTCCAAAGGGCAATGGATGTTGCTTTCATAGGTTTAATAAATAAGATCATGGCTGTGTATCAAGATGACCTCACTGCATACTCAAAAAGGGCAGAGGATCATGTGAATCATCTTGAGAGAATATTTATAAGAGCACTAGACTATGGTGTTTCCTTGAACCCTAAGAAATGTAAATTTGCAGTCACAGAGGGGAAATTGCTTGGGCACATAGTATCCAAAGATGGAGTTAGGATTGATCCTGAAAGAGTAGATGCGATAGATAAAGTTCCTATCCCAAAGATAGTCAAGGCCATACAATCATTCTTTGGACAAATAAACTTTGTGAGAAGATTCATACCTAACTTTGCAGAAATAATTAATCCTATATCTAGAATGTTGAAGAAAAATGCAAAGGTTAATTGGACAGATGAATGTATAGAAGCTTTTGCATCCATAAAAAAAGCAATTAAGGAAGCTCCAGTGCTAAAATCCCCTGATTTTAGTAAACCTTTTCAGATTTTCTCCTTTGCATCTTTTCATACAGTAGCAGCAGTAATGCTACAAAAGAATAGTGAGGGTTATGAGCAGCCTATTTCCTTTTTCAGTAAATCACTCCAACATGCAGAACTTAACTATGATATCACTGAAAAACAAGCCTATGCGTTAGTAAAAGCAGTTAAGGCATTTAGACCTTACCTAGTTGGGGCTAAGGTGATAGCTTATGTCCCAAATGCAGCAGTCAAAGATGTGTTTATGCAAAATGAAGTGACTGGGAAGAGATGTAGGTGGATAAACTGACTTCAAGAATTTGATATAGAAATTCAAATCACAAAACTGGTAAGGGGACAAGGGCTAGCAAAATTAATGACTGAAACAAACCTTGAGGCTGCCCAAGTATGTAATATTGAAAATGAAGAGGACATGGTAACAAGTATTGAGAAAACTCCTTGGTATACTGACAGTGTGTACTACCTCAAACACATGAAATGCCCTGAAAGATTTGATGATAATAAGAAAAGAACTCTAAAATTGCATGCTTCAAAATATGTGCTTATAGAGGGAGATCTTTATTGGAAAAACAAGGATGGTATCTTATTGCTCTGTTTAGATGAAGAACAAGCTAAATCTGCCTTAAAAGAGATGCATCAGGGAGTGTGTGGTGGCCATTTCTCAGCTAAAACCACATCACACAAGATATTAAGGGCTGGCTACTATTGGCCCAAGGTCTTCAATGATGCTTATAGCTTTACTAGGAAGTGTGAAGCCTGTCAGAGATTCTCAGGGAAGTTAAAATATCAAGGGGCATTACCCTTGAGACCTATGCAAGTTGATGCCCCATTTCACCAATGGGGAATCGACTTTATAGGAGAGATTATGGAGAAATCAAGTGGCGGCCATAAATGGATATTAGTAGCCACCGACTATTTTATGAAATGGGTGGAAGCAATACCCACAAAACAAGCAACTAGCAAGGTTGTGATGAATTTTCTATTGGAAAATATTATAACTAGATTTGGGGTACCATCGAGGCTCATAACTGACAATGGAATGTGTTTTAGATCTGATGAGTTTAAAAAATTTTGCAAATCTTATGGCATCATGGTCTCATATTCTTCTCCATATCACCCTCAGGGTAATGGGCAAGCTGAGTCTAGCAATAAAAGTATCCTGAAGATTATAAAAAGAATGTTGGATAATAATAAGAAAGCCTGGGATTCCAAATTGAGATTAGCACTATGGGCTGATAGGATCACAGTAAAGAAGGCAATTGGCAAATCACCATTTGAGCTAGTATATGGAACTCATGCTAGACTCCCAATACACAACCTATTGCCAGTATGTAAGTTTATCCTGCAAGAGGATTGGGATGTCCCAGAACTGATGGAAAAGAGGTTAGAACAACTAATGGAATTAGATGAAATAAGAGAACAAGCAATGCAACAAAATAAAAAAATGCAAATGCAAATGAAATACCTATATGATAAAAGGGCTAAAGTCAGAAAATTTGAGGTAGGTGACATAGTGCTTATGTGGAATGCTAGAAATCAAGAAAAGGACAAACATGGGAAGTTTGAGGCTCTGTGGATCGGGCCCTTTGTCATCAGTGACAAAGGAGGGGAAGATTCCTATCGTTTACAGAACATGTTAGGTGAGGAACAAGAACTGCCGGTACATGGACAGTTCTTGAAACACTTTTTCTCTTAGAAGAAAACCAGAGGGAAAAGAATTGCCAGTGCATGGACAATTCTGGTCAATACTCTCAAAAATACTTCTTTCCATGCACAGTAGTTCCACTATTCATCATAGTTCATAGTTTGCCCAATGAATAAGGCACTGGTCTACACCCCAGAGATCTAGGGATCTTGCTATGCCCACATGGGCCATACATCCCCAGACGGAGCCTATGTTAGAACTGAAAATTACTCCTTGTGTAGTGTGAGCTATGGTTCAACAACTTGAGGACAAAACCCCTCAAGGTCTGAAATTATAGGACGAATACCCCCAAATCTCTATTGCTGAGTTAGTGGATGAAACTCCTTGATTCAAGCAGATTTGGAGACATTTCAAGGGCATTTTAGTGAAGATAGAAATGAGAGGCATTACCTCTATTTGTACACCCTCAAACATATATGAATAGGATGATCCAATAGGGAATTGATCCCAATAAATAGATAAAAGGCAACTTACACAAATAGGCCCACTAACGCATGTAGTCTTCATACACAAGAAAATGGAGAAATGTTTCTCCAAGGAGGAGAGAGATCCATTTATGCTTCGAAAAACTAATGTAGACATCATGAATTTTGGGGTTTGGACGTGTTCAAATTTTTTTTTTGCATAAAACGGGTCCTTTATACTATACCATGGGCAAGCAGATTATTTTTATAGAAATAATAATAGTTATAAAAGATAGTCTAAATGCTTGTAGCAAGCACTTTCAATGTTAAATCAATATATATTATTTCAATCAAAGGCTTGTCAATTTTTGCTTAGGGACAAGAATCCCTGATGATGATAAATTTATATATTTTTCTGCTTTAGGAAACATACATCCTACAACAGATGGGCATACAGAAGTTCATTCCGGGTATTTGGAATACCTTGTAAACACCAAAGACTACAATTTGTAAACCTATCTGAATCCCTCCTCTGCTCTGCATTAAGACAAAATTCTTGGATTTTCAATTTGTTATTGGTCCTCAATTTTTTGAGCGAATTTGTTTAAATTGGATAAATTCTCTCAAATAGAAAAATTAGGGTGACTCAAAAAATTAGGGCGCATGGGCCGCAGTGGCTGCGTGGCAGTATACAAAGCATTCACAAGACTTGTCTATGCTTCCACATTTTGCATCCGAAGAAGGCCAAGCATGTGTTTTATAGATGACCTGGATACTCAAAGATTGACTTTAACTATTTTTTGTTTAAGCAACCAAGTGGAGGGTACGTGGATAATGAGGCAGTGGTGGCGACGAAAATGCTAGCAGCCGATCTGTGCAAACAATTTTATGGGCTGGGATGGGTTTCAGGCACTAGTGGCAGCATCACCATTAAAGCCCACGATCTTGCCCTGCCCAAATCACAACAGCTCATTGTTATGGCACCCTCAAGAGTGCATAAAGATAGAATGGTAGTAGAGGACATGTACGTGTTATCGGCAAATGGCTCAGTGTTGTCTACCCCTCCGCCCAAGCCCATCCCCCACAAGCCCCCAAAGAGTAGTGAATGTGCTCCTC
The DNA here is from genome assembly GCA_027924645.1 of Cunninghamia lanceolata. Classification (NCBI taxonomy): domain Eukaryota; kingdom Viridiplantae; phylum Streptophyta; class Pinopsida; order Cupressales; family Cupressaceae; genus Cunninghamia; species Cunninghamia lanceolata. The sequence continues at coordinate 5,778,452 of BSBN01000209.1, forward strand.
TCTTTCTCAAGGCATATGAGATGCGCAATGCGGGTGCTGTTATTCACAGCCATGGGTTGGAGTCATGTCTTAAAACTATGATTGATCCTTTCTCAAAGGAATTCTGGATTACTCACATGGAGATGATAAAGGGAATCCATGGACATGCTCACCGTGATGAACTTGTTGTTCCAATAATTGAGAATACACCCCATGAGTATGAGTTGACAGATTCTCTCGCTAAAGCGGTTTCTGCTTATCCAAAGACTACAGCAGTTCTTGTGAGGAATCATGGCATCTATATATGGGGTGACTCATGGATAAGTGCCAAGACCCAGACAAAATGCTATCACTATCTCTTTGATGCTGCCTTCAAGTTATATCAAATGGGTTTGGACCCATCTACTCCAGATCATGGTCCAATATCTAAAAGGTTACGGTCACTAATACCTGGGGAAACTCAACAAAATTGTGTGGTGCCCAGAGCTCTCAAGGAATATGGTGGCACAAAACCATCTTATCACTACATTCTGCTGGACATAGAAGGGACCACAACACCAATATCATTTGTGTCTGATGTTCTTTTCCCTTATGCTCGCAACAATGTAGGGAGCCACTTGAGGGAGACTTATGATACTGAAGAAACTCAAGCTGATATCAAACTCTTGCTTATGCAAGTGGATGAAGACCTTAAGCAGTATAAGGAAACGTGGGATGAACCCGCATTTGTGGAAATAACCCAGGTCAAATTTGCACTGCAGATTTGACCCCCAACAGTTGAAACAAAATGTGAAATGAGCAGTTGTGTGCAAATGAAGAGGAAATAATTCGAGTTCGTGAAGCTAGGCAAAATGAAATAGTTAGCCTTACTAGAGAAAAAGCCTTGTTATCACAAAGATTAGGTGAATTTGAAGCCACAACATCACGTTTAAAGTCTGAAATGAAGGCTGAGTTGGATCGTTTCTCACGGGAGAAAAGGGATCTCTCTGAACAAATACGGGAAGCATAAACATCATTAAATTACAAAAGTAAAATAGAACAGGAAATTATTTTGAGTGAATATAACAAGATTAAAATGAGAATTGTTTTTTACTCGGAGAGGAATTATTTTTTCGAAGATTTAACCTGATCCAACGAAAAAATTTTATATCTCAAGGGATTAATTCAAAAGGTAATAATTTTTACCTAGAAAATATTTTTAAAAGGAACATACAAAAGTTGATAAAAATTTCACCGAGGAGCAATAATCATATTTACCCAAATAAATATTTTTGTCCAATGTAAGTGAAAATATATGATGGTAAATAAAAAGAAATGAAGAAAAGCTAATAAGGAATGAGATTAAATATTTTAATGATGAGGGTTAATTGAAATATTTAATTTGGCAAAGGCGAGTATTTTATTTTACCGAGAATAAATTAAATAAAGAGTTATACCAAAGAAACTGGGCAGCAACGAGAATATTTTGTGATTGGTAAAAGATTTATGTTAAGATTAATCAAACCTAAAGTCACGACAAAAGATTTGATTAAATTATTAAGAGCCTTAAAAAGAAACATCAATGCAAACTATTATTAACATTTGGGTATACAAAGTGACAATAAATTAAGATAAAATCAAATATTGTCACGGAGATGAAAACCCTAAATATAAATATAAGTGAGAAAATATATAGCGGAAACAATACATCACGACACAGGTCCTAAGGTCCACATCAATGAAAACTCTATGTTTATATATTATTGATTTGACGAATAATTTGTTTCCTTTGCAGGATTAGGGTTGCGTTGAATGCAATGAAGTGGCTCTCGACTAGCGGTTAAATGCTCTCAACGGGAAGATTAAATATTTTATTTCAACTTGAGATGATCGTTAAAGTTTTCAAATCAAGTTTATGTAGTAAAATATACCGTTTCTCATGGTTAGGTTCAACCAGTTATCAACCGTCATTAATTTTGTAACGGGTCTGAGGCTTGTTTCATCTCTGTAAATAGAGATCCCAGGACCTGGAGAAGGTAGTTAGAAAAAAGTCAGAATAGGGTTAGAATTAAGTTAGAAATAGAAATTCTTTACACAAACAAATTGAAGCCATTTTTGGATATCTGATGCAAGTTTATATGCAATTTCGTTTCTGAAAGAGGCTATGGTGCATGATATGTTCTGAGGCAGTATTTGAGGATTGGAATTCGAGATACATTGTGATGGTATCATCTGTTTGTCGTTTTAATTCAGTCAATTTAATTATCTCCATATCATTCATTTTTTGATTATTCAATTTAAATGTGTTAAGGGTATGTTTAAATTGTCTGATTATAGTTGATAATTCAGTGTAATTGATTTGATTGGTTTCTCAGATAATTAAATCCTTTCTCATCAATTATAGTAATCTTCAAATGTTGAATGGATTATTAAGTACGATTAATTGACTAGGTTATTGATTTGTCTCCATAGTTGATCTAATTTCTTAATTTGCAAATCTAAATTGGTTCTTTCCAGAAAGATTAAAATCCTTTTAGTGTTTTGCATTTAATGTAATTATGTCCTTTGGATTATTAAGAATGAATTAATGATTTCTTCCTTGCACGTTTGTACAAGTTACAAACTATTATATGTGCCAATCAGATTGAATTATTACCTGATACAAGTATTTGTTTCTGACATCCTGACTCCGTTGCCCAAACAGACAAAACACCAATCAAACTATTGATTTATTTTATGTTTAAAATCTTTACTCTGTTGCAGATTCATTTCATGTTATTTGTTATTTATTTCTGTTTGAATTTAGGTTAAATCATTTGCTTTCCTTAGAAATAGTTTTTAGTATTTCATCTGATTTACATGTATGCCAGTGTAATTGGATAAACTAGCAACAAACCAACATAGATTTGATCATACAACCTGCTTTGATAATCAAAGGTTCACCCGCCTAGGTTGTAGCAGGACCTAAAGCGCAGGGAGAAGCTGATCGTTAAGGTCAAACTCCAGTCATTGGCTCAAAAACGTTGTAGATTTGACCATAGGGCTTGGCATCCCCTTAGAATCCACAACCTGCATTTTCGAGATCCAACAGTCCTCACATGAGGAGATAGGCATCCCACTTAGTGGTAGAGATATTTTGCCATGTGTCGGCACTTTGACTAGTGTGTAAGTGAATCTTGACCGAAACGGTTATGATAGATTCTGATGATAGAATCTATGACACGTAAGAATCATGAATGGAATGTTCTATGATAGGTGAAGACATGTGTCACAAGGCATCTTGGAAGAAGGCATCTTTGGGTGCCCCAAGGAGAGTTATGACATGTTGTAAGAGTGTTAAATTAGGGCAGACAACTGAGAGGGGGGTGAATCAGTTGTCACAAAATTATCTTTTGCTGCATTTAATCTTCTTTACCACTTATAAATAGATTTATGATATAACCATGAAAGCATGAATCAACAACACATGAGCAGAAATACAATCAACACACATAACACTAGAATTTTACATAGAAACTCGGTTAAGGGAAAAGCCACGGTGGGGGTTAACCCACAAGATTTATTCTCTATTAAAAGAACAGAAAAATGGGAAGGCACCTGCCTTCAGGCACACTAGCTAGAGGTCACTACTACAAGAGACTCACTATCTACAAAAACATTCACATGGATAACATTGAAATGTTGAACTGAGAAACAACATCTTCTCCATGCCAAAGTTTAGTTCCATTGAAGCTCACAACACCTCTACTCTGCCCCCAAACACTTCTTCGCTACCTCCACATCTTCACACACATGGGCACATTTATATGACTTCATTACACTTATTTATACATGACATCAACTATGGAATGAACATCAAAGTCAACCTTACAATCATCTATTTGAAACATTCTCCAAGATAGGCATTACAAGCAATTACAATTACAAGACTTGACTTAATACAAAATGCTACATGTGGACCACTACATTGTTGGCCAAACATAGTTGGGACTCAAATCTTCCTTGAACAACATGCCACACTGTATAGAACTTCTCTTAGATCATCTGCAACATGCACAAAGCATCTGGTCAGGTAAGATTGGAAAGAACAACAACACCCAAGGAGAAATCTTCAACTATGAGCTCAATCCTCAATGCGGACCACCAACACAATAGGCACATGATCCAGAGAGCTCCACAAGCACAATGAAATTGACAAGAACAACCACACCACCTCAAATCATTGGAATCACTTGCATCTTCATATGGGAACTTAAGAACACTAACTATCATGACTGTAACACTAGAAAGATTGCTTGCAGACCTCCAAACCATGAACCACTTGAGTTGATGATAGACACCAACATCCCAAACATACCTCTAGAACCATAGACCATAGTATTCCAATGTGGAGCAATTTGGACTAAATTGCTATCACTCTATTACCTCTGAACAACTACAAAACCTAGTTCTACTCAGATGGCCATAACTTCACCAATCCTCCATGTGGACCTCTCAATTATTAACTAGAGCAACTTCAGACAATCCTTTACAAAACTCTTAAATCCACACTTTGATCTCACTGGGAATACAGAGCAATCTACTTTACTAAACTGCATTGTCTTCACTGTCTCTAACAAAGAGATATGTTGACATCAATGACAACACATCATAGGCACATATTTGCAACAATCTCCCCCTTTTTCATTGATGGCAACATATGATGTGAAAAACTGATTCAACCATCAAGACAAGGACTTCTCCTCCTTTCTCTTATCACACCTGCAACCACTTTCTTCATTGCTCCCCCCTTCACTAGCTACTACTTACTTCTGAGTTTTTCACATGACTTCTCTCCCCCTTTGACATCAATGGTAAAGGGCACATATTTGTAATCATCTCTCCCCCTTTTTGTTTCTTAGATAAAACCAAACTGAACTCCAGAATTAACATACTGACTACTCCCCCTGAGTAGTACCCCCTTAACACCAATCTGGATCACACGATATGACTGAGTTCTACTGAACTGATGCACACTAGTGCACTTTAGTTCTGAAGAAGAAGGGTAATAACCCCTAGCTTCACTCTGAGATACTCAAAAGTGTTCTTAGGTAGAGGCTTAGTGAAGATATCCACAATCTGATCCTTTGAAGAAACAAACTCCAATCTGACTTCATTCTCATTTACCTTCTCTCTCAAAAAGTGAAACTTGATGGATATGTGCTTTGTCTTTGAATGCAACACCAGATTCTTTGAGATGTTTATTGCATTTGAATTATTGTAGAAGATTGTAATAGGCTCTTTAAACACAATTATGATATCCTTCAACATTTGCTTCATCCACAAAACTTGAGTATAATTACTTGTTGCTGCTATATACTTTGCCTCTACAGTAGACATAGATATTGCCTCCTACATTTTGCTCAACCAAGAAACCAATCTCTTTCCAAGAAAAATGCACCACCACTAGTACTCTTCCTGTTATCCACATCTCCTGCCTAATCAGCATCTGTATATGCATGAAGAGTGAAATCATCATCCTTAGGATACCATAAGCCATAATCAGATGTCCCCTTCAGATATCTAAAATTTCTTTTGAGTGCTACAACATGAGATTCTCTAGGATCAACTTGAAATCTAGCAACAAGGCCAACTACATTCATAATATTAGGTCTGGTTTGAGTCAGATAAAGTAGTCATCCAATCATTGATCTATACCTTTTCTGATCTACCTTAGGGGAATCATCATTTTTACTCAACTTACATCTAATTATCATAGGAGTACTCACTGGTTTTGAATCCTCTATTCCAAACTTTTTCAACAACTCTTTCACATACTTAGACTGTCAAGGAATGAAGAAGTAATTCATTCCTGTGGATTATGAGATGGAGTTGTTGAAGAAGCTACAAGGACTAAAGCAAGGTAACAAGTCTGTTAAGGAGTATACAGAAGAGTTTTATAAGATTACTATCAGGACAGGCCATGTAAAGCCGAACAAGGAGAAGGTAGCCTGTTACATTAATGGGTTGAGGTTGAGTATTCAAGAGGAGCTGAGCCTAGTCAGAATGACCACCATAGAAGATACGTACCATTTTTCCCTGAAGGTGGAAGAAAACTTGAATAAAAGATTTGATAGCAAGCAAAGGGGAAGAGGTCAAGGTGGAAGGACTAGTGGAAGACCCTATGGAGGCTGTAATGAAGATCAAAAGAAAAGTGAAGAAGCAGGCACCAGTCAAAATCAAAGAGGGGATAACGCCTACTGCGCTCGTGACCGGAACAATGGTGAGCAAAGAGGAAGAGGCTGACCTGGGCAAGGACTTGGAAGAGGAGGTTTCAGAGGAACCTGTTAGTGCCTAAATTGACTGGTAGTTTTTTGAGCAATTTTCATTCAGGCACTCTCCCTAAGTATCCAAAAAATGTTCTAAGTGATGGACCTCCTCAGCATTTTTCAGCTGCATCATCATTTTTTCTTGAGGAGGAGGTCATCATCATCATGTTTGTTTCGATGAAGGTCAGCATCATCATGTTCTCCGTCGACCGGTTTTCTCATCGTCATCATCATATTTCGCTGTCGGGTGATGTTTGGGTTTTATCCTGATGATGCTGATGAGCTACAGTGCGCCCTGATCTGCTTGCGAGGGTGATTTTTCGAAGTATCCGGTGATCTTGCATTTATCACCTTGCCCAAACATGATGATGATGTTGCCCCGTTATTCTGAAGGGGTTATTCTTTGAGTTGCTCGACCTAACTTGTTTTTTCCTAAGGGTCGTCATCATCATCATATTTCCAGTTATCACCGTGTTGCTTGCGAGGGTCATCATATTATCTGCATCATGATATCTCGCCGGGGTGATATTTCTATCATCGGGTGATCTTGGTTATGATCATCCTGATAATGTTGTTGAAGAGTTCTAAGTGCGACCCGATATTCACTGGGGTCATCATATTTTGAACGTCAGGATGATCTTAGTCAATATCATCCTGATGATGTTGTATCACCTCTTGTTCGTTGTTTTGTCATCCTGATGATGCTGACGTCATCCTTATATCAGGGTGATATCCGGTTCTTTCTGCCTGTGTGCATCATGATATTTCCGAAGGAGGGGGTGATATTTTCATATCACTCGAGTGTGTGTTTGTTCCAGCATCATGATGATGCTGATATCAAGGAGATATCCGCCTGCCGGCTTCGCGCATTATCTACTGGGGGTGATCTTTTCAAGCAGCGTCATCATATTCAGTTATCGCCCCGATCTTATAGAGGAGCTACAGTGCAACCTGATATTTGTGCATCAGGAGGATATTTCCAAATATCCGGTTGTCTTCCGAATATCATGATGATGTTAATATGATGATGACGTCATCAAGGTCCGGGGGGGTCATATTTCTAACACTGATCATCTTGAAGAGATCTCCCGACATTTGCAAACATGATGATGACGTCATCCGGATATGAGGAGGTGCGCAGTAGGCAGATATGATGATGACGTCAGTAGGATATGATGATGACGTCATCAGGATGTTCATCGGCCAGACTTTTGGTATAGGCTCAGCAGGAGGATGTTTCTCCGATGGATCAGGTTGTGCCGATGAAGGCGATTATCATGCGGTTGTATTGCAATATCATGATGACGTCAGGGTGATATTTCGAACAACAGGATATCATGCTGCTGGAAGATGATGATGATGAAGTCCTATACTAGTGTCGTCAGGAGCAAAAGCACCGACATCATATATGCTCATGACCTAGTATATAAAGTGTTAAAGAGGTCATCGCGGGGTGCATGTGGGATAATGTTATCCTGCATATTCGAAATATCATGATGATGAATATCGGCGGGAAGTGGTTGCGATTAACTGTTTGATGTTCTTCCCGAGGCCGCGGGTTGGTGCGCCATCAATGGCGATTGTTGCAGAGGTATGGGCGATGGCGTGGACGGATGTAGTACCTGATTGAAGATCTGGATCCCGAGGCAGTGGCGCAGGGCTCGAAAAGTCTTCCTGTCTCCTCCCCTACCTGCTGCATTAATGTTTGAGCGCCATTTCTATGATACTGTATATCTGGCGGGAGTTTTGGTCAACCTGGTAGTTAATGCTGAATACATCCTCCTGCTATATATGGCAGACGATGTTATTCATTCAAGGTTGTTGAAAGTTGTGGATTTTTGGCTCTGTAATCCAAAACCAGCTGATCTGGTTGCTCTGTACAGCTTGATCTTGTGAGTTTATGTATCTCCTGTTGTAGGACTTGGCATGAATCCACTGGTTTCATGGTTGATCTTATATGAGTAATGCTATCTTAGCATGTGTTGTGTTAATTCTGTCTCCAGTATTGCATGTATTCTTCTTCTGGATCTGGATATTTGTGTGATGTTTAGATTCTAGAGCATAGAATTCCTATGTTGAATGTCTGATCTTTTAACCTCTGCTCAAGGGGCAGATTAAACTGTTTTCAGGTTGAACATTGGGAAGGGTATACTGCAGTAGGGATGCCATAAGTAGAGATAGCTCAACACTCTATATTGGGAGATATCTGTAAGGCAGATATCATGTGTATCCCCCTGAAATCCGGTTTTAGCTATTCATGCTGATCATTCACAGGTGTATGTCTACCGACTCCAAGCCCTGGATAGGCACCAATCATGCTGTGTTCTTGTGTTATACACCTTGTCCAGCTTTGCATCCAAATTCATATCAAACCATTTCATACTTCCACCTGTTAGTTGTAGGAGTAGGATTAGGAACCCCCTGCATGCTCTCATACCCAACCAGACATCATGTCCAAGAATGTTGCCAGCCTTGTGATCTATCATGCAGATCTTGGTCCATACATGACAGTATTCTGCCTGTTGTTGTCAAGTTAGATCTTTCTATCTTTGAGCTAGTCAAGGTTACATCTTGAGTTATAGGGATACCCCCCTTGGTGCGGCAGAACCAAAAGTGAAGGGGAGGAGCTCACGCAACCTCCTGTATTCAGTTGGCCTGAATCTGCCTGTGCATTAGAAGTGGCAAACCCTAATGCTGATTCAGAAGAAATGTCAACAAAATGGCGACTCCGCTGGGGATGGACTAAAAAATGATATACCTGTGGCCCATCCGAGTCACCAACAAAATGGCGACTCTACTGGGGATGGACTAAAAAATGATATACTTGTGGCCCATCCGAGTCACTAACAAAATGATGCTCTGCTGGTGGAATGAACCTGGAAAAGTAGCTTTCAGCTATTGAAAATTTTGTCCTCTCTGGAGAGGTGGCGACTCTGCAAAAAAGATCCAAATGCACATGAAAGATGGATGTATGTGATGTGACAGAAATGTGTTGTTCATTTTTCTGCATCTGTATGAGAAAAGGTACCTTGTTCCTTCCCCTTTTATTTGCTATTTTACTGCATAGGTTAGATGCCAGGGGAAGCCTTAGGTCTTAGACAGACAAACAATGTCTAAGAGTAGGGTTTTTATGAATCCAAGTATGAGTTATCCCACACTCAGTGGTAGAATGTTGGATAAAGGAATAGAAGAGATAAGAAATAGGTTGATATTCTTAGAGGCTGAACAGGCCCAGTTAAAAAGCAATAACCCTGTTGTGTCTGCCAGTCAGAAAGCTAAACCTCCTGTCAGCCCTTTTGATCCTTTGTATGACCAACTGGATTTGTCATGGGTGGATTATAAAGTAGAAACTATGCCTGCTAGGATATACTGTCAGATGCCTAGATTTAGTGGTCACAATGTATGTGATGGGAATGCACATATCCAAAATTTTCAAAGTTTTATGGGAAAATATTCATTCAGAGATGAGGATATGTGGATGAGGTTTTTTGTTAGGTCCTTTGATGCAAAAGCAAAAGACTGGTATTTGAGCTTTCCAAAGAAATTTTTTGCCTGTTGGGATGAGCTTGCTGACTGTTTCAAGGAGGAATTTGCAAAAGAACCGGCTGATCTTGTTGCAGAATTGATGAGAATCAGAAAACAAGATGAAGAGCCATGTGTTGATTTCAGTCATAGGTTTGCAGTAGCCCTTTCACATGTCCCTGAAAGTTTCAGACCTGATATTTCAGCCTGTGTTGGCATATTCTTTGAAGCTTTTGAGGAGGGCTCTAGTGCATTACTGAGGGATTTCAAGGTGACAAGTATGCAGATGGCATACAAATTTTTAGAAAATGTAGAAGAAATGAGAAATGTGCACCTGCTGAAACCCCTGTCCCCAGGCCTTGGTGTGAATAATTGTTGTGAAGCTGCAAATGACCAAATGATTATGGCATCATGTGCAGATGAAAATGAAAATAAAAGCATAGAGGTTGAGACTGCTGTATTTGAACATAATGCTAACAATACTGCTCAACTGGATTGTTCACCAGTTGAGGATGCCAGTGAAAGGACTAATGAGGATTCCCATTGCAGTGATGAGGCAACTGACCATGAAAACAATAACGAGGTTGTGGTCAGCAATGAGCAATTTTTAGAATGGACCTGTGGAGACAATTGTGAGTATTGTACTCAAGACAGAGAAGATATAAGCAAACAGAGAAGCAGTCCTATGTGTGACCCATTGCCTACCTTTCAAACACATGGAGATCATGAAGAGCAGTCAGAAATTGAAATAAGTGCTAGTTCAGAGCATGATTGTTTTTCATTTGATGGCTGTTTTGCTTATGACACACAGGCTGATACTCCTCCACAGAGTGAATCCATTGATGATGAAGAGGTGTGCTCTGTTGCCCATGAACAAATGGCATACTATGATGAAACTGATGCACCTGGGTCACCCATTTATGACACATATGGTGATGAGGATCTGTCTGAGTATGGTGAAGATCTAGATACTATTTTTGGCTTGGATTCTGTTTCTCATCCTGATGAAAGAGGAAACAACATACATCAGGTAAGTGACTGTGAGAATGTGCCTGACTTGAAAGAGATGCCAGAGCCTGATCTTTTCCAGCCTGGTGTACTAGATGGTTGTGTACATGATGTACACAATTGTGATTTTGAAAGCTTTTCTTTTGATGAGCCAGCATATAATACAATGAGCCCTGATCTTCCTAGTTGTGTGGTGGACTTTGAGTGTTTCCTGTTTTCAATCCAGCTAGGAGATCATGTTGCAATGCATGATGATGATATAGATGATAACCTGTGTTCCATACCATTTGAGCATGCATTGCCTGATATATTCTGCACCCACATGTCACATGATGCTGAAGGTTATCTGCACAGGTTTGATGATGACAAGATTTGTTTGTGGGTGGATCTTTGTAGTATCTCCAAGATTGACCCAGTGCATGCAGATGAAAACAAGATATTTGACAAAGGGAGATACATGTTTTTCTTTTCTTGGTGGCCTTAGGCCATCAAGTGTGTTTGGTGATGCAGGTCAGTGCAGTATTTGACTCTGTGCCCAATGGATAAGGGACTGGTCTGCATCCCAGAGATCTAGTGTTCTCGCTGTAGGTTTTCACCTGCACGTCCCCAGACAGAGCCACTGTTAGTGCCTGAATTGACTGGTAGTTTTTTGAGCAATTTTCATTCAGGCACTCTCCCTAAGTATCCAAAAAATGTTCTAAGTGATGGACCTCCTCAGCATTTTTCAGTTGCATCATCATTTTTTCTTGAGGAGGAGGTCATCATCATCATGTTTGTTTCAATGAAGGTCAGCATCATCATGTTCTCCGTCGACCGGTTTTCTCATCGTCATCATCATATTTCGCTGTCAGGTGATGTTTGGGTTTTATCCTGATGATGCTGATGAGCTACAGTGCGCCCTGATCTGCTTGCGAGGGTGATTTTTCGAAGTATCCGGTGATCTTGCATTTATCACCTTGCCCAAACATGATGATGATGTTGCCCCGTTATTCTGAAGGGGTTATTCTTTGAGTTGCTCGACCTAACTTGTTTTTTCCTAAGGGTCGTCATCATCATCATATTTCCAGTTATCACCGTGTTGCTTGCGAGGGTCATCATATTATCTGCATCATGATATCTCGTCGGGGTGATATTTCTATCATCGGGTGATCTTGGTTATGATCATCCTGATAATGTTGTTGAAGAGTTCTAAGTGCGACCCGATATTCACTGGGGTCATCATATTTTGAACGTCAGGATGATCTTAGTCAATATCATCCTGATGATGTTGTATCACCTCTTGTTCGTTGTTTTGTCATCCTGATGATGATGACGTCATCCTTATATCAGGGTGATATCCGGTTCTTTCTGCCTGTGTGCATCATGATATTTCTGAAGGAGGGGGTGATATTTTCATATCACTCGAGTGTGTGTTTGTTCCAGCATCATGATGATGCTGATATCAAGGAGATATCCGCCTGCCGGCTTTGCGCATTATCTACTGGGGGTGATCTTTTCAAGCAGCGTCATCATATTCAGTTATCGCCCCGATCTTATAGAGGAGCTACAGTGCAACCTGATATTTGTGCATCAGGAGGATATTTCCAAATATCCGGTTGTCTTCCGAATATCATGATGATGTTAATATGATGATGACGTCATCAAGGTCCGGGGGGGTCATATTTCTAACACTGATCATCTTGAAGAGATCTCCCGACATTTGCAAACATGATGATGACGTCATCCGGATATGAGGAGGTGCGCAGTAGGCAGATATGATGATGACGTCAGTAGGATATGATGATGATGTCATCAGGATGTTCATCGGCCAGACTTTTGGTATAGGCTCAGCAGGAGGATGTTTCTCCGATGGATCAGGTTGTGCCGATGAAGGCGATTATCATGCGGTTGTATTGCAATATCATGATGACGTCAGGGTGATATTTCGAACAACAGGATATCATGCTGCTGGAAGATGATGATGATGAAGTCCTATACTAGTGTCGTCAGGAGCAAAAGCACCGACATCATATATGCTCATGACCTAGTATATAAAGTGTTAAAGAGGTCATCGCGGGGTGCATGTGGGATAATGTTATCCTGCATATTCGAAATATCATGATGATGAATATCGGCGGGAAGTGGTTGCGATTAACTGTTTGATGTTCTTCCCGAGGCCGCGGGTTGGTGCGCCATCAATGGCGATTGTTGCAGAGGTATGGGCGATGGCGTGGACGGATGTAGTACCTGATTGAAGATCTGGATCCCGAGGCAGTGGCGCAGGGCTCGAAAAGTCTTCCTGTCTCCTCCCCTACCTGCTGCATTAATGTTTGAGCGCCATTTCTATGATACTGTATATCTGGCGGGAGTTTTGGTCAACCTGGTAGTTAATGTTGAATACATCCTCCTGCTATATATGGCAGACGATGTTATTCATTCAAGGTTGTTGAAAGTTGTGGATTTTTGGCTCTGTAATCCAAAACCAGCTGATCTGGTTGCTCTGTACAGCTTGATCTTGTGAGTTTATGTAACTCCTGTTGTAGGACTTGGCATGAATCCACTGGTTTCATGGTTGATCTTATATGAGTAATGCTATCTTAGCATGTGTTGTGTTAATTCTGTCTCCAGTATTGCATGTATTCTTCTTCTGGATCTGGATATTTGTGTGATGTTTAGATTCTAGAGCATAGAATTCCTATGTTGAATGTCTGATCTTTTAACCTCTGCTCAAGGGGCAGATTAAACTGTTTTCAGGTTGAACATGGGGAAGGGTATACTGCAGTAGGGATGCCATAAGTAGAGATAGCTCAACACTCTATATTGGGAGATATCTGTAAGGCAGATATCATGTGTATCCCCCTGAAATCCGGTTTTATCTATTCATGCTGATCATTCACAGGTGTATGTCTACCGACTCCAAGCCCTGGATAGGCACCAATCATGCTGTGTTCTTGTGTTATACACCTTGTCCAGCTTTGCATCCAAATTCATATCAAACCATTTCATACTTCCACCTGTTAGTTGTAGGAGTAGGATTAGGAACCCCCTGCATGCTCTCATACCCAACCAGACATCATGTTCAAGAATGTTGCCAGCCTTGTGATCTATCATGCAGATCTTGGTCCATACATGACAGTATTCTGCCTGTTGTTGTCAAGTTAGATCTTTCTATCTTTGAGCTAGTCAAGGTTACATCTTGAGTTATAGGGATACCCCCCTTGGTGCGGCAGAACCAAAAGTGAAGGGGAGGAGCTCACGCAACCTCCTGTATTCAGTTGGCCTGAATCTGCCTGTGCATTAGAAGTGGCAAACCCTAATGTTGATTCAGAAGAAATGTCAACAAAATGGCGACTCCGCTGGGGATGGACTAAAAGTTGATATACCTGTGGCCCATCCGAGTCACCAACAAAATGGCGACTCTACTGGGGATGGACTAAAAAATGATATACTTGTGGCCCATCCGAGTCACTAACAAAATGATGCTCTGCTGGTGGAATGAACCTGGAAAAGTAGCTTTCAGCTATTGAAAATTTTGTCCTCTCTGGAGAGGTGGCGACTCTGCAAAAAAGATCCAAATGCACATGAAAGATGGATGTATGTGATGTGACAGAAATGTGTTGTTCATTTTTCTGCATCTGTATGAGAAAAGGTACCTTGTTCCTTCCCCTTTTATTTGCTATTTTACTGCATAGGTTAGATGCCAGGGGAAGCCTTAGGTCTTAGACAGACAAACAATGTCTAAGAGTAGGGTTTTTATGAATCCAAGTATGAGTTATCCCACACTCAGTGGTAGAATGTTGGATAAAGGAATAGAAGAGATAAGAAATAGGTTGATATTCTTAGAGGCTGAACAGGCCCAGTTAAAAAGCAATAACCCTGTTGTGTCTGCCAGTCAGAAAGCTAAACCTCCTGTCAGCCCTTTTGATCCTTTGTATGACCAACTGGATTTGTCATGGGTGGATTATAAAGTAGAAACTATGCCTGCTAGGATATACTGTCAGATGCCTAGATTTAGTGGTCACAATGTATGTGATGGGAATGCACATATCCAAAATTTTCAAAGTTTTATGGGAAAATATTCATTCAGAGATGAGGATATGTGGATGAGGTTTTTTGTTAGGTCCTTTGATGCAAAAGCAAAAGACTGGTATTTGAGCTTTCCAAAGAAATTTTTTGCCTGTTGGGATGAGCTTGCTGACTGTTTCAAGGAGGAATTTGCAAAAGAACCGGCTGATCTTGTTGCAGAATTGATGAGAATCAGAAAACAAGATGAAGAGCCATGTGTTGATTTCAGTCATAGGTTTGCAGTAGCCCTTTCACATGTCCCTGAAAGTTTCAGACCTGATATTTCAGCCTGTGTAGGCATATTCTTTGAAGCTTTTGAGGAGGGCTCTAGTGCATTACTGAGGGATTTCAAGGTGACAAGTATGCAGATGGCATACAAATTTTTAGAAAATGTAGAAGAAATGAGAAATGTGCACCTGCTGAAACCCCTGTCCCCAGGCCTTGGTGTGAATAATTGTTGTGAAGCTGCAAATGACCAAATGATTATGGCATCATGTGCAGATGAAAATGAAAATAAAAGCATAGAGGTTGAGACTACTGTATTTGAACATAATGCTAACAATACTGCTCAACTGGATTGTTCACCAGTTGAGGATGCCAGTGAAAGGACTAATGAGGATTCCCATTGTAGTGATGAGGCAGCTGACCATGAAAACAATAACGAGGTTGTGGTCAGCAATGAGCAATTTTTAGAATGGACCTGTGGAGACAATTGTGAGTATTGTACTCAAGACAGAGAAGATATAAGCAAACATAGAAGCAGTCCTATGTGTGACCCATTGCCTACCTTTCAAACACATGGAGATCATGAAGAGCAGTCAGAAATTGAAATAAGTGCTAGTTCAGAGCATGATTGTTTTTCATTTGATGGCTGTTTTGCTTATGACACACAGGCTGATACTCCTCCACAGAGTGAATCCATTGATGATGAAGAGGTGTGCTCTGTTGCCCATGAACAAATGGCATACTATGATGAAACTGATGCACCTGGGTCACCCATTTATGACACATATGGTGATGAGGATCTGTCTGAGTATGGTGAAGATCTAGATACTATTTTTGGCTTGGATTCTGTTTCTCATCCTGATGAAAGAGGAAACAACATACATCAGGTAAGTGACTGTGAGAATGTGCCTGACTTGAAAGAGATGCCAGAGCCTGATCTTTTCCAGCCTGGTGTACCAGATGGTTGTGTACATGATGTACACAATTGTGATTTTGAAAGCTTTTCTTTTGATGAGCCAGCATATAATACAATGAGCCCTGATCTTCCTAGTTGTGTGGTGGACTTTGAGTGTTTCCTGTTTTCAATCCAGCTAGGAGATCATGTTGCAATGCATGATGATGATATAGATGATAACCTGTGTTCCATACCATTTGAGCATGCATTGCCTGATATATTCTGCACCCACATGTCACATGATGCTGAAGGTTATCTGCACAGGTTTGATGATGACAAGCCAAATCAGAGGGTTGAATATGCAGATGACAAGATTTGTTTGTGGGTGGATCTTTGTAGTATCTCCAAGCTTGACCCAGTGCATGCAGATGAAAACAAGATATTTGACAAAGGGAGATACATGTTTTTCTTTTCTTGGTGGCCTTAGGCCATCAAGTGTGTTTGGTGATGCAGGTCAGTGCAGTATTTGACTCTGTGCCCAATGGATAAGGGACTGGTCTGCATCCCAGAGATCTGGTGTTCTCGCTGCAGGTTTTCACCTGCACGTCCCCAGACAGAGCCACTGTTAGTGCCTGAATTGACTGGTAGTTTTTTGAGCAATTTTCATTCAGGCACTCTCCCTAAGTATCCAAAAAATGTTCTAAGTGATGGACCTCCTCAGCATTTTTCAGCTGCATCATCATTTTTTCTTGAGGAGGAGGTCATCATCATCATGTTTGTTTCGATGAAGGTCAGCATCATCATGTTCTCCGTCGACCGGTTTTCTCATCGTCATCATCATATTTCGCTGTCGGGTGATGTTTGGGTTTTATCCTGATGATGCTGATGAGCTACAGTGCGCCCTGATCTGCTTGCGAGGGTGATTTTTCGAAGTATCCGGTGATCTTGCATTTATCACCTTGCCCAAACATGATGATGATGTTGCCCCGTTATTCTGAAGGGGTTATTCTTTGAGTTGCTCGACCTAACTTATTTTTTCCTAAGGGTCGTCATCATCATCATATTTCCAGTTATCACCGTGTTGCTTGCGAGGGTCATCATATTATCTGCATCATGATATCTCGCCGGGGTGATATTTCTATCATCGGGTGATCTTGGTTATGATCATCCTGATAATGTTGTTGAAGAGTTCTAAGTGCGACCCGATATTCACTGGGGTCATCATATTTTGAACGTCAGGATGATCTTAGTCAATATCATCCTGATGATGTTGTATCACCTCTTGTTCGTTGTTTTGTCATCCTGATGATGCTGACGTCATCCTTATATCAGGGTGATATCCGGTTCTTTCTGCCTGTGTGCATCATGATATTTCCGAAGGAGGGGGTGATATTTTCATATCACTCGAGTGTGTGTTTGTTCCAGCATCATGATGATGCTGATATCAAGGAGATATCCGCCTGCCGGCTTCGCGCATTATCTACTGGGGGTGATCTTTTCAAGCAGCGTCATCATATTCAGTTATCGCCCCGATCTTATAGAGGAGCTACAGTGCAACCTGATATTTGTGCATCAGGAGGATATTTCCAAATATCCGGTTGTCTTCCGAATATCATGATGATGTTAATATGATGATGACGTCATCAAGGTCCGGGGGGGTCATATTTCTAACACTGATCATCTTGAAGAGATCTCCCGACATTTGCAAACATGATGATGACGTCATCTGGATATGAGGAGGTGCGCAGTAGGCAGATATGATGATGACGTCAGTAGGATATGATGATGACGTCATCAGGATGTTCATCGGCCAGACTTTTGGTATAGGCTCAGCAGGAGGATGTTTCTCCGATGGATCAGGTTGTGCCGATGAAGGCGATTATCATGCGGTTGTATTGCAATATCATGATGACGTCAGGGTGATATTTCGAACAACAGGATATCATGCTGCTGGAAGATGATGATGATGAAGTCCTATACTAGTGTCGTCAGGAGCAAAAGCACCGACATCATATATGCTCATGACCTAGTATATAAAGTGTTAAAGAGGTCATCGCGGGGTGCATGTGGGATAATGTTATCCTGCATATTTGAAATATCATGATGATGAATATCGGCGGGAAGTGGTTGCGATTAACTGTTTGATGTTCTTCCCGAGGCCGCGGGTTGGTGCGCCATCAATGGCGATTGTTGCAGAGGTATGGGCGATGGCGTGGACGGATGTAGTACCTGATTGAAGATCTGGATCCCGAGGCAGTGGCGCAGGGCTCGAAAAGTCTTCCTGTCTCCTCCCCTACCTGCTGCATTAATGTTTGAGCGCCATTTCTATGATACTGTATATCTGGCGGGAGTTTTGGTCAACCTGGTAGTTAATGCTGAATACATCCTCCTGCTATATATGGCAGACGATGTTATTCATTCAAGGTTGTTGAAAGTTGTGGATTTTTGGCTCTGTAATCCAAAACCAGCTGATCTGGTTGCTCTGTACAGCTTGATCTTGTGAGTTTATGTATCTCCTGTTGTAGGACTTGGCATGAATCCACTGGTTTCATGGTTGATCTTATATGAGTAATGCTATCTTAGCATGTGTTGTGTTAATTCTGTCTCCAGTATTGCATGTATTCTTCTTCTGGATCTGGATATTTGTGTGATGTTTAGATTCTAGAGCATAGAATTCCTATGTTGAATGTCTGATCTTTTAACCTCTGCTCAAGGGGCAGATTAAACTATTTTCAGGTTGAACATTGGGAAGGGTATACTGCAGTAGGGATGCCATAAGTAGAGATAGCTCAACACTCTATATTGGGAGATATCTGTAAGGCAGATATCATGTGTATCCCCCTGAAATCCGGTTTTAGCTATTCATGCTGATCATTCACAGGTGTATGTCTACCGACTCCAAGCCCTGGATAGGCACCAATCATGCTGTGTTCTTGTGTTATACACCTTGTCCAGCTTTGCATCCAAATTCATATCAAACCATTTCATACTTCCACCTGTTAGTTGTAGGAGTAGGATTAGGAACCCCCTGCATGCTCTCATACCCAACCAGACATCATGTCCAAGAATGTTGCCAGCCTTGTGATCTATCATGCAGATCTTGGTCCATACATGACAGTATTCTGCCTGTTGTTGTCAAGTTAGATCTTTCTATCTTTGAGCTAGTCAAGGTTACATCTTGAGTTATAGGGATACCCCCCTTGGTGCGGCAGAACCAAAAGTGAAGGGGAGGAGCTCACGCAACCTCCTGTATTCAGTTGGCCTGAATCTGCCTGTGCATTAGAAGTGGCAAACCCTAATGCTGATTCAGAAGAAATGTCAACAGAACCTATTTCCAATGAGGAGAAGAAAGGCATCAAGCATACGAGTGTCCACAACATCAAGGGAGGACAAATAGAAGACTTGAAGGTAATGCACGAGTTACACATGTAGATGAAGATGCACATTCTGAGCATTCTGAAGATGCTGAAAGGGGAGAAACCCTAGTTGTCAAAAGAACCTTGTTGAATGAGGAGAAAGAACCAAATCAGAAGAAGAGTTTGTTTCGCACAAGGTGCAAATGTGAAGGTAAGTGTTGTGATATTATTATTGACAGTGGAAGCACTGACAATCTTGTTTTAGAGGAGATGGTTGACAAGCTGAAGTTGACAAGAAGGAAGCATCCACATCCATATAGAATTGCATGGTTGCAGAAGGACCACAAAGCTTTGGTCAATGAGCAGTGTTTAGTGAAGTTCAAGATTGGGGACTACCATGATGAGGTGTTGTGTGATATCATATTGATGGATGCATGTCATATGTTGTTGGGGAGGCCGTGGCAGTATGATAGGAGCGCTATCCATGATGGCAGTGCAAACACATATTCCCTAACAAAGGATGGAATTCACCATAAGTTGAAGCCCTTGAAGGAGGTGGAAGAAAAGGTATGTAGTACTGCCAGAATTTGCTTGGTAGATGGTAGAAATTTTTTGGAGGGTATGAAGCATGAGCATGATTGCTTTGCATTAATCCCTAAGATTAGTCAGGAGAAATGTGAAGATGTACCAGCAGAAGTCTCAATTATGTTGGAAGAATTTTAGGATATTATCTCTGATAATGTACCAGAATGTTTACCACCAGTAAGGAAGATAAGTCATCAAATAGATTTGATACCAGGAGCTAGTTTGCCAAATAAGGCAGCCCACAGAATGACTCCAGTAGAGAATGAAGAGTTGAATAGATAGGTCCATGAGTTGTTAAGGAAGGGACTGATAAGGGAGAACCTAAGTCCATGTGCGGTACCTACAGTACTAGCATCAAAGAAAGATGGATAGTGGAGAATGTGTACAGATTCTTGAGCCATAAATAAGATCACGATCAAGTACAAGTTTCCATTGCCAAGAATGGATGACATAATGGGTTGTTTGAGTGGAGCCAAGTACTTCATGAAGATTGACCTGAAGAGTGGGTATCACCAGATCCATATCAGAGAAGGAGATGAGTGGAAGATGCCTTCAAGATAAAGGAAGGTTTGTATGAGTGGTTAGTCATGTCATTTGGGCTAACCAATGCACCGAGCACATTCATGTGACTCATGAATGAGGTACTGAAAGAATTTTTGGGAAGTTTTGTTATTGTTTATTTGGATGATATTTTAATTTTTAGTAAGACTTGGGATGAGCATCTGATGCATATCAGAAGAGTTTTAGAGAAGCTGAGGGAGGAGAAGTTGCTGATTAATATGAAGAAATGTAGTTTTGCAAAGGAGTTGGTGTACCTGAGATTTGTTATCTCAGAGGAAGGTCTTAAGATGGACCCAGAAAAAGTAAGGGCTATCATTGAATGGCCTACGCCAAGGAGTGCAACGGAGGTAAGATCTTTTCATGGTTTGACAAGTTTTTACAGAAAGTTTATCAGAAATTTTAGTGGCATTTGTGCACCCCTAACTAAGACAATGAGAGGGGATAGAAAAGAGTTTAGACGGACTAAAGGAGCAGACTAGAGCTTTGATATATTGAAGTAGAAAGTCATAGAACAATCTATTTTGGCACTTCCAGATTTCAATAAGGTATTTCAGGTAGATTGTGATGCTAGTGGTAGTGGTATAGGAGTTGTTTTGAGCCAAGAAGGTAAACCCATTACCTATTTTAGTGAGAAGCTTAATGATGCCAAGAAAAAGTATTCTATTTATGATCAGGAGTTTTATGCAATAGTTTAGGCTTTAAAGAAATGGAGACATTATTTGTTGCCAAAGGAGTTTGTTTTATATACTGATCATCAGGCTTTACAATATCTTAATAGTCAAGGAAAGTTAAATCAAAGGCACTTAAAATGGGTGGAGTTTTTGCAGAGCTATACTTTTGTTTTGAAGCACAGGAGTGGGAAGTCTAATAGAATTGTAGATGCCTTGAGCAGAAAGAAAAATTTGCTGACAGAAATGAAGATAGAGGTTGTTGGGTTCGATGAGCTCAAAAGTTTGTATCCTGAAGATCCAAATTTTGCAGAGGCCTGGAAGGCTTGTTTGGAACTTATTACTTTGGATAGGACAAAATGGTTGGATTTCATAATCCAAGATGGCATGTTGTTTAGAGGAAGCCAATTGTGCATTTCGAGGAGTTCCATGGGAGAGAACTTGATTAAGGAGAAGCATAGTCGAGGATTGGCTAGACACTTTGGTCGAGATAAGACCATTACTATTGTCGGTGAAAATTATTATTGGCCACAGTTGCAATAGGATGTGAGGAAATTTGTGTAGTTGCAGAGTATGTCAGATGGCAAAAGGAGCAAGTCAGAACATAGGTCTATACCAACCATTACCTATACTAGAGAAGCCATGGGATGATATTAGTATAGATTTTGCTCTTGGTTTACCAAGGACATAGAGAGGACATGATTCCATTTTTGTGGTGGTGGACAGATTCTCAAAGATGGCACATTTTATTCCTTGCAAGAAGACTAATGATGCTATTCATATTGCAAAGTTATTTTTCAGGGAGGTGGTGAGATTACATGGTCTACCAAAGAGCATAGTTTCAGATCGAGATACCAAGTTTGTTGGTTATTTCTGGAGCACATTGTGGAAGAAGTTGAAATCAGATTTGAAGTTTAGTTTTGCACACCATCCATAGACTAATGGACAGACAGAAGTGGTGAATAGGAGTTTGGGTAACCTACAATGATGCTTAGGAGGAGATAAGCTAAAGCGATGGGATTTGATTTTACCACAGGTAGAATTTGCTTACAACAATTCTGTCCATAGGAGTACTGGTAAATCACCATTCTAGATTGTATATGGCAATATCCCAAGAAATGCTTCTAAGTTAAGGAAGCTGGACAAAGGAGAAAAGACAAGTGCTGAAGCTGAAGACTTTGTAGAACATCTAAAGAATTTACATGAAGAGGTGAGAAAGCACATTAATAAGATGAATATTCAGTACAAGGCTAAGGTAGATTAGAAGAGGAGGTATAAGGAGTTCTAGGTGGGAGATGAAGTCATGGTTCACTTGAGAAAAGAAAGGTTCCCAATTGGAAAATACAATAAGTTGAAAGTGAAGAAATTTGGACCATGCAGAATCCTAAAGAAGCATGATTCAGGAAATGCATATGAGGTAGAGTTGTCGAGTGGGATCAATATTTCCCCTATTTTCAACATTGCTGATTTATCATAATATCATGAAGGTGGAACAAAGGATGGACCAACAGAAGGGCAGTGGAGTATTCTGGCATCTACTTCAATGGAGGAGATCAAAGAGATCTTGGATAGCCATGTGGGAAGAAGTACTCGGAACAAGCAATATGAGGAATATCTGGTAAAATGGAAAGGAAGGCATGTTGAAGATTCTTCTTGGTTGTCTAAGGCAGAGGTTGACTGTTTGGGTTTTCCTCACACAAACATCTGAGACATGACAGGGTCACTTCTCAAATTACCCTCGGTGTCTGATGCAGGAGCATCCAGTGGTGTAAGGGCAATCTTCCATCACCCAAAAAGAAGTTAATTCAAAGTCATTGTAGTTGTTTTCATTTATTTCCATAATTAGTGTTTTTGGTTCCATAATATCCAAAATAATGATGTAGGACTTTTAGTTTTTCCAAAACTGCTAAAAATAGCAACCTGCCTGTTTTGGAAAGTATACCTGCTATTTTAGGAAAGTTTGCATTTGGGCATGGATTAAAGTGAAAACTTATAGAAAGTTACATAATGGAAATATAAGACCTTTGGCGAAGGAATCAGGAAAAGATCATTTGTGAGCTGAAAGATATTAAAGTTTTTGTTTTCTGAAAAGCCCCTAAACATTTCTGGAATGAGATATGAGGCACTAAAATATCCCATAACATCCCAAAAAGTTGACAAAAATCTATTTATGAATTTCTAGCATGATAGTTCACATCGCGAGCTTTTCGGCACTTAAAACAGTTCGTCAATCGGACACCTAGATCAAAAGTTATGCTTTCCAGAAGTTGACCTACTTTTGGAGGGAGTTGCAAATTTTGAAATTTAGCTGGAGTCCACCAAAAAGTGCTATTTATGACTATTTTGGGAACCCTGGGCAGCAGTAGAGTTAAGGGGGACAAGTGTAGAGTGAAAAATAGGTGGGAAAATAAAAACCCTAGCTGATTTGGGGTTACAGAAGGCTGAAGATTCTAGAGTCTTAAGGTTGGGAAAGATGTAATGTGTTGCAGCCAGTAGAGGATTCATCCTCTGATTGTAATTAAGCTTTTGTCATGCCCACATTTCCCATACGGTCACAACACGCATCACACGTGTCATGTGGTCATGATACGAACTATCAAAAATTTTCCCTTACCACTCTAAAAACCCCCTCACACGTGTAGGCATGCTCGGCGGCGTACGCTTAAGGTGAAAACAATACAGTTGTCGGTGGGGTACCAAGTATATGTGCGTACACCCTACGCAAGGAAACGCGTGGTTTCCTGCTTTAGGTTAATCTCATGATTTATATTTGAACAACAGTTGTTTTAGGTGATAGATAATTTTTCAACAAAGCACGATCATCTGTTCATTTGCCCTCTCTTCCTTTTCTTGGAATTTAATTTTGATTGTATTTCTATCACGTTCATTTTACCGTATCTCTAAAATTTAATTTTGATTGTATTTCTATCTCATTCTTCTTCCCGTTGTGCAAGATCTTCTTATGTTATCCTATTTTTTTTCTTCACGTTCTTTATTGAACATCAATAACACTACATCCTTTACATTATTCCTAATTTCTTGGTAAACCAGATCACTTACACAAGGTTGGTTAACTTCACTTGACTTAGTCCCCCTAGGGTTTTGCCCTAGGTTTTAGTTCAATGTTTGAATTAATTTTAATAATCAACCTATTCCTAAATAAGATTAATGGTAGGTTAAACTTAGTTCTCTTAGCCCTGTTTAGAAATGCCGCACATTTTCTCCTCTTTGTTTTCCAAGGTTAGCTGTTCGTTTTCTTTCTTTTTTTTTTATTTTCAATTGGACGTTTATTCTCTAAATCTACAGTTGAGTTTAAAATGGCCACTCATGGAATGCCTATGAGGGCTTGTTTGCGTTTATTTTCAGTGTCCTTTGTAAATGAATGGATCATATTTTCCTCTTCATTTTCCTGTTAAGTAATTTGTGATAATTGTTGAAACTTCTGAGAAACTCTTACTTAAAATTAAAATATATTTACCTATGCTCTTTTTATATTATAATTATATTTCTCCTTATAAATTTAATTTAAATATATATATATATATATATATATATATATATATCACCATTATCTCAGTTCACTTTAACTCACATTTTCATTAATAAGTTCCTTAACTGTAAAGAAAGTATAGAATATATATATAATAAATATATATATATATATATATATATATATATATATAATTTGTTAAAACAAATTACTATCCAATAATTCATTAAAAACAGAGCAATGAGTTAATTTGTTTTTGCAAATATAAACATTGTATTTCCGAATTGCAATTTTGAGTTTAAGCATCTATTCAATTCATATTATACAATATGTATAAATAAATCTCACTTTCCTTGATTTAAAATTTCTATTTCAAGTCAACTGTTTTAAACTACATATAGTTTGCTTTCAAATGAATAGTGAAAAGTGAATAATAAAAGTAAATAGTGAATAGTAAAAGTGAAAAGGTCCCCATCTTAGGAAGAGACCCTCAAGGTGGCGATAATTTCAAAAGCAATATTGCAATCCAAATCTCATTTCTTTCATGGTAGCAAAATTACAACTTCGCTTATAACAAATGTAAAATTAATATTTCCACTAAGCTTACACAGAAATAATATTTTTACAAACTTAATTAAAACATCAACTAACTCACAACTTTGCAAGTGGAAGAAGAAGGAACTAGACAATTTTAATATCTTTTTAAAAACAAATTTTCTTTTCCTCTTCTCATTTCTAAATGGTAAAACTTAATGAACAAGAAAATTACAACTATCAACCTAAGAACAGAGGATTACCTCACAATTAAAAAAAATAACAATTTATACAACAATAGGGAGATAATTTTCTCCTTTTGGAAAATCAACAAGGAAGGAGCTATTAAAAGATCAGGCTCTCCTTAAGACTTAAGGAAAATAAAATATTTTCTAAGATCCAATAATCTTCTCCAAGCTTCACAATAAGCTCCCAGAAAACCTACATATCACACAAGGGAAGAAACACCACACAAGCTGCTCTCCTCCCTACCGTAGACCTGCAAGAGGGTCACCCCTGAGCTAGGGAGATCATCCACACACCTAGGGGATTCAACACTTCACAACAAGATAAACACAACACACCAAAACACAAATACACCCATAGTTATTTACACAACACAAAACTCATCCACTGTGAGTTTAAAGAGGGGTAGGAGAGTGGACACACTCAACTCTAGAGTGTCACCCTTTAATTAAATTTCAACACAGTTTCCTTCTCATGGCCTCAAGCCAATTTGCCAACAAAGATTCCAAGGAGTTCATATTTTGACTCTCAAGCCAAATAACACAATTTCTTAAAGTCACACAAATGCCCTCAAGGCTTTCAACATCCCAAAAGAAACAAGGCATGCACTTGAGGAGGATCACTCTTCCCCTACCCCACACTTGATGAGCATTTCTCTCAAGTGGAAGAAGCTCTGCCAACATCCAAATAAAATTTCCTCACAATAACAAAATTTACAACACAAGCAAAATAAATAATTTTCACACATCCTTCATGCAACAAATAGAAATACAAAGGAAAAGCCATGAAATCCAACCTTAAAAAGCCATTTAATGGATGAAGTTGATGTAGAGTTCCTCTCCAGCCTCCTCTCCAAATCTCCCTTCTAAAAAAAAAAATAATCTCTCTATGATCACAAGTAAGAAACAATGAATGGAGGATATAGGATGGCTAGAATAATTTCAGCATTATGAGGCTATGAAGAGGAGAATAGAGAATGAATTGGGCATTATGAGGATGCTAGAAGAAGATTTCCTAGAGGAAATTAGGCATGATAAGAATGCAAGAATGAAATCCCTCTGCAAGAATGAAGTCCCCCTATAAGAAATGAAGTCCCCTCCTGCAAGAATAAAGTTTTATTCCCCCTAATTGCTTAGAGAATGGTCTTATTTATAGATTTTCTGAAAAGGGAATGGAGGGTGAGGATCAAGAGTTGAGATCAAGGGCTCTCATTATTTGTGAATTTTAAATTCATAGTGGATGAATTAAAAATTTATTTTTTTGGGAAGACTGGATTATGACAAATTGAATTTTCAATTCCATTAGTGGAGGACAAAATGAATTAAAGATTCATTTTTGGATAATGGAGGATATTAGCTAATTAAATATTAAGAATATTTAATTATATGTAAAAAAATAACCCCACTCCTTTTTCCACTATCCCAAGTGGGATTAAAAAAAATAACTCCACTATCCCAAGTGGAATTAAAAAATATCCCCATTATCCCAAGTGGGATTAAAAAATATCCCCACTATCCCAAGTGGAATTAAAAAAATATCCTTACTATCCCAAGTGGGATTTAAAAAATAATCTCACTCATGAAGGACCACACCACTTCATGGGGACTCTCACCAAAAGTGAGGGAACAAGAAGATAAGCCCCTCCATTATTGGTGGACCATGGAGTCATTTCAAGCCTTGGTAATGAAGAAAGGATGGTCTTGAGTGTTGGTCCCACTCATCTTATCTTTCCCATGCCTCCAAATTCGTCACTTAACTTCACTATGAAGTTAAGGTGACCATACGGAGGTTAACCAAGGGTTACCCAAGTCCAAAGTGACCCTAGACCCATGGGGTATAACCCAGGGTCAATTTAACTTAGTTAGGACACCCAGGGTCAAGTTAAAACATAAGAAAAGGGCCTCAAAATTTAAAATTTAAAAATAAGATAAAAATTCAAAAAAAAAATTCTTACAACACATCATAATTTAAATTTACAAGAGGGTAGACCTAACCCTTTCAACCTCATGCAAGATAATATTACAATATTACAACATTGCACCAAACACATAGTTGATTTTGGTTCCTCGTGGAACTAGATCGGCTTTAGAAGGGATTACAACATAAGGTGTGGAATGATCTCCAGTATCTATGGTTTTTTTAGAAATACCTGCACACTCAACCTCAAAGTTAATTCCACATATACATATCATAGCTGAAGCAAATTTAATACATGCATTTCTAAAGCATACCACAGTTCTTATAAACATAATGAAATCACATGACAATTTTCTTTCTAACATCACCCAATTAGTTTCCCTGTAATGTAAACATTAATCGGACATCACCCAATTAGTTTTTCCTATAAAATAAACATCTATCTAACATCACCTAATTTGTTTTCTCTTAAAGCAAACATCTAACTAACATCACCCAATTAGTTTTGTTTTAACATAATAAGGTTTAATAGTTTGAAAATCTAGGATCAATAGTCCCACAAATGTAAAAGTATCAACAATAGTAAGGTAATTAGTCACATGTACAAGAATGAAAAAGTGTAGGCCTCACAGCTTCTGTAATGTAATGAGTTGCCCAGATCAATAAAAGAAAGTTCTATTTTATGTGTTCAATTTATGTTGTGTGTGTTTTGTGATTTACCCCCTTCATCAGACATCCTAAAGAACACCTTGCCTTGGACTCAGGCACTAGTGCCAGTGTCCTCCACATCTCCTAGGACAAAAATGGAAAATATAGTGAACATTAGTGTCGGAAGGAGATCAACATTCCATGAAAAACACTACCTTAGACAGGGATGCTAATGCTAGTGTCCCCAGGTATTCCACATATTGAACTTAGAAAAATGGTCAGTAACTAATCTCTGCCTACTACCTTAGTCTGCAAGCATTTGTTGTAATTCATCATTTTACTTACTATTTTGCATAATTAGGGTTTTAAGGGCATTTGATCATTAAATTGATACATTAATTGACAATCTCTAAATCTCCACATTGTTCCAAGTGATAGCCTAACCTATAAGTGAATCCTTTTGCAAAAGTGTGATTCAACTCAAGGTTGATATGTCCTTGTTTGTTTGTAGTGAAAGGAGGATTTAACCCTTTTTATTATCAACACCCCTCCTTTGTTTCTACTAAACATTTTGGTGAACCCATGTTTATTTTAATTTCACACATTTTTGAGTGTTGTACTCTATATTTGCATTCATTCATCTTATTGCATTTGAAAATTTACAAAAAATTGAAAATTTTGAAATTTTTTTTTAAAAAATGGCATTTTAGGCCTCCATGTTGGCATAATTTGCATTAATTCAATTTAATTTAACTTAATTTATGTTATTTTAATTAGATCTTATTTAAATTGTATAAATTCATCTTATTTTAATCATTTACATTGCATTTTCATGCTTAATTTGTTAAAAATTGCTTGAAATTGTGCATTTTTCATAAAAACCTAGTTTTGCATTAGCTAGGGTTTGTAGGTAAAATCTTACTTCAGACTTTACTACCTTTTTCATACACTAATTTAGGACTTATTTCTAATTTAGTGTTTCATCATATTGTCCTTTTTATGACTAAATTTATGTCTAGGGTTTGAAAACCTTGCATTTTCACTAGATTTGGCCTTGTCGTCTCTCTAGAATTGCATTATAGGTGTGTTGTGAAGGATATTATTGCATTAGTGGACTGATATTAATCTTGTTATTTGGTTCCCCTCATAAAATTGTTCACAACAGCTCTTCTTTTAGTGATTTGCATTGAAAATTTGTAGAAAAAGTAAAAAATCAAGCATTTCTAGATCGTAAGCATACATAGTTTTGCACTTGTTCCTTGCATAAGCATTGAAAATCTTTTAAATTATGATCTTGAAGACATATACACATGTCTTATAATCCCAAAAATAATTCTAGGATTCCCCCTAGGCCTTATTTGAAAAAGAGCCCTGAACCTAAAATTACATTTACACCTCATGACAAAACATTTGTAGACAATGAAGGACCCCTCTACATTACTATAAAAATAATGGAGATTCTAGTAAATGGTACACTTATAGATCCTAATTGCATGACTAATGTGATTATAGAAGAGTTTCTCCTTCCACATAATTTGACACAAGATTCTTATGAACCTTCAGATTTAAGGATTGAGACACATAATGGAGCTTTAATGCCTACCTTTGGGAAGATAACTTTACTAGTTACAACTTCTAATAAAGTTGTGGATCAATTATTTGAGGTTATCCCTTTATCCAACCTTTTCCATGCAAAACTAGGATACCCATGGTTAAAAGCTATGAATGTTATCACCTCAAACAATCACAATTACATTAAATTCCCTTTACATGGACAAGTGTGTGCTATTCAACGTAATACATATCAACCTTAGCAATGGACAACAACTTTACTCTTGATTACTTTTCGACGCAACCTAATAGAGACCATTTGCCATGAAGAGATTACTCTTTCCTACAATATAGATGATACCAAGAAAAAATTATATCTAGAGTGGTCAGGCCTCCTATAAAAACAATAAGAGATGAACAACCCACATTAGAAGAAATTCCTAGAGCAAAAGGAAAAGGACCCTATGTTGAGGTTCCTCCTCCATCATCCTTACAAGGATCAGGAGTCATTCATGAAGAACAAAACACTTCATCAAGACAAATGAGATTTCAACATGGTGCTTCCTCCTCTAAAATGCAAAAACCTATGGAAAAACATGACAATACTTTTGAAGATATAAGCAACAAGGCAAAAAGAAATAGACAAGCAAGAGAGAGAAGGAGAAAAAGACAAGCTTTTGCCCAAAGAAATGCACCTCAACAAGAAAATATTCCACCTAAATCAAACCAAGATGAAATTAACACTGAACAACTTGAAGACAAGAACAAAAGTTGGGCTATGGTACCTTTTGAACCTCTTTCCTCTAGTATTTGAGATTGGGAAAATGATGACTTACTTGACGATGACCACTAGTCCGGTTGTCCCTATAGGTAAGTATTTCTAAACTTTTACCTCTGTCTTGTGTTTCCCCTGTGATGTGTTATGTGTTGTTTAGGCCTCCTTGGATGACCCTTGATACTCTTGTAAGGTCAAGGATACTAGGAGACCACCTCTGTTGTGACCCTTCTTCTATTTGTATCATCATTCTTCTATATTGTCTCTCCTCTATTTTCATTGTTGTGTGTTGTGTCCTAGGAGCATAGCATTGGGGTTGGTGACATGGGGGCACCTTCCTATGTGATGACCCTAAGCCACTTGTTTCTCCTCTCTTGATTTATTGTTTACCTTCCTCTAGTGGTTCTATCTAGCTAGCGGATGATGAAAGACAAATAATACTGATATGGACCACGTGTCCCTTTAGCGAGTAAGAAAAAAATGGACCTAGTCCATACATGATGATGGGGTTGATATATATTATCTGACGCTTGGCTAGTAGAATCACTCTGTGTGATATTTTAATGATGTCTAATATTTTCTAACAAACCATAATAATATTGTTGCTCTGTACACTTTATTTATCGTAGATCTCACCTTGGTTACATTCAGTTCTGAGACCTATGTGGTTAGCCCTACGGTTGTATACGGGTTTTGAATCTGTAGTATAACCTCAGCTCTTGATGTGATTATGTTTATGCATTTCTTTTATTATGGCATGTGGTTATTATCTTAGAGAAAGATTTCTAACCTCTCTTCTTGTAGTAAATTATGTGTTTGTGGGAACATTCGACAATTGTAAAATGCATGTCACTTCTAGGGCATGGGATTTACGAAAGCTCTTGTTCTCTTGTGTGTTTTATTCCTACCTTAACGTGTTTGATATCAGTACATGATATCAACCACCTTAAGGTGGGGGCATATATAAGGTAAGTTATTTGATGATTTTGGTACTAATGAAGCATGTTTTTAAGCCCTCTGCGGAGGCGGGATGTTGTATCTCTACATAAGTGCACATCTTTATTTTATATTACAATGAAAAAGCCCTCTATAGAGGTGAGATATCGTATCTCTTGAGCTAGTGTGTATCCTTTTATTTTAAGCCCTTTGTAGAGGTGGGGATGGTGTATCTCTTGAGCTAGTGCACATCCTTTTTATTCTAAATGTCCTCCGAGTAGGAGGGGTTGGTGTATCATCCCTTAAGCGTGTCTTTGGTAGTTGTTGTGGTATAAGCCCAATCATCCTGTAATGTGCCTGAGATGGTTGTGAACCTAGCAATAGGCTCCTTCCATCGCTTGTTTGCCATGTTTTAGATGTATAGTATGTCTTGGCATGCTACACAACACTCATGTTTTCTTTGTGTCTTCCATGTGTTTTCCCTTCTATATGGCATGTTTGTTCCCAAGCATAGTCTAAAGATGTGTGGTAATGAGTCCCTCCTATGCTTTGTGATTTGTATTGTGTGTTTGTTCTCAAGTGTAGTCTAAAGACGTGTGGTGATGATTCCCTCCTACACTTTGAGATTTGTATTATGTGTCTGTTTCCCCATATGCAGTCTAAAGACGTGTGGTGATGATTCCCTCCTGCATTTTGGGTTGTGTGTTTACTTTCCATATACTTGCATTTGCATATATATATATATGAAAATGAAAAGAAATAATCACTACATTCACCATATCCATTGTGTTTTGTGTGTCTTCAATGTTGTCTTCTCTATATTTTATGTGACTATAACTATCTTCTTAGTGTTTTGCATGCCTATTATTGTCTTCACTATGTTTGGCATGTCTACAACATGTTTTTTCTAATGTCTACCTGAGATTGGGGGCTAGAGATAGTTCCTCAATCTTTGTGTATGCATTAGCTTCAAGTGCCTAACATGTTTGTTGTGTTTTGACCATACTTTAATATATGTATGGGCCTTACATTTATACAAACATTAAACTGGGGGCTAAATGTTATGTCAAAAAATATCTCCCTAGACTTTTTCCCTCCTAGGTTTAGCTCCCAGGTCCCTTGTTTTGCATCATACATGTTCATTTTGACTCCTAGAAGAAAATGGCCTGAAACCCATGTCACATGGGGCATGAAGGACATTGTGGCACTAAGTCCGCCTTGAAAAAGGACCTATAGACATGGGAACTAGCACTCTTGTCCTACCCTATTTCAGGTAGGTCCCAAATTTGAATGTTGGTTTTGTGATCATTAATTATGTCCCATACTGACATCTTAAGTTTGAATTACAGAGTTCTTAGCGGGAATGTGTTTAGTTGCATTTATAAGTATGTTTAGGGTTTCATTTGTAAACAACAAGATGATTTTAAACTTTTGGCAAACTTATGATTTTAGAGCATTCAAGATATTCATTATTACATAGCAGAGCATTGTTATTGTGTTTGTGATTGTAGATTTAGCTTCATCTTCTCATGTGATTGAAGGATCTTCATCTACATGTGAGATACAACTTTGAGGTGATATCTATTTGTGTTTGAATCATTTATCAATTTGTTTTTACCTCTATCCTGTAGGGATACAAATTTTTTTAGAAGACTTGAATGTCTCTTTGGGGCTTGACTAAGGCAAGCCTCTAAACACCACAACCCCCAACTACACTCCTTGTGATTGCAGGTTATATGTGTCGCATCTTGACAAAGTGGAGTTGCATGGAATAGTGACACAGTGTGTAGATTCTAGATCTCTGAAGAAAAGCACTGTTCAGACTCAGGTGCCAATGCCAGTGTCCTCTGAGGTTGAAAACATAGAAATCATTGTGACAATGACAATCAGCATTTGAAGAGGTTTTGACATCTTGAATAACACCTTGCCTTAGACTCAGACACTAGTATCAGTGTCCTCCGCATCTCTTGGGATAGAAACAAAAAATACAGTGAACATTAGTGTCAGAAGGAGATCAAGATTCCTTGAAGAAAACACTACCTTGGATAGGGGCACTAATGCCAGTGTCCCCGAGTATTCCGCCTCTCGAACTTTGAAAAATTGTCGGTAACTAGTCTCTACCTACTACCTTAGTCTACAAGCATTTGTTGTAATTCATCATTTTACTTACTATTTTGCATAATTAGAGTTTTAAGGGTATTTGAGCATTAAATTGATACATTAATTGACAAGCTTTGAATCTCCACATTGTTCCAAGTGACAGCTTAACCTGTAGGCAAATCCTCTTGCAAAAGTGTGATTCAACTTAGTTGATATGTCCTTGAATGTTTGTAGTGAAAGGATGATTTAACCCTTTTTATTATCAACATCCCTCCTTTTTTTTCTACTAAACAGATCTGATCTGCTGAATGGTTCTTCTACACATATTTTGTTGGAGTTTTAGGCATCTACTCTGGTTCGTTTTCTTTTACTTTTTTCACTTCTTCATCTACAATGCATGGAAAGATATCAGATTCATATTCCTCTAATTCATGTGAGATCTCATACAAATCTTCATCTACCTTGACATTTGTGCTTTTAATCATATTTCCAAACCTCTTTTTGTAGCATCTATAGGCCTTGCTTCTTGTTGAGTAACCAATAAAGATTCCTTCATCACTTCTTGAATCAAACTTTCCTAGGTCTTCTTCATCTCTTCGGATATAGCACTTGCTAAAAAATCTTGAAGTATCTGACTGTGGGAGGTCTTCCATACCATAGCTCATAAGGGGTCTTAGTGCTATTGATCCTCAGTTGCACTTTTTTAATTAGATAGACAATAGTGTGAACTGCATCTTTCTAGTACATATCAGGCAGATCTGTATCTTTCAACATTGCCCAAGACATCTCTTGCACAGTCCTATTCTTTCTTTCCACTACCCCATTTTGCTAAGGGGTTCTAGGAGATGACAAATGTCTCCTAATATCATTATCTTCACAAAACTTTTGAAATTCATTTGAAGTAAACTCACCTCCTCTATCAGACTTCAAACATTTGATCTTAGCATCTACTTCATTCTCAACCATAGCTTTGAACACTTTAAATTTATCAAGGGCATCTAATTTTTCTCTTAAGAAAGTAACCCAACTCATCCTAGAATAATCATTTATGAGCAACATGAAATACCTATCACTTTGTTGACTCTTTACTCTTGTAGGGCCACATAGATCAATGCGAATCATCTCTAATGGCTTTAAAGAAGAATAATCCTTTCTTTTGAAATTTGTCTTTGTTTGCTTTCCTATTTGACATTCCTTGCATATAGTATTTGTAGGCTTGATTATCTTAAGCATGTCTCTCACTGCATGAGTAGAACTAATCTTTACCATATTATTAAAATTGTTGTGTCCCATTCTCTTGTGCCTTAGCCAACACTCATTGGATTGATCCAACAAACATGTTCTTCCATTTACATCCTTTAGAAGATAGGAACCACCATATGACCTGATACCTTTTGCAACTAGTTTTCCAGAACCCGCCTTCCTGATTTCACAACCCTTGGCATGAAAGGTGAGATTATACCCCTTGTTGCATATCTAACTAACATAGAATATTGTGTTTTAGCCCTTTGACATAGAGGACATCCTCAGTCTTGTTCTTCCCATCAATAGTTATAGCACCTTTTCCACAAATTTGTGTTGACTCATCACCACCAAACATGATAGCACCACCATCCCACTTCTCAAGGCTGATAAACTTCTCATTGTCACTAGTTATATGATTTGAGCATCCACTATAAATTATCTAGGCCTTGGTTTCTTCTCTTGCATGAAATGAAATCCATACAACTTTTGATCTTTCATTGTTTTGGTCTATTTGCAAGGCATCAGTCTTCTCACATTTTCCAACATCATCCATTTTGTCACCAACACTCAAGGCCATGAAAAGTGTTTCATCATTTTAATCATCATGATCCTCATGTTCTAAAAAATATTTGTTCTCTATGGAGTACAGACTTATTTTAAACTTGTCTTTCTTGTAACTACCTCTAGATTCCTTAAAGCTACATTTAGAAGCAAAGTGACCAACTTTTCCACAATTAAAGCATTTGCATGGTAACTTACCTTTGTATTTCCCAGTGCCTTTCTGCAATCTTCTCACAATATTTTCTTTAACATCATCAGAGCTTTCATCTACATTGGTAATTTCTTCCTTTGTCTTCACATTGGCTTTGAAAGTAGCTTCTTTCTTTGGAGCATCACTACCAAATGCTCTCATTTCAAAGGTAGTAAGGGAACCAAATAGTTTGTCTATAGTGTATGTATCCAAGTTTGTATTCTCCTCAATAACAGATACCTTATGACTATAAGATTTAGAAAGAGATCTCAGAACCTTCTTCACAATTTCATCCTCTTCTACTTTCCCACCAACACTTGTGATGTCATTGACTACTTCATTCACCTGGAGAATATATCCAACAATGTCTTCATCCTCTGTCATTTTTAGGGTCTCAAATTTTCTCTTAAAGATTTGCATATTGGCTTGCTTTACTTTCTTATCTCCTTCATAAATGGTTTCAAGTTTATCCCAAACTTCTTTAGCAAAAATACAACTCGTTACCTTTGTAAGTTCTAAATCAGATAACCCACTCATGATAGAAAGTTTTGCCTTGGCATTGTTATCAAACTTCTTAACTTCATCTACATCTATAGGAATAGTAGTAGGAACTTTGTAACCAATCTTGATAGATTCACAAACACCACACCCTATAGAGTTGATATAGGCTTCCATCCTTAGCTTCCAAAAAGCATAATTAGTTCCATTAAACCTAGGTATCTTGTTAGATTCACTTTGTGCCATCCCAGGCCTTCCTTAATTGGTTAAGCTTCCCTGAGGGGAACTTGGCTCTGATACCAATTGTTGTTCACACACCAAGATACTAAGAGGGGGGGTGAAACAATATCTAAACAATCTTCGATTTTAACAACTTCAACTTATCCGGAGTAGATTAAAATTTAAGCATCATAGAATAAACATAAGCCTGAAAGATTAACACAATGCACATCAACACATAAAACTAGATATATGTGGAAAACCCAAGAAGGAAAAAACCACGGTGAGGATTAACTCACAATATATGAAGCTTAAATAATAAATTTGTTTTAGGGCTACAACCCAAGGAAGTTGCTACTCCCTAAAAACTTTAATTTAGGGTCACTCCCAAGGAAGCGACTACTCCTTGAAGACTTTGTTTTAGGGTCATTCCCAAAGAAGCTACTACTCCCTGATTGAGAACACACTTGCAAAAGATTACAATATGATAGTCCTTCTACTGTCTAAAAATTGACATTGAAATTCACACCTTTGATGATTGCAATTCTCCCTTTTCTCACTTTCTTCTGATGATCAGATTAGTTAGGCACACTCTATACTTGATCACTATTAAAAAATGTCTTCAAGATAAATCAATACAACATCTACAAATTATGCTCTTTCTCCTTTAGTTGCACATCAAAATGCATTCATTTTACTCCTTATCTTGTATGCGAGCTTTATCAATCACTTTGCAATCACCCTTCACCTTATTCAATTTGGTTTACAATTTATACAAGATATTACATTGATTACATTGCTTGTTAGCTAGAGACAATATGAAAAATACATTTACAAGTCAGACAGACAACGCACAACATGAAATGTGTAGAAGATAGGTCCTAAGTAAAGACACACATTACACCAGCAGAAGACCCATGCCTTGCGGACACCAACACTTTCTTATCCAAGACCAAAACATCCTTTACAACATCAACCACCAAGGAATTACATATGCACACTTTGCTCAATTGGAAATATGATAGATTTAAGGAAGAACACATGAAGCTTGAAGAATAATGGCCACATCAACTTGAAAACCTTGTGTGGTACTAGAAACAAGAAAGATCTTCATGAAACTTTTCTAGATGAGTCTATAGGACTCATACAACATCCCCAAACATTCCTTTACCTTCACACATCAAAGATTTTGCACCACACATCTTCAATCATGAACTATGAGAACAATATGTCATTCAAATCACATTGTAACATGTCATTTGAAAAACTGAGCTGCAGAGCACCAAGAACCTTGAAATTGCAAGGAAGCATGTAATACACATTCATAAACATGTCCGCAAAACTACAAGGGAAATCATTCATTTCTAGAGGAATGCGGACCATTCCAACAGGCCTTCAACACTAGCTTACTCTGCTAGAACACATGTCGGTACTCTATCATACATAACTTTCATAGCGGAAGGACAAATGATCTAAAAACTTGGAATTATCACCTTCACTGCACCCTGAACATAGTTCTAGAACTGCATGCCCATATCTACAAATGCAAAGGAATGCAGAGAATTCCATTGTCCTACATAGAACACCTTCACAAAAACAACATTATCTTCAAATAGTCAACAACAAAACAATCTTCTAGTAATCCAATCATCATGGAACTTGGAACATACATGCTTCAAGCCATCAGTTACATCAATAATACCTCTGATCATCTAATCATCTTTGTCTAATTTCTATATTAATATGAACTATATCTTCTCCCTTCTCTTGTTGGATGGGACATGACATCCAATCATGAACTGTATTTGCTTCTCTTGTTGGATGGGACATGACATCCAACCATGAACTGTATCTTCTTCTCTTGTTAGATGGGACATGACTTCCAACCATGAACACCATCACACCGCCATGATAGTGTTGACATCAATGACAACCTAGTGACAATATTTACATTAATGACAATCCTATGAACCATATGTGTGTTGGCAACATTAGTGTTGGAAAGATTGTTAGCATATAGAAGATAAGGAAGAGCATGATGTTATGTAGTGTTGTCACTAATGGAAACAATAGTTGTAAGGTGCAGAGCAATTTGAATGGGAATTTTAGAAGAGGGTTTGATCCTCTTCCATTTAGGATTCATCTACTCTTTCTTAGAAGTTAACTATGCTAAGAGAGTTGGTCTGATAAGATATGATTAATAGAAGTTTGCATGACAAAGTTCAGTCATGTTCAGTACAGAACTTGTGCGTAATTTAGTCTGCATTCCTCTGATATAGAATATTTGTCTATGTGGTTGTAAGGTGTTGTAAACACATGGTTAGAGATTGTAAATCTGAAGTTTCAAGTTCTGATGTTCTCCAAAATGAAAGTTAGGGTTGTCTGAGTATCATATCCTAAATAGATAGTGCAATGATAGTGCTAGAGGTGATTTAAATTACTCCGCATTCCACCGCAGGTGAACCTTTAGCTGTGCAGATTTGAAGATAAGTTTATGATTACCTAAAGTGTGTATATTCTAGGTTTGAGGAAATTTAGAGCTTTAGATATAGATTTGTGGTTTCATAGATGGTTCATGTTATTGTTACTCTACCAGTGGTGCTGATTTGATAGTATTGGTGGTATGGGAAGGGTAAAAATGTTTTATGAAATTAAGT
This sequence comes from Cunninghamia lanceolata, assembly GCA_027924645.1. Classification (NCBI taxonomy): domain Eukaryota; kingdom Viridiplantae; phylum Streptophyta; class Pinopsida; order Cupressales; family Cupressaceae; genus Cunninghamia; species Cunninghamia lanceolata. The sequence goes on from BSBN01000209.1 coordinate 5,817,149, forward strand.
GGGAGCTATTTTAGGTCCATCCTGACCTATTTCAAATTGTTTTACAGTTTGATTCTTGGTGTGAAGCATGTGCATGAAGATTTTGGGCCGACTCCTTGTAAGTTTGATACTGTGACCATTACACTTAATTAGGCTGACCTAATTGGTGTTTTGGATGTTGTATATATGATGCAAGAGCATCCTTGGTTCAAGAGTAATCTTGCATCAACCAAAAACATTTGCATTTCAGTTTGTTTGCATTTCAGTTCTTTCATTTTCAAGTTCAGTCAAAAGCAGTTTTAGCTTGTGGTCTGGTTTTAGCATTTCACATCTTGTGGATCTAGACTTAGCATCTACACTCATTCATATACATCATATCAAGATTTCAGAGCATTTGGATCAGTCACCAGAAATATATCACTATCAGAAGTTGACTATTATCTCAAAGCAGAGTATTCTAACAGTTCCTGATAACCAACTAAAGGAGAAGGCTTGTGGATCATTCCTTAACTTGAAGATCTCAATGACACATCATTCAATGTCTTGTAGTTTGTGGCCAACCTTCCCCAAGGGTCCGCACATTGTTCCATTCATTTGAGGAAGAGTTCTATGCATTTAGGTCTGACCTATCTGTACAACTCTTCTTTGGAGTTTGTGACCTTCCTTGGCTGACACAGAGGAATCTATTGGTCTAGAAATGATATATAAAGATGTAATAGATCCATAGGAAAGTAGCTATTTACATAAGAAAGATCTGATAGTTCAAATTTTATGTGAAGGAACCTCAAAACTTTATCTTGTGCATGTATGTAATCAAGACTTTGAGCCCAATTGTAAGCCCGCATGTTGCTGGCTAGATTGTATTTGAATTCTATGATATACTGAATGACTGAATCTATATTTGTTCCATTTATTTGAGTTGTTTCTATTGTGTTTACTCTTGTTTCATGGTCCAGACAGTTCATTCTGTGAACCCTCCTACCATGACTGCACCAAGTGGTATCAGAGCAAAAGTTTGAATCTTGGAGAGCGAAAGTTTGAAATCTTGTAGAGTGAAAGTTTGATTCTTTGGAGAGAATTGGTGAAGGGGATTCCATAAAATCTTGTTGTAAGAAGATCACCAATCTGAGGTAGGTTACTTGTGCACAATTGATCATTGATTGAGAGGTAGTTGTCACTTGTAGCTCGATCAACAAATTTGAGGTAGTTTGCACCTGATCCTAGGAAGATGCTGCCACGGAGAGTTCCTCCTGTTGGTACAATGGCTAATAGAATGGATGAGATGATGGAATTGATGAGAATAATGTGAATTCATTTGGATGTTGTTGAAGAAGATAGGAGAAGAGGATTAAGATCGAGACCTAATGTTGAAAGTGATGATGAGGAAGAATTTCAATCTGCTAAACAAACTATTGAAACCCTAGAAGGCACTGAAGAAGAAGAATTGGATTAGATAAAGATGTTGTGAGCTATTTTAAAGATTGGAAAGAGACCTAGAGTTGATGTGTCAAACTACACTGGTAATTTGAATCTGAAAGAGTTGATTGATTAGATAAATGATATAGAAGAATACTTTGAATATGAGGAGATTGAAGACCCGGAGAAGGTGAAATTTGCAAAGATAAAGTTGAAAGGACATGCTGCTATATGGTGGAAAGAAGTTTAGTTGGAAAGAAACAAAAGAGGAAAAGAAAAGATTACAAAGTGGGACTGGATGGTGACAAAGTTGAAGAATCAGTTCATACCTACTGACTATGAGTTGGAATTGTTGAAAAGATTACAAAACCTGAGACAAAAGGAGAAATTTGTGAAGGAGTACATTGAAGAATTTCATAAGATGATCATAAGAACAGGATATAGTGAAGCAAGCAAGGGGAAAGTGGCAAGATATATCAATGGATTGAGATTGAACATTCAACAAGAACTAAGTTTAGTAAGGATGACATCTGTGGAAGAAGCATATCAATTTGTCCTGAAAGTTGAAGAGAACTAAATAACAGACATGATTAGAGGTAGAGAGGTAGAGGAGGTAAATTTCAAAGAGGTAAGACTTATTCTGGAGAAGAAAAATCATTTGAGGAGTAGAACAAGTTTGAGAGCCTGTTGAAAAAGGATGACAGAGATAACAATGCTTACCAGAGAGATGATAGAAATTTTTACTAGAGAGGAAACCCTAGTGCATACTAGAATGAAGGATACATAAGAGAAGGAAGAGGAATTGATAAGAAGACATTCAGAGGTACTTGTTTCAAGTGTGGAGGTGAAGGACATAGAGCATTTGAGTGTAGTACAAATAAGAGGATAGAGAATAGTGGAAGAGTAGCCTATGTTGAAGAAGAACCTGTTGAATTAGATGACCCCTATTCTGTTGGTAAACCAGAGAAAGGAGAATCACTTGTGATGAGGAAAGCACTATTTCAAGTAGAGACAAATGAGGAATCATCACAGAGGAAAAGTTTGTTCAGAACTAGATACAAATCTGGAGGTAAGTGTTGTAAAGTTGTAATTGATAGTGGCAGTTCAGATAACCTAGTTTCAGAGGAGATGGTGACCAAGCTGAAGTTGGAAAGATTGAAACACCCTAAGCCCTATCAGATAGCATGGATTTAGGATGATCATTGTATATGAGGAAAATTGATTAAATTAAAACTAATAAAATCAAAAGCCCATAACATAAAGAGAACTAATCTTAATAAAAGCCATTATCAATAAATCTAATGAAATAAGAAAGCTTTTACCCAGATTTGTATTATTCCCTTTCTTGAATGTGGATTGCTCAATAGTGCTGCGAAACCATGTTTGCAACAAGAAAGTAAATTGCTCAAAGTGCTCAAAGATCAATGTCAAAAGATCATAAAGTTGCTCAATCAATGCGATGTACGCTCAAAACACTGTAAAGGATGCCTGAGAATAAGTGATCGAAGAGGGTTTGTGAAGGAGATGAGAGGGGTTTATATAGATTTCAAGGAAGATCAATTAACGGTCTAGATAATTCAAAAGAATCAACGGAGGAGATAAAACAAATAACCATGATGAATGTGCACATGACATGTGTCAATCCATAAGGATATTTTTATTAAAATATGATAAAAACAAGATTGATTGAATAGATAACTCAACTTGTAATTTTGCCTTTTTTTTAGAGTTCTAAAAATAAGACTGATTGTGCACGAGTTAACAAGATATTTTAAGAGGAATTGGAAGATAACTGAAATTAAATAAATAAATTTATTTAATTGTTTGTGCATGATTGAAGAACAGAAGATTATAAATACAATATTTGATTTTATTTATTTTTAGAGGATTGAGATAATTTTAAAAAATTTGCATGATTTATTTAAATTTAGAAGAACAATTGATTTAATTAAATAATGTAGAATTATTTAATTATAGATAAGATAAAATTGGATGAATTAATTAAATAATTAGATTTATTTAATTAATGGAGACTTGAAATTTGAAATAGGGTAATGATTTAAATTTTTTTTTTTTATTCATGGGTAAACGCTTTTGACCGGAGCTATGAACCGGTTACAATTATCAGGGGGGCAGGGGAGAGACTGGACCTCGTGACCATCTTTACCGCAACGGAATTACTTAGCCAATCGAGCTAGGGCCCCTGCCCCAGAAATAGGGTAATGATTTAATTAAATAATAAAAATTATTTAATTTTAGAAGAATAAGGTTGATTTTTCTGAAATTAATTAAATAAAGGGGATTTATTTAATTAATGTTGAATTTTAGAGTTTTGGAAGAATTTGATGAAATTAATTAAATAATTAGATTATTCAATTAATGTTGAAATGTAGGTGATGCTACAGATTAGATGAAATGCAAGTGATTCGAAGACATGGTCATTTTAGGGTGTCTACATTTTGCCCCTCTTTGATGCAATGTAGTTTTAGTATTGCGTCAAAGAAATCAATTGTTGAAGACATGATATAGTTTTTGATGCCCCAGTGTAGCTAGTTACCCCAACCTATGCCCCCTTGAGTGGGAAGACAGGGAAATGACAGGAGAACTGGGTTGACGCTTAACTAGATGATTGTGTTGGAGATAGGTACCAGAGAAAAAAATGGGGTGGGAAGGAAAAAATGAGGAATGGATATTATAAATAGGTCCCATGGGGACCACATTCCTCATTTGCACACTAAGAGTTTGCTAAATTTAGAGTGTAGAGCTTCCTAGCTTAGTGTGTGAGAGTGGAGTGGAGAAGAAACTTGCAGTGAGGAGAGATGCCAATTCCAGTGCACAGGCATTAGGCGGAGTTGGTGCGGACGTACTGGAGGCTAGCAGAAGCTCTGGTAGTGGTAAGTGTTCAAAAACCTCTTTGTAATTGATGTTTTAGGGTAGTGTTAGGGTTAGGTCTAGGTAGGTCCTTAGGTCAGCCAAAAGCATTGCAGGATAGTATGGCGCATATGGAAGTCGGTTTAGGTGCTTTTGGCGCGCTACAACGCATCTGGTAGGTCAGTAAAGCACATTTGGTCAAGCCACAGTGCATATGGCTATTAGGAACCACACCGCAGTGCAGTTGGCAGGGTCGTGTAGTGCTCTTGGTAGAGCAGGGCAGCGCAGTTGGTAGGGGTAAGAAGTGCAGTTGGAAAGAGAGTCAAAAAAATGAGTCACCTTTGTGAATATAATAAGGCGTGGTCGGATAGACAATGAAGTGCACTTGAGTAAATCAAGTCACTTTTGGTGGAGGACAGCATGACACTTTTGCATAAACAGTAAGGCACAGTTGATAAGATAGGGCTGCTCACTTGTATAGAACAAGGTGCCTTTGGATAGGTTAGGAGAGTGAAGTAACTAGGGTTGACCATGGAGTTGACCACTTAGGTTAGAGGAATGCTGAGGCGGTCTTAGGGTTTTGCGTCAGAGGGTAGATGTCGATAGGAGTTTGGGAAACTAGTTGAATGGTCTGATAAGTGGTTGTGTGGATGCAGAGGATGATGCCATCACTGATGTTGAGAGAGTGACACCACCCTATAGCACACGAGGTGGTATAACTATCATGGGAGGAGGATGCATTCCTAGAGTAAATGGGATTATGGCACATGGCACGCCTCACACACATTAGGATGAATCTCACCCTAGTGATAGGAGTGGTAGAGAGATTCCACAGTGAGACATGCTCGTTTCACCTTCCGACAGGGGAGGCTATAGTGACACTCAAGGATGTGTATCGCATCCTTAGGATTCAGATTGATGGGGAGCGAGTTGACTTTGACCCAGCATAAGGTGAGGCAGGCCTAGTAGAGGTATTCTGGATAGATGACCTGAGGATAGACGATGGCAAGATTCAGTTGGCAGAGATCCTGAGACTTTGCGATAGGATCAGATGGATAGTATCAACACTGATTGGCCTCTTCCTGTGCCCAGACAGGCAATCTAGAGGATTATCTGTAGGATGGGGCACTATATTTTCTAGGATGTTTATAAATGGCATTCAATATGCATGGGGCCCATGTGTGCTTGGGTAGCTATATCAAGATATGCATGACTGTGTCTACAAGAGAGGCCAGAGTCTCTCAGTAGGGGTGACTCTACTATAGGTGTGGGCGTGGGAGCATATCCCAGTGATCAGACCTATTACATAGTGCCACCATGAGAGGGGGAAGCCCTATGCATTTCTATATGAGGGAGTCATCACACACAGGAGGGCCATTAGAGGTGATAGATCGATAGATGGATGTGTTCGTTTGGAGGCTGTGGTTATTATGTGAGGAGTGGGAGGATGAACACAAGAAGCTGATGTACTGCCACTAGGCTTGATACCTATTTGGGAGGTGGATAGATACCATTGAGAGATACCTGCCAGAGTAGGTACTTAGATAGTTTGGACTACCACAGGGATTGCCAGTTGGGGAGGCTACCCACACGAGGACACGGAGAGAGATTGGGGACTGGGATGCCAAGATTCTAATGGCGATAGCTTTGGCAAAGGTTCAAGGACCTGTCATAGTTAGATGGGACTAGGATTTAGGGCTAGCAGACCTAGGTACTCTACTTGAGTACAATAGGTACTGGCAGACACACAGGCCATTGAGATTGATTACACTAGGTGTGGCAGGTGTAGTGGGGGAGGTACTAGTCCTAGGTGTGGAGGCTAGGATGAGGTGGCAGGCCTGAGAGGCGAGACAACAGGTAGGTGGAGAGGCTAGAGGTCAGCAGGCAGATGTAGAGATGGTGGAGGTAGAGGACCTAGTCATAGAGATCGATTTACAGCGGGCCGAGCGACTACTACAGGAGGAGATAGCCCGAAGGACACGATTAAAGCTCCGGATGGTGAGGTTGAGGAGAGATAGGGATGTAGCGAGGGCAGAGGTGATACAGGCCGAGGCCCTAGCATAGGTGCAGACACATATAGTAGAAGTAGTAGCACATGCAGCCCTAGTATAGGCATAGTCATAGGCACAGTTACAGATAGCACTTGTATCATCTAGAGATGATGGGTAGTTAGCCTAGGTGACTAGGGAGAGGGATGCAGAGGCACAACTATGTTTGATAGCAGGGGCCACACTATAGAGAGTGCAGTGGGAGAGAGATGAGGCATGCCATGCATTGGGTGCTGATCAGAGGACACTATACAGTGAGCTTGTCTGGGTGTAGGGAGAGCTAGTGTTGAAAGGCAGAGAGGCCGAGTACTACAGGGGTCTCTACGTTGGTGCAGTGTCAGCAGCTCAGTATGCACCGAGTTATAGAGAGAGGAGCAGGTCTAGAGCATCTGGGTCTCATAGGACAAGACAGTCATTGTCTTCAGTTAGAGGACCCCTCGTGCCACTAGGGGGAGGAGGACCAGCAGGGGGAGGAGGACCGTTAGGGGGACCTGTACCGATCACAGGTAGGGGATAGGGGCCATAGCAGGAGGGCAGCTCTACCCATTAGAGAATGCACATTTGTACATTGTATCACTTTTGTATCATTTTTGTATCATTATGGACACTTGTATATTTTGACTGATGCCTGTGTGCATCTTGATGCATATTTTGCAGGCTCTTGATACCCCTGATGTACTTTTATTGATGTATACATATGGACTATTGATATAGACACATACAGTTTGTATTTTGATGACCTTCACATGATATATATGATGACATATTATGCTCACTGATGTTCATGCTTTTGTGTATGCACTTCTTGATGACATGGATGTGATGATATGTATGTATGATTATGGATTTATGTGATGACGCATATTGCTTATATGATGCTTATAGATGTATGACATATGATGAAATGATGTGTATAGATGTAGATGTATGATGCTATGATGACATGATGCTTATAGATGTATGAAGATATGGTGACATGATTTGTGATATCTACCATGTGGGGTTTGCAGATATGCACCAGAGAGAAGAAAAGCAGAGATGGAAGAGAGAGACTATTGATTGATCATTACTTTGAAAATAATATAAGGCCATGGGTAAATTGATGGGAAAATGATGAGCTTGTTGCATTGGTTTCACATATGTATATAAAGAGCAATCCTTATTTTTGATATAGCACATGGAAAGTTCACCACCAAGGTATAAAAGACCAAGGTGTTGTAATATCTGAGTGTGTGGATGTTGACTCTGCAAACAAGCGGTTTGAACTTAGGTCCCTTAGACATAATATAACCTTGTTGGTACATGTGAATGAGCCATAGTCTTGAACATAAAATAAACTTTGATAAATGTAAATGCAAGAAGTAATATTAATATGTAAGATACTAGATCATAACACACACAAGATAAATATGTTGTCAATAAAGATACTAAAGATCATTCCTCAAACACGACATACAAAAGTAATGACTATGCCCCCAATCAATACGGCATCGCAACATACCAAGATTATAGATAAATCAAGGTAGCCTTGAATAGGTAATGGATAAGGGAACAAAAGATAAACCAAAAAGCAAATTGACTGACTTACAAAGTAAACATACAGCCAACATATTCTCTTGCCAAAGAGGTTTCTCAGGATAGATTGGATAGGAAAGATAACAACATTATCGTAGGAGCGATGTGTCTGTTAAAGGGGGCTATCTACCTAAAAAGACAACGCCTTGCTGCAGGAGATGCTACATGTTGTAGGAGATGCTACATGTTGCAGGAGACGTGTGTGTTGGTCTCAACAATGGAACATTCTACAGAAGACAAGCTTGTGAAACTAGTGCCTGGGTTAAGCTGGACTTAGCTAGTGTTGGTAATCGATACATAGGACAGTAGATGACTTTGGAAGCGAGCTTTTTTGCTTCAGGTTTGTTAAGAACTTTTGCTTGGAAAGGATGCGCTAGCTTGTTGTTTTGTTGCTTGAGTTAGTCAAGTCGAGGTGAATAGATTTTGATAAATGGAAGACTAGAAAGATGACATGTCAATGGATTGAGATGGGTGAAGAATGATGAATCATATGTGCCTGAGTACTGGATACATCCTTCGTATTCTAGACTGCCTACATACCCTGTATCCACGGGATCAAGGCACATTACGAGGAAAGATGAAAAATGATAATATGTAGTTCTGGGTAGAGTGATGAGATGGGAGAAGAATGAAAGGAGGAGATCTCATGTACCTGAGTACTGGAAACTTCCTTCGTATTCCAAACTGCCTACATACCCGTATCCATGGGATCAAGGTGCCTTAAGATTGAGAAAAGATGATATGTAGTTCTAGTTGATGTGATGACTTAGGAAAAGTGTTGGGAAGATAACAACCTTATCGTAGGAGCGATGTGTATGTTAAAGGGGGTTATCTACGGAAAGGAGAACAGTTGATGTGATTGCGAACCACGAACAAGGAACCACTCCTAGACCTAGGTTAAGGAAAATGTTGCCCCCATTCTAGTAGAGGAATTTGCATGGGTGATTGACGAAGAAGACACAGAAAGCCTGATCTAGGAAAAGACAGTGATAACTGCTGACACGGATCAAGACGTGGGATGACAATGATGGACATTGACAAATTTCCAAGCTATACTAGATAGGGAGATGGAAATACAAACAAGGTCAATGGTTTTATTATGGATGGATAGATGAAGCTTGTTGTGAAGTGGACATGGAATGAATGGGACTCGATAGATGATGGATGTTGACTCTACACATAGCGCCTATTTGCCAAGTTTTCACTATGGTACTTATCCAAGGTGCCTGTTTACCAGGTTTTCACCATAGGACGGATTATTTTTTTTTTTTGTTTTTGCTTTTTTGTTTTGTTTGGAATACTCTAAGGATTAGGCATAGAACTTCTTGAGATGAACACTGTTAAGTAGCTCATCTAGAGGAATGCTGTCATGTGTAGCTAAAGTATAAGCTCCTGATCCATATGTTGTTGTGACAATAAAGGGACCTAACCAATTAGGCTCAAACTTGCCCTTCTTTTCTTGGTCTGCTTGATTTCTCTGATTCTCTTTGAGTACAAGATCACCAAATTGAAACCGTCTTTCTTTGATATTTTTGTTGTAATTACACCAAAGGTAGTTTTGATAGACATGGAGATGATTAAGCGTGGCTAGGTGCCTTTCATCTAGTAGTTCTAGCTCAGCTAATCTGGAAGTGCGATATTCTTCTTCGCCGATCAGGTTTTGTATGGATACTTTGAGGGATGGGATCTTGACCTCTATGGGTAGGATGTCTCCAGAGCCATAAGCCAAGGCATATGGTGTGGCACCAGTTGGTGTTCTGATACTAGTGCGGTAGGCCCATAGGGTGGGGTTGCAAGTGCTAATCGTGACCAGCTTCATTGACCGTTTTCTTGAGGATTTTGAGAATGGTTTTATTCGAAGCCTCAGCTTGGTCGTTACTCTATGGATAGTAGGGAGTTGAAAAGTGATGTTGGATATTATATTATGTGCACAAGGCACAAACATCTTGATTCTTGAATGGTCTCCCATTATTCGTGACAATGGCTTGGGGGATACCGTAGCGGCAAATAAGGTAGTTAAGGATAAACTTGGCTATTTGCTTACCAATGATATAGGTCATGGGAATGGCTTCCACCCACTTCGTGAAGTACTCAGTGCTGGTAATAATGAATTTATGGCCATTGGATGAGGGTGGGAGGATTTGTCCTACAAGGTCGAGACCCCATTGAGAAAAAGGCCATGGAGTTGTCATAGGTTGTAATTCATGAGCTGGTGTGTGAATCAAATCTCCATGCTGCTGGCATTGTAGACACTTCTTAGCAAATTGTAAAGCATCATGCTCTATTGTAGGCTAGTAATAACCTATTCTGAGTATCTTCTTAGCAAGATTAGGACCAGTAGAATGTGTGCCACAGACACCTTCGTGTATGTCTCGTAAGGTATCTTCGGCTTCTTCCGCGTTAAGACATCGTAAAAGGATACCATCGAGACTTCAGTGATTTAGTGTATCACCCAGAATGGTGTAATGGGAGGATCAATGGATAAAGGTTTTACGTTCGCTGGATGAGAGTTCAATGGGAAAGGTACTATTTTTAAGGTATTCATAGATATCTTCATACCATGGGGCATTGGGACCAACAAGTTCATAGATGATTTTAGTAACTGGAACATCATCGGTTGGTATCAACAACTGCTCGATCAAGAATTCACATTTTTGTGTATTGGCAGGCATGTCGATAAGTGACCCGAAAGAAGCCATAGAATCTGCAGCCTTATTATGCTCTCTTGGAATTTGCTCAAATGTGATGCTAGAGAAGTGTGGTTTGTAGGCATCCACTAGTTTCTTGTATGGGACCAACTTTTCATCTTTTGTTTGGTACTCATCTGTGACTTGGTGAATGACTAGTTGTGAGTCTCCATATACCTATAATTCTATGATGTCCCATTGAACTGTTGTATTGAGACCTATGAGGAGTGCTTCATACTCGAAAATGTTGTTGGTGCAAGAGAATGCAAGCTGATATGACTTTGGAATATAGTCATTTTGAGGTGTGACAAATAAGATGCCAGCTCCTGATCCATGTTGTGTGTAGGAACCATCAAAGTACAACTTCCACATTATTGAGTTGGAAAGAGTGAAGAGATTCTCAATTGGAAAGTCTACTACCATAGGGTGTGTATCTGTCATGGGTGCTTCTACTAGTTGATCTACTAGGGCTTGTCCCTTGATTGCTTTACAATCCATATACTCAATGTAGAACTCACTAAGTATCATGACCCATTTAGCTAGTCTGCTTGTGAGAGCTGCTTTTGCTAGTAGGTACTTCAATGGATCAATTTTGGCTATAAGATTTGTGTGTTGGTTTAGCATATAATGCCACAGCTTTTGGGAAGCGAACACTACTACTAAACAAGATCTTTCCATTTGTGAATAATTGAGCTCATATCCCACCAAGGTTCAACTGATATAATAGATTGCATGCTCTTTTCTTGACTCATCATGTTGTGCTAGAAGGGCCCTGAGGGCTGAAGTTGTAGTTGAGATGTATAATATCAAAGGTTTATCAGCAACTGGTCGAACCAATACAAGAGGTGTAGCTAGATACTCTTTGAGCTGATCAAATGTTGCTTGACACTTATCATCCCATCAAAATGAGACATCCTTTTGGAGCAAGTGTTGAAATGGTTGACATTTATCTACTAGCTGTGAGATGAAATGCCTAATGGATTGCAACCTTCCCTGAAGGCTCCTTAATGCTTTGAGATTCTTTGGTAGATGCATCTCCACTATAGCCTTGACTTTTGTGGGGTCTACTTCAATGCCTCTATGAGATACAATGTATCCCAACAGCTTCCTGGATGTTACACACTTCTTTGGATTGAGGCTTACTTGGTATTTCTTGACCCTGTCAGAGATCTGTCCTAGAAATTGTATGTGAGCTGCCCTAGAAGATTTAGGTAGTATGTCATCCACATAGTCCTCCATGATATGGTGAAAGAGATCGTGGAATATCTATGTCATTGCTCTTTGATAAGTTTCCCCTGCATTCTTTAGACCAAACGACATGACACACCAACAATAATTATCCCACGGACAAGTAAAAGTTGTTTTATGTTGATCTTCTTCTACTATTCTTATCTGATTGTAGCTAGAGAATCCATCCATGAGAGAAAGCATTTCATGACCTGCTATCAAATCTACTATGAGGTCAATATTTCGTAGTGGAAAGTCATCCTTGGGACATGCTTTGTTAAGATCTCTAAAATCATTACACATGCGGATGCGCCCAGGTTTAGACTCAGGTACAATGTTTGAGACCTAATCTAAATAGTCAATGGGTCGGATGAATTTTGCATCTAACAACTTCTGTATTTCCACTTTTACCAAGAGGGCTATCTGTGGGTGCATCTTCCTTAGCTTTTGCTTGACTGGTTCAACTGTTGGATCCACTATGAGATAGTGAACCACTAGCTTAGCGTCTAACCCTAGCATATCAGCATAGGTCCACACAAAGTTGATGGTTCTCTGTAAGAAGAATTTGTTAAGATTCTTGTGCTCTGTTTCTGATAATGATGCTGCCAGGAATGTGGTCTTTGGATTTTGCTCTGTGCCAAGGTTTATCTCTGTAGAATATTCCACTAGGAGAGCTAACTTCTCTTGATACTTAGATGGTAGGGGAAAGTCAAATCCTCCATCCTTAGGTACCACAGTTGGGTTTTCACCTTTGGATAAGTCCTTTGTTTTTACTATTTTATGATTGGGAGGTGCCACAGTGTGGTTTTCACCTAGAGATCTTTCTTTATTTTTACTTTTACGACTGGAGGATTTGGCATTCTCACCAAAATAAGTTGTTGGCTCTAGTTCCATTACAAAACCTGCTTTATGATCGCTAAGAGGGATACCCTCCTGAAGTCCCATGAACTCAGCTATAGCTTCATCATTCTGAATTACATCTATAATGGGGGACCCTTGTTGGTCCCAATCGATAAGTTCAAGGTACACAAGTGTTACTTTCTGGGTGTTTGTGGTGGATGTTAGGGGTACGGAGGATAGCATAAATATGGAGGATTCTATAAATAGGTCAGTCACATGGAGGGAAGAATCATCGATGGTATCCTCATTAGACATCGAATCTGTGAGAGAAGTTTCAGCCACCTTGTCGAGGATACCCTCTATGTCCAAGGCACGCGGAACCTTTCTACCAAATCCTAACCCCTTCTTGTCTAGTTTCTTTATCACAATGATGGGTTCCATTGTTCCTTGATTCTATTTCCTAAGGCCACCTTTGCCTTTATAGCCCATGTTTTTGACTATTCTTAAGCTATTGCCATATTTCTTGATGGGTATTATGACTAGTTCTTTCTCCTTATAGAGCCAAGAAGAAATGTCCTTAATAGTTTCCTCTTCCAATAATTTTCCCTGTTGGAATTGGGTTAAAGATGCTGGGGGAGGAATAGCTACTTTTTTAGTTGTTTTGGCAATGGGGGGTTGACCGTAAGATTTAGGGGATAAAGGCATCTGCCCTACACAACAAGATTTTGAGATATCATAAGTTCCAAAGCCTATATCACAGATGTGAGCTTTGATTTTAGGAAGAGGATTAGGTTCACTTGTAGAGGCATGTGTCAGATTTTTAGGATTGACATATAGTGGGGATTCAAGGGCTTTGTCATTTTGAGGCACTTGGTTGCAATTCTTATAACTGCCTTGCAAGACATGGCAGAATTCAAAAGGATTGGGGTCTCTTGGGATAGTGATCTCTGTACCATTGAATGGGAACTTTAGAGACTGATGGTATGTGGAGGGAATAGCTTTCATTGCATGGATCCATGGGCAGCCTAGGATAATGTTGTAAGGCAGCTCAATGTCAAGGACCTGGCACCTGGTTTCAAGCATGACGAGGCCCAGTTGTATAGGCAAATGGATAACACCTTCTAAACGGTGTTCAACATCATCATATCCTTTGATTGTAATATTGTGATCCATGTTGACATGATCCTCAGAGTATCCCAATTGCTTAAGTAACTTTAGAGAACAAATGTTGAGACTAGCACCACCATCTATGAGTATGCATTTGATTTTGCATTTATGGATGAGAACCTCAATATGAAGGGCATCATTGTGACACGGAGCATGGGATGGGAGGTCTTTCTTAGAGAAGACCACATTGTAGGGTGAAGTAATGTTAGCTACTATAGCTTAGAAATCCATGACCGCTATGTTGTTAGGAACTGAAGACTCTTGGAGGGATTTTTCTAGCACCAATTTATGTGTAGGTGATGACCGTAGAAGGTCCAAGATAGAGATCTATGCAGGCATTTTCCCTAGATGTTTGATAAGATTATAATTAGATTGAGTTGGGAGATTGGGTGTAGGACCACAGATGGTGACATGACCATGACAAGTTGTAATAGCATAATCTATAGATTTGCCTTTGATTGTGAGGGTAGACACTTGACTCTCTTCAAAATGACTCACAATTGAGTCAAAGGAAGTCGACACATTATTGAGACCTTTACCTTTATCCTGTGGAGGAGGCAGACCATGGTGAGGGAATGGTTCCTTGTACATGTTGAGGTCCTTGTTCGTGTGTTGAGTTGGTGGCTCATCTTCAAAGGAAATTTGGTTGCCTTCGATGAGATTTTGGATTAGGTGCTTTAGTTTCATGCATGATGCGGTTCTGTGCCCTTTGCTCCTATGGAATTCACAGTATCCATGTTCTCTGTATGGTGCAGTTTTGTAAACTGGTTCACCATATGGGGGAGCATCGGGTAAGGTGATGAGGCCTTTGTGTAAAAGCTTCTGTAGGACTAACTCTATGGGCTCTCCCAAGGGAGTGAATTACAATCGTGGAGGGTAATCTTGTTGAGGCCACTCTTGTTGTCATTGTTGTTGGTTTTGATAAGGTTGTCTTTGTTGTTGTTGCTGTTGAGGTGGAGTTTGATTTAGTTTGGAAAGCTGTAGTGGTGTCTGTAATGTTTGGACATGTTTAGAATCGACCACCCCATCATTGACCACGTTTTTATTTTTGTTCCAAAACTTTGGTTTATCATTTGTTTGTTATTGAGGAGCATTGTCTTTGGTTTCTTTAAATATTTTGACCACACCCTTAGCAATGAGGGCCTTTTTAATGTTGATTGCCTTGTATGTAATTTCGTCAAAGGTTGTAGCACTAAGAATTTGCAAATGAAAACCTAATTCTTGGTTGAGATTCTGCACAAATATGCTAACAAGTTGTTTTTAGGGTATCTTGAATGGGGATTTGCTAGCCATTTGTCTCCATCGTTGAAGGAAAGAAATGAAAGTTTCTCCATTTTTCTGTTTGTTGTTGCATAGATCAGTCATGGAGATCTCATGCTCTGCGTTGTACGAGAAATGGGTGGCAAATTTCTCCACATGTTTGTTAAAATATTTGATACCCGTGGGCAAGTGGGAAAACCATTCTATAGCTTGACCTCCAAGACTGTGAGGGAAGAGACGCATAAGATATGTGTCATTATGTGACTCAAAGCAAGCAAGATAGAATTCCCTAAGATGGTCTTTTAGGTCTCTTTTTCCTTTGTATTTGTCAAATTTGGGAATAGTGAAATTTTGAGGAAAAGGGATCATGGGTAATGACCGATCAAAAGGATAAGGACACACTTCTTCCAATGAGAAGCTCTTCTTGGTGTGACCAAACGTAAGATCAGATAGTTGTTGTTGAACTTCTGTGATTTTTAGCTCCATCATTGTGGGAGGGGTTAGAAACATCTCCTATTGTCCTGGAAGTTATTGTTGCCCATACGGAAGATTGTAGTGTAAGCCATGGGCATTGGTGCTATAAGGGTCATATGATTGGTTGGGGTCATATGTGTTGTATGTTGGGTTGGAATTGGATGCTGAGATTTGGAGGAGGTGGGGGTGGTGCTAGGTAAGAATGTAGGCTTTGTGATGGTTGAAGAAACAAGTTTGGGGGTGGAAAGTTAAAGTTTGTTGGGTTAGGTTGTGGTTGAGGAACATAGCTTTGGGAAGTTTGGTTTTGGGAATGTTGAGGGTGGATAGGCAATGTGTTGAAAACTTTTAGCACTAATGATCGCCGTGGTGGGGGGACATAGGTAGATGTGTTTTACGATGGTTAACGTTGATTAAGGATGAGCATAGAAGAATGTTGTGTTGGGGTTGCATGACCCTGGTTGGTTGAAGGATACGAAGGTTTGATGATGTCGGTGGTGGTGTTTTTTGAGACCCTTGTTGCATGGCTACATAGTTGTTCCCCAAATTGTAATTTGGTGGGAAACCTTCTCGTGATGGGGTAGCCAAGTTTCCACTTATGATTGGTGTGGACACTTTAGGAGTTTGTTTTATATTTGATCGAGCTATGGTGGCCTGCTTAGCTAACTCCGCTTGACTATGTAGAGTTTCTTGTTGGTTTTTGTAGATCTCCATAGGTGTCAGAAGTGGTGATATGGCCCTCTTCCTATTGGGTTTTGATAAAGGGGATTCTTATATTGTGTAATCATTCTCCCTTGTGAGCTTTGTTCGTGTAAGGGCATGGTCACTGTTGACATGGTTTGGACCACATGTATGGCATCTTGGGTATTGTTTGTGTCCTTGAGATTGGATAAATCAAAATCCTGAGGTAATTTGGCTCCTTGCTCTGCTAGCAAGTGAAAGAAATGATCTTGGTTCTCACTAAGAATTTTTTCAAAGGCAGCTATGGCTCTAGGATCTTGTATGAATTCATCAAGATCTTGTCCATCTTCTTGAGAGGATTGACCTATTTCAAAGTGTCGCTCTTCTTGAGATGGGGCTTGATCTACAGTATAACCTTGTGGAACAAAATCCTGACGCATGCTGGTGGTATAGTGAGGTGTACTTACCAAAGGGACCCTACCTTCCTGAGATGGGACTTGATTGACAGCATATCCTTGTGGAACAAAATCCTGAGGCATGTCGGTGGTATAGTGATGGGACTTGATTGACATCATACCAAAGGGGCCCTACCTTCTTGAGGATTGTTCGATTGGTCAAGTTGTGGCATGTTTGGAGAGTTGGTCGATCTTTTCATGGGTGCCTTAGGAGTAATTTTGGGAGTAATGTTGGATTGGCTTGATTGCGGTGTGTGAGGATGCAATTTGTGCTTCCTCAGGACAACTTGCTTGGACTTCATAGTTTGCTAGAGTCTAGTAGTTACCATGGAAATACCCTAAGACAATATGCTGGGATCCTGCTTGTGTTTTGGAAAAGATAAATTTTGATGCACAATTTACTAGACCAAAGGTGCTATACTGTTTGACCAGAGGCACAGGACTATGTAACCAGAAGTGGGCTACTATAATACCAAAGGTGATGGACTGAGCTACCAAAGGCAAGGTACTGCTATACGAAAGGTGAGATAATGTAACCAAAAGCAAGCTACTATTATACCAAGGGCACTGAAGTAGGGTTGCCAGTGGAGAGGTACTGTTATACCAAAGGCGAGCTATTGTATTACCAAAGGTGAGCTGCTGTAATACTAGAGGCACTGAAGTAGGGTCTGATGCTTTTTAAAAGGCAAATTTTGAAGGATTTTGATTTGGTTCTAATTAGATTTGCTTTGGCAAGAGAAAACACAGCAAATAAAGTGGCCAAAAAGGACTGACACAACAGATAGTGTATATTTGAGGCTCACAAAAAATCCTAATGTTTCCACAGGTATAAGACAATTGTAAATAATATCAAGCACTTTTTATCCCTAGAGACAAAGTTTCATTGCAGTAGATCAGCTCACAACTTAATCCTCCATCGATCAAAATGTCATTCCATAAAGGTGTCAGACATTTGTATCTTTGTGAGAGATGATGGGTAGGGATATCTCACACTCCCCTTGGAAAGCTCAAGTAGGTCACAAGAGCTTTAAGGCTAAGGGAATACTATCTCTTCTCAAGGGAGCCAATGGTGAGTATCTTGAGGGCTTAAATCGATTCCCCTTATATTGATGATTACCACAACGTTCGAAGGTAGATTGGGTAGTCACTATCTAGAATGGTTCTTAGTAACTTTGAGGGACCAGCACCTTACGAGCAATGTGACAAGCTACTAAAAGCTTTAACCAATCCTACTAAGAGTATCAAACACTTCGTTCGATGTGAAAATTGTTTCCACAAAGAGCTAGTACACCTCTTTTCAGTTTGGCACCACAAGGTAAGGCTGACGTCGATTAGGACTTGGCTTTCGCCTTATCCATCTTATATAGTGGTTCAAAGGAAAACTCCACTTAGGGTCATCCCTTTTGGATGAAATGCAATCCAAAAGCATGCCTTTCTAAAGGAATAACTGAAATGTAAGAGCAAGCACATCAAACAAAGATTCAATTGTCTCATTATAAGAAAAAATAAGGTGCAACTAAATCAGGCACACACATGATTGTAGTTGTCGATTGTCTCTTATGAAATTGAAGTGTTTGGCATTCATGTCCATTGTCCCTTAGAAAATTGAGGTATTTTCGTATACATGTCCATTGTCCCTTAAGAAAACAATATGTTCCTAAGACTTAGATTGCCAAAGTGATTTGTTCAATTGTCCCTTAAGAAGGCAATATGTTTCTAAGACTTAGTGTAATAAATCAAGATTTCTTCAACGCTCGTCCTGCATGAACATGTTAGAAAAAACCTATTTGCTCTATGTGAGTGATAAGAAGTTGCAATAGGTCAATTAATTCCACAACAACTCACAAGTTAGCAAAAAATAAAATCAATTTGACCAAAAGTGCTTTACTATCTTACCGGAAGCGACTTACTAAACATTCAAAAAGAACTAAGTTTGGTAAGGATGACATCTATGGAAGAAGCATATCAATTTGTCCTTAAAGTTGAAGAGAAGATGAATAACAAACATGATCAGAAGCAGAGAGGTAGAGGAGGTAAATTTCAAAGAGGTAAGACTTATTCTAGAGGAGACAAATCATTTGTGGAGTAGAACAAGTTTGAGAGCCCGTTGAAAAGGGATGACAGAGATAACAATGCTTACCAGAAAGATGATAGAAATTTTTACTAGAGAAGAAACCCTAGTGCATACCAGAATGAAGGATATAGAAGAGAAGGAAGAGGAATTGATAATAAGACATTAAGAGGTACTTGTTTCAAGTGTGGAGGTGAAGGACATAGAGCATTTGAGTGTAGTACAAATAAGAGGATGGAGAATAGTGGAAGAGTAGCCTATGTTGAAGAAGAACCTGTTGAATTAGATGACCCTTGTTCTGTTGGTAAACTAGAGAAAGGAGAATCACTTGTGATGAGGAGAGCACTATTTCAAGTAGAGATAAATGAGGAACCATCATAGAGGAAAAGTTTGTTCAAAACTAGATGCAAATCCAGAGGTAAGTGTTGTAAAGTTGTAATTGATACTGGTAGTTCAAATAACCTAGTTTCAAAGGAGATGGTGACCAAGCTGAAGTTAGAAAGATTGGAACACCCTAAGCCCTATCAGATAGCATGGATTTAGGATGATCATTATGTATGAGGAAAATCGATTAAATCAAAACTAATAAAATTAAAAGCCCATGACATAAAGAGAACTAATCTAAATAAAATACATTATCAATAAATCTAATGAAATAAGAAAGCTTTACCTAGATTTGTATTGTTCCCTTTGTTAAATGTGGATTACTCAATAGTGCTGTGAAACCATGTTTGCAACAAGCAAGTGAAGTGCTCAAAGTGCTTAAAGATCAATGTCAAAAGATCGTAAAGTTGCTCAATCGATGCGATGTATGCTCAAAGCGCTATAAAGGATGCCTGAGAATAAGTGATCAAAGAGGGTTTGTGAAGGAGATGAGGGGGGTTTATATAGATTTCAAGGACGATCGATCAATGGTCCAGATAATTCAAAAGAATCAATGAAAGAGATAAAACAAATAACCATGATGAATGTGCACACGACATGTGTCAATCCATAAGGATATTTTTATTAAAATATGATGAAAACAAGATTGATTGAATAGATAACTCAACTTGTAATTTTGCCTTTTTTAGAGTTCTAAAAATAAGACTGATTATGCACATGAGTTAACAAGATATTTTAAGAGGAATTGGAAGATAACTAAAATTAAATAAATAAATTTATTTAATTGTTTGTGCATGATTGAAGAACAAAAGATTATAAATAAAATATTTGATTTTATTTATTTTTAGAGGATTGAGATAATTTAAATAAATTTGCATGATTTATTTAAATTTAGAAGAACAATTGATTTAATTAAATAATGTAGAATTATTTAATTATAGATAAGATAGAATTGAATAAATTAATTAAATAATTGGATTTATTTAATTAATGGAGACTTGAAATTTGAAAGAGGGTAATGATTTAATTAAATAATAAAAATTATGTAATTTTGGAAGAATAAGGTTGATTTTGCTGAAATTAATTAAATAAAGGGGATTTATTTAATTAATGTTGAATTTTGGAGTTTTGGAAGAATTTGATGAAATTAATTAAATAATTAGATTATTCAATTAATGTTGAAATGTAGGTGATGCTATAGATTAGACGAAATGCAAGTGATTCGAAGACATGGTCATTTAGGGTGTCTACAATCATAAGGTATTGGTGAGTGAACAATGTTTGGTGAAATTTCATATTGGATCTTATCATGATGAAGTCTTGTGTGATATTATGCCTATAGATGTTTGTCATAGCTTGTTGGGTAGACCTTGGCAGTTTGATAGAAAAGCTATACATGATGGGAGAAAGAATATATATACTATAATAGCAAGTGGGAAAAGAATTACTTTGATTCCTTTAGAAGACGATCCTAAAGATGTAGTATGTGGGAATGCTAGAATCTGTTTGGTAGATGGATGGAAATTTTTGGATGGCTTGAACTAGGAAAGTATGTGTTATGCCTTGATTCCTAAAAAGCCTAAAGTAATGAAGAAAGAAACTGAACCAGAGGAGATAAGAGAATTGCTGACAAAGTATGAAGACATCATATCAGATAATGTACCTGAAGGATTACCACCTATAAGGAGTATCAGTCATCACATGGATCTTATACCAGGAGCAAGTTTACCTAACAAAGAAGCACACTGGATGACACCAGCAGAAAATGAAAAAAATAGACAGATACAAGAATTGTTGAGGAAAGGTTTGATCAGAGAAAGTTTGAGTCCTTGTGCACTACCTGCAGTGCTAGCACTGAAGAAAGATGGAGAATGGAGAATGTGTACTGACTCTAGAGCAATAAACAAGATCACAGTTAAGTATAGATTTCCTTTAGCTAGGATGGATGATATCATGGATTGTTTGAGTGGAGCAAGATATTTCACAAAGATAGATTTAAAGAGTAGATACCATCAAATTAGAATCAGAGAAGGTGATGAATAGAAGACTGCTTTTAAGACAAATGAAGGATTGTATGAGTGGTTAGTGATGCCCTTTGGATTGACAAATGCACCGAGTACTTTCATGAGGTTGATGAATGAGGTCTTGAAAAAAGTTTTGGGTAAGTTTGTGATTTTGTACTTGGATGATATTCTAATTTTTAGTAGGACAAAAGAGGAACATCTATTGCATATTAGTCAAGTTTTGCAGAGATTGAGAGAGGAGAAATTGTTAATAAACATAAAAAGTGTAGTTTCATGAAGGAAGAATTGGTATAACTAGGATTTGTGATTTCTACGGAAGGATTAAAGATGGACCTTGAGAAAGTGAAAGCAATTATTGAATGGCCTACACCGGAAAGCATTGGAGAAGTTAGATCATTTCATGGTTTGGCTAGTTTCTACCAGAAGTTCACCAGAAATTTTAGTTTAGTTTGTAACTCTACGACAAAGACAATGAGAGGTGACATAAAATATTTTAAGTGGACATCAGGAGTAGAGAAAAGTTTTGAGTTGTTGAAGTGGAATGTAACAGAGCAACCTATTTTGGCATTACCAGATTTCAATAAGGTATTTCATGTTGATTGTGATGCAAGTGGAAATGTAATAGGAGTAGTGTTAAGTCAAGAAGGTAGACATGTAGCCTATTTTAGTGAGAAGTTGAATGATGCAAGGAGAAGATATTCAATTTATGATAAAGGGTTCTATGCCATAATTCAAGCCTTGAAGAAGTGGAGACATTACTTGTTGCCTAAGGAGTTTGTGTTCTATACAGATCATCAAGCTTTGTAATATTTGAATAGTCAAGGTAAGTTGAATCAGAGACATATGAGATGGGTAGAGTTTATGTAGAGTTATACTTTTGTGTTGAAGCATAGGAGTGGTAAATCAAACAAAGTTGCTGATGCCTTGAGTAGAAAGAGAAACTTGTTGACAGAGATGAAAGTGGAAGTGTTGGGTTTTGATGAATTGAAGAACATGTATGAGGGAGACACTGATTTTGCAAAACCTTAGAAAGCATGTAAGGAACCTGTTATGATAGATAGAAGTAAGTGGTTGGACTATTTCATTCAAGAAGATATGTTGTTTAGAGGAAGTCAGTTGTGCATACCTAGAAGTTCAATGAGGGATAATTTGATCAAGGAGAAGCATAGTGGTGGATTGGCAAGACATTTTGGCATTGATAAGACAGTGGCTTTTGTGAGTGAAAACTACTTTTGGCCTTAGATACATAAGGATGTTCAAAGATTTTTGTAGAGTTGTAGAGTTTGTCAAGTTGCAAAAGGGAGTAGTCAGAACACTGGATTGTATAAACCTTTTACAGTACTGGAGAGACCTTGGGAAGACATAAGCATGGATTTTGTAATGGGATTACCTAAGACATAGAGAGGATATGATTCAATATTTGTAGTGGTTGACATATTTTCAAAGATAGCTCATTTGATACCTTGTAAGAAGACAACTGATGTAGTGCATGTAGCTGACCTATTTTTCAACAAGATTGTGAGATTGCATGGATTACCTAAGAGTATAGTTTTAGACAGAGATACAAAGTTTATTGGATATTTTTGGAAGACACTTTGGAAGAAGATGAAGACAAAGTTGAAGTTTAGCTCAACTTTTCATCCACGGACAAATGGACAGACAGAGGTAGTGAATAAGAGTTTGGGAAACTTGTTGAGATGTTTGGTTGGAGACAAAGCTGGAAGTTGGGATTTGATTCTTTCACAAGCAGAGTTTGCATACAATAATTTAGTAAATAGGAGTACCAGAAGAATACCTTTTGAGATTGTTATAGGAATGAATCCTAGAGGAGTCAATATAGAGGAAAAGAGGAGTGTAGAAGTAGAAGAATTTGCAGATCATATGAAGACAATGCATAATTAGGTGAAGAAGCATTTGGAGGATATGAACAGTAACTACAAAGAGAAGGCTAATGAGAAGAGAAGACATAAGGAATTTGAAGTTGGAAATGAAGTGATGGTGTATTTGAGAAAAGAAAGATTCCCAGTAGGGACATATAACAAGTTGAAGATGAAGAAGTTTGGACCTTGTAGGATACTCAAGAAATTTGATTCAGGAAATGCATATGAAGTAGAGTTACCAAAGACATTGGGTATATCACCTATTTTCAACATTGCAGGTCTTTATCAATATCATGAAGCAGAGTTCAGTGACAACATGAAAAAAGACTTGAAAAAGTAGTTACCACAACAAGCACTAGAACATATTGAAGACATTTTGGACAACAAAGTTAGATGCAACACAAGAGGAAGACAATACAAAAAATATCTTGTGAAATGAAAAGGCAGACTAGAAGAAGATTCATCAAGACCATCTTGGGTCTCCCCTAGCCCCAGCAAAGTGACGGACTCACTTTTTCAATAACCTTAGATGTCTGATGCAGGAGCATCCCTGGTTCAAAAGTAATCTTGCATCAACCAAAAACATTTGTATTTTAGTTCTTTCATTTTCTAGTTCAGTCTAGGCAGTTTAGTCAGAAGTAGTTTCAACTTGTGGTCTGGTTTTGGCATTTCACATCTTGTGGATCTGGACTTAGTATCTACACTCATTCATATACATCATATCAAGAATTCAGAGCATTTGGATCAGTCACCAGAAAGATATCGCTATCAAAAGTTGATTATTTTCTCAGAGCAGAGCATTCTAACAGTTCCTGATAACAAGCTAAAGGAGAAGGCTTGTGGATCATTCCTTAACTTGCGGATCTCAATGACACATCATTCAATGTCTTGTGGTTTGTGACTGACCTTCCCCAAGGTTCCACATGTTGTTCTATTCATTTGATGAAGTGTTCTATGCATTTAGGTCTGACCTATCTGTACAACTCTTCTTTGGAGTTTGTCACCTTCCTTGGTCGACGCAGAGGAATCTATTGGTCTGAAAATGATATATAAAGATGTAATAGATCCTTAGGAAAGTATCTATTCACATAAGAAAGATCTAATAGTTTGTATTTTGTGCGAAGGAGCCTCAAATCTTTATCTTGCACATGTATGTAATCAGGCCTTTGAGCCCAGTTGTAAGCACGCATGTTGCCGGCTAGATTGTATTTGAATTATATGATATACTGAATGACTGAATCTATATTTGTTCCATTTCTTTGAGTTGTTTCCATTGTGTTTAGTCTTGCTATACGGTCCAGACAGTTCTTTCTATGAACCCTCCTACGGTGACTACACCAAGATATATATAGAGGAATGTTTTTTGTGTCTTTGAGATGATGTGATGTGTGTGTGACCCATAGAATGTGACAAGTACGTACATATATGAATTGAGGAAATACAAAGTAGGACAATGAGATATTTTAGATTAATAAAAGAAGTTTGTGTTTTTGTAAATTGAGCTCCATTGAAACTGTCATCCATGCATATGTAGATGCAATTGTAATAGTTCAAATCTTGGCAATGAGACACTCCTCTTCTCTTCTATCTTTCTTTCTCAGTGGGCAATGAATCCATCTGCAGTGAGCACTCTTTCTTTTGGGCATTGAGCCTTTTGTAATTTAGTATTGCTACTACATTATATTATAATCTATTCCTCACCGTGGTTTCTCCCTTTTAGGGTTTTCCACGTAAAAATTTGTTGTTCATGTGTTGTGGTTTGTGGCTATATGTTTTATGCTTAATCTACTTTACTATTATTGAATTTGGTAAATGGATTAAATGTTTATTGTGTGAAGGGTCTAAAAGAATATTGATTCACCCCCCCTCTCAGTATTCCAGGTATTCAACAATTGGTATCAGAGCCAGGTCCTTTGGGAGAAGCCTAACCACTCAAGGAAGATCTTGGATATTAAGCACATGGGAGCTAAAAGGCTTCCTACTCCTCCACAAGAGATTCCTGCTATTGAATTCTTAAAAGATGAATGCATGTCTACCAATAGTGAAGAACCGAATGTTGCTCTTGAAGACCTAGAGATGATTGAAGAAGAAATCAGAGATCTAAAGGAGAATGTCAAAGAAGTAGATGGATGTATCAAGACATTAAGAGAGCAAGTCAATAAAATGAAAGCAAAACATAAGGAGGTTAGTGAACAATTGAGGTTAGCAAATGAATCCATGATTGGTCTAAAAGTGCAATTTGAAGAAAAGTAAGAATTGAGGAATATCTAAACTCAATGATGAAATGCAAATCTGAAGAATGTACAAGGCTTTAAAACTAAAATCAAATCTAGAAAAGGCAAAGAGTTATGAACAAAAATTCAAGATAAGTTCCGCAAGGCTTGATGAGATGATTGCTAGTCAAAAAGATTCCAATGATAAAGAAGGCTTAGGGTTTGAAAAAGGTGAAAGTTCAAAATCAACTCAAGCATCAAAAGCTGAAAATAAGAAGAACAATGGAAAGAAAATCTAGAATTAGAATAAAGGGGCTAGAAGACCACCTGTCAGACTGCCTAATTCTCAAAGGTACCCATCCTTCAATGGTTATTGTTATTCCTCCAATAAATTTGGAAACAAGGCTACACAATGTAATAGAAAAATGAATCAAAATGTTCCATCTTTCTTTGGTTAATGTTTTCATGCAAGAAAGTTGGTCATAAATCTAATGAGTGTAGAAGTCAAAGGATGAATGGCTACAACAATGGTAGAATGATTCAATCCTTTAATGGAAACTATTTTAGATGCAATAGATTTAGGCACAAAGATAACCAATGCAAATCCAGAATGAATGGAAGGAATAATGGTCGGAGGAATGTTGTGTGCTACAATTGCAATAAGATTGGACACATTTCAAAGTTCTACAGAAGCAGAAGCATGAAGAAGGAAACTCTAGTAGAGAAGAACAAACTAGTATAGATGGTTGATCTGGAAGAGAATAAGAAGGAGATGAATAAGACTAGGATAAAGAAGGAAGTAACAGAGGTTAATGATGAACCTGTACCAGCATCTAGTGCAGACATTTCCTTTAAAAACTGTGATGAGAGCTTTGTCTTAGGGGGAGCTTTAATGGAAATATCTCACCCCCTGCCAAAGGATTGATGCTGATGTCTTTTTATGAAGATGCAAGTTGAAGATCAACATGCCTGATCCACTAAATAAAATTGTGGAAGATTGCGGAGCACTTGAAGGTGACTGTAGTTGTAGAGACTATTTTGATAGCTTTATTGGTTAATGAATTAAATGCAAATTAGGTTAAGTGCAAAAAGTTATAAAAGAATATTTTTCTCTACAAAATCATTCACAAAGCATTTAAAGAGCAAAGATGAGACTGGATCTAAGTAGAAGAAGAATTCAAGATGAATCAGAGATTAGTGCATCAAAACCCTAGTGAAGAAGAGGTATTTATATATCCTTGGTTTGCCATAGTTTTTTAGAGATTCCTATTTTGAAAAGTTTGATAGTATTTTCAATGGCTACTCTGAGAGTTGTTGAGGTGTCTGAGAAACCAGAACCTAAGTTCAATAAATTCCCATCTAAGTGTTTAGAGGATGATCCATTAGGGGCATTTTCCTTTGTTCCCTATGGGGTTTTGCCAACGAAAGACATAAGAATATATATCCATGGAAAAATAAAAGAATTTGATCACAGAAGTCTTGGAGACCTTTGGGTGAAAGAGCTTGTTGGATCTCAAAAACACTGGTTCTAGACCACAAGAGGGTGCCAATCTCTTGATACATTTCTAGTCAACAAGACAGGGTTTATGTAATTGGAAAGCCCCTACTCTTTAGGTTTTGCTAGCCCTAGGTGGGTGTACCTAAATGATAAGGCATATTTAAAATCTAAGTGGATTTTGATATAGGCAATTTTACTCACTATGGCACACAACTGTGAGAGAATTGCAAAGATTACTTACTAACTCCTAATAAAAGCTTGAAGTATGAAGGATGTGAATTAAATTTATATAAAGAGTCCTAAAATTGATCAGTGCCTAATCTATTGGCTGGATGGAGTCAATGAATAAAAGATGATTATGGAGGCAAATGTGTGAGATTGGTAAATTTAGCTCTCAACTTAACTCTAACAGTTGGGCACTTTCATATGTTTGTACCTTATACAGACATGCAACTATGTAGGTTATTTGAGCTCTTCTTAATAATCCCAGTGATATCTCCTTATGCTACTGTGAAGTTGTGAAAGGATTTTCATTCAAATGTGAGGAGAAACCAATTAAGACAATTTATTTAAAAGGATTTTAATCCACACAAGAACCAATCAAATTAGATTTCTTAAAAGGTAATTTAATCCTTCTGTACACAAAAAATAATCAGCAGCACCACACAATTATAGCAAATGTGTATTGACAAATCAAATGTATCTTCACACTCAATTTGAATAACACAACCAACCACTTTGGAGACAGCCAAATAACATATATGCATAATAAATTAACACAACAGTTGAACACTAAGAATGGATCACCATGAAATATCAATCTGCTCCATTATATTTCTTCAAATAATATATAATAGTTGCATAAGTTTCTCATATATGACAATGGATGGGTGGAATAAGTGCAATCTATCTTCTTACTAATGCCCTACCTAAAATGAAAATGGTAATGATCATCTTTGATTCCTACTCTCATGGCTTATATAGATATATTTTGAAGAGGATGTAGCCCTTCACAAGTGTCTTTTGGAATTTTAATAATAACAAATAAATCATCATTATGCTCTAATAATCCATAAATGGATTTTAGTGATATGATCCAGGTATTTTTGGCTTAAGTGAGTATCTGCACACTCCATGACACACTTTGCAACAAACTCCATTGTAACCATTTTCTTCATGCATGCACAAGCCTCCTCCAATGCTGGACCTTCATGTTTCACTACTTCCAGAGCTTCGTGTAGAATTAGTTGGCATTCTTTTGTCAAATCCTACTAACTTTTCAAACTCTTATCATCATTACATAATGTAGGTACCCCTTCTCTAGAAGCATTAATGAACTCCTTAGATTCTGTTTGAAGATCTTCATGAAAATTTTTATGTGCCTTGATCAAGTCCTCAACATTGTTAACGGCTTTAGTATCAGGATGGTCTCTGTTTTGTATTTCTAGGAGTTTCTCTTGGAGTCTTTCAGCCAACCTTTTGTGTTCTTGGAGAGCAGTTTAATTTTTGAAATGAGTACTCCAGAACTTATTCATCCATGTCATCATGTTAGTGTGTCTCCTTTTGAATATTGTGGAAAGTCTATTAAATCTAGCCCGAGTTATCTGAGTACTAACCTGTGATGTTTCACCTTTGTCCATTGTCTAGGAACTTTCCCATTGGGTTAATAGTTTGGTAGGAACTAAATCTTTCAAAAATTCTTTTTCCTTTTGCATTCTCTCACAGTTCAATTTATACATGTCTCTTTCTTGGATCAACATTTGAATCTGTACTTTATTTAATTTAGCCACATTAATACCAATTTCTGAAGTAACCATAGGATTGGTCTCACCCACCTTCAGTGTCATCACATGGCCAAATGCCTTTTCTATGTCAATAATGCAAGCTTCTAGTGTGGAGGGCATATGGCCCATATCATAAGAGATTCTTCATCAGGATTGTACAGTGATCCAGTGTACACCTCTGTCACACCTTCTATACTAAGTTTATGTTTGGCACTATCATTATATAGAAAGCTATAAAAAACCAAAGAAGATTTCAAATCCAAACCCAAAAAAATCATCACACCAGCTTCTTCTAAGAGTTTCCTCCCTTTCTCCGGAGTCACATTTTTAATTTCATTTTCAACATCTATTTTCAAAGTATTCAATAATTGCTTTTCATTATCTGGTGTGATATTCTCTGATTGCTTTGCCTTTATGCTTATACAGGAAAGATTTAAATTCTGGAGACTGAATGACCTGATCATCTGAAAAAAAAAAGATTTGTAAGCCAATTGCCTGGCATTAGTATCAGAAGTCTCTTCAATCTCTAGCTCTTTGTTTGAAGGCTTATATTCTTCAATTCTGAGTTTGGGAATTATATTGGTTGGTCTTGAGGTCTTTTATCAGGGGATTCTTCACTATCAGAGGATAATACTTCTACCTCTTGTGTCTCTTTCCCCCTCTTTTCAACTTCTTGATTATACTCATCAATGGCAAATTTAGCCTCTGCCTCTTCCAAATTCCTGATAACATCATGATGTGGAAATGGAACATGAATATATCCACTCAGATTTTGTTCCCTTCTTGCAAAGTCAACAAATCCTTCAGGGTCAAACCCTTTTCCTTGTATTGATTTTCTCAAATTGAAATGTAACAATTTGTCATGAATAAGATCATAACCTTCTCTTCACAACATAGTAAAATCTCCAAAGAATAATGTGCTTGGCATGAAAGATTGCTTATCATAGGCACTCAAATTCATAACATTTGAATAGTCCATCTTCCTAACAATCTCTAGGTATGTGATTCTATTTGGTACAGTTTTAGGTAACAAAAATGGTGTATCCTCAAAGCCATACACTCTAATCATGGTCGAATCAAGGAAACAATATCAGTCACCCCAGTTGTGGTTCACAGTTGGTGGTCCTCTGAAATCCATGGGCCTTTAAAACCTTTTGATTTCATCTGACAAAGAATAACTACACATATATCCATAATATCTGTATAGTGTCTTAACAAAGAATTCTTCAAAATGTACATAACTAGAATTCACAAATCTACTATCCCATACGGAAGTCCATAACTGTATGGGTAGCATTTGACCACCCTTATCAAATTGTGAAATTTTCAAGTGTTATGGGCACATTTTTAATTCTTGCCCATAATATAACACCATATGCATAAGAGAATAATAATGCTTAAAACTCATCATTGGAGAGCCATTTTTGATGGCCTTCAGTCCTGAATCAATTCTCCTAAAGAGGTGTGAAACATAATCAAAAGTTCTGGCATGGTGGCATTGTATGTCTGCAGAGATGACCATGGTTGCTATGGACATGAATTCAGGGACTTCTGTTCTCAATACTTGTCCCACTAAATAATACATATATTTTATATAGGGTTCAAACAAATCGACATGAAAATGAGGACCATCACCTTCCTTGAGTGGTACTAGATTTCCCTCCTCTTTGGCTCTATGCAGCGAAAATCTCCATCCCTTATAAGTAGTATCCATTCTCAAATATTATTTTTCCAAATCTTCATATATGATGGGAGTATTGCACGTGTCATCTAGGCCAAAAACCTCACATATTGCATTCTTAGACACATGAACAAATGCTTGCCCTTGCAGGTTGCAGATGGCTTTTAGGTCAGGGTTGTAATGATAGGCCAAGAGTTTTAAGAGAGCTATATTTACAAAGACATTTGTGACAACTAGCTTGCCCAAGTTAAGATTCCACATGTTACAGACAGGTTCCAACCTGTTCCTTCTATAATAGTGAAACATAAACAGTTTCTATCCCCTAATAGGGGTCCATATGTTTATATTTATCTTCCAATTTTTCCACGTCTTCCCTTAATTGTGTAGTTCTCCTAGCCTTAGGGCCTGAACCAGACAATTGGTCTATAAGGTCTTGATTGAGCTTTCATTTCTATGTTTTCTCTCCCTTCCCTATTTCAACCTTTTGCTTTTTGCTTTTGGTTTGGCTAGTTTCAGTTTGCAACTTTCTTTTGGTTTTTGAAGAACCCTTCATTTTATCTCTATGCTAGACACTGGATTTAACCTTATAATGTATCAGTAATAGGAAGGTTTGCAATGCTTACTTGTATGTGCTTGACGTCATGAATTTCTCGGTCTCTTTGTGAATTCCCCGCTCCTCCACTACAACCCTTAGAGATTTCTTTTGATTTCAATTCATTATGAATCAAAGCAGTTTGTATGAGATTATGCTCAAGCAGCCATTAATGTTGGCCACTGGAATTGAATGCAACAGGCTTCTCGGGCTGTAAAAATGTCAAATCGATATAATGAATTGTGTCAGGAAGACTATTTTAATCTTATGCTGATCTATATGTTCATTTTGGTGCCATCTTTTGTTTATACATTCTTGATTGATTGCTAGGACTATCTTAATGTCTCTTTGATAGGAGGTGTTCTTTTAGTTTTGATTTTATCGGGAAGACTTTTTAACAGTTTCATCGATGCACAAATCCCCTTTTCTTGTTTTTCTATTCTTAACATTTCGGGGAGACATTATGAATTTTACTCCGATATCAAGGTGGTCATGACTGTCGAAGTTACTTTTGGACATTGGCGAGTGTTCTCCCAACAAGTAGTAGATACTTTGTAGCCATCGAGTTGACAATTACTATCGCTAAGAGAACAAAATGTTCTTCCAATACATTAAGTCTTTTCGATAGTATTTTCTTATATCCTTTGTCCATGGGGTACATTAGTAGGACTCTCACCGAGGCATCCCCATACCTTCTCATTGGGGTGACTTGCATAGTTGGGAAGACATAAAAAATTTGTTTCGATGGTATATGTCATGTCGATATAACTAGTGTATCGATTCATCGGTGAGAGTAAATACACTTCTTGCCGAACTTATGTTCATCAGTATGACTTTTGAGATCAGCATAGTTTAAAATTTTCATTCTGACTTTATCTTTCTTGCCAATAAGCTTTTTATCAGTTACACAATATGTAGTCTTCTCAATTGTTGCACAATTGTTACTTCTAGGTTCTTTGATCGGTGTAACTCCATTTAGGTCTTCCCGATATAAATAAAAATGTCCATTAGAGGATTATGGCTTTTTTGATCGGAAAGACATGCATATGATCTTACCGATAGAGGTCAATTGTTCGTTTTGCACAACTATGGTCAGAGGAATGCTTATCTCAAAGGTCATATTTATGGAATCATTAGTTGTTATGGGCTACAATATGGATCTTGTCACACAAATTTTATCAATTTGTATTAATCATAAGATCAATGTATGGCAAATGTGGAGGACAAGTGAGAGGTGGGTAAATGGAAAATGTGAAACTTTTTCCAGTTCTAACAGTGGCTCTGATTGGGGATGAATGAGCGTGAGATCATTGCAAGAATCCAGAAAGATCTCTAGGAAGTAGACCATATGGTATGGAAATTGGAATGTATTTGAATTGAGAGTTGGAATGGATGAGTAATGGAAGTGGAATGAAATCCTATACTGCTGTGCATGGAAAACATATTGTAATAAGGCAACTGTGAGAATTGTCCATACATTGGCAATTCTTGGCCTTTTCCTAGACTACTGTGCATGGAAGTTTTTTAAGAAAAGAAGTGTTTTAAGAATTGTCCATTCACTGGCAATTCTTAATCTTCTCCTAAAATATTTTACAGATAATATGAATCTTCTCCTCCTTTTCCAGTAATAACAAAAAGCCCAATCCAAAGAGCTTCAAACTTTCCATGTTTCCCTTTATCTTGGCACCTTGCATTCCATAGTAGGACCATATCATTTTCATTAAATTTTCTATCTTTTTCCCTTTTGTCAAATAAATACTTCACTTGTGATTGCATCTTAGTATTCTGTTCTTGGGCCAATCTTCTAATCTCATCTAATTCTACCAACTATTCCATTCTTTCTGCCATTGGTTCAGGGACATCCAGATCTTCTTGAAGTATAAATTTGTATATAGGTAGCAGGTTTTGCATGGGCATTCTAGCGTGTGCTCTATAAACTAGCTCAAAAGGTAATTTACCAGTTGATTTCTTTATAGTGATTCTATCTATCCATACTACCATCCTTAATTTAGAATCCCATGCCTTCTTATGTTTGTCCAAAATCCTTTTAATAATTTTTAGGATACCCTTATCACTTGACTCGGCCTGTCCATTTGCTTGTGGATGGTATGGTGAGGCATATGAAATCACAATACCATATGATTCACAAAATTTTCTAAATTCATCTAATCTGAAACACATTCCATTGTCTGTGATGATCCTAACAGGTGTCCCAAACCTTGTAATGATGTTATCCATAAGAAATTAATTACAACCTTGCTAGTGGCTTGTTTAGTTGGGATGGCTTCTATCCATTTCATGAAGTAATCAGTTGCTACCAATATCCACTTATGACCTCCACTGGATTTTTCTGATATCTCACCAATAAAATCAATTCCCCATTGGTAAAAAGGAGCCTCAACTTGCATTGGCTTGAGTGGCAGCGCTCCTTTATATTTCATCTTTCCTGAGAACTTTTTACATGCTTCACACTTCCTTACATATGTGAAAGCATCATTGAAAACTCTCGGCCAGTAATAACCAGCTCTTAAAATTTTATGGGCAGTAGTTTTGCTAGAAAAGTGTCCTTCACAAACTCCTTCGTGCATTTCTTTCAATATTCTTTTCACTTGGGATTCATCCAGACATAGTAGTAGTACCCCATCTCTATTCTTCCAATATAAATCAGCATCTAGGAAAACATATTTAGAGGCATGTAGTTTCAAAGTTCTCTTTTGATTGCCATTCAAATGTTCAGGGCATTTCTGATTTTTCAAGAAATATATTATGTTAGTGTACCAAGCTATTTTCTCAATGCTTGCAATCACAGTCTCTTCTTTTCCCACATTGTAAATTTGAGAAGCCTCTAGATTTGATTCAGCCATTAGTTTAGCTAAACCATGTCCTCTCACTAGTTTGGTGATTTGGATCTCTATGTTAAACTCTTGGATTCTATTGATCCATCTACATCTCCTCCCAGTAACTTTTGCTTGTACAAACACATCTTTAACTGCAGCATTGGGAACATATGTAATAACTTTTGCCCCTACTAGGTAAGGTTTAAAAACTTTCACTACTTTCACCAAAGCATATGCATGTTTCTCTGTAATATCATAGTTCAATTCTGCCCCTTGGAGGGATTTACTAAA
The DNA here is from genome assembly GCA_027924645.1 of Cunninghamia lanceolata. Classification (NCBI taxonomy): domain Eukaryota; kingdom Viridiplantae; phylum Streptophyta; class Pinopsida; order Cupressales; family Cupressaceae; genus Cunninghamia; species Cunninghamia lanceolata. Next base: position 5,851,081 of record BSBN01000209.1, read on the forward strand.
AAATGATATAGGTTGTTCATATCCCTCATCATTCTTTTGTAACATTACTGCGGCAATAGTATGGTATGATGCAAATGAGAAGACTTGAAATGGCTTACTAAAATTAGGGGATTTCAATACTAGGGCCTCCTTAATTGCTCTCTTAATGGCTACAAATGTATCTAGTGTATCTGCAGACCAATTTATCTTAGCCCCCTTCTTCAACATTTTTGAAATGGGTTTGACAATTTTAGCAAAGTTTTGGATAAATCTTCTTACGAAATTTATTTGCCCAAAGAAGGATTGGATGGATTTAATTAATTTAGGAATAGGGATCTTGTCTATGGCTTCCACTCTTTCTGGATTGATTTTAACCCCATCTTTGGACACTATATGTCCTAGTAATTTGCCTTCTGTCACTGCAAAATGACATTTCTTTGGATTCAAATAAATACCATATTCCAAAGCTTTGACAAATATTTTTTCAAGATGATCAACATGATCTTCTACTTTCTTGGAGTATGTAGTGAGGTCATCTTGATAAACCACCATTATAACATTAATCAGTTCAGCAAAAGCAACATCCATGGCTCTTTGGAAAGTTGTACCAACATTTGTAAGTCCAAATGGCATTCTAACATATACATATGTGCCCCAAGGAGTAGTGAATGTAGTCTTATATTGTTCTGATTCTTTCACTTTCACTTGATTATAACCTTAAAATCCATCCATCATTGATAACAACTCACATCCTGTGACATTTTGTAGAATTGCCTTCATATTTGGAAGTGGATAGTTGTCTTTAAGGGATGAGATATTTAGATTTCTAAAATTTACACATAACCTTATGTCGCCATTCTTTTTGTGACTGGCACCAAGTTTGAGACCCATGTAGAATGTCTAATAGACTTAATGATACCTCCCTCCCTGAGCTTCACAAGTTCTTCATACATTTTGGGCTACAAGGTTGGGTTTATGGGTCTCTATTTTTGTCTGAAAGGTTTTGCATAAGGTTTGAGTGGGATTTCATGCTAGAACAAATCCTCTTTGTATGCCTTAAGGTCATCATAAGACCAAGCAAATACATGTTTATATTTTCTTAATAGAGTAATCAATATATTTCTAATTGTAGGGCTTATCTTTTTCCCAATATATACCCTTTTCGGTGCCATTTAAGCACCCAAGTTGATTTCTTCAAGGTCTTCCTTCTTTACTAGTGTATGTTTCATAAGGGCTCAGTCATGTCCATCAAACACCCTTTCTAATGCCACATGCCCCTTAGGAATCTTGTCAGTCTTAAGCTAGATGATTTCTTTACAAAACAAAGTTTGATTGCCATCTACTTCCTCCACAAATGCATTAAAATCAATCTCTTGGGCCTCATATTGGTCAATACACTGTAATAATTTAATCAGATCAGTGTCATCATTGAAAACTTTCCAATTATAGACATTGTCTGGGATTGTAGGTCTAGTTTTAAACTCAACTTTAGTAATGCCTGCTAATGTGACATCATCCCTTTTCAAGGCTATATTTGCCAGGAAGTCTGCCATTATATTTTTTGATCTATCTACCCAGTTAATGGAGAAAGCATCAAACAATTCTATATCATCCCAGAAAGCATTTCTATATTGTTTCAATCTTTTGTTCTTGGATGAATACTTCTCTCTAACCTAAGATATGAGCAATTTTGAATCCCCATACATAGCAAGGCATTTTATTTTGTGCTTTATGGCAATGTTTAGGCCAATGAGCAAAGATTCATATTCTGCTATGTTATTGGTATACTCAAATGTTAGTAGGAATGAGTACTTGAAATTTTTACCAGTTGGTGAGATAAACAATACTCCTGCTCCATTCCTAGCCTTACTGCATGCACCATCAAAATACATTTTCCATACACTACTTTCATCAATTTGGGCTTCTTGGTGTATTGGGTCAGTGTTCTGTAATTCTGGTTGACTTTTCTCAATTCTGAATGCACCAAGGTCTATATCACAGAAGAAATTTATTTGATTCTGGTTAATGCATTCTATGATGTTCTCATACCTTGGTTCCCTACACAACTTAATTTCTTTTTCTCCCACTAGTATAGTGGCATAGGATAGATCCAACTGGACATTTCCTCTGGCTATTGCAGTCCATTGTCTGGATAGAAACATTCCATAGTAAGGTGGGATGTCTACTACAGTGATGTCAATCTTATATGTTGTTTTAGGGTAGGCAACCAACCTTATCTCTACATCCTTCATAATATCTACAACTGGGATGGATCTATTGTCCATTGCATAGCATTTTCCATATGTGGTGTCAACCCACATTCCTAACTCCTACATGACTACTATTGGCATGATGTTCATAGCTGCCCTAGAAGCAATCATACAATTTCTCACCAGCATGTTTTTAATTAGTAAGGTAGTGTAAAAAGGATCTACCTAAGAGGGATTCCTTGTTAAAGTGTCACCCAAATACACTTCTAGAGTTTTAGTAGTTTCTTGTCGAACATTGTTTATTTTGACTTCATGTTCTTGCTTCTTCTTTGATACATCTGAAATCATCTTGACCACTGTATTTATATATTGATCTACCTTCATCATTTCAAGTAGTGGTACTAATATTTTGACTTGGGATACTGCCTGGGCTATGTCAAATGATGGAGTCGTTGTTTGATCAGCTTTTTCTATTTTGTTATAGCCTTTTTCTTCAGCCAATATTTTTTTTTATCTTACTTTGTTTAGTCTTAGCTAGCTCCTTAGATGTATTTTTTATATTGTCCTTATTATGAATCTAGTCTTTTTTGAACACACTTCTAGGTGTTCCTTGATCTGCATTGACTATCCTATTTCTCAGGTTATAACTATTTTTTGCCTGTGCCACTGCAGCCATTGTAAGAGCCTTTCTTTCTTCTTCAGTTGGTTTTCTCCATTGGTTTTGTAGTGGCCCATCATAGAAATTTTCCTTATAGTTATCTTCTTGATCTAAAAATACATGTTGTCTCCTCATATTGAAATTATACCTTTGATTTGTCACATCATATTCATATCCATCCTCCTCTGTGGATGAATATTCTTCATCAATCTAATGGGGTCTGAGTTCAAGCATGTTTATGGTATGGTTGTCTCTTTCCTACTAATAAGATGTTCCTTCTTCCTGTATTAATTGTGCCACCACACAATAATTAGGTGAGTGAGGCAGATTACATACCAAGCACCATTGATTATTCTCCACTACATGTGTTCCATTTCTTTTAAGAGGATCAGGAGTGTCTTTCCCATAATTCTACTTTCTATTGTTTTCTAAAGGTCTTCCATCCTTCCAATTGGTATTATAGGGCATATCATGTAACCTTGGTCTTTCATTCCTATACTAGTATTCCTGCTTATTTTGGGGGTTGTTATATTGTTGGGGCATTCTAAGGTTGTCCCTTTTGCCAGTCATGCCTACAGTCTTCTTATTATTTTCAATATTGATAGGTGCCTTTTGTGCCTCTGTTAAGGTCATGGGAGCCTTATTCTTGAGTTCATACCCAATTTTCTGATCAAAAGCCTTTAGATAGATACTCAGAGCTACTGAATCAGTCAATTTGGATCCATGTGGTATTTTATTGTGTAATTTAGAGAATCTTTGATTGAAGTCATATACTGACTCATTCTGGTATTTCTAGATGCTTATTAGTTCATGCAGGGCAAATTCAGGGGCATACTGATTTCCATATTGTTCCTTGAACTATTCATGGAAGTCTACTATAGAATAAATTGAGGCATTTGGTGAACCATTAAACCAATCCCTTGCATCTTCAGTTAGGGACATCATGAATAATCTCATGTTTACATCCTCATGCTCCATACCGATGTCCTATGTAAATGCATTGAAATTCCTAATGTGCTCTTCAGCTGATATCACATTATTCCTAGTAAATTTGGGGATCATATTTCTCCAGTTGCTATCTATAGGGTATGGATATAATTGATATCCTATTAAATCAAATTACCTACATACACTCATGAGGTTTTGTGGAGGCATATTCATAGGTGGTGGATTGGGGTAATATTGGTATCCATATGGAAGCTGATGGTAAGCATTTTCCTATATGTGTTGCTAAGGGTGTATATTATGAGGTGGTACATGTTGCTGATGTTGTGGGATGCCACGATGACCTGGTGGTGGGTGATATTGGGGAATAATACCAGTATTTGGGGGTTGGAGTCTTTGTGATGACATACAATTTTGAGCATATTGTCTTGAATTACCTCCTTCATTATGGGGCATTCTTGAAGTACCCAGAGCAGTTGTATTTTGAGATATCCCATGTGAATTGGGATTACTACCTTGTTTGTGTGGAGGGACATATCTTGGAGGTTTTGCTTGTTGGATTTTTAATTGTGCCATTTGCCAGTTTATCTCATGGCTCTCTTGTATCATCTGTTGTCTTCTCCTAAGTTATTGACTTTGCCACTCCAAATGTATTTCAATCTCTTGGTTACTCATAGCATCAAAATCAACAATATGATCTACAGACCCTTCCTGGTTTTCTTCTCCCTATTGTGATAAAAATCCCTTATCATATTCTTCCTGTTTATGCCTCCTTTCTTCATTCATCAAATTCAGTTGCTTCTTAAGAATCTGTCTTGTAATTGAGGATGTTATCATTTGTATTGATTTCTTCAGGAGGTGTTAAGGGATTTCCACCATCATTATACACTGGGGAGTTGAATAATGTGAAGGGCTATTCTAATGTGTTTACATTGTCTTTAGGTTATTTGGGTACTACTTCACCCCTACTTGTATTGTTCTTTCAACGAGGGGGTCCATGCTTGTCTGTCCACTTGAGATTATTTTTCTTGGGACTTTCTTGATGCATAGATCTCCTTCCATTCATATTGGATGATATAATGTATCTCTAATGTTTATCATCTATCATTTATGATATGATATCTATTTCATCATCATCAAATTTTAGAGTCGCCACCTACTTTTTATAAGTAGGAAAATGATTATGTCTTTCCAGGTACTTGCCAGTAGAGTTACCAAGTTGTGTTGGAATTCAAAAATGTATTGACTCTATGATGAGATAGACTTTAACTAGATTATGAATTAGTCCCCAGAAGAGTTGCCAATTTGTTGCAATAGACTCGAATGGGGAGTACAAATTTCACAATAATGAATCTATGTTTGAAGACCTGATTTGAAAGTTTTAATGACTCTATAAGGCAATATGGCCTGCTACTGGATTTTCTCAAGTTTTCCCTAGTAGAGTCACCAATTTTTTGGATCTCAAAAATGCTGGTTCTAGACCACAAGAGGGTGCCAATCTCTTGATACATTTCTAGTCAACAAGACAAGGTTTATGTAATTGGAAACCCCCTACTCTTTAGGTTCTGCTAGACCTAGGCGGGTGTACCCAAATGATAAGGTCAATTTAAAATCTAAGTGGATTCTAATTTAGGCAATTTTACTCACTATGGCACACAACTGTGAGATAATTACAGAGCTTACCTACTAACTCCTAATAAAAGCTTGAAGCGTGAAGGATGTGAATTAAATTTATATAAAGAGTTCTAAAATTGACCAATGCCTAATCTATTGGGTGGATGGAGTCAATGGATAAATGCTGATTATGGAGGCAAATGTGTAAGATTGGTAGATTTAGTTCTCATCTTAACTCTAACAGTTGGGCACTTTTAGATGTCTATACCTTATACAGACGTGCAAGTATGTAGGTTATTTGAGCTCTTCTTAATAATCCTAATGATATCCCCTTATGCTACTGTCAAGTTGTGAAAGGATTTTAATTCAAATGTGAGGAGAAACTAATTAAGACAATTTATTTAAAAGGATTTTAATCCACACAAGAACTAATCAAATTAGATTTCTTAAAAGGTAATTTAATCCTTCTACACATAGAAACCAATCAGCAGCACCACACAATTACAATAAATGTGTAGTGACAAATCAAATGTATCTTCACACTCAATTTGAATAACATAAACAACCACTTTGGAGACAGCCAAATAACATATATGCATAATAAATTAACACAACAGTTGAACCCTGAGAATGGATCACCATGAAATATCAATTTGCTCCATTATATTTCTTTAGATAATATATAATAGTTGCATAAGTTTCTCAGATATGTCAATGGATGGGTGGAATAAGTGCAATCTATCTTCTTACTAATGCCCTACCTAAAATGAAAATTGTAATGATCATCTTTGATTCCTACTCTCCTGGCTCCCTTCACAAGTGTCTTTTGGAATTTTAGTAATAATAAATAAATCATCATTAGGCTCTAATAAGCCATAAATGGATTTTAGTGATATAATCCAGGTATATTTGGCTTAAGTGAGTATCTGCACACTCCATGGCACACTTTGCAGCAAACTCCATTGTAACCATTTTCTCCATGCATGCACAAGCCTCCTCCAACTATGGATCTTCGCATTTCACTACTTCCAGAGCTTCGTGTAGAATTAGTTGGCATTCTTTCATCCAATCCTGCTGACTTTTCAAACTCTTATCATCATTGCAAAATGCAGGCACCCCTTCTCTAGAAGCATTAATGAACTCCTTAGATTCTGTTTGAAGATCTTCATGAAAATCTGTGTGCCTTGATCAAGTCCTCAACATTGTTAACAGCTTTCGTATCAGGAGGGTCTCTATTTTGTATTTCTAGGAGTTTCTCTTGGAGTCTGTCAACCAACCTTTTGTGTTCTTGGAGAGAGGTTTGATTTTTGAAATGAGTACTCTAGAAATTATTCATCCATGTCATCATGTTAGTGTGTCTCCTTTTGAATATTATGGAAAGTGCATTAAATCTGGCCCGTGTTATTTGAGTATTGACCTATGATGTTTCACCTTTGTCCATTGTCTAGGAACTTTCCCCTTGGGTTAATAGTTTGGCAGGAACTAAATCTTTCAAAAAATCTTTTTCCTTTTGCATTCTCTCACAGTTCAATTTATACATGTCTCTTTCTTGGATCAGCATTTGAATCTGTGCTTTATTTAATTTAGCCACATTAATACCAATTTTTGAAGTAACCATAGGATTGGTCTTGCCCACCTTCGGTGTCATCACATGGCCAAATGCCTTTTCTGTGTCAATAATGGCAAGCTTCTGGTGTGGAGGGTATAAGGCCCATATCATAAGTGATTCTTCATCAGGATTGTATAGTGATCTAGTGTACACCTCTGTCACACCTTCTATACTGAGTTTATGTTTGGCACTGTCATTATCCAGAAAGCTATCAAAAACCAAAGAAGACTTCAAATCCAAACTCAGAAAAATCATCACACCAGCTTCTTCTAAGAGTTTCCTCCCTTTCTCTGGAGTCATATTTTTAATTTCATTTCCACCATCTATTTTCAAAGTATTCAATAATTGCTTTTCATTATCTGGTGTGATATTTGAAACAAATTCTTTTATTGCTTTGCCTTTATGCTTATACAAGAAAGATTTAAATTCTGGGGACTGAATGAACTGATCATCCAAAATAAAAAAATTGTAAGCCAATTTCCTGGCATCAATATCAGATGTTTCTTCAATCTCTAGCTCTCTATTTGAAGGCTTATATTCTTCAATTATGAGTTTGGGAATTATACCAGGTTGGTCTTGAGGTATTTTATCAGGGGATTCTTCACTGTCAGAGGATAATAGCTCTACCTCTTGTGTCTCTTTCCTCCTCTTTTCAACTTCTTGATTATACTCATCAATGGAAAATTCAACCTCTGCCTCTTCCAAATTCCTGATAACATCATCATGTGGAAATGAAATATGAATATATCCACTCATATTTTGTTTCCTTCTTGCAAAGTCAATAAATCCTTTAGGGTCAAACCCTTTTCTTGGTATTGATTTTCTCAAATTGAAATGTAACAATTTGTCATGAATAAGATCATAACCTTCTCTTGACAACACAGTAAAATATACAAAGCATAATGTGCTTGACATGAAAGATTGCTTATCATAGGCACTCAAATTCATAAAATTTAAATAGTCCATCTACCTGACAATCTCCAGGTATGTGATTCTATCTGGTACAGTTTTAGGTAACAAAAATGGTGTATCCTCAAAGCCATACACTCTGATCATGGTCGAATCAAGGAAACAATACCAATCACCCCAGTTGTGGTTCACAGTTGGTGGTCCTCTGAAATCCATGGGCCTTAAAAACCTTTTGATTTCGTCTAACAAAGAATAACTACATGGATATCCATAACATCTATATAGTGTCTTAACAAAGAATTCTTTGAAATGTAGATAACTAGAATTCACAAATCTACTATCCCATATGGTAGTCCATATATGTATGGGTAGTGTTTGACCACCCTTATCAAATTGTGAAAATTTTAAGTGTTCTAGCCACATTTTTAATTCTTGTCCATAATATAACACCATATGCATAAGAGAAGAATAATTCTTAAAACTCATCGTTGGAGAGCCATTTTTTATGGCCTTCAGTCCTGAATCAATTCCCCTAAAGAGGTGTGAAGCATAATCAAAAGTTCTGGCATGGTGGCATTGTATGTCTGCAGAGATAACTATGGGTAGTATGGACATGAATTCAAGGACCTCTGTTCCTAATACATGTCCCACTGAATAATACATATATTTTATATTGGGTTCAAATAGATCGACATGAAAATGAGGACCATCACCTTCCTCGAGTGGTACTAGATTTCCCTCCTCTCTGGCTCTATGCAACGGCAATCTCCATCCCTTATAAGTAGTATACATTCTCAAATATTTTTTTTCCAAATCTTCATATGTGATGGGAGTATTGCACGTGTCATCCAGGCCAAAAAAATCACATATTGCATTCTTAGACACATGAACAAATGGTTCCCCTTGCAGGTTGCAGATTGCTTTTAGGTTAGGGTCATAATGATAGGCCAAGAGTTTTACAAGATCTATATTTACAAAGACATCTATGACAACTAGCTTGCCCAAGTTAAGATTCCTCGATTACAGACAGGTTCCAACTTATTCCTTCCATAACAGTGAAACATAAACAGTTTGTATCCCCTAATAAGGGTTCATATGTTCCCTATATGTTTATATTTATCTTCTAATTTTTCCATGTCTGCCCTTAATTGTGTAGTTCTCCTAGCCTTAGGGCCTGAACTAGGCAATTGGTCTATAAGGTCTTGATTGAGCTTTTGTTCTTGTGTTTTCTCTCCCTTTCCTGTTTTGACCTTCTGCTTTTTGGTTTTGGTTTGGCTAGTTTCCGTTTGTTGCTTTCTTTTGGTTTTCAAAGAACCCTCCATTTTATCTCTATGCTAGACATTGGATTTAACCTTATAATCTATCAGTAACAGGAAGGTTTGCAATGCTTACTTGTATGTGCTTAGCATCATGAATTTCTCGGTGTCTTGGTGAATTTCCCACTCTTCCACTACAACCCTCAGATATTTCTTTTGATTTCAATTCATTATGAATTAGAGAAGTTTGTATGAGATTGTGCTCAAGTGGCCATTAATGTTGGCCATTGGAATTGAATGCAACGGGCTTCTTGGGCTCTGAAAATGTCAAATCAATATAATGAATTGTGTTGGGAAGACTATTTTAATCTTATGCCAATCTATATGTTCATTTTGGCACCATCTTTTATTTATACATTCTTGATCGATCGCCAGGACTATTTTAATGTCTCTTTGATAGGAGGTGTTCTTTTAGTTCTAATTTTATCGGGAATACTATTTAACACTTTCATCGATGCACAAATCTCCTTTTCTTTTTTTCTATTCTTAACATTTTTGGGAGACATTATGACTTTCACTCTAATATCAAGGTGGTCCTGACTGTTGAAGTTGCTTTTGGACATTGGCGAGTGTTCTCTCGATGAGCAGCAGATACTTTGTAGCCATCAGGCTGACAATTACTATCGCTAAGAGAATAGAATGTTCTTGTGATACATTAAGTCTTGCTGATAGTATTTTCTTATATCCTTTGTTCATGGGGTACATCGACAGGACTCTCACTGAGGCATCCCCATACCTTCTCATCGAGGTGACTTGCATAGTCAAGAAGACATAAAAAATCTGTTCCGATGGTATATGTCATGCTGATATAACTAGTGTATCTATTCATCGGTGAGAGTACATACACTTCTTGCTGAACTTATGTTCATCAGTATGACTTATGAGATTAGTGTAGTTTAAAATTTTCATTCTGACTTGATCTTTCTTGCCAATAAGCTTTTGATCGCTGACACAATATGTAGTCTTCCTGATTGTTGCACAATTGTTACTTCTGGGTTCTTTGATAAGTGTAACTCCATTTAGGTCTTCTCAATATAAATGAAAATGTCCATTAGAGGATTATTGCTTATCTGATCGGAAAGATATGCATATGATCTTATCGATAGGGGTCAATTGTTTGTTTTACACAACTATGGTCAGAGAAATGCTTATCTCAAAGGTCATATTTATGGAATCATCAGTTATTATGGGCTAAAATATGGATCTTGTCACACAAATTTTATCAATATGTATTAATCATAAGATCAATGTATGGAAAATGTGGAGGACAAGTGAGTGGTGGGTAAATGGAAAATGTGAAACTTTTTCTAGTTCTAATAGAGCTCACAGGAGATAACTTTGCACTTAAACTAGAATACCAAAACCTAACCGATAAGAAACTTGATGTTTTGCAATGGTTCCCAAGTTTCTATTTTGATGACAAATGGGTTAGATTGGTGTTAAGAAGATTTCATGATCAGTTTGTGTGGTTGGATATGCCTGGTATGATTACGAAAGATGTGATGAGGGAGGTTACTAGTCTATGTTCCTCTAGACCCATTCCTATTTTGAAATCCATTAAGAATGAAGTTGTGATGGAGTTAACAAGTGTCACCTATGATAAGAGAACCTTAATAGTAAACCTTATCAAGAATCTGATAGTCAAGTATGTTTCTATGGTGGTTGGTGATAAGATATACTTCTCTAATAGGGAGAATTCATTGTCCACTATAGAAAACAATGTAGCTTATGAGATGGTAGAAAATGGTACAAATTATGATATGTGTGAGTTTCTTAGATAGTAGTTTTTGGAAAATCTAAAATAGTCAAAGGAGAAGAAATACCCTTTCAAATTTGGAACCCTTGTTGTTTTCATTTTGTTTTACTTTTTAAAAGAACTTCTAGGTACTTAGAGAATTATATGGATTCAGGGTAAGCCTGTAACCCATCAGATTGTAGATTTTATAAACAATATTGGTGATTCAAAGGCTCAAGATTATGCTTTTATTGCCTATTTTACCATATTCCAGAAGAGAATGCAAGCAAGAGAAAGAATTCCAAGGAAAATGGTGGAGAAGTATGAAAAGGACGTCACATTTTTGGTCTCCATTGATGAATGTATTTTGGAAGCCATAGAACCAAAAACTATGTGGATTCCACCTATGGGTTATGAGATAGCTGAGTAAGAAATTATTGCATTAGATGATATTTTGGTGAAGAGTCCAAAAGATACTACACAAGTGAGATTTGGTATCTTTGAGGAGAAATTAGTTGAAGTTCATTTGCAATGCAAGAAGCTAGAAATAAAGAGAAAAGTAAGCAAGATAATTGATGAGCTTGTGGAAACAGTGGGGATAACAAAAGAGCAAGTTTAAAAGAAAGAGCACAAGGACAAGGAGAAACAAGTTTTGTTGAAAGCTTTGGTGCCTCTAGGAGATCTGATAGAACTGCTACCATTCCTCTTGTTCCTCGAAAGTCCTCTGGGACTATTCCCCCTGTTAATGTGAAAAAGACAACTACTCTAGTGAAGGAGAAATCCCCTCTGGTAAGGCCAAGAACAAGGTCTACTACCTCTTTTGAATTCCCTACTACCATGTCTACTAAGAAGAGACGAGTGAAGGTAAAAGGTCTAGACAAGTATATGCCAGTCATGATATTAGTGAGGAAGAAGAGGAAACGAATGATAACCACTCTAAGGCTAATGTAGATCAAAGTGTTGTAATTCCCTTGGTGATTGAGCAGAATTTGTCTTAACCTTCAGGAGAAGTCAATATAGCTAGCCCTCCAGTGAATATAGAAATAGTTGATGATTAGAGGGAGCTTGCAGAAGAAAAGATAGAGGAGGATAAAGAAGATCAGAATCGAGCAATTTTGGATCAAAATGCAAATATTTTGGATACTAACTATGTTCTGAAAGATGTTGAGGAAAGAGAAGTGCATAATGCAAGTCCTCCTCTGGATTCCCATGTTTCAAAAGAGAAGAAATATGACAAGGTTGGTGAGTCCTTCGGAGTCTCTCCACTAGACTCTATCAAGGAGTTTTTGGCAAAGTAAAGGGAGTCAAAAGTCTTATCTACCCCATAACTTCTGCAAGTACCATCTTCAGATGGTTAGATTAATTTTTCCACCATTTCTCCTTTGCAAAAGCTTCAATTAGGAACAATCTTTCAGGCATCTGCACAAGAGAAGATTTTGCAGTCTCACGCAGAAGGAAAAGAGTTAATAGAAGCCATGAAGATTTTTGAGGAGATGGTGCTTGATGCAAATAGAGATGTTACTTTGACTCTAGTATTGCAAATGAAAGATCTGATGAGTAAAGTTAACAGTCGGTTTGAATCTTGTGAGTTAGCAATAGAGAAAAAGGTGAGAGAAGAGTTTGATAACAAGAGACTGGTAGAACTAATTATAGGTGCTTGAAGGCATTTACTCTTCTAGAAAATGTTATAAAATATATTGAGACAACTATGAATGATGCAAATGCCTTGTATTAGTTTTGTTTATCCTGGCCCATAACAACAAAAGGCATAAAGGATAAGATAGAGGGCTTTGAGGATCAACTTGTAAAGCTTTCCAAAACTTATGATCCTTTGAAATATCTAAATAAAAATCTAAGAGCTGAAATAGAAAAGGCTCATGCAAGCATAAAGAAACTACAAAATCATAAGGAGTCTATAAAATACCAATGGAGCTAGGTAAGATAGATTGTTAGCATCAAGATGACTTCTATGACTTGTCTGATAAAAGGTGAGAAAACTAGAAAAATACCTGATGCCCCTGCCACTATGGATAAGGCAGAGGAATTGCTCTTATAGTTCAATGGGCACATACAGATACTAAGCTATGCCAAGGCACAATGGGATTAAGATGTGGTACAACTCAAGAACATCTACAAAGACCTCTTCCCAAAAAATCAGTAAGTTTTGATTTCTTATGTAAATATGTGGAAGGTTAAAAGATAATTTTTATATTTTGGTGAATATACAAATCATCTACTTATGGGGAGATCCATCTTTGTACGCCCTTTTCCATTGATGTCAAAGGGGGAGATAAATTCATGTGAAAAAGGAAAGACACATATATCTCAGGGGGAGAAATAATGTCTTTTGGAGAAAGTAAGATGTGCAAAAGAAAGGGGGAGAATGATTAAAGAACCTAGTCTTGATGGTTTTTTACATCATATGTTGCCATCAATGCCAAAAGGGGAGACTATTGGCAACATCAGTGTTGAAGAGATTGTTATCATCTAAAAGATAAGGCAGAGCATGATGTTATGTAGTGTTGTCATTAATGGCAACAACAGTTGTAAGGTGTAGAGAAGATTGAATGGGAATTTTGTAGGAGGGTTTGATCCTCTTCTATTTATGATTCACTTACTCTTTCTTAGAAGTTAACTATACTAAGAGAGTTGGTCTGGTAAGATATGATTAATAGAAGTTCGTATGATAGAGTTCAGTCATATCCAGTATAAAACTTGTGAATAATTTGGTCTCATTCCTCTAATATAGAATATTTGTCTATGCGGTTGTAAGGTGTTATAAACACATGGTTAGAGATTGTAAATCTAAAGTTTCAAGTTTTGATGTTTTCCATAATGAAAGTTAGGGTTGTCTAAGTATCGCATCCTAAATAGATAGTGCAATGACAGTGCCAAAGGTGATTTGAATTACTCCACATTCCACCACAGGTGAACCTTTTGTTGTATAGATTTGAAGATAAGTTTATGATTACCTAAAATGTGTATATTCTAGGTTTGAGGCAATTTAGAGCTCCGGATACGAATTTGTGCTTTGACAGTTGCTTTATGTTATTGTTACTCTACCAGTGGTGTTGACCTGATAGTATTGGTGGTATGGGAAGGGTAAAAATGTTATATGAAATTGGGTGGGAGCTATTTTAGGTCCATCCTAACCTATTTCAAATTGTTTCATAGTTTGATTCTTGGTGCAAAGTGTGTGCATGAATATTTGGGGCCAACTGCTTGTAAGTTTGATATTGTGACTGTTACACTCAATTAGGCTAACCTAATTGGTGTTGAGGATGTTGTGAATATATGCAAAGGATGTTTGTAGTATCTTTATGATGATGTGATGTGTGTGTGACTCGTAGAATGCAACAAGTGCCTATAGATGTGAATTGAGGAAATATAGAGCAGGACAATGAGATATTTCAGATCAATAAGAGAAGTTTGTGTTTCTGTAACTTGAGCTCCATTAGAACTGTCATCCATGCATATGTAGATGCAATTATAACAGTTCAAATCTTGGCAGTGAGACACTCATTTTCTCTTCTATCTTTCTTTCTTAGTAAGCAGTGAGTCCATTTGGATAGTAAGTCCATCTATAGTGAGCACTCTTTCTTTTGAGCAGTGAGCCCTTTGGAAATGGGCCTTTTGTAATTTGGTATTGCTACTACATTATATTGTGAGAAAATCCTCACCATGGTTTTTCCCTTTTAGGGTTTTCCATGTAAAAATCTAGGTGTTCATGTGTTGTGGTTTATGGCTATATGTTTTATGCTTAATCTACTTTACTGTTATTGGATTTGGTAAATGGATTAAATGATTATTGTGCAAAGGGTCTAAAAGAATACCGATTCACCCCCCTCTCAGTATTCTGGGTATTCAACAATGTGTAACAAGCTATAGTGGAAAATTCCATTCAGGAAAAGATTAGTGACACCAAAATAGAGCTCAAACAGTAGTTTGAAGAGAAGACGAATCTTCTTCCTAATGTTCTCCCCACTTGGTTTGCGGATAAGGAGGAGGGAGAAATTCAAGATTCCTTGATCTCCCTAATTGATAACCTACCCAATATGGAGGAAACAAGTATTGAGAGAAGACAAACCCCAACCCTTGAGGCCAAGTCTATTCCACAAACTTCTTCTTTCCCTTTTGAGGGAGGGAAAGAGTTAAAAAAAAGTAGGGTTTCTATCTCTAGGAAAGTTAACCCCTAGGGTGGGACCAAGAACAACTTGGAGTGCATGTGACCAAGAAGAATGGATTACTCAAAAGAGGAAAGAAAAGGGCCCAATGAAGAAACCAATAGATGTGGGAATACATGGAAAAGCTAGTAGACCTTAACAGAGGGAAACCAAGTAGAGGGAATCAGCTAAAGAAATAGCTAATGGGAGGCAATGTACCCTGGAGATTAACTCTAGGAAAGTCCATAAATAAAGATTTTTTCCTAGAATATAAGAGGACTGCATAGTTGTCAAAAGTAGTTTCTGGCTAAAAATTGCATCTATGAGAATAAGATTAATATCTTGCTCCTTCAAGAAGTTAAAATGTCAGAGGATAATTTAAAGTGATAGCTAATACATTATGGCCCACAACTGATTATTGTATCAATCAATTCTTTGGTGCTTTGATACATCTAGTCACTATGTGGAATAAACATCACCTCTTTGGTGGTTATAACTTTCATAACAGGAATAACTTGGAAGTGAAGTTTGTCTCCAATAACAAGGAATGGACCCTCATAAATGTTTATGTTCCCAATTTTAGGAAGGCTAGGAAGGATTTATGGGAAGAGATGGCTTCTCACATTGTTTTTGACAAGGAGGCTCACTTGATGATTGCCAAAGATTTTAATAACCCTTTATATCCTTCAAAAAAATCTATGGGCATTATGGATTTTTCAAACAACATGGTTGATCTTGTTTATTTCCTTAATATAACTAGTCTTATGGATGTGGAATTGAATGACCAACTCTTCATGTGGACTAATAGAAGGAGGGGGGAGTAGTTTATTCAAGTTAAGATTGGTAGGTTTTTGATCTCTTCTAATTGGGACATCATAAATCATTCTAAACATTCAGCTCTTCCTAGAACAATATCTAATCACAATCCATTGCTATTCACATGGTGGGAAAGAACCACTAAAGGGCCATTCTCTTTCACATATAAAATTATATGGGCCACACACCTAGATTTCAGGGATTGTATCTCTAATTGGTGGAGCATTACTATTCAGGGATCTTCTATGTTTAGGTTAGCTTAGAAACTCCTTCATGTTAAGCATAAGGTTAAAGGATGGAGTAAGTTTTGTTTTAGAAATGTTTTGCATCAAAAGAAGCATATTTTTGTTAACCTTTCCGATATTCAAAACAAAATTGCCAATGGGGATAAGAGTGATAACAGTTACCATTTAGAAAACTCTTTGCTCCAAGAGTGGAAGGATCTTATGAAGAAGGAAGAAATTTTCTGGAAACAAAAATCCAAAATACAATGGCTGACAAAAGGGGATAGGAATACTACCTTCTTCCATCAATCAGATATGAGACATAGGAAAAGGAACATGATTACCAAGCTATTAAATGATAGAGGTATGGAGGTTAACACTAAACAAGAGATAGGACAGCTTGTTGCTAACTATTTTAAGTCCTTCCTTTCATAATAGGTTGTCAATCCTACTATTGTTCTTGTTGAGAAGTTCTTGGACAACATACCTACTCTGTTATCTAATGAGGATAATTCTGCTTTGTTGAAACCAATTATCGAAGAGGAGGTCAAGGATATTGTTTTCTCTATGGGGGCATTCAAGGCTCTTGGTCCTAATGGGTTTCCCCTACTTTCTTTTAGGAATTCTAGGATATAGTTGGTTTTGATGTGGTTGTGGCTATCAAAGACTTCTTCAAAACTGGTAAGATTCTTAAATAGATCAATAATACTTTTATTTCCCTTGTTCCCAAAAAGCTGGATCCTAGTCTATGGGAGACTTTCACCCCATTAGTCTCTACAATACTATCTATAATATTTTCTCCAAGACGTTAGTGTATAGAATCCAACCCCTTTGGGATGGTCCCATAACTAGCTGTCAGAAAGGATTTATCCCAGGAAGACAAATTGTTGATGTTGTTATCTCTACTCATGAGGTAATCCACTCTATAGATAGAAGTAATATCCTAGGTTTGGTCTTCAAGCTTGACATTTCTAAAGCTTCTAACAAAATCTCTTGGGACGTCTTATTTAAAGTTCTCAGGAAATTTGGTTTTAAGGATAGTATTATTAGGTTGATAAAAGAATGTGTGACCATGGTGAAGTTTTCAGTGCTTGTTAATGGTATCCCCCGTGGCTTTTTTAGCTCAGGAAGAGGAATTAGACAAGGTGATCCTTTATCTCCCTACCTTTTCATTATAATGGCTGAGGTCTTGGGAAGGAACACAATGAACCTTTTGAGGAGATGGTAGTTAAAATGGATTAGGGTTGCATCTATTGTTGATCCCTTGGCTATCCAATAATTTGTAGATGACACCATCCTCTTTGGGGCAGCATCAGTGGTAGAAACTAGGAAGTCAAAATAGTTGTTAAATGAGTATGCCATGGATTTTGGGCAATGTATTAAGTATGATAAGAGCAACATATTCCTTTTTAACACCAACCTAGACCTTCAAGAGAAGATTAAAGCCATCCTCAACTATGCTAATGTTGTTTTTCCTTCTATTTACGTTGGTCTCCCTTTAACTGTAAAGGAAGTGACCCTTTCCTTTCGGAATGATGTTCTTGAAAGGATCCAAAAGAAGCTTGTTGGTTGGAAAGGTGAGTTATTTGTATATGCTAGAAATCATAATGCAAACAAGACACATAAAGATCCTATTCCAATATCTACATAACTCGAGAAATAATCACAATGCACAATAATGAAATCCAAAGTAAACAACAATGTATTTTACCACACTATGATATTTATTCCTTGGTGTATTGATGTGTGGATTTCTCTAAATGTGACATAACCATGATTGCAAATGGATTGATGATAGTTCAAATGGATGTGAGATGCTTCAACAAATGCTTAAAGCGCTGGAAGATATGGATGCCAATGCTCAAAAATCATGAAGGGTTTGTGAAGAGGTGAATGAGCATATTTATAGCTCTCAACAAAGATCAATCAACGATGGAAGAAATTTGATGAAATTGACAGATGAGATAAATTGAGGAATATGAATGAACATGCACACAACAAGTGTCCATGCAAAAAGCTAATATATTGAGTTAACTACTTTGTTGACTAATGATAGGATTGATTTTCATAAAAATAGAATGCTTTTTCTATTTAATGAATTGATTGAGAAAAACAAAGATTTAAAGCCAATTAAACTCAACTTCTGATTTTCTTTTTGACATGTGAATAAGATTAAATACTAAATTATTTAATTTGTGTGCATGGAAGAAAAAGATATTTTTAGAAGATTGAGAAGATAATTAGAAATTAAATAAATAAATTTATTTAATTTGTTGTGCATGATGAAGAATAAATAAGAAATAAATAAAATATTGATTTTATTTATTTGGAAGATTAAAAAAGTCAACATTAAATAAATTTGAATAATTTATTTAATTTTGGAAGAATAATTAGCCAATTATATAACTAATATTATTTAATTGTGTAGACACCCAAAAATGACCATGTCATCGCATCACTTGCATTTCATCAAATCACTTGCATTTCAACGTTAATTAATAATCAAATTATTTAATTAATTTCATCGAAATCATCAAATTCTTCTAAACCACATATTTTCAACATTAATTAAATAAGTCCTCTTTATTTAATTAATTTTATGGAAATCAAATTTATTCTTCTAAATTAAATAATTTTAATTATTTAATTAAATCATTATCATCTTTCAAAATTCAAATCCACATCGACTAAATAAATAAATTATTTAATCAATTTATCATTTAAATCCTCTTATCTATAATTAAATAATTTCTAAATTATTGAATTAAATCAATTATTCTTCCAAATTTATTTAAATTGAATCTCTTCTAAAAATGAAATAAAATCAAATATTTAATTTATCCTTCATCATGCAAAATAAATTAAATCAATTTATTTGTTTAATTTATTTAAATCTTCAAATCTATTCTATGTCTTCCATCATGCACAAACAATTAAATAAATTTATTTATTTAATTTGTTTTTTTATCTTCTAATCTTCTAAAAATAAATCTTGTTCATCATGCACGCAAAATTAAATAATTTATTATTTAATTTATCTCAAATCATGCAAAAAGCAAATCATAAGTTGAGTTAATTAACTTAATCAATATTGTTTTTATCACCAACTCAAATTAGAAAAAAAATATTTCTATTTTTATGAAACCTAAAAATATGTCTGTTCCATGTCTTTTATCTCAAATCAATCAGTTAACTCAAACAAAAATATATTTTTGTGTGACACATGTTAGGTGCACATTCATCATGAATTCTAGATTTATCTCATCCATTGATTCCATTGAATTATCTAGACTGTTGATCGATCATGTCTTGAAATCTATATAAACCCCCTCATCTCCATAACAAATCCTCTTCGATCATTTAGTCTTAGGCATTCTAGTGCATTGAGCATTCATTGCATCGTTGAGCACTTCTACCTTTTGAGCACAAAAACAATCTACATCCACTTGTTGCAAACATGGTTTAGCAATTTATGAAGCAATCCACATTCAACCAAGATAACAATACAATCTAGGTGAAAGCTTTCATTAGTTTTGTGTTATTCATTGATTATTTGGTTGTTTTCTTAGATCGTTATCTTGATGTTATAAGATTGAGTTATTGATTATTTCATTGTTTTGATTATTATTCGATCTTGATTTTATTCCTATACACAAATTGTGTGGATAGGAAGAAATTAAGATATGTTGAATTATCTAAATAATTGTTTTATTTAATTAATATGCAAAATAGAAGAATAAGGTGGTGAAATGATGAAATTGATTAAATAATTAAGAATCATTTAATTAATGTTGGATTAAGGTGAACTTGATTCATGCAAGGTGAATAATGCAATGGTTAATTTTGGGTGTCTACATTTTGCCTCTCTTTGAGACAATGTATTTTTATAGCGTTGTCTCAAAAAAATATTGATGATGTGTGATTAACAACTGTGCCCTAGTGTAACAGGTGATAGTGATAGGATGCCCTTTCAAGAGGAAAACCAAGGAAACAGAAGAAAGGCTAGGTTGACTTGCGACAAGAAGAAAGAGGTAGATGACGCGGTAGAAAGAGGCTAAGAAAGACTAGATCAAAGGTGGAGGCTAACATGATGGAGAAATAAGGGCTGACACGAAGAAAACTAGGTCATAAGAGGGAAGAAATAGGGTTGGGAGGCTATAAGTAGGGCACAGGGGTCACTTTCAAATTAGTTGCATCCTCATAGTTTATAGATTTTTGTCTTCTAGAGCTTTGGAATTTTCAAGAGCTTAGAGCAAACTAGATTGCAGATATGGTAGGCATTCTATGAGTAGATCATCGCGTGGAAAGGGTCAGGACACATGGTTGGCGAGCAGGAGCACCAGGAGTGGTAAGTACCTCTAATCGAACCATTAATTATATTTATTAGGGTCATTAATGAGGATAGGTCTTAGGTTTGACCAAAAGTGGTTCATAGGGTAAAGTGGTGCTTATGGAGAGTTTTGCAACACTTTTGGAAAAAGTGATTGCTTATGCAGCATGCAATGGTGCTTTTGGTAAAATTAGCAGTTAAGTATAGGATGTAATTTTGGCTCAAAAAAGTGTGCATGTGGTTGGTAAAGCTACGCCTTTAGCGAAAGTGATCGCTTATGGTCAATGAAGCTATGCTTTTGGAGAATATGAGCCACTTTTGGATAGATTGTAGGGGTCGATCATTAGAAAAAGGGGTCCACATTTGGTAGGTAGAATGATGTTTATGGTGGACAGATCGATGTTTTTAGTGAAAAAATGGCGCTTTTGGTTAGCAGAATGGTACTTTAGGTTTTAAGGGTCCCTTTTGGATCTTATTTCAGAGAGTCTAATTTTTTACAAGTGCTGACAAGTTAATCATTGTGGATGTAGATTGTACTTCCCCCACTGATGTCTTAGGAGTGACATCTGGTGATGTTGGCATTGGTTGCAGACTTGGACAAGTGTGAAGATCTTTTCCTAAAGGTGATGGTCTTATGGTATGTCACCCACATGACACCGGTGTGGGCTCATTGGGCTATGATGATTACTCTAGTTAAGAGGTGGCACAACAAGCACAATTCATTTCATCTACCGATGGGTGAGATTACCATCACCCTGGAGGACGTATGGAGGATCCTTCACATCCCCATCTACGAGGCACAAGTGGATTATGATACTAATGATGGAGAGGCTACACTGGTGAGATTGTTGCTGACTCAGAATCTTAGCATAGAGGACCATGAGATAGGAGCTAGGAACATGCACAGATTATTTGACAAGATACAACTAGTGGTCATTGGGTTGATTGGAGGAGTGTTGGTACTTGATAGATGATCACATGGATTTTTAGTTAGCTGGGACCCAGTTTTAGAGGGCATGTTCTCTCATGGGATTAGATATGCATGGGGGCCTTGTGTGCTCAAGCAACTCTATCATGATATGCACTAGGTAGTTTATAGGTTTGGCTCGAGCCTGGTAGTTGGTTTTACACTCCTACATGTATGGGCCTGGGAGCACATTGCAATGACTAGGTTAATCTCACCATGGCAATGGGAGTTAGGATAGTCATTTGTCCACCTTTATGATGGTGCAATAACAAAGAGATGGATTAGGGAGGTGACCTACTAGCAGTGGACATTCAATGAGTTAGACACAATCACCTGGTGGCCATGGAGGGACTATGCAATCTGGGAGGATGACCCAAAGTAATTGACCTATTGTAGGCAAACTCGATATCTTTTTAGGAGGAGTGAATATGTTATTGAGAGATTTTTACCTGAGAGGGTACTTTGGCAATTTGGACGCCCTCAGCCTGTTCTAGTAGGAGAGGCTATTTTTGCATGGACACGACATGATGTACCTAACTGGGGTCCTGAGGTAGTGGTAGCGATAGCTTTAGCAAAGTTTGATGTGCTTGACCCAGTGGCATGGGATCTAGTAGGTGGAGGAGTAGACCTAGAGACCACACCAGAGTATGATACTTACTGGCTTACACATAGGATGACATGACTGACCATCCCAGGAGTGCTTGGGGGATAGGACAAGCAGGCGGGTGGGTGAGCTTGGAGGTAGGGGATTGGAGGCCAGACCCTATAGGGCTAAGAGGTAGAGATCAATAGTAGTGGTAGAGGAGGTAGAGAAGCCAGATGTAGGACAACAGGAGATCTGGGGCATCCTAACTTTTGCAAGAGGAGAAGATTAGGGGCCTCATCCTCCAAGAGATCTGGGGCATTAGTTATGGGACTACCACAACCTAGACCGGTAGCACCTCAGCAGCCTCCCCCAGCCATAGGACCATCAGCCTCAAGTGTAGGAGCTAAGCCCTCAAAGGGAAGTTATAGCTAGACATAGTTATCTTGATGATGTACATATATGTATTTCGAGACTATGATGCCTACGAGCTTATTTGTATATATTTCATGGCTCTTAGTAGCCTATTGTATGAAACTTATTCATTTTATATATATATGATGAGATGACCTAAACGAGATGTTATGTATGAGATCTATGATGCATATGATGTGTATGATGTATATGATGCTATGATGTATATTTTATGGATGTATGACATGTTATGGATGTTTTGATTATTATGATGTTTATGACATGTACTATGATTATGGATATATGTGATGACATGTTTATAGATATTATGGATGATAGACATATAGTAGGATCATGGATTTATGTGATGACATGCTTATAGATGTTATGGATGTTGGACATATAGTAGTATCATGGATTTATGTGATGACATGTTTATAGATGTTATGGATGTTGAATGCTTATGGATATATGACATGTACTATGATTATGGAGCTATGTGATGCTTATAAATGTGTTGTCTAACATGCATTTTTTTGTAAGAATCCTATGTGGATGAGAAACAAGAAGACAAAGATGATGTTAGCATGGATAGAAGAAATGATGTTTAGAACAGATAAATGATGATTGATCGATCTTTATGAAAGGCTATGGTTTTTATTGGGATATATGGATGGATAGATGGAGAGATTTTTCTTTGTCTATGCTTTATAAAATGTAAAAAGCAATCCTTATTTTGATATAGCAATAGATATTATGTACTAGGGTATATAATACCAAGGTAACGATGTATCCAATGCATAGGATGTTGACTCTGGAAACAAAAAGTTTGAACTTACGCATACCACACATAATAGAACCTTGTTGGATATGTGAATGGAAAATAGTCTTAGTGTAGAATGATCTTAATACACATAAGGCCTTTTTAGAACCTTAGATGCAAAATATATTGACATGCAAGATGCTAATTCCAACATAAACAAGATAAATATTAGCCATAGTACGATAATAAGAACATCCCACAAACATAACATATGAAAGAAATGACCATGCCCCAATCCATATTGTATCGCAACATATCATGTTATAAATAGATCAAGGTAGTCATGATTAGGTATTAGAAAGGAATAAAAGATAAACCAAAAAGAAATCGACCAACTAAAAAAAATACATAGCCATCATATTCTCTTGCCAAAGAGGGTGCTCATGATAGATTGGTCCTTATTGTAGGAAAGATATATCTGTTAAAGGCTTTGGATTAGGATAAATGGATTTAGTAGATATGGCAAGCAGTATGTAAATAGATGTATTGCTTCAGGATTAGTCTTTTCCTTCTAATTTGATAAGTACTTGAGCTTTCAAAAGGATGCATCATTTGTTTTCTGCTTGAGTTAGTCAAGTCATTGTAGTAGGTGAATAGGATGGATTGTGGTAGATGGATGAAGTGAAAGTTTGGATTTATTATGAATTTTGATAGATGGATAATGTTAACGAAAAGTGAGTGAAAGTATGGCAATTCCTTTCGACACAAAACAAGGATCCATTCCTAGACCTAGATTAAGGAAAAGTGGCCCCATTTAGGTAGAGGATTTATTATGGAGAATGATGATACTAATGGATAACAACTGACACTAACAATTTCCAAGACATTATAGATGGGTATGTGGATGCTATGTATGAAAAAGAGAATGAAGAAGACCAGCATGCACACTAGATCAACCCCTCTTCCACAATAACATTCAAGGACAAGACTGAACCCAATCACTACCAAATGGAGGTGGACTTAGCTATAGATCTTGGGGGATTTTGCATCGGGATGAATATTTAGAATGTATAATGTAATCACGGGGACCTAGGAGCTAAACAAGGAGGTAAAAAGGCATGTGTCCACTTTTTACTCCATAATAGTGGAAATACAAAGGTCAATAACTTTATTATGGATGGATGGGATTTTATTATGGAATGGGATGGAGTGGTATGGATGAAAACTTAGTAGATGGTGGATGCTGACTCTTACACATAGCACTTGTTTTCTAGGTTTTCACTATGGTACTTATCCAAGGTGCCTATTTACCAGGTTTTCACCAAAGGACATTTTATTTTATTTTTGGATTTTTCTATTTTTTTAATTTTTTTTTATTTTCTTTTTTTTTTTTGTATTTTTCTGCTAGGGATACTCTAAGGATCAAGCATAGAATTTCTTAAAATGAACATTATTTTGGGTTCATCTAGAGGAATGCCTTTAGGTGTTGACAATGTATAAGCTCCTAATCCATTGACTATTGTAACAACAAAGGGTCCCAACCAATTAGGCTCAAACTTACCCTTTTGTCTCGATCCTATTGATTTCTCTAATTTTCTTTAAGAATAAGATCACCTACTTGAAACCTTCTTTCCTTTATCTTCTTATTATAGTTGCAACAAAGATGGTTTTGATAGACTTGAAGGTGATTAAGTGTTGTGAGATGCCTCTCGTCTAGTAACTATAGCTCATGTGATCTAGCAATTCTGTACTCTTCTCCCTTAATGAGATACTGCATGGAAACTCTCAGAGATGGGATCTCAACCTTGATAGGTAAAATGGCTTCAGTGGCATAGACTAAAGTATATGGAGTAGCATCGGTTGGGGTTCTAATACTAGTGTGGTATGCCCATAAGGTGGGATTGAGTTGTAAATGCCAATCATGACTAGCTTCATTGATTGTTTTCTTTAGGATTTTCAATATGATTTTATTGGAAGGCTCATCTTGGCTGTTACTTTGGGGATAGTAAGGGGTGGAGAAGTGATGTTGAATATGGAACTAGGTGTACAAGGCATGGACATATTAGTTTTTAAAAGGTCTTCCATTATCAATTACTATAGTAAGTGGAATACCATACCGGTAAATGATGTAATGCAAGATGAACTTCACTATTTGTTTACTAGTAATGTAGGTCATAGGGATGGCTTATACCCACTTTGTGAAATACTCAGTAGCAGTGATGATGAACTCATGGCTATTGGAGGATGATGGATGGATTTTACCTATGATGTTAAGTCCCCACAATGAAAATGGCCATTGAGTAGTAACAGGTTACAACTGATGTGTCAGTGCATGAATCAGGACTTCGTGTTTCTGACATTGAAAGCACTTCTTGGCAAACTGATGTGCATCTTGTTCCATGGTAGGCCAATAATATCCTATATACAACAACTTCTTAGCAAGATTAGGACTGGTGGAATGTGATCCACAGACACCTTTGTGAACTTATCATAAAGCAACATTAGCCTCTTCTAAGTTGAGACATCTAAATAGGATACCATCAAGACCCCTTCGGTATAATGTGTCACCAAGGATAGTAAATTAGGAATTGTGGCAGATAAAAATTTTCTTCTAGGTATTGGCGAGGTTCGATGGAAGGGTGTTATCATGGAGGCAATCATAGATGTCTTGGTACTAGGGAGAATTGGGACCAACAAGTTTGTAGATTAATGTAGTAGGTGGAACATTGACAGCTGGTATCAAGAGTTGTTCATCCAAGAATTCAGTGTTGAGTATTGGTTGGCATATCTAGGAGGGATCCATTTTTTTCCATAGCATTGGCATCTTTGTTGTTCAATCTAGGAATTTTTTTAAAGAAGATTTTGGAAAAGTATTGCTTGAAGTCATCAACCATCCTTTTGTAAGGCAACATTTTGTCATCTTTGGTTTGATATTCATCTGTAACTTGTCAAATGACTAATTGGGATTCTTCATAGACCTATAAGTGTTTGATATTCCACTGAACTACCATGCAGAGTCCTGTAATTAAAGCTTCATATTCAACAATGTTGTTGGTACAAGAAAAAGCTAGACGATATGATTTAGGAATATAGTCACCATGTGGTGTGATAAAGAGGATTCCAGCTCCTAAACCATGTTGGGTATATGAACTATCAAAGTATGGTTTCCATACAAATGACGGATAGAGATTGAATATACCTTTGTCTACAAAATTAGAAAACATAGGGTGTGTATCTGTAACAGGAGCCTCTACTAGTTGATCAACGATGACTTGTCCTTTGATTGTTTTATGATCAACGTACTCAATATCAAATTCACTAAGAATTATGACCCATTTTGGTAATCTTCTTGTGAGAGATGCCTTAGATATATAATATATTTCAATGGGTCTATCTTGGAAATGAGCTTAGTTTGTTTATTTAACATGTAGTGTCACAACTTTTGGGAAGCAAACACCACAGCTAGACATGCCCGCTCCATAGGAGTATAGTTAATCTCATAACCTACTAAGGTGTGACTGATGTAATAGATTACTTGTTCTTTACTAGAATCATCATGTTGCACCAAAAGAGCACCCAATGCAGCTAATGTGGTAGAGATGTATAAATATAAAGTTCTCCCTAACACTGGCATCACCAAAACTAGAGGTGTAGCAAGATATTCTTTCAAGTGATCAAATGTCTACTAACACTTACTATCCTATTTGAGTGTTACATATTTACGGAGTAAGTGTAAAAAAGGTTGGCATTTGTTGGCAAGTTGTGATATGAAACGCTTGATAGACTACAATTTTCCTTGGAGGATACTTAGTTGTTTTATATTAGAACTTGAAGCCATCTCAATTATAGCCTTGACCTTGGTGGGATCTACTTCAATTCCTCTGCAAGACACTATGTATCCTAACAATTTCCCTGATGTAACGCCAAAGACACATTTCTTGGGGTTGAGGCTAACTTGATACTATTCTAACATATCAAAGATCTGCTCTAGAACATGTAAGTGACCTTCTCTAGTATCTAACTTTCCCAATAGATCATCAACATAATCTTCCATGATGGTGTGAAAAAGGTCATGAAATATAACAGTCATCACTCTTTGGTATGTTGCTTCGACATTTTTCAAGCTGAAAGGCATGAATTGCCAACAATAGGTACTCCAAAGACATGTGAGAGTTGTCTTGTGTTGATCTTTAGGTGTTATGATAATCTGATTATAACTAGAAAAACTACCCATTAAGGAAAGCATTTCATGACCATCTATCAAGTCTACAATGATGTCAATATTAGGTAGAGGAAAATCATCTTTTGGACATGCCTTGTTAAGATCCCTGAAATCAATATAGATACAAATGCCCCCAGTAACTTTGGATATAGGTATGAAATTAGAAACCCACTCTGGATAATCAATAGGGCGTATGAATTTCACATTTAGCAACTTCTAAAGTTTTGCTTTTGTTGCCCCAAAATTTTGAACATGGGAAATTTTCAAAATTTCAGAGCACTCAAACCCTTTAATATTCCAAATCATGAAAATAATTAATTTTGAAATTTTGTGCAAGCTGGTGCAAAAATCCTCTTATGGATTTGATTCTAACCTCATTCCACCCAATCTAGCCTATTTTCATGGCTGAACACTTTACCATTTGCAAGATTTTAATCTTCACTTTTTCCCATCTGCAATTTGCAAATAAGGTCAAATTTTGATGTTTGTGTTGCTGGAGCTAAAATGGTTTCTAGGTTTTTCTCAAAAATGTCCCATCATCCTACTATCCAAATTTCATGACAAACGGAGCTAGCATATGAAAGTTATCAAATTTTCTGTTTTGAGGCTCCAAGTTTTGAATGTTCACAAAGATAATTTTTGTCTAGATATCATGGAGCTTGATATGTTTTTCAAAGATTAGAAAATGGATTAAAGGCATTTAATTTTTTGAAGTTGGGTTATGGATTTATTAAAGTCAAATGTTTAGGCGGCCTTAAATAATCTTCACTTTATGAAAATTGGGCTCTTAATGGTCAGGAGTACATTAAGTTATGGAACCATATATTTAATCTATGCAAAAGTTCAAAAGTTCATATTAGTGCCAATTTCCTGACTCCCTTTGTAGTCGGTCTTTCTTTAAGTTCAAGAATTCCACCTATTCCTAACTCCTTGTTGTCAGGTACTTAGCTAGTTCAAGAACCTCATACACTTCTGACTTAAGTTCAAAAGTTAAAACAAGTGTTGATGGACTGACTACATTCATTTTGAAGGTTCAAGCTTTTGGAAGATTGTTGACTTTTCTTCTTAGCTTCTTGATCATACTCTTATTATGAAGCTCCATAGTTCATATCTACCAATTCTGGTGCAGGAGCACCCGCACATGATCAGGATATAGGTCCGCATGATGACATACATGATCAAGATGTAGGATAGTTATCATCATGCTGACGGGATAATCTATTTTTAGTATGTTTGACTTTATCATGTAATAAGGTCCACTGGACCGATGCTATGTAATAGTTCAACATAGGAGTATGTGTAGGCAGTTAGAGGCAGTTAGAGATCGGGATAAGGTTATCTGAGCTGTCCTCTCTCCCAGCCGCTTGGAAGCTCCCAGCCGCTGGGAAGTGATGTTAGTAGTACTCGAAGGATTTGTTATATATACCTTCGATCTGTAGGGTTTAGAGATATAGTTTTGATATTGATGTACTGGTGTTGAGTTGAGATTCAGGAGAGCAGTTCAGACATTGTGAAGCTGTATTCAGGACATTTGAATTTCAATTGAATAAGATCTCATCTTCGCATTATCTGGTTGTATCAGTTACATCTGTTTTGTTTTCCTTTTCCATTTTGCAAGTTAATGGGCACTTTCAACCCTTCCACCGGTTGATCCTGCAAATCGGTGGAATGGTCCTGTATCATAGCTTAGATTGCATTTGTGTTTTCTGTTTGTGCATTACATTATTCAGGAGATCTGTTAGAAGCATGCTGTAAATCAGCCTAGCATCCTCATGTGCTAGGTCTAGAAGATAAGTTTGCTTAGATTTTGGTTTGAAGGTGATCCGGCCCGGTCGTCACATGATCTTTGTGAAATTATGCGGTTGTGAGTGTTTTCATGCAGTGGAAGGATACACAGGAGTCTGCATGCGCGTTTCCAGTCGGAACGAGCTGCAACATCATCTGCGAATCCATCGCCATCAGGATCGGGTCATGAAGTTGTTGAAATTTGCATGTTGCAGGTGCATCATGATGTTTTGAGTTGGATATATACTCAGTGTATATATCGCAGTCAGGATCATCTCTCGGGGAAGGTCATCATCCACATATCGCTAACGGATGCGGGTGTGAAAGTTGAGTTTTTTTGGCTAAGTGTTGAAGAGTTCATCAGGATGATGTGTGACGTCATCGTCATCAGGATATGACATCATCGTCATCAGGATATTCAGAAATCCCTCTATGCGAGTTTATCCTGTTGTCGCTAAGGGTTTAGACATCGGCATAGGCAGGAAGTTGTATTAGCATCATCAGGAGGTTCCGAAGTCAACCGGATAAGTTGAGTCATGATGCTGTTGCTTGTATCGTCGGGCAGTGGAGCATCGAAGGCAAGTTGTTGAAGTGCAACGTCATCAGGATATTTGGAGAACCGGATATTAGGATATCCTGCTGACGAAGGTGATATTGAATATCATGATGATGCCGCTTGTGTTTGGCACCCGATGAACAGTGCAACTGGAGGAGGTTCGCGCCGTTGTTTATCATGATGATGACAGGCGACAGTCGAAGGAGGTAAATAGTAGTCGACAGGAGGATATTTGCGATCATCTGAAATATGATGATGCTGTTGAAATGTGATGATGCTGTTGGTATTGTTAGGAAATATGATGATGCTGTTCAGCCGATAGAGAATTTTATCATGCTGTTTGTATTGTTGGCAGCTCCTTCCTGTTAGGTTGCCTCTGTTGCGTTCCACTCTGCATCATAGTGGTATCAGAGCAAAGGTTAGGATCTTTTGGAAAAGATAAGCAGGATGTCAGACGAAGAAGGAACGTCTGAGTTTCCAACAAAGATGACCAACACTGAGTTGGCAGTTCTGGTGAAGAAACAGATTGCGGAAAGCAGGGCCGTGAAGGCTCAGAATCAGGAGTTGAAAGATGAATTAGCAAAGTTGAGGAGCAGAGTAGGTTCTGGTAGAGAAGATGATAGGGAAGAAGAGGATATCCCTAATTGGAGCGAGGAGGTCGTTCCTGCAGACCAGAGACCGCTGTTGAACGCCCTCAAGGCCATGGAGAGGAGAACCATGGATGTGAAGCTAGACTTGCCAGTGTTTACAGGTAAGATGGACCCTGATTCAGTAATGGAATGGATAGACTGTCTGAACAATTTCTTTGTGACAGAGGAGATACCAGAACAGCAGAGAGTGAAGATAGCACAGTCAAAGATGAAAGAAGCTGCCTTGACATGGTGGAACTTTGTTCAGGATGATAGAGTGCAGGAGGGAAAACGTAGAGTTGCCACATGGAAGAAGATGATGGAATTGGTAAAGGAGGCTTATATTCCTTTGGACTACAGTATCCAGCTACACAAGAGGAAACAGAACCTGAAGAGAAGGAGCTAGATGTCAGCTCATATACAGAAGAGTTCATGAAACTCTGTATGAAGACCAAGGTGAAAGAAAGTGAAGAAGAAAAGGTAGCCAGATACCTGAATGGACTGAGGTTTAATATTCAGGAAGATCTGAGTCTGCATAACCCAGATACAGTGCAGAAAAGCTTTCAGTTGGCATTGAAAGTGGAAGAAAAGCTGAAGAGAAAACAAGATCAGAACAACAGAGGAAGAGGAAGACAACAAAGAGGTGGAAGAAGTCCTTTCAGAGGCAGAGGACAAGGACAGGGATATCAAGGAGAATCCAGTCAGGACAATAGCAAGAGCAACAATGGTCAGAATCAGAGAGAGAATTTTAGTCAGCAAGGTAACTTCAGAGGAAGAAGACCTTACAAAGGAAGATCCCAGGGCAGAGGATCCATCAGGTGTTACAACTGTAACAAAGAAGGCCATATAGCCAGCAGATGTCCAGACAAGGCCACAAGCTCAGCAGGAGAAAGGAGGACAAATCTGGTCAATGAACCTGATAATCAAAGCAGGACAAGCTCTAATGATTTTCAGAGTGTGAATGGTCCTGAGAATTATGGATATCCAGAAAGTGGAGAGTCCCTGATGATGAGAAGAACAGTAACTACCATGAAGGTACCTGATCAAGAAGCCCCTCAGAGGAAGTCCCTTTTCAGAACCACTTGCAAAGCAGGAGGTAAGGCTTGTAAAGTTTTGATTGATTCTGGTTCTACTGAGAACTTTGTGTCTGAAGAAATGGTGGTGAAGCTGAAGCTTAGGAGATTGCCTCATCCATCTCCATATAAAGTCTCATGGCTTACTCAAGGTCAGCAGACAACTGTAGAAGAGCAGGCTTGGGTAGAGTTTCAGATTGGTGGATATAAAGATAAGTTGTTGTTTGATATCACCAAGATGGATGCTTGCAACCTTTTGTTTGGTAGACCATGGCAATATGATCTGAAGGCACAGCATGATGGTGTTAAAAACACCTATAAAATCACTAAAGATGGTAAAGATGTAACACTATTCCCATTGAAGGAGGAGAAGTCTAAAGGCAAAGAAGTGAAGGTCATGCTGATGGAAGGCAAACAGTTTATGAAAGAAGTAGCAGCCGAAGGTGCAGTTGCATATGCCCTAATCCCCTGTATGAGTGTGAATAAGGAACAACAGCAAGAAGCCAAGAAGGAGAAGAGGCCAAGGTTGATAGACCCAGCTGTCCAAGAGTTATTGGATAAGTACAAAGGTGTTATCTCAGAGGGAATGCCAAGATCCCTACCACCTGTCAGAGATATCAGTCATTGCATAGACTTGATTCCAGGGTCTACACTTCCAAATAAAGCAGCTTATAAGCTTACCCCAGAACAGAATGCAGAAGTAGCCAGGCAGATTGAAGAATTGATGAATTCAGGTCTGATTGGAAAGAGTTTGAGCCCATGTGCAGTACCAGCTGTATTAGCACCTAAGAAGGAAGGCACTTGGAGACTTTGCACCGATTCCAGAGCCATCAACAAGATCACAATCAGGTATAGGTTTCCAATCCCCAGAATTGAGGATTTACTTGATTGTTTGGGAAATGCCAAGTATTTTACTAAAATAGACTTGAAGAGTGGATACCATCAGATAAGGATTAGACCAGGTGATGAGTGGAAGACAGCATTCAAAACAAATGAAGGTTTGTATGAATGGAAGGTTATGCCTTTTGGTTTGTCTAATGCCCCTAGTACTTTCATGAGGCTGATGAATGAGGTTCTGAAGGAATTTATTGGTAAGTTTGTCATAGTCTATTTAGATGACATTCTGATTTTCAGTAACACCAGAGAAGAACATCTCAGGCATATAGAGCTGGTTCTCAAGAGGTTACATGAAGAGAAGCTGATGAAAACTTGGACAAGTGTTTGTTCATGCAACAGGAGATCACCTATTTAGGTTTTGTCATCTCACAAGGCAAGCTGCAGATGGATAAGGAGAAGGTGAGTGCCATTTTGAATTGGCCAACTCCACAGACCATGAATGAAGTCAGAAGTTTCCATGGGTTAGCAACCTTCTACAGAAAGTTCATCAGAGGGTTCAGTCATATTTGTGCACCCATGTTGGATACCATCAAAGGAGGACAAAAGTGCAGGTTTGTTTGGACTCAAGGAGCAGATGATTCCTTTGAGGCATTGAAGAGGAAGGTGGCACAGCAGCCAGTCCTTGCACTTCCAGATTTCAATAAGATCTTTCAGGTAGAGTGTGATGCCAGTCACATGGCCATTGGAGCAGTACTCAGTCAAGAGGGTAGACCAATTGCATTTTTCAGTGAAAAGCTCAATGATGCTAAGAAAAGGTATTCATCATATGATCTGGAAATGTATGCTCTAGTTCAGTCCCTAAAGAAATGGAGGCATTACCTGATGCCAAAGGAGTTCATAGTCTTCACAGATAATCAAGCTTTGAGTTTCATCAACAGTCAGGAGAAGCTGAACCACAGACATATGAAGTGGGTAGAAACACTACAGGCTTTCACTTTTACCTTGAAGCATAAGAAAGGGGTTAAGAACAAAGTTGCAGATGCTTTGAGCAGGAGAGTTCTCACAGTAAATCAGATTCAGTTAGAGAGTGTTGGCATTGACTCACTCAAGACCATGTATGAGTCTGATGCAGATTTTGGAGAAATATATCAGGTCTGTACTTCTTTTGGGGAGAAATACCATGCTGAGTTCTCTGAATTCCTGATCCAAGATGGATTGTTGTTTAAGGGTGGACAGTTGTGCATCCCAAGGTGTTCTATGAGGTTGAATATAATCAAGGAGAAACATTGTGGAGCAATGGCTGGTCATTTTGGTATAGACAAGACTCTTGATCTGGTCAGGAGGCATTACTTCTGGCCTAAGTTGCAGTCAGATGTCAGGAAATTTGTAGAAACCTGTGTAATTTGTCAGAAGGCTAAAGGCAGGTCAACTAATGCAGGGTTATATCAGCCCTTACCCATTCCTTCCAGACCATGGGAAAGTATCAGTATGGATTTTGTTTTAGGTTTACCAAGGACCAGGAGAGGATTTGACAGTGTCTTTGTTGTAGTGGACAGGTTCAGTAAGATGGCACATTTCTTGCCATGCAAAACCACTGCAGATGCCTCATATATTGCAGATTTATTCTTCAGGGAAATTGTCAGAATTCATGGGTTGCCTTTGAGCATAGTTTCAGACAGAGATGTGAAGTTTGTGGGTCATTTCTGGCGAACCCTATGGAGGAAGCTGGGAACCAATTTATCTTTTTCCTCTGCATATCATCCTCAAACGGATGGACAAACTGAGGTTGTGAACCGTTCCTTAGGGAATCTACTTAGATGCTTGACAAAACAGCATGGAGAGAAGTGGGACAATATTCTGTCTCAAGCTGAGTTTTCATATAATGATACTGTCAACAGGAGCACAGGAAAATCGCCTTTTCAGGTAGTATATGGAATGCATCCCAGAGGTATTTTAGAGTTGCGAGAACTACCTACAGCAGATCCTGTTAGTGCAGATGGAGAAGCTTTTGCTGAAGCAATCAAAGAAGTTCATGATCAGGTTAAGACCCAACTCCAGCAAACCACCTTAAAGTATAAGGAGTATGCTGACAAGAAGAAGAAGGATGTTCAATTTGCTGTTGGAGATTTGGTTTGGGTTCACTTGAAGAAAGACAGGCTCCCTAAGGGGAAGTATACTAAGCTCATGCAAAAGAAAGTTGGACCATGTCAGATTTTGCAAAAACATGGACAAAATGCTTATCAGATCCAACTAACACCTGATCTTGGTTTATCTCCTATCTTCAATGTATGTGACTTAACTCCCTACCAGGCTAATCCAGATGCAGATCAGGATATTCTACTGGATCCAGTTGCTGAAGACATTCCTCAACATGATCCTCCACAGATACAGCAGATTTTGGACACTAGAGTGGTCAAACAGACCAGGAACAAGAAGTACTTGGAGTACCTCGTCTCTTGGAAGGGACAGCCGACTTCTGAAGCCGTATGGATGACTGCAGAACAGATACAGAAACATGGTGCCGACCTTGATACTCTCATCTCAAGTGGACTTGAGATTTCTTCTTTTGGGGAGTATGGTGCAGGAGCACCCGCACATGATCAGGATATAGGTCCGCATGATGACATACATGATCAGGATGTAGGATAGTTATCATCATGCTGACGGGATAATCTATTTTTAGTATGTTTGACTTTATCATGTAATAAGGTCCACTGGACCGATGCTATGTAATAGTTCAACATAGGAGTATGTGTAGGCAGTTAGAGGCAGTTAGAGATCGGGATAAGGTTATCTGAGCTGTCCTCTCTCCCAGCCGCTTGGAAGCTCCCAGCCGCTGGGAAGTGATGTTAGTAGTACTCGAAGGATTTGTTATATATACCTTCGATCTGTAGGGTTTAGAGATATAGTTTTGATATTGATGTACTGGTGTTGAGTTGAGATTCAGGAGAGCAGTTCAGACATTGTGAAGCTGTATTCAGGACATTTGAATTTCAATTGAATAAGATCTCATCTTCGCATTATCTGGTTGTATCAGTTACATCTGTTTTGTTTTCCTTTTCCATTTTGCAAGTTAATGGGCACTTTCAACCCTTCCACCGGTTGATCCTGCAAATCGGTGGAATGGTCCTGTATCATAGCTTAGATTGCATTTGTGTTTTCTGTTTGTGCATTACATTGTTCAGGAGATCTGTTAGAAGCATGCTGTAAATCAGCCTAGCATCCTCATGTGCTAGGTCTAGAAGATAAGTTTGCTTAGATTTTGGTTTGAAGGTGATCCGGCCCGGTCGTCACATGATCTTTGTGAAATTATGCGGTTGTGAGTGTTTTCATGCAGTGGAAGGATACACAGGAGTCTGCATGCGCGTTTCCAGTCGGAACGAGCCGCAACATCATCTGCGAATCCATCGCCATCAGGATCGGGTCATGAAGTTGTTGAAATTTGCATGTTGCAGGTGCATCATGATGTTTTGAGTTGGATATATACTCAGTGTATATATCGCAGTCAGGATCATCTCTCGGGGAAGGTCATCATCCGCATATCGCTAACGGATGCGGGTGTGAAAGTTGAGTTTTTTTGGCTAAGTGTTGAAGAGTTCATCAGGATGATGTGTGACGTCATCGTCATCAGGATATGACGTCATCGTCATCAGGATATGACGTCATCGTCATCAGGATATTCAGAAATCCCTCTATGCGAGTTTATCCTGTTGTCGCTAAGGGTTTAGACATCGGCATAGGCAGGAAGTTGTATTAGCATCATCAGGAGGTTCCGAAGTCAACCGGATAAGTTGAGTCATGATGCTGTTGCTTGTATCGTCGGGCAGTGGAGCATCGAAGGCAAGTTGTTGAAGTGCAACGTCATCAGGATATTTGGAGAACCGGATATTAGGATATCCTGCTGACGAAGGTGATATTGAATATCATGATGATGCCGCTTGTGTTTGGCACCCGATGAACAGTGCAACCGGAGGAGGTTCGCACCGTTGTTTATCATGATGATGACAGGCGACAGTCGAAGGAGGTAAATAGTAGTCGACAGGAGGATATTTGCGATCATCTGAAATATGATGATGCTGTTGAAATGTGATGATGCTGTTGGTATTGTTAGGAAATATGATGATGCTGTTCAGCCGATAGAGAATTTTATCATGCTGTTTGTATTGTTGGCAGCTCCTTCCTGTTAGGTTGCCTCTGTTGCGTTCCACTCTGCATCATAGTGGTATCAGAGCAAAGGTTAGGATCTTTTGGAAAAGATAAGCAGGATGTCAGACGAAGAAGGAACGTCTGAGTTTCCAACAAAGATGACCAACGCTGAGTTGGCAGTTCTGGTGAAGAAATAGATTGCGGAAAGCAGGGCCGTGAAGGCTCAGAATCAGGAGTTGAAAGATGAATTAGCAAAGTTGAGGAGCAGAGTAGGTTCTGGTAGAGAAGATGATAGGGAAGAAGAGGATATCCCTAATTGGAGCGAGGAGGTCGTTCCTGCAGACCAGAGACCGCTGTTGAACGCCCTCAAGGCCATGGAGAGGAGAACCATGGATGTGAAGCTAGACTTGCCAGTGTTTACAGGTAAGATGGACCCTGATTCAGTAATGGAATGGATAGACTGTCTGAACAATTTCTTTGTGACAGAGGAGATACCAGAACAGCAGAGAGTGAAGATAGCACAGTCAAAGATGAAAGAAGCTGCCTTGACATGGTGGAACTTTGTTCAGGATGATAGAGTGCAGGAGGGAAAACGTAGAGTTGCCACATGGAAGAAGATGATGGAATTGGTAAAGGAGGCTTATATTCCTTTGGACTACAGTATCCAGCTACACAAGAGGAAACAGAACCTGAAGAGAAGGAGCTAGATGTCAGCTCATATACAGAAGAGTTCATGAAACTCTGTATGAAGACCAAGGTGAAAGAAAGTGAAGAAGAAAAGGTAGCAGATACCTGAATGGACTGAGGTTTAATATTCAGGAAGATCTGAGTCTGCATAACCCAGATACAGTGCAGAAAAGCTTTCAGTTGGCATTGAAAGTGGAAGAAAAGCTGAAGAGAAAACAAGATCAGAACAACAGAGGAAGAGGAAGACAACAAAGAGGTGGAAGAAGTCCTTTCAGAGGCAGAGGACAAGGACAGGGATATCAAGGAGAATCCAGTCAGGACAATAGCAAGAGCAACAATGGTCAGAATCAGAGAGAGAATTTCAGTCAGCAAGGTAACTTCAGAGGAAGAAGACCTTACAGAGGAAGATCCCAGGGCAGAGGATCCATCAGGTGTTACAACTGTAACAAAGAAGGCCATATAGCCAGCAGATGTCCAGACAAGGCCACAAGCTCAGCAGGAGAAAGGAGGACAAATCTGGTCAATGAACCTGATAATCAAAGCAGGACAAGCTCTAATGATTTTCAGAGTGTGAATGGTCCTGAGAATTATGGATATCCAGAAAGTGGAGAGTCCCTGATGATGAGAAGAACAGTAACTACCATGAAGGTACCTGATCAAGAAGCCCCTCAGAGGAAGTCCCTTTTCAGAACCACTTGCAAAGCAGGAGGTAAGGCTTGTAAAGTTTTGATTGATTCTGGTTCTACTGAGAACTTTGTGTCTGAAGAAATGGTGGTGAAGCTGAAGCTTAGGAGATTGCCTCATCCATCTCCATATAAAGTCTCATGGCTTACTCAAGGTCAGCAGACAACTGTAGAAGAGCAGGCTTGGGTAGAGTTTCAGATTGGTGGATATAAAGATAAGTTGTTGTTTGATATCACCAAGATGGATGCTTGCAACCTTTTGTTTGGTAGACCATGGCAATATGATCTGAAGGCACAGCATGATGGTGTTAAAAACACCTATAAAATCACTAAAGATGGTAAAGATGTAACACTATTCCCATTGAAGGAGGAGAAGTCTAAAGGCAAAGAAGTGAAGGTCATGCTGATGGAAGGCAAACAGTTTATGAAAGAAGTAGCAGCCGAAGGTGCAGTTGCATATGCCCTAATCCCCTGTATGAGTGTGAATAAGGAACAACAGCTAGAAGCCAAGAAGGAGAAGAGGCCAAGGTTGATAGACCCAGCTGTCCAAGAGTTATTGGATAAGTACAAAGGTGTTATCTCAGAGGGAATGCCAAGATCCCTACCACCTGTCAGAGATATCAGTCATTGCATAGACTTGATTCCAGGGTCTACACTTCCAAATAAAGCAGCTTATAAGCTTACCCCAGAACAGAATGCAGAAGTAGCCAGGCAGATTGAAGAATTGATGAATTCAGGTCTGATTGGAAAGAGTTTGAGCCCATGTGCAGTACCAGCTGTATTAGCACCTAAGAAGGAAGGCACTTGGAGACTTTGCACCGATTCCAGAGCCATCAACAAGATCACAATCAGGTATAGGTTTCCAATCCCCAGAATTGAGGATTTACTTGATTGTTTGGGAAATGCCAAGTATTTTACTAAAATAGACTTGAAGAGTGGATACCATCAGATAAGGATTAGACCAGGTGATGAGTGGAAGACAGCATTCAAAACAAATGAAGGTTTGTATGAATGGAAGGTTATGCCTTTTGGTTTGTCTAATGCCCCTAGTACTTTCATGAGGCTGATGAATGAGGTTCTGAAGGAATTTATTGGTAAGTTTGTCATAGTCTATTTAGATGACATTCTGATTTTCAGTAACACCAGAGAAGAACATCTCAGGCATATAGAGCTGGTTCTCAAGAGGTTACATGAAGAGAAGCTGATGATAAACTTGGACAAGTGTTTGTTCATGCAACAGGAGATCACCTATTTAGGTTTTGTCATCTCACAAGGCAAGCTGCAGATGGATAAGGAGAAGGTGAGTGCCATTTTGAATTGGCCAACTCCACAGACCATGAATGAAGTCAGAAGTTTCCATGGGTTAGCAACCTTCTACAGAAAGTTCATCAGAGGGTTCAGTCATATTTGTGCACCCATGTTGGATACCATCAAAGGAGGACAAAAGTGCAGGTTTGTTTGGACTCAAGGAGCAGATGATTCCTTTGAGGCATTGAAGAGGAAGGTGGCACAGCAGCCAGTCCTTGCACTTCTAGATTTCAATAAGATCTTTCAGGTAGAGTGTGATGCCAGTCACATGGCCATTGGAGCAGTACTCAGTCAAGAGGGTAGACCAATTGCATTTTTCAGTGAAAAGCTCAATGATGCTAAGAAAAGGTATTCATCATATGATCTGGAAATGTATGCTCTAGTTCAGTCCCTAAAGAAATGGAGGCATTACCTGATGCCAAAGGAGTTCATAGTCTTCACAGATAATCAAGCTTTGAGTTTCATCAACAGTCAGGAGAAGCTGAACCACAGACATATGAAGTGGGTAGAAACACTACAGGCTTTCACTTTTACCTTGAAGCATAAGAAAGGGGTTAAGAACAAAGTTGCAGATGCTTTGAGCAGGAGAGTTCTCACAGTAAATCAGATTCAGTTAGAGAGTGTTGGCATTGACTCACTCAAGACCATGTATGAGTCTGATGCAGATTTTGGAGAAATATATCAGGTCTGTACTTCTTTTGGGGAGAAATACCATGCTGAGTTCTCTGAATTCCTGATCCAAGATGGATTGTTGTTTAAGGGTGGACAGTTGTGCATCCCAAGGTGTTCTATGAGGTTGAATATAATCAAGGAGAAACATTGTGGAGCAATGGCTGGTCATTTTGGTATAGACAAGACTCTTGATCTGGTCAGGAGGCATTACTTCTGGCCTAAGTTGCAGTCAGATGTCAGGAAATTTGTAGAAACCTGTGTAATTTGTCAGAAGGCTAAAGGCAGGTCAACTAATGCAGGGTTATATCAGCCCTTACCCATTCCTTCCAGACCATGGGAAAGTATCAGTATGGATTTTGTTTTAGGTTTACCAAGGACCAGGAGAGGATTTGACAGTGTCTTTGTTGTAGTGGACAGGTTCAGTAAGATGGCACATTTCTTGCCATGCAAAACCACTGCAGATGCCTCATATATTGCAGATTTATTCTTCAGGGAAATTGTCAGAATTCATGGGTTGCCTTTGAGCATAGTTTCAGACAGAGATGTGAAGTTTGTGGGTCATTTCTGGCGAACCCTATGGAGGAAGCTGGGAACCAATTTATCTTTTTCCTCTGCATATCATCCTCAAACGGATGGACAAACTGACGTTGTGAACCGTTCCTTAGGGAATCTACTTAGATGCTTGACAAAACAGCATGGAGAGAAGTGGGACAATATTCTGTCTCAAGCTGAGTTTTCATATAATGATACTGTCAACAGGAGCACAGGAAAATCGCCTTTTTAGGTAGTATATGGAATGCATCCCAGAGGTATTTTAGAGTTGCAAGAACTACCTACAGCAGATCCTGTTAGTGCAGATGGAGAAGCTTTTGCTGAAGCAATCAAAGAAGTTCATGATCAGGTTAAGACCCAACTCCAGCAAACCACCTTAAAGTATAAGGAGTATGCTGACAAGAAGAAGAAGGATGTTCAATTTGCTGTTGGAGATTTGGTTTGGGTTCACTTGAAGAAAGACAGGCTCCCTAAGGGGAAGTATACTAAGCTCATGCAAAAGAAAGTTGGACCATGTCAGATTTTGCAAAAACATGGACAAAATGCTTATCAGATCCAACTAACACCTGATCTTGGTTTATCTCCTATCTTCAATGTATGTGACTTAACTCCCTACCAGGCTAATCCAGATGCAGATCAGGATATTCTACTGGATCCAGTTGCTGAAGACATTCCTCAACATGATCCTCCACAGATACAGCAAATTTTGGACACTAGAGTGGTCAAACAGACCAGGAACAAGAAGTACTTGGAGTACCTCGTCTCTTGGAAGGGACAGCCGACTTCTGAAGCCGTATGGATGACTGCAGAACAGATACAGAAACATGGTGCCGACCTTGATACTCTCATCTCAAGTGGACTTGAGATTTCTTCTTTTGGGGAGTATGGTGCAGGAGCACCCGCACATGATCAGGATATAGGTCCGCATGATGACATACATGATCAGGATGTAGGATAGTTATCATCATGCTGACGGGATAATCTATTTTTAGTATGTTTGACTTTATCATGTAATAAGGTCCACTGGACCGATGCTATGTAATAGTTCAACATAGGAGTATGTGTAGGCAGTTAGAGGCAGTTAGAGATCGGGATAAGGTTATCTGAGCTGTCCTCTCTCCCAGCCGCTTGGAAGCTCCCAGCCGCTGGGAAGTGATGTTAGTAGTACTCGAAGGATTTGTTATATATACCTTCGATCTGTAGGGTTTAGAGATATAGTTTTGATATTGATGTACTGGTGTTGAGTTGAGATTCAGGAGAGCAGTTCAGACATTGTGAAGCTGTATTCAGGACATTTGAATTTCAATTGAATAAGATCTCATCTTCGCATTATCTGGTTGTATCAGTTACATCTGTTTTGTTTTCCTTTTCCATTTTGCAAGTTAATGGGCACTTTCAACCCTTCCACCGGTTGATCCTGCAAATCGGTGGAATGGTCCTGTATCATAGCTTAGATTGCATTTGTGTTTTCTGTTTGTGCATTACATTGTTCAGGAGATCTGTTAGAAGCATGCTGTAAATCAGCCTAGCATCCTCATGTGCTAGGTCTAGAAGATAAGTTTGCTTAGATTTTGGTTTGAAGGTGATCCGGCCCGGTCGTCACATGATCTTTGTGAAATTATGCGGTTGTGAGTGTTTTCATGCAGTGGAAGGATACACAGGAGTCTGCATGCGCGTTTCCAGTCGGAACGAGCCGCAACATCATCTGCGAATCCATCGCCATCAGGATCGGGTCATGAAGTTGTTGAAATTTGCATGTTGCAGGTGCATCATGATGTTTTGAGTTGGATATATACTCAGTGTATATATCGCAGTCAGGATCATCTCTCGGGGAAGGTCATCATCCGCATATCGCTAACGGATGCGGGTGTGAAAGTTGAGTTTTTTTGGCTAAGTGTTGAAGAGTTCATCAGGATGATGTGTGACGTCATCGTCATCAGGATATGACGTCATCGTCATCAGGATATTCAGAAATCCCTCTATGCGAGTTTATCCTGTTGTCGCTAAGGGTTTAGACATCGGCATAGGCAGGAAGTTGTATTAGCATCATCAGGAGGTTCCGAAGTCAACCGGATAAGTTGAGTCATGATGCTGTTGCTTGTATCGTCGGGCAGTGGAGCATCGAAGGCAAGTTGTTGAAGTGCAACGTCATCAGGATATTTGGAGAACCGGATATTAGGATATCCTGCTGACGAAGGTGATATTGAATATCATGATGATGCCGCTTGTGTTTGGCACCCGATGAACAGTGCAACCGGAGGAGGTTCGCACCGTTGTTTATCATGATGATGACAGGCGACAGTCGAAGGAGGTAAATAGTAGTCGACAGGAGGATATTTGCGATCATCTGAAATATGATGATGCTGTTGAAATGTGATGATGCTGTTGGTATTGTTAGGAAATATGATGATGCTGTTCAGCCGATAGAGAATTTTATCATGCTGTTTGTATTGTTGGCAGCTCCTTCCTGTTAGGTTGCCTCTGTTGCGTTCCACTCTGCATCATAGTGGTATCAGAGCAAAGGTTAGGATCTTTTGGAAAAGATAAGCAGGATGTCAGACGAAGAAGGAACGTCTGAGTTTCCAACAAAGATGACCAACGCTGAGTTGGCAGTTCTGGTGAAGAAACAAATTGCGGAAAGCAGGGCCGTGAAGGCTCAGAATCAGGAGTTGAAAGATGAATTAGCAAAGTTGAGGAGCAGAGTAGGTTCTGGTAGAGAAGATGATAGGGAAGAAGAGGATATCCCTAATTGGAGCAAGGAGGTCGTTCCTGCAGACCAGAGACCGCTGTTGAACGCCCTCAAGGCCATGGAGAGGAGAACCATGGATGTGAAGCTAGACTTGCCAGTGTTTACAGGTAAGATGGACCCTGATTCAGTAATGGAATGGATAGACTGTCTGAACAATTTCTTTGTGACAGAGGAGATACCAGAACAGCAGAGAGTGAAGATAGCACATTCAAAGATGAAAGAAGCTGCCTTGACATGGTGGAACTTTGTTCAGGATGATAGAGTGCAGGAGGGAAAACGTAGAGTTGCCACATGGAAGAAGATGATGGAATTGGTAAAGGAGGCTTATATTCCTTTGGACTACAGTATCCAGCTACACAAGAGGAAACAGAACCTGAAGAGAAGGAGCTAGATGTCAGCTCATATACAGAAGAGTTCATGAAACTCTGTATGAAGACCAAGGTGAAAGAAAGTGAAGAAGAAAAGGTAGCCAGATACCTGAATGGACTGAGGTTTAATATTCAGGAAGATCTGAGTCTGCATAACCCAGATACAGTGCAGAAAAGCTTTCAGTTGGCATTGAAAGTGGAAGAAAAGCTGAAGAGAAAACAAGATCAGAACAACAGAGGAAGAGGAAGACAACAAAGAGGTGGAAGAAGTCCTTTCAGAGGCAGAGGACAAGGACAGGGATATCAAGGAGAATCCAGTCAGGACAATAGCAAGAGCAACAATGGTCAGAATCAGAGAGAGAATTTCAGTCAGCAAGGTAACTTCAGAGGAAGAAGACCTTACAGAGGAAGATCCCAGGGCAGAGGATCCATCAGGTGTTACAACTGTAACAAAGAAGGCCATATAGCCAGCAGATGTCCAGACAAGGCCACAAGCTCAGCAGGAGAAAGGAGGACAAATCTGGTCAATGAACCTGATAATCAAAGCAGGACAAGC
The DNA here is from genome assembly GCA_027924645.1 of Cunninghamia lanceolata. NCBI lineage: Eukaryota > Viridiplantae > Streptophyta > Pinopsida > Cupressales > Cupressaceae > Cunninghamia > Cunninghamia lanceolata. The sequence goes on from BSBN01000209.1 coordinate 5,895,139, forward strand.
TCTAATGATTTTCAGAGTGTGAATGGTCCTGAGAATTATGGATATCCAGAAAGTGGAGAGTCCCTGATGATGAGAAGAACAGTAACTACCATGAAGGTACCTGATCAAGAAGCCCCTCAGAGGAAGTCCCTTTTCAGAACCACTTGCAAAGCAGGAGGTAAGGCTTGTAAAGTTTTGATTGATTCTGGTTCTACTGAGAACTTTGTGTCTGAAGAAATGGTGGTGAAGCTGAAGCTTAGGAGATTGCCTCATCCATCTCCATATAAAGTCTCATGGCTTACTCAAGGTCAGCAGACAACTGTAGAAGAGCAGGCTTGGGTAGAGTTTCAGATTGGTGGATATAAAGATAAGTTGTTGTTTGATATCACCAAGATGGATGCTTGCAACCTTTTGTTTGGTAGACCATGGCAATATGATCTGAAGGCACAGCATGATGGTGTTAAAAACACCTATAAAATCACTAAAGATGGTAAAGATGTAACACTATTCCCATTGAAGGAGGAGAAGTCTAAAGGCAAAGAAGTGAAGGTCATGCTGATGGAAGGCAAACAGTTTATGAAAGAAGTAGCAGCCGAAGGTGCAGTTGCATATGCCCTAATCCCCTGTATGAGTGTGAATAAGGAACAACAGCAAGAAGCCAAGAAGGAGAAGAGGCCAAGGTTGATAGACCCAGCTGTCCAAGAGTTATTGGATAAGTACAAAGGTGTTATCTCAGAGGGAATGCCAAGATCCCTACCACCTGTCAGAGATATCAGTCATTGCATAGACTTGATTCCAGGGTCTACACTTCCAAATAAAGCAGCTTATAAGCTTACCCCAGAACAGAATGCAGAAGTAGCCAGGCAGATTGAAGAATTGATGAATTCAGGTCTGATTGGAAAGAGTTTGAGCCCATGTGCAGTACCAGCTGTATTAGCACCTAAGAAGGAAGGCACTTGGAGACTTTGCACCGATTCCAGAGCCATCAACAAGATCACAATCAGGTATAGGTTTCCAATCCCCAGAATTGAGGATTTACTTGATTGTTTGGGAAATGCCAAGTATTTTACTAAAATAGACTTGAAGAGTGGATACCATCAGATAAGGATTAGACCAGGTGATGAGTGGAAGACAGCATTCAAAACAAATGAAGGTTTGTATGAATGGAAGGTTATGCCTTTTGGTTTGTCTAATGCCCCTAGTACTTTCATGAGGCTGATGAATGAGGTTCTGAAGGAATTTATTGGTAAGTTTGTCATAGTCTATTTAGATGACATTCTGATTTTCAGTAACACCAGAGAAGAACATCTCAGGCATATAGAGCTGGTTCTCAAGAGGTTACATGAAGAGAAGCTGATGATAAACTTGGACAAGTGTTTGTTCATGCAACAGGAGATCACCTATTTAGGTTTTGTCATCTCACAAGGCAAGCTGCAGATGGATAAGGAGAAGGTGAGTGCCATTTTGAATTGGCCAACTCCACAGACCATGAATGAAGTCAGAAGTTTCCATGGGTTAGCAACCTTCTACAGAAAGTTCATCAGAGGGTTCAGTCATATTTGTGCACCCATGTTGGATACCATCAAAGGAGGACAAAAGTGCAGGTTTGTTTGGACTCAAGGAGCAGATGATTCCTTTGAGGCATTGAAGAGGAAGGTGGCACAGCAGCCAGTCCTTGCACTTCCAGATTTCAATAAGATCTTTCAGGTAGAGTGTGATGCCAGTCACATGGCCATTGGAGCAGTACTCAGTCAAGAGGGTAGACCAATTGCATTTTTCAGTGAAAAGCTCAATGATGCTAAGAAAAGGTATTCATCATATGATCTGGAAATGTATGCTCTAGTTCAGTCCCTAAAGAAATGGAGGCATTACCTGATGCCAAAGGAGTTCATAGTCTTCACAGATAATCAAGCTTTGAGTTTCATCAACAGTCAGGAGAAGCTGAACCACAGACATATGAAGTGGGTAGAAACACTACAGGCTTTCACTTTTACCTTGAAGCATAAGAAAGGGGTTAAGAACAAAGTTGCAGATGCTTTGAGCAGGAGAGTTCTCACAGTAAATCAGATTCAGTTAGAGAGTGTTGGCATTGACTCACTCAAGACCATGTATGAGTCTGATGCAGATTTTGGAGAAATATATCAGGTCTGTACTTCTTTTGGGGAGAAATACCATGCTGAGTTCTCTGAATTCCTGATCCAAGATGGATTGTTGTTTAAGGGTGGACAGTTGTGCATCCCAAGGTGTTCTATGAGGTTGAATATAATCAAGGAGAAACATTGTGGAGCAATGGCTGGTCATTTTGGTATAGACAAGACTCTTGATCTGGTCAGGAGGCATTACTTCTGGCCTAAGTTGCAGTCAGATGTCAGGAAATTTGTAGAAACCTGTGTAATTTGTCAGAAGGCTAAAGGCAGGTCAACTAATGCAGGGTTATATCAGCCCTTACCCATTCCTTCCAGACCATGGGAAAGTATCAGTATGGATTTTGTTTTAGGTTTACCAAGGACCAGGAGAGGATTTGACAGTGTCTTTGTTGTAGTGGACATGTTCAGTAAGATGGCACATTTCTTGCCATGCAAAACCACTGCAGATGCCTCATATATTGCAGATTTATTCTTCAGGGAAATTGTCAGAATTCATGGGTTGCCTTTGAGCATAGTTTCAGACAGAGATGTGAAGTTTGTGGGTCATTTCTGGCGAACCCTATGGAGGAAGCTGGGAACCAATTTATCTTTTTCCTCTGCATATCATCCTCAAACGGATGGACAAACTGAGGTTGTGAACCGTTCCTTAGGGAATCTACTTAGATGCTTGACAAAACAGCATGGAGAGAAGTGGGACAATATTCTGTCTCAAGCTGAGTTTTCATATAATGATACTGTCAACAGGAGCACAGGAAAATCGCCTTTTCAGGTAGTATATGGAATGCATCCCAGAGGTATTTTAGAGTTGCGAGAACTACCTACAGCAGATCCTGTTAGTGCAGATGGAGAAGCTTTTGCTGAAGCAATCAAAGAAGTTCATGATCAGGTTAAGACCCAACTCCAGCAAACCACCTTAAAGTATAAGGAGTATGCTGACAAGAAGAAGAAGGATGTTCAATTTGCTGTTGGAGATTTGGTTTGGGTTCACTTGAAGAAAGACAGGCTCCCTAAGGGGAAGTATACTAAGCTCATGCAAAAGAAAGTTGGACCATGTCAGATTTTGCAAAAACATGGACAAAATGCTTATCAGATCCAACTAACACCTGATCTTGGTTTATCTCCTATCTTCAATGTATGTGACTTAACTCCCTACCAGGCTAATCCAGATGCAGATCAGGATATTCTACTGGATCCAGTTGCTGAAGACATTCCTCAACATGATCCTCCACAGATACAGCAGATTTTGGACACTAGAGTGGTCAAACAGACCAGGAACAAGAAGTACTTGGAGTACCTCGTCTCTTGGAAGGGACAGCCGACTTCTGAAGCCGTATGGATGACTGCAGAACAGATACAGAAACATGGTGCCGACCTTGATACTCTCATCTCAAGTGGACTTGAGATTTCTTCTTTTGGGGAGTATGGTGCAGGAGCACCCGCACATGATCAGGATATAGGTCCGCATGATGACATACATGATCAGGATGTAGGATAGTTATCATCATGCTGACGGGATAATCTATTTTTAGTATGTTTGACTTTATCATGTAATAAGGTCCACTGGACCGATGCTATGTAATAGTTCAACATAGGAGTATGTGTAGGCAGTTAGAGGCAGTTAGAGATCGGGATAAGGTTATCTGAGCTGTCCTCTCTCCCAGCCGCTTGGAAGCTCCCAGCCGCTGGGAAGTGATGTTAGTAGTACTCGAAGGATTTGTTATATATACCTTCGATCTGTAGGGTTTAGAGATATAGTTTTGATATTGATGTACTGGTGTTGAGTTGAGATTCAGGAGAGCAGTTCAGACATTGTGAAGCTGTATTCAGGACATTTGAATTTCAATTGAATAAGATCTCATCTTCGCATTATCTGGTTGTATCAGTTACATCTGTTTTGTTTTCCTTTTCCATTTTGCAAGTTAATGGGCACTTTCAACCCTTCCACCGGTTGATCCTGCAAATCGGTGGAATGGTCCTGTATCATAGCTTAGATTGCATTTGTGTTTTCTGTTTGTGCATTACATTGTTCAGGAGATCTGTTAGAAGCATGCTGTAAATCAGCCTAGCATCCTCATGTGCTAGGTCTAGAAGATAAGTTTGCTTAGATTTTGGTTTGAAGGTGATCCGGCCCGGTCGTCACATGATCTTTGTGAAATTATGCGGTTGTGAGTGTTTTCATGCAGTGGAAGGATACACAGGAGTCTGCATGCGCGTTTCCAGTCGGAACGAGCCGCAACATCATCTGCGAATCCATCGCCATCAGGATCGGGTCATGAAGTTGTTGAAATTTGCATGTTGCAGGTGCATCATGATGTTTTGAGTTGGATATATACTCAGTGTATATATCGCAGTCAGGATCATCTCTCGGGGAAGGTCATCATCCGCATATCGCTAACGGATGCGGGTGTGAAAGTTGAGTTTTTTTGGCTAAGTGTTGAAGAGTTCATCAGGATGATGTGTGACGTCATCGTCATCAGGATATGACGTCATCGTCATCAGGATATTCAGAAATCCCTCTATGCGAGTTTATCCTGTTGTCGCTAAGGGTTTAGACATCGGCATAGGCAGGAAGTTGTATTAGCATCATCAGGAGGTTCCGAAGTCAACCGGATAAGTTGAGTCATGATGCTGTTGCTTGTATCGTCGGGCAGTGGAGCATCGAAGGCAAGTTGTTGAAGTGCAACGTCATCAGGATATTTGGAGAACCGGATATTAGGATATCCTGCTGACGAAGGTGATATTGAATATCATGATGATGCCGCTTGTGTTTGGCACCCGATGAACAGTGCAACCGGAGGAGGTTCGCACCGTTGTTTATCATGATGATGACAGGCGACAGTCGAAGGAGGTAAATAGTAGTCGACAGGAGGATATTTGCGATCATCTGAAATATGATGATGCTGTTGAAATGTGATGATGCTGTTGGTATTGTTAGGAAATATGATGATGCTGTTCAGCCGATAGAGAATTTTATCATGCTGTTTGTATTGTTGGCAGCTCCTTCCTGTTAGGTTGCCTCTGTTGCGTTCCACTCTGCATCATAGTGGTATCAGAGCAAAGGTTAGGATCTTTTGGAAAAGATAAGCAGGATGTCAGACGAAGAAGGAACGTCTGAGTTTCCAACAAAGATGACCAACGCTGAGTTGGCAGTTCTGGTGAAGAAACAGATTGCGGAAAGCAGGGCCGTGAAGGCTCAGAATCAGGAGTTGAAAGATGAATTAGCAAAGTTGAGGAGCAGAGTAGGTTCTGGTAGAGAAGATGATAGGGAAGAAGAGGATATCCCTAATTGGAGCGAGGAGGTCGTTCCTGCAGACCAGAGACCGCTGTTGAACGCCCTCAAGGCCATGGAGAGGAGAACCATGGATGTGAAGCTAGACTTGCCAGTGTTTACAGGTAAGATGGACCCTGATTCAGTAATGGAATGGATAGACTGTCTGAACAATTTCTTTGTGACAGAGGAGATACCAGAACAGCAGAGAGTGAAGATAGCACAGTCAAAGATGAAAGAAGCTGCCTTGACATGGTGGAACTTTGTTCAGGATGATAGAGTGCAGGAGGGAAAACGTAGAGTTGCCACATGGAAGAAGATGATGGAATTGGTAAAGGAGGCTTATATTCCTTTGGACTACAGTATCCAGCTACACAAGAGGAAACAGAACCTGAAGAGAAGGAGCTAGATGTCAGCTCATATACAGAAGAGTTCATGAAACTCTGTATGAAGACCAAGGTGAAAGAAAGTGAAGAAGAAAAGGTAGCCAGATACCTGAATGGACTGAGGTTTAATATTCAGGAAGATCTGAGTCTGCATAACCCAGATACAGTGCAGAAAAGCTTTCAGTTGGCATTGAAAGTGGAAGAAAAGCTGAAGAGAAAACAAGATCAGAACAACAGAGGAAGAGGAAGACAACAAAGAGGTGGAAGAAGTCCTTTCAGAGGCAGAGGACAAGGACAGGGATATCAAGGAGAATCCAGTCAGGACAATAGCAAGAGCAACAATGGTCAGAATCAGAGAGAGAATTTCAGTCAGCAAGGTAACTTCAGAGGAAGAAGACCTTACAGAGGAAGATCCCAGGGCAGAGGATCCATCAGGTGTTACAACTGTAACAAAGAAGGCCATATAGCCAGCAGATGTCCAGACAAGGCCACAAGCTCAGCAGGAGAAAGGAGGACAAATCTGGTCAATGAACCTGATAATCAAAGCAGGACAAGCTCTAATGATTTTCAGAGTGTGAATGGTCCTGAGAATTATGGATATCCAGAAAGTGGAGAGTCCCTGATGATGAGAAGAACAGTAACTACCATGAAGGTACCTGATCAAGAAGCCCCTCAGAGGAAGTCCCTTTTCAGAACCACTTGCAAAGCAGGAGGTAAGGCTTGTAAAGTTTTGATTGATTCTGGTTCTACTGAGAACTTTGTGTCTGAAGAAATGGTGGTGAAGCTGAAGCTTAGGAGATTGCCTCATCCATCTCCATATAAAGTCTCATGGCTTACTCAAGGTCAGCAGACAACTGTAGAAGAGCAGGCTTGGGTAGAGTTTCAGATTGGTGGATATAAAGATAAGTTGTTGTTTGATATCACCAAGATGGATGCTTGCAACCTTTTGTTTGGTAGACCATGGCAATATGATCTGAAGGCACAGCATGATGGTGTTAAAAACACCTATAAAATCACTAAAGATGGTAAAGATGTAACACTATTCCCATTGAAGGAGGAGAAGTCTAAAGGCAAAGAAGTGAAGGTCATGCTGATGGAAGGCAAACAGTTTATGAAAGAAGTAGCAGCCGAAGGTGCAGTTGCATATGCCCTAATCCCCTGTATGAGTGTGAATAAGGAACAACAGCAAGAAGCCAAGAAGGAGAAGAGGCCAAGGTTGATAGACCCAGCTGTCCAAGAGTTATTGGATAAGTACAAAGGTGTTATCTCAGAGGGAATGCCAAGATCCCTACCACCTGTCAGAGATATCAGTCATTGCATAGACTTGATTCCAGGGTCTACACTTCCAAATAAAGCAGCTTATAAGCTTACCCCAGAACAGAATGCAGAAGTAGCCAGGCAGATTGAAGAATTGATGAATTCAGGTCTGATTGGAAAGAGTTTGAGCCCATGTGCAGTACCAGCTGTATTAGCACCTAAGAAGGAAGGCACTTGGAGACTTTGCACCGATTCCAGAGCCATCAACAAGATCACAATCAGGTATAGGTTTCCAATCCCCAGAATTGAGGATTTACTTGATTGTTTGGGAAATGCCAAGTATTTTACTAAAATAGACTTGAAGAGTGGATACCATCAGATAAGGATTAGACCAGGTGATGAGTGGAAGACAGCATTCAAAACAAATGAAGGTTTGTATGAATGGAAGGTTATGCCTTTTGGTTTGTCTAATGCCCCTAGTACTTTCATGAGGCTGATGAATGAGGTTCTGAAGGAATTTATTGGTAAGTTTGTCATAGTCTATTTAGATGACATTCTGATTTTCAGTAACACCAGAGAAGAACATCTCAGGCATATAGAGCTGGTTCTCAAGAGGTTACATGAAGAGAAGCTGATGAAAACTTGGACAAGTGTTTGTTCATGCAACAGGAGATCACCTATTTAGGTTTTGTCATCTCACAAGGCAAGCTGCAGATGGATAAGGAGAAGGTGAGTGCCATTTTGAATTGGCCAACTCCACAGACCATGAATGAAGTCAGAAGTTTCCATGGGTTAGCAACCTTCTACAGAAAGTTCATCAGAGGGTTCAGTCATATTTGTGCACCCATGTTGGATACCATCAAAGGAGGACAAAAGTGCAGGTTTGTTTGGACTCAAGGAGCAGATGATTCCTTTGAGGCATTGAAGAGGAAGGTGGCACAGCAGCCAGTCCTTGCACTTCCAGATTTCAATAAGATCTTTCAGGTAGAGTGTGATGCCAGTCACATGGCCATTGGAGCAGTACTCAGTCAAGAGGGTAGACCAATTGCATTTTTCAGTGAAAAGCTCAATGATGCTAAGAAAAGGTATTCATCATATGATCTGGAAATGTATGCTCTAGTTCAGTCCCTAAAGAAATGGAGGCATTACCTGATGCCAAAGGAGTTCATAGTCTTCACAGATAATCAAGCTTTGAGTTTCATCAACAGTCAGGAGAAGCTGAACCACAGACATATGAAGTGGGTAGAAACACTACAGGCTTTCACTTTTACCTTGAAGCATAAGAAAGGGGTTAAGAACAAAGTTGCAGATGCTTTGAGCAGGAGAGTTCTCACAGTAAATCAGATTCAGTTAGAGAGTGTTGGCATTGACTCACTCAAGACCATGTATGAGTCTGATGCAGATTTTGGAGAAATATATCAGGTCTGTACTTCTTTTGGGGAGAAATACCATGCTGAGTTCTCTGAATTCCTGATCCAAGATGGATTGTTGTTTAAGGGTGGACAGTTGTGCATCCCAAGGTGTTCTATGAGGTTGAATATAATCAAGGAGAAACATTGTGGAGCAATGGCTGGTCATTTTGGTATAGACAAGACTCTTGATCTGGTCAGGAGGCATTACTTCTGGCCTAAGTTGCAGTCAGATGTCAGGAAATTTGTAGAAACCTGTGTAATTTGTCAGAAGGCTAAAGGCAGGTCAACTAATGCAGGGTTATATCAGCCCTTACCCATTCCTTCCAGACCATGGGAAAGTATCAGTATGGATTTTGTTTTAGGTTTACCAAGGACCAGGAGAGGATTTGACAGTGTCTTTGTTGTAGTGGACAGGTTCAGTAAGATGGCACATTTCTTGCCATGCAAAACCACTGCAGATGCCTCATATATTGCAGATTTATTCTTCAGGGAAATTGTCAGAATTCATGGGTTGCCTTTGAGCATAGTTTCAGACAGAGATGTGAAGTTTGTGGGTCATTTCTGGCGAACCCTATGGAGGAAGCTGGGAACCAATTTATCTTTTTCCTCTGCATATCATCCTCAAACGGATGGACAAACTGAGGTTGTGAACCGTTCCTTAGGGAATCTACTTAGATGCTTGACAAAACAGCATGGAGAGAAGTGGGACAATATTCTGTCTCAAGCTGAGTTTTCATATAATGATACTGTCAACAGGAGCACAGGAAAATCGCCTTTTCAGGTAGTATATGGAATGCATCCCAGAGGTATTTTAGAGTTGCGAGAACTACCTACAGCAGATCCTGTTAGTGCAGATGGAGAAGCTTTTGCTGAAGCAATCAAAGAAGTTCATGATCAGGTTAAGACCCAACTCCAGCAAACCACCTTAAAGTATAAGGAGTATGCTGACAAGAAGAAGAAGGATGTTCAATTTGCTGTTGGAGATTTGGTTTGGGTTCACTTGAAGAAAGACAGGCTCCCTAAGGGGAAGTATACTAAGCTCATGCAAAAGAAAGTTGGACCATGTCAGATTTTGCAAAAACATGGACAAAATGCTTATCAGATCCAACTAACACCTGATCTTGGTTTATCTCCTATCTTCAATGTATGTGACTTAACTCCCTACCAGGCTAATCCAGATGCAGATCAGGATATTCTACTGGATCCAGTTGCTGAAGACATTCCTCAACATGATCCTCCACAGATACAGCAGATTTTGGACACTAGAGTGGTCAAACAGACCAGGAACAAGAAGTACTTGGAGTACCTCGTCTCTTGGAAGGGACAGCCGACTTCTGAAGCCGTATGGATGACTGCAGAACAGATACAGAAACATGGTGCCGACCTTGATACTCTCATCTCAAGTGGACTTGAGATTTCTTCTTTTGGGGAGTATGGTGCAGGAGCACCCGCACATGATCAGGATATAGGTCCGCATGATGACATACATGATCAGGATGTAGGATAGTTATCATCATGCTGACGGGATAATCTATTTTTAGTATGTTTGACTTTATCATGTAATAAGGTCCACTGGACCGATGCTATGTAATAGTTCAACATAGGAGTATGTGTAGGCAGTTAGAGGCAGTTAGAGATCGGGATAAGGTTATCTGAGCTGTCCTCTCTCCCAGCCGCTTGGAAGCTCCCAGCCGCTGGGAAGTGATGTTAGTAGTACTCGAAGGATTTGTTATATATACCTTCGATCTGTAGGGTTTAGAGATATAGTTTTGATATTGATGTACTGGTGTTGAGTTGAGATTCAGGAGAGCAGTTCAGACATTGTGAAGCTGTATTCAGGACATTTGAATTTCAATTGAATAAGATCTCATCTTCGCATTATCTGGTTGTATCAGTTACATCTGTTTTGTTTTCCTTTTCCATTTTGCAAGTTAATGGGCACTTTCAACCCTTCCACCGGTTGATCCTGCAAATCGGTGGAATGGTCCTGTATCATAGCTTAGATTGCATTTGTGTTTTCTGTTTGTGCATTACATTGTTCAGGAGATCTGTTAGAAGCATGCTGTAAATCAGCCTAGCATCCTCATGTGCTAGGTCTAGAAGATAAGTTTGCTTAGATTTTGGTTTGAAGGTGATCCGGCCCGGTCGTCACATGATCTTTGTGAAATTATGCGGTTGTGAGTGTTTTCATGCAGTGGAAGGATACACAGGAGTCTGCATGCGCGTTTCCAGTCGGAACGAGCCGCAACATCATCTGCGAATCCATCGCCATCAGGATCGGGTCATGAAGTTGTTGAAATTTGCATGTTGCAGGTGCATCATGATGTTTTGAGTTGGATATATACTCAGTGTATATATCGCAGTCAGGATCATCTCTCGGGGAAGGTCATCATCCGCATATCGCTAACGGATGCGGGTGTGAAAGTTGAGTTTTTTTGGCTAAGTGTTGAAGAGTTCATTAGGATGATGTGTGACGTCATCGTCATCAGGATATGACGTCATCGTCATCAGGATATTCAGAAATCCCTCTATGCGAGTTTATCCTGTTGTCGCTAAGGGTTTAGACATCGGCATAGGCAGGAAGTTGTATTAGCATCATCAGGAGGTTCCGAAGTCAACCGGATAAGTTGAGTCATGATGCTGTTGCTTGTATCGTCGGGCAGTGGAGCATCGAAGGCAAGTTGTTGAAGTGCAACGTCATCAGGATATTTGGAGAACCGGATATTAGGATATCCTGCTGACGAAGGTGATATTGAATATCATGATGATGCCGCTTGTGTTTGGCACCCGATGAACAGTGCAACCGGAGGAGGTTCGCACCGTTGTTTATCATGATGATGACAGGCGACAGTCGAAGGAGGTAAATAGTAGTCGACAGGAGGATATTTGCGATCATCTGAAATATGATGATGCTGTTGAAATGTGATGATGCTGTTGGTATTGTTAGGAAATATGATGATGCTGTTCAGCCGATAGAGAATTTTATCATGCTGTTTGTATTGTTGGCAGCTCCTTCCTGTTAGGTTGCCTCTGTTGCGTTCCACTCTGCATCATAGTGGTATCAGAGCAAAGGTTAGGATCTTTTGGAAAAGATAAGCAGGATGTCAGACGAAGAAGGAACGTCTGAGTTTCCAACAAAGATGACCAACGCTGAGTTGGCAGTTCTGGTGAAGAAACAGATTGCGGAAAGCAGGGCCGTGAAGGCTCAGAATCAGGAGTTGAAAGATGAATTAGCAAAGTTGAGGAGCAGAGTAGGTTCTGGTAGAGAAGATGATAGGGAAGAAGAGGATATCCCTAATTGGAGCGAGGAGGTCGTTCCTGCAGACCAGAGACCGCTGTTGAACGCCCTCAAGGCCATGGAGAGGAGAACCATGGATGTGAAGCTAGACTTGCCAGTGTTTACAGGTAAGATGGACCCTGATTCAGTAATGGAATGGATAGACTGTCTGAACAATTTCTTTGTGACAGAGGAGATACCAGAACAGCAGAGAGTGAAGATAGCACAGTCAAAGATGAAAGAAGCTGCCTTGACATGGTGGAACTTTGTTCAGGATGATAGAGTGCAGGAGGGAAAACGTAGAGTTGCCACATGGAAGAAGATGATGGAATTGGTAAAGGAGGCTTATATTCCTTTGGACTACAGTATCCAGCTACACAAGAGGAAACAGAACCTGAAGAGAAGGAGCTAGATGTCAGCTCATATACAGAAGAGTTCATGAAACTCTGTATGAAGACCAAGGTGAAAGAAAGTGAAGAAGAAAAGGTAGCCAGATACCTGAATGGACTGAGGTTTAATATTCAGGAAGATCTGAGTCTGCATAACCCAGATACAGTGCAGAAAAGCTTTCAGTTGGCATTGAAAGTGGAAGAAAAGCTGAAGAGAAAACAAGATCAGAACAACAGAGGAAGAGGAAGACAACAAAGAGGTGGAAGAAGTCCTTTCAGAGGCAGAGGACAAGGACAGGGATATCAAGGAGAATCCAGTCAGGACAATAGCAAGAGCAACAATGGTCAGAATCAGAGAGAGAATTTCAGTCAGCAAGGTAACTTCAGAGGAAGAAGACCTTACAGAGGAAGATCCCAGGGCAGAGGATCCATCAGGTGTTACAACTGTAACAAAGAAGGCCATATAGCCAGCAGATGTCCAGACAAGGCCACAAGCTCAGCAGGAGAAAGGAGGACAAATCTGGTCAATGAACCTGATAATCAAAGCAGGACAAGCTCTAATGATTTTCAGAGTGTGAATGGTCCTGAGAATTATGGATATCCAGAAAGTGGAGAGTCCCTGATGATGAGAAGAACAGTAACTACCATGAAGGTACCTGATCAAGAAGCCCCTCAGAGGAAGTCCCTTTTCAGAACCACTTGCAAAGCAGGAGGTAAGGCTTGTAAAGTTTTGATTGATTCTGGTTCTACTGAGAACTTTGTGTCTGAAGAAATGGTGGTGAAGCTGAAGCTTAGGAGATTGCCTCATCCATCTCCATATAAAGTCTCATGGCTTACTCAAGGTCAGCAGACAACTGTAGAAGAGCAGGCTTGGGTAGAGTTTCAGATTGGTGGATATAAAGATAAGTTGTTGTTTGATATCACCAAGATGGATGCTTGCAACCTTTTGTTTGGTAGACCATGGCAATATGATCTGAAGGCACAGCATGATGGTGTTAAAAACACCTATAAAATCACTAAAGATGGTAAAGATGTAACACTATTCCCATTGAAGGAGGAGAAGTCTAAAGGCAAAGAAGTGAAGGTCATGCTGATGGAAGGCAAACAGTTTATGAAAGAAGTAGCAGCCGAAGGTGCAGTTGCATATGCCCTAATCCCCTGTATGAGTGTGAATAAGGAACAACAGCAAGAAGCCAAGAAGGAGAAGAGGCCAAGGTTGATAGACCCAGCTGTCCAAGAGTTATTGGATAAGTACAAAGGTGTTATCTCAGAGGGAATGCCAAGATCCCTACCACCTGTCAGAGATATCAGTCATTGCATAGACTTGATTCCAGGGTCTACACTTCCAAATAAAGCAGCTTATAAGCTTACCCCAGAACAGAATGCAGAAGTAGCCAGGCAGATTGAAGAATTGATGAATTCAGGTCTGATTGGAAAGAGTTTGAGCCCATGTGCAGTACCAGCTGTATTAGCACCTAAGAAGGAAGGCACTTGGAGACTTTGCACCGATTCCAGAGCCATCAACAAGATCACAATCAGGTATAGGTTTCCAATCCCCAGAATTGAGGATTTACTTGATTGTTTGGGAAATGCCAAGTATTTTACTAAAATAGACTTGAAGAGTGGATACCATCAGATAAGGATTAGACCAGGTGATGAGTGGAAGACAGCATTCAAAACAAATGAAGGTTTGTATGAATGGAAGGTTATGCCTTTTGGTTTGTCTAATGCCCCTAGTACTTTCATGAGGCTGATGAATGAGGTTCTGAAGGAATTTATTGGTAAGTTTGTCATAGTCTATTTAGATGACATTCTGATTTTCAGTAACACCAGAGAAGAACATCTCAGGCATATAGAGCTGGTTCTCAAGAGGTTACATGAAGAGAAGCTGATGATAAACTTGGACAAGTGTTTGTTCATGCAACAGGAGATCACCTATTTAGGTTTTGTCATCTCACAAGGCAAGCTGCAGATGGATAAGGAGAAGGTGAGTGCCATTTTGAATTGGCCAACTCCACAGACCATGAATGAAGTCAGAAGTTTCCATGGGTTAGCAACCTTCTACAGAAAGTTCATCAGAGGGTTCAGTCATATTTGTGCACCCATGTTGGATACCATCAAAGGAGGACAAAAGTGCAGGTTTGTTTGGACTCAAGGAGCAGATGATTCCTTTGAGGCATTGAAGAGGAAGGTGGCACAGCAGCCAGTCCTTGCACTTCCAGATTTCAATAAGATCTTTCAGGTAGAGTGTGATGCCAGTCACATGGCCATTGGAGCAGTACTCAGTCAAGAGGGTAGACCAATTGCATTTTTCAGTGAAAAGCTCAATGATGCTAAGAAAAGGTATTCATCATATGATCTGGAAATGTATGCTCTAGTTCAGTCCCTAAAGAAATGGAGGCATTACCTGATGCCAAAGGAGTTCATAGTCTTCACAGATAATCAAGCTTTGAGTTTCATCAACAGTCAGGAGAAGCTGAACCACAGACATATGAAGTGGGTAGAAACACTACAGGCTTTCACTTTTACCTTGAAGCATAAGAAAGGGGTTAAGAACAAAGTTGCAGATGCTTTGAGCAGGAGAGTTCTCACAGTAAATCAGATTCAGTTAGAGAGTGTTGGCATTGACTCACTCAAGACCATGTATGAGTCTGATGCAGATTTTGGAGAAATATATCAGGTCTGTACTTCTTTTGGGGAGAAATACCATGCTGAGTTCTCTGAATTCCTGATCCAAGATGGATTGTTGTTTAAGGGTGGACAGTTGTGCATCCCAAGGTGTTCTATGAGGTTGAATATAATCAAGGAGAAACATTGTGGAGCAATGGCTGGTCATTTTGGTATAGACAAGACTCTTGATCTGGTCAGGAGGCATTACTTCTGGCCTAAGTTGCAGTCAGATGTCAGGAAATTTGTAGAAACCTGTGTAATTTGTCAGAAGGCTAAAGGCAGGTCAACTAATGCAGGGTTATATCAGCCCTTACCCATTCCTTCCAGACCATGGGAAAGTATCAGTATGGATTTTGTTTTAGGTTTACCAAGGACCAGGAGAGGATTTGACAGTGTCTTTGTTGTAGTGGACAGGTTCAGTAAGATGGCACATTTCTTGCCATGCAAAACCACTGCAGATGCCTCATATATTGCAGATTTATTCTTCAGGGAAATTGTCAGAATTCATGGGTTGCCTTTGAGCATAGTTTCAGACAGAGATGTGAAGTTTGTGGGTCATTTCTGGCGAACCCTATGGAGGAAGCTGGGAACCAATTTATCTTTTTCCTCTGCATATCATCCTCAAACGGATGGACAAACTGACGTTGTGAACCGTTCCTTAGGGAATCTACTTAGATGCTTGACAAAACAGCATGGAGAGAAGTGGGACAATATTCTGTCTCAAGCTGAGTTTTCATATAATGATACTGTCAACAGGAGCACAGGAAAATCGCCTTTTCAGGTAGTATATGGAATGCATCCCAGAGGTATTTTAGAGTTGCGAGAACTACCTACAGCAGATCCTGTTAGTGCAGATGGAGAAGCTTTTGCTGAAGCAATCAAATAAGTTCATGATCAGGTTAAGACCCAACTCCAGCAAACCACCTTAAAGTATAAGGAGTATGCTGACAAGAAGAAGAAGGATGTTCAATTTGCTGTTGGAGATTTGGTTTGGGTTCACTTGAAGAAAGACAGGCTCCCTAAGGGGAAGTATACTAAGCTCATGCAAAAGAAAGTTGGACCATGTCAGATTTTGCAAAAACATGGACAAAATGCTTATCAGATCCAACTAACACCTGATCTTGGTTTATCTCCTATCTTCAATGTATGTGACTTAACTCCCTACCAGGCTAATCCAGATGCAGATCAGGATATTCTACTGGATCCAGTTGCTGAAGACATTCCTCAACATGATCCTCCACAGATACAGCAGATTTTGGACACTAGAGTGGTCAAACAGACCAGGAACAAGAAGTACTTGGAGTACCTCGTCTCTTGGAAGGGACAGCCGACTTCTGAAGCCGTATGGATGACTGCAGAACAGATACAGAAACATGGTGCCGACCTTGATACTCTCATCTCAAGTGGACTTGAGATTTCTTCTTTTGGGGAGTATGGTGCAGGAGCACCCGCACATGATCAGGATATAGGTCCGCATGATGACATACATGATCAGGATGTAGGATAGTTATCATCATGCTGACGGGATAATCTATTTTTAGTATGTTTGACTTTATCATGTAATAAGGTCCACTGGACCGATGCTATGTAATAGTTCAACATAGGAGTATGTGTAGGCAGTTAGAGGCAGTTAGAGATCGGGATAAGGTTATCTGAGCTGTCCTCTCTCCCAGCCGCTTGGAAGCTCCCAGCCGTTGGGAAG
Source organism: Cunninghamia lanceolata (assembly GCA_027924645.1). NCBI lineage: Eukaryota > Viridiplantae > Streptophyta > Pinopsida > Cupressales > Cupressaceae > Cunninghamia > Cunninghamia lanceolata. The sequence continues at coordinate 5,911,626 of BSBN01000209.1, forward strand.
TGATGTTAGTAGTACTCGAAGGATTTGTTATATATACCTTCGATCTGTAGGGTTTAGAGATATAGTTTTGATATTGATGTACTGGTGTTGAGTTGAGATTCAGGAGAGCAGTTCAGACATTGTGAAGCTGTATTCAGGACATTTGAATTTCAATTGAATAAGATCTCATCTTCGCATTATCTGGTTGTATCAGTTACATCTGTTTTGTTTTCCTTTTCCATTTTGCAAGTTAATGGGCACTTTCAACCCTTCCACCGGTTGATCCTGCAAATCGGTGGAATGGTCCTGTATCATAGCTTAGATTGCATTTGTGTTTTCTGTTTGTGCATTACATTGTTCAGGAGATCTGTTAGAAGCATGCTGTAAATCAGCCTAGCATCCTCATGTGCTAGGTCTAGAAGATAAGTTTGCTTAGATTTTGGTTTGAAGGTGATCTGGCCCGGTCGTCACATGATCTTTGTGAAATTATGCGGTTGTGAGTGTTTTCATGCAGTGGAAGGATACACAGGAGTCTGCATGCGCGTTTCCAGTCGGAACGAGCCGCAACATCATCTGCGAATCCATCGCCATCAGGATCGGGTCATGAAGTTGTTGAAATTTGCATGTTGCAGGTGCATCATGATGTTTTGAGTTGGATATATACTCAGTGTATATATCGCAGTCAGGATCATCTCTCGGGGAAGGTCATCATCCGCATATCGCTAACGGATGCGGGTGTGAAAGTTGAGTTTTTTTGGCTAAGTGTTGAAGAGTTCATCAGGATGATGTGTGACGTCATCGTCATCAGGATATGACGTCATCGTCATCAGGATATTCAGAAATCCCTCTATGCGAGTTTATCCTGTTGTCGCTAAGGGTTTAGACATCGGCATAGGCAGGAAGTTGTATTAGCATCATCAGGAGGTTCCGAAGTCAACCGGATAAGTTGAGTCATGATGCTGTTGCTTGTATCGTCGGGCAGTGGAGCATCGAAGGCAAGTTGTTGAAGTGCAACGTCATCAGGATATTTGGAGAACCGGATATTAGGATATCCTGCTGACGAAGGTGATATTGAATATCATGATGATGCCGCTTGTGTTTGGCACCCGATGAACAGTGCAACCGGAGGAGGTTCGCACCGTTGTTTATCATGATGATGACAGGCGACAGTCGAAGGAGGTAAATAGTAGTCGACAGGAGGATATTTGCGATCATCTGAAATATGATGATGCTGTTGAAATGTGATGATGCTGTTGGTATTGTTAGGAAATATGATGATGCTGTTCAGCCGATAGAGAATTTTATCATGCTGTTTGTATTGTTGGCAGCTCCTTCCTGTTAGGTTGCCTCTGTTGCGTTCCACTCTGCATCATAGTGGTATCAGAGCAAAGGTTAGGATCTTTTGGAAAAGATAAGCAGGATGTCAGACGAAGAAGGAACGTCTGAGTTTCCAACAAAGATGACCAACGCTGAGTTGGCAGTTCTGGTGAAGAAACAGATTGCGGAAAGCAGGGCCGTGAAGGCTCAGAATCAGGAGTTGAAAGATGAATTAGCAAAGTTGAGGAGCAGAGTAGGTTCTGGTAGAGAAGATGATAGGGAAGAAGAGGATATCCCTAATTGGAGCGAGGAGGTCGTTCCTGCAGACCAGAGACCGCTGTTGAACGCCCTCAAGGCCATGGAGAGGAGAACCATGGATGTGAAGCTAGACTTGCCAGTGTTTACAGGTAAGATGGACCCTGATTCAGTAATGGAATGGATAGACTGTCTGAACAATTTCTTTGTGACAGAGGAGATACCAGAACAGCAGAGAGTGAAGATAGCACAGTCAAAGATGAAAGAAGCTGCCTTGACATGGTGGAACTTTGTTCAGGATGATAGAGTGCAGGAGGGAAAACGTAGAGTTGCCACATGGAAGAAGATGATGGAATTGGTAAAGGAGGCTTATATTCCTTTGGACTACAGTATCCAGCTACACAAGAGGAAACAGAACCTGAAGAGAAGGAGCTAGATGTCAGCTCATATACAGAAGAGTTCATGAAACTCTGTATGAAGACCAAGGTGAAAGAAAGTGAAGAAGAAAAGGTAGCCAGATACCTGAATGGACTGAGGTTTAATATTCAGGAAGATCTGAGTCTGCATAACCCAGATACAGTGCAGAAAAGCTTTCAGTTGGCATTGAAAGTGGAAGAAAAGCTGAAGAGAAAACAAGATCAGAACAACAGAGGAAGAGGAAGACAACAAAGAGGTGGAAGAAGTCCTTTCAGAGGCAGAGGACAAGGACAGGGATATCAAGGAGAATCCAGTCAGGACAATAGCAAGAGCAACAATGGTCAGAATCAGAGAGAGAATTTCAGTCAGCAAGGTAACTTCAGAGGAAGAAGACCTTACAGAGGAAGATCCCAGGGCAGAGGATCCATCAGGTGTTACAACTGTAACAAAGAAGGCCATATAGCCAGCAGATGTCCAGACAAGGCCACAAGCTCAGCAGGAGAAAGGAGGACAAATCTGGTCAATGAACCTGATAATCAAAGCAGGACAAGCTCTAATGATTTTCAGAGTGTGAATGGTCCTGAGAATTATGGATATCCAGAAAGTGGAGAGTCCCTGATGATGAGAAGAACAGTAACTACCATGAAGGTACCTGATCAAGAAGCCCCTCAGAGGAAGTCCCTTTTCAGAACCACTTGCAAAGCAGGAGGTAAGGCTTGTAAAGTTTTGATTGATTCTGGTTCTACTGAGAACTTTGTGTCTGAAGAAATGGTGGTGAAGCTGAAGCTTAGGAGATTGCCTCATCCATCTCCATATAAAGTCTCATGGCTTACTCAAGGTCAGCAGACAACTGTAGAAGAGCAGGCTTGGGTAGAGTTTCAGATTGGTGGATATAAAGATAAGTTGTTGTTTGATATCACCAAGATGGATGCTTGCAACCTTTTGTTTGGTAGACCATGGCAATATGATCTGAAGGCACAGCATGATGGTGTTAAAAACACCTATAAAATCACTAAAGATGGTAAAGATGTAACACTATTCCCATTGAAGGAGGAGAAGTCTAAAGGCAAAGAAGTGAAGGTCATGCTGATGGAAGGCAAACAGTTTATGAAAGAAGTAGCAGCCGAAGGTGCAGTTGCATATGCCCTAATCCCCTGTATGAGTGTGAATAAGGAACAACAGCAAGAAGCCAAGAAGGAGAAGAGGCCAAGGTTGATAGACCCAGCTGTCCAAGAGTTATTGGATAAGTACAAAGGTGTTATCTCAGAGGGAATGCCAAGATCCCTACCACCTGTCAGAGATATCAGTCATTGCATAGACTTGATTCCAGGGTCTACACTTCCAAATAAAGCAGCTTATAAGCTTACCCCAGAACAGAATGCAGAAGTAGCCAGGCAGATTGAAGAATTGATGAATTCAGGTCTGATTGGAAAGAGTTTGAGCCCATGTGCAGTACCAGCTGTATTAGCACCTAAGAAGGAAGGCACTTGGAGACTTTGCACCGATTCCAGAGCCATCAACAAGATCACAATCAGGTATAGGTTTCCAATCCCCAGAATTGAGGATTTACTTGATTGTTTGGGAAATGCCAAGTATTTTACTAAAATAGACTTGAAGAGTGGATACCATCAGATAAGGATTAGACCAGGTGATGAGTGGAAGACAGCATTCAAAACAAATGAAGGTTTGTATGAATGGAAGGTTATGCCTTTTGGTTTGTCTAATGCCCCTAGTACTTTCATGAGGCTGATGAATGAGGTTCTGAAGGAATTTATTGGTAAGTTTGTCATAGTCTATTTAGATGACATTCTGATTTTCAGTAACACCAGAGAAGAACATCTCAGGCATATAGAGCTGGTTCTCAAGAGGTTACATGAAGAGAAGCTGATGAAAACTTGGACAAGTGTTTGTTCATGCAACAGGAGATCACCTATTTAGGTTTTGTCATCTCACAAGGCAAGCTGCAGATGGATAAGGAGAAGGTGAGTGCCATTTTGAATTGGCCAACTCCACAGACCATGAATGAAGTCAGAAGTTTCCATGGGTTAGCAACCTTCTACAGAAAGTTCATCAGAGGGTTCAGTCATATTTGTGCACCCATGTTGGATACCATCAAAGGAGGACAAAAGTGCAGGTTTGTTTGGACTCAAGGAGCAGATGATTCCTTTGAGGCATTGAAGAGGAAGGTGGCACAGCAGCCAGTCCTTGCACTTCCAGATTTCAATAAGATCTTTCAGGTAGAGTGTGATGCCAGTCACATGGCCATTGGAGCAGTACTCAGTCAAGAGGGTAGACCAATTGCATTTTTCAGTGAAAAGCTCAATGATGCTAAGAAAAGGTATTCATCATATGATCTGGAAATGTATGCTCTAGTTCAGTCCCTAAAGAAATGGAGGCATTACCTGATGCCAAAGGAGTTCATAGTCTTCACAGATAATCAAGCTTTGAGTTTCATCAACAGTCAGGAGAAGCTGAACCACAGACATATGAAGTGGGTAGAAACACTACAGGCTTTCACTTTTACCTTGAAGCATAAGAAAGGGGTTAAGAACAAAGTTGCAGATGCTTTGAGCAGGAGAGTTCTCACAGTAAATCAGATTCAGTTAGAGAGTGTTGGCATTGACTCACTCAAGACCATGTATGAGTCTGATGCAGATTTTGGAGAAATATATCAGGTCTGTACTTCTTTTGGGGAGAAATACCATGCTGAGTTCTCTGAATTCCTGATCCAAGATGGATTGTTGTTTAAGGGTGGACAGTTGTGCATCCCAAGGTGTTCTATGAGGTTGAATATAATCAAGGAGAAACATTGTGGAGCAATGGTTGGTCATTTTGGTATAGACAAGACTCTTGATCTGGTCAGGAGGCATTACTTCTGGCCTAAGTTGCAGTCAGATGTCAGGAAATTTGTAGAAACCTGTGTAATTTGTCAGAAGGCTAAAGGCAGGTCAACTAATGCAGGGTTATATCAGCCCTTACCCATTCCTTCCAGACCATGGGAAAGTATCAGTATGGATTTTGTTTTAGGTTTACCAAGGACCAGGAGAGGATTTGACAGTGTCTTTGTTGTAGTGGACAGGTTCAGTAAGATGGCACATTTCTTGCCATGCAAAACCACTGCAGATGCCTCATATATTGCAGATTTATTCTTCAGGGAAATTGTCAGAATTCATGGGTTGCCTTTGAGCATAGTTTCAGACAGAGATGTGAAGTTTGTGGGTCATTTCTGGCGAACCCTATGGAGGAAGCTGGGAACCAATTTATCTTTTTCCTCTGCATATCATCCTCAAACGGATGGACAAACTGAGGTTGTGAACCGTTCCTTAGGGAATCTACTTAGATGCTTGACAAAACAGCATGGAGAGAAGTGGGACAATATTCTGTCTCAAGCTGAGTTTTCATATAATGATACTGTCAACAGGAGCACAGGAAAATCGCCTTTTTAGGTAGTATATGGAATGCATCCCAGAGGTATTTTAGAGTTGCAAGAACTACCTACAGCAGATCCTGTTAGTGCAGATGGAGAAGCTTTTGCTGAAGCAATCAAAGAAGTTCATGATCAGGTTAAGACCCAACTCCAGCAAACCACCTTAAAGTATAAGGAGTATGCTGACAAGAAGAAGAAGGATGTTCAATTTGCTGTTGGAGATTTGGTTTGGGTTCACTTGAAGAAAGACAGGCTCCCTAAGGGGAAGTATACTAAGCTCATGCAAAAGAAAGTTGGACCATGTCAGATTTTGCAAAAACATGGACAAAATGCTTATCAGATCCAACTAACACCTGATCTTGGTTTATCTCCTATCTTCAATGTATGTGACTTAACTCCCTACCAGGCTAATCCAGATGCAGATCAGGATATTCTACTGGATCCAGTTGCTGAAGACATTCCTCAACATGATCCTCCACAGATACAGCAGATTTTGGACACTAGAGTGGTCAAACAGACCAGGAACAAGAAGTACTTGGAGTACCTCGTCTCCTTGAAGGGACAGCCAACTTCTGAAGCCGTATGGATGACTGCAGAACAGATACAGAAACATGGTGCCGACCTTGATACTCTCATCTCAAGTGGACTTGAGATTTCTTCTTTTGGGGAGTATGGTGCAGGAGCACCCGCACATGATCAGGATATAGGTCCGCATGATGACATACATGATCAGGATGTAGGATAGTTATCATCATGCTGACGGGATAATCTATTTTTAGTATGTTTGACTTTATCATGTAATAAGGTCCACTGGACCGATGCTATGTAATAGTTCAACATAGGAGTATGTGTAGGCAGTTAGAGGCAGTTAGAGATCGGGATAAGGTTATCTGAGCTGTCCTCTCTCCCAGCCGCTTGGAAGCTCCCAGCCGCTGGGAAGTGATGTTAGTAGTACTCGAAGGATTTGTTATATATACCTTCGATCTGTAGGGTTTAGAGATATAGTTTTGATATTGATGTACTGGTGTTGAGTTGAGATTCAGGAGAGCAGTTCAGACATTGTGAAGCTGTATTCAGGACATTTGAATTTCAATTGAATAAGATCTCATCTTCGCATTATCTGGTTGTATCAGTTACATCTGTTTTGTTTTCCTTTTCCATTTTGCAAGTTAATGGGCACTTTCAACCCTTCCACCGGTTGATCCTGCAAATCGGTGGAATGGTCCTGTATCATAGCTTAGATTGCATTTGTGTTTTCTGTTTGTGCATTACATTGTTCAGGAGATCTGTTAGAAGCATGCTGTAAATCAGCCTAGCATCCTCATGTGCTAGGTCTAGAAGATAAGTTTGCTTAGATTTTGGTTTGAAGGTGATCCGGCCCGGTCGTCACATGATCTTTGTGAAATTATGCGGTTGTGAGTGTTTTCATGCAGTGGAAGGATACACAGGAGTCTGCATGCGCGTTTCCAGTCGGAACGAGCCGCAACATCATCTGCGAATCCATCGCCATCAGGATCGGGTCATGAAGTTGTTGAAATTTGCATGTTGCAGGTGCATCATGATGTTTTGAGTTGGATATATACTCAGTGTATATATCGCAGTCAGGATCATCTCTCGGGGAAGGTCATCATCCGCATATCGCTAACGGATGCGGGTGTGAAAGTTGAGTTTTTTTGGCTAAGTGTTGAAGAGTTCATCAGGATGATGTGTGACGTCATCGTCATCAGGATATGACGTCATCGTCATCAGGATATTCAGAAATCCCTCTATGCGAGTTTATCCTGTTGTCGCTAAGGGTTTAGACATCGGCATAGGCAGGAAGTTGTATTAGCATCATCAGGAGGTTCCGAAGTCAACCGGATAAGTTGAGTCATGATGCTGTTGCTTGTATCGTCGGGCAGTGGAGCATCGAAGGCAAGTTGTTGAAGTGCAACGTCATCAGGATATTTGGAGAACCGGATATTAGGATATCCTGCTGACGAAGGTGATATTGAATATCATGATGATGCCGCTTGTGTTTGGCACCCGATGAACAGTGCAACCGGAGGAGGTTCGCACCGTTGTTTATCATGATGATGACAGGCGACAGTCGAAGGAGGTAAATAGTAGTCGACAGGAGGATATTTGCGATCATCTGAAATATGATGATGCTGTTGAAATGTGATGATGCTGTTGGTATTGTTAGGAAATATGATGATGCTGTTCAGCCGATAGAGAATTTTATCATGCTGTTTGTATTGTTGGCAGCTCCTTCCTGTTAGGTTGCCTCTGTTGCGTTCCACTCTGCATCATAGTGGTATCAGAGCAAAGGTTAGGATCTTTTGGAAAAGATAAGCAGGATGTCAGACGAAGAAGGAACGTCTGAGTTTCCAACAAAGATGACCAACGCTGAGTTGGCAGTTCTGGTGAAGAAACAGATTGCGGAAAGCAGGGCCGTGAAGGCTCAGAATCAGGAGTTGAAAGATGAATTAGCAAAGTTGAGGAGTAGAGTAGGTTCTGGTAGAGAAGATGATAGGGAAGAAGAGGATATCCCTAATTGGAGCGAGGAGGTCGTTCCTGCAGACCAGAGACCGCTGTTGAACGCCCTCAAGGCCATGGAGAGGAGAACCATGGATGTGAAGCTAGACTTGCCAGTGTTTACAGGTAAGATGGACCCTGATTCAGTAATGGAATGGATAGACTGTCTGAACAATTTCTTTGTGACAGAGGAGATACCAGAACAGCAGAGAGTGAAGATAGCACAGTCAAAGATGAAAGAAGCTGCCTTGACATGGTGGAACTTTGTTCAGGATGATAGAGTGCAGGAGGGAAAACGTAGAGTTGCCACATGGAAGAAGATGATGGAATTGGTAAAGGAGGCTTATATTCCTTTGGACTACAGTATCCAGCTACACAAGAGGAAACAGAACCTGAAGAGAAGGAGCTAGATGTCAGCTCATATACAGAAGAGTTCATGAAACTCTGTATGAAGACCAAGGTGAAAGAAAGTGAAGAAGAAAAGGTAGCCAGATACCTGAATGGACTGAGGTTTAATATTCAGGAAGATCTGAGTCTGCATAACCCAGATACAGTGCAGAAAAGCTTTCAGTTGGCATTGAAAGTGGAAGAAAAGCTGAAGAGAAAACAAGATCAGAACAACAGAGGAAGAGGAAGACAACAAAGAGGTGGAAGAAGTCCTTTCAGAGGCAGAGGACAAGGACAGGGATATCAAGGAGAATCCAGTCAGGACAATAGCAAGAGCAACAATGGTCAGAATCAGAGAGAGAATTTCAGTCAGCAAGGTAACTTCAGAGGAAGAAGACCTTACAGAGGAAGATCCCAGGGCAGAGGATCCATCAGGTGTTACAACTGTAACAAAGAAGGCCATATAGCCAGCAGATGTCCAGACAAGGCCACAAGCTCAGCAGGAGAAAGGAGGACAAATCTGGTCAATGAACCTGATAATCAAAGCAGGACAAGCTCTAATGATTTTCAGAGTGTGAATGGTCCTGAGAATTATGGATATCCAGAAAGTGGAGAGTCCCTGATGATGAGAAGAATAGTAACTACCATGAAGGTACCTGATCAAGAAGCCCCTCAGAGGAAGTCCCTTTTCAGAACCACTTGCAAAGCAGGAGGTAAGGCTTGTAAAGTTTTGATTGATTCTGGTTCTACTGAGAACTTTGTGTCTGAAGAAATGGTGGTGAAGCTGAAGCTTAGGAGATTGCCTCATCCATCTCCATATAAAGTCTCATGGCTTACTCAAGGTCAGCAGACAACTGTAGAAGAGCAGGCTTGGGTAGAGTTTCAGATTGGTGGATATAAAGATAAGTTGTTGTTTGATATCACCAAGATGGATGCTTGCAACCTTTTGTTTGGTAGACCATGGCAATATGATCTGAAGGCACAGCATGATGGTGTTAAAAACACCTATAAAATCACTAAAGATGGTAAAGATGTAACACTATTCCCATTGAAGGAGGAGAAGTCTAAAGGCAAAGAAGTGAAGGTCATGCTGATGGAAGGCAAACAGTTTATGAAAGAAGTAGCAGCCGAAGGTGCAGTTGCATATGCCCTAATCCCCTGTATGAGTGTGAATAAGGAACAACAGCAAGAAGCCAAGAAGGAGAAGAGGCCAAGGTTGATAGACCCAGCTGTCCAAGAGTTATTGGATAAGTACAAAGGTGTTATCTCAGAGGGAATGCCAAGATCCCTACCACCTGTCAGAGATATCAGTCATTGCATAGACTTGATTCCAGGGTCTACACTTCCAAATAAAGCAGCTTATAAGCTTACCCCAGAACAGAATGCAGAAGTAGCCAGGCAGATTGAAGAATTGATGAATTCAGGTCTGATTGGAAAGAGTTTGAGCCCATGTGCAGTACCAGCTGTATTAGCACCTAAGAAGGAAGGCACTTGGAGACTTTGCACCGATTCCAGAGCCATCAACAAGATCACAATCAGGTATAGGTTTCCAATCCCCAGAATTGAGGATTTACTTGATTGTTTGGGAAATGCCAAGTATTTTACTAAAATAGACTTGAAGAGTGGATACCATCAGATAAGGATTAGACCAGGTGATGAGTGGAAGACAGCATTCAAAACAAATGAAGGTTTGTATGAATGGAAGGTTATGCCTTTTGGTTTGTCTAATGCCCCTAGTACTTTCATGAGGCTGATGAATGAGGTTCTGAAGGAATTTATTGGTAAGTTTGTCATAGTCTATTTAGATGACATTCTGATTTTCAGTAACACCAGAGAAGAACATCTCAGGCATATAGAGCTGGTTCTCAAGAGGTTACATGAAGAGAAGCTGATGATAAACTTGGACAAGTGTTTGTTCATGCAACAGGAGATCACCTATTTAGGTTTTGTCATCTCACAAGGCAAGCTGCAGATGGATAAGGAGAAGGTGAGTGCCATTTTGAATTGGCCAACTCCACAGACCATGAATGAAGTCAGAAGTTTCCATGGGTTAGCAACCTTCTACAGAAAGTTCATCAGAGGGTTCAGTCATATTTGTGCACCCATGTTGGATACCATCAAAGGAGGACAAAAGTGCAGGTTTGTTTGGACTCAAGGAGCAGATGATTCCTTTGAGGCATTGAAGAGGAAGGTGGCACAGCAGCCAGTCCTTGCACTTCCAGATTTCAATAAGATCTTTCAGGTAGAGTGTGATGCCAGTCACATGGCCATTGGAGCAGTACTCAGTCAAGAGGGTAGACCAATTGCATTTTTCAGTGAAAAGCTCAATGATGCTAAGAAAAGGTATTCATCATATGATCTGGAAATGTATGCTCTAGTTCAGTCCCTAAAGAAATGGAGGCATTACCTGATGCCAAAGGAGTTCATAGTCTTCACAGATAATCAAGCTTTGAGTTTCATCAACAGTCAGGAGAAGCTGAACCACAGACATATGAAGTGGGTAGAAACACTACAGGCTTTCACTTTTACCTTGAAGCATAAGAAAGGGGTTAAGAACAAAGTTGCAGATGCTTTGAGCAGGAGAGTTCTCACAGTAAATCAGATTCAGTTAGAGAGTGTTGGCATTGACTCACTCAAGACCATGTATGAGTCTGATGCAGATTTTGGAGAAATATATCAGGTCTGTACTTCTTTTGGGGAGAAATACCATGCTGAGTTCTCTGAATTCCTGATCCAAGATGGATTGTTGTTTAAGGGTGGACAGTTGTGCATCCCAAGGTGTTCTATGAGGTTGAATATAATCAAGGAGAAACATTGTGGAGCAATGGCTGGTCATTTTGGTATAGACAAGACTCTTGATCTGGTCAGGAGGCATTACTTCTGGCCTAAGTTGCAGTCAGATGTCAGGAAATTTGTAGAAACCTGTGTAATTTGTCAGAAGGCTAAAGGCAGGTCAACTAATGCAGGGTTATATCAGCCCTTACCCATTCCTTCCAGACCATGGGAAAGTATCAGTATGGATTTTGTTTTAGGTTTACCAAGGACCAGGAGAGGATTTGACAGTGTCTTTGTTGTAGTGGACAGGTTCAGTAAGATGGCACATTTCTTGCCATGCAAAACCACTGCAGATGCCTCATATATTGTAGATTTATTCTTCAGGGAAATTGTCAGAATTCATGGGTTGCCTTTGAGCATAGTTTCAGACAGAGATGTGAAGTTTGTGGGTCATTTCTGGCGAACCCTATGGAGGAAGCTGGGAACCAATTTATCTTTTTCCTCTGCATATCATCCTCAAACGGATGGACAAACTGAGGTTGTGAACCGTTCCTTAGGGAATCTACTTAGATGCTTGACAAAACAGCATGGAGAGAAGTGGGACAATATTCTGTCTCAAGCTGAGTTTTCATATAATGATACTGTCAACAGGAGCACAGGAAAATCGCCTTTTCAGGTAGTATATGGAATGCATCCCAGAGGTATTTTAGAGTTGCGAGAACTACCTACAGCAGATCCTGTTAGTGCAGATGGAGAAGCTTTTGCTGAAGCAATCAAAGAAGTTCATGATCAGGTTAAGACCCAACTCCAGCAAACCACCTTAAAGTATAAGGAGTATGCTGACAAGAAGAAGAAGGATGTTCAATTTGCTGTTGGAGATTTGGTTTGGGTTCACTTGAAGAAAGACAGGCTCCCTAAGGGGAAGTATACTAAGCTCATGCAAAAGAAAGTTGGACCATGTCAGATTTTGCAAAAACATGGACAAAATGCTTATCAGATCCAACTAACACCTGATCTTGGTTTATCTCCTATCTTCAATGTATGTGACTTAACTCCCTACCAGGCTAATCCAGATGCAGATCAGGATATTCTACTGGATCCAGTTGCTGAAGACATTCCTCAACATGATCCTCCACAGATACAGCAGATTTTGGACACTAGAGTGGTCAAACAGACCAGGAACAAGAAGTACTTGGAGTACCTCGTCTCTTGGAAGGGACAGCCGACTTCTGAAGCCGTATGGATGACTGCAGAACAGATACAGAAACATGGTGCCGACCTTGATACTCTCATCTCAAGTGGACTTGAGATTTCTTCTTTTGGGGAGTATGGTGCAGGAGCACCCGCACATGATCAGGATATAGGTCCGCATGATGACATACATGATCAGGATGTAGGATAGTTATCATCATGCTGACGGGATAATCTATTTTTAGTATGTTTGACTTTATCATGTAATAAGGTCCACTGGACCGATGCTATGTAATAGTTCAACATAGGAGTATGTGTAGGCAGTTAGAGGCAGTTAGAGATCGGGATAAGGTTATCTGAGCTGTCCTCTCTCCCAGCCGCTTGGAAGCTCCCAGCCGCTGGGAAGTGATGTTAGTAGTACTCGAAGGATTTGTTATATATACCTTCGATCTGTAGGGTTTAGAGATATAGTTTTGATATTGATGTACTGGTGTTGAGTTGAGATTCAGGAGAGCAGTTCAGACATTGTGAAGCTGTATTCAGGACATTTGAATTTCAATTGAATAAGATCTCATCTTCGCATTATCTGGTTGTATCAGTTACATCTGTTTTGTTTTCCTTTTCCATTTTGCAAGTTAATGGGCACTTTCAACCCTTCCACCGGTTGATCCTGCAAATCGGTGGAATGGTCCTGTATCATAGCTTAGATTGCATTTGTGTTTTCTGTTTGTGCATTACATTGTTCAGGAGATCTGTTAGAAGCATGCTGTAAATCAGCCTAGCATCCTCATGTGCTAGGTCTAGAAGATAAGTTTGCTTAGATTTTGGTTTGAAGGTGATCCGGCCCGGTCGTCACATGATCTTTGTGAAATTATGCGGTTGTGAGTGTTTTCATGCAGTGGAAGGATACACAGGAGTCTGCATGCGCGTTTCCAGTCGGAACGAGCCGCAACATCATCTGCGAATCCATCGCCATCAGGATCGGGTCATGAAGTTGTTGAAATTTGCATGTTGCAGGTGCATCATGATGTTTTGAGTTGGATATATACTCAGTGTATATATCGCAGTCAGGATCATCTCTCGGGGAAGGTCATCATCCGCATATCGCTAACGGATGCGGGTGTGAAAGTTGAGTTTTTTTGGCTAAGTGTTGAAGAGTTCATCAGGATGATGTGTGACGTCATCGTCATCAGGATATGACGTCATCGTCATCAGGATATTCAGAAATCCCTCTATGCGAGTTTATCCTGTTGTCGCTAAGGGTTTAGACATCGGCATAGGCAGGAAGTTGTATTAGCATCATCAGGAGGTTCCGAAGTCAACCGGATAAGTTGAGTCATGATGCTGTTGCTTGTATCGTCGGGCAGTGGAGCATCGAAGGCAAGTTGTTGAAGTGCAACGTCATCAGGATATTTGGAGAACCGGATATTAGGATATCCTGCTGACGAAGGTGATATTGAATATCATGATGATGCCGCTTGTGTTTGGCACCCGATGAACAGTGCAACCGGAGGAGGTTCGCGCCGTTGTTTATCATGATGATGACAGGCGACAGTCGAAGGAGGTAAATAGTAGTCGACAGGAGGATATTTGCGATCATCTGAAATATGATGATGCTGTTGAAATGTGATGATGCTGTTGGTATTGTTAGGAAATATGATGATGCTGTTCAGCCGATAGAGAATTTTATCATGCTGTTTGTATTGTTGGCAGCTCCTTCCTGTTAGGTTGCCTCTGTTGCGTTCCACTCTGCATCAAATTCTCAAGTGGTTGTTTCTACATGAAAATCACAACCTCATTAGTCATGGTCTCCATTGAAGAGTTGTTTTCCTAGCTTAGAAAAAAGATACCAAAGGCAATGATTATAAGTGGATAATCAAAATAGTAGATAAGATGTTGGATGTGGCTTCTGCAGACCAAGGTAAATTGTAATACAAGTTTCTCATCTTCATTCACTCTTCCTCCCATCTTCTCATCGGTCTCAACTACACAAGGCACGAAAAATGCTTGACAAAATGCCTCAAAGGGATACAATCTCATGGGATGAGATGATCGCAGCATATACACTAAATGGGTGTGTTGAATAGGCTTTAGAAAATTTGAAGCAAATACAACTTACAGATATATGTAAGATGTAGATGCCTACTCAAGGCCTATCAACATTTGACCTTTGCTAGTTTCCTCTCAGTCCATGCCTAGATGGGCAATTCACAACAGGATATGGACATCCATCAAAGCATAACGGAAAGGAGATTTTTGTCAAATATTATAAGTTTGAAATTTTTTGATAGGTGTTGTTGCAATCAAAATAAAGCATGTGAACTAATGATGGAATTTATAGAAGACTAGATCTGACCAAGAGGAAGTCACGAAATAGCTGAGATTTGTTAGGGAAATATGAATTTGATATGGTGTTTATGGCTACGATGACTGGAGCCGCACCAGAAGAGACAAATGCATTGAAGTTGTTATTTGACTCACTTGAGAACATCTTGAATAGCCACTGTCATATTTAAGGTCGCAACACTTGTACTTCAGAGAGATGTAATCTCAAAGAATGCAAAGATTGTAGGAGATTCAAGGTACACGGACTGTTTGACAATGTGGTCTCATGAAACGCCATGATCGTAGGATATATGAAAAATGGATTTGTTGAAAGGATTTAGAAACTTTGATGGTTTCAAATGCAACTGGAAGATATAAGTCCATATTCCACAACCTTTGTTAGTATCCTCCCAGCTCATGTAGAATGAGGGTCGTTGAGCAAGTTATGTGCATCCTTCAAAGTATAATGGAATGGAAAGTGCAAAGCTCTCCATGATATCCTATTCCTGCAAGCCAGAGTTTGTAGAAGCTTCTCTCACATAAGCATTTAATCTCTGCATTGACAAGACCAAGCTTTGTCAATCCAAGTATTATCTCTAAAAAGGGGACAATAAGGATAAGTATTAACCCATCTCCTTCATATTGAATATGGTCTGGATTTACAACAGTTCCTAATATAGAATGAGGATTAGAGCCATCAATTGAAGACCACAAAATTACTAGTGGAAAAAGTGCTAACGACTCAAATTAAGGCAGTTGTTTACAAAACTTTAGTATGTCTAGACTGTGGAAATATATGTATCCCATGAAATGCAATGATAGCATGATATGCCCAAAATGGATTTGTTGAAAAGGTTTTATTACTTTTTAATGGTAGGTATGAAACTATATAATATAGTGTGGTCATTGAGGCGGCCTTAGCAATTCCTGGTCTACTCATGAAGAGAGAATGAAGTTTTAAATCCACTGCCCACAGGCTTGATGTAATGCTACAGGATGGTCTTTTGCCTTATGAGCATTTGCAAATATTTATGTAGAACTTTATGGAGTTCTATTTGGTGTAACCCATTTTGCATCCTATATGGTTAGCTTGGCATGGCATATATATAATCAGTTTTTCAAATTTGAAGTCCTAAGTTATTTGGATAAGAGACCAACAACCTTGTCGCCATTCAACCTGAAGGAGAAGAATGCTCTTAAACAGATGCAATAATTGCATGAAGAAAATTCCATCAACAAGGACTGGATTGCAATTGAAGGACTAATCCTTCTTATGGTGCAGGTACTTGTAAAATCTCACAGTAGGGATGTAAAGAGTAGTGGCTTCAAGAGTTTTGAAGAATCTATCTACAAATCATGAGAACAAGAATTTATGCAGAGCCCTTGTTACTAGAACCAATCATCCAAAACTTGTTAGCACTGTAGCAAAACCATTCCACTTTTTTTTTCTATACGCAAGCAATGTCTTCACACAATGCTAGAAGAGGTGGTTCAAAGTAGCTCAGCATCAAGTGTTGATTCTAGAGATTCAGAGAGCTTGGTGGCTGCTCTCGAGCAAGTGGATGATCTTTCTAGGAATACACCTAGAAGGAACTCTCTTGTAATTGATCCTTTTGTACATGCACTTAGGAAAATTCCAACCATTATAACAAACAAATATTGGATTAGACAGTGCAAATTTAGGAAGACACCAATATAGGAATTGGTGTTATGATAGAAGGAATTCTCGTGGTCTTCAGATTAAATCAAGTTATACTACCTTCTTTAGGGTATATGAGAAAGGCAACAAGAAGTTCTATGTTGGGCAAGATGGGATAATATATAAAAACCCATTATTCTATTGGTCTTTGGGAAAGTGGGCCATGTCCACTAATATGGTGAAATTATATTAAGTAACCCATGATGACTTTGACAAGTGAAGAAGACATATGGTAAAAGTGATTAAAATACTTTAAGTTAATAAAGAAACATGGTAGGTCATCTTCAGTTCATGAAGACATTGTAGAGGCATAATATTCAAAAAGGTTACTCCACAAGAAGAAAATAGGAATTTTATTTTGTCCAGTGGATCTTCCAAGATCAGTTATAGGAGAAAATTAAAGAATTCTTAATCTCTTCCAAGAAGCAGTTACAGGAAACTAAAAAGTCTCGTTGAAGGAGGCTTATTTATTCCAAAAACAAAGAGGGGAGAGGGATCTTTTTCTTCTATTGGGAATAGGGGAGCAGCTAGGTTTTTCTTTTCAACACAGTTTTGTTATACAAGAGCATGGAGGTTTTGTACTCACATTTTGGCATTGGAGAAATAAAGGAGATATTTCTAATCTGTGTATTTGTTAATGTCCTCTTTGATTGCAAGTGAACTTTGAGTCTTTGTAGTCACTCTTTAGTGTTTATTCTGTAATATTAAACTATGTATGTGTTATTTCTAAAACTTTGAATTCAGATTAATTCATCTATTGAAAGGAGGATTTGTTGTTTGTTTCTCTTCCTAGGTATTGTTTATGGATGTGGAATAGGTGGGTTGTGTATCAATTATTTACATTCACTTTATTCTAAATTAATCAATCACATCTACTTTCATGGTTATAGGTAGATGTTAGTCTTTCCTTTTCTGCTTTCGAGTTAAAAGCATACCTTGTTCTCATTCATTGTAAATCATCCGAAGGTAGTTGCACCTTGTAAAACAAGTAGAGAGCACTTGCAAATACCATTGCAAGTGACTCAACTGTTGGTTCATTTGTCATTGATGTGGGCAAGGGAGTATAAATCTAAAGTGACAAATCTATTAACCAATAGATTTTTGGTGACTCTATTGGGGTAAGGATCAAAGTATGAGTGTTTTCTTTTCTCAGAAATTTAAAGGTACCTCCTCGAGGATGGAGGCTGGCAGCTCTATGAAGTGGAATGTATTCAGAGGCTTTCTGTTCTGGTGAAGACTCCTGCTGATTTATTTTTTAGATTTGCATGATGCATTGATTTCTCCTCAGCCATGGGGAAATCACTTTGGACCTCTCTTTTTGTCTCAGTTTTCACCTCTATCTGAAGGATCAAGAAAGTATTTTCCAAAGTTTAGTGGAGAAAATCATTAAGATACTGAAAACCACACTCTGACATTCACCGTTGCAGTGGAATTTTGGGGGTAAGTGAAGAAGATGTTTTTGTTCAGTTATTTATTGAATGTCTTATTAGGCCTATAGCAGATTGGTTTCATTATTGGAAGATAAGTTTATTACTGATTGGGACTCTTTGAAGAGTAAGTTCTTGGGAAGATATAAGGGTCCTGTTGATGAAGCTACTTTGTTGTGTCAATTCTTCCATATACAAAGGAGAGGAGATGAATCCATCAGGGATTTTTTGGATAGATTCAACCGGTTGCTTAGAATGATTCCTACCTCTATTCAACCAAGTGAGCAACTTTAGCTTTGTACTTTTATTTCCTCTTTGCATCCTGATGTTCAATTTGAGTTGAAATGGAGTAAAGTAAATGATATTAAAATTGCACAACAAGAGGCTGTGAAAATTGAAGATGATTTGATTTTAAGTGGTCTTTGGAAAGCAAATCAGGTTGTAAATGATTTGAGTGTTGAACCTGTGAAAAAGTCTATCATGCACAAACAAAGTTTTTAGCCTGTAGGTTTTCAAACTATACAGCCTCCTTCTGTTGAAAGCCTTAATCTCTATGTATTCAATCCAAAGCACTTTGGTAGAGATAAGGTAAGCAATGTGGAAGTTAAACTTCATATGGATAGAAGAATTGAAGCCTTTTATTTCCATTATGAAGAAGATAATGATGAATCCAAAAACCCTTGAAGTGGTGCAGAAAACGAACAATCCTTCCATGATGCTAGTTGTAAAGAGGGTAATGCAAATGGTACTATTTTGGCTTCCTTGTCTACTGCAGAAATGGAATCATTTACTTTTTCCAGCAATGAGGAGCGACTTAAGGCTACACAGCATAAGGATGAGGTATTGAATATCTTTTCTCCAAAGTGCATTCAAGTTGAATATGAAGGCTTCACTTTTTCTAAGAAAGATAATATGGAGGTATGGCTACAAGAAGAGGTCAAAAATGATCTTATCTATGAATCTTTCCATTTTGAAAATTTGGATGCCAAAATTTTTAAACAAGAATTGGAAAATGATGTTATGAGTAGCCATGATAGTTCAGATATAAGTGATGAAATGGATGAATGTGTTGAACCTCACATTGTTTATATCCTAAACTGGTGCCTTAATGCATGTGAGGATGAATTGTTGTGTGGAGAAGAGGATGTCATGTATGATCCATAGGTTAAAAGTGAGAATTATGAAGTATGTCATGACATAACTGAGTCAAACCTTGCAGAAAAAGAGGAGACTGTTCCAGTTGATAGTGATTTTTAGGCACATAAAAGTATTGTTTGCAATTCAGATTTTCAATCTAACTCACTTCCAATTTTACATGTGGCTAATTATTGGCTTTCTAGTTATTCAACTGGCTATTTTCAGGCATGGGATGTGAAGTTGTCTGCCGCAACACATGAGGTAACAACCAGTGGTATGTAGAGATATGTGGGAGAAGTTGTTGAGGTTTATGATGCAAAGTGGTTGTTTGGTTTTGATATATCACTTGGGAGGTTCTTTTGCCATATGAATTTCAGATTTATGTTTATGATCAGTAGATGGCTTCTAAGCTTGCAAATGCTTCACAGGTACATCTCTCTTTTTCACTCAGGCATTTATTTCTCCCAACCTATTAATGGGTTTGCATAATCATCCTGGAGTCATCTGAGGTAGGGTCTTCTTCACCATATATATATTAGGAGTTTTTGTTGTGCTGGTAGTTGGTTCCTTTTCCTATTTCATCCTATTTTCTGCTTGCTCTTGCTCATTTTTCCCCTGTGCTCTCCGACTCTATTGCCCCATGAATTTAAGAACTACTCCATGCTTGATATTCTAGATTCCTTGCTTCATCCTTTGCAGTCCTCATCCCCAATTAGAGCCTGTTGTTGCCCCAAAATTTTGAACCCGGGAAATTTTCAAAATTTTAGAGCACTCAAACCCTTTAACCTGCTAGATCACGAAAATAATTAATTTTGAAATTCTATAAGAACTGGTGCAAAAATCCTCTTATGGATTTGATTCTAACCTCATTCCACCCAATTTGCCCTATTTTCATGCTCGAACACTTTACCATTTGCAAGATTTTAAGCTTCACTTTTTACCATTTGCAATTTGCAAATAAGGTCAAATTTTGATGTCTGTGTTGCTGGAGCAAGAATGGTTTCTGGGTTTTGCTCGAGAAGATCCCATCATCATACTATCTAAATTTCATGAAAAACAAAGCTATTATGTGAAAGTTATCAAATTTTCCATTTTGAGGCTCCAAATTTTGAGTGTTCGCAAAGATAATTTTTGTCTGGATATCATGGAGCTTGATATTTTTTTCAAAGATTAGAAAATGGATTAAAGGCATTTAATTTTTTGAAGTTGGGTTATGGATTTATTAAAATCAAATGTTTAGGTAGCCTTAAATAATCTTCACTTTATGAAAATCGGGCTCTTAATGGTCAGGAGTACATGAAGTTATGGAACCACATATTTAATCTATGCAAAAGTTTAAAAGTTCATATTAGTGCCAATTTCTTGACTCCCTTTGTAGTCGGCCTTTCTTTAAGTTCAACAATTCCACCTATTCCCAACTCCTTGTTGTCAGGTACTTAGCTAGTTCAAGAACCTCATACACTTCTAACTGAATTTCAAAAGTTCCAACAAGTGTCGATGGCCCAACTACATTCATTTTGAAGGTTCAAGTTTTTGGAAGATTGCTGACTTTTCTTCTTAGCTTCTTGATCATACTCTTAATCTGAAGCTCCAGAGTTCATATCTACCAATGCTCAAGCAGTTGTTTCTACATGACAATCACAACCTCATCAGTCATGGTCCCCATTGAAGAGTTGTTTTCCCAGCTTAGAAAAAAGATACCAAAGGCAGTGATTACAGGTGGATAATCAAAATAGTAGATAAGATGATGGATGTGGCTTCTATGGACCAAGGTAAATTGCAATACAAGTTTCTTATCCTCATTCATTCTTCCTCCCATCTCATCAGTGTCAACTACACAAGGCATGAAAAATGCTTGACAAAATGCCTCAGAGGAATGCAATCTCATGGGATGAGATGATCGCAACATATAAACTAAATGGGTGTGTTGAATAAGCTTTAGAAAATTTGAAGCAAATGCAACTCACAAATATTTGCAAGATGTAGATGCCTACTCAAGGCCTATAAAATATTGACCTCTTATAGTTTCCTCTCAGCTCATGCCTAGATGGGCAATTCACAACAAGATATGGACATCCATCAAAGCATAACGGAAGGAGATTTTTGTCAAATATTATAAGTTTGAAATTCTCTGATAGGCATGGCTGCAAGCAAATTAAGCATGTGAACTATTAATGGAATTTACAGAAGACTAGATCCGACCAAGAGGAAGTCATGAAATAGCTAAGATTTGTTAGGGAAATCTGATATTGATATGGTGTTTATGGCTACGATGACTGGAGCTGCGCCAGAAGAGACAAATGCATTAAACTTGTTATTTGACTCACTTGAGGGCATCTTGAATAGCCACTGGCATGCTTAAGGTCGTAGCACTTGTACTTCAAAGAGATTTAATTTCAAAGAATGCAAAAATTGTAGGAGATTCAAGGCACGTGCACCATTTGACAATGTGGTCTCATGAAATGCCATGATCGCAAGATATATACAAAATGGATTTGTTGAAAGGCTTTAGAAACTTTGATGTTTTCAAATGCAACTAGTAGATATAAGGCCATATTCCACAACCTTTGTCAGTGTCCTCCTAGCTCACGCAAAACAAGGGTCTTTGAGTAGGTTATGTGCATCCTTTAAAGTATAATGGAATGGAAAGTGTGAACCTCTCCATGATATCCTATTCTTGCAAGCCAAAGTTTGTAGAAGATTCTCTCACATAAGCATTTAATATTTGCATTGACAAGACCAAGCTTTGTCAATCCAACTATTATGTCTAAAAGGGGGATGGTAAGGATAAGTATTAAGCCATCTCCTTTAGATTGAATATGGTCTGGATTTATAATAGTTCCTAATATAGAATGAGGATTAGAGCCATCAATTGAAGACCACAAAATTACTAGTGGAAATAGCTATTTACAAAACCTTAATATGTTTGGACTGTGGAAATATATGTATCCCATGAAATACAATGATAGCATGGTATGCCCAAAATGGATTTGTTGAAAAGGCTTTATTATTTTTCAATGGCAGGTATGAAACTATATAATATAGTGTGGTCATTGAGGTAGCCTTAGGAATTCCAAATCTACCCATGAAGAGAGAATGAAGATTTTAAATCTACTGCCCACAGGATTGATGTAATGTTGTAGGATGGTCTTTTTCCTTACGATCATTTGCAAAGATTTATGTAAAACTTTAATATGCAGTTCCATTTGGCAAAACCCATATGGGATCTCATATGGTTAGCTTGGCATGGCATATATATAATTGGCTTTTTAAAATTGAAGTCTTTAGTTATCTAGATAAGAGACCAACAACATTGTTGCTGTTCAACCTGAAGGAGAAGAATGCTCTTAAACAGATGCAACAATTGTGTGAAGAAAATTCCATCAATAAGGATTGGATTGCAATTGAAGGACTAATCCTTCTTATGGTGCAAGTACTTGTAAAATCTCACAGCAAGGATGTAAAGAGTAGTGGCTTCAGGAGTTTTAAAGAATCTATCTACAAATCATGAGAACAAGAATTTATGCAGAGCCCTTGTTACTAGAACCAATCATCCAAAACTTGTTAGCACTGCAGCAAAACCATTCCACTTTCTTTTCTATACACAAGCAATGTCTTCATAGAATGCTAGAAGAGGTGGTTCAAAGTAGCTCAGCATCAAGTGTTGATTCTAGAGATTCAAAGAGCTTGGTGGCTACTCTCAAGCAAGTTGATGATCTTTCTAGGAATACACTTGGAAGGAACTCTCTTGTAATTGATCCTTTTGCACATGCACTCAGGCAAATTCCAACCATTATAACAGACAAATACTGGATTAGACAATGCAGATTTAGAAAGACACCAATATAGGAATTGGTGTTATGATAGAAGGAATTCCTGAGGCCTTCAGATTAAATCAAGTTGTACTACCTTCTTTAGGCTATATAAGAAAGGCAATGAGAATTTCTATGTTGGGCAAGATGGGATAATATATAATAACCCATGATTCTATTGGTCTTAGAGAATGTGGGCCATGTCCACTAATATGGTGAAATTATATTAAGTAACCCTACACGATGACTTGGACAAGTGAAGAAGACATGGTAAAAGTGATTAAAATACTTTAAGTTAATAAAGAAACATGGTAGGTCATCTTCAGTTCATGAAGACATTGTAGAGGCATATTATTCAAAAAGGTTACTCCACGAGAAGAGAATAGGAATTTTATTTTGTCCAGTAGATTTTCTAAGATCAGTTATAGGAGAAAATTAAAGAATTCTTAACCTCTTCCAAGAAGTAGTTACAGGAAACTGAAAAGTCTCGTTTAAGGAGGCTTATTTACTCTAAAAACAAGAGGGGGGAGGGATCTTTTTCTACTATTTGGGAATAGGGAAGCAGCTGGGTTTTTCTTTTCAACACAGTTTTGTTGTATATGAGGGTGGAGGTTTTGTACTCACATTTTGGCATTGGAGAAATAAAGGGGATATTTCTAATCTGTGTATTTGTTAATGTCTTCTTTGATTGCAAATGAACTTTGAGTCTTTGTAGTCACTCTTCAGTGTTTATTCTGTTATATTAAACTGTGTATGTGTTATTTCTAAAACTTTGAATTCAGATTAATTCATCTATTGAAAGGAGGATTTGTTATTCATTTCTCTTCCTGAGTATTGTTTGTGGATGCGGAATAGGTGGGTTGCATATCATTTATTTGCATTCACTTTATTTTGAATTAATCAATCACATCTACTTTCATGGTTATGGGTAGGTGTTAGTCTTTCCTTTTCTACTTTCAGGTTAAAAGCATACCTTGTTCTCATTCATTGTAAATCATCTGAAGGTAGCTATGCCTTGTAAACAAGTAGAGTGCACTTGCAAATACCATTGCAAGTGACTCAATTGTTGGTTCGTTTGTCATTGATGTGGGCAAGGGAGTATAAATCTAAAGTGACAAATTTGTTAACCAACAGCTTTAACAAGTAAGGCTATATGGGGATGCATGTTTCTAAGCTTATGTTTAATTGGCCTAGCATTAAGGAATAATGCTAAGTGATGGACCACTAATGAAGGATCCAACCCAGGCATGTATGCATATGACCAAGAAAAGTTAACAATTATTTTCATGAAGAAATTTGTGAAATCCTTTTTCTCTTGCTCTGAAAGAGATGCTACTAGAAATGTAATCGTGGGATTCTATGTTGTTCCTAGATTTATCTCTTGTGATTGCTCAACCAAAAGTGAAGACTTTTCTTGATATGCTAAAGGCAAGGGAAGGTCAAATCCTCCATCCTCAGGTGCCTTGGAGAGGTTTTCACCATTGGATACATCATTTATTTTTACTTTTTTAGGATCTGATGGCACCACAATGTGGTTTTTACCAGAGGATTTGAGATTTTGATTTTTAATTTTGTGAGTGGAGGATTTGGCATTCTCGCCAAAGTATGTTGTGTGATCTAGGTCCATAAAAAAGATTGCTTTGTGGTCACCAAGTGAAATATCATCTGAGTCCCATGAATTCTGTGAGGGTTTCATCATTCTGAAAGATATCAAGAATGGGAGCCTCTTGTTGATCCCAATCAATAAGGTCAAGGTATACAAGTGAAATGCTTTGGGTTTTTGTCATGGATGTGAGGGATATGGAGGATATCATGAATATATAAGTCTCTTGAAATAAGTTGGTGAGGTGTAAATAAGAGTCATCAATGGTATCCTCATTAGAAATCACAACTGCAGGAAAAGCTTTTACTACTTCGTCGAGAATAAACTCAATGTTTGAGGATTGTTGTACCTCCTTTCCATATCCTAAACTATGTTTATTATTTTTCTTTGTCACAAAAATGGGTTCTATGTTTACTTGTCCATGTAATCCAAGACCGCCTTGTCCTTTGTAACCCATGTTTTTAATAATGCAGAGACCTCTACTATATTGTTCAACTGGTAATGTGATTGGATATTAGTCTTCTATAAATATCCAAGAGGAGATGTCTTCAATAGACTCATCTTCTAACAATCCCTAATAAATGAATATTGTGGGGTTATCATGTATGAGTACCTTTGGACTTGCTTTTTCTCTTGGTGGTTTTCCATATGATCTGGGTGATTAAGGCAAATTCCCCACATAGAAATGCTTGCATAGGTCATACTCACCGAATCATGTATCTTTGTACTAAATCTTGATCTCAAGAAAAGGTGTATCAGTTGTGGCTTTAGTCAACATGGATGGATCAAGATATGAGGAGGATGGTTGAGCTACAATCTTGGAAAGGATTTGATTACAATTCTTGTATTGACCTTGTATGGCTCAACAAAATTCAAAAGGATTGGGGTCTCCAAGAATGGTAATTTATGTAAAATTAAAAGGAAACTTTAGGCATTGATGGTATGGGGAAGGCACAGCCTACATGGTCTGAATCCATGGACTACCTAGGATGATGTTGTAAGGAAGATTAAGGTCTAGTAATTGACAGTGAGTCTCTATTATAGTAGGACCAACTTGAATAGGTAGATGGATAACACATTTTGACTCTCATTCTGCATCATCATATGCTTTTATGGTTATAATTCTATTAGAATCAATAACGTCCTCAAATTATCCCAATTATTTCACCAACTTTAGAGAACAAATGTTTAAGCCAGTACCACCATATATAAGAATGTGTTTGACTTTGTGTTGATGGATGTAGACTTCAATATGTAAAGCGTCATTATAGTGAGGATTTTGTAATGAAAGGTCCTTTTCAGTGAAAACCAAATGGTGAGATGAAGCAACATGCCCTATCATGGCTTGCAATTGATTAGCATCAATGTTATTTGGGATAGACAACTCTTGAAGGGCATTCTCGAGTATAGATTTATGTGTGGGTGATGCACAGAGGAGATCTAGGATGGATATTTGAGCTAGTGTTTTCCCTAGATGATCTAGAATGATGTACTTAGAATTTGGATGGATATTTGGTGTTGTCCCATGAAGGGTAACATAACCATGATGAATTGTAAGAGCATAGTCAAGGGCTTTTCCCATAATGGAGAAAGTAGACACATGACTTTCTTCTATATGACTAACAATGGAATCATAGGAACTTGAGGCATGGTTGACACTTTTACCTTTGTCTGAAGTATTTCCTTTACCATGGGGTTAGAATGGATCTTTATAGATGTTGAGATCATTGTTTGAAGTTTGTTTCAGAGGATCATTGACAATTAATTCTCCTCTATCAATAAGATTTTGGATGAGGTATTTTAGTTTCATGCCTCTAGGAGTTTTATGTCCTTTTACTCTATGGTATTCATAGTATTTGTTGTCTTTATACCAAGAGGTTTTGAATCTAGGTTCATCATATTGACGTGCTTCAGGTAGCGTGATGAGACTGATTTGGACACGTTTTCTTAAGATGGACTCAATAGGTTCTCCCAATGGATTAAATTTGCATCTAGGTAGTGAGTCTTGTTTGGGTTGCTCCTTGGGAGTAGATGTGAAATTTTTAGCTAGTTGAAGATTGACATGTGCTTGGACATTTTGAATGTGTTTAGTATCCACAACACCATCATTGACAACATTTTTATTTTTAGACCAGAAATAGGGTTTTTCATTTGATTGTTGAGGATTGTCTTTGGTTTCTTTGAAGATTTTGACTAGTCCTTTGCAATGAGGGCCTTTTCTATGTTTTTACCCTTAGATATAATCTCATCAAAAGAATTTCCATATTGGACTTGTAGATGAAATCCTAATTTAGGATTCAAATTTTGAACAAATATGCTCACCATTTGTTTTTTGAGAATAGGTCATGGAAATTTTCTAGCCATATTTCTCCATTGTTGTAAGAATGATATAAAGGTTTCCTCATTTCTTTGTTTATTTCTGCATAGGTCAATCATAAAAATCTCATGTTTGATGTTTAATGAAAAGTGGGTTACAAACTTTTCAGTCAATTCATTAAAGGTCATGATACCTGGAGGTAAATGAGAAAACCATTCTATAGCTTGCCCTCTAAGACTATGAGGGAAGAGGTGGAAAAGATATGTATCATTGTAGACAACCTCTAGACAAGCAATATAGAACTCCCTAAGATGTTCTTCATGATCACCTTTTCCTTTGTACTTGTCAAATTTTGGCATTTCAAAATTAGGACGAAAAGGTATCATAGGGAGTGACCTATCAAAAGGATATGGACAAACTTCTTCTAAAGAGAATGTTTTCTTGGTATGTCCTAAGGTAAGATCTAAAATTTGTTTTTGAAGATGTGAGAATTTGAGAGCAATTTCAGATGTGGGATGTTGATTTGGAGAAAGACCTTGGTAATTGGATGATGGTGGTTGTTGTGACATTTGAGGGGAATTTATGTGTGATATGTATGAATAGATATGTTGTGGATTGTTGGGTAATGTATAGGTATTAGAAGTTTGGGGTTGTGATGTAAGTGGTAGAGTGATATATGAGATGTTTGGAGTGGAAGATTGAGGTTGTGATGTTTGATAGGTCTATATGTGAGATGTTTGAGATATATGTGAAGTGATGACTTGATTGGGTTGAGTAATAAATGAAATGGATGGAATGATTAGAGGAATGGATGATGAAATACTAGAAGAAACATGACCAATTGATGTGGGGGGTAGGTAAAGTGGATTGACAAATTGGTTGGTGAATGGTGATGGAGGAACGTTATGTGTAGGTGTAATTGGTATGGTAGGTACTATGGGAGACATGGTTTGAATAGGACGTGATTCTCCCATAGCAGTAATAGCAATGTTGATGGGGTCTTGCTCCTTAATAGTAGATGTGTCAAAGTCACTAGGCAACTTATCTCCTTGCATAGCAAGTAGAAGAAATAATCTATAAGGGTCCATTTCTAAGAGCCTATCTATAGTGTCTAGGACATCAGGGTTTTATAATTCTTCAACAAAGTCTTGTGATATGCTATGTGATTGTTGTCCCAAGTCATTGGAAGATGAAGGACTTATTGTGTACCCACTTGGAAGGAAGACATGAGGATTCATACTCTTGGTGAATTGTGTCACATCAATGAGTGTGTTGAGGTCATGTTGAGGATTACTTTGATTAGTTTCCATAGCTTTCCTAGATTGAGACCTAGTAAGAGGCATATGAGATTTCAGATCTTGTGAATATTGAGAATGGAAGGAGTTTTGTTTATACTAATGTTGAGACTCTAGGATGATTGTTATTTGGATGTTTTGGGTAAAAGATAAATCTAGATCAATGTTGATTGGATTGGGATTGAGATTGTCTTCCAAGAGATAGACTAATGAACTCAAGGAGAGACAAGATGGGGTAGTGAGGTTCATCAACTCAAGATGAGCCACTCTTCTAAGCTAGCTATTTCACTAGTTGATAGATGCTCACGTTTCTACTAATTTAAGAGAGGCAACTTCTCAAATAATGATAAGCTAGTAGATGTGATCTAGATTTTGGTTGAATATCAAACTAATGTTAAGGATGGATGATGTCAAAGATGTGTGCTAGATGATGGTAATGATGATATCCTATAGTCTCAAGGGGATAAAGCTCTAAAGTCCAAATGATTTTTATGAAGATGGATGAAGATGACTAGATGACTGAAGGACTAATGGTGGATGGTCTAAAAAAGTCTTAGGTCTGATAGTAAAATCCAATAAATGTGAAAGGTCTCTAATTATGGGTGGATTTTTTTATTGGAAATTGTGTAAAAATAGAAGCACAAGATTGTCTGCCAGAAACGGTAGCAGGATAATGCAAAAGAGGTAGCAGGATAGACTAGAAGCACAACTCTGTTAACTAGAAGCGTAATTCTGTGGACCAGAAGCACAATTTTGTAGACTAGAAGCAATAGAACGATAGCTCAAAAGTACAATTCCATAGATAATAGTGGATAAAAGACAAAACTAGAAGCGTAACTCTATCTTCCAAAAGTGCAACTCTGTTGACCAAAAGTACAATTTTGTCAACCAAAAGCATAATTCTTTCAATAGAAGCGCAACTATGTGAGTTAGAAGTGCAACTCTATGTGCTAGAAGTGCAATAATACTTGTTCAGAAGTAAAAAAAATTTGCTTGAAAGCAAAAATTGTGTGACTGTTTGTTTGTATGTAGGAAGGATTTGAGTTCTTTGGCAAGAGAATCAAATAAAAAGACACAATGGTTGTAGACTCTTTTAGAATTAGGTGCACAAGGTTATGAACCTCCATGGATAACAAATGGAAAATAGTAGTAGATCACAAGAAAACACACCAAACACTCTTGCACAAGTCTAATATTTATTCAATCAAGGAGTGTCATATCCTATGGACTCACTTAGGTGCAACTTCAACCACCACTATTACATATGGCTTCCATCCCCTTAATACCATCTACCATTGCTTGG
Source organism: Cunninghamia lanceolata (assembly GCA_027924645.1). Classification (NCBI taxonomy): domain Eukaryota; kingdom Viridiplantae; phylum Streptophyta; class Pinopsida; order Cupressales; family Cupressaceae; genus Cunninghamia; species Cunninghamia lanceolata. The sequence continues at coordinate 5,940,809 of BSBN01000209.1, forward strand.
AAGGGTAAGGAATGCAAGGTCATGTACCACCTTACACCTTTAATTTGGAGACCCAAGTATTGCCCAAAGTGTATTCCAACTCAAACAATGGAGGTAATAGCATGAGCTCTTCTCCCCTGCTGCAGTGATGCACCAAGAGATATGATGGTTGAAGGTTTTATCTAGGTTAACAAGGTGTCTAGGGACCCCCCAAATATATTTGAGGTATGGTGGGGTTCAAGTCTATGAATAGGGGTGTCCCAAACATCTGACCGAGCACCAACCAAAGCAAGTCTCGACAAACTGAGGATCTCGACATTTTTGCTAAGAAAGAAGGGGTCCTTCCTTTGAAATGAGTCTTTCAATTCTCATAACATTTATATCCCATGCTAGAACATGTAGTTAAGGTCATCCTTAAGGGTGATGAAATCCCTTAACAAACCTTCTATAGAGGATACCGAGTACTTTTGATTCTCAAGATCATCTTGCGATATGAGAGAAGAGCATATGTATGACTCTTGAGTCCTCAAGAGTAAAGCAAATAAAGTGATAAAGTGAATAATCTAGTATTTTTGATCTCCAAGATCACCTTTCAGTGTGAGGAGAGAGCATACCTACATAGATATTCATTACATGGCATACAATTGTAAATTCTCTTAAGAAAATGAAGTGTACTACTAGATTAGTGATAAAAAATAAATCTTTGTCAAGCATCTTGCACCAAACTCATTAGTAGTTTCACTTTCTTTCTTCTTTGACAAGAAATAAGAGGTTGCAGTAATGATATTAGTTTCTAAAAAAGCTACTTGTTAGATAAAAACATAAATGAGAACTGTCATGACCAAAAGCATCAATATAGTGACCAAAAGCACAACAGAATTGACGAAAAGCACAACAAAACTGACCAAAAGCATGTACACTGCTAACCAGAAGCACAACAAAATTGACCAAAAGAGAACAGATGTATACTAGAAGTGTAGTAATTTTGACCAAAAGTGCAGCTCTGCTCACCAGAAGCACAACTCTGTTTACTGAAAGTGTAACTCTATTTCTTGAAAGTGCAACTCTGTTTCACAAAAGTGCAACTCTGTCTAGGTCCTACAAAAAAAAAACAAAGGTAGAAAAAGCTTAATAGTGTTGTTCAAAAGTGAATAAGTATGCTTTGGATGGGACAAGTGTTGTTTGGAAGTGTAACTCTGTCAACCCTGTACAAATTAGAAAGCAAACAACGGGATAATGGATTAATCAGGTCAAAAAACAAATAAACATGTCCACAAATACATCATCTTGTGAAACAAATTAGGATGGATGCCTACAAATACATTAGCTTGCATGCAAAAGATAAATCAACTACCTAAAAACCCTGCAAAAGTTAGAAATCACAAGATAAATAGTAAAAACTAGAAGCGCCACTCTGCAAACTAGAAGCTCCACTCTACAAACCAGAAGTGCAAAACCTGTAAACCAAAAGCACAATTTTGTTGACCAGAAGTGCAACTATACTGACCAAAGGCACAACTCTATTGACCAAAAGCACAACTCTATCAACTAAAAGCACAACTGTGTACCTGTAGCCTAAAAAATCAAATTTCTCAAGCAAATTTGTGTTAAATTAAGGGAGTGGGTCCCACTAGGTGTGCCAGAATCTATACACTAGAAATCATAATGCAAACAAGACATATAAAGATCCTATTCCAATGTCTACATAACTCAAGAAATAATCGCAATGCGGAATAATGAAATCCAAAGAAAACAACAATGTATTTTACCACACTATGATATTTATACCTTGGTGTATTGATGTGTGATTGCTCTAAACGTAACATAACCATGATTGCAAATGGATTTATGATAGCTCAAATGGATGTGAGATGATTCAATGAATGCTCAAAGCATTAGGAGATATGGATGCCAATGCTCAAAAATCATGAAGGGTTTATGAAGAGGTGAATGGGCATATTTATAGCTCTCAATGAAGATCAATCAACGGTGGAGGAAATTAGATGAAATTGACAGATGAGATAAATTGAGGAATCATGAATGAATGTGCACATGACAAGTGTCCATGCAAAAAGTTGATTTATTGAGATAACTACTTTGTTGACTAAAGATAGGATTGATTTTCATAAATATAGAATGTTTTTTCTATTTAATGAATTGATTGAGAAAAACAAAGATTTAAAGCCAATTAAACTTAAGTTTTGACATGTTGTGAATAAAATTAAATAATAAATTATTTAATTTGTGTGCATGGAAGAAAAAGATATTTTTGGAAGATTGAGAAGATAATTAGAAATTAAATAAATAAATTTATATAATTTGTTGTGCGTGATGAAGAATAAATAAGAAATAAATAAAATATTGATTTTATTTATTTAGAAGATTAGAAAAGTCAACATTAAATAAATTTGAATAATTTATTTAATTTTGGAAGAATAATTAGCCAATTAAACAATTAAAATTATTTAATTGTGTGTATAGGAAGAAATTAAGATATGTTGAAAAAATTAAATAATTGTTTTATTTAATTAATATGCAAAATACAAGAATTAGGTGGTGAAATGATGAAATTAATTAAACAATTAAGAATCATTTAATTAATGTTGGATTAAGGTGAATTAGAAGAATTGATGCATGCAAGGTGAATAATACAATAGTCATTTTTGGGTGTCTACATTATAAAGTCAATCTGGTAAGTATCAGCTCCTTAAAGCTTATCTACAAGGAATTCCTACTTACTTTCTTACTTTGTTTAAAATGCCCATGTATATTGCTAAAATTTTTGAGAACTTTTCTCTGGATAGAGGTGGAAGAGAAGAAAAGAATTTCTCTAGTCAATTGGGACAAAGTTTGTCTTCCTAAGATGCAGGGAGGTCTTGGCATTAGAAAGATCCACTTGATGAATAAAGCTCTACTTGCTAAAGTGGGTTAGGGTTTTATGAAGGATAAAAAAGATTAGAGTTGTATTATGAAGGCAAAATATCTATACAATGAGGAGCATGACAGATTTATTGATCAAGAGGGTCTCCCCAAAGGATCCATAATCTAGAACAAGATGTTGAAATCTAGAAATCTTCTCTCAAAAGGCATTAAATGGAAGTTTGGTAGTGGTAATTTGATTAGATTCTAGAAGGACTCTTGGTTGCAAGAACACCTCTCATTAACTAAGAGATCTACAATCATCTTGTTCATTTTTCCAACAATTTTTTTGGGGAAAGGGTGGATAGATATATCTTTTATGATCAAGGCCTTAGATAGTGGAGAGACGTAGATGATTGTTGTCCTGATAACAACAATCTGGATCAGTTGATTACCTCCTTACAACAAAAACTTACTAATTTTAGAATGCCCATCTTCCCTAGATAGGATGAAATGATATGGTCTCAGGATTGTAAGGGTTTGTTCACTGTCAAGACTACTTATGATATGTTATTAGACCAAGGTATGAGGAAGAGGATTTGGCAATTAGTTTGGAATTGCCATTTGAATCCCAAAATTAATTTCTTCTGGTAGTCAACTGCATATAAAAAATCTTGACTCTGGATAATCTTAAGAAGATAGGTTTTATAATGCCCAATAGGTGTATGCTATGGTTTAAGGAGGAAGAAAATGTTCCCCATCTACTATTCCGTTGTGAATTTGCAAAAGAGCTCTAGGTATGCTTCTTATAAAGCTTGGTTTAGACTAGGTCATGAATGAAAATCTGATTGAGGTGGTGGAGAGTTGGAAAGCCCCCTTTTCCCACCCTAGGATTAGAGAACTTTGGAGGCAAATTCTTCCCCACTTAGGTTTGAGCTTATGGAAGGAGAGGAACAATCGAATATTTAGAGATACCATTAAAATCCTAAAGAAGTGTTTTTCATCTTCTCTAAAATCCTAGTCAAGAATGTTTATAATTGTAACTTGAAGACTCCTCAAAGCCCCCCCACCCCTATAGAGAGTAAGCTAGCCAGAGATTGGGGCATCTCTTTAGTAACGTCTAAGTTTGATAACTCAAAGAAGATGGCTCATGTGAATAATAGATGGAAACCACCCCTTCAAGGTTGGTTAGAGTTAAATTTTGATGGGGTTGCAAATAGCTCAGGGTTAGCTAGTGTAGGCAAGATCATTAGATCTTGTCAAGGTAACCTTGTAGCAGCCTATGCTGGAGGTATAGGAAGCCAGACTAACAATGTGGCTGAAGGTATGGCTTTTCTTTGGGGTTTAAAAATTGCCCTCTCTTTGAAGATTGATAAAATCCAAGTTGAAGGTGATTCCGAAGTCATTATAGATGTTGTGGTTGGCAACTTGGTGATATAATTAGGGATATTAAGGATCTATTGATGGGTTTTAAGGACAAGGACATTGCCCATATTTACCATGAAGGTAATAGGGTGGCAGATGGTCTTGCCAACCTGGGCCAAAAGTTCACTAATTAGAGATGTTGGTGGTAGATGGACAATCTCCTTAGGTCCCTACAAGACCTCCTTCAAAAGGAGTTGCCCTTAATTCATGAATAAGGATGGACAAGACTGACAAGATTATGAATTTGATTTTAAACCTTTGGCGCGCGAATGGTTATGGCTAGGGTGGCAATTCAATGGGATACGTCAGAAGGATGGTTGGGCTCACTAGCTCTATCTTCATGTGGTCTGAGGGTTGATGGGGTGGAGATATTTCATGTCACTGGCAGCATCTAATAATAATGAAGACCATCCTAGGTGGTACAATAATTTAATTTCACATAAGGTAAACTTAAATCATTTTGGTATTATGGTTTATTATGGAAGCTAGGAAAGTTCTCAATCTTGAGAACATATTAGTTTCATTTCTGAGAAAAATACTTGTCATCTTTATCAGCGGCTACCAATGTATAGTGATCCTTCTCCCATTATCCATCCTTCCTCAATTAAGTTTTTGTTCTTTGCCACCATGGGAGGAGATAGAATGAGGACTGAGTCAATATCCTATGAGGAATTCAAATGGAATGAAACCTTATGGCATAAATGTTATGAAGGGTGGGTTGCTCCTTTTCTGGAGTACCTTAATGGGTACAATGAAAATATTTCCATTCAATGTGTGGCTTCCTGGAACAATAGGAAAGTTCAAATTGGAGGGGTGGGGTTTGAAATTTTAGAGGAGGTGATTGGTCTTGCAATGAGCATGTCGACTAAGTGTAAGAAGCAAAAGAGGCAAAGCAAAATCCCTAACCCAGAAAATCTTGCAATTTTTCTAAAGGAGGAAGAGGAATTATATAATTTGCAAGGTGTGTTTGACCATGAAAAGCTACTAAAGCCATGGGTTGAGGTATGCTTTATGCTAATGAAATACTTCACACTTTAAGGTCATTTTAGGAGGTTTTATCACTATCATTTTGTTCTACTTAACAACTTCAAGTGTAATTTAGTGATTAGCTTCCCGTTTTATCTCCTTTCCTCTCTTGAAGCCTTCATGAAATATGTTACTGAGATTCATACTCAAACCCCTGAGAAGCCATTAATCCCACTGCATCAAGGGATTATTTTTGGCTCTACAATTTCTACCTTGCTCTCTACCCCCCAAACCCATAGTTGCTAATTTGGTTGATAGCCCTTTTGCAAGATCTCCTTCATCTGCTAAAGATAAACCTTTACCTAGGGTTGTGATTAGGGAGGTCACACTTGAGACTCCCTTAGAAAATGTGGTTATGGTTGATCCTAGGGTTTGATGACAAAGAAAAAGGTCAGCATTAAGCAAAGTCCTACTAAATCCCCAAAGTCTACCAAAGCCCCTCCTACCCACAAAGTTGCTAACAACTTGGTTTCTCTTAAAGATGTCCCTGGTAAACATGTTTTTGCTAAGATGGCCCCTAAGAGAAAATTGGAAATTTTTTGGTATCCCTAGAGATAAAAATCAGAAAGGGGTTATCGATTATAAAAAGGAAAAATGCAGATTTGTCGATGTTGGCAAATTTCTCAATAAGGAGGGGGATAAAATGGGGAATGAGTAGGAGAAGGCTAAGGCTACTGAGGATGATGTTGGCAGTGAGAAGACTAAGAATAAGGATTTTGGAACCCTCGGGGGAAGTTGATTAGGAAACTTACTGCTAGAAGGTCTAATAGATTAGCTGGTAAACCCACGTCTTCTCTCAAGGAAATGGTTGTTTCTAGTTATTTTGATCAGAAAGATGAGGCTGAAGACAATCAAGAGAATGTTCATAATACAGAGGCAACTAATGTTTCTAAAGATAAAGATCTTATTTCTCATGATAGGCCAAGTTTTTTCCCTAAAATTAACATTCCTTGTTCAGACTCAGAGATGCTAGACAATCTGATTGAAGTGCATGTAGAAGCCAACAAAGGAGATATCAGTTCCTAGGATGTTGTGAATCTTGTTGATATGAAAACAAGGCTAATAGAGATAGAAAGAGCTTCAAGGTCCTTGCTCACTTCACTACTAAGGTAATGCATCGTTCAGCCACTACTTTGGCTATGCTTCAAGACTTGGAGATGAAAAAGCATGATATCAAGAAGGAGAAAGTAAAATATTATAGAGACATGTACACCTTCCTCATGGAAGATTGGGAGTAGGTCTTTAATTAGTCTCTGGGGTGGTTTCTAGTTTATGCTATTTTTTGTGGTTCAGCGTCTTGTTTATCTATTGTCTATCCACTATCTATGGTAGGTTAATGTTCTATTTATGACTTTCTAAGCCTTTTTGGTGTGCCCTTTGGGTTGTTTTGTACTAGGGATCGGTACCCTTGTTTGTCACTTATCCATATCAAAAACAATCTCTTTTCAATATACAATATTTAAATTATAAAAGACCTTTTTTGCTAAGGCATTAATCAATAGAACTCTTTTTGACTCAATAGCATATTAGATGTTTCACAAACACTTTAATAATAATTTTGACAACCAAGCAAATGTAAATGCAATAAGATCTAAATAAAATCACACAAAGTAATCACACACTTTATGGATTGATACAAGACACAAGAATCTAGAATCGACACTAATTTGGATAAAGCTTACATAGGACTACAGAGGGCTCATCTCACAACTCATAATAGAGTGAGATGGGGAGTTCAAGCATAATATATTTGTAGACACCTAAAAATGTCTTTACCATCAAACTGACTTGTTGTGACCAAATCACACATCACCCCATTAGGAATAGGGACCCCCCCTCTTTTTTGGATCTCTGTGCTTTGCATGAAGTTTTGATGATGTCCTGGGTTCTTTTCCTCTGCTAATCCAATAATGAGTTCCTCTCCTAAAAGAATTTTTGTGTCATAACTGGGGGTCTCATCTGGAAAATGAAGAATCTTGGTTAAATTCCATCCAAGTAATGAGCAATGAGACCCTTCATGATGTATGTTTGAGATCTTGAAAAGACTAAGTCTGGGAGCTTGAAACCCTGAAATCCTAAAAAATTGACTAAGTCTGAAATCTGGTGAATCCTCCAAATTCTATATTCTGCATGTTAAATCCGGTGGATTCAAAACCTATCTCAAACATCCTAGTGAAGACTCAGGAAGAGAAAGATGAGATGAAGGAACTGGTTGATCAGGTAAAGAAGTTGTCTACTGAAGTCACACATTTGAGAAATTAGAACAATTATCTACAGAGAAACTATCAGGGAAACCAAGGTGGATATCAAGGGAATAATCTAGGATACAATCAAGGGAATAGTCAAGGATACAATTAGGGGTACAATCAAGGTTTTTGAGGAAATAATCAAGGTTTTCAATGACAGAACAGAACTTGGAATACTGCACCTAACAATGGAAGTGTACCTTCACCACTTGATAATCCGCTAGCTTCTGACCCGAAACCTGCAGATAAAGTTTTTTTTAGCAAAAGCTGCATTATCCACTTGGTGCAGATTGCATAATACTAATCAACATTCAAAACTCCAATGTACTGAATTTAAGATAGCTTCTAATATCTTTCAACAAGAAATGCATGGCTCACAAGTACCAGAAAACCCTCCTGTCACTAGGTATGAAATTGTGCCGACGACAGGGTATGATCACGCCTTGATAATTGAAGATTTCACTTTTCCACCCATGATGGAATATGATATGTTAGAGTATAATGGAAGATTCCCACTAGCTTCTGCAAATGGGCCTATTGATGATGCATATTTTCCTCCTCCATTCGAGGGTAATTTCCAAACTCAAGAAGCAGATGAAGTTTAGGCTTTTCAGCAATCTTCAGGCAATGCACCACAAAGGGTCTATCAGCAAAATTACCAAGCACAAGATCCTATTACTACATCGACCCCTCCTAATAACTTGCAAACTCCGCCAAACCCTAATGCAAGTAACAATCCAAATTATCCAAGAGATTCACCCGAATACAGATAGCGAAACCCATCTCAGAAAGTTGTCCCAGCATAAGATGCTCAGCAACAGAATGTTTCCTCAAGGATTGATGCAATCAGAAAGGAAGTTCCCAAAGATGATTTGAAGAGGTTGAGTCAATGTGTTATAGAGGAACTCAAGAAGATCAAGCTTAACTTACCACTGACAGAATTGATCCAAGTACCTGAGATAAAGGAAGCCTTCCTAAGAAGTGTTGATGATACTATCCCAAAGGGTGGAAATCAAAATGTACAAATCCCCACAGGATCATCAAGTCCATCCACTTCAAATGCACCAAGAACAAATGTGGGTCAAAACATGAATGTTGCTCAAACAAGGCCACCTCATCTACAAGGACAGATAAACACCATCTTTATTGTACAAGATTCGTCTAGTATGACAAATGACAAGCCAGTCGAAATGAAGGAAGAGCCGGCAGAAGATAATGATGCATCAAAGATTCAAAATTCACAAGTCAATCCAGATCTAGCTGATGATCGGTATAGTGCTCCTAAGAAGAAATCAGCAATTTTTTACCAAGGAAGAGATGAACAACCCCCGTTCTTACTATCAGTTAGAATGTTTGGAAAGCTATTGCATAATTATTTAATGGATTCAAGAGCTTCAAGCAATGTGATGCCATTGGGTGTTTGTAAGAAACTTGGTCTCATCCTGAAACAGACAACCAAGAAAGTTACCCAGTTGGATAAGACCGAAGTTCCAGTTGTGGGAGAATTACTTAATATTCATATGCAGTTGGCAGCTGACCCCAGGATTCAGCATTACATTGACATTTCAGTGGTGGACATACCCGAGGGATATGGAATGCTACTAAGTAGAGATTGGTTGAGGAAACTCAATGGGTACGTCTCCACTGACTTCTTGCACATGTGGCTATCATGGAAGGGATTGCCCAATCAGATCAGAATAGATAGCACTCCGCGTCTAAAATTGATGATCACTAAATATGGTGAAGGTAATGAAATCCTTTTTGTAGAGATAGACTTGGGTGTTTATAAGCCTAAGGTCGAAGAGATCTTAATGTTGCATAATCCAACAGAGGCCCTCATAGAAAGTGATCACGATACATCATCAGATGAGGATGGGGAAGGCATGTTTGAAAACTTTCAAAATTTTGTGATGAAGCATGTGAGGCAAGGCGTGGAATTAGGAATCCATGCATCTATTCAGGATCTTCTATTACCCAATTGGTGCAGGATACATAATGCCTTCCATTCTGAGTTCTCTTGTGCAATGTGTGGAGTAGCCTTGGAACAAGTCCAGAAAAGGATTCTGGAGGCAATAGGCCTAGAGATCCCAAAGAAATTGAAGTTGAAACAACCCATCCAGGATGCTATCCTAACAGATGAAGCAAGCACATCAGCATCAGTCGTAGAAGGTATTCAAATTGAATTTAGAGAAGTGTATGAAAATAGTGATGTGTCAAATCCAAAAACTAATCAGATATGGACTTTAAGATTTGATGGATCAAAATCCAAACAAGGATCAAGAGCTGGTTTTGAATTGATTAGTCGAATGGGGGAAGCTTATTTGTCAGCATTAAGATTACAATTTCCTTGCACGAATAATGTCGCTGAGTATGAAGCTTTAGTGCATGGGCTGCTCCTTACCATCAAGAAGAAAGTTAAGATTTTGCATGTGTTTGGTGATTCAGAGATAGTTGTCAAGCAAGTCAGAAAACAATACGTGTGCCATGATAAGAGGTTGAAGAAATACAGAAACCGGGTCTGGGATCTTATTGAAGACTTCGATGCATTCAACATCAAGTCAATCTACAGGTCAACAAATCAAGTAGCCAATGCACTAGCCCGAGCCGCAAGTTCTCTAGAGCCTTTAGCCATAGAGGGGTTAAAGAACTTCATAGTCAAACTCACATCAGTTCCATCAGTACCAGATAATATCACAAACTTTAGGTGTTTGATGATGACAAGCACATACTAGACTTCTTGACTAATTTAGGTATTTTCACTACCCAAGTCATCGATGAAAATGAAGTTGAAGCTGAATTTGATCCAGATGGGATCATGAATCTAAAAGACAACACTATCCCAAAGGGTATGATTGAGATAGAGAGACTCTTTGACTCAGACAAGTTGAGCACCCCTCCATAGTACAGTGAAGACGGGAATAAGTGTGAAGCAGTTAATCTAGGGATAGATCAAGAGATAAAAAATGTCTTCATAGGGAAAGTTTGTACACCTGAAGAAAGAGAAAATATTCTCAATAGCATGAGAGAGTTTCAGGATGTTATCGCTTGGGGGTATGATGATTTGAAGACATACGACACATCTATCATTACACATACCATTCCTCTCAAGCCAGAAAGTAGACCATTCCGACAGAGGCAGAGGCCAATTAATCCTTTATTGGAGCCACTCATCTATCAAGAAGTGAAGAAGCTACTACAAGCAAAGATAATCTTTCTGATAAGACACTTGACGTGGGTCGCCAATCTGGTTCCTGTCAGAAAAAAAATGGAGAGATAAGGCTGTGTGTTGATTTTAGAAATCTTAACAAAGCATCAGAAAAGGATAATTATCCTTTGCCTTTGCTTGATGAAGTGCTTCAAATTGTAAATGGGTTGCAGATGATGTCCTTTCTGGATGGGTATTTAGGATATAATCAAGTCATGGTTGAAGAAGAAGATCAGTTAAAGACCACTTTCACTACTAAATGGGGTACGTATGCATACTGAAGGATGCCTTTCGGCTTGATTAATGTAGGAGCAACTTTTCAGAGGGCCATGGACATTGCCTTCAGAGATATAATTAGAAAATGCATTATCATCTATATGGATGACCTTACTGTATTCTCAAAAATTAGAGCAGATCATGTAGATCATTTAAGGAGATTTTTTGAATCTTGTAGAACATATGGGATTTCCTTGAATCCAAAGAAGTGCATTTTCAGGGTAATAGAAGGAAAGCTCCTGGGTCACGTTTTATCAGAACATGGAATCTCCATTGACCCTGACCAAGTAGAGGCCATCAAAAGAGTCAGCATGCCTACCAGTAAAAAGGAATTGAAGTCTTTCTTCAGCAAGATTAATTTCGTCAGGAAGTTTATTACTGGGTTCACAGAGATTGTCAAGCCTTTGAATGATATGTTGAAGAAGGATGCGAAAATTGAATGGACTCCCCAAGCAAAAAGAGCATTTGAAGAAATCAAGCAGGCAATCACTAGTGCTCCTGTTCTCATCAGTCCAAACTATTTGAAGCCCTTTTATTTGTATTCTTTTGCGTCAGATCATACCTGTGCGGGAATTTTGACCCAAAGGATAGATGGTAAAGATGAGCATCTGATCGCATTTATGAGTGCTCCCTTTAAAGATGCTAAGTTGAGATATCCTGGAGTTGAGAAGCAAGCGTATGCTTTGGTAAAGGCTATCAAGAAATTCAGACATTATATCTTGCAAAGCAGAGTATATGCCATAGTTCTAGATGTCACGGTCAAAACATTACTAATGTAAAATGAATTGGGCGAAAGAAGAGGCAAGTGCGTCGCCACTATCCAAGAGTATGACATTAAAATTCAACCAATAAAGTTGGTTAGAGGACAAGCACTTACCCAGACCATAGCAGTTGAAGGCCCTGGATTGGTTCAACAGGCTTATGTACTTGAAGCATTATCTCCAGATGAGTGGTACGACGATATTGTTTATTACTTGCTATCTCAGAAATGTCTAGATCACATGAGCCCAACACAGAGAAGAGAACTAAGGTACAGAAGAAAATGCTTTATGTTGCAAGGGTCAGTTCTGTTTAGACAAAATCATGAAGGGATCTACTTGAGGTGTGTTGGTAGAAGTGAAGCCAAAAGGATTATGGAACAGTTTCATGACAAGTTTGGAACTTGCCACGGTGGTGAATTGGCGACAGCAAATTAGATACTGAGAGTAGGTTATTATTGGCCAAAATTATTTCAAGATGCTCATCAGCACATCAAAACTTGCCACACTTGTCAGGTAGCAGCTTCCTGGCAAAGGAATCCAGCGATGCCTTTACAGCCAGTTGTAGAGTTCAGACCCTTCGCCAAGTGGGGACTTGATTTTATTGGTATGATAAACCCACCTTCTTCTCACAACACAAGTATATCCTGACTGCGACCAATTACTGCACTAGGTGGTCAGAAGCCCACGCTTTGAAGTTCTGCACTTTTGAGGTAGTGATCAAATTTCTGGAAGACAACATAATTACTAGATTTGGCTATCCCAGTGCTCTTGTGTGCGACAATGGTCCTGCGTTTTCATCACTAAGATTTTCCAATTGGGCCTTTGAATATGGAATAACTTTGAAGTTCTCCTCGAACTATTATCCGTAGGCTAATGGCTTGGCTAAATCTACAAATAAGAACCTCTTGAACGCAATCAAGAAGTTGTTGGATAAGAATCTGAGAGACTGGCACACACAGCTGAAGTTTGCTCTTTAGGCAGACAGGACCTGAGTCAAGTCTTCCCTGGGTACTTCTCCATATCACTTGGTTTATGGGCAGGATCCCATCTTCCCAATACAATTAAGGATTCCAACCTTGCAGTTCATGCAAGAGTATTTAGATGAAGATGAGACAGTACAAACGAGATTGTCACAATTACTGCATTTGGAAGAGAAATGTGATATTGCCTTGGATAAATTTATGAAGCATCAAGGAGTGGTCAAGCGTTGGTTTGATCACCAGGTAAGAGTGAAATCCTTCAGGATTTCTGATTTAGTACTATATTGTGATAAGGCACATGAAAGGCGAGGTGATCATGATAAGTTTGATTATCTCTGGAAAGGCCCATACCAAATTGCTGAGATCCTGGGAGAAAATGCATTCAAGCTGAAAACACTGACTAGAGAAGACATCCCATTGCCTGTCAATGGACAATTTCTGAAACACTATTTCCAGCCATGAGTTCCCTGTGGGGCTGGTTTGTACATAGTTAGAATAGGATTTCTTTTCTGTTGTTCTACTTTCTTAGGTTAGATTTTCTCATCTTGATGTCATTTGACTCAAGAATTTTCTTGCTTTCAATAGTTTAGTTGTTTTGTTTTAGTTTGGTTTGATTTAGAGTAGTTGTTTTGGGGGTTCTTAGTTCCTACAGGAGATGATGAATTTTATGTAGACATTTGGTATACTTTCACTGGAATATGTTATCTCATTTCCTAAACATTTATTCATGAAATTCTTAGGATTGAAGGATCATAGTTTTCAATTTGTTGACAACACAAATTCTGAATTTGATTGGGACACTAATCATCTATTGTGTCTTGACACTGCTATCTTCTAAACATAATATTTTAAAATGCCAAATCTAATTTTATGAGTTCTTATTTGTTCCGTGGAGAAACTTAAGTCATGATTGATGGATTTCCCATGGATTCCATCACTAGGGTCAGATAGCATGACTGCTTGCTCTTGGGAGATGAGTCAGTTGTTCGGTATTGACTAAAGTATTTTGAGGTTTTATATCTTACACATCTTAATGATCCCGAAGTTGCTAGGAAAGTCTTTGTGAGCCTGGATCAAGTGAAGTCTCAAGGTAATTCATGTTTTCGCTTCCATTCCATAATAAGCATCTCTGCATACTTCCATCCATCATTCCACTCATCGGCTCATTTACACTATAAAGTTTTCATTCATTTCCATTCAATAATGAATTCGAGTCTACCGTCTGAACCATTTGAATGGCCCGTCTTTCGCTGCATGCTCCAAAAAGATAAGTTGAAGTCCTTATTAATCATTCAAGTTTTTCCATGTCAATATTCTTTCCTAAATAACCTTGCCCACTACATACCAATCAAGGTTAAAATGTTGGTGTTCCTATCTGCTCTGTTTAAAATCCATCATTTTCCATTTTTCCACTTGCCCTATATGTTCACTTCGCCTTCGCCACTAAGTGAAGCCTCAAGGCATGTAACTACCCATACTTTCTGTAATCCATCCTTCCTCCATTCATCCTAAATTTCCTTGCCATATCCTTCATTCATTTACCTATTTCCTAATCATGATCGATGAATGTGAGTGTCGTCTAGACAAGAAGCTTGCAATTCCTGCCGCCCATTCCCCCCATATTTCTAAGCAATAAATACTTGGATGCTTTTACCCATCAAGCAAAGAAATTTCTAAAAATCCTATAAATCTGTCTTAAAGCACAAATGCCAAAATCCTAAGCAAGGCATGCTCAAAAGCTATTTCATTCTATACTTCCAAATAAGGAAATGCTTAAAGATCAAGCTCTGGGTACTTGAAGCTGAATCCAAAAAGGCTTCCACATCCAATCATCCATTCATTCCATTTCCATTCAATTCCATTCCAAATTACTTCATCCCACCAAGTACAATCAAAACAAGAAAATTCCAAGTTCTTGTGGGACATGAAGTTACCATTTCACTAATCGTCGTTACCGTTCCCTATTATATATCTCTTTTCCACTTGCAAGCTTCGAGGTTTAGGTCGATATGAATAGACGTTGGTCATGATTCCATTCCATCTCATTCAATTGTTCACCGTCCATGTCTATTTCCTGCCATTCAGCATATTCCATCATTCCTTTGGTTTATGATTGAATACGCTTTCATACATCCGTTTTATATAATCCACATCATAATCCACTACTTCCATTTCTGTTTTCATTCACCGTATTGTTTCGTCATTTCTTGCCAACATCAGTAAGTGTGTATCATAACTTGACATGGTTTTTTATGGACCACTGTGTTCTTTGCAGAGTCAGACTCTCGAGTTCTTTCCATTCGTTACCTCAGTGAAAACCTGGCAAATAGGCGCTGTGCGTGATGGTTATCTTTAAAAAAAATGAAAAAATAGTAAAGAGAAAATTTTCATCCACTGGTGAAAACCTGGTAAATAGGTGTCATGGATAGGTACCATGATGAAAACCTGGTAAACAGGCGTCATGGTAGAGACACAATGTCTCATTGCATTTCACTTCTTCACGTCATTCCATATCATCCTGTTCAGTCATTGTTCTATTCTGAGTCATCGCATAGTCCATTTATCCATATGTACATATTCATCCGTCCATTTGCTTTCATGAATTTACCTAGCTTGAGAGAGGTGAACTTCGATAGTCATGGTTTCGAAGGGATACAAATGCACTCAAGTGCTTGCACTTTCAAACCTCAAATATGGGTAGTCACGCTGGCAACTGGCTTTGATTCTTTGATCAAGTAGTCATATCTTTTTGATCTGGTGTGTGGGTGTACATGGAGATGTTGAAACACAATTTTTGTTTATCTTTTGAACATTTAAGAAAGCTATTAAAACTTATTTTTAATCATATATCAAAAGAGATAGTGTCTTGATCCAGTTTATGATTCCTTTCCCTTTTAAACTCATTTTTGCCTAGTTTATGATTGAGTATGGTGATTTAATATTTTTTGAATGGGAACTGAATT
The DNA here is from genome assembly GCA_027924645.1 of Cunninghamia lanceolata. NCBI lineage: Eukaryota > Viridiplantae > Streptophyta > Pinopsida > Cupressales > Cupressaceae > Cunninghamia > Cunninghamia lanceolata. The sequence goes on from BSBN01000209.1 coordinate 5,956,529, forward strand.
CTTGTTTTAGAAATGTTCAGGAACATTCCTCTAGTGGAGTCGCCAGATGTTGTGACCAAATCACACATCACCCCATTAGGAATAGGGACCCCCCCTTTTTTTGGATCTCTGTGCTTTGCATGAAGTTTTGATGATGTCCTGGGTTCTTTTCCTCTGCCAATCCAATAATGAGTTCCTCTCTTAAAAGATTTTTGTGTCATAACTGGGGGTCTCATCTAGAAAATGAAGAATCTTGGTTAAATTCCACCCAAGTAATGAGCAATAAGACCCTTCCTAATGTATGTTTGAGATCCTAAAAAGACTAAGTCTGGGAGCCTGAAACCCTGAAATGCTAAAAAATTGACTAAGTCTGAAATCTGGGGAATCCTCCAAATTCTACATTCTGCATGTTAAATCCGGTGGATTCAAAACCTATCTCAAACATCCTGAAAGGTATATTGAAAAATATTTAAAGTATAAGAAATTCCTTATACTTAAATATATTTTTCAATATACCTTTACCCTCAAGAACCCTAAAAACGGCTAAGTGTTTTAGAAGATCTCAAAAGTGTGATCCAGTATGCAAATTGCTAGAGGATTTTGAAACCTCAAACTGATGCGCCAAAGGGAGAGAAGAAGATGAGGATCCTCGACCATTGATCTAATGCACCAAGGATATTAAAGAAGATGATTTCAACTTCCCCATCCAATTTTCCAACTTGAAGAGGATTTCAAAACCTCTATCTATTGCTTCACATTCTAGAGGATTTGAAATGCCTATCTAATGCAAAAATCAAGAGGAATTCACCTTCTTCATCTAATGCGCCACCTTTGGGTGATGGTAAAATGTAAATTTTGTGAAGAAAAAGCTAGAGGATTTCAAAACCTCTGTCTAATGTGCCAGCCCCTTGAGAATGAAAGAAGTTGGATCAAAGCAAGTTTCAAGAAGATTTCAAAATCCTTATCCAATGCGACCCATTTAGTGTGCTAATTTTAGAGGATTTCAAATCCCTCATCTAGTGCGCCACACAAGGAGGATTCAAAAGGTGTGAACTAATGCGTAAATCCTAGAAGATCCTAACACCTTCAACACTGCAACCACTTCAAGAAGAATCCAAAGTCAAGACTTAAAGTGAAATTCTAGAGGAAATCACACCCTTGATCTAAAGCGCCACTTCAAGAGGATTCAACATCAAGGTCTAAAAATTTAGGTAAAAAAGGCAAAATTCCAGAGACTTTCAAGGAGAAATCAAGACCCCTATCCATTGCGCCACCTTGTGGAGGGGAGTAAAGTCAAGTGTTGAAGGCATGTTTCTAGAGGAAACCCAATTGTTGATCTAATGCGCCATTTTGAAAGTAAGGTAAAAGAAATTGCGGAAGACATTGGAAGGTGTTAATTTTAGAGGATTCTTTATACCCCATCCAATGCGCTAGGATAGAAGGGTCAATTTCAAGGGTAAAATGTAAAATTTTAAAAGGATCTAGAGGAATTTAAAGTCATCAACTAGCATGCCACTTAAGGGGAATGAGGAGTTTTTGCTACATCAAGGGATCTAGCTAGAGGATTTCAAGAAGCTCAACCCATCCACCAAGACAACATAGAAGAGGATCTCAACAATCCTATTCAAGGTGCTAATTAGAGGATTCATCATACTTGAACTACAGCGCAAAGCAAGAAGATTTCAAATATGTCAGCCAAAGCGCTCTAGGTAGAAAGCTACAAAGTTCCAATTCAAGGCGTCACATTCTAGAGGATTCAAAATATCTATCTCTTGTGCTAATTGTAGAAGCTTTCAAACACATGATCTAATGCGCCTTTGTGGAAGGGTATCATGAGGAGGATGCAAACCTGATCTACTACATTAAGAGGAGGACTTCAATATGCGCATCCAATGCGCTAAAACCCAGTGAGGAAGATCTCCTACACTCCAACCAATGCGTTCAAAGGAGGAAATTAAGACATTCAACTACTCTGCCTTATAATTTTCTAGAAAAAACAAGTCTTGCATTGAAACTCGCACCACATTTAATAAGGAGAAGAGATTAAATTAAATGATTTGCACCTCATTTAATAGGGTCGGCCTAGGTAGTTGGGCAGTTTTTAAAGCAACTTTTGTATTTATAGCTGCTGTTGCTTTCATTTTCATTATTATTAAGGAGCAGATTTGTCTTGAAGGAGCAGAAATAAGGTGATTTTATAAAGTGCAGATCTGATTTTATCAATCTAAGGAAGAATTTGATCAAATTTTGAAGGTATCAACCTAAGTCAGCCCATCAAGTAAGTTTGATTTGAACATTTTTGATCTGATTTCTTCTTTTTATGTCATTTGATACATTGAAAATTGTCCAAGTGTTGGTGAAAATTAAGAAGATAGGTGGATTTTGACAAATTCCTTGGGTTTAGATGATAATATTTTCTTGCAAAATTTCATATTACAAGGAATGAAATCAGAAATCCAATGCATTAAGGAAGCTGAAGTAGGTTGTTTATATTCAAAGTGGCTCATTCATGTCAGGTTTGTAGGATCATGGCAATGACTTCGAAGGAGAGACAAGCGAGGATCAGGATGGATGCTAAGGGTAAAATTCTAGAATCAAAGCTCGTTTCAAGGTGGACAAACATAGGAGACACGAATATGGGCAACAACAACTTAGAAGACATCAAGTCAGTTCTTGAGGAACCCACTGGAGCTAGTCTTGCTAGAGCCATCATGAGGAGTGGAGCTATTGAAGCTGCTTGTTTTCCGCCAGCTATACCTTGTTCAGAAATGATCATTGAATGTGTTAAAAGGTATGACATGGGTAAAAGACAAATTGTAGCCAAGGATGAAACAGTATTAGCTTATTTACAAAAAGAGGTAATTAGAGAGACCTTCAATATTCCAACTAGGGATAGGATGATCAATATTTCTATACAACAAGGTCAACAGGAATATGAGGTTGATTCAAAGACAAAGTTGCAGGAAATGAAGAGGGACTGGATGGCCAATCCATCCATGAAGTTCAATATGAATAATCCTCCACAGTTTCACAAGTCAGATTTTCATCCTGAAATTGGATACTTGATCATGTTCCTCAATAGAATGACAGGAATGCCACAATCTGCTACCTTTCAACCTTGGATGTACTCTTTCATCAAGTTGGTTCTCAAAGGGAAGATGATTGATTGGGCTGGGCTCATCAGTCAAAGCATATATGAACAACTCATCAATTTTTCTAAGACCAAGTCATTTTATATGAGTTCCTATGTGGTGTACCTTCTCGCAAGGAATGAAGTTTATTTAGGTTTGATCAAAAGAGGAGAAGTTGGAATTGGGCCTAATAAGTACTTATCACATCAGTGTTACCCTCAGTTACACTTCAAGAATATCAATCATTATACAAGGTTCAATGATGCATTTGCTATGTTCATACTAAAGAAATTAAGAGGAGAGTTTCATAAAAGGTTGTCAAATGCAGCTAAAGAGTTCATTACGGCATATGGACATTGGTATACTTAGCATGAAAGGTACACTTACATAAGGATCCAAGGTTTTACATCTTATCCATACAGGTTACCAAGATATCCAACCAATAGGATGGTGATGTTAGAAATTACAAGGCAACTCCTGGAACTCGTCAGGCTCCAAAAGTTAAAAAAGAAAGCTGGGATTCAGTTTCCACTTCTTCTTGGACAAAATCTAGAGTGTCCATCATTAGCGGTAGCTAAGTATTCTGAGATAGAACTTCAGGCGTATCATTTGCAAACTCATGGCACCAAGAGGCTTAATTTTGATCCTTTCCAAGTTTGCTGGAAATATAACAGGGAGTACAAGCATGTCATGCAGTTGGAAGACCATTGGGCTAGTGTAAAAGATGAAGATGATCTTCAAACACTCCAGAGTTCAAGACTCACATGGGATTTAGTTAGAGCTTCCAAAGTATTCAGGATTCCAAATCAGTTCACAGAGGATGATACTATGTTGATAGATGAATTCGAAAAGATAAAGGATTTGCCTTATACAGTTGATTGGTCAAAAAGGGATGTATCTGAAAAAGAATTGATGGAGCTAGTCCTAGCTATGACACAAGCATGTATAACTCAACTACTACAAGATTTGAGTGATAAAGGGCGAGTTCTTACTTACAACAATATGGATGACAGAGAACCAGGACAACATAGTACACATAGTGGACCACAACACAGTGGAAATGACCAAGGTAATAATCTAGCTAGAAAAAGGAAAAGAAGAATAATCCATCTACTTTATCTAATCTACAGGAAGGTGCCTCAAATACTCATAATCCAATACAAGAAATTGAAGTAGTGGAGGAAACTGTGTTGATTCCATCCGAAGAAATTCATTCAAGTCCAACTGTTGTAACAGAAGAATATGATGTTGCTAATCAAGATGAGGAAGGTCAAGTGGAATCTGATGAAGAAGTAGCTCGTGTACAAAATAATCAAGTACAAAGACAGTAAGATCTTTCTGCTTTTCCACCTTAGTTGAGGCAAAGGATTGAAGAAAGTATAATTGTAGAAACATATCAGCCTGCTCTAGTTGAGGAATTGCTTGTAAATGCACAGAAGAATAATCAAAAGAAAAAAGCAACTGTCTTTTCGAAAATTACTCAAGATCCTTCTAGAAACAGAGAGGTACACATAGTTGTTCCTAGAGTTGAAAAGGATCTAGAAGACATGGCACTCGAAGATTACAATGTGACTACTATTGGCATGGGTCCAATCATAGGGGAACAGATAGAGGAGGAACTTCAAGAGTCAGTGAATAGTGTAAGAATCATGTTAAAGCAAGAAAGAGAAGCTAAACTAAAGGTTGAACAGGATTTCAATACACTAAAGCACTACATTCAGCAAGTCATGCAACCTATCCAGCAGAAGGAAGCTACTCCAATACCTCCGTCCATTCTTCCACAAGAAACAGTGTCTCAAGTTGAAAACATGAGAACTTCATCTCATATAATGAAGGGATGGATAGAAAAGACAGAAGAGAAGGCATATACTTATCTTGAAGAGATTGTACGAGTTTATGACAGAGTCATTAACCTCAAGAATAGAGTTCAAGCTTTACTAAAGATATGTGTTGAGTTCAAGCCTATCAAGGAGCAATACATGCCACAACTCAAGAATTTAATAGAAACTCCATTGGAAGATCTAGTTCATGATAAGGTGGTTGATCAGGATACTCCACATGACTTCACCACTTGGTATTTTTCCTTTCATAACAAAGGGCAATTGGTTGATAAAATTGAAGTATATATGTCTAGAATAAGAAGTGTTCTTCTAAGAACAAAGAATCATATATACACTGCATTGACAACAATATGCAATCCATATGGGGACATCACTATTGAGAACATGAAGCAATAGGTCAAGGCATTCTATTTTCAAGATGATGGGATTGATGGACAGTTAGATGGCATATTTACACTTGCATTTCATCTTGGAGCAAATAAGTCCTGGATAAATGACTAGGAGAAGACACTTGGCGTCTATGAGTTAGATGTGGCAGTGGTAGAAGGATCCATTAATGCGGCGACAAGTGTACCAATGGAGGATGTTGCTCAAGTTGTGTCTAGGTTCATTACATCTAATAGTACTATTATATGAGAAGATTATGATGTGGCATCCTCATCTTCTTGGGGAGCGTACCTTCATTGCCTCTTTCATTTAATAAAGACATGAGTTTGTTACAACTACTTGTGATGTGGCTTGATCTGGTCCATTGGCTTGGCCGATCGATCCTGACCCTTCATTCATTTGAGGTCTATAAAAGAGCTCTTGTTGCTCTCATTTGTACGATTGAAGACTTTGGAATTGTTACAAAAGGCTCTCTGAATTAATATAAGATCCATTGCTTTGGTGACTCTATATATGTTTTGAAGTGTTGCATGGTTTGGATTTTCAAGCAAATATTAAGTTAGATTAAGTTTTCTTTAAGTTTATGTTAGTTGGGGGAAGGTTTCTTTTTTGTTTCGTGGTGAAATCTCTATAAGTTCACACCATTTGTAGTTTGTGGCATGCAAATTGTAGTGTATGGTTGGCCTGAATAAAATTGAACTTCAATTTGATCTTTATGTTTGTTGAATCTTTCATGAGCATAAATGATTTAAAAATCTTGTAAAACCTTAGAAGATTGCATCAATCTTGTGTAGTTGTCTGTCTTGGTGAAGCAAGAATTGGTTTGATTTCACCTGAGCAGTAATTATCCTTGCATCTAGGATTAGATTAGTGTTATTGAACCTTTCATCTTTTGTTCTTTTTTATTTATTTGGTTAGGATTAGGATCAAGAACATCATCACAATATCATACGCCATAAGTTGTAGTACTTAGATATTCCAGTGTTTACCTTCTCCTTCATTTGAATCGACAACTTGTTGAACAATTGTGTAAGTCCCTTTGTGTTTAACAACAAAATCATACTTAGTCACTGAGCTATCTCTAACAAAATCACAAGAAAGGAACCTTGGAGTCATCTTGTTTGATCACTTCATTCAGCATTCAAGAGGCTTTGCTCAAGAGGGAGTCAGATACTTTGTATTTCACTCTAATTGTTGACTTCTCCAAAAACAAACATCAACACGACTCCTGACATCCCTAAACATACCAATTTCCCTTCTAATCAATTAATTAAATTTTTATTTAATTAATTATCCCTTCATCATTTAATTTTTCATCATTTTATTCCCAACAATTGAATTAATTGTATTAATTCAATAGTTCAAACTTTAGCCAATTGATTTAATAAATATGCAATATTTATTTGGTCAATTTTCCCCTCCTCACTAAATCCAATTAATTAGCTAAATCATGTTTAACTAATTAATTCAGCCTATTAATTGACCTATCCCTACCCTAGGTAATTAAATAGCTATTAGTTAATTGCCTACCCTAGCCTACCTCATCCTAGCCTTAGGATTAATTAAATACAACCTTATTTAATTAATCTTGAACCTATCATTAAGATGGTCAAATCCAGCTTAACACCCTTCCCCACATCCTCCAAATAAAAAATTAGAATATATCCACATAAGTCAATTTTTTATTTAAATAAATCCAATATCACATTTAATTCTCTTACAACCCCTTACCTATGCAATACCTCATTCATGTCCACTCATCCCCAAATGAATTTTTAATTAATTTTACATTCCCCATGTGAATCTTTAATTCACATAGAATCTGTCTCATCCAACCTCATTCAATTCACCCTTTTCCCAAAAATAAATAAAAGATTCATATTTATTCCTAGCCCTCCATCATCCAAGATGAAATCTAGGCCCTCCACATCACTTTCATACTCCACCATTGATCTTCCAAACCAATCTCCACCCTTGGATCAAAATCTCTCCAAAATCTCTATACATACAACATCCTCCAACCCATTTTGGGATCCAATCTTCAAGTAATGTTATCATGCCAAAATATCTATTGAGCTAGTTTGTGAGTTGCAATTAAGATAGAGCATTTCACATTGTATTCATCAACTAGGGTATATCATATCTTAGGAGCTCTTGGGTGCAAAGCTCCTATCCCTTTTGATGAGATTGAGTTTTCATGTCTAGGTATAAATCTTTGTTTTGTTATGAATTTAGTTTATGTTTTACCTTTGATTTTGGATTTCCCAATCACATTGTCACACCCAGTGGGACCCACAAGGTCCATATCTAATCAAATTTTGTATTTTTTGTGTTTGAAATGTGTTTTTGCAGGTGTACCGCTATATACCTTGCGTAGTGGTACTATCTTTGGCTCATTTCGGCACTATATACTATTTTGGCACTATTTTGTAGAGCATTTTCTCTCTCAACTCTCACTCACAAATCTGTCTAATTTCTGGCCTTCCTGTTGTTTTATAAGGTTATCTGCTCTCTATTTTTGCAGGAATCTTTAACAGAAGAGGGGGAGGTCATGCCAAAATTTCATTAAGGACTAAACATACATATTTTGGCATTTATCTTGTCTTGTTTTCCATTCATTAAGCCAACAAGACTAACCAGGTCCTTTCTTTGCAGTCTAACCCTCTAGTTTGAGTAGGAAGACCTCTTTTTTCCAAGATGGACAAGTCCAGGCTCATATCAGCACTATCAGCACCCAGAGCGGCGTTATTTTCAATCATGACCAGACCCTTAAACCATACGCGTAGTGGCACTATCTTTGGTGTGTTCTAGCATTATTTAATGTTTTAGTACTTTTCGTATGTTATTGTAGTGCTATTTTTAGTTTTGGCGCCTTCTGTGTGTTTTATTAGCGCTATATTATATTCTGGCACATTCTGTATTCTGTATTCTGTTCTGGTGCCATTTTGTAAATCAGTGCTATCTGTATGTACATCAGCACTATTTGTCTAGGGTGTCAGGTTTTCTATTAGTTTCAATCAGTAGCACCATTGCAGTCCGTAGTGGCACCATTTGGCCTATGTTTTGGTGCTATATTTACAGGCTAACGTTTGATTCTGTGCAGGGACTGATAAATTGTTTGTAGGTCCTCACCATCATTTTGCAGCCACTAACAAGTTTTTGTAGGGTGTTTATCTTTATTTTAAAACAAACACTTCATTTGGGACTTAAAAAGAACCCTTGCATGTTAGCTTAAACAACATTTCTATTTGGTGCAATAAAATTGATCAACAACCAACAAACAAATCTTTGTGTGCCTTAGCTTAGAACAACATTTGAATTTGGTGGTCTAAAACTCACAAGTGTTTTACCAGCAACTCTACAAAACATTTCAATTTTGAGCTTTAAAAAGAACCACAAAGTGCATCAATAAACTCATTGGATTAAAAAGAATAACAATCTGCATTCTTCACTCATATAAACAAGAAAACAAATCAAATTTGTGTAAAGTGTTTTCATAATTATGTTTGTAGTGTGAAAAGTGTATGTTCTTCCCTTGCACCATTGGTGACCTTGGGAATCAAAAGCTTCTCACAACACTTGCATAAATCACCCCCAACATAATCCAAAGAACTAAAATGAACTATGTTTAGTGTGACCCAACCACAAAATATACGTATGCTCTCCCCTCGCATCCTTGTATGAACTTGGGGATCAAAAGTATTTTTGTGGTTGTGTTGCTTTTGTTAATCCTTTAGAGGGCCTACCACCCCGCTTCGAAAGGTGGGAATGACCCAAGCGGCAACAAGCTAAAGCCAAGCTCTTTCAAACCACTATATAAAATAATGTGTTTGTGACAAAAGTCACAAGCAACAGGTGTTTTTGTGTCATACTGACAGCCAACCTCCCCCAAAACCCTCCAAGGTGTAGCCCTTGGAGGCTGGGAGACTCCATAATGGAGAGTAGCGCTACCGTACATATGGCCACCTGAACGAATGCACTTACTACGAACCTTTGTTTTAGCAAGCCAAAAACCTTCTATTTGTTGACGCAGAAGGGAAACCTTTGAAGCAGCCCCGATTCATGTGGTTCTTAGCTAAGGTAGTAGGGACAATCCTAAGGTTTGGTGAGGGACAAGCCTTCGTGGAAACCCAGATCTTGGTATGCGTGAGAAGTGAGTGCAATTGTAAGGAGAAGTCGATGCTACCAAGATCCTAGAGCTACCCACTTTGAATAGGCACAGCTAGGGGATTCAACAAATACTGTCCTATCTTCACCTTAGGTTGTGCAAAGTGCTTGTTTAACAAAATCACACGTCTTTTCACAAACAAAATCTTGGTTATTGTGTGTTATTGTGCTTAAATTGTTTTCAAGAAACTTGCCAAGAGACAATAAGAATCATTTGATCAAACTTCATATCAAAACAAATCCAAATTTGCCATCAAAAACTATCTTTTTCAGAACCTCGACCAACACTGCCCTATTTTAGCGCCATCTTTGTCTACTTTTAGCGCCATTTCACCTATGGATTGGCACTATTTGTAGATAGACTTGCCTGAAACTAAGACCCATTCCATTCTGATCTTTAGGACCTGCTTTGCCATAATCCATACTCACCTTCCAAAAATTTGTCAGTACCCCATCCACTTTCTCCTCAAAATTTTCCAAATCATACCTTCATTTTGACCTTAGAGAATCAATCGTTATCATTATTGGACCCTTTGCTATATCGAATCCACTCAATCCATTCATCCTCATTGATCTTTGCATACCTTTTTGGACCAAAATAAAAAAATCTTTGTCACAAGAAATCATTCCAAAATCCAAAAACATATCCAAAATCTTTCAAATTAAAAATCATCAACTAAAAATTTGTCATCCCTTTGAGCTAAAGCTAGATCTAGATTTCATCATTCTCATCACATTTTGCTTGGAGAGTCATTAGTCAACCTTTCAAGTGAAATAATCATCCTTCTTTGCGTAAGGTCATTAGTCTACCCCAAACAAAGAGAAACATCCATTTGTGCGACACGAATCTAGATCTTACTGAGCTCATCCGTTGACCTTCAAGAATCCTTTTCAAAAACATCATCCTAATCTCTCATATCAAACATCAAAATCTCTTCCATCAAATCACCCTCAAGAAAACATCATTCATCATCGACCTCTTGGTCCAAATTTGTGCAAAAGTCAATACCGCCCACTCTTATCATCCCTAGATTGACACTTTTTTGAAGAATCATCTTAGAAGTGAAAAATCTATTCTTTATCACACTACAACTCACCCTCCCCATCTCACTACCACATTCATCTTTGGGTCCAACAAATCAATCAGGATTCTCTAAGGTCTCCATCCTCATTTCACTCCACATCTAAATCAAATCCTTACACCTGCATGCCCATAACTAGATCACAACACAAGAAGAATCAAGAAATGGCAGACTCTAGACAATGTGGGGGTATAGGAATGCCTAATACCAACGACAACAACCTACCAATCAACCAAACATACAACCCACCTACGGTTTTTCAAATTCTGACATATAATCCCAATGAAAATCCCTTCCATTTCTTACAACCACCACCACCACAAAACATCCCCACCATGTCCCAAGATGATCTAGATGTCTTGAGCTTTACACAAGATGCCGATAGTATGGACCTACTTGACAAAATCCTAAGATCATATCCAAATAGATATCTTGACTACCTCCTCAAAATTGGTGTCGAACCACCCCACAACACGACATCGTCTCAACCATCCACCTCTAACATCAACCCTACCACATCCTCCCAACCATCTACATCAAACACCCAATCTATCATCTCACAAACATCAACACCCACCGTATCCACCACCCCCACAGGCTCTAATACTACCACATCTACAATTCCCACAAGTGTCTCCAATCCTACCACCTCCCAACTTGTCACCACATTCCCTATCACAACTAATGTAATCTCTTCCGTTCCACAAATCACCTTAGGCATCCAAGGGAACCTCACACATACAAGTTCCTCCACAAGTGTGCCTCCACTCAACCCTCAAACCATAGCTTACATAAGACAATTCTATTCACAACCACCTTACAACATGAACAACTCATCTAACATCAACCTATCTCATGTCAACCCATCCAATGTCAATCCATCTAATCTCACGTATCTACAAAACCCCGTAACCTCATCAACACAACATAATCCCAACCCTCAAATACCACCCATATTCTCCAACAACTCTATGCTCATCAACAACATCTTGCACAACTCAACCAAAACACCACCCCACAGTACCAAAATACGACCTCCCAAAACCTCCAAATCAAACCCCACCCAATCTCCAACACCTCATCAATCAGCACACCTACCCACCACAAACACCACCAACCCCCGACCTCACAACCTTTGTGTAGGCCTTGATTCAAAAGGTAGACGATATGCAAACTGGGGGCAAATGCAAGCATTATTCTTTTGAGGATATTTGCCCCTATCCATTTGATCGCACATTGTACATGCCCCCTTTCCCCAAAAATTTTGAAACACCCAAATTTGATAAATACAAGGGAAAGGGAGACCCTAGGGATCATCTTAGGGAGTTTTACCTCGCTTTCTTAGAAGTCTCAAACAATGATACATATCTAATGAGACTATTTCCAAGAAGCCTCAGTGGTCAAGCCACTGAGTGGTTCGCACATCTTCCCCCAGGCATTAGGTCTTTTCTTGAGCTCGCAGAAAAATTTGTCAACCATTTCTCCTACAACTTCAAACATGAAATCTCTATGATAGACCTTTGCAACACAAAACAAAAAGGTGGAGAATCTTTCACTTCCTTCTTGCAGAGATGGAGAAGCTTAGCAAGCAAACTCCTTTGGCCAATTCTTGAAAAACAACTCGTCACCATGTTTGTGACTAACCTTAATCAGGAAATAAGGTTTCATTTACAAATCCTTTGTGCGTCTACCTTTGAAGAAGTCATCAACAAAGGCACTACCATAGAATGGGCCCTCATCACCAAGGGCTCAATCAAATTATATGACTATAAGTCCAACAATAACAACAACAACAACAACAATAAACTCCATATCAACGTCCCCAATACAAACAACAGCACCAACAAGCAATCATACGATAAGCCACGCTATTGGGGGAAGAACAAGAACACCTTTAATGATGGCATCATGGATGTGAAAGAAGTCTAACATGTACAGAATCAAACACCCGCACATAGATATACCGCCAATGTAAATAACCAAAGGGGGCAAACTAAACAAAACAAACCTCGAAGGAAATTCACACCCTTAGGGGAACCAATCAAGGATATCCTTGATAGATGTCTTAAGAAAGGTTTGATAACCCTCCCACCTGTGAAACCCCATCAAGAGAATGAGCTCAAAGCTGCGTGGTACAATGAGAATGATTATTGCGACTACCACCACATTGTGGGCCACAAAACTGCTGACTGCATGAAACTAAAGCATTGCGTGCAAGATCTCATCAATCAGAATCAAGTTGCCCTTGACCAAAACACCCAACCATTGCCTAATGCAAATCTAGGAGCTTACAAGGATCCACTACCCAACCATAACAAAGCCTCCTCATCCAATCAAGCCTACAATGTCACCCCACCACCTGCATCCTATGACTCTATCGTAGGGCGCATAGAACCATCGTCTAACCATGTCAACACAATCACCATTCGGGCTCAAGCACCCGATTGCGCAGTCAAACTCGTCATGGCTGTGTATCCATCTATATAGCCCCTACCACTGATCAAACCCCTGCCTCCATGTTTGACTCACTAGCCCTTGTCCAAGCACACATCCATCACCTACCAATCAATACAACCTCCTAGAACATCTAGGAAAGACCCCTACACAAATATCCATACTTGAGCTGCTTCGCACATCACCTCTTCATAAGGAAGTCCTTGACAAAGTACTCTTGAAACCCAAGTCCCTGCCAACCTAAATGTGAATCAATTCCATCCCATGGTGGGCCATATCCCCGCACCTCATCATCTCACATTTTCAGAAAATGATCTTCCCGCTTTACAACACTTACATAATGATGCCTTACACATCGAAGTCCGTATCCACAAACACATCATCAAGATAGTCTTAATAGATGGTGGTTTTGGCCTAAACATATGCACTCTTAAATTACTAAAACACTTGGGATACTCAGATGTGGTTGTAGACACCAGTGAGTGCATAACAATCAAAGGATATGATGACACTAAATGACTATCTAAGGGCACTATCAAGCTCCCCATTCAAGTGGGGAAAAAGATAATGGAAACAAAATGTTAGGTCCTTGATCTTGACCTCCCCTACAACATTATCCTTAGTCAACCATGGATCCATGCCATGCAAGCGGTCCCATCTACATTCCATCAATGCCTCAAGTTCCCCCACAATGGCATGGAAGTAACTATCTACGCCGATCCTCGCTCCTTCCAATATTGCAGTTTCTTGGAGGGCCATGACCACAGCTTCTGTCTATATAACAAAGCCATCACCAAATCCAATCCTACAACTTCCACCTCATACATCGACCCCGCCAACATTGCGACCACTTCATCCCAAACACCTCCACCACCTGAGGTCAAGATCAAGCTCAGTGACATGGGATGTGAAGAATACGACCTACATGGTACCTTTTGTGTGGGCACATTACCCAATCCTAAAACATTTGGAATCCCAAAAACAGAAGTAGCCAACACAATCGTCATCAAGTGTAAACCGTCACCCATCTTTGAGAAGAAACATCTCCTGGATCAGGATGTGCTCGAAGACATATCATCCTGGCTAGATAAGGACAAAGAAACTAAGCAAGAAGCTCCCACCATACCAACAGAAATCTATGGTAAAGGGTCAGAAATTGTCAAAAACATGGGCTATAAAGGACAAGGCGGTATCGGCCTTCATGAATAGGGGATCGTGGAAAAAGTCCAAGTAACAAGAAATCCGTATACTTAAGGGTTAGGCTATGGTCAATGACAACATATCCTCACTACCAGTGAATGTATCTTAGCCGAGGTCGCTACGGTCTCCCGTGAAGTTGATAATGTCAACAAAACAGGCCATCAAGACTCCTTTAGTGACTTTGCCAATTTCTTCGACTCATCCATATGCACCATATACACAGTCACCACCCTAGCCTCTTCATCCAATGATTTACCCCTTGTATACCCAGACCTCATAGACTGGGACCAACAGGGACCTCACGTCTTCGACGTAGCACCAAACGATGAAGCCATCACTAAAATAATGGGGGTTAGAGATCACTTCCCCCCTGGAGATCATAGAGTAGGATACATCATGGAACTCGATCCGACTACCTATTTCGAGGAGACAACCCCTGCTTCTAGTCATAGAAATATAAAAATCAAACATGGATCTGATGGTGAAAACTATTCTGCAGCAATGTCAAATCCCAAAAAAGTAAAAACAAAAGACTTATCTCTTGGTGAAAACCTCGATGAGGCTCTAGGAGATGGAAGCATGGGCCTTCCTGAGATAGACAAGGTATATCCTAAAAGATCACCCCTCCTAGTAGAGGCAGTCCAAAATATGAATCTTGGGATGGAAGAAGAACCGAAATCACCTTTAGGGCAGAATCTCTTAGCATAGTAGAGCAAGAAAACTTCTTAGCCTTCTTCAAATGCAAAAATCACAATTTTGCATGGACCTATGCAGACATGCCAAGGCTTGATCCTGCTTTAGTCATCCATCACCTTGTAGTATGGCCTGATACAAAACCACTGAAGCAAAAGCTCAGAAAAATGAACCCTTAGGTGGCCCTCCTAGTCAAAGTAGAGTTGAAGAAACTACTGGACGTCAGTTTCATCCGACCAATTGATTATCCTGAATGGGTTTCCAACCTAGTACCAGTAGCCAAACCTGATGGCCGAATCTGTTGTTGCACTGACTTCCGCGATCTCAACAAAGCCTTCCCAAAGGATGACTTTCTACTACCAAACATTAACATGATAGTGGATTGCAAGGCAGGACATGAGATGCTATCCCTAATGGATGGCTTTTCAGGGTATAATCAAATCAAAATCATAAAAGAAGACCAACATAAGACATCCTTTATATGTCCATGGGGGATGTACTGCTGGGTGGTAATGCCTTTTGGCCTAAAGAATGTTGGATCCACGTATCAATGAGCCATGACTGTCATCTTCCATGATCTTTTACATCACATCATGGAAGACTATGTGGAGAACTTGCTAGGAAAATCAAAAACAAGGGAGGAACACCTAGATGTATTGGCTAAGATCTTCAACCAATTAGAGCAATACAATGTTTTCCTAAATCCAAAGAAATGTGTCTTCAGGGTAACCTCTAGAAAACTTTTGGGATACATAGTCTCCAGAAGAGGAATTGAGGTAGATCCCACAAAAGTCAAGGCCATCACTAAAATGCCTCCTCCAAAAACACTAAAATAGTTGAGAAGTCTGCAAGGGAAACTCCAGTCCATTTGTCAGTTTATTGCTCAACTTTCTGATAAATACCAACTGTTCTAGCATCTACTCAGAGAGGATACAACTTTTGTCTGGAATAATCAGTGTCAAGTGGCCTTCGATTAGCTGAAAGACTACCTAGCTAATCCCCCTGTTCTAACTCCACCAAGGCAAGGAGAACCCCTCCTACTCTACATCTCAGCAACAGAAACAACTATCGGAGCCTTGTTAGCACAGCATGATGAGCAAGGAAAGGAAAGAGCCATCTATTACATCAATCGTACTCTGATAGCCTATGAGCTAAACTATACGCCAATTGAACGAGCATGTCTAGCCCTGGTCTTTACTTCACAAAAATTAAGACACTACATGCTCAATCACAAAACCAAGCTCATCACCAAGATCGATCCACTAAAGTATCTGCTAAATAGAGCTTCTCTTACTGGGAGAATGGCAAAATGGGTCATGATCCTCACTAAATTTGACATTGAATATAATGAGCAAAAATCCATCAAAGGACATGTTATCGCTGATCAGTTGGTTGAAGCACCCATCCCTGCAAAACATCCTACACTGGTAGAGTTCCCTGACGAAGCCAGCTTGACAATAACACTGGCAACAAAAACATGGAAAATGTACTTCGATGGATCATACACACATAGAGGCTTAGGGGTAGGCATCTTGTTTGTTACCCCGCAAGGTGACACAATCCCCAAGTCATTCAAAATCACATTCCCATGTACAAACAATGTGGCAAAATATGAGGCCCTGATCACAAGCCTCTGAATGGCAATCAAATGGAAATTTGAGAAGCTGACAGTGTATGGAGACTCTCAACTGGTCATCCGGCAGGTAAACAACGAATACAAGACCAAGGATGATAAACTCCTTCCTTATAAAAAGATGGGTGATGACTTCAAAGACTATTTCGATGACATCCACTTCGAACAAATCTCAAGGCTAAACAACAAAGCTGTAGATGCCATGGCCACCATCGGATCCCTGGCTAACATGAAGAAAGACAGCAAGAGGTGTGAATTCTTGATAGAGGAGCTCCCCATTCCAACATATGATGTTCCCCAATCAGAGCTAGTGTGCAAAGTCATTGGTCACTTATCCCCGTGGTATCAAGAAACATATCTATATCTCTATGATAACATCATCCCTCCCAACCTATCCACCTCACAACGCAAATCTTTCATCCAATGAGCCTCCCGCTTCACCCTTGTAGGAGAAACCCTATACAAAAGGAGTCTTGAGGGCACGCTTTTACGATGTTTAGACTCTTGGGAGGCTGAAGTGGCCTTGCAAGAGGTACATGCAGGCATCTGTGGGGCACATTCAAGTAGACCCGCTCTTGCTAAAAGGATCCTAAGGACTGGATACTATTGGCCAACCATGGAACGAGATGCCTACTGATTTATCAAACAATGCCTACCATATCAGCAGCATGGAGACCTCATTCACACACCAGCATAGGAATTACAACCAATCACAACGTCGTGGCCTTTTTCACAGTGGGGACTCGACCTCATAGGGAAAATCTATCCACCATCATCCAATGGCCATAAGTTCATCATCACAGCTACCGAATACTTCACTAAGTGGGTGGAAGCAATACCACTCACCTTCACCACTGGCACATAGATATCCAAGTTTATCCTCCTTTACATCATCTGTCACTATGGTATCCCTCATTCCATTGTCACTGACAATGGAAAACCATTCAAGAACCAAGAAGTCTGCACTTTGTGTGAAAAATTCAAAATCAAACACCACTTCTCCACCCCATATTACGCTCAAGGAAATGGTCAAGCAAAAGATTCAAATAAAACTATCCTCCACATTCTAAAGAAGACAGTTAATGAAGCAGGTCATGACTGGCACCTCTAGCTCAACCCCGCCCTATGGGCCTATTGCACAAGCATCTGTACCCCCATAGGAGCCACTCCATATTCCCTTGTATTTGGATCTGAATCCATTTTACCTATTGAGGTCGAGTTCCCATCCTTAAGAGTATCCCTGCAAAATATAATCAGTGATGAGGAATACCGGGTTGCAAGGTTGCATCAGCTAGAATTACTGGATGAGAAACATCTAAATGCATTGAATCACCTGCAGGCCTATCAAAATCACCTCAGAAGAAGCTATCACAAGAGAATCAGAAACCAAAAGTTTGAGGTAGGTGACCTTGTCCTCATGGAAAACCAGAAAAACTTGCAGGAGCACCCTAAGAAAGGCAAGTTTGAACCCAATTAGCTAGGTGCTTATGACATCATAGCTAGCTACGGATTAGGAGCATACCAGCTTGCAACACCTGAGGGGCAACCTCTGGATGAGCCTATGAACATCCTACACCTCAAGAAATTCTACGCATAACCCATCAAGTATCCAAAGGCAAAAAATCTAAAAAATCAAAAAATAGAAAAAAAAAATTTTGAAAAATCAAGAAAAACCCGAATGCAATAAAAAACTTCCAATGGTGAAAATCACTTTGGTGATGCCTTGGATAAGTACCATGGTGAAAACCTGTTTCAGGCACCATGTGAAGTGGCTAGTTCTACCATCTAATAAGTCCTCTTTCTATCACAACACTCCATATCACACCCATCTCATGGCTTAGAATTCTAAAACATCAAGTCCCATCACCTACCCCGCAATATCCTACCCAAGGCTAACTCGTGGAACGAGGATCCTTGTAAGCTCCCGTTTGTATAATTGAAAATCAAAAAATCCAAAAATAATACAAAATCAAAAAATTCAAAAACAATACAAAATCAAAAAATCCAAAAATAATACAAAACCAAAAAATCCAAAAACAATACAAAATCAAAAAAATCCAAAAATAATACAAAATAAAAAAATCCAAAAACAATACAAAATCAAAAAATCCAAAAACAATACAAAATAAAAAAAATCCAAAAACAATACAAAATCAAAAAATCCAAAAACAATACAAAATCATCAAAATGTAAAAAAAATCCTTCCTAAACAATCCACTGCAAATCACCCCCCCATACATCAATTTCGCTGCAACACGCGACCATCAACATCTATCAACTCTCAACATCACAACTCATCCCAAAACCATTCCCACATCATCAAGTCATACCAAAACTACATATTCATTTCGCCCGCATCTTGAAAGTACCTTGATCCCGTGGACACAGAGTATGTAGGCAGTCTGGAATATGAAGGAAGTTTCCAGTACTCAGGTACATAAGATGCACCCATCCAATCCATTTGGATGGTCCCCATTCACTGAGCTTGTTGGACCCAATAAATGATACACATGCTAAGTATGCACTTGAAGCATGGTCCCTAACACAAAAAAACATCAATCAACATACCAACTATAATCCTACACATGGCCTGACTACCCTTTTGTCCAATTTTTGAAAATTATCCAACAAAAATCCAACTGATTCGTGTCCTAGGATATATTGTTCCTACAATGGACAAGAATATGTCATCCTATCAACATGTATCTTGGCAAGAACACACACAGGCTATTTGTATCTTTTCGTTGGTCTTTTTGATTATTGATTTTTATCTTTTTGTCTCACTCTAGGTCATTTCCAAAGCTACATTGATCTCATTATATCATGGTAAGTGGTGGACAACACCTGGAGTAGACACAGTCATTGTTTCTGTATGTTGTGCTTGAGGGATGGTTTCATTACTCCAAGAATAGTATTTATATCTTGAAGCTTGGGTTGGTTCTAGTATGATGTGCCTCCTTTGCATATACAGGCATAAAAACCTTATATGTACTATTAGCACTCATCGCTATGAGTCCCCTTCCTAGGCTAGGCAAGGTTATACTACCTTGGGCACGCATGAAATCACCCTATTGTTTGCAGGTCTACTCCATGCAATTGTGGGATATATATCATCACCTAGGTCATTTCATACCTTTGTGAACTGTATCCTACATTGCTATAGTAAACTAAGAAATGCTCTTAATTAATGTTATGCAACTATTGTTACTAGCTCAAATCATCATCCTAATCATTTAATCAACTATACCATCTGGGCCTAGATTTCATAATCACCTAACCTCCCCCCCACCCTCATCCTACCAAATCCCACCCCTTCAACTTATTCCCACTCAACACATCCTGAGTCAAACTAAATCCCCCCTCAATGACGTGGTGTTTCATGACCTAGCAACTCCCTCATTAACCATGCACCCCCCCTAAATCTAGCCACAGCAAATCATACCCTCACTCAATGCATCCACCCTATTCCCCTATCCCCCAGTCCCACCACCCAGGGTCCAACAAAGAACATCATGTGTATCAAGGCTTAATCATCTCACCTATCACCTAGTTTGCATCTCACCTTTCACCTAATTTGCATCTCTTAAATCACTTAGCTTCAATCCCACATATCATTTAGATTACATATCATTTAACTTGCATTTCATTAGGTGCATTTTAGACTCATTTAGTGACCATATCATAATCATTTAAATTGCATTTTCATTTAGGTGCATTTTAGAATTATTTAGTGTCCATATCATAATCATTTAAATTGCATTTTCATTTAGGTGTTTTTTAAAATCATTTAGTTTCCATATCATAATCATTTAAATTTCATTTTCATTTAGGTGCATTTTAGAATCATTTAGTTTCCATATCATAATCATTTAAATTTCATTTTCATTTAGGAGCATTTTAGAGTCATTTAGTTTCCATGTCATAATCATTTAAGTTGCATTTCATTTAGGTCCATTTTAGAATCATTTATTTGCACATCATATATATCATTTAACATTGCATAACATAAACATAATCATTTAGTTTGTAATCACATAGCTGCATTGTAAAAATCATAAATCATCACATTCATATTGCATTCCATCATCACTTAGTTACATTACATAATCACAATCATAATCATTTAGCTACATTTTACAATCATCTAAGTTGCATATCCATATTTCCATACATAACATGTGTTTATTAAGATAAACATACATTTCCAATTGCATCACATTTTACATCTATAATAAATGTTTATTAATATGAACATTTATTTGCATTATACATCATAGACCATAGATCACAAATAGGCATATACCACAACAAGTAAACCATCATTACATCCATCATGATACATTAATAGGTACATCCATAACATCAACATAATACATTGCATCACATAAACACCACACATCCATAGAATATAATCCATAAAGTGTACTACATCCATCAACATAAGCATCATCATAATCATATAAAATCATCATAAACCAACATATAGGCCATCAAAAAGCATCATATCATATATCATCATTGCAAAAATGTACATCACTCATATATACACATCAAAAAATATAATGTCCTGATACAATGCCTCAAAGGGCCAAAATGATAACTGTCACATAGAAGACCCTCTCTCTGATGGAATGGGGGATCCTGACCCTGGTGATGGCTGTGGTCCTGCTGGTGGCTGTGGCTGTGGTTGCGGCCGAACCTGTACTAGCGGAACCTACTAGGGCACATGTGATGGAGGACCCATCACCTGCTAGACAGACTGAACTGATGTAGATTTGTGTGACCTAGATGACCTAGCCTCACTAAGCTCACTAAATCTCACTGCATGCTGCTCTGCTGGCACTGCCGCATGATAGAGAACCCGATAATAATCTACCCATCGACTGGCCTCTGATAATTGTCCCTATGCCTGAGACAGCTGTGTCTGCATCAATGTCAACACTGGGGCCATATCGGTACCTGAGGCCTATAAACTGCTCACTGTAGCCTCTGCCTGCTAGGCTCTCGTAAGTGTCGCATCCCACTCCCATGTCAACATCTCTATCTCACCCTGAGCCTGGGCTAGCTATGCCCACAATGCAGCCATCTATCCATCTGTACCATCCAATAATGCCACTGTCCCCCGTAGCTACACCAACTCTGTCTTATAGCTCTTTAAGGCCTCCTGTAAGCTGGCTACCTATGCCCATAGGGTCTCCACCTCTTCCTCCTCTCCACTCTGAGGCCGCTAATGGGAGGTCAACCCTTGAAGCCTTGATTTTCCACTAGCCCCTGAGGTGCCCGCTTCTGCCTGTTGTCCTGCTGCTGCTACGATACCTACGGTGGGGGTATGACACCCCTATCCACCCTCAGCTATCCCCCATGCCGTCGAGGCCCTCCATGTTGTTGCACTACTCCAATCTGAACCTGCCCAACAGGTACCTATTGTATAGGTGCATGTTGTCTCACCTACTGCTAGGGCACCTATCTAGCTGTCACTGCTACTAGTACATCCATCGGCTGCCCATCCCTCCCAGCCTCCCCCTCCTCTCCATGTCCTCCAACCTCCACAAGATAATCTTCAATGATCTCCTCACCCTCCTTTAAGAAATCATCTCCATTAGAGTCATCATCCCCATCATCCTCTGACTCCTTATCTCCTGAACCTACCACCTCTTCTGTAGGGACTACCTCCTCTGATGGGTTAGTGAACTGAGTGGGTTGCCACATCCACCACCATGTCTCATATGCAGGAGTAGTACCTGCATCCCTAACAGTACACTGCCAATCCCACTGCAATGGCTGCAAAGCCGCAAAGTCCTCTAGAGCTACCAGCAGCTGTATGGCTGTAGGCCAAAAACACGCATCTCAATGGGTCCGTGCAAAAATAGCCATCTGCTGAGGAGTATCCTGGCGCAACCCAAACTATCGCATAACTCACGATGGTAGATACATGTCAATCATGTGGTCTCCTTGACCTATCAAATACCGCTGCTGGAAAGTAAATGACATGTGTACATCATCATCTAGCCACGGCTCCACCCCGACGTAAGGTCACCAGGTCACCTGAATGATATCATCTAGTACTCACCTCCAATACCGAACCTGTCCAGTATATGTGTACTCAACATCCTGGTATAGGAACACAAAGGCCTCAAATGGATGACGATAATACCCACATCTCGGCTGAGTAACTGTGATATGCTCCCAGATCCACACATGCAACAGAGTGACCCCAGCTGATAAGGCTCAATCATAGTGATAAACAATTGTATGCATCTCGTGATACAGCTGCGCTAGCATCGCTGGTCCCCAAGCATACACGGTCTCATGCCTCACCATCCCCTCGATCATCTCCCCCCAACCAACTGGAAATCCCCTGCCCCTCCTATCAGGCATCACCACACCACCAATCAATGCACACAGGAATAAGGTAAAGTGATCTACACCTGCCACTAGTGACCCCTCATAACTCATCTCCCACTCATCTGCCGACAAAGCAATGTGATCCCAGCTAAACAATCTAATCAAGTCTCGTCGTCCCCTCCTCGTGTCATATCTCACCCAACAGCCATGAATAGGTAGCTTGAGGATGTGATAAACATCCTCAAGAGTGATAGTGATCTCCCCAGTAGGTAGCAAAAAGTTGCAAGTCTCTTTCCAATACCGCTCCACTACCGCTATCATCAGAGCTCTATGAGCTCACAATACTGGCATCAACGCAGCTGCCAGGAGCCCCAACCTAGCTAGTTGAGCCCATGTGGCATCATCAAACTAGTCAAATAGTGCCATCACAGATGGCACGCATCGCTCCCGTGAGGACATTATGAATGACCTCATCTCCTGCATCCACAACTTTCTGGTAAAAAATTTACCAATCTTCAACCCTTTCCTCTTAAGTTGAAAGCCAAAAATATTTTGACACCAAAACAAACCATACTTTGCGCCATTTTTAAAAATGGCGCTACTTCTTCTCATGGCGATATTACAGATAATAGTGCCACTTCGAAAGAAACTTTGCACCACTCTCACAAATAGTGCTACTGCACAAGATACTTTGCTCCATTTTAAAAAATGGTGCCACCCTACCACTTGGCACTAATATAAGGAATAGCACCAATTCTCCCAAATCGCATATATCACATATTGCGCTGATCCCCTATATAGCGCTACTACTAAAAATAGCACTAATAGAGAACATAGCTCTACCCTACCACGCATTTGGTGCTAAAACACTAAAACCCTAAGTCTTCCACACATTGCACTACTATAGAAGATAGTGCCAAAATGCTAAATACATAGCGACAATCTACCTCTACTCTACCCTAGAGGATAATGCCAATCTAGAGGATCGTGCTAATCTGCTTAGTTTTCATGCTGCGCGATCTTGCGATAGCGCCGCAATCCCCAAACCCAATTCCTGAACCCAGAAAAATGTGACAAAATTAAAAAATCACAAAGCCAGGGTTAGGCCCTACCTGGGGTCCAGCCTCCGGTGCCCAGCCAAACGATCGAAAATGCTCAGAAATGTGTCAGAGTCACAAGAATCTGGGATTGCGCTCTGCCATCTCTCCTCTGCTCCTTCTCACCAAGTCAATGTGTGCAAATGTGGCATCCTTAAGGCCCACTAGTCCTAATATAGTAGGCTATGTCATCCTTCCACCCATTCTTTTTCCCCTCCAGGGTGCAGATCACAACCTTTTTCTACCATTTTTCTTCCTCCCATCTTCTTTTTCCATCCTCATCTAACTTTCACTCCCGTCACGTCCTTTCGAGAGATCTTCCTAAAAAAAATTTAATTTTTTCACCGACCTCTCGAGGGGCAATCCCTCACCCATCTTATTCCTCCCGACACCTGGGGCATATTTTTCTTTGACCTGACGCCATTTCCCTCCTAGGTCCTGACACCACGTCAAAGAGGGGCAAATGTAGACACCTAAAAATGTCTTTACCATCAAATCGACTCCCGACATCCCTAAACATACCAATTTCCCTTCTAATCAATTAATTAATTTTTTATTTAATTAATTATCCCTTCATCATTTTATTCCCAATAATTGAAGTAATTCTATTAATTCAATAGTTCAAACTTTAGCCAATTGATTTAATAAATATGCAATATTTATTTGGTCAATTTTCCCCTCCTCACTAAATCCAATTAATTAGCTAAATCATGTTTAACTAATTAATTCAGCCTATTAATTGACCTATCCCTACCCTAGGTAATTAAATAGCTATTATTTAATTGCCTACCCTAGCCTACCTCATCCTAGCCCTAGGATTTATTAAATACAACCTTGTTTAATTAATCTTGAACCTATCATTAAGATGGTCAAATCTAGCTTAACACCCTTCCCCACATCCTCCAAATAAAAAATTGAAATATATCCACATAAGTCAATTTTTTATTTAAATAAGTCCAACATCACATTTAATTCTCTTACAACCCCTTACCTATGCCATACCTCATTCATGTCCACTCATCCCCAAATGAATTTTTAATTCATTTTACATTCCCCATGTGAATCTTTAATTCACAAATAATCCATCTCACCCAACCTCATTCAATTCACCCTTTTTTCCCAAAAATGAATAAAAGATTCATATTTATTCCTAGCCCTCCATCATCCAAGATGAAATCTAGGCCCTCCACATTACTTTCATCCTCCACCATTGATCTTCCAAACCAATCTCCACCCTTGGATCAAAATCTCTCCAAAATCTCTATAAATACAACATCCTCCAACCCTTTTGGGATTCAATCTTCAAGTAATGTTATCATGCCAAAATATCCATTGAGCTAGTTTATGAGTTGCAATTAGGATAGATCATTTCACATTGTATTCATCAACTAGGGTATATCATATCTTAGGAGCTCTTGGGTGCAAAGCTCCTCTCCCTTTTGATGAGATTGGGTTTTCATGTCTAGGTATAACTCTTTGTTTTGTTATGCATTTAGTTTATGTTTTACCTTTGATTTTGGATTTCCCAATCACAATATTTTCCCAAGTCAGTCATCTTCTATTTAATCACCATTAGGGAACATGTACCTAAACTCTTAGCTAAAACATTAGTCTTATTTGTAAAACACAAGAATAGCTAAAGCGTAACATAAGCATCTAAGGTGACATAATCTAATAAGACAATATCAAATAACTACATCTAGTTGAAAATAATCTAAGGCTAACATGATTCATATATCATAGATGTGAAATCAATAACCCATAGTATTCCTAATGCTGTTCACTAGATAATATAATCACTAGTCAATATATGTGGTGAAAATAGTGCAGTTGAAATACAACTATAGATTTGAACATCAAATCATAACACATGCATCCAAAATACACAATCAAACATCTTGATGTCAGTATAAAACATTGGTAAATATGGTATCAATATCAAAATCAAAGTCAATTATCAAGTTAAGAGACATATTCCTATGGGCCTTGTAGATATGAGAGGGTTATCTTGTTGAAACCTATGTTCGATGCACTATAGAGGGGACTTAAGAAGAGAGGGAGAAACTAAGAAGCAAAATCAATGACCACGTAGTTAGAATATATTTAGTTAAATTCATACAAATTAATAAAAATAAACATTGCATTTTTATACAAATTGAAAGGAATTCTTAAAAATTTGTAGCCTACAAAAGCATCTCCATAGTGAAATCAAGATGCACAATTTTTATTGCATCTAAGGGTATTATTATTGTGTGTTAATATTGTTCCTACACTATTAGAATTGTTTAATTTAAGTTAAAACACATTTTAAAATATTATTTTCTCACAAATACTACACTTGTTTTGTGAGAAAATGTATTCATGTGGTTTCAACAAAAATCTTTTTGATTGAAAAGATTTTGGTCAAAAACATTTCAGCCGAAACTACCTAGTTGACAAAAAAACATGGAAATTTACCCCTTGTTTTATAAACTTTTTCAAACCCTATCTTTCAGTCAAGCTTTCTCAAATCATGGATATTTTCAACAAAATATAAAAATACTCTTTGGTAGCTCTCAGAACTCAGAATTTAAAAATATATTTTTTAATATTTTAATTACTTTAAGTAACTCTTTTGTATTCACTACAAGTAGGTCATTATAATCAAGCATAAGGCTAATTAGAAATTTTAAAAAGTATACTAAAATTAATTTTAAAATTTAAGAAAAATAAGGTACACTAGTGGAGAGAATCCTCTCCAAAAGGGTATAATTTATTTTTGTTTATGATAAATAGAAGACATAAAGTGGAGGATTGTCAAAACTATTACATTTTAATAATTGACTTAAAAATTTTATTTACAAAATAAATATTTATATAAAAAAAAAAATTCCCCATGCACTAGATATTTAAGTTAGCTAAGTGGGAAAAAATTCAAGGAAAAAAAAAATTTGCTATATTAAAAGTAGAGACCTGTCAACCTCATTTTCTAAACGTTTTTTAGCAATTAAATTATAGTGTCAACTTTATAAGAAACTATATCCAAATATATAATTTTTTAAAGAAAAAATTATAAACTTAAATTACACTAAAAATTCTACATTTCATTAGTTTATACCATTTTAAAATTCAAAACATATATGTCACTTTCAAATGCTTTAAGTTAAAAAGTTGGACTTGTGTTGGCCATTTCCTTTATAAAAAGGTGACAGGGTTCTAAACTTTCACCCTGAGAAGATCCATATTTAAGTGTATTATTTTGAAGTAATTTTAACTCGGCATTCTTCACATTGGCACATTGAAGGAAGTATAGCTATTAAGGCTCACACTTTGTTGAATAGTAGGCAATAATACATTAACAATTATTCTTTGTAGCTCATCATCTAGAATTTGAAAATGCATCTTAGCTGACAAGGATTGGAATATAATAACTTAGTCATGTATACGCTTATTGGATCCTTGTGTATAATCAAATAAGTTTGAAATAGTGACCTTTAAACCAATATTTACATAAACTTGGTTCACAAATACATTGGCCGAACTAGAGAAACAATGTATAGATTCATGAGGAAGTGAATATAACCATTCAATAGCATAACATTTTAAAGTCCTTGGGAAGATCTTAGCATGTAACTTATCATCATATGCATAGTCCAAACATGGAGAATTGGAAGATCTCAAATGTGTCATAGGATCCCCTTTTCATTTATACTTCTCAAATTTGTAATGCCCACTAGTCTGTTTGCCTTATGTGTTTTCCAATTCATATGACATATGTTGTAATGAGTGTTTCATCAGTGTATTATGTGATTCTTGTGTTATGATTCATTACATGAAACTTGTAGATGAGGACTATTGTGCCATAGAGGTGTTGGGTGTATGCATGGAGTTGTGGGACCAAAAAGTCGCCACATGACTTTTTAGTCCCATGCAAATAAAAAAGCAAGCACGTTTTAACGCACTCACATTTTGCTCTACATAAAAGTAAGAAAACACGCATTTCCTCATACCCACAGCCAAAAACATAGTTTGGAGAGAAAAAACTAGTGTCATAGCACGAGCGCATTCAAGGAAGGGAAAATCAATGTTTTCACGATGCCACCTCACCAAACCCACTCCCGAAGACATTGTGAAGCAAATGTAGAGGGTCTGGCAGCCGAAGAAGGTAGGATTTGATTAATATTTGTGAGTTTGAAAAGAATTTTGGACTTTTTCAATGTTTGATTAGTTTTTTTATATTGAATTCACAGTTAATGAGGTAGGACAAAACACAAATCCAGTTGAGGAGGGTCAAAACAACCCCGAAAACCCTCAAAACCCCCCACCTTCACATCCTCACCATAAAAGAGACACAAGAAAACTATTTAGGGAAAATAGAAGAAAATAAAAGAACATCTTCAAACCCTAATTGAAATGTTAAACAATCCAAGTGCAAGCACTGATTGTAGGAGAGCACTTGCGAAGTCATTAAAGATGATTGTTTCTCACACCAAATCAATGACAAAACAAACCAAATTTCATGACGATAGGGAGAGGTGTCAGTAATACTATGCCAACAAATTGTCTTATGAACAAGTGAAGAATGAAAAAATTTCAAAATTTGCATTATGTTCAAACTTTAGTAATCCTAAAACTAGCCAAATATTAGAATAGACTTGCAAACGCTTGCCTATTCATTGGTGTAGAAATCAAGATATATCCCAAAACTTTTGGGATAGATGGTACATGGTGTTTGACGAGTGTCCATGCAACAATAATGATGTACCACAATATATCTTGAGGAAACTCCATTGCGAGTTCATCCTCAAGAAGATTCAAAATTATTTTAACATTTGAGAGTTCCAGGGCAGAGGTGGTGGATTTGCCCAAGATAGAAAGGGGGTACAGTGAGACTAAAACTATGTACTTAAACCCTTGTTGAGGCTAGAATGTGTGTCACTCCCTTCGACTTTGAAGGAGAATGTTGAGGTGGAGACACTACATTCATTGAGTTCTCTCACATAGTCTCTAGCATAGCATAGTGTTGATCTCACCCAGGCTGATGAGGGTGAGAGTAACAAGCATCATTTGTCCCCACATTTGTGAAGTTCATGTGGGAACCTGTGTGATTATGGGATGCAGGACTCATGGTAGGACTCTTGGTAGGATGTTGCAATGTAGGAGCAGCATCCAATGATGGACACATCCATATTAGAGGATATTGTTCTCACAGATGATGCCTTAAAGCATACATTTCGTATAGACTCTCAGGTAATTTTTTACAAGTTTCATCTTGATTTAATATATTCTTACTTAAATTTTGTAATTAATTTTATATGACTATCTATATTATAAGTCAAAATTAATGTATGTAATTGTCTGCATAATGAAATTCCACGGTCAAAGTCTTCATCTTCCCTCTATTAGCCATCCATTGGTGGGCTATGAGAGGAGGTCGAGTCAGCAGGTATGTAATTTATCACATGATCATAAATATAATACATATATCAATGGTAATATTATTTAGTGATAATTTGATGATTTCAATAGGGAGCTTCACCAGCATCTCCACAGTTTCCTTGGTCCCCTGGATTCAAAACCACTTATATAGAGGTAAATTTAACCATTTGTAATTATTATGCATTCAAATAATGTTATGTATCTATTTTGGTTGAATAACCTTGAACTCTATTTTCAAATGCTGAATATAGACACTTCTCCTCATCTTCATGAGTCAGTGCAAGTAGGCATTGATGTAGCCATGTTGTCTTCAAATCCTTTGACCGAGGTATGAGACAATAACATGAAAATGTTATTTTGTATTTCTTGTTTTATCTCATGTCATTTGATGTACATAAATCATATTTATGTTTAGTCAATTTTTCTTCTTGATGCTTCTCACAGGAGATCGCAACTGCAACCCACCCAACTACAGATGAAGAGAGAGAAAAGATGATCGAGAGTGATCATCAAGTAGCGGTAAGTGTTTGATTACATATTTGATGTTATATATTTCATGTTTTCTATATTAATGTGCATATTGTTTGATTGTATGAACAAGTGGAGCTGCAAAAAGCTCTGTCAAGGAGGTCTACTCGATGGGAGAGAGGATGAGTCACTGATTGGCTCTCCATCTTCATGGCCAAGCAAGGTCCACTGATTATTTGATGAAAGTCCATAGGAAACTAGATTTTGGGACATTTTTTGTATGCCTAGATGGCTTTGTATACATACTTTTGTATGTTACCGATATATATTTTTGTATATGCATATATGGATTTGTTTGGACATGCCTATATGGCTTTATATATAGGCTAGATGTTATGTTCATGACATTATGTTTATAACATTTTATATTAAATATTTAATATGATGATCAATTATCGTTATAGGAATTTGGTTTTACACGTGCCAATTTTATTTGCCTGAGAGTTTATAAATCATTTTCAAATAATCCATTTTGTGCATATATTGCAATCATTGAATTCCATGAGACTGTGCATTTCTTTGAGGCATCATGTCAAATAGTTCACACGCCTTGTCTATGCTTCCACACTTTCCGTACATGTCTACAAGGATAGCTGCAAATACAATATGTGAAAAAATTCCTATATCCTTTATGCTTTGATGGTTGTCCACACCATGTTCCCCAGATCCCATTTTGGTATAGACAAGGAGGATTTTGGATAAGGTTGTGTAATTTTATTTTAGACATGCCAATTGCATTTGGTTGAAAGTTTCTTTTGTGAATTTGCTTGAAAGTTTCTAAAGCCTTATGAAAAATCCATTTCATGCATATCTTGCAATCATTGCATTCCATGAGATAACATTTCTTTTAGGCATTGTGTCAAATAGTTCACGTTCCTTGTATATGCTTCCACACTTTGCATACATGTCTTGCAAGGTAGTTTCAACTACAACATTTGACAAAATTCCTATATCCTTTATGCTTTGATGGATGTCTATACCATGTTCCAAAGATACCATTTCTAAGGTTTTGGAATTTGGCTTTACACTTGCCAATTGTATTTGCTTGAAAGTTTCTAAAGCCTTATCAAAAATCCATTTTGTTCATATCTTGCAATCATTGCATTCCATGAGGTGACATTTCTTTGAGGCATCATGCCAAACAATTCACATGCCTTGTTTATGCTTCCACACTTTGCATACATGTCTCCAAGGGCAGTTGCAACTACAACATCTAACAAAATTCCCATATCTTTTATCCTTTGATGGATGTCCATTTTGGCATAGGCAAGGAGGATATTGGCTAAGGTTGTGGAATTTGGCTTTACACCCGCATATTTTCTTAAAAGTTTATAAACCCTTATCAAAAAAATCTATTTTTTGCATATCTTGCAATCATTGCATTCCATGAAATGGCATTTCATTGAGGCCTCATGTCAAACAGTTCACATACCTTGTTTATGCTTCCACACTTTGCATACATGTCTACTAGGGTATTTGCAACTACAAGATCTGACAAAATTCCCATATCCTTTATGCTTTGATGGATGTCCATACGATGCTACAAAGATCCCATTTTGGCATATGAAGGGAGGATGTTGGCTAAGGTTGTGGAATTTGTCTTTACACCCACCAATTGCATTTGCTTGAATGTTTCTAAAGCCTTATCAAAAAATCCATTTTTTTCATATCTTGCAATCATGGCATTCCATGTGACGACATTTCATTGAGGCATCATGTCAAACAATTCACGTACCTTGTCTATGCTTCCACACTTTGCATACATGTCTACTAGGTGACAAGGGTCGTTGGTCCTTAGCATTTAATCATATTTTCATGTGTCAAATCCAGGGATGTGTCCTTGGCTATCTACAATTAGGAATCCCATAGTTGCCAGTTTATTTAACTAACTCTAATGATCTCTATTGATTGAGAAAACTAATGCTACTGATCTATTCATTATGGAAATAAATTCTAGGAATGCTAGAAACAAAGCTGAAACAATGAATTGCTAATGTAGATCTATACTAATCCATACAATTGAAACATACATTTATCTATGAGAAAACAGTAACTATCTTTCTAAATAGAATCTGAAATAGAATAACAAACAAACAATACTAGCCTTCTACCTTGGTGGTGGGAGTGGGCCCTTGCTCCTCACCCTCAGGACTAAAGACTAAGGCAATGAATCAAAACAAGAATATAATATCACAATTCCTCTTCAATCTAACCCCATCAGTATCCTTTTGTATTTAGAAAAATGTCTATGACAAAAAAATGAGATTACAATTATCTGCTTCCATTCATATCTATTTCTGCTTCTATCTTATATATTTATATAAAATCTAGCGATGAGATATCACTTATTCTAACTACTAGTTTATCTATGAGATAGCATCAATCTCTTATTCTATCAACTGTTTAACTGCAGAGTAAAATCATGCAATTGAAATAGATTTTAGTGGAACAATAGTCCCACTAAATCTGAGTCTTAGTTTCAAATACAACTGGGCAGTGAGGCCCTGAAATATAGGTACTTAATCAGTTTGTCGAGAACTCATGCAAATTCAAAAAGAGAAATAAAACTTCTAATAGTTAACTAGGGTCTTCATTCGATTACTCAGGTGCTGATTGAGTAACATCTGGAGCACCCTAATTACCACTGGAAGTGTTGACTCGCAACGGCATTGGAAATCTACATTTGTATTAAAGAGGCTCCTGAGGTGTGTGCTTCTATCTGCAGCTCCAAAGATATGCTCATGACTTTATGTCTAGCTCCAGAGATATGCTTATGACTTTAGTCCAGCTCCAGAGATGATTCACCCCCTTATCTCAAAATCTCTCTAATCATATTGGAAAAGATTGGAGACTAGTGTGGTATCCTTATGTCAGCTTCAAAGATTATTAGGACCACCTCCAGAGATGCTCAAAATTGTCTTTACCTGAACACCTACACCTGTAGATTCAAAAAGAGAGAATTTTTGCATATTTCCATTAATTTAATGCACATTAGTCCTTCAATCAAAAATCATGATTTTAGGTAATTCATCTCTTATTAACATAATTAGAACAAATCTTGTCAATCTACTTTGGTGCAATCATTAGAAGAATGGAATAAGAAGGAAGAAAAAGAGAGGTAAAAAGGTGTATTATCATGGGTGCTACCTGGCACTCATCATCCCCGCCGAACTTAAAGGTTAGCAGGTCCTACTGCTTTTCATAATTTGGACTTATTTAGGTGGAATATTCTATCAGTCAAATTGAAGTCATCTGTAAAAGTGTGCCAAGTGGTGCGGTTTGTATTACGATTTCCTTTGAGCTGATCAACCTGCTTCATCCATTCTTGAAATTTGGCATCTTCTATTTGTTCAGCCCAGATAGGTAGTGGTTCAATAAAGAGAGGATGTCTGAAATGGCCACCTATCCACTCTAGTTGGTATTTATCCATCAATTTGGACACTGTCCTAGCCTTCCTCATAAACAACCTTAGGTTGGCAGAGGACACCACTTCTCTCATCTTTTGTTCTATAGTTAAAGTGTTCCACCTTTTCTTCGCCACTAGAAGCATTTGATTAGATAAACTCTTTATGAGGAGACCAAAATCAATGGAGCATTCCTATAGATGTTTTAGATATAAAGGAAAAATCTTGGTCTTACCTTCTGGGGAGTAAATGTTTGCCCCGAAATGAATCTTAAGAGCATTGGGATTTAGACATTCCCTTCTAATGAAAAGGTTTGTTTCTGCATCCTTCTTTATATAAGCCTCCATCCTTTCATTCCAAATCTGATAATTTCTAATCAGTGACATGAATGCCCTAAGTTGGCATTCTCCTAAAAAATAGTTGATAATGAAGGTATGATCTGTTGGAATTAGTCCAGACAACTGAGAGGGGGGTGAACTAGTTGTCACACAATTTAAACTTTTCTACCTTTAATCAAATTAATGATATAAACATTATAGCATTAATCAATAACACATGAGCAAAAACATGAATAACACAATTGACACCAAGATTTTTGACGTGGAAACCCGGTTAAGGGTAAAACCACAGTGGGAGTTAACCCACAAAGATTATACTCCATTAAAAGTATTACAAAGGGGAATGCACATGCATTCGAGCTCACTACTCAAAAGAAGGCTTACTTGCCTATAGAAGGCTCACTGCCTACAGAAAGAATATTACAATGAGTTTGAACTGATAATTAGCATCTGCCAATGCAAGGATTCAGCTCCAGTTAAGCATAGAATACTGACTTGATACACTTCATCCTTACTCTACCCTGTTTACTGTTCTGCTAACATCTGAACCTTAGATCTCTGCCCTTTTCACACTTATTCTATAGTTGCATCACACACACTTCTAAATCACTTAACTTCATCAGCTATATATATCCGCATCATGATATTCAACCACTTGTCAGTAAGCTTCGAGAACACTTAGAACTTTGTTGAAGAGTCTGCTCTGTCAGGTAAATCCATGCATAACTTGTAATGCGGACCAAAACTTGCATTCACAAATCATTAATCATGTTGACCACTATCACTGATCATCACAAATCATCCAACTGACAACTTTCATTTATTTGGAACCAAGATCAATTACAAGGTTGGCATGTTCTTCTGTTGTCTGCACTGTCAAACTGTAACCCCATACTCAGATGCAAATAAATTTTGAGTCCTTCATCACCGGAGGTTAAAATTCTAGATTTACATTACCCTGACAATCCTTATGACTCCTTTAGATCCACAACAAACTCTAATTTACCACCGGAGAGATCCAGACCAAAATACCGGACCCTGTCACATGCTTTATTTCTGGCTACCCGAACTTAGATAAATTCTGATTCTGACTTCCGGTATGAACAAATTATGTTATGTGGATAAGTGGAATAGTCTCAGTTGCCATCAATGACAACACTTGTCATGCGAAGTAGTGTCTCTTGCCAACAATCTCCCCCTTTGGCATTGATTGCAACACTTAGTGAAAAATGACTAAGTGTTACTCCCCCTTACTCTATACTCTTATGCTCACCACTAATTCTAAAGCTCCCCCTTTGCTGGATTCCTCATTTTTCACTGTTCTTCATTCCCCCTTTGACATCAATGGCAAAGGATGAGGTCCACAAGCCAAATTTCTCAAAAATTCTATATATAGTGTCGTATATGTACAACCAATCCTTAAGTTATATTTACATGAACTTGAGAATATCTACAAAACTAATTTTCAATTGCTCAAGTTTAGAGGCCCAACTACTTTTCATGCCATCCAAAATTGAGATGTGTCCACTCAGTAGAAATGTGTATGCTTCTGCCTTTGTTAGATCTAAAGGATCACTTGTCTAAACTACAATTTGAGCTTCTGATAGTGCATTAAACATTGTTTCTAACTTGGGGGCAATCAATCCCCGGAGCTCACACATTCTCTTCATAATATTCCCTCTTTCTTTAACAAGCTTCTTTATTTTATCAATCAAGCTGATTACTTGACATTCTTGACTTGTAGGAGAAACTATTAGAGGATCAAAATTTTGAGATAGATTTGACATTTTTTGTTCTTGCTCCTTTATCTTCTTCTCAATATCCTTACTAACTTTGGGCCAAGATAGATAAAATTTGTACATATCACCTCCATCACTTAGAGCATTTTGAATACTCTTTATACTGATACCAAATATCATCCTATCATTCCTTATTAGGCTCTTTATTTCACTAAATTTCTTATCCAAAAAATTTACTTTTGACTTTAGTCTCTGCAAACTTCTCAAAAGACTCAAAATGTGTACTTACAAAATTTACAAGATTCTTCAAATGACCGGAGGGAGTGTCAGATGGATTCTTCTAGAGGGTTGCATTATCTTCTCCAATACTCCAGTTGTAAGGCCTAGTAGCTCACTGTCCTCAATGTGAGATTTCAACATCTTTTCTCTTGTCTTAGCTTACGTGAAAGATGCTATCTTCATTACTTGAACCGGAGAGAGAGCATCTAGATTGATCGGTCCTTGAAACAGCTCTGGTTCATCAAACTCAAGCATTTCTTTACTCAGGAAACCTTTTGCTGCATCTATAGTGTCTCTTGCTACAATTCTTAAACCATCTTCCTTCACTTGAGATTTCTCAGCATCAGAATTTATTTGTGTGGGTGCATTAACAATTGCACCATCTTCTTCTACCTTATCTTCTTTACCCTCTTTTTTCTCTTCCTCTACTTCACCTTTTTCTATCATCTGTAGGGGGAATCTTTTCTTTGTCTTCATCACTTTCTACCTATTCCAGAGGGCTTTGTATAGTAGCAATATTATCTTCTTTTCCGGATTGATCAAGTGGAGTGAGAGTATCTCTAGCATCATCAGTTTTGTCCATCATCTCTGAGTCTTCTTTGTTTATTTTCTCCTCTTCCGAAACTGAGGAGTCATCAACTTTAGTTTGTTGCTCACTGATGTTTACTTTTTCAATATCTAGAATTGATGAAGCAATCCCATCATCTGTCTCCTCATAGGTTTGCTCTAGAGGATCTAGAATATTATCTTGGTAATCATTTCCTTTTCCAATTTCTCCTCTTGAGGTTTCTAGTTTTGAAACTGTAGGATTATCTTCCTCAATTTGTTCCTTAGAGACAACATAATGTTTGTCTTTATCTAGGGCCTTCCTCAAAATTTCCTTTGTTTCTTTTGCAATTTCCTCAGTTTCCCCAAGCATTAGCTTGTTTGTCCTTATTTTGCTTATGAAATCATCTTTTACTTTCTTGAGTAATTTATTTGCTTCCTTTTTGGACATTACTAGACACAAAGTGGAGAGGACATATTCTCTGAGTTCTAGGTCTTTAGCCTTGGCTGCTTCCTTCCTCATCTCCAGTATTTTCCTTAATCTTTTAGGAAGTATTTTGTAAAATTTCCAGTAGAGCTCTATTGAATTTATTCAAGTACATGATGGTAGCATCTTCCAAAATTTTCTTATTTGCTTGATCAAAATTATCATAATAATCTTTGATAGGCCTTAGATTTCGATGAACAATAATTATTTTTACAATTTCATCAACTATCATAGCAACCTTACCAGTTTCTTCCTTTTTACTTGCCTTTTTGCTTCCAAAAGGTTGGTCCTCATAATCCTTTGAAGTCTTGGCTTTCTTGGATCTCATCTCTTTAACTTCTTCATCTGTCTCTATCTCTTCATCTTCTTTTGTGCCCACATATGTTCTTGTGGCCTTTGTTTTCTTTCTCTTAATTCCTTCACTGGATGGTCTATCTTCTAGTTTTGTAGGTTTAGGGGAAACAGAAGCAGTAGTAGAGATTCTAGTAGTCCTTGAAGCAGAGGATGGTTCCACTAAAGCATCTTCTTGTTTCTTGTCCTGCCTTTCTTTTTCAGCCTTTTCAATTCTTTCTCTGTTTTCCTTCACTGTTTCCTTGGTTAGTCCAATACTCTCAAGACACTTTTCAACTTGCTTCTGCACTTTCCTTTTGGTCTCTAGCTGTCTGAGCTACATGTGCAATTTTAGACTTAGCTCCTTGTATGTTCCAAACCTTTCCACAGATGTTTATTTTGATTTTCTCAGGAGATGTTGAGCATACATTTCCAAAACTTTCTCATCAACCTCATAGCGCATTGGCATAATCCATATGGTTCTGGGTTCCATAGCTTCCATCAAGCACTGATCAGTGTCAACCATAAAGCATATTTCATTCTCATATTTCTCCACAACTGACTTAGGGATTCTCTCTCTTGCATGCATCATACATTGAAATTTTTTGAAGTAACCTCAAATGGCTTTCTTCTGAGCTTGGGAATCACCAAGGCTGAGTAGATGATCTTTTATTTGCCATGCAACTAGCCTGTCATTTGTCTAGTACACACCTTAAACTTTAGGCACTTCATTCATAAAATAGAAGAATAAACATATAATCAAGGAACCATACTTGAAGGTATTTTTGTTATCTTTCTTTATTGTGCTTAGATTCTCAATCATTTAATTTTGTAGTAGTTCACATATGTTATAATTAGCATTCTCCTTCAACATTTGATAGGCTGCATATATTACAGTTTCAAAGATAGAATTTTCCCTGCTGGGGTGGTAAATCTTGTACCCAATCACCATGGAGGCAAATTTAACATCTGGTTCAATAATATTGTTGATGGTCATTGCCCTTATATCAAACTTGGCACCGGTAGCATTAGTCACTGTCTGGTTTTTCACGGCTTTCAGCATGGGTAATCCACCAGTTGAATTTAACCTAGTTATAATCTTGATAACATCCTTTGTAATATTAAATAGTTTCAATAGCCATATGAACTCATCATGTATTCGGCTCAAGATATATCGAACCCATTCATTCTCATCAAATGTTAGAAATCTAATGACTTGTAGAAAATGTTTGCTTTCTAGGGCTTTGTATTCCAGTTTCAATTTATAGCTATCATCCCTTAGGTAGTTGTTAAACAAATCCAAGAGTTTTAGGTTTCCAAATTCATCAATGCTATAGTGGATGTATGCCCTAATATCCTCAACATGCAGTATGCCATATGGAACTCCAGAAAATGCACCTAATGGTTCAACTTCAACTGACTTGTATGGATGCTTATT
Source organism: Cunninghamia lanceolata (assembly GCA_027924645.1). Classification (NCBI taxonomy): domain Eukaryota; kingdom Viridiplantae; phylum Streptophyta; class Pinopsida; order Cupressales; family Cupressaceae; genus Cunninghamia; species Cunninghamia lanceolata. The sequence continues at coordinate 5,995,045 of BSBN01000209.1, forward strand.
AAATATTGGTCGGGGCCTTTCAGTTACATCAACAACTAGAGGTGTAGCCATCTCAATAGATTTTAGATTCAAGGCTTTACAAAGAAGTACCTTTTTCTTCCGCAAGGTTAGGGTTGATCAATTGCCTGTTGAATTCACTCTTCATGCTTCAATTTTTGGATTTGCAGCTCAGATGCTCTTCTTCTTGTTTCCTTTGAATGCAAAGTGATTCAAATGCATGACCAAGTGACCTTTTATCCTCCGCAAAACCTAATTTGGTATTGTAATAAATGCATTGTCCTAACTTCATCTAGTTACTCTGTTTCTTGAACATTTCTTCATGAATCACTCTGTAAATTTCCATATCAACATCTTTTCTTCTGAAAATCCTTCCAAAGCTTCTAAAATAATTCAAAATATCTTCTCTCTGTTGGGTTTTTTCCCAAACTGGATGCTTCCTAGTTATCTCTACAAGGTAGCCATCATTGATCAATAGGATTTCTGGGCTAGGGGCCAACAATACAGGAGATAGACCCTATAAATATCTCCTCTCCTTCTTTAGGCTCTGCAGAATCAAGGGGGGTATTCCCTATTCAACATCCATAAAATATGCTTGTGAACTTATTGGGATGTTGACACAAAGCAGATAAATCCTCTCTTATGTAGACCAAAACTATAAAATAATTGCAAAGGGGCTAGCTTTGGGCTTATGCTCAGTTGTGAAACGAAGGATTCTTTCACCTAAAATTACTTCTAATGTCCTAAAGGTTTATATTTGAAGTTTGAATTTGTATTTTGTATTTGGATGCAAGACTGGGACCTTGGGTTATAACCTCAATACAAGACTAGACTGGTGCCTATCTCGGGGCTCAGAGTCAACTAGACATATACATGTGAATGATTTGCACAAACTCAACAAAGATTCAAGTTTCAAGGGGTTAGATTGGTGCTTTCCTTACAAACATCACCCAAGAATGAGTATTTAGCAATCTCTACTTACAAATATCCCTGTTGCCATACATTCTTCCTCATACTTCACCTAAAATAGTTTAATCCACTCCTTGAATGGAAGTTAGAGATCAAGCATGCAATACATAAATTTATATCCTAGAATCTTAGTAACCCTTAGCAACCAGATTCAAAAGAAGGGATACATACAACCATGGAGACAAATAGCTAAACACATGCCATGAAGCATTTTTCATATAAAAATGACATAAAACTAGACATATATGCAACATGCATTCAAATGCAACTCATAAACTTACAAAAGAGATAGAACAGCCCAAAAAAGCTCTATTTTCGTTATTCCTCCCAAAAATTACCCAGGTCTTTCACCACCACCCCAAAAATGAGTGACATAGTTCTCCTATATATAGCAAGAACATGTACTCAACAATTAATTACATGGGATTTTCAAAATACTGCCATATACATTGCACCATCAAAATGGTGCCCAAAACATTCAATGCAGTAGGTAGAAGAAGAAGAAGGGAGCAGTTGAATTCAGGAAGCATGCCGCCGCTTGTAGATTTTCCTTTAAAAAATGGTAGCTGGCCTATCATTCATTGGCCATACCTCTGCACTTCATCATCAAAGCCAACCAACTGATTTCTAGAAATGCACAGTTCACGTGTTTTTTGAAGTTTCTTCTATCTGGAATGCAGTCGTGAACACACAGAAATTCCTCTCTTGATTAAAATTTGAATGATGGCCTTTGATCCTTCTCATCACCAAGATTAATGGCCTCAAATCATGCTAAAAAGTCAACCACCAATGAAATTATGCCACATAGGTGCATTATCCCCTTTGACTTTTCACAGCGCGAACATACATTTTATGTTTTTCACCCATTTTTGCCTTCAAATCCTTGCATATGTAATTGTATTTACATACAACTGACTTGGACACATGGCAACCCCTGATTGGTTCTCCATCGCTGTGAATTTGCATCTTCATCGGCCCATTAGAGAAACCCTGGACTTGGTCGCTGACAAGCGAAGCCTTGCCGATGACACTTTGTATGTCCATTTGTATCTCCATTGCCCATCGGCAGGAACATGAATTGGGCCGCCGATGCACTATGTCACATCGATAAAACCTTTGTATGTCTCATCGGCCATCAAAGGGACCCCTAGCTTGGCTACCGATAGACAAAGTCTTGCCGATGACACTTTGTATGTCTACCCCTTGTATATTCGAACATAAAAACTCATCGGCCTATCGGTGGGACCACAGAATGAGACACCGATGTGCATTGTCTTGGCGATATGACTTTTGTTTCCTCACTTTGAACTTAACATTTTTTCTTGATGGGAAAAGGAGGTAACACAAGGCAAAGGGGGCCAGTCATTCGACGGGCGCTATGACATGAAATGCATCTTGAGTGACAGATGACCTACTGCAGACGGTCAACGCAGAAATAGAAGATACAATGCAGGAGGTTGAGGGAAAAAAATGCCTAAGGCATTAAGAGTTTGAGGGAACAAAAATATAGGCTTGCAAAAATGACTCAAAACCCTAACCCTGGGTGGGCACCACCGCTCTCATGGTGCCATATCTGGGAACCCACTTACTGGCTAGGGAAATTTGATTTTCAATGCAGCTCCCACTGAGCCAGAGCTCCTAATTCAATTCCCAGAGGAATTATCAGCACCAGATTCTGGTACAGACCCATTACTATTGTTCACAATTGTTTTCTTGACCCATGACTCGCTCATTTCATTCTAGATCTCATTCACATCAATTTTCTCTTTGTATTTGTCTTGTATCTACTCATCCAGTTTTCTATTTACCAGACCCCATTTTTCATTAATCCTAGTTCTATAGAATCTTGCAATATTACTAGATTTATTGCAATTAAAGCATACAACATTTCTTTGGTTATATATTTGATTTCCTCTTGATCTACACTAATTAGCCATGTGTCCAAATCCATTGCAAGCAAAACAGTACGACTGAAAGAATTGCCATTAGAGTTATTCATTATCATACTTCTACATTCATTAGATTTATGACCATACCTCTTGCACTTGAAGCATTGTCTAGAGAAGGATGGACCATTTTGATTTACTCTGCTTCTACACTGAGTAGCTTTATGGCCAAATTTATTGCAGTTAAAACAATTTCCATTGAAGGATGGATATCTTTGAGCATTTGGCTATCTTACCGAAGGTCTTCTAGGTCTATTTCTTCCATTTCTTGGTTGAGAATTTATTTGTCCAACTCCAGAGCTTTCACCTTTCTCATATCCAAGACCATGCTTGTCATCAACCTTTTTTTGACCTTCGAGCAATGCTTCAAGTTTAGCTAAGCTTATGTTGTTCTCAAAATCATCTATGCTCGTTTTTGTAGACAACCCCTACGAAACTTATCCTTTTCATAATCTACACTCTAAGTTCGCAAATTGAGACAAGATTCTCTTGGTCTTATGCGAAGTTGTATGACATCCTAAACTAGTTTACAACATTCCCTCGAATCAATTCCTCAAAGTTTGTGCAAATCGATTAGGTTGTAAACTAACCAAAATATCAATTTTGATCATGTTTGGGGTGTTAATGAAATTTTGAATCTTTATATGCAATGTCGGCAAAATTTGCCACTATTGCATATTCTATTGTCTGCTTGTGTTGTGTCGGCACTTTTCACCGCTTTTACATAGTCTTTTCATTTACACATGCTCAAGTGGCATGTTTTGCTACCGTTACATATTCTCCTTTGAAAGCAAGCGCATAAGTGATGATTTTTGCCACTGTTGTGTTAATGATTAGCACATGTCATGTTGGCAGAAATTGCCACCTGATCAAGATCTTCAAAATCTCAAACTTTAGTGGCATTAATGGCCACTCGTGTTAAGCATTAAGAGCTTGTTCTTGACCTTTTTAATGTATTAACTCATTGTTTTTCATCATTTCTTTTCTTCTAAAGCCTCCCAGTCGATTCGTGAATCCCTCCTCAAACCATCCGATCACGTTGCTTTGGATTCTAATGGATTTCAAGATGCCATCATTGTGTTTAGGGTTTCTCCCTCTTTAACAGGTAAGTCTTTAAACATTTTTTTTGTTATTGTTTCCTTGTTAGGGTTTTTTTGTTTCTTGTTAGTTGAAGCGATCAAACCCGTGTCTTTTGAGGATTATATTGTTTGTATGTCGTTCTAAACAAATCATATTTTTTGTATCTTTCTTCTTTTTAGGCACTTGTAAAACCCTATTTTTGTTCAAATCTCCTCTAGCTAATATTTTATTGTGAGTGTTTGCCAAATTTTTGTCTCATGAGAAGTTGATCTCTTTGTGCCCACATGGCAAGTTTTACCCCTTAAAAACATATTCATTGAAAACCAATTTTCACATAAACATACGATATCAGCGATAGTGGCCGCTCTAACATGTTTCTATTATGAATGGGTTAAATGTCATGACGGCTATATTTGCCGATCAACACCTTCCATAAGCTTGTGAACAAAGGCAAAGTCGGCAGAATCTGTCGCTTTTGTATTTGAAGATGTATCTAATTGCAAGTGTATGGGCGGAAAAATTCACTGCCCTTACACAAAGAAAACTCTAAAATACTAACATGCAGTGTCGGCATTTTTTGCCACTAAAACATCATGCACTTGCATTCTTCTAAAAACATGTCAAAGCGGTAAATTTTGCTGCCGATACACAAGCTACCTACAGGGTCGGTAAAAATGGCTGCCCTAACACTTGCAAATTATCCCTCATGTGCAAGGGTGGCAAATCTTGCCGCCTGTGCACAGATTCTCTCAAATTTTTCTAACACTGGGATATTTTTCAATTTTACTTTTTCGAGCCCACTTTTCTCTATTTTTTGACCTGCTCACACTCTAGACATTTCAAGCGTATTCCCATAGTCGTGATCATCAACATGCAATTTTCCTAGATTACCAGTATTTCCCCTAATTGCATGATCATAAATTTTGTTGTGGTTTCTTCTGCGGATCTTCTCTCTTCATCGACATCCTTCTGGTGATAGCTTGTTCAGATGACTGAGTTGTCTCTGAAGAAGTCAAAAGCGATGAAATATAAATATCAAGGTGTTTTTCCAATCACCTCGGTTACTTCTTATGTCTAGGGATACAGAGATTGGTCATGTGGACATGGCTGAATTTGTAGAAAGAACTAAATCTAATAATCCCAGTTCTGCAATGAAGAAGATTATTGACAGTAATATTCATTTGGTGTCGTCTTTCTCGGTGGCAGCCCATAACACAGAGTTTGTTCTTCAGTGTGCTTAGTTTTATAATAGAGATACTAGGGCAGTGGTGGATGCAAGTGGCAATGTGATAATTAGATTAGACCCTGAATTCATTGATAAAGTTTTCATGTGCCCTCCTGCTACAGAAGTAATAAAACTAGATTTTGTTGAAGCACAAAAAGAGTATGACAAAAATCTTGAGAAACCAAAGAAGGTAATCAATACTAAATGGCTCAAAGCTCCATGGTCAAACTTGTCCAGGTGGCCACGGAGTTTTTCTAGAAGTGACTTTATAGAAGAATTTGGTGATTTGATAACTCTTCTTAGTAGGATAAGGGGATTGGCCTCTTCCTCACTTTTTCATCAGTGGATGTATCCTTTCATCAAGGTAATACTCCAAGGCAAACAAGCCATCTTCTGGGGTGAGCAAATCAGTAATGCTCTGCACAAGCAATTGACAAAGGTATCTACTACCTTCAAATTTTACACGACTTCTTATCTGGTGTATATAGCAGCCTCCATGAGAATCTTTCCAGGTTTGACATCAGAAGGATATAGGAGAGTAATTCTAGTATATCAGTATTATTCTCAATTGACATTGAAGGGTTCTATTCATCACTTTAGGAGGGTAAATGATGCTTTCTTTGTAGTGTTCTTGTGTCTTTTTGATCCTCAACTAGAATAAAGAAGAGTGTCAGATGAAGCTTGGTCAGTGGTAAATGATTTTGGATGCATCTTCTTACAGTTTCCTTCTTTCTCATATCTAAGTGTTGGCTTTTTCCAAGGACATCCCTATATGTTGCCAAGGTTTCCCTCAAACAAACTTGTCTTAATGGAGTTATGCAGACAACTGATTGTCATGTACAACAACCAAATGGAGCTCAAGAAGCCCAGTTTCAAGTTTCCAGTTGAAATTGGCAAGTTCTCAGTATTAACTGCTGCAAAGGCTAGAGCCATGGAAATTGAGATGCAGTTTCTAACCATGAAGCAATTTAAGAGAAGACCAAATTATGATTACAGAGGTGTGAAGGATAAGATCAAGAGGAAAACCCAATTCCACAAACCTATGGTTGAAGATGTCTAGGTAGACTTGAAAATAGAAGAAGATATCAGAAAGTTGGATTATAGCAAGTTATCTCTTGAGCAGATAGAATATCTGGGACTTGCTAATATTCTTGAAGACCTAGTGGATGATGGAGAGTTGATCGATGATAGATATAACACTGAACAGGTTGCTGGCTCTCCTCTCCCTCTAATCCAATGGTCTCAAAAAGAATTGAACACTTTGAGGAAAAGATTTGAGCCTATATTGGCAAACACCAATAAGTGGCTAGAGGATAAGGGAATTGCTTTTAAAGAATTCCTTACAGGATTAGAGACTGAGATCCAAGAGCAAATAGGTAAAAAGGTGGAGAACAGGATGAAGAACAAGAGTGATGTTCCCTCTTCTTCCAAACCACATAAGCCTAGAATCAAATTTGTGACAAAAAAGTCAAAGGCTGTGGAGAAAGAATCTCAGATAGAGGATATGGAATTTGAGAACCAAAACACTGAAGAACCAGCCACTAAGGAAATGGAGGTTGAAGACAAACCTACAGATCAACAAGAAGAGGAAGCTTTGTCTCCATAGGAGAATGTCCAACAAGAAACGAGAGTCTCATCTCCTTTCTCAGACACACCTATTGTAGTTCTTTTGTCTGCTTCCCCCATTGATATTCCCTCGTCTGAATCTCCCTCACCTTCCAAAACTATTTTTGACAATCCTCAAAATACTTTATAAGATGTGCTCCGTTCCTCAAATTCTATTCCTAGCTTGTCTTCATCTTTTGATATTGGGGATACTTCCATATTTGATAACTTTGTAATGAATACTGAATAGGTTTCTAGTGTAAATACAACAAGTGCAGTTTTTAGTAACACTCCACCTATTGTTTCCACTACCAGTGCAAGTGCAATCCCAATGACACCAATAATGGGAACAGACCCTAATGTGAGTACTTATGTTCTTCCACCATGGTTGTTAGCTTATACACCAAAAAAGAAGAAACAAGCCATCTCCCCAGATGAATTTGATTATAGTAAGCTGGTGCCTATGAAAGCCCAGACCTCAAAGAAGCTAAAGATTCTTTCAAGAATGCTCAGGGATAAGGGACACAAATTTCTAGAGATTGCAAGACCTTTGTAGGATGCAACCATGGAAAATTTTAGTATGAACGATTACTCTATCTCTAGAGTGGAGTTAGGCAAGATAACTCATGAAAGTGCCAAGACTGACATGTAGTTAGCTATATATTCTGATTCAGAAATTTGACAAAGAGAAAGAAATGAAAGATCACTACGAAGTAATGGTTGAACAGTTGACTGCAGTGGTGAGGAAAATCACTTTGAATTCAGAAGCAGTAACTCCTAAGGCCGTTTTTGTAGAAGACCCCATTATCTAGAAAGCAGAAAAGACTCATCTTAAGGGAAGAGTACTTGAAGAGTACCTAGAAAGGATGCGCACACAAGCAATATCTCTGCTTACAGAGCTATCCAAGAAGATAAACAAAATGGAGAAAATAAGAGCAGAACTTGATGATCTCATTGATGTTATTTCTCAAGATATCAAGTGCCTAGAACATAATCATGATAAGTGGGTAGAGATGAGAAAGCTGAAAATAAGTGCCCTGATATCAATTGGTGTCATTCCTAATAGGGATTATTATACTAAAACAAAAGAGGCATTGACATATAGGAGCTGTGTGCTAAAAGAGTTGATCAGTGACCTGGAAGCTACAAGGAAACTCGGTGAATAAAGTGATGTTAGTCTTTTGCATAAATTGAAGGAGCTGCCGTGTAAACTTGTGTCACAGGATAACCAATTTCTCTCTGCAGAAGAGATGGTTTAGGAATTTGAAAGTATGTTCCAAAAAGAGTTCGAGGACAAGACATTTTCAATGGCCTCCATAGACAATATTCTTGCCAATCAGTTAACTAGTCAGGCAAAATCAGCCACCACGGTCAGAGATGCCATAGTCAGAGCCAAAATGATTTTCAGGAACACAGTTAGTCCAGACAGTATTGGGATGCAAGAAGCTTTCACCATGTATGATGGCCACATGAAGAAAGACGGCAATACAAGTTGAAGCAGTTTTTTCCAATACTTAGTTTATTTTCTGCTTTTCAGATGTACTTTTGAAACAATTTTGTACATATTTACATGTACTTTTCTGATATGTAATTACATGTAAAAACATAGGAAGTCCCAAATCAAATTGGACTCCTTTCTTGAATAAGTCATAGTTAGTTTTTCTTTTCCTATTTTTGCTCTTGGTTCCTCTTATTAATAAAGAGGACCCCCATTGTAATTAAGCATCTTTTAGTTATTGAAGTGAAACTCTGCCAAATTGAAGAGCATTTTGAGACTTTGTGTTCAAATTGTAAATCATATTTTATCAAGTGAATAAGAAAGCAAATGATCGTTCAATCTTTGTGTTGGAATAACTTGTTGCGTATTGGAAATTGTTCCTATGTCCTTTTCCTAATACTATCTTATCTGTTTGATCAAATTGTAGTGTGAGTGTGGATAATCTGGGAGATGTTCTAAAGTTGATTGTGGAGACTTTGTGCTACAACAATTATCTTTAGTTTGTGATTTTATGTTTTGAAGTAAAAGATATTGGAATGGCTTTGAACTACTATTATCTTTTGTGATCATATATTTTGTCATAGTTTCTGGTGAAGACTTTGGGCTACACCTTATTCTACTTGGTTCTAAGTTATAAATCAGTAAAAGAAGCAATGATAGACTTTGTGCTCTTGTGGGTTGCTTGATTATTCAATTTGTATCAAGAAAGTGCTCTTATATTTTGTAAACATCATTTCTGAAAAAAGAGAAATGGATGATATGGTTTCACCCCTAAGTTAGTATTTAGTTTAAATAAGTTTGTGATAGTTGATAGGGAGCCTCCCCTTGCTGAGAGGAGAGATTTATCTCATTACACTGTGGTCGATATAACCATTTTTCCTTCAATTAGTTGAAGACAAAATATTCACCCAACAGTTTTTGGCGACTCTACTGGGGAAGAAACACGCAACTTGAAGCCTCATGCTCTGAGTTGAAACATTTCAATTCTTTTCCATTTGTTTCAAGATTTTTCAAAATTTTATTGAGTATACTACATTCTGGTAGATTCATGGTATACAAGAAGCAAGAGAGCTCAAGGTATTATTGATCCTATATTTGAGTTGATGCAGCAAAATAATTTTGGTCTTTTGCCTTCACGACCTCGACTTCAGCAAACTAGGAGTTTTACTCCTACCAACGCCAAGTCTCCAATACTAGGTGAAGCTTCTAGTTCTAGTACTAGCAGAGTTTTGTCTATTCATACTCCACAAAGGTTTTTTATCCCACCCTTTAATTAGCGCATCATGGTAGCTCAAGGCCCTTGGGGTAATACTTTTGGTCCTTTTAATTTAACTCCACTTTTGCATGAACTACCTCATAGTTTGAGGAAGAATTTTCCTAAGTTCTATGGTGATGGGAAAGTTCATCCGGATGAACACATTGCAGCTTTCTGCATAGCCTGTGGTGTAATAGGTGTTGAGCATGAAGATGTAGTAGTAAGACTTTTTGTGGAAACACTACAAGGTGCTGTCGTAGATTGGTTTTACCATCTTCAAGCTCAGACTATAACCAATTGGAACACTCTCAAGACCAAGTTTGAGGCTAGGTTCAAACCTGCAGAAGATGCACATGCCTTGTTAGCATAGCTAACATAGATGAAGAAAGAGTTGCATGAACCCATGCGAGATTTCATCACCAAGTTCAATAAGCTGAGAAACAGGATTCCTGCAACCGCTCAGCCAACAGCGGAAAATCTTAAGTGTTTCTTTATCAATACTCAACTTCCTAAAGTGAGCTTTCTGCTAAGACGGGCTGGTCCTGTAGATCTTCCTGCAGCTCAAATTTTGGCTACTAAAGTGGAAGATGATCTTATCCTTGCAGGTAAGATAAGAAGAGATTCTAATAGAAATAGAGGTCATTCTTCTGCTGAGAATTCTTCCACAAGCACCACAGATCCTATGGTGCAAAATTTAGCAAATGAATTGCTAGCTCTAAAAAGGCAAATGTCCCAAGGTATATCTGCCCCTCCTTCTTATCAGGATATACCAAGGAGGACATTTCCCAACAATTCATATCAACGCAATGCTGCTAAAAACCAAGGGCAACACAATCATCTTCCACCCACAAAGGGGAAGCTCGCCATTGAAGCAGCGTTGGTCAACTTAGCAGTTGGCTATTATGAAATAGAACATGATCATTCTTGCCAACCCGAGTTGGACTAGGAGAATGATGCTAATCTCTTTGCAGAAGGAGAAGAAGAATTAGTTGGTGACTCTACCATTAGCTTTCTGAATTACCAAGATGAAGCTGAAAAAGAAGGAGAAGTGTATGATGGAGCATATGTTGTTTTTACTAGGTCCCAAAATCAATCAACTCAACAAACTGATAAAGGAAAAGCAAGAGAAGAACCTCAACCAGTGATCTCAATTGCTAAACGGGGAACTCCGTTGCCTTTTCAATCAAAGGACCCAGTGGGCAATAAGCAAGTACATCTAACAATCTTGTATCTTCTACTTCTGTCCCTCAGACCAGTACTACCCCTAATAAAACTTAGAATGATGGATTCCCTTCCTCTGTCTCTAGTTCATTTCAGCTATTTGATATAATAGATCATGCTAGGAAGACCAAAATCCAAATGTCTAAGGTTGAGTATTTACAAGCTAATCCTGATCAGTTTGATAGGTTAGCTAAATACATCAAAAACAAGATTGTCCCTACAGGACAAGATTTTCCAAAAGTTACCCATGACTCCTCAAAGAACAAATCCACCCAAAATAATCTTGTCACTACTCCCCTTGTTGCCTCCAAAAAAATAGAACCTTTCTATGTTTCTCTGTTCGTAAATGGTCATAAGTTGAGTAATTGCATCATAGATTCTGGGGCCTCTGATAATGTTATGCTTGCCAAAGTAGAAAATGCCCTTGGCCTCACCTTAACTAAGACCTTTGGGAGTTGTTTCTCCATGGAAAATAAACAAGTACCATTGTTGGGTCAAATCAAAGATGCCCAATTTGCATTTGCAGCCTTTCCAGACAAGAGGATTAAAATGACCGTCCTAGTAGCTGATGTTCCAGCTTCTTATGGCATTCTACTCAGGCGTAATTTTTGTAAAGATGTGGGTGGAGAATTGAACATGGATTTATCCGAAGCAAGGATACCTATTAAAGGTGTCATGCAAAAGTTGCTTCCTAAGAAAGAGGCAAAATACATTGTTACCCAAACGGCAAATCCCAAAGCCCAAATTTTGTTTGAGTCCTCGGGAATGGGTAATTATTTCCTGTCTACTGAAGATATTCCTAGTTCATTAGATGAGAGCTCATCAGGTGAGATCTTAGATAATTCAAATGGAGAATCAGAAGAATATTCAGATGAAAGTTCAGGTGAATGTATAGTAATGCTAGATTCTTCCCTCACTAATGAAGAAGAATCTTCTGGTCAAAGAAATTCCAAAAAATCAAATTCTAATGAGGTCTAGGTTTTAGAATTTGATTGTAGTTGTTCCTCTACTAGTTCTAGAGCTAGAGTTGTTTTGATATCTCCACAAGGTGATATCTTCCCTTTCTCATACAAGTTGCAATTCGACAATACCAACAACACTGCTGAATACAAGTCATTGTTGCTCGAATTGGAAGCTGCTCGTGCTAAGGCTGTTAAAAATTTTCATGCTCAAGGAGATACTGAATTAGTAGTTTGTCAAGTGAGAAATTTCTATCAGACCAAAAATGAAATATTAAGACATTATCACAATCACGTTTGGGATTGCATTGAAGGTTTTGATGCTTTCAATATCTTTGTGGTGCCTAGAGAGTTTAATGATCATGCAAATTCATTAGCTATCTCTGCCACTCTCATGGTTTCCCATAAAGATTTCAAAGGAAACAAGTACACGATTGAGTTGGTCTTCTGACCAAGTGTACCTGATAATGCTAACCATTGGTAGGTATTCAATGGTGATAACCAAATCATAACTTTCTTGGAAAAGATTGATAGCTTTATGAGCTCTATTTTGAAGGTAGTGAATCTCCACCACAGGAATACGTTTCTGAAATAGATTCACAAACTGGTGAAGAGTTTCTTCAACTAAAAGGGAATAAGATTCCAAAAGGTTTGGTTTCCCTGGAAAAGCTATTTGATAAGCATGAAAAATACATTAAACAGCAGCAACAACTTGATTCAAGTTCTTCTATGGAATTTGAGTAAGTAAATTTGAGTTCTGAGGCAGATCCCAAAATGGTCAACATTGGGAAGTGTTGCACTACCAATGAGAAGTTCAAATTCATTACACTCCTTCGTCATTACATTGATGTTTTGGCATATTCTTATGATGATCTAAAGTCCTTCAAGCCAAAGGAGATTCAGCATGAAATTCCTCTCAAAGTCAGGTCATTGCCTCACAAGCAGAAACAAAGGCAATACAATCCCAAAATATCAAGTACTATCCTTTCTGAGATTCAAAAAATGTTGAATGCAAGGATAATCTTTCTGATTAATCACTCCACCTGGATCATGAACATAGTTCCTATAAGGAAGAAGAACAGAGAAATCCGTATCTGTGTTGATTTTAGGAATCTCAACCAGTCTTCTCTAAAAGATAACTAGCCCCTACCCATCATGGACCAAGTGTTGCAAATAGTAACTAGTTTAGAAATGATGTCTATGTTAGACAGTTTTTTGGGATAGAATCAAGTAGAGGTCAGCGAAGCAGACCAGTACAAGACTACTTTCACGACACCTTGGGGCACATTTGCATATTACAGGATGCCTTTTGGTCTGATCAATGCTGGCACCACATTCCAGAGAGCGATGGACCTTGCCTTCATATATGAGATGGGGAAGTTCATCATGGTGTATTTTGATGACTTGACTATCTTCTCCAAACAGCATCATGATCATGTGTATCATTTACGACAAGTGCTGGAAAGATGTCAGCAAAATGGTATTTCTCTTAATCCTAAGAAGTTAGTTTTTGGGGTTACAGAAGGTAAACTTCTTAGTCATATTGTATCCTGAGAAGGTACTAAAATTGACTCAGAAAGTGTCAAATCCATTCAAAGTCTTACTTTGCCTACTAGTAAGACTGCAGTTCATTCTTTCTTTAGAAAGGTGAATTTTCTGCGAAGGTTCATTCCGGAATTCGCAGAGAAAACCTGTCACATCGTCAACATGATGAAGGGTAAGGCTACTTTTCATTGGAGTATGGAAGGCAAAGAAGCATTTGAGGATATCAAGAGAGCCATAGCTCATGCTCTGGTTCTTGTTTGTCCTGACTATACCAAAGATTTCGTAGTATACAGCTACGCTTCTAAACATACACTTTCAACCATTCTTGTTCAGCAAAATGAAGGTGTGGAATCTCCCATTTCATTTATGAGTTGTCCTCTCAAGGCTCATGAGTTGAAATATTCCAATATGGAGAAGCATGCTTATGCCATGGTTAAGGCGGTAAAGCATTTCTAGTTCTATATTTTGAATTCACTTACTGTTGTTCTGGTGCCTGATACAACAGTAAAGTTGATTCTGACTCAACAGGAGTTCGGAACCAAAAGAGGCAATTGGATTAATAAGATCCAAGAGTTTGATCTTGATATCAAACCTACCAAGCTTATGCATGGCAGAGGTTTGTGTCAATTGATTGCTGACAATATACCAAAAGAGACAGGGGATGAAGATGAAGAAGCTGAGGATATGCCAACTGTTCTTTTTGTCACTAATACAGATGAGTGGTATTCAAATATTACTCATTTTCTTACCTATGGTGAGTGTCCTTCTCATCTGTCTTATAAGGAGAAAAGAACTATTAAATTGAAGGCTGCTAACTATGTCTTATGGGACAATGATTTGTATAAGAGGAGCCTTGATGGAGTATTTCTCTGTTGCATGGATAAAGCGCAACAAATTAGACTTCTGGAGTGTTTCCAAAATTTGGCCTGTGGAGGACATTTTTCTACACCTGTGACAACTCACAAGATTCTGCGGGCCAGATACTATTGGCCCACAACATTTCAAGATGCATACAATTGGGTGCGTAGGTGTGAGTTGTGTCAACAGTTTGTTGGGAAACCTAAGTTGGTCGCATTACCCCTCAATCCGGTGGTGATTGAAAAACCTTTTCAGAAATGGGGCATCGACTTCATTGGCACTGTGAACCCACCATCAAGTGCGGGACACAACTATGTTCTCACCGCGACAGATTATTTTACCAAGTGGGTGGAAGCCATCCCAGTTAAGCATGCTAGTTCTGAAGTGGTATGTAATTTCCTCAAGGAAAACATTATTTCTCGGTTTGGAGTCCCAAATAAGATTGTAGCAGATAATGCTACTTGTTTCTCCTCCAATGAGATTACTGACTTTTGCTACAAGCATGGGATCATTCTTTCCCACTCTTCAGACTATTATCCACAAGGAAATGGTCAGGCTGAATCAAGCAACAAAAATCTGATTACTATTATCAGGAAACTAGTGGAAGATAATTAGAGAACTTGGCATAAAGCATTGTTTGATGCTTTATGGGAAGATAGGATTACACCTAAAAGGGTGATAGGTATGTCACCATTTCAGCTCCTATATGTTCTAAATACAGAGATACCTATTACTTTGGAGTTTTCAGCACTAAAGTTGGCAAAGGCAGTGGAAGATAGAACTTTTGAAAGTTCTATTGATAAAAGGATCATGTATCTAACTGAACTTGAGGAGTAGTGAACTATGGTAGTAGATCGTATCACTAATCATCAAAGTCAGGTAAAGAAACTCTTTGATAAGAAAGAAAGGACTCGTGAGTTTCAAATTGGAGATCAAGTCTTGTTATGGGATAAGAGGAGAGAACCAAAAGGAATACATGGGAAGTTTGATTCCTTGTGGAGAGGTCCATTTACTATTCATCAGCTCTGTGTTGAAACTAGCTTCTTGTTGGAGTATCTGGATGGGACATCATTCTTGCTGCCTCACAGTGGGCAACATCTGAAACACTTCAATCATTAAAGTACCAAATAAGTTCATTTGTACATTTGCATATTTTTGTGTTTTTATTTTTGTGTTTTTGTTTAGTCTTTTGTATCTTTTTGTTTTTTGGTAGCTTGACTCTATGGCCCAATGGCATGGATGAAGGCACTTAAAGATTGGATTCTCCTCCCTTCAATCATTTCAAAGTTCAACCGATGGAAGTTCCCCAATTAGAGCTAGTTGTTGTTCTCAAAATCAGCGACGCTCATTTTTGTAGACAACCCCTACGAAACTTGTCCTTTTCATAATCTACACTCTAAGTTTGCAAATCAAGACAAGATTCTCTTGGTCTCGTGCAAAGTTATATGACATCCCAAACTAGTTTACAACATTCCCTCAAATCAATTCCTCAAAGTTTGTGCAAATCGATTAGGTTGTAAACTGACCAAAATATCAATTTTGATCATGTTTGGGGTGTTAGTGAAATTTTGAATCTTTATATGCAAAGTCGGCAAAATTCACCACTATTGCATATTCTAATGTCTGTTTGTGTTGTGTCGGCACTTTTCGCTGCTTTTACATAGTCTTTTCGTTTACACATGCCCAAGTGGCACTTTTCTCCGCCGTTACATATTCTCCTTTGAAAGCAAGCGCATAAGTGATGATTTTTGCCGCCATTGCGTTAATGATTAGCACATGTCATGTCAGCAAAAATTGCCGCCTGATCAAGATCTTCAAGATCTCAAACTTTAGTGGCATTAATGGCCACTCGTGTTAAGCATTAAGAGATTGTTCTTGACCTTTTTAATGTGTTAACTCGTTGTTTTTCGTCATTTCTTTTCTTCTAAAGCCTCCCAATCGATTCGTGAATCCCTCCTCAAACCGTTCGATCATGTTGCTTTTGGATTCTAACAGATTTCAAGTTGCCATTGTTGCATTTATGGTTTCTCCTTCTTTAATAGGTAAGTCTTTAAACATTATTTTTCATTATTGTTTCCTTGTTAGGGTTTTCTGTTTCTTGTTAGTTGAAGCGATCAAACCCGTGTCTTTTGAGGATTATATTGTTCGTATGTCATTCTAAACAAATCATAATTTTTGTATCTTTCTTCTTTTTAGTCACTTGTAAAACCCTACTTTTGTTCAAATCTCCTCTAGCCAATATTTTATTGTGAGTGTTTGCCAAATTTTTGTCTCGTGAGAAGTTGATCTCCGCGTGCCCACACAGCAAGTTTTACCCCTTAAAAACACATTCATTGAAAACCAATTTCACATAAACATGTAATATCGGTGATAGTGGCTGCTCTAATATGTTTCTGTTATGAATGGGTTAAATGTCATCACAGCTATATTTGCCAATCAACACCTTCCATAAACTTGTGAACAAAGGCGAAGTCGAAAGAATCCGTTGCTTTTGCATTTGAAGATGTATCTAATTGCAAGTGTATGGGCGACAAAATTCGCTACTCTTACATGAAGAAAACCCTAAAATACTAACATGTAGTGTCCGCATTTTTTGCCGCTAAAACATCATCCACTTGCATTCTTCTAAAAACATGTCAAAGCAGTAAATTTCACCGCCGATACACATGTATTTTCAAGCTACCTACAGGGTTGGTAAAAATGGCTGCCCTAACACTTGCAAATTATCCCTCATGTGCAAGGGCATCAAATTTTGCCGCCCGTGCACACATTCTCTCAAATTTTTCTAACACTGGGATATTTTTCAATTTTGCTTTTCCGAGCCCGCTTTTCTCCATTTTTTGACCTGCTCACACTCTAGCCATTTCAAGCGTATTCCCATAGTCATGATCATCAACATGTAATTTTCCCATATTACCAATATTTCCCCTAATTGCATGATCATGAATTTTGTTGCAGTTTCTTCTACGGATCTTCTCTTTTCATCGACATCCTTCTGGTGATAGCCTGTTTAGATGACTGAGTTGTCTCCGAAGAAGTTGAAAGCAATGAAGTATAAATATCAAGGTGTTTTTCCAATCACCTTGGTTACTTCTAATGTCGATGACATTAGGGACACAGAGATTGGTCATGTGGACATGGCTGAATTTGTAAAAAGAACTAAATCCAATAATCCCAGTTCTGCAATGAAGAAGATTATTGACAGTAATATTCATTTGGTGTCATATTTCCCGGTGGCAGCCCATAACACAAAGTTTGTTCTTCAGTGTGCTCAGTTTTATAATAGAGATACTAGGGTAGTGGTGGATGCAAGTGGCAATGTGATAATCAGATTAGACCCTGAATTTATTGATAAAGTTTTCATGTGCCCTCCTACTACAGAAGTAATAAAACTAGATTTTATTGAAGCACAAAAAGAGTATGACAAAAATACTAAATGGCTCAAAGCTCCATGGTCAAACTTGTCCAGGTGGCCATAGAGTTTTCCTAGAAGTGACTTTATAGAAGAAGTTGGTGATCTGATAACTCTTCTCAGCAGGATAAGGGGATTGGCCTCTTCCTCATCTTTTTCATGAGTGGATGTATCCTTTCATCAAGGTAATACTCCAAGGAAAACAAGCCATCTTCTGGGGTGAGCAAATTAGCAATGCTCTACATGAGCAATTGACAAAGGTATCTACTACCTTAGAATTTTACATGACTTCTTAGCTGGTGTATATAGAAGCCTCCATGAGAATCTTTCCAGGTTTGACATCAGAAGGAGATAGGAGAGTAATTATTGTATATCAGTATTATTCTCAATTGACATTGAAGGGTTCTATTCATCACTTTAGGAGGGTAAATGATGCTTTCTTTGCAGTGTTCTTGTGTCTTTTTGATCCTCAACTAGAACAAAGAAGAGTGTCAGATGAAGCTTGGTCAGTGGTAAATGATTTTGGATGCATCTTCTTATAGTTTCCTTCTTTCTCATATCTAAGGGTTGTCTTTTTCCAAGGACATCCCTATATGTTGCCAAGGTTTCCCTTAGACAAACTTTTCTCAATGGAGTTATGCAGACAAATGATTGTTGTGCACAACAAACAAATGGAGCTCAAGAAGCCCGGTTTCAGGTTTCCAGTCGAAATTGGCAAGTTCTTAGTATTAACTTCTGCAAAGGCTAGAGCCATGGAAACTAAGATTTAGCTTGTAACCATGAAGCAATTCAAGAGAAGACCAAAGTTTGATTACAAAGGTGTGAAGGATAAGATCAAGAGGAAAACCCAATTCCATGAACCTATGGTTGAAGATGTCTGGGTAGACTTGAGAACAAAAGAAGATATCAGAAAGTTTGATTATAGCAGGTTATCTCTTGAGTAGATAGAATATCTGGGACTTGCTGATATTCCTGAAGACCTAGTGGATGATGGAGAGTTGATCGATGACAGATATAACACTGAACAGGTTGCCATCTCTCCTCTCCCTCCAATCCAATGGTCTCAAAAATAATTGACCTCTCTGAGGAAAAGATTTGAGCCTATATTGGCAAACACCAATAAGTGGCTAGAGAATAAGGGAATTGCTTTGAAAGAATTCCTTACAGGATCAGAGACTGAGATCCAAGAGCAAACAGGTAAAAAGGTGGAGAATAGGACGAAGAACAAGAGTGATGTTCCCTCTTCTTCCAAACCACATAAGCCTAGAATCAAATTTGTGATGAAAAAGTCAAAGGCTGTGGAGAAAGAATCTGAGATAGAGGATATGGAAGTTGAGAAACAAAACACTGAAGAACCAACCACTGAGCAAATGGAGGTTTAAGATAGACCTACAGATCAACAAGAAGAGGAAGCTTTGTCTCCACAGGAGAATGTCCAACAAGAAATGGGAGCCTCATCTCCTTTGTCAGACACACCTATTGCAGTTCCTTTGTTTGCTTCCCCCATTGATATTCCCTCTTTTGAATCTCCCTCACCTTCCAAAACTATTTTTGACAATCCTCAAAATACTTTTGAAGATGTGTTCCATTCCTCAGAGTCTATTCCTAGCTTGTCTTCTTCATCTTGTGATATTGGGGATACTTCCATATTTGATCACTTTGTAATGAATACTAAACAGGTTTCTAATGTAAATACAACAGGTGCAGTTTTTAATAACACTCCACCTATTGTTTCCACTACCAGTGCAAGTGCAGTCCTGGCGACACCAACAATGGGAACAGACCCTAATGTGAGTACTTCTATTCTTCCAGCATGGTTGTCAGCTTATACACCAAAAAGGAAGAAACAAGCCATCTCCCCAGATGACTTTGATTTTAGTAAGCTGTTGCTTGCGAAAGCCAAGACCCCAAAGAAGCCAAAGATTCTTTCAAGAATTCTCAGGGATAAGGGACACAAATTTCTGGAGATTACAAGATCTCCACAGGATGCAACCATGGAAAATTTTAGTATGAATGATTACTCTATCTCTAGAGTGGAGTTAGGCAAGATAACTCATGAAAGTGCCAAGACTGACATGTAGTTAGCTATGGATATTCTGATTTAGAAATTTGATAAAGAGAAAGAAATGAAAGATCACTACAAAGCAATGGCTGAATAGTTGATTGTAGTGGTCAGGAAAATTACTTTAAGTTCAGAAGCAGTTACTCCCAAGGCCATTTTTGTAGAAGACCCTGTTATCCAGAAAGTAGAAAAGACTCATCTTAAGGGAAGAGTACTTGAAGAGTACCTAGAAAGGATGCGCACACAAGGAATGTCTCTACTTACAGAGCTATCTGAGAAGACAGACAAAATGGAGAAAATAAGAGCAGAACTTGATGATCTCATTGATGTTATTTCTCAAGATATCAAGTGCCTAGAACAGAATCATGATAAGTGGGTAGAGATGAGAAAGCTAAAAATAAGTGCCCTGATATCAATTGGTGTCATTCCTAATAGGGATTCTTATACTGAAACAAAAGACGCTTTGACATATAGGAGCCGTGTGCTGAAAGAGTTGATCAATGACCTAGAAGTTGCAAGGAAACTCAGTGAATAGAGTGATGTTAGTGTTTTGCATAAATTGGAGGAGCTACCGTGTAAACTTGTGTCACAAGATAACTAATTTCTCTCTGCAGAAGAGATGGTTTAGGAATTTGAAAGTATGTTCTAGAAAGAGTTCGAGGACAAAACATTTTCAATGGCCTCCATAGACAATATTCTTGACAATCAGTTAACTTTGGATAATCTGAAGGCCAAGTTAACTAGTCATGCAAAATTAGCCACCACGGTCAGAGATGCCATAGTCAAAGCCAGAATGATTTTTGAGAACACGGTTAGTCCAGACAATATTGGGATGCAAGCAACTTTCACCATGTATGATGGCCACATGAAGAAAGATGACAATACAAGTTGAAGCAATTTTTTCCAATACTTAGTTTATTTTCTGCTTTTCAGATGTACTTTTGAAACAATTTTGGACATATTTACATGTACTTTTCTGATATGTAATTACATGTAAAAACATAGGAAGTCCCAAATCAAAAAGGACTCCTTTGTTGAATAAGTTAGTTAGTTTTTCTTTTCCTATTTTTTCTCTCAGTTCCTCTCATAAATAAAGAGGACCCCCATTGTAATTAGGTATCTTTTAGTTATTGAAGTGAAACTCTGCCAAATTGAAGAGCATTTTGAGACTTTGTGTTCAAATTGTAAATCATATTTAATCAAGTGAATAAGAAAGCAAGTGATCGTTCAATCTTTGTGTTAGAATAACTTGTGGGGTATTGGAAATTGTTCCTATGTCCTTTTCCTAATACTATCTTATCTGTTTGATGAAATTGTAGTGTGAGTGTGGATAATTTGGGAGATGTTCTAAAGTTGATTGTGGAGACTTTGTGCTACAACAATTATCTTTAGTTTGTGATTTTATGTTTTGAAGTAAAAGAAATTGGAATGGATTTGAACTACTATTATCTTTTGTGATCATATATTTTGTCGTAGTTTCCGGTGAAGACTTTGGGCTACACCTTATTCTACTTGGTTCTAAGTTAAAAATTAGTAAAAGAAGCAATGATAGACTTTGTGCTCTCATGGGTTTCTTGATTATTCAATTTGTATCGACAAAGTGCTCTTATATTTTGTAAACATCATTTCTGAAAAAAGAGAAATGGATGATATGGTTTCACCCCTAAGTTAGTATTTAGTTTAAATAAGTTTGTGATAGTTGATAGGGAACCTCCCCTTGCTGAGAGGAGAGATTTGTCTCATTACACTATGGTCGATATAACCATTTTGCCTTCAGTTAGTTGAAGACAAAATATTCACCCAACAACTTATTTTGAACTTCTCCTTGTATTCATTTGCAACTTCTAGGTTATTTCTGAGAATGACAATTTGCCTTTCAAGTTCTCTTTCATTGTCTCTACTTTCTTGTAGGTCAAACTCTAGATGGCCAGCTACTCTGTCTAATCTGCAGCATTCTTCAGTTCTTTCTTTCAGAGTTTGATTCAAATCTTCTTCAATCTTCTTCCTTTGCTTAATTTATTTGGTTAGCCTCATTGCCCCATATTCCATCTCAACTTTTAGAATAGAAACTTCTTTTGATAGCTTTTCATATTCCTTTGTGTTTTCTTCCAAGGCTTCATTCATGTCATTTTCTTCAGTTAAACTAGATAATTGCAGAAGTAGCTCCTTTCTCTTTTTCATAGATTTCTTTAATTTATCTTTCAACATTTCAATGGTATCATCAACATCTTTAAGCTCATCTTTCAGATTAGATACTTCTGCTTTGGACTGACCAAGATCTTCTAGGGCCAACCAAAGTTGATCTTTGAGTGAGCCCATTGAAACTCCTTCCAAGATCTTTCCTCAAGTTGTTAGGATTCTTTCAAGGAACCTTGCTTTGATACCAATTATTGGAATTAGTTAGGACAACTGAGAGGGGGGTTGAATCAGTTGTCACACAATTTAAACTTTTATGCCTTTAATCAAATTAATGATATAAACATTACAACATCAATCAATAACACATGACCAAAAACATGAATAACACACTTGACACCAAGATTTTTGATGTGGAAACCCGGTTAAGGGAAAAACCATGGTGGGGATTAACCCACAAAGATTATACTATGTTAAAAGTATTACAAAGGGGAATGCACATGCATTCGGGCTCACTACTCAAAAGAAGGCTCACTACCTATAGAAGGCTCACTACCTATAGAGAGAAGATTACAATGAGTTTGAACTGATAATTAGTATCCACCAATGCAAGGATTCAATTTCAGTTAAGCACAAAATATTGACTTGATACACTTCATCCTTACTCTACCTTATTTACTATTCTGCTAACATATGAACCTTAGATCTCTACCCTTTTCACACTTATTCTATAGTCGCATCACACATACACTTCTAAATCACTTAACTTCATCAGTTATATATATCTATATCATGATATTCAATCACATGTCAGTCAGCTTTGAGAACACTTAGAACTTTGTTGAAGACCTGCTCTATCAGCTAAATCCATGCATAACTTATAATGATGACCAAAACTTGCATTCATAAGTCATTAATCATGTCGTCCACTATCAATGATCATCACAAATCATCCAACTGACAACTTCCATTTATCTGGAACCAAGATCAATTACAAGGTTGGCCTGTTCTTCTACCGTCTACACTATCAAACTATAACCCCATACTCATATGCAAATAACTTTTGAGTCCTTCATCACCAGAGGTTAAAATTCTAGATTTAGATTACCCTGACAATCCTTATGACTCCTTCAGATCCGTAACAAACTTTGATTTACCACCAGAGAGATCTGGACCAAAATACTGAACCCTATCACATGCTCTGTTTCTAGCTACCTGGACTTAGATAAATTCTAATTATGACTTCTGGTATGAACAAATTATGTTATGCAGATAAGTGGAATAGTCTAAGTTGCCATCAATGACAACACTTGTCATGTGAAGTAGTGTCTCTTGCCAACATGATCATCGATGTAAAAACCATGCAAATATAGCTCACACAGAAAATCATTATCCTCATCAGGACTTTTCATGTATGCCTCCATGAAACATGTCCCTATCTCTATGTCCTCAATTAAATCAGACAAAACCAAAGATATCTTTCTTTGTAGGATTATTTCTTGTAAAAACAGAGCATAACTTCCACTAGGGGGTCTGCAAGATAAGATCTCAGATGAAATGGAAGCTACCTGAAGGACCTTTTTCTCCAAAGTTTTTACTCTTTGTGACATGGCAGTCACTTCCCTTTGTAATTGCAGCATTGGTTTAGAAGCCTCATATTCCCTACATCTTCTTTCCCAATGAAACAGGGCCTTAGGGATATCTATTGGAATTGGTCCTAAGTATGGATCTATTTGCATCCCCTGTTCCATGGTTTCCACTAGGCCAATCAACTCCTGAATGTATTCTTCTTGATCATCTATCCTATTATTGGCCTGTGTTAATTGTTTGGCTTGACTTTGTACCTTTTCAACATGTGCTACAATTATTGTTAGACTATTGTCTCGAGCCTTCATAAGATCAGAAATATTTTATGTTGCCTCTTCTTCCTTTTCCTTGATACTTTGGGTTGCCTCTGTTTCTTTGTCTCTAATTTCTACCTCTTTCTCTTGAATTATCTTTTGTTTGTCCTGGAGTTCTACTTGAAATCCTTCAATCATTTGTTTTTGTTCCAATTCTTTTTCCTTCATGACCACCTTGAGGTCAGTAATGTAGACACCCAAAAATGACCAAGTCATCACATTGTGTATGAGGAAAAATTGATTAAATTTAACTAATAAATCAAAGAACCCAATAACATAAAGAAAACAAATTTAACTAAAAGCCATGACAAATAATCAATGAAATAAAGACTTTTACCGAAATCTGTATTGTTTCCTTTGGATTGGATGTGGATTGCTCAATGAAGTTGCGAAGCCATAGCTGCAACAAGCAAGTAGTGTGCTCAAGAGATCAATGTCAAGAGATCATGAGAGTGCTCAATCGACGCGTTTTGTATGCTCGAAGCTCTGTTAAGTGTGCCTGAGAATACAATCAAAGAGAGAGGCTCAATGAAGGAGATGAGGGAGGTTTATATAGATTTCAAGGAAGATCGATCAACGGTCCAGATAATTCAGAAGAATCAACGGAGGAGAATAGTTGAGGAATGTGCAACGAATGAGAAGAAGACATGTGTCTTGCTTGCTTTTGCATGAGAGGAGTTATCAAGAATAGAAGAATGGGTTAACTAAAGAGATAAATCAATTAAAAGAATAAAGCAATCAGTTAAGTGATTAAAAACAAGAAGAAGAGATTTGCATGAGAAAAGAAAATATTTTGCTTTATTAAATATAGAAATATATAATTGATGAGCAAGAAAGCTTGAGTTATTTTAGAGATAACTCAAATTAGAAGAACAAGCAATTTAAATAATAATTGATTTATTTAAATTTAGAGAAGATATTTTGGAAGAAGTAATTAAATAATTGGAATTATTTAATTTAGAAGATTTTGAAAGTAAATTAAATAAATAAATTTATTTAATTGTTGTGCATGATTTTGGAAAAATGATTTTGATTTAATTAAATAATTTAAGAATTATTTAATTTTAGATAAGAGGGAATTTGTTGAATTAATTAAATAATTAATTTAATTAATGTGAACTTGAATTTTTGGAGAGAGGATAATGATCTAATTAAATAATTAAAATTATTTAATTGTGGAAGAATATAGAGGAATTTAATTTAATTAATTAAATAAAGAGAATTTATTTAATTAATGTTGAAAGTATATGATTTAGAAGAATTTGATGAAATTAATTAAATAATTAGATTATTTAATTAACGTTGAAATGCAGGTGATTAGGAAGAAATGACGAAATGTAAGTGATGCGACGACTTGGTCATTTTAGGGTGTCTACATTTTGCCCCTCTTTGATGCAATGCAGCATGTAGTGTTACTTCAAAGAAATCGATAGTTGAATACATGATACAATTTTTTTTTATGCCCCAGTGTAAGTAGTTGCCCCAGCGTATGCCCCCTCGAGCGGGAAGACAGGGAAGCGACAGAGGAATGGTGTTGATGCTCGACCAGAAGAGGACGCGACCAGGAAGAAGAAAAAGTAGAAGAAGGGGTGGGAAAGAAAAACTAAGGGGGGGGGAACACTATAAATAGGTCCCATGGGGACCACAATCCTCATTTGCCCCCTTGGAGATTCTAAATTTAGAGAGGAGAGAATTCAAACCTAGTTGGAGAGAGTGGAGTAGCCAGCGAGGAGAGATGCCGATTCCAGCGCACAGTCATCGGGCGGAGTTGGTGCGGACCCACAGGAGGCCAGCAGGAGCTCCGACAGCGGTAAGTGATCGAAAACCCCCTTTGCATTTGTCGTTTAGGGTGGTTTTAGGGCGAGGTTTAGGGGGGTCAGTTAGGTCAGCCAAAAGCGCTTTAGAAAATTGCAGCGCATATGGTAAAGGGTTGCAGCGCTTTTGGCGCGCCGCAGTGTGGTTGGTAGTCACCTACAGCGCTGTTCGTAAAATCGCGTTGCGTTTGGTTAATTCGCTAGTGCCGCAGCGCATTTGGTAAATCCCGCAATGCATTTGGCTAGGTAGTGCAGTGCTCCTAGGAGAGTAGGTTAGCACGACTGGTAGGTAGGTGTAAAAATTACGTCACGTATGGTAGTGTAGAACGGCGCTGTTGGCAGGAGGGTGTCGTGCTTGTGGAAAACAAGGCACACTTGGAAGAAAAAGCGCAGTGCGGATGGACAGACAGTGGAGCGTGGTTGGCAGGAAGATACAGCGCGGTTGCATATAACAAAGTGCTTGTGGCAAGATAGAAGAAAAGTTAGGGTGTAGTAGAATGGGGGTGCTTAGAAGAAGAACGCCTAGCCTAGTTGACAAGAGGGAAAAGGGATGGTTGGGGGTTGCAGAGCATAGCATAGGGGTAGATAGGATTTTGAGGGATTTGGTTACAGAAGAACTGACACGTGATTTGTTATGGATGCAGAGGATTTTGCCACCACTGATGTCGCGAGAGCGACATCACGCGATCGCACACGAGGTTGTACAGCTGACTTGGGAGGAGGATGCATTCTTGGAGCATGCGGGACTGTGGCATGTGGCCCACCTGACACACATTAGGGCGAATCTCGCCCTAGTGACTGCAATTGTAGAGAGGTATCACAGCAAGACTTCGTCATTCTACTTTCTAACGGGGGAGGCTACAGTGACACTATAGGATGTATACCGCATCCTAATGATTCAGATAGATGGGGAGATCGTGGACTTTGACCCAGCACAGGGCGAGGCAGGCTTGGAGGAGGTCTTCTGCACAGATGACCTGTGGATAGAGGATGGGGAGATCTGATGGGCAGATGTCCCAAGACTCTGCGACCGGATCAGATGGATCGTGGCGTCACCGATTGGTAGCTTCTTGTGTCCAGACAGGAGATCTAGAGGACGATCAGTTGGCTGGGGGACAGTGCTATCAGGGATGTTCACCCATGGCAGACAGTATGCGTGGGGACCCTGTGTGTTGGGACAGCTATATCATGATATGCACCATTGTGTTTATAGGAGAGGCAGGAGCCTCTCAGCAGGGGTGACTCTACTACAGGTATGGGCGTGGGAGTACATTCCAGTGATCCGACCCATGGCATAGTGCCACCGAGATAGAGGTGAGCCCTATGCGTTTTTATACGACGGGGTGATGACACATCGGAGGATGGGGTCTGTTAGCTACTGGAGGTAGCAGATTGACAAGATGGACCTATTCATATGGAGGCCCTAGTTACTATGTGAGGAGTGGGCTGACGAGCATGAGCAGCTCATGTACTGCAGACAGGCTCACTATCTGTTCGGTAGATGGACAGATATGATAGAGAGATATCTTCCAGAGCGAGTTCTCAGGCAGTTTGGATTGCCGCAGGGACTACCTGTGGGGGAGGCCACACATGCCAGGACACGGAGGGAGGTTGGAGACTGGGACGCCGAGATCCCAGTGGCGACAGCATTGGCAGAGGTGCGGGGACTTGTCCCCATGAGATGGGATTGGGACTCTGGGCTAGCAGACCCAGGGATGCTGCCAGAGTATGATCAGTACTGGCAGACACACAGGCCGATGAGACTGACTACACCAGGTGTAGCAGGGGCAGTGGGAGATGTATTGGTCCTCGGAGGGGAGGCTAGGATAAGGTGGTAGGCCAGGGCAGCTAGGCAGCAGGCAGTGGGCCAGTAGGTAGGTGGAGAGGGTAGCAGCTAGCAGGCCGATGTGGAGATGATAGAGGCAGTGGGCCTGGTCGTAGAGACCGATTTGCAGAGAGCAGAGTGACTGCTGCAGGAGGAGATAGCCCGGAGGACTCGATTAGAGCTCTGGCTGGCATGACTTAGGAGAGATAGGGATGCAGTGCGGGCAGATGCGAGGCAGGCAGAGGCCACAGCCCATGCACAGACACAGGCAGCCTCAGCAGCACAGACAGCCCTGGCACAGGTACAGGCATAGCTACAGGCACAGGTGCAGGCATACAGATAGCTGCAGGCCCAAATACAGGCACAGGCACAGGTGCAGGTGCAGCCGCCAGCCACACCAGCAGCAGACGCTGAGGAGCTAGCACAGGCCAGGAGAGAGAGAGACACAGAGGTGCAGCTGCGGTTGACTGCAGAGGCCACACTCTTTAGAGTGAGGCAGGAGAGAGAGGAGGCATGCCGTGCACTGGGTGCAGACCAGAGGACTTTATATAGTGAGCTCGTCCGAGTGCAAGGTGAGCTAGTATCAGCCGGCCAGGAGGTAGAGTACTATAGGGGTCTATATGTGGGTGCGGTGCCAGTCGCTCAGCAGGCACCGAGCTATAGAGACAGGAGTAGGTCTGGGGCATCTGAGTCCCGGAGGACAGGGCAGTCAGCGTCCTCAGTTAGAGGGCCACTTTTGCCACCAGGGGGAGGAGGAGGACCATCAGGGGGACCTCCACCGAGCACAGGGGGAGGATAGGGGCTACAGCAGAAGGGCAGCTCTACCCCCTAGTGTGCATACACTTGTATATTGTATCATATTGTATCATTTTGGACAGATGCCTGCGTGCATTCTGATGTATATTTTGCGGGCTCTTGATAGCTGTGATGTACTATATGGATGTATATTTGGATGTATACACACTTGTATTATTGATGTAGACACAGACATGTTGTATTATGATGACCATTACATGGTATATATATATGATGATCTATTCAGCACACTATTGTTCATGCTTTTATGTATGCATTCCTTGATGTCATGGATGTGATGATATGTATGTATGATTATGGATTCATGTGATGACATATGTTGCATCTATGATGCTTATAGATGTATGATGATATAGATGTGATGACTAGTGATATCTGACATGTGGGTTTTGCAGATACACACCAGAGAGAAGAACAGGAGGAGATGGAGACAGAGACTGTTGATCGATTACTGCAATGAAAGCGATATAAAGGTTGGTGGAAATGGATGAAAGAGCTTATTGTAATGGCTTCACATTTGTATATAAAGAGCAATCCTTATTTTGATATAGCACGTGGATAGTTCACCACCAAGGTATAAAAGACCAAGGTGCAGTAATATCCGAGTGCGTGAACGTTGACTCTGCAAGCAAGCGGTTTGAACTTAGAGCCTTTTAGACAAAATATAACCTTGTTGGAACATGTGAATAAGCCATAGTCTTGAACATAAAATAAACTTCCATACATGCGAATGTAAGAAGAATTATTAATATGTAAGATGCTAGGTCATAACACACACAAGAAAAATAGAATGCTAAGAAAGATGCCAAAGATCATTCCTCAAACACGGCACACAGAAAGCAATGACTATGCCCCCAATCCGTACTGCATCGCAACATACCAAGATTATAGATAAATCAAGGTAGCCTTAAATAGGTAATGGATAAAGGAACAAAAGATAAACCATAACACAAATTGACTGACTTACAAAGTAAACATACAACCAACATATTCTCTTGCCAAAGAGGTTGCTCAGGATAGATTGGATAGGAAAGATAACAGCCTTATCGTAGGAACTCTATGTCCGTTAAAGGGTGCTATCTACCTAAAAAGACAATGTCTTGCTGTAGGAAATGCCACGTCGCAAGAGACACGTGTGTTGGTCTCGACAATGGAACACTATGCAAAAGACAAGCTTGTTGATCTAGGGCTTTGGTTAAGCGGTACTTAGCTGATGTTGGCCATCGGTATGCAGGATAGTAGATGACTCTAGAAGTAGGCCTCTTTGCTTTAGGTTTGTTAAGGACTTTTGCTTCTGAAAGGATGCATTAGTTTGCTGCTTGAGTTAGTCAAGTTGAGGTGAATGGATTTTGATAAACGGAAGACTAGAAGGATGACAGTGCTAATGGATTGGGACGGGTGGAGAATGATGGATCATGTGTGCCTGAGTACTGGATACATCCTTCGTATTCCAGACTGCCTACATACCCTGTATCCACGGGATCAAGGCACACTTATGATGGAAGAGGGACGTGATAAATATGTAGTTCTGGATAGAGTGATGAAATGGGTCAAGGTGAAAAGAGGGGATCTTATGTACCTGAGTACTGGAAACTTCCTTCGTATTCCAGACTGCCTACATACCCATATCCATGGGATCAAGGTACCTTAAGATTGAAATGAGATCATATGTAGTTCTGGTAGATGTGATGATGTGGGAAAAGTGTGGAGAAGAGGTGATCTTATGTACCTGAGTACTGGATACTTCCTTCGTAATCCAGACTGCCTACATACCCATATCCATGGGATCAAGGTACTTTAAGACTGAGAAGATGATAATATGTAGTTCTGGTGAGTGTGATGATGTGGGAAAAAGAGTGTTTTGAGAAGATAACAGCCTTATTGTAGGACTGACGTGTCCGTTAAAGGGTGTTACCTCTAAAAATGAGAAAAGATCGAAGTATGTGTTGCGAACCACGAACAAGGAACCAATCCTAGACCTAAGTTAAGGAAAGAGTTGCCCCCATTCTGGTAGAGGAAACTGTAGGGGTGACTGCCGAAGAAGACACAGAAAGACTTGACCTAGGACAAGACAGTGTTAACTGTAGACACAGATCAAGACATGGGAAGACGACGATGGACATTGACAAATTTCCAAGCTATACTAGATATGGAAAGGCAAACAAAGTCAATGGTTTTATTATGGATGGATGGATGAAGCGTGTTGTTGCGAACTGGACACGGAGTGGACATGACTCGATAGAAGATGGATGCTGACTCTACACATAGTGCCTATTTGCCAGGTTTTCACTATGGTACTTATCCAAGGCGCCTGTTTGCCAGGTTTTCACTAGAGGATGGATTTTTTTAGATTTTTTTGGTTTTTTGTTTTTTTTTTTGTTTTTTTTTTTTGGAATACTCTGAGGATCAAGCATAGAACTTCTTGAGATGTACACTATTAAGTGGCTCATCTAGAGGAATGCCGTCAGGTGTAGCTAAAGTATAAGCTCCTGATCCATATGCCGCTATCACAATGAAGGGACCTAACCAGTTAGGCTCAAACTTACCCTTCTTCTCTCGATCTTCTTGATTTCTCTGATTCTCCTTAAGTACAAGATCACCAACTTGAAATCATCTTTCTTTGATATTTTTGTTGTAATTATGCCGGAGGTGGTTTTGATAGACATGGAGATGATTAAGTGCGGCAAGGCGCCTCTCATCTAGTAGTTCAAGCTCAGCTAATCTGGAAGTACGATACTCATCTCCGTCGATCAGGTCCTACATGGATACTCTGAGGGATGGGATCTCGACTTCTATAGGTAGGATGGCTTCAGAGCCCAACACCAAGGCATACGGTGTGGCACCAGTTGGTGTTCTGATACTAGTGCGGTAGGCCCATAGGGCGGCATTGAGTTGCAAGTGCCAATCACGGCCAGCTTCATTGACCGTTTTCTTGAGGATCTTGAGAATGGTTTTATTAGAAGCCTCAGCTTGGCCGTTACTCTGCAGATAGTAGGCAGTTGAAAAGCGATGTTGGATATTGTATTGTATGCATAAGGCACGAACATCTTGGTTCTTGAATGGTCTCCCATTATCAGTGACAATGGCTTGGGGAATACCATACCGGCATATGAGGTAGTTTAGGATAAACTTGGCTATTTGTTTACCGATGATATAGGTCATAGGAATGGCTTCCACCCACTTCGTGAAATACTTAGTGGCGATAATGATAAACTTGTGGCCATTGGAGGAGGAAGGGTGGATTTGTCCTACGAGGTCGAGACCCCATTGAGAAAAAGGCCATGGAGTAGTCACAGGTTGTAACTCATGAGCTGGTGCGTGAATCAGATCTCCATGCTGCTAACATTGTAGACACTTCTTAGCAAACTGTGCAGCATCTTGCTCTATTGTAGGCCAGTAATAACCTGTTCTGAGTATCTTCTTAGCAAGATTAGGACCAGTAGAATGTGTGCCACAGACACCTTCGTGTATGTCTCGTAAGGTAGCTTCAGCTTCTTCCGCGTTAAGACATCGTAAGAGGATACCATCGAGACTCCGGCGATATAGTGTATCACCTAGAATGATGTAATAAGAGGATCGACGGATAAAGGTTTTGCATTGGGTGGATGATAGGTCAGGGGGAAAGGTATTATTCTTGAGGTATTCATAGATATTGGTGCAGGAGCACCTACCTGACAGCTGGTCTGGATAAGGCAGTTAGTAGCTTAGGTCCAGTTTATGTTTCCAAGAAGGTCTGTTAGACCAAATGCATGTAATAAGGTCATGATGATCATGATAAGATCATGCTGACCAGGCTTTTGCTATTTTTAGCTAGTTAGTTATAACAGCTGTCATGATGTATGTTCGGTGGGATCTCCCAGCCGCCTAGAGAGTTCCCAGCCGCTTGGAGTCGGGTCAGTAGTACTCGTAGGCAAATCTATATAAGCATGAGGATCGTTTGATATTGGAGAGACAGACAGATATCATCGATCGAGCTTGAGTGAGGCTGAGAGAGAGATTGAGCATATTGTATTGCATCTTTGAAATCAATAAAGTGATCCTGTTTGTGTTCTTGCTCTGGTTGCATTCCATTACTTGATTGATTTGCTGGTTTGGGAGACTTCATGGATTTCCTGATCCATTCCACCGGTTGACTCATCTGATCGGTGGAATGGTAATGTACAGTAGGTTAGATGGTAGTTTGTTTTCTATTCGTATGCAGGTGTGCAGGATCGCGGTCGACAGATGCTGAGAAGCCTAGCATCCTCATGTGCTAGGTCAAGTTGATAAGCTCGAGTTGGAAGATCACCCTGAGGTTGGATCGGGTCATCCCTGGAGGATCGGTGAAGTGAAACTTCGCAAAAGCTGAAAGTTCGTGAAGACGGCATCATCAGGATATTTCTGCAAATATCCTGCAGTCGGGTTAGACATCGTCATCCGGATAAGTGAAGGAGGTCGGCATGATGTTGTCGATTGCATGAAGTGTGGGTTCGTCGGGGTGATCATCATCAGGAGCCGAGGTGGAGTGCATCGGCATCAGGTAGAAGGTCGGAGTTGTCATGTTGCGAGTGCATCAGGATGTTCTAAGTCGGGCATAGACTAAATGCATGTATCGGCATCAGGATCATCATATCGGGAGTGCCAAACATCCGCGTATCACAAGTAGATGCGGGAGTGAAAGTTCGTGTTTTTTTGGCTAAGTGTTGAAGAGATCATCAGGATAACGGGTGACGTCATCGTCATCAAGATATGACGTCATCGTCATCAGGATATTGAGATATCCCCCCTGTGCGAGTTTATCCTGCCGTCGTTAAAGTGCTAAGGTATCGGCGGAAGTCCGTGGCAGAAGGTTGTATTAGCATCATCAGGAGGTTTCGAAGACAACCGGATAAAGTAGATCATGATGCTGTTGCTTGTATCGTCGGGTAGCGGAGCATCGAAGGTAAGCTGCTGAAGTGGACGTCATCAGGATATTTGAACAACCGGATATTTGGGATATCCTGCTGACGAAGGAGTTGTCGCATGTTATGATGATGATGGAGTCCGGCGCCCGATGAACAGTGCAACCGGAGGATGTGTGCGCCCGCTGAACATCATGATGATGATGTTAGAAGGAAAGCGGAGGTGAACAGTAGTCGGCAGGCGGATGCTGGTGATCGTCCGAAATATGATGATGCTGACTGTGTAACGAGAAGCATGATGATGCTGTTGATGGTTTTAGGGAATATGATGATGATGGCGAAGATGATGATGATGAGGTTGGTCTGCAGACATTCATGCTATAGGCAAATGTTATAGTGTGGGTGACTCTGCATCAGATATCTTCATACCATGGGGAATTGGGACCAACAAGTTTGCAAATGATTTCAGTAACAGGAATATCGATGGCTGGTATCAACAATTGTTCGATCAAGAATTCACACTTCTGTGTATTTGCAGGCATGTCAATCAGTGATCCTACAGAAGCCATAGAATCTGCAGCTTTGTTATGCTCTCTTGGAATTTGCTCAAATGTGATGCTAGAAAAGTGAGGTTTGTAGGCATCCACTAGTTGCTTGTAGGGGACCAACTTTTCATCCTTTGTTTGGTACTCATCCGTGACTTGGCGAATGACTAACTGTGAGTCTCCATATACTTGTAATTCTGTGATGTCCCATTGAACTGCTGTATTGAGACCTATAAGAAGTGCTTCATACTTGGCTATGTTGTTGGTGCAAGGGAATGCAAGCCAATATGATTTTGGAATGTAGTCATTCTAAGGTGTAACAAACAAGATGCCGGCTCCTGATCCATGCTGCGTGTAAGAACCATCAAAGTACAACTTCCACATTATGGAGTTGGAAAGAGTGAAGAGATTCTCATCAGGAAAGTCTGCTACCATAAGATGTGTATCTTTCATAGGTGCTTCTGCTAGTTGATCCATGAGGGCTTGTCCTTTGATTGCCTTACGATCCATGTACTCAATATCGAACTCACTAAGGATCATAACCCATTTAGCTAGTCTGCCTGTGAGAGCTGCTTTTGCTAGTAGATATTTTAAGGGATCAATCTTGGCTATCAGAATTGTGTGTTGGTTCAACATGTAATGCCGCAACTTTTGGGAGGCGAACACTACTGCTAAACAAGCCCTTTCCATTGGTGAATAATTGAGCTCATATCCCACCAAGGTTCTACTAATATAATAAATTGCGTGCTCCTTTCCTGATTCATCATTTTGTGCGAGCAGGGCCCCTAAGGCCGAGTTTGTAGTGGAGATGTATAAGATCAAAGGTTTGTCTGCAACTGGTGGAACCAATACAGGAGGTGTAGCTACATACTCTTTAAGTTGATCAAACACTGCCTGACACTTGTCCCATCGAAATGAGACATCCTTTCAGAGTAAGTGCTGAAAGGGTTGACATTTATCTGCTAGCTGTGATATGAAGCACCGAATGGACTGCAACCTTCCCTGAAGGCTCCTTAGTGCTTTAAGGTTCTTGGGTGGAGGCATCTCCACTATAGCCTTTACTTTCGCTGGATCTACTTCGATGCCTCTACGAGATACAATGTATCCCAACAGCTTTCCTGATGTTACACCGAATACACACTTCTTTAGATTGAGTCTTACTTGGTATTTTTCAAGCCTATCAAAGATCTGTCCTAGGACCTGTATGTGATCTACCCAAGAAGATTTAGCAAGTATATCATCAACATAGTCTTCCATGATGTGATGAAACAGATCGTGGAAGATCACTGTCATTGCTCTCTGATAGGTTGCTCCTACATTCTTCAGACCAAACGGCATGACACACCAACAATAATTGCCCCAAGGACAAGTAAAGGTTGTTTTATGTTGGTCTTCTTCAGCTATCCTTATCTGATTGTAACCTGAAAATCCATCCATGAGAGAAAGCATCTCGTGACCTGCTGTCAAGTCCACTATAATGTCAATGTTTGGTAGTGGAAAGTCATCTTTAGGACATGCCTTATTGAGATCTCTGAAATCATTACACATGCGGATGCGCCCATTGGGTTTAGACATAGGTACAATGTTTGAGACCCAATCGGAATAGTCGATTGGTCGTATGAACTTTGCATCTAACAACTTTTGTATTTCCACCTTCACCAAGAGAGCTATCTGTGGGTGCATTTTTCTCAACTTCTATTTGACTAGTTTCACCTTGGGATCAACTGTGAGATAATGAACTACCAGCTTAGGGTCTAGCCCTGGCATATCTGCATAGGTCCATGCAAAGTTGATGGTTTGTTGCAAAAAGAAGTCGTTAAGATTTCTGTGCTCTGTGTCAGATAATGATGCTGCTAGGAATGTTGTCTTTGGATTTTGTTCTATGACAAGATTTATTTCTGTAGAATCTTCCACTAAGAGAGCTGATTTCTCTTAATACTTAGATGGTAAGGGAAGGTCAAATCCTTCATCCTTAGGTGCCACAGTTGGGTTTTCACCTTTGGATATGTCCTTTGTTTTTACTATTTTGTGATCAGGAGGTGCCACAGTGTGGTTTTCACCTAGAGATCTTTCTTTATTTGCACTTTTGTGACTGGAGGATTTGGCATTCTCACCAAAATAAGCCATGGGCTCTAGTTCCATTACAAAGCCTGCTTTGTGATCGCCAAGAGGGATACCTTCCCAAAGTCCCATGAACTCAGCTAAAGCCTCGTCATTCTGAAAGACATCTATAACAGGGGTCCCTTGTTGGTCCCAATCGATAAGTTCAGGGTAGACAAGTGTGACATTCTGGGTGTTGGTGGTGGAAGTTAAGGATACGGAGGATAGTGTAAAAATGGAGGATTCTGCGAATAGATTGGTCATGTGGAGGGAAGAGTCATCGATGATAGCCTCTGTAGACGTCGAATCGGCGGGAAATGTGTCAGCTACCTCGTCGAGGATATACTCGATGTCCAAGGCGCGTGGTACCTTCTTACCAAACCCTAATCCCTTCTTGTCTAGCTTCTTTGTTACCACAATGGGCTCCATAGTTCCTTGATTCTGTTTCCCAAGGCCACCTTTGCCTTTATAGCCCATGTTTTTTACTATTCTTAAGCCATTGCCATATTGCTTGACTGGTATTGTGACTGGTTCTTTCTCCTTATAGAGCCAAGAAGAAATGTCCTCAATAGTTTCCTCTTCCAATAACCGTCCATGTTGGAATTGGGTTAGGAATCGTGGGGGAGGAATAGCTGCTTTTTTGGTTACTTTGGCAATGGGTGATTTGCTGTAAGATTTTGGAGATAAAGGCATCCGCCCTACACAACAAGATTCTGAGATATCATAAGTGCCAAAGCCTATATCTTAGACGCGAGCTGTGATTTTGGGGAGGGGTGTAGATTCACTTGTAGAGGCTTGCGTGAGAGTTTCAGGGTCAACATAGAGAGGGGATTCAAGGGCTTTGTCATTTTTAGGCACTTGGTTGCAATTCTTATAGCTTCCTTGCAAGACACGGCAAAATTCAAAAGGATTAGGGTCTCCTGGGATGGTGATCTCCGTACCATTGTATGGGAACTTTAGGGACTGATGGTACGTGGAGGGAACAGCTTTCATTGCATGGATCCATGGGCGGCCTAGGATAATGTTGTAAGGTAGCTCAATATCAAGGACTTGGCACCTAGTTTCAAGCATGACAGGGCCCAGTTGTATAGGCAAGTGAATGACACCTTCTGAACGGCGTTCTGCATCATCATACCCCTTGATTGTAATACTATGATCAGTGTTGACGTGATCCTCAGAGTATCCCAATTGCTTTAGTAACTTTAAAGAATAGATGTTGAGACCAGCACCACCATCTATGAGTATACATTTGATTTTGCACTTATGGATGAGAACTTCAATATGTAGGGCATCGTTGTGACAAGGATCATGGGAGGGGAGGTCTTTCTCAGAGAAGACCATGTTGTAAGGTGAAGCAATATTACCCACTATAGCTTGGAAATCTGTGACTACTATGTTGTTAGGAATGGAAGACTCTTGGAGGGCTTTTTCTAGCACCACTCTATGTGCAGGTGACGACCGTAGAAGGTCCAAAATAGAGATTTGTGCTGGTGTTCTCCCTAGATGTTCGACAAGATTATAATCAGACTAAACCGGAAGCCTAGGTGTAGGTGCACGGATGGTGACATGACCTCGATGAGTAGTAACAGCACAATCCGTAGATTTGCCTTTGATGGTGAGGGTAGACACTCGACTCTCTTCAAAATGACCTACAATGGAATCGAAGGACGTGTAAGCATGATTGATACCTTTACCTCTATCCTAAGGGGGAGGTGGACCGTGATGAGGGAATGGTTCTTTGTACATATCTAGATCCTTGTTCGTGTGTTGTGCTGGTGATTCATCCTCAAAAGTGATTTGATTACCGTCGATGAGGTTTTGGATGAGGTGTTTAAGCTTCATGCAAGACACAGTTATATGCCCTTTGCTCCTATGGAACTCACAATATTCATTGTCTCTGTAACGTGCCATTTTGTAGACAGGTTCTCCATATGGGGGAGCATCAGGTAAGGTGATGAGCCCTTTCTGCAAAGCTTGATGTAAGACTGATTCGATGGGCACTCCCAAGGGAGTGAATTGACGTCGCGGAGGGTAATCTTGTTGGGGTCGCTCTTATTGTCGTTGCTGTTGGTTTTGATAAGGCTGCCTTTGTTGCTGCTATTGTTGAGGTGGAGCTTGACTTGGTTTGGAGAGCTGCAGCGGTGTTTGCAACGTTTGGACATGCTTAGTATCGACCACCCCATCGTTGACCACATTTTTTTTTTGTTCCAATATTTGGGTTTGTTGTTCGATTGTTGATGAGGAGCGCTATCTTTCGTTTCCTTAAAGATTTTGACCACACCCTTAGCAATGAGGGCCTTCTCAATGTTGATACCCTTGTATGTGATTTCATCGAAGGTTGTAGCACTAAGAATTTGTAAATGGAAACCTAACTCTTGGTTGAGGTTCTGCACAAATATGCTAACAAGCTGCTTCTCTGGAATCTTGAAAGGGAATTTACTAGCCATTTGTCTCCATCGTTGAAGGAAAGAAATGAAAGTTTCCCCATTTTTATGTTTATTGTTGCATAGGTCCGTCATGGAAATCTCATGCTCTGCATTGTAAGAAAAATGGGTGGCAAACTTCTCTGCTAGCTCGTTGAAAGACTTGATACCTGTGGGTAAGTGTGAGAACCATTCTATTGCTTGACCTCCAAGACTGCGAGGAAAGAGACGCATAAGATATGTGTCGTTATGAGAGACCTCGAAGCAAGCAAGATAGAATTCCCTAAGATGGTCTTTTGGGTCACCTTTTCCTTTGTATTTATCGAACTTGGGAATAGTGAAATTTTGAGGAAAAGGGATCATTGGTAATGACAGATCAAAAGGATAAGGACACACTTCCTCTAAAGAGAAGGTCTTTTTGGTGTGGCCAAACGTAAGATCAGAGAGCTGCTGTTGAACTTCTACAATCTTTAGCTCCATAGTCATGGGAGGGGTTGGTAACATCTCTTGTTGTCCAAAAAGTAGTTGGTGTTGCCGGTATGGAAGATTATAATGTAAGCCATGCGCACTGGTATTATAAGGGTCGTAAGATTGATTGGGATCATATGGGTTGTACGTTTGGTTCAGATTGGGTTGGAATTGGAGGCCTTGATTAGGCAGAGGTGGAGGTGGCACTAGGTAAGAATGTTGGCTTTGCGATGGTTGAAGAAAAGTATTGGGGGGAGGAAAACTAAAGTGCATTTGATTAGGTTGTGATGGCGGCACATAGCTTTGGGAAACCTGATGTTGGAAATGTTGAGAGTGGCTAGGCAATGTGTGAAAGAAGTTGAGCGAGGATGAACGTTGTGGAGGAGGAACATAGGTAGAAGTGATTTGCGACGGTTGGGGTTGATTGAGGATGAGAGTAGAAGAATGTTGTGGTTGGGGCTGCTTGAGGATGAGAGTAGAAGAATGTTGTGGTTGGGGTTGCGTGACTCTAATTGGTAATTGGTTGAGAGACATGAAAGTGTGATGATATAGGAGGTGGCATTTGTTGAGACCCTTGTTGCATGGCTACATAATTGTTCCCCGAATTGTAATTGGGTGGGAAACCTACGCGTGATGGGGTAACCAAGATTCCACTTGCGATTGGGGTGGACACTTTAGGAGGTGGTTGCACATTCGATCGAGCTAAGGTGGCTTGCTTAGCTAACTCTACTTGCCATTGGAGAGTTTCTTGTTGGTTTTGATAGGTCTCCATAGGAGTCAAAAGCGGTGATATGGGCCTCTCCCCTGTTGGGTTTTGAAAAAGGGGATTCCTATACTGCAAGCCTTGAGTAGGTAAGGGCGTAGTCACTGTGGACATGGTTTGCACCACCTATACAGCATCTTGGGGGTTGTTGCTCTCCTTGAGAGTGGATAAATCAAAATCTTGAGGTAACTTGGCACCTTGCTTTGCAAGCAAGCGAAAGAAATGATCCTGGTTCTCACTAAGGATTTTATCAAAGGCAGCTATAGCTCTAGGATCTTGTATGAATTCATCAAGATCTTGCCCATCTTCTTGAGAGGATTGACCTATTTCAAAGTGTCACTCTTCTTGAGATGGGGTTTGATCTACGATATAACCTTGTGGGACAAAATATGGAGGCAATCCTGTGTTATACTGAGGCGCATTTATCAAAGGGGTTCTATCCTTCTGAGGATTGCTTGGTTGTTTAATGTGTGGTATGTTAAGAGAGCTGATTGGTTTTGCGGCAGGTGTACTAAGAGTCACCTTGGGAGTAATGTTGAGATGACCTGATTGTGGTGTGCGAGGAGGTGACTTGCACTTCTTAGGGACAACTTGCTTGGATTTCATAGTTTGCTGTAGCCTAGTGGTTACCATGGGATACTAGGACAAAATGTAATGCTGGGCTTCTATGAGATGCTTTAAGAAATAGACAAACTTCTGATGCACAAAGTACTGGACCAAAAGCGCTATACTGTTTGACCAGAGGCGCAGGACTGTGCAACCAAAAGCATGCTACTGTGGACCAGAGGCGATGGACTGAGCTACCAATAGCGAGTTACTGCTATGCCTAAGGTGAGCTACAGTGACCAAAAGCGAGCTACTATTATACCAAGGGCGTTGAAGTAGAGTTTTGCCAGAGGCGGGTTACTGCTGTACCAAAGGCGATCTACTGTACTACCAAAGGCGAGCTGCTGTAATACCAGGGGCGCTGAAGTAGTGTCTAATGTTTTTCAAAGGCAAAATTTTGGTACATTGTTTCTGTTTTTGATTGGATTGGTTTGGCAAGAGAAAACATAGCAAACAAGTTGTCAAAAAAGCACAAGGACTGACACAACAGATAGTGTATGTTCAAGGCTCCAAACAAGCCTAATGTTTCCACAGGTCTAAGACAATTGCAATCAATAACAAGCACTTTTTATCCCTAGAGACAAGGTTTCATTGCAGTAGATCAGCTCACAGCTTAATACTCCGTCGATAAAAATATCATTCCATAAAG
The DNA here is from genome assembly GCA_027924645.1 of Cunninghamia lanceolata. Taxonomy (NCBI): domain Eukaryota; kingdom Viridiplantae; phylum Streptophyta; class Pinopsida; order Cupressales; family Cupressaceae; genus Cunninghamia; species Cunninghamia lanceolata. Next base: position 6,035,603 of record BSBN01000209.1, read on the forward strand.
GTGTCAGATATTTAGTATCTTTGCGAGAGACGATAGGTAGGGATATCTCACCCTCCCCTTGGAAAGCTCAAGTAGGTCACAAGAGCTTTATGTCCAAGGGAATACTATCCCTTCTCAAGGGAGCCAATGGTGAGTATCTTAAGGGTTTAAATTGATTTCCCTTGCACTGATGATTACCGCAATGTTCGAAGGTAGTTCCTTGATTCTGTTTCCCAAGGCCACCTTTGCCTTTATAGCCCATGTTTTTTTACTATTCTTAAGCCATTGCCATATTGCTTGACTAGTATTGTGACTGGTTCTTTCTCCTTATAGAGCCAAGAAGAAATGTCCTCAATAGTTTCCTCTTCCAGTAACCGTCCATGTTGGAATTGAGTTAGGAATCCTGGGGGAGGAATAGCTACTTTTTTGGTTACTTTGGCAATGGGTGGTTTGCCGTAAGATTTTGGAGATAAAGGCATCCCATCGGGCGTGCCAGAATGTGTATGTTCAAGGCTCCAAACAAGCCCAATGTTTCCACAGGTCTAAGACAATTGCAATCAATAACAAGCACTTTTTATCCCTAGAGACAAGGTTTCATTGCAGTAGATTAGCTCACAGCTTAATACTCCGTCGATAAAAATATCATTCCATAAAGGTGTCGAATATTTAGTATCTTTGCGAGAGACGATAGGTAGGGATATCTCACCCTCCCCTTGGAAAGCTCAAGTAGGTCACAAGAGCTTTATGTCCAAGGGAATACTATCTCTTCTCAAGGGAGCCAATGGTGAGTATCTTAAGGGTTTAAATCGATTTCCCTTACACTGATGATTACCGCAATGTTCGGAGGTAGGTCGGGTAGTCTCTATCTAAAATGGTTCTTAGTGACTTTGAGGGACCAACGCCTTACGAGCAATTCGACAAGCTACTAAAAGCTTTAACCAATCCTACTAAGAGTTTCAAACACTTCGCTCAATGTGAAAATCGTTTCCACAAAGAGCTAGTACACCTCTTTTCAGTTTGGCACCACAAGGTAAGGCTGACATCGGTTAGGACTTGGCTTTCGCCTTATCCCTCTTATATAGTGGTTCAAAGGAAAACTCCGCTTAGGGTCGTCCCTTTTGGATGAAGTGCAATCCAAAAGCAGGCCCTTCTAAAGGAAGTACAGAAAAGTAAGAGCAAGCACGTCAAACAAAGGTTCAACTGTCCCGTTATAAGAAAAATAAGGTGCAACTAAACTAGGCACACACATGTTTGTAGTTGTAAATTGTCCCTTATGAAAAGAAGTATTTGGCATTCATGTCCATTATCCTTTAGAAAATTGAGGTGTTTGTTCATACATGTCCATTGTCCCTTAAGAAAAGCAGTATGTTCCTAAGACTTAGATTGCAAGAAAAGATTTGTTCAATTGTCCCTTTTAAGCATGCAATGTGTTTCTAAGACTTAGTGAGATAAATCAAGAATTTCTTCAACGCTCGTCCTACATGAACATGTTAAAAAAACCTATTTGGTTTGTGTGAGTAATAAGAAGCTGCAACAAGTCAGTCAGTTCCACCAAAAATTCACCAGTTAGCAAAAATAAATCAACTTTGACCAAAAGTGTTGTACTTTCTTACCATATGCGACTTACTGTATTCCAAGGGCGCTGTATCGCAGACCAGAAGTGTTGCAGAATATTACCAGAAGTGCTGCAAAATAACCAAAAGCGCTGCACTGTGTTTTCTAAGGCATTGTGATGCAGACCCAAAGCGATGCAGAATATTACCAGGCATGCCGATAAATAACCGGAAGCGTGGAGCTGTGTTACCAAAAGCGTGATAAAATATAACCAAAAGTGCTGCACTGTCTCAGATCATAAAAAGGGGAACTTTTTCAAAATAATTAGATCTAAAGTAAAATTCCATGATTGATTGACTGTTCTGAGAAGTGGTAGCTGAGAGATCTGTGTTCTGCAATCTAAAAAAAACTCAAAAGCTGTAACAACACCAAGGATTAACACAAAAATCAAAGGTACTCCTAAATAAATCATCTTAGGATGTCCAAAAAGCAGGTTTGTCAGACAAATACAACAGCTTGTCAGACAAATTAATAAGATAGATAGCGTGAAAGTCCTGCAAGACAGTGAACAAAGTCGAAAACCTAATTTAGCCAACAGCGCTGTAGAATACTGCCGGAAACGCCATTCTGTTAGGCCAAAAGCGCTGCACTGCGCTGCCAGAAGTGCCGCAGTGCCTCCAAGAGCGCCTAACTGTGCCTCCAAGAGCGCTCCAAGATCCTACCAGAAGTGCTGTGAAGTTTTGTTTTGCGCTGTGCCGTACTGTGACTTAAAAAAAAATAATTTCTCAAAGAAACAAAGGGATTAGTGGGTCCCACCGGCCGTGCCAGAATGTGTATGAGGAAAAATTGATTAAATTTAACTAATAAAATCAAAGAACCCAATAACATAAAGAAAATGAATTTAACTAAAAGCCATGACAAATAATCAATGAAATAAAGACTTTTACCGAAATCTGTATTGTTTCCTTTGGATTGAATGTGGATTGCTCAATGAAGTTGCGAAGCCATAGCTGCAACAAGCAAGTAGTGTGCTCAAGAGATCAATGTCAAGAGATCGTGAGAGTGCTCAATCGACGCGTTTTGTATGCTCGAAGCTCTGTTAAGTGTGCCTGAGAATACAATCGAAGAGAGAGGCTCAATGAAGGAGATGAGGGGGGTTTATATAGATTTCAAGGAAGATCGATCAACGGTCCAGATAATTCAGAAGAATCAACGGAGGAGAATAGTTGAGGAATGTGCAACGAATGAGAAGAAGACATGTGTCTTGCTTGCTTTTGCATGAGAGGAGTTATCAAGAATAGAAGAATGAGTTAACTGAAGAGATAAATCAATTAAAAGAATAAAGCAATCAGTTAAGTGATTAAAAACACGAAGAAGAGATTTGCATGAGAAAAGAAAATATTTTGCTTTATTAAATATAGAAATATTTAATTGATGAGCAAGAAAGCTTGAGTAATTTTAGAGATAACTCAAATTAGAAGAACAAGCAATTTAAATAATAATTGATTTATTTAAATTTAGAGAAGATATTTTGGAAGAAGTAATTAAATAATTGGAATTATTTAATTTAGAAGATTTTGAAAGCAAATTAAATAAATAAATTTATTTAATTGTTGTGCATGATTTTGGAAAAATGATTTTGATTTAATTAAATAATTTAAGAATTATTTAATTTTAGATAAGAGAGAATTTGTTGAATTAATTTAATTAATGTGAACTTGAATTTTTGGAGAGAGGATAATGATCTAATTAAATAATTAAAATTATTTAATTGTGGAAGAATATAGAGGAATTTAATTTAATTAATTAAATAAAGAGAATTTATTTAATTAATGTTGAAAGTATATGATTTAGAAGAATTTGATGAAATTAATTAAATAATTAGATTATTTAATTAACGTTGAAATGCAGGTGATTAGGAAGAAATGACGAAATGCAAGTGATGCGACGACTTGGTCATTTTAGGGTGTCTACACACATCACTTGCATTTCATCAAATCTGTCTAATCACCTGCAATGAGCGTTAATTAAATGATCTAATTATTTAATTCATTTCATCATATTCTTCCAAATCACATATTTTCAACATTAATTAAATAAGGAGGATTTATTTAATTAATGTTGAATTTTGGAGTTTTGGAAGAAATTGATGATCTTGATGAAATTAATTAAATAATCAGATTATTTAATTAACGTTGAAATGCAGGTGATTAGATAGATTAGATGAAATGCAAGTGATTCGAAGACATGGTCATTTTAGGGTGTCTACATTTTTTCCCTCTTTGATGCAATGCAGTTTATAGCGTTGCGTCAAAGAGAATGATTGTTGAAGACATAATACAATTTTGATGCCCCAGTGTAGCTAGCTATCCCTATGTAGCTAGCATAGGATGCCTCCTTGAGAGGAAAGATAGAGAAGTGACAGAAAGACTGGGTTGACACTTGACTAGAAGATTGTGTTAGAAATAGATGAAAGGAGATAGAATAGAACATGAGAGAAAGATTGTTGATCGATTCTTGCTTGAAAAACTATATGAGGCCATGGATAAATGGATGGGTAAATGGATGAGCTTGTTGTGAAAAGGACATGGAATGAACAAGACTTGATATATGATGGATGTCGACTCTACACATAGTGCCTGTTTGCCAAGTTTTTACTATGGTACTTATCCAAGGCACCTATTTACCAAGTTTTCACCAGAGGACAGATTATTTTTGTTTTGTTTTTTTTATACTCTGAGGATCAGGCATAGAACTTCTTGAGATGAATGTTGTTAAGTGGCTCATCTAGAGGAATGCCTTTAGGTGTAGCTAATGTATAAGCTCATGACCCATATACTACTATGACAACAAAGGGTCCTAACCAATTAGGCTCAAACTTGCCCTTCTTTTCTTGATCTTCTTGATTTCTTTGATTTTCTTTTAAGACAAGATCGCCAACTTGAAACCATCTTTCTTTGATCTTTTTATTGTAATTACGCCAGAGGCGGTTTTGATAGACATGGAGATGATTAAGTGCATCAAGGTGCCTCTCATCTAATAATTCTAGCTTAAGTGTGATACTCCTCTCCATCAATCAGGTTCTACACGGATACTCTAAGGGATGGGATCTCGACCTCTATAGGTAGGATGACTTCAGAGCCATAGACCAAGGCATAGGGTGTTGCACTAGTTGGTGTTATGATGCTAGTGTGGTAGGCTCATAGGTGGGATTGAGTTGCAGGTGCCAATCACAACCAGCTTCATTGACCGTTTTCTTGAGGATTTTGAAAATGCTTTTGTTGGAAGCCTCAGCTAGCTGTTAAACTACGGATAGTAGGGAGTTGAAAAATGATGTTGGATATTGTATTATGTGCATTAGGCACAAACATCTTGGTTAATGAATGGTCTCCCATTATCAGTGACAATGTCTTGGGGAATACCATACCGGAAAAAGAGGTAGTTAAGGATAAACTTAGCTATTTGCTTGTCGGTGATATATGTCATGGGAATGGCTTCGACCCACTTCATGAAGTACTCAGTGGTAGTAATGATGAATTTATGGCCATTGGATGAGGATGGGTGGATTTGTCCTACGAGGTCAAGACCCCATTGTGAAAAAGGCCATGGAGTTGTCACAGGTTGTAGTTCATGAGCTAGTGTGTGAATCAAATCTCCATGTTGCTGGCATTGTAGACACTTCTTGGAAAACTATAAAGCATCTTGTTCTATTGTGGGCCAGTAGTAACCTATTCTTAGTATCTTCTTGGCAAGATTAGGACTAGTAGAATGTACACCACAGACACCTTCATGTATGTCTCATAAGGTAGCTTCAACTTCTTCCGTGTTAGGACATCGTAAGAGGATACCATCGATACTCCAGTGATAAAGTGTATAACCCAGAATAGTGTAATGGGAGGATCGACGGATAAAGGTTTTGTGTTGGATTGCGGATAGCTCAAAGGGAAAGGTACTGTGTTTAAGGTATTCATATATATCTTCATACCATGGGGAATTGGGACCAACAAGTTTGCAGATGATTTCAATAACTGGAACATTGACAGCTGGTATCAACAATTGCTCGATCAAGAATTCACATTTCTATGTGTTTGTGGGCATCTCTATAAGTGACCCCACAGAAGCCATAGAATCTGCCACTTTGTTATGCTCTCTTGGAATTTGCTCAAATGTAATACTAGAAAAGTGTTGTTTGTAGGCATCGACTAGTTGCTTGTAGGGGACCAACTTTTCATCTTTTGTTTGGTACTCATCTATGACTTGTCGAATGACTAGTTGTGAGTCTCCATATACCTATAGTTCTGTGATGTCCCATTGAACTACTGTATTGAGACCTATGAGGAGTGCTTCATACTCGGCTATGTTGTTGGTGCACGGAAATGCAAGCCGATATGATTTTGGAATATAGTCATTTTGAGGTGTGATGAATAATATGTCGGCCCCTAATCCATGTTGTGTGTAGGAACTGTCAAAGTACAATTTCCACATTATTGAGGTAGAAAGAGTGAAGAGATTCTCATCTGAGAAGTTGGATACCATAGGATGTATATCTGTCATGGGTGCTTCTGCTAGTTGATCTACTAGGGCTTGTCCCTTGATTACTTTTCAATCCACATACTCTATGTCAAATTCACTAAGGATCATGACCCATTTAGCTAGTCTACATATAAGAGTTGCTTTTCCTAGGAGATATTTCAACAGATCAATTTTGGCTATGAGATTTGTATATTGGTTTAGCATGTAATGCTACAACTTTTGGGAAGCAAACACTACTACTAAACAATCTCTTTCCATAGGTGAATAATTGAGTTCATAACCCACCAAGGTTTGACTAATATAATAGATTGCATGCTCTTTTCCTGACTCGTCATGCTATGCTAGAAGAGCCCTTAAGGCTACAGTTGTAGTGGAGATGTACAAGATCAAAGGTCTATCAATGACTAGTGGTACCAAGACAGGAGGTGTAGCTAGATATTCCTTGAGCTAATCAAATGTTGCTTGACAATTATCATCCCATTCAAATGAGACATCCTTTCGGAGCAAGTGTTGAAATGGTTGACATTTATCTGCTAGTTGTGAGATAAACTACCTAATAGACTATAACCTTCCTTGAAGGCTCCTTAATGCTTTGAGGTTCTTTGGTGGAGGTATCTCCACTATAGCCTTGACTTTTGTGGGATCTACTTCAATGCCTCTATGAGATACAATGTATCCCAATAGTTTTCCTGATGTTACCCCGAAGACACACTTCTTTGGATTGAGTCTCACTTGGTATTTTTCGAGCCTGTCAAAGATTTGTCCTAGAACCTATATGTGATCTGCCCTAGAAGACTTTGCTAGTATATCATCAACATAGTCTTCCATGATGTGATGAAAGAGATCGTGGAATATCACTGGCATTGCTCTTTGATAGGTTGCCCCTGCATTTTTAAGACCAAATGGCATGATGCACCAACAATAGGTACCCCAAGGATAAGTGAATGTTGTTTTATGTTGATCTTCTTTTGTTATCATTATCTGATTGTAGTCAGAGAATCCATCCATGAGAGAAAGCATTTCATGACCTACAGTCAAGTCTACTATGAGATCAATGTTCGGTAATGGAAAGTCATCTTTGGGACATGCTTTGTTAAGATCTCTAAAATCATTACACATGTGGATGCCCTCATTAGGTTTAGCCACAGGTACAATGTTTGAGACCCATTATGGATAATCAATAGGCCTGATGAACTTTGCATCTAGCAACTTCTGTATTTCCTCTTTTACCAAGAGAGCTATCTGTGGATGCATCTTCCTTAGCTTTTGCTTGATTGGTTTAACTATTGGATCAACTGTGAGATAGTGAACTACTAGCTTGGGGTCTAACCCTAGCATATTAGCATAGGTCCATGCAAAGTTGATGGTTCTTTGTAAGAAGTTGGTGATATTCTTTTACTCTGTTTCTGATAGTGATGCTGCTAGGAATGTTGTTCTAGGATTTTGCTATGTGCCAAGATTTATCTTTGTAGAATCTTCCACTAGGAGAGATGATTTCTCTTGATACTTAGATGGTAGGGGAAGGGTCAAATTCTCCATCCTCAGGTGCCACAGTTGGGTTTTCACCTTTGGATACATCCTTTGTTTTTACTATTTTGTGATCGAAGGTGCCATAATGTGGTTTTCACCTAGAGATCTTTCTTTATTTTTACTTTTGCGACTGGAGGATTTGGCATTCTCACCAAAATAAGTTTTTGGCTCTAGTTCCATTACAAAACAAGCTTTGTGATCACCAAGAGGGATACTTTCCCAGAGTCCCATGAACTCAGCAATAGCTTCATCATTCTAAAATATATCTAGAATGGGGGACCCTTGTTGGTCCCACTCGATAAGTTTAGGGTAGACAAGTGTTACTTTCTGGGTGTGGGTGGTGGATGTTAAGGATACAAATGATAACATGAATATAGAGGATTCTACAAATAGGTCAGTCATATGGAGGGAAGAGTCATCAATGATATCCTCATTAGACATCGAATCGGTAGGAAAAGTTTCAGCTACCTTTTCAAGGATACCCTCGATATCCAAGGCGCGTGGTACCTTCCTACCAAATCTCAGCCCCTTCTTGTCTAGTATCTTCATTAGAATAATGGGTTCTATTGTTCCTTGATTATATTTTCCAAGGCCACTTTTGCCTTTATAGCCCATGTTTTTTACTATCCTTAAGCCATTGCCATATTGTTTGACTAGTATTGTGACTAGTTCTTTCTCCTTGTAGAGCCAAGAAGAGATGTCTTCAATAGTTTCCTCTGCCAATAATTTTCCCTCTTGGAATTGGGTTAGAGATGCTAGAGGAGGAATAGCTACTTTCTTAGTTGCTTTGGCTATGGGCAGTTGGCCGTAGGATTTAGGAGAAAGGGGTATCCACCCTACACAACAAGATTTTGAGATATCATATTCTCCAAAGCCTATATCATGGATGTGAGCTTTGATTTTAGGAATAGGATGAGGATTGGGTTCAATTGTAGAGGCTTTTGTCATATTTTTTGAATCAACATATAATGGGGATGCATGGGCTTTGTCGTTATTAGGCACTTGGTTGCAATTCTTATAACTGCCTTGCAAGACATGATAGAATTCGAAGGTATTAGGATCTCCAGGGATAGTTATCTCCATACCATTGAATGGGAACTTGAGAGATTGATGATATGTTGAGGGAATAGCTTTCATGGCGTGGATCCATGGGCGTCCTAGGATAATGTTGTAAGGTAGCTCAATGTCAAGGACTTGGCGCTTGGTTTCAAGCATGACTGGGCCTACTTGTATAGGCAAGTGGATAACACCTTCTGAATAGCGTTCTGCATCATCATAACCCTTGATTGTAATGCTTTTATCAATGTTGACATGATCCTCATAGTATCCCAATTGTTTAAGTAAATTTAGAGAACAGATATTGAGACCAGCACCATCATCTATGAGTATGCATTTGATCTTGCATTTATGGATGAGAACTTCAATGTGAAGGGCCTCATTGTGACATGGATCATGAGATGGGAGGTCTTTTTTAGAGAAGACCACATTGTAGGGTGAGGCAATATTACTTATTATAGCTTGGAAATTCATGATTGCTATATTGTTAGGAAATGAAGACTCTTGTAGGGCTTTTTCTAGCACAACTTTATGTGCAGGTGATGACCATAGAAGGTCCAAGATAGAGATCTATGCTGGGGTTTTCCATAGATGTTCAACAAGATTATAATTAGATTGAGTTGGGAGACTTGGTGTAGGACCATGAATGGTGAGACGACCACGACAAGTTGTAATAGCGCAATTCGTAGATTTGCCTTTGATTGTGAGGGTAGATACATGACTTTCTTCAAAACAACCCACAATAGTCATAGGAAGTTGAAGCTTTGTGAATACATTTACCTTTGTCAGGATTTTGACCTTGACCATGGTTAGGGAATGGCTCCTTGTACATGCTGAGGTCTTTATTGGTGTGTTGAGTTGGTGGTTCATCCTCAAAAGAGATTAGGTTTCCATTGATAAGATTTTGGATTATGTTCTTGAGTTTCATGCATGAGGAGGTCCTTAACCAAGAATTGGGTTTTCATTTGCAAATTCTTAGTGCTACAACCTTCAACAAAATTACCTACAGGGGAATCAACATTGAAAAGGCCCTCATTGCTAAGGGCATGGTCAAAATCTTCAAAGAAACTAAAGACAATGCTCCTCAACAACAAACAAACAATAAACCAAAGTTTTGGAACAAAAATAAAAAATGTGTTCAACAATGGTGTGGTCGATTCTAAACATGTCCAAACATTGCAAACACCCCTTTAGCTTTCTAAACCAAGTCAACCTTCACAACAACAACACAAACCAAAAGCAAAAACACATCAAGAATCAAAACAAAAACACAAGCACTTCAACCATCTCCCCACACATGACAACACTTTTCCTACATCATCACAAAAACCAGAACTACATATCATCTCATCTCAATTTCTTACGGTACCTTGTGTTAGGTCTCAAAAATGCAGGTTGCTAATCCAAAGAGGATGCCAAGCTCTATGCTTAGATTTGCAACATTTTTGAACTAACTTAACGAAATCAACCTTTAGGGTTTGATGATTTCCTACACTTTAGGTCCTGCTACACCTAGGTGGGTGAACCTTGGAATTTAAAGCAGATTGAATGCAACTATTTTGACTAAGAAAATGGATCTACCTACAGTGGCAAATGGTGTAGGATAGATGAATTCTTTCTAACTAATTATACTATCTAATGAATGGTTGGTATAAGTGATATCAAAGTGAGTCTTATGATTGTGCAAATAAAAGGACTTAAATAATAAATTGAACTAAGACCAATGCCTTGTTGGGTAAACAGAGTCAAATGAAGGACTAAGACTAGTGGCTTATAGTGGGTAATAATTCTAATTGTTTGGCACAGTTTTAGTTTATAACTTGTATAAACGTGCAAGGAGATGACTGACAAACTCTTCTTGATAATCCAACCAATATAATCAGATATCTTGTTTTTCACCAGAAGGTAATTTAATCCTTTCTTGAAGGAACCAATTGAATGAAATATGCAAGAATAACATATAATATTAACTTGGAGACAGAATGGCAATCTTAATCATATAGCTCTTCTTAGTAATTCAAACTAACACTTCCAGGTTACTGTGACTGATCAGAAGGGTTTTAATTCCTTTTATGGAAACCAATTAATCAGACCACACAACTACAACAAATGTGTATTGACAAATTAAATATATACTTGATATATTAATCTGAATAACAAGGAAATACAGAACTGGAGACAACCACACAATTGAGTAACTTTAACAAACAATTGATGCCAGAATAAAACCACTAAATCAGAGAATTTCAATCTACTTCTTCAATAATAAACTTGCAACATGGTCTTTTGAAACATTGTAAATTGCATGTTTTTATATTCTACTGCTGATGATCTTTCAGCATCAAATGTTTGAACTATATTCTTGTGAAGAGACATAACTCTTCAAGAAGTCTTTTGGGAATTTAACAAGATTAACAATCATAACATAACCACGATTAGGCTCTATTCAACCACAAGTAAAGTTTAGCAACATGGTCTAGGTACTCCTGGCTACGATGGGAATCAGTAAATTCAATGGCATTCCTTGTAATCACATCCATCGTGACCATCTTCTCCAAATGTTTGCAGGCTTCCCCAAATGCAGAATCTTTGTCCTTAAGAGCTCCCAAAGCTTCATGTAATATAGCTTGACAGTCACTGCTCCACTCTTCTTTGCTTTTTAGTTCTTAATCACTTTTGAATAATGTGGGCACTCCTGCTTTTGTAGCTTTAGCACATTCTTTGGCATCAGTCTTAAGTTGATCATAGTACTTCTGATGTTTCTCGATCAACTCTTTTGCATTGGAGGCACCTGCAATGTCGAAAGTATCTTTACCTTGTGTCTCATTCAATTTCTCCTGCAACCTTTTTTCAAGCCTTTCATGTTCTTGAATTGCCTTATAATTTTGAGAATAATTATCCCAAAATTGGTTCAACCAATGTATCATGTTGGCATGCCTACTCTAGAGTACTGTAACAAGTGTATCCATCTAAATTTGTGCTACTTGATCTATGGATAGTGCTTGAGCACTCTGTGAACTTTCACCTTGGGTTAACTTCTTTACTGATCCCCTGAAAGTGCTCTTAATAGCATCTTTCAAATAATCATTTTCTTTTGTCAACCTCTCATAGTTTAGTTTGTACGTATCTCTTTCCTTAATTAACATCTGAGCCTGTGCCTTATTCAGCTTTGCAACATTGATGCCAATGTCTGCAGTGATCGAGGGGTCAGTCTCCCCTGCCTTCAAAGTCATGATATGGCCAAAAGTTTTCTCAATGTCTATAATAGCTATCTTTTTGTGGAGAGGGTATAGGGCCCATATCATTAATGAATTTTTGTCATTATTATACTTGGTGCCCATATATACTTCATTAACACCTTCTGGAGTAAGCTTATATCTATCATCTGTAATATTCAAAAAACTGTCAAAGACTAGAGCAGAATTTAAATCAAGGTCAGGAAAGATCATTACCCCTACCTCTTTGAGCAACTGTCTACCTTTGCTAGGGGTCATATCTTGTAGCTCATTATCCACTGTTGCTTTTAACATATCAAGTAATTGTCTCTCATTATTGGCAGAGACATCATCAACTGACTCTCTAATTTCTTTCCTTTTGCATTTATATAAGAATCATTTGGATTCTTTAGAATGAATGAATTCATCATCAACAATAAAAGAATCATATGCTATTTGTCTTCGGTCTTCATCAGCAGACCCCTCCTCATCATGTGCTATGACAGGAGGCTGATATTGTTGCATCTTTCTTTTGGACATTTTTATTGTTTTTTCCTATGGTTCCTCTTGCCTTGCCGGTTCTTTATCTCCAGAGGATGATACCTCAATTTCTGCCAGCTATCTCCTTTTCTCATCTAGGTCTCTATTATATTTTTCCACCGCTAATTCCACCTCAGCCTCTTCTAGATTTCTGATGACATCATCATGTGGATAGGGGATACGTGTGTACCCGCTGAGGTTTGGCTTCCTCTGAGCAAGGTCAATAAAGCCTTCAGGATCAAATCCTTTTCTCACCCCAGCACACCTTATATTGTAGTGCATCAATTTATCCAAAATGAGATTATAACCGTCTTTGGAAACCATAGTGAAATCTCCAAAACACAAAGTGCTAGGCATAAAAGATTGTTTGTCATGGGAGCTCAGATGCATCACATTTGAACAATGCATTTGCCTAACTATTTCTAGGTAAGGAATTCTGTCAGGGACAGTTTTAGGTAAGATAAAGGGAGTGTCCTCAAAACCATACACTCTAACCATGGTGGCATCTTCAAAACAATACCAATCTCCCCAATTATGAATAATAGTAGGAGGACCACCAAAATCTTTTGGTCTAAGGAACCTCTTTATCTCATTTGAGATTGAATACTCACAGGGGTGACTGAAATATCTATACAGCACTTTTACACAATATTCTTCAAATTGTACATAGCTAGAATGGGCATATCTGCTATCCCATATCCTGGTCCATATCTGTATTGGTAACTTATGTCCCTTCTGGTCTATTAGAACAACCTTAAATTCATTTGGCCATAACCCCACTTCCTAGCCATAATAGAGCACCATGTGCATAAGAAGTGAGTAATGTTCAAAAGAACTTACTGGGGCATTATTTCTTATTGCAGCCAGACCAGAGTCAATTCTATTAACAATATAAGCAGCATAATCAAACTGTCTTGCATTATGGCTTTGAATGTCAGTAGCTATGACCATCAAAGGGATTTTCATAAATTTAGGGACCTCTGATCCTAGGACCTGGACCATAGAATAATAGGTATGTTGTATGTAGGGTTCAAATATTGATACATGAAAAGGAGGACCATTATCCTTATTGAGAGGCACCAATTTTCCCTTAGCTCTGGACCTATGAATAGGCAACCTCCATCCATTGTAAGTTGTATCCATTCTCCAGTATTCCTTTTCTAAATCCTCATAAACAATGGGGACAATGCATAAATCATCCAAGTAGAATAGTTCACAAATGGCATTCTTTGATAAATGTATAACAGGCTCCCCTTGTGGGTTGCATATAGCCTTAAGACTTGGGTTATACTGTTTAGCAAGAAGTTGGAGAAGTTCAACATTCAGGAACACATTAAGCACAACTAATTTACCCAAATTCAAATGTCATGGGTGTGATACTAGAGAATTCCTAAATCTTCTATTGTGGTGGAATTTAAAAAGTTTGTACCCTCTGATTGGGGTCTAAATGTTCCCTAGGTATTTACATCTGTCTTCTAATTTTTCCACTTCCACCCTAAGTTGAGCAGATCTTCGAGCCTTGGGAGTTGATCCTGGTAATTGATCAATCAAATCTTGATTGAGTTTTCTATCTTTTGTTTTCTCCTCAGGGGTTTTATCAATTTTCTGTTTCTTAGGTTTACTCGTACCCCCTTGTGATTTTCTGCCCTTTCCTTTTCCCGGAGTCTCCATTTTCAATCCTTGACAGAAAATCAAATTATAGGCTACAACACAGAGGTTTGTATGTATGTACCTATTGTTGGTGGCTGTGATCGAATTCCCATGTTTGCGCTTCAAGTTTCCCCCTCTAGATTCTTCTCAAACAACTCTATCAATTTTAATTGAGATGATCTTAGAGGATTTCTTCATTGTTTGCATTTAATTGTTCGAGCAGTTCAATTTCCTTGATCGTTGTGAAATGTCACATCATCATAACTCCTTTCATCGGCATGATTTTCATAATGTCTGGGCAATTTTAACATCTTCTTATGGCGCAAACAATCAATCACTGTAACCCTTCAATTATCTCCTCGATGTTACATTAGATCGTATCGGCAAGAGGTGTCCATGCTTTATCCGATGTGAAAGTATGCATAGTTGCTATCGGCATGACTTCTTTCATCATCGTGTGATTTATATTCTTCTCCGATATGCTAAGTGTTACCGATATGACTATCAGTAAGACTTTCTATCAGTGAGTGTAATCCTCATTTCTATCGGGGTGAGATATGTCATTGGGGTAATCTTTTTCAAGTCACCCGATCATGGTTAACTCCCTGATAGCCCCTTTATATTCCTTATCGGAGAGAACTTCACAATGTGTCACCGACACTTTTATCGCTGTGACTAGTGGGTTGGTAAGACATATAAATTTTGTTCCAACTTGTTTAGCTTCGTAGATGGTTCTTACTTATCACACACATTGGTGTGAGCTATGCCGAAATACCTTTTGTTATTCACTGAGACATTTGAGTATCAGAGACTTATAAATTTTTCACTCTGATGTTCATTTCTTGCCGATGACCACTATTTCTTTTGGTTCCATGAGATGCTCGGTGAGAGTTTTGCCAAAAATACTTCATCGGTATGATCTATACCGTCGGGGAAGTTGTCAAAGTGTTACCCGATAGTCTTTGGTTATACCGATCGGCGTGACTGATAGATTTTCTCCTCGACAAAAGGTCATCGGTAACATTTCCTCCATTGGTGACTTTTGAAATCTTCTCTCTGATCTTTGTCTTCACACCGATAGTCATTTCAACTAGTTTTTCATGGATCGGCATAAATAACATAAAGTCTTACCGATAGTATGAAATTTAAGCCCTTTACATTGTTCTTGTCATGGAATTTTTCATGGGATGTATCAATTTAATTATGATTTTGGGTGAAATGTTTTATGATTTGGTCAGATATGGAGAAGTGAAAATACAAGAAAATTTTAAATTTTACTATCCCAACACCTTGATCTCATAGGTATGGGTATGTAGGCAGTCTGGCATATGAAGGAAGTATCCAGTACTCAGGTACATAAGATATCATTATTTCCCCAACCTGAGCTCAAAACATTTTGACCCACTCATCACTCTACCCAGAACTACATATTATCATCTTTCATCGTAATGTGCCTTGATCTTGTGGATATAGGGTATGTAGGAAGTCTGGAATACAAAGGATGTATCTAGTACTCAGGTACATACGATTCATCATTCTTCACCCACCTCAATCCATTGACATGTCACCTTTCTAGTCTTCCATTTAATCAAAATCCATTCACATTGACTTAACTAACTCAAGCAGCAAAATAACAAACGCATCCTTTCAAAGAAAAAGTCCTTATCTAACCTAAAGCAAAGACACTTACTTATAGAGTCATCTACTATCCTACATATCAATTGCCAACATCAGCTAAATTAATCTCAACCAAGCAACAGATCAACACATTGTCTTATACAGAATGTTCCATGATCAAAACCAGACTAAACATCTTATACGACATGTTGCATTTCATGAAACCAGACATTATTGTTTCAATAGATAACACCCTTTAACAGACACATAGCTCCTATGATAAGGTTGTTATCTATCCTATCCAATCTATCCTGAGCAACCTCTTCGGCAAGAGAATATGTTGGTTGTATGTTTACTTTGTAAGTCAGTTAATTTGCTTTTTGGTTTATCTTTTGTTCCTTTTTCCATTACCTATTCAAGACTACCCTAATTTATCTATATCTTGGTATGTTGCAATGCAATACGAATTAGGGGCATAGTCATTGCTTTTGTGTGCCGTGTTTGAGGAATGATCTTTAACATCTTTCTTAGTAGCATATTTATCTTGTGTGTGTTATGACCTAGCATCTTACATATTAATATTCTTCTTGCATTTATATGTATTGAAGTTTATTTTATGTTCAAGACTATGGCTCATGTCCAACAAGGTTATATCATGTCTAAGAGATCTAAGTTCAAAACGCTTGCTTATAGAGTCAACATCCACGCACTCGGATATCATAGCACCTTGGTCATTTATACCTTGGTGGCAAACTATCCATGTGTTATATCAAAAATAAGGGTTTCTCTTTATAAATATTTGTGAAACTATTGGAACAAGCTCATCCATTTAACCCATCCATTTATCCATGTCATTATATAGTTTTCCAAGCAAAGATTGATCTCCAGTCTTTCTCTCATGTCTCTTCTATCTCCTTTCTTCTAATTCAAACTCAATCTTCTAGTCGAGTGTCAACCCAGTTCTTCTATCGCTTCCCTATCTTTCCTCTTGAGGGGGCATCCTACGCCAGCTACACAAGGGTAGCTAGCTACACTGGGGCATCAAAAATTGTATCATGTCTTCAACAATCATTTCTTTGACGCAACATTGTAAACTGCATTGCATCAAAGAGGGGCAAAATGTAGACACCCAAAAATGACCAAGTCATCACATCACTTACATTTCATCAAATCTATCTAATCACCTACAGTCAGCATTAATTAAATGATCTAATTATTTAATTCATTTCACCAAATTCTTCCAAATCACATATTTTCAACATTAATTAAATAAATCCTCTTTATTTAATTAATTTCATTAAATTCCTCTATATTCTTCTAAAATTAAATAATTTTTATTATTTAATTAAATCATTATCCTTTTTCAAATTTCAAGTCCACATTAATTAAATAAATCCCATTATTTAATTAATTCATCACAAATCCTCTCTTATCTACAATTAAATAATTTAAATTATTTAATTAAATCAATTATTCTTCCAAATTTAAATAAATCATGCAATTTTATTTAAATTATCTCAATCCTCTAAAAATAAATAAAATTAAGTATTTTATTTATAATCTTCATATCTTATCCTTTCTTCAAAATCATGCACAAACAATTAAATAAATTTATTTATTTAATTTCAATTAGCTTTTCAATTCCTCTAAAAATATCATGTTAACTCATCTGCACAATCAGTCTTATTTTTAGAACTCTAAAAAAGGCAAATTACAAGTTAAGTTAATTGGCTTTAATTTATCTTATTTTCATCACCTCATGAATTAGAAGAAAAAGCATTCTAATTTATCAAATCAAATCTATCTTTATCAAAAAAGTAATTATTTCAAACAAAAATACCTCTTTGGAGTGACACATGTCATGTGCACATTCAACATGAGTTATTTGATTTATCTCAACCTTTCATTCTATGGATTTATTTCATCTGTTGATCGATCATGTTTGAAACCTATATAAACCCCCCTCATATCCTTCACAAAGCCTCTTCGATCACTTATTCTCAGGCATCATTTACATCACTTTGAGCATGCATCTCATCGTTAAGCACCTTACGATCTTTTGACATCGATCTTTTGAGCACTTACATTCGCTTGTTGCGACCATGGTTTCACAACGTTATTGAGCAATCTACATATCTACAAAGAGAACAATACAATCTAGGTGAAGTCTTTCTTGTTTTATTTGATTTATTCATTGATATTGGCTTTTTACTTAGATTGATCTCTTTATGTTATGGGTAATTGAGTTGTTATTATCATTGTTTTGATTTTATCATTCGACCTCTCGATTTTCCTCATACACAAGTAATAATTAAGTTTTTCCCCCATAATAATCTCTTCAAATTATCTATTTCCTCTAGTAGCAGTTGTTCACTTGGAATCTCTACATCCTCTTGATCATAGGGGTGAGAATAAGTCCCTATTTCTTCTCTTGTTTGTTCCACTTCATGTTTTCCATAGCTCTTTGCTCTTCATTGTCAGCTGCATCAACGTTCCCTTTTTCAACTTCCCCTGCAATCTCTTTATCCTAAGCTTCCTCTTGATTTTTCTCTACAAATTATTGGTACTAATGAAGGTACAGCCTCATCCACAGAAGTTCTAAAACCCAAGAGAACCTCAACCAAGAGAGTAGTATCTTTTTCCGCTTGAGTGAGTTGCCTTTTTCTCTTTCTTCTCTGTAGCACAAGTGGGTTAGGTGCCTCTTTAGCAAGTACATTATCATCTGAGTAAATAGTGAAAGTGTCTCTCTGTTTTGTCTCCGAAGCAGGGGAATGTTGTGGAGTTGAAATATGAGAACTTGGATCAACAGATGGTTCTGGGGAAGCTTCCTTAGCCACTTCTCTTTGTTTCTTCTTCCCAACCAGAGGAATTTCATCTTAATCATGAGATTCTTCCTCAACCTAATAGTGTATGCTAGAATCAGTTTTCTTTGAAGTCCTTTTTATTTTTTGACCCTGCCTTGTCTTCTTCTTTTGCTTCTTGGGGTCAAAAGTCTAGGTAGAGATCTACATAATTTCCTCCTCTAAACAACTTCTTCCCCTATTTGTTCAATTGGAATAGAATGCTCAGCCAAGGTCATCTTCTATTTTGTTGAGCGAGTCATATAGGGGGTTTGTTCTATAACAGGTTCCTTCAACTATGCTGAGGTAGCTGAGACTTCATCCACAACCTCCTTCCCTTTCCTCTTTTTGCCAGTAACAGGAGCAGTAGATGAAGTTTCCTCCATTGTTAGTTTCTGACCTTTATCTTTTTCAGTAGTTGGAGAGGAAGTTGAAGGCATTGCCTCCTCTTCCTACTGGGTAGAGGAAGTCTCATCCATTCCCTGTGCCCTCTTTGGTGTTCTGCCCTGTGATTTATTCTCTAAAAATGTCTCCCATAAAGCTTCCACATCAACTTGGGACAGAAAGTGATGTTTTACAATTAAGAAAATGAGGCCATGGTTTTTCATAGGACCTTTCCCCTATTGATACTTGTCTATAGAGGCTTTAATGGCATAATACAGAAAGTTTGGGATGTTTATGCTAAATTCTGGATGTGCGTTCCCATGCCTCAGAAAAATAACATTTTCATTATTGGTCCTAAAACTATAAAGAATTGGCCATCACATGTAAATTATTTCATCAACCACATAGCTACAGATTGCCATGGTTGTGGAAGTGAAGACCTGACAATTCCTTTAACCTCATTTTTTCTTAAATGTAATTGTATTTCAGGTTCACCTTCTTTAGAGAAATTTTTAATCAAAACAACATATAGGGTTTTTAAATGGTAAAACCTCTCACCTTGTTTTGGTAGCCCTGAGATATGACTGATCAATAATGGTGGAAGAGACATTGACATGAACCCTTCTCACAATTGTTTGATTATCTTTCAGGTTGCACAGGAAATCATCCACAATATCCTCTTGAAAGCCTTTAAATTTCTCCAAAAATTCTAACCACCCTACATTCCTTAAGATGTTTGTTACAGCTTGATCCTACATAAGGCTTGTTATATTCTCTGGCTCTGACTTCTTTTTCACTCCCATCTTCCTATCCTATTCCACCTCCTCTAGCTAAATTTCTTCTTGATTCCCTCTGTGGTCTATTTTTTTTTCTTTTTACTCTATGAGGGTTGTGGCAGCAGACTTGAATATTACACTCAAAGATTTTGAAGAATTCTACAATCTTTGAATTGGGGTTGATATGTTGATTTTTTTTACTACTTAGATTATGGGAAGGAAGCTTGAGACTAGTTTAACATGGACAGGTAGCCATAATCGCAGGGGAGTGATGTGACACTCCATAGACAAGTCAATAGTGTGGCAAATACGGTGGCATACATGAGTTAAGAGGGGAATAATGGTAGTGAGATGTATCACAATAATGGCACCTAAAAATAGAACTGACAAGACAATTACTAATTAATTTAATTAAAGAGAATTACCTGAATCACTCTTAGTGATGATGGCTTGATGTACTTCACTGCAACATCGCAGCTTTAATAAGATTTGATGTGACCCAACACGTGAGCAGCTCCTTTAATGAGGCTTTGAACTGGCATCAGCATCCTTGTTGTCACATATTCTACAATTATTCTTGATGAGTGGTCTGGAAATGACATGTTGTCAGGTGACATTGGAAAAGCAATCGGTGATGACTTGCGTATGCAAAAGCCATGGCTTTTTGATTGCTGACGATATGCATGCTGACTTCATCATTGTTTATGTCATAGAGTGGAGAATGAGTCATGCTGACCTCATCGAATGATGTCTCCACTTTATTACCTGGAGAGGTCAGTCCCCTCATTTTCTTATATTTTAAAATGGTTCTTTATTGGTGAAGCATCGGAGGTGCTCCTAGTTTGTGAGCATCAGAGGTGCTCCTAGTTTGCTACGGAGATGTGTTTTAGTAACTCTTGGCACCTAATTACCTCTGTAGCTTGATTATTCCAATCTGGCAAGAAGAAGGGAACCGCCATTTACTAGTTTTCAATCCCCTTGGTTGAGAAAGATAGCCATTTACTAGTTTTCCATCTTTTCTCTTTTTTTTTTCAAGAAGGCCACCATTTGCTGGTTTTCAACCTTCCTCTTTTTTTTCAGTATAATCTATGATAGAGGATGTGTCCCCTATAACCAAGCACAAATCCTTGAAAATTTCCTCTTTAGTTGATGGCCTTTTATAGAGTTGAATTCTGTGGCCATTCACTAAGAATGAATATGTGCTTCCATCATTGGGCACTAGCAAAACTATTCTATTTTCAAAAACTTCCTTTATCTGATAAGGAGCCATCCAGTGAGTTTGTAACTTCCCTTTGAACTCCTTGAACTTAGAATCATATAGGAGAACCCAATCGCCCTGCTGAAATGTCATCCTTTTGATGTGTTGGTCATGCCATTGTTTCCTTTGATACTGAACAAGTTTTGTTTGTTGTATGGCTTCTATACGGATTTCATCCAACTTATTGAGTTGAAGAATCCTATTTTGTTGTGCTATAGACAATGCTAGACCAATATCTAATGAAGTTTTTAGTGTCTGCAGTTCAAATTCTATAGACAGAATGGGTTTCTTTCCATAAACCAATACATATGGTGAGAATTTGGTTGTGGACTTCCAAGTGGTATTGTAAGCCCAAACTACTTCAGGTAATCTGTTATCCCAATCCTTTCTATTCATGGCCACTACTCTATTTTCAAAAACTTCCTTTATCTGATAAGGACCCATCCAGTGAGTTTGTAGCTTCCCTTTGAACTCCTTGAACTTAGAATCATATAGGAGAACCCAATCGCCCTACTGAAATGTCCTTTTGATGTGTTGGTCATTCCATTTTTTCCTTTGATACTGAACAAGTTTTGTTTGTTGTATGGCTTATGTACAGATTTCATCCAACTTATTGAGTTGAAGAATCCTGTTTTGTTGTGCTATAGACAATGGTAGACCAATATCTAATGAAGTTTTTAGTGTCTGCAATTCAAATTCTATAGACATAATGGGTTTCTTTCCATAAACCAATTCATATGGTGAGAATTTTGTTGTGGACTTCCAAGTGGTATTGTAAGCCCAAACTGCTTTAGGTAATCTATTAGCCCAGTCCTTTCTATTCATGGCCACTTATCCTTATCAGGATATTCTCTAGTTCCCTAGTAGTCACCTCCACTTGCCAATTGGCTTGGGGATGGTAAGGTGAAGATTTCCTATGCTTAACTTGATATAAGTCTATGAATGCTTTGATTACTTGGGAAGTGAATTGAGGACCTCTGTCTGAAACTATTGATCTTAGGGCTCTAAACCTTAAGAAAATTTTGTTATAAAGGAAATCAGCAATTTTCTCTTCTCTTGCAAATTGTAATGCCTGAACCTTAGCCCATTTAGTTACATAGTCTGTGCATACCAGAATGTACTCTTTTCCTGATGATGGTGGAAAAATTGGTCCCATAAAGTCTAGACCCCATTGCTCAAATTGTTCCAACATTACTTAAGGATAAAGTGACATTTCCTGGGTGAAGGTTGGCTATCCCATCCTTTGGCACTGATCACACTACTACACATACTTCTTGGTATCCTTGCGAATAGAGGGCCAGTAGCAACCAGATCCCATAATTTTATGGATGGTTCTGTGTGAGGAATAATACCCATCGGATGGTTCATCATGACAATGCCCTTAAGACATCAAAAATTTCATCATCTTTTAGACACCTGCGTAAAATGAAATCAGGACCACATTTAAACAATAAACCATTTTTAACCATTTGTAAGATAAGCTTTCTTTTAGTAAGTGCTTCTTTTGTTTTGAGGTAAAATGGGATGGAAACAAGCCTATAGCTAAGAGATTAGCTATGTATGCAAACCAAGGTGCAGTAGAGGAAATAGCAAAAAGAAGTTCATCTGGAAATTTGTCCTCCATTGGTTGGTTTTCTCCACCTGTATGCAATCTTGACAAAAAGTCAGCAACCAAATTGTATTTTCTTGGGTTATCAACTATGGTAATGTCAAATTCCTGCAATATCAATAACCACCTAATTATCCTTGCACCCACTACTATCTTATTCATTAAGTATTTGATGGCTACATGATCAGTATGTAAAAAAAAATGTATCTAGTGATATAATGCCTGAATTTTTTTATAGCATATATGACTACCAAGAATTCTTTTTCAGTTGTGGTATAGTTTCTTTCTATAGAGGTAAGGTTTTTACTGATGTAGTAAATGGCATGCATACCTTCTCCCTCCTCTTTCTATCCTAAGACTACTCCAATAGACTCATTTGAAGCATCAGTTCGTATGTGAAATGGCAAAGTCCAAATGGGTCCTCTTAAAACAAGTGTGACAGTAAGTTTCTCCTTAAGGGTTTCAAATGCTGATTAACAATCATCTATCCATAAGAATTCTATGTCTTTGTTAAGCAGGGTAAACAGAGGAGTAGCTATTCTACTAAAATTTTCTATAGATCTCCTGTAGTATCCTTCATGACGTAGAAAAATTCTAACGTCTATCTGATTTTTAGGTGAGGGTAACTATTTGATCACTTCTATTTTATTTTGGTCTACTTTGATCCCATTTGCTAAGATGTGGTGTCCCAATACAATTTCTTCCTCGACCATCATAAAGCATTTTTCATGGCTTAGGGATAGTTGATTTTTTCGCAGTATTTTATTACATTCTCTAGGTTTATGAGAGCTTCTTAAAAGTTGTCCCCATACATAGTAAAGTCATCCATATAGACTTCCATGCACTCATTAGTTAATTTAGAAAAAATAGCTAAAACAAGCCTCTAAAATGTAGCTGGAGCATTACATAGTCCAAATGGAAGAACTTTGTAGGCAAAAATTCCCCAAGAACAAGTGAAAGTGGTTTTATCCTGATCTTCAGGTGCTACTTGGATTTGGTTATATCCACTGAACCCATCCAGGAATGAGAAGTACTTTCTCCTTGCAAGGTTGTCTAGCACTTGGTCAATAAATGGTAAAGGAAAGTAGTCCTTCTTTGTGGCTTTGTTTAGCTCTCTATATTCAATACACACTCTCCACTTTGCATTCTTTTTACACACTATGAATAAGGGTGAGACCCATTGACTATTTAAGATTGGATATATAAACCCTGCTAGCAGCAATTTTTCTATTTCAGTCTTAACAATGTCTTTCAAAGCAAGATTCAAGCTTCTCTGGGGTTGTCTGACAGGTTTGACATCTTTAGTGTATATATGATGAGTACATATCTCAAGAGGGATGCCCTTCATATCTTGGTATTCCCAAGCAAAAGTTGTTGAATGGTAAATTTGGAGTTTGAGAAGTGCTTCTCCCTATTTTTTTGCTAACTGGGTGTTGATATTCAGTGTTTTCCTAGGTAAAATCATGACCTATTTTGTGATTTGATCCATAGATGTATTCAATCCATATCTTGGAGTCATGGTATTGAGGGGGCAAGAATGTGGAAGCAACATGTGGAATGTAGCTAAGTCTCTGTAAAAGGTCTCTCCACAAGGAATAATATTTGCTAGGGTACAATGAGCAAAAGTGAAATTCTCTTTTTGAATCTTGGGCTAGCTCCATTATATCCTCGTTAATAAGAATGCGGGTGATATCTTCCATTGTATCATAGTGCATTTCTTCTTCTGACTCACCCAAATGTTCTTTGATGGTAACCATAGCTACTAAGGCATTGTTTTCCATGTTAATCGACTCATCTACCCATACTCTTCATGAATAATATATTGATGGTTTAGCTGGAGGATACAAAGATATTTTCTTCAAATCTATTCCATTAGAAATGACCATATCCCCAGTTCAACATTCAATAGATGCTACTATTGTAGCTAGCCATGGTCTTCCTAATATCAATGGATATGCATTTCACTAGTTTCAAGGTTCTAATATTAGGAAGTCTATTGGGAATTCCCATGATTCTACCACAACTGGAACATCAATTATCACCCCTTTTAGAATAGCTACCAATTGGTCAGTGAGTTAAAGGATTGTGGATGTGGACGGGATACCTGTTAGGGCTAATTTTTCCATTGTGTGAACTATCATTACATTTAATGCTGCTCCTAAATCAACCAAAACATTAGATATTTCTACCCATGAAATATAAACAATTATGACAAGGTTCTCAGGATCTCCATATTTTGGGAGGAGCATTTCTCCCATTAGGAGGGAAAGTTTTTCTTCCTACCCTCGGTCTTAACACAATGTTGTTTGATGAATTGGTTAAATTCAAGCACATCCATAATTGCTTGTAGGAGCGGAATTTCAATGTTCAATTGTCTAATTTCTTGTAAAAGTTCTGATCCCAGGGTAGATTGGGCTTGTTTTTGTAAGACCTTTTTCTAAGGGACATGATGTTTGAGCCATTCTGGGTATGGTGCTAGTTTTTCTATCTCTAGAGTTCTTAGAAGAACTATTTCCAGAAACATTCTCTGGAGCCATTCCTTTGGGAGGAACTCCAGAGTTATCCAAGGATGGTTCCTTTAGTACTATTTCAATAGTATTCTCCTTTTGAAGTTGAGTGGATGAATTTTTAGGTTCCTCGTCATTGGTTACTTCAACTATAGTTGGAGGAGATGGTCTTAGAAGTGCTTTCCCAGAACGCAGCTGGAGATTATTGAAATATATGGCATTAATACCATCTATGTTTTCTATCATGTAAATAGTTGCTCCCTATTTACTTTGTGGGTTTGGTATAGGTTGGGCTGGTAAAGGTGGTTGGCTAACTGGTTTGTTTTGTGACTATCCTTGTGTATGAGGAAAATTGATAATATCAAAACTAATAAATCAAAAACCCATAACATAAAGAGAACTAATCTAAATAAAAGTCATTATCAATAAATCAAATGAAATGAGAAAGCTTTTTCCCATATTTGTGTTGTTCTCTTTGTCGAAATGTGGATTGCTCAATAATTTTGCAAAACCATGTTTGCAACAAGCAAATGTAAGTGCTCAAAGATCAATGTCAAAAGATCGTAAAGTTACTCAATCGATGCGATGTATGCTCCAAGCGCTGTAAAGGATGCCTGAGAATAAGTGATCAAAGATGATTTGTGAAGGAGATGAGGGGGGTTTATATAGGTTTCAACAAAGATCGACCAACGGTCCAAATAATTCAGAAGAATCAACGGAAGAGATAACACAAATAACCATGATGAATGTGCACACAACATGTGTCAATCCATAAGGATATTTTTATTAAGATATGATGAAAACAAGATTGATTGAATAGATACTCAACTTGTAATTTTGCCTTTTTTAGAGTTCTAAAAATAAGACTGATTGTGCACATGAGTTAACAAGATATTTTTAGAGGAATTGGGAAGATAATTGAAATTAAATAAATAAATTTATTTATTTAATTGTGGATGATAGAGGAACAGAAGATTATAAATAAAATATTTGATTTTATTTATTTTTAGAGGATTGAGATAATTAAAATAAATTTGCATGATGTATTTAAATTTAGAAGAAGTGATTTAATTAAATAATGTAAATTATTTAATTATAAATAAAATAGAATTGGATGAGTTAATTAAATAACTTATTTATTTAATTAATGTGGACTTAAAATTTAAAAGAGGATAATGATTTAATTAAATAATTAAAATTATTTAATTTTGGCAAAATATAGAGGAATTTAATTTAATTAATTAAATAAATACAATTTATTCAATTAATGTTGAATTTTTAGAGTTTTAGAAGAATTTAATTAAATAATTAGATTATTCAATTAATGTTGAAATACAGGTGATGCTCCAGATTAGACGAAATGCAAGTGATTCAAAGACATGGTCATTTTAGGATGTCTACAATTTGCCCCTCTTTGATGCAATGCAGTTTATAGTGTTATGTCAAAGAAAATGATTGTTGAAGATATGATACAATTTTTGATGTGCCAGTGTAGCTAGTTGCCCCAGCATATGCCCCTTGAGTAGGAAGATAGGGAGGCAACAGAAGAACTGGGTTGACGCTCGACTTTGAATATTGCGCGAGAAGGTAGAAGGAAAAGCATAATGGGGTGGGAAGAAAAAATGTGGGAGCGACACTATAAATAGGTCCCAAGGGGACCACACTCCTCATTTGTACACTAAGAGTTTGCTAAATTTAGAGTGTAGAACCTCCAAGGTTAGTGTGTGAGAGTTGAGTGGAGAAGGAGTTGATAGCGAGGAGAGATGCTGATCCCAGCGCACAGGCATCGGGCAGAGCTAGTGCAGACATACGAGAGACCAGAAGGAGCTCCGGTAGCAGTAAGTGTCTAAAAACCTCTTTGTAATTGATGTTTTAGGTCATTTTTTAGGGTTAGGTCTAGGTGGGTCCTTAGGTCAGCCAAAAGTGTTCCAGAGTGGTATGGCATGTCTGGTAGTCAGGCTAGGTGCTTTTGGCACGCTAAAGAGTGGTTGGTAGGGCAGTATAGCACTTTTTGTAATAGCTCAGCGCTCCTAGTTTTTAGTTGTCGTGCCGCAACGTGGTTGGTAGAAAGCCACAACGCTCCTAGTAGTGCAGTGCAACGCAGTTGGTTAGGTAGTTAGGTGCAGTCGGGAGGGGAGGAAAAAAAACTGGTCGCCTATGCAAATACAGTAAGGCGCGGGTGGAGGCACAGTGAAGCGCACCTCTATGAAACAAGTCACTTTTGGGATGGACAGTAAAGCGCTAGTACATTAAGGCGCTAGTGGAAGAATAGTGTAGCGTCCTTGCTTAAAGCAAGGTACTTTTGGTAAAGTTAGAAGGGTGAAACAACTAGGGTTGACTTAGGGGTTGACCACCTAGGCTAGAGAAGTACAGAATTGGTCTCAGGGTTTGCATCATAGGGTAGATGTTGGTAGGACTTTGGAGAAATGGTTAAAAGATCTGACAAGTGGTTTTGTGAATGCAGAGGATGATGCCACCGCTGATGTCGAGAGAGTGACACCACATTATAGCACACGAGGTGGTACAGCTGACATGGGAGGAGGATGTTTTCCTAGAGTACATGGGATTATGGCATGTGGCCCACCTGACACACGTTAGGGTGAATCTCACCCTAGTGACAACTGTCATGGAGAGATACCACAGTGAGACATGTTCGTTTCACTTTCTGATAGGGGAGGTGACAGTGACACTCAAGGATGTGTACCGCATCCTCAGGATCTGTATTGATGGAGAGCAAGTGGATTTTGACCTGGCACAGGGCAAGGCATGCTTGATTGAGTTGTTCTACACAAATGACCTGAGGATAGACGACGGTGAGATTCGGTGGGCAGATGTGTCAAGACTCTGCGACAGGATCAGATGGATTGTATATTGACTGATTGCAAGCTTCCTATGCCTAGAAAGATGATCCAGAGGACTATCTGTAGGATGGGGCACTGTACTATCTGGGATGTTTACACATGGAATTTAGTATGCATGGGGTCCGTATGTGCTTGGGCAGCTGTACCGAGATATGCATGACTACATCTACAGGAGAGGCCAGAGTCTCTTAGCAGGGGGGACCCTACTATAGGTGTGGGCATGGGAGCACATCCCAATGATCAGACCTATTACACAGTGCTACCAGGAGAGAGGGGAGCCCTATGCATTTCTATATGAGGGACTAATTAGACATAGGCAGCTTGGATCTGTTAGCCACTGGAGGCGACAGATCGACGAGATGGACATGTTCATTTGGAGGCTGTGGTTACTATGTGAGGACTGGGAGGATGAGTAGCTGATGTACTGTCGACGAGCTTGATACTTATTCAGGAGATGGACAAATACTATTGAGAGATACCTGCTAGAGTGGGTACTCAAATAGTTTGGACTACCACAGGGATTGCCAGTTGGGGAGGCGACCCATGCGAGGACACGGAGGGAGATTGGGGACTGGGATGCCAAGATTCCAGTGGCTAAAGCCTTGGTAGAGGTACGAGGACTTGTCCCAGTGAGATGGGACTGGGATTCAGGACTAGCAGACCCAGGTACTTTACCTGAGTGTGACAGGTACTGGCAGACACACAGGCCAGTGAGACTGGAGACACCAGGTGTGGTAGGGGTAGTAAGGGAGGTACTAGTCCCTGGTGTGGAGGCTAGGATGAGATGGCAGGCCAGCGAGGTGAGACAACAGGCTGGTGGAGAGGCTAGAGGACCATAGGCAGAAGTAGAGATGGTGGAGGCGGAGGACCTGGTCGTAGAGACTAATTTATAGTGGATTGAGTGACTACTACAAGAGGAGATAGCTCAGAGGACATTACTAGAGCTCCGGATGGTGAGGCTTAGGTGAGACTAGGATGTAGAGAGGGTAGAGGTGAGACAAGCTGAGTCCCTAGCACAGGTACAGACACAGATAGTAGCAGCGGCACAAGCAGCCCTAGTACAAGCATAGTTGCAAGCACAGGTATAGGTATAGGCACAGGTAGCGCCTACACCATCAGGGGATGATGGGTAGTTAGCCCAGGTGCCTAGGGAGAGGGACATAGAGGTGCAAGTATGGTTGACAGCAGAGGCCACACTATAGAGAGTGAGGCGGGAGAGAGGAGGCACGCCATGCATTAGGTACCAATCAGAGGACATTATACAGAGAGCTCGTCTGTGTGCAAGGAGAGCTAGTGTTGATAGGTAGTGTATATCAAAAAATTTGGATTTATAAATGGAAATGATCAAACAATTGAAATGCATAACCTAAACCCAAATAATTCAATACCTCGAAGATGCAAGATGAGCTTGATTGATCAATTTGTTGTGTTGGTTGCTCGATTCTGCAGCATAACATTAAGATGAAGATGATATGAGGATGATAGTTGAAGGATGCAAAGGCTCTAATGATAATTTGACAGAATAATGGTACTTGAAGCTCAATGCATTTTAGAAAATTTGACAGAATAATGGTACTTGAGGCTCCATGCATTTTAGAAAATTTGGCAGAATAATGTTACTTGAAGCTCAATGCATGCTAATGGCTTGTGAGGGGTTTGATTTATAGAAAAGGCTTGGTTCAAATGGACGGTTGAGATTAAAAAGCTAATTGATTGATGTGGATGGCTAGGATTGATTAGGTATTCCCACTCTTCAAGGGAGTTGTAGTCATTTGACAAGTGTCAAGGAGGATAGGGCTCATGTGTTCTTGTGTACATAAAAAGTACTACATATAAAAGATATTAAATAAAAAGCTGTAGTACCACTTATCTTTTTTAAATGAAAGAGGCACACATGTCGGCTAAATGATAAGATAAATTAATTAAATAAATAAGATTTATTTAATTAATTGGAAAGTCGGCTTATGATGAGAACTTAATTCAAATAAAATATTTGAATTAGTTGGGATATGAGTTGGATATTAATTAAATAAATAAAATTTATTTAATTAATTAGATAGTGGGATTAGGATATGATTGGGAAATTAATTAAATAAATAAAATTTATTTAATTAATTGGAAAGTGGGATTATGAATGTGAAATTAATTAAATAAATAAATTTATTTAATTAATTGGCTAAGTGGGATAAGGATGGGATTAAGAATGGGATTTAGGACAAAATGCTACATGATGTCTAAGTGATGTATTTGACTAGGTGTTGTAGGACATGGACAAAGTTGGGACAAATTTGGGTGTCTACAGGTAGAGAGGCCAAGTATTATAGGGGACTCTACATTGGTGTGGTACCAGCAGCTCAGCAGGCACCCAGCTACAAAGAGAGGAGCAAGTCTAGAGCATCCGGGTCTCGCAGGATAGGGCAGTCATTGTCCTCAGTTAGAGGACCCTTCGTGCCACCAGGGGGAGGAGGACCAATAGGGGGACTTGCATCGACCATAGGTGGAGGACAGGGGCCACAGTAGGAGGGAAGCTCTACCCACTAGAGCATACACATTGTATACTATATCATTTTTTGGTATCATTTTTGTATCATGATGGACACTTGTATATTTTGACTAATGCTTGCATGCATTTGATGTATATTTTGCGGGCTCTTGATAGCCGTGATGTACTTTATTGGTGTATACAGATGGACTATTGATGTAGACACATACAGTTTGTATTTTAATGACCTTTGCATGATATATATGATGACATATTACGTTCACTGATGTTCATGCTTTTGTGTATGCACTTCTTCATGACATGGATGTGATGATATGTATGTATGATTATGGATTTATGTGATGATGTATATTTCTTATATGATGCTTATAGATGTATGACATATGATGACATGATTTTTATAGATGTATGATGCTAGAGATGCTATGACTTGTGATATCTAACATGTGGGTTTGCAGATATGCACCAGAGAGAAGAAAAGTGGAGGTGGAAGAGAGAGACTGTTGATCAATCATTGATGAAAAACTATATAAGGCCATGGGTAAATGGATGGGAAAATGCTGAGCTTGTTGCATTGGTTTCACAATTGTACATAAAGAGCAATCCTTATTTTTTATATAGCACGTGGATAATTCGCCACCAAGGTATAAAAGACCAAGGTGTTGTAATATCTGAGTGCATGGATGTTGACTCTGCAAGCAAGCAATTTGAACTTAAATCCCTTAGACATAATATAACCTTGTTGGTACATGTGAATGAGCCATAGTCTTTAACATAAAATAAACCTCAATACATGTAAATGCAAGAAGAATATTAATATGTAAGATGCTAGGTCGTAACACACAAAAGATAAATATGATGTTAAGAAAGATACTAAAGATCATTCCTCAAACACAGCACACAACAACAATGACTATGCCCCCAATCCATACTGCATTGCAACATACCAAGAGTATAGATAAATCAGGGTAGCCTTGAATAGGTAATGGATAAAGGAACAAAAGATAAACCAAAAAAGCAATTTGACTGACCTTGAAAGTAAACATACAGCTAACACATTCTCTTGCCAAAGAGGTTGCTCAGGATAGATTGGATAGGAAAGATAACAGCCTTATCGTAGGAGTGATGTATCCGTTAAAGGGGGCTATCTACCTAAAAAGACAATGTCGAGCTGCAGGAAATGCTACATGTCGTATGAGATGCGTGTGTTGGTCTCGATAATGGAACAATCTGCAGATGACAAGCTTGTTGATCTGGTGCTTTGGTTAAGCTGGATTTAGCTAATGTTGGCAATCGATACACAGGATAGTAGATGACTCTGGAAACAAGTTGCTTTGCTTTAGGTTTGCTAAGAACTTGTGCTTTGAAAGGATGCATATGTTTGTTGTTTTGCTACTTGAGTTAGTCAAGTCGAGGTGAATGGATTTTGATAAACAGAAGACTAGAAAGATGGAGTGTCAATGGATGGAAATGAGTGGAGAATGATGAATCGTATGTCCCTGAGTACTAGATACTTCCTTCATATTCCAGACTACCTACATACCCTGTATCCATGGGATCAAGGCACATTACGAGGAAAGATGAAATGATAATATGTAGTTCTGGATAGAGTGATGAAATGGGTCAAGGTGAAAGGAGGAGATCTTATGTACCTGAGTACTAGAAACGTCCTTCATATTCCAGACTACCTACATACCCATATCCATGGGATCAAGGTACCTTAAGATTGAGATGAGATAATATGTAGTTCCAGTTGATGTGATTGATGCAGACAACTTCATAAGATACCAACAACCTATCTCTGTCGAAGGACAGTTCAAACCTTCAATGCCATAACTCACCAAGCTCACTGTCTCTAATTGAGATCATCCTTCTTACAAGGAAGGGTTTCAACACCATAACAACTTGTTGTTGGCATCAAAGAGAGAGAGGACTTCAGGGCACACCTTCCAAGATGCCCAACTCCAATCAAGACTCATCTAACCCACTCTGCAGGAAGGCAATCCTTATTCTGCCTTTCTAAGATAGTCACAACATCTCTGCTTCACTAGAGAGACAGTCACAATAGCCTTCATAGGATGATCCCTAATGAGACAAACCCTATCTCATACAACCAACCAAACCAATAACATGCCAAACATTTAATGACTTTCCTTGACCAATCAATTACAAGACAAACATACCTAGTGTCCTCCCTTGTGGTGACTATCTTCAGAGATGACTGTCAGGACAGCATAAGGCACAATGAATGAGTTTCTCAGAGAGGTCTCTTCCTACCTCTTGGCACAAGGTCATTGCAAGATCAAGAGCCCTTTGTATTGTTCTTAATGTATGGTATTCTCCGGTTGACCACTGAATACAATCAAGGATAATCACCAAGCTGCTGCTGTCCTTCACCAAGTCTCAACATATGGTATTTACAGAGTCAATTGCATGGAGAACTCAGACCAAACCATCCTCCTGCCTCCCAAAACCTTCACAAGACTATGGACTAACTATCTTACAACCCATTCCATTGAGTAGAAATAGAACAAAATCAATAGAATGGGGAGATCTCCATCGGGTTGTTCAGAAGAACCCTAATCTAAGTTTTAGGACAGCCAACAATAGAACAACGATTTCTCACACCAAGATTAATGTCAAGAGCCCAAACAAGATTCAAAACAAAGCTATTTCAATCTACTATCCATCCAACATGCCCTTGTGCTATGACAGTTCTGTACAGGTACGGATTTCTCAGGAAAACAGCGAATAACTTATGGAGACAGCAATTTCAAGGGGCAGTATGGAGTTCTACAGTCATATTATGCTTTTCATTCAATGTCAAGAGCCCAAACTTGCTTCAATGGATAGTCAAAGCATCCACCTTCACTTCCAAGTATTCAACACTCCATGACAGAGCCGTACTGTACAGTAGTACAGGTTCAAATACACATAAACTTAGAAAATGCAGAAAAACAGTTTCTTTTGCTTATTTCTTTTCAAAACTTCTTTCCCTTACAAAATGAAAAGGTTCTTGGCCTTCTTAAGCTTGCCTCGAAGCCTCTTTCATGTTGGAGGAATTTGAACTGATGGAGGAGGGTGTGGAAAACTATCCCCAAGCCATCAACTGCCTGATCTGCACAAGATTATAGTTTGTAACTGTCCTATCTTTGGACTGCATCGACAGTTTTTGGTTTAAATGATGCTCATTCACCTTGGACAAGGTTCAAACATGTCTTCCTAACCTTCTACATGCTAACAATCCAAAAGGTTTGCCTCCTACATATCCTAGGAGGGCTACAAACTTAAATGACTACCTATGACTGCCTTTTTACCACAAGATAGTCCTCTTAGGACTTACAACAAGATAATAGATTCTTTTAGACATTTGAAAATAGTCCAATTACATGCATGGCTTCAAGCCTTATACAACATTTAATGGTCTCAAGGTCCTTAATAAACCAAACAACTACTTGAAGATCAAACAAAAACCCTGATGTCTTGGTGCTCCTACACCAGTGATGATGTAGGAAAAGCATTGGGAAGATAACAGCCTTATCGTAGGAGCGATGCATCCATTAAAGGGTGCTATCTATTGAAAGGAAAATGATTGACGTGCTTTGTGAACCATGAACAAGGAACCACTCCTAGACCTAGGTTAAGGAAGGAATTGCCCCCATTTTAGTAGAGGAATTTGCATGGATGACTGACGAAGAAGACATAGAAAGTTTGACCTAGGACAAGACAGTGCTAATTGTTGACACAGATTAAGACGTGGGATGACGATGATGGACACTAACAAATTTCCAAGCTATACTAGATAGGGAGATGGAAATGCAAACAAGGTCAATGGTTTTATTATGGATGGATGGATGAAGCTTGTTGTGAAATGGACATGGAATGAATAGGACTTGATAGATGATGGATGTTGACTCTACACATAGAGCCTGTTTGCTAGGTTTTCACTATGTTACCTATCCAAGGCACCTATTTACCAAGTTTTCACCAGAGGATAGATTTTTTTTGTGTTTTTTTCTTTTTGGAAACTCTGAGGATCAGGCATAGAACTTCTTGAGATGAACACTGTTAAGTGGCTCATCCAGAAGAATGCCATCATGTGTAGCTAAAGTATAATCTCCTGATCCATATGATGCTGTGACAATAAAGGGACCTAACTAGTTAGGCTCAAACTTGCCCTTCTTTACTCATTCTACTTGATTTCTTTGATTCTCTTTGAGTACAAGATCACCAACTTGAAACCATCTTTCTTTGATCTTTTTGTTGTAATTACACTGGAGGTGGTTTTGATAGACATGAAGATGATTAAGCGTGGCAAGGTGCCTTTCATCTAGTAGTTCTAGCTCAGCTAATTTGGAAGTTCAATACTCCTCTCCGCCGATCAGGTTTTGCATGGATACTCTGAGGGATGGGATCTTGACCTCTATAGGTAGGATGGCTTCAGATCCATAGACCAAGACATATGGTGTGGTACCAGTTGGTGTTCTGATACTAGTGCGGTAGACCTATAGGGCGGGATTGAGTTGCAAGTGCCAATCACGACCAGCTTCATTGACCATTTTCTTGAGGATTTTGAGAATGGTTTTATTGGAAGCCTCGGCTTGGCCATTACTCTGTGGATAGTAGGGAGTTGAAAAGAGATGTTGAATATTGTATTGTGTGCATAAGGCATAGACATCTTGGTTCTTGAATGGTCTCCCATTATCAGTGACAATGGCTTGGGGGATACCATACTAGCAAATGAGGTAGTTTAGGATAAACTTGGCTATTTGCTTACTGGTGATATAGGTCATGGGAATGGCTCCAACCCACTTTGTGAAATACTCAGTGGTGGTAATAATGAATTTATGGCCATTGGATGAGGATGGGTGGATTTGTCCTACAAGGTTGAGACCCCATTGAGAAAAGGGCCATGGAGTTGTCACCGGTTGTAATTCATGAGCGGTACGTGAATCAAATCTCCATGTTGTTGGCATTGTAGACACTTCTTAGCAAACTGTAAATCATCATACTCTATTGTAGGTCAGTAATACCCTATTCTGATTATCTTCTTAGCAAGATTAGGACCGGTAGAATGTGCGCCACAGACACCTTCGTGTATGCTCGTAAGGTAGCTTCAGCTTCTTCCGCGTTAAGACATCGTAAGAGGATACCATCGAGACTCTAGCGATAAAGTGTATCACCCAGAATGGTGTAACAGGAGGATTGATGGATAAAGGTTTTACGTTGGGTTGATGATAGTTCAGAGGGAAAGGTACTATTTTTAAGATATTCATAGATATCTTCGTATCATGGGGAATTGGGACCAAGTTCGCAGATGATTTTAGTAACTGGAACATCAACAGCTGGTATCAACAACTACTCAATCAAGGATTCACATTTTTGTGTCTTAGCAGGTGTTGACTTTTTCCCAGACTGGATGCTTATTCCCAGATTTCCCTACAAGGTAGCCATCAGTGATCAACAGGATCTCTGGGCCAGGGGGCCAACAGTGTAGGAGATAGACTCTATATTTTATCTCCTCTTCTTCTTCAGGCTCTGCAAGACCTAGGGGGGTATTCCCTACTCAACATCCATGAGGATATGCATACAAGGCTGGGATGCTGACAGAAAGCAGATAGTCCTCTTGTAAGTAGACCAAAACTGAAAGATAAGAGCAAAGGGGCTAGCTTTGGGCCTATTAGCAGTTGTAGACAGAGGACTGAGGATCCTAAACTAATTCTAATGTCCTAATGTTTGTTTTAGATTTTGAGTTGGATTTTAAGTTTGGATGCAAAGCTGGACATGGTTATAACACAAAAACAAAGCATGATTGGTGCCTATCCAGGGCCTGGAGTCAGTAGACATACACCTGTGAATGATCAGCATGAACAGCTAAAACTGGATTTCAAGGGGATATATGTGATACCTGCCTTACAGATATCTCCCAATACAGAGTGTTAAGTTATCTCTACTTATGGCATCCCTACTGCAGTATACCCTTCCCAATGTTCAACCTGAAAATAGTTTAATCTACCCCTTGAGCAGAAGTTAAAAGATCAGACATTCAACATAGGAATTCTATGCTCTAGAATCTAAACATTACCCAAACATCCAGATTCAGAAGAAGAATACATGCAATACTGGAGACAGAATTAACACAACACATGCTAAGATAGCATTTCTCATATAAGATCAATCATGAAATCAGTGGGTTCATGCCAAAAACATACAACAAGAGATACATAAACTCACAGGTTAAGCTGTACAGAGCAACCAGATCAGCTTGTTATGAATTACAGAGCCAAAAATCTTCAACTTTCAACAACCTTGAATGAATAATACCGTCTGCATTATATAGCAGGAGGGTGTATTCAGCATTAACTACCAGGTTGACCAAAAATCCCGCTAGATAGACAGTATCATAAAAATGGCGCTCAAACACATTAATGCAGCAGGTAGGGGAGGAGACAGGAAGATTTTTCGAGCCCTGCGCCACCGCCTAGGGATCCAGATCTTCAACCGGGTACTAGATCAGCCCACGCCATTGCCCATACCTCTGCAACAATCGCCATTAATGGTGCACCAACCCGCGGCCTTGGGAAGAACATCAGACAGTTAATCGCAACCATTTCCCGCCGAGATTCATCATCATGATATTTCGAAATGCAGGATACCAATTATCCCACATGCACCCCGCAGCAACCTCCTTAACACTTTATATACTAGGTCATGAGCATATATCATGTCGGTGCTTTTGCTCCTGACGACACTAGTATAAGACTTCATCATCATCATCCTTCAGCAGCATGATATCCTGTTGCTTGAAATATCACCCTGACGTCAGCATCATATCGCAATACAACCTGCATGATAATCGCCTTCATCGGCACAACCTGATCCATCGGAGGAACATCCTCCTGCTGAGCCTATACCAAAAGTCTGGCCGATAAACATCCTGATGACATCATCATCATATCCTGCTAACGTCATCATCATATCTGCCTACTGCGCACCTCCTCATATCCGGATGACGTCATCATCATGTTTGCAAATATCGGGAGATCTCCTCAAGATGATCAGTGTTAGAAATATGACCGCCCCCGGACCTTGATGACGTCATCATCATATTAACATCAGGATGATATTCGGAAGACAACCGGATATTTGGAAATATCATCCTAATGCACAAATATCAGGTTGCACTGTAGCTCCACTATAAGATCGGGGCGATAACTGAATATGATGATGCTTGAAAAGATCACCCCCACTAGATAATGCACGAAGCCGGCAAGCAGATATCTCCTTGATATCAGCATCATCATGACGCTGGAACAAACATACACCCGAGTGATATTCAAAAATGAAAACATCACCCCCTCCTTCGGAAATATCATGATGCAGATAGGCAGAGAAAAAGATATCACCCTGATATAAGAATGACGTCAGCATCATCAGGATGACAAAACAACGAACAAGAAGTGATACAACATCATCAGGATGATATTGACTAAGATCATCCTGACGTTCAAAATATGATGACCCCAGTGAATATCGGGTCGCACTTAGAACTCTTCAACAACATCATCAGGATGATCATAACCAAGATCACCCGATGATAAAGATATCACCCCGGCGAAATATCATGAAGGCAGAAAATATGATGACCCTCGCAAGTAACACGGTGATAACTGGAAATATGATGATGATGACGACGACCCTTAAGAAAGAACAAGTCAGGTCGAAACAACTCAAAGAATAACCCCTTCAGAATATCGGGGCAACATCATCATCATGTTTGGGCAAGGTGATAATTGGAAGATCACCGGATACTTTGAGAAATCACCCCCGCAAGCAAATCAGGGCGCACTGTAGCTCATCAGCAGGATCAGGATAAAAACCAAACATCACCCGATATTGAAATATGATGATGACGATGAGAAACCGGTCGACAGAGAACATGATGATGCAGACCATCATCGAAGACAAGATGATGATGATGACCTCCTCTTCAAAGAAAATATGATGATGAAGCTGAAAAAATGCTGAGGAGGTCCAACACTTAGAACATTTTTTGGATACTTAGGGAAAGTGCCTGCATGAAAATTGCTCAAAAACTGCCAGTCAATTCAGGCACTAATAGCAGGCATGTCTATAAGTGACCCTACAGAAGCCATAAAGTCTGCAGCTTTGTTATGCTCTCTTGGAATTTGCTCAAATGTGATGCTAGAGAAGTGTGGTTTGTAGGCATCCACTAGTTGCTTGTAGGGGACCAACTTTTCATCTTTTGTTTGGTACTCATCTATGACTTGTCGAATGACTAGTTGTGAGTCTCCATATACCTGTGATTCTGTGATGTCCCATTGAACTGTTGTATGGAGACCTATAAGGAGTGCTTCATACTCAACAATGTTGTTGGTGCAAGGGAATGCAAGCTAATATGACTTTGGAATATAGTCATTTTGAGGTGTGATAAATAAGATGCCGGCCCTCAATCCATGATGTGTGTAGGAACCATCAAAGTATAACTTCCACATTATTGAGTTGGAAAGAGTGAAGAGATTCTTGTCTCGAAAGTCTGCTACCATAGGGTGTGTATCTGCCATGGGTGCTTCTGCTAGTTGATCTACTAGGGCTTGTCCCTTGATTACTTTATGTTCCATATACTCAATGTCAAACTCACTAAGTATCATGACCCATTTAGCTAGTCTACCTATGAGAGCTGCTTTTGCTAGTAGATACCTCAATGGATCAATTTTTGTTATGAGATTTGTGTGTTGGTTTAGCATGTAATGCCGTAGCTTTTGGGAAGCAAACACTACTGCTAAACAAGATTTTTCCGTTGGTGAATAATTGAGTTCATATCCCACGAAGGTTTGACTGATATAATAGATTGCATGCTCTTTTCTTGACTCATCATGTTGTGCCAGGAGGGCCTTGAGGATCGAAGTTGTAGTTGAGATGTATAATATCAAAGGTTTATCAGCAACTGGTGGAACGAATACAGGAGGTGTAGCTAGATACTCTTTGAGCTAATCAAATGCTACTTGACACTTATCATCTCATCAGAATGAGACATCCTTTCAAAGCAAGTGTTGAAATGGTTGACATTTATCTGCTAGCTGTGAGATGAAATGCTTAATGGACTACAATCTTCCCTGAAGGCTCCTTAATGCTTTGAGGTTCTTTGGTGGAGGCATCTCCACTATAGCCTTGACTTTTACAGGGTCTACTTCAATACCTGTATGAGATACAATGTATCCCAATAGCTTTCCTAATGTTACACCAAAGACACACTTCTTTGGATTGAGGCATACTTGGTATTTCTTGAGCCTGTCAAGGATCTGTCCTAGAACTTGTATGTGATCTACCCTAGAAGATTTAGCTAGTATGTCATCCACCTAGTCCTCCATGATATGATGAAAGAGATCATGGAATATCACTGTCATTTCTCTTTGATAAGTTGCCCCTGCATTCTTTAGCCCAAACGACATGGCACACCAACAATAATTACCCCATGGTCAAGTAAAGGTTGTTTTATGTTGATCTTCTTTTGCTATCCTTATCTGATTATAGCCTGAGAATCCATCCATGAGAGAAAGCATTTCATGACCTGCTATCAAGTCCATTATGAGGTCAATGTTTGGTAGTGGAAAGTCATCTTTGGGACATGCTTTGTTAAGATCTCTAAAATCATTACACATGCAAATGTACCCATTGGGTTTAGACATAGGTACAATGTTTGAGACCTAATCTGAATAATCAATAGGTCAGATGAACTTTGCATCTAACAACTTTTGTATTTCCACTTTTACCAAGAGAGCTATATGTGGGTGCATCTTCCTCAGCTTTTGCTTCACTGGTTTAACTGTTGGATCCACTGTGAGATAATGAACTACTAGCTTAGGGTCTAGCCCTAGCATATCAGTATAGGTCCATGCAAAAATGATGGTTCTCTATAAGAAGATTTTGTTAAGATTCTTGTGCTCTGTTTCTAATAATGATGCTACCAGGAATGTGGTCTTTGGATTTTGCTATGTGCCCAGGTTTATCTCTGTAGAATCTTCCACTAAGAGAGTTGACTTCTCTTGATACTTATATGGTAGGGGAAGGTCAAATTCTCCATCCTCAGGTGTCACAATTGGGTTTTAACCATTGGATACATCCTTTGTTTTTACTATTTTATGATCGGGAGGTGCCACACTGTGGTTTTCACTTAGAGATCCTTCTTTATTTTTTATTTTGTGACTAGAGGATTTGGTATTCTCACCAAAATAAGTTGTTGGCTCTAGTACCATTACAAAACCTACTTTATGATCGCCAAGAGGGTTACCATCCCAGAGTCCCATGAACTCAGCTATAGCTTCATCATTCTGAAATACATCTATAACAGGGGACCCTTGTTAGCCCCAATCAATAAGTTCAGGATAGACAAGTGTTATTTTCTAGGTGTTCGTGGTGGATGTTAGGGATATGGATGATAGCATAAATATGGAGGATTCTGTAAATAGGTCAGTCATATAGAGGGAAGAGTCATCGATGGTATCCTCATTAGAGGTTGAATCTACGAGAGAAGTTTCAGCCACCTTGTCGAGGATACCCTCAATCTCAAAGGCGTGCAGTACCTTTCTAACAAATCCTAACCCCTTCTTCTCTAGTTTCTTTGTCACACTAATGGGTTCCATTGTTCCTTGATTCTATTTCCCAAGGCCACCTTTACATTTATAGCCCATGTTTTTTACTATCCTTAAGCCATTGCCATATTGCTTGACTGGTATTGTGACTGGTTCTTTCTCCCTATAGAGCCAAGAAGAGATGTCTTCAATAGTTTCCTCTTCTAATAATTTTCCTTGTTGGAATTGGGTTAAAGATGATGGGGAGGAATAGCTACTTTTTTAGTTTCTTTGGCAATGGGTGGTTGGCCGTAAGATTTAGGGGATAAAGGCATCCGCCCTACACAACAAGATTTTGAGATATCATATGTTCCAAAGCCTATATCACGGATGTGAGCTTTGATTTTAGGAAGAGCATTAGGTTCACTTGCAGAGGCTTCTGTCAGATTTTTAGGATCGACATATAGTGGGGATTCAAGGGCTTTGTCAATTTTGGGCACTTGGTTGCAATTCTTATAACTACCTTGCAATACACGACAGAATTCAAAAGGATTAGGGTCGCCTGGGATAGTTATCTTTGTACCATTGAATGGGAACTTTAGAGACTAATGGTACATGGAGGGAACAACTTTCATTACATGGAACCATGGGTGGCCTAGGATAATGTTGTATGGCAACTCAATATCAAGGACTTGGCACCTAGTTTCAAGCATGACGGGGCCTAGTTGTATAGGCAAGTGGATAACACATTTTGAGCGGCCTTCAACATCGTCATATCCCTTGATTGTAATACTTTGATCAGTGTTGACATGATCCTCAAAGTATCCCAATTGCTTAAGTAACTTTAAAGAAGAGATGTTGAGACTAGCACCACCATCTATGAGTATGCGTTTGATTTTGCACTTATGGATGAGAACCTCAATATGAAGGGAATCATTGTGACACGGATCATGGGATGGGAGGTCTTTCTCAGAGAAGACCACATTGTAGGGTGAAGCAATGTTACCTACTATAGCTCAGAAATCCATGACCGCTATGTTGTTAGGAATCGAAGACTCTTGGAGGGCTTTTTCTAACACCACTTTATGTGCGGGTGATGACCGTAGAAGGTCCAAGATATTTGTGCTGGCATTTTCCCTAAATGTTTGATAAGATTATAATTGGATTGAGTTGGGAGAATAGGTTTAGGACCATGAATGGTGACATGACCACAATGAGTTGTAATAGCGCAATCCGTAGATTTGCCTTTGATTGTGAGGGTAGATACATGACTCTCTTCGAAACGACCCACAATGGAGTCAAAGGAAGTGGAAGCATTATTGACACCTTTACCTTTATCCTAAGGAGGAGGTAGACCATGGTGAGGGAATGGTTCCTTGTATATGTTGAGGTCTTTGTTCGTGTGTTGAGTTGGTGGTTCATCTTCAAAAGAGATTTGGTTGCCTTCGATGAGATTTTGGATTAGGTGTTTTAGTTTCATGCACGATGCAGTTATGTGCCCTTTACTCCTATGGAATTCACAGTATTCATTTTCTCTGTACCGTACAGTTTTGTAAACCGGTTCGCCATATGGGGGAGCATCAGGTAAGGTGATGAAGCCTTTGTGTAAATGCTTCTATAGGACCAACTCTATGGGCTCTCCCAAGGGAGTGAATTGATGCCATGGAGGGTAATCTTGTTGAGGCCACTCTTGTTGTCATTGTTGTTGGTTTTGATAAGGTTGTCTTTGTTGTTGCTGCTGTTGAGGTGAAGTTTGACTCAGTTTGGAAAGTTGCAGCAGTGTTTGCAATGTTTGGACATGTTTAGAATTGACCAACCCATCGTTGACCACATTTTTATTTTTGTTCCAAAACTTTGGTTTATCATTTGTTTGTTGTTAAGGAGCATTGTCTTTGGTTTCTTTAAAGATTTTGACCATACCCTTAGCAATGATGGCCTTTTCAATGTTGATTCCCTTGTACGTAATTTCATCGAAGTTTGTAGCACTAAGAATTTGCAAATGAAAACCCAATTCTTGGTTGAGGTTCTGCACAAATATGCTAACAAGCTACTTTTTGGGTATCTTGAATGGGAATTTGCTAGCCATTTGTCTCCATCATTGAAGGAAAGAAATGAAAGTTTCTCCATTTTTCTTTTTATTGTTGCATAGATCAGTCATGGAGATCTCATGCTCTACATTGTAGGAGAAATGGGTGGAAAATTTCTTCGCAAGTTCGTTAAAAGATTTGATACCCGTGGGTAAGTGGGAGAACCATTCTATAGCTTGACCTCCAAGACTGCGAGGAAAGAGACACATAAGATATGTGTCATTATGTGAGACCTCGAAGCAAGCAAGATAGAATTCCTTGAGATGGTCTTTTGGGTCTCCTTTTCCTTTGTATTTATCAAATTTGGGAATAGTGAAATTCTGAGGAAAAGGGATCATGGGTAATAACCGATCAAAAGGATAAGGACACACTTCTTCTAAAGAGAAGGTCTTCTTGGTGTGGCCAAACGTAAGATTTGATAGTTGTTGAACTTCTGCGATTTTAGCTCCATCATTGTGGGAGGGGTTGGAAACATCTCCTATTGTCCTAGAAGTAGTTGTTATTTCCCATATGGAAGATTGTAGTGTAATCCGTGGGCATTGGTGTTATAAGGGTCGTATGATTGGTTGGGGTCGTATGTGTTGTATGTTGGGTTTAGATTGGGTTGGAATTGGGTGCTTTAATTTGGAGGAGGTGGGGGCGGTGCTAGGTAAGAATGTAGGCTTTGTGATGGTTGAAGAAAAGAGTTTGGTGGTGGAAAGCTAAAGTTTGTTTGGTTAGGTTGTGATTGCGGAACATAGCTTTGGGAAGTTAGGTTTTGGGAATGTTGAGGGTGGATCGGCAATGTGTTGAAAAATTTTAGCACTAATGATTGTTGTGGAGGGGGGACATAGGTAGATGTGTTTTGCGATGGTTGAGGTTGATTGAGGATGAGCGTAGAAGAATGTTGTGGTTGGGTTTGCATGACCCTGGTTGGTTAAAGGATATGAAGGTTGGATGATGCTGGGGGTGGTGTTTGTTGA
The DNA here is from genome assembly GCA_027924645.1 of Cunninghamia lanceolata. NCBI lineage: Eukaryota > Viridiplantae > Streptophyta > Pinopsida > Cupressales > Cupressaceae > Cunninghamia > Cunninghamia lanceolata. The sequence goes on from BSBN01000209.1 coordinate 6,079,656, forward strand.
GACCCTTGTTGCATGGCTACATAGTTGTTCCCCGGATTGTAATTTGGTGGGAAACCTTCTCGTGATGGGACAGCCAAGTTTCCACTTACGATTGGTGTGGGCATTCTAGGAGTTTGTTGTATGTTTGGTTGAGCTATGGTGGCTTGTTTGGCTAGCCTTGCTTGACTTTGGAGAGTCTCTTGTTGGTTTTTGTAGATCTCCATAGGAGTCAGAAGCGGTGAAATGGGTCTCTCTCATGTTGGGTTTTGATAAAGGGGATTCTCATATTGTGCAATAGTTCTCCCTTGTGAGCTTTTTTCGTATAACAGGGTGGTCATCGTTGACATGGTTTGGACCGCCATTATAGTATCTTCGGTGTTGTTAGGCTTTCTAAGTTTGGATAGATCAAAAAAATTGGGTAATTTGGCTCCTTGCTCTGCTAGCAAGCGAAAGAAATGATCTTGGTTCTCACTAAGGATTTTGTCAAAGCTGGCTACGGCTCTAGGATCTTGTATGAATTCATCAAGGTCTTGTCCCTCTTCTTGAGGATTGACCTTTTTCAAAGTGTTGCTCTTCTTGAGATGGGACTTGAAATGTGGTATAACCTTGTGGAACAAAATCTAGAGGCATGTCGATGGTATAGTGAGGTGTACTCACCAGACCCTACCTTCTTGAGATGGGACTTGATCGATAGTGTAACCTTGTGGAACAAAATCCAGAGGCATGCTGGTTGTATAGTGAGGTGTACTTACCAAAGGGGCCCTACCTTCTTTAGGGTCGTTTGGTTGGTCAAGCTGCGGCATGTTTGGAGAGTTGGTCGATCTTTCAGCGGGTATCTTAGGAGTAACCTTGGGAGTAACATTGGATCAACCTGATTGCAGTGTGTGAGGAGGTGATTTGCGCTTCCTCAGGACAACTTGCTTGGATTTCATAGTTTGTTGGAGTCTAGTGGTTACCATGGAATACACTAGGACAAAAAAGCTAGGATTCTGTTTGTGCTTTGGCAAAGAGAAAATTTTGATACACAGTTTACTGGGAAAAAGGCACTGTACTGTTTGACCAAAGGTGTAGGACTGTGCAACCAAAAGTGAGCTACTATAATACCAAAGGTGATGGATTGAGATACCAAAGGTGAGGTGCTGCTATACCAAAGGTGAGCTACTGTTAGACCAAAAGTGAGCTACTATTATACCAAGGGTGCTAAAGTAGGTTTTCCAGAGGTGAGGTACTGTTATACCAAAGGCGAGCTACTATAATACCAAAGGCGAGCTACTGTTATACCAAAGGCGCTAAAGTAGTGTCTGATGCTTTTATAAGGCAAATTTTGATAGATTTGGTTTTGGTTCTAATTGGATTTACTTTGGCAAGAGAAAACACAGCAAACAAAGTGGCAAAAAGGACTGACACAACAGATAGTGTATGTTCGAGGCTCACAAACAAGCCTAATGTTTCCATGGGTAAAAGACAATTGCAAACAATATCAAGCACTTTTTATCCCTAGAGACGAGGTTTCATTGTAGTAGATCAGCTCACAACTTAATACTCTGTCGATCAAATGTCATTCCATAAAGGTGTCAGACATTTGTATCTTTGTGAGAGATGATAGGTAGGGATATCTCACCCTCCCCTCGGAAAGCTCAAGTAGGTCACAAGAGCTTTATGGAAGAGGGAATACTATCTCTTCTCAAGGGAGCCAATGGTGAGTATATTGAGGGCTTAAATTGATTCCCCTTGCACTGATGATTACCGCAACGTTCAGAGGTGGATCGGGTAGTCACTATCTAGAATGGTTCTTAGTAACTTTGAGGGACCAATGCCTTATGAGCAATGTGACAAGCTACTAAAAGCTTTACCCAATCCTACTAAGAGTATCAAACACTTTGCTCAATGTGAAAAATCATTTCCACAAAGAGCTAGTACACCTCTTTTTAGTTTGGCACCACAAGGTAAGGCTGACGTCGGTTAGGACTTGGCTTTCGCCTTATCCCTCTTATATAGCGGTTCAAAGGAAAATCATCTTAGGGTCATCCCTTTTGGATGAAATGCAATCCAAAAGCAAGCCCTTCTAAAGGAATAATTGAAATGTAAGAGCAAGCACATCAAACAAAGGTTCAATTGTCCCATTATAAGAAAAATAAGGTACAACTAAATTAGGCACACACACGATTGTAGTTATCAATTGTCCCTTATGAAATTGAAGTGTTTTGGCATTCATGTTCATTGTCCCTTAGAAAATTGAAGTGTTTTGGCATTCATGTCCATTGTCCCTTAAGAAAAGCAATATGTTCCTAAGACTTAGATTGCCAAAGTGATTTTTTCAATTGTCCCTTAAGAATGGAAATATGTTTCTAAGACCTAGTGTGATAGATCAAGATTTCTTCACTGTTCGTCCTGCATGAACATGTTAAAAAACTTTTTTTCTCTGTGTGAGTGATAAGAAGCTGCAACAGGTCAATTAGTTCCAAAAAAACTCACAAGTTAGAAAACTAAATCAAATTGACCAAAAGCAATTTATTGTCTTACTGAAAGTGACCTACTATAATACCAAAAGCGTTGAACTGTGTTGCCAGAAGCGTGGTGCTCCAGACCAGAGGTGATTCACTGTACTACTAGAAGCACTGCTCTACATTACCAATAGCGTGGTATTGTCCTACCAAAAGTGCTCTATTGTCCCTGATCTAAAAAAATTTGTATTTTGTCAAAAAATTTAGGTCAAAAGATAATTTCGTGTTTGTTTTGTAGATTTGGGATGTAAAAGTTGATAGATCTGTAACCTAGGATTAGGAACAACTCAAAGAATGCCGCAAATAGGTTACCACAAAAATTGAAAATACTTCTAAATACGTCAGCTTAGAAAGTATCAAAGATAATTGAAAGACAAATAAATTATCTTGTCAGTCAATCAATGATAGTTATGTGAGTTAAAATCTTGTAAATCACAAAGAAAGATCTCAAAAACCCTAATATGCCAGAAGCGCCTTAATGCTCTACCAAATGCGCTGGACTGTTTTAAAAATAGCATGCTACTGTGCTACCAAAGGTGCCATAGTATCACTCAAGGGCGCTATACTGTGTTGCAAGTATGGGCCTAACTGGTGTTGTCATTGATGTCAACATACTCATGTTGCATTGATGAGAAGGATTGGATGAGCAGAGAGGAGCAATGGAGATAGTGAAGTGGAGATCCCAGCTAAGATGCAGATCATAGGTTGTGGTTCAAAGGGTTTGTAGATATGAGTCTTGAGATGATCCAGTCAGGTTTTTAGAGGTCCGCATGAAGATCTAAAGAAGTTATGGCCGCTCAAGTAGAACTGGCTCCGACGAGAGTTTAGAGGTGACAGAGTGACACAGATAGGTCTGGTGAGATCTGAAAATGCATTATCCCATTCTGCAGATTTGAGGAAGTGTTGAGGACGTCCTTGTGAAGTGTCAAGTCGATTGGTTCATTGTTTGAAGGTTCAGAAGAACCTATTCCTTTGTGACAATGATGACAGACTGTGTTCTTGAGGTTCTAGATGAAGGAGAGAAGGATTCCAGTAAGCAGATGAAGTGTGGATTTTCTTGGTGATTCAGAAAAGCTTGTGGTGATCTATGGATTATGTCCAGTTCATATTGATGGTCCGCATTGAAGTTAAAGATCGCATTTGAAGAATAACCACCAGATGTTGGTGTTCTTCCTGAGACTGGCCGACCAGATGTATTACACGTCTTGCGGATGTTCTTGTAGGTGCTTTTTGACTTAGATGATTGTTCCTAAGTCGATGCCTTGTATAAATAATGGATTGTGAAGTCATTCCAAAGTGTGTCTTGTGGAGATGAGACTGTAGTAGCGAAGAGGAGAGTGAAAGGCAGAGCAGAAGTATTGAGCTTAATGGAACTGATTCAAGCATGGTGAAGATGATATTCTCCAGTTCATGTATGTGATACTTATTTCTTTGTAGACAGTGTGTCTCTTATAGGCAGTGAGCTTCTTGTGAGCAGTGTGCTCGGGTAGTGAGCCCTAATTGGCATGTGCCATTTTGTTCTTTCTATTCTTCTAATAGAGAATACAATCTTGGGTTAACCACCCCATGGTTTTTCCCTTAACCGGGTTTTCCACGTCAAAATCTTGGTGTCTTATGTGTTGATATGTTTCTGCTCTTGATTTGAATGCATTATGGTTTATGATTAATATACAGCTAATCACTAAGAAGACTTAAGTATTTAAATTGAAAAAAGTTTTGAACAACTGATTCACCCCCCCTCTTAGTTGTGTGCCCTAAGTCTAACAATTGGTATCAGAGCTAAGTTCCTCTAAAAGGAGCTTAACCGCTTGAGGAGATCCAGGATGTCATCTTATAAGAAGGATAGTCTGAAGTTTGATGGAACCAACTTTGCTCTTTGGAAAGGTTGCATGAAATGTCACTTGTAGTGTATGGGAATGGCATACTAGTCCATGGTTACAAAATAGTATGTACCTCTACAGGGTGGTCCGACAACCCTAAATGAAATCACAGATGCTGAAAACAATCTGCAGACCAAAGAGTCTCTTCTAAGCACATTATCTGACTCAGAGCTCTCAAATGTTATTGACCTACCAACTTCCTTTGAGATTTGGAATAAACTAGAACTTTTGCATGAAGGAGACCGGAATGTTAAATGTGCAAGGTTACAGAGTCTAAAAGGGAAATTTGAAAAACTGAAGATGAGAGATGATGAAAATATTACTACTTTTATGCCAAGAGTAAATGAGCTGGTTTGTGGAATTAGAAATGCTGGTGGAGTCTTGGATGAAAATGAGATTGTTGGCAAAATTCTCAGATCCCTTCCTGCCTCTTACAAAATCAAGGTTGTTGCCATTGATGAATTTACAGCCCATACAACTATCACAAGAGACCAATTGGCTGCATTTGAAATGACCGAGTTTGGAGATGATCCCCCTAAGACTAAATCTACATTCAAAGCCAGTGCCTTTGTGAAAAGTAAATAAAGGTTTGATCCGGGAGAAAACTCGTCAAGGAAACTGTCATGGTATGAAAAAGCAAGAAAAGACCTGGAAGAAGAAGAAGTAGAAACTGCTCAACTTGAAGCCCTCATTGCAAGAGACTGCCAAGAGGATCTGGTAAGTATGAAGGAAAACTGCCTTTTAAGTGTTTTAACTGCAATAAGATTGGTCATTTTGCCTCAAGATGTCCGGAAAGATTTTCAAAGCCAAATCCTAACAGATCAAGGTTCCAAAAGAATTGTTACTATGTTCATGAAGAAGATGATAATGAAGGAGTAACAGATGATGAATCAGAGACTGAAAACAAATCTGGAAGTGAATGGGTGTTTATTGTCATCAAGGAAGAAGAACCAATATCCTCTGTATCTGTCAATCATAAAGTTGTAGAAAGAGCCCTGGCTGCCCAAGTTGAAGAAAAGGATGATTGGGTTATTAACAGTGGTTGCTCTCACCATATGACAGGTGACAAAAATAAGTTCATAGATTTGGAAAGGTATGAAGGAGGAGTGGTGAAGTTTGGTGATAATTCTGCTAATAGAATCAGAGGAAGAGGAACTATTTCTTTTGATGGAAGGAACAAAACTGGTAATGTTCTATATGTTGAAGGCTTGAAGCACAATCTTCTCAGTGTTGGACAGTTGGTGGACAAAGGCTATGATCTCCAGTTCAAGAATGGAAAATGCAAGATCTTTGAAAGCTCTAGAATAGAGATTGCATCCGGTACCCAAACTAAAGATAATATCTTCCACTTGGTTGGCACTGGTAAAAGTTACTTATTTGTTCAAGTTGATTAGAGTTGGTTATGGCATAGGAGAATGTGTCACATGAATTTTGATAATATCATCAAGATAAGCAATACCTAGGCTGTAAGAGATCTTCCAAAATTGGTGAAACCTACTAACAGCTTGTGCAAGGAATGTTAGTTGGGTAAGCTGAGCAGAGTCACATTCAAAAGCAAGGAACTATCTTCTACCAGATTATTGGACTTAGTTCACACTGATCTTTGTGGTCCAGCAAGAACCAGGAGTATTCAAGGTGATAGATACTTCATGCTGCTAATTGATAACTATTCCTAGATGATGTGGGTAACTTTTTTGAAAGAGAAATCAGAAGCTTTTGAGAAATTTAAAATATTCAAGGCTATGGTAGAGAATGAAACCGGATTGAAATTGAAATGTCTGAGGTCTAATAGAGGTGGAGAATTCACATCCAGTGAGTTCATAGAGTTCTGTGAGAAACATGGAATAAAGAGATAGTTGTCTGCTCCTAGGACTCCACAGCAAAATGGAGTAGTGGAAATAAAGAACCGGACCATACAGGAAGCTTCTAGGACCATGATGATGGAAGCTAATGTTCCTCATATCTATTGGAGAGAAGCTGTCAGCACTTCAGTCTATACTCTCAATCGAGTTCAAATCAGAAGCAATACTGGTAAGACTCCCTATGAACTTTGGTTTGGCATCACTCCTACTATAAGGTATTTTAGAGTTTTTGGTAGCAAATGTTACATTAAAAGAGATGAAGATCTAGGAAAGTTTGATGCTAGAAGTGATGAAGGAATATTCTTGGGTTACTCTACTCAAAGCAAAGCATACTAGTGTTATAACAAAAGACTGAGAAAGATGATAGAAAGTACAAATGTGAAGTTTGATGAGGGAATTGAGAAACCCTCAAGGTTTTATGAATATGATGAAGATGATCAGAATGGTGTTTTGACTCAAGGAGCCCAAGCCTCATCTGTCAGTCAGATTCAAGCTAATCTGGTAAACCAGGAAGAAGAAATGAGTCTCAATGAGCTTGATCAAGAATCAGAAGTGTAAGAAATTCCTAAAGTTCCCAGGTATGTAAGACTAGACCACTCTGAAGATCAGATCATAGGTGATAAAAGCAAAGGAGTACTAACAAGAAGGAGAATTACTCAAGATTCAAAAGAGTATTGTTTGATTTCAAAGATTGAACCTATGACAGTGAATGAAGCTTGCAATGATGAAAACTGGACTAAAGCAATGGAGGAAGAGCTGGTACAAATAGAGAAAAATCACACTTAGGATCTTGTTCCCAGACCTAGAAACAAGAATGTGATTGGAACCAAATGGGTCTTCCAGAACAAACTAAATGAAGTTGGTGAAGTAATCAGAAATAAAGCCAGATTGGTCTGCAAGGGCTACTCTCAAATAGAAGGAATTGATTTTGAAGAAACTTTTGCTCCGGTGGCAAGAATTGAAGCAGTCAGATTATTTCTTGCCTTTGCTACCTTCAAGGATTTCAAGGTATATCAGATGGATGTCAAGTCTGCCTTTCTAAATGGTGACTTGGAAGAAGAAGTGTATATAGAGCAACCGGATGGATTTCAATTGTCTAATCATGGTGATATGGTCTGCAAGTTGAAGAAAGCACTGTATGGATTAAAGCAAGCCCTAAGAGCCTGGTATGAAAGATTGGATAAGCATCTTTTGAAGATTGGTTTCAACAAAGGTACTGCTGACAGTAACTTATATTTCAAAATTGATCATGAAAACATCTTGATTGTTGAAGTATTTGTTGATGATATCATCTTTGGAGGTAGAGATAGTATGTGTAAAACTTTTGCAAATCAAATGAAAAGTGAGTTTTAGATGTCTATGCTTGGTGAAATGAATTTCTTCTTGGGTCTGCAAATTACTCAAACAGAGAAAGCAATCTTTATTTCTTAGACCAAATATGTGAAAGAATTGTTGAGAAAATTTGGGATCAAAGATTCAAAGCCAATGAATACTCCCATGGCAACCGAATGTAAGTTGAGCTAAGATGATGACTCTCCTAAGGCAGACCAGACAAAGTATAGATCAATGATTGGGGGATTGTTGTATCTCACTCAAACCAGACTAGATATAATGCAGGTTGTTGGTCTTGTTGCAAAATTCTAGGCTGATCCCAGAGAATCTCATGTCATGGCAATCAAGAGGATTTTTAGATATCTAAAAGGAACAGTTGAGTATGGTCTGTGGTATCCTAGAGATCATGATTTCTCTCTTCATGCATATATAGATGCTGATTGGGCAGGAGATGTGGATGACTGGAAGAGTACAAATGGTGGAGCATTCTTTTTGGGGAAGAGATTGGTTTCTTGGCTAAGCAAGAAACAAGAGGCAATATCTCTATCTACAACTGAAGCAGAATATATTGCAGCAGTAGGTAGTTGCACTCAAGTTTTGTGGATGAAGCAGATGCTAAGAGATATCAAAGTGGAGTATGAGGAACCTATCACAATCTTTTGTGATAATTCAAGTGCTATAAGTATATCTAAGAATCCGGTGTTGCATTCAAAGAATAAACACATATCCATCAAGTTTCACTTTTTGAGAGAGCAAGTGAACAAGAATGAAGTCAGATTGGAGTTTGTGCCCTCCAAGGATCAGATTGCAGATATCTTTACTAAACCTCTAACTAAGGACTCTTTTGAGTATCTCAGGGAGAAGTGAGGAGTTATTGCCCCTCTGGTGATGAACTAAGGTGCACTGAGGTGCATCAATCTAGTGGATATCACAGTCATATCTTCTGATCTGGATTGATGGGAGCTACTACTCAGGGGGAGCAGCAGGTATGATTCTGTAGTATTGGAGCTGCAAGTATGAGCCCTTTGCCATTGATGTCAAAGGGGGAGAGAAGACATGTGAAAAACAAGTGGTTGATGATCAAAGGGGGAGCAATAAAGGAAGAGAAGACATGTGAATGGTTGTTACTGATAGGGGGAGTTGTGACAGTAAGGAGAAGTTCTTGTCTTGATGGTTTTTCACATCATATGTTGCCATCAATGACAAAGGAGGAGATTGTTACAAGTATGGGCCTAACCGGTGTTGTCATTGATGTCAACATACTCATGTTGCATTGATGAGAAGGATTGGATGAGCAGAGAGGAGCAATGGAGATAGTGAATTGGAGATCCCAGCTAAGATGTAGATCATAGGTTGCGGTTCAAAGGGTTTGTAGATATGAGTCTTGAGATGATCCACTCAAGTTTTTAGAGGTCCGCATGAAGATCTGAAGAACTTATGGCCGCTCAAGTAGAACCGGCTCCCGGCAGGTGTTTAAAGGTGATAGAGTGACACAGATAGGTCCGGTGAGATCCAGAAATGCATTATCCCATTCTGCGGATTTGATGAAGTGTTGAGGGCGTCCTTGTGAAGTGTCAAGACGATTGGTTCATGGTTTGAAGGTCCAGAAGAACCTATTCCTTTGTGACAGTGATGACAGACTGTGTTCTTGAGGTTCTGGATGAAGGAGAGAAGGATTCCAGTAAGTAGATGAAGTGCGGATGTTCTTGGTGATTCAGAAAAGCTTGTGGTGATCTATGGATCGTGTCTAATTCATATTAATGGTCCGCATTGAAGTTAAATCTCGCATTTGAAGAATAACCACTAGATGTTGGTGTTCTTCCTGAGACTGGCTGACCTGATGTATTACACTTCTTGCAGATGTTCTTGTAGGTGCTTTCCGACTTAGATGATTGTTCCTAAGTCAATGCCTTGTATAAATAAGGGATTGTGAAGTCATTCCAAAGTGTGTCTTGTGGAGATGAGACTATGGTAGCGAAGAGGAGAGTGAAAGGTAGAGCAGAGGTATTGAGCTTAATGGAACTGATTCAAGCATGGTGAAGATGCCATTCTCTAGTTCATGTATGTGATACTTATTTCTTTGTAGACAGTGTGTCTCTTGTAGGCAGTGAGCCTCTTGTGAGCAGTGTGCTCAGGCAGTGAGCCCTAATTGGCATGTGCCATTTTGTTCTTTCTATTCTTCTAACAGAGAATACAATCTTGGGTTAATCACCCCGTGGTTTTTCCCTTAATTAGGTTTTCCATGTCAAAATCTTGGTGTCTTATGTGTTGATATGTTTTTGCTCTTGATTTGAATGCATTATGGTTTATGATTAATACACAGCTAATCACTAAGAAGACTTAAGTGTTTAAATTGAAGAAAGTTTTGAACAACTGATTCACCCCCACTCTCAGTTGTGTGCCCTAAGTCTAACATACTGTACTGCCAAAAGCACTTTATGATACTGCCAAAAGTGCTTTTCTATGTCTTTTTGTGTTGTTCTGTACTATAATTCAAAAAAATGAATTTCTCAAAGAAAAAGAGGGATTAGTGGGTCCCACCGGGCGTGCTAGAATGTGTATGAGGAAAATTGATAATATCAAAACTAACAAATCAAAAACCCATAACATAAAGAGAACTAATCTAAATAAAATCCATTATCCATAAATCAAATGAAAAAAGAAAGCTTTTACCCAGATTTGTGTTGTTCTCTTTGTCGAAATGTGGATTGCTCAATAATGTTGTGAAACAATGTTTGCAACAAGCAAGTGTAAGTGCTCAAAGATCAATGTCAAAAGATCATAAAGTTGCTCAATCGATGCGATGTATGCTCCAAGCACTGTAAAGGATGCCTAAGAATAAGTGATCGAAAATGATTTGTGAAGGAGATGATGGGGTTTATATAGGTTTCAATAGAGATTGACCAACGGTCCAAATAATTCATAAGAATAAATGAAGGAGATAACACAAATAACCATGATGAATGTGCACACAACATGTGTCAATCCATAAGGATATTTTTATTAAGATATGATGAAAACAAGATTGATTGAATAGATAACTCAACTTGTAATTTTGCCTTTTTTAGAGTTCTAAAAATAAGACTGATTGTGCACATGAGTTAACAATATATTTTTAGAGGAATTGGGAAGATAACTGAAATTAAATAAATAAATTTATTTATTTAATTGTGCATGATAGAGGAACAAAAGATTATAAATAAAATATTTGATTTTATTTATTTTTAGAGGATTGAGATAATTAAAATAAATTTGCATGATGTATTTAAATTTAGAAGAACAAGTGATTTAATTAAATAATGTAAATTATTTAATTATAGATAAGATAGAATTGGATGAGTTAATTAAATAACTTATTTATTTAATTAATGTGGACTTGAAATTTGAAAGAGGGTAATGATTTAATTAAATAATTAAAATTATTTAATTTTGGCAAAATATAGAGGAATTTAATTTAATTAAATAAATAAAAACAATTTATTCAATTAATGTTGAATTTTTGGAGTTTTGGAAGAATTTAATGAAATTAATTAAATAATTAGATTATTCAATTAATGTTGAAATGCAGGTGATGCTCCAGATTAGACGAAATGCAAGTGATTCGAAGACATGGTCATTTTAGGGTGTCTACAATCCTTGTGTGTTGGGGGTCTAGTTAGCAATGCTTATTGTTGAGGTTGGAAACATCGAGGTTGTCCCTAGTATTGTTGATCATATCCCTGTTGAGGACTCCAATGAGGTAGCATGTTTTGTGAACCAAGTTGTTGTCGCCATTGTTGATTCCCCCAGGGCTGATTTTGCCAATGTTGGTTCTGCCATTGTTGGTTCTGCCAATCTTGTGGTCCCCATGGAGGAATATTATGAGGCCCATGCTAATGCAGTGGCATCGCGTTCCATGAATTTTGGATTGCATTTTTTTATATATTTTTCAATTTTGGGGTTTTGTTGTGTTTTGGTGCAACTCTTGTCGCCCTTATGACAACAACTTGATTGATTATTATATTCTATCTCTATCGACCGTTTCACATCAATTTATTTCTTTTATTTCTGTGGGGTCATGGCTGGAAATTATCTTCAGTTAGAAAAGATTTAAAAGCCTAAAAATCATGCAATATAAAGAGGGACCCAACTAGCAAAGCAATCAAAAGATTCGTTCTGATTTTTTTCCTTCTTTGTCGTTCAATTAAAAATAGCATTAAATCTTCCTAAATCCTGACAAATGATGGTAGTCATACTGGGGGCATTTCATGGACATCGTGGGCATTTCTTCTTGACAGCAACCATTATGTTTTTATTTTCCTGCAGAACCAGTATGGAGATTGTGATCTTCATGGGTGCTATTTTGGGTTTGCTCCATTTGCATGGCTATGGTGGTCGACGGCTGTGTATAGAAGGGAATCGATAAGATGAAGACTGATTTAAAAAGACTGATCTAGGAGAGATCAGAGGTGGAGGGGAGAAATAGAAGAGGTCATTCATAGTGGATGTAGAGACTAGCGATGAAAGGGAAAATCTGAAGTAGAGTAGAGAGAAGGTGTAGAGTTGATCATATGAAATCATAGTTTGTTGTAAAGGCTGATTGGTAGTTATGCAATGATTGTTCTTTAGAATAATATAAACTTTTGTAATCTATCTCTTTTCATGACATTTTGCTGTGTAAATCTAATTTTTTAGTTATTAGAATGGGATTATTAAGACTATGTTGAAGCTTGTTCAACCTCCTGGCATTCTTGGTTTGTAGTTCCTGTCAACGGGTTTTGGGTTTGAAATTGAAAATCCTCCCATCAAGTGGTATCAGAGCATGGTTGGTCTTGAGTGCTGAGTAGATCGCCGAAGAGAGGAAACTTAGCTAGGACTAGTGGATGTGGGAAAAGAGTCAAGTGGTTGTGTCTCGAGTAAACCCTAGGAGAATTTGTTGCAGGAGAGAGGAGACCTGTAACTACAGAGGGTAGAGAAGGAGGCACGGAAGATTGATTATAGAGTGTGAGTCGGCAAAGTATTGCAGTAGTAAAGGAGATGAAGATTGCGGTTAGAAGACCCGTTGTTATACCATCATGGGACAGATATTGGAATGGTGTGGAGAAGAATAAGTTCAATGACGAATTATAAAAGATTTCAAGAAGAATGGATGTATTAGAAAAATATTATTTTCTTAATACTGATGTGATTGTAGGAAAGAAGGAAGTAGAAGATCACAAGCTAGCAACAAATATAGAAGAAGTTGACAGCAAGAATGCAGAGGATACTGATGAGGACTGCGAACAATTTGGTAAGAAAGAAGATTATCAAGTGATAGGCCATGACCAAAATATAGATTCTCAGAGGTGAGAAATTGTTCATTTTGATAATCCAAATAATATCAAGTTTGATCCTAGGGAAACTGTAGTTCATGCTTTTATTTCTGAAGATGATAAATGTAATGAAAATGAAAAGAAAACCATGTTTGCAAAGGTGGATGAGCAACTAGAAGTGTAGGACAGTTCGATGGCAAATTTGGAAGGTGAAAGTGTAGACTTCGTAAAGGTGATTACAATAGAGAAAGAAAACACTGAAGTGGACAAACTAACAAATGGAGAAGGTCTAGATTATTTATTGGCTATGGAAATGAAGATTCCAAAGGTAATTTCTTTAACACAAAGTAAGGATGAGGTTTTGTTTTCATTTGAGATGATGCCAATAGATGATTGTGATGATGAGTCAGAATGGTGGAGATTTGGAGTTGATAAGGAGAATCGAAGGTGGAAGTATGCACAGAGAGAAAGAAGCTGACAAATGCAGACAACAAAACTTTGAAGGCAACAATGCAAGTATGGAAGTGCAGAGTTAAGAAACTAGAAGGCAAGGATGAAGAAAGTGGAATCATGGACCTCATGAGCAGGACCTCATGAATTTTTATGCCTAGGGAGTCTGATGCAATGGCATCGCGTTCCATCAATTTTGGATTGCATTTTTTTATATATTTTCAATTTTGGGGTTTTGTTGTATTTTGGTGCAGCTCTTGTCGCCCTTATGATAGCAACTTGATTAGCTATTATATTCTATCTCTGTCGACCATTTCACATCAATTTATTTCTTCTATTTTTGTGGGGTCGTGGCTGGAAATTGTCTTCAGTTAGCAAAGATTTAAAAGCCTAAAATCATGCAATATAAAGAGGGACCCAGCTGGCAAAGCAATCAAAAGATTCGTTCTAATTTTTTTCCTTCTTTGTGGTTTGATTAAAAATAGCATTAAATCTTCCTAAATCCTAGAAAATGATGGTAGTCATACTAAGGGCATTTCGTGGACGTCATGGGCATTTCTTCCTGACAACAACCGTTATGTTTTTTTTCCTACAGAACTAGTATGGAGATCGTGATCTTCATGGGTACTATTTTGGGTTGGCTCCGTTTGCATGGCTATGGTGGTCGATGGCTGTGTATAGAAGGGAATCGATAAGATGAAGAATGATTTAAAAAGGCCGGTCTGGGAGAGATCAGAGGTGGAGGGGAGAAATAGAAGAGGCCATTTATAGTGGTCGTAGAGACTAGTGATGAAAGGGAAAATCTGAAGTAGAGTAGAGAGAAGGTGTAGAGTCAATCATATGAAATCATAGTTTGTTGTAAAGGCTGATTGGTAGTTATGTAATTATTGTTCTTGAGAATAATATAAACTTTTGTAATTTATCTCTTTTCATGACATTTTGCTGTGTAAATCCAATTTTCTAGTCATTAGAATGGGATTATTAAGACTATGCTGAAGCTTATTCAACCTCCTGAAATTCTTGGTTTGTAGTTCATGTCAACTGGTTTTGGGTTTGAAAGCTTGGTTTGGATACTAATTATAAGGGAAATTCCCATCTTGTTTTTGTCCTACATAGTTCAACTCCTCCTCTATAATGGAATTCTTTTTACTTAGCCTTTTTTAAGGATGGGAGCTGATCACACTAACTGGTAGGATGTCCCCTGTCACAGATCTGATATATCTCTGATTTATCTAAAGGGAATTCTCTCAACAGGTGTTTGTTTCTACACCTAGGACAATATATGGAGAGTGGTTCAATTGTTTTGATGTGATCAGTTGTTCTAGTTTTTGCCTGAATCCCATCTAATGTGGTATTTAGTTAGACTAGAATATCTATTTTAATATTTGCAATCTCCTCCATTAACTATCCTATTTCATTCTTCTCTTTAAAAGATTTGGATGTTCTCACTCCATCTTGGGTTCTGGAATAGTTCCTGCAAAGTTCTTCTATAGCAGACATATCCATTTTATTGATATTCCCTTTTCCCATTAGATCCAGTGCCTATTTTGGTTCTTTGTCTAATCCTTTTACAAATAGGGTTCTGGCCAAAGAGTGATTCATAGGGTTGCCATACCTTCTCAAAGTGAAGTTGAATCTATCCACATAGTCCTCTAAGGTCTCATTCTCTCTTTGTTTAATTTTGAATAATTCCTCATTTTTATCACTGACTCTATAGTAGTCCTTGTATTTTCCCAAGAATTTTGTCTCTATTTGTTCCTAGGAATGGATGGAATTTTGGGGCAAACCCATGAACCATCTCATTGCAGAATCTTTCAAAGTTGATGGAAACAATTTGAGTTTTTGATTATCTAATCCATAATCATAAGTATGGCATACCACTTTGAATTCAAACAAAAACTGATCTGGATCCTCATAAGCAAGACCCCTAAAATTTGGCAAATGTGAAGGTGAAATGTTCTTCATAGGGGCATTATCTCTAGTAGCCAAAACAATGGGATATGAGAAGGTTCTTGGAGCCTCATTATCCTCCTCTTAGTGATTATCATCCATGTCTGATACTAGTTTTTCTCTTTGAGATTTAGTGTGATGTTCTAAGGAATTAGTTTTTGTCAAAGGATCTACCTAGAATTTTTCTTGCAATTCTTGGATATATTCAGTGAGTGGAGGACTTGGAGGATTTGAGAGATTATTGAGTTGAGGTGCAGTTTCCAAGGTAGGTTCTAGATGTCTCTCTTCAACAAGATCTTGTGCCACCCTATTGCTTTCTCCTATAGTTTGTTGTTGGGTGTCTATTTTATGTATCTTCCTTTTTAATCACTAGCTCTAACCATACAAATTCAATCTATCCTAAAACTGTTTAACTAAGTTTCCCTAATTAACACAGACATCCCCAGCAACGATGCTAAAAATGTCAAGGGTCGTTGGTCCTCATCATTTAATCATATTTTCATGTGTCAAATCTAGGGATGTATCCTTGGCTATCTACAATTAGGAATCCCATAGTTGCTAGTTTTTTTAACCAACTCTAATGATCTCTACTGATTGAGAAAACTAATGTTACTGATCTATCTGCTATGGAAATAAATTCTAGGAATGCTAGAAACAAAGATGAAACAATGAATTGCTAATGTAGATCTATACTAATCCATACAATTGAAACTTACATTTATCTATGAGAAAACAGTAACTTCTTTCTAAACAGAATCTGAAACATAATAACAAACAAACAATACTAGCCTTCTACCTTGGTGGTGGGAGTGGGCCCTTGCTCCTCACCCTCAGAACTGAAGACTAAGGCAATTAATCAGCACAAGAATATAATATCACAATTCCTCTTCAACCTAACCCCATCAATATCCTTTTATTTTTAGAAAAATGTCTTTGACAAAAAAATGAGATTACAATTATCTTCTTCCATTCATATTTGTTTCTGCTTCTACCTTATATCTTTATATCAAATCCAGTGATGAGATATCACTTATTCTAACTACTAGTTTATCTATGAGATAGCATCAATCTCTTATTCTATCTACTATTTAACTACAGAGTAAAATCATGCAATTGAAATAGATTTTAGTGGAACAACAGTCCCACTAAATCTAAGTCGTAGTTTCAAATACAACAAAGCAGTGAGGCCCTAAAATATAAGTACTTAATCAATTTGTCAAGAACTCATGCAAAATCAAAAAGAGAAATAAAACTTCTAGTAGTTAACTAGGGTCTTCATTCGATTACTCCACTGCTGTTTGAGTAATATCTAGAGCACCCCAATTACCACTGGAAGTGTTGACTAGTAGCGGTGTTAGAAATTTGCATTTGTATTAAGGAGGCTCTGGAGGTGTGTTCTTCTGTCTACAGCTCCAAAGATATGCTCATGACTTTTTGTCCAGCTCCAAAGATATGCTTATGACTTCAGTCCAGCTCCATAGATGATTCACCCCCTTATCTCAATATCTCTCCAACCATATTGGAAAACATTGGAGACTAGTGTGATATCCTTATGTTAGCTCCGGAGATTATTAGGACCACCTCTAGAGATGCTCAAAATTGTCTTTGCCAAACACCTGCACCTGTAGATTCAAAAAGAGAGAATTTCTGCATGTTTCCATTAATTTAATGCACATTAGTCCTTCAATCAAAAATCATGATTTTACCTATAATTAATCTCTTATTAACGTAATTAGAACAAATCATGTCAATCTACTTTGGTGTAAACATCAGGACAATGGAATAAGAAGGAAGAAAAGGAGAGGTAAAAAGGTGTATTATCATGGGTGCTACCTGGCACTCATCACTAGGATAGTTGCAACTACAAGATCTGATAAATTTCCTATATCCTTTATGCTTTGATGGATGTCCATAACATGTTCCAAAGATCCTATTTTGGCATATGAAGAGAGGATGTTGGCTAAGGTTGTGGAATTTGTCTTTACACCCGCCAATTGCATTTTCTTGAAATTTTTTAAAGCCTTATCAAAAAATCCATTTTTTCATATCTTGTAATCATTGCATTCCATCTTATGACATTTCTTTGAGGCATCATGCCAAACAATTCATGTGTGTTGTCTATGCTTCCACACTTTGCATACATGTCTCCAAGGGTAGTTGCAACTACAACATCTAACAAAATTTCCATATCTTTTATGCTTTGATGAATGTCCATACCATGTTCCAAAGATCCCATTTTGGCATAGGCAAGGAGGATACTGGCTAAGGTTGTGGAATTTGTCTTTACACCCACCAATTGTATTTTCTTGAAAATTTATAAAGAGTTATCAAAAAATCCATTTTTTGCATATCTTGCAATCATTGTATTCCATTAGATGGCATTTCATTGAGGCATCATGTCAAACAGTTCATGTATATTGTCTATGCTTCCACACTTTACATACATGTCTACCAGGATAGTTTCAACTACAAGATCTGACAAAATTCCTATATCCTTTATGCTTTGATGGATATCCATACTATGTTCCAAAGATCAAATTTTGCTTTAAACCTCTCAATTGCATTTTCTTGAAAGTTTCTAAAGCCTTATTAACAAATTCATTTTGTGCATATCTTGCAATTATTGCATTCCATGAGATGGTACTCTCTGAGGTGTTCTATCAAATAGTTTACGTGCCTTGTCTATGCTTCCACACTTTTCATACATGTCTACTAGGGTAGTTGCAACTACAACAGATTTGATAAAATTCTCATATCCTTTATGCTTTGATGGATGTACATATCGTGTTCCAAAGATCCCATTTTGGCATAGGTAGGGAGGATGTTGGTTAAGGTTGTGGAATTTGGATTTACACCTATCAATTGCATTTTCTTGAAAGTTTGTAAATCCTTATAAACAAATCCATTATGTGCATATCTTGCAATTATTGCAACATATATACTTTGAGCTTAATTATTTTACAAATATACACAATAACTATTCCATGAATAAGGGTTTCCTTAAAAATCATTTTAGAGTTACAATAAAGCCATAGGTCTATCATATAGCCCTTGCAAATATTTCAAATTCTTTTAAGGTAACATTTTTTCTCATATGCACATACATAATTGCTATCCACATATTCAATCAAAGTAAAGCATTTTCACTTTGTTCTTAAGGGTTAATAACAATACATCTTATCAATGAGACTATACACATGGAACTAACAACTACAACAATATTCAAGAGAAAACTAGTCATTTTAGAAGGCACTCTACTTTTTTCTTTACCATCATCTACAAATTCATTCTGAGCACATTAATAAAGGGTGTAGGGACAAGTTGATCCCACCATGAGGTTTTTAATCCAATAGTGGCATTTTATATTTCTATTCCAACTTTATACTCCACACGAGAGAGAGAAGTTGAGTATAAGTCCAAATGCTCATAAGATAAAGTCCAAATGTATAATGCTTCTCAAGAAACCAAACCCTTTTCCACCATTCAAAATAAAACCTACATAATATTCATCACAGTCAACTTCACAAACACCTTCACAAACCCTTACCACTATTGTAAAACACAATCAACCCAAAGAAGTGACACTTGAGAACCCACTTGAATCCAACCATGTAATAGGGTCATAGTACACAAAGAGAAGAAACAACTAGAAGACTCAATATTACACAAAATTCACCACAACCAAGCCTTCACCATGAAGAATACAAGCTCTCAAACATATTCATGATAACTTCAAGTGAAGTACACACCAAGAATAAGTAGTAAGATAAACCATAATGAAAGCTAAAAATCATGTGTTCTATCAAACAATACAGTGCCTTGTCTATGCTTCCACACTTTGCATACATGTCTACAAGGGCAGTTGCAATTACAACATGTGACAAAAATCCTATATCCTTTATGCTTTTATGGTTGTCCATACGTTGTTCTAAAGATCCTATTTTGGTAGAGATAGGGAGGATTCTGACAAAGGTTGTGGAATTTGTCTTTACACGTGTCAATTGTATTTACTTCACAACAAAGAATAGACACAATTAATGAATTAAAGAATAGACACAACAAAGAATATACACAATTAATGAATTAAACCCTTTTGTAACACGTTGAAACAATGTTAGGAGATGGTTGCCTCAAGATAACTATATTTCTACATTCAAGACTATAGTAACATTTGCCCTTTCATATAATATGTATGGGGTTTTCTTAACCTACTATTCATGTAAAATTACAACCCCCCTTTTATCCATGATCAGCCTAGATGGAATAGTGAATTCTTTGGGTTCCTAATGAGTTTTGTGATAATCTTAATAGGTTGTAACAGCAAGGGAATATGACAATCCAGACAAAGATAATGCCTTGCATATGAACAATTGATTGCCAATAATGACTCTGTTGGGACAGGAAAATTTAAAATTTTCTTGTATTCTTGCTCATCCATACCCTACCAAACCAAAAAATATTTTGCCCAAAATTAGAATAAACAACTGATATATCCCATAAAATCCTATGACTTTTATCACAAATAATGTAAAGGGCCTCAATTCCTTACATAAGCAAGACCTCATGTTAGTTATTCCGATCCATGTGAAACTTGTCAAAAAGGCTATCGGCATGAGAATAAGGGTCGGGGAGAAGATTTCAAAAGTCACCGATGGAGAAAATGATACTGATGGCATTTCATCAGAGAGAAAGTTTCAAGTCATGCCGATCAGTACAAGATGAGACTATCAGAGAATACTCTGAATACCCTCCCGACACTGTAAGTCAGACCAATGCAAGAGTTCAGTAGGACTCTCACCGATCATCTAGTGGAATGGAGGAGGCTAGCAGTCATCGACAGGAGACAAGAATCGAAACAAAGATTAAAGACTCTCTGATACTCTAATATCTCACCAATTGAAGAAAAGTGCTTCGGCATAACTTACACCGATGAGTGTGAAGAATAAGAACCATCGGCAAGAACAAGTGAATCGGAGCAAGGTTTAAAACTCTAGCCGAAGCAATTCTCACGATGATGTTGGTGACATGTTATGAAAGTCTTTTCGATCTAGGATATAAAAGGCTATCGAGGAGATGATTACGATCAGGTAACCCTAAATATGTTATCCCGATGACATAGATTACCCCGATGACAATGATAGTCACATTCATCAACGAGACTCTCATCGATAGCCATATCGGTGACAGTTGAGAGATTAGGGAAGAACATTAATCACACAGCGATGAAGAAAGTCATGCCGATGGAAACCATGCCCACTTCCACATTGGGTAAGGCGTGGAGATCTCTTGCCGATACAATTTCACAAATGAAATATAACGTCGAGGAGACAATTGAAGGGTTACAACGATTGATCTATGAACAAATGCTTGCACCATAAGGAGATATTAAAATCGCCCAGACATTATGAAAATCATGCCGATAAGAGAAGTTATGACGATGTGACATTTCACAACGATCAAGAAAATTAAAATGCTCGAACAATTAATGGTAGACGAAGAACAAATCCTCTGAGATAACATTCGAAGTCATTGCAATTAAGTTTGACAAAATTGTTTGAGAAGAGCAAGCAAGCAGAGACTTGAAGCGCAAAATAGGGGAATTAGATTAGAGCCACCGATAATAGGTACATACGTACAAACCTCTGTGCTATAGCCTGTAATTTGAATTTTTCTGTCAAGGATTGTAAATGGAGACTCCGGGAAAAGGAAAGGGCAAAAAATCACAAGGTGATACAAGTAAACCTAAAAAATAGAAAATCCCTTCAAGAGAAAACAAAAGACCAAAAACTAAACCAAGACTTGATCGATCAACTACCAGGATCAACTCCCAAAGCTCGAAGGTCTGCACAACTTAGGGCAAAAGTGGAGAAGCTAGAGGACAAGTGTAAATACCTCGGGAACATTTGGACTCCAATTAGAGGCTATGAACTTTTCAAATTCCATTACAACAGAAGAATTAGGAATTCTCCAGTGTCAAACCCATGGCATTTGAATATGGGAAAATTAGTTGTCCTGATGTGTTTTTGAATGTTGATCTCCTCCAACTTCTTGCTAAACAATATAACCCAATTCTTAAGGCTATCTGTAACCCACAAGGGGAGCCTATTATACACCTATCAAAGAATGCCATCTATGAAGTTTTTTACTTGGATGATTTATGTACTATCCCCATTGTTTATGAGGATTTGGAAAAGGAATATTGGAGAATGGATACTACTTCCAATGGATGGAAGTTCCCTATTCATAGCCCCAGGATAGAGGGAGAATTGGTGCCTCTTAATGAGGATGATGGCCCTCCTTTTCATGTATCAATATTTGAACCCTACATACAATACACCTATTACTCTATGGGCCAGGTCCTAGGATCAGAGGTTCTTGACTTTATGACAATTCCTCTGATGGTCATAGCTACTGACATTCAGTGCCACAACGCCAGGCAGTTTGATTATGCTGCTTATATTTTTAATAGTATTGACTCTAGTCTTGCTGCAATAAGAAACAATGCCCCATTAGTTGCCTTTGAACATTACTCACTTCTTATGCACATGGTGCTCTATTATGGCCAAGAAGTGGGGTTATGGCCAAATGAGTTCAAGGTTGTTCCACCAAAAGGGGCAGAAGTCACCTGTACAGATGTGGACCAGAATATGGGATAGCAGATATGCTCATTCAAGCTATGTGTAATTTGAGGAATACCATTTCAAAGTGTTATATAGATATTTCAGTCATCCCTGTGAGTATTCAATCTCAAATGAAATAAAGAGGTTCCTTAGACCAAAAGATTTTGGTGGTCCTCCTACTGTTACTCACAACTGGGGAGATTGGTACTATTTCAAGGATGCTACTATGGTTAGAGTGTATGGTTTTGAGGACACTCCCTTTATCTTACCTAAGACTATCCCTGACAGGATTGCCTACCTAGAAATAGTTAGGCAAATGCATTGTTCTAATGTGATGCATCTGAGCTCCCATGACATACAGTCTTTTATGCCTAATACTTTTTGTTTTGCAAATTTCACTGTGGTTTCCAAGGAAGGTTATAATCTCATTTTGGATAAACTGACGCACTATAATATGAGGTGTGCCGAGGTGAGAAAAGGATTTGATCCTAAAGGTTTTATTGACCTTGCTCGGAGGAAGCAAAACCTCAGTGGGTACACACATATCCCTTATCCACACGATGATGTCATCAGAAATCTAGAAGAGGCTGAGGTGGAATTGGTGGTCAAAAAATGTAACAGGGACTTAGATGAGAAAAGGAAACAACTTGCAGAGATTGAGGTATTATCCTCTAGTGATGAAGAACCTATAGAGCAAGAGAGGCCATAGCAACAGATAATAAAAATGTCCAAAAGAAAGATACAACAATATCAGCCTCTTGTCATAGCACATGATGAGGAGGGGTCTGCTAATCAAGACCCAAGACAAATAGCATATGATTCTTTTATTTCTGATGATAAGTTTATTCATTCCAAAGAATTCAAATCATTTTTATATAAATGTAAGGGGAAAGAAATCAAAGAGTCAGTTGATGATGTCTCTACCAACAATGAGAGACAATTACTTGATATGTTGAAAGCAATAGTGGATAATGAGTTGCAAGACATGACCCATATCAAGGGTAGACAGTTGCTCAAAGAAGCAGGGGTAATGATCTTTCCTGGCCTTGATTTGAATTTTGCTCTAGTGTTTGACAATTTTCTGCATAATACGGATGATAAATACAGGATCACTCTAGAATGTGTCACTGAAGTATATATGGGCACCAAGTATAATAATGATGAAAATTCATTAATGATATGGGCCCTATATCCTCCCCATAAAAAGATAGCCATTATAGACACTGAGAAGACTTTTGGCCATGTCATGACCTTGAAGGCAGGGGAGACTGACCCCTTGATCACTGCAGACATTGGCATTAATGTTGCAAAACTGAATAAGGCACAGGCCCAGATGGTAATCAAAGAAAGGGATGCCTACAAGTTGAGCTGTGAGAGATTGACAAAAGAGAATGACTATTTGAAATATGATGTCAAGAGTACTTTCAGGGGATCAGTAAAGAGATTAACTCAAAGTGGAAGCTCATAGAGTGTCCAATCACTATCCATAGATCAAGTAGCTCAAATCCAAATGGATACACTTGTCACAGTACTCTAGAACAGGCATACCAACATGATGCATTGGCTGGACCGATTTTGGGATAACTATTCTCAAAATTATAAAGCAATCCAATAGCATGAGAGGCTAGACAAAAGGTTGCAAGAGAAACTCAATGAGACACATGGTAAAGATACTTCTGACATTATAGATACTTCCAATGCGAAAGATTTGATTGAACAGCATCAGAAGTTTTATGACCAACTTAAGACTGACGCCAAGGAATGTGTTGAAGCCTCTAAAGCAGGAGTGCCTACATTCTTCAAGAGCAATAAAGAATTAAAGAGCAAGGAAGAATGGAGCAAAGACTATCAAGCAATATTACATGAAGCTTTAGGAGCTCTTAAGGACAAAGATTCTACATCCGGGGAAGCCTGCAAGCATTTGGAGAGGATGGTTACGATGGATGTGATTACAAGGAATGCTATTGAATTTATTGATTCACATCGCATCTAGGAGTACTTAGATCATATTGCTTAGCTATACTTGTGGTTGAATAGAGCATAAACATGGTTATTTTATTGTTGTTATGTTTGTTAATTCCCAAAAGACTTCTTTGAAGAGTTATGTCTCTTCATAAGTATTCCTATATAAGTTGGACATATGATGATGAATATGAATTGGCAGTAGAATATAATATATAAAGTTTACAATATTTCTCAAAAAACATGTTGCAAGTATCTTATTGAAGAAGTAATTTGAATTTCTCTAATTTAGTGGTTTTATTTTGGCATCAATTATTTGTTGAAATTACACAATTATATGGTTGTCTCCATTTCAGTATTTCATTGTTATTCAAATTAATATATCATGTATATAGTTAATTTGTCAATACACATTTGTTGTATCTGTGTGATTGAGTTAATTGGTTTCCATAAAGGAATTAAATCCTTCTGATCAGTCACAGTAACCTAGAAGTGTTAGTTTGGATTACTAAGAAGAATCATATAATTAGGATTGCCATTCTGTCTCCAAATTGATATTGTCTGTTATCTTGCATATTTCATTCAATTGGTTCCTTCAAGAAAGGATTAAATTACCTTCTGGTGAATAACAAGAAATCTGATTATATTAATTGGATTATTAAGAAGAGTTTGTCAGTCATCTCCCTACACGTTTATATAAGTTATAAACTAAATATTGTGCCAAACAATTAGAATTATCACCCACTATAAGCCACTAGTCTTAGTCCTTCATTTAACTCTATTTACCTAACAAGGCACTGGTCTTATTTTCAATTCACCATTAAAATCATTTTATTTGCACAATCATAAAATTCACTTTGATAGTGCTTATACAATTTATACCAACCATTCATCAGATATTAGAATTAGTCAACAAGCTTTCATCTATTCTACACCATTTGCCACTGTAGGTAGATCCATTTGCTTAGTCAAAATAGTTCCATTCAATCTGCTTTAATTTCTGAGGTTCACCCACCTAGGTGTAGCAGGACCTAAAGTGTGGGAAATCATCAAACCGTAAAGGTTGATTTTGTCGCGTTAGTTCAAAAACGTTGTGAATCTAAGCATAGAGCCTAGCATCCTCTTAGGATTAGCAACCTGCATTTTTGAGACCTAACAAATTGGTGACTCTACTAGGGAATAAATAAATGACCTTAGTAACAAACCATTCCTTTTATAGAGTCATTTCAGAAAATTTAAATTTGGTAACTCTGCTGGCAAGAAGAATCCAGAAAGATAAATTTCAAATTGTTTCCTATTTATAAAATAGGTGGCGACTCTAGTGACTGTTATAACAGAAAATTGATACCAAATGGATGGTAGGAGATCTAATATGGAAGGAAAGAAATTGCAATCATCTCCACCAATTAGAAACATCTCCAAAAGAAATGGAACATCAAATTATTCTCACCAGAATAATAAACAGGAAGCTCAAAAGGATAATGTAGAGCAAACTCTTACAATTCACAATAAGTTCACACCTCTGCATGATTCAAATGAAAATCTTAACAGAGTAACTGATGACATATTGGCAAAAACAGACTTGATCCTCAAGAACAGCTTGAGTGTGAAGCACGGGCCATGAGGGAAATCGATCAAAGATAAGCTGAATATGATTTCAAGATGTCATTACATCAAGGAGAAGGGGTAAAACATGGATTCTCAACTCAAGAAATAAATGAAAGCCTAAAGGCTTCAGGAGGTATGAATCAGGCACAACAGGATCTGCTTAGGCTCCAAGAGGAACTTGAAATGATTAAGATAGAGAAAACTAAGAGGTTGTTGCAACAAGAGATTCAACAGATAAAGAGTAGGGCTAAAACACCCCCCCCAAAATATGTACCTCCACATAGGGGAAACACTTCAAGGAATCCACAACAAAATTTACACCAAAATACAAGTGGTGCTTCAAATTCACAAGTCTCTGGAAGTCATCAAAATGCCATTCCTAAAGTTCCTAGACCACCTCCCATACACAACACATCTCAGCATATGGCTAATCCTTACCCACCTCCTAGCCAACAATATTATAGACCACAAAATCCTTACATAAATCCCCACATAAACCCACAGCAGCAATATGCCTATTATCAGCCTCCAAGTGGATATAATTACTATCCTAATCCACCACCCATGAATTTTCCACCCCAAAATCTCACAAACATATGTAGCCAATTTGATCTGACTAGATATCAGTTGTATCCGTATTGTATGGATAGTAATTGGAGAAATATAGTTCCCAAGTTCACTGGGAACAGTGCAATATCAGCTGAAGATCACATCAGAGCCTTTAATGCTTTCGTACAAGATATTGGTATGGACTCTAAAGATGTTAGAATGAGATTATTCATGATGTCCCTAACTAAAGATGCAAGAGACTGGTTCAACAGCTTACCTGATGCCTCAATCAGTTCAATAACTGATTTCCATAATCAATTTAAGGAGCAGTATGGTAATTAGTATGCCCTTGAGTTTGCATTACATGAATTGATAAGTATCCAGAAATACCAAAATGAATCAGTGTATGACTTCAATCTAAAATTTTCCAAATTACACAATAAAGTACCACACGGATCCAAACTGTCTGATCCAGCAGCATTGAGCATTTATATGAAAGCATTTGATCCCAAGACAATTTATGAACTTAGAAATTGATGCCCTACAACCCTGGCTAAGGCACAAAAAGTGGCCTTAACAATTGAAAACAATAGGAAAGCTACAGGTATGGTTAGCAAGAGGGATAACCCTAGAAATCCTTAGAACCCAAACGTTCAGCAAACTAAACAAGAAGGTCAACATAGGCATGAAAGGCCTAGGTTGCATGATATGTCGTATAATACAAATTGGAAAGATGGGAGACCCATTGATAATAGCAGAAAGCAACAAGATACCCCTAACCCTCTAAAAAGAAATATGGCACATATGGTAGTAGATAAACCTTGGTGTCTGGTATGCAATTTACCACATTCACTTGAGTATTGTGAGGTGGCTAAAATAGTACAATAAGAAGAAATGTTATACAATTATAATAGAGACAATCACACCATAAACATGATGCAAGATA
Organism: Cunninghamia lanceolata; assembly: GCA_027924645.1. NCBI lineage: Eukaryota > Viridiplantae > Streptophyta > Pinopsida > Cupressales > Cupressaceae > Cunninghamia > Cunninghamia lanceolata. Next base: position 6,106,589 of record BSBN01000209.1, read on the forward strand.
CACCATATTTACTGACTGGAGACTATTCTTCTATCGAGGAAGAGGGATATGAATATGATGTGGGAAACTAGAGACATCATATCAATATGGGAGAACAAGAAGTGTTCTCAGATCAGGAGGATGGTTATGAGAAACCTACTTATTATAACAATCAGCCATATGATCAATGGAGAAAGCCCACTAAAAATGAAAGAGAAGATCTTACAATAGCTGCAATAGCTCAAGCTAAAAATGCTTATAACTTAAGGAATAGGACAGTGAATGTTGAATAAGGAACACCTAGGAGTGTATTCATAAAAGATCATAATTACAAAAAGAATAATGCAAAGTCATTATTCAAAGAACCAGAAAAGGGTGGTAAGAGTAAAATGAAAGAAAAATCACAAAATCAAGAAAAAGAAAATATAAAGACAGAAAAGAATGATTAGACTATGGCCCATTCTTTTGACATTGTTCATGCAGTATCTCAAGTAAAAATATTAGTTCCACTTTTAGAAATGATGAAGATAGACAAATACAGGAATACAGTAGTTAAACTGATTTCAGATATACCAAGTCAAAAACATAAAGGATCTAAAAATAGAACAAACAATATTCATCAAGAAACATTCCAAATGCCTGAGGTATACCTAGGTGATACATTGACAAAGAATCCCTCACAGGTGGACCCTTTCTACACTACATTATTGATCAAAAATAGGATAGTGAGGTTCTACATGATTGATTCAGGTGCTGCCATGAACATCATGCCAATAGTAGTTATGAAAGAACTAGGAATGTGGGTTGATACTACATTTGGTAGGTGTTATGCAATGGATAATAGATCCATCCCAGTCGTTGGTATTATGAGGGATGTGGAGATAAAACTTTCCTCATACCCTAAAGCAACTTATAACATTGATATTACTATGGTTGACATCCCACCATATTATGGAATGCTTCTATCAAGACAATGGGCTACTATGGCAGGAAGGAATGTCCAATTGGACTTATCATATGCCACAATACCAGTGGGAGGTAAAGAAATCAAGCTGTGCAGGGAGCCAAGGTATGAAAATATTATAGAACGCTTGGATCAACATCAAATAAATTTCTTTTTTGATACAGATTTAGGAGCCTTCAAGGTTGAGAAAAACCAGCCAAAAATGCAGAATACTAATCCAATACATATTGAATCTAAGAAGGAAGAAAATGATGTATGGAAGATGTATTTTGATGGTGCATGCAACAAAATGGGAAATGGGGCCAAAGTAATATTTATTTCACTAGGAGGTAAAACTTTCAAATACTCTTTTCTATTAACATTTGAATGCACAAACAATGTAGCAGAGTACGAAGTTTTTCTCATTGGTTTGAACATAGCCACCAAGCATAAGATAAAAAAGTTAGTTGTATACGGTGATTCTGAACTGGTTACTGATGGTGATAGTTTGTCATTGATGTCAAAAGGTATTGAGAGAGTTGAGTTATTGTGCAAGTTGTTCATTCAATCAGGATAAGTATGTTGATCATGTATCAGGATGTTTTCACAAGATGCTTAATTGTTGTCTGACTTGTTCAAGCAAGGACCTTCAATATTACTTCAGTGGAGGTTATGTTGTTCATGATAGTTCATCCTCATCATTTGTTGGTCATGACAAGACATAGTATTGATCTTTAGATGACTTGTAGTGGTAGTGACTTGGTCATTTGATATCAGTAGCCTTCATCATGTTGTCTGACTTTCTCTACAATAAGGATTGGTTTCATTTTGTGTGGCATACTCTATATCAAGGATTGATAATCACAGGAGTTATATGTATTGTCACCGATGGTCAAAGTAATGTTGGTTCATAATGTTCAGTTGGTAAAGCATGGTTAATATTTTGGATATCATTCTTGGTTCATGAAATGAAGTGGAAGTTTATATACTATGCAAGAAGGAGGTATGGTTGAAGTTGGAGGCTTAGAAGATAATTATTATGTATCTAAAGCATATTCTATGTTTAGCTTCTCTGCCCGTCTAGTGCATATTACACTTTTCTTATGTTTGAAAGGTGACTTACAATGGAGGGTTTATAACTTAAACATTACCTGGTAGAGGGTTCCTTACACATGGCAGTGATTGGCCCTTCTACCACAGAGACTTAAAGCTTCAGTCTTCAGATGATACATCAGGCGGTAAAGCCAAATCTAAGGATGAGTTTAAATTTGCAAAGGGTGCGCAGGGTCAATCAAATGGTTGATATTTAAATCTTGCCCCCGACTTCCTTGGTTCATGTTTGACAGGCACAGGGACGTCATACTGTTAAGACTGTAGTTATTTTGTTTTGAAAGCTATTTTTTAGCTGTTTCCTTAAAATAAATTAGATGTGTTTGTTGTTTAAAAGCACTTACTTTTAGAAAGATTTTATTTCTTTCTTAAATCCCCTCGTGGCAGATGGAGACAAAGGTTTCCTTTCTAACATTTGTTTGAAAAGATTTTTTATGGCTTTAATGCCTTATATTTTTTTTGGACCGAGCATGAAAGGGCAGATTGATTCAAGATATTTTTTATGGGAATTTGAATGGATTTTTGGAGTTGTAAAAAGATTTTTATTGCAGGAGATTGTCTTTTGAAGATATTTTTTTAAGAGGATGAAGATTTTGAAGACTTTTTTTTTTTGAGAAGAGAACAAAATGTTTTTTTTTTTTTGAAGAAATGTTTTTATGAGATCTTGAAAAAATATTAGATGATTTTATTGGAATTTAGTGAAGATGTTTGCAGATTGAAGAGTCTTGTGAAGGAGAAGATAAAGATTTTTTATTTGCAGAGGAAGATGAAAAAGACAGATTGGAAGAATATTAGAGTTTTTGTTTTAAAATGAAAGTGTTCAGAGATTTTATTTTCTCCTACAAGGCACTGAAATATTAGAGAAAATGAAAGGTCAAGTTTGTCATTTTTGCAGATGTCAAGGGTCAGAAAAATGTGTTGGGGTTTTGGTGAATAGATATCATTTTATGTTAATGATAGTTGCAAAGGAGGAGATTGATTATTTTTATGAAGAGATTTTATTTTTCTCTTTCAAGGGCAAAAATTTATTGAAGGTTAAATGATATTTTTGAATAAGATTCTTTTGCAGGAATATGAAGGATCTTGCAAAGTTTGAAGATGAATTTGAACAGACAGATTGAAAAAGCAGAGAAGAATTGAATGTGAAAGGACATATGATATTTAATGGTTCTACAAGTGTTTTGGTTTGAGGTTGTTGAGTGTGCAGATCAATGATGAAATAATTTGTTAATACAAATGAATGTATAAAATATGAAAAACCAATTTGTAATGAAAGAGAGATGTTTCCCTGATCAGGTGAATTAGATGATTCAAAGATAAAATATGAGAGGATTGAAATGATGAAATATATGTTGCAGATGAGTTGATTTGAATGGTGCAAATCAGATTGAGCAGCAATCACTTCTTGCACATGAGATTTTTAGTTTTGATTGATTGAGAAATGCCAGTGAGGCTTGTAGGTCGGTAAGACCATTTGTCAGTGAGACACTTACATCAGCCAGTGAGGCTTGTAAAGATATTTTCAAGGTTAAGCCAGTGAGGCAGTTTTGGAGTGGTTTTTATACCCCAGGAGGGTTTTCCACTCATGCAAATTTGTGTTATGTGTTATATTGTTTTCATCTGTATGTGTGTATGTTAATACGTTGCTTATAAGGTTTTGTTCTCCTTCTTCATTCTTAGTTTTGTGCATATGTGTTTGACAAATCAATGATAGCTTTCTCTCCTTTGTGCTTTGCAAGTTAAAGTTTGAAAAAGATTTGAAAATTCACACAACATTGATTCACCCCCCCTCTCAGTGTTGTCCTTGACTCCTACAATTACTTCTCAAGTGAGAGAGAAATACCTGTCAAAAAACAAGATGTTGAGATAGTACAAAAATGCAGTATGGGATGATATTGAGTTATTTGATGCATTTTCAATCAACTGGATTGATAGGTCAAAAAACATTATGGTAGATTTTCTAGCAAATATCGCATTGAAAAGAGATGATGTCACATTGGGAGGTATTATAGAAGTTGAGTTCAAAACTAGAGCCACTATCCCAGATAATGTACATAATTTGCAAGTATTTGACAATGATGTTGATATAATCAACTTCCTACATTGTGCTAACTATTATGAAAATCAAGAGATTGATTTCAATGCATTTGTAGAAGAACATGATGGGAAGGAAACCCTTTTTGGTCAAGAGATAGTTCAGTTGAAAACAAATAAAATACCTTAGGGACTCATAGAATTGGAAAAGGCATTTGATGGACTTGATAGATTTAAAATGAAAGACACACCAGTGGTGCAAATTGACCTTGAAGAGATTAATTTGGGGACACGGGCAACCCCAAAGAATGTATATATTGGAAAGAGTCTTAACCCCAAAATCAGGAACAGAATCATCAACTTACTTAGGAAGTATAGGCATGTATTTGCCTAGTCATATGATGATTTAAAAGCATATAGAGAGGATCTGTTTCAGCATGAAATACCACTAAAACCAAATGCTAAACCATTTAGGCAAAAATAGAGGCCTATCAATCCTACATTAGCTCCTAAGATGCTAGAGGAACTTACAAAATTAAGGGATGGAGCTATCATTAAACCCATCAGACATTCCTCTTGTGTTTCTAATTTGGTGTCTATCAAGAAAAAGAATGGTGATATTAGATTACGTGTGGACTTTAGGAATTTAAACAAGTCTTCTCTTAAGGATAACTATCCCCTCCCTAATATGGAAGCATTATTACAAAAAGTTATTAGATGTGAACTGTTATCAATGATGGATGGCTTCTCAGGTTACAATCAGGTGAAAGTCAAAGAATCAGAGCAATTTAAGACTGCATTCACCACTCCATGGGGAACATATGTATATTTAAGGATGCCATTCAAACTCACTAATGCTGGAGCAACATTCCAAAGAGCAATGGATGTGGCCTTTGTTGAATTGATTAATACAATCATGATAGTATATCAAGATGACTTGATAACATATTCCAAAAAGGCTGAGGATCATTGTGCACATTTAGAGCAAATATTTATTAAAGCCTTAGACTATGGGATTTCATTGAATCCTAAGAAGTGCCATTTCACAGTGACAAAGGCGAAGTTGCTTGGTCACATAGTCTCAAAAGATGGAGTGAGAATAGATCCTGAGAGAGTAAAAGCAATTGACCAAGTCCCTATCCCTAAGAATATTTATTAAAGCTATCATTAAACCCATCAGACATTCCTCTTGCATTTCTAATTTATTGTCTATCAAGAAAAAGAATGGTGATATTAGATTACGTGTGGACTTTAGGAATTTAAACAAGTCTTCTCTTAAGGATAACTATCCCCTCCCTAATATGGAAGCAATATTACAAAAAGTTATTGGATGTGAACTGTTGTCAATGATGGATGGCTTCTCAGGTTACAATCAGGTGAAAGTCAAAGAATCAAAGCAATTTAAGACTGCATTCACCACTCCATGGGGAACATATGTAGATTTAAGGATGCCATTCGGACTCACTAATGCTGGAGCAACATTCCAAAGAGCAATGGATGTGGCCTTTGTTGAATTGATTAATACAATCATGATAGTATATCAAGATGACTTGACAGCATATTCCAAAAAGACTAAGGATCATTGTGCACATTTAGAGCAAATATTTATTAAAGCCTTAGACTATGGGATTTCATTGAATCCTAAGAAGTGCCATTTCATAGTGATAGAGGGGAAGTTGCTTGGTCACATAGTCTCAAAAGATGGAGTGAGAATAGATCCTGAGAGAGTAAAAGCAATTGACCAAGTCCCTATCCCTAAAAATGTGAAAGCTATATAGTCATTTTTTGGCCAAATTAACTTTGTCAGGAGGTTTATATCAAATTTTGCAGAAATTGTTAATCCCATATCAAGGATGTTAAAGAAGAACTCATAAGTAAAATGGACAACAGAAATAATAGAAGCATTTGACACTATCAAGAGGGCAATCAAAGAAGCCCCTATCCTAATATCCCCTGATTTCAGTAAACCATTCCAATTGTTTTCATTTGCCTCATATCATACAGTTGCAGTAGTATTATTGCAAAAAAATAATGAAGGACATGAACAGCCCATTTCATTTTTCAGAAAATCCCTTCAAAATGCAGAATTAAAATATGACATTGTTGAAAAATAGGCATATGCATTAGTGAAGGAAGTTAAATCTTTTAGGCTATACTTGGTGGGCGCTGAAATCATAGCATATGTGCCTAATGCTGTAGTAAAAGATGTATTGGTCCAAACTAAAGTCACTGGTAGAAGATACAGATGGATCAATAGAATTAAAGAGTTCAATATTGAAATCTAGATCACTAAACTAGTGAGAGGACAGGGTCTTGCTAGGTTGATGGCTAAAAGTAATCTTGAAGCTTCCCAGATATGTAGTACTAATGATGTTGATAATACAAGTTCTAGCATTGAGCATACTCTGTGGTATACATATATCATATATTATCTAAAGCACATGAAATGTCCTGAGGGGTATGATGATAATAAAAGGACACTTAAATTACGGGCCTCAAAATATGTATTTATTGATGGAGATCTTTACTGGAAGAATAGGGATGGTATCCTATTATTATGCCTAGATGAGCATCAATCAAAAATATCATGAAAGAGTTACATGAGGGTATGTGTGGAGGTCATTTTTTAGCAAAGACTATAGCCCACAAGATCCTAAGGGCTGGATATTATTAGCCTAGAGTTTTTAATGATTCATATTATTACATTAGGAAATGTGAGGCATGTCAAAAGTTCTCAGGAAAGTTGAAATATTAGGGAGCATCACCCTTGAAACCCATGCAAGTGGAGGCTCCATTCTATCAATGGGGTATTGACTTCATAGGAGAAATTGCAGAGAAGTCAAGTGGTGGACACAAATGGATTTTAGTCGTGATAGATTACTTCACAAAATGGGTGGAAGCAATCCTAACCAAGCAAGCAACAAGCAGGGTGGTGATTAATTTTCTGATGGAAAATATTATATTCAGATTTGGCACCCCAGTAAGGTTACTCACAGACAATGGAATGTGTTTCAGGTCTGATGAATTCAAAATTTTATGTAGTACACATGGCATCACTGTGTCCTATGCTGCCCCATATCATCCACAAGCAAACAAATAGGCAGAATCTAGCAACAAAAGCCTTCTGAAAATCATAAAAAGAATGTTGGAAGGAAACAAGAAAGTATGGGATTCAAAGTTAAGAATGGTTGTATGGGCTGATAGGATTACTGTAAAAAGAGCAATTGGGAGATCTCCTTTTGAACTAGTATATGGAACCCAAGCGAGAATACCATTAGAAAATCTCCTACCAGTTTACAAATTTATTCTTCAAGAAGATTTAAACATTCTTGAACCAATGGAGGAAAGATTAGAACATCTTGCAAAGCTTGATGAAATAAGGAGACTAGCCCAAAGGCAGAATATTAAGTTACAATCACAAGTGAAATACCTCTTTGACAAAAAGGCCAAAGATAGGAAGTTTGAAATAAATGATTTAGTACTGATGTGGAATGCTAGGTGCCAGGACAAAGGAAAGCATGGAAAATTTGAAGCTTTGTGGTTGGGTTCTTTTGTTATAACTGGCAAAGGAGGTGATGATTCTTACTATTTACAAAACATGTCCAGAGAAGAGCAAGAATTGCCTATGCATGGGCAATATTTGAAACCTTTCTTTTCATATAATATCATGCACAAAGAGAATTAAGTGTTGCAAGTGCATGGACAACCCTTAAAATTCTCAAAACAATTTCATTCCATGCACAGTAGTTTACGGAAACCAAAAGAGATTAGGATCTGCCAGTACAAAGACAGTCCTATCAATCTCTATATAAAAAAAAAATCTTTTCCATGTATAGTAGTATAGGATCATTCCCGTTCCCCATCATTATCACCCCCATCCCCCATTCTCATACAATTCTATGAAATCGTAATCTTGAATAAATGAAACATATGGTATACTTCCCCAAGAGATCTGAATTCTTGTTATACTCACAAGGAGTATACATCCTAGACAGAGCCACTATTGGGACAGCAAAATTTAAAACTTTCTTGTATTCTTGCTCATCCATACCCTACCAAACCAAAAAATATTTTGCCCAAAATCAAAATAAACAACTGATATATCCCATAAAATCCTATGACTTTTATCACAAATAATGTAAAGGGCCTCAATTTCTTACATCGGCAAGACCTCATGTTAGTTATACCAATCCATGGGAAACTTGTTAAAAAGGCTATCGGCATGAGAATAAGGGTCGAGGAGAAGATTTCAAAAGTCATTGATGGAGAAAATGATATCGATGGCCTTTCATTAGAGAGAAAGTTTCAAGTCACGTCGATCGGTATAAGATGAGACTATCGAAGAATACTCTGAATATCCTCCCAACAATGTAAGTCAGACTGATGCAAGAGTTCGGTAGGACTCTCACTGATCATCTAGTGGAATGGAGAAGGCTACCAATCATCGGTAGGAGACAAGCATCGGAAAGAAAGATTAAAGACTCTCTGATACTCTAATGTCTCACCGATTGAAGAAAAGTGCTTCAGCATAACTTACACCGATGAGTGAAGAATAAGAACCATCGGCAAGAACAAGTGAATCAGAGCAAGGGTTACAAGTCTGGCTGAAGCAATTCTCATGATGATGTCGGTGACATGTTATGAAAGTCTTTCCAATATGGGATATAAAAGCCTATCAGGGAGATGATTACAATCAGGTAACCCTAAATATGTTATCCCGATGACATAGATTACCCCGATGACAATGATAGTCACATTCATCGACGAGACTCTCACCGATAGCCATATCGGTGACACTTGAGAGATCAGGGAAGAACATTAATCACACAGCAATGAAGAAAGTCATGTCAATGGCAACCATGCCTACTTCCACATTAGGTAAGGTGTGGAGATCTCTTGCTGATACAATTTCACAAATGAAATATAACATCGAGGAGACAATTGAAGGGTTATAACGATTGATCTATGAACAAACATTCGCGCCATAAGGAGATATTAAAATTGCCCAGACATTATGAAAATCATGTCGATAAGAGAAGTTATGATGATGTGACATTTCACAATGATCAAGAATATTAAAATGCTCGAACAATTAATGGTAGACAAAGAAGAAATCCTTTGAGATAACATTTGAACTCATTGCAATTAAGTTCGACAGAATTGTTTGAGAAGAGAAAGCAAGCGGAGACTTGAAGTGCAAAATAGGGGAATTCAATCAGAGCCACCAATAACAAGTACATACATACAAACTTCTATGCTATAGCCTGTAATTTGAATTTTTTTGTCAAGGATTGTAAATGGAGACTCCGGGGAAAGGAAAGGGCAAAAAATCACAAGGTGATATAAGTAAACCTAAAAAATAGAAAATCGACAAAACCCCTAAAGAGAAAACAAAAGATCAAAAACTGAACCAAGACTTGATTGATCAACTACCAGGATCAACTCCCAAAGCCCAAAGGTCTACACAACTTAGGGCAGAAGTGGAGAAGCTAGAGGACAAGTGTAAATACCTCAGGAACATTTGGACTCCAATTAGAGGCTATGAACTTTTTGAATTCCATTACAACAAAGGAATTAGGAATTCTCCAGTGTCAAACCCATGGCATTTGAATCTGGGTAAATTAGTTGTTCCTGATGTGTTTCTGAATGTTGAACTCCTCCAACTTCTTGCTAAACAACATAACCCAAGTCTTAAGGCTATATGTAACCCACAAGGGGAGCCTATTATACACCTATCAAAGAATGCCATCTATGAAGTTTTTGACTTGGATGATTTATGTACTGTTCCCATTGTTTATGAGGATATGGAAAAGGAATACTGGAGAATGGATACTACTCACAATGGATGGAGGTTGCCTATTCATAGGCCTAGGATAGAGGGAGAATTGATGCCTCTCAATGAGGATGATGGCCCTCCTTTTCATGTATAAATATTTGAACCCTACATACAATACACCTATTACTCTGTGGGCCAGGTCCTAGGATCAGAGGTTCCTGACTTTATGACAATTCCTCTGATGGTCATAGCTACTAACATTTAGTGCCACAACACCAGGCAGTTTCATTATGCTGCTTATATTTTTAATAGAATTGACTCTGGTCTTGTTGCAATAAGAAACAATGCCCCATCAGTTGCCTTTGAGCATTACTCACTTCTTATGCACATGGTGCTCTATTATGGCCAAAAAGTGGGGTTATGGCCAAATGAGTTCAAGGTTGTTCTAGTAGACCAGAAGGGGCAGAAGTCACCTGTACAGATGTGGACCAGAATATGGGATAGCAGATATGCCCATTCAAGCTATGTGCAATTTGAGGAATACTGTGTCAAAGTGTTATATAGATATTTCAGTCATCCCTGTGAGTATTCAATCTCAAATGAAATAAAGAGGTTCCTTAGACCAAAAGATTTTGGTGGTCCTCCTACTGTTACTCACAACTAGGGAGACTAGTACTATTTCGAGGATGCTACCATGATTAGAGCATATGGTTTTGAGGAGACTCCCTTTATCTTACCTAAGACTGTCCCTGACAGCATTGCCTACCTAAAAATAGTTAGGCAAATGCATTGTTCTAATGTGATGCATCTGAGCTCCCATGACAAACAGTCTTGTATGCCTAATACTTTGTGTTTTGGAGATTTCACTATGGTTTCCAAGGAAGGTTATAATCTCATTTTGGATAAACTGATGCACTATAATATGAGGTGTGCTGAGGTGAGAAAAGGACTTGATCCTGAAGGTTTTATTAACCTTGCTCGGAGGAAGCAAAACTTCAATGGGTACACACATATCCCTTATCCACATGATGATGTCATCAGAAATCTAGAAGAGGTTGAGGTGGAATTGGTGGTCAAAAAATATAACAAGGACTTAGATGAGAAAAGGAAACAACTTGCAAAGATTGAGGTATTATCCTCTAGTGATGAAGAACCTGTAGAGCAAGAGGAACCACAGCAACAGACAATAAAAATGTCCAAAAGAAAGATGCAACAATATCAGCCTACTGTCATAGCACATGATAAGGAGGGGTCTGTTGATGAAGACCCAAGACAAATAGCATATGATTCTTTTATTTCTGATGATAAGTTTATTCATTCCAAAGAATTCAAATCATTTTTATATAAATGTAAGGGGAATGAAATCAAAGAGTCAATTGATGATGTCTCTGCCAACAATGAGAGACAATTACTTGATATGTTGAAAGCAACAGTGGATAATGAGTTGCAAGACATGACCCCTAGCAAGGGTAGACAACTGCTCAAGGAAGTAGGGGTAATGGTCTTTCCTGGCCTTGATTTGAATTATGCTCCAGTGTTTGATAGTTTTCTGCATAATATGGATGATAAATAAAAGCTCACTCCAGAAGGTGTCACTGAAGTATATATGGGCACCAAGTATAATAATGATGAAAATTCATTAATGATATGGGCCCTATATCCTCCCCATAAAAAGATAGCCATTATAGACACTGAGAAGACTTTTGGCCATGTCATGACCTTGAAGGCAAGGGAGACTGACCCCTTCGTCACTATAGACATTGGCATTAATGTTGCAAAACTGAATAAGGCACAGGCCTAGATGTTAATCAAAGAAAGGGATGCCTACAAGTTGAGCTGTGAGAGATTGACAAAAGAGAATGATTATTTGAAAGATACTGTCAAGAGTACTTTTGGGGGATCAGTAAAGAGATTAACTCAGGGTGAAAGCTCACAGAGTGTCCAATCACTATCCATAGATCAAGTAGCTCAAATCCAAATGGATACACTTGTCACAGTACTCCAGAACAGGCATACCAACATGATGCATTGGCTGGACCGATTTTGGGATAACTATTCTCAAAATTATAAAGCAATCCAAGAGCATGAGAGGCTAGACAAAAGGTTGCAAGAGAAACTCAATGAGACACATGGTAAAGATACTTCTGACATTACAGATACTTCCAATGCGAAAGATTTGATTGAACAGCATCAGAAGTTTTATGACCAACTTAAGATTGACGCCAAGGAATGTGTTGAAGCCTCTAAAGCAGGAGTGCCTACATTGTTCAAGAGTGATAAAGAATTAAAGAGCAAGGAAGAATGGAGCAGAGACTGTCAAGCAATATTACACGAAGCTTTAGGAGCTCTTAAGGACAAAGATTCTGCATCTGGGGAAGCCTGCAAGCATTTGGAGAGGATGGTTATGATGGATGTGATTACAAGGAATGCTATTGAATTTACTGATTCACATCGCAACCAGGAGTACTTAGATCATATTGTCTGTCTATACTTGTGGTTGAATAGAGCATAAACATGGTTATTTTGTTGTTGTTATGTTTATTAATTCCCAAAAGACTTCTTTGAAGAGTTATGTCTCTTCATAAGTATTCCTATATAAGTTGGACATATGATAATGAATAATAATCAGTAGTAGAATATAATATATAAAGTTTACAATATTCCTCAAAAACCATGTTGCAAGTATCTTATTGAAGAAGTAATTTGAAGTTCTCTTATTCAATGGTTTTATTTTGGCATCAATTGTTTGTTGAAATTACACAATTGTATGGTTGTCTCCATTTCAATATTTCCTTGTTATTCAAATTAATATATCAAGTATATAGTTAATTTGTCAATATACATTTGTTGTATCCGTGTGGTTGAGTTAATTGGTTTCCATAAAGGAATTAAATCCTTCTGATCAGTCACAGTAACCTAGAAGTGTTAGTTTGGATTACTAAGAAGAATCATATAATTAGGATTGCCATTCTATCTCCAAATTGATATTGTCTATTATCTTGCATATTTCATTCAATTGGTTCTTCAAGAAAGGATTAAATTACCTTTTGGTGAATAACAAGAAATCTGATTATATTAATTGGATTATTAAGAAGAGTTTGTTAGTCATCTCCCTGAACGTTTATACAAGTTATAAACTAAATATTGTGCCAAACAATTAGAGTTATCACCCACTATAAGCCACTAGTCTTAGTCCTTCATTTAACTTTGTTTTCCTAACAAGGCACTAGTCTTATTTTCAATTCACCATTAAAATCCTTTTATTTGCACAATCATAAAATTCACTTTGATATTGCTCATACAATTTATACCAACCATTCATCAGCTATTAGAATTAGGCAACAAGCTTTCATCTATTCTACACCATTTGCCACTATAGGTAGATCCATTTACTTAGTCAAAATAGTTCCATTCAATCTGCTTTAATTTCCAAGGTTCACCCACCTAGGTGTAGCAGGACCTAAAGTATAGGAAATCATCAAACCGTAAAGGCTGATTTTATTGTGTTAGTTCAAAAACATTGTGAATCTAAGCATAGAGCCTGGCATCCTCTTAGGATTAGCAACCTTCATTTTTGAGACCTAACAGACTCTAGATATGTGAATCATGTATGATGAATTTGTATACATCCCTATAGACAATTCCTTGAATGCAATAAGACCTTGATCTCTATATCCCTACATCCTAAATAAGATCAAAATATTAGCCCTATTACATAAGTACAATGATCAAATTAGATTGTACTCATACAAATGAATCAAATCAAATCCCTAGCCATTAGTTTATGCAATAAGATCTAACTCCCAATTAAAATTCTTCATTTAAATCATACAAGATCTAGAAAAGATGAACATCTAATACCGTGAGGGCCTCCATGTTGTTATATGGAACCTAATCAGACTCAGAGGTTAATTTTCCCCACTTTTGTCGGTGCAGTTTCCCCCCAAAGTATTTAAGGGGGGAGTTGCAACAATATTGATTTGCATGAGATTGCTAGTTATAATCAGTTCTATTTACTAGATAATAATATTGGACTCTCTATTGGTGGATGTAGCCCGAGTTTGGGTGAACCACGTTAAAATTGTCTCTCGTTGTTTTATTTCTGTGTATTTTTCATTCCTCTGTTTAATCTTTATCTACATTTAATTGATATCTTCTGCATGCTATTCCTAAAACTCCAAACTCTTTCCACTACCATAAACTATCAAGCCCTAAGCTTAAAATGCTAATTCAAGCAAGGAATTTCTAATTTTTCTTTATAAGAATTCATTTAATATGCAAAACAACTACATTTTGATCAAAGAAGAAATTGTTAAGACTTTGTATTTGTACTAAGGATAGTGTGGAGGGGCAAGCATATGAAATAGGTGTTGAAATTGGAAATTATAGGTGTAAACATGGTGATGACAACTACTTTTAAGGAAAAAAATGCCACCTTTTGATAAAAGAAATAAGGTTTTTAAACTTGCCAAAGATTATCAGAAACTCCAACTATACATTCCCACGTGTGGACCCATAAGGAAGGTAGGTTGGTGCTCAAAATGCAAAAAAAATCTCATTTTTCAATGCCACCAACTTGAGAAGAGAATGAAGATGTACCTTCAACTTCACCTGTGAAAGATGGAGTGCCTCCAATTTGAGAAGATAATGATGGTGTTCCTTCAACTTGACCTGTGGATGATGGAGTACCTCCAACTTCAAGATTTAGTTTCCTCATTGAATGCAGGTCTTGCATTCGTTCCCTTTGTGCCACTAGTTCCATCTCTCTCTTAGCTTCATTAGATATGTCATGTTCCTCTTCAATTGGCAATGGTAGAATGTCTTCTTATATGGTTGACAATTTCCTACTTTCACGAATTTGCCTCATTATTTCTCTTTTCCTCTCATTCTCAGCTTCATGCTCTTATGGTGTTAGAGTCTTTGCTCGTTTCCTCAACATGATGATGATTTCTATATGCATCATGAATAAGGCAATGATGATGTTAGAAGCATAATGAATAATCAACATATGATGACTAATGAATAATCGGCATATATGATGACTCCAAACTTGTTGATTTTGACATGATTAGATTCTAGAAGTGAAATGTGTAATGACAGTCTAGGCCTAGATGTTTTTGATGACATAGATGAGCACATGTTGATTGTTGATGTTAATTTACAAATGGTGGTAGGCATGGTCTCTAGATTATTTTCACATTTTCTTAACATATCTTCTCAAATACACTTTCTTAACCTCCCATGGATACACCTACTCAAGAAAAGATAAAAGAAGTCACTAGCACTAATGAGAGTTATGAAAAGCACATTGTGATGGACCAACCATTCCAAAGGGAGACTCACAAGGTAAAACTAGACCTACCAGCATGTTAAAGGACAACCCAAATTCTTATATTGTAGGTAGTGAATTAGTTAGAGTAGGTCATGAGGACAAGTATGAAGTCATCTCAAATCAGCAATATATTGTCAATCAAGGTCATGGGAGTAATTATCACAAAGATAATACAGAAAAAACCAGTGGATTTCATGACAAGAAACATAATGATGATGTTAGAATCATAATGAATAATCAACATGATGATTGTTTTGACAAACAAGCTAAGTATGGTGTACCCTTATAAGCACTAAAAGTGTTGAATTATCACAATCAATCAATACAAATCAGTCAATTGGTAGTAAATAAGACATTGAGTATGATAACACACCTAGTCCCAATGATGAGCATGAGTTGAATAGTTTATATGTCACTATTGAGAGTGAAAATGAAGAGCACTTTTATGATTATGTTTATCTAATAAATGACTCCAAACTTGTTGATTTTGACATGATTAGATTAGAAGTGAAATGTGTAATGACAATCTATGCCTAGATGTTCTTGATGACATAGATGAGCACATGTTGATTGTTAATCTCATATTCTACCATGATAAAAATCTTAGAGTTTTAGCTCTTTTGTGTAATCCTAATTATGGTACAATCTTCAAAAGTTAGGAGAATGGTCAATGGGCCCTTGGTCTGTTGGTGAAGTTGAATGGCTCCAAATGAGCCCACCAAGGATCAAGTCTTGCTAAATGCAAAGCCCTGACATCATAAGGGATGAGGCTGGGATCGTGCCTCGGGAGAATTTGGTAGAATGGATACCCCTCGGTCCTTAGCTCTTAGTTGAAGAGTTGTGCTCGTAGACTTCATGCCCCTACTGGGCCCCTCCATAAAAAAAAAAAATTAGGAGAATGTCCTTGGTTTGACTAGCAATGATGTGACAATTGGTCTAAGTGGTATAACACTAATCAAGACTCCTTGCCTTCAATAGATATGTTTGAAATGTTAAGAGATAAAATACTAACTAATATTAGAAACTAGCTTTATGATGCAAGACTTGAAGAAAATCATGGTGAACATGTAAAGAGCATCAATTATAGTTTGAATTAGCTATTCAAGATAGCCAAGGGGTGAAATCATCAAGAAAGGAGTAATTTTAAGGCTAATTATGATGACAAAGTTGTTGGTGATTTTTTTACTAAGTTTTATGATGACAAAAGACTAAAATATAGAGTTTATTACAGCCTAACCAATCTGATTTCTTGGAGAAACCTAGAGATGGCAGTCCAAAAAAATTAGAGGGTACTTGAAAACAACAAAGAACTTATCTAGTATGGGTCCAATAAATGAAAATCAAACTAATTTTTAGAGGTAAATGGAAAAGAGGATGACAGTGACAACTCATTACTATATGAGATCCAAATATATTAGATTTGTAGCATCAATAGAAATATATTTTAAATGTTGATACAACTGGTTACATTAGGGATAATTATGATAATACTTTGTTATAGGGAGGTATCGATGACATAGTTCAAATTCAAGATACAACAAATTATATTAATGATTCAAGATACAACAAATTCATGTATATATCATATTTTAATAATTCTAATTCTATTAATGCACATAATGATTGGTGCAGTCACGGTAGGAGGGTTCACAGAATGAACTGTCTGGAGCATGCAGCAAGAGTAAACACAACGGAAAAAACTCAAAGAAATGGAACAAATGTACATTCAATCATTCAGTATATCAAAGAATTCAAAATAAAGATCTGCCAGCAACATGCGGCCTTACAACTAGGGCTCACAGGCTTGATTACATACATGTGCAAGATAAAGCTTTGAAGCTCCTTCGCACAAATCTAAACTATCAAATCTTCCCTATGTCTATAACTACTTTCCTAAGGATTTATTACATCTTTATATATCATTTCTAGACCAGTAGATTCCTCTGCGTTGGCCAAGGAAGGTCACAAACTCCAATGAAGAGATGTAACGTGTTCACAGATAGGTCAGGCCTAAATGCATAGAACACTTCCTCAAATGAATCGAACAATGTGTGGACCCTTGGGGAAGGTTAGCCATGAACCATAGGACATTGAATGATGTTTCATTGAGATCCGCAAGTCAAGGAATGATCCGTAAGCCTTCTCCTTCAGTTGGTTATCAGGAACTGTTATAATGCTCTGCTCTAAGAAAATAGTCAACTTCTGATAGCGATATCTTTCTAGTGACTAGTCCAAATGCACTGAATTCTTGATATGATGTAGATGAATGAATGTAGATGTTAAGTCCAGATCTGCAAGATGTGAAATGCCAAAACCATACCACAAGTTGAAAACTGCTACCGACTGAACTGCCTGAACTGAACTGGAAAATAAAGAACTGAAATGCCAACAAATTGAAATGCAAATATTTTTGGTTGATGCAATATTACTCTTGAACCAGGGATGCTCCTGCATCATACATCTGGGGCTATTGAAAAAGTGAGTCCCTCACTTTGTTGGGGCTAAGGGAGAACCAAGACGGTCCACCTCAGCTTGAGAAATCCATGATGAATCTTCTTCCGATCTGCCTTTCCACTTCACAAGATATTCTTTGTATTGTCTTCCTCTAGTGTTATGTCCAACACTACTATCCAAAATGTCTTCAATCTATTTTGGTGCTTTATGTGGTAACTGCTTCTTCAAGTCTTCTTCCATGCTGTCACTGAACTCTACTTTGTGATACTGATAAAGATCTATAATGTTGAAAATAGGTGAAATACCCAATGTCTCCGGGAACTCTACTTCATATGCATTTCTTGAATCAAATTTTTTGAGTATCCTACAATGTTCAAACTTCTTCATCTTCAACTTGTTATAAGTCCCAACTGGAAACCTTTCTTTTCTCAAGCACACCATCACTTCATCTCTAACTTCAAATTCTTTAGGTCTTCTCTTCTCATCTACCATTTCCTTATACTTATTGTTCATATCCTCCAAATGCTTCTTCACTTGATTATGCACTGTCTTCATATGATCTACAAATTCTTTTGCTTATGCACTCCTCTTTTTTCTGTACTAATGTCTCTCAATTCTGTAACTCCTCTAGGATTCACTCCGGTAACAATCTCAAAAGGTGTTCTTCCAGTACTCCTATTAACTAAATTATTGTATGCAAACTCTACTTGTGAAAGAATTAAGTCCCAACTTCCTGCTTTGTCTCCAACCAAACATCTCAACAAGTTTCCCAAACTCCTATTCACTACCTCTGTTTGTCCATTTGTCTGTGGATGAAAAATTGAACTAAACTTCAAATCTATCTTTATCTTCTCCCAAAGTGTCTTCCAGAAGTATCCAACAAACTTTGTATCTCTGTCTGAAACTATACTCTTAGGTAATCCATGCAATCTCACAATCTCTCTAAAAAATAGGTCATCTACATGCACTGCATCAGTTGTCATCTTGCAAGGTATGAAATGAGTCATCTTTGAAAATTTCTCAACCACTACAAATATTGAATCATGTCCTCTCTATCTCTTAGGCAATCCCATTACAAAATCTATGCTTATGTCTTCCCAAGGTCTCTCCAGTACTATCAAAGGTTTATACAATCTGGTGTTCTGACTACTCCCTTTTACAACTTGACAAACTCTACAACTCTGTACAAATCTCCAAACATCCTTATATATCTGAGGCCAAAAGTAATTTTCACTCACCAAAGCCACTGTCTTATCAATGCCAAAATGTCCTGCCAATCCACCACTATGTTTTTCCTTGATCAAATTATCCCTCATTAAACTTCTAGGTATGCACAACTGACTTCCTTTGAACAACATATCTTCTTGAATGAAATAGTCCAACCACTTACTTCTATCTGTTACGACAGGTTCCTTACATGCTCCCCAAGGTTCTGCAAAACTAGTGTCTCCCTCATACACGTTCTTTAATTCATCAAAACCCAACACTTCAACTCTCATCTATATCAACAAGTTTCTTTTGCTACTCAAGGCATCAACAACTTTGTTTGATTTTCCACTCCTGTGCTTCAACACAAAAGTATAACTCTGCATGAACTCTACCTATCTCATATGTCTTTGATTCAACTTACCTTGACTGTTCAAATATTGCAAAGCTTGATGATCTGTATACAACACAAACTCTTTAGGCAACAAGTAATGTCTCCACTTCTTCAAGGCTTGAATTATGGCATAGAACTCCTAATCATAAACTAAATATCTTCTCCTTGCATCATTCAACTTCTCACTAAAATAAGCTATAGGTCTACCTTCTTGACTTAACACTGCTCCAATTGCATTTCCACTTGCATCACAATCAACTCGAAATACCTTATTGAAATCCAGTAATGCCAAATCAGGTTGCTTTGTCATTTTTTGCTTCAACAACTCAAAACTTTTATCTACTCTTGATGTCCACTTGAAATCTTTTCTATCACCTCTCATTATCTCTATCATAGGGTTACAAATTGAACTAAAATTTCTGATGAAATTCCAGGAGAAACTAGCCAATCCATGAAATGATCTAACTTCTCCAATGCTCTCCAATGTAGGCCATTCAACAATTGCTCTCACTTTCTCAGGGTCCATCTTCAATCCTTCTGTAAAAATCACAAATCCCAAATATACCAATTTTTCCTTCATGAAACTACACTTCTTGATGTTTATCAGCAATTTCTCTTCTCTCAACCTCTGTAAAACTTGTCTAATATGCCACAAATGTTCTTCTTTTGTCTTTCTAAAAATTAGAATATCATCCAAGTATACAATCACAAACTTACCCAAGAATTTCTTTAGAACTTCATTCATCAACCTCATGAAAGTACTTGGTACATTTGTCAATCTAAAAGGCATCACTAACCACTCATACAATCCTTCATTTGTCTTAAAATTAGTCTTCCGTTCATCACCTTCTCTGATTCTGATCTGATGGTATCCACTCTTCAAATCTATCTTTGTGCAATATATTGCTTCACTCAAACAATCCATGATATCATCCATCCTAGGTAAAGGAAATCTATACTTAACTGTGATCTTGTTTATTGCTCTAGAGTCAGTACATATTCTCCATTCTCCATCCTTCTTTGATGCAAGCACTGTCGATACTGCACAAGGACTCAAACTTTCTCTGATCAAACCCTTCCTCAACAACTCTTGTATCTATCTATTCAATTCTTCATTCTCTACCGGTGTCATCTAGTGTGCTGGTTTGTTAGGCAAACTTGCTCCTGGTATAAGATCCATGTGATGACTAATATTCCTTATAGGTGGTAATCCTTCAGGTACATTATCTGATATGATGTCTTCATACTTTGTCAGCAAATTTCTTATCTCATCTAGTTCAGTTTCTTTCTTCACCACTTCAGGCTTCTTAGGAATCAAGGCATAACACATACTTTCCTGTTTCAAACCATCCAAAAATTTCCTTCTACCTACCAAACAAATTCTAGCATTTCCACATACCACATCTTTAGGATCATCTTCCAAAGGAATCAAAGTAATTCTTTTCCCATTTTCTATTATAGTTGTTGTCACGTGAAATTGCACCCTGCTTGAATGGGACTCCAAGCATTCCAATGACACAATGGGATTGATCTCTAAGTGTGGGACTTTGCTAAATGAGATCAAACCTCCGGAGAAGGCCGGCTTCCTTGTCTAGCTATCACCTATACTACTAAATTGTTGGGGGAAAAGGGAGAAGGAATTCTTGTAAAGTAAAACATGAAACAGAAAGCTTGAAAACACAAAAGGGTGATACACCAGACAGATTTAAAGAAACTTCACAGAGCTGAAAAATGCATAACACATCTAGATACAGCAAGTGGGTATACACAGATCAGATGATTCTAATAGAGGCAAGAAGCAATATGTTTGAGAGGAATCAAAGACATTCACAAGCAACCATATGCATATTCACACAGAACTAGAAAAATAGCAGAAGAGGTAAAGATAACTTGCATATATTCAATAAAGAAGCTAAGGTTACAGTATGTGAAATCTCTGTTTGGAAACAGAAAGACCAGAAAATGCCCAAAAATTCCCAACCCAACTTACATCATAAGCCTCAGCTTATATAGCATCTTCATCTAACCTAAGTCGGTTACCCAATTTGCTTAGTGAGCTGCAATCAAAAATAACTTCCTGAAGGGATGTCCACCTGCCAGGAGTAATGGTGCCAAAGGATCTAGAATAGGGGCAGGTGAGGAGATATTTAGAATCATTGATGTGAGCAGCTTACTCCTCGATCTTCCACACCCAGGTGGTGGAGAGAATATCTAAAACCAAGCAGTGGCAAGATATTTCTGATCATTAATGTGAGCTGCCTCCTCCTATGTTGTAATGAATGCAAAAAATATCTGCACCAACTCAAAAGGTTGTCGTTGAAAAAGTCCACCCAACCCACATGCAGATCCGGGTCAAAAATGGAAGTGGGAACCTTCCTAAAGAATTCCCGCCAAAAGGTCATCATCCTGATATTTTCAAATTTCTGCAGGAACTGATTATCCCACATGCACTCAGAGGAGACGCCTCCATCACTTTATAAGCCAAGCCGTGAGCATATATAATGTCGGTGATTTTTCTCCTGATGGCATCATCATGAGCCTCATCATCATCCTCTTCCTCATCAAGTCTCGTCGGCAAGACTCCTTATATCGGCGAGTCATCTGCATGTTAGCCTGATATAGAATGTCACCCCGATATGAAATATCCTCCTGATGCGAAATATCCTCCTGCCGGAAGTAACATGATATAAAATATCCCCCCAATGCTTGAAAATTAGGATGACGTTAGCAGCATGTCATGGAGGAAAGATCCTCTTGATGCGAAATATCCTCCTCATATCCAGGTGGCGTCATCAGCACATTAGAGTAGGGTGATATTCGGAAGCAAGAATGATAATTGTAAGGTACCTGATATTTGGAAATATCATCCTCATCCTGAAGAAACCTGATGATGATATTCAACCTCATCGGCATAAACTGATGCATCGGAGGAAGCTCCTCCTGCTTTGCCGACCTCATATGTCTCGCCGATGATCCAAATGATGACGTCCACAAACATCCTGATGACGTCACCATCATGTCGAACATCAGGATGATCTTCAAATTCTAACTGGTGTTAAGGAAAATATGACCCCTTTCGGGCCTTGATGGCATTATCATGATATTCGGGACAGGATGATATTCAAAAATATCACCCCCTACAAAATATCAGGTTGCACTGTAGCCTCATCGTAAGATCGGGGTGATCTTTGGAATATGATTGATATTTGGAAATATCACCCCCTGCAAAAAAGCATGAAACTGTGAAATAAGCGGACATCGCCCTGACATAGAAATGACGTCAGCAGCATCAGGATGATCCAGATGATCATGAAGTAATAAAATAACATCAGGGTGATCTTAACAAAGATCACTCGATATTCAAATGTGATGACCCCTCAGAAGATCGGGCCATACTTAGAAACTTTGGAGCACCAACATCGGGATGATCTTAACTAAGATCACCCGATGTTAAAATATCACCCCCGCGCAAAAGATCAGGTTGGCAGAAATATGATGACCTTCGCAAGAAAGATGATCCTCCCCCGGAATGGATCTAGATGACGTCAGCGGCATATGACTTGGTTTATCGCTACAGTTACCATGATGTCATCGTCATGCTATCGGATGGGGGGGAATAGTTGGAAGATAGGGTGATGATGGTGACGTCATCGTCACATCAGGGTGATATTTGGAAGGAAGGATGATATTCAGAAGATCGGGTGATATTCAGAATATCACCTGATGTTCAAAATATCACCTGATATTAGAAATATGATCCGATATTAGAACATCAGGGCTTAACCAGATGATGACCCCACATAACTTCCTCCTTTTAGCGAATTTCAGGGTGATGTTTTAAGCAAACTTGCCTATCTTTTCAAGCTCTTTCACATGGTAAGCCTCTTCAGGCAAGCTTCAGATTTTTGAAATTGGGTTAAGACCTCAGGATCATAAATATGGCCTCATGGGGATATGAATACTGACTGGTCCTGCTTGAATTATTTTGACTCCTGCTAGAGGAAAAATAGGTCAACAATTTGGCGACCTCTATGGGATGTTTGCCTGCTAAACATGAGATCAGTGGCCTTAAGCATCCATTGGGCATAGGGTCACTCTGAGACTTTTCAAAACACTTTTGACAAACCATTTCTGACTTTTGTAACTCAATAGAACAGCAGTGAAAGACACTTGAAACCAAAATAGAAAAGCAAAATGCAAAAAGCAACCTATCTAACTGTGCTGGCAGCACTTAGGGAATTGAAAACTACTATACCTACTCTATCCTAACCAAGAAAGACACTAAATCAAACAAAACCATTTACTATTTGGGTGAAGTAGCTGCCTTTTCTGCATAGTATGCAATTTTTTCCGTGCTTGAGGATAGCTATAAAGAGAGGAAGTATGAATAGAAATTTGACAAAGAGTTGCAATACCTCTTGAAGAACATACACACGTTCACTAACCTTTTCACATGAAATGTAAAAATTCCTGCCCTGAGGTAGAAAAGTGACTTGAATTTGCTCTTTTCTAGCTGTATCTTCATGCTTGGGTGCAAGCAAGATACGAATATCCTTATTGGCCTCCATTCTGGCTAGATGTCTAATTGGGCATCCTCTAGAAAGAGCACTTTCAGAACTCTCCATGCTAGCTCCTTGTTGTTCCAAATCATGTAGTTGTTCCTCTTCATACCTTTTATCTTCTGTTTCAAATAGGGCTGGCTTAATATCCAAAACTGGGCAAAAAGATGCTTCTTCGTGAGTCAAAACAGACTTTAGATCATCCCAAAATAAAACTACCTTATGAGCTAAATCTTCATTTCCATATTGACTTTCACGAACCAGCGACTCCTCACATTGTTGAACAACCTATAGCTATCCAAAGTCTTGGGAAAGTACAGTCATATCTTCTACATTTTGTTCAGCAACTGAAGGTAGCCCGTCATACCAAAACATATCAGCCTCATGTCCACCAAGGTTCTCTTGTTTATCTATCTCCTCGTTAGACTGTTCCTGCTCATGTCCAAACCTGTGAACTCGATGTCCTGATTTAGCATGATCTGCAACTTTTTCCAGCAGGTTTAATCCTTTGTCATCCAGTTTAGAGACAAAAACTTCAAGATCATCCCAAAATGACTCTTCCTCACACTCTTCATGAGATTTTGATGTAGGAGAGTTGTTTTCTGCTTCATAATAGCTCTCAGCTAGCTGCACAGGTTCTAAGAAAGGCTTACTTTCACTTTCTTTTACTTGATCCAAGATCGCATTGTCAGATTGCTTAGTTCTAATCATCAACTCCTCATATTGTTGAACCTCTTCTTGCTGGTCTGAAATTGCTAGCAAGTTGGGTACCTGAAAGCTTTCTTCATCTTGTTCAACAAAAGTAGGTAATTGATCAAACAAGAAAACTGAATCTTCCTCACACTCTTCATGTGGTGCCTTTTCTAATGACACTTGAGCATCCTGTCTTTGCAATTGAAGACCTCTATCTCGCAACCTCTAAATGCTGCCTTTATTAATTTTATAAGCAGCACTAGAAAATTCATCAAATGAATGAAAATGTAAGGGATTCAAAGACAATCCTGAGCCTACATCCTCTCCACATGTATTATGCTCATATTTAATTGGGGACATAGTACAAACAACAGCAACTGACTACTCCTCTTATTTTTGATCTTCATGTTCACATGTTCCCCTTGGTATAAGATTAGATTTCTCATCTTCCTGATCTTGGACTAGTATGGAAGGAATTACTTTGCTGAGGTTTGGCATTTTATAACCAGGATACCTAGTCCAAGAAGGCTGCCATGGCTGTTTAGTAAGATGATTTGGTTTAGATTCCTGACATGACTAAAACTGAGGAGTAACGGACTAGTTTGACTGATTTTGCTCATTTATGGGCTCTTGTTGTAAAGAATATCCTTGCTGCCTCTTTAAATCATCCAGCTGCTTGTTCCAGTCAAACCATATGTTCTCGGTATTTGCAATCTCCATTCTCTCATCATTTTGAAACTGACTGGGAAAGTAGTGTTGCTAGCTTAACATAAAATGAGATTCTTGAGGCTAGTCATAGGCATACAGTGGCTGCCATGGAGTCTGTGCATGGGTGGGAGGGTGGTAAGCATGACAGACTGGTTGGTTATCAACTATCAATGGGTTGCTTGGACTAAAACCAGCTATATGACCGCTATGATACGGCTCATAAAATGATGTATGAATAGGACTTTCATGAAATGGTGGAAAGTAAGACACATTTCTTTGAAAAGAAGACATACTGTAGCATTTATATATGCTAAAAACTCATTGAAAAACTTTCACAATAAAAATCAAGTCTAATTTTTAGTAAAATAAGTACATACCAGCACTTGTCTTCTCGAAACCAGTAGATATTTCTTTCCAGAGTCGCTATGTGTGTGTTTTCCTTACCTCCCAAGGCAGGTTTTGCTAACATACACACCAATATCAGCAATGTATAAACTATTTCTGCACTAGTTTTTACTAAACCAAAGCTTCAGAGTCGCCAGGTATGTATTTAAAAACACCTCAAAAGGCTGAAATCAACTGCTGTACACACCAAACAACAGTGAAAAGTATAAAAATTGGACTGAGAATCAGTTCACATGTCCCACCGGGCGTGCCAAAAACTGTTCTCACGTGAAATTGCACCCTGCTTGAATGGGACTCCAAGCATTCCAATGACACAATGGGATTGATCTCTAAGTGTGGGACTTCGCTAAATGAGATCAAACCTCCAGAGAAGGCCGGCTTCCTTATCTAGCTATCACCTAAACTACTGAATTGTTGGGGGAAAAGGGAGAAGGAATTCTTGTAAAGTAAAACATGAAACAGAAAGCTTGAAAACACAAAAGGGTGATACACCAGACAAATTTAAAGAAACTTCACAGAGCTAAAAAATGCACAACACATCTAGATACAACAAGTGGGTATACACAGATCAGATGATTCTAATAGAGGCAAGAAGCAATATGTTTGAGAGGAATCAAAGACATTCACAGGCAACCATATGCATATTCACACAGAACTAGAAAAATAGCAAAAGAGGTAAAGATAACTTGCATATATTCAATAAAGAAGGCAAGGTTACAGTATGTGAAATCTCTGTTTGGAAATAGAAAGACTAGAAAATGCCCAAAAATTCCCAACCCAACTTACATCATAAGCCTTAGCTTATATAGCATCTTCATCTAACCTAAGTCAGTTACCCAATTCGCTTAGCGAGCTGCAATCAAAAATATCTTCCTGAAGGGACGTCCACCTGCCAAGAGTAATGGTGCCAAAGGATC
Source organism: Cunninghamia lanceolata (assembly GCA_027924645.1). Lineage (NCBI taxonomy): Eukaryota > Viridiplantae > Streptophyta > Pinopsida > Cupressales > Cupressaceae > Cunninghamia > Cunninghamia lanceolata. The sequence continues at coordinate 6,133,099 of BSBN01000209.1, forward strand.
TAGAATAGGGGCAGGTGAGGAGATATTTAGAATCATTGATGTGAGCAGCTTACTCCTCGATCTTCCACACCTAGGTGGTGGAGAGAATATCTAAAACTAGGCAGTGGCAAGATATTTCTGATCATTAATGCGAGTTGCCTCCTCCTGTGCTGTAATGAATGCAAAAAATATCTGCACCAACTCAAAAGGTCATCGCTGAAAAAGTCCACCCAACCGACATGCAGATCCGGGTCAAAAATGGAAGTGGGAACCTTCCTGAAGAATTCCCACCAAAAGGTCATCATCCTGATATTTTCAAATTTCTGCAGGAACTGATTATCCCACGTGCACTTGGAGGAGACACCTCCATCACTTTATAAGCCAAGTCGTGAGCATATATAATGTCAGTGATTTTGCTCCCAACGGCATCATCATGAGCCTCATCATCATCCTCTTCCTCATCAAGTCCCGTCGGCAAGACTCCTTATATCGGTGAGTCATCTGCATTTTAGCCCAATATAGAATGTCACCTCGATATGAAATATCCTCCTGATGCAAAATATCCTCCTGCCGGAAGTAACATGATATAAAATATCCCCCCAATGCTTGAAAATCAAGATGACGTCAACAGCATGTCATGGAGGAAAGATCCTCTTGATGCGAAATATCCTCCTCATATCCAGGTGACGTCATCAGCACATTAGAGTAGGGTGATATTTAGAAGCAAGAATGATATTTGTAAGGTACCTGATATTTGGAAATATCATCCTCATCCTGAAGAAACCTGATGATGATATTCAACCTCATCGGCATAAACCGATGCATTGGAGGAAGCTCCTCCTGCTTTGCTGACCTCATATGTCTCGCCAATGATCTAGATGATGATGTCCACAAACATCCTGATGACGTCACCATCATGTCGAACATTAGGATGATCTTCAAATGCTAACTGGTGTTAAGGAAAATATGACCCCTTTCGGGCCTTGACAACATTATCATGATATTCGGGGCAGGATGATATTCGAAAATATCACCCCTTGCAAAATATCAGGTTGCACTGTAGCCTCATCATAAGATCGGGGTGATCTTTGGAATATGACTGATATTTGGAAATATCACCCCTTGTAAAAAAGCATGAAACTGTGAAATAAGCGGACATCATCCTGACATAGAAATGACGTCAGCAGCATCAGGATGATCCAGATGATCATGAAGTAATAAAATAACATCAGGGTGATCTTAACAAAGATCACCCGCTATTCAAATGTGATGACCCCTCAGAAGATCAGGCCATACTTAGAAACTTTGGAGCACCAACATCGGGATGATCTTAACTAAGATCACCCGATGTTAAAATATCACCCCCGCACGAAAGATCAGGTTGGCAGAAATATGATGACCTTCGCAAGAAAGATGATCCTCCCCTGGAATGGATCTGGATGACGTTAGCGACATATGACTTGGTTTATCACTGCAGTTACCATGATGTCATCGTCATGCTATCAGATGGGGGGAATAGTTGGAAGATAGGGTGATGATGGTGATGTCATTGTCACATCAGGGTGATATTTGGATGGAAGGATGATATTTGGAAGATTGAGTGATATTTGAAATATCACCCGATGTTCAAAATATCACCTGATATTAGAAATATGATCTGATATTAGAACATCAGGGCTTGACCAGATGATGACCCCACATAACTTCCTCCTTTTAGCGAATTTCAGGGTGATGTTTTAAGCAAACTTGCCTATCTTTTCAAGCTCTTTCACATGGTAAGCCTCTTCAGGCAAGCTTCAGATTTTTAAAATTGGGTTAAGACCTCAGGATCATAAATATGGCCTCATGGGGATATGAATACTGACTGGTCCTGCTTGAATTATTTTGACTCCTGCTAGAGGAAAAATAGGTCAACAATAGTATATGTATTCTTTCTCCCATCATGTATATCTTTTCTATCATATTGCCAAGGTCTACCCAACAAGATATGACAAACATCCATAGGCATGATATCACACAAGACTTCATCATGATAAGATCCAATATGAAATTTCACCAAACATTGTTCACTCACCAGCACCTTATGATCATCCTGAATCCATGCTATCTAATAGGGCTTAGGGTGTTTCAATCTTTCCAACTTCAACTTAGTCACCATCTCTTCTGAAACTAAGTTATATGAACTACAACTTTACAACACTTACCTTCGGATTTGCATCTAGTTCTGAACAAACTTTCCCTCTGTGATGGTTCCTCATTTGTCTCTACTTGAAATAGTGCTCTCCTCATAACCAAGGATTCTCCTTTCTTTGGTTTACTAACAAAACTAGGTGATTCAACAGGTTCTTCTTCAACATAGGTTGCTCTTCCACTATTTTCTATCCTCTTACTTGTACTACTCTGATTGCATTCAAATGCTCTATGTCCTTCACCTCCACACTTGAAACAAGTACCTCTAAAAGTCCTCTTATCAAATCCTCTTCCTTCTCTTCTATATCCTTCATCTTGGTATGTACTAGGGTTTCCTCTCTGGTAAAAATTTCTATCATCTCTCCAGTAAGCATTGTTATCTCTGTCATCCTTCTCAAACGGGCTATCAAACTTGTTTTTCTCCACAAATGATCTATCATATCCAAAAAATGTTTTACCTCTCTAAAATTTACCTCTTCTACCTCTTTGTATTTGATCATGCTTCTTATTCAGCTTCTCTTCAACTTTTAGGGCAAATTGATATGCTTCTTCCAAAGATGTCATCCTTACCAAGCTTAGTTCTTCTTGAATGTTCAATCTCAATCCATTGATGTATCTTGCCACTTTCTCCTTGCTTGCTTCACTATGCCATGTCCTTATGATCATCTTATGAAATTTTTTAATATACTCCTTCACAGATTTCTCCTTTTGTCTCAGGTTTTGCAATCTTTTCAACAATTCCAACTCATAGTCAGCAAGTATGAACTGAGTCTTCAACTTTGTCACCATTCGGTCCCACTTTGTAATCCTTTCTTTTCCTCTTTTGTTTCTTTCTAACTGAACTTCTTTCCACCATATAGTAGCATGTCTCTTCAACTTTGTCTTTGCAAATTTCACCTTCTCCCGATCTTCAATTTCTTCATATTCAAAGTATTCTTCCATGTCATTTATCCAGTCAATCAATTCTTCAGGATTCAAATTACCAGTGTAGTTCGGTACATCAACTCTAGGTCTTTTTCCAATCTTTTAAATAGCTCACAACATCTTTATCTGATCTGATTCTTCTTCTTCATTACCTTCTAGGGTTTTGCCAACTTCCTCATCATCACTTTCAACATTAGGTCTCGGCATCAATCCTCTTCACTTATCTTCTTCAACAACATCCAAATGAATTCACATTGTTCTCATCAATTCCATCATTTCATCCATTCTATTAGCCATTGTACCAATAGGAGGAACTCTCCGCGGTAGCATCTTCCTAGGATCAAGTGCAAACTACTTCAAATTTGGTGATCAGGCTACAAGCGACAACTACCTCTCAATCAGCAATCAATTGTGCATAGGTAACCTGCCTTAGATTGATGATCTGCTTACAACAAGATCTTACAGAATCCCTTTCACCAATTTGCTCCAAAGAATTGAACTTTCACTCTGATACCACTTGGTGCAGTCATGGTAGGAGGGTTCACAGAATGAATTGTCCAGACCGTGTAGTAAGAGTAAACACAACAGAAACAACTCAAAGAAATGGAACAAATGTAGATTCAGTCATTTAGTATATCAAAGAATTCAAAATAGAGAACCATCGACAACATGCGGGCTTACAACTAGGGCTCACGGGCCTGATTACATACATGTGCAAGATAAAGCTTTGAAGCTCCTTCGCACAAATCTAAACTATCAGATATTTCCTATGTGAATAGCTACTTTCCTAAGGATCTATTACATTTTTATATATCATTTCCAGACCAATAGATTCCTCCACATCAGCCAAGGAAGGTCACAAACTCCAATGAAGAGTTGTAATGTGTTCACAGATAGGTCAGACCTAAATACATAGAACACTTCCTCAAATGAATGGAACAATGTGCGGACCCTTGGGGAAGGTCAACCATGAACCATAGGACATTTAGTGATGTGTCATTGAGATCCACAAGTCAAGGAATGATCCACAAGCCTTCTCCTTCAGATGGTTATTAGGAATTGTTAGAATGCTCTGCTCTGAGAAAGCAGTCAACTTTTGATAGCGATATATTTCCGGTGACTGGTCCAAATACGCTGAATTCTTGATATGATGCAGATGAATGAATGTAAATGCTAATTCTAGATCCACAAGATGTGAAATGCTAAAACTGGACCACAAGCTGAAAACTGCTACCCACTGAACTACCTGAACTGAATTGGAAAATGAAAGAACTGAAATGGCAACAAACTAAAATGCAAATGTTTTTGGTTGATGCAAGATTACTCTTGAACCAGAGATGCTCCTGCATCAATGATGACTTTTTTTAACTTAGAGAGTTCCACTTTTAGGGATTGTGAGTGTTCTAAAGAACATAAAGTGAAGTAAACAAATACGTAAAGAACATACGTTAGAATTCGATATTCAAGTTGACCAATCCTCCAAAATTTGGCTTCAAAATCCTCAAATTGATCCTTTTGGCAAGTTCCTTCATATTCAATATTCAATTCTATATAACTCTAGAATACTCTAGAATAGGATTGGTAAAATTTATGAAAAAAACAAACATATATCATCAAATTCAATCTAAATACATGAAAATTATTTTTGAAACAATATGAAACATGAAACTTTTAGTTTAAAAAATCAAATTTTGTCCAAAAATATGCAAAACTAGTTCTTCTACATTGAAAAAATAAAAAAAGGTGGTGGATTGATCAAACAATGATTCTTAAAATGTCAAACACCATGAAAAAGGTTTTCTTGTCTGATAGCATGCATGAAAAGTAGGGAATAACAAACATGTGGGGTATGAATCACAGATTCCACATGTTTTTTTCCTATTTTTTTTGCTTCCCAAAATGTGCTCGCATTATAACATGAGCACATTTTGGGAAACATGAACCTTTATGCTTTCATGCATGCAAACAAGTATATGCATTTTATCTCTATGTATAAGTATATATCTATGCAAACCTTTATGTATAAGTATATATCTATCTCTCCATCTCCTTCTCTCTCTCTAAACCCCTAAACCCTAAATAATGCCCCTAAACCCTAAACCTTTATCTCCTTACCTCTCCCTCTCTAAACTCCTAACCCCTAAACTCTAAACTTGATCAACCCTAAACCCCCATCTCCCTGTCTCTATCATCCTTCTACCTCTCAATCTCTCTGCCTATGTCTTTGGCCATGTCCCTCACCCTCTATCTCCCTATCTCTCCCCTCGGTCTCCTCTATATCTCCCTATCGGTCCTCTCTCTCTCTAAACCCTAACCTAAACCTCTAAACCTTAACCCCTAACCCCTAACCCCTAAACCATAAACCCTAAACCCTAAATAATACCTCTAAACCCTAACCCCTAACCCCTAAACCCTAAAACTGAGCAACCCTAAACCCCTAAACCATAAACCTTGGAAGAAACCCTAAACCTTTATCTCCCTATCTCTCCCAATCTCTATCAGTTCCCTTTCTATCTCTCTCTAAACCTTAAACCCTAACCCCTAACCTTAAACTTGAGCAACCCTAAACCCCTAACCCCTAAACCCTAAATAATTCCCCTAAACCCTATCCCTAAACTTGAGCAACCCTAAACTCATAAACCTCCAATAATCCCCCTGACCCCTAAACCCTAAACTCAAGTAGCTAGGATAAACCCCTAAACCATAAATAATTCCCCTTTAACCCTAAACTTGAGAAACCCTAAACTCATAAACACTAAATAATGCCCTTAAACATCTCTCTCTCTCTCTCTATAAACCCTAACCCTTAACCCCTAAACCCAAGAAACCCTAAACCTCTATCTCCCTATATCTCTATCATCCCTCTACCTCTCAATCTCTCTCCCTATCTCTCTGTACATCTTGCTCACTCTCTATCTCGCTATCTCTCCTTCACTAGGTTATCGATGAAGGAAATGAAAACAAGAAAACTAGGACTTTCTCTCTCCCTATCACCCTATCTCTCCCCTCTCTCTCCCCTCCATCTCCACCCTCTCTCCCTCTTCCTCCCTCTCCCTCTCCCTTATCAACAAAGAATATAGAAAGAAGAAAACTAGGACATGCAAAGAGGGATGAGGATATAAATTGGGAGGATGAAATAGAAACAAGATAATTTACAAAATTTCATTGGATGGGAAGAATGATGAGGAGAGGTAGAGAGGGGAGGGAAGTAGAGAGTGAGAGAGAGGGTAGGAGGTAGAGAGGGGAGGGAAGAAGAGAGTGAGAGAGAGGGTAGGAGGTAGAGAGGGGAGGGAAGAAGAGAGTGAGAGAGAGGATAGGAGATAGAGAGGGGAGGGAAATAGAGAGGGTAGGAGGTAGAGAGTGGAGGGAAGTAGAGTGAGAAAGAGTGTAGGAGGTAGAGAGAGGAGGGAAGAAGAGAGTGAGAGTGAAGGTAGGAGGTAGAGAGGGGAGGGAAAAAGAGAGTGAGAGAGAGGGTAGTAGGTAGAGAGGGGAGGGAAGTAGAGAGTGGGAGAGAGGGTAGGAGGTAGAGAGGGGAGGGAAGTAGAGAGTGGGAGAGAGGGGAGGAGGTAGAGAGGAGAGGGAAGAAGAGAGTGAGAGAGAGGGTAGGAGGTAAAGAGGGGAGGGACGTAGAGAGTGGGAGAGGGTAGGAGGTAGAGATGGGAGAGAAGTAGAGAGTGAAAGAGAGGGTAGGAGTTAGAGAGGGGAGGGAAGAAGAGAGTGAGAGAGAAGGTAGGAGGTAGAGAGGGGAGGGAAGTAGAGACTCAGAGTGAGGGTAGGAGGTAGAGAGGGGAGGGAAGAAGAGAATGAGAGATAGGGTAGGAGGTAGAGAGGGGAGGGAAGTAGAGAGTGAGAGAGAGGGTAGGAGGTAGAGAGGGGAGGGAAGTAGAGAGTGTGGAAGAGGGTAGGAGGTAGAGAGGGGAGGGAAGAAGAGAGTGGGAGAGAGGGTAGGAGGTAGAGAGGGAAGTAGAGAGTGAGAGAGGGTAGGAGGTAGAGAGGGGAGAGAAGTAGAGAGTGAGAGAGAGGGTAGGAGGTAGAGAGGGGAGGGAAGAAGAGAGTGAGAGAGAAGGTAGGAGGTAGAGAGGAGAGGGAAGTAGAGACTCAAAGAGAGGGTAGGAGGTAGAGAGGGGAGGGAAGAAGAGAGTGAGATACAGGGTAGGAGGTAGAGAGGGGAGGGAAGTAGAGAGTGAGAGAGAGAGAGTAGGAGGTAGAGAGGGGAGGGAAGAAGAGAGTGAGAGAGAGGGTAGGAGGTAGAGAGGGGAGAGAAGTAGAGAGTGCAAGAGAGGGTAGGAGGTAGAGAGGGGAGGGAAGAGAGTGAGAGAGAAGGTAGGAGGTAGAGAGGGGAGGAAGAAGAGAGTGAGAGAAAGAGAGAATAGGAGGTAGAGAGGGGAGGGAAGTAAAGAGTGAGAGAGAGGGTAGGAGGTAGAGAGGGGAGGGAAGTAGAGAGTGAGAGAGAGGGTAGGATGTAGAGAGGGGAGGGAAGTAGAGAGTGAGAGAGAGAGGAGGGAAGTAGAGGTGAGAAAGAGAGAGGAGGGGAGGGAGAGAGGAGGGGAAGGAGTGACTTTTTTAGTTCAGCATAATGTGAGCATGTTATAATGCGCTCATGTTATGTGAATGTACATAACGCGAGCACATTATAACATGCTCGCATAATGCTTTGCCTTAGAAATTTCCAAGCCTTAGGCTTGGATTTTCCTTGAGCTTCCAACCCAAAGGCTTGGACTGTGTTTAGGTCATCCAAGGACATGTTTATCTAGATTCTAACAAAATTCACATAATCTAGAGTGTGCTCCCCATCAGGATTGCACTTTTTTCAATGAAAAGTCAAAAAAATACCACCATAAGCTTAATCTCTCTATTAGCTATCTAACCATATAATTGTTTTCACATTTTGAGTATGTTAAGGGTTTCATCTTTAATTTCTTTTGTTAGTGTATCCGTTGTCAAAAACCAGTGTCTGGTATTTTTGACTTTTTTTTAACTATTCATTGAAATTTCAAATAAGTTACATTTTTAGAAACTAGACTCCATTCTACACATATTAAAAAAAAATCAATTTTCAATTAGTTTTCAAAAATTTTAGGGGGAGCACGCTCAATTTTTTATTTTTTAGGATGTGTCCACTTTGAAAATTAGTAAAAAATCAATTATTCATGAAAAATTTATTAGAAAAATCAGGGATAAACTACATGGTGTTAGCTAATTTCTCACTGAAGTGATTTTTGAAATACTAAAAAAATGTTAACATTTTAGGGGGAGCACACCAAATGCTATATTATGTTTTTTTGAGAAAATATAGGACCAATTTGTGTGCTCCTCTTTTTTTAGCACCTTAATCTCAACCATTTTTGAAAAAAAAAGTAGTTTAGAAACTAGATTTGAAGTACTACGACTCCTATTTTTGTTGTATCTTCAAATTTTGAGTGTAACTATCTTCAATTTCTCATCCAACATCAGTCTTTCTTGATTTTAGAAAAAAAAATTGGCATCTTAAGACCCCCTTTTGGTCCCTCATCATTGTGCACTTACCCTATTCTGATGGTGTAGTCTAGATGCTTTTGTGGTGATGTTTGTATGACCATTGAGGTGCTTCTGATGAGGTTATGTATTGGCATTGGATTTTTGACTATGCATTATGGGATGCATATGTTGTGCATGTGTATGTTAGATCATTATAGTGTTTCAACTTCAATGTTTTTATTATATTCAATATAATTGTAATTATTATATTTGTTTCAGCATTATGTATTTTGTTGCTTCAGCTATTATTATGTGGAGCAAGTACATCTAATGTTTAACCTGAGTGTGTAGAAAAGTTATAGGTGGTAGACCACTAGTTAGATGTGGAGAATTTGACATGGATTATGCTTAGCCATCTCACCTTACTTAGTCCTTGTGTTGTGAATCTTTGTGAAAACCTAGATCCAAATTGGTGGTGATTTTAGAGTCTACATGTTGTGGAAACCTATAAAGTGTGTTTGAGTCCTTTGCATGTGTTTATTTTATCTTTTGCATTGCATTTGAAATTATCTAGAAATGTATGTTTTTCATGTCTGTGAAATATTTAATACTTGCATTGAAAATATAATAGTTATGATTTAGTAGGAAAAGGTTTATTGCATTATTATATTATTGGTAGAAAAAATTATATGAATTCGATTATTCGTTTGAAAAGAATATTTGGTTAGTAAAACAATTGCTAGTTTAAATGTAATTTAATTTAATTGATTTAAATTCCTAGCTATTGGGAAGGTATCAATTAGAATTAAATTAGTGTATAGTGTATTTAATCATTTTTAATTATTGATTTTCTTGAAAATATTATTTGAGAAAGGTGAGTATTTGAAAAAGAGAAAATAGAAAAAAGGGAAAAAGAAACAGAAAGGAAAAGTATAAAAAGGAAAAAGGGATGTTATATTATTCATTCTTTATTTTTTATTTTTGAAAACCCTCTTTTCTTGCTATCAAAAAATAAATACATTGAATCTCTTGGAAGAAAGGATGGATTTGCAAATAGTTTAGTTTTGGATTTGGTGTGTTGTGACAAGGAGTGTTGATTGGTGTGGCTGCATCAAAGAAGAGTTCTTCTCCATTGTTTGTGTTCTTCATTAGATGTATCTTCCTTTTTTATATTTTAATTTAAAATTTAAAATTGAAATGAGCTTCTTCCTCTTGACATGCCCACATTAGGTGGAGTTATATGGCATCATTATATAGGAATGATTTAGAGTTCAAGTTGTAGTTTAAATGTTATGTTTTATTTTTTTGGAAAACTTGCATTTTGAGGTGAAGTTATGGAAGAATTTTCTAAAACCATGTGTGTTGGAATTTTGGAAAAATTGATTGAAGAAGTAGGTTGTGGTGCATTTTTATATCAAAAGGGTATTTTCAAATTTTAGAAATTTCTTTTATTTCAAAATTTAGAAAATTGCATAGATTTTTGAAGGTTGCATGTGACTCCATTAATGGAGGCAAGGAAATTTTTATGGTATTGACCTCTTTGATGAAAAATAGAAAAATTGTATTTTAGACCTCAAATGAATGAATTATTTTGTGAAATGAGTTGTCTCCTTGATATTTGAGAATTCTACATCTTTTGGGAATGTGTCATAAATTATTGCATTGATTTGTGTGTCAAGAGTGTAGATTGTTTAGGATTGAGGAATAGAATAGTAAAGGAATGGCTCTCACCCATGTTGTCATGATACAAAGGGTTTGACGGTGCAAATTTGGGAGGAGATTTTTTAATCAAGTGAAAATGTACTACACATTGGGTAATTAAAACATAATAATAAAGATTTTTGAGCAATGACTAAATACCTTAAGTGGGTTCGATATTGGTTGCATAAGACATTTCACAACTTGGGGAGTTGGTGAATGTTGCAAGTATCAATATTTCTACTCAACTCTATAGAGTCGACATGCTACTACATTGACACTTGTCTTATTGCTAGGATCCTCATCATTTCCTATTGTCAGTTTTGGTATCTAATGTGTTTGTGATCATCTGCATATGCTTATGAGATTAGTTGTATCCTTTTTAATGAATGTAGATGTGGTGTAACTCTTATGTGTGTGTGAATCCAACTTGTGTGACTCTTGTGTGAGTGTTGGTGCTTTACTTGAGACTTTGTATGCATGTGAGCCTTGCCCTTGATAGTGATGTATCCATGATCTTCTTCTCCATATCTCAAGGGTTGCCCAGAGTGGCATAGACATCTATTGCGCTCAACGATGGTAATATGATTGAGAGCTGGGTAACATTCCCCCATTGGTCCATTCTTGAATATCTCTAAGGAGTTGGAAGAGTACTTAGTTTAGCAATTCATGTTATGTTGTGTGATTATTGGAGCACCTTGGAGGTGGTTTATTATAATTGTAATAATATACTTTATATCATTTATGTATTGGAGTGTGATCCTTCCATGTTTGGGAGTTAACCTCTATCTTGTAATTATGTTATGATCTATTTTGGTTGGAATTTGATCCTTGTGTTGGAAGGAAATTACCATGTAATATTTATCTTATGTGTAGAAATGATTAAATTAGGACATTGGAGTCCTCTTTTATATATGTTGTAATTATGATATGGATTCCTTGTTGTTGGATTGCATTCCACCAACATAGGTGGTGATGCTCTTATCTGTGTTTTTAGCATGTGTCAACATTGGTGTCAAACATGCACAATATTTTGTAGCACTTTCATCATGTTTTCTTTGTAGTTCTTTTCATTGTGCTTGGGAGAAAGTGTTGATCTTCTCCTCATTCCTTGGGAACCATGCCCTTCAATAGGATATTGTGTGGCCAAGTTGATGCCCACGATCCCTTGAGTGTTTTCCTTGAACCATTTCTTAACAGTTCGTAAATCAAAGATGTTATGCCTCATTGAGTGAATAAGTTGAGCTTACTAGTTTTTGTGCCTTAGTGTTTTTCCCTTTTCTATTTTACAAATTGGGTTCACAATTCAAAATGTATTTTCTAGATGAGTTTACTAGTCTAAAGTTGCAAATTTTAATAGAGCCCCAAAACTTGAGAGTGTAGGAGGTCTAGAGCTTGGAGTTTGGTTGCACATTGCAAATGCAAGTTACAATCAGTCTCCAAAGTTTGAGTTATCTTAGGAGTCAGGGTTCAAAGTTAACTGACACTTTACAAGTTACAATTTCAAGTGAGACTTCGAAGCCCAAAGCTCTAATGTTGTCTTGTTCTAGACCCTTATTGGACTTTTACATATTGCAAGTTACTTTCTAGACCTGAAGTCTAAAGTGCATGTTGCAACTATTTCCTAAAGTTTGAAGTCATTTTAGCTCAAGGTTCGAAGAGCCTTCACACCTTACAAGGTGAAATATGCAATTGTAACCCAAAACCCAAACCTGAGCCAGTGTGTAGGTTGCATGTTGCAACCTATGTCTAAAACTCAACCCTATGAAATTTTTCCCTGAAGTTTGAACTTTGGTAGTTTTGGCTTTTCTACTTGTAGCTTTGAGATAATTGAGGGGTGGTCCAATAGGGATGTTGTAAGGGTTTTTTAGTGACCTTGGAAAACTTGACTCTCCTTCTTGTCTCATTTTCCATGCCAACCATGGTGTTTTGTCCCATGGTGCTTTTAATTTTTCCACTAGTTCCACCTTGTTTTGTGATTAATGCCACTTTCGTAACGTGAAAATTTTGTTCATCTAGTTTTTGTCCAGTAATGTCTTAGGTGAAAGCTTGGGCATTACAAAACCTAAGGACCACATATCTAACTGCAAATGGATAAGATAAAATCTCAAAAAAAAGTGGATGTGCTTTATCTCACTAGTTATACCCTTTTATTTCAACAAGTAAGTCATCAACTTTGCTTTCCATCTCATCAATACTTTTAAGGATATACTTAATGAAAGAGGGAGACACATTAAGAGTAGGAAGAGAAGTAGAAGTGTAAACATGAAAAATAATAGGTGGATTGTAAATAGATTTGGGAATAGTGGAGGAAGATTGGGTGACAATATAAGAAGTAGGCCCACATCATTAGTGGTATGAGAAGTCAACATAGTATAAGTGGGGCAAGCATAAGTAAGCATAAAAGAAGTTGGGTGAACATAAGTAGGCATAAGATGAAGTTGAATATGATAAGTGGGTTCACCAAAATAGGTTTATCTAGGTTAGTTATGAGTTGATTTCTAATTAATTTTGATTAACTAGACAATTAGAAAAGGAAGTGATTTATTTTTTTTCATTTTGACAAATAGACTAGGAAATAACTTACAACCTGTTATGGTTTAGTCTCACACTTGTAGTTTTGATCTCTACACCTACAAATTTGATCATATTTTTGTAGTTCTAAACCTGGTCTACAACCTTAATCTGTACAATTCTGGTCTTCAGAATCTTGTTCAACTCTAATATTTAGAAAATGTGGTGCTTACAAGCACTAATAGAGCTTGATATGCAAGGGAAGGTAGTTGACTAGAATCCCACCTTGCACCTTAGTCAAGACCTTGGATCAATTCAAGAACTTGAACAAGTTGGAAGATGTACCAAGTAGAAATGAAAATACCTATGGCTACCCTTATGATGTGCAAATATTGATGTAATGTTCTTGTAATGTTATGTGAATGACGCTGCTCTCTTCTTGATGCCTTCCTAAGATGGATTAGGGCTTTGTCTTTTAAAATAGTGCCCTACCATGAAAACTTGAAAATTCTATGCTTGAATTGATGGGCAATGGTTAATTAGAGACAAGTTACCTTATGCACATAATTAAGTTTGACTTAAGAGAATGAGAGTTAATCTTGTACGTGCATATCCAAACTAAGACTAGAAACAACAAATTTGAGGGATTAGTTAGATCTAAACTACTATAAATAAATATTCATAATCAAATAAGATATAAACTAAATATTAACTCTTATGAAAAAATACACCATCTAAACACTAAATTATTACATTAAAAACAAAAGATCAAGTTAAATCTCAAAATATAAATACACTTTGCACAACATGCTTTTTAAATAAAAAATTTGACTATTATATTTAATTGGAGAGCCTTAAAGAAAGGCAAAAGCTAGAAAACAAAAGTAAACGTTAGGCATGGAAGCATAATAAGTATAACCCCACCTACTTCTACTTTGATAATGTTCTAATCCCTATAATGAAATATCCAACATGCTGTTCTCTCCATTAATAAATTGATTTAGAAAGTCAACCTTATCAATTCTTTGTTGAAAAGAAAACATTTAGTTGAAATAAAAGTTCGTCTTATTTCTATACACAAATGACGAGCTCTCTACCTTACCACCCACCCATCCACACGGGTGGGCATTTCTGTCTAAACTTATGAAAGAGACATTTTTATTATTCTCATATTCTACATGAAGCCATTTCTTTTGTCTTCATTAGGATTCAATGTTACTTATCATTTTCAAATGTCTTGTTCATACTAATAGAATATCTAGATTTATGGTATTGGAATATCTATTGTCATTTATGCTTGTCTTTACCTTTGCCCAAGACTAGTTCTTCCTTAGTTAGTATTAAGAATGCACATTGACTTTCAAGCATTTCTTAATTAACCCCACATGTGTGGAGACCTTAATCATTAGAGGATCAAACATTTGTATAAATGTATGAATACCAAATTCTCCTCTACTAACTATAGAGGAAGTTGCCAAGTTTGTATCATTACCGTCCTTTTAGTAAGAGATACTCTCCTTGTTGAAATGATATTTGAACTCGAGTGTGTTTTAGACTTACATGGTTAAGTGGATGTAATGTGTGGGGTAGACATACTAATGAATGACCACTTTTCATGACCCCACATCTCCTTTTAAGCAACTTGGTTCTCTATTGGAAACCTTCTGTTTTCTAATCGTGTTGCAATGAAGTGCGTGAAGAAAGCAAAATCCATTTGAATTTTAAGGCTTTGTTTTGAGCAAGAAATATATAAGTGGGTGGCATCCAATGTTTACCAAGCAACTATAAAAGTTATATTTCAATGGTGACTCCAACAAGTTGTCATAGAGGTACTAAATGGATAGTGATGCTCGTCCAATAATAGTTAATATGGTTAACTTATAGTAAGAGAAATGTTTAATTGATATTGTCTAAATAATTATTGGTTAATTTCTTTTTATGTGTTTTTAATTTTTGTATTAAGTAGAAGTATATCAATTTTAATCCTAAATATATATATTAGATGTATTATTCTTCTTAATATTCTCAGTTTCTTTCAATGGAAATTTGACTCAATTGATAATGCATTTGTTTTTACTACTCAAGGACACTCACTAAAATCTCCTTGAATCATTTGAATATCATGAATTTCATTTTAGCTAAATAAGTACCTCCTACATTAAACTATAGTGAATAAATTATTTATCAACAAATAGTTGCTCTCTAATAAAATCATTAAATTAAATGCAATTTCTTCAAAATAGTGTCAATGATATGAACTTTGCACAATAACATTGTGTTTGTCACAAATTTGTATTAAAAGGAAATAAAAATGACCTTTGAAATATAATCTATGGTAAACAAATAAACTCAACACAAATAAGCAATTAACCTTAGATTAAAGAGATAAGATAGATAATTGATATGTACATAATTTTTGAAATGACGAATAGGGATAAGGACTTAGCTTTGTATGTGGCTTGAAGAATTTTTGTTGCAGTATATGTTCTATGATCCAAAACTATTCTCTGAAATCATATTTGAAACTGAAAAACTCTAGTAGACAACTAATTGATGTCCTAGTTCAAATTCACACCTACATAACTAATATGTGTGCATGTAGAAATGAATCATGCCCGAAAAAATGAGCCTCATCCATGGAAATGGATTGCACGCTCCCAAATGCCTAGAATTTGTCCACCTTACTTTCTATAATCTATGTATGCAACTCAAGGTGGTGTTGAGGAACACCTTTGAGAGTTTGCTAAATGAAGAGCTTCTCCTTTTGTCATTCACCCTTGGATTTTGGTTTAATGATTTTATAAGTATCAAATACAAGAAGCAACCATGCAAGATGTTTAATCTATCACTAAGTGTTAATGTTGATTGAAGAAGATGACAATGATGATGATGATGATGATGATGATGATGATGATGATGATGAAATAAATGCTCTACGCTTGAATGATAATGTTGTGTGATGCCTAGATGGATCTTAGACATCTTGGATGGGTAAAAATGAATTAAGGTTTGTCCTTTTACATAACACTCTAGTGTGTAATTTGAAACTTTTGATGCTCAAGTGGGTACGTAACGACTAATTGGGAAGGGGTCAACTTGTGCCCAAATTATATTTAAATTTTAAAAGTTATGGGATATTTTCCACACCTTTGAAATTGACCTGAGTAATTGAATGGATAAGTTAAGGATCAAGACCAATCACTAGGGATGTGTGTAGATGGAATCATGTTAGGTTTAGGTAATTAACAACTTTTATGCAAAAACACACCACTTGTATGTTATTCATTGCATTAGGAACAACCCAGAC
This sequence comes from Cunninghamia lanceolata, assembly GCA_027924645.1. Classification (NCBI taxonomy): domain Eukaryota; kingdom Viridiplantae; phylum Streptophyta; class Pinopsida; order Cupressales; family Cupressaceae; genus Cunninghamia; species Cunninghamia lanceolata. The sequence continues at coordinate 6,149,168 of BSBN01000209.1, forward strand.
AAAGTGAGTGTAAAATGAAGGGTAAAAGTGTGGAGTATACACTTACTCTCACATTTTATCTCCACTTTAACTTACTTGTGAACTACTATGAAGATGAATGTCAAAGTAAAACAAGTAGTCAACATAAAAGTAAATACATAGACACTCATAAAAAGGTTATGAATATAGATGCAAATTTAGCACATTCTCCTTGCAACGAATGCTTGATCTCGAAAGGTCTACAAAAATAAAAAGTTCCAATGAGTGGCATTTGATAGGAATTTGAAATATGCACTAAAATGATTGCTCTAAAATGTCAACAATCAAACAATAAAATTAAAAGGGAAATAAATTTTTGTTAGGCATGAAAGAGGTGGAATTTCAAATGCATGCTTCTTCTTAACCCATTGTTATTTCTTTCTTGAAGATGGTTTCATGTTTATATTTTAAACTTGTTTAACATTAGAATCTTTCTTTGGTATCCAAGTACTGGAAATACCATGTGAAGATGAAATAGATTTTCCATTCATAATTCTCTTTTACTTTTCTTGTTTGGTGAAACCATGTGGAAGACATGGTTCACTCCTACCATATAGAAGCTCATGTATTTCATAACCTTTATGTTGAGGTGGTGCATGATGTGTCGCTTGAGGTACTATATGCCTCATACTTTTATGCTCTTGAAATGATTTAGTGGATGATGGAAAATATGTATAATTTATTGTTTCTTTGCAGACTAATGTGCCCTCATATGTCTTTATTTTTTTATTATTTATTCATCTATATGCATGTGATAGAACGCAAGAGTCAAATCTTAGCATTGATATGGTGGTTCCTTAAGAGATTTTATATATGTACATCCAATGTAAAATGACTCATTTCTTGATTTGAACCCCAAGAGGACTAAAGAAAAAAAATTGCAAATTAAAGTAATAATCTATAGAATTTGTAGAATATGCATAAGAAACTCAAGATTAGTCATATGTAGATGCACTTTTAGGTAGAAAAGAAGACTTTACAAAGTAATTGTGTTGCAAGAAAGAAGATTTGTACAATATTATGTGTGCAACCACCTACTAGTAAAGACTTCTCTATCTAGAACTTGTACAAGATAGCTATTTATACAAATGACCCACTAGCTGGGCCTTCAATAATATATTGACAAGTACCATGCATGTATGGTGCACTTTTTATGTGGACAAGAGCATGATAGGTATTAAACTTGTATAGTGCCAATTGTCAAACCCATACGGTTTGTTACATATGTGGCGTAGGTGTTGACAGATGTTAGACACATATTGTTGAACACACCAAGATACTAAGAGGGGGGTGAATCAATATCTAAACAAACTTCAAATCCTCTGGAGCAGATTAAAACTTAAACATTACAGCATCAACATAAACATGAAAGATCAACACAATGCACATCAACACATAACACTATGTATACGTGGAAAACACCAAAAGGGGAAAAACCATAGTGAGGATTAACTCACAATATATGAAGCTCAAAATTACAACTTTGTTTTAGGGCTACAACCCAAGGAAGCTACTACTCCCTGTTGACTTTGTTTTAGGGGTACAACCCAAGGAAGCAACTACTCAATGAAGGTTTTGTTTGAGGGTCACTCCCAAGGTAGCTACTACTCCCTGAAGACTTTGTTTTAGGGTCACTCCCAAGGAAGCTACTACTCCCTGACCTAAGAACAAACTCAAAAAATATTATAGTATGGCAGTCCTTCTACTGCTTGAAACTGATAAGGAAGCTCACACCTTTGATGATTGCAATTCTGCCTCTTCACTCTGTTTCAGATGATTGGATCAATTAGGCACACTCTTCACTTCCCTCCTATCACAAAAATGTCTTCAGGAAGAATCAGGACAACCCTTATTGCTTCTACTCTTTCTCCTTCAGTCGCACATTACAATGCATATCATGTTCAAATTCTTCTCTTTACATACTCATATTCACAATCATACTTCATCTAGATCAACTAGGTTTGTTATATATACATGATATTACATTGATTACATTGCATGTCAACCAAAGCCAATAATAACATTATAATTTCAAGTCGGCCAAATATCAAACATCATGAAACTTGTAGAGGGAAAGCCTTAACATGAACTCCACGCAACACCAAGAAGAGGAACATGCCTTGTGGATTCTGACACTTGCTTAACCTAGTCCTAAACATTCTTCACAGCATCATCCTTCAAGGAATAACATCCTCACATTACACACATTTGAAATAGGTCGGCCCTAAGCAAGAAAACATGAAACTTGTAGCACATTGACCATTACAACTTGTTGGTACACATGAAAGATTGAACATTGCTTGCACATCTCCCAAATGAGTTGGAAGGACTCATACGCCATCTCCAAACACTCCTTGATCTCCACACAACAAGAAATTTGTGTCAAACACCTTCAATCATATGACCTGGGAACAGTCAAGCATCTGGAACTATCTATAGCTCACTGTCACTTGGAAAAATGAACTTGCAGACCACCAGAACACCTAATATCACAAAGTAACTTGCTTTGAACATCTCTGAATATGTCCACAAACCCACATGAGCAAACCTTCACTTGTGGAGGAATGTGGAGCATTCCAATCAGCCTTCATCATCACATTATGCTTCCAGAGCATAGAGCGGAACTCTGTCACTTATAACTTTCCTTGCGAAGGAGTAAATGACCTGAAACTTTGGATTTAACACCTTTACAACATACTAAACTTAATTTATGAACCACATGGCCATATCTTCAAATGCAGAAAAATGCGGAGCATTTTACCAGGCAATCTTCCATGAAACTTCCTGCAACAGAAACCTCCACCAACTTTTAGAAGCCAGAACCTTCTTATATCAACACATACTTCCTTAGGAACAACAAGAAGGATGATACAACATGCTACAGGTCATCAGCAACATCTTTTCATCCTCAACATAACTTCTAATTCCCATCTTAATATATCATCATTCATCTTAATGCTTCTAATTCCCATCTTAATATATTATCATGAAATCATCTCATCTAACCACAAACATGCTCAATACAACTTTGCTTGACATTAATTAAGGCATGGAATCTAACCATGAACATTAGCAACCAACCATGCACATCAACAGTTAACCATGAACAACATCAATCACTGCTAGCGCACCATCAACATAGTATATCATCATCATAAGCATCCAAGCATAGTGTTGACATCATAGACAACCACACAACCACATCAGTGACAAACTTGGGTAAAATATGTGCAATGCTCATCAGTGTTGACATCAATGACAACCACACAACTACATCAATGACAACCATATGTGCAACACATATGGTACTGAATTGGTTGTACCCAAGTATAATCATGTACACCCATGTGTGATGTCAAAAAATATAGATGAATAGTGGTGTGCAAATATGTGTAGGGACTATGCATTGGCTAATATGTGAAACTATCTTACACAAAGTTGTGACATGACTGTTCAATGTGCATTAAGTGAATGGGTGCTATGATAATTATGTACACAATTGCACTCAAATAATTCACCCCTTCTTGAGAAGTAATGGTCTCTATTGTATCACATCTGAGTGAAGGAAACTATGCATGAAGTTGCTCTAAGTTGTACCATTTGGCCCGATTAACATATTGTACCTGGTCTTGACTATGTGAAATAGTTAATGATTACCTAAATGAGTATTAGTTGTTGTTGTGTCATGCTAACATCTATATCATTGGATTGACATGCGCAAGGTCTAGGTTTGTTGGATGTTGAGATTGTGTTGGCTCTAAAAGAGGAGGGAAATATGGTTTTAATAGATTTGTGTTAATAATGGGATGCAGACCCAAGTATTGTGGGATTTCAAGTACAAAGGCATTATCACCAATTTTGTGTAGTATGGTATAGGGATTGTAGCATAGGGCTTGATCTTGTAGTGTGGATCATGAAAATATCCCTTCTAGAGATGGAGCTAAACTTTATTGATGACCTTAAAGGTGTGTGACACATAATGGGTATCATGGTAGTCTTTATATTTCTATTGTTGGTGTTGAAGAATTTGTTGGACCTATTGATGAAGGTATTTAATTCATTGGATGAATTTTTGAGTTTTATCCACTTCTTATTCTAGGTGTGTATCTCAACAAGTGCTAGTGTGTGATAGGATATGCCATGGATGTTGTTGGTTGGAATTAAATATATATTTGGAAAGGATTATGCCCTATAAAGTTGTCTAGTGCTCTAGTGTAAGCATGTTGTATGGAAGGTAAATGGTCATCCCATGTGCATGGGTATGTGTTGTTATGAATTCATAGAAGATGAACCATTATTTGTGTAATGTCAAAATTTGCATACCTTTGCAATTTTATGCTATATTTTGGGCTTGCTTTAGTGTCCATTCCCTTAGCATGTTTTAGGGATCATTTTAGCCTAGACTTAGCCTTTTCCTTCACCAAATTGCCAAATTTATTTATCAAATTCTAATTATTCTCATTGTCCTAGGAACACATGTTAAATTTTGAGCAATTTCTCTAGGACACTAGCACGACACACAAATATTCATGTGACATGCTAGCATCTCGAGAGTTTCCAAAAATTTAAAATGTTGGTTTCCTACCTAGTCACCTACTATAATGCTCATCTATCAGAAAAATGCCTTCAATAGTCAAATTTGACCGTTCATATCCCTCATAACCCTTATGTAAAAACAAATTTTGAATCTCCATCAATCTATCTCATTCTATTCTTCACTTGGCTATGCTTTGCTGCACATACCTCCATTGTTGAACTTGTTGAAGCTACACATTTATGAAATAATATCATTATTGAATCTCTCTCAAGGATTTACATTGTTGCATGATGATTGACTCCTCCAAAGAGCTCATTTCTTATCCTTCTACATCACATTGGTAATATTGTTCTTGTTCTTTCTTTGAATAGTATTATTGCAAATTCTTTATCATATTTCTTCTCTATTTACTTTTGCAAATCTCTTGGTGTAGACCACCACCCATTTTATTATACGCACACTAGGGTATTCTTCCTTGTATACCATGGATTATTGCTCATAGATTTATTTTATTATCACTACTCTTAAGTCCTAGATGCATGTAGGATAGGAGCACACACTATTTTTCCATCTCTTTATCATTGGTTGTCTATGAAGGTTAAAAGACCAACATAGGGGCTTGACTTGAAGGCAAGCTCCCAAACAATCTTAATATTTTCTCTTGTTTTAGCTACATGTATTTTGGCAGAATATTCAACTGCACAGAGGTTTGCTAGTATCTATTTTCTTCTCTCAAGGTCATTCTATTATTTCAATTGATTTAGTTACTTTAGCTCTATTTTATCATTTCTACATTATTTGGTATTTGTTGGTTTGTTGTTCTAGTTTTCATTATTTTCTATTGTACAAGTGGGTTTGAAATCTAGTGAAAACTTGGCATTTTGTGACTTTCTAGGACGATAGTGTGAAGGAAGGACTACAACACTTCACATGGATGTCCACCCATCACGCTAGCATATGAGATCATGAATTCCATCTTTTGGTGTCAAGTTCTTTATTTTCTTTAATTTCCATTTCTATATCTAGTTTATCATTTTAGCACTTCTTTCAATCTCATATCATTCAATGATTCATTAACATAATGTAGAAATTAGTGGTAGCTTAATTTTATATTAATATAGTGTGATTCACCACCTCTATCTACCCATTAGTTTGTGAATGGGAAGATATAGATTGATATATCTTTATGTCTAACATGGTCTACAAAGTTTTCTAGAAAGCGTTGACAAACCATAAGTTGCAATCAGAGATAATGGAGATCAAAATCCTAAAGTGAAGCTAGACATGGTTAAAGAAGATACACGTAGTGTTTAGTCTTGTGATGGTATTCTTGCAAGTGACCATGATGGCCATTTTATAAATCCTATCAACCACAAAAAATATAGAGTCATTCTAACACTTGGTGATTCGTAAACCATAAGAAAATCCATGTTGATTGACTTGCAAGGGTATTGAGTTATTACTAGAGGAGTATAAAGTCCTAAATTCTTGTTCACATGCTTCACGATGCAATAAGATATGCATAACTAGATGTGGAACTCAATGTCTGTGTGCATGTGAGGCTAGTAGAAGTACTATTATAGTGTAGCAAGTTATTTTGTAATACCAAAATAACCTATTATTTTGGAATAATGTGCTTCCCAAATTAAATTTTACCAAGGCATGCCAAAAGGAACACAGAGATGTCCTAGCTTGTAGATAAGCTCAATGAACATGTAAAAATCTCTTGTAGGTGTGTCTTGCACAAGTGTGTTGAATGGTTGAGTAAAATCCTTATCTACAAAGTATAGTGATCCCTAATTGAAAAACTATGGCCACATAATTCTAGAATGGTAGTAAGTGTATGGATGGGTGGTCAACTAAGGTAGTCTATAACCTTTTTGTCATGCCCTTTATGCTTAAATACCAATTGAAATGATTTTAGATAGGCCATCCACTTCATATGTCGTGTATTCTCTAATTTTCTTTGTGTATGTATGGATTAGAGTGTCTGGTAATCAGAGTGGATAATTGTTTCTTTGCTAAGAATATAATAGTTGCATCATTATTTAATGGCTTGTACTATGACATAAAGTTCTTTCTCATAATTAGAGTATCCTTGCATTGTGTCACTAAATATTTTCAAGTGATAGGTGACTAGGCATCCATGTTGGAGTAGCATGACACCTAGTGCATAATCTAGCATGTCTATCTATATTTCAAATGAATGTACAATTCTGAGAAGAGCTAACATTAGTGTAGAACAAAGACATTGTTTGAGTTCCTTGAAGGCATGTTGTTGCATAAGATTCTATTGGATGTTGCCTTGGCACATATAATTTGGTTAAATGGCCAAGTAACATTTGAAAATATAAGGATGAACCTTTGATAAAAAAAATGGTAGCTACATTGGAAGAATCTACATATTATGTCATTCCAGAAGCCCTTCAAGATGTTGGAGTTAAGGATGGTGCTAAGGATAGTATTAAGAAGAAAAAAGTTGCTCCATTGGGTCTTCAACAAATAAATATTAAAAAGACTAGTATGGATAAAGTCTCCAAAGTGAGGAGGAAAAGTGATCAAGAGAAAGTGAAGATGATGCATGGGAAACATTAGTAGAATTTGGGGTCATTCGCACTTTAGATTCTCACTTTTCTATTCCTAAAAAATGATAGTTCTTTCATGGAATGCTAGGGGTTTGGGTAGCACTCCTCATCGAAAGGTTGTTTGAGACCTTATTTAGATTCATAAGCATGATAATATTTTCTTTTAGGAAATGAAGCTTTCTATCAAGTAGATGTTAGCTATGTCTTTATTTCTCTAAAAAGGTAGCCAGTGTTAGTGTGTTGCTGCACAAGGCTCTATAGGAGGGTTAGCTTGCATGCGGGACCCTTGTCGACTTACAACTTCTTCATGGTTAGTGAGTAAGTAATATATATCTTTGGTGGGTACCTATTTTGATTCAAGTAGCCCAATTTTATTATCCAATATTTATGCTCCTACAAATTTTCATGGAAAGGTTTTCTTGTGGTCACATATTCAATTTGTTTGTTCTTTGGTTGCTTTTGTCCCTTAGATCTTGGCTAGGGATTTTAATGATAATCTTTCTCTTGATGATATACTTGGGGGCTTGAGTAGACTTGATCCTTCTTCAACCTTGTTTTGAGAAAATATATATTTTCTTAATCTTATGGATGTTAAACCAAGTGGTGGCCTTTTCACTTGGAATAACAAAAGGTGCGATTCTACTTCTATTTCTGAGTGTTTGGATAGGTTTTTAGTTTCAAATGATTAGATTAGGAATAATTGTATTATGTCATCAAAAAATTTGTAGTGGCATGGTTCAAATCATTGGCCCATCAAGTTTTCCTCATCTCTTTTTTCTATCCTTAAAAAGCCTTCATTTGAAAGTTTCAATTAATGTGGCTTCTAATCATGCAATTTGTGAGAACATGGTAATATAGTGTGTTGTCCTATTTTATCCCTGAGCCAAAATAGCCCATCTTCAAACTTGCAAAAATATTGTGGAGTCCTAAGTGTTGTGTCTTACAAAAAACCTGAAGAATCCTGAAAATTTCTAAGTCAAATTTGCCTTATGTTTTCCTTTGAAGTCGATAGTTTGGTAGGTTTGCGAACCACCAAACATTTTGATCAGTTCACCAATTCATCAGTTCACCGATCAACCAATGACAAGGCAAAGGAATAAAAAGAGCTAAGTTCATCAGTGAGAAAGGTGGTTTATGAACTGAAAGGTTTGTTGATTACCATTTTTCACCAATGACAAACAAAGAGAAAGAAGAGACAAAGTGCTCATTGATGAACTTAGTGATTCGTGAATCAAGAATTTTCCCTATCGAGAGGTTCGTCGATGAATGGTGTCACTGACCAAGGATGGTTCAACAAAGAAAAATTTCTCTGATAGATGAAAGATAGGAGGTGACATGGATAGTTCACGAACCAAATGGTTCACCGATCCTCAAGTTCATCGATGGGAAAATGGGTTGATAAAGAAAACCAATGCAAGGATAGGCCGATAAGGAGAAAGTTAAGATCCTGACAGTGAAGGATTAACATGCAAGGCATGAAAGTCAAAATATCGAAGAGTGCCAAATGTTAAAGTACAAAAATTTAAAATCAACACTTCAAAGTGTTGTAAAAGCTTTAACTATCCCTGTCCCAAAACACATTTCTTTCATGTGAAGGCTTTTGTTTGGTGCCAAAAGCACTATTGCAAGATAGGAATGGATGTCGAGGCATGTCTCTTATATCTCGCTTAGAAGTACACTTGCAGTACATCCAAGATGTCATTATTGCATAGTGAATCAAATCAAGTTGCTCAAACATTGCCAAAACATTGATGCGTCGATACCAGAGGTGGAAGAAGTGAATGACATAGTGTGTGTCGGTTCCCCAGAATGACAGATTTCCCTGTAAGTAGGACCTCTTGCATTAAAGTCACCAATACCAAGACATGGGCAAACTTCCAAACTACAGTTTTGCAGACATACGAGGATCCTAGGCATCATAAATTACACAAATTTCCTAACAAGGCCATGGGGGTGTGACGCATTACAGGATGGACAACCTACAAAACTTGTTGACTAGGTTTTCTCACACCCAGATCTGCACAATGAAAATGGCAATGTTATATAAGCATGTAAAGATACATTTTTAAGAGGTTGGTTGGTTGTTGGGTCATTATCTAGGCTAAAGTGCTTAATGTTTGATCATGGCCTCATGACCTTTCCCAGGACTGTATGAATCTAATGGACCGTGTCCTCTCTTGGACCTCTTTTGTCTTCATTTTCAGTTCAACTATGAAGGGAAGGTTGTCATTCTGTGTCTTTTCTAATCTGTATTGAGCTATTCTTCCTTTGTAATGGCTATTTAGCCTTCATGATCAATAAAAAATACTAATATTTGCCTCTCTTTATTTCTGCACTATGTTTACTTGAAATTTGCACACTTATTTTGTGGATGAATGATCCCTCCTATAGTTGTAGTTTTCTGTTTGAACCTCTGTTGAAGTTATATGAGTCTGTGTAAGATTCTTTCAGTTGTGGAGGTCATTTTTGTGTTATATCAGGTCTAACAAAATGAACTAAATTTGCCGCATCACCGATTTTATTTTAGTTCTCCATCTTCCCCTTTTACTCAGTGGTGTTAGATTTGGTTTAGTTATTTTCTCTTAGCCGTAAGCTCAAAAAGAGGAACCAACCTTCTCTGGAGGTTTGGTCTCATTTGCAAGGTCCCACACCTTGAGACCAATCCAATGTTTCACTGAATTTGTTGCAATAGCAAGCTTCAACAACAGGGTGCAAATTTAGGTGACAACATGGTGGTTGGAGGGAAAGCCCTCCTTTGACACTGTAATGTATTCCTTTTTTAAAAGGATTCAATTTGTTAAGTTCAAGATTAAACAATGGAATAAATTTGGTGTAGGAAAATTGAATAATATTACTTTTCAGATTAAAGAACTTCTAGCATGACTAGGGAACAACTTCTAGAGGAGTCCTCTCTTTCTAAGGAGCTTCATGAATGGGGACTATGGTAGGAGACTTTTTGGAAGCAAAAAACAAGAATTACTTGGCTTTAGGAGGGAGATCAAAATATCTCCTTTTTTCATAATTCTGTTAAAGAAAGGAGAAGTAGTAATGTTATTTCATCTATTATCTCCTCTCAAATAATTCAATTGTGTTCATCTCGAGAAATTAACAAAGAAGTTGTTTCTCATTTCTCTTCTTTGTTTAAGGAAAGTGGTCATGTAGCTAGGGAGGAGGAAAGAGTTGTTTTAGGATGTATCCCCTTTTTGGTTACTATAGAAATGGAAGGATGTTAATAAAATCTATCACTCTTTAGGTATTGGAAAAGGTTGTATTCCAAATGAAGAAAGGTAAGGCTCCTAGTCCTAATGGATTCCCTATTGAGTTCTTCTGAGAATTTTGGGACATCCTAAAGGATGATCTTTTAGAAGTTGTGCATGAATCTTAGGTGAATAAGCATATGCTTAAAGCAATCAATTCTACTTTTCTAGCTTTGATTAGATTAAGAAAGTGGGAGCTAACTCTTTTGATTTATTTTGCCTTATTGTTCTCTCTAATGTCTCTTACAAGATCATTACCAAACTAATTGTTGATTGTCTAAAATAGGTTTTGGTTTCTTTGATATTACCTAAGTAGGGGATTTGTGAAGGGATGCCAAATTCTTGATGGTATTGTTATTGCTTTAGAAACCATTCATTCCATGGGGTGTTCTAAAGATAAAGCCATGTTTATCAATTTGAACATGTCCAAGTTTTATGATAGGGTTAGATGGTCTTTCCTTAAGAATGTTTTATCAACTTTTAGCTTTTGTTCAGAGTGGATGATTTGGTCATGAGTTGTGTGGCATCATCTTCCTTCTCTATTCTTATTAATGGTATCCCATCTTCTCTGTTTTGGCTTCCAGAGGGTTGCAACAAGGTGATCCCATTTCCCCCTATCTTTTCATTCTTATGGCTAAGGGATTGGGAAGGTTCTTTAATCATCAGAGAGTTAATGAAAGTATTAAGAACTGGAAAGTGGCAAGAGAACTTGCTTGTCATTCTCATCTCCAATTTTGGATGATACTACCTTAATGGGTGTTGTTAATATCCAAGGGGCTATCAGTTCTAGGAGAGCTTTGAATATGTATTTGGTTTCTTTTGGTCATCAGATTAATGAGGATATAAGTCAAATATTTATTTCTTTAATACTCCTTTGGTCATTCATTAGAGAATTAGTTTTATTTTGTGGTTCAAAATAGGGCAGCTTCCTTTGGATTATCTTGGTATTCCCTTGTGAGTTGGTCTTCCCAATTGTCTTGAGTGGAAGAGGATTCTTGATAGGTTTAGAATGTGGGTTACTCACTAGACTTTTCGATGGTTGTCTTTTACAAGGCATCTTACCCTTTTGAAATTGGTGGTAGAAGCTCTTTCTGTCTATAGATTTTTGGTGCTTTGTGCTCCTAAAAGTTTTCTAAAGGAGTTAGATTCTCTTTCTCTAAAGTTTCTTTGGGCATTGAATTTTGATTCTCATAAGTGGATTCTAATTATCTAGAACTAGGTTTGTATGCGTGAGCAAAATGGTGGTCTCAATCTTGGTCACTCTGAGTTTAATAGCCAAGCATTGGTTAATAATTTGTTTTGGACATGGTGTAAGCAACAAGATCAACCTTGGGCCGAACTTCTATGTTATAAATATTTATGTGGTGTTGTTGTTGATGAGGTTTCAAGAATGAGTTTGGTTGGGAAAGGCTCTATGATTTGGAAATCAATAAGATCACATCACTTGTTAAACAAGGCCTTTTTAGATTGTCAATTCTGGCCACAATGCTCTTTTTTGGACAAATTCATGGGATCTTCATCCCTCAATTCTCACCTCCTTTCCCCATCTACTCCCTTTGAGTAAGGTCTCTCTAGAGGCTGGCTAGTCTAAATTTTTATACTTCAAGGCCTCTCACTTGGTGGGGGAATCTTGTATATATTATTGGAATGATTTAAATAGTTGGCCTTTGGGGGGAGATTCAAATGCTTGGATTTCCCTATCTTCTATTTTGGCAGATCAGTTATGTTGTTATCTAGAGGATGTAGATGCTCTTGCTTGGGGCTATGATCCTAAGGGGGTTGATTTAGTTTCTCATGGACCATACCAAATTTTAGAATAGGAAAGAATTGGGTACAGGGATAATTTCCCTTGGTGGAAAAAAACTTGGAATAATTATTGTTGTCCTAAGTGTAACTTCTTTCTTTGGCTTATTTGTCAAAATAAATGTTTTACTTGGGATAACATAAGAAAGAGAGGATTCCAAGGTTCATCTAAATGTGTTCTCTATGGGATTAATGAGGAGTGTGTGGCTTATCTTTTCTTTTAGTGCTCCTTTTCTAAGGGTCTTTGGGGGCACTGGTGGCATATCTAGGATTAACCTTTTGTTCATGCTACTTCTCTATCAAGTTTTTGAGCTAGCTTAGGGCATCCTCCTGCTTTGGCCTCTTTCCTTTTGATAGCTTGGGATAGTGTTGTTTATAATGTGACTTAGACACAACGTGAGTGAGTCAAACTCCAACATGACATATGAACCATATCTTTTGATATGGGTGTATTCCTAGTCACTCCCACTCTCATGGCAAGAGCTAGTTGAGTGGAGGTATAACTAGGGGGTTGTTCTATTTGTGAGGGAGTAGAACGTCATGGATCACGGTTGGTTTGTTCATGTGATGTGTATTTGTGTATGTTTGATGAATGTTTTGATGAAAGTGTTCAATGGTCATTATTGTTGTGACAATGATATGACTCAAAGGGTCACTTGTCCTAAGCCTAGATCGAAGACTATTCTACTCATTTAAGATGCAGAGGTGATCTAGTCTCCTTTCTTCATTTTGAATGCATTGTTGTATGAGTTATTGGTGATCAATGATTCATTGTTGGTGTTCTTTAGCTTCTCGTATTTGTTCTATGTTTTGTTGAATGATGATTGGTTGAGGAAAGTTTTCCCTAATCTCATCTAGGACAAATTTTACCCAATCTTCCCTAATGTCTAAGCATATTGAATGCTAGACAAGAGGGGGAATGTTTGTTTTCATTGATTTGTTTTGATTGAGTTTTTTTTACTTTGTTAACCTTGTTGACCTCATGATGAAATCGAGGGTTTGACTTGATCTTTTATTTTTCTTTTTGTATTTTCTAATATTTTTGTTATTTTTATAAATGCAATCCTATATGAATGCAAAACAATTTTTATTTCCTTTTTCTAAATTTCAAATTGATTTAATTATCTAGAAAGGAAAAATGAATGCAAACTATATGATTTTCATATGCAATCAAAACTGTGTTTTTATAGGTTGATTTCTAAATGTAATCTAATGAAATTGAAAATTACAATTAATCTAAATGCAATGAAATTATTTAATTATCTACAAATGGAAAATGAATGCAAACTATATGATTTTCATATGCAATCTGAACTATGTTTTTGTGTCTTTGTAGGTTGATTTTTGAAGGTAATCTAATGAAATTGAAAATTGCAATTAATCTAAATGCAATGAAATGAAATTAATCTAAGAAAGCAATTCAAAATAATCTAAGCAATTCAAATGCAAAATTACTCTAGGAAAATAAATTAAATACACTTATCAAGAGAAAAGCAAGCAATGTGTTACTTTCCCAAGAGTAAGATTTGATCTAGTTACTACTAAAACTTGAAGACCCTGTATGAATTAGGTGGCAGTGCCTAGTGTGAGTCTTTAGAAGTCCTTTTGATGACCATTCCTTCCCCTGCATCAACAAGGTCCTCTTGGCAACAAGGACAAAATGGAGATATAAAAAGCAAGTGGCTACGAGCTTTAAAGCTATGGAAATTGAAGAAAACAATTGATTTGAGCATATGGATGCTATGGAAGAGCGAATGGCTTGAGCTATGAAGTTATGAATAAAAACAAAAGGCACAAGGTCCTGCAATGAGAATAGAAATGCTATGGAGATAACTATTTCCAAAGAAAAAAGAAAGAATATAATAATGGATTTTCCTCATAAGGGAAAGCTTTGAAGCTTTACAAAAACTAAAACTAAAGAAATAGACTAAGAGGCTCAAAGGCTTGTGAAGAAGCTTGAAAAAGCCTATGAAGATGAGAAGAGCATTCCCAACATGAAAAATAATGAAGAAGTGAGGGGTATTTATAGGTTTAAAATCCATAGCAAAGGTGGTGGTGATTGGGCAGTTAATAGGGATTGATTGAAGAGTGATCTAGCTTTGATTTTAAATAAACAGTGGTTGGAGAGATCATAGAAGAATGATTGAAAGATAACAATAGACTGATTGGGAGATAAGAATAGACTGACTAGGAGTCTAGAAATAGTTATAGAAAACGAACAATTAGTTATGCATGAAGGAACTCATAATCAGAAGCTAAAAATGAAGTCAAACTTGGCTAAAATTGGAAGAAATCATGCATGAAAAAGATGTCAGGGTCGACCCTTTCGAGAAGTGGGCTGCCCCTTTTAGCAAGACAATTCACCCCTAGAGATCTTGGTTAAAATGCAGGGTCGCCCTTATTGCTAGGGTAGGTCACCCCTAGAGATCCCGCATGTCATACGAAACTTTAGAGAGTCCGTTCGACCACATACATACTCCTTTTTGGGTGTCATTTTTTTAAATTACATAATTTTTTGAGCACTACGTAGTGATGCTATTAGTTTTTCTTGACAGTGTTCCAAAATCATACTTTCAACTCAAAAATGTGGGTTGCCCCTTTTAGCAGGGTAGATCTCCTCGAGAGATCCTATAGGACATAGGGCGACCTAGCTAGAATGGTTTGGACAAGTGGTTAATAGGTATGGGGGGCCTTGGAAGGTCAATTAGATGGTCATAGAAGAATGAATGATGAAAGATCCCCTTGGGAAAGTGAATTTTCCCTCTTGGGAGGTGGATTTCCATGTCGCTAGGGCTAGCAAGCAACAAGGGTGGTTTGTTGAAAATGGGTTAGGTGGACAAGAAGAAAGTATGCAAGACCTTAGAAGGTTACCTTGAAGGTTAAGGAGGCAGAAACAAAGAGAAAAACATTCAAAAACATGTCATCAAGAGAGAAGTTGTTGAGAGGTATATATAATTCATGTTTACATGTATGATTAGGACTCTAGCTCATCATTAGACTACCATGTAGGCTTATGCACCTTTTTCCTACTTACAAAGACATTAGTCCTGTCTTTATTCTCTGGCAAATTTGTTTGGAAATAAATCGTCAGATCTTCCAAGGCTATCTAATTCTTATTGGGTATGTCTGGTAGAAGGATTTAGACTCGATAAAAGAAACTTTGATGGCTAAGTGTGTTGTGGATGAAGTCTTAGGTCCCTTTGATATTATGATTTTAAGGCAATTAGATTTGGGTCATTTCATTAGCTCTACTTATCTGGTTCTAGGATCAAATCTTCTAATAAGGTGAATAGAGCAGGTAAAAGGTCTCCTCCTCTGTTGGGTTTTTTAAAATTAATATTAATAGTTCTTCCCAGGGCAATTTGGGTGCAACAAGGATTGGTGGAGTTGGGTGTGATAGTGTTGGTTCGATTCACTTATTTTTCTCTTCTGCTACAAGGTTTGGCACTAATAATCAAATGGAGGCTTAGGCTGTCCTTGTGACTCTAGAGAAAGCTTGTGAGCTATGTTGGAAGAAGATAAATTGTGAGATGGATTCCATGGTTTTGGTCTCCCTTTTGAATAATGAGAAGTTTCACGAGTCTTCTTGGAGGTTGGCTTCTTTTGTGGAGCAAATTCTTTGCATTTCACGAAACTTTGATTCCATATCTTTTATTCATATTCCTAGAGAGTGGAATGTTGTTGCAGATTGTTTGGTTAAATGGGCCTTTGACATTGATCACAACTGAAATGTCATGGAGTGGGGGTCCTTGTCTTCTGCTCATCCTTTGCAATTTCTAAAGCTCCTTCATAATGATCTGGTTTGATAGTTATAGTCTTTTATTCCTTAGTATTATGTGGTTTGATGGTTTAGTGGTTTCCATTAGTTCCTGGAGGTGGTGGGATTGTGGAAAACCTCAGATTTTTATCCTATGAGCTTTACTGTTTGAAAATCCTTTTGTAATATTTTCTAATTTCTTAATTAATACATTTATCCTTTTTTACCCCAAAATAGAATCTTTTTATAATATTTTCTAGTTTCTTAATTAATATATTTATCCTTTTTTACCCCAAAATGATACAAGTTACATACTTCTAACCTTCACACACATAAATCACTATGGGCTATCTTTTTAAATACCACATTACCTAGGAAGCTACTATTTTTAAATAACACATTACCTATGAAGCTACTCTGTAATGTTAACAACATTTTATTAATGCGAAGGCACGCAAATTCAATGTATCATAATTTTAAGATAGTGTGGCACCTCCACTATCCATTCCTAACAAGAACACTATCAACATTTTGTGGTTAACTCTCTTATCATGTTCTCCACAAGAAGAGAGTTGTTTATGCGCTTCTAGAGAGAACCTAACTTTGACCAGACATTTAAAAAAAAATTCTGTTCAGTTGAACCCCGGCAGTGAGATGAACTCCAGTTTCCCCCTTCCCCCTCCCCCCTTCTGGACACGTGCTCATTAAAAATAAAACAAAAAGCTTATATTCCTTCGGCAGGAAAGGTATTAATAATCAAATGGTTAAATAATATGATACAGAAATAAAAATTGATAAGCAGTGTCCACGTGGCGTGAGGGAAATGAAGAGATTAGGTCAACGTCTATGGTCAATGCCGGTTGTAGTTAAGTGTCAACTATCAAGGCCTAATCACCTCGGCCACCTAATCATGAGCTATTGACAGTGATGAGGATACTATATATAACATTTTTTTAATATTAAATGTGAAGCTGTATTGCTGTGTGGGCGGTTTTTGATTACCATGGTTGTAGGATGAGCAATGAGCAATGAGCATTGAGGAGGATCCTACTGTCCTACAACAGGAGGATTTGTTTTGGAAGCAAGCGAAGAAAAAACGAAAATGAGGGCAAAGTGTAAGCTTAATTTGATTTGGCTTTTGTTGTCCGTAAACACAGCTATCTTCATGTTTTGTTTGATGCAGGGAAAGGAGAGCCCACACGACATACTCTACGCCGTATTCTCTCTTTTTATTGAGGGATAATGATGTTAAACCGGCCAGCCGGCAACCGTTACGAGAGCTGGATACAGAAAATGACTGACTTGTTCAATTGCCGGCGAAATAGCTACGAGCAGGAAATAGCTAGGGTTAATGGGTTTTAAGCATATGACGCCTGCGGAAAGGCCGTCCTTGTGTGATGATATATATATAATATAGAGGAGTGGTGCAGTTTGTGTATACAGCATTCAAAATAGGTATCCATCCTTTTTTCCAGGCCCTTTTCTGGATTGCAATCGCAGAAAACAAGGCACAATTGGATGCGAAATAGCTCAGAGTGCAGTGGGTATCCGGGGAGATTAAGAGAGAGCGACGAATTGCGTGTAGGCTAAGGGTAAATGTTGTTATAAGCTATATGCCGGCTGTTGTAATAACGTCGTCACGTTGTACCGTGGGTGATAAATTGTCTTGATTATCGTGCAAGAAAGGAGTAGTGTTTTAATATATAACCGTAGGGTCATTGTTTTTCGTAATGTAGTATAGTATAGTGTAGTGTAGTGGAGAGGGGCTGTCATTCAGGCACAGTGAGTGGGGAGAGTGGTAGGAGCAGACTGTGAATTCAAAGAGAGGACTAAAGCTCCACTGAAATAAATTGACAATCTGTGCAAATCCCAGCAGATTTTGCTTGTCCCGGTGGGCGACATATGTACTGGAAGTCTGGACGGATGTGTTTCAACTCAAGCGGCCTGCCATTTTTCCATTGCTTTTTGAATTTGAGCTAGGAAGTATAGCAATATATACCTTACGGAGAAAAAGGGGCAAAGAAAGGCAACAATCCTGCCGTTTGAAGATGGATAGTTGTTGTTTAGCAGAGGTATTGGGTAAAGAGGCGCATGATAGTTATATGGAGAAAACGAAAGAGAGGTGTATTTGGGTAGATGGCCCTATAATTGTAGGGGCAGGTCCTTCAGGCCTTGCGACCGCGGCATGTCTGAAAGTGGAAGGTGTTCCCTCTTTAATCTTGGAAAAAGCAGACTGTGTGGCTTCGCTGTGGCAACACAGAACTTATGACCGTTTGAAGCTCCATCTTCCTAAGCACTTCTGTGAGCTTCCTCTAATGCCCTTTCCTCCATGCTTCCCTCAGTACCCGTCCAAGGAGCAGTTCATCCAGTATCTTGAATCCTATGCAAAGCATTTCGCCCTGGAACCCAAATTTAATGAATGTGTGCACTCTGCTTCCTTTGATAAGGCTTGCGCCGTTTGGAGAGTTCGCACTGACAATACAATGGGTGCTCGGATTGAATACATTAGCCGCTGGCTGGTGGTCGCAACGGGTGAGAATGCAGAGGCTGTCATTCCAGAAATAATGGGAATGGAGAGCTTCAAAGGGAGCGTTATTCATGCCAGTCTATATAAAAATGGCAGAGGCTATCAGGGAAAGAGTGTCCTCGTTGTTGGGTGTGGAAATTCTGCTATGGAGCTCAGTCTTGACCTCTGCAACCACAATGCCAAGCCTTCCATGGTTGTCCGCAATACGGTAAGCCAATATCTTTCCATGCTTGTTTTCTTTGTTGCATTGCGTGCGAGGGCTATTCTTAAATATCATCCACTTCAATTGTTTTATTGAGCGTGGAGCACACTACTATTGTGGCAGGTGCATGTGTTGCCTAGAGAAATGTTGGGGATATCAACATTTGGAATAGCAGTGGCGTTGGGAAAGTGGTTCCCAGTGTGGGTTGTGGATCGCCTGCTTTTGACTGTAGCGGGCTTCATGTTTGGCAGTACAGAACGCTATGGTCTAAAAAGGCCTGCGATTGGTCCCATTGAGCTCAAGAATAAGGCTGGTAAAACGCCCGTATTGGACGTTGGAGCACTGGAACGGATCAGAAATGGATGTATCAAGGTATATACCCACTTTCAACTGTTTCATACTTTCTGCTGTGTCATCATGATTTCCTTTCCCTTGACAGTGTAGTGTAATCATGACGACTTTCTTTCACAGGTGGTGCCTGCGGTAAAGTGTTTCACATCCCGCGGTGCCAAATTCGTTGACGGGCAGGAGACTGAGTTCGATTCTGTCATTCTGGCCACCGGCTACACCAGCAACGTGCCTTCCTGGCTCAAGGTATAAACAAACATACTCTTCACCGCTCTCTTGTTAAATCTTCTTATTAACAATCAATGTCTTAATTCTCCTACTTTACTGGTTTTATTTGCAGGAATGTGATTTTTTCACAAAAGATGGGATGCCCAAGACGCCATTTCCTAATGGTTGGAAGGGAGAAAACGGACTATATTCAGTGGGCTTCACAAGGCGAGGATTGCTTGGAGCTGCAATAGACGCCAGGCGCATTGCTCAGGACATTAGGGCTCTCTGGACGAAGCAGTATGTCTTATGTTGTAGACATCGAAACACACTACACAAGCAAGATTAGCTAACGCAGTTGTGCATTTTTAATTTTGTTTTGGCCCAGTTCCCCCCCCGGTGTCAATTTTACACTTAGACACAGTAGTTGGACAGTGACGGAGAAGCCTGGAAATCAATCATTCTGTACTGACTGGACTGGTTGGATGCGAGAATATGAGGATAAGATTTAACAAGGAACTGATTGTTTGGGCCTAATCCCTAACGTTTAAGAAGTGAAGAGGAAAATTGGAATGATCCCGTCCTCTGTAAATTATTCATTTTGGCACGGGATGGATGTCCGCTTACAGAAAAAGTTTAGTATATATGTATAGTGCTGATAGACAGAAACACTTGATTGCTGAAAATTTTGGGAAAAAAAAAATTAAAAAAAATCGGCACTTTTTCTCTCTCGATCTTTGTATTTTTGTTTCTTCCTCATTAATTTTCACTTGGTCCCAAGTTCTTCCCAATCCGTGTCTGCGGCTGCGATATGATTTGCAAATCATGTTATGTAATCACCGGCCACCATGATATGACAAACCCATTGCATATATTCAACGGTTCGCACGCATCAAAATACCGGGAAGATATACTGGAACTTTCTCTGGGTACATGTGCCGAATCAATTAAAGTATGTAAATATATTTCGCACAGATGACCATATCATTCTGTTGCTTGTTTTGCAAGGCAGGCAGAAGTCAGTAGCAGCTAGATATACTACTCGCCCTTCTAAAAATTCTCCTCGCTGCGGAAAATGACCCTCTCGTCCCACGTCCGTCCCTTACTTCACGTGCCTTCTGCTCATAAACATCAAAAATCAACTCTCATCTTATACAAAAAAGGTCATCTTCAAACTATTTTTATGGCGTGGAAATTGCACATTTAAGTTTTTTCAGCGTTTTTAATGGCATGCAACTTCTTTCAACAGAGGGTAGTGGGTCCTTCGCTGTTTAAATTACTTATAAAAAAGAATTAACATTTTAGAATTTATTTAGATGAAATATATTTTAAAGGCACAAACTTAACAATCTTTAATTAATCAAACTTCTCATTGATGTATTAGAGTAGTTTTGAATTTATGAATAATTATCTTTCTTTAATTAGGATTAGGATTAGACTTTAACGATTTGACATTTAAAGATATCATATTTCTGCAGTCTATAATATTGTTTAGTCGCATTTCTGGATGATAACTAACTTATACGTAGTTAAATCTATAAATGCAATTGAACATTTGACATTTGCCTTTATCTTAAGAAGAAGATTTCTTTTGACAAACTGAACTCCAAATTTCCTAACCAACATCCAAAGGGTCCTCATAATGATGGCTTGAAGTCGCTAAAATTTTCTTAGAGGAAACAATTCCTTCTTAACATTAGAGGGTGAATTATTCTCCTTATTCTTTTTATGGGAGAAGGTGAATTACTCTTCTTAATGAGTGATAACAAATTATCTTTCTCCTTTGGGAGCTCAATAAAATCTATTAGAAATTCCTCTAGACAAAGAAAGACAATCCTCAAAGGTGATCTTAGGACTCCTATAGGAGGAAGTGAAAGAATAATCAGACACAAGATGTTAATGTTGCAACCCTACCCTGCTCCACCAAGTTGTATGTCTTAGATTTTTATTCTTTTTAGTTGCAATTGAAGAAGTAATCATTGGGCAATTGTTTGTCATGTGACCAAGATCGTAACATGCTTTGCACCTGAAGGTAATCCCTTTGAAGTCCAACACTAGTTGTTTTCAGATTCTATCCCCAACCTTAAGGCATATCTCATCTAGAAGTTTCTAAGAGAGATCTACTTCCACTAGAATCCATGTGAAAGTAATATGAGTATGGAGTTGCATTTTGTATGAAATTGGCATGAGATTCCTAAGGGAATTGCCAATAGATGAGACGCTGAAAGGGCCCTAGAACTGAAGAGGGGGATTAAGAAATCTAACCCGCACACGAATTATTGAAACTTTAGATACCATGGCTTTAAACAAAGGGGAGCCTTACCCCAAATCCCAAGGTTACTCTAAATAAACATCTCCTTATCCTTGAGGGATTCATAAATAAAAATGAAAGAAAAAACCTTTCACATAAGGACCAATGAATAATTCTCCTATAAGGTGGGGTTTCCAAGTACTTAAAATCCACTCATGAAGGTCAACCGAGCTAGACCATGGATTTTGGAATCTACAAATTAGAGCATATTCCTATTAACTTTCTTCCTTCTTTACTTTATCTACCCCAAATGCCAAACATGTAATCAAATTTTCTTAAGCCTCCAAGGTGGTTGAGAGCCCTTGGTTTTGCAAGTCCCAAACACCTCTAAGATCTCGTGAGGACAAGAAGGAGATTTGTCAATTTTTGAATTGGACGCAACGTGCCCAACCAATCAACTATTCACCTCTAATTTAAATTGTTGTTGCTTTCTCAAGTTAACCCTAACACTATGATACACATATTTAGATGACCCTAAAATATGGCAATCAATTGTGCTAGAAATGTGGCCTTCCTTAGCATGCTAAGAGATAATTGACCTTGAAAAATGAACATTTTGAAGGGGGACAATGAGCCTTACCCTCCCCATTACTAAGGAATCTTGTGCCAAGCCCAAAATCCACATGGCATCTAATGAGATTGTTTGAGGGTACAAAAGGAATTGTTGACACCACCACTCTACTAGAGGAAACACTTGAAGTTATAAAAAAGGAAAGGTAAAATGGAAGAAGCACGATCACACCAAGGAGTGGAAGCAGAAGCCAACTTGCATGATTTGTCTATTATGTTTTTCAAACCATTTTTATACCATGGAAAGTTTGAAAATTAAGCCTTTTCAAGGCATTTTTGTACCACGAAAAGTTTGCACATAGGTATGTAAAAGAGACTTTATGTTGGGAGGATAAACACTAAGGTACTTTGTGTGGCTTATAAATATTTGGTGGGATTGGAGGGCATCCATCCATTCCACTAAATTTGTTTTGGATTCATACACAACCTCATCCTTTGACAAAAATATCTCCTTCGATTTATGACTAAAGATTAAAGGGTATCTATTTCATCAAATTCACCTAAACTCAAACACGGCCTCACCCATTAACAAAAGATGATCCCTGCCCTAAACTATTTATAAACCAAACATTCTTACCAATAAACTAAAAACCACTTAAAATAAGAAAAAACTGATTAAATTTTAAATACTCGCAATTTAAAATAAAGTAAATATTTAATTAACTAAAATAAACCACAAACACTTTATTTATTATTTAATTTTTAAAATATCTCAACCAAGAAATAGTGTACCGATTGTTTAAGCCTATGGGCATATAAAGAAGTATTGTCCCTAGGATGTGATGAATAAAGTGGTATGCTAATAAAGATCTTAGGGGATCCTTGATCTAATAAGTGTTGTTTCGTATGTCAAACACTAAATCAAAATAGCGAGCACTTACAATTTGGAAGAAGCGAATAAGATCTATAATGTCCAATTCATGTCCCACTCGGGCAAGCAACATGGCAAATTTGGACAACCCACCTTTCTCCTTCCACATTTGACCCGAGACATTATAACCTAATTACCTTAAAGCCTTTACCATTCAACTTGCTTTCCAAAGTGAGACGTATATTTTTCTTGTCGGCCCAAATTCCGATCTTGTCATGGGTGTGGTATTTTAGCACTCAAATACTTACATTTAGTAGTTAAGTGGAAAATTGGAAACCATTTTGTTTTCACCTCTCCATAATTTGTCTCCATAATTTGTGTTAAAGAGTTCCTTTAATATTCAACAAAAATTTAATCTCGATTTTTTAAAAGATTGTAATGGTGAAATTTGTATATTTATGTTATGTTTTATTTAGTTTTGTATTCGTTTTGAAGATAGTGTTTTAATATAGAGATTTATTAATAAATGACATAAACGCTGTGTATAGTCGAGTCCCTTGTCTTATGTCACTTACATATATATTCTTATATATGTCTCTTACCATATTCTTCTGATTCACACATTCCTATACACTTATTCCTTAACTCACCCCTATATTTACACATTCCTATACATTCTCCTTATCCATATCCTAATTATATTTACCTATGCACTTATTTTTAATTTCAAGATTTAAATTTCACATTTGAATCTTTCCCTTTAGGATCGACTAAGTATATTTTTTTGTGATTTATTGCTATGTCCTTGTACTTAAAGGTGTTCGATGTATTCATTTAATCATCTTATATTTGCATATCATTTGTATTTTCACACTTCAGTTGATGCACTAAAAAGAGTTTACATCTGCATGAGCATTCTAGAGGCATATGCATGTTTGAAGAGTGTTGTCCTTGATCTTGTGTACACATTTTTGAGGGTTGCCTAATAAAACATGTCCCTCATGACATAACAATAGCCTCACAAAGATATTTTTAAATACCACCAATCTTCAAATATCAAGGAAGACATCAAATTCAATGTCTACATTAGTCTTCAAACATTCTTCAATTATAAGACTAAATAGCCTATGTCTATTTATATTCCCACATTTAATTTATTACAAATAATTGAAATATTTATACTCAACATATTAATTAATTAATCTAAATTAATTACATATGTGTATGCATTTCATTGGATTAACCTAAATTAAGCCTAGAGAAAGTTGTATTTTCCCCTGCAAAGATATATTATCGGTTTAGATTTTAATATCTTCAAGTATATACTTAAATTTAATTTATCTAGTATTTTTACTTCACCATTTTAATTTACCAATTTAAAATTTATTGTGGCATCATAAAGTTAACTCTCTAACAAAGGGAAGGCATATGACTCTTAATCTTGACTATGTTTAGAACTTAAGATACGTGAATACCAAGGGCTAGATTGCTTGATCTCTATAACCTCAACCTCAACTATAAGTCAAAACAACACTAGAAATATATGAAAGTCTCATAGCTCTAATAAACCAATTAATTTTGGCTAGTGGAAGTAACTCAAGGAAAAACTCAGGGTCTACTTAGAGTTAAACAGAGAATCAATTCTTTAGAAGAAATTTACTTGGGAATATATCGTACAACAATAGCATTTTTGAAATCTAATTAAATTACAATTGACAAGGTGAACTAGGGTTGAGCCAATTAGTTTAACATGGTTCACCAAGAAGATAATGGAAAAAAACCAAATCGTGACCAAAATACAAAGTCAATCCCCAATCCAATCACATCTAAGCAATAAAAAAGATACAAACTAGTAGTTGCACTATGTGGGATGCAATGGTTATGCTGACATGATAAATATGTAGTTCTATATTATGAGTAGAAAAGTAAGTACACAAAATGATGAAACAATGTGGAAGGGCCAATATTTTTTACTTAATCTTCACAAAAATTAAGTATTTTCTCTGTCTTTTGAATGGACTTCATCACTTTCTCAAGTTCTACCCATCCCACCACTATATTTTTTTACTATTCAAAATCCTCAATAATGTCATAAATGCATGTACAAATAATTATACTTAGTGCAAGAACCACTAATAGAAAAATATCGGCTAAAAATGATTCTATTTACATGTAATAGAGTTAGAATTGTTACTTTAGATGGTTCAAAGAGCTTAACATTTTGTTACAACATTATAACAGTATAATGAATGTAGTACACATACATGTATTTTCAACTTTTTCAACTATTTCCTTGAGAAACTTAATCCAAAGTACACGGTGTTCCAACACAGATGTCCCTAGTTCTTACACACATGATTCCTAGGTTTCCAAGTACTTTTCTTAGTGTGATGTTAATACCAATAAATTTACCTTAAATAAATTCTTGCATAGGCTTCTAAAGTAGTGTCTCAACAACCACCTTGTCATATTCTCTCCTACATAACATAAACCATCATAATAAAGGTAATTGTACCCAATAATCATGACAAAACCATTTCATGGTAAGACAATGTCATAGCATCATCCTAGGGGTTTATTTATTGCTTAATTAATCTATCTTGGGTAAAGTGTAGTCAAAGCTTTTATTTTCAGCACAAGGCTCTAAGCACTAATTCATGCATATGGATTAGTGCATGTAAAGGCTGGAGGATAAAATATAAACTTTGTAACCTATCTTGTTCAAAGAGGGAAAAGGGGAAATTCAATTTAGATGATTTGGTATGACAATTATAAAGGAAATTGTACCCAGTAATCATGACAAAACCATTTCATAGTAAGTTAGTGCCACAACACTAACCTATTTTCATTTATTGCTTAATTAATCTATAGAATGAATATGATTTTACTAAACTTTTAGTCTTTGGATGTAAGAAAGCTAACTTGAGTGCCATAGAAATTGTATCTTCTATTTTCCTATTTATTCACCTGTTATGTTAGGTGTAATGCTAAAACTGTTATGAATGTTAAAAAATAGAAATCTAATTTGTAACTTGAAGAATAAGTTCATCATGTTTATTTAATGATAGCCTAAAAGTTCATCTACTTCCTATGCATAAAAATAATCTATTTTGCACTTTGTAAATATCTTCAAAGAATAATTGGTGACTTTAATGGAGTAATAAAAATACATAATAGTTTGACTTAAATTTCATGACTCACCTAGGAAAAAACACTACCTATGTGGCGATAATAAATTAATGAAGGATAATTTATACATGCATAAAAGAAAGATATGGGGTTCTTTCAAATCTATTACCATTGCAAAATCCAACATCAAAAATTAAACACCCTTGCAATTTCATGCTATGTTTTGCACTTATTTTAATATCCATTCCCTTAGCATGTTTTAGGGATCATTTTAGCCAGTTCTTGGCCTTTTCCTTCACGAGATTGCCAAATTTCTTCATCAAATTCTGATTCTTCTCCTTGACCTCAGACCACCTACTAAATTTTTAGTGATTTCTCTAGGACACTAGTGCGACATGTGGACATCTACGTGATGTGCTAGAGTCTCACGAGTTTCCAAAAATTTAAATGTCACTTCCCGCTAGTTGCTTGTTGTCACTTGCTATAACACCTATCTATAAAAAATGCATTCAACATCTAAATATGACCCTTCATCTTTCATAAGCTTCATACAAAAGTAACCTTTGAATCTAACTTATGCAATCTCCTTCTCTCCTTCTCTTGGCTATGCTTGGCTAAACATACCTCCATTTTTGAAGCTTGCTAAAGTTGCATGCTATCAGATTTCTATTGACAACTCTATGTGCTCACTTCTCTCTTCTACATCATGTTGGTAATATTATTTTAATAACTTATTACTCTTGTTTGAAAAATATTTCATCTTTTCTTTATCATTTCCTTCTACGTTTACATTGGAAAATCTCTTGGTGACCATTACAACCATTTATCCAAGATAACATACACACACTAGGGCATTCTCCCCCGTAGACCAAGAAATTATAGGTTTACTTTATTATTATTCTTAGTCCTAGATTCACATAGGATAAGAGCACACACATTTTCCATTACTTCTCTATCATTGGCTTCTCATGGAGTTTGAAAGACCAAAATAGGGGCTTGACCATTCGTGGCAAGCCCCTAAGCAGCCCCAACCATTTTTCTTATCCTAGCTATAGGTTTTTTGGAAGATATTCAACTACGCATAGGTTTTCTTGTATCATCCTTTCTCTTGTCATTTCATTAGTTTATTTGTTCTAGTTAGTTTAACTTCATTTTTGTATCATTTGGTATCCCCTGGTTTTTTAATCTTTTGTTGCACAAGTAAGTTCAAAATCTAGTGAAAACTTTGAGTTTTCCTCTATTCTAGGATTACAACACATAATCTGGATGACAATGTGTGATTTGGACTATGACACATTGCGCAAACATCTACACATTGTGGTTGTGTCTGAGATAGTGAACTCCATCTTTTAGTACCAAGTTCCTCTCATTCTACTATTTACAATTCTAAATCCAATATTTTGATTCTATATTTTAATTTCCTGTAAATTAGCATTTTTACAACCCAACTCACATTTGATTTAATATAAGTTTAAAAGTTAAATGTAACACATCTTCTGTATTATATTTTGGTAAACCTACCGCTTTCACACTTTAAACACTTTCTTTTTTATTTTATTTTCTTCCAAAAATAAAAAGTCTAATTTTTTGTGGCCTTTGACCGAATTGTCTAAATCTTTCTTCATTATTTTCTATTTCTAACACTTTCTCATGGATTGTTCTAGTTCTTTCTCTTGGGATTCTTTACATGTGTACATTATGGGTCCTATGAGGTATTCTCTTATTTCATTAATTATTTTCCATGTGTCTTGGATGATATAGCCTTCATCTATAACATGGATACCTCTACATGTTCCATACATTAGAGACTTTATTATATCTCTAATCTTTCTACCTTCATAGCTCTTATGCATGTCTTTCCTTTTATATGAAAAGACTTCACTACATTTATTTCTATTATCTATCATAAGAGATATTTTTGATACTTCTACTTCTCTACATCTTCCATAGTCCATGATGATACCATGTCTCTTCCCACTTCTCTCCCTCCTTCGGATACACATTCAAAATCCTTGGAGATCCCGAAGGATGTGGAGACTTCTTTCTCTTCATTCATCACTTGTGAAGATCCTATTCTTATAGTTGATGATACGCCTTCACCACCTATTTCTCAAACTTCCATTGATAATCTTTCTTTCAATGCCTTTTATGATTGTTGCCCTATTTTGGCTTTAGGCCAAAATAGCCCAGAATCTCCAAGACTTGGAAAAAATATTGTCAAAATCCTTGAAAATGCCTAAGTATTGCCTTGTTGGTAGGTTCAAAGGTTCACGAACCTGCCAATGTGTCAATTTCCTTTCATTATGTTTTGCAAGGTCATCGTCAGCAGTTTGACCAGTTCACGAACCATCAAACTCACTGACCATGGTTCACCAGTTTGTCAATTCGCCGATTGATCGACACAAAGACAAGGAAAATGAAGAAAAAGAGCTAAGTGTTCATCGACGAGAAAGGTGGTTCACAAACTGAAAGGTTCACCAATCACCATTTTTTACCGATGACAAACAAAGAAGAAAGAAGAAAGCTAAGTGTTGGTCGACAAGCAAAATGGTTCGCAAACTGAGAAGTTCACCGACCGAGAGGTTTTTTATTATCCAAGTCACTGATGATAAAGAAGATAGAAAGGAAGGCAATGTATGAAAAGAAGAGATAAAGTGCTCATCGATGAATTTAGTAGTTTGCCAATCGAGAGGTTCACCAATGAATGGTGTTGCTAACAAAGGATGGTTCAACAAAGGAAAATTCCACCAATAGAGGAGAGAGAAGAGGTGACATGGATAGTTCATGAACTGAATTGTTTGCCAATCCTCAGGTTCGCTGATGGGCGAATACATTGATAAAGAAAACCAATGCAAGGATGGGTTGGCAAGGAGAAAGTGGGGATCTTGATAGTGAAGGATTAAATGTAAGGCATGAAAGTCAAAATATCAAAGAGCACCAAATGTTAAAGTATAAAAATTTAAAATCAACACTTTAAAGTGTTGTAAAAGCTTTACCTATCCCTGT
This sequence comes from Cunninghamia lanceolata, assembly GCA_027924645.1. Lineage (NCBI taxonomy): Eukaryota > Viridiplantae > Streptophyta > Pinopsida > Cupressales > Cupressaceae > Cunninghamia > Cunninghamia lanceolata. The sequence continues at coordinate 6,178,236 of BSBN01000209.1, forward strand.
CCTAAAACACATTTCTTTCATGTGAATCAGTGCCAAAAGTGCTATTGTAGGATAGGAATGGACATTGAGGCACGTCTCTTATATCTCACCTAGAAGCACGCCTAACGTACATCCAAGGCACCATTATTACAGGGTGAATCAAATCAGGCTGCTCAAATAGTGCCAAAACATTAATGCACTAGTACCAGAGGTGGAAGAAGTGAATGACATAGTGTGTGCAGGTTCCCCAGATTGACAAATTTCCCTGTAAGAAGGACCTCTTGCATTAAAGTCTCTAGTACCTAGAGATGGGTAACCTTCTAAACTGTAGTTTTGCAAACACCCTAGGATCCTAGGTGTTATAAATTGTACAAATTTCCTAATAGGGGCATTGGGGTTGTGACACATTGCAACATGGACAACCTGCAAAAATTGTTGATTGGGTTTTCTCACACCTAGAGTTGCATAGTGAAAATGACAATGTTATATATAATCATGTAAAGATGCATTTTTAAGAGGTTGGTTGGTCGCTGGGTCATTATCTAGGCTAAAGTGTTTAATGTCTAATCATAGCCTCATGACCTTTCCTAGAACTGTATGAATCTAATGGATTGTGTCCACTCTTGGACTTCTTTTGTCTTCATTTTTAGTTCAACTATGACGAGAAGGTTGTCATTCTGTGTCTTTTCTAATCTGTATTGAGCTATTCTTCCTTTGTAATGGCTATTTAGCCTTCATGACCAATAAAAATTACTAATATTTGTCTCTCTTTATTTATGCACTATGTAACTTACTTGAAAGCTGCACACTTATTTTTTGGATGAACGATCCTTCTTTTAGTTGTAGTTTTCTATTTGAACCACTTTTGAAGTTATATGAGTTTGTGTAAGCTTCTTTCAGTTGTGGAGGTCATTGTTGTGTTATATCATGTCCAACCAAATGAACTAAATCTAGTGCATCACCTCTTTTATTTCAGTTCTCCTTATTTCCCTTTTCCTCAGTGGTGTTAGATTGGGTTTAGTTATTTTCTCTGAGCCTTAAGCTCACAAGGAGGAACCAACCTTCTATGGAGGTTTGGTCTCATTTACAAGGTCCACACCTTGAGACCAATCCAATGTTTCACTAAATTTGTTGTAGCAACAAGATTCAACAACATGGTGCAAATTTAGGTGACAATAGTTTTTGGCACGCCTGATGGGACCAGTTTGATGATCCTCTACATCCATTAAAGAGTTTTGGTATGCTCTTTGGTGCATCTTGCCATTCAAGGCAGGTTTTCTTCAACACCATGGCGACTCTATTGATCAGTCTCCTAGTTTGAGCAGTCCATGGGTTCAAAGATTCATCAAATATTAGATTTTGGTGATGCTCTTGGTCTTTTCCAGCGCTTAGGGTTCTCAAATCACCCAGAAACTCTTCTTGGTATGTATCCACTTTTCTCCAGATGCAAACCTATTTTTCTCTATTTTAGATATTTTCTATGATTATCTAGCATTTTTTGATGCCCCAGTATGTCAAATTTCTATGGAAACTATGGCTTTTCCCCTCTACCTAGTCATAATGCAAATTATTTGCCTCCCTATCAGCCATATCGGACCCAATATGCCTCTAGTTTTATGCAAAACACCCCTATTTTAGTAGGTTATTAGCATCCTTATGATGCTTGCCTCCCTACCTCCCTTGCTCAGCCTTCTTAGTAGCCTAATCCTACTTATTACCAACCTCAAGAAGACCACTTTGCTCCTAATTAGTGTGGTTACTCTCCTAACCCACCTCAAGAGGACTATGATTTTAACAATATGAGTCTCAAGGACATAATGATGGACATGCAAAAGAGGTTGGATGCGATTAAAGAGCAGGAGTATGAACAACAACAAGATGAGCTTTCTCATCAAGCCTTCCTTCACCAGCAACAGATGGAGGCACAAGAAAGAGCTTATCAAGAGAACCTGGCTTTCCAGCTTGTAGCTAAAGAAGAACAAATGAGGCAGTTGCTTGCCCAGAGGTAAGTGACCCATTCCGTGCCCTCTTTTCCCAGTTTCAGACAACCCCCTCTTGCAGCTGTAAACCCACCTATCACAGAGTGGGCTTCCACTTTCAAGGTCCCAAAATTTAGGTAGGGAAATCCTCTTGAAGCCCCATTATAGTCTCCTTAGTTTAAAATCCCCAGCTTTAAGGAGTTGCATCCTGTGCAAAACCCCTCTAAAACCCTAGATCAGCCTCAATACTTCAAATTTTCAAGTTTTAGAGGTCCTCATCCTTCACAAGACCCTATTCCTGTGCAAAACCAACCTATTTCCCCACAGGAACAATTTTTTCAAGAACCCTCTCCCCTCCAAGAAATTGAAGAGGCTATTTAGGCTCCCGTTCCACATCATTCTTCTTGCCCTAGTACCATTTCACTCTTCAAGGGCGGACCTATTGTTTGGTGAGAAAATCATTTGGATGAGCCAGAAGTGGAGGTGGAAGAGAAAGAAATTAAAGAGGAACAATTCATTGTTCCTATGTTTACAAAGGAAGAATTCATTGAACATCTTACACCTGTAAGTGATGTTAATTCGAATGAAGGGATGAATCCTCTAGATTTTAGCTCTTTTGAAGCGTTTTCTCATGTATCCAACCAAGCAAACAAGAATTAAATATAATTATTGCATGGTGAGAAACTTCAATTGCAGAGGCAACTCATGCATTTTCATGTGGAGGAGGTGCAACCAAGTGAAGAAATTAAAGAACATTCTGATGATAGATATTTGGTGCCTCTTGAGGTTGCAATTCATTTGCAGGATCAATATGATGAAGGATCCGTTTCTCCCTTTGTGGGGAGATTTGTTGAGGTTGCAGAGGCTTTTGTCCTTGAGGCTACAGGGGATGTTGAATTTGATGGCATTGGCCTATTTTGATGAGCTTCCATGTTTTGTAAAGGATATTGGTGAAAATGAGGCTTTAGCTCATGAAGGAGAGTATATGGATAGCCTTTTTTTGAGGAATGAAGAGGTTGATGTGCATAGGATTGTTCTTCAGGTTGAACAAGATATGAGACAAGAGTCTTTTCCTTTGGTAGAGGATCCCAGTGTTTCCTCGATCCTTCAGGAATGTTATCATAAGGTTGTGGTGAGTCCTCCCATGTAGAAAAGTGAGGAAGATCTTGAAGATGCTTCCTTTTGGGATGAGTTGGAAGACTTCTACTCAAATTATGAGGTCAAGAAAACATCCTTAGAGGAAGAGATCCTTGAGTAGAGTGTACAAGGTGTGGAGGTGGACACATTTCCAAGTGAGCCACAAGAGCTGGTGCTTTCAAACTAGCAAGAGAAGAAAGAAACAAAGCAGTGGCATGCGATCAACTCTATTGATTTGCATGTCATTTCAAGGGGTTGCCCTATCAGGAATCTGGCCCAACTGGAGACATATGAGAAGGAATCCCTACCTATCATGCTTATTTCAAATCATGAGGTTGAACAGCAAGAAGGGCTAGATCAGCCCATTTATGCACTTATAGGAAGATGCATTTCCAATCAGCTTATGTAGTGCCCACCCATGTGCAACTATTATCATGTCCTATTATTTCTTATGGTTAGATTAAATGATATATTGATTTGATTATTATATGATGTAATTAAAAGATGGATATGTGCCTTGCTAGATTATGCATCCTCCTTGGTCATTATATGTTGCTTCGGCTATGTTCTCCATTGTTGGATTTGATGCTTTGCCTTGAGTGTGTAGGTATATTTTTACAGGTACCTAACCAATGAGTGGGAAGTGGAGAAGTTGAAATGGGATGCTTAGCCATCTCTCCTTACCTAGTCCTAGTGGTTGAGTTGTTGACTTTGTGTTTCTTGTGGTAGGTTAGCTGCTTGACCCATCCTATTCAGTTGTGAATTGAAGGATGTTTCTAGTGTCTATGTAGTTTGCCTCTCATCTAAATCTGTTGTGATTCTGGACCCTTGTGTTGTGATTAAACCTATAAAGTGTGAATGAGTCCTTTGCATCTGTTTCTTCTAGCTTTTCGCATTATATTTTAATTTATTTCAAAAAATATGTTTTCCGTGTTTTTGAAATATTTAAATGGTTAGAAACAAGAAAACAAATTATCTAATTTGAGTTAATAGTTTTAAAATTGTGGAAATTGCATTATATTTCATTGTTATGTGCTTGGGAAATAAATTAATTTCTATTTATTAGAATTATCTATTTCTAGAATTTTGTCTTAAGTAGAATCACTTTATAAAGGAGATTAAGTTTAATTATGTGAGTGTTTGGATTTTATGGAATGCAGTTAAATTATATTGCAATTACCTTGTAGAAATAACTCCATTAATTTTATTAGTTAATTTTCTATTATTTCAAATGTATTTTGGAATAGATATTTGGGAATGGGAAATACAGAAAATAAAAGAAATGAGAAAATAAAAAGGGTTTTGGGAGCATATAAGGAAAATAGAGTTCTATTTTTTTAATGTGTTTTTTTATATATTTTTCTCCCTCTCTCCTTCTTCTCCTTTGAAAGAAAAATTCATGGAGGTGGCTACAATTGGATTCTGCTTGTGTGTGGGAGTGCATTAGAATGGCCTTGGGATTGCTTCGGTGTAGGAAGAAATTCATATTGGATTCATGCCTCTCAAGAAGAGATTTTTCCATTTGAAAGATTTCTTGGAAGGAGGTATTTTCCTTGTGGTTTGATTCTTTTTGAATTTAAATTTTGCATTTACCATGCCTACAATAGGTTGATGTTTATGGTCTCTTCATTGTAGCAATGAATAGAGTTTAATGATGCAAATAACAATTAGATTGAATTTGTTATTGAATTGCATTCAAATTTTATTTTGAAAATGCATGAAAAGAGGCCAAGTTATGGCAAAATTTTCCTAGAATGGGTTGTGAGTAGGAAAGAATTTATTTGAGTTGAAAAGTAGGTTGTTGTGGGTATTAGAACCATAAGGGAACTTTTAGATTTTTGAAATTTTATGTATTATGGAAGTTAGAAATTTGGGTGTTCTCGAGGGAGGTCTCCAAATGGTGAATTTGGGGGTTTTATGGTTTTTTTTTCCCTCTTATTGAAAAATGAAAATTATATTTTAAACCTTAGTTTTTAGTATTATTTTGTGAGATGAAAAGTCTCATGAGGGAAATAGGATTCCCTACTTATTGGATATGAGTGTCGCATGTTTTGACCTTGTTTTTCATGCTTTGACTTTTTGGTCAAAGTTAACCTTTTTATAGGCCTTATGTTAGAATTGTATACTTTTGGCTATGTGGATATGGGTGTTATGTGCTTTGACCTCATTTCCCTATGTTTTGACCTTTTTAGTCAAAGTGGACTTTTTGGTCAAATTAGACTTTAGGTCAAAGTTGACCTTTGTATAGGCCTTATGTTAGAATTGTATAATTTTGGCACATGGATATGAGTGTTATATGTTTTGACCTTTTGGGCCATACTTGACTTTTTGGTCAACATTTGACTTTTTAGTCAACGCTTGACTTTTTGGTCAACATTTGACTTTTTGGTGAAAGTTAACTTTCAATTTGAGTTGACTTTTGGACTTAGGAATGGATACTTAGTCTTCCTATGGGTTGCCTGTAGAAGGCCATAATCCCCTTGCTTCATTGTTTGATCTTGATGATTGTATGTATGTTTATTGATGTAATGATGTCATACCTTGTTTTGCGTGCTATTTCCATTTTGAGAAAATATTCTAGTATGCATTAATGGATGAATTGTATTATGGATTTGAAGTGTTTTCCATTATCTTCTCCACTGCAATGAAATGGTATGTTAGTGATGATGTATTAAAGAAGGATGTGTATGAATTTAAAAGTATTGATGCTCTTGTGTTAATCTCTTTCCCTTCTATCACTTGGTTGGGTCATGAGTAACCCCATGGTGAATTATACATTGGACTGTGATATGCGTGTATTCATGTGTGCGTGTGCATTGAATTCTACTAGTTATTTTATCCCCTTGGTATTACGTTGGATGTGTGTGGAACCCATGTTCAACCTTGTGTGGATTACCTTGGAGCCTTGTTGAAGGCCTTGTTTGTGTGAGATGGCTTCATAGCGGTGTTGCCATGATCTTCTTCTCCATAGCTCGAGGGTTGCCTAGAGTGGCATACATCTATTGTGCTTGACGATGGTAATAAGGTAGGGTGGTGGGTAACATTTCTCCATTGGTTCTACAAGAAGATCTCTTAGGAGCACGAAGAGTTCCTTGCATATTATTTACTTTATGATTTGTTGTATCTCGTGCCTATTGGAGCACTTTGGAGGTGATTTATTAATGTTGTAATATTATTATTTGTGTAATTTAATTATTGGAGTGTGATCCTTCCATGTTTGGGAAGTAGCCTTTGTCATGTAATTGTATTATGATTTCATTTGGTTAGAAAATGAACCTTGTTTAGAAAGGAATTTATCATGCTCTAGCATAGTTTATTTTGATGGAAATGGCTAAATCAGGATGTTGGAGTCCTCTGTTTATTGTTGTAATGATATCTTATGCTATGTTTATGATTTGGGTTGTAATGTTCCCACATTATGGTTGAGATTCCCATTATTGCTTTTAGCCCATCTTGACGTTAGTATCAAACGAGCATAGAATTTCGTGTGATATTTCTCATATTTGGTATGTATGTTAGAATGATAGGAAATTGTATATTTACCTTTATTTTAATTATTTTTATAATTTTGGTTAGTTAGCATGTGGATTCATGGTTGGTAATTGGATGCTTTGTGTTTGATCCATGTTGGGCATTTTGTCCTTGTGAGGCTTTGTGATAGATCCTCCCTTCGACTTGTTGGCCATTGTCGATGTTGTTTGGTTTGTTGGCCATTTATCTACTTGGGTTGTTCTTGTCTTGAAGAGAAGTGTGTCACCTTTTATCCACCTTCTCCTTGTGCCTTGGTGTCTTTGTGTGGTGGTTTTGTGCTTGAATGTGCAATTGTGACATGTGAGTGTTACATTTGCATCGCAAAAAATTTGTTCATCCTTTTTTGTCCATTAACGTCCTAGTGTAAAAGCTAGGGCATTACAACTTAGGTGGTTAAGTGAGTTTTTATTTGTCCTTGGGGTATCATTTCACCACTTTTTTGTATTCCCATCCCTTCCCCACCTCTTGTTAACTACCCACATGCATGTAAAGTACTATAAATTGTTAAGAAAGGACAATCACTTTCAGGAACTAGTTAATGGCTTTATTTGAGGTCATTTCCTTGTTGTTAGTTTAGGTTTAGATTAGGTTTGTTTTGTGTTAGTTTTCTTTCCTCCAAGTGCATTTTTCATAGAATGCATTCAAATTAGTAGAATGTATGTTTTGTTCCCTTTGGTGTGTTTGTATTTGCCTTGTTTCATTTTGTTGTTGGGGCAATTTTTCAGTGTTGCTCTGGTTAGGATGTTTCATGGCTGTTTTGACTTTGTGCCCAATGGATTTTCTAAGGCCACTGGTTTCTTTTGTTTAGCAGACAAACACCCCTATAAAGTCACCAAAATGTTGACCTATTTTGGCTTCAGGCCAAAATAGCCCAGAATCTCCAAGACTTGCAAAAAATGTTGTCAAAATCCTTGAAAATGCCTATGTCTTGCCTTGTTGGTAGGTTCAAAGGTTCATGAACTTACTGATGTTCTGATTTCCTTTCATCATGTTTTGCAAGGTCTTCATCGGTGGTTCTACCGGTTCACGAACCATCAAATTTGCCAACCATGGTTCACCAATTCGTCAGTTTTCCAATTGACTGACATAGGGACAAGACAAAGGAAGAAAAAGAGCTAAGTGTTTATTAATGAGAAAGGTGGTTTGCAAACTGAAAGGTTCACTGATAGATATTTTTTCTGATGAAAAATAGAGAAGAAAGAAGACAAACTAAGTGTTAGTTGAGAAGTAGAATGGTTCGTGAACTGAGAAGTTTGCTGACCGAGAGGTTTGTCGATTATCCAAGTTGCCAATGAAAAAGAAGATAGAAAGGAAGGCAATACATGAAAAGAAGAGACAAAGTGATCATTGGTGAATTAGGTAGTTTGCCAACTAAGAGGTTCACCAACAAATGGTGTCGCTGACAAAGGATGGTTCAACAAAGGAAAATTCCACTAATAGAGGAGAGAGAAGAGATGACATGAATAGTTCACGAACCGAATGGTTCACCGATGGGTGAATGGGTCGATTAAGAAAACCAATGCAAGGGTGGGCTGACAAGGAGAAAGTTAGGATCCTGATAGTAAAGGATTAAATGTAAGGCATGAAAGTCAAAATATCAAAGAGCGCCAAATATTAAAGTATAAAAAATTAAAATCAACACTTTAAAGTGTTGTAAAAGCTTTACCTATCCTTGTCCCAAAACACATTTGTTTCATGTGAAGGCTTCTGTTTAGCACCAAAAGCGCTATTGCAGGATAGGAATGGACACTGAGGCACGTCTCTTGTATCTCACCTAGAAGTACACCTATAGTACATCTAAGATGCCATTGTTGGAGGGTGAATCAAATTAGGCTACTCAAATAGTGCCAAAACATTAATGTGCTAGTACCAGAGGTGGAAGAAGTGAATGACACAGTGTGTGTAAGTTCCCTAGATTGACGGATTTCCCTGTAAGTAGGACCTCTTGCATTAAATTCGCTAGTACCAGGATATGGGCGACCTTCTAAACTATAGTTTTGCAAACATGCTAGAATCCTGGGCATCATAAATTGTATAAATTTCCTGACAGGGCCAAGGGGTGTGACACATTACAGCATGGATAACCTGCAAAACTTGTTGACTGGGTTTTCTCACACCCAGAGTTGCACAATGAAAATGACAATGCTATATAAGCATGTAAAGATGCATTTTTAAGAGGTTGGTTGGTTGCTAGGTCATTATCTAGGCTAAAATTTTTAATGTCTAATCATGGCCTCATGACCTTTCCCAGAATTGTATGAATTTGATGGGTTGTGTCCTCTCTTGGACCTCTTTTGTCTTCATTTTTAGTTCAACTATGAAGGGAAGGTTGTCATTATGTGTCTTTTCTAATATGTATTGAGATATTCTTCCTTTGTAATGACTATTTAGCCTTCATGATCAATAAAAATTATTGATATTTGCCTCTATTTCTGCACTGCGTTTACTTGAAATGTACACACTTATTTTGTGGATGAATGATCCCTCCTGTAGTTGTAGTTTTCTGTTTGAACCTATGTTGAAGTTATATGAGTTTATGTAAGCTTCTTTTAGTTGTGGAGGTCATTGCTGTGTTATACCAGGTCCAACCAAACAAACTAAATCTGGTGCATCACCTCTTTTATTTCAGTTCTCCTTCCCCTTTTCCTCAGTGGTGTTAGATTAGGTTTAGTTATTTGCTTTGATCCTTAAGATTAGAGGGAGGAACCGACCTTCTTTGGAAATTTTGTCCCATTTGCAAGGTCCCACACCTTGAGACCAATCCAATGTTTCATTGAATTTGTTGCAGCAACAAGCTTCGACAACAGGGTACAAACTTAGGTAACAACAGTGACTCTTCTTCGAGTGATGATGAGGCTCATGCTTCTATTGATCTCTTCTCTTGGCAAGATGGACTCTTTCATTTTTTGTCCCCTCCTCCTTCTTTGGAGGATGAACTCCCTCTTGCGGACAACATTGAGCATGCTAGCATCATTCATCACTTCGTTTTAATGTCGCATTGGCCAAAATTCCTCTTTCGATAGATATTGAGCATCATTTGCATGATCCTTTATCTATTATTTATTCTCCTACATCAAAGCCATATATTTTAAACCTTGACCCTTACCATTATATTTATCCACCTTCTTTTTCTACTACCACTTCTATATCATTCTCTTTTAAGAAGATATCACCATCTATTTCTTGTGAGCTACCTTCTATTGCTCCTTCTACATCTACATGGCTATTCTCTCCTTTGTCTTCTAAGATTCTTGCATACCTCTCTCCTATTGGTATGGGAACTCTTTCTTTTCAGAAATATAATGGCCATGTCGATCCATTGCACCACTGTGAAACACTTCTCCACCATATGCTTGGTTCATCAAAGAAAATTTTAGTGGCAGGTTGTCACTAATTGGTGATTTTCTAACTTTCAGGGGGTTGAAAATGGTGAATATTACCAATTTTGGTAATATATTCTTTCACCCAAATTTGATTGTATTTTTAGGCTTGTAGCTTCAAATCACCCACAAATTGATATTTTAATAGCTTAGAATAGCATTAGATCGCCATACTATTTATTACAGTTTGGTTTTGATCGTTGAGATATTATAGAGGCAATTTTTAATATGGGTCTAATCACCTATCATGTAAATTTTCATTTTCTAAACTTAGGTTTCAATTGACCACCTTTTTTACATTAATTGAATGTATACAATGGTGTGACCAGAAATGAAATTATAGGCAATTAGGGAAAGAGGGGCATGATCGCAAGTGAAATTATAATCAATTAAAGTCAAATAGTGGTGCAGTCACCAATGAAATTATAGTAAATTAAAGAAAACGTGTAATGTCACCATGCAATGATAGGTATATTTGGGAAAACATTTATTATAGCCATTGAATTATAAGCAGTTTAGAGAAAGCATGGCCCATCACCTTAGAATTATAGGTGTTTAGGGTTAATGTGTTTAATTTCCCATGCAAAACATAGTATGACTATATAGTATGGATTGGTATTTATGTAAAACAATACTTCATTCACTCTTTAGGCATCCGATTTTGGATTGACCCATTTCCTAGATTGTGAGTTTGTAATTTTTGGTATTCTAGAGTTGCATTTGATCAATCCACTATAAGCTACCAATAGTGCGATAGGAGGGTACATTCTCAAAAGTTGGGGAATAGACACAAGCTACAACTCTACTTCAATCTTCCATTCTTGGTGAGTAACACTGGCATAAATTTTAATTTGCATCACATTTTATATTGTATATTGTATGATTAATATCTATAACAAGAGCTCTCATGTGTACCTATGATCCTACATATTTGTCATTTGTCAATATTGATTTAAATAATTTTTTATTTATAGTAGTTCTATATTATTTATTCTATGATTATTCTCTATAACAATAGTTTTATATTTATTTTTTACGTAGACTGTATGAGTGGTCCCTGATATATTTCCTTATAAATAAATATATGTCGATGGTTTTGCCTCCGTGTCCCCTGCCTCCGTTCTGTAGACAGGTGAAAGGCACATATTTTAGTTGACCCACATCATCAGATCAAACCAAATCAACAACTTGTGAGGCTCTAATGAGAAAATAAATATGCAAAGACAAGGAGGTAGTGTCATTGGTCAAAAAATCTTATGTGTCAGTTGGGGGCATGCATCCATTTTATTTTAATATGCCCATGGTGTAGGTCCATAGGCTTGAATGCATTGCTAGGGTCCACTTGTATAATTTTTTATTAAGATCTTGTAGTAATAAACACACATGTTTTATTTATCCTTTCCTGTCAGATCAAATTGCATCAATTCTCGGTGGCCTGCTCAAAGGTGGAAATGAAGATCATCCAAGCAAGAGATAGTGCCATTGACTAGAAAAGGTGATGTGTCAATTGTTGGGCCCCATACTATTAGGTGTATAGGTCGTAGGTACAAGTGTATAGGTCATAGTTACAAGTGTATAGGTATTAGCTATTGGGGCCCACTTGTATAAATTTATTAAGAGCATGTAGCATTAAACACACATCTTTTATTAATCTTGGGCTATTGGATCAAACTGCATCAACGCCTGGTGGGGCTCAAGTGTGGAAACAAAGATTATACAAGTGGTAAAAAATGCCTTTGGCTAGAAAAGGTGATGTGTCAATTGTCAGGCCCCATAGTATTAGGTGTATAGGTCATAGCTACAAGTGTATAGGTAGTAGCTACTAGAGCCCACTTGAAATGATTTATTTATTAGTAAACCAAAAGCCACATGTTTTATTTATTCTAAACTGTGGGATCAAACTATATCAATGACTCGTGGGTCTCCAAGGATAAAACAAAGATGGTCAGAGTGGGGGGAAACACCATTCGCTAATAAAAAAGTGACATGTCAATTGCCGATTCCCACAAGAATATTATATTAAACTAAATGAATGTAATTAATTAATAATATTAATTTAATGGTCCATGAATGAAAATTAGTTCCTTATGCATTTTAAAATCTACAATGTTATAATCAAGGGAATATATATATTTTAGAATCTACTAGAGATTTGTTTCTCACATTATTATTATTTTATATAAGCATATGTTCTTTATTATGTTATTTTTTAAATTACTATTCCCCTAAATTTTGATTGTTTGGGATATTCTAACAATTGAATCCATTGCTAGGGCCCACTTGAAATGATTTGTTTATCCCACTTGTGTATAATTTTATTAGTAGCTCGTAGTATTAAAACAATGCCACATGTTTTATTTATTCTGCACCATGCAATCAAAATTCATCAACAACTTGTAGGGCTCCAAGAATAAAACAAAGATTGTTAGAGCAAAAGGCTATGCCATTGGCCAAAAATGGTGACGTGGTAATTGGTTGTGCCTGCAATAGTTTTAATTTAATCATTAAATTAATAATTCAATTCCCCACATAATGATTAAATATTAAAATATTGTCCATCTTTCATGACCTCCCTAATTTTTTGCATTATCTCATACATGTGTCATCTTCTCATTCACTAAAAGTACTTCAATTTTCTTCATTTCATTGAGTATTGATTCACATATGCATAACATAAATATTTTAAATTTGCAACTTCGAGAACACTACTTTAACACTTTCCTAATACTATTAGAGGAAGATGTCATCCTCAAATCTAGAAAATTAAACACTGAGAGGAGCCCATCAAAGAGAAAGAAGGCCACCATAAAGTCCTATTTTAATCAGCAATAACAAGATTTTGTAGCGGGTGATGGTCCATCAAGAATAAATAACTAGGAAAATTTACCCAAGATTGAGGAATTCTATTGGAATGAGCTTGATAATGAGGAGGCATCAACTAAAAATCTTGAAGGAGGTAGGCATGATGTGGTTCAATTTGGTAGTGAAAGCATGAATAATGAGATCACATAGGGAGAAAATATCCATGCTATTGGTGTGGTGGACCCAAGTCTGAAATCTTGTCGAATAAATGTAAAGCATGTTAGTGGGACATGTCAATAAATTCTCAGATCGAATGGGTTTCTAAGTATCCATTCATAAACCTATGAATAATGAAGATGGAGAGGGCATGCCAAAACTATGTCGATGTAAGATTTGTAGCTAGAAATTGAAGAAAGATAAGACATTGCAATTGAAATTAGACACTATTGAGAAGTATGTAGGTAAAGTTTATGAAAAGGTAAATGTAAATGGAGAGTTGAAGTCAATGATGTGCTAGAAAATAAAATATGAATGTGCTTATGCTTAGAATGCAACCGAATACAAAGAATATATGCAATCACAGGAATGACTTGTTGTTGTTGGATGTTCTATATTTGCTCTATTTGGAAGGTCATAGAAGCAAGTCATTTATCAAAAACTATATATCTCACAATTATATTCCATATATTAAATAGAGGTTGACTGTTGATAGATTTTTTGGAATATAGGAATTCAATGCAATTTATTGGAGTGCCCAACTTTCCACTCTCCAATTGGTTTGTCAACAATGGTTGGGAATGGGTTTAGTGTCTGGCTATGGTGAAGTAGGATCTAAAGGAGAAATTGAATCAGGTGAATTTCTTTGCCTTGTCTTTGAATGAGGTGATGGCCATTGAAAATACTTCTTGGGTGTGTATGCACAAAATTTATATTGTAGAAAATCATATTTGCCAACCTCATCTACTTGTAGTTCGTAAAATGAAAGAAGATTGTACCTCTTCTAACCTTATGGAAATCATAAAAAATAGTTTGATGGATATTGGAGGCTTGGACAATTTGGTGATTGTAAGGAAGTTGGTCTGCATTGGTGCAGATGAGGCATCAGTCATGTAGGGTCATAGAAATGGGCTTATTATTAATTTGTAGACATCATGTTCATCGTACATGATTGACATTCACTACATGGCCCACAAAATGAATTTGGATTTTAAAATTGTGAGCCAGTTTCAATCTATTTTGAAAGTTAAAGATCTTGTTCATGAGGTGTATACATACTTTTGTAGAAGTACCAAAACGATTTTAGAGTATCAAAGATTTGTTGAAAGACTTACTCCAGGTAACAAAATACTTAAGGATGTGGATACCAAGTGGATATAGTTACATAGACTGTAAATAGATTGTTCCAAGAGTGTACTGATACTGAGACACTATTGAGTCTATCTGGGATTCTTCCCTTGTTGGAAGAAATGAATGTTTTGTTAAAGAAGGCATAAGGCATAATAACATGTGTATTGTAGAATAGTCAAATTTATAGAAAATGGTATGTCTTACTCTAGAAAATCTATAAAATAATGAATTTGAAGCATTTACACGTCCAAAGCTTGTAAGTTCGCAAGTAATGGTAGAAAGTGAACACCTGAATAACTTTATGGAGTATAATGATGTAGGTGATTTATGTGCATCAATGCATAGATATAAGATAGAATTACACTACTTTAGTAAAGTTGGATGGAGCACTTGAGTTAGACAAAAAAAGCTACAAGAGAGGATTTTAAAGATCTTGTGTCTTCTGCAAATGATACATTTCAGGAAATTGTGAGAAGTCTATCTTCTAAGATCAGAGAGCACTTCCCTTGAGATGAACTTCTAGAAGAAATGGCTATAGTTTATCCTCAATATTAAAATTCCATAACTATGTCTTTTGTTAGTTCACCATAATATTTTCAGAGCAAGGTAAGATACTTGGCTGATCATTTTAGTAGAATGATAGAAATAAATGGAGTATGGATAGAAGGAATAATAGATAAGACAAAGTTGGCATAAAAATCTATTTAGTTTGCATCAACAATGATTGAACATTATTGTAGACACCTAAAAATGACTAACACATTATAATCCTTCATATGCATAATTCTCTCATCAGTTTCTTCTAATTCAACATTAATTAAGTAATTCCTAATTGTTTAATTAATTTCATCTTGTCATCAATTTATCGCTCCTTTCACCAATAATTAAATAATTTCAAATTATTTAATCAAATCAATCCTCCCTCTAACCTTATTTATTCTATTTTACATTAATTAAATAAACCCATTATTTAATTAATTCACCACATCAATTCTTCTATTCCACAACAATTAAATAATTTCATTTATTTAATTGGCTAATTATTCTTCAAAAATTAAATAAATTATTCTAATTTATTTAAGTTGACTTTTCTTATCTCCTAAATAAATAAAATCAAATATTTTATTTATTTCCTATTTTCCTACATCATGCACAATAAATTAAATAAATTTATTTATTTAATTTCAATTTATCTTCTCATCTTCTATAAATCTTCTCATGCACATAAATTAAATAATTTATTATTTAAGTTTATCCATTGCACGTCAAAAATAAAATCATGCATTGAGTCTAATTGGCTTTAAATCTTTGTTTTTATCAATTAATTAATTAAATAGAAAATTAATTCTATTTTATGAAAATCAAATCACTATTTTTATCCAAGAAAATAATTAACTCTTTAAAACAAGCTTTTTGCATGTACACATGTCATGTGCACATTCCTTCATGTCTTCTCAAATTATCTCAACCATTGATTCAATCTAATTTTCTCCACCATTGATCAAACTTTTTTGAAAGCTATAAATACGTCTATCCTCTCATTCATAAACACTCCACGATCTTTGAGCTTTGAGCCTTTATTACAGTGCTTTGAGCATTTATCCACTATCATTGAGCACTTTGCATTCATTGAGCCTATCATTCTTCCATCATTGCTACTATAGTTATGCTTTTAGTATTTTGAGCAATCCACATCAATTCCAAGGAATAAATATCAAGTGGTAATATATTTTTATTTATGCATTATGGATTTAGTTTATGCACTTGATCATTCTTTGAGTTAAGGTTGATTTTGGATTTGATTGTCTCCTTTGCTTTCCAATTTCATCATATACATTTTTGCATGCTCAGTGGGACTCACTTCCTTGATTTTTAATGAATTTAACTTGAGAATTTGTGATTTTTAAGCTACATGTATGGAATTGCACTTTTGATTGATGAAACAATGCTTTTGAAGTACATAATGATGCTTTTGCAGAACAGAATGATGCATCTAATAAAACCTAGGTGCTTCTGATATACAAAATGATACATCTGATTAAAAACTTGGTGCTTCTAATTTCTTATTATTGCTTTGATTTTATGACTTTCTATAGGATTATTTAACACCTACTATCATCACCTTTGTTTGCAAGCTGATTTATTTGCAAGGATTGTTACTAGGTTTGTTTCGTAAGATGTTGTATTTGCAAACATTCTAACCCCCTACATGAGTTGTCTGACCTGATTAATTAGCTGTGTTGTGGATTCTATTTTTTTGATTTACAGGTCTGACAGTTTGGTGCTTTTGATCAAATTCCTGGCACATCCAACATATAGTGATTTGATTTTGATTGATAGAAACTCACATTTGACTTTTTGTTGTTTACTATTTTGTAGATCTAGATAGAATTACGCTTCTGATAGATAGAGTTGTGCATCTGATTGATAGAGTAGTGTTTTTGGTAGGTATACCATACATTTTTTTTATCTATCTTGGTATTGCATTTGATAAGTTATTGTGTGTATCTGATTAAGATTAGCTCACTTTTGATAAAAATATTAGCACTTTTGATAGACTCTGTTTCTCTTTTGATAAGTTCTAGTTCACTTTTGATTAATTTTGTTGCACTTTTGATTGTACTATATTTGCGCTTCTGATCTTGGAATGTCTGATTTTTATCTAAAAAATTGGTTTTGGAATCTAACTTAATTAGTGTAACTTGTCTCTATTATTGATCAAAGAAGTAAAATTAAACTGCTAATATATCTGATGCAAGACGTATTATTGAAGATTTGATTTCTCACTAACGTAGTTGTACATTTCAATTTCATAATGGAATGAAATTTGTTTGCCATGTCTTGAATTACTTAGTGTGTATGCTCTCTCCTCGCACCGAAAGGTGATCTTGGAGATCAAAATCACTCTTTAATTCCTTTACTTGATTTATTTACTTTCATTCCTAGGGACCCAAGATCAATACGTATGCTCTTCTCTTGCATCAAAAGGCGATCTTGAGAATCAAAAGTACTTGGTATCTTCTCTAGAAGGCCTGTTAAGGGATTTCATCACCTTTAAGGATAACTTTAACCACATGTTTTGGTAGGGTATATAAAGGGGAAGAGCAAAAGTTGTACCTCAATGGTGAACACAACATGTCCAAATTGATCCCCGAGACCCTCGGTCTGCCGAGACTTGGTTTGGTGACGTTTAAGGTAGGTTGCTTGGAATCCTATTCATAGACTTGTGCCCCCATCATACCTAGTGTATATTGGGGACTCCATAGTAGCCTTGTTAATCCTAGCTAAGACCTTTGTCCATGCTATCTTGTGGTGCATCGGTGCAGCAGGGGGAGAAGTGCTCACACTATTACCTCCATTGTTTAAGATAGGATAAACTTTGGGAAAGACATTAGTCTCCAAGGTAAGGGGTGTAAGGTGGTACATGACCTTTCATTCCTTATCTATCCATACAATGGAAAATGGTATCAAGGGGATGGACATCGCTATTATCTAATTAGTGGGGACCGAAGTCACACTTGGTGAGTCTACAAGATTTGACACTCCTTGATTGAATAATTTTAGGATTGTACAAGAGTGTTTGGTATTTCTTTATGTGATATAATTGTATACACCATTTGTTATCTATGGGGGTTAACAACCTTTCATAGCCAATTCCATTAAGAGTCAACAACCATTGTGTCTTTTTGTTTGCATCTCTTGCCAAAGATTTTACCAAAACTATCTATCCAAACAACTAGTTACAAAATCTCGCTTTTGAGAAACAAAAACTGACTATTGATCCACAGAGAATCATTTTTAAACTATTACCCTAAACATTTGATACACAGAGTTGCACATTTGACATACATAGCTACACATTTGATTGACAGAATTATGTTTTTCCATCTACTGTTGCACTTTTGATTTATTGCTTCCTGAGACCATTACTTGCACAAAACTGCACATCTGACTTATAGAGCTATGCATCTGATTAACCAAGTTGCACTTTTGACCTATACTGTTGTGCATTTGATTTCCTAATTTTTAAGACTTGCTTACATAGAATTGCACTTTTAAGAATTAGAGTTGCACTTTTAACCAAAAACCCCGCATTATTGATTAATTATGCTGTGCCATTGATATACAGAGTTACACTTCTAATAGCTAGTGTTGTGCACCTGACAGATAGAACTGTGCTTTTGATTAACAGTTCTGCACTTTTTATTCTAATCTTTTCTCAGCTTCATTACCATAATTGCACATTTAAGTTATCTTGTAGTCACTTCTGAGTTATTCCTTGTTGCTAGTGATATACAGTAATGCACTTTTGATACATTATGCTCTTCATTTGACATATCATATGTCTGCTTTTGAGTCATACCTCTATGCTTCTAATAAATATTCTAGCACTTCTAATTTCATATTGAGTTTCCAATCATTACACACTCAGATTTTGAGATCCTTTCATCATTTAGTCAAAAAACACATACCTGAGACATTTTATCATAGTCATCAATACTCCATCAGTCTTTCCATCAATCACCATCTTGCATCACATCCCTTTTAGAATTTAGAGATTTTATCCCTATTGAGACTTTAGGAAACAAAATTGGACATCCTCATCATCTTAGATCAGCAACATATCTTTTTATCCAACTATCCCAATCAGATTGTTAGAGTCTAAATCTAGATCTCATCCACTAGCTTGTCACTTCTTTGAGAAGTTACCTCTCTCAAATTGGAAAACAAGTCAATATCTATAATTAGTGGACTAGCTAGCTTAGGAGAGTGGCTCCTCTTGAGTTGTTAAACTTCACTCCCCATCTAGTCTTTCTTGAGCTCATTAGTCTAGTTTCTTGAAAGATAATCCTGATTTTTTATCCTATCCATGATCTAGATTTATCTCAATCCAGTTTGTTTTTCATAACTATCCAAAAATCAATCATCAAAATAATCTAATCAACCTTAGAGTCTCAACATTGTTAACAAAGTCCAAACCTCATTAATAATCCATTCCCATCCTCCAAAAGGTTTGAAATCTTTTTATGCCTCTCACTAGATCTCAATACAAGAAAAACATGGGAACCAATCAAAGTGACCCAAAGATTCCTCAAACAGATCCAAATACTCCTATTGATGCTAGACATTGTACCACTGGTATGCCTCCCCTAGTCTTTCTTCCAAGTGGGTACACCTTAGGTCCTTCATCTTCCACGGATATAGGTCAACACTCACATGAAGAACCCATAGACCTAGATGACTTAGGACTTGTTTTAGAGGAATTCTAAGATCTAGATACCTTACAAGCCTTAGATCGACTCCTAGCATCAGATCCTAATAGATATTTCCTTTTAATTTCTAAAAAAGGAGCTAAGTTGCCAAATGATTTTGATACCTCCACCCTTAAGGAGCATGACCCTATTACCCTTGCTATTGCTGCTATGGGAGAATCACATCATGTTTCCATTTCTACCATGTCTACCATAGCACCCACTATATCAGTCACACCTACACTACCACCCCATAACATTTCTTTATTACCATTTACTAATCAATTTGTCAATCCTCTTTACCAATTTCCCACATCAGTTGCTCATATTTATTCTAGCATTCCATTATCTATTCCCAAAGTAATTTCAACTATGTCCTCCATAACTTAATCCAATGTACCCATCACTTCATATGCACCCCATGTATCCAATCCATTGTCCTCTCTTTCATCACAACCTAAAACTTCTAATCCATATTCATATCTACCTCTCACCAATCCACCACATACATTACACCCTCAAACTTCAAATCCATATTCCTACCTAGATCTCACACCAATCCACCCCAAATATCATAACCTCCATTGTCTAACTATTAGGGTCTTGCAACATATCAGAACACCACATCAGAATTGGATTAAAAACTCTTACATATGCAAAAACAAATCACATATTTCACACTAGGACATACAAAGAAAACTTTCTTTTTAGAAGACGTTTGCTCTCATTCTTTCCATTGGTCTATCCCTATGATTATTTTTCCCCATAATTTTGAAATTCCCAAATTTGACAAATACAAGGGAAAAGGGGATCCAAAAGAACATCTTAGAGAGTTTTATATTTCTTTCCTAGAGGTGTCCTACAATGATACATATCTAATGCACCTCTTTCCCCATAGTCTTGGAGGGCAAGATATCAAATGGTTTTCTCACTTACCCTTAGGTATTAAGACCTTTAATGAGTTAGCTAAAAAGTTTGTAACTCTTTTTTCATATAACATAGAACACGAGATTTCCATGAAAGATCCATGCAATAATAAACAAAGAAATGGGAAAACTTTTATATCCTTTCTACAACGTTGGAGAAACATGGCTAGCAAATTTGATGAAGGGGAGTAAATCATAAAACACACAACAACAGAAATTGCACACAGAAAAATAGAATGTTCTTTTATTGATTTGGACAGCTCATCACATTACAGAATCTCAAATATAATCAGAGGAATCAATCCTCCATAGATTGCAACACATTACAACTACCTATCTCAAGACTCTAGAATTTTCTACCTTTTGTAACCCCAAATCAGTTAGGGTTTCTATTTTCCCAACTTATTTTTAGACTCTACACTTTCCCCTTATCTCTGCTACTCCCAGGGTTTCCAAAAATGGTCATAAGTAGCCCTTTTTGCCACAAGCCAAATTTTGAAATTTGCATCTCCCTCCAAAAATAGGTCAACTTCTGGGAGCCATAACTTTTGATCCGGGTGTCTGATTAACGAACCGTTTGAAGCGTCAGAAATCTCACGGAGTGCTCTATGTGTTAAGAACCAGTTCTACTTGTTTTGCCTATTTTTATGCCCATACGTGGCCGTTTAGTGCCTCAAACCTGAATTTGAATAATTTTCAGGAATTTTTTGGGAAATAGAAACTTTAATATCTTTCAACACAAATGATCTTTGCGTGATTCCTTCACCAAAGGTCTTATTTTTCATTTATGAAACTTCCTATAAATTTTTGCTTCAATCCGTGCCCAAATGCAAACTTTCCAAAAATGACAGTTTGTTATTTTTAACAGTTTGGAAAAACTAAAGGTTTTACATCATTATTCAAGCGATTATGGAACCATAAATACTAATTTTGAAAAGAAATGAAAACAACATCAATGACTTTGAATCAACATATTTTTTTGGGTGATGCAAGTTTGCCCTTACACCATTGGATGCTCCTACATCAGACAGCCAGGGTAATTTTAAGAAGTGACCTTGTCACATCTTAGGTGTTTGAGGAAAACCTCAAATGGTCCACTTCTCCCTTAGATAACCAGGAAGAATCTTCAACAGGCCTTCCTTTCCACTTCACCAGATATTCTTCATATTGCCTATTCTGACTGCTTCTTCCCACACGACTATCCAAGATCTCTTCTATCTCCTCCTTTGAAGTAGATGTCGGAATACTCCATTGTTCTTCTGTTGGTCCATCCTCTGTTCCACCTTCATGATATTCTATTAAAAGTAATGTTGAACATAGGGGAAATGTTTATCTCATTTGGTAACTCTACCTCATATGTATTTCCTGAATCATGCTTCTTCAAAATTTTGCATGGTCCAAATTTCTTCATTTTCAACTTATTATATGTTCCAACTAGAAACCTCTCTTTTCTCAAGTGAACCATGACTTCATCTCCTACTTGAAATTCCTTATATCTCCTCTTCTAATATGCCTTAGCCTTGTACTAAATATTTATCTTATTAATGTGCTTTCTCACTTCTTCATGCAAATTCTTCAGGTGTTCTGCAAAGTCTTCGGCTTCAACACTTGTCTTTTCTCCCTTGTCCAACTTCCTCAACTCTGAAGCATTCCTTGGACTACTCCCATATACAACTTGGAATGGTGATTTACCAGTGCTCCTATTGACAAAATTGTTTGTAAGCAAATTCTGCCTATGGTGAAATCATATCCCATCCCTTGGGCTTATCTCCTACTAAGCATCATAGCAGGTTACCCTAATTCCTCACCACTTCTGTTTGTCCATTAGTCCATGGATGGTGTGCAAAATTGAATTTCAAATCTGTTTTCAACTTCTTCCACAATGTCCTCTAGAAATAACCAACAAACATGGTTTATCGATTTGAAACTATGCTCTTAGGTAGACCATGTAGTCTCACCACCTCTCTGAAAAAATAACTCTAGAATATGAACAACATCATTGGTTTTCTTACAAGGAATAAAATGTGCCATCTTCGAGAATCTATCCACCACCACAAAAATGGAATCATGTCCTCTCTGTGTCCTTGGTAAACCATAAACAAAATCCATACTAATATCATCCCATGGCCTCTCTAGTACAGGTAATAGCTGATACAACCATGTATTTTGATTTGTTCCTTTTGCCATCTAACACACTCTGCAACTCTACACAAATTTCCTCACATCCTACTGCAACAGTGGCCAATAATAATTCTAACCAACAATAGCAATGGTCTTATCTCAACCAAAGTGCCTAGCCAATCCCCCACTATGCTTCTCCTTAATAAGGTTCTCTCTCATGGAAATCCTCGAAATGCACAACTGGCTTCCTTTAAACAACATGCCATCTTGGATTATGAAATCCAACCATTTTGTCCTATCCAAAGTAATACGTTTTGAACAAGCTTTCCAAGCCTCTGCAAAATTTGGATCTTCAGGATAGAAACTTTTGAGCTCATCGAACCCAACAACATCTATCTTCATTTCTGTCTACAAATTTTGCCTTTTGCTCAAGGCATCTACAACTCTGTTGGACTTCCCACTCCTGTGCTTCAAAATAAAAGTATAACTCTACAAAAACTCAACCGATTTTAAGTTCCTTTGATTTAACGTTCCTTGACTATTAAGATATTCCAAATCCTGATGATCAGTATATAAAACAAACTCTTTTAGAAACAAATAATGTTTCCATTTCTTCAAAGCCTGAACTATTGCGTAAAACTCCTCATCATAAACATAATAATTTTTCTTGGCATCATTAAGCTTCTCACTGAAATAGGCAATGGGCTTACCTTCTTGACTCAAAACAACTCCTATAGTACTACTACTAGCATCACAATCTACCTAAAATACCTTATTGAAATCTGGAAGTGCCAAAACAGGTTTCTCCATGACTTTCTACTTCAATGTATCAAAACTCTTGGCTGCTCCTATAGTCCATTTAAGCTCTTTTCTATCCCCTCTCATTGTTTCAGTTAGGGGTGCACAAATGCTACTAAAATTCTTGATAAACTTTCTGTAAAAACTTGCCAAACCATGAAAAGATCATGCCTCTGTAGCACTCCTTGGCATAGGCCATTCAATGATAGGCCTTAGTTTTTCTAGGTCCATCTTAAGACCTTCCTCTGAGACAACAAATCCCAGGTATACCAACTCCTTTGCAAAACTACATTTCTTTAGATTAATCAACAACTTCTCCTCCCTCAACTTCTCTAAAACTCTTTTGATATGCATTAGATGCTCATACCAAGTCTTACTAAAAATCAAAATGTCATCCAAATAAACAATAACAAAACTTCCCAAAAACTCTTTCAATACCTCATTCATGAGCCACATGAATGTGTTCACTGCATTGGTTAGCCCAAATGGCATGACTAACCACTCATACAAACCTTCCTTTGTCTTGAAGGCTATCTTCTATTCATCTCCTTCTTTGATTCAGATCTGGTGATATTCACTCTTCAGATCAATCTTCATAAAGTACTTGGCTCCACTCAAACAATCCATTATGTCATCCATTCTTGGCAATGGAAATCTGTACTTGATCATGATCTTATTGATGGCTCAAGAATCTGTACACATTCTCCAATCTCCATCTTTCTTTGGTGCTAGTACTGTAGGTACTGCACATGGACTTAGGCTCTCCCTTATCAGTCCCTTCCTTGACAGCTCATGAACTTATCTATTTAGCTCTTCATGCTCTTCAGGAGTCATTCTATGGGTTGCCTTATTTGGCAAACTGGCTCTTGGTATAAAATCTATTTGATGACTTATCTTCCTTACTGGTTGTAAACCTTCTGGTACATTATCAGAGACAATATCCTTAAACTTTTCCAACAGGTCTGAGACTTCTTCCAGTACATCTTCACATTTCTCTTGGCTGATCTTAGGAATCAATGCAAAGCAATGACGCTCATGCTTCATACCCTCCAAAAATTTTCTACCATCTACCAAGCAAATTCTGGCAGTACTACATACCTTTTCTTCTACCTCCTTCAAGGGCTTCAACTTATAACGAACTCCATCCTTTATCAGGGAATATGTGTTTACATGGCCATCATGGACATCACACCTATCATACTGCCATGGCCTTCCCAATAACATATGAGATGCATTCATCAGTATGATGTCACACAACACCTCATCATGGTAGTCCCCAATCTTGAACTTGACTAAACATTGTTCATTGACCAAAGCTCTATGGTCCTTCTGCAACCATGTGATCTGATATGGATGTGGATGCCTTCTTCTTGTCAACTTCAACTTGTTAACCATCTCCTCTAAAACAAGATTGTTAGTGCTTCCACTATCAATAATAATATCACAACACTTATCTTCACACTTGCACCTTGTACAAAATAAACTCTTCCTCTGATCTAGTTCTCTCCTCATTCAACAAGGTTCTTTTAACAACTAGGGTTTCTCCCCTTTTAGCATCTCCAAAATGCTCAGATTGCACATCCTCATCTACATGTGCAACTCATGCATTACCTTCAGGTCTTCTATTTGTCCTTCCTTGATGTTGTGGACACTCATATTCTCAATGTCCTTCTTCTCCACATTGGAAGCAGGTTCCTTTAAAACCTCCTGTTAGGTCACAAGAACACAGGTTGTTAACCCTACGAGGTTGCCAAGCTCTCTTGACGTTTTTGGCTAATGACACAGGGTTTAACAATTGGAAACCCCCTACTCTTCAGGCTCTGCTAGACCTAGGTGGGTGTACCTAAATGATAAGGCAGATTTAAAGGTTCAAGTATTACTTCTAATTTGGGCAATCTATTCATAATGGCACGTGGAAGTGAAATAGATGGTAGGTCAATAACTAATTCCTACTGTAAATGTTTTGAGAATCAAGTTTATGAATAATTTTTGTATAAAATGTTATAAGTATGACTAGTGCCTAATCCTATTGGGTGGATAGAGTCGAATTTGTATGATGGATTGATGGAGTCAGATGTGTAAGAAGGGGTGATTCTTCTTCTCAGCTTAACTCAAACTTATTGGGCACTTTGAATGTTTGCAGCTTGTACAAACATGCAAGTTTGTCAGTTACTGTACTCTTCTTTATGAATCCCGGTGCTATTTTCCCAAATTACTATGATATCACAGAAGGATTTTTAATTCTTGACTTTAGGGAAACCAATCAAGATAATTAATTCAAAAGGATTTTAATCCCAGGCAGAAACCAATTAAGATGAATTACTTGAAAGGAATTTAATTCACTCTAGCCAGAACCCAATCGAGAAAATCACACAGCAACAGCAAATGTGTCCTAACAAATTGTATAAATTTGAATAATAGAGGAAAACCACTTTGGAGACAGTACGACAACATATAAGATTGAAAATTAACGCAATAGTTGAACACTGGAAATACATCACCGATTTTAAACAGTCTTCTCCATTGATTATACTTTAAAATTTATACATTAATAGTAGACATTTTTGAAATGGGAGTGGATGAGTGAAAGGTGGTATATGGATATTATGACTAAATGGATGAGCCTATCTACTACTATTGATGATGATCCTTCTAAATTTTGATTTCATCCTTCATATATGGTATAGTCACAGTAGGAGGGTTCACAAAATGAACTATCTAGACCGTGCAACTAGAGTAAACACAATGGAAACAACTCAAAGATATAGAACAAATGCAGATTCAGTCATTCAGTATATCATAGAATTCAAATACAGATTGGCTGGTAACATGCGGGTTTACAATTAGGCTTAAAGGCTTGATTTCAGAATATCAAAATATGCGCAAGATATAGCTTTGAAGTTCCCTTGCACAAAATATAAACTATCAACTATCACTATTATCATGAACAACTTTCCTAAGGATCTATTACATCAATATATATCATCTTCGATACAAAAGATTCCTCCGTGTCGGCCAAGAAAGATCACAAACTCCACTGAAGAGCTGTAACGTGTGTACATGGATAGGTCAGACCTAAATGCATAGAACACCTCTGCAAATGAGTGGAATGATGTGCAGATCTTGAGGAAGGTCGGCCATGAACCACAGATTATTGAATGATGCATCATTAGGCTCCACAAGTCAAGGAATGCTCCACAAGTCTTCCCCTTTAGCTGGCTATCAGAGATTGCTAGGATGCTCTATTCTAAGAAAACAATCGATCTTCTGATAGCAATAACTTTCCGGTAACTGATCCAAATGTTTTGAATTCTGGATATGATGTAGACTAGATGCTAAGTCCAGTTCCACAAGGTCTAAAATGTGACTACGGTAGAATGCGGACCAAAATACAGAAACTACTATTGACTAAACTGCCTAAACTAAACTGGAAAATGAAAGGAAACAAACTGAACTGCAAATAAATTGAAATGCAAATGTTTTTGGTTGATGCAAGATTACTCTTGAACCAAGGATACTCCTACATCAGACATCTGGGGTTATTGAAAAAGTGAGTCCCTCACTTTGCTGGGGCTAGGGGAGAACCAAGACGGTCCACCTCAACCTGAGAAATCCATGATGAATCTTCTTCTGGTTTGTCTTTCCACTTCACAAGGTATTCTTTGTATTGTCTTCCTCTGGTGCTATGTCCAATTTTGTTGTCCAAAATTTCTTCAATCTTCTCCGGTGCTTGTTGTGTTAACTACTTCTTTGAGTCCTCTGTCATGCTTTCATTGAACTTTGCTTCATGATACTGGTATAGGTCTGCAATGTTGAAAATAGGTGATATGCCCAACGTCTCTGGTAGTTCCACTTCATATGCATTTCCTGAATCAAATTTTCTGGTATCTTATAAGGTCCAAACTTTTTCATCTTCAACTTGTTATATGTCGCAACTGGAAATCTTTCTTTTCTCAAGTATACCATCACTTCATCTCCTACTACAAATTCTTTGTGCCTTCTCTTCTCATCTTCTTGCTCCTTATATTTTTTGTTCATATCTTCCAAATGCCTCTTCACCTAATTATACACTGTCTTCATGTGATTTGCAAATTCTTCTGCTTCCACACTTCTCTTTTCTTTTGTACCCATGTCTCTCAGTTCTGTCACTCCTCTAGGATTCACTCCGGTAATAATCTCAAAAGGTGTACTTCTGGTACTCCTATTAACTGAATTATTATATGCAAATTCTACTTGTGAAATAATTAAGTCCCAACTTCCTACTTTCTCTCCAACCAAACATCTCAACAAGTTTCCCAAACTCCTATTCACTACCTCTGTCTGTCCATCAGTCTGTGGATGAAATGCTAAACTAAATTTCAAATCGGTCATCTTCTTCCAAAGTGTCTTCCAAAAGTATCCAACAAACTTTGTATCTCTGTCTAAAACTATACTCTTAGGTAATCCATGCAATCTCACAATCTCCTTGAAAAATAGGTTAACTACATGCACTGCATCAGTTGTCTTCTTACAAGGTATGAAATGAGCCATCTTTGAAAATCTATCTACCACTACAAATATAGAATCATGTCCTCTTTGTGTCTTAGGCAATCCCATCACAAAATCCATGCTTATGTCTTCCCAAGGTCTCTCCGGTACTGTCAAAGGTTTATACAATCCAGTATTCTGACTACTCCCTTTTGCAACTTGACAAACTCTACAACTCTGCACAAATTTCCTAACATCCTTATGTATCTGAGGAAAATAATAGTTTTCACTCACCAATGCCACTGTCTTATCAATCCCAAAGTGTCCTGCCAATCCACCACTATGTTTCTCCTTGATCAAATTATCTCTCATTGAACTTCTAGGTATGCATAACTAATTTATTCTAAACAACATGTCTTCTTGAATGAAATAGTCCACCCATTTACTCCTATCTGTCACAACAGGTTCCTTACATGCTTTCCAGGGTTCTACAAAATCAGTGTCTCCCTCATACATCTTCAATTCATCAAAACCTAATACTTCAACCCTCATCTCTATCAACAAGTTCCTTCTCCTACTCAAGGCATCTGCAACTTTGTTAGATTTTTCACTCCTATGCTTCAACACAAAAGTATAACTCTACATGAACTCAACCCATCTCATATGTCTCTGATTCAACTTACCTTGATTATTCAAATATTGCAAAGCTTGATGATCTGTATACAACACAAATTACTTAGGTAACAAGTAATGTCTCCACTTCTTCAAGGATTGAATTATGGCATAGAAGTCTTGATCATAAATTGAATATCTTCTCCTTGCATCATTCAACTTCTCATTGAAATATGCTACAGGTCTACCATCTTGACTTAACACTGCTCCAATTGCATTTCCACTTGCATCACAATCTACTTGAAATACCTTATTGAAATTCGGTAATATTAAAATAGGTTGCTCTATCACCTTTTGCTTCAATAGTTCAAAACTTTTATCTGCTCCTTATGTCCACTTAAAGTTCTTCCTATCACCTCTCATTGTCTCTATCATAGGGTTACATACTGAACTAAAATTTTTGATGAACTTCTGGTAGAAACTAGCTAATCCATGAAATGATCTAACCTCTCCAATGCTCTCTGGTGTAGGCCATTCAACAATTGCTCTTACTTTCTCATGGTCCACTTTAATCCTTCCACAGAAATCACAAATCCAAAATACACTAGATCTTCCTTCATGAAACTACATTTCTTGATGTTTATCAACAATTTCTCTTCTCTCAACCTTTGTAATACTTGTCTAAGGTGCTG
This sequence comes from Cunninghamia lanceolata, assembly GCA_027924645.1. Taxonomy (NCBI): domain Eukaryota; kingdom Viridiplantae; phylum Streptophyta; class Pinopsida; order Cupressales; family Cupressaceae; genus Cunninghamia; species Cunninghamia lanceolata. The sequence continues at coordinate 6,207,259 of BSBN01000209.1, forward strand.
CAAATGTTCTTCTTTTCTCCTACTAAAAATTAGAATATCATCCAAGTATACAATCACAAACTTGCCCAAGAATTTCTTCAAGACTTCATTCATCAATCTCATGCATTTGTCAATCCAAAAGGCATCACTAACCACTCATACAATCCTTCATTTGTCTTAAAAGTAGTCTTCCATTCATCTCCTTCTCTGATTCTGATATGATGGTATCCACTCTTCAAATCTATCTTTGTGAAATATTTTGGTCCACTCAAACAATCCATGATATCATCCATCCTAGGTAAAGGACATTTATACTTAACTGTGATCTTGTTTATCAGTCCAGAGTCAGTACATATTCTCTATTCTCCATCTTTCTTCGGTGCTAACACTGCAGGTACTACTCAAGGACTCAAACTTTCTCTGATTAAACCTTTCCTCTACAATTCTTGTATTTGTCTATTCAGTTCTTCATTCTTTGTTGGTGTCATTCTATGTGCTTCTTTATTAGGCAAACTAGCTCCTGGTATAAGATCCATGTGATGACTGATACTTCTGATTGGTGGCAATCCTTCTGGTACATTGTCTGATATGATGTCTTCATATTCTACCAGCAACTCTTTTATCTCCTCCAGTTGTGGTTCTTCAGTCTCCTTCTTCAATGTTTCAAGCTTCTTAGGAATCCAAGCATAACACACATTCTCATGTCTCAAACCATTTAGAAAATTTCTTCCATCTACCAAACAGATTCTAGCATTCCCACATACTTCACTCTTAGGATCATCCTCCAAAGGAATCAAAGTAATTCTCTTCCCATTTGATGTTATAGTGTATGTATTCTTTCTTCCATCATGTATAGCTTTTCTATCATACTGCCAAGGTCTACCCAACAAGATATGGCATACACCCATAGGCATAGTATCACACAAGACTTCATCATGATAAGATCCAATATGAAATTTCACCAAACATTGTTCACTCACCATTACCTTATGATCATCCTAAATCCATGCTATCTGATAGGGCTTAGGGTGTTTCAATCTTTCCAACTTCAGCTTAGTCACCATCTCCTCTGAAACTAGATTATCTGAACTACCACTATCAATTACAACTTTACAACATTTACCTCCAGATTTGCATCTGGTTCTGAACAAACTCTTCCTCTACGGTGGTTCCTCATTTGTCTCTACTTAAAATAGTGCTCTCCTCATCACAAGTTATTCTCCTTTCTCTAGTTTACCAATTGAACTTGGTGATCCAACAAGTTCTTCAACATAAGCTGCTCTTCCACTGTTCTCTATCCTCTTGCTTGTACTCCCTTGATTACATTCAAATGCTCTATGTCCTTCACCTCCACACTTGAAACAAGTGCCTCTGAATGTTCTCTTATCAAATCCTCTTCCTTCTCTTCTGTATCCTTCATTCCAGTATGCACTAGGGTTTCCTCTTTGGTAAAAGTTTCTATCATCTCTCTGGTATGCATTATTATCTCTGTCATCCTTCCTGAATGGGCTATCAAGCTTATTCTGCTCCAAAAATGATCTATCTCTTCCAGAAAATGTTCTACCTTTCTAAAATTTACCTCATCTACCTCTTTGTCTCTGATCATGTCTCTTATTCATCTTTTCTTCAACTTTCAGGGCAAATTGATATGCTTCCTCCAAAGATGTCATCCTCACTAAACTTAGTTCTTCTTGAATGTTCAATCTTAGTCCATTGATGTATCTAGTCACTTTCTCCTTGCTTGCTTCACTATGTCCTGTCCTTATAATCATCTTATGAAATTCTTCAGTGTACTTCACAGATTTCTCCTTTTGCCTCAAGTTTTGTAGTCTTTGCAATAGTTCTAACTCGTAGTCAACAGGTATAAATTGATTCCTCAATTTTGTCACCATTCTATCCCACTTTGTAATCTTTTCTTTTCCTCTTCTATTTCTATCCAACTGAACTTCTTTCCACCATATAGTAGCATATCCTTTCAACTTTGTCTTTGCAAATTTCACCTTCTTCGGATCTTCAACTTCTTCATATTCAAAGTATTCTTCCATATCGTTTATCAAGTCGATCAATTCTTCAAGATTCAAATTGCCAGTGTAGTTTGGTACATCAACTCTAGGTCTCTTTCCAATCTTTGAAATAGCTCACAACATCTTCACTTGATCTGATTCTTCTTCTTCATCACCTCCTAGGGTTTCGCCAATTTGTTTAACAGATTGAAATTCTTCTTCATAATCACTCTCAACATTAGGTCTAGGTGTAATTCCTCTTTGCATGTCTTCCTCAATGGCATCCAATTGAATTCGCATTGTTTTCATCATTTCCATCATCTCATCCATTCTACCAGCCATTGTTCCAATAGCAACAACTCTCCTCAGCGGCATTCTTCCTAGGATCAAGTACAAACTGCCTCAAACTCGGTGCTCAGGCTACAAGGTGACAATGACCTCGTAATCGATGATCGGTTATGACACAAGTAACCTACCTTAATTCGGTGATCTGTCCACAACAAGATCTTACAAAATTCCTTCACTAACTCCACTCAATTCGCTCCCAAAGATTTAAACTTTTGCTTTGATACCACTTGGTGCAGTCACGGTAGGAGGGTTCACAAAATGAACTATCCAGACCATGCAACTAGAGTAAACACAATGGAAACAAATTAAAGATATAGAACAAATGTAGATTTAGTCATTTAGTATATCATAGAATTCAAATATAGATCAACTGACAACATGCAGGCTTACAATTAGGGCTTAAAGGCCTGATTTTAGAATATCAGAATATGCGAAAGATATAGCTTTGAAGTTCCCTCACACAAAATCTAAACTATCAACTATCACTATTATCATGAACTACTTTCCTAAGGATCTATTACATCAATATATATCATCTCTGGTACAAAAGATTCTTCCGCATCGACCAAGAAAGATCACAAACTCCAATGAAGAGCTATAATGTATGTACATGGATAGGTCGGGCCTAAATGTATAGAACACCTCTGCAAATGAGTGGAATGATGTACGGATCTTGGGGAAGGTCAGACACAAACCACATATCATTGAATGATGTGTCATTAGGCTCTACATGTTGAGGAATGCTCTGCAAGTCTTCCCCTTTAGTTGGTTATCAAAGATTGCCAGGATGCTCTGTTATGAGAAAACAGTCGATCTTCTGATAGTGATAACTTTCCAGTAACTAATCCAAATGCTCTAAATTCTGGATATGATGTAGATGAATGAATCTAGATGCTAAGTCTAGCTTTGCAAGGTTTGAAATGTGACTGCGGTAGAATGCAGACCAAAATATAGAAACTGCTATTGACTGAACTACCTAAACTAAACTGGAAAATGAAAGGAAACAAACTAAACTACAAATAAACTGAAATACAAATGTTTTTGGTTGATGCAAGATTGCTCTTGAACCAGGGATGCCCATGCATCAATATATATATTGTATTTTCAAGGATTATGACCCTTTGCATACCTGTCCAGTGCAACTTTTCATTTAATTAATTGTCTTCGGCAAATTAAAATATTTCATCTTAATTTTTGTGTTCTTGCTTTCACAAATATTCAACTTTATCTCCCTTTGTCTTCACATCCCGTGCCAATTTATTTTAATGGTAATTATTACCTTTCCTCCTTGCTGATAATTTTGACGTTTTGGTGAAAAATGATCCATATTTGCTTGTGTGCACATTCAAAAAAATACCCTTCGAGTAAAATAATTACCACCCCTAAATGTCCTCTGTGATAGTACTTTATTTCACTTCACCTTTAGTGAAATTTATTTTCCCAAGACAATTTTTTATGTGGTTATTTCAATATATTTTTCCTATAAAGTGTCCACCATACTACAATAAAGTTTATTTTTATGATTTTATATTTCTCCTATTTTCGTTGTTTCGAATAGACTTCATAAATGGTTACTCTGACATAGTAAAGTCTCCTCGATATTTATTTAATACTTTTGATCTTAGCAATGTTATTAATCATGGCTTGGGGCCCATATCATTCAGTAAATCAGAGAGACTGCAAAATGACTCTTACCGATAAGCTATGTCTTCTCGATATTAGGGTTTCATATTAGGGCTTCTTCTTCGTAGCTTCTAGTGAAAATGCAGGAAATCTCTAGGGTGCTTCTCATTGTATTTTTATACATCCGGTAAAATTCTCCTTTTGTTGCGCTTCATCATTTTAAGGTTTATGTGTGTTTTCATGTCCATCTGATTGATTAACAGTCTTTTAAGTTTGCTCTTGAACTTCATTCTCAGTAACCGCAAGTTTAACTTTAGTATTCCCCATTTTCTCCAATTTGGTGCTCTAGATATTCACAACCTCCTTCTTTAGTTTCATGAAAACCTCATCTATGTTTCGAGGAGTGATCAATTCCGAAGCAATATCAAGAATCTTCCACCGGATATCTAAATTAGGACTGGAGAGTACTCTTAAAACATCCATGATCATGTCTACTATAACATCCTGATGTGATGCCTCTAGCTCTTGAAATCGATCCAATACAATGAGCTTCACATTGTTGTCTATGCTTGCACATTTTGCATAATTGTTTACCAAGGAATTTGCAACTATTAAACCTGACAAAATCCCTCTTTCCATTATGCTTTGATGGATATCCACACCCCAATCCAAAAGCACTTATTTTGGCACAGACTGGGAGTATGCTGGCAAAAGTTGAGGATGCTGGCAAAAGTTGAGGTTGCTTGCCTTACACCCATTTTCTGCATATTTTGCAATGATGGCATCCAGTGCAGCTCACAAGACTTTATTTGTTTGGGGGTTCAAATGCCTTGTCTAGGTTGCGCAAAGAGGATATATCTTATTTATGCATCCATATTTTGTAGATATGTCTGCCAGAGCATTTCAAAATATAATATCAAATAAAATTCTTCCTTCCCTTATGCTTTGATGGGCGGCCATACCCTTATCTATACAATGCAATAGTGTGACTGCCTCACAAGAGAATAGCATTAAAAAATACTTGTAGCAAAATCTTTGTTTTTAGTCACTTTCATAGCTTGAAAGTGTAGCAATTGTCAACCCTGAGAAAATTTGTGTCTCAACTAGGAGCTTTATAAACAGTTGATCTCTGCCAGGGAAAGAACCTACAAAACCATCCTTTGCCTGTTTTCCTCGTTGATTCATTCTCCGTGGTCAGTTTTGTATGAATAGGTTCTAATGCTAATGCTAACTCTTTCTGGTGAGGTAATAATGGCATCGAGCATGTCTTTACCCGATCTTTGTAGACATTCACACGTATAAGATTTGAAACTTTAAGCTTCACTTAATTTGTCTTGTGTTGAATGCCAACAATAAATGGAACATGAGTATCCAAGAAGTCCAGCATCCTTAATAAGCTTTTCCACTCAAAGGGAATGAATGAAAGGATGACTACAGATAGAATGCCCAAAATACTCAAAAGATGAACTCAATGTGTTTTGAGAGTTTTTTATCATTGCTGAATGCTATGCTAACAATTTTGTCACACTTGTCCTTCATATCAAGAAGGTGTTGCACAAAATCTACTACATCTTTCAGTCTCTCTTGATCAATTACCAATTGTTTCCCTATTTCTCGGAGATGAGAAGGGAGTGTGCTTCTTTTTCAGTGAGGCTGAACTTTGGTGATAAGGCTTACTTGGATGTTAACTGGTGTTGATATTATATTGTTCCCTTATTGATTGGTTCAAACTCCAGGCCTTCAGAATAATATACTTCATGAGATATTCCTTGAATGCAATTAGAACTTCTCTTTGCACTATTCAAATAACAACACTTGTGTGACACAAGTTAGGTCCCATGTGGGCCCGACTAAATTTTTTTTCGTTTTGTAACAAGTTTTTTGCCTCAAATGATCCGAAACCACATCAATATGTTTCTGGAGTGAAAAGTTGAAATGGGTAGTTATCAAAATCCATTTTCGGGTACTTTGTACTGTGAGCAAAACATGCCAAGTAGCCTTAAGAATTGTCTTGGAAAAGTGATCAAATGATCTACTGGAGTTATGAAAATTCATAGACATGTAGACTTTAGAACCAAGAACATAGTGCAACAAATGATTTAGCCAAATGCATTGTGAGGTGCAAGATATTATCATTCAAAGTAGCCCTCTTAGCCTTTTCTGAAATTGCACCTGTCAAAACCTAGTTAGGGCTCACCAACTTGCCATTTTGAAAAATTATTAGATCTCTTCTTGGGAAACTGCAACTGGGAGAATTAGTTCATTTAGGCTCCATAAGTATGTGTGCAAGAGGACTTTTTACCAGTCATCTTTCTTCATAAATATTAGGCATCAAATTTGACCTCTATGACAACTTTCTGGAAGTGCAGATGTAAAAATAGAATAAATAACATTTTCTTTTGATCTTGAAAAAATACCAAACGACGTGCTGGGGTCTTGAAAATTGACATGGAAGCACATTATCATGGGGTAAATCTGGAACACCAATCATTTTATCATGAACATCATCCAGTTGCTAGATATTAGCTTCCAAAGTTGACCTCCCAGGAAGATTTCACACTGTGCAGACATCACACCTTACAAGAACCCTCCAACTTGATGCTTGAAAACCTTGTCAAATCTGATCACAGGAGGCTAAAATTGGATATACATGCTAACATATGGTAGATAAACATGCTTACAAAGTGATTTGGCATGAAACTGAGTAGGCTTCAAATTGTGACCCTTTAAAGTAGGCTTCTTGGGTAGATTGTATAGGTGTATTTCTGAGTGTTGTGATCAAATTTCTCATCATAGGAACCTAAAATTTTGCCAAAATTTTAAGGTTCCAACAGTGGCTCTTGGTTGGGGATGTATTCCCCTTGCGGGCATAACAAGATTCCAGATCTCTGGGGGCATAGACCAAGTGCCAACTCCATTGGGCAATAGAGTCCAACCTTCTTTGCCCTAAACTCGTATGGTTGAAGAACCACACCACTGCTGATGGCTCAAGGCCACCATAAAAAGGAAATGTTTATATTTTCCTCTGTCATATACCTTGTTTTGGTCTGATTTTATTGAACTCCACTTGAAGAAATTTATTCAATCATCATTCCGATTACTGTCATGTATCATAGAATGATCTCCCAGCTGAACTGAAATCTAAAAATGTTTATAGTCCTCCACATAATCAAGATCATTAGGTCTGATGTCATCATATGTTCGCATAGAAAATATGGAATTATCATATAGCTTCTGATGCAAAGTAGGGAAACAACTTCTCAATGTAAGGCAATCATAATCACCCATTCTATTATTTGAATGCTTCTCACATGAATCTAAAAATTCTGCCATGTTAATATATGTTGAGATAGCATGATCTGAAATACTTGCATTATCTTTCATATCACCATATGGTATTATCCACCTCCAATCCATACATTCATCAATAGGCACATTTGGACATACATTATCCATGATGTGTGAGTCATTATCACTCTTACATGGGCTGAAGACCTCTACTTTTGATTTACACGCCTCTTCTTGGACAGGGATAAACATGAGATTTTAATCAACTTCAAGAGTACTTGCACCATTGCCACTTGAAGTAGTTTCGCTGTCAAAGCAAATGTACATTGGGCATAAAATTTCAGCATCACTCTTATGTATATACTTCCGATATTCAATGGTCAATAATTCTGAAACTTGCTCAGTGCTAAGGGAACATACTTCCTCTTTTGCATCTTCCATTGTCTCTTCCTCATAACCTTTGCAAGCACCACTTAGTTGCAAGTTAATGTCCATAGAGTTGTCATTACATACATTTTCACTTACATACTCATCCTCTAAAATTTGATTGCAATTACTACCCTCTTCATTGTTGCACGACATGCTGTCCCCTTTTGTTTCAACTTTTAATTCATTATTCTCAAGGCTATGATAATACATACATGGATGCATCTCTATATCATCTAACTCATTACTAATGTATCCTCAGGTGGTGTATCCACAACAAAATCTTTAATACTGCAATCCTCATCCTAGGTGGAGAGTTGACCTTCCATAATTTCATCTCTATTCACATATGAAATATTATCCCATGTTTGCTCTATTGGCTGTGTTGTTTGATCAGCTTCTCCATATCCATCGATGATATCAATATTAGATTCAACATTGATAGCATCCTTGTACCTTTTCTTATCTATGATACCAATCACTTCATCCACTTGGTCAAAAGTAACTGGTTTTAATGACTCAGGCCAGTAAATTGAATTAGGCTCATATACTTTCATGAACTATTCGATGATCATGGACCTGTTAGGGATGGAACCAAAAGGTATTTGCATATAGATATCTATCATTTTGTTGAACAGAGAGTGGCCAGATTCTCCTTCATGCCTCCTTATGCCAAAAAAATTATCTAAAGGGGAAATGCAATATTCTAATTTTGTGACGGAGTCTTGGCCCTTTTCTTGAGTATGGGAATATTCATCATCTTCCTCCTCAAACTGCTGATTCAAGTATTGAGGTGGGTGGGCTGGGACAACAAGAGTATCTACATTTTGAAGACTACTCTCATCATATGTCATTTCATTGTTTGTTGGAATATGCTGAGGCTCCAAGTCTTGTATAAAATCCTCATAATTGTTGTGAGGTCAATTATTTTCCTTCCTTATTTTGATCGTTTTACATTACAGTTGGTAACATTATCAAACTTTTAGAGACTATTGTTCCATTATGCAGATTTGATTATATCTCTTGATTTTAGTTTGACATTGTTTAGGCATGTGGTGATTTGATTTGATCATATTTTGATGTTAGGATGATGTTATATTTATGAGATATAGGTGATGATGATTATTGATGTGATTTCAAGATTCCTTATGTGGATATATTATGTGATGATGATTATGAGACATTAGAAAGAAGATGCAATTTTTATATTAAATTATGTTGTAAATGATTAATGATGTATGCAATGACATGAATTTAATTTCAGTTGCTTCAGCTATGATTATCCATGATGTGATTGACACTTGATCTAGTTGTGCAGGACTATATTCCTAGGCCACGGGAAATTGGAGGTAGTGTTCACACATATGTTACTCCCTGTGAAACTGATCCATTCCCAAGAGCGATGAGGATCACGTGTGATCGGATGTTGCTTGCGTGCATGCTTAATTTATTTAATTTGGCCTAGTGACCCCTTTCTTAGTTGATTTATATCGTGTGTTGTATATTTATAATTGTTTTACACCACTTGGTATTGTTTTTATTTATGGGCCATTTAAAAGTGAATTTATGCCTCCCTAGGTGTACCTTAGTGTCCCAAACTTACCCTAGGTGGTTACCCTTCGGTCTAGGGTCAATTTTGACTAACTAAACCTTAGGGTAACTCACTTTTGGTCACTCTAAACTAAGGTTTAGTCAAAGTGACGAATTTTGAAATGGCTAAGGGTGGGAGATGAGTCATGCTTTAGGAAAGACCCATCTCCCTTCCCAAAGTTTGGGGATCCCTTCACCAAGAAGACTTGGGAGGTCTCCAAGACTCCCAAGTGTGTGGGATCTCCCTCCAAGGCTCTCACACATGTGTGAGAGCATCTTGGAGGGAGACAGCTCTATTGGAGAATAAGAGGATGCCATATGGTATCCCTTATCCTCATGGAGGCTTGAAGGGAATTGTCACCTCACCACTTGGTCTCTCACACATGTGTGAGAGCACAAGTGGATAAGGTGAGGAATGGAATGGAATTGGAGGGTGACACTTGTCACCCTCACACTCCTTCTCCCTTGCAAGTGGCATGGGAAGAGGAAGGAGAAGGTGACAAGTGTCACCTTTTCATTCCTCAAGGCTAAATTGGAAGGCCTATATTATCTCCTCTTGAAGAGGAGTGTGGGATTCTTGCATTTTGCATTTTTACTTCTATTCTTGGAGTTCTTGTTGGGAGTTAGAAATTTTTTTGGAGAGTTGGAGAAAATTTTGGGAAGCTTGGAGCTCTTCATCAAACATGCTTCCATTTTAGGGCTTTTGAAGGTAAGCTCCATGGCTATGGCCATTACCCTTTTTGCTTATGCTTTCTTTTGTGTATGTGGTTGCATATTATGTGGGTTGTCATTTTATTTTTTTGTGTGGGATGGGTGTGGTTAGAGCACTTCCATTTTGGAGGAAAGGCTTAACTAGTTTGGGGTAGGGGAGAGTGAACCTCCTCGAGGTCATCTCCTTTGTGTTGCATTATTTTAGCCTTGAGTGCATCATATGAGTTTTGGAAACAATATGTGATTTGGCATGAGTGCCATTGTGATTTTGAGTTTTGGGTGAAAATGTGCTTGGCTTGAGGCCTTGGGATTTTTGTGATCTTTGGAGTTCGGGGTGGCCTCTTGAGTTGAGGGGTCCACTTCCCTACCCCCTCCAAAATCAATTTATTGAGTTTTGTTTGTGCAAATCCATGGGAGTGATGTTTTATGTGTTTGGAGATTTCTTGTGTTGTGGTGTGTGTGCAAGACCATGTGATTCCTACCTCCCCAGCTCGGGGGTGACCCACTAGCGGGTCTATGGTAGGGAGGAGGGCATTCCTTAGTGGCTTGGTTCCCCCTTTGTGTTTATGTTTTGCAGGTCATTGTTGGGCTCTTGGAAAATTGAAGAAGAAGTTTCATTTCAGCATTAACTACTTTATTTGTTTTCGCTAGTTTTTGGAAGCCATGGCCTTGGTGGCCCTATTGTTGAACTGTAAATTATTACTCTCCTTGTTCTTGAGTGTGAAAAAGAAATTCAAAGGTGTAATATTCCTCTATATGTATTTAAAAAAAAAGATGTTCATTGATTTGTTATTGTGGTTATGTGGTTTTTGGAAGGTTTGTCAAAAGAGATTTTATTTAGTTGCTGTTCTTTACTTAAAAAAAAAATATAGTTGCTGTCAAATTCATTAAAAAAAAAGAAAATATATAAATATGTTGTAGTTTTGAATTCTGTTGGATGTTTAAACAGAAAAGAAAATAGATTATTTCTATTGGAATGCATTTTAGAAAACAAAAGAAAATTTATACCCTCATGTTACGATTCTGTTTTCAGAAGAAGGGAATATAAGAAATCTGATTTGTTTAAGTTGCTGCCAAAGGAAAATATGTTATTCTGCCTATTTATTTCTGTGAAAAAAGAAGGAAAAAATAGTATTTCTGTGTCATTTATTGTTTCAAAAAAAAGGGGAGGGGGGTTACTACTATCTTTTAATATGATACAATCTGGTTTCATTATCCCATGATATTTAAAGTTATTGTTATGGAGAAAATTAGTATGACATATGTATATATATATATAATGCTGCCAAATGTATTTTTAACCTACTGTCATAAACTGACAGAATGATGTATATACAGATGTATATATATATATATAATGCTAAATAAATTGATTTATAAACTTGAAACCCAAATAATATCCCTTGTTAAACTGCCCGAAAGGAAAGTAGACTGAGCCATTATTAAGGCCGACCCTATTTTTATTAGGGTTAAGTTAAAGTTTTAATAAAAAAATTGAAGCAGGGCTGTGTGGACGGCACCGCCGCCCACACAGCCAGTGTATTGTAAAAGGGGGGGTGTGGGGAGGGGGGTTGAACCCCCACCCACACCCTTGGGTGTGGGTGGGGGTTCGACTCCCCTCCCCACACTAGTTTCAAAGCTTAAAACATAAACAAAAGCAGCACAAACTCTTGTTTGGTAGCGACGCTACCTCCCATATCACATCACCCTTCCTTTGTTGAAAACTGCCATTTGGCCCCTTCCTTATGCCTGTTAATCACTTAAATCTGTAAGTTAGAATATATATATATATATATATATATATATATATATATTACACACTATATTTTGTTTAAAAGAAAAATATATATATTTTACCAGATCTGAATGTGTATATTCGGTTATATAAATATACATACATAAAAATGCATATATATTTATATACCTAAATATATATATATATATAGACAAAAAAAAATGTATATCATGTTTATTCATCAACAAAAATATACCTCTGTGAGAGGTTTCCATCATGGCTGCCATGGTTCTTCATCAAACCCTACCTGCAACAAAATGGAGAGGCAAAACAAAGAGGAGGGAACAAAATGGAAAAAGAGAAAACAAATTGGGAAAACAAAGTGAAGGAGAGAAAACAAAATGAGAGAGAGGCAAAACAAAAGAAAGAATAGGGTTTCCATAAGGAAACTTCATGATCAAATTAGGGCATCTTTTTGGGAAAACTATTATAATAATAAATTAGGGTTAAGTGGGAGGATGAGGGGAAATGCATTTTATTTATTTCCCTCATTTTGCCTTAGGCACGGGAATTTAAAATTCCCTCTTCCTTGCCTTGCCTTTTTAAATTATTTTTATTTTATTTTACCTTGAGATTATTTTAGCGGCTCGAATTATTTTGGGTTTTGATTTTAATCTCCTTTGGAAATTTAATTGGTGGGGTTGGAATGCTTTATTTTCCTTGTGGGATACTTATCCCTTGTAAGTTATTTATTTTTTTTGGGGCATTTAATTTAATTTCTAGTGTGTTTTTAAATTATATGGAGGGAAAACCTCTTTATTGAACTTAATTTTAATTGTAGTTTTATCGATTTTATTCCAAAGGGGGTATTTTATTTTATCCTCTCTTTAATTATTTTAACGGGAGTTAATTAATAGATATAATTGTCGAGATTATATTTATTAATGGACTTAAGTTTTTTTGAGTTTTAATTTGGTCGTTTAATGACTTCAAAATTTATAATTTCGTTGAGTGGTCAAAATTATTTGACCTTGGGAATTTAGTTAATTTTCCTTACGTTTAATTATTTTAATTTTTGCATTAATTTTCTTCTTGGAGGTTTTCTTTTAAAATATTTATTTCAATTTTTGAAAACGCGTTATGCTGTCGAATTTTTCCTAGATTTTAGGTTTCATTTTTATGACTTTTTGTGACATTGTTAATCACTCCATCTTATCATGCGACCATCATGCCATTGATTTCGTATTTTATTTATTTGATTTCGTTTATGCATTGAGTTAGGGTTTGATTTTGATTTGGTCGAAATCACATCTTTTACCTAGGAAGCTTAGGGTTTGAGTTAAAACTGTTCTAACCCTAGAAGTGGTGCACTTCGCATCGCATAACCCCCTAGTTGGCTATCATCACACAGGGGATTGCATAGGTGGATGCACTTCCTTGATTTATGATTGCCAGGTTTACACCTTACGTGTATTGCCACCGAGCACACTGACGTGTGTGAGGGGGTTTCTAGGGGCATGTAGAATTTTTTTTGTTATTTCATGTCATGACCACATGTCAAATGTGGACATGACACGTGTGTAGCGTGTCGTGACCACATGGGAAATGTGGGCATGACAATTGTCATCAAACTAATTTAGGAATAGCCTCTTGAAATCTTCCCATGAAGATACACTTTACATGGGTAAGCTTTTACACCAATCTCTTGCATAATCCCTAAATGATCTTGCAAAGCATTTCATAATGACATCTTCTGGATAAATATGAAAGCCCTCAATAAAATCCCAAAATAGTTGTACATGCCTATGAGCCGATTCATGTATTTCTCCATGAAATGTAGGCATATATTTTATGAAATCAACAGGATAATGATTTGGGTAACCTTGGATATTATTGAAGTTGAATGGTTTATCAATGTCTCGGATAAGCATTCTTCTTTGTGGCTTGATTGATGTTGCTGACCATTCTGTTGCAGATCTTGACATTGATAATGACCGGAATGCTGAGTGTCCATAATATTGGTAGCCTACTAGTCCTTGGGCAGGAGGGACAAGATAAGTATTTATTTGATTTGAGGCTTGTGAAAAAATATCCTGATGTGTATGATGTGCACTACTTTCATTGCCAAGATTCCCAATTGTACCATAATGTGTATAGGGCAAATTGTTATGCATGCTTTAGCCGGTGATCCTTATTTCTAACTGGAAATGTTTTAGTTTTGAGATGTCCTTTGCATTCTTCATTAAGTTCCTTTTCAGAGTCACCACCTCTTGTTAGAAGAGGAATTATTTTTTATTTCTGGGTCCTTCTTGCCAGCAGAGTAATATTTTTTAAATTCTTGACTCTATGAATGGATAGGCTGAAACTAATTTTTTTGGAATGTCCCCAGTAGAGTCACCAATTCTGTTAGGTCACAAAAATATAGGTTGTTAACCCTAAGAGGTTGCCAAGCTCTCTTGACATTTTTGGCTAACGAAACAAGGTTTATGAAATTAGAAACCCCCTACTCTTTAGGCTCTACCAGACCTAGGTGGGTGTACCTAAATGATAAGGCAGATTTAAAGGTTCAAGTATTACTTCTAATATGGGCAATCTATTCACAATGGCACGTGGAAGTGAAATAGATGCTAGGTCGATAACTAATTCCTATTGTAAATGTTTTAAGAATCAAGTATATGAATAAAGTTTGTATAAAATGTTATAAGTATGACTAGTGCATAATCCTATTGGGTGGACCCAGACTCACATTTGTATGATGGATTGATGGAGTCAGATGTGTAAGAAGGGGTGATTATGCTTCTCAGCTTAACTCAAACTTGTTGGGTACTTTGAATGCTGCAACTTGTAGAAACGTGCAAGTTTGTCAGTTACTGTACTCTTCTTTACGAATCCTAGTGCTATTTTCCCAAATTACTATGATATCACGGAAGGATTTTTAATTCTTGACTTGAGGAAAACTAATCAAGATAATTAATTCAAAAGGATTTTAATCCTGGACAGGAACCAATTAAGATGAATTACTTGAAAGGAATTTAATTCACTCTAGCCAGAACCCAATTGAGAAAATCACACAGCAACAACAAATGTGTCTTGACAAATTGTATAAATTTGAATAATAGAGGGAAACCACTTTGGAGACAGTACAACAACATATAAGATTGAATATTAACGCAACAATTGAACACTAGAAATAAATCACCGATTTTAAACAGTCTTCTCCATTGATTATATTTTAAAATTTATACATTAATAGAAGAAGTTTTTGAAATGGGAATGGATGAGTGTAAGGTGGTATATGGATATTATGACTAAACGGATGAGCCTATCGACTACTACTGATGATGATCCTTTTGAATTTTGATTTCATCCTTCATATATATATATATTGCATTTTCAAGGGTTATGACCCTTTGCATACCTGTCTCGTGCAACTTTTCATTTAATTAATTTTCTTCAGCAAATTAAAATATTTGATCTTAATTTTTGTGTTCCCTCTTTCACAAATATTCAACTTTATCTCCCTTTATATTCACATCCCTTGCCAATTTTTTTTAATAGTAATTATTAACTTTCCTCCTTGCTGGCAATTTGGACGTTTTGGTGAAAAATGATCCATATTTACTTGTGTGCACATTCACAAAAATACCCTTCGAGTAAAATAACTACCACCCCTAAATGTCCTCTGTGAAAGTACTTTATTTCACTTCACCTTAGCGAAATTTATTTTCCCAAGACAATTGTTTATGTGGTTATTTCAATATATTTTTCCTATAAAGTGTCCACGATACTGCAATAAAGTTTATTTTTATGATTTTATATTTCTCCTATTTTTGTTGTTTCAAAGAGACTCCATAAATGGTTACTCCGACATAGTAAAGTCTCCTTGATATTTATTTTATACTTTTGATCTTAGCAATGTTATTAATCATAGCTTGGGGCCCATATTATTCGGTAAATCAGAGAGACTACAAAATGGCTCTCACTGATAAGCTATGTTTACTCGATATTAGGGTTTCATATTAGGGCTTCTTCTTCGTAGCTTCTGGCAGAAATGCAGGAAATCTCTAGGGTGCTTCTCAATGTATTTTTATACATCTGGTAAAATTATCCTTTTGTTGCGCTTCATCATTTTAGGGTTTATGTGTGTTCTCATGTCCATCTAATTGATTAACAGTCTTTTTAGTTTTCTCTTGAACTTCGTTCTCAATAACCACAGGTTTAGCTTTAGTATTCCCCATTTTCTCTAATTTGATGCCCTAGGTCTTCACAACCTCCTTCTTTAGTGTCTTAACAACCTCATTTATGTTTCGAGGAGTGATCAATTCTAAAGCAATATCAAGAATCTTCTGTTGGATATCTAAATTAGGACTGGAGAGTACACTCAAAACATCCATGATCATGTCTACCATAACATCCCGATGTGATGCCTTCAGCTCTTGAAATTGATCCAATACAATGAGCTTCACATTTTTGTCTATGCTTGCACATTTTACATAATTGTTTACCAAGGAATTTGCAACTATTAAACCTGACAAAATCCCTCTTTCCATTATGTTTCGATGGATATCCACACCCCAATCCAAAAGCACTTATTTTGGCGCAGACTGGGAGTATGCTGGAAAAAGTTAAGGATGATGACGTCACACCCATTTTCTGCATATTTTGCAATGATGGCGTCCAAGGCAACTCACAAGACTATATTTGTTTGAGGGTTCAAATGCCTTGTCTAGGCTGGGCAAAGAGGATATATCTTGTTTATGCATCCATATTTTGTAGATATGTCTGCCAGAGCATTTCAAAATATAATATCAAATAAAATTCTTCCTTCCCTTATGCTTTGATGGGTGGCCATACCCTTATGCATACGATGAAATAGTGTGATTGCCTCATAAGAGAATAGCATTGAAAAAATATTTGTAGCAAAATCTTTGTTTTTAGTCACTTTCATAGCTTGAAAGTGTAGCATTTGTCAAACATGAGAAAATTTGTGTCTTAGCTAGAAGCTTTATAAATAGTTGATCTTTGCCAGGGAAAGAACCTACAAAACCATCCTTTGCCTATTTTCCCCACTGATTCATTCTCCATGATTAGTTTTGCATGAATAGGTTCTAATGTTGATGCTAACTCTTTCTGGCGAGGTAATAATGGCATCGAGCATGTCTTTACCCGATCTTTGTAGACATTCACGTGTATAAGATTTGAAACTTTAAGCTTCACTTAATTTGTCTTGTGTTGAATGCCAACGATAAATGGAACATGAGTATCCAAGAAGTCCAACATCCTTAATAAGATTTACCACTCAAAGGGAATGAGTGAAAGGATGACTACAGATAGAATGCCCTAAATACTCAAAAGATGAACTCAATGCATTTTGAGAGGTTTTATCATTGTTGAATGCTATGCTAACAATGTTGTCACACTTGTCCTTCATATCAAGAAGGTGTTGCACAAAATCTACTACATCTTTCAGTCTCTCTTGATCAATTATCAACTGTTTCCCTATTTCCTGGAGATGAGAAGGGAGTGTGCTTCTTCTTTTTCAGTGAGGCTGAACTTTGGTGATAAGGCTTATTTGGATGTTAACTGGTTTTGATATTATATTGTTCCCTTATTGATTGGTTCAAACTCCAGGCCTTCTGAATAATATACTTCATGATATATTTGTTAGAATATGAAAAGATTAATAACCCAGAAAACTAGTGCAAAGAATAGATATTAAAACTATGAATGCAAATGATACGAAATCAAAATAGCAACACAGAGTTAGTCTCCAAGAGAGTAATGCAAATGCTAGAAGCAAAATAGCATTAAGAGGATGCAAAAAAAAAGATGCAAAATACAAGCCAGGTAGCATGCTTATATAGACTAGGAAGAGAGAGGAGGTGGCAACACCGACTAATGAGGAGCAACCATCTATTAGACTAAAGATAGCAAAGTATCTTCCCAAGATAGCTAATGGATGCTCATATGTAGGAAGGTGACACCTCGCAACTACTCACCTAATAAGACATGCTTTATTAACCTAAGTGAGATTAATAGAAGTGTAGGAAAAACCTAGGAATATAGGAAAAATAAATAATCCATCTAGGAAATTAAAACCTACACTAACACCCCCCCATAAGTGAAGCTTAGGTGGATGGAGAAATGGGTCCCGGCAAATCAAGCTTGATGAGGTACCCATGTACATAAAATTCCCCCCAAAGAGAGAGAGAAGAGACCCCCCCAAAAGTAGAGAGAGTCAAGACTCCGAGTGAGAGGAAGAAGCCCCCCCAGAAGATGAAGCATCCTGCACCCCCAGCAAAGCTCGCAAATGAAGGAACTTGCTCTCAGTGAAGGGTTTGGTGAAGATATCAGCAACCTGCTCGGAAGTCGGACAATAGCGAAGGTCGATGACGTGGCCATGGATGAGCTCCCGGATGTAGTGCATGTGAACCTCTATGTGTTTGGTCTGCTGATGATGGACCGGATTCCGTGAGATCTGAATGGCACTCTGGTTGTCACAAAATATGACTGATGGCCGTCTGATCTGGATACCAAACTCAGTGAGAAGATTCTGAAGCCAAATGGCCTCAGTAGAGGCATTCACAGCCCCCCGATACTCGGCCTCAGTAGAAGATAGAGCAATAGCAGATTGCTTCTTGCTTGACCAACAAATAGGACCTGAACCAAGTGAGAAGCTGTAACTTGAAGTAGACTTGCGATCCTTAGAATCGCCTGCCCAATCGGAATCTATGTAGCCCACCAAGTCAAGCTCAATACCCGCTGTGTAGTGAATCCCAAGACTGTGAGAACCCTGAATGTAGTGAAGGATCCGCTTGGCTGCTTTCCAGTGCAGCTCATGAGGCTCCTGCATGAATCGAGAGACCATGCCTACAGCATATGAAATGTCAGGTCTCGTATGAGTCAGATAAATGAGACTCCCAACAAGCTGTCGGTACAAAGTGCCATCAACAAGTGGAGAAGAACACTGAGCCTCAAGTTTGACTCCAGAAAGAAAGGGAGTTGGAGCAGGCTTACAGTCAGCCATATGAAACCTCGAGAGCAAATCTAGAGCATACTTGGACTGTGTAATGGTGATCCCAGAAGAAGACTGGTAGATCTCAATCCCGAGAAAGTAATGCAACAAGCCCAAGTCAGTCATCAAAAACCTGTCATGAAGGGTAGTTTTGACAGCCCCAATGGTGGATGAAGAACTCCCTGTGATCAGCAAGTCATCAACATACAGAACCAGAAATAGGAGTGAATCATCCTGCTGCAGAATGTAGACATTGGGATCAGAATGGCACCGAGTGAACCCAACTGATAGAAGGAAGGAATCCATCTTGGCATACCAGGCTCAAGGAGCTTGTTTGAGGCCATAGAGAGACTTCTGAAGAAGGCACACAAGTGAAGAATCCTGAAGGAACCCCTGTGGCTGCTCCATGTAGATCTCCTCCTGAAGGTCATCGTGAAGAAAAGCACTCTTCACATCCATCTGGTGTACTTCCCAACGATTAGCTGCAGCAATGGCAAGAACAAGTCGGATGGAATTCATTCGGGCAACTGGTGCAAAAGTCTCAGAGTAGTCAATCCCAGGAACTTGGGAGAATCCTTTTGCGACCAAGCGAGCCTTATACTTGTCAACCGACCCATCTACTGCAAATTTTGTCCGATAGATCCACTTACATCGAACAAGTTTTCTTCCCTTAGGAAGAGGGACAAGATCCCAAGTGTGGTTCCTCATCAAGGAACTATACTCCTCCTGCATAGCTGTATCCCACTCAAGAATACCAGAAGCCTCATGAAAGGACTGTGGATCTGAGGCAGTAGCAATGAAGACATGTGGAGCATCCTGGAACTGTGAATGAGTCCGCCTGGTGTCTGATGGATCCCCAACCCAATCACCTGCAGACTGCAAGGTCTGTCTAGCCCAAAGTGGACCGGAAGATGGAGAATCTGGAGGAGAAGGATCAACCTCTGAATGATGACTAGGAGAGGAAGGAGGTGAGTCCTCTGAATCGCTCTCTGTATCAGAAGTGGAGGTAGAAGATTGCTCAGGTGAATCTGATTCATCAGAAGATCTGTCATGTATCCCAAGTGACTCCAATGTCAAAGTAGAAGGAGTTGGAGAAGTGATAGAAAGTGAGTTTGAAGAGCCCTCCTCAAATTGAACACTCCTCTCGATGAACAACTCATGTGTAGTAGGGTGGAGCAACCGATAACCCTTCACACCATCAGGATAACCTACAAATATGCAAGGTCTACTCTGCAGATCCAAGGCCTTGCGTTTCTCTGTAGGAATGTGGGCCCATGCAGGAGAACCAAAAACTTGAAAGTGCTTAACTGATGGTTTTCGACCGCTCCAAGCTTCAAAAGGAGTGACTCCCTTCAAGGCTCGGTGAGGAACACGGTTCTGGATATAACAAGCACAGTTAATGGCCTCTACCCAATACTGTGGTGCAAGAGATCTGGAGTGAAGCATGCAGTTCGCCATTTCCTTCAAGGACCTATTCTTCTGTTCTGCAACACCGTTCTGCTGAGGATTGTATGGAACTGAATGCTGCAAATCAATCCCCTCTGAAGTGCAAAACCTCTCAAACCGATGGTTGACATACTCACCACCATTGTCAGTGCGCAAAACTTTGATGGCTTTCCCAGATTGCTTCTCTACAAAAGTCTTGAAGTCTTGAAAATGATCAAATACCTCTGACTTCTGTTTGAGAAAGTACACCCAAGTATTTCGAGAGAAGTCATCAATGAGTGTGAGGACATATCTAGCCCTGCTGAAAGAAGGATGCTGAAATGGACCAGCCAAATCACTGTGAACTAACTCCAGTATCTGTGAAACTCTCCATGCCTTACCTTTGTCAAACTTTTCCGTAGGATGCTTACCAAGAATGCAACCTTGGCAAACACCACCTGAAAACTGAACTGAAGGCAACCCTGTGACCATGCTCTGCTGGTTAAGCTGCTGCAAGTAGCGGAAGTTAAGATGGCCAAACCGCTCATGCCATAATCTACTCACATCATTAGAATGAGTGAGCAAAACAGTCGAAGGAGGATCAGGAACAAAGTGAGAAAATAGATAGAGTCGTGACTGATGATCTGCTCTCCCAACTGCCACTGTAGAATCACTGTGCAACTCACGAATCTCCACTGAATCAGGAGTGAACTCAACCCGCTTGCCTGAACCTGTGTGAGTGATCTGATATACCGATAGGAGATTAGTTGATAATGAGGGCACACAAAGAACATCATGGAATGTGCCATCCCCCACATCAACAGACCCTCTCCCACACACCTCAACAGGAGTGTTATCACCCATCAAAATAGAAGGCATAGTACATGGCTCCAAGGATGCAAGTTCTTCCTTAGATGAAGCCATGTGGTGCGAAGCACCCGAATCAAGAACCCAAGTGGATGGTGAAGAAGCAACTGCAACAAGGGCCTTGCCCTTTCCTTTTCCCTTGCTGTTTTCTTTTGCCTTATTAGACCCATCATTAGAACTCTGTTTGACAGACTCAGGAACACTGATATTATTCTTCTCAAGAATGTGTGTCAAGTGATCAATTTGTTTCTTTAGACATTTATGTTCATCATGACCGGGTCTTTTACAATAAGCACATTGGACCCTCTCTTTCTTAGGCTTGTCGCCCTTGGAATATTGGGTCTCATTAGTTGCTTTTGAAGCAACCGTTATCTGATCCTTCTTCTCCTTGCTATTCTTTTGTTTCTTATCCTTACTATTGTTGTTACTACTTTGTCCTTTCTGTTCTTTTGTGCCTTGGTTGGCAGCCAAGGCATGTGACTTAGAGGACTTAAGAGTGCCCATCTGGATTAGCTTGTCCTGTTCCCGAGTGAGATTGACAGCAAAATCATCTAAAGATGGCATGGTGAATTGAGTACCAAGTGCACCCTTAGTAGCATAGAAAGTAGAAACAAACACAGAATATTTTGAACTTAGCTTAGAGAGAATACTAAGAATCAGTTGTTCATCTTTCTTTTCAATTCCACATTGTTTTAACTGCAGCCTTAGTGATTTCAATTTAGTGAAGAAATCCTGTATTGTGTTGAAATTGCCTGGACTTAAACTAATTAGTTCATTTTCCAACATATGACCCCTCATTGAATCTTGTGTGCCAAATAGTGTTTCTAGCTTTGTCCATATTTCATTTGGTGTATTCAAAGACTCAATGTGAAAGAGCAAATCAGGAGAAACAGACAAACACAATGTTCCATATGCCTCATCACATTTGTTAAACCACTTAGGCTTATCTTCATCTTTAGCAGGTTCAGTTTCAAGTCCCATAGTTATCCTATTTAATCCAGCTTTTCTTAAGTGAATTGTCATACGTGATTTCCACTCAAAGTAATTGTATGGAGTTAGGATAGGCAGATTTGTTTGATCCATGATGAAGAAATGCAGAGAAGAAGTGTCGAAAAGAAGAGAACCCAACCAAGACAACCCCCCCTTTTCACTCAATCAAAGAACCCCCCCAAGAAAATATGATTTGGCACTTTATATTAGTGCGTTTACAACTACCACTAGCAATAAATACTAAGTGGTCTTGATTTCAATGCATTACAAAACCCTCATGAAGAGCATATGCTGAAAATACAACTTTGGCATAATATCTAGAGAAATAAACAGCACCACTGTAATCTACTCAAAAAATCATGCACTTTCAAAAAAAGAATCGCCTCGATACGAGGTCGTATGTGAAAGTTATGATCCTCCGAAGTTCCCAAAACGAGAACTGTGCAATGTCACGACTGAGAATCTGCAATTTTTGAAAAATATTGGCATCAAAATCAAAAAACGACTGCACTAGTGCATAGAGCACGAAAAAATAGCCAAAATCAAAAAAAATTTTGTGGGAAAAGGAGTCCGTATGAGCAAGAACGGAGCATTTGAAAACTGTCTTCAGAACTGCAGCTGCCAATGGAGAGGGGTCTTGCTGTAGCTTTCTGAGCGCGTTTCTGCAAAATATACAAACTGCATGCAAAAACAGAAAGATACCCAGATGGTTTTTCTGTGCTATGAACAAAACCTAGAAGGCGTTTTTCTTGCAAATGCACAGAAGATGTTGCTCTAGTGTAAATGGAACGTCTTTAGCTACAAAAAACAACCCCAACAACCAAAAAAAGACATGCAAAGGCTGAATCAGATGCTGGAACCTGCAATATTGATTCAAAGGACCCAATATGCAAGCTGGTTGTCAGATTTGAGCTTGAAACCCCGGTTCCGCAACTGTGTATGACGATCTCCGATTTCGGTGAAACAAAAGCCAAATCTAACTTTCTCAAGCCTCCTGGACGTGTTGGAACAGCCGAAAATGCTGCCAGTATAACCAGAAATGCTGCAATCACCTATATTTTATAAAACACATGTGCAACCCCAGAGATTAAAAAAAGTTTCCGTCAAACTTTTCTGATTCTTAAGATCATCCGAAGATGCAAGAGAAGAGCATACTGGGTTTTTCGAAAACCTGCAATAAGATTTATTAGCCCCCCCCGAATCTCTCAAATATAGAAACTAAAATCTACTCTTGCACATAGAATAGCTCTGATACCATGTTAGAATCTGAAAAGATTAATAACCCATAAAACTAGTGCAAAGAATAGATATTAAAACTATGAATGCAAATGATACGAAAGCAAAATAGCAACACAGAGTTAGTCTCCAAGAGAGTAATGCAAATGCTAGAAGCAAAATAGCATTAAGAGGATGCAAAAAAAAAGATGCAAAATACAAGCCAGGTAGCATGCTTATATAGACTAGGAAGAGAGAGGAGGTGGCAACACCGACCAATGAGGAGCAACCATCTATCGGACTAAAGATAGCAAAGTATCTTCCCAAGATAGCTAATGGATGCTCATATGTAGGAAGGTGACACCTCGCAACTACTCACCTAATAAGACATGCTTTATTAACCTAAGCGAGATTAATAGAAGTGTAGGAAAAACCTAGGAATATAGGAAAAATAAATAATCCATCTAGGAAATAAAAACCTACACTAACAATATTCCTTGAATGCAATTAGAACTTCTCTTTGCACTATTCAAATAACAACACTTGTGTGACACAAGTCGGGTCCCATGTGGGCATGACTAAATTCTTTTTGGTTTTGTAACAAGTTTTTGCCTCAAATGATCTGACACCACATCAATATGTTTCTGGAGTGAAAAGTTGAAATGGGTAGTTATCAAAATCCATTTTCGGGCACTTTGTACTATGAGAAAAATAGGCCAAGTAGCCTTCAGAATTGTCTTGGAAAAGTGATCAAATGATTTACTGGAGTTATGAAAATTCATAGACATGTAGACTTTAGAACTAAGAACATAGTACAAAAAATGGTTTAGCCAAATGTATTGTGAGGTGCAAGATATTATCATTCAAAGTATCTCTCTCAGCCTTTTCTAAAATTGCACCTGTTGGAACCTAGTTAGGGCTCACCAACTTGCCATTTTAAAAATTATCAGATCTATTCCTGGGAAACTACAACTGGGAGAATTAGTTCATTTAAGCTCCATAAGTATGTGTGCAAGATGATTTTTTACGAGTCATCTTTCTTCATAAAATATCAGGCATCAAAATTGACCTCTATGACAACTTTCTGGAAGTGCAGATGTAAAAACAAAATAAATACCATTTGCTTTTGATATTGAAAAAATACCAAACAATGTGCTGGGACCTTAAAAACTGACATGGGAGCACATTATCATGGGGTAAATCTGGAACACCAATCATTTTGTCATGAACATCATCTGGTTGCTAGTTATTAGCTTCCAAAATTGACCTCTTGGGTAGATTTCACACTATGCAGACATCACACCTTACAAGAACCCTCCAACTTGATGCTTGAAAACCTTGTCAAATCTAATCACGGGAGGCTAAAATTGGACATACATGCTAACATATGGTAGATAAACATGCTTGCAAAGTGATTTGGCATGAAACTGAGTAGGCTTCAAATTATGACCCTTTAAAGTAGGCTTCTTGGGTAGGTTGTATAGGTGTATTTCTGAGTGTTGTGATCAAATTTCTCATCATAGGAACCTAAAACTTTGCCAAAATTTTAAGGTTCCAACACCTCCTCTTCTAGGTCCTTACCCACGTCAGCCTCTTCCTCTTCCTCTTTGCTCACCATTGTTCTGGTCACAAGGGCAGTAGGTGTTATCTCCTTTCTGATTTTGACTAGTGCCAGCTTCTTCACTTTTCTTTTGATGTTCATTTTAGCCTCCATAGGATCTTCCACCAGTCCTTCTACCTTAACCTCTTCCTCTTTGCTTGCTTTCAAATCTTTTATTCAACTTCTCTTCCACCTTCAGGGAAAACTTGTACGCATCTTCTATGGTGGTAATTCTGACCAGGCTCAGCTCCTCTTGAATATGTGGCACCCATTAATGTAATGGGTTACTGTTGATGGTGGTTTTAGCACACAACAACGTAGGTGTGATTGCTGGTTTCACACCTCTCTTGAAAAGTATCCTACCCTAGGTAGGACTACTCCAAGGATAATACAGCTAGGTCTTAGCTTGCTTGGAATTTCTCAGTTGGTACGTTATAGCTGTGCCTACAAGGGGTCTTACATGCAATCTGCAAATCTTCAGGTTTGGGGCAACAAATATACATAAACCCTTTTTATGATTTTCGACTAATAAGCATGATAAAGTGTTGCTGAAATTTCTATTCTAATAGCTAACAATGGTTTTCAAAGAAAATGCAAAAGGTTAGGGTTTTAGAAGGATCCTAAGTGACATTCATAATGCAGAGGTTATCTTTAGTAGAGAAATACTCTAAAACTTCAAACCAGCTTCCTGAGTTACCAAATTGAAATGGATGTTACAGTGTTGCAGAAAACGGTGCTATCTTCAATGGAGGTTAAAAGATTTTCAGATCACATTCATTTGCTAAATGCCTAGCAAATGGTGAAACTTCACTTATGAAATGCGATCGAACTTTAGCACAAATAATCAGTCCAGGCTAACTTTACACAGTTATTTACCATCAGTAAACAACTAAAAGTATGGACTTAGAGTATTCATCAAATGCTTCAGCAAACCATAAACATTACAAAAGCACAACTAATTTAACTATGGGAGAGCTAGAAGCGAACCATGAAAACCAAAATGAGCCAACATAAGACATAAATTCTCAGAATTACTGCAGAAACTTGCTTTGTATTACTTCAAATGGCATAGAGTCAACAATTCAACATCAAATTCTCTCTCTTACAAATAGTGGAAATGGCAGCCCTTTATATAGAAAGCAGCATACCGAGTTTTCAAATGAACGGTGGAGATTAACTCAACATCAACGGTCTGGATTATACAATTATAATCGCCCACATCAATTCTCGGATTACATTTTGTCCTTTATGAAAAAGACAAAAAATAGTCCCCAGATACATTGAACCTAGTCAATTTGACTAGCCAACTCAGTATATTAATAGAAAAGAACATTTTGGAAGCAAGAAAAAGACAAAATAGAGTCACATGCTGCCCCGAATACAGTAATTTACAATTGTGATGAGATTGCATCATTAGAATATTCAAAATGGTGTCAAGTTTCCTTGTCTAAGTTGATTTTGTCTTCACTGGCCAGCTTGTTGCGATAAGTCAACCACGCATCGATTGTAGGATTAATGTCAGACGGGTCTGGATCCTTCAAATGATGTATCTGGTAATCAAACACTTCCAGTTCCTAACTGAATTTGCCATGTATTCTTTCTATCTCTGCCCTTGCTTTCTGAAATGCCTTGAATTCTGCCTTGAGGTCGCTTGCCTTGTCCAACCTCTCCTCCATACTGAGTGTGGCATCTTCAAAAATTACTTTATACAACTTATCTTTACACTTCTCCACATCAAAAGGGGCATAATCATCATAGGACGCTTCCCTACAATCCCTCAAAGAGTCATTGATGTCGTATATGACTGATCTCAATTCTTCATCAGCTGGTTTATACACTTATTTTATGTGCTCAAAGGTTTCCTTTCTCAAAAGCAGCTGTTGATAGCACTCAATGGCTTTTGGCAGCTGACTCCCAGTCAAAATATTTTCTACAACTAGAGTTTGAGCTAGCAATTCTCTGATACATTTTATCTGAGGATACATATGTGAATAATACTCATCAAAAGAATCACATTCTTCATGCAAGTCTTTCCATTTGTTATGTAATTCTACCAGTCTTTTATGTGCTTGAGCAGAGGCAATTATGGCTTCACATCCCATTTCAAAAACTTTTAGTAACCAATTCACCGTACCTTGGGACTTTGATCTAACCTCGCCCAATTTAGTCATTTCATTAGTAGACAAGAAAGTAGGTATTGTCCTTATATCTCCTCCTGCATCTACTGGCTTTATAAAAAATTGAAGACATGCTCGAAGTTCTTCGTTTTGTTGTTTCAAGTCTTTCTTGGACATTTCATCTTTGTCTAGTTGCTCCAAAATTGATGTAACTAAGCCTTTGAAATCATCCACTCTTTGAGCATGAGTGGATGGACCTAGATCAACAGTAGATATGATATAATCCTCTGCCCTAACTTGTTCTCTTGCTGTATCAGCTAGCGGGAGTGCTATTTCTGCTATCCTCGATCTTAATTCATTCTTATAGATTCTTGATTGAATCTTAGCCTTTTTCTGCTTCTTAGGCTTCTAGGCCTATGATAGGATAGCACTCAGGTCTAGCTACATTACTTCCACTTGTGGTTTAGGATATTCCATTCTGCCTTGCAGCCATTCAGGAGTAGAAGATTTGTTCAATTCAGATGATCTATCACTGCCAACTACAGCCAGCTCTTTGGGTTGCTCTTCAGTTTTCCCTGGACTTTCCTCTTTTTCCTTTTCTTCTTCTGGGGCCAAATTCTCTAGATTTGTCATTACATTCTCCTGTGCAATCTTTAAAACTTCCTCTGTTTGATCTTTGTCCTAAGGACTATCAGATATATCAATAACTTCCACATCAGCTGAAGGTTCATAGAAGTCTTCATTATTTACTTTAGACAATACCCCTTTTTCTTCCTCAAGTGTTGTTTCTGGCTCTTTCAACCCCAACTCTATACATACTTTCTCAATCCCAGGCAGCAGTGGTACTGCCAATGAATTTGCAAGCATTTGTGAAATAGGGACAACAAAAGAGATGGTTAAGGAAGGCGCACTGACTTGTGTCAGGTTAGTCAAGACTGGTGATAAGGAGGAAGAAATGACAAGAGGTGAAGGAAAGGGAAGTGAAGGCAAGGGAAGAGGGGGTGAAAGGATGGTGGAAATGGGAGGCAATGGTAAAGAAGAAGATGTAGGTGTAGTGGTAATGGAAGGGTATGAGATGGTAAGAGTGGAGGAAATGGGGCTGCTAGGGGCACTAGAAGAAATTTCTAGTGAGAAAGAGGTGGTAGCAATGGTAGAGGTAAGAGAGGTGGCAGGAGATGTTTCCTGAGTCATGGAGGCCAAGGTTATGGGTGAAGTGGATGCAACAGAGGAAGGAGGAATGGAAGGAGAAGTGGCAGCAGAAACAACAGGGGCTGAGACAATAGTGTCAACACTTTGTGTAGGGGGTTGGGCAATCGGAGGATTAGAATCTTTCCTAGTTGTAGCATCCTCTTTACTAACTTCTTTCACTTTTACCTTCTTAGCCTTAGAGATTTCTACAGCACCACTTAGCATATCTTTTCTCTTGGAGGCCCTTTCCTGGTAGAGGAAGGTTGATCTTTCTTCTGAGGGGACCTTGTAGAGGGCTTCTTCATCTTCTTTGCCTTTTCTTCCAGAGATGTGTGTTCTTCACTATCTAATTTCTATTTTTCATCTGGCTCTACCTCATCTGTGACCTGAATGGGTTCATCCTCTTCTCCCCCAAAGTCCTTGTCTAATTCCACTCCTATGTAGGTAAGATGGACTCCTTGTCCATTTAGAACAGCCACTTGAGCTCTAACCTAGGCCTTACTCAATCTGATTGGTTCCCTCATAACAACATCTAGGGAGCTCTCTTTTGCATTTGCCCAATTTGGCAATGGAATGGGCTGATGGTACTGAGCCTCCCATGGTCCTCTGACCATGACATTTTCATCATCCTATAACTGATCAGGTACTGCCATTATATGAAACCTTTTGATGAAGTCCAGGGGCAGTCTTGCATGTGCTTTCTTCCTAACCTCGTAATCATCAGGGCAGTTAGCCCAAAAGTCTTCAATGTACACTTTGTGGAAGAACTTCTTACTTACAAATCTTTCCATTACTCTATTTGGATCAAAATGACCCCTTGCGGTGTAGTAGTGCAAATTTAAGACCTGAAGCTCTTTGTCAGAGTGTTCTGCTGATGCCAAGGAAGGGCATGCATAGAGTCCCTTGCCAAACTTGATGGGGAATTGAACATTGGTTCTATGCAAGTGTTTGAGTTTCTCGGCACATGGTATCAATTGCCTAGATAGCTCCAGAAGTAT
Organism: Cunninghamia lanceolata; assembly: GCA_027924645.1. Lineage (NCBI taxonomy): Eukaryota > Viridiplantae > Streptophyta > Pinopsida > Cupressales > Cupressaceae > Cunninghamia > Cunninghamia lanceolata. The sequence goes on from BSBN01000209.1 coordinate 6,236,377, forward strand.
TGTCTTATCATTAGGGTACCGAGGAAGTCTGTAGGCCATTCTAGTGAAGCCTTGTACCCTTATGTATGTAAATTTCTCAAATTGGATATACCATCTGCCATATTTGGTTGTTTCATTCATAGCCTCAGTGGAAATCCTCAAGGCTGTGTTACCCTGCAGCTTTCTGGCTATATACATTGTGAATGCATCATTTACCCTTTTGAAATGTATTAATGATTGAGATGAAGTCAGTTGTGGGTAGCATTCATATACTTTTATCTGAGTTTGTTCATCATTTCCAACTTCACCAACTTTGGACAATCCATCATAGTGGTTCCTCCTTGCCAATGCATAGACGACATAGGATGTCCATCTGAAGTATTTATTTTCTCTAAAATTGCTAAAGGCTTCATGAATGTTGTCACTGAGGATCTGAGCCTAGTGGAACTTAGTTCCCTTCAATATCTTAGTGATAATGACAAACATCCAGTCCTTAAAGGTTGATGCTGCTAGAAATCCATATATTCTGCTCAGGAAGGTCACCAGGTCTCCTATCTCATCATGGAAGTCACTTCTGTAAAGTACTCTAGGGAGCTTGATGAGAGCAGACTTTCTGCTTTTAACCCAATGGTTGTTTATATATTTTCTGCATCCTTGTACATCTTTATTGTATGTTGCCTGTGACCCCTTTTTGTCTGGCATAGTCACGACCTTGTGCCAGGGGATGTCCAGGGTTTTAGCTAGAGAAGGTGGGGTCAAGTTAGCCAAGATATCCCCATTTGCTGTCTGAATTGTTCTTGTCATAATGTCATACCTGTCTACACAGGTGGCCATTAGTTCTGCACATTGCATCAAAGTAGGAAAGGTAGCTGCTTGTGCAATACCACTATCTCTAAGTACTCTGGCTCTGGGAGTTGGATTTGGACCAAAGACTCTTAGTCCAAAGTCATCTAGGTCGATGTGACCTAAGTCTGTGTCCCCTACATCACTCCACCCGGAGTGAATCTTGGTTTCCGGAGGGACTCCTTTGAACTTGTACTTCATTGCTTGGGCCCGAGCAGTCATTTAGTTTGCAGGACCGAACCTTATAAGTTTGATATACTAAGGAACCTTATAATCTATTCTTAAGTTTCAGATGGATTCTAAATACAAATTTGTTATTTACTACCAACATGCTTTTGAAGGAAAGTTAAATCTAACTGCAATAATAATGTATGCAATCAAATATCTAATATTGCAAGAAAAATGTATGAAAATTACCATTAACAATGCACTACGACATTAATTCCATCATTTTAAATTGCTTTCCTTTTGAAAATTTTAGAAAATTTGATCATTTGCATGATTTTGCACTAATTTGAGGGTTGTCCAACCTTCAGGAGGAAAAGCGCTGAATTTGAGGTCATCCGACCTCGGCGGGGAAATCAGGCAGGTCCGACCAAAGGTTTCACTTCCTCCTATGCTTTTGAGTTTTTAGTGCAGGTTTTGGTGAGGACCGACCTCCGTGGGATTTGGAGGTCTCCGACCTTTATCGATTGTCAAGTCAGTCGGTTAAGTTTTCAGCACAAATCTTCTCGATGTAAATTTTTATTGCGTTTGTGCGGAAATCAACTTGGTCTAACCTGCACGAGTTTTAGTTGCTACCGACTAAGTCAGTGGGAGGGCATCATAGTGCATGTCGGAAGGGGTCATTTTTAGTGCTAAGCTGAAGTATTATTCCCGGTGGGGTTTCAGGAGGCCTCTGACTTTGCGGGGAATTTGAGGCCTTTTGACCAAATCAGAGAGGGTGTTTTGGGTGCGTGGGTTGGATGAGGTCAATTTTAGCGCTAGGTTGTAAGTGTTCGCTAGTGGGGAGGTATCGGTCAAACTTGGTGTGTCGGCAAAGCGTTTCCTACCATGGCCGATGGAAATTGTCTTAGCGATAGGCGAGAACCATAGAATCATCCATCGGGGAGAGTTGTGGGGTCAGAGCGATAAGTCACAAGGTGGCCGACGGAGTAAGTCTTGTTGACTGAGGCACAGGTTTCGAAGGTCTCTTACCAACCAAATGATCCACCAGTTTGCAGGTCGGTTGGAGCTTGTTTTGGTGCAAAAAAAGAAACCGAGGGTTTTTTAGGAAAATTCTCCTAAGTCTAGATTTTAAAACAATTTACAGCAAACCATTTTCATAAGGAATCCTAACTAGGGTTTGAAAGAAATTACAAATGACTGTACTGAAACCCTAGTTAAGAACCCTACAAACACAAATTTTAGGAAAATTCAACTGCCTAATTGCTCATTTTTAAGAGAGATTCAATCATTTAAAACCCTAACTATCTTGCAGAGGAAATCTTTTTGAAGAATGGAGTTGAGGTTAAGACCCTACCTGTTGAATGTGAAGATGCGTTTAGTTTGCCCGGGTAGGTCGCAGGTTCGAGCTCGGGGAGGATCGAAAGCAGCGGCGAGGATGGAGCTCCAGAATCCTGTTTGAAATGAATGCAAATGGCAAAAATTGAATGACTAATCTCTTTTAACCCCTGCAAAAATTGCCATTAATGCTAGGCGTATGTCAATTTTTTAGGGTTTGCACAATTTTTCCTCATCTCGAACCTGGCAGAGAATTTGGGTGTGTCGGTCTTGGTCGGAAAGGACCAAATTCAGCGCAAGGCTTGGTTGACATAATTTGCGGGTGCTTTGGGTTCATCTAACTTGCGGGCTTTTCAGGGTTGTCTGACTTAGTCAGTGATCGCTGATTTTAGCGCAAATTGAAAAAGGTCATTTTAAGCGCAGAAGTCCAAAACAATGATTTTTAGCACCAGGTCTGATAGACATGAATTTAGCACTAAGGTCGGAGCAATGGGAAATTAGCGCCAAGGTCGGACAAGTGAGATTTTAGCGCAAAGGTCAGTTGAAGGGCAATTTAGAGCAAAAGGTCATTTCAAGGCCCTCAAACGGAAAATAAGGATTCATCCTAGCAGATTTTTGAAGTGATTTTTGATATCATCTTTTAATAAGGGTCAAAATGCACTTTGACCATTCAATCACTTACGAGATGAAGAGATCCAATGACTCTCAAGCCAAATCAAAAGAGGGGGTCTCCATTTTGAATGGGGCATGTGTGTAAGGCACAACAACTACCTTCTCCTTGTTTGGCCTTTGCATGACTTGTCCTGATAGTAATCTTGTAAAACTCTTTTGTATACTCCTTGACAGACTTGTTACCTTGCTTCAATCCTTGCAGCTTCTTCAACAACTCCATCTCATAGTCCACAGGAATGAACTACTTCTTCAGTTTGTCCACCATCTAATCCGATCTAGTAATCTTTCCTTTTCCTCTTCTATTTCTCTCTAATTCGACCTCCTTCCACCAAATATTGGCATGGCCCTTCAACTTTATTTTTGCAAACTTGACCTGATCTGGTTCCTCCACATCTTCATACTCGAAATACTCCTCCATGTCATTGATCCAATCAATAAGCTGTTCTGGATTCAAATCTCTAGAATAGGTAGAAACTTTGATCCTGGTCCTCTTTCCAATCTTTGAAATGGCCCTCAACAACCTAACTTCTATAGGATCTCCCGCAGTTTCTTGTTCTTCCTTAGATAACTCTTCTTTAGCTTCATCCTCACTTTCTTTTCTTGTTCTCAGCTCAAACCCTCTTCACAGCTCCTCTTGCAATGCATTGATCTGCCTTTGCAGGGCTCTAAAACCCTCTTCTGTCAAGGCATTTCTTCCAACATGGTTTCTTCTGGAGGCATCTTGATCTCCACAACAAACCCACAACCTAGGTCTTGGTGCAAACTACATCACGGTTGGCGATTTGTCTACACACTCAGGGACCTAGCTCTGATACCACATGATGAAGGGGTATATCAGAAAATACACAACAAAAATTGCACACATAAAAATAGAATGTTTTTTTATTGATTTGGATAACTCATTACATTACAGAAGCTCAAATACAATCAGAGGAATCAATTCTCCATAGGCTGCAACACATTACAACTACCTATCTCAAGACTCTGGAATCTTCTACCTTTTGTAACCCTAAATCAGCTAGGGTTTCTATTTTCCCACCCTTTTTTTAGACTCTACACTTTCCCCCTTATCTCTACTACTCCCAGGGTTTCCAAAAATGGTCATAAGTAGCCCTTTTTGGTGGCCACCAGCCAAATTTTGAAATTTGCATCTCCCTCCAAAAATAGGTCAAATTCTGGGAGCCATAACTTTTGATCCGGGTGTCCAATTGACAGACCGTTTGAAGTGTCAAAAAGCTCACAGAATGCTCTATGCGCTAAGAATTGACTTTGCTAGTTCTTCCCATTTTTGGGCCTGTATGGGTCCATTTAGTGCCTCAAACCTGAATTTGAATAATTTTCAGGTGTTTTCAGGAAACATAAACTTTAATATCTTTCAGCGCACAAATGATCTTTGCGTGATTCCTTCACCAAAGGTCTTATTTTTCATTTACGAAACTTCCCATAAATTTTTGCTTCAATCCATGCCCAAATGCAAACTTTCCAAAAATAACAGTTTGCTATTTTTAAAAGTTTAGAAAAATTGAAGGTTCTACATCATTATTCAAGCAATAATGGAACCAGAAATACTAATTTTGAATAGAAATGAAAACATCAATGATTTTGAATCAACATATTTTTTTAGGTGATGCAAGATCGCCCTTACACCACTGGATGCTCCTGCATCAAAATTCCCGTGGCCTATTCCTGAGAAATAATTGGTGCACATATTTGTCCATAACTTAAACCCAGAAGTAGGTTTTCACTTACAAATTCAATGCACCAATTCTTTTGATGATATCACATCTAAGGGAACAAACATTGAAAAGGCCCTTATTGCTAAAGGTCTAGTCAAAATCTTCAAAGAGACTAAAGACAATCCCCAACAATCAAATGAAAAACCCTATTTCTGGTCTAAAAATAAATATGTTTTCAATGATGGTGTTGTAGACACTAAACACATTCAAAATGTTCAAACACTTATCAATCTATAACTAGTCAAGAATGCCATATATACTCCTAGAGAACAACCTCGACAAGATTCAATACCAATGCGTAAATTTATTCCATTGGGAGAACCCATTGAATCTATCTTATGAAAACTAGTTGAAATAGGTCTCATTACATTACCTGAATCATGACAATACTGTGTATAGGTAAAATTGAGATTGATTAATGAGATCAAAACAATGATAAACAAACAACTCAATCCTATAACCTTTAAAGAAATGATCTAGATAATAACCGAATAATCAATGAATAATAACAAAGCAATGAAAGCTTTCACCTAGATTGTATTGTTTCCTTGTTTCTTTGTGGATTGCTCAATCAATTGCGAAACCATGTTTGCAACAAGCGGATGTAGACAGTATGTGTGCTCAAAAGGTCGATGTGCTCAACGATGCATGATAAAAGCTCAAAGCACTGGATTAGGAATGCCCAAAGCTTAAATGATCGAAGAGATCAAAAGGCTTAATGATCGAAGAGTGCTCAAAAGCTAAATGATCGAAGATGATTTTTGAAGGAGTGAAGGGGGTATATATAGGTTTCAAGGAACGATTGATCAATGGTGAAGATAATTCAAAGAAATCAATGATCGGGATAAATCAAATAACTCATGATAAATGTGCACACGACATGTGTCATGTAAAAAAAGCTATTTTTTTTGAATTAATTGCTTTTTGGCTAAAGATAGGATTTGATTTAATAAATTAGAATGTTTTTTTTCCAATTTATGAGTTGATGATAAAAATAATAAGAATTAAAGCCAATTAACTCAACTTTAGATTTGCTTTTTGAAGTTCTAAAAATAAGAGTGATTGTGCACATAGAGGAAAATGATATTTTTAGAGGAATTGGAAAATAAAACAAATTAATTAAATAAATTTATTTAATTAATTGTGCATGGAAGAATAAGATTATTTTTGGAAGAACAATTGAGAAATTAAATAAATAGATTTATTTAATTAATTGTGCATGATTGAAGAAAAGATAATATAAGAAGATTTAAATAAATTAAACAAATAATGTGATTTAATTTATTTTGCATGATGGAAGAATATAATTAAAATATTTAATTTTATTTATTTTTAGAAGATAAAGTCAACTAAAATAAATTTGAATAATTTATTTAAATTTAGAGGAATAATTGACTAATTAAATAATTAAAATTATTTAATTATGGATAAGAGGAAATTAAGATGATGAATTAATTAAATAATTTATTTATTTAATTAATGTGGATTTGAAGGATTAAATGAGGATAATGATTTAATTAATTAAATAAATAGAATTTATTCAATTAATGTTTGAATTTAAGGAAAATAGAGGAAATTGATGAAATTAATTAAATAATTAGATTATTCAATTAATGTTAAATGCAAGCAATCTATGAAGAGTTATTTTTAGGTGTCTACATTTTACCCCTCTTTGAGATGGTGTTGCAAAGTAACATCATTTCAAAGAAATTTAAAACATAGTGCTTGATTTGGTAGAAGATTGATTTAGAAGATCATGGTTGGAAGATTATGATTGGATTAGAGATGGTGATGCCCTAGTCACTCAAAGTGGGGGTGACAAGGAAAGATAATGGTTGTTGATGAATAAGATGAATGATGATGATGATGATTATTCCAAGAACAACAAAGGCATTGCCCCTATCAAGTTGTAAACCAATGGTTAATTGACGATGATTGATATGGATAATGTCTGGTTTCAGAAATGAAACAACTCGTATAAGACACCTAGTCTAGTTTCGAGAGTGACAATCTGTATAAGACAATTGATTGATGATGATTGATTGATTGATTTGGTTTATGACATGATTAGGATCAAGACCAAAGGATGTGATTGGATAATTTGGCTAGATTGATTAGCTAGATTGGATAAGATGAATGATGAAGATGATGAGGATGCCCCCTCGAGAGGACAATTGGGTTCAAAGAACACGAGTGTGCTCTCAAAATTAAAATAGAGAAACAGGTGAGTAGATAGAGAGATGTACAAATGAAAATGAAAAGGTTAGATAATAGATGGAAGATAAATGGATAAAGAATAGAAGTGATATCAGATTGATTGATCTTCATGAAAGCTATAGATTTTATTAGGATGAATGGGTGAGATGGATGGGTGGGATGGATGGGGTGAAGTGTTTTGAGGATGTTTAGGTTAAATGATCTAATGTTGTTTTTGGTGTGTCACAGTAGGATGAAAGAAGAGTGGAAGAAATAGTAATGAAGAAAGGGAGAGCTAGACGAGGGATGAAGAATTGGTGAAGGGGAGTGGAATTGGACTTTGCTGTAATAGATGTTGAGCTTCTTTAGTGCAGTTACTGCGTATCATCATAGTACTTATTATACCAAAGGAAGACAAATGCCATGGTATATTGCGACCAAGGTAGAAAGTGTGGTCCTTTGGGAAACAAACAAGGATTGCCAAGCTTATCCTGAGTCACTAAGGCACCTTGTCGGATCATGTGATGAGAACAACTCTAGGTGTATAAGTCCTGATACATGGAAGTATCTAGCCATTCCAATGTATAGGATGTATTTGATTCACCCAATAGTGTCCCAGTCACACACAATGAACTTAGTTGCCCCAGTTGTTTTGCCTAGACAAACCGCAAACAACAATAAGAGAAAATAGATCTTAACCCATCCTTGCCTCTCTTCATCTCTTAGGGACCACCTTGAGAAGCTTAGGAACAAGATCGCAGAAAATAAATCTAGGTGAAGTGTGAGACAGAGCCAACAACCATCAGGTCATGTGCTGAGTGTAGATGTCCTTGCCTGAATGATTATGATAGGTTGAATGATGCCTGGTTTCAAGCTAGGAAGCATGTCGTATAAGACATTGAGTCTAGTTTCAACAATGCGACCTCCTATATAAGGCAGATGAAAGTTGTAGGACATCTTGTGTAAGACTTGTGGTCTGGTTTCAAGATTGTTGCACGTTTGTGACATGGTTGATTTGTGATGAGCGATAGTGTCCAAAAGATGAGTGTTTTCGTCTAAGGCACGGAGCCTGGTTTCGACTACATCCCATGCTTGTGTTTAGACACGTGGTTGGGAGTGTTGATTGGTCATAGTGATATTTGATTATCACAGTGGGGATGACAAGTGGCAATGTCCTGGGTGTGCTGTTGAGTTGTCTTGCATGGGTGTTTTTGGATGTTTGTTGTTTTTGTCTACTTGTAGTGTCTTTCCTATTAAAGGACAACTTATTATGACGATGTGACAGGACGGGCCCTAAGGGGCTAACCTAGTGCCTCGAGGGTGCATCAATGATGGCCTTGCCTACGTGAAAGCTTAGAGGTAACGGAGTTCAACAAGAGTGGACTTGGTTTGACTAGGACCTAAGGGGAATGCCTCAGGGGAGCATCAGAGATGGCCTTGCCTACATGAAAGCTTAGAGGCGTCATAGTTCGGTTTATTGGCTTGACGCTGTGTGACTATTTTTGGGTATTTTTGGTTGACTATTTGATGTGTTTTGTTTTTTTGGGAATATTTGGATATTTTTGTATTTTTTGGCGATATTTGATTTTTTTGTGGGATTTTGTTGATGTTTTGATTTTTTTGGATTTTGTTAATATTTTGATTTTTCTAGATTTTGTTGATATTTTGATTTTTTTAGATTTTGTTGATATTGGTGTCCTCCAACATTGACCTTAGGATCAGGAACTGCCCCCAGTCAGGTGTACTGGCATGTTATGGTGAAGGCGAAGTGGGATAAATGTGAAGACAATGAAATGTTAACTTGTTTCCAGGCCATGGGAGGGGCATTATGATACGTTACGGAGTGGGAAGGGATTATTGCGGAATAGGTATCGTGGATTCGAGTAATGGTAGACAATGGAGTAGAGATCAACTACGCATGGCACCTATTTGCCAGGTTTTCACCATGGTACTTATCCAAAGTGCCACCGAAGTGGTTTTCACTTTTGGACAATTTTTTTTAGGTATAATACCACCGAAGGTGCATGCTGTTGATAGGTTCTAGTAACGGTTCACCTTTAGGAGTGGCTAATTGATATGCGCTAGATCCATAGGCCGCAATGATGACATAGGGCCCTAGCCAATTTGGCTCAAATTTTCCTAGCTTCTCTCGTTCCATCTGATTTTTGGGATTCTCTTTTAAAACAAGGTCACTGACATTGAAGTGCCTGACCCAAACTCTCTTGTTATAACTGCATCGAAGATGATTTTGGTAAGCTTGTAGATGAGTTAGTGCATTTTGTCTTCTTTCGTCTAATATCTCAAGCTCTTGCAACCGAGATGTTCTGTATTCTTCATCCTCGACCAACTGCTACAGGGATACTCTTAAGGAGGGCAACTCAACCTCATTGTGCATGATAGCTTCAGAACCATAGACAAGGGAATAAGGAGTGGCTCTAGTGGGTGTGCGAATACTGGTATGATAAGCCCATAAGGCAGGGTTGAGTTGGATATGCTAGTCACGAATAGCATCATTGATTGTCTATTTTAGGATCTTTATGATGGTTTTATTTGATGCCTCGGCTTGGTCATTCCCTTATGGGTAATATGGAGGGGCAAAGTGCTGTTGGATATGGAATTTTTCACAAAGTTCACAGAAATCCTGATTCTTGAATGGGTGGCCGTTGTTTGTTACAATGGATTGTGGGATGCCATACCGACATATGATGTAGTTAAGGATAAAATTGGTGATTTGCTTGCCAGTAATGTATGTCATGGGAATGGCTTCAATCTATTTTGTGAAATATTCAGTGGTGGTGAGGATGAATTTATGTCTGTTTGCAGAGGTGGGGTGGATTTTGCCCATAAGGTTGAGTTCCCATTGGGAGAAGGGCCACAGGGATGTAAGTGATTGTAGGTCCTGAGCTGGTGCATGCACAAGATCCCCATGTATCTGGCACTATCTACACTTCTTTGCAAAATGGTATGCATCTTTTTCCATCGTTGGCCAGTAATAACCTGCTCTGATGATTTTCTTAGCAAGCGTAGGGCCACTCGAGTGGGCTCCGCATATACCCTTGTGTACCTCTCGTAGGGTTGTTTGTGCTTCTTCAGAGTTGAGACATCTCAGGAGGGTATTATCAAATCCATGGTGGTATAGGGTGTCATCGATGATGACATATTTGGTAACTTGGCGTATGAAGGATTTGCATTGGTTGGATGACAGGTCGGTGGGTAGGGTTTGATCATGTAAGTAGGTGTAAATGTCATGGTACCAGGGTGACGTGGGACCAACAATTTTGTAGACTAACTTAGATTCTGGGATATTGAAGGTAGAGACCAATAGTTGTTCCACCAAGAACTCGAACTGAGTGAGATTACTTGGGATATCTAGGAGAGATCCAATGGTTGCCATAGCGTCTGCTGCCCAGTTCTAAACTCTAGGAATCTGGTCAAAGAGCACTGTGTCAAAGTCTAGCCTGAATCTATCCACTATTCTTTTATAAGGTATGAGATTTTCATCTTTGGTGTCGTACTCATTGTTGACTTGTTTGATGATTGATTGGGAGTCACCAAAAACTTACAATGTTTTGATTTTCCAGTTGACAGCCATTCGAAGTCTTGTGAGCAATACTTCGTACTCTGCTATGTTATTTGTGCAAGGGAAGGCAATTCAGAATGTCTTGGGGATAGCATCACCTTGAGGAGTAATAAACAAAATACCAGCGCCTAAACTGTGATTTGTACATGAGCCATCAAAGAATAGTGTCCAGATTTTAAGTCCATCTACTATGAATATTGACTCATTAGGGAAGTCAACGACCGTTAGATGATCTACTGGTGTAGGTGCTTCAGCAAGTTGGTCTGTGATTACTTGTCCTTTGATTGCCTTTCTGTCAACATATTCTATATCAAATTCACTCAATACCATAACCCATTTGGCCAGTCATCTTTTTAGAGATGCTTTGTTAAGTAAGTACTTTAGTGGGTCAATCTTAGCAACCAACTTTGTCTTATGATTCAACATGTAATGTCACAGCTTTTGGGTAGCAAAAACTACAACAAGGCAGACGTGTTCGATAGGACTGTAGTTTAGTTCATATCCCACTAAGGTTCGGCTAATGTAATAGATTTCCCTTTCCTTTCCTTCTTCGTCATTCTGTGCCAATAATGCCCCCAGTGCTGAATTAGTTGTTGATATGTACAATAAAAGAGGATTTCCTGGGATCGGTGGCCTAAGGACTGGTGGTGACAGCAAATAGTCTTTGATCTTTTGAAAAGCTTCTTGGCACTGTTCTGTCCACACAAATTGTACTCCTTTGCAGAGTAAGTGTTGGAAAGGCTGACATTTGTCGGTGAGTTGTGCAATAAACCTCCGTATGGATTGTAACTTTCCCTATAGGCTGTGCAACTATTTTAGGGTAGTGGGTGGAGGCATTTCCATTATTGCCCTCACTTTGGTGGGGTCGACTTCTATCCCTCAGTGTGAAACAATGTAACCTAGCAATTTGCCTTATGTAATGCCAAACACACATTTCTTAGGATTTAATCTAACTTTGTATTCGTCCAGGCATTTGAATATTTTATCTAACACATCCAGATGAGAGTTTTTGGTGATTGATTTGGCCAGCAGGTCGTCAACATAATCTTCCATACATGTATGCATATAGTCATGAAATATAGTTGTCATTGCCCTCTGATATGTAGTGCCTACATTTTTGAGACCAAAGGGCATGACTATCCAACAATTTGTACCCCAAGGACATGATTAAGCTGTTTTATGCTGATCTTCTGGTGCTATTCATATTTGATTATATCCATAGAATCTCTCCATTAAGGAGAGAATTTCAAATCCGGCTGTCTAGTCGACTATGGTCTCTATGTTTGGTAATGGAAAATCATCTTTTGGACATGCCTTGTTCAAGTCATGAAAGTCTTCACATATTATGATTTGGCCATTGGGTTTCATGACTGGTACAAATTAGATACTCACTCTGGATAATCAATTGGCCTGATGAAGCTGACATCAAGGAGCTTTTTCAGTTCTGCCTTCACTAGTAATGCGATCTGTGGATGCATCTTTCATAGCTTTTGCTTGACGGGTTTGGCATTTGGCAGTAGGGGAAAGTGATGTAGGACAAATTATGGGTCAAGCCTAGGCATATCAACATATGACCAAGCAAAGTTGATTTGTCGTTCTGAAAAGAAGTCTCTAAATTTAGGCTTTTCATTTTCTATGAGTGACTCAGCAAAGTGAATAATCTTGGGCGCTTCTTCGGTACTGAGGTTGGTTTCCATAGTTGCTTCTACTAATAGTGGTGATTTTTCCTGTGTGATAGGAAACACTTCTAGCTCTCCATCCTCGGGTGCCTCAGGGAGGTTTTCACCCTCGGATACATCCTTTATTTTTACTTTTGAATGATCTAAGGGCGCCTTTCAGTTTTCACCCAGAGACCTATTTTTTTCTTTTTTATTTTCACTTTTGTGACTAGAGGGTGGAGTGGATTCTCCAAAATATGTAGAATTGTCCAATTCCATGATGTAGCCAACTTTATGATCCCCAAGAGGTAAACCTTCGTGAAGTCCCATTAACTCAGCTATCGCTTCATCATTCTCGAATAAATCTAAGCTAGGTGGATCTTATTGGTCCCAGTCGATTAGCTCAGGATGGACTAAGGGTAAGCCATCATCAGTGTTTAGGTAACTTATGGTCATGAGTGTCAGGGTGCAAATGGACATGTTATTAGGATCCCAAAAGATATTGATCCAAGCAGCACCCTTAGGGAGGTCAGGTGTGGATGATTCAGGTGCATCAACTATGGACAGTGTGGGCAAATCAGGTGTGGAAGGTTCAGGTTCAGGTTCAGGTGGGTCCCTTGATGTCTCAACTTCTTTGGAAGTACTCGTTTCCCTTCTTAGAAGTAACTTAGTACGTGGAGCCCTATCTCTTTGTGAGGTATATCCCAACCCTTTGTTGTGTGGCCACATTGTTGGCTGAAGAGGCTCGGTGCATCCATTTCCATTGGGTCCAAGTCCACTATGCCCATCATATCCTTGTTTTTTGATAAATTCGTACCCTTTACCATACTGTTCTACGGGCAGTTTGATATGCTCAACCTCTTCTTATTCTTCTTTATAGAGCCATGTGGATATGTCTTCATTGATTTCGTATTTATTAAGTTCACCCCACTTTGTGAATGTGGTAGGACTAGCTGAGAGAGTTTGCTTTGGTAGAATAGGGCTAGGCTTTCCCCGAGACTTGGGTGATGCAGGCAATTTTCCAATGAAGTCTGATGGTTCCATCTTGTACTCACCGCATCCTTTGTCTTGGATTTGGACTTTGTGATTGGTTGGTGTGGTGAAGGGGGCAGTAGATTTGGATAGTGTGGATGGATCAACATAATTGGATGAAGTGAATGGTGAAATTCCCTTGTTTACGGGCACCTGATGTTGGGGTACCTCTCTTAGGTGGCTGCAGTATTGGAAGGCATTGGGATCACCGAGGATGGTGATTTCCATGCTGTTATAGGGGAATTTAATGCATTGATGGTAGGTGGAAGGGATGACCTTCATGGTGTGGATCCATGGTCATCCAAGGATGAGGTTGTAAGGTAACTCGATATCCAAAACATGGAATACAGTTTCTTGTGTGGTGGGTCCCACTCTTACGGGAAGGATGATGACTCCCTTGGAAGAGCGCTCAGCATGGTCATATGCCTTGATGATTATTCTTCTGGTCAGATCGATGCAAGCCTCAGAGTAGCCTAGTGTTATTACCAATTTTAAAGGACATATGTTCAATCCCACTCTACCGTCTACCAGGACTCGTCAGATTTTATGTTTGTTGATAAAGACTTCTAAGTGAAGAGGGTTGGTGTGATTTGGGTGATGTGAAGGTACGTCATGTTCTATGAAGGACATGTTGTTCATAGTGGCTAAATGTCCCACCATGGGCTAGAATTGATTAACATTTAGATCAGTGGGAATGAAAGGTTCTAGGAGTGCTTTGTCCAGAATGGCCTTATGTTCAGGCGAAAGGCGGAGCAATTCAAATATTGATATTTGAGCGGGGGTCTTCTTTAGATGGTCCAAAAGGTTATATTGTCTTTTGGGTTGTGGAATGGACATATTGGTAGGATTGGCGGGAGCACTTTGCAATGTTATCTTAGCTTTTCAGGTGGTCATGGTGTACTTTGGATGAGCTTTGATAGTGATCATGGAAATGTTGCTATCGTATGCGCGGATGCCATTAATGGTATAGTCATAAGCAACATTGTTGTAGTTAACGCTCTCATGTGGTTTGGTTCCAGATGTGGAGGCCTTTCTTGATCCATGATTTTGCAAAGGGTCAGTAAAGATGGTATGATCAGTGTTGGATGAAACAGTTGAATTATCTATGCCTACAATACCCTTGTCAATGAAGTCTTGAATGATGTTTTTCAATTTGTAACAATTTGACGTCTTATTACCTTTGATCGTATGGTAATCATAGAAGTCATCATTCCATGATGGAGGTTTAAAAGCCAGGTCATATTGTCAAATTTCAGGCAATTAGATAAGGTTGTTTTGCAATAACTTCTATAAGACTATTTTAATTGGATCTGTCAAAGGCGTATAATTGCATCGAGGTGTGTTATTCCTAGGAGGCGGTCTCCTTTGATTGTTTTGAAATGTGTTTGCTATTTGTTGTTGTAGTTGAGGTTGCTGTTGTTGTTGTTGTTGTACATGTGTTTGGTTATTTGTCACAGGGGGTGGTTGGAGTGTGATGACGGGACCAACCCTGAATGCCTTGGCATCCACGACCCCATTATTGGTGATGTTCTTATTCTGATCCCAAGTCTTGTTCTTATTGTAGGGAGTGTTTTGCTTATTTTGGTTCTTATTAAAGATCTTTATTGTGCCTTTGGCGATAAGATCTTTTTCGATGGCTGTCCCCTTCTCGACCACTTCTCTAAAGGAGGTGTAGCAATGGATTTGGAGTTGGTGCATGAGCTCTTTGTTGAGATTTCTACGAAGATGGGCACAAGCTGATTCTCAGGAATGTGACAAGGGCATTTACTCGCTAGGCTCCTCCACCTTTGGAAGAAAGAGATAAAGGTCTCTCCATCTCCTTGTCTTGTTTGGCACAAGGTGGCGATGTTTACGTTTGTCTCTATGTTATAGGAAAAGTGCAATATGAACTTGTCTGTGACTTCTGTCCATGTTCGTATCCTCATGGGGAGGTGTGTGAACCACTCAAGAGCTTGGCCTGTGAGGCTCCTTGGGAAGATTCTCATCAAGTAGGTATGATCATGAGCGACTGAGACAAGTAGTATATAACTCACATATATGTTCAACGGGGATCCCCTTTCCCCTATATTTGTTAAAGTTTGGTGCAGTAAGGGGAAAAGGAGGCATGTAAATGCTTTTGTCAAATGGATACAGGCATAAGTCCTCCATAGAGTATGCTTTTTTTGTCCCCACAATTTGTAGGCTCAAGAATTGTTGCTTTAGTTTATCCAAGTCTTGAGTGAGGGCATTGACGGGTGTGTTGGCAGTGTTTCTGACTATGTCTAAGTAGGGATTCCTCATGTTATAAGTTCCCATGTTGCCAACAAGTGGGATGGTGTTGGTGTTTGTGTTGTAATGAGTGTGTAATGGTATCATGTTTTGATTTTGGTTGTTGGTTACGAAGGACACATTAGGGTTGATGTATCAATAATGGTATGGCATGCTTGTGGTGTTGAGGTTTTGAAATGAAACGTTAGGATTTACTTCTTGGTTGGGATTGATGTATGAGGCATTAGTCACATTGTTGTTGTTGTTTCCAAGTGGATCTATGGGGTTTGAGTTGACATAGGATATATCCAAGCCTTGGCTAGTTGCATTGTTATGTTGGTTGAGGGGGTTGGTGTTGAGATAGCCCATGTTGGTATTGCAGTTGGATCCAAAGTTCATGTTTGTGTTTGACGTGGCATTAACCCCTTGGGTTTAGTTTTCTAAAGTCACAATGTGTATCCTTCATGTTCTCTTAGCGTGACCTTAAGGATTTTCCAAGAAAATAAAAGGATTTGATGTGTGAGTCATAATGTTTGTGTTGTTTTCCTCAAAAGTGGGAGGTATGTTTACCGTGATGAATTCATGTGAAGTTTTCCCTAGAGGTATGTTGACATGTTCTTGGGTTTGATTTGTAGGATTGCTAGAGGATGAGGCATAGCCTTGACCTGTCATAGTGGCATTAGTGATTCTTACTATGAGAGTATTTATGACAACACCTTCGGGGAGTTTGTTCCATTTTGCAAGAGGCGCAAAAGATAGATTGGTGGGTCTGCGGCAATCATTTCATCTAGGATTCTCAATACTCTAGGGTCTTGTCCTGCGGCTTCAAGGACTTTGGGTGTAACCCCAGGTTCGCCATCTTGCAAGAAGAGATTGTCAAAGGGGTTCCCCATGTTTCGGTTAGGTTGTTCATTGGGAGTGGTGCCAAATCTCATAGTTTCAATGTGAGAGTCTTGAGGATGTTCTAAGTCTTCTTCTCCCTTTCTTTTCTTTAGCAACTGTGTTTCAACCATAATTGACCTTGCTAGTTTGTGAATGGTGGGAAAATTATTTTATTGTAAGGATGGGGACGCAAACGTCTTTATGCTATGTTTTTGGTATGTTTTTAGATAAGGTGAGAATACAAGGTGAGGATGCACTTAGTGATTCCTAATGACGCTAAGGATGAAAATGCAAGGATATTTTTGGTCTTCTCTAAGGTTAAAAATGAGTGTATGCTAATGGATGTGGTCTATAAATGGTTTATGTAAGGTGGGAATGGAGATATGTTTTTGGTATTTTCTTGGGATGTTTTGCAAGGATGCAACTATGGTGATGCAATGATCTAAGGGAATTATGCCCAAGACTATAGTAGAGGTTAATGATTTTAATCTTCATAAAATCTAGATCCAATAGGATACTATTGTCTACTAATGACTCTCAAAGTACAAATCAGGTTTGTCAAGACCTTGGATTTTTTTGGTGAGAGAGGGATGATTGATTGAAGCAAGTTTGGAAAGTGGACTTATACTAGTCAAATGAGTACTAGGCCCACGTTAGGAAGGATCAAATGAGAATAATGCCAAGGTCTCTTAGTCCAATTTTGCACTTATGAGGCAGTCACACTTCAACAATTTCTCCTTATGTTTTGACTTAGGAAGATTAATATGTTGAACCTCTATCTCTATTGATGTCTAAGGTTGAAATGCCAAGATTTCTAAGGTTTCCTAAATGTTGTGGCAAATATGAGACCTAAAAGTTAAGAAAATGAAGGATGGTATGCAAGTGAATCCTAAGGAATGAAAACCTACAGATCTGAAATGTGTTTAGTACGGTTGCAATTGAATCTGATTGGGAGAAAAAGATTTCAAAAGTTCCCCTAAGGTTCAAAAATTGTTCCCAGGTGGATGCGTCACACTGTTCTTCTAATGCGTTTCACGGTTTATCTTATGCATTGCAGAATCAGGCGGGTGTGCTCCACTGTAACCTATGCGTTACAATGTTGAGCTTATGCATTTCACTATTTAGCAAAGGCATTTTACTATTTAACAGATGCAATGTACTATGTAGCAGATGCGCTTTACTCAGTCTTATGCATTGTAGAAGGTTACTTATGCATTGCACTGTTTAACAGAGCCATTTTACAGTTTCAACAAGCTCTAAAATTAGTTTTTCTTAAGTCTGTTTGATGATTTTGTGACAAATGAGAAAGCACATCAGTGATAAAAACACTTAGCAATCAGTCTTGTGGCTATGTCTCTTGGTTGTTTGATGTTTTTGGTGACAAGATCTTTTGAAAACACTTAGAAAACAAGAACAACCCTATGGCTAGGCAAGGACTATACTTGTTGAGTTCCCACTTGGGTTTCCCCAGCTGTGCCTATTTAGAGGGGATAGCCTCAGAAACTTGGTGGCACAGGCTCCCCCTTACAGCTCACTCACTTCTCAGGCACACCAAGTTCCAAGTCCTTAAGACGTGCAGATCTTAAGGTACTTTTCTACCTCTACTTTAAATCGCGAAAATGTAGGATGACTATCAGAGATCTATTATCCAACCTCCTATATCAACAAGTAGAGGGTTTTTGGCCACTAAACAATGGTTCGTAGTGAATATCCGGGGGATCGGCACCCCATGAGCATCCAACAAGCCACTTAAGGCTCTAACTAACTCTAATAGGAGTTTTAATATACACAAAGGTATGCCTCCTTTCGAGCTAGTATTGTATGGTGAGTGCTCATACTGGTTTGGACTTGGCTTTCATCTTATCCTAATTTGTATAGCGGACCAGGTGAAAGTACCACTTGGGGTCGCAAATGAGTTCTCCTTGCAGATGTGTCTCAAGAGCAGGCCCACTCTAAAGGGTGACAAGAGCAAGAGAAGTTAACATGTTTTTGATCCTCAGGCTTGCACTAAGACGTAGGGGGAGAGCATACACATGTGAACTTGTTCACACTCACATGGGGATTCTTTTGGATTTATCTTTTCGTAAGTGTGGTGTAATTTTATGCAAGGGAAGTGGAGGGTTTTTTGATTCCCAAGATCACCAATTGGTGTGAGGGAAGAGCATATACCTTTCCATGACTCTAACACAAACCACCAAACATGGCAAACAAAGATGAAATTATTTTTATCTTATTAAATGAGTGAGTATGCAAGTTAATTTTAAGCCCCAATAAGTGAGAGAATGCAAGATTTGTGGCTCATTTTTAACCCAATGTGTGATAATGCAAAGTTGTGTTCTTTTTAACTCATGAAATGTGAATAATTCAAGGGTTGTGGTTCTTTTTAACCCATATGAATGAGGTTCATTTTAATCCTAAAATGAGTGTAGGTTTGCAAACAAAAAATTGTATTCTTTTTAACCCAAATTGCAAAGTGTTCTTAAGTTAAACTATACACACATTCATGGAAAAGAAAACCCTAAGTAACAAATTATGTTTTCAAGTCAAAATGTTTCTCCCATGCCACAGGCTACAAATAAAAAATTAGTGATAGAAAACCCTAAACCTACTGTTCAAAACAAAAAAACTCGAATGAAGAACTTTTTCTATTTTTTAAAAAATTTTTCTATTTTTATACTAGTCATATGCATCAGACAGATAGCATAGGCAATGTACTATCAAGTGTATGCATTTTAGGAACCAGTGCAAGTGATGCACTGCTATGCATATGCAGTGCGGTCAAGCGCAGGTGATGCACTGAGCAACTTATGCGTCACATAAACCTGCATAGGGGGCAGAAAATACCTGCAACAAGATTTTAATAGAAAAGGTCTAACCAACAAGTCAAAAATGTTTTATACAAACTAATATCTAACCCTAGGGTTATAAGGTTAGTTCCTGAATGCCAGAAAGATGGAGAACTCTCAAGCAATAACAAGATTTACCCAGATTGTAAAACAACCAAGTATAAACCCAGATAAAAAAGCTTAGTAAGATTTCAAACCCCTAATGCTTTAAAAACCCTAGTGACTGATAAAACTAGAGAGTAATATGAGCAAACAGAGTCTGCAAAACAAGTTAAAACCCTACAAAACAAATTGGGTTAGGGTTGTTTTAAAAAATAAAACAAAAGTTTTAAACCCTAAACAGAGGTGTATGCATTGTAGAACTCTTCTTAGGTGGTGCAAAATTAGCGCAGACGTCATGCTGTATGACCGAAGCATTGTACGAAGGAGCGTATGTGTCTCACTGATCAGCGTATGCGTCGCACAAACCTGCAAAATTCAAAAACCCTAAATTCATGATCTGTACAGCTGTTTCACGCCGGGTTCACCAATGTGGGTGAGTAAAAAACTCTGTTACTATCCTGAAACATCAGATTGGCACCCTACCTAAGCAATAGAGCCCTTAGACAACCTAGAATGCAAACATGGAGGCATAAAAACCCTAGGATATCTAATGCATTTCCTCCATTGCTAAAATCTAACCTAGCTATGATAGTGTACTCAGATTTGCAGGTCTGCAAATTAGATGGAAGCTCAAATGTTGACAATGGCACAAGTCAAATGCTCAAGTGGTGGGGTTTTATAGAAAGTGAGAAGTGAATGGAGGGCTGAGATTGATAGTTGACTTAGGGAAAAGATCAATGGCTCACAATGATTTAGCATTTCCTCTCACAAGAGGACAAATTTGATTTTTAAATTGGAGGAAATTGGTGAGGAGGTCAATGTTTAAAATTAAATAAATTGTGGGGATTTATTTAATTTTTTGTGAGGAAAGGGGGAATGTGTTAGGATTAGATTAAATAAGTGGGGACTTATTTAACCTAGGGCTAGGCTGATAATTTAAATAAATGGATATTGATTTAAATTAAAGGGGATATTCACGTTTGATGAGTGGATAATTAAATAATAATTATATTATTTAATTATAGAGGAATTTAGAAGGGGGACTTAAATAATTAAATAAATGAAATTTATTTAATTAAGAAAACATAAGGGAGAGTGAATTAATTAAATAATTTTAGAAATCATTTAATTAATAGTAGAATGTGGAATTAAGATGGAATGTGCGTGAAAATGTTGTTCATAGGCCCAGGACATTTTTCAGTGTCTAAAGTATGTTTTATGCTTAATTTTCTTTATTGCAATTGTATATGCTAGATGGATTAAATTTTTGAAGGGTAAATAGTTTAACAGAATACTGATTCATTTCTCCTCTTAGTATTCTGGGTGTTCAACAATTGGTATTAGAGCCAAGTCCTTTGGAAGAAGCTTAACCACTCAAGGAAGATCTTGGAGATTGAACACATGGGTGCTAGAAGATTACCTATTTCTCTAGAAGAGATTTCTGTTGCTAAATACATTGGAGAAGACTGCATACTTGACAAAGCTGGAGAACTTAATGTCTCTCTTGAAGATCTTGAAAGGATTGAAGGTGAAATCAAAGATCTGAAGGAAAATGTCAAAGAAGTAGATAATACATTAGAAAATTGAGAGATCAAGTCAAAAAATTTAAAGAAAAGCATAAGGAAGTCAGTGAACAATTGAAGCAAGCAAATGAATCTATCAATGGTCTAAAAATGCAAGCTGAGGAGAAGACAAGAATTGAGTAAAGTATTAATGCAGTAGTGAAAATCAAATCAGGATAATGTGCAAGGCTTGAACAAGAGGTTGTCATCTGAGATCCGATCTGGAGAAGGCAAGGATGCATGAAGGCAAGTTTAAGATGAGTTCTGCAAAGCTTGAGGAAATGATTGCAAGTCAGAAAGGTCCAAATGATAAAGAAGGTTTAGGATTTGAAAAAGGTGAAAGTTCAAAATCAAATTAGACTTCAAATCAGAGGAACAATGGAAAGAAGATCCGGAATCAAAAGAATAAAGCTAGAAGATCTCTGATCATACAACCAAATGCTCAGATGTACCCATCTTTCAATGGTTTTTATCAGTTTTGCAATAAGTATGGACACAAAGAAATAGAATGTAGAAGTAGAAGGAATCAAAATGTTCCATCTTTCTCTAGTTAATGCTTTACATACAATAAAGTTGGTCATAGAGCTGCTGAATGCAGAAGTAAAGTGAGTAAGAACTCTATTAGGTGTTATGCATGCAATAAGATGGGACATAGAGCTAGTGAGTGCAGAAGTCAAATGAGGAATGCCTATAACAATGATAGAATGGTTCAATCTTTCAGTGGCTAATATTATACATGCTATAGAGTTGGGCATAAAGCTAATCAATGCATATCCAAAATGTATGGAAGAAATACCAATCAGAGGAATGTTGTGTGCTACAATTGCAATAGATTTGGACACATTTCTAAGTTTTGCAGAAGTATAAACATGAAGAAGGATAATCTGGTAGAAGAGAATGAACATGTACTAAAGGTTGATCCAGCAAAGACTAAAATGGAAATGAATAAGATTTGGATAAAGAAGGAAGTAATAGAGGTTAATGGTGAGCCTGTATCGACATCTGGTGCAGATGTTTCCTCTAGAAACTAAGATGAGAGCTTTAGCTCAGGGGGAGCTTTAATGGAAATCTTTCACCCCCTTCCAAAGGAATGGTGCTAATGCCTTAGCACAAAGATATAAGTTGAAGTTTGACATGCTTAATCATTTGGTGAAGACTATGATAGAAAATATCCAAATGTGGTAAAATGTGGACTTTAGGGTTCACAGTAACAAGAAAATTTTCATGGGCTCATGGGGAGTCATTTCTAAAAATTCATCATCAATTGTTCATTATGATTAAAGAACACAACAAAAGTCTGAAGCATTTGAAGGATCTAAGAAATCTAGGTCTCAAAAGGAGCCGGGTGATAGACATAAGCACGAAATGAGTGAAAAAGGGGTTTCTAGAAATAAGAAGGACTGAGAAGCAGTGGAAATGAATATTTCTAGTCCATCATAGAATGGGAATGATGAAGGTACTATAAGAATGATTGAGAAGGGTGTTGGAAGAAGTGGGGGTGTAAATGTGCATGACAAGAGCAGTGTGGAATATCAGTGCTTGACTTGGAATGCCCTTCAAAAAGAATATCAATGGGTTAGTGAACAAGTGGTTTCAAAGTGAGTGGTCTTCAAGTTTCTGATTCATGCTCTTCTTGCACATCCATTCAAATGGAAACTTAAAGTATGAGAACCAGTAAAAGACATGGCATAAGACAATTATCTAGGAAACAGTTTCAGGAAGGGGAAATTGACAAATGAGTATAGCTTTGATTGAAGGCCTTTTTGTAAATTGCAAGTTTGAGGGTTATCTAGTTGTGCGTGTCGAATTAGATCTTGTAGAACAAGA
This sequence comes from Cunninghamia lanceolata, assembly GCA_027924645.1. Lineage (NCBI taxonomy): Eukaryota > Viridiplantae > Streptophyta > Pinopsida > Cupressales > Cupressaceae > Cunninghamia > Cunninghamia lanceolata. The sequence continues at coordinate 6,259,042 of BSBN01000209.1, forward strand.
AGATCAATTAACACATGAACTTGATCAAGAAGCTGATCTTGAATTCTTAGAACCCGAGATGACCTATGAAAACTAAAGAAAGATATCTTTGAAGTAGAAGGGGATGATGATTCAGATTCTGAGAATGAATATGAGAATGAAAGGAGGAAGGAGTGACCAAGTAAGAAAAACAATTCAAAGCATGACCGTGACAAGAATAAAGAAAAGGGCTAGGACATTTGATTTTGAAAATGAAAGTGAAAGTGATACTGATAGTGACAAAATCTCTTAGACACATTTGAGGATTTCTGGCAGAGGTTAGGGGTAATTGCTAAAGATGCATAGTGATGCATTAGTCTAGGGGGAGTTCATGTCACATTATTAACTTGGACTGTTGATGGCTACCTCTCAGGGGGAGCAGGTAGTAGTAATTGATGATAGGGGGAGCTTGCAAAAGAAAGGTTGCAGACAAATGAGTGTTGATCAAAGGGGGAGAATAGGTAGGTGCTGAATCCCTTTGTCCTTGATGTCAAAAGAGGAGAGAATCTAAAAGGGAGATTGTTGTTAGAAATGAAAGCAACACTACTTCAATGGAAATCTGATTCGAGATAAATTTCAGCAATCTTTAACTGTGTGCTATTAACAATGGAGATTGTAACAAAACATAAACCCATAATACAGAAATATACCAGAAGAAGAATGAAGCACATAACACAAGTGTTTAACATTGAGAAAACCCTTTCAGGTAAAAAACTCCACGAAGAAAAGAGGTCAAGTTGTATTATCTTCACAAAAGGAGATTACAAATACATTCACTTCCTCTGTCCTCCAACCTTCACTCTGACAGAACCTTGGTACCTATAAATTGTTATATGCATCTCATTTACTATGCTATGGTTTATATAGAATTTACACAACCTAAAGACATTAAATGACTTCTTACAAAACCATAACACTTGTCAAGAGTCAACAATACAACCTTGGGCATCCATGGCCAAGAATAGGCTCCTACGGGGTCATAAATGTTGTCATACATGCATCCTACACTTGGAAAAATGTGCCCATGCAAGATTGAATGCCTTGGGGGCCAAAAATAGCCACTTACAGCATCTTATGATGCATCATATGCTATTATAAGTGTCATAGATTCTTATGACAACTTACAGTTGTCATAGAATCTCTTACACCTTCTTACAACATCTATGACGTGCGTCATAACACTAAAAATAGATTATTCCTCCACATGTGCACCCCACTTTGACCAATTACCATTTACCATAGTAAATGACATCCCATAACTACCACCGGTGACTCTGGGACTTACCATGTAGTAACTCCGTAATTACCATGGACAGTAAATAATTTTTTTTACTTCTGCCGATGAAACTTGTACATCCCTTATGGGTAATTACAAATAATAAATAGAATAATACAATAATGGGATTTACAAGGTTAATGGAACCTTATCCCAACATTCTCCCACTTGACATTATACATTGTAAATCAACCCATAGGAAATCAAATGAAAAATAATTAGGCACTAGAAACAAGGCCCATGGCCTCTCTGCACCATACAAACTTCTCTGTGCTCACAGGCTTAGTCAATGAATCTACAACATTCTCCTGAGTTTCTATCTTCTTTAGCTCAATTTCTCCATTTGCAACCAACTCTCGAACAAAGTGATACTAAACATCAACATGCTTAGTCTGAGCATGATACATGGGATTTTTGGCCAAACAGATAGCACTCTAGCTATCACAACCAATCTGAATGATCCTACAATGAAAACCAATACATGTACACAGTCTCAACCAAACTGCCTCCTTAGAGACATGAGTAGCAGCCATATACTTTGCTTCTGTGGTGGACAAAGCAACTATGGGCTGCCTCTTACTCATCCAATTCACTGCACCTCCAAACAAAGTAAACACATAGCCACTAGTGGACCTTTGACTGTCTAAGTCACCTACCCAATCTCCATCAACAAAACCCTACATGTCCAAATATTTATCAGCAATATCAGCACCAGAATAAACTAAACAATGGTCAGGAGTACTTGCAAGATATTTAAACACCCTCTTTGCATAGTTCCAATGCTGTCTACCAGGATTATACATAAATCTGCTCAAAACTCCCACTGCTTGGGCAATATATGGTCTAGTGCAAACCATTGCATACATCAAACTCCCTACAACACTAGCATATGTCACATTAGACATATCCTCAAGATCATCCTCAGTCTTTGGACAGATATCTAATGAAAGCTTAGTACCAATGGGTAAATAAACTCTAACTGGATTACAGTCCTACATACTAATTTGCTACAAAATAGTATTCACATACTTTGTGACAACCAAAGCTTTCTGTTAACTCTGTCCCTCCTGATCTCCATTCCCAAAATATACCTTGTAGTACCAAGATCCTTCATCTCAAATGCACCTGAAAGTTGGGCTTTAAGCTCACTGACCATACCCTTAGTATTGCTGAAAAACAAAATGTCATCGACATACAAAGCAATAACCAGTTTAGAATCATCAACACAATGAATGTAAACACAATGATCCTTATCGCTTCTAACAAAACCTAATTTCAAAACAAATGAGTCAAACTTTTGGTACCACATTCTGGGGGACTATTTCAGACCATAAAGAGACCTCTTTAACCTGCAAACCCAATGTTCCTTTCCTTTTACCTCAAAACCTGTAGGCTATTGCATATAAATTTCTTCTTCAAGATCTCCATGCAAGAACACAGTCTTAACATCCATTTGCTCAATCTCCTAGTCATAAGCTACAACAATGGATAAGAGAAATCTAATAGAAGTCAATTTAGCAACAGGAGAGAATATCTCACGAAAATCAACTCCCTCTCTCTGGGAGTATCCCTTGGCTACTAGTCTAGCCTTATACTTTTCCCATGACCCGTTTGCTCCAAACTTCTTTTTGAAGACCCACTTACAACCTATGGCTTTTATTCCTTTGGGAAAACGAACAAGATCCTAGGTGTTACAAGAGTCTAAAGCCATCATCTCCTCCTGCATGGCTAGCTGCCAAGACTCACTATCATCTGTAGAAATAGCTTCCCTGTAGGATCTAGGTTCATCGTTAGTACTCAATAAAGCATATACACAATGGAAATCTTGTGGGCTATACTTGTCAATTGGATTTCGTTGTCTTGTGGATCTCCTCAAGGGTGGAGTAAGAGACTCTACTCATTCTTCTGCATGATCATCTACACCAACTTCTTCTGTCACAACAGATTCATCTTCATCAGAACTACTCGAATCTTCTTCTTCTTCTTCACCCCTAATCCACCATTCTATTCTTCTTGAGGTGCATCTTGCTGCTCTAAATAAAAGTGCATCTTCTTTACCTTTTCTTCTTTTTCTTTTGGCTGCTCAGGTGCAGAAATAGCTCTAAGTTCCCTGAAAATAACATCTCTAGAAAAGATAATCTTGCAGGTTAGTGGATTCCAAAGCTTATAACCTTTCACATTATTACCATATCCAATGAATGTACACTTTTTAGCTTTTGGATCCAACTTAGATCACTTTTCCTTAGGCACATGAACAAAAGCCTCACAACCAAAAACCCTTAAATGTGAAACAAAAGGTTTCTTACCTGTCCACACTTCATAAGGTGTCGAATTAAGAGCCTTACATGGAGATCTATTTATCAAGTAGAAAGTAGTACACACAGCCTCTGCCCAAAAGAATTTATCCAACTATGCATCACTAATCATACTTTTGGCCCTTTCCATAATCATTCAGTTCATCGTTTCTATAACACCATTCTGTTGTGGTGTATACGATGTTGTCTTTCGTCTGATTATACCTGCATGCTTGCAAAAATCATCAAATTCCTTAGAGAAATATTCCCCTCCATTGTCAGATCTTAATATTTTTATCTTTAAACCTAATTGGTTCTCTACTAAGACATTGAATTCCTTAAACTTAGTGAAAACTTCATATTTATGCTTCATAAAATAAATCCATGTAAATCTGGATACATCATCAATGAAGGTTACAAAATAATGAGATTTTCTGATAGATTCATTATCCACAGGTCCAAACACATCCATATGAATAATTTCTAACTTCTCTTTTGCTCTATTGCATCCTGAAGGAAATGATTTTATGGTTTGTTTGCCAAACACACAATGCTCATAGAAATCAGAGTGCTCATTAGAATATGAGAAACCATCCAACAAATTTTTATTCTTAATAGTTTTTAATACATTATTGCTTGTGTGGCCCAATCTATGGTGCTACAACATACATGCATTTTCAGTATTAGCCTCATATACATAGGAGGCATTATAAACTGTAGTGGCTTCAATCTTGAACAAGCTTCTAAATCTCTTCCTCTTCGCTACCACCAAGGTCCCTCTCACTAATCTGTAGCCATGCTTGTCAAATGTCACATGCATTCCCAAATCATTCAATTTCAAAACTGAAATTAGATTTCTAGCTAATCCAATAACATGCAAAACACCTGGGAGGGTTTAATTCTTCCCATTACTGAAACACAACAATACCTTTCCTTTCTCGACAATCGGATATGAAGAGTTTTCACCAAGGTAGATATTACCCCCATCATATTCTTCATATGTGGAGAACCGTTCCTTATGTGGAGTCATATGAAATGAGCATCCTGAGTTAACCAACCTGTGATCATTAGAAACAAGATTGCATGCAGAAAGTAAAACTTCTTCACCTACATTTGAGGACTTATCTGAAGCACTCTCCCACTATTTCTTGGGGTTTCTACACTCCTCCTTCACATGTCTCCTTTTACCACAGTTCCAACACTTAACTTTGTTCTTTTTACCAGGAGTCTTAGACCAACCCTTGGACTTGTTCTTAGCTCCTTTCTGATCTCCTTTAGGTCCTTTTTCCTTAGACCTTCCCCTGACATTGAGAGCACCCCCTGAACTATCTGAACTCTTCTTCCTCAATTCCTGTGACAGTAGCCCTGAAACAAGAGCATCCAACTTCATATTTGTAAGGTTAGAAGTGATAGCAAGGATAACATTCTCCCAAGACTCAGGTAAAGAACAAAGAAGTAAGATACATTTATCTTCCTCAGTAACCTTAACATCTACTGAATCAAGTTGACTCACTAACAAATTAAAAGAATTTAAATGCTCTGGGATTGATTCACCTTCTCGCATTTTCATGGAAAACAATTTTCTTTTTAAATAAAGTTTATTTACCATACTCTTGGCTTGATAGATCTCACCCAACCATTCCACAACTTGTATGCGGTCTCTTCCTTTGCGACATTCAGCAGCACATAATCTGAAAGACACAAACAGATGGTTCCCTATGCCTTCTTATCCAATCTATCCCACTCATCTTGAGAGACATCGTCAGGTTTCTTCTCTTTTTGGACTGCCAACCATTGGTTTCTCTCTTCCAACAAATCTTCCATTTTCAGCTTCCACAACTCATACCCCATTCCATTGAACTTCTCAATGTCCATTCGAGAGGTTGATGCAATGGTGGATGCAACCATAATAACAACACAAGATCTACAAAAAACAAACACAACCAAATCTCCCACTGCAGCTATAGTTTCCACACTACCACCCAAGAGTTAAAGCTGGCCAGGCTCTAATACCAAATGTTAGAAATGAAAGCAACACTACTTCAATAGAAATCTGATTCGAGATAAATTTCAGCAATCTTTAACTGTGTGCTATTAACAATAGAGATTGTAACAAATCATAAACCCACAATACAGAAATATATCAGAAGCAGAATGAAGCACATAACATAAGTGTTTAATGTGGAGAAAACCCTTTCGGGTAAAAAACTCCACCAAGAAAAGATTATCTTCACAAAAGGAGATTACAAATACATTCACTTCCTCTGTCCTCCAACCTTCACTCCAACAGAACTTGGGTACCTATAAATTGTTATATGCATCTCATCTACTATGCTATGGTTTATATAGAATTTACACAACCTCAAGACATTTAATGAATTCTTACAAGTCCATAACACTTGTCAAGAGCCAACAATATAACCTTGGGCGTCCATGGCCAAGAATAGGCTCTTACGAGGTCATAAATGATGTCATACATGCATCCTACACTTGGAAAATATTCCCATGCAAGCTTGAACACCTTGGGGCCAAAAATAGCCACTTACAACATCTTATGACTCATCATATGCTATTATAAGTGTCATAGATTCTTATGACAACTTACAGTTGTCATAGAATCTCTTACACCTTCTTACAACATCTATGCCATGCATCATAACACTAAAAATAGATTATTCCTCCACATGTGCACCCCACTTTGACCAATTACCATTTACCATAGTAAATGACATCCCATAACTACCGCCAGTAACTCTGGGACTTACCATGTAGTAACTCCATAATTACTGTGGACAGTAAATAATTTTTTTTACTTCTACTGGTGAAACTTGTACATCCCTTATGGGTAAATACAAATAATAAATGGAATAATACAATAATGGGATTTACAAGGTTAATGGCACCTTATCCCAACAATTGTTGGCCATATGTGTTGTCCTTGATGTCAACATAGTATGTATTGATGTCACAAGGTGAGAAAGGTTGCTGAGGCTGCCATGAAGGTTGTCAAAAGATGAGATGTTATGTTCCTAAAGAAGAAGGAAAGTTCATGGTTGGATGGCACGCCCTGATCAGTGTAGAGTTAAGTTTGAATTCTTGAGAAAACAAGATATGTTACTATAAAGAAGATGCATGGGTTGTGTGATTAGTGAAATCAAAATGAGATAAAAGTAAATGCATAAACAAGCATTATACCTCACTATGACTCACAAATCCAAGATAGGGTGATAGAAGCATGCACCCAAGAGCTCCTAGATATACCCTAGATAATGGATTCAATGTGAAATGCTTAATCCAATGCAACTCACAAGCTAGCTCAAGAGAATTTTTGGCATGATAACTCTACTTAGAAATTGGATGATAAAATGGCTTGGAGGATGTTGTATTTATAGGCATTTTAGAGAGATTTTGATCTAATGTTTGAGATTGATTTTGGAGATCAATGGTGGAGGGCCTAGATTTCATCTTAGAGAGTGGAGGGCTAGGAATAAAGATGAATTTTTAATTCATCTTTGGAAAGGGGTGAATTAAATGAGGTTGGGTGCGATGGATTTTATGTGAATTAAAAATTCACATGGGGAAGGGTAAAATGAATTTAAAATTCATTTGGGGAAGAGTGGATATTAATGCTTAAGACAAGTGTAAGAGGTCTTAATGAGGGTTATGACACGTGTATAAAAAAATGATTTATATGAGATATATTTCAATTTTTTATTTGGAGGATGTGGGGAAGGGTGTTAATTGAGGTTTGACCATCTTAATTAGGGTGTTTAGCCTAATTAATATGGCTGGAAAAAATTAGCGAATAGATTAGTGAGGTGTTTAGATTAATTAAATAAGGTTTTATTTAATTAATCCTAGGTCTAAGGTCATGTAGGTTAGGCTAGGTAATTAAATAATAGATATTTAATTAACTAGGGTAGGGATAGGTTGATTAATACGCTGAATTAATTAGATAAACATGATTTACCTAATTAATTAGATTTAGTGAAAAGGGGGAATTAACCAAATAAATATTGCATATTTATTTAATTAATTGGCTAAGGTTGAACTATTGAATTAATTAAATTAATCCAATTGTGGGGGATAAAATGATGAAAAATTAGGTGATGACGGGATAATTAATTAAATAAAAATTTAATTACTTGATTAGAAGGGAAATTGATATGTTTAGGGATGTCAAGAGTTGGTTTGATGGTGAAGAAATTTTTAGGTGTCTACATTTACCCCTCTTTGGCATGGCATCAGGACCTAGCAGGGAAGTGGTGTGAGGTCAAAGAAAAATATGCCCCAGCTACCGGGAAGGAATGAAATGAGTGAGGGATGCCCCCTCGAGAGGTCGGCAAAAAAATAAAAAACTTCTGAGTGAGCTCTCGAAAGGATGAGACGGTGGTGAAATTTGGATAGGGGAGAGAAAATCAAGTTGATAGGAAGAAAAATGAGGAAAAACGGTTGTGATCTGCACCCTAGGGAAGAAAAACTGCGTGGAGGGATGACATGACTTACTATAATTAGAAGAGTGGGCCCTAAGAGTGCCACATTTGCACACATCAAGCCACTTAGAAGAAGGAGAGAAGAGGAGATGGTTGAGCGCAACCCCATGTTCCCACAATACACGCACATTTCTAAGCGCTTTCGACCATACGTGAGATCCCCAGAGGCTGGACCATAGGTAGGCCCTAACCACAAGTAGGTTTTAGCACTATCAGGCTGTCGCCTGGTGCAAAAAGGGGTGCGGATTAGCGCCATCCTCTAGATTGCCGCTATCCACTTGGGATAGGAAAGAATCAAATTGCCGCCAAAACATGACGTTTTGGCCTGATCGTCTATTTTAGCGCAAACTCGTGCAAGGCTAGGGTTTGGCGGATTAGCACCAAAAGGGGGTTAGATTAGCGCAAAGTTTAGCAATAGTGCTATCTTTTAGATTAGCACTAAATAGGAAAGTGGCATGATCATATGGATTGGTGCCATTGGGAAAAGCAACACTATCCTATGGATTGGCGCCAAAAGGCAAAGTGGCGTAATGTTCTAGAATGGCATAGAAACTCTGCACAGTGGCGCTATGTTCTATTTTAGTGCCATATGGGGATTTAGCAGTGCCATTTGTAAAGTTGGCGCAAAAGGGAAGAATTTTGGCGCTAAAATTGATTTGGCCTCCAACAGAAGAAATGTGATGTGAGAAGTTTAATTTTGGAAGAATAGGTAGGTTTTTGACAAGCATTTGTGGATGTAGGTGATGAGGTCTTTTATTGTATATTCTCAGGAGCGATGGGTGCCTTCAGTGATGGAGCTTTTTGATGCATTTGATAATGCTATGCAAGGTCGACTGGTGCAACTAGGGATTTTGACACCCACATAGATGCCAATGCTACAAGCTCATAGGGCTCTGATGACAACTCTCCTAGAGTGTTACCGCCCCGAGACATTTTTTTTTTCTTCCTACGGGAGAGATCACTATCACACTTGATGATGTTTATCGCATCCTCAAGATACCCATTCACGGGCAGTAAGTGATATATGATACGAGGAGGGGACATAGGGCTCTACTTAGAGTTTTCACCTATGGTCGAATAGTGTTGGTTTCATATAGTTGAGAGATGAGCTATGAGGGGACACTTGTTGCAGGTGCAGACCATTTCTCATTATTCCTATGTGCATTGATTGGTTTCGTAGTGATGCTAGATTGGTGGGGGAGAGTCTTCCTAGTTGGATGGGGGGAGGTTATTGAGGGGATGGTTTGACATGGAATAGTATATGCCTGGGGGCCCTGTTTGCTAGCACAACTATACCATGAGATGCATACAATTGTTTATCATTGCGATTCAGCGCTTTCATTCAGAGTTACCTTCTTTCATGTGTGGACTTGGGAGCATATTGCGGTGACTAGGCTGAGATGTGGATATTATCACCATCCTTTCAAGTATTTTGTCTTTTTGTATCGGGATGCAGAGTACACATATACAGGACAAGTTCAATACTGGCAGCGGGTTTTGGATGACGTGATTCGGGTTACCTGGTGACCCTATATTAGAGTGGAGCCATGGCCAAATGAGGATGTTCATATGTCATACACATTTCAACAGTAGTATTTGATGGGTTGAGGTGACTGTACTATAGATATGTATCTTTCGTCACGGTTCATGCGGCAGGTTGGACTACGGCAGGATGTTCCGCAGCCTATGGCGATATTTGTACGGATTTCTCATGATGCAAATTTGTGGCCCCCAGCCATACAACCGCAGGTAGCTATTGGAGACTTCGTGGCTTTATAGCCACTGGTATGGGATTGGGAGAGTGAGGTCAGAGATGTAGGTACTACGCCTCCATATGAGACATGGTGGCAGATGTGGCGGCCTACGTGGCTTACAGATCCGACGGAGGAGGTAGTCATGGCTGATGAGGCTAGAGCTAAGGGGGATGAGGAGAGTGGATCAGAGGGAGATGATGAGGGTATATCAGAGGGGGATGAGATTATTGAGGATTACATTGTGGAGGAGGATGTAGAGGTTGGGGATGAGGATGATCTGATTGGTGTTTTGGTAGCATCAGCAGTTGGGCAGGTAGGGGTTGGAGGAGAGGGATAGGAAGGTGGGGCTCAACAATTACCCCAACAATAGGTACAACAATAGGTACCTGTATAGTAGGTACCTATTTAGCAAGTACAGATAAGGGAGGTGCGAAGGTAGAGGGTACCTCAGCTGCTAGGGTCTAGGCAACAGAGGCAGAGAGCTGATAGGGAGCTTATGCCCCCACCATAGGTAGCACAGCAGCAGTCGAGACAGATAGCTATTGTAGCACAATAGGCAGAGGTATTAGAGGTGAGACAGAGGAATGTGTAGCAGCACATTCCAAAGACTATGATGGGTTTCACAGGATCAGGGCAAGATGAGGCAGGGAGCTCGGGGACAGGTGGGGGTTTAGTGCCGAGAGAGCGTTCATCGCGTCGATGGCCTCAGAGTGAGGATGATGAGATAGAGAGCCTGTGGGGTTAGGTGGCTAGTTTATAGGAGGCCTTAGAGAGCCAAGATGCTGAGTTAGTGCAGTTGTGGGGCATGGCTGCATTATTAGAGGGATCACATGGATAGATGAGTGCATTACAGGCACAGCTAGCCTAGGCACAGGGTGACATAGTGACCCTGATAGGTGAGAGAGATGGAGAGAGGGCTCAGTGACAGGTGATAGAGGATAGAGCCCAAAAGGGAGAGGTGAGGGATTAGCAGGTAGAGGGGTTGGTAGCCAGCCTATAGGGGGTTGTGGTAGGGACAGGCATGGGCCCTGTATTGACATTGATGCAGACGCAGATTACTCAGTTACAGGCACATGTTTTGGATCAGAGTTGATGAGCTAAGTATTATCATGCTGCTTATAGTTCAACTATTCCAGAGGGTTAGAGGATCCTGAGTTATAGTCAGCAGAGTGGGTCTCAGAGGTTTGGGTCCCATAGATCTCAATCTATCCAGTCAGTGTAGTAGCCGATGGGCCCTCCATCACAGGTACCATAGTAGTAGTAGGTGCAGCCATAGCCATAGCCACAACCACAGTGACGGCTAGGATCCCCTATTGATTCAAGCAGAGGTTCATCAGTCCACGGCTGACATATATGTGTTATACATTTTGAGCCCTTTGAGGCCTATTATATCATGACTTTGTATTATTTTGAGTGATGTATATTATGATTATGATGATGTATTATGACACTTGATGATTTATGATGATGGTGACTTATGCATTTATGAAGTGTTATGGATGGATGTATGTATTAATGCTTATGTTTCATGATGATGATTATGTTTATGGATGCATTATGTTTATGTTTATGGATGCCATGCAGTTATGGATTATATGTATATGTGATGATGATGTGATGATTTTATGAGATGCTATGGATGTACTACTAATGTTATGTGATAGATATAATTGTTATGATTTGCATATGATGGAGGTTTAGTTAGATGGGTGCAGAATGTGAATTATTAGCTCTATAATTTGTGTGATCAATCATATCATATCAGGTACTAAATCAATACCTTCCATGTGTTATTAGTTAGATTTCCACGTGCATGTAATAACAACTAGATTTGTGATAATGATAGATCATGGATGTTATCTGTTTTACCTATGTGATGTATGCATGTTTTGATTATGGATTATGATGTGAAAGTGAAATGCAAATAAATGCTCAGATTAATAAACATTTATTATGGATGCAAAATGTAATGGGATGGAAATATATGCTTATCTTAATAAACACATATTATGTATGCAAATGGAAAAAATGGAAATGCAATGGTTTAAATGATTATGATAATGCAACTAATGGCCTAATGTAATGATTTATGCAGTGATGAAGTCATGATACACATGATGTTTTTGTGCAACCCTGGATGATGGGCTTGGTGATAGGGGGATAGGTAGGGAGGGGGAATGGTTTATGGATTGGGTAAGGGTAGGATTGGTTATGGTTAGATTGGGGTAGGGAGTGGGGGGGATAAGGGAGTTGATAGGTCATGATACACCACGTCATTAAGGGGGGATTTGTTTCAGTTCAAGATGTGTTAGGTTGGTTGGAATGTGTGAGAGAAGATTGGGGGGGAAATAGATGGGGGGGATAAAAATCTAGGCCCAGATAGTATGGTTGGATGAGTGATAGGGAGATGATTTTGAGCTAGCGATAGTAGTTGCATAAAGTTAATTGAGATCATTTCTTAGTTTATTATAGCAATATATGATACACTTCACAAAGGTATGAAATGACCTAGGTGATGATGTATATATCCTAGAATTGCATGGACTAGACCCACAAGCAATAGGTTGATTTCATGCATGCCTAAGATAGTATAACCTATTGGCAAGAGACACTATGTGGCTTCATAAGTATTGTCATTGATGGCAACAAAGTCTATCCCACACATCCATAGTACATAGTATGCCTATAACAGAAGTCGGATTGAAGATTATTTTAGTCTGGTGAACAAGAATAGAGTATGTAACAAGGTCTGACAATCAGGTCCAGATCTCTCAGATGGTGTAACTTAGTAAGTTGCAAAATTGGACAAGTCAAGAGGAGTATCATGACTACTATATTCCAAAGATTTAGCCTCTGGTGATAAAGCAAGAAAAAGATAGGAGCATCTAAGTGTTGGGTTCCAGTCAGGTAGAGCAGACAGAGGAAGAACTGACCGGCAGAGTATCAGACTTCAATCTGGATGTGTAAAAGGTGCTGATCAAGTAATCTGTGATATTATACATTGTTGGCCAACATGATTTATGACTTCTATGCCTATGTTTTTGATGTGCATCACTAATCAAGCATGGATTTAGCCGACAGATCAATAACTTACAAATATCTCAAGTGTTCTTGTTGCTGACTAAGAAGTTGGAAATCCTTGATGTGGATATATATACTCGATGGATTCAATCATGTATGTGTGTGAAATGAATAGCAAGCATGGTTAAGTGTGAAGAAAAGTAGAGATAAGTACAAAGGCAGTAATTCAAGCCCAAAATGTGACAAGAAAATTATATTGAGAAAAGGAAGAATGAAATGTGCCAAATCAGTATACTGTACCTAACTGGAACTAAAATCTTGCATGCATAGATGATGTTCATTAGTTCAAACACCTTGGTATCATCTATAAGCAATTGTAGACGGTAAGTCTCTTGTAGGTAGTGGGCCTTTTGTGAGCAGTGTGCTCGGGCAGTGAGCCCTAATTGGCAAGTGTCAGATTTTTACTCTTATTCTTTTAACAGAGGATACAATCTTGGGTTAGTCACCCCATGGTTTTTCCCTTAATAGGGTTTCTACGTAAAAATCCTCATGTTATGTGTTAATTTCTTTTTCAGCTCTTATGATTGTCTTGTTCTGGCATAACATTAAATGATAAGTTAAGAAAAGGAAAGAAAATAGAAAAGTTATAAGATAACTGATTCACCCCTCCCCCTCTCAGTTATCTGCATTGTTTCTAACAATTGGTATCAAAGCCAAGTTCCTCTAAACAAAGCCTCACAGCTTGAGGAAGATTTGGGAATCTCAATGGATGCATATGGTATGAAGGAACAACTTCAGTCTACCCTAGATGATCTTGAACAATCTCACTCTGAAGTCAATAATTTGAGAGAAAGACTCAAACAATATGATGATTTCATAAATGAGCTAAAAGAGAAACTTAGTATTTCTGTGAAGAAGAGAAAGTAACTACTCCAAAAATTAGCCAATCAGAGTGAAGTCAATGATTTTGATGAAGATCTGAATGAGAAAAGCAAGCTATGTGAGAAGCTATCAAAAGAAGTCATTATGGTAAGGCATGAAATGGAATTAGGGGTTATGAGATTCACACAAGAAATTGAAGAAAGAGGAAGATTGAAGATAATCTAAAACAATCCCTCAAGGAGAAAACATAGGACTACCATAAAATGGACAGAATAATCAGGCATCTTGAATCTAAGCTTGAAGAAGCTAGAGATAATGAAGAACAACTTGAGAATCAGATAGACACTCTTAAACAAGATCTTCAAACTCCAAATGAATACAAAGAAAAGTTCAAGATAAGCTCAGCCCAACTTGAATTTTTCTTGAAAGCCAAACGAGGGTAGATGATAAGCATGGCTTGGGATATGAGAAAGGTGAAAGCTCTGGATCCGGTCATAAGAAATCTGGATCAGGAAATCAAAGAAACAAGCCTAGAAGACCTCCGGTAAGGCAACCAAATGCTCAAAATATCCATCCTTCAATGGATACTGCTTCAATTGCAACAAATTTGGCCACAAAGAAATCCAGTGCAGAAACAAAATGAATCAATTCAATTCATCCTTCTCTGGTCAATGTTTCAGTTGCAAAAGGTATGGTCACAAATCTCATGAATGCAGAAATATGCAAATGAACAATTCTTTCAATGGTAAATGCTTTGCATGTAATAAGATTGGACATATGGCTAATGAGTGTAGATCAAGAGGATATCATTCAAATAAGCAAAGAAATGTTGTGTGTTACAATTGCAATAGATCCGGTCATATTGCCAAATTCTACAAAAGCAGAAATCAGTGAGGAAAAGGTCTGGTGGAACATGATCAGAAACAAGATAAAGGCAAAGGTAAAGTAAATGCGAATGAAGTTCAAAAGGAGATGAGCAAGATTTGGGTAAAAAGGGGTACAATGAATATTGGGGATGGATATGCACCTGAATCTAGTGCTGATATTCCTTCTAGAAACTAAAAAGCAAGCTCTGGCTCAAGGGGAGCTGCAGAGAAGATTCTTTTCCCCCAGCCAGCCAGTGAGTGCCTGGATTCAGCACTTTGATTCAAAATAAGAGGTTGCAGTTTAAAGGGTTTGAGGAGACTCACTTGAAAGTCATCTAGTTAAAATTTGACAAATCTGAATGTAGATATGAGCTAGTTATGAGGAGATCCTGTATCGACAGCTATCTGGTAAAGCAAAATTTCACAGATAGATCTAGTATGATCCAGAATTGAAATATTTTAATCTGCGGACCTATGACATGTTTGAATAAGGTGAAGATATGTTGTCAACCCTCATAAACAATGATTTGAAGATCCACAAGACAATCCAAGAAAAGCTCATTTGAGAAGCATGGTAACCAAATGACTTAAAGACTTGTGCATATATTACAAAAGGAAATTAGGGTTTACGCAAGGATAAAAGGGTTCTTTCACTCATTATTTACACACTTGCACTCACGAAGAAGAAAAGAAGAGCTCTGTGAAGAAGATCCTACAATCCTACAATTCACTCAAGTTCAACTGAAAATTGACTTCAACCAGAGATTCATTCTGGTTTCTGCTTCAAACCCTAAAGTGTGAAAATGTACTTCCATTCTAAAAACTCTCTCTGGATCTCTTACAAAAATAGCTACTCCAATGGTTGTCAATATTTCTGATAGGCCGAGACCTAAATTCAAGAAACACCCTTACAAATCTCTAGAAGTTGATCCCTTGGGTGCGTTTTCTAGCATTCCGCATGGAGTCTTGCATGTAGAAGATGTTAGGGTTTATATCCATGCAAACATTAAAGAATTTGGAGACTCAAAATTGATGGACATTTATCACAAATAGCTAATAGATGAGAATTTTGAACTCAAACTTGAATTCAAGGCCCTCCGGGACAAACACTTTGGACATTGCATACATTTTCCATGTTTTGCAGAAGACTATTGGGTCCGGTATGTTCTAAGTAGGATGCATGATAATTTTGTGGCTAATAAGGCCATTCAAGATAACTAAAGATGCCATCAGAGCAGTGACCAGACTGCATTCATCTGGTGGGTTACCCACACTCAAATATGTGAAGAACCAAATGGTAACTAAAGCCATCGGATCAAAATTTGACAAAAGAGCAATGACTATAGATGACATCACAGATCCAGATGTCAAGTTTGCTTCAATGATAATTAGCTACAAAATCTACCATTCGAGCAGGGATAATTCTGTGTCTGGTACAACAATCTATGCTACATATCAGATGTTGAGGGAAGATGCAGAGTATGATCTGAGTGACCTTCTTCTAAATCAGCTGTTGGAGAACTTGCAGAAGATCAAAAAGGATAAGAACAACTCCTTTAAATATGGTAGTCTAATATTGTGTCTATTTTTCTATTATATGAATGAGCTACCTGGATCAAATGGTTGGGTCTGGCAAAATGATAAACCCATTGCAATTCAGATCAGAGATTACATGTATGGACTTGGTGATGCTCAAGCCCAAAACACAGCCCTCTGGGGTTACTTTAAGAATTTCCAAAGCATGATGCAAGCTAGTGAAAGAATACCACAAACAATAGTTGACAAATACAAAGATACAATCTGCTTCATGGTTGACACTGATCAATGCCTAATGGAGGCAGTTGAGCCAAGAACTGTATGGATAATGCCTATGGGATATGAGGTCGATGAAAAAATCTTGGAGCTACATATTCAACACCTGCTAAGCCAGCCTAAGGACATTGAAGTAGAAAGGTTTGCCACCTTTGAAGAGCTAAGTATAAAAATACATGTTGAGTTAAGACAACCAGAGATGAAGAGGAAAGTAAGAAAGGAAGTTGAAGAAATTGCCAAAAGATTTGGCATATCAAAGGAGGCTATAGATACTAATAGAGAGAAAATAGAGAGGGTAGAGAAAGAAAGACAAGATGCAAAGAAAGAAAGTGCTCCTATACAAACCTCGTCTCGGACTAGATCCTCCAAGAGCTTTGCTCCTGTCGCTTCCAAAAGCTCAAATTCTACCAAATCAGAAGTCAAGACATTTGGAAAAGGAGAAAAGAGGATGAAGATCAAAGCCACAAGGACATATACAAGCGATAAAGATGATGAAGAAACATAATCAAATGAAGAAATCAAGAAAATAAAGAAGAAGAGAACATCTGGGAAGTTCTTTGCTAGTAGAAATGAGGAAGAGAAGGCAGAGGAATTTGTTGAAAAGCCACTCTTTCCATTGATGACATTATCAAGGTAGTTATTGTGGATGGGAACCTATAGCCGGTGACAGAGTTCTATGATGAATACAGTGATGCTTACAAGAGAATTCTGGAAGAGGCTACTGTCAGGTACTTGAACATTTACAATAAAGCTTTCATTGAAATTATATCATTGATTACTAAGAGCCTAGAAAAGGTTCTTGAGCTTAGAAAAGAGAATGCAAAGGCAAAAGACTTAGAGATTCGGAAGCAGATAGAAATTCAACTTTATCCTTCCATCACTTCAAAACAAATGAGCATGATTTTCAAGGATTGTAAGGATGAGTTCTAGAGCAAGGCGAGAATGAACAAACTCATGCTTGGAGAAACTGACCAAGTAGCAAGTGAAACAAAAGATATCCTCTGGAATGCCTTGAAGAGATTCAATCTTCCTATTGTAGAGGAAATAGATGAAGAACCTTCTACCATGGATGTTGAAGGATCAAATGATATCAATGAAAAACCTTCTGATAAGGATGTCGAAGGATTAAAGAAAATAAATGAAGAAATCTCTGAGAACTTAGACTCCTCAGTTTCGGAAGAGGAAGTTCATGAAGCAGCAAACACAGGTGACAGCTCTCCTCTGGATCCCACTATAGCTATGACAAACATTCCAGACACGAAAGCTGAAGGGGAAGGTAGAAGAGAGGAGAAGAAGATTCAAGGAAAAGAGGATAAAGGAAAAGAAGAAGAACAAGCAGAAAAGACTAATGATGACTATTCTGATATCTCAAAAGATAAGAAGTCTCAATCACCAGCGAGAGACACTGCAGAGACAGTGAAGAACTTCTTAGACAAAGAAATGATGGAGCTGGATGAACCTGAGCTATTTCAAGGACCACTAAATTTTGACTCTCTCTCCCCGGTTCAGACAATGAAAATAGCATCTTTTGCTCAAGCCAAAGCAAAAGAAAAACTCTTGAAATCTCACATGGAGGACTATGACCTATTGGAGATTGCATCTGGGATGCTGGAGAAGATTATGCCAACCTACCAAAAGGATCCTTCTACCTCTCCATTCGGTAATTTGAAAAACTTAGTCAATTCTGTTAAAACTCGTTTTGAATCCTTAGAGAAATCGGCAGAGATTAAGGTCTAGAAGGAGTTCTTGGGAAAGAGGTTCAGTGAAGTACAAGGGCTAATTACTAATGATAGAAGAACCTTAGGCATTGGCATAAAGATCCTTGAAAATGCTCTTAAAGATGGTGGGGACATATACAAATTTTGTTTAACTTGGCCTAAAGTGATAGAGGACATTGAGAAGAAAGTGAAAGAACAAGAAAGAAAATTGCCAAGTTTGTCTTAGAATTTTGATCCCCTTACTACCTCTCTGGTGAATCATGAATGTCAAGCTATTGCTATAATAAATGAAATTAAAGAACTAGTTAAGGAGAAAAAGAACATAATAGATAGAATGGGTGAGCTCAGAGGGATAATCATCCCTAAGTTAGAGGCAATGCATGATGCCTTGACAGAGGCACAAAACACAATCTAGACCAGTGATCCATCAGACCTAAAGAAGGTAGAAGCATATGCATTTTTGTTAAGTGGACACATCTCCATTTTGGATAGAATGAAGAGGAGTTGGGCCACAGAAATGATCCAGTTGAAGACAACCTTTGCAAATATACTTAAGTATGTGTAAGTATAACATATGATTTATATATACTTATGCGGTCATGTATAAAATAATTTTTGCAAAATTTTGGTATGCAGATTCCGCCCTTTGCCATTGATGTTAAAGGGGGAGTGAAGATTAGTGAAAAATGTGGAGTCCAGCTAAGGGGGAGCTCTGGTAAAATAGTGCAAAAGATAGAGCATCAGCCAAGGGGGAGTTACTGCGACACTTAGCCATTTTTCACTAAGTGTTGCTATCAATGCCAAAGGGGGAGATTGTTGGCAAGAGACATTGTGTGGCTTCATAAGTGTTTTCATTGATGGCAACAAAGTCTATCCCAGACATCTGCAGTACATAGTATACCTATACCGGAAGTCAGATTGAAGATTATTTTGATCCAGTGAACAAGAATAGAGTATGTAACAAGGTCTGACAATCAGGTCTGGATCTCTCAGATGGTGTAACTTAGTAAGTTGCGGACTTGGACAAGTCAAGAGGGGTATCATGACTATTGTATTCCAAAGATTTAGCCTCCGGTGATAAAGCAAGAAAAAGATATGAGCATCTAAGTGTTGGGTTCCAGTCAGGCAGAGCAGACAGAGGAAGAACTGACCGGTAGAGTATCAAACTTCAATCCGGATGTGTAAAAGGTGCTGATCAAGCAATTTGTGATATTATACATTGTTGGTCGACATGATTTATGACTTCTATGCCTATGTTTTTGATGCGCATCAGTAATCAAGCATGGATTCAGCCGAGAGATCAATAACTTACAAATATCTCAAGTGTTCTTATTGCCGACTAAGAAGTTGTTGGAAATCCTTGATGTGGATATATATACCCAATGGATTCAATCCTGTATGTGTGTGAAATGAATAGCAAGCATGGTTAAGTGTGAAGAAAAGCAGAGATAAGTGCGAAGGTAGTAATTCAAGCCCAAAATGTGACAAGAAAGTTATATTGAGCAGAGGAAGAATGAAATGTGCCAAATCAGTATACTGTACCTAACCAGAACTGAAATCCCGCATGCATAGATGTTGCTCATTAGTTCAAACACCTTGGTATCATCTGTAAGAAATTGTAGACTGTAAGTCTCTTATAGGCAGTGGACCTTTTGTGAGTAGTGTGCTCGGGTAGTGAGCCTTAATTTTTAAGTGCCAAATTTGTACTCTTATTCTTTTAACAGAGAATACAATCTTGGGTTAGTCACCCTGTGGTTTTTCCCTTAACAGGGTTTCCACGTAAAAATCCTTGTGTCATGTGTTAATTTCTTTTTCAACTCTTATGATTGTCTTGTTTTGGCATAACATTAAATGATGAGTTAAGAAAAGGAAAGAAAATAGAAAAGTTATAAGATAACTGATTCACCCCCCCTCTCAGTTATCTGCATTGTTTCCAACATAACCTTGCCTAGCCGAGGAAGGGGACTCATAGCGATGAGAGCTCATAGTACATATAAGGTATTAATGCCTATATATGCAAATGAGGCGCATCATGCTAGAACCAACCCAGGCTTCAAGATATGAATACTATTCTTGGAGTAATGAAACCAACCCATAAGCACATCATACAGAAATAATGACCATGTCTACTCCAGGTGTTGTCTGCCATGTACCATGATATAATGAGATTAAGGTAGCTTTGGTAATGACCTAGAGTGAGACAAGAAGATAAAAATCAATAATCAAAAAGACCAACAAAAATATACAAATAGCTATTGTGTGCTCTTGCCAAGATAAGTGTTGATAGGATGATAGATTTTTGTCCATTGTAGAAACAATATATCCTAGGACATGAATAGGTTGGATTTTGATGGATAATTTTTGGAAGGTGGGTAAAAGGACAATCAGGCCATGTGTTGGATTATAGTTGGTATGTTGATTAATGATTTTTTGTGTGAGGCATGATGTTTTCAAGCGTATACTTAGCGTGTGTATCACTTGTTGGATCTAGCAAGCTTAGTAAATAGGGACCATCCAAACAGGTTGGATGGGTGCATCTTATGTACCTAAGTACTGGATACTTCCTTCGTATTCCAAACTACCTACATACCCTGTGTCCACAAGATCAAGGTACTTTCAAGATGCGGGTGAGATGAATATGTAGTTCTAGAAAGACTTGATGATGTGGGAATGGTTTAGGATGGATGTTGAGGATGCGATGATGATGATTTTGGGTGATTGCGAGGATGTTGGAAATCATGATGATGTCATGGGAGTGGATTTGGAAACTTTTTTGGATTTTTTGATGTTTTTGGATTTTTCTGATTTTCTATTATTTTTAGATTTTTCTAATTTTGGTTGTATGGAAGGAAGATTACAAGGATCTTTGTACCACGGATTAGCCTTGGGTGGGATGATGCAGGGTGCGTGATTGATGTTTCAGAATTCCAATCCATGGAAGGTGTTTTGGTATGGAGTGTCATGATGGAAAGAGGACTTATCAGATGGTAGAATCAGCCACTACACATGGCACTTGAAATAAATCTTCACCATGGTACCAATCCAAGGCGTCACCGAAGTGATTTTCACCATTGGATGTCTTTATTGCATTCTAGTTTTTTTTTTTGATTTTTTGATTTTTTGTATTTTTGCTTGGGATACTTGATGGGTTATGCATAAACTTTTTCAGATGTAGAATGTTCATAGGCTCATCCAGAGGTTGCCCCTCAGGTGTTGCAAGCTGATATGCTCCTGATCCATAGTTGGCAGTGATGATATAGGGCCCTAACCAATTAGGTTCAAATTTTCCTTTCTTAGGCCGTTCCTGCAGATTCTTCTAGTTTTCCATGAGGACAAGGTTGCCTACTTCAAACTTACGGTTCTTGATTTTCTTATTGTAGCTTCTTCTTAATTGATTTTGGTAGGCCTGTAGATGGTTAAGTGCATCCAGGCATTTCTCATCCAATAATTCTAGCTCATGTAGCCTTGCAACTTAGTATTCTTCATCAGTGATTATGTTTTGCAAGGATACTCTTAAGGATGGGAGATCGACCTCAATAGGTAGGATAGCTTCGGATCTGAATACAAGGGAATATGGAGTGGCTCCTGTGGGTGTATGGATTCTTGTGCGATAGGCCCATAGGGTGGGATTGAGCTGCAGGTGCCAGTCACGACCAACTTCATTAACCATCTTCTTCAAGATACGGAGGATGGTTTTGTTTGAAGCTTCTGCTTGACTATTACCTTGAGGGTAGTATGGAGTGGAGAAATATTGTTAGATTTGAAATTTCTCGCACAGGGTACGGACTTCCTGGTTCTTGAATGGTTTTCCATTATCTGTGATAATGGAATGGGGGATGTCATAACGACATATGATATAATGGAGGATGAACTTGGATATATGTGTTCCAGTGGTGAAAGTGAGTGGTATTGCTTCCACCCACTTAGTGAAGTATTTAGTAGCAGTGATGATGAATTTATGGCCATTGGATGATGGTGGATGGATTTTCCCTACAAGGTCAAGCCCCCATTGTGAGAAGGGCCATGGATTCGTAATTGGCTACAATTCTTGTGATGGTGCATGAATGAGATCTCCATGTTGTTGACATGGTAGGCACTTCTTTACAAACTGGTAGGCATCTCGTTCCATGGTTGGCCAGTAGTACCCGGTCCTCAAGATCTTCTTAGCTAGAGTAGGCCCACTGGAATGCGCCCCACAAATGCCTTCATGTACCTCTTGCAAGGCCACTTCGGCTTCCCTAGAGTCTAAACATCATAAAAGCGTGCCATCAAGATTCCTTTTATATAGGGTATCTCCTATGAGGGTGAAGCGGGAGGTTCGGTGGATGAAGCTTTTCCGTTGTGAGGCAGATAAGTTGGGGGGAATGACGTTATCATGGAGGTATAGATAGGTTTCTTGATACCACGGGGATAAGGGACCAACAATTTTGCACACTAGCTTTGATTGGGGAACATCATATGCTGGTTCAAGGAGCTCTTTGATCAGGAACTCACACTTCTTGCTATCTTTCTTCATATCAACCAGGAATCCAATTGTTGCCATGGCATCTGCAGCTTTGTTGTTTAGCCTTGGGATTTGTTCAAAGTGAATATCATCAAAAAAGTCTTTGAAGTTATCAATCATCTTTTTGTAAGGCATGAGTTTATCATCCTTAGTTTTGTACTCATTGTTTACTTGTCGGATGACTAGCTGGGAGTCGCCATATACTGTCAGCTTCTCGATTTTCCACTTGATTTCCATTCAGAGTCTTGTGATGAGGGCCTCATACTTTGCCACGTTGTTGGTAAATGGAAATGTAATTTTGAATGATTTAGGGATGGTGTCACCTTGAGGGGTAGCAAACAAGATGCCTACCCCCGAGCCTCTATGTGTATATGACCCATCAAAGTACATTTTCCATGTTTCTGCTTTTGGTGCTACTGTCAATATGGCTTCATCAGGGAACTCTACAAGTGTAGGATGTTCTGAGGGAATAGGTGCTTCAACCAATTGATTAACAATGACCTGTCCTTTGATAGCCTTTCTCTTTATGTATTCAATGTCAAATTCGCTTAGGATCATGACCCATTTGGCCATTCTTCCAGTAAGAATGGCTCTGTTCAGTAGATATTTTAGTGGGTCAATCTTGACAATGAGCTTAGTTTTGTGATTGAGCATGTAGTGCCTTAACTTTTGTGAAGTAAAGACCATGGCTAGACATGCTCGTTCAATGGATGTGTAATTTAGCTCATAGGTTACCAAGGTGCAGCTGATATAATATATAGCTCTTTCCTTCCCCTATTCATCATGTTGTGCTAACAAGGCTCCTATAGCAGTTTTAGTTGCTGAGATGTATAAAAGGAGGGGCTCTCGTTGCCTTGGTGGAGTGAGAATAGGGGAATTAGCCAAGTACTCTTTTAACTAGTCGAAGGCAGCCTGACACTGATTATCCCAGACAAAAGCTATATTCTTTCTAAGTAGGTGCTGAAAAGGCTAACACTTATCGGCAAGCTGAGCAATAAACTGATGGATAAATTTGAGTTTCCCTTGTAGACTTCGTAGTTGTTTTAGTGTCTTTGGAGGAGGCATTTCTATGATGGCTTTGACTTTAGCAGGATCTACCTCAATTCCCCTTCTTGAGACTATGTATCCCAAAAGCTTTCCTGAGGTAACACCAAAAACACATTTCTTTGGATTTAACCACACATTATATTACTCTAGCCTATCAAAGATCTTTACTAGCACATTCAAGTGTTCCTCTCTTGTCTTTGAGTTCCCTAACAAGTCGTCCACATAATCTTCCATGATGTGGTGGAAAAGGTGATGAAAGATGACAGTCATGGCACGTTAATAAGTAGCTCTTGCATTTTTCAGGTCAAATGGCATCATGACCCAACAATATGTCCCCCATGGGTAGATGAAGGAAGTTTTATGCTGGTCTTCTTTCACAATTTTGATTTGATTGTACCCTGAAAATCCATCCATTAGTGATAGCATCTCATGTCCTGCAGTGAGGTCCACTATGATGTTGATGTTTGGTAAGGGGAAGTCATCCTTAGGTCATGCTTTGTTGAGGTCCCAAAATTTAGAGCAACATTGAATGCGACCATTAGCCTTCGCCACTGACACTAGATTAGAGACCCATTCTGGATAATCTATCAGTCGGATGAACCCGACATCCAAGAGTGCAACCTGAGGATTCATCTTTCTTAGTTTCTATTTTATAGGTTTCACATTAGGCTGCACTACGAGATGATGAACAACCAAGGCAGGATCTAGCCCTGGCATATCTGCATAGGTCCATGTAAAGTTACAGCTTCTCTATTTGAAGAAGGCTAAGAAATTCTCATGTTCTGTTGCAGTGAGGGATTCTGTTCTGAAGGTGATTTTTGGCATTTCTTTTGTCCCGAGATTCATCTCTTGTGATGGCTCCACAAGGATCACTGGTCTATCAGGATACACTTTCTCTATTTCTAGAAGGCCCATGCTTCCATCTTCTAGCGCCTCATGGAGGTCTTCACTAAAAGATACGTTCTTTATTTTTACTTTTTCTTCATCCGAAAGTGCCATGGAGTGGTTTTCACTAGGGGATGTTGTTTTTATTCTTATGTTTTTGTGACTAGAAGCATGGGTGGTCTCGCCAAAATAGGTGGACGTGTCAAGTTCCATGATGTATCTAGCTCTATGATCTCCCAAGGGGAAGTGATCTCTGACCCCCATCATTTCTACTATGGCTTCATCATTTTGTACTACATCAAAGATAGGAGGTCCTCATTGGTCCTAATAGATAAGGTCCAGGTATACAAGGGGTAGGTCATTAGATGAGGATGCTAGGGTGGTTATAGTGTAGATGGTGCAGATGGATGATTCGAAGAATTTGGTGAAGTCACTAAAGGAGTCTCGATGGTCTACTTCGTTGATATTATCGACTTTAAGGGAAACCGTGATGACCTCGGCTAAGATACACTCGCCACTAGTGAGGATACATTGTCATTGACCATACCCTAACACTTGAGTGTAGGGATTCCTTGTTTCTTGAACTGGTTCTATGATCCCTTTTTCATAAAGGCCAATACCGCCTTATCCTTTGTAGCCCATGTTCACGACGATTTCTAACCCTTTGCCATAGATTTTAGATGGTATGATAGGGGCTTCTTGTTTTGTTTCTTCATCTTTATACAACCATGATGATATGTCTTTAAGCATGTCTTGATAAAGAAGGTGCTTCTTTTCAAAGGTCAAGGATGGCTTGCATTTGATGACCACTGTGGAGACTTCTCCCTCTTTTGGGGTACCGAATGTCTTAGGATTGGGTAATGTCCCTACACAAAAGGAACCGTGGAGGTCATTTCCCCACATCCCATGTCACTAATCTTGATCTTGACCTCGAGTGGTGGAGGTGTTTGGGATGAAGTGGTAGCAATGTTGAAGGGGTCAATATATGAGGTGGATGTTGTAGGGTCAGTTTGAGAGGTGGTTTTCATGATAGCTTTGTTGTATGGACAAAAGGTATGATCATGTCCTTCCAAGAAACTACAGTATTGGAAGGGGCGAGGATCGACATAGATAGTTACTTCCGTGCCTTTATGAGGGAATTTTAGACATTGATGGAATGTGGAGGGGATGGATTGCATGGCATGGATCCATGGGCGGCTGAGAAGAATGTTGTAGGGGAGGTCAAGATCAAGAACCTGACATTTTGTTTCCAATATATTTTGCCCTACTTGGATGAGGAGTTTGATAGTACCCTTAGATAGTCTCTCAGTGTCATCATATCCCTTGATGGTTATGCATTCACTAGTGTCCACAACTACATCTGAGTATCCCAAGTGTTTTAACAATTTTAGAGTGCACAGGTTTAGGCCAGAGCCACCATCTATTAAGACTCTTTTGATGATATGCTTATGGATGTAGACTTCAATATGTAGGGCATCATTATGCAGGTTGTTGATGGCGGGGAGGTCCTTTTTCAAAAAAATGAGATGATGGGGTGAGGTAATATGGCCCACTATGGCTTGGAATTGATCCACATTCAGGTTGGTGGGAACTTGGGTTTGCATTAGAGCCTTGTCGAGGACTTCTTTGTGGAGAGGTGATGTATGGAGCAGCTCAAGGATGGAGATCTATGCAGGGGTCTTTCCTAGATGTTCTAGGAGATTGTATTTATTGGTTGATGATAGGTGAATGGATGGACGATCTAGTTGAGGATTTGATGTAGATGGAGGTGTTTGGTCAGTGGTAGGGGCTGTGTGGATGGACACATGGCCTCGATGGGTTGTGATGGCACAATCAAGTGCTTGGGCCTGAATGGTGATTGTGTTGATATAGTTGGATGATGGTTCTATCCGAGCTATGAAAGAATCATAGGTAGTGGGAGGTGGAGTGATGTTGTAGGTTTGATTAGAGGATGAGGCTTTTCCTTTGCTGTGATTAGGTAGCAGATCCTTGTAAGCTCCCAGGTTGGCATTGGGTGATGGTTGGGGTGTTTTCTCAAGGTTGACTTTGTTTTGATCTACAAGGTCTTGTATACAATGTTTTAACTTCATGCAATTGGATGTCTTATGGCCCACAATGCGGTGGTAGTCACAATAGTTGTTTTCATTATACCATGTAGCTTTGAGTTGACTTTCTTGGTGGGGCTTAATGGGTGGGAGAGTCATTAAACCATCCTTTAGACATCTATCAAGGATATCCTCAAGTAGTTCCCCTAAGGGTGTAAATTGTCTCCGAGATTTATTTTGTTTAGGTTGACCTTTGGGAATATTTACATTGGTGGTGTATGTACTTGGGGGTGTTTGGTTTTGCACATGTTGGACAGACTTCACATTGGTGATGATGTCATTGAGGGTGTTCTTGTTTTTACCCCAAAAGCGTGATTTCTCATTTGATTGTGTGTTGTTGTTGCTTGTGTTGGGGACATTTATGTTGACCTTGTTATTGTTGTTGTTGTTATAGGGCTTGTTGTTGTATAATTTAATCGAACCCTTGGCAATTTGGGCTCTCTCGATGGTAGTGCCTTTGTCAATGACTTCCTCAAAGGTAGACGCACATAGGATTTGTAAGTGAAAGCCCATTTCTTGATTAAGATTAGCCATGAACATGGTGACTAAGTGTTTCTCAGGAATCAACTAAGGGAGCTTGCTTGCTAAACCTCTCCACCTTTGCAAGAATAAAGTGAAGGATTCTCCACTTTTTTGTTTGGTGTTGCAAAGGTCCGTCATGGATAGCTCATGTTTAAAATTGTAGGAGAAGTGGTTGACAAACTTTTCTGTGAGCTTAGGGAAAGACCTAATGCCCATAGGAAGGTGTGCAAACCATTTAGTGGCTTGACTGCCAAGGCTTCTAGGGAAGAGTCTCATTAGATATGTGTCGTTGTTCGAGACTTCTAGGAAAGTGATGTAGAACTCCCTAAGATGATCCCTAGGGTCCCCCTTTCCCTTATATTTGTTGAATTTTGGTGTTTCAAAGTTTTTGGGAAAAGGAGGCATGTATAGTGTCTGATCAAATGAGTAGGGACAAATATCCTCGAAAGAATAATGTTTGTGCTTGCCCCCACTTTACAAGTCGTCTACCTTTTGGATCAAGTTTTGCACCACACTTGTTAGGTTCGTGGTTGGTGGTGGTTGTGGGATGTAAGTTTGTTGGTTGATGAGATGTTGGAGGTTTGGCAGAATTTGGTATTGGCTTGTTTGGGTTTGATGGACGAGGTTTTGATTTTGAGGGATGGTATTTTGGTTTTGGGGATGGTGTTTTGGTTAAGTTGTGCAAGATATTGTTGGTAAGCATGGATTTGTTGGAGAATGTGAGGTGGCAATTAGGGATTGGGATTATGTTGTGTTGATGATGCTATGGGATTTTGTACATAAATGAGATTGGATGGGTTGACATTGGATGGGTTGGTCATGTTGTGAGGTAGTTGCAAGAATTGGCTCATGTAAGCTAGGGTGTGTGGGTTGAGTGGAGGCACACTTGTGGAGGAACTCATGTGCATGGGGTCGCTTTGGATGCCCAAGGTGATTTGAGGAATGGAAGGGTTTACGTTTGTTATTGTGGTGGAAGTGAGAATGGGATGTGAGACGGTAGGATTAGAGACATTAGATGTGGTTGATACTTTAGTGGGAGTTTTAGATGTGGTAACCTTAGATTTTGTGGGAGTGGTAGATGTAGTGAAAGTTGAGGTTTGAGAGATGGCGGGTTGGGTGTTTGATGTAGATAGTTGGGATGAGGTTGTAGGATTGTTGTTAGATGTGGATGGTTGGGATGATGTATTGTTGATGGGTGGTTGGGCACCAATTTTGAGGAGGAAATCAAGATATCTATTTGGGTCCAACCTCAAGACTATGTCAAGCATGTCCATGTTGTCAGGATCTTGTGTAAAGTTCAAGATATCTTGATCTATTTGGCTAATGGTGGCGTTGTTTTGGATGGGTGGTTGTGGTGGTTGTGCTTGCAAGAAGGCAAATGGGTTTTCATTGGGACCACATGATGGTATTTGGAAGATCAAGGGTATGTTGAACACTTGTTGGCTGATTGGTACATTACTTTCGTTGGTTTGAGGCATCCCTATGCCCATGTTGTGTCCAAAGTTGGCCATTTCTTGTTTTTTCTTATGTTGACATCTTATTATGGGCATGCAAAAGGTATGGGTGTTGATTATGGGATGGATGAAGATGGAGACCCTACAGAATTTGGTTTGATTTATTGGACGCACAGAGAATGTGGTGATGGAATGGAATAAAGATTTAGGTGCAAGAGAGCACACTCCCTACAATCTAAATCTAAAGATGAAAGGATATTATGGTGTGACAATAGGTTGACTTTTGGAGATAAATCTCAAAAGGTGTAAACCTAAGGGTAATGGGTGTCAAGAAGGTTGATTTTCACAAAAAAATGGACCAAAAAGATGGAGAATAGATTGGATTGTTTGAGGATGATTTGATGGGAGAGATTTGATGTTGATTTTGGAGGATGTTTTAACTAAGGAAAACCTTAGGTGACCTAGAGATTTGGATGATGTTTGTGAAGAGGGATTTTGAAATCAACAAATGAGCTCAAGTAAGATCTAGATTTTGGATGTTGCACAATGGATGTTTTCTCTTTGTTTGGGGTAGACTTATGACCTTACACAAGGAGGGATGATTATTCTACTTGAAGGTAGACTAATGACCAATCAAGCAAAATAAGGATGTGAAGAATGAAACTTAGATTCAACTTTAGCTCAAGATCAATTTTTGGATGTTGGTTGATGTTTTTGATTAATGTTTGGATTAAGAGATTTTGGATATGTTTTTGATTTGAGAATGGATGTGTAGAAGGATGTTTATTTGGTCCAAAAAGTATACAAGAATCAAGGAGGATTAGAAGCTATGGATTATGATTGGGCTCAAAGGTATGATAAAGGGTCCAATAGTGATAATGATTAATTCTCTAAGGTCAAAATGGGGGTATGATTGGGAAATTTTGGATCAAAATGGAGGGATTTTGATAGATTTTGGAAATGTGGATATGGATTACAGATAGGCAGGCCCTAAAGATCCCAAAATGTTTTTCTAAAGTTTTAGGTAAATCAGTCCGTAAATAGCGCCAAAAATTGAGCGAATGGCACCAAAATAGATAGAAATAGTGCTGAAACAGGTCAGTATTGGTCGATGCTTTCAAAAAAGGTTGATTTTTGATGGCAACTTTGGATTTTTTGGATGTGAAGGTTGATCAAATGTTGAAATGAGGTCTCAAATGTTGTTGTTTCTTGGCAAGTTTGTTGCAAACACTTCAAGAACAATAGAACACAATAGCCAAAGATTTGTTTGTGAAAAGATGTAAAGATTTTAATAAGAATTTGCACAACCTAAGGCAAGGATAGGACAATACTTGTTGAGTTCCCACTTGGTTTCCTAGCCGCACCTACTTGTGGTGTATAACTCCAGGAACTTGGGGCACGAGCTCCCCCTTACAGCACACACACTTCTCAGGCACACTAAGTTCCAAGTCCCCAAGGCTTGCAAACCTTGAGATACTTTTCTATCTTTGCCACAAGCCGTAAAAATGTGGGACAGCTATCAGATTTCTCTTGCATCAAAAATTAGAGGATTTTGGGCTTCTAAAACAATGGTTTGTAGTGCAGGTACATCTGGGGGATCGACACATTACGAGCATCTGATAAACCACTTAAGGTTTTGACTAGCTCTACTAGGAGTCTTAGATACACAAAGGTACTACCTTCTTTCGAGCTAACATCATATGGTAAGCACTAATACTAATTAGACTTGGCTTTCACCTTATCCTCAATTTACATATAGCGGACCAGATGAAAGTACCGCTTGGGGTCACCAATGAGTTCTCCATACAGATGTGTCTCAAGGGCAGGCCTAGTTTCTAGAAAAATGAGGATATAACCATTTTTCTTGACCCAAGATCCCTTTGATGGTGAGGGGAGAGGATACTTTGATTCTAAGTCATGGGTAACAAAATGTGCAAGTGTACCAAGCACGACAAACACTTTCTAATGTTCTTTTTAATCCCAAATCGAAATGTGCCTAAGTTTGTTTGCAAGCACTTGTAAATTTTAGAGCACCAAAATCAAATGTTCTCTATGCTAAGGCACACAAAGGATTCTTTTTAGGTACACCAAATAAAATGTTTTGTTTGTTGTTTGTTTGACAAGGTAATGATTGATTTTAATGCACCAATTGAAATATTTGCTACACTAACATACATGGGTTCTTTTTATGAGCACCAAATGAAGTGTTTGTCTAATCTACTAAAAACCCTACAAAAACTGTTAGTGATTTCAGTATGATGGTCTTGGACAGACGATGATGACTTGCAAAACAGATAGAAGACCCTACACAGAACCCAAGGTTAGCCCAAAAAATAGCAATAAAATAGAACCACATAGCGTCACCTTAACCTAAAATGGCACCACATACTGCTGAAATAGTACTGCGAACAGAATCCCAGATAGAACCTAACTACCCTAGAAAATAGAGCTAAAATTATAACAGATTGCGTCGACTATAGAGATTGCGCTACAATAGTTACAGATGGCGGTTAATACAAAGATTGTGCTACAATGACTACAGATAGCACTAGCACTAAAGATTGTGCTATTATAGACAAATATAGTGCTACAGTTTATTATAGTGCTAAAATGGTAGAAAAAGGCACCACTGTGCAAAGGTCAACTGATTGCGGATAAAGACGTTGTCCTGGGTGTCGATGGCGCTAATATGAGGTAGAAGTGGTTGAGGCTACAAAACATAAGTTTTCTTAACAAAAGGGTGGATTGTATTGCATCAAAGGGGTCTTGTTAGTCTTCTTTGGTATCAAAAAGATGAAATATAGCAATGAAATAGCCTATTGAATAAGAACCAAAGCAAGATGGAAATAAGAGCAAGTAAGTTTGATTTTAAGAAAATTTTGACAGAATCTCCCCTTGTTCCTGCACAAAATCCTGCAAAACTGAGAGTAAACAACACAAAAGATGTTGAAAAGACCAAAAAGAAACAAAATGTGAGTTAGTAACCAACAAACAATGCCATGTCAGGAAGGCACCACTACAGCCCGAAATAGCGCCAAAATACAAGTAAATGGTGCCACTGCGCAGGATGATAGCGCTAAAACCTACAAAACACATCTAAAGACAACAAAAACTCACACAAGATGTTAGATTGAGACCTTGTGAGTCCCACCAGACATGCGAATGTGATTAGTGAAATCAAAATGAGATAAAAATAAATGCTAAACAAGCATTATACCTCACTATGACTCACAAATTTAAGATAGGGTGATAGAAGCATGCACCCAAGAGCTCCTAGATATACCCTAGATAATGGATTCAATGTGAAATGCTTAATCCAATGCAACTCACAAGCTAGCTCAAGAGAACATTTGGAATGATAACTTTACTTAGAAATTGGATGATAAAATGGCTTGGAGGATGTTGTATTTATAGGCATTTTAGAGAGATTTTGATCCAATGTTTGAGATTGATTTTGGAGATCAATGGTGGAGGATGAAAATGATGTGGAGGGCCTAGATTTCATCTTAGAGAATGGATGGCTAGGAATAAAGATGAATTTTTAATTCATCTTTGGAAAGGGGTGAATTTAATGAGGTTGGGTGAGATGGATTTTATGTGAATTAAAAATTCACATGGGGAAGGGTAAAATGAATTTAAAATTTATTTGGGGAAGAGTGGATATTAATGCTTATGACAAGTGTAAGAGGTCTTAATGAGGGTTATGACACATGTGTATAAAAAATTGATTTATATGGGATATATTTCAATTTTTTAGTTGAAGGATGTGGGGAAGGGTGTTAATTGAGGTTTGACCATCTTAATTAGGGTGTTTAACCTAATTAATATGGCTGGAAAAAATTAGGGAATGGATTAGTGAGGTGTTTAGATTAATTAAATAAGGTTTTATTTAATTAATCCTAGGTCTAGGGTCATGTAGGTTAGGCTAGGTAATTAGATAATAGATATTTAATTAACTAGGGTAGGGATAGGTTGATTAATAGGCTGAATTAATTAGATAAACATGATTTACCTAATTAATTGGATTTAGTGAAAAGGGGGAATTAACCAAATAAATATTGCATATTTATTTAATTAATTGGCTAAGGTTGAACTATTGAATTAATTAAATTAATCCAATTGTGGGGAATAAAATGATGAAAAATTAGGTGATGAAGGGATAATTAATTAAATAAAAATTTAATTAACTGATTAGAAGGGAAATTGGTATGTTTAGGGATGTCAGGAGTCAATTTGATGGTGAAGACATTTTTAGGTGTCTACAGGATGATATGAAGAAGCTTTATCCTCTGGGAGTTGGTGTTTGTCTCTGTTTTAGGATGACTATTTTGAAGACTGTCTGGAAGATTGCTTCGCACTTCATTCATACTAATGTTTAGCTACTACTATTTGGAACATAGCTTTATAAAGTGTCACATTATGTATGTTCTAATTTTCTTGAGGATTTGTTCACTGAAAGGTTGTTTTTATGTTGATAAGCTTGTAGACAGTGTTGGATTTGTAAAGGTATTCCCAACAGGGTGATGGAATGCTCCATATTCCTCTGTAATTGCATATTTGGCCATGTGGTTCTAATGGTAGCTTATCATATGAAGTGACATGATATATCTAAGGTTTCAGCCTCTCACTCACTCAACATGAGAAGTTACAAGGGTCTGTATATCGACAATTACCTAGACAGAGCAGAATGCTAAGACCTGTAAAGAGTGAAAGAAATGGTGTGTCACCCTTTGCCATTGATATCAAAGGGGGAGAGAGAGTAATGTGAAAAAGGAAAAGAGAGTTTTTAGAGAGAGAGT
Source organism: Cunninghamia lanceolata (assembly GCA_027924645.1). Classification (NCBI taxonomy): domain Eukaryota; kingdom Viridiplantae; phylum Streptophyta; class Pinopsida; order Cupressales; family Cupressaceae; genus Cunninghamia; species Cunninghamia lanceolata. The sequence goes on from BSBN01000209.1 coordinate 6,292,492, forward strand.
AAGATGTGTAAAAGAAATGGGGAAAGTAAGAAAGAAAAGAAGTTTGGTGAAGAGTTGTGTCTTGATGGTTTTTCACATTGTGTTGCCATCAATGACAAAGGGGGAGATTATTACAAGTATTATAGTCAATGTTGTCATTGATGTCATTAAGATTGTGTTGTCATTGGTGTCAATTGTATCAACTAGTTGAACAAAGATGAGGTTGGTTGAGCAGAGTTAAGGTATGAGGTTGGTTGAGCAGAGATAAGGTATGAGGTTAGCTGAGTAGAGATGAGGTTGTTGCAATGGTATGAACTATTTGGATGAGTTGCTTTGTTGAAAGTGATTTGGCTACTTTGTAGAAGTGCTGAAGATGTTAAGAAGATGTTTTTGTTAGTTGGTTTCCAAGTGATTTTGAGAAAATTTGATTAGTAAAGGAAATAGTGTGTTGAAGTAGCATTTTGGTTTACAGAGTAGTATTCTGGTTTTGCTCCACATTTACTCTATGTTGAAGATCTATCTTTGCAGTTTGGATATGTTGTTTAGAGATGTTAAGAGATGTTATATTCTAAATTTGGGGCTCTATTTCATTGTGTAGAGAAAGTTGTGTTTTCTAGTGTGTGGACTATGTTTCTGTGTTGTGCAGAGGTGTCTGGGAGAAACTATTTTGCTTTGCATTTCTCTGTAGATTTGCTTCAAGCTTTGCAGTTCTATATCTGTGCTTTTAATGCTTATTTATTACTTTAGTTAAAGTTGTAGTGTATGACAGAGTTGTTTGAATGCTTTGGTGTGAACTTCAGTCAGCTGAAAGTTGTTGCGGAGGAATTTTCTAGATTTTAGGATGTTCATGGAATATTCTAGATTGTGTTGAAGCCTTACATGTGGTCAAGTAATTGTTTGGTTTGAGGAAGCATATACTAAAAAGTTCATTGTGTTAACATAGGTTTGGCTGACCTTGGGTGTTTACACTAAGTGTGGAGTTGCTTTGGTGATTGTAGTAGAGTGGAGTGGCATGCTTGGATGAATTTAGATCTAAGCTAAGATGTGTTGTGGTCTGCCTTCATTCCTTTCCACCGCAAGAATGTTTAGGTTTAGACCTAATTTGAATGTTATGTGTTAAGGTGTGATGCCAACCTTGGAGAATGTTCTCAAGGTTGAAGATAGTATAAATGAGTTTCAAGGGATTGTGATTGGGTGTATGCATGATGGATATGATGTCAATAATAGAGTGAGTAAATGTGTGATGCGACAAGTGCCTGTGGAAGTGAATTGAATGAATGTAGAAAAATAGAGTCTAGTATTTCAAAACAATGTGATGAATATTGTTTCAGTACTTTGAGGTTCATTGGAACTGTACTCCATGCATATGTTAGATGCAATTATAATAGTTCAACCCTAGTAGTGAGCCAACTCTTCTACCTCTTTCTTTTAGGATAGTGAGTCCTTGGGAAGTGAGCTCTTTTACAGTGAGCCTTCTAGGTAGTAAGCCCTCTGGCAGTGAGCCTTTTGTAATTTGGTGTTGATACTACTTTATATTGTGAGCTAGTCCTCACCGTGGTTTTTCCCTTCTTGGGTTTTTCACGTAAATCCTGGTGTTCATGTGTTATGAGTTGTGGTTGTATGTTTTATGCTTAATTATCTTTACTACAATTATATATGCTAGATGGATTAAATTTTTGAAGGGTAAATGGTTTAATAGAATACCGATTCACCCCCCTTCTTAATATTCTAGGTGTTCAACAGATAGTACATTGCTTGGCATAGGGAGATGAGACATCATAAAAATAGGAATTGCTAATATAACTTCTCTAATTAAAATAATTTTCCGAGCGAAGGACAACCACTTAGATTTCTATCTTGCAAGGTTACTATGAATAGATACAATCACATTTTCCCAAAATCTTGATTTTTTCCCCCAAAAATAAAGGAACTTGCAAGGTAAATGCTAGGTAGAGTTTCCTTCTTAAAACCTAGTAGTTTGGAGATTCTACCCATTATTAAAGGAGAAGTGTAAAAGAAAAAGATTTTTGATTTTTTATAATTTACAAGAAAAAAATCCTTCTAGAGAGCCATTTACCAATACAGAAAACCTTGCAGTAGATAAACATTCCATAATTAACTTGCACCAATCCTGACTGAAGCCAAACTTGATGAGAACTTTGTTAAGAAAACTCCAATTAACTTTGTCATAAGCTTTTAGCATCTCAATCTTAATTTCCATTTCTAGATATTTATGTGTATTAATTGTGTGTATTACTTCATGAGACAAAATTATTCCTTTCAAAATTTCTCAACCTGGAACAAACCCGCCTTGCTCTGATGAAACAATTTGAGGAATGAGGGAACTCAATCTTAAGGTGAGAGCCTTGGTAAGGATTTTGTATATTATATTATAGAGAGATATAAGTCTGAAGTCAAGAAAAGAGTTTGCATCATCATTTTTAGGAATTAGGACAATGAAGGTACTATTTATTTCTTTCAAAATATTATTATTCCTCCTATCTTCCTCCAAAGCCATCCAAACATCCTTCCCTATGAAATCCCATCAATTTTGGAAAAAAATAGGAAGGAACCCATCTGGGCCTAGGGCCTTCTCACCCTCCATTGAGAAAACTACTGCATTGATTTCTTCCAAAGAGAAAGGAGACATTAGTGCATTGTTTTTTTCCAATGAAATTAAATTCAAGATGTTATTTAAGATCTAATTTTCTAATTCTAAGTCTACAATATCATTTTCTTTGCTAAGAAGTCTTTGATAGAAACATACTACTTATTTCATATATCAGTGATATTAGTCAAGACTCCATCTCTAGATGACTTTATCTACGTGATATGATTAAGATTTCTTCTGATTTTTGTGGAAGCATGAAAGAATTTCGTGTTTTTATCTCCATCCTTTAACCATAGCTCTTTGGAATTTTGTTTCCAATAGGCTTCTTCCCTAGCATGAATTTCATATAACTGATTTAGAAGAACCTTTTTCCTTTAAAAATGATTCTTGGTCCATGCCTTTTATCATAACCTTATTATTGAGGGTCTGGAGCTCAACATCAATCTGGGATTTTTCTACAAAAATATTCTTAAAGGAATTCTTATTCCATTCCTTAATCTTTAGTTTGACATTTTTCAATTTAGAGAAGAGCTAGTACATTAAGGAACCATTTACCAAAGGATTTTCCTCACATCACTCCTTTAAAATAATAAAAAAAGATTCATCTCGGAACCACATTGATTCGAACATGAACAAACACTTTTTAGGGGCTTTGTCTTCAAAGATGCTACAAACAATTGGATAATGGTCTAAGCCTGATTGAGGAGAAATACTACAAGTATAAAAAATATTCTTTTGTAGCCAAGGAGATCAGAGAAGAAATTGATCCAACCTCTCAACTATGAGGGAGAAGTTTGATCTTCTATTAGACCAAGTAAACCTTCCATTTTTGCATAGTACATCTACAAGTTCATTTGAGTCAATAAAATCTATGAAATCCAACTAAGATCTTGATGCATGGGTAAATCCCCCCAACTTTTTTTCTATTTTCTTATAGCATTAAAGTCTCCACCTGTAGAATGAGGTCACCTTTTAAAGGTTCCATCATCTTGGTTATAATCTCCCATAAGATCTTTTTCTGAATATGACTAGCAGGACCATCAATATTTATCAACCAGAACTAAAGGTCTAACACCATACTGTAACATTTACCCATCACCTAATTACTACCATTTGCAATCTTCTCAAATCTAACTTGATTATGGGACCAAAGAACGGCTAAACCCCTAGCTGATCTATTTTATTCAACAAAGGAAAACTGCCACAGATACCATTGATCAAAAATATCTTTAGTATTATTCTCACTTAATGATGAAGGGGGTAAATCATAAAAAACATAGCAACAAAAATTACACACAGAAAATAGAATATTCTTTTATTGATTTGGAAAAATCATTACATCACAAAAGCTCAAATACAATTAGATGATGAATCCTCTACAGGCTGCAACACATTACAACTACCTATCTCAAGATTCTAGAATCTTCTGCCTTCTGTAACCCCAAATCAACTAGGGTTTCTGTTTTCCCACCTTTTCTAGACTCTACACTTTCCCCCTTATCTCTACTACCACCAAGGGTTCACAAAAATGGTTAGTAATAGCCCTTTTAGCAGCCTCCAGCCAAATTTAAAATTTTTCATCTCCCTCCAAAAATGGGTCAACTTCCGGGAGCCATAACTTTTGATCCGGGTGTTTGATTGATGATCTGTTTGAAGTGTTGGAAAGCTCACGAAGTGCTCTACATTCTAAGAACCTTCTTTTTTGGTTCCATCCATTTTTGGGCTTGTATGGGGTTGTTTAGTGCCTCAAACCTAAATTTGAATAAATTTCAGGTGTTTTTCAGCAAATGGAAACTTTAATATCTTTCAGCTCACAAATGATCTTCATGTGATTCCTTCACCAAAGGTCTTATTTTTCATTTACGAAGCTTCCTATAATTTTTTTCTTCAATCCGTGCCAAATTGCAAACTTTCCAAAAATAGTAGTTTGGAAAAACTGAAAGTTCTACATCATTATTCAAACAATTATGGAACTAGAAATACTAATTTTGAAAAGAAATGGAAACAACATAAATGATTTTGATTCATCATCTTTTTTTGGGTGATGCAAGATTTCCCTTACACTACTTGATGCTCCTGCATCAGAGACCCAGGGTAATTTTGAGAAGTGACCTTGTCACATCTCAGGTGTTTGAGGAAAATCCCAAATGGTCAACTTTTGATTTAGATAACCATGAAGAATCTTCAATAGGCCTTCCTTTCCACGTCACTAGATATTCTTCATATTGCCTATTCTGAGTACTTCTTCCCACACAACTATCCAAGATCTCTTCTATCTTCTCCTTTGAAGTATATGCCGGAATACTCCACTGTTCTTCCACTAGTCCATCCTCTGCTCCACCTTCATGATATTTTGTTAAATTAGAAATGTTGAACAAAGGGGAAATGTTGATCCCATTTGGTAGCTCTACCTCATATGTATTTCCTGAATCATGCTTCTTCACAATCCTGCACAGTCCAAATTTCTTCATTTTCAACTTATTATATGTTCCAACTAGAAACCTCTCATTTCTCAAGTGAACCATGATTTTATCTCCTACCTAAAATTAATTATATCTCCTCTTTTGATCTACCTTAACCTTGTATTGAATATTCATCTTATTAATGTGCTCTCACCTCTTCAGGTGTTCTGCAAAGTCTTCGGCTTCGGCAATTGTCTTTTCTCCCTTGTCTAGATTCCTTAACTTTGAAGCATTTCTTAGACTACTCCCATATACAATCTAGAATGGTGATTTACCTGTACTCCAATTGACAAAATTGTTGTAAGCAAATTTTGCCTGTGGTAAAATCAAATCCCATCCCTTGGGCTTATCTCCTACTAAACATTGTAACAAGTTACTCAAACTCCTATTCACCACTTCTGTCTGTCCATCAACATGTGGATGGTGTGCAGAAATGAACTTCAAATCTATCTTCAACTTCTTCCACAATGTCCTCTAGAAATAACCAACAAACTTGGTATCTCGATTTGAAACTATGCTCTTAGGTAGATGATGTAATCTCAACACCTCTCTAAAAAATAAATTTACAATATGAACATCATTAGTCTTCTTACAAGGAATAAAATGTACCATCTTTGAGAATCTGTCCACCACCATAAAAATAGAATCATGTCCTCTCTATGTCCTTGGTAAACCAAGAATAAAATCCATACTAATATCATCCCATGTCCTCTCTACTAGAGGTAATGGCTGATATAACCCTATATTCTGACTTGTTCCTTTTTCCATCTAACACTTTGGACAAATTTCCTCACATCATGTTGCAACTATGGCCAATAATAATGCTCACCAACAATAGCAATGGTCTTATCTCGACCAAAGTGTCCAGCTAATCCCCCACTATGCTTCTTCTTAATCAGGTTTTCTCTGATGGAACTTCTTGGAATGTACAACTAGCTTCCCCTAAACAACATGCCATCTTGGATTATGAAATCCAACCATTTTGTCCTCTCTAAAGTAATAGGTTCCAAAGCAACTTTCCAAGCCTTTGCAAAATCTGGATCTTTAGTATATAAACTTTTGAGCTCATCAAACCCAACAACCTCTATCTTCATTTCTGTCAACAAAATTTGCCTTCTACTCAAGGCATCTACAACTCTGCCAGACTTCCCACTCTTGTGCTTCGAAACAAAATTATAACTCTACAAAAACTCAACCCATTTTAAATGCCTTTAATTTAACTTTCCTTGACTATTAATATATTGTAAAGCCTGATAATCAATATATAAAACAAACTCTTTTGGAAAAAAATATTGTCTCCTTTTATTCAAAGCCTAAACTATTGCAAAAAACTCATGACCATAAACAAAATACTTTTTCTTGGTATCATTAAGCTTCTCACTGAAATAGGCAATGGACTTACCTTCTTAACTCAAAACTACTCCTATAGCACTGCCAATAGCATCACAATCTACCTGAAATACCTTATTGAAATCTGGAAGTGTAAAAATAGGTTGCTCTGTGACTTTTTGCTTCAATGTATCAAAAATCTTGGCTACTCCTATAGTCCATCTAAACTCTTTTCTATCCCCTCTCATTGTATCAGTTAGGGGTGCACAAATGCTACAAAAATTTCTAATAAAGTTTCTATAAAAACTTGCCAAACCATGAAAATATCATACGTTTGTAGCACTCCTTGGCATAGGCCATTCAATGATAGCCCTCACCTTCTCTAGGTCCATTTTAAGATCTTCCTCTAAGACAACATATCCTAGGTATACCAACTCCTTTGTAAAACTACATTTCTTTAGATTAATCAACAACTTATCATCCCTCAACTTCTCTAAAACTCTTCTAATATGCATCAGATGCTCCTCCCAAGTCTTATTGAAAATCAAAATGTCATCTAAATAAAAAATAACAAAACTTCCCAAAAACTCTTTTAGTACCTCATTCATGGGCCGCATGAATGTGCTTGGTGCATTGGTTAGCCCAAATGGCATGAGTAATTACTCATACAAACCTTCCTTTGTCTTGAAGGTTGTCTGCCATTTATCTCCTTCTCTTATTCGAATCTAGTGATACTCACTCTTCAGGTCAATCTTCATGAAGTACATGGCTCCACTCAAACAATCCATTATGTCATCCATTCTGGGCAATGGAAATCTGTACTTGATCATGACCTTATTGATGGCGTAGGAATCTATACACATTCTCCACTCTCCATCTTTCTTTAGTACTAGTACTATAGGTACTGCACATGGACTTAGGCTCTCTCTTATTAGTCCCTTCCTTAACAGCTTGTGAACTTGTCTGTTCAACTCTTCATTCTTTGCAGGAGTCATTCTATGGGATGCCTTATTTGGTAAACTGGCTCCTGGTATCAAATCCATTTGATGACTTATCTTCCTCACTGCTGGTAAAACTTCTGGTACATTATTAGAGACAATATCCTAAAATTCTTCCAATAGATCTAAGACTTCTATTGGTACATCTTGACACTTCTCTTGACTGATCTTAGGAATCAACACAAAGCAATGACGCTCATGTTTCATACCCTCCAAAAATTTCCTACCATCTACCAAGTAAATTCTAGCAATACTACATACCTTTTCTTCCATCTCCTTCAATGACTTCAACTTATGTTGAACTCTATCCTTTGTTAGGAAATAGGTGTTTGCATGGCCATCATGGACATCACATCTATAATATTACCATAGGCTCCCTAATAACATATGACATGCATCCATCGGTATGATGTCACACAACACCTCATCATGGTAGTCCCCAATCTTGAACTTGACTAAACACTATTCATTGACCAAAGCTCTATGGCCCTTCTACAACCATGCAATCCAATATGGATGTGGATGCCTTCTCCTTATCAACTTTAGCTTGTTAACCATCTCCTTTGAAACAAGATTGTCAGTGCTTCCACTTTTAATAATAATATCGCAACACTTACCTTCACACTTGCACCTTCAAATAAACTCTTCCTTTGATCTGGTTCTTTCTCCTCATTCAACAAGGTTCTTCTAACAACTAGGGTTTCTCCCCTTTCAGCATATTCAAAATGCTCAAATTGTACATCTTCATCTACATGTGCAACTTGTGCATTACCTTCAAGTCTTCTATTCTTCCTTCCTTGATGTTGTGGACACTCGTATGCTTGATACCCTTCTTCTCCATATTGGAAGTAGATTCCTCTGAAACCTCCTCTTCTAGGTCCTTGCCTAGGTCAGCCTCTTCCTCTTCCTCTCTACTCACCATTATTCTGGTCATGAGAGTGGTAGGCATTATCTGCTCTCTGATTTCAACTAGTGCCAGCTTCTTCACTTTTTTTTTATCTTCATTTCAGCCTCCATAGGATCTTCCACCAGTCCTTCCACCTTGACCTCTTCCTCTTTGCTTGCTTTCAAATCTTTTATTTAGCTTCTCTTCCACCTTTAGGGAAAATTGGTACGCATCTTCTATGGTGGTCATTTTGACCAAGCTCATCTCTTCTTGAATACTTGGCCTTAACCCATTAATGTAAGGGAATACCTTCTCCTTGTTGGTCTCTGCATGGCCTGTCCTAATAGTAATCTTATAAAACTCTTCTATATACTCCTTGACAGACTTGTTACCTTGCTTCAATCCTTACATCTTCTTTAGAAACTCCATCTCATAGTCTACAAGAATGAACTACTTTAATTTTTCCACCATCATATCCCATCTGGTAATCTTTCCTTTTCCTCTTCTATTTCTCTCCAACCAGACTCCCTTCCACCAAATATTGGCATGGCCCTTCAACTTTGTTTTTGCAAACTTGACCTATTCTGGATCCTCCACATCTTCATACTCGAAATATTCTTCCATATCATTGATCCAATCAATAAGTTATTCTAGATTCAAATCTCCTAAATAGGTAGAAACTTAGATCCTAGGCCTCTTTCCGATCTTCGAAATGGCCATCAACAACCTAACTTCTGTAGGATCTCCTGCAACTTCTTGTTCCTCCTCAAACAGATCTTCTTCAGCTTCATCTTTGCTTTCTTCTATCGCTCTTAGCTCAAACCCTCTTCGTAGCTCCTCTTGCAATGCATTAATTTGCCTTTCTAGGGTTCTAGAATCCTCTTCCATCAAAGCATTTATCCCAACATTGTTTCTTCATGGAGGCATTTTGATCTCTGCAGCAAACCCACAACCTCAGGTCCTGGTGCAAACTGCCTGATGGTCAGTGATCTGTCTACACACTCAGGAACCCTTGCTCTGATACCACTTGATGAAGGGAGTAAATCATAAAACACAGCAAAAAAAATTGCATATAGAAAATTTAATATTATTTTATTGATTTGGACGATACATTACATCACAGAAGCTCAAATACAATCGGATGATGAATCCTCTATAGGCTACAACACATTACAACTACCTATCTCAAGACTCTAGAATCTTTTGCCTTCTGTAACCCCAAATCAACTAGGGTTTCTATTTTCCCACCTTTTTCTTGACTCTACACTTTCCCCCTTATCTCTACTACCACCAAGTTTCCCAAAAATGGTTATTAATAGCCCTTTTTGATGGCTTCCAGCCAAATTTCAAATTTTGCATCTCCCTCCAAAAATAGGTCAACTTTCGGGAGCCATAACTTTTTATCCAGGTGTCTGATTGACAAACTGTTTGAAGCACTGGAAATCTTGCGGAGTGCTCTACGTGCTAAGAACCTTCTTTGCCAGTTTTTCTCATTTTTGGGCATGTACAGGGCCGTTTAGTACCTCAAACTTGAATTTGAATAATTTTCAAGGATTTTTTTGGGAAACAAAAACTTTAATATTTTTCAACTCACAAATGATCTTTGTGTGATTCCTCGCCAAAGGTCTTATTTTTCATTTACAAAGCTTCCTATAATTTTTTGCTTCAATCTGTGTCCAAATGCAAACTTTCCAAAAATAGCAGTTTGCTATTTTTAGCAATTTGGAAAAACTGAAAGTTCTACATCATCATTCAAATGATTATGGAACCAAAAATACTAATTTTGAAAAGAAATGGAAACAACATCAACAATTTGGATTCATCATTTTTTTTGGTTGATGCAAGATTGCCCTTACACCACTAGATGCTCCTGCATCACTTAATTTTGTTTCCTATAATAAAAGAATATTTTCTTTACATAACTCTAAAGGATGCTTGATTAAGTGCCTCTTGTTAGAGGTATTAAGGCCCCTAACATTCCATGATAGAACCTTCATTAGGCTTGAGGAGAGTTGCCCACTCTCCTCATTACAAATCTAAGGTTCCTATCTAGAGTTGATTGAAATCTAGCAACAACTTCTTCCTAAGTTTTTAGAAATTTATTTCGTCTCCCTTTTGGTTTCTTACAGGACTAGAATTGGTTCTCAAATTTTCTTAATGCTTCTGTTTGAGATATGGTTAAATTTCACCTAGATTCCATTTCCAAATCATCTAACAAAGCCTCTTCAAATGTCTCTTCAATGACTTCATTACCCATGTTCCTTAAGAATTCATTAGCTAGGTTATTTAAAACACTTTCTTCATGTGCTTTATCATTCAATAAGTTTTTAGAACCAGATCTATTCTATTCTCAATCTCTATATTTTAAGCCTCAAGGATAGAACTTAGATCATTGATATTCTAGTTATCCTTCTTAAGAGTATTCTGGTTTTTAGTGTCTATACCATCATCTATCTAAACATCCTCCATGATAATGTTCTAGATTTTAGTGTCTATACCAATAACTACCTCAATGTTATCTATGTTATATCTACTCTTCTGATCTTGCTTAGCCTTGTACTGAATATTCATCTTATTAATGTGCTTTAGCATCTCCTCATGCAAATTCTTTAGGAGTTCTGCAAAGTCTTCAATTTCGGCACTTGTCTTTTCTCCCTTGTCTAGCTTCCTTAACTTTGAAGCATTTCTTGGACTACTCCCATATACAATCTAGAATGGTGATTTACCTATACTCCTATTGACACAATTGTTGTAAAAAAATTCTACCAGTGGTAAAATCAAATCCCATCCCTTGGGCTTATCTCCTACTAAACATCGTAGCAGGTTACCCAAACTCCTATTCACCACTTCTGTCTGTCCATCAATCTATGGATGGAGTGCAGAACTAAACTTCAAATCCATCTTCAACTTCTTCCACAATGTCCTCCAGAAATAATGAACAAACTTGGTATCCCGATCTACAACTATACTCTTAGGTAGACCATGTAATCTCACCACCTCTCTGAAAAATAACTCTATAATATGAACAACATCATTAGTCTTCTTACAAGGAATAAAACGTACCATCTTTGAGAATCTGTCCACCACCACAAAAATGGAATCATGTCCTCTTTGTGTCCATGCTAAACCAAGAACAAAATCCATACTAATATCATCCTATGTCCTCTCTAGTACAGGTAATGGTTGATATAACCCTATATTCTGACTTGTTTACTTTGCCATCTAACACACTCTGCAACTCTGCACAAATTTCCTCACATCCTGCTACAACCATGGCCAATAATAATGCTCACCAACAATAGCAAAGGTCTTATCTTGACCAAAGTGTCCATCTAATCCCCTACTATGCTTCTCCTTAATCAAGTTTTCTCTTATGGAACTTCTCAGAATGCACAACTAGCTTCCCCTAAACAACATGCCATCTTGGATTATGAAGTCCAACCATTTTGTCATGTCTAAAGTAACAGAGTTCGAACAAGATTTCCAAGCCTCTACAAACTCTAGATCTTCAGGACACAAACTTTTGAGCTCATCGAACCCAACAACCTCTATCTTCATTTCTATCAACAAATTTTGCCTTCTGCTCAAGGCCTCTACAACTCTGTTGGACTTCCCATTCCTATGCTTCAAAACAAAAGTATAACTCTACAAAAAATCAACCCATTTTAGGTGCCTTTGATTTAACTTTCCTTGACTATTAAGATACTATAAAGCCTGATGATCAGTATATAAAACAAACTCTTTTGGCAACAAATAATGTCTCCATTTCTTTAAAGCCTGAACTATTGCATAAAACTCTTGATCATAAACAAAATACTTTTTCTTGGCATCATTAAGCTTCTCACTGAAATAGGCAATGGGCTTACCTTATTGACTCAAAACTACTCCTATAGCACTGCCACTAGCATCACAATCTACCTCAAATACCTTATTGAAATATGGAAGTGCCAAAACAGGTTGCTCTATGACTTTATTCTTCAATGTATCAAAACTCTTGGCTGCTCCTATAGTCCATCTAAACTCTTTTCTATCCCCTCTCACTGTCTCAGTTAGGGGTGCACAAATGCTACTAAACTTTCTCATAAATTTTCTATAAAAACTTGCTAAACCATGAAAATATCATACCTTTGTAGCACTCCTTTATATAGGCCATTCAATGATAGCCCTCACCTTCTCTGGGTCCATCTTAAGACCTTCCTTTGAGACAACAAATTCTAGGTATACCAACTCCTTCTTTGTAAAACTACATTTCTTTAGATTAATCAACAACTTCTCCTCCCTCAGCTTTCTGAAACTCTTCTAATATGCATCAGATGCTCCTCCCAAGTCTTACTGAAAATTAAAATGTCATCTAAATAAACAATAACAAAACTTCTAAAAAACTCTTTCAATACCTCATTCATGTGCCACATGAATGTGCTTGGTGCATTGGTTAGCCCAAATGGCATGACTAACCACTCACACAAACCTTCCTTTGTCTTGAAGGCTGTATTCCATTCATCTCCTTCTCTAATTCGAATCTGGTAATACCCAGTCTTTAGGTCAATCTTCATGAAGTACTTGGCTCCACTCAAACAATCCATTATGTCATCCATTCTGGGCAATGGAAATCTCTACTTGATTGTGATCTTATTGATGGCTTAGGAATCTGTACACATTCTTCACTCTCCATCTTTCTTTGGTGCTAGTACTATAGGTACCGCACATGGACTTAGGCTCTCTCTTATTAGTCCCTTCCTTAACAACTCATGAACTGTCTGCTCAGCTCTTCATTCTCTGCAGGAGTCATTCTATGGGCTACCTTATGTTGAACTACACTGGACAACTAAGAGGGGGAGGGGTGAATCAGTTGTCCTAAAACTTTTAACCAATTACGAACATCAACTTATCAATTACTAATATTCTGATATAACCATGAAAGCATAAAATGACAAGCTTAACACAATAACATAATATACATAGAAGACACTAGATTTTTGTGTGGAAAACCCTAAAAGGGAAAAACCATGGTGGGTGTTAGCCCACAAAAACATATAAGTTATATCAATACCAAAAAACAGAGGCTCACTGCCCAAATTACTCACTTCAAAGAACGACTCACTGCCAAAATGGTGAACTGATTAAGTAGCATCTACTCCATGCCCGGGTTTAGTTCCTTTGAAGCACAATAAAACTTCTCTACTCTTCTATTTCACACCTTCACACTTATCTCCTCATATTCGCTACACACACTTTTTTGCAACTTCATTACATGCTTTTATACAATTCATCAACCTTGGAATGTGCATCCAGGTCAGCATTACATTTATACATAAAATAGGTCTAGACCTAATACAAATTAAGCTAAGGAAAAGATGTATGTAGATCACACTACGCCTTAGCTGGGACTCAAACACAATCCTCCACACCACAACATGCTTCTACAATCTTCGATGTATCTCTGCAAATAATGAATTCAACTAGGTTGGTCAAGACTAATGAGAGCACTAGGTCTTCTAAAAACATTCTTCATTCACGATCCAATTTTCTCTTTGTAGACCAATCCAAATGTAGGAATATGATCAAGTGACATCCACAAGCACATTGTAATCACTAGGAACAACTGCACAATCTCTAACCACTCTATCAAGAAGATTCTTCAAAGTAGATCACAAGAACAACACTGTCAGCCACTGTCATAAGTAAAAGATAGCTTGCAGACCACCAAATCAAGAAGCATTGTAGTTTAAGGCACTTAACATCATCACAGACTTGATTTCAGAACCGTAGACCAAAATACTTCAATGCAGAGGAATGCGGAGCATAACACTTTCTCCCTGTCACCATCAAACATACAGGAAAAATAGTTTTCACACTGGTTGACACAATTCACTTAATTGTTCATACTGGAGGCTCAAACTTGGAATATAACATCTTCAGACAGACTTCTAAATTAGTTCCAATCTGCATGCAAGGATATGCATTCTATAGGAAATGCGGAGCTATCTTCTAGACTGTTCTTCAGAGCCTAATACACTGTTTCGATTGCAACACACTATTTCCATTGGAGGGGCTAATTTTCTCAATATCCTCAACATCAGAATCATTTACATAGGTAAATATAAAGAATCTTACTTTTGACAAGCAAGTAACAAGATAAGAGCACAGTTGACACCAATGACAACACTGATTAGGCACATACTTGCAACAATCTCCCCCTTTGTCATTGATGGCAACATATGATGTGAAAAACTGAAAAGACCATTAAGACGAGTGTTGCAAGTATGTGTCTAATCGGTGTTCTCATTGATGTCAACATATCTATGTTGTCATTGGTGTCAATTGTATTCTTATTTTTTGATTGATTAGAAGCCTTATATGTTGAGGACATTGAGAAAATTTGCCCCTCTGGAAGAAATAGTGAGTTGCAGTAAATTGTGGAGGAGATAGTGTGTTGATGATACAACAATTTAGTACAGAAGATTGCTCCACATTTCTTGTTGATTGAATATCTTAGTCTATAGATTGGAAGATATTTAGAGGCATGTCTGAAGATGCTACATTTTGAGTTTGAGCCTCTGATATGAAGAATTAAGGAGGTTGTGTTCACCAGAGTAAAACCTACTTTTTCTGTTCATTCACTGGTGTCCGGGAGAAAGTATTTTGCTCTGCATTCCTCCGTAGTTATGTATTTCAGTCTATGGTTCTAGAGTGATGTCTGGGATGATGATATGCACCTACAATTGCAATGGCTCATGATTTGGTAGTCCACAAGTGATCTTTCTTTAATGACAGTTGATGATAGTTGAGTTCTTATGCTCTAGTTGAAGAAATCTCATGGTTCGAGTGGTTAGATGTTGTGTGGATGTTCCTGGCAATTACAATGTGCTTGTGGATGTCTCTTGATCATGTTCCTACCTTTACATTGGTCTATGTTAAGGAATTGAGATCATGTTTGAAGAATATTCCCAGATAATGTATTGTGTAACCAGTCTTATTCCAGAGATTGTGGAGATCTCTTGAAGATTGTAGAAGTGTATTGTGGCATGGAAGATTGTGTTGAAGTCCCAGCCAAGGCATGGCATGATCCATATACATCTTTACTACATTTTCTTAGCATAATTTTGTATTAGGTCAAGACCCATTTTATGTATGTTTGTAATGCTGACATTGGAGATTATTCCAATGATTGATGATTGTAATGCTGACCTTGATGATTATTCCAAGGTTGAGTAGTGTATAAATACTTGTAATTGAATCATGAAAAGAAGTGTAGTATGTGAAAATGTGAAGAGAAAGTGAAGTAAGGTAGAAGAGAAGAGTAGAGGTGTTTGTGCTTCAATGGACCTGAACCTTGGCATGGAGTAGATGTTGTTATCTCAGTTCAACCTTTTGGCAGTGAGCCTTTCTTTGCAGTGAGCAATTTGGGCAGTGAGCCTCTAATTTTCAGTATTGTTATAACTTATATATCTTGTGGACTAACATCCACCATGGTTTTTCCCTTAACAGGGTTTTCCATGTAAAAATATGGTGTCACTTGTGTATGATCTTGCAATTGTGTTTATGTTTTTGAGTTTATGCTTTCATGATTTAATCATAACAAACAATGGACAAGTGTTTAATGTTTTAAGGTGCAGAATTAATTAAAGATTTGAGACTACTAATTCACCCCCCTCTTAGTTGTTTGGTTCATTTCAACAATTGGTATTAGTGCAAGGTTCCTCTGAAGAAAGTCTATCAGATTAAGGAAGATCCATAATGTCTTATAAGAAGGAAGCTCCACATTTTGATGGGACAAATTATGCTCTTTGGAAGGTACGAATGAAAAAAGCCATCTTCTTTGTCTTGGTTATAAAGTATGGAAAGCTATAGAAACAAAATATACCATGCTTCCAAATGATTTGACGACTAAAGATGAAATCAAAGAATATGAGATGGATGTCAAAGCAAAGGATGCTCTGTTAAGTTCCTTAAGTGACTCAGTCCTGACAAAAGTTGTGGATCTTCAAACTGCAAATGAGGTATGGGAGAAGCTAAAAAATTTGTATGAAGGAGATGATTCCATGAAGGAAGCCAAGCTACAAAGTCTGAAAGTGAAATATGAGGGTTTGAAAATGAAAACATAATAGCCTTTATGCAAAGAGTGGATGAACTTGTCACTGGGATAAAGGGTATGGGAGGAACTCTCGGTGATAAGGAAGTTGTGATGAAAATTCTCAGATCACTACCAAATTCTTACAGTCACAATGTAGCTGTAATTGAAGAATTTATGATTGTAAAAACTATTGATAGAGATTAGTTACTTGGTAAGCTTATAGAATTTGAGATGAGAGAATTTGGTGATGTCATGCCTAAAGTTGAATTAGCTTTTAAAGCCAGTACTTCAGCAGAGACCTCCAATGTTGAGAAATACAGAGTGAATGATGAATTTGAAGAACTTGAAGCTAACCTCGTTAATATACTTCAAAGAGGCCCCAATAAGTTCAAAGGCAAATTACCTTTCAAATGTTTCTCTTGTGGTAAAGTAGGCCATTATACTTCTAGATGCCCTAAAAGAATTGAAAGGAATAAGAAGATATATGAGAGTAGGCCTAGAGTTCCAAAGAAGTGTTACTATGTCAGAGATTTTGATGATGAAGGAGTGACTGATGATGAATCTGATGATGCTAGTACTAGTGCAAATGAATGCCTATTTATTTCTATTAAAGAAGATCCTGTGACTACTAATTCTGCTAGTTGTGTGAAGGATGAAAAACTAGTAGAAGAAAGTGCCTAGGCTACTTAGGTTGAGAAAGATAAGGATGAATGGATTATTGATAGTGGATGGTCTCATCACATGACCAGTGAGAAAAGTAAGTTTGTAAGTTTGAAAAAGTATGATGGTGGACTAGTTAGGTTTGGGGATAATGCAGCTGGTAAGATTTGTGGAAAAGGATCTATTTCATTTGATGGAAAGGATAATACTGACAATGTTCTACATGTGAAGGGTTTGAAGCATAATCTTTTGAGTGTTGGTTAGATGTGTGACAAAGGATATGACCTAAGATTCAAAGATAGTGGGTGCAAGATCGTGGAAAGCTTCAGAACTGTGATTGTTATTGGTAAGAAGACAAAAGATAACATCTATGAATTGAAAGGAACAAATGATTATTATTTATTGGCTCAGGTAGATGAAAGTTAGCTGTAGCATAGAAGCATGTGTCATATAAATTTTGATATTCTGGTAAAAATAAAATCAAGTTAGGCTATGAGAGATTTACCAAAACTTGTGAAACCCTCCAATTCAATTTGTAAGGAATGTCAGTTGGGAAAGTAGATAAGGACAAGCTTCAAGAGAAAAGAACAATTTTCTACTAGTTTGTTGGATCTAGTGCATACATATATCTATGGTCCTACAAGGGTGAGAAGTCTACAAGGTGACAGGTATTTCATGTTGCTTATTGATGTTATTCTAGAATGACTTGGGTTACTTTTCTAAGAGATAAATCAGAAGCCCTAGAGAAATTCAAATCTTTCAAGGCAATGGTTGAGAATGACATAGATTTGAAGATCAAATGCTTAAGATCTAATAGAGGAGGTGAGTTCACATCAAATGAATTCAACATTTTCTATGAAGAGCATGGGATAAAGGGACAACTGTCTACACCTAGGACTCCTCAGTAGAATGGAGTTATGGAAAGGAAAAACATGACAATTCAAAAGGCTGCTAGGACAATGATGAAGGAAGAAGGTCTTGTGGAAGTCTTTTGGAAAGAAGCTATTCATACTGCTGTCTACATTCAAAACATAGTTCAAGTGAAAGGTAATGGTACTAAAACTCCCTATGAATTGTGGTATGGAAGAATTCCCATAGTAAAATATTTTAAAGTTTTTGGAAGCAAATGTTATATTAGGAGAGATGAAAATCTAGGAAAGTTTGATGCAAGATGTGATGAAGGAATCTTTCTTGGATACTCTACCAAGAGTAGGGCTTACCAGTACTACAATAAGAGGCTCAAAAAGATTGTTGACAGTGCAAATGTGAAGGTAGATGAAGGCCAAGGAAGAATACTAGACCTAAGTTATTATGAACCAGATGAACTTGTGACTATAGAAATTGAATAAAAAGATGAGCAAGCAGACAGTCAAAATGAAGAAGAGGCTCTGGAAAGTACTACCAAGACTTCTAGGTATGTAAGGATAAATCATTCTAAAGATCAGATTATAGGTGACAAGAACAAAGGTGTGCTAACAAGAAGAAGAGATGCAGAAGAACAAGTTAATTACTATTTTCTTTCAAAGATTGAACCAAAAAATGTGAATGAAGCATGCAATGATGAAAATTGGGTAAAGGCAATGGAGGAAGAACTACTGCAGATAGAGAAGAATGAAACTTGGGAATTAGTTCCTAGACTTGCTAACAAAAATGTTATTGGAACTAAATGGGTCTTCAGGAACAAGATGAATGAAAATGGAGAAGTTGTAAGGAATAAAGAAAGACTTGTATGCAAAGGATATTCTTAAATTGAGGGGATAGATTTTGAAGAAACCTTTTCCCCAGTAGCTCAGATTGAAGCAATCAGAATGTTTTTGGCATTTCCAACTCACAAAGATTTTAAGGTATATCAGATGGATGTGAAATCTACCTTCTTGAATGGTGAACTAGAAGAGGAAGTTTACATTGAGCAATCAGATGGATTCCAATTGACAAATCAAGGAGATATGGTATGCAGGTTGAAGAAAGCTTTATATGGACTCAAACAAGCTCCTAGAGCCTAGTATGCAAGGTTAGACAAGTATTTATTGCAATTGGGATTTAGTAAAGGTACTGTAAATAGCAGTTTGTACTTCAAAAGCAATGATGATCAGATCTTAATTGTTGAAGTCTTTGTTGATGACATTATCTTTGGAGGAAATGAGGGTATGTGCATAAGGTTTTCTAGTGAGATGAAAAATGAATTTGAAATGCCCATGTTTGGTGAAATGAACTTCTTCTTGGGTCTACAAATCAATCAATCCGATAAGAATCTTCATTTCTCAGTCTAATTATTTGAAAGAGTTGTTGAAGAAGTTTGGGATGGAGGACTCCAAATCAGTAAGCAATCCTATGGTGACCAGTTGCAAACTAAGCAAAAGTGATGATTCACCTATGACAGATTAGAAAAGGTATAGATCCATGATTGGAGGATTACTTTATTTGACTCAAACTAGACCTGACATAATGCATGCAATTTGTCTTGTGGAAAGATTTCAAGGAGAGCCTAAAGAGTCACATGTGATGGCAGTCAAAAGGATATTGAGATATTTGAAGGGCACACAAGATCATGGCTTGTGGTATTCAAAGGATAATGATTTCACCCTCAGAGCATATATAGATGCTGATTAGGCTAGAGACATGGATGACAGGAAAAGTACTAATGGAGGTGCATTCTTCTTGGGAAGCAAATTGGTTTCATGGTTGAGAAAGAAGCAAGACTCAATCTCCTTGTCCACTACAGAAGCAAGGTACATTGCAGTAGCATGTAGTTGCACTCAAGTGTTATGGATGAAACAAACATTAAGAGAGATTAGAGTTGTGTATAAAGATCCAGTTGCAATCCTCTGTGACAATACAAGTGCCATAAATATATCCAAGAATCTGATGATGCATTCAAGGAGAAAACATATATCCATAAGATATCACTTTATGTGAGAAAAGGTGGCAGAGAATGAAATCAAGTTGGAGTATGTATCTACAAAAGATCAGATTGTAGACATTTTCACTAAGCCCTTGCCTAAGGATACTTTTGAGTATCTTAGAGAAAAGTTAGGGGTCATCACCCTTCTACTTTGAACTAAGGTGCACAAAAGTACATCAATCCGGTGGTGCTTACAGGTTCATTCTTTAAACTGGATTGATGATTTGGTAGCTACATGTTAGGGGGAGTAGCTAATGAGATCAGTAAGTATTGCAACATTTAGGAGGACTAATAAAGAAAAGTAAGGTCAGAGAAAAAGTTTGGTTCTATCAGAGAAGCAAAATGCAAGTACGTGCCCTTTGCCATTGATGTCAAAGGGGGAGAGAAATCATGTGAAAAATTTAGAGAGGAAGAGTATAGATGTGTAAAGAGAAAGGGGGAGAATCTTGTCTTGATGGTAGTTACAGTTTTTCACATCATATGTTGCCATCAATGACAAAGGGGGAGATTGTTGCAAGTATGTGCCTAATCGGTGTTGTCATTGATGTCATCATATTTGTGGTGTCATTGGTGTCAACTGTATTCTTATCTTTTGATTGATTAGAAGCCTTATATGTTGAGGACATTGAGAAAATTTTCCCCTCTAGAAGAAATAGTGAGTTGTAGTAAATTGTAGAGAAGATAGTGTGTTGATGATAAAAGAATAGTGCAGAAGATTGCTCCACATTTCTTGTTGATTGGATATCTTGGTCCGTAGATTGGAAGATATTTAGAGGCATGTCTAAAGATACTATGTTATAAGTTTGAGCCTCTGGTATGAAGAATTGAGGAAGTTGTGTTCACTAGAGTAAAACCTGCTTTTTCTTTTCATTCACTGGTGTCCGAAAGAAAGTATTTTGCTTCGCATTCCTCCATAGTTATGTATTTCAGTCTACAGTTATAGAGTGATGCTTGGGATGATGATATGCACCTACAATTGCAATGGTTCATGATTTGGCAGTCCACAAGTGATCTTTCTTTAATGATAGTTTATGATAGTTGAGTTCTTATGCCCTTTTTGAAGAAATCTCATGGTTCGAGTGGTTAAATGTTGTACGGATGTTCTTGGTGATTACAACATGCTTGTGGATGTCTCCTGATCATGTTCCTACCTTTATATTGGTCTATGTTAAGGAATTGAGATCGCGTTTGAAGATTACTCCCAGATAACATTGTGTGTAACCAGTCTTAGCTGACTTGGTTAATTCCAGTGATTGCAAAGATCTCTTGAATATTGTAGAAGTGTGTTGTGGTGTGGAAGATCATGTTTAAGTCCCAGCCAAGGCATCGTGTGATCCATATACATCTTTACTATATTTTCTTAGCATCATTTTGTATTAGGTCAAGACCATTTTATGTATGTTTGTAATGCCGACCTTGGAGATTGTTCAAACGGTTGATGATTGTAATGCCAACCTTGATGATCATTCCAAGGTTGAAGTAGTGTATAAATACTTGTAATTGAATCATGAAAAGAAGTGTAGTATGGAAAAATGTGAAGAGAAAGTGAAGTAAGGTAGCAGAGCAGAGCAGAGCAGAGGTTTTTGTGCTTCAATGGAACTGAACCTTGGCATGGAGTAGATGTTGTTATCATAGTTTGACCTTTTGGCAGTGAGCCTTCTTTTGGCAGTGAGCCACCCTTCGACAGTGAGCAATTTGGACAGTGAGCTCTAAGGGCAGTGAGCCTCTAATTTTTAGTATTGTTATAACTCATATATCTTCTGGACTAACATCCACCATGGTTTTTCCCTTAACAAGATTTTCCATGTAAAAATCTGGTGTCACTTGTGTATGATCTTGCAATTGTGTTTATGTTTGAGTTTATGCTTTCATGATTTAATCATAACAGATAGTGGACAAGTGTTTAATGTTTTAAGGTGCAGAATTAATTAAAGATTTGAGATAACTGATTCACCCCCCCTCTCAGTTGTCTGGTTCATTTCAACAAGATTCTCCCCCTTTCTCTTTACACATCTGCATTCTTTATCCTACTTGAGTTTTTCACATGATTTCTCTCCCCTTTTGACATCAATGACAAAGGGCACATACTTACATGCTGCAACTCTGACCCACTAAACTTTCTTTATTTATCAACACTTATTTTTTTAGAAACATCTAGCTACTCCCCCTAAGAGGTAGCCCTTAAAACATCAATCCAGATCAAAGAATGACACTTTGAGCTCCACTGGATTGATGCATTCCTATGTATCTTAGTTCAGGGTAGGAAGGGTAATGACCCCTAACTTTTCTCTGAGATACTCAAAGGTATCTTTAGGCAGAGGCTTACTTAAAATGTTTGCAATCTAATCCTTTGTGGACAAATATTCCAACTTTACTTCATTCTTTGTCACCTTCTCTCTCAAAAAGTGACACCTTATTGATATGTGCTTTGTTCTTGAGTGCATCACTAGATTCTTTGAAATGTTTATGGCACTTGTATTGTCACAAAAGATTGCAATTGAAACTTCATACACAACTCTTATATCCTTCAAAATCTGATTCATCCATAATACTTGAGTGCAACAACGTGCTGTTGCAATATACTCTGCTTCTATAGTTGACAAAGAGATTGAATCTTGTTTCTTTCTCAGCCATGAAACCAATCTATTACCCAAGAAGAAAGCACCCCCACTTGTATTATTTCTGTCATCAACATCTTCGGCCCAATCTACATCTGTATAAGCACTAAGAGTGAAATCATTATCCTTTGGATACCATAAGCCATGATTCAAAGTACCTTTTAAATACCTGAGGATTCTCTTAACTACCATCACATGTGATTCTCTTGGATCAGCTTGAAACCTTGCAACAAGACAAACTGCATGCATAATATCAGGTCTAGTTTGAGTTAGATAAAATAATCCTCCAATCATGGATCTGTATTTTTTTTGATCAGCCTTAGGTGATTCATCAATTTTTCTCAACTTGTAGCCAATCACCATGGGAGTACATACTAGTTTAGAGTCTTCCATCCCAAACTTCTCCAACAACTCTTTCACATACTTAGACTGAGATATGAATATTCCTTTATTTGATTGATTTATTTACAGACCTAGAAAGAAATTCATCTCACCAAACATGGACATCTCAAACTCTTTTTGCATTTCACCACAAAATTTCATACACATACTTTCATTGCCTCCAAATATGATATCATCAACAAAGATTTCAAGAATTAGAATTTGATCACCATTAATCTTGAAATAAAGATTATTGTCAGCAGTACCTTTATTGAACCCTAACTGCAATAAGTACTTATCCAACCTTGCATACTAGGCTCGAGGAGCTTGCTTGAGTCCATACAAATCTTTCTTCAACCTGCACACAAAATCACCTTGGCCTGATAACTTAAATCCTTCCGATTGCTTAGTGTAAACTTCCTTTTCCAATTCACCATTCAAAAATGCAGACTTCACATCCATCTGATACACTTCAAAATCTTTGTGGGCTGCAAATGCCAGAAATATTTTGATTCCCTCAATCCAGGCTACTGGAGCAAAAGTCTCTTCAAAATCTATTCCTTCAATCTGTGAATATCCTTTGCAAACAAGTCTTTCCTTATTCCTTACAACTTCTCCATTCTCATTCAGCTTATTCTTGAAAACCCATTTGGTTCCAATAACATTTTTGTCAACAGGTCTAGGAACTAATTCCCAAGTATCATTATTTTCTATCTGTATTAGCTCTTCCTCCATGGATTTTACCTAGCTTTCATCATTGCATGCTTCAGTCACATTCTTTGGTTCAACCTTTGAATGCAAACAATAATTCACTTGTTCTTCTGTAGCCTTTTTCCTTGTCAGCACACCTTTGTTTTTGTCACCTATAATTTGATCTTCATAATGATTGATCCTTAAATACCTGGGAGTCTTGACAACACTTTTTGGATCCTCTTCTTCATCTTGACTGTCTTCTTGCTCATTTTTTTCTTCATTCATTATAGTCACAGCATCATCTAGTTCATAGAAATTTAGGTCTAATATTCTTTCCTTGCCTTCATCCACCTTCACATTTGTACTCTCAACAATCTTTTTGAGCCTTTTATTGTAGCACCGGTAGGCCTTACTCTTGGTAGAGTATCCAAGGAAAATTCCTTCATGACACCTTGCATCAAATTTTCCTAGATCTTCATCTCTTCTGATATAGCATTTGCTTCCAAAGACTTTGAAATATCTTACTATAAGAATTCTTCCATACCGTAGTTCATAGGGAGTTTTAGTACCATTACCTTTCACTTGAACCCTATTCTAAATGTAGACAACAGTATGAATAGCCTCTCTGCAAAAGACTTCCAACAGATCTTCTTCCTTCATCATTATCCTAGTAGCCTTTTGAACTATCCTATTTTTCCTTTCCACAACTCCATTTTGCTGAGGAGTTCTAGATGCAGACAGCTGTCTTTTTATCCCATGCTCTTCATAGAATGTGTTGAATTCATTTGATGTGAATTCACCTCCTCTATCAGACCCCAAGAATTTGATTTTCAATTGTATTTCATTCTCAACCATTGCCTTGAAAGATTTGAACTTCTCTAGGGCTTCTGATTTGTCTCTTAGAAAAGTAACCCAAGTCATTCTAGAATAATCATCAATAAGCAACATGAAGTACCTATCACCTTGTAGACTTCTCACCCTTGTAGGACCACAGAGATCTATATGTACTAGATCTAACAAACTGACAGAAAATTGCTCTTTGCTCTTGAAACTTGTTGTTATCTGCTTCCCTAACTGACATTCCTTGCAAATTGTATTGGATGGTTTCACAAGTTTTGGTAGATCTCTCACAATCTGACTTGAACTTATCTTTACCACATTATCAAAGTTTATATGAAACATCCTTCCATGCCACAACCAACTTTCATCTACTTGGGCCAACAAATAGTAATCACTAGTTCCTCTTAATTGATAAATGTTACCTCTGGTCTTCTTACAGGTAGCAATCATAGTTCTGGAGATTTCCATGATCTTGCACCCATTGTCTTTGAATCCCAGATCATATCCTTTGTCACACATTTGACCAACACTCAAAAGATTATGCTTCAAACCTTTCACATATAGGACATTGTCAGTATTATGCTTTCCATCAAATGAAATAGATCCTTTTCCACAAATCCTACCAACGACATTATCTCCAAATCTAACCAGTCCTCCATCATACTTTTCCAAACTTACAAACTTACTTTTATCACTGGTCATGTGATGTGAGAATCCACTATCAATAATCCATTCATCCTTATCTTTCTCAACCTAAACAACCAAGGCACTTTCTTCCACTAGTTTTTCTTCCTTCACACTGCTAGCAAAATTAGTAGACATAGGATCTTCTTTAATAGCAATGAACATGCATTCATTTGCACTAGCACTAGCATAGTAACATTTATTTGGAACTCTAGGCCTGCTCTCATATCTTTTCTTATTTCTCTTAATTCTTTCAGGTCATCTGGAAGCATAATGACCTACTTTACCGCAAGACAAACATTTAAAAGGTAATTTACCTTTGAACTTACTAGAACCTCTTTGCAACCTTTCAACAAAGTTAGCTTCAATTTCCTCAAAGTCATCATCCACTTTATATTTCTTAGCTCTAGAAATCTTTGTAGAAGTACTGGCTTTAAAAGTTGATTCATCTTTCAGTAGGGCATCACCAAATTCTCTCATCTCAAAGGCTGTAAGATTTCCAAGTAACTAATCTCTATCAATAGTTTTCACAGTCATAAATTCTTGAATAGCATCTACCTTGTGACTATAGGACTTTGGTAGTGATCTGAGAATTTTCATTACAATTTCCTTATCATTGAGAGTTCCTCCCATACCTTTTATTCCAGTGACAAGTTCATCAACTCTTTGCATAAAGGTTGTTATGTTTTCTCTTCATTCATCTTTAAACCCTCATATTTCACTTTCAAGCTATGTAGCTTGTATTCTCTTACATAATCATCTCCTTCATATAGGTTTTTCAGCTTCTCCCATACCTCATCTGTAGATTCAAGGTCTACAACTTTTTTCAACACTGAGTCACTTAAGGAACTTAACATGGCATCCTTTTCTTTGACATCCAATTCATATTCTTTAATATCATCTTTAGGCATGAAAAATTGTGACTGTGTAGCTAACCATACTTTATAACCAAGACAGAGGAGATGGATTTTCATTTGTACCTTCCAAAGAGCATAATTTGTCCCATCAAACTGTGGAGCTTCCTTCCTATAAGACATCTTGGATCTTCCTCAAGATATTAGGCTTTCTTATGAGGAACCTTGCTTTGATACCAATTGTTGAACTGCATAGAACAACTGAGAGGGGGGGGTCAATCAGTTGTCCTAAAACTTTTAACCAATTATGAACATCAACTTATCAATTACTTATATTCTAATATAACCATGAAAGGATAAAATGAGAAGCTTAACACAATAACATAATCAACATAGAAACCATATTTTTACGTGGAAAACCCTTAAAGGGAAAACCCATGGTGGGTGTTAGCCCACAGAAAAATGATAAGTTATATCAATACCAAAAAATAGAGGCTCACTGCCTAAATTACTCACTGCAAAGAACAACTCGCTGCCAAAGGGGTGGGTCACTATCAAGGGTTGGCTCACTGCCAAAATGGTGAACTAATTATGTAGCATCTACTCCATGTCTAGGTTTAGTTCCTTTGAAGCACAATAAAACTTCTTTTCTCTGCTCTTTCACACCTTCACACTTATCTCCTCATATTCGCTACACAATTTTTCATAACTTCATTATATGCTTTTATACAATTCATCAACCTTGGAATGTGCATCAAGGTCAGCATTACATTTATACATAAAATAGGTCTAGAACTAATACAAATTAAGCTAAGGAAATGATGTAAAGATGTATGTGGATCATGCTACGCCTTAGCTGGGACTCAAACACAATCCTCCATGCCACAACACGCTTCTACAATCTTCGATGTATCTCTATAAATAATGAATTCAACCAGGTCGACCAAGACTAATGAGAGCACTAGGTCTGCTAAAAACATTCTTCATTCATGATCCAATTTTCTCTTTGTGGACCAATCCAAAAGTAGGAACATGATCAGGAGACACCCACAAGCACATTGTAATCACCAAGAACAACCGCACAATCTCTAACCACTCTGTCAAGAAGATTCTTCAAACCAGAGCACAAGAACAACACTGTCAGCCACTGTCATAAGTAAAAGATAGCTTGCAAATAACTAAATCATGAACCATTACAATTTAAGGCACTTAATATCATCACAAACTTGATTTTAGAACTGTAGACCAAAATACTTCAATGCAGAGGAATGCAGAGCATAACACTTTCTCCCTGTCACCACCAAACACACAAGAAAAGCAGTTTTCACACTAGTGAACACAACTCACTTAATTCTTCATGATGGAGGCTCAAAATTGGAATATAAAATCTTCAGATAGACTTTGAAATCACTTCCAATCCATAGGCAAAGATATTCATTCTACAAGAAATACAGAGCTATCTTCTAGACTATTCTTCAGAGTCTAATACATTGTTTCAACTGCAACATACTATTTCCACCAGAGGGGCTAATTTTCTCAATATTCTCAACATCAAAATCATTTACATAGGTAAATATAAAGCATCTTGCTCATGACAAGCAAGAAACAAGATAAGAGCATAGTTGACACCAATGTCAACACATATATGTTCACATCAATGTCAACACCGATTAGGCACATACTTGCAACATGTTATTCAGTAAACTAGATCGTGGTATCAAATCCATTTGATGACTTAGCTTCCACACTAGTGGTAAACCTTCTGGTACATTATCAGAGACAATATCCTGAAATTCTTCCAATATATCTAAGACTTCTGCTGGTACATCTTGACACTTCTCTTGACTGATCTTAGGAATCAATGCAAAGCAATGACACTCGTGCTTCATACCCTCCAAAAATTTCCTACCATCTACCAAACAAATTCTGGCAGTACTACATATCTTTTCTTCCACCTCCTTCAAGGGCTTCAACTTATGACGAACTCCATCCTTTTCTAGGAAATAGGTGTTTGCATGGCCCTCATGGATATCACACCTATCATACTGCCACTACCTCCATAATAACATATGACATGCATCTATTAGTATGATGTCACACAACACCTCATCATGATAGTCCCCATTTGTGAACCTAAGTAAACATTGTTCATTGACGAAAGCTCTATGGTCCTTCTACAACCATGCAATCTGATATGGATGTGGATGCCTTCTCCTTGTCAACTTTAGCTTGTTAACCATCTCCTCTGAAACAAGATTTTTAGTGCTTCCACTGTCAATAATAATATCACAACACTTACCTTCACACTTGTACCTTGTGCGAAATAAACTCTTCCTTTGATCTGGTTCTTTCTCCTCATTTAACAAGGTTATTCTAACAACTAGGGTTTCTCCCCTTTCAGTATCTTCAGAATGCTCAGATTGTGCATCTTCATCTACATGTACAACTCATGCATTACCTTCAGGTCTTCTATTCATCCTTCCTTGATATTGCACACACTCGTATACTTGATACCCTTCTTCTCCACATTGGTAACAGGTTCCTCTAAAACCTCCTCTTCCAGGTCCTTGTCTAGGTTAGCCTCTTCCTCTTTGCTCACCATTATTCTAGTCATGAGGGCAGTATGCATTATCTACTCTCTAATTTCAACTGGTGCCAGCTTCTTCACTTTTCTTTTGATCTTCATTTCAGCATCCATAAGATTTTCCACTAGTCCTTCCACCTTGACCTCTTCCTCTTTTCTTACTTTTGAATCTTTTATTCAACTTCTCTTCCACCTTTAGGGAAAACTAGTACGCATCTTCTATGGTGGTCATTCTGTCCAGTCTCATCTCTTCTTGAATACTTGGACTTAACCCATTAATGTAATGGGCTACCTTCTCCTTGTTGGCCTCTACATGGCATGTCTTGATAGTAATCTTATAAAACTCTTCTGTATACATCTTGACAAACTTGTTACCTTTCTTCAATCCTTGCAGCTTCTTTAGCAACTCCATCTCATAGTCCACAGGAATGAACTACTTCTTTAATTTTTCCACCATCCAATCCCATCTGGTAATCTTTCCTTTTCCTCTACTATTCCTCTCCAACTAGACCTCATTCCACCAAATATTGGCATGGACCTTCAACTTTGTTTTTGCAAACTTGACTTGTTTTGGATCCTCCACAACTTAATACTCAAAATATTCTTCCATATCATTGATCCAATAAATAAGTTGTTCCGAATTCAAATCTCCAAAATAGATAGAAACTTTGATCTTGGGCCTCTTTCTGATCTATGAAATGGCCATCAACAACCTAATTTCTGTAGGATCTCCTGCAACTTCTCATTCCTCCTCAAACAAATCTTCTTCAACTTCATCTTCACTTTCTTCTCTCATTCTCAGCTCAAACCATCTTTGCAACTCTTCTTACAATGCATCGATTTGCCTTTGTAGGGATCTAAAACCCTTGTCCGTCAAAGAATTTCTCCCAACATAGTTTCTTCATGGAGGCATTTTGTTCTCTGCAGCAAACCCACAACCTCAAGTCCTGGTGTAAACTACCTCATGGTCGGTGATCTATCTACACACTCAGGAACCCTTGCTCTGATACCACTTGATGAAGGGGGTAAATCATAAAACACATAGTAACAAAAATTTCACACAGAAAATAGAATATTATTTTATTGATTTGGACAATACATTACATCACAGATGCTCAAATACAATCAGATGATGAATCCTCCACAGGCTGCAGCACATTACAGCTACCTATCTCAAGACTCTAGAACCTTCTGCCTTATGTAACCCCAAATCAGCTAGGGTTTCTATTTTCTTGTCTTTTCTTGACTCTACACTTTCCCCCTTATCTCTACTATCACCAAGGGTTCCTAAAAATGGTTATTAATAGCCCATTTTGGTGGCCTCTAGCCAAATTTCAAAATTTGCATCATCCTCCAAAAATAGGTCAACTTCTGGGAGCCATAACTTTTGATCTGGGTGTTTGATTGATGAATCATTTGAAGCGCCAGAAATCTCACGGAGTACTCTACGTGCTAAGAACTTGCTTTGTTGGTTCTACCTATTTTTGGACCCGTACGGGGCCATTTAGTGTTTCAAACTTGAATTTGAATAATTTTTACGCATTTTTGGGAAACAAAAACTTTGATATCTTTCAGCTCACAAATGATCTTTGCGTGATTCCTTCACCAAAGGTCTTATTTTTCATTTACGAAGCATCCTATAATTTGTTGCTTCAATCTGTACCCAAATGAAAACTTTCTGAAAATAGCCATTTGCTATTTTTAGCAATCTAGAAAAAGTAAAAGTTCTACATCATTATTCAAACGATTATGGAACTAGAAATACTAATTTTGAAAAGAAATAAAAAAAACATCAATGATTTTGATTCATAATCTCTTTTGCGTGATGCAAGATTGCCCTTACACCACTATATGCTCCTGCATAACTTAATTTTGTTTCCTATAATAAAAGAATATTTTCTTTACATAACTCTAAAGGATGCTTGATTAAGTGCCTCTTGTTAGGGGCATTAAATCCCCTAACATTCCATGATAGAACCTTCATTGATCTTGAGAAGATTTGCCCACTCTCCTCATTATAAATCTAAGGTTCCTATCTAGAGTTGAATGAACTCTAGCAACAACTTCTTCCTGAGTTTTTAGAAATTTATTTCTTCTCCCTTTTGGTTTCTTACTTTACTAGAATTGGTTCTCATATTTTCTTAATGTTTCTATTTGAGATATGGTTAATTTTTGCATAGATTCCATTTCCAAATCATCTAACAAATCCTCTTCAAATGTCTCTTGAATGACTTCATTACCCATGTTCCTTAAGAATTCATTAACTAGGTTATTTAAAACACTTTCTTCATGTGCTTTATCATTCAATAAGTTTTTTAGAGAGAGATCTATTCTATTCTGAATCTCTATATTTTCAGCCTCAAGGATAGAACTTAGATCATTGATATTCTAGTTATCCTTCTTGATATTATTTTGGTTTTTAGTGTCTATACTATCATCTATCTGAACATCCTCCATGATAATGTTCTAGATTTTACTTTCTATACCAATAACTACCTCAATGTTATATGTAATGTGATTGTAGGTGCCCTAGGGATGCAAGAGCATGTGGGCAGGCATTTGTTCACATTATTGTGTAGCCATGCGGGGATGCTTACTGTTGCAGAGGCTGATCACCTCAGAGACATGGGACTATGGTGGGTATACATGATTCCCACTATGAGATATTATTATCTAATGCAAATGGCACTCATGGAGTGCTAGGATACATACACCTCTACCTTATGTCTTCCAACGGGAGAGATGATGACCACGATAGAGGATGTGTACTGTATCCTTTATCTACCTATGTGAGGTGAGGCCATGAGGATCAACGAGCACTGGTCGATGGATTATGTTTAGGTGAGCCAGATGTACTATCTCAACCACATCGTGCCCTCAAGTACCACCAAGCACATTCATATTTCTTGGTTGGAGTATGGTGTTGTGGTCACACCAGTCATGTGTTGCATCATGATTACTACTATCACTTTTGTTGTTACACTGGATGGTCGAGCCTTACACCTTCACAGGGGTCTCGTTCATACCATTAGGGTGATGGAGGACTAGAGGACTATCTACGCTAGGGGATGGAGCATGCTTTCTCATTTGTATCATGATTTGGGATGCTATGTGCACTTTCAGATGCATAGCTTGATGGCCTACACACTTCTCCAAGTGTGAGAGTTTGAGCACATTACATGCATGTAGCCAGTGGGATTTCTAATAGAGCCTATCTAGACATGCCCATAGGTGCACACCTACAAACTAAGGAGGTCATGGCAGTTTGGTGATCTCTTGTATTGGTAGGTGAGATTGGATGGATTATAGCCCACAAACATCTTGTGGATACTGTACAGGGCTCGTAGAGTGTGGATGGGCTAGACTCAATAGTTTGCAAGGATGTAGAGGGATCAAATCCTATCTAGTCACCTTGATCACACCATCATTCTATTTTATTATGATTGGGTGATGAGGTAGTTCGGTCATGTGCAGGGAGTTCCTTCCGCTCATCTAACCTATGTATGCTCAGCTTCTAGTGGGGTGAGGACTGGGCATGAGGCTCAGCCTACCATTGTAGATGTCACTTTGAGTGACCTAGATGATGAGAAGGAGGATGCAACTCTTGTGTCTTCTTTCGATGATGTGGGTGTGATCCCATCATACACGACCTAGTGGAGCATGGCTTGTATTGCCCCTATATTTCTAGTAGACCACCCCACCAGTGACCCTAGGCTTCAGATGGACTGGGGGAAGAGTTAGAGGAGGACGAGGGAGATGATGATGATAATGATGATGATGATGATGAGGATTAGGCAGCCACTAGCAGCAGGAAGGATATGACATTGGGGAGAGGACGGTGACGCCACCAAGGAGGGACCCAAGGCCTAACCTTATGCATTAGGGTTGCTACCTTCTATGGCTAGAGTATGGAGTCGATATGAGTGCAAGGAGACAAATGAGACTACCACTAGAGTGCCCCCAACAGCACTGGTGACCATGGACTCAGTCACAATCACCCCTCTAGTCGATCCTGACTGACATGCTGGTGATCTAGGTGAGAAATTTATATTTATGTGTTTATTTGAGATTAAGTAGGATACTAGATGTTGCACTTGATTTTGATTTATTTGATGTACATTATGAGAGTTTTGATACAGTTTTTGCTTCTGTTTTACATTTGGCACATGGGCATGGCTTAACTTTATGGGTTAAGTCATAGCAGAGATAGTGCCCTCCATGCAGATCTAGTAGCTGGTGTGGACTAGCTATAGGCCACAACAAATTGTAGGGTGTCATGTGGACATATTTGAGCCCATTACATAGCTCAGAGAAGCCTACGAGGAGGGGTTTGTGGATCTAGGCTGGGTCACTGCTAAGAGAGACCAAGTGATCTAGAGAGCGTTAAGTATCGAGGTAGCATGGGATGCCCTTCAAATATGGTTAGATCAGACTCCAGGGGACCTTTAGATGGCCAGGGCAAGACCAACACCCACGGTGGACCATCCTTGTGTTGTATCTTTGTAGGAAGAGCTGGACCAGCTGCAAGTCAAGAGAGATCATCTACAATAGTAGTATTCAGATGCCAAGGTGAAGGTGATAGAGCTCAGGGATGAGATTAGAGGCCTGTAGATGTAGAGTGGATCCAGGAGTCACTCATAGTCTATAGCCTCCCATCGATAGCCATCCATTACATAGCCACCTCTAGGTCTCTAGGGGTCTAGAAGCCATGGTCGTACATATTGATGAGACTTGTAGTATATTATTTTTGTATCATTATGACACACCACATTTTGTTGTAGTGGTGATTTTGTACATCATGTATCGAAGATCTTACATATATTTATGAGTATTTTGATATTTTTGATCGGTAATATTGTGTTATGTGATGATTTAATTAGATGTCATTTGTGATCTAATTAGAACAATGTTGCAAATTGTTTAATTAAATGTGACAAATATCTAATTAACTATGGTAAATTGACATGTATGTGATAAGTAAATACAATTGTGATTTAAATAAACAACCAAATTAGATTATTTAATAAATACGACAGTGATATAATTGATACATGTATTGATGAGGTGTTGTTTTCTAGATGAATCATGTGATCTAAATAAACAACTTGTTAAAAGTGTTTAATTATCTACAACAATGATTTCTTGGTGTACACACATGTTGAATTAAATATAATTGTGATCTAACTAAGCAACGTGATAACATTGTTTAATCAAATGCAACAATGATCTAATTAACATGGTGCACAAATTAGCTAAATGTATTCTAACAATTCTCGGTACTAAGAAGACTACTTTAAGAATTAAAGACATCTAATTTTTTGTTAGGAATGAAGCCACACATACTAAATAGATAAACATATTAACTATCTAGCATAGCATTAAGAAATAAATGAAGTAATGAAATTTTAAAGTCAGGGAAGAAAACTAAGCATAGTATCTACATAAGTGTATAGCATTGATAGGTTATTTGTGAGGTGTACCATTCATTGTAGACAATTTATATGTACTCGATCCATAGACTTTGGTGATGATGTAAGGTCCCAACCAGTTTGGGTTGAACTTCCTCTTTTCACCTGGAGGAGAATTTACATTGCATTGATTTTTGTAAAGCACCAAATCACCAACTACGAATGAGCGATGAATGACACACTCATTATAGTTACATTGGATGTTCTTTTGATAGGCTTGGAGATGATTGAGAGTGTGTATGCACTATTCATCAAGAATCTCAAGTTGTTGAAGTATCTGTTCTTTGTAAGAAATATTGTCAAGAATACCATTGAGAGAAATTTGTAATGAAGGAATATCTAACTCCAAGAGCATGATCGCAGTGGCACCATACATGAGATTGTATGGGGTGGTACCCGTAGCTATATGAACACTCATTCAGTAAGCCCACAATCCATAAGAAAGTTGAGTGTGTCAATCCTTGCCATGTTTGTTAACAGTTTTTTGAAGGATTTGCTCGATTGTTTTATTGGAAGCTTCTACTTGGCCATTTGTTTGTGGATAATATGGCAAGGAGAAGTGGTGTTGAATGTGATTTTTTTTGAGGAACTTCTTCACTTCTTTGTTCTTAAATGATGAACCATTATCAGAGATCAAAGAAGAAGGAAGACCAAATTGAGAAATGATGTTATCAAGGAGAAAGTGCAAGATTACTTTAGTAGTCATGGATCAGAGTGGGACCGCTTCGACCACCCATTTCATGAAGTAGTCAGTGGTTGTGAGGATTAAAGTATGTCCTTGAGAAAAAAGAGGAGATATTTTTCTAATGAGATCCAAGCCCCACATTGAAAATGACCAAGGGGATACCCGGGCACAAAGTTGTTAGGTAGGAGCTTCGATGAGATCGTTATGTAGTTGACATTGAGGACACTTTTTGATGAAAGTGAAGGAATCTTGTTCCATACTTTGCTAATGGTAAAGCAATTTTTGAACCAAAGATTGACCCCCAAAATGCCCTCTGTAGGCACCTAAATTTGCCTCCTCTAGGGCAATGGGAATATCTAATTTGTTGAGACAATAGAGAAGGAGGCCATTGTATCCTCTATGATAAACAATATTAGATAGAATGATGTAACACTCTGTGAGCTTGCGAATACATGCTCAAGAATTTTTAGATGAGGTATTAGGAAAGACACTATCACAAAAATATTGGAATATATGGGAGTACGATTCATCTGAATCAATGTTACACCAGAAGGCAATATCAAAGGAATTTTCAGATATAGATGGTGAAGCAAGATTATGAATGGTGAGCTGATAGTCTGCAGATGAATCATCAAGGGATATAAGGGAGGCAATGCTTGCAATTGCATCTACATATCGATTATCTTTTTTGTGGAATTATGTCGATTGTGAAAGAGGATAAATATTTCAAGAGTGATAAGGCCAAGTAATGATACTGATATAACTTATCTTGCTTCGCTTGATAAGATCCAGTGACTTGTCTTATGATCAACTGAGAATTGTTGAATACACAAAGATGTTGGATATTGAGAGACAATGCAACATACAAGCCAGTTATAAGGGCTTCATACTCTACAATGTTGTTGGTACACAAAACGTTGAGGTGGTAAGATAGGGGAACTGGATTACCTGAAGGGGGTACTAGTATAACACTAGCACCAGAGCTAGTTCAACACCTATTACCATCAAATAACAATTCTCACCTCTAATCAATATCCAAGGGAAGGACATGATCGTTAGGGAACGAGTCTTGATTTGGAAGAGAAAATGGTGAAGGAGCATTGACTAAGTGGTTGGTCAACACTTGACCCTTAATTTCCTTTTGAGAGAAAAACTTAAGATCAAATTTTGTTAAAAACATTACCCATTTGGCCAGATGTCTTGAAAGACCCATTTTAGACAAAAATGTTTCAACAGATCTAATTTTCTAATGACATGCATTTCAGCATTTAGAAGATAGTGTCTCAACTAATGTGTTGCAAATATAAGATCTAGACACCGTTTTTCAATTGTAGGATATCAGACTTCATAATTGAACAAAGTTTGGTTGATGTAATATACAACGTGTTCTTTGCCATCATCATCATCATGTTGTTCCAATAGTGCTACAAGAGCATTGGATGAAGCATAAGTGTAAAGTACACATTCCAAAAAAATAATTACTTAAGTAAATAATCCACTTATTTACATTAACTCAAATAAAAGACAGATCTTCCAAATATCAACAGTAATGTCATTACATCTTACAAATCCACGTGCTATAACCAGGTGTTAGCACTATAAAAGAATATACAATGTACATCTTAGGCTCTCATGATATAAGTCATCTCATGACTATCGTCGGTCGCCACTAACCCACATGGTCATCCGCAAGATGAAAGAACAGAACATAGGCCAGGTGCTTTTTTGCCCAACCATGAAGAAATTACACTTCAACAAAATCCTTCATGTCACAAAGGATACCCAACCCTATGTGAAATGCCTAACAACTTGGAAACAACTGGTAGGAGGGAACACCCGATGCAACCTAATGTCTAAATGCAAATTTAACTAAATGTGTAATATCTCACAATTAGGATGTGGTAGAGAGACACTCTTTTATCTATTTCAATGAACATGGCTTGTCCCAAGCACTTATACAAGTAATGGTCAAATCCTGAAAAGTGGAAAAGCCTTCTCTATTTGCCCACATTCATCATCCTAGCTTGAAAGTAACCCAGTCACACTCAAGGAAGAATAGAACAATTTCTATGCAAATTATAATTTAGGAATAGTACCTTCAACCCTAACATCAGTTGATTATCACTTTCATGCAAAACAATGGGATTACATCTTTCAAGAAAAACAAGCCTACAGTGTGACATGCATAACACATTCTAAAAAATCATATTTATGCATGTAGATTGCAACACTATCTTTACTCATGATTCCTTTAAATTCATATTTGACTATGCCATAGGAGAAGGAGATACTAGTATATTAACAACCATAACAGTTTGGAATAGATTCTTAAATTTATGGAATATGTAGGTATGACATATATAAGTTACTCACAATAGTTAAGTCCTATTTAGCATAAAATACTAGCTTATGTGCAATATAGCAGAGATAAGGTGTAAACCTATTTTGAGTATATATATAAACTTCTACATATATATGTTGTTGTACATAAATGACATTAAGTAACATAAACCATAGAGATCCCATTCACAACCATAAGGCCGATATAGAAAATGTCAGGCCACCCAATAATGAGAAAAATAACTTTCTACAGACCAATAAAAAATAGAATAAGAGGTCAAAACTTGTGAAGTGAGGCCATTAACATCTTACAATGTCAAAATGCAATAGCAGATCAAAAGTATGATGGCCAATAGTAATACATGTTTTCCCAGAAAATAGGAGAAAGCAAGGCTGACAAAATAATATACTTAGGCCACATCATTCTAATTGGTCGGCCTATGTAGAACAAAAAAAAGAGGCCAACAGTAAACAAGAGAGGACCCTTTCAAAAATAGGTTGAACCTATAAAGTGGGAGGTAGTTTATCAATAGGAAACTCAAATAGAATACATAAAGGCCAAAGTATAATATTGTAATGCTGGAAATAACCAAGAAACATGCCACCCAAATTGGGTAAAGGCCAATAGGGTATAAAGACATGCCGATTCATGTAGATAAAAGAAAAAGATTAGGTTAATTGAAACATAAAGAGTCAATAATGAAATACTGATTGATTCTAAAATAAAAGAGGCAGTTATTTGTTTTAGAGGCCAATAACCATGAGTGCAATTCGACAACTACATGAAGAAAAGCCAAAAAAAAGAACTTATCATGAGATCTACTCTATAAAGCATAGGAGGGCATTGAAAGTAAACTAAGGATGATAAATAAAAGAAGATCCGATATTTTACAATGTGAGGTCATTTCAAAACATAGATAAGGTAGTTTTTAAATGTAGCAAATACAAGGCCACTCAATATTATCTAGCCAAAAGGATAATAGAAGAGGACCAAAACAAATCATAAGAGATAGAAAAATAACACAAAAGGTTGATCTATTATAAGGAAATCTTTTAAACTTAAAATTAGTTGATTCAATGATACAAAATCTAAATTAATACATTCTTAAGGCCAGTTCTTTTTCTATGCGATCCAATCACAACATGCAGAGATCAAATCCATAAGTGAAAGTAGTCCAATTCATGTATAATTTGAGTGAATAACTTAGTAAACAAAGAAAGTACCTAATCCTACTAATATCTAGGTATTCCCTCTTCATGTTTCCTTTCTTTTTACTGATCTTTGGAGATTTCCTTTCCTCTTTGTTATTTATGTGCTTCCTTCTATGTTTTCCTTTGTGTGACCTTCTCCATTAATTCCCTCCTCTTTCCCTCATTCCTTGCTTTTCCCTCTCTTTAAGCATGTATTTCCTTCCACTCTAGTTGTTTTTCATCTCCCTCCATACCTCTATTACTAGTGCGAAGTGTATTTAGAACTGAGGGTTTACTTCTTTTATTGTCCTTGTCTCTCCATTGTGTGTGCAGTTTTGTACAATGCATTACATAAGTTATTTCTTATTTTTAGATTTTCTTTATAATATATTTATTATTTATTAATATCTAAGAATATTATACTTAATTTATTTGTAAACTCAACTAACATAGCTTATTATGAAGAGTAATATACATATAATTGTATATATAGATATGAAATCAATGTATATATATAATTATAACCATTTAAATAATAATTTGCAAATTTATTTAATACCACCTATACAATTATTTCTTAAATATGAAATAGAGATACATGCATACATGGGGATATTATGCATCAAAAATAATTGTATTAAAGCAAACAAAAATATATTCTTTACTAATCTACATAAGTCAATAATGCCAATC
This sequence comes from Cunninghamia lanceolata, assembly GCA_027924645.1. Taxonomy (NCBI): domain Eukaryota; kingdom Viridiplantae; phylum Streptophyta; class Pinopsida; order Cupressales; family Cupressaceae; genus Cunninghamia; species Cunninghamia lanceolata. The sequence continues at coordinate 6,331,424 of BSBN01000209.1, forward strand.
ATATGCTCAATAAGATTATGTCACTTGAATCTCAATGAAACCAAATCAAGAATGCAAAATAACATTATGCAATATGATCTACATGAGTGTGTGAATGCATTAGGATTTATCTTGTCATGCCAACTCTTTCTGATGGCTAGGGTGCGTCTACCTCAACCATGTTTCCATATTTGACGTGTACATGTGCTCATTCGCACTCAAATTTGCATCAATAGGTTAGTCCAAATAATCATAGATGAAGAAAAACATAGATTCATAATCATACATATTTTAATCCATCATAAAAAACTATGCTCAATTTTTATGCATCCATAAAATAACCATGACATTTATCTATTATGCACATGAAATTTACCCATCAGTAAAACAATCACATGAATATCCAATAGTTTGAATTACAAAATGAATCAAAAAGGTCAAGATGTGACAATAAGTGTAAAGAAGGAAAGGATGCCTAGAGATAGCTAGGTATAAAATAGGAGGATTAGCTAAATAGCTTTTTAGATCATCAAAAGCCTTTTGGCAATCCACATTCTAGTTGAAATGAGTATATTTCTTAAAAAGTTGAGTGAAGGGAGAGTCTGATCCACTAGTTATGAGACAAATCAATGAATAGCCTGAATCTTTCCTTCTAAACTACGAAGTTGAGAAATGTTTTTCAGAGGTGGCATGTTGATGATAGAATCAATCTTCTTTGTATCCACCTCAATGCCACGATGCGAAAAATGAATCCCAATAGCTTGTCGCTATCAACGGTAAAAATGCATTTGTGGGGATTTAAGCGCATGTTATATTTATGAATACATTCAAAGATTTGGCAAAGGATTTTGACGTGATCTTGACACAAGAAAGACTTGGCCAGAATTTCATCGATGTAGTCCTCCAAGATATTGTGGATGAAATCATGGAAGATGAGGGCCATGGCACATTGGTATGTCACACTAGCATTCTTTAGTTTGAATGACATGACCACCCAACAAAAGCTTCCCCAAGGTGTGATAAAAGATGTTTTATATTGATCTTGAGGATTGATGGAAATTTGGTTGTATCCAGGGAAATCATCCATAAAGGAGAGTAAGGCATCGCTAGTAGTGGAATCAACAATCATATCAATGTTAGGAAGAGGAAAGTCATGTTTTAGAGAAGCTTTGTTTGGATCATGGAAATCAATAATATCTTAATACAGTTGTTGGGTTTAGTGACAACAACAATATTCGATATCCAAGGGGAATAGTCAATTGGGCAGATAAATCCAACTTGTAGAAGCTTCTCGATCTCAGCCTTAACTAACAATGTCACATTGGGATTCATCCTTAGGATCTTTTATTTTACAGGCTTGGCATCAAGATGTAACACAATGTTGTGTGTTAAAACTTATGGGTCAATGCCATGCATATCCGAATATGTCCAAGAAAATAGATCTAGAAATTCATGTAGAATGAAAGAGTGTTCACATTGTTTGTCAAGATCTAGACATTTTTCAATTCGAATGACTTTAACAATGTTAGCTAGGTCCATCGAGGAATCGATAGTACCTCCAACAAGGAGGGTATTGCGGTCTGGGACATCAGGCAAATGAGGGGATTCCTTAGGCATCTCCTGAGATGTTGAGGAATCATCTGATAAACAAACATCTTTCCCAAAGTATGCCTTAGCATTTAAATAATAGGGGAATCCATGATCATGATGGTAATGTGGCATATGCTCATAGACTCCTAGGAATTTGGCCAAAGCTTCATCCATTTGGAAAATATCCAAAGAAGGTATGCTAGAAGTGGATCTTATGTCTATTAATTTGGGATAAATTAGATTAAGTGATGTAGAAGAATTTGGAGATGGGAATATCATGTTTACGTTGACAATGGGGTGACGATAAACTTTAGTGGGCCTTAAAGGGTGATATCCAAGACTAGATGAAGAACTGTGTGGATTAGGTTCTAAGGGAATCTTCATACCCTGATCCTTAAACCACAACCATTGCCTCTGTACCCAATCTGAGACAAGATCTAAAAACCTCAACCATAACAGGATGCCATTTCTATTGGAGACGATAGGTCACCGTTAGTGGTGTAGTCAATAGTATAGGTATAATCGGCAGAACTTATCGAAGTAGAAGTTGGAATAGTGATTTTAGGTTTTTCAGAAGAAGAAGAAGACTGTGTAGTGGAAACCGAAGCCACATTAGGGGTCTCAAACTTTTGTGGTGAAATTTTATACTTGCCAATAAAGGAGGGTGTAAAATCTAATGAACCCTGATCATCACTGAAGAACTCACTCAAAGGCAACATGCAATATTGATTAGCTCCATTTGTAGTAGTGGGGAATAGTGGGTCATCTTTAGTTGAAGATGGAATCAAAGTGCAATGAGATTTAGAGACAGGATGTTGATATATGGCTTTTGCTTGTAAGCAACTATTTGGATTTGGATCAACCTCAACTGTATATAGTTTGTTGTCATAAATGAATTTTAATATGCAATGAAGAGTAGACAGAATTGCTCCCATGAAATGAATCCATGGTCTACCAAGAAGAAGATTATATGAAAGAGCATCGGACATAACATGGAAAAGCATAGGCAAGGTCACAGGTCCTACCTCAATTGGTAGTGTGATTGTACCTAGTGACTGTCTACCAACATTATCAAAGCCATGAACAGAAAGATTATCAGTTTTGACAAGATATGTATCTACAATGATTTTACATATTAGGTCTATGCTATAAACATTAAGACCTGATCCGTTATCGATTAGAACTTACACTTTATTCTATTTCTATTAATGACCAAAATCATGAGAGGATCATGTTGGTTTTGAACTTCGAGAGAAACTAACTCATGTTGTTAAAAGACAACATCTAAATTTTTCGCATCCATACAATCTTACAAGGCTGCTATGTCATTCAGTCTAACAAAATGTGGGATGATCACCTTTTGTAGAGCCTCTTGGAACATTTCGTGGTATGCGGGAGAGGTTTGTATTAACTCCTAGAGTGAGATTTTAGCTGGAGTAGCATGAAGATGCTCAAAAAGATCATATTCTCTACTAGAATGTTGAGAAAGGTGGGGTGTTAGAGGAAGAAAAAGGCACAAAAGGTGGAAGAGAAGTAGGAACAATTGGTGTTTGTTTATTTTATTTGTTGTTGAGAGTATTGTATGTGTTAGCAACCACATGGAAATGGGGTTGTTGCGATATTAAATTTTGAATAAGTTGGTTATTTTTAGTAAGTGGTTTTGTAAAGTTTAAGATGTAACCATGAGGTTGAGATGGTTTTGGAGCACATCCAATAGTTAGAACAAGATTGGATTGTGGTTGTGGAACATCAGATTGAAGATGTACAACAATCTTTGGTTTTGCAAGCTCCTTTTGGGAACTAGAAATAAATCATGTTGATTATTTTTTGATAAACAGATGTTTTAGGAGTCATAGAGGACGATTCTGCCAAGATGAAGTCATCTAGGGCTTCATCTAACATCAAAACCATCACTACTAAATGGCTCATCAAATCATGGAAATCTTGAAGAATGAGATCCGACATAATCGCATAACTTACTTTCTCCAAAATTTAAAGATAGAAGAGAAAGAAAGAAAGAAGTAGAGGAAAGATTATGAAAAGATGACAAATGATGATTAAGGGATAGAAGAATAAGAAGTTTTTGTTTGTGTTTTGGTTTATTTTAATCTAAAAGAAAAGAACAAAAAATGTTTTTAGGATTTTCACTTTCTAAACTAAGCTCATAAAGTTTGAAAATATAAAAAGCATCTAATCAATTGATCAAATAATTAGACACACATAAAGAAGGTTTACAAGTACAAGACATCAGGTTCACCAAAATGTTATGTGGAAAATGAGATCTAGCCTAATTGATGCATTAACCTAGGTAAATCTTTCTCCACATTACATCGGAACACAAACTAATGAAAAATTTGTGCTTGGCTAATGTCATCAAGGGAGAACAAATCTATCTCAGCTATGTTCCTTTGTTGCAAAGATGAAAGATTGATAACTAATAGATTAATTAAACTAAGAAATGTGAAAAACTAATTGATTAACAGAGTAAATGTGTAGACTACTGTTATATTTTTTAGAAAATAGGAGTAGAACATAAATGAGAAGACATAATGAAACATGACACTAGAAGCAGGAGAAAACTGGTTAGGACACTGGCACTAGGCTCTAGAGTCCTTAAGGATTTATATAGTCTGCACTTATGTCTGATGATGTTTGTGCTTGTTTCTTCATCTTCCAGTCACTTTTTGATGTCTAACACCACTTGTTGCAATATGCACGTACACAAAGGAGAGAAAATGTTTGTGGCTATAGGAGCTTACCTTAGTCAAATCCCTATTTCGGTATTCCTACCTCATGGATAGCTAGATCAATGATAGAAAATAGTGTGTGCTCAAAATCTTAATTGTGTCTAAGATTGTGGTGAACAGTGACAAACAAATCAAATCAAAACCCTACTCAAGTGTGTTAGAGTGGATTTATATATACCTCAATTAAAAGGATGTGATATCCAATGCAAGAGAGATGAATTACTCAAGGGAAATAAGTTTCAAATCTGCAACTTCACCTAAATGAAGTAGAGAGTGACCAAAGCTTGTGTATTGTAGAAAAGAGTGATCTAGCCTTAGGAGTTAAACTAGGTCAAAACCCTCTTCTACAAACATTGAGACATAAACTGAGCTTGGCTTCTACCCTTGAGGGAGAGCCAAACTACAGGGGTTCTGCCTCTTTGTTGTATAGATGAGTGTTGGACCAAATTCAACCAATCTAGCTAGGGCACAAGATCAAACCCTAGTTAAGAAAGATTAAGCTACAAAATATTGTCAGAAGCGAGATCTAAAAAACTAATAGAACAACAAAGATAAAGAAATAGTTTAGAACATAGATCTAATGACAAAAAGGCACAAGGCTAGGGTGTTTGGGTGTCCTAAACCTCTTTTAGGGTTTTTAGAAACTACCACTTTTGTCAGGTCTTGATGGGGAGCGCACAGCGGAAACCGCAGACTGGTTCCCTAATTCCTTATAGTTGGCAAGACTTGACAAATGAACCACTGATACATTTCGATAGGACAGAAAACTATCGTCAGAAAGACTTTCCTAAGTCTTACCGTGGTCCTACCTTATGCTGATGTGTCCATGACACCTCCTTCGCCGTGACTTACTTCCATCAACGTAACTTCAAACTTGTCTCCTGATATCGAAACTCTTACCGATATGTGTTGTCTTTGGTGAGACTCTTCACTATCGAAAAACTTTGGAACTATTTTTCCAAGCACCCAAGTCTACCCAATGCCTCCTATCGGTGAGACTTCATGCCCCCATTCGGTCGACGGTTAGTTCGATCATGACCAATCTCTCATCCCTGAGACCTTTACCATCGGTGAACATTTATCAACTCAAGCCGATGCACAGATGGGTTTTGTCATGCCCACATTTCCCATGCGGTCACGACACACAACACACATGTCATGTCCACATTTGCCATGTGGTCATGACATGAATTACGAAAAACTTTTCTACCTATCCCTAGGAACCCCCTCGCACGCATTTGCATGCTCAGTGGCAATACGCATAAGGCATAAACATGTCAACATAATTCGGGAAGGTACGCTATCCCACGCAGTCCCCTACATGATGATAGCTGTCTAGGGGGTATATGAAACGAAGTGTGTCACGTTTAGGGTTAGACTGATTTAAATCTGAACCCCTATTTTCCTAGGTGTGAAGATGATTCCGCCAGCTTCGAGGCCTAACCTAATTCAGGTCCAAAATGAAATTGAAATAATGATTAAGAAAATGATGGAAGGATGGATGCATGATTAAAGTGGAATGGTGAAATAAAAGTAAATAAAATGCTGTAAAAATTAAACCCTAAGAATCTGGGAAAATTTTGACAGCATAACGCGTTTTCGATAAACGCATTAAATTTTTTAAAATAAACTCAAATAAGAAATTAAATAAAATTTAATAATAAAAATCAAAACTTAAGAACAAAATTAAAACAATTGAAAATGACAAAAATAAATATCCTCCAAGGTTGAATAAATCGACCTTGCATAAAAAAGGTTAAAAATTTGAATAATAAAATAAAATAATAATAACCGCCAAATTGGATTTTAAAAAAAATTGAATCCGTTAATAAATATAATTGCAATATTACATTTATTAACAAACTTGAATTAAGGAGGAGGAAGGAGATTAAAATACTCCTTCTCGTAAAATAATAGTAAAATTGATAAATAATTAAAGTGATAATTAAACACGCTAAGGAGGAAATAAAATAATTTAATTAACTCAACTAAAATGAAATTCACGACAAGGAAAAATATTCTTCCCAAATCAAATAAAATCAATCTCTCCAAAATAAAAATTATTCACAAGGTAAATAATCAAAATGTAAAACCCCATTTAAATAAAACAAATTTAAAAGACAAAAGGGATAAACTAAAAGCAAGGAAAAGAAATAGAGGTTTTTAGATAAAGAATTAAACATAACCCCACAAATTAAAATCCTCACAAATAAAATATCCTCTCAATAAAATAAGAAAAACCCTAATTTCATAATAACACTTAGTTTTCAAACTGAGAACCCTAGTCTTGTTTATACTATTGTTTCTTATGTTGCCCTAACTTTCTCTAACTCAATCTCTCTTTTCCTTTGTTTGCTTCTCCCTTTTGTTTTGCAGGCTAGGGTTTCATGGCAGCCATGGTTTATTTTTACTACCTCACACAGAGGTATACTCATGGTGTATTCTCATTTTTTTTTTGTAACAGAGTGATATATCCATATATATATATACTTAATGGCTATGCTGATGATCTAAATTCCTGCAGGGTTAAAGAGAACCCTAGAGCGCCGCCGCCGTTGACCAGATAATAGATGATACAGGGTTACATGGATAAGGGTCGAAGTGGGGTGTGCGGCTATGCGGAGGGGATCGCAGGGGCACAGGGAGGAGAGTACTGTAGAGTCTGGGCGCGGAGCTACAGAAATGGGGGGTGCAGGAGCCGCGCTACGGAGTGGTTGGGGGTTCAGGGGTGTGGGTGGAGGCACAGCCTCCTCCCCACACCATTGTTATATGAAGGGGTGGGGCTATGGGCATGGCCGCCCACAGTCCCACCAATATATTTTTTTTTTAACAAAAAAAATAACTCTATCTATTATATGCAGTCCACCCCCAAACTTAGATCTCTGTCTTCTATTTTGAGATCTATTTTCTATATACACATTATTTTTTGACTATGAAATATATATATACATACATCCGGTTATATATTCACTGTTTTCTTTCTTTATTTAAAAAAAAGTTAAATTTCCTACTTCATTTACTGTATATATGATTTTATATATGCTCATATATATATATCTATATATATGTGTGTATATACTTTAATATATATATATATATATACAGAGCTTAAAAATGATATAGTTTTTCCCCTTTTTTTATACAGAAAATAACCAGTGCATAAATAACAGCAAGTTGAGTAAAATAAGAAATTATATATATATATATATATATATATATATATATATATATATATATATATATATATATATATATATATATATATATATATATATATATATATATATATATATATACTCCAGCATATATATATACATTTAAATAGATACAACCCAAAACTACTTTCCCGCAATCAATTAAATGGTAGAAATATTCACTTTTAGTTTTACAGAATAAACTATAACAGTAGCTTTCCTTTTTCCCCTTTTTTTTGAAAAGAAACATAACTTTTACACAGATAACTCTATATAAATTTTTTTTAAAAGCATTATGCAAGATAGAGAATGCATTTTTTTTTTCAACAACAACAATATTTTGAACTTCTAATACAACAACAAAAAAACTAATTTAAACTTTCTTTTTCCTTTTTTATGCAATAAATTTCATTTAACAGCACTCATATATATATATATATATATATATTTGCAAGAAATCATGACAGAAAAATATATAAAATTTCACATGTATTTCACCAACTTGCCAACTCCACAAATAGGAAATAAATAGCATTTTAATAGAATGAAGAGATTGTTTTCATTACAAAACTTTTGACAGCCAACTCCATGAGTATAAAACTTGGACAAAATTAAAATATAATAAGGCCATAATGGCCATGGCTCAAACAACCAATAAACTTCTAAAGCCACACAAAGTGAGCTTCACAACAACTCCATTTCATCATAGAAAACACCTGCAATAAAACACAACAACAAGAACAACCCAGCCACTTCAAAATGCCCTCCTCCCTACCATAGACCCGCAAGAGGGTCAGCCTCGAGCTAGAGAGGAGGGATTCACACGGGTGTAAAAATTCCACAACAAGAATCAACAACATCAACACAAAAACATCCCTAAGGTTTAACACATAACTCAACTCATGAAAATGAGTTTGATGAGGGTAGGGAATGGACCCCTCTACTTCAAAGGCCACCCAAAATACTATAATACCAATCTCATGGCCTCAAGCCAAAAATCTCCAAAATCACAACTCTCCACAAATCACAAAATAACCTCCATGGCACTCTTGCCATTCAAATAATCTCCTCAACAAGTAAAAGCCCTCAAGGCATAAATAACAAAATGTGGGAGTGACCTCAAGGAGGTTCCTTTCCCCTACCCAAACAAGTTGAGCCTTACATCCAAATGGAGGTGCTCTTACCATACTCCCATCCCACACAAAAACAAAGAATAACATACAACCAAAAACACAACACAACACAATAAATAAGCAATGGAGAAGAAACTTAGTTTATGAGGCTTACCTTCAAAGCCCTATAATGGAGCACGTTTGGCGATGAGCACCAAGCTTTCCCAACCTTTCAAATCTTCAAGAATTTCTCTAACTTCCCCAAAATTGCACCAAAAATAGAAAGAACCCCACACTCCTCAACAAGAGGAGGTAATATAGGCCATCAATTTTGGCCTTGAGGAATGAGAAGGTGACACTTATCACCTTCTCCTTCCTCCTCCAATGCCACTTGCAAGGGAGAGGAAATGTGAGGGTGACAAGTGTCATCCTCCAATTCCCTCTTAATCCTCACCTTATCCACTTGTGCTCTCACACATGTGTGAGAGGACAACTGGTGAGGTGGCATTCCCACTCAAACCTCCAAGAGGATAAGGGTTTCCATATGGCATCCTCTTATTCTCTCAAAGAGCCATCTCCCTCTAAGATGCTCTCACACATGTGTGAGAGTCTTGGAGGAAGATCCCACACACTTGGGAGTCTTGGAGACCTCCCAAGTCTTCCTTGGGAAAGGATTCTCAAATTTTGGGGAGGGAGATGAGTCTTTCCCAAAGCATGACTCATCTCCCACCTTCCCTAATTTCAAATTTCGTCACTTTGACTAAACCATAGTTTAGAGTGACCAAAAGTGAGTTAATCCAAGGGTTAGTTAGTAAAAATTGACCCTAGACCCATGGGTAACCAACTAGGGTAACTTTTGGGACACTAAGGTTCACCTAGGGGGTCATAAATCCACTTTAATGGCCTCAAAAATAAAAACAAATACCAAGTGGTATAAGTCAAATAAAAAATTATACAACACTTGTTATAAATTAATTAAACAAAGGGGTACTAGGTCAAAATGATAAAAAAATTAAATCAAGCACTTAAATCAACATTCAAATTTCAAACGTGATCCTTATCCCTCTTTGGAATGGATCAGTTTCATAGGTAATAACATTGGAGTGAATTCTACCTCCAATTTCCCATGGCTAGGGAATGTAAAAAGCTGCACATCTCGATCAACTGTCAATCATATAATGAATAATCATAGTCGAAGCAACTAGAATTAAATTCACGCAATTGAATACAACAATAATCAACTATCACATTAATCTAAATTAAACTGCATTTTTGTATCACATGTCAGATAATCATCATCACATAAATAACTAGAATTCACATCATAAAACATCATCTAATATATCTCGTGTGTCGAATCACAAAATAGCATCAAATATGATCAAATCAAATCACATATGTCTAATCAATGTCCTATCAAAATTAGGAGATAAAATCAAGTCTGCATAATGAAACCATAGTCTCTAAAAAGTTTGATAATGTCATCAACTGAAATGCATAACGATCAAAATAAGGAAGGAAAAATAATCGGCCTCACATCCTCCCCCCCTAAGACTAAACTTCCTCGTGGAAGTCATCAAAAAGGTGAGGATAGAGTGCCCTCAAACTAGCTACATCCTCCCAAGTCACTGTGACCTCATCATAATGATCCCACTGGACCCTAACCTGGTCTAGCTCTCGACCTGAATTAGCTCCAAAGTCAATTTCCCATCAGCCTCTACCTGTAGAGCACTCCAGTCCAGTATGTGAGATAAATTAGATATATATCACCTCAATACAGAAATATGAAAGACATCGTGGATACGTGACAGGCTAGGTGGCAATGCTAGATGATAGGCAACTGGTCCTATCCACTCCAAGATCTCAAAGGGTCCTACAAACCGTGGTGTGAGCTTAGAGCCCTTTCCATAAGGACTCTTGTGTGGTCGCACTCTAAGGAATACCCTGTCACCCACTGAGAAGCTCCGATCAGTCCTCTTAGCATCGGCATACTTCTTCTGTCTATCCTGTGCTTCCTGTAATCTCTACCTAATCAGTGTGACCTGCTGCTCCATATCCTGAACTAGCTCTTGACCGATGGCAACTCTATCCTCTATCCGATCCCAACTCAATGGTCTCCTACATGGTCTGCCGTATAAAGCCTGGAAGGGAGGCATACCCAACGAGCTGTGATGCCCATTATTGTAGGCAAACTCAACCATATATAGATACTCCTCCCATCTAGACTGATGGTCCATAACATACATATGAAGCATGTCCTCCAACACCTAATTCACCCGCTCTATCTGTCCATCTATCTCAGAATGATAATGTTGATAATTGAGAGGGGGGGTGAATCAGTTATCCTAATTATTTCTTCTTTCTGAACTTTCTTATTAATCAATGCAACATTAATTCAAATAAGCAAACATTACCATGAAATGGAAAAACACATGACACAGTATTTTTGACGTGGAAACCCTGTTAAGGGAGAAAACCATGGGGTGATTAACCCAAAGATTATTCTCTATTAGAAGAATAAGGAAATACAAAAATGACACTTGCCAATTAGGGCTCACTGCCCGAGCACACTGCTCACAAGGAGGCACACTGCCTACAAGAGACACACTGTCTACAAAAGAGTGTTATACAATACTTGAACTGATTGGAGGCATCCACATATGCCAGAGTTCAGTTCCGGTTAGGCTCAGTACACTGATCTGCTACACTTCATCTTTCCTCTTCTCTTATGCTGCTTTCCTTTCACATACCAGACCTTCCTTATTGCTTCTTCTCTACTCTGCTTTTATTCGCATATCACATCTCACCATAACACATCTCACAACTAAATCCATCATGTATATATATCCGCACAAGTAATTTCATCACCTTTCTAGTCGGCACCCGGAATAGTCAATCTTCTCACAAACTCTGTTCTGTCAGCTGAATCCTTGCACATCAAGTAATGCGGATCAAGTATATACTTGTAGAAATCATCAATCATGTTGGCCAAACATGATTCATGCCTTCATAGCTTTTAAGACCATCAGTAACACATCCAGAAAGTAGTCTGATGTTCTGTCAGTTAGTTCTTCCTCTGTTCACACTGTCACTCAGGAATCTAGTACTCAACTATTCATATCTTTTTCCTTGTCCATCACCGGAGGCTAAATCCTTGGAATCTATTACTCAAGGTAGTTCTCTTGACTTTCCCAAATCCACACTTCACCAAGATACTTCCTCTGAGAGATCCGGACCTGTCTGTCGGACCTTGCCACAAACTTTGTTCTTGTTTATCGGACCTCAACAATCTTCATTCTGACTTCTGGTAGAGACACACCATGTCTTGCGGATGTGTGGGATGAACTTTGTTGCCATCAATGACAACAATCATGAATCCATATAGTGTCTCTTGCCAACAATCTCCCCCTTTGGCATTGATGGCAACACTTAGTGAAAAATGACTAAGTGTTTACACTATGCTCCCCCTTGGCTGATGCTCTGTCTTTATATACATTTTCCGAAGCTCCCCCTTAGTTGGATTCCTCATTTTTTACTACTTCTCACTCCCCTTTGACATCAATAGCAAAGGGTAGGGTCCGCATACCAAAATTTTCAAAAATTTAACTATATTTAGCCGCATAAGTATATATATACAAGTTGTACTTACATATACTTAAGTATGTCTGCAAAAGTGTTCTTCAACTGTACAACTTCTGTTGCCCAACTCTGCTTCATCCTGTCCAAAATTGAGATATGCCCACTCAACAGGAATGCAAACGCATTTGCCCTTTTTAGATCTGTCGGATCATTTGTCTAGGTTGTGATTTCAGCTTCACTTATGGCCTCATGCATGGCCTCTAACTTAGGGATAATAATCCTTCTAAGTTCACTCATCCAGTTAATTATGTTCTTTCTTTCCTTCTCAAAATTCTTTATTGCATTTGTGATTGCAATAGTCTGACATTCTTGATTTATTATGGAGGATGAAAGAGGATCAAAACTTTGAGACAAGCTTAGTAATTTGTCCTCTTACTCTTTTATTTTCTTCTCAATCTCCACTGTTACCTTGGACCAGGAGATACAAAATTTATATATTTCACCGCCATCCTTAAGAGCATTTTCTAAGCTCTTTATCCCAATGTTCATGTTTCTCCTATCATTAATGATCAAACCCTGTACCTCGGAGAACCTTTTATCCAAAAACTCCTTCCGGACCTTTTCTTCAGCTGATTTTTCTAGAGAATCAAAATGTGTACTAACACTGCTGACTAAGGTTTTGAGATTACCAGAAGAGGAGGCTATGGGATCCTTTTGAAAAGATGGCATGATCTTTTCCAGCACTCCGGATGCTACCTCCATAAGTTCACAGTCTTCCATGTGATATTTTAGTAGTTTCTCTTTGACTTTCTCATTTGCAAATGAGGCTATTTTCATTGTTTGCACTGGTGACAAAGAGTCAAAATCTAATGGTCCTTTTAGTAGGTCTGGTTCATCAATTTCTATAGTGGCTTTTGTCAAGAATTCTTGAATAGTTTGTGCAGTGTCTCTTGCCAGAGACAGATGTTTCTTCTCTTCTGCAATCTTGGAGCTGTCCTTTTGAGTTTTCTCTCCTTCTGCAAGCTTAGCACTATCATCTTCTTTTTCTTTTACCTCTGCTTCTTTCTCCTGTGATTTTTCTTCTCCTTTAGATCTGGAGACTATAGGGGAAACTGGAGGAGAAATGTTAGTCTGTTCGGGGCCCACTTCTTCTGACATTTTCTCAAGAGTTTCTTCTGCAACATTTGTAGTGGAGGGATCAGTATCCAAGTCCTCTATAATAGGAAGATTAAATCTTTTGAAGGCCTTCCGGAGGATCTCTTCTGTGTCCTTGGCTACCTTGTCAATTTCACCAAGCATAAGTTGATTCATCCTTGCTTTGCTTCTGAACTCATCCTTACAATCTTTGAATATCATATTCATTGTCTTGGGGTCGATTGAAGGATATAGCTGGATTGCTATTTGTTCCCAGATTTCTAGGTCTTTAGCTTGGGCAGTGTTCTTTCTTGATTCTAGTTCCTTCTCCAAGCTTTTAGGGATCAGAGATATAATTTCAATAAATGCTTTGTTGTAAATATTTAGATACCTGACTGTGGCATCTTGCAATATCTTCTGATCTGCTTCACCATAATCATCATAAAACTCAACCATTGGCTAAAGATTTATGTCCACTATGACTGATTTGATTATGTCATCAATGTGAAGAGTGGGTTTTTCAACATATTCCTCTGCCTTTTCTTCTTCCTTCTGTCCGGTAGAGGGTTGACCAGATGTTTTCTTCTTTTTCTTCATTTTCCTGACTTCTTCATCAGATTCAGTTTCCTCTTCTTCTCTTTGGCTTGTATAAACCCTTATGGCTTTTGTCTTTGACCTTTTCTCTCCTTTGCCGGATGCTTGGACTTCTGGTTTTGAGCTTTTAGCAGGGACAGGTGCTGGTCTCTTTGAAGATCTGGTCTGGGTGGAAGTTTCTACCAGAGCACTTTTCTTGCTTCCTTTTTCTACCTCTTTCTTCTCTTCATCAGCTTTTTGTCCCTTTTCCCAGTTGGCATCAAGTGCCTCCTTTGAGATCCCAAGGCCTTGTGCAATATGTTCTACTTCTTTTCTCACCTTCCTTTTGATCTCTGGTTCTCTGAGTTCCACATGGATCTTTACACTCAACTCCTCAAAGGTTCCAAACCTTTCTGCCTTTGGATCTTTAGGCTGACTCAGCATGTGTTGAACATGCAGCTCCACAATCTATTCATCCACTTCATACCCCATGGGCATGATCCAGACTGTCCTTGGTTCTACTGCCTCCATTAGGCACTGATCAGTCTACCATAAAGTAGACTGCGTCTTTGTATTTCTCAACAAGGGACTGGGGAATCCTTTCTCTTGTTTGCATCATGTTCTGAAAGTTCTTAAAGTATCCCCACAGAGCTGTATTTTGTGCTTGGTTATCACCAAGTCCATGTAGATAATCTCTGATTTGGATAGCTACTAGCCTATCACTCACCCATACCCAGCCATTAGATCCGGGAAGTTCATTCATAAAGTAGAAGAATAAGCACAAAATTAATCCACCATACTTGAATGAATTCTTTTTATCTTTCTTGATTTTCTGTAGATTCTCTAAGAGTTGGTTCAGGAGAAGCTAATAGAGATCATAGTCTGCATCCTTTCTTAACATTTCATAAGCTGTATAGATGGTAGTTCCAGGTACAGAATTTTCTCTGCTAGAATGATATATCTTATATCTAATGATCATGGAGGCAAACTTGACATCCAGATCAGTGATGTCATCTACTGTCATTGCTCTTTTGTCAAACTTAGATCTGGTAGCCTCACTCACAGTTTGGTTCTTTACAGATTTTAGAACAGGAATCCCACCGGATGAGTGTAATCTGGTAACTGCCTTGATGGCATCCTTAGTGATCTTGAATGGTCCATTTAACCACATGAAATTGTCATGTATTCTGCTCAGAATGTACCTAACCCATTCATCCTCCGTAAAATAGGGGAAATGTATGTATTGTGCAAAGTGCTTGTTCCGGAGGCCTATGTATTGGGGCTTGAGCTCAAATGAATCATCTAACAGTTGTTTGTGATAGATATCTCTTAGTTTGAATTCCCCAAACTCTTCAACATTTGCATGTATATAAACCCTAATATCTTCAGTGTGCAAAACACCATGCAGAACACTGGAAAATGCACCTAGGGGGTCTACCTCCAAGGATTTGTATGGATGTTTCTTAAATGTAGGACGAGGTCTATCAAACATCTTTACAATATTCGGAGTACCCATTATCAAGAGATTTGCAGTGAGATATTTGAAAATGGAAAATACCTTTTGCGCCTATCAGTTTCACGAAGTTGGTTGAATTGATCTCTAGAAGTAATGACTTCTGCAAGTGATCTTTGATGAACTTGAGGAATTTTGTTGCAGAGCTCCACTTTTCATTTCTTCTTGAGTGCAGAATGAATGAGTGATTAATGAAAAACCCTTATATTACTTTGCAAGCTCTAATATCAGACTACAATAAATGCTCGACCTACATTATTCTGGTTTGCCTTATTCGGGTGATTTGAAGAACTGGATCAACCCTGATCTTTAAACATCTTGCGGATCTTCCAAATCTTAACCACAACTTGTTTGAATATATCCCTTATGACTCCTTCAATCCGCAACTCTTCTTGTGCCAGTTCCGGCACCAATTGACTGGCTGGGGGAACAAGGATTTCTTTGTGTCTCACCCTGAGCCAGAGCTCACTTTTTAGTTTCAAGAAGGAATATCAGCACCAGAGTCTGGTGCGGATCCAACCTCTACATTCTTAGTACTTTTCTTCACCCAAATCTTGCTCATCTCATTTTTAACTTCATCTGCATTCATCTTTTGTTTACCCTTATCTTGATTCTGATTATATACCGGACCTCTTTTGTCATGATTCTTGCTTCTACAGACTTTTGCATTATGACCGAACCTATTACAGATTTGGCAAACAACATTTCTTTGCATATTTGACTGATATCCTCTTGATCTGCATTGATTAGTCATATGACCTACTCTATTGCATGCAAAGCATCTACCATTGAATGATTTGTTCATTTGCATATTTCTGCATTCATGAGACTTGTGACCATACCTTTTGCAGTTAAAACACTGTCTGGAGAAGGATGAATTAGTTTGATTCATTCTCTTTCTACACTAATTAGCTTTGTGACCAAAGTGATTGCAGCTATGGCAGTATCCATTGAAGGATGGATATCTTTGAGCATTGGGCTATCTTACCGGAGGTCTTCTAGGCTTGTTCCTTGGATTTTCTAATCCAAAATTCTTCTGACCGGATCTAGAGCTTTCTCCTTTCTCATATACCAAACCACATTTGTCATCTACCTTCTTTTGACTTCCAAGAAGAACTTCAAGTTGAGCAGAACTTATCTTGAATTTCTCTTTATACTCATTTGCTGTTTGAAGATCCCTTTTTAGAGAGACAATTTGATCCTCAAGTTTTTCTTCATTATCTTTAGCATCTTCAAGATTAGATTCAAGATGTCTGATAATTCTATCCATCTGGTGGCAATCTTCTGATTTCTCCTTGAGAGATTGTCTTAGATTATCTTCAATTTTTCTTTTCTCTTCAACTTCTTGGGTAAACTTTATAACTCCTGATTCCATTTCATGTCTTACCATAATGATTTCTTTTGATAACTTTTCACATAACATGGTTTTCTTAGTTAGTTCTTCATTTACATTATTTTCTTCACCTTGTATTGCCAATTGCTGAAGCAGCTCCTTTCTCTTTTTCGAAGAGAGACTTAATTTATCTTTTAGTTCTCTCTTGAAATCATCAGCCTGTTTGAGTCTTTCCTTTAATTCATTGACTTCAGAGTTTGACTATTCAAGATCATCAAGGGCAGTCTTGAGTTGTTCTCTTAAACCATATGCATCCATTTGAACTCCCAAATCTTCCTCAAGCTGTTAGGAGGAACTTAGCTCTGATACCAATTGTTGATAACTGAGAGGGGGGGTGAATCAGTTATCCTAATTATTTCTTCTTTCTGAACTTTCTTATTAATCAATGCAACATTAATTCAAATAAGCAAACATTACCATGAAATGGAAAAACACATGACATAGTATTTTTGATGTGGAAACCCTGTTAAGGGAGAAAACCACGGGGTGATTAACCCAAAGATTATTCTCTGTTAGAAGAATAAGGAAATACAAAAATGGCACTTGCCAATTGGGGCTCACTGCCCAAGCACACTGCTCACAAGGAGGCACACTGCCTACAAGAGACACACTGTCTACAAAAGAGTGTTATACAATACTTGAACTGATTGGAGGCATCCACATATGCTGGAGTTTAGTTCTAGTTAGGCTCAGTACACTGATCTGCTGCACTTCATCTTTCCTCTTCTCTTATGCTGCTTTCCTTTCACATACCAGACCTTCCTTACTGCTTCTGCTCTGCTCTGCTTTTATTTGCATAGCACATCTCACAACTAAATCCATTGTGTATATATATCCGCATAAGTAATTTCATCACCTTTCTAGTCGGCACCCAGAACAGTCAATCTTCTCACAAACTTTGTTCTGTCGGCTGAATCCTTGCACATCAAGTAATGCGGATCAAGTATATACTTGTAGAAATCATTAATCATGTTGGCCAAACATGATTCATGCCTTCATAACCTTTAACACCATCAGTAACACATCCGGAAAGTAGTCTGATGTTCTGTTAGTCAGTTCTTCCTCTGTTCACACTGTCACTTAGGAATCTGGGACTCAACTATTCATATCTTTTTCCTTGTCCATCACCGAAGGCTAAATCCTTGGAATCTATTACTCAAGGTAGTCCTCTTGACTATCCCAAATCCACACTTCACCAAGATACTTCCTCTGAGAGATCCAGACCTGTCTGTCAGACCTTGCCACAAGCTCTGTTCTTGTTTATCGGACCTCAACAATCTTCATTCTAACTTCCGGTAGAGACACACCATGTCCTGTAGATGTGTGGGATGAACTTTGTTGCCATCAATGACAACAATCATTAATCCATATAGTGTCTCTTGCCAACAGATAAGTGGAGCTAAAGTTGAGCTGTGTGCCCAATGCCTGCTACAAGGCTCTGCAAAATGCTGAAGTGAATACAGAATCTCTGTTTGAAATAATGCAGCGAGGTACTCCATGTAATCTCACAATGTCATCTAAGAATACTCTTGCCACTACTGGCGCATTGTATGTCATGCGTACAGTTGAGAAATGCGCCACCTTGGTCAACTTGTCGACTGTCACCATGATGGCATCATGGTGACATGAAGACATAGGAAGACCAACAATAAAATCCATGGAAATGGTGTCCCATTTCTATTCAGGTATCTCATGTGGGTATAGAAGACCCGCTGGATGTTGATGTTCGGCCTTGACCCTCTAGCACTCAAGGCATCGAGCAACAAACTCTGCAATATCTCGTCTCATACCTGCCCAATGGTATAGCTATCGTAGGTCGGCATGCATCTTCTTCACCCCTGGATGTGCTGCATATGGTGCTCTGTGAGCCTCTAATAACACTATAGTATGTAGGTCACCTGTGTGGGGTACATAGATGCACTGTCGATGACGAAGTAATCCATCTGCCTCAAGTGAATACCCTACATACTTGCCCACAAGGGCCCTTTGTGAACTGATCTCCTGCTCCACCTCAAGAAACCACTCATCCTCTGGCAGATGCTGAATAATGCGTCCTCTCAAGTCCACACTCAGAATCAATGTCAAGAGCTCGTGGCACCTCCGACTCAATGCGTCAGCAACCACGTTCTCCTTCCCTTTGATGTAGTGGATATCAAAGTCATACTCGCAGAGAAACTCCATCCAACGCCACTGACGAGCGTTCAGATTTGGCTGTGTAAAGATATACTGAAGGCTATGGTGATCTGAATGGAGCTCAAAATGACAACCCAATAAGAAATGTCTCCAACGAACTAGAGCATGAACCACTACCGCTAACTCCAAGTCATGCGTGGGGTAGTTCAACTCATGGGTCTTGAGCTGTCATGACTCATACGCGATCGCTTTACCACCCTGCATAAGTACGGCTCCCAATCCCTCAAGTGATGCATCTGTGCAAACCATAAAATTTGTTGTAAGATTAGGAACCGCTAAAATGGGAACGCTGGTAAGATGCTCCTTGAGGACCCTGAAGGCCCTCTCACACTGCTCAGTCCATAGAAAACTCTTCCCTTTCCACTGAAGGGAAGTGATGGGGTGCGCTATCTAAGAAAAACCCTCAATAAAGCGACGGTAATAACCAGCTAACCCCAGAAAACTCTAGACCTCTGTCACACTAGTGGGTGTTGGCCAATCCCTGATAGCCCTAATCTTTGATGGATCTACTAAGATTCCATTGCCAGATAGGATATGCCCTAGATACTAAACCTCTGTCCTAAAAAATGCACACTTCGCCAAGTTCCCATAAAGATTCTACTTCCTTAAACACTGTAGAACTTGATGAAGGTGCTCCTCATGCTCCTCCTCAGTCCATGAATAGATCAAAATGTCATCGAGGAAAATGATCATGAACTGATCTAAATAGGTACGGAACACCCCATTCATGAGACTCATGAACACTGTAGGGGCATTCGTCAAGCTGAAGGGGACCATAGTGAACTCATAGTGGCCATAATGAGTCTGGAAGGTGGTCTTATGGATGTCTACCTCTGTGATACGTAGCTGATGATAACCAAACTTCAGGTCAATCTTAGAGAACACCTTGGCTCCCTGTATCTGATCGAAAAGATCATCAATCTTGGGTAGAGGATAACGGTTCTTCACCATCGCCTTATTCAACTGCCTGTAGTCCATGCACAAATGAAGAGACCCATCCTTCTTCTTCACGAAGATGACAGGAGCGCCCCAAGGTGAAATGCTCGGTCAGATGTGCCCCTTCTCAAGCAAGTCCTCCAACTGTAACTTGAGCTCTATGAGCTCATGTGTGGTCATCTTGTAGGGTGCACGAGACACTGGCTCGGTACACATCACTAAGTCTATGTGAAAGTCTACCTCATGACAAGGTGGAATCCTTGGTAGCTCTACTGGAAACACATTGGCAAACTCTCTAAGGATGGGATGATCATCCAAAGATGCCTCAGGCTCATCATCTAATCTGTCACTCACTGTGATGGCAAACATCTGACATCCCTTCCACATGCAGCGCTTAAGCTACTGAGTAGATATCATATGCACTGCTGTGGGCTTCTGCATGCCCACTATCTCAACTGATGTATCGTGATCGTCTAAGCAACTAATCACCTTTCGGCGACAATCTAGCTTGGCTCGATGAGCTGCAAGCCAATCCATACCCAACACCACATCATAGGATCCTAGTGTCATAACTCTAAGGTCACATACTGTGGTAAAGGGTCCCAAAGCAATCTTACAGTCATGGACTAAGGCATCTACTGTCATCTTGGCCCCTGAGGCCAACTCAACCACCCACTTATCACCCTGCCTAGAGGCCACTAGCCTGCAATGCTCCACTAATGATGGAGATATGAATGAGTCAGTAGCACCAGAATCAAAGAGAATAGAAATGGGGTTACCCCCAATCATACCTGACGTCTCAATCACTGACACTTGAAAATTAGCTTGGCGGTTATCAACCGCTGCAAACATACGGTGGGATCTACCCACATCACCAACAGTCTACTCAGATCCTCCTACACGAGGCTGTCCCCCTATTGTAAAACCCTATGGACACTCTCTGGCTAGGTGTCCTGCTCCACCACAAACATAACATGGGCCCCTAACCTATACCTATCCAGTCTGAGTCCTACTCGACTGCTGCTATCCTGATCTACCAGTAGACCCCTGTGAGCCCCTATATGACTACTGCGATGTCACGGGTCCCACAGGTGGTCCCTATTGCCTCTGATCTCTGTGCGGGCCTTGCTACTGCCAACCTCTATTATGTCCCCCATGTGCCCTCTGCTATGTCCTAGCTCTCTACTGCTGTTGTGGCTACTGCTATTTTGGGGGCCTAGGAGGTAAGGGTGCAGAACTAAATCCTCCCCTATGAGGTGGTTGTGATGGTCTACGAAAACTCTGCTGATGTTGCTGCTATCCATGATCCTGAAACTGAGGGCGTGAACTCTTCCCTCATCCCTGAATCTCCTCAGTGATATATGCCTTCTCGGTAGCGTCACTCAAGGTCTAGGGGTCTGCCATACGAACAGGCCCTGCTATATTGTGGTTCAGTCCTTTGATAAACTTATGAACCAGGAGTTTCTCATCATGGAGATACTCCGCATAATGGGATAACTCGGTAAATCTACCATCATACTATGCCACTGTAAGTCCTCTCTGCTGGAGGTCATGAAACTCGTCTATGCGACGCTGCCTGTAATGATCTGATAAGTATTCGCATTGAAGTGCTCAATGAAGGTCTCCCATGTGAGAGTGTCTAATGAAAGGTGACGCTTGCACTCCTCAGTGTGCCACTAGGTATCCGCTGCATCTCGTAATAGGTGTACTGCTACACGAGCCTTCATGTTTCCCTCGTAAGGACGCAACGCAAAGCATTTGTCTAAGCTGATGAGCCAGGCCTCTACCTCGGCTCCCTCTATGGTCCCGACGAATGTAGGAGGGTTCAACCTCAATAAATCCCTAATGGGATCTCCTCTATCCCTATGCCCTCTGATAGGCTCATCTGTATAATAGTCATAAGGTCTGTGAACAATGTGCTCTACTCGTATTGCCTCATCATGCCTAGCATGGCATGAAGGACTCCTACTACGGGCCCTATCGGCTGAACCAACCTCCTCTACCATCGTCTCTGGCATCTCAATATAAGGCTCCACACGTGGTGCCCCTCACGGCTCAATGTTGGGCTCCACACATGGCTCAACACGGGACTCAGCTCATGGCTCCACGCGTAGCTCCTCTAACGGATCCTCGTGGGGCTCAACACGTGGCTCTATGCGCGGCTCAACTACAGCTGGTGGAAGCCTATCTAAAACTGCCTGTAAAGTCTGTAATATCTGTGGCCCAATGTTTGGTAGGGCTGGTGGTGCTTGTGGTACCTGTGGGACTGGCTGTGCCTATACCTTAGCTGAAGAGTCACTGTGAACCTCGAGGGATGGAGTGCGGCGGGACTGCGCTCGCCGAACTCGTCGGGGAGGCATCCTACAAAAAAATGAGGTAACCACAAATTAATTAAAGTTGTAGAAATAATAATGTGCCCTAAGCAAGCACAGTGTTTAAACTTAGGCTTTGATACCAAAAGCCATGCCCGCATTTCCCATGCGGTCACGACACACAACACACATGTCATGTCCATATTTGCCATGTGGTCATGACACAAATTACGAAAAACTTTTCTACCTATCCCTAGGAACCTCCTCGCACACGTCTGCGTGCTCGGTGGCAATACACATAAGGTGTAAACATGTCAACATAATTTGGGAAGGT
The DNA here is from genome assembly GCA_027924645.1 of Cunninghamia lanceolata. Lineage (NCBI taxonomy): Eukaryota > Viridiplantae > Streptophyta > Pinopsida > Cupressales > Cupressaceae > Cunninghamia > Cunninghamia lanceolata. The sequence goes on from BSBN01000209.1 coordinate 6,354,013, forward strand.
GCACTGTCCCACGCAGTCCCTTGCGTGATGATAGCCATCTAGGGGGTATACGACACGAAGTGTGTCGCTTTTAGGGTTAGACTGATTTAAATCTGAACCCCTAGTTTCCTAGGTGTGAAGATGATTCCACCAGCTTCAAGGCCTAACCTAATTCAGGTCCAAAATGAAATTGAAATAATGATTAAGAAAATGATGGAAGGATGGATGCATGATTAAAGTGGAATGGTGAAATAAAAGTAAATAAAATGCCGTAAAAATTAAACCCTAAGAATCTGGAAAAATTTCGACAGCATAACGTGTTTTCGATAAACGCATTAAAATTTTTAAAATAAACTCAAATAAGAAATTAAATAAAATTTAATAATAAAAATCAAAACTTAAGAACAAAATTAAAACAATTGAAAATGACAAAAATAAATATCCTCCAAGGTCGAATAAATCGACCTTGCATAAAAAAGTTTAAAAATTTGAATAATAAAATAAAATAATAATAACTGCCAAATTGGATTTTAAAAAAAATTGAATCCGTTAATAAATATAATTGCAATATTACATTTATTAACAAACTCAAATTAAGGAGGAAGGAGATTAAAATACTCCTTCCCGTAAAATAATAGTAAAATTGATAAATAATTAAAGTGATAATTAAACACGCTAAGGAGGAAATAAAATAATTTAATTAACTCAACTAAAATGAAATTCACGACAAGGAAAAATATTCTTCCCAAATCAAATAAAATCAATCTCTCCAAAATAAAAATTATTCACAAGGTAAATAATCAAAATGTAAAACTCCATTTAAATAAAACAAATTTAAAAGACACAAGGGATAAACTAAAAGCAAGAAAAAGAAATAGAGGTTTTTAGATAAAGAATTAAACATAACCCCACAAATTAAAATCCTCACAAATAAAATATCCTCTCAATAAAATAAGAAAAGCCCTAATTTCATAATAACTCTTAGTTTTCAAAATGAGAACCCTAGTCTTGTTTATACTATTGTTTCTTATGTTGCCCTAACTTTCTCTAACTCAATCTCTCTTTTCCTTTTTTTATTTCTCCCTCTTGTTTTGCAGGCTAGGGTTTCATGGCAGCCATGGTTTATTTTTACTAGCTCACACGGAGGTATACTCATGGTGTATTCTCATTTTTTTGTAACAGAGTGATATATATATATATATATACTTAATGGCTATGCTGATGATCTAAATTCTTGCAGGGTTAAAGAGAACCCTAGAGCGCCGCCGTCGTCGACCAGATAATAGATGATACAGGGTTACATGGATAAGGGTTGAAGTGGGGTGTGCGGCTGTGCGGAGGGGATTGCAGGGGCACGGGGAGGAGAGTACTGCAGCGTCTGGGTGCAGAGCTACGGAAATGGGGGGTGCGGGAGCTATGCTACGGAGTGGTTGAGGGTTCGGGGGTGTGAATGGAGGCACAGCCTCCTCCCCACACCATTGTTACATGAAGGGGTGCGGCTATGGGCATGACCATCCACAGTCCTACCAATGTTTTTTTTTTTAACATAAAAAACAACTCTATCTGTTATACGCAATCCGCCCCTAGACATAGATCTCTGTCTTCTATTCTGAGATCTATTTGTTATATACACATTGTTTATTGACTATGAAATATATATTCACTATTTTCTTTCTTTATTTAAAAAAAATAGTTAAATTTCCTACTTCATTTACTATATATATGATTTTATATAGGCACATATATATCTATATATATATGTATATACTTTAATATATATATACAGAGCATAAAAATGATATAGTTTTCCCCTTTTTTTATACAGAAAATAACCAGTGCATAAATAACAAGTTGAGTAAAATAAGAAATTATATATATATACAACCCAAAACTACTTTCCCACAATGAATTAAATGGCAGAAATATTCACTTTCAGTTTTACAAAATAAACTATAACAGTAGCTTTCCTTTTTCCCCATTTTTTTTGAAAAGAAACAAAACTTTTACACAGATAACTCTATATAAATTTTTTTTGAAAGCATTATGCAAGATAGAGAATGCATTTTTTTTTAATTTTCAACAGCAACAAATATTTTGAACTTCTAATGCAACAACAGAAAAACTAATTTAAACTTTCCTTTTCTTTTTGTATGCAATAAATTTCATTTAACAACACTCATATATATATATATATATATTTACAAGAAATAATGATAGAAAAATATATAAAATTTCACATGCATTTCACCAACTTCCCAACTCCACAAATAGGAAATAAACAACATTTTAATAGAATGAAGAAATTCTTTGCATTACAAAACTTTTGACAGCCAACTCCATGAGTATAAAACTTGGACAAAATTAAAATACAATAAGGCCATAATGGCCATGGCTCAAACAACTAATAAACTTCTAAAGCCACACAAAGTGAGCTTCACAACAACTCCATTTCTTCATAGAAAACACCTGCAATAAAACACAACAACAAGAACAACCCGGCCACTTCGAAATGCCCTCCTCCCTACCGTAGACTGGCAAGAGGGTCACCCCCGAGCTAGGGAGGTAGGGATTCACACGGGTGTAAACATTCCACAACAAGAATCAACAACATCAACACAAAAACATCCCCAAGGTTTAACACATAACTCAACTCATGAAAATGAGTTTGATGAGGGTAGGGAATGGACCCTTCTACTTCAAAGGCCACCTAAAATACTATAATACCAACCTCATGGCCTCAAGCCAAAAATCTCTAAAATCACAACTCTCCACAAATCACAAAATAACCTCCATGGCACTCTTGCCATTCAAATAATCTCCTCAACAAGTAAAAGCCCTCAAGGCATAAATAACAAAATGTGGGAGTGTCCTCAAGGAGATTCGTTTCCCCTACCCAAACAAGTTGAGCCTTACCTCCAAATGGAGGTGCTCTTACCATACTCCCATCCCACACAAAAACAAAGAATAACATACAACCAAAAACACAACATAACATAATAAATAAGCAAGGGAGAAGAAACTTAGTTCATGAGGCTTACCTTCAAAGCCCTATAATGGAGCACGTTTGGTGATGAGTGCCAAGCTTTCCCAACCTTTCAAATCTTTAAGAATTTCTCTAACTTCCCAAAATTGCACCAAAAATAGGAAGAACCCCACTCCTCAACAAGAGGAGGTAATATAGGCCATCAATTTTGGCCTTGGGGAATGAGAAGGTGACACTTGTCACCTTCTCCTTCCTCCTCCAATGCCACTTGCAAGCTAGAGGAAGTGTGAGGGTGACAAGTGTCATCCTCCAATTCCTTCTCAATCCTCACCTTATCCACTTGTGCTCTCACACATGTGTGAGAGGACAAGTGGTGAAGTGGCATCCCACTCAAACCTCCAAGAGGATAAGGGATGCCATATGGCATCCTCTTATTCTCTCAAAGAGCCATCTCCCTCCAGGATGTTCTCACATGTGTGTGAGAGTCTTGGAGGAAGATCCCACACACTTGGGAGTCTTGGAGACCTCCCAAGTCTTCCTTGGGAAAGGATTCCCAAATTTTGTGAAGGGAGATGAGTCTTTCCCAAAGCATGACTCATCTTCCACCTTCCGTAATTTCAAATTTTGTCACTTTGACTAAACCATAGTTTAGAGTGACCAAAAGTGAGTTAATCCAAGGGTTAGTTGTTAAAAATTGACCCTAGACCCATGGGTAACCAACTAGGGTAACTTTTGGGATACTAAGGCTCACCTAGGGGGTCATAAATCTACTTTAAATGGCCTCAAAAATAGAAACAAATACCAAGTGGTGTAAGTCAAATAAAAAATTATACAACTCTTATTATTACTTAATTAAACAAAGGGGTACTAGGTCAAAATGATAAAAAAATTAAATCAAGCATTTATATCAACATTCAAATCTCAAACGTGATCATTATCCCTCTTGGGAATGGATCGGTTTCATAGGGAATAACATTGGTGTGAATTCTACCTCCAATTTCCCATGGCTAGGGAATGTAAAAAGTTGCACATCTCGATCAAGTGTCAATCATATCATGAATAATCATAGCCGAAGCAACTGGAATTAAATTCACACAATCAAATACAACAATAATCAACTATCACATAAATCTGAATTAAACTGCATTTTTCTATCACATGTCAGATAATCATCATCACATAAATAACTAGAATTCACATCATAAAACATCATCTAATATATCTCGTATGTCGAATCAGAAAATAGCATCAAATATGATCAAATCGAATCACATATGTCTAATCAATGTCCTATCAAAATCAAGAGATAAAATCAAGTCTGCATAATGAAACCATAGTCTCTAAAAAGTTTGATAATGTCATCAACTGAAATGCATAACGATCAAAAGAAGGAAGGAAAAATAATCAGCCTCACAAGTTTCAACTGTCGGTGTGACTCCCTTCGTCGGCAAACTCCTGCAATCTTTGGCTGATGCCCGATGAACCAACACCCTTAGCGAGACTTGCTCCATCGGTGAAACCTTTAACTCATCCGCCAACTTCGCCCCTCTTCCTGATGGCATTTACCTTCGGTGAAACTTCCACTATCAGTCAGACTTTCTCCAGAGCTGCCGATAAGTTAATCACTCCGATGTCACTTCAGACCTTCACTTGTCAGCATGATAACTACCATTGGCCACCTTAGGGTTTGCTACGCCGATACACCGATACGCCATTATGCCATTGCACAGTCTATCTTCTCTTGAACCCTAGCACATGGAGATGCTAGGTCAACCTATTGTGTACCTCGTACTGTCTGGATCCTTTGCATTGCCAAACAATGAAACAAAATAGGAAACAAATGAATATTATACAACAAATCCATTCCAATGATTTCAACAGAAATCTCACCAGTGGAATGCTTCACATTGAAATTTTGCAACAATAGAAGTACAGAAAGGAAAGGAAATCTATAGCTATGTAATTTGTAATTATAGAGAATGGAAAATAAATTGACAAAATAGAATAGTTTGATTTCTCCTTAACACATTGCAGAATTACATTCAATCTCTCCTATGATCTGATTACAATGTCTAATTTGGTTCATTCCTCTGGGTTTATAAACTCGCCCTGAGGAAAACCAACTAATTCGCAGTGGCTGGGAGAAAACCAACCATCTCCAAGTGGCTGGGAGATTAACCGTCTTAAGACTAACAACCTGACAAAAGTGACCTAAGTCATTGGGGACTTACAAACAGAAAATGAAATTACATGCATTGGTCAAGATAGACCTTATTACAATAGAAAACATGATTTCAAAACAAAACATGGACTTAAATGCCTCACGGAGGCCACCTTGTGTTAGGTGCTCCTGCACCATACACCCCACCTTGAAAAGAACTCATGCCACATGAGTTGAGCCTTTGTCTTGCTCCACCATTATCCCTTGCTGCCGCATGTCTTTTCCATGATATCTGGAATGTAATCCTCTACCATGGGAGTAAAAACTCATGCCCAACATTGTAGTCTCTACTCACACCTTGCCATGAGTGAGTGCTTGCAACCAAATTTGGATGTTGCATGCCATGATTGCATACTGTCATATCCGCCTGAACACCTCTATCCAAAACCTTGGTAAATCCTTCTTGTACTGCTGCCATGGTAGAATGTGATGGTCTTTCAACCCTTGTTGGCTCTAGAGGACAAACAATGGTCCCTACTATGATAGCATCTCTTTCTTTCCAACCACCTTGTGGCTGCTTGTAAACTTTCTCTTTGACCTCCTTCTGATCCATCTTAGACATCACCACCTGATCTCCATCATTCAAAGCTGAAATCACCTTCAAACTTTGGTCTCTGACAACCCCACTCCTTGAGGTATCCTCAACTTTTCTTGTCTCTTCTTCATTGATGTTTATAAACTCTTTCTTACCCACCAAAATGATCTTGGCTGCCTTCTTTGCTTCACTCCTGTAATGGTGCCATAAAAAAAAGTCTTCCCATCCTTCTTACCATTTCCCTAGACACCATACTTTCTGTTGAACTAGAATCTATCACTACCTTGCATATTTTACTTGTGTTTTTGCAATTGATCCTGAAAAGTGATCTCCTTTGTGATGGTTCAGTCTACACTGGTTCTTTGAGCAACGTCCTCTTGATCATCAGATTTTATCCCATCTCTGATGTCAAATTCACTTCCGAAGATGTCACACTCCCTGCATCCTCTTGAGTCAATGTGGTTCTTCTCTCATTACCATGAGAAGTTGAGGCCTTCTCTAGACACTTATAAGCTGGATGCCCTATCTAATTACAGTTATAACATCTCATATTGGAGAACTTGGATCCTCTGCCTGATCCATTTGTCCCATCTCTTCCAATAGGCCTTCTTCCTTGGTAGCCTCCTCTGCTACTTGAGTCCCCAACTTGCTCTTCTTGGCTGGACTCACCACTAGGCCTCTGATTAGGACTTCCTCCTCCAAAACTGCCTCTGCCACTAAAATTTCTACCACCTCTTCCTCTACCTTGCTACTCACCTTTCCTCTGCAGCTTCTCTTTAGCTCTTAATGCTACTTGAAAGCATTTTGCCATGGTTTCAGGGGTAAACAAACTTATCTCATCTTAAATATTAAACCTCAGACCATTTAGATACCTTGCTACCTTGGCTTTTTCATCTTCCATGTACCCAAAATGAAGAGTGTATTTGTGAAACTCCTCGGTGTAAGTAGCCACATCCATATCTTTTTGCTTGAGGTTCTGTATCTTCTTGTAAATCTGCACCTCATAGTCAGATGGAAGGAACTGGAACTTGATCTTCTCCAGCATTCTGCTCCACAAAGATATCATACTCTTCCCATTCTTTACCCTTTCTCCTTGGGTGTAATTCCACCATGTAAGGGCAGCACCTTTGAGTATAGTTTTTGCAAACCTAACTCTCTTAGTTTCAGGAACTTCCTTGTATTCGAAGTAGTTGTTTAGAGCCTCAATCCATTCCATGACTTCATCAGCATTCATCTTTCCACTGAACATGGGGATATCTATCTGAGCCTCTGAAGAGTCCTTGCCAACAACCTTAATGGCTTCTAGGAAATGCTTCTGTTTAGCCGGTATCTCTACCTCTTCTTGTTCCTCTTCTTCTTCCGTGTTCTCTTCTTCCCCATCTAAACCTTTCTCTATCCTTTTTCCTATCTTCATTACCTTCAACTCTGCTTGGAGTGCTTCCCTGACTCTAGTTTTGATCATCTCTTCCATCTCCTTAAATTTCTTGGCCACTTCGGTGGTCATCCCCTTTGGAGGCATATTGCTAGCCTCTCCTTCGCTCTCCCTGTCTGACATATACCAGATCAACCACAAAACCTTTTATGGCTCTGATACCAATATGATGGAGAGCGTACAGCGGAAATCGCAGACCGGTTCCCTAATTCCTTATAGTTGGTAAGACTTGACAAATGAACCACCAATACATTTCGATTGGCCAGACAACCGTCGTCAGAAAGATTTTCCTAAGTCTTACCATGGTCCTACCTTATGCTGATGTGTCCACGACACCTCCTTCACTAAGACTTACTTCCATCGGCATAACTTTGAACTTGTCTCCCGATATTGCAACTCTTACCGATATGTGTTGTCTTCGGCGAGACTCTTCACTATCAGCAAACTTTGGAACTATTTTGTCAAGCACCCAAGTCTACCCGATGCCTCCTATTGGTGAGACTTCTTCCCCTGTTCGGCTGACGGTTAGTTCGATCGTGACCAATCTCTCATCGCTGAGACCTTTACCATCAGTGAACACTTATCAACTCAAGCTGATACACTGATGGGTTTCAACCGTCAGTGTGACTTCCTTCGTCGGTGAACTACTGCAATCTTTGGCCGATGCCCAATGAACCAACACCCTCGATGAGACTTGCTCCGTCGGTGAAACCTTTAACTCATCTGTCGATGTCATCCCTCTTCCTGATGGCGTTTACCTTTGGTGAAACTTCCACTATCGGTCGGACTTTCTCCGGAGGTGTCGATAAGTCGATCACTCCGATGTCACTTCAGACCTTCACTCGTCAGCGTGATAACTACCATCGGCCACCTTAGGGTTTTCTATCCCGATACACTAATACGTCGTTGCATAGTCTACCTTCTCTTGAACCCTAGCACATGGAGATGCTAGGTCAACCTACTGTGTACTTCACATTGTCTGGATCCTTTGCGCCATCGAACAATGAAACAAAATAGGAAACAAACAAATATTGTACAACGAAGCCATTCCACTGATTTTGACAAAAATCTCACCAGTGGAATGCTTCACATCAACATTTTGCAATAACAAAAGTACAGAAAGGAAAGGAAATCTACAGCTATGCAATTTGTAATTACAGAGAATGGAAAACAAATTGACGAAACATAATAGTTCAATTTCTCCTTAACACATTGCAGAATTACATTCAATCTCTCCTACGATCTAATTACAATGTCTGATTTGGTTCATTCCTCTGGGTTTATAAACTCGCCCTGAGGAAAACCAACCGTCTCCAAGTGGCTGGGAGACCAACTGTCTTAAGACTAACAACCTGACAAAAGTGACCTAAGTCACTGGGGACTTACAAACATAAAATGAAATTACATGCATTGGTCAAGATAGACCTTTTTACAACAGAAAACATGATTTCAAAATAAAACATGAACTTAAATGCCTCACAGAGGCCACCTTGTGTTAGGTGCTCCTGCACTAGGTCTACACTTGTAAGATCTTCCATCTCCTAGACTGGCATCTCCCGAAGTCTTTTTGTCTACTCTGAACATATGAAAGAAGAGGAAAATGTGTGTGGCTATATAGGATCTTGCCTTAATCAAGCCCCCGTTTTGGTATTCCTACCTCATGGATAGCCAAGATTAAATCCAGATGTTGTGTGTGCTCAGAAATCCTAAGTGTGAGTAGTAACATGCAAGATCTAACTGAATAATATCAAACCCTAATCCTATATAACTCAAGAAAATAGGAGGGAATGATGTAAAGGATTCTTCACTCAAGGAAGCTCACAACTTCACTTGAAGGACAAAGATTCATGGAAGGTCTATAGAATAAGAAGGTGATGCAAGCATACCCTTGCTAGGTACTCAAGCCAAACTCAAGTTGGTGGTTCTAACCCTTCTCCCAATCATGCAAAGTGCTTCAACCTAGGAGCCAATGAGATAGACTCAAGATCTCATCTCCTACTCTTCATATAAATCTCTCCAAGAGAAAAGTAGAACTCCACTTGAACAAAAACCTACAATAACACAATACCATAAAGCAAATAATAGTACAGAGCTTTCCGACATTCAAAATCAATCTTGTCATCTAGTTTAAAATGAGGTAAGTCACTTACTTTTATACAAGGCTATAGAAAAGATAGTAACTAGGATTAAAATGTAGCTAAGATAACATGCCAAGAAGTAAATTTGAATTTAGGGTGGGCCTAAGCAACATCAAAGCTAACTTGTAACTTAAAATTGCATCCCAAAATATGTGAGGGACCAGGGTGCTTGGGCACCCTAGGCCCGAGGCAATTTCAAGGCTCAAGTCTTCTCTTAATGTAGGGCTAACTCCAAATCTCAATTCATTTCTCAGGGTCATGAGGAAAATTTAATTAGAATCACGATATTTTCTGTAGATGGGACCAAAATAAGGTTTTAAGGTGGACCTAAAAATGGACTAGGCTTAGGATCACTAAAGGAAGGAGCTAAACATAGTGAAATTGTGCCTACACACAAGTGTACACAATTTACTACGCTACATTTAGCCCCCACTTTAGCAATCATATGGCACTACATGCATATGTAAGCTAAAGGATAGGAATTTAAAAACATTTTGCAAAGAGGATATCAAAAGGATACTGTAGACGATGCATATCATCACCACAAAAGAGGGTGAACCTCCTAGCCTGTGATGCTGCAAACCATAGTGTTATTGTGATAAGATAATCCTACAACTAACAAGTGTATGTGTTAGTCCAAAATTCTAAAGTGGAAAGGTGATGTTATTCCTATTTCTACTTGCTACTTTAGGATGTAGAAATAGGGTGGCAATCTTTCCACTTTGACTTTCTAGAGAGATGAGGTTAATGAATATGTTTTGGTAGGGTCATTCTAACAAATAATGCCAAGATGCAAAACATATGGTTGTGAAGATGGAGGAACTAGGAATTTAATGCAATGAAAGACACTCAAATCTAAGTTTGCTTGCCCAAGTTATCGATGTTTAGATGAAGAGATGTCTATAGAAAAATTAGTCTTTGACCCTAGATAGTAATTAGGAGTTCTATCTTTTTACTATAAATAGTAAAAGTAGTTCTCACACTTTACCATTCTATTGTCATTTTTAGTCTTTGAGGAGATAGAGCAAGGAGGAGATCCATCATTCTGAGCTGAAGGCCATATCAACCACTAAGGCTGGAAGCACTATGGAGCTGAGTAGAACAGGGACTTAACAAGCATGAGGTAGGTGTCTATCCATCTTGCAACTTCATTTTAGTGATTATTTTAATGATTTGTTTTCAAATTTTGAGCCAAAATTGGCCCAGGGAACACTTTTTAGTGTCAACCTAGGGCGCTATTGTCCTCTTGGGGCACCCCAAACCTTTCTAAGCACCCAATTCCTCCTTGAGCGCCCCAAACCTGTTTGGGCGCTCTAGTCCTAGGACAAGGCTAATGATGTTTTTTACTGATTGTTGATGAAGTTTTTAAGAATGAAGTCTGATGCATACTTTTTATTTTATGTTTTAGGATCTATTAGGGATGCGATAGCATGCCAGTGATTATCTATTCACATTGTTGCATAATCGATCGAGCACACATACTGACACAGAGATGGGACATCTATGAAATGTTGGACTATGGTGGGTGTAGACTATGCCCATGATGACATACCACTGTTCTATGCTAATGGCACTCATGGAGTGGTGGAACATAGATACATTCACTTTTCATCTTCTGATAGGAGTGAAGACCATGACCTTAGAAGATGTGTATAGGATACTATGATTACCTGTGTGCATAGAGGTAGTTAGGGTCATAGAGCAGAGGTCTAAGGACTACACTCGTGCAAGCCAGCTATACTTGCTAGAACACACAATACCATCGAGTGCTTGAGGACACATCAAAATCAAGTTTTAGAGTAGGGTGTGACTATTATACTGACTGTACATCACATCATGATTGCTACCATTGCACTATTTGTTACACAGGATGGGTAAGGCACACACCTTCACAGGGGGCATAGTCCATACCATTAGAGTGATGGAGGAGTAGAGGTTAGTATACTCCTGGGGATAGAGTATGCTTGTTCACCTATAGTATGATTTAGGTCACTATGTACACTGCCAAGTACACAGCTTGATGATATGCATGCTCCTATAAGTGTGGGAATTTGAGCATATTACATGCACAAGGCCTATGGATTATTTGATAGAGACTATTTGGACAAACCCATGAGCACACACCTACGAGCTGAGAGGATCGTGGAGACATGGAGATTTAATTTTTTGGAGGATTGTATTAGGCAGGCTATAGGCAGAGGTCATCTCATGGAGAACATAGAGGGGATGTAAACCATGGATGGGATAGAGAAGGCATCTAGAGAGGATCCAAAGGGATCAGTTGTTGACCAGTCACTAGATGGCATCGTAGTTGCCTTCTACTATGATAGAGTGATGAGGTAGTTCAGACAAGTGCAGGAGGTTCCCGCCACATGACCATTCTATGTGAGGTCATCACGTTGCAGGGTGCAGCCTTAGGATAGTGCATGACTCACCAGTGCAGACATGGTGCTGAGTGATTCTGATGATGATATAGAGGATGATGATCCTATCTTCAATGCTGAAGATGTAGGTGTGAGCCCTATTAGTTGGTTACTTGATAGAGAGCTGTGAGGCCCACCCTTGTAGGACAAGAAGTAGTTGCCCTCTTGGATCGTGTTGTTCTTCTTCACCCTAGTGAAGGGTTTGATCTATGGGATTATCACCCTATCTTGGGTTAGTGAAGTGATGTTGTGGTGTGAGGCCTGCTTTTATCTCACCTTATATTTTTGCTTATGATACTTATCGTTAAGGCTTTATGATGGACATGTAGACATTTGGGGACTACTGATCCCGTGCTTAGACCTTCTTTACTATATCTTATGCTTGATTAGATATATGGTTTATGCCTTGTGGATGATTAGATCTCATGTTAGATTTCATTTGATGATATGATGTTTAGAAGCTATGATTTCATTTGACGTTATTGGTATGTGTAGTGATGGTGAAATTGATGATATATCTTACATTATGTGATCTTGGTTATACTTCTGAAGGGTTAATAAATTGAGAAACATATATATGTTAGCATGTGGTTATTATTGATGTTATATGTGATTATGCGATCATGTGTGTGTGATATGTAGTTCACTTCACTTTGGCTATTTGTACCATATATTATTAATGGGTTTGTAGAAGTGTGCAGGTAGCTTTCCATGCCCATGGAAAATTGGAGGTCAGACAATAACCATATGTTATATCTCTGTTAAGCTGACCTAGTCCTAAAGTGGACTAAGGTCATTTGTGGATGAGAATGATGATTATTTTGTATTTGATTTATGACATTTTGTAAGGTTTACCCCTTTTAATTTATCTCTTGATGTGTTGTAAAAATTTTAATGTTGGGTTTGCACAATTTTTAGTGCTAAATGTTTGGAGCCCTTTTCAAGTGAATTTATGTGTGCCCTAGTGTTAATAATGGTCAAATACTGACCCTAGGTCATACCCATAGGGTCTAGGACCATTCCTAACATGTTTAAACTTGTTTTAAACCATGTATGGTCACCCAAACTTGGCCGTTGAGTCAAGTGACGAGTTTGGGAGATGTGAGAGGTGGTTGGCATGTCACCATCTCACCTAACCTAACCTCACCCACTTGGGTAAGTGATGTAGAGCACGCAGCGAAGCGATAAAAATAGTTCAAAAATATTGAACTATTGCTGTGGTTGAACCTTTGAACCACTTGAACTAAATGAACTCGCTGAACCTACGGTTAATGAACTGTTGAACCGTTGAACTTCATGAACCATTGAACCTTTCAACTATCGGTTCAACATACTTCCATCGCTCAGACTTAATGTTGTTAGCAACTATTGGTTGAACCGTTTGAACCTCTTGAACCCATTTACACCTTGTTGAACCAGCGAATCAATTGAACCTTTGTATCTCGCTGAACTCGCTGAACCGGTTCAACCGTCGGTTTAACTATCGGCAACGCTTATCGGCCAACCCAGAATTCCTTTGGCCGATGCACCACTTACTCCGATGAACCGATTTAACCGTTGAACCTTTGAACCAGTTCAACCAAATGCTTTTGGCCATCTCAAAAATCCTCTCGATGGTTCTTCTCACCTCGATGCATTACTTAACTTTCTATTGCTGGTTCCCTCTACCGATCCTTCCGGTCATTCCTTACATCATTAGAAATGTATCTTTCCAAGGTATATTCAAAAGGTGTATTTTGATAGACATTCTAAACATGTTTTTGCAACCTCGACACACAATTTTAGGATACACACGAAATGTATATTTGCCTACAATTGCGATATACACATGAATTATATATCCAATGAAACAATGCCAAAATCTTACGCCGAGAATGTCCTTTGCAACCAAACTTGTAGTCTCTATTTTGTTGAGCCCTAGCACATAGAGATGCTAGGCTCTCTACTGCGACAATTCTTCCAGAGATTGGATTCCTTGTCCCATTCCGCCATAAACACGAACAAATAGAAAACTATGTACAGGGTCCATTCCACTGATTTCAAAGAAATCCACCAGTGGAATGGTTTCAATCATGCATCTCAACAATAGAAAACTAAATTAAGTATAGAATAATTCTATAAAGAGAATATACACAGAACAATTTGATACACAGAGAATTTACATAGAACTCAGAATTTGTAAACACAAACTGACAGAATTTTCTATTTCTTTAATCAAACTTCATCTCCCCCTCTATCTGTTCCATAAATTTGTTTATAGTCTCTTCCCATCCAGTTCCAACTGGAATACCAAAGGTTGGAGTCGTTACAACTTCCCTATTTCGGATTTTCTTTAACCAATATTATAAGCCAAAATGCTAACTAATCACATGACACATGTTTAGCACAAGACAACAAAACACCTAACAACACGACACATGATTTAATCATCCACATACCCCAAATGTCCAAGATGTCCAAATTGGCTTATCAGGATGCCAAACTTGTGACACTAGTTCACATGGTGGGGTCTTTATTACAAACATGAAATAACAACACAAATACTTCATGACAACATGAACATACATAGAAATGCATAAAACATAACAACACATTAAAACCTTAGTCGTCTCCCTCAGATGTATATTTGGCTTGTTGAAGGGGTGCTCCTGCACCATACTCCCCAGGAGAAGAGATTTCAAGCCCACTTGAGATTAGAGTTTGAAAGTCTACACCATTGTTTGTGATCTGATCTTTAGTCATTCAAACTGCCTCTAAATCAGGTTTCCCATGGCAAGCCACCAAGTATTTCATGTATTCTTTGTTCCTCGTCTTCTTTGCCACTCTTGAGTCTAAAATCTTCTTCAAGTTTGGCAGATCATGCTTAGGAATATCATCATTTGATGTACCCTGCAATGGTTCGTATTCTACATTTGCATTATGCTTGTATGGAGTTAAATCAAATACATTGAAAATGGGTGACAATCCAAGGTCAGGAGGAAGTTGGATCTCATAAGCATTCTGCCCACACTTCTTCAAAATCTGACATGGTCCAATCTTCCTCTACATTAGCTTGGTATGTTTACCTTTTGGGAGCCTCTCCTTCTTCAGATTTACCCACACCAAATATCCAACATCAAACTGTACATCTCTCTTCTTCTTGTCAGCATATGCTTTGTACTTCAATGTAGTTTGTTGGAGTTGGCTCTTGACTTGATCATGCACCTCCTTGATGGCTGATGCAAAAGTTTCTCCATCTGCACTAATAGACTCTTCTATAGGCAAATCTCTTAACTCCAAAATTCCCCTTGGATGAATACCATATACCACTTGGAAAGGTGACTTCCCTGTACTTCTATTGATGGTGTCATTATATGAAAATTTTGCTTGTGGTAGGATGTTATCTCACTTCTCTCCATGTTGCCTTGTCAAACACCTTAGCAAATTACCCAATAAATGGTTGACCACTTTAGTCTGACCATCTATTTGAGGATGGTAGGCTGATGAGAAGGATAAGTTGGTTCCAAGTTTCCTCCAAAGAGTCCTCCAAAAGAGGCCAATAAATCTCACATCTCTATCTGACACTATGCTCAATGGCAATCCATGTATTCTCACTATCTCCTTGAAAAATAGATCTGCAACATATGAAGCATCACAAGTGGTTTTGCATGGTAAGAAGTGTGCCATTTACTAAATCTGTCTACTACAACAAAAACACTATCATATCCCCTCCTTGTTCTAGGCAAACCCAACACAAAGTCCATGCTTATGCTCTCCCATGGCCTAGAAGGAATGGGTAGTGGCTAATACAAACCTGCATTAGTGGATCTCCCTTTTGCCTTCTAACATATCACACATGCCTCCACAAATCTCCTCACATCTGACTGTAACTTGGGCCAATAGTAATGCCTCTTCACAAGATCAAGAGTCTTATCCAGACCAAAATGTCCTGCCATGGCCCCACAATGTTTCTCCCTAATAATATTTAGTCTCATAGAACACCATGGAATGCACAACTGTCCACCTTTGAAAAGTAATCCATCTTGGATCAGAAATGCAGAGAACTCAGCATGATATTTTTCCCCAAAGGAAGTACATACCTTGTATATCTCTCCAAAGTCATCATCATCATCATACATGGACTTCAAAGAGTCAATGCCAACAATCTCCAATTGGATCTGATTTATGGTTAGAGCCCTCCTGCTCAAAGCATCTACTACCCTGTTCTTGACCCCTTTCTTGTGCTTGAGTGTGAAGGTGAAAGCTTGCAAAGTCTCCACCCACTTCATATGCCTATGGTTCAGCTTCTCTTGGTTGTTTATGAAAGTAAGGGCCTGATTATCTGTGAACACTATGAATTCTTTTAGCATCAAGTAATGCCTCCACTTTTTGAGTGACTGTACTAGAGCGTACATCTCCAAATCATATGATGAGTATCTCTTCTTTGCATCATTTAGTTTCTCACTGAAAAATGCAATAGGCCTACCTTCTTGACTGTGTACTGCCCCAATTGCCATGTGGCTTGCATCACATTCTACTTGGAAAATCTTGTTGAAGTCAGGAAGTGCAAGGACTGGCTGCCCTGCCACCTTCTTCTTCAATGTTTCAAATGAATCATTTGCCTCCTTTGTCCAAGTGAATCTGCACTTCTGTCCTCCTTTTATGGTGTCAAGCATGGGTGTACAAACATGACTAAACCCTTTTATAAACTTCCTATAGAAGGTTTCTAACCCATGGAAACTTCTAACATCATTCATGGTTCTAGGAGTTGGCCAAGACAATATGGCACTTACCTTCTCTTGATCCATTTTTAGTTTTCCCTATGAGATGACAAAACCCAAATAGATGATCTCCTCCTGCATGAACAAACACTTCTCCAAGTTGATCATTAGCTGCTCTTCATGTAACCTTTTGAGGACCAGGTCTATATGTTTGAGGTGCTCTTCCCTTGTATTACTGAAAATTAGGATGTCATCTAGATATACTATGACAAATTTGCCTATGAATTCCCTCAATACCTCATTCATCAACCTCATAAAGGTACTAGGGGCATTGGACAAACCAAAAGGCATGGCCTTCCACTCATATAACCCCTCATTGGTCTTAAATGCAGTTTTCCATTCATCTCCTAGCCTAATCCTAATCTGATGATAGCCACTCTTTAGATCTATTTTTGTGAAATATTTAGCACCCCCCAAGCAATCAAGAAAATCTTCTCTCCTAGGGATTGGGAACCTATACCTGATTGTTATTTTGTTGATAGCCCTTGAATCAGTACAAAGTCTCCAAGTGCCTTCCTTCTTTGGTGGTAAGTCAGTCGGTACTGCACATGGGCTTAAACTCTTGCCAATTAGGCATGTCTCCAACAATTCCTCAATCTACCTTGCTACCTCTACATTCTATTCTGGGGTAAGCTTGTATGCTGCTTTATTTAGAAGTGTAGATCTTGGGATCAGATCTATGCAATGGCTGATGTCCCTTATAGGTGGTAGGGACCTTGGCATTCCATTAGAGATGATGCCTTTGTACTTGTCCAATAGTTCTTGGATAGCTGGATCTATGAACCTTTGCTTCTTCTCTCCTTTGACTTCCTGCTGCTACTCCTTGTTAACCTTTAGGCATGGAATTAGAGCATATGCAACTACACCTTCTTCTACTATCTCTTTCATGAATTTTTTGCCTTCTACCATCATCACCTTGACTTCTTTCCCTTTTGATTCCACCTCATTCTCCATCAACAGTAGCAACTCTATCACCTTACCATCCTTGGTGATTGAATATGTGTTTCTAACTCCATCATGGTGTGCTTTCAAGTCATATTGCCATGGTCTTCCAAATAGGAGATGGCAAGCATCCATCTTGGCAATGTCAAAGAATAATATGTCCTTGGATGGTCCAATTTGAAACTCCACCCAAACCTGTTCTTCCACAACTGTTTGCTGACCTTGGGTGAGCCATGAGACCTTGTATGGGTGAGGATGTGGTAGTTTTCTAAGCTTAAGCTTTTCTATCATTTCAAATGACACAAAATTTTCAGTGGATCCAGAGTCAATAAAAAATTTACATACCTTTCCTCCTGCCCTGCAAGTAGTTCTGAAGAGAGACTTCCTTTGTGGGGGTTCTTTATCAGGCACCTTCATATTGGTCATTGCTCTCCTAATCATCAAAGTTTCTCCCTTCTCAGGATATCCATAACTATCAAGAGCATTCACACTTTGAAAAGTGTTTGAGCTTGTCACACTTTGACAATCAGATACTTGGATCAGATTTATCCTCCTTTCTCCCATTGAACTTGTTGCCTTTTCTGGACATCTGATGGCTATGTGGCCTTCTTGATTACAATTGTAACATCTGAGAGGTCCTCTGCCCTGAGATCTCCCTCTAAATGGTGGTCTTCTGCCCCTAAAGTTTCCTCTTTGATTGTAACTTCCCCCTTGATTTTGACTATTGTCTCCTTTGTTGTTCTCTTGATTTGATTCACCTTGGTGTCCAAATCCATTTCCTTTGCCTTTGAAAGGACTTCTTCCCCCTCTTTTCTATCTCCCTCTTCCTCTACTATTCTGCTCTCGTCTTCTCTTTAATTTCTCTTCCACTTTGAGTGCTAATTAGTAGCATTTTTGGACTGTCTCTGGGGTATGCAAATTTATGTCTTCTTGGATGTTAAACCTCAATCCATTGAGGTACCTTTCCACCTTCTCATCCTCACTCTCTTTTACCTTTGTCTTGACACATAATTTCATGAACTCTTCTATGTATGAACTGACATCTAACTCCTTCTGCTTCAAGTTTTGTCTCCTCTTATGTAGTTGGATGTTGTAATCCAACAGAACATAGGCTTCCTTTACTAAAGTCGCCATCTTCTTCCAAGTAGTAACTCTATTCTTTCCTTCTTTCACCCTGTCATCTTGGATGAAATTCCACCAAGTTAGTGCAGCCCCTTTCATTTTGAATTGGGCCATCTTCAGCCTTTGGTGGTCTGGTATCTCCTCGGTCTCAAAGAAATTATTCAAGGAGTCTATCCACTCCATCACGGAATCAGGATCCATTTTGCCTGCAAACACTGACAGGTCTATTTTCATATCCATGGTCCTTCTCTCCATGGATTTAAGGACATTGAGTAAGGGCCTCTGGTCTGCAGGAACCTCTATCTCTTCTTGCCTAGGGATCTCCTCTTCATCCATGTCTTCTCGTTCACTAGAATATTCTTCTCCCTTCTCTACTATGTCCCTCAACTTCTCTAACTCTTCTTTCAAGGCCTGATTCTGAGCCCAAGCTACTCTGCTCTCTTCCATTTGCTTATTCACTAAGATAGCCAATTCAACATTTGTCATCTTTGCTAGGTACTCTTGTGACCCCTCTTCGTCTGATATCTTGTCTTCTTCTTCTACCCAAAGAATACTCCTTAGCTCTGATATCACTTGATGCAGAGCACGCAGTGAAGCGGTGAAAATAGTTCAAAAATACTGAACTATTGTTGTGGTTGAACCTTTGAACCACTTGAACTAAATGAACTCACTGAACCTACGGTTAATGAACCGTTAAACCATTGAACTTCATGAACCATTGAACCTTTGAACTATCGGTTCAACATACTTCCATCGCTCAGACTTAATGCTGTCAGTAACTATCGGTTGAACCGTTTGAACCTCTTGAACCCATTTACACCTTGTTGAACCAGTGAATCAATTAAACCTTTGTATCTCGCTGAACCCACTAAACCGGTTCAACTATCGGCAACTCTTATCGGCCAACCTAGAATTCCTTTAGCCGATGCACCACTTACT
This sequence comes from Cunninghamia lanceolata, assembly GCA_027924645.1. NCBI lineage: Eukaryota > Viridiplantae > Streptophyta > Pinopsida > Cupressales > Cupressaceae > Cunninghamia > Cunninghamia lanceolata. The sequence continues at coordinate 6,373,487 of BSBN01000209.1, forward strand.
CTGATGAACTGATTGAACCGTTGAACCTTTGAACCGGTTCAACTGTCAGTTGAACCAAATGCTTTCAGCTATCTAAAAAATCCTCCCGATGGTTCTTCTCACCCCGATGCATTACTTAACTTTCTATTGCCGGTTCCCTCTGCCGATCCTTCCGGTCATTCCTTACATCATTAGAAATGTATCTTTCCAAGGTACATTCAAAAGGTGTATTCTGATAGACATTCAAAACATGTTTTTGCAACCCTGACACACAATTTTAGGATACACACGAAATGTATATTCGCCTACAATTGCGATATACACAGGAAATATATATCCAGTGAAACAACGCCAAAATCTTATGCCGATAATGTCCTCTGCAACCAAATTCGCAGTCTCTATTCTATTGAGCCCTAGCACATAGAGATGCTAGGCTCTCTACTGTGACAATTATTCTAGAGATTGGATTCCTTGTCCCATTCCGCCATAAACACGAACAAAAAGAAAACAAAATAGAAAACTATGTACAGGGTCCATTCCACTGATTTCAAAGAAATCCACCAGTGGAATGGTTTCAATCGTGCATCTCGACAACAGAAAACTAAATTAAGTACAAAACAATTCTATAAAGAGAATATACATAGAACAATTCGATACACAGAGAATTTACACAGAACCCAGAATTTGTAAACACAAACTGACAGAATTTTCTATTTCTTCAATCAAACTTCGTCTCCTCCTCTGTCTATTCCATAAATGTGTTTATAGTCTCTTCCCATCCAGTTCCAACCAGAATACCAAAGGTTGGAGTCGTTACAACTTCCCTATTTCAAATTTTCTTTTAACCAAGATTATAAGCCAAAACACTAACTAATCACACGACACATGTTTAGCACAAGACATAAAAACACCTAACAACACGACACATGATTTAATCATCCACATACCCCAAATGTCCAAGATGTCCAAATTGGCTTATCAGGATGTCAAACTTGTGACACTGGTTCACATGGTGGGGTCTTTATTACAAACATGAAATCACAACATAAATACTTCATGACAACATGAACATACATAGAAATGCATAAAACATAACAACTTATTAAAACCTTAGTCTTCTCCCTCAGATGTATATTTGGCTTGTTGAAGGGGTGCTCCTGCACCAGTAAGTTTACCCTTGTCTTAAGTGCTTTAGAAGCTTCTTGAAGCTTATCACATGTGTGATACCTCTTCCCTATGCTCTCACACATGTGTGAGAGCACTTGTGGGGAAGAGTGTAGCTTAGTTAAATGAGAAGGTGACAAGTGTCACCCCCTCATTCATGAGAAGCTTCCTTTGTGTGCTCACATCTCCCTATGCTCTCACATGTGTGAGAGAATTTGTGGGAGAGTGTGTAGCTTTGTGGAATGGGTAGATGACAAGTGTCACCTCCTCATTCTTGTGGGGTTGTGAGGAGGGTTATGTGGATGGAGGGGAGTGTGACAAGTGTCACCTTCTCATCCATTAGGGTTTGAGAGCCTTGCCTATTTATCTCTCTCCTTGAGATGAGATGAGGGTTCTTTCTTTTGGGATTTTTATGTTTGTGTTGGGGAGGAGAGATGGACTTGTAGAACTTAGAATTATTTTGGGAGTACTTGTGGAAATCTCTTCATCAACATCCTCCATCCTTGAAGCTTGAGAGGTATTCCTCAAGGATTCAAGCCTATTGTTTTTACTTGTTTTTACTTATGCAATATGTATGTATATGATTGTTGTGCTTATGTTCTTTTAGTTTTGTGTATGTGAGTTTTAACGGGTTGTTGGGGTGAGCTCTCCATGTGAGAGAGCTCACCTTTGTCTTAGGTGAGAGAGGTGTGAACCTCTTTGGTTTGCCCTCTTGGTTTTGGTATAGTTTTTATGGCCATGGGCCTTGTGTTGCAAATTTGAGAAGTATGGTTTTATGGCAAGAGTGCCTTGGGTTGGAAATATGAGAAGTGTATGGCAAGAGGCCAAGGTTTTATGAGTATTTGAGTTATGGGTCTCCTTGAGTTGAGAGTAGTCTACTCTCTCACCCTTCAAACTCATTTTCAAAATGGGTTAGTAAGTGTTCTTCCTTGGGAGGGTGTATTTGTGTTTGGTGTGTGTGTTTTGTAACCCTTGTGGTATGAACCTTGGGTATTGAAAGGCCTCCTAGCTTGGGGGTGGCCTACTTGTAGGCCTAGGTTGGGAGGAGAGCTTCCCATGGGCTGATGAACTATTTGGTTTGTTTTGAAGGTTCATTTGGTGGATATAGAGGAGTTGGATTTTTGAAGAAACTAAGAGTTTATTGGTTTTGTTGGAGTTGTAAAGTGTTGGCAGTATGGATGCCTTGGCGTATTTTGGGCTTGTAATAGTGTTTTTAATATGAGAGTTAAATCTCTCTCTTAAGAGTTCTTGTTGTATTTTTACATCCCTTGTAATAATATTGTTTTTTCTTAGTATAATGTAATGGCATAAGTTTTATAATTCTTTTGTAAAAAAAATATTTATGAGGTGTGAATGCTAAAAATAGTCTCTCTCTCTCTCTATTCTATTTAGATAGAAAATACATGAATAAACTTGTAGGAAGGAAAATAAATATTTTGCTAATATGGATAAGTGAGAGAGATAAATAAACCCCTTGATCAAATAAAGAATATGTGATTTATTTCATCTTTATAAGCATTAGATTATAATTTCATTGAAAGTTGAAATTTACCCTTTCTTATAATAGTGGGAGACTATACATACATACATACATACATACATACATACATACACACACATGATTTTAGCTCACTATTTTTATTTATAATTATGTGTGTGTGTATATATATATATATATATATATATATATATATATATATATATATATATATATATATATATATATATATATATATATATATATATATAAATAATGTTTTATTATTATAAAGTAGAGTTTAAATTAGTAGAGAGGTAAATCTTTTATATGAGGAAAAGCATTGAGAAATAAGGAACTGTTCGAAGTAAGATTAGATTGCAAGTTTTTTTATATATTTTTTAAAAATATAGGAAATTCAGGTCCGGCCCCTTTGGTGCCACCATTTTGGGGATTACTTCCTATCTACCGTCGTGGTGCCAGAGTTCTAACCCTATGGCATTTCTTACATTCTACCCTGAAAAATGTGAATCAGCTCTGCGAACTCTTTAGACGCCTTTTCACTTGTATAATATGAAACCCTATGTGGAATACTGTGTGTATATATATATATATGCTCACTGATTTTTCATATATTGAATTCATTATATCTACTATGTATTTTATTTAGTGTATAATGTAATTAATGGCATATATATATATATATATATATATATATATATATATATATATATATATTACTGTGCATGAGTTATGATTCCTATATAAAATACTAGCTCTTTGTTTTCAATACAAAAAAAAATTACACACAAAGATATATTTTCTTTATTTCCCACAACAATGTATATGTGTGTGTGTGTGTATACATTTGTATATATACACAGTTGTATTTTACACAGGAGTCATAACTCATGCACGGTAATATATATATATATATATATATATATATATATATATATATATATATATATATATATATATATATATACACTGATTTTTCACATATTGAATTCATTATATCTACTATGTATTTTATTTAGTGTATAACCATTAATTACATTATATACTAAATAAAATACATAGTAGATATAATGAATTCAATATATGAAAAATCAGTGAGCATATATATATGGGAAATAAAGAAATTATATCTCTATGTGTAATTTTTTTTGTATTGAAAACAAAGAGCTATTAACTTATTTTGTAGCAATATACAGGTTAGAGAAGAAATATAAAAAATGTTAGTAAACAATGGAAAACACAGAGAAACGATCAATATTAATCTTGAAACTGTGCATGCAACAAAGAAAATAGGAAAATAGATTAGTAGACCAAAATGCAAATGTTAGAGAGAAATTATTTCAACCTATAGGAAAAGAAAATTGATAGAAAAACAAAATATGATAGAAAATAATTGATCCCATTTGGGAAGATACTTTCCTCTTTGAAAAGTACCTTCCCACTTGCTCCTCTCCTTGAAAACTTGCAACCCGTTAGAAAGCAATCTGAATATGTGAGAGCAAATGAGAGATTAGAGTGCTTTTATAAATTCATTTCTAGGGTTTGGTGCCCTAGAGATTAGGAGGGTGTTAGTGAATTAGACCTAGTTTACCTATTTTAAATTCACTTAGAGAGTGGGAGTGTTTTTTTTGGATTTTATTGTGGGAGTGCTTTAATGCTTTTCATTTAATTTTTACCTTTTGTATCTATAGAGGAAATGTATTTAGAGAGATGGTCTATTTTTATTTAATGTGGGATTTTTGGACTCTAGTGTGGATATGCTTTAATTATTTTTATTTAATTTTTACCTTTTGTATTTATGGAGGAAATACAATTAGAGAGATATGGTTATTTTTATTTAAAGTGGAATTTTTGGACTTTAGTGAAATGTGCTTTTATGCCTTTATTTAATTCTATTGTTTTGTTTTCAAAAAGGGAAAAGACATTTAAATTATGTGTAAAATTAATAAAGTGTTTGGTATTTAATTATTCATTCTTTTCAAACCTTATCTTAGCAAAGTGAATAATTTTTTTTAAAGTTTAGATTTAATTATTTAAGCCTCCTAGTTAATTATTAAATCTCTAAAGGTGTTTTCAAATCTATTAATTAAATGGTTGGATTTTGTTAATTAATCCCTCTAGTGCTTTATTTAATTCTCTAAGGGTAAAATAATTTAGTGAATTTAATTTATGCAATTATTCCATTTAAAATTTGAAAGGGGTTGATGTGTAGTTTAAATTTAATTTAATTTTGCAACTCTCCCTTAATTGATGAGATGGTGTTATGCTATCGAAATCACTAGGGAGATTTAATCCTTTTTAACCCGTTATGCTGCCAAATTTTCCCTAGACATTAGATGGATAAATTTAGTTAATTAATTTGATTTTTTTCACCCTTTTTTGCATTATGTGTTGATTAAATGCCTTAGGTTGAAGATTGATTTGTGGCATTAATTTTAATGTTATTTTATAGGTTTATAATTGTTCTTATGTTAGATTTGATTCACATCGAAATCATTCCACCTCTTTTAGTGAAACCTAGGGTTGGATCCCAAAATGGAAGCCAACCCTCTTAGCATCACTCCACGCGACACATACCCCCTTAGTGTCTACCACTTCGTAGGGTTTCAAAAATGAGTTCACATTATCCCATTTTTGGATTGACTTCCTTGCCTTTGGGTGACATGCCTAATGTAGGTTGCTAATGCAACTACATTACATGCATGTATCACCAAGTGCGCTTGATGCACGCAAGGGGGTTTTTAGAGTCAGGTGGAAAAGTTTTTGACATTTCGTGTCATGACCACATGACAAATGTAGACATGACATGTGTGTTGTGCGTCATGACCACATGGCAAATGTGGGCATGACATTTGGTTTCAGAGCCCATGTTTCAAACACTTGGATCTCTGGGTGTGTGTATTTGTTGAGTTGGGCGATGGTAGATCATGCATACTCATGTTGCATGTCTGACTCTAGCTTGTATAGCGACGAGTTCATAAGACACCTTGCATGGGAACAACTCGATTCCCTCATTTTTTCTTCCTCTAACCCCCCCACATACGACAAGGTGTCGTAGGTACTTGGGGTGTGTATTCTTGATGAATAGAATAATTGAAGGACCATGTGAGTTTTGAGTTCAAGAGTTAGTCAACTCCTTGATCTAATGCTATCCTAAAAGGATGTTATTGGTCAAGTTTTGCTAAGTGTTTCGTTCGAGCTAATCCTTGCTCCTTGTCCTAGTTGATGTTGCTTTTTGACCCTTCCTTAGGGGTTGTATCAACTTGTTGTAGGTCACACCCTTCGAAATGTGTTGTTGTGGTAAAGTTATTCTCTTTTGGCCACCTTGTAGGTTTTCCCTAGTGAAAGTTGAGTGGCACGTTGCTAGTCGTGAGAGCCTTTGCATCGTTTGAGACTTGCCCTTTTTATGAGAATGTTAAGTTGTGTTTATCCTACCATGTTTGAGGAAAGAAATGTATTAAAGTGGTACGCTAATCTTGGACAAAGAATTATGTACCCTATTTCATTTAATCTTCACCTTGTGTCACTTAGTTAACCTTTGTATCTTGGGGTAAGTTGTGTCTTGGCTAGAAGACCCTTGGTCGGGATGCGAGGAAGTTGTAAATCTACAGTTATCCTTCGCCTTGTTATAAGATTAAGTTATCTTGATGGGTAGTTGTCATCCAAAGTGTGAAAGGAGGATAAATTGGTATATTCTCCTGTTAGGGTCGCTTGGTACCTTCATCTTGAATTTGGTGTGGAGGATGTTATAAGAGTTGGCATGTAAGGCCTATCTTGGTATCTTCTTATGTAATCCTTTTGGTTAGATGAAAGGTTAAGTAGTGGCTTTGTGGACCACTTCGTGGTTGTGAATCTTGTGACACTTGTCATGCCATGTCGAGTCAATCCCCTTGTAGTTTGTTGGTGTCTAGTGGGTATTTAGGCTATGCACTACCTTCACATTAATAAGTGAGGTGATTTGTTCACTTATGGTATGGTACCTCGTTGTCTAAGGGCTTAAAGGTGGTGTAGGTGCTTGATGATTGAAACCCTTTTTGCTAGTCGTGAGGTAAGGCCTAGTTGCAGGTGTAGTTCCCTAATTGCTTATCTAATAAGAACCTAAGTGTAACTTGACTCCTACCTTGCCTACCTTATTCATTGGTTCTTACTTACCTTTATGTCTTGTTAGGGTGATGAGTTCCCCTTGGAAGTAATGTATGTCTTGGTGCATAGAAGGCTATAGTGAAGCCTTATGTTGGGTTGTAGTGAAGAAAGTTAAGTTTCTATGCTTTTCCTTTTGGGTTATTGAGAAAACCCTCTAGTGTTGCCTTCTTATCTTGTAGAAGGATAGAAAGCATGAGATGCTAAAGGTGAATGCATAGTTGATGCGACAAGATAGTTGGGAGTGTCAACTCTCCTATCTTGAAAAATTTTAGTTGTAGATCTTGGTATTCTTGAGGTGAGTCCCTTGTACAACTGTTTGCATGATTCTCACGAAGATGACCCTAATGAAAAGAAAGATGTTACTTCAAAGAATGCAATATCCTAGGTGTTGATTGATTAAGGACTCACACACCTTGGAAAGGTATTGTATGTGGATAGTCTCTTATTGGGCACCTTGGAAACATTTGGGATTGTAAGGATGCGTTGGGAAGTTGAGTTTGTTTTGGAAGAGTTAGTAGGTTGGTGGTGTTACCTTTTGGTCATTAATGGTTAAGTGTTGTGATTGACATGTGTGATCGACATAGATGCTTATGTTGGGTCATTTTTTAGCATTGTTAAGGCATTGGCTTTGAACTTGAGTTTGGTCAAGGATGCCTTGGTTGGGTTCTCCAACCTTTTTGTATTGAATTTTGTGCCAGAATAGTTTGCATATATCTAGCCACGACTAGGGTTGGTTGGCTTAGCCCCACTCTAGTATCTTGGTGCCTTGAGCAAGTTTATTGTTACAATTATGAATTGCATAGGGTGATTTTAACTTATGGAACATAGTTAGTGTTTTTCAGGTGGCCTTGGTGGCATCCTTGAAGTTGTGGTATGTGTTCCTTGCTAGGAAGAATGAAGGGGCCCCACTTCGAAGGTAACTCATAGGATACATGACTTTTGGTAATCATTTCCAAGCATGTTCTAGGTTGCCTAGATTATGTTGGGAAATGTTAGATGAGTTGATCATGACCTTAGTTGAGAATGTGACTGCTATTCCTCTTCTTCCTTCTTGTGACTATACTATATATATACGATGTTGTAATGTGCAATTGTGGACAATTATTTATTCATTGTTTGAATTTTCTTTATTTTGCAAACCTAGCAACATTGAGATTCCTTACTTGGGCTACTTAGTTGACTTACTTTCTGATAGTCCTCTTACCTCAAGGACTTGTTTGAACGTATTTCAATTTAAATTTTAATGTTGCATTTTGGCACCAATTTTGAATTGGACTTATCTTTTAAATTTTATTTATCTTTTGGATCTTAATCCTTTGAATTTTATTTTGCTTAAACTTCTTTAAGACTTGTCTTTTGCAAGCTTCTTATTTTGAGTATTTTCTTGTTGTTGGTATTGTTGGTACATGTTTAGTAATATGACTTATGTAACCTAACCTACCCATAAAGGGTACTTGGTGAGAGGAAATGGGAATAGTCGGTCTTGGGTTGCTGTCGTAAGTTGACGTTGTTTACAGGATCGATAGTGGTGGTTCAGAATTACCTTGTTGACCTTGGATCCTGTTGAGTATTACGTTGGTGCTTTCTTGTTTTGGGAGCCTGAATCTTTAAGTAGCACAAGATGAGTGCTAGTGAGGTTTGAACGAGTAAACAGGTTGAGAAAACCTTGAGTTCCTCTAGGTGTTGTGTGCACCCACTATCCTCATGTTTTTGACTTCCTTGTTTAAAGAGAGTTTGGGTTTGTTCCAATCTTTTGAATTTGACCTGTGAGTGTTGTAATGGCATGGTTGTTCAGTTAGTTCCTAGATGTTAGGGGCACTCGACATGTTTGGTTCCTACCTATTCTGCAAGTTCAGTCTAAGCAGTCTAGTGGGGACCTATTGTTTGAAGAGGCAGTCAAGACTTAAAAGTCTCATGCCTTTTGCTTGGAGTCTTATGGTTTTAGTTTAGCTTCAGTGGTAAGTTGAGCAAGATGCATGGTTGGGGCATGATAGATGGTTTTGTGGCTAGTTGTTTGGTCAAGCTTCCTTCGGGTTGCTTTTGTTAGTTAGGTTTTGGTTGGCTAAAATAGGCTACGAGTATGATTTAGGTAAGTTAGTGTTGAAGCACCTCTAAAAGTGCTAACCTCCTTGGTGTCTCCCCACCTTTCTTGACCTTGAATTACTTAGAGGTCTATCTTAGGGGCATCTGATGTCTTGTGTCTTTTTGTGCTCATAAAGTGTTTGGAGTATGTGATGTTTGATTCTTGACCTTCCTAGTCGGAGGAGGGTATCTTTGGAAATATTTTTTTTACGTGAATTGCTTATTAAGTTCCTAATTATGCTCTTTCTTTTATTAGAAATCCATACGAGATCACTGTCATGTTAGGATGGCTTGTAGGTGGGTTTCTCTATGGTACCTCCATGTTAATATCTAGAATGAAGTTTAGCTCTAGGGGAGGAGGATGAGAGGCCCACCCTTGTGTGACTAGAAGTAGTTTCCTTCTTAGACCGTGTTGTTCTGCTTCACCCTAGTGAAGGGTTTGATCTATGGGATTGTGGCTCTATCTTGGGTTAGTGAAGTGATGTTGTGGTGTGAGGCCTACTTTTATCTCACCTTACATTTTTTCTTATGATACTTATCATTAAGACTTTATGATTGACATGTAGACATTTGGGGACTGTTGATCCCGTGCTTAGACCTTCTTTACTATATCTTATGCTTGATTAGATAGATGGTTTATGCCTTGTGGATGATTAGATATCATGTTAGATATCATTTGACAATATGATGTTTAGAAGCTCTGATTTCATTTGACATTATTGGTATGTTTAGTGATGGTGAAATTGATGATATATCTTACATTATGTGATCCTAACTATACTTGTGAATGGTTATTAAATTGAGAAACATATATATGTTAGCATGTGGTTATTATTGATGTTATATGTGATTATGTGATCATGTGTGTGTGATATGTAGTTCACTTCGCTTTAGCTATTTGTACCATGTGCTATTAATGGGTTTGTATAAGTGTGCAGGTAACTTTCCATGCCCATGAAAAATTGGAGGTCAGACAATAACCATATGTTATATCAACATTAAGTAGACCTAGTCCTAAATTGGACTAAGGTCATTTGTGGATGAGAATGATGATTATGTTGTATTTTATTTATGATATTTTGTAAGGTTTACCCCTTTTTAATTTATCTATTGATGTGTTGTAAAAATTGTAATGTTGGGTTTGCACAATTTTTAGTGCTAAATGTTTGGAGTCCTTTTCAAGTGAATTTATGTGTGCCCTAGTGTTAATAATGGTCAAATATTGACCCTAGGTCACACCCCTAGGGTATAGGACAATTCTTAATATGTTTAAATTTGTTTTAAACCATGTATGGTCACCCAAACTTGGCCCTTGAGTCAAGTGACGAGTTTGGGAGATGTGAGAGGTGGTTGGCATGTCACCATCTCACCTCACCTAACCTCACCCACATGGGTAAGGTTACCCTTGCCTCAAGTGCTTTAGAAGCTTCTCACATGTGTGAGACCTCTTCCCTATGCTCTCATACATGTGTGAGAGCACTTGTGGGGAAGAGTGTAGCTCAGTTGAATGAGAATGTGACAAGTGTCACCCCCTCATTCATGAGAAGCTTCCTTTATATGCTCACATCTCCCTATGCTCTCACACATGTGTGAGAGCATTTGTTGGAGAGTGTAGCTTTGTGGAATGGGGAGATGACAAGTGTCACTTCCTCATTCTTGTGGGGTTGTGAGGAGGGTTATGTGGATGGAGGGGAGGGTGACAAGTGTCACCTTCTCATCCATTAGGGTTTGAGAGCCTTGCCTATTTATCTTTCTCCTTGAGATAAGATGAGGGTTCTTTCTTTTGGGATTTTTATTTTTGTGTTGGGGAGGAGAGAATGACTTGTAGAAATTGGAACGATTTTGGGAGTACTTGTGGAAGGCTCTTCATCAACATCCTCCATCCTTGAGGCTTGAGAGGTATTCCTCAAGACTTCAAGACTATTGTTTTTAATTGCTTTTTCTTATGCAATATGTACGTATATGATTGTTGTGCTTATGTTCTTTCAGTTTTGTGTATGTGGGTTTTAAAGGGTTATTGGGGTGAGCTCTCCATGTGAGAGAGCTCACCTTTGTTTTGGGTGACAGAGGTGTGTACCTCCTCGGTTTCCCCTCTTGGTTTTGGTATAGTTTTTATGGCCATGGGCCTTGTGTTGCAAATTTGAGAAGTATGGTTTTATGGCAAGAGTGCCTTGGGTTGGAAATATGAGAAGTCTATGGTAGGAGGCCAAGGTTTTATGAGTATTTGAGTTATGGGTCTCCTTGAGTTGAGAGTAGTCCACTCTCTCACCCTTCAAACTCATTTTCAAAATGGGTTAGTAAGTGTTCTGCCTTGGGAGGGTGTATTTATGTTTGGTGTGTGTGTTTTGTAACCCTTGTGGTATGAACCTTGGGTATTGAAAGGCCTCCTAGCTTGGGGGTGGCCTACTTGTAGGCCTAGGTTGGGAGGAGAGCTTCCCATGGGCATGGTAAGCTATTTGGTTTGTTTTGAAAGTTCATTTGGTGGTTATGGAGGAGTTGGATTTTTGAAGAAACTAAGAGTTTGTTGGTTTTGTTGGAGTTGTAAAGTGTTGGCAATATGGATGCCTTGGCCTATTTTGGGCTTGTAATAGTGTTTTTAATATGAGAGTTAAATCTCTCTCTTAAGAGTTCTTGTTGTATTTTTACATCCCTTGTAATAATATTGTTCATTGAGCTTAATATAATGTAATGGCATAAGTTTTATAATTGTTTTGTAAAAAAATATTTATGAGGTGTGAATTCTTAAAATAGTCTCTCTCTCTCTCTCTCTCTCTCTCTCTCTCTCTCTATTCTATTCTATTTAGTTAGACTTGTAGGAGGGAAAAGAAATATTATGCTTGTAATATGGATATGTGAGAGATATAAATAAACCCCTTGATCAAATAAAGAATATGTGATTTATTTCATCTTTGTAAGCATTAGATTATTATTTTATTGAAAGTTGAAATTTACCTTTTCTTATAATAGTGTGAAACTATATATATTTGTGTGTGTGTGTGTTAATGATTGTAGCTCACTATTTTTATTTATAATTCTTTGTCAAAAAAATAGGGGCTGAGATATATCTATTTATACATACATACATACATATAAACAATGTTTTATTATTATAAAGTAGAGTGGAAAGTAGTAGAGAGGTAATTCTTTTATATGAGGAAAAGCATTGATAAATAAGGAACTATTCGAAGTAAGATTAGGTTGCAAGTTTTTATATATATTTTTTAAAACAGAGGAAATTCGAGTCCGTCCCCTTTGGTGCCACCATTTTGGGGATTACTTCCCCTTTGCTGTTGCGGTGCTGAAGTTCTAACCCTACAACATTTCTTGCATTCTACCCTGAAAAATGTGAATCGGCTCTGCAAACTCTTTAGATGCATTTTCACCTATTTAATATGAAACCCTATGTGGAATACTGTGTGTATATATATGCTCACTGATTTTTCATATATTGATTTCATTATATCTACTATGTATTTTATTTAGTGTATACTGTAATTAATGGCCACACACACATATATATTACTGTGCATGAGTTATGACTCCTGTGTAAAATACAACTATATATATATAGATATATATATATATACATACATATATACATATACATATACATATACATATACATATACATATACATATACATATGCATATACATATAAGAAAGATAGAAAATGTTAGTAAACAATGGAAAACATAGAGAAAAGATCAATATTAATCTTAAACTTGTGCATGCAACAAAGAAAATAGGAAAATAGATTAGAAGACCAAGATGAAAATGTTAGAGAGAAATTATTTCAACCTGTAGGAAAAGAAAATTGATAGAAAACCAAAATATGATAGAAAATAATTGATCCCATTTGGGAAGATACTTTCCTCTTGGGAAAGTACCTTCCCACTTGCTTCTCTCCTTGAAAACCTGCAACCTATTAGAAAGCAATGTGAATATGTGAGAGCAAATGAGAGATTAGAGTGCTTTTATAAATTCATTTCTAAGGTTTGGTGCCCTAGAGATTAGGAGGCTGTTAGTGAATTAGACCTAGTTTATCTATTTTAAATCCACTTAGAGAGTGGGAATGTTTTTTTTGGATTTTAGTGTGGGAGTTCTTTAATGCTTTTTATTTATTTTTTACCTTTTGTATTTATGAAGGAAATGTATTTAGAGAGATATGGTTTATTTTTATTTAATGTGGGATTTTTGGACTCTAGTGTGGTGTGCTTTAATGCTTTTTATTTAATTTTTACCTTTTGTATTTATGGAGGAAATGCATTTAGAGAGATATGGTTATTTTTGTTTGGGAAGATACTTTCCTCTTAGGAAAGTACCTTCCAACTTGCTCCTCTCCTTGAAAACCTGCAACTTGTTAGAAAGCAAAGTGAATATGTGAGAGCAAATGAGAGATTAGAGTGCTTTTATAAATTCATTTCTAGGGTTTGGTGCCCTAGAGATTAGGAGGGTGTTAGTGAATTAGCCCTGGTTTATCTATTTTAAATCCACTTAGAGAGTGGGAGTGTTTTTTTTGGATTTTAGTGTGGGAGTTCTTTAATGCTTTTTATTTAATTTTTACCTTTTGTATTTATGAAGGAAATGTATTTAGAGAGATATGGTTTATTTTTATTTAAATAAAAATTCAGGGTAGTTGGCCTTCCCTAACTGTTGAGAAACCATTGATCTTCCAACTCTGGCTTAATAAAAGCATAGAGGAGCAACCGAGAAGAGTGTTCTGTAGATTCAAAGATTGTGATTCAAAAATCATTTGAGCAATAAGAACTTTTGTCCATCATTTTCTATGTCTGGTCTGTGTCATAAATATTTCCTAACTATTCATAATAGCTTTTTGTTCTCTACAATTGAAATAGTTTAGTCTAAATTGTCGAAGATGAATCGATAACCATTCCACTGGTGGATTTCCAAAGAAATCAGTGGAATGGCATCAGTCTTTACATATTTCTATTTATTTTTCTTTTCTTTTACCTATTTGGCGGGGCAGATGTTCTAGGCTAAGGAGTGTGCATAGTAGCATGCCCTAGCATCTCTATGTGCTAGGCGTAGAGTGTAGATCAGACTGTGTGAGAGTTGCCAACCCTATCAGCGTATCACTATGACGAAGAGACAAGTTCCAGCGACATAAGGGACTCTGGCCGATAGCAAAGAGGGGATGTTATCAGAGTATCAGGTTGATAATATTTGGCTCCACCGATAGACATTGTCTCACCGAAACCATGACGACAAATGTTAATTTGTCTTAGTCACATTGGAGTGAAAGGAAGCTAAGCCTCGCCGATAGGAGGTATCAGACAGACTTGGTGTATCAGAAAATTTGGAATAAGTCCCACCGAAAGTTGAAGACTCACCGACATCAAGAATTGGTCTCATCACTGCGTCAGCCTGATAAGGACAAGGTTCCACTGACAACACTAAGTTATACTGAAGGAAGAGTCATCGGTGTATCGCCAGGACAATTTCTGAAGTGGCCGATGGGGTATGTTTGGCTGATAACAAAAGAAGAAGAGTAGATCACTGAGACAGTGATCAGACTCTCACCAATCACTTTGATCAACTATGTGCTTTCACTGCGTACTCCTCATCATATTGGTATTAGGCCCGAAAAGATTTGGGGCAGCAAGTCGAATTGAGGATTTGCAGGAGTGTTGGTGTTTGGGTGTTGTCTTAGGATAGTGTATGTCAGACAGAGAAAGTGAGACAGAGGTGGAGAGGATGCCTCCCAAAAGTATGTCGCAGGATGCCATTAAGAAGCTGATCGAGGAGATGATTGAATCCAAGTTGGGAGAGTTCAAGCAGTCCAAAGGCAAAAGATAGGGAAGATGAAAGTGACAGCGATGAAAGAGATACAAAAATTGATGGAACCAATAAGAGGACAGAGGAGATACCAGCAGACTAGAGGGCATTTGTAGATGCTTTGAAGTCAATCAATAGGGACACCATGGATGGGTTACCTATGTATGGTGGAAGTATAGAAGCTGAAGAGGTGATTGATTGGATTGAGGCATTAAACAATCATTTTGAGTACAAAGAAGTCCCGGATGATAGGAGGGTTAAGTTGGCAAAGTCAAGGTTGAAGGGGTCTGCTCTTGCATGGTGGAATTATGAGCAAGGAGAGAGAGTCAAGGAGGGGAAGAATATGATAACCTCTTGGGAAAGGATGAAGACCAAAATCAAGGCACAATTCTTACCTCTGGACTATAACATGTAGATTTATAAGAAATTACAGAACCTTAGACAGAGAGACCTTGATGTGAATGCATACACACAAGAGTTTCATAAACTCAGTCTTAGATCAAAGAGACAAGAAGAAGAGTCAGAGAAGGTGGCAAGGTATCTGAATGGCCTAAGGATGAACATCCAAGATGAGATCAACATCTTAGCACCATAAATAGTGAACAAGTGTTTCCAAATGGCCTTAAGGGCTGAAGAGAAGATAAAGAGAAAGAGTGAGCAGAATAATAGAGGTAGAGGAGGAAGAAGTTTCAGAGGCAGAGGCAGTTTTGGAGGAAGAAGTCCTAACCAGAGGCCTAGTGGTGAGTCTAGCCAAGAAGAGCAAGTTGGAGACTCAATTAGTAGAGAAGGCTACCGAGGAAGAAGGCCTAATGGAAGAGGTGGGACAAATGGATCAGGTAGAGGATCCAGGTTCTCCAATATGAGATGTTATAACTGCAATTAGATAGGGCACCCGGCATACAAGTGTCCAGAGAAGGCCTCAACTTCTCATGGTGATGAGAAGAGAACCACTTTGGTTCAAGAGGATGCAAGGAGTGTGACATCTTCTGAAGTGAATCTAGCATCAGAAATGGGAGAAAATATGATGATCAAGAGGACACTACTCAAGGAACTAGTGCAGACTGAATCGTCTCAGAGAAGGGCTCTGTTCAGAATCAACTACAAAATACAAGGTAATGTCTCTAAAGTAATCATTGATTCTGGTTCTACTGACAATATCATAGCTCTAGAGGCTGTAAATAAAGTGAAATTGGAAAGAATACCCCATAGCTGCCCTTACAAAGTCAGTTGGTTAAACAAGGGTCAGCATATTCTCATAAATGAGAAGACATGGGTAGAGTTCAGCATAGAGGGATAAAAGGCTAAGATCCTATATGACATCCTTCCAATGGATGCTTGTCATCTATTGTTAGGCAGACCATGGCAGTTTGACACCAAAGCTTGCCATGATGGAGAAAAAATACTTATTCTTTCAATAAAGATGGAGTAACCTATAGGATACAATCATTGATTGAGGAAAACCCACAGTAGGCAGGGTCTAGTATAATGATGGTAGGAGAGAAGGAATTCCTTGAAACACTAGAAGAATCAGGTGGAGTAGGTTTTGCTCTGGTTGTGAAACCTAAGGAGAAGAAAAGAGAAAATATGATAGAGGTAGGACCTAGGGAGGTTAGAGAACTAATTGAGAGTTATAAGGAAGTAATTGCAATAGATATACCAGACTCCCTACCACCTATTAGAGATATCATCCATCAGATTGATCTTATACTGGGAGTTGTACTTCTAAACAAGGCAGCCTATAAGATGACCCCTTAGCAGAATGAGGAGATAGCCAAGTAGGTTCAAGAAATTTTAGACAAAGGGTTAATAAGAAAGAGCTTGAGTCCATGTGCAGTCCTCACTATTTTGGCACCAAAGAAAGATGGGAAATGGAGACTGTGTACTAATTCTAGGGCAATAAATAGGATAACCATCAGATACATGTTTCCTATTCCTAGAATTGAAGACCTAATGGACTATTTGGGGGGTGCTACCTATTTCTCTAAGATAGACTTGAAGAGTGGGTACCATCAGATAAGGATAAGAGAAGGTGATGAATGGAAAACAACATTCAAAACCAATGAAGGGTTATATGAATGGCTTGTATTGCCTTTGGTTTGTCTAATGCTCCTAGTACTTTCATGAGGCTAATGGATGAAGTATTGCAGGATTTCATAGGTAAGTTTGTGGTAGTATACCTAGATGACATTTTGATATTCAGTAAAAGTAAAGAAGAGCATTTGAAACATATAGAGATAGTCTTGAAGAGGCTAAAAGACTAGAAGCTGTTGATAAACTTGGACAAATGTGATTTCATGAAACAAGAGTTGATCTACTTGGGTTTTGTCATTTCCAAAGGTGATCTGAAGATGGATCCTTCAAAGGTGGAGGCTATTCTGATTTGGCCCACACCTAAGATAGCAGAGGAGGTAAGGATTTTCCATGGTTTGGCCAATTTATTAATAAATATAGTGATATTTGTGCACCTATGTTGAAGACCATCAAGGGTGGCGGTAAGGTGAAATTTGTGTGGACAAAAGAGGCAGACTAGAGTTTTGAAAGTTTGAAACAGAAAGTTGCTAAATTCCCTGTCGTAGTGTTACCTGATTTCAATAAGGTTTTCACAATTGAATGTGATGCAAGTGGGTTGGCCATTGGAGTAGTGTTGAGCCAAGAAGGGAGACCAGTGGCCTTCTTCAGTGAAAAGTTAAATGAAGCCAAGAGGAAATACTCCTCTTATGACTTAGAGTTGTATGCTATGGTACAAGCTCTGAAAAAGTGGAGACATTACCTACTTTCCAAGGAATTTATTGTGTATATAGATAACCATGCTCTCAGTTTTTTGAATGGGCAGGACAAACTCAGCCACAAACATATGAAATGGGTGGAAAGTCTACAAGAATACATTTTCACCATTAAGCATAAGAAAGGAGTCACAAACAAGGTGGCAGATGCTCTCAGCAGGAGGGTGTTGACAGTCCAAGAAGTATAGTTGCAAAGCATGGGTGTTGAGTCACTCAAGGAATTGCATGAAGAAGATTAGGATTTCAAAGAAATCTACAAGGTATGCAATGAATTTGCTAATACTTTTCATAGTGACTTTTCAGATTTTACATTGCAGAATGGACTATTGTTCAAAGGATGTTAGTTGTGTATCCCTAAATGCTCAATGAGGGATAATATTATGAAGGAAAAACATAGTGGTGGACTAGGTGGACATTATGGGTTGAATAAGACTTTAGATCTGGTAAGAAGATTTTATTTCTGGCCAAGAATGCAATTTGACATCAGAAAATTCGTTGAAAGTTGCATAGTATGCCAAAGAGCAAAAAGAGTCTTGACCAATGCAGGATTGTATCAACCTTTGCTAATACCCAACAAGCCTTGGGAATGTTTGAGTATGGATTTTGTGATGGGGTTACCCAAAACAAGGGCAGGTTGTGATAGTGTGTTTGTAGTGGTAGACCGATTTAGCAAGATGGCTCATTTCATTCCTTGCAGGACCACTAATGATGCTAGCTACATTGCAGGTTTGTTCTTTAAAGAAATTGTCAGGATTCATGGGCTACCCTTGAGCATTGGGTCTGATAGGGATAGCAAATTTGTAGGACATTTTTGGAGGACTTTGTGGAAAATATTGGGAACAAATTTGTCTTTTAGTTTAGCCTATCATCCTCAGACTGATGGGCAAACCGAGGTGGTCAATAGATCTTTGGGCAATCTCCTTAGATACTTAACAAACGAACATGGCATCAGTTGGGATGTGATACTCCCACAAGTAGAATATGCTTATAATGACTCAACAAACAAGAGCACAGGTCTGAGTCCCTTTGCAATTGTATATGGCAGTCACCCCAAGGGTATTTTTGAATTGAGAGATGTCCAGGGGTTGGATAAAATGAGTGGTCATGCTAATGCATTTGTAGAAGCCATGAAAGAAATACACCAACAGGTCAGAGATACTTTACACCAGAATAGTCAGAAGACAAAGGATTGAATGGATCAAAGGAGAAGGGATGTGCAGTATCAGGTAGGCAACTTGGTCATGGTTCATCTAAACAAAAATAGGTTGCCAAAAGGAAGCCACAACAAACTGATGATGAGGAAGATTGGACCCTATCAGATTCTGGAGAAGTACGGTCCAAATGCTTACAAGATTGAGCTTCCTGATGATATTGCCATTTCACCCATATTCAACATTGTTGATTTGACATTGTACAAAAGTCCTAATATAGGGGAGAATGCAAAAGACCCTGTCTAGGAAAATGAAGACTGGCTGAAGCACTTACCTTCTAGGGAGCCGCCAAAAATAGAGTACATTTTGGAAAGCAGAGAAGCCAGGAAGACAAGGCACAAAACATACTTTGAACATCTGGTTAAGTGGCAAGGGCTTCCAGATCCAGAAGCTACATGTATGCTGGAGGAAGACATTCTAAAGCAAGGCGGAGATGTACAAGAATTGGTCTCTAAGAGGACTTGAGACATTTTTCTTCTGGGGAGTATGGTGCAGGGGAACCATAGTAAAATCTACTATGTTGAAATAAGGCCTATTTGGCCATGTTATCTTGTTCATGTTTTGTTTTCTAAAAACCTAGAAGTTTTTTTATTCCATTTGGCAAATTATGGACACATTATGTATCTAATAGAATCCAAAAAAGTCAACAGGAGTGAGTTGGGATTCAGGGCAGTTGGCCTTCCCTAATTGTCGAGCAACCGTTGATCTTCCAACTCTAGCTTAATAAAAAAATAGAGGAGCAATCGAGAAGAGTGTTCTGTAGATTCGAAGATTGTGATTCAGAAATCATCTAAGCAATAAGAACTTCTTTCCATCATTTTCTATGTCTAGTCTGTGTCGTAAATATTTCCTAACTGTTCATAATAGCTTTCTATTCTCTGCAATTGAAATAGTTTAGTCTAAATTGTTGAAGATGAATCGATAACCATTCCACTTGTGGATTTCCAAAGAAATTAGTGGAATGGCATCAGTCTATACATATTTCTATTTGTTTTTCTTTTGTTTTACCTATTTGGTAGGGCAGATGTTCCAGGCTGAGGAGTGTGCACAGTAGCATGCCCTAGCATCTCTATGTGCTAGGCGTAGAGTGTAGATCAGATTGTGTGAGAGTTGACAACCCTATCGGCGTATCGCTGTGACGAAGAGACAAGTTCCGGTGACATAAGGGACTTTGGCTGATAGAAAAGAGGGGATGTTATCAGAGTATCGGGTTGATAATATTTGGCTCCATCGATAGGCATTGTCTCACCGAAACTGTGATGGCAAATGTTAATTTGTCTTAGTCACATCAGATTGAAAGAAAGTCAAGCCTCACTGATAGGAGGTATCGGACAGACTTGGTGTATCGGCAACTTTGGAATAAGTCCCACCGAAAGTTGAAGTCTCATCGATGTCAAGAGTTGGTCTCATTACTGCATCGGCCTGATAAGGACGAGGTTCCATCGATAACACTAAGTTATACCGAAGGAAGAGTCATCGGTGTATCACCAGGACAATTTCTGAAGTGGCCGACGGGGTATGTTTGGCCAATAACAAAAGAAGAAGAGTAGATCGCTGAGACAGTGATCAGACTCTCACCGATCACTTTGATCAACTGTGTGCTTTCACTGTGTACTCCTCATCAGAGGCTAGGAGCACTTACTAGAGGCAACAGTTTGATGAGCTGGATACCTTTGTCTGGTGACCATGGCACAACTGTGAGTCATTGGACAAGGACACAAAGTAGTTGTTATACTGTAGATAGGCTAGATATCTATTTGGACACAACATCTATACTATATAGAGGTACCTCCCAGAGAGGGTACTTTACCAGTTTGGGTTGCCCGAGCCTGAGCCTATTGGGGATGCCATTTATGCGAGGACTTGGTGGGAGATACTAGATTAGAGACCTAAGGTTGTAGTAGCAATAGCCCTTGCAAAGCTTAGAAGACTTGCCCCAGTGGCATGACAATGGATCATGGGGGAGGCAAACATAGGTACGACCCCCGAGTATGATGCTTATTAGCTACAACATGGACCTACATGATTGACTATATGAGGCGAGGTGGGTGAGATAATAGCTAGGGGCCATGCCCTTCAAAGGGCATGGAGATAGAGACAGGTATAGGTGTAGGTCCAACAGGCTCCAGTATAGGGTGGACAAGATGATCAGTCAGATGTGTAGATGTAGGATGTGGGCGTACAACAGCAGGTTGTGCCATAAGCAGAGATGGAGGTAGAGTTCCTGTAGAGGCTTCTGCAAGCAAAGACAACACTTCACACTCACATAGAGTTGAGATATCTTAGAGTTCGGTAGGAGAGAGACACTACAAGGGTAGAGCTACAATAGGCCTAGGCCCAGGCATAGGCATATTGATGCAGAGCTCCAAGAGATTGGTACAAATTCCTAGAACTCCACAGTCGTAATGCTTCCTTCTATTGGTAAGAGAAAACTATTTTCCTTCTGACATACTCCATCACCCAGACATGACTTATCAACATCTTCAAAATATGTCACTCCGAGTTGTTGATTACTCTGACGCCACCATCAGCAGGAAACTTTTCGTGTCTTTCCGATGTACACTATCGGCAACACATTATACTCTCAGCTCCACCAAAATTCTTCACCCCGATGCTTCGGTCACCCTGATGATCAAACACCAAACTCCTCCTATCAGCCAAACATTGTTCGTCGGCCAGACTTCTATCTACTTATACCAATACTCACCCCTTCTATCGTTGTGACTCCAACAGTCGATATAACATTCAAAGACTCTCCTGATGGGCTCTTTTCACACTGTTAGTTCAACTGTCGGCAACACTTACTATGATGAACCGGTGAACCAAATGAATTTTGGTAGCTCATTGAACCTGCTGAACTCTTTGAACCATTGAACCATTGAACCGTTGAACTGGTTGAACCGTCGGTTCAACTATCAGCGCCACTTACCCTGATGAACCAATTGAACTTGTTGAACCTTTGAATTGGTTCAACCACCCGCAAACATCTACTATCGGTTCCCTCGATATGCTTCAACCTGATACACAAATGCAAGATAGACACGAAATGTATATTTGCATACAAATGCGATATACACATGAAATGTACTCAGGTACATTATTGATATACATGCTATTTGTATATTCAGTGAACAACATGAACTCAACCCGAATGGACTCTTACACATACATTTCTTCATAGGAAATACACAGGATGTTACTCACAAACTGTTCCTAGCATACTATTGAGGGATATACATAAAATGTATATTTGAATCTCAGGCCAATAACCTCCTCTGTAACAAATCTCGCAGTTTCTATTCTACCATGACCATGAACAAAAAGAAAACAAAACAGAAAACTATTGTACAATGTCCATTCCACTGATTTCACAGAAATCCACGAGTTGAATGGTTTTAATCGTGCATCTTGACAATAGAAAACTAAATTAAATACAAAACAATTCTATACAGATAATATACACAAAACAATTGGATACATAGAGAATTTACACAGAATCCAGAATTTGTAAAAACACAACTGACAGAATTTCTATTTCTTCATTCCAACTTCATCTCTCTGTGCCTCAAGGAACACAGGCCGATTACAAAGATTCATACACTTGACAATTCTAGAGGGTGAAAAGCTAACTTGTTCCTCAACCACCTCTGTCCTGTTTTATATTCAACTTCCCTATTCTGATTTTTCTTAACCAAGATTATAAGGTAAAACCCTAACTAATCACATGACACATGTTTATCACAAGACAACAAAACACCTAATAATACGACACATTGGTTTAATCCTCCACATACCCCCAAATGTCTAATGATGTCCAAATTGCCTTATTAGGATGCCAAATTTGTGACCTCGGTTCATATGGTTGGGTCGGTTCTCATGGTGGGGTCTTTTAAACATGAAATGTCAACACAAATACTACATGACAACATGAAATTTATAAAACATATTAAAACATTATTCTTCTCCCTTAGATGTATATTTATCTTGTTTAAGGGGTGCTCCTGCACCATACTCCCCGGGAGAAGAGATCTCAAGCCCACTTGAGATTAGAGTTTGAAGGTCTGCACCATGGTTTGTGATCTGATCTTCAGTCATCCAAACTACCTTTGAATCAAGTTTCCTGTGCCAAGACACCAAGTACTCCATGTACTCTTTGTTCCTTGTCT
The DNA here is from genome assembly GCA_027924645.1 of Cunninghamia lanceolata. Classification (NCBI taxonomy): domain Eukaryota; kingdom Viridiplantae; phylum Streptophyta; class Pinopsida; order Cupressales; family Cupressaceae; genus Cunninghamia; species Cunninghamia lanceolata. The sequence continues at coordinate 6,396,310 of BSBN01000209.1, forward strand.
TCTTTGTCACTTTTGAGTCTAATATCTTCTTCAATTTTGGTGGATCCTGCTTAGGAATATCATCATCTGCTGCATCATGCAGTGGTTCCTGTTCTCCATCTGCATTCTGCTTGTATGGAGTTAAATCACATACATTGAAAATGGGTGACAATCCAAGATCAGGAGGAAGTTGGATCTCATAAGCATTCTACCCACGCTTCTTCAAATATGACATGGTCCAATCTTCCTCTACATTAGCTTGGTATATTTACCTTTTGGGAGCCTCTCCTTCTTCAGATTAACCCACACCAAATCTCCAACATCAAATTGTACATCCCTATTTTTCTTGTTAGCATATGCTTTGTACTTCATTGTAGTTTGTTGGAGTTGGGTCTTAACTTGATCATGCACTTCCTTGATGGCTAAAGCAAAAGCTTCTCCATCTGCAGTAATAGACTCTCTTGTAGGTAGATCTCTCAACTCCAAAATACCCCTTGGATGAATACCATATACCACTTGGAAAGGTGACTTTCCTATACTCCTATTAATGGTGTCATTATAGGAAAATTCTGCTTGTGATAGAATGTTATCCCACTTCTCTCCATGCTGCCTTGTCAAACACCTTAATAGATTTCCCAATGAACGGTTAACAACTTCAGTCTGCCCATCCATTTTAGGATGGTAGGCTGATGAGAAGGATAAATTTGTTCCAAGCTTCTTCCAAAGAGTCCTCCAAAAGTGGCCAATAAATTTTACATCTCTATCTGACACTATGCTCAATGGCAAACCATGTATCCTTACTATCTCTTTAAAAAATAGATCAACAACATATGAAGCATCACAAGTGGTTTTGCATGGCAAGAAGTGTGCCATTTTACTAAATCTATCTACTACAACAAAAACACTATCATATCCCTTCCTTTTCCTAGGCAAACCCAATACAAAGTCCATGCTTATACTCTCCCACGGTCTAGAAGGAATGGGTAGTGGCTGATACAAACCTGCATTAGTTGATCTCCCTTTTGCTTTCTGACATATCACACATGCCTCCACAAATTTCCTCACATCTGACTGTAACTTGGGCCACTAGTAATGCCTCTTCACAAGATCAAGAGTATTATCTAGACTAAAATGTCCTGCCATGGCCCCACAATGTTTCTCCCTAATGATATTCAGTCTCATAGAACACCTTGGAATACACAACTGTCCACCTTTGAAAAGTAATCCATCTTGGATCAGAAATTTAGAGAACTCAACATGATATTTCTCACCAAAGGAAATACATACCTTATAGATTTCTCCAAAGTCTTCATCAGCATCATACATGGTCTTCAAAGAGTCAATGCCAACACTCTCCAATTGGATTTGATTGATGGTTAGAACCCTCCTACTCAAAGCATCTGTTACTTTTTTCTTGACCCCTTTCTTGTGCTTGAGTGTGAAGGTGAAAGCTTGCAAAGTTTCCACCCACTTCATGTGCCTATGGTTCAAGTTCTCTTGAATGTTTATAAAACTAAGGGCCTGATTGTCTATGAACACTATGAATTATTTTGGCATCAAATAATGTCTCCACTTTTTGAGTGACTGTACTAGAGCGTACATCTCCAAATCATATGATGAGTATCTCTTCTTTGCATCATTTAGTTTCTCACTGAAAAATGCAATAGGCCTACCTTCTTGACTAATTACTGCTCCAATTGCCATGTGGCTTGCATCACATTCTACTTGGAAAATCTTATTGAAGTCAGGAAGTGCAAGGACTGGTTGCTCTGCCACCTTCTTCTTCAATGTTTCAAATGAATCATCTGCCTCCTTTGTCCAAGTGAATCTGCACTTCTATCCTCCTTTTATGGTGTCAAGCATGGGTGCACAAACATGACTAAACCCCTTTATAAACTTCCTATAAAAGGTTGCTAACCCATGGAAACTTCTAACATCATTTAAGATTTTAGGAGTTGGCCAAGACAATATGGCACTTACCTTCTCTTGATCCATTTTCAGTTTGTTATGTGAGATGACAAATCCCAAGTAGACGATCTCTTCCTGCTTGAACAAACACTTTGCTAAGATGATCATTAGTTGCTCTTCATGTAACCTTTTGAGTACCAAGTCTATATGGTTGAGTTGCTCTTCCCTTGTATTATTGAAAATTCGGATGTCATCTAGATATACTATGACAAATTTTCCCATGAATTCCCTCAAGACCTCATTCATCAACCTCATAAATGTACTAGGGGCATTGGACAAACCAAAAGGCATGACCTTCCACTGATATAACCCCTCATTGGTCTTAAATGCAGTTTTCCATTCATCACCTGGGCTAATCCTAATCTAATGATAGCCACTCTTTAAATCTATATTTGTGAAATATTTAGCACCCCCCAAGCAATCAAGCAAATCTTCTATCCTAGGGATTGGGAACCTATACCTGATTGTTATCTTGTTGATAGCCCTTGAATCAGTACAATGTCTCCAAGTGCCTTCCTTCTTTGGTGCTAGTATAGCTGGTACTACACATGGGCTTAAACTCTTGCCAATTAGGCCTATCTCCAACAATTCCTCAATCTGCCTTGCTACCTCTGCATTATGTTATGGGGTAAACTTGTATGCTGCTTTGTTTGGAAGTGTAGATCCTAGGATCAGATCTATGCAATGACTGATGTCTCTTATAGGTGGTAGGGAACTTGGCATTCCATTAGAGCTGATGCCTTTGTACTTGTCCAATAGTTCTTGGACAGCCAAATCTATGAACCTTTGCCTCTTCTCTCCCTTGACTTCCTGCTACTGCTCCTTGTTCACCTTTAGGCATGGAATTAGAGCATATGCAACTGCTCCTTCTTCTACTACCTCTTTCATGAATTATTTGCCTTCTACCATCATCGCCTTGACTTCTTTCCCTTTTGATTCCACCTCATTCTCCATCAATGGTAGCAACTCTATCACCTTACCATCCTTGGTGATTGAATATGTGTTTCTAACTCCATCATGGTGTGCTTTCAAGTCATACTTCCATGGTCTTCCAAATAAGAGATGGCAAGCATCCATCTTGGCAATGTCAAACAATAACCTATCCTTGTATGGTCCAATTTGAAACTCCACCCAAGCCTGTTCTTCCACAACTGTTTGCTGACCTTGGGTGAGCCATGAGATCTTTTATGGGCAAGGATGTGGCAGTCTTCTAAGCTTAAGCTTTTCTACCATTTCAAATGACACAAAATTTTTAGTGGATCCGGAGTCAATTAGAACTTTACATACCTTTCCTCCTGCCTTGGAAGTAGCTCTGAAGAGAGACTTCCTTTGTGGGGGTTCTTTGTCAGGCACCTTCATGGTGGTCATTGCTCTCCTAATCATCAAAGATTCTCCACTCTCAGGATATCCATAACTATTAGGAGGATATCCATAACTATTAGGAGCATTCACACTTTGGAAAGTGTTTAAGCTTGTCACCCTTTGACAATTAGATTGTTGGATCAGATTTATCCTCCTTTCTCCCATTGAACTTGTTGCCTTTCCTAGACATATGCTAGCTATATGGCCTTCTTGATTGCAATTGTAACATCTGATAGGTCCCCTGCCCTGAGATCTCCCTCTAAACAGTGGTCTTCTGCCCCTAAAGTTTCCTCTTTAATTGTAACTTCCCCCTTGGGTTTGACTGTTGTCTCCTTTGTTGTTCTCTTGGTTTGATTCACCTTGGTATCCAAATCCATTTCCTCTGGCTCTGAAAGGACTCCTTCCTCCCCTTTGCTATCTCCCTATTCCTCTACTGTTCTGCTCTTGTCTTCTCTTTAATTTCCCTTCCACTTTGAGTGCTAATTGGTAGCACTTTTGGACTGTGTCCATTTTCTGTCCGTCATTTTCTCTGTCTGGTCTGTGTCGTAAATATTTCCTAACTGTTCATAATAGCTTTCTATTCTCTGCAATTGAAATAGTTTAGTCTAAATTGTCGAAGATGAATCGATAACCATTCCACTGGTGGATTTCCAAAGAAATCAGTGGAATGGCATCGGTCTGTACATATTTCTGTTTGTTTTTCTTTTCTTTTACCTATTTGGCGCGGGAGATGTTCTAAGCTGAGGAGTGTACATATTAGTATGTCCTAGCATCTCTATGTGCTAGGCGTAGAGTGTAGATCAGACTATGTGAGAGTTGACAACCCTATCGGCGTATCGCTGTGACGAAGAGACAAGTTCCAGTGACATAAGGGACTCTGGCCGATAGCAAAGAGGGGATGTTATCAGAGTATCAAGTTGATAATATTTGGCTCCACCGATAGGTGTTGTCTCGCCGAAACCGTGACGACAAATGTTAATTTGTCTTAGTCACATCGGAGTGAAAGGAAGTCAAGCCTCACTGATAGGAGGTATCGGACAAACTTGGTGTATCGACAACTTTGGAATAAGTCTCACCGAAAGTTGAAGTCTCACCGACGTCAAGAGTTGGTCTCATTGCTGCATCGGCTTGATAAGGATGAGGTTCCACCAATAACACTAAGTTATACCGAAGGAAGAGTCATCGGTGTATCACCGGGACAATTTCTGAAGTGGCCGACGGGGTATGTTTGGCCAATAAGAAAAGAAGAAGAGTAGATCACTGAGACAGTGATCAGACTCTCACCGATCACTTTGATCAACTGTGTCACTGCATACTCCTCATCAGAGGCTAGGAGCACTTACTAGAGGCAATAGTTTGATGAGTTGGATAACTTTGTCTGGTGACCATGGTACGACTGTGAGTCATTGGATGAGGACACAAAGCAATTGTTATACTGTAGATAGGCTAGATATCTATTTGGACGCAACATCTATACTATAGAGAGGTACCTCCCAGAGAGGGTACTTTACCAGTTTGGGTTGCCCAAGTCTAAACCTGTTGGGGATGCCATTTATGCGAGGACTTGGTGGGAGATACCAGATTAGAGACCTAAGGTTGTAGTAGCAATAGCCCTTGCAGAGCTTAGAAGACTTGCCCCAGTGGCATGACAATGGATCATGGGGGAGGCAAATGTAGGTATGACCCCTGAGTATGATGCTTATTGGCTACAACATGGACCTACATCATTGACTATATGAGGTGAGGTGGGTGAGATAACAGCTAGGGGCTATGCCCTTCAGAGGGCATGGAGACAGAGACAGGTATAGGTGTAGGTCCAATAGGCTCTAGTATAGGGTGGACAAGATGATCAGTCAGATGTGTAGATGTAGGATGTGGGGGTACAATAGCAGGTTGTGCCACAAGCAGAGATGGAGGTAGAGTTCCTGTAGAGGCTTCTGCAAGCAGAGACAACACTTCACACTCGCATAGAGTTGAGATATCTCAGATTTTGGTAGGAGAGAGACACTACAAGGGTAGAGCTACGACAGGCCTAGGCCCAGTCATAGGCACATTAATGCAGAGCTCCAAGAGATTGATACAAATTCCCAGAACTCCATAGTCGTAATGCTTCCTTCTATCGGCAAGAGAAAACTATTTTCCTTCCGACATACTCCATCGCCTAGACATGACTTATCAGCATCTTCAAAATATGTCACTCTGAGTTGTTGATTACTCTGACGCCACCATCGGTAGGAAACTTTCTGTGTCTTTCTGATGTACACTATCGGCAACACATTATACTATCAGCTCCACCAAAATTCTTCACCTCGATGCTTCGGTCACCCCAATGATCAAACACCAAACTCCTCCTATTGGCTAAACATTGTTCATCAGCCAGACTTCTATCTACTTATACCAATGCTCACCCCTTCTATCGCTGTGACTCCAACAGTCGATATAACATTCAAAGACTCTCCCGATGGGCTCTTCTCACATCGTCGATTCAACTGTTGGCAACACTTACTACGATGAACTGGCAAACTAAATGAACTTTGGTATCTCGTTGAACTTGCTGAACTCTTTGAACCATTGAACTGTTGAGCTGGTTCAACCGTCGGTTCAACTATCGGTGCCACTTACCCCGATGAACCAATTGAACCTGTTGAACCTTTGAATTGGTTTAACCACCTACAAACATCTACTATCGGTTCCCCTAATATGCTTCAACCTGATACACAGATGTAGGATACACATGAAATGTATATTTGCATACAAATGTGATATACACATGAAATGTACTCAGGTACATTAGCGATATACACGCTGTTTGTATATTCAGCGAACAACATGAACTCAACCTGAATGGACTCTTACACATACATTTCTTCATAGGAAATACACAGGATGATACTCACAAACTGTTCCTGGCATACTATTGATGGATATACATAAAATGTATATTCGAATCTCATGCCAATAGCCTCCTCTGTAACAAATCTCACAGTTTCTATTCTGCCATGACCATGAACAAAAAGAAAACAAAACAAAAAACTATTGTACAAAGTCCATTCCACTGATTTCATAGAAATCCATGAGTGGAATTGTTTTAATCGTGCATCTTGACAATAGAAAACTAAATTAAATACAAAACAATTCTATACAGATAATATACACAGAACAATTCGCTACATAGAGAATTTACATAGAATCCAAAATTTGTAAAAACACAACTGACAGAATTTTTATTTCTTCATTCCAACTTCATCTCTCTGTGCCCCAAGGAACACAGGCCAATTACAAAGATTCATACACTTAACAATTCTAGAGGGTGAAAAGACAACCTGTTCCTCAGCCACCTTTGTCCTGTTTTGTATTCAACTTCCCTGTTCTAATTTTTCTTAACCAAGATTATAAGCTAAAACCCTAACTAATCACACGACACATGTTTATCACAAGACAACAAAACTCCTAATAATATGACACATTGGTTTAATCCTGCACATACCCCCAAATGTCTAATGATGTCCAAATTGGCTTATTAGGATGCCAAATTTGTGACCTTGGTTCATATGGTGGGGTCGGTTCTCATGGTGGGGTCTTTTAAACATGAAATGTCAACACAAATACTACATGACAACATGAAATGTATAACACATATTAAAACCTTATTCTTCTCCCTTAGATGTATATTTATCTTGTTGAAGGGGTGCTCTTGCACCACACATGCACCAATATAGGTGCCAACATAGGTGGATCACAGAGTGGTAGGTTAGCTGACTGTCGAGAGGGATGCTATAGTATAGGATATGCAGTAGATGAGGATCGAGAGGGATATAGCTAGAGCTACATTGGGTACTGACTAGGCCACCATGACACTGGTTGGAGAGTTGACTTGAGTTCAAGGCGAGTTGACTACAACTGATAGAGAGGTAGAGTATTAAAGAGGATTATAGTATGGGATTGTGTTGGCTGAGTAACGAGAGCCAAGTTTCAGAGAGAGAAGAAGGTCAGGGGCATCTTCCTCTTGATAGTCAGCATCATTAGTTATGGGTCCACCTAGGTGATCAGTAGGAGGGCCTCCACCTGGTATAGGTGGATCTCAGGGACAACATCCTACAGGGAGCTCTATACATAGCCACATATAGAGCCTATTGCATTTATATGATGTAGCAGTTTGTATTTTTGATGTAGACCATGATGCATGTGGGTGCTGATGTATATTTTGATGGCTCTTTGTTAGCCTTGTTGTACTATATTGAATAATTTTTTATGTATCTATGATGAGACACTTATATTTTGATGACCTTATGAGATGTATCTGATGTACTATGATGTTCTATTGATGATTCATGATGATATTTATGTTGGAAAGAGACATTGCTCCAGAATAGACTTGTATGTTGTCATTGATGGAAACAAGGCTTAGAGATCTCATCAGCATGATAGGAAGACATAACTCCGGAAGGTCTTATTGGAATTTAGATCTAGTTGGCAAAAATGACTAAGTATGGGCAAGAAACAAAATAATGGACAGTAAGTGGATCAGTGTGCTTCTGCAGATGAAGACCTGGAAATGTAGATTAGGTATAATATTAACAATTGTTTGATGTTGTTATATTCTAGTGATCAAGTCCTGACCTCCTTCGGAAGTCACTTGGAAGAAATATCTAAGTCTGGATGAATAGAGGTATAATAGAGACAGTTAACAGGGCACAATATAATGGTCCACATTCCTCCACAAGTGCATATTTTGTTTTACGGTTCTGAGGAAACTAAGATACTTTTCATGACTATCAAAATCTAGGATTATTGTCTCTGAAGTTCAATAGATCACATTCCACAAGCTCTCCAGTATTGGCTTCTAGTTCAATAGTATTTCTCTATGACAGAGTAGCAATTCCATGATACGTGTTTTGACATGTAGAAGTATTTTCCTTTGCAGATCTAAAGGTATGTCAAGTGGTTAGTAATAAACATTGGATATGAATTGTGAGGTCCCATTTGTTCCACAGTCTGAGTTGTGATGTGACAGATGAAATTGTCAAGTATGTTATTAAAGAACAGGCTAACTAGTATGTTAGATCCTTATGCAGAAAAGACATAGCATCTAGATAATAAATCTAAGTGTTCATATGATTGAGGCTGACCTATGTGAAGAGTTCTACTCATTGGTCTGAGTCCGCATTGTAGATTGTTCACAAGATCAAGCCGACAATGTACAATTATTTGTTTACACATTTCATATTTTGGATGCCGACCTAATTATGGATCAAATCATGATGTAGGTATATAAGAGAGATAGATTTTGGTTAAGGTGAATATAGTGTGTGATGTGATTGATGTGAGCATGAAAATAGTAGAACAGAGATAAAAGATCTGTGATGATGAAGACTCAGGACTCAGAATTCAGTTTCTAAGTGACTGCACCCTACCATACTGATAGATGCTTTTGTAGTATTCAAATCTCCTATATAATTCCACTTGTACTTGGGAGTGAGTCTGGCAGTGAGCCACCATTAGGGTTTAACAACCCTCATTGTAATCTTTCTAGGTTTAGGGTTGAGGCAGTGAGCCTACTACACCTAGTTGTACTTCATGGCAGTGAGCCAGCATGTTCTAGGCCCATGGAGTGACCAAGCTTGAACAACACCATTTGTAAAATATTGTAATATATACTGAGAGATCGTCCTCTCCATAGTTTTTCCCTACCTTGGGGTTTTCTACATAAAAATTCTAGTGTCCATGTGTTATGACTTTGTGGTTGCTATTCATTTGCATATTGTGCTTTTGTTTAATTAATTTTGGAAAATGGTTAAAAGTGAAAGTGCATGAAAGGTTGTATGGAACACTGATTCACCCCCCCTCTTAGTGTTCCTGATATTCAACAATTGGTATCAGAGCAAGGTTTATTGGAAGAAGCCTAATAGCTTGAGGAAGATCTGGGAAGGTTCACCAATGGCAGCACAAAGGTATCTCACTTATCCTGAAGCAGGCCCTTCAGACAACATTAAGATTGGCAATCAAGTATATGTTAATAATGAACAATTTGAAGCAGCTCTAGAAGATGTTGATAACTCCAAGGCTGATATCAAGGGTTTAGAGGAGAGTATCAAAGAAGCTGATGATTGCATTCTGAAATTAAAAGAGCAGATCAGTAAATCTCATGAAAGAAGGAAAGAATTGTGTGAGCAACTAAAACAAGCAAGTGAATCCATAGAGTCTTCTCAAGGTGATTGAAGAAAAGACCAAGAATGAGGAATATCTGAATCAAGTTGTGAAGGACAAGTTAGAGGAATGTGAAAAACTAGGAAAAGAAGTTCTGCTCTTAAAATTTGATTTGGGAGCAGCTAAGAGCTATGAAGAAAAGTTCAAGCTAAGTTCTACAAAGATTAATGAAATGATTGATGGCCAAAAGAGTACTGATGACAAGAAAGGTTTAGGATTTGAAAAGGGAGAAAGTTCAAAATCTGGTCAAGCAAATTATGAGGTAAAGCAAAATAGGGGAAACCAATTGAGAAATCAAAGAAGACCTAGAAGACCCCCAGTCAGGCAGCCAAATGCTCAAAGGTACCCATCTTTCAATGGCCATTGCATTAATTGCAATAAGTATGGTCATAGGGCTACTCAGTGTAGAAGTAGAATGAATCAAAATTTTCCATCTTTCTCTGGTCAATGCTTCAATTGCAAGAAGATTGGTCATAAAGAAAATGAGTGCAGAAGTGTGTTAAGAAATATGCCAAACTATTCAAGGAATGGTCAATCCTTCAATGGGAAGTGTTTTACATGCAATACATTTGGACATATGGCTAACCAGTGCAGATCAAGGCCAAATTCAAATGTCAGGAGAAATAAAGGTCAAAGAAATATTGTGTGCTACAATTGCAACAAGGTCAAACACTTTGATAGATTCTATAGAACTAGAAATGTGAAAAGAAACTACAATACTGAATACAAGAAAATAGAGAAAAAGAATGACAAATGGAAGGTAAAGGTTTATCCAATTGAAACCAAGAAAGAAATGAGAAAAAAATAGATCAAGAAAGATGTGATTGAAGTCAAGGATGAATCTGCACCATCATCTAGTGCAGATACTTCCTCCAGGAAGTAAATTGGGAGCTTTGGCTCAGGGGGAGCAGTGTTAAAAATATAAATCCCTCAGCCAAAAAGTTGGTGCTGGAATCCAGCATATAGATATGTGGTAAAATCTGACATGACAGATCCCATAAAAGAAATTCTAAAAGAAAAAGTTCTAATGCAGAGTATTGTGAAGCAATCCTAATCGACCGTATTCTACAGTGAGGAGTTTAATAGCTTTTTAGAACAAGCATTAATGACAATTAGGTTAAGTCATGCAGAGGATAAAAGAGAACTAGTTTAGTCTCAAAATCACTTTTCACTCGAAGCGATCAGGTGTTTCAAGAGATTGAAGCAGAATTTGAGAAACAACAACCAAAATTTGAAGCATTTGGAGAAATTTGAAGAAAGGGAACCCTAACATAGCGGAACAAGGTATTTTCATTAAAACCCCATTTGTGAATTTGATAAAATTTTACAATGACAACTCCGCAAGTTGTAGATATCACTGAATGACCTTGGCCTAAGTTTAAGAAACACCCCTACAAGGCAACTGAAGTTGATCCAATGGGTGCATTCTCAAAAATACCATATGGAGTTCTGCATGTGGAAGATGTTAGGGCATACATCCATGTGTCCCTAGATGAGATTGGTAGTGACAAATTCTCAGAACTATTCCTGAAACATTTAAGTAATGATCAATTTGACCTAAAGGAAGAATACAAAGCTTTAAAGGAGAATAAATTCATCCAGTATGTAGAGTTTCCTGCATTTGCAGAGGATGAATGGGTCTGGTATATCCTAAGTTGATTCCATGACGAATTCATGTGGTTAGGGAAAGGGCAGCCCTTTAAGATAACAAAGGAGGCAATTCAGGTAGTCACTGGACTAAACTCCACCAGAGGTGTGCCATTGTTGAAGGCGGTCAAGAATTCAACAGTTACAGATGCCACTGGAGCCCAATTTGACAAAAGGACATTGACAATAAATGACATTACTGATCCTGCAGTAAAGTTTCCTCAATGGTCATAGGTTACACGGTTTACTTCTCAAACCAAGAAAACTTTGTTTGTCTTATTGCAATATACACTGCCTATCAAATGGTTAAAGAAAATACATACTATGATTTGTGCGAGCTGTTGAGAATCCAACTACTGGAGAATCTGTTTATTCTTCTATTTTTTGAATGAATTCCCAAATCATAAGGGATTGATTTAGCAAAAAGTAGCCCTATGGGGATTTTCAAGAACTTTGAAAGTATGATGCACTCAAGAGAAAGAATTCCTAAGAAAATTGTTGATAAGTACAAGGACATAATTTGTTTCATGGTCACTAAGGATCAATGCTTAATGGAAGTTGTGGAACCCAGAACTATATGGGTAATGGCCATGGGATATGAGGTAGATGGAAATTTTTTGGAAAACTATGCCTAGCACCTACTCAGCGAACCTAAAGACACTAAAGAAGAGAGGTTTGGAACATATGAGGAGTTATCTGTGAAACTCCATGTTGAACTTAGACAAATAGAAACCACCAGGAAGGTGAGAAAAGAGGTAGAAGAAATTGCTGCAAGATATGGAATCACCAGAGAACTACTGAAAGAAGTTAGGGAAAAAGCTAAGGAAGCAGAAGAAAAGAGAAAAAGTGAATCAATTGGAGCTCCGGATGAACTGGAAAAGCCAGAGGCCTAAAGAAGAAGAACCAGAGGATATACCTCTGCAGAAGCTACATCCATTCCCTCAGGTTCCACACCATCTATAAGTATGGAATCCCTAACCACCAGCTCTAAAAGAAAAAAGACTAAGGCCAAGAGAATGGATGTAAGCATAGTTGTTGATGAAGAAGCAACAGAATCAAATGAGGAAATAAAGAAGATGAAAAATGAGGCTACAAAAGCCTCCAGATCTAGCATGAAGAAACCCATCAGTAAGGGTTATTCTGGGAAAAGACAAAAGAAATATATGCCTCAAACAAAGCAAGCAACTATAAGTCTGGAAGATGTTCTCAAGGCCATAATAGTGGATGGCAATCTGAAACCCATTGCTCAGTTGTATGATGAATATAATGATCCAGATAAGAAGATCATTGAGACTGTTGTTGTAAAATATCTAAACATCTATAACAAGGCTCTAATCAAAATTATTACTAATCTGCCACACAGCCTAGGTAGCATAATGAGTAGAAGAAAGGAAGATGCTATGGCTAAGGACATAGAACTAAGAGAACACTCATTGATAACATTATATCCAGGGATCATCCCTAAGGAGAAGGTCAAAATCTCTAAAGAAATCAAGGATGCCTTCAGGACAAAGAGAAGAATGAACTCAGTGATGTTGGGAGAAATTGATAAAGTGGTCAAGGAAATAGAGGAGATCACTTTGGTAGCTCTAAGGAAAACAACATTCCTACCATTTATGACAAAGAAGAAACAAATGGTGAAGATAACACATCTGTTCCAGAAGTCAATGCTAAAAAGGAAGAATATGATCAAACCCCTGCTGCTGATGATCAATACACTGCTAAAAGGGATCAAATTGAAGCAAGTCCTCCTCCAGGACAATAGACTGATAATCTAGAAAACAAGGAGGAAATTGATGAACAAATCAAAGTTGATAATCAAGAACAAGCTAAGGAAAGATCTGTACCAGAATGAAATACTGGTCAACAAGAGAATATGGGCATGAAACCTCTGGAACAAAATCAAGAAGAAGAAGTGTTTAAAGAAATGACATGAGACACTGCTGCTGTCTCGGTTGATTCTGTCGGGGAACCTTTGGAGAGAGAACAAGATTTGGATGATTCTAAGCTTCTGAAAGCACCAATAAATTTGGTCTCAATGTCTCCTATGTAAAAATTCAAACTAGTGTCAATTGTTCAAGCAAAGGCACAGGAAGAGATACTAAGGTCACACATACAGGACAATGAACTCATTGGTGAAGCATCTGACATCCTAGAGAAGTTAATGCCTTCATGCTAAAAGGACACATCTCTACCACCAAGGGATCAGCTCAAAGGCCTAATCAAATATGTATGTTCTTATTTTGAATCTTTTGAGAAGTTTGCTGAAACTAAAGTTAGACAAGAGTTTAATGAGAAAAGGTTAGATGAGTTGACAAAGTTGATAGCCCATGATAAGGCTCAACTAGATAATGGGATACAGAATATTCAGAGTGCTATTGTAGAAGCTAGTGATGTATATAAATTTTGTCTATAGTGGCTGGAAGTTACAAAGACGATAGAAGAAAAGATCAAGGAATTGGAAGAAAAACTAATGAGTATTTCTAAGTATTTTGATCTGATACATGAATCAACCAGCAACCAAGAAGCTCAAGTCATCAACTTCTACAATGACTTTAATGATTTAATAAATCAAAGGTATCAAATAAAGAGTAGAATGGGACAACTGAGAAGACTGATTAGTTCCAAACTACAATCAATGACTAATCTTGTAGCTAAAGCACAACCTACTGCACAAACTGCCACACCATCAGATTTGCAAAAGGAAGAAACTCTAGTTTTTCTACTCAGTGGACATATACAAATTTTGGATGGTGCTAAAAAGAGCTGCGATGTTGAGATAGCTCAACTTAAGAACATCTTTAGTGACATTATTTAGCATATGTAAAATAAAGAAGAAGACTGTACTTGTAAATATGCGGCAGAGTACATAAAATTTTTGAAGACTTGACAAATTTTTCATTCCGGAACACACCCTTTATCATTGATGTCAAAGGGGGGGAAGAAGATCATTAAAAAATGGATAAACATCTCAGGGGGAGTAGGAGACTAGAGTGCATATAGTAAGGGGGAGTAGTCAATCATTTTTCACTAAGTGTTGCCATCAATGCCAAAGGGGGAGATTGTTGGCAAGAGACACTGCTTCGGAATAGACTTGTATGTTGTCATTGATGGAAACAAGGCTCAAAGATCTCATTAGTATGATAGGAAGACATAACTCTGGAAGGTCTTATTGGAATTCAGATCCAGTTGGCAAAAATGACTAAGTATGGACAATAAATAGAATAAGGGCCAGTAAGTGGATCGGTGTGCTTCTGCAGATGAAGACCTAGAAATGTAGCTCAGGTATAATATTCACAATAGTTTGATGTTACTATATTCCAGTGATCAAGTCCCGACTTCCTTTGGAAGTCACTTGGAAGAAATATCTAAGTCCGGATGAACAGAGGTATAATAGAGATAGTGAACATGACATAGTATAATTGTCTGCATTCCTTTGCAAGTGCATATTTTGTTTTGCAGTTCTAAGGAAACTAAGATACTTGTCATGACTATCAAAATCTAGGATTATAGCCTTTGAAGTTCAATAGATCACATTCCACAAGCTCTCCAATATTGGCTTCGAGTTCAATAGTATTTCTCTGTGACAGAGTAGCAGTTCCAGATCTGCATTTTGACATGTAGAAGTATTTTGCTTTGCGGATTTGAAGGTATGTCAAGTGGTCAGTAATGAACATTAGATATGAATTGTGAGGTCCCATTTGGTCTGTAGTGCGAGTTGTGATGTGATAGATAAAATTGTCAAGTATGTTCTTAAAGAACACACTGACTGGTATGTTAGATCCTTATGCAAAAAAGACATAGCATCTGGATAATCAATCTAAGTGTTCATATGATTGAGGCTGACCTATGTGAAGACTTGTACTCATTGGTCTGAGTTTGCATTGTAGATTGTTCACAAGATCAAGCCGATAGAGTACAATTATTTGTTTACATGTTTCATATTTTGGATGCCGACCTGGTTATGGATCAAATCATGATGTAGGTATATAAGAGCGATGAATTTTGGTTAAGGTGAATATAGTGTGTGATGTGATTGATGCGAGAATGAAAATAGCAGAGTAGAGATAAAAGATCTATGATGATGAGGACTCAGGACTCAGAATTCAGTTTCTAAGTGACTACACCCTGGCATACTGATAGATACTTTTGTAGTATTCAAATCTCCTATATAATTCCACTTGTACTTTGGAGTGAGTCTGGCAGTGATCCACCATTAGGGTTTAACAACCCTCATTGTAATCTTTCTAGGTTTAGGGTTGAGACAGTGAGCCTGCTAGATCTAGTTGAACTTCATGGAAGTGAGCCAACATGTTCTAGGCCCATTGAGTGACCAAGCCTAAACATCACCATTTGTAAAAGATTGCAATATATACTAAGAGCTAATCCTCTCTGTGGTTTTTCCCCACCTTGGGGTTTTCCACTTAAAAATTCTAGTGTCCATGTGTTATGACTTTGTGGTTGCTATTCATTTGCATATTGTGCTTTTGTTTAATTAATTTTGGAAAATGGTTAAAAGTGAAAGTGCATGAAAGGTTATATGGAACACTGATTCACCCCCCCTCTTAGTGTTCTTGATATTCAACAATTTATGGATGTGATGACATGTAGTATGATCATGGATTTATGTGATGGTGTGTTTTACTACGATGTTTTATATGCTATGGGTATATCATGATGATGTGTATATGCTTATAGATGCCTGGATGAGATGATGCATGGATGAGATGATACATATTAGGATCATGGACTTATGTGATGATATATTGTAGACACCCAAAATTGACCTTCGTATCATTTATCGATTTGTCACATTATTCACCATTGGATATGTCGATTTTTGTCTAGCACACTTGTATCAATTATCTATGTTCTTCTAAACCATCTACTTCTATAATTAATTAAATAAATTATATTTATTTAATTAATTTCATATATTTCCATTATCTTTATTCTTCTATATATTATTTAATTATCCCATTATTCTTCTAAAATTAAATAAATTTTCTAAATTTATTTAATTTGCTTCTTCTAAATAAATAAATTTAATATTTATTTATTTATCTTTTCATCATGCATATAAATTAAATATATTTATTTATTTAATTTATATTGATTCTTCCAATTTTCTAAAATTAGCTCTTTCCTCTGTCATTTAAAAAATAAATTAAATGAATTTATTTGTTTAATTTATTTTTATCTTATCATTTCCTTCTCTTATCACATTCTTCTATGTGTACAAGTTGGCCTTGTCCATAGTTTGTTGAAAATAAAATACAAAAAATGATTTAGTTGGTTCTAAAAATCAATTATCCTTGTCATCCAACTCTTAAAATAGAAAAGCATCCTATTTTAAGAAAATCTATCCTATCTCCACAAACAAAGCTAACTAAATCATTTAATAAAATCTATCTCTATGGACACGTGTCTTGTACACCTTCATCCATGCCTTTTGAGTTATCTCAACCATTCATGTAGCCACTTTTTCTCCACCATTGATCAATCTTAGTTGAGAGCTATGTATACACCCTCTCACCTCATTCCATTCATCCCACTACTCTATAGCATCCAGATTATCATCTCATGCACATTGATCATCCATTGAGTACTTTGAGCATATCATCTATCATCATGGCAACTATGCTTGTTCACTCTTGAGAAGCAATCCACATTCCAATCAAGGAATCAATACAATCTAGGTGACATTGTTCTTTGATTTGCTTTCATTTTGTGTCATTTAGATAAATTTCTTGAAGGTGGTAGGATTGGGTTTTGATTGTATTTCTTGATCTTATTAACCTAATTTTTCCTGCTCACAGATTCTGGCACGCCTGGTGGGACCCACGTCCTTGATTGATTTTTCTTTTGAAAGTCATTTTTGAAGTCTGGGTATGAAATTGCACAATTGATTAGCAGAAAATAACATTTGGTCTACACGAAACCACCTTTGAATAGCTCTGCATCGCATATGGTCCAGGGAAAATCACCTTTGAATAGTCTTTAGTCACCTTTGATCCACATGAAATTACCTTTGATCGGTAGGGAGTCGCCTTTGGTTGATTAGGGTTTAACTGATAAATTTATTTTATAGGGTTTTCTCCAATCCTTAGTTATCTGATTTGGATTGCAAGGTGGTGTATTTGCTAACCCTAGTTGTCCTTTTCAATCCTCAAGCTAGTTTATTTGGGGGTTGATTTATAGTTGACCTAATCATATCATATCATTGGATCTTTTGTGTTTGATTTTATAGGATACAGATTTGATTCAATTCTTCCACCTATCTGGGTCATCGGGGTTTTATATATTCATTTTATGATCATTTGTTTAACCCTAATATTTGAGTTTTGTAGATTTTAGGCATTCGAGTGACTTTCCAGAAAATAAAATCACCTTTGCATGACATAAATTTTATTTTGGTAAAACATAGTCACTTTTAATCTACAGATAATCTCCTTGGCACTTTGTTTTGTCACTTCTAGTTTATATTGTTACAATATTGATTTCTTGGAATCTAACATCTGTTGGTACAGCCTCTTATTTTTTGTTGAAGAAAATTGGATCTGAAACTACTAACAAATCTGTTGCAGGATCGATCAGTCAAAGATTTACATCATTTTGACTAATCTAGGAACATTTTATTTGGTGTTTAAAAAGAACTTGTTTGTTGGTTTGCTTGTTGGCTTTATTTTCTTTGTGTGCTTGTTTGCCATGTTTGTTGTAGATATCTTGTGTTGTTAGATCCCTAAGATAATAACAAAAGTATCCTCTCTCCTTGCCTATCAAATGGATCTTGGGTGTAAGAGAACTTGTTATTATCTTTAAAGAGGCTTGCCTTGGTGGGAAAAGAGGTACTCACCCCAAGGGAATGACCTCAAGTGGTACTTTCATTCAGTCCGCTGTATAAAAGAGGATAAGGTGAAAGCCAAGTCTAATCGGTATTAGCGATTACCGTATGGTGCTAGTTTGAAAGGAGGCGTACCTTGCGTATATGAGACTCCTAGTAGGACTGGTTAAAACTTTAAGTAGATTGTTGGACACTCGTAACGTGCCGTTCCCTGAATTATCACTAGAAACCACTTGTTGAAGAGACCAAAATCCTTTTTGTTTGCTGGTGTGGGAGGTCAAACCTCTGAAGCCACCCTATATGTACTATTCATTGTAGAGATAGAACATTCCTTAGTTCATAAGATCTCTAGATCTTCAGGGTAAGAGATTTGGTGTGTCTATGTCATGGTGGGGGAGCCAATGTCACCAATATCTCTAGTTGTTTGCTTTGTCTCAGTATATGGAGAAATCCAAGTAGGGACTTAGCAAGTAGTATCCACTTTCCAACCTAGGTTGTACATGCTTACAAGTGTTTTCAAATTTGTCAAGACCTGTGTAGAATTTATCTAGGCCCTCATTTAGACATTCCTCTAATTTTGTATTAGAGTCACCCAAAACATTTGGCATTGTGTCTTTGCTATGTGTTCTCTTGCCAAAAACTTATCAAAAACAAGACACTGTCACAAAAACTCACCTTTGCAAAGTCCACAGTCACCTTTGAATCTCAGACCATCACCTTTGATCAACAAAAAATCACCTCTGGTCATCCTGAATTCCTTCTTATTTATCATACAGAATGCATCTGAGTTATCCTACGTTACCTTTGTATTACATCCAATCATATTTGAACTGCAGAAAATCACCTTTGACTAGAAGAATTTCACCTTTGGCTTATCATAAATCACCTTTGAGCTATCATTACTCGCCTTTGGTTAACACAATTTCTCCTTTGGTAATTCAAAGACTATCAGTATTTATCTGGTTCAAAATCTCATTTCTAGTCAATCCATAGCCCTGTCATCAGCTTTTAGACAATACATTGATCATCTACAACCAACATCCATCTTATCTAGCCTGATCATATCACACTTTTGGACTTTTTGAGCCCTTGTATCTTCTTGAGACTCTAACTCAGCCATTAATATCAATCAATCAATCAAATCAACATCATCCTTTGGATTTGATCACTATCCATCTTTTGATCATATCACAACAATCTTTTCCAGCTTGAGAGAGTGGTTCCTTTTGAGTTGGTCTATATCATCACCACTAATCAATCTTGTCTACCCTTGAGTTCATGAGTCTATCTCTTGGGGGATAATCAATCAATCAAACCAATCCAAATCAAAATCCTAAAAATCAAAATGACCAATCAAACCATTAATCCAAATCAATTAGCAATCCAATCAATTGATCAAGCCATCCATCAATCAATCAAATCAATCAAACAATCCAAGAGTCTCAACTTTGTCACACAAGTTCAAAAATCTCAGCCATCACCAACCAATGCCTCAAACAAGGGGTCAATATAAGGCAGCCATGGAAGCCAACCTAAATGAATTTCAATCTACTCCTCTCAAGGATGGTTCAAAATTCATGACTGGAATGCCTTAAGATATGTTTGTACCCAAAGGCTACACTGTCGAACCCTCATCATCAACCCATCCTTCACAATATCATTTTGGACCTTCATCATCAACCCACACACCACAACACCATTTCAATCAACCAGCCTATGAGGAAAATCAAGATGAATTAGTAGATCTACAAGATGTTGACACATTACAAAATGTCAATAGGCTCTTAGACTCCAATCCTGATAGATTTTTCTTACAATTAGCTCAAAGAGGAGCCAAATTGCCAAGTGGCTTTGACATATCCAAGATCACAAAATAATATCTAACCAATGATGTTGTTTTTGCTAAGGAAACCCATAAGGCTATTACTACCATGTCTACCAAACCCACAACATCTACACACAACATTCAAACATCAACTTTCACCAATCCATCCATCCCTCCATTCCACGCACCGCCTACACCCGCATCGATAGAGCCTTTGTTGAAATGTCATTAACTTGTATGTGTCACAAACACCCCAAGTTTCCAACCAAAGTGTGCCACATGCTACTCCATCTCATGTCTCGAATCCCACTTCATCTTCTTCCATCCATGTAACTCCTCCACATGTGTTGCAAACACCTCAAGTCTCCAACCAAGTTGTGCCACATGTTGTTGCATCTCATGTCTCTTATCCCATGGTATCTTCTTCCATTCACACAACTTCTCCACAAGTGAGAAAAATACCTCATATACCTGCTCCAAGTGTGTCGCATGTTGAACCATCCCGACCATCTAATGTGTCTTCCCATACATCGCATGTGCTATCCAATCCTAATACATCATTTATTGATCAAACTTTTGGATCACAAACACATTCCAACATATCATATGTTGATCAACTCCTTTCACTTGGACCACATCCATCCAACCAACATATATCCTATGCTAATCCACTTGTCGTATCCTAAGCTCCATCAAACTCCAATCCTCATATATCCTATGCCAATCCACCCATCATATCTCAATTTCTACCAACCTCCAACCAATATATGTCCAACACCAATCCATCCTTTGGTTCACATGTGATACAAACCCAAAATGTTAACCCCTCACCAAACACCTACACATTTCCACCATTTGATAATCAAGGCCAAAACACCTACGCCCTGCCATATAATATGTCACAACAATATCCTACAAATCACACTCTGGTGTACTAAATACCTCATCCAAACCATCAAAATCCTTCGCAACAACAACAACTATCAGATATGGAGCAGTGATTCAATCAATTGCAACAACAATTTGATGATATGAGCATGGGCCAAACAAAGAAAACATTTTCCTTTGAGGATGTATGCCCATATCTTTTTGATAAGTCACTTCAAATGATACCTTTTCCTCTATATTTTGAGATACCACAATTTGAGATATACAAAGGGAAAGGTGAACCAAATGACCATCTTAGAGCTTTTTATGTAGCTTGTCTTGATGTTGCATACAATGACACATATCTGTTGCCCTCTCAGTTGTTGTCCTTGATGTCAAATACACAAACTCTTAGGTTTGTGGTACATTGATAGTTGCATCATGATAATTGGCGTTTGGTTTTGCATAGTACATTAATAGTTGCATCATGATAGGTGGCATTTGGTTTTGCATACTTGGTATGACAGTGGTTATATGGCTGCATTGATGATCAATATTCAGATTCTATGGAGTTGTTCTTACAAAGCTTTGACCATCATTGGTTTGGTAAGATGATACAATGTTGAGGTAACAGTCAGTTGGCTCATGATGATCTTGATGACTTTCATTTAGTTGGCTCATGGTGACCTTGATGACTTGCATTTCATGGTTCTTGCTTTCATGGTTCTTGGTATAGCAGTTGGCATATGCTCTTGACAGTTGTATTGATGCACATATGATGTCATGTTACATTTTCACACTTTGATGATGACAGGACAGTTGATAGGACAGTTAATATGGTATGATACTTGTTGATATTTGTGTGATATGCACTTTAGTTGTATTGAGTATGGTATGCTTATCAGTTAAATGATATTCCTATTCTCAGTTGGCAGTGGTTTCATATCACTAGACAATCTTTGGTTGCCTTCGTACAAGTTCAGTGGTTTTATGGTTGACATTACAGCAGGACTTCTACCAGTGACAATTTCTCCTCATTTCAATTTGTGACATGAGTAATGCAATTATAAGCCAAGGCCCTAAAGTGTTTATCATTTGAGTCACTTATGAGATATCATATTTTTTTAGCAAAGGTTATTTTTCTTGTACAAATAAAAGACATAAGAATGTCTTAAGGTTTTTCATTTGCCATTATACAAGGAAATGTTTGTATGATGAAAGGTGGTCTTCATGTGACATTATGACTTCACCAAGTATCATTAACATGTATTATTTTGAGCACATTGTATTGGGACCTTAATGAGTTTTACCTGCTGGGTAGGTCTCAGCATTTAATAGCAGGTAAAAAGAGTTTAATTTTTATTATCTTTCAGTCAGCCACTTAGGGCACACCGGGATCACAAGTTGCCATGTTATCATTGACCAAAATGCTTAGAGAATGAATCATTTTGCAAAGTGAAACATAGGCTATGATCTCTCTCAGAGATAGGGTTTGAAATTTCAATGGTTATCATGAAAAATCATGGAAGATATAGAAAACTTATGGAATCCTCGTGGACTTGAAGGAGAATCATAGTGATTTGACAAAGCTGGAGCTTGAGGAGGTTTGATAGTTAAGATTCATGTGCAAGTACTTTATTGACTGATGTTTCAAGTGATATTATTCTTTGTCTTTCATTCTTTCTCAAAGTTTTTAAGTTGCATGAAATAAAATAAAGTGCAGAGACAACACTCGGGTTTGGTTGTGAAGTTTACTTAAAGTTTTCTGCATAAAAGTTTAGTTCTTTCTGTGAGAAGTTTAAAGATGTCACTGTCGGAATATTTTCTAATGGGCATTCTTTGTTATACATTTTGTAATTTATGTTTTGAAAGCATTCTCTCTATTGAAGTTTTTCTTTAACCCTATGATGATGGCATTTTCGGTTTACTCGGAAGGGTTTTCTTTGTTTATTACTGATAAGCAAAAGGGTTCTAAAACTATAGACTATTGTATATCGGTAATGTGAAGAAAATTGTTATTCTGAGCACACTTTGGTTTGAACCTTGAGTTAAAGTGGGATCATTCTACCTTATGGGTCTTGCAATTATCTATCCTACAAAGAATCTTCTTGAGCAGTTATTTGGTTTCAGTTACAAGTATAAACTATTTCATGAAAAGAGAAAAGGCATTATGAAAGGTCTTTATATTCTCAAAGTGGGTCAGTTTGACCACTCTTTCTTGACAATTATTGATTCAGTTTGATTCTAATTCAAACGGTTCATCTAATCATACAAGTTATTTATTGAAAGAAACAAAAGGGTAGTAATAAAGTATAAAAGGGCATAAGATGAAAAACATCTATAATGAGGTTGGTGATATGTATTTATTGCACCATCATTGAGGTTATGTCAAAGTGTTGTATTGTTTCTTGAATCTAAAATAACGAGATATTCAAGGCTTGGATTGTAGTGAAATAGAGTAACCCTCTATATTGAACCATATTATTCATTGTATGTGATTGAAATATGCCAATGAGGCACAAACAGCCAGTGGGGTACAAACAGCTAGTGAGGCATCCATATTTACTAGTGAAGCACATTTTAATTAAGCCAGTGAGATATTTTCTGGAGTGGTTTTTCATCCATAGAGGGTTTTCCACTCGTCAAATCTCTATGTTATGGTCACTTGTTTTGTTCATGAGTTTATGTTCATTGTTTCATAATTTAACTGTTGCATATTTGACATGATGTTCATTATGGGTCAGTACAAATGCACAATATATCTGATACTTATCTTTGTCTAATAAAGAAATAAAAGTGCCTCTATTGTTTCTCATGATAAATTGTTCTGATGGTTCATGACAGTTCACCAACAATTGTTTTGTTCATTCATGTTCACAAGTTGATCTGTTAATGCACTACAGTTCATAAATGAATGTTTTATTTTCATCATACAAGGGTTGAAGTTTATGGTTGGTAAAAGTTCATTATTTTTTGTTGAAAACAAGTCTGTTTTATAAGACACTGATTCACCCCCTCCTCTTAGTGTCTCTCGTACTCCAATAAGTGGTACCAGAGTGTAGGTTCCCTATAGAAGTCTAATAGGCTTGGGTAGGTCCTGACAGTGGAGTTCTATGGGAAAGTGTAGAAGAAATAAAGGAAAGAAGAGTATTGATCAAAAACTTGTACAACAAGCCTCAGTCTAGTTAAGTAATGATCTATTGCATATGTCACCCTTGAAAATTGACACAAAATGTGATAAAAGGAATAGTCCTGTAGTTGAAAATCTTGATAAAAAAGAAGATATCATTGTGAATGAAGGAGAACAAGAATTTGATGAAAGAAAAGATGTTTTTTCTGTTGAGACTAATGATGAAGAAAGAGATTTCTTTGAGGATGAAGATGGACAGGAGTTTGATGAAGATGATTATGAAGTTGATGTTGAAGGAGAACTTTTGTGTGCCCTAGATACAATCAAGCAACTTAGTAAAGAAAACAGGAGATTAAAAGATTAGCTTCAACAAGAGAAAGAATCCAAGGACAAGATATGTTTAGATTTTGAAAAAGTTTATTTAGATTTTGAAAATGGAAGAAATCAGATTGCAGAATTAAAGAGCAATGTTGATGAATCTGATAAATTGATTATCAGTCTAAAGACTGAAATTGAGGAAGCCAAAAGAATAATAGATAATACAAAATCTGACCTTGAGGTAAAAAGAATTAAATGTATGAAATTAGAAACTAAAATTGTCAATCTAAGAAAAGATTATGAAGGTCTCAAGGCCATGTCTAAGAAATATCAGGAGTTTGAAGAAAGTACAAGTTGAATGACATGCTGAGCAAACAAAAGAATTTCAAGGACACTACTAGTCTAGGTTTTGAAGAAGTAGAGTGCTCCAAAGCAAGAAAGGCATCTAAAAGGAAGATAGACTTAAGTTATCATGATGCTACTTTTGAAGTTCAAGAAAGAAGGACAATTAGGTCCACAAGTGCTTTACCCACCAGGCAAACAATAAGGTATAATTATTCTCAATTTCATGGTTATTGTTATTGATGTCATGTTTATGGCCATAGAGCAAGATATTATACAAGAAACAGTAGGATATATGAGAGGAATGTCAATAGGAGTGTTTATCACATGCCTAGAAGAAATTATCCTTTCTATGGTCTAGACAATAATATCAAATGTTATAGTTGTAATAACTTTGGACACAAGGCACATTGGTGTAAGAAAAGTGTGTTGAAATCATCCAGGAGTTATAAGGTCAAACAAAAACATGAGAGTACCTTAAACAAGAGAAATGAAAAACCTATACTAGTTTGGAGGAGAAAACAAAGTGTAGGGAATGCAAGTCCTGAACCAGTGCATGGCTCACAAAATGCTCTACAAACTGAATGAGTAGGAGCTTGGAGATAGGGGGAGTTGTGTAAGGCTTCATTATTCATCCCCATGAAAGAAAATCAGTGGTTTTGCTATGATGGTAATAGTGTTGTTAATGTTCATGTTGTTTCATGCCTCTTAGAGCTTAAAGTGCTTTTCTTGTGGCTTTTTGATGTATGACAGTACAATGACAGTCATCTACTCCTGATTGTTATGCAATACATTTATGATGACAATGATTTATTTATCTTTCATGTGAAGTGAAAGTGAGATACATAGTACTATGTTGACAATGTTTCTTAGTTGAGGTGCATAAGGGACTAAATGGTGAACATATGCCAAATAAGGACTATCACATATTTTTAATGTAGGTGTAATGTCAGACTCTGCAACTTTTACTAGCATTCTTGTATCTTTGAAACAAGGTTGGCATCCATCAAAGATTTCAGGAAGGAGGACTATTCTTAACTGTTGTAGTTACAAATTCTTAGAAGTATGCAAAATGTAGAATCACAGATAAGTCACATGAGCTTTTTGGTTCCAGTCATATGGTTTAAAGGAATGTCACATTTTTTTATGCTCAACATGGTTTTAAATTGATCTTGATTGTAATAACACAATATTATCTTCATGATAGTGATCCATGAAATCTTAGTCTTTTTCAAGTTGACCTTGACAGAGATAGCAGAGTTTAAGACAATTTAGTGTGTATGGACAATAGGTGAAGATGTATTATGCAGTGATCCCTTATAGTTGTATTGCAAGGATATTGCAAGGCAGGATAATATAACTAGGACAGGACACTCTATCTAGTGAGATTGTCGCAAACTATCAATACAGTTCAGTCAAGATGTCATCAGTAATGTTTGTACTCTTAAAATACTACTAGAGTCTTGCTTTTCTATCTGTGATCTCAATGACAGGTTATCTCATGAATCTCTTGTCAAAATGTCTTGTTGCAGTGATAACCTATTTGATACAATTCACAATGTTAGAGTAGTACTCTTTATGAGGTCATCAAGGAGAGTAAAATATAGGTACAATGTTGATACAGTAGTGGTAATGTAAATGTGCATGATGTATTTATTCTTGTGACAAAATTCAAGGCTAAAGACTCTAGGGGTAAATTTTTTGACAATGTTTTTTTCCTTGAGATAATCTTGTTGCAGGGTGTGTGGTGACTATGCTATCTAGTGGTGACAATGTATTATACATGACAATGCTTAGTTTCTAAGGAGACTTTGTGTTTAGTGTAAAACTTGTTACATCAGACATTTATCTTACCTTGTTGACAGTAAAGCATCTATGCTGTATTGTTTTTGTGTATACATGTAAAACATTATTGTTGATCAGTCTAGAACTGTTCAAAGTAGTTAGGACAGTATATGATGTCAAAAAAACATTCACTTTAATACCTTGTTTGCATTCTTACATATACAGTGATGTTCATTGTGTCAAATTTTGTTTTGGTTCAAATAGACAGTGAATTGTGTGCATATTTGTAAGTGACAGTACAACTACATAATAACTGCAGTGGAGATGCTATATACAGGAGCCTTGAAGTTTGTAGTTTGCATGACAATGGTAGAGATGACATTATGATGAAAACTAACAGTGAGCTTACTGCTCTAAGGGATATTCTGACAAGACGAAGGTGAAATCTGATAGAGGTCTTGTAGCACAGGACAAAAGTAGCAGTCATATCTACTTTATATTTGTTGACCTGACAGTAATGTCTGCTGATAGGGACGATTAGTGTTTATGTTGAATATTGTACAAATGATCTTGGTATGCCTTCAACTATGGTGTGATAAGTTATCATTAACATTCATTTTTCTCATGTTATTGTAGCATGGCTATATTTTGATGTTTGGCATTTGTTTGGTTGATACATTGATACTTTGGTAAAGTGGTATATTCAATTGATATTCTGGTGCTTGATACTTGATTATTGATCTAGCATTTTGATGATGATAACAATGTCATTCTACTCAGAACACTTGCTTGGCATATTCAGTTGCTGTCCTTGTTTTGATACATGATCCTTTACATGCTCATTTATGACACTAACAGTGTAGTTGTATTCAGTCCATTCTGGATGTTTTTGCTTTATGGGATAGACATGGTATGCTTACTATTTTCTGATTATACTTACATTTCTGCCATATGTTGGTCTCTAGTTTCTGATATCTCCTTGAGGCATTGGTATACTTTCTTTCTCCCTTTGTCTTTGATGCCAAAAAGGGGGAGAGAGAGTTGTGTTTTGCCATTAAGGACAAAGAGGGAGTTTGTTTCCCTCTTAGTTGTTCTCCTCGATGTCAAATACACAAACTCTCAGGTTTGTGGTACATTGATAGTTGCATCATGACAATTGGCATTTGGTTTTGCATAGTACATTGATAGTTGCATCATGACAGTTGGCATTGGTTTTGCATACATGGTATGACAGTGGTAATATGGCTGCATTGATGATCAATATTTAGATTCTGTGGAGTTGTTCATACAAAGCCTTGACCATAATTGGTTTGGTAAGATGATACAATGTTGAGGTAATAGTCAGTTGGTTCATGATGATCTTGATGAATTTCATTTAGTTGGCTCATGGTGACCTTGATGACTTGCATTTCATGGTTCTTGCTTTCATGGTTCTTGGTATAGAAGTTGACATATGCTCTTGACAGTTGTATTGATACACATATGATGTCATGTTACATTTTCATACTTTGATGATGACAGGATAATTGACAGGATAGTTAATATGGTATGATACTTGTTGATATTTGTGTGATATGCACTTTAGTTGTATTGAGTATGGTATGCTTCTCAGTTAAATGATATTCATATTCTCAGTTGGCAGTGGTTTCATATCACTAGACAATCTTTGGTTGCCTTGGTACAGGTTCAGTGGTTTTATGGTTGGCATTATAGTAGGACTTCTACCAGTGACAGTTTCTCCTCATTTCAATTTGTGACATGAGTAATGCAATGATAATCCAAGGACCTAAAGTCTTTATCATTTGAGTCACTTATGAGATATCATATTTTTTTTATCAAAAGTTATTTTTCTTGTACAAATAAAAGACATACGAATGTATTAAGTTTTTTCATTTGCCATTATACAAGGAAATGTTTGTATGATGAAAGGTGGTCTTCATGTGACATTATGACTTCACCAAGTATCATTAACATGTATTGTTTTGAGCACATTGTATCAGGGCCTTAATGAGTTTTACCTGTTGGGCAGGTCTTAGCATTTAACAACAAGTAAAAAGAGTTTAAGTTTTATTATCTTTCAGTCGGCCACTTAGGGCACACCGGGATCACAAGTTGCCATGTTATCATCAGCCAAAATGATTAGAGAATGAATCATTTTGCAAAGTGAAACTTAGGCTATGAGATCTCTCCGAGCCAGGGTTTGACATTTCAATGGTTATCATGGAAAATCATGGAAGATACAAAAAACTTATGGAATCCTTGTGGACTTGAAGGAAAATCATAGTGATTTGACAAAGACCTTGAGGAGGTTTGGCAGTTAAGATTCATGTGCAAGTAACTTTGTTGACTGATGTTTCAGGTGATATTATTCTTTGTCTTTCATTCTTTCTCAAAGTTTTTAAGTTGCATGAAATAAAATAAAGTGCAGAGACAACACTCGGGTTTGGTTGTGAAGTTTACTTAAAGTTTTTTTCATAAAGTTTAGTTCTTTCTGTGACAAGTTTGAAGATGTCATTGTCAGAATATTTTCTAATGGGCATTCTTTGTTATACATTTTGTAATTTATGTTTTGAAAGGGTTCTCTCTATTGAAGTTTTTCTTTAACTCTATGATGATGGCATTTTCGGTTCACTCGGAAGTTTTTTTTTTGTTTATTACTGATAAGAAAAAGGGTTCTAAAACTGTAGACTATTGTATATCAGTAATTTGAAGGAAGTTGTTATTATGAGCACACTTTGGTTTGAACCTTGAGTTAAAGTGGGATCATTCAACTTTATGGGTCTTGCAGTTATCTGTCCTACAAAGAATCTTCTTCAGCAGTTATTTGGTTTCAGTTACAAGTATAAACTATTTCATGAAAAGAGAAAAGGTATTATGAAAGGTCTTTATATTCTCAAAGTGGGTCAGTTTGACCACTCTTTCTTGATAGTTATTGATTTGGTTTGAATCCACTTCAAACGGTTGATCTAATCATACAAGTTGTTTATTAAAAGAAATAAAAGGGCAGTAATAAACTATAAAAGGGCATAAGATGAAAAACATATGTAATGAGGTTGATGATATGTGTTTATTGCACCATCATTGAGGTTATGTCAATGTGTTGTATTGTTTCTTAAAAATCTCAAATAATGAGATATTCAAGAATTGGATTGTAGTGAAATAGAGTAACCCTCTGTATTAAACCATATTATTCATTGTATGTGATTGAAATATGCCAGTGAGGCATATGTATTTTCTAGTGAAGCACATTTTAATTAAGCCAGTGAGGTATTTTCTGGAGTGGTTTTTCATCCCTAAAGGGTTTTCCACTCATCAAATCTCTATGTTATGGTCACTTGTTTTGTTCATGAGTTTATTTTTTATAATTTAACTATTGCATATTTGACATGATGTTCATTATGGGTCAGTACAAATGCACAATATATCTGATACTTATCTCTATCCAGTAAAGAAATAAAAATGCCTCTATTGTTTGTCATGATAAATTGTTCTGATGGTTCATCACAGTTCACCAACAGTTGTTTTGTTCATTCATGTTCACAAGTTGATCTATTAATGCACTATAGTTCATAAATGAATGTTTTTTTTTTCATCATACAAGGGTTGAAGTTTATGGTTGATAAAAGTTTATTAATTATTGCCAAAAACAAGTCTATTTTATGAGACACTGATTCACCCCCACTCAGTGTCTCTCATACTCCAACAATATCTTATACGGCTATTTCCTCATAGTCTTGTGGGGCAAGCTATGGAATGGTTTTCTCACCTACCTCTAGGCATAAAGACATTCAAAGAACTTGCAGGAAAATTTGCATCACACTTTGCTTTTAATATAGAAAATGAGATATCTATGAACGATCTTGTCAATAACAAACAACGAAATGGGGAAACCTTCTCATATTTCATTCAATGATGGTGAAATATGGCTAGCAAACTTCCATGGCAAATGCTTGAGAAACAACAAGTTGATATCTTTGTCACAAATCTCCATCCCGAGCTATCATTTCAATTACAACTTCAAAGTGCCATTACCTTTGATGAACTCATATCTAAGGCAAAAAACATTGAAAAATCTTTGATTGCCAAAGGCTCTTCAAGGAAACAAAAGACAACACCCAATCTTCAAATGACAAATCCTGCTTTTGGAACAAGAACAAAAACATTGTCAATGATGGTATTGTTGATGCAAAAAATGTCCAAGCCATGAAGGCTCCCATCCATATCCAAGAAACATCTAAGAACACACCCTTTGTTCCAAGAGATCAAGCTAAGACAAATAAACCACCTAGGAGACAATTTACTCCTTTAGGAGAGCCTATTGAATCTGTCCTCAAAAAGATACTACAAGCCAACAAGATCACACTACCTGAAGCTAGACCCAATGAAGAACCATAGTTTAAGCCTAATTAGTATAAAGACAATGAATACTATGATCATCATAGAGTGAAATGACATAACACATCTGGTTGTATGAAATTGAAACATTTGATTCAAAATCTTCTCGATCAAGGAGAAATCATTGTTGATCCACCGAAATAGACAAGAAACTATGATCTTGATACTTTCAAGAATCCAATTCCATCACACGATAAAGCAAGTGCCTCTAATACAGGGAAGAATGTCCATTATACCCATGAGTCATCCACCATTGGTCGTATCGAACAAAATCACGTATCTACCATTAGCATAAGAGGAAAAGAACCTGCATCACCATCAAAGGAAAAGAACTAGATTGTGCCATTACCACCCCTCGAGGCCATTATACTATCCAAGGAGCACCACCTATCATATGCCCAAATTCTAGATACAATATCCTTGACCATCTAGGTAAGACTCCTGCTCATATCTCTATTTTGGAATTATTATGTATCTCACCTGCCCATAAAGCCATCTTAGATAAATCCTTACAAGAGTTGTCAGTACCTAATGATATAGATACTACACAATTCCAAGCCATTGTAGTGAGTATTGCATCACCCTATCACTCAACCTTCTATAATAAAGACCTTTCATCATTTGATCCATCCCATGATGATGCTCTCCATATTGAAGTCTACATAAACCAATGTCAAGTTAAACGAATACTAGTAGATGGTGGAGCTGGGTTAATTATATGTTCTTTAAAGCTTGTAAAACTACTGGGATATTCTGAGGATTGTATAGACACTACCAAGAGCATAACTATCAAACCATATGATGATGCCAAGAGAGATTCTGAAGGAATTATTTATTTGCCTATTTGGGTTGGTCCTATTACTACTGATTCCCATTGTCAAGTCCTAGATATTGAATTGGTTTACAACATTATCCTTGGTCATCCTTGGATACATGCCTTGAAATCCATTCCATCTACATATCATCAATGTCTCAAGTTTCCCTACAATGGTGTTGAAATCACAATCCCTGCCGATCCTAATCCATTTGAGTTTTGCCAAACTTTCCAAACCAAATATCAAGACCCTAATTGCATACCTATTAATACCGAAGCCCATCCAACTACATCCCATGTTGATCCATCTGATTTGAATAAGCCTTCATCTAGTAAATCCATCCCCAATATTGATGTCAAATACAAAGAGAAAGGACTTGGTGAATATACGTTACAAGAATCTTGTTGTATAGGAGCCTTGCTCTTATCACCTAAATCATATGGTCAACCATCATTGTCTAAAGTTTCCACATCCAAAGCTACTATTCCTATTGCTCCAACCGTGTTCATCATATTAAGAATGCTAAAAGATGAAGACATTGATGACATCAACTCTTGGCTATTTTTTTATGAGAATGATCAACTCACTTTAGAAGTAGAATGCTATAACAATGGATTTTGGATCATCAAGAACATGGGTTACAAAGGACAAGGAGGTCTAGGACCAGATGGACAAGGACCTGTTGAACCTACCATTGTTACCAAGAAGTTTAATAGGCAAGGTCTAGGATATGGTAAGGAGGTTCCGCCTTCCTTGGACATTAAGTATATTCTTGATGAGGTAGCCAAAGCTTTTCCCACAGAAGAGACTTCTAGTCAGGATGCCATCAATGATTCTTCTTTCCACATAACTGAACTATTTCAAGACTCATCTATCTTCATTATATCCTCTACTTCCTTTATCCCTCAACCTCACTGACCTGATCTCCAACTCGTATATCCTGACCTCGTCGATTGGGACCAATAGGGGCCACCTATTCTAGACACATATGAAAATGATGAAGCCTTAGTAGAGTTCATGGGCTTGAAAAATGGCATACCATTGGGAGATCACAAAGTGGGCTTCACGATGGATCTACCTCAGCTAGCATATTTTAGTGGAAGTGTCAAATCCTTCAGTTGTAAAAGTAAAACAAATAAAAAAATGAAAGGTCACTAGGTGAAAATTGAAAGGTGCCTCTTGACCATGAAAAGGTAAAAATAAAGGATGTATCTGAGGGTGAAAACCTCTCTGAGGTGCCTAAGGATGGAGGATTTGACCTTCCTTTGACCACTGAATATCAAGAACAATCACCCTTGTTGGTGGAGAAATCTCAAGAGATCAATCTAGGTACAATACAGAATCCCAAGATCACATTTCTAGTAGCATCATTATCAGAGCAGGAAAGGAAAGATTTCACTGCCTTCTTTGAAAAGAGCAATCAACTTTGTGTGGACCTATGCAGATATGCCAGGGTCGGATCCATCACTTGTGGTACATCATCTAGCAATATTTTTGAATGCAAAACCTGTCAAACAAAAGCTACAGAAAATGTATCCTCAAATAGCACTCTTGGTCAAAGTAGAAATTTAGAAACTATTGGATGCGAAATTCATAAGGCCTATTGATTATCCTGAATGGGTTTCAAATCTAGTACCAGTTTCAAAATCTGATTGGAGCATTTGTGCTTGTACCGATTTTAGAGATCTTAACAAAGCCTGACCTAAAGATGATTTTCCACTTCCAAGCATAGATATCATTGTTGATCTTATAGTGGGACATGAAATGTTATCACTAATGGAAAGATTTTCTGGCTACAATCAAATCCTAATCACTCCCAAAGATCAACATAAAATAGCTTTCACATGTCCATGGGGTACTTACTGCTGGCAAGTAATGCCTTTTGGTCTTAAGAATGTAGGAGCTACATATCAACCATCTGTTATCTTCCATGATCTTTTTTTACACCAGAATGGAAGATTATGTTGATGATATCTTGGGTAAATCAAAAACAAGAGGTCATCTAAAAGTACTAGAACAAATCTTTGTCAGACTAGAAAAGTATCAAGTGAGATTAAATCCTAAGAAATGTGTATTTGGGGTAACTTTTGGAAAACTATTGGGTTACATCGTATCTAGAAGTGGCATAGAAGTTGATCTAAAGAAAGTAAAAGCTATAGTTGATATGCCTCCACCATCAAATTTGAAACAGCTTCGCAGCCTTCAAGGTAGATTATAATCCATCTATAGGTTCATTGCACAACTAGCAGATAAATGTCATCCTTTTCAACACCTACTCTGGAAAGGAGAACCTTTTAAATGGGATGATAAGTGCCAACAAGCTTTTGATCAAATAAAGAAATATCTAGCTACACCTCCAGTACTAGTACCTCCTATGGCTGATTAACCATTTCTATTATACATCTCCTCAACAACAAATCTAGGTGCTCTTTTAGCTCAGCATGATGATTCAGGCAAGGAACAAGCTATCTACTATATCAATAGGACTCTTGTCAGTTATGAGCTTAATTATTCACACATAGAAAAATCATGTTTAGCTATAGTGTTTGCTTCCTAAAAGTTATGGCACTATATGTTGAACCAAAGAATGAAGCTCATATCTAAATTTGATCCACTCAAGTACCTTCTGTCCAAAGCAGTACTCACAGGAAGATTAGAAAAATGGATAATGATTCTTAGTGAATTTGACATAGAATATGTGGATCGCAAAGCCATAAAAGGACATGTGATTGTGGATCAACTAGTCAAAGCACCAATAACAGATATTCATCCTATCCATCCTAAGTTTCCTAGTGAAGAGTTATTCAACCTATATCCTTCAGTAGTCTAGCAGTTGTACTTTGATGGTTCATATACACAACATGGATCTAGAGCTAGAATATGTTTCATCATCCCCTCAAGGAGATTGTATACCTAAGTCATACAAGATTGCCTTCACATACACCAACAACATTGTTGAATATGAAGCCTTGATCATTAGATTATGTATGGTAGTACAATGGGCTATCAAATAGTTACAAGTCTTTGGAGATTCTTAGCTGGTCATCAAACAATTTTTGGATGAATATCAAATAAAAGATGAAAAGATCCTTCCATACAAGTTGATGGTAGATGATTTCAAGAAATATTTTTCCAAGATCACATTTGAACAAATCCCTAGGATAAACAACAAGGCAGTAGATGCTATGGCTACAATCGGTTCTCCTCTAGATATGCCTACCAATGCACAAAGATGTGAATTTTTGGTCAAACAACTCTTGACCCCAACTTTTGAAGTTCCACAATTTGAGCTTGTATGCAAAATTGTTGGTCCCAATTCTCCTTGGTACGAGGATATATATGAGTATCTCTACAATAATACCCTTCCATTCCAATTATCCAACACCCAACATAAAACCTTTATCTGCTGAGCCTCTAGTTACACCATAATTGGAGAAACCCTTTACTGTAAGAGTCTTGATGGTATCCTTCTTAGGTGTCTTGACTTGGAAGAAGCTAATGTTGCCTTACACAAGGTACACGAAGGTGTCTATGGTTTGCATTCTGTCAGGCCTAGCCTTACTAAGAAACTCTTGAGAGCTGGATACTACTGGCCAACTATGGAGCAAGATGCACAACAATTTTTTAAGAGATGCCTATAATGTTAGTAACATGGGGATTTGATACATGCTCTAGCACATGAGCTACAACCTGTTACTACTCCTTGGCCTTTCTTGTAGTGGAGACTCAACCTCATAGGAAAGACCAATCCATCCTCATCCAATGGCCATAAATTTATCATTACCACCACTGAGTACTTTACAAAGTGGTTTGAAGTTATACCAATGACCTATATCACCAGAAAGCAAATATCCAAATTCATCCTCCATTACATCATTTGTAGATACAAAGTTCCACAAGCCATCGTTACTGATAATGGATGCCTATTCAAAAATCAAGAAGTCTGTGATTTATGTCATAAGTTCCATATCCAACATAGGTATTCCACTCCCTATTACCCCCAAAGTAATGACCAAGCCAAGGCTTCTAACAAAACCATTATCAAAATTCTCAAGAAGACAATCAATGAAGCTAGTCGTGATTGGTATCTAAAACTTAATCCATCCTTTTGGGCCTATCGAACAAGTGTTAGAACTCCTACTGGAACTACACCCTATGCTCTTGTGTATGGCATTGAAGCTATCCTACCTATTGAGGTCGAGATCCCATCACTGAGAGTTTCATTACAACATATCATTTCTAATGAGGAATATAGGATATCCAGATTGAATGATCTAGAGTTATTGGATAAAAGATGCCTAACTGCACTCAATCACCTTCAAGTCTACCAAAATCGTCTTTGTCATAGTTATAACAAAAAGCTCAAGGAAAGAAGGTTCCAGGTAGGAGACCTTGTCCTCAAAGAGAATCAAATAAATCAATATGATTGTGAAAATAAGGGCAAGTTTGAACCAAATTGGATTGGACCTTTTGTGATCACAGTAATCTATGGATCAGGAGCTTATACTCTTTCAACACCTGAAGGCATTCCTTTGGATGAACCTATCAATAGTGTTCATCTTAAGAAATTTTATGCTTGATCCTTGGAATATCAAAAAAAATAGTAAAGATAAATAATACGTCCTCTGGTGAAAACCTGGTAAATAGGCACCTTGGATAATTACCATAGTGAAAGCCTGGAAAATAGGTGCTATGTGTAAACCCAACTCCTATCATCTATTCAGTTTTATTTATCATACTCTCCTACCACCATCCCTAACAAACGCCACCTATCCCATCCATAAAAAAATTCATTTGTCCCATAATAAACTCCATCCATCCCATAACAAACTCCATCTATTTCACAATAATCCTAATTATTCATAATAAGACCACTCCCTACTTGTTTTACTCCTATCATGGTGTGGCAATTGTCAAAGTTGAAATATCATTTTGTTCCATCATCTATCTAAGAATTAGGTCACCTATCTCATCACCTTCCATAATAAGTCTTTCCCATGCTAGGGACACTTGTTTGCACTTAGTTTTTGGAGTGGCTACTTAAAGCATTATCACCCAATATCTCATCAACATCTCATGTCACTAAACAATAAACCAACTCGATCCATCCATAATTTGATCAATCCATCTTCATCATTACCACCAAAACATATATAAGAACTACATCTTATCTCTATCGTTAGGTGCCTTGATCCCATGGATATAGGGTATGTAGGTAGTCTGGAATATGAAGGAAATATCTAGACTTAGGCATAGGTGATATACCTCTTCCATATTTCATCCTTCATCCAACTTTCACCCATCATCATCTTCATCCATCTCATATTCTTCAATCATTTATCTCCCACATCATCAATAAACACCCAGAACTACATATCATCATTTTCATCTTCATCGTACTGTTCTTTGATCCCATGGATATAGAGTATGTAGGCAATCTAGAATATGAAGGAAGTATCTAGTACACAAGCATAGATGATTCATTCTTCCATCTTCCATCTCCCTTTGACTAACTCAAGCAGAAAACAAACTACACATGTCTTGATAGCTCAAGCACTCATCAAATGAGAGGTAAATAAAGACACTTGTCCGCATGCATTTAGCCAACATTTTCTATATCAATCCAACATCTCAGCCTTCAACAAGATATATCTTTTGATGCAGAGCCGGCAACGAAAACATGCACAATGGTTGTCAAACACTCGCTAACATACATTTATCTTTGTATGTTCTCCCATTGGCGAGACCATCTTCATCGACCAACCAATTCCTTTTCGCACCGAAGCCCTACTTCACATCGATGTGTCCCCGACACTTCTATCACCAGGACTTATCCCGTCGGCGTAGCTCAAAATCCTTCTGCTGATCCCAAGTTTCATACTGATGAATGCACCTTACCTTTCTTACCTATCGGTAACACATATACTATCGGCCTCTTGAATAGATTTCTCCTCGATGCTCACCATCACACCAATACAATCGGTTTTGTATATACAACCCGTGACTTACTGTGTCAGTTCTACCTACCACTCCTACCGGTCACCTTATGCATATAACCCAATGTATCTACAGAATGTATATTCTGATATACATTCAAAACATACAACTCAAAATATGCATACGCTGAATATTCCTCCAGAATATGCTCTCCAGGGAAGTTGACCATTGACTTCTTTGTATCAGCTCGATGTACATTCCCAATGTACATTCAACACATACAATCCGCCGCATACATCTATGGGATACTCACAAACAGGCAACTACAGTATATGCAGGGATGGAACCTAATATACATTTGTGATATACACAGAGATTGTATATCAGCATCCATAAGGCTTTCTCTCTCCTTTGTACATGCGATAGACTTGTATATTTGTGACGTATGTTTCCTACATACAACTGCGATAGACAAAAGAGATATACACAGGCACATGCAATAGCGATATACACAAAAAATGTATATCTCGCATACAAAAGTGATATACACACAAAATGTATATCTGATTGAACACTGTGGAACCTCCCCGTTCTGATCCACTGAACCCTCGCAATTTCTCTGAACTGTTTCTCCTTCAATCATACAGACTTTTACTCTTTACCAACCTAGCACATGGGGATGCTAGGGTTTATCGAAGCGTGCTACAAATGATCCTTCAAACATGAACATGAATGAAATAGGAAAACAAAACAAAACACAAATCTATATATACAGCCATTCCATGGATTACGAAGTAATCCAACTAGTGGAATGGGTTAGGAACCCATATCGATTCCAAAGAAAAAAATTGTTACACCGTGATTATGAAAACTAGAAAAACAACACAAAACAAGATCTTCTTATTATTTTAGAATTGCATACAGATATCTCATTTCACAATTTCACAGCTACTGCTCTTTCTAACCTCTGCTATATCTCTTCACTTCTATATATGAAATCGATCTAAGCTGAGCTATTTAACTACATGCCAACAGTAGTACTGACTAGATTCCCAGTGGCTGGGAGATAATTCCAAGCAGCTGGGAGAGATAACTAACCAACAAACTTCTAACAAACTAACAACCTTATCATGACAACTCGGTAAGCGTCCTAGGGACTACAAAAAAAAACTGAATTACAACCACCAATGACAAGTCTGGTCAAACAGACCTTATTACATTAGATATAGAAAATGCATAAAATGCATAAGACTCTAGTCTTCGTGGGGTGCTCCTGCACCATACTCCCCGAGAGAAGAATCTCAAGTCCACTTGAGATGAGAGTTTGAAGATCTGCACGCTGTTTGATGATCTACTCTTTAGTCATCTAAATAGCCTCTGAATCAGGTTTCCCTTGCCAAGCCACCAAGTATTCCAGATACTCTTTGTTCCTGGTCTTCTTTTCCATTCTTGAATCTAAAATCTTTTGCAATTGTGGTGGATCATGCTTAGGAATATCATCATCTGCTGCATCCTGCAATGGTTCTTGTTCGACATCAGTATTATGCTTGTATGGAGTTAAATCACATACATTGAAAATAGGTGACAATCCCATATCAGAAGGAAGTTGGATCTCATAAGCATTCTGTCCACACTTCTTCAGAATCTGACACGGTCCAATCTTCCTCTGCACAAGTTTAGTATATTTTCCTTTTGGGAGTCTTTCCTTCTTCAAATTAACCCACACCAAATCTCCAACATCAAACTGTACATCTCTCTTCTTCTTGTCAGCATGTTTTTTATAATTCAATGTAGTTTGTTGGAGTTGAGTCTTGACTTGATCATGCACCTCTTTGATTGCTACTGCAAAAGCTTCTCCATCTGCACTAATAGATTCTCCTATAGGCAGATCTCTTAATTCTAGAATACCTCTTAGATGAATACCATACACCACTTGGAAAGGTGATTTCCCTATACTCCTATTGACAGTGTCATTATAGGAAAATTCTGCCTGTGAGAGGATGTTATCCCACTTCTCACCATGCTGTCGTGTCAAACACCTTAGCAAATTTCCCAATGAACGGTTAACCACTTCAGTCTGTCCATCAGTTTGAGGATGATAAGCTGATGAGAAGGATAAATTGGTACCAAGCTTCTTCCAAAGAGTCCTCCAAAAATGACCAGTAAATTTCACATCTCTATCTGAGACTATGCTCAATGGCAATCCATGTATCCTCACTATTTCTTTGAAAAACAGGTCTACAACATATGAAGCATCACAAGTAGTTTTGCATGGCAAGAAATGTGCCATTTTACTGAATCTGTCCACTACAACAAAAACATTGTCATATCCCTTCCTTGTTCTAGGTAAACCCAACACAAAATCCATGCTTATGCTTTCCCATGGTCTAGAAGGAATGGGCAGTGGCTGATATAAACCAGCATTAGTGGATCGTCCTTTTTCCTTCTAACAGATCACACATGTCTCCACAAATTTTCTTACATCTGACTATAACTTAGGCCAATAATAATGTCTCTTTACCAGATCAAGAGTCTTGTCCAGACCAAAATGTCCTAAAATGGCCCCACAATGCTTCTCCCTAATAATGTTCAACCGCATTGAACACCTTGGAATACACAACTGTCCACCTTTGAAAAGTAATCCATCTTGTATCAGAAATTCAGAGTATTCAACATGATATTTATCTTCAAAAGAAGTACACACTTTGTAAATCTCTCCAAAGTCTTCATCATCCTCATACACAGTCTTTAAGGAATCAATACCAACACTTTCCAACTGTATCTAATTTATTGTTAGAACCCTTTTGCTCAAAGCATCTGTGACCTTGTTCTTGACCCCTTTCTTGTGTTTGAGTGTGAAGGTGAAAGCTTGCAAAGTTTGCACCCACTTCATGTGTCTATGGTTCAGCTTCTCTTGGCTGTTTATGAAACTAAGGGCCTGATTATTTGTAAACACTATGAATTCCTTTGGCATCAAGTAATGCCTCCACTTCGAGTGACTGGACTAAAGCATACATCTCCAAATCATAGGATGAATATTTATTCTTAGCATCATTTAACTTCTCACTAAAGAATACAATAGGCCTACCTTCTTGACTGAGTACTGCTCCAATTACCATGTGACATGCATCACATTCTACCTAAAAACTTTTATTGAAATCAGGCAGTGCAAGGACTGGCTGCTATGCCACCTTCTTCTTCAATGTCTCAAATGAATCACCTGCTTCTTCTGTCCAAGTAAATCTGCACTTCTGTCCTCCTTTTATGGTG
Source organism: Cunninghamia lanceolata (assembly GCA_027924645.1). Taxonomy (NCBI): domain Eukaryota; kingdom Viridiplantae; phylum Streptophyta; class Pinopsida; order Cupressales; family Cupressaceae; genus Cunninghamia; species Cunninghamia lanceolata. The sequence continues at coordinate 6,437,001 of BSBN01000209.1, forward strand.
TCAAGCATGGGTGCACAGATATGACTAAACCCTTGTATAAACTTCCTATAAAAGGTTGCTAACCCATGGAAGCTTCTGACATCATTCATGGTTCTAGGAGTTGGCCAAGACAATATGGCACTTACCTTCTCTTGATCCATTTTTTAGTTTGCCATGTGAGATGACAAAACTCAAGTAGATGATCTCCTCCTATATGAACAAACACTTGTCCAAGTTGATCATTAACTACTCTTCATGTAACCTTTTGAGAACCAAATCTATGTGACTGAGGTGTTCTACCCTTGTATTGCTGAAAATTAGAATGTCATCTAGATATACTATGACAAATTTACCTATAAATTCTCTCAAGACCTCAGTCATCAACCTCATAAAGGTACTGGGTGCATTGGATAAACCAAAAGGCATGACCTTCCACTCATACAACCTCTCATTTGTTTTAAATGCAGTTTTCGATTCATCTCCTAGCCTAATCCTAAACTGATGATAGCCACTTTTCAAATCTATTTTTGTGAAATATTTGGCACCTCCTAAACAATCAAGAAAATCAACTATCTAAGGGATTGGAAACCTATACCTGATTGTGATCTTGTTAATAGCCCTTGAATCAATGCAAAGCCTCTAAGTGCCTTCCTTCTTTGGTGCTAGTACAACTGGTACTACACATGGGCTTAGACTTTTACCAATTAGACCTGTCTCCAACAATTCTTCAATCTGCCTTACTACCTCTGCATTCTGTTATGGTGTAAGCTTGTATACTGCCTTGTTTGGTAGTGTAGATCTAGGAATTAGATCTATGCAATGACTGATGTCCCTCATAGGTGGTAGGGATCTTGGCATTCCATCAGAGATGATGCCTTTGTACTTGTCCAATAGTTCTTGGATAGCAGGGTCTATGAACCTTTGCTTCTTCTATCCCTTGACTTCTTGCTATTGCTTCTTGTTCACTTTTAGGCATGGAATGAGGGCATATGCAACTGCTCCTTCATCTACTATCTCCTTCATGAACTGTTTGCCTTCTACCATCATCACCTTGACTTCCTTTCCTTTTGATTCTACCTCCTTCTCCATTAATAGTTGTAACAGTGTCTTCTCACCATCCTTGGTGATTGAATAGGTGTTCCTAACTCCATCATGTTGTTCTTTCAAGTCATATTGCCATGGTATTCCAAGTAGGAGATGGCAAGCATCCATCTGAGCTATGTCAAATAGTAACATGTCCTTGTATGGGCCTATTTGAAACTCTACCCAAACCTGTTCTTCCACAACTGTTTGTTGACCTTGAGTGAGCCATGAGACCTTGTATGAGCAAGGATGTGGTAGTCTCCTAAGCTTAAGTTTTTCTACCATTTCAACAGACACAAAATTTTCAGTAGATCTAGAATCAATCAGAACTTTACATACCTTTCCTCCTACCTTGCAAGTAGTTTTGAAAAGAGCCTTTCTTTGTGGGGGTTTTCTGTCAGGCACCTTCATAGTGGCCATTGCTCTCCTAATCATCAAATCTTCCCCTGTCTCAGGATATCCATATCTGACAATATCATTCACACTCTGATAAGTGTTGGAGCTTGTTGCACTTTGACAATTCGATTCTTGGATCAGATTTGTCCTCCTGTCTCCCCCTGAACTTGTCACTTTTTCTAGATATCTACTGGCTATGTGGCCTTCCTGATTGCAATTGTAACATTTAATAGCTCCTCTACCCTGAGATCTCCCTCTGAAGGGTGGTCTTTTACCCCTGAAATTTCCTTTTTGATCATAACTTCCCTTTTGAGTTTGACTGTTGTCTCCTTTACTGCTCTCTTGATTGGTTTCACCTTGGAATCCAAATCCATTTCCTCTGCCTCTGAAAGGACTTCTTCCCCCTCTTTGTTGTCTTCCTCTTCCTCTATTGTTCTACTCTTGTTTTCTCTTTAGTTTCTCTTCCACTTTGAGTGCCAACTGATAGCACTTCTGAACTGTATCTGGACTATGCAGATTTAGGTCTTCTTGGATGGCGAATCTCAACCCATTGAGATACCTTGCTACCTTCTCTTCCTCATTCTCCCTCACCTCTATATTGAGATAGAGTTTCATGAACTCTTCAGTGTATGCATTGACATCTAACTCCTTCTTCTTCAGATTTTGTCTCCTTTTATGTAACTGGATGTTATAATCCAATGGAACATAGGCTTCCTTCACCAAAGCCTTCATCTTCTTCCACGTAGCAACTCTATTCTTTCCTTCTTTCACCCTGTCATCTTGGATGAAATTCCACCAGGTTAGTGCAGCCCCTTTCATTTTGGACTGAGCCATCTTCACTCTTTGATGGTCTAGTATTTCATCTGTTTCAAAGAAATTGTTCAAGGAGTCTATCCACTCCATCACTAAATCAGGTTCCATTTTTCCTGCAAACACTGGCAAGTCTATTTTCATGTCCATGGTCCTCTGCTCCATGGATTTGAGGGCATTTAGTAAGGGCCTCTGGTCTGCAGGAACCTCTATCTCTTCCTGCCTAGGGATCTCCTCTTCATCCCTATCTCATTCACCAGAATCTTCCTTTCCCTTTCCTACTCTGTCCCTCAACTTCTCCAACTCATCTTTCAATTCCTGATTCTAAGCACTAATTGCTTTACTCTCTGTAATCTGCTTCTTTACCAGGATAGCCAACTTAGCGTTGGTCATCCTTGCCAGGAACTCTTCTGATCCCTCTCCATCTAACATTTTATTTTCTCCTTCTTCCCACAGGATACTCCTTTGCTCTAATACCACTATAATGCAAAGCCGGCAACAGAAACGTGCGCAATGGTTGTCAAACACTCGCTAACATACATTTATCTTTGTATGTTCTCCCATCGGCGAGACCATCTTCATCGACCAACCAATTCCTTTTCGCACCAAAGCCCTACTTCACATCAATGTGTCCCTGACACTTCTATCACCAGGACTTATCCCGTCGGCGTAGCTCAAAATCCTTCTGCTGATCCCAAGTTTCATACCGATGAATGCACCTTACCTTTGTTACCTATCGGTAACACATATGCTATCGGCCTCCTGAATAGATTTCTCCTTGATGCTCACCGTCACACCGATATAATCAGTTTTGTATATACAACCCGTGACTTACTATGTCAGTTCTGCCTACCACTCCTACTGGTCACCTTATGCATATAACCCAATGTATCTGTGAAATGTATATTCCGATATACATTCAAAACATACAACTCAAAATATGCATACGCCCCTCCAGAATATGCTCTCTAGGGAAGTTGACCATTGACTTCTTTGTATCGGCCCGATGTACATTTCCAATGTACATTCAACACATACAATCCGCCGCATACATCTATGGGATACTCACAAATAGGTAACTACGGTATACGCAGGGATTGAACCTGATATACATTTGTGATATACACAAAGATTGTCTATTAGTGTCCATAAGGCTTTCTCTCTCCTTTTTACATGTGATAGACTTGTATATTTGCAACATATGTTTCCTACATACAACTGCGATAGACAAAAGTGATATACATAGACACATGCAATAGCGATATACACACAAAATGTATATCTTGCATACAAAAGTAATATACACACAAAATATATATCTAATTGAACACTATGGAAACTCCCCATTCTGATCCGCTGAACCCTTGCAATTTCTCCAAACTGTTTCTCCTTCAATCATACAGACTTTTACTCTTTACCAACCTAGCACATGGGGATGCTACAAACGATCCTGCAAACATGAACATGAACGAAACAGGAAAACAAAACAAAACATAGATCTATATATATAGCCATTCCACCGATTACGAAGTAACCCAACTGGTGGAATGGGTTAGGAACCCATATTGATTCCAAAGTAGAAAATCGTTACACCGTGACTACGAAAACCAGAAAAACAACACAAAACAGGATCTTCTTATTATTTCAGAATTGCATATAGATATCTCATTTCACAATTTCACAGCTACTACTCTATCTAACCTGTGCTCTATCTCTTCACTTCTATATATGAAATTGATCTGAGCTAAGCTATTTAACTACATGCCAATAGTAGTACTGACTCGATTCCCAGCGACTAGGAGAGATAACCAACCAACAAACTTCTAACAAACTAACAACCTTATCATGACAGCTTGATAAGTGTCCTAGGGACTACAAACAAAAAACTGAATTACAACCACCAATGACAAGTCTGGTCAAATAGACCTTATTACATTAAATATAGAAAATGCATAAGACTCTAGTCTTTGTGGGGTGCTCCTACACCATCTTTCCTCATAACAAGGCATTATCTAATCTATCCAAGAGTACTCTCTTTTGGCAAGAGAACATAATGGCTGTCTTTTGTTTTCTTTTTGATTTATCTTTTGTCCCTTTCTCATATCTTGGTACATCACGCGATGAAGTATAGATTGGGGCATGGTCATTTGCTTGCGTATGGTGTGTTTGTGGGATGATCTTATTCTCCTACTATGCCTAATTGTATGTTGTATGTGTTGGGATTAGTATCTTGTATATCAATATCTTTTGCATCTAAAGAGCTAAACAACCTTTTATGTATTAAGACTATTCTATGCTAAGACTATTTCCCATACATATAACCACTAAGGTTTCATTATGTTTAGTGGAAATAATTTCAAACCGTTTGCTTGCAAAGTCAAAATCCATTTTAAAATAGCTAATATTCATATCTTGTGTATGTTGGATCAATAGCTTAACCTCATATGATAGACAAGTTTGTATTATGTTGTTTGCATTGGATACATCATTACCCTAGTCTTTATACCTTGGTGCATAATAGCCATATGCTATATCAAACATAAGGATTGCAATCTCTAAATTTGTGTGCAACCATTGCCAAGAAATCACATCTGTTATCCATTATCCATCTATTTATCCTGTAATAAAACTCATATCTCTCACAAGGATTGATCAATCAAATTTCACCTATTTTCTACTATTCATCATCATTTTTTTTGTCTTCATTATCTTCATCATGCAAAACAAGTCTGTTAGACATACATACATCATTCTATATCATTATTATCATTATATCCATAACATAGATCATTGTATATTTCATTAACACACACATGTATTATCATAAGCATTGCATCACCAAATCATCATCATATCCATTTATCATCTATATATCTAACATATACATGTCATAATAAAAAAAAAACAAAAAACATAAAAACCATAAATATCATCATCATGCATGTGCACCCATAATCATGATAGTCCATATCGCCATCAAAATCCATATATATATATATATAAGCATATAGGTCAATACAACTATCTCATCATGTACAAAATGAATCGATATATACAAACTAGCTATCAAAGAGCCATCAAAATACATATATCGGATCGCATGCCTCAATGATATACATGATACAAGAAATGATACAAAATGATACAACCACAAAGCTGTCACTGGTGTCTCAGGTGGGTGACACTCACTAAGGAATCCTCTCCCTAATCTCCACCCTAAGATCCTCTTACACTTGGCTATAGGGGTGGGCTCACAATTGATGGGACGGATGTCCCTATCCTCCTCAAACCTGACGATTTGGATCTAGTCCAAAAACTAGGATGTCTCTGATCTGCAAACACTGCACCAAAATATAGGCCCTTGTAGTACTTGGCCTCTGCTTGGGCTGTCCCCAACTCACCCTACACATGAGTGAGCTCTTGAACCAGAAATACCCCTATTTGATCCATCCCCAAGGCTACTCTAGCTTCATCTCTCTCGGCTATAACAACATGTAATTTCTATGTTGCTGCATCCCTCTTATTACATTGGAAAGTATCCCCTTGGGGGCTTTTCCCTCTTAAGGTTTAGCTCCTGGGTCTTTAGAATGCATTTAGGACATCTTGTATGTTAATTTGACATCCCGATGAGAAAACCCTGAAGTTTCATGGCAAATGGGACCTAGGGGATACACTTGACATGAATCCTACCTAAAATAGTGGGGGAGGACTTGGGCGCCCGCACCCTAGTCCTGCCCTATTTTAGGTCAGGACCAATTTCAAAGTGTCGGTTTATGACCATTATTTAGGTCCTATGCCGACACGGTAAGTTTGAATTACGAAATTCTTAGTGGGAATGTTTGTAGTTACATATATAAGAATGATAAGGTTATCATTTGTAGACTAGATGGACATTAGATGGCATTCTTGATTCAAGAACTTTTGTGAAAGTGATTCAAGGCATTCATTGTGTGTTGCAGAGAAGAACTTGTGTTGTTCTTGTGTTTGTATTTGCAGATTTGGTAGCCATCTCCTCATGGAATGAAGAGTTTCTTCCTTCCATGAGAGCTTCACTACAAGGTGATATCAATTACATTTTCTATCATTTATCATTTGGATTTTGCCTCTATACCATAGGGATACACACTCTTTATCTGACAATGGTGTTCGGAAGACTTGAATGTCTCTCTGGGGCTTGATTGAGGCAAGCCTCTAAACACCACAATCACCAACCTCATTTTCTATGATTGTAGGTTACAGGTTGCGAAAGTAGAAAAAGTGGAGTTGCAGGAGAGTAGTGCAGACTGTCAGAATTGCATATTAGAGAAGAAAATAGGGACCTGGACTCAGGCACCTGCTCATTAGTCCTCCAGATCCCGCAATAGGAAAATCTCTGAAACAATAGGAACAGGTTGTAGACAAGGTTTCCAAATCTTGACAAAAATTGTGGCACTGGACTAGGGCACCTATTCATTAGTCCCTGACTTTTTGGCTTTCCAAACTTTGAAATCTGGTATGCATTTGATTGTTATTTGATTTCTCTGTGTGCGATCATTTTCTGTAAATTATTTGTGTGTTCATGAATTTGCATAATTAGGGTTTTGAGCATAATTAGGCTTAATTGAACAACTAAATCTACACAATTCCAATCTTCCCCTATGTTCCAAGTGACAAAATCTTGTAGTAGGTTCCTCTACTTGGCTGCTGTCCTTGAATGTTTAGTGGTGAAAGGAGGATCAATACAAACCATTGAAAAGAAACCCTCTTCATTTTTTACCCTAAACATTTTGGTGAACCCATGTTTTAATGAATTTTGCACCTTGATGAGTGTTGTAGTTCATATTTACATTCATTTCGTTCATTAATTTCATTGTTCATCTTATTGCATTTGAAAATTTATAAAAAAAATTGAAAAATTTAAAAAAATTAGCATTTTTAGCTTGCATTTTCATATAATTTGAATTAATTGGCATTGAATTTCAATAAATTTTTGTCATTATCATCAAATCTGATTTAAGATATAGAAATGTTTCATTTATCATTCATTTACATTGCATTTTCATGCTTAAATTGTTGAAAATTGCTTGAAATTGTGCATTTTTTCATATAACCTAGTTTTGCATTAGCTAGGGTTTGTAGTCAAAATCTTGTTTTAGATTCTACTACCCTTTTAAAACACTCATTAGGACTGATTTCTAACTATATTGTTGCATCATTTTGGTTTTCTTACAAAATTTCATGCCTATGAAAAACCTTGATTTTTCACTAGATTTTGGCCTTATCTTCTCTCTAGATTTGCACCATAGGTGTGTTGTAAAGGATTTTTATGCACTAATTGGCTGTTATTAGGGTTATTATCTTCTGTAGCTCCTAAAATTCTTTACAACGCCTTTTTAGTGGGCCCTTACATTAAAAATTTGGTTAAAAATTGCATATTTTGGCTATATTTTCCTAGGGTTTGACTTAGATTTGCACTCCAAGCATGTTGTGATGGATTTTATGGCTTTAGGTGACTGATATTACTACTATAATATATTGCACCTGAAATTCTTTACAACACCCATTTTATTGGGTCTTTGCATTGAAAAGTTATGAAAATTTGCATATTTTAGCACGTATTTTCACTAGGTTTTGACTTGTCATCATCCTAGGTTTGCATCAAAAGCATGTTGTGAAGGATATTAATACTTTGTTGGAATAATATCAGACATATTATTTTCTGCCCTTGATCAATTTACTTACAACACCCTTTCTTTCACTTATTTGCATTGAAAAAGTTGAAAAAATCAAGCACTTTAGGTCATTTTCATATATAATTTTGCACTTGTTCTTGCATAAGTCTTGAAAATCTTTAAAATCTGATTTGGCATTCATTTGAAAATATATATCATGGATACTTCCTTGGAAGCTCTATTTGCATACATCATAGACATGGATCATTTCTCTAAATTTACTCATTAATATCCTCAAGTCTTGGAATAAATAGCATACATTCATGATGTTGATCTCTCTATGTGCTCCACATATGAAATCCTTTGTTATATATCTGACTTTGATAGCTTCACAAACCTCATGAGAATATATCCTTGGATATTAGATTCTCTCACTAAATTCATGATCAATAATATATATACTAGTGATGACCTCAAGATGTTAGATGAAGCCTTAGATGACTTTATGGAACATTCCACTATGACACTTGTTGCTAAAACATGTGATGATAACTTAGGTTTACCTTATGATCACTCTCCCAAAGTTGTTCCTCCTCATGAGGACACTTCGATGCAAGAGGATGATTTCATTGAGGCATCTCTTAACATCATACCACCACTTTCCCATTCCACTGCTCTCCTTGGCCAAGATGAAGCATTAGTGAATGAGGAGCTCCCTTTAACAAAGAACATTCCATGGATAGATAATGAACATTCATTTAACAAAAATAAAAATCCTACCCTAGTGCATGAAACCTCTATCGATCATCCCACAAGCCTTCTTCCTTTAGTTGATCGTTAACATACCTTGGATATCACTAAGGAAGAGAAGACCCTTAATCTCCCTCCTTTGATTGCATATTCAAGTCATTGGACATCACTAAGGATTTAAATACATTGACTATCTCTCCTCACAACACCTTACTTTCCCCTCATTCCTATGCTCTTGCTTCAAAAGACGTAGCACTAGTGGATGAGGAAAGGTCTCTCACATTAAATCCCTCAAGGAGGGATGTTGAGATCACTCAAAACAAATTGCTTCTTCCACCTCCTAAGAGGATGGTGAATAAGTGTACAAATGAACTCCAAAAAGAAAACATTCCACCTAATGTTGAATCAAACCAAGAATATTTTAAGAATGAACAAAGAATAATAACAAAAGTTGGGCTATGGTACCTTACATACCTCTTCCCTCTAGTATTCGAGATTGGAAAGAGGATGATATGATTGTTGATGACCTATAGCATGAATCTCCCTACCAGGTAAGTATTTCTAACCCTTTATCTCTTGTGATGTGTTTCCCCCGTGATGTGTTATGTGTTGTTTAGGCCTCCTAGTATGACCCTTGATTCTCTTGTAAGGTCTAGGATACTAGGAGACTGCCTCTATTATGACCTTCTATTTGTATCATCATTCTTGTATATTGCCTCTCCTCTATTTTCACTATTTGGTGTTGTATCTTACGGACATAGAATTGCATTTGGTGACTTGGGGGTACCCTCCTACATGACTGTCCCTAAGGCACTTGTTTCTCCTCTCTTGATTTATTATTTCTCTTCCTTTAGTGTTTCTATCTAGTGGGCGGATGATGAAAAACATATTATACTGATACGGACCAAGTGTCCCTTCAGTGAGAAATCAAAAAATGGACCAAGTCCATATATGACAATGGGGTTGATATATATTTATCCAACACTTGGCTAGTAGAATCACTTTGTGTGATCCTGATGTTGTCTTATCGCACTTACAAACCATAACAATACTGTTGCTCCATGCACTTTGTTTGTCTTTGAATCTCGCCTTGGGTACACTCAATTTTGAGATTTTCATAATATAGCCCCACGGTTATACTCGGTCTCTAAATTTGTAGTATAACCTTGGCTCTTTGTATGAATGATCATATGCATTGTTGCTTATCATGATTATATGGATGCTAACACTTTTCTTGTAGGAATGTGTTTGTGGGAACATTTGGTGATCCTAAAGTACATGTCACATCTAGGGGGCATGGGCTTTGCAAGAGCTCATGTTCCCTTGTGTGTTTTATTCCTACCTTAACGTGCTTGATATCAATACCTAATATCAACCACCTTAAGGTGGGGGCATATATAAGGTAAGATGTCTATTTTAGATATTAGTAATGTGCTAGTTCTTAGGTGCAGTATTAAAGACTAGTGGCCATGAGTTCCTCCTGCACTCTGAGATTTGTTTGAAATCAACTTGCAATCATTTAAGCCCTTTGTGGAGGAGGGATATCACATCCTTTTTATCTTAAGCCCTTTACAGAGGTGGGGATGGTGTATTTCTCATGGAGAGTGCACATCCAGTCATTTTCAAAAGTCCTCTGCAGAGGTGGGGAGCAGTTCTGTGACTAACTCAACCCTTAAGCATCTCTTTGGTGATTGTTGTGGTGAAGCCCAATCATCAGTGTGTTCCTATAATATGCCTGAGATGGTGATGAACCTAGAAATAGGAACACTCCATCACTTGTCTACCATGTTTTCTCTGTGTCTCCTAAGTGTGTGTGTATTGCATGTTTGTTCCCAAGCATAGTTTAAAGACCAGTGGTGATGAGTCCCCCTATGCTTTGGGATTTGTATGGTGTGCTTGTTTTGTATGACGTGTTTGTTCTCAAGTGGCAATGAGTCCCTCCTATACTTTGAGATTTGTTTGGCATGTCTGTTGCCCCATATGTAGTCTTAAAGACCAGTGGCGATGAGTCCCTCCTGCATTATGGGTGGCGTGTTTACTTTCCTTGTACTTGCATCTGCATTTCATATGTATGAAAATGAAAAATAAAAGAAAAAGAAAATCATCACTATCTTCATTACATTCACTATATTCACTATGTTTTGCATGTCTTCAATACTGTCTTCTCCATATTTTGTGTGACTGTAACTGTCTTCTCCATGTTTTGTGTGCCTGTTACTTTCTTCATTGTGATTGGCGTGTTTGTTGTGCTTGTTGATCATACTTTAATGCATGTATTGGCCTTGTGTTTATACATACATTAAAGTGGGGGCTAAATGTTACATCAGAAAATGTCCCCTTGGGGGATTTTCCCTCTTAAGGTTTAGCTCCCGAGTCTTTATAATGCATTTAGGACATTTTGCATGTTAATTTGACATCCCGATGAGAAAACCCTAAAGTTTCATGGAAAATAGGACCTAGGGGGTATACTTGACTTGAATCCTGCCTAAAATAGGGGGGAGGCCTTAGACATTCATGCCCTAGTCCTGCCCTATTTTAGGTCAGGACCAATTTCAAAGTGTCAGTTTATGACCATTATTGAGGTCCTATGCCGACATGGTAAGTTTGACTTACAAAATTCTTAGTGGGAATGTTTGTAGTTGCATATATAAGCATGATTAGGTTATCATTTGTAGACTAGATGGACATTAGATGGCATTTTTTATTCAAGATCTTTTGTGAAAGTGATTCAAGGCATTCATTGTGTGTTGCAGAGTAGAATTTGTGTTGTTCTTGTGTTTGTATTTACAGATTTGGTAGTCATCTGCTCATGGCATGAAGAGCTTCTTCCTTCCATGAGAGCTTCACTACAAGGTGATATCAATTGTGTTTTCTATCATTTATCATTTGGATTTTACCTCTATCCCACAAGGATACACACTCTTTATCTAACAACGGTGTTCAGAAGACTTGAATGTCTCTTCGGGGCTTGACTGAGGAAAGCCTCTAAACACCACAACCCCCAACCCCATTTTTTGTGATTGCAAGTTACAGGTTGTGAAAGTAGAAAAAGTAGAGTTGCAGGAGAGTAGTGTAGACTATTAGAATTGTAGATCAAAGAAGAAAATAGGGACCTGGACTCGGGCACCTGCTCATTAGTCCTCCGGATCCTGCAATAGGAAAGTCTCTGGAACAACAGGAACATGTTGTAGACAAGGTTTCTAGATCTCGACAAAAACTGTGGCACTGGACTAGGGTGCCCTCTCATTAGTCCCTAACTTTTCCACTTTCTAAACTTCAAAATCTAGTATACATTTGATTGTTATTTGATATCTCTATGTGTGATCATTTTCCATAAATTATCTGTTTGTTCACAAATTTGCATAATTAGGGTTTTGAGCATAATTGGGCTTAATTGAACAACTAAATCTACACAATTCCAATCTTCCCCTATGTTCCAAGTGACAAAAAGCCTATAGTAGGTTCCTCTACTTGGCTGATGTCCTTGAATATTTAGTGGTGAAAGGAGGATCAATACAAACCATTGAAAACAAACCCTCTTCATATGTAGTAAACCTAGCTACCACCCCATCATCTGGTGCCACCTATGCTGGCTATGCCCAATAAGCCAATATCTATGCATAAGCTTGTCTCATCGCGACTAAGGATCAGTCCCTCTCTTGTCTAACCTATCTAACCTAGCCTCGAGGCGTATCCTCCTGCCCATCTCATTCTACAGCTAACGCTATAGACGAGTCTCCTCTATATCTCCTCATCCAGCACCCCATCTGCCCCTCATCACAAGCTACCACTGAACCTAACCTTGACCCTATCCCTGTACTTGTGCCTGTACCTGAGGCTACTGCTGTATTGCCTATGTAATAATCTAAACTTGAGGAGGTCTTCTATATCCCCTCTCCCTAGCTTGAATGGGCATGTGTCCTACTACCTCTCCTACCTCTCTTGGAATAGTCAACCGAGTAGGCCTATGTAGTATCCAATATGCATCGTACTCTAGGGTCGTCCCTAGATCCACTGGCCCTAAAATCTAGTCCCAAGAAACTAGTTGTAATACTTGAACCTTCGCCAAAGATGTCTCCACTACAATCTCCAGACCCCTAGCAGGGATCTCTCGATGTGTCCGCCCAAAAATAGCATATCCTACTGGCTCACCCTGGGGCAAACCAAACTGACAGAGTACTCTCTTTGGAATATATCTCTCAATAATGTATATCCCCTTGCCAAATAGGTACCTCAGCTGTCGAGCATACACTAACTGCTCAGCGTCATCCTCCCAGCTCTCGCAGTGGTGCCAAGGTGTACAAATAAACTGGTCTAGCTCATCCAAGGTCCTCCACCAATATACAGGGGCATTAATCTTCCTGTATGTGATAGCTCCTCCATATATATGAACATAAGGGTCACCTGTCACCCATTGTCATGTAGCCACTAGCCTCATCACTTTAATATGTTCATAGGCCCATACATGTAGCAGCATAACCCCAACAGACATACTCAAACCAAACAAGTATGCACAATTATGCAAATAATGATACAGTTGTCCCAATACACAAGAACCCCATGCATATCTAATGCCAGGTGTGAACATGCCCTCCATCACTATGCCCCATCCCATAGGAAATCCATGAGCTTGCCTATCATGAACTAGAAATTGAATGATTGCCACCACAAGTCTTTGTAATCAGGTACATAGTCATCACATCCTCCACATTAGGATCTCATGATCCTCTACTCCTATGTATGGTGTCATGAACAATCTCTTGAAGGCATCATGACCTTACTCTGGATCATAGTCTACACGCTCTCCATGAATGGGTATCTGCGAAATATGCCACACATCCTTTAGTGTGATGGTGGCCTCTCCATTCAGTAGCAGGAATGAACTGTGGTCGCTATACCAACGCTCTACTAACACTATCATCAATCACATATGTGCTCTCATAGGCATGATCTGCGTTGCAAACCATAGACCGACAACCTCCAAAAATAGGTTTACCTCCGCATCTAAATTAGCTAACAAGGCTAAATAATTTGGATGAATCTCCCTCGACATTAGCACTGGTAATACATTTTGCAATCATCAATTCAATTAAGCATTATTTGTTAATTTGAGAAAAACCCTAAGTTTGCCTATGTAAAGCCAAAAGTGACTTTCTTTGCCATAGGCGACTGCTTGCTAACCATATGCGATTTGAAAAACCATTGGCGACTAGTTATCGACCATATACGACTTATTTACCAAATGCGACTGGTTGTTAATCATAAGTGATCTTTTTCACCATATGCGAATAACATTCTACAAAACCTAGTCAAACAACCAAATGTGACCCTAAACACCAAAGGTGATCAAACCACGCTCATATGTGATTCAAACTGCTATAGACGACCGCCTATCGACCATATGCGCAAGCAATATCCTAGTGCACCTTTGGTTGCACAATTGTATTAATGACACTTCTAGACCTATTTATGATACCTATGGAGTAAGTTTTCAATACATATCTATGTAGGAGTTCCTTCTTTTCCTCCATAAGTCCTCACTCTCTCCGCTCGATGATCTACACGTGGAATCACCATCTTGATGCCCTGGGATGCTCTGACACACTATAAAATCAAAGGAGCTCTAGAATTCTAAATACAAATGAAGCAAATGAATGGAAATGGCCCCTTGGACCCATATTTATAGACCCTAAACCCTAATTTTCTTCTAAGCCACAACCCTAATTCTTCTTCTCCGTCCCATATTTATCCCACCCAACCCTTAATTCTTCGTGTCACCCTAATCTAGTCTATCCTTGTTTTGTCATCTAATCGTGAGTCAACCCAATCTTTTTCCCAATAGCCTGGTTTTCCTCTCGAGTGGGCATCACCCGCTAGTTTCATTGGGGCATAGCTTGTTTACCTCACATATTAGTCATATCTTCTTTGAAATAATGTCCTAAAGTACATTGTCTCAAAGAGGGGCAAAATGTAGACACCCAAAAATGACCCTTTGTATCATTTATTGATTTGTCGCATTCTTTTAAGTGCCTAGTAAACTTTTTAACGTGACCAATGACGCTGGTGCAACACATCCTCCAGCTCCACGCGGACGGGGGGAGACTGGACCTCATGACCTCCTTACTTGCAACACGAATACTTAGCCAATCGAGCCAGGGCTCCCGCCCTTATCGATTTGTCGCATTATTCACCATTGCATATGTCACTTTTTGTCTTCCACACTTGTATCAATTATCTATGTTCTTCTAAACCATCTACTTCTATAATTAATTAAATAAATTAGATTTATTTAATTAATTTCATATATTTCCATTATCTTTATTCTTCTATATTATTTAATTATCCCATTATTCTTCTAAAATTAAATAAATCTTCTAAATTTATTTAATTTGCTTCTAAATAAATAAAATTAATATTTTATTTATTTATCTTTTCATCATGCATATAAATTAAATAAATTTATTTATTTAATTTATATTGATTCTTCCAATTTTCTAAAATTAGCTCTTTCCTCTATCATTTAAAAAATAAATTAAATAAATTTATTTGTTTAATTTATTTTTATCTTATCATTTCCCTCTCTTATCACATTCTTCTATGTGTACAAGTTGGCCTTGTCCATAGTTTGTTGAAAATAAAATACAAAAAATGATTTAATTGGTTCTGTTAGGTCTCAAAAATGCAGGTTGCCAATCCTAAGAGGATGCCAAGCTCTATGTTTAAACTGGCAACGTTTCTGAACTAACTTGATGAAATCAACCTTTAAGGTTTGATGATTTCCTTTGCTTTAGGTCCTGCTACACCTCGGGGGGTAAACCTTGGAAAATTAAAGCAGATTGAATGTGAATGTGTGGACTAATTAAATCTATCTACAATGGTATAAGATGTAGGATAGATGAAATGCTTGCTAAATAGTTTTATGTCTAATGTCTAATGAGTGATTGGCAGAAATTGTATAAGCAATATCAAGGTAAAAGGTTTTAAGTATTGAATAAAATAAGACTAGTGCCTTGTTGGGTAACAGAGTCAATTTGAAGGACCAGGACTAATGGTTTCCTAATGGTAATAATTCTAGTTGTCTGGCACAGTTTTAGTTTATAACTTGTATAAACGTGCAAGTAAATGACTGACAAACTCTTCTTGATAATCCAACCAAATAGAATCAGATATCTTATAATTCACCAGAAGGTATTTTAATCCTTACTTGAAGGAACCAAATGAAATGAATGGACAAGATTAACAGATAATATTTTACTGGAGACAGAATGGCAATCTAATTGTATGGCCCTACTTAGTAATCCAAACTTACTACTTCCAGGCTACTGTAACTAAATCAGAAGGGTTTAATTCCTCAAATGGACACCAACCTATTTAATCACACAGATACAGCAAATGTGTATTGATAGATTAAATATATACTTGATACATTAATCTGAATATCGAGGAAATGCAGAAATGGAGACAGCCACACAATTGAATAATTTTAACAAACAACTGATACCAAAGTAGAACCACTGAACCAGAGAACTTCAAACTTCTTCAAATAAAATATGCAACATAGTCATTTTGAAACATTGTATATATAAGGTATGTGAATATATTTTTTACTGATGATGATTCTTTTTCAGCATCGATTGTTTGAACTTATATAGATGTTTCTATGAAGAGACATAACTCTTCAATAAGTCTTTTGGGAACTTAACAAGCATTAATAATAATTACATAAGCGTAATTAAGCTCTATTTAGCCATAAATAAACTTTAGCCAGGTGATCTAAATACTCCTGATCACGGTGAGAATTAGTAAGATCAATAGCATCTCTGGTAATCACATCAATTATGACCATCTTTTCCAGGTGTTTGCAGGCTTCTCTGGATGTAGAAGTTTTGTCTTTGAGCGCTCCTGTGGCCTTGTGTAATATGACTTGACAATCAACGATCCATTCTTCTTTGCTCTTTACCTCTCCATTGTCTTTAAATAATCTGGGTACTCCTGCGTTTAAGGCATCAGCTCCTTCCTTAGCATCAGCTTTAAGTTTGTCATAATAATTTTGATGCTATTTGAGAAATGCTCTTGTATCAGAGATATCTGTACTATCAGTAGCACTTTTGTTTTGTAACTCAATCAATTTTTCTTGTATTCTCTTTTCAAGTCTTTCATGTTCTTTAACTGCTTTATGATTCTCTGAGTAATTGTCCCAAAACTAGTTTAACCCCCGCACCATGTTTGCATACCTGCTCTGCAGTATTGTTACAAATGCATCTATCTAAATTTGTGTGGCCTGGTCAGGGGATAATACTTGAATGCCTTGTGAACTCTCACCTTGAGTTATTCTTTTAGTGGATTGACCAAAAGTGCTCTTAACAGCATCCTTCAAGTAATCATTTTCTTTTGTCAGTCTTTCACAATTCAATTTGTATGTATCTCTTTCTTTGATCAACATTTGAGCTTGTGCTTTATTCAACTTTGCAACATTGATACCAATGTCTGCAGTAATTATAGGGTTAGTTTCCCCTACTCTGAAAGTCATAACATGGCCAAAAGTCTTTTCAATATCTATGATGGCCGTCTTCTTATGGGGAGGGTATAACGCCCATATCATCAAGAAATTTTCATCATTATTGTATCTTGTTCCCATATATACTTCATTAACTCCTTCTGTAGTAAGCTTATACTTGTCATTAGCATTATTCAGAGAACTATCAAAAACCAAAGCAGAATTTAAATCCAGACTAGGAAAAATCATAACCCCTACATCCTTGAGTAACTGTCTACCCTTGCTAGGTGTCATGTCCTGCATTTCCTTATCTACTATTTCCTTCAGCATATCTAATAATTATTTTTCATTATCAGCAAAAACATCATCTACTGATTCTCTGATCTCTTTCCCTTTGTATTTATACAGGAATGATTTAAATTCTTTTGATTGAATAAATTTATCATCTAAAATGAAAGAATCATAAGCTGCTTGGCATGGATCCTCATCAGCAGACCCCTCCTCATCATGTAGCACAACTGGAGGCTGATATTGTTGGATTTTCCTTTTGGACATTTCTATTGTTTTATCTTGTGGCTGCTCTTGTTCTGTCAATTCTTCATCTTCAGAGGAAACCACTTCAATCTCTGCTAACTGCTTTTTCTTTTCACTTAAATCCCTGTTATATTTTTCTACCACCAATTCTACTTCAGCTTCTTCTAAATTTCTAATGACATCATCATGTGGATAATGTATGTGCATGTATGCACTGAGATTTTGTTTTCTTCTTGCAGAGTCAATAAAACCTTCAGGGTCAAATCCTTTCCTCGCTTCAGCAGTCATCATATTATAGTGCATTAATTTATCCAAAATGAGATTGTAACCTTCTTTTGAAACCACAGTAAAATCTCCAAAACATAAGGTGCTGGGCATAAACGATTGTTTGTCATGTGAACTCAAATGCATCACATTTGAACAATGCATTTGCCTGATTATCTCTAAATATGCAAGCCTGTTAGGGACAGTCTTGGGCAATATGAATGGAGCATCCTCAAAACCATAAACTTTGATCATAGTAGCATCCTCGAAGCAATACCAGTCTCCCCAATTATGAGTGATAGTAGGGGGGCCACCAAAATCTTTTGGTCTGAGGAACCTTTTTATTTCAGTTGAAATTGAATATTCATAGGGGTGGTTAAAATACCTATACAACACTTTTACACAATGCTCTTCAAATTGAGCATAGCTGGAGTGGGCATATCTACTATCCCAGATTTTGGTCCACATTTGTATAGGTATCTTTTCCCCTTTCTTATCTGCAGCAACAACTCAAAACTCACTTGGCCATAACCCTACTTCTTGGCCATAATATAACACCATGTGCATAAGCATTGAGTAATGCTCAAAAGAGCATGCTGGAGCACTGTTTTTTATTACAGATAGACCAGAGTCCATTCTATTAGCAATATAGGAAGCATAATTGAATTGCCTTGCATTATGACACTGAATGTCAGAGGCTATGACCATCAGAGGAATAGTCATGAACTCAGGGACCTATGAGCCAAGGACTTGGCCTACAGAAAAATAGGTATGTTGTATATATGGTTCAAATATGGCTACATGAAAGGGAGGGCCATCATTTTTAGTTAAGGGCATCACTTCTCCTTCAACCCTGGGCCTATGAATGGGCAACCTCCATCCATTGTAAGTTGTGTCCATTCTCCAATACTCTTTATCCAGATCTTCATAAATGATAGGGACAGTGCATAAATCATCTAAATCAAAAACCTCACAAATAGAATTTTTTGACAAATGCACAATCGGTTCTCCCTGTGGGTTGCGGATGGCTTTCAGGTTTGAATTGTAATGTTTGGCAAGCAATTGAAGGAGTTCCACATTCAATAATATGTTAGGTACAACCAGTTTGCCTAAATTCATGTGCCATGGGTTTGACACAGGAGCATTCCTAAACCTTCTATTATAGTGGAATCTGAAAAGCTCATATCCCCGAATTGGGGTCCAGATATCTCCCAGGCATTTGTGTTTATCTTCTAATATCTCCACTTCTACCCTGAGTTGGGCAGATCTTTTGGCCTTGGGAGTTGACCCAGGCAATTGGTCAATTAGGTCTTGATTGAGTTTTCTTTCTTTCACTTTCTCCTCAGGGGTTTGTTCAGTTTTTTGTTTCTTAGGCTTACTGGTTTCCCCTTGTAACTTTCTTCCGTTTCCCTTTCCTGGAGTTTCCATTTTAAAACTTTGGCAGAAAATTTAAATACAGGCTATACAGTGGTTTGTGTATATGTACCTGTCGTTCGGTGGCTGGAATTGGAATCCTCTGCTTTTGCCTTAAGAGTTCCTCTGTATTCTCTTCTCGGACAATTTTTTGCAACTATAATGATCGTAGAAATTTCGTAGCCGTTTGTATTTAATTATCTGATCAATTTAATGTTCATCGCTGTGAAGTGTCACATCGCCATAACTCTTCTTATCAGCGTGAATTTTAAAATGTCTGGGCGACCTCAATGCTTTTATGGCCCAAACAGTCAATCGGCGTGACCCCTCAATTTTATTCCCGATGCTATGTAATTTCATATCTTAAGTGGGCGCGACCATCGGCATGACTTCCTTCATCGCCGTGTGTTTTAGATTTCTCTGCGATATAGTGAGTCCTACCGATATGATTTGTTTATCGGGGTGATTAATACTATCGGGATAACATAATTATGTTCTCCCGATCTTTGTTGTCTCACCGATAGTCATCTCTACTTTGGATCGGGACAACTTTATTATTGTCTCGCTGCTAGAGTATCAACAGATATGAATTTTATTCTTATCGGAATGACATATACTATCGAGATAGCTTTTTAAAGATAACCCAATCCGAATCATCTCCCCGATGGCCCTTTCATATCCTTTATCGGATAGAGTATGTTAAAGTGTCACCGACACCTTTTGATCACCATGACTTGTGAATCGGTGATACCTAATTCCCTTGTCCCAATATGTTGAGTCATCCCGACAGATACTTGTATCGTTGTGAGTCTTGCCGAAAGCTCTCTTATCGCCAAGACATTGAGTATTGGAAACTTCTTTATGTCTTATCCCGATAGTTTACTTCTTGCCGATGGCTATTTGCTTCGTTACCCCCGCAAGATGTTCGGTGAGACTCTTGCCGAAATACTTCATCGGTATGATATATACCGTCGGGGCAACTTTTAAAAGGTCATCCGATAGTTGTCTGTCATACCAATTAGTATGACCACTTGCTTCTCTTGCCGATGTAAGGTCATCGATATTACTTATTCCATCGGTGACTTCCATAGATCTCCTTCCGATCTGCCTTCTCATGCCAATGGTTATTTTGAAATGATTCCTTATGTATCGGTGTAAACAAAACAACATCCTGCCGATGGATTGTCTTTGAAGAAATTTGGCACTGCTCATCTATAGATACCTTGTGAGATACATTAAATTTTTATTATGGTCTTTTGGGATGTTTTTTTTTTATTTGTTCAAATATAGTGGAGTGAAAAGATAGTAAAAATTTCAAATTTTTACTGTCCTAACAGTGGCTCTGTCTGGGATGTATACTCTCTGTGAGTATAACAAGGATCCAGATCTCTTGGGGAAGTAGACCACATATTTTATTTATTATGGGGTAAGGTTTTTATGAAAATGGGAAAAGGAAAGTAACAAATGATGGGGAGCGGGAATGATTCCTAAACTATTGTGCATGGAATAAGATATTTTGAGAATTATTTGAAGGTTGTCCATGCACTGGCAACGCTCAATTCTCTTTGTACATGTTTATGAAAAGAACTACTTCAAGTATTGCCCATGTATAGGCAATTCCTGCTCCTCTCCTGACATATTCTGTACATAGTAAGAATCATCACCTCCCTTTCCAGTGACAACGAAAGGACCCAACCACAGGGCTTCAAATTTTCCATGTTTTCCTTTGTCCTGACATCTTGCATTCCACATCAGTACCAGATCATTTACTTCAAACTTTCTATCTTTGGCCTTCTTGTCAAAGAGATATTTTACCTGTGATTGTAATTTAACATTCTGCCTCTGAGCTATCCTTCTTGTTTCATCAAGCTCTGCCAATTGTTCCAACCTTTCCTCCATTGGTTCAGGAATATTCAAGTCTTCCTGGAGAATGAATTTGTATACTGGTATAAGATTTTCCAATGGTAATCTTGCTTGTGTTCCATATACCAACTCATAAGGAGATCTCCCAATTGCTCTTTTTATAGTAATTCTATCAGCCCATACTGCCATTCTTAATTTTGAATCTCAAGCCTTCTTGTTTCTATCCAACATTCTTTTTATGATTTTCAAAAGGCTCTTATTACTTGATTCAGCTTGCCCATTGGCCTATGGATGGTAGGGAGCAGCATAAGAAACAGTGATACCATGTGTACTGCAAAAACCTTTAAATTCATCAGATCTAAAACACATCCCATTATCTGTAATCAATCTTACTGGGGTACCAAACCTGCATATAATATTCTCCATTAGAAAGTTAATCACAACTTTACTTGTAGCTTGTTTGGTTGGGATTGCTTCCACCCATTTTGTAAAGTAATCAGTAGCCACTAAAATCCATCTGTGCCCCCCACTTGATTTCTCTGAGATTTCACCTATAAAATCAATACCCCACTAATAAAATGGAGCCTCAACCTGCATAGGTTTTAAGGGTAGTGCTCCCTGATATTTTAACTTCCCTGAGAACTTTTGGCATGCTTCACACTTTCTAGTGTACTGGTATGAATCATTAAAAACTTTAGGCAAATAGTATCCTACCCTCAGGATCTTGTGGGCTGTAGTTTTCGCTGAGAAATGACCTCCACACATGCCTTCATGCAACTCCTTCATAATATGTTTTGACTGATATTCATCCAAGCATAATAGTAGAACCCCATCTCTGTTTTTCCAATAAATATCCCCACTGATGAGTACATATTTTGAAGCTTGTAGTTTGAGTGTCCTCCTTTTGTTATCATCATATCCTTCAGGACACTTCATATGATTTAGATAATATATTATATCAGTATACCATGGAGTGTGTTCAATACTGGTACTTGCATCAACATTACATATCTGAGAAGCTTCTAGATTACTTTCAGCCATCAATTTGGCAAGACCCTGTCCTCTCACTAATTTAGTGATTTGGATTTCAATGTTGAATTCCTTAATCCTATTGATCCACCTACATCTCCTACTGGTGACTTCAGTTTGGATCAATACATCCTTCACTGCAGCATTAGGAACATATGCTATGATTTTAGCTCCTACCAAATATGGTCTAAAATTTTTAACTGCTTTTACCAATGCATATGCCTGTTTTTCAATAATGTCATACTTCAACTCTGCATTCTAGAGCGACTTGCTGAAGAAAGAGATAGGTTGTTCATATCCATCTTTGTTCTTCTGTAATAACACTGCTGCAACTGTATGATAGGAAGCAAATGAGAAAAGTTGGAATGGTTTATCGAAGTCAGGGGATACTAAGACTGGAGCTTGCTTGATTGCCTTCTTAATATTACCAAATGCTTCTAATTTTTCTGTTGTCCACTTCATTTCTGAGTTCTTCTTCAGCATTCTTGATACAGGACAAACAATCTCTGCAAAATTTGGTATAAATCTTCTGACAAAATTTATCTGACCAAAAAATGATTGTATAGCTTTTACATTTTTTGGAATAGGGAGCTGATCAATTGTTTTTACCCTTTCAGGAACTATTTTGACTCCTTCCTTCGAGACTATATGGCCAAGCAATTTTCCTTCTGTCACTGCAAAATGGCATTTTTTAGGGTTCAATGATATCCCATATTCTAGGGCTTTGATAAATATTTGTTCCAAGTGAGTGCAATGATCTTCAGCCTTTTCTGAATATGCTGTCAAATCATCTTGATACACTATCATAATCTTATTGATCAATTCAGCAAAAGCCACATCCATTGCTCTTTGGAATGTTGCTCCGGCATTAGTTAATCTGAATGGCATTCTCAAATATACATATGTTCCCCACGGAGTAGTGAATGCAGTCTTAAATTGTTCCGATTCCTTAACTTTTACCTGATTGTAACAGGAGAAACCATCCATCATTGATAACAATTCACACCCAATGACTTTCTACAATATTGCTTCCATATTGGGGAGAGGATAATTATCTTTGAGGGAAGATCTATTCAAGTTTCTGAAATCCACACACAGTCTAATGTCACCATTCTTTTTTCTAACAGGCACTAAATTTGAAACCCAGCAAGAATGTCTAATAGGTTTGATTATAGCTCCATCCCTTAACTTTGTAAGTTCCTCTAGCATTTTAGGGGCTAGTGTAGGATTAATCGGCCTCTGTTTCTGTCTGAATGGTTTAGCATCTGGCTTCAGTGGTATCTCATGTTGAAATAAATCCTCTCTATATGCCTTTAAATCATCATATGACCAAGCGAATACATGCCTGTACTTCCTGAGTAGGTTGATAAGTCTGCTCCTGATTTTTGGGTCAAGACTTCTTCCAATATACACATTTTTTGGAGTTGTTTGTGTCCCTAAATTGATTTCTTCAAGGTTACTAGGTATCACTGGTGTGTCTTTCTTTTTATATCTGTCATGGCCATCAAATGCCTTTTCTAATGCAATAAGTCCTTTGGGTATCTTATTCATTTTCAACTGAACCACCTCTTGGCCAAAAAGGGTTTCCTTCCCATCATGTTCTTCTACAAATGCGTTAAAATCAATTTCTTGATTTTCATAATAGTCAGCACAATGCAAGAAATTGATTATATCAGCATCACTATCAAATACTTGCCAGTTCTGTATATTATCAGGGATGGTAGGTCTAGTTTTAAATTCAACTTCTGTGATTCCTCCTAATGTGACATCATCTCTCTTTAATGTAATGTTTGCTAAAAAGTCTGCCATAATGTTTTTAGACCTATCAACCCAGCTGATTGAAAAGGCATCACATAATTCAACACTATCCCAAACT
Organism: Cunninghamia lanceolata; assembly: GCA_027924645.1. Lineage (NCBI taxonomy): Eukaryota > Viridiplantae > Streptophyta > Pinopsida > Cupressales > Cupressaceae > Cunninghamia > Cunninghamia lanceolata. The sequence continues at coordinate 6,461,146 of BSBN01000209.1, forward strand.
ACATTTCTGTACTATCTTAATCTTTTATTTTTAGATAAGTATTTTTCTCTTACTTGGGAGATGACCAGTTCAGAATCACCATAGATAGCCAACTTTTTTATTTTGTGTTTGGTAGCTATGTTTAGGCCAATGAGCAGGGCTTCATACTCAGCTACATTATTTGTGCATTCAAATGTCAGTAGGAAAGAGTATTTAAAAGTTTTACCTCCTGGTGAAATGAAAATTACTCCAGCCCCATTTCCTATTTTGTTGCATGCACCATTGAAATACATTTTCCACAAATCATTTTCTCCTTTCATAGATTCAGTGTGTATTGCGTCAGTGTTATGCAATTCTGGTGTAGTTTCTCCAACTTTGAAAACTCCTAAATCTGTGTCACAAAAGAAATTCACCTGATGCCAGTCCATTCTTTCTATAATATTGTCATACCTTGGCTCTCTGCACAATTTGATTTCCTTGCCACCCACTGGTATGGTGGCATATGATAAATCTAACTGAACATTGCCTCCTGCCATTGCAGCCCATTGCCTTGATAGAAGCATCCCATAATACGGTGGGATGTCAACCACAGTAATGTCAATGTTATAAGTTGCTTCAAGATGTGAGGCAAGTTTTATCTCTACATCCTTCATGATACCAACTACTGGAATAGATCTGTTATCCATTGCATAACACTGGCCGTACGTAGTATCAACCCACATTCCCAATTCTTTCATAACTGCTATAGGCATGATATTCATAGCAGCACCTAAATCAATCATGCAATTTCTGACTATCCTGTTCTTGATTACTAGTGTAGTATAGAATGGGTCTACCTGTGAGGGATTTTTTGTAAGTGTGTCGCCAAGGTATACCTCAGGCATCTTGAAATTTTCCTAATGCACATTATTTGTTGTTTTTTCAAACCCTTTATGTTTTGGATTTGGTGTATCAGAAATCATCTTGACAACTGTACTCCTATATTTATCTATTTTCATCATCTCTAGAAGTGGGACTGATATCTTCACCTGAGACACTGCATGTGCAATGTCAAAAGAATGGGCTATGATCTGATCATTCTTTTCTATTTTTGTGTTCTCTTTTTCTTGATTTTCTTTCATTTTACTTTTATCCCCCTTTTCTGGTTCTTTAGATGATGATTTTGTATTATTCCCTTTGTTATTCTGGTCTTTTATAAATACACTCCCAGGAGTTCCTTGCTCAACATTTGCTGTTCTATTCCTTAAGTTATAAGTGTTTCGAGCTTGAGCCACTGTAGCCACTGTGAGAGCTTCTATTTCATCCTCAGTAGGTTTTCTCCATTGACCATATGATTTGTTGTTACAACTATCTTCCTGGTCTGAGAATACCTCTTGTTCTCCCATGTTGATATGATACTTTTGGTTCCCTACATCATACTCATATCCTTCTTCTTCTGAAGAAGAGTAATCTTCTGTCACCACACATGGTGTACCTTGCATCATATTGATGGTGTGATTATCCCTATTATAGTTGTATAGCATTTCCTCTTGCTGTATTGATTTAGCTACCTCACAGTATTCAGGTAAATGTGGCAAATTACATACAAAACACCGAGGTTTATTTTCTACCATATGTGCCATGTTTCTTTTCAGGGGATCAGGAGTATCCTTTCCATATGGTTGCTTTCTGCTATTATCGATAGGTCTTCCATCCTTCCAATTTGTATTGTAGGGCATATCATGTAACCTAGGTCTTTCATGCCTATGTTGACCCTCTAGTTTAGTCTGTTGAACAGTTGGATTCTGAGGATTTCTATGATTATCCCTTTTACTAACCATTCCTGCAGCCTTCCTATTATTTTCAATAGTTATGGCCACTTTCTGTGCTTCGGCCAAGGTTGCGAGACATCTATTTCTGAGCTCGTATCCTGTTTTGGGGTCAAATGCTTTCATATAAATACTCAGTGCTGCCTGATCAGATAACTTGGCTCCATGTGGTACCTTATTATGTAACTTGGAAAACTTCAGGTTGAAATCAAACATTGACTCATTTTGATACTTTTGTATACTTATTAATTCATGTAATGCAAACTCAGGAGCATATTGGTTACCATACTGATCCTTAAACTGGTTATGGAAATCAGTTATTGAATTGATTGATGCATCAGGCAAGCTGTTAAACCAATCTCTGGCATCTTCAGTGAGGGACATCATGAATAACCTCATTCTAATGTCTTCCCAATCCATACCAATATCCTGTACAAAAGCATTAAAACTTCTAATATGATCTTCTGCAGATACTGCATTGTTTCCAGTAAACTTGGGAACCATATTTCTCCAAGTACTATCCATAGGATATGGATACAACTGATATCCGGTTAAATCAAATTGACTACATATATTTGCAAGGTTTTGAGGTGGGAAGTTCAAAGGTGGTGGATTGGGATAATAATTATATCCACCTGGTGGTTGATGGTATGCATATTGTTGATGTTGGTTCATGTGGGGATTTGCATAGTTGTTTTGTGGTCTATAATATTGTTGACCAGGGGGTGGGTAATTATTTGCCATATGTTGAGATGCATGATGTATAGGATGTGGTCTAGGATTTTGGGGAATAGTATTCTGATGACTTCCGGATGCATGTGAGTTTTGAACACCACCTGTATTTTGCTGTGTATTTCTTGAAATATTCCCTCTATGCGGAGGTACATATTTTGGGGGGGCTGTTTTGGCTTTACTTTTCCTCTGTTGAATTTCTTGCTGCAACAACTCCCTCTCTTCCTATATCTTGTACCTTTCAAGTTCCTTCCGGAGCATGAGTATTTCCTGTTGCTCTTCACTCATGTCCTGATTATTTATTCCCTGATATTCTGGATTATCATTCATTCCTTGATTTGAAAATCCATATCCTATCTCTTCTCCCTAATGTAATGACATCTTGAAATCATGTTCAGCTTGGTTCCTATCAATATCCCTCATGACCTTTGCATCATGATCACGCTATTCTTGAGGAGTGGGTCTGTACCTTGCCAAAATATCATCAGTTGCTCCACTGAGGTTCTCGTTTGAATCATGCAGAGATGTGAATTTGTTGTGAATTGAAATATTTTGTTCTGAATCATTCTCTTGGATGTCCAGATTATTATCTTGGTGGGAATGCTTTGAATTCACATTTCTTTTGGAAATGTTTCTAAGTGGTGGAGATGACTGCAAATTTCTGCCTTCCATCTTGGATCTCCTACCATCCATTTGATATTGAATCTTTTGTTATAATTGTAACTAGAGTCGCCACCTATTTGTTAAAATAGGAAAAGTTTATATTTTATCTGTAGGGTTCTTGTCACCAGCAGAGTTACCAAATTAAATTTTCTGAAATGACTCTATGAAAGAAAGGATTAATTTCTAAGGTCTTTTACTAGTCCCCAGTAGAGTCGCCAATTTGTTAGGTCTCAAAAATGCAGGTTGCCAATCCTAAGAGGATGCCAAGCTCTATGTTTAAACTGGCAACGTTTCTGAACTAACTTGACGAAATCAACCTTTAAGGTTTGATGATTTCCTTTGCTTTAGGTCCTGCTACACCTAGGCGGGTAAACCTTGGAAAATTAAAGCAGATTGAATGTGAATGTGTGGACTAATTAAATCTATCTACAATGGCATAAGATGTAGGATAGATGAAATGCTTGCTAAATAGTTTTATGTCTAATGTCTAATGAGTGATTGGCAGAAATTGTATAAGCAATATCAAGGTAAAAGGTTTTAAGTATTGAATAAAATAAGACTAGTGCCTTGTTGGGTAACAGAGTCAATTTGAAGGACGAGGACTAATGGTTTCCTAATGGTAATAATTCTAGTTGTCTGGCACAGTTTTAGTTTATAACTTGTATAAACGTGCAAGTAAATGACTGACAAACTCTTCTTGATAATCCAACCAAATAGAATCAGATATCTTATAATTCACCAGAAGGTATTTTAATCCTTACTTGAAGGAACCAAATGAAATGAATGGACAAGATTAACAGATAATATTTTACTGGAGACAGAATGGCAATCTAATTGTATGGCCCTACTTAGTAATCCAAACTTACTACTTCCAGGCTACTGTAACTAAATCAGAAGGGTTTAATTCCTCAAATGGACACCAACCTATTTAATCACACAGATACAGCAAATGTGTATTGACAGATTAAATATATACTTGATACATTAATCTAAATATCGAGGAAATGTAGAAATGGAGACAGCCACACAATTGAATAATTTTAACAAACAACTGATACCAAAGTAGAACCACTAAACCAGAGAACTTCAAACTTCTTCAAATAAAATATGCAACATAGTCATTTTGAAACATTGTATATATAAGGTATGTGAATATATTTTTTACTGATGATGATTCTTTTTCAGCATCGATTGTTTGAACTTATATAGATGTTTCTATGAAGAGACATAACTCTTCAATAAGTCTTTTGGGAACTTAACAAGCATTAATAATAATTACATAAGCGTAATTAAGCTCTATTCAGCCATAAATAAACTTTAGCCAGGTGATCTAAATACTCCCGATCACGGTGAGAATCAGTAAGATCAATAGCATCTCTGGTAATCACATCAATTGTGACCATCTTTTCCAGGTGTTTGCAGGCTTCTCTGGATGCAGAAGTTTTGTCTTTGAGCGCTCCTGTGGCCTCGTGTAATATGACTTGACAATCAACGATCCATTCTTCTTTGCTCTTTACCTCTCCATTGTCTTTAAATAATCTGGGCACTCCTACGTTTGAGGCATCAGTTCCTTCCTTAGCATCAGCTTTAAGTTTGTCATAATAATTTTGATGCTGTTTGAGCAATGCTCTTGTATCAGAGATATCTGTACTATCAGTAGTACTTTTGTTTCATAACTCAATCAATTTTTCTTGTATTCTCTTTTCAAGTCTTTCATGTTCTTTAATTGCTTTATGATTCTCTGAGTAATTGTCCCAAAACTAGTTTAACCCCCGCACCATGTTTGCATACCTACTCTACAGTATTGTTACAAATGCATCTATCTGAATTTGTGTGGCCTGGTCAGGGGATAATACTTGAATGCCTTGTGAACTCTCACCTTGAGTTATTCTTTTAGTGGATTGACCAAAAGTGCTCTTAACAGCATCCTTCAAGTAATCATTATCTTTTGTCAGTCTTTCACAATTCAATTTGTATGTATCTCTTTCTTTGATCAACATTTGAGCTTGTGCTTTATTCAACTTTGCAACATTGATACCAATGTCTGCAGTAATTATAGGGTCAGTTTCCCCTGCTCTGAAAGTCATAACATGGCCAAAAGTCTTTTCAGTATGTATGATGGCCGTCTTCTTATGGGGAGGGTATAACACCCATATCATCAAGGAATTTTCATCATTATTGTATCTTGTTCCCATATATACTTCATTAACTCCTTCTGGAGTAAGCTTATACTTGTCATTAGCATTATTCAGAAAACTATCAAAAACCAAAGCAGAATTTAAATCCAGACCAGGAAAAATCATAACCCCTGCATCCTTGAGTAACTGTCTACCCTTGCTAGGTGTCATGTCCTGCATTTCCTTATCTACTGTTTCCTTCAGCATATCTAATAATTGTTTTTCATTATCAGTAGAAACATCATCTACTAATTCTCTGATCTCTTTCCCTTTGTATTTATATAGGAATGATTTAAATTCTTTTGATTGAATAAATTTATCATCTGAAATGAAAGAATCATAAGCTGCTTGGCGTGGATCCTCATCAGCAGACCCCTCCTCATCATGTAGCACAACTGGAGGCTGATATTGTTGGATTTTCCTTTTGGACATTTCTATTGTTTTATTTTGTGGCTGCTCTTGTTCTGTCAATTCTTCATCTTCAGAGGAAACCACTTCAATCTCTGCTAACTGCTTTTTCTTTTCACTTAAATCCCTGTTATATTTTTCTACCACCAATTCTACTTCAGCTTCTTCTAAATTTCTAATGACATCATCATGTGGATAATGTATGTGCATGTATCCACTGAGATTTTGTTTTCTTCTTGTAGAGTCAATAAAACCTTCAGGGTCAAATCCTTTCCTCGCCTCAGCAGTCATCATATTATAGTGCATTAATTTATCCAAAATGAGATTGTAACCTTCTTTTGAAACCACAGTAAAATCTCCAAAACATAAGGTGCTGGGCATAAACAATTGTTTGTCATGTGAACTCAAATGCATCACATTTGAACAATGCATTTGCCTGATTATCTCTAAATATGCAAGCCTGTTAGGGACAGTCTTGGGCAATATGAATGGAGCATCCTCAAAACCATAAACTTTGATCATAGTAGCATCCTCGAAGCAATACCAGTCTCCCCAATTATGAGTGACAGTAGGGGGGCCACCAAAATCTTTTGGTCTGAGGAACCTTTTTATTTCAGTTGAAATTGAATATTCACAGGGGTGGTTAAAATACCTATACAACACTTTTACACAATGCTCTTCAAATTAAGCATAGCTGGAGTGGGCATATCTACTATCCCAGATTCTGGTCCACATTTGTACAAGTATCTTTTCCCCTTTCTTATCTGCAGCAACAACTCGAAACTCACTTGGCCATAACCCTACTTCCTGGCCATAATATAACACCATGTGCATAAGCATTGAGTAATGCTCAAAAGAGCATGCTGGAGCACTATTTTTTATTACAGATAGACCAGAGTCCATTCTATTGGCAATATAGGAAGCATAATCGAATTGCCTTGCATTATGACACTGAATTTCAGAGACTATGACCATCAGAGGAATAGTCATGAACTCGGGGACCTCTGAGCCAAGGACTTGGCCTACAGAAAAATAGGTATGCTGTATATATGGTTCAAATATGGCTACATGAAAGGGAGGGCCATCATTTTTAGTTAAGGGCATCACTTCTCCTTCAACCCTGGGCCTATGAATGGGCAACCTCCATCCATTGTAAGTTGTGTCCATTCTCCAATACTCTTTATCTAGATCTTCATAAATGATAGGGACAGTGCATAAATCATCTAAATCAAAAACCTCACAAATAACATTTTTTGACAAATGCACAATTGGTTCTCCCTGTGGGTTGCAGATGGCTTTCAGGTTTGAATTGTAATGTTTGGCAAGCAATTGAAGGAGTTCCACATTCAAGAATACATTAGGTATAACCAGTTTGCCTAAATTCATGTGCCATGGGTTTGACATAGGAGCATTCCTAAACCTTCTATTATAGTGGAATCTAAAAATCTCATATCCCTGAATTGGGGTCCAGATATCTCCCAGGCGTTTGTGTTTATCTTCTAATTTCTCCACTTCTACCCTGAGTTGGGCAGACCTTCTGGCCTTGGGAGTTGACCTAGGCAATTGGTCAATTAGGTCTTGATTGAGTTTTCTTTCTTTCACTTTCTCCTCAGGGGTTTGTTCAGTTTTTTGTTTCTTAGGCTTACTGGTTTCCCCTTGTAACTTTCTTCCTTTTCCCTTTCCTGGAGTTTCCATTTTAAAACTTTGGCAGAAAATTTAAATACAGGCTATACAGTGGTTTGTGTATATGTACCTGTCGTTCGGTGGCTAGAATTGGAATCCTCTGCTTTTGCCTTAAGAGTTCCTCTGTATTCTCTTCTCGGACAGTTTATTGCAACTATAATGATCTTAGAAATTTTGTAGCCGTTTGTATTTAATTATCTGATCAATTCAATGTTCATCGCTGTGAAGTGTCACATCGCCATAACTCTTCTTATCGGCGTGAATTTTAAAATGTCTCAGCGACCTCAATGCTTTTATGGCGCGAACAGTCAATCGGCGTGACCCCTCAATTGTATTCCCAACGCTATGTAATGTCATATCTTAAGTGGGCGCAACCATCGCCATGACTTCCTTCATCGCCGTGTGTTTTAGATTTCTCTACGATATAGTGAGTCCTACCGATATGATTTGTTTATTGGGGTGATTAATACTATCAGGATAACATAATTATGTTCTCCTGATCTTTGTTGTCTCACCAATAGTCATCTCTACTTTGGATCGGGATGACTTTATTATTGTCTCGCCACTAGAGTATCAATAGATATGAATTTTATTCTTATCGGAATGACATATACTATCGGGATAGCTTTTTAAAGATAACTCGATCCGAATCATCTCCCCGATGGCCCTTTTATATCCTTTACTAGACAGAGTATGTTAAAGTGTCACCGACACCTTTTGATCGCCGTGACTTGTGAATCGGCGAGACCTAATTCCCTTGTCCCAATATGTTGAGTCATCCCGACAGATACTTGTATCGCTGTGAGTCTTGCTGAAAGCTCTCTTATCGCCAAGACATTGAGTATCGAAAACTTCTTTGTGTCTTATCCCGATAGTTTACTTCTTGCCGATGGCTATTTGCTTCGTTACCCCCGCAGGATGTTCGGTGAGACTCTTGCCGAAATACTTCATTGGTATGATATATACCGTCGGGGCAACTTTTAAAAGGTCATCCGATAGTTGTTTGTCATACCGATCGGTATGACCACTTGCTTCTCTTGCCGATGTAAGGTCATCGATATTACTTATTCCATCGGTGACTTCCATAGATCTCCTTCCGATCTGCCTTCTCACGCCGATGGTTATTTTGAAATGATTCCTTATGTATCGGTGTAAACAAAACAACATCCTGCCGATGGATTGTCTTTGAAGAAATTTGGCACTGCTCATCTATAGATACCTTGTGAGATACATTAAATTTTTATTATGGTCTTTTGGGATGTTTTTTTTTTATTTGTTCAAATATAATGGAGTGAAAAGATAGTAAAAATTTCAAATTTTTACTGTCCTAACAGGTTCTAAAAATCAATTATCTTGTCATCCAACTCTTAAAATAGAAAAACATCCTATTTTAAGAAAATCTATCTTATCTCCACAAATAAAGCTAACTAAATCATTTAATAAAGCTATCTCTATGGACACATGTCTTGTACACATTCATCCATGCCTCTTGAGTTATCTCAACCGTTCATGTAGCCACTTTTTCTCCACTATTGATCAATCTTAGTTGAGAGCTATGTATACACCCTCTCACCTCATTCCATTTATCCCACTACTCTATAGCGTCCAGATTATCATCTCATGCACATTGAATCCATTGAGTACTTTGAGCATATCATCTATCACCATGGAAACTATGGTTGTTCACTATTGATAAGCAATCCACATTCCAACCAAGGAATCAATACAATCTAGGTGACATTGTTCTTTGATTTTCTTTCATTTTGTGTCATTTAGATGGATTTCTTGAAGGTGATAGGATTAGGTTTTGATTGTATTGCTTGATCTTATTAACCTATGTTTTTCCTGCTCACACATATAGTATGATTTTTATGATCACGATGCCTAACATGTATGGCTTTGCAAGATTTGAAGAAGACAAAAGATGATGTTAGCATGGACAGAAGAAATGATTTTAGAATAGAGGAAGATCATAATTGATTGATCTTGTATGAATGGTATAATTTTATTTGGATATATGGATAGGTAGTTGCAATGGTTATGCTTTAAATATATAAAGAGTGATCCTTATTTTTTATTCAATTGCAAGAAATTTAAAGCTTCACTTGCATTTACCTTTAAATGAATGTAGAAATCAAATAAAGAAAAACTTCAATAATGGATTCTTCAAAGGTAAATGCTTCACTTGCAATAAAATTGGTCATAGATTAGTTGTGTGCAGAAGTAAAGTGAGTCAGAATTCTATTAGGTGCAATGCATGCTATAAAATGGGACACAGATCAAATGAATGCAGAAGTTCGGTAAGAGATGTTTTTCAAAATATGAGGAATAGTCAATCATTCAATGGAAAGTGTTTTGCATGCAATAGATTTGGACATATAGCTAACCAATGTAGATCAAATCTAATCAATAAAAGGAATCAAGGTTAAAAGAATGTGATGTGCTTCAATTGCAACAAATTTGGTCATGATGTAAAATTTTGTAGAAGCAAGAATACGAAGAGAAATTATTATGCTGAAGAAAGAAAAATAGAGTAGAGGAATGATAAGGGAAAAGAAAAGATTGATCTGTTTGAAACCAAGAAGGAAATGGATAAGATCTGGGTCAAGAAAGAAGTAATAAAAAAATAGGATAGATCCGCACTAGAATCTGATGCAGATACTTCCTACGGGAGGTAAATTGGAGGCTCTAGCTGAGGGGGAGCAGTGTTGAAAATTCAAAACCCCCAGCCAGAAAGTGGGTGCCAAAATCAGGCATGAAGGTGTATGATGGAATTTGATGTGACAAAGCTCTTAAAAGAAAAACAGGAAGAAAAAGGGTCAATGCGACATATTGCGGAGCAATCCTAATCGACTGTGCTCTTCAGAGAAGGGTTTTTGACATCTTTTTGGGAGTAAGCATTTAATGACAACAAGGTCAAGCTACACAGAGGATAAAAGGAAACTTGTTTGGCCTCAAAATCACTTTACACTCGAAGCTATCAAGTATTCAAAGAGATTGGAGCAAACTTTGATTAACGACAATGAAAATCTGAAGAGCTTGGAGATTTCTGGAAAAAGGAAACCCTAATCCGGTGAACAAGGTACCTTCATTCAAACCTTATGAATTTGTTAAAATTTTGAGATGGTGTCACTGTAAGTTGTTGATATTACCATGCGACCTCGACCAAAGTTCAAGAAACACCCATTCAAATCAATCAAAGTCGATCAGTTGGGCGCATTTTCAAATATTCCTCATGAATTCATGCGTACAGAGGATGTTAGGGCATATATTCATGTTGCCCTAGAAGAATTTCATGATAGCAGGTTTATTGATCTCTAAACAAAACACTTGAGTAATGAGAATTTCAATATGAAGAATGAATATTAGACATTGGAAGAAAATAAATTCATTCAATACTTGGATTTCCCAACATTTATGGAGGATGAATGGGTCCAATATGTATTAAGTAGGATTCATGATGAATTCATATGGCTTGAGAGACCTTTCAAGATTACAAAAGATGCTATTAGGGCAGTCACTGGATTATGCTCTACCGGATCAGTACCACTATTGAAAGTCGTGAAGAATGATATAGTAATGGCGGCTACCAGAGAAAAATTTGATAAGAGAGCCTTGACAATAAATGATATTGAGGATCATGCTATGAGATTTGCCTCAATGGTGTTAGGATACAAAGTTTATTTTACCAATCGAGGAAACTTTGTTTTAGGCATGGCCATATACACAGCCTATCAAATGATTAAGGAAAATGCTAACTATGACATCTGTGAATTGCTCTTATAGCAAGTAATGGATAACTTGAAGAAGATAAAAGAAGGTAAATATCCCTTCAAATTTGGCACACTAATCATGTGTCTATTTTTCTATTTTATGCAAGAGTTGTCTGGTATGAAGAACCTTTTCTAGACCAATGATAAACTTGTTGCAGTCCAAATTAGAAATTTTTTGAGTAGCATAGGCACCATTGATGCACATAATATAGCCCTATGGGGATATTTCAAGAACTTCCAAAGATCAATGCAAGCTTGAGAAAGAATTCCCAAAACAGTTGTTGAAAAATACAAGGATACAATATGCTTCATTGTGACAAAAGATCAGTGTTTGATGGAGGTCGTTGAGCTTAGAACCATCTAGATTATGCCTATGGGATATGAGGTAGATGGAGCTATACTGGAAGACTATGCCGGATATATGCTAAGTCAACCTAGAGACCCCAAGGAAGAAAGATTTGGGACTTATAAGGAATTGCATGCTAAAATTCATGTGGAGGTAAGAAAACTTGAAATCTCTAGGACAATGAGGAAAGTGGCAGAAGAAATTGCCATAAAGCATGGATTCACAAAAGAAGAAGTGGCAAAGGCAAGGGAAAAGGCACAGGCCTTTAAGGAAACAAAAGAAAAGAGAAAAGGTGAATCGTTTGGAGCTCCGGAAGAACCCAAAATTGAGCCAGAAAGGCCAAAAAAGTCAAAAAGAAAAACCATAGCCTCCACCTCTATAGAAGCCACATCTACTCCCTCTGGTTCCACACCATCTGCAAATGTTGAAACACCTGCCACTAGTTCCAAAATAAAGAAGACTAAGGCCAAGAGAATGCATGTAAGTATAGTTGTTGATGAAGAAGCTACAGAGTCAGATGAGGAAGTAAAGAAGATGAAGACTGAGTCCACGGAAACTAGAAAAAAGAAACTCTCCAATAAGAGTAGATCTGGGAAAAAGGTTAAAGCAAGATGAGCCTCAGATAGAGGAAGAAACTATAAGCCTTGAAGATGTTCTCAAAGCCATAACAGTGGATGGCAATCTGAAACCCATTTCTCAGTTGTATGATGAATACAATGATCTAGAAAAGAGGATCATTGAGACTGTTGTTGTAGAGTACCTAAACATCTACAATAAGGCTCTAATTGAAATCATTACTGATCTTCCACACAGCCTGGGTAACATAATGAGCACAAGAAAAGAAACAACTATGACAAAAGATCTTGAGTTGAGAGAACACTCATTGATACGATTATGTCTGGGAATCACTCCTAAGGAGAAGGCCAAAATCTCAAAAGAAATTAAAAATGCTTTCAGAACCAAGAGAAGAATAAACTCATTAATGTTGGGAGAAATTGATAAGGTGGTCAAAGAAACAGAGGAGATCACTTTGGTTGTATTGAAGAAAAATAATATTCCTACCATCTATGGCAATGATACAAATGTTGGAAATGACACATCTATTCCAAAAGTTAGCAAGGATCAAGGCTTGGAGCAAATTGATACAAATCCTCCAGTAAAAGATAGAGTATCAGAAGAGTAAAAGGAAGAATCTGATCAAACCCCTGCTGCCAATGATCAAGACATAGCTGAAAAGGATAAAGCAGAGACAAATCTAGAAAGCAAGGAGAAAACTAATGAGCAGATCAAAGTTGATAAACAAGAACTTGATGGAGCTAAGGAAAGCCCTAGCAAAATATTGGTCAACAGAAGAACATGGACATGGATCCTTCGGAACAAAATCAAGAAGAAGAAGTGTCTGAAGAAGCAACAAGAGACACTGTAGGGACAATAAAAGAGCTTTTGGAAAAAGAAGAATTAGTTCTAGATGAGCTTGAATCAATCCAAGGTTAATTAAACTTGAACACAATGTCTCCTTCTCAAATGTTCAAGTTGGCTTCAGTTGTCCAAGCTAAAGCAAGAAAAGAGATTTTGCAGTCCCACATTGAGGGTAGTGAACTCATAAATGATGCATCCATCATTTTGGAAAAATTGGTGCCATCTTACCGGAAGGATACCTCTCTATTTGCCACCTGTCAACTCAAGGGTCTAATTCATTCTGTAAGTACACACTTTGAATCTCTTGAAACAAATGTTGAAACAAAAGTTAGACAAGAGTTTAATGAGAAAAGGATTGATGAGTTGAGAATGTTGATAATCCATGATAAGGGTTGACTAGAAAATGGAATACAAAATATTCAGAGTGCTATTGTAGAAGCTGGTGATGTATATAAATTTTGTCTATCATGGCCAGAAGTTACAAAGAAGACTGACAAAAAGATCAAGGAATTGGAAGAAAAACTGATGGATATTTCTAAGAATTTTGATCTGGTACATGAATCAACCAGCAACAAGGAAGCTCAAGTCATTAACATCCACAATGACTTAAATGATTTAATAAATCAAAAGTATCAAATAAAGAGTAGAATGGGACAATTGAGAAGACTGATCAGTCCCAAATTGGATTCAATGACTAAGCTTGTGGTTGAAGCACAGCTTGCTGGACAGACTGCCTCACCATTAGATTTACAAAAGGCAGAAGCTATAGTTTTTGTAATCAGTGGTCATATTCAAATCTTAGATAATGCCAAGAAAAGCTAGGATGGTGAATGGGCTCAACTAAAGAACATTTTCAATGACATCCTTCAGCACATGTAAAATTAAGTTGAAGATTGTACTTGTAAATATGTGGCAGAGTACATAAATTTTTGAAGTTTTGACAAATTTTTGGTTCTGGATCACACCCTTTGCCATTGATGTAAAAGGGGGAGAAGAAGATCAGTGAAAATGGGGTAAACATTTCAGGGGGAGTAGGAGAATGAAGTGTATATAGTAAAGGGGGAGAAATCAAGCATTTTTCACCAAGTGTTGCCATCAATGCCAAAGGGGGAGATTGTTGGCAAGAGACACTGCTCAGGTATAGACTTGTATGTTTTCATTGATAGCAACAAGGCTTAGAATTTTCATCAACATTAAAAGAAGAAATTTCTATGGAAGGACTTATTGGATTTCAAGTCCAGTTGACAGAAAAAGGCTAAGTATGGACACTTACAAAGTAGAGGACAGTAAGTGGGTTAGTATTTCTCCGTAGATGATGATCTGGTAATGCGGTTCAGGAATGATGTTAGTAATTGTTTGGTGGTGTCATGTTCCAGAGATTAAATCTTGACTTCCTCTGGAAGTCACTTAGAAGAAATATCTAAGTTCGTGTGAATAGAGGTATAGTAGAGACAGTGAACAGGGCACATTGTAATGGTCCGTATTCCTCCACAAGTAAGTATTTTGTTATGCAGTTTTGAGGTGTTGTAAACACTTATATGAAGTGTCTAATTCTAGAGTTGGGAGATCTGAAGTCCACTGGAAGGATAGTTACAAACTACTAAGTATCAGTACAGTGTTTGATAGAGTTTGACAGAAACAAAGTCTGAGTTCTGATATGGTCCGCAATTCTTCGCAAGATGATATCATGCCTTGCAGTTCTGAGGGAAAGTTTGGGAATGTGTGAAGAGTCCTTGATATGATTTTGGAAGTGTTTTGTGATTTGCAATAAAAGATGTAAAACTACTGATGAACCTGCTAAGCATGTGGTCTTAAGGAACAAGCTGACCAGTCTGATAAATCATTGGGCAGAGAAGAGATAATGTTTGAAGGATCTATCTAAGTGATTAAATGATTAGAGATGACCTATATGAACATGTTTGGGAAAAGATTTGGGTCTACATAATATATAGTGCATTGGATTAAGCTGACAAGCTACATCTTTCTGTGTACATGATTAATTTCTTGGATGCTGACCTGATTGTGGATCAAATCATGATGCAGATATATAAAGGTAATGCGTTTCAATTGTGAGGTGTGTGAGATGTGTGTGGATGATGTGAACATGAAAATAGCAGAGAAGAGTTAGAAGGTCAGCAGTGATGAAAACTTGTGATTCAAAATTCAGTTGCTAAATGATTGCACTCTGGCATATTGACAGATTCTTATGCAGTATTCAGTTTTTATGTGCAATTTTCTTTGTACTTGGCAGTGAGCCTGACAGTGAGCTACTATTAGGGTTTAATAGCCCTCAGGGTTTAAAAACCCTTATTGTAATATTGTTAGGTTTAGGGTTGAGGCTGTGAGATTGCTAAACCTAGTTGTTCTTCATGGTAGTGAGCCAGCATGTTCCAGGCTCGTGGAGTGACCAAGCCTAAACATCATTATTTGTAAAGATTACAATATATATTTGAGAGCTAATCCTCTCTGTGGTTTTTCCCATTTTTGGTTTTCCATGTAAAAATCTTGGTGTCCATGTGTCATGCTTTTATGGTTGCTATTCATATGCATGTTGTGGCTTTGTTTAATTAATTTTGGAAAATGGTTGAAAGTTAAAGTGCATCAAAAGATTTTTGGAACACTGATTCATGCCCCCTCTTAGTGTTCCTGACACTCAACAAAATCAACAAATCTCAGCATTTAATTCTTTTCAAACATGAACTGTTGATTTGATCCAATCTAATGGCTAAGCAAGTATTTCAAGATTTACAGTCCTTTCCTCAAAAACTGGAATCCTGTAGGCATCAATGATAACCATTACAGGGCAACATTGAAGTCATTTCACTATTTAATTAATTACCGCATCACTCCAAGACCAACTTAGGGAAATTGCGAGACCGCGGGACCTCTTGGATAGTTACATTCATCTTCACCACTTACCACCACCCCGCAAGCCTTGTTGTACACCACCGCGAGATGGTAGGATACATGTTATCCCTTATGTCTTTTACCACGCCACCACCAAGCTTTGGCCTAACCATTGCAGGGCCATGAGGGCCTTTGGTCTCCCATTTGTTGTTCACCGCATTACCGCTAGTCAAATTTATCAGCATCGCGGGGCCGCAGTATGTAGCATTACTAGTCACTTGAACTCCTTATACCGCAACACTACAGGCTCGACTTGAAACTGTCGCAAGGGCATGGTGAACACTTTATCCCAACTCCTTCCTACCGCATTACCACCGGTCATCTCCTTACTTGTCATGGGGGCGTGGTAACATATTATGTGCCTCTTGAGTTTATACCGCAACACCGCAACTAATTTTTTTGCAAGCTGTGGGGAAGCGGTAACTGTGTATTCACATCCTCTAATTATCGCACATCATCCAAGGTTGTTTGCATGTATTGTGGGGCTGTGGTAAGAGACAAAAACACATCAATGGTAAAAAATATAAATTTCATTCACATAGACCTAATATGAGATGCTCATAAATGGCTCCTGGAACAATTCTAAAAGGAATATGAATCCCTAATTATGGATTTATGGAAGTAAAATGTATGAAATAGAGTGGGATTATGTGAAATTTTGAATGGTTCTAACACACCTCATGATGAACTAGACTATGTTTTTCCTTCATCCTGCTTGTGTTATTTTATTATGAGTTCTTTTCTTGTGAATATATCCCTAAGGAAAATTTGTCTAATACCTATAATTGAACTGACTATATGTTGAAACTGACATTGTATTTTAGGTGGAAAACAATAATAGAGAAGTAGGTGCAGAAGATATTGTCAATTATATGGCAGCACTAGATGCTAGTAAATCTAAGAGTAGAATGAAATGGAAGTCTAGTTCATCAATAGAGATTTCACAACCATTTGTTACATGCCCAGTAGGATTAGCCTCTCCAGATCATGTCAACTCAAATGAAGGGTACCAACATGTACTGAATTGCATATATGGTCTCAGTCAACAAGTTTCGCAATTGGTTGCCTCCATTAACCCTATATTTTCTGCATGGAATGAGCATAAATCTATGGATTTAGATTAAGTAAGAGGCTCTATTGATCATATTTCTTCTTGTTTGGCAATTCTGTATACAAATGCCTCTTAATATGTAGATTATTGAAATCTGAGCGTAGGAGAATCCAACCCAGTTTTTTTATTCTTGGAGTGATCCAGAAAATATTCTTTTGGACAAAATTATAGCTTGCATTCTTTACTTGACTATTGAATGCTTTATATATTTTTTGCATGATGGTTAAACCACATGCAGAGCAATTTTATCAAAGTAGCAGGAAAGCAAAAATGCCTTCATGATGTCAACAAAGCTACTGATATTGATAGTGATAATGATGAACTAGACAAGAATGTACAGTATAGTCGTCATAGTTATGCTGAAGTTGAGGTAATATAATAGTTGTCAGTTATCTATCCCAATGTTTTTTCATTCTTCATTCTTAAAATATTCTTTTAGACAAAAAATTATAGCTTTTGCATTCTTTACTTGACTTATATTAATTTTTTCATGATGATTAAACCACATGTAGAGCAATTATATGAAAGCAGAACAAAAGAAAAAGGCCCTGTCAATAGAGCTCTCTGCAAAACTATACAACTTCATGTCAATGTTGATAGTGATAATTATGATGATGAACTCAACGAGCATGCACATGATATTCATAGTAGTAGCCATGTTGAACTCGAGGTGAGTTCTATGAAACCACATGTAAGTAAGTAATTGTTGTTTTATTATTTAAATAAGGGTAATCATTACCTATTTGATAGAAGCTAGTTAGAATAGCAATGAAGTGTAATTAGCTAGTATACATAGATTATGGAAATAAGGGAGAACATATAACTTACATATGGAAGCTTAGAGCTTAGTTGTAATAGAGTGCATACATAGATTTTGACTATGCATTAGTGTAATGTGTTCGGGAATGTCATGGTCCTTAGTTGGGGGGACTTCATTGCCAATCCATGTCTCTTTCTAGAGTACTCGTACAGTCTAGCACTATTGTAGTCTTGCCCTCCATTTGTTTTTTTTTCAGAGTAAAAAGTTGCTTCTTTGTTATTCAACAGAATTAAGAAAACACATACAAAAACTAATTTGCTCCAAGACATAAGACATTACATACAACTATCAAAAACAATATAATGTGTATTTTTTTTATTTTGGTAGACATTTAATATTGATAAACTCCAAGAAGGGGATAAAGTTGGGGTGTTGAATCCATTTAATGGGGCTAATGTGGGCATTGGGCGGATTCACTCACTATCTATTGTACATGGAGTCAATTTGAAAGGAACAGGAGATGCAAATGTAAATATTTGAAAGGTCACAAGTAATATACCCCTTTCTTATGAAGACAAAATAGATGGAGTTGTCCATCTGAAAGAGAAAGAAGGGACCTTCACACGGTGGCCACTAAAATATTTGAAAAAAATGATATAGTTGATGTTTATCATGTACTAGCTGTTAGACAGTTTGGCCCACTACTTTATGCAATAGTTTGAATGTGTTGTTTAGGGATCTTAGTGTTTTTTATCTGTTTTGGAGTTGTATAAAAAAAAAGCCATTGTAACTCAATTTTCTCAGTCACATCATTGAGAAACACACTTTGTAACACATTTTTCAAAGCAAAGACACATTGTAGACACCCAAAATTGACCTAATTATCATTAACATTCAAATATCACATTAGCTACCATTTGCATTTGTCTAACACACTTGAGCAATATCCCTAACACATCTATTTCTTCTATTAATTAAATAAACTTATATTTATTTAATTAATTCATTAGCTATTTCCTCTAAGCTATAATTAAACAATCTTTAATTATTTAATTATCTTTATTCTATCTATTTTAATTAAATAAATCTTATTTATTTAATTAAAATTTCATTCACAAACCCGCTTTCCAATTAATTAAATAAATTTTATTTAATTAATTAACTCCTTTTATCATTTATTTAATAAGTCAACATCTTTTATTTAATATCTTTCACATGTAGTACTTTTTATGTACATGGTCACACATAAGCCTTATCTTCCCTCCACTTGTCATCTTCACATTCACCCATGATTATCATTTAATCCTAGCCATTCACATAGCCACCAAATCTCCACCGTTGATTGATTTTGATTGAGTCCTATATAAACACCCTCTCACTTCATACTATAGGGATCCAACATTCATATAGCGTCTACATTATCATCTTAAGCATATTGAGTATTTTAGCATCCATTTGAGCATATTAGCTTTATCATTCATCCATCATGGCAACTTTTATCTTCATAATTGTTCATTGTTGAAGAAGCAATCCACATCATAAACAAGGAATCATACAATCTAGGTGATATTGTTCTTGAATTGCATGCTTTTGATTTCATTTGGATTAGATTCTTTGATGATGGTAGGGTTGGGTTTTCATGGCTATGCTTGATCTTATTAACTTGATTTTTACCTATCACATTTTGGCATGCCTAGTGGGACCCACGTCCTTGGTTAACTTTGCTATTTGAAGTTGTTTTTGTGAAGATTAGATTTTCCAAGCACTTACGGCAAGTTCCAGTCGCTTCTGAGTGAAAACCAGTTGCTGTCTGAATATATGCATCGCTTCTGAGCTAAAATTTGTCACTTTTAGCATTCTTGGGATCGCTTCTGAGCAAATAGTAGTCGCTTATTACCTATTTTGCACCGCTTACAAGCTAACAGTGGTCGCTTATGCCTTTATTTTAATTTTTTTTAACCTAACAGTGATCACCTTTAGCTATCTGGATCACTTTCTGCAAAACTCAGGTTTTTGTTATATTCTTTTTTTTTCGTAGATATGAGTCGCTTATGACCCATAACCAGTCGCCTGTTTCTTTTTTGCATCGCTTTTCTGCATCTGAAATTACTGTTATCATTTCTAATCTATAACATTTTACTTGTAGCAGAATACAGTTTTCTTTTGACCAACAGTTGATTGCCTCTGGTAAACTGTGTCATTTTCAGTCTTTATCATTTGCAGTTTGGTTTTCTTGGTTACTAATTGGGTATTTGTCCATCATCTTATTGATTGTCCAAGAAAAGGAGGTTATCAAACTACTAACATATCTGTTGCAGCTTCAATCAGTCCAAGAATTGTGGTTTTTCACTAATTTAGGAACATTTGGGCTTGGTACTTAAAAATAATCATTGCTTGCTCCATGCTTGATTTATCTTTCTTGATTGCTTGCATGTGCTTGATTGTAGCCCAAATTTAATAGAAAAAGTATCCTCTCCCCTTGCCTATCAAATGGATCTTGGGTGTATGAGAACTTGTTATTATCTTTAGAGGGCATGCCTTCCCAGTGTGAGAAGGGGTATGACCCAAGCGATAACGGGCTAAAGCCAAGTCCTTCCGAACCACTATATAAGAAAAGTGTTTGGGTCGAAAGCCGCAAACAATGGGTGTTGTGTTATACTGACAACCAACCTCCCCCAAAACCCTTCAAGGCGTAACCCTTGAAGGCTAGGAGACTGCATAACAGAGAGTAGCGCTACTGCACACATAGCCACCCGAACGAATGCCCTTATTAGCAACTTTGTGCAGTAGCCAAAAACCTTCTATTTGTTGATGCAAAAAGTGGGACCTTTGAAGCCGCCCCGATTCACATGGTTCTTAGAAGAGATAGCAGGGACAATCCTAAGGTTTGGTGAGGGGACAAGCCTTAGGAAACCCAAATCTTGGTATGCATGAGAATTGTGTGCCATGGAGAGGAGCTAGTGCTACCAAGATCCTGAAGCTATCCGCTTTGAATAAGCATGGCCAGGGGACTCAACAAATACAGTCCTTTCCTAGCCTGGGTTGTACAAGTTTGTGATTGTTGTGAGTGTGAGTGACTACAATTACTGTTTTCTTGACAAAAACACAATTCAAACATATTTCCTGACAGACACAGTCACCTTTGAGCTTAAACTGCTCGCATACAGACAACTGGATCACTTTTAAACAATAGTCAATCACCTTTTGCCTAAACTGGATCACTTTTAAACAAAAGTCAGTCGCCTTTGGTCTAAACTGTGTCGCCTTTGATCAATAGTAAATCACTTTTGAGTCAATACTGATTACCTGTAGCAAATTGGCTCGCCTCTGGTTAACACTGTAGCCTATTACCCAAACCAAAACCAGATTGTATTTAAGCTATTACCAGTCACTTTTGGCCTTTTCTGAGTCACATCTAAGCTATTACTTGTCGCTTGTGGTCAATTTCCAGCAAATCTTAGTGACTCAGCTGAATCAAATACACTTCCATCTTGCTTAGCCTCAATATTAGCTTTTAGACCTGTCTCTAATCATTAGAAGATACCTGGACTTTATCTCCTGCTTTGAGTTTACCAACCAATTGAACTTGGTGAGCTTTTCATCTTTTTGAGATCCCAAACCAGCAAACCAAACATCAAATCAATCAACCTGATTAATCAGCAAAACACCATCTTTTGGCTTTAGCTTTAGCAACATCAGCAAAACAACAATCCTAGCAAACAACTTTTTCCTTGAGTGTGTGAGCTATTCTCTAGGGAAGTCCAACCAACAACAAAGCAAACAACAACCCAACAATAAAGCAACCAAGCAACCTAACAACAAAAGCAAACAACAACCAACAACCAGCAACCAAACAATTAGTAAACTATCATCTTTTTCTTTTGGGTCTCAAACCCTTAACAAGCTAAAGTTCAATTTTCAACATCAATCATCATGCCTCAAACTAGGAGTCAATATAGAGCTGAAATGGAAGCCAAATTGCAAGCTGAGATGGAAGCCAAGATGCAACAATCTAGATCAACACCTCATAGAGACGTGACTCAATTTACGACTGGTATGCCTCCTCACATGTTTTTGCCCCATGGGTACACCATTGGAGAGTCATCTTCACAACAAGTGCAACCTCAAACATTTTCAGAGACTTATGAAGAACAATCCCAAGAAGACTTATCAGAATTTCAAGATACACATGTATGGGATCAATTCGAGAGACTTGTTTTATCTGATCCTAATCGCTACTTCTTGCAACTTGCCCGCATGGGAGCTAAATTACCAAGAGATTTTGACATATCCGATCCAAACACTCCTGTTGTTGTTGCAAAAGGACCATCCACTATAGTCACACCATCCCATACCATATTACAAACTCCATCTTCCAACCCATCTCTTTCATTGCCTATTGTTACTTCATTTGATCCACCACGCTTGGAGTACACTTTAGAACCTTTGATAACTCCAACAAATGTACTCCCTTTCATTTCACAAAATCTAAACATTCCACCTTTCCATGTTTCCCAACATACTCCTTCTCCCACCATGACCATTTCTATGCCTCAAGTGACATAAGCTGTCCATGTGGCCCAAGTGCAAACTCCCCAAACATCACGAGCTATCCCCATATCCGATATTCTACAAGCTTCCCAAGCTATACAAACAACACCAATGGTCCAAGCTTCACAACCATCACAATCTGCTACCCCCATTACATCACATGTGGACACCACATCTCATATTCCTACTACTACTAATATGATCTCCACTATCTCCACTAATCCATCCAATACATCATACAATCCCAATGTTAGTCTTATTGATATGAGTGACCCGCCTATTGTTTCTCAAGCTAATCCTAGCACTACAATCACTTATGTTGATCAACTTACATCCATTCCACCATCTTCTTATAATCCTTCACAAACTATCAATCCATCTTATACTACCCAAGATTTTCCTATCATCACCCAACAAATGACATATACCAATCCTCATGTTGTCCAAAATACAAACCCAAATGTCCATCCTTCTTCTGCATTTACCAATCCTTCCATCACTTACCATGTCACAAATCCAACTCCAAATTCACAACCATTAACTAATTCCAATCCATCTTCCACTTCCCATGTGGTGCAAAATCTTGGTGCTAATTCGTCACAATATACCCAACCACCACTTGTGTCTCAAGGGCAGAAATCTTCAACCACATATGTGTCGCATACCAATCCTTTGACATACATTGTGAGTATGCAACCTCAACAAATGGTCATGGCTTCATATATCCCACAATAGAAACCTCAATATACATCATACCATGCTTCACCTCCCAACCAACCACCCCTTTTGCAACAACAGCAATTATCTCTAGCGGATGTTCAACAAATGATTAACCAAGCGGTAGGACAAAGCAAGAAGACATTTTCCTTAGAAAACATATGCACTTATCCATTTGACAAGTCACTTCATATGACACCTTTTCCACCACACTTTGAAATTCCACAATTTGACAAGTACAAAGGAAAAGGAAATCCAGAAGACCATCTTAGAGCATTCCTTGTGGCATGTCTCAATGTTGCTCATGACGATACATATCTTTTGAGACTATTTCCCCAAAGCTTAGCAGGACAAGCTCTTGAATGGTTCTCTCATTTACCTCCGGGAATTAAGTGTTTTGCGGAGTTAGCAAATAAGTTTCAATCACACTTTGCTTTTAACATTAAACATGAGGTAAACATGAATGACCTTGTCAACAATAAACAACGCAATGGTGAAGCCTTCTCTTCATTTACTCAACGATGGCGTAATATGGCTAGAAAACTATCATGGGAAATACTTGAAAAAACAACATCTTGATATCTTTGTTCCAAATCTTCATCCCGAGCTGTCATTCCAACTACAATTACAAAGTGCTAGCACTTTTGATGAACTTGTTTCCAAAGGAACCATCATTGAGTGAGATTTAATTGCTAAAGGTACTATCAAAAATTTTCGTGATAACAAAGACTATCCTCAAAACTCCAACAATAAGTCTCACTTTTGGAACAAAAACAAGAATGTTGTCAACGACGGTGTTGTAGATGCAAATAACATACAAACTATGAAAGCTCCCATTAACATTCAAGCTACTTCTACAACAACACAACCTTTCCAATGAACTCGACAATGACAAACTTCAAATCCTCACTGACAATTTACACCATTAGTGAAACCTATGGAAGCTGTCTTTCGAAAGCTTCTCCAAGTGGGTGATATTATGTTACCAGATGGACCACCCAATGGTGAACCACTCTTCAAATCTCCTTAGTATAAGTAAAATGAGTATTGCAATTACCATAGAGTTAAAGGACACAAAACAAATGGTTGTATGCGCTTAAAGCATGTTATCCAAGATTGCATCGATTAAGGTTTAATCAAAATTACACCTTCAACAACTCAACCTGCACAGCAACCAACATTGAATTATGATCTAGATGCTTTCAAGAGTCCACTTCCATCTCATGACAAACCAAGTAACCCTCATGATGGGAATGCCATTCAGTACAATTATGAATCATCTACTATTGGTCGCATTGATCATGCTCTCATTTCTACCATTACCATTCAAGGCAAAGAACCTGACTATGCTGTAACTACTCGAAGAGGTCGTGTTACCATTCAAGGAGCACTTGTCCATCCTCCTTGACCATCCTCTAGCTATAATATCCTTGATCACCTTGGCAAAACACCTGTGCATATCTCCATTCTTGAGTTGCTTCACATATCCCCTGCTCACAAAGCTATCCTTGACAAAGCCTTACAAGAGTCTTCGGTGCCTAACGATAGTGATATCACACAATTCCAATCTATGGTTGCTAGCATTGCAACCCCTTGTCACTTAACCTTTTCTGACAAAGATCTTCAGCCCTCCATTCATCCTTCACACAATGAATCCCTCCACATTGAAGTATTTGTCAAACAACACCATATCAAATGAATCTTAGTGGATGGTGGAGTTGGTCTTAATATATGTTCCTTGAAATTAATTAAACAATTGGGATATTCTAAGAAAGATGTTGACACCTCCAAGGTCATTACTATAAGAGCATATGATGATGTCGAGAGAGATAATGAAGGGATTATTTACTTGCCTATTCAAGTTGGGCTGGTCACTACTAAAACCCGTTGTCAAGTCCTTGATATTGAGCTTCCTTATAACATCATCCTTGGCTGTCCATGGATACATGCCCTCAAAGTAGTTCCTTCTACATACCATCAATGTCTTAAATTTCCACATAACGGTGTTGAGATTACTATCCAGGCTGATCCCAATCCATTTGAATTTTGTCGTGCCTTTCAAGCTAAATACCAGAGTCCAAACTACATTCCTATCAACACCGAAGCATATCCATCTTCATCATATGTAGATCCATCCGACCTACTCAAGCCATCATCTAGCAAAGCCGCTTCCAATCTCCATATCAAGTACACCGAACATGGCCCTGGTGAGTACACATTGCAAGAATCTTGTTGTGTTGGAACTCTTCCCTTGTCTCCCAAATCTCATGGAAAACTTTGGCATCCAAGCCACCTTCCTCCATAGCTGTCATCAAAGCCCCACCCACAATATTCATTAAAGGTGGATTCCTGGATGATGAAGACATTGATGATATTGACTCTTGGATATTCTTTGATGAGAATGACCAAGTCCAACTTGAAGTGGAGAGATATAAAAATAGGTTCTGCATCATAAAGAACATGGGCTACAAAGGACATGGTGGATTGGGATCACAGGAACAAGGACCTATTGAACCCATTGTTGTGTCTAAGAAGTTTAATAAGCAAGGCCTTGGTTATCAGCCGGAGGTACTGTGTTCCAAAGACATTAACTATATTTCTGCTATGGACACTAGACCTTCCTCGATAGGAGAGATTTCTAGTTTAGATACCATCGATGACTCCTCCCTTCATATCACTGACCTTTTTCAAGAAAAATCCATCTTCATGATTTCCACAACCTTCTCTAGCCATAGCCATTTGTCTGTTACCCTTTCACTTGTATATCCTGACCTCGTTGATTGGGACCAACAGGGGGCACCAACATTAGATACATTTGAGAATGATGAAGCTATCACAAAATTCATGGGCTTATGACAAGGCATTCCATTGGGTGATCACAAAGTAGGTTTCATGATAGATCTACCTAAACTAGCATATTTTGGTGGAAGTATCAAATCCTTCAATTGCAAAAGTGAAATAAACAAAATCAAACAAAATAGGTCACTAGGTGAAAACTGAAAGGTGGCTCTTGACCGTGAAACAGTAAAAATAAAGGACATATCTGAAGGTGAAAACCTCTCTGAGGCACCTGAGGATGGGGGATTTGATCTTCCTGTTGTCACTGACCATCATGAGAAATCAATAGTGCTAGTTGAACAATCACAAGACATGAACTTGGGTACAGAGCATAATCCAAAGATCACTTTTTTGGCAGCATCACTATGAGATCAGGAAAGAAGAGACTTCACAACATTTTTTATAAAAAGAGCCATAAATTTTGCATGGACTTACGCTGACATGCCGGGTCTAGATCCATCACTTGTGGTACATCATCTAGCAGTATTTCCTAATGTAAAACTTGTCAAACAAAAATTGTGCAAAATGCATCTGCAAGTAGCTCTATTGGTTAAGGCAGAGATTCAAGTGCTATTAGAAGCAAAGTTCATAAAGCCTATTGATTATCCAGAATGGGTTCAAACTTGGTACCTATAGGAAAACCTGATGGATGAGTTCGTTGTTGCACAGATTTTTGAGATCTTAACAAAGCATGTCCTAAGGATGATTTTCCATTACCAAGCATAGACAATATTGTAGATCTCACAGCTGAACATGAAATGCTATCTTTGATGGATGGATTTTCAGGATATAACCAAATCAGAATAGCAGAGGAAGATCAAGATAAAACATCATTCATTTGTCCATGGGGATTGTTGGGTTGTAATGCCTTTTGGTCTCAAGAATGCTAGAGCTACTTATCAACGAGCCATGACAGTTATTTTCCATGACCTTTTTCACACTATCATGGAAGACTATGTTGATGATATCCTAGGGAAATCTAAGACAAGAGAAGGACATCTATAGGTATTAGCACAAATCTTTGATCAATTAGAAAAGTATCAAGTCAGACTAAACCCAAAGAAATGTGTATTTGGCATAACATCTAGAAAACTGTTGGGATGCATTGTGTCTTGATGAGGGATAGAAGTGGACCCAGCTAAAGTAAAAGCTATCATGGAAATGCCTCCGCTAACAAATCTCAAGCAGCTTCACAGTCTACAAGGAAGGTTACAGTCCATCCGCAGATTTATATCACAACTAGCAGACAAATGTCATCCTTTCCAACATCTTCTTCGTAAGGGTGAACCTTTTAAGTGGGATGAAAAGTGTCAACAGGCCTTTGACAAAATAAAGGAATATCTAGAAACACCTCCTATGTTAGTAGCTCCTGTGCTTGATCACCCATTATTGCTCTACATATCATCAACAACAGTAGCATTGGGTGCCCTTCTAGCTCAGCATGTTGATTCAAGGAAAGAACAAGCCATCTACTACATTAGCAGAACTCTTGTGGGATATGAACTTAATTATTCATCAATGGAAAAAGCATGTTTAGCATTGGTGTTTGCTTCCCAAAAGTTGCGACATTATATGTTGAACCAAACAACAAAGCTCATATCTAATGTTGATCCACTCAAATATCTTCTCTCCAAAGCAATCCTTACGAGAAGATTAGCAAAATGGGTTATGATTTTAAGTGAATTTGACATACAATATGTGGATAGAAAAGCCATAAAAGGACAAGTCATCGCTGATCAATTAGTTGCAGCACCCATCACAGATATTCATCCAATACATCCAGAATTCCTTGATGAAGGATTATTCAATTTAACTTCACCAACGTTGTGGAAGCTATATTTTGATGGATCTTACACACAACATGGATCAGGAGTAGGGATATTATTTGTTACCCCTCAAGGAGATTGCATACCCAAATCATACATAATTGCATTTACATGTACCAATAACATAGCAGAGTATGAATCTTTAATCACAGGATTACGCATGGTAGTACAATGGGCTATCAAATAGTTACATGTCTTTGGCGATTCTCAACTAGTTATCAAACAAGTCTTAGATGAATATCAAACAAAAGATGAGAAGATTCTTCCATACAAGCTAATGGTTGATGATTTTAAAAAGTACTTTAACAATATCACCTTTGAACAAATCCCAAGGCTACAAAACAAAGCAGTAGATGCCATGGCTATGATTGGATCCCTTCTAGACATGCCATCTAATACACATAAATGTGAGTTTCTAGTTGAATAGCTTTTGATTCCAGCATTTGAAGTACTGCAGTCTGAGCTTATATGTGAAATTCTTGGTCCCAATTTGCCGTGGTATGAGGACTTATATGAGTATCTCCGCAATCAAACCTTTCCATTCCAACTATCTAACACCCAATACAAAACCTTTATCCATCGAGCTTCTCATTACACTATCTTAGGAGACACCCTTTATCGCTAGATTCTTGATGGTATCCTTCTTAGATGTCTTGATTTTGAGGAAGAAAAAGTGGCCTTATGTGATGTACATGAAGGTTTTTGCAGCTCACATTCCGCTGGCCCTGGCCTTGTTAAGAAACTTCTACGAGCTGGATACTATTGGCCAACCATGGAAAAAGATGCACAATAATTCGCAAAGAGATGTCTACAATGTCAGAAACATGGAGATTTAATACATGCACCAGCACATGAGCTTCAGCTTATCACTGCTCCATGGTCCTTCTCACAGTGGGGACTTGATCTCATAGGTAAAATCCATCCTACTTCCTCAAATGGTCATAGGTTCATTATCACCGCCACTGAATATTTCACAAAGTGGGTGGAAGCCATACCAATGACTTATATTACTGGCAAGAAAATATCCAAGTTCATCCTACACTATATCATTTGCGGCTATGGAGTTCCTCAAGCTATTGTCATTGATAATGGTTTCCCTTTCAAGAACCAAGAGGTTAGAGATCTTTGCAACAAGTTCCATATCCAACATCAATTCTCTACCCCTTACTATCCTCAGAGCAATGGCTAAGCTGAGGCTTCTAACAAAACAATCATCAAGATTCTCAAAAAGATAGTTAATGAAGCTGGTCATGATTGGCATTTACAACTTCATCCTGCATTATGGGCATATAGAACAAGTATCAAAACTCCCACTGGAGCTACACCTTATGCTCTTGTATATGGCACTGAAGATATATTACCTATTGAGGTTGAAATCCCCTCATTGCAAGTATCTCTATAGCATACCATCTCAGAGGAAGAATATCGAGTATCCAGACTCCATGATCTTGAGCTACTAGATGAATGGCATCTTATAGCACTCAACCATCTCCAAGTCTATCAAAATCCAAGTCTATCAAAACTGTCTATGCCACAACTACAACAAAAAAATCAGTGGACACAAATTTCAAGTTGGAGATCTTGTCCTTAAAGAGAATCAAAGGAATCAACAACATCTTGAGAAACAGGGCAAGTTTGAACCAAATTGGCTTGGTCCTTTTATCATCACAACATTTTATGGATCAGCTACATATACTCTATCAACACCTGAAGGCATTTCATTGGATGAACCAGTCAACAACATCCATTTCAAGAAGTTTTATCCATGAATCTCAGCTATCCTTAAAAAAAATAAAAAAAATCCTATAGTGAAAACCACTTTGTGGTGCTTTAGATAACAAAAAAATAATAGTATAAGATAAATAATCTATCCTCTGGTGAAAAACTGGTAAACAAGTGCATTGGATAAGTACCATAGTGAAAACCTGGCAAACAGGCTCTATGTATAGTGACCGACTCCCATTATCTGCTTAGTTTGTTTGATCACCACTCTTCCTAGCATACTTCGCCATCTTATCCTCCATAATCCATATCATAATCCGCATTTCATCTTGTATAAATATCATAACCTGTTTCCCCATAATAAAAAAAAGCCTTTCTATCTTCGCCTCTGGCAATGCTAGCTATCATACTTTGGACATTGTTGTGATAACTATATCATTTGGCACCTTAGCATCTTTTCCGCACATGCCATCCATTTCTGCTTCTCCACAATAAACCTCATCCCACACTGGGGGCACTTGTTAAGCTTTATTTGGAAGTGGATACCACCAGCTCTAG
Source organism: Cunninghamia lanceolata (assembly GCA_027924645.1). Lineage (NCBI taxonomy): Eukaryota > Viridiplantae > Streptophyta > Pinopsida > Cupressales > Cupressaceae > Cunninghamia > Cunninghamia lanceolata. Next base: position 6,491,124 of record BSBN01000209.1, read on the forward strand.
CTCATAACATAGTGAACACCTTAGCTCACAACACAGCAAACTTTCAACTTCAAACATAGCGTTTATCCAATATCAAACATGGCAAATATTTGCAACCAAGATTCGTATCTTTGCAATCATTTCAAGCTCAAACAACATCAAAAAACATCAAAACATCGCCAAAGCCAAAATCCAAGCAATAAAGTTGATTCTTTCAACATCAACCACTAGCGTAATAAGCAAGAACTACATCACCAGCTCTATCATTAAACCCTTGATCCGATGGATACAAGGTATGTAGGAAATCTAAGATGCAAAGGAAGCACTCTGATTTAGGAAAAGATGATGGCCTCTCTTTTCATCATTCATCTTTCATCTGATCATCCTCTAATATTTCATCTCACTTTCTTCTATCTTTCATCACTTATATCATCAATAAACCCAAAACTACATATTCATCATGTCTCATCATCATCGTAAATGTGCTTTGATCCCGTGGATACAGGGTATGTAGGCAGTCTGGAATATGAAGGAAGTTTACAGTACTCAAGCACAGAACCCCATCTTCTTCATCTTCTTTCATCCTCCATCTTCTTCTCTTTGATCAGCTCAAGCAAGAAGCAGAATATGTGTATAATGAAAGCTCAAGCACTTTAACCAATTAGGGATAAGCCAGAAGCTATTTGTCCGCATGCCTTAAGCCAACATTTTCTATAGCATTTTATCAACATTTTTAGCCTTCAACAAGATTCAACTTTCCTCTTAACAAGGCCCCAACTTAAACCCATCTAAGGGCACCTAAATTTGGCAAGAGAATGTGATGATAGTATCTTTTGTTTTTATCTTTTGATTTATCTTTTGTCCCTTTTCTATGTCTAATCAAGACTACCTTGATCTACTATATCTTGGTACGTTGCGATGAAGTAAGGAATGGGGCATGGTCATATTGCTTTCATATGCCGTGTCTGCGGGATGATCTTATTCTCTTCCTATATGTATTGGTATCTTGTACGTGTTAGGATTAGCATCTTATATATCAATATCTCTAGCATCTAAGAAGCTAAACAATCTCTTATGCACTTGAGACTATTCTATGTCAAGACTAGCTCCATACATATAACCAACAAGGTGTCACCATGTGTAGTGGAGGTAAGCTCAAACCATTGCTTGTAGCGTTAAAGTCCATCTTAGAACACTAGCTGCTATTCATACCTTGTGTATGTTGGCTCAACATCTTGACCTCATGCGTTTAGACACGATTGTAGCATGCTAGTGTTGGATTAGATATCTCGACACCTTGGTCTTCTATACCTTGGTGCATAACATCCACATGCCATATCAAACATAAGGATTGCATTTGTTTTCATTCTTGAGAAATTAATTTTAAAGCTACCCATCACACTGTCTATTCATCCCATTATTTGGCTATACAGTCCTCAACCAAGATCAATCATCTCCCTCCATTGTCTTTTTCCACATCTCTTATCCTGTAAAACAAGTGTGCTAGGCATATATAGGTCCATCACATTTCATATCATTACCATCTATCTATACGCATGAGTCCATATCATATCATTACTATTTACATATTTACATTATAATTAACATAAATACATTTCCATTTGCATATTCATATCATTTGCATAAACATCCATACATAATCCATGAAAATACAAATACAACATGCATAACCATCATAATACCATTAATGCATCCATCCTCTTTCCAACATCATGTAGATAACCAACATGCCATCATAATATACATGTATCAATATACAAGTGTCTACATATACAAGCTGAGCCATCAAGAATGTATGTACAATTGGCTCTAGGCCTCATCATGATACAACATAATATAAATAAACAAGGTAGCCCTAGTGACTACTAGCAGCTTCCTTGCCCTGACTGCCACCACTGGGTCTTGCATGTGTCCCCCTATCTCTATGTGGCCCCATCATTGATGCTACGGATCGAGATCCACCTATCCTCCATGAACCTGAAGCTCCTGATATGTTCCTGAAGCTAGGCTGCCTCTGCTCTACTAGCACAGCCCCGTAGTATAAGCCTCTATAATACTCCACCTCACCCTGTACTCTCCGCAGCTCTCCCTATACCTATGTCTACTGTGTGGCCAAATAAATCATAGCCCCATCTGTACCCAATGCAGCCACTACTATATCCCGTTCGCTAGTCATCCCTTGTAGCTACTGCACAACTATATCCCTCTCTGTCCATAAACAATCTCTCTTAGCCCTCATCACTTGCATTTGTTGTATAGTAGTATCTCACTCTAATCTCATCATCTACTCATTCTGCCTAGCTACATCTCTCTCTCCTGTCACCCTAGCAAGTGCACTATCATCCTGCCCATCCCCAGCCTGTACTCTAGCCTATAACTGAGCCTAGTATGTCTGAGCCTGAATTCTAGCATGCCGTAAGATAATCACTACCTGGTTTCTATCCAACTCCACTCTTCTCAACCTCATTTGAGCCTGCTGCCTCCATCTCCTCTCCTCTCTAATCCTCATCCGCAACTGCTAAATCCTAACATCATCACCTCCTAATATCTGTCCTTGAGGCTGTGCAAGTATCTAAGGCTATCCTTACACCTATCCCTGTACTTGTATCCTTGGAGCTACCGGCACAACAACCTATGCTGGTGGAGCCCGTCGTCACCTCCTCCTAACTGGTCTCTCCATCCCTATCTCTCATATTTCTCCAACTCACGTCAGCTACGTCGGTCTCACTGTCACCCAGTATGCATCATAATCTAGTAGTGTGCCTGGATCTATAGGACCCTGTCGCCACTACCATACAACTGGTTATAGCCCCTCTCTCTCCACCAAAGCCATGTCAACCACTACCTCTAGCCCCCAATCAAACACCTCCTATCAAGTCCTCCCAAAAATGGCATCACCAACTTGTATTTCTTGTGGCAACCCGAACTGTCTCAAAACCCTCTCGAACAAATAGCACTCTATAATGTATATCCTGCGTCCAAAAATATATCTCACCTACCTAGCATAGACAAGCTCAATATCGTCCTCATCCCATCTCTCACATCCTAGCCATGGTCTTCATAGAAATCTATCTACCTCATCCAACATCCTCCGCCAGTACACTAGTCCTCTACATTACCGGTATGTCAAAGCTCCTGTATACATCCTAGCATAAGGCTCTCCTGCTACTCTAGCCACCCATTCATCTAGCCTTGTCATTGGAATATGCTCATATGCCCACACATGCAAAACTGTAACTCTTATAGACATACTAGCCCCGAACACATATGCGCAATCATGCAGGAAATGATAGAGTTGTCCAAGCACACACTCTGCCCATGCATATATCGTCCCATAGGAGAACATCCCCTCCATCACTGTCCCCCATCCTACTAGAAACCCTCTCGCTTGTCTATCTCCAACTAGCCATCTGATAATAGCTACTACCACTTGCTGCAGTCTATCACATAGCTCCTCCATCCTCGCCATAGGAATCTCTGAGACCTCCACTCCAATGTCTAGTGTCCTGATCAATCTCCTAAATGCAGCTGGATTGATATCAGGATCATAATCTACTTGGTCTCCATCAATAGGAACACACATAATCTGGAACACATCCTCTAGTGTGATCGTCGCCTCTCCTATCAGCAACAAGAAATAACTATGCTCGCTCATCCATCGCTCCACCATCGATGTCATCAATCCTCAATGTGCCTAACTGGCTCCAATCTAGATACATGCTCTAATCTGAGGATCTCTAACACTAGCCGCTCCTCTGCATGTAGCAATCTCACCAACCACAAATCCCTAGGATGTGGCTCTCATGATAACAAAGGTGGTAGTACATCCTGCATCATTTCACTCATCATGTTAGTCTCTTGTGCTACATACAACTGATACAAAACTGGATTGTTTCCTGCTGTACCTGATTCTATCTATTGCAAGCAACTCCTTTTTCTATATGCACCTATCTACTGATCGTAAGTGACCTATTTTCCTACATGTGCTTATTTCTTGCCTACATGCGACCTAATGTTCCTATGTGATTGCTTATTGACCAAGTGCAAGCTACATTTCTATATGTGCATACTTTTTCCCCCTAAGCGATCTCTATTCTATAAGCAAGCATCTTTTCTTTGCAAGCGAGCTAAACCTATATATGTGTCTACTTTTAGCTTATAAGCAACTTGCTTTTATCCATATGCGCATTTTGCCTATATTTGTCTAGCCAACTGGAAGTGACCTATTTTCCCATAAGCAACTAAGTCACACCTATAAGCAACCTCAATTACCTTAAGAGACTCATTTTTCTTCCTAGCGACTTGAACTACCTATCCTAAAACCTAGTTGCTTCTGGTGACGTGTGTACATTTATGACACTTCTATCCTATCAAAATCATGCTTTTAGCAAAAGTTTTGATACATACCGGTGCACCTGCTCCCTCTGGTCGTCCATGTGTCCTCACCCACTCGGCATGATGATCTCTGTGTGGAATGACCATCCTGATATCTCTCCAACTCTCGTCGCACAACAACTCTAAGGAGCTCTGGATCTCTCTAGATTTTTGAACACAAATGAGCACAAATGAGCCTATTTTCCCTTGAAGGCCTTACTTATAGCCCCTATCCAAACTCTAATTCTTCTATGCCAAAGCTTATTTTCTTCTGAACCATCCCATTCTTCTCTCACCCAACCCCCTTTTTTTTCATGTCAACCTTATTTCCTAGCTTTTCATCCTATCGCGAGCCAATCCAACCCTTCCTAGTTAGCCTGGCTTACCTCTTGAGGGGGCATCACCTGCTAGTTACACTGGGGCATAACTTTGTTTCTCAAGCGAATTATTGTATCTTCTTTGACACAATGCTCTAATGAACATTGTATCAAAGAGGGGCAAAATGTAGACACCCAAAATTGACCTAATTATCATTAACATTCAAATATCACATTAGCTGCCATCTACATTTGTCTAACACACTTGAGCAATATCGCTAACACATCTATTTCTTCTATTAATTAAATAAACTTATATTTATTTAATTAATTCATTAGCTATTTCCTCTAAGCTATAATTAAACAATCTTTAATTATTTAATTATCTTCATTCTATCTATTTTAATTAAATAAATCTTATTTATTTAATTAAAATTTCATTCACAAACCCACTTTCCAATTAATTAAATAAATTTTATTTAATTAATTAACTCCTCTTATCATTTATTTAATAAGCTGACATGTGTGCCTCTTTCATTTTAAAAAGATAAGTGGTACTGCATCTTTTATTTAATATTTTTCACATGTAGTACTTTTTATGTACACGGTCACACATAAGCTTTATCTTCCCTCCACTTGTCATCTTCACATTCACCCATGATTATCATTTAATCCTAGCCATTCACATAGCCACAAAATCTCCATCATTGATTGATTTTGGTTGAGTCCTATATAAACACCCTCTCATTTCATACTACAGGGATCCAACATTCATATAGCGTCTACATTATCATCTTAAGCATATTGAGTATTTTAGCATCCATTTAAGCATATTAGCTTTATCATCCATCCATCATGGCAGCTTTTATCTTCATAATTGTTCATTGTTGAAGACGCAATCCACATCATAAACAAGGAATCATAGAATCTAAGTGATATTGTTCTTGAATTGCATGCTTTTGATTTCATTTGGATTAGATTCTTTGATGATGGTAGGGTTAGGTTTTCATGGCTATGCTTGATCTTATTAACCTGATTTTTACCTATCACACACATATTTAAGTCTTATGGGTTTTTTGGACATGATTTTATGTTTCTTTTCCTCCCTAAACATTCAACATCACTACCTTACATGCCTCTATGAAAATATGCTAGGGTTATTGTTGGTTGCATTGAAGGAGAGAGCTTCATATATGGGACACAATCAATAATCAGTCATGAAGACTCAAGGAGCATACATGAGAGAGCTTCATATATGAGATGTCATGAAGACTCAAGGAGCATAAATGACAGTGAGCAAGAGATAAAGTACACAATTCATGCCATAGAAAAAGTGAGATGAGTCTTAAGCTACTGTGATCAAGGGTGGTGCATTAGTTTTTCAGTTAGGAAGAGTAGTTGGCAATGTACAAAGATCAATGAGGAAGATTACAGTCATAAGGTGATGATGTTAGCATTTCATCAAGACTTTGGAAGCAACTAGTAGACAAATTTATAGAAGTATTAAATAGCAAAAAGGATAGCCACTAATAATTCTATTATTACAAGACATATTCTACATGGCAGTATAGTTGTAGGAATATGACAATTTCATAAACCTATGACAATCTACAAATGAAAGTCTAAATTTTGTATACTTATGGGTGACTATTCTATAACAGAGAGATAATGAGTGCATAGAGGTAAGATGTTCATGGTGAGTGGCAATGGTCAATGGTTCCTAGGGATACAGGCATAGTAAACATGGTTTCAGTGGCATGAGCAAAGGAATAGAGGACTGTAGTGTTAGCATTAAAAGGCAAGTATATGAAAGTTGCAGGGCAATCATCTAGAAACCAAGTATGCACAGTTCAGTCACCACAATGAGTGAAGACCAAGGACACTAAATATGACTGCCTACCAAGTGTCCAATGTAATAGAGGTAGGGTAAGTGAACAATTTGGACTCAAAAAGAGGCTTTTGAAGATGCAATAATGAAGGAAGAATCTGATTCCATGCCCTAAGAGGACCTGATATTTCAAACTCAATAAAAACATGTCCCATAAGCAGTGTTGATGATAGTACAAGCCACAAGAATATAGTGATGTTTCATTAAGGAAGCCTTATCTAGTCCATGTTTCACATTATGAATATCATAGCACAGACTTGACTACATATGACAGTGTATTTTCTTTGGTTGCAGTCAAGAAGGACAAGTGCTAGACTGATGGGGTGAATTAGATGACCTGTGGCAACAGTTAGGGTGGTTGAGAATCAGTTACTGACAATTCACTTTTTGGCAAAGCATTGTAAACTTGGAGAAGTTTCTTTCTTGTCATTTCTATGCATTGTAACTTAGATTTTTAGTCTTGTGACTGAAAATAAACATTGTAATACTCTATTTCTAAGCATTTTTCAAGCAAGATAGATATTTCAGACTTGTGCAAGTTGTAAGAACACCTTTCTTTTAATAAAGTTCAAGGATTTTGCCTTCTCAATGGTTGTCTTTATATTGTGTGTAATTAATTGATGATTGATGTGTATTTCTGTGTTTTATGTTTAAATCCTCAAATATCAGTCAATTAAAATGATTAAATATACTACTAATTGATGTCAATTAATAATTAAATTGACTAAATATACTACCAATTGACATAAATCATTAGTAGTGAATAAATATGACTAAATATACTACCAATTGACAAAAATCAGTGAACAATGAATAAATATGACTAAATATACTACCAATTGATAGAAATTAGTGAACAGTGAATAAATATGACTAAATATATGACCAGTGTTAAATCGGTGAATAAAAATGACTAAATATACTACCAAATTGATCAAAATGATGATTAAAATTAATGACTAAATACACTACCAATGGACATAAATCAGTGAATCAAAATGACTAAATAAGTTACCAGTTAACAACAATCAATGACTAAATATATCAGTGAAAAAAATGACTAAATAAGTGACCAGATCACAACAATCAATGACTAAATATACTACCAAGTCGATCAATCAAGACTACCAATAAATGGCTAAAATGGTTTAGTCATCAATTTGGTCACATTATAAATGACTGGCAATAAACTACTAATGGTCACGTGACCATGTTTGGTCATTTATAAGCAGTTTTTAATAGTTTTTTAGTAATATATTGTTGTTTCTATACTAGTGCAACCTACATTACAAGAACTCCCTAGACCACGAGGTAAGGGGATATTTGCCAAGGTTCCTCCTTCGTCATCCTTACAAGGATCGCGAGATACCTAAGGAAAACAAAGAAATGCATCATTAAGAGATAATCACATGTCTGCTTCTTCTTCTAAGATGCTGAAAACTATGGAAGATCATGATAATCCTCTTGACAACATCACTAATAAAACATGAAGGAATAGACTGGCTAGAGAAAGAAAGAAGAGAAGACAAGCCTTGGCTCGAAATATACCACCACAACAAGAGAACATTTCACCATCTAACATTGAATCAAGCAAAGAAGAGCTTAAGGCTGAAGAGTTAAAGGATGATAATTTAATTTGGGCAATTGTACCTTATGTACCTCTTTCTTCATGCATTCGAGATTGGCAAGAAGATGACTTGCTCGATTACAACTGCTAGCTCGATTGTGTACACAGGTACGTATTTCTAACCCTTTTAGCCACCTTTGTCATAGCATATCTTTTCTCACTTATGTGGCCTCCTCTAATGTGTTGTGTTCCCCCTGTTGTGCTATATGTTGTTTAGGTCTCCTAGGATGACCCTTGATACTCTTGTAAGGTCAAGGATACCAGGATACCGCCTCTGTCGTGACCATTCTTCTATTTGTTTCATCATTCTTCTATCTTGCCTCTCCTCTATTTTATTGTTGTGTGTTGTGCCTCAGGGGCATAGCGTTGCAGTTGATGTCTTGGGGGCATCCTCCTATGTGGTGTTCCTAAGGCACTTTTTCTCCTCTCATTTTTATTGTTTACCTTCTTCAGTGGTTCTACCTAGTTGGTGGATGACAAAAACAAATAAATACTGATACGGACCGTGTGTTCCTTCAGTGAGTAAGCAAAAATGGACCTAGTCCATATATGAAGATGGGTTTGATATATATATATATATATATATATCTGACACTTGACTACCGTGTGATACATCATCTTATAGCATTTCTTGTGACTAACATTTTACAATCCACTCAATATGCTCTTGTACACTTTGATTGGTATCTCACCTTGTTGCTACACTCAGTTCCAAGGTACCTACAATATAGCCCAATGGTTATACTTGGCTCCAAACCCATGAGTATAGCCTTGGTCCTTGATGTGATTGTTTTCATGCATAGCTTTCATGATTTGATCTTATTGTTTATCTTAGCATATCTTATCAATGTGTTTGTGGGAACATTCGGTGATCATAAGCACATGTCACCTCAAGGGCATGGGCTTTGCAAGAGCTCTTGTTCCCTTGTGTGTTTTCTCTCTACCTTAATGTGCTTGATATCGGTAAGTGACATCAACAACCTTAAGGTGGGGACATATATAATGGTATCTATCTGATTATTTTGACACTAACAAAGCATGTTTTTAAACATCAATCTATCGTGTATACCTCTTTTTCACTGTAAGGTGTCTCCGTGATGCGGGCGGGGTAGTATACTTTCAACACATGCTTCCTTTTCACTGTAAGGCATCTCTGTGAAATAGGTGGGGTTGCATTTTAAGCCTTTCTGTGGAAGGCAGGATGGTGTATCTATTGAGCTAGTGCACATCCTTTTATATAAAGTCCTTATCGAGAGGCAAGGTTGGATCTTGAGCTATCCTCCCTTAAGCATTTCTTTGGTGGTTGTTGTAGCATAAGCTCAACTGTCAGGTGTGTTTGGCATGTTTTAGATGGTGGGAATTAGTAATAAGCTCCTTCCATCGCTTGTGTCTTCCATGTACAAGACATATAGTATGTCTATGACATGCTATACAATGCTTGTGTATTTCGTGTGTCTTCTTTATGTGTCTTCCCCCTTGTGTGGTATCAAGGGCATAGTGATGAGCTCCCCCCACACTTGGGTTTTGTTTGGCATATCTTCCCCCTTGTGTGGTATCAAGGGTGTAGTGATGAGCTCCCCCACAATCGAGTTTTGTTTGGTGTGTCTTCCCCCTGGTGTAGTGTCAAGGGCATAGTGATGAGCTCCCCCTGCCCCTTAGTTAAGATTTAATTTCATATATGAAAATTTTATATCAATGTATTCATCATGTTTTGCATGATTGTTCTCATGTGTTCATCATGTTTTGCATGCTTCCACTATATTCACCATGTTTTGCATGCTTCCTACTATCTTCATTGTGTCTTGCGTGTCTTCAATATGTCTTCTAGTGCTTACTTGAGACTAGGGGCTAGAAATAGTTCCTCAATCTTTGTGTATGCCTTAGCTTTATGTGCTTGGCACATTTGATGTGTTTTTTACTGTACTTTAATGCATGTATGCATTGTAAGATAATACATACATTAAAGTGGGGGCTAAATGTTATGTCATAAAATGTCCCCCTAGGACTTTTTCCCACCTAGTTTAGCTCCTAGGTCCCCTTAATTTAATCATGCATGTTTAAAACTTATCTCAAAGAAATTTCCCCTGAAACCCATGTCAAATGGGGCTTAGGGGTCCACTTTAATGCTTAATCAAGACTCAAAAAGCACCTCTGGACTTGGGCGCCCATGCCCTAGTCTAGGCCTATTTTGTCGGGACCTAAATTTAAATGTGTCAGTTTATGACCGTTAAAAGATTTCCATTTGTCAGCCTTTTCAATTTGAATTAGTATGTTAGTGGGAATGCATATATAAACATGTTTAGGAGTTAATTTTACTCCTAGTGGATTAAAGTGAACTTATGATCATCAAGAAAAGGGCATTCAAGGCATTCATTGTGTTGTGTTTGTATGTGTTTGTTGCAGATTTGGCTTCATCAACTCATTTTTTCATGATTTGAAGGCTCTTCATGTCTGTGAGGGTTTCACCTCTAAGGTGATATCTATTTGTGTTTCAATCAATCTATCTTGTCATTTGATTTTGCCTCTGTCCACCAAGGACACGCACTCTATCTAACAATGGTGTTGGAAGGCTTGAATACCATTCTGGGGCTTGACTGAGGGAGGCTCCTAAACACCACAACCCCCAAACCCCTCTCTTGTGATTGCAGGTTACATGTACGGGATCTTGTGAAGTGGAGTTGCAGAGAAGCTGAGCAGAAGATAAAGATTTAGGATTTGAAGAAAAGAGCAAAGAATATTCCCTTCTAGGCTAGGGTGCCTGCCCCATAGTCCTCCATTTCAGCTTTTCTAGAAAATCTGAAGTAGGTTGTAGTCTAATACAGATTAGTGTTCCAGACCCACAAAAAAGTTTCCCTATCAGACTCTAGCACCCACCCCATTGTCCCTGAAGTTTTTGCTTCTGGAAATCTGAATCTTGGTATGCTTCTAATTTGTATTTAGTGCCTTCTTATGCGATCATTTGTCATATTTTGTTCATCTATATCTAAAATCATATAATTAGGGTTTAAGGATTAACCGGATTAGGGTTTAACAAATTCATCAATACATTCTATCTTTCCTTATCATTTCATAGTGACATCGAACCTATAGCTGATTCCTCTTGCAACAGTAGTTGCTTAACTCAGTTTATGTCCTTGAATGTGTATGTGAAAGGAGGGTTTGATTGAATCTATCTTTACCACACTTCACCTCATCATCCCCTTTTCCTATATAACACTCAGAATCAAGTGTAGGAATAAGGTGAGATATAAAATAATCCAAAGTGCATTGAAGCAGATTGAGAGTATTGAAAAATGTTTGTTACAATAAATTTCACAGCACGAATCACAACATGGAGTGATTCTACTAGCCAAGTGTTAGATATATATATCAAACCCATCTTCATATATGGACTAGGTCAATTTTTTCTTTCTCACTGAAGGGACACATGGTCCGTATCAATATTTATTTGTTTTTTGTCATTCGCCTGCTAGTAGAGCCACTGAAGAATGTAAACAATAAAATGAGAGAGGAGACAAGAGTGACTTGGGATTACAACATGGGAAGATGCCCTAAGACATCCCCTCGGTGTTATTCCCCCAAGGCACAACACTCAACAATAAAATAGATGAGAGAAAAGTAGAATAATGATAAAAAATAGAGGAATTGCACAACAGAGGTAGTCTCCTTCTATCCTTGACCTTACAGAAGTGTCAAGGGTCATCCAAAGAGACCTAAACAACATATAACACAACATGGGGGAACACAACATGACATATGTAATTCTATATATATAGGAAGAGGCCAAACTTGTGAGCATCTTAGAGAGGTGCTCCATCAAGAGTGGAAAATTGTACGAGAAGTTCATACCCGATTGATGTTGATTTCCAAGATGGACATACGGTGATTGCTTCTCAAGACTTGGTATTGTAAAAATCTTTTGTTGCTTACAAGGAGGGGAATCAATGGCATTCCGACCAAAGATAGTCATCTTGTTCTTTTCCTTTCCTTTGCCTTCTTAGTCTAATTTATGATCCTTTCACAATGAAATGGATTGCTTCTCATTGACACCACTTTCTCTTGCTTCAAGTGATTACATATAGGCTGTTCCAACTACATACCTTGTGCATGTTGGTTATCTCCTGATCCATAAAGGGATAAAGGAGAAGGTACCTCAGCATAGATGCCTTTTCCACTTGGGTGAGGTAAATCTTTAGTTGTCATCTTATCCACTTCTAACATACCCACTATGTCATCATAGTCAAGAAAATCATCTTCAATCTCTATTGTATTTTGTTCCACCATATTGTATTTTGTTTCCTCGATCTTTGATTCCAAGCTCAGAGTGAATCATAAAAATGTCCATTATAGTCATTGTTTACTCCAGAGGATCTCCCTTCCTCCTAATTTTCAAAACAATCTCCACTAGATCTACGCTTGTTCTTCACTTGATCTTCTTGATTTGCCAATGAATGTGACTCTCCATCACTCCATGATATTGAATCTAAACCTTAGTAATTTCCAAAACCCTTAGAAAAACTAGATAAATTGCAAATAACATTAACTAGTGTCTACTCCATTGTGAGAGAGTCAAAAACTAAACTAATCCAAACAAATGCTTGCACCACTTAGATTAAGAGAAGTTTGATGTCACCCCACTTTTCCTTACAAATCTCAAACCCCTAAATGCATTCCCATTTATCAAAAACAATTCTAACTTAGTAATCCTCTTCATACATCAATCATGCCACATAATGGATTAAAAAGTTTTACAACAACCCTTAATTGATTACTAATCAGATTGCATTACAAACATGGAAAATGTGTGCCTAGAAGCCATTCCTAACTCCTTAAAAATGTCAATCAGACATTGGAGACAACTGCTATTAATGGATGGAAACCAACCTTATATTAATTCTCAAAATAAGCGAATACAAAATAGATACACATATGAAACTCAAAATTAGACTCCATTGATGCTTTTACCCAAAATGTACACTTGGTTACATGCCTATTTACAATAAACTAATCCTAGATTGGCCTCTAGGCTTCAATAGAATCTCAAGACACAAAACACCAACCCCTACAAATGACCTAGAAACTACAATTAATGAGAAGATGAATGACCTAGATTGAATAGAAGAGTGACACATGTCACAAGATGAGTCCTTGATTTTCAAGTACACATGAGCATAGGGAACATGACATAGCATCCTTTGAACCTTTTCCTTTTTAGTCCCCCTTTTGGAAGCTAAAATATTATTTCCCCAAATCTTCATATGCATTCATGTGCAAATGTTTTAACCTATGTAAAAATAGCTTTATTAACTTAATTTTCACCCCATAGGTGAAAAAAATTAACCCCCCAGAATAATTCCTTTGACATGCAAGTGAAAACTCATTTAAAATAAAATATTGAGCCTCCTAGAACTCCACACTTCACCTCATAGCAATTTGACATTTTGTTAAACAATTTTCTTGCAACCATTTTGCTTTCACATTTTGCCTCAACCTGCTTGCTTGCTTGCTTGGAGAAAACAAAGCTTACTCCCATGCCTCACTTCTACATTCCATTTATTTTTGTTGCTGATTTGTTTATTAAATGTTCTCTGCTTGCATCCTAGACAAATATAGATGGTTCTAGCTCATACAATTTACACTTCACATAGCATGCTCTAATGGAGGCACCTCCCTCTACTCATTTTAATTGCCTAAAAATAGAATGGAGGATGGCATGTCTCCCTTCTACATATTTTTTTTCTGAGAGGCGAACTACAGTCACAGCAGGGGTGGAGATGAGAGCACTCATTTTTTGGTTGTAATTATAAACCCCAAAAAATATATAAAATTAAAATCTAAAAAGAGCGGCCAGAATCTTGGTGCATTATTGTTTAGACTGTCACAGCTAAAATTAGAATATGGCAGGGGTGGTGAGGTGTTTCATTTGTGTGAGGTGTTTAATTGTGTAACGCCTTTATGAGTGTGAGTGTGCTCTATAAATAAGAGATTGCTGGTGTAGCTATTGAAGAGCAAATTTGGGTCCGTGAAATGATATGAATCTAAAATTTGTTTAAAGGAGTGAATGAGTGCTTGCCCCCACCAGTGATGGTAAGTCTTTTCTATTTTTGTTACTATTGGTATTGGTAGCACACATTATCGCTTCTTTTGGTTAAAGGTTGATTTTGTCTGGATCTTCTAATATCTCTTTATTAAGAGTTGATTTAGCCTCTTATTTTTTGGTTGAAGAGCCCAATTTTTTTTCTCTGTTTCAATACTTGATTTGTGTTGTTTTTTTATATTATGAATGGATGAATGCAAGGAGTGCCATAGATCAAGGAATTGAGCCTCCATTCTCATGATGGTGGCATTGCTTGTCACCTATTTGTTGCATTGAGTCCATACAAGACATTCTTTCTTCATATCACATAGATTATTTTCCTTATTGAATTAGGGTTTATATAATTTTTTTAATTATCCCAGAGATATGATCAAACCTGTTGTAAATCAAGTGCTACAAAGATTGATCTCCAATTCGTTATTCATTAAGATTTTTTTATATGAGAAATAAATTCTTTTACTAAAATTACTCCAGTTGCCTAACCTAGTGTCCCATGAAAATGTATTGCAGAAAATTTTCCATTTAGATTAGTCTGAGCTACATTTAATGTGAAATGTCTATTGAGTAGCCATTGCAGGTATGGAGAATGTCCACTCCATCTACTATGGCATCCTCCATACCTACGAGGCACACCTTATACATGGCTAGGTGAGCCAAAGGAGCCATTCCTATTTGAAACCCAAATCATTATGATTAATAGATGGGTATTGGGTAAATAAAATATTAATTCCTATTTGAAACCCAAATCATTATGATTAATTGCTGGGAATTGGGTAAATAAAATATTAAAATTTAAAATTATTATGAATGTTTACAAATAATAGAAATTCTTGAATTGCCAATTTATATTGTTTTTAAATAAGGTTTCCAATTTCTAAATCTTCAAAAGTAAGAAACCTTCCATTTTACAATTTTAATTAAAGTCTATTTTGTTGATTTTTCACTTTAATAATAAATCACAAAATGACCAAACAATTTATTTATTTATTTAATCATTATTGTTTATTACAGGAGAGGCATACTAAGTCCGAGCAATTCTAATTCCAATCATTATTGTTTGAATTTTTATGTAAATATTTTTAAAATTTTTAAAGAAGTATATTTAATCACAAGTATGCCTCAACTCATATTTTATTAAGAATTAAAAATTATTTAATAAACCAATTATATACAATATTAAATAAATACTCATTTCTTACTTATTTTCTAAAGTTTTTAAAATGAATAAATTACTAAATTACTAAAGTTTGTAAAATGAATAAATTACAAAAGTCTCTAAAATGAATTCATAAAGGTTTCTAAATTTTGAATAAATTATTAAAGTTTCTAAAATGAATTCATAGAATATAAAAGTTTCTAAATTTTGTATCCAAAACCAAAAGTTCTCGAATGTAAACCACTTTATATTATATTAGAAATTTTTTTAAAATATCATTTATTTTTATAAATAAAATTATATATTTATTTATTTTAATACACTCTCATAAAATCTATATTTTTTTTATGGAATATTAACTATAATTTCTTTAGTATGCTATACTTTAAAGAATACTTAAATATTTATTTTTAATCTTAATATACAATGAAGTAAATACCAAATAAAATAGACAAATGAACAAGATTTTTAAAGTTATTAAAATTACTCAAAGTTACTAAGATTTCAAAAGTTACTAAAATAAAGCTTCTAAATTTACAAAGCTTATAATTTATTATTATTTTTTTTAGCTCAAAAGTATTATATAGTATTTTATTTATTTTTATAGATTTTGAGTTCATAATTCTGCAACAACAAACATAAAATTACATATTTCAATTTTAATCCACAATACAGATTCATTCATTTTTAATCCATATCTACCTTTGAGAGATTACAATATTTTGTAATCAATAGATCCTCTCATGAAAACCTACATTCAATCATAACAAACTTGAAGAGATTTCACTCTTCATTTCTTTGGATGCATTTGCATGTTTTTTATTTTCTCATAGAATAATTTGAGAGTTTACTTCCTGCAACATACAACACTTCAAATCAGAAAACCTGAGCTTAGACAAAAAAAAAAATAGTTAGGGTTTGAAAAGAGTGTAGGGGAAAATAAAATAAAATTGCAAAGCAAATAGAATCAAATAATAATAATAATAATTCATGGCTATGGAGTTCCTCCAACTTTTTCCATAGAGTCTCCCTCTCAGATTTACCACAAAAAATAAATGAAGGAAGCAAATGAAATGTTTTATATGACTTAAATAATTAGAAGTTTCAAAAATAGAATTTTTTTTTTTGCTTAAGTCACTACATGATATGTTCCTTATTTGTAGCCAACTTGCTTTAGCAAGGAAATGTTTTTTTATTTGTTTTAAAATTATAGTCATGCTTATTAAATTTATGAAGTGTGTTAAAAATTATTGATTATGTGAGGTGTTTTTATTTTATTTTATTGATTTAATTTTATTTAAATAGTAAGTTTAAATTTTATTTTATTTTTGTGAGTTAACATAATGTTTGAGGTTTTTTTCAAATGTTTCCTTTTAACCTTTTTGAAATTATAATTAGTTGACATATTTATAATTAAATTTAAAAATGTCTATTACTTAAATGTTTAAAGGCCATATTCAAATTTATAATTAGAATTTTAAATGATATATTTAGATTTATTTAAATGATGATAATTGAATTTAAAAGGTCTTTAGACATGCCAAATGTAGATTTTAATATTAACTTAATATTAAAAATTCACTAGGGTTGATTATTCCATTAAAAACATATTAAGGTTTAAGTTTTAATATTAACTTAGGGTTAATATTTTTAAAGTGAACACAATTTTAGTTAGAAAAGATTAATAAATGAGAAAACAACTCTTATTAATATAAGTGTTAAAAATGGAGTTTTGGTATGCAATTCAATTATATTGTGAAAAATTCACACAACACAATATAAAATACATTATTAATTATGGAAATATTTAAACTACAAGCTTATTAGAATAGTGTTAGGATGAGAATTAGTGGTATATTACATATAGTGGATCTCAACAAAGCACAAAATTCTAAAATAAAATATAATAATGGAATAAAGATGAGTAAACATTTGAAATGACCCAACCCTAACCCTAACCATAATTCTAAATAAGGTTAGAATTAGGGTTAGGGTTAGGGTAATGATTAGAATTAGGGTTAGGATTAGGGTTCCTATTAAAATTAGGGTTAGAATTAGGTGGGTTACTATTAGAATTAGGGTAAGAATTAGAGTTACAACTAGGGTTAGGGTTCACATTAGAGTTAGTGTTAGAGTTCAATTAGGGTTAAGGTTAGTATTAAGGTTAGGTTTAGGATTGGAATTATAGTCAGGCGTAGGGTTAGAGTTAGGGTTAGGGTTAAAAATTAGAACTATGTTTAGGGTTAGAATTAGGGTTATTATTAGATTTAAAATTAGGGTTATAGTTAGGGTAGAATCAGGGTTATGATTCGAATTAGGGTTAGGGTTAGGGTTAGGGTTAGAGTTAAGATTAGGGTTAGAATTAAGTTGGGTTACTATTAGAATTAGGGTAAGAATTAGACTTAGGGTAAGCATTAGATTTATAGTTAGGGTTAGCGTTAGGGCTAGAGTTAGGGTTAGAATTCGAGTTAGAGTTAGGGTTAAAATTATAATTAGAATTAGGATTAAGGTAAGGGTTAGAATTATGGTTATTGTTAGATTTAAAATTAGGGTTATAGTTAGGGTAGAATTAGGGTTATGATTAGAATTAGGGTTAGGGTTAGGTTTAGGGTTAGTGCTAGGGTTAAGGTTCATATTAGAATTAGGGTTAGAATTAAGGTGGGTTACTACTTGAATTAGGGTTTAAATTAGAGTTAGGGTTAGAGTTGAATTAGGGTTAAGATTAATATTAAGGTTAGGGTTAGGTTTTGAACTATAGTCAGGCTTAGGGTTAGACTTAGGGTTAGGGTTAGGTTTAAAATTGGGATTAGGGTTAGGGTTAGAAATAGGGTTACGACTATAATTAGGGTTAATGTTAGAATTAAAGTTAGGGTTAGGGTTATAATAAGGGTTAAGTTTAGTATTAAGGTTAGGGATAGGGTTTCAATTAGGATCAACTTTAGGGTTAGAATTAGAGCTATGTTTAGGGTTAGAATAAAGGTTAGGGTTAGGGTTAGAGTTATAGTTAGGGTTATAACTACAATTAGAATTAGGGTTACAGTTTGAAAAAGGGTGACAATTAGAATCATAATTTGAGTCAAAACTAGGGTAACTAGCATTATAATAAGGGTTAGGGTTAGGGTGAGATTTAGGGTTACGATTAGAATTAAGGTTTGGATTACAATTATGATTAGGATTACAATTACATTTAGGGTTACAATTACGATCAGGATTACAATTCTTATTCAAACCCTAATTTAAGCATAACCCTAATTCTAACTGTAAGATACCCAACTAATGCTACTAAAATTTTTCCTTAAACAATTTTACTTGCTATCAATTCATCAACTACTGCAACAATACAAAGATATACATCAAAGACAACTACTTGAATGAGAGTTGGGTACTTGTCTAGTTACTTGATTCAATCAACTTGCAATGTCTTATTACATGGATAATGCTTTCAATAGCATGAAGTACAACTTATTCAAATGGAAATACAAAGGAAAGGCCTTGAAGCCTTGATGATTACAATGGCGCATATACTTGATCAACTCAATTGAACTCAATGATGTCAACTGAATGTCAACATCTCACAATATCACAAGGGAGCATCACCTTGCTTGTTGAGGGAGCATCACCCCAACACTTGAAACTCGCAGGCCTCAAGATTACAAGCTCAAGAGCTTTGCAGAGAGAATTTTGTCAAATGAATAGATCCCAAATGAATGAGAGGGCTCCTCCTTTTATAGGCCTTCCAAAGGCAATGAAGGCACGTTTTTCAACACACAAAGAGGAACCAAGGCACGTTTCCCAAGAAGCATATCCAAGGGAATATTCCATCTGATGATTCATTCTGAGTTGGTAATCTTATCCAGAGGCCTTGAAACGGATCCCGAAGACATTCTGTTGACTAATGAGAGCTCAGGTAGTTACAACTACCTTATCTTCTGACTAGGCGCCAACTGAAGGGAGTGAAGAGCAGGATAGGCACCTTTCCAAGCTAGGCACTTCCTAGAGGTGGTAGAGACTTAGAAAGTGCGCCCACACTTGCAAGTGTCCTCCTTTATGATCTAGGCACCAAAACTAGGCTATTCACACTGGGAAGTGCGCCTTGTATGCAAATGTCTTTCCTTGTCATTTCTTCAAGTCTAGTTGATTTGGGAAGTAGAATGCCTCTCCCTAAGGTGAGCTCCTTACTTTTCTAGCATCCTTAACATGTGAAAAAATGTTCATTGAAGGTCTTTTGACAACATTTGATGTTGTTCCCTGTCTAGGCGCCCATTTGAGGTGGTTCCTGCATGGAATTGCGCCTTACTAAAGCTAGGCGCCAATTGAAGGTTGTCGAGCCTTGAAGGTACTTCTCACTCTTAGAAAGATGACTTTGACAACCTATCAAACCACTCCTTAGGTGCTCTTTGAGATTTCAGAGTGTGTATTAATCCAAAGCACATTATCAGTGGTGAAATGGCCCCTAATATCCTGTGAGTGAGTCTTAACTTCATGCAAGTCTTCAAGGAGTTTCCAAGTCCAAAGCAAGGTCATGGGTGAATAGAACTGCACCCTAGGAAATGACTAGATCCTAGGCGCCAATCTGGAGTTACAGTGGACTTGACATGTGCCTCAACTAGTTTAGGCACCCATTTGAAGTGATGAAGACTTAGAAGAGCGTCCTCACTCCTTCAACACATCTCTGACAATCTCAACTACAAGGATGATCTCCTAATCCAATCTTGATCCTTAGGAGATGCAAATAGTTTTTTTCATTTCACTAGGCACCATCAATGATGACCATCCAACCAAGGCACATTTTGAAGGTGGGATAGGCAAGTGAGGTGCCAAACTAGTCAAAGCTTCCAATTTTAGGTGCCAGAGCCAAAGAGCTTTACACAACACAAGCGCCTAGGCTAGGAATTCACTTTTAAGAGACAACACTTAGCTTTAAAACTTTCCATCTGCATCTATCTGGGCTAGGCGCTACAATGGAGGATCCTAGAAACCATGCATTGGCGCCTTCTGGTTCTAGGCGCCCATTCTTGGTAGTTTGATTCACAATTGGTGCCTTGTATGCTTTGGATATCCTGTCAACAATCTCCACTTGCTAGGCGCATATTTGATGATGTATTCTATCCTTAGGCACATTCCTTAAGTTGATCAATCATAGTCTAGTGCCCAAGTACCAAGGCACACTTTTGATTTTGATTCACCTTCAACCATGTAGCGTTCATACTTGTAATCTTTGTAGTGAAGTAAATCACCTACCTAACCAAGCGCCCTGACCACTTGGAGTGATTGGAAACTATCTTCCCACTTAGGCGCACTTCATGGAAGATCAAGCACCTCTCAAGGATCTCTTGCAAAATACTTAGTGCCTAAGGTGTATAGACCTTCTTCACCATCCAATTCACCTAGAAGACTTCATTCTAGAAACTTATCAGTCTTTTCTTATCAAGGCACCCTGTTGGAAGAGCTCCCTAACATGCTACTTGATCCTAGGCACCCTTTTGATGCTTCAAACCCTAGGGCGCTCATTTAGGTGAGTTCAACCTACTATTGGCGCCTAAGCATGAAACTTCATTCCAAACCTTACTTAGCTTATCTCAGAACTGGACACCAGGTTGGAGAAGGTTAAATCACAAGGAGCGCCTCAATTGGATGATTAACTAAGTGCCATAATAGACTTTGGAAGTTGGGCACCAAAATGAGTCTGACTTGTCAAGGAAGGCACCTGGAAAATATGATCATAGGAGTTGATGAAACCACCCCTAGACTTAGTCAAATTTCAAGTTTCTGACTTTGCCCCTGCAAAACAAAAGGTTAAGTTAGTCAAAAACCAGTTCATTCCCTCATTAAGTAGAATTAGCCTCCGGGAATGAGAAATAGGCTAATCCATTCTTTACTTGATGATCAAGCCAGAAACAGGGACATGACACTAACCCAAACCTTAATTACAATAATAACACTCAATCTAACCCTATTTATAACCCTCAACCTAACTATATCCCAAAACAAAACCCTAATTCTAATCAAACATTGGTTCTGATAGTAACCCAAACCCTATTTATAATCATAACCCTTAACCTAAAACTAACTCTATATCTAACCCTATTCTAACCATAACCATAACATTACACTTAGCATTGATTTAGAAGCCTAACCCTATATCTAACCCCATTTATAAGCCTAATCCTAATCCAATCCCTAAACAATTCTAAATATGACCTCCATTCAAACCCTAACTGTACATGGAACCCTAACCATAATTTGGTACATGTATAATTAGGATTAGGGTTAGAATTATAATTAGAATTCATGTTATAGTTTAAAGAAGGGTGACAATTAGAATGAGAATTAGGGTCAAAAACTAGGGTTAGGGTTATAATAAGGGTTAGGGTTAGGGTGAAATTTATAGTGACAATTAGAATTAAGATTAAAGTTAGGATTAAGGCTAGGTTTGATTAGGGTTATAATTAGGGTTGGGGTTAGGGTTACTAAATTAGGGTAAGCATTAGAGTTACCGTTAGGGTTAGGGTAGGGGCTAGAGTTAGGGTTAGAATTTAGGTTAGGGATAGTGTTAAAATCATAGTTAGAATTAGGATTAAGGTAAGTGTTAGCATTAGGGTTATTGTTAGATTTGAAATTAGGATAGAATTAGGGTTATGATTAGAATTAGGGTTAGGGTTAGGCTTAGAGTTAGGATTAGGATTCCTATTAGAATTAGGGTTAGAATTAAGGTGGAATACTATTAGGATTAGGGTAAGAATTAGGGTTAATGTTAGAATCATGGTAGGATTATAATTAGGTTTAGGGTTGGAATTGAGGTTACGGTTAGACTTAAAGGTAAAATTAGTGTTACTAAATTAGGGTAAGCATTAGTTATAGTTAGGGTTAGGGTTAGGGTTAGGTTTAGGACTAGAGTTAGGGTTAGAGTTAGGATTAGAATTAGGGTTAATGTTAGAATCAGGTTAGGGTTATAATTAGGGTTAGGGTTGGAATTGAGGTTAGGGTACGAGTTAGAATCAGGGTTACTAAATTATGGTTAGCCTATTTGGGCTAGAGTTAGGTTTAAAATTTAGGTTAGGGTTAGGTTAAATTCATAGTCAGAATTAGGATTAGGTTAGAATTAAAGTTAGGGTTAGGGTTACAATTAGGGTTAAGTTTAATATCAAGGTTGGGGTGAGGGTTTCAATTAGGATTAGGCTTAGGGTTAGAATTAGGGTTAGGGTTAGAATTAGAATTAGGGTTACTAAATTAGGATAAGCATTAGAGCTACAATTAGGGTTTGGGTTAGGGCTGGAGTTAGTTACATTTACAATTACAAGTAGAGTTAGGGTTAGGGTTAGAGTTTCCAACATGTTATGATTTCCAACATGTTATGGTTTCCAATAGGTTATGGTTTCCAATGTGTTGGAAATCATAAACAATTGGCAATCTAACATGTTGGAAACCATAACATGTTGAAAACTATAACTTGATGGAAACCATAACTTGATGGAAATCATAATCTGCTGGAAATCATAACGCGTGGGAAATCATAAGTTGTTGGAAATCATAACATGTTGGAAATCATAAATCATGATTTCTAACTCGTTATGATTTCTAATGACTTATGATTTCCCAACAAGTTATGGTTTCCATCAAGTTATGGTTTCCAACTAGTTATGATTTCCAACTCATTATGACTTCCAACGCATTATGATTTCTAATAAATTTTATGGTTTCCAACTGGTTATGATTTCCAACATGTTAGAATTAGGGTTAGATATAGAATTATGATTACAATAATTTTAATCCTATCCCTAACCCTGACTTTATTATTTTAACCCTAACCCCTACCTTAATTCTAACCCTAACCCTAATTCTAACCCCAACCTTATTTCTAACCCTAACCCTAATTCTAACCTCAACCCTAATTCTAAGATTAACCCTATATAATTCTAATAATAATTCTAACCCTAATTCTTTCCCTAACTATAATACTAATCCTAACCCTAATTCCAACCCTAATCCAAACACTAATTCAAGTTGTAATTATAATTGGAACCATAACCCTCACATGTATCCTAACACTAATGCTAACCCTAACCCTAATTCTAAATCTAACCCTTTGTACCTCTTAAAGATGCATATAATTAAATATATCCTCATAACCTTAACCCTAAATATATTGTATTCAACTTATATAGTTTAGTTAAGTATAGACATACCACTTAACAATTGAAGAAATTATTAAATATAATTTTTAAATTTAGATATTTATTTTTTGTATTTTTTAAGTATAATTTAAATAAATTATAAAAAATATATTAATTTATTGATAAATAATTTGGATTAGGGTTTAAAATAATTATGGTTTATAATAATTCTATAAATATAAATATAATAGCATTATATTTAATAATGTAATATGAAATTAATTATACATTAATTATATTAATGTCTTATTATATGATATAATTATATATTAATTTAATTAAAGGGTTAGGGTTGTTGGCAAGAGACACTATATGGATTCATGATTGTTGTCATTGATGGCAACAAAGGTCATCCCACATATCCGCAAGTCATAATGTATCTCTACCGGAAGTCAGAATAAAGATTGTTGTGGTCCGGTGAACAAGAACAGAGCATGTGGCAAGGTCTGACAGATTGATCCGGATCTCTCAGAGGAAGTGTCTTGGTGCAGTGCGGATTTGGGGAAGTCAAGAGGACTACCTTGAGTGGTATATTCCAAGGATTTAGCCTCCGGTGATGGATAAGGAAAAAGATATGAATAGTTGAGTACCGGATTCCTGAGAGACAGTGAAAACAGAGGAAGAACTGACTGACAGAGTATCAGACTACTTTCCGGATGTGTTACTGTTAATGATAAAGGTTGTGAAGGCATGAATCATGTTTGGCCAACATGATTGATGATATCTACAAGTATATGCTTGATCCGCATTGCTTGGTGAGCAAGGATTCAGCCGACAGAACAAAGTTTGTAAGAAACTAAACTGTTCCGGATGCCGACTAGAAAGGTGATGAAATTACTTGTGCGGATATATATAAAGGATGGATTTAGTTGTGAAAGGTGTGTGTATGTGTAAAGGTATATGCGAACAAGTCCAGAACAGAGCAGAAGTAGCAAGAAAGATCCGGTATGTGAAAGGATAGCAGAATAAAGAACAGAGGAAAGATGAAGTGCAGCAGATCAGTGTACTGAGCCTAACCGGAACTGAACTCCAGCATATGCAGATGCTTCCAATCAGTTCAAGACTGTGATTCTTATCACTTTGTAGATAGTGTGTCTTCTTGTAGGCAGTGAGCCTCTTGTGAGCAGTGTGCTCGGGCAGTGAGCCCTAATTGGCAAGTGCCATTTTGTAATTTCCTATTCTTCTAACAGAGAATAATTTTTGGGTTAATCACCCCGTGGTTTTCTCCCTTAACAGGGTTTCCACGTCAAAAATACTGTGTCATGTGTTTCTTATTTCATGGTAATGTTTTTTGTGTTTGATTCAATGCTGCATTAATTAATAAGGAAGTTCAGATAGAGAAATAATTAGGATAACTGATTCACCCCCCCTCTCAGTTATCAACAATTGGTATCAGAGCTAGGTTCCTCCTAATAGAGCTTAACAGCTTGAGGAAGATCTGGGAATTCAAATGGATGCATATGGTTTAAGGGAGCAACTCAAGACTACCCTTGAGGATCTTGAACAGTCAAATTCTGAAGTCAGTGAATTAAAAGAAAGACTCAAACAGGCTGATGAATTCATGAGGGAATTAAAAGACAAATTAAGTCTCTCTATGAAAAAGAGAAAGGAGCTGCTCCAACAGTTGGCAAGACAAAGTGAAGAAAGCAATACAAATGAAGAATTGACTGAGCAAACCAAGTTATGTGAAAAGTTATCAAAAGAAGTCATTATGTTAAGACATGAAATGGAATCAGGAACTATAAAGTTTACTCAAGAAATTGAAGAAAAAAGAAAGGCTGAAGACAATCTAAGACAATCTCTTAAGGAAAAATCAGAAGAATGCCACCAGATGGACAGGATTATCAGACATCTTGAATCTGATCTTGAAGATGCCAAAGATAATGAAGAAAAACTTGAGGATCAAATTACCTCTCTCAAAAGAGACCTTCAAACAGCAAATGAATATAAAGAGAAATTCAAGATAAGTTCTGCTCAACTTGAAGTTCTTCTTGGAAGTCAAAAGAGGACAGATGACAAGTATGGTTTGGGATATGAGAAAGGAGAAAGCTCCGGATCCGGTCAAAAGAATCTTGGATCAGAAAATCCAAGGAGCCGGCCTAGAAGACCTCCGGTAAGACAGCCAAATGCTCAAAGATATCCATCCTTCAATGGATACTGCCACAGCTGCAACCACTTTGGTCACAAAGCTAATCAGTGCAGAATGAGAATGAATCAGATTAATTCATCCTTCTCCGGACAGTGCTTCAACTGCAAAAGGTATGGACACAAATCCCATGAATGCAGAATTATGCAAGTAAACAAATCATTCAAAGGTAGATGCTTTACATGCAATAGAGTAGGTCATATGGCTAATCAATGCAGATCAAGGGGATATCAGTCAAATATGCAAAGAAATGTTATTTGCCAAATCTGCAATAGGTCCGGTCATAATGCTAAAGTCTGCAGAAACAAGAATCAGGACAAAAGAGGTCCGGTGTATAATCAGAATCAAGACAAGGGTAAACAAAAGATGAATGCGGATGAAGTTAGGAATCAGATGAGCAAGATTTGGGTGAAGAAAAGTTCAGAGAATGTAGAGGTTGGATCCGCACCAGACTCTGGTGCTGATATTTCTTCCGGAGTACTTGTAAAGATTATGCCATCAATCCAGATAGATCCGACAGCCTCCTCTTTCGGTAATCTAAAAACCTTAGTCAGCAGTGTTGATACACATTTTGATTCTCTAGAAAAATCAGCTGAAGAAAAGGTCCGGAAGGAATTTTTGGATAAGAGATTTTCAGAAATATTAGAATTAATCTCTAAAGATAGGAAGATTGTGAGCATTGGAATAAAGAGCTTAGAGAATGCTCTTAAGGATGGCGGTGACATCTACAAATTTTGTATATCTTGGTCAAAGGCAACAGCAGCAATTGACAAGAAAATAAAAGAGGAACAGGACAAGCTTCAAAGCTTATCTCAAAATTTTGATCCTCTCTCTTCCTCTATAATAAATCAAGAATGTCAGACTATTGCAGTCTTGAATGAAATAAATAATCTTGAGAAGGAAAGGAAGAACATCACCAACCGGATGGGAGAACTTAGAAGGATTATAATCCCTAAGTTGGAAACTATGCATGAGGCCATCAGTGATGCTCAGACCACCGCCCAAACAAAAGATCCGACAGATCTCAGGCGGGCAGAAGCTTTTGCATTTTTGTTGAGTGGTCACATTTCAATTTTGGATAGAATGAAGCAAAGTTGGGCCACTGAAATGATCCAATTGCAGACATCCTTTGCAGACATTCTTCAGTATATGTGAGTATGTAAATATGTGGCTATATATAGAAAATTTTTGAAAATTTTGGTGTGCGGACCCTACCCTTTGCCATTGATGTCAAAGGGGGAGTGAGGAGCAGTGAAAAATGAGGAATCCAACTAAGGGGGAGTTCCGGAAATTGTATATAAAGACAGAGCATCAGCAAAGGGGGAGCATAGTGAAAACACTTAGTCATTTTTCACTAAGTGTTGCCATCAATGCCAAAGGGGGAGATTGTTGGCAAGAGACACTATATGGATTCATGATTGTTGTCATTGATGGCAACAAAGGTCATCCCACATATCCGCAAGTCATAATGTATCTCTACCGGAAGTCAGAATAAAGATTGTTGTGGTCCGGTGAACAAGAACAGAGCATGTGGCAAGGTCCGACAGATTGATCCGGATCTCTCAGAGGAAGTGTCTTGGTGCAGTGCGGATTTGGGGAAGTCAAGAGGACTACCTTGAGTGGTATATTCCAAGGATTTAGCCTCCGGTGATGGATAAGGAAAAAGATATGAATAGTTGAGTACCGGATTCCTGAGAGACAGTGAAAACAGAGGAAGAACTGACTGACAGAGTATCAGACTACTTTCCGGATGTGTTACTGTTAATGATAAAGGTTGTGAAGGCATGAATCGTGTTTGGCCGACATGATTGATGATATCTACAAGTATATGCTTGATCCGCATTGCTTGGTGAGCAAGGATTCAGCCGACAGAACAAAGTTTGTAAGAAACTAAACTGTTCCGGATGCCGACTAGAAAGGTGATGAAATTACTTGTGTGGATATATATAAAGGATGGATTTAGTTGTGAAAGGTGTGTGTATGTGTAAAGGTATATGCGAACAAGTCCAGAACAGAGCAGAAGTAGCAAGAAAGATCCGGTATGTGAAAGGATAGCAGAATAAAGAACAGAGGAAAGATGAAGTGCAGCAGATCAGTGTACTGAGCCTAACCGGAACTGAACTCCAGCATATGCAGATGCTTCCAATCAGTTCAAGACTGTGATTCTTATCACTTTGTAGACAGTGTGTCTTCTTGTAGGCAGTGAGCCTCTTGTGAGCAGTGTGCTCGGGCAGTGAGCCCTAATTGGCAAGTGCCATTTTGTAATTTCCTATTCTTCTAACAGAGAATAATTTTTGGGTTAATCACCCCATGGTTTTCTCCCTTAATGGGGTTTCCACGTCAAAAATACTGTGTCATGTGTTTCTTATTTCATGGTAATGTTTTTTGTGTTTGATTCAATGCTGCATTAATTAATAAGGAAGTTCAGATAGAGAAATAATTAGGATAACTGATTCACCCCCCCTCTCAGTTATCAACAAGGGTTAGTGTTATGGTTATGATTACAGGCTCCGAATGCCACTAGCATATTTATATTAAATATAATATATCTAAAGTATGCCAAGAGATATCCTTCTCAAGGTGCCTAATGTTAGGATTAGTGATTTAAAAAGTAGGCACCTCAAGAAGGATATCTCTCGGCGTACTTTAGATATGCTAGTCTTTTAAAACTTCTCTAGATCTAGCATTGTATTCTTTGCATTGCTTTTGGTTTCTTCTAATATAGTTACATGTCCTCCTTAAGAATCAAGCTTCCTTAATTTTGCAATATGTAATTTTAAATGGACAACGAGTAATCCAACGTGGAATCCTCTTGTAGAGGTGGAAGAAAAGGGCAAACCTCATTCTTATGCCTCCTCTTTATAGCCATGAAGAATAAAATATATATGCCACCTCCTTTGGTGAGTATCTCTGCAGTTTTACTTATAAGGCAACCACCAATGGCATCTCTTCCTATATTAACAACCTGTAACAAACTATTTTAATCTCTATTTTAATAAATCTTTTCTCAAAAGTGGTGTCTCATTCTTCTCATATGGCGAAAAGATATTATTTAATATCATCAATGTTTAATATCTCCTCTTATAATGTCAAGACATTATTAGTAATGTAAGATTCATTCAAAACAATTCGTGCACCAAAAAAGCATCACGCTGGAGTTGTTCTTGAAATATTGCTTCACTAATGCATGATTACATGGGAAGAAACATTTCATATTCCAATCTTTGCATTTTATAAAATTATTGACCAAAGGTTTGCACATAATTCTGCCCTTCTTTCTAGAATGAAGATTTTGACTCTTCCACTTTTTTATATTGGATTAAAGCAAACAAGAGAAACTGGATTACAATATACAGAGGCAGCTGTGCAAGCACTGATAGAGCACAGATGAGCAAAAAAACATAACCTGAAGCAAATTAAAATCAATACAACCGCAGAAGAAGCAGCTATAGGGATAACAAAGCTGTAGAGAAAACAACAAATAGCCTCAGTTCTCTTTGAGGTATATTTGTAGCTAAACATTACATATTGACAACTGAGTTCGCCACTACATCACATGATTATTGGAAACCTCATCCTCAAGAAAGCTGAGCTACAAACAAATATCAATCAGACCAGCATTGTATTAGACATTCGTCATTGTTGATTGATATCATAAGCTAATATGCATCATCCCTGTTTGGTGCAGCAGCAGACTACGAGTGCACATGACTAACAACAAACCATGCCAATAATGTAATTGAAGACTGGAGCAACTGAGTTTTTGTAGCAGCAACATCTGAATTGAATCAGTCATTTTTATTTATCACTTGGAAGCTGCCATAGGTAGAAGGGAGTCCACCTTTCCAAAGGTCTAAAATGGCCATGGGAGAGAAACAATTCCCAAGAAGTCAATGCAAATTACTGGCAACTATAGATCATGTTAACAGCTGTAGGAACGGCAACAAAGAACAACCAGCACACAATCGTCATAAAAGGAAATATACTCCAGGCAACCACCTCCAAAAGAAAAGGTTAGCTACAAACTCTAGCAAAGGCTAGAGGAGCCACACTTTGAAATTTCCAGTCTGTTGGATTTTTTCCCAACTCGATGCTTCCCAGTTATCCCTACAAGGTAGCCATCATTGATCAACATGATTCCCAGGCTAGGGGCCAATAGTACAAGAGATAGACCCTATCAATATCTCCTCTTCTTCTTTAGGCTCTGCAGAACCAAGGGGGGTATTCCCTACTCAACATCCATCAGATATGCACATGAACTTACTGGGATATTGACACAAAGCAGATAAATCCTCTTTTATGTAGACCAAAACTGTAAAATAAGTGCAAAGGGGCTAGCTTTGGGCCTAATGCTCAGTTGTGAATCAGAGGATTTTGGTCCTAAAAACTACTTTTAATATCTTAAAGGTTTGTATTTGAAGTTTGAGTTTGTTTTTGTATTTGGATGCAAGACTGGGACCTTGGGTTGTAACCTCAATACATGACCAGACTGGTGCCTATCCAGGGCTCAGAGTCAATAGACATACACATGTGAATGATTATCATAAACTTGGATCAGTAATTAGGTTTCAAGGGGAGATTTTAGTGTCTGCATTACAGATACTTCCCAAAATCGAGTGCTTAGTCATTCATGCTTGATGGTATCTATGCTACAACATACTTTCTCAATGCTTAACCTAAAACATTTAATTTGTTCTTTGAACAAAAGTAAGAGATCAGACATTCAACACAGAAAATCCATGTTCCTGAATCCTAAATAACCCTTAGCTATTTTGATTTAAAAGAAAATATGCCCACAACTTGGAGACAAACAACTAAACACATGCAACAATGCATTTCTCATATAAACACAACATGAAACCAGTAGAAATATGCATAAAACATTCAACAAGTGATTCATAAACTCACAAGACACCCAAAACAGAGCCACCAATGAAGTTGTATCTTATTACAACACCCAAAATTTGTCCAATTTTCAACAATCCCTAAAAATGAGTCACATAGTCTTCATATACAACAAGACTGTGTACTCAGCATTCAATTACATGGTCACCTCAAAAATTCAAAATTCTGCCAGATACAGTACATATTAGGATGGCGCCCAAAACACCAATACAGTAGGCAGAAGAA
Organism: Cunninghamia lanceolata; assembly: GCA_027924645.1. Taxonomy (NCBI): domain Eukaryota; kingdom Viridiplantae; phylum Streptophyta; class Pinopsida; order Cupressales; family Cupressaceae; genus Cunninghamia; species Cunninghamia lanceolata. The sequence goes on from BSBN01000209.1 coordinate 6,522,033, forward strand.
GAGGCTGGGAGTGGTTGAACTCGAGACCCGTGCCGCCGCCTGGGGATTTTCTTCTTTAATTAGGTAGTTGGCCCGTCCATGTCTTTGACCATACCTATGTAACATCTGCCATTAATGGCCAACCTACCAGCGGCCTTGGAAATGCAGCAGACTACGTGCTTTGGAAATTTCTCCTACCAAGGATGTAGCTGAGAATGCATAGGAGAAACCCTCCCTTTGAACATTTGAATCAGAACCGTCGATTCATTTCCACCCGCTGAAATCTACAGCCTCAATTTGAACAGGCGAGTTGTTGGCCAATGAGATCATGCCACGCGGGTGCTTCTTGTTCCTTTGACTTTTCGCAGTGTGGAGATACATTCTCTCTTTTTTTTGCCCAATTTACCTTTTAAAATCCTTGTATATGCATTTGCATATACATACAACTGCTTCCGAACACGTGGCAACCTTTGATTGGAACTTAGTTGCTATGTAGTTGTATCTCCATCAGCCATCGAAATGACCCAAGAAGTGTTCGCCGATATGGGAAGTCTGGCTGATGACCCTTTGAAATTGCCTTGCATATTGCCGATGTACATTCTAACTTGTACATGCCATCAGAGCATCAGAAAGACTTCTGAATGGGCTACCGATGAAACATGTCACGGCGACGACTTGCTTGTATTTCATCGGCCATCGGAGGGACTTTTGACAAGGCTGCCGATAGCTATTGTTATGATGATGGCTATGTGATGGGAACAGGAGGTGGCATAAAGCAAAGGGGGTCGATCACTCAACGAATGCTAAGACATGAAGTTACAACTTAAGTGACTGATGACCTGTTGCAAACGGTCATCGACAAAAAAGAAGAAGTAATGCAAGAGGCTAAAAAAAAACAATCTAAGGGATTAAGGGTTTAAGGGAACAACATACAAGCTTGTAGACTCAACTCAAAACCCTAACCCTAGGTAGGCACCACCATTGGCTCCGACTGGGGATGCAGCGAGAACCAAACCACTCCGGGACAGACCAGGCAAAACACAAAAAATGCAAAACACTGACTATACAAAGTATTTATAGACTATTCACACCTAATTTACAAATGTGCACAGAAGATAATCACTTATGAAAAATAAAGTTTAAGGAATTGACTATGCACAGGTAATTCCAGTAGCTCACCATTTAGGGCCTGAAGAAAGTAGGAATCTTCTCCATGAGTATTGTTGATATGATATGGGCCCATCCACAAGGGCTCAAATTTACCATGCTTGCCCTTATCCTGGCTCTTTGCATTCCAAACAAGGACCAAGTCACCTATCTGAAACTTCCTTTCTATAGCCCTTTTATCAAACAAATATTTCACCTTTTGCTATTTCTTGATGTTTGTCTTATGTGCTTCTCTTCTGATCTCATCCAATGCAACTAGTTGATTTATCCTTTCATTCATTGATTCCTCAATCTCTTCCTCATTTTCCTATATGAATCTATAAACTGGCAAGAGATTATTCATAGGTAACATAGCTGTTGTACCATATACCAGTTCAAAAGGTGACCTTCCAATTGCTTTCTTCACTACTATCCGGTCAGCCCATAGTGCCATCTTTAACTTTGAATCCCATGCCCTTTTGTTCTTGTCTACCATCCTTTTGATGATTTTCATGAGGCTTTTGTTACTTGACTCTTCTTGACCATTTCCTTGTGGATGATATGGTGATGCATATGACAAATCAATCCCATAGTTGTTGCAAAATCAACAAATTCACTAGATCTGAAACAAATGGCATTATTTGTGACCACTTTGACTGGCACTCCAAATCTGATAATAATGTGTTCCGAAATGAAATCCATCACCACCCTACTTGTAACTCTCTTAGTTGGAATGGCCTCAATCCATTTAGTAAAATAGTCAGTAGCAACCAAAATCCAACTATGTCCTCCACTTGATTTTTCTAAAATTTCCCCTATAAAATCAATTCCCCATTGCTGAAATAGAGCCTCCACAGTTACAGTTCTAAGGGGTAATGCACCTTCATATTTAAGTTTTCCTGAGAACCTTTGACAGGGATCACATTTTCTTACCATCTTTTGTGCATCTAAGAAAAGGGTTGGCCACCAATAGCCACAACACATTCCTTTGTGCATGTCATTCAGAATGTCTGTAGCTTGATTTTCACCCACACACCTGAGTAGTACACCATAAGGATTTCTCCAATATAATTCTCCTTGAACAATGGTGTATTTGACAGCATGTAGCTTTAAGGTCCTTTTTTGACTATCACTGAGATGGGAAGGACAATTCAAATTTTGCAAATAGTACACAATATCCTTGTACCATTCAGATTCTTACAGGTTAACAACTTCATTCTGAACTACATTTACCTGGCATGTCTCTAAATTTGATTATGTCATCATCTTAGCCAAACCTTGTCCCCTTACCAATTTTGTGATTTGTATCTCAATGTTGAACTCTTGTAACTTGTTAATCCACCTGCATCTTCTCCCTATCGCTTCCTGCTGAGTGAAAATGTCCTTAACTACTACATGGGGCACATATGCAACTACCTGAGATCCTACTAAGTATGGCCTGAAGCTTTTGATTGCTCTAACTAATGCATATGCCTGCTTTTCCATGATATCATCTTTCAATTCAGCTGCCTGCAATGACATGCTGAAGAAAACAATAGGTTGCTCAAAACCATCTTCATTTTTCTGTAATAAACGTGCAACAATAGTGTGAAAAGAGGAAAATGAGAACAATTAAAGTGGCTTAGAAATATTAGGAGATTTCAACACAGGAGCCATCTTTATAGCTTCTTTGATGTTCTAAAATGATTTAATTACTTCACTTCCCCATTTGATCTAACAAAGTTAATCTACCCAAAGAAAGACTGAATGCCTTTCACAGTTTTAGGAATTTGAATGTTGTCTATATACGCCTAAAAATGACACGATTCATTCTAAATAAATATTCTTAATATTTATTCCCTTCTTATTTCTTCTATCAATTAAATAAATATTCTAAGTTTATTTGATTGGTTCATTATCCCATAATTAAATAAAATTAATTAATTTAATTAAATTCCCTAAATTCTTCTAATGTTTCACATAATTAAATAATCCTACATTATTTAATTAATCATAAATTCCTCTATCCTAAGTCCTAATTTCATAAATCCACCTCATCTTTCCACCTCACCTTTTCCACCTCACCATGTTGCACATGTAATTAAATATTTTAAATATTTAATTAGCTAATATTCTCTCACCCACATGTCCTATTTATCCTCTAGTCAAAATTAGTTAACTCATCAATCAAATCTATTAACTAATTAGTCAATTGAGTTCACTGGACAATCTATTTTGTTGACTCCTCAATCAACCTAGTTAACTGATCAATCAATTCAGTCAACTCCCCAATCAATTCACTTAATTGATTGGTCTATTCTATTAATTCTTCAATCAATTTTGTTAACTCCCCTGTTGCATGATGGAGCTGAGACACATGTCCTCTTCCTATTCGTTGCATGTTCCTCAACTATTCTCAACCATTGATCTTCTTGTTTCTTCTCAACCGTTGATCCTCATTCTCTCAAGTCTATAAATGGAACCTTATTCTTCCATTCTATTCATCCAGGCTATTTGTATTGTTACACTGCAGGAATTTACCAGCGCGCCTTTGGCACCTCCATTTCCATTCATTAGCTTGATATCACCATTTGCTTTGGAGCTCATCTTCATTGCACATTTGTCACCACAGCCATTTACTATCGACATCCTTGAACACAGCAAAGGAGTACACTCTCTGAGGGCCCTACTTCATACAAGCAAGGACGGTTTTAATAGGTAAACAATAGAAGTTTCGATCCAAGGAAGGTTCACATTGTCTTATTCATTGCTTCATTTAATCTTCTTAGTTTCACTATTCTATTGAGTTATGGGTATTTGATGTTGTTTATTGCATATTCATTGTTTAACCAAAGTTCCCGTAACGTTTTTGGCACCCACCGTGGGGCCTTGCCCTTTTATCTAATCAAAATCTAAGCTTTTTTTGAAGACAGGTTCCGTACAGGCATTGCACAGGCTAATCCAACGCATTTGAACAATTTTGCGGCGCTTATACCCTCTGTTTCAGTGCATATGACCTCTGATACAGCACATTTACTGATTTTGCACATTTGTTACATCCTGCAGCGCATCTGTTAATTCTGCGGCGCATCTGTTACATCCTGCAGTGCATATGATAAATCCTACAGCGCATATGTTACATCCTGCAGCGCATCTATTTTGTAGTGAATTTTAGAAACGTTGTATTCTTTGATACAACGCATTTACTGATTCTGCGTGTTTGTTACATCCTACAACACATCTGTTAATCCTGCAACGCATCTGTTACATCCTGTAGTGCATATGATAAATCCTACAGCACATATGTTACATCCTGCAGCGCATCTGTTTTGTAGTGAATTTTAGAAACGTTGTATTCTTCGCCAAATGCTATATTTTTCATGAAATCTAGGTAAATTTGTACTCAAATTTTATGGAAATGTCCCCCCGGATGCAATGGTGAGGTTAGATTTGAGCTAAGAGATCATATACATACATTTTTATCCAAATCTTAACAAACCAGGGTTAGAAAAATGTAAATTTTTGCAGATGTAATACAATGCTTTTGTTCACTATTTCTGTGCATTCCGTCTCTGAAGCAACGCATCTGTCTTAATAGTGATTTCTAAGGTTTTTCTTGAGGTTTTCACTAATGCTGACATCTTTGCAAGAATGCTCTTGATCTGTTTTGCAGGCTAGGCCACTGGTTTAGATTCATATAGTTGCACCTGCTAGCTCACACTTCAATTTCTAAAGGGATAGTAAAATGGATGCTCATACAAATCTCACGTAGTATTAACTAAGAAAAGAGTAATTGAATCATTGCTATCTTGCATTGCAACATTGCTATCTTTTCAAAGTTAACAAACTCATTACTATCTGGTTAAAAATTGAACTCATCAATTGCTATCTTAGTTAAAACTGAACCACTGCTATCTCCTAATCACTTCAAAGTTGACAACTGTGTGTGTGCCCAAGTAGAATAACTCATAGTTTTTCTCATTTTAATTAGGATTGGATAAACCACTGTTTACTGTGTCTTTAAAATGACAATAGGCTTATGCTCTCCCCTTTATTGGGTGACCAAAATGCCAGACTTGTCATTTTGCATGTATAACCTCTAGAGGGGCCTGCCCTTGGATGCCCACTTGTCCAAGTGGGAATGACCCTAAGTGGTAACAGGCTAAAGCCAAGCCCTTCCAAGCCACTATAAATAAATTATGTTTGGAGCAAAAGCTTCAAACAATGAGTACAATTGTGTTATACTGACAGCCAACCTCCCCCAAAACCCTCCAAGGTGCAACCCTTGCAGGCTGGGAGACTCCATAACGAAGAGTAGTGTTGTCGCATGTATAACCACTCGAATGGTTGCCTTTATTACTCACCTTTGTCTAGTGGCCAAAAACCCCTATAATCCATTTGAAGCCTAGGATTGTACTTGTTTTTCCTTTTAGTCCAAAAAGTGTCAAAAATCACAAAAAAAATCAAAAACCATGAAAAACATTCTTTGTGTTTGCTGTGTCTTCTTGCCATAATTGAGAAAAATCAAATCAAAAGAGTGACTTGCAATCAAGAAACCAAAAAGCACTGAAAAACGTGTTAAAAACTTTGCAAAATCATTCAAAGAAACCAGAGTTGCACATTTATCCTCTACCAGAATTGCGCATTTACCTCGACTTGATGTGCATTTAACTTTTGAAATTGTGCCTCTGAAGCTATGTATCCAAAACAATAAGCTTTTTCAGCCTTCTGCCAGTTTCTGTCAAGATGACAAACCAATTAGAAGCACTTGCTCAAAAACTCCAATAACTACAATTGCAAATAAACTTAGGTCCCTCGCCCCAAGATTGTATAGCAATTTCTCAACAAATCCAAGTCTTACAACAAGAAATGGCAATCTTGCAAGCTGAACGTGCCGGTACTAGCTACGCCTCACCCCAAACTCATACATCCTTTTTCCATCTTAATGATCCTATTGACAAGGCAAGCACCACCTCAAGTTGGAAAGCGTATACCACTCTGTCTACTAGTCCTCCTTCACTGTCTTCTAAGACACATAGCCCAAAGCATACCAGTCTTACACCAACACCACCATCGAGTTCCCCAAGCTCTAAATGAGCAACCAAAAAAGCCTCAGATGATTTTTGGGAAAGATGTTTTCCAGATTTACATAGTAAAAGAAAAGCTAGGGAGAACTCTAAATTCACTCCTCCATTACCTCATTCACCTATCCATACACCTACCAATGATGTGATCCAAGGGCTACTAGCAGAGAGTCAACCATGTCCCCAAATTCCAGTGCTTGACCTTACAAAAGATGCTTCCAATAATATGTCAAATCCTACCACCCCTTCATGTGATCCTCAATTCCTTGAGCTTATCAAAGAGCCTTCTACCATGCACCAAAGTCAAGGTCCGTCACACCATCATGTTGTTGCCCAAAAGCTTATCCAAGAGTCTTCTACCTCAACTTCAATTCAAACAACCCAAGAGTTATGTCAAGAGAACACTTTAGAACATGTGGAAACATCAACCCCCTGTCTAAGTCAAGATCAAAGCACTCCCATCTGACCTTTACATAACCTTTATCTTTTTGATGATCCTATACCTATACATGAGCAAGAAATCCAATTTCAAACCATTCATAACCTATATCTCTTTTATGATCAAGATACTACCTTTGATGAAGAAGCTATCCATGAGCAACTTGATCCTATACATGAACAAGAGATCAAATTCCAACCTCTCCATGGCCTATGTCCTTTCCATGATCAAGATATTATCGTTGATGAAGAACCTATACATGAGCACCTCGATTCCATCACGCTAAAGCCTATCTTTGATCAAGATCCCATCTATGATGAAGAGCCTATCTATTATCAAGCAAACCATGATGATCCTCTTAGCCCACTTTATGTGTTCCATGGTCTTGAGCCTGTAACCCCATCTAGTCCTACCCAAGATCCAGCAACTTCCACTTCCCTTGATGAGACACTTGCCTCCCAAGCAAGCATAGAAGATCAAACCAATAATACTCCTCCATCATCCATTATCGACCATGTTGCACTTCCCCCACCATATATCCTTGGTCTTACCACCTTCATTCATGAGTGTTCCTCCTTAGAACACCAGAAACCATTATCCTCTATCTCACCTTCTCCATCCAATAAGGAACTTGTGTCTAGTGTTCCACCTATACATAATCCCGCTGTCCACCACATACTCCAACATATGAACTATCAAGGTAAAGGCTTAGGCCTTCATGAACAAGGTATTTCAGAGCCCGTCCATGTCAATGTTCCTCCTCCTTCATATGGCCTCAGATACATACCCCAAGGTGAACAATCTCAAGATGTTGGTACTTCCTCCACTCCTTCAAAATCCTCCACTTTTCATCACAAACCCTATCATATCCCCAAAACGTATGTCGCCATTCCACCTCCATCATCCTATAATCATCAAAAGCATGTGACCATACACCTTCCACCATCCAATCTACCTCCGCTACTTCCAACTCCTAATATCCCTCCATACATTTTACCACCACTTCTTCCAACACCTTATTCATCCATTTATGAATCTTCTAACAATCCCAATCATGGCCAACAAATGCACATGTTGTCTAAACAAAGAACGTCCTCCAACTCCACTTCCACCATCCCATGGGAATTCAACAATAATAAATTGGATGCCTCTACCTATAAAGTCAAAAATCCTAAGAGTCCTCATGACCTAGGATACAAAAGCCAAGAATCAAAGAAACATCTTTCTCTAGAGCTGCATGCACCCACACACTTATATGCCAAACTAAAAAAGGTGTGGGTCCTCATCCAACAAATAATTACCTCTGAAGCTGCACAAAAGCTGCCTACACCCAAGCCCATACCTCCATAGGTACTATCTAAAAGCAAAATGGTTTGGGTACCTAAGAAAAAAGCCCTCAAGATACATGAGGCATCCACCTCTCAAGAATCTCAACCATCTACTTTCTCCCATTCCATCCATAAGTCTCAAATTCTTCCATCCCACATGACGAACAAAAATGAGGACAATACTCAATCTATGTGGATCCCTACATGCCTACATTATTCATCCACAAGCAAAAGTCTCTGTTGCTTCCTACACTGCTTTCCCATCACCAGCTTCAATGTTTATCACGGTATGTGCAACTGTTGGTCATGACTCCCTTCCATTCCACAACATTTCCATATACCTCCATCTCCCCTTCCTTCCACTATTATCCTACATCTCTTCCTCATCATATTCCTATGGTCCACACTTTTGCATAAGCCTTCCATCCATATTCTGCATCATAATCCACTATCTATCTACGCCATATCACTTTCATGTGATCCCCTACCAACATCTATGAGAACACTTGACATTGTCCATGCAACAACATCCATCTAGTGGGACCATCACCTTTCATGGAACTAAATCCCTGAGTCTCTCCCTTCCATATCTGCATTCTCCTACCCAAATGTTTCAAAAAAAAAGAAATAAAAAAAGAAAAAAGTAAAGAAAAATCCCTTCATCCAATGGTGAAAACCTGACAAACAAGCACCTTGGATAAGTACCATGATGAAAACCTAGCAAATAGGCGTCATGTGTAAGTTGATTTTCTATGTCACCTACACTTGGGAGCACCTTGTCTCATTGGCATATCACTTTTCTCCTACCAGTTTCCTTCCATACCATTTCCTATCCTATCCTTCTGGCCATTACACACCTATACTGTCCCATCCATCCATCCAATCTTCCTTTCCTCTATTCTTTGGTCTTGATAAAGATTGGGGGCACAATGTTGACAAATGTTTTAGATGTGTCTTGACATACCTTATCCCTCCACACCATGCAAATCCTTCATTATCCTCTCATCCTCCTATCGTCGTTAGCATTGTCATGAAAAATCCTAAGTACTCTACCTACAATGGGGCATGTTATTCCTATGCAACATAGTCCTTGGAGATCACATCCTTGATTCCTTCTATCCACTATTGCCCATCCCCATACATACCTTTATCACCCGTACATCTACCTATCCGTGGTGTTTCCTTCTCATTGGTATCATCTGTTCCATATCATGTCTCATCCGATCCATAACCTAGTCCATCCATGGTCCAAGTCCATGAACTACGTTGCCTCTGCATCGTCACGTAGGCAAGGCCATTATTCTAAATGCGCCCTTGAGGCTCCCACAGTCCCATTCGTCCCATTTCTTGTTGTCTTTCCTTCTTATCCATTCCATGTCTAGTCTTTCTATCTATCTGAGTCCACCTCACTTTCTACCGCCTAGGTCTTAGGTCTGCTAGGGTTTACCCTGAACTACATTGCCTCTGCGTCATCACGTAGGCAAGGACATTTCTCAAATGAGCCCCCGAGGCACTAGGTCAGTCCCTTAGGGTCCATCTCACCAATAAGGATTGTGGAATTCTCCCACCAGGCAAGCAAGTGCAAGCAGAACCCGCTCTTCAAGCAGCAATTTTGTCACAAGGCATTTTAACCTATCCAAAGCAAAGAAAATACCCAAGGCCTTCTAAATGATTTTTACTCAAAATTATGGCAAGAAACAAACACATCTAAATGCAAAAATGTTTTATGAATTGGAAACATGGTTAAAAACATTGAGTCTTGATTTATGCTATCATGCCTTTCTATGCTACTCGAGGATGCCAAAAGCTAGAGATGCTATGATGGGGGCATGATTATTTTCTTTGTTTGCTATTTGTGGATTAATCTTTAGTAATGTGAAGCCTTGTCTAAAGACATGATCAACAAAAGATCATCAAGGACATCAAAGGTCTAACATGAATAGGGACAATCCTTGTTTGTTGACACACAAGCAATACTCAGGTCATCTTGGTTCAATTATACCTCGATGCTTGTATTAAATTGCTAAATCAAAATCCATGTAAGCGATACTCGGGTCATCTCGGTTCAATTTTACCTAGATGCTTGTATTAACTTACAACATTTCAGAAAAAGTACCAAAAAAAAATGCCCAATGATGAAATAAAGCACTTCAAAATACTTGCACCGTCAAGATGTCAAAAGCAAAGCATCCATTATACATCCATTTATACATCCATACATCCATATCCCATGCAATAAAAGATCCACAAAATGTAGAGTATCAATGTTTACAAAAGCTTGTGAGTCCTTCTATCGAGTCATTCTTCTATCAATCAGATTTCTATCTATCATCATATCTTTCATCCTTGTCCAGTCAGTCTGAGCAATGATCCAAATGTAGGTCCATCCTTAATCCATACCAATCAAGTCAAGTCAATCTTGTACGAATGATCCAATCATAATCAGTGATCTTGATCTTTGTCTGGTTGTAAACCAACTCAATCAGTTAATCAATCAATTGTCTTATATAGGACGTAACATTGTCAAAATCAGACTAATACATGCGTCTTACACGACATGTTTTATTTCCTAAAACCAGACACTATCCTTCGTGTTTCTCTAGGGATCTATCATTTCCCGCCATGACAACATGCCTGCCGTGTTGGTCTAGGGATATATCGTTCCCCGCCATGACAACACTGTTGTATATCGTTATCAATTAATCAGTTGGTTTACCACTTGACAGGGGCAATACCTTGTTTGTTCTTGTATCATTTGTGCATACTTTCTTACTTGCTTGTGTGTGGTATCATTCTATCTTGCATTGCATATCATTTAGCTCTTTCTCCAACCAATTTCTTCACCCCAACCTAATTATTCCCTTCGTCTTCGTGAGATTGTCCGTCTCACGTCCCTTCTGCCTCCTTCCCATCCAATCTCTCGAGGGGGCATCTTGTCGTCAAACCTGTACCAGGGGCAAACTGGGGCATGTATCACCATCAGACTTTTTATTCTTTGAAACAACGCAGTAAAATGCATTGCATCAAAGAGGGGCAAAATGTATACGCCTAAAAATGACATGATTCATTCTAAATAAATATTCTTAATATTTATTCCCTTCTTATTTCTTCTATCAATTAAATAAATATTCTAAGTTTATTTGATTGGTTCATTATCCCATAATTAAATAAAATTAATTAATTTAATTAAATTCCCTAAATTCTTCTAATGTTTCACATAATTAAATAATCCTACATTATTTAATTAATCATAAATTCCTCTATCCTAAGTCCTAATTTCATAAATCCACCTCATCTTTCCACCTCACCTTTTCCACCTCACCATGTTGCACATGTAATTAAATATTTTAAATATTTAATTAGCTAATATTCTCTCACCTACATGTCCTATTTATTCTCTAGTCAAAATTAGTTAACTCATCAATCAAATCTGTTAACTAATTAGTCAATTGAGTTCACTGGACAATCTATTCTATTGACTCCTCAATCAACCTAGTTAACTGATCAATCAATTCAGTCAACTCCCCAATCAATTCACTTAACTGATTGGTCTATTCTGTTAACTCTTCAATCAATTTTATTAACTCCCCTATTGCATGATGGAGCTGAGACACATGTCCTCTTCCTATTCGTTGCACGTTCCTCAACCATTCTCAACCATTGATCTTCTTATTTCTTCTCAACTGTTGATCCTCATTCTCTCAAGTCTATAAATGGAACCTTATTCTTCCATTCTATTCATCCAGGCTATTTGTATTGTTACTCTACAGGAATTTACCAGCGTGCCTTTGGTACCTCCATTTCCATTCATTAGATTGAGATCACCATTTTCTTTGGAGCTCATCTTCATTGCACATTTGTCACCACAACCATTTACTATCGACATCCTTGAACACAACAAAGGAGTGCACTCTCTGAGGGCCCTACTTCATACAAGAAAGGACGGTTTTAATAGGCAAACAATAGAAGTTTTGATCCAAGGAAGGTTCGCATTATCTTATTCATTGCTTCATTTAATCTTCTTAGTTTCACTATTCTATTGAGTTATGGGTATTTGATGTTGTTTATTGCATATTCATTGTTTAACCAAATTTCCCTTAACGCTGTCAATTGGAGCAACCCTTTTAGGATCAATCCTAACTCCATCCTTGGAAACAATGTGTCCCAATAGTTTTCCTTCCACTACCCCAAAAGTACATTTCTTTGGGTTAAGTGAAATGCCATATTCCAATGCTTTAATAAAAATTTGTTCTAGATGCGCGCAATGTTGCTCCTCCTTTTTTGAATAAGCAGTTAGATCATCCTGATATACAACCAAAATTGAGTCAATCAATCTTACAAAAGCAACATCTATAGCCCTCTGAAATGTAGCACCTGTATTTGTTAATCCAAATGGCATTCTTACATATACATAAGTCCCCCATGGAGTGGTGAAGGCAGTCTTGTATTGTTTAGATTCTTTTACCTTCACCTAATTATATCCTGAAAATCCATCCATCATGGATAATGGCTCACAACCAGTTACCTTTTGCCTCCATGTTAGGCAGTGGATAATTATCCTTTAAAGAAGATACATTCAGATTTCTAAAATCCACACAAAGTCTTATATCACCATTTTTCTTTCTAATTGGGACAAGATTGGATACCCAAGTTGAGTGTCTAATAGGCACAATTATTCCAGCCTCCCTAAGCTTTACAATTTCTTCTTACATTTTTGGAGCCAGAGTTGGGTTGATAGGTCTTTGTTTCTGTCTGAATGGCTTAGCTCCAGGCTTCAAAGGAATCTCATGCTGGAATAAGTCTTCTCTATAAGATTTTAGGTCCTCATATGACCAGGCAAAGACATGCTTATATTTTTTTAATAAGGCAATCAACATACTCCTAATGTGTGGCTTGAGTTGTTTGCCAATATATACCTTTTGGGGGGCATGGCATGTTCCCAAGTTTATCTCCTCCAAGTCATCCTTGTTTGTAGGAGATGCATTTGTAACAAACTGGTCTCTATTGTCAAATGCTCTTTCTAAAGCAACTAACCCTCTGGGGATTTTATTTGTTTTAAGTTGAATTACTTCTTTCCCCAAAAGAGTTTCTTTTCCATTCACAACTTCTACAAAGTTCTGAAAATCAATCTCCTAGTTCTCATATTCATCTATGCAGTGTAGGAACTTCAACAAATCTCTATCATCATCAAACACCTGCCAACTGCATATATTTTTTGGTACTCTAGGTCTAATTTTAACTTCAACATTTGTAACATCAGACGGAGTGATATCATCCGGCCTTATGGCCACATTAGCTAAAAAGTCTGCCATGACATTATTTGATCTTTCTATCCAATTTATTGAAAAAGCATCAAATAATTCAATTGTGTCCCATACAGCATGTTTATACTATTTTAACCTCTTATTTTTTGAAGCATATTTATCTCTCATTTGGGAGACAATTAATTCTGAATCTCCAAATATTTTTAGCATCTTAATCCCATGCTTCAAAGAAACATTTAATCCTAGTAATAGAGCCTCATATTCTGCAATATTATTTGTGTAGGCAAACTTTAATAGGAAAGAGAATTTCAGAAGCTTACCTGCTGTGGACAAAAACACAACTCTAGCACCAGAACCCTCCTTTGAACAAGCTCCATCAAAATACATAGTCCAAAGACCCTGTTGGTCAAGTTCTTGAATGCAAAAATCTCTCCCTTTGCTTCCTTGATCATCTGAGACAATTATGAAAATCTCACAGTTAGTATCCACAAAATAAACATGCTCTTCTAAAACTTGATCTTCAACTATTTCTGATGACCTTTCTTCTCTGACCAGTTTGACATCTTTACCATTCATTGGGATCATGGCGTATGATAAATCTAATTACATACTTCCTCCGACCAATGCTGCCCGTCTTCTTGACAACAGCATACCATACTGTGGCTTTATGTCAACTACTGTTATGTTCATTCTATAGGTCCTTTCTGGATATGTTGCTAGCATAAAATCCACATCCTTCATGATTCCAATAACTGGTACCTCCTTGGTATCCATTGCATAGCATTTTCCACATGCCTTATCTATTTTCAATCCAGCCTGTTGCATGATAGCCAGAGGCATAATATTTGTTGATGCTCCTGAGTCAAGCATACAATTCTTGATTACTTTTCCATTGATAACAAGGGAGACATAAAATGGTTCAACTTGTGAAGGGAATTTTTTCATGGTCATCCCCAGATAAACTTCAAGAACCTCATCCTCATCAATACACATGGCCTGTTTCTTACCCTGAATCTCAACATTTTGCTTGGCCTGACAAGCCACTCTTGAAATTAGAGACAATGCTTTATTCCTGAATTCTTCAACTTTCATCTTCTCCATCAATGGAACAGAGACCTTTATTTGGGATAAAACCTGAGTTATGTCAAAGGGAGCATAATTTTGAATAATAGTTGTAGCTTGAGATGTGGTTTTATTCTTATCCTGAGCTGACCTAGCCTTAATTTTAATGGCTTTCTGACTGTCATCCATGACCTGAGAGTTCTTATTTTGATCCTCAATTTGGGAATTTTCATTTTCTGGTCTTTGAGAATCATGACTTAGTTTTTTCTTAGAATTTTTCTTATTATTGTTCCATTGCATCTTTTGTGGTCTAGCCCCTTTATGATTATGCATTGGTTGGTTCACAAAGGTGTCTTCTGGTTGACGTGGATCACCAACCTGAGCTTTACCTCTAAGGTTATAGGTGCTCTTGACTTGAGCCACTGCAGCAGTTGTGAGAGCTCTAATATCTTCATCAGAAGGCCTTCTCAAGTTTTTCAGAAAAAATGTGTGAGTCCTGAGCATAAGCATAGTTATCTTCATCATCTTCATCATAGGAAATTTGCTGGCAGACCTGAGTCTCAACATTCATGCTTTCATTAGCATCATAAGAAGAATACTCCCTATTTGTGAACAACATATTGATACTATCATTCTCCATACAATGTGGCTCATTGCATTCATCATAGGCAACAACATTATTATACAAAGACTGAGCAATCATACATTGCGATTGTGAGTGAGGCATCTGACAGATTATGCACCATGGAGTATCATCAACAATATTAATAGCTTTCTTCAAAGGATCAGGAGTCTCCTTAACATTTTGAGCTCTTTGAATTGTGTTGTTGTATGGGAGAATGGGTTTACCATTATGCCAATTAGTGTTATATGGCATATCATGCAATGATGGTCTCTTCTCTTGTCTTTGGTAAACCTGCCTTTCAGGACCTATCCCCTTTTCATTTTTAGCAAGTCTATAACTCAGGTCCTTGACAATAGTTGTCAACTTATCCAATTTCTCCTCAGAAGTAGATGCATTACCTTGAGTACTTTGAGACTTATTACTTGGATTTTGCAGAATTTTTACATCATCCCTTCTGTTTGTCTTACCAGAGGCTTTCCTATTATTTTCAATGTTGGTCGCAATTCTGAAGGCATCCCTGAGACTAGCAGGACCCTTATCTCTTAACCCATAAGCTATTTTAGCATCCAAAGCATTTATATATAGTACTATGCACATTGGTTCATTAGGCCTCATATGAAATGGCAATTTATTCAATACTTTAGTGAACCTAGCATTAAAATCTGCAACCTGCTCATTTGACCCTTTAGTAATACCAGTGAATTCATTAATCAAAAAGCTTGGATCAGTCTTATCACCATATTGTTCTTTAAAAATTCATCTAAATTCTTCCCATGATGAGATACTCTGGTCAGGAAGACCTTTATACCACTCTCTAGCTTCATCAACTAAGGATTACATAAGCAATTTCATAAAAACATCTTCATGTTCAACCTCAAAGTTGTCCATAACATTCTGAAAAGCCTTCAAATGATCTTCCCCTGACACAACACTATTTCCTAAAAACTTTGGTATCTAAGGCCTTACATGTTTATCAATAGGATTAGGGTAACCAGGAATACCATTAAAAACTAGCTGCCTAAATCTATCCAACTGCATAGGCTGTCTACCAAACTGATTTACATTTACATTCCTGTTAGCATTCTGATTTCTCACATTGTTCAATGGTACCCTAACATTGTTTATATTCTATCTCTGATCATTTTGTTGATTCTGAACCTCATTTCTTTGTTGGTTTCTCGGCACATTTACATTATCAAGGGTGGGAACTGAATCATGTTGAGCAATTTTCAGAGCTTGCACTTTTTGTCTCATGTCATCTCTAATTCTCAAAGCCTGCAAATATTCTAATTCAGCCCTCAGGTTCTTCATCTCCTCAGCTAATTCTTCATCTCTAGGCATAGAAGAGGATGGTCCCATTCCATTTTGGTCATCATCATCATCCCTTGGGGACTCAGCTTCTTTAAATCTGTCAAGGGGATCTAAGAAAGGATGTTCCTGAAACACCTCTGATCTCATTCTCAAATTAACACCTTGTTGTCTTTCATATACATCTTGAATTTCAGCCTCTGTGTTTGAAAAATAAGGTGGTTGCTGCTTTGTAGATCTTGGATTATCTTGGATATCATTATTGTTTTTAGGGCTAGGAGAACCCTCTTAACCGGCTTGAACGGTCCCTTTTTTCCTATACATCATTTTTCTAGGTAATTCTTCAAACAAAGGATTTTGCAGGGATCTTCTCCCTTGCATACAAATTTCACTTTACCAGTTGGGAGATTTGTTCGGAGTCACCACATATAACTAGGAGTTAGTTTCTTTTAAAACCAGGGTTCTTACATAAAGCGTTCCCCAGCGAAGTCACCAAATCTATTGGATTTTTTCCCAACTGGATGCTTCCCAGTTATCCCTACAAGGTAGCCATCATTGATCAACAGGATTCCCAGGCCAGGGGCCAACAGTACAGGAGATAGACCCCATAAATATCTCCTCTTCTTTAGGCTCTGCAGAACCAAGGGTGTATTCCCTACTCAACATCCATCAGATATGCACATGAACTTACTGGGATGTTGACACAAAGCAGATAAATCCTCTTTTATGCAGACCAAAATTGTAAAATAAGTGCAAAGGGGCTAGCTTTGGGCCTAATGCTCAGTTGTGAATCAGAGGATTTTGGTCCTAAAAACTACTATTATCCTAAAGGTTTGTATTTGAAGTTTGAGTTTGTTTTTGTATTTGGATGCAAGACTGGGACCTTGGGTTGTAACCTCAATACATGACCAGACTGGTGCCTATCTAGGGCTCGGAGTTAATAGACATACACATGTGAATGATGATCATAAACTTGGATCAGTAACTAGGTTTCAAGGGGAGATTTTAGTGTCTGCCTTACAGATACTTCCCAAAATCAAGTGCTTAGTCATTCATACTTGATGGTATCTATGCTGCAACATACTTTCTCAATGCTTAACCTAAAACATTTAATTTGTTCCTTGAAGAAAAGTAAGAGATTAGACATTCAACACAGAAAATCCATGTTCCTGAATCCTAAATAACCCTTAGCTATTTTGATTCAAAAGAAAATATGCCCACAACTTGGAGACAAACAACTAAACACATGCAACAATGTATTTCTCATATAAATGCAACATGAAACCAGCAGAAATATGCATAAAACATTCAACAAGTGATTCATAAACTCACAAGACACCCAAAACAGAGCCACCAACGAAGTTGTATCTTATTACATCACCCAAAATGTGTCCAGTTTTCAACAACCCCTAAAAATGAGTCACACAGTCTTCATATACAGCAAGACTATGTACTTAGCATTCAATTACATGGTCACCTCAAAAATTCAAAATTCTGCCAGATATAGTGCACCATTAGGATGGCGCCCAGAACATCAATGTAACAGGCAGAAGAAGAGGCTGGGAGTGGTTGAACTTGAGACCCGTGCTGCCACCTGGGGATTTTCTTCTTTAATCAAGTAGTTGGCCCGTCCATGTCCTTGACCATACCTCTATAACATTTGCCATTAATGGTCAACCTACCAGCGGCCTTGGAAACACAGCAGACTACGTGCTTTGGAAATTTCTCCTGCCAAGGATGTAGCTGAGAATGCATAGGAGAAACCCTCCCCTCCCTTCAAACATTTGAATTAGAACCATCGATTCATTTCCACCCGCTGAAATCTATAGCCTCAATTTGAACGGGTGAGCTATTGGCCAATGAGATCATGTCGTGCGGGTGCTTCTTGTTCCTTTGACTTTTCATAGCATGGAGATACATTCTCTCTTTTTTTTCCCACTTTACCTTTTAAAATCCTTATATATGCATCTGCATATACATACAACCGCTTCCGGACACGTGGCAACCTTTGATTGGAACTCAGTCACTGTGCAGTTGTATCTCCATCGGCCATTGGAATGACCCAAGAAGTGTTCGCCGATATGGGAAGTCTGGCCGATGACCCTTTGAAATTGCCTTGCATATTACCGATGTACATTCTGACTTGTACATGCCATCAGAGCATCAGAAAGACTTCTGAATGGGCTTCCGATGAAACATGTCACGATGACGACTTGCTTGTATTTCATCGGCCATCAGAGGGACTTTTGACAAGGCTGCCGATAGCTATTGGTACGGTGATGGCTATGTGACGGGAACAGGAGGTGGCATAAAGCAAAGGGGTCGATCACTCAATGAACGCTAAGACATGAAGTTACAACTTAAGTGACTGAGTACCTACTGCAGACGGTCATCGATAAAAAAAAAGAAGTAATGCAAGAGGCTGAAAAAAAAACAATCTAAGGGATTAAGGGTTTAAGGGAACAACATACAAGCTTGCAGACTCGACTCAAAACCCTAACCCTAGGTAGGCACCACCACAGTCCATCACTACATTTAAATGAATCCTCTTCCCAATGAACATGTAGTTCAGCTTCAATTGAACGCACAAGCATGCAACTGAGTCTCCGCCCTGAGGTGAGTAAAGTAGTAAACTTCATGGAATCTTTATTCTTTGATGTTGTTCAACATTATCATGTAGTTGAAGGAGAAGATCTTGTCTTTTTCCATCCAAGGCAGTGTTGGACCGTGTTGCTGACAGATTCGCAAGTTGGAGAGACAAGTTAGCACAAATCATTTGAATTTAAATTGGAAGTGGGAGAACGGTGTTAGAGAACATAGCCAAACAACAAAGTTTCCAAATGGAATTGATTATAACTTGTCTGCATGAGTGGGAGATGAGATCGTATGATAAAGAGGCACTGAGAAGAGCTGCTTTCCAAGACCAGGCCCGAGGGAAAAGGGCAGGTAGAGAAGTGAAAAGGGACTACCATAATATTCGAGCATGAGTGCAGAACCAAAAGGCATGTTTGATAGACTCCACTTTGGCACAAAAGGGTCATTTGGGAAGAGGGGAGATAAATTTGAGGTGGTTACCAATGGGCAGCTTAACATGAAGTACTTTCCATGCCAAGAGTTGTGACTGAGAATCCACTTTGGAATTCCATATTTGAAGGCTGAGTTTATTCCATTTGGACCATTGGAAAGTACAATTCCATATAGCATTGATTCATGGTGAGAGAGTAATTGAGGGGAGGATCTGTCTGTAAATAGTTTGAAGGGGGAAAAAATAGATGCTGCTGGCATTAGGCCACCTCCAGTCATTCAAGAAGTTAGCATGACATTCCAAGGACAACAAACTCCAGAGTTTAGGAGTAACTAGCTGTTGAATATCAAGAATTGGTTGTTTATCAGAGGGAGAGAGGTGGAACTGGGTTTTAAGGAGTGGCCATGACTTCCATTGAAAGGTGGTAATGTCCCATAAGTCTCGAAACACTTGGATACTTTTTTTATAAAGGTGTCTTCCTTTGAAGACAATAATGGTTCATAGTGGTTTGCCATTTTGTTGAATCAACTGGTTCCACCAAATGGAGGAGTCAGCAAAACTTAAACCATGGCTGAAGGACTGATCGAACCAAATGAGTCTTTTGGAGGTGATCTGCCAAGCTTTCCAAATGGAATTAAAGGGAATAGAGCCATGGGCTTTGAGAAAGGGAGCAAGCAACAGTTTGTCATTCCAACTAACGGTGTCCCAAGGGTGGCCAGCTGAAGCAGATTATATGCAAAATCTGACCAGATACTTCCAAGGCGCATGTCCCTCCAAAGCTCTAACTATCCACTTAGAAGTAAGGTAAATTCCTTGTGAGTACGGATCAATGATACCTAGACCCCCTTTGTCCTTTGGTTGAATGTGATATTGCCAAGAAGTAGAAGGCAATCCCTTTTTGTTCCCCCATTTAGCCCATAAAAAGTTCTTAATAAGTTGAGTGAGTTGGTTATAACACTTTTTGGAAGGCAGCCAACATGAGGAAATATACACATGACTAGCAAGAAGAATTTTGTTTTCCACTTGGATGCGACTAGCCATGTATAAGAACCTGTTACTCCAATTCAAGAGTTTTCCCTTGATTTTATTCAAAAACCAATTCCACATGTCTTTGAGAGAAACTCCAACACCGAAGGGGATGTCAAGATATGTAGTGACTGAACCATGTTTTATTTCTTGCCATTCAGGTGGGACCCAAGCTGGATGGGGGTTTGGACAAGTCATAATAAATTCAGTCTTGTGCATAGCCAATTTGGACCCTAGGTCTAAAGTATCAATGGTGTGGGTCACCTCTTCAGCTGAGTTTTGGATAAAGAGCATACTGTCATCAACAAAGTGGGAATTGAGGGTGATGGCATCATTTGGTAAGTGTATCCCACAGATAAGTTTGTTGGCCTTCGCATGGTGGAATAGATACCCAAGAGCATCAGTTGTAAGGACATAGAGGAAAGGCAAAAGGGGGAAACCTTGGCAGATAGACCTCTGAAGGGGGAATTGGGGGGAAAGAGAGCCATTAACAACAATTCAAGCATTAGCATCCATGAATAACATTTTGATATGAGCACAAATTTTTGGGCCAAACCCCAACCATTGCATCATGTGAAGGATGAAAGGCCACTGAATGCGATCATAGGCTTTATCAAAATCAAGTTTGACAATAAGAGCATCTTGGGCAGTTTGTTGGGCCCACTCAACTATCTCCCATGCTAACACAAGATTGTCTAGTATAAATCTACCTCCTAGAAATCTAGTTTTCTCTGGTCGCACTATCATTTGGGTAATATATTTTATTCTACATGCTAAAGCTTTGGCTATGATCTTGTAGGAGGTATTAAGCAAGGTAATAGGTCGCCAACCAGCCACGGTGTCTTCATCCTTGCCTTTGGGAATGAGTTTAATAAGGCCCTGGTTAATAATCGGTCCCAATGTTCCAATTTCCACTCCTTCAAGATACACATTGTAAAAGTCTTCATGAATGTATGGCCATAAAGCCTAGTAGAACTCCATAGGTAAGCCTTCCATGCCAGGGCTCTTCTCGATAGCCATGCTATAGAGATCATCATCAATTTCTTCCATGGAGAGAAGGTTATCAAGAAAATTACTATACTCAACCTTAATTTTGTGAGGAATACATTTAGCCACACAGTCCTCAACAATGGAAATAAGAGGGTCACCTGTTGTCTCATCAGTGAATAGCTGTTTATAGTAGTCTAAAAAAGTTTGCATGATGATAGAGTGACTGGTTTGAGGAGTGCCATCCGCAAATTTAGTGATAGAAATTTGTTCTTTTTTATGTTTATGTTTCAAATATTGAAAGAAGAATTTTGATCCTCGATCACCATCCTTGATCCATTAGAGATGGGCACGCACTTGAGCACCTTTACCTTTGTAAATAGCTAATTTCCTAAGCAAGTGCTAAGTACGTGCAACCAATTACTGTAGCAAAATGTCATGGGGGTTGGCAGTAAGGAGGGAACGGCCATGAATAAGTCATCCATTAAGGGGTTTTTCAAGTCTGCATCTTTTAGCAACAGCTCTCTAGCCATAATCATGAAGAAAAGAGGTGCAACAGGAAATAGTTCTTTCCCACCAACTGATCCACCTGTCTTGTTGGGGTTTAGGGTCAGCATTCCAAGTAGCTAACAAGCCAGCAATGCAGTCTTGTTGTTGCAGATGAGTCACATTGAGTTTGAAAGGAAGATCATTGGGGAGAGTTGGGGAGTTGGAAAAGGATAAGGTGGTGAAGATGGGGAAGTGGTCAGAAATGGTGGTTGTGAGGTCAAGAAAAACCATAAGGCCCAACTGTGAAGGTATGATACAATAATTGGGAGAGATATAGAACCTATCAAGATAGCTCATCTTCCTTAGAAAACCTTCACAACAGTTGGACCAGGTGTACCAATGAGGCATGTGGAAGTCTTTTTTACCTAAAAGCGGATCATAAACACCTAAAGAATTATGAGCTAGAGTCCAAGC
This sequence comes from Cunninghamia lanceolata, assembly GCA_027924645.1. NCBI lineage: Eukaryota > Viridiplantae > Streptophyta > Pinopsida > Cupressales > Cupressaceae > Cunninghamia > Cunninghamia lanceolata. The sequence continues at coordinate 6,544,248 of BSBN01000209.1, forward strand.
ATCAAATTCCAATTGAGACAAGCGGGAATGACTATCCTAGCTATGATCAGTGGGATGCTCAACCATGTTGAAATCACCCCCCAACACCCAATCAACATTAGGAAGGTTAAGGTGCATCCATTCCCAAAGCAGAGTCCTTTCTAGAGAAGTGTTGGAGGCATAAACTGAGCAAAACCCATAGACGGTGCCATGGATGAGGACAGTGACCCAAATGCAACAGTTATTAGGGTCACTTCCAGCAGCCACCACATGTTTAGCAATCCAAGGCACAAGGCCAAGTACAGCTCCACCACAACCTTCGAAGTGATTGGTGTGGAAAAAGAGTGCCTCTTGCCAAATGCAAGCAAGGGTGGCTTTTAAATGGGTAGCACTAACTTTTACTTCTTACAGCATGAGAATATCAGAATGATGAAGCTAAAGAGACTATCTAACATGATACTTCTGAGAGGGGATTATTAAACCCCACACATTCCAGGACTGAATGTTGCAGTTCATTGGGAGGAGTCAGGGAGAGTTTCTTCATCCACCAAAAGAGCATTGAATTGATTGGCTGATTGGCTTGCTTGTTGAGCCAAAGATTTTCCCTGCTTAATTCTTTCACGAGAAGGCGATCGGGATCGGGAACAAGGTTGATGAGCTGCTTGTGCAGGAGAATCCAGCTCGGGATAGTTGGTATCAGTAGGGGAGAGGATTTCTTTTTGTCTCTTAATTGCCCTTAGAATATCACTATGGACAACATATTTAAAGGAAGGGGGACTGTGAGGTGGGGGAGATTGAAGGGAAGAGGAGGGAGTTGAGTCATGAGGAATGGTAGTAGTGGGAGGAGGAGAGGAATTGTCAAGAACTTGAGTTGGGGCTTTAGAAATAGTGAGGGGCTTTAAAGGGGCAGCAAAAGAAGAAGGATTGGAAGGATGTGACTCATTAGAGGATGATGGCACTAAACATAGTTTACAGATAGGGCAGTCACAGATGAGATGACCTTCCCGACGGCAATAGAAGCAAGCATTTGGTTTATTGAGGTAAGTGATTTGCTGGTCAAACTCAAAACCTGGTTCTACAAGTTTGATAGTATCTAGAAGGGTTTGAGTGAGGTCCATCTCAATGCATGCATGAGGTTGAACACGCAGGCTAGATCACTTATCAGTATTCTATTTGCACCAGAGAACCTTACCTAGTTGAGAGGCTATGTCATACATGAAAGGGTGGAATACTAGATTCAGGAAAGTGAACTCAACCCATATCGGGTATTTTGATTTTGAGATACCCTCAGGATGAAATTCAAGGTCCCAGGCTTGAACATAACAAGTTTGTCCACAGATGATCCATGATCAATATTGGAGGACTATACGGGCGTGATCTAGATCAATGAAGGTACATGCCACATATCCCCTACCCAGACCTCTAAAAGATTCTATGTTCCAACCCTTTTGTTCCTAGGTGTTATGGGTCCACTTAAAGAAATCCTATTCATATGGGACTCCTTTAAGGAAAAATAGAATAACTGTTTTGGTCTTGCAATCAGTAATAACATCAACAATATCATCCTATAGTTCGAATGAGATGATTTTACCTTCTATATTGCCACCGAGAAGGGCTGAGGATTTTTCATCCTGTATGTTTTTGTTTGGTCTAATATCAAAATGAGATGGAGGGCTAGAAAGAACTCCATTCAGCTATGCAGTCACGTTTTGTTGAGGAGATGCCTCAGGACTCACAAGGAAGTCTGGTTGAGTGGCTATAATGTCAGAATCATCCAAAGTCAAGTGCTTATCTAAATGAGTGACTCCTTTATTTTTGTCAGCTTCTACTGCTCTGCGCTCCCTCACTTTTTTTTGATTGGGGATGCCTTGGGATTTAGCAGCTGGATGGATTCTGAATCCACTGATTGAGGGGCCTGTGAGGCCTTGAAGTGACCTATTTTGGCATGAAGTAGGAGACCAATCAACCGTTGATGAGGCGTAGCAGAAACCCTAAACCACAGGAGGAAGATGAGGCATTTCAGAAAACCCTAACCTGTTCCACAGTTTCCGTTCGAAATAACTCTTTCTCTTATTTTATTTGCATAATTCTGGATTTCATTTTTAGTGTCGACTCTTCCACTTAGTGTGTGATTGCATGAACAATGAGAAGTTCCTTTGTCTTGTAAACCAAATAGAAATCTAAAATTCCTCCATGGGAATTAAAAGCTCTAGACTTAAAAATATTATTTTCAAACAATAATCTAGACCATAACATTAATTATAACAATTGTTTTAATTTTTCATTTTTTTTAAAATTTAATGGCCGATAATTAAAATGTTAATTGTGGAAAGATGGGATTGCCACCACGGGCTAAAATTACATCTAGTAGGTATAAAATTTTGTGAGGAGTAACTATAAATTCCAAGGATTATTGTATGCTTGCTGAAATAAAGAGAATTGGCCATTTTCTAGGGGTTCCTTTGTAACATCAACCAATTCGCGGGTAGTTAATAGAATTTTGGCCACAACCAAAAATCTTACCTGACAGTCATGAAATTAAAATTGGAGGCTCATTATGAATTATCTAAATATGGGAAATCACGATGATAAAGAATTCAACCATTTCACTCATGTTGTTTGGGCACACTCCTAACTATTGGAATGTCAATTTCAAGCCCACAACTTATTTGAACACCATGAAATCAGATTAGAAGGAATTTATGAATTATCATTTTTTTTTTCAAATAGAATTTGGCTATGACCTTTGGATTTCAAGATTTTAATGCCTAAATTTTTAGGCTAGCTTGCCATTCTGGGGTAAAAAACTAAGACATCTTTGCATAACTAAGGGTCAAAGCCTAGGAAATAGGCACAAAAGCAAGTACCAACACCCTCTCTTCCCATAGTTCCAACACTTTTCTTCTCTTTCCTGATGTTTTGGATCACCCTCTTGGTTTGGATCTATCTTTTGATTTATCATTGGCCATTCCTCAAACATGGAGTGCATCCTTTGAGCCATCATTCATGGATTTCCTTCTTGTCTCCTCTAAAAGAAAAGTAACAATGAGACCATTTTCATCTTTAGCTTTGTAACACCACCACTAATGGAAATAATTAAATTTTCCCAAGTTTCAAGTAAGGAATAAAGTAGTAAAATATATTTATCTTCTTCCATCTTAACATCTACAAAAACTAGCTAACTCAAAATAAAGTTAAGTGCATTTAAATCATCTACAACTATATCACCATCATTCATTTTCAAAGAATACAAACATCTTTTGAGACATGATTTATTTGTTAGACTTTTAGTTTGATAAATATCACCTATCCTCTTCCACAACTTGTATGTTGTGGTCTCCTCAGAGACATTCAAGAGAATGAAATATGCAAGGCACAACTGAATGGTTTGTCATTCCTTCTTTCCCAACTTTATACAATCTTCATAAGAAATTAAAAATGGATTTGTATATTTTTCAACATCTTTCCATTGATCTCTTTATTAAAGAATACCTTCCATCTGAAGCTTCTATGACTCATACCCAGTGCCATTTAATTTCTTAATCTATGAACAAGAGGTAGAGGCCATGATTTCCAATTCTTCACAAATATATGAAAACACTTAAAACAAAAGATCCTAGTATAGCCAAAAAATATTAAAAACTTCTAAAAAGGTATCCCCCTTTATATAGAATCAATCTTTGATACCAAATGTTGTTAACTCAATGTGAAGAAAGCTTACGATAATTTTTTCAAAGTGCTGCAAATCTAATTTGAGTTATGCAACATTGGATTACCCCTAAAACATAAAGTGTGAACCATAAATCAACAAGTAATAAAATTAACAAACCATAAAGATTCAACACATAATACTAGATGTACATGGAAAAACCTTTTCAAGAAAAAAATCCACCATAAAAAGAGACGCTTAAGAATGTACTAATATTTAAGTAGAATATACATATGCAACACTCTAACTCCCTTTAATCTAACAACACTTTGGTAGTGCATGTGTATCTAAAAATAATTTATGAAATTACTATCTTATGCCTGTAATTTATAGAAAATGGTAGAGGAATACCATAAAATAGTTTTCAAAAACAATGTACCATCAAAACCATGGTAAAATTGAAAAATTCCATGCCCAAATGAAGAGGATCTTATGAGATTAGTAAATGTAACTCCTAAGGTGTCAAATATAGAATATATATCTCTCACACAAATAGTAGACATCTTTTAGTTATAAATCCTTCATAATGGTACACATCATAAGGTAGGTGTCTAAATTCAACTCCATGCATGCGTTTGGACCCCACTAATGATTAAAAATGCTCCTTAAGTCCATTATAGTGCCCAAGTTGAGGAATAACCTAAAAACAACAATTTTAACCAGCACTGCCAACTCCACCTCCTTCACAAATACCACTACAACAAATATTAAAATTTAACAAGGAGAATAATAATAAAATAATGATATCTCTCAACAACATAGTTCTATTTAAGACAATTATATCTAAGAAAGGTTAAATTTAACATTATAAGCTTGAACATTGGTATATTTTTAAATGCACTTGTCTGGGTTTGAGTGTGAAAATGTTGCCACTATAAATAGTGAGCATGGAGGTGGGATACCTCCACATGGGCCCTCACCTGCATTGACTGAGGGCCTTTCAAGAAAAATGTTGAACAAAATGAAATCCAAGACAAAATTTTCTGGATGGATTTATTCAAGTCTCCCACTCCTAAAGTTAGAGAGGAAGGTATTTCATATAGCACTTTAGAGGAAAGCATCTCCTTGAAGATTGAGGATTGAACCATTGACACACTTGTCTTTAAAATGGATAATACACTATTGATAAATTTTTTGGGAGAGATCCTAACATAGAGATGGTTCACAAATGGACAAGCTCTAAATGGTGAGTTAAAGTGATGCAGAGGCATCCACACTATATCATTCGCATATAGCATGAATGTCTGCAGACCAACCTCATCATCATCATCTTCGCCATCATCATCATATTCCGCTTTATACTGTCAGCATCATCATGTTTCCTAAAACCAACAGCATCATCATATTTCGGACACTCGCAATTGTCCTCCTGCCGACTACTGTTCATCTCCGCCGCCAGTCGCTTAACATCATCATCATGATATTCAGCGGGCGCACACATCCTCCGGTTGCACTGTTCATCGGGCGCCGGACTCCATCGTCATCATCATATGCAACACTTCCTTCGTCAGCAGGATATTCAACATCCGGTTGTCCCAAATATCCTGATGACGTTCCACTTCAACAACTTGCCTTCGATGCTCCACTGCCCGATGATACAAGCAACAGCATCATGATATAAATTATCCGGTTCTCTTCGAAACCTCCTGATGATGATGTTAACACAATTTCCTGCTACGGACTTCCGCCGATACCTTAACACTTGACGACAGCAGGATAAACTCGCAGAGGGGGATATCTCAATATCCTGATGACGATGACGTCATATCCTGATGACGATGACGTCACCCAATATCCTGATGACCTTCTCAATACTTAGTCAAAAATCCAAACTTTCTCTCCCGCATCTACTCGCGATATGCAGATGTTTGGCACTCCCGATATGATGATCCTGATGCCGATACACTCCTCGGCTCCTCCTGCTGATGATCACCCCGACGAACTCACACTTCCTGAAATCGACAACATCATGCCGATCTTCTCCACTTATCCGGATGACGATGTCCGAACTGTCTGCAGGATATTTGCAGAAATATCCTGATGATGCCGTTTTAACAGACTTCTTCACTTAGCGAAATTTCCCTTCGCCGATCCACCAGGGATGACCCGATCCAACTCAGGGTGATCTTCCAACTCAATCAGCTTATCAACTCGACCTAGCACATGAGGATGCTAGGGTCTTCAACATCTCTTGACCGCGATCCTGCACACCTGCATGCAAACAAACAAACTACTACCTACCCTAATGTACATTACCATTCCACCGATCAGACAGATCAACCGGTGGAATGGATCAGGAAATCCATGCAGCCACGCAAACCAGCAGATCGATTATACAAAGGAGATCAACAGAAAATGAAACAGGATCTTTATTGATTCAAAGATGCAATACAATATGATGTTCCTCACACAGAACACTCAACTCCTCTGCTTGATGCAACACTACACTGCCGATCGATGATCTCTACCATCAACCGATCTCATGCTTATAAAGATTTCCCTACGAGTACTACTGACCCGACTCCAAGCGGCTGGGAGACCCCACCGAACATACATCATGACAGCTGTTACAACTAACTAGCTAAAAATAGCAAAAGCCTGGTCAGCATGATCTTATCATGATCAGCGTGACCTTATTACATGCATCTGGTCTTAACAGACCTTCTTGGAAACACAAACAAGACCTAAACTACTAACTGCCTTATCATGACCAGCTGTCAGGTAGGTGCTCCTGCACCATAAAGGGAGTGTGGTGATGAGTTCCCTTCCTAAGGGACTTTTACTTTTGTTATTTTCTCTTAAGGAGGACTATACCCAAGTTTTGGTGAGTGGCCCTTGATTTTTTTGGAAATCTAGTGTTTCACTTTGCAAGTGGGAGCAAGATTTGACCTTAACACTAACCTTTCTACTATTGCTACAACCATGATCTATCTCCCTAACCTTCATTTGGAGTACTAGGATGTAGAGATTATTGCAATAAAAACTAACACATTCAGACATTTCTTGACCCTTGATAATGTCACAAGATGTAGAAGTATAATGGTTTTTGAAAGATGCTTTATGAATGTGGAGGTTAGCAAAGTTCTCCCAAATTCCATCATGTTGGAGTTAAAGCTTGGGCACTTATCACAAAGCAACCTTTATGAAAACTCAACCCTTTTATGCTAGAACTCCTCCAAAATAGGTCACTTGATTAATGTTTGTCCTAGTATGGAAAAAGATAAGAGGTCCAATGATGAAGTAAAGATTCAAAATAAAGGGAAAAAGTGTGAACTAAGTTCTGGAGAAGGGGAGACCTCTATGTTGGAAATAGTCTGGACAACTGAGAGGGGGGGGGTGAATCAGTTGTCTCACATATTTAACTTTTTCTACTTTTAATCTTCTTTATCAACTTACAATCAGATCAATAATGTAAACATTAAAGCATGAATCAACAACACATGAGTAGAAATAAACTTAACACCAATATTTTTATGTCGAAACCTGGTTAAGGGAAAACCACGGTGGGGGTTAACCCATAAGATTCGTACCCTATTAAAAGTACTTAGAAGAAAAGGGAAGGCACATGCCTTCAGGCTCACTGCCTACATAATTTATTTTTAATATAGAAAGAATTAACTGATAAATAACATCTCCTTCATGCCTAGTTCAGTTTCATTGAGTGCTCACAAAACTTCTGCTATGTCTCAAATACTTCTTTTCTAACTCTTCATCAAAACAACTCTTGTTCTTCTACTTCTCCTCTTCTCCACTCTGCCTTCGATCCTTTCTTCAGATTATATTATTGTTGCACAAGGATAATTTTCCACAACTTATCAACAAGTACTTATATGCTTCATTAACCTTGGAATGAACATCAAGGTTAGCACTACAAGCATCTGACTTAATGCGAATCACTAAGTTGTTGGTCAAACATAACTGGGACTCAAATCTTCTTTAATCAACACACCATGCTCCATAGAAATGCTCTTAGATCATCCACAACATGCTTGAATCATCTGGTCAGCCAAGACTAGGAAGAACAACAACACCAAGAAGGAAATCTTCATTAACATGCTCAAACTTTAGTGCGGACCTCCAACATAGTAGTCATATAATCTAGAGACTTCCACAAGCACATTGAGTTCAACAAAAACATCTACATTCTTCCAAATCATTAGAATCACTTGCATCTTCCTCTGGAACCTCAAGAACACTATCTACCATGACTGTCACTTTAGAAAGATTTCTTGCAGACCTCCAAACCATGAACTACTTGAATGGATGATACACACAGACTTCCCAAACATGCCTCCAGATCTGTAGATCATCATTTGGCATATTCAGAACAATCCGGACCTCTTTCATGTCGCTCTATCTCTTCTAAACACTGCAAAACTGGTTCTACTCAGATGACCATAGCTTCATCAAATCTTCATGCAAACCCTTCAAAGATTAACTGGAGCTTCTTCAGACAATCCTCTACTCATCCATATGGTCCACATACATTGATCCTCATTAATTTTCTCAATATCCTCAACAATCCAGTCTTCTACTCAGGCAGCAAAATAGGATACAATTGACACCAATGGCAACAAGGATATGTTGACATCAATGACAACACGGCTTAGGCATACCTACTGGATTTGAATCTTCCATTCCAAACTTCTTCAACAATTCTTTCACATACTTAGATTAAGATATAAAGATACCTTTATTTGACTGAGTGATTTGCAGACCTAAGAAGAAATTCTTCTCACCAAACATGGACATCTCAAATTCACTTTGCATCTGATCAGCAAATGTTTTGCACATGCTCTCATTTCCACCAAAAATGATATCATCAACAAATACCTCAACAATTAGAATATTCTCATGATCAATCTTGAAGTAAAGATTACTGTCAACAGTGCCTTTGTTATATCCTAGCTTTAGCAAATACTTATCTAATCTTGTATACCAGGCTCTTGGGGCTTGTTTGAGTCCATATAATGTTTTCCTCAATCTGCAGACCATATCTTTCTGATCAGACAACTAAAATCCTTCCGGTTGCTCAATGTAGACTTCTTCTAACTCTTCGTTTAGGAATGCTGATTTGACATCCATCTGAGAGACCTTGAAATCTTTATAAGTAGAAAATGCAAGAAATAACCTAACTGCTTCTATTCTTGACACTAGAGCAAAAGTTTCTTCAAAATCAATTCCTTCAACTTGAGAATATCCTTTGCATACCAACCTTGCTTTGTTTCTTACAACTTCACCATCTTCATTTAGTTTTTGGAAGACCCATTTAGTTCCAATCACATTTTTGTCCTCTAGTCTAGAAACAAGATCCCAAGTGTGATTCTTTTCAATTTGCATTAATTATTCTTCCATTTTCTATCTCTTATTATTTGATCTTCAGGATGATTCTTCTTTACATACCTGGGAGTTTTGGGATTTGCTTGAACTTTTGATTCTTGAGCTTGTTTCTCAACTTCTGTACTAACCTCTTGAATTGCTGGATTTTCTAAATCAATCTAGATTTGAGTCTGAGTTTGCACTTGCCTTTCTTGACTTGGATTTTCATCTTGATCATTAGAATCATATCTGCAAGACCTGGAATGTCCTTCCTTTCTCTCATCAACTTTGACATTAGCACTTTCAACAATCTTTTTCAACCTCTTGTTGAAGCACCAGTATCCTTTGCTTTGAGTAGAGTAACCCAAAAAAATTCCTTCATCACTTCTTGCTTCAAACTTGCCTAGATCCTCATCTCTTTTGATATAGCATTTACTACCAAAAAATCTAAAATATCTCACAAGGGGGATGACCAAACTAAAGTTCATAAGGAGTCTTACCAGAATTGCCTTTTATCTGCACCTGGTTAAGAGTGTAGACAATAGTACTCACAACTTCTCTCCAATAAGCTTGTGGAACATTTGTTTCCATCATCATGGTCCTGGCAGCTTCTTGAATGGTCTGATTCTTTCTTTATACAACTCCATTTTGCTGAGGAGTCCTAGGAGCAGATAACTGTCTTTTTATTCCATGCCTTTCATAGAATGTATCAAACTCACCGGAGGTAAACTCTCCACCTCTGTCATATCTCAGACACTTTATCTTCACACCAATCTCATTTTCCACCATAACTTTGAACACTTTGAATTTGTCAAGAGCTTCTGATTTTTCTTTTAAGAAAGTTACCCACATCATCTGGGAGTAATCATCAATCAGTAACATAAAATATCTATCTCCTTACACACTCCTAATTCTAGCAGGACCACATAGATCAGTATGCACAAGTTCCAATCGCCCACTTGAAAATTGTTCTTTACTTTTGAATGATGTTTTGTTCTATTTACCCAATTGACATTCTCTACATATGCTATCAGGTTTCACAAGTCTTGGAAGTTCTCTCATAGCTTGAGTAGAACTTATCTTGACAATGTTATCAAAATTCACATGACACATTCTCCTATGCCACAACCAACTTTGATCTGTCTGAGCAATCAAACAAATTTTACAAGAACAACTTAATTGAAATATGCTACCTCTATTTTGTGTACCAAATGCAATTTCAGTTCTAGAGCTTTCCAAGATTCTGCATATGCCATCCTTGAATCAATGATCATTGTTGAAAATGAAGGTAGAACTGCTGCTATAAACTTTAAAATTTTGTGTATGCAAAGCTGAAATTAAGATTAATTTGTAACAATTAATGAACAAGTGCTTATGCACTTTCAAACCAATGTAGAAGAGAAGAGAAAAAAAGAGAAGAGAAGAGAAGAGAAAAGCTTGCACAATATTTACGTGAAGAAATGCTTTCAGGAAAAAACTCCACACTCAAAGATGTTTCCTGCTTGTATTAAATCCCTTTGGAAAAGATTACATTCAATACTAAAATTCCTTTAAGTCCTTGATGCACTTCAAAAGCTTCTTCAATCTTCAAACCTGTAAAAAACTTCAAAAAAACTTCTTTCTTTTTTCTTCAAAAAATTTTTCAATAAAAAAACTTCTTCAATAAAAAAGCTTCTTGCTTTTTTATTCTAAGTCAAAAAAGCTCTTTGCTTTTTTATTTTAAGTCTTTTACAAAAACCTTCTTTCTTTTATCTTCTAAGTCTTTTTCCTCAAAACAACTCTCTAGAAAATGTATGGGGTTTTCAATTAAATCAACAACCCTCTTTTAATTCAACAACTTCTAAATCCAAAAGCTTGAAACTCAAATTATAATAAATTACAATTGATAACATAGCTTCCAAAGCTCATGCAAAAATCAAGCTCACTTAAATTGAAAATACTAAGCTCAAACAAAGTCCAAGCTTTGAGTTAATTGCCCCTTCATGATGTGTGCACACAAGTATGCTAAAAATAGCTTTGCCAACATCAAACATAATTCTAAATAAAAGCAACAACTGAAAGTCCCAAGATTGGGTGCTCAAGTTATCCCAATCTATTTCAGTCAACTGAAGTGATCAACACACACCAATTCTCATTCAACAACTTACACAATTGATGTCCTCAATGTTATTCTGAATTACTTTGTTCTGTACATGCAAGTGACATGCAAACACTGGATCCAACATGCAACTGATACCCATTACCTGAAACACTGAGATGTACCATCCTGCAACTTTTGGGAGTTGGAGTGTCTTGCAAGTAATATCTTAAAACTGACATGCAAGCATTTTCAACAACATGCAACTGATACCCATTTCCTGAATCACTGAGATGTACCATCTTGCAAGTTTCTAGAGTTGGAGTGTTCTGCAAGTAATATCACAAAACTGACATGCAACTACATGCAAGGTCATATAACTGACATGCAAGAACATACAAGGTCATACAAGTCCATAGGAATGACATGCAACAACATGAAAGCACATGCAACAACATGCAAGGTCATACAAGTCCATAGGAATGACATGCAACAACATGCAAGCACATGCAAGTGACATGCAACAACATGCAAGCCAATATGAGCAACATGCAACAACATGCAACAACATGCAAGTACATGCAAGTAACATGCAAGTAACATGCAACAACATGCAAGTACATGCAAGCTACATGCAAAAACATGCAAGTCTATGCAAGCTATTCTGACTACATGCAAGCAATATCCAACTCATGCATCTCTAACACTATAGTTAACTCCAACATTATATCCATGCATGGTGTCTCAACATTATCCACTGATGTACATAAAAAAAAACACAACTCCAAGTCTAAATATAAGTCCCCATCAAAAGGGGACACCCAAGTTTAACTCCCACTCACTAGGAGTTATCAAACTCTCAAAATAGACTTAGGAGAAGTCAAGAAAGTCTTCATGGCCCCCACTCTAAAAATGGATGCCCAAGTTTGAACTTATCAATTAGGAATTGATTGCAAAAGTCAAAGTGATATAATTAATAGATAGTTAATCTCTCAAAGTCTTTATGTGTTGGAGAACACATTCCAAGAACTTTGGAGACACATGAAATGGTTAGTGTTAAGGGAAAATTGGATTTAAATGAATAATCAATATATCAATATCAAAATACCCAAAACTCAACGAAATACAGAAACAAAGAGATCAATCAAACAAAAGAACTTCAAAAAACCTTTGCAAACCTCAAAGATTCATAGCTTCCGTTGGTTGCCTATCTCAATCGATCTTGCATGTATGAATAACGCCCTCAGAGAGTGCACTTCCTTGCTATGATTCCAAGATGTCAAATGGGAACAGCTATGATAGTTTCACCATGAAGATGAGCTTCACAACAATGATAGTAGTGTGTAGTAACGAGTGTGATCGCAAGCAATGAAGGAATTGGTGCCAAAGGCGCGCTATAATTCCTGCAGAGTAACAATACTTAAAGCTTGGATGAATGAAATGAAAGAAGAGGGTTCAATTTATAGACTTTGAGAGAAAAGATCAATGGTATAGAAAAAATGAGAGGATCAACGGTTGAGAACGGTTGAGGAATGTGCGCAAATAAGAAGACAAGTGTCACACAAAAGATGTTTTATTTGAGTTAACTACTTTCTTTTCTAAAGATAAGATATGACTTCATAAATTGGAAAGATTTTTTCTAATTTAAGAGATATTGATAAAAACAAGGTTGATTGAGTCAGTTAACTCAACTTGTGATTTGCTTTTGCATGATTTGAGAGAAATTAAATAATAAATTATTTAATTTTGTGTGCATGAAGAAGAAGACTTATTTTTAGAAGATTCTGGAAGATTTTTAGAAGATAAGAAAGTAAATTAAATAAATAAATTTATTTAATTGTTGTGCATGATTTGGAAGAATAAATAAAATATTTGATTATATTTTATTTTTGGAGATTGAGAGGATTTAAATAAATTTGATTTGATTTATTCAAATTTAGAAGAATGATTTTGACTTAATTAAATAATTAAGAATTATTTAATTGTTTGGAAGAATTTAATTAAATAAAGGATTTTATTAGCCAATAAGGGCATGGTTCGGTGGTTAAGTTGCTCGGTTGTAGTGGCGGCCACCAGAGTTCAAACCCTCGCTGGGCCAATGAGCTTGCAAGCTTTACACCTTCGCTGGGCCTATTGGGTCTTTCTCTCTGAATCGGCAAAGGGTTTTCTAGTTCCAATGCATAGGCAAATTTGGCGAACAAATACAGGAGGTTGCGTGAGCTGCCTCCCCTTCACTTCTGGTTCTGCCACACCAAGGGGGGTATCCCTATAGCTAAAGATTTAACTTTGACTCACCCAATAGAAAGATTTAGCTTTACAATACAAGCAGAATACTCCCATGTTTGGACCAAGATTTGTGTGATAATTCACTAGGCTGGCAATGTTCTTGGACATATCTAACTGGTTAGGAATGAGAGTATGCAGGGGTCTTATTTCTACTCCTACAGACTAACAGGTTGAAGCTTTGAAAGGATTTGTTTATGTTTTGGATTCAAGATAGGGGGTTTTGGAACATAACTACTACACAAGGGCAGACCGGTGCCTATCTCAGGGCAAGGAGTCAACTAGACATATACAAGAGAATGATTTGCACTAGCATTCAAGTTTCAAGGGGTCAAATTGGTGCTTGCCTTACAAACACCACCCAAGAACAAGTATTTAGCTATCTCTACTTATAAATATCCTTGTTGCCATACATTCTTCTTCATACTTAACCTAAAACAGTTTAATCCACTCCTTGAATGGAGGTCACAGATTAAGCATGTGATACAGAAATCTATATCCTAGAATCTAAGGAACCCTTAGCAACTAGATTCAAAAGAAGGGATGGATACAACAAATGGAGACAAACAGCTAAACACATGCAAAGAAGCATTTTTCATATAAACATAACATGAAACTAAACATGTGTGCAATCTGCATTCAAATGCAACTCATAAACTCCAAAAGAGATAGAACAACCAAAAAATACTCTGATCTTTGTTATTTTCTCCAAAATATTGCCCAAGTCTTCAACCACTGAAATGAGTAACACAGTTTGCCTTTTATAGCAAGAACGTGTACTCAGCAATTAAGGTACATGTCATTTCCAACTTCTAACATATACATCGCACCATGAAAATGGTGCCTAAAATATTCAATGTCCAGGCAGAAGAAGAAGGGAGTGGTTGAATTCAGGAAGTGTGCCGCCGCCTGAAGATTTTCGCCCTTAATCAGGTAGTTGACCTGTCAATCAAGACCATGCCTCTGCAAATTTTGCCATTAATGGCCAACCTACCTGCGGCCTCTGGAAACGCAACAGCTGCGTGCTTTGCAATTCTTTTCCCACCTGAAATGCGACTACGGACACATAGGAAATCCTTTGCTGAAATTTTGAAATAGGGTTGTTGATCTCCTCCCTATTACCAAGATCTATGGCTTCAATTTGATTGGGCAATCCAGTCACCAGCTTTGAAAAGTCATCGGCCAATGAGATCGCGCCACATAGGTGCCCTTTTTCCATCGCTGACTTTTCCCTCTTCCATTTTGCCTTTTTCGTCTTTTCGCCTTTGAATATGTGGTTGTATATACATGCAATCGCCACATACAAGCGCGGACCCCAAATCTTTATGAAACAAATTAAAATCGCAACTGGGTCCAGCTTGCATCTTACTTCCCTTGTATATCGCCTTGTATATTGCACATACAATGTGATGCAGAGGCATCCACACTAAAACCTTAACATACAGCATGGATGTCCGCAACCCTTCATCATCATCATATTTCCCTTAACACTGTCAGCATCATCATATTTTCTCTGCCGACCGATATCCCCCTGCAGACAAGCCTTCGCCCTTTCGCATGTCAGCAGCATCATCATATCCGACTATCGGCAGCATCATCACATTCGGCAAGCGCAAACATCCTCCTGACGTTCACTGTTCACCTTACCGCCAACCTCTACCTTCAGCATCATGATGTTCAACATCATGTTCATCAGCAGGATATAAAATATCCTGTCCCTCCCATATATCCTGACGACGACTACCTCATGCACCCTTCCTTCAATGCTTACGTCACCCCAATATCCTGATGACGATTATCCTGATGACGATGACGTCACCTACAGCTCCTCAATATCCTACTGCCCCGATATCCTGATGACATATATCTTGATGACGATGACGTCATATGCAACTCCTTCAATATCCTGCTGTCGGCCAAACTTAACCTTATCGGCCCGTGAAGGTTTTATCAACCCGATTTTCTACCTTATGCCGATACGCTCCTCCTCGGCAACACCTGATGATGATCACCCCAGTACGCATTCACTTTATGCAAACTGCTACATCATGCTCTTCTCCATCTACTCGGATGACGATGCCCGAAGTGACTGCAGGATATACACCGTAATATCCTGATGATGCCGTTTTGACGAACTTCCAACCTTAGCGGATTTTCACCGTTCCGATCCGCCGAACCTCCTGGGATGACCCGATCTACTTCCTGGACAACTTTCCAGACTCTAACTATCAGCTCGACCTAGCACATACCCATGCTAGGGTCCTCAACGCATCTCGACGACGATCCTGCACACCTGCATGCAAACAGAAAGCAAACTAAAGCCTAACCTACTGTACATAGCCATTCCACCGATTCGACAAATCAACCGGTGGAATGGATCAGTGAATCCATGTAACCACCAAAACAACAGATCGATTTCACAAAGGAATCCAAACAGAGAATTGACACAACAGGATCTCTTTATTGATTTCAAAAGATGCAAATACAATATTCAGTCTCACTCTCTGCCACTCTCTTCTGCAATACTATCGATGATCTACAACCAACCGATCCTCATGTATAAATAGGATCTCCTGCGAGTACTACTGGCCCAACTCCAAGCGGCTGGGAAATCTCTCCAGGCGGCTGGGAGATCCAACCGGACCTACAGCATAACAGCTGTCCTAACAACATAGCTAAAAATAGCAAGGTATGGTCAACATGACCTTATTACATGAATTGGTCTTATACGACCTTCTTGAAAACATTAACAAGATCTAAAACAAACTAACTACCTCATGGAGGCCAGCTGTCAGGTAGGTGCTCCTGCACCATACTCCCCAACAGAAAAGAACTCATGTCCCATGAGTTAAGTTGTGGAAGTCCTCCACCTTTACACTTTGCCTTTGCAATATTCTGCCCTGTTCCAGCTTTATCCTCTGCTGGCTCTTGGCTGCTCCAAGACTTCTGAACTGTAACTTGCTTGCTGGCAAGTAAATCCTCATGCCTGTCAATGTAGGCCCTTCTCTCACATACCTTGTGTTTGTCAGGTTGCCTGACCAGACCCTCTATCTGAACTGCCTCTTGAAATGCTGTAATGGTCAACTCTGTCTTTCTTTCAACCTTCATAGGACAAACAATAGTCCCAACTATGACAACATCCTTGTCATACCTCTCAACTGGTTGCTGTTTGCAATCCTGTTTCTGAACCTGCTGCTGACCTCTGTCAGTCAAAACTGAAACTGTCTTCAACCTGTTGTCCTTAACAACTCCTTTCCCTGCAGTGTCCTCAACTGCCTTTATGCCTGCTCCTATAGGCTTCTGCACAAACTCCTTCTTGCCCATTAAAATGATTTTTGCTGCCCCCTGTACTGCAGCTGCTTCCTGTAATGGCATCAACATAATAGTTTTCCCATCTTCCTTGATGGTGTAGGTATTAGCATACCCATCATACAGTACCCTCCTATCAAATTGCCATGGTCTACCCAACAGTAGGTGACAACATTCCATGGGCAAAATGTCACACAAAACTCTATCCTGATATGCTCCAACCTGAAAATCAACATATGCCTATTCATATACCCAAAGTGATTGACTATCACTCACCCAAGATGCCTTGTAAGGGTGTTGATGTGGAATCCTTTCCAAATGCATTTTATCCACCATTTCCTAAGATACCATGTTGTCTGTTGAACCAGTATCAATGACAACCTTACATACTTTACCTTTGCTCTTGCATGTGGTCTTGAAAAGAGCTCTTCTTTGCATCAGATCCTTTGGTGCCTGCAAACTAGTTCTCCTTAGCATCAATGCTTCTCCCTCCTCAGGATATCCATAATTGTCAGGTTCTCTATCCTGATAAGTGTTTGAACTTTGCACACTTTGCTCTACTTTCTCTTCTTGCACAAGTTGTACTCTCTTGTCATTCGTTCTATCATCTCTGGATGATGAACCTTTGCTTTCTGGACATTTGAAAAATGGATGACCAAACTCACCACAGGTGTAACACTTTCCTGAAAATGTAGTAGAACCTCTACCACTTCCAAATCTGCCTCTATTACCTTTCCATCCACCTCTGAAATCAGACTGTCCCTGTCCTTTACCAGTGTCTTCTTGACCCTCATTGGTTTTCCTTGTTGTAGGGGCTGATCCTCTTCCCCTCATATTGCTGCCTCTTCCTCTCATGGACTTATCTTGTCTCCTATTCATCTTTTCTTCAATCTTGATTGCCATTTGGTAACAATCCTCCACACTCTTAGGGTTAGCTAAAACTAACTCATCCTGTATGTTCAATCTCAAACCAGCCAAGTACCTAGCCACCTTTTCTACCTCATTCTCATGATGACCAGATCTCATACTCAACTTATAAAACTCCTCAGTATATGCCTTCACATCCATTTCCTTCTGCCTTAAAAATTGCAGCTTCTTAAATATCTGAATTTCATAATCCCTAGGCAAGAATTTACCTTTTATCCTTGCTACCATCTTATCCCATGAAGTGATCTTTGACTTCCCTTGTTTCCTTCTCTCGGATTGTACATAATCCCACCATACCAAAGCATGACCTCCTAACTTGGTCTTTGCAATCTTTACCTTCTGATCCTCAGCAACATCTTCACATTCAAAGTGATTATCAAGTGCAGCAATCCAATCCAGTAACTCATCTTCATTCAAACTTCCATTATACTTGGAAACATCAACCTTTACCTTAGGTTTATCACTCTGCACTGCCTTTAACAGTTTTGCAAATCTCTGGTCTTCAGCATCCAGATCTTCAGCTACCTCTTCATACTCTTTAATAGCATCTTCATCTTCTTCAGACTCATTGTCTTCCACTTCCCTCTTTTTGTTCTTTTCCAGGGCTACAAGCCTGGCTTGAAGTGCTTCAGCAAGCTCCTTCATCTTCCTCATCTCTCTAGCATGTTTTTCCTTCATCTCCTGCAATTCCCTTGCAGTACCACTACCTTTCGGAGGCATTTTGTCAACCTCTCACTCCTCTACCTCTGTCTTTTCAGTGACAGAATCAACTCTACCTCTGCCCTTTCGGTGACAGAATCAACACACAACAGCCCAGACCTTTTGCTGAGCTCTGATACCACTATGATGCAGAGGCATCCACACTAAAACCTTAACATACAGCATGGATGTCCGCAACCCTTCATCATCATCATATTTCCCTTAACACTGTCAGCATCATCATATTTTCTCTGCCGACCGATATCCTCCTGCAGACAAGCCTTCGCCCTTTCGCATGTCAGCAGCATCATCATATCCGACTATCGGCAGCATCATCACATTCGGCAAGCGCAAACATCCTCCTGACATTCACTGTTCACCTTACCGCCAACATCTACCTTCAGCATCATGATGTTCAACATCATGTTCATCAGCAAGATATAAAATATCCTGTCCCTCCCATATATCCTGACGATGACTACCTCATGCACCCTTCCTTCGATGCTTACGTCACCCCAATATCCTGATGACGATTATCCTGATGACGATGACGTCACCTGCAGCTCCTCAATATCCTGCTGCCCCGATATCCTGATGACGTATATCCTGATGACGATGACGTCATATGTAACTCCTTCAATATCCTGCTGTCGGCCAAACTTAACCTTATCGGCCCGCGAAGGTTTTATCAACCCGATCTTCTACCTTATGCCGATACGCTCCTCCTCGGCAACACCTGATGATGATCACCCCAGTATGCATTCACTTTATGCAAACTGCTGCATCATGCTCTTCTCCATCTACTCGGATGATGATGCCCGAAGTGACTGCAGGATATACACCGTAATATCCTGATGATGCCGTTTTGATGAACTTCCAACCTTAGCGGATTTTCACTGTTCCAATCCGCTGAACCTCCTGGGATGACCCGATCTACTTCCTGGACAACTTTCCAGACTCTAACTATCAGCTCGACCTAGCACATACCCATGCTAGGGTCCTTAATGCATCTCGACGATGATCCTGCACACCTGCATGCAAACAGAAAGCAAACTAAAGCCTAACCTACTGTACATAGCCATTCCACCGATTCGACGAATCAACTGGTGGAATGGATCAGTGAATCCATGTAACCACCAAAACAGCAGATCGATTTCACAAAGGAATCCAAACAGAGAATTGACACAACAGGATCTCTTTATTGATTTCAAAAGATGCAAATACAATATTCAGTCTCACTCTCTGCCACTCTCTTCTGCAATACTATCGATGATCTACAACCAACCGATCCTCATGTATAAATAGGATCTCCTGCGAGTACTACTGGCCCGACTCCAAGCGGCTGGGAAATCTCTCCAGGCGGCTGGGAGATCCAACCGGACCTACAGCATAACAGCTGTCCTAACAACATAGCTAAAAATAGCAAAGTATGGTCAACATGACCTTATTACATGAATTGGTCTTATACGACCTTCTTGAAAACATTAACAAGATCTAAAACAAACTAACTACCTCATGGAGGCCAGCTGTCAGGTAGGTGCTCCTGCACCATACTCCCCAACAGAAAAGAACTCATGTCCCATGAGTTAAATTGTGGAAGTCCTCCACCTTTACACTTTGCCTTTGCAATATTCTGCCCTGTTCCAGCTTTATCCTCTGCTGGCTCTTGGCTGCTCCAAGACTTCTGAACTGTAACTTGCTTGCTGGCAAGTAAATCCTCATGCCTGTCAATGTAGGCCCTTCTCTCACATACCTTGTGTTTGTCAGGTTGCCTGACCAGATCCTCTGTCTGAACTGCCTCTTGAGCTGCTGTAATGGTCAACTCTGTCTTTCTTTCAACCTTCATAGGACAAACAATAGTCCCAACTATGACAACATCCTTGTCATACCTCTCAACTGGTTGCTGTTTGCAATCCTGTTTCTGAACCTGCTGCTGACCTCTGTCAGTCAAAACTAAAACTGTCTTCAACCTGTTGTCCTTAACAACTCCTTTCCCTGCAGTGTCCTCAACTGCCTTTATGCCTGCTCCTATAGGCTTCTGCACAAACTCCTTCTTGCCCATTAAAATGATTTTTGCTGCCCCCTGTACTGCAGCTGCTTCCTGTAATGGCATCAACATAATAGTTTTCCCATCTTCCTTGATGGTGTAGGTATTAGCATACCCATCATATAGTACCCTCCTATCAAATTGCCATGGTCTACCCAACAGTAGGTGACAACATTCCATGGGCAAAATGTCACACAAAACTCTATCCTGATATGCTCCAACCTGAAAATCAACATATGCCTGTTCATATACCCAAAGTGATTGACTATCACTCACCCAAGATGCCTTGTAAGGGTGTTGATGTGGAATCCTTTCCAAATGCAGTTTATCCACCATTTCCTAAGATACCATGTTGTCTGTTGAACCAGTATCAATGACAACCTTACATACTTTACCTTTGCTCTTGCATGTGGTCTTGAAAAGAGCTCTTCTTTGCATCAGATCCTTTGGTGCCTGCAAACTAGTTCTCCTTAGCATCAATGCTTCTCCCTCCTCAGGATATCCATAATTGTCAGGTTCTCTATCTTGATAAGTGTTTGAACTTTGCACACTTTGCTCTACTTTCTCTTCTTGCACAAGTTGTACTCTCTTGTCATTCGTTCTATCATCTCTAGATGATGAACCTTTGCTTTCTGGACATTTGAAAAATGGATGACCAAACTCACCACAGGTGTAACACTTTCCTGAAAATGTAGTAGAACCTCTACCACTTCCAAATCTGCCTCTATTACCTTTCCATCCACCTCTGAAATCAGACTGTCCCTATCCTTTACCAGTGTCTTCTTGACCCTCATTGGTTTTCCTTGTTGTAGGGGCTGATCCTCTTCCCCTCATATTGCTGCCTCTTCCTCTCATGGACTTATCTTGTCTCCTATTCATCTTTTCTTCAATCCCGATTGCCATTTGGTAACAATCCTCCACACTCTTAGGGTTAGCTAAAACTAACTCATCCTGTATGTTCAATCTCAAACCAGCCAAGTACCTAGCCACCTTTTCTACCTCATTCTCATGATGACCAGATCTCATACTCAACTTATAAAACTCCTCAGTATATGCCTTCACATCCATTTCCTTCTGCCTTAAAAATTGCAGCTTCTTAAATATCTGAATTTCATAATCCCTAGGCAAGAATTTACCTTTTATCCTTGCTACCATCTTATCCCATGAAGTGATCTTTGACTTCCCTTGTTTCCTTCTCTCGGATTGTACATAATCCCACCATACCAAAGCATGACCTCCTAACTTGGTCTTTGCAATCTTTACCTTCTGATCCTCAGCAACATCTTCACATTCAAAGTGATTATCAAGTGCAGCAATCCAATCCAGTAACTCATCTTCATTCAAACTTCCATTATACTTGGAAACATCAACCTTTACCTTAGGTTTATCACTCTGCACTGCCTTTAACAGTTTTGCAAATCTCTGGTCTTCAGCATCCAGATCTTCAGCTACCTCTTCATACTCTTCAACAGCATCTTCATCTTCTTCAGACTCATTGTCTTCCACTTCCCTCTTTTTGTTCTTTTCCAGGGCTACAAGCCTAGCTTGAAGTGCTTCAGCAAGCTCCTTCATCTTCCTCATCTCTCTAGCATGTTTTTCCTTCATCTCCTGTAATTCCCTTGTAGTACCACTACCTTTCGGAGGCATTTTGTCAACCTCTCACTCCTCTACCTCTATCTTTTCAGTGACAGAATCAACTCTACCTCTGCCCTTTCAGTGACAGAATCAACACACAACAGCCCAGACCTTTTGCTGAGCTCTGATACCACTATGATGCAGAGGCATCCACACTAAAACCTTAACATATAGCATGGATGTCCGCAACCCTTCATCATCATCATATTTCCCTTAACATTGTCAGCATCATCATATTTTCTCTGCCGACCGATATCCTCCTGCAGACAAGCCTTCGCCCTTTCGCATGTCAGCAGCATCATCATATCCGACTATCGGCAGCATCATCACATTCGGCAAGCGCAAACATTCTCCTGACGTTCACTGTTCACCTTACCGCCAACCTCTACCTTCAACATCATGATGTTCAACATCATGTTCATCAGCAGGATATAAAATATCCTGTCCCTCCCATATATCCTAACGACGACTACCTCATGCACCCTTCCTTCGATGCTTACGTCACCCCAATATCCTGATGACGATTATCCTGAAGACGATGATGTCACCTGCAGCTCCTCAATATCCTGCTGCCCCGATATCCTGATGACGTATATCCTGATGATGATGATGTCATATGCAACTCCTTCAATATCCTGCTATCGGCCAAACTTAACCTTATCGGCCCGCGAAGGTTTTATCAACCCGATCTTCTACCTTATGCCGATACACTCCTCCTTGGCAACACCTGATGATGATCACCCCAGTACGCATTCACTTTATGCAAACTGCTGCATCATGCTCTTCTCCATCTACTCGGATGACGATGCCCGAAGTGACTGCAGGATATACACCGTAATATCCTGATGATGCCGTTTTGACGAACTTCCAACCTTAGCGGATTTTCACCGTTCTGATCCGCCGAACCTCCTGGGATGACCTGATCTACTTCCTGGACAACTTTCCAGACTCTAACTATCAGCTCGACCTAGCACATACCCATGCTAGGGTCCTCAACGCATCTCGACGACGATCCTGCACACCTGCATGCAAACAGAAAGCAAACTAAAGCCTAACCTACTGTACATAGCCATTCCACCGATTCGACGAATCAACCGGTGGAATGGATCAGTGAATCCATGTAACCACCAAAACAGCAGATCGATTTCACAAAGGAATCCAAACAGAGAATTGACACAACAGGATCTCTTTATTGATTTCAAAAGATGCAAATACAATATTCAGTCTCACTCTCTGCCACTCTCTTCTGCAATACTATCGATGATCTACAACCAACCGATCCTCATGTATAAATAGGATCTCCTGCGAGTACTACTGGCCCGACTCCAAGCGGCTGGGAAATCTCTCCAGGCGGCTGGAAGATCCAACCGGACCTACAGCATAACAGCTGTCCTAACAACATAGCTAAAAATAGCAAAGTATGGTCAACATGACCTTATTACATGCATTGGTCTTATACGACCTTCTTGAAAACATTAACAAGATCTAAAACAAACTAACTGCCTCATGGAGGCCAGCTGTCAGGTAGGTGCTCCTGCACCACAATGTGCAATATACATACAACTATGGACTCTAGCCACTTTATGAGGCAGATTGGAATAAATTTTGAATCCGGCGTTGTATTTGCACTTTTGTATCTCATGTTGTATATCGCATAGACAATGCACCATATACAACCAACTGTGGACCCCAACCTGAAATCTGCCATAACACACTCTTCTTTCACGTCTGGGTTGTATGTGTGCCTTTGTACATTGCATTGTATATCGCACATACATACAACCCATGGAACATACAACTATGCAGGCCCCACCATGCTTTAGAAACTTTGACTTTGACTTTGACCATACCCGCTTTGCATATTTCTTTGTATATTACCGTTGTATGTTCACTTGTATATTGACTTGTATATTGCATGCATGCAATATACAAATAGAACCGCATACATATCCCTTTGCATATTAGCTTTGCATAATGCCTTTGCACATTGCCATCATGCCAAAAAAACCTTTGTATGTTGGCCTTGTATGTGCATCAAGCTTTTGTATCTTTCACCTTGTATGTCTCTGCCTTTGTATATGTATCAGGCTATCGGTGAGACTGTTGCATGAGTCGCCAATACACATTGTTTTGCCGATGAAAGCCTTTGTATGTTGGCCTTGTATGTGCATTGGGCCTTTGTATCTTTTGCCTTGTATATTTACTTGTATATGCAGTTGTATGTACAATATACAATGGCGGATACAAACCTTTGACTTTTCAACTTTGTTGTATCACCACCTGCCAGGCCTGATTTGAATCTTTTTTGAGATCTGCATTATATATCACCCGTTGTATATCAAATATACAACAACTTATACATGCAAAGCTCCACATACAAACATGGAATATTCTAGGAATCTACCATGTACATCCACTTTTGCATGCCCGGAATTGCACCCGCATATCACATACAAGCCTTTATGCATACAACGATGCATACAACTAATTTTTTCACCATTTCTGAAGCCAATTTGACTTATCTTTCGGGTCCGCCAATGTGCATCTGCCCTTGTACATACAAAGACACATACAAGCGGCCATATACAAAGATACATACATACAACTGCGAAGGCCGAAGGACTTAGAAAAATTTATGGGTTTGAATGAAAAATGCATGCGGATTCAAATGCTCGAAACCCAAACTTGTAGCAGGCACCAACATTGGCTTTGTCTGGGGACACCTGCCTCTTGTAGGCATGGAGAGAACTCCAGAATCTCTAGTTTCACAGACTAGATGCTATATCCATTGGGCTATAGAGTCAAAGTTGTACCAACCTGCATCACAAATCATACATTTTTTTGAAATATACTTGGTGGCCCAAGGCCACCAAAAAGCAAAAACCAAAATTTCCCTTTGTCAAATACCCTATTTTCATCTGATTTCACTGGATCAAGCCTGAAGATATTGCCTCTGTCAAACTACACTTTAAAATCAAGCATTGATCCACATACATTGTCATACCCTTCAACATCAGGCAATATGTGAATGTCATATTCATCAAACAATGCACTTTCATATGAAATATAACACATATTATCATCTATATCAGCAATATGCATTGTAAAATGATCTCCCAGCTGGACTGAAAACTGAAAGCACTCAAAGTCCACCATATAGCTAGGATCATCAGGCCTCATTTTATCATAAGCTGGCATATCAAAGAAGAAGCTTTCATATTCATACTTGTGCACATCATGCAAACAAGAATCAGCTGCACCAAACTGGAAAGGATCAGACTCAGGCACCTCTTTGCAATAACCTTCATGATATATGTTGGTCCCTCTTTCATCAAGATGAAAATCAGAATCCTTATCAATAACAGTGCCTTGATTTTCACCATACTCAAACAGATCCTCATCATTATATGTAGCAAAAAGGGTTGATCCAAGTGTTTCAACTTCATTATAGTATGCCACTAGTTCATAGGCAGCCAAACATGCATCTTCATTGCAATATACATCAATGAATTCCTTGAGTGGAGGAGTATCAGCCTGTGTGCCATAAGAAAAACTATAATTAACAAAAAAACAATCAAGCTCAGCACTACTGCTTGTTTTCATTTCTAATTTCTCTTCATCATCTCCATGTGTCTGCGTAAAAGGCAATGATTCAAACATGGAACTGCTCCCTTGTTTGCTTATCTCTTCTCTATCTTGTGCACAATACTCACAATCATCTCCACAAACCCACTCAAACAAGCACTCATTGCTGCCCATAACCTCAACATTGTTTTCAGAACCAGATACCTTAACCTTGAAATGGAAGTCATCATCGATCCTCTCACTGGCATCCTTCATTGGTGAACAACCTAGTTGAGCATTGCTTCCATCACTATGTTTAGACACAACATTCTCAACTTTTATATTTTCATTTTCACATCCATCTTCAAATGATGCCATGATAATTTGGTCATTTGTAGCCATACAACTATTATTCATACCAAAGCCTATGGATAGGGAATTATGTATGTGCACATCCCTCATTTTTTCTGTATCTTCTAAAAACTTGTATGCCATCTGCACACTTGTTACCTTGAATTCCCTCAACAATGCACTAGAGCCCTTTTCAAAAGCTTCAAAGTATATGTCAATGCAGGTTGGAGTATCAGGTTTGAAGTCTTCAAGGATTTGTGAAAGGGCTACTGCAAATCTATTACTGAAATTAGTAGTGGGCTCTTCATCTTGTCTTCTAATTTCCATTAATCTTGCAACAAGATCAGCAGGTTCTCTTGCAAATTCCTTTCTAAAATAGTCAACAAGTTTATCCCAACAGGCAAAGGATCTCTTTGGAAAGCTCAAATACCAATCTCTAGCTCTTGCACCAAAGGATCTAACAAAAAACCTCATCCACATATCCTCATCTCTGAATGAATTTTTTTCCATAAAGCTATGAAAGTTTTGGATATGTGCACCCCCATCACACACACTATGTCCACTAAATCTAGGCATCTGATTGTAAATCTGAGTAGGCATACTTTCAACTTCATAATCAACCCATGACAAATCCAGTTGGTCATACAAAGGATCAAAAGAGCTGACCAGAGGTTTAGCATTTTGACTGGTAGACACAACATGGTTATTATTTAACTGAGCCTGCCTAGCTTCCAAGGATATCAACCTTTTCTTTATCTCTTCAATTTTTTTACACAACATTTCATCCCCCTCTTGTCTGAGCATGGGTGAATACATATTTGGATTCATGAAAATTTCTTTTTTAGACATTTTATGTCTGCCTAAGACCTAAGGCTTCCCCTTGGGTATTCAACTTGTGCATAAAAAATAAAAGTGGGAAGAAACTTGGTACCTTTTTAACCCAGATGCTGAAGTCTTGAACAAAATATTTTTAGATCACAATAACATACATCAACCTTTCATGTGCACTGAAATTTTTTGCAGAGTCGCCACCTCTCCAAAGAGGATAAAATTTTCAAACAACTGAAAGCTCATCATAGAACAAATATTTTTCTGAGTTCATTCCACCAGCAAAGCACCACTATTCACATGAAAGATCCAGACACCAACTCCCCAGCGGAGTCACCACTTTGTTGGTGACTCAAATGGGCAAACATTTACTCTTTTACTTCAAATCCCCAATAGAGTTGTTGGGTCTTTCTCTCCGAATTGGTAAAGGGTTTGCCAGTTCCAATGCACAGGCAGATTCGGCCAACAAATATAGGAGGTTGTGTGAGCTACCTCCCCTTCACTTCTGGTTCTACCACACCAAGGGGGGTATCCCTATAGCTAAAGATTTAACTTTGAATCACCCAATAGAAAGATTTAGCTTTATAATACAGGCAGAATACTCTCATGTTTGGACCAAGATTTGTGTGATAATTCACTAAGCTAGCAATGTTCTTGGACATATCTAACTAGTTAGGAATGAGAGTATGCAGGGGTCCTATTTCTACT
Organism: Cunninghamia lanceolata; assembly: GCA_027924645.1. Taxonomy (NCBI): domain Eukaryota; kingdom Viridiplantae; phylum Streptophyta; class Pinopsida; order Cupressales; family Cupressaceae; genus Cunninghamia; species Cunninghamia lanceolata. Next base: position 6,571,683 of record BSBN01000209.1, read on the forward strand.
CCTGTAGACTAATAGGTTGAATCTTTGAAAGGATTTGTTTATGTTTTTGATGCAAGATAGGGGGTTTTGGACCATACCTACTACACAAGGGCAGACCGATGCCTATCTCAGGGCAAGGAGTTAACTAGACATATACAAGAGAATGATTTGCACTAGCATTCAAGTTTCAAGGGGTCAGATTGGTGCTTGCCTTACAAACACCACCCAAGAATGGGTATTTAGCTATCTCTACTTAAAAATATCCTTGCTGCCATACATTCTTCTTCATGCTTAACCTAAAACAGTTTAATCCACTCCTTGAATGGAGGTCACAGATTAAGCATGTGATACAGAAATCTATATCCTAGAATCTAAGGAACCCTTAGCAACCAGATTCAAAAGAAGGGATTCATACAACAAATGGAGACAAACAGCTAAACACATGCAAAGAAGTATTTTTCATATAAACATAACATGAAACTAAACATGTGTACAACCTGCATTCAAATGCAACTCATAAACTCCAAAAGAGACAGAACAACCAAGAAATGCTCTGATCTTCATTATTTTCTCCAAAAAATTGCCCAAGTCTTCAACCACCGAAATGAGTAACGCAGTTTGCCTTTTATATCAAGAACGTGTACTCAGTAATTAAGGTACATGTCATTTCCAACTTCTACCAGATACATCGCACCATGAAAATGGTGCCTAAAACATTCAATGTCCAGGTAGAAGAAGAAGAAGGGAGTGGTTGAATTCGAGAAGTGTGCCGCCGCCTGAAGATTTTTGCCCTTAATCAGGTAGTTGACCTGTCAATCAAGACCATGCCTCTGCAAATTTTGCCATTAATGGCCAACCTACCCGCAACCTCTAGAAACGTAGCAGCTGCATGCTTTGCAATTCTTTTCCTGCCTGAAATGTGACTGTAGACACACAGGAAATCCTTCGCTAAAATTTTGAAACAGGTCCGTCGATCTCCTCCCTATCGCCAAGATCTACAGCTTCAATTTGATCACGCAATCTAGTCACTAGCTTTGAAAAGTCATCGGCCAATGAGATCGCGCCACATAGGCACCCTTTTTCCATCGCTAACTTTTCCCTCTTCCATTTTGCCTTTTTTGCCTTTTCACCTTTGAATATGCGGTTATATATACATACAATCGCCACATACAAGCACGGACCCCAAATCTTTATGAAACAAATTGAAATTACAACCGGGTCTGGCTTGCATCTTACTTCCCTTGTATATCTCCTTGTATATTGCACATACAATGTGCAATATACATACAACTACGGACTCTAGCCACTTTATGAGGCAGATTGGAATAAATTTTGAATCCGGCGTTGTATTTGCACTTTTGTATCTCACGTTGTATATCGCATATACAATGCACCATATACAACCAACTGCAGACCCCAACCTGAAATCCGCCATAACACACTCTTCTTTCACGTTCAGGTTGTATGTGTGCCTTTGTACATTGCATTGTATATTGTACATACATACAACCCACAGAACATACAACTATGCAGGCCCCACCATGCTTTAGAAACTTTGACTTTGACTTTGACAATACCCGCTTTGCATATTTATTTGTATATTGTCATTGTATGTTCACTTGTATATTGACTTATATATTGCACGCATGCAATATACAAATAGAATCGCATACATATCCCTTTGCATATCAGCTTTGCATAATGCCTTTGCATCTTTTCTCCTTTTCACATTGCCATCGCATTGAAAAAACCTTTGTATGTCCCCCTTGTATGTCGGCCTTGTATGTGCATCGGGATTTTGTATCTTTCGCCTTGTATGTCTCCGCCTTTGTATATGCATCGGGCTATCGGTGAGACTATTGCATGAGTCGCCAATACACATTATTTCGCCGATGAAAGCCTTTGTATGTCAACCTTGTATGTACATCGGGCCTTTGTATCTTTCACCTTGTATATTTACTTGTATATGCAGTTTTATGTACAATATACAATGGCAGATACAAACCTTTGACTTTTCAACTTTGCTGTTGTATCACCACCCGCCAAGCCCGATTTGAATCTTTTTTGAGATCCGCATTGTATATCACCCTTTGTATATCAAATATACAACAACTTATACATGCAAAGATCCACATACAAACACAGAATATTCTAGGAATCTACCATGTACATCCACTTTTGCATGCCCGGAATTGCACCCGAATATCACATACAAGCCTTTATGCATACAATGATGCATACAACTAATTTTTTCACCATTTCTGAAGTTGATTTGACTTATCTTTCGGGTCTACCAATGTACATATGCCCTTGTACATACAAAGACACATACAAGCGGCCATATACAAAGATACATACATACAACTGCAAAGGCTGAAGGACTTAGAAAAAATTATGGGTTTGAATGAAAAATGCCTACAGATTCAAATGCTCAAAACCCAAACTTATAGCAGGCACCAACAGGGCCAATGAGCTCATGGATTTGAAGTGTTCTTTCTAGGGGATGAGGTTCCTCGTGTTGTGGCCTCACCGATTCATTGCTCCAGGCAAAAGCATTCGTGTGGAGCCGGAGGGTGTGTTGCACCAGCGTCAACGTTAAAAAGTTTACCAGGCGCATTAAAAAAAAGGATTTTATTCAATTTTGACTTTAGAAGAGGTAATTAAATATTTCAATATTAACTAATTTAGAGGAATGTGAATCAAATAAATAATTTTGTTTATTTATTTATTAATAGAGGAATTAGATGGAATAAATATTAAGAATATTTATTTAGACCGAGACTCGTCATTTTTAGACGTATACAGTTAGGATTGCAAGTTAATGGCAACTTATCCCAACATTCTCCCACTTGACATTATACATTGCAATAACTCTAAATGATAATAATTCAAACTTTAAATCACAGGGAAAAACATCCGTAGCCATCAATGTACCATTGATTCTTCAACATACTTTTGTGCTCCAACAAGATACCTGTAAAGCAACCATGATAACCATCATATGAAACAAGAAATCCTTACATCATGTCACCCATGATAAACAAGAAACATGCCAAGGTGAAACATATCAAATGTCACTGAAACCTGCACCAATCTCAACATGAACACAAGCATGAAATCATATGATAACATAATACTCTGAGTGTCTGCCACACTCATACCAAATGGAAAAGCAACCACATCAAGTTGCTAGCTCATCCAAAATATCCATACCTCAAAACTAGGGTAAACAAACCATCATAGGTAGGACTCCATGCCATCAACATACCAACCCAAAACTGCAATCAAGTCCCTGTAAAATAATCCTGCTAATCATCCATCCTCTCATATCAATGCAACATACCAATGTACAAATGACCAAAGACAAGGCCAACAAACAAAATCTGCAATAACACTGAATGGATCTATGGATATTGACAATCCACATCCAAGTCTTCAATGCAACCAATGGGTAAAGACAGCCCACTAAACCTGCACAACTCGTAGATCTAAATACTGAAACATGCAAAATCATCTTCACATCAATAACCTACAAACTGAGACAACCAAGAAGATATCGTGACAATAAAGAACATATAGATCCAAGAACTCCCACTGCATGGGTAATGTCAAATCTTAAAATAAGATCAAGGCATTACAAATCCTCCTATAGCATTTCTCTTAGAGGATGTGGCTAAATCCTCTACCATATAGTGTCAAAACATATAATGATATGCATAAAACATCTCTCTTTACCAATCTCTGAATAACTCTCCCAAGTCCTCTTAACCAATGAAGAAAAAGATCAAGGAGCTACCAAATTATTATTAACAACAATAACACTTGACTCCAATGAAAACCTCAACTCCATAAACATGAGAACCTTTAAGAAGAAGAAAATATACCAGGAAAAAGAGAAACTACAAAATCATACCATGTCTTTATACCACACTAACCTGTGCCAAATTGTGTAAAGTAAGATCTCTTTCAACACTCCCAAATTGAAAAGGTATCAACATCTAACATCCAAATTATGATGAAAAAATGGCAGCAATAGATGTTAATCTCTCACTGAAAGTAGATCAAACTAGCCAAACATTCCCACAACAAAGGGAATAAGCCCAAAAACCACAAACCATTTCTATACCTCTCCAAAACAAATCCTCAGAACTAATTCCATAGCTCAAGATCAAATAATAATGAGAACATCAGAAATCCATAAACCCATGCATCTACTTCTCAACAATCCTTTTCAAGACTAGTGTAAAAGAGAAGACAAGATACATATAAAGAATGCATCTAATAATCAGGTGGGCAACACCTATTAGATCATTTAACTACCGAGTAGACCAAGAGTGGGATACAAGATTGTCCTTGCATATAACATCAAGCAATAAAATTTTATAATAAAGACAACCTTCTCATAAGGTCTATAATAGACTCACATCCATTTCCAAATGTAGGCTTCTCGGTCCTTTTGTTGACATCTCATAATGAGAAATCTTTCCAACACATATCTCTAAGTTCAAGAGATATCAAGCCTCACTCAAGTCTCTCTAGTATCCATGAGTTTTTAGCAATCAATCCATGCCAACTTCAAATGCAATCTGCACAATCATGAAGCTCCAATCAAATGATTAATACTTCAAAACCAAAGAGAACTTAACCAAACCATTGTCAAAGTTCCAACTATAGAATCAAGAACATATCAAGACATCATGATCTAACATCTTCTCAAAAAGATCATATGCTCCAATGAACATATCTTTCTCCCAAGAGCACCTGTATTATGCCAAAAAAACTCTAACTCATGATCAAGAGTGCATCATGACATAATACTATACATCCTCTAAAACAAGGATCATATATCAAAAAATGATAAGTTATAAACTCAACACCTCACCAAAAACTCCAAGAGTTCTCCATGGAAAACCAAGATGTCAACACCTCTTCAAAAAACATGAAGATCTAGCATCCTTTGTCAATAAAACTAAAAATGTCAAAGAACCCTTACTACAAACTAAAGGCATAATCCAAGAGCTTCTTATGACACCAACAACCATTACAAAAGATCATCCATCTTCTAATTAAAGATTTTGCATGGCTCACAATGTTGCAACAACAATTTAGAACCAATATCTTTAAACAAAGAAGATAGGACACATTATGTAACTACACAAAACTCCCACTGAAAGTGATACCAAGTTATGCACGGTATCATGATCAACATCATTACCAAAACTCCCCTGAAAGTGAAAAAAGATTCTTATGCAACATAACTTTACTGCTATAGATTCCAATGAATGACTAAATCAGGTACTCCAAACTACCCTTTTGTCTCAATACAAAAATACCAATGTAAATAAGGTGACCAAGAAGAGGCCTACCAAATAGAACCCTCATCAGCATATTCACAAGATCTGCACACATGCAACATCTCATAGGAGAAAAGAACATGATCAGTGCTTCAATCTTTAATAACTAAAAAATAGATTCAACCCCACATCAGTAACATGTGAAACAAATGTAACCAGGTATAACATGTAGATTTCCAAGACTCAAACACCGGAATCAACTCTAAATCTGATTTTCCAAATAAATCCACATAGGAGAAACCATAGATCATAGGAACCCAACAAGCAGCCTTGCAAATCTGAAATGGTTTCCATCCAGAAAATGTTTGAACATAATTTTCCACAAATCTACAAACCACAGATTTTGATTAACATGTAAAACCTGCAAAACCATATCTCTATAAATTTGAATCTACTTAAACATCCAAATATTCACACCAATGAAACACCGTCAAATATGTCATCTGAAAATAATGGAATATCACAGATCTACAAACCCACAATCTTTTGAAACAGGAAAACTGTGAAAAACCTACATATTCAAAATAGCATGAATATGAGAAAGGAGAAACCAGGTTGTTCAGGAGTGTCCATATCATAAAAATACCAACTCCACAACCTCCATACAACCAGTGATAAAATTATTCAGTGCTTTCATGTAACCATGGGCTGAAACCATGAACCCAACATAAGTACTCCAAATTGTAGTCCAATAAATGAGTGTTTTTCCATGTGATTAAGGTACTAGAAGTAACCATCCAACATAAACACCCTTTCATTGCACATGGCCACAAGGTAAAGAAATAAAACCACCAAACAAGAGAATATACATATATTGTCAACATGGAGCTCCAAATCACTACCACAAGATCAACTCCATAAAGATTCATAACCTTAAGCCTCAAGAGCCCAACAAAGATTCTTTTGACGATATCCATCAAAGAGAAAAATACAATGGCTTCAAATCTCACAGATTTGTAAAACCTACAAAAAAAAGCTCCCACTGCAGCCAAAAAACCTTCAACACTTTAAGAGAAAGGCATCCCTCACTCTACACAACCGTTAGCTCTCATACCAAATGTTGAAAATGAAGGTAGAACTGGTGCTATAAACTTTAAAATTTTGTGTATGCAAAGCTGAAATTAAGATTAATCTATAACAATTAATGAACAAGTGCTTATGCACTTTCAAACCAATGTAGAAAAGAAGAGAAGAGAAGAGAAAAGCTTGCACAATATTTACGTGGAGAAACCCTTTCAGAAAAAAACTCCACACTCAAAGATGTTTTATGCTTGTATTAAATCTCTTTGGAAAAGATTACATTCAATACTGAAATTCCTCTAAGTCCTTGATGCACTTCAAAAGCTTCTTCAATCTTCAAACTTGTAAGAAACTTCAAAAAAGCTTCTTCAATCTTCAAACCTGTAAGAAACTTCAAAAAAGCTTCTTGCTTTTTTCTTCAAAAAATTCTTCAATAAAAAAGCTTCTTCAATAAAAAAGCTTCTTGCTTTTTTATTCTAAGTCAAAAAATCTCTTTGCTTTTTTATTCTAAGTCTTTTACAAAAAACTTCTTGCTTTTATCTTCTAAGTCTTTTTCCTCAAAACAGCTCTCTAGAAAATGTATGGGGTTTTCAATTAAATCAACAACTCCCTTTTAATTCAACAACTTCTAAATCCAAAAGCTTGAAACTCAAATTATAATAAATTACAATTGATAACATAGCTTCCAAAGCTCATGCAAAAATCAAGCTCACTTAAATTGAGAAGATTGAACTCAAACAAAGTCCAAGCTTTGAGTTAACTGCCTCTTCATGATGTGTGCACACAAGTATGCTAAAAATATTTTGCCAACATCAAACATATTTCTAAATAAAAGCAACAACTGAAAGTCCCAAGATTGGGTGCTCAAGTTAGCCCAATCTATTTCAGTCAACTGAAGTGATCAACACACACCAATTCTCATGCAACAACTTGCACAATTGATGTCCCCAATGTTATTCTGAATTACCTTGTTATGTACATGCAAGTGACATGCAAACACCAAATCCAACATGCAATTGATACCGATTACCTGAAACACTGAGATGTACCATCCTGCAACTTTTGGGAGTTGGAGTGTCCTGTAATATCTTAAAACTGACATGCAAGCATTTTCAACAACATGCAACTGATACCCATTTCTTGAATCACTGAGATGTACCATCCTGCAAGTTTCTGGAGTTGGAGTGTTCTACAAGTAATCTCACAAAACTGACATGCAACTACATGCAAAGTCATATAACTGACATGCAAGAACATGCAAGAACATGCAAGGTCATACAAGTCCACAAGAATGACATGCAACAACATGCAAGCACATGCAAGTGACATGCAACAACATACAAGCACATGCAAGTGAAATGCAACAACATGCAAGGTCCTACAAGTCCATAAGAATGACATGCAACAACATGCAAGTGACATGCAACAATATGCAAGTCAGTATGAGCAACATGCAACAACATGCAAGTACATGCAAGTAACATGCAACAACATGCAAAACATGCAAGTACATGCAAGCTACATGTAAAAACATGCAAGTCCATGCAAGCTATTTTGACCACATGCAAGTAATATTCAATTCAAGCATCTCTAACACTATAGTTAACTCCAACATTATATCCGTGCAAGGTGTCTCAACATTATCCACTCATGTACATAAGAAAAAACACAACTCCAAGTCTAAATATAAGTCCCCATCAAAAGGGGACACCCAAGTTTAACTCCCACTCACTAGGAGTTATCAAACTCTCAAAATAGACTTAGGAGAAGTCAACAAAGTCTTCATGGCCCCCACTCTAAAAATGGATTCCCAATTTGAATTTATCAATTAGGAATTGATTGCAAAAGTCAAAGTGATATAATTAATAGATAATTAATCTCTCAAAGTCTTTATGTGTTGGGGAACACATTCCAAGAACTTTGTAGACACATGAATTGGTTAGGATTGCAAGTTAATGGAAACTTATCCCAACAATCATAACCCTTGTCAACCAACTGTCCAACACTGAGAAGATTATGCTTCAACCCTTCCACATACAGAACATCATTGGTGTTATTCTTACCATCAAAAGAGATGGATCCTTTGCCATGAATTCTACCAGCTGAGTTATCTCCCAATTTTACAAGCCCACATTCATATTTTTCAAGGCTTACAAACTTACTTTTATCATCAGTCATATGATGAGAACATCCACTATCAATCACCCATTCATCCTTTCCAACAACTTAAGCAACCAAGGCACTTTCCACATTTTCATAGCAAGTAGATTTAGTAGACACTAGATCTTCTTCTTTGATAGAAATGAATACCCAATCATTTTCAGTGGAACCTCCATGATTAGATTCATCATATGTGACTCCTTCTCTAGCTTCTTGGAGATAGTAACATTTCTTTTGACCTTTATATCTATTAGGGTTTGGTTTTGAAAACCTCTTCGGACATCTTGAGGCAAAATGACCAATCTTATTACAAGCAAAACATTTGAGTGGCAACTTTCCTTCATACTTACCGGATCCTCTTGGCATTCTTTTGGCAATAAGAACTTCAAGATCTACAGTCTCAATTTCATCATCTTCAAGATCCTTCCTTGCCTTCACAAATCTATTTGATCTTGCTGAAGAGATTTCACCCAGATCATATCTTTGTTTTCCATATACACTAGCCTTAAATGCAGATTCAGACTTAGGAAGAGAATCACCAAACTCACTTAATTCAAAAGCTGAAATTTTGCCAACCAGCTGATTTCTTGTAACTTCTGAGATAGTTCTAATCTCCTCTATAGTAGCAACCTTATGTTTGTATGAATTAGGTAAAGATCTGAGCACTTTTGTTACAATCTCTGATTCTTCCAAAGTTCCACAAGCACACCTGATACCACACACAAGTTCATTTATCTTTTGTATGTAGATTGTGATGTTTTCATCTTCACTCATCCTTAGATTTTCAAATTTTCCTCTCAGACTCTGTAGCTTGGCACATTTGACAAATTCATCGCCTTCATACAGATTCTCCAACTTCTTCCAAATTTCATGAGCAGTTTTTAGTCCAAAGACATTTGTCATTTCTGAATTAGTCAGGGCACTCAACAAGGCTTCTTTAGCTCAAAGGTTATTTTAGCATCTTTGAGTTGATTTGGAGTTGAAGGACCTTTCTCTGGAGGTTTATACTCATCATTGGTTATCACCCAATAAGCATCACCCATGCATTGCAAATGGCACTCCATGCGACTCTTCCAAATAGAATAATTTGTTTCATCAAATCTCAGACTATCCTTCTTGTAGGTTGACATCCTGGATCTCCTCAAGTGGTCAAGCTTCTTTTAGAGGATCTGGCTCTGATACCAATTGTTGGAAATAGTCCAGACAACTGAGAGGGGGGATGAATCAGTTGTCTCACAAATTTAACCTTTTCTGCTTTTAATCTTCTTTATCAACTTACAATCAGATCAATAATGTAAACATTAAAGCATGAATCAACAACACATGAGCAGAAATAAACTTAACACCAAGATTTTTACGTGAAAACCCAGTTATGGGAAAACCACGGTGGGGGTTAACCCACAAGATTCATACCCTATTACAAGTACTTAGAAGAAAAGGGAAGGCACATGCCTTCAAGCTCACTGCCTAGAGCTCACTGCCTACAAAATTTATGTTTAATATAGGAAGAATTAACTGATAAATATCATCTCCTTCATGCTTGGTTCAATTTCATTGAGTGCTCACAAAACTTCTGCTCTACCTCAAATACTTCTTTTCTAACTCTTCATCAAAACAACTCTTGTTCTTTTGCTTCTCCTATGCTCTACTCTGTCTTCGATCCTTTCTTCAGATTATATTATTGTCGCACAAGGATAATTTTCCACAACTCATCAATAAGTACTTATACGCTTCATCAACCTTGGAATGAACATCAAGGTCAGCACTACAAGCATCTGACCTAATGTGAATCACTAAGTTGTCAGTCAAACATAACTGGGACTCAAATCTTCATTAATCAACACACCATGCTCCATAGAAATGCTCTTAGATCATCCGCAACACGCTTGAATCATTCGATCGACCAAGAATGGGAAGAACAACAACACTAAGAAGTAAATCTTCATTGATAAGCTCAAACTTCAGTGCAGACCTCCAACATAGTAGTCATACAATCCAGAGACTTCCACAAGCACATTGAGTTCAACAAAAACATTTGCATTCCTCTAAATCATTAGAATCACTTGCATCTTCCTCCAGATCCTCAAGAACATTGTCTACCATGATTGTCACTTTAGAAAGATTGCTTGCAAACCTCCAAACCATGAACTACTTGAATGGATGATACACACGGACTTCCCAAACATGCCTCCAGATCCACAGATCATCATTTGACATATCCAGAACAATCCAGACCTCTTTCCTGTCACTCTATCTCTTCTAAACACTGCAAAACTGCTTCTACTCAGATGACCATAGCTTCTTCAAATCTTCAGCTTAACTTGAGCTTCTTCAGACAATCCTCTACTCAGCCATATGGTTCACATACATTGATCCTCATTAATTTTCTCAATATCCTCAACAATCTAGTCTTCTACTCAGGCAGCAAAATAGGATACAGTTGACACCAATGGCAACAAGGATATGTTGATATCAATGACAACATCGTTTAGGCACATATTTGCAACACTCTATCCCTACTTCAAAGGTTTTGAGTCCTATCACAACTGACAATCTAGAGGAAGAAAAATAGTACGTTCTAATATAGAAGTAGGTCCCCATTTCTCTGCTATGATAGGAAGAGAATTAAGGTAACAAGTGTTGTTAGACCTTTTTGCTGAAGGGTTTCCACCAAAAGTTGTGGATTCTCCAACTACTATGGTTGAAGGTGAAGATATGTTTGTGAAGATCCTAGTATGCTATATTCCTAATTAGAATAAGGATAAGCACTTGTGCCATGATTAACCTTAATAGATGCATTTATTAGTCTTAGTTATTCCTTAAGTTAACTTAGTTAGGATGAAGGGGTGTGTCACTACATAGTTATGCACGCATATAAATAATGAGAGAGCAGCTACTGTCCCAAACCATCATATCTATAAATATTGAATTCATATATTATTTTCTGATTATTGGAGGTCACCCCCTCAAATTGGTTTGCTATTTTACTAATTTTTACATTTATTTTCAAGAAATATCTATTGATGGTGGTTTTAGCGCACAGAAACACAGGTTAAATATAGGGTATCTCACCTCTCTTGAAAGGAATCCTATCCTAGAAAAGACTTCCCCAAGGTTTATATAGCTAGGTCTTAGCTTGTAGAAATAACTTTAGTGGAATGTTTCAGTTGTACCAACAAAGGGACTTACATGCAATGCAAACTAACTTTATGCATTAGGGTTTGATTGCACATGACCTTGATCAGTTTTTTGATTTGACAATGCATAAAAAAATTGATATATACCCAGATTGCTACAAGATATGTGATTCCAGCATACAACCAACAATCTGCCAACTTGCATTCATTAAACATGAAATATATGATAGCACTATGCAATTTTGTGAAACCTAATCTAACAGGATCTGATAAAGAAAATGTAAAAGGAGAGAGAGAGAGAGAGAGAGAGAGAGAGAGAGAGATCCTATAGACAATTGCAGAAATGATCAACACACGGATAGACGGATTCCCAACAACAAACGAATCTAAGGTAGCCCACAATGCCACAAAGACTATGCAATCTTCTAAGGAAACACAAGGGTTTTCAAACTATGGAGGATTTATTCAACACCCAACTCTTGGTGTAGTTCAATGAACTCACACAATCAAACTTAGCTCATATAAAAAATGCCTAGACTAACCATGCATAATGACATACAATCAGCAAGCTATTAATGGTTGGATAGGAAATCTATCAAATATCTAAATCATTAACCACAAATGTAGCTAAATAACTAATTGGAAAGATAAAGAAGAACCATGATAACCATATCCAATCAAGAAAATGAACTCAAATGGAAGAGGCAAATGAAATTCTATTTGTATTAATTCAAAAAATGGCAGAGTTTCAACAATCCTTTCTTCAATGCTTCCCTTACATTTTACAATGAGAGAGGTTGCCTTTATATAGAGAGGCAAGCATACCGAGTTTTTCAATGAATAGTGGAGATTAAACCAACACTAATGGCTCAGATTACATGGTATTTAATTTGGTCGATGGGTAGTTACAATCCTGGATTTGCTTTTGGCTTGTAGGAAAAAGACAAAATTACAACTTTTTAGCTCATGAGAACAAGACGAAATATCAACTTTTTGAGTTGTCTAATGGGACAAATCACTTTTCCAATGTGTTGACTAGTCAAGAAGAGTATGTGGCATGTTTTTGATGAAGGCATGTCCAATTGGATGCTTGCTAGATCAATTCTTGATGACTGGACTGATGAAACAACTGTAAAAGTGTCCTAGACATTGGACTAGATCTGCAGGAACAATAGGATGTAGGCTTGATTTCTTGTGTCTTCTACCTCTCGGGGCTTATCTCCATCATCTTGAACATCATGTTGACTTCCTTTTGCACATATTTCATTGATTTGGTTGATAGAATGATGATTCTGCAAATTCAGGACAACAGGGTATCTCTGTGTGTTCATCTTTCCAAGACAGCTCCAACAAGCTCCTTTATCCTCTTAGACCTGCAATTGACAATGTCAAGCATCAATTTCATCATAAAAACTCATTTTCCATCACTTTGAATTAGAATATGTCCATTCAAATTCACCAATGAAATCCAAGTTCCAAGCCTTAAAAATGATTTTTTTAGGCCAAATAAGCAAAAAACAGGGTTTTTGGGTTTCACTAGATATATCCAATGGAGGCTGAGTTTAGCGCTAGCCTTCTTCTTTACACCTTCAAAGATGGTTTTGGTACTCATGTGATTGGCAAGGATTTCGTCGTCCACTGGATATTTCCCATCATGTTCAGTTTTAGTGCTAAGCCCTTTTAATGCTTCTGGTGGGATTTTCACCCTACACCGAATCGACGGAGATTTTGTTGCTCACTGGATATGTCCAGTGAAGGCACTTTTTAGTGTTGATCCTATTAGGTGTCTTTTTAGCGCTAAGTCCTTCATAAATACTGTAACCTTTAACTAATGGGGATTTTGGGTGCTATAGAATATATCCGGTGAAGGCAAATTTTAGCACATTTCCAGTGAAGTGGGTTTTAACGCAATGTCTGGTAGAGGTGATTTTTTTTGCTAGATTTGGAAGGTCCCTACCTAATAGTATATTTAAAAATATATTTAAGTAATATATTTGAATATACTTTGGAGTTTATTTTTTTCAAGGAAAATGGATTTTTGCTCTGCATGTCGAGCTAGGGTGTCTGTGCCCTAGCCTGATCCTCTAATTTTCTTGGTTGTGAGAAGTGTGGGGAGTGCATGCATTTGGGGGAGGTCTAGAGTTGTGGTTTTTATCTTTGTGAAAATTTTTTCATTTGAATCAATGTTTCTTTCTCCCTGAGCGTGCGGGGGTTTAGTGTCTGGTGGGAGGCTATGGGTGGAGCTGCGAATCCCTGTCAAAGGCATGAGGCATGGCTATGCTATGAGCCATCCTCTGTGTAGTGTCAGGTGTAGTGGTACCCTGTGTTTGTGGTGTGCCCTCCTTGATAGTGTGAGGGATTTGGTTTCGAAGGGCTGTGGGTTGGTTTGGGTCTGTTGTCCTTTATTTGTTCCCGAGGGCCTGCATGCCTACCTTGGGTCTTGTTTAGACTCAATACTGATTGGGGAGTCTTCAGGAGCTAATCCCAAGATGGATTTTCGCTCAGCAGTGGTTGGAGTGAATTCTCCTTCACATGCTTCAAAGGTTTTTAATAATAAATTGTTCTAACCAGATTTGAGGTTGGTTGGCTCAGGGTTGTTTGACGGTATGCGGATTGTGAAGATTAATGGATGTCTTGAACATTGGGAGGAGAGGCCAAAATTGGTTATCCCACTGGAGATGATCATGAAAGATATTGACTATTATTTGAAGCATGCATCGCTATGCAATTTTATGGGGTTGCGGGTCTCATTACAATTTCTTGAATCATGGGCCCAACGGACTTGGATGCCGAAGGAATAAATGGAGGTTATGCTTTTGGCGAATAGCTATTTCATGGTTTCATTCAATTACTTGGTGGATCGCAACAAGGCCTTTGAAGGAGGCCGCTGTTTTCATAATCAGATTGGGTTATTTATTAAACCATGGCATGCAGGCTTCAATCCTGCTGAAGAGCTTCCGAGTCGAGTTTTGGTGTGGGTTCAGCTTCTGAGGTTTCCTATGGAATGTTGGCGGGATGATGTTTTGCACTTTCCTGGCTTTGATGCTTGGAAAACTGATTGGTGCTTCTCAGTAGACATAGGTTAAAAAGGTGATGACTTTTGCTCATATCTTTGTTGAGATTGATTTAAGTAAACCTTTGCTAGATTCGGTGGATATGTGTGTGGGTCCTTACTCTTGGGTGCAACAGTTGGACTATGAGACTCTTCCATTTCAATGTCGTCTCTGTCATGAAAATGGACATTTGCAGAGAAGATGCCCAAAGGATAGGCCTGTGGATTCCCAGCCTTCTCAACCTCCCCGCAATCCCCCTAGGGTTGAAAAGGGGAAGGATCCCATTCCTGATGATGTGGTTGGGGCTGATGGTTTCATTCCAGTTAAGGCTCGTAACAGGAATCAGAGTCAAAAAAGGACTTTGAAGGAGAGGCAAGATGAAGATATTTTCAATAGGTTTGAAGCTTTAGATGATCTCAACCAGTAGGAAGTGAATCCAAGCTTGGTGAATATGGATTAGAGTGCTTTGGGTATAGGCCAGGAGGGTCTTCTTTCTGAGGCTACTCAGGTTATGCAGGATAATAGTGCTTTGCAAATGGACACGAATCTTCAAATGGAAGTCCAGGTGGAATCAGTTCTTATTGTAGAAGGGAAGAAGGGTGGTGGGGATGGATATCCTATTTTTTGAATGCAGGTACTGAGGGGGTGAAGCATAATAAGTCTTCTTCTTCTCATTTGGGTCTTCATCAAAAGGATCTAAAAAAAGTGGTTGGGGAGAAGTCTTCCAAGCTTGGTAGAAAAAAGGATCTAGAAAAGATTAAATTAACAGGGGAAACTTTGGTAGAGTCAAGGTCTGTTAAGACTCTAGATTCTCATTTTTCAAACCCCTTGAAATCATTGTCCTATCATGGAATGTAAAGTGTTTGAATAGTGGCCCTCAACAAAAAGTTGTTCAGGATTTGGTTAGAAGTCAATCTCCTAATGTTCTTTTCCTGCAGGAGACTAAGTTATTAGTAGATTATATGTTTGGTTTAGTGCCTAAGTTGTGGGGGAGTGGAGAGTGCCAGTGCATTGGTGCTCAAGGGTCTACTAGGGGAGTGGATTGTTTATGGAATCCTCAGAAGATCCGCCCTCTTTGGTGGTTGTCCTTTCAGTCTTCCATCGCTATGATTGCGTCTTGTTTTGAGATGGGGGAGTCT
Organism: Cunninghamia lanceolata; assembly: GCA_027924645.1. Lineage (NCBI taxonomy): Eukaryota > Viridiplantae > Streptophyta > Pinopsida > Cupressales > Cupressaceae > Cunninghamia > Cunninghamia lanceolata. The sequence continues at coordinate 6,587,525 of BSBN01000209.1, forward strand.
GTTCTCTTCTCCAATATCTATGCACCTACTGAGCTCCAGGGTAAGCAAATTTTGTGGTCTGATATCTGATTTTTTTGAAGTATGGTTCCTTTTCATCCATGGATTATGGCTAGAGACTTCAATGCTATTATCGAGTTGGCTGAGAAGCGGGGTGGTATTGTGAGGCTGGAGCCTTCTGTATTGCTTCTTCAGGACAACATCTTAGCTTTAAATCTTGTTGATATCAAGTCCATTAATGGCTAGTTTATGTGGAACAATTGCATTGTGGAATGACTTGACCGCTCTCTGGTTTCTTGCTACTGGGTTGGTGGGTTATGGTCTTCTAGCTCTGAAATTTTTGATTGGAGGGGCTCAGATTATTGGCCTATCAAGTTGGCTATTTCTTTAGCTCATGTGCCTCAGTCTCCTTCTTTCAAGTTCCATCTTACGTGGTTACGTGACTCCTCTCTCCATGATTATGTTGTTGAGTGGTGGAGGTATGGTAGACCTACTTATGGTACAACAATGTATACTTTTGCTAAGCTACTTCAATTTGTAAAGTATCAGCTTAGAATCGACAATGCTTTGGAAACATTTTCCATGCTAAGACTACTACCCAGGCTGAGTTGGATGGTATTACGGGGTTGATCAGGGAGGATGGGGTGATTGAAGACCTACTGCAGGAAGAGACTAGGGCTTTGAAAGCATTGGAAGAGTGTGAGCTACGTGAGGAAGTTTTCTGGAAACAAAAGGCCCGGATTGAGTGGCTTCATGAAGGGGATAAAAATACCACTTTTTTTTTCAACTCAGTGAAAGCCAGGAGACATGGCAATTCAATTTCTACTCTGGTGAATGGTAGGGCTGAGACTCTTTCCTCTTTTCATGAAATCAAGAGTGAAGTTGTGCAGTATTTCACTTCCTTATTCAGGGAGGTCTCGCAGGGGGTTCTGATGAGGAAGCTCGGGTCCTTTCTTGCATCCCTTCTTTGGTATCTAGGGAGATGAATGAGCATCTTATGAGTGATATTTTGATTAAGGAGCTAGAGGAGACTACGTTTCAGATGAAGAGGGGGAAAGCTCCTAGCCCTGATGGTTTCCTGATTGAGTTCTTTCAAGAATTCTAGGAGAGTATCAAGTTGGACTTATTGGCGGTTGTTCAGGGAGTCTCAAAGGAATAAACAGATGTTATGGGCTTTGAATTCTACCTTCCTTGCTCTGATCCCAAAATGTACTGGGGCGGATAGTTTAAGTCAATTTCATCCTATCTCTCTTTGCAATGTGATTTATAGAATTATCTCTAAATTGATTGCTGATAGGTTGAAAAAGTGGCTTAAAGTGTTGATCTCTGAGGAACAGAGTGGTTTTGTGGTGGGACGACAGATTCTGGATGGGGTTGTTATCGCTATGGAAACCATTCACTCTATGGCCAATTCCAAAGATAAGGCGATGTTCATTAAGCTTGGTATGGCTAAGGTATATGACAGAGTTCGGTGGTCCTTCCTTCAAAAGGTTTTGGGGATGAGTGGATTCATTGGGTTATGAGTTGTGTTACTTCAGTCTCCTTTTCTATGTTAGTAAGTGGGGAGCATTCGGAGCTTTTTGGTGCCTCTCGGGGTTTGTGGCAGGGTGACCCTCTCTCTCTTTACTTGTTTCTTTTTCTTGTTGAAGGTCTGGGATGTTTGATAAGAAGGAATGTGGAGTTAGGTTTCATTCAGGGGTAGAGGTGGGGATGTGGTCTACCTCCACAGTCTCACTTGCAGTTTGTGGATGACATTGCTTTGATGGGTATGGCTACAATTAGGGAAGCTTCAAATTTGTGCAAGGTGTTGGATGTTTATCTTGTTGCTTCAGGCCAATTGATTAATGAAGATAAGTCTTCCATATTTTTCTTTAATACTCTGGGTTCCATTCAAAGGAGAATTTCTCATATCTTGAAATTTCAGATTGGGATGCTCCCTTTGACCTATCTTGGTATTCCCATATCTGTTGGAAGGCTAAATAGGGATTCTTGGCAGAATATTTTGGATAAATTTTGTGTGAAAGTTAATCATTGGACCCATCGTTGGTTGTTCTTTGCAGGTCGTGTTCAGTTTCTCAAGTTTGTGGTGCAAGCCCTCCCCATTTACAGATGTATGATTCAGGTGGCCCCAATGGGTTTTGTTAGGGAATTGGATTCCTTAGTAAGACAGTTTTTATGGGCTGGTAGTTTGTTGTCCTCTAAATGGAGCCTTGTTAGATGGGACAATATTTGTAGCCCAAAGCAGGTTGGTGGTCTTGGGTTAAGATAGTCAGCGCTATCTGGGATAGCACCGGCTTCTAAATTGTATTGGCACTATTGTGTGGAGCAGGATCGGATCTAGGCTAGGATATTAACTCAGAAATACTTCCTGGGATCCCTCAGGTTGATATTCCTTGTTACCCCTGGTGGGGAAAGGCTCGATCATTTGGATTACGCTCAAGAAAGGGGTTGCGCTCGTCAAGGATGGCTTTTTTTGGATTTTTAAAAAAGGGATGGAAGTGCATTTTTGGTCTGATTCTTGGGATGGCTTTCCTCCCATTGTTTCTCAGTTTCCTAATTTGGTGACTCTATGCTAGAGGTTCTATGAGGCAGGATGGTCAAAGGTGAGTGACTTTAAGTCCTTTTCTTCTCATGGTTAGTTGGTGGTAGCAAGATGGAAGAAGCCTAATGAGTGGCCTAATGTTGGTATGGAGGAGGAGTGTGCTGAGCTTCACAATATCCTTTCTCGTAGATGCTGCAGCTCCCTCTAGGAAGGGGATGTTCTCTCTTGGTCTCCTAATCCTAAGGGTGTCTACACTATTGCTTCAGGATATTAGGTGTTGTTATCTCACTAACTGGATGGTATGGAGGTTCACTAGTGGAAGAAAGTGTGGAATAATTTTTCTTGGCCGAAGTGTAACTGCTTTATTTGGACTTTGGCTTGGAATAGGTGCTTAACATTTGATAATATTCGGAAGTGGGGCTTTCAGGGTCCTTCTATGTCTGTTTTGTGTGGATGTGGCGAGGACTCTACTCACTTGTTTTTCCATTATCCTCTAGCTTTGCAGCTTTGACATTTTTGGTGGGGGGTTTGGAAAAGCCCCTGTGTTCATGCTTCCTCCCTGGTGGATTTTTGGAGTAGTCTAGGTAGACCTCCTTCTATGGCCTCTTTTCTGTAGGATGTGTGGTATGTTGGGCCTTCCTTCATACTATGCTAGCTTTGGTTGGAATGAAATCATAGAATATTTAAGGGTGAGAAGTTGTTTATTCAACAAGTTTGGCACAAAATTATAGGTATGATTCGGGAGACGGTGGAAGCTAAGTGTGATGTGGAGTTCCCTTTGGAGAAAGGGGATGTTGAGCTAGTAGATAGATTAGGTCTTTAGGGGCTGTCTGTGAGGCCTACCTTTTTTTATTTCCGTTCATGTGACTATTTACCTTACTATTGCTAATACTTTTATACTTGTGGGACTGTTGATCCCAGATTCCAGAACTTTTAGACTTTATTATATAAAGGAAAACTAATTGGGTGATGTTAAATAGATTCTTGTATTAAGAGAAAACAAATTGGGTGATATTAGATAGATGTTTATTTTATAAGAAAACTAATTGGGTGATGTTAGATAGATACTTGTATTAAGAGAAAACAAATTGGGTGATGTTAGATAGATGTTTATATTATAGGAAAACTAATTGGGTGATGTTAGATAGATGCTCTATATTAAAGGAAAACTAATTGGGTGATGTTGGTTAGAAAATTGTAATGTGATTTCCTTTATGCTTAAGAGAACTTGTAATATCTTATGCGAGTACAAGTTTTAATTTTCTTTAGCTATGTTATTGATATGTGGAATTAACTTTGCAACTGAGTGCATAGGTATTTCTAACCAACCACAGATACTAGAGATCATCCCACACTTGATGTTGTAATCCCTTGTGAAGCCAATTTGGTTCCACGAGGAACCAAGATCAACTTTGTGTATGATGTAATGTTGTAATGTTCATCTGCATGAGGTTAAATGGGATAGGTCTACACTCTTTTAATTTGAATTATGATATGTGTTGTAAGAATTGTCTTTGAATTTCATTTTTAAATTTTTGGAGACCCTTTTCATGTGTTTTAACTTGACCCTGGGTTATACCCCATGGGTCTAGGGTCCCTTTTGACTTGGGTAACCCTTGGTAAACCTCCATATGGTCACCTTAACTTCACACCGAAGTTAAGTGACGAATTTGGAGGCATGGGAGGGATAGGATGAGTGGTACCAACACTCAAGCCCATCCCTTTTCAATTCGCAAGGCTAGAGATGACTCCAAGATCCACCAATTGTGGAGGACTTGACTTCAAGTCTCTCTCACAATTGGTGAGAGTACCCATGGAGTTGTGTGGTCCTTCATGAGAGGAAAGGAAGGGGAGACATGTGTCACCCTTTTCCCTCTTTAAATCCCCTTTTCTCTCCCATGTGTTAGAGACAGGACATGTGGTAAGGGGTGAGGGAGACTTTAGGGATGGGTGAGTGACATGTGTCAACACCCATCCCTTGGGACACATTTGTAGTGGGAAGAAAGAGTGAGGAGGTGACAACTGTCACCTCCCCATTCCTCTAAGCTCATGGATTGGGCTTATTTTAATCCCACTTGGGATAGGGTGAGGGGTTGTTGAATTTTTGAGAATTTTTTTATTGTTGGAAATTGTTTTCAAAAAAAAAAAAAGGAGAATAGAGGGAGTTTGGTGGCTTATGTTGGAGGAGTTTTTAGAGGAGCTCTACATCAAGTTCTTCCATATTAGGGATTTTGAAGGTTGGTTTTCAAGGCTAAGGCCTTCCCCTTGTATTTCAATTTGCTTGCATGATGAATGTGTGAGATGTATTTGCTTGTGTTGTATTTTGTTATTCTGGGGAATATTTAGTAGGGTGTTGAAAGAGCCTCTCCCATTTGGGAGAAAATGCTCATCAAGTGTGGGGTAGGGGAGGAATGAAGCTCCTCGAGTTCATTACCTTGTTTTGGGATGTTGAAAGCCTTGAGGGCATTCTATGTGTTTTGAGTAATTTGTTATATGGCTTGAGAGCCAAATATGAACTCCTTTGGTAATTTTATTATCATGTTGGCTTGAGGCCATGAGAAAAATTGTGTTGAGATAGTTTGAAGGAGTGGCACTCTAGAGTTGAGTGTGTCCACTCTCCTACCCCTTTGAAACTCACCTTGGTTGAGTTGTGTGTTGTAAATATCAATGGGTGTAATTTAGTGTTTTTGAGATGTCTGTTTATATTGTTGTGAAGTGGATTTGAGTTCCCTAGGTGTGTGGATGACCTCCCTAGCTTAGGGGTGACCCTCTTGTAGGTCTACGGTAGGGAGGAGAGCAGGATGTGTGGTATTTTTTTTTTTCCCTTGTGTGATATGCAAGTTTCATGGAGCTTAGTGTGAAGTTGAAGAATTTACTAGACTTGAAAAATATTTTATTTTCCTTTACTCTTAAGGCTCTTGAGGAGAGCTTGGTCTTGTTAAGAACTTCAACCTTGTTTTTTTTAAAGAGGAGAATTCTCTCTCTCTCTCTTGTTGTAAAAAAATGTCTTATAAAGTTGTGGGGGAACCTCTTTCATTGTATTGATAGTTTTAGTTTGTTAAATTAAATTTTACCATTTATGAAATGATGAAAGAAGGAAATTTGTTTTTAAAAGGATATTGATTTTGTATATTCCTAATATTCCTATTAGCAATTTGAGATTTTAGTTGTTATTGTGGCAAATAAGAAATTATGAATTGTTATTTGAAAAAAATGAAAATAGGTTGTAGTTATGCATTTGAGTTTTGTTTGTAATTAATTGCAAATACAATTAAATCTTCCCTTCAAAAAAAAATGTATAAACATAAATTATATGCTTAATATATTTAGATTGAGTTATTGACTTGAAATAGAATTGAATTAAAAGAAAAATAGATTGTATATTTATTTTAAAAATAGAAATCCTATGAGTGCCTAGAAAGAGAATTATTATTGAAAATATATATTTAATTTGTATATTTTGGGTAAATTGCATAATTGTAATTTTTACATGTATTTAAAATTAATTGTTTCCCTTAATTTTGTCCAACAAATGGACTGTATGACATATACTCATTATATATATATCATAATATATTTATTTTTATAAGGCTCTAACTATGAATTTGAATAAATTAAAATTCTGTGATTGCTGTGTATATATATATAAATATATTTAATAAATTTCATTTTGAATGTTTGTTGTGTTTATAAAAAAAATATGACAGAGTGACTGTATTATATAAATCGCAGTTTGTTTGAATCAAAAAATATATATACAAATTGGTGGGGGTTTGAACCCCCACCGTTGCTAATGTAAAGGGTGTGGGGAGGGGGCGGAGCCCCCACCCACATCCCACTCCGCCCCCTCCCCACACCCCCATCTGCTACTGCCCCCCGGTAAACCCCTCTGCACAGGCCGCGCTGTGTTCACTGCGCTCCCCGTAGACCCCAACACCCCTGATAACTCCAACTCCCGTGGCTTCTGTCTACCTTCCGCCATGCCACCATAGCCCCGACCCTCATACTCCCGCGGGTCCTGTATCCCCCGCGCGGTCTCTGCTCCCCTTCGCCGTTCCTCTACTCCCACACCTCCAGCCTTCCTCTACCCGCGACCTCCACCTGCAGCCTCCTCCATGCTACCGCCGCCCTCCATTGACCCTGCACACAAACAAAAAAAAATGTTAGGGTTCCAAATTTTATTCAAATGAAAATATGAATCAAAACAATATTCAATTGTTATATAAAGAAAACCTAATATATTATAATACAATAAAATATATAAAAATTATTTGTTAATAATTTTGTAAAGGGGAGCCATTAAAAAAAAATATAATAGGGTTTCAATATTGATGAAAAATAAAATAATGTAATTTGCTCATAGAAAAATAAACGTATATATATATATATATATTTTAGAATGAATCTATAAATTCATTGATCTATTAAAAGAAAACCTAGAGATATAAATGCAAATAGCATGTGTGTGTGTGTGTGTGTATTTATATCTTCTTAAACAAATTAAGCCATCATATGCATTTCATATGTGGCCATTTTAACTCGACCTGTAAATTGAGTAAATGCCAAATTGAAAAAATGAGAGAAAAAGAGAAAGAAAGATAAAAGTGAAAACAAAGAGGAGAAAATGCACGACCTTTCCAGAATAGGGCTAAGAGCACTAATTCAGATTTAACATTTCGTTAAACCTGATTGGGGGAAAATTAGTTATCAAAATTAATTCAAATGTTGAATTAAACCCAGAGCGGAAACCTAGTGGACTTCATCAAGCGAAGTTAGTAAGTCCTGTTTAAGTGATCTGATCTACCAAGAAATTAGGAATAATGTAAAGGATATAGTGATAACTCTGATTGATAGAGAACTGATCTACCCAGAAATTAGGAATAATGTAATGGATACAGTGATAACTCTAATTGATAGAGAACTGATCTACCAAGAAATTAGGAATAATGTAAAGGATGCAGTGATAACTCTCATTGATAGAGAACGTGAAAGAGAGCAAATTAAAACTAAATTTTAGAGAAACGGGAAGGAGAACAAATGTTCAGGCTTTGTTGAAAATGCTAAAATTAGAAGGAGAACAAATTAATATTAAATTTCAAAAAATGTGAAGGAGAACAGATGATCAGACTTTTTTGAAAAATGTGCCATTAACTTAATCAACTATATCCCAATGTAATTAGTGAGTTGTGAGATATTTATAAACCCTATCAGGAAACCTTGTGATCAAGATTAGTGTTAGTTCAATAAACCCCACTCACACTTGTGAGGCATTATGCTGCCAGATTTTCCTGGAATTTAGGGTTTAGTAGTTTAGTAAGTTTAACCCTTGTAGTGATGTTAACCGTGTCATGATGACCCCCTTGTTGGCCTTCTTGCGTTTGGGTATACGCACGTGTGCGTATTACCCCATTGACAACTGTATTGTTTATGCCTTAAGCGTATGCCACTGAGCACACTTACGCGTGCAAGGGGGTTTCTAGGGAAGCATGGGAAAATTTTTGATATTTTGTGTCATGACCACATGACAAATGTGGACATGACACGTGTGATGCATGTTGTGACTGCATGGGAAATGTGGGCATGACATTTGGTATCAGAGCCCAAGTTTAAACACTGGGCATATTTGGGCACGTTATTTATTCTGCAACTTTGATTAATTAGTGCCTACCTTGTTTTGTAGGATACCTCCCCGACGTGTTCGACGAGCGTGATCATGCAACACTGCGTCTGCGGAGGTGCATAGTGATTCCTTTGTAGAGGGACAGGGACCCACAGTTATAGAAGATCAGCCTGTACCACAGGGACCACCAGTATTAGACATAGGTCCTCAGATTTTATAGACATTGTAGGCCATGTTAGAGAGGTTACCGCCAGTTATTCTAGAGCCACGTGATGAGCCTCACGTCGATCCGCGAGAGGAGCCACGTAAGGATCTGCGTGCTGAATCACGTGCTGAGCCACATGTGGAGCCCCATGTCGATCCATGATAGGTGCCATGTATGGAGCCTTTTGTAGAGATACCTGATACTATAGTGGAGGAGGTAGGGTCAGCTTACCGAGCACAGAGTAGGAGTCATCCAAGGCTTTTGAGGCGAGATGAGACCATGAGAGTAGAGAAGATACATCATGGACCTTATGAGTATGGGTTGGATGAGTTGGTTATAGGACTTAGAGATAGAGGAGACCCCATCAGAGACCTACTTAGGCTCAACCCACCTACCTTCACAGGAGCTACAGAGGGAGCTGTGGCCGAGGCTTGGCTTATCAGTTTAGATAGGTGCTTCGCATTGTGACCTTATGGGAGCAACACAAAAGCATGAGTGGCAGTACACCTTTTGAGAGATGCAACAGCTACCTGGTGGCGCACTTAGGAGTGCAAGTGTCGATTATCCTTAGACACACTCACATGGGACATATTCATAGAGTGCTTTAATGTGTGATATTTGTCAGATCATTATAGATAGTGCCAGATAGATGAGTTCCATGATTTACAGTAGAGAGGACTCACAGTTTCTCAGTATGAGAGCTGGTTCATTGAGCTTTCTCGTTACGCAAAGTATCTTCACGACGAGAAACTCCTATGTACAAATTTATCAGAGGTTTGAATCATCAGATAGCAGGACCAGTATGTATGGCAGACCCCCAGACTATGAGTGAGGCTGTCGAAAAGGCTTTTATTGCAGAGGATATTCAGGGACGAGGGAAGAATTCTCGCTCGTAGTTTTAGGACCGTAATCACCAGCAGCAGTAGAACTTTCATAGACCACAATCCACACCATAGAGAGGAGGATTCAATTCTTTATCATTACCTCCTAAGCCTCCACAGCATTAGCAGTAGCATCAGTAGAGGACTAGACCCTCGCAGAGGGTTCAGGGAGGACAAAACCATGGTTGGCAGTAGCAGGGCCCACGTAGAGATCAAAGACATCAGGGATCATCTGTAGGACTCGCAAGGTCTCAGCAGTCTTACAAAGGTTCACAGGGGTCCACTGGACAGACTGGACAGCAGCAGTCAGGCATGACTCAGTCAAGATAGTTATAGGCTAGAGGTCCGTGTTATGTATGTGGTGGGGTAGGACATTTGGCCAGAGAGTGTCCACAGGGATTTACAGCAGGGGATAGCCCTGTCCAGGAGGATCTGAGCAGACTGTAGGTGATGTGGGCAGGTCCCACCACATGTTTGCAACAGTTGAAAACTGTTAGGCTGACTTCTAGGCCTTAGTTATTGAGACAACAGGTATGATAGGGGATTTTCCCATCTCTATTCTTTTTGACTCTGGAGCTACCGACTCTTTTATGTCCACATCATTAGTGGAACGTTGCATGCTGGTGGCTTCTAGGCAGGACATTAGGTGGGAGGTTGAGTTGGCCTCTGGAGCTAGGATGTCAATAGATACCTTGGTTAGAGATTACGAGATCTCCTTGGGTTCCTTCACTACATCATGTGACCTTAGGGTTATGCCATTAGGATCCTATGGTGTAGTTTTGGGTATGGACTGGCTTGTGGCTCATAGAGCCAAGCTAGATTATCACCAGAGGATGATTAGCTACTTAGATGATCATGGCTCACTAGTTGAGATAGTGGGTATTCAGAAGCTCACGACTGTTCGTATGATATTCACTCAGCAGCTTAAGCATTACATGCGGAAGGGTTGTCAGATGTTTGCTATCACGGTCAGTGACAGATTAGAGGATGAGCCTGAGGCTACTTTAGATGATCACCCTATCCTGAGAGACTTTGCCGACATATTTCTACCAGAATTACCAGGTATGCCTCCACGCAGAGAGGTAGATTTCCACATTGATCTAGTGTCGGGTGCAGAGCCAGTGTCTTGTGCACCCTACAGGATGACTACGCATGAGCTTATAGAACTCAAACTGCAGTTAGAGGAGTTACTTGAGAAGGGGTACATCTGACCTAGCATCTCACCATGGGGCGTACCGGTTATCTTTGTGAAGAAGAAGGATGGGTCTCTTCGATTATGCATGGATTACAGACAGTTGAACAAGGTGACGGTGAAGAACCGTTATCCTCTACCTAGGATTGACGACCTCTTTGATCAAATGCAGGGAGCCAGAGTGTTCTCAAAAATTGATCTAAAATCTAGGTATCACCAATTATGCATCACAGAGGCAAACATTCATAAGACTGCTTTTTGAACCAGATATGGCCATTATGAGTTTATAGTGGTACCCTTCGGTTTGACGAATGCCCCTGCAATGTTCATGAGCCTCATGAACGGGGTGTTCCACACTTAGATAGGTTCGTGATCATATTTCTTGATGATATTTTGATCTATTCACGGACCAAGGATGAACATGTGGATCATCTGCGTCAGGTTTTGCAGTGCTTATGAGAGCAGTAGATTTATGGCAACCTAGCTAAGTGTGCCTTCTTCAGGACAGAGGTGCAGTATTTGGGGCACATCTTATCAAGCAATGGCATCTTCATAGATCTATCAAAGATCAGAGCAATTCAAGACTGGCTAGCACCACTAGTGTGACAGAGGTCAGGAGCTTTATGGGATTAGCCGGTTATTACCGTAGATTCGTTGAGGGCTTTTCCAGATTAGTGCATCCCATTACTTCCCTTCAGCGGAAAGAGAAAGGTTTCACTTGGACCGAGTAGTGTGAGAGGGCCTTTGGGGTCCTTAAAGAGCATCTTACCAGTGCTCCCATATTAGCGGTTCCAGATCCTGTAGAGGATTTTGTTGTTTGCACAGATGCATCACTATAGGGTTTGGAAGCCGTGCTTATGTAGGGTGGTAGAGCGATTGCATATGAATCGCATAAGCTCAAGACATGAGCTAAACTACCCTACTCACGATTTAGAGCTCGCGGTAGTTATTCATGCTCTTGTTCATTGGAGACACTTCCTTTTAGGTCAATGCTTTGAGCTCCATTCAAATCACCATAGCTTACAGTACATTTTCACACAACCAAATTTGAATGCCCGCCAGTGGCATTGGATGGAGTTCTTATGCGAGTATGACTTTGATGTCCACTACATCAAAGGGAAGGAGAACGTGGTCATTGACGCCTTGAGTCGAAGGCGCCACGAGATCCTGACCTTGACATTGAGGGTGGACTTGAGAGAGTGTATCATATAGCATCTGCCTGAGGACGAGTGGTTTCTTGAGGTACAACAGGAAATTTAGAATCAGAGGGCCCTTAAGGGAAAATTCACAGGATATTCCCTTGAGTCTGATGGTTTGCTTAGACATCGACAGCGCATCTATGTACCTCGTGCGAGTGATCTACGTATAGTGATTCTCTCAGAGGCTCATCGAGCACCTTATGTAGTACATCCAGGAGTGAAGAAGATGCATGCTGATTTGCGATAGTCATATCATTGGGCTGGGATGAGATGAGACATTGCAGAATATGTTGTTCGTTGCCTTGAGTGTTAGAGGGTCAAGGCCGAGCATCAGCATCCAGCAGGACTGTTGTACGCTCACAAGATACCTGAGTGGAAATGGGACACCATTTCCATGGATTTTATTGTTGGTCTACCTATGTCATCACGTCGCCATGATGCCATCATGGTGACAGTTGACAAGTTGACCAAGGTGGCACATTTCTCACCTGTACGCACGATGTACAATGCACCATCTGTGGTGAGAGTGTTTTTAGATCAAACTGTCAGACTTCATGGAGTACCTTACGGCATCATTTTTGACAGAGACTCCATTTTCACTTCAACTTTTTGGAGAGCCTTACAGCAGACGTTGGGCACTCAACTTCAGTTTAGCTTACCATCTGGAGACTGACAGATAGATAGAGAGAGTTAATCAGGTGTTGGAAGACATGCTTCGTATGTATGTTATGGACCATCAGTCTAGATGGGAGGAGTATCTGTATCTGGTTGAGTTTGCTGACAATTATGGGCATCACAGCTCGTTGGGTATGCCTCCTTTCCAGGCTTTATACGACAGACCATGCAGGACACCATTGAGTTGGGATCAGATAGAGGACAAGGTCGCCATTGGTCCAGAGATAGTTTAGGATATGGAGAAGCAGGTCACACTGATTAGACAGAGACTTCAGGAGGCACAGGATAGATAGAAGAAGTATGCCAATGCTAAGAGAACTGATTAGAGCTTCTCACTAGGTGATAGGGTGTTTTTGAGAGTGTGATTGCACAAGAGTCCAATCCATTACAGAAAGGGCTCTAAGCTCGCACCTCGGTTTGTAGGACCTTTTGATATTCTGGAGCGGATAGGACCTGTAGCCTATCGTCTAGCCTTGCCACCTAGCCTGTCACGTATCCATGATGTCTCTCATGTTTCAGTTTTACGTCGTTACATCTCTGACTTATCTCACGTATTGGATTGGAGTGCTCTTCAGGTAGAGGTAGACGAACAGCTGGCTCTGAAGCCAATTCACATATTGGCTCATTGGACACTGGGCCTTTGAGGTTGAGAGCTGGACAAGGTTAGGGTCGAGTGGGACATGTATGACGAGGTCACTGCGACATGGGAGGATGTAGCGAGATTGAGGACTCTTTATCCTCACCTCTTTGACGACTTCTAGGAGGAAGTACAGTCTTAGAGGGGGAGGATGTGAGACCTACCTTTTTTCATTTCTGGTTCATGTGACTATTTACCTTACTGTTGCTAATACTTTTATACTTGTAGGACTGTTGATCCTAGATTCCTGAACTTTTAGACTTTATTATGTAAAGGAAAACTAATTAGGTGATGTTAGATAGATGCTTGTATTAAGCGAAAATAAATTGGGTGATGTTAGATAGATACTTGTATTAAGAGAAAACAAATTGGGTGATGTTAGATAGATGTTTATATTATAGGAAAACAAATTGGGTGATGTTAGATAGATGCTCTATATCAAAGGAAAACTAATTGGGTGATGTTGGTTAGAAAATTGTAATGTGATTTCCTTTATGCTTAAGAGAACTTGTAATATCTTATGCGAGTGCAAGTTTTAATTTGCTTCGGCTATGTTATTGATATGTGGAATTAACTTTGCAACTAAGTGCGCAGGTATTTCTAACCAACCACAGATACTGGAGATCATCCCACACTTGATGTTGTAATCCCTTGTGAAGCCGATCTGGTTCCATGAGGAACCAAGATCAATTTTGTGTATGATGTAATGTTGTAATGTTAATTTGCATGAAGTTAAATGGGATAGGTCTACCCTCTTTTAATTTGAATTATGATGTGTTGTAAGAATTGTCTTTAAATTTCATTTTTAAATTTTAAATTCTTGGAGACCCTTTTCATGTGTTTTAACTTGACCCTGGGTACCCTAACTAGGCTAATCTTGACCCTGGGTTATACCCCATGGGTCTAGGGTCCCTTTTGACTTGGGTAACCCTTGGTAAACCTCCATATGGTCACCTTAACTTGACACTGAAGTTAAGTGACGAATTTGGAGGCATGGGAGGGATAGGATGAGTGGTACCAACACTCAAGCCCATCCCTTTTCAATTCCCAAGGCTAGAGATGACTCCAAGATCCACCAATTGTGGAGGACTTGACTTCAAGTCTCTCTCACAATTGGTGAGAGTACCCATGGAGTTGTGTGGTCCTTCATGAGGGGAAAGGAAGGGGAGACATGTGTCACCCTTTTCCCTCTTTAACTCCCCTTTTCTCTCCCATGTGTTGGAGAGAGGACATGTGGTAAGGGGTGAGGGAGACTTTGGGGATGGGTGAGTGACATGTGTCAACACCCATCCCTTGGGACACATTTGTATTGAGGAGGAAGAGTGAGGAGGTGACAAGTGTCACCTCCCCATTCCTCGAAGCTCATGGATTGGGCTTATTTTAATCCACTTGGGATAGGGTGAGGGGTTGTTGAATTTTTGAGAATTTTTTTATTGTTGGAAATTGTTTTCGAAAAAAAAAAGGAGAATAGAGGGAGTTTGGTGGCTTATGTTGGAGGAGTTTTTAGAGGAGCTCTACATCAAGTTCTTCCATATTAGGGATTTTGAAGGTTGGTTTTCAAGGATAAGGCCTTCCCCTTGTATTTCAATTTGCTTGCATGATGAATGTGTGAGATGTATTTGCTTGTGTTGTATTTTGTTATTCTGGGGAATATTTAGTAGGGTGTTGAAAGAGCCTCTCCCATTTGGGAGAAAATGCTCATCAAGTGTGGGGTAGGGGAGGAGTGAAGCTCCTTGAGTTCATTACCTTGTTTTGGGATGTTGAAAGCCTTGAGGGCATTCTATGTGTTTTGAGTAATTTGTTATATGGCTTGAGAGCCAAAATATGAACTCCTTTGGTAATTTTATTATCATGTTGGCTTGAGGCCATGAGAAGAATTGTGTTGAGATAGTTTGAAGGAGTGGCACTCTAGAGTTGAGTGTGTCCACTCTCTTACCCCTTTGAAACTCATCTTGGTTGAGTTGTGTGTTGTAAATATCCATGGGTGTAATTTAGTGTTTTTGAGATGTTTGTTTATATTGTTGTGAAGTGGATTTGAGTTCCCTAGGTGTGTGGATGACCTCCCTAGCTCAGGGGCGACCTCCACCTGCGGCCTCCTCCATGCCGCCGCCGCCCTCCATTGACCCTGCACACAAACAAAAAAAAAATGTTAGGGTTCCAAATTTTATTCAAATGAAAATATGAATCAAAACAATATTCAATTGTTATATAAAGAAAACCTAATATATTATAATACAATAATATATATATATATATATAAATTATTTGTTAATAATTTTGTAAAGGTGAGCCATTAAAAAAATATAATAGGGTTTCAATATTGATGAAAAATAAAATAATGTAATTTGCTCATAGAAAAATAAACGTATATATATAGTTTAGAATGAATCTATAAATTCAGTGATCTATTAAAAGAAAACCTAGAGATATAAATGCAAATAGCATATATATATATATATATATATATATATATATCTGTGTATTTATATCTTCTTAAATAAATTAAGCCATCATATGCATTTCATATGTGGCCATTTTAACTTGACCTATAAATTGAGTAAATGCCAAATTGAGAAAATGAGAGAAAAAGAGAAAGAAAGATAAAAGTGAAAACAAAGAGGAGAAAATGCACGACCTTTTCAAAATAGGGCTAAGAGCACTAATTAAGATTTAACATTTCTTTAAACCTGATTGGGGGCAAATTAGTTATCAAAATTAATTCAAACGTTGAATTAAACCCAGAGCGGAAACCTAGTGGACTTCATCAAGCGAAGTTAGTAAGTTCTATTTAAGTGATCTGATCTACCAAGAAATTAGGAATAATGTAAAGGATATAGTGATAACTCTGATTGATAGAGAACTGATCTACCCAGAAATTAGGAATAATGTAAAGGATACAGTGATAACTCTGATTGATAGAGAACTGATCTACCAAGAAATTAGGAATAATGTAAAGGATGCAGTGATAACTCTCATTGATAGAAAACATGAAAGAGAGCAAATTAAAACTAAATTTTAGAGAAACGGGAAGGAGAATAAATGTTCAGGCTTTGTTGAAAATGCTAAAATTAGAAGGAGAACAAATTAATATTCAATTTTAGAAAATGTGAAGGAGAACAGATGATCAGACTTTGTTGAAAAATGTGCCATTAACTTAATCAACTATATCCTAATGTAATTAGTGAGTTGTGAGATATTTATTAACCCTATCAGGAAACCTCATGATCAAGATTAGTGTTAGTGCAATAAACGCCACTCACGCCCGTGATGCGTTATGTTGCCAGATTTTCCCAGAATTTAGGGTTTAGTAGTTTAGCAATTTTAACCCTTGTAGCAACGTTAACCGCGTCGCGATGACCCCCTTGTTGGCCTTCTTGTGTTTGGGTATGCGCACATGTGCGTATTACCCCGCTGACAATTGTATTGTTTACGCCTTAAGCGTACTCCACCGAGCACGCTTAAGCGTGTGAGGGGGTTTCTAGGGAAGCATGGGAAAATTTTTGATATTTCATGTCATGACCACATGACAAATGTGGACATGACATGTGTGATGCATGTTGTGACTGCATGGGAAATGTGGGCATGACATTTGGTATCAAAGTCCAAGTTTAAACACTAGGCATATTTGGGCACATTATTTATTCTGTAACTTTGATTAATTAGTGCCTACATTGTTTTGTAGGATGCCGCCCCAACGTGTTTGACGAGTGCGATCACGCAACACTGCGTCCACGGAGGTGCATAGTGATTCCTCTGCAAAGGGACAGGGACCCACAGTTATAGAAGATCTGCCAGTACCACACGAACCACTAGTATTAGACATAGGTCCTTAGATTTTACAGACATTGCAGGCCATGTTAGAGAGGTTACCACCAGTTATTCCAGAGCCATGTGATGAGCCTCGCGTCGATCCGCGAGAGGAGCCACGTAAGGATTTGCATACTGAGTCATGTGCTGAGCCACATGTGTAGCCCCGCGTTGATCTGTGAGAGGTATCAAGTATGGAGCCTTTCGTAGAGATACCTGATACTACAGTGGAGGAGGTAGGGTCAGTTTACCGAGCACAGAGTAGGAGTCCTCCGAGGCTTTAGAGCGAGCTTATGCTTTGAGGTGGCATAAGGTTATCTGTGAGTCTGATTCACAAGTTTTGATTAATTTGCTGAATGAACAGAAGGTTTCTGATGTTAGTTGGCAGTTGGCTATGCTGGTGCAACAAATTTTGTAGATAAGTTCTTTGATGGTGATGGTGTCTTTTGTCCATATTCTGAGGGAGTGGAATAGGGTAGCAGATTGTTTGGCTAAGTGGGCTTTTGAGCATGTAGATGGCTGGAAGATAGATGAGTGGGAGCAGGTTCCCCACGAGCACCGATAGGACTTGGTGAGGATTTTTCCAAGGATGGGAATGGTATTGGTGAAGGATGATGTTGCTTCTTTCTTTGTTTGGCTACTTCTTTTGGGTTCCTAGGGCCTTGGTCCTTTGATGTTTTGTAATGATCTTTTTTGAATTTCAATAAAGTTTTTACCCCTTTTAATATATATATATATATATATATATATATACTTTAAATATTTTGAAATATATTGTCAGGATGTTTGAGATAGGTCTCGGATCCATGGGATTTAACATGTAGATTCTAGATTTTTGAGGATCCACTAGATTTTAGACTTAGTTTTTCAGGGTTTCAGGGCATTAGACTTAGCCAATTTCAGGGCTTCAGGGATATGTGTCAGGATGAAGGTATATGGACCCCTTAGTGAAATGTTCTAGAATTTGACATGATTTTGTAACCTTAAGGCATAGAAACTAGGAATTTCAACAAGATACCTCCTATAGAGGTAGTTTTAAGGACTATATCCAATGACATAGGATTTTAGAACAAAATGTAGTAACACCCAATTTTAGCGTAAAAGGTAACAAATTTGGCTATTTCTTAATCACAAACCCAATCAAGACTCCTCCAAATCAATCCTAAAAGACATCAAACAACTTCAAACATACCAGATACTCAAATTTGGAACAAATCCTGCATTCTAAGCACAAATCACCTTCTCATTGTCATAAGGAAGAAAGGTTGAGACTCTAAGCCAAAGCAAAAGAGAGGATCTCCATTTGGTAAAACGGGACATGTGTGCAAGGCACAACAATATCCTAACAAGTGGTATCAGAGCTACGATTTGGGCCAAGATTTTTTTCCCACCATAACTTTCAAACCATTGCAAATTTGGACCTACATTTTTCTAGGTTTTGAGGTATTTGGTAGGTAAGATTTGAGGTAAGATTTTAGAGTTTTATCATAAGTTCTACACAAGTTATTTTAATTTCATTAATTAGCTCTATAGATAACAAATTTAAAATAAAAATAAAAAACTTTACATTTTGGGAAATATTATGAAACATTAGGTGGGGTTAGTTCTTTGGAATTTATTATTAGAGATAAAATATAGTCCATAATTTAGTGGTCAAATTTAGGTCAACATATTTTATTATTCTGCTCTATAGGCCACAATTTTTATAGTTTTTAAATTTTTTTATATTTTTGGAAAGATATTGGCGTAGTCACAGTTAGGAGTCCTCAAAGAGAATAATCCAGACCGTGTAGCTATAGTAAACACAACGGAAACAACTCAAAGATATGAAACAAATGCAGATTCAGTCACTTAGTATATCATAGAATTCAAATACAAATCAGTCGGCAACATGCGGGCTTACAATTAGGGCTTATTGGCTTGGTTACAAAATATTAGAATATGCACAAGATATAGCTTTATAGCCCCTTCGTAAAGAATTTAGACTATTGATCTTCAAAATCATGCTAACTGCTTTCCTAGACATCTATTAAATCAATATATATCATCTCTAGATAATAAGATCCTCTGTGTCGGCCAAGGAAGATCACAAACTCTGATGAAGAGTTGTAATGTGTGTACACGGATAGGTCAGACCTAAACATGAAGAATTCTTCTGCAAATGAATGGAATGGTGTGTAGATCTCAGGGAAGGTTGGCCACAACCCAAACAACATTGAAAGATGTGTCTTTTAGCTCCACAAGTCGTGAAATGCTTTGCAAGTCTTCTCCTTTAGCTGATTATGTGAACTATCATAATGCTCTATTCTGAGAAAATAATTGATCTTCTGATAGTGATAACTTTAGGGTACTTGATCCAAATGCTCTAAAAATTGGATATGATGTGCATGAACGAATCTAGATGCTAAGTCTAGCTCTGCAAGATCTGAAATGCAACTGCGGTAGAATGTGGACCAAAATATAGAAACTGCTATTAGGATTGGCTATGAAGGTAGCTATCCTAAGATCAAGATGTCTATGAGCTAATCACAAGAATCAAAGAAGATCAACATGATAGAATAATATTCTATACACAAGATAATGACTTGATACAAGATTAATTGATATGATACAATGAGAGGCCTTGGTTATATAGACCAAGGTTGAGAGCTAGGATGTTGTAGTGACAAGTGTCACATTCCTATTACATATGACAACTAGAGGATAGGATGCTAACTAGGTCACATGTGTAGGATAAGACAGCTATCAACACCTAGTAACAACTAGACACAACTAGAAACAACTCGAAACATCTAGTAGACTCACTAAGTCAACTTAACATGTGAACATGTGTGTGAGTAATATTTAACTAATAAATAGTTAAATCATATGAATTATCCACACAACAAGGTTAAACCAGATAGGTAATAACCCTGTTCACACCAACACCCCCCATTAAGTGCAACTTAGGGAGGAATAAACAAATGCAAACATGCAAAGATGGGTCCTGGCAATGAGGCCATGTTAGGTACCCATGTACAAAATATCTCTCACAAACAGAGAAAAGGAGAAAACCTCATGGGAAAAAATCCTCTCCAAAAGAGAGAAAAACATACAAAGAAAGCATGAAAAAGTGAAGGAAGGAATGAGGACTCAACATGACCCCCCAAGGACAACTTCCATCACAAAGATACAAAAGATATCCCCCCCATAGGAGATAAAAGAAGGACTAAGAAGCCCTCACAAAGAATGTCCCCAAAAGATTAGGAACATGAAGAACTCCACTGAAGCACAAAAAAGCTGCAAACAACTACCGAAGAACTGCTACACTACTGAAGAACCTTCACTGAAAATAGGATGAAGATCAGGATAAAAGAGACAAAAATCTGCATGAGTGACCCCAACGACACTACTTAACCAATCTAATAGTGGAAGATGCAAATGGCACATCAATCTGTATGAGTGACCCCAACGACACTACTCAACCAATGTGATAGTTGAAAATATAGGTGCCAAAAGTCTCAAGAACTCTGATCATCTAAATAAGGCAGAAGGTTGCCTCCACAAACTGGAATGCAAGAGTGTCTATATGGTATCTGTTCCATCTCACCAAAATGCATGGGTAACTAGCCGCTACATCCGCCTAGTATATAGGAACAAAAACTAGATACATAGTTCACTCCAAGTGAAACCAAGGAAGCATTAGCACAAGTAGTATGATACCCCCATAATGCTGACAAGGGAGAGGTATGGCAGCTCCACTGAAACTGTGTCACAATGTAGTGCAAGAAGGTGAAGAAGCAACATCAAAAGTTGCACAAAAGAGTACCTGCAACTTAGTAAAGGGTGTGCAAATAATAGGGCACACACGCATGAGGCTGAAAATGTTGTCGTGGAGGGACACTCACTAGACAAGATTGTGATGGCAAATAACAAGGCACTGACACAACCCCCCATTGCACTTTATAAAGTAGTGCGAGTACAAAAATGGCACAATATGATGTGTAAGATCCCCAAACTACAAGTACAATATGTGGCACTTTATCTCAGTGCGTTTACAAATCAACAAGTGCATTTAATGGATACAGGCAATGTCCAAAACAAGGACAAATGATTGATGTCATGAAGTAAAAAATGAAGACATTGACCATGCATGCCTTACAAACCTCAAAAAAATGACACAAAACTACAAAGAATGAACCCCCAAAACAAATAATGCTGCAAAGTATGCCCCCCAGAAAAAAATACAAGATTGAGTACAATGTTGTCAATGTGGAAGCCTAAATCGACCGTTTATAACATATGGTGATTTTACAATTTTTCAAGAAACTTGGCTTTCCAAACCAAAAAATGACCTATACCATCAGATTCCTCTCATTTCTCTGATCAATTTCCAAAAAAAATTTGCTCAATTTTGACATTGTGAGCAAAAGTTATGCCCTGTCAAAAAATGTCAAAAAAATAAAGCAAAAATGTCATTTGGAGGCAAATTCTGGAAAAGTACAGCAATCTGGGGAAAAATCACCTACACCATGGTGACATTCACAGATCCACCTTTCCAAGGACTATAAGAAAGTAAAAATTTGAGTCCCCGGGTGCAAGTTGTGGCAAAAAGAAAAAATCCCGCTCTTGTCAAAATTTGCAAAAAATGGTCGACTTCGATTTGCATGCGACAAAATTGAAGGTGCCACCCATCATCAAGCAAAGAGGTGAGAGATGACTTTGTTTGTGAGGGGGTAATGGCCTCCTACCAAATTGAGCCTCACTCACCGTCTTGGACAAGCGAAAACAAGTAAAGAACGAGCTCACCTTGTATTAACTGAAACTGATTGTGCAATTAACCCATATTCCAAGTTTGGACCATGAAAAAGGGATCAAAATTAAAGGAACATAATATAAAGTTAGCCAACAGCTTCAAACTCATAAGTCTACAATACAATTATGATAAATCATCAAAAGCTCTGGCCCCCAAAAAATTTCAAAAGAGGCTTTTGGACTGTATACTCCAACTAGCCGATAGAGTGTCGATAGTCAAGGTATGGCCAAATAGGCCTGAGCCAACTGAGTAGAGTGACCTGCCTGGACTAGATATGTTCCAAACACAAGCCAACAGACTGGGACCCAACGTAGATCAGGAATAAAACAAACCTGAGCGTCGAAGCAAATGAATGAATGTCGATCCAAATGCAATCTTCAATAATGCCAAATCACTATTGTAGGAGGGCGATCTAGAATGGGGTTGATGGTAAATCTGGATTGTCACCAGAAATCCAGAGAAGCTGATCTAGAGTAGAAGACTATGAAATTCCAGACAGAAAACTCTGGGTGGTCCACCAACTATAGATCTCCAGCTCCCTCCCGAGATGTGTGACCGGTGAGTAAGATAAGATCTACTATGAGTCCCATCCTGCTTCTATATACTCATCGCTCAAGCGGGGGCATTGTTGCTTGGAATATGTAGAGATCAGCCAAGCAAACAACAGGACAATTCATCACTTACAAACCGTGGATCAAACAATATTCTTGGAGACACCAAATCCGGGTCGAGCTAAATGTGTCTGGCCCAATGACATCAATAAATGCATCAACAAGAAATCCTTCACAAAATCAAAGGTCTATGTTGACATATCGAATACCAAAATGATCCAACACTACCCAAAATGAGCCACGATCTGCAAAACGGCCTGGATCGTGTCTATAGAAGGCACAAAATATGGACCAAATGTCTGTGATAATGAAAAGATAGAACAGAATCCCAATGAGGCTAACTGAAAGATTTTGATTGAAGGTCTCTTGAAATAAGCTTGCAGATGTATTAAACTGCCATCGAATGATGAAAAATCTACCAAAAGATATGGAAGATGCTAGAGAATGCCCGCAAAGGCAGGTCGATCTGGATGCCAATGAGGTCAATCAATTGCAAAAACAAAATCTACTTCCAATATTGTTGGGTCCACAAACGGGCTGATCCATGAACCTTTATAGATGAATGGAGCCAAAAAATAGTCGATTCTCTGGAGAGGCCAACGATCTCTATGTTGTGGACAAATGCCTGATCACCAAAGAAGCTCCCCAAATGTATGTGTTGCTTGAACAAGGCTGGATCCTACTCCAAATACAGAGCGGAGCTGTATACAGGAGGTTGAGAATGCCTCCACCACTAATTGAGCTGTGGGTCGTTGGTGAAGGTCGATCTCCTTAAAAAATGTCAAATCGTAGCTAGTAAAAATTGATTTGATTAAAAAACTCACTGTTGGCCACCCAAGATCAGCCAATTCGATTCGAAGAAAAAAAACACTGCCTTAGGTTTGAAGACCGAATGAATATGTAGATCAATGGCTTAGGGTAGTGAAGGTATCCAGGTAGGCTTGATATCTCCTGATTTGAGTCGTGATGTGAAATCAAACACAAATGCAGCTCTTCTGAGATCTTAAGCCAAGACTAGAAAGGATGACCAAATCTAGGAATCAAATCTTGAACCAAACAGAGTCCTCAAACAGGTCGTATAGGCCAAAATACCCAAAATGCAAAAACCAATGAATCTGATCTGAGAAATTGATAATGCAAGGGGCAGAATGGCCTTCTGCTAAATTTTTTTTGCCTTTTGGATAAAAAATCTGCAGAGGGGGTAAAAAAAATACCAGATTTGACTGTGACCAAAGTATATCGTGTTTACAGTTGATCTTAGTAGATTTAACCCTTCTGATCTCAATGGTGAGGTCAGATTTACTCCAAAATGCACCAAAAGAAACTTGCAATTTCAAATCACAAGCAAGAAAGCCCCTAAAAAATTGTTATTTCTTTCAACCTTTCTGATTCTCCAGTTCATCCAAGGATGCAAGAGAAGAGCATACTTGGTTTCAAGAAAGAAAAAACACTATCTAAGATCTTCTAAAAATGAACTAACTCTAGATAATCAACTAGCTTTGATACCATGTTAGGATTGGCTATGAAGGTAGCTATCCCAAGATCAAGATGTCTATGAGCTAATCACAAGAATCAAATAAGATCAACATGATAGAATAATATTCTATACACAAGATAATGACTTGATACAAGATTAATTGATATGATACAATGAGAGGCCTTGGTTATATAGACCAAGGTTGAGAGCTAGGATGTTGTAGTCATGTGACAAGTGTCACATTCCTATTACATATGACAACTAGAGGATAGGATGCCAACTAGGTCACATGTGTAGGATAAGACAACTATCAACACCTAGTAACAACTAGACACAACTAGAAACAACTAGAAACATCTAGTAGACTCACTAAGACAAATTAACATGTGAACATGTGTGTGAGTATTATTTAACTAATAAATAGTTAAATAATATGAATTATCCACACAACAAGGTTAAACTAGATAGGTAATAACCCTATTCACACCAACAATTGCTACTAACTGAGCTACCTGAACTAAACTAGAAAATAAAAAGAAACACACTGAACTGCAGACAAACTAAAATGTAAATGTTTTTTTTTTATGCAAGATTTCTCTTGAACTAGGGATGCTCCTGCATCAGACATCTGGGGTTATTGAAAAAGTGAGTCCCTCACTTTGCTAGGGCTAGAGGAAAACCAAGATGGTCCACCTTAGCCTGAGAAATCCATGATGAATCTTCCTCTGGTCTGCCTTTCCACTTCACAAGATATTCTTTGTATTGTCTTCCTCTGGTGCTACATCCAACTCTGCTATCCAGAATGTCTCCAATTTATTCCGGTGCTTGTTGTGGTAA
Organism: Cunninghamia lanceolata; assembly: GCA_027924645.1. Taxonomy (NCBI): domain Eukaryota; kingdom Viridiplantae; phylum Streptophyta; class Pinopsida; order Cupressales; family Cupressaceae; genus Cunninghamia; species Cunninghamia lanceolata. The sequence goes on from BSBN01000209.1 coordinate 6,612,000, forward strand.
CTGTTTCTTCAAGTCTTCCTCAATGTTGTCACTAAACTCTACTTCATGATATTGATATAGGTCTACATTATTGAAAATAGGTGATATACCCAATGTATTTGGTAGCTCCACTTCATATGCATTTCCTGAATCAAACTTTCTAAGTATCCTATAGGGTCCAAACTTCATCTTCAACTTGTTATATGTCCCTACTAGAAATCTTTCTTTTCTCAAGTATACCATCACTTCATCTCCCACTGTAAATTCCTTATGTCTCCTTTTCTCATCTGCCTTCTCCTTATACTTGATGTTCATCTCCTCCAAATTCTTCTTCACCTAATTATGCACTGTCTCTATGTGTCCTGCAAATTCTTCTGCTTCTGCACTTCTCTTATCTTCCAGACTGAGATCTCACAATTATAAAATTCCTCTAGGGTTTATTCTGGTAACAATCTTAAAAGGTGTTCTTCTAGTACTCATGTTCACTAAATTATTGTATGCAAACTCTGCTTGTGAAAGAATCAAATCCCAACTTCCTACCTTCTCGCCAACAAAACATATCAACAAGTTTCCCAAACTCCTATTCACTACCTCTATTTGTCCATCAGTCTGTGGATGAAATGTTGAACTGTACTTCAAATCAGTCTTCATCTTCTTCCAAAGTATCTTCCAAAAATATCCAAGGAATCTTGTATCTCTATCTAAAATTATGCTCTTAGGTAATCCATGCAATCTCACAATCTTCTTGAAAAATAGGTCAGTGACATGCACTGCATCAGTTGTCTTCTTACAAGGTATGAAATGTGCCATCTTTGAAAATATATCCACCACTACAACTATTGAGTCATGTCCTCTCTGTGTCTTAGGCAATCCCATTACAAAATCCATACTTATGTCTTCCCAAGGTCTCTCCCATACTTTCAAAGGTTTATACAATCTAGTGTTCTGACTACTCCCTTTTGCAACTTGACAAACTCTAAACTCTACACAAATTTCCTAACATCCTTATGTATCTGAGGCCAAAAGTAGTTTTCACTCACCATAGCCACTATTTTATCAATGCCAAAATGTCCTACCAATCCACCACTATGTTTCTCCTTGATCAAATTGTCTCTCATTGAACTCCTAGGTATGCATAACTAATTTTCTCTTAACAACATATCTTCTTGAATGAAATAATCCAACCACTTACTCCTATCTATCACAACAAGTTCCTTACATGCTTTCTAAGGTTCTACAAAATCAATATCTTCTTCATACATGTTCTTCAATTCATCAAATCCCAACACTTCAACTCTCATCTCTGTCAACAAGTTCCTTCTCCTACTCAATGCGTCTGCAACTTTGTTTGATTTCCCACTCCTATGCTTCAACACAAAAGTATAACTCTACATGAACTCTACCCATCTCATATGTCTCCAATTCAACTTACCTTGACTATTCAAATATTGCAAATCTTGATGGTCTGTATATAACACAAACTCCTTAGGCAATAATTAATATCTCCATTTCTTTAAGGCTTGAATTATAGCATAGATCTCCTGATCATAAATTGAATATCTTTTCATTACATCATTCAACTTCTCACTGAAATATGCTATTGGTCTACCTTCTTGACTTAATATTGCTCCTATTGCATTTCCACTTGCATCACAATCTACTTGAAATACCTTATTGAAATCCAGTAATGCCAACATGGGTTTCTCTGTCACTTTTTGCTTCAACAATTCAAAACTTTTATCTGCTCCTGATGTCCATTTGAAATCTTTTTTGTCACCTCTCATTGTCTCTATCATAGGGTTACAAACTAAACTAAAATTTCTGATGAACTTCCGGTAGAAACTAGCTAATCCATGAAATGATCTGACTTCTCCAATGCTCTCTAGTGTAGGCCATTCAACAATTGCTCTTACCTTCTCAGGGTCCATCTTCAATCCTTTCGCAAAAATCACAAATCCCAAATATACCAATTCTTCCTTCATGAAACTAAACTTCTTAATGTTTATCAGTAATTTCTCTTCTCTCAGCCTTTGCAATACTTGTCTAAGGTGCTACAAATGTTCCTCCTTTGTCTTACTAAAAATCAGAATGTCATTCAAATATACAATAACAAACTTACCCAAGAATCACTTCAAGACTTCATTCATCAATCTCATGAAAGTACTCGATGCATTTGTTGGTCCAAAAGGGATTACTAACCACTCATACAATCCTTCATTTGTCTTAAAAGAAATCTTCCATTCATCTCCTTCTCTTATTCTAATTTGATGGTATCCGCTCTTCAAGTCTATCTTTGTGAAATATTTTTCTCCACTCAAACAATCCATAATGTCATCCATCCTAGGTAAAGGAAATCTATACTTAACTGTGATCTTGTTTATTGCTCTAGAGTCTGTACACATTCTCCATTCTCCATCTTTCCTTGTTGCTAACACTACAGCTACTGCATAAGGACTCAAACTTTCTTTGATCAAACCTTTCCTCAACAACTCCTATATCTGTCTATTCAATTCCTCATTCTCTGCCGGTGTCATTTTGTGTGCTACTTTATTAGGTAAACTAGCTCTAGGTATAAGATCCATGTGATGACTGATACTCCTTATAGGTGGCAATCCTTCAGGTACATTATCTGATATGATGTATTCATACTCTGTCAGCAACTCAGTTATCTCCTCAAGTTGTGATTCTTTCATCTCTATTTCATGCTTCTTAGGAATCAAGGCATAACACATATTCTCATGTCTCAAACCATCCAGAAATTTCCTTCCATCTACCAAACAAATTCTAGCATTTCCACATACCTCACTCTTAGGATCATCTTCCAAAGGAATCAAAGTAATTCTCTTTCCATTTGATGTTATGGTATATGTATTCTTTCTCCCATCATGTATAGCTTTTCTATCATACTGCTAAGGTCTACCCAACAAAATATGACATACATCCATAGGTATAATATCACACAAAACTTCATCATGATAAGATCCCATATGAAATTTCACCAAACATTGTTCACTCACCAGTACCTTATGATCATCTTGAATCCATGCTATTTGATAGGGCTTAGGGTGTTTTAATCTTTCCAACTTCATCTTAGTCACCATCTCCTCTGAAACTAGGTTATCAGAACTACCACTATCAATAACAACTTTACAACATTTACCTCCTGATTTGCATCTAGTTTTGAACAATCTTTTCATCTGTGGTGGTTCTTCATATGTCTCTACTTGAAATAGTGCTCTCCTCATCACAAGTGATTCTCCTTTCTCAAGTTTACCAACTGAACTAGGTGATCCAACAGGTTCTTCTTCAACATAGATTGCTCTTCCACTGTTCTCTACTCTCTTGCTTGTACTCCCCTTATTACACTCAAATGATCTATGTCCTTCACCTCCACACTTAAAATAAGTGCCTCTGAATGTCCTCCTATTAGGTTCTCTTCATTCTCTTCTATATCCTTCACTCTGGTATGCATTAGGGTTTCCTCTCCGGTAGTAAGTTATGTCATCTCTCTGGTATGCATTGTTATCTTTGTCCTTCTTGAATGTGTTCTCTTGTCTATTTTGCTCTGCATATGATCTTTCTCCTCCGAAAAATGTTTTACCTCTCTGAAATTTACCTCCTCTACCTCTCTATCTCTGATCATGCATCTTGTTCAACTTCTCTTCAACTTTTAGGGCAAACTAATATGCTTCTTCTAGTGTTATCATCCTCAGCAAACTTAGTTCTTCTTGAATGTTCAATCTCAGTCCATTGATGTATCTAGCCACTTCCTCTTTACTTTCTTCACTATGTCCTATCCTTATAATCATCTTATGAAATTCTTCAGTATACTCCATAGATTTTTCCTTTTGTCTTAGGTTTTGCAATCTCTTCAACAGTTCCAACTCATAGTCAGCAGGTACAAATTGATTCTTCAATTTTGTCACCATCCTATCCCATTTTGTAATCTTTTCTTTTTCTCTTCTATTTCTATCCAACTAAACTTCTTTCCACCATATAGCAGCATGTCCTTTCAATTTTGTCTTTGCAAATTTCACCTTCTCTAGATCCTTAATTTCTTCAAACTCAAAGTATTCTTCCATGTCATTTATCCAGTCAATCAACTCCTCTAGATTCAATTTGCTAGTATATTTCAGGACATCAACTCTAGGTCTTTTCCCAATTTTCAAAATAGCTCGCAACATATTGACTTGATCTGATTCTTCTTCTTCATCACCTCCTAGGGTTTCGCCAATTTGATCAACAGATTGGAATTCCTCTTCATCGTCACTTTCAACATTAGGTCTAGGTGTCAATCCTCTTTGTTTATCTTGTTTGACATCATCCAATCAAATTCTCATCATTTCCATCATCTCATCCATCCTACCATCCATTGTATCAATAGCAGGGATTCTCCTCAGTGGCATTCTTCCTAGGATCAAGTGTAAACTGCCTCAAATTCAGTGATCGGGCTACAAGGTGACAATTGCCTTACAATTGGTGATCGGTTGTGACACAAGTAACCTGCCTCAAATTTGGTGATCTATTCACAACAAGATCTTATGGAATTCCTTCACCAACTTCACTCAATTCACTCCCAAAGATTCAAACTTTCTAATACCACTTGGTGCAGTTACAGTTAGGAGGGTCCTTAAAGAGAACAATCTAGACCATGTAGCTAGAGTAAACACAACAGAAAAAACTCAAATATATGAAACAAATCTAGATTTAGTCACTCAATATATCATAAAATTCAAATACAAATCGACCGGCAACATGCGGGCTTACAATTAGGGCTCAATGGCCTAGTTATAGAATATTAGAATATGCACAAGATATAGCTTTGTAGCTCCTTCACAAAGAATTTAGACTATCGATCTTTTAAATCATCCTAATTCCTTTCCTAGGCATCTATTACATCAATATATATCATGTCCAGAACATAAGATTCCTCCACATCAGCCAAGGAAGATCACAAACTTTGATGAAGAGCTATAACATGTGTACACAGATAGGTCATACCTAAACATGAAGAATTCCTCTGCAAATGAATGGAATGGTGTGCAGATCTTAGGGAAGGTCAACCACAACCCAAACAACATTGAAATATTTATCTTTTAGCTCCACAATTCTTGAAATGCTCTGCAAGTCTTCTCCTTCAGCTGATTATGTGAACTGTCAGAATGCTCTATTATGAGAAAATAGTTGATCTTCTGATAGTGATAACTTTATGGTACTTGATCCAAATTTATGCTCTAAAAATTGGATATGATGTGCATGAACGAATCTAGATGCTAAGTCCAGCTCCGCAAGATCTAAAATACAATTGTGGTAGAATGTGAACCAAAATACAGAAACTACTACTGACTGAACTGAACTGGAAAATGAAAAGAAACACACTAAACTGCAAACAAACTAAAATGCAATTTTTTTTGGTTGATGCAAGATTGCTCTTGAACCAAGGATGCTTCTACATCAGCTATTGAAAAACTAGAGTTTAAAATACATACACATAAAAATCCATGCCATCTTTAGGATTCAAAGACTTTTTTAAAAAAAATGTATCGAATGACCTTTATTCTCCACCACCTAAAATTAAAGGTAAATTTCCTCCAAGATGTGAAATAATGGTAAATTTTAAGGATAATTTGATTTATCCATTTGCATCATCTTTCAATAAAGGGTTAGATAGGTTTAAACAAGAACTATTACATGAATTGAAGTCCCAACAAAACCACCTAGGTGGGTACAACACTAATAGACAAAATCAAGGGATAAAACAACCTTTTCAAGATCCAAAATTGAACCTACTCAAAATAAATATCCGTAAGTTTGATGGTACTGATGTAACTTGATGGATAAGTCTCATGGAAGAATACTTTAAGATTCATAATATAACAGACAATGCAAAGGTTAACATAGCCTCACAACATTTAGAATATGAACCTTATCAGTTGTATTGATGGATGATGAGTAAAAAGCAAGGGCAAATGATTAGTTGGAAAGAATTTACAAATGACTTAGTAGCCCATTATGAGAAACCAGGGAATGGAAGCTATTTTACCCAACTAACAAATTTAAAACAAAAAGGGTCTCTAGCTGAATATAATGTTGAACATAGAAGATTAGTAAGTTGAACTCAAGATGTGACACCTTATAAAAGGTTATAACTCTACATCAATGGACTTAATGACCAAATTAAACATGATGTTTATTTGTTGGAATATTGCACAGTTAGGAGAGCTATGGAACAAGCATTGCATACTGAGAAATATAAATCCACCACTAAAAGTACCACATAAGGTCAAACCACAAGATTGGAAGATAAAATTTTGACTAATCCTATTGATATAAATGAGGACAACTTACTTAACCTAAGAAAAATTACTAAGCACTCTCCTCAACAAGAGTAAAATAAAAGAGAAAAAGATCTATGATCAAATTATGATAGCAAATGGTCTAGGGGTCATAACTATACCAATAGTGATAAAATAATAACAATTATCAAGAATCAAGTTGAAGAAGAGAGAGAAGTAACTACAAAAGAACCAAATGTGGAACTTGAGCAACAAAACTCCATCACTAGAAGTTACACTCAAGGTCAAACAATGGGATTAAAAGACAAAAATAATTATATTGAAAGAAATGGGGAAAACTTATTTAACCCAAGATAAATTAGTAATCTCTCTACCTCTTGTTGGAATGGTGGTAGGAAATGGCCTAGAAGTCATAAGTGTACTAATAGTGATAAAACACTAATAACTATCAAGAATGAGGTTGAAAAAGAGAAAGAAGTAGCTACAAAAGAACCAAATGTGGAGCTTGGGCATGAGAATTCTAAGGAAGTAGAATGTTCTACTATCTCCCTACATGCATTAAATGGCACAAGGGAACCACAAACACTCAAAGTAATTGGTTATGTCAAAAAGGTGATAGTGTTGGTTGATTTAGGTACTACACAAAACGTTATTGAAAAACTCTCAAATCTCTTGGGAGAGTATCTAAATCATTATTTATATGCCTAACTATGTAGGGACACACCCCTTCATCCTAACTAAGTTATCTTAAGGAATAACTAAGACTAATAAATGCATCTATTAAGGTTAAGCATGATACAAGTTCTTATCCTTATTCTATTTAAGAATATAACATACTAGGATCCTGACATTCTCATCCCCTTCAAAAAATGTTTCCCTCAATGCTTTGCAACTCTAGAATCTTTTCTATGAATTGTTCATCATTCCATGTGGTGGTAAATGCCATCATATAAAACTCTCAATGGAAAATTATCAAATAGATTCAGAAATGTCCTTTATCCCAATTGGGGGAGTAGATGTAGTTTTGGGTGTACAATGGATTAGACAGTTGGGAACAATGACTTTCAATTTTCAAGAGTTATCCATGGGTTTTAGTACACATGGGAAAAACTATAAACTTAGAGGGATACAATCACCACCAAGTCAAATTATTAGCTCACATAGGATGATGAAACTACTTAAGAAAGGTTCTTATAGAACAAGGGCACAACTACATTTTATACAAGCACAAGATGTAAAATTCAAGATCAACCAAAGATTCAAGAGATCATTCAACACCATCAACATGAACTTCAAAAACCTAAGGGTATATCCATAGTAAAAGGCCATGATTATGCCATTGAATTAATACTAAGAAGTATTGTTCATACCAATAAAAAGTGCCTATTCATCCCCAATGATTATGGTTAACAAGAAGGATGATTCATGGAGAAAATGCCCACATTATAAGGAGCTCAACAAGCTCACTTTTAATGACAAGTTTCATATTCATAGTATTGATAAATTGGTAGATGAATCTAATAATATAGTTTTCTTTACTAGGATAGGTTTGCATTTGGATTATCATCAAATTCAACTAAATGAAGATGAAATAAATAAGACTACATTTAGAACACATGAGGGTCATTATAAATTATTATTTATGTCATTTGGTGTCATTAATACCCAATCAACTTTTCAAATCCTCATAAATTCAATGTTCCACCCATTTATTCCAAAAATGGTGTTTGTGTTCTTTGTGGACATCTTCATCTATAGTAAAACATGGAATGATGAACAATTCATAGAAAAGATTCTAGAGTTGCAAAGCATTGAGGGAAACATTTTTTGAAGGGGATGAGAATGTCAGGATCCTAGTATGTTATATTCTTAAATAGAATAAGGATAAGAACTTGTATCATGCTTAACCTTAATAGATGCATTTATTAGTCTTAGTTATTCCTTAAGATAACTTAGTTAGGATGAAGGGGTGTGTCCCTACATAGTTAGGCATATAAATAATGATTTAGATACTCTCCCAAACCATTATATCTACAAATATTGAATTCATATATTATTTTATGATTATTGGAGGTCACCCCTTGAAGTGGTTTGTTATTTTACTAATTTTTACATTTATTTCCAAGAAATATCCTAACAATGGCCCATGAAGGGGAAGAGACAATGTTGAGGACCCCTCTTTCCTCTCCACAAAGACTACATCACCAGAAGGAGGAAACATAAAATGAGGATGAGTCCTCTATGGATTTACCTTCAACCTCACAAATGAGTAAAGTAAAAGTTACTTAGAGAATCAAATAACCAAGAAAAATAGAAAATATTGGACTAGATTCTAAACCTAGAAAGATGACCTTTAGGGAAACAAGAGTAAGGAGATAGAAATGGATGTAGCTAATGGGAAGAAAAACCCTAGAGATTTCATGCTCTAGGAAGGGGAAAAATGAAAATCACCTCACGTAATATAAGAGGGCTCAACAACTCTCACATGAAGAATATCCTAAAGAATTTCTTGAAGGATCTTAAACCAAGCATTCCACTATTATAGGAAACAAAAATGACTCAAATTTTTTTCTCCTCTATTATCAATAACTTTTGGCTATATGCAAAATTCCACACTGTTGATGTGGAAGGAGTGTTAGGGGGTGTGAAAGGAAAAATAAAAGAACAAGGAAAGTACTAAGTAAGGATCATTGTTTGAAGTAAACAAATAAGTTACCATCCAATGAAGAACCAGAACCAGAAGCATGCACCAAGATTCAACAATTGAGACCAAGATTTTGAAGGGAGAAAAGCAAAGAAAAACCCCCAATAATATATAGATGGCAAGAAGCCTAAAATATTACACACCCACACACACACACACACACACACACACACACACACACACACACACACAGATTCTCAATCTTGAATGAGCGTGCATGAATATGAGAATGAGAATGAGAAAATGAGAAAGAAGCACCTCATAAATAGAGGCAAGAAAAGGAGTTGCATGTAACTCTCATATACCACCTATCATTTATGTGTGTGCAAAGTGTCAATCCTCATTAGGAGGAATCTAAATATGAAATCCTCCAAAGAGGAATTTGAATGTGAGTTATCCTCACACATGTGTGAGGATAATAAAACAAAATAAAATACTTGTATTGAAATAAAAGTAATAAAAATAAATAATATTCACGAAGTAAAGATTAATTTATAACACCTACCCTTAAGCTTTACTTAGGGAGATTACACCAAATCCATCAATGGGATGTAAGCCTAGATTTTTACAATGATGAATTTTTTCTTTACAAAGAGGTTTAGTGAGAATATCTGCAACTTGATCTTCACCCCTGCAATACAAAAGAAAATTTGTTTTTCTTCAATTTGCTCTCTAATGAAGTGATGTTGAAGAGCAATATGTTTGGTTCTTGTGTGAAAAACTAGATTCTTTGTTAAGGCAATGACACTTTGATTATCACAATACAAAGGAATAGGATCATTTTGAGCTAGACCAAATTCTTCAAGCAATCTTCTTAACCATAGTGCTTCTTTAGATGCATTAGTAAAACCTTTATATTCAGCTTCGGTAGAGCCAAGAGAAGTGGATTGTTGCTTCTTACTATTCCATGATATTGCACCTTATCCAACAAAGAAATAATAACCAAAAGTGGATCTCACATCATTGGGATCACCTCCTAAATATGAATCAGTATAACCATATAAAGAAAATTTACTATTTGCATCATAAAGAGACCAACATTAATGGAACCTTTAATATATCTTAAAATTATTTTTACAACTTTAAAGTGTGTGTTGAAGTTTATACATAAATCTAGAAACTAAACCAACACTAAAGGAAATATCAAGTATAGTTAGAAATAGGTAATTTAAGCCTCCAACTAGTTGCCTATATAAAGTAGAATCAACAAAAGGAGTTTTCATATCAACAACTAATTTTGTTCCTAATTCACAAGGAGTAGAAACATAATTAGCATCATTCATTTTAAATTTATCTAAGATATCTTGAGCATATTTATGTTGAGAAAGGAAAATACCATTAGGTGTTTGTCAAATTTCCATACCCAAAAAATAATGTAATAAACCTAAATCAGTCATTTGAAGTTGAAGATTTAGTTTATACTTAGTATCACAAATTAATTTCTTAGAACTACCGGTAAGTATCAAATCATAAATATATAAAATAATGATCATAATATCATTTTCACTATATTTAATATATAGATTAGGATTATTTTTACTTCTAGTAAAACCTTGAGAAGTAAAGAAAGCATTAATTTTAGAATACTATTCTCTAGGAGATTGTTTTACACCATAAATTGATTTCTTTAATTTGCAAACAAGATGTTCTTTACCTTTTTTAACAAAACCCAAAGTTTGAGACATATAAATTTCTTTATGCAAATCACCATTTAAAAATGCACTTTTAACATCCATTTGATGAATAGGCCAATGCATATGAGAAGCTAAAGTTATAACTAATTTAATAGTTGGCATTTTGGCCACTGGAGCAAAAGTTTCATTATAATATAAGCCTTCCACTTGAGAGAAATCTCTTGCAACTAATCTAGCTTTAAATTTGGTAACCTCATTATTGGCATTGAACTTAGTTTTATATAACCATTTACATGAAATAAGATTCTTACCATGAGGTAAAGGTACAATCTCCCAAGTTTGATTTGCAATCAAAGTATTATATTCATATTGCATAGCCTTTTCCCAATGAGGTTGATGTTTAGCTTGATCATAACTTTGTGGATCATTAGTATCCATAATTTTAGACATTAAAGAATAATTGAAATAGTTTTATTTTCTAGCCTTAGATCTATCCATTCTAGTTAAGATATCATCACTTTCTTGAACAAAATTTTTAAACCATTTATGCATCATGAGGATCTTCAGCATGTTCACTATCAATTTGAATAAGAGAAGTATTAGAAGGATTCAAAGAAGCATGCAAAGAAGGAGGATTATCCTCAATAATAAGAACATTGTTTTGAGAAGATTCATTGTTAACTTTAGAACAATCATGAACACTATTTTTAGAAATGCATACATCTCTAGTAACTTTAACTTTATTAGTAGGAGAATTATAAACTTTATAAGCTTTAGATTGTTCATCATACCCAACAAAAAATTGAGAAGAAGATTTAGAATCTAATATGTGCCTTTTTTGTTTAAGTTTATGAACAAAAGCAATTGAGCCAAAGATTCTTAAGTGCTTAATATTAGGTTTCCTAGCAAACCAAGCCTCTTCATGAGTGATATCCTTTAAGGCTTTGTTTGGAGTTCTATTACTAATATAAGTAGCACAAAACATAGCTTGAGCCCAAAATTTATGACATATTTTTAGCATGTAACATACATCTATCCATTTCAACAATAGTTATATGCTTCCTTTCCGCTACACCATTTTGCTGAGGTGTATAGGGAATGGTTAGCTCATGTTTGATACTAAAGGACTTTAAATAAACATTAAAATCATTATTCACATATTCAATACCATTATCAAGCCTAAGTATTTTAAGTTTAAAACCAGTTTGCCTTTCAACAAACTTATGAAAATCAACAAAAGTATCAAGAACTTGATCCTTGTTTTTAAGAAAATAGATCCAAGTTATTCTTGAATAATCATCAACAAAAATAAGTTTATACCTTGATCCTTGGATGGATTCATTTTCCATCGGTCCCAAAAGGTTGGTATGGATGAGGTGCAACTTATGATTTTCCCTCCATGCTTGACCTTTAGGAAAGGGATCCCTATGCATCTTGTGCATACAATTTTAGATGGAACAATACTATGCAATCCTTATACCATATTAGATTTTTACATCAAGGCAATATTGTTATCATTGATATGACCAAGTCTTTCATGCCAAACATTATAATCAATGGTAGATAGTAAAGAGTATTTAGAAATAGCAAACTCATAGAATTTGAACAAATTATCATTGTCTAATTTAGCATTAGCAATGACTTTATCATTTTGATTTGGATCAATCACATAGCACATATTTTTATAGAATTCTCTTATAATCTCGACAAAGCTTAGCTATAGAAAGTTGTCAATTCAGGAACATATAAATAATCATGTAACTTACCATTAGGAAAATTCACATCTCCAATTGCTTCTACTTTACAACTATGATTATTAGAAAGTTGAAGAGGAACATTAGTGTTGTCAAGTTGCATTGATTCAAATATTTCTTCATGAGAATTAACATGTTGAGATGCACCTAAATCAGTAATCCATTCAAGAGGTTTTGATGCATTTGAAGCACAAGTAAAAGCACACCTAGGTTGATTTACATTATTATTAGGCTTGTGATTTTGTTGATAATTTTTCCTCATAGGTTGTTTATTGTTATTAGCATTTTGCTTCTTGTAACAAGTGTTAGGCCAATGACTATCTTTATCACAATAGTTACAATGAGGCCTCTTATAGGAATTATCCTTTCTATTATCATAACTATTATTGTTGTTATTTCTATTGGGTGAAAGTTCAAAACTGTGTCACACTTTTATAAGGGAACGACCAACACAAACATATTTTTCCAACTTAAATGTAAAAAAGGTCATATGTATATTTTGAATTTTAAAATGACATAAACTAATGAAATATAGAATTTTTATTCTAGTTTATGCTTATAATTTTAATTTTTTTAAAAAAATAGGTGGATATTTTTTTTATAAATTTAATTAATGAATTTTAAATGCTGATATTTTTTGAAAAAAGTGACATCGATGGGACGCCAAGAAAAATATAGAAAAATTAATTTTTTTCTTTAATTTTTTTTCCTAATTAGCCAACTCAAATATCTAGTGCATGGAAAAAAAAGTAATTTTTGATAAATATTTTTTTATAATTTTTTAAAGTCAATTTTAATTAGAACAGAGTAGTTTCCATGGGACGTCAACTTTTTTGCAATATATAATTTAAAAAATAAATAAAAATACCCTTTTAGAGAGAATTCTCTCCTTTAGTGAACCATATATTTTTAATTTCTAATCAGCTACATGTTTGATTATAATAACCTACTTGCAATAAATTTAAAAATAATCCTAATAAAACTTATCAAAATATATAAAAATATATATTTCTAAGATTTAGACTATGATATCTACCAAAGGGTATTTTTAGATTTTCATGAAAATGTCATTTGGTTGGAGAAATTTACAGTTGAACTTGAAGTTTTGTTCAATTTGTTGTAAAAGGGGGGTTGGCTGCCACATGGGATGTCACATAGACAGTTTTGGGCGGAACAATTTTGGGCAGAATAGTTACAGGTAAAACCCTTTTGGGAGGAACCTTCAATGTAAATTTGATTTAAATTTTAAAAAATGTGTTTATTTATATTGAAGGTTCTGCCCGGAAGGGTTTCGCTCAGAACTATTCATGCCATGCAATGCCACATAAGTGCTATGTGGTTCCAGGTAGAACCCTTTTGAGTGGAACCCTTTCTATAGAAACTATTTATTTAGCTAAAAGTGTGACACAGATTTGAACTTTTACCCTATTGTTATAATTATTATTATTATTATGTTGAAATTTGGGATTATAATTTTGTTTATTATGAGGTTTTAAATTTTATTTATTATTTTTATACATAAAAGCATGCTCACCATTTTTAAGATTACCAAATTGAATCAATTTAGCTTCTTCTTTCCTTAATAAATTGCGAAAAATATCATAAGATAATTGAGTAGCTAAACTAGGAATAGCTAATTGAGCATGAATATTTGTAATAAATTGTTGAAATTGTCTAGGCAAACATTTTTTTAAGAATAATATGAATTAATCTAAGATATTCAAGATTAACTCCTAAATTATTTAATTGACCATTATGAGCATCAAATTTGAAAAGAAATTCATCCATAGTTTTGAAATTTGTATACTTGAGATCCTCAAGTTGATCTTGAAGTTGAATCTTTCTAGATTCATTAGAACTATCATAAGTTTTCCTTAGAATTTCCCATGCGACATAGGATTTCATGCATCCCCCAATATGAACATAATGTTCAAGTGACATTGAAATTCCTATTAGGCCAAGGGCTTTGTCATTCTATACTTTCCATTTGTCTTGTTCATCCTAGATTGCCGTAGGACCAAGCTCCACTTTAGGATTAGTGGCTACATCCAAAAGATGTTTAAATATGAAAATAAAACTAAAATGAGTTTTCCAGTAATGATAGTTAGAAGTATTTAATTTTATTTTAGGAATTAAAGTAGACATATTGCACAAAAAATTAGAAAAACCACCTATTTAGGTAAACAAAATGCAAAAAATAAAGTAAAAAAACTTATTATATTAAAAAATTGATTAGAATTCTAACCACTAAGTGATTCAAGAATTTTGGGATGGCATTTCGTGAAGCTCTAGTGCGAGCTAGGGCCCGCGTACCCTAGCTTGCTTCGTCTGTCTTCTGAGCGCGTCGGTGGCCGTTTTGTGCTTGCGGGGGGGGGGGGGGTTCTGTGTTCGCAGGGGTCTGGAGGGGGTTGGACACGGGTTTGATCTCCTCTTTTCTGTGGTTGGGCATTTTTCTGGCCGCTATCTGGTGCGTGGGTCTCTTGGACGGGGGGTGCATGGCGGTTTGGGTATTTCAGCCGACTGCCTTGCCTCTTTCCCTCTTCTGATTGGTGCTTGGGCTCGTTTAGCCATGGAGAATCAGGGTCTTGCTTCTTCCCTGGATTTGGAGATGGTGGATCCATCCTCTTTGATGCATGCCAGTAACAAGGATCAGACTGAGTTTCCTCTTTCTGGAGAGGGTACCTCCTCGTCAAAAGGGTCGTTTTGAATTAAAAAAGTAAATGGATGTTTGGAGAGATCAGAAGATAGACTGGTTTTGGTTATTCAACCTGAGCAGGTTTCAGAGGATGTTGATTACTAGTGTAAGCATGCTCTTATTTGCAAATTTTTGGGCCTTCGTCTTTCTCTTCCTGTGTTGGAATCCTGGGCACGTCGGGTTTGGAACCCTGAAGGAGATATGGAGATTCTTTTAGCGGCTAATAACTATTTCCTGGTTATTTTTTCAAGCATGTCAGATAGGAATAGGGATTTTAAAGGTGGCCCTTATTTATTTAACCAGGTTGGGCTCTTCATCAAGCCTTGGCATATGGGCTTCAACTCTGCTGAAGAGATCCCTTCGTGGGTGCTTGTGTGGGTTCGTTTACCGAGGCTTCCGTTGGAATTATAGAGGGAAGATATCCTCCACTCAATCTCTTTGCTTCTTGGGAAACCTATTAGATCGGCTTCACAGACTCAAGATCGTAAGGTAATTTCTTTTTCTTGTATTTGTGTCGAAGTTGATTTGAATAATCCATTACCAGACTCTATGGAAATTTGCATGGGTTCTTCCTCCTGGATCCAACAGCTAGATTACGAAACCCTTCCATTCAGATGCAGAATTTGCCATGAATATGGTCATCTACACCGCAGATGTACCAGATTGAAATCTTCCCCCTTGTCTACCTCTAGACCTCCTAGGATGGACAAGGGGAAAGCTCTAGTGTCTAATGGGCCTGTTGATAAGGAGGGATTTATCCTGGTTAAATCCCATAATAAAGGCAAAGGCAAGAAGAGCTCCTCGATGGATAGATAGAATGATGGCACATTTAATAGGTTTGAGGTTCTTGATAGTGTAGTCCAAGAAGATGGTATTCCAATTGAGCTTTCTTCTGGGGTTAAGGGTCAGGTAGAGATTCAGGAGGTGGATGCAAAGAAGGAGGAGCTAATTTTATTGTCAGGGGTTCAACAGGTCTGTAAGCCAGCTTTGGACTTGCCTTCCCAAGTTCAAAATATTGGTGGCCTCCAGGAGTCACAGATTCCGGTGGGTACTGCTGGGTTGGCTCCTTGTCCCCAAGTTATGAAAGGATCCACGGATCCTGTGAAGGGTGCTAAGGCTCCTCCTGCCTTAGGCTTGCAACAGAAATCTTTTAAAAAGGGGCCTCTAGATAAACAGTCAAGGAGTGGAAGGAAGACTGATCAAGAGAAGGTTAAGATTATGGGTGATACTTTGGTTGAGTCAGGGTTTGTGAAACCCATTGATTCCCACTTCTCCCACCCCCCTAAATTATAGTTTTATCATGGAATGTAAGGGGGTTGAACAGCATCCCTAGACAAAAGGCTGTTCGCAGATTAATTGAGTCTCAGGCTCCAGATGTGGTCTTTATGCAGGAAACCAAGCTTACAGTGGATGGTTTGAATAATTGTGCTCTACCTATCTAGCCCCAAGGCTACTGGCAGGGGGTGGGGGTGTTGGGCAGTTCTGGGGGGGTGGCTTGCTTCTGGAACCCGAGGAAAGTCTCCCCCTTATGGTGGGTTTCTAGTCGGTCTTCCATCTCTATGGTTGCCTCCAATTTTGAAACTGGCGAAAGATGTCTTTTCTCCAATATTTATGCTCCTACTGATCTTCCAGGTAAGACACATCTTTGGGATCATATCAATTTTGTCTGTTCTCTAGACTCATTTCTCCTATGGATTTTGGCTGGTGACTTTAATGTTGTTATTAGTATGGATGAAAAACGAGGAGGGTTAGCCAGGCTTGATCCTTCTTCTCTTTTGCTCAGAGATAATAGTGGTTTCCTTAACCTTGTTGACATGAAGCCAATCAATGGAGTTTTTACTTGGAATAATAGGAGGTGTGGTGATGAGGCTATCTCAGAATGGCTCGATAGATTTTTGGTTTCCTGTTATTGGATGAGCAGCAGGTGGACTACCAGTTCTGAAATCCTGGATTGGAGGGGATCTGATCACTGGCCTATCAAACTCTATGTCTCCTCTTATGGGGTCACTAAAAATCCTACTTTCAAATTTCAATTGATGTGGTTACGGGATCAATCTCTTCGGGATCTTGGCTGGATTGGTGGTACGAAGGGCTTCCTGCCCATGGGAGGGCCATGTACACTTTTAGTAAACAGCTTCAACATGTGAAGTATAGGCTTAAGAGGTGGAATAAACAATGTTTTGGGAACCTGCATGCTCAGAAGCTTGCTGCTCAGTCCAAGATAGATAGTGTAACTCGTCAAATTCATGACCATGGGCTGTCCTCTGACCTTTTGAATGCTGAGTCCTTGGCCCTTAAGGGCTTAGAAGAGTGGGAGCTTCGGGAGGAGATTTTCTAGAAGTAAAAATCTCGTAATGATTAGCTTCAAGAAGGGGATAGGAACACAGCTTTTTTTCATAACTCAGTTAAGGCCCGTAGGCAGGGGAACTCTATTTCCACTCTTGTCTCGAGTGATGGGACTCAACTCTCGTCCTGTGGTGAAATTTCCAGGGAAGCTATCAACTATTTTTCTAATCTTTTTACTAGGGAGGATATTGCTGCTAGATCTGAGGAGAGGGCTATTTTGGATTGTATTCCTTGCTTGGTCTCGGATGAGATGAACGGGGCTCTTTTGTGTCCAATCTTGTTACCTGAATTGGAGAAAGTTGTGTTTAATATGAAAAAAGGCAAAGCTCCTGGCCCAGATTGGTTTCTGATTGAGTTCTTCTAGGAGTTTTGGGAAATAATAAAGTCTAATCTCCTTGAGGTGGTTCAGGAATCTTTTAGGAACAAACAAATGCTTAAGTCTTTGAATTCTACTTTTCTGGCTCTCATACCTAAGGAGGGGGCTAATTGGATGGATCATTTCAAGCCTATTGCTTTATGCAATGTTGTCTACAAGATCATCACCAGGTTGATTGCTAAGAGACTCAAACCTCTCCTTGGTGCTTTGATTTCTACTGAGCAGGGAGGTTTTGTGGAAGGGAGACAAATCTTGGATGGTGTCATGATTGCTATGGAGGTTATTCACTCTATGGCTTCCTCTAAGGAGAAGGTGATGTTCATTAAGCTTGACATGGCTAAAGCTTATGATCGGGTGAGCTGGGAGTTCCTTCAGAATATCCTCTTGGCCTTTGGCTTTAAAGAGGAATGGGTGAGCTGGGTTCTCAGTTGTGTGACCTCGTCCTCCTTCTCTGTTCTCATCAATGGGGAATCTTTAGATTGGTTTAGTGCTTCTCGAGGACTTCGGCAAGGGGACCCTCTGTCCCCTTATCTTTTCATTATCATGGCGGAGGGTCTTGGTAGATTTATTAAATCTCAGGTGCGGCAGGGTCTTATTCACGGCTGGAGCTGGAACAATGATCTCCCTCCCTGTTCTCATCTTCAATTTGTGGATGATACTGGATTGATGGGCTTGGCTAGAATTAGTGAGGCAGTGAATTTCAGGAGAACTTTAGACATCTACTTGAAAGCTTTTGGTCAGAGTATTAATGATGATAAATCTTCCATTTATTTCTTTAATACTCCTCAACTCATTCAGAATAGGATTTCCAAGATTCTTAGATTCCAAATTGGCTCTCTTCCCCTGATGTACCTGGGGATTCCTTTGGCTCTGGGACCTCAGCGTAGAGATTTTTGGCAGGGGATTTTGGATAAGTTCTGGAGTAAGGTTAGTCATTGGACTTATAGATGGCTCTCTTCTGCTGGTAGAGTGATCCTCCTAAAAGTTGTGGTGCAGTCTCTCCCTATTTATAGGTGTTGTGTGCAGATTCCTCCTGCCTCCTTTATGAGGGATTTTGATGCTCTTTCCCGGCAATTCCTTTGGTCGGGTAACCTCCTTTCCTTGAAGTGGAGTTTAGTCAAGTGGGAGTCTGTCTGTAGGCTGAAGAATGTTGGGGGCCTTGGCCTTAGGTCTGTGGCTCTTGTGGTTACGGCTTTGGTGGCTAAGCTGTACTGCAGATGGTGCAACAACCAGGATCAGGATTGGGCCAAGATTCTTGCTTTCAAGTATGTTCCTGGTGTTGAGAGCCAGGATGTGCCGCAGATTGCCTTGTTGGGCAAAGGTTCTTGCATTTGGGATACTCTTAAGAAGGGAGCTCAGCTTGTTCAAAATGGGCCCTTCTGGATCTGTAATAATGGCTCTGATGCTCTTTTTTGGCTGGACTCTTGGGATGGTCACCCTCCCATTCTTTCTAGTTTCCCTCAACTCCTGCCTCTTTGCCAGATGTTCTCTGATGCTGGTTGGATTAAGGTGGAGCATTTTAAAACAGTTAAGTGTATTGGTCCACTGGAGGTGTCTTGTTGGAAGGATCCGCAGGAGTGGCCTGTGGGTGGTTCTGATGAGGATCGTGCTGCTTTGTGTAAGGTCTTGGAGGGTAGGCTTTGCAGCTCTCTGAATGAGAGGGACAAGTTGGCTTGGAGTCCTAGCCCAAAAGGTAATTATACTGTTTCTCAAGGTTATGCTATGCTTGATAGGAATTTACATGGTCCTGTTGAGGTGCCCTAGTGGAGGAAGGTTTGGAACAACTTTTCTTGGCCCAAGTGTAACTTCTTTTTATGGTTGGTTGCCCAGAGGAAATGTCTCACTTGGGAGAATCTTTGCAAATGGGGGTTTCAAGGACCTTCCATTTGTTTTCTTTGTTTGTGCAGTGAAGAATGTTCTTCCCACTTGTTCTTTCACTACCCCTTTTCTCGTGAGATTTGGCACAGATGGTGGGACACTTGACATCATGGTTGCATTCATGCTTCCTCTCTTGTTGAGTTTTGGGAGAGCCTAGGCAGGCCTCCTGCGAAGACGCCTTTTCTCCAGGTGGCTTGGATCATTGGGCCTATTTTCATTCTTTGGAACCTTTGGCTGGAAAGGAACCGTAGAGTTTTTTGTGATTCCAGATTAGATAGTGGTCAACTGTGGATGAAGATTATCAGTAGGCTTCAGGAGACTATTTCTGCTAAATGTGATATGTCAAAAAGTATTGATCCTGGGGATGTTGCGGTTGTGTGGGATCTGAGCCTGGGTGTTAATAGTAGGGGTTACATTGCTGGTATTATGCCCCGTCGTGTCAAGAAATGGGTCTATCGTAATGGGAAGTGGGTGCCTCCTCCAGATGGGGTCCTGAAGATTAATACTGATGGATCTTCTCGTGGGAATCCTGGGCATGCTGGTATTGGGGGTATTGGTAAAAGTAAAGATGGTGATGTTGTTTTTTGCTTCTCTGTCTACAAAGGGCATTACTCTAATAACCTGATGGAGGCCCTTGCTATTAAGATTGTTGTTGAGCAGGGTTGCTCTCTTGGCTAGAGGAGGATTATCTGTGAGTCTAACTCTCAGATTGTTGTGGATATGTTGAACAACCAGAGATTGGATGGTGTTAGTTGGCATTTAGATTTGATGGTCAAACATATTTTAAGTGTTTGCAGTTCCTTGGAATCTATCTCTTTCTGTCACATCCCTAGAGAATGGAATAGCGTGGCCGACTGCTTGGCGAAGTGGGCCTCAGAGAAAGGGGATGGTTGGGATATTAGTGGTAGGGATGAGTTACCTTCTGATTATCTGGGGATTTTGGAGAGAGTTTTATTGGAAGACAGAACTATGTAGTGTTGTTATTTGGTTTGTTGGTAGTTCTCCTTTTTATTGAGCCTGTGGCTCTTGCCTTGTATCTTGATTTGGATTGAATAAATTTTTTTTCCCCCTTCAAAAAAAAAAAAAATTGATTAAAAAAACTTGATTGAAATATTTTATAAAAAAGGGTTAAAAACCTTCTATATAAAAAAATTTGATTAAAACAAAATTAGATTAAAAAACTTTATTTAAAAATTATAGAAAAAAAACTTTATGAAAAAAAATTTATATTAAAAAAAATATACTAAAGAAAACTAGATTAAAAAAAGTTTTTAAAAAAAAATTAATAAAACAAAAGTGTGGGGGCTTATGGCCACTCATGGCCTCCCCTTTAAGAGGGGGAGGGTGGACCCTTTGGTCCGCAGACAAAGGGTTGTGGCCAGCAAAGGGGGGAGCACCTCCCTTTGGGGGGCGCATCGCCTCCCTTGGGGTGTCGCTCCTTGGGGGAACATGGCCAAAAGGCCGCCTCCCTATGGGGGCACCGACCCAAAAGTTTTTTTTTTGTTGTTTGATTTTATTTTTAATTAATAGAAAAGACGCTGCAACAGCAGCAGCAGGGCATAAGCCCTAAAAAAAGTTTTTTAAAAACTTTTCAACAACAAATTTTTTAGATTTGAAATTTTTTGATTAAACAAACATTAAACCAGAATTTTAAAAAAATTAATGAAATGGAAAGAACTGGATTTTTATTTTTTTTTAATGATAAAAAAAACAACAACAGAATTAAATTCATACAGAACTAGGACTATATTATTTTATTTTGCAAAAGAAATGACTAGAATTGCTTGAAGCTAAAAAAATGTGCAGATGATTAATTTTTTTTTATTAAAACTAGATTTTCTTGAAAGAGGGTTTGGGGCCCTAATTTTTTTAATCTACAACAGATTTGAAGAAAAAGTTTTGGTTTCTTCTTGTAAACCCTTGCTGCAAAAAACTAGTGATAATAAAAAATTTTCATGCAATAGGGTTAGAATAAAAATGAAAATGAAAGAGTTAAAACCATTGTTCCTACACACAAAAGAAATTCTACTCTTCTCTCCAATTTGTGATTTTTCCAAGGTGAATGCTTCAAAAGAGGATGGAAACCTTCAACAATTTAACTCACAACTTGGATTAGTATAGCCTGCTCTGATACCATGAAAGGAAAAATAAAAGGAGCATTGTTTGAAGTAAACAAATAAGTTATTATCCAATGAAGAACCATAACCAGAACCATGCACCAAGATTCAACAATGGAGACCAAGGTTTTGAAGGGGAAAAGCAAACAAAAACCCTCAATATTACGTAGATGGAAAGAAGCCTAAAATATTACAGAGATAGCTTCTCAAGCTTGAATGAGTGTGCGTGAATATGAGAATGAGAATGAGAAAATGAGAAAGAAGAACCTCATAAAAAGAGGTGAGAAAAGGAGGTGCATGTAACTTCCATATATCACCTATCATTTATGTGTGTGCAAAGTGTCAATCCTCGTAAGGAGGAATCTAAATATAAAATCCTCTAAAGAGGAATTTGAACATGAGTTATCCTCACACATGTGTGAGCATAATAAAACAAAATAAAATACTTATATTAAAATACAAGTAATAAAAATAAATAATCTTCACTAAGTAAAGATTAATTTCTAATAGGGTGTTATCACCATGTGGAATGCATCAGTTTTGGAATGTACTTTAATTTCTAAGCACAAGAATTTTATCAATGTTCTTTTCAAGCATACAATTTTTGGTGATACTTGTTAGAACCTACATTTTTATGCATTTTGTGCCTAAGGTTTCATTTGTTTTAGGCTTGTAAAACCCTAGAAAAACACCTAAAGGCCTTAATCCTTAAAACACTAGTCTTTGTTTATTCTAAGTTATAATCCTTTGTTGACCGGTTGTTAGTAGTTCCCGGTGACTTAAACTTTATAACTTAAGTTTATTTTACCGTCTAAGTCACCGACCCCTTCACTAGGTTGATAGTAACAGGCCCATTTAAAAACAACTTTGTTGCATGTGCACCAAATATATTTGAAGTTTTACTTCATCGACAATCCATGTCGCTAGCTCTTCCTTTTCACTAGAGTCTCTTCCTTCATGAAGCCTCATTTTGGATCTCCATGGGACTGTGAACTGTCTTTGTTAGTCGACGTGTCATGTCTATTCCATGGTAAAAGGTATTTTGCAGAAGCTTAGCTCTTTGCTGGAGCTCCCAAATAGGCTCAGCGAGATAGTGAAGCTAGCGTGGCAGTTCCAATGAATCAGCAATGCTTCACGGGGACTCCTTCCTTCACTGAGGATGATAAGAGACTTTAGCAGGATTGTGAAGAGGGTGGTGTGGACTATGGTTTCCCCAATAGCAGTGTGTTTCACAAGAACTAACAACTTCATCGAGGCTTCAAATGACTCAACACGAAGTGGTGAAGATGTCATTGTGGCAAAATGACTCAAGTCATAAAAGGGTCTTCTAATCTTCACTGGAGTAAATTCAAACTCTAGCGAGAACCATCGATTTGATCCTTTGAGATGATCTACGGCCTAAATTTAAATGAGGTGATGGATTGGTGGTGCATGGTGGACAATGCTTGAAGCTGTAATCCAGAAACCACAGAGCAAAATCAAGACTATACTAAATCCTCTTCTGTCATCTGGTAAGGTATTCTAAGTGAGTGTTCTCTTTCTAGATCAGGTCAAATGTGACTAAAAGGGAGAAATTGTAATATTTTTAAGATCTTTGAGGACCCTTCATGCTGCCATTGTACAACATGATGAGCTTGAAGGAGGACTGACAGAATGGGAAATTGATTTTGGAGGCTTGATATCTAGGATTGTCAGGACTTTTTTGTCTGACATTAGGACTGAACAAAGAAAGATGCAATGTTAAAAATGGAGAAAATGCTAAAACCAAGTGACCAACCTCAACATTCTCATTATGGAAATAGGGGTTCTATTGAACATAATATTTCTTGATCATATGAGCAAGATTGAAAAGGGTAATAAGTCATAGCTGGACTTTGAAGGGAGTTTTTATAGCTCTAGTACATGGGTGTGCTATATTGCTTTTAAGTACACCACTCTCTGAGTTTTCAATGCTACTTATCTAGATATCGATGAGTTGATTTTGACAAGTGCTATCTACAGGGGCTTTGGGTGATGATAGGATGTGGTTGGTGTCAAAAATTACTGCACCTCTATTTCTACTTTTGGGAACGAGTTGTGATTGCTAGAGATAGCCAATTGAAGACTAAGTACTGCAATGATGCAGGTAGTTGAACTAAATTGATTAAAGTATTGATAGAAAAGACTACCCAGGCATAAAGGGTCTATGTGTTTTTACTATAAATGGAAGCTCATGTGTACGTTGTATGCACCATTCCTTTTTTGGGAATAAAATGCAGAATATTTCCTCTTTTTCTATGCTTTGTCTACCACCTAGTCTCCTAGGAAGTACTATTCTATTCTCTTGGTTACTGCTCTATTTATATAGAGTTAAAAAATGAGAAGTATGTTTCTAAGGAATTAGTGGTATGGGAAAGAGTCAAAGTGAGAAGCAGCTATAGGAAATTGTCTTTTATTTCCCTGCTTCTACATAGTGTCATTCTAGTGAGAGAAAATGTTGGCTTTTTGGAGACTTTAATAACTTTGTGTTATTGTGAGTCTTTAGTCTAGGCAAGGAGGAGGAGCTGCCTCATTGCTTCTTCTTCCCTTCCCTCAGGTTGATGGCATTCATCAAAGATCTAGCTGTGACATATGGAGGATACATCATCAGGATGGTCTAGCTGGTGATAAGGAGATAGAGGTAAGT
Organism: Cunninghamia lanceolata; assembly: GCA_027924645.1. Classification (NCBI taxonomy): domain Eukaryota; kingdom Viridiplantae; phylum Streptophyta; class Pinopsida; order Cupressales; family Cupressaceae; genus Cunninghamia; species Cunninghamia lanceolata. The sequence goes on from BSBN01000209.1 coordinate 6,636,444, forward strand.
TGACATCAATAGTTAGTTGTTTGTCAGGTTCATAGTGACACCTATAGCTGCTTCCTCACAAAGGAGATTTCACCTATTTCATGTTTCAGTAGTAGGTGGCTACCTCAAGAACCTTGAAGGTTCTGGTAGTTGGCAGCCCTAAATTGAAAGATGGGGAGTCATGAAAACCCATGCTTGAAAGGATGAAGCATGACAGAAATTGGTTGTACTCAAGTTCCTACATGGTGTAATGTAGCCCATGATCTAGGAGGGTAATAGAATGATAATCATTTACCACGCTAGAAGGCAGGAGCAAAAAAGGACATAATGCAGTTAACCTTTCCACTACAAGGAATGATTTGATTCCTAGGAGTGATGGTTTTTCTCAACAGAAGGTGGTTACTCATGCTTGTTTTCTCATGTGATGTAAGAGGCCCCTTGTAATTATAAAAAAGATGCTCTCGTTTGTTTAGGGGTTCAAGTTTTCTGAGTCCAAGTTTTTAGCTGTTTTGATTTGTTTTAAGTATTGTATTAGGGGAAGGGGAAAATGTTATGAATCAGAAACTCTATGTATTAGGATTTGATCAGAATGGACAATATTAATACATGAATTTTGATTTTTATTCTCTCCATATATTATATTCAGTTTCTCAGTGAAATAAATAGAAATCTATTTGATTTCGTCTTTATGTTAATGACATAGCTTAATTCTCTTTTCTTAACATTTGCTCCAGGAGGAAATTAAACTGCTAATTGATACGAATTAGGGAGTTTTTCTAATTTCAATATGATGAATCTTTAAGAAGAATTTGAGTTAGAATTCATACTATGAATATGTGAATGCAAGGCATTTGTATTAGGAATCTTGTGGTTGAATCTCTTGATATATATAGTATATCTATTGTGTGAAATTGACTATGTACCCCAGATAGGCACTGGTCAGAAAGATAAGCCCTATCAGAACCGGACCACATCCTTAAAGATCAGTATGAATATCATTTGTTTTTATGCATTATGTAGTTTTAGAACTTCTTTCTGAGCCTGTAATTCATTAGTTATCAATAAACATTTCCAAGTTGCTTTGAACCTCATGAGTTATTGACCCCAAGAGAAGAGAAGATCTATCATACAGTACTCTTATTGTAAACCGGTGGAGAGATTTGAGTATTGTAAATAGGGCTCCCCCCTCTGGTCTAACTGAGCCATAAAGTGCAGGGGATTGTCATTGAATTGACTCACGTTTGTTGGCCACTGCCCTAGAACCCTCAACCATAAGTATTTGGCAAATCTTTAGAGTATTTTAGGTAATCAGTTGGAGGAACCAACAATACTTGGATCTTGTTCAATGTATATGCTCCTAATACTAGACATCTTATAAGGAATTTGTGGGAGGAATTAATCATGTTCAAACAAAACTATTAGAAACATAGATGAATGGTGGTGGGGGATTTTAATTCCCCTCTCTATTGTTTATAAAAAAATGGGGGGAGTGATGGACTTTTTAGATAGTATGGTAGATCTAGCTAAAATTTTCTCTGAAGGAGGTTTGATGGACATTGAATTGGGTGATTTCTCATTCACTTGGTCCAATGAAAGGGTAAGAAACAATCTTATTCAAGTCAAATTAGATAGGTTTCTAATTTCCTCCAACTAGTCTATATTGGAAAAATGTAGTTTTATCAACACTCTTAAGAATTGGATCAGTCCATACTCCTCTTTTGAAGGATTGACATATGAATATTATGAGGGGAAACCACCCATTCAAATTTGAAATGTCTACCCTCCACCTTGACATAAAAAATCTCATTGAGAATTTATGGAATCATGAGGTGAAAGGAACAACTATGTTTATACTAATCAAAAAACTAAAGGAATCATATGGTGAAAGGAATAACTATTTTTAGACTAATCAACAAACTTAAAAATATTAAGAGGAGCATAAAAATCTAGAATAAGCACTCTTGTGGTAACATCCTTGAGCAAAAGTAGGCTGCCAAATAGAAACTACATGAAATCCAACATGAAATGGACGCTAATGGAGCTCTAGAAGATATTTGTCAGAAAGGAAAGGAAATCCTTTGTAATCTTCACAATATTATAGAAAAGAGGAAATGTTTGGAAACAAAAATATAGAATCTAATGGCTCAAAACCAATTATAGGAACACAATATTATTCCATCAATTAGTCTTAAAGCATAGGAAAATAATAGAATCTTAGAGTCGATTAAGGAGGATGGGACAAAAATCTCAGAAGAGAAGGAAATTCAGTAGGAGGGGATAAGACTCTTCCAAAATATACTCAATTCTACCCCTAGCACTAGGTATTCTAAGGAAGAGGATCTATTAGAGGAAGTTCCTTGCTCTCTTTCTACAAGTGATATTGAGGAAAAAGGTTGGGATGTTTCAGAGGAGGAGGTTAGAGAAACTATTTTCTCTTTTGATCCCTTCAAAGCCTTGGGCCTAGATGGTTTGTTGGTGCCCTCTTTTAGACTTGTGGGATACTGTTGGACCAAACATTACCAAAGATACTCATGAGTTCTGTTGCTTCCCAAAATAACTCCAACCCAAAACTCTAAAACATTCCTAAAACACCCAGGCCAGGGATTGTCGTCAAGGTGAAAGGAAGAGGTTTATCAACAAGTTAAGGGGAGTTTTGGCCAACTATAGGAGTGGGTAAACTCCTCTACTCTTTTGGCTCAGCTAGACCTAGGAGGGATATTCCTAGAGGCATGAAATGAAATACAAATGAACATACACAACCATACCCAATGTACACTTGATCCCAAAGCTGTCACTAGATCAAGACAAACTGGCTGCACAGGCCTCTCATTAAGCTAATTTAACTATGTGAATGTACATGCACAAGAAAGATGGTTTTTATCCTGAACCACAGATGAAAGATTTGTTTAATTTAAGAGAGTGTTTGATCGCTCTCCAATATGGTCTAGTGCCTACTCTATTGGGCAACTGAGTTATAAGCAATAAAGAGAGAAGAACAATATTGAACCAGCATCAACAAAAAAATAAAATGTATTCACATACATTTCTTAGATTATATTTCACATATTGGACATACTTAATGATCCAAAACCAAACTACAAAGACCCATTTGCAATAAAGAGAAGAATACAAAACAAAGCTTGTATTGATTTAAATGTTGTCACACATTATCAAATCTCTATTATAATCACACCAGCAAATGTGGTGAAGGAAAACATATAACTGCGATTATACATTCCCTTGAATCTTTACAAATGGCCATGGAGACATACCAATGTGTAAAATATGCTTTACAATACATTCCTATGCTGCATCAAAACACATTCCTCCATTCACTGCCTAGACTGGCTTGATTTGAAGCCCTAAAACTCTCTTGAGGCACACAAACCAGACAATTGGCTCAATGACCAACCCTCAAAACATCTGAAAAAAATGCATATATAGCAATACAATTTTGTGCAGCCCCAGGCACTGAAACTCAGTCAACAAGCAAAACCCATGCTACATTAAATTTAGGCCCACTCCCCTATTAGAAGGTTTGCATGCTAGGAAGAAAACCCACACCCTATAACTTTGAGAATGTTAGAAGGAAGTTTTCTTGCACATTTGGTGTGCCAAAAACATTAAAGAGGGAAGGCTTGACTCCCTTTTCTTACTACCTGCAACATTGAATTAGCTAATTTGTCCTTTGTGCATTGAAGATTTTAGTATGCCGACCATCTGCACAGTATTTTTCTGCAGGCTCACTAAATTCAAGGTACAAATTAGTTTATGTATCCCTGCAATCATGGCATCCATTTAGGGAATTAACCACTTCTAGTATTGGCAACATTTCCAAGTGTATCATTCACATTTTCTATTTTGAAGTGTCTGACTACTGACTATACCTTTCTATGTTTTCTCCCACTACCAGCCAATCTACTTCATTCTCTGTATTTTTTTCTTACCATTACCCTCTTTTACCATCCAAATCATCACTTTGCCTTGTCAGCAAATTTTGGTTTTCTAGAACTTGGCCATCCTACTCTCCTTTTCCTTATCAGCAACTTTTGACCTTGTCAACAAATCTGCCTTATCGGCTATTTTGTTCTTTTCAGAACTTTGACTTTTCTCCTCCTTTATCAGCAAAAGTATCATTTTCTGAACTATCTTCTTTCTATGCCTTTGTCAAAAAATATGAATTTTGCCAAACCAATCCTTTGTGCCCATTTCCCACTTTATCGGTTTATCGACAAAATATACTTTTTTGAACTTGCCCTTTTCTTGCCTTTTTGTATGCTTTATTGGCAAATCTTTACATTTGCAAACTTTGACTACTTTGTCTTTATCGGCAAATTCTCTCCATTCGAAACCTTTTTGCTTTTTCCCTTGCATCAAACCTTGCCTTTGTCAGCAAAAAAAGAATTTTGCCAAACCTTTGACTTTTCCATCTTCTTGCTCGATCCTATCGCCTTGTTGGCAAAAAGGCCATCAACCAAACTTCTTATCAATGAACCTCATGGTTTGTTAACTTTTCCTTTTGCCAATAGAAGACCCCTTTCTCCTTTCCATGCCTTAGATAATTTTATGCCATGACAACCTCCTTCCTCTATCAGCGAAATCCACCATCGGTGAACTAACAAGTTCACTAACAACAACATTCACCAACAAAGGGCTTCATCCTCTAACTTTGTCGCAAGCCCATTTCCTTTGTCTCTTTGCCACCAACTGTCCCCTCTGCTTTGTTGTCGCCTTATTGGTGAATCAACTAAAAGCCTAACTCTAGAAAAGTTCATGAATTTCAGAAAAAGCTAATTTACAAAGGCAAAACAAAGAAAAAATTCTAAGGGGAGAAACCAATTTTGACCAAGGAAAAAACACAAAAGGCCAAATTTTGACCAAGCATAACTTTTTCATTCTAAGGAATTTTGAGATGATTCAACAAGCAAAGTTGCTCAGAATTAAATTCTCTATCTAGTGGAGTATTTTCTAAGAAATTTACATAGGATTTATAGATGTTTTGGGGGAAAATGGGCACAATGGGAACTAGTTTTTCTACACTCCAACAGTGGCTCTAGTTGGGGGTGTGTGACAAGCAGTGTCACAATGAGGATCCAAAATATCTCCAGGTAGACCAAAAGCAAAAATGAATAGGGGAAACAACTAAAATGCAAACAACAAAACATATATATAAGAGATCATACAGTTAAAGACTATATCAAAATTTTAGATCATTGCAGGCCAGACCTGCACAAAATTGTTGCAACTACTTGCTCCTGTCAAATACAAGCTGAATGAAGGAGTTGATTTCCCTCAAACCAAATCTACATTTTTCACCCAGCTGCAACAAATGAAAACTACCCTTAGCATGCATTAATCTGTAACATATGCTTGTGGAACCAAGGTTAGCTTTATCAATGAAATTATTACAATATGGAAGACATAAAAGATAGGTACCTGACCTATTCACATCCATATTATGCTTATTCTAGGTGGCAAGTGGTGCAAAACTAAAATTTAGGTCAACAACAAAAGAGACAAATGAAGGCAAACCTCCATTATCATGTGCCATGCTATTATACCTGTTGACCTCTTCATGCAAATTGAAGGAAAAATAAAATACCTTCAACTCACATGGCAAAGAAAACTATGCCTGAGTGCACTGCTGATCCACAAGAGAGGGCACTTCATCTTGTAGAGCAAACTAGAATGATTCCAACTCAGTCATATCTTCAAGTTGGGCTGCAACATGTTGAAATTTAGGAATAAACATGCCTCATTTCTCATTCACATCAAGGTCCCACACAAAGGATTCAACCTCTACTATAGCACCAACACATTCAAAAGCTAACAAGTCTTCCACATCAAAATGAAAGCATTTATATTCACTGGTAACTCCATTAAGCTCTTGAACAAAATTTTCATATGTGCTGCTATAGATTTCACATTATGAGTCATAAGCATGACTCAGGCTACAACTCAAAACATCAGCACATAAATCAATATCATGAGACACTTCAAATGAAGAACTATGTTCTTCCAGTTGTCTCTCTATTTTATTTTCACTCAGGTAACTTGTGTTAGAAATGAAAACAACACTACTTCAATGGAAATCTGATTTGATATAAGTTTCAGTAATCTTTAACTATGTGATATTAACAATGGAGATTGTAACAAAACATAAACCAACAATACAGAAATATACTAGAAGTAGAATGAAGCACATAACACAAGTGTTTAACGTGGAGAAAACCCTTTTGGGTAAAAAACTCCACCAAGAAAAGAGGTCAAGTTGTATTATCTTCACAAAAGGAGATTACAAATACAATCACTTCCTCTGTCCTCCAACCTTCACTTTGGTAGAACCTGGGTACCTATAAAATTGATATGCATCTCATCTACTATCCTATGGATTATATAGAATTTACACAACATCAAGACATTAAATGACTTCTTACAAGCCCATAACACTTGTCAAGAGTCGACAATACAACCTTGGGCGTCCATGGCCAAGAATAGGCTCTTATGGGGTCATAAATGTTGTCATACATGCATCCTACACTTTGAAAAATGTGCCCATGCAAGCTTGAACGCCTTGGGGCCAAAAATGGCTACTTACAACATCTTATGACGCATCATATTGTATTATAAGTGTCATAGATTCTTATGACAACTTGCAGTTGTCATAGAACTCTTACATCTTCTTACAGCATCTATGACGTGCATCATAACACTAAAAATAGATTATTCCTCCACATGTGCACCCCACGTTGACCAATTACCATTTACCATAGTAAATGACATCTCGTAACTACCACTAATAACTCTAGGACTTACCGTGCAGTAACTCTGTAATTACCGTGGATAGTAAATAATTTTTACTTCTGCCAATGAAACTTGTACATCCCTTATGGGTAATTACAAATAATAAATGGAATAATACAATAATGTGATTTACAAGGTTAATGGCACCTTATCCCAACATTCTCCCACTTGAAATTATACATTGTAAATCAACCCATAGGAAATCAAATGAAAAATAATCAGGCACTAGAAACAAGGCCCATGGCCTCTCTACACCACACGAACTTCTTTGTGCTCACAGGCTTGGTCAATGAATCTGCAACATTCTCCTGAGTGTCTATCTTCTTCAGGTCAATCTCTTCATTTGCAACCAACTCTCGAACAAAGTGATACTAAACATCAACATGTTTAGTCCGAGCATGATACATGGGATTCTTGGCCAAATAGATAGCACTCTGGCTATCACAACTGATCTGAATGATCCCGCAATCAAAACCATTACCTATACATAGTCTCCTCAACCAAACTACCTCCTTAGAGATATGAGTAGCAGCCATATACTCTACTTCTATGGTGGAAAAAGCAACTGTGGGCTGCCTCTTACTCATCCAACTCACTGCACCTCCAAACAGAGTAAACACATAGCCACTAGTGGACCTTCGACTATCCAAGTCACCTGCCCAATCTGCATCAACAAAACCCTATATGTCCAAAGATTTATCAGGACTATTAGTACCCAAATAAACTAAACAATGGTCAGGAGTACCTGCAAGATATTTAAACACCCTCTTCACATAGTTCCAATGTTGTCTACCAGGGTTAGACATAATTCTGATCAAAACTCCCACTGTTTGGGCAATATCTGGTCTAGTGCAAACCATTGCATACATTAAACTCCCTACAACACTAGTATATGACACATTAGACATATCCTCAAGATCATCTTCATCCTTTGGACACATATATAATGAAAGCTTAGTACCAATGGGTAAAGGAACTCTAACTAGATTACAGTCCTGTAAACTAAACCTCTGCAAAATAGTATTCACATACTTACTTTGTGACTACCAAATCTTTCTGTTAACTCTATCCCTCCTAATCTCCATTCCTAAAATATACCTTGTAGTACCAAGATCCTTCATCTCAAATGCACCTGAAAGTTGGGCTTTAAGCTCACTGATCATACCCTTAGTATTTTTAAAAAACATGTCATCAACATACAAATTAATAACCAGTATAGAATCATCAACACAATAAATGTAAACATAGTGATCCTCCTCGCTTCTAACAAAACCCAATTTCAAAACAAATGAGTCAAACTTTTGATACCACATTCTAGGGGATTGTTTTAGACTATAAAGAGACCTCTTTAACCTGCAAACCCAATGTTCTTTTCCTTTTACCTCAAAACCTGTAGGCTGTTGCATATAAATTTCTTCTTCAAGATCTCCATGCAAGAACACAATCTTAACATCCATTTTCTCAATCTCCCAATCATAAGCTGTAGCAATGGATAAGAGAAATCTAATAGAAGTCAATATAGCAATAGGAGAGAATATCTCACCAAAATCAACTCCCTCTCTCTGGGAGTAGCTCTTGGCTACTAGTCTAGCCTTGTACTTCTCCAATGACCTGTCTTCTCCAAACTTCTTCTTGAAGACCCACTTACATCCTATGGCCTTTCTTCCTTTGGGAAAATGAACAAGATCCCATGTGTTACAAGAGTCTAAAGCCATCATCTCCTCCTACATGGATAACTACCAAGACTCACTATCATCTGCAGAAATAGCTTCTCTGTAGGATCTAGGTTCATCGTTAGTACTCAATAAAGCATATACACAATGGAAATCTAGTGGGCTATACCTATCAACTAGATTCTATTGTCTTATGGATCTCCGCAAGGGTGGAGTAAGAGACTCTACTCAATCTTCTGCATGATCATCTGCAACAACTTCTTCTGTAACAACAGATTCATCTTCATCAGAACTACTCGAATCTTCTTCTTCTTCTTCACCCCCCAATCCATCATTATGTTCTTCTTGAGGTGCATCTTGCTACTCTAAATCAAAGTGCACCTTCTTTACCTTTTCTTCTTTTTCTTTTGGTTGCTCAGGTTCAAAAATAGCTCTAAGTTCCATGAAAATAACATCTCTAGAAAAGATAATCTTGTGGGTTAGTGGATTCCAAAGCTTATAACCTTTGACATTATCACCATATCCAATGAATGTACACTTTTCAGCCTTTGGATCCAACTTAGATCACTTTTCCTTAGGCACATGAACAAAAGCCTCACAACCAAAAACCCTTAAATGTGAAACAAAAGGTTTCTTACCTGTCCACACTTCATAAGGTGTCGAATCAAGAGCCTTACAAGGAGATTTGTTTATCAAGTAGCAAGCAGTACACACAGCCTCTGTCCAAAAACATTTATCCAATTGTGTATCACTAAGCATACTTCTGGCTCTTTCCATAATTATTTGGTTCATCCTTTCTGTAACACCATTCTACTGTGGTGTATACAGAGTTGTCGTTTGTCTGATTATACCTGCATGCTTGCAAAATTCATCAAATTCCTTAGAGCAATATTCCCCTCCATTGTCAGATCTTAATATTTTTATATTTAAACCTAATTGGTTCTCTACTAAGACTTTGAATTCCTTAAACTTAGTGAAAACTTCAGATTTATGCTTCATAAAGTAAATCTATATAAATCTAGATACATCATCAATGAAGGTTACAAAATAACAAGATTTTCTGATAGATTCATTATTCACAGGTCCAAACACATCCATATGAATAATTTCTAACTTCACTTTTGCTCTATTGCTTCCTAAAGAAAATGATTTTCTATTTTGTTCACCAAAAACACAATGCTCACAGAAATCAAAGTGCTCATCAGAATAGGAGAAACCATCCAACAAATTTTTATTCTTAATAGTTTTTAATACATTATTGCTTGTGTGGCCCAATCTACGGTGCCAAAACATACATGCATTTTTAGTATTAGCCTCAGATACATAGGAGGCATTATAAACTATAGTGGCTTCAAGCTTGAATAGGCTTTCGAATCTCTTCCCCTTCGCTACCACCAAGTTCCCCCTCACTAATCTACAACCATGCTTGTCAAATGTCACATGCATTCCCAAATCATTCAACTTCGAAACTAAAATTAGATTTCTAGCTAATCTAGGAACATGCAAAACACTTGGGAGGGTTTTAATCCTCCCATCACTAAAACACAACAATACCTTTCCTTTCCCGAAAATTGGATATAAAGAGTTGTCACTAAGGTAGATATTACCTCCATCATATTCTTCATATGAGGAGAACCATTCCTTATGTGGAGTCATATGAAATGAACATCCTGAGTCAACCAACCAATGATCATTAGAAATAAGATTGCATGCAGAAAGTAAAACTTCTTCACCTGCATTCGAGGACTTATTCAAAGCACTCTCCTACCGTTTCTTGGGGTTTCTGCAATCCTTCACATGTCCCCTTTTATCGCAGTTCCAACACTTAACTCTATTCTTTTTACCAGGAGTCTTAGATAGGCCCTTGGACTTGTCCTTAGCCCCTTTATGATCTCCTTTAGGTCCTCTTTCCTTAGACCTTCCCCTGACACTGAGAGCATCCCCTAAACTATCTGAACTCTTCTTCCTCAATTCTTGTGATAGTAGCACTAAAACAAGAGCATCCAACTTTAGATCCACAAGGTTAGCAGTGATAGCAAGGATAAAATTCTCCCAAGACTTAGGTAAAGAACAAAGAAATAAGATACATTTATCTTCCTCACTAACCTCAACATCTACTAAATCAAGCTGACTCACTAACAAATTGAAAGAATTTAAATGCTCTACAACAGATTCACCTTCTCGTATTTTCATGGAAAACAATTTTCTTTTTAAATAAGTTTATTTACCATACTCTTGGCTTGATAGATCTCACCCAACCCTTTCCACAACTTGTATGGAGTCTCTTCCTTTGTGACATTCAACAGGACAGAGTCTAAAAGACACAACCGAATGGTTCCCCGTGCCTTCTTATCCAATCTATCCCACTCATCTTGAGAGACATCATCAGGTTTCTTCTCTTTTTGAATAGGCAATCGTTGGTTTCTTTCTTCCAACAAATCTTCCATTTTCAGCTTCCACAACTCATACCCCATTCCGTTGATCGAGAGGTTGATGCAATAGTGGATGTAGCCATAATAACAACACAAGATCTACAAAACAAACACAACCAAATCTCCCACTGCAGCTACATCTTCCACACTACTACCCAAGAGTCAAAGTTAGCCAGGCTCTGTGGTGCAGGAGCACCCCTACAAGACAGGATATAGGTTCATTGTCCGCATGACAGGACATTAGTCTATTTTTAGCATGTTTGACTTCATAATGTAATAAGGTCCATTGGACCAATGCATATGTATTAGATCAGCCTAGGAGAGTGTGCAGACAATTAGAGCTTGTGATCAGGGTGTCTGAGCTGTCCTCTCCCAGCCATTTGGAAGCTCCCAGCCACTGGGAATCGAGTTGGTAGTACTCGTAGGATATTGCTATAAATAACTTAGATCAGTTAGGGTTTGAGATCATATCACAAAGGAGAGAGTAGTAGTTATGTTATGTTGTACTGGTGATTGAGTGAGATCCAGAGATCAGTCCAGACATTGTGAAACATTGTTGTAGAAGCAGGACATTTGTGTTTCATCTAAATAAGATCTCATCAATTGCATTATCTAGTTTATCAGTTGTTTATGTTTTGGTTTCTATTCTGATTACAAGTTGATGGATTCTTTCAACCCTTCCACCAGTTGATTCTGTGAATCGGTGGAATGGTCATGCATGTTAGTTTAGATTGTATTTTAGTTTTCTGTTTATGCATTTCATTGTGTGGGAGATCGATTGGTAGCATGCTATGAATCAACCTAGCATCCTCATGTGCTAGGGTTTAGGAAGATAAACTGTTAAGTTTTGATCAGAAGGTGATCCGGCCTGATCATCATGTTTACTTTGTGAAATTGTGTGGTTCTGTGAGTTTGCATGCAGCTGACGGATATACAGGGGTCTGCATGTGCTTTTCCAGACGGAGTGAATCGTATCGTCATCTGTGAGTATATCGCTATCCGGATCAGGTTATGAAGCTGACGAAGACTGTATGTTTTGAATGCATCAGGATGATATAAGTTGGATATATACTCAGTGTGTATATCGTCATCAGGATCATCTTTCGTGTGTACCCATCATCCGCATATCGTTATCGTATGCGGGAGGAAAAATCATTTTTTTGGCTAAGGACATGAGGTTCTTAAAGGTCGTCATCAGGATCTTAAAGGTCATCATCAGGATATGTATAATATCACCCGACATTTTATTATCATGCTGCGGAGGATGTAAGAGTCTTATATCCGGGTGACATCATCATCAGGTGCATGTGACGTCATCGTCATCAGGATATTGCGAATATCACCCGATGCAGATTTATCCTGCTGACGTTAAGTGTTTCGGCATCGGTAGGAGTAATAGCGTCGGGGAGACCTTTTTCGGCCTGGCCGATAGAAGAAGTGTTGCCGATAGGCAACCTGACCGATGAAAAGAGATATCAGGGTGATATCGGACATCGGGACAACGTGTTGGAGTCCGGCCGATAAGCCAAGTCTGGTCGATCGGTATAGGACCGATATATTCATCGGGGTGACATTAGTCATCGGGGGTAAGACATTTCCCCTTGGCCGATGAACCATCTCTCGCCGATAGGCGATAAGGAAGTGAACAGTGGTCAGCAAGAGGATATTTCATGCCTCTTCGAATATGATGATGCTGTCTGTGTTAACAAGAAATATGATGATGATGACAAGCCGATAGGATTTTAACATGCTGGTTGTGTTAATGACTCCTCCTTCCTATTTGTAAGCTCCCGTTGCGTTTTACCTTTGCATCATAGTGGTATCAGAGCAAAGGAAGGATCTTCTGGAAAAGATCAAGATATAGCAGGATGTCGGATGAAGAAGGAACATCTGAGATGCCGGCAAGGATGACCAACGTTGAGTTGGCAGTTCTGGTAAAGAAACAGATTGCAGAGAGCAAGGCCGTGAAGGCTCAGAATCAGGAATTGAAGGATGAGTTAGAGAAGTTGAGGAACAGAGTAGGTTCTGGTAGAGAAGAAGATAGGGAAGAAGAAGAGATCCCTAGTTGGAACGAGGAGGTCGTTCCTGCAGACTAGAGACCACTGTTGAACGCCCTCAAGGCCATGGAGAGGAGAACCATGGATGTGAAACTGGATTTGCCAGTGTTTACAGGAAAGATGGAACCTGATTCAGTGATGGAGTGGATAGACTCCTTGAACAATTTCTTTGAAACAGAGGAGATACCAGAACAACAGAGGGTGAAAATAGCCCAGTCAAAAATGAAAGAAGCTGCCTTGACATGGTGGAATTTCATCCAAGATGATAGAGTACAGGAAGGAAAGCGTAGAGTCACTACATGGAAGAAAATGATGGCATTAGTAAAGGAAGCTTATGTCCCATTGGATTACAGTATCCAATTACACAAGAGGAAGCAAAACCTGAAGCAGAAGGAGCTAGATGTCAGCTCATATACAGAAGAATTCATGAAACTTTGTATGAAAACAAAGGTAAAGGAAAGTGAAGAAGAGAAGGTAGCCAGATACCTTAATGGATTGAGGTTCAACATTCAGGAAGATTTAAGTCTGCATAATCCAGATACAATTCAGAAATGCTTTCAGTTGGCATTGAAAGTGGAAGAGAAGTTAAAGAGAAAATAAGAACAACACAATAGAGGAAGAGGAAGACAACAAAGGGGTGGAAGAGGTCCTTTTAGAGGTAGAGGACATGGACATGGATATCAAAGAGAATCCAGTCATGACAATAGTAGGGAAAATAATAGTCAGCAAGGAAACTTCAGAGGTAGAAGACCTTTCAGAGGAAGATCCCAGGGCAGAGGATCCATCAGATGTTATAACTGTAACAAAGAAGGCCATATAGCCAGCAGATGTCCAGAAAAGGCCACAAGCTCAACAGGAGAAAGGAGAACAAATCTGATCCAAGAACCTGATAATCAAAGTATGACAGGCTCTAATGCTTTTCAGAGTGTGAATGCTCCTGATAATTATGGATACCCAGAAAGTGGAGAGTCTCTAATGATGAGAAGAACAGTGACTACCATGAAGGTACCTGACAAAGAATCCCCTCAAAGAAAGTCTCTTTTCAGGACTATTTGCAAAGCAGGAGGTAAGGCATGTAAAGTTTTGATTGATTGTGGTTCTACTGAAAATTTTGTGTCTGAAGAAATGGTGACAAAGCTTAAGCTTAGGAGATTGCCTCACCCATCCCCATATAAAGTCTCATGGCTTACCCAAGGTCAGCAGACAATTGTAGAAGAGCAGGCTTGGGTAGAATTTCAGATTGGAGCATATAAGGATAAGTTGTTGTTTGACATTACCACGATGGATGCTTGCAATCTTTTATTTGGTAGACCATGGCAGTATGATTTGAAGGCACAACATGATGGTGTTAGAAACATCTATACAATCACTAAAGATGGTAAGGATATAAAGTTACTACCATTGACGAAGAAGGAGGAGAAATCTAAAGGAAAAGAGGTGAAGGTAATGCTGATGGAAGGTAAATAGTTCATGAAAGAAGTAGCAGCAGAAGGTGCAGTTGCATATGCCCTAATCCCATGTATGAGGGTGAATAAAGAACAGCAGCAAGAAGTCAAGGAAGAGAAGAAGCAAAGGTTCATAGACCCAGCTATCCAAGAGCTATTGGATAAGTACAAAGGTATCATCTCAGAGGGAATGCCAAGATCCCTACCACCTGTGAGGGATATTAGTCACTGCATAGACTTAATTCCAGGGTCAACACTTCCAAACAAAGCAGCCTATAAGCTAACTCCAGAACAGAATACAGAAGTAGCCAGACAAATTGAAGAATTATTGGATTCAGGTCTGATTGGGAAAAGTTTAAGTCCATGTGCAGTACCAGCTGTACTAGCACCAAAGAAGGAAGGTACTTGGAGGCTTTGCACAGATTCCAGAGCTATTAACAAGATCACAATCAGGTATAGGTTTCCAATCCCTAGGATAGAGGATTTACTTGACTGTTTGGGAGGTGCTAAGTATTTTACAAAAATAGATTTGAAGAGTGGATATCATCAGATCAGGATTAGGCCAGGAGATGAATGGAAAACAGCATTCAAAACTAATGAAGGGTTATATGAGTGGAAGGTTATGCCTTTTGGTTTATCTAATGCACCTAGTACTTTTATGAGGTTGATGAATGAGGTTTTGAAAGAGTTCATTGGTAAGTTTGTCATAGTATATCTAGATGACATTCTGATTTTCAGCAACACAAAAGAAGAACATCTCAGACACATAGATTTGGTTCTTAAGAGGTTACATGAAGAGCAGCTGATGATAAATTTAGACAAGTGTTTGTTCATGCAAGAGGAGATCACATATTTGGGTTTTGTCATTT
The DNA here is from genome assembly GCA_027924645.1 of Cunninghamia lanceolata. Lineage (NCBI taxonomy): Eukaryota > Viridiplantae > Streptophyta > Pinopsida > Cupressales > Cupressaceae > Cunninghamia > Cunninghamia lanceolata. Next base: position 6,651,703 of record BSBN01000209.1, read on the forward strand.
CACAAGGAAAGTTACAAATGGATAAGGAGAAGGTAAGTGCCATATTGTCTTGGCCAACCCCAAAGACTATGAATGATGTTAGAAGTTTCCATGGGTTAGTAACCTTCTACAGGAAGTTTATAAGAGGGTTTAGTCATATTTGTGCACCCATGCTTGATACTATCAAAGGAGGACAGAAGTGCAGATTTGTTTGGACTCAAAGAGCAGATGATTCTTTTGAAACATTGAAGAAGAAAGTGGCACAGCAGCCAGTCATTGCACTTCCAGACTTTAACAAAATCTTTCAGGTGGAATGTGATGCCAGTCACATGGCCATTGGAGCAGTACTCAGCCAAGAAGGTAGACCTATTGCATTTTTCAGTGAGAAGCTCAATGATGCTAAGAAGAGGTATTCCTCATATGATTTGGAAATGTATGCTTTAGTCCAGTCACTCAAGAAATGGAGGCATTACTTGATGCCAAAGGAATTCATAGTATTCACAGATAACCAGGCTCTGAGTTTCATAAACAGCCAGGAAAAGCTGAACCACAGACACATGAAATGGGTAGAAACCTTACAAGCTTTTACTTCTACACTGAAGCATAAGAAAGGAGTCAAGAATAAAGTTGCAGATGCTTTGAGCAGGAGAGTTCTAACAGTCAACCAGATTCAGTTAGAAAGTGTTGGCATTGATTCACTAAAGACCATGTATGAGACTGATGAAGATTTTGGGGAGATATATCATGTATGTACTTCTTTTGGAGAGAAATATCATGCTGAATTCTCTGAATTTTTGATTCAGGATGGATTGTTGTTCAAAGGTGGACAGTTATGTATTCCAAGGTGTTCTATGAGGTTAAACATCATTAAGGAGAAACATTGTGGAGCTATGGCAGGTCATTTTGGTCTAGATAAGACTCTTGAACTTGTCTGAAGACATTACTTTTGGCCTAAGTTACAATCAGATGTCAGAAAGTTTGTAGAGACATGTGTGATATGTCAAAAAGCTAAAGGCAGGTCGACTAATGCAGGTTTATATCAGCCCTTACCCATTCCTTCCAGACCATGGGAAAGCATAAGTATGGATTTTGTCTTGGGTTTACCAAGGACAAGGAAAGGGTTTGACAGTGTTTTTGTTGTCGTGGATAGATTCAGCAAAATGGCACATTTCTTCCCATACAAAACCACTGCTGATGCTTCATACATTGCAGATTTGTTTTTCAAGGAGATTGTCAGAATCCATGGATTGCCATTGAGCATAGTGTTAGATAGGGACGTGAAGTTTATTGGTCACTTCTGGAGAACTCTTTGGAAGAAACTTGGAACAAATTTGTCTTTTTCCTTTGCATATCATCCTCAAACGGATGGACAAACTGAAGTAGTGAACCGTTCCTTAGGAAATTTGCTTAGATGTTTGACAAAACAACATGGAGAAAAGTGGGATAATATTCTATCTCAAGCTGAGTTTTCCTATAATGATACTATCAATAGGAGCACAGGGAAATCACCTTTTCAGATAGTTTATGGTATGCATCCAAGAGGAATTTTGGAATTGAGACATCTACCTAAAGTAGACCCTGTTAGTGCAGAAGGTGAAGCTTTTACAGAAGCCATAAAAGAGGTTCATGATCAAGTCACGACCCAACTGCAACAAACCACCTTGAAGTATAAGGAATATGCTGATAAAAAGAAGAAGGATGTTCAGTTTGATGTTGGAGATTTGGTATGGGTTCATTTGAAGAAGGACAGACTTCCTAAGGGAAAATATACTAAACTCATGCAGAGAAAAGTTGGACCATGTTAGATCTTGCACAAGCATGGACAGAATGCTTATGAGATACAACTTCCCCCTGATCTTGGTTTGTCCCCTATATTCAATGTATGTGATTTAACTCCATACAAGTCTTATCCAGATGCAAATCAGGAACTCCTACAGGATACCGTCAATGATGACATTCCCACGCATGATCCTCCACAGTTGTAGAAGGTTTTGGACACCAGAGTGGTCAAACAGACCCGGAACAAACAGTACTTGGAGTATCTAGTCTCTTGGAAGGGAAAACCTAATTCTAAAGCAGTCTGGATGTCTGAAGAGCAGATCCAGAAACATGGTGCAGATCTTCATACTCTCATCTCAAGTGGACTTGAGATTTCTTCTTCTGGGGAGTATGGTGCAGGAGCACCCCTACAAGACAGGATATAGGTTCATTGTCCGCATGACAGGACATTAGTCTATTTTTAGCATGTTTGACTTCATAATGTAATAAGGTCCATTGGACCAATGCATATGTATTAGATCAGCCTAGGAGAGTGTGCAGGCAGTTAGAGCTCATGATCAGGGTGTCTGAGCTGTCCTCTCCCAGCTGTTTGGAAGCTCCCAGCCGCTGGGAATCGAGTTGGTAGTACTTGTAGGATATTGCTATAAATAACTCAGATCAGTTAGGGTTTGAGATCATATCACGAAGGAGAGAGTAGTAGTTATGTTATGTTGTACTGGTGATTGAGTGAGATCCAGAGATCAGTCCAGACATTGTGAAACATTGTTGTAGAAGCAGGACATTTGTGTTTCATCTAAATAAGATCTCATCAATTGCATTATCTGGTTTATCAGTTGTTTATGTTTTGATTTCTGTTCTGATTACAAGTTGATGGATTCTTTCAACCCTTCCACCGGTTGATTCTGTGAATCGGTGGAATGGTCATGCATGTTAGTTTAGATTGTATTTTAGTTTTCTGTTTATGCATTTCATTGTGTGGGAGATCGATTGGTAGCATGCTATGAATCAACCTAGCATCCTCATGTGCTAGGGTTTAGGAAGATAAACTGTTAAGTTTTGATCAGAAGGTGATCCGGCCCGATCATCATGTTTACTTTGTGAAATTGTGCGGTTCTGTGAGTTTGCATGCAGCTAACGGATATACAGGGGTCTGCATGTGCTTTTCCAGATGGAGTGAATCGTATCGTCATCTGTGAGTATATCGCTATCTGGATCGGGTTATGAAGCTGACGAAGACTGTATGTTTTGAATGCATCAGGATGATATAAGTTGGATATATACTCAGTGTGTATATCGTCATCAGGATCATCTTTCGTGTGTACCCATCATCCGCATATCGCTATCGTATGCGGGAGGAAAAATCATTTTTTTGGCTAAGGACAGGAGGTTCTTAAAGGTCGTCATCAGGATCTTAAAGGTCATCATCAGGATATGTATAATATCACCCGACATTTTATTATCATGCTGCGGAGGATGTAAGAGTCTTATATCTGGGTGACATCATCATCAGGTGCATGTGACGTCATCGTCATCAGGATATTGCGAATATCACCCGATGTAGATTTATCCTGCTGACGTTAAGTGTTTCGGCATCGGTAGGAGTAATAGCATCGGGGAGACCTTTTTCGGCCTGGCCGATAGAAGAAGTGTTGCCGATAGGCAACCTGACCGATGAAAAGAGATATCAGGGTGATATCGGACATCGGGACAGCGTGTTGGAGTCCGGTCGATAAGCCAAGTCTGGCTGATCGGTATAGGACCGATATATTCATCGGGGTGACATTAGTCATCAGGGGTAAGACATTTCCCCTTGGCCGATGAACCATCTCTCGCCGATAGGCGATAAGGAAGTGAACAGTGGTCAGCAGGAGGATATTTCATGCCTCTTCGAATATGATGATGCTGTTTGTGTTAACAAGAAATATGATGATGATGACAAGCCGATAGGATTTTAACATGCTGGTTGTGTTAATGACTCCTCCTTCCTATTTGTAAGCTCCCGTTGCGTTTTACCTCTGCATCACTCTGATACCAAATGTTAGAAATGAAAGCAACACTACTTCAATGGAAATCTGATTTGAGATAAATTTCAGCAATCTTTAACTATGTGCTATTAACAATGGAGATTGTAACAAAACATAAACCCACAATACAGAAATATACTAGATGCAAAATGAAGCACATAACACAAGTGTGTAATGTGGAGAAAACCTTTTTGGGTAAAAAACTCCACCAAGAAAAGAGGTCAAGTTGTATTATCTTCACAAAAGGAGATTACAAATACATTCACTTCCACTGTCCTCCAACCTTCACTCTGACAGAACCTGGGTACCTATAAAACTGTTATGCATCTCATCTACTATGTTATGGTTTATATAGAATTTACACAACCTCAAGACATTAAATGACTTCTTACAAGCCCATAACACTTGTCAAGAGTCAACAATACAACCTTGGGCGTCCATGGCCAAGAATAGGCTCTTACGGGATCATAAATGTTGTCATACATGCATCCTACACTTGGAAAAATGTGCCCATGCAATATTAAATGCCTTAGGGCCAAAAATGGCCACTTACAACATCTTATGATGCATCATATGCTATTATAAGTGTCATAGATTCTTATGACAACTTACAGTTGTCATAGAATCTCTTACATCTTCTTACATCATCTATGATGTGCATCATAACACTAAAAATAGATTATTCCTCCACATGTGCACCCCACTTTGACCAATTACCATTTACCATAGTAAATGACATCCCGTAACTATCGCCAGTAACTTTGGGACTTACCGTGTAGTAACTCCGTAATTACTGTTGGTGAAACTTGTACATCCCTTATGGGTAATTACAAATAATAAATAGAATAATACAATAATGTGATTTACAAGGTTAATGGCACCTTATCCCAACAACTTGTGTCATATTCACTACTACAAATAGACTAATGACACATATCTTCTTCCACATTCATTTTTATTTTATTTCCTTGTGGTTAGGATAAAGTACACTTTGCATGAGGAAGACAACATACCTTTCACCAATGAAATATGTTCTCATATGTGTCCACATGATCACCATCCTCAAAATCTAGGGAAATCTCTTTAGACTAAAATTCCATGGCTGCACCAATAACTATCTCTAATCAGTTATCATCAAGTGCAACCATCTCTACCTCTACCTCATGCAAACAAACACTAACTGCCTCATCACAAACAAGAACAAAGGAGGACATCAAATCAAACAAGAAACAAGTTTCTTGTTCATCCCATGTTTCATTCACCTATACACAGATTTCATACTCAACCATAGAAGCTAATCCATCTAATTGTTCATCCCTGTACACAACATCCTTATCGTTCATTGAACCACATATCTCAACATTGAGTTGGAAGTCATCATTGGTTTCATCATTCTCACTTTCACTTGATGAGCTATCCAACCAAAGATAGGTGCAAACACCACTTTCATCATCTGCATCACTGTCATATGATGCACCACCTTCCACTTCTACCCTTCTAACTACACAATCATCATTATTTGATGTTACATTCATCTGATTTCTTGTATCCACGTTGTTGATGTTCATATCAACATGTTTGTTACTAGCAACACATGCATTTGTGGACAACAAACCCTTTTTGTTACTAGCAACACATGCATTTGTGGACAACAAACCCTTTATGTAGTCATCTTTCATTTTCTCCATGGAGTCTAGGCATTCATATGCCTATTGCATAATCGTTATTTTGAAATCTTCCCACACATAGCTCAATCCAGTTTCATATGATTCAAAAAACATATCAATGCAAGTAGGAATGTTAGGCTTGAAATTGTTTGGAATATAGGAAAGAGCAACAACAAACCTGTAACCAAAATCTTTGCTTGACTCTTACTCTTGTCTTTTGATTTTTCTAGTTCTATGACAAGATCACCAGAGTCAAGACCTTTGGCAAATTTATTTTCAAATGTTGCCACAAGTTCATTCCATGAGGCAAATGATTGTCCTAGAAAAATTATGATCCACTCTCTTGCCTTTCCATGCAAGGACCTAACAAAGAACCTCATCCATATGTCTTCATCCTCAAAATGATGTTTATCCATGAATTCCAAAAATACATCAACATGTATGTCCCCTCCCAAATATTATACCCATCAAATTTGGGCAATTGTTTGTAGACCTTGGTTGGCATACTCATTGTTTTGTAATCAACCCATGAGACATCTAGATGATTATAAATAGGACCTAAGGGAAGAGTAGGGGACTGATCAAACTGATTTTTAGGGGCAACAGGGAATGCATTGGACTGTGTCCTAGACTCTAGCAGCCTGATCTAAATTTCAGTTTCTTGTTCTTGCTGCAATAATGACTCCAACAACTGTTTGGTTTCATCAATTTCATTCTGCTGGACTGATAAGTAATTATGATTGCTGCATATAGATTTTGGTTTGCATAAAGTGCAAAGCCATGACTAGAATATGCATTGCTAGGATGATCATGGGAATCCACACCCATATAGTTTCTAGGGTCTGATATATATGAAGGCTCAGATGATAGATCATCCCTAAGGTATTTAGGTTCATACCAATAGGCCATGACTAAAACATGCTATAATGTAGGGAAAAATATTGAGACAGAAATTTTGTTCCTTCAACATGACAAGAACAACAAACTCCAAAAGTTAGGAAGAATACTATGTACCTTTATTTTCACCAGTTGTTGCACTTTGAGATGGAGCATTCGAATCACTGACAACACAACTAGAACAACATCGAGCAATATTTAGTTCTTTGATAGCAGAGTGACCACCTCTTTGAAAGAGGAAATCCCTAAAGCATGACAATCTTCAAGGCCAAAACTAATTTTGGGTTTAGCTCACCAGCAAAGTCTTCAAAATTTATAACCCAGTAGTACATGGGCGCTAGTCTATTGGCATAAGTTGACGAGCTACCAACTTACACATAGCAACAAATTGGGCCACTGCAAACTCACTATTCCCAAAGGTGTGTTGTAAAGATCTTCAAAATTTTACAAAGATATACTCTTCAACAACAGTACCAAAATGTTGGTGTAAGCTGACAGGCTGCCAACTTACCCAAACACAATGCACAACTGTAAATTGACTGTTACAAGGGGGCTTCAAACTAATCAACCTTTTTAATTCACTCCCTAACAATGACTTCAAAATGTTAGTTCCCAAAATAAATTCAACCCAAAACTCTAAAACATTCCTAAAACACCTAAGCCAAGGATTATCGTCAAGGTGAAAGGAAGAGGTTTGTCAACAAGTTAAGGGGAATTTTGGCCAACTATAGGAGTGGGCAAACTCCTTTTCTCTTTAGGCTCAATTGGACCTAGGAGGGATATTCCTAGAGGCATGAAATGAAATACAAATAAACATGCACATCGATACCCAATGTACACTTGATCCCAAAGCTATCACTAGATCAAGACAAACTAGTTGCACATGCCTCTCATTAAGCTAATTCAATTGTGTGAATATACATGCATAGGAAAGTTAGTTTTCACCCTGGACCATAGATGAAAGAGTTGTTTAATTTAAAAGAGTTTGATCCCTCTCCAATATGGACCAGTGCCTACTCTATTGGGCAACTGAGTCATAAGCAATAAAGTGATAAGAAAAGGATTGAACCAACATTAACATAAAACTAAAATGTATTCACATACATTTCTTAGATTATATTTCACATATTAGACATACTTAATGATCCAGAACCAAACTATAAAGACCCATTTGCAATAAAGAGAAGACTAAAAACAAAGCTTGTATTGATTTAAATGTTGTCACACATTATCAAATCTCTATTACAATCGCACCAACAAATATCGTGAAGGAAAACATATAACTGTGATTATACATTCCCCTTGAATCTTTAGAAATGGCCTTGGAGACATACCAATCCATAAAATATGCTTTACAATACATTCCTACGCTGCATCAAAACACATTCCTCCATTCACTGCCTAGATTGGCTTGATTTGAAGCCCTGAAACTCTCCTAAGGCACTACAGACCAGACAATTAGCTCAGTGACCAACCCTCAAAACATCTAAAAAACATGCATATATAACAATACAATTCTATGCAGCCCCAAGCATTGAAACTCAGTCAACAAACAAAACCCATGCTACATTAAATTCAGGCCCACTCCACTATCAGAAGATTTGCACGCTGGGAAGAAAACCCACACCCTGCAACTATGAGAATGTCAAAAGGAAGTTTGCTTTCACATTTGGTGTGCCAAAAACATTAAAGAGGGAAGGCTTGACTCCCTTTTCTTGCTACGTGCAACATTGACTTAGCCAATTTGTCCTTTGTGCATTGAAGATTTTACTGTGCTAGTCATCTGCACAATACTGTTCTGCAGGCTCACTAAATTCAAGGTACAAATTAGTTTATGTATCCCTGCAATCATGGCATGCATTTAGGGAATTAACCACTTCTAGTTTTGACAACATTTCCAAGTGTATCATTCACATTTTCTATTTTGAAGCGTCTGACTGCTAACTATACCTTTTTGTATTTTCTCCCACTACCAGCCAATCTACTTCATTCTCTATATTTTTTTCTTGCCATCACCCTCTTTTACCATCCAAATCATCACTTTTCCTTGTTGGCAAATTCTGGATTTCTAGAACTTGGCCATCTTGCTCTCCTTTGCCTTATTGGCAACTTTTGACCTCATTGGCGAATCTACCTTATCAACTATTTTGTTCTTTTCAGAACTTTGACTTTTCTCCTCCTTTATCGGTAAAAGTATCATCTGCCAAACTATCTTCTTTTTGTTCCTTTTTTAGCAAATATGAATTTTGCCGAACCAATCCTTCTTTGTGTATGTTTCCCACTTTATCAGTTTATCGACAAAATATACTTTTCTTGAACTTGCCCTTTTCCCACTTTTTTGTATGCTTTATCGGCAAATCTTTACATTTGTGAACTTTAACTACTTTGCCTTTATCAGTGAATTCTCTCCATTCAGAACCTTTTTTATTTTTCCCTTGCCTTTGTCGGCAAAAATGAATTTTGTCGAACCCTTGACTTTTCCATCTTCTTGCTCCATCCTATTGCCTTGTTAGTGAAAATGCAGTCGGTCGAACTTCTTATTGGCGAACCTCATGGTTTTTGAACTTTTCCTTTTGCCGATAGAAGACCCCTTTCTCCTTTCCACTCCTTAGATAATTTTACACTATGGTAGCCTCCTTACTCTGTCGACGAAATCCACCATCGGTGAACCTCACCATTGACGAACTAACAAGTTCACTAACAACAACATTCACCAACAAAGGGCTTCATCCTCTAACTTTTCCGCAGGCCCGTTTCCTTTGTCTCTTTGCTACAACCTGTCCCCTCTGCTTTTCTATCAAATTACCAGTGAATCAGCTAAAAGCACCACCGGTGAACCTCGCCATCGATGAACTAACAAGTTTGCTAACAACAACATTCACCGACAAAGAGTTTCATCCTCTAACTTTTCCGCAAGCCCGTTTCCTTTGTCTCTTTTCCGCCAATTGTCCCCTCTTCTTTGCTGTCAAATTATTAGTGAATCGACTAAAAGCTAAACTCCAGAAAAGTTCATGAGTTCCGAAAAAAGTTGATTTTCCAACAAAGGAAAAACAAAGAAAATATTCTAAGGGGAGAAACCAATTTTGACCAAGGCAAAAACACAAAAGGCCAAACTTTGACCAAGCATAACTTTTTCATTTTAAGGAATTTTGAGATGATTCAAAAGGCAAAGTTGCTTAGAATTGAATTCTCTATCTAATGGAGGCATTTACTAAGAAATTTGCATAGGATTTCTATATGTTTTGGGGGAAAAATGGGCACAATGGGAACTAGTTTTTCTAGGCTCCAATAAGTTCTTTGATTTAGGGAGTATCTTGAAGGAAATCAATTATAAATTTTTGGTCCTTATTCCCAAGAAGGCAGGGGCTAATACAATGAAATACTTCCATCCTATAAGTCTATATAACATGGTGTGAAAAACATTAGATAAAATATTGGTGTTGAGAATTTAGCCATTCCTGGATAAAATTATTTACACAAATCAAAGTGGGTTTGCCCCAAAAAGATAATTCCTAGATGCTGCTAGTTTTGTCCATGAAACCTTCATTCAATGGATAAGAGTAAGAAGGTGAGCATGGCACTAAAATTGGACTTTTCTAAATCCTATGTCAAAGTTTCTTAGGGTTTTTTATTGAAAATATTGCAAAAGTTTGGATTCTATGGTAAAATATTGAACCTCTTGAAGAGTTGTTTCACCACACCTATATTTTTAGTGATAATTAATGACTCCTCTAATGGCCATTTTACCTCTGAAGGAGGCCTAAGATAGGGAGATCCTTTATCTCCTTACCTATTCATCATCTTGGCCAAGGTTTTGGGTAGAAGTATTTCCTAAAATATCAATAAAGGTAGCATGAAAGGTTTCAAACCTGCTTCAGCTCTTAATCCTAGCTCTTATCAACATTTTTTTGACATTACCATCCTTCATGGGACAACCACTATAATTGAAGGCAAAGTCTGAAATAATTTTTTTAGATTATGTTATAGATTCAAGATAGAAAATTAACTTGGACAAAAAAGTAGGGTATTTTTCTTTAATACCAATCAAGCTTTATAGAATTAAATTCCTGCTACCTTAGGTTGCAACATAAATTAGCTTTTAGCTACCTACTTGGGAATGCCCTTGAGTTTGGGAAGAATTCACAACAATATTTGTAACAACTTAATTAAAAGAATTTAGAGGGAGCTTATGACTTAGAAATTATGCTTACTAAGCCAAGCTAGTAAATTACAATTAATAAAATCTTCTCTTTAGGTCATCCAAGTGTATTTTCTATCCTTGTTTAAAATCTTTCACTTCTTGGCTAAAAATGTGGAACAAATTTAAAGATTATTATGATTAGGAATGGAGGATAAGAAAAGAATTTCATTGGTGACTTGGGATAGTTTTTTCATTCATAAAGAATTTGGAGGTTTGGGGATTCACAAAATTAAGGACATGAACAAGGCCCTAATAGAAAAAGTTGGTTAAAAACTCATGATGTCCAACAATGAGTGGAGTAGAATTATGAAGGCCAAATATTTGAGAAATTAGGAAGGCTTATGTCTTGCTCAGTCTCCCAGTGGACTCAAGTATATGGATCAACCTTATAACATATAAATAGTTTTTAAGAAAAGGCCTAAAATAGAAAGTAGACACTCTTGGTTCCCAAAATGTAGGCACTTTCCTCTAACACCACTACCAAGAATGACACAAAGGAGAAACAAATATCACCAGCATGGAGAGTGATCTATAAACAAAGAAAATGTGGTTTTGGTCCAACATATAGGATAGGATAGTTACTCTTCTTCTTCAACTCTATGAAACCTAGGGTGGTATTCTCTTGAGGTCTATGTACATAGAAACATTCTGGAAGATGGATTTGACTACCACACCCTCATGGCAATCAGGAACAAGCCAATGAGACCTCACTAACAAAAAAAATCAAGCATATAAGTGCACCTAAAGATATAGTTAGTTTCAATCATCAAAGATGAATCCCCTTCACATTACATACACACACATATCTTGAATTTGCATTATTACAACCCTCTGAGTATTTATCTAACATAAGCTCACCTAATATATTCATTTGCAATGATGGATTACAATAATGGGCTGAACTCCTACAAGCACAAACCTCTTAATATTTATTTGACAATAGCTTTGTTTTGATACAACAAAGATAATGACATTGGTTTGTGGGTGCATTTAGAACCTAAACTAATCTAACACTACTCCTATGCTATAAGTGACTGATGTTTTCATTTGAAGGCATATGATTGGTCATGAACTTCTAAGACTGGTGCCAATCCATGGGTAATAGAGTCTAAAAATCCAGCGAGAAACAACAACTTGAAATCAAAAGTAATACGATCTTGTTGGCAAGAGACACTATATGGATTCATGGTTGTTGTCACTGATGGCAACAAAGGTCATCCCACATATCCGCAAGTCATGGTGTGTCTCTACCGGAAGTCAGAATGAAGATTGTTGTGGTCCGTTGAACAAGAACAGAGCATGTGGCAAGGTCCGACAGATTGGTCCGGATCTCTCAGAGGAAGTGTCTTGGTGCAGTACGGATTTGGGGAAGTCAAGAGGACTACCTTGAGTAGTATATTCCAAGGATTTAGCCTCCGGTGATGAACAAAGAAAAAGATATAAATAGTTGAGTACCGGATTCTTGAGAGACAGTGAGAACAGAGGAAGAACTGACTGACAGAGTATCAGACTATTTTCTGGATGTGTTACTGCTGATGGTAAAGGTTGTGAAGGCATGAATCATGTTTGGCCGACATGATTAATGATATCTACAAGTATATGCTTGATCCGCATTGCTTGGTGAGCAAGGATTCAGCTGACAGAACAGAGTTTGTAAGAAACTAGACTGTTCCGGATGCCGACTAGAAAGGTGATGAAATTACTTGTGCGGATATATATAGAGGATGGATTTAGTTGTGAAGATATGAATTGTGTGAAGGTGTATGCGAATAAGAGCAGAACAAAGCAGAAGTAGTAAGAAAGATCCGGTATGTGAAAGGATAGCAGAATAAAGAACAGAGGAAAGATGAAGTGCAGCAGATCAGTGTACTGAGCCTAACTGGAACTAAACTCCAGCATATGTAGATGCTTCCAATCAGTTCAAGACTGTGATTCTTATCACTTTGTAGATAGTGTGTCTCCTTGTAGGCAGTGGGCCTCTTTGTGAGCAGTGTGCTCGGGCAGTGAGCCCTAATTGGCAAGTGCCATTTTTGTAATTCCCTATTCTTCTAACAGAGAATAATCTTTGGGTTAATCACCCCGTGGTTTTCTCCCTTAACAGGGTTTCCACGTCAAAAATACTGTGTCATGTGTTTCTTATTTCATGGTAATGTTTTTGTGTTTGATTCAATGCTGCATTAATTAATAAGAAAGTTCAAAGAGGGAAATAATTAGGATAACTGATTCACCCCCCCCTCTCAGTTATCAACAGATCTATGTATGAAACACATGTTGAAAAGGAACAAGACAACTAAGGGGAGTGAATCAGTTGTATCAAAAACTTTAACTTCTTTAAGAAAAATCACTTCCACATTCACCAACTTTAATTCCTTATTCTGTTATGAGGATTAAACATGAATAGTAGAATCAAAACATAAACACATCAACACCATACACACATGAACACTATATTTTTTATGCGAAAAACCATAAATAGGGAAAAACCATGGTGAGTGTTAGCTCACAATATAATGTAGTAAGAATATTGAATAACAAAAGAGACTCACTACCAAAGGGCTCACTGCCAAAGGGCAGCTCATTGCCAAGGGTTGGCTCAATACCAGGGGTGACTCAATGCCATGAACTGATATAGTAGCATCTACAATATGCCTAAGTTTAGTTCCATTGAAGTGCAATATATCTCCTCTGCTCTGACTTTACAACTCACACACTTTATCTTTACATCTTTGCACTCACACTTCTCACTCATGAATTCATTACATATATTTATACACATCATCAACCTTGGAATGTACATCAAGGTCAGCATTACATTCTACAACCATTGGAACTATCTCCAAGGTTGGCATACATACATAAATCAAATTAGGACTAGACCTAAACAAACTTGCAAAGCAAATGAATGAAGGAGGAATACTTCATAGCTTAGCTTAGACCCAAATGCATCTTCACATGCTACAACATGCTTCCACAATCCATGAATCACATCCGCAACAAGTGTAACTAACTGGGTTGGCCAGAACTAGTGCATACACTAAGAATGCTTAGATACATGCTTTCAAGAGCTTCATTGTAGCCTCTGGATCAAGCACATGCCTTCAATCCATTCTAGAGACATCCATAAACAACATAGAATCCCTTGGGAGCTGACAAGTCCAACCGCAAAAAATCTCACTTGAAGACAATAGATATCCCTTGACACATCACAAACTGCTTCTCAACAGACACTGTCAAACTCTATTAATCAGTAACTTTATTTTCAGATCACCAAATCACAATTCCTTTGGAATGTAGATAGCTAAAGACCTTTTAATCTTAAGTCTAGAACCTCAAGACCAAAATCTAAACTATAGAGAAATGCAGAGCAAACTACTTTCTCCCTGTCACACTGCAAATGCTGCTAGGCACAATCTTCAAACTGGTGAATAAAACTTTTATTGTACAGTGATCCAAACCACCAAATTATGGATTTAGAATCTTCAAACACTTCTCTAAATCATATCCAAAGCTCATACTCTGGTCTTCAACATAGAGGAAATGCGGAGCAAAATACTTTAATATGATAACTTAATCAATCAACAAATAACAATCTCAGAAGACACATTTGACACCAATGACAACACAAACATGTTGACATCAATGACAACACTGGTTGGCACATACTTGCAACAATGTCCCCCTTTGTCATTGATGGCAACATATGATGTGAAAAACATGTTCCACTATCAAGATACAACTTTGCATCATGACTCCCCCTTTCTTTTTACACTTCTGAACTCTTTCTCCTCTTGAGTTTTTCACATGATCTCTCTCCCCCTTTGACGTTAATGGCAAAGGGAATCACATTTCTTCAACTACACATACTTGCACACTACTACTATGATTAATTTGGGATCATTCTTTACTCCCCCTGACTGCAACAATCATTCAAACTACTACCTACTCCCCTTGAGAGGTAGCTTCCAACATCAGTCCAAAAAGGAGAAATGTACTTTGAAGAACACTAAACTGATGCATCTTATTATGCATCTAGTTTAAGGAAGGAGGGGCAATAAACCCTAATTTCTCCTAGGGATACTCAAATGTGTCTTTTGGAAGAGCCTTAGTGAATATATCAACAACTTGATCTTTTGTAGGCACATACTCAAGCTTCACCTCATTCTCTGCAACTTTCTCCCTCAAAAAGTGATACTTGATTGAAATGTGCTTTGTCTTTGAATGCATAAATGGGTTCTTTGAAATATTTATGGCACTTGTGTTATCACAAAGAATAGGGATTGGCCCATCATACTCAACTTTGATATCCTTCAAGGTCTATTTCATCCACAACACCTAAGTGCAACATGATACTGTAGCAATATATTTTGCTTCTGCAGTAGACAAGGAGACTGATTCTTGTTTCTTGCTATGCCAGGATACTACCCTATCTCCAAGGAAGAATGCACCTCTACTTGTGCTTTTCTTGTCATCAGCACATCCAACCTAATTTGCATCTGTATAGGCACTTAAAGAAAAATCATTGTTCTTAGGATACCACAAGCCATGATCAGGAGTGCCCTTCAAATACTTGAATATCATCTTTACTACCATCACATGTGATTCTCTGGGATTTGATTGAAATCTAGCCACAAGATAGACTACATGCATGATATCTGGCCTAGTAGCAGTCAAGTAGAGCAGTCCTCCAATCATTGATCTATACTTTCTTTGATCATCCCTAGGAGATTCATCTTTCTTTCTTAGTTTACAACCAGCAACCATAGGAGTGCATATCAGTTTAGAGTCCTCCATTCCAAACTTCTTCAACAATTCCCTGACATACTTTGATTGAGAAATGAAAATACCTTTATCGGTCTAATTGATTTACAGTCCAAGAAAGAAGTTTATTTCACCACACATAGACATCCAAATTCCTTTTGCATTTGATTTGCAAAATTCTTGCACATCTCTTAATTTCCACCAAATATGATATCATCTACATAGACTTCAATAATCAGGATTTGATCTTTGCTTACCTTGATATACAAATTACTATCTGTTGACCCTTTACTAAAACCCTGCTGCATAAGATACTTATCTAGTATTGCATACCAAGCTCTGGGATTTTGCTTCAATCCATACAAAAGCCTTCTTCAACTTGCATACCATGTCTAGTTTGTCTAATAGCTGGAACCCATATGGTTTCTCTATGTAGACCTCTTCTTCTAACTCACCATTCAGGAAGGCATATTTCACATCTATCTGATATACCTTGAAATTTTTATGTGCTACAAATGCCAAAAATAATCTGATAGCTTCCATTCTTGCCACCAGAGCATAGGTTTCTTCATAGTCAATTACTTCCACTTGTGAGTAGCCTTTACACACAAGTCTTGCCTTGTTTCTCACAACTTCTCCAACTTCATTCAGTTTGTTCTAGAAAACCCACTTTGTTCCAATTACATTCTTGTTTACATGTCAAGGGACAAGTTCCCAAGTCTTGTTCTTCTCAATTTGTAGTAATTCTTCTTCCATTGCCTTAACCCAATGCATATCATTATATGCTTCAGTTACTATTTTAGGTTCCACCTTTGAAAATAGATAGAGATTTACTTGTTCTTTAGCAGTCCTACTTCTTGTCATCACACCTTTCCATTTGTCACCAATAATCTAATCTTCAGAATGATCTCTTTGCACATACCTGGGAGTTTTAGGAATTCTTACCAGAGCTTCAACTTGGATTTCTTCTTCTTCCGGAGCAACTTGCACTTCAGTCTGAACTTCCTTTTCTTTGCCTTTTTCAACCTTTTTTGTATCAGCAGATCCATTTGATTCATATCCATCTAGTTGAATATATTCATCTACTTTCACATTTGCAGTTTCAATGATCTTTCTCAATCTTTTGTTGTAGCACCGGTAGGCCTTTCTCTTAGTAGAGTACACAAGGAATATGCCTTCATCACATCTAGCATCAAACTTTCCTAATTCTTCATCTCTTATGATGTAACATTTGGTCCCAAAAACTTTGAATTATTTGACAGTAGGAGTTCTACCATACCACAACTCATAAGGTGTCTTTGTTTCTTCTCTGATTTGCACTTTGTTTAGAATGTAGAAAACAGTGTGTATTGCTTCTTTCCAATATATTTTTGGTAGGTCTGCTTCTTTGATTATTGTTCTAGCAGCTTCTTGAACAATTCTATTCTTCCTTTCAACCACTCCATTTTGTTGAGGAGTTTGGGGGGAAAACAAATGTCTCTTTATTCCATGTTCTTCACAAAAAGTATTAAACTCACTTGAAGTAAAATTACCACCTATGTCAGACCTTAAACATTTGATTCTCAAATCTAATTCATTTTCAACCATGGCTTTGAATTCTTTGAACTTATCTAGTGCTTCTGCTTTTTCTCTAAGGAAAGTAACCCAAGTCATTCTTGAAAAATCATCAATGAGAAGCATGAAATACCTTTCACCTTGCAAAATTCTTCTTATTGTAGGACCACATAGGTATGTATGCACCAACTCCATCAATCTAGTAGAGGATTGTTCTTTGCTCTTGAAAGTAGTCTTTGTCATCTTCCCAAACTGACATTCTTTGCATATAACATTGGTGGGCTTCACAATCTCAGGTAGGTCTCTTACAAATTGAACAATACTTATTCTCACTAGATTATTGAAGTTAATGTGACACATTATTCTATGCCATAACTAACTTTCATCTGTCTTGGTCAACAAACAACAATTTTCAGTACCTTTCAAATGATATACATTACCATGAGTCTTCTTACTAGCAGCAATTAAGGTTCTAGAGGTTTTTCTTATCTCACATCCATTGTCCTTGAACATAAGATTATACCATTTGTCACACATTTGTCCAACACTTAGAAGATTATCCTTTAAAGCTTTGACATAAAGAACATCATCTGTATTATGCTTGCCATCAAAAGGAATTGATCCTTTTCCACAAATCTTACTAGTTGCATCATCACCAAACCTGACTAGTCCTCCATCATACTTTTCAAGTTTAGCAAACTTACTCTTATCTCCTTTCATATGATTTGAACATCTGCTATCATTGATCCATTCATCTTCCTTTTTAGCATGGAATGCAGACAACTCTCCTGGACTTTCTTCCTTTACACAACTTGCTTGAGATTAGCAGAAATAGGTTCTTCTCTAGGTGCAATAAACAAGCATTCACTACTGTTACCATCATCAGGATCAGGTTCATCATCAGTTACACCATCACCATCTCTAACATAATAACTCTTTCTTACTATCTTTCCTTTATCTTCATTGTTTTTTAACTTCAAAGCTCCGTCAGGACATCTTGAGGCACTTGACACATTTGAAAGGTAACTTACCTTTGAACTTTCCTCTATTGCCTCTTTTTATTCTTCTTGCAAATTTTCCCTTGAGTTATACAAAGTCATCTTCATCTGATTCCACATCATATTTATCTAATCTAGCAGTCTTTTCTTCCTTGGCCTTAAAAGTAGTCTTTGTTTTCACAGGGCCATCAGTAGTACCAAATTCTCTTATCTCAAAAGCAGTTAGTTTACCAAGCAATTGATCTTGATGAGCCTAATTAATTAGCCTATTTTCTTCTAGTTTTATGCAAGTTAAAAGGCATTCCCAGACATTGTTTTAAGTATATCCATGTGTTATGTTATCCTTTATGATCATTATGCAGACTTGAACTTGGTTAACTAGTATATGGAGATATGATTATGATATGATGAAATTGTATATTATATGTGGGAACATATGGATTATTGAGAATGTTTGTGTTGATTTTGGTTGTTAGTATTTTTTTACATGTTCATGAACAAACCTTGTAGCTAAAGGAGAGAGAGGTTTGTCACCCGCAACAACTATAGGGTGCAACCCGCAACCACAACATTTCCAGGCACAGAGCAGGGGAGATTCTAGTATTGATTAAAGTACAGTAACCATGACCAAGGACACTCAATGGAGAGAATCACACATCGTGATAGGTGATCAATAAAGGTGATTGGAAGCTTGGAGGACTTTGTTACAATTTGAAGACTAATGGAACTGATTCAATCAACCCATGTTCCCATGTTTTAGCAAAGAGTTCTATTTTTGTTATAACACTTCCTTCCTTCTTTTCCTATTATTGTTGTTAGAATTCATTACATTCTAGTTTATATAGAGTGGTGTTTTATATTTTTAGTTAAGAAAACTATTTGAATAACTCCCCTGTACCTATATTATGGTTCGGTGGTTGAGATAGTTTTAAGTTTTAAGTTCAACTTTGAATAGTTTTTAATCTACCACGAATATAGCTATCTGAATCTTTTCTAGATTATGTATACAATGTTATTTGATCATGAGTTATGAATATTACACTTGAGCTAGATTGTATGTGATTTGAAAGATTGTGCAATTATATGCTGGAGTTAATATGATTGTGTTTATTTGAAAGAGCTAGATTTGAGTTTAAATAGTGAGGTAGTCACTTGAGCAAGGGCCACTCAGGATAATTGACCTTCACTCTATTTCTTGTATGTTTAATTGTTGTAGTAGTTAATTTATGAATACAAGATCCATTATATTCTTAGAGTTGTTTTAGTTTGTGATACTCTAGAGGATAGGAAGAGTTCTCATTAATAAATAATAATTTCATTCCTTATTCTGTTCTCTCAATTTTACATTATAAAGTATTTGTAGCAGTTGTAGCAGCATTACTTTCCTTTGTTTAGAAGTAGCTTGATTTAGTAGATAAGTTATACAGTATGATCCCTGAAAGTACATATAGTGCAAGTGCCATCACAAGTCTACAAGCCCTGGTTGATAATTTGACGAGGTCTTTTCAAGAAGTTATAGTGGATTGTTCAGTAGGAGATTCTTTTGAATTGAGTGCTTATCACCAGGTTTACTAAGCATTGTAAAGACACTACAGATCTTTTGAAAGTTTTCCCGTATCAACCAATTCTTCAATGGTAGATACCTTGTGACTATAGGATTTGGGAAGGGTTCTAAGTATTTTACCTATAATATCTTCATCCTCTAACTTTCCACCAAGACCCTTGATGCTGCTGACAACTTCATCAATCTTCTATATGTAATTTGTTATGTTATCATCTTCAGACATTCACATGGTTTCATATGTGGTCTTTAAGTTCTGCAACTTAGCCTTCCTAACTAATGCATCACCTTCATAGATGCTTTTCAATTTTTCCTAGATCTCATGAGTTGTTTCCAGATCCACAACTTTTGCCATTTCAGTATTAGACAAGGCATTTAATAGAGCATTTTTAGCTTTGTGATTAGTCTCATAATCCTTAATCTCTTCATCAGTCTATGGACCATGTTCAGATATAGTGTATTCATCTTTAACCATTGTCCAAACATTATAACCAATAGAAATAAGATAACTTTTCATTCGTACCTTCTACTAGGCATAGTCAGATCCATCAAACTGAGGAATGTCTTTCTTGTGTTCCATCCTAGATCTACCTTAAGCTGTTAGTCTTTCTTCCAAGGAACCTTGCTCTAATACCAATTGTTGAAAAGGCACAAGACAACTGAGAGGATGGGTTGAATTAGTTGTATTAAAAACTTTAACTTCTTTAAGCAAAATCACTTCTACATTCACCATCTTTAATTCCTTATTCTATTATGAGGATTAAACATGAATAGTAGAATCAAAACATAAACACCATACACACATGAACACCGGATTTTTATGTGGAAAACCCTAAACAAGGAAAAACCATGGTGACTGTTAGCTCACAATATAATGTAGTAAGAATATCAAATAACAAAAGAGGCTCACTGCCAAAGGGCTCACTACCCAAATGAAAGGCTCATTGCCAAAGGGTGGCTTAATACCAAAGGGTGGCTCACTACCAGGGATGGCTCACTGCCGAGGGTTGGATAACTGCCAAGAGTGACTCACTGCCATGAACTGATATAGTAGCATCTATAACATGCATGAGTTTAGTTCCATTGAAGCATAATATACCTCCTCTACTCTGCTTTTACAACTTGCACACTTTATCTTCGCATCTTCGTACTCACACCTCTCACTCACGAATTCATTACATATATTTATACACATTATCAACCTTAGAATGTACATCAAGGTCAGCATTACTTTCTACAACCATTGGAACTATCTCCAAGGTCGGCATACATACATAAATCAAATTAGGACTAGACCTAAACAAACTTGCGGAGAAAATGAATGAAGGAGGAACACTTCACAACTTAGCTTAGACCAAATGCATCTTCACATGCTACAACATGCTTCCACAATCCATGGATCACCTCCTCAACAAGTGTAACTAACCAGGTCAGCCAGAACTAGTGCACAAACTAAGAACGCTTAGATACATGCTTCCAAAAGCTTCATTGTAGCCTACAGATCAAGTACATGCCTTCAATCCATTCTAGAGATATCCATGAACAACATAGAATCACTTGGGAGCCAACAAGTCCAACCGCAATAGATCTCACTTGAAGACAATAGATATCCCTTGAAGACACATCACAGACTGCTTCTCAACAGACACTATCAAACTTTATTAATCAATAACTTTCTTTCCATAGCACCAAATCACAAATCCTTTGGAATGAAGATAGTTAAGGACCTTGTAAGATTAATCCTAGAACCACAAGACCAAAATCCAAACTGCAGAGAAATGTGGAGCAAACTACTTTCTCCCTATCACACTACAAATGCTGCCAGGCATAGTCTTCAAATTGGTGAATAGAACTTTTGTTGTACAACAATCCAAACCACCAAATTCTAGATTTAGCATATTCAAACACTTCTCTAAACCATATCCAAAGCTCATACTCTAGTCTTAAACACAGAGGAAATGCAGAGAAAATACTTTAATATGATAACTCAATCAAACAATAAACAACAATCTCAGAAGACACAGTTGACACCAATGACAACACAAACATGTTGACATCAATGACAACACCGGTTGGAACATACTTACAATGACATACACCATAGATTTGTCACCAAATAATAGAGCATACTTATTAATCCATTCTCATACAACAAGAATCCATATGCAATGTAGAAAAGACCATCACAAAGCTTGAAATGAATTAGAATGTTGTAACATTTATCAAATCTGCATTACAATCTTACTATCAAGTGTGGCAGGAGGAAACACACAATTGCGAATAGGGTTTCCCTAAAAACTCATGCATGGGAATGGGGTAAAAGCAAGAAGATGAGTCCACTTCTCATGGAAGTTTCAAACTTAGCAAAAATGTGAAATTGGGAGAAGTGAAACGGGATCATTTCTCTTTGGGACCCCAAGCCAAAAGCAGGATCCCATTTTATAGAAATGGGATCCTGTTCTAGAAATGAGATCTCGTTCTAGAAATGGGATCATGTTCTAGAAACGAGATCTCGTTTCATAAAGGGTTAAAATTAAAAAAATAAACGGGATCCCATTTCTTAAAATTTCAATTTCCAGCCCAGTTTTTGCTATGGGTTTTTGGGTCGAAAAAAGGCTTGGGGAATCAACCCTTAGCTTTGGACCTACTTTGACCTACAACTTGAAGGTCATGTCAATGTCTCTAGAAAGAGTGACTTTGGACATATGTCTGAAGACATTTTTGCAGAAGTTTTTGACGAAATTAAAACCCATTATAGATGAGATTGTGTAGATTCCAAATATGTAATTTTTTTATAATTGGATTATTTTTTCTATTTTTCAAATAATTTTTGATGAAACTGGTCCATAAACTTGAAATATCAGGTTTTCTTATTATTTTAATAACTTTTTATTAAAATATTTTTTTGAAAAACAAATTATACGTGCACAATCTTCAGACAATTCTTTTCAATTTGAAAAAAATTAAAAAATGATAAGTTTAGGTCATCTTATGCATGACGTACATGAGGGATTTTCAAAACAATTACGACCAATAAAAAATTAATAAAAAAATATTAAAAAAATTTACAAAAAAATATCATGCACAATCTTCAGTGTGTTATAGATTTTTTCCTGAAAGGATTCATAACAATACAATTATTTAGGTCAAAATATGGTTAACGTAAACATGCATGGTATGGTAAAAAAAAGTAACTTTTAAATAGTGGTTTTTAGACATGCCTATTGAAAATCAATTTATATCATCTGGGTATTAAAATAAATTACATATTTGGAAACTAGACTCCGAGTACTACATTTCACATTACTAACTTCTTTTAAGATTCAATCTTTAAGTTCTTCAAATTTTTAGGTCAAATGTTACAAATTCTAAAAATTAGGGAAAACACTTCTACTTTTTGGCCAAACTCAACTTCTTGCACACACCCCATGGAGACATTCTATTATAAAATAGCATTTACATTACAAATCTCCCTATGATTTACAAATATGTTTCTCCCATTAGACTGGACTTGAGTGATTTGTGACCCTAGAAGATTTTTGGCATCTTTAGGTGTTCAGAAAGATGGCTTAGTGACCAACACATTTAACTTATCCATCCATGCATATATAGAATTGCATTTTCATTTGCTTCTCTAGGCAAGAAAATAAATTAGGGCACCCACCTGCTAAAATTAATTTCATCAACCTCCCACATACCTGCACTTTATGCTCATTTGATTCCTCATCTACTTCCATCAGCTCATGTTGGGTATTAATGGTGTTCAAGGGAGGTACGCAAGTGTGTAAACAATTAACATGAGAAAAAACACTTTTACAACACTTTAAATCTTTTAGTTCTATGTTTTCGACACTTTTGGACCAATCAAGAATTTTTTTGACGAGTTCTTGGTCACCAGGAACTCACCAAAACTTGTTTTCTTTCTCATTTTCCTCTTCATTGATGAGTTCCAACTGACTAGGAACTTGCCGAAATATTTGCTTGTCTCTTTTTGTTCTTCCCTTCCTTGGTCTTCTTCTATTCTTTCTTTTTAAGATAAGGAAAAAATCTTTCAAGAATGTAGAAAACAAACTACAGCTAACCCTAGTCCCAATGGAGTGCAAACTAGCTTAGAAAATAGTCAAATAAACATGAAAATAAGTAAGAATCCAAGCTAACATTTGACCTATCTCCATTTTCCTCATTAACCTTGTATTATGTTCTTAGATTTTGCATGTTTTACAACAATTTTGAGAAGCTCAAGTGAAGGGACAGCAAGATATTGGAGAGAGTTGTAGCAAATTCTAAGCTAAGAAGAACAAAAGTGATCTATTGACTAAGAGAGATCAGCCAAGAGATTAAGGGGATAAGGGATGAAAATGAAGCTGGATAGGTTGTTTTATAGAAGAGCTTGTTTGAATGGAGGGCTCAGATTGCATGTTGAATTTGAAGCCAAATGAAGGGTTGTGATTGATTAGGGTTCCCTTTCACTAAAGGACAAGGGATAATTTAAAATTGGGAGAAATGATGAGGTTGAGGATGTGATTTTTAAATTAAATAAATGGTGTTCATTTATTTAATTTATTTGAAGAGGGGAATATTGTGAGAGGATTAAATTAAATAGATGAAACCTATTCAATTAGGATAAGGCCTTATAATTTAAATAAATGTTTATTTATTTAAATTAAAGGGGGGAAAGGGGATAGTGAATAATAAAATAATTAATCAATTAAAGTTAATTATTTAACCATAGAGGAAAATTAGGGAAAAATAGTAGAATGTGGAAGAGATAGGTGTTTCTCAATCTGAGGAGACTTTTAGGTGTCTTCATTTTTCCCCTCTTTGAGATGATGAGATGGTGGAGGAATGAAAGATTGGCTAGAAGAATAGGAATGAGATCTTACTTTGATAGATTTTTGAGCTTCTCACTTGCAATTTTTGCTTATCATCATAGAACTTATTATGTCAAGGGACGATAGACACAATGGCGTGACAGAGGCCAAAGTGTGAAAATGTGATCCGTTGTGAAACAAGCACATGACAAATGAGGAATACCTGACTCATACTAGTAGCTGTGATACCTTGTCAGAACATGTGATGAGATAACTGTGAGGTGTGCAAGTCTTTATGCAAGGAAGCAATTATTCTTTCCTATGCATAGGATGTCTTTGATTCACACCCAATAGAATCCTAATCACATGCAAGACACCAAGCTGCCCCAGTAATTTTGCCAAGGCAAACCACAAACAACAATCAAAGAAAAAGATCCCGCTCTATCCTCACTTCTCTTCATCTCTTAGGGACTGTGTTGAGAAGAATAAGAATGAGACTGCAAAACAATACAACAAAAAAGACAGAGTAGAGTCAACAACCATTTAGATCTTTTGCCAAGTGATATGTGTGTTATGTTTGATTGGTTGTGATAGGTTGAAAGATGCTTGGTTTTAGGATAGGACACATGTTGTATAAGACATCTGGTCAAGTTTTGACAAAGCCCCTACCTGTCGAAGGCAAGTGATAGGATTGTGACATCTTGTATAAGACATGTGGTCTAGTTTTGAGAATGCCGCAAATTGTGAAATGATTGGCTTGTGATGATTGTTGATGTTTGAAAGATGAAACATATCGTCTAAGGCGTAAAGCCTAGTTTCAACTATGCTCCATATGGTTGTTGAATTAGATTGGTCATGGCGATGTTTGATTGTCACATGCAAGTGATGAGGATCTATTGTTTGGCTATTTTGACGAGTTGTCTTGTTGATTTTGGGATTGTGTTGAGTGCTCATTTTTTGAAAGATTGACTATTTTGGTTTGATCAAAGTGTCCATCTCATTAAGGGAGGAATTATTATGATAGTTGACCCGGTGGGCCCTAAGGGACTGATCTAATGCCTCAGGGGCTCATTGAAGATGGCCTTGCCTATGTGAAAGATCTGAGGCATCATAGTTCGACCAGGTGAACTTAGTTTGATTTGAGAATTGATTTGACTAATATGATGATGTGATTGATTAGGATGTTTGAATGGATCGATCGAGAGATTAGATTGAGTGATTTAGTTGAGGAATTGAATGATTTGACAAATTTTTTGTAGAGTTCATTTGGTGATGAATTGAATTAGTTTGAATGAATGGGTTGATATGATGAGTTGATTAATTTTATTGAGTGGATTTTTGTAGGATATTTGATTTTTTTTGTGTTTTGGGAATATTTTGATTTTTTGGATTTTGACAATATTTGATTTTTTTGTGTTTTTGAAATGTTGTGATTTTTTTGTATTTTGACTTTTTTTTTTGGATTTTTAAATGTTTTGGGATGTCATTGGATGACAATTTGGGTAGCCTTTGTGTTAGATACCAATGAAAAGGGGAAAACCAAGTCTAAGTGCAAGGGTGAATGTAGGATGGATAGATAAATAGATAGGCGATAGTGGATGGAAAGGATGTATGCACAAGAGGGCAAGGATGTGATCTCTAAGGACTATGTCGCATAGGAATAACATGCCCCATTCTAAGTGTAATGCTTAGGATTTTTCATGACAAGGCTTATGACAAAAGGGATAATGATAGGATGGATTAGTTGGATGGGGTGAGGTATATCAAGGGATATCCATGACATGTGTCAACATTTTTACCCCAATTGTTATCAAGATCAAAAGAGGAAGGGAAGATGGATGGATGCAACATGATAAGTATATGAATGTAATGGATAAAGATGGAAGGATAGCATATGGAAATAGTATGAAAGGATATGATAGGATGGAAAATGATAGGTTGGATGAGACAAGGTGCCCCCAAGTGTAAGTGACATAGAAGATCATCCTACACATGACACCTGTTTGTCAGGCTTTCATCATGGTACTTATTCAAGGCACCACCAAGGGTGGCTTTCACCGTTGGACGAAGGGATTTCTCTTTACTTTTTTTTGGACTTTTTTTAATAGGATAGGTGGATATGGACATGAGGGACTTAAGTGTCTAGTGCCATGAAAGGTGATAGTCCCATTAGAGATGAATGTCGCATGGACCATTTCAAGTCATTATGCTCATCGATGTTGGTAAGTGGATTGCATGAAAGTGAGATGGAGGAGGTAGATAGTGAATTGTGGTAGGAATGATAGTGCATTATGATGTGGATTATGCGGGACTTATTCAATGATGGATGAAAGGCTTATGCAAAAGCATGGACCATAGGGACGTGATGGGTGAAATAGGTAGGATAATGAATGAAGGATGGGGAGATGGAGGTATAGAAAGGAATCATGATGAATGGCAACACACACCATGATAAACATGGAATATTTTGATTGGATGGCGGTGTAGGAAGCAATGGTGATGTTTGCTTAGGAGATGAGTGATGGAGTAATTTAGGCATCCACATAGACTTAGTATTTTTATGACTTTTTCTTTTCATGTGGGATGGATGAATTGGAAATTTTTGAATGGAATGGATGGAAGAGGATGGTTGGGATTTTTGAGATGTGGATGCTTCATTTGACTTGCCTTTTTGTTTAGGGACCCATACCATTTTAGTTTTTGACTTTTGTTTTGGAGGTATGGGCTTGGATGGATTTTTGGATGAACTTTGTTTTGACTTTTTGGATTGATGTCCTAACGCATTAGGGTCCTTAGGATTTTTGGCTTTGTGAGTATAGGCATCCATTTTTTTTATTTTTGAATCCCATGTGGTGGTTGGAGTGAGTGGAAGCCCCTTGTTTCGATAATGTGTGTATTTCTTGGTCATGATTAGGATATTTAGGGTATTTATGAATGATTGGGATATTAGGCATTGGGAGAAATGGTGGTAAAGTGGATGGAGGGATATTAGGAGTTGGAAGTAATGGAGGTAAAGTTGATGGTGGAAGGTGTATGGTCACATGCTTTTGACATTTGTAGGATGATGGAGGTGGGATGTCGACATATGTCTTGGGTGTATGATGTGATTTGTGATGGAAAGTGGTGGACTTAGGAGGAGTGGAGGAATTACCAACATATTTAGATTGTTGTCCTTGGGGTGTGTATCCAAGACCATATGAGCATGGGGGAACTTTGACATGAATGGGCTCCAAAATACCTTGTTCATGAAGTTTTGCCATGATAATTCATGTTTTAGAGCATGCGATGGACAATGGGACTAGGTGTGTTTTGGGAACTAGACTTGATTTCATTATTTGATGAAGAAGGAAAAGTGGAAGACAATGGTTTTTGTTGTCCTAATGAAGAACACTCATGGATGAAGGTGGTAAGACCAAGTGGACATGATGGTGGATTTGAAATGCCATCAATGGTGGATGAAGAAGGATCATTAGGATTTGAGTATCCTTATGCACGTTAAGATCCAAGTTATTTGTTTGATCTTCTATTTTTGCTTGGGAGGCATGTGTCTCATCATGACAAGTGGATGTTTGCACATTAGGGATAGATGGAGGATGGATGGATGGGGTGATAAGCTCTTGACCATGGAATGCATAAAGTTGACTAAGAGGATCATCATGGCCTTCTTGATCATAGAGGGGATCATGATCATTTATGGGAGCTTGATCATAGATAGGATTAGGTGTCATGGGTGGGATCACCAGAATGAGATAGGGAAAAAAGCTTTCAAGCATGCAAAAAAAAACTACAGCTGACCCTAGCTCCCAATGGAGTGCAAACTAGCCTAGAAAATAGTCAAATAAACATGAAAACAAGTAAGAATCCAAGCTAAAATTTGACCTATCTCCATTGTCCTCATTAACCTTGCATTATGTTCTCAGATTTTGCATGTTTTGCAACAATCTTTAGAAGCTCAAGTGAAGGGACAACAAGATATTGGAGAGAGTTGTAAGAGATTCTGAGCCAAGAAGAACATAAGTGATCTATTGACTAAGAGAGATCGACAGAGAGATTAAGGGCATAAGGGATGAAAATGAAGCTGGATAGGTTGTTTTATAGAAGAGCATGTTTGAATGGAGGGCTTAGATTGCATGTTGACTTTGGAGCCAAATGAAGGGTTGTGATTGATTAGGGTTCCCCTTCACTAAAGGACAAAGGATAATTTAAAATTGGGAGAAATGATGAGGTGGAGGATGTGATTTTTAAATTAAATAAATGGTGTTCATTTATTTAATTTATTTGAAGAGGGGAATATTGTGAGAGGATTAAATTAAATAGGTGAAACCTATTGAATTAGGATAAGGCCTTATAATTTAAATAAATGTTTATTTATTTGAATTAAAGGGGTAAAGGGGATAGTGAATAATTAAATAATTAATCAATTAAAATTAATTATTTAACCATAGAGGAAAATTAGGGAAAAATAGTAGATTGTGGAAGAGATGGGTGTTTTGCAATCTGAGGACACTTTTAGGTGTCTACACTTTTCATACCTTAGCCAATTTCACTTTAACTTGCCTTGTCAGAACTTAGACAAGAACCAAGAACAATTTTGGAGAGTTCCTGGTCACCAAGAACTCTTTGAAATTGTTCTTGGTAGGCATAAAATGGCCGACAAGGCCTAACTTAGTCAATTTTTAGGTTTTTTTAAATTTTCAAAGGCATGCAATAGGGTAAAGACATAGGGGCATATTCAAAAGGTATTTTTATGGATTTGGGTGAAGAATATGAAGGTTTGGGAACTAGAAAATTTAGGTCCCAACACTAGCTCTAGTTGGGGATGTGTACCAAACTTGGTACAACAAGAACCGACTATCTTTGGGGTAGACCAAAAAGAAAAAAAAGGATGGGAGGTTGGGGAAAACACACAAGCAATGTATTTACAAGGCAACAACCAATGAAGGTATATAAAAAACAACTTACAATCATAGGCATGAAGGCATAAAAGGAATAATGACTATAAATAAATTTTTAACACAAGGCAGGCCAACCCTACACAAGGTAACTAAAACTACTGGCCTTTGTTGAAGACAAGCTGAATGAAGGAGTTGATCTCCCTTCAATTAAGATTACACTCACCACTCATCTGCAACAAATGATATCTTTAATCTGCATACACCAAGCTTCCAAAAATGCCCATGAAACAAAGACTAACTCCACCATATACATTACCATTGCAAGGCATCCATAAGTAATAGGTGTTTGACCTATTCCACATCATATCATACTTGTTTCTAGTAGTAAGAGGTGAGATATAAAAATTTAGATCAGCAACAAAAGACATGGATGGAAGAAAACTTCCACCCACACATGCAACATCATTGTACCCACTGACCTCTTCATGTGAATCAAGACAAAGAGAGAATGTCTCTAATTCACATGGAAAAGAAAAAATATACATGGTTGTACCATTGATTTAAAAAAATAAAAGCCTCTTCTTACAACTCAAACAGAAAACATTCAAGATTTGGCATATCTTGGATAGCTAAACTGCAATATGTTGATCTCAATTTGGCATTTGGCTATTGCTCAACATCATTTTCACATGTATGTTGGGCCCACTTGAATGACTACATTTCAAGAACAACATCATCATCCATAGTGTTTGAAGCAAAACCTTCCAAAAGAAAATCTTCATAGTCATACATGTCATTGAACTCTTGGATAATGGGCAGCCAACATACATCACTTTCATTTGTACTGCTATAACTCTTAACATCTAATTTAAAAGAATGATCTAGGCTGCAATCCAACTCATCAACACAAAAACCAACACCACGAGACACCTCAAGTGGAGAATCAAGTTCTTCAAATCGTCCCACTATTTCATGCTCATTAAAGCAACCTACTGTGTCACATATACAGCTACACATACCTTATTCCTCATTTATTTTTTATCATTTTCTTATGTATTGTATGAAGCATACACAACATGGGGAAGACAACAAACTTTACAACAAAGAAATAGGCTCTCATATGCATCCACATGATCACCATCTTCACACTCTTCAAGGTGAAATTTATCACACTTAAAATTCATGATTGTACTAAACCTTATCTCTAATTAGTTATCATCAATTGCAGCCACACCTAGGTCATCCTCATGCAAATAAATAGGAGCATCCTCATCTAATGGAACAAAGGATGGTAGCATATCAAACAAGAAACTTTTTCTTGTTCACCTTGAATATCACTTACATGTACACACAATATGATTAGCCTCACAAGCTGATTGAATTGATTGCTCACTCATGCACATACCTTCCTCTTTGTTCAACAAACCACATACCTCATTATCAAGTTAGAGGTCATCACAGATGCAATCAATTTATTATTCAACCTCTGACTTGTCCAGTTGAAGATAGGTGCACACAATGTCCTCATCATCAACATTGATGTCATATAAAGCTGCACTAACACCAAGAATTTCAATCCTCCTAACCACACAACCATATTCATTTGATGCTACACTTATCTAATTAGTTGAATCCACATGATCAACATCATCACACTTATACATGGCAAGGCACCCAAACTAGAAATCAAGGCATGCACCATTATATATCTCAAATCATTTATTATCAAGTGCATGCATACCACTATCACCCTTGACCTTTGGCTGGGAAACAATTGGCAAAGCAACATCATCAAATGACATTGTATCACATTGTTCTACCCTTTTGACTAATAACCCAACTTGACATGTCTTATTACTACCTGCCACCAACTCCTCTCTTGCAACCTTTGTCTTTGAAGACAACAACCTAGCAACATATTCATTTCTCACTCTTTCCATGGTGTCAAGAGCAAGGTAAGCCTATTCCAAATTAATAAGCATAAATTCATCCTGCACCGAACTCAATCCTACCTCATATGATTCAAAAAACATACAAATGTAGGCAAGAACAAAAGGTTTAAAAACATATGTAATCCTTGACACTGCAACAACAAACTAGTGACTATAATCCATATTGGATTCACCCTCATTACTTCTAATATTTTTTAGTTCTGTGACAATAATAAAAGGGTCCATACTACTTGCAAACTCCTCAAATGCAACCACCAGATCATTCCAAGAAGAAAAGTGATGCTTAGGAAAATCACCAAGCCAAATTTGCACTAATCCACATAATAATCTAACAAAGAACCTCATCCACATGTCCTCATCATAAAATTGAAATTTGTCCATGAATTCTAAAAATGTAGCAACATGCACCTCCCCATCATACAAATCACAACCATCAAAGATAGGCATGTTATAATAAAATTTGGTAGGCATGGATTGTGTTTCGTAATCGATCCATGATATGTCTAGCTATTTGTATGTGGTACCATTGGGGATGGGATGAGATTGGATAAAATAATAATTGGTGACAATAGGATAAGCAATGGATTGAACAATGGACTCAAGCAACCTAATTTGGTTTTCAATTTCTTTTTTCTACCTAATGAGTTCATTAAGATTATGCAATGGTATTTAACTTTAAGGTAGGGGAATGCAAGATGCAGGGCATTCAAATAATAATATGAAACATCATCATAGGAAGCATAAGCATCCTCATATTCATAATATTTATGGATTGAAATATAGGACAATGCATAAGAAGAATTTTCCCTAGATTTATTATTGTGCCAAGAGGTCATGACAAAATTTCTACCATGTAGGGTAGAAAATTGAAGCATTATAAACAATTTTACTTCATTATGAAAGGAGCTCAATCTCTAAAAGGTAAAAAAATTGTTTACCTTAGTTTTACCAATTGTTGCACACTTGAAATGGGGCATTCAAATCATCAATAGCACACGAAGGAACAATAGAAAATAAGATTCTTCCATGATAGCAAAGTTACCACCTCTTCCAAAGAGGAAATCCTTAGAGCAAATAGAACCACCAAGGCTAAAACATTTTTGGGTTGTCTAACCAATAGAGTCACAAATTTCTTGTGGCACAGGATGAAACTAAATTCTAAAATTATCCCTAGTAGAGTTTCTATATGTTGGTTCCCAAAAATGTTGACCCTTTCCTCTAACACCACCACCAAGAGTGACACAAAGGGGAAACAAATATCACCAACATGGAGAGTGATCTATCAACTAAGAAAGGGTGGTTCTGGTCCAACATATAGGATATGGAAGTTCCTCTTCTTCTACAAGCTTTGTAAAACCTAGGGGGTATTCCCTTGAGGTCTAAGTACATAGAAACATTCTAGAATAGGGCTTTGACTACCATTCTCTCATGGCAATTAGGAACAAGCCAATGAGACTTAATTAACAACAGATAATAATATGAAAATAAATAAATGCACCTAAAGATATAATCAGTTTCAATCATCAAAGGTGACTCCCCTTCACATTACATACACACTCATATCTTGAATATACATTATTACAACTCTCCAAGTATTTATCTAACATGATCTCACCTAATATATTCATTTGCAACAATGAACTACAATAATGGGCTAAAATCTTACAAGCACAAACCTCTGCATATTTATTTGGCAGTGGCTCTCTTTTGATAAAACAAAGGTAATGATGTTGGTTTGTGGGTGCAAGTAAGACCTAAACTAATCTAAAACTCTACTCCTACACTACAGGTGAATGATGTTTTCATTTGAAGGCATATGATTGGTCATGAACTTCCAAGACCTATGCTAATCCATGGGTAACAAAGTCCAAAATTCCAGTAGGAAAAAACAACTTGAAATCAGAAGGAATACGAGCTATGTATGAAACATACATAATAGATTTATCACCAAATAAAAAAACATACTTACTATTCCATTCCCATACAACAAAAATCCATTGAATTGTAGAAAAACCATCACAAAGCTTACAATGAATTAGAATGCAACAACATTTATCAAATCTACATTACAATCATACCAGCAAGTGTGGCAAGAGGAAACACATAGCTATGACTAGAGTTTCCTAAAAACTCACGCATGGGCATGGAGACATTCTATTATAAAATAGAATTTACAATATAAATCTCCTTGTGATTTAAAAATATGCTACTCCCATTGGGTTGTACTTGAGTGATTTGTGACCCTAGAAGATCCTTGACATCTACAGGCATTTGGAAAGATGGCTCAATGACCAACACGTTTAACTTCTCCATCCACACATATATAGAATTACATTTTCATTTGTTTTTCTAGGTGGGAAAAAAATTAGGGCACCCACCTATTATAATTAATTCCATCAACCTCTTACCTACCTACACTTTACCTTCATTTAATTCCTCATCTACCTCCATCTACTCATGCTGGGCATTAATGGCATTCAAGGGAGGTACGCAGGTGTGTAAATAATTAACACACAAAAAAACCTATTTAGAACACTTTTACAACACTTTAAAACTTTCATTTTTCTGTTTTTAGCACTTTTGGACCAATCAGGAACTATTTTTGTAAGTTCATGGTCACCAAGAACTCACTGAAACTTCCTTGCTTTCTCATTTTCCTTTTCATTGGAGAGTTCCAACTGACCAGGAAGTCATTGAAATCTTTTCTTGTCTCTCTTTCTTCTTCCCTTCCTTGGTCTTCTTCTCTTCTTTCTTTTCATGCCTTAGCCAATTTCACTTTACCTTTCCCTATCAAAATTTAGAAAAGAACTAGGAACAATTTCGAAGAGTTCCTGGTCACCTGGAACTTAATGAAATTGCTCCTAGCAGGCCCAAAATGGCTGATAGGGCCTAACTTAGTCCATTTTTTTGGATTTTTTCATATTTTAAAAGGCATAATATAGGGTAAAGAAATAGGGACACATTGAAAGGGCATTTTTATGGATTTTGGGTAAAAAATATGTAGGTTTAGGAACCAAAAAATCTGGGTCCCAACAGACACTAGGGAGAACATCTATTTCTAGGAGGAAATTTGGAATTATTAGGCACCTCTTGAGATTTCATTTCCTTGTGCTTAGATTAAAGATGAGTTGTGTGAAATATTTGGAAGGAACATTAAATACTATTGGAACAATGATAGGTGGACTATCTCATGGAAGATCTCCACAAGCATGCTAGATATTTTGGACTTAGCTGCTCTAAATGATTTAATCAATAAGTATAATCCATTCAAATTTAACCTTTTTCATAGACAAGATGAAATTGTGTGGACAATAGACCCTACTCGTATCTATTTAGCCAACACTGGTTTCAATATTCTTCTATTTAGCCAACACTGGACAATATACCCTACTAGTTTTATATGGAATCACAACCTCATACCTAAGATTATTTTTTTTTGATGGGCCACTAGTTAGGAAAAATAATCACAATTGATAAATTGAGAAATAGAGGTTTTTCTCTAGCCAATAGATCTTTTTATGCAAACAAGCTGAGGAATCCATTAATCATTTTCTAATAGAATGCACCAATGCCTGGAATATCAAACAAGCTATCTTGGAAAGATTCAAAACCCACTATAATTGGCCTAAGGATATTATGATGATAGTAGTTAGTTGGGTTCCTCCTTTTAGTAATCCTACTATTAGAGAAATATGGATGCAATCCCTTCCTCACATCTATTGGGGTATTTGGAAGGAGAGGAATAATAAGATTTTTAGAAACAAATGTAGGCCCTTGAATGTGTTGCTTGTAAAAATTTTCTAGGGTATCCAAGAGAATAATGGTTCTCCCTAAATTAAAAGACCTAAAAAGCTCCCTATTACTATTGAGAAGGAAGTATTTGCCAATTGGAACATCCAATCCAATTTGGATAATGTTGATAACACCAAAATTTATAAAAGAAGAAACACAATGTGGAACCCCCTGATCTAGGATGGGTTAAACTAAACTTCAATGGTTCCTCTAAAGGTAACCATGGGTAGGCTAGTGGGGGTGGTGTACTTAGGAACAGTAAAGGAGAGTTCATTACTACATTTACTAAGAGCTTAGGAGTCCAAAATAATAACTATACTAAAGCTTCAATGGTTATGCACGGTTTAGGTTTCGATAGGAACATTGACATCACCAATATTTTGGTGGAATGAGGCTCAAAAATAATAATTCACATGCTTAATTCAAGGGTTGTTCCTCATTGGTCTTATAAGAATACTATTGATGATGCCAAGGATTCGCTAAAGTTATTCCAAAATATTAAAATCTTGCATGTTTATAGAGAAGGTAACAAGATTACCTTGACCTTCTTGCAAATTTGGGAGGTATAATTGGTGACTAATCATATTGGAAAATGAAGGGGTCACTTTTCCATAACATTAAACAAAGCCTTGATTTATTATGAGGATGTTAAATGAAAAGTCCCATAGTAATTATGACAACATAGATTACATAGAAGAGTGGGAGAGTAGTAATCATGAAAAGATCAGGTCAAATTGGCAACAAAAAACCCCTCATTTGAATGATTTGACATTACAAGATTTTGGTGAAGGGCTAAGACTAGTTATCAAACTTCACAGGCCTATTGAAGGAATCTAAGCTATGGGAGGTGAAATTCTTAGGATTGAGCCTTCATCTTGTGAGAAGGTTTATATCAATGCCACCATTTGGAATATCGTAAGGAGAGGAGGCCTTACTCTATTACTGGAAGTAGTTAACAATTATGATCTTTTGTTATCCTATTAATTTGTAAAATTGTAGAAGAATAGAATAGTGTATTTGTGTGGTATCTCTTTTAAGGTTTTAGAAGAATTAATCTTCATAGCTATGGGGTTAAGAATGGAAGGAATGAAACTATAGAAAACTATAAAAAAACTAGGACCATCAACACATGGAAGCTTTCCTCAAGTGGGGAGAGAAGATGTCAAGGTTATAGAACAACTTCAAACATGAAGACCTACCTAGGCTATGGTAGGATGTGGCAGAAGTTCTTATGAGATACTTCATAATTGAAGGTAGGTACAAAAGAATCTATTGTTATCACTTCCCTATGCTGAATCACCTTCACCATAACAAGAAAATGAGTTCCCCTTTCTTTTTGTTCTATTCATTAGAGGATTCTATTCTAAATGTGCTTACTGGCATGTCTAAGCTACCCCTTCATTAGGGCCTTATATATTGCATTTATAGATATGAGGAGGCTAAAATGGAAAACCCCTTATTATTTCTTAGGATTATTAATCTTGCCCTATTCTACCCAAAGTGAGGGAGGATTCCCACCTTGGTTCATTCTTGTCCCCTATTAATCCTAAGGGTGGGGCTATGGCTTCTCATCCTCCCTGCACCCTACAATTGGGGTTGTTGATAACTGCTACGGGGGGGGGGGTGAATTAGTTATCTTAATTATTTGACTTTCTTTTCTTCTTTAACAATTAGTGCAATATAAAAACATATAAGAATACATAACCATGGAAGTAGAAATAAACTCAACACACATAACACAATATTTTGATGTGGAAAACCCTGTTAAGGGAAAAACCACGGGGTGACTAACCCAAGATTGTATTCTCTGTTAGAAGAATAAGAAGTACAAAATGACACTTGCCAATTAGGGCTCACTGCCCAAGCACACTGCTCACAAGAGGCTCACTGCCTACAATAGTTATAGAAAGAAACCAAGTACTTGAACTGATGAGAAGCATCCACATATGCTGATGTTCAGCTCCAGTTAAGCTCAATATACTGATCTACTACACTTCATTCTTTCCTTGCTTTAGTGCTGCTGTTATGTCACATACCGGACCTCTATTGTTATTTCTAAACTACTCTCTCCTTTTCTTCACACAACACAACACACCACACACCCCTTCATACCAAAATCAATCTGGTATATATATCCACATCAATGATTTCAATCATCTTTCTAGTCAGCATCCGGAAGACTCAAGATATTTCCAAACTCTGGTCTATCAGCTGAATCCATGCTTACTAAGTGATGCATATCAAAAAGATAGTCATAGAAGTCATCAATCATGTTGGCCAATCATGAATGATACCTCAAGAAACTTGATCATCATCAATATCTCATCCGGATTAAGGTTTGATACTCTGCTGGTCAGTTCTTCCTCAGTCTACTCTGCCAAACAGGAACCCAATACTTAGGTGCTCATATCTCTTCACTCTTTCATCACCGGAGGCTCAATCCCTAGAATGTATCAGTCATGGTACTCCTCTTGACTTCCCCAAGTCTGCACTTTACTGAGATACTTCCTCTGAGATATTTGGACATGATTGTCAGACCTTGCTGCATGCTCTGTTCTTGCTCACCAGACCAAGATACTCTTCAATCTGACTTCTGGTATAGACATACCATGTCCTGTGGATGTGTGGGATGGACTTTGTTGCCATCAATGACAACACTCATGAAGCCACACAATGTCTCTTGCCAACAATCTCCCCCTTTGGCATTGATGGCAACACTTAGTGAAAAATGACTAAGTGTCACACTACACTCCCCCTTGGCTGATGCTCTGTTCTAATGTACACTTTTTTGGAGCTCCCCCTTAGCTAGATTCCACATTTTTCACTACTACTCACTCCCCCTTTGACATCAATGGCAAAGGGTAGAGTCCACACACCAAAATTCCCAAAAATCTAATTATACTTAGCCGCATAAGTATATATACATGTTATATTTACATATACTGAAGTATATCTACAAAAGTTGTCTTCAAATGGACAAATTATGTTGCCCAACTCTGCTTCATCCTATCCAAAATTGAGATGTGACCACTCAATAGGAATGCAAAAGCTTCTGCCCTCTTTAGATTTGTCGGATCACTAGTCTCAGCTGTGATCTGAGCATTAGTTAGGGCCTCATGCATGGTCTCTAATTTAGGGATAATTATCCCTCTAAGTTCACCCATCCTACTTATTATATTCTTCCTTTCCTTTTCAAGTTTCTTTAGTTCATTTAGAATGACAATAGTCTGACATTCCTAGTTTATTATGGATGTGGTGAGAGGATCAAAAGTCTGAGATAAGATTGACAGTTTATCCTCTTGTTCTTTCACTTTCTTCTCAATATCCTTTGTCACTTTAGACCAGGATAAACAAAATTTATATACTTCTTTGCCATCTTTAAGAGCAATTTCTAAGCTTGTTATCCCAATATCCATATTTCTTCTATCATTTGTTATAAGTCCTTGTATCTCAGAGAATCTCTTATCCAAAAATTATTTCTAGACTTTCTCTTCTGCTGCTTTTTCCAAAGAATCAAAATGTGTGCTAATTGAATTAACAAGAGATTTTAGATTACTGGATGAAGAAGCTGAAAGATCCTTCTGAAAGGATGGCATGATCTTCTCCAGCACACTGGATGCAATTTCTATTAACTCACAGTCTTCCATGTGAGACTTCAGAAGTTTTTCTTTTGCCTTTGCTTGGGCAAAGGATGCTATCTTCATTGTTTGAACTGGGGAGAGGGAATCAAAATTGAATGGTCCTTGAAGTAGTTCCAATCCATCAATCTCCATCATTTCTTTGGTCAAGAAATCTTTAATAGTTTCTGCAGTGTCTCTTGTCGGAGATAGAGTCTTCTTTCCTTCTGCAGTCTTAGAACTGTCTCCTGGGGTCTTCTCTGTTTGAACTTCTTCTCTTCCCTTTACCTCTTCTTCTTGACTGATTTTCTCCCCTATCTTTTCTTCTCCTTTAGATCCGGAGTCTGCTGGGGAATCTGGATGAAGGATATTTACTTCTTCATGGACTTCCTCTTCCGGAATAGAGTAATCCAAATCCATAGTCCTTTCCTCACTTATCTCCTTTGGATCTTCTACATTTTTCTCAGTAGGTTCATCATCTATGTCCTCTATAACAGGGAGATTGAATTTCATGAAGGCATTCCGGAGGATGTCTTCAATTTCTTTTGCCACTTTGTTAGTCTCTCCAAGCATAAGATGATTCATTCTTTCTTTGCTCCAGAACTCATCCTTACAATCCTTGAAGATCATGTTCATTTTTTTTGGAGTGATGGTAGGATAGAGCTGAATAGCTATCTATTCCCGAATCTCCAGGTCCTTTGCCTTAGCATTGTTCTTTCTTATTTCAAGTTCCTTCTCTAGGCTTTTGGGAATTAAGGAGATGATTTCAATGAATGCTTTGTTATAGATGTTTAGATACCTAACTGTAGCTTCTTGCAGGATCTTCTGATTAGCTTCACTATAATCATTATAAAATTCAGTCATTGGTTTCAGGTTCCCATCCACAGTGACTGATTTGATGATATCATCAATGCAGAGAGTAGGCCTTTCAACGAATTCTTCTGCCTCTTCTTCCTTGTTATGACCAGTAGAGGGTTCACCAGATGTTTTCTTCTTCTTCTTCATTTTCTTGATCTCCTCATCAGATTCTGTCTCTTCATCATCCTTTTGACTGATGTAAGACCTTGTGGCCTTTGACTTAGTGATGCAGAGGCATCCACACTATAACCTTGACATACAGCATGGATGTCCGCAACCCTTCATCATCATCATCATATTTCCCTTAACACTGTCAGCATCATCATATTTCCTCTGCCAACCGATATCCTCCTGCAGACAAGCCTTCGCCCTTTCGCATGTCAGCAGCATCATCATATTCGACTATCGGCAGCATCATCATATTCGGCAAGCGCAAACATCCTCCTTACGTTCACTGTTCATCTTACCGCCAACCTCTACCTTCAGCATCATGATGTTCAACATCATGTTCATCAGCAGGATATAAAATATCCGGTTCCTCTCATATATCCTGATGACGACACTCAACTTCACGCACCTTTCCTTCGATGCTTACGTCACCCCGATATCCTGATGACGATTATCCTGATGACGATGACGTCACATGCAGCTCCTCAATATCCTGCTGCCCCGATATCCTGATGACGATTATCCTGATGACGATGACGTCACATGCAGTTCCTTCAATATCCTGCTGTCGGCCAAACTTAACATTATCGGCCCACGATGGTTTTATCAACCCGATCTTCTACCTTATGCCAATACGCTCCTCCTCGGCAACACCTGATGATGATCACCCCAATGCACATTCACTTTATGCAATCGATTGCATCATGCTCACCTCCACCTATTCGGATGACGCCCGAAGTAACTGCAGGATATACACAGAAATATCCTGATGATGCCGTTGTGATGGATTTTCCAACCTTAGCAAATTTTGATCCGCCGAACCTCCTGGGGTGACCCGATCTGCTTCCTGGACAACTTTCTAGACTCGAACTACCAGCACGACCTAGCACATACCCATGCTAGGGTTCTCAACACCTCTCGACTGCGATCCTGCAAACATGCACATGAACAAACACAAAATGCAAACTACATCCTAAACTACTGTACATAGCCATTCCACCGATTCGACGAATCAACCGGTGGAATGGATCAGTGAATCCATGTAACCACCCAAAACAGCAAATCAATTTCACAATGGAGATCAAACAGAAGATGAACACAAACAGGATCTTTATTGATTTCAAAAAATGCAATACAGTACTCTGTCTCACTCTGTCTCTCCTCTTCAATGCAATACAATCGATGATCTACAACCAACCGATCCTCATGTATAAATAGGATCTCCTACGAGTACTACCACTCGATTCCCAGCGGCTGGGAGCTTCCAAGCGGCTGGGAGGATCCAACCGGACATACAGCATAACAGCTGTCATAACAAACTAGCTAAAAATAGTAAAGTATGGTCAACATGACCTTATTACATGCATTGGTCTTATAAGACCTTCTTGGAAACATTAACCAGACCTATAACAAACTAACTGCCTCATGGAGGCCAGCTGTCAGGTAGGTGCTCCTGCACCATACTCCCCAACAGAAAAGAACTCATGTCCCATGAGTTTGGTTGTGGAAGTCCTCCACCTTTGCACTTTGCCTTTGCAATGTCTTGACCTGTTCCAGCTTTATCCTCTGCTGGCTCTCAGCTGCTCCAAGACTTCTGAACTGTAACTTGCTGTCTTGCAAGTAAATCCGCATGCCTGTCAATGTAGGCCCTTCTCTCACATACCTTGTGTTGGTCAGGTTGTCTGACCAGAACCTCTGTCTGAACTACCTCTTGAACTTCTGTAATGTTCAACTCTGTCTTTCTTTCAACCTTTATAGGACAAACAATAGTCCCAACTATGACAACATCCTTGTCATTCCTCTCAACTGGCTGCTGTTTGCAAACCTGATTCTGAACCTGCTGCTGACCTCTGTCAGTCAAAACTGAAACTGTCTTCAAACTGTTGTCCTTAACAACTTCTTTCCCTGCAATGTCCTCAACTGCCTTTAGGCCTGCTCCTATAGGCTTCTGCACAAATTCCTTCTTTCCCACTAAGATGATTTTTGCTGCCTTCTGTGCTGCAGCTGTTTCCTGCAATGGCATCAACATAATAGTTTTCCCATCTTTCTTGATGGTGTAGGTATTAGCATACCCATCATACAGTACCCTCCTATCAAATTGCCATGGTCTACCCAACAGTAGGTGACAACATTCCATGGGCAATATGTCACACAAAACTCTATCCTGATATGCTCCAATCTGAAAATCCACATATGCCTGTTCATAGACAAAAAGTGATTGACTATCACTCACCCAAGATGCCTTGTAAGGGTGTTGGTGTGGAATCCTTTCCAAATGCAGTTTATCCACCATTTCCTGAGATACCATGTTATCTGTTGAACCAGTATCAATGACAACCTTACATACTTTACCTTTGCTCTTGCATGTGGTCTTGAAAAGAGCTCTTCTTTGCATCAGATCCTGTGATGTCTGCAAACTAATTCTCCTCAGCATCAATGCTTCTCCCTCCTCAGGATATCCATAATTTTTAGGAACTCTATCTCCTTGATAAGTGTTTGAACTTTGCACACTTTGCTCTACTTTCTCTTCTTGCACAAGTTGTACTCTCTTGTCATTCGTTCTATCATTTCTGGATGATGAACCTTTGCTTTTTGGACATTTGAAAAATGGATGACCAAACTCACCACAGGTGTAACACTTTCCTGAAAATGTAGTAGAACCTCTACCACTTCCAAATTTGCCTCTATTACCTTTCCATCCACCTCTGAAATCAGACTGTCCCTGTCCTTTACCAGTGTCTTCTTGACCCTCATTGGTTTGCCTTGTTGTAGGGGCTAATCCTCTTCCCCTCATATTGCTGCCTCTTCCTCTCATGGACTTATCTTGTCTCCTATTCATCTTTTCTTCAATCTTAATTGCCATTTGGTAACAATCCTCCACACTCTTAGGGTTAGCTAAAACTAACTCATCCTGTATGTTCAATCTCAAACCAGCCAAGTACCTAGCCACCTTTTCTACCTCATTCTCATGATGACCAGATCTCATACTCAACTTATAAAACTCCTCAGTATATGCCTTCACATCCATTTCCTTCTGCCTTAAAAATTGCAGCTTCTTAAACATCTGAATTTCATAATCCCTAGGCAAGAATTTACCTTTGATCCTTGCTACCATCTTATCCCATGAAGTGATCTTTGACTTCCCTTGTTTCCTTCTCTCAGATTGTACATAATCCCACCATACCAAAGCATGACCTCCTAACTTGGTCTTTGCAATCTTTACCTTCTGATCCTCAGCAACATCTTCACATTCAAAGTGATTATCAAGTGCAGCAATCCAATCTAGTAACTCATCTTCATTCAAACTTCCATTATACTTGGAAACATCAACCTTTACCTTAGGTTTATCACTCTGCACTACCTTTAACAGTTTTGCAAATTTCTGGTCTTCAGCATCCAGATCTTCAGCTACCTCTTCATACTCTTCAACAGCATCTTCATCTTCTTCAGACTCACTGTCTTCCACTTCCCTCTTTTTGTTCTTCTCCAAGGCTACAAGCCTGGCTTGAAGTGCTTCAGCAAGCTCCTTCATCTTCCTCATCTCTCTGGCATGTTTTTCCTTCATCTCCTGCAATTCCCTTGCAGTACCATTACCTTTCGGAGGCATTTTGTCAACCTCTCACTTCTCTACCTTTGTCCTTTCAGTGACAGAATCAACTCTACCTCTACCCTTTCGGTGACAGAATCAACACACAACAGCCCAGACCTTTTGCTGAGCTCTGATACCACTATGATGCAGAGGCATCCACACTATAACCTTGACATACAGCATGGATGTCCGCAACCCTTCATCATCATCATCATATTTCCCTTAACACTATCAGCATCATCATATTTCCTCTGCCGACCGATATCCTCCTGCAGACAAGCCTTCACCCTTTCGCATGTCAGCAGCATCATCATATTCGACTATCGGCAGCATCATCATATTCGGCAAGCGCAAACATCCTCCTGACGTTCACTGTTCATCTTACCGCCAACCTCTACCTTCAGCATCATGATGTTCAACATCATGTTCATCAGCAGGATATAAAATATCCAGTTCCTCTCATATATCCTGATGACGACACTCAACTTCACGCACCTTTCCTTCGATGCTTACGTCACCCCGATATCCTGATGACGATGATGTCACATGCAGCTCCTCAATATCCTACTGCCCCGATATCCTGATGACGATTATCCTGATGACAATGACGTCACATGCAGTTCCTTCAATATCCTGCTGTCAGCCAAACTTAACATTATCGGCCCGCGATGGTTTTATCAACCCGATCTTCTACCTTATGCTGATATGCTCCTCCTCGGCAACACCTGATGATGATCACCCCAATGCACATTCACTTTATGCAATCGATTTCATCATGCTCACCTCCACCTATTCGGATGACGCCCGGAGTAACTGTAGGATATACACAGAAATATCCTGATGATGCCGTTGTGATGGATTTTCCAACCTTAGCGAATTTCAATCCACCGAACCTCCTGGGGTGACCCGATCTGCTTCCTAGACAACTTTCCAGACTCGAACTACCAGCATGACCTAGCACATACCCATGCTAGGGTTCTCAACACCTCTCGACTGCGATCCTGCAAACATGCACATGAACAAACACAAAATGCAAACTACATCCTAAACTACTGTACACAGCCATTCCACCGATTCGACGAATCAACCGGTGGAATGGATCAGCGAATCCATGTAACCACCCAAAACAGCAAATTGATTTCACAATGGAGATCAAATAGAAGATGAACACAAACAGGATCTTTATTGATTTCAAAAGATGCAATACAGTACTCTGTCTCACTCTGTCTCTCCTCTTCAATGCAATACAATCGATGATCTACAACCAACCGATCCTCATGTATAAATAGGATCTCCTGCGAGTACTACCACTCGATTCGCAGCGGCTGGGAGCTTCCAAGCGGCTGGGAGGATCCAACCGGACATACAGCATAATAGCTGTCATAACAAACTAGCTAAAAATAGTAAAGTATGGTCAACATGACCTTATTACATGCATTGGTCTTATAAGACCTTCTTGGAAACATTAACCAGACCTATAACAAACTAACTGCCTCATGGAGGCCAGCTGTCAGGTAGGTGCTCCTGCACCACTTAGTTCTCTTCTCTCCC
This sequence comes from Cunninghamia lanceolata, assembly GCA_027924645.1. NCBI lineage: Eukaryota > Viridiplantae > Streptophyta > Pinopsida > Cupressales > Cupressaceae > Cunninghamia > Cunninghamia lanceolata. The sequence goes on from BSBN01000209.1 coordinate 6,696,354, forward strand.
TTTTCGGATGTCCTGACTTCCAGTTTTGATGCTTTTTGGCTCTTAGAGGTGGCAGGTGCAAAGCTCTTGGAGGATCTGGTCTGGGAGGGGGCTTGCACTGGAGCACTTTTTTTTTCAATTTCTTGCCTTTCTTTCTCTTCCCTTTCCATCTTCTCTCTGTTGGCATCAACTGCCTCCTTTGATATTCCATGCCTCTTGGTGAATTCTTCTACTTCCCTTCTCACTTTTCTCTTGATCTCAGGCTGTCTTAGTTCAACATGAACTTTTACACTCAACTCTTGGTAGGTTCCAAACCTTTCTACCTTAGGGTCCTTGGGCTGACTTTCCAGATGTTGGATATGCAGTTCTAAGATTTTCTCATCAACCTCATACCCCATTGGCATGATCCATACTATTCTTGGTTCCACTGCCTCTATTAGGCATTGATCAGTGTCTACCATAAAGCACAATGTACCCTTTTATTTCTCAACCAAAGATTAGGGGATTCTTTCTCTGGCCTGCATCATGCTTTGGAAGTTTTTGAAGTAACCCCACAGAGTTGTATTTTGTGTCTTGGCATCACCAAGCCCATACATATAATCCCTGATTTGTATGGCAACATGTTTGTCATTTTGCCATACCCAGCCACTAGTTCCGGGTAGCTCATTCATATAGTAGAAGAATAGGCAAAGTAGCAAGCCACCATACTTGAATGAATTCTTTTTATCCTTCTTTATTTTCTGCAAATTCGCTAACAGTTGGTTCAAGAGAAGCTCACAAAGATCATAGTTAGCATTTTCTCTTAGCATCTGATAAGTAGTGTAAATTGTAGTTCTGGGTACTGAATTTTCCCTGCTGGAGTGATATATCTTGTAACCAATTATCATGGAGGCAAACTTGATATCCAGATCAGTGATATCTTCTATTGTCATTGCTCTCTTGTCAAATTTTGATCCGGTAGCCTCACTCACAATTTAGTTTTTAACCGATTTGAGAACAGGTAACCCACCGGATGAGTGCAATCCGGTTACTACCCTAATTGCATCCTTGGTTATCTTGAATGGCCTCATCAACCACATAAATTTGTCATGCATTCTACTCAGAACATACCAGACCCAATCATCTTCAGCAAAATAGGGGAAATGAATGCAATGTCCAAAATGCTTATCCCGGATGGCCTTGTACTAAGGTTTGAGTTTAAATGATTCATCTATTAGCTCCTTGTGGTAGATATCCATCTTCTTGGAATCCCCAAATTCTTCAATGTTTGCATGTATGTAAACCCTAACATCTTCTACATGCAGAACTCCATGCGGAATGCTAGAAAATGTGCCTAGAGGATCAACTTCTAGGGATTTATAGTGATGTTTTTTGAATTTTGGGCGTGGCCTATCAGTGATCTTCACAACATTTGGAGTAGCCATCTTTCAAAGATTCAGAGAGAGATATTCAAGAGCAGAAAATACCTTTTACGCTTCTAGGGTTCACGATATGAGCTGGATTGAATTGCTAGATGAATCGACTTCTGTGGTTTATCTTTGAGAGGTTTGAGATAATTTTGTTATAGAGCTCCTTCTATCTTCTTCTCAAATGTAAATGTGCAAATGTTCAATAAGAGAACCCTTATATTTCTGCGCGAGCCCTAATTCCACATTGCAATAAATGCGCAACTTAAGTCATTCTGGTTGCCTTGTTCTCCTTGTTTTGAGAAAGATCTTTTCTAGATCATTGAGATGCACTTAGAGTTATTCTTGGTGATTATTGACAATCTATCTTCCTTTCTCCAATCATTTCATCTATTTGCAGATCAAGAATCCTCAATTTTGAATCATACCAGATCTAACTGTGAAAATCCTGCTTCTTACCGGATGACTGTTAAACCGGATCAATCTTGAAAGATTAACCTCTTCTAAACTTCTTGCGGATCTTCCATATCTTTACCAAGGCTTATTTAGATGTTTCTCTGAGATCCTTTTAATCTGCAACTTTCCATGTGCCAATTTCGGGCACCAATTAACTGGCTGGGGGAATTTGTTTTCCTTTTTGACTCCCCTTGAGCTAGAGCTCATCTTATTTAGTTTTCAGAAGGAATATCAGCACCTAATTCTGGTGTGGATCCATTCCTAATATTTTCTATACTTCTCTTTACCCAAATCTTTTTCATCTCCCTTTGAATTTCATCCGCATTCACTTTTCCTTTTCCTTTGTCTTGATTTTGATTATGATGCACCGGACCCCTTTTATCCTAATTCTTACTTCTGTAGAATTTGGCAATATGACCGGATCTATTGCAATTGTAGCAAACAACATTTCTTTGCAGATTTGACTGATATCATCTTGATCTGCATTAATTAGCCATATGTCCCATTCTATTGCATGCAAAGCATCTACCATTGAATGAATTGTTCATTTGCATATTTCTACATTCTTGATATTTGTGACCATACCTTTTGTAGTTAAAACACTGTCTGAAGAAGGATGAATTAGTCTGATTCATTCTTCTTCTACACTGATTTGCTTTATGACCAAAGTTATTGCAATTGTAGTAGTATCCATTGAAGGATGGATATCTTTGAGCATTTGGTTGCCTTATCGAAGGTTTTCTGGGCCTGTTCCTTGGATTTCCTGATCCAAAGTTCTTCTGATTGGATATGGAGCTTTCCCCTTTCTCATACCCCAAGCCTTGCTTATCATCTACCCTCTTTTGGCTTTCAAGAAGAACTTCAAGTTGAGTAGAGCTTATCTTGAATTTCTCTTTGTATTCATTTGTTGTTTGAAGATCCCTTTTAAGAGTGTCTATCTGATTCTCAAGTTGTTCTGCATTGTCTCTAGCTTCTTCAAGATTAGATACCAGATGCCTTATTATTCTATCCATTTTGTGGTAGTCTTCAGACTTCTCCTTGAGAGATTCTTTTAGATTATCTTCACTTTTTCTTTTCTCTTCAATTTCTTAGGTGAATTTCATAACTCCTGATTCCATTTCATGTCTTACCATAATGACCTCTTTTGATAACTTCTCACATAACATGGTTTTCTCATTCAGATCTTCATTAGTATCGTTGGCTTCACTTTGACTTGCTAATTGTTGAAGTAGTTCCTTTCTTTTCTTCATTTAGATACTTAGTTTTTCTTTGAGTTCATTTATGAAATCATCAACTTGTTGGAGTCTTTCCCTTAGGTTATTGACTTCAGGTGAGATTGCTCAAGATCATCTAGGGCAGACTGAAGTTGTTCCCTCATACCTTACATATCCATTGAGATTCCCAGATCTTCCTCAAGCTGTTAGGCTCTGTTAGGAGGAACTTGGCTCTGATACCAATTGTTGATAATTGAGAGGGGGGGTGAATCAGTTATCTTAATTATTTGACTTTCTTTTCTTCTTTAACAATTAGTACAATATAAAAACATATAAGCATACATAACCATGGAAGCAAAAATAAACTCAACACACATAACACAATATTTTGACGTGGAAAACCCTGTTAAGGGAAAAACCACAGGGTGACTAACCTAAGATTGTATTCTCTGTTAGAAGAATAAGAAGTACAAAATGGCACTTGCTAATTAGGGCTCACTGCCCGAGCACACTGCTCGCAAGAGGCTCACTACCTACAATACTTTCTAGAAAGAAACCAAGTACTTGAACTGATGAGAAGCATCCACATATACTGATGTTCAGTTCCAGTTAAGCTCAATATACTGATCTATTGCACTTCATTCTTTCCCTGATTTAGTGTTGCTGTTATGTCACATATCGGACCTCTATTGTTATTTCTAAACTGCTCTCTCCTTTTCTTCGCACAACACAACACACCACACACCCCTTCATATCGAAATCAATCTGGTATATATATCCACATCAATGATTTCAATCATCTTTCTAGTCGGCATCTGGAAAACTCAAGATATTTCCAAACTCTGGTCTGTCGGCTGAATCCATGTGTAGACATCTAAAAATGTCTTCTACCATCGAACCAACATCCCTAAACATGTCAATTTACCTCCTAACCAATTAATTAAATTTTTATTTAATTAATTATCCCTTCATTACCCTATTTACCATCATATTATCCCCAAAATTGAATTAATTTCATTAATTCAATAGTCTAAAACCTTAGCCAATTGATTTAATAAATATGCAATATTTATTATTTCAATTTCCCTCTATCCTAAGTCCTAAATCCACCTCATCAATCCACCTCATCTTTCCACCTCATCTCTTCCACCTCACCATGTTGCACATATAATTAAATATTCTTAATATTTAATTAGCTAATATCCTTCATTATCCAAAAATGAATTTTTAATTCAATGGTCATCCACTAGTTGAATTTTTAATTCAATGGTCCTCCACTAATTGAATTTTTAATTCAATGGTCATCCACTAAATGAATTTTTAATTCAATTGTCATCCACTAATTGAATTGAAAATTCAATTTGTCATAATCCACTCTCATTAAAAATGAGTTTTTAATTCATCCACTATGAATTTAAAATTCACAAATAATGAGAGCCCTTGATCTCAACTCTTGATCCTCACCCTCCATCCCTTTTTCAAAAATCTATAAATAAAACCCTCACCCAAGCCATTCATAACAACTTCTTCTTGCATCAAAACCATGCTCAAATTTCTCTCAAATCTCTAATCTATCTATCCTCTAATCCTTCATCTATATTTGTGTTGAAAGCAAGAGCAATCCACATCTACACACTAGTCTTGGGTAAAATCGAAGGAGACTATCGGGTGCAACTCCTTCCCTCTTGGATTTGTGAGTTCATTATGGAGGTATAATCGTGTATTTTACATTTGATTTACATTATAACCTTCGTTTTGATTTCATTGATTACACCATGCTTACTAAGTGATGCGTATCAAAAAGATAGTCATAGAAGTCATCAATCATGTCGGCCAATCATGAATGATACCTCAAGAAACATGATCATCATCAATATCTCATCCGGATTAAGGTCTGATGCTCTGTCGGCCAGTTCTTCCTTAGTCTACTTTGCCAAATAGGAACCTAATACTTAGGTGCTCATATCTCTTCACTCTTTCATCACCGGAGGCTCAATCCCTAGAATGTATCAGTCATGGTACTCCTCTTGACTTCCCCAAGTCCGTACTTTACTAAGATACTTCATCTGAGTGATCCAGACCTGATTATCAAACCTTGTTGCATGCTCTATTCTTGCTCACCAGACCAAGATACTCTTCAATTTGACTTACGGTATAGACATACCATGTCTTGCGGATGTGTGGGATGGACTTTGTTTCCATCAATGACAACATTCATGAAGCCACACAATGTCTCTTGCCAACATGGGTCCTACACAAGCCCAACCCTGTCCCAATGGTTAAAATGCTCATGTTCCCTACTAATCCTAAATTGGACTCTACCTTGGTCTCTATTCATCCCATGCCCTATGACCATAAGTATCAACTAGTTGATAAGGGGAAAAATATCATGGAGGAAGGTCTTTTTTCTAACCTCGCTTGTATCTCTAGTCCCCTTGTCAAGATCTCTATGACTAAGAGCCCACGATATAAGCCCAAGAAGGACCATCCTAACCCCCAATGCAGTAATGCAACTAATCATAGGACTATCCTTGAAGATTCAATTGCCCCTCCCTACCACCCTAATGTCTAGTAAGATGTAGATTTCCTAACTACAACAATTTGAAAGGTCACATGGACAAACTATAGGGAAGTATTAATCTCCACAACAATGTCATGAAGTAGTTCTTAGCCTAGTATCATAAAGCTAGGTTTAGAATGTAGGATATTGAGATGAAGTTATTCAAATAGGCCAATGATTATCCTAAAACCCAAGTGGATGATGACATTTAGCAAGAAGTAAAGAAATTATCTACCACCTTCTAAAGTTGGGAGAACTTGGAGAAGAAGTTTCTAGCCCTATAGAAGAACTAGGAGGAACTAAATGAGAATATGTCCCAGGTCATGTATTTTAGTAAGAAGACTATAAAAAACTCAACAACTAGCATCTACATGCTACAGAACAAGCTTCAAAAAGGACAAAGGGAACCCAAACAAGAGGGCTCGAATAAAAGAACTAGGGCTAACACCACTTCTTAGAAAGGTGAAATCATTTCTATTAAAGATGGTCCCTTGAAGTTTTATTTGATGATTAGGTTAGTTTATTGACTAAAGAATGATAGGTAGCCAGTAGGCTTCATAACTAGTTGATAACAAATAGGTGGTGCTATGTTTTTTCTATACAATTTTAATAGTGTTATTGTTGGTCCCCTACCTTTTCTTTGTTCCTACTATTTTGGTTGGTTTTTGTAGTCCCATATCTCATGGTACTTGCTTAGTTTGTCTAATGGTTACTACTATGTAAAAGGGTTTGAGCCCTTTCAAAAACTAACTTTTTATCAATATTAAAAAAAAGATGGTTGTCTAAGTACCCATTCCATGATTGTTGGAGATGCATAAAATAATACATTAGGAATGCAATTAAATATCACACTATCCTAATAGGATAAACTTGAGAGTGAGAGTGATAGGGTAGAAACTTGTGACTTCATACCTTGTGATAGTTGTGGTGAGCAAAAGCTTGTAGGGAAAGAAACTGAATACATCTTGGATGTTCTCCCTTGTTATGTTACTAAGGATTGTGATGCAATTGGTTCTTCTAATAGACATATATTTTCTCTTATGAGGGTGAGGTGGAGGACCCTACTTCACAAGAGGAGTGTGCTAATATGGGTGCTAATATTTCTAATCCAAATGTGCCTACTTTGACTGATGATGGTCATGGGGATTTTTTTCTCAATGAATTTTTGGATCTTGGTTTATAGGCTTTGACTTTTGCTAATGTGAATCATATTGAGTATTCATTTATAGACTCATTAGATGGATGTTCTAAGGATGAACCTGCTTGTTCTAAAGGAGATCTAAATGTTTATCTCCAATGAGAGGAATAATAACTCATTGATAATTTTCTTTGCATAAATGGTGACTATGTTGTTGGTTTCCAAAAGGAGCTTGAAATAGGGAGACAACTTGAAGGGTAGGGAAATTCTTATGAAGTGTCTTAATTTGATTTATATGTTGATTATATGAATGATGGATTGAGTTAGGTCTATGACCTAGACATAGAAGAGTGCATCAACATGTTAGATTGTGACTACAATGGCATGGATGAGCTACAAAGTCTAAATCAATTTTAAGACCAACATTTTTATAGTTTGGTTTGGAAGTGTGCTTGTAGATGTGAGTCAACATGGATCTTGTTTTATTTTTATGGATTGATTTTGTTGATGGTTCTAGTGAAAAGTTTGATCCAGGATCCTTAGGAAATATTTGTCACACACTCCTACATGCACATGAAAGGTGGCTTATGTTGTAGCTTAGTGGTAAGTGTACTTTCCTCTTGAGGGTACTTCTCATATCATTCATCACACTTGTCTTTGACAAAGGCAAGTTGTTTGTGGTAAATTATCCATTGCCTTGTGCCATAGATATTCTTTGTAGGGTTTGACATCCAACTATTTAAATTTTGTTTATATCCATACATTTTTAGTTTCCTCCATGCCTCCATTTCATTGGTTGTGAGATATTTTTGTCATGTATATATCCCCTTGTTATTGTCTCATGTACATACGTGTGTTTTTTTTTGTGTCATTTTGTCCCCTCCCTCCTCTTTCCCTATTATTTTTGGTTTACTCCTAGAGATAGATAGGTTTTTTATTCTTACATAAGGCACATGTCCCCAACTAAAGCCTATGTCATCACTATTTCTTGTATGCCCTAAAATGTGAACTTTTCTAGGTCTTATGCCCTCTTTGTTTCCTTGGCCTTACTTTCCCTATCATTGGTATTTAATTAGAGAATTATTCAATGGGCCCGCCTTTGTTAGATTTATGCCTAGTGGTCTTCTTTGGCTTCCCTCATGATTTTGTCATGTGCCTAAATATTATAAAGGAAAAAATTTCTAAGTATGGGGCCTCTGGGTCAATTTCCTAGCTTAGGAAAAGTTTTAGAACCTTCATGGATGTTTTCACTTTTTATAAAAATCCTCCCTTAATTATAATTTTCACTTCCCCACTTTCCTTCTTTGGTTGCAAAATTGTGGACCTTGTGTGGAAATCTGTACTTCCTTCTCAATCTCGCATCCCTACATGTTCACATTTCTACTTTCTTCTTTCCTTGTGGAGATTTGGACTCCACAAGCAAGTTTGCACTCCTTGCATACTTTCTTATGTTCTGTGTTTTCCCATGTCTCTTCATCTCCCTTAAATATTGACTTTTACACTTTCTCCCTCTTTCATTCCAACAAAAATATAGACCTTGCATACACTTCCACCCAAACTTGCCATCCATGTAGTTCTATCTTTCCAACTTTTTGCTAGTTTCTCCTTGTGGACTTTCCCTTCCTTCTGGAAACTTCCTTCCATCCTTATATGTCTCAATTTCTCACATCTCTAACTTTCCCTCTTTTTATGTTTTCCTCTTATAGACTTTCCCTTCCTTTTGGAAACTTCCCTCCATCCTTCTAGGTCTTGATTCTTCACATCCTCTCAATTCCTACCATACATTCACTTATGGACTTTTTGATCTCCCATAGACATGTCCAAGCCCAACTTCCACTTCCACCTTGGATTTTTTCAACTCATCCAAAAGCCTACCTACCTCCATGTATGGTGTAGGAAGCCATCAATGGTTTCAAATGGTCTTGATATGACAAGGGATGAGTCTCCAATGCATCCCAACACCAATGGGTCCCTCAAAGACATGGCTTATGTATAAATGGACATAGTTGCTAATGCAAGGTCATGGTTTCAAGAATTATTCCATGTCAAGGTGATATTAAAGTGGACATTGGTGATCTACAAATATGTGGAACACTCTGGTATTCTCGCCCAGCTTGCACAATGTGATTGTAATGCTACATATGCATGTTTGAAATATGTAAAGAAGATTGGTCATTGAGATAATTTCTTGTTTGCATTGTGTATCACAATATTCTAGGGTATCAATTGATGCATATTAAACTTTTTAAGTGATGAATTTCTCTATGATAGGTTGTAGCATTTCAAGAGGGGCTCTAAACATAGTTTCTATCTCTCACTTGCCATATTTTTTGACATGATTATAATTAGATTTGATAAATTTATGAGAATAATTCTACTACATCAATTAACTACTTTGTGATGGTATTTTATTATTACATGTGGGGTGCTACTAATCTAGGATGGATTACTAAATATCTTCACTTGCAAGTTACCTTATTATTTGAGTTTGTATGTGTATGCAAGATTTATACCAATTTTGATTTGTAGGCATGTTCTCATCCTCCTTGAAAGTTGTGACTTTGTTTCTTGATGGAGTAGGCACTAGTCTAATTGGTGAATGTCCAAAAAATATTCATTTTAAACATCTCTCATTAGTTGTAGGAGTAGTTTAGACTCCACCATGCTACTATGATCTAGCAATGAAACTAATTCAATGTATTCTATGCTCTCCTAAAATTGATAAATCTTTTGTGGATCATACTAGTATATTTCTCCTCTTATAGGTGTATGAAAAGTTAAATGGATTGATTCTTAGGGATATAGCATTGTTGTTATCTTTTGGTGCAGTATAGGAGAAATCTCTTTTCTACTTGTTAGAGGTATTGTAGGTCTATATGTAGTCAATGTTGACATGAACTTAGTGAATTTTTTTTGGGTTAATAGATGAGTACTTATGGGCCTTGAATCTAATTGTTTATTTATATTTAATTTTCTTATTGTTGAGACCCTAGGGAATAGCCCTCTTGGCCTTGTAGAGCCTAAAGATGAAGGTGAGTTTACCCACTCACAAGAATTCGTCAATTCATGCCACTATTTGAGCATAAGTCCTGCTCATTACCTTTGTTGATAATATCCCTAAGCTTATATTTTGGTGCTAGTATTTAGGATTTATGGAGATACATGTTTGAGCACCAACACTCCCTTTCAAGTGTTTCAATTCTTGTAGTCAATCCAAGGCTGTGATAAAGTTTGAATTTTTTTATAAAATGAATTTGTCTTGTGAGGGAATCTTGTACTAGACTTTGTCCCATAGACATGCATTTCTTTCTTTATTGTAAATCACAAGATTGAAACCCTCAAAGGCAAGTGCAAGTAGGGCTAGGGAAGAGGTCTCACAAGCCCATATAGGGCTAGAGAAATTGTACTTAGAAAAGGTATCATAAAGAATAAAAGATGCATAAATAAAATAAAATTTCAAGAAGATTGGAAAGGTCTATATTTAGTTAAGGAGGACATCAACAATGACACTTACCTCTTGTGCACTATGGAAGATTAAGAATTTGTAAATACCATCAATACCTTCCACCTTTAAAAGTATTATATTTTAAAACATCAAAACATTAAAAAAGAAATAAATTCAAAAAGAAAACACATGCATTGCATTCTATTCCACTCCATTCTTCCATTTTCTAGTGGTTCTATCTTTTCTAATTTTTGTCTTAGTAGGAGTCTTAAGTTGCTAAGTATAGGTTGCCCCTACCAAACCTTAGAATCCCCAAATCATCTTGTTAGAATATTAATATTTACTCGGTAAAGGTAAAGATTATCATTTATTTTTCATCTCTTAAATAATTGTATTTATAATACAAAGTATTTTTTTCTCATATGAACATCCTCACACATGTGTGAGGATGACTCACGTGCACATTCCTCTTGGAGGAATAATTAGGTGCTAGTCACCTCCTTATGAGGTTGACACTTTGCACACACTTCATGAAAGGTGGCATATGGGAGTTATATGTAACTCCTCTTCTCACCTCTATTTATGAGGTGCTCTCTCTCTCTCTCTCTCTCTGTAATTTCTCAAGGATTCTTGCCATATTTATTCATTGGGGATTTTTCTTTCCTTTCCCCCCTTCAAAATCTCTTGTCTCCATTCATGGTTTTGCTGGTGCTTGCTCTTGTTTTGGTTCATTTCAAAAGGTAATTTAATTCCTTCAAACAATGCTCATTTGATTAGTACTTTCCATTGCTCTTTACTTTTCCTTTCATGGTATCATAATAGGTATACTAATCTTGCATTGAGTTGGATTGTTGAAGGTTTACCATTGTTTTGTGAGCTGCACTTAGAGGAGGAGACAAGGTTGATTAGAGAGAAGAGAATTTCTTTTCCTGTGCAGGAAAAGGGTTTTAACCTTGTATTTAATTTTATTCTTTCTAAATTTGTTTTAAAAAATGTATATTTTGTAGTTTTACAAATCTAATATATTGTTTGTTAAAAAAATCAATCTAGTTTTAAAAAACTTTTTCCGAGCCCCTAGCCCTAATTCTATCTTTCAATTCTTTAAAAAATTTCATTTTTTGTTTAAAAAAATATATATCTATTTTGGTTCTATAGATTTATTTATGTTTAAAAAAAAATAATCTAAGTTTTCTTTTACAAATATCTCAATCTTTTAAAAAAAAATTTGGTCTTTTGCCCTAACCTGCAAGCTACAAGTTTCTTTAAAAAAATTTATTAATTCTCTAAAGTTTTTTTATTATATACAATATTCTTTTTTCAATTTTTAATATTTAGAATCCACCTTTAAAGGTTTTAAATCAAACAATTTTTTTAAAAAAAATATAAATTAAATTAAATTTTTTATAAAAAAAATTCAAATAAAAAATTCTATTTTAAAAATCAAATTTTTTTGGCCATAGCCATTGCAAGGCTGCAACCCTTGTGACTGCGGGGCCTTAAAGGCCCACAACTCCTTAAAGGAGCTTGCAGGGAGCCTAAGGGCCACCATGCCCACTTGTTAATGCTACACCTCCATGCCATTGCTGGCTCACCCCTGCTGCACGGCTCCGTCGGTCCCTTCGCCAAGCTCCCCCCTGTGTGCATCCCCTATGCCATCCATTGCATCCATCAAACCCTAGCTCCTTCCCTTCCCTGCATTAAAAAAATAATAAATTCTATCCCTTCTCATACCGTAAATCTTTATTATAATTTTTTACTTTTTGTTTTAAGCTTTTTAATATTAGTTTCTTTATTTTTTAATTATAGTTATTGTAATTAGCTAATAGTATTTTATATGTGAGCATTATAGTGCTCTGACGCCATAAAAAAATTCATGCCAGAAAATTTTCTAAAGTTGTCGGTTGTTCCTATCCGCATATTCCTTGGACCTCCTATGGGTGGAAGTGCTAGTTTTATTTTATTTAAGATTTTAACTTAATTGTGCATAATTTCATTTTTTTTATATAATAAGTTTTTTTATATAATATTTATTTCAATCAAGTTTTTTATGTATTTTTTTGTTAAGTTTTTTTTTTTTGCCTTTTGCTTATGTTTTTAGAATTTAAAAAAAATTGCCTTTTTAATTAGGCATTTTTTTTTAAAAAATTGCTTTTTGTTTTCGTAATTATGCATTTAAAAAAATTGCCGATGATGGCATGGTTCGGTGGTTAAGTCACTCAGGATGTAGTGGCAGCCACCAGAGTTCAAACCCCCGCTGGGCCAACAAGCTCGCAAGGTTTTACGCCTTCGCTGGGCCAATGAGCTCGGGGGTTTGAAGTGTTCTTCCTAGGGGATGAGGTCCCCCAATTGTGGCCTCACCGGTTCATTGCTCTGGGCAAAAGCATTCACATGGAGCCGGAGGGCGTGTCGCACCAGTGTCACCGGTCATGTTAAAAAGTTTACCAGGCGCATTAAAAAAAAAATACATTTAAAAAAATTGCATTTTGTGTACCTAATTTAGGTGTTTTTTCAAAATTTTGCAAAATGTCTACTTTGATTCCTGAAATCAAATTGAATTCTTCTAACTATCATTCATGGAAAACACATTATTAGTTTTATTTTTTGATATAAACATCTCTTGGATGTAGCGACTAATTTGAAATCAGTGCTTGGTGCTACGGCAAGCTAGGATGCGCATGACAAATGGAATAAGTTGAATGATGAAGCCCTTGGCCTAATAGGTATTTCAATGTCACCTGAACTATATGTTCACACTGGGGCATGCATGAAAGCCTATAATGCATGGGAAATTTTACAAAAAACTTATGATAGTTTGAATGACTTTAGAAATATTCAACTTCAAGCTCAACTCAAAGATCTCAAGTATACAAAGTTCAAAACTATGGATGAATTTATTCTCAAACTTGATGCTCTTAATGGTCAATTAACTGATTTAGGAGTTAAGCTTGAAGATCATAGATTGATTCATATTGTTCTTAGAAAATGTTTGCCTGGATAATTTTAACAATTTATTAAAAATATTCATGCTCAATTAGCTATTCCTACTTTGGCTACTCAATTATCTTATGATATTTTTTAAAATTTGTTAAGTCAAGAAGAAGCTAAATTGATTCAATTTGGTAATCTTAAGAATAGATGCTTTTATGTCTAAAAATCAAAAACCAAATTTTAAACCTCATAATAAACAAAATTATAATCCTAAATTTCATAACGATAATAATAATTATAGAAATAACAACAATAATAGTTATGATAATAGAAAGAATAATCCTTCTAAGAGGCCTCATTGTAACTATTGTGATAAAGATGGTCCTTGGCCTAACACTTGTTTCAAGAAGCAAAGTTCTAATAACAATTTAAACAACATATGAGGCAAAATTATCAACAAAGTCATAAGCCTCATAATAATAATGCTAATCAATCAAGCCGTGCTTTTACTTGTGCTTTAAATGCTTCTAAACCTCTTGAATGGATTGTTGATTCAGGTGCCTCTCAACATGTTACTTCTCATAAAGAGGTATTTGAATCAATGTAACTTGATAACACTAATATTCCTCTTCAACTTGCAAATAATCATAGTTGTAAAGTAGAAGCAATTGGAGATGTGAATGTTCCTAATGGTAAGTTACATGATGTTTTTTATGTTCCTAAGTTGACAACAAATTTGCTTTCTATAGCTAATATTTGTCAAGATTACAAGATAGAATTTTATAAAGATATGTGTTATGTGATTGATCCAAATCAAAATGATAAAGGCATTGCTAATGCTAAATTAGACAATGATAATTTGTTCAAGTTCTATGAGTTTGCTACTTCTAAATATTATGTTTTGTTCAAGTTCTATGAGTTTGCTGCTTCTAAATATTATGTATTATCTACCATTGATTTTAATGTTTGAAATGAAAGACTTGGTCATATCAATGTTGAAAATATTGCCTTGATGCAAAAATCTAATATGGTAGAAGGATTGCCTAGTATTGTTCCTTCTAAAATTGTATGCACAGGATGCATGAGTGGTAAGATGCATAGGAAGCCCTTTCCTAAAGGTTAAGCATGGATGGAAAATCATAAGTTGCACCTCATTCATAGCGATCTTTTGGGACCCATGGAAAATGAATCCATCCAAGGATCAAGGTATGCACTTACTTTCATTGATGATTATTCAAGAAGAACTTAGATCTATTTTCTTAAAAACAAGGATCAAGTTCTTGATACTTTTGTTGATTTTCATAATTTTTTCAAAAGGCAGTCTAATTTTAAACTTAAAATTCTAAGGAGTGATAATGGTATTGAATATGTGAATAATTCTTTTAATGGTTATTTTAAGTCCTTTGGTATTAAACATGAGCTAACCATTCCCTGTACACCTCAACAAAATGATGTAGCAAAAAGGAAGCATACAACTATTGTTGAAATCACTAGATGTATGTTACATGCTAAAAATATGTCTTATAAATTTTGGGTTAAAGTTATGTTTTACACTACTTATATTATTAATCAAACTCCAACCAAAGCCTTAAGGGATATCACCCCTGAAGAGGCTTGGTCAGGTATTAAGCATTTAAGAATCTTTGGTTCAATTGCTTTTGTTCATAAACCTAAACAAAAAAGGCACAGGTTAGATTCTAAATCTTCTTCTTAAATTTTTGCTAGGTATGATGAACAATCTAAAGCTTATAGATTTTATAATCCTATTACTAATAAAATTAAAGTTGCTAGAGATGTATGCATTGCTGAAAATGGTGTTCATGATTGTTCTAAAGTTGTTAACAATGATTCTTCTCAAAATAGTGTTCTTGGTATTAAGGATAATCCTCCTTCTTTGAATACTTCTTTGAATCCTTCTAATACTTGTCTTAGTCAAAGTGATAGTGAACATGATGATTATTGTCATGATGATTCTTCTTCTAGTGATGCTACTCCTACTTCTAAACATGCCTAAATGGCTTTAAAAATCTAGTTCAAGAAAGTGATGATATCTTAACTAGAATAGATAGATATAAGGATAGAAAAGAAAACTATCACAATTATGCTTTCATGTCTAAAATTATGGATACTAATTGTATACACCTAAAAATGACACGATTCGGTCTAGATAAATATTCTTAATATTTATTCCCTTCTAATTCCTCTATCAATAAATAAATAAACAAATTTATTTATTTGATTCATATTCTTCCAACAATTAAATAAAATCCTTAATTTAATTTAATTCTTCCCAAATAATTAAATAATTCCTAATTATTTAATTAAATCAAATCATTCTTCCAAAATTTGAATAAATCAAATCAAATTTATTTAAATCCTTTCAATCGCTAAGAATAAAATACAATCAAATATTTTATTTATTCTTCCAAATCATGCACAAACAATTAAATAAATTTATTTATTTAATTTACTTTCTTATCTTCTAAATTAAATAATTCCAATTATTTAATTGTTTCTTCCAATAATATCTTCTCTAAATTTAAATAAATCAAATATTTATTTAAGTTGTCCTTTTCTTCTAAATTGAGTTATCTCTAAATATAATTCAATCTTTTTGCACATGCAATTAAATATTCTTAATATTTAATTGAGCTAAAATATCTTCTTATTCTCATGCAAATCCCTTCTTCTTGTTTTAAATCACTTAACTGATTATTATATTCTTTTAATTGCTTTAACTCATTCTTCTATTCTTAGCAAATCCTCTCATGCAAAAGAAAGCAAGACACATGTCTTCTTCTTATTCGTTGCACGTTCCTCAACTGTTCTCAATCATTGATCTTCTCATTCTTTCTATACCGTTGATCTTCTCTTTATCAAGTCTATAAATTGAACCTCATTCTTCCATTTCATTCATCCAAGCTTTAAGTATCGTTACTCTGCAGGAATTACAGTGCACCTTTGGCACCAATTCCTTCATTGCTTGTGATCACACTCGTTACTACGCACCACTATCATCGTCGTGAAGCTCATCTTCATGGCAATATTATCATAGCCATTCTCAATTGACATTCTTGAAAGAAAGCAAAGAAGTGCACTCTTTGAGGGCCCTATTTCATACATGCAAGATTGATTGTGATAGGTGATCAATGGAAGCTACAAATTAAGGAGGTTTGCTTTGTTGTTGTTCATTGCTTATTGAATCTTCTTTGTCCACCATTTCATTCAGTTTTGGGTAACTTGATATTGATATTACTGCTTGACAGGGGCAATACCTTGCTTGTTCTTGTGTCATTTGTGCATACTTGCTTGCTTGCTTGTGTGTGTTATCATTCTATCTTGCATAGTGTATCATTCAGCTCTTTCTTTATCCTTCTTCTTCATGAGATTGTCCGTCTCACGCCTTCTGCCTTCTTCCCGTCCAATCTCCCGAGGGGGCATCCTATTGTCATAACCTGTACCAGGGGCAAACTAGGGCATGTATCATTATTAGACTATCTATTCTTTGAAGCAACGCCGTAAACTGCATTGCATCAAAGAGGGGCAAAATGTATACGCCTAAAAATGACACGATTCAGTCTAGATAAATATTCTTAATATTTATTCCCTTCTAATTCCTCTATCAATAAATAAATAAACAAATTTATTTATTTGATTCATATTCTTCCAATAATTAAATAAAATCCTTTATTTAATTTAATTCTTCCCAAACAATTAAATAATTCCCAATTATTTAATTAAATCAAATCATTCTTCCAAAATTTGAATAAATCAAATCAAATTTATTTAAATCCTTTCAATCTCTAAGAATAAAATACAATCAAATATTTTATTTATTCTTCCAAATCATGCACAAACAATTAAATAAATTTATTTATTTAATTTGCTTTTTTATCTTCTAAATTAAATAATTCCAATTATTTAATTGTTTCTTCCAATAATATCTTCTCTAAATTTAAATAAATCAAATATTTATTTAAGTTGTCCTTTTCTTCTAAATTGAGTTATCTCTAAATATAATTCAATCTTTTTGCACATGCAATTAAATATTCTTAATATTTAATTTAGCTAAAATATCTTCTTATTCTCATGCAAATCCCTTCTTCTTGTTTTAAATCACTTAACTGATTATTATATTCTTTTAATTGCTTTAACTCATTCTTCTATTCTTAGCAAATCCTCTCATGCAAAAGAAAGAAAGACACATGTCTTCTTCTTATTCGTTGCACGTTCCTCAACTGTTCTCAACCGTTGATCTTCTCATTCTTTCTATACCATTGATCTCCTCTTTCTCAAGTCTATAAATTGAACCTCATTCTTCCATTTCATTCATCCAAGCTTTAAGTATCATTACTCTATAGGAATTACAGCGCGCCTTTGGCACCAATTCCTTCATTGCTTGTGATCACACTCATTACTATGCACCACTATCATCGTTGTGAAGCTCATCTTCATGGTGATATTATCATAGCCATTCTCAATTGAGATTATTGAAAGAAATCAAAGAAGTGCACTCTTTGAGGGCCCTATTTCATACATGCAATATCAATTATGATAGGCGATCAATGGAAGCTATGAATTAAGGAGGTTTGCTTTGTTGTTGTTCATTGTTTATTGAATCTTCTTTGTCCACCATTTCATTAAGTTTTGGGTAACTTGATATTGATATTATTGTTTATTCATTTGATCCAATTTTTCCATAACACTAATAATCCACAAAGTTATGAACAAGATAAACATCAACCTCATTAGGAAAAGGCTATGCAAGATGAATATAACATGTTGATTGCAAATCAAACTTGGGAGCTTGTTCCTTTTCCTCAAGGTAAGAATCTTGTTTCATGCAAATGGTTGTATAAAACTAAGTTCAATGCTAACAATGAGATTAATAAATTTAAAGCTAGATTAGTAGCTAGAGGTTTCTCTCAAGTGGAAGACTTAGATTATAGTGAAACTTTTGCACCGGTGGCCAAAATGCCAACTATTAAATTAGTTATAGCTTTAGCTTCTCATATACATTGGCCTATTCATCAAATGGATGTTAAAAGTGCATTTTTAAATGGTGATTTGCATAAAGAAATTTATATGTCTCAACCTTTGGGTTTTGTTCAAAAATGTAAAGAACATATTTTTTACAAATTGAAGAAATCAATTTATGGTTTAAAACAATCTCCTAGAGAATGGTATGCTAAAATTAATGTTTTCTTTACTTCTCAAGGATTTACTAGTAGTCAAAATGATCCTAATATATATTAAACATAGTAAAAATGATATTGTGACTGTTATTTTATGTGTTGATGATTTGATACTTACTGGTAGTTCCAACCATTTGATTTACGATACTGAGTCTCAACTTGTTAGTGTAGGTTTTTTATTCCTTTTCATAAGGTTATTCATACACATATTATTAATCTTGCTTAGGTTAATAAAGTGAGTTTAGTTAGGTGAGTAGGTTATTGTAAAAGCCCTCAAACCATCACAAAAGTAAAACAAAGTAAATGAAGTAAATAATCCACTTAAATACAACTTCACAAGAAATGAAAGTAAAAAGATGTAATTAATTTGCTTAATACAATATAAAAGATAAAAAGTTGTAATTAATTTGCTTAATTAAGAATAAAATGATAAGTCATTAAATATTCACAAAAGGAAAACCTCATAAATAAGAATCCATAAGATTCATTAATTCTTGCAAAAGATAATCTCATCAATATAAATCAAATAAAGTCATTAAATCTTACAATTTGCATGCTCATCCTAGGTAAAAGTACTATAAAATCATATACAAAGTCCATTGGTATTCATGCCATAATACATCCAACTACAAGTTACAATAAACAAGTCCAACAAGAATAAATAAATCAATATGCTCATCAGTCACACGAACCAAGTGGTCCTCCACCTACGGGCCGAGAGACAAGAACATGGCCCAGGTGCTTGTCCACCCAAACATGAAGCAATTGCACTTCCCTGGATCCCTTCATGAAACTAAGGAAACCTACCCCTACATGAAATGTCTAGCTACCTAGAAACAACTGGCAGGAAGGAACACTCGATGCAACCCTGATGTCTAAATGTGCAATTCTAAATAATGAAATGCAGATTGTCTCACAACTATATATATAAGTTTGCTAGACAAAATAAACATCTTTTTCAATGTCAGCTCATTTAGATTGAAACCTTCAAACATAGTAACTTGGTTCAATTCCCAAAAAGAGGAAAAGCCATCTGTGATAATCCACATTCGGCATCCTAGCCCAGAAAATAACCTAAACACATTCCTAGATAAAAATCTATATTCTTTCCCCAAATAAAAAAGTAAATAAATAAATAAATCAATGAATAAATAAAACCAAATCACTTATGACCATTTTTAATCCGTTTCCCATGCATCCATCATGAAAACACACCTTTCAATCAATAATCCATCATTTGTTCATACAATTACATCTAAAGGTTGTCATACTAGTTTTATTTCCTAATTCATATTCAATTCAAATTCCATAATATATTAAGTTTTCTAAATCATTCAATTGAAGTATACTAATTCTCTTCAAGAAGTTTTAATAAGACAATGATATTTACATCACGAATTTTACTCCATCATTCTAACATATAAAGAAAGATAATTTTAACATCAATCTATTCATTCAAATATGTAGCATAAATTGGGTGTCTAAAATCTAATTATACTCCTTAATTGTAATTAGTTATCAAAAAGGTTGAGAAAAACAATGTTTAACTCTTTCCATTCAACACTATTTCATGATTTTAATCATTCATAGAGTATTATTGTAATAGAGGTTTAAATAGGTTTCAACACTAAATAAGCATAAATACCAATCAATAAATAACTCTTTATTCCATGGAATAACATAGCTGTTTTAAAAGTGTTTTAAAGAAGCTACAGGAACCAATTTGCTACAGGAGATAGTCTGCTACAGGAGCAGTTTAACATGGGTGACAGGAACTGTTAACACTGGCTACAGGTACAACAAAAAGCTATAGGAACCTAAAAAATAGGCAACAGGAACCTAAAACGTAGGCTACAGGAATTGTACAGATCCGACAACAATAAAATAGATAAAGAAAGCTATAGGAGCTGGTAAAAGACTGCTATAGGGTGAAATAAGATGAAGAACAATAAGATGAAGATTCAGCAAGCATGTTTTAATAGATTTCAGTGATCACAAGGGATAGTTTTTAGCAGTTTATAAACTAATTCTTAAGACAATCAACAACAGGCCATTTACTAAAATCATATCATGGAGGTCTGAATTCTGGTGATAGGAATAAATAAACAGTGACCATGATAAAGTAAGTAGAAAAACAAAATAACCACAAACAATGACTAAAGAAACACAGGTCAACGCCTACAACAAATACATAGGATAAATGAAACTAGTGGTAGGAAGAAAAAATAGGTCGATCATAGGACAAAATAGACCAGAAAGTAATAGTTTCACAGGCCAAAACAAATCTATGTTTAACAGTTTTAATCCACCATATATATTGCAATGAAAACTAGTAAAATACCTAGATTGTTGCCAAAATGGGGCTCTATTCTTTGTTGCAGTCACCGAGCAAACTTCTTTCCTATCACTGCCAAATAGAAAAACCATGTCCTCTCTCTGCTACTACACAAAAATGTCCTTCCTCTGCTGCAAATCGTGGTGCCCAGAAAATAATGGTCGCTTAGAATAACACAAAAAACAATTACCTCTGCTGCAAAAGTCGTTCTTTTTCTTGCTGAGACCCTTTTTATTTTTATTTCCCAAATCACCTCTTATTTTTAGTGTTGGAAAAATTTAGGTTTAGCTTTGCTTTTCTTTTTTAATAACTAAAGATTTGTTTTAGTTTGCATGAAATTTGGTTTTTCAAAGCCTCCAAAATTAAAACAAAATAGCTTATTTATTTCTTGTGGCTGCATGAAAAAAAAAATATTATTCTTTTAATTCTTTTATTAGAATTCTAAATATAATATTCATAATAATAAAGCAATTTATCTAATTTTAAATAAGTAATAACCATTTCTTTTAATTCCTATATTTAATTTTCTAAATATAATAGTTATTATTAATATAATTTATTTATCTTTAATAACGCATAAACACTTTAAATCAATCAAGAAACATTTAAATAATATTTAAAATAATATATATCTATATATCTATTACAATTTAAATATAATTATTTAAATATAATTTAGATATTGTCTTCCAAACATCCATATTTATATAATTAGGAATGTTTATTATTTAGTATTAATTAAAATAAAATATAACCACACATATATATTCACTATTTAATATAATCAAAAGAACTTTTAATATCTATAATTAAATTATGCATTCGAAAAGGATTTTCCTAACAATTAAAAACACCATATTTTTTAAGTATCTAAACATCAATCACATTTATTATCCACACAATTAATGCATAATAAATCATTCAAAATGCAATATGAGACTATGATTGCATCGGAGTTAACCATCCCAAATAGTTCTTGCCAAGTGGCTAGAACACCTCTACCTCAACCATGTTCTCATCTTTGACGAGTACCTACATTCATCCGTACTCAACTCGACGTCGATAGGTTAGTTCCCAAAAACATAGCCGAAGAAAAACATCATAATCTTATCGATAATATTTAATATTTAAATCAAATTTCTAATTTATGTAATATAACATCATGATAATTACCTTCAAACATGTGGAACGAACTTGAAGTAAAACAATCATGGTAAATGTTCACTAATCTAGAATAATAATATAGTCCATAAAAATGAGATGTGATAGTTATGAGGTGTCACCTTCCTATAAGTGAGCATCCATTAGCTATCTTGGGAAGATGATTTTGCTATCTTTAGTTCGATAGATGGTTGCTTCCTATTGGTTGGTGTTGCCACCTCCACCTTCTCCCTTTTCTATATAAACTCACTACCTAGCTTGTATTTTAATTCTATATTGGAGATAGTTATCTGATGCTATTTTTCCTTTCAAGAATTTCACATCAACCTCTTGGTATCATTGTTATGTTGTTTCAATTACTTTTTGCATTTATAGTATTTGTTTCTAACTCTTTCAATTGATTCTGGGTTATAATCTATTTTACAGATTCTAACATGGTATCAAATCAAGTTTTGTAAGGTTAGATTTTTTGTAGAGATCTTGCAAAATCCTGTATGCTCTTCTATTGCATTTTCAAATGATCTAGAGAATCAGAAAGGATTATGAAGATATCTTATTTTTTGCATGAATGAGATCTAGGTGATTGTAACATCTTCAGGTAGTTTGGAAGCATTTTTTATTGTTCTGTTGCATCTAGGAGGCTCTTGAAAGTCATTTTTGGCTTTCATTTCACTTATTTTGGAGATCATTGGCCATACTTGCAAACAAGGGTTTTGAAGCTCAAATCTGACAATTGGCTTGCATATTTTGTGTTTTAATCAATCTTGTAGGTTGCTGCATGTTTTTTCTTGTCTTAGATAGCTGATGTAGCCTTTGCATGCCATTTTTTGGTTGTTGGGGTCATTTTTTGTTGCTAAAAATATTTTTTACATTAGATTCACATCTTCTATACATTAGAAAGAAAAACACCTTTTGGGTTTTCTTTATAGCATTGAAAAACCATCTAGGTATCTATTAATTTTTACATGTAGCTTATATATTTTACAAAAACTAAATTAGAAAGCTACAACAAACCCCCTCTCCATTGGTAGTTGCAGATTTGAAGGCAATTTTCAAATGCTCTATTCTAGCTCATATTGGCTCCATTTCTCAGGCAATTTTTTTTATTTGGGATATTTTTTGTGCTCTATGCACTAGTGTAGACATTTTTTGATTTTGATACATAGAATTTCTAGAAATTGTAGATTCTCACTCGTGAGACTGCACAGTTCTCATTTTGAAAAAGTTCAATGAAGCATGAATTTTGCATAAAACCTCGAATCGAGGTGATTCTTTTTTGAAAGTGCATATTTTTTCATGTACTTTGTAGTGGTACTATTTATTTTACTTGGTATTGTGCCAAAATTATATTTTTAGCATATAATCTTTTTAAGGATTTGTAATAGCATTGAGATCAAGTCCACTTAATATTTCTTGTTGGTGGCAATTGTAACCACACTAAATATAAACTACCAAATCATGTTTTCTTGGGGGGGTTCTTTTATTGAGTGAAAAAGGGGGGTGTCCTGTGTGCTATCTTTTAGTTTCTTTTATTCTTTCCTACACAACAATAGGGTGCTACCACAATAATGGGTTACACTTTCTGGGACATCCTATTTTTTGCTAAAATCACATATTTTTAGAAAATATAATGATTTAAGCCTTGAAAGGTTCCATTTAAAGGATTTTAATTGAAGAGGGTTTGATCAAACCCCCTTGGATAGAACCCTGCTAGTTTTAAACCATACCTATAATGGAGTCTCCTCTACACCTATCAAAATGCTGATAAAAAACCACTTTTGATTTACCTTATGGGGGATCAAATGAATTCATTTAAAATTTATGTTTTGTAAGTATGTAGTCCTTATTATAAGCTTCCCAAAAAGTATAATTTTACATATATTTAATTTGATTATTATAGTTATTTTATATTTCTTGTGAATGTGCGTTTTTCACGAACATCAAGTTCTCTATTCTACACACATGGAAAATTAGTAAATTAGTGAAAAAAATTCTTTAAAATATCTATACCCTAGGTATTGATGTCATTATTTTAACAAAAAAAACATATTGAATTTCGATACATACTTCAAAAATTAATTAAAAAAAATATTCAACAAAACATTATGAAACCAAATGCATGCCCTATATATCGGTGTTACCAATCTAAATTGAAAAGAATAAGAATTTTATCCTTTGTAGAAAAAAAGTTATGTGCTACAGAATACACATCACTTTAAAAAAATGTTGTTTACTATTGAAAACTAGTTATCAAAGGAGACATAGAAAATTTCACAATTTAACACTAAATTTTTTAATATATATATATTTAGAATCTACAAACAAAATCTCACAAATCACTAGTTCTCGTCATCTTCAAATTCTTAACGGTTTAGCGGCTATAGGTGTCAGAAAGTGAAGATTTAGTTCAAAATGTTGATTTTAATGTCAAGTTTGGCCAAAAAGTGTAACCCATTATTGTGGGATGACCCAACAACAACAATCTATTTCTACATTAAGATGGATCATTTAATAGTACCAGTTCTAACACCTTACAACTACTATGAGTGGAAGTCCAAAATGACAATCTATCTTAAGAAACTAGGGTTGTTTAGAGTAACTATGGGTCTTGAAATTGAACCTATAGTAGATGTAGATAAGCCTAAATGGTTTAACAAATTGGATGAAGTTTTTGGAACCCTATGTATGGTTGTATCTCTAGATTTTCTTTTTCATATTGAGTCTGCAACAACACCAAATTATGTATGGACCACCTTGGAAAATCTCTTTGGTACATAAGATGAAATAAGAGGACATCTACTGGAGAATGAGCTAATAGGGTTAAATCCTTGTAGTTTTGATATAATCTAGGATTTCTTCACCAAGCTAAAGGCTTTAAGATTGTAATTGAAGCAATGTGGGATAGAGAAGAAAGTAGTCAATTAATTCTTAGCATTCTTTCTAAACGTCGTTCCAACTACTCCATGTTTGTTTCTACATTCTATGCCACTAAAAGTACCCTAGGAACCACATATAAGATTCCTTCTTTAGATGACTTTGAAAATGAACTCACTAAAGAGAAAGACAAATTGGTTCAAATGGGCACAATTAATCCCTCTAAATCTCATGTCTTGACTACAAATCAGGGCACTAAATATTAATAAGGGTCTGGTAAGCAAGATAAGAAACAAAAGAACCAAGGAGAAAAGAAGCAAGAATAGAAACAAGCTACTCCAAACACAACTAATAATCCCTGTTCTTCAAAAGGTGACAAACCCAAGAAGGAGAAAACTTAGTGTTCCTATTGTAAGAAACTTAGTCACGATGATCATAAGTGTCTAAAGAAGCAGATTGATCACCTAACTCATCTTCTAGAAAAGAACAATATGAAGGTGCTTGATTCTGTCAAACAATGTTCATCTCAAGAATCTTCAAAGGACATAGATAAAAGTAAGGGGAAAGGAAAGGTAAAGGCCCTAGTTGCTGTTTCTTCACAACCAAATTCTTGGACCATTGACTCGAGTGCTTCACACCACATGACTTCATCACAAGGTAGTTTTGCCTACTTGGAGTCATGTTCTTTGCCATCTATTCTATTGGGTGATGATACTCCTACAAAGGTACAAGGGAGAGGGTCTGTTGATTTGCATGATAGTGTTAGTTCTCAAATCTACACACATCAAACTCTAAAGATTTGTCACTTCTTATGCTCAAGTTCAATGGAAGACTTGGCCAATAGAGTGGGAGAATGTTTTTCACCTATCTCCCCTGCACTTTAGGTTCTATCGCACCTAGGGGTGTATTCCCTTATTATGCTATAGATTTGTCTTTCACTGTATCGGGTAGAATGTTCTCGTATATGTACCAAGATATGTAAGATTAACCCTAGACTGACAATATGCTTGGATTATCCTCACTATTTAGACCTTAGAACATGCATCATCTAAACTAAAGAAAAACATAAAATAAAATGGTTCAAATGATTTGTCTTTAAATTATTAGGCTTCCTAGACCTTTGGGGAAATCCTCTCCATATCGGTGCTTTATTAGGGCAATAGAGTTAAACCTAGCAATGTAAATGCTTCCTTATGACAACAAAAACTTCATATCCAGAGGACCCCAAAATATTAGTATTACTTCCTTACAGTAATATGTCCAAGAAAATGTATTACATGTGACTCTTTTTCACTAATCCTTCGATACAACACATTTCCCCTTATATCTAATCCAAAACAATTTAATCCATTCCTTGAATAGAAGCAACAAATCAGACATACAATATAACAAATGTATATTGATGAGATCAGAAACCCTTAGCAACTTTACTCAAAAGAAAAATGATCATACCCAAGGAGACAATCATAGATAACACACACAACAAGTGTTTCTCATATAACTCAATCTAGAAAGAACAATGTCATTCAGAAATTTATTCATCTACAAAACAAAACATGTCTTTGCAACCCAAAGTCCAGTCACCTCCTTCTGCAGAAAATAATTTACCAAAAATGTGGATATCTTGTATCCAAAGCCCAGAATCGCCTGTTTGCAATGCTACCAGTTCTATATAAATAAATCCAAATTATGTCGGCCAAGACTTCCCACTACAAATTTTTTAATTACATTTTTTAATATTTGCAACTTGGGAATTTGCATTTCTGATTTTGATTGGCTCCTACTAGTAATACATTTTTCACAATCAATTTGGTTCGTTGAACTGCTTTTCTCATTTGTTTTCTTCTTTGAAAATCATGAGATTTTTTTTCATTTGATTGGTTTGATCTTGCCCTCGAGACTCTAAATTGAAGTTGTAAATCATCCTAGCTCATTATTTTTCTATATTTCAAGGCTTGGCTTATCATATTCTGGCACATTTTGCACTATTTATTTGATTACATTGATTGGGCTCATTACCAATTATAGGGCATCGGGATTTAATTTCCACCATCAATATGGAGTTAAACTGATGATCCAAAATAGTCCACCACATCATAAAATCAATATATAAAACTTCTTCGTAGATTTGAGAGACATGTGCCACTCCTGTGCATTGTTGCAGCTTCAAATGAGATGGTCCTTTACTCCTCTGCGCTCTTGCACATCATCATCACATATCATTCAATATTTTTGCAAAGTCATGTCTCAATTATACGTATCATTCCTTGTAACTTCTATCACCATATTTGCTAGATCTATTTCCTATGAAATTATGGAACTCCAAATCGAGCCCGGTACATCTTGCAACAAGAAGAATACTAGAAACTTATGCTTCATGGGTCAATTGTATAGGTTTATGACTACAGTCTTCTATATGAGATTGATTCCTCAGATAAGATGATGCACTCTTGAGCTCATAAATCTACTTGAGGATTCTAGTGACTATCATACAAAATGACAACATTTGTAGTGGCAAGGTTAATGCCCAGACCTCCCACTCTGGTAGAAAGCAAGAAAATAAATTCATCATTTCCATCTTGGTTGAAAGAATCTATTGAAGCATCACATTTCTCTCCATTTTTATCTCCATTAATTCAGCAATACTGATATCCTTGGTAAATACAATATTCCTCCAGAATGTCCAAGAGTCTAGTCATCTGTGAGAAAATGAGAACTCTGGAATCATGCTCCTTCATCTTTGGAAGCAACTTGCCTAGAAGAACCATTTTACTAGCATTTGTGACTAAATATTATCCATAACAGGAAACACTAGCAGACCTTGAATTATGAGAGATCTTGAAATTCCTTTCAAATAACAAATCCAACCCAAACTGGTCATACACAACTTCCAATCGTGATTTTCTTCCCATCGACATGGATATAAATTGCAATTATTTCATATGATTTTCACCCTTCCACAATTGCTATCTAAGATAAATGAATATATTTATCTTCTCCAGGATTGCACCCCAAATTCTATCCAGACTTAACTTCGACTCCCCAAAACTCCATCATAAACTACAACAAAAAAGAATTTGCAGGTCCTCACTTCCAGAGTGCACAGGTGTAGCAATGCAACATGTTTATCTTCATGTTGCAAGGTAAACAATGTGTGTTTAAGATCAGCACTAATCTTATTCTCTAAACCTATTCTCACAAGTTGAGGACCATGAAGGCTAGCCTTTTCAAAATAAGCAAGAAAACAAGAAATGTTTGGCAGATCTCACTCAACTAAGCAAGTACTTTGTTCTAAAAACTCATCTCAAGCAAACGGTCCGCCTCATCGAAAACTACATACTCTACAGTCTGCAAAGACACTTCTTGTACCTCAGCAAGATGATAGACAAGATAGCCAAGAGTTGCAATAATATCTAGACTTTTGGCTAGTTCTTCAAATTGAATCTCCATGTTATCCGCACCCACACAACATTAGTTATATACATGAACTGACTCCCATCAATAGTTGTAGTCAAAGCAACAAAAAGGACAACCTAGTGCAAAAGTGCAACCCTTCCTTATAATGTTTCCTCCCATGATGCACTCGTGCGCTACTTTGACACGTGGCAACAACATTAAATTATTTCCCTTGAATCTTTGTTTATCACTCTATCACAGTCACAAATTAGAGGACACCTCATCCCTCCACAATGCTGCAATATGAGGCCACATGGCCCATCATCAATGGTGCTCCTTCATTGCACTCAGTTGAGGATTACTAAGTCAAAAAACTTTACCAAATATGCATTAAAAATATAACTTATCTTGCACAAACCAAATAAAATGGAGACCAATCACCTTCATTATTGAGTTGTTTATCTCACAAACTTTGCATTTGTTTCTTCTTACCTCCCTTTGGTGATAATGCATAGATGCATTGCCATCTGAAATAGTTGCCATGTTAGATTTCCTCACCAACCACATGACCGAATCTTTAACATACGTACAAATAAAATCTAGAGGCCATGAATACTTGTAGAAGACCATAATCAATTATTTAAAACATGCCCATGTCCCCAAAATTTGCACAACCAAAAGATTTTTGGGACCTCCTTTGTAAAATGGCCCCGCCGAGAGTCTGATTTTTTAAATATTTTCTGCTTTCACACAAGGACACCTTGGATCACCACAAAAATGGAGTTTCAAATATTTGAAGGCAAATCAACAACTAGATTGTCATCAAAGCTGGGAAATTTGAAGTTTCCTATGGGACCCTCCGGACCCGACCTGAAGTGGTGACAGATTAAAAAACGTATTAAAACACATCCTAGGATAATGCAAAATGGAACACACACTATTGGTAACCCATAAAAATGTTTCACCAAAGGGTTTCTCTTGAAGAATGATAGATTGAGAAATTTTAATCCTGGAAGTTAGGAGCATGCTAAGTGCCATGGGCCCTGAAACTCAACTAAAACCATCAAATAAAATCCTATCAAGCACTAAGAATTTTCCAAAATTATGATGCAGGAGCATCCCTAGTTCAAGAACAATCTTGCATCAACCAAAAACATTTGCATTCCAGTTTGTTTGCAGTTCAGTTTGTTTCTTTTCATTTCTCAGTTTAGTTCAGTCAGAAGCAGTTTCAACTTGTGGTCCAGTTTTGGCATTTCACATCTTGTAGATCTAGACTTAGCATATACATTCATTCATATACATCATATCAAGAATTTAGAGCATTTGGATCAGTTACCGAAAATATATCGCTATCAGAAGTTGATTGTTTTCTCATAACAGAGCATCCTAACAGTCTCAGACAATCAGCTAAAGGAGAAGGCTTGCAGATCATTCCTTGACTTACGGATCTTAATGACACATCATTCAATGTTCTTTGGTTCATGGCCGACCTTTCCCAAGGGTCTACATGTTGTTCCATTCATTTGAGGAAGTGTTCTATGCATTTAGGTCCGACCTATCTGTGTTCACATGTTACACCTCTTCTTTGGAATTTGTGATCTTCCTTGGCCGATGCGGAGGAATCTATTGGTCCGAAGATGATATATATTGATGTAATAGATCCTTAGGAAAGTAGTTAGGAGTTAGAAATTGATTCATAATCCTTGGTTTAGGTTTTGTGTGAAGGGAGCTTCAAAGCCTTATCTTGCGCATGTATGTAATCAGGCCTGTGAGCCCTAATTGTAAGCCCGCATGTTGCCGGTTGATCTCTATTTGAATTCTATGATATATTGAATGACTGAAACTACATTTGCTATATTTATTGAGTTGTTTTCGTTGTGTTTACTCTTGCTGCACGGTCTAGACAGTTCACTCTGTGAACCCTCCTACCGTGACTGCACCAAGTGGTATCAGAGTGAAAGTTTGAATATTTGGGAGTGAATTGAGCAAAGTTGATGAGGGAATTTCATAAGATCTTGCTATGGATAGATCACTGAATTGAGCCAGGTTACTTGTGTTGCAACCAATCATCGATTGTGAGGCAGTTGTCACCTTGTAGCCCGATCACCGAACCTAAAGTAGTTTACTCTTGATCCTAGGAAGACTGCCACTGAGGAGAGTTGCTGATATTGGAACTATGGCTAGTAGAATAGATGAAATGATGGAGATAATGAAAAAAATGTGAATCTAATTGGATGCTGTTGAAGAGGATAGGCGAAGGGGATTGACATCAAGACCTAATGTTGAAAGCGATGATGAGGAAGAATTTCAATATGTTGAACACACTGGAGAAACCCTAGGAGGTGATGAAGAAGAAGAATCAGATCAAGTAAATATGTTGTGAGCTATTTCAAAGATTGGAAAGAGACCTAGAGTTGATGTGCCAAATTATACTGGTAATTTGAACCTTGAAGAATTGATTAACTAGATAAATGATATGGAAGAATATATTGAATATGAGGAAATTGAAGATTCGGAGAAGGTGAAATTTGCAAAGACAAAGTTCAAAGGACATGCTGCTATATGGCGGAAAGAAGTTTAGTTGGAAAGAAATAGAAGAGGAAAAGAAAAGATTACAAAATGGGACTGAATGGTGACAAAGTTGAAGAATCAGTTTATACCTGCTGACTATGAGTTGGAACTGTTGAAAAGATTGCAAAACCTGAGACAAAAGGAGAAATCTGTGAACAAGTATATTGAAGAATTTCTTAAGATGATCATAAGAATAGGACATTGTGAAGAAAGCAAGGAGAAAGTGGCTAGATACATCAATGGACTGAGATTGAACATACAAGAGGAGCTAAGCCTGGTAAGGATGACATCTTTGGAGGAAGCATATCAGTTTGCCTTGAAGGTTGAAGAGAAGCTAAATAAGAAGCATGATCAGAGACAGAGAGGCAGAGGAGGTAAATTTCAAAGAGGTAGGACTTATTCCAGAGGAGACAGATCATATCTAGAGTAGAGCGATTTTGACAGCCCATTGAAGAAGGATGACAGAGATAACAATGCTTACCGGAGGGATGACAGAATTTTTTACTAGAGAGGAAACCCTAGTGCATACCAGAATGAAGGATATAGAAGAGAAGGAAGAGGATTAGATAAGAGAACATTCAGAGATACTTGTTTCAAGTGTGGAGGTGAAGGACATAGAGCATTTGAATATAATTGGGGTAGTACAAGTCAGAGGATAGAAAGTAGTGGAAGAGCAGCCTATGTTGAAGAAGAACTTGTTGAGTTAGATGACCCCTATTCAATTGGTAAACCAGAGAAAGGAGAATCAATTGTGATGAGGAGAGAACTAGTTCAAATAGAGATAAATGAGGAACCACCGTAGAGGAAAAGCTTGTTCAGAACTAGATGCAAAGCAAGAGGTAAGTGTTGTAAAGTTGTGATTGATAGTGGTAGTTCAGATAACCTAGTTTTAGAGGAGATGGTGACTAAGCTAAAGTTGGAAAGATTGAAACATCGTAAGCCCTATCAGATAACATGGATTCATGATGATCATAAGGTACTGGTGAGTGAACAATGTTTGTTGAAATTTCATATTGGATCTTATCATGATGAAGTCTTGTGTGATATTATGCCTATGGATGTTTATCATATCTTGTTGGGTAGACCTTGGCAGTATGATAGAAAAGCTATACATGATGGAAGAAAGAATACATATACTATAACAAAAAATGGAAAGAGAATTACTTTGATTCCTTTGGAGGATGATCCTAAAGTTATGGTATGGGGAAATGCTAGAATCTGTTTGGTAGATGGAAGAAAATTTCTGGATGGTTTGAGACATGAGAATATGTGTTACACCTTGATCCCTAAGAAGGCTGAAGATTTAAAGAAAGAAACTGAATTGGAGGAGATAAGAGAGTTGCTGACAGAGTATGAAGACATCATATTAGACAATGTACCTGATGGATTACCACCTATAAGGAGTATCAGTCATCACATGGATCTTATACCAGGAGCAAGTTTGCCTAACAAAGCAGCACACCAGAAGAGAATGAAGAATTGAATAGATAGATACAAGAATTGTTGAGGAAAGGTTTGATTAGAGAAAGATTGAGTCCTTGTGTAGCACCTGCAGTGCTAGCACCAAAGAAGGATGGAGAATGGAGAATGTGTACTAACTCTAGAGCAATAAACAAGATCATAGTTAAGTATAGATTTCCTTTACCTAGGATGGATGATATCATGGATTGTTTGAGTGGAGCAAGATATTTCACAAAGATAGATTTGAAGAGTGGATACCATTAGATTAGAATTAGATAAGGTGATGAATAGAAGACTTCTTTTAAAACAAATGAAGGATTATAAGAGTGGTTAGTGATGCCCTTTGGATTGACAAATGCACTGAATACTTTCATGAGATTGATGAATGAAGTCTTGAAGAAATTCTTGGGTAAGTTTGTGATTGTGTACTTGGATGCTATTCTAAGTTTTAGTAAGACAAAAGAGGAACATTTGTGGCATATTAGACAAGTTTTGCAGAGGTTGAGAGAAGAGAAATTGCTAATAAACATCAAAAAGTAGTTTCATGAAGGAAGAACTAGTATATTTGGGATTTGTGATTTCTAAGGAAGGATTGAAGATGGACCCTGAGAAAGTGAAAGCAATTGTTGAATGGCCTACACCAGAGAGCATTGGAGAGGTTAGATCATTTCATGGATTGGCTAGTTTCTACCAGAAGTTCATCAAAAAATTTAGTTCAGTTTGCAACCCTATGACAAAGACAATGAGAGGTGACAGAAAGGATTTCAAGTGGACATCAGGAGTAGATAAAAGTTTTGACTTGTTGAAGAATAAGGTGACAAAACAACCTATTTTGGCATTACCAGATTTCAATAAGGTATTTCAAGTTGATTGTGATGCAAGTGGAAATGAAATTGGAGAAGTATTAAGTCAAGAAGGTAGACCTGTAGCATATTTTAGTGAGAAGTTGAATGATACAAGAAGAAGATATTTAGTTTATGATCAAGAGTTCTATGCCATAATTCAAGCCTTGAAGAAGTGGAGACATTACATGTTGCCTAAGGAGTTTGTGTTGTATACAGATAATCAAGCTTTGCAATATTTGAACAGTCAGGGTAAGTTGAATCAGAGACATATGAGGTGGGTAGAGTTCATGCAGAGTTATACTTTTGTGTTGAAGCATAGGAGTGGAAAATCAAACAAAGTTGTTGATGCCTTGAGTAGAAGAAGAAACTTGTTGACAGAGATGAGAGTTGAAGTGTTGGGTTTTGATGAATTGAAGAACATGTATGAGGAAGACACTAATTTTACAAAACCTTGGAAAACATGTAAGGAACCTATTGTGATAGATAGAAGCAAGTGGTTGGACTATTTCATTCAAGAAGATATGTTATTCAAAAGAAATTAGTTGTGCATACCTAGAAGTTCTATGAGAGATAATTTGATCAAGGAGAAGCATAGTGGTGGATTGGCAGGACATTTTGGCATTGATAAGACAGTGGCTTTGGTGAGTGAAAACTACTTTTGGCCTCAGATACATAAGGATGTTCAGAGATTTGTGCAAAGTTGTAGAGTTTGTCAAGTTGCAAAAGGGGATAGTCAGAACACTGGATTGTATAAACCTTTGACAGTATCGGAGAGACCTTGGGAAGACATAAGCATGGATTTTGTAATGGGATTGCCTAAGACATAAAGAGGACATGATTCAATATTTGTAGTGGTGGACAGATTTTCAAAGATGGCTCATTTCATACCTTGTAAGAAGACAACTGATGCAGTGCATGTAGCTGATCTATTTTTCAAAGATTGTGAGATTACATGGATTACCTAAGAGTATAGTTTTAGATAGAGACACAAAGTTTGCTGGATACTTTTGGAGGACACTTTAGAAGAAGATGAAGATAGATTTGAAGTTTAGTTCTACTTTTCATCCACAAATAGATGGATAGACAGAGGTAGTGAATAGGAGTTTGGGAAATTTGTTGAGATGTTTGGTTGGAGAGAAGATAGGAAGTTTGGATTTGATTCTTTCACAAGTTTGCATACAATAATTTAGTGAATAGGAGTACTGGAAGAACACCTTTTGAGATTGTGACTAGAGTGAATCCTAGAGGAGTTGCAGAATTGAGAGATGTCAGTATAGAGGAAAAGAGAAGTGCATAAACAAAAGAGTTTATAGATCACATGAAGACAGTGCATGATCAGGTTAAGAAGCATTTGGAGAATATGACCAATAAGTACAAAGAGAAAGCAAATGAGAAGAAAAGACATGATGAATTTGAAGTTGGAGATGAAGTGATGGTGTACTTGAGAAAATAAAGATTTCTAGTTGGGACATATAACAAGTTGAAGATGAAGAAGTTTGGACCTTGTAAGATACTTAGAAAATTTGATTCAAGAAATGCATATGAAGTGGAATTACCAGAGACCTTGGGTGTATCACCTATTTTCAACATTGTAGACCTCTATCAAAATCATGAAGTAGAGTTTAGTGACAGTATGGCAGAAGCTTTGAAGAAGCTGTTACCACAACAAGCATCGGAGAAGATTGAGGACATTTTGAAAAGTAGAGTTGGACGCAGCACCAGAGGAAGACAATACAAAGAATACCTTGTGAAGTGGAAAGGCAGACCAGAATAAGATTCATCATGGATTTCTCAGGCTGAGGTGGGCCATCTTGGTTCTCCCCTGGCCCCAGCAAAGTGAGGGACTCACTTTTTCAATAACACTGGATGTCTAATGCAGGAGCATCCCTAGTTCAAGAGCAATCTTGCATCAACCAAAAACATTTGCATTCTAGTTTGTTTACAGTTTAGTTTGTTTCTTTTCATTTCCCAATTCAGTTCAGGCAATTCAGTCAGAAGCAGTTTCAGCCTGTGGTCTAGTTTTGGTATTTCACATCTTGTGGATTTGGACTTAGCATATACATTCATTCATCTACATCATATCAAGAATTCAGAGCATTTGAATTAGTTACTGGAAATATATCGCTATCAAAAGTTGACTATTTTCTTAGAGCAAAGCATCCTAACAATCTCAGACAATCAACTAAAGGAGAAGGCTTGCGGATCATTCCTTGACTTGTGGATCTCAATGAAACATCATTCAATGTTCTTTGGTTCGTGGCTGACCTTCCCCAATGGTCTGCATGTTGTTCCATTCATTTGAGGAAGTGTTCTATACATTTAGGTCTGACCTATCTGTGTTCACACGTTACACCTCTTCTTTGGAATTTGTGATCTTCCTTGGCCGACACGGAGGAATCTATTGGTCTAGAGATGATATATATTGATGTAATAGATCCTTAGGAAAGCAGTTAGGAGTTAGTAATTCATTCATAATCCTTTGTTTAGATTTTGTGCAAAGGGAGCTTCAAAGCCTTATCTTGCGCATGTAAGTAGTCAAGTCTGTGAGCCCTAATTGTAAGCCCGCATGTTGCCGACCGATCTCTATTTGAGTTCTATGATATATTGAATGACTAAAACTACATTTGCTATATTTCTTGAGTTGTTTCCGTTGTGTTTACTCTTGCTGCATAGTTCGGATAGTTCACTCTGTGAACCCTCCTACAATGACTACACCAAATTATAGGTGCTAACATTGGCTCTTATTCGGGGACACATGCCTCTTATAGGCATGGCGATGATCTAGAAGTCTCTGGGATGTAGACCATGGGCCTAATCCATTGGGTTTCTCTGTAACTGCTCCATCCTGCATCAAAACTCACAAGACTTTGACTTTGACTCATACACAACCAATGAATTTATAATTGGAGTTTGCCCTCTTTCAAACAAGAAGTAACCTTCTTTATTGAACATGAAATACTCATACATAGGCATCATTTTCACTTGCTTTGTTGAACACTGACTCTGACATTGATATAAACCCTTCAACCTTGAAGTAAAAATTTGCAAAGCATGCTCATACAAGTAATCATAATCAATTAAGAACTGATCATACTCATAGTTACCATGACTAGCAAGATAAAGGAGCTCACTTTTAGAAACATTCTCATATCCCTCATTATTGTGCTCAACAATTTCATCATTAAACTCCACCTGGAATGCTTCAAAATAAGACTTGAAAAATTTAGAATATAGCCCATTGTCAAAAGCTTCATAATCACCCTTACCATGGATATCACAGTCAACACTATCCTTTGTTGTATCAATATGAATATCTAAAATATGTCCATTCACATCTGAGTAATAACCCTGATTTTCCTTTTCATCAATGCATTCATAATTAAAAGTAAACATTTCCACTTTTGCATTGTACAAATGATTATCATCCTTAGGGAAACATTTATATTCAACATCTACACATATTTCATCACTTGAGGGGTTCACACATGGGTCTAAATTTTGACAAGTATCAACACATTTTCTGTTATTATGTAAGTCAATATCCTCCTAATTCAAAGTGAAAATTTCCATATCTGCTACATACAAACAATTATCTACAGCTGGAATATCATTACCATTATTTGAATCATAAGTTGAGATATCAAACCTGACACCCATGCATTCATTTGGTTCTTTAATGACAACATTACTACAAGAAGTAACTTCATGTATATCTTTGCAATCTGTATCTACATATTCTTCTCTTATGGGCTGATCACAAACTTTATTTTCTTTATTACAGACCTGATCTTCATGTTGTATCATGAACTCTTCATCTTTATGTATTGTGCCATGACTTTGCTCAATAGCATAAGAGCTATAAGTATTCTGAGATATAACTCTCCCTGCATAATCACATTTACCTCTTTCCATTATCCCAATCAAAACAAATATTTGATCAAGATTTTGAGGCTTCAGTTCCTTTGGCAAAGTGCTCAGACCTGATTCATAAACTTCACAAAACAAATCAACACACAAAGAATCTTTAGGTTTGCAATACTCTGGGATTTCTAACAAAGTATTCATGAATCATGTATACAGAGCATAGGGTGATTCTCCTTCTTGTTTCTTCAAATCAAACAATGATTGAACAAAAAAATTAGGATCAGTAGTACTTAGACTTTGTTCACAAGTTTCTTGAAACTCTCTATGATTCACATGAAGCAATGGTGAACAAACTGGAACAATAGAAATACATTCATTTTGTAAACCATTATGATTCTTTGATTTACATTGCTCGTCTACATAAGATGATTTACAATAGCCAACACTTGCAGACATGTATCCCATTGGCATTCCATATTTCTGATTATTCTCAATATCCATTGCAATTGCAAAGGCTTGATGAAATGTAGCAGGCCCTTTATCTCTAAGAAAATAATTCATTTCCTCATCAAATGCAACCAGATAAATTGTCAAACATAATGCATCATTTGGCCTCATATATTCTGGAATATGTTTGAGCAATTTTGAAAATCTTAGGTTGAAGGCTGGAACCAACTCATCATTTTCTTTTTGAATGTTCATGAATTGATTAACTAATGAAATAACATTAGTCTTTTCACTAAAGTGTTCTAGAAATGTAACTTTCTTCTCAACCCATGAAGAAATAGAACAGTCAGGCAGGAATGAAATACAATCCCTAGCATCATTTTGCAAAGTTTGAACAAAAACCCTCATAACAACATCTTCATGTTCAATCTCAAAATCATCCATTAAATCACAAAAAACTTGCAGATGCTTGTTTTCTGATTCAAAATTTTTTCCATTATATTTTGGCAAACACTTTCTAACTTTACCAAGAACAATATTTGGATATCCATGAATATCATTAAAATTGAAAGATTTGTATATTTCAGTAGAGAACAACTTCTTCTGAGAACATGACCAGGAATGTTATTCTAAACTAATCATATTGAATGAAAGAGATGAAGTACCTGGGAATTTATTGCAGCTTCAATTAGGTTCAACAACAGAGTCGCCACCTCTTCAAAGAGGACAAAAGATCAAGAAGCAAAAAGCTCATACCTGATCAATTATATTATGGATTCGCTTCACTAGTAGAGCACCTTTTCAAAGTTTTTTAAACATGTTGCAATACTATCCACATCAAATTTTGAAAACCTTTTGACTCATTTGACTTTCTGAAAAAGATGAGCATCTACATTCTTCCCTAGTAGAGTCACCAATTTTGTTAGTTCCCAAATCTGCACACATCAAACTCAAAAGATTTGTCACTTCTTATACTCAAGTTCAATGGAAGAATTGGCTAATAGAGAGGGAGATTGTTTTTCACCTATCTCCCCTACACTTTAGGTTCTACCACACCTAGAGGGTATTCCCATATTATGCTATAGATTTGTCTTTCACTGTATCAGGTACATTGTTCTCGTATATGCACCAAGATATGTAAGATTAACCCTAGACTGACAATATTCTTGGATTATCCTCATTATTTAGACTTGAGAACATGTAGCACCTAAACTAAAACAAAACATAAAATAAAATGGTTCAAATTATTTGTCTTTAAATTATTAGGTTTCTTGGACCTTTGGGCAAATCCTCTCCAAATCGGTGCTTTATTAGGGCAACAGAGTCAAACCTAGTAATGTAAATGCTTCCTTATGACAACAAAAACTTCATATCCAGAGGACCCCAAAATAATAGTATTACTGCCTTATAGTAATATGTCCAAGAAAATGTATCACTTGTGACTCTTCTTCACTAATCCTTCGATATGACACATTTCCCCTTATACCTGATCCAAAGAAATTTAATCCATTCCTTGAATAGAGACAACAAACCAGACATACAATATAGAAAATGTATATTGATGAGATTAGAAACCCTTAGCAACTTCACTCAAAAGAAAAATGCTCATACCCAAGGAGACAATCATAGATAACACACACATCAAGTGTTTCTCATATGACTCAATCTAGAAAGAACAATGTCATTCAGAAATTTATTCATCTACAAAACAAAATATATCTCTGCAACCCAAAGTCTAGTCACCTCCTCCTATAGAAAACAATTTACCAAAAATGTGTATATCTTGTATCCAAAGCCCATAATTGCCTTTTTACAATGCTACTAGTTCTATATAAAGAAAACCAAATTATGTCAGCCAAGACTTCCCGCTACAAATTTCTTAATTACATTTTTCAATATTTGCAGCTTGGGAATTTGCATTTTTTATTTTGATTAGCTCCTACTCGTAATACATTTTTCACAATCAATTTGGTCCATTGAACTACTTTTCTCATTTTTTTCTTCTTTGAAAATCATGAGATTCTGTTTCATTTGATTGGTTTGATCTTACCCTCGGGACTCTAAATTGAAGTTGTAAATCTTCCTAGCTCATTTTTTTTCCATATTTCAAGGCTTGGGTTATCATATTCTGGCATATTTTGCACTATTTATTTGATTACATTGATTGGGGTCATTACCAATTATAAGGCATCAGGATTTAATTTCCACCATCAATATGGAGTTAAACTGACAGTCCAAAATAGTCCACCACATCATAAAATCAATATATAAAACTTCTTCATAGATTTGAGAGACATGTGTCACTCCTATGCATTGTCGCAACTTCAAATGAGATGGTCCTTTACTCCTCTGTGCTCTTGCACATCATCATCACATATCATTCAATCTTTTTGCAAAGTCATGTCTAAATTATACACATCATTCCTTGTAACTTCTATCACCATATTTGTTGGATCTATTTCCTATGAAATTATGGAACTCCAAATCGAGCCCACTACATCTTGCAATAGGAAGAATACTAGAAACTTTTGCTTCATGGGTCAATTGTATAGGTT
Source organism: Cunninghamia lanceolata (assembly GCA_027924645.1). Lineage (NCBI taxonomy): Eukaryota > Viridiplantae > Streptophyta > Pinopsida > Cupressales > Cupressaceae > Cunninghamia > Cunninghamia lanceolata. The sequence goes on from BSBN01000209.1 coordinate 6,736,184, forward strand.
TATGACTACTATCTTCTAATTGAGATTGATTCCTCAGATGAGATGATGCACTCTTGAGCTCATAAATCTACTTGAGGATTCTAGTGACTGTCGTACAAAATGACAACATTTGCAGTGGCAAGGTTAATGTCCATACCTCCCACTCTGGTAGAAAGCAAGAAAATAAATTCATCACTACCATCTTGGTTGAAAGAATCTATTGAAGAATCACATTTCTCTCCATTTGTATCTCCATCAATTCAGCAATACTGATATCCTTGGTACATACAATATTCCTATAGAATGTCGAAGAGTCTAGTCATCTGTAAGAAAATGAGAGCTCTAGAATCACACTCCTTCAGCTTTGGAAGCAACTTGCCTAGAAGAACCATTTTACCAGCATTTGTGACTAAATATTATCCATAACAGAAAACACTAGCAGACCTTGAAGTATGAGAGACCTTGAAATCTCTTTCAAATACCAAATCCAACCCAAACTGGTCATAGACTTCCAATCATGATTTTCTTCCCATCAACATGGATATAAACTGCAACTATTTCATCTAATTTTCACCCTTCCACAATTGCTATCTAAGAAAAATGAATATATTTATCTTCTCTAGGACTGCACCCCAAATTCTGTCAAAACTTCACTTTGATTCCCCAAAACTCCATCATAAACTGCAACAAAAAAGAATTTACAGGTCCTTGCTTCTAGAGTGTGTAGGTTCAACAATGCAACATGTTTATCTTCATGTTGCAAGGTAAACAATGTGATTTTAAGATCAACACTAATCTTATTCTCTAAATCTAGTCACACAAGTTGAGGATCACGAAGGCTAGCCTTTTCAAAAGAAGTAAGCAAATAAGCAAAGTTTGGCAGATCTCACTCAACTGAGCAAGTCCTTTGTTCTGAAAAACCCATCTCAAACAAATGTTCTACATCATCAAAAAATACATACTCCATAGTCTACAAAGACACTTCTTCTACCTTAGCAAGATGATGGATAAGATGGCCAAGAGTTGCATTAATATCTTGACTTTTGGCTAGTTATTCAAACTGAATCTCCATGTTATCCACACCCACACAATGTTAGTTATATACATGAACTGACTCCCATCAATATTTGTAGTCAAAACAACAAAAAGGACAACCTAGTGCACAAGCGCAACCCTTCCTTATAATGTTTCCTCCCACGATGCGCTCGTGTGCTACTTTGAGACATGGCGTCAAGATTAAATTATTTCCCTTAAATCTTTGTTTATCGCGCTATCCCAGTCACAAATTAGAGGGCCCCTCACCCCTCCGTGATGTTGTGATATGAGGCCACGTGGCCCATCATCAATAGTGCTCCTTCATTGCACTCAGCTAAGGATTACTAAGTCAAAAAAAATTACCAAATATGCATTCAAAATAGAACTTATCTTGCACCAACCAAGTTAAATTGAAACCAATCACCTTCATTGCTGAGTTGTTTATCTCACAAACCTCACATCTATTTTTTCTTACCTCCATTTGGTGACAATGCATAGATGCATTGCCATCTGGAATAGTTGCCATGTTAAATTTCCTTGCCAACCACATGACCGAATCTTTATCGGAGGTACAAATAATATCTAGAGGCTATGAACACTTGTAGAAGACCATAATCAATTATTTAAAACATGCCCATGTCCCCAAAATTCACACCACCAAAAGAATTTTGGGACCTCCTTTGTAAACTGGCCCCCCAAGAATTCAGTTTTTTAAATATTTTACGTTTTCACACAAGGACACCTCAGATCACCATGAAAATGGAGTTGGGAACATTTGAAGGAAAATCAACAACTGGGAAATTTGAACTTTTCTATGGGATCCTCTAGGCCCGGCCTGAAGTGGCAACAGATTAAAAAACTTGTTAAAACACATTCTGGGATAATGCAAACTAGCACACACACTCGTGGTAACACATAAAAAAATTTCACTAAAGGGTTCCTCTTGACAAATCATAGATTGAGAAAATTTAATCCTAGAAGTTAGGAGCATGCTAAGTGCCATGGGGCATGAAACTTGACTGAAACCATCAAATAAAATCCCGTCAAACACTAAGAATTCCAAAATTATAGGTACTAACAGATGGTAGTTTTCATGATGTTCTTTGTGTGCCCTCATTGTCAACTAATCTCCTATTTGTTTATCAGATCACTCACACTGGCTCAGGCAAGTAGGTTGAGTTCACTACAAACACAAGTTGAGTTCACTACAAACACAGTGGTAATCAGTGAGATGCACAATGGGTCTACAATTGTTGTGGGGAAGGCTGATCATTAGTCCAGACTTTATCACTTTTCTCACTTTGTTCCTGATTCTACTTCACTTGCATTGCTCACTCACTTAGATGAGGAGAGCAGTTTGTGGCATCAATGGTTTGCCCACTTGAACTACCGCTACTTGCAGCAACTCAATTAACATGACATGGTTTCAAGGTTGCCTTCTATTCCATTTTGTGATGGAGTTTACCAAGGATGCACTCTTGGTAGGCATCCTAAAGAAAAATTTGATAAAGGCAAAGCGTGGAGAGCCACACAACTTTTGGAGTTAGTACATAGTGACCTAATGGGTCCATTGCCACATCCTTCTTTCAGTAGGGTTAGATATGTCTTGACATTCATTGATGATCTTTCCAAATACACATGGGTATATTTTCTCAAACAAAAGTCTAAGGTCTTTGAGTCTTTTCAGGACTTCAAAGCTTTTGTAGAGAAACAGTCTGAGAGGGCCATCAAGATTTTGCATACCAATAATGGCGTGGAATATGTCAACCATAGGTTTGAGTAGTTTTTTGCTCAGAGGGCATTGATCTTCAGCACATAGTTCCCTATAGTCCATAGCAAAATGGAGTTGTAGAATGAAAGAATCAGCCATTGAATGAAATGGAAAATTACACAGTTCACTCCAAATCATTGGTACCTCAGTATTGGGCATAGGCCATCAACTATGTGTGTTATATCTAGAACCGGGTTTGTCACTGAGCTATGAAGGGGGTAACTCCTTTTCAAGCTTGGACCATTCCTAAACCCATAGTTAAGCACTTCTAAGTGTTTGGGTTTCTTGCATGGGCCCACATTCCAGCAGAGAAACACAAGGCTATGGATCCGTAGAGTAGGCCTTGCATATTTCTTGGGTATCTAGATGGTGTTAAAGGCTACAAGCTACTCCACCCTACCACACATGAGCTGTTCATTAAGATGAGTGTTTGGTTTGAGGAGGATGCTTCCATATCTTCCAACACTTCTCCTTCTATCACTTTGGAGACATGACAACATGATGATAGCTCTTCCACGGATCTTAATCCTCCTGCACCACATGAAGAGTCTTCTTCCTCCACTTCATATGGTGAAGATGATGCTGATGTCTTTTCTTCCTCCTCTTCGAGTCATCATTCAGAGGATGATGATTCTCCTCCAGGTTCTCTAGCTATTGGGCCTCATTGGTATCATTAGACTTTGCAGTCAGTAGAGATTGGGTTGGTGATCCTTCAGATGCGAGAAGAACAAGGTCATAGTTTGAGTAGGCTCCTCATGTCTTATTTGCTTCAACTTCTGATCCATAATCATTTAGGGAAGCTTTTGGTGTTACTGAGTGGGATACTGCTATGCAGGAAGAGTTTAGTTCTTTGGAGAGGAACCACACTTGGGATTTAGTCCCACTTCCTGAGGGAAGAAAACTTGTTTGATGCAAGTGGATCTATCAGAAAAAATTTGTTGCAGATCTAGTTGGGTCAATAAACATAAGGCTCTCTTGGTCGCAAAAGGATTCTCCCAAGTTCCTGGGATTGTCTACCCTGATACTTTTGTGTTGGTTGCCAAGATGAATTCAATCCAACTTGTCCTTGCCATTGTTGCAGCCCATCGTTGGGAAGCTCATCAGATGGATGTGAAGAGTGCTTTTCTTCACGGTGACCTTTAGGAGGAAATCTACATGGAGCAGCTACAAGGGTTCATCTAAGATCCCTCAATTGTTTGCCAACTTTAGAAGTCTCTCTATGGCCTCAAACAGGCCCCTCAGGCTCAGTATGCCAAGATGGACTCCTTCCTTTTGTCTGTTGGGTTCACTTGATGCCATTCTGATCTGAATGTGTACATTCTGCAGTAGGATGAGACTCTCATGTTCCTTGTTATCTATGTTGATGACTTGCTGATTACAGGGAGTTCCTCATCCACCATCAAGGCAATGAAAACTTCCTTCATGACTGATTTATGATGTCTGACTTGGATCTTCTTCACTACTTCTTGGGCATTGAGATCACATAGTCTTATATTGGTATCTTTCTTTCTCAACCCAAGTATGCACTTGATATGCTCTCTAGATTTCACATGGCTGACTGTAAGCCTGCATCGACTCCATTTCTGTCAGGGGTCAAACTTGAGGATTCTTGTTCTTCACCTTTTGTGGATGCTACCTTGTATCACCAATTGGTTGGGAGTCTCATATACTTGACTCACATGAGGCCTAATATTTCATATGTCATGGGCCTAGTCTCCAGGTTCATGTGCATTGGAAAGTAGCTAAGCAGATTCTTCACTATGTACAGGGCACTCACAGTTATGGGATTCATTATGCAACAGGCATGGATATTGATTTGGTGGGATACACAGATTCAAATTGGGCAGGTGATTCTTGTTAGATTAGGACAGACAATTGAGAGGGGGGGTGAATCAGTTGTCTAAAAATTTCTTCCAATTTAAGCACTTAAATCCACTTTGTAATTCAACAGCATAATAATTAATCAATTATGGAAACACAATGCATTAAATCAAGAGTAGAAACACATCAACACATAGACACCAAGATTTTGACGTGGAAAACCCAGTTAAGGGAAAAACCATGGGGTGATTAACCCAAGATTATATTCTCTGTTAGAAGAATAGAAAGAACAAAATGGCACATGCCAATTAGGGCTCACTACCTACAAGAGACACACTGTCTACAGAATAATAAGTATCACATACTTGAACTGGAGAATAGCATCTTCACCATGCTTGAATCAGTTCCATTTAAGCCCAATACTTCTGCTCTGCCTTTTGCTCCTCTTCTCTCTACCACACTCTCATCTCCACAATCCACACTTTGAAATGACTTTACAACTCCATATATATACAAGACATTAACTTAGGAATAATCCTCTAAGTCAGAAAACATCCACAAGAACATCCGCAAGATGTGTAACTCATCCGGTCGGCAAGTCTCAGGAAGAACACCATCATCCAAAAGTTATTCTTCAATTGTGAGCTCTAACTCCAATGCAGACCACCAACATGAACTGGACACGATCCAAAGACCTCCACAGGATTACCTGAATCACCAAGAACATCCACACTTCATTTGCTTACTGAAATCCTTCTCTCCTTCATCCGGAACCTTAAGAACACAGTCTGTCATCACTGTCACAAAGGAATAGATGCTTGCAGACCTTCAAACCATGAACCAATTGAGTTGACACTTCACAAAGACTTCCTCAACATTCCCTCAAATCCGTAGAACAAGATAATGCATTTCTGGATCTCACCAGACCTATCTGTGTCACTCTGTCACCTCTGAACACCTACCGGAACCAGTTTTACTTGAGTAACCACAACTTCTTCAGATCTTCATGTAGACCTCTGAAAGCTTTACTAGATCATCTTAAGACTCATATCTACAAACCCTTTAAACCACATCCTTTGATAGTCATCTTATCTTGGATCTTTACCTTACTGTCTTCACTGTCCTTCTCTGTTCCTGATATGACTAATTTTCTCGATATCCTCAGCACATAGCTCATCCAATCCTTATCAACAATGCAACAGGAGTATGTTGACATTAATGACAATACCAGTTAGGCCCATACTTACAACAATCTCCCCCTTTGTCATTGATGGCAACATATGATGTGAAAAACTATTTTAACCAACAAGACAAGAACTTCTCCTTACTGTCATAACTCCCCCTAACAGCAACAACCATTCACATGTCTTTTCTTCCTTTCCTGCTACCCCTTTGATCAGAAACCACTTTCTTTTCACATGTCCTCTCTCCCCCTTTGACATCAATGGAAAAGGGCACATACTTGCAATTCCACCACTTCAGAATCATATCAGCTGCTCCCCCTGAGTAGCAGCTCCCCATCATCAATCTGGATCACAAGATATGACTGTGATATCCACCATACTGATGCACAACAGTGCACCTTAGTTCATTACCAGAGGGGCAATAACCCCTAACTTCTCCCTGAGATACTCAAAAGATTCCTTAGGTAGAGGTTTAGTAAAGGTGTCTGCAATCTGATCCTTGGAAGGCACAAACTCCAATCTGACTTCATTCTTGTTCACTTGGTCTCTCAAAAAGTGAAACTTGATGGATATATGTTTAGTCTTTGAATGCAACACCAGATTCTTAGATATATTATTGCACTTGAATTATCACATAAGATTGTGATAGGCTCCTCATACTCCACTCTTATGTCTCTTAGCATTTGCTTCATCCACAAAACTTGAGTACAACTACCTGTTGCTGCAATATATTCTTCTTCTGTAGTGGACAGAGATATTGCCTCTTGTTTCTTGCTCAGCCAAGAAACCAATCTCTTCCCAAAAAGAATGCTCCACCACTGGTACTCTTCCGGGCATCCACATCTCCTGCCCAATCTGCATCTGTATATGCATGAAGAGAGAAATTATGATCTCTAGGATACCACAAACCATACTCAACTATCCCTTTTAGATACCTAAAAATCCTCTTGATTGCCATGACATGAGATTCTCTAGGATCAACTTGGAATCTAGCAACAAGACCAACAACATTCATAATGTCAGGTCTAGTTTGAGTGAGATACAACAATCCTCCAATCATTGACTTGTACTTTTTCTGATCAGCCTTAGGGGAATCATCATCTTTGCTCAATTTACATCTAGTTGCCATGGGAGTATTCATTGGCTTTGATTCTTCCATCCCAAATTTCTTCAACAATTCTTTCACATATTTGGTTTGAGAAATGAAGATTCCTTTCTTAGTTTGAGTGATTTGCAGACCCAAGAAGAAATTCATTTCCCTAAGCATGGACATCTCAAATTCACTTTTCATTTGATTAGTAAAGGTTTTGCACATACTATCTCTTCCTCCAAAAATGATATCATCAACAAATACTTCAACAATCAAGATATTTTCATGATCAATTTCGAAGTATAAATTACTGTCAGTAGTACCTTTGTTAAAACCAATCTTCAAAAGATGTTTATCCAGTCTTTCATACTAGGCTCTTGGGGCTTGCTTGAGTCCATACAGTGCTTTCTTCAACTTGCAGACCATATCACCATGAACAGACAATTGAAATCCATTCGGTTGCTCAATGTACACTTCTTCTTCCAAGTCACCATTCAAGAAGGCAGAATTGACATCCATCTGATACACTTTGAAATCCTTGAATGTAGCAAAAGAAAGAAATAGTCTGACTGCTTCAATTCTTGCCACCGGAGCAAAAGTTTCTTCAAAATCAACTCCTTCTATTTGAGAGTAACCTTTGCAGACCAATTTGGCTTTATTTCTGATTACTTCACCAACTTCATTTAGTTTGTTCTGGAAGACCCATTTGGTTCCAATCACATTCTTGTTTCTAGGTCTAGGAACAAGATCCCAAGTGTGATTTTTCTCAATTTGCATTAGCTCTTCCTCCATTGCTTTAGTCCAGTTTTCATCATTGCAAGCTTCATTCATTGTCTTAGGTTCAATCTTTGAAATCAGACAATATTCATCTGAATCTTGAGCAATCCTCCTTCTTGTTTGTACACCTTTGCTTTTATCACCTATGATCTAATCTTCAGAGTGGTTCAGTCTTACATACCTGGGAACTTTGGGAGTTTCTTGCACTTCTAATTCTTGATCAGGCTCATTATAACTCATCTCTTCTTCCTGATTTACCGGATCAGTTTGAATTTGAATTTCAGAAGGGGCTTGGGCTCCTTGAATCAGAACACCATTCTAATCATCTTCATCATATTCATAAAACCTTGAATGTTTTTCAATTCCTTCATCAACCTTCACATTTGTACTTTCTATAATCTTTCTTAGTCTCTTGTTATAACACCAAATGATTTGCTTTGAGTAGAGTAACCCAAGAATATTCCTTCATCACTTCTAGCATCAAACTTGCCTAGATCTTCATCTCTTTTAATGTAACATTTGCTACCAAAGACTCTGAAATACCTCACAGTAGGAGTGATGCCAAACCAAAGTTCATAAGGAGTCTTACCAGTATTACTTCTGATTTGAACTCGATTGAGAGTATAGACTGCAGTGCTGACAGCTTCTCTCCAATAGATCTGAGGAACATTTGCTTCCATCATCATGGTCCTGGATGCTTCCTAGATGGTCTAGTTCTTTCTCTCCACTACTCCATTATGTTGTGGAGTCCTAGGAGCAGACAACTGTCTCTTTATTCCATGTTTCTCACAGAATTCTATGAACTCACCGGATGTGAATTCTCCACCTCTATCAGACCTCAGAAATTTTAATTTTAATCCAGTTTCATTCTCTACCATAGCCTTGAATATTTTGAATTTCTCAAGAGCTTCTGATTTCTCTTTCAGAAAGGTAACCCACATCATCCGGGAATGGTCATCAATTAATAACATGAAGTATTTATCACCTTGCACACTCCTTATCCTTGCCAGACCACATAGATTAGTATGAACTAAGTCCAATAATCTGGTAGAAGATTGTTCCTTGCTTTTGAATGACTTTGCTTAGTTTCCCCAACTGACATTCTTTGCATAGACTATTTGTAGGTTTCACCAGTTTTGGAAGATCTCTTACAGCCTGAGTGTTTCATATCTTGATGATATTATCAAAATTCACATGACACATCCTCCTATGCCATAGCCAACTCTGATCAATTTGTACAAATAGACAACTTTTACCAGCACCAACTAGATGGAAGATATTACCTTTTTTTTGAGTACCAGATGCAATCTCTATTCTGGAACTTTCAAAGATCTGGCATTTTCCATTCTTGAAACAGAGATCATAGCCTTTGTCCACCAATTGTCCAACACTGAGAAGATTGTGCTTCAATCCTTCAACATACAATACATTATCGGTTTTGTTCTTTCCATCAAAAGAAATAGTTCCTCTACCTTTGATTCTACCAGCAAAATTATCACCAAACTTTACCACTCTTCCTTCATACCTTTCCAAATCTAAGAACTTATTTTTGTCACCTGTCATATGGTGAGAGCATCCACTGTCAATGACCCAATCATCCTTTTCTTCAACTTGGGCAGCCAGAGCTCTTTCAACAACTTTATGATTGATAGATTCAGAGGGCATTGGATCTTCTTCCTTGATGGCAATAAACACCCAATCACTTCCAGATTTGTTTCCTATCTCTGATTCATCATCTGTTACTCCTTCATTATCATCCTCTTCATGAACATAGTAACAATTCTTTTGGAACCTTGATCTGTTAGGATTTGGCCTTGAAAATCTTTCCGGACACTTTGAGGCAAAATGACCAATCTTATTGCAATTAAAACACTTAAAAGGTAATTTCCCTTCATACTTACCGGATCCTCTTCGCAGTCTGTTTGCAATAAGGACTTCAAGCTGAGCATTTTCAGATTCTTCTTCTTCCAGGTCTTTTCTTGTTTTTTCATACCATGATAGTTTCCTTGAAGAGTTCTCTCCCAGATCAAACCTTTGTTTTCCTTTCACTGAAGCACTAGATTTGAATGCAGATTCAGTCTTGGGGGGGCATCTCCAAGCTCAGTCATTTCAAATGCAGCCAATTTACCAACCAATTGATCTCTTGTGACACTTGAATGGGCTCTAAATTCTTCAATGGCAGCAACCTTGATTTTATAAGAAGCAGGAAGGGATCTGAGAACTTTGCCAACAATCTCATCTTCATCCAAGACTCCACCAGCACATCTAATGCCACAAACAAGCTCATTTACTCTTGGTATAAAGGTAGTGATATTTTCATCTTCTCTCATCTTCAGATTTTCAAATTTCCCTTTCAAACTCTGTAACCTTGCACATTTAACATACTTGTCTCCATGCAGAAGTTCCAATTTTTCCCAAATCTCAAAAGCAGTTTGTAGATCAACAACATTTGTAAGCTCTGAATTAGACAAGCCGCTTAGAAGGGCTTCTTTAGTTCACAGATTATTTTCAGCATCTGTGATTTCATTTGCGTATTTCGTCCCATTCTGAGGAGGCGTATACTTTGTTGTAGCCATGGTCCAGTACTGCATTCCCATACATTGCAAGTGACATTGCATGTGACTTTTCCAAAGATTAAAATTGGTTCCATCAAACTTCAGACTATCCTTCTTGTAGGACAACATCCTGGATCTCCTCAAGCGGTTAAGCTCCTTTTAGAGGAACTTGGCTCTGATACCAATTGTTAGATTAGGATAGACAACTAAGAGGGGGGGTGAATCAGTTGTCTAAAACTTTCTTCCAATTTAAGCACTTAAATCCACTTTGTAATTCAGCAGCATAATAATTAATCAATCATGGAAACACAATGCATTAAATCAAGAGCAGAAACACATCAACACATAGACACCAAGATTTTGATGTGGAAAACCCGATTAAGGGAAAAACCATGGGGTGATTAACCCAAGATTGTATTCTCTATTAGAAGAATAGAAAGAACAAAATGGCACATGCCAATTAGGGCTCACTGCCCGAGCACACTGCTCACAAGAGGCTCACTGCCTACAAGAGACACACTATCTATAGAATAATAAGTAGCACATACTTGAATTGGAGAATAGCATCTTCACCATGCTTGAATCAGTTTCATTTAAGCCCAATACTTTTACTCTACCTTTTGCTCCTCTTCTCTCTACCACACTCTCATCTCCACAATCCACACTTTGAATTACTTTACAATTCCATATATATACAAGACATTGACTTAGGAATAATCATGTAAGTCGGCAAACATCCACAAGAACATCCACAAGATGTGTAACTCATCCGGTCGGCCAATCTCAGGAAGAACACCATCATCTAGAAGTTATTCTTCAATTGTGAGCTCCAACTCCAATGTGGACCACCAAAATGAACTAGACACGATCCAAAGACCTCCACAGGATTGCCTAAATCACCAAGAACATCCACACTTCATTTGCTTACTAAAATCCTTCTCTCCTTCATCTGGAACCTTAAGAACATAGTCTATCATCACTGTCACAAAGGAATAGATGCTTGCGGACCTTCAAACCATGAACCAATCGAGTTGACACTTCACAAAGACTTCCTCAACATTCCATCAAATCCGCAGAACAGGATAATGCATTTTCGGATCTCACTAGACCTATCTGTGTCACTCTATCACCTCTAAACACCTACCGAAACCGGTTTTACTTGAGCAGCCACAACTTCTTCAGATCTTCATGCGGACCTCTAAAATCTTTACTGGATCATCTTAAGACTCATATCTACAAACCCTTTAAACCAAATCCTCTGATAGTCATCTTATCTTGGATCTTTACCTTACTATCTTCACTGTTCTTCTCTGTTCCTGATATGACTAATTTTCTCAATATCCTCAGCACATAGCTTATCCAATCCTTATCATCAATGCAACAGGAGTATGTTGACATCAATGATAATACCAGTTAGGCCCATACTTGTTAGGATGAGACTCTCATGTTCCTTGTTATCTATGTTCATGACTTGCTAATTACAGGGAGTTCCTCATCCACCATCAAGGCAGTGAAAACTTCCTTCATGACCGATTTATGATGTCTAACTTGGGTCTTCTTCACTACTTCTTGGGCATTGAGATCACACAGTCTTATATTGGTATCTTTCTTTCTCAACCCAAGTATGCACTTGATATGCTCTCTAGATTTCACATGGCTGACTGTAAGCCTGCATCGATTCCATTTCTGTCAGGGGTCAAACTTGAGGATTCTTGTTCTTCACCTTTTGTGGATGCTACCTTGTATCACCAATTGGTTGGGAGTCTCATATACTTGACTCACACGAGGCCTAATATTTCATATGTCATGGGCCTAGTCTCCAGGTTCATGTGCATTGGAAAGTAGCTAAGTAGATTCTTCACTATGTACATGGCACTCATAGTTATGGGATTCATTATCCAACAGGCATGGATATTGATTTGGTGAGATACACAGATTCAGATTGGGCAGGTGATTCTCAGGATCACAAGTCTACTTCAGGGTATTGCTTCTCTCTTGGTTCTCGTATGGTTTCTTGGTCGAGAAAGAAGTAGTTTTCTATTGCTCTTTCATCTATAGAGGCTGAGTATTGAGGTTCAGTTAATGCTGCTACTAAGGCCATTTGGCTTCAACACATTCTCGATAGTTTTATATTCCCTTCTGGAATCCTACAGTCATCTTTTGTGACAACCAAAGTGAGATACAGATCTCTTGCAATCTGGTCCATCATCAGTGGACCAAACACATTAAGATCCACATGCACTACATTCAGGAGTTGATTCACGAGAAGGTCCTTAATCTTTAGTACTATCCAGCATCAGATCAGACTACAAAGATCTTTACCAAACCCTTCACTAAGAGCAAGTTCATTCATTTGCGAGCTTTGTTTGGGGTGCGGCAGGTGTCCTCTTTTTTGGGGGCTTCTTAGCTCATTCTTTCTTTCTCTCTCTATTCTGGGGGGTGTACTCTCTTTTGTGGGGGGGGCTACTTCTCTTTGGGGGGAATTCTTTGTACATGGGTACCTCATCAGGCTTGATTTGTTAGGACCCATCTTTTTCACCCACCTAAGATACACTTAAAGGGGGTGTTAGGGTAGTTTTTTTATTCCTTTTCATAATGTTTTTCCTACACATATTATTAATCTTTCTTAGGTTAATAAAGTGAGTTTAATTAGGTGAGTAGGTTATGAGGTGTCACCTTCCTACAAGTGAGCATCTATTAGCTATCTTGGGAAGATGCTTTTGCTATCTTTAGACCAATAGATGGTTTCTTCCTATTGGTTGGTGTTGCCACCTCCACCCTCTCCCTTTTCTATATAAACTCACTACCTAGCTTGTATTTTAATTCAATATTAGAGATAGTTATCTGATGCTATTTTGACTTTCAAGCATTTCACATCAGCCTCTTGGTATTGTTGTTATGCTATTTCAATTGTTTTTTTCATTTATAGTATTTGTTTCTAACTCTTTCAATTGATCCTGGGTTATAATTTGTTTTACGGATTGTAACACAACTAAATCACCAATTTCAAATGAGTGATTTAGGCTTATTACATTATTTTTTGGGTATGGAAATTTGACAAACACCTAATGCTATTTTCCTTTCTCAACACAAATATGCTCAAGATCTTTTAGATAGATTTAAAATGAATGATGCTAATCCTATTCACATGTCTATTCATGTGTTTTTCATACTAAAGGTGATTAGATCTTACTGCGTGATGCTATTTCTTATTGGTGTTATCTATTATTCTATCACTATCAAGTCTAGGGTATAAACAGACTTTAGAGAATTATCTCAAGCTTAGATCTTCGGATTGTGGCTTGCTATTTCTTACCAACATTTGGTTCCATTGGCAAAACCCTGGACAGAACAATGAAGAGCAAAATGAACAAGTAAAAAGAAAGTGTGGAATAGTAAGGATAGTTAAAAAGAAAAAGCGGAAAAGAGACATAAATTTTTATGATCTACAAAGAATTCCTTAGGTCCTACCCTAGTGAGAGGGGGAATGCACCTAAGGGATGACAAATGGAAAGGAGAAGAGATCTCAAAAGATCTCTGAAAAGATGTGACCATTCAAAATAAGTTGACCATGGGATACAAAAGGGTTAGTGGAAGACCACATCTAAAACACCCATGGCCAAAAGAGATAATAAGAAATTAAGGGAGATTAAGGAAACTATACAAACTAGAATGGACATGAAGTGTTATGTAGCAAATAAGATCTAGGCTAACATGCACATCACCCTAAATCAATCCTTCTCCACATAACATTTGAACACGAATCAAGGAAACTCAATACTCAATTATAGTCCTCAAAGGAGAGCTAAGAGGTCTTTTGATTGGTCCCTTTGTTACCAAGGAGAGAGATCTTATGACTAATTATCAAATCTAGATTTTTAGGACTAAAATAGAGAAAATAGGAGCTACAAACCTAAGACCGTCGAAAACCCAAAAAGTAGTAGCAAGGAGGAGCTGAACAAAGTTGAGAGAACATGATTCTAGAAGGTTTTGATCATCTAAACAAGAAGTAACAGGGCTCTAGGATCCCTAGACCTAAATTAGGGTTTTGTAGAATCTTCTGATATGAGTGCCTTCACCTATTGGTCTTCCTATCTCCTGTCACTTGTTATCTTCAGATTCCTCTAGATGCGACTTGCACACACACAAGAAGAGGAAAGGTTGGAAAATCTGAAGTAGAATGGAATGTTGTAATAAAGCATGAAGGAAAGAAGCCACCATGGGCATGGAAACCCTAGCTTTCTTGATGCAGTGCCACAACTTGACTCAAGAAGTTGGTGTAGCCCAAGGAAGTAGAGAGATCTTCACAAGACCTGTAAGAAGTTAGTGCAACAAAAATAATCCACCATAGAGAGCTTTAGAGAAGAATAGAGAGCATGTGAGAGAGAGGGAGAGAGGGAGAGAGTGTAAGAGTGTCTAGATTGCTTACGTGTTCAAATGAATAAACTAACTTGCTTATATATGAATTCTCCATGATTTTTGGGGAATTAAACCAAATGGGGTCGACATGAGGAAGCATTAGAGATGTCCTAAGCAAACATACCATTAATTTAGCTCCGAGTTCAAGGAAGGCCTATGGTGTTAGGTACCCTTGACCTTTGTGGTCCTTAAAATTTGGGATAATCTCAATCAAGTGGGCTTAGTCCCATTCTAAAGTCATATTTCATGTTTTGTGCATCCAAATCAAGAATTAATTGTTTTAGGTCCACTCGGGTGATAAACTAGTTGTAAAATGCTAGTGTACACATTTTACTCCATAAAATTTATTCCCCACTCACTAGTACAAAAAGAGCAATATATTACTAAAAAATCTACTATAAAATGCTTATAAATGACCAAACATGGTCACATGACCATTAGTAGTTTATTACTAGTCATTTATAACACTCGTGCTGCCACAATAATGGGTTACACTTTCCGGGACATCCTGTTTTTTGCTGAAATCACATATTTTTAGAAAATATAATGATTTAAGCCTTGAGAAGTTCCATTTAAAGGATTTTAATTGAATATGGTTTGATCAAACCTCCTTAGATTCAAACCCCCTAGGATAGAACCCCGCTAGTTTTAAACCATACCTATAATGGAGTCTCCTCTACACCTATCAAAATGTTGATAAAAAACTACTTTTGATTTACCTTTTGGGAGATCAAATGAATTCATTTAAAATTTATGTTTTGTAAGTCTATAGTCCTTATTATAAGCTTCCCAAAAAGTATAATTTTAAATATATTTAATTTGATTATTATATTTATTTTTTATTTCTTGTGAATGTAGGTTTTTCACCAAACATCAAGTTCTTTGTTCTACACACATGGAAAATTAGTAAATTATTGAAAAAAAAATTCTAAAAAATATCTATACGCTAGGTATTGATGTCCTTGTTTCAACAAAAAAATAAAAATTAATTTTTGACACATATAGAAAACATTATGTTTTATGGAATACGCCTATGTCTAAATTATAATTGGTTTGACTTCAAAACTTAATTAAAAAAACAATATTCAACAAAACATTATGAAACCAAATGCATGCCCTATATATCGGTGTAACCAATCTAAATTCAAAAGAATCAAAATTTTATCCTTTGTAGAAAAAAAGTTATGTACTACGAAATACACATCACTTTAAAAACATGTTGTTTACTATTAAAAACTAGTTATCAAAGGAGACACAAAAAAATTTACAATTTAACTCTAAATTTTTATAAAAATATATATTTAGAACCTACAAACAAAATCTCACAAATCACTAGTTTGCATCATCTTCAAATTCCTAACAGTTTAGCGGCTATAGGTGTCAGAAAGTGAAGATTTAGTTCAAAACGTTGATTTCAATGTCAAGTTTGGCCAAAAAGTGTAACCCATTATTGTGGGATGACCCGCCGCGACCAAATTGATGACTAAACCATTTTTAGTCATTTATTAGTTGTTTTGATTGATCGATTTGGTAGTATATTTAGTCATTGATTGTTGTAATCTGGTCACTTATTTAGTCATTTTTTATTCACTGATATATTTAGCCATTAATTTAGTCATTGATTATTGTTAACTAGTCACTTATTTAGTCATTTTTATTCACTGATTTCTGTCCATTGGTAGTGTATTTAGTCATTAATTTTAACCATCATTTTGATCAATTTGGTAGTATATTTAGTCATTTTTTATTCACTGATTTAAAACTGGTCATATTTATTCACTGTCCACTAATTTCTATCAATTGGTGGTATATTTAGTCAATTTAATTATTAATTGACATCAATTAGTAGTATATTTAGTCATTTTGAAGCTTGCATTTAGTAGTATATCCATCAAAAAGTAATAGATAGAGGAATTTTGTTAGATGTTGTAGTTTCAACTACCTTGGTAGACATGTATACAAAATGTGGAAGCATTGACAAGGTATGTGAACTATTTGGCAGAATGCCTTAAAGAGATGTCATCTCATGGAATGCAATGATTGCGGGATATGCACAAAATGGATTTTTTGAAAAGTCTTTAGAAACTTTCAAGCAAATACAATTTGTAGGTGTAAAACCAAATTTGAAAACCTTTTCCAGCATCCTCTCTATCTGTGCCAAAATGGGAGCTTTGGAACAGGCTATGGACATCCATCATAACATAATGGAAGGGGGATTTTTGTCAGATATTGTAGTTGGAAATGCTCTGGTAGACATGTATGCAAAATGTGGACGTATAGATAAGGCACATGAACTATTTGATGGAATTTCTCAAAGAGATGTCATCTCTTAGAATGCAATGATTGCAGGATATGCACAAAATGGATTTTTTGAAAAGGCTTTAGAAACTTTCAAGCAAATGCAATTAGCAGGTGTAAATCCAAATTTGACAACCTTGGCCAACATCCTACCTGTGATATCATGGATACCTGCTCTCCCGCAAGCACTTCAAGTCATGCCTGCGGTGATGTGAGGCTTTCTCGCATCACCGCATGCATGACTTGAAGTGCTTGTGGGAGAGCAGGTGATGCAGGGGTATCTAATTCCTAAGATAAATGAAGAAGCAAGCCAAATTTCCATAATATATTTGTACAAAGCCATATTTTTGGGAAAGCCCCACATCATCTTCTCTCCCGCAAGCACTTCAAGTCATGTCTGTGGTAACACGAGAAAGACCTACATCACCACAGGCATGAGTTGAAGTGCTTGTGGTAGAGTGGGTATCCATGATATCACATTTCTTTGAGGCATTTTTTGAAACAATTCTCTTGCCTTGTCTATGCTTCCACATTTTCATGTATGTCTAGCAGGGCACTTGTAACTACAACATATGACAAAAAACAAGGATCACTGAGTCTGATACACTTACTTGGGACTATGCATTCTCAGTGTATCTTATTCTTGTGGGCATGAGGTGGAAGTTTTGACTGTCGAAGTGATGGGTTCATAATTTTCACAATCACGATATGGTGGTCATTGTGAGAGGACTATCATAGTATAGTAAAATGCCAAGCAAAAATGATGAAAGGACAGTGACCAATTTGATTAAGGTAGTGACTTCACAAATGTTGAAGGGACAGTCCTAGTATCTTTATTTTGAAGGTCAGTAATTTCAATCTTGGAAGACAGTGCTGTAGATTCTTCCATGCCATCAACTTCAGGAAACAACACAATTGGCTAAAGGGGCTTCTCATTTTACACAATGCAGTTCACCAAGCTCATTATAAGCTGCACATAAATATAAAAAATTGAAATATGAACCTAAGAATGAATGCATATGAGATTATTCTTTACCTCCAAGTGGGACCCTTAGTCCTCACGACATTATCAATACAATGGTATGTTTTCAAGGGTAATACTTTCAATCTACAGGAACCTTACATTGTGACATGAATGGAGGAAGTTGTCTAGCAGTCTAGGGTGGTGATCTTTAGGAGTTTTGTGTCAACAGTGATTTCAATAAGCTATGTTTCATATGCCCTATATGGTTGTTAAATGCTATGGCATGAAAGGAAATTTCTTCAAGTGCTATGCAAGGCCATTGAAATTAAAGATATGTCCTCTAAGTCATTTGCACATGGTGATTGAGAACACAGTGAGTAAGAAGTAAAAGAGCACTGGATCATAGAACTGCAAAATGGTCATGAGTTATGCAATGAACTTAACGTTCTTTTGATCACAAAGGAGATCAAGATAATAACCAACATACTGATGTGCATAGAGAATGTTCATGGAGGAGTGAAAACTTCCTTACAAAGTAATTACCACAACAGAGTTTGAGGTGAATTGCACCTGCTATTTTATGCTGATATGGATATGTTCTAACCTGTAGTTAATTCTTGTAGCATAACACATAGGCTAAATAGTTGTTCATATACCATTGTTTCTAATTCAAAATTGCTATACCTTATTCTAGGAGCAAATCACGGGGGGAATCTATACATAATACACCATTGTTTCAAATTCAAAATTGTTGGCTCTTTCACAATTATTTGCTTCATTTATTTGATCTAAGACAACCTGCTGTATAGAAGATGCTCTCAAAATCACAATAAAATCCTTTATTCCGGGAAGACTGTTCAAAATCTTCCCATCATAACAATGAACAAAAGCATTAGTCATTAACCTAAACTTTGCAAGAGTTTCATCAAATTCTACTTTTCCACTCTCTTTTCCATTCTAAATTTTATTCCCAATTTCATCCATGAAGAACTTCCTTAGCCTGTAGATCCTACTATTAGCCATAACTTTACCAAGTGTCGAGGATAGCTTCGAGTTTTTACTGAAGCAGCAATTGACAAAATTCAGCATTACCAAATACAATGTGTTGAAAATCTCTTTGAAGTTATTCTGGAAAAGAGTTCCTAAGAGTATAATGCATAGTTTTGAATTAACCATTTTGCATGAATTCCATTGTATTTGGTAAGGCCGAATTTTGTCAATTGTTATTTTTTGTCAAAATTTGGCCTTACTAGATATAATGGAATTCATGCAAAAAGGTTAATTCAAAATTGTGTTTTATACTCTCAGGAACTCTTTTCTAGAATAACTTCAAAGAGATTTTCAACACATTATATCTGATAAGGCCAAATTTTGCCAATTGTTTCTTGGGTAAAAACTTGAAGCTATCCTCAACACCTGGTAAAATTATGGCTAATAGCAGGATCTACAGGCTAAGGAAATTCTTCATGGATGAAATTGGGAATGAAATTCAGAATGGAAAAGAGAGTGGAAAAGTAGAATTTGATGAAACTCTTGCAAAGTTCAAGTTAATGATTGATGCTTTTGTTCATTGTTATGATGGGAAAATTCTGAACAGTCTTCCTGGAATAAAGGATTTTACTATGATTTTGAGAGCATCTTCTATACAAGAGGCTGTCTTAGATCAAATAAATGAAGCAAACAATTGTGAAAGAGCTAACAATTTTGAATTTGAAACAATGGTGTCTTATGTATAGATCCCCTTGTGATTTGCTCCTAGAATAAGATATAGCAATTGTGAATTAGAAACAATGGTATATGAACAACTATTTAGCCTATCGGTTATGCTACAACAATTAACTATAGGTTAGAACATATTCATATCAGCATAAAATAGCAGGTGCAATTCACCTAAAACTCTACTGTGGTAATTGCTTTGTAAGGAAGTTTGCACTCCATGAACTTTCTCTGTGCACATAGCCAAATATTTAAAGTTCTTAACCAAAGCTTCAAAACTATGTATATTGTCATGCATGACTCCTACTTTTGCTCTGAGTATGACAGTACTTGAGCTTCTGGTGTTTCTAGATGAAACCTATAGAGGAAAAGTGTAGTCTCCATCTGAAGGAACCATCTTCGGAGCTCTTCCCTAAAATGAGGGTTGAAAACATTAGAAGAAAAGCAATACCATATTTCTAAAGTAACAATTTGTATCAAGACAAATGTCAGAAAGTATAATTAAAAAGACAAATCCTTACAATTGGACATCAAATTAGATCAAGCAGATTTATGATTTTATCTTTAGAATGTAGGAACTTTCTCTATCAGAGCTTCACAAACTCAAATTGGATCTCAAATTGGACCAGAAGATTTATGATTTTATCTTTAGAATGTAGGAACTTTCTATGTTCAATATTCATGACCTTAAATCAGATCCAAAATTGGACCAGTAGATTTATGATTTTCTCTATCCACCGACGTTTGTATTCCTATACTCAGGTTCTGCTTCCGAGCGAAAACACCCAGAAGTGTTTTAGACTGGCTCAAGGTACTCTCCAACCTGGTTATGTCACTGATAGCAATCTAAGTTTGCTTGAACCATCCATACCCAAATTTTGCATCACAATCTATTCTCTTGCACATAAAAATGCCACATATTAACCCCTTCTAAATAAAATATTTGATCATCATAAAACCATAATTAATAAATCATTTCAATTTCAAAAAGAATCTGATGTCATTTACTATCAAAACAAAAGTTGTATAAATCACAAAAAATCCATGAAACCTCCTAAATGTATCTTAAAGCAAGTTTACAGGATGGGTTTCAGCATAAGAAGCTTTCTACTATAGCTCTCAATGAATGTATTATAAGAAGAAAACAAAATTCTTCACACTCAAAGTAATGTAGTCAAACATTTATTCCAAAAGTATGTTAGCAGGAGTTAACTAAAAACAAAATGATTTTTTGCTTGGTTTCTTTTATCAATATGCCATGTGGAAATGGAATAATCACTAAGAAACTCTAACAATAAAAAATGAAGTAAAGGTTCAAGAAAGGAAATTCCAATGTACTATTGTGTAATGGTGATGAAGGCACTTATATGAGCATGACCTGCATACAAATCCTTGCCATTGAATTACATTCCATCCAAAGAGAAAATAAGTAATGTAAGGATTTGAGCAATATAAGTCCAAAGGGTTATGCTGTAACAGTAATGGAATCACCATAAGAGCACAACCGAGGAACAAATTCTTGTGAGTGTAATTATGTGATTCATAACTCTATTGGTCATGTGGCACAGTTGTGCTATAACAAATACATAATGCATTCATGTGTGACCCAAGTTTAATGTGGCTATGTTGTGATAGAAATGGAGGCACTCATATGAGCACAATTATGTACAAATTAATCACTGTCATCACAATTAGGTGTCAATCATCATTGGGTGCATTTAGGTTGACTCAAGTTTAATAGGTTACAATGTAATGATAACATGATCCAAGAGAGATTACCTCTTGCTGCAATAAAGAGCCTATAACTTTGGTTGATATGCAGAGTGGTTGTGTTATATCAATTATGTAGTCCATTCAAGCACAACCCATGTTTACTGGGCTATTCTAGAGAGTGATCAAGATTTTCTAAACCTTGTGAATGTTACTCAAAAGTGTACAGCTTAAACTACAAACCAAGTTTGTTACATACTTGAATGCAATCTTCGGTTACCACAAACTATAATAATGTGATCTGCTAATAACCATTATGGGAAGTATTAAAGCAAGACTCATGCTATATAGGATACATTTCCTTGATCAGGTTTACATACCTTAATGATCAAACACAAGCTTCCCACACACTCTAGGATACAATCCAAGATCATACCACACCCTGTTAAGATAGCTAAATTTCTGACCCAAGATTTAAGGTTATTTTTTAATGCCAACAAAAGCATTGGTAAGAACATGACTAGGGTACAAACCCTAGGCCTCCGTAGAAACATAAACCATAACTTTAGCGGATTAGTGAGGTTGCAATACCAGAAAGATTGAGACATTGTAGCCAATACCAAAATCTTGCAATCTAAAGATTGTAGCCAATAATAAGCACACTATGTAGCTCAGTGACATTTGTAAATGCAATCTATGGTAAGAAGAATGAAAGCCACTTGAGGTGTGACAATCAAAAAGAGGCTGAGTAGTGAAAAGATAATAAAGCTCAAACCTTGCATAGTAAAATAGAGATTTTAACAGTGAGTTTCCTTACCCCCTTACTGACCTTAAGGGTTTTTCAAATGCTATTGACAGTGTTAGACAAGACAAATGCAATTAGGAAATGAATGTCCAAATGAAGTAATAGTGGTAATCATAGATTCAATGTTTCTTCTTAGCCATTGTATAATGGAGGTAGTGGATTGCATGTTTAATCAATGTTTTGAGACTCATCAAAGATGGGAGAATAGTGAATAATACCTTGTGGACTGTGAAGTAGTGACAATAAGGTTGAAGGATCTTAAGACCCACAATACCATGAAACAATGAGTCCCCTGTAGTAACTAAGTAGGAAGTCTATAGGGAATGGTTTGATTTTATAGAAGTATGCTCATGAAAGGAATCTTCAAGTGACAGTGAGTGAGCTATTTGAGATTGCAACTAAGGGTGCAATATCCAGTCTTAAAGGCAGTTAGCAAAGTAGTAAATATGCAAGAAAATCAAACCCTACACAACAAACAATTCACAATGTTATCTTGCATAATGCCTTGAGTTTAAAGACAAAAATCTCATTGTATCTTGATGAAAGTAGTGACCTTAATGGTCAATCACTGGAAACCATGATTTTAAAACATGTTATTTTGCTTATGGAGGTAGCATTTTAAGCAAGGCAGTGAGTGGTGGTTTGGAACAATGGTAGGTATGAAGGACTTGCTTTATATGAATACTATGTAGTCTATCTTAAGCCAATATTCTTAGAAGAGATTGAAGGTGGATTATGGAAATCAAGGGTTACCAAGCTAAAGATTAAAGCAAAGATTGAGATTTATTTAAAAGCCACTATCATGAAGATATTAAAGATGTCACATGTAAAACCCTAGCAGCTGGAGTAATGAATACAGTGCCAAAGAGGAAAGTGAACTAGGGCAGATTTAGGAGATCTCCACATTATCTAATCATAGGCAAATACATCATTTATTTATTTTTTTAAATTAAAAGAAATCATTCTAAACCCTATATAGGATACATTCTAAACCCTATATAGCATACATTGATACTTCAAAAGCATCTAAATTAGGAATTTGAGATTATGCAAATATATGTCAATAAAATACTTGGATTACAAACAATAGCACAAACAATGTAACCCTTGTTGAGCAAAATAGGAATGAGATAAGCAGCAATGAATCTTATGCCTCCTATCACGCACATCTCCTTACCATTCTCTGCCATTGTTGATTGAAACACTTCTCCATTTTGGCGGGATACACCTGAAAATAAGGTTTGGACAAAGGTTTAAGAGTATGTTTATTAAAATGAAAACTCCAATTTGGTGGGCTACACTTGAAAATAAGATTTCGATGAAAGTTTTAGAGTATGTTTATTAAAGTTTTAGAGAATTTTGGCAGGCTATTGATTTTTGATTCCTTAAATGATTTATTCAAATGGATTGTGATAAATAAATGACTAACTATTTAGTCATTTTTATTTGTGTGACTAAATAATTTTTTAATCAACGACCAAATTAGTCATTTATTTATTCATTTATAGCTGAGTTGCAAACAATTAGAAGAATTTAGTCATTTTTAGTTGTTGTGACTAAAAGTTTTAGTCACTTAGTCATTTATTTGCCAAAATTCTACTAGTAACTTTAGTGGGGGTATGATCTTATGCTCATACTTGCACTAAAGTATGAAGAGGACATATTTCAATCACAACAAACATAGAAGTCATAGAATGTCACCAAAATTAAGGGATGATCAAGCCCCCAAGCTTAGGATTATATGAATCTAGAAGAATTACATACACATAGACACAAGCCATAATTTCTACATACATGAAGAACTTAGAAAATATGAGACAACACAAGACATACGCAAGGAATACACTTGAGATATCACAATGTGTACATGGAAAACACAAAGTATTGACGCTTGACATGAAGCATACACATAAGGTAGAATGTTAACATAGAATACACATGAAACACACATGGAATACATGCAAAGCATTCAAGAAGAATACATAAGGAATACATAGAGAAAGCACACGAACCACACACGAGGCATGAAGAATACATAGAGGACAAGAATATATGAGGATAATACATGCATCATACAACAACCACAAGAAGCACATAACGGAAGACCTTGAGTTAGCATGCCAAAAGGTATATCAATCTAAAAGGTTGTCTCAATTTTCATGCATCATTCCTCAAGATGCAATAAGAAGAATGATAAGAAGAGGTTAGTTATAAATGAGAAGAACAAGAGGATACAAACACATCATAAACATAATCCACATCAAGAAAAGTGTTTCTACTCAAGGGAACACACAACTCATCTCCCGCAAGATGATTTACACGAAACCTTGCAGAATAAGAAGGAATTGCAACCATACCTAAAGGTACTCTAGCCAAACTCAAGTTGGTGGTTCCAACCCTTCTCCCAATCATGCAAGGAGCTTCAACTTAGGAGAACAAGATAGAATCAAGATCTTGCTTCCAAGCTTGCCACAATCATTTCCAAGAGAGTGCAGTAACAAATATAATCAACAAGTATTTTGATAGAAAGATGAGAGTAAGGCTCATAAAATGATATATGCCTCCACCTTAAAGTGATTGCTAACTCTATCAGGGATCAATTACCTTTAAGGTAGAATAAGGAAGACATATAAAATAGGCATGAGAGTTTTCTAAAAGCACATGCCCAAATGATATGTGCTCTTAAAAGCTACATCACCATAAGGGGTTGCCCCCAGAATGAGAAAACCAAGGTAATGCTTGCAGAAATGATACACAATGGCTTGTGTAGTCATGGTATGGCGCTGAGGATTAAAACAAGGTGTCACATAAATATTAGGACAACAGAAGAAAGATCACATGAAAGCAACAATTGAATAATGAAATGATGCTAAATATCCATGAAAAATAACAAAATTGCACATCACAACATATAGAAGAATAAAGATACATATAG
The DNA here is from genome assembly GCA_027924645.1 of Cunninghamia lanceolata. Lineage (NCBI taxonomy): Eukaryota > Viridiplantae > Streptophyta > Pinopsida > Cupressales > Cupressaceae > Cunninghamia > Cunninghamia lanceolata. The sequence continues at coordinate 6,761,243 of BSBN01000209.1, forward strand.
AGGAATGACACAACGTATTCTTTCTCCTTGTACCTTTGTTTTACCAAGGGTGCCAAGGGCAAACTAACAATGAACACAACATCACAATACAAGGATAATAGTATGTACAAGCATAACACAAATAAGAAGGTACAACAATTGTGAGTTGGCTTATAACAAATTGTCCTCCCCCAACTTGATTATTATAAAATGGATGAAGAACAAGGTGCTATAGGGACCACATTAAGTGTGGTAAAAAGTGATAGAGCCATACCATGTTTGAAGTTGTTGAATTTTGTTACCCAAGACTCGACATTCCTTAGTGGAATGGCTAAGCACATGGTGATATGCATAGTAATGAAGTGTTGATTGATAATTTTGTTGAATCCTTTTGTGTGTTAGAGGAGGAAGAGTGATTAAGCAGTCTTTGAGTAGACTCAATAAAATACACTCTTGTTGAGATATAATAGAAGATATAGGTGGAGTAGGAAGCAACCCTTTTTGTTGTGAACATGGTGGAGAGAATGTAGGAGAGGGTTAGAAATCTAAACATACTTTAGACAAGTGCGGTGTGTGAGGCCTATTTATTTCACTCCCTTATTTTTCTCATTTCATATTTACAGTTGATGACATTTAGACATTTGGGGACTGTTGATCCTGATATTCAGATTCTTTAGACTATATTCCTTTATTTTGGTTAGCTATGCTTAGTATGTTGTGATGTGACTATATCTTGATTTTAATTCACTGATGATGATTAGACATGTGATATACATTTGATGATATTAGAGATGTTAGTTGTGAAATCATTATATGGATTTGCTATGCGATTTTCATCTTGAGATAGTATATAGAAATGCAATTATGAATCTTATTTATGATGTGATTTTTATAATGTTTTAAATGAATATGTGATGGCGTGAGTGTATGTATTTCCTTGCTTTGGCTATGATATATATATATATATATATTGGATTAATCTGTTTGTTCAAGTGCGCAAGTGATTTTCCAGGCCACGGAAAATCAGAGATCGATCTCACACCTAATGTGTTTCCTGTGTTAGACTGATCTAGTTCCCTGGGGGACCAAGATCATGTGTGAAATTGTATGATGCTTTCATAAATGTCTGCATTTTATTATTTGGCCTAGATTTGACCATTTTATATTATTTATTGAAGTGTTGTGAAATTATGTGATTTAATTTACACCACTTGCTGTCTTTTATTTTAGTGGCCATTTTATGTGATTTTCTACCTCCTAAAGTGTTTATTATGGTCTAAAATTAATCCTAGGTGGTACCCCTAAGGTCTAGGGGCCATTTGAACATGCCAAACCCTAGGGTTACCTCTATCTAGTCACCTTAACTTTTACTTAAAGTAAAGTGACGAAAATTCAAATTTGAATTGGAGTGGGAAATGAGTCATGCCTTGAAACAAGACCCAGCTCCCTTTCCAAGGCATGGATTCCCATCACCTTGAAGACTTTGGGAGTCTTCAAGACCCCCAAGTGTGTGGAACCTTCCTCTAATGCTCTCACACATGTGTGAGAGCATCTTGGAGTGAAGGGGCTCCCTTTAGAGAATAAGGTGATGACATGTGTCATCCCTTATCCTCTTGGAGCCCATTTGGAGAGATGCCACCTCTCCATGTGGAGAGGGTGAGGTTTGAATGGATGGGAGGGTGACACATGTCACCCCCACATTCCATTTCTATTGCAAGTGGGATGGGAAGAGGAATGAAAAGGTGACATTCCTCTAGGCTTGGAAATGAAGCCTATATTATTTCCTCATTGTGAGAGGAAAGGGGTTCTTTCGTTTTGGATTTCTGGCTATCTTTGGAGGATTTTTGGAGAGCTTTGGAGTTTTTGGGGAAGGTGGCTTGAGGGAGAGAGTGGATAGCTCTTCTACAACCCTCTTCCATTATTGGGATTTTTAAGGTAAGCCTCAAGACAATGAACCTTCCTCATGTATTTTCAATTTCTTGTGTGTTTTGCATTTTTTGTTGTGTTGGGTTTTATGGGTGTATTGAATGAGACTACCATTCTTGGCATGTCCATTCATGTGAGGGGTGGGAGAGGAGTGAACCTCCCCAAGGTCACCCTCTTTGCATTTGGTATATTTGTGGCCTTGAGAGCACTTGGGAAGAGATTTTTGGTGATCATATTTTTGGCATGAGTGCCTTGGTGTATTATTATTATCATTGAGTATTTTAGGCTTGAGGCCTTGTTTGGAGCATTTTTAGGCCTGAGGCCTTGTTTTGGTATCATGAGTTTTGGATGTAGGAGTGACCTCTTGAGTAGAGAGAGTCCACTCTCCTACACCCTCAAATCCATTTTTATGGATTTTGTGATGTGTAAGCCTTATGGGTGTTCTTCTTGATTTGTGTGGTTTGCTTATTGTTGTGTTGTGGTTTGAGACCTATGTGAAGATCGACCTCCAAGCTTGGGGGTGAGCCACTTGTGGGTCTATGATAGGGAGGAGGACATTTTTGGTGGCTTGGATGTTCCTCCATTGTTTTAGTTTCTTGTAGGTTTTTTTGGTGACCCTTGGAGCTTGGGTGATGTCTTATTTTGTTGGTGTTGTAATGTTAGTTTGGCTACTTTAGAGCCATGGCCAAAGAATGGCCTATTTGTAGTTGGATAAAAAGAAAAGAGAGAAGATGTTCTCTTAGTATGTAATTGTTTTAATTAGCTTTAATGTTACATTTCATTTTCTTGTGATTTCAAAAATGTAATGTGTGTTACTGTATTTATTTCATGTGAGAAAGTTTGCAAATGGAAATAATATGTATTGCTGGTTTTTAAATGTTGTTTAAAAAAAAAAAGATATTTAAGAATGTGAAGAAAACATGTTTATGAAAGAAAGTCAAAATATATCATGTTGCTGTAATAGTGACTTTCTGTGGTTTTATTTTAACAAAAAAAGAGAGATTTTTGTAGTTGCTAGGAAAGAATAGTTTTCTGTATCTTGCTTACAAAAATAAATAATATAGAATGAAAGAGATACTATGCTTTGCTATGAGAAGTCTATGTGCCTATATAGATAAATTTCCATAAAATTTAATTATGCCTCATATTAGTTTATTTCAAGTTTCTCGTTAAATGTACAACATTATTACTTTACCAGTTGATTAAATTGTGAAGATTAGAGTATATATATATGTGTGTGTGTGTGTGTATATCAAATACACATGTATACTCTTTAAATGTTAATTTATTTTTATATTAAATAGTGGTGGGTATATATATATATACACATGTATATATACTGGTTTTTTTTGTGCCTTTTAAATTCTGGACTGTATACTAAAACTGTGAAATTGCAATATATATATATATATATATATATATATATATATACCATATGAAAATATGTTATTGACTGTGCGAAAGAGAATAGGTATTTTTTTATCATATAGTATTTAACACTGAGTTTAGGATTTAAAACTCAGACTGGAAATGACGGTCGAAAGGCCAAGTCCCGCGCTATAGCCGCCGCCATTCATGTTTCTATCAGCGCTATGTTGCAAGGTTTTGAGAAATGGGTAGGGGGGGACAAACCCCCACCCACTACCCACCATTCGGTGGGTAGTGGGTGGGGATCCGCCCCCCACACCCCCGCCCTTGTAAACTCTGCGCATGGAATACGGTGGGTAGCGCCACACTTATGCCCTCGCCTTTGCTAATCCACCGTTCAACACTCAAACTCAGCTGGCTGCCTTTGACCCTATTAAACCTGCCATAACATATATATATATATATATATATATATATATATGTAGTGTGTAATCTTGGTTGTCTGCAGCAAAAATAAATATATCCAACTTTTCACAGAGTTTTTAAACAGACATATATATATGCACAAATAAAAAAGGGGGCTTTTCAAATAAGAATATACACAGTGAGTATACCTCATTGTGGTATGTTGCCATGGCTACCATGGTTGCAGGCCTAGGAGAGAAAGAAAGAAATTAGGGAAAAATAAGGAATAGAAGAAGATAAGAGAAGGTTAGGGCTTTCCCTTAAGGAAATTAGTATTTTTTTTGGGTGAAATTTTAGGGCTTTGTGATAATCTTATATTAATTCTTTTATGAAGTGGGGTTTAAACTTATATTTTTTTATTATGGGGAAAGCCTGCACGTAAAGTCATGTTCCCTTGATTTCATTTTAGTTTTCTTTTGACTTGTAATTAAAATTTTATACCTTGGAGTGAAACTTTGTTAAGGGGTGTATTTTTATATCCCTATGTATTTTAATTAAAATTATTAAGTGGGAATTTAATTCAAACCTTGTGTTGAATGGGATTAAAGGAGATGAACTTTATTGTGGATGTAGAGGATATTTAATATTTATAAGGAATTAAGAGTTAACTTTAATAATGTTAGTGGGGAATTAATTTTGGCATCTTAGATTTCATTTAATAATCCAATATTTAATTAGTATGATCGATTTAATTAATTTAATCTAATGTTTGGGAAAATTAGTAAGTGCGTGAATTTATTTAAGCGTCGAGTTTTATTAATTTTCAAAAGTATTGAAGTAGGTAATTTTTTTTATTTTATTATTTTATTTTAAGAATTTTTCTCATGTACGCCCAAGAGGCATTATGCTGCCAGATTTTTCTGGGAATCAGGGATTAATTAATTATATGATTTAATCTTTGCTTTGTTAATACTTTAATGTTTTCCACAAAATAGTTGTGTTGATGAGCTATTATTTAATCTTTTTATGCTCTAGCATTAGGGTTTTGATTTCGACACATGTCAAAATCACACCACTCATTTAGGAAACATAGGGTTTGGGTCAAATTAATCCTAACCCTAGTGGCGATGCTCATCACATCGCATAACCCCCTAGTTGGCTATCATCATGTAGGGGATTGCGTATGTAATCGCACGACCTGAGATTAAATTGACATGTTTACGCCTTATGCATATGGCCACCGAGCATGCTTACATGTACAGGAGGATTTCTAGGGATATGTGGAAAAGTTTTTGATATTTCGTGTCATGACCATATGATAAATGTGTTGCGTGTCGTGACCGCATGCGAAATGTGGGCATGACACGATGTTGGTTCCACAGGTTCCTTAATTCTTTTCCCTTTGCATCCTAACCCATTTCCATTGTATCCTTGTTTAGAAAGAATTTTGAATCCATGTCCATAACACATCTCAAAATCTGAATGAAGAAGAGAGACCACATTATTAGATTTTTTGAAATGAGAAGTGTCATCATGTGTTGAAGAAGAAGGATCATTCTTTTTATTATGGTGAGGAGGGCCAATCTTTGTTTCAACAAGCCCATGGGGGTTGAAATCTAAAGGACCTTATTTACAAGACATGCATTAGAGGAAGATGATCCATTAGATTTGAGCTTTTTAGATTGAGATGATATATCATAAATGGCCTCCATTCTTGTAGGAGAAAGCAAACTATCAGTAGTGCTAAAATTAGTATCAAAAGTTCCATTGTCATTACTTTTGAGTTTAAGATTTTTACGAGTAGGAGATTGTGTTGAAGAAATTTTATTTACCTTTGAGGTTTTTGGGAGTGATGGTGAAATTTTATATTCACCCATGAAGGTGGGTGTAAAATCTAACAATCCCCAATCATCACCTAAAATTCATTCGAAGGACTGATACTATCCTGAACATTACTGTTGTTATCAATAGAGGGTAGTGGGTAGGTTTTTGTGAAAGAGGGGATCAAATTACTTAGAGAAATTTGATGTCTCACATCCATTTGTAGCCAACTTTTCAGAACTAGATCAGATTCAATCAAAAAGAGCTTATTTTCAAAAATGAACTTTATTGAATGATGAAGGGTAGATGGAACAACCCTCATGGCATGAATCCAGGGTCTACCAAGAAGAAGATTCTATGAAAAGGACCATGCATGACATGGATAAGGGTAGGCAATATCACAGGTCCAACCTTAATATTTAAGGTGATTGTACCTAGTGATTTTCTACCAACATTATCAAAGCCATGAACATTGAGTTTATCTAGTTTGATGAGAGATGCATCAATATTAATTTTATGTAACAATTCTATGCTACATATATTAAGGCCTAATCCACCATCAATCAAAGAGAATCTTACCCTCATTCTATTAATAATGACAAATATTAGGAGGGGATCATTTTGATTTTGAACTTATATGTGAGGTAATTCATGTTGTTGGAAAATGATGTCTATGTTTTTTGAATGCATACAATCCAACAAGGCTGCTACATCATTCGGTCTAATAGAAGGTGGAACAACTACCTTTTGTAGAGCCTTATGGAGCATCCTGTGGTATGTAGGTGATGTTTGTATTAAGTTCCATAGAGAGATCTTAGCTAGAGTAGCATGGAGCTGCTCGACAAAATCGTATTCTCTACCAACATGTTTAGAAATATGAGGAGGTGGTGGAAAAAAAGGTTGAGAAGGTGGAAGAGAAGTGGGAACACTTAGTGCTTTCTTACTTTACTTGTTATTACGGGTATTGTGTGTGTGAGAAACTACATGATAATGAGGTTGTTGTGACACATTTTGAACACCTTGATTCCTTTAAGTAATTTTCTTTGCAAAGTTGAGAATGTAATCAGGAGGTCAAGATGGTTTTGGAACACCTTGAACTATAATCATAGGTTTAGATAAAGGAGGAAGATTAGGTACCTCATGGATAATGATCTTAGGAATATTTTGAATATTAATACACTTCTTCACTATCCCCTTAGAGGGTGAAATAAGTTTATTAATGATAATGGAATTTACATTGTTATCTTTTTGAGGAATACAAGATTTAGGATAATGTGATGAATGAGGGTAATATCTACCAATGGATGATCCATTATAAGAGAAGGATCTTCTGTTGGCAAGAGACACTACTCTAGAGATAATCTGTGTGTTGTCATTGATGGCAACAGGACCAAGAGGACACATTAGCATAACAAGAAGACATCACTCTGGAAGACCAACTTAGTTTGGTAGCAAGGCACAATTGTAGAAGGTCAAAATGACTAAGTATGGACAGGGTACAGAGTATGAGACAAAAAATGAATTAGTATGCCTCTGTAGAAGAAGGCCACCTAATGTAGATTAGGTATGATGATTCATGGCTATGTGATGATGTTTCAATCTAGTGACCAAGTCATGATCTTCTCCATAAGTCATGTGGAGAAAATTTCAAAGTCTGGACAAATAGAGGTAGGACAAAGACAGTGAATAGGGCACAATATAATGGTCTGCATTTTTCCGCAAATACATATTGTGCTCTGCAGTTCTGAAGGTATGTCAAGTAGTTAGTAATGAACATTGGATATGATTTGTGAGGTCCCATTTGGTCCACAGTTCGAGTTGTGATGTGACAGATGAACTTGTCAAATATGTTCTTAAATAATAGGTTGACTGGTATGTTAGATCTTTATGTGGAAAAGATGTAATGTTTGGATAATCAATTTGAGTGGTCATATGACTAAGTCCAACCTATATGAATACTTGTGCATGATGTTTTAAGTTCACATTGGAGATTGTACATAAGAACATGCCGACAAAGTATGATATATTGGCTTACACATTTTCTTGTTTAGTTTGTCGACCTGATCAAGTAATAATTCTTGATGCAGATATATATATCAAATGGATTCAAGTTTTGAGGAATATGGTATTGTGATGTGATGTATGTGGTGTGAATATGAAGTGTACAAAGAAGTATTTTGAATGTGATTGATGTGAGTATCAGAATAGCAGAGCAAAGATAGAAGATTAGTAATGATGAAGACTCAGGACTTAGTATTCAGTTACTAAATGACTACACCCTGACATATAGATAGATGATGTTGTAGTATTCATATTCCTTATACAATTTCACTTGTACTTGGTAGTGAGCCTGGCTATAAGCAATGAGTAGGGTTTAATAGCCCTCATTGTAATCTTTCTAGGTTTAGGGTTGTGGCAGTGAGCCTGCTAGACCTAGTTGTACTTCATGGTACTGAGCCAACATGTTCTAGGCTCATGGAGTGACCAACCCTAAACATCATTATTTGTAAAAGATTGTAATATATATTGAGAGCTAATCCTCTTCGTGGTTTTTCCCTTTTTGAGTTTCCCACATAAAAATCTGGTGTCTATGTGTCATGTTTTGTGGCTTGTATTTATGTGGTTACTTTGCTATCTGATTAATAAAGCTTGTATTTGGTTTAATTGTTTAAATTTAAGAATACTGATTCACCCCCTCTCAGTATTCAACAATTGGTATCAAAGAAAGGTTCCTTAGAAAAGGCCTAATAGCTTAAGGAAGATCTAGGGTAGTGTAATCATGGCAGCAAGAAGATTTAGAAATTATGAAAGCAACAATGAACTAGAACAATCTAAAGCAAAAGTCAGGGATCTAAAGGACAACTTACAAGAAGTTGATGAATGCATCTCAAGATTAAAAGAACAAGTTAAGAAATTCAAAGATAGATACAAAGAAGTTAGTGATCAATTGATATCAACAAATGAAACTCTAAATGACTTGGAAGCAGAAGTTATAGAAAGAACAAAAGCAGAAGAAGATTTGAATTTAATTATGAAAAGTAAATCAGAAGATTGAGCCAAACTTGAAAAAGAAATTGTGATTCTAAAAGCATATCTGGAAAAAACCAAGAGCTATGAAGAAAAGTTCAAGCTAAGTTCTGCAAAGCTTGATGAGATTATTGCCAGTCAAAAGAGTGCTAATGATAAGCAAGGTTTGGGATTTGAGAAAGGACAAAGTTCAAAATCTAGACAAACCAACACCGAGTCAAAGAAAAATAGAGGGAACTAGTTCAGAAATCAAAGAAGGAGACCTAGAAGACCTTCAGTCAGACATCCAAATGCTCAAAGGTATTCATCTTTCAATGGCCACTATTTTAATTGCAATAAGTTTGGTCATAAAGCTACTCAATATAGGAGTAGAGTAAATCAGAATGTTCCATCATTCTCTGGTCAATGTTTCAATTGCAAGAAAATTGGTCACAAATCAAATGAATGCAGAAATCTAGTAAGAAATGAGTTTTATAATGCAAGGAATAATCAATCATTCAATGGAAAGTGTTTTGCATACAATAGATTTGGACACATGACTAATCAATGCAGATTAAGGATGAATTCATTCAGAGGAAGGAATCAAGGACAAGGAAACATTATGTGCTTCAATTGCAACAAATTTGGACATGTTGCAAGATTCTACAGAAGCAAGAATGTGAAGAGAAATTATTATGCTGAAGAAAGGAAAATAGAGTAGAGGAATGATAAGGGAAAAGAAAAGATTGATTTGGTTGAAACCAAGAAGGAAATGGACAAGATCTGGATCAAGAAAGAAGTAATTAAAGAAGAGGATAGATCTGCACTAGCATCTAGTGCAGATACTTCCTCCAGGAAGTAAATTGGTTGCTTTGGCTCAGGGGGAGTAGTATTGAAAATCCAAAACCCCCAGTCAGATAGTGAGTGCTAGAATCTGACATGAGGATATGTGGTAGAATCTGATGTGACAGGTCTTTTGAAAGAAAAACTAGAAGAAAAGAAGTCAATGCAGCACATTGCGGAGCAATCTTGATCAACTGTATCTATCAAAGAAGACATGCAACTTTTTGGGAATGAGCATTTATGATGATTTAGGTTAAGTCATGCAAAGGATAAAAAGGGACTTGTTTGATTTCAAAATCACTTTGTATTCAAGATATCAGACATCTAGGAGAGATTAAGGCAAAACTTGAGTGACAACAATTAAGATCTGAAGGATTCATAGTGATTCAAATAAACGAAACCCTAGCTCGATGGAACAATGTATTTTCATTCAAACCCCATTTGTGAGTCTGTAGAAATTCTAAAATGGCAACTCCACAAGTAATTGATATCACTGAACAACCTCAGCCTAAATTTAAGAAACACCCATTTAAAGCAACATAAGTGGATCCGATGGGTGCGTTTTTAGACATTCCTCATGGAGTTCTATATGTTGAGGATGTTAGGGCATATATACATGTTGCTCTAGACAAGAACAGTGACGGGAGATTCACAAAATTATTTCTGAACCATCTACATGATGATCAATATGAATTGAAGCTAGAGTATAAATTCCTAAAGGAAAAGAAATTCATCCAATATGCAAACTTCCCTATTTTTGCGGAAGATGAATGGGTCCGGTACATGCTTAGAAGAATGCATGATGAATTCATGTGGCTAAGAAAACCCTTCAAGATCACTAAGGAAGCAATCAAGGCAGTAATGGATTGAACTCCATCAGAGGCATGCCCTTGCTAAAGGCCGTCAAGAATCAAACTATCTCAGAGGCTGCCGAAGCCAAATTTGACAAAAAAGCATTAACAATCAATCATATTACAGATCATGGTGTGAGATTTGCCTCAATGGTTTTAGGCTACAAGGTCTATTTCTCCAACCAGAAGAACTCTATTTCTAGCACACCAATTTATACTACCTATCAGATGATAAAGGAGAATGCAGACTATGACCTATGTGAGTTGTTGCTAAATCAATTAATGGAGAACCTGAGGAAGATAAAGGAGTGAAAGAGTTACCCCTTTAAGTATGGTAATTTGGTCATTTGTTTATTCTTCTATTTCATGAATGAGATACCCAACATAAATAATCTATTTTGGACAAGTGATAGACCAGTGGCTATGCAAATTAGGGATCACCTGAATAGTCTAGGAAGTTATGATCTGCAAAAGGTAGCATTGTGGGGGTATTTCAAAAATTTTCAAAGGATGATGCACTCTAGGGAAAGAATCCCTAAGGGAATTGTTGAGAAATACAAGGATACAATTTTTTTCATGGTCACTAAGGATCAATGGTTAATGGAATCTGTGGAACCCAGAACTATATGGGTAATGCCCATGGGATATGAGGTAGATGGACAGATACTAGAAAACTATACCCAACACCTGCTTAGCAAACCTAGAGACACTAAAGAAGAGAGGTTTGGGACTAATGAAGAACTAAGTTTAAAACTTCATGTTGAATTTAGGAAGCCAGAATCCACCAGGAAGGTGAGAAAAGAAGTAGAAGAAATTGTTACAAGATATAGGTTCACAAAAGAACAAGTTAAAGAATCAAGGGAAAGAGCAGAGAGAGTAGAAAAGGAAAAAGAAAAGACTGAACCAGTACAAGTTCTAGAAGTAGAGATTTTTTTAGTGGCGAATATTTGCCAATTGGCCAATATCGCCGATCGGCCAAGTCAGAATTAGCGAATAAATCACATCCAACAGGGCAGTCAAATCACCCAGTTTTTATGTATTATCGGTCGAATCCATATCCATTCACCATCAATTTATTTTATGAGAATCAATGAAGTATGATTTTCTCCATAACAAACTATGTGTTTCAAATGGGCCGACTAATATTTTTGCCTAGAATTTCGGAAGAAAGTACTAAATCACCTATATATTCGCCAATACTATTAAAACAACATTGTGTATCGGGACATGTTTCGCCAACTCCATTAAATGGTTGCTACGCATGAGGACCCATTTTGCCACCTCCATTAAATGGTCACTGCGTGTGAGGGCCCATTTTGCCAATTAAAATTTACAAGTAGTTGATTATGAGGGGCCATTTCGCCAATTTGCATGACACCTCCATGCTAATCTTAGGGCCATATTCGCCTTGGAAATTTCAATGTATGTAGTCCGTCGAGGTTTGATTTGCTGACACTTAAATGTATTCCTTATATAATCATGCGAGATTTGCCAAATCTTTTTGATATACCATATAGAATTCTTGCGAAATTTGCCAAATATGGAATGATATAAATACAATCAAAACTCTAATTTATTCTTACACATTTTGTTCAGTTATGAACTTGTGACTTGTGAGCTCTTGATTCGGATTTCAGAAGTTGGAGTTGGCACCTTGAAGTTGATCGTAGGCAAAGTTACAAACTTACAACACATGCATTCTTGCATTAGCAAATAGCAAGTCAGTGAAAAACTAAACTTAAAGGTGAGTGATCATTTCTTCATAGTATTAGTGTTTTAAGATTTCTTTATGGCTTTATCCCTCTTCCATTCTTGATTCAATCTTAAAGAAGATATTTAGTAGGGAATGGGATCTATATTCTATGAGTATGTCCTTAAACAAGAAGACATTTTTTCCAGCTTTTATTTGAAGTGAGAGATCAAGATGTCGAGCCACAAGTGCGACAAGGGTAAGACTCCTCAGGGTGGTGAAGGGACTGGGAGGCCAACAAAACACAGAAAAGGTGGAGTTAGTATACAGTCTTACTTTGGAACTGGCAATATTTTTTATCCATCAAATCAAGATGGAGCTACACCATCAACTCTTGCACCAAATAATAATGAAGAAGCCATTCACAATACCTCACCACCACCAGAAGGTGGGATTGCCATTGAGTTAAATGAGGATGGCAATACCACAGAAGATATTCCAAGGGATACCCTGGTTAGCTAGAATGAGGATGGTAATACCATAGAAGATGTTCCAAGGGATACCCTGGTTAGCTAGAATGAAGATGGCAATATCGCAGAAGATGTTCCAAGGGATACCCTAGTTAGCCAGAATGAGGATGGCAATACCGTAGAAGATGTTCCAAGGGATACCTTGGTTAGCCAGACTGAGGATGACAATACCACAGAAGATGTTCCAAGGGATACCCTGGTTAGCCAGAATGAGGATGGCAATACCGCCAAAGATGTTCCAAGGGATACCCTAGTTAGCCAAATTGAGATAATTGACTTGGATGAAAAAGAAAATGCTAGCACTGTAGATGATGTTGGCAAGAAGAAAAGAAAAGGCAAATCAAAAGATTCAAAACTGGGGCATGAGTGGTAAATGTCAAGGAATTTTCAGCTTGATTGGGTGTCAAAGTACCCATTCATTGAACCAGTCGAGAAAGCAAACAAAGATGAACAACCAATAGAATGCATGTGTGTGATTTGTAGTTGGAAATGTAAAAGAGATAAGAAATTGTAGCTAAAGCTTGACACTATAGAAAATCATATAGGTAAAGTTTATGAAAAACAAATCATAGATGGAAAGGAAACATCAGTAGTAAGATGGAAATCAAAGGAAGAATGTCTTCATGTGAAGTATGCTGTGGAATATGATGAGCATAAGAAAAGAATGATGAAGCTTGCTGCAAGTGGAGGTACAATCAAGGCTCAATTTGGAAAAGCAATGGAAGGAGCACAACTGGAAAAAACTCTTTAGATGAGTGTTGTTTTTCATATTTTGTCCAGAAGGCGTCCTATGACAAACTACCTAGAGTATAGTAATTTATTATCTTTTTTGAGTGTTCCTCACTATCCTAGCACACATTGGTCAATAAACACTGGATGGAAATGGGCAAACTATCTCACTGCGGTGGAAAAGCAAGATTTAAAGGAGAATGTAAAAGAGTCAAACTTCATTGCATTATCTTTAGATGAAGTTACTGCGGTAGATAATACTTCTTGGGTCTGTATGCATGTGTATACTGTAAAAGAACATGTACGCTAAGCTCATCTACTCTGTGTTAATAAAATGAAGGACAATTCAACATCACATCATGTATTTGAACTAGTTAAGAAGTCTTTGAATCAAATTGTAGGTATGGATGACTTGACAATTGCCAAAAAGTTGGTGTGTATAGGAGCTGATGGAGCTGCAGTAATGCAAGGTCATAGGACCGGTCTTTGCACAAAATTACAAACTACTTGTGCACCATACATGCTTGCCATTCACTACATGGCCCATAGAATGAATTTAGCATTTAAAATTGTAAGAAAATTTCCTACAGTATCAAAAGTTGAAAATCTAGTCTGCGAGCTCCACGCATACTTTTGCCGAAGTCCCAAACACTTTGCAGAATTTCAAAATTTTGCTGAGGGAATAATGGTAGGAAACAAGCTTCTTAAGGATGTTGATACCAGATGGATCTCCTTGCATGGACCAGCTCAACGAACTTTCTTTCAGAATATCCATCCTTGATTGGAACAATGTACGAGCATCGCAACACAGTAGACAAAGCCCTTAACCTCTTACATAGGTTAAGCGATATAGAGACACTCTTAACTTTAGCTAGTCTTCTCCCCATGCTGGATGAAATGAACAATCTTGTGAAGAAAGCCCAAGATAGAACTATGTATATCTATGAGTATAGAAAACTACATAGAATGACATGCATGGCCCTCGATAATCTATATCTAGATCTAACTTCTCAAAGCCCAAATTTTCATAGGTGGTAGATAATTACAGATTTGAATCATCATAAAAATTATTTATAGTTTAATGCAAGTTGGGAGTTATGTGTCTTTGTACGTGGATTTGAGATACCAATGCACAATTGTAAGACAGTCAGGCGCTCTATCAGAGAAGTACCTATTAGAAAGGATGATTTTGATGGCATTGTTAAATCTGTTAGTAGTAATTTGAAGGAAATTGCAAGCAATCTTTCAACAGAGATTTATAATCTATTCCCTTGAGATGAAATACTTGATGCCATGTCTATTATGTATCCTCAATTTTGGGTTCAAGGCCACCGAGATAGCCCAAGCTTTTTTCATCAAAACGTAACTACATTGACTGCACACTTTTTGAAAAGTGTAGAATGCAATGGACAACAAATAGAAGGAATTATAGATGGAAATAATCTTAAAGGACAATGTAGTCAGTTTGCAAGAAGTATGATAGACCAGTTTAATGCCATGGAGAATCCCTTAGAAATGGGATCAATAACAAAGGCCTGGAAAAACTTGGGTCAGAGTGAAATATTGCATGATTCGATATCAGAATATTTCAAACTCTTTGATTTATGTCAAACAATGATATTGGGTTCGGTGGAAGATGAGAGAGTTTTCAGTGCATTGGATTTTTGAAATCAAAGATAAGAAACAAACTAGACAAGAATTTGGAAAATTGCTTGCGGGTGTTAGGAAGTGCATATAATGTCAAAAATTTTCCTTATGAAAGGGCACTTACAATCTGGAAGTCCATATGTGGAAGAAGAGGGTTGTGTAACTCTTCAAGTTCAAACGCTGGTAGTGGTGGGACAAATGATAGTGACACAATGACGGATGAATTTGACTTTGGGACTCAGAATCAAGACGAAGAAAATGAAGACCGGACTCAGAATCAAGATGACTCTTTTTCTTTTTCTGAACGTCAGTTTGAGGACCCTGACTCAATTTTGGAAATGGAAGTGAATTAACAGTTTTTAGGTACTTATACTACATTTCATGAATTATATTCCAAAATTGTAGTTGATGATATTTTAAATTTGTATTCCTTGAAATTGTGAATCAAATTGAATACATTAACATATTATTAATTATTTCATATTTTAATTGTGTCATACTGATAAGTTTTACATGTACTCAGTGATTCATCATTCAACTCAATGCTTAATATTTCCTTGCTAAAGTTTATTTGTGCCTAAAAAATAAAATTTGCAGTAAAGTAGAATTTTTGTTTTTGATTTGATATGGTAAATAAAATTAATTTAACATATTAACAATAGTAGGATATAGAACAATGAACATCAGCAATTGTTGAATGTGTATTTATTAGTTGAAACCAGAGTTTATTTTCAATTGATAAATTAAATAATATAGATAATTGAACATCAACACATTACTGAATTTGAATTTTCTATTGATTTTTAAATGAAAGAGTACATAGAACCAATGAAAAATCTTGCTCAAGAGTCAAAGACAACTCTGCACAGAGCTAAGTTGGAACTCGGAAAGTTAAAACTCATAATATCAATATCAAATCATTCTAACAATTTTTTTAGCAAATTCCATTGTTCAGGGGGTGGAATTGTCATTTCTTCTAGCTGATGTTGTCTGACTTGAATTTTTGTTAACAATGTATAATCTAATTTCAATTTGGATCCTAGGTCTGACTTGAATGTTTCAGCCAAATATACATTCAAGAGTATCAGTTGTTTGATGAAATCCAAAATGTTTGCCTCATCTGGGTTCCCAAGAAATTGGTCCAAATCAATCTTCCTTGCATCCTCCATCTTCTTTCTGAAATTATCCTTTCCAATGAATCGGTCATTTGTGTCAAAACCTTGTGGCAAACCAAGCTTTGTCAAGTTCCTTACCTTTTCATCCTCATTCTTAATCTTTGTTGCAGCCTCAATCATAAATTCTGTTGTTTCACGCATTCTTGAACATTGTTTAATGATAGATGTCACCTTCATTGCGGCTTCAATCTGATTAGTAATGCCTTTTGAAATCAATTCATTGTCATTGGCTTTGTAGACTATTTCTAGAACTTGATTTACAGATTTCTATTCTGCCTGTAGTTGCAAATTTGTGTTGTCCATTAAATATTTGCTCAACTTATCAAAATGTAGTCTCATGGCATCAATGACTTGAAAGAATTCACACAATTGATCAAACCTCTACATTATTTCTTCCCAAATCTTTTGTTTCATGTGCTTGATTGTTTGTCTACAAAATTCAGTTAACTTTTTTTTACAAGATTTTATTTCATTTTTTGCTTCCATAAGTTGTGCAGCCAATGGTCCATTTTTTTGCCTCTCTTTCTCCAATTTTTGTTCCCACTATTCATTTGCTTTCCAAATGCTTTGTCTTAATTTTTCTGAAGTGAATTTTTCCTCATTATATTTCTTTTTGATCTCATCTAACTCTTACTTCAGTCCATTCAATTCCACCTCTATTTGTTTATCCTCTTTGCTTGTTGATGTAGAGGCAAATTTTTTATTCTTTTTTCTAATTCATTGCTCTTGTTATTTGCTGCTTTCCTCTTTGCTTTCTCATTTGCTAAATCTGTCTGTAATTTTTCTATTTGATTCTGCAACTTTTTTTTCTCTCTATCATGCTTTAGCAATGATGTATACACCAATTCATTGTTCTTCTTTGATATATTAATTTTGTCAGTATTTTTTAATCCAGAAAAATCAAATTGCAAACTGCTCACCTGAAATTTAGATCGATCCATCTAATTTTCTAGTTTATTTTGAGTTGTGGGAACAACAAATGTGTACTCCATGATTTCTATATTTGTGTCAAATGTGGGTAATATCATGGTTGTTGCAGGATTTGAAGTTACAGCAGACACACTCTCCATCAGTTGCTTCTTAACCTTTTTATACAATTCTGATTTCTTTTTAAACTCTTGAATGTAATCAAAACCCGGGGGACACAGGAATAAGGGAATGCTTGAATGGTGAAGGAATAGGAGTACTTGCAATTTCTGTTATAGCCACACTAAATGGGGGAGTGCCTGGAAATAATTCTTTTGTAGTGGAACTGGTAGTTGGACTTGGACCTGCCATAATCCTTTGTCTCTTCTATGTCCCTTGATCATTGAGTGTTTGTGTGGTATCTTGTATTGGTGTCCTCTTGTGTGTAACTTGTTGTTGGACCTGTTGTCGTAGCACATGTTGACTAAGTTCTCCACCAGTGGCAGTGACAGTTGCACTAGGCTCTCCACCATGGGCATGTCCAATTTGTGATTGCATCTGACCATGAGGATAAGGATTTGAATCTGTAACATATTCAATTCTTCTAGTTCTACTTGTATGAGCTTGGTGTATTTTATCAGCTTATTCAGCTCCAAGGCCTCTTTTATCAAATGGTTTTCTAGCAGTGGTGACTACATCTATTGGATTCCAAATGCCTTGTCCTTGGGACCCCCAAACCACCACCTTGATAACCCAACTTTTCTGCTATGACTGCTCCTGAAGTATATGATTTTTTTGTGTTCTGACTTAAACCAGGTTTGTAAATGCTTTGTTCATCTGGATCCCTATCATCATCAGGTTCATCATCTCTATCACTTTCAATTTCTTCAACTTCACATTCATTAGGATGCTCTATATTCCACAATTTGCTAAACTCTTCATCTTCATCGATTTTTCCATAGTCTTCATCAGTTCTCGGTTCACCTAGATCCTTCCTCTTAGACCAAAATGCAGCAATTTTTGACCGTGTCCAAGATTTTTTTGTAACAGAATCATCTAGACAATTTGGCATTTTTTCTCTAATAGATGGTTTATCACTTTTTCTATAAAAATTGTTGTACCTCCTGATTTCATTCTCTGTTGGTGCTCCTGTAATTTGGACCTGGTGCAATGCCATAATTTCTGCTGACAACTATTCAAAAGAAATACCTTTCTTAGCAGCAGTTTTCTCCATTGCAATTTTGACCTCATCCCAGGAATCCTTGTTTCTCAAGTTTTCAAGCAAGGGTTTATATTGATCTTGAATTCTACTTGCAGCATTCCTATTGGCCACAATCATTGTTTTAATGGTGTCACATGGATCATACTACCAATGATAGAGAACATCAAAATTAAAAATTTTCAAAAGATCTCGTGCCACCTTAAATGCTTTTCTCTCAAATGTGAACCCTCCACATGAAAAAGGTAAAGAAGGAAATAAGGTCTTCTTTTGTTGATCAGCAAAGTGTAGTTCATCAGTACTCTGCATCTGCCTTACATATTCCAATGCAAAAACCCTTTTTGTCACATGTATTGGAAGTTTGTATGGCTCTACTTCTGATCCATAAAATCTTAGCACAGTATATTCTTCCAATAAGTACCAATCAGCCAATTGTATTTCTTTTCCTAGTTGAATGAAATCTCTACATGATATAGGCAATCTAGGCATTGGACTATTTGTAATTGCTTGATGTAATGGACCCAAAAAGTAGTCTACAAAATGATTGTAGTGCTTTCGAGAATCATGCATCCTTATCTTAGTGGTCCAATCATATACTGGAGCCATTTTATTTTCCTCAGCATTGCTATAGGGCTAAATCTGAAGCTTGTTGTTCTGAAACATTCCACTAAATTTGAATAAAAAAAAAATAGCACAAGTATGTTGTGAACCTAAATGTCTTGGTGGAACCTCCTTTAATCATTCAAAATTGTTTATGCATGGATTCTACAATGTGCTCAATAAATTTATATTTGACATGTACACCATTACCATAATGGATATTATATACCATTTCAAGGAGGCTTGCACACTTCCCAATTGCTATCAGGCAAAATGCTAGCATGGAAATAGTATCCTGAGCCCATGATTTAATAATTTTCAAAGGATAAGGAGGCTTATGGTTATCTTTCAAGATATTTTTTTATTCAACTATTTTATTTAGGAAAGAATTCTTGCTCCTTTCATCCGCTGCTTCATAATCACTAGCAATCTTTTCTAGGTCAATGTGGACGTCTCCAAATTCTTGGGTTGTAAACCCCAACACTTTTCCAAATTCTTCTGCATTAATGGATAAAATTTCTTCTTTGGTATCCTTATTTACAATTTCTCTTTTGTTACCATCACAATTGTGGGCATAGACCATGATAAATTCTGGGCAAGGGAAAACCTCATGTAACATCATGCACCCTAATCCAATTACCCATAGTGCATTGATACTATCAACTTTCTTTTTCTTGGCAGCCTTATTCTCACATGAAAATCTAAGTTCTAAGGTAAATCTACCATACATGTTAGGATCATAAATATCATGGTATTCATCAGTCAAACCTGAGGTTTTAAGCAATTTAGAATAATTTATTTTTTTATCTGTACTTGCTCTGCCTTTCCCAAAAACTTTGTCTGGTCTGCTAGTGGTGGTAGACATGCTTATATAGTGTGAAATTTTTCTTAAGTCTCTCAACCCTAAATGCAAAGTTTGACAAAATAAGATTTTAAGAAACGATGAAACGTAACCTAGGGTTTCTATGTTTTGTCTTACCGGCTTTGTTGGAAATGACACTACAATGAGCAATCTGAAATCTCCCTGGTGCACTGCAACGAGCAATATGAAATCTCCCCAATGCCCTGTGTGCTGACCCTCTCGGCTCTCACTTAAAAATAAAATTACTTAGCAGTAAAAAGTAGAAACTAGAAAGTTTGCTTTTTTTTATTAAGTGACTTTTTTAGGGAATGAAATGTCAAGTCAAGTTTCAACATGTCGCTATTAGTACATGTCTGATAGCTGTCCTGCATTGACAGCTCACATCAATCTCTAAACCATTGATCTTTGTAAATCTAAGGGTTTAGGGTGATTCCAGAGATTTAAGTTCACAAGCCTAGGATTCTGTGCATTTTATTCCAGAATGCAACTAGAACCATCCATCAAATGTTCATTGAACGATGAGTATTTTATGATATAAACAATAAACATAATCTGCATTTCTTCATTCATTTAATTACAGTCACACTTTTCATTTAATTACATTCTATTTAATATTAATAAAAAAATTATTCATAGTTTTTTGGTCTCGTGGACGTCAACTTTCATTGCTTCATTCATTGATATTAATTCAAAGAAATTGTTACAGTTGGGGGATAGCTATGCACCTACGCCCCTGGCATATCAGTATGTTACACAAAATTCCCAGACATATTCTTTCCCATGATAATATAATATATTACATCAAAATTAAACATTCAACACAGAGAGCCCATGTTCTAGAATCCTGAATAACCCTGAGCTATTTCGATTTAGAAGAAAAACACAAACAACTTGGAGACAAATAACAATATACATGCAACAAAGCATTACTCATTTAAAAACAACATGAAACTGCTAAATTTATGCCACCCAGCAAGACTGTATCTTATTATTCCGTCAAAATTTGCCAAGTCTAAAACAACCAACCCTATGAAATGACTCAATGAGCAAGACAATTCCTTTATAGATCAGGAACATCTTATCAGCATTGAATACATTGTACTTCAAATTGTTACAGATATAGAGAACAAAAGCTTGTCAATCCTCAGTTCCATATTTGTCATTCCACTCATCATATGTCTCCTCTATCGGCCAAGGGAATGAAAGTATTTCTTCAATCTGGCCATTATGGCTGACATACCTGGCATCCAGCATACCTTTTACGTGGTTAGAGAATGTAGAAAGATTCCTTTCAAGAGTGTACAGATTGTCCAACGCTAAGCTCAGTACTTGCATACTCATAGTTGGATCACTTGCAATTGCATCACAACAAGTGGGAATTAATCGAAAAAAATTGTCTACAATCTCCTTTCTCTAGTTGTCCAACTCTTTTGTTTTGCCAACACCATCCAAGATGGGAGGTAACCACTTAGTGTCCAACCCTTCAAAACCCTGCAACCTATCTTTCACAACTAAATCAAATTTCAACTGGAAACTAGCCACATCCTGAAAACACTTCAAAATGTTAAGCACCTTCAATATGTCAGCAAGTACATTGGAATCATACCTAGCACACCTCATAAATTCTTTGACTTTTTCAGTTCTATGTAACCAATTTTTTTTAAGCTCATTAGTCTCTGTTTGTCAGACTCATGCTTTTCATAGGCTCGTCTCAACTATAAGTAGGATTTCCAAGCCTCATCAACTTTGGTCAAAATGTTTGTTACCTTGTTCTTGATCAAGTTGGTGACCATCTCTTTAACCTTCTTATCCTTTTCCCCCTTCAATCTCCTATTATCCTCCTTCAACTCTCTAATCTCTACAAGGAGAGGCTCTGTATCCACTGGAACAGATTCTGTAGTTGGGATCACTGGAGGAGGGGCTAAAGTACTGGCTACCAATGACAGTTGCTACTTCAACATGTTTATCTCTGCAACTGCCTTAGAATAATCAAGTTGTAGCTGATTGTAATCCTTTTGCAATTTGTTAGCAGTTTCTTCTACAAATTGTGCAATCTATACATTTAGGCTTACAACCTAAGGAGCAGGGGTATCAGATACTCTTTTTATTATTACATCCCCCATCAGCTCTCCTAATTGAACCCTAGGCTTTTTGTTGTTTGGGGCTAGAGCCCACATTGCCAATGTGTTGAATTTAGGGTTGAAGGCTGCACTAGAGAGTTCCCTTTCAATCTCTTCCCCTGTCACATCTAAATCATCTCTGGTGATTGTATCAAAAGCAGTGGCATCTAATAGAGTCCAGTGAGGTAGAAGTAGAACATTACTTTTTGCCACCAGTGTTCTCCCTTCCTCTGGAGTCATTTTACTTATAGACTGTTGTACTTCTTTTAGGACCCTCTAAGTAATATCAGCATACTCCTTTGGGTCTACTCCAGCCTTCGCATCTTCAATTTTCTTCTGAAATTCCTCACTCCTCACTTTCAAAACATAGCTCCTAAATTTAGGAGTGTTGACAAATTCATCATCCTCTATAAACTTGTCATAGGCCATCACCCTAACATCTTCAATATCAAAAGTAGGGTTTCTCATTACTCTCAGTGCCCTATTCTCTAGGGATGAATAAGGTCTCAGTCTATCAGGTGAACGAGCTCCAGTTTCTTGTGCATGTTCCTCCTCCCCCTCTAGGTCAACTACCTCTATCTCCTCTAGGTTCTCCAAATCAATAATCTTGGCCCTTTTGGCAGGGGAGGGGCCAACTGATTCCCTTTTTACATCATACTCTCCACTTGAGCTATGATGCTCATAAGCATATCTCTGTTCTCTTGTAGGGGCAGAGGCAATCAACTGTTCTGCATTATCCAGTATTTTCTCAATTCTCTCGATTGGGTCTTGCACTTCTGCAAATGTACCTGGATATGCGGGATTCATGTTTCTCTTCATATTCTCACTGGCCATGATAGTAGACCACTTGATCCTCAAGTGGTGGACTTCATTCATAGTAAAACAATTCCTAGCAATGTCCTCATCATAATCCATTTGATGAAAGTTCTAGACACTTCCCTTGTAGTTGTTGACTCTGAATCTGGTTTTGCTGGTGAATCCCACAGGGTCAAAATACCTTGGTTGTTCCAAATACATTCCAAAAAATTGTATAATTGAATAAATTTGGTCCAACCCACTCTTATCAGGGATCACAAAATCTGATGGAAGAAGGGAAGAATGAACCTTTATTGCAGTTCCTAAAGTGCTTTTTGTCAGAATCATTTAACTTCCTTATAACTTCTAAAAATGCCACCCTCTTTGGCACATATTTGGGCAATATGTGAGGTGCAGTCTAGCATCCATAGACCCTTATGCAAGTAGTATGCTCATGATAGAACCAATCACCCCAATTGTGATCAATTCCAAGGTGGGGAGTCATGTCCAGAGGTTGTAAGAAATCCATTACATCAGGATGCAACCTTTCACCCTCTGGCTCCAAAAATCCAAGGATTCTCCTCACAAAATATTCTTCAAAGATGACATAATCTGTTGTGACACAGTGCATATCTAGTATACATGTCCATCCTTGCACTGGCAGCTTGTTCCCTTGAGCATCTGAATCCTTGACATGCATATTGTGGTGCCACATCCCTGATCAAGAAAATAAGTACATATGGCACAACAAGGAGTAGTGTATGAATTCAAGTTGGACATTCAGTTTAGACAAATTATTTTTTATCTTTTTCATTTGATCATGCATACGTCAACTATGAAATTGGCATAATCATATGGTTCCTTGACATCTGGTCTCTGAATATCAACAACCATCATCATCAAAGAAATAGACATTCTTTCTAAAGCATCTCTGACTAATACTTAACACAGACTATGCTAGGTTCTGAAAAAATATTCATTAAACATACTGCAATGCAAAGGCTCCACCTCATCATCTGAAATCTTTACCAATTTCCCACCAACACCCCTTGGCCTGTGCTTTGGTAAGTAATATTCCCTGTACTGTCGTTTCACAGTGTCAATCTGGTATTTTTTCTTGAAAGCCCTGAGGTCAATTTGTTTGTTGGCTGCAGGGTCCAAGTTGAATATAGTGGCAATGTATCCTTTGGTAAACTTGATCAATGTTGAACCATTTCCATCTATTATTGTCCTAGTGGCTGGATTATACCTTGATGTTGTTGACCTAATTAAGTCAGGGTAGGGGAAAACATTGGAACAAATGAGCTTGGCTAAATCATATTTCTAGGCATGACAGATAGGGGCCTTATAATTCATCCTCTTATGCCAATGCTCAAAGAGGATCCTATTGACCTATTTTTCCTCTAGTAGGAGTCAAAATAATTCAAGCAGGATCAGTCAGTATGCATATCCCCATGAAAGCCATATTTGTGATCCTAAGGTCTCAACCCAAATTTCAAAATTAGAAGCTTGCCTAAAGAGGCTTACCATGTGAAAGAGCTTGGAAAAATAGGTAGGTTTGTTTTTTACATCACCCTAAAATTTGCTAAAAGGAACAAGTTATGTGGGGTCATCATCTGGTCAAGCCCTGATGTTCTAACATCAGGTGATATTTCTAATATCAGGTCATGTTTTAAACATCGGGTGATATTTTTAAGATCGGATGATATTTTAATATCGGGTGATCTTTGAATATCATCCTGACGTTATTTTTCACTTCATGTTCACTGGATCACCCAACATGCTATTGACGTCATTCCTATGTTAGGGCAATGTCTGCTTGTTTCACAGCTTCATGCATATTCCTGCCGGGGGTGATACTTCCAAATATCAGTCATATTCCAAAGATCACCCCGATCTTACGATGAGGCTACAGTGCAACCTGATATTTTGCGGGGATGATATTTCTGAATAGCATCTTGCCCCGAATATCATGATGATGCCGTCAAGGCCCGAAAGGGGTCATATTTTCTTTAACACCAGTTAGCATTTGAAGATCATCCTGATTTTCAAACATCGGGGTGATATTTCACATCAGGGTGATATGAATTATTAGGTTGAGCTCGTCAGGAGGATATTTCGCAGGTCTTGAAGATGATGATGGGCTCAAGGCTAATTTCATATCGGGGTGACTTTTCATATCGACCGGACATGTCGATGGCTCGCCGATGTTAGAGGTCTGGCTGACGGGTGATGATGCTGAAACCTGCTGACGTTAGGGTGATATTTAGAGCAACAGGATATCATGATGAAGGAGGATGATGATGAGGTTCATGATGATGCCGTCAGGAGCAAAAGCACTGACATTATGTATGCTCATGACTTAGCTTATAAAATGATGGAGGCATCTCCTCCGGGTGCATGTGGGATAATTAGTTCTCGTAGAAATTTGAAAATATCATGATGATGACATTTTGGAGGGAATTCTTCAGGAGGTTTTTGGACCCGGATCTGCATGTCGGTTAGGTGGACCTTTTCAACGGTGACTTTTTGAGTTGGTGAAGATATCTTTTTTGCATTCATTGCTACATAGGAGGGCACAGCTCGCATTGATGACCCAAAACATCCCACCACCGCTTCATCTCCAATCTTTTCAGCACTGCCTGATTGTCAAGAACTGTTAGAAGCAGCTGCTCGCATTCAATGCTAGGTTATCCTTTGCCACTTCTGAGGATCAGATCGATAACGCAGCTGCTTGCATTAAAGACTCAAAAATATCTCCCACCTACCCCTGTTCTAGATCCTTTAGCGCCATTACTCCTGGCAAGTGGGCGTCCCTTCAGGAAGATATTTCTGATTACAGCTCCTTGAGTGGATTTGGTAACTAACCTAGGTTAGTTTTGAAATGCTATACAAGCTGAGGCTTATGATGTAAATAGGGTTGGGGAAAACTTTTTGGAGCATCTTGTTCTCCCTGTTTCCAAATAGAACTTTTCATGCTGTAGCCTTGCATTTCATTAGATATATGCAAGCTATCATGCCTTTTGCTGATTTCTCTATCTCTGTGTGAATTTGCATATGGTTGTCTGTGAATATCTCTTGTTCCTCTCAATCATCTTGCTTCTTACCTCTGTTAGAATCATCTATTCTGTGTATATTTGCTTGTTGTATCTAGTTGTGTTGTGCATGCTTCCATTTTGCAAAGGTTCTTTAAATCTGTCTGGTGCATCACCCTTTCATGTTTTAAGTGTTGTTGCTTTATCTTTCATCTTAGTACATTTCTTCTCCTTTTCACCCCAAAAATATAGTAGTTTTAGGTGATAACTAGACAAGGAAGCTAGCCTTCTCTAGAGGTTTGATCTCATTTAGCAAAGTCCCACACTTAGAGATCAATCCCATTGTGTCATTGGAATGCTTGGAATCACATTCAAGCAGGGTGCAATTTCATGTGACAATAGTTTATGGCACACCTGATGGGACCATACAAACGCTTATTACTAGTTTTGATGTGCAACTGGTGATTTTCTGACCTATAGGAGGTTAAAAATGGCATATCTGGTGACTCATACTGAGGAGGATCAAACAAACCAGTTCTGTTGATCTACTTTTATGAAAAGGATACAAACTAGGAGTTTAAGTTCAAGCTCATTTGATTATCTACAGCTTTCTCCACCTAGGAGGCAGAGTAGAACTGTAGTAAGAACTCCCTATTCTAAGAGGACATTGTCAACTCCACCAAATTTAAGACTAGTTGCCTCCGTAGTCTTTGTAGCAACTCAAGCAAACCCACCTCCGGCTGCTTAGATGGAAAGAAATCAGCCATTTGTGACTTTTGATGGGGGAAGCCCTTTGAATTTAGCAGTACATGATGCCATACCTATGGCAGCATTGAAGAGCCTGCCCTATTTCATAGGGGAAACCCAAACTACACCTATTGAACACATAAGAGATGTGGCTTCTCTATGTGGAGTACATCATGTAACACAAGAGAATGTAGCCATCAGATTACTAGCTGCCTCATTTAAAGGAAAGGCATTACAATGGTTCAAAAGTCTACCAGTACAGACTATAGGAACCTGGGATGAATTAGGAGACAAGCTAAATAAGCAGTTCCAGGATAAATCAGATAATCTGTCATTGGTGGAACATATGACCACCATGAAGAGAGCCCCTTAGGAACCAATGATGGACTTCAACTTCAGATTTTAGAAGACGTGGGACAAAATCCCTGCCACAGTAAGACCTCCAGCTGAGTATGCATTCTTATATTTCTTAAAAGCTTTAAATAGTGATATTGCAGTGATGATACAATCACTAGGAGGTACAAGCCTACCTGATGCCTATGAAATAGCCATCAGAGCAGAGAATAGTCTAATTCAGGCTGGAAAAATAGCACCTAGGCCCCCTATGCCCATCTTTCCTGAGATCCAGGCTTCTATGCCTTTTCCCACCCCATAATTTGTCCCTACACCTATTGTTGCAGCATTACCAAGTACCTCCACTTCTGAACCTGCTACCTCTAGTTCATCTCAAGAGCTAAAGGAAATAAAAAGTAGCCAGCAGAAAATAGAAAATCTTCTGTAGACTTTTGGGAACGATCTAGTAAACATGAAGAAGCAACAGTCTCAAGGTAGGCAGCCTTATCAACAACAACATCAGGGGCAAAACCAAGTATATCAGGGGTAGGGTCAACCTTACCAGGCCAATAGGCCACCTTATTAGAATAACTACCAAGGTGTCAGGCAAAACATGAACCAAAGGCCTTTTCAGCCTTACAATCTAGCACCTGTTAATGTAGCAAGGGACCTTGTCCCTATTCAAAATAACATTGCAGTTGATTATGATTGGTGTGTCCCATGCCATATGCCACACAATCAGGCAGCCTGTTCAAGTGGAGTCTTGAATCAAGCTCTGATGGCACAAAATGTGGCAGCTACATAGCCATACACACCAAATAATGGAGCTGCACAACAACAAGAGCAACCTCAAAATGATTCTGCTTTCATGAATTGGCAGGAAGGAGAATTTTGTGGGGTAAACAGTGATAGTAATCCAGTTGCTGCCAATACTAGGGCTAAGAAGAGGGGTTATGAGGTTGAACCAGCAACAAGCAAAGGTAGAGGACATACTGATGCTTCCACATTCCATATCCCTCGCATCTTGCAAAGAAATACTCCAGCAATAGCAAGGGAGATGCCTCATTTGCAGGTTGATACTGCTGCTACAAAGTCAAGTCAGAAGGTAGGTGCCTCTTCACCTTTCAATATTATTGAAAACATGAAAAAGATGAATGTAACCATGTCTATGTGGGATTCCTTACCAATCCCTAGCCAAAAGAAGATGTTGCAATCTGCCTTGTCTAATTTGAAGGTATTCAATGATACCACTATTGACCCAAATAGGACAGTCCTTGCTAATTCATCCCAAGATGACATCAAGCAGCCTAACCAAGGTGCCAAACCTCTTCCTTTTTATGTATCACTGATAATTGGGGACAAACTAGTGCACAATTGCATGGTGGATAGTGGAGCAAGCAGTTCTGTCATGCCTAAGCAAATTGTAGATCAGTTAGGGCTTAGATACCAGCCACTTGAGAAAGGTGTACTCCAGTTGGATGGTACATCTGTTAATACTGTGGGTATCATAAGAGACCTAGGTCTCACCCTACACACCTACCCCAATGTTTCTATTTCACAGGAGATGTTCATAATAGATTTGCCTCCTCATTTTGCCATGTGCTTATCAAGGGAATTTACAGCCAAAATAGGAGGATATCTATCTTCTAACTGGTCCCACATGTTTTTTAGGACCAAATATGGCACCAAAGTAACTTTGAAATTTGAGTTACTTTCAGACTATCACATAGAGCCTTACACACCTAGTGTTGTTAATGCAAATTGCATTATCTCTGATGGCCCTGAACTAGTTGCTACTCAGGAACTACAAGCTAAGAGCATACCAAAGGTACTCTTGAAGGAGTGGGCCTCTAAAAATGTTATGGATGATCCTGAGGGACATATCCAAGAAACTGGCCTGGGAGTGTACATATTGCATGAGCATGAAACAACAATACCAAGTCTTCTGAATAAAGCAGAGCAGCAGGTAGAGCACAATGATGAGGTATGGAAAATGTATTTTGATGGATCTAGGGGCAGAAATGGATCTGGTGGTGGTGCAATGCTTGTGTCACCACAAGGTGAAAATTATTATGCTGCTTTTCGTTTTGCCTTTTCTTGTACTAACAACACTGCTGAGTATGAAGGGTTGATCCAAGGTCTATAGTGGGCAAGAAGGAGGAAGATTGGCTGTCTACATGTGTTTGAAGATAGTGAGCTCATTGTGAATTAGGTGAGGGGACTGCACCTTACAAAAAGTGATGCCCTAAAGTGCTACAAACACAAGGTATGGAATTTGATTAAAGAGTTTGATGCTTTCAATCTAATCTCCATTCCACGGAGTCAGAACCATCATGCTGACAGATTAGCTTCAATTGGGGCTTAATTTGACATCCCCAGTGATATTCAAAGGGAGAAGGTTCAGCCTCATGTAAAGATAATTTCTAGGCCTTCTATCCCTGATAATAATATTCACTGGCAAGTTTTTGACAGTGATGAACAGATCCTGAGGTTCCTATTAGAGGAAGATGAGTTTTCCATAATGAATCAGGATAAACCCAAACAACAGTATGACAATGATCAAATAATTCAGCTGAGAACAAATAAGCTGCCCAAGGGATTGGTCACCTTGGAATCTATCTTTGGCACTGATGACCAAAAGAAGAAGACAAAAACTAGTATGCAGGTAAAGGAGGAGCATTATGAAGAGCTAGAAGTTTTTAAGGGTAGACTCCTCAAAATTGGTAAAATCTGCTCAGCTGAAGATAGAAGAGCTTTCATTGCTCTTTGTAAGGAATTTGAAGAGGTGTTTGCTTGGGATTATGCAGATTTAAAGGGATTTGATCCTCATATTTCCCAACACACCATAGAGTTAGAGCCAGGTATAAAACCTGTGAGGCAGAAACAAAGACCTCTGAATCCAAAGCTAGAACCCCTGATGGTCAAAGAACTAACTAAGCTGATTGAGAGGAAGATCATCTTTCCAATCAAGCACACTTCTTGGGTTTCTAACCTTGTGCCTATGAGGAAGAAAAATGGGGAGGTCAGGCTATGTGTTGACTTCAGAGACCTCAACAGAGCCTCCCTAAAAGACCACTACCCATTTCCTTCAATGGAGCAAATTCTGTAGGTGGTGGCTAGCTCAGAAAGGTTTTCTTTGCTTGATGGATTTTTTGGTTATAACCAGGTGCTGGTCAAGGAAGAAGACCAATTCAAGACTGCTTTCACAACTAAGTGGGGTACTATGGCCTACAAGAGGATGCCTTTTGGCCTCTCAAATGCTGGCTCTACTTTTCAAAGAGCCATGGACATGGCCTTTAAGGGCCTGATGTATAAGCTAGTGCTGGTATACCTGGATGACATAACAGTCTTCTCTAAGAATGCATCTGAGCATTTATCCCACCTAAGGCTAGTCTTTGAAAGATACAGAGAGTTTGGGATATCCCTCAATCCAAAGAAATTCATTTTTGCTGTACATGAGGGCAAGTTGTGTCAAAGGAGGGTATTACCATTGATAAGGAGAGAATAAAGGCCATTTTGGAGTTGCCCTTACCTAGTCATAAGAAGGGGCTACAACGCTCCATTAGCAAAATTAAATTTCTAAGAAGGTTCATACCTGATATTGCAAATCTTTTGAAACCCTTGACGTCTATGTTGAAAAAGAACATAACTTTCAGTTGGACGTCAAAGGGCAAACTTAGCTTCCAGTCCATAAAGGAGGCATTAGCAACTGCACCAACCCTGATCAATCCTGATTTCTCTAAGGACTTTATCCTGTATGCTTATGGCGGCCTGGATACCATCTCCACTATTCTAGTGCAGCAACAGAGCAAGGGTTTTGAACAACCAATCGCCTTCTTCAGCCAAGGGTTGGAGGAGTATGAGCAGAAGTATAGCTTCATTGAAAAGCATGTCTAGGCAGTAGTCAAGAGCCTAAAAAAATTTAGACATCTTGTTTCAAATAAAAAGATACACCTGATGGTGGCTCATCCTAGTGTGAAGGAGTTCCTACTGAGTAAAGATGGTAATGAGAAAAGGGCTGGTTGGATCACCAAGGTCATGGAATATGATGTGGAGATCCAGATAACCAAGTTGGTCAGAGGTAGAGGACTCAGTGAGCAGCTTGTCACTAGTTCTAAGGATGAGGTAGAGGAAGAAGAAGAGGTGCTCCTGACCATAGAAGAGGAGCATCAAGATGATACAGCAGCAGTAGGTACTAGTTGGGTTAATGATATGACCCAATTTTTGCAAACTGGTAGATGTCCTGTAGG
The DNA here is from genome assembly GCA_027924645.1 of Cunninghamia lanceolata. Taxonomy (NCBI): domain Eukaryota; kingdom Viridiplantae; phylum Streptophyta; class Pinopsida; order Cupressales; family Cupressaceae; genus Cunninghamia; species Cunninghamia lanceolata. Next base: position 6,792,080 of record BSBN01000209.1, read on the forward strand.
CTTAGATAAAGCTAAAAGAAGATACTTCAGGCTGCAATCCATTCATATGTTTTAATAGAAGGCATCCTTTTCAAAAAAGACTTTAATGGTGTATTGCTTAGATGTGTTGATACTGATTAGACTGACAGGGTGCTACATGAATTCCATGATGGAACAGCAGGGGGTCATTTTGCCCCAAGGACTACTACTTGGAAAGTAATGAGAGCTGGCTATTATTGGCCTAGCTTATTTAAGGATGCCCATGCATGGGCTAGAAATTATGTTAAGTGTGCCCTTTTTACAGGAAAAGAGAGGCTGCCAGCTTTGCCTCTACACCCAATCCAGGTAGAGCAGCCCTTTATGAGATGGGGCATTGATTTTATTGGACCTATCAACCCACCATCAAGTGCAGGCCACAGGTGGATACTCACAGCCACAGACTACTTCACAAGATGGACTGAAGCAGTGGCTCTGAAAGAATCTAATGAGAGTGTTGTTTTGAATTTCTATTGTGATTTGGTCTCCAGATTTGGAGTGCCTGAATCAATCATCTCTGATAATGCTCTAGCTTTTGTTGGCCTAAGAATAATTGACTGGGCTATCAAGAATGGGATTTGTTTGTGTACTTCATCAAATTATTATCCATAGGGTAATGGTTTGGCTGAATCCACAAACAAAAATCTCATCAGGATTATTAAGAGGGCAATGGAGAATAATCAGAGGACCTGGCACACTGATTTGAAGTTTGCTCTGTGGGCTAATAGGATAACTCCTAAGAGGTATATTGGGAACTCCCCTTATTTGCTAGTGTATGGAAAGGAGGCAAGGTTGCCTATGTCTATGGAGCTGCCAGCACTAGACATCATGCATCATCTAGAAATGCTTCAAGCAGAAAGCCCCATGGCTATAAGATATGCTCAACTTATGGAGCTAGAGGAAAGCAGAGATAAAGGTATGGCAGCCATGGAACATCATCAGCTGCAAACAAAGAGAAATTTTGACAAGAAGGCCACCCCCAGACATTTTAGAGTGGGTGATATGGTGCTCAAATGGGATGAGCTGAGGAGTAGACCAGGGAAGCATTCCAAATTTGACAGCATGTGGAGTGGCCCCTTTCTCATCATTGAATGCAAGGAGCACAATGCATTTCAGTTGTCAAATATGAATGGAGAAAATCTGCATATCCCAGTCAATGGGATACACTTGAAAAGGTGTTTTGAGGTATGAGACTCTGTAAATTAGTAGGTTAGACTTCTTGTTTTCAATAAGTGTTATTGCACAATGGTTTAGATCTTTTTACTTCCCTAAGTGCTTCTGCACAGGCTACTTTGTCATTAGGAGAAAGTAGGCCTTCTCCCCTTTTTGTGTTTTGAGAGGCAGGTCCTAGTTTCCTAGCATATTTTAAACATGACTCCATGCCCAATGGATGGTTAAGGCCACTGATCTCATGTTTAGCAGGCAAACATCCCATAGAGGTCACCAAAATTGTTGAACTATTTTTCCTCTAGCAGGAGTCAAAATAATTCAAGCAGGATCAGTCAGTATGCATATCCCCATGAAAGCCATATTTGTGATCCTAAGGTCTCAACCCAAATTTCAAAATTAGAAGCTTGCCTGAAGAGGCTTACCATGTGAAAGAGCTTGGAAAAATAGGCAGGTTTGTTTTTTACATCACCCCAAAATTCACTAAAAGGAGGAAGTTATGTGGGGTCATCATCTGGTCAAGCCCTGATGTTCTAACATTAGGTGATATTTCTAATATCGGGTCATGTTTTGAACATCGGGTGATATTTTTAAGATCGGATGATATTTTAATATCGGATGATATTTTAATATCGGGTGATCTTTGCAGATCATCCTGATGTTATTTTTCACTTCATGTTCACTGGATCACCCAACATGCTGCTGACGTCATTCCTATGTCAGGGCAATGTCCGCTTATTTCACAGCTTCATGCATATTTCTGTCGGGGGTGATATTTCCAAATATCAGTCATATTCCAAAGATCACCCCGATCTTACGATGAGGCTACAGTGCAACCTGATATTTTGCGGGGATGATATTTTCAAATATCATCCTGCCCCAAATATCATGATGATGCCGTCAAGGCTCGAAAGGGGTCATATTTTCCTTAACACCAGTTAGCATTTGAAGATCATCCTAATTTTCAAACATCAGGGTGATATTTCACATCAAGGTGATATGAATTATCGAGTTGATCTCATCAAGAGGATATTTCCATCAGGAGGATATTTCGTGGGTCTTGAAGATGATGATGAGGCTCAGGGCTAATTTCATATTGGGGTGACTTTTCATATCGACCGGACATGCCGATGGCTCACCGATGTTAGAGGTCTGGCCGATGGGTGATGATGCTGAAGCCTACTGACGTCAGGGTGATATTTAGAGCAACAGGATATCATGCTGAAGGAGGATGATGATGAGGTTCATGATGATGCCGTCGGGAGAAAAAGCACTGACATTATGTATACTCATGACTTAGCTTATAAAGTGATGGAGGCGTCTCCTCCAGGTGCATGTGGGATAATCAGTTCCCGCAGAAATTTGAAAATATCATGATGATGACATTTTAGCAGGAATTCTTCAGGAGGTTTTTGGACCCAGATCTACATGTCGGTTGTGTGGACCTTTTCAGCGGTGACTTTTTGAGTTGGTGAAGATATCTTTTTTGCATTCATTACTCTACATGAGGGTACAACTCGCATTGATGACCCAAAATATCTCGCCACCGCTTCATCTCCAGTCTTTTCTCTACCGCCTGATTGTCAAGAACTGTCAGAAGCAGCTGCTTGCATTCAATGCTAGGTTATCCTCTGCCACTTCTGAGGATCAGATTGATGATGCAGCTACTTGCATTAAAGACTCAGAAATATCTCCCACCTGCCCCTGTTCTAGATCCTTTGGCACCATTACTCCTGGCAGGTGGGCATCCCTTCAGGAAGATATTTCTGATTACAGCTCCTTGAGTGGATTTGGTAACCGACCTAGGTTAGTTTTGAAATGCTATATAAGCTGAGGCTTATGATGTAAATAGGGTTGGGGAAAACTTTTTGGAGCATCTTGTTCTCCCTATTTCCAAACAAAACTTTTCATACTGTAACCTTGTCTTTCATTAGATATATGCAAGCTATCATGCCTTTTGCTGATTTCTCTATCTCTGTGTGAATTTGCATATGGTTGTCTGTGAATATCTCTTGTTCCTCTCAATCATCTTGCTTCTTACCTCTGTTAGAATCATCTATTCTATGTATATTTTCTTGCTGTATCTGGTTGTGTTGTGCATGCTTCCATTTTGCAGAGGTTCTTTAAATCTGTCTGGTGCATCACACTTTCATGTTTTAAGTGTTGTTGCTTTATCTTTCATCTCAGTACATTTCTTCCCCTTTTCACCCCACAAATACAATAGTTTTAGGTGATAACTAGACAAGGAAGCCGGCCTTCTCCGGAGGTTTGATCTCATTTAGCAAAGTCCCACACTTAGAGATCAATCCCATTGTGTCATTGGAATGCTTGGAATCCCATTCAAGCAGGGTACAATTTCATGTGTCAACAGATCCAACCTGGGACATGTAATTTGGCATCCTGGTAATTATAGCAGTAGTCAAGAAATCTATCCTCGACTTCGCCTTGGCTATGCAATTTCAAAATTGTTCTAGCAAAACCAGGGAGTTGGATCATAAGATCCTCATCCAAGCTTCGTTTTGAAGTGGAAGGCTGGCCTGACTGACTCATTTTTCTTTTATGAAGGTAGCTTAGGGTTTTTATAGTTGACAATGGCCATAAAAGCTTCAAAATTAACCTACAGTTGGAAAAACTAGGCACAGAGGAGGAACAGTTACTTACTAGTTTTCCGCGCTTGCAGAAGCTTGAGATTACCTTTTTCCTGCTCGTTCTGATGATTTCTTTTGAATGCAATCGCACTCTCGAGAATACCTTAATCCTTGAATTCCTACACAATTCTCTATATTAATAAACTTCGTGCGGCAAGAATACCTACGTAATTCTCTGTATTAATGCACTTCGTGCTGCAAGCACTTCAAAATCTTACTCTTTTGAATTTGGGCTTGATCTTTTCCTTACATTCTAAAATCCACGGTCCTGATTGGCTGACTAGATTTGACAATCTTCGTCGCCATTCCGAAAATGTATGAGTCGGATACGTGGCAGCACCTCGCAGCGTAACAGCCTGTGATGGCCCACCTCTTACCTACCCCACGCCGGCATGCCTCAATTCTCAAAAAAGAGAATGCCATGTGTCGTGATGTCGTGACCGTGCAGCGGATATTCCAACCAAAGAGATTCTTCTTGCGACGATGCGCAACCGTTGGATCAAGTCTTTTGCCAGCTTAGATTTTTTGACATGTGTTGTTCTGTCACAGCCGCGCAGCAAATATTCTCTCTTGACAGATTCCTCATGTGCCCTTGCGTGACCATTAGATTTCATCCTTCCTGCCACCATTGGATCAAATCTTTAGTGGGATAGGATGCCAGCTTTGATTTTTTGACATGTGTCATTCTGTCGCAGCCGTGCAATGAATATTCTCTCCTGACATATTCCTCATGCGCCCTTGTGCCCATTAGATTTTGCCCTTCCTGCAACCGTTGGATCAAGTCTTTAGTGGGATAGGATAGCTTTGATTTTTTGACATGTGTCATTCTGTCACAGCCGCGCAACGAATATTCTCTCCTAACAGATTCCTCATGCGCCCTTGCGCCCATTAGATTTCACCCTTCCTGCAATCGTTGGATCAAGTCTTTAGTGGGATAGGATAGATTTGATTTTTTGACATGTGTCATTCTGTCATAGCTGCGCAATGAATATTCTCTCTTGACAGATTCCTCATGCACCCTTGCGCGACCATTAGATTTCGCCCTTCCTGCAACCGATGACAGCAGGTAACCCCTAGACTGTTAGATTAAGGGGCCGGTCAACTTATGAATATTAGGACATGAAGTCACGACTTCACTGATCGACAACCTGCTCACATATTAACTTCTTAAACAATTAAAAGTGGACCCTGCTAGCTTTCTAGGTTAACCCGTTCCCCACCAAGCCATGACCGACAAGATTAGGTATAAGGGGCTGGTAAACAACATGGTTTTGATGGCTCAAGTTTCAACTTAGACAACTGGCAACTAGAGGTAGCAAGTCAACATAAGATTACGCAAAGGGTTTCTCGTATGAAAATTCAACCATTGATATTTGGAAATCTAACAGTTTAAGTGTCAAAACCTAATTATGCAAATATTTCAAATTTTCAAGCATCATGCATGTAGATGAACTACACTATCAATAGAAAGTGTAATTTTACTTGTGCATATAAAATTTCATGATTAATTCTATCTAAAAACAACCAAATTGAAATCAAATTAAATCCAAAAAGATTGAGAGTTCACATATATTATAGCTCTCTTAGCTGTGCCTATCTCAAGAGTCAAAAAGCAAACAAATGCCAAGCAACATTAGAAACCTCTAAACATAACAGAGAGTCAGAGACCATCACCAAATCCATGTCAACATATATAAATTAAAGCAAACATATAAGAAGCAACATTAGAAACCTCTAAGTTCTAACCATAACAGAGACCAAATTATATTAATACAAAAAAGATTTACACTTGGGTAATTATATTAATACAAAAAGATTTACACTTGGATAATTATATTATTATAAAAAGATTTACACTCAAGAAATTATATCAATACAAAAACCACTACAGTGGCTAGCCCAGGCTCCAAAAAACACACAGCATCGGAGAGGCTACCATAGTACCATTTAAATCCCTAGCCCGTTGACTAAGCGACTCCTTGAAAACTTGCCACCCTACCACCCCAACACGGAAATCACCAAAAAAGTGGCCCTGAGAGCCCGACCACTCCTATGGCCACTGCGAGTAGAAGCCCCCCGTATTCACAATGGCTGCGAAGTATTGAAGCGATATTGAAGTATCGTCTGTATCCATTCCAATTGCCCGTTGAAGAAAGTTTCTCCCACGAGCCGCCCAAAGCCTATACCTTCCAAGTTGTTGCTCATTCATGTTTAGGAGGAACGACTACCTAGCTACGCCCTCCTGTCCCTCCCACAGCTTCTCCAGGTCTCTCAGCCACGGGATACCAACCCCCAATTCTGCATCAATCACCACATCTAAGTCATCCAAAAGAATATCTGGAGTGAATACCCCCCGTAGAATGATCAGTGCATCCACCTTTGCCTCTCTTAGGTCCAACAAAGAAGCCAGAAAGCGTGAGGAAATATTTAAATTTACCCTATATCTATCCTCGGAGACTAAGAAATCTTTACCAAGGACCATCTTCACTGCCTCAAGGAATAATAGGTTTTGCTAGTTACAAATGTTCATCAGTTTGTCATCTCTGATACGGCCCAGAAAGGCAACCTGGCGCTTATTGTAGTAGAGCCTTATGGGAGTCTCCATGCTATATTTTGAGCAAGTCAATCGAGTGTCATTTTGCTAGAGACCTCTAGGATTTAAATGAAGATCATTAATGAACACACGCTTCAACTGACATGCATTTATTCATTTATTTGTTGTCCAAATTTTTTGTAGCATCAATCTTCAGCTCGTGTAAGGATCAACCATTACCAAAAGCTATTTAGCAACTTGTCGCATCTATTTAATAAATTAGAAATCAATGCTTGGGAAAAATATTTTGTAGGCCACCAAATGAAATCGATATCAATGATTCAATATATAAATTTATTGTAAGGGTAAAATAGTGATCAATCAAATGAATTAAACAAGACCCAAACATCAACAGAATAGTGAAACAAGAAGGATTCAATAAACAAAGTAATGAACAAACACAGTGCAAACCTCTCCCGTTTCGAAACTTCTGTTGTTCGCCTATCACAAATCGTCCTTTTGCAGATGAGATGAGCTCTCAGAGAGTGCAATCTTTTTAGCTGTTTATAGGAAGTCGATGGTGAATGGCTGTGGTGATACGCAATGAAGATGAGCTCCAATGCAAGTATGTGATCTCAAGCTTGTAGATGACAAAAGGGTGCCAAAGGCGCGCTGGTGATATTTCTGTAGAGTAACGATGTCAAAAGCCTGGATGATTAGAATGGAGGGATGAAGCTTCATTTATAGACTTGGAAGAATGGGAATCAACGGTTGAGAGGAGATATGAAGATCAACGGCTGAGGATGGTTGAGGAATGTGCAACCAGTGGAAATGTGACAAGTGTCCCAGCTCCATCATGAAAGGGGGGATGTGACAAAACTGATTGGAGAGTTAACTCCATTGACTGGTCTGTTAACAGACTTGATTGATCAGTTAGAAGAATAAATTGTGGAACTGACTGAATTGATTGAGGATTTGACTCAATTGACAGGTTAGTTAACACTTTTGATTGATTAGTTAACTAACCTCTGATTTGAGAAGAAATAGGCCATGTGGGTGAGGGAAAATAAGGTAATTAAATATTAAATATATTTAATTACATGTGCAACCCGATGAGGTGGACAAGGTGAGGTGGAAAAGGTGAGGTGTAAAGGTGATGTGGATTTTTGAATTTAGAACTTACGATAGAGGAATTTGGATTAATTAAATAATTTATGATTATTTAATTGTGTAGGACATTTAGAAGAATTTTAATTAAATAAATTGAATTTATTTAATTATGGAACAATGAATCGATTAAATAAATTTGGAATATTTATTTAATTGGTAGAAGAATGGAATAAATATTTAGAATATTTATTTAGGATGAATCGTGTCATTTTTAGGCGTATACATTTTGCCCCTCTTTGATGCAATGCAGTTTACAGCGTTGCTTCAAAGAATTCGATAGTTCGAATGATGATACATGCCCCAGTTTGCCCCTGGTATAGGTTCAATGATGATAGGATGCCCCCTCGGGAGATTGGACGGGAAAAGGGTGAAAGAAACGGAGACGGACAATCTCACAAAGATGAAGGGGTTAGGATGGGTTGGAGGAAAAGGGACGCGGTCAGGGATGCGGGAAGAAAACGGGAAGAAAAACGGGCACGGGAAGGAGTCACAGTCATCACCTAGCCAGAATTAGGGTTTGGAGGCTATAAATAGGAGCTGGGTCCACAAGAATAGTCATTTGCACACTTGTTTACTCTGGATTGGATTGAGAGAGCCTAGAGCAAACTTGGAGCAGCATGGCAGCCAGAGCAGCAGACATTCCACGCGAGGAGCACCGATTCGAGTGAGTCCGTTGATTCGGGCGACCAGCAGAGGCAGGACCCCTGGTATGTGCTTCGAAAAATTTCTCCTAGGGTCGATTTAGGATGTCATAAATGCACTTAGAAAATAGGTCAAATGCAAGCGCTAAAACGTAGAATGGCGCATATGTCCCGCGAAGCAGCGCTTTTGTCATTGTGCGGCGCATATGCTGATTTCGGCGGCGCATACGTGAAAGCTGCGCATATGTGCACTGTAGCTGCGCTTATGTAATTTGGCGGCGCATGTGTATTTAAGCCGTGCATATGTTGAAAGTAACGGCGCATCTGTTAATGTCGCGCATATGCTAATTTTAGCGGCGCATTCATAATATGGTAGCGCATATGCCGAATGTTGCGGCGCATCTGCTAGATCTGCGCATATGTGCACTGAGGCGGCGCATATGCCGATTTTAGCGGCGCATATACCGAAAAATGGTGCTTTTACCACCTATAGTGGCGCATTTGCTGTGGATAGCAAAGGACTTAGCCAAATTGACTGGATTAGCATCCTGTTTGACGCAGTAATCGATGAGCTATCTCTGAGATTGCTGAAATCTAGTCAAGAGATGTAGTGTGCTATTTCGATCAATTTGAAATGCTAAGTTTAGTTGATATAGTTCAGTAGGTATGTTGAGTATGGTATATGTCACTTGAGACTGACGCTTTGCCTTGCTTGCTTGCAGGAGGAGATTCGGGACACACTGCAGTCGAGGGAGACTTTTCCCATGCCCCTATTGCAGAGATATATGCTGACAGAGACTGACAGAGTGGCACTTGGTGCCATGGGTTTGGATTACGTATGCTTCATGCCTGAGGTGCGGGCAAACCGTGGACTGCTGACAGCTATCATGGAGAGATTCCACAGTGAGGATGGGACCTTCCACTTTCCGATGGGAGAGATGACGGTGACCTTGGAGGATGTCTACCGGATACTGCACTTGCCTACGGTAGGCGAGTTAGTAGAGTATGATGCACAGCGGGACGTGGGACTCGCCGAGTGCCAGCAGGTGTTTGATGATCCCGAGCTAGCTGGACAGTTTATCCCATGGCAGGATATATACGACTACTATGACTACTTCCCTGGGATTGTGGCTGGACTGATCGGGGGCGTTGTATGCCCGGACAGGAGATCGCATGGGTTCCCCATTGGATGGGGCAGGATCATGGAGCGGATGCTGACTGAGGGCACCCGATATGCATGGGGAGTCTGCGTACTGGCCCACTTATACCACGACATGCATCAGGTGGTATACCATCGCAGCACGAGTCTATCAGCTAGGGTGTTGCTATTACAGTTCTGGCTGTGGGAGCACATAGCGGTGACTAGGTCGATATGTGTCTTCGCGAGGTAGCGAGGAGAGCCATACAGTTATGGCTATGTAGGAGTGATTTCCCAGCATAGGCTGGGGAAGCTGGAGTATTGGAGACACACCTTGGATGGGGTAGATGTGGTCGTCTGGCGACCATATCTAGGCTGCGAGCCCTGGGACGACAAGGGAGATGAGCTGCCATACTGCTTCCAGACCAGGTGGCTGATAGGCCAGACACGGCATATCTTAGAGAGACAGATGGTGGGCAGGGTGCTGAGACAGTTCGAGCGGAGACAGGGTATGCCACAGGGGCAGGCACTGTTCACATGGACCCATGCAGAGAGGGTCCGATGGGGGCCGATGGCTTCGTATGAGGAGGCTCTGGCAGAGTTCCAGCAGACGCCGTATGTGGCATGGGACATGAGGAGAGAGATAGCAGATGTGGGGGTGACACAGGAGTACGAGGATTGAATCTCTGCACATCCTTTCCTGAGATATTCAGGACCCGGCATGCTGGTGCCTCGTATTGACGAGGCGGACTCAGAGGAGGAGGGAGAGGTTGGCTCAGGGCGGAGTGGGGTTAGAGGAGGACGAGGATGATGGGGTGGTAGGGCCGGAGAGAGGCCAAGACAGCAGAGGAGGATAGTTTAGGCTAAGCAGGCAATGCCAGGGCAGGTGGAGGCATAGCAACAGATACCTCAGCAGGCACAGATGCCACCACCCCAGCAGGTACCATAGCAGCAGGTGCCCCAGCCACAGGGGCCAGGACAGGTAGAGGTAGCATAGGGGCCAGTACAGGGAGAGGCTCATGAGAGGACTATAGCCAGCCTGAGGGGACAAGTGCGAGAGCTGCAGGCATAGTTGAGGAGGGTAGAGCGGAGGCGAGAGACAGACGCAGCGGTGATCACCGGGTTGACTCGCAAGAGAGACATGGCAGACGCACGGGTATGGATTATCCGTGTAGAGCGAGATACTACTGTGGCTGCTATAGGGACAGATGCAGTGAGTTCATTTTTGGTTGGGCAGGTGCAGCAGGCACAGGCACAGGTTGGCCAGTTGCAGACGCAGTTGGCACAGGCATAGACAAATCTAGCCAGAGCATAGTCCCAGGCTCAGTATTACCGAGGGTTATACCATGGTGCCGTGGCATCAAGCCAGAGGGCAGGGAGCTTCAGGAGTCAGTCTGGGGCGACTCATAGAGCAGGTCCATCACAGTCAGGGGCCTCCGTGATGGGTCCCCAGCAGTCAGGAGCTGGCAGTGGTGGCCCACAGCAGCAGGGATAGACACAGACCAGATTTTGTACAGTTTGGGACATGTATCGCCATCCGGTTGGATGCATATTGTATATGACACTTTTATTCTAGAGATCGATGACGATTTTGTACATTTGGACCTCTTTTATATGATAGTATATATGATGATGCAGCTTTGTGTATCTATTGCATGTGCTATGTGATGAAGATTTACTTCTATTGTATGATGTGATGTATGTGCATAGTTAGATGGTCTATCTGATGCTATATGAGATGCTTTATGATATGCTGCTATATGATGTCTATGTGATTTAATGTTTTCAAATGAATGCAAAATGTAATATGATTGCTATGTTAGAGACAACTATGTTATGGGAGGTGTATATGTTCTAATGTAAATGTATGCATATGTGTTATGATTTCTATGTGATGAGGCAACTGTGTTATGGGACGTCTATATGATCTAATGCCAATGTATGCATATGTGATATGAGTTTGATGTGATTATCTGTGCTTTTAAGATGTGATGTGATGCAAATGTATTGGTGACCTAATGCATTGGATGGTGTATTCTACGAACCTAAGCATGTGCATGACTAGTCCTACGAATGATTGATATGCTCCTATATGTTTTTTTTTTTTTTTGTGAAGTCCAAATGTACTTGATCGACACAAGAATGACATGATAGACAGATAGAAGAATGGTTGTGATAAGATGACTTAGAAACTTTACTTGATATTGTTACTCTGCATAGTTTGGATAATGAGGATTGCATGGATGTGTATGTGGATATAGGATGGATGCTTTGCTTTTAGAGTGCTTTATTTCATCATTGGGCAGTTTGTTTTTGGTACATTTTCTGAAATGTTGTAAGTGAATACAAGCATCGAGGTATAATTGAACCGAGATGACCTGAGTACCGCTTACATGGAATGTGATTTAGCAAGTTAATACAAGCATCTAGTCAAACTTGAATCTAGATGACCTGAGTACTTCCTGCATTTCAACAAGCAAGGATTGCCCCCATTCATGTTATACCTTTGATGTCCTCGATGATCTTTTGCCGATCATGTCCTTAGACAAGGCCTCACATTACTAAAGTTTAATCCACAAATAGCAAACAAAGAAAATAATCATGCCCCCATCATAGCATCTCTAGCTTTTTGGCATCCTTGAGTAGCGTAGAAAGACATGATAACAAAAATCCAGACTCTGTAACTTAACCATGGTTCTAATCCACAAAACATTCTTGCATTTAGATGTGAGTTTCTTGTCATAATTTAGATAAAATCAGTTAGAAGACCTTGGGTATTTGCTTTGCATTGGATAGGTTAAGATGCCCAGTGTCAAGATTTCTGCTTGAGGCGCGGGTTCTGCTTGCATTTGTTTGCTTGGTGAGAAGATTACACAATCCTTATTGGGGAGACGGACCCTAAGGGACTAACCTAGTGCCTCGGGGGCTCATTGCTAAATGGCCTTGCCTGCGTGACGGCGCAGAGGCAACATAGTTCGGGGTAAACCCTAATGGACCATGGGGGGACTAGAAGAAAGACGACAAGAATGAAGACAAGAAAGGGGATGAATGGGACTGTGGGAGAAATGGAAGCCTCGAGGGCGCATTAGAATAATGGCCTTGCCTACGTGACGGCGCAGAGGCAACGTAGTTCACAGATTTGGACCATGGACACCAACGAGAGATACCATACTAGGCTCACATTGAGGAGACGGTATGGGACAAAACCCTGGTTGACAAGGCCACAAGGTGAGTATCAAGCCATGATAGGTAACTGTCAAGTGTTTATTGTGGGGTAGATATGGGTCGAATGGAAAATGAGCGAAGGAAGAATGGACGCAAGGTGATTGGATTCTCAAAGATGGAGAAGGCGGTTTATCACAAGTAACGCCTGTTTACCAGGTTTTCATCACTTGCTTTTATGTGCACGAGGAGCTAGAGAGTAACATGACGCCTATTTGCCAGGTTTTCATCATGATACCTATCCAAGGCACCTGTTTGCCAGGTTTTCACCAAAGGATGATTTTTTTGTATGTTTTCTATTTTTTTGTATTTTCTCTTTTCAATTTTTTTTTGATTTTTTGATTTTTGACTTGATTGTGCCCCCTTGCATTGGGGTCCTCCTAGGTATAGAACCGGTGAAGGTGCATGCTGTTGATTGGATCATCAAATAACTCACCCTCTGAAGTGGCCAACTGATATGCCCCCGATCCGTAAGTAGCTACAATCACATAGGGCCCAAGCCAGTTAGGCTCGAACTTACCTTTCTTTTCTCTGTCCTGTTGATTGTGAGGGTTCTCTTTTAGAATTAGGTCCCCAACCTTGAAGCACCTTGGTCTAACCTTGTGGTTGTAGCTCTTGGACATCATCTGTTGATAGGCTTTGAGATGGTCAAAAGCTTTCTGTCGCCTTTCCTCTAGCAGCTCTAGTTCTTGTAGCCTGGAGACTCTGTATTCTTCATCTGATATGAGACCTTTCAACGACATCCTGAGGGATGGGAGTTTGACCTCAATGGGAAGGATGGCTTTGGAACCATAGACAAGGGCATAAGATGTAGCACCTGTGGGAGTGCGTATACTGGTTCTGTAGGCCCACAGAGCGGAATTGAGTTGGACGTGCCAATCGCAACCAGCTTCATTGACAGTCTTCTTTAGGATTTTCAGAATGGTTTTATTCGATGCCTCAGCTTGGCCGTTACCTTGGGGGTAGTATGGAGTGGAGAAACGATGTTGGATTTTGAAACGCTCACAAAGTTCCTGGACATCCTGATTTTTGAATGGTCTCCCATTATCCGTTATGATGGATGAAGGGATGCCATATCAGCAGATAATGTAATTCAGAATGAATGAGGAAACTTGCTTTCCTATGACGGTGGTTAGGGGAACGGCTTCAATCCACTTGGTGAAGTATTCAGTGGCGGTTATGATAAATTTATGGCCGTGAGAAGAAGGTGGATGAATCTTTCCCACAAGGTCAAGTCCCCATTGGCAAAAGGGCCAGGGCGTCGTTAAAGGTCTCAACTCCTGAGCAGGTGCATGAATTAGGTTCCCGTGTATTTGGCACTATTTGCACTTTTTGACGAACTGATATGAATCCATTTCCATATTGGGCTAGTAATAACCCAAACACATGAGTTTCTTAGCTAAGGAAGGACCGCTGGAGTGTGTTCCACAGATCCCTTCATGTATGTCTCGCAAGGCCATTATGGATTCTTCTTGTTCTAGACAACGGAGTAAAGTACCATCCAGACCACGTCGGTAAAGGGTATTAGCTATGATGGTGTAACGGGAGGCTTGTTGGATGAAAGTTTGTTTTTGGTTGGAAGAGAGGTCCGGTGGAAGAATATTGTCCTTGAGGTAAGTGTAGGTCTTACCATACCAAGGTGAATCAGATCCTACTAGGAGGCAAATGGAATGGGTTTCGAGGAGATCATAAGCTGGTTACCGAATGGTTTCTACTAAGAACTCATACCATGACTCATACTCAGGTATTTCAAGAAGAGAGGCTATGGTAGCCATTGCATCTGCTGCTTAGTTCTCAATCCTGGGTATTTGCTCAAAGGAGACGGTCCCAAAGTGTTCTTTGAGGTCATCAACCATCCGTTTGTAGGGGATGAGCTTCTCATCTTTGGTCTGATACTCGTCGTTGACCTAATTTATGATAAGCTAAGAATCACCGCAGATACATAGTTCTTGGATTTTCCACTCGGTGGCCATCTTGAGACCAATTACCAAGGCTTCATACTCCGCTATGTTATTGGTGCATGGAAATAACAACCTGTAGGACTTCAGAATTATGTCACCTTGGGGAGTGATAAACAGAATACCTGCCCCCGAACCATGGTTGGTGTAAGACCTGTCGAAGTAGAGTTTCCAAGGAGATGTTGACAGAGTGAATAAAGACTCATCGGGAAACTCAAACTGCATTGGTGAAGTGTCTTGTAATGGTGCCTCAACCAGTTGGTCAGCTATGATTTGCCCTTTGATGGCCTTTCTGTCCACATATTCTATATCATATTCACTAAGAAGCATAACCCACTTTGCTAGTCGACCTGTGAGAGCTGCTTTGCTGAGAAGATACTTTAGTGGGTTGATTTTGGCAATGAGTTTGACAGGATGTGCCAACATGTAGTGTCGGAGTTTTTGTGAAGCAAAAACCACCGCAAGGCATGATCGTTCTACCTATGAGTATTGTAACTCATAGCCCACTAAGGTTCGACTGATGTAGTATACAGCTCTTTCCTTGTTCTCATAGTCTTGCTGTGCTAGGAGAGCCCCAAGAGTAGTAGGTGTAGCAGAAATGTAGAGAATCAAAGGTTGTCCTTAGATCGGAGGCATGAGTGTAGGAGGGTTCATAAGGTACTCCTTTAACTTGTTGAATGCCTCTTTGCACTGCTCATCCCATTTAAATGGAATATTCTTATGTAGGAGGTGGCTGAAAGGTTGGCACTTGTTTGCCAACTGTGAGATGAACCTGTGGATGGCCTACAGCTTGCCCTGTAAGGATCTCAACTGTGTGAGAGTCTTAGACGGTGGCATGTCCATTATAGCCTTGACCTTGGCAAGGTCTACTTCTATTCCGTTAGCCGACACGATGAAGCCTAGCAGCTTGCCTGAAGTCACCCCAAACACACATTTCTTCGGGTTCAATTTAACTTGGAATTGGTCCAGCCATTGGAAGACTTTCTCTAGGATATCTAGGTGTGAGTCCCTCATGAGAGATTTTGCTAAGATATCGTCAACATAATCCTCCATGGTCACATGCATCATGTCATGGAATATAGTTGTCATGGCCCGCTGATATGTAGCACCTGCATTTTTCAGCCCAAAAGGCATGACATTCCAGCAAAAGGTACCCCATGGACAAGTGAAAGTTATTTTGTGTTGGTCCTCCAGTGCTATTTTGATTTGGTTATACCTGGAGAATCCGTCCATGAGTGATAGCATTGTATGCCCTGCAGTAAGGTCGACTATGATGTCCATGTTTGGTAATGGAAAGTCATCCTTGCGGCATGCTTTGTTTAAGTCTCTAAAATCGTTGCATAGTCGAACCCTACCATCTGGTTTAGACACTGGCACAATATTAGATATCCATTCAGGGTAATCTATGGCTCTGATGAACCCCACATCTAGCAATTTCTTGAGTTCTTCCTTGACCAAAAGGGCTATATGAGGATGCATCTTTCTCAGTTTCTGTTTTACGGGCTTCACCCCTGGATCCAATGGCAAATGATGCAAAATCAGGTTCGGGTCTAAACCTGGCATGTCAGCATATGACCAAGCAAAGCTGCCTCTCTTCTTCTTAAAGAATGGTACAAACCTGGTTTTCTCTGGTGGTGTGAGAGATTTTGTGAAGTGGATAATCTTGGGCTGCTCTTCAGTTCCAATATTTACTGGCTCTGTTGGCTCCACCACAATTTGTGATCTTTCTTGGTACATATCACTAGGGAGGGTGTCAAGCATTCCATCGTCAGGTGCCACAGTTGGGTTTTCACCTTCAGATACGTCCTTTCTTTTTACTGTTTTATGATCTGACACTGCCGCACAGCGGTTTTCACTGTCAGATCCATTTTTGATTTTAATATTTTTGCGACTAGAAGGCTTGGCACCCTCCTCGAAGTAAGCTATGGTATTGAGTTCGATAGCAAAACTAGCTTTATGATCTCCTTTTGGTAAGTGATCCCTAAGTTCCATATAGTCAATGTAAGCATCATCGTTCTGGAACATATCTAATTGGGGGGTTCCTTGCAGATCCCAGTCAATAAGCTCAGGGTGTAAGAGGGGAAGGGAGTCGGATGAGAGATCTAATTCATTAATGGTGTGAATGGAGATGTTATGAGCATTGGTGGGGGTAGTGTTCTGGGTGGTACTTTCCTCCAAGTTGTTTATCGCAATGGAATCAAAACTTTCCTCGAAAGCCATAATCTCAGGGAGGGGCAAATCAGACTCCAGTGGTCTGTCCCGTTGCGTCTGTCCCTCATGGTAGGGGCTAAGAGTTTGGATGGTGTCAATCTCCTTGTCATTGTAGGAGTGCTCTGTTAGCTCGTCCCACTCATACTCATTCGAATCATCTAAATCTGTGTCACTATCCACTTGGAGTGTTTGAATTGTCTCCACAAGGCAGACATTTTCCTTGGCTTTACCTTTGCCTTTGTACCCTAGGCCAGTTGTGTTTCTAGCTGACGAGGATGAAGAAGGTTGTATAGGTTCAACGATTCCTTCTTTTCTGAGGCCTATGGGACCTTGTCCTTCGTACCCCATCCTGTGCAAAATAGTTTCACCCCGTCCATAGAGTTCTGTAGGGAGTCTAGGTGGCTCTTGGGGTGTGTTTTCTTCTTCAGCATAAAGCTATTGCAGGAGATCCCACTCCTCTGTCTCATCATATAAGGTCCCCCATTTTACAAAGGGATTTGCAGGAGTTATAGGAGGAGCAGATGGCTTTGGAAAATGCCTAGGTTGATGCTTGGGTTTGCCAAAGGAGCGAGGAGACAAAGGCATGGTGGCAAGGTTGAGGCTGTGCTCAATGGAGTACTCCCCCACGCCATTTTCTTTTATGGTAAGTTTCAGCAGTTTGGGCCTCGAGGAGGAAGCTTCAGCGGTATGGTCTTGTTGTGGAGTAGGGGAAATGTAGGCTCTGTTGTTGGGAATGACACATTCAGATTTTGCTTGGAAAGAATTGTAGTGATGGTAGGGGTCGGGATCGCCTTGTATGGTGACCTGCTTGCCATCGTGTGGGAACTTAATGCATTGATGATAGGTGGAGGGGACAGCCTTCATGGCGTGGATCCATGGTCTCCCTAGTAGAATATTGTAAGCAAGCTCCTAATCAAGGACTTGGCACACCACATCTTTAATTATTGGTCCCACTTGAATGGGTAGGACAACTATTCCTTTGGTGGTTCGTTCCTCCTCATCATAGGCTTTGATGGTAATTTTCTGTCTTGGATCAACTGCCTGTTCAGAGAACCCCAGTGCAAGGACTAGCTTCAAAGTACAAATATTTAAGCCGGCACCCCCATCAATGAGAACCCTCTTGATGCGGTGCTTGTGCACGAATGCGACAATGTGTAGAGGGGTGTTGTGGGGTTGAGATATGGAAAGGTCATCTTGCTCTGTAAACGAGATGGAAGTGGAGGATGTCAGATTGCCTACCATGGTCTGAAACTTTTCTTGGGCTAGGTTAGTGGGGACAGTAGTTTCCACTAAGGCTTTCTCAAGAATCTCCTTATGAGAAGGAGATAGACGCAAGAGCTCCAATATGGCAATGTGAGCCAGAGTTTTTTGCAACTGGTCGATGACATTGTATGGGCGGAGTTGGACGGAGATGGTGATGACCTTGGAGGGGTGGTATTGATCGTGACTTTACCACTGCGGGTGATTATACTACAACCAGTTCTGTTAGGTCCTGGTTGTTGGTCGGGGGAGATGACATTGACCTGCGGAAGATGCTCAGAAATGTAGTTAATGGTGTACTCAAATGGAACGCTTGCATAGTTAGCATTACTCGACCCACTGTTCTGATTTGGCCGGTTGTGATTGTTGCCGTTATTGGGATTGCCATTGGAGTTGTTGCCGTTGTGACCATTGTTGTTGTTGTGGCCATTGTGGCGATTGTTGTTATATGGCCGATTGTGGTTCAGAAGAGGATCCCGGTAGGCCACATGAGATTCATTGGAGGTATTCTATTGTGTCCCTCCTTGATTCTGATCCAGTATATCCTGTATGACATTCTTGAGGCGGATGCAATTGTTAGTCATGTGCCCCCTTCCTCGATGATACTCACAATAGTCTATGTCCTTCCAATAGGGAGGTTTGACGATAGGCTCATAGTCACTTGTTGGCGGTAGAGAAATTTCATTGTTAGCCAACAACTTCCTGAGGGCAGACTCTTGAGATTCCCCCAACGGCGTGAATTTTCTCCTTGGATTTGAATTGAACCAAGGTCTAGGTTCCCAAGGGGGTGGCTTGTTGAGTGCACCAGTATTTGCTTCTCCCTTAAGAGTGAATATGGGTTGTTGCTTAGGGGCTGCCGCCTTGGTGTCCACTACTCCATCGTTGACCACATTCTTGTTCTTGGTCCAAAACTTTGATTTATCTGTTGTGGAATTGGAAGGTGTGTCCTTGTAGAGCTTGAGAGTTCCTTTAGTGACCATAGCTTTTTCAATGAAGAGGCCCATTTCAATGACTTTGGCGAATGAGGTAGGGCATTGTATCTGAATCTGATAGCTAAGATCAGTGTTTAGATTGTGGACAAACATTTCCAATAGCTGCTTTTCAGGCATATCGTAAGAACACTTACTAGCTAGCTGTCTCCATCATTGTAGGAAGGCGGCGAATGACTCACCACTCTTCTGTTTGGTGTTGCATAGATCTAGCATAGATACCTCGTGTTCTATGTTGTAAAAGAAGTGCGTTATAAATTTATTGACAAGTTCATCAAAAGTTTTGATTCCTGGTGGGAGACGTGAGAACCACTCCATAGCTTGACCACCTAAAGATTGCGGGAATAGTCTCATTAAGTAGGTCTCATTGTGAGCTACTTCTAAACATGCTGCAGTGAATTCCCTGATATGATCTCTAGGGTCCCCCTTCCCTTTATATTTGTCAAATTTCAGAACTCCGAACTAATAGGGGAATGGTTTCATGATCAAATTTCTGTCAAAGGGGTACGGTGCTATATCTTCCAAAGAGTAGTTCTTAGAACTTGTACCAGTCTTAAGGTTGGATATCTCGAGCTTTAGACTTTCGATTTGTTGTCTCACGTCTGCCATAGGAGTAGTTGGATCTACGGGTTGCTTTCCTCTCTCATTTGTATGGGGGACCGTGTCATTTGTGCCTCTCTCATGCGCATGTGGGACCGTGTCATTTGTGCCCCTCTCATGATCATTGTCTGCATTTTCCATGATGGAGCTAATGTCAAAGTCTGCGGGGAGTTTGATTTTGAGACTAGCAAGATGATGGAAATACTTATGGGGGTCTTCAAGGATCATCTTCTCTATGACGCGTTGGAATTTTCTATCTTGCATGTGCGCCACTAATTCTTCATGAGAAATCTCTTCTTCACCATCACGTGGTGGGAGAAGGTGATCAGATGAGTCGGCCATTTCAATTTGCTTGTTGTACTGGGATCGAGTAAGAACCATGCAAGGTGGGGTGGGATGAAGTGGACCAAGATTAGAAATTTTGGCGAGGTCCCGACCAAGACTATTATGAATGGGATACCTAGGATAAGACTTGGACAAAGGATTCTCTCGCTCAATGACTTCAAGTAAGACGGTTGACACAAGACTCTAGCCACTAGCAAGGGTAGTCGATACCAGTCTTACTGTGTAGGGCTTAGTCGTTCAACAAGACTACTAGCAAAGGTACTGTGACCTACTAGGCTTACGTGAATTCACTAATGAAATGAAAAAGGACTTATGCCGAATCGATATGGGATAGGCTGACTTTGGGACAAGAGTGATTTGGACAGAAAGTGAGTGAGACAATGGACGAAAGAGAAAGAGTTGGGTGAAATAGATGGAGATTGACTGCAAGGTTGACTCTGATCTTGGAAAGTGAAACTAGGTTGAAATGGGTGCTCTAATCAGGTGAAAATATCTTCTCAAAAATAGGGCAAGTGCTCACTGTCGCATATGCGCAGAAACAGATGCACAGCATAAATGGACAAATGCACCGCAAGTCACAGTAAATGCGCCGGTCTGGTGAATTATATATGCGCAGCAACAGTGCATATATGTGCAGCAAAAAAGGTATATGCGCAGCAAGTCGTTACAAAAGCGCAGCAAGTCTCTGTAAATGCGCAGCAGAAATGTTTAAATGCGTAGCTCTGAAGTTTTTGCAAAGTTTTTAGTTTTTCTTCTATTTTTGGTATTTTTTGGCTAGAAAAGGTCTTCCTGATCTGATATTATGAATTTAATAGCAAGAAAACACAGCAAGCACAAAGAATATTTTGTAGTTTTTCATTGTTTTTGTAAATTTTCTGACTCTATTTTGGACAAAAGCAAGCACAAAATCCTAGGCGAGAAATGGAATATAAGGGATTTGGGCCACTACAACAAGAGGTATTTAATTCGGGCAACCGTTCAAGTGGTTACACGTGCGGCGGCACTACTCTCCGTTATGGAGTCTCCCAGCCTCACAGGGTTGCGCCTGAGAGGGTTTTGGGGGAGGTTGGCCGTCGGTGTAACATAACAGCACTTGTTGCAGGAAGTTTTCACCTCAAGCACAATTTATTTTAAGTGGCTTGGTAGGGCTTGGCGTTAGCCTGTTACCACTCAGGGTCGTTCCCACTTGGACAAGCGTGCATCCAAGGGCAGGCCCCTCCTAAAGGTTAAATAGATAGAATGACAAGTCTGGCACTCTGATCACCCAGAAGAGGGGAGAGCATAAGCCTATTGTCATTCGCAAGCACAGAATACACTGATTAATCCACCCTAGTTAAAAGTGAAAAACTAAATGGGCTAATCTACTTAAACAAAACTTTGAAGTGATTTCAGCAATATAGCAGTGGTTCAGTTTTAAATCCCAGAAAGCAGTAGTGAGTTCAATTTTTAAACCGCATAGCATGAGATTGTTAACTTTAAAATTCAGGTCTCACGATATAGCAATGGTTCATTTTAACTTCAGAAAGCAGTAGTGAGTTCAATTTTTAAACCGCGTAGCACGAGATTGTTAACTTTGAAATCCAGGTCTCACGATATAGCAATGGTTCATTTTAACTTTAGAAAGCAGTAGTGAGTTCAATTTTAATCTTTAGATAGCAATAACTTGGAAGTTGTTTGCAATGCAAGCAAGAAATAATCCTGTTACTTCCTCCCTAATTAGAACTAGATGAAGATTTGAATGAACATTAATTTTTACTTTCCCTTTGAAAATGAAATGTGAACTAATTAGATGCAACTACATGGAACTAAACCTGCACCTATCCTACAAAAATGCTCCGACAAACACCTGCGGAAAGGTTAGCATTAGCAACTTCCCCTAGAAAAGTACTAAAACCTCAGCCTATTACAAATGCGCAGCTTCAGTGATCAGATGCGTAGAAATAATCAACAGAAGTGCAGCATTAATAAATGTGCCGCAATATTGCACGCATGCGCTGTTAAAAGGAATGAATGTGCAGTATTAATGTATGTGCAGTAACAGTCTTCAAAAGTGCAGCAAAAATGCACAGATGCACAGAAACAACAAAAGCGCTATAACAGTGTGCATAAGCGCAGCAAAAATACATAGTTGTGCAGAAATAATAAAAGCACCGTAACAGTCTTTATATGCGCTGTGGAAATGAACAGATGCGCCGAAGTAATCTGTGCGTGACCTATACGGAACCTGCCTTCAAAAAAGCTTAGAAACGGTAAAATAAAGGGGCAAACGGCCCCATGGTGGGCGCCAAAAATGTAAGGGTAAAATAGTGATCAATCAAATGAATTAAACAAGACCCAAACATCAACAGAATAGTGAAACAAGAAGGATTCAATAAACGAAGCAATGAACAAACACAGTGCAAACCTCTCCCGTTTCGAAACTTCTATTGTTTGCCTATCACAAATCATCCTTTTGCAGATGAGATGAGCCCTCAGAGAGTGCAATCTTTTTAGCTGTTTGTAGGAAGTCGACGGTGAATGGCTGTGGTGATACGCAATGAAGATGAGCTCCAATGCAAGTATGTGATCTCAAGCTTGTAGATGACAAAAGGGTGCCAAAAGGCGTGCTGGTGATATTTCTGCAGAGTAATGATGTCAAAAGCTTGGATGATTAGAATGGAGGGATGAAGCTTCATTTATAGACTTGGAAGAATGGGAATCAACGGTTGAGAGGAGATATGAAGATCAACGGCTGAGGATGGTTGAGGAATGTGCAACCAGTAGAAATGTGACAAGTGTCCCAGCTCCATCATGAAAGGGGGGATGTGACAAAACTGATTGGAGAGTTAACTCCATTGACTGGTCTGTTAACAGACTTGATTGATCAGTTAGAAGAATAAATTGTGGAACTGACTGAATTGATTGAGGATTTGACTCAATTGACAGGTTAGTTAACACTTTTGATTGATTAGTTAACTAACCTCTGATTTGAGAAGAAATAGGCCATGTGGGTGAGGGAAAATAAGGTAATTAAATATTAAATATATTTAATTACATGTGCAACCCGATGAGGTGGACAAGGTGAGGTGGAAAAGGTGAGGTGTAAAGGTGATGTGGATTTTTGAATTTAGAACTTAGGATAGAGGAATTTGGATTAATTAAATAATTTATGATTATTTAATTGTGTAGGACATTTAGAATAATTTTAATTAAATAAATTGAATTTATTTAATTATGGAACAATGAATCGATTAAATAAATTTGGAATATTTATTTAATTGGTAGAAGAATGGAATAAATATTTAGAATATTTATTTAGGATGAATCGTGTCATTTTTAGGTGTATACATTTATAATAATATCATATTTTATATAATATAATATATAATTTTATATAATATAATATATAATTTTATATTGAAAATTTCATTCTTTGAAACATCTATGATCTGTATACATTGCAATTTCAAACCGTAATTACTTCTATATTATTTAGTAAAATTTAACATCACCCTTCAAAAAGATTGGGGAATTACATCGTACATGAACCTCTAACCAACCTCAGTTCTAAACAAAACTCCTATCCTTCAACCTTCAAACCTTGCTTTGATCCTCCAAAATCTTTTTGGTTCCTCTATTCAACGATGCGTAATGAATATTTCACTGTAGTCCATAATTATCCTATTAACAGGTAATGGATCTGTTACAAATTTAATTGTGTGCTCATTCACAATGTCAGTGAATGATTCACTATAGAACCTTGCAATATATGTACAAGAAACCACTAGGCATGGGTAATAATAAGGCCAGTAAAGGAGAATTAAATTGATTTTCTCGAGGTCACTGGAAATTGAGTTGCAATACCAATTCCATGTGTCAATTCAAATTTCCAGTTTCTCATACATGCATGCATGTGTGGGAGATTCAACCCACCACCCAGAATAGAATGCATCATTTGCAAATGTTAAAAGTGTCGATTCTTGACACGATCTATTCCACTTGATGAATACTTGTATTTCTTCATTCTAAGACATGCAAAGCAATAACAACCTACGTAGCCACACACAAACAAAATTTTCCATCATCTTAGATTCTTATTACTATTCTACATCTGTGAACTGAGAATTCTCACACAGTTAAAATCAAAATCATGAATGACCAGAAAATAAATACCTGGTAACTTACTTTCTTTGCACAACTGCTGCAATGAAAGCCATTACTTCAAGCTTTTACAACCTATTGATTCTTGACCTATCTGAAACTTAGTAATGAAATATAAGTTTGAAACACTAAAGACTATCATATATACATTACATGTACGTCTGTGACAAATGGGTAATAAATAACAAGCAACTCCATTTAATTCATATTGGCTAATCTGTGTGGGTTGTCACGACTCAGTACTCACTTTCCATTAATGAACTTAATTGAGCATTGGCTAATCTATGTGGTTAAGTGTGTTTAATCAAATCAATCATATCACCACTGACCTTTTGATGCACCCTAGAATGAAAGATAAATAGTTGTAGTTCAATTTCGGAAGGTAGATCTCCAACGCCACACATTGCTAACAAAATCCTCTGGAATCAACTAGCAGCCGTTAGATATTATTAGATCAACGGTTGACATATATATAAAAGATATAATATATTTTATTGATTATTGTGCAAAGGTGGCAACGTGGCAGAGCGCAAGTCCTCGGTTGTAGAACTACAAATTTGGGAAATTGGGTGTGTCAGTACTTATGCCATCGATTTGCGATCATCTGACAACCAAAATCTATTAGAATTTTTTCCATTTAATGACATCCACGCTTGAAGTGACCTCTGTCCTTTCGTAATAAATAAGGAATGTCATGAAAAGCACAATTGCACGTATTTGGGAAGGCAATTTATGCAGCTCAATTAAATAATTATCTATTAATTTTTGTTAATCAGAATCATTGTTACTTGACACTTGTCTCTATTTCGGAGACTTTATGTAGAAAGATGGGTGTGTCAGAACTGCAGCCTGGAATGGAACTTCAACTAAAGTTTGATGCCATTCACACAATATGATTTTTTATTGGCATAACAGTTTATTTCGCCAATTAATTTTTTATTGGTTTGAAATTATATTTAAATTCGCCAATAATTTTTTTATTGTTTTGAAAATTGGTTTAATTCACCAATGTAAATATATTTTCTAGTTTGAAATTAGATTTTAATCGCCAACAAAAATATTTTCTTATTTTGAAAATAGGTTTAATTTGCCAATGCAAATATATTTTATGGTTTGAAATTAGATTTTAATCACCAGCAAAAATATTTTCTTATTTTAAAAACAGGTTTAATTCGCCAACGAAAATATTTAATTGGTTTGAAAATAGGTTTTAATCACCAATGAAAATATTTTATTGGTTTTAAAAAAATTACAATTCACCAGGATTTTCCATAAACCTATAGCGATTACAAACGATTCGCCAAATAAGATTATTTTTTTCCCAGAAAAATGAAAAAATTCGCCAATAAAATTATATTTTTCTCGGGAAGTATACATGATTCGCTAGGTTTATACACCTTCTCCGAGGGGGGGTTCTTAAAGTTATCCCTGTCTGGAAGAATCTCAGATGAAACAAAACAAGGTTGAAAAGACTCAAAGGTCTACTAGGATATCTTCCACCTCCTCTGGTGCCACACCATCAGTGAGTATGGAGCAAACATCAAAGAAATCTACTGTCAAAAATACAAAGAGGAAGAAAATGAAGGAGAGAAGACTGTATGTTAGTGTAGGGAGCAAGGATGAAGAAGAAACTAAGTCTAATGAAGAGGTGAAAAAGATGAAGGTAGAGGGTATCAAGGCCTCCAGAAGCACTAGAGAAAAGCCCTCTGGAAGTGAGAAAGCCAGCAAAAGACAAAAGGTAGAGGAGCCTTACATTGGAAAGTCTACAATTTCAATTAAGGATGTATTGAAATCAGTCACTGTAGATGGGAATCTAAAGCCCATGATTGAATTTTATGATGAGTATAATGATGTTGATAAGAGAGTCCTTGAAGATGCCACAATGGAATACCCAAACATATACAACAGAGCCCTTATTGAGATCATCTCTGATCTCCCTGAAAGCCTAGCTAACATTTTGATTATCAAAAAAGAGACTGCTAGGGCAAAGGATATTGAACTGAGACAACATGTCTTAACTAGACCATGTCTGGAGATTACTTCTAAACAAGAGGTATTAATCTCTAAGGAGATCAAGGACAAGTTCAAAACCAAGAAAAGGATGAACTCTTTAATGTTGGGGGAAATTGACAAGGTTGTCAAAGAAACAGAAGAAATCACTTTGAAAGTCTTGAAGAAATATAATCTTCCTATCATCTATGACATAGAAGAAATAACACATCTGTTCTGAAAGTCAATGTTGAAAAGGAGATAGATAAAGTTGATGAAATAGCTGAAGAAAAGGGAACACTTACCTCTTCAAAACATCAAACAGAGGACAAAACTAATGGTGAGAAGACTAAGGAAATAGAAATACCACCTACTAAAACTATATTCTTGCCAGAACACAAAAGTGAGGAGAAAATTGACAAGGAAAAATAGGTTGAGAATAATCCTCCACAAGAGCAAAAGGATGACACCAACAAGGCCATGAACATAGATCCTCCAAAGTAGGAACAGAAAGATGAAGTCTCTGGTGTAGTAAGAGACACTGTAGAGGTGGTGAAGGAATTTTTGGAAAAGGAGAAACAAGTTCTAGATGAGCCAGAGCTACTTCACGGTTTGATAAACTTGGACACCATGTCACTGATACAGAAACTCAAATTGGCTTCAATTGCACAAGTCAAGGCAAGAGAAGAAATGCTAAAATCCCACATAGAGGATAGTGAACTCATCAGTGAAGCATCCAACATTTTGGAGAAGCTGATGCCAATTTATCAGAAGGATATCTCTATGTCTGTCACAAATCAACTTAAGGGACTGATAAATTTAGTAAGAACACATTTTGAATCTTTTGAAAAATTAGCTGAGATAAAAGTAAGGCAAGAATTCAATGAGAAAAGACTAAATGAATTAAAGAAAATGATAGCCAATGATAAAATACAATTAGACAATAGAATAAAGGGCATTCAGGATGCCATTAAAGAGGTCAGTGATATATATAAATTTTGTCTATCTTGGCCAGAAGCTACAAAGAAAATAGTAGAAAAGATCAAAGATTTAGAGCAGAAACTAATGAACATATCTAAGTAATTTGATCCGGTAACTAAATCAGTAAGTGGAAAAGAAAGTCAAGTCATCAACATTCAAAATGACTTCAATAGTTTAATAAGTGAAAGGGATTAGACAAAAGGAAGAATGTGTCAGTTAAGAGGACTGATCAGTCCCAAGTTGGAGACCATGTTCAATCTGGCAGCAGAAGCTCAAATAGCTTCACAAACTGATGTACCCACTGATCTGCAAAAGGTAGAAACCCTAATTTTCTTACTCAATGGACATATTCAAATTTTGGACAATGTTAAAAATGGCTGGGATGGTGAATTGGTACAGATCAAGAACATTTTCCATGATATCCTTAAGCATATGTAAGATTAAGTTGAAGACTGTATTTGTAAATATGCAGCAAAATACATAGTAAATTTTGTAGTTTTAACAAGTTTATTTTGATTCCAAAACACACCCTTTGCCAATGATGTCAAAGGGGGAGAGAAGATCAGTGAAAAATGAGAATACATCTTAGAGGGAGAAGGAATATAGAAGTGAATATAGAAAGGGGGAGTAGTCAAGGCAGCATTTTCACTAAGTGTTGCCATCAATGCCAAAGGAGGAGACTGTTGGCAAGAGACACTACTCTAGAGATAATCTGTGTGTTGTCATTGATGGCAACATGACCAAGAGGACACATTAGCATAACAAGAAGACATCACTCTGAAAGACAAACTTGGTTTAGCAGCAAGGCACAAGTGTAGAAGGTCAAAATGACAAAGTATGGACATGGTATAGAGTATGAGACAGAAAATGAATCAGTATGCCTCCACAGAAGAATACCACCTAACGCAGATCAGGTATGATAATTCATGGCTATGTGATGATGTTTCAATCCAGTGATCAAGTCATGATCTTCTCTAGAAGTCATGTGGAAAAAATGTCTAAGTCTGGACAAACAGAGGTAGGACAAAGACAGTGAAGAAGGCGCAGTATAATGGTCCGCATTTCTTCGCAAATGCATATTGTGCTATGCGGTTCTAAAGTTATGTCAATTGGTTAGTAATGAACATTGGATATGATTTGTGAGGTCCCATTTGGTCCATAGTGCGAGTTGTGATATGACAGATGAACTTGTCAAGTATGTTCTTAAAGAATAGGTCTATTGGTTAACAAATTTGTCTTGATCTAATAATATCTTATTTTGACTCTATAACCCAATCTTTTCATAACAAATAAGTTAAAAAATGATTGGGTAAATTATCATAAATAATTTCCCTCTGAATTAAGGTAGAACTCCCTTTTTTTAGATCTTCAATGAATTTGAATTGTTCTAACATCTGGATATACTTTTAACCAGAAAGCATTTAAAGGCATACTAACATTCATACATCATGTTGTGTGGTTACACAACACGCCCCATTTTGACTTGGCAAAACAGGGACCCAACTTTTTGGTTTGGCTTGTGCGTCTGCTTCCTGGCGATTTGGCAAAAGTAAGTTGGGTGCATCATCATGCAAAACCAGGATGAGGTAAGTCACCATGAGGTCAGATTGTCAAAATTTGTATTTCATCTTTGTGACCTCATATTTTGAAAGAGCATTAAAATTCGGGCAGGTTTGCCTTTTACATCACCTTGATATTCATCAGGATGTAAGAGTTATGAATAGTCAAAGTTTCAGTCAAACCTGATGTTCGCAAGAGGAAGGTCATATTTATTTTTATATCCTCGGTCATATTGTTGAAGCTCATCATCATATTCGAAACACCCCCCGATATGTCATGCGGTTCAAATATCCAAACGTCAAGTTTAAATGATAGCAAAATCTTCCCGTCAAACAGTCTTATCTATCGTGAGCGTCATACTTCACATGTAACCCGATATGTCTTTATATCCTCCTGACACAAATATCACCCTTAGCAAATATCCTGATGACATCATCCAACTACGATAAACGAAGGAACATACATAACAATGACATCATCATCACATTTATATTACCACAGGATATTTTCTAAAACATGATCATGTTCACCTAATATGATGATGACGTCATGATGCACTTCCGATACAAAGGGCAAATATCAGGATGACGTCATCCTGATATTCCAAAAAGAGAGACATGTAAGTTTGTCTTGTCATCATCATATTTAAAAACATCACTCGATTCACCGAAATATCCTCCTGATGTACTAAGCATAAACAAGGGTGCTTTTGTCACCCGAATCTTGTCGCGATAACAATGTCAATATGATGGAGGAGGATGATATTGAAACTCAACCCGATATTTGCGAATATCATCCTACCCTCATGATATCCTGTCATATGGATATCCCTCGCTCCCATTGCTGCCATTATTTTAATGCACGCAGGCATGGTAGGTAGTTCCTGCCGACCCCGGAACCTAATGAAACACCTGGCAAGATCCTGCATTTTCGCATGAATAATCAAGGAACATGATCCAATCTGTCAGAGTTGCCCTAAATGTACCCTAACTGCGAGGTTAAAAGGTAATTCAACCGCCATTTTCACATTTACCTTGCGATAAACTTGTTTTACAGAGCACCAGCTTCCATATCTGCATACCAGCTACAGTTGCGCGATTTGAGCTCACAGGCAGAAGGAAAGAGGTGATCATCAGCTGAATTAAGAATGTCTCAGCAATCTACTGGTATAAAAGGAAGTCTGCATAACCAAGTAAGTGAATAAAACCCTCATCATATTGTTTCTGTTCTAGTACGATGATGTAAGTTCTAGTTTATGCATCCGTATGATTAAGTAGTGTTGGAATTGATACAGTAGGCATAATGATTTATAAAGTCAATTGCAATATGCATGCATATATGTACCTGTTGTGAGATAGGATTATTGTTAATTACAGGTACTCATGGCTGAGAAGCGATTGGTCAAGTGTCAAGAAGAATTCAGCAAACCCATGTTCTCTGCTCAGAGGGGGGTCCTGTTTAAATATGGAGCAATTACAGACACCCATCAGGGAAGCACTAATTTAGAGGCCTGGTCAGCCAAGCTGAATGATGGACATGACAAGAGTCCTATGCTAGACGTAGTGTTCGTGTCGGGAATGTGGAATGCCGCCAGTTTTCCATACTCCATGGAATCTCTGGAGCTCGTCATGGAGTGTGCTAGGAATTATAACCCTCAGACAAGGCAAGTAGTGAAGCATGGGAGGATATATGCAGACCTCTCCATCAAAGGTCTCTCCCAGACATTTGGATTGCCACTGGGCAGTAAGGTCAAAAGTGTAGACTTGAAGAAGTCTGAAAGAGAGTATGAAGCCAACAAGAAATCAGCCAGGAAGAACATGTATCCGTGGCGGGCTGAGAATAGCACATATAATGCAGCGGCCAAGCTTCCTGTGCACCTGTTTAAGTATGATTTCAGTGAGGAGTACCAATACATGATTGCACTCCTGAATAGAGTAACTGACCAACCTGATACTGGCAATTTCAGGGATTGGATGTACGGAATAGTAATGATGTGTCTATATTTAGACACCAAGCCACTGTGGGACAAAATAATAAGTGATGCTCTGCATGAGCAACTGATGAACCTGGGAGGTTCAAATTGTGCATTTTACATGACATCCTATATTGTTTATTCTTGTGCTTATAGAGGCACTTTTGATGCCTTGGTTATAGATGGAAAGCTCACAGGCACAAATGCTGCATACATCTGGGATCATCATCCCCAGCTGCAGAGAACCAACTACCTCAAAGATTACAAATCGGTCAATGATGCATTCTCTATGCATCTGGTAAGGACCATGGAAGAAGACAGAACAAAGAGATTGAGCATGGAGGCTCAAGAGGTAGTCTACAGGCATGGGGCCTGGTACATACAGTTTGCAACCTTTTCTTATATAAGGGTTGAGGGTTTCGAGGGACATCCCCTGATGCTGCCAAGGTATCCTACCGATGCCGTAGTACTAATGGAATTTATCAGGCAGGGCTCCACCATGATACAAATGTACAAGGATGCCAAGAAGCTGCCACCAATTTTGTTCCCAGTCAGCATTGGCAACTATATGTGCCCTGACTCTGATAATATAAAGAAGGTGATGGTCACCCTGAATAAAATGAATTTGCAGCCTTTCCCAATAACAAGACCATATGATCCTTACGGTAGGATACAGAAGATACTAGGAAAGCCTATTCACCAAAGGCACCTAGAGGATTTTTGGGCTGACTGTGAAGATGAGGCAGAAACCAGAAGAAGGAGGTATCAGAGGTTAACTCTGAACCAAGTTAGAACTTTTGATTGCATCTCCCTTCCCCAACAATTAAAGAAGGATGATGGCAGGACAATGGCAGATGAGTATGAACAGAAAAAGATATATAATGACACCATCTCTGCACCTGACCTCACTATGCAGGAGGGCATATCCTTGGACCCATTCATTGCCAAGACCCTACACCTAACCCAAGCTTGGGTTGATGCACAGATAGAGGCATTGAAGAAGAAAGGTGTTGCCATTACGGTGGACAACAAGAAGAAAGGGCAGGATATCCCCGCGGATGAATATGATGACTTCCTATTAGAGAAGAGGAAGACCAAGGGAGATAGAATCCCTCCACCACAACAACAGAGCAAAAGACCCCCAAGGGGCAAGAGGGTGGAACAGGGACCAAAAGGGATTATAATTGAAAGGGCAGTATTTGCAGCTGAGGAGGCGGTAGGGTCAGGATCAGAATCAGCATCCCCTCCAAAGAAAGAAAAGCCCAAGAAAAGTAAGACAGCAGAGGCTGGAATCACTGAGACCCAAGAAGTGGGTCAATCCTCTAAACAACCAGGAGGAGAGGATGCCCTCATAGAAGAAGAGCTTGAGGAAGAGGAGGCTCCATTGGTAATAAAAAGGAAGAGGAGAGCTCCACAGGTGCTGGTGTCTACCCCACCTAAGAAACAAAGAACCTCTATGAGAGGTGGAATGAGCCAACCCCCTACTTCATTACAAGGGGAAGGTAGTGAAGTGCGCAAGGAACTTCAACATAATGTTCCACTTCCTACCATCGTCAAGTTCAAAACTAAACTTGCTGAGGAGCAGCTGAAAGAAACTTCCCAGACATAAGTAGAAGGGCATGTCTCACTTGACGAGACAATAAATTTGTCTGATGATGAGGTGGTGCAGGATGTCGCTGCACAAAAGATAGAAACACTAGCTGCTGGTATTAGTATGACCCCCCACAAGTTTCCACCAGTTCAATCAGTACTAGAAGAGATGAGGTGAGTGGAAGAAGAGCGAGAAAAGAGCCCAGAGCAAGTAGCTCAAGAAATAGGGCTAGATACATTGATCATAGAGGTGACAAGTCCAGTAGTGGTAGACCTGACAGAGAAACAGGATGCAAGTCCTGAACAGCCAGCAGGATCACCTGGTGAAGGCCAACCAACAGAAGAAATAGAGATGGTAGAATCGGAAGGCCATGCTTTGGAATTAGGACAACAAAGTCCACAGGATACATCAGCAGAACCTGCTATAGTAGAGGTTCAAGAAATGAAGGCTGATGAAAAGGAAGAAACAAAAGAGGATCCAGCTGCCAGGACATAGGAGGTTGACAGTGCAAGCTCAGAAGAAATAATAGCTGCAGAACAATCACCAGCACATCAGGCAGAGTCCCCAATATTTGGTGAAGTGGATAAGCAGCAAGGGGAAGAAGTGGGAACAGATGAAGGAATGATAGAAGAAGGCCATGATCATCATGATCAGCAAATAGATGCATCACAGGATTCCCCACACCAAGAAGATGCTCCCCCAGAGAAGGAAGTTCCTCAACAGGAGGAGGAGCCACAAGATCAATAGCAAAGAGAGCATCAAGAGGAAGAAAAAGAAAAATCACCATCTCCACAACATCTATTGATAGAAACGGGAGATATGGGTGAACATCATGATGATGCTGAAAAACATGATCGGGTGCCTCCGTGGTTGGCAAAAGAGGTAAATGCTGAGGAAGAACTTGAAATTCAGGAATTTGACGTCTCCACCTTGTTCTCTGCGGATATAATGAAGCCAAAGAGGAAGGCCAGAATGACTTTAGCCATCAAGAGAGATCTGGCAACCGGAAGAAGGACCGTGCAAATTGCCATACTTGCGGTGGAGAAGGAAAAAGGTAAAATCATTGTCGATGAATTTCAAATCAATACAGTAGATTTGGGCTTTGTCAATGAGGACCAAGAAGGTCAGGAGAGCAAAGATATCATTGACTCTCTAATTCAGAAGGTGAAAAGAGAGAAGGAGAAAAATAAGCAACATAAAGAGCACATTGCTCAGTTGCATGCTTATATCAAAGGACTGACTGATCCTGATGATACCACAACTAAACATGCAGTCCCATTGACTGCCATTTCTTAGGAGGAGGTAAATAAATTAGACCTCATGAAGCATGAGGCGTCCGTAATAAGGAGATGGATGTCATCCACATTGGGTGATGCTGTAGAAATAATGAAAGCCTCTTTGAAGAGGTGGAGCATCCTAAGTGACTCCAAGGCCAAAGTGGATAAATTGCAGATGCAGACCGGGAAGAGGTCTTACAAGCTGGAGAGAGTCCTGAGCCTGTTAGGGGAAATAAGGAATATAAATCCTCAACTGCTTATCAGTAAGCAGGTGCTAAATAGTAATACCACATTATTAATTGATATCTGGTATAAAGACACTCAGTTTGAGTGTGGAGTCCTCAAAAGATGTAATAATAAGCTGAGGGATATCAGCATGAGGCTACGGGATTTAATGGCTGAAGACGCGGTGATATTAGAAGCATTGGAAGGCAAGGTGGAAGGTAAAATAGAAAATCAAGATGAAGAGTCTGCCATCAAAGTTGTACACAGTAACTTCCAATTAGAGACAGATGGTCCACCTGTCCACTTGACAGAAGAACTGATAAATAAAATAATGAGAATCAAGGTCCAGATGGAGAAGTATAATGAAACACTGCAGGACAGGAAAAATAAGCTTGATAACAACAGAGACAAATATGAAGCACATAAGCACGCCATTGTCAAAGCAAAGACTCAAGATGGCGGAGGGATTGATTAGGTTGTGCATTCATACGAGCAGGTCCGCAGTAGTATGCAGCCCCACATGCAGTAGCATCATCATCAGGATAGTGAAAGTTCAGAACGTGATGCACATGATGATGACCCGCATGAATCAGCTGAAGAACATGATGAAGATACATCAGGAAGGGGATATAGGCATAAGTAATATAGAGATAGTTGCCAGCTGGCAACTTGTGCCATTTGTAAAGATTGACAAATTCAAGTGAATCTTGATCGTAGATTTGTATTGATAAATCAGGATCGCAGATCTTTTTGTAACGGATTCCTCACCTTATTCTATAAAAGGTGGTGGAATGCCTTGTTGAAACATTCAAAACTTAATTGAAATCTGTTTGCTGAAGTATTTAGGGCTCATTTCAAAGCTATTGTATATGTACATGTCTTTTTGCATACTTAATGAGTAGAAGAGTATTTTGATTACAAATCTTCGTAAATCTTGAGTAATCTGTGTCTGAATTCTAGATATGTGCTTTGATTTGCTACATCCCTTGGAGTGCTCATCATGTTGCATGTATTGTTTTCATTCACCATCCTCTGAAGTTTGCATCAACTATATCTAGCTGTGGAATGTCCTGGTGAACATATGGTTTGATTTCTTCTCGTCATGACAGTATCGAGTATGTATGTGGATCAATAGCTGAAGGTTCAACTTTAAATTGTAGTATTCCTTTTAATTTCTTTCAATTTCAGAGCATTTCATTATCACAATTGCGAACAACTGATAATCCTAAGTAAATAACACAAATATGCAGACATCTCATAGGTAATCGCAAATATTTAGCATATTTGAATGCAAAGCATGCACAATTGAAAAATATCATGCAAAGATTGAGGTATTTCTACATCTTTTCATCTAATAACTACATAATATGACTTCTCTGTAAAGAATTTCTGCAGGAATGTCATGATGATGGCACAATTTCACGTAAGGCCCCAAAATGGAAACAACAACACACATTAACCTCTGAGTAGCTTCAGACGATTAAGACCTAATCACCGGAGACTTGGGATCCTGAATTCTTTGAATTCACAGTATCTTTCAAGATGAATAAAGGTTAATGCGTACTTTTATTCTATGCTTGTTTATGACTAACATCATGACCAACACATCACTACGTTATGAATGCAATGCATTTTTTTTATGAAACAATTTAATGACACAACACACAGATTCTATCTTTAACAATGATCAAATATATATATGTCTAACTAAATTTTTTTGAATCAAGAAATGATAAGATATATATGATGAGTCTCTCAACAAAAGAAGAATTACCACATTGAAACAAGAGTTCACACAAAAACTTGATTTCATGCACTCAAACACACAGATTCAAGTCTGCAGCAACCATCCTTTCCTTTCATTCATAGATAAAAATTGAGGTAAACATCACATACATTATAAATATAAAGTCCAGCAAAAACTCCTAAATTTCCTTTCGGACCTTCTATATCCTCTTATGTCCCTAAAAACATGTATATATAATTTGCAATTGTAACTGTTCTTTAAACTCAGAGTTAAACAAACTCTAACCCTTAGTGGGATTTAGTTTTTAAAATTGATTGAAAAGATAGAGCTTTCAAACATAGTTTTGAACTTAGTAACTAAATAAAAAGATCATATTGGTATGATCATGACTGGGACAACATGCTGGAATCTCCTGATTTGCTTTGCTCTGTTGAAGAGATATGTTACATCTTCCATTCACTGAATGCAGTATCAAACTCCTGAATCACCAGGAAGTTAGGGATACCAATATGCTTAACTCGCCCCTTCCAAACATCCTTTTCTTTTTGAATGTTAGCCACTTTTTCCGCATGTTCTGGAAGTACATCAACACAAAGATGAAGTAGCAATTCCACTTTTGATACTCGAGAGAAATCATCAATTATCAAATTTTCATTTTCTTTAACAAAGATGATCTTCTCTTTGAAAGATTGTATAATAGTATTGACATCTTTCTCTAGCTTGCCATCATCTTTCAAATACTTTACATCAATACATTCTAAATCATGATGCAGAGCCTGAGTAAACTTGGTTATTTCCTTAATTAGCTTTGTAAATTCTATTCGGCCTTCTTTTGACAATGAGTTTCTCCATTCAATATTTTTCCTACATACATATAGCACATTGTCATTCAGGTTTGCTACATTCTTCTCTGATAAAAACTTCATCACACCATACTTTTGAACTTCAATCATCTGATTAATTACACTAATCCATTTTGTTTCATCCTTTTCC
Source organism: Cunninghamia lanceolata (assembly GCA_027924645.1). Lineage (NCBI taxonomy): Eukaryota > Viridiplantae > Streptophyta > Pinopsida > Cupressales > Cupressaceae > Cunninghamia > Cunninghamia lanceolata. Next base: position 6,828,452 of record BSBN01000209.1, read on the forward strand.
CATGAGGTGTTCTGTAGCTTCAAATCTTCGATAGTGGTCAGGGTTTCATCATATATATCCTTCAAATCATAAATGTATTTGGTACCCTTTTGGATTCTACCATCCAGCCAGTCATCGAACACCTTTGTTACTATCTTATTTTTGTGTATTTGATTAAGCATTTTCTGATTAGTCAAAGAATTAGGATCAAAGGATAGGGGTAACTGAGAGATAGGCTAAGGACCTAGATTGTGAATGGCATCAATGTACTCAGCCATCAAATGTAATGCATGTTTCAATTCCTTTTTATCTTTTTCATCTTTCCATGTTCGACTTACTATCTTTTTAGTGGATGCTTCAAGGTGTTGTACATCTACCGCTTTCGATGTAGTTCCAAGGTCTATTCTTTCCACTGTAAAATCTTGAGCTGTGGGATTTTGAACTTCATCATCCGTTTCTGGCCGAGCTATTTCTGCACTCCAATTTCCTGTATTGGGATCAATGTCTACCTTGGAAGTGATTTTCAGCTTTTTAGATTTCAAAGTCTTCCCCAGGCATTTGCTGACCATGTCTTCTAATGGTAAAGAAAATGGAACTATTTTCCTTTTATTACTGATTGAACTCTCCAACCACCAAGGAGTAGTGACTGGAATTTTTTTATCAGGAGTAGGTTGTTCAGAAGGTGCATTTGGCAATATCATTAAATTGGTCGAATCCAAAGTGATCTCTACCTGTTGATTTGTATTGGTTACTTCTGCCATTGATGAATCAGGACCTTGATCAATCATTATTTCATTTGAATCTTCTTCAGTATTTAGGTCTACAGTTATTCTTTCTAAAAATCTTTTCTTCTTCTTGCTCTTAGTCTTTAACCTAGTGGTGCGGGTAGGCAAACTATTCACAAGGGTTTTCTTAGACTTCTTGAAGGTAGAACCCTTTTTAACTTTTCACTTTGAAGTACCTACATCACATATATTAATAAGCTAATTAGAAGAGCTCACAAGAGATTGTGATTCATCGATAGATGCACTCTGTTGAAGATCTTCAATTTGAACTTTTCCTAGTCTTTTTTCTCTTAACCATTTTCCAGTTCTTCTTATCACGGGGAGTGTCTTAACTTCAATCTGATCTTCCTCATCCCTATTCCAATCAACTTCTAGAATAGGTAACTACTTTACTTGTTCATACTAAGGATCAATCACATTTTCCCCATCATCTATTACATTAGTAACATTCATCTTCAGATTAAGAGTAACTATTTTCCCTAGAGAAAATCTGCACCAAAGCCTTTTTCTGACTTCAAATTCATCTAAGCAATCCTCCCAGTAATCCTCTATTTGGGGATTGTGTGAAAAACCTCCTCCAAAATCTAAATGGTCTTTAGCAAAACCCTTGCTATCAAATTTAGGCTTGGCCTTATAATACTGTAAATTAAACTTTTCCAGACCCACATCTAGATTTAAGGCATTAGAAACTGACTGACATGAATAATGACCAATTTCAATAGGAAAAGATATACCTAACTCCCTTTTCGTCAAGAATTTCTTGTCTATATGGGCCAATTGCCTACATACTTCAATTATCACAAAGCGGTCAAAGGCAAATCTGGGCAATTTCAAAGGTTCACCTTCAAAACCTCCAACTCTGATGTAAGTAAATTTGGGAAACTGAATGAAATAGATACCATAAATGCTAATTAATTGCATGGCTTCATCAGACATTCTTTTATTAACATTCCCAGTCAGTTCATAAACCATCCTACCAGTGAAAACATCATTAGCCCTTTTATAATTTTCATAGCATTTTTGCATTTGTAAATGAGAATAATAATCATAAATTCTGATATTTTCTATTAAGGGTACATGAGGTAACCCTCCCCATTCTCTTGTAGATGTCAGGTAGTAGAAAAGATATGAAGACATGTAAAAGTTTTTATTCCCTAGGTAATTGCTCAAACCCTGATGTAAGTATTCTGCTATGATCTCAGCCCAGTCTCAATATTGTTCTCCTTGAAGAATTACTTGAATAAAGAAATACATCCAATCCTCCCAATAGAATGCTTGAGAACTACCCTTTAATTTGTTTAACAACACCATGATATATTTACTTCTGGTATCATATGTTCCCTAGTTAATGATCTAGGCAACCTTTAACCTCCCTTTTGGAAATTTAACAGCCAATTTCTTGCAATTACACTCTTGTAGTTTGCCTTCTTCAATGAAAAATAACTATAAGAGGAAGTAATGTTAAGATCTGAGTATGGCTCCTTGGGCGGGATTTTCATCACAGCCATTATGGTTTCTCTATTAACAGGCAGCAATACATCTTCATTCACAGCTCTAATACATCTACTCTGAGAGTCATATTTTCTCATGCATTCAAGAATTAACTCAAGGAATTATACGGCTGTGGGGAAAGTTGTGGCTTCAATTAGGCCACTTTCCACTATCCTTTCCATCATGGGTGTAGATGTAGGATTTTTAGCTCTTTCTTTAAAATCCTCTAGATCATATTGAGCTAAAAATGTATCCCCATATTTGTGAAAAGAACAAACAAGGCTTGAACCATGTTCAGAACCAAGACAGGTAGCTTTCATGACTACAATTTGAATAAACATAACAGAAAATGCTTGAACCACTTAACAGTATCAAAAACTCAAAATGATTCTTCTTTTCTGACAAAGAAATAGTAACAGCTATGAGAAAAGTCAGAAATCACCTTTTACCAGGCTTGACTTCTCTGTTAAATTGATTAAGAAAATCTATTACCTCTAGTGTTGTTCTCCTTTTGTGCCATCCTGTGTGTTTTATTGCTAAATTGGCCTATTCATTCTTTGATAAAAGGCATAAAATCCAGTCGAATAATTACTAAACTGAATAATTTGTGTTGAATTTACTTGACAAGACGTAAATTCTGACACATGCATTAATTACAAGTGATACCCACGCACGACCTTGATGTGTAATCATTACTCTTGATCTTTATAAGTTATAAATTTTCACTTCATAAAGTGCCCTGAATAGATTCCATTCCGGTTGATTTTCTCCATTTTAATCTTCCGCCTTTATACTTCTACACATAATGAACTTTTGTACTTGAACCAAGAAAAGGTATAGAAGTTCAAGTTCAATTCCCGCTGGCTCACTTTATTTTTCATAAGTCTTGACTTAACAAAGGTTTTAGGAAATAAACAAAACTTAATAAATAGACATGCTTATGACAGAATATCTCATGACGAAACACAGAACCTTTGAACCTTTGAACTCCGATATGAAGTTCAATCGGAAGGTTCAAAATTACAAATTATTTTTTACATTAAGACGATAGGCGAATGATTTCTAATAACAAAGGGATGACTTGAGGAGTAAACATATTGACCAATAGAGGAAAATGGTATATCAATTGTTTGCTCAAGGAAGGATTACAAAAAATTGAATAAGGGTAAATAGAAGGGTAACATTAGCTCTGACTGGGGACTAAATTTTATGGCAAAATGTAAAGAACTCAGAATGTCTAGTTACACACAAACTGAAATGCAAGGACAAAAGAAAAAAAGGACCAAGGCAAACCAAAACTGGAAAACAAAAAGATAGCACACCTATTTTATAATTGATACAACTTAAGGTACTGTCCGTTATAGGACAGGGGTAGAACAGATCCATCTGGATATTCTAATTTGAAAGAATAAGGGCCCAGTACCTAATGAATTTTGAATGGTCCCTTCCAAAGTGAATCAAACTTGCCATGTGCTCCTTTAGGTTCTCTCCTCTTATCCCATAAAAGCACTTCATCTCCTTCCATGAATTTTCTGGGCCTAGTTTTTCAATCAAAAATCTTCTTAACCCTGGCTTGATGAGCAGTAATACGATCAACTAGTTCATTGCTTTCCTCCTCAATCTTTTTAAATACATAACCCTCTTTTCCAAAGAATCCTGAAAGTATTGATCTTCAATGGCCTTTTGCAATTTTGCTGCAGATAATTCTAGAGGTAATGATAACTGAGCTCCTATTCCATAAACTAGCTCAAAAGGTGCCATTCCTATTGGTCTTTTTGGGGTTATTCTATCATCCTAGAGTGCTTTGTACAACCTTTTATGCCAATCTTTGGGATTATCACTCACCAATTTTCTCATGATGGCTATCAAATTTTTGTTACTAGACTCAGCTTGACCATTCCCTTGAGGGTAATAGTCTGATGAGTGAGAAAGAGAGATACTATGATCATAAAAAATATGAAGTGAGTTCAATTGAGGAAAAGCTAGTAGCATTGTCTGCCATGAGTTTTTGAGGGACACCAAAACGCACCAGTATATTCTCTCTAAGAAAATTACACACCACTTCTGAGGTAGTTCTTTTCATAGGGATCACCTCCACCCACTTTGTAAAATAGTCCGTAGCTGTTAGAATGTGTGTATGTCCAGCACTCGAAGGAGGTGAAAGAGGCCTAATGAAGTCTAAACCGTATTTCTTGAAAGGTTCTTCAATAACAACTAGTCTCAAAGGTAATGCTGCAAATTACGGTCTTCCTGAAAATAGTTTGCATTTCTCACAATTAGCCACCCATTTGTATGCATCTTTGAACATGCCTAGCCAATAATAACAATTCCTATGAATTTTAAGGTTGTAACTGAAGAGAAGTGTCCACCGCAGGCTTCATTATGGAAAACCTCCAAAAGCTTACACTGTTGTTCTTTATCTACACATCTTAGAAAAGTTCCATCCAGTCCCTTTTTGTACAAGACATCACCCCAAATGACATATTTTGCTACTTTCAATCTCAGGTTCCTTTTCTCCTTCAGGGATAAGTGACTGGGACAATCTCCATAAGTAAGATAATGTACCACATCTACGAACCATGGATCTTGTAAACCCACCAATAGGATAGTGGGAAGTTCTTCTTTTTCTTCCTTACTCTTAGCAATCAATCTGCACAGGCCTTTACCTCTAATTAATTTAGTTGGCCTAATCTCCAAGTCATACTCTTGAATCTTAATAACCCATGTTGCTCTATTATTCATCCTAAAATCCTGCTGAGTCAGAATACTCTTCACAGCTGAACTAGGAACAAATACAATTGAATGAGAATGAAGTATATAGTACCTAAATTGTTTGACAACCTTTACCATAGCAAAAGCTTGTTTCTCCATTAAAGAATATTTAAGTTCATGCTTCTTAAGAGGAACACTCATGAAGGCTATTGGAGCTTCTATGTTCAATTCATTTTTCTGTAATAAAATACCTGACATGGTATGTTCTGAAGCATAACAATAAATGATAAAATCCTTTTGGAAATCAGGGTTTATCAAAGTAGGTGCCTGCGCAATTGCTTCTTTAACATTTTCGAAAGCTTTCTTAGCAGTCTCGTTCCACCTGAATGCTTGTTTTTCACTCATCATCCCTACAATATGTTTTGTAATCTCAGCAAAATTAGGAATGAACCTTCTAAGGAAGTTAACCTGGCCAAAGAAAGATTTAACTACAGTCCTATTTGAAGGAAGACTTAGTTGTTGTATTGCTTTAACCCTTTCTGGATCAATCTTGATTCCATCCTTCGAAACCAAATGCCCAGTAACTTTCCTTCTGTTACACAGAATATCAACTTTTTAGGATTAAGAGATATTCCATGATTTCGGCACCTTTGCAAAATAGTCTCAAGATCTTTCAAATGATTTTCTCTCTTTTTAGAGAAAACAGTCAAATCATCAAGATAAATGACAATAATTTTATCTTTTAGGTCTTTAAAAGATGAATTCATTTCCTGCTGAAAAGTTGCACCAGCGTTGATCAAACCAAAGGGCATATGGCTATAAGCAAAAGTTCCCCATGGTGTAGTGAAGGCGGTCTTATGTTGATCATCTGTAGCCACGCTTATTTGATTATAACCTGAGAACCCATCTAACATGGACATCATCTCTGATCTAGCAACTGTTTGTAAAATATGATCCATCATGGGTAAAGAATAATTATCTTTCAAATTGGCTTGGTTTAAATTCCTAAAATTAACACAAATTCTTACTTCTCCATTTTTTTTGCGTACCAAGACAATGTTTGCCACCCAAGTAGAGTGATGAATTGGGTAGATAATCCTAGCCTTTAGCATTTTATCAACCTCCTTATAAATGGCCTCAGCAACTTTTGGGTTGTATTTTCTTAATTTATGCCTGAATGGAGTTGCATTTATTTTTAAAGGAATATGATGCTGGAATTGGCCACCTCTAAAATCCTTTAGGTCATCATAGAACCAAGCGAAGACATCCCTATATTTAGTTAACAAATTAATCAACTTATATTTCTCTTCCAGTGAGCAGCACCAACCAATAGAAACCCATTTAGGATCAATTTTACTCCCAATGTTTACCTTTTCACAATCTCCCAATTTGTCATGAGCCTGAGCATGTTTGCCTTTGATATATTCATCTTGTCGACTGAACAAATGTTCAAGAGAAACCAGACCTCTAGGAATTCTGTTTCCTTTCAACTAAATTACCTCATCATTTGATTTGATCCCTGGATCAAGACTAAACTCTTTGCATTCTATTTCAGACCCTTCAAAATAAGTCCCCAAAAACATCTCAGCACTTTCCAAGAAATTTCTAATTTGTCGGTCATTCTCAAAAACATGCTAATATTCAGCATTATCTGGGACATTAGGATTGTAGATCAGCTCTATTCTATATGAATTTTCTTTGAAATTGGGGTGAGGAAGAAGAAGAGAAGCTGATATTGCCAGAGAATCTACCCATGTGTTCTGATCTCTTGGAATTGCCTCAATAGAGAAGGCATCAAAGTATTTTATTTCATCCCAAACTCTGTTCCTGTAATGTCTCAATCTTGCATTCTTAACAGTAAAAATGCCCCTTACCTGTTTAACAATTAGTTTTGTGTCTCCATTTACTCTGAGCATCTTTATACCTTTCCCTTTAGCTTCATTTAATCCAAGTAATAGAGCTTCATACTCTGCAGTGTTATTAGTATTTTTAAATTCTAACTTAAAAGAGTAAGGAAATTTTTTACCTTCAGGAGAGATTAGAACTACTCTTGCTCCAAAGCCAATGGTGGCACAACTACTGTCAAATTCCATGGTCCATAGATCATCTGAATGAACTGATTTTGAAATAGATTCCTCCTTCACGTCCTCAGAGAAGAAACAATAATTACCAAATTCGCATTCTTCAAATAGAATCTGAGACTTAGGATCGTCAGAAGGGAACACAGTAAACTTGCATTTAGTTTTAGGTTCTAGTCTTACTTTCCATTTTCCCACTAGAATTGTAGCCTCTGACCAATCCAATTTGAACTCCCCGCGTAAATCTTTAGAAAAAGTTCTGCTCAACAGCATCCCATAACTGGCAGGAATGTCTACCACCAAGATAGTCAACTTCACTCTTTTATTAGGGTAGGCTGCAAGAGCAACCTGTGCATCTTTAATTTGCCCAAGTAAAGGAATCTATTTACCATCCATAGAATAACACCTACCAAGTGTTTTTGTAAGGGATAGGCCCAAGGATTTGACTACAGAAGAGGGCATGATATTATCAGAAGCACCTGAGTCTATAATACAATTACTGAGTTTATGACCATTTATAAATAAGGAGACATAAAATGGGTTGGGTTTCATATCAACCATATAAGATGTATCATTGGATGAATTGATGGCTATTCTAGACGTGTATGTAGGTGATTCAGGTGGAGAAGCAAATAATTGAGCAATTGGGGACTCAACATTAATATTTTGTTGACTATCGGGTTCAATTTGCGGGTGATCACCTTTAACATATTTCACTAATTTATCAAGTTCTTTGGGATTTAACTTAAGGTATTCAATAGGAGATATTTGAATCCTTGAAGACTTACAAAATTCTATAATATCAAAAGAAGTTTCATGATCATTCCTTCATAACAATTGAACCTCTTGAACCTTCGAACTAGTATCAGGGGTTCTAGTAAGAGGCTCCTTACCTTTGACAGACACTCCTTGAGAAGATTGAGCATTTGGAAATTTTGGATTCTTCTGACTTCTAGTAAGCATAGTACATGAAGGATCCTCAAGAGTAACCAATATTTCACCACCTCTTTCTGAGTCTAATTCATATTCTAAGAAGTGTATTTTAGAGTCGCCAGGTTCCTCAGAGTTTCTTTCTTCCTCAGTAATTTCTCCCAGCATATCCTTAGTAGCAGCCATTTGAGCATATCTAAGCATCTCTGAACAAGAATTTTTGTCATGATTAGTAGTCAAATGAAAGGCACACATGTTCCCTCTTCCAGGAGGAGCTTCAATAGCTAACCTTGGTTGTGTTGGTGTAAGTTGTAATGCTTTACCAGTATTTGTCTGTTGATTAAAATTAATTCTGTTGACATCTTGATATGGTTGTTGAAATGAAGTACCAACCTTAGGCATTTGTCTTTTTAGAGTAATCATATCATTTACTAACCTTTAAACCACAAGATCTGTAGAGGATGAGGGTTGAGCATTAGGTATTTGAACTTCTTTCTTCCATTTTCCAGCCATAATAAGATCATCTTCTAATCCAACTACCATTGTTTGTGCATTTTCTAAATCAACAACTGCACCTCTTCTAAGATGAAAACTAATATCAAGAGGAATAGAGTTGATAAAGAAACATTTCTGATTCTCTGGAGTTGGTCTTTTAATATTTTGGATTTTGTGCACAATTTTATTGAATTTGGCTATAAATTCTCTCATAGGCTCATGTATTTCTTTCTTGAGCTAAGTTAATTGAGCAAGGAGAGAATGCTCATCTTCTGCATTTTTGAACTTGTTCTCAAATGTAGTTTTCATATCATTCCAGTTTGTAATTGAAGAGTCAAATAGGTGATAAAATCATTCTGCTGTAGTATCGGTTAGAGTTTGCACAAAAAGTCTTATAGCCACATCTTGATGTTGTACACCTAACACACCACATGCTGCGGAAAAGGCATTCAGATGCTCAACTGGCGATTATTTTCCATCTCCATTAAACTTGGGTAAGTTTTCTCTTACATTTTTAGGCAGAGGATTCAGGTTGGCCCCTAAATTCAGAGGCCCTGTAGCTACTCCCCAAGGCTGGGCCATTGGTAAAAAGTTTATAGCAGAAGGGATGACAGTGCTAGAGAGAGTTAAGGCTTGACAAATAGAGGATGCTGAGGGTTTAGGAGGGCTAGGAGGTCTACTTTTGGTTCTTCTAATAGGAGTAGGAATATAAGGAAAATTTAGGTTTTGCAGCGTTTGAAAAGTAGAATCTTCAACTCCTTCTCTCCTCAAAGATCTTGTGTATCTTCTAAACTCTAGCTTGTTAGACTATAACTAGGTAACCAATTATTAGTTTCTAGGCTATTCTCGACCTCTCGGGACTTCAGGGGATTGATTTCTAACTGCATTTTCAACTTGCCTCCTTTTTTGCCTCAGCAATAATAATATTAAGTTATTAGGCAATTCTTCTTCCCTTTCTAATACTTGACTTTCTCTTCTATAATCATCAATATTTAGGCGAGTATGCCATGCAAGGGTATTTAATTGACTGATTATATCTTCCTGTTTGTCTTGAAAGCCAAGATTAGGTTGTAAAATAGGAATTATATTTTCATGACGAAGCACCATTTTGATTCATGTTAGGGTGACTAATCTTAAACAAACAACTTGTGTCCCCAACAGAGTCACCAAAAACTGTTGGTTAACAGATTTGTCTTGATCTAATAATATCCTATTTTGACTCTATAACCCAATCTTTTTAGAACAAATAAGTTAAACAACGATTGGGTAAATTATCATAAATAATTTCCCTCTGAATTAAGGTACAACTCCCTTTTTTTAGATCTTCAATGAATTTGAACTATTCTAACATCTGGATATACTTTTAACTAGAAATTATTTAAAGGTAGACTAACATTCATACATCACTACATTATGAATGCAATACATTTTTTTTTATGAAACAATTTAGTGATAGAACACACAGTTCTATCTTTAACAATGATCAAATATATATATGTCTGACTGAATTTTTGTGCATCAAGAAATGATAAGATATATATGATGAGTCTCTCAAAAAAGAAGAATAACCACATTGAAACAAAAGTTCGCATAGAAACTCAATTTCATGCACTCAAACAAATAGATTTAAGTCTGCAGCAACCATCCTTCCTTTCATTCACAGATGAAAATTGAGGTAAACATCACATACATTATAAATATAAAGTCTAGCAAAAACTCCTAAATTTTCTTTCGAACCTTCTATATCCTCTTATGTCCCTAAAAAAAATGTATATATAATTTTCAATTGTAACTATTCTTTAAACTCAGAGTTAAACAAACTCTGACCCTTAGTGGGATTTAGTTTTTAAAATTGATTGGAAAGATAGAGCTTTCAAACATAGTTTAAAAATTAGTAACTAAATAAAAAGATCATATTGGTATGATCACAACTAGGACAACATGTTGGAATCTCTTGATTTGCTCTATTCTAATCAAGAGACATGTTGCATCTTCCATTCAATGAATGTAGCAACAAACTCCTGAATCACTGGGAAGTTAGGGATACCAATATGCTTAACTCACACCTTCCAAACATCCTTTTCTTTTTGAATGTTAGCCACTTTTTCCTCATGTTCTGGTTGAAGTAGTGATTCCACTTTTGATACTTAGGAGAAATCATCAATTATTAGATTTTCATTTTCTTTAACAAAGTTGATCTTCTCTTTGAAAGATTGTATAACAGTATCGACATCTTTCTCTATCTTGCCATCATCTTTGAAATACTTTACATCAATACATTCTAAATCATGATGCAGAGCCTGAGTAAACTCGGTTATTTCCTTAATTAGCTTTGTAAATTCTATTCGACCTTATTTTGACACTAAGTTTCTCCATTCAATATTTTTCCTGCATACATATAGCATATTGTCATTCAGGTTTGCTACATTCTTCTCTGATAAAAACGTCATCACACCATACTTTTGAACTTCAATCATCTGATTAATTACACTCATCCATTTTGTTTCATCCTTTTCCCATGAGGCATTCTATAGCTTCAAATCTTCGACAGTAGTCAGTGTTTCATCATATATATCCTTCAAATCATAAATGTATTTGGTACACTTTTGGATTATACCATCCAGCCAGTCATTGAACACCTTTGTTACTATCTTATTTCTATGTATTTGATCAAGCATTTTCTGATTAATCGAAGACTTAGGATCAAAGGGTAGGGGTAACTAAGAGATAGGCTAAGGACCTGGATTGTGAATGGCATCAATGTACTCAGCCATCAAACGCAATGCCTATTTCAATTCCTTTTTATCTTTTTCATCTTTCCACATTTGACTTACTATCTTTTTAGTGGATGCTTCAAGGTGGTGTACATCTACAGCTCTTGATGCAGTTCCAAGGTCTATTATTTCCACTGTAAAATATTGAGCTGTGGGATTTTGAACTTCATCATCCGTTACTGGCTGAGCTATTTCTGCACTCCAATTTCCTATATTGGGATCAACGTCTACCCTGGAAGTGATTTTCAGCTTTTTTAGATTTTGGAGTCTTCCCCAGGCATTTGCTAACCATGTCTTCTAATGGTAAATAAAATGGAACTATTTTCCTTTTATTACTGATTGAACTCTCCAACCACTGAGGAGTAGTGGCTGGAATTTCTTTATCAAGAGTAGGCTATTCAGAAGGTGCATTTGGCAATATCATTAAATTGATAGAATCCAAAGTGATCTCTACCTATTGATTCCTATCGGTTACTTCTACCATTGATGAATTGGGACCTTGATCACTCATTATTTCATACAAATCTTCTTCAGTATTCAGGTCTACAATTATTCTTTCTAAAAATCCTTTCTTCTTCTTGCTCTTAGTCTTTGACCTAGTGGTGCAGGTAGGCAAATTGTTCACAAGGGTTTTCTTAGACTTCTTGAAGGCAGAACCCTTTTTAACTTTTCACTTTGAAGTACCTACATCACAAATATTAATAAGATGATTAGAAGAGGTCACAAAAGGTTGTGATTCATCGATAGATGCACTCTGTTGAAGATCTTCAATTTGAACTTTTCCTAGTCTCCGTTCTCTTAACCATTTTTCAGTTCTTCTTATCACGAGGAGGGTCTTAACTTCAATCCGATCTTCCTCATCCCTATTCCAATCAACTTCTAGAATAGGTAACTGGTTTACCTATTCATATTGAGGATCAATCACATTTTCCCCATCATCTGTTACATTAGTAACATTCATCTTCAAATTAAGAGTAACTATTTGCCCTAGAGAAAATCTACACCAAAGCCTTTTTCTGACTTCAAATTCATCTGAGAAATCCTCCCAGTAATCTTCTATTTGGGGAATGTGTGAAAAAGCTCCTCCAAAATCTAGATGGTCTTTAGCAAAACCCTTTCTATCAAATTTAGGCCTGACCTTATAATACTATAAATTAAACTTTTCCAGACCCACCTCTAGATTTAAGGCATCAGGAACTGACTAAGATGAATAATGACCAAGTTCAACATGAAAAGATATACCTGACTCCCTCTTCATCAAGAATTTCTTGTCTATATGGGCCAATTGCCTACATACTTCAATTAACACAAAGTGGTCGAAGACATATCTGGGCAATTTCATAGGTTCACCTTCAAAACCTCCAACTCTAATGTAAGTAAATTTGGGAAACTAAATGAAATAGCTACCATAAATGCTAATTAATTGCATGGCTTCATCAGACATTCTTTTATTAACATTCCCAGTTAGTTCATAAACCATCCTACCAGTGAAAGCATCATTAACCCTTTTATAATTTTCATAGCATTTCTGCATTTGTAAATTAGAATAATAATCATAAGTTCTAATATTTTCTATTAAGGGTGCATGAGGTAACCCTCCCCATTCTCTTGTAGATGCCAGGCAGTAGAAAAGATATGAAGACATGTAAAAGTTTTTATTCCCTAGGTAATTGCTCAAACCCTGATGTAAGAATTCTGCTATGATCTCAGCCCAGTCTAGATATTGTTCTCCTTGAAGAATTACTTGAATAAAGAAATACATCCAATCCTCCCAATAGAACGCTTGAGAACTACTCTTTAATCTGTGTAACAACACCATGATATCTTTTACTTCTGGTATCATATGTTCCCTAGTTAATGATCTGGGCAACCTTGAACCTCCCTTTTGGAACTTTAACATCCAATTTCTTGCAATTACACTCTTGTAGTTTCCCTTCTTCAATGAAAAATAACTATAAGAGGAAGTAATGTTAAGATCTAAATATGGCTCCTTGGGTGGGATTTTCGTCACAGTGATTATGGTTTCTCTATTAACAGGCAGCAATACATCTCCATTCATAGCTCTAATACATCTACTCTGAGAGTCATATTTGCTCATGGATTCAAGAATTAACTCAGGGCATTGTACAGCTGTGGGGAAAGTCGCGGTTTCAATTAGGCCACTTTCCATCATGGGTGTAGATGTAGGATTTTTAGCTCTTTCCTTAGAATTCTCTAGATCATATTGAGCTAAAAATGTATCCCCATATTCAGGTAAAGAACAAACAAGGCTTGAACCATGTTCAAAACCAAGACAAATGGCTTTCATGACTACAGTTTGAATAAATAGAACAAAAAATGCTTGAACCGCTTAATAGTATCAGAAACTCAAAATGATTCTTCTTTTCCGACAAAGAAATAGTAACAGCTATGAGAAAAGTCAGAACTCACCTTTTACCAGGCCTGAATTCTCTATTAAATTGAGCAAGAAAATCTGTTACCTCCAGTGTTGTTCTCCTTTTGTGCCATCCTGTGTGTTTTACTGCTAAAATTGGCCTGTTCATTCTTTGATAAAGGGCATAAAATCTAGTCGAATAATTACTAAACTGATCAATTCGTGTTGAATTTACTTGACAAGATGTAAATTTTGACACATGCATTAATTACAAGTGATACCTGTACATGACCTTGATGTGTAATCATTACTCTTGATCTTTATAAGTTAAAAATTTCACTTCATAAATTGCCCCGAATACATTCCATTCCGGTTGATTTTCTCCATTTTAATCTTCCGCCTTTATACTTCTACACATAATGAACTTTTGTACTTGAACCAAGAAAAGGTATAGAAGTTCAAGTTCAATTCCCGCCGGCTCGCTTTATTTTTCACAAATCTTGACTTAACAAAGGTTTTAGGAAATAAACAAGACTCAATATATAGACATGCTTATGATAGAATATCTCATGACGAAACATAGAACCTTTGAACCTTTGAACTCCGATATGAAGATCAATCGGAAGGTTCAAAACTACAAACTATTTTGTACATTAATATGACAGGTGAATTATTTGTAATAACATAGGGATGACTTGAGGAGTAAACATATTGACCAATAAAGAAAAATGGTATATCAATTTTTTTCTCAAGGAAGGATTACGAAAAATCGAATAAGGGTAAATAGAAGGGTAACAAGGTCGACTGGTATGTTAGATCTTTATGTGGAGAAAATGTAATGTTTGGATAATCAATTTGAGCAGTCATATGAATAAGGCCAACCTATATGAAGACTTGTGCATGATTGTTTAAGTCTACATTGGAGATTGTACATAAGAACATGCCGACAGGGTATGATATATTGGCTTACACATTTTCTTGTTTAGTTTGCCGACCTAATCAAGTAATAATTCTTGATGTGAATATATATTTGATGGATTCAAGTTTTGAGGAACATGGTATTGCGATGTGATGTATGTGGTGTGAATATGAAGTGTGTGAAGAAGTATTGTGAATGTGATCGATGTGAGTATCAGAATAGCAGAGCAGAGATAGAAGATCAGTAATGATGAAGACTCATATGTTAGTATTCAGTTGCTAAATGATTGCACCCTGGCATACATCTAGATGTTGTTGTAGTATTCATATTCCTTATACAATTTCACTTGTACTTGGCAGTGATCCTGGCTATAAGAAATTAGTAGGGTTTAACAACCCTCATTGTAATCTTTCTGGGTTTAGGGTTGTGGCAGTGAGCCTGCTAGACCTAGTTGTACTTCATGGCAGTGAGCCAGCATGTTCTAGGACCATGGAGTGACCAAGCCTAAACATCATTATTTCTAAAAGATTGCAATATATATTGAGAGCTAATCCTCTCCATGGTTTTTTCCTTTTTGGGTTTTCCATGTAAAAATCTGGTGTCTATGTGTCATGTTTTGTGGCTTGTATTTCTATGGTTACTTTTCTATCTGATTAATAAAGTTTGTATTTGGTTTAATTGTTTAAATTTAAGAATACTGATTCACCCCCTCTCAATATTCAACATCTTCCACTATTGCTTCATCTTTTAAAGAGAGAGCATTAGAATGAAGAGAGGGTAGAGTTATGTTAATAAATATATCAAATATTTCATCCTCTTGCACCAAAATATCCTCATGAGTAGGAGGAATCTTATGAGAGGAATCAAAAGAGTGTAATGACATAGTGATAGTTGAGTCAATGTCACGTGTATGGAATGGAAGATCACTTTCAACATATTTTTGAACAAAAGTGGATAGTGATGTAAGGATAGAAGAGAACATCTTAAAAGGAAATTTTGTATTTAAAAGAGGTGGGTTCACCAAAGAATGATGAACCACAACCAAACAAAGAGCTTGTTCTTGCGGTAGCTTTAATTAAAAATGAAATTCTTTGATGATTTAGATTTCTAAGGTAACAAATGTGATATGGTATAGCAATGCATCATCAGATTTGATAACTAATCAAGTACCACCAAGATCTAAAATAAGATTGTAAACATGACCTACAAGTGGAAGACAAGTGGGGTTACCCAAAAATGTGATATTTTTGGTAACCACAACAACTATGTCTTGCTAATGTAAGATGTATAGTCAATAATAATCAAATCTAATGCAGAAAATCAGAACTTTATATCTTTCTATAATGATCCAAGCTCATCAAAATAGGAATTATGCAAAAATATGTTTTCTAATCTAATCCTAAATCCAATATTTCTCCTCTAATCGAAGTTTTATGATGCAAAAAATGATATTTCTTTCTAATGTCAAGGAAAATGAGATAATTATGATATTCTACACCAAATGTAAAATCAGATTTTATAACTATTTAACATCAAAAAAATCTGAAACAAGGGTTTACTCAACAAACCCTAGCTAGGTTTTCAAAGAAAATGTACTATTTTTGAAAAGCCTAATAATGAAGGAGTGAAAATGCAAGATGTACAACTAGGAAATGATTAATTAATGCAAACATTAATCAGATCTAAAATAAAAAATTAGAAAATTGTGAAGTGTAAGAAAATGTCAGGTTCACCAAAATGTTATGTAGAAAATGAGATCTAGGCTAACATGGACATCAGCCTAAATCAATACTTCTCCACATAACATTGGAAAATGATTCAAGGAAACTCAATACTCAACTATAGTACTCAAAGGAGAGCTGAGAGGTCTCTTGATTGGTCCCTTTGTTGCCAAGGAGAGAGATCTTATGACTAATTATCAAATCTAGGATTTTTAGGGCTAAAATAGAGAAACTAGGAGCTATAGACCTAAAACAGTCAAAAATGTAGAAAGCAGTGGTAGGGAGGAGCTGAACAAAGCTTAGAGAATTTGATTCTAGAAGGTTTTGGTCATCCAAACAAGAGGTACTAGAGTGCTAGGCATCCTAGACCCAAATTAGGGTTTTATAGAATCTTCTAATATAAGTACCTTCACATATCTATCTTCCTGTATCCTACCACTTTTTATCTTCAGATTCCTTTGGATGTGCCCTACACACACAAGAAGAGGAAGGGTTGGTGCTATTTAGGAGCTTGCCTAAGTCAAGCTCTGTGAATGGTGTTTCCACCTCCACAATAGCAATGATGAGAGGTCAAAGAGTGCATGTCCTAGGAGGGCATAGGCAAATCTGAAGTAGAATGGAATGCTATAATAAAGTTGTTATGTCAGAAAATGTCCCCCTAGGACTTTTCCCTCTTAAGGTTTAGCTCTCGGGTCCTTAGAATGCATATATAAGCATCTTGCATGTTAATTTTGAATCCCAATGAGAAAACCCTAAGTGTTATGGAAAATAGGACCTAGGGGGTGCTATTTAAATAGATCCTGACCTAAATTGGGAGGGTGGACTTGGGCGCTAGTGCCCTAGTCCTGCCCCATTTTAGGTCAGCCCTAAATTTTAATGTTGGTTTTATGACCGTTACTTAGGTCTTATGCTGACATCTCAAGTTTAAATTACTAAATTCTTAGCGGGAATGTGGGTTGTTTCATATATAAGCATGTTTAGTGTTTCATTTGCAAACTAGAAGAAGATGATTATGAACTTTTGGCAAACTTATGATTTTAGAGCATTCAAGATATTCATTGTTGTAGAGCAGAGCATTGTTATTATGTTTGTGATTGTAGATTTAGCTTCATCTTCTCATTTGTTGAAGAATCTTCATCTATGTGAGATCTACACCTCTGAGGTGACATTTATTTGTGTTTTCAATCATTTATCATTTGGGATTTTCCTCTATCCCACAAGGATACACACTCTTTATCTAAAATAGTGTTCGGAAGACTTGAATGTCTTCTAAGGCTTGACTGAGGCAAGCCTCTAAACACCACAACCCCCAACCACTCTCCTTGTGATTACTGGTTACAGGTGTCACATCTTGATGGAGTGGAGTTGTAGGGAATAGTAAGACGGTGTGTAGATTCTGGATCCTTGAAGAAAAGGACTTCTTGGACACAGACATTAGTGGTAGTGTCCTCTGAAGTTACAAACACATAAATCATTGTGATAGTGATAATCAGCATCTGAAGAGGCTCTGACATCTTGAAAAACATCTAGCCTTAGACTTGGGTGCTAGTGGTAGTGTCCTCTGCATATTCCAGGGAAGAAACAGAAAATACAATGATCATCAGTGTCGAGAGGAGATCAGGATTCTATAGAGAAAACACCATCTTGGACATGGGCATTAGTGGTACAGTGCCATCAAATATTCTACATCCCAAACTTCAAAAAATAGTTAGTAACTAATCTCTGTCTACTACCTTAGTCTACAAGCATTTGTCATAATTCATCAATTTGCTTACTATTTTGCATACTTAGGGTTTTAAGGGTATTTGAGTATTAAATTGATACATTAGTTGATAACATCTGAGCTTCAACATCATTCCAAGTGACATACTAACCTGTAGGTGAATCCTCTTGCAAAAGTGTGATTCAACTCAGTTGATATGTCCTTGAATGTTTGTAGAGAAAGGAGGATTTAACCCTTGTTTTCATTTTCCCCCTTTTTCATACAAAACAAAAGCATGAAGGAAAGGAAGTCACCATGAGAATGGAAACCCTATCTTTCTTGATGTAGCATCACAACATGACTCCAAAGTTGGTGTAGCCCAAAGAAGTAGAGATGTCTTCAGAAGACCTGCAAGAAGTTAGTGCAACAACAATAATCCACCATAGAGATTTAGAGAAGAATAGAGAGCATGTGTGAGAGAGGGAGAGAGTAAAAGAGTGGCTAGAATGCTTAGATGTTCAAATGAATAAACTAAATTGATTAATATGCATTCCCATTGATTTTCAAGGATTTAAACCAAATAGGGCCGACATGAGGAAGAATTAGAGATGTCCTAAGCTGACATACCATTAATTTAGCTCTGAGTTCAAGGAGGGCCTAGCGTGTTGGGAACCCTTGACCTTTGTACCCCTTAAAATCTAGGATAAGATCAATCAAGTGGTCTTAGTCCCATTCTAAAGTCATCTTTCAGGTTTTGTGCATCAAGATCAATAATTAATTGTTTTAGGTCCACCCGGGTGCTAAACTAGGTGTAAAATGCTAGTGTACACATTTTACTCCATAACATGAACATGGAAGAAAAGAAGTAAAAACAAACTTAAGAAAGATAGGAAAGATACCACAAAAGGATGGAAAAGGCATAACAGTTAGGGAGAGAACACGCTATAAAGAGTGTGGTAGAAAATGAAGCAAAAATTAAGCATGTCAATGAGGGTGCTGCTAAGCACGCCACTATGGGTGTAGCCGAACAATTAAATTCACTAAATTTAGAAGAAAGAAATGAGCACACCATAGGGGTTGGAACAAATATAACATAAAGTGATACACACAAAACTCCAAGACAAATAATACTACATATTGATAAGGCTATAGAGATTCTAAAAAATATAGAAGGAAGCATTACCAGTTATGGGGCTTCTAGGAAGAGATGGGAGGATGAATGTAATAGAAACCTGACCCTATCGTAATTAGGTAGAACACTAAATATTCAACCTCAGTTCACTAATATGCAAACTCTTGTGGATGAAAAATAGAAACCATTCTTTAACCCTATACAAATCTCTATCCTTTAAACTTTGATGAAGTATACCTAGAAGAACTAGTAAATAAAAGTGTAAGAAGAATAAGAGAAAAGAACTAGAGGCAGTATCCAATAAATATGAATTTTTGATTAATCAAGTAAGTGACATAAGAAAAGATAATGAAATGACACCTTTAACAAACAACATGTCCTTAACTAACAAAAAAATATCTCCAAAAACAAAAAAGGCATTTCAAAGAGGTGCAATCCTCAGACTAGGAGTCATCCCCAGTGTCATATAAAACTAGGAGGATTTATGTGTAAACTAACAATGAAGAGTTAGATAAGCAAAGACAACAAGAAGAGCAGATTGTAAAAGATTTTGAGGAACTATTAGGGAGCGAGCACTTTTACATATAGTTGAAAAGAGATAAGGGAAGGGAAAGTAAACCCTTACTGCAAAGAATTGGAAAGAAACCACAAGAGAACATAAATAAAACATACCACAAAGAAGATAAACACAAGAAAAACTAAAAATAGACTCCCCCATTAAGTTGCCAGTGTTAAGAAAAGATACTTCTGAGATAGTACAACATGCATTCGTTTTAGAATCAACATGGCAAAGAAAGAATGTAAATAGGGATCAGACCAAGTTATTTGACTTTGTAGGAACCCTAAAAAAATTAATCCATACATTTAGAAAAGATATCAAAGATATCAACCATCTTTCTCAAAATCTTTGTTCAAATTTTTATGAGAGTTACCCATCTAGTTGGATCTTAATAGGAAGACATCTCCACAACATGACAAAACATGGGGATAAAATAAAAAAGGAATTCCTAGACAATTTTGAATCACCAAAGATACCCATTGAAGGGATATGTAAAATGAGGGACCTAGCCCAGAAGGAATGTGAATCAATCAAAGATTTTAACACATGATTTAAGGAAATCTCCCACACACTAGAATAACCATTGATGGAGAAGTAGAGAATTGATGGTTTGTTTCAGGGTGTCTTGACATTAGAACATCCTTAGATGGGAAAACTTTTAATTCATATTTAGACATAGTAGCCTTGGCACACCACATAAAAACACAAACTTGGAGGAATGAAAAAACTAAAGAGAATATGGAAATGGAAAAACTCAAATTGGAGTTGGAACAGTTAAAATTGAAACAAGAGATTCTTGCAAGAAAGGAAGATAGTCCGCAAAATATAGACTGAATATATGATGCTCATACTACACATGAGAAGGATATCTAAGGACTGAATGTCTAATGATAAAAGGAGAAAAGAAGGTTGCCACATTAAGGGTAGACCTTAAGACAATGCCTAAAAGAAACATCTCATTATACTATGACATCTGTGGTGAATGGGATGACCATGAAATAGAGGATTTCCCATCACAACTATTTAGGCTAAGGAAAGATGATGATAATGACCATGATCCTTGGTGTAATGCCCACCATAACAATAGAATGATTTGTTGCAAGTGTGTTGTCATTGATGTCAACATTGTTATGTTATGGAAGGTTGGAAGTGGATGTGATGGTAACAGAGATGATGTCAATAGCGCTATGGTGTGCTGATCAAAATTGTTACAAGTGTATTTTCATTGATGTCAACAGTGCTATGTTATGGAATGTTGGAAGTGGATGTGATGGTAATAAAGATGATGTCAACAGTGCTATGGTGTGTTGTTCAGTGTTGGTGTTGCCAAAGAGATATTGTTGTAGACAGAGAAGCAAAGTGATAAGTGTATGCTGAGCTGATCAGAGATGGATTGGTGAAGTTGTGAAGAGAAGGGTAAGGTGGTGGAAGCTATGTACTATGCATTAGATTAGTATCATATGTACACAATTGTACCCTATCTTCTAAATTTCATGAAGAGGTGAAAGTTGTATGTTGATATGAAGAAGATGTAGTTTCTTATTGAAAAGAGTTGTGATTGTTATATGATGCTTTGAATGATGTCTCTGGTGTGGTTAATGTTGTATTCTTTGTTTCTTAAGGAAAAGCATTGCTTTAGCTTGGAAAGAAAGTTACAGAAAGCCCAAGGCACTAGACATTGTACAGAAGAAGCTCAGGAGAATGCTTTGCATTGTTGGAGTCCAGAACAACACTAAGAGGGGGGGTGAATCAGTGTTGTAATAATTTTACAATGTTTAATCCTTTTGACTTACAGGATAAAGAGAGAGAAAGACAATTTTTTTTTTATTCAACATGGGTAAACGCTTTTGACCAGAGCTATGAACTGGCTACAATATTAGGTGGGCAAGGGAGAGATTGGACTTTGTGACCTCGTGCCTACCACAGGAAGTGCTCACCAATCAAGCCAGGGCCCTTGCCCAAGACAAAGTTATTTATTAACACACATATGCACAATTATAATATTGAAGGCATGAATCACGACATTAAACAAAAATCATGAAGACACATAAGAAATATAACACAAGATATGATGAGTGGAAAACCCTCAAGGGGAATAAAAACTACTCTAAAATCACCTCACTGGCTTAATAATGAACAATCATACAAAGTCTCACTGATTGGTGAATAGGTCTCACTAACCAACATGCCTCACTAGCTACAATATACCTCACTGGTAAATTGATGTCTCATTGACACAATGTACAATCACCATTATCAAATCATCAAGCTTAATGTGCAAGATATGATTGCCATTCAATCTGATTTGCACCATTGAATTTCCTGCATTTCTTTTACATTTTCTCATCTCTGCATATTTCAACATATTTTCTTCATCATTTCCCTTTGATCCACACACACACACACACCTTCAATGCTCCTACAAATTTATTTTATATAAAAAATAGAATGTCCTCTCATGACCTTTCACATTCTTCATCTTCTCTGCATTTACATTTTCAACTTCACAAAAATCAATCTTTTTCATTTGCAAATAAAAATCAACTATATTTCTTCTCTGTATTTTTACTTTTCCTCTTCCTGCAATAACAAAGCATTTGCAATAAAATTATAAACAAAAAAACTCTTGAGATGCTTCTTCTCTGCATATTTAACTCTTCTCCAAAATAAAAGACCATAGATGATAAAATCTTCAATTGAATCATATTCTCTTTCTCATAAAAAAATCATCTTCATCTGCAACAAAAATGACTCTTGACATTCTTCTCCTCCTGCAAATATCTCTTCTCATAAAATAAAATCAATTCACCAAAAAAATAGGATCATCATTCATATTCCTCAATATTCTTCAAAAATATTTAAGCCTTCAACAAAAATAAATCTCTGTCAAAAAGAATAAATCCTTATTTGTCCATCTAAAGAAAATATATTCGGACTCTTTTCTCATCTCCATGAGTTCACTCATACTCATTTTAGAAGGAATAATAAAAAAACTTCCTCCTTAAAAAATAACTTCTTATTAATCTCTCTGCCACGAGGAAAGAGGATAAGAATAGAAATAAATCTTTTCAACAGGAGATTCAAATCATCAACCGGCTTTGATTTAGGAATATACTAAAAATAACCTTATATCAAACCTTATCTTTGTAGTGATGTCCATTTGTACATCAAAATATGATCACATAGGAGGTGGTTGAGTTTTAAATTATATCCATTGATTTTTCTTTTAGCAATCACCAAACTTCAAACATAATCCATCGATCTCCTTTTTTCCGCCCAAAACACATGTAGAAGACTGAATCTAAAGGTTAGAAATGTTGATGGGGCCAGTCAATCAATGAGTTCTATAACCCTTAAGTTGTGAATTAAGTCACTTACAACCTGCAATAACAGGTCACCAATAAAATAGATAAAAAGTGCTCGACGGGTAGCTCAAGGTTATAATGAAACATGACATAGATACTTATTTTAGGGTTTCCTTTAAATATGAAAAACATTAAACCCTAAATAGAATATATGAGGAGAACATTAAAAAGTGCTCAAAGTTGCTCCATTAGATACAGTCCGACTCCATCAATTAACTGATCACTATTGAAGTATGAAGAAGATTTCATTGAAGTTTGCCTCAAGACTTCTTAGAAAATCACTTGTAAGGAGCAATTAAACCAATCCAATTAAACTCTCTATATAAAGGCTTCATGATTGATCTTTATAACCCCACATATAGACTTAGTGAAGATTCTCCAAGACCATACAAGGCATTCAACCTACTAACCTTTGATAATATGTTTGAAGCATTTCCTTTATGAAGACATGTTATCATACCTTGTCACCACTGGATTACTAGATATGACCTTGTTCACCAAATGTTTGCATAAGACACAACAAGCATACTTTCCTCACTGCATCAATATTTACTCCTTTATAATCTGCAACTTTTGAAGCAAACTTGTAGACATCTTCTTCATATATGACAAATCTTGTTGACAACACACTGAAACAACTTGAAACAATTCTTCACTTTGGAAGAAACAAGTCACCGTGAAGCCCACAAAGTATCAAATATATGATGAACTTTGAAACAAAATAGAAATATGTTGACAAGAAACATTAACAGGATCATCTCCAACAACTAAGCCAACTCCTGTGACACAACATATGAGAAGAATAACAATGACCCATCCTTTACTATAGCAACACCATCCTCAACACAATGTAAACTTTTGTCTAAGCACCTCCACTGCCAAGATCTCTGCAGATAAACATGAATGCACAACCTCATGATACAAGATCTCTATAATCCACTTCTTGATACAAGATCTTGAGAGCTTATGAAAGCATATGAATAGAAAAATGAGAACATATTTGAAGAAACTACACCATCCTGATCACAACATCATCCATCTAGTTCTCACAAAAACCTCATGAAGGACAAACAACTGAGTTCAATATCATGAACTGAAACAAGAAATAATCATACCAAACATTGTTACATTCAAGAACATCTGTATATTCATACTTCTTGAAGAAGACTATACTATAATGCACCCCTGTTCTGTATCACCTTTGACAACAAGAAACAACATATTCATAGCATCATATACACAAGCATATCCAACAATGTCACTGTATGCACAACATCAACAACCCTTCATGACTAACATACCTTTTGACATCAATGACAAACTATCACCATCAATCTCCCCCTTTGTCATTGATGGAAAAACTATATGAAACATTTTTTCTTTCTCCCCCTTTTTGACATCTGATGACAAAGGATGAATTAATTCCCCCTTCACTTAAGTCACACCCTGAGTCATATCAACATATAGTTCCTGACACAATGAGAATTATCTGAAGACATAATGAAGGCATTTCCTGCAACCTGCACATACTTTTTGACATGATAAAAAAATGAAGATCATCTTGATTAAGACCATCCTCCTGTTCCTGCACATGACACTTTTTACAACACCATGTCAAATTTGATATAAACAAAACCACTTCTGAAACATACTGCAATCAACAAGAACTCTTGCCTCTTGACTTTATTATTCAAATTAGCCCATCAAGACTGCACATCAAGTTCTTCTTGCAACAACACTTTGCAAAACTAAATGTAGAGACAATTGTTAAGAATTAAATTCTTCCAAATTCAACCTCCTCAGCCACCATATGAAAACATCTGATGAGAGTCCCTTGAGAACACCTTAACTGAAGCATCATGACAACTCAACCATGTAAGTATCAACATGATATGAATAATATACAAATAGGATCAAGTTTCTCAACATCATCAAACACTTTGTGCATTGAATCCCTGAACATCTTATCAATATCTTGTATGCATTATGACATCATGAACCATTGATCACCTACATTACTGACATACACTGAAGAGCAACATAGTTATCAATATCATTATGAACTTCATTTCAAACATTATCAAGCAAGAATCCAATAGCATGATAACCAAAACAAAATCACCATATTGACAAACATAAAATATCTCCTCCTGAAACTTATTGGGGGTATGTGATAGGATATTGGACAAATCCCCCTCACTTCATGCCATATGTTATGTAGCTAATGAAGTGACTTGTGCAAGATGCACACATTTAGAATCTATATTTTCTTGACTCTATTTTAGTCTCCACACTTTCACTTCTCTCTTCTATTCAGGTTTCTTCTTCCAAACCTTTTTCTTTTTCCAACTTATCATACAAGGTGATGTTGTTCTTATGATTCTTCTATTTACCTAGCATCTCATGCAACTTATTTGATCTCTCTTCAACCTTCAAATTCTTTTCCAGCTTCTTTCTAACAACCTCAAGATCTTTTCTAAAAGAAACTATTTCTCCTTCAATCTTTTTACACTCAATTGTTTTAGCTTCCAACTTAAAATTTGTTACATCAGTTATCCTCTTAGCTTCCTCAACCTTTGTCTTTAGACTAATAATTAATTTATTTGAATCACTTACTTGATTCCTCAAATCCATAATCAAATTTCTAGCATCTTCAAGATCTAAAGATATTTTTTCAAAATCTGAAATAACTTTGTCTTTGGATTCTTTTTCCTGTTGTAATTGCACCTTTAGTCTCTGATTCTCCTTTTTACATTTCTTGATCTCACTCAAAGCACATATGAGCTCTCCTTCTGTGTCAATTTAACATTCTTGTTCATCATAATCTTGATTGTGATCTTTTGAATCTAATTGGGTCTCATCCTTTTCATGTGATTTTCTTCTTTCAATGTCACTTTCTTTAGACACCAAGTTATCCTCTTCTTCACCATCATCTTGATAGATTCTTTTCAATTCTTTCCACACATGCTGAGTTGATTCACAAAGTAAAACTTTACAAGCAACTTCATTAGATAATCCTGGTAGAATATATTTCTTTGCTATATGATTGCATTTAAAAGCCTCTATGTCATTTGCAGAATTAGGTGATTGAGAAGAATTAAACTATCCATTCTCAACAAACATCCATACACCATACCCTAAATAGGATAAATAGACCTCCATTCTCATATGCCAAACCAAGAAATTTGAACCGTCAAAGAAAGGAGCTCCTGAAACCTTTTCCTCTAATTCCATAGAAGATTCAACTTGTAAGACATTTCTATCAACAGGTTCTATATCAATATTTGAATTTGATAAAAATGGAGCCTTTTGATCAACAGGAGACTTGACACTTTTCTTATCTTTATTTCTTTTGTATTTACCCATGGTACTCCACACTCAGGACCTACCCAAGCTAATTAGGCTTCTATAGGGAACGTGGCTCTGATACCACTTGTTGGAGTCCAGAACAACACTGAGAGGGGGGGTGAATCAGTGTTGTAATAATTTTACAATTTTTAATCCTTTTGACTTACAGGATAAAGAGAGAGAAAGACAAAGTTATTTGTTAACACACATATGCACAATTATAATATTGAAGGCATGAATCAAGACATTAAACACAAATCATGAAGACACATAAGAAATATAACACAAGATATGATGCGTGGAAAACCCTCAAGGGGAATAAAAACCACTTTGAAATCGCCTCACTAGCTTAATAATGAACAATCATACAAAGTCTCACTGACTGGTGAATAGGTCTCACTGACCAACATGCCTCACTAGCTACAATATACCTCATTGGTAAATTGATGTCTCACTAACACAATGTACAATCACCATTATCAAATCATCAAGCTTAATGTGCAAGATATGATTGCCATTTAATCTGATTTGCACCATTGAATTTCCTGCATTTCTTTTACATTTTCTCATCTCTGCATATTTCAACACATTTTCTTCATCATTTCCCTTTGATCCACACACACACACACACCTTCAATTCTCCTACAAATTTATTTTATATATAAATAGAATGTCCTCTCATGACCTTTCACATTCTTCATCTTCTCTGCACTTACATTTTCAACTTCACAAAAATCAATCTTTTTCATTTGCAAATAATAATCAACTATATTTCTTCTCTATATTTTTACTTTTCCTCTTCTTGCAATCACAAAGCATTTGCAATAAAATTATAAACAAAAAACTCTTGAGATTCTTCTTCTCTGCATATTCAACTCTTCTCCAAAATAAAAGACCATAGATGATAAAATCTTCAATTGAATCATTTTCTCTTTCTATAAAAAATTCATCTTTATCTACAACAAAAATGACTCTTGACATTCTTCTCCACTTGCAAATACCTCTTCTCATAAAATAAAATCAAGTCACCAAAAAATAGGATCATCATTCATATTCCTCAATATTCTTCAAAAATATTTAAGCCTTCAACAAAAATAATTCTCTATAAAAAGAATAAATCCTTATCTGTCCATCTAAAAAAAATATATTCGGACTCTTTTCTCATCTCCATGAGAATAGAAAAAGAAAGGAATTAAAAAAGCCTATAAACTTCACTCATACTCATTTTAGAAAGAATAAAAAAGAAACTTCCTCCTTAAAAAATAACTTCTTATTAATCTCTCTACCATGAGGAAAGACGATAAGAATAGAAATAAATCTTTTCAACAGGTGCTTCAAATCATCAACTGGTTGTCATTTAGGAATATACTAAAATAACCTTATCTCAAACCTTATCTCTATAGTGATGTCCATTTGCACTTCAAAATATGATCACATAGGAGGTGGTCGGGTTTTATATTATATCCATTGATTTTTCTTTTAGCGCTCACCAAACTTCAAACATCATCCATCGATCTCCTTATAGACACTGAAAATTTTCTAGGTCTTGTTTACACATGACCTTGTATGTCTTTGCCCTAGGTCCTTGTTACACAACACATTGTCGACATGAACTTGTATATGTTCCCCTAGGTCCTAGTTCATCCTAGTTCATCTAACCTCATCCCACTTAATCCCATTTTTCCCTAGGTCCTAGTTCATCTTAATCACATTGGTCCAACTTAATCACCTTCTTGATTAATTAAATAAACCCACTTTATTTAATTAATCCCACTTGATCACATTCCCAATTAGTTAAATAAATCCCATTTATTTAATTAATTGCACCTAGTTACATGTATCACATAATTCAAATTAAAAATTTAAATTATTTCCTCACCTCTCATCACATTGCGACACATATCACATGTCTCATCTCCCACTTAATATGCCTTCACATGTCAAGCTAATTCAAATAAAATATTTGAATTAGATTCCTTTCATTCTCCTTCGTACACTTGTCACATGACTACAATTTCTTGATGTGCAAGGAAACCTAATTAATCCTAGCCATCCACATTATCCTTTTAATATCAACCATCCATTTGAACAAAGTCGTTCCTATAAATCAAACCACTCCCAAGCCATTTTTAACACATCTTCTTCTAGTATCCACATGTTGTCGAAATTTCTTCTCAATCTCTCATCTATCTATCTTGCATCATTCATCCATCATCTTCCATCAATCAATATCTATCTTCATGTTATGTTGCTGAATCGTGAGTAATCAATATATCAATCTTGTGGGTATAGCTAGAGTGCTTTGGGTGTGGCATTCTCAACCCTATCGATGGATAGTGAGTCAATATGAGGTTTATATTTGTTTGATTTGCATTTGTTATCATTTCCTTCATGTCAATTTTTCATTATTTTATCTCACGATCTAATCTAATCATGATCCTAAGCCTCTAACCCTATCCACTATTATCATCCACCCACTATATTGCCCATTCACACATACACTTGCAAAGCATGTGATCCAATGGCTACTAGCAAGGAATCAACCACCCCCATGTCAAACACCTATTCTTGAGCCTCCTAATGAGTCCACCAATACCATGTCCAATCCTACACCCCCATCATGTGATCTACAAGCCATCAAGCCTAATCAAGAACCTAATACTATGATCCCAATTCAAATTCCATTATCCCCTCATGTTGATGACCATGAAGAACCTATCGAACCTAGTGAAGAGTCCCCAACTATAAATCCAAGTCAAGTACCATTATGCCCTCATATTGATAACCCTCAAGAACATGTCAAGCCTATCCAAGAGCCTATTGAACCTATCCAGGAGTTATCCCTTTCCACTCAAGAACATCAAGAGGTGTGTCAAGAGTATAATCCTAAGCATGAGGAAACATCAACCCCTAATCTAATTCAAGATCAAAGCATATCCAAGATCCACAGATCCATGACCCATATGTTTTCTATGATCACGACATTATTTATGATCATAACCATATTCATGAGAAAAGTGATCCTATCCATAGCATGTTCAATCCTATCTATGATCACATTTATAATCAAGGTCCTATCCATGATAATAAAAACTATGATGACCTTCTGACCAAACTCATGAAAACCATTATGATCCTCTTAGCTAGACTTTATGCATGTCATGATTAAGAAGTTATCCCTCCACATATCCTTCCTTCCATACCCATCCATGAGCAAGACATCCAAAATGCTCCTAGTCATCCTCCATCTAGCCCAATCCATGATCCTACACCTTCCACTTATCATGATGAGACATGTGCCACCAATGAAAACATAGAAGATCAAACAAATAATTCGAATCCCAATGAACATAATCAAGCTCCTAATGATCCTTCCACATCCACCATCGACCATGTTGCTAATCCACCATTATATCCACTTGGCCTTACTACCTTCATCCATGAATGTTCCTCCTTAGGACAACAAGAACCATTATCCACTTTACATTATCCATCCAATAATCAACTCAAGTCTAGTGTCCAAACTACACCTAGTCCTATAGTCAATCGCATGCTCCAAAACATGAACTACCAAGGCAAAGGTTTAGGCCTACATGAACAAGGTATTTTGGAGCCAATCCATGTTAATGTCTCTCCTCGCTCATTTGGCCTTGGATACACACCCCAAGGTCAACAATCCAATGATGTCGGTACTTCCTCCACACTTCCTAAATCCACTTACTTCCATCATAAAGCTCATCATATTCCTAAAACATACGTTGCCATTCCACCTCCACCATCCTACAAATGTCAAAAGTATGTGACCATTCACCTTCCACCATCCACTTTACCTCTACTCCTTCCAACTCCTAATATCCCTCCATCTGCTTTACCACCATTTCTACCAACACCCCCTTACCCAATCATTCATAAATACCCTAAGTATCCTAATCATGACCAACAAATGCACCCATTGTATAAACACAGGGCTTCCACTCATTTCATCCGCCACATGGGATTCAAAAATAAACATTTGGATACCTCTATTCAAAAAGCCACAAATCCTAAGGGTCCTAATGCCTTAGGAAATCAATCCAAAAGTTCAAAGCAAGGTACATTCAAAAATCCATCCAAGCCCATACCTCCAAAAGCAAAGTCAAACACTAAAATGATATGGGTCCCTAAAAAAAATCAATCAAGTCAAATGAGGCATCCACCTCTCAAAAATCCCAACCATCCCCCTCCATTCAAAAATGCCATTCCATTCAAACATTTCAAACATCCCACATGAAAAGCAAAAATCAGAAAAATAGTAAGTCCATGTGGGTTCCAAAAGTCCTAAATCATCCATCTCCTAAGAAAACATCACCATTGCTTCCTACACCACCATCCAGTCAAAATCTTCCATGTTTAACATGGTGTGTGCAGCCGTTGGTCATGATTCCTTTCCATACCTCCATCACTCTATCATTCACTCATTATCCTACATATCTCCCCCATCACCTTCCTATGGTCCATGCTTTTGCATAAGTCCATCATAATCCACATCATAATCCACTTTCGATCCCTCCATAATCCACATCATAATCCACTATCTACCTTATCCATCTCACTTTCACGCAATCACCCTACCAACATCTTGAGCATAATGACTTGACATGGTCCATTTTTGATGACATACTTCTCTAATGGGACTATAACATTACATGGAACTAGATATTTGAGTCCCACCCATCCATATCCCCCCCTTTTCCCATTCAAAAGTCAAAATAGTCACAAAAAAATTAAAAAAAAAAAGTAAAGAGAAATCCTTTCATCCAACGGTGAAAACCTGGTAAACAGGCGCCTTGGATAAGTACCATGATGAAAACCTGGCAAACAGGCACCATGTGTAGGTTGATCTTCCATGTCACTTACACTTGGGGGCACCTTGTCTCATCCCTTTTCCAAACTATCATACCATTTTCATACCATTTACATATACATACCTAGCACATTGCATCCATTCATCCTCCCTTCCTCTTTTTATCTAGACAAAGATTGGGGGCAACTGTTGACAAGTGTTTTGGATATCCCTTGACATACCTCATCCTTTCCAAATGAACCCTATCATCCAAGTCATAAGCTTTTTCATGTCAAATCCTATCATCTTATTGCCTTAAGCATTCTCCTGAAAAATCCTAAGTCTACTACCTAGACTGGGGCATGTTATTCCCATGCAACATAGTCCTTGGAGATTACATCCTTGCTCTCTTACACATACATCCATTCCATTCCATAGCCTATCCTTTTATCCTATCCATTTATCATGATCCTTTCATCCATCCACTATCGTCCATCCTTTTATCCTATCCATTTATCATGATCCTTTCATCCATCCACTATCATCCATCCTTTTGTCCAATCCCATTCATTCCCTTGCACCTAGACTTGGTTCCCCTTGTCATTGGTATCTAGCATACAGGCTCCCCAAATTGTAAATCCATTGACATTCAAAAACATATCAAAAAGACAAAAAAATCAAAACATATCAAAAATCCAAAAAAATCTTCAAACATTTAAAATCCAAAAAATTAAATATTCCCAAAAATTACAAAAAAATCAAAATATTCCCAAAAACACAAAAAATCAAAATATTCCCAAAAACACAAAAAATCAAAATATTCCCAAAAACACAAGAAAAAAACCAAAAAATTCCCAAAGATACAAAAAAATCAAATATCCATTGAAAATCCAAGAAATAAGATCATCCAATCTATCAAACAATCAAAAGAAAATCAAATAACATCATTCAATCAATCCCAATCAATCCATAACTTGTTCAATCCAATCCATATCATCCCATCAATAAAACACAAATCAGAACTACATCTCATCTCTATCGTTAAGTGTCTTGATCCCCTGGACATAGGTATGTAGGCAGTCTAGAGTACGAAGGAAGTACCCATATTCAGGCATAGGTGATATTCCTCTTTTTTTTTCTCATCATCTTCTTTATCATCTATCTTCATCAATTCATCAATCTTTCAAAACATTTCTTTCAATCAATCTAATTCTTCAAATCATCATCATCAATCTTTCAAACCAAATCAATCCAATCATATCATATCATTCAATCCAATCCAAGCAGTGATCTAAACGCAAGTCATCATTTATCCATACCAATCAAGTCAACCAATCTTGTCAAATAATCCAATCGCAATCAATGGTCTTGATCCTAGCCTTATTGTAAACCAAATCAATCAATCATCATCAATCATCATCAATGGGATATATCATTCCCCGCAATGACAACGCTATCCTCATCAATCAAATCAATCAATCACTTAATCATTGCTTTATAGCTTGACAGGGGCAATACCCTGTTTGTTTTTGTATCATTTGTGCATACTTGCTTGCTTGCTTGTGTGTGTTATCATTTTATCTTGCATTTGTATCTGAATCTAACCCAGCTAATATTCATATCTTTTACCTAGACAAGGTTGGATTATGCTGGGGCATGAGACACATCATCACCTTGGTCCTTATACCCTAGTGCATAGCGCCTCCTGCGATATCAAACATCATGGTTGCTCACTTTCATTGCAGCATAACACATCCTTCCCTTTCTTCTATCCATTCCCTTATCTTCCTTCCTTAGCCAATCCTTTCATTTCAAGAGCATACCCGTGTTTGTCCAACCCGCCTATCCTCTCGAGGGGGCATCATTATCCTATCCTTTTCTTCTATCCATACCTTAGCTTCTTTGAAATGATGTTACTCCACATAAATTTTATCATCTCGCAACATTATCTCAAAGAGGGGCAAATGTAGACACTGAAAATTGTTTAAGTCTTGTTTACGCATGACCTTGTATGTCTTTGCCCTAGGTCCTTGTTACACAACACATTGTCGACATGAACTTGTATATGTTCCCCTAGGTCCTAGTTCATCTTAATCACATTGGTCCAACTTAATCACCTTCTTGATTAATTAAATAAACCCACTTTATTTAATTAATCCCACTTGATCACATTCCCAATTAATTAAATAAATCCCATTTATTTAATTAATTGCACCTAGTCACATGTCTCACATTATTCAAATTAAAAATTTGAATTATTCCCTCACCTCTCATCACATTGCGACACATGTCATGTGTCTCATCTCCCACTTAATATGCCTTCACATGTCAAGCTAATTCAAATAAAATATTTGAATTAGATTCCTTTCATTCTTCTTCACACACTTGTCACATGACTATGATTTCTTGATGTGCAAAGAAACCTAATTAATACTAGCCATCCACAACGGTCATTTAGCCTTTTAATCTCAACCATCCATTTAAACCAAGCCGTTCCTATAAATCAAACCACTCCCAAGCCATTTTTAACACATCTTCTTCTAGTATCCACATGCTATTGAAATTTCTTCTCAATCTCTCATCTATCTATCTTGCATCATTCATCCATCATCTTCCATCAATTAATCTCTATCTTCATGTTTTGCTACTGAATCGTGAGTAATCAACATATCAATCTTGTGGGTATAGCTAGAGTGCTTTGGGTGCGGCATTATCAACCCTATCAATGGATCATGAGTTGATATGAGGTTTGCATTTGTTTGATTTGCATTTATTATCATTTCCTTCATGTCAATTTTTCATGATTTCACTCCTTTTTGCCCCCCAAAACACATGTAGAAGATCGAATCTAAAGGTTAGAAAGGTTGATGGGGCCAGTCAATCAACAAGTTCTATAACCCTTAAGTTGTGATTTAAGTCACTTACAACCTACAATAACAAGTCACCAATAAAATAGATAAAAAGTGCTCGACAGGTAGCTCAGTGTTATAATGAAACATGACATAGATACTTATTTTAGGGTTTCCTTTTTTAAATATGAAACACATTAAACCCTAAATAGAATATATGAGGAGAACATTAAAAAGTGCTCAAAGTTGCTCCATTAGATACAGTCTGACTCCATCAGTTAACTGATCACTATTGAGGTATGAAGAAGATTTCATTGAAGTTTGCCTTAAGACTTCTTAGAAAATCACTTGTAAGGAACAATTAAACCAATCCACTTAAACTCTGTATACAAAGGCTGCATGACTGATCTTTATAACACCACAGATAGACTTAGTGAAGATTCTCCAAGACCATACAAGGCACTCAACCTACTAACCTTTGATAATATGTTTGAAACATTTCCTTTATGAAGACATGTTATCATACCTTGTCACCACTGGATTACTATCTATGACCTTGTTCACCAAATGTTTACATAAGACACAACAAGCATACTTTCCTCACTACATCAATATTTACTCCTTTATAATCTGCAACTTTTGAAGCAAACTTGTAGACATCTTCTTCATATATGACAAATCTTGTTGACAACACATTGAAACAACTTCAAACAATTCTTCAACTTGGAAGAAACAAGTCACCATGAAGCCCACAAAGTATCACAGATATGATGAACTTTGAAACAAAATAGAAATATGTTGACAAGAAACATTAACAAGATCATCTCCAACAACTGAACCAACTTCTGTGACAACATATGAGAACAATAACAATGACCCATCCTTTACTATAGCAACACCATCCTCAACACAATGTAAACTTTTGTCTAAGCACCTCCACTGCCAAGATCTCTGCAAACAAACATGAATGCACAACCTCCTGATACAATATCTTGAGAGCTTATGAAAGCATATGAATAGAAAAATGAGAACATCTTTGAAGACACTACACCATCCTGATCACAACATCATACATCTAGTTCTCACAACAACCTCAT
Source organism: Cunninghamia lanceolata (assembly GCA_027924645.1). Classification (NCBI taxonomy): domain Eukaryota; kingdom Viridiplantae; phylum Streptophyta; class Pinopsida; order Cupressales; family Cupressaceae; genus Cunninghamia; species Cunninghamia lanceolata. The sequence continues at coordinate 6,863,584 of BSBN01000209.1, forward strand.
GAAGGACAAATAACTGAGTTCAATACCATGAACTGAAACAAGAAATAATCATACCAAACATTGTTACATTCAAGAACATCTATACTTCTTCAAGAAGACTCTATACTATAATGCACCCTTGTTCTATTTCACCTTTGACAACAAGAAACAACATATTCATAGCATCATATACACAAGCATATCCAACACTGTCACTGTATGCACAACATCAACAACCCTTCATGACTCACATACCTTTTGACATTAATGACAAACTATCACCATCATGCATTCCTCTGCATTTGAAGGTATGGCCTTGCGGTTTGGAAATTAGAGAGAGATAGGTGTGAAGAAGGTATATTCCTGATTTTAGATCTTGGTAGTCACCATAGAAGATTCTAGAGCTCGCAGAATGAAGACAATGATTCTACATTGGTGTAGTCAAAGAGGGTCCAAGGAATACTCTGCATTTCTTCACATTAGAAGATGTGATGCTGTAGTTTGAAGGATAGCTAGATACAGATGAGAAGATTGATATATTCAAGTTTTAAATGACAAGTTGTACCACAGAGGTCCTCTAGAGTTAGTAGAGCAAAGACAAATCTTGTTGTTGATTAGGGTTGTCTGGAGGAGAAAGCAAAAGCTACTGCATTCCACCGAAGTTTATCTTTTGGCTTTGTTGTTAGGAGGATGAGTTTAGTGAGTCTATATGTTTATTCATTTCAGGTTTCAAGTGCTAAAGTTCACCACAAGTTGGTTTTTCAATGTTCTATCTCAAGACTAGGTGTCTAGTGTTTGTGACGCCGGGTTCAATATCTATTTGTTTGTGCTAGAAAGAAAATATAGATTTCAAAAGAAGGAATATTTGAGAAGGTTTGTGCAAGTCTTATATTGCTTGTGAAGTGATCCGCATGGTGCTAATTGGTCTGTCCAATACCGCTTTAGGTCTGGAGCTACTTTGAGGAAGGATAAGTGGTTTCTGGGCTGAATTAATGTGTTTTGATGATCCCACCAGATGTTTTGAGGTGTGCACCTGTAACGTCAGAAAATGTCCCCTTGGGGGCTTTTCCCTCATAAGGTTTAGCTCCCAGGTCTTTTATATGCATTTAGGACATCTTGCATCATATTTTGACATCCCGATGAAATGAACCCTAAGTTTCATGGTAAATGGGACCTAGGGGGATCTCTTAAAATAATCCCTAACCACAATAGGGGGAACTTGGGTGCCTGCGCCGTATTCCTACCTTATTTTGGGTTAGTCCCAAATTTTAACTGTCAGCTTGTGACCATTATTTGGGTCCTATGCCGACACGGTAAGTTTGAATTATGAAATTCTTGGTAGGAGTGTTTGTAGTTGTATATATAAGCATGTTTAGGCATTCATTTGAAACTAGAGAACAACTAGATGGACATTATATGATATACTAGCAAGCAATTGTGATCTTTTGTCATTCAAGGCATTCATTATGTAGCAAGAGAAATTATTGTGTTGTTTATGTGTTTGTATTTGTAGATTTGAGCATCCATCTCCTCATGACATGAAGAGCTTCTTCCTTCCATGAGATCTTCACTACAAGGTGATATCATTTGTGTTTTTGAGCATTTATCATTTAGTTTTTGCCTCTGCCTCACAAGGGCACGCACTCTCTATCTGACAACGGTGTTTGGAAGACTTGAATGTCTCTTCGAGGTTTGACTGAGGCAAGCCTCTAAACACCACAACCCCCTTCCCATTTTCCTATGATTACAGGTTACAATTTGAAGAAGTAGGAAAAGTGGAGTTGCAAGAAAGTGTTGCAGAGTGTCAGATTCGCAAATTAGGGTTGAAAATAGGGACCTGGACTTGGGCATCTATTGATTAGTCCTCCAAATCCTGCAATGGAGAAATCTCTGAGACATCAGGAATAGGTTACAGATTGACTTCCCAGATCCTGACAAAAATTAGGGCACTGGACTAGGGTACCTGCTCATTAGTCCCTGACTGTTTCACTTCCTGAACTTCATAAACTAGTACACATTTGTCTATTATTTTACATCTTTCTGTAGCAGCATTTTCTGGTATTCGTTTGTTCGCTTCCATATTTGCATAATTAGGGTTTTGGTTTATAATTGAGTATAATTGAGCATAATTGACAATCAAATCATCCTAATCCAATCTTCCTTGCATTCCTAAGTGACCAAGGGTCTGATAGTGCATTGCCACTTGACCCAAAGTCCTTAAATGTATAAGGGTGAAAGGAGGATACACACATAAACTATCAAAAACCAAATATCCAAAATTCCACCCTTTACATTTTGGTGAACCCATGTTTTTGGACTTTTTTGCACCTTACTGATTGTTTTGCTTCAGATTTGCATTGATTTTATTCATTCATATCATCATTCATCTTATTGCATTGGAAAAATTACAAAAAATTGTAAAATTAAAAATTTTTGAAAAAAACTACATTCTAGGGTTTGCATGTTGCATTAATTAATTTGAATTTCATCAAATTTCTAATTTTTGCATTAGATCTGAGATTAATTATAGAAAATTACAAAAATCCAATAGCTTGCATTGTATTTTCATCATAAAATTGCTAGGGTTTTGTTGGAAATTTTGAATTTTGCATATAACCTAGTAATTTCAAAAACTAGGGTTTGTAGGTAAAATCTTGTTTTAGATTTTTCTATGATCTTATACACTCACTCAAATTTCCATTTGGCTGTAGTGTTACATGTTAGTGTGAATTTGCATTTAGATTTTAAATTTTTTCATTTTTACATAGAAAATTTCAACAAAAACTAGCATTTTCATTTTTTTTTTAAGATTTGCACTTGCATTTTGCATTGTAGGACTTGAAAATCATTTTTAGATCTTATGAGAACTAATTTTAATAATAAATCAAATTGCAATAAATTCATATAGAATTTTGCATTAAGATCTCAAACCTAGGGCTTGAAAAACCTTGATTTTCACTAGATTTGTCCTTGTCGACTCTCTAATTTTGCACCATAGGCGTGTTGTGAAGAATATTTTTACACTAATTAGCTGTTATTAGGGTTATTATTTGCTTCCCATCCTAAAAATATTTACAACACCTTTTTATTGGGCTCTTGTATTGAAAATTTGATGAAAAATTGCACATTTTTGCAATATTTGCTCTAGGGTTTGACCTAGATTGCGCTCCAAGCATGTTGTAAAAGATTTTATGATTGTAGGTGACTGATATCATTGCTATTATTTTCTACACCTCATAAAATTCATTACAACACCTCTTTTATTAGGTCTTGGTATTGAAAAATTGTGAAAATTTGCATATTTTAGGGCATTTTCACTAGGTTTTGATTTGTCATCATCTTAGATGTGCATCAAAAGTGTGTTGTGACGGATATTATTACTATATTGGACTGATATCAGACATATTGTTTTCTGCCCCTGATCAAAATCTTTACAACACCTTTTCTTTCATATATTTGCATTGAAAAAGTACAAAAAATCAAGCATTTTAGGTCACTTTCATACAATAGTGTTGCACTTGTCTTTTGCATAACTTTTGAAAAATCTTTGAGAATCTAATTTTACATTGACCATGGATACTTCCTTGGAAGCTCTATTTGCATAAATTGTAGACATTGATCATTTCTCTAAGTTCACCCATGAATATCTTCAAGTCTTGGAACAAATAGCACACATACATGATGTTGATCTCTCTATGTTCTCCACATATGAAATCCTTTGTCATATATCTAATTTTGATAGTTTCACAACTTTCATAGGAATATACCCTTCAATATTAGACGATCTTACTAAATTCATGACTAATAGTATATATACTAGTGATGACCTCAAAATGTTAGATGAAGCCTTAGATGACTTTATGGAAAATTCCACTACAACACCTATTGCTAAAACAGGTGATGATAACTTTGGTTTACCTTATGACCCCTCTCCCAAGGTTGTTCCTCCTCATGATGACACTTTGATGCAAGAGGATGATTTCATTGACACATCTCTTAACATCATATCACCAAATCTTCATTCTAATGCTCACTTTGGCCAAGATGAAGCATTAGCAAATGAAGAGCCATCACCACTTTTCCATTCCAATGCTCTCCCTAGCCAAGAGGAAGCATTAGTGAATGAAGAACTCCCTTCAAAAAAGAACATTCCATGGGTAGACGATGAACTTTCATCTAACAACAATAAAAACTCTATCATAATGCATGAAGCCTTTATGGATCATCCTACCAACTGTAGAGTTAAATACTCTACATTTTGTTTCAGTTGCAGCGCATCAGCGGGTTATAGCGGGTTTCAGTTTTTACCTCTGCAAGTGTTCCTGTGAAAGTTTTTGCATCACCGCGAGGGTTTCCACAAGGGTTTCTTTTTGCCAAAGTCTTAGAGTAGCGTGGAACTTGCCAAGTGTCGAGCCTCAATTCAAGTTGCACTTTTGTTTCTATTTTATAACTTTAATGCGGATCGTGCCACGTGGCGGAAGGTATTTCAATATTGTCTAAAGTTACTAGCCACAGAACTTGCCAAGTGTCAGTTTCCACTTGAGTTTTAAAGTTTCTTTAAAAGTTTCTGTGTGCACTCATAAGGCACCATGTGCCCTTTGTGGTAGCCATGGAACTCGCCATATGTCAGCTCCCGCGGGTTGGTTCTTATGTTTCGCCGTTTAGTGAAGGATGGAGGTGGGTCCCCAGTTTTAAAGTCTCAAATGCAGCCGAAGGCGACACGTGGTGGATGCAACTTCTAAGTGAAAGGATTTCTAACTTTTCCACCGTGTTAATAAAGGTTTCTCAAATGATGTAGATGGTGACAAGTGTCGATCTCCACGCAAGTTTCTTAAAGAGTTTCAAGAGCGCGGAAGGTACCACGTACAGATTCATAGTGATAGCGGAAGGTGCCACCTGTCCCTGTTTTCCTTTTTGAAAGCTACCGAGTGGTAAGTGTTGTGGGTCCCATTTCTCATAGGTAATAAAGTTGTAGTTGCTATGGATTGTGCCAGATGTCACAGGTGGAGCCCTCCCGAATATAAAAGACACAGTTAAGTAAAATGTTGCGGAGCAAGACACGTATTGTTTCTAAGTGTTGAGGATGCTGCCATGTGTCAGTTTCCTATTTCTCCCGAGAAGTAAAGAAGTTTCAAGTAATATGAGTGCGAACACTGCCATGTGTCTCAGAGTTCATTATTTAGAGAGTGTGGAAGCCGCCAAGTGTCTGTTCTTTATTAGAAGGAGACGAGCCACATGTATTATCACAGCCAATGGACTTGTAGTTATTGTAACTGTTTACGGATCTAAAAGATTTCAAGTGTCAGAGACTTCCAATTAGCTCTAGTTTAGTTAGACTATTGGGATTCGATTGTGCAGACAATCTAGAGCCGATCCAGTGCTATAAATATGTAACATTGGTAATCGCCAAAGGGATCCATTCATAGACAATTTTTGGCTAGAGATATTTTCTATCAGAGATTCAAGAGAGTTTGAGACTTTTTGCTATGCCAGTAATATCATTTTGCCTTTAGTTTGTTATTCTTGATTTAGAAAGTAAATGTAGCTGTGCATGTATCTATGCCTCTTATATTGCTGGAAAATTAATGAGAAAGATAGAGTTTTGTGCCTTGGTTGATATTTTCTGTGTCATTGTAAATTGTCTGTTTGTGAGCCTTTGAGTTTATTCATTATATTTGTTTATGTTAATCATGCAACATTTGCTCTTTAATGTAACTGAATCTTGAGGATAGCTTCATTGTGCTTAAGTTGAGAGAGATACTTATTATTTAGGTGCATCACCATAGATAGATTTGCTTTAACTATATCTTTATTTCTGTTAATTTCTACCCTTTTCCCAAAACCCTTTTAAAATAGAGAAGAGCCAGCTTCTTTAAAATCTGGAGGATGTTTCAGGTAGCAAGTCCCACATTCCTGAAACTTCTCATGTTGGTGTTGGAACCTGCGCAATTTTACACATCAACAGTTTTTGGCACGCCCGGTGGAACAATTTCTTGAAATTTTTGTCAAGGTTGTATGAGCCAAAAAAACACAGGAAGTCAAAGCTGTGGACCTATAACAAGAGCTCAATTTGCTGCTAATCCAGGGATTCTTTTGCCACCACTAATAGCTAATCCAATGAGAAGAGTCAATTAGTTTGCAGCAGCACCAAGAGCAAACATGGGAGCACCTATAGCCCCAAGGAATTATGCAAATTGGAACACTGGCAGTCCTCTAATTCTCCCAATACCACTAGCCACTTGGGACCCTATTCCAGCAAATGCCCTGAAGGCTCTACCCAAATTCAGTGGGGAAGATTTCAAGACACTTGAAGAACACCTGCAAGACATGTCTGATGTATGTGCAGTACATGTTATCACTCAGCAAAATGTAGCTATAAGGCTGTTGGCAGCTTCTTTCAAGGGGAAGGCCCTAGATTGGTATAGATCTTTGACCCCAAACACAATATCTAGATGGGATCAGCTTGGAGATGCTTTCTTTGCAAGATTTAAAGAAAAGGGTGATAAATCTTCTTTGCTACAATAACTGATTACTATCAAAAGGGCACCACAAGAAGCAATGACTGACTTCAACTCAAGATTTCAAAAGACTTGGGAGAGAATTCTTGCTACAGCAAGACCATTACCAGGTATGGCTATTGTATTTTACCTTAAAGCTCTAAACTTAGATATATCAGTAATGATTCAGTCACTTGGAGGTCAGACATTACCAGAAGCTTATGAATTCGCAGTCAAGGCTGAAAATAATTTAATAGATGCTGGAAAGTTGCCCCCAAGGCTTCCTATGACCATGTTCCTAGAAATTACCTTGCCATTGCCTCAAGAATCTCCTAATCCTACAACCCCACCTGTGTCCATGTATTCTTTTCCTCAGCAACCTGCTAAAGTAACTCCCCCTGTTCGATCATCTGAAATGGATGATGTTAAGAACATCTTAAGAACCTTTTCAAATGAGATAATTAACCGAAAAAGATAGCAAAATCCCTATCCAAAGCCCCAATATCAAGGATACCAAGGCAATAGACCTCCCTTCAGCCAAATCAGTATCAAGGCTTTCAAAGGCAGGCTAACCCTCAGCCATCAAATCATTAGTCACAGTCCCTACACCCTTGCAAACTATTCCTCCTAATCCCAACAGGGAGATGGTTCCAGGGCAAAATAATTTTGCAGATAGCACAAATGCTTGGTGTTTTCCTTGCAACAATACCCATATGCCCAGGGACTGCCCCAGAGGAAATTTACAGCAAAAGATAGCAGAACAGAGAGTACCAGAAGGGCAATTTGTAGCCTCTAACACTCTGCCATATCAGTCTCCTGGTGTACAAAATGCAGTCCTGGTGGCTCAGATGCAAAGAATGTCCTTACAGTAGGAAGAGGAAATAGCCCTTAAACATGCTTTATTTTCATGGATTGAAGATGAAGAGTTAATGTTCTTGAATGAAGCATCTACTTCCGAGAAGCCATTGGTACAATCAGATTACTATACCAGAGCCAAAAGTAGAATGATGGAACAACCTGAAGTCACAGATAATGAAATCATGGGGGCCCCTCCATTTCAAGGTCATCAAAACACAACTGCTAGACAAGAAATGCCCCAGCCTGTGTAGAATCAAGTAGCCTCTAGACTTGTTCAAGAAAAAGCAAGGTATCCTTATTACTCAAAAGCCCAAGCGTTAGGACATGTGAACGTGGTGGATCAGCTAAAAAGGACACCAGCGCATGTTTCAATCTGGGACATGCTAGCTATTCCTAAGTAGAAGACATTGTTGCAAGAAGCTCTGCAGAGCCAAGAAGTGCCTAAACATACTGGTGCCAAAGGAGGACCTACTGATAAAGAAAAGTTGCAGCTCAAAGATACTGTACCTCTGCAGACAACAACCCTATTGAACAATGCACTTGAGGTAGGTAAATCCAAACCAGAGCCCTTTTATTTGACTTTGATAGTTGGGAAGAAACTATTACATAATGCAATGATAGACTCTAGGGCTAGTACTATAGTAATGCCAAAACAAATAGCAGATGCTTTAAAGATAAAGTATGAGCCACTTACTAGAGGAGTTATGCAGTTGGATGGGAAATTAGTGCAAACAATAGGGAAAATTAAACAATTCCCATTGCAATTGTATACTTGCCCTAATATAATTGTAAATCGGGATGTGGTAGTCATAGATATTCCTCCTGTATTTGGTTTATGTCTATCCAGAGATTTTATAGCCAAGATAGGAGGTTATATGTCACTTGATTGGTCTCACCTCATTCTAAGGACCAAATATGGGACAAAAATGAAAATACTATCTGAATCATTATCTAAGGATCACATTACAAATGAACCAACCCCAAAATTAGAGGCAGCCCATGCTATGCTAAATAAAGAAGAGAGAATTTTTGTTGAAGAGTTAGGAGATTGGACTGAATATGACCAACAAGAGGAGGAAAATAACTAGTTATTGACTATGATGCAAAGTGATCCATATGGAAATTATGACTTTACTGGTCTGGGCACTTATGTCATATTTTATGAAGACCATGAAATCCCAAATGTCTTAAGGGAAGAAACACCACAGACTCAAGAATCTGAAAAGGACTCAGAAATCTGGACTCTAAATTTTGATGGGGCTAGAAGTAAAAATGGTGCTAGAGTAGGAATTTGCCTTGCTGCCCTAAATGGTGAGAAAATTTTAAGGGCCATCCATTTTCAATTTGCCTGTACCAATAATGATGTTGAGTATGAATCCTTGGTGCATGGACTCATGTTAGCCAAGAAAAAGGGAGTAAAGAATCTGATAGTAAGACGAGATTCAGAACTAGTTGTGAAACAAATCAGAGAAAAGGTAGTAGCAAAAAATGTAAGGATGAGATCCTATAGACACAAAATTTGGGACCTAATAGATGAATTCGAAGCTTTCAATATTGAGGTAGTCCTTAAAGCCCAAAATTCTGAGGCAGATAGAATGGCACATTTTGGTTCACAATTTGATCCAGCAATTGATTTACTAGTAAATAATGAGTCAGTCAAAATTATAGTGAGACCACCTATCCCAGACAATGATCAAAACTGGCAGGTTTTTGAAAATGATTTCCAAGTCCTCTCATTTTTGCAACAATCAGGAGAATTTGCTGATCAGTTACACCCTAAGATTGAAGAAGCATATGGAGACCAAATTATTTAATTAAAGTCCAATAAGCTTCCTAAAGGACTAATTACCTTAGAAAACTTATTTGACCCAGAGGATGTAAGCTTAGAGAAAAAGAGGTTTCAAGCAGATAAAGCAGATTATTCTGAAATCCAGGTTAGTGAAGGAAGGAAGTTGAAAGTTGGAAATTCTACAACCCAATAGGAAAGGGAAAGATTAATTGATTTATGCGAAAGATATGAAAGAGTGATTGCCTGGACCTATGAAGACCTTCATGGCTATAACAGAGATATCATATAGCACACCATAGAATTGACTGAAGGATCTAAACCAGTCAGACAGAAGCAAAGGCCAGTGAATCCAAGGATTGAACCTCTAATGGTGGATGAGTTACAGAAGCTCTTAGAATCAAAAATAATTTTTCCAATCAAACACTCAACCTAACTATCCAATCTAGTGTCAATCAGGAAAAAGAATGGTGACATAAGGCTCTATGTAGACTTTAGGGATCTGAATAGAGCATCCTTCAAAGATCATTATCCCCTGCTCTCTATGGAACAAATTTTACAGACTGTGGCTGGATCAGAGAGATTTTCCTTGTTAGATGGTTTCTCTAGGTATAATCAGATTTGGTTGGCAGATGAAGACCAACATAAGACTGCATTCACTACCAAATGGGGAACATTTGCATATTCCAAGATGCCCTTTGGTCTTTCAAATGCTGGAGCTACTTTTCAAAGGGCCATGGATGTAGCATTTGGGGAGCTCATAAACAAAATCATCCTGATTTATCTAGATGACCTCACTATTTTCACTAAAAATGTTGTAGATCATTTTGACCATTTAGAGGCTATTTTTAAGAAATGCCAAGAATTTGGAATATCCCTGAATCCCAAGAAGTGTATCTTTACAGTACCTCAAAGCAAACTGTTAGGGCATATAGTGTCAAAGGAAGGAGTCTCTATTGATCCAGAAAGAGTCACTGCCATAATGAATCTATCTCTGCCAGTCAATAAGAAAGCAGTTCAGTCTTTCCTAGGAAAGATCAATTTTGTCAGTTGGTTCATATCTGATTTTGCAGGTCTAATTAGACCCATGACACTGTTGCTAAAAAAAGACCTAGTTTTCAAGTGGACTACAGAGGGGAGACAGGCTTTTGAGGAGGTCAAGAAAGCAATTTCAACATCCCCAGTACTCAGAAACCCAGACTTCTCTAAGTCTTTTATAATGTATGTGTATGGAGGTGAGTTCAGTGTTGCTGTTGTCTTAACTCAGAAAGATGATCAGCAAAAAGGAGAACATCCAATAGCCTTTTTCTCTAGGACTCTTAGGGAATATGAGGCCAGATACAATTTTGTGGAGAAACAAGTGTATGCCATGGTAAAAGCCCTTAAGAAATTTAGACACATGGTCACAGGGAATAAAATTCTAATATTAGTGGCTCACCCTAGTGTGAGAGAATATATTATGGAGGGTGAGATCACTGAGAAAAGGGAAAACTAGATAACAAAGATTCTTGAATATGATGTGGAGGTCAAACCCACTAAGCTAGTCAGAGGCAAAGGACTATGCCAATATATGGCCCAAGACATGGAAAAAATGGTGACTGAAGAAATAGAAAGTGAGAATGTGTTGAGAATCCAAGAGATTGATCAAAATTCCTGGGTCACAAATAGGATTCAGTTTATGCAACATGGGATTTTCCCAAATGGGCTCTCCCACGATAAGAGAAGGTATTATAGACAGCAAGGGACCTACTTTATATTAATTGACCATGTTCTTTTCAGAAGAAATACTGATGGCATACTTTTAAGATGCATAGAGAAAGATGAATCCCAAAGAATATTACATGAACTACATCATGGAGTCTCAGGGGGACACTTTTCAGCAAGGACCACTGCAATAAAAATAACTCAAGTAGGATACTTCTGGCCCACTTTATTTACAGACTGTTATCAGTTGGTCAAAGAGTGTCAAGCCTGTTAGTTCTATATAGGAAAAAGAAGAAATGCAGCAATGCCCCTAAGCCCCATAATTATAGATGAGACCTTTGCCCAATGGGGTCTTGATTTCATTGGTATGATCAATCCAGTGTCAAGTATGGGACACAAATGGATCCTTACAGCCACCGATTACTTTACCAGATGGAGTGAAGCAGTACCACTCAAGGAAGCAATAGAAAAGGTAATACTGGACTTTCTAGAAAGCATTACTGCTCGTTTTGGCCCTCCTCATACCATCATATCAGATAATGCTAAGGCATTTTTGGGAATGAAGATATCAAAGTTTGCAGTAAGGTATGGAATTTATTTGAAAACCTCTTCAAATTATTACCCTCAGGGTAATGGTCTTGCAGAGTCTACTAACAAAAATCTAATTAGACTCATTAAGAGGATTGGAACCAATTATCAAAGAGAGTGGCACAAATTGCTCAATACTGCATTGTGGGCTAATAGAATTACACCTAAGCAAGTGACAAAGATGTCCCCATATGAATTGGTCTATGGTAAGCCAGCTGTAATGCCACTAAGCCTAGAGATTCCTGCTCTGTAATTATTGAAACAAATTGAGATTGAGGAAAATGGCCCAATGCAAGTCAGACTTGCTGAATTGTTGGAGGTAGAAGAAAAAAGAGAAAAAGCACATGAGGCACTGATGAAACACCAGAAAATAATCAAAGACTATTTTGACAAGAAGACTTCAAATCCCCATTTTGAAGTTGGCTCAATAGTGCTTAAATGGGATGAAAGAGCTGCCAAGCCTGGTAGACATAGCAAATTTGAATCACTGTGGACCGGTCCTTACAAGATTCGTTCCTGTAAACAACAAAATTCACTTGAGCTTGAGACCATGGAAGGTGAACCTAAAGAGATTCCTATGAACGGGATCTATCTGAAGCATTTTAATTAAGCAGTGTCTCCTATGTACTATAGTTAGTTAGTTTCTTTATTATTTTCTTATTTTCCCACTTCTTTTTCCCGCTTTCCTTTTAAATAAGTGTTCTCAGAACACGTGGCAGCAGCGCAAGCCTCTTCTCTTTTTGGAAACCTCTCATTCACTAAGGTTGACCCCAATCCCCAAGATTCCTGAAGTACGCACTTTTTGCAGCCACTACCATAATGATTCTGACACATAATCCTATATTGATTTAAAGAGATACATTAATGGTTTCTTGGCATTAATGTCATTTATAAGGCATGATGTGTCATTAAAGCCCCATTAATAAGAGTTTAGTCATAAGTGTGGCTTTCATTTTGTTTCCATCTCTTTGCTATGAAACACTGTTGCCTACAATTCTACCCCTAGCAAACCCTTCCCAAGTCGAGTGCCCTTTCTTTAGTGCGGTTTCAATTTTTGTTGTATCAAAGTTTCTTACATTCTCTCCACAGACACAACCATGGCTGAAGCACAGTCTTCTTCAGAGGGACTCGGAATATATGAATCAATAGATAGACTTCTAAATAGCAAATCGTACGCCTCAGCGCCTGAGCAGCCTAAGAGAACCTATCCAAGGACAAGGGTTCCTGAGGTGGGTCTTTCTGTTGACCCAGAAAAGGTTAAATATTTTGCAGATAATGTCTTAGACCCATCCCTTCAAAAATCTACCAAGGCTCTCCGAGAAGGAGCACACTAGAGATGCATTCAGAAGGCAAAGAAGGGGGAGTCTGAAACTTTCAAGATGAGGATTTGGACTTCACGGTTGGCACAGTTCATAGTCCCAAGTGTGCATTCATGTCCCGACCTAATTGATATGTGTGTGGAATTGTTTCATGCGCCTTCATGCACCATTCAACAGGGCCCCTTTATGGTACAAATTACACCTAAGGCCATAAGAGACATGTTGGCCCTGTACCATGATCGAACGGCCACATTCCCCACTATTGCCAAAATGCAAAAGATGTGGTCGAATGTCAACAATCAACTTAGGTTTCTCAATTCAGAGTTGTAGTTGCCAGAGGAGAACACACAGATGCCCACATTACCTATAGGAAGGGCACAATTCACTCAAGCTAGTCAAGAGGCACTATCTATGATGGCTTTCATCTTTGGAATGAAGGAAGATATCACAGTCTACGACTGGCAAATTGCCATTTTATTCATATTGAAGGCTGTGGATAAGTCACAAGGATTCCAACTGGATTTTGCTGAACAAATTGCTTATTCCATGGCTGATCAACTCATCAATTTCAAATCTAAAGGAGTTTTCAGGTATTCTGCTTACCTATTTCATTTAATGTTATATCAGAATTATGGTATTTTTGCACAAAACATGCAACTAAATATGTACGACCTAGATTTTGGACCAAATAAAACTATCCCTGTGTCTGCATGGACACATGTATTATCTGAGGTGTCGGATCCTTATGAGTTCTGGGAACTTTTTGTTGCCCCTGCCTTTTGCCATTTGAGCCCTGAACCTGTAGAAAATAGGTTGACACCTAGCATCAGGGGTTTCATGACCAATTCCCCCATCTCGTGTAACTATTTCTTTGTGCCCCAAACTACTATCATTAGGGTCCATGGTTTCAATGAGGAACCTATGCTGCTCCCCAAAATTTTGACCCCTAGGGTAGTGTTTCTAGAAGTAACCCAACAAGTGTCCATGGTTGATAATGAGTATGGCACCAAGAGGAAGAAGAAGAAAATGTATGATATTCCATGGATTAGAAAGAATATGGCCCTAGAGGTTAAGGACGCAGAGCACCTGTTGCTAAGGAAGCTTGCTGCTTTGGGTTTCTTTATTATTGAGGACAAATGGAAATATGACCCAACCAGTTTTATAGCCTCATGGGTTAAAAGTAACAAGGTCGGAGCTAAAGTTGTGCATGAGGGTCACCCTTTTTGGGAGGATAGAAGGAACCCTAAAGAAGACACCCCTGACCTGTATGTGGAATTAACAGATCTACCTTTTGAGGATCCTAGGCCATGGGAGACCTTTTATGTTAAAAAAAGGGCCTATGACCCAAAGATCAGAATGGGTTCTGGATTGAAGAAAGCTTTGTCAAAAGGCAAGGAATGGAAACCAATGAAAATAGAGGCCTATTGGAAATACAAGCAGGAAATTTCTGAGTTAACTCACTCTTTTGGCAATGTTGATACTGATGAGAGATGAGAGGCAATTTGGGATGAATGGCATCCGTCACCAGTCTCAAGCCCTGATACAAGCAAAACTCAAACACAGGGTGGAGAGTTAGAAGGGGAAATAGAATCAACTCATATAATGTAAGCAATAGGACAAGCCTCCATTGATGTCCCTATGTCTACCTGGCCCCAATCTCTCAGTACCTTAGAAAAATAGAAGAGTGTGGTGTCATCACCACCCAAAGGGACTCCATCAGTTTCAGCCACTGGGGCCTCAAGTTTTGTATCATTACCACCATCAGTAGTGGTCAATTTGGTAGAGAAGGAATCAGAAGAGCAAGAAGAAGAAAGGCCAAGGAAGCATAGAAAACTAAACATGCCACCAGAGTCGGATGAAGAGGCAGAGCCATCATAGCAGTAACCACCAGCCACATCTACTGCTCCTTAGGTAACTATTTCTTCTCCTTTTTCCTCTTAGTCTTTTTCTTCTACCATAGGGGTGGCAATCCCAACTGGCCAAACATTATCCCCTGCGACCTCTGCTGTGCCTAATTCTACACTTGCCCCACTTCCTAATCCTCAGGCCATGTCTTCTCAGGCTACCTCATTACCATTGTTTTCCCCCTCTGTTCCAAAGAGAGCCACTCCTCAAGTTGATCCTAGCCAACATTTGGCTATTCCTTATGGTTTACCTCAGGGTTACCCCTTTGCTGGAGGGTATATTGCTTCTCCCCCCACTTTCCAAGCTCAAGCAGATACTGCTAAGAAGGCTAGAGAAACCTGGATGGACAAGAAAAGAAAGAAAGAAAATAAGAGCCTAGTAGTTCCACATATGAGGTCACTCTTTGACCCAATCCAACAGCAGTTGACTGTCACACATTTGTCCCCAAATGTGGTGAAGCCGAACGAGTAGATGCAACCTCAGGACTATGCAATGAATGTAGTGGCCATGGACATGTCACTATTCAGACCACAAGATAGGGTCAAGCTGCTCAATGAAACCACTTCTGTTGTAGCCACTGATTATTTGAAAGTGTCAAAGAAGCTGCAAAAGGTTGAAAAAGACTTGGTACAAGAGAAGACAAATAATAGCAACCTTGCTACAGAGTTGAAATCCAAGAATGAAGAAATAGAGAATCTCAATAAATAATTACAAAACATTATTTCCTGTCAGATTCATCAGGCCACTCAGGCCCAAAATGCATCTTTGAAAATGGAGCTAGCACAAGAGAAAGCTGCAGTAAATGTTTTGAGGCAGGAAAAGGCCACATTAGAGAAGAGATATCAAGAAAAATTGCAACAGGCTACAAAATCTTAGCAGAAGCTACTGAGTGAGCAAAATGCAGCTGTTGTAATACAGGCACAACTCCAAGCTGAGCAACAAACAACAAAACAGTTGACACTTGAGTTGGCTAATAGGCCTAAGAATGTTGGAGTTTTGAACCTGGTTAAAGAGCTATATGTTTTAGTTTGGAAATGCATCTCTGAGAAGATTATCTAGCTCAAGCCCTCATTAACATTTCTGTTAAATGCACAACAGTTGTGCAAGAAAGTGGAAGCTTCAGTTCAGGCCACTTTATCTACTGTTTCCCTGAGAGTCTCTGATTCTAAATTGTTGCTAAAGAAGCTATATGACACAATTGATGAAATCCTATTAACAGCAGGGATCAGTGACAGGATGGTAGCAGCAAAGAGGGTAAATGAAGTTCTCAGTTGTAATTCAGTTGCTACAAATTGCCAGGAGCTCCTGGATGTTGTCAAAGAGGGAGTCAAAGACATGAAAAGACATATAGAAGATCTGGTGCAATTGGGTCTCCCCTCCCCATTCCTTGACAACAATACTATATTAATGATTGATGAGATTAAGACTCTGCTATTAACCAGGCAAAATGATCAATCAGTTTTTCAAGGTTTAACTGATTCTTCATCAGTACAGGAGGTGGAAGCTATTTTGATTCCAATGGCCCAACTTGAGTTCCAATTGAAGGTTGTGGTTCAAATTTTGCAATCTTTCTCCCACAAGGACATTATAAGCCTTAATTTTGCTTTCCAAGATTTGCAGAATAAGTAGGGACTTTCTAACTCTGAATGGTTTGTTTATCAGATAGCTTTGCAGAATCTATGATCCTTGTTATATTTTTATACACATTCTTTTGCCACATTTTTTTGGATTCTTTTTTAGCAGGCTCAAAAGTCCTCGGGGTCTCCAAGAACTGTAGAGTTAAATACTCTACATTTTGTTTCAGTTGTAGTGCATCAGCGGGTTATAGCGGGTTTCAGTTTTTGCCTCTGCAAGTGTTCCTGTGAAAGTTTTCGCATCACCGCGAGGGTTTCCGCAAGGGTTTCTTTCTGCAAGTGTTCCTGTGAAATTTTTCACATCACCGCAAGGGTTTCTGCAAGGGTTTCTTTTTGCTGAAGTCTCAGAGTAGCGTGGAACTTGCCAAGTGTCGAGCCTTAGTTCAAGCCACACTTTTGTTTCTATGTTATAACTTTAACGTGGATCATGCCACGTGGCGGAAGGTATTTCAATATTGTTTAAAGTTACTAGCCGCGGAACTTGCCAAGTGTCATTTTCCACTTGAGTTTCAAAGTTTCTGTGTGCGCGCGGAAGGCACCATGTGTCCTTTGTGGTAGCCGTGGAACTTGCCATGTGTCAGCTCTCGCTGGTTGGTTCTTATGTTTTTCCATTTAGTGAAGGATGGAGGTGGCTCCCCAGTTTTAAAGTCTCAAATGCAATGTCTAAGTGAAAGGCTTTCTAACTTTTCCACAGTGTTAATAAAGGTTTCTCAAATGATGCGGACAGCAACAAGTGTTGATCTCCCCGCAAGTTTCTTAAAGAGTTTCAAGAGCGTGGAAGGTGCCACGTATAGATTCATAGTGATAGTGGAAGGTGCCACCTATCCTTGTTTTCCTTTTTGAAAGCTACTGAGTGGTAAGTGTTGTGGGTCCCATTTCTCATAGGTAATAAAGTTGTAGTTGATGCGGATTACACCAGATGTCACAGGTGGAGCCCTCCTGAATATAAAAGACACAGTTAAGTAAAATGTTGCAGAGCAAGACACGTATTGTTTCTAAGTGCTGCAGATGCTGCCATGTGTTAGTTTCTTGTTTCTCCTGAGAAGTAAAGAAGTTTCAAGTAATATGAGTGCAGACGCTGCCATGTGTCTCAGAGTTCATTGTTTAGAGAGTGCAGAAGCCGCCAAGTGTCTATTCTTTATTAGAAGGAGACGAGCCACACGTATTTTGTCACAGCCAATGGACTTGCAGTTATTGTAACTGTTTGTGGATCTAAAAGATTTCAAGTGTCAGAGACTTCCAGTTAGCTCCAGTTTAGTTAGACCATTGGGATTCGATTGTGCAGACAATCTAGAGCCGATCCAGTGCTATAAATATGTAACATTGGTAATCGCCAAAGGGATCCATTCGTATAGATAATTTTTGGCTAGAGATATTTTCTATTAGAGATTCAAGAGAGTTTGAGACTTTTTGCTGTGCCAGTAATATCATTTTGCCTTTAGTTTGTTATTCTTGATTCAGAAAGTAAATGTAACTGTGCATGTATCTGTGCCTCTTATATTGCTGGAAAATTAATGAGAAAGACAGAGTTCTATGCCTTGGTTGATATTTTCTGTGTCATTGTAAATTGTCTATTTGTGAGACTTTGAGTTTATTCATTATATTTGTTTATGTTAATCATGCAACATTTGCTTTTTAACGTAAATGAATCTTGAGGATAGCTTCATTGTGCTTAAGTTGAGAGAGATACTTATTATTCAGGTGCATCGCCATAGATAGATTTACTTTAACTATATTTTTATTTCTGTTAATTTCTACCCTTTTAAAATAGAGAAGAGCCAGCTTCTTTAAAATCTGGAGGTTGTTTCAGGTAGCAAGTCCCACATTCCTGAAACTTCCCATGTTGGTGTTGGAACCTGCACAATTTTACACATCAACACCAACCTTATTCCTTTACTTGATTTTCACACACCTTGGATATCACTAAGGAAGAGAAGACCCTTAATCTCCCTCCTTTGATCGAATATTCAAATCATTTGGACATCACTAAGGATTTAAAAACATCAATTACCTCTTTGAACATCACTAAAGATACAAACATTGATAACTGTCCTCACAACACCTTACCTTCCCCTCATTCTGATGCCTTTTTCTCAAAAGATGTAGCACTAGTGGATGAGGAAAGGTCTCCTACATTAAAACTCTCTTGGATAGATACTAAAATCACTCAAATTAAATTCCTTCTTCCATCTCTCAAGAGCACAATGCATACAACTCAACAAGAAAACATTCAACCTAACATTGTATCAAACCTAGAAGAACTTACAACTGAACAACATGAAAACAAGAACAAAAGTTGGGCTATGGTACCTTACATACCTCTCTACTCCAGCATTTGGGATTGGGAGGAGGATAATTTGATTCTTAATAAAACCTAGAATGAGCCTTCCTACAGGTAAGTATCTCTAACCCTTTACCTCTCATGATGTGCTTCCCCTATGATGTGTTATGTGTTGTTTAGGCATCCTGGGATGATCCTTGATTCTCTTGTAAGGTCTGGGATACCAAGAGACCACCTTTATTGTGACCTTCTTCTATTTGTATCATCATTCTTCTATATTGCCTCTCTCTCTGATTTCACTATTGTGTGTTGTGTCTTACGGACATAGCGTTGCGGTTAGTGACTTGGGGGCACCCTCCTACGTGATTCTCCCTAAGACACTTGTTTCTCCTCTCTTATTTATTGTTTCCCTTCCTCTAGTGTTTCTATCTAGCAGGTGGATGATGAAAAACATTTATACTGATGTGGACCTAGCGTCCCTTTAGTGAGAAATCAAAAATTGGACTTAGTTCCTAATATGACGATGGGGTTGTATATCTTATCCAATGCTTGGCTAGTAGAAGCACTCTATGCTTTCTACGTAGTGATTTTGATGATGTTTTTATCTCACTTACAAAACATAACAATAATGCTGCTCCATGCACTTTCTTTGTCTTTGAATCTTGCCTTGGTGACACTTGGTTCTGAGATTTTCATGATATAGCCCCACGGTTATCCTCGATCTCTAAATTTGTAGTATAACCTCAGCTCTTTGTGTGACTAATCATATGCATTGATGTTTTTGTTTATCATGATTATAGACACTAACATGTTTCTCGTAGGGATGTGTTTGTGGGAACATTTGGAAATCGTAAAGTACATGTCACCTCCAAGGGCATGGGCTTTGCAAAAGTCCATGTTCCCTTGTGTGTTTTCTTCCTACCTTAACGTGCTTGATATTGATGCGTGATATCAAACAACTTAAGGTGGGGGCATATATAAGGTAAGCTATCTATTGTAGATGTTAGAAATTTGTTTTCCTTAGGTGTAGTTTAAAGACTAGTGGTGATGAGTCCCTCCTGCACTCTGAGTTTGTTTGCAATCAATCAATCAATCATCTTAAGCCCTCTACGGAAGTGGGGGTGGCATATCTCTTGTGGAGAGTGCCCATCCTGTCATTTTCAAAAGTCCTCTGCAAATGTGGGGAGTGGTTCTGTGACTAACTCAACACTTAAGTGTGTCTTTGGTGATTGTTGTGGTGAAGCCCAATCATCGATGTGTGCCTGTAATGTGCCTGAGATGGTGATGAGCCTAGAAATAGGAACACTCCATCAATTGTCTGTCATGTTTTCTCCATCTCTTCAAAGTGTGTGTGTTTGGTGTGCTTTCTTTGTTTGGCATGTCTATTACCCCATATGCAGTCTAAACACCAGGGCAATGAGTGCTTCCTACATTTTGGGAGCTTTGGCATGTCTTGCATGTGTGTTGCCCCATATATGCAGTTTAAAGACCAGCGCGATGAGTGCTTCCTGCATTATGGGAGGTGTGTTTACTTTCCTTTTACTTTCATTTGCATTTCATATATGTGAGAAAAAGAAAAGAAAAGAAATCATTCATTTCTTCCATGCATTAACTATCTTCTATGCATCTGATGTTTTCTCTGTGTTTTGCGTGATTGTAACTGTCTTCTCTATGTTTTGTGTGCCTATCATTGTCTTCAATGTGTCTGGCATGTCTTCTCCATGATTGGCATGTTTGTTGTGTTTGTTGACCATACTTTAATGCACATATTGGCCTTGTGTTTATACATACATTAAAGTGGGGGCAAAATGTAATGTCAGAAAATGTCCCCTTAGGGAATTTTCCCTCATAAGGTTTAGCTCCCAGGTTTTTATCTGCATTTAGGACATCTTGCATCATATTTTGACATCCCAATGAAATGAACCCTAAGTTTCATGGTAAATGGGACCTAGTGGGATCCCTTGAACTAATCCCTAACCACAATAGGGGGAGGACATGGGTGCCCGCACCCTAGTCCTACCCTATTTTGGGTCAGTCCTAAATTTTAAGTGCTGTCTTGTGACCGTTATTTGTGTCCTATGCCGACACGGTAAGTTTGAATTACAAAATTCTTGGCAGGAGTGTTTGTAGTTGCATAAATAAGCATGTTTAGGCATTCATTTGAAACTAGAGAACAACTAGATGGACATTATATGATTTACTAGCAAGCAATTGTGATCTTTTGGCATTCAAGGCATTCATTATGTAGCAAGAGCAGATATTGTGTTGTTTATGTGTTTGTATTTGCAGATTTGAGTACCCATCTCCTCATGGCATGAAGAGATTCTTCCTTCCATGAGATCTTCATTACAAGGTGATATCATTTGTGTTTTTGAGAATTTATCATTTAGTTTTTGGCTATGCCTCACAAGGGCATGCACTCTCTATCTGACAACAGTGTTTGGAAGACTTGAATGTCTCTCTGGGGCTTGACTGAGGCAAGCCTCTAAACACCACAACCCCCTCCCCATTTTCCCGTGATTGCAGGTTACAAGTTGAAGTAGGAAAAGTGGAGTTACAAGAGAGTGTTGCAGAGTGTCAGATTCGTAGATCAAAGTTGAAAACAGGGACCTAGACTTGAGCGTCTACTCATTAGTCCTCCGGATCCCGCAATGGAGAAATCTCTGAGACACTAGGAACAAGTTACAAATTGACTTCCTAGATCCTGACAAAAATTAGGGCACTGGACTAGGGCACCTGCTCATTAGTCCATGATTGTTCCACTTCCCTAACTTCAGAAACTGGTACACATTTGTCTGTTATTTTACATCTTTTTGTAGCAGCATTTTCCAGTATTCGTCTGTTTGCTTTCATATTTGCATAATTAGGGTTTTGGTGTATAATTGAGCATAATTGACAATCAAATCATCCTAATCAAATCTTCCCTACATTCCTAAGTGACTAAGGGTCTAATAGTGCATTGCCACTTGACCCAAAGTCCTTAAATGTATAAGGGTGAAAGGAGGATATACACATAAACTATCAAAAACCAAATATCCAAAATTCCACCCTTTACAACACCAACTTGGAAGAATGTGTTAAATAAGAATAGGTCTTGGTTACAACTTGTCTTGAACCACATTGGATTTCTATATCATTTGGAAGCTGACTTATTGTGGCCATTGCACATTTCATGTTTACACATTTCATCTTGGCTGATGAAGGAGAAAGATTTTGTAGTTTGTGGAAGGTATAAATAAAAGATCTTGTTTGGTGTGAAAAGTAAGTGCGTGTGAGAGAGTGTGAGGTTGTGTGTGTGAGTATGGAAGTGAGTGAGTGTGTGTGAGGATGTGTGTTGAAGGTAGTAGTGATTGTTGTGCAGAGGAAGTGAAGATTTGTGACAGAGTGAAGTGCGTTGATGTTGCGAAGGTGTCTGATCAATGGAATTTGTCAAGTGTAATGTACAGAGGTTGTAGCCTCATTTTGTAAGTGTTGTTGTATTTTATTTTAGGGAGTTTCAACTTCCTTTGGGTTGGCACCCATAAATAATATTGTAATCTTGTTTTTACTTGTGAGGTTGGATTTGGATAGTAGATCCAAGCAACTTGCTCACCATGGTTTTTCCCTTCTAGTGTTTTCCACATAAATCTATTGTTATGGTTGTGTGCTCATGTGTTGTGCTTTGATTTGCTTAATTTTCTTTATCATTTGTTTAAGATAGTAAAGGGATTTGATTGATAAAGTTGAATTGGATTAAGTTTTTCCATATATTGATTCACACCCCTTTTAGTATATCAGTGTGTTCTAACAATTGGTAACATAGCTGAGTTCCTTGGTGCAGCCTAACAACTAAAAGAAGATCTTGGAGTAGAACACATGGCTTAGAAGGAGTTCTCTTCTAAAGCTCTGATATTTGATGGAAGTATCTATGATTTATGGAATGTAAGGATGGAATCCTATCTTATCTCACTAGGGTATGATGTTTGGAGAGATACAATGGATGATTACTATTGTGTGGTCTCACAACATGCCCCATTTTGCCTTAGCAAATTAGGGAGCCAACTTTTTACTTTTTTCTTGCTTGTGTGTTTTCCCTTTTGGGAGTTATGGTAAAATGTCATGACATGATCCATGCCTAGAAAATCAAGTCTAGGATATTCCTAGGTAGAGGTTATGAATGGATAGAGAATCACATTTTAAGCAACTTTGCCTTTTGCATCTTGTTTAAATTCCCTAAAATGAGCAAGTTGTACCTGTTCAAAGTTCTAGTCAACTAGATATCTTGGTCAATGGGATATGGATATTATGCCTATAATATCCTATAAATTCTTAATATCCATATCAATATCCAACGTCATGTCCAGTATTTATGTCAACTCTCAAGCCAACAAATGATATCTTCAGACTTGAAATAATCCATAAATCGTGCTAAATCAATAGTCCTCTCAACTAGATGTTGCAAGTATGTGCCTAACAAGTGTTGTCATTGGTGTCAATTGGGCTCTTGTTTTGATGCTTTCTTGTAATGAGTTAAGTGTTGAAGATAATAAGCATTCCTAATATAGCAGAATAGTCTAGTAGATTGCTCCACATTTCTTGTAGAATGAATATCTTTGTTTGTGGATTGGAAGTTAGTTAGAGACATGTCTGAAGATGCTTGTTACCAAATTTTCACCTACAGCTCAAATTGGCAGAGCTGATACATTTTTCTATCTTAAAAATGAAAGATTTTTAACATTTTCTGCTAAAATGTTTTTAGATAGTTTAAGGTGCTTGAAGAGTTCAATTATGATGCATTGTTACAATAGAAGAGAAAAGTTTAGTTCATCATTCATTACATTGCAGAGTATTCATCAGTTAAAGGAGTTGTTTCATTTCATTACAATGATCATTCAATTTTACAAATGAGATACAAATGGAATAAACATTGCAGTGAATGAAATCAAGATAGACAAAATGTCCCACACAATTCGTGGGAATAGCTAAGTCAATACATAACAGAGACTATACTATATATCTATAAAAACTAAAGAAATGAAGTAAATAAGATAGAGCATACCTATCATTACCTGTAAAGGTCTTGAGTTGATTCTTGTTGTAGCTAAGCCCATAAACAAGAGGAACTGGAAATGAAATGATCATTAAGCTTCACTATTTTAAACTAACATGTTTGTTTCCTGTGTGGGTATAGAAGAAGTTATGTTGTTGTTTTGAAGACATTTCAACATGTGGTGCAAAGTGAGCTCCCACAAGAGTAGAGCTCAGCATGCTGCCCCTGAGTCTCAAGGGGAATGAGATAGGAGTACTTATTCATACTGTGCAAAGAGGAACATTTCAACTAAAAGAGTAATTCAAAGAGTTTTTATAAGAGTCTCAAGTTCAATGTCCATCCATGATTGTCAAATTAGGGTGACTTGAAGTGGGAACCATTAATGAAAAGTGAGCTTATTCAATGTTGCCTAAAGAGGCATGAAGCTGAATAAAAGCAAGAGCAATGGAGCAACCAAAGCATCATAAGTTATAGGTATAGCTACAGTATTTGTGTGCCAAATCACAATTGCAAATGAACAACATCACTCAGTCAATTAAAAGTGTTTCAGTCATATCATATGAATAGCATCAGTTATGAAAAAATGAACATCTTTATCATATATGATTGATCAAACTGATGACCAATGCAGATGGACAACCATGATCAACTACAGGACAGTCACAAAGAGATCTTTAAAGTATGCATCAATAAGCTACAGGAGGTAGCATATGAAGAAATGCTACACTCAGAAGTATCCATGATATACATATGTTATCATTAGTGGTGATGTAGAAAAAATGGCATATATGTTGTCATAATCCTTTCTCACATTGATTTCATCAAGTATTGTTTCTTGTAGATCAGAAATATAAAAGAAATGGAATAATAGAGATATCATGTGAGTATAGTGAAAGTCAAATGGAGATAATGCTTCATCATACATTTTCCTGTAGTAATCTTTACTAATGAAATAAATAGTTTGAGCTCATGAAAGTTATACTTTGCATTTCCAGATTTGAATGTTACTATTTTCTATATACAGAAAGTGATTGAAAAGAACCAGCTTATATTCTCAAGATCTATTGCCTAGGAGTTCATTTCTTTCTTTTTTACAAACCCTTATCATGAAATAATGGACAAAATTTAGATACAGTGATGATAATGAGTTTCAAGCTTAAAAGGGTTTGGTAAAATTCTAAAAATGGAAGAGCTTTCAATAGAAATCAAATATACATGAAATGATAAAGACATAGTAATAGAGCCCACAGCTAGGATAAGTCTCTAATGTCACAGGAAAGTCAAACCCACTCTGGGGTTTTGAGGAAAAGTAGGAATAGAAGGTTGCAAGCTATATAAATACAGAAAGGAGAAAATACTCAGAAATAGAGGACTAAAATGAAATAGCCGTGGCCCATCTATTGAAAAAGTAGGAGTTCTTTATTTTGTAAAGTTCTAAAGCTCGAGATTGAAGAGAAGATACAGAGATCAAAAGTTGAAGAACTTAATGTGAATAGCTCTATAGGTGGTTCTCATGGCAGCATCAAGGCAGAGGAGGTGTATCAACAAAAGGAAACATAGAACAATAGGAAAATGTATTAGATGAGCCATGGTGGGAGCTGAAAAGCCAAGATTTGCTTCAGAAAATAGACAAAATGGTTCAAAGTGATTGATAACAGTCTTACCTTTTATTTCCTGTCAAAATCTATATAAGAATCAATGAAATCATTAAAAGTTGCAGAGAGTCGATAGTTTTTTTTCAGTCCAAACCCTAGCCTTATTGATGGTGGATGAGTGAGTAGAGCTCATTTCAAAAAGTGCAAACTATGAATGAGCCCAAAAAAATAGGGCATTCGTTGTTTTGTGATTAGGGTTACTTTCACCCTAAGATTGAATGTGATATTTTATCACATTGAATTAGTTTCAAATGCCTTGATTAATACCCATGGGGGTATGTTGTTCACTTTACCTTCATCTAGTCCTCGTGACTAAGGATATCACGTGCCTTAGGTTCTTTTACACATACATTGCCTAGGCTTTATGCCTTAAAGGCTTATTTAATCACCATTGAAGATGAACCAAAACACATATGTCAAATGCCTTAGGTCCTTTTTGAATATTTAATGCCTAGGCATTGTGCCTTAAGAGCTAATTTAGTCTCTTTTTGAATATAGGATATAGGTCTATATGCCTTTAGATATTTTGGAAACCAAATGGAGGATAAGCCTTATAGGCTTTTATTTTACAAATCATTTGATATGCATTCATATTTTAATTGATTTTTATAGAAAATCATATGTCATGGAATGCAAATACTTGGCATATTTATCAAAGCCTTGTATTTTATTTTTGTAAAAAATCAAATCGAAACCAAATCAGGATTTTAACTGGAAATATTGTAAGGAAATATTTAAAGCAATATCCCTTATAAATTGCTTTTAAATATTTGTCATAAATGCAGTTAAAGTAGGACTAAAATAGACAAAATCTTTCTTTTTAGATTTGCTTTCTTCTGGGTGAAATTGAGAAGATAAGGACAAAATGGAACCTTTATGGAGCAGATAAAGCCTAATTTTGAGGAGATTTTGGTGGGGCCACCTAAGGCATCATGTTGGCATCTTCTATTTTTTAGTATGGAGATATTTTAGAGGGCTTTTTGACATCTTTTCTGTGGATTCCAAAAATGATTTGGAGGAAGGCTTTTAGAGTGTTTTTTGGCATTTTTCCTATTTTTCCATCTTTGGGAAAATTAGAGGTTATATTTTTGAGAGAAAAACTTTGTTTTTCCTAGTTCTAATCAGTTGTTTATTTCTCTTTGGCTCACTAGCAGAGAGCATTGTAAACTTTGTACTCAGTCTCATTTTGCTTACTCGTTTCAAATAAATAAGACAACAGAGTTCCTTTCCCGTTTATTGTTTGTCTCATCTTGCAGTGTTGATTTGGATGTTTCATTGTGATCATAGAAATTAGATCCTTTGTTATGTCTCTTTATTGCAAGTTTGTATGCATAAGTCTTGTGTAATGCAGGTTGTGTGTTGTGTTTTAAACCTTCATACAAATTACTTATGTGTTTCATGTGTCAATTGGAATTACGAAGGCAGATGTCTTAAGAGTTTGATTGTGAGTGGAAGTATTAATTAAGTTAGAATTCTGTTTAATCATCCTTAGAAGTTAGTTTTACATTTCAGTTATCCTTTATCCCTTTTCCTTAGCAAATCTTTTAGATTAGAAAATTCGTTAGGAGAACCAGCTCACTCTTGAGGTCCACTCCAAGTTTAGGCAATCCATAGGCCTAGGAGTGTTCCCATGTGTCAATAGATAGCTAAGTTAATAGCTTATTCTGGGTGCATATTTGATTGATAATAGTTTTTGGCATGCCCAGTGGGATAAAGTTTTTTTATAGTCCAAAATTTGATCATTTATCACTAATATTTGGTGTGTATGTCAGTGATCTCTACCTTTGGAGGCAAGTAAATGACACATTTGGTGACTCTGAGCTCAAATTTACTGGTTTCAGTATGATCAAGTGTTGGTATGTTCCAAAAATCATCAATTCACTCCATTTTATATCTTTTATATGAGTAAAAATGTCAAATTTTCATAGTCAGTATGAATATCCACCACCATACTATGAAAATTTTGTCCATAGGGCTCCTTATCAACCATATTAAACCAATCATGTTGTTGTTTTCAATTCCATGACTCTTCAAAACTAGCATGCCGAAGATGCTTACCGCCCACCCACCCCTGTCCAATCTTCCAATCAGCCTAAAAATTCTAAAATTAGTGAGCTTAGAGACATTTTGTTAGACTACAACAAGCAGACGGATGAGATTAAGAGACAAGTTGAGTATAATCAGCAACAGGAAGAGATGGCTTATTGGTGCAAGAGAACCTAACACAAGGTGGCCTCCATGGGGCATTTAAATTCATGTTTGTTTAGAAGATCAAGTTTTGTGTTGTAATAAGGTCTATCTGACCAATGCATGTCATTTCTATTTGTATCTAGACTTAGAACAAACTTTGTAAGTCCCAAGTAATTAGGGTGCATCGTTATTGGTAAGACAGTTGGTCTCCCAGCCGCTTGGAATCAGTTAGTTTTGCTCCCAGCCACTTGGAATAGGGTTGGCGTTCCTCTAGCGAGTTTATAAAACTAGGGGAATGAACTGAATTAAGCATTGTAATTGTTGTAATCAGATCGAAGAAGAGTTGAATGTAATCGTGCATTGTATTAAAGAGAAATTGAACTATTCTATGTTGTCAATTTGTTTCCATTCTCTGTAATTACAAACTGCATAGCTGTAGATTTCTTTTCCTTTCTGTAATTCTGTTGTTGCAAAATATCGATGTGAAGCATTCCATTGGTGAGATTTCTATCAAAATCAGTGGAATGGCTTCATTGTATCATATTCATTTGTTTCCTGTGTTATTTCATTGTTCGGTGGTGCAGAGGATTCGGATAGTGTGAGGTGCACAATAGGTTGACCTAGCATCTCCATGTGCTAGGGTTTGGATTAGAGGAGTTGGAGCTATTATCAGTGAGATAGAGGCCATAAATGAAAAATTCCTCACTCAGAACGACAATGATAGTCTAGCCGAAGGGAGGTTTGAGCTGCTGAACAGAAGTCACGGCCTAAGATTCAGATCGGGGTGACAAAGCACATCAGCCAGAAGTTGTGCATTCTTGCCGATGAGTAGGGTCTCACCGAAGATAACACATATCGGCATATCGGGAGAACAAACAAGGAGTTCACCAATGATCTAGGTCTTGCCGACGAGTGTGGGGAATGTATATTGAGAATGTATCTTCTATCAGATACAAACGGTGACCGGTCATAATAGTGAATCAGGGTATAGAAACTTTAGTCCACCGGTAGTAGCAAGTCGCACCAAGCATATATAAGTTGGTGTATTGGCGTATTGGCAACAGGTTGTAAGTGTTCACCAATGGTAAAGGTCAGAGCGATGAGAGTTTGGTGATGGTTGAACTGACTGTCGGTCCAAGTGAAGAGGGAGTAAGTCTTACCATATGAGGCTCCCCATCATATTGGTATCAGAGCTAGCGAAAGCTCTAGGTGGAGGTGTTGTGTATTTGATTTATGTCACTGAGAAGGCAGATGACGAGTTGCTCATGCCACCTAGTTGCAAGAAGGAATAGGACTCTTGTAGTGTGTGGGTAGATGATGATGAGGACTGTCAAGACCATTCACTAATAGAGGTTTGGCTAGAAGAAGGTGCAGAGTGAGGCCACTGCGAGAGAGAGTGGTAGTGCATCTCCAGGATATGCTGTTGGATGAGAGGAATGTGTCTATAGCAACATGTAGGATGGACATCTGATTGAGCATTGTGTTGTAGTCAAATTGAGGATTTGCAGGAGTGTTGGCATTTGGGTGATGTCTCTAAATGTTTATGTCAGACAGAGAAAGCGAAGGAGAGGCTAGTGATATGCTTCCAAAGGGGATGACCACCGAAGTGGTCAAGAAATTTCAAGAGATGGAAGAGATGATCAAACTAGAGTTAGGGAAGCACTCCAAGCAGAATTGAAGGCAATGAAGATAGGAAAAAGGATAGAGGAAGGTTCAGATGAAGAAGAAGAGAAAGAGGAAGCAGAAGAGGAACAATAAGAGGCAAAGATACTGGTTGAACAAAAGCAATTCCTGGAAGCCATTAAGGTAATTGGCAAGGACACTTCAGAGGCTTGGATAGATGTCCCCATGTTTAGTGGGAAGACGAATGCTAAGGAAGTCATGGAATGGATTGAGGCTCTGAACAACTACTTCAAATACAAGGAATTTCCTGAAAGTAAGAGGGTTAAGTTTGCAAAAATTGAACTCAAAGGTGCTACCCTTACATGGTGGAATTACACCCAAGGAGAGAGGGTAAAGAATGAAAAAAGTATGGTCTCTTCATGGAGCAGAATGCTGGAGAAGATTAAGTCCCAGTTCCTTCCATCTGACTACGAGGTGTAGATTTACAGGAAAATGTAGAACCTTAAACAAAAAGATATGGATGTGGCTACTTACACCGAGGAGTTTCACAAATACACTCTTCATTGTGGGTACATGGAGGATGAAAAAGCCAAGGTAGCAAGGTATCTAAATGGTCTGAGGATTAATATTCAAGATGAGATAAGTTTATTTACCCCTGAAACTATGGAAAATGCTTTCAAGTAGCATTAAGAGCTGAAGAGAAGCTGAAGAGGAAAGGTGAGCAACCAAGTAAAGGAAGAGGTGACAGAAATTTTAGAGGCAGTTTTGGAGGAAGAAGTCCTAACAAGAGGCCTAGTGGTGAGTCTAGCCAAGAAGAGCAAGTTGGAGACTCAAGTAACAGAGGAGGCTACCAAGGAAGAAGGCCAAATGAAAGAGGTGGGACAAATGGATCAGACAGAGGATCCAAGTTCTCCAATATGAGATGTTATAACTATAATCAGATAGGACACCCAGCCTATAAGTGTCTAGAGAAGGCCTCAACTTCTCATGGTAATGAGATAAGAACCACATTGACTCAAGAGGATGCATGAAGTGTGACATCTCCTGAAGTGAATTTGACATCAGAAGTGGGAGAAAATCTGATGATCAAGAGGACACTACTCAAAGAACCAGTGCAGACTGAACCATCACAAAGGAGAGCACTTTTTAGGATCAATTGCAAAAGAAAAGGTAAAATATGCAAGATAATCATAGATTCTGGTTCAACAGATAATATGGTGTCTAGGGAAATGGTAGATAAATTGAACATCGAAAGGATTCCTCATCAAACTCCTTACAGAGCATCTTGGGTAAGTGATAACCAATCACTTTTGGTAGATGAACAAGCATATGTTGATTTTCAGATTGGAGAATATAAGGAGAGAATTTTATGTGACATTTTGCCCATGGAGTGTTGTCACCTACTTTTAGGTAGGCCCTAGCAATTTGATAGGCAAGCATTATATGATGGATATGCTAACACATACACCATCAAGAAGGATGGAAAGACTTTTGTGATGACACCATTGCAAGAGGGTGCTGCAACACAATAGGCAGCCAAGATCATTTTGGTGGGTAAGAAAGAGTTTGTGAAGATGCATGAAGAAGAGACAAGGAAAGTTGAGGATACCTCAAGGAGTGAGGTTACCAAAGATCATAGTTTGAAGGTGATTTCAGTTTGAATGATGGAGATCAAATGGTAACAACTAAAATGGATCAGATGAAGGTCAAAGAGTAGGTCTGCAAGAAGCCACAAGTTGATTGGAAAGAAGAGGATGCTATCATAGTAGGGGCCATTGTTTGTCCTCTAGAGCCAACAAGAGTTGGAAGGCAAACATATTCTACCATAGCAGCTATACAAGAAGCATCACACAAGGTTTTGAATGCAGGTGTTCAGGTAGATATGACAGTAAGCAATCATGGTGTACAACATCCACGTTTGGTTGCAAGCACTCACTCATGGCAAGGTGTGAGTAGAGCCTACAATGCTAGGCATGAATTTTTGATTCCATGGAAGCAAGTTGCAGTCCAGCGATCATGGGGAAGGCATGATGCAGCGAAGGATGACGGTGGTGCAAGACACAGACTCAACTCATGGGATATGAGTTCTTTTCTAGGTGGGGTGTATGGTGCAGGAGCACCTAACACAAGGTGGCCTCCATGAGGCATTTAAATTCATGTTTGTTTAGAAGATCAGGTTTTGTGTTGTAATAAGGTCTATCTGACCAATGCATGTCATTTCTGTTTGTATCTAGACTTAGAACAAACTTTGTAAGTCCCAAGTAATTAGGGTGAATCGTTATTGGTAAGACAGTTGGTCTCCAAGCCGCTTGGAATTAGTTAGTTTTGCTCCCAGCCACTTGGAATAGGGTTGGCATTCCTCTAGCAAGTTTATAAAACTAGGGGAATGAACTAAATTAAGCATTGTAATTGTTGTAATCAGATCGAAGAAGAACTGAATGTAATCGTGCATTGTGTTAAAGAGAAATCGAACTATTCTATGTTATCAATTTGTTTCCGTTCTCTGTAATTAGAAACTACATAGCTGTAGATTTCTTTTCCTTTCTATAATTCCATTGTTGCAAAATGTCGATGTGAAGCATTCCACTGGTGAGATTTTTGTCGAAATCAATGGAATGGCTTCGTTGTATCATATTCATTTGTTTCCTGTGTTGTTTCATTGTTCAGTGGTGCAGAGGATCCGGACAGTATGAGGTGCACAGTAGGTTGACCTAGCATCTCCATGTGCTAGGGTTTGGATCGGAGGAGTTGGAGCTATTATCGGTGAGACAGAGGCCATCGATGAAATATTCCTCACTCAAAGCGACGAGGATAGTTTGGCTGAAGGGAGATTCGAGCCGCTAAACGGAAGTTGTGACCTAAGATTAAGATCAGGGTGACAAAGCACATTAGCCAGAAGTTGTGCGTGCTTGCCGACAAGTAGGGTCTTGTTGTGGTGTTCACAACACGTCCCATTTTACTCCTTAGCAAAATGAGGACCTCTGCTGTGGCTGTGGATTTTGCTTGTGTGTGTTGTTCTGCTTGGTGGTAAAGGGAAAAAGGAAGTAAAAGTTACAAACCTAGTTGAAAATAAAGAAAAAATAGCATTAAGTGCCAGAGCATAATATGGGTGAATTCCTTGTCAAAAATGAGTGAGGGTTGCTTTTTGGACCATTTTAAAATTCCCAATATTTTGCAAGTTATATGTGTTTTTTGGTAAATGCACTATAATAGGGTTTGTATGTTACATATACAAAGTTGTTTGTATGTTGTGTCTTTGTATGATACATATACAAAGTTGTTTGAATATCAGGTCTTTGTATGAGTCGCATAAGGAAGTCATCGGGTTTATATACATTGTTGTACTTGTATGCATGTCACTAACACTTTATTTTTACATACAAGTCGCAGACCCGATAGAGTTGAGAGTTAAAATGTATATTCAATTAAGTCCGGCGGATGCATTTTAAGTTTGTATGTTTGGCAAATGAAACATACAAAGAAGATATACAATGATATATGTATGCCACGGACCCGACGGAATTCAGAGGAGAAATGAATAAAGGCAATAAGTCCGCCGGATGTATATTGGGGTTTTTATGTTTGAGTAAAAAGGGAACATTTAAAGTAGATATACAAAGCCATGTACATGTCGCAGAGCTGAAAGGTTTATTAAAGTTGGTTTTATGGTTGTATGTTTCGCACATTGTATGTACATTTTGGTATACATATATTGCAGCGCATACAAGGCAGAATTCAAAAGGGGATTAAAATCTGATATAAAAGATGCATCACTTCTTAATGTATATTAAAGCATACATTGCGCTTTATATACATCACAGATCTGACGGGTAAGTAAACTGCAGTTAATGAAAGGTTGAAGTTCGAATGTACATATAGAGAAGTTTGTATGTATCCGGCTTGTATAAATAACAATGTATATCTTCAGTATACAAGCCGATATACAAGCATTTGATACAAGCAAAAGGTACAAGGTAAGATACAATCGCAAAGATACAAGTTAAAGATGCATTGTCGGATGCGATGCAAAGGTAAAGCATTACTAATGAAAGGTTGAAGTCTGCAGTTGCATGCTGGTTTGTATGTATCTTAGATACAAAGGGAAGAGATACAAGCCGATATACAAAGTGATACATACAATTTTAGATGCAAGCCGGACGCAAAGAGAAAATTAAAAATGGAAAAGTCCTTGTATGTTTTAATGCTTGTATGTCTACAATGTACAATCCGATATGCAAAGAAAAATATACAAGCCGGATGTCAAGAAGAAGTTAAATATAGAAAATTCTTTGTATATTTGACTGCTTGTATGTTTAAAGCAAAAAGTTATGATCAAGATTGAAAGTGAATCTTAAAGCACATTTTACTGACTTATGTCTGTTGGCAGGTACGCAGGTGTTGGTGTGGAGGCCATCATAGTTAGGAAGATAGAGTAAAGTGAAGTTTCATCAAGCATCGGCAGAGGAAGAAAGGGCTTGGCCAATGATGGAAGTCTCACCAAAGGAAAGGGCAGAATTTGCAAAGGATACAGAGGCAACATGAACCTGAGCTGAAGGGATATTATCGAGTGTGTTGTTTGCCAGCTGGAGAGTGAATCAAGTCCAAAATGCTGGAATATTCTATGCCAGCTATGCAATTGCCAACTAGCAGGCACGTGCTATTCATCTGGACCATTGATTGTTCGGGGAGGATACTAATCCTTGGATCATTGTAACTGTTTTCTAGCCTCTATCCTATAAAAGGGGCCATGACTTGTCATAAAAGAGGAGAAAAAAGGAGGACGAATAGAGGTCAATCATTTTAAATCTGACTAAGCCAATTTAATGTAGGAGATCAGATTACTGAGACTAATGAGGACTGAATTGTTGAAATGTCAAGGTTCTTTCTTTAGATCATTGTAAATACACTTGTTTTAAAGCATAATGGATGGAGATGAAGCTTCAGATTACATCCTGATTGTAAACTTCATGTAATCTTCAAGTTGATTTCTGGATATGTAATGGTGAATGCTGTGTTTAATAGAAGCGCTTTCATTTTATTGCATGTTGTCAAGTTTTCCTTTGAAGATTTGCACTGGATCATGCAGATTTGTGGAATGTCCTGGTAAAGTATGATTCTAGTTTTCTTCTCTTCATTGTTGTATCGGAACATGTATGTGGATCAGTGATCTCAGTCAAGTAATTTTGGGAATCTCATTCTTTAAACCCTATCTTTGTCATTTATTTTTCTTAATTTCATTAAATCACTTCCATAACTGTAGATCATGATAAATAATAAGCAAAACAGAGAAATATGCTGACATCCCGTAGGTAACTAAAAATCCTTAGCATATTTTGAGCTGAATGCATGTAGTGTTGAAAATATCATGCAAAGAATTACAAATAATGGTAGAAATCATGCAAATATCAACTTGTAGGCACATTATTTGAGTAAATTCATAGTGTAGAGGTAGAATTGTTGGAGATTTATGTAGAGCAAACATAAAGGATGAGATATTTGGAGGAATATTGATGGCCTTTGTAGAAATTACTAGAGAATGTAAGGCCCTTGAATGATTAATAATAACACACATCAACCACTGAGTAACATCAGTAGATTATGAACTAATCAACAGAGACTTGGGATCATGAATTCTTTAAATTCATCGTATCTTTCAAGATAAATAAAGGTTGTTGTGTAACATTTATTTCATGTTTGTTTGTGAGTAACATCATCATCAACATAAATTGGTGCTAGAAGGAGGGCATGAGTTGTTTCTCAGCAAAGAAATTCTTTTCAATTGAAGTGATATCCCCTACCTCTGTATAACGGCCTGCCTTAAATCTTGCAATTGATCTGCAGGCCCCTCACTTCTAATGCAATCAACATAAATTGGTGCTAGAAGGAGGGCAAAACGGGAAAGAACACATTGCTCTAGTCATCATTCATTTTATGTTGCAGGCCCCTCACTTCTAATGCATCAACATAAATTAGCACTAGAAGGAGGGCCTGAGCAAGGAATCTATGGTTTTCTGCAAATATTCCATAAATATTTCATCATTTGAGTTGAATGTCTGCAAATATCTCTTTTCTGAGAGGTTTTGACTATATCTTTGAAAGATCCAGCTTAAAACTTCAAAGATTAGTTTGATGTTCTGAGCTTTCAAGTTTTATTCTGAGATATGATAGATCTCATTAAAATTTCAAAATCCTAAAAATTGAAAATAGAGTCTCATTTCGATGGATGCATATGAAGACAATTTTCAAGTTAACATTCCTTTATTTCAAGAAACTTTGAATGAGAAGCTTTATCCTCAAAGTTTATCTAACTTTGGTTTATCCAGTTGTTGCAAGATACACAAGTGCATGGGACACAGTGAAATTAATTATTTAACTTTCCTCACTAGGATAGATTTATGTTTGAAAGGACTAACTCTTTTCTTAGATGTGTTCAGGGCTGAAGTCTGGCAGGAAAATGAAGAAATTCTAGAATAGCAAGAAGAGACAACACCCGTAATCATGAGTTGGTTAGAAAGTACAATAGCTGAATTAGTTCTAGAAGGTAAAGATGAGCAAATATCTTTCCTTGAGTCATTTTATGGTGAGATTGATAGGAGTTATCTACTTCCTAATACAGGTAAAGGGGAGTGCAAGTATAAATCTTTCAAAATTTGTAGAGAAGAAACCACTTGTCGGGATAAAATCTTTGATTATGATCCTAATACTTTTGATAGGGATAGTGAAACATCTTTCCTTGAGTCATTTTATGGTAAAAAGAAATGTAGACATGTGGAAGAATTTAAATGCATTGCTACTGAAGAAGTTCCCATGATAGTAACCTAGGGAGTTGTAGAAAAGGAAATAAATGTTGATTTACTATCTAACTTGTTTAAGTTGAGTGATCAAGTGCAAGAATGTTGCAGGTCAATGGAATTAGACTCTCTACTAGATGGTAAATGTGAGTTATTTGATGAACAATTCATGAAAGTTGAAGATGCAGAAGGTTTTGGAGTTGTTGTGCATGATCAGATGCCAATCCAATGTCATTTTGAAAATGAAATAGGGAAGTATTCCTATCAATCAAAAGTTGTTTCACCTTTACAGTCAAATGATTTAGAAATGATAAATTTCTGTATATCAGATTATGATTATAAAGATACTCATTTAGATGTTGATGTGTAGGGAATTAAAGAAAATGTTGAGGTGTTTCCTAAAGTCAAGAATCAGATATATGTACAGAATGAAGGAACAAGGTTGGATAAAGATGAAGAAATAATCCATCAAGAGTCATACATTCTTCAATTCGAAGTGAGATTAGACGCTGGGCTAAACAACAAAAAATGCAAAGTTAAATGTAAGATCAGTTGTCAATGCACCAACATGTCCAACAGAACTAGAGATACACCAGGTTGTATCTTTCCTTTCCACAATAAATGATGTTGATTATTATTTTGATTATGGAAATTCAAGAGATAAAACATGCATATGGATTAGTCATGAACATGATGAGCTTCCTCAGTTGCTAATCGTTAAGAGTTATTCTGTTAAACACAATGAATTTATAATACAAGAATATTTTTTAGAATACAAAGATGAATTTGCTAGGATTAGAACCATAACTAATGCCCTGATGCTCCTGCACAATCTAAGGAAGTATGCAAATACAGGTGTCTTTGGGTCTTTTCCTAGGTTGTATTTGCCTTGTAAGGTCGTGTGTATCATAGTGTGCATATTTGTATAGTTGTTTGTGCAGTCTGCTTGTTTTGTTTGTTTTGTTGTTTTCCTATGTGCTGGGATCTTTATTTTGATTTAGAGTAGGTAGGAGTAGACTAACAACCACTGAAAATAATGGAAAATTTAGAACATTCGGGTTAATTATTTAAAATTTATGCATAACTTGTTGTGACTATCATGAATGCAGAAAGTTAGTTGACTTGTGAAATTTTGTATTCAGTAACTATGGGTTGAGTATTCAAAGGAAGTTTCTCACAATGACACACCTAAAATCCTTGGGTTTGTTGAACCTACCAATGTAGATATTAGGTGAGAAATCAGAGGTCACCCTTGCTACCATTGCAATTCTCAGCTTAATTTTAGCAAGTGACCACTCCTTGCATCATGAAGTTACAAATACAATATCTTATGAAATCTCTATCAAATACAAAATATAAAATAAATAAAATAATAAAGTGGATTTTTTTGAAAATCCAGATTAAGCCATCTAAGTAACTCTACCGGGGCTATAGACGCTTGCTGGCAGTGGAGCTCTACTTAGGAGAATTGTAACGATAACCTTGTCGAGGCTATGGACACCTGCTCGTAGCAAGGCTCTATCCGGTTGGCTATGAGGGAATGACATCAACTATGTAGTCTAATATTAGTCACTAGTTTGTTCAACTGATTTTCAAGATGAGGATTATTAATCACATGCACCCACTTAAACTGAAAAAGAAAATTCATGCACCTTATTGAATACATTAGGTCTCAAGTTAAATAATGATTTGCAGAAAAGATAGTTGGAAGTTATGAATTTATTTTATTTGGTTTCCTTTAATGGTTTTAATTTGATTGTTTTGTTTGGTTTCTAGTTGTTGTGATGTTCACAACATGCCCCATTTTACTCCTTAGCAAAATGAGGACCCCTGTTGTGGCTGTGGCTTTTCCTTGTGTGTGTTGTTCTGCTTGGTGGTAAAGGGAAAAAGGAAGTAAAAGTTACAAACCTGGTTGAAAATAAAGAAAAAATAGCATTAAGTGCTAGAGCATAATATGGGTGAATTCCTTATCAAAAATGAGTGAGGGTTGCTTTTTGGACCATTTTAAAATTCCCAATATTTTGCAAGTTATATGTGTTTTTTGGTAAATGCACTATAAGAGGGTTTGTATGTTACATATACCAAGTCATTTGTATGTTGTGTCTTTGTATGATACATATACAAAGTTGTTTGTATATCGGGTCTTTGTATGAGTCACATAAGGAAGTCATCGAGTTTATATACATTGTTGTACTTGTATGCATGTCGCTAACACTTTGTTTTTACATACAAGTCGCGGACCTGACAAAGTTGAGAATTAAAATGTATAATTAGTTAAGTCCGGTGGATGCAATTTAAGTTTGTATGTTTGGCAAATGAAACATACAAAGAAGATATACAATGATATATGCATGTCGTAGACCTGACGGAATTCAGAGGAGAAATGAATAAAGGCGATAAGTTTGCCGGATGTATATTGGGGTTTGTATGTTTGAGTAAAAAGGGAACATGCAAAGTAGATATATAAAGCCATGTACATGTCGCAGAACTGAAAGGTTTATTAAAGTTGGTTTTATGGTTGTATGTTTCGCGCATTGTATGTACATTTCGGTATACATACATTGCGGTGCATACAAGGCAGAATTCAAAAGGGGATTAAAATCTGATATAAAAGATGCATCACTTCTGAATGTATATTAAAGCATACATTGTGCTTTATATACATCGCAGATCCAACGGGTAAGTAAATTGCGGTTAATGAAAGGTTGAAGTCTAAATGTACATATAGAGAAGTTTGTATGTATCTGGCTTGTATAAATAACAATGTATATCTTCAGTAGACAAGCTGATATACAAGCGTTTGATACAAGCGAAAGGTACAAGGTAAGATACAATCGCAGAGATACAAGTTAAAGATGCATTGTTATAAAATGTTGAATCTTGTTAAAGCTACCCCTCCCATACCAATCCAAAATCAAGAAGAGGAAGAGGTAGTAAAATTTGAACCAATCAAGATTCCAAGTTTGTGTGGTGAATGGGAGTAAAAGGTTGTAGAGCCCAAACCAATCAGAATTCCAGGTTTCAAGCCAGCATCTGAAGGTTCTTGCAACCCTTTTTATGCCACCGAATCAGACAAACCAAATGTGGAGCAAGGGGTTGCTGTTGTTTGTACTGCATCCCTAGCCGAATATGAGTATAATTCATGTGTAGAGGAGTTTAGTTTAGGCTTGCCACTAAATCCTTTGCTTTTTGATTCATTTGAAAAATTTTCTAATGTTGTTTACAAGATGAACAAAAGCAGAGTACAGAGGTCGCAAGGTGCAAGTCTTCAGTTGCAAAGACAAAACGCCCAAGTTTTATTGGAGAAAGCACTGCATGAGGAGGAAGAATCAGCTTCTTTGTTTGATTAGTTACTGGGTTTTGTTGAGCCAAATGAGGAAAGCATGCCCATACCAAGGACAACAGTTTTAGAATAATACGGTGAGTTACTAAGTGAAGATAATCAATGTGATAATAAAACCTTGGATTAAGAGGAAGGGAATAAAGATGAGCCTATTTTAGAGCCCAAAAAGCTTAGTGAAGGCTATCTTGAGGTAAAGGACATCCCCTTTTTATAAAAAAACTAGGAAAATTGTGTAGAGAATTTTCTTTTGAATGATCTAAAGGTCTCTGTTACAAACTTAGATAATGTGCAAAAAATTGGTGTTGAACCTCATTTTCTAGTTAATCTATTTGATGAGCTTCTTGACCTTGAGTACGAAAGTGAAAATGGCATGGATATGCCAAGTTCTGATCACCACAGTGATGAGGACCATTCAGATAAGGTGTTGATCCAAGAACAGATATGTGAAAGAAGCCCAGATTTGAATGATCAAGAGCTTGAGGAGGATCTATTTCAAGCTGAAATTGATCTTTTCTGCTCACACTTAGAGGTTATGCCAGCACCTTTGGAGGAGGGTTATCTTGAACAACAAAGACAAGAGGTGGAAGTGGCTATATTTCTAAATGAGTTAGTGGTTATGGAGCAGCTTAACCAGCAGCCTGATCTTGACTGGTTGGAGGAGCTACCTTTCTATTGCACAGAGCAACTTGAAGCTGATGTGCCAATGAATGTTATGTTGAAGGAGGCTAGTTCGTTATTTGAACACTTGCCTTCATTCATTGAAGAAGAGACTCTTGTTTCGAAGTGTACCTCCTTGAGAAAAAATGAGTATTTTGAGCCTAGTTTGACTCTTACTAGGAACCTTACAAGAGTTGACAGATTTGATGAGCTATTAGCAACCCTGACAGAGGAGGATGGCCCATTGACTATGGAGGAAGAAAAAACATGGCAAGTTATCATGCAAAGCGAAGGTGATGCTATTGTTTCCAATCATTCAAATTGCTTTCTCTCTGGTCCAACACTTTTGAGGGGTGTCCTATTAGACATTTGGCTAGGTTGGAAGCCAACAAAAGGGTACAGCCTCATAGTGACACTGATCCAGATCATCAAGGAGGGTATCAAGTTGAGCACTATCAGTCTACTTGCTCACTTGATCAGTTCACCAATCAATTTACATGGGTAAGTGATTGCATTTTCTTCTCAGAGAGGTGTTGTAACAATTTGCTGGATTTTAGTTTTTACTCCACCTTTTATGGTCAACTCACAAACTTATGGAGTATTACAGATTGTGAAGGAGGGGAAGTTATTTTCTTGAAGCAGTGAATGGTTTTGTTTGATTAGCTTCTTTGGCTAGTTAGAGTAGGTTAGAGTTAGTGTTTTTGGTTAATAAGTGCTTTATGCACATTTCCTTTCAGCCATTTTTTCTTTCTCTAAGTGCTGCTGTACATGTTTTCTGGCCACCAGGGCCTTCTAGTTTGCTTTCATTTTGGTTTGGTTTTTTTTTCTACTGCTATTTGGAGTAGTTTGAAGTGCTGAGTTTTAGTTTTCTAAGTTTGAGATGAGTAGAGTTTGACTCCATGCCCAATGGACAGTTAAGGCAACTGGTCTTGATGCTTAGCAGGAAAGTATGTAGCAGAAGTCACCAGAAATGTTACCAATTTTTCACGTACAACTCAAATTGGTAGAGCTGATACATTTTTCTATCTGAAAGATGAAAGATTTTTAACATTTTCTGCTAAAATGTTTTTGCATAGTTTAAGGTGCTTGAAGAGTTCAGTTATGATGCATTGTTACAACAGAAGAGAAAAGTTTAGTTCATCATTCATTGCATTGTAGAGTATTCATCAATTAAAGGAGTTGTTTCATTTCATTACAATGATCATTCAATTTTACAAATGAGATACAAATGGAATAATCATTGCA
The DNA here is from genome assembly GCA_027924645.1 of Cunninghamia lanceolata. Lineage (NCBI taxonomy): Eukaryota > Viridiplantae > Streptophyta > Pinopsida > Cupressales > Cupressaceae > Cunninghamia > Cunninghamia lanceolata. Next base: position 6,904,668 of record BSBN01000209.1, read on the forward strand.
GTGAATGAAAGCAAGACAGATAAAATGTCCCACACAAGCAATGGGAATAGCTGAGTCAATACATAACAGAGAGTATGCTATGCATCTAGAAAAACTAAAGAAATGAAGTAAATAAGATAGAGCATATCTATCATTACTTGTAAAGGTCTTGAGTTAATTCTTGTTACAGCTGGCCCTCTACTCCCGACCTTTAATGAACCTGCAGGAGATGGAGAGCTTTTTGTTAGAGCTCAAGATATGGTGTATCCCATGAACTTCATCAGGTAGAGACATAATACACTATCTGTGATGTACTGAATCATATACAAATCATCCATAGACAAGAGGAACTAGAAATGAAATGATCATTAAGCTTCACTATTTTAAACTAACATGTTTGTTTCATGTGCAGGTATAGAAGAAGTTATTTATTGTTTTGAAGACATTTCAGCATATGGTGCAAAGTGAGCTCCCACAAGGGTAGAGCTCACCATGCTTCCCGTGAGTCTCAAGGGGAATGAGACAGGAGTACTTATTCATACTATGCAAATAGGAACAATTCACCTAAAAGAGTAATTCACAGAGCGTTTATAAGAGTCTCAAGTTCAATGTCTATCCATGATTGTCAGTTTAGGGTGACTTGAAGTGAGAACCATTAATGAACAGTGAGCTTATTCAATGTTGCCTAAAGAGGCACGAAGTTGAATAAAAGCAAGAGCAATGGAATGGCCAAAGCATCATAAGTTACAGGTATAGCTACAATATTTGTGTGCCAAATCATAGTTGCAAATGAACAACATCACTCAATCAATTAAAAGGTTTTTAAGTCATATCATATGAATAGCATCAATTATGAAAAAATGAACATCTTTATCATAAATGAGTGATCAAACTAATGAGAAATGCTGATGAACAACCATGATCAACTAAAGGACAGTCAAAAAGAGATCTTTAAAGTATGCATCAAGAAGCTACAGGAGGTAGCATATGAAGAAATGCTACACTTAGAAGTATCCATGATATACATAAGTTATCATTAGTGGTGATGCAGAAAAAATGGCATATATTTTGTCATAATCCTTTCTCACATTGATTTCATCAAGTATTATTTCTTGCAGATCAGAAATATAAAAGAAATGGAATAATAGAGATATCATGTGAGTATAGTGAAAGTCAAATGGAGATAATGCTTCATCATACATTTTCCTATAGTAATCTTTACCAATGAAATAAATAGTTTGAGCTCATGAAAGTTATATTTTGCATTTCCAGATTTGAATGTTACTATTTTCTATATACAGAAAGTGATTGAAAAGAACCAGTTTATATTCTCAAGATCTATTGCCTAGGATTTCATTTTTTTTCTTTTTTACAAACCCTTATCATGAAATAATGGACAAACTTCAGATACAATAATGATAACAAGTTTCAAGCTTAAAAGGGTTTGGTAAAATTCTAAAAATGGAAGAGCTTTCGACAGAAATCAAATATACAAGAAATGATAAAGACATAGTAATAGAGCCCACGGCCAGGATAAGTCTCTAATGTCACAGGAAACTGAAACCTGCTCTGGGGTTTCGAGGAAAAGCATGAATAGAAGGTTGTGAGCTATATAAATATAGAAAGGAAAAAAAACTTAGAAATAGAGGACTGAAATGAAATAGCCATGGCCCATCTATTGAAAAAGCAAAAGGAGTTCTTTATTTTGTAAAGTTTTGAAGCTCGAGATTGAAGAGAAGATACAGAGATCAAAAGTTGAAGAACTTATTGTGAATAGCTCCATAGGTGGTTCTCATGGTAGCATCAAGGCAGAGGAGGTGTATCGACACAAGGAAATAGAGAACAATAGGAAAATGCATTATATGAGCCATGATGGCAGCTAAAAAGCCAAGATTTACCTCAGAAAATAGACAAAATGGTTCAAAGTGATTGATACCAGTCTTACCTTTTATTTCCTGTCAAAATCTAGATAACAATCCATGAAATCCTTAAAAGTTGCAGAGAGTCGATAGTTTTTTTTTTCAGTCCAAACCCTAGCCTTAGTGATGGCGGCTAAGTGAGTAGAGCTCATTTCAAAAAGTGCAAACTGTGAATGAACCCGAAAAAATAGGGCATTCATTATTTTGTGATTAGGGTTACTTTTTCCCTAAGATTGAATGTGATATTTTATCACATTGAATTAGTTTCAAATGCCTTGATTAATACCCATGGGGGTATGCTGTTCACTTTGCCTACACCTAGTCCTCGTGACTAAGGATATCACATGCCTTAGGTTCTTTTGCACATACATTGCCTAGGCTTTATGCCTTAAAGGCTTATTTAATCACCATTGAAGATGAACCAAAACACATATGTCAAATGCCTTAGGTCCTTTTTGAATATTTAATGCCTAGGCATTGTGCCTTAAGAGATAATTTAGTCTCTTTTTTAATATAGGATATAGGTCTATATGCCTTTAGATATTTTGGAAACTGAATGGAGGATAAGCCTTATAGTCTTTTATTTTACAAATCATTTGATATGCATTCATATTTTAATTGATTTTTATAGAAAATCATATGTCATGGAATGTAAATACTTGGCATAGTTATCAAAGCCTTGTATTTTATTTTTGTAAAAAATCAAATCGAAACCAAATCAGGATTTTAACTGGAAATATTGTAAGGAAATATTTAAAGCAATATCCCTTATAAATTGCTTTTAAATATTTGTCATAAATGCAGTTAAAGCAGGACTAAAATAGACAAAATCTTTCTTTTTAGATTTGTTTTCTTCTAGGCAAAATTGAGAAGATAAGGACAAAATGGAGCCTTTATGGAGCAGATAAAGCCCAATTTTGAGGAGATTTTGGTGGGGCCACCTAAGGCATCATGTTGGCATGTTCTATTTTTCAATTTGGAGATATTTTAGAGGGCTTTTTGACAGCTTTTCTGTAGATTCCAAAAATGATTTGGAGGCAGGCTTTTAGAGTGTTTTTTGGCATTTTTCCTATTTTTCCATCTTTGGGAAAATTAGAGAGTATATATTTTAGAGAAAAAACTTTATTTTTCTTAGTTTTGATCAGTTGTTTCTTTCTCTTTGGCTCACTAGAAGAGAGCATTGTAAACTTTGTAATCAGTCTAATTTTGCTTTCTCCTTTCATATAAATAAGATAGCAAAGTTCCTTTCCCATTTATTTTTTGTCTCATCTTGCAGTGTTGATTTGGATGTTTCATTGTGATCATAGAAATCAGATCCTTTGTTATGTCTCTTTATTGCAAGTTTGTATGCAGAAGTCTTGTGTAATGCAGGTTGTGTGTTGTGTTTTAAACCTTCATAAAAATTACTTATGTGTTGCATGTGTCAACTGGGATTGTGAGTGGAAGCATTAATTAAGTTAGATTTCTATTTAATCATCCTTAGAAGTTAGTTTTGCATTTCAGTTATCCTCTATCCCTTTTCCTTAGCAAATCTTTTAGATTATAAAATTCATTAGGAGAACCAGCTCACTCTGGAGGTCCACTCTAAATTTAGACAACCCACAGACCTAGGAGTGTTCCCATGTGTCAATAGATAGCTAAGTTAATAGCTTAGTCTAGATGCATATCTGATTGATAAAAATGGTATGTTCCAAGTTTGAGCCTCTGGCATGAAGATTTGAGTGAGTTATGTTCACTAGAGTAAAAGCTACATTTTCTGAGTATTCACTAGTAACAGGGAGAATGTATTCTACTCTACATTTCTCCACATTGAAGTTTCATGGTCTACAGTTCTGGAATCAAGTCTGTAATGATGATAAGTGCCTTCAACTCCAATGGTTCATGATTTGGTGGTCCGGAAGTGATCTTTCCTTTATGACAATAGATAATAGTTATGTTCAGGTGCTCTGGTTTGAAGAATCTTCTTGACAAAGTGATTAGAGGTTGTGCGGATATTCTTGGTGATTACAATGTGGTTGTGGGTGTCTCCTAATCGTGTTCCTACCTTTGGATTGGTCTGCAAAGAGAATTTTGGATCATGGATGAAGATTGTTCTTAGAAGACTTAATGTTAACACTAGTCTTGGCTGACTTGGTTGATTTCAATACTTATAGAGATACATCAAAGATTATGGAAGCATGTCGTGCTGTGGAAGATTGCACTTGAGTCCCAGCTAAGGCATAACATGATCCACATACATGTTTCCCTTAGCTAATTTGTTTAGGTCTAAACCTATTTCTATGTATGTTTGTAGTGCCGACCTTAGAGATTGTTCCAATGGTTGATGAATGTAATGCTAACCTTGATGTACATTCCAAGGTTGATGAATTGTATAAAAACATGTAATGTAGTTGTGAAAAAGATGCCCTTGTGTGAAAATGTGAAGATAAGTGAAAGGGTGTAAGAAGAGCAAAGTAGAGGAGATATATTGAGCTTCAATGGAACTGAACCTAGGCATGGAGTAGATTCTATCAAATCAGTTCACCAACCTTTAGTAGTGATCCGATCTTGGAAGTGAGCCATAACTTTTGTAGTGAGCATTTTGAGTAGTGAGCCTCTAGTTTTTGATATTGCTATAACATATTTATTTTTGTGGGCTAACACCCACCGTAGTTTTTCCCTTATAGGGTCTTCCACGTAAAAAATCTGGTGTCTCATGTGTTGATTATGTTATTGTGTTGAGTTTCTTGTTTCATGCCTTCATGATTAAATTTGAATAATGGTAAACAAGTGTTTGATGTGTTAATGTTCATAAGTAGTCAAAGTTTTGGAGACAACTAATTCACCGCCCCCCTCTCAATTATCTTTTGCATTTCAACAATTGGAAATAGAGAAAGGTTCCTCGAAAGTAAGTCTAACAACTTGAGGAAGATTTGGGATGGCATGAAAGGATGAACTATCTTTCAATTGTTTCATTTGTGGTGAAATAGGTCACTGTACATCTAGATGTCCCAAAAGAAAATTGAGAAATAATGATGAAGAAGATAAAAGTAGAGTGTCCAAGAGAACATATTATGATGTTGAAATCGATGATGATGATGACTGCTCTTTCACTAATTGTAATGATGAAGAATGTATTTATCCAGAGGGAAGTATTGATAGTGAAGACATGTTTCAAGACAAGAAATATTGGGTTGTTGATAGTAGCTGCTCAAATCACATGACTAGTGACAAAAGTAAATTCATTGATTTTGAGAAGTATAATGAAGGATTAGTCAAATTTGGAGATGATTGTATTGGTAAGATATGTGGAAAAGGGTCAATCAGTCTTGATAGAAATCAACATACTAATGATGTTCTTTATTGAAAGCTTAAAGCAAAATATCTTTAGTGTTGGACAATTGTGTAGAAAAAACTACAGTCTTGTATTTCAAAATAATGTTTATGAAATCAAAGATAAATTAGGAGCTGTAATAGCTAGTGGAAAAAGGATAGAAGAAAATCTGTATCATCTCATAGAAGGTAACTTTATTTGCTCCATGGCTTAGAACAATGATAGTTGGCTTTGGCATAGGAAGTTATGTCATATCAAACTTGATGATCTAGTGAGGATAAGCTCATCTCAAGTTGTGAAAGATCTGCCAGAGATTATATTTTCTAATAACATCATCTGCAAGAAGTGTCAAGTTGAAAAACAAGCAAGAGGAAGTTTACATGATGAAGAAAATCTTCAACTGAACTATTAGAATTGGTTCATGCAAACTTTTGTGGTCCCACAAAAGTCAGAAGTCTCCATGATGATAGGTATTTTATGTTCTTTATTGATGCTTATTCTAGAATGACCTAGGTTAGTTTTCTTAAAGAAATATCAGAATCTCTAGATACATTTAAAGCTTTCAAGATAATGGTTAAAAATGAGTTAAATATGAAATCAAGTGTTTGAAGTCTGACAAAGGAGAAGAATTTACCTCTAATGAATTTAATATGTTCTATGAGACTCATGGGATAAAAAGACAGCTATATAGAGAGAATAGAGTGATGGAAACAAAGAGCAGAGTTGTTCAAGAAGCTACTAAGACAATGATTGAGGAAGTTGACCTTCCAGAAGTATACTGGAGAGAAGCTATACATACTACTGTCTACATTCAAAATAGAGTTCAAGTCAAAAGTAATGATACAAAGACTCCCTATGAATTGTGGTATGGAAGAGTTCCTACAGAAAAATATTTCAAAATATTTGGAAGCAAATGCTATTTCAGAAGAGAAGAAGAACTAGACATGTTTGATACTAAGTATGATGAAGGGATTTTTATTGGATACTCTGCTAAGAGTAAGACCTACCAGTGTTACAATAAGAGATTGAAAAAGATCATTGAGAGTGCTAATGTTAAGATTGAAGAAGATGAGACTAAAATGCAGATGAATTGTCAGTATGAAGTGAAAGGACACAAAGTTGTTGAAGAACAAATAAATTGGTGTTTAATTGCTAATGTTGAATCTAAATCAGTGACTAAAGCTTGCAATACTATGAAATCTTCTGAAGATAAATTTTTGTCCATTAATAGTGAAGGACACAAAATTGTTCTTGAAGTCCTTGAGAAATCTGAAGAAGAAAATATGGACTTGAAAGAAGCAAATGATTACATCAAAGAGTTAAGAAAGAAAATCAAGGAACTCGAGCAAAGACTTAAAGAGAATAGTGAAGAATTGAGGTTAGCAAATGAAAAGAAAGAAAAAATTGAGGAAGTTTGAAAGACAAAACTAAAGACTGCATAAAACTTGAGGAAGAAGTTGTGGATTTAAAAGTTGATCTGAAACATGCATGGGCTCAACAAGACAAACTTAGTGTGAATGCTGCTAGATTTGACAAATTAATGACGATAGCAAGTTAGAAAAATCATGATGACAAAGAAGGTATGAGACTTGAGATAGGTGAAAGTTCTAGAACAAGTCAAGAGAAGATTGTTGAGGTCAAGGAGGACAAAGGCAAACAAAATCAGAGGAATAGATCAAGAAGATGACCATTCAGGCAACCAAATGCTCAAAGGTATCCATCTTTCAATGGTTATTATCACTCATGTAGTAAATTTGGTCACAAGACTACTTAGTGTAGGAGCAAACATGTCTTATCTTTCTCTAGTCAGAGTTTTACATGCAAGAGAATTGGTCATAGATCAAATGAATGCAGAAGTCTAGTAAGGAATGGTTTTAACAATGCAGGAAATACTTAATCTTTCAATGGAAAGTGCTTTGCTTGCAATAGATTTGGACATATGGCTAACCAATGTAGATCAAGAATAAATCAAACAAATGGAAGGAATCAAGGACAGAGGAATGTGGTATGCTACAATTGCAATAGGCTTGGACATATTGCAAAATTTTGCAAAAGAAAGAATATGAAAAGAAACTACTATGCAGAAGAGAAGAAAATAGAGCAGAGGGAAGACAAAGGAAAGAAAAAAGTTGATCTAGCAGAAATCATGAAGGAGATGAGCAAAATTTGGACTAATAAGGATGCAAATCAGGTCACAGATGGATCTGCACCAACCTCTAGTGCAGATACTTCCGGGAAGTAAATTAGGAGCCCAGGCTCAGGGGGAGCCTATATTGAAAATATTTTCTCCCCTGCCAAAGGATTGATGCTGATGACTCAGTACGAAGAGACTATGTTTGTAAAGGATAAAGGAAGAGTTGTGCAAAGTAAGAAGCTTGTTATGTAAAAAGAATTCATTAGAAAAGAAAATATGTTATGAATTTTGGCTAAGTTCAACTTACAGTTGTTTCCAGTACAAGAGCAAATTTCATGATTTGATGAACTCAAAAGTTAAGGGACATAAATTAGATGAGTTGTTAAGCAGTGAAGAATAAAAAGATGAAGATGGTACAGGTGAGGAAGCCTTGGAAAGGATTCCTAAGACCCCTAGGGTTTTGTGCAAAAATATCACTCTGAAGATCAGATCATTTGTGATAAGAGCAAAGGTAAACTAACAAAAAGAAGAATTACAGATGAATAAAACCTAAGTTATTATCCCTCCTGTTCTTAACTAAGATGCATAGGAAGTGCATCAGTCCAGTAATGTCCAAAGTCTTGCTCTCTAATCTGAATTGATGTTTTAAGAGCTACCTCTCAAGGGGAGTAGCTAGATGTTATTGACATGAGTTCCTGATAATAAGCAGTAAGTATTGATAATAGAGAAATTTCAATTTGATTAGACAAGAAGAATGCAAGTATGTGCCCTTTGCCATTGATGACAAAGGGGGAGATAAATCATGTGAAAAACTCAAGAGGAGAAAGAGTACAGATGTATAAAAAGAAAGGGGGAGTATCTTGGCTAAATGGTCTTTACAATTTTTCACATCATATGTTTCCATCAATGACAAAGGAGGAGATTATTGCAAGTATGTGCCTAATTGGTGTTTTCATTGATGTCAACATATCAGTGTTGTCATTGATGTCAACTTTGCTCTTGTTTTGATTCTTGCTTGTAATGAGTTAAGTGTTGAAGATAATAAGCATTCCTGATACAACAGAATAGTCCAATAGATTGCTCCACATTTCTTGTAGAATGAATATCTTTGTCTGTGGATTGGAAGTTAGAGACATGTTTGAAGATGCTATGTTCCAAGTTTGGTGCAGTAACGGTAGGAGGGTTCATAGAATGAATAGTCCATACCATGAAACTAGAGTAAACACAATGGAAACAACTCAAGATATGAAGCAAATACCAATTCAGTCATTCAGTATATCATAGAATTCAAATACAAATTAGTCGGCAACATGTGGGCTTACAACTAGGGATCGCATGCCTAATTTCAGAATATCAGAATATGGACAAGATATAGCTTTGAAGCTCCTTCTCAAAGAATTCAAAGTATCAACTATGAATCAATTGCTAACTGCTTTCCTAGGCATCTATTACATCAATATATATCATCTCTGGATCATAAGATTCCTCTGCGTCGGCGAAGGAAGATCACAAACTCTGATGAAGAGTTGTAACGTGCGTACATGGATAGGTCATACATAAACATGAAGAACTCCTTTGAAAATGAATTGAATGAAGTGTGGATCCCAGGGAAGGTTGGCCATGAACCATAGAACATTGAAAGATGTGTCATTTAGCTCTGTGAGTTAAGAAATGCTCAGCAAGTTTTCTCCTTCAACTAATCTGTCTGAGACTGTCAGGATGCTCTATTCTAAGAAACAATCGATCATTTGATAGAGATAACTTTCCAGTACTTACTCCAAATGCTCTAAATTTTGGATATGATGTAGATGAATGAATCTAGATACTAAGTCCAGTTCCATAAGACCTGAAATGCAACTGTAGTAGAATACAGACCAAAATACAGAAACTGCTTCTGACTGAACTGACTGAACTGAACTTGAAAATGAAAAGAAACAAACTAGAATGCAAACAAACTCAAATACGAATGTTTTTTTTGGGTTGATGCAAGATTACTTGTGAACCAAGGATGCTCCAGCATTAGACACCTAGGGTTGTTTTGAAAGTGAGTCCCTCACTTTGCTGGGGCTAGAGGAAAACCAATATGGTCTACCTCAGCCTGAGAAATCCATGATGAATCTTCTTCTGGTTTGTCTTTCCACTTCACAAGATATTCTTTGTGTAGATTAGGAAAACAAAATGAAGTGAAAACACAAACTAATTGCATAAAAACAACAAAGTTATACCTCACATGAAGACCCAATCTCATCAAGGGAGGAGGAAGCTTGCACCCAAGAGCTCCTAGATTAGATAACCCTATTTGATTCAAATGTGGATTGCTCTTGCTTTCAACACAAATATAGATGAAGGATTAGAGGATAGATAGATTAGAGATTTGAGAGAAATTTGAGCATGGTTTTGATGAAAGAAGAAGTTGTTATGAATGGATTGGGTGAGGGTTTCATTTATAGATTTTTGAAAAAGGAATGGAGGGTGAGGATCAAAAGATGAGATCAATGGCTCTCATTTTTTGTGAATCTTTAATTCATAATGGATGAATTAAAAATTCTTTTTTGAGAAGAGTGGGTTATGACAATTGAATTAAGAATTCAATAGTGGAGGATAGTGGGGGACAATTGAATTAAAAATTTAATAGTGGATGATAGTGGGGAATAATTGAATTAAGAATTCAATAGTGGAGGATAGTGGGGAATAATTGAATTAAGAATTCAATAGTGGAGGATAGTGGGGAACAATTGAATTAAGAATTCAATAGTGGATGACAATTTAATTAAAGATTCATTTTTGGATAATGGAGGAGATTAGCTAATTAAATATTAAGAATATTTAATTATATGTGCAACATGGTGAGGTGGAAGAGATGAGGTGGAAAGATGAGGTGGATTGATAAGGTGGATTTTGTGAGGTGGATTTAAGACTTAGGATAGAGGGAAATTGAAATAATAAATATTGCATATTTATTAAATCAATTGGCTAAGGTTTTAGACTATTGAATTAATGAAATTAATTCAATTTTGAGGATAATATGATGGAAAATAGGGCAATGAAGGGATAATTGGCTAAGGTTTTAGACTATTGAATTAATGAAATTAATTCAATTTTGGGGATAATATGATGGAAAATAGGGTAACGAAGGGATAATTAATTAAATAAAAATTTAATTAATTGGTTAGGAGGAAAATTGACATGTTTAGGGATGTCAGGAGTCAGTTCGATGGTAGAAGACATTTTTAGGTGTCTACAGTTTGTATTGTCTTCCTCTGGTGTTGCATCCAACTCTGGTGTCTAAAATGTCTTCAATTTGCTCCGATGCTTGTTGTGGTAACTACTTCTTCAAGTCTTCCTCAATTCTATCACTAAACTCTGCTTCATGATACTGATATAGGTCTATAATGTTGAAAATATGTGAAATACCCAATGTCTCTAGTAGCTCCACTTCATATGCATTTTCTAAATCAAACTTTCTAAGTATCCTACAGGTCCAAACTTCTTCATCTTCAACTTGTTATACATCCCAACTGGAAATCTTTCTTTTCTAAAGTATACCATCACTTCATCACCAACTTCAAATTTCTTATGTCTTCTCTTCTCATCTGCTTGTTCTTTGTACTTACTGTTCATGTCCTCCAAATGCTTCTTCACCTAATCATGCACTATTCTCATGTGATCTACAAATTCTTCTTCTTATGCACTTTTCTTTTCTTCCATACTGATATCTCTCAACTCTGCTACTTCTCTAGTATTTACTCTAGTAACAATCTCGAAAGGTGTTCTTCCAGTATTCCTATTTACTGAATTATTGTATGCAGACTTTACTTGTGAAAGAATCAAATCCTAGCTTCTTGCCTTTTCTCCAACTAAACATCTCAACAAGTTTCCCAAATTCTTATTCACTACCTCTATCTGTCCATTAGTCTATGGATGAAAAGTTGAACTAAACTTCAAATTTGTCTTCATCTTCTTCCAAAGTGTCTTCCAAAAATATCCAAGAAATCTGGTGTCTCTATCTGAAATTATGCTCTTAGGTAATTCATGCAATCTCACAATCTCTTTGAAAAATAGGTCAGCTACATGTACTGTGTCAGTTGTCTTCTTACAAGGTATGAAATGTGTCATCTTTGAAAATATTTCCACCACTACAAATATTGATTCATGTCCTCTCTGTGTCTTCGGCAATCCCATTACGAAATCCATACTTATGTCTTCCCAAGGTCTCACCAGTACTGTAAAAGGTTTATACAATCTAGTATTCTAACTACTTCCTTTTGCAACTTGACAAACTCTACAACTTTGCACAAATTTCCTAACATATTTATGTATCTAAGGCCAAAAGTAATTTTCACTCACCAAAGCCATTGTCTTATCAATGTCAAAATTCCCTGCCAATCCACCACTGTGTTTCTCTTTGATCAAATTGTCTCTCATTGAACTTCTAGGTATGCACAACTAGTTTCCTCTTAACAACATAATCTTCTTGAATGAATTAATCCAACCACTTACTCCTATCTATCACAACAAGTTCCTTACATGCTTTCCAAGGTTCTACAGAATCAGTGTCTCCCTCATACATATGCTTCAATTCATCAAAACCTAATACTTCAAATCTCATCTTTGTCGACAAGTTTCTTCTCCTACTCAAGGCATCAACAACTTTATTTGATTTTCCACTCCTATGCTTCAACACAAAAGTATAACTCTGCATGAACTCTATGCATCTCATATGCCTCTGATTCAACTTACCTTGACTGTTCAAATATTCAAAAGCTTGATGATCTGTATACAACACAAATTCCTTAGGCAACAAATAAAGTCTCCACTTCTTCAAGGCTTGAACTATGGCATAGAACTCTTGATCATAAATTGGATATCGTCTCCTTGCATCATTTAACTTCTCACTGAAATATGCTACATGTCTACCTTCTTGACTTAACACTGCTCCAATTGCATTCCCACTTGCATCACAATCAACTTGAAATACCTTATTGAAATCTGGTAGTGCTAAAATAGGTTGCTCTGTCACCTTCTGCTTTAGAAACTCAAAACTTTTATTTGCTCTTGATGTCCACTTGAAATCTTTTCTGTTACCTCTCATTGTTTCTGTCATAGGGTTACAAACTGAACTAAAATTTTTGATGAACTTTTAGTAGAAACTAGCTAATCCATGAAATGATCTAACCTCTCCAATGCTCTCCAGTGTAGGCCATTCAACAATTGCTCTTACCTTGTCAGGGCCCATCTTCAATCCTTCCACAGAAATCACAAATCCCAAGTGAACTAATTTGTCCTTCATGAAACTACACTTCTTGATGTTTATCAATAATTTCTCTTCTCTCAGTCTCTACAAAAATTGTCTAATATGCCACAAATGTTCCTCTTTTGTCTTACTAAAAATTAAAATATCATCCAAGTATACAAGCACAAACTTACCCAAGAATTTCTTCAAGACCTCATTCATCAACCTCATGAAAGTACTCAGTGCATTTGTCAATCCAAAAGGCATCACTAACCACTCATATAGTCCTTCATTTGTCTTAAAAGTAGTCTTCCATTCATCTCCTTCTTTGATTTTGATCTAATGGTATGTACTTTTCAAATCTATTTTTGTGAAATATTTTGCTCCACTCAAACAATCCATGATATCATCCATCCTAGGTAAAGGAAATCTATACTTAACTGTGATCTTGTTTATTTCTCTAGAGTCTATGCACATTCTCCATTCTCCATCTTTCTTTGGTGCTAGCACTGCAAGTGCTGCATAAGGACTCAAACTTTCTCTGATCAAACCTTTCCTCAACAACTTTTGTATCTACCTATTCAATTCTTCATTCTCTGCTGGTGTCATTCTATGTGCTACTTTGTTAGGCAAACTAGCTCTAGGTATAAGATCCATGCGATGAGTGATACTCCTTATAGGTGGCAATCCTTTAGGTGCATTATTTGATATGATGTCTTCATACTCTGTAAGCAACTCTTTTATCTCCTCTCTTTGTGATTCTTCAATTATCTTCTTCATTGTTTCAAGCTTCTTAGTAATCAAAGCATAACATATATTCTCATGTTTCAAACCATCTAGAAATTTTCTTCCATCTACCAAATAGATTATAGCATTCCCACACACCTCACTCTTAGGATCTTCCTCCAAACAAATAAAAGTAATTCTCTTTCCATTTGCTGTTATAGTGTATGTATTCTTTCTCCCATCAAGTATAAATTTTCTATCATACTGTCAAGGTCTACCCAACAAGATATGACATACATTCATAGGCATAATATCACACAAGACTTCATCATGATAAGATCCAATATGAAATTTCCCCAAACATTGTTCACTCACCATTACCTTTTTATCATCCTAAATCCACGCTATTTGATAGGGCTTAGGGTGTTTCAATCTTTCCAACTTTATCTTAGTCACCATCTCCACTGAAACTAGGTTATCAGAACTACCACTATCAATTACAATTTTACAACATTTACCTCCTGATTTGCATCTGGTTCTGAACAAACTTTTCCTCTACGGTGGTTCCTCATTTGTCTCTACTTGAAATAATGCGATCCTCATCACAAGTGATTCTCCTTTCCTAGGTTTACCAACTAAACTCAGTGATCTAATAGGTTCTTCTTCAACATAGGCTGCTCTTCCACTATTCTCTGTCCTCTTTCTTGTACTCCCTTGATTACATTCAAATGCTTTATGTCCTTCACCTCCACACTTGAAACAAGTGCCTCTGAATGTTCTCCTATCAGTTCCTCTTCCATCTCTTTTGTATCCTTCACTTCTGTATGCATTAGGGTTTCCTCTTCAATAATAAGTTCTATCATCCCTTCGGTATGCATTGCTATCTTTGTCATCCTTCTTGAATGTGTTCTTTGTTGATTGTCAGGAACACTGAGAGGGGGGGTGAATCAGTGTTCTATAAACTTTTTCTTGCACTTTTACTTTTACCCATTTCAAGGGATTACTCAAATAGAAGCATAATATACAAATGAACAGCATCCACAAAAGCATGACACATAACACCAAGATTTTACATGGAAAACCCAAAATGGGAAAAACCATGGAGAGGATTAGCTCTCATAAATATATTGCAATCTTTACATAAATGATGTTCAAGCTTGGTCACTCCATGGGCCTAGAACATGCTGGCTTACATCCATGAAGTACAACTAGATTTAGCAGGCTCACTACCTCAACCCTAAACCTAGCAAGATTACAATGAGGGTTGTTAAACCCTAAGGTCTATTAAACCCTTCTAAAGGCTCACTACCAACTTATTGCCTTGATGACAAAAGCTTGCTTCCAATCAGATCACACATGATAACTAAGTACTACTTAAGCATCTGTTGCTATGCCATGGTGCAGTCATTTAACAACTGTATTATGAATCTCAAGTCTTCATCGCTACTTCTCTTCTAACTCTGCTCTTCTATTCACATGTACACATCACACACACACACACTACTCACACCCACACCACAACCAAAGATCATCATTCTTTCATATATCTGCATCATGATTTAATCCATAATCAGGTCGGCATCCAAGAAGGAAACCTGTACATAGAAAGATGTACCTTGTTGCTCAATCCAATGCACTGTGTCGCACGGACCCAAATCTTCTCCCAAGCATGTTCATATAGGTCAGCTCTAATCATTCAATTACTTACATAGATCCTTCAAATATTAACTCTTCTTTGCACAATGATTTATATACTTGTCAGCCTCTTCCTTAAGAGTATGCTTAACAACTTCATCTGTTGACTTATAACTTTTGCTAAGGATCTCAAAACACTTCCAAAACCATATCAAGGACTCTATACACATTCCCAATCTTACCCTTAGAACCACAAGGCAAGATATCATCTTGCAGAGAAATGCAAACCATCAGAACTCAGACTCTGTCTCTGTCAAACTCTGTCAAACACTATTCCAATACGTAGTAGCTTGTAGTTATCCTTCCGGTGAACTTCAGATCTCCTAACTCTGGAATAAGACACTGCATTAAAGTGTTTACAACACCTCAAAACCACATTAAAAAATACTTGTTTACGGAGGAATGCGGACCACTGCACTAGACCCTATTCACTGTTCCTGCTATACCTTTGCTTGCCCGGACTTAGACAATTCTCCAAGGTGATTTCTGGAGAGTATCAGGACTTAATCTTTGAGGCATAATACTATCAAACACCAACTAACATCATACCTAAACCGCATTACCAGATCATTTTCTGCGGAGGCATACTAGCTAACTTTCTGTCTTCCATTCAGAATACCTTTCATAGTTAGCCATTTTCTATCACCCGGACCTAAAATCCAACAGGTTCTTCTGGAGATATCTCTTCCTGTCATGGGGATAGGTTCTCAGAGCCTTGTTTCCATCAATGACAACATACCAGAGTAGTGTCTCTTTCCAACAATCTCCCCCTTTGGTATTGATGGCAACACTTAGTGAAAAATGCCTGACTACTCCCCCTTACTATATACACTATACTTTCTTGCTCCCCCTGAGGTGATTATCCATTTTTCACTGATCTACTTCTCCCCCTTTGACATCAATGGTAAAGGGTGTCATCCAAAATCCAAAAATTTATCAAAATTTCAAAATTTTATATATTATGCCGCATATTTACAAGTGCAATCTTCATTTTAATATTACATGTGTTTAAGCACATCATTAAATATGTTTTTGTTCAATGTCCACTAAGCATCCTAGATTTTCTTTGTATTTTCTAGAATCTAAATTTGACCACTAAGAAAAAAAACTAAGGCTTCTTCCCTTTTAAGATCAGAAGTTGTGTCTGCTTGGACAACTAACTTAGCCTCTGTAATAAGATTGTTCATTGAATCTAACTTTGGACAGACTAGTCTTCTGAGTTGTCCCATCTTACTTTTTATTTGGTATTTCTGATTTATTAATTCAATCAAGTCATTGTGAATCTTAATGACCTTTGTTTCTTTCCTTATGACTGACTCTATTTTTGGATCAAATTTCTCAGAAATATCCATCAATTTTTTTTCCAAATCTTTGATCTTTTCTTCAATCTCTTGAGCAGCTTTGGGCTAAGACAAACAAAACTTGTACACATCTCCAACATCCTTCATAGCTTTCTGAATGTTGGCTATTGTATTATTTATTGAGATTTTGTCTTTTTCTATCATTATGTTTAATTGTTCCAAACGTTTTTCATCAAATTCTTGTCTCACCTTTGTTTCTGCAGATTTTTCAAATGATTCAAACTATTTGCTTATGGAACTTATTAATCCATTTAGATGACTTGTTGGGGGCATGGATGAATCCCTCTTGTACGTGGGTAGCAGCTTCTCTAAAATTCTAGATGCTTCATCAATCAATTTACTATCCTCAATATGCGATTTTAATATCTCCTCTTGAGCCTTTGTCTGAACAATTGTAACCAACTTAAACTTTTGTTTCGGTGTCATTGTGTCCAATTTTTTTGGACCATGTAGAAATTCTAGCTCATCCAAAGCTTGTGTTCTTTTCTCCAACAATTCTTTTGTAAGCTTTGTAGTGTCTCTTGCTATGATAGGTACTTCTTCTTTGTGGATTTACTCTAGATCCTCTTGATCCATATTAGTATCCTCCTCTTGTTTTGGTGGATGAATGTTCATGACCTATTCTACCTCAATCTTCTCCTTGTCAGTGTCATCTTCAGCAAGATGTACCGGAAAGTGTCTTATCTCAAAATCATCAGCAAGTGCTTCTTCCTACTCAGTCACTTTGTCATCTTTATCTGATTCTTGCTCCAGATTTTCTTTTGGAATAGGTGTACCATTTCCACCATCTATTGTTGCATTGTCATGAGTGGTAGGAATATTGTATTTTCTCAATATTTCTAAGGTGATTTCTTCTGTCTCCTTGACTACTTTGTCAATTTCTCCCAGCATCAACAAGTTCATCCTTGTTTTGGTTTTGAATTTCTCTTTGGTTTCCTTAGAGATCAAATTCTCTTCTTCTGAAGTGATTTCAGAACACAGTCTTGTTAGAACATGTTTTCTTAGCTCAATATCTTTGGCTCTAGCAGTCTCCTTTCTGATGCTTAGAAGATTTGCTAGGTTTTTTGGAATTTCAGAGGTAATCTCAATAAGGGCTCTGTTGAAAATGTTTAGATACTTCATAGTGGCTTCTTCCAGACTTCTTTTATCAATATCACTATATCCATCATAGTACTCAATCATGGTTTTAAATTCCCATCCATGGTGACAAATTTTATTACATCTGCGAGTGGTGGAGGCTTTTCCTTTTTCTATCTTTTGCTAGGCTTATCCTTTCCAGAGGACTTTTCTTTACTAATTCTGGAGACTTTGATAGCCTCAGCTTTTATCTTCTTGACCTCTTCATTTG
This sequence comes from Cunninghamia lanceolata, assembly GCA_027924645.1. Lineage (NCBI taxonomy): Eukaryota > Viridiplantae > Streptophyta > Pinopsida > Cupressales > Cupressaceae > Cunninghamia > Cunninghamia lanceolata. The sequence continues at coordinate 6,922,376 of BSBN01000209.1, forward strand.
ACTATGTTTCTTCATCACCTCTTACACTAACATAAAGTCTTCTTCCCTTCATCTTCTTTCTCTTCATGTCTTTGACAGAGAATTCCTTTGATGTTTTCTCTAGGTTTATTGAAGTAGTGGTGCCAGAAGAAGTGGCAGAGCTTCTGGTAGTCCTTTGAACTTTCTTAGACTTATCCTATTTCACCTATGATTTTTCTAGAACCTACACCAATTTATTCCTTTGCTTTTCTTCTGCTACTTTCTCTGCTTTTTCCATTACTTCTTTCAGTTGTTCTTTGGTGATTCCATACCTAGCAACAACTTCTTCTACCTCTTTTCTAACTTTTCTAGTCGATTCAGATTTTCTAAACTCAACATGAAGTTTCATGGATAGCTCTTCATAAGTTCCAAACCTTTCTTCTCTATTATCCTTGGGTTTACTTAACATGTATTGAGCATAGTTCTCCAAAATTTTCCCATCTACTTCATACCCCATTGGCATTACCCAGACAGTCCTAGGCTCAATAGCTTCCATTAGGCATTGGTCTTTTATAACCATGAAACATATATTATCCTTATATTTGCCAATAATTTTCCTAGGAATTCTTTCTCTAGCCTGCATTAAGCCTTAAATTTTTTTGAAGTATCCCATAATGCTATGTTTTGCTCATTAACACTTCCAATTCTATTTAGATGACTTCTGATTTGGGTGGCTACTGGTTTACTACTTAACCAAGTCAAATTCTTCATGTTTGGTAGCTCATTCATAAAATAAAAGAATAAATAGATGACCAACGTACCATATTTGAAGGGTTAGTTCTTGCTTTCCTTTATCTTCTTCAGGTTCTCCAATAGTTGGGTTAGCAGCCATTTGCACAGATCATAATCTACATTCTCTTTGACCATTTGATATGCAGTATAGATTGCTATTCTTGAGACGGAATTCTCCTGGTTGGAGAAATAGATTTTATAGCCCAAAAAAATTGAGGCAAATCTTACATCATGATCTGTGATGTCATTGATAGTCAGTGCCCTCTTGTCGAACCTTGCTCTAGTGGCCTCTGTAACAGTTTGATTCTTCACAACCTTCAACAATGGTACACTCCTAGTGGAACTTAATCCTGTCACTAGCCTAATTGCTTCCTTAGTGATTTTGAAGGGCTGCCCTAACCACATGAATTCATCATGAATTCAACTCAGAACGTACCTTACCCATTCATCCTCTACAAACTTAGGAAAATCCACATACTGAATGAACTTCTTTTCGTTTAGGGTTTTGTATTCTTATTTGAGATCAAACTAGTAATTAGTTAGATGCTTGATATATAAATCTATTAGACAAATGTTGTTGTTTTCATCTAGGGCAACATGAATATATGCCCTAACATCTTCAACATACAGGACTCCATAGGGTATACTTGAAAATGTACCCATTTGATCCACTTTGGTTGTTTTATATAGGTGTTTCTTGAACTTTGGTAGAGGGCATTCAGTAATATCTATAATTTGTGGAGTCACCATAGCAAAGATTCAATAGACTCACAATGAGGGTTTCTATGATAAATACCTTGAGATACCAAGATTGGGTTTCCTTCACCTGAATCGATCCGATCTTTAAATCTTTGTTGCACCCTGAATTCTTGATTCAATCTCTCTCTAACGTCTAAGAAACTTCGAATGAAAAGCGAATTGAGACCAAGAGACTTGCCTTTTATCCTCTGCACTTGACTTGATTGTCATAAATGCTATTTTTCAAAAAGCTACTTGACTTATCCCAGATGGACATAGTCAAATAGAATTGATCCTCAAAATGCCGCATCAGCTTATTTCCTTCCTATTTTTCTTTCAGAGGATTTGTCTTGTCGAATTCTACCAAGAATCTCTATGCTGAAATCCAGCACCAACTACCTAGCTGGGGAGTTTGGATTTCCAATACTACTCCCCCTGATCCAATGCTCACAAACTCATTCTTCAAAGAAGGTATCCATGTCAGATGTTGGTGTGGATCTATCCTCAATTAAAATTACTTCCTTATCAATCCATACTTTGTCCATTATTTCAACTAGATCAACTTTCTCTTTTCCCTTGTCATTTATCTGCTCTATTTCTCTTTCTTCAGAATAGTAATTTTTCTTCACATTTTTGCTTCTGCAAAATCTTGCAATATGTCTAGATTTGTTGCAACTGAAGCACACCACACTCTTTTGTCCTTGAATCCTTTTATTCATTGAATTTGATCTACATTGATTAGCCATATGTCCAAATCTATTGTATGCAAAACACTTTCCATTAAATGATTGATTGTTCCTTGTATTTTGATAGTTAGTTCTCACTGAGCTTCTGCATTCATTTGATCTATGTCCCAATTTATAGCATGCATTGCACCTAATAGAATTTTGACTCATTTTACTTATGCATATAATAGCTCTATGACTAGTTCTATTGTAGGTGAAGCATTTACCTTTGAATGATTGTTCATTGTTGAGACTTCTCCTAATCTGATTTCTACATTCATTTTCTCTATGACCAATTTTCTTACAATTGAAACACTGACCAGAGAATGATGTAATCTTTTCATTTATTTTACTCCTACATTGAGTAGCCGTATGACCAAACTTATTACATGAATTATAATAACAATGAAATGATGGGTACCTTTGTGTGTTTGGTTGTCTGACTGGGGGTCTTCTAGGTCTTCTTTTTTGATTTCTGAACTGATTTCCCTTGTTTTGTTGTACTTCAGTGTTTGCTTGACCAGATTTTAAACTTTCCCCTTTTCATATCCCAAACCTTGCTTGTCATCTACACTCTTCTGGTTGCCAATCATTTCATCAAGCTTTGGTGCAGGAGCACCTACCTGACAGCTGGCCTCCATGAGGCAGTTAGTTTGTTATAGGTCTTGTTAATGTTTCCAAGAAGGTCTTATAAGACCAATGCATGTAATAAGGTCCAAGTTGACCGTGCTTTTCTATTTTTAGGTAGTTTGTTATGACAGTTGATGACAGCTGTATAGTTTGTTAGTTCAGTTGGATCCTCCCAGCCGCTTGGAAGCTCCCAACCGCTGGGAATCGAGTGGTAGTACTCGCAAGCAGATCCTATTTATGCATGAGGATCGGTTGGTTTTAGATCACCGATCAGACTTGCAGAGAGTGAGACAAAGGGAGAGACTGAGTATTGTATTTGCATCTTTTGAAATCAATAAAGAGATCCTGTTTGTGTCCATTCTCTGTTTTGAATTCCATTGTGTAATCGAGTTGTTGTTCTGGTGGTTGCATGGATTCGCTGATCCATTCCACTGGTTGATTCGTTGAATCGGTGGAATGGCTATGTACAATAGTTTAGGATTTAGTTTGCATTTTCTATTTGTTCACATGTATGTTTGCAGGATCACAGTCGAGATGTGCTGAGAACCCTAGCATGGGCATGTGCTAGGTCGTGCTGGTAGTTCGAGTCTGGAAAGTTGTCCAGGAAGCAGATCGGGACACCTCAGGAGGTTCGACGGATCGAAATTCGCTAAGGTTAGAAATTCGTCACAACGGCATCATCAGGATATTTCTGTGTATATCCTGCAGTTACTTCGGGCGTCATCCGAGTAGATGGAGGTGAGCATGATACAGTTGTTTGCATAAGGTGAATGCATTTCAGGGTGATCATCACAAGGTGTTGCCGAGGAAGAGTATATCGGCATAAGTTAGTCGATCGGGTTGATAAAATCATCGCGGGCCGATAATGTTAAGTTTGGCCGACAGCAGGATATTGAAGGAACTGCATATGATGTCATTGTCATCAGGATAATCGTCATCAGGACATTCTGAAATATCACCTGATAAAGGTTTATCCTGCTGACCATAAGTGTTTTGGTATCAGCATAAGGCATTGAGAAGTTAAGTGGATCGGGAGGAGGATATTCGACAGAATATTCGTCATCAGTATAAAGTTGAGTATCATCATCAGGATGTTTCAATATGACCGGATAAGTCATATCCTGATGCTGCTTGTTTAAGTAGGTCAGAGATCAGGGTGACGTAAGCGTCTAAAGGAAAGGTGCATGAGAGTGTCGTCATCAGGATATATGGGAGGAACCGGATATTTTATATCCTGCTGATGAAGATGATGTCGAACATCATGATGCTGCAGATAGAGGTTGGCGGTAAGATGAACAGTGATCGTCAGGAGGATGATTGCGCTTGCCGAATATGATGAAGCTGCCGATAGCCGGATATGATGATGCTGCTGACAGGTGAAAGGTCGAAGGTTTGTCTGCAGGAGGATATCGGTCGGCAAGAGAAAATATGATGATGCTGACAATGTTAACAGAAAATATGATGATGATGATGGGTTGTAGACATACATGCTGTATGTCAAGGTTTTACTGTGGATGCCTCTGCATCAAGCTTTGCAGTACTTATCTTGAATTTTTCTTCAAAACTTTTGCCTTGTCTAGGTCCATTTTTAGACTTGCAATTTCTTTTTCCAGTTTTGCACAATCTTCTAATTTGTTTTTCAAAATTAAATTCAGATTATCCTCTTCTCTTGATCTTTCTACAACTTCTGCTTCCAAATCATTCAAGGCTTCATTTGCTGATAACAATTGATCACTGACTTCTATGTATTTGTCTTTGAATTTCTTGACTTGCTCTTTTAGCTTTAATGCATTCATCAGCTTGTTGCAAGTTATCTTCCAAATCCCTAACCTCTGCTTCAAAACTTTCAAGATCCATAAGAACTGCTTCTAGTTGGTTGTATCTTTCATAATTTCCATACCTTCTTGCTGCCATGATCACACTATCCCAGATCTTCCTCAAGCTGTTAAACTTCTTTTGAGGAACCTTTCTCTGATACCAATTGTTGATTGTAAGGAACATTGAGAGGGGGGTGAATCAGTGTTCTATAAAATTTTTCTTGCAATTTTACTTTTAACCATTTCAAGGGATTACTCAAATAGAAGCATAATATACAATTGAACAACATCCACAAAATCATGACACATAACACCAAGATTTTATGTGGAAAGCCCAAAATGGGAAAAACCATGGAGAGGATTAGCTCTCATAAATATATTGCAATCTTTACATAAATGATGTTCAGGCTTGGTCACTCCATGGGTCTAGAACATGCTAGCTTACAACCATGAAGTACAACTAGATTTAGCAGGCTCACTGCCTCAACCCTAAACCTAACAAGATTACAATGAGGGATGTTAAACCCTAAGGGCTGCTAAACCCTACTGAAGGCTCACTGCCAGCCTACTACCTTGATGACAAAAACTTGCTTCCAATCATATCACACATGATAACTAAGTACTACTTAAGCATCTTCCGCTATGCCAGGTACAGTCATGTAACAACTGCATTCTAAATCCTAAGTCTTCATCGCTACTTCTCTTCTAACTCTGCTCTTCTATTCGCATGCTCACATCACACACCCACACCACAACCAAAGATCATCGCTCTTATATATATATCCACATCATGATTTAATCCATAATTAGGTCGGCATCCAAGAAGGAAACATGTACATAGAAAGATGTACCTTATCGCTCAATCTAATGCACTATGTGTCGCACGGACCCAAATCTTCTCCCAAGCATGTTCATATAGGTTGGTTCTAATCATTTAATTACTTACATAGATCCTTCAAATATTAACTCTTCTCCACACAATGATTTATATACTTGTTGGTCTCTTCCTTAAGAGTATGCTTAACAACTTCCTTTGCTGACTTACAACTTTTGCTGAGGATCTCAAAACACTTCCAAAACCATATCAAGGACTCTATACACATTCCCAATCTTACCCTTAGAACCGCAAGGCAAGATATCATCTTGTGGAGAAATGCAGACCATTAGTACTTAGACTTTGCCTCTGTCAAACTCTGTCAAACACTATTCTGATACTTAGCAGCTTGTAGCTATCCTTCTGGTGAACTTCAGATCTCCTAACTCTAGAATAAGACACTACATATAAGTGTTTACAACACCTCAAAACTACATAACAAAATACTTGTTTGCGGAGGAATGCAGACCACTGCACTAGACCCTGTTCACTATTCTTGCTATACCTTTGCTTGCCCGGACTTAGACAATTCTTCAAGGTGACTTCCGAAGAGTATCAAGACTTAATCTCTGAGGCATAATACTATCAAACACCAAATAACATCATACCTGAACTTCATTACTGGATCATTGTCTGCTGAGGCATCGTAGCAGACTTTCTGTCTTCCATTCAGAATACCTTTCATACTTAGCCATTTTCTATCACTCAGACCTAGAATCTAATAAGTTCTTATGGAGATATCTCTTCCTTTCATGGGGATAGGTTCTATGAGCCTTGTTGCCATCAATAACAACATACCAGAGCAGTGTCTCTTGCCAACATTTTCTTGCTTGTTCTGCTTTGCATATGATCTTTCTCCTCCGAAAAATGTTCTACCTTTCTAAAATTTACCTCCTTTACCTGTCTGTCTCTGATCATGTCACTTATTCAACTTCTCTTCAATCTTCAGGGCAAACTCAATTCTTCTTGAATGTTCAATCTTAGTCCATTGATGTATCTAGCCACTTTCTCCTTGCTTGCATCACTGTGTCATTTTCTTATGATCATCTTATGAAATACTTTAGTATACTGCTTCATAGATTTCTCCTTTTGTTTCAGGTTTCACAATCTTTTCAACAACTCCAACTCATAGTCCGTAGTTATGAATTGATTCTTCAATTTTGTCACCATTCTATCCCACTTTGTAATCTTTTCTTTTCCTCTTCTATTTCTATCCAACTAAACTTCTTTCCACCATATAGCAGCATGTCCTTTCAACTTTGTCTTCACAAATTTCACCTTCTCTAGATCTTCAACTTCTTCATATTCAAAGTATTCTTCCATGTGGTTTATCTAGTCAATCAACTCTTTCATATTCAAATTTCTAGTGTAATTTGGTACTTCGACTCTAGGTCTTTTCCCAATCTTTGAAATAGCTTGCAACATCTTGATTTGATCTTATTCTTCTTCTTCATCACCTCCTAGGGTTTCACCAGTTTGATCGGTAGATTGAAATTCTTCTTCATCATCACTTTTAGCATTAGGTCTAGGTGTCAATCCTATTCGCCTATCTTCCTCAACATCTAATTAAATTCGTATTGTTTTCATCATTTCCATCATCTCATCCATTCTACCAATCATTGTTCCAACCACAGGGATTCTCCTCGATGGCATTCTTCCTAGGATCAAGTGCAAACTGCCTCAAATTTAGTGATCAGGATACAAGGTGACAACTACCTCACAATCAGCGATTGGTTGTAGCACAAGTAACCTACCTCAGATTCAGAGATCTATCCACAACAGGAGTTTATGGAATTCCTTTGCCAAAATTTCTCAATTCATTCCCAAAGATTTGAACTTTCACTCTGATACCACTTGGTGCAGTTGTTGGTATGTGGCGACTGATCATGCAAGTACAAAAAAATTTTCCCTCTTTTTTGCACAATCAGAGTCAATTGTTAATTTTTGTTAACCGACAAAAGAAAAATGACATTGCAAAAGCATAATTCTAGAAGCTTCCAAAAAGTTTGTTATAATCGGCTAGGATGTATGTTATAGTGATGTATTCACGAGATTGTAATCTATTTTGCACTGGATAATAAAATCATTGGATGGCTGAGTGTCTATGGATGTAGCCCATATTGGGTGAACCACATTAAATTTCTATGTTGATCTCTTTTGTCTTATTCCTCATTGTTATATTTGGGTTATTTAATTTGAATATAATTTTTAGTGTTTATTGCTTTGATCTTCCTGAACCCTAATAGAGCAGGTTGTGTTTGATTATCATCTTCAGGAAGGTCTCACAATTGAGTGGGAGTCTCATGGTTAAGTGGAAGCAATGGTGGATGAGGGTAAATTGAAAGTAGATAAATTCAATGGGAAGAATTATCACTTATGGAAGATGTAGATGGAGGATTATCTCTATTAGAAGGACTTATGGAGGCCGTTGGAAGGAAAATCTAAGAAACCAACATCAATGGCTGATGAGGATTGGGATTTGTTGGGTATAAAGGCACTGGAAACCATTCAGTTGTGCCAGGCACCATCTGTGGCATTCAATATAACAAACGCAAAGAAGAGAGATGAATTGATGAAAGCTTTGGCTAAATTGAATAATAAACCCTTGGGCTCAAATAATGTATTTCTCATGAAGCGTTTGTTTAATCTAAAAATGATTGAATGTGGATCTGTGTCAGATCATTTAAATGAGTTTAATACGATTACCAGTTAGTTAACTTCTGTAAAAGTGAAATTTGATGAAGAGGTGAGGGCTCTCTTGGTTTTATGTTCTTTGCCAGAAAGCTAGAATAGCTTGGTAATAGCTGTAAGTAACTCTATCTTTGGTTCAAATACTTTAAAATCTAATGATGTTGTTGGTATTATCATTAGCAAGGAAATGCGAAGGAAAAGCATAGGTGAGACTTCAACATCTAGTAATACTTTGAGTGTAGAGAACCGGGGGAGAACAAAGGAGAGAGGAAAAAGCCCTACAAATCATGGGAAGTCACAAGGGAAGTTGAAGAAAGGAAGATCTAAATCTAGAGGAAGAATGGATTGTTGGCACTATGGAAAGCTAGGACACTTGAAGAAGGATTGCTGGTCTTGAAAGGGAAAACAAGGAGACATACAACATGATGACAATAAGGAAGCTAATGTTGCAAGTAATAAATTATAGGATGCTTTAATTTTGTGTTTAGATTATGCTAATGATTCTTGGGTAATAGATTCAGGGGATTCATTTCATGCCACACCCCATAGGAAATATTTTGTAGATTATGTTCAAGGTGATTTTGGACAGGTATTTTTGGGTGATGATGAACCCTGTCAGATTGTTGGAAAAGGAAAGATAAAAATTAAGTTACATAATGGAAATGAATGGTTGCTACAAGAGGTAAGGCATGTTCCAAATTTGAGAAGAAATTTAATCTCTGTAGGACAACTAGGTAGTGAAGGCTATATAATTACCTTTTCAAGCAATGTCTAGAAGGTCACTAAAGGTGAATTACTAGTATCTAAAGGTGAAAAGGTAGGAAAATTGTATTTATGTACTAGTAATACTTATTCTACCTTAGCTGCTACAGAAATAGTTGCTACTAAGACAGTTATAGTACTTGCTACAGGGACAACAATAGAATTGTGGCACCATAGACTTGGGCACATGAGTGAGAAAGGGATGAAGATCCTTCACTCTAGAAAGTTGCTGCCAGGTTTGAAGAAGATTGACTTGGAGTTCTGTGAAAATTGTGTTTATGGAAAATAGAAAAGAGTGATTTCTCAAAGTTGGGAAAGAGAAGAAGAGAGAAATTAGAGCTTGTGCATTCAGATGTATGGGGACCAGCTCAGGTATCGTCTCTTGGTGGCTCTTGCTATTATGTTACTTTTATTGATGATGCAACTAGGAAAACATGGGTGTATTTCCTAAAACAAAAATTAGAAGTATTTGAAACTTTTAAAACGTGGAAAGCTTTGGTTGAGAATGAGATAGGAAAAAAGTTGTAGTGTCTTAGATCTGATAATGGAGGTGAGTATTGCAGCAAAGAATTTGAGAATTATTGTTCATATAATGGAATCCATAGGCAGAAAATGGTGTGTCTGAAAGGATGAATAGGACGATTATGGAGTGTGCAAGGAGCATGAGATTGCATGCTGGACTACCCGTACACTTTTGGGTAGATGTTGTACATACCATTGTTTAGTTAATAAATAGGGGACCTTCAAATCTTTTGGATGGTGGCATTCCAGACAAGGCATGGATGGGTAAAAAGGTAAACTATTCATTTCTGAAAACCTTTGGCTATGAAGCTTTTGTCCATGTTGATATTGAAAATATAACCAAATTTGAGGCTAAGTCTAAAAAATGTACCTTCATTGGATATGGAGTAGATGAATTTGGTTATCGGTTATGGGATTATGAAAATCATAAAATCATTAGGAGTAAAGATTTTAATTTTATGAGAAGGTCATGTATAAGGATCAACTGCAAGAAAAGAAGCATGAACATGCCAAAAAAGAATATGTGGTGCTAGATGAGATTCTAGAAAATAAAATACCAGAGGTACCTGATGCTTAGCAATAAATAGTTATCCCACAGACTCCTGCAAGTGTTAAATGTTCTATAAGGATACGTAGACCTCTAGAAAGATTTTCTCCATCATTATATTCTATATTATTAACTAATTCTGGTGAACCTGAAGTTTATGAAGAAGTAATGCAGGTAGATACCAAAAAGTAGTGGGAGATAGGCATGAAAGAGGAAATGGATTCCTTGCTGCAGAATCAGACTTGGGACTTAGTCCAATTATCTGCAGGTAAAAGAGCATTGCCAAATAAATGGGTTTATAGGTTGAAGGAAGAAGATGGAGGCAAGAAAAGATACAAGGCCAGACTCGTGGTAAATGGTTTTGCATAGAAAAAAGGTATAGATTTTGATGAAATATTTTCTCTGGTTGTAAAGATGACTTCTATTAGAACTATTCTAAGTCTTGTGGCTATAGAAGACTTGCATCTTGAATAGCTAGATGTGAAAACAACTTTTCTCCATGGGGATTTGGAAGAGGAAATATACATGCAACAACCACAGGGATATGAGGTCAAGGGTAAGGAGGATTTTGTGTGTAGGTTAAAGAAGAGTTTGTATGGCCTGAAGCAAGCACCTTGGCAATGGTATTTGAAATTTGATAGTTTTATGGCTGAACAAGGTTACAAAAGATGTCATTCTGATTATTGTGTTTATTTCAAGAAATTGGGTAATGACAACTATATTATCACGTAGCTTTATGTTGATGGCATGCTTGTTGCCAGGTCTAACATGCAACATATTAATGAACTTAAGCAGAAATTAGTAAATTTATTTGCTATGAAGGATTTGGGTGCATCAAAACAAATCCTTGGTATGAGGATCGCACAGGACAGGACAAACCTAAAATTATTTTTGTCTCAAAGTGAGTATGTAGAGAAGGTGTTGAGAATGTTTATTTTGATGGAAAATTAGATTTGTTAATGTTTTAGTGTTTTGATGTTTAAATCATCCTCTCCACTATACATTCAAGGATCTAGGGTCAAGTGATGAGCACTATCATACTCTAGGTCACTATGAGATGTAGGGAAACTAGGATTAGGGAATTTAATTATCAATTTTACTTCTATGCTCAATTGACCAATTAAAACCCTAATTATGCAAATATGGAAACAAATTGATGAATAATGGAAAAAGCTCTTGCAGACAGGAGTAAAATACCAAATCATAGAGTACCTATTTTCAGGGTTCTAAAGTGAAACAGTCAGGGACACTGGAGCGAGCATCCAAGTCCAAGATACGAGTTTCTTTGTAGGATCCAAACTTCCTTTTGACATTGATTAGCCTTGTAACTTCTATTTTCAGAAATTTGTTTGTGGAGGACACTAGAGTGAGCACCCAAGTCCTGGAAATGCTCCTGTGTCCTGCTTTTCTTCAGATCCCAAATCCTTGATGCCTGCCACTTCTTCCTGCAACTTCACTTTTCCCAAATGTGACATCTGTAACCTGCAATCATAAGACTTGGTTTAGGGGCTGTGGTGTTTAGAGGCTTGCCTTAGTCAAGCCCCAAAGGACACTTAAGTCTCCAAACACCGTTGTCAGATAGAGAGTGCATTCCCTTATGAGGTAGAGACAAAAACTAAAGGAATCAATGATGAAAACACAATATTATGTCACCTTGTAGTGAATCTCTCATGGGAGGAAGATGCTCTTCATTCCATGAGGAAATTGATGCTCAAATCTGCAAACAAACACATAAACCACACAAATCTACTCTTGCAACACAATGAAAGCCTTGAATCACCTTGAGAACACAATAAATTGCCAGTAATCATCTAGTTTACAAATGAATGCCTTAACATGCTTTTATATGCAACTACAAACACTCTTGCCAAGATTTCAAAAATCAAAACTTACCGTGTCAGAAAAAGGACCAAATAATGGTCATAAACTGACACTTAAATTTTGGACCTGACCCAAAATAGGGCAGGACTAGGGCGCGGGCATCCAAGTCCTCCCCCCTATTTTGGGTAGGGCTAAGTTGAAGGGGTCCTCCTAGGTCCACTTTGCTATGAAACCTAGGCCGCATTCCATCCAGATGCCAAAATATGAACTAAGATGTCCTAAATGCATGTAAAAGACCTGGGAGATAAACCTTATGATGGAAAAGCCCCCAAGGGGAAATTTTCTGACATTACATTTAGCCCCCACTTTAATGTATGTATAAATGTAAGGCCAATACATGCATTAAAGTAAGGTCACAAACATAGCAAACATGCCAAGCACAGAGAAGACACGCCAATCTCATAGAAGATGGTAACATGCACACAAAACATGAAGAAAATAGTTACAGTCACATAGAACATGGAGAAGATAGTCAATGCATTGAAGACACATTAATGCATGGAAGACAGGCATGATTTTCTTTTCTTTTCTTTTTTCTCATATATATGAAATGCAGATGCAAGTAATGGAAAGTAAACAAACCTCCCATAATACAAGATGCACTACCTTAGGGCACAGGTCTCTGTATATATGGGGCAACACACACGTAAGACACGTAAAACCTCCCAAAATGTAGGAAACACTACCTGAGGGCATTGGTCTCTACATATGGAGCAACAAACATGCCACACAAAACAAGCATGCCAAGACACACACACTTGAAGACACAGAGAAAACACGGTAGACAAGCGATGGAGTGTACCTATTTCTAGGTCCAACACCATCTCAGGCACATTACAAGCACACACCAATGATTGTGCTTCACCACAACAATCATCAAAGACACACTTAAGGGTTGAGTTATTTACATAACTGCTCCCCGCCTCCGTAGAGGACTTTTGAAAATGACAGGATGATGCAATCTTCTCTGAGAAATACACCATCCCCGCCTTCATAGAGGGCTTAAGATAAAAAGGATATACATGATATCCCACCTCTGCAGAGGGCTTACATGATTGATTGATTGAATGCAAACAAACTCAGGATGCAGGAAGTACTCATCATACTAGCCTACACCTGAGGACAAGCACATTGCTAACATCTACAATAGAAAACTTACCTTATATATGCCCCCACCTAAAGGTGGTTGATATTAGGTATCGATAACAAGCACGTTAAGGTAGGAAGAAAACACAAAAGGGAACACAGAATTTTGCAAAGCCCATGCCCCTCAGAGGTGACATGTACTTTATGATCGCCAAATGTTCCCACAAACACATCCTTGCAAGAAACATGTTAGTGTCTACAAGATCATGATAAACAACAACATCAATGCATATGATTAACCACGCAAAGAGACAATGTTATACAACAAATTCAAAGTTCAAGGATGACTGTAGGGCTATATCATGAAGCTCTCTGAATCAAGCACCACCGATGCCAGATTCAATGGAAAACAAAGGTGCATAGAGTAGCAGTATTGTTAAGGTTTATAAATGTGATAGAAACATCATAAAATTCACTACGCGAAAAGCATGAGTGCTTCCAATAGCCAAGTGTCAGATAAAATATACAACCCCATCATCATATTAGGAACTAAGTCCATTTTTTGATTGCTCTCGAAAGGGACACTAGGTCTACATCAGTATAAATGTTTGTTGTCATTCACCCGCTACATGGAAACACTAGAGGAAGGGAAACAATAAATAAGAGAGGAGAAACAAGTGTCTTAGGGACAGTCACGTAGGAGGGTGCCCCCAGGTCACCAACCACGATGCTATGTCTGTAAGACACAACACTCAACAATGAAATTAGAGAGAGAGGCAATTTAGAAGAATGATGATACAAATAGAAGAAGGTCACAATAGAGGTAGTCTCCTGGTATCTTGGACCTTACGGGAGAATCCAAGGTCATCCTAGGAGGCCTAAACAACACATAACACATCACGGGGAAAGCATCATGAGAGAGATAAAGGGTTAGAGATACTTACCAGGTAGCACCATCGTTAAGAACCTGCATATCTAGGATATCTATCATGTTGTTTTGATCTTGTTGAATTAATATTACGTTTAGGACGATGAGAAGCTTTCTTTTATTTAAAAGGATTATATCCAATTCCACTTGAGTAATGTGTTGAAGAGGATTCTATAGGTACTCAGATCCCTTGTTGATTTACACCACATCCCTTACCTTCATATTCACAATTGTTATAAAGGATTTTAAATCCTCAACCATAAAGGGATGTCATTTCCTTAGAAGATGGTGAAGCCTCATAGGTATCATAATTTGTAGTGTAAGTGAGAGTATTATCTTTGTTTTCTACCCAAGAAGCTTTGTTTTTCTTAGTTGCTTCATAAGATTGCTTAGGTTAGATCGATGCAAATTTTGATGTGTCAAGGCTATTAATTTTATATTCCCCTATACTGCAAGGATTAAAATCCAATGAACCCCAATCACCATAAAAAAAGTACATTTGATGGTTGAGAGTCTTGCACAAAATTAGTCATTGATGGATCCCTTCACAAATTGTTTAAGTTCATATGATTGTAAGCTGGTTTTTGCATTTCAATGTGTAGACAGCTATCTGGTTTAGGATCAGCATGAATAGTATGAAGTTTACCTTTGAATATAAATTTGATTGAATGATGCAAGGTGGAAGGAACTGCCCCCAATGCATGAATCCAAGGTCTACCAAGAATCATGTTGTAAGATAAAGAACAAGGCATGACATGAATCAGGGTAGGCACAAGTATAGGTCCTACTTGTATAGGTAGAGTTATAGTGCCCACATACTGTCATCCAACATTATCAAAGCCACGAATGCTAATGCTATTTGGTGTGATTTGTGATGTGTCAACATTGATTTTGTGCAGTAGGTCAATGCTACAAACATTAAGAGCTGATCCATTGTCAATCATAACTCATTTTACCAACGTTCTATTTATTGTGACAAAGATTATAAGAAGATCATATTGGTTTTGAACTTCAATTGACGGTAATTATTGTGGTTGAAAGAGAATATTTGTTTTTGTCACATGCATACTATCCAATATGGCTGCTACATCATTCAGCTTAACAACAGGTGGCACAATCACCTTTTGTAAAGCTTCTTGGAGCATTCCATGGTATGTAGGAAATGTTTGTATCAAATCTCAAAGAGAGATCTTAGCTTGAGTAGCACGAAGCTGTTTGACAAGATCATACTCTTGACCACTTTTATGAGTAAGATGAGGTGGTGGAGGGAGCATAGGTTGAGAACATGGAAGAGAGATAGGCACATGCAGTGCTTGGTTACTTTGCTTGTTATTATGGGTGTTGTATGTGTGAGCGATCACATTGTGGTGTGGTTGTTGTAACACATTTTAAACACCTTGAACCGTAATCACTAGTTTTAAGAAAGAGAGTGCACTAAGTGCCCCTCAGACAATCATTTTAGGAATATTGCTATGAAGTCTATTAACGATTATTGAATTAACATTGTTTCTCTCTTGATTACACCCAATATTCATCCCCAAAGGATTTAATGTGAGAGACCTTGTCTCATCCACTAATGCTACATCTTGTCCAGGGAGAGCAATGGGATGAGAGGAAGGTACATCATCATCATCATCATACTCTGTGGTGGAAAAAGGCTTTTCGTTCTCATCTTTCTCATCAGTATTCCTAGAGATGAATTTAGTTAAATCATCTAATATCAAAGGGTATGCTCCTATGAATAGTGTGAAGCTATTAAAATCATGTGTATAAAAAAGTAATTGCAGCTCATATTTAGAACATATAGAAGCATCAATACCACTTGCAGAAGCTATGTGCTCTAGAACATGAGGATTCTTATTAGTGAAATTAGAGAAAATTTCAAAATCTAGGATATACTCATGCAAATATTTCAGAGATGAATAACATAAAGATGCCATTATCAATGTCTGATGCAAAGTTATCAAATTTATGTTTCCAAATCAATGTAAAATCAGATTTTAAATTTTTTTCAAAAGATATGCAAACGAGAAGTGCAAAACTATATGCAAGAATGACCTAAAATGCTTGATTTTTTGTACTTTTTCAATGCAAATGAATGAAACAAAGGATGTTGTAAATATTTTGATCAAGGAAAGAAACTTATATGTCTGATATCAGTCCAAAACAAAAATAATATCCTTCTCAACACACTCTTGATGCAAATCCAAGCTAGTGCCAAGCCAAACTATAGTGAAAATATGTCAAAATAGGCACTTTTTTCACCAAAATTCAGTGCAAAAGATCATAACAAAGAGTGTTGTGAGGAAAATGATGATGGAAAGAAAATAATATCAGTAATAACAGCCAATTTATGCAAAAATACCCAACACAACACGCTTTTAGTGCCACTTAAGGTCAAACCCTAGTGAAAATATAGCAAAAATAGGCTATTTTTCATGGTTTTTCAAATCCAAGACCTAGAAAAAGGGGTGTTGTAATGAATTTCAGGATGTGAAGAAAATAAAATCAATGATATCAATCTCACCTCAATCCATAAAATTGATCACAACATGCTTGGAGTGCAAACTAGGTCAAATCCTAGGGCAAAAATAGTCAAAATGTGTAGTTCTTTGCAAAATTTTCACTACAAGAGCCCGATAAAAGGGGTGTTGTGAAGATTTTTTATGAGGGGTAGAAAATTATTAGCATAATAACATAAAATTAATGCAAAAATACTCTTCACAACACACCTATGGTACAAGTTTGGAGAGTCGATAAGGCCAATTTTAGTGAAAATCGGTGTTTTTGAAGCCCTAGGTTTGAGATCTTGGGACAAAATGCTATGTGAATGTTTTGAAGTCTGATTTATTATGTAAATTAATTACTCTTAGATCTGAAAATTATTTTCAAGCTTGAACATGCAAAATGTCCATGCAAATCTAATGAAAATGCATGAAAATTGCTAGTTTTTTGTTGAAATTTTCTATGCAAAAATGCAAATATTCTAAATCTAAATGCAAATTTACACTAAAATGCAAGACTATAGAAAAATTTAAATTTGAATGAGCCTCTAAAATTAGTATAAAAATCTGAGAAAAGATTTTGCCTACTAACCCTAGATTTTGGAATTATTAGGTTATATCAAAATTGTCAAAATTTCCACAAAACCTTAGCAATTAAATGATAAAAATGCAATGCAAATTTATGAATTTTCATGTTTTTCTATATTTAATATCAGATCTGATGCAAAAATCATGAATTAGGAAAATTTAGAGAGAAATGATGCAATTTAGTAAGCCAAACAATGCAATTTTTTTGAATTTTTCAAAATTTTCTTTTTTTTTGAATTTTTCTCAATGCAATAAAATAAATGACTATATGAATGAATGAAATCAATCCAAATATGAATACACACACTCAAAAAGTTGAAATTTAATTCCAAAAACACGGGTTCACCAAAATATTTAATGGAAAATTGGATTTGTTAATGTTTTAGTGTTTTGATGTTTAAATCCTCCTCTCCACTATACATTCAAGGATCTAGGGTTGAGTGGCGAGCACTATCATACCCTAGGTCACTGTGAGATGTAGGGAAACTTGGATTAGGGAATTTAATTATCAATTTTCCTTCTTCTATGCTCAATTGACCAATTAAAACCCTAATTATACAAATACGACAAGAAATTGATGAAGAACAGAAAAAGCTCTTGCAGACAAGAGTAAAATACCAAATCACAGAGTACCTATTTTCTAGGTTCCAAAGAGGAATAGTCAAGGACACTGGAGTGGGCACCCAAGTCCAAGGTACCAGTTTCTTTATTGGATCTGGACCTCCTTCCGACACTGATCAGCCCTGTAACTTCTTTTTTTAGAAATTTGTCTGCGGAGGACACTAGAGCAAGAACACAAGTCCTAGAAATGCTCCTGTGTCCTACTTTTCTTCAGATCCTGAATCCTTGATGGCTGTCGCTCCTTCCTACAACTTCACTTTTCCCAAATGCAACACCTATAACTTGCAATCACAAGACTTGGTTTGGGGGTTGTGGTGTTTAAAGGCTTGCCTCAGTCAAGCCCCAGAGCACACTTAAGTCTCTGAACATCGTTGTTAGATAGAGAGTGTGTGCCCTTGTGAGGCAGGGGCAAAAACCAAAGGAATCAATAATGAAAACACAATATTATGTCACCTTGTAGTGAAGCTCTCATGGGAGGAAGATGCTCTTCATTCCATGAGGAAATTGATGCTCAAATCTGTAAACAAACACATAAACCACACAACTCTGCTCTTGCAACACAATGAAAGCCTTAAATCACCTTGAGAACAAAATAGCTTGCCAGTAATCATCTAGTTTACAAATGAATGCCTAAACATGCTTTTATATGCAACTACAAACACTCTCGCTGAGATTTCAAAAATTAAAACTTACCGTGTCGGCAAAAGGGCCAAATAATGGTCATAAACTGACACTTAAATTTTGGACCTGACCCAAAATAGGGCAGGACTAGGGCGCGAGAAATCAAAAATTACCTAGTTGGAAAAAGGACCAAATAATGGTCATAAACTGACACTTAAATTTTAGGCCTGACCCAAAATAGGGCAGGACTAGGGCGTGGGCGCCCAAGTCCTCCCCCCCTATTTTGGGTAGGGCTAAGGTCAAGGGGTCCTCCTAGGTCCACTTTGCTATGAAACCTAGGCCTCATTCCATTGGGATGCCAAAATATGAACTAAGATGTCCTAAATGCATGCAAAATACCTAGGAGCTAAACCTTATGAGGGAAAAGCCCCCAAGGGGACATTTTCTGACGTTACAGTTTAACATGTAAAATGCAAAAGAAGTTAGTACACCTTTGTGTAGTCCTTTTAAGTTGACTAAGGAGATGTGTCTAAAGACACAAGAGGAGGAAGACAAAATGTCTAAGATACCATATGCATCAGCAGTTGGCAGCTTGATGTATGCAATGGTATGCACATGCAGTGGGAGTTGTAAGTAGGTATAGGAGCAATCTGAGAATGGAACATTGGAATGTTGTAAAATGGATTCTTCGATATTTGAGATGTACTACTTCAAAGAAACTATGTTTTAGAGGAACAAATTCTTATCTAAAAGGATATGTTGACTCTGATCTGGTGGGTGATATTGATAGCAGGAGGAGCAAGGTATGATTTTACTATAGGAGGTACTACAATCAGTTGGATTTCAAGACTACAAAAGGTTGTTGCGCTTTCAACCACTGAAGCTGAGTATGTTGTTGCTACGAAAGCTAGCAAGGAGATGATTTAGTTACAACTTTTTCTGGAGGAATTGGAGCAACAATAAGAAGATAACCCTTTGTACAGTGATAGCCAGAGTGCCATTCATCTTGCTAATAATTTAGCTTTGCATTCAAAAACTAAGTACATACAACTCAGATACCACTGCATCCGGTCAGTATTGGAGGATGGGCAATTGAGGCTAGAGAAAATTCACACAAGTCAGAATCTTGCAGATATGTTCACAAAGGCAGTTGCATAGGAGAAACTAATTTCCTCATTAGTTTATGTTGGCCTTCACAACTGATAATGGTGGATATAAGAAACTAGCTAGGCCTGTAATCCAGTGGGAGCTGCAAGTGCAGCGGTGTCATCCAGGATTAGTCTCCAAGTGGGAGATTGTTGGTATGTGGCGACTGATCATGCAAGTACAAAAAAATTTCCCTCTTTTTTGCACGATAGGAGTCAGTTGTTAATTTTTGTTAACTGACAAAAGAAAAATGAGATTGCAAAACCATAATTCTAGAAGATTACAAAAATCTTGTTAAAGCAGCTGGAATGTATGTTACAATGATGTAGTCATGAGGTTGTAATATGTTTTGCACCGGATAATAAAATTATTGGATGGCTAAGTTTCTGTGGATGTAGCCCATATTGGGTGAACCACGTTAAATTTCTGTGTTGATCTCTTTTGTGTTATTCCTCATTGTTATATTTGGGTTATTTAATCTGCTTATAATTGTTAGTGTTTATTGCTTTGATCTGCCTGAACCCTAACAACATCATAGTAGGAGGGTTCACAGAATGAACAGTCCAGACCATTCATCTAGAGTAAACACAACTGAAACAACTCAAGATATGAATCAAATGCTAATTCAGCCATTTAATGTATCATAGAATTTAAATACAAATTAGCTGGCAACATGCAGGCTTACAACTAGGGCTCACAGGCCTGATTACATAATATTAGAATATGCACAAGATATAGCTTTGAAGCTCCTTCCCAAAGAATTCAAACTATCAACTATGAATCAATCACTAACTGCTTTCCTAGGCGTCTATTACATCAATGTATATCATCTACGGATCATAAGATTCCTCCACATCATCCAAGGAAGATCACAAACTCTAATTAAGAATTGTAACATGCGTACATGGATAGGTCAAACCTAAACATGAACTCCTCCACAAGTGAATGGAATGAAGTGTAGATCTCAAGGAAGGTTAGCCACAAACCATAGAACATTGAAACATGTGTTATTTAGCTCCACAAGGTGAGAAATGCTCCGCAAGTCTTCTCCTTCAGTTGATTTGTCTGAGACTATCAAGATGCTTTGTTCTAAGAAAATAGTCGATCATCTGATATGATAACTTCTCAGTACTTAATCCAAATGCTCTAAATTCTAGATATGATGTAGATAAATGAATCTATATACTAATTCTAGCTCTACAAGAACTAAAATGCAATTGTGGTAGAATGGCGACCAAAATACAAAAACTACTTCTGATTGAACTGACTGAACTGAACTGGAAAATGAAAAGAAACAAACTAGAATGCAAACAAATTGAAATGAAAATGTTTTTTTTGGGTTGATGCAATATTTCTTGTGAACTAGGGGATGCTCTTGCATCAAAGTTTGGGCCTTTGGTATGAATATTTGAGTGAGTTATGTTGACCAGAGTAAAAGTTGCTTTTTCTAAGTATTCACTAGTGACAGGGAGAATGTATTCTGCTCTACATTTCTCTATATTGAAGTTTCACAGTTTGTAGTTCTAGAATCAAGTTTGTATTGATGATAAGTGCCTTCAAATCTAATGGTTCATGATTTGGTGGTCTGCAAGCGATCTTTCCTTTATGACAGTAGATAATAGTTATGTTTAGGTGCTCCGGTTTGAAGAATCTTCTTGACAAAGTGATTACAATATGCTTGTGGATGTCTCCTAATCATATTCCTACCTTTGGATTGGTCCGCAAAGAGAAATTTAGATTGTGGATGAAGACTGTTCTTAGAAGACTTAATGTTAACACCAGTCTTGGCCAACTTGGTTGATTTCACTACTTGCGGAGATACATCGAAGATTATGGAAGCATGTCGTGACGTGGAAGATTGTACTTGAATCCTGGCTAACACATAATATGATCCACATACATCTTTCCCTTAGCTAATTTTGTTTAGGTCCAGACCTACTTCTATGTATGTTTGTAATGCCAACCTTAGAGATTGTTCCAATGGTTGATGAATGTAATGCCGACCTTGGTGTACATTCCAAGGTTGATGAATTGTATAAAAACATGTAATATAGTTTTGAAAAAGATGTCCTTGTGTGAAAATGTGAAGATAAGTGAAAGGGTGTAAGAAGAGCAGAGAAAAGGAGTTATACTGAGCTTCAATGGAACTAAACCCAAGCATGGAGTAGATGCTATCAAATCAGTTCACCAACCTTTGGTAGTGAGCCACCCCTTGGCAATGAGTCGATCTTGGCAGTGAGCCCTAACTTTTGCAGTGAGCATTTTGGGTAGTGAGCCCTAAGGTAGTGAGCCTCTAGTTTTTAGTATTGCTATAACATATTTATTTTTGTGGGTTAACACCCACCATGTTTTTTCCCTTATAGGGTCTTCCACGTAAAAAATCTGGTGTCTCATGTGTTGATTATGTTATTGTGTTGAGTTTCTTATTTCATGCCTTCATGATTAAATCTGAATAATAGTAAACAAGTGTTTGATGTGTTAATGTTCATAAGTAGTCAAAGTTTTGGAGACAACTGATTCACCCCCTGTTACAAATATGTGCCTAATCAGTGTTGTCATTAATGTCAACATATTCTTGTTGTCATTGGTGTCAATTGTATCCTATCTTGTTGCTTGACTAGAAGACTGGAAAGTTGAGGATTTGAGAAAATCAATAAAGATTAATGGATGTAGAACATATGAAAGTATAGAGGATTGTGTGAAGTAGCTCCAGTCAAGATTTGAGAGGTCCAGATGAAGATTTGAAGAAACTATGGCCATCTGAGTAGAACTGATTTTTGTAGTATTCAGAAGAGACAGAGTGACAGAGAAGTGGTCCGGATCTTTCTAGATATGTCAAATAATGATCTGCAGATCTAGAGGCATGTTTGGGAAGTCAGTTTGTATCATCCATTCAAGTGGTTCATGGTTTGGAGGTCTGCAAGCAATCTTTCTAAGATCGCAGTCATGGTAGATAGTATTCTTGAGGTTCTGGATGAAGATGCAAATGATTCTGATGATTTGGAGGAGTGTGGATGTTTTTGTTGAATTCATTGTGCTTGTGGAGGTCTTGGGATCATGTGACTACTGTGTTGGAGGTTCGCATTGAATTTTGAGCTTGTTGGTGAAGATTTCCTTCTTGGTGTTGTTATTCTTCCCAGTCCTAGCCAACTGGATGATTCAAGCATATTGCAGATGTTCTAGAAGCAATTATCTGAAGCGTGGCATGTTGTTGAAAGAAGATTCAAGTCTTAGCTATGTTTGGTTGACAACTTAGTTATTCAAATTAAGTAAGATGTTTGATGTGCTGACCTTGATGTTTATTCCAAGGTTGATGAAGCATATAAAGAAGTGTAGTTGAGTCATGGAAAATTATCCTTGAACGAAAATAATAAATTCGAAGAAAGGATCAAGAGTAGAACAAAGAAGAGGAGGAGTAGAAGAACAAAAGTAGAATAGAGTGAGGAGTTAGTGAAGAAGAGTTTGGAAGCAAAACATAAGTTTTATGATCATTCAATGAAACTGAACCAGGCATGAAGTAGATGCCATTTCTCAGTTAAATTCTTCCTGTGTTAATCTAATAATTCTTGTAGGCAGTGAGCCTCTCTTTTGAGCAGTGAGCCCGAAGGCAAGTGTCTTCCCATTCTTTTTAAGTACTTTTAACAGGGTACAAATCTTGTGGGCTAACACCCACCACAGTTTTTTTCTTAACTAGGTTTCCACGTCAAAAATCTTGGTGTCAAATGTGTTAATTATGTTTCTACTTTTGTGATGTTATTTCATGCTTTAATGTTTACATCATTAATAAATTTGCACATTGTGAAAGAAGATTAAAAGGAAGAAAAGGTTAAATTTTGGAACTGATTCACCCCCCCTCTCAGTTGTCTAGTCTAATCCCAACACCCCCCTCTTAGTTGTCTTGTGCATTTCAACACTAGATGGATATAGTCTTTTGCTAAAACATCCATATCCCTATCCTTGTGAAACCGTCAAATTCATCATGACAAATTGTGAAAATGTCAATCAAACAGGATATTTGCGCATGGATATAATTAAGTTTAAAATATCCATATCCATGTGAATGTCCATATCCACACCCATGACAACAGTCAAATTTATTCCTATCAGTGGATTTCTAATGCATGGATATTTTACACATGGATATAATTGAGTTTCAAATATCCATGTCTAAATATCTATATCCATATCTTGCATTACTAAAGAATCATGTCCCGCATACCCAAACCTTTGACTTTTCAAATGAATATTTTTGACTGGATATTTTACACTTGCCCAAATATCCATATCCATGCAAATATCTAGATCTATATCCTAAGTAAGGATTTGCTCCATGTGTCCCATCGTTGAATTTTTAATGGGATCTTTCACAAGGGATATCTTGCCATGGATATTTCATATATCCTGACCTTTTAAAAGCAAATGAACTCCCATTGCTTACTACTTTAGTCAATGATGTTTGACCAAGGTTTTTGCTGACGTCACCCAGACAGTGCCTGATAGAATATTCATCCTTTTTTCCTAGTCAAAGTCAAATGGACATTTTGAACTAGATATTCAAATTTTAAATATCCATATCCCAATCCCTTCCTGCATTTAATTCCATGCGTAAGTGTCATTGGCCTTTTAAATTTAAATGCATGCCTTTTGACAGATGTTGGATTTCTCCCGTGCCTAAATGATAAAGAATTACCTAACCACAAAAAGAATAATTAATATTCCCTAGTCAATGAATTTTTTAAGGATAAAAGGAGTTTATTCAATATTATCGATTATCAAAGCATTTGAGATAAAATTGTAGAGAGCTAAAAGTGATTAAAAGGCAAATTATAGGCGATCAAGGTGGTTTTACAGCAACTGGAGAATGATATTACAAAGAATGGAAATGGTGTACACAACTAAACGGTATCCATATCTGCATCTACATTAAAGTTGAGATCATACAACAGGCCTTTTGTCATTTTTACAGTTATAGTATAATTTTACACGATCAAAAGGTAAAATTCCCCTGATGAAGGTAATTCCTCTGGTAAATTCATGTTTGTATACATATTATGAGGGATTTAAGGTAATCTACGCATTTACACACATAAACCCTAGAATTAACTATGGGTGATTGTATCTTGCAGGACAATATGCACTAGTACAAAAACAACAATATGTGATTAAAAAACGAATAAAAACTGCTTATAAATGACTAAACTTGGTCACGTGACCATTAGTAGTTTATTACCAGTCATTTATAACGTGACCAAATTTATGACTAAACCAATTTTAGTCATTTATTTGGTCATTTTAATTGATTGATTTGGTAGCATATTTAGTCATTGATTTAGTCATATTATTCACTGAGCTTGGTCACGTGACCATTAGTGGTTTATTGCCAATCATTTATTTGGTTGTTTTGATTGATCAATTTGGTAGTATATTTTGTCATATTTATTCACTGATTTCTATCGATTGGTAGTATATTTAGTCAATTGGTAGTTTATTTAATTTTTTTGAGGTTTAAACATAAAACACAAAAAAACATAATCAATCATTCATTTGCACATAATGAAACACCTATTAAGAAGGCAAAATACTAAAATTTTATTGAGAAAAGGTGTTCTTACAGCAGATACAAGACTTAAATATATCTTTGCTTTGAAAAATGTGTTACAAAGTGTGTTTCTCAGTGCTGTAACTGAGAAAACTAAGTTACAATGCTATATTTTTTTCTTATACAACTCTAAAACATGAAAGAACTACTTGAAAAATGAAGCCTAAATATTTCATCATGGGCTTTTACATCTCAAAATCTGAATAAATCTATCAAAACTTGCTTAATATTGCTAATTGTTGCATTACTTCTTTTTCTTTGATACATCTCCCGCCTTGGTCTGCACAAATAGAACCCAACAATGTAATAAGTAAATTGCCCCTTTGTAATAGAAAGCAAATAAGTAACTTACTTTAACATGTTCTTTAAAAGAATATTTACCTTCTTGAATCCATGAATCTTGTTAGATCTGTTCTTAGAGGAGCACAAAATGACAAGAGGAGAACAAAACAAATTCCAAATGGTTTAGGGTGAATCAGACTTATAGCATATCCACTCCTTCAACCATAGTACTTATGTGCAATAGTGATACTTCTATCATAGGGAGTGATGGTGCTATAATATATGTTTAGAGATAGATAACCATTTAACCATAGAAGTGATATTTCCCAATAGATTATAAGTTTAAAATATCCAAGAATTCATATCACTTAGAGACATCTATAATAAAAGAACTAATAACATGGAAACATGCATCCATTAGTTGGTAAAATAAGACATTCTCGCATTGAGACTTGGTTAAACTAAGTTCCAAATGAGAGTTAATAAATCTTAACATATAAAGTTTCTAGCATCAAAATTCATACAAGCAAATATTGTTTATGAGAAGAAATGTTAAAACCAATACATTGTGTTGTCAATAGAGCCACAATGTCTCCAATAAATGAAGCAACCATAGAGATAGAAGGTCCCATTGGAGCTAGAAAAACACATCTATAACTTGCATAGAATAGGGTTGATGCCACTTGTCTTTGCTTCTGTGGAGTAGAATAAGCAGGTCAAGCTTAAAATGAGCACAAAAATTAATATCTTGAAAATTATTAAAATTAATGAGACTTTATCAAAATGCTTCATTCAATTATATATTCACAGCATAGCATCTACATAATCATTCAGTTCTCGAGTATATACATCCTTATTATAAATGTGCACTTCATCAAAGAAATAGAGGAACTTTAAGAGTGAAGCTTCTAAAAGAAGCTATCCTTCAAACCTCAAAGTTCCACACTCATTAGAGTCACAGACTAGTTATTTGACAAAAAGAATAAGAAAGATGCAGATTTAATACAACAAATGAGACAAACAACAAACCTAAGAGCTTAGCTGACAAACAAGTCTCCCAGCTATTCGTAATGAAGAAGCAATTAGAACACTGTATCTTGGAAATACAGATTCATCACTGCAATAAAATAATTTGGTCAACTTCAAGATTTAAACTTCCCAATGCCCATTATATCATATGCATTTGCAGCAAAATGGCATACAAAAATAGGATTTTGTTGAAACAGTTAGATCATAATATACATCATTTGTCAAAACTCAAAACATGTTAATTTATGCAAAAAATTTTAGGGGAAAATTGGATTTGTTTTGTTTAGTGTTTAAATCCTCCTTTCACCTAACACATTCAAGGACCTTTGGATCGAGTGGCAGAGCACTAATAGGTCCTTGGTCACTTACAAATGTAGGAAAACTTGGATTAGGATGTTTAATTATCAATTTTCCTTCTCTTGTGCTTGATTGACCATTAAAACCCTAATTTCGCAAATACGACTGCAAATGGAAGGATAACAGAGAAAGCTCTTGCAAAGAGAAGGAAAATATCAAATCACAAAGTACCTATTTTTGGGGCTCCAAGGCAGAAAATTCGGGGACACAGGAGCGGGCGCCTAAGTCCAAGGCCCTGGTTTTTGTCTAGATCTAAGAACTCAATCTGCAACTCTTTCCTACTATTTCAGAGATCTTCCAATCATGGAACTTGGAGGACTAATGAGCGAGCGCCCAAGTCTAGGGAGTAGATTTTCTTCCTGTTCTACAATTTTGACACTCCAAGATGTCTCCCTGCAACCATGAAAACTTTGGGAGGGGGTTGTGGTGTTTAGAGGCTTGCCTCAGTCAAGCCCCGGAGGACACTTAAATCTCTGAACACCTTTGTCAAATAGAGAGTGCGTGCCTAGGGAGGCAAAGGTAAAAACCAAATAAAATAATGATCACAAACACAATATAATGTCACCTTGTAGTGAAGATCTCATGGGAGGAAGATGCTCTTCATTCCATGATTAAATGGATGCTTAAATCTATAAACACAAACATATAAACCACACAAATCTGCTCTTGCAACACAATGAAAGCCTTGAATCACCTTGAGAATACATAAACATCACAATTGCCATCTAGTTTACAAATGAATGCCTAAACATGATTTTATATGCAACTACAAACACTCCCGCTAAGATTTTTGTAATTCAAACTTACTATATCGGCATAGGACCCAAATAACGGTCATAAACCAACACCCAAAAATTGGGACTACCCCAAAATAGGGCAAGACTAGGGCATGGGCGCCCAAGTCCTCCCCCCTATTTTGTGTAGGGTTAAGCTCAAGGGGTCTTCCTAGTTCCCATTTGTCATTTTACCTAGGGCTCATTCCATCGGGATGCCAAATTATGATGCAAGATGTCCTAAATGCACACTAAAGACTCGGGAGCTAAACCTAAAGAGGGAAAAGCCCCCAAGCGGACATTTTCTGACATTACATTTAGCCCCCACTTTAATGTATGTATAAACACAAGGCCAATACATGCATTAATGTAAGGTCACAAACACAGCAAACACGCAAAGCATGGAGAAGACACGCCAATCACATAGAAGACAGTAACAGGCACACAAAACATGGAGAAGACAGTTACAGTCACGCAAAACATAGAGAAGACAACAAATGCATAGAAGACACATTAATGCATAGAAGATAGGCATGATTCTTTTCTTTTTCTTATATATATGAAATATAGATGCAAGTACTGGAAAGTAAACAAACTTCCCATAATACGGGATGCACTCATCGCGCAAGTCTTTAAATTGTATATATGGGGCAACACACACGCAAGACATGCAAGACCTCTCAAAATGCAGGATGCACTTATCAAGTAAGTCTTTAGACTGCATATGGGGCAACAAACACACCACACAAAGCAAGCACGCCAAAACACACACACTTGAAGACACGGAGAAAACATGGCAGACATGCGATGGAGTGTTCCTATTTCTAGGTCCAACACCATCTTAGGCACATTACAGGCACACACCGATGATTGGGCTTTGCCACAATAATTTTTGAAGACACGCTTAAGGGTTGAGTTAGTCATAGAACCGCTCCTCACCTCCGTAGAGGACTTTTGAAAATGACAGGATGATGCAATCTGCTATGAGAAATACACCATCCCCGCCTCTACAGAGGACTTAAGATAAAAAGGATATATGTGATATCCCGCCTTCAAAGAGGGCTTACATGATTGATTGATTGATTGCAAACAAACTCAGGATGCAAGAAGCACTCATCGAGCTAGTCTTTAAACTGTATCTAAGGACAAGCACATAGCTAACATCTACAACAGACAGCTTACCTTATATATGCCCCCACCTTAAGGTGGTTGATATCAGGTGTCGATATCAAGCACGTTAAGGTAGGAAGAAAACAGACAAGGGAACACTGACTTTCGCAAAGCCCATGCCCCTTGGAGGTGACATGTACTTCACGATCACCAAATGTTCCCACAAACACATCCCTACAAGAAACATGTTAGTGTCTACAACATCATGATAAACAACAACATCAATGCATATGATTAAACACACAAAATGCCAAGTTTATACAACAAATTCAGAGTTCAAGGATAACCGTGGGGCTATATCATGAAGCTCTTTGATTCGAGTACCACCAAGACTAGATTCAAAGACAAACAAAGGTGCATAGAGCAACAGTATTGTTAAGGTTTGTAAATGAGATAGAAACATCATCATAGTCACTACGTGGAAAGCACGAGTGCTTCCACTAGCAAACCATCAGATAAAATATACAACCCCATCGTCATATTAGGAACTAAATCCATTTTTTGATTGATCTCAAAAGGGACACTAGGTCCGCATTAGTATAAACATTTGTCGTCATCTGCCTGCTAGATGGAAACACTAGAGGAAGGGAAACACTAAATAAGAGAGGAGAAACAAGTGTCTTAGGGACAGTCACGTAGGAGGGTGCCCCCAATGTCACCAACCGCAATGCTATGTCTATAAGACACAACACACAATGATGAAATCAGAGAGAGAGGCAATATAGAAGAATGATGATACAAATAGAAGGTCACAACAGAGGCGGTCTCATATATCCTGGACCTTATGGGTGAATCAGGGGTCATCCCAGGAGGCCTAAACAACACATAACACATCACAGGGGAAACACATCATGAGATAGATAAAGGTTAGAGATACTTACCTATTAGGGTACCATACATATCTGTCATGTTGTTTTGATCTTGTTGAATTAACATTAAGTTTAGGACGACGTGAAGCTTTCTTTTCTTTAAAAGGATTATATCCAATGCCACTTGAGTAATGTGTTGAAGCAGATTCTATAGGTACTCAAATCCCTTGTTGATTTACACCACATCCTCTACCTATATATTCACAATTTTTATAAAGGATTTTAAATCCTCGACCATAAAGGGATGTCATTTCCTTAGAAGATGGTGAAGCCTCATAGGTCTCGTAATTTGTGGTATAAGTGAGAGTATTATTTTTATTTTCTACCAAGGGGACTTTAGGTTTCTTAGATGCTTCAAAGGACTGCCTAGGTGAGATCGATGCTACTTTTGATGTGTCAAGGCTATTAATTTTATATTCCCCTATATTGTAAGGATTAAAATCTAATGAGCCCCAATCATCACCAAAGAGTGCATTAGATGGTTTAGAATCTTTTGCAACATTATTCGTAGTTAGAGGCCTTGACGAATTAGCTTGTAAATTGTTTAAGCTCATATGATTGTAAACTGGTTTTTGCATTTCACTATGTAAACAGTTATCTGGTTTAGGATCAACATGAATAGTATGAAGTTTACCTTTAAATATAAATTTGATTGAACGATGTAGAGTGGAAAGGATTGCCCCCAATGCATGAATCCAAGGTCTACCAAGAATCATGTTGTAGGATAAAGAACAAGGCATGACATGAATCAGGGTAGGCACAAGCACAGATCCTACTTGTGTAGGTAAAGTTATAGTGCCCATGGATTGTCATCCAACATTATCAAAGCCATGAATGCTAATGCCATTTGGTGTGATTTGTGATGTGTCAACCTTGATTTTGTGTAGTAGGTCAATGTTACAAACATTAAGAGTTGATCCATTGTCAATCATAACTCATTTTACCAATGTTTTGTTTATTGTGACAAAGATTATAAGAGGATCATATTGGTTTTGAACTTCAATTGACAGTAATTCCTGTGGTTGAAAGAGAATATCTATTTTTGTCGCATGCATACTATCCAATACGGCTGCTACATCATTCAGCTTAACAGCAAGTGGCACAATAGCCTTTTGTAAAGCTTCTTGGAGCATTCCATGGTATGTAGGTGATGTTTGTATCAAATCCCAAAGAGAGATCTTAGCCAGAGTAGCACGAAGCTGTTCGACAAGATCATACTCTTGACCACTTTTATGAGTAAGATGAGGTGGTTGAGGGAGCATAGGTTGACAACATGGAAGAGAGATAGGCACATGCGGTGCTTGGTTTCTTTGCTTGTTATTATGGGTGTTGTATGTATGAGAAATCACATTGTGGTGTGGTTGTTGTAACACATTTTGAACACCTTGAACCGTAATCACCGGCTTTAAGTAAGAAGGTGCATTAGGTGCCCCCTACACAACCATCTTAGGAATAGTGCTACCAAGTCTATTAATAAGTATCTAATTAACAATATTTCCCTCTTGATTGCAACCAACATCCATCCCTAAAGTATTTAATGTGAGAGACCTTTTCTCATCCACTAATGCTACATCTTGGCTAGGGAGAGAAATGGGATGAGAGGAAGGTACATCATCATCATCATCATACTCTATGGCGGAAAAATTTTTTTCACTCTCATCTTTCTCATGAGTGTTCCTAAAGATGAATTTGGTTAAATCTTCTAATATCAAAGGATATTCACTCATGAGGAATATGAATTTGTCAAAATCAAGATCTTTGAGAAATGCATGCATAGATACCATAGAAAAATGACATGAATATGACATTGCATTGTTTTCAATGTAAACTTAGATTTTAAATCTTTCCAAATTTGATGCAAAAGACAAGTGCAAAAGAATGTATGAAAACAACTTAAAATGCTTGATTTTTTGTACTTTTTCAATGAAAATATATGAAAGGAAGGGTGTTGTAAGGATTTTGATTAGGGGAAGCTAATTATATGTCTGATATCAGTCAAATACAGCAATAAGATCCTTCACAACATACTCTTGATGTAAATCTAAGATAGTGCCAAGTCAAAATATAGTGAAAATATGTCAAAATAGGCACTTTTTTCACCAAAACTCAATGCAAAAGAGCATAACAAAGGGTGTTGTGAGGAAAGTGATTATGAAAATAAAATTATATCAGTAATAACAGCCACTTAATGTCAAAATTCCCAACACAACACACTTTTAGTGCCACTTAAGGTAAAACCCTAGTGAAATATAGCAAAAATAGGCTATTTTTCACGGTTTTTCAATTCCAAGACCTAGAAAAAGGGGTGTTGTAATGAATTTTAGGAGTTGAAGAAAATAAAATCAATTATATTAGTCACTCAATCCATAAAATTGATCACAACACGCTTGGAGTGAAAACTAGGTCAAGCCCTAAGGCAAAAATAGTCAAAATGTGTAGTTTTTCCCCAAATTTTCAATACAAGAGCTCGTTAAAAGGGTGTTGTGAAGATTTTTAGGAGGGTTAGAAAATTATTACCCTGATAACATCCAATTAATGTAAAAATAACCTTAACAACATGCCTATGGTGCAAGTTTAGAGAGTCAATAAGGTCAAATTTAGTGAAAATCGGTGTTTTTAAAGCCCTAGATTTGAGATCTTAGCACAAAATGCTATATGAATCTTTTGAAGTCTGATTTATGGTGAAAAGTAATTACTCTCAGATATGAAAATAAATTCCAAGATTTAATATGCAAAATGCCAATGCAAATCTAATGAAAATGCATGAAAATTGCTAGTTTTTGTTGAAATTTTCTATGCAAAAATGCAAATATTTTGAATCTAAATGCAAATTTACACTAAAATGAAAGACTACAGAAAAATTATAATTTTAATGAGCCTCTAAAATCAGTAGAAAAATCTGAAAGAAGATTTTGCCTACTAACCCTAGATTTTGGAATTACTTGGTTATATAAAAATTGTCAAAATTTCTACAAAAGCCTAGCAAATTAATGATGAAAATGCAATGCAAATTATTGAATTTTTGTGTTTTTATGTAGTTTATATCAGATCTGATGCAAAAATCATGAATTAGGAAAATTTAGAAAGAATTGATTTAATTTAGTAATCTATATGAAAATGCAAGCCAGGGTTTTCAATTTTTTACAAATTTTTCAATTTTTTTGTAATTTTCTTAATGCAATAAGATGATAGACTATATGAATGAATGAAATTAATTGAAATCTAAAGACACACACTCAAAAAGTTGTAATTTAAGTCCAAAAACATGGTTTCACCAAAATGTTTAGGGGAAAATTGGATTTGTTTTGTTTAGTGTTTAAATCCTCCTTTCACCTAACACATTCAAGGACCTTCAGATAGAGTGGCAGAGCACTAACAGGTCCTTGGTCACTTACAAATGTAGGGAAACTTGGATTAGGATGTTTAATTATAAATTTTCCTTCTCTTGTGCGTAATTGACCATTAAAACCCTAATTTTGCAAATACGAATGTAAACGGAAGGATAATAGAAAAAGCTCTTGCAGAAAGAAGCAAAATATCAAATCATAGAGTACCTATTTTTGGGGCTCCAAGGCGGAAAAGTTAGGGACACATGAGTGGGTGCCCAAGTCCAAGGCCCTATTTTTTGTTTGGATCTGAGAACTCAGTTTGCAACTCTTTCCTATTGTTTCAGAGATCTTCCCATCATGGAACTTGGAGGACTAATGAGCGGGCGCCCAAGTCCATGGAGTAGATTTTCTTCCTATTCTGTAATTCTGACACTCCAAGATGTCTCCCTGCAACTTCACTTTGTCTAGCTCCTCAACTTGTAACCTGCAACCATGAAAACTTTCAGAGGGGGTTGTGGTGTTTAGAGGCTTGCCTCAGTCAAGCCCCAGAGGACACTTAAGTCTCTGAACACTTTTGTCAGATAGAGAGTGCGTGCCTAAGGAGGTAGAGGGAAAAACCAAATGAAATAATGATCACAAACACAATATAATGTCACCTTGTAGTGAAGATCTCATGGGAGGAAGATGCTCTTCATTCCATGATGAAATGGATGCTCAAATCTGCAAACACAAACACATAAACCACACAAATATTCTCTTGCAACACAATGAAATCCTTGAATCACCTTGAGAATACATAAACATCACAATTGCCATCTAGTTTACAAATGAATGCCTAAACATGCTTTTATATGCAACTACAAACATTTCTGCCAAGATTTTTGTAATTCAAACTTACCGTGTCGGCATAGGACCCAAATAATGGTCATAAACCGACACCCAAAAATTGGGACTTCCCCAAAATAGGGCAGGACTAGGGCACGGGCACCCAAGTCCTTTCCCCTATTTTGGACAGGGTTAAGCTCAAGGGGTCCTCCTAGGTCCCATTTGTCATGTTACCTAGGGCTCATTCCATTGGGATGCCAAATTATGATGCAAGATGTCCTAAATGCACACTAAAGACCCTGGAGCTAAACCTAAACAGGGAAAAGCCCCCACGGGGAAATTTTTTGATGTTACAAAAATATCTCTTGTCGATTGCAAAAGACAAATCATGAAGCACGAGAAGACAATTTAAGCCCTAAGTAATGCATTCACCAATCAAGTAATTATAATGATTTATGCATGAAATGCTTACACAGCTCAATAAAACTAAGAACAAAGCTTTCATCCATGAATTATTCATCCACATAAAATTCAACAACTTGTTCCATTTAAAATATATCCAATTCATTAGAAGATAAGCCATCCAACTACTCTCTTCTAAGGAATAGTTAATTATATAAAAATGAGCAACAACAAAAAAATGAGATGTTGCATTTCAAGGATTACAAAATTAATACAATGGGAGCTTTGGAATAGGGTATAGACATCCATCAAAACATAAAGGATAGAGTAATTTTGTTAGATGTTGTAGTTGCAACTGCCCTAGTAGACATGTATGCAAAATGTGGAAGCATAGACAAGGCATATGAACTGTTTGATAGAATGCCTCAAAGAAATGTGGTCTCATGGACTGCAATGATTGCAGGATATGCACAAAATGGATTTGTTGAAAAGGCTTTAGAAATTTTAAAGAAAATTCAATTGGCTAGTGTAAAGCCAAATTCCACAACATTTTTCAGCATCCTCCCTGCTTGTGTCAATATTGCAGCTTTGGAATAGGGTATGGACATCCATCAAAACATAAAGGATAGAGGAATTTTGTCAGATGTTGTAGTTGCAACTACCCTGTTAGACATGTATGAAAAATGTGGAAGCATAGACAAGGCACGTGAACTATTTCATAGAATTTCTTAAAGAAATGTGGTCTCATGGACTACAATGATTGCAGGATATGCACAAAATGGATTTGTTGAAAAGGCTTTAGAAATTTTAAAGCAAATGCAATTGGCTGGTGTAAAGCCAAATTCTACAACCTTTGCCAGCATCCTCCCTGCTTGTGTTAAAATGGTATCTTTGGAATAGGGTATGGACATCCATCAAAACATAAAGGATAGAGGAATTTTGTCAGATATTGTAGTTGCAACTACCCTGTTAGACATGAATGTAAAATGTGGAAGCATAAACAAGATATGTGAACTGTTTGATAGAATGCCTCAAAGAAATGTGGTCTCATGGATTGCAATGATTACAGGATATGCACAAAATGGATTTTTTGAAAAGGCTTTAGAAATTTTAAAGCAAATACAATTGGCTAGTGTAAAGCCAAATTCCACAACCTTTGCCAGTATCCTCCCTGCCTGTGTCAAAATTAGAGCTTTGGAATAGGGTATGGACATCCATCAAAACATAAAGGATAGAGGAATTTTGTCACATGTTGTAGTTACAACTACCCTGTTAGACACGTATGCAAAATGTGGAAGCATAGACAAGGCATGTTAACTATTTGACATAATGCCTCAAAGAAATGTGGTCTCATGGACTGCAATGATTGCAGGATATGCACAAAATGGATTTGTTGAAAAGGCTTTAGAAATTTTAAAGAAAATGCAATCGGCTAGTGTAAAGCCAAATTCCACAACCGTTGCCAACATCCTCCCTACCTGTGTCAAAAAGGGAGCTTTGGAATAGGGTATGGACATCCATCAAAATATAAAGGATAGAGGAATTTTGTCAGATATAGTTGCAACTACCCTATTAGACATGTATGCAAAATATGGAAGCATAGACAAGGCACATGAATTGTTTGACCAAATGCCTCAAAGAAATGTGGTCTTATAGATTGCAATGATTGCAGGATATGCACAAAATGGATTTGTTGAAAAGGCTTTAGAAATTTTAAAGAAAATGTAATTGGCTGGTGTAAAGCCAAATTCCACAACCTTTGCCAGCATCCTCCCTGCCTATGTCAAAATGGGAGCTTTGGAATAGGGTATGGACATCCATCAAAACATAAAGGATAGAGGAATTCCATCAGATGTAGTTGTAACTGCCCTATTAGACATATATATGCAAAATGTGGAAGCATATACAAGGCACATGAACTGTTTGATAGAATGTCTCAAAGAAATGTGGTCTCAAAACAATGGTACCACATTCTATGAAGTTATCAACAATTGGTGTGATGAACTTTTATGCTCATTGGTTATTGTTTCATTTGTATTTGATGAGGGCTATAGGTCTTTTGGTTAATCATTGGTTGGCAATGATTGGAGTTATCTGCTGGGTGACGAATAGTGTGATCAAACTCTTTGTTGCCTTAGCTTTATTTCAGACTTATTCTTTTTGGAGGCTTATGATCATTTGGTGGCAAGTTGAATACTTGATTGGTGGGTTACAATGATGCTCTACTTTGTTGGGCTTGGTATCTACTCTTTGTTGATCTGATTTACATCAATATCCCTCCTAGTGTGGTATTTTCTCAGTTTTGATGTTGAGTTCCAGTTATAGCAACAACTTGTATGGATCCATTGTCAAAGACATCTTTTAGTTTGTAAGAACAATCGCATTACATCTTTAAGTTTTGGTCTTTCTTGCTTAGTTTTCAAATATTTTTCAATACTATTCTACTTAAAATGCTTACTTGCATTTCCTTTATATGTTTATCATGCTAATACTTCTCTCTTTGTTGCTCAATTTTGACTCAACACTATGCCAACATTTTTTCCAAATGCTATAACAATAAGCAAATCAATTAAAAAGGCCTTGATTTTAGAATTATTTTTCTTAAGGCCAATAGCACCTCTATAGCTAACTCCCAGTTGATAAGTATTGCTAGTGGCACTTCTGTAGCTAATTCAAGTATCCCCAATGTCTTTATGCTATTTTGGTAAAAAATTTATACAAAATAGTCACGAGTTTGGATAATTATCACTTACTCCATCTATAATCACATGGATCCTTCTTTTCTGTACCACCATAGAAAACATAAATTCATGTAACAACAACAACCATGGCTAATTGCTGGCATTTATGAATGGTTTATAAATCAAGAACAACAATGCTTGGTGATCATAAAAAATATAAATGGATTTTACAAGAGATAGTCTTGGGATGCAAGGTTTCTCTATCCATTGTGGTGTAATTCTTTTCTATTTTACTGAACAATCAATTTGCCAGATGTAATGGATGGTCTAAGACTCTAATTCATGCACTCCCTCATATGCAAACACAAACCAATAGAATACTTAGAGGCATGCATATGAATGTTATACTCCATGTCCCAATTTGGCTATTAAAAAATTGGAAAGCCCATCAACATTGTTTTTATTTTCTCAATAGCCTAGATTCCCATTCAAATGGTACCATTTTATTAACAAATAATCTTATGAATAGAATGCCTCAAAGAAATTGTCATCAACAAAGTGTTTCAAATAACACTTAATAAGGGTCACGTCACACAGCCTGACCATCAGAAAAGTTAAAAAAGACATAGGACCTTGGGCAAATCGGGACTACACTGGGTCAAATGGGATGAGCTCAAATATTACAAGAAGATGGAGTTTTAAAGCAAATACCCAGGTTCAAAACCCACAAGTCATGATAAAGAGTTGAAGATGGGTAAGATACCCTACAGACCATGTCCAGTACAAACACCCAATGAAGTTTGAAAGATGTGAAAAAGAATCAAATTACAATAGGCCTCTTAATGTTGATAGCAAGGCAAAATAAAAATAGAGAATTCATACCCAACTGATAGTAATTACCCTTTCAAATAAGGTCAAATAGTCTATTGTGCAAAAACTATTAAAGTTCCTGATTGATCTACTTATTTAATATATTTATTTTCTTGCAACCGAGGTGGGTTGATTCACAAAACTAATTTATCGAAGGATGACACAAAACAAACCTTAGAAGTAAACATCCTGTCATTTTTTGCATGGATTCTACTGCAATTATTTCTAATCTTACAAGTTGAAAAATAATACCAACAACAATGAGAAAAACTAACCTCCATGATTGGCAAGAATGACAATGGGAAGCCCTCCTAGATTAGATTTAAACGAAATACTAAAAGTATCAAATGTCTT
Source organism: Cunninghamia lanceolata (assembly GCA_027924645.1). Classification (NCBI taxonomy): domain Eukaryota; kingdom Viridiplantae; phylum Streptophyta; class Pinopsida; order Cupressales; family Cupressaceae; genus Cunninghamia; species Cunninghamia lanceolata. The sequence continues at coordinate 6,960,347 of BSBN01000209.1, forward strand.
ATAGCCGTTCTTGTTGTCCTTGGGATAATTCATCATCCCAACCATTGTTCCACCGTACTGAGGAATCCCAAAATTGCCAATAGCAATTTCATACGTGCCCTTTATATAATCCAACAATGTTACCCCCAAGCTATTCTTCTCCACTACAAATTTTCCCATGACAGGAGCCATGACAGAAAAATCATAGCGAAAACCACCACAGCTAAGCCACAGGTCTTCCTCCTCCCCATCTTAACCTCACTACTGCTAATTAAGTTCTTGCTTAAAACAAAAAATATTTACAACACCGTCAAAGAAATGAAACCCTAATTTTGATTAGGGTTTCAGGGTCTCATTATATTTTATAGATTCTAACCCCATGACCGCAAAAATAGCTACACCAGTGCAAATCAATAGAAGTCTATAACAATTTCCAGTGGGGTTTCATATCCCAGTATTTATTGGAAAAATCTAGAGCTAAACTAAACCATTTTGCACCAACAAAAAATAACTCATCTCTTCCTCCAATAACTCTATTTCTCTTTGAAAATCCATTGCATTTTGGAGATTTAGGCCGTCCAAAATTCTTCTAAGTCAAGACTCATCTAGAGTGACCTCCTTTTCAAATGCATCAAGCACCGCAAAAACATCTCTACAATAAACCCTAAGAGTAGTGAAGAAATGAGTGAAAATTTTAGCACCCATAATTTTTTTTATTACCCACTTTAATATCATATTGTCTAATTTTTATTTGTGTGACTAACTATTTAGTCATTTATAGTTGTGATTTTACCCGATGATCAAATTAGTCATTTATAGCTATGTTGCAAAAAATGATTAGAATTTAGTCATTTTTAGTTTTCGTAACTAAAAGTTTTAGTCACATAGTCATTTATTTGCCAAAATTCTACTAGTGATGCAAAAGCATCAGGATCATCATGATGTTGAGTTCAAATAGGATATGTTTCCTACTCCCAGAGCTATATGCCATAAATTTGGGTTTACATTAGACACACACTATAGACAAACATATCTGGATTCCTTTAAGGTAAGGATTCAAGTAGGGGACAATGATGAGATACTGAAAAATGTGGTATCGACCAGAATGTTTCATGCTACTAGATTACGTTATACATCCGAGGCTCTAGAGCTAGTTATTGAATGTGTTGCAAAAAATTATAATGTGGTGGCCAGGAGAGTGGAGCATCAAGGGTGAGTATACGAGTAAATGCACAAAGATGAGTCCACTTAAGGTGGAAGTTTCAGACTTTGAAAAAAACCCGAAATCAGGTAAACCAAAATGGGATCCTGCTTTTTATGAAACAGGATCCCGTTATGCTTCGGGATCCCAAGCCAAAAGCGGGATCTCGTTTTCTAGAGATGGGATCCCGTTTTAAAACGGGATCCCATTTCAAAATGAGATCCCATTTTAAAATGGGATCCCATTTCAAAATGAGATCCCATTTCATAAAAGGTTAAAATATTAACCTTTTATGAAACGAGATCCTGTTTTTTAGAAATGAGATCCCATTTCATAAAATTTGAATTTCTGACCCCATTTTTGCTATGGGTTTTGGGTCAATAAAAGGCTTGGGAACCCGACCCTTGGCTTTGGACCTATTTTGACTTGCAAGTTGAAGGTCATGTCAATGTCACAACAAAATAGTGACTTTGGGCATATGTCTGAAGGCCTTTTTTGTAGAATTTTTTGATGAAATTAAAACCCATTATAGAAGAGACAGTGTAAATTCTAAATATGTAATTTCTTTTACAATTGGATTATTTTTCTATTTTTCAATTAATTTATGATGAAATAGGTCTATAAACTTGAATTATCAGGGTTTTTTTAGTATTTTAATAACTTTTTATCAAAATTATTTTTTGTAAAAATAATTGTACGAAAAATGTACTCCAGACAATTCTTTTCAATTTGAAAAAAAAATCAAAAAATGATAAGTTTAGGTCATCTTATGCGTGACATACACAACGATTTTTTAAAACACCAACAATGGCCAATAAAAAATTAACAAAAAAAATTATTCAATAAAAAATTATAAAAAAATATGGAAAACGTGCTTCAGTGAGTTACGAATCTTTTCCCAAAAGGATTTAAAAAATATGATTATTGAGGTCAAAATATGGATGAGGTACACATGTATGGTATAGTAAAAAAAACGTGACTTTTAAATAGTGGTTTTTAGAAACGCTTATTAAAAATCAATTTGTATCATCTTGGTATTAAAATTTTTTACATATTTGGAAACTAGACTCTAAGTACTACATTTCATATTTATTGACTTTTTCCAATATTCCACCTTTAAGTGCTTTAAATTTTTAGGTCAAATGTGACAAATTCTGAAAATCAAGGAAAACATTTCCACTTTTTGGCCAAAAAGTGGACTCAACTTCTTGCACACACCCATACACCAACTTATTTGTGTAAAGCATTCCAGAGGAATTCAAGTTGCCCACTAACAGGGATATGTACCAAATAAATATGGAAGCCCTAGCTGCGGAGTATAATAATAATTATGCAGACTATAGGAAAATCATATTCTTTTCATGGAGGGTACTAGACAACAAGGTTAAGGTTGTATCCAAGATGACCCAACACTTATTTAAGTATAATTTTAGCCCTAAGGTGTAATACATGATGGTACTCCTCAGTAGGATGGTGGGAAAAGTAGATGTTGGAACACTGGAGCCATGGATGTATGGCTTGATCTGGATGGTGAAACATAAGAACAAGGTGGTTAGATGGGGTAAACTTATAAGTGACTCTCTTCATGATGGAATGGTGCAATGGAGAAAGAGGAGGAGCATTTTCTACATGACATCCTATGTCGTGTATGCATGTGCATACTGTTGATGCTCAGAATTGTGCTATTTCCAACACCAACATGGGAAACTCTGAAACGTGGGAATGCTCTTCAGAGTAACCTCCAGATTTTAAAGAAGCTGGCTCTTCTTTTATCTCAAAAGTGTTTGGGAAAAGGGATAGAGTTAAACAGTATCACGAATGTAACTAAAAGGAAACTAAACTATGGCAATGCGCCTGAATGTGATTTTATTTCTCAATACTAAGCACAGTGAAACTACTTTAAGATTCAGTTACATTCAAGAGAAAACAATGCATGATCAATGTAACAGATGAAAAAGCAAATAGGATCAAAGGCCCACAAATCAGAATATTTTGCAATAACACAGAAAATATCAGCAAAGGCACAGAACTCTGTCTTTATTAATTTTCCAGTCACATAAAAGGCACAGAATCATGCATAGTTACACAAACTCTCTGAATCAAGAAAACAGAACAAAGGCAAATGATATTACTGGCCACTACAAAAGATCCTCAAAGTTCTCTAACAATCTATGATGCAGCAAATTCTCTGTATCTCCAATGTTATCAAAATGTGTTATATCTATGGCACTGTAATCTGAACCCATATTTATAGCATAGAACCGGCCCCAAGATGCACACATGATCAAATCTCAATGGTCTAACTGAACTGGCGGTTAACTGAAAGTGTCTGTTAGAAGATCTCTTTCAAATTAGAAAACGGTTAGGCACCCTGCAAGTTCATTGGCTGCAACAGATACATGTAACTCCACCTTCTTGAATCAGGTACGAACGTGTGGCAGCTTCTGATAGTCTTTGCGACTATAAACCCTTGAAACAGTTGGCATTTGCGCACGCCTCTTTCTTGAAACTCCTTCATCTTTCCAGAACAATAAGAAACTAACACCTGGCATCTTCCGCGTGACTTACTTGATAAACTGCTTCTTTACCCCGGAGACACCGGAAGTCGACACTTGGCAGCGTCCGCGGCCCTTTCAAAAGATACATGGCAATGTCCACTTCACTCTGAGTCTTTACTGTGGCTTATAACAAGAGTGCTCGGGCCTTGCCATCTGTCATAGTCCACTGCACTGAAACTTTACGAAACATTAAAAAATGGGTCCCGCCAACCTCCGTGCCTGAGCAGCTTCAAAAAGGAAAAAGGGACAGGTGGCACTTTCCACTGATATGAGAAACTGTGTACGTGGCGGCTTCCGCTACACTTTGGGAGAAATTGTAGATACCTTTAGCGAGCCCTACGGAAGATGACACATGGCAATCTCCGCTGCAACTTTAAGAAACTCTTGAAACATTACAGGGTCCCGCAGAAGATGACACTTGGAGGCTTCCACTGCACCCTTAATGAAACTTAACTTTTACCAAACCTCTGTGGACATTGCCACTTGGCGCCTTCCGCGCTTACGCTGAGAAACTTAGTAGAAGCATTAGGGACTCACAAGAATCACGCGGATGGTGACAGATGGCACACTCCGCTAAAGTTACAAAAACATTAATCGGGGCCCACCAACCTCTCTTCACTTAGCGATGATACCAAAAGGGAACCCGCGGAAGATGACACTTGGAGCGTTCCACTGAAACTACTTGGGACATGTGGTACCTTCCGTGTAACTTAAAGCAACTCTAAATACACTCTCTGCTTCTACCACTTGGCGCCTTCCGCGCTCACCAAAGCTCTTAAAAGGGGCCCGCTACATTATAAGAAACATTCAAAAAGGAACATTGAAACTTAGAAGAAACCTGAATGGGTGCTAACACATGGCATGCTCCGCTTGAATTACAAGGGACGCGTGGCACCTTCTACGTCACTTTAAGCAACTTTATAATGTGCCTTGGCTGCTGACACTTGGCAGCTTCTGCTGAACTCTGGGACTTTGGCAAAATTTTCAAAAATGAACAAACCCTTGCGCCCGCGCTCTGTGCTCGCGCTGTATGTCAAAACCCTTACTGCAAAACTGAAGCGCACAGAAACAAAACTGAAACTCGCACAACTAAAACTCAAAAATCAAAATGTAGAGTATTTTACTCTACACATACAAAGCCCAATGCAATGGACATCATACTTTTGGTAGGCTAAGGCACCAACCCACATATCATGAAGTGTGGCAGTTTTATCCACAATTAGAAAGAATACAGTCAGTCCAGTATTATAGGACTATAAATGATTGTTTTATCATGCACCTTTTTAGATTGATTGAAGGTGACAGGGCTAGAAGGATGTCAAAAGAGGCACAGGAGATGATACAACGCAATGGGGTGTGGTTTATCTAGTTCCCCACTTATGCATATGTAAGAATGGAAGGTTTTGAGGGAAATCCATTCATGCTCCCATAATATCCTACAAATAAGATAGTACTACTGGAGGTGACAAGGTAAATTATCCACTCTTATGAGGCATACATGAGGAAGAACAAGAAAGGAAATGTCGGATTTCCTATGGAGATCAATTGGTATGCATGTAAATCAATTGATGGTGCCATGAAATCTGAAGGTGAATTGCATATGTTACATCTACAACTATTCCGTCTGGTGAGGTACTATGATCCATATCATAGAATGAAAAAGTGGGTGAATTAGAAGCTATAACATGTGACACACCTTGAGGATTGGGTTGATTGTGCTGATGAGGAGGAGGTAAGGAAAAGAGGATATCAAAGACTGACTTTGAATCAAATTAGAACATTAGCTTGTTTGGAGGTACCCCCTTAGTTCAAATCTAATGATGGGAAGATATTGGATGTTGAATATGAAGAAAAGCAAGCATATAAAGAGCCACTGTCTCTTTCGGATTGGAACCAACCAGAGGAAACATCCATAGTGATCATAACAATAAAAGTTATAAATATTACCAAGAAGTGGGTAGAGAGGAAAATAGGTGAATTGAAGGATATGGGTGTAGCAATCACCCATGATAAGAAGAGGAAGATGACTTGGAGAGAGATGACCTAGAGTACAATGACTTTCTCATTCATAAGAGAAGAGTCATGGAGGCCAAGCTTGCATAACCAAGATCCTCTACATTAGGAGAGGAGTTAACATCAGAAGACATAACAATGTCTATTGTACCTTCATCTCCACGAGATCCCCTATCGGCCATAACTATTACTATTAAGGGTACAGAGGAGCCAAGGCCTACAGATTTATTGGGAGGGATAAATATCCCAAAATAGAAAAGAGGACCTATGACAGTCATGAGAGGTTCCACTTCTAAGTCAACAAAAGTCCAAATAGAAGTTTAAAAGGGAACTATAAGAATGGAGCAAATGTTTGCTCAAGATCAGTCCCAGAAAGGAGCATCATCTCTACCTATCATACTCCAAGCACATTTAGCCAAATAGTTGAAGGGTCATCCTGATCCTATAGTAGGAGTGATGAAAGAATTGCAACATAACATCCTAGCCCCTCAAATCAAAAAAATGAAGAATGAATTGGCTGAAGAGGCTAAAAGTGTAGAACATGCAAGGGTTAGTGAGCAACCCTTGTCCTTGGATCAAATCATTGACTTGACAAACAATGAATTCACAAGAGATGTGACTAACAATCTAGTGGGGTCCTTACTTACACCCACAGTGCTTTCACAGCAAGAAATGCCTTAGGTAGAGGTGATAGTAAGTCTAGAGGAGGTAAGAGATCTTGAGACACATGATATCTCAAATACAAAAGAGAAAGGATCTCCCAAAGAGGACATCCAACATGAGCAGTTGGATGTCCTGACTGACACAATAACAGGTCTTGAAGTAGTAGACTTGTCTTATCCAATAGGAGCAAGCACAGAGGTGAAGGATACAACTCTAGATAAGAAAGAATAGGGAGAAATTTCTTAGGACTTTGACAGGGAGGAAGCTTAAGATGAAGGACATCAACTAATTGAGGAACATATCAAGAAGATTTTTGAAGAGAAACCTATAGAACAACAAACAAAAGTATTTGAACAATAGGCTCTAGAGAATAGAGGGGATGAGGAGATGGTTGAAGAAGGTAAGAATCCTGAGATCCCTCAACAAGTTCCCCATGAGAAAATTCCACTACAAGACCATCAAGAGGAAGCCCATCATGAAGATAAACATCATGGAAAAGGTCTAGAGAAAGTGCTCCCACAAGATGTACATGATATGGATATGGGACATCAGGAAATTGAGAATCATGATGATAAATAGAAAGAGGATACATAGGAGGTCCCAAAGGATAGTTAAGTTGAATAGGAAGAAGTCCATGAAGAGGTACCTACACAAGAGGAAAGGGATCCAGATAAAGATGATAATACAACTATGAAGGATGCTCACATTGGGCTATCAGGTCAAGAAGGGCCACCACCACCAAATGTACTAGACTTGGTAGCATCTGAAGTAATAGAGCCTCCCTCTAATGTAAGCCCATTTGACTTTAAGTCATTATTTTCTATTGAATATACAAAGCCAAGGCGCAAAGCTAAGGCAATGTCAGAAATAAGATGAGATGCTACAACTGGGTGAAGAACAACATAATTGACTATGCCCACTATTGATGAGGCCAAGAGAGAAATAGTGGCTAGTGAATATCAGATGACCACTATTGATTTAGGGCATGCTACTATGGAAAAGGTCGAAATAGAAGAGCTTAACGGAAGTACTAAAGTAGTGGCTGCCTGTATTCATAAAACTAAATTGAAAAATAAGGAGTTGAAAGGGCACATTGCCCAACTCCACTCATTCATTAAGGGATTGATCACCATGGGGATGCAAATAACAAAGGCATCAACTACTCTCACATTGGTAAGTCAGGAGGAGATAAGTGGCCTGGATGCTACAAAGCATCAATCTCAGGTTATGTAGTGGTGGGTCACCAAATTCATGTCTGATGGTGAAGAAATAATTAAAACAAAAGTTGATATTTTAAAGGAGTTTGCTAGAAGGCTTGATTAGGATGATTAAGAACTCAATAAATTGAAAGGTACAAGAAAACTAGATGACCAAGTGCTACTCAAGCGTAACATTTTGACAATGCAGACGATGCCAAGGATATCCACATGGATAAAAGATTTTCAATTTGAAGTAGATATTCTAGGTCAATGCATATTTAAAGTAGTCGATATCAGCACCAAGGCACATGATCTATTGATGGATGAAGTAGAGATCCTTGAAGAATTGCTAGGGACATTGATGGATGACAAGGAAACGTATGATGAATAGATATCCAAGGAAACATTCAGGACCAAGTTTGATCCCGTGATGAAGGATCATGTGTCACATTTTTTAGAAGCTACCATAGAACAATTGATGGAGTTGTCTATGAAGATGAAATATTACAAGAGAAAGTTGGACAACATGACAAACCAATGGGTGGCTATAAACAACCAGTTGTAGATGAAGGATTATGCAAAGGATAAGGCACAAAAATTTGATAAAGTTAAAATGGATGCAGACATAAAGTTATACGTACTATATAAAAGATTAGATTATGGGGAAGTGATGATTGGAGAAGATTCATCTGAGATAGAAGAAGAATATAATATTCTTGAAGTGCCAAAGTGAAGATACTGAAGAATATTCCATGTTACTAGTTGTCTTCTACCAATTATTGCCAACTAGAAATCACGTGCCATGTTTCTTGACCATTGATGTTTTTGAGAGATATCCTAACTATAGGATCATTGTAACTAATCTCAGGTCCTTGTTCTATAAAAGGGCCTAGATCACCTTGTATTACAGAGACTGAATTGATGAACATTTGAGCACTGAACTTGTAAATTTGACAACTCTATGGCTTTCTCAAGGTTCTTTCTCACAATCAGTGTGAATGTGTATATTTCTTTGTAGACATAATGAAAATGGACCTACAGATTACCATCTAATCATATATCTTAAGTAATCTTTTGTTGGTTTCTAACTTGTAATGGTGGATTTCTATGTTCGTTTTGAAGTGCATTCAACTTATTGCATGTTGTCATCAACTTACCTTTGAAGATTCATACTGATCATATGTAATTGTAGATTTCCTGGTGAAGTATGGTTGGTTTTTGTTTCATTTCATGACTGTGTCAAAGTATACATGTGGATCATTGGTAAAATCCAATTACTCTTCATTTTACAAAATATAGTGAATAGATGCAAATAATTGACAAATCTCATGCAATACATACTATATTGATGCAAGTAATGACATATCTAAAGTATACATGGCAAAAGCTTCCAGTAATGGCAAATATTATGCAGATAATAATAAATATTAGTGAATTACAAGTCTTAAAGAACATCTTTAAGTAAATTCATGATATAGGTGCAAGGATTAGTTCAGGTAGAGATAGTTTCAGAAGAACTAATCAAAGTTAGGATAATTTCAGAAGAACTAATCAAAGTTGAGATAGTTTCAGAGGAATTGATCAAAGATAGGTTCAATTCATACTTATATGCTTAAATCTCAACTAGAAAATGGAGGATCTAATGCAATTGTTGAGGATATATGGAGATCAGGTACAATATATTGGATATTTGTGAAATTCAACTGAATTTGAGAAGGAATATAGTTAATGAAGTGTAAGTCCCTGAAATGGAACAACATATCACAATGACCCCTAAGTGACTATCAAAAGGTCAATACCTGACCAACAGAGCCTTGGGATCATAAATTCTCCCTGAATTTATCATATTTTTCAAGATGAGTAAGGGTTTGTTCTGGCAACTTTTATTCTTATGTATGTGACTAACAACCACATCAACAGATTTGGCACTGGAAGGAGGGCCTCATGACATGAAATTTGTGTTCCTTCAAAGATCCTATCAATATTTCATATTCTGAGATAAGTGACTGCAAATATCCCTTACCTAGGAATATTTGACTATCTTTGCAAAGATCCAGTCTAAAGCCTTAAAGATCATTCTAAAATTTTGAGCTAGCTCACTGACTTGCTACTAGATCAAGATCTAGTGGTCCTTTGCATGAATTACCTACTCTAAGGCCAAGATCACACTCTGCTAGTGAATAGATTAGACCTCCTATCCCTGTGGCAATAGTATCTCCCGTACAAGCTCCCATGGCATTCTTTAATGTTGAATCACCTATTCATTTCATAGTATACAATGATTTGTTGAAGAATCCTAATAAACTTTTGTTGAAGTATCATCCATAACAAGATGCAAAAGATCACTTGAGAATGTTTAAGGAAGCTTGCTTTAGATCAAGAATCCAACATGAAGATGTAGTTTGTAGACTCTTTCCATACACACAAGGAGAAGAGGCATACAATTGGTACGCAAATTTGCCTCAACATTCCATCAACTCTTGGTTACTGATGGAAAATACCTTCAAAGCTCAGTTCTAAATTCTAATTGACGCAGCAATGATGTACCACCATTTTACTGAAATCAAGAGAGGTGAAAGCGAGTTCATTGTAAATTTTAACGATCGCTTCTAAAAAGTGTATTCCAAGTTAACAGATCCATATAACATTACAGAGGATGCCACCATGCTAGTCTATTATTCTACTCTGCATCCTTTTACGGAGGATGCCCCCATGCAAATCCAGCTGTTGCGACATTATCTAGTGCCTACATAGAGGTAGTCAAAGTAAATACTAAGATGAAACAATTAGGACATGGTCTCCTGCCAAGTATAGGACCTCCAACTGCATTCAACCAAATGCAATAGATCAATGGGCCATTGATGAATCCATTACAAGTTCCACTGATTAACGTGATTCCACCACAAGGGAATGGCCAAATTATTATGCATCCTGGACTTGCTCCTACTAAGACCAGGCCAAATGGAAAAGGTAATTCATTATTTCTTCCTGCTCAAGATAATACAATAGCTAAAGTCTAGGAGGAGAAGGACGATGTCAAGGAGATTATAGATCAACTAAAGAGGTTGACTATTGAAGTGACTCACCTAAGGAATCAAAACGTTTATTCTTAGAATAATGCTCAAAATGTGTAGAATAGAGGATATGAGGATAGGGGATATAATGACAGAGGTTACAATAATAATTCTCCACAACCTCCAAGAGTCTAGAACACTAGACTGAATAATGGAAGTTTACCATCCCCTCTGGACAATCAAGTTCCTCCTGAACCTAAGCAAACAACTAGAGTCAACCTAGTTGAGGTTGCATTGAACAACTAGTGCTAGATCCACGACATGAGTTCTTGTGTCGAATTGGACTGTCTGCAGTTCAAGATAGCTGCCAAGATATTCCAAGCTAAAATACAAAACACAAAAGTGGGGACAAGCTTTCCTGAAGGTAACAAACTCATTCCTTTAGGATATGAATCTGCCATGGTCTTAGATAGTTCCCTGTTCCTAGGAGAAGAAGTGAATACAGTACACAAGAACCATACTCTCGTATGTGAAAAATCAAATTTAGCTTTTGAGGCTTACACTTTCTTGTTTGAGAGTGATAACGAACCAAAGTAGGAAGTGGATGAAGTCCATGCCTTTCAACAATTCCAAAGACGACACAATTACAATATTTGAAACAACAACAATCAACCGCCTAGACCTTTAACTAGCTCTATCCCACCAAATAATTTCAACACTCCTCTAGATACAAATGCTAGCAACAATCTGACACTTTTGAGATTAAATCAACACAATAAATCATTATTCTGATGATATTCAGTAATCATATGCTTCATCCTTAGCTCAACCTCAATACGAATTTGGTTAGGAATACCTCTCCATGGTAACCACATATGTGAAAAGTATGTACTTGATTGACAAAAGGGAATGCCTATATTCAAGGAACAAACTGGATTGGTCAAGTAAAGTCCATGGGAAAACAAAATCTAAAGATGATGAAACTAGTCATCCAATACCAAGTCAAGTTCCTGGGATGCAGAAAGATGAGTTGGAGATGATTAATCTAGCCTCAGTGGATGTCCCAATGGTACAAACTAGAGTTCCAGACATCAAAATTACTAAGTACTTTTGATTGACAAAAGGGAATGCCTATATTCAAGGAAAAAACTGGATTGGTCAAGTAAAGTCCCTGGGAAAACAAAATCTGAAGATGATGAAACTAGTCATCCAATACCAAGTCAAGTTCCTGGGATGCAGAAAGATGAGTTGGAGATGATTAAGCTAGCCTCAGTGGATGTCCCAATGGTACAAACTAGAGTTGCAGACATCAAAATTACTAAGTACATAATTGGGAAAAATGTCCAATCACGTGACATCTAGATGCATGAATGTCCAGATCCTCCAATTCCTTTAAAGCAAAAAATACCAAACCAACGTGAACCACAAAAATTGAAGTGGATCACTAAAGGAAGCACTTCCAGGGCCAAGAGAAAGAAAGGTCCTAAAAAGGATCCTCCTAATGACAAACCATAGATATTAAGATTTGATGGGTCTAAATCTAAGCAAGGTGTTGGAGTTGGGATTGATCTCATCAACCCACAAGGAAAGTCATTCTTGGCAGTATACATGCTGCAGTTCCACTGCATCAACAACATGGCATAGTATGAGGCCTTGATTCATGGCCTATTATTTACATTGAAGAAGAAGGTTAAAATCCTTCATGTCTTTGGAGATTCAAAGCTTGTAGTTAAGTAAGTGAGGAATCTATATTCCTGTAACTATAAGCATTTATTCAGTTATAGACATAGAGTCTGGGACTTGATAGAGAGCTTTGATGCTTTCAACATCACACATGTCCCAAGGAAGCTCAATCATTGAGATGATGCTTTAGCAACCACAACCAACACATTGGAACCATTAATGATATCTGGGATGAAACGATTCTTAGTTGAGTTAGTATCAACCCCATCAGTTCTAGTTAATGTCACCAACTTTCAATTTTTGATGATGACCAACACATCTTGGACTTTATTGCCAATAGGGATGTCTTTGAAGCCCAAGTAATAGATGAACAAAACATAGATGATCAGGCATCAAGATCCCTAAGGGGATGATAGAACTTGAAATCTTGTTCGATCTAGATGACATAGTTAAACAAAAGGATCTCCCTAAGGAAGATGGAGGGGATTATGAACCCATAGACATAAGTGATAATTCAGAGGCCAGGAGGGTCTTGATCAATAAAGTGTGTATGCCTATTGAATGAGAGGGGATAACTCAGCAGTGGAAAGATTACATCCATGTGATCACATGGGCATATGATGAAATCAAGATGTATGATACCTTGATCATAATGCACACCATCCAGTTGAAGCTCAAGGTGAATCCATTTAGGCAGAATCAGAGACTAGTAAATGCATTGCTGAAACCTTTAATATTTGAAGAATTCAAGAAGCTACTGGCTACATGGATTATCTCCCCCATCAGGCACTCTACTTGGGTTTCCAACCTAGTTTCAATACAAAATAAAAATGGAGATATTCGGCTATGTGTAGACTTTTGGAACCTCAACAAGGCATCAGAAAAGGATAATTATCCTTTGCCCTCTTTGGATAAAGTACTCCAAATGGTAAATTGAGCTCAAAAGATGTCCTTTCTAAACAACTTCTTTGGATATAACCAGGTCATGGTCGACAAGATTGGTAGGATGAAGAGTGCCTCCACGACCAAATGGGGAATCTTTGCCTATAGGAGGATGCCATTCGACCTGATCAATGTTGGTACTACATTCTAGCATGCTATGGACATAGATTTTTGAGGTTTAGTGGGCCAATGCAACATCATATACATGGATGACTTGACGATATTCTCTAAATTCAGAGGAGATCACATCAGTGATCTGCAAAGAGTATTACAAAGATGTGAATAATACAGTATCTCACTCAATCCTAAGAAATATGTTTTCAGTGTCACTACTGGGAAGTTATTAGGCCATTTGATGTCTAAGAATTGAATATCCATTGAACCTAACCATGTGAATTCCATCATGAAGCCTCAGTTGCCTAGGAGTAAGAAGGAGTTCAAATCCTACTTTGGCAAGATCAATTTTATCTAAAAATTCATAACTATTTTTGTTGAGATAGTAAGGCCACTTAATGCCATGCTAAAGAAAGATGCCAAGATAGAGTGGACATCATAAGCCAAAGTAGTATTTTAAGATATCAAGAAAACAATTGTTGATGCTCTAGTACTGAACAACCTAATTGTACGAAGACATTCTACATATACATGTTCACCTTAAGTCATACATGTGCTGCCATGCTAACTCAAAGGAATGATGTAAAGGATGAGAAACCCATCGCTTTCATGAGTAGTCCATTCAAGGATGCTGAATTGAGATATCTGGGTGTGGAATTATAGTCTTTGGCTTTAGTTTGGGCAGTCAAGAAGTTCCAACACTATATCCTGCGGAGTAGAGTAATCGTTGTGGTGCTAGACTTAGTTGTCAAGATGTTGCTAATGCAAAATGAGTCGAGAGAAAAATGAGTTAAATGAATAACTGTTCTATAGGAGTATGACATACATATCACTTCAATGAAACTAGTTAGAGTACAAGCACTAATGCAGATGATTGATGAAATGGATCCTAATCTTGATGCAAGAGCATCCCTGGTTCAAGAGAAATCTTGCATCAACCAAAAACATTTGCATTTCAGTTTGTTTTCTTTTCTAGTTTAGTTCAGTCAGTAGCAGTTTCAATATTTTGGTCTGCATTCTACCGCAATTTCATTTTAGACCTTGCAGAGCTGGACTTAGCATCTAGACACCTTCATGCACATCATATCTAAAATTTAGATCATTTGGATCAGGTATTGGAAGATATCTCTATCAGAAGATCAAGTATTTTCTCAAAACAAAGCATCCTTACAGTCTCAGACAATCAGCTAAAGGAGATGACTTGCGGAGCATTTCACGACTTGCAGAGCTAAATGACACATCATTCAAGGAACTTTGGATTGTGGCTAACCTTCCCTAAGATCTGCATACTATTCCATTCACTTGTAGAGGATTCCAATCTGATTAGGTCTGACCTATCCATGTACACATGTGTTACATCTCTTTTATTGGAGTTTGTAATCATCCTTGGATGACACGGAAGAATCTTGTGATCTAGAGATGATGTATATTCATGTAATAGATGCCTAGGAAGTCAGTTAGTCATAATTCATAGTTTTATAGTTTGAAATCTTTGTGAAGGTGCGTCATATCTATATCTTGTGCATACATTTGCATTCTACAATTGAGTTGTTTTCATTGTGTTAACTCTTGCTACATGGTTTGGACTGTTCACTTTGTGGACCCTCCTAGCCGTGACTGCACCAAGTGGTATCAAAGTGAAGTTTGAATCCTTTGGGAGCGAAGTGAGTGAAATTGGTGAAGGAATTCCATAAGATCTTGTTGTGAACAGATCGCTAAATTTGAGGCAGACTACTTGTGTTGTCAACTGATCACTGATTGTGAGGCAGTTGTCACCTTGTAGCCTGATCGTTGAATTTGAGGCAATTACACTTGATCCAAGGAAGAGATGCCACCGAGGAGAATACCTATTGTTGGTACTATGGATGGAAGAATGGATGAGATGATGGAAATGATGAAGACAATGCAAGTTTTCCTGGATTCTATTGAAGATGATCAGAGAAGAGGACTTACACCTCAACCTAATGTTGAAAGTGATGATGATGAATAATTTCAATCTGCTAATTAAACTAGAAAAACCCTAGGAGGAGAAGAAGAAGAAGAATTAGATCAAGTCAAAATGTTGTGAGCTATTTCAAAGATTAGGAAAAGACTTAGAGTTGATGTACCGAATACACTGGCAATTTGAATCCTGAGGAGCTAATGGCTCACTGCTAAAGGGTGGCTCACTACCATGAACTAATATAGTAGCATCTACAACATGCCTAAGTTCAATTCCATTGAAGCGCAATATATCTCTTCTACTCTACCTTTACAACACACGCACCTTATCTTCACATCTTCACATCCACATTTATGATTCACAAATTCATTACATATATTTATACCAATCATCAACCTTGGAACATTCATCAAGGTCAGGAATACAACTTACAATGTACTATAGGGATCTATTGTGTAGATTGTAGCAATCCTAAATCCTATCAATTTGGGTTTACCTTGTTAATTGGGTTTGAGGGATTTGCAGGTTAAAGGTTACATGTTTGATTTTATCTATTTAAGGTCTAAAGTTTTTGTTGACCTACATACTATCATTGTTGAAAGCCTTTGTATTCTCCACAAGTTCACCATTGTTGTGGCAACCCCAGGTAACACCCCGAGTCACCTCTTTTGAATCATCGACCTCAGCATTCAACCCACTATCGACACCGGCTCTACACCTGTCAACTACCACTCATTATCGCAGCCCATTGATCACTGTTAGAAAACCCTAATCGCCACTAGTCTACCATCCCTACTTGGTCTACTCCTCACTATCTACTTCAAATCTTCCTGCTGTAGTTTCTTATTCTTTGGTCACTTCCATCTGATCCACATTGTCAGACCCCAACACTCCAATTTGCCACCACAGGAAACCCTAAGACACACCTGCATTTTCCTAGTCTATGCTTCCCCTTCAACTAAACCTTTGCTTGGAACCATCACTTAATCAAAGTAATATCTCTACTAATAGATCATTGGCAGGCTTTAGATGAGTATTTGGTGGTCAAACCACCGCATAAACACTTCCTACAGCCTCAATCATTGGAGGCAGTTTCAGTTCATAATTTAATATTTATCATCGACATTTTTTCAACCGTAGCGGCTTCATGCTAACCGACAGTCAACTCCACAAGATCGGCCAGTATTTTCACATCGTCAGCCTCATATAATGACAATCTCCTTCAACAAATCCTCTACTGGTTAAATCTTCGCAGACAACATACTCTTCATCCACGATGGCTTCCAATTTATCCGGCGGTTATTAAAACTTCTCTGCAATCAATACTCCCCGAAAACTAGTAATGAGAAACATAAAACCCTTGGAGGAAAGACAAAATAGACAATAGTTTTGGCCTTTATAAGGTGGTTTATTAGCCCTTTTTCTACCTTGGGCATCGGTCACTTTAGTGACCAAGGGAGGGAGAGCTAGCCTGATTCTTTTTCTTTTTTTTCTTTATTTTGCTTGCTCCCAGCCCCTGGTCACATGGGTGACTAAGGGGCTATTTAATCCCTAGCCATAGATATTAACCTCTAAGGAAACCTTCATCATGTGATCAGAAACACTAAACCATTAACGGTTAAATTTCAAACAATCAAACTTGCTCTTGCTTTCTACATGCCCTAGAAGGGCATTTTTTCTTTTGATCGTAACTTTGTCATACAGGCTCGAAATCATGCAAACAAGGGCTCATTGGAAAGCTGACTAGACAAACTTTGAAGATATGTAGGTTTTATTAGGTGAAAGTGTCATTTCTCAGGTGTTTTTTGCAATCAAATTCAAACTTGCATTTAAACTTCAAACGAGCATATCTGGAGCAAAATTGATCCAATTTTGATGATTTTTTTATAAAGTGTATAGAATTTCCTGAATTTTCTATTTATTCAATCTATTCTAATGTATCAGGTTATTTTAATTATATTTTTTCAGACTTCATCTTTTTCACATAACAGTTTTCTATGCAAGTTTACTTGTTTCTTTTTCAATTTTGTGACTTGTAGGTGAATCAAAGGAGCTAGAACAATGTTTGGATCAGTCACAATAGCAATTGGGAAAGTGAAAATAATTAGGTGCACATGTTTCATCTTTCATCTCTTAATCATTTTTTGATCACACACTTGGATTTGGGCTTAAAAAGAACATCTTGTTTGATCACATCATTGAAATTGGGTTAAAACAAACAAGTGCCTTTCTACACATTTGACTTTGGATAAAAAAAAAGAACAAGTGCTTCCATTGTTTGCTTACACACATCTCATTTTCTAAGGGGAATTAACAATTGTGAGTGTGAATCAAGTGTACCTCACTTGGTTTGCTTTTGTCATACCCTTTAGGAGGCTTGCTTGGAGACACACCACTCCAAGGGATGACCTCAATCGAGGTGTGAATCGAAAGATACCCTCTTTGGGAGTTGGAATCTTGTCACTCTTGGCTAAGCCCCAAAGAACTTTATACCTTTGGGAAGCGAAGGTAAAGGGTGGGTTAATCCTTTCTCTTGGTTGTGTGGCAAGATTTCTCTTTCAATTCATTTCCCTAGTCAACCTTGTACAACCTAGAGTAAGACCTAATTGGCCATGCCCTACTTGACTAGTTTTAGGGCTTGTTGATGTGTCTTCAGGTGTGTACTTAATCATAACATTTAATCTTGAAAGAAAAATTTATAATTGTGTTTGGTGTGTGTGTTCATGCATTTACATGTGAGATCTTGTGTTTGATTTTGCCCAAGTCAAACTTTTAATAAACACTTGCCATATCATCCTCAACCTACTTGTCATAACACACATCCTAAGCCACATCATCCAATCCTAATCATCCTAGTCGATCATCATTCCAAGCCATCATTCTAAGACATTCAATCACTTCATCCTAATCACATCCCAATCAATTTCATCCTAATCACTTCATTCCTAATCAACCTTCCTAATCACATCATCCAATCATTCCAAGCCAAGTCATCCAATCTAGTCATTCCACATCATCATCATAATCTTAATCAAGTACTTTCTAAAAAGGGTCTTAATCCTAAAACACATGCGTGACACCATGACAACATTAGAAGACCTTATTCAAATACTTCAAAAGCTTCACCAAATTCTACAACCTTTAGACCAACAAACCATACAAAGGCTCCATGTCATTATCCAACAACTTCAAACAAGCCAATCACCTCAAATGTGATAACTCATGACACAAGCCCAACACCTCACAGCCACTTGTCAAATCCAACAAGCACATCATCCTTTATCCATTCACTATCAACAACCTCCATCTCAATCCCGTGTATCACCTACATCATCAAATCAACCTCATCCATCCATATGTCATATCAATCCTTCATCAACCTATCACAACTCTTCCAATGTCATCTCAATAACCATTATCCTATGCAACCCCTCCATCATCATCACATCAACAACAAATCATACCACAACAATAAGTCCAAATACCATTCCAACCTCAACACATTCCACATCAATCCTATGTGTCACCCCCTCAACTTCATACCAACCTAAGCCATCCACATATCATGACAATTCCACATCAACCTATCAACGTCCACCCCAAGATTATCCAATTCCTCATTCTAACATTTCAACACATCACCAAACCCATCCACAAGGCAACCACATATCCTCACAAGAAGCACATGTAAGTCCAAGTGGCCCCTTGTACATAAATCAAGTGTCCTTAAGTCCACATTTGGAGAAAGACCTAATATCGTTTGACAAGGGAGATAACAATCTAGCCAATGCATCCTATGAGTCACCTTCACCATCCAATCACATGCCAACATATAAGCCAACTAGTCCTATCCCAGCACCACCATTTGATCCCAATCCTAGTCCATTGATCCCTTAACCTTCTAACTCATCATGCCCTCCATTATCTTCATCACCATGTCATTCTAATCCTTCACCAAAGGATGCAGCTGAGATAGTTTTACAAAGGATGCTTGAAGCAAAAGTCATTGAACTTTTGGAAGTCAAACCATGTGAGGAAAGTGCCTACAATGAATATGACTATTGTGCATACCATAGGACCAAAGGCCATAATATAGATGAATGCCCCATATTTTTCCCAATTATTTACAAGGTGTACCAACATAGAATGGGAAAGCATGCCAAATCATCCCAATCCCATGTGTCACCCACATCTAATCCAAATACTGATATATCCAATCTCATTATCCTTTCATCCAATCCTAATCCTAATCCATCCAATTCAATTAGCCCTCAACCTAATCATGATCATAAGCCTACAACACCATCCACCCTTATTGTCCATCCCCTATATTGTCCATTCACACATACACTTGCAAAGGATGTGATCCAATGGTTACTAGCAAGGAATAAAACATTGCCATGTCATCAAACACCTATCCTTAAGCCTCCCAATGAGTCCTCCAATACCATTTCTAGTCTTCCAACCCCATCATGTTACCCATAAGCCATCAAGTCTATTCATGAACCTCCTATCATAAACCTAAGTCAAGGCCCATCATACCTTCATGTTGTTGACCAAGAGCCTATCCAAGAGTCCTCCACTTCCATTCAAGCAACCCAAGAGCTATGTCAAGAGTATAATCCAAAGCATGTGGAAACATCAAGCCCTCATCCAAATCAAGATCAAACCATCTCTAAGTTCAACTCATCCATGACCTATATATTTCCTATGATCAAGATATTATCTAGGATCATGACCCTATTCATGAGCAAATTTATCCCATTCATAGCACACTTAATCCTATTTATACTCACATTTGTGATCAAGGTTCTATCCATGATCATGAAAACCATGATGATCCTCTTAGCCAAAATGTATGCATTCCATGATCAAGAGATTATCACTCCATATATCACTACTCCCATAACCATCCATGAGAAAGATATCCAAATTGCTCCTATCCATCCCCCACCTAGCCCTATCCATGATTCCACAACATCCACCTATTATGATGAGACACACGCATCCCAAGCGAACATAGAAGATCAAATCAATAGTTTGGATCATAATGAACATAATCAAGATCCTAATGATCCTTCATCACCATCCACCATCAAATCCACTTCAAATCCACCATATCATATTGGTCTTACCACCCTCATCCATGAGTGTTCTTCCTTGGTACAACAACAACCAATAGTGAAATAATGTCTAATGTTCAAACTACACCTAGTCCCATAGTCCATCACATACTCCAAAACATGAACTACCAAGGTAAAGGCTTAGGCCTTCATGAACAAGGTATTTTGGATCCAATCCATGTCAAGGTCCCTTCATGCTCATATGGCCTTGGATACACACCCCAAGATAAACAATCTAAAGATGTTGGTAATTCCTCTATCCCTCCTAAGTCCACCTTCCATCACAAACCACACCATATACCCAAAACATATGTGGCCATTCCACCTCTATGATCCTACAAATGTAAAAAGCATGTGACCATACACCTTCCTCCATCCACTTTACCTCCACTCCTTCCAACTCCTACTATCCCTCCATCCACTTTGCCTCCATTTCTACCAATGCCTAATTATCCACTTATCCACTTATCCATAAAAATCCTAATCATGACCAACAAATGCACATATTGTCTAAACATAAAGCTTCCACTCATTCCATCCATACCATGGGATTCAAAAATAAACATTTAGATGCCTCTACCTATAGAGTCAAAAATCCTAAGGGTCCTCATACCTTAGGACATCAATGCAAAGAATCAAAGCCAAGTCCATTCAAAAAGCTATCCAAACCCATACCTCCAAAAGAAAAGGTCAAAACTAAAATGGTTTGGGTCCCTAAGCAAAAATCAAGAAAGTCAAATGGAGCATCCACATCTTAAAATTCCCAACCGTCCCCTTCCATCCCAAATTGTAATTCCATTCAAAAATCTCAAATTCCTTCATCCCACAAGCAAAATAAAAATCATAAAAATACTAAGTCTATGTGGGTATCTAAATTCCTCCATCATCCATCCCCTACACAAACACCTCCATTGCTTCCTACTCCACCTTCCAATCAAAAGCTTCAATGTTTATCATGATGTGTGCAACCATTGGTCATGGTTCCATTCGATTCCACAACATTTCCACATACCTCCACCTTGCCATCTTTCATCCATTATCCTACATATCTCCCCAATCACTTCCCTATGGTCCATGCTTTTGCATAAACTTTTCATCCACTTTTGCATAAATCCTACATAATCCACTATCCTTCCATACATAATCCCCGTCATAGTCCACTATCCCCCATCCATCCATCCTTGCATGAATCTTGCATAATCTAGATCATAATCCACTATCTACCTACTCCATCTCCCTTTCATGAAATCCCCGACCAACATCTATGAGCATAATAACATTTGACATGGTCCATGTGACAACATTCATCTCTAGTGGGACTATCACTTTTCATGGAACTTGACACTTGAGTCCCTCCTATCCATATCCACTTTCTCCCATCCAAAAAATCAAAAAAAGTAAAAAAAAATCATCCAATGGTAAACACTTGGTAAATAGGTGCCTTGGATAAGTACCATGATGAAAACCTGGCAAACAGACGTCATGTGTAAGAAAAAAAGAAAAAGAAAAAAAAAAAGTAAAGAGAAATCCCTTTGTCCAATGGTGAAAACCTAGTAAACAACTGCCTTGGATAAGTACCATGAAGAAAACCTAGCAAACATGTGCCATGTGTAGGTTGATCTTCTATGTCACTTACACTTGGGGGCACATTGTCTCATCCATCTTATCATTTCCAACCTATCATTTTCCATCTTATCATGTCCTATCTTGCCATATCCTATCCTACCATCCTTAGCTATTACACCCACATACCTATCATATTGAGTCTTCATCCTCCCTTCCTCCTTTGGATCTTGATAAAGATATGGGGGAAAAATATTGACAAATACTTTGGATATCTCTTGATATACCTTATCCTTTCCAAACCAATCCATCATGTCATCCTTTTGTCATAAGTTTTTTCATGTAAAATCCTAAGTCTACTACCTAGAATGAGGAATGTTATTCCTATGCGTCATAGTCTTTCAAGATCGCATCCTAGCTCCACTATGAGGCATACATCCATCCACTATAGTCTATCCTTGTATCTATCCATTTATCATGAGTTTTTCATTCCATGGCCCATCCTTTTATCCATCCATCCTACCTCCATCCTTGCATCTAGACTTGGTTTTCTCTTGTCATTGGTATCAATCTTGTAAATCCAATGCCATCCCAAAACATCTAAAAAACACAAAAAATCAAAACATTCAAAAAACACAAAAAAAATCAAAACATCTAAAAAATCTAAAAAAATCAAAATATCCCAAAAAATCTAAAAAAATCAAATATCCAACAAAAAATCCAAGCAATAAGAATCATCAAATAATCCATCACATCACATCCATCAAAATAAATCCAATCAAATCATCAAATCAATCCAATCTATCAATCAATCAAAATCACATCAATCCATATCATCTCATCAATAACAACATATATCATCAAACATCCAATCAAACTAATCATCAATCAAATCAATCACATCATCAAAATCAAATCAATTCAATCAATCAACTTCATCAAACTCAAATCCAATCAATCCATTCACAGCAATACATCATCATCAAAATCAAAGCACATCAATCCAACCATTAAATCAATTCCATCACATCACTCCATCCAATCACTCCAATCAATCCAAGCAATGATCCAAATGCAAGTCATCATTAATCCATACCAATCAAGTCAATCAATCTTGTCAAATTATCCAATCACATCCTTGGTCTTTATCTTAGCCTTTTTGTAAACCAAATCAATCATCATCATCATCATCATCAATGGGATATATCATTCCCACATCCATGTGTTGATCTAGGGATATATCATTCCCCGCAATGACAAAACTATCATCATCATCATCATCAATCAATCAATTAATCATTGGTTTACAACTTGATAGGGGCAATACCTTGTTTTTTTTGGTATCATTTGTTCATGCTTGCTTGCTTGCTTATGTGTGTTATCATTTTTATCTTATATTTGTATCAAATCCATAGCATTCCATATAATATTCATATCTTGTGTATGTTGGAATAGCTTTTTGTATTATCCTTTGCAACTGAGGTCATATCATACCTTTTGGGCATTAGGACTTCAATGCTCTAAGTTACTTCGGCATACGTTAGACAAGGTTGTATTATGCTGGGGCGCAAGACACATCGTCACCTTGGTGCATAACATCTAGTGTTATATCAAACATCATGGTTTCTCACCTTCATTTCAGCATAACACATCATTCATTTCTTCTATCCATTCCCCTTTCTTCCTTAACCAATCCATTTCATTTCGTAAGCCTACCTGTGTTTGTCCAACTTGCCTATCCTCTCGAGGGGGCATCCTCATTCTATCTTTCCATCATCACCATCATCATCCTATATTTCAATCATCACATCCTTCTCCTCTATCCATACATTAGCTTCTTTGAAATTAAGTTACTCGACATAAATCTTATCATCTCGAACATCATCTCAAAGAGGGGAAAAATGTAGACACCCAAATTTGTCAATGTCTTGCAACACATAGTCAATACATTATTAGAGACATCATGTAGCATTTTGTCCTAAATCCCATCCTAATCCCACTTAATCCATAAGCCAATTAATTAAATAAATCTTATTTATTTAATTAATTTTCCAACTAATTCCCAACTAATTCAAATAAAATATTTGAATTAGGTCCTCACCTTTCACTTCATTCCATCACTTGTCCACCTCTCAATTGAATCATGTGTGGTAGTACAACTTTCATTTAATATCCTTCACATGTACAACTAATAAGACTTAATTTTATTAAATAAAGGTTTTTGTGTACACAATCACACATGATCTTTATTCTCCTCCTTACACTTGTCACATGACAACTCTCTTAAGAAGTGGGAATAACTAATGAATCCTAGCCATCCACATCATTTGTTTAGCCTTTCAATCTCAACCATCCATTCAAATCATCCCTTGCCTATAAATCTACCCCCTCGCAAACCATTTGATAGATCCAGGTCTTGAGTATCCTTATGCTGTCCAAATCATTCTAGGTCTTATCATCTTCATCTTAATGTTATGCTGCTGAATTGAACAATCAACATATCAAATGATTCAATCAACCTATCTTGCATGCATCTATCATTCTATCTATCTGAGGTATTGAAGATTTGGATTAGGTAATGCATTTCATTGTTTTATCATTTTCATTTATCCAAATTTTTCGTATACAAGAACTATCTCCAAGGTCGGCATACATGCATAAATCAAATTAGGTATGGACCTAAACAAACTTGCAAAGTAAATGAATGAAAGAAGAATAATTCATGGCTTAGATCAGACCCAAATACACATTCACATGCTTGAACACGCTTCTATAATCCATGAATCACCTTTGCAACAAGTGTAAATAACCAAGTCAGCCAGAACTAGTGCAAACATCAAGAATACTTAAATACATGCCTTCAAGAACTTCATTATAGCTTGCAGATCAAGTACATGACTTCAGTACATTCTAGAGGCATCCACAAACATCATAGAATCACCTGGGAGCTGACAAATCCAACTAAAATAGATCTCACTTGAAGACAACAAATACCACCTGAAAACAGATCACAGACTGTTCTCAACAAACATTGTCAAACTCTACTAAACAATAACTTTCTTTTTGCAGTACCAAATCACAAATCCTTTCAAATGAAGATAGCTAAGGACTTTATAAACTTAAGTCCAAAACTGCAAGACCAAAATCCAAACTCTAGAGAAATGCAGAGAAAAATACTTTCTCCCTGTCACATTACAAATGTTGTCAAACACAGTCGTCAAACTGGTGAATATAACCTTTTCTGTATAGCAATCAGGACCACCAAATTCTAGATTTAGCATCTTCAAACACTTCCCTATATCATATCCAAAAATCATTCTATGGTCTTCAACACAAAGGAAATGTAGATAAAAATACTCAAATAGTGTTCTTCATATGACAACTCAATCAATCAACAAACAAAAATATTAGAAGATACAGTTGGGACAAATGACAACACAAACATGTTGACATCATTGACAACACTAGTTAGCACATACTTACAATAGAGGATCCATTGGAATGCCAATCATGAGTAGTTGTGTCTTTCAGAAATGTATGCTTCATTACCTACCGATGAGCTTTATGTCTTGAGGAGAGCAAGCTTGGCTAGGGTTTTCCACGTGTTAGTTGTACATCTTGTGGCACGCATTTGATGTGACTTCTGACTTATTGGGATATAGACAGAAACACTTTTAGGTTCCCTTAGGTTTCAGGAGAGTGGACTATCACTCGGTACGATGTGTATCACATTCTAGGGGTTCTTATGAGAGGACACCCACTTGTTCTTCTAGCTAGCGAGTCCTTCGAGGACAAGACTTCTTGGGCACAAATTATGGGGGTGAGTCACCCTGAGGATTAGACTAGAGTTCAGCTCACCTCTATACCATGACTTCACATTCCTCTCTTGAGGAAGTTTGTGATTGGTTTGATTGCATCAAGGTTGTCTGGAGACAAAGCCTCAGCTGACTTGAGATGATGTTGGGCACCAATTATACAAGGCATTGAGTAGGGTAGAGTTTACGCTTGGGAGCCAGACATCTTGGCCATGGTTTACAAGGACTTCTATCATATTGTGTGGTGGGGAGCTCTTACTTTTAGCCACTCTTCTTTGATCATGACTTGGAGCTTTGAACATATCAGGCCTTATTAGAAGTAGATTTCTCTTCCTGATAGGTGACTACTAAGAGGAGCTACCTAGGCTCATGTGGGCCACTTTGATACTTCTTTACATGCTATGGCTACTCTTATAGACATAGATATGATCTCTGATCCTTACACAGATATAGAGGGTGCATGGTCACATGATGATCAGATTAGGGAGCACTATCTTAGTATATTAGAGCTTCTGGATCGTAATGGTCTAGTCGAGGCTCATCGTGTTGAGTGTGTCTTATAGTAGTTTGGCGAGGACTTTCCTAAGGAGTTGCCCCCAGTACCTACTTGTTACAGATCTGTTCAGGAGATGGGTGAAATTGGTTAGAGGATCATTTCTTGGATCCCCTTTGATTCCTAGGGTTTTGATTACTAGAGCTTCTAGGATGCCAAGAGGTGGACAAAGGGGAGGGAGAGGAGCTCCCTACTATGGACTCATTGTGGTGGATGACTCTGACTCTACTAACAAAGACTACATTCCTGATGGGGATGGCTTATCTGACGAGGGACTAGTAGAGGGTGCACGGGATTGTTACAAGTATGAGGATAACCAGTGTTGTCATTGATGTCAACATACTCATATTGCATTAATGAGAAGGATTGGATGAGCTATGTGCTGAGGATATTGAGGAAATTAGTCTCAATCAGGAACAATGAAGAACAGTGATGACATTAAGGTAAAAGTCCAAGATAAGATGAATATCAGATGATGCGGTTTAAAGGGTTTTCAGATATGAGTCTTGAGATGATTCAATCAAGTTTTCAGAGGTCCGCATAACGATCTGAAGAAGTTATGACTGCTCTAGTAGAACTGGTTCTGGCAGATGTTTAGTGGTGATAAAGTGTCACAGATTGGTCTGGTGAGCTCCGGAATTGCATCATCCCATTATGTGGATTGGAGGGAATGTTTAGGAAGTCCTTAAGAAGTGTCAAATAGATTTGTTCATGGTTTGGAGGTTCGGAAGTGCCTATTCCTTTGTGACAGTGATGACAGACTGTGTTCTTGAAGTTCCGAATGAAGGAGAGAAGAATTCTAGTAAGCTGATGAAGTGCGGATGTTCTTGGTGACTCAGGAAAGGTTGTGGTGATCTTTGGATCATGTCTAGTTCATGTTGGTGGTCCGCATTGAAGTTAGAGTTTGATTTGATGAATAACCAACGGATGTTGGTGTTCTTCCTGAGACTGGCCAACCGGATGTATTACACATCTTCCGAATGATCTAAAAGTGTTTGCCAACTTAGATGATTGTTCCTAAGTTGATGCCTTGTATAAATAAAGGATTGTGAAGTCATTCCAAAGTGTGAAGTGTGCGGATGAGTGTGGTATAGCAAAGAAGAAGAGCGAAAGGCAGAGCAGGAGTCTTTGGGCTTAAATGGAACTGATCCAGACATGGTAAAGATGTCAATCTCCAGTTCAAGTTTGTGATACTTGTTATTTTGTAGACAGTGTGTCTCTTGTAGGCAGTGTGCCTCTTGTGAGCAGTTTGCTCGGGCAGTGAGCCCTAATTGGCATGTGCCATCTATTTTTCTTATTCTTCTAATAGAGAATAATCCTGGGGTTAATCACCCCGTGGTTTTTCCCTTGACCGGGTTTTCCACATCAAAATCTTAGTGTCTCATGTGTTGATGTGTATCTGCTCTGGTGTTTATGCTTTATGCTTTCATGAGTGACTAATTGATATGCTATTAAATAACAAAGTGGATTTAAGTGTTTGAATTGTAAGCAAGTTTTGGACAACTGATTCACCCCCCTCTCAGTTGTCTATCCTAAATCCAACAATTGGTATCAGAGCCAAGTTCCTCTAAAAGGAGCTTAACCGCTTGAGGAGATCCAGAATGTCATCATACAAGAAGGATAGCTCGAAGTTTGATGGAACCAACTTTGCTCTTTGGAAAGGTCACATGAAATGTCACCTACAGTGTATGGGAATGGCGTACTAGTCCATGGTCACAAAAGCATATGTACCTCCACAGGGTGGTCTGACAACCCTAAATGAAATCATAGATGCTGAAAATAATCTATGGACTAGAGAGGCTCTTCTAAGCACATTAACTGACTCGGAGCTCTCAAATGTTATTGACCTACCAATAGCCTATGAGATCTGGATTAAATTGGAACTTTTGCATGAAGGAGATCAGTATGTTAAATGTGCAAGGTTACAGAGTCTAAAAGGGAAATTTGAAAGACTGAAGATGAGAGATGATGAAAATATTACCACTTTCATGCCAAGAGTAAATGAGCTGGTTTGTGGAATCAGAAATGCTGGTGGAGTCTTGGATGAAAATGAGATTGTTGGCAAGATTCTTAGATCCCTTCCTGCTACCTACAAAATCAAGGTTGCTGCCATTGATGAATTCAGAGCCCATACAACTGTCACAAGAGACCAATTGGCTAGCAAACTGGTTGCATTTGAAATGACCAAGTTTGGAGATGATCCCCCCAAGACTTAATCTGCATTCAAAGCTAGTGCCTCTGTGAAAGGTAAACAAAGATTTGATCCGGGAGAAAACTCTTCAAGGAAATTGTCATGGTATGATCAAGCAAGAAAAGACATGGAAGTGGAAGAAGCAGAAACAACTCATCTTGAAGCCCTCATTACAAAGAGACTGCCAAGAGGATCTGATAAGTATGAAGGAAAATTACCCTTTAAGTGCTTCAACTACAATAAGATTGGTCATTTTGCCTCAAGATGTCTGGAAAGATTTACAAGGTCAAATTCTAACAGACAAAAGTTCCAAAAGAATTGTTATTATGTTCATGAAGAAGATGATAATGAAGGAGTAACAGATGATGAATCAGAGATAGGAAACAAATCTAGAAATGAATGGGTGTTTATTGTCATCAAGGAAGAAGATCCAATGTCCTCTAAATCTGTCAATCATAAGGTTGCAGAAAGAGCTTTGGCTGCCCAAGTTGAAGAAAAGGATGATTAGGTTATTGATAGTGGATGCTCTCACCATATGACAGGTGACAAGAACAAGTTCTTAGATTTGGAAAGGTATGAAGGAAGAATAATAAAGTTTGGTGATAATTCTGCTAGTAGAATCAGAGGTAGGGGAACTATTTCTTTTTATGGAAAGAACAAAACCGGTAATGTACTGTATGTTGAAGGATTGAAGCACAATCTTCTTAGTGTTGGACAGTTGGTGGACAAAGGTTATGATCTCTGGTTCAAGAATGGAAAATGCAGGATCTTTGAAAGCTCCAGAACTGAGATTGCATCCAGTACTCAAACAAAAGGTAATACCTTTCATCTAATTGGTACTAATGAAAGTTGTCTGTTTGTTCAAGTTGATCAGAGTTGGTTATGGCATAGAAGGATGTGTCATGTAAATTTTGATAACATCATCAAGATAAGCAATACTCAGGCTGTAAGAGATCTTCCAAAATTGGTAAAACCTACAAATAGTTTGTGCAAAGAATGTCAGCTAGGTAAACAGAGCAGAGTCTTATTCAAAAGAAAGGATCAGTCCTCTACCAGATTATTAGAATTAGTTCATACTGATCTATGTGGTCCGACAAGAATCAAGAGTATGCAAGGTGATAGATATTTCATGTTACCGATTGATGACCATTCCCAGATGATGTGGGTTACCTTTCTGAAAGAGAAATCAGAAGCTTTTGAGAAGTTCAAAATCTTCAAGGTTATGGTAGAGAATCAAACCAGATTAAAACTGAAATGTCTGAGGTCTGATAGAGGTGGTGATCCGGTGAATTCATAGATTTTTGTGAGAAGCATGGTATAAAGAGATAGTTGTCTACTCCTAGGACTCCACAATAGAATGGAGTAGTAGAGAGAAAGAACTGGACCATCCAGGAAGCATCTAGGAAGCATCTAGGACAATGATGATGGAAGCAAATGTTCCCCAGATGTTTTGGAGAGAAGCTGTCAGCACTGCAGTCTATACTCTCAATCGAGTTCAAATCAAAAGCAATACCGGTAAGACTCCTTATGAACTTTGGTTTGGCATCACCCCTACTGTGAAATATTTTAAATTATTTGGTAGCAAATGTTACATTAAAAGAGATGAAGATCTAGGAAAGTTTGATGCTAGAAGTGATGAAGGAATTTTCTTGGGTTACTCCACTCAAAGAAAAGCATACCGGTGTTACAATAAGTGACTGAGAAAGATGATAGAAAGTACAAATGTGAAGGTTGATGAAGGAATTGAGAAACCCTCAAGGTTTTATGAATATGATGAAGATGATCAGAATGGTGCTCTAGTTCAAGGAGCTTAATCCTCTTCTGAAAGTCATATTCAGACTGATCCGGTAAATCAGGAAGAAGAGATAGGTCTGCATGAGCCTGATCAAGAAATAGATGTCCAAGAAACTCCCAAAGTTCTAAGGTATGTAAGACTAAACCACTCTAAAGATTAGATCATAGGTGACAAAAGCAAAGGTGTGCAAACTAGAAGGAAAATTGCTCAAGATTCAGATGAATATTGTTTGATTTCAAAGATTGAACCTAAGACAATAAATGAAGCTTGAAATGATGAAAACTGGACCAAAGCAATGGAGGAAGAGTTGATGCAAATTGAGAAAAATCACACTTGGGATCTTGTTCCCAGACTTAGAAACAAGAATGTGATTGGAATCAAATGGGTCTTCCGGAACAAACTAAATGAAGTTGGTGAAGTAATCAGAAATAAAGCCAGATTGGTCTGCAAAGGCTACTCTCAAATAGAAGGAATTGATTTTGAAGAAACCTTTGCTCCGGTGGCAAGAATTGAAGTAGTCAGATTATTTCTTGCATTTTCTGCCTTCAAGGATTTCAAGGTGTATCAGATGGATGTCAAATCTACCTTCCTAAATGGTGACTTAGAAGAAGTGTACATTGAACAACCGGATGGATTTCAATTATCTGAGGATAATGATATGGTCTGCAAATTAAAGAAGGTACTGTATGGCTAAAGCAAGCGCCAAGAGCATGGTATGAAAGATTGGACAAACATCTTTTGAAGATTGGTTTCAACAAAGGTATTGCTGACAGTAACTTATATTTCAAAATTGACCATGAAAACATCTTGATTGTTGAAGTATTTGTTGATGATATCATCTTTGGAGGAAGAGACAGTATGTGTAAAACCTTTACAAATCAAATGAAAAGTGAGTTTGAGATGTCAATGCTTAGTGAAATGAATTTCTTCTTGGGTCTTCAAATTTCTCAATCAAAGAAAGGAATCTTTATTTCTCAGACCAAATATGTGAAAGAATTGTTGAGAAAATTTAGGATGGAAGATTCAAAGCTAATGAACACTCCCATGGCAACCGGATGTAAGCTGAGTAAAGATGATGACTCTTCTAAAGTAGACCAGACAAAGTATAGATCAATGATTGGAGGATTGTTGTATCTCACTCAAACTAGACCAGATATAATGCAGGCTATTGGTCTTGTTGCTAGATTCTAGGCTGATCCCAGAGAATCTCATGTCATGGCAATCAAGAGAATTTTTAGATATCTAAGAGGGATAGTTGAGTATGGTTTGTGGTATCCTAGAGATCATGATTTCTCCTTCATGCATATACAGATGCAGATTGGGCAGGAGATGTGGATGACCGGAGGAGTACCAGTGGTGGAGCCTTCTTTTTGGGAAAGAGATTGGTTTCTTGGCTAAGCAAGAAACAAGAAGCAATATCTCTGTCTACAACTGAAGCAGAATACATTGCAGCAGCAGGTAGTTGCACTCAAGTTTTATGGATGAAGCAGATGCTAAGAGATATTAAAGTAGAGTATGAGGAGCCTATCACAATTTTCTGTGATAATTCAAGTGCAATAAATATTTCTAAGAATCCAGTGTTGCATTCTAAGACTAAGCATATATCTATCAAGTTTCACTTTCTGAGAGAGCAAGTGAACAAGGATGAAGTTATACTAGAGTTTGTGCCCTCTAAGGATCAGATTGTAGATATCTTTACTAAACCTCTTCCCAAGGACTCTTTTGAGTAGGGGTTATTGCCCCTCTGGTGATGAACTAGGATGTATTGATATGCATTAGTCTGGTGGATATCACAGTCATATCTTGTGATCCAGATTGGTGATGGGGAGCTGCTACTCAGGGGGAGCAGCTGGTATGATTCTGATGTGGTAAAATTGCAAGTATGAGCCCTTTGCCATTGATGTCAAAGGGGGAGAGAAGACATGTGAAAAACAAGTGGTTGATGATCAAAGGGGGAGCAGTAAAGAAAGAGAAGACATGTGAAGAGTTGTTGTTGATAGGGGGAGCTGTGATAGAAAGGAGAAGTTCTTGTCTTGATGGTTTTTCACATCATATGTTGCCATCAATGACAAAGGGGGAGATTGTTGCAAGTATGAGGATAACCAGTGTTGTCATTGATGTCAACATACTCATATTGCATTAATGAGAAGGATTGGATGAGCTGTGTGCTGAGGATATTGAGGAAATTAGTCTCAATTAGGAACAGTGAAGAACAGTGATGACATTAAGGTAAAAGTCCAAGATAAGATGAATATCAGAGGATGCGGTTTAAAGGGTTTTCAGATATGAGTCTTGAGATGATTTAGTCAAGTTTTTAGAGGTCCGCATAATGATCTGAAGAAGTTATGACTGCTCTAGTAGAACCGGTTCCGACAGATGTTCAGTGGTGACAGAGTGTCACAGATTGGTCCGGTGAGCTCCAGAATTGCATCATCCCATTCTGCGGATTGGAGGGAATGTTTAGGAAGTTCTTGAGAAGTGTCAAATAGATTTGTTCATGGTTTGGAGATCCAGAAGCACCTATTCCTTTGTGACAGTGATGACAGACTGTGTTCTTGAAGTTCTAGATGAAGGAGAGAAGAATTCCAGTAAGCTGATGAAGTGCGGATGTTCTTGGTGACTTAGGAAAGGTTGTGGTGATCTTTGGATCATGTCTAGTTCATGTTGGTGGTTCGCATTGAAGTTAGAGTTTGATTTGATGAATGACCACCGAATGTTGGTGTTCTTCCTAAGACTGGCCGACCGGATGTATTACACGTCTTCTGGATGATCTAAAAGTGTTTTCCGACTTAGATGATTGTTCCTAAGTCGATGCCTTGTATAAATAAAGGATTGTGAAGTCATTCCAAAGTGTGAAGTGTGCGGATGAGTGTGGTATAGCGAAGAAGAAGAGCAAAAGGTAGAGCAGGAGTCTTTGGGCTTAAATGGAATTGATCCAGACATGGTAAAGATGTTAATCTCCAATTCAAGTTTGTGATA
Organism: Cunninghamia lanceolata; assembly: GCA_027924645.1. Classification (NCBI taxonomy): domain Eukaryota; kingdom Viridiplantae; phylum Streptophyta; class Pinopsida; order Cupressales; family Cupressaceae; genus Cunninghamia; species Cunninghamia lanceolata. The sequence continues at coordinate 6,993,674 of BSBN01000209.1, forward strand.
CTTGTTATTTTGTAGACAATGTGTCTCTTGTAGGCAGTGTGCCTCTTGTGAGCAGTGTGCTCGAGTAGTGAGCCCTAATTTGCATGTGCCATCTATTTTTCTTATTCTTCTAACAGAGAATAATCCTTGGGTTAATCACCCCGTGGTTTTTCCCTTGACCAGGTTTTCCACATCAAAATCTTAGTGTCTCATGTGTTGATGTGTATCTGCTCTGGTGTTTATGCTTTATGCTTTCATGAGTGACTAATTGATATTCTATTAAATAACAAAGTGGATTTAAGTGTTTGAATTGTAAGCAAGTTTTGGTCAACTGATTCACCCCCACTCTCAGTTGTCTGTCTTGATCCAATAGGGATGTAGACTCTGATGAGGATGATATACTTGAGGGTTCCTTCTATAGGGAGTTGAGCTGGTCATTTCTCCCAAAAGGGACACCTATCAAGAAACTGCTACCATCCCAGATAAGGACCAACGGGAGGCGGTTAAGCCATGTCACAAATCCCTAAGGGGGATGCTGACTTTTTTGCCAACAATCCCCCCTCAACGTTATTCGAGGGGATTCGAACCCTTGACCCAACTCTGATACCACTTGTAGGGAGTTGAGCTGGCTATTTTTCCCAAAAAAAGCACCTATTAGGAAAATGCTACCATCCTAGATAAGGACCAATGGGAGGCAGTTAAGCCATGTCACAAATCCCTAAGGGGGACACTGACTTTTTTGCCAACACCTTTATAGTGCCTAGAACTCCTCACTTTAATGAGGTGATGTGGAAACTAGATCCTACCTAGCATCCTGATGACCCATGTGAGTCTTTTACTATTTTTCTAATCTCGCATTATCCTTTCCTTTATTTCCTTTTTATCAAGATTCATCACATCTTTTGCCTTTACTTTTCTTTACAAGTAGTGCTAAGGAGTGGAGGGGTTTCATTCATGAGATCAACATTGGTTTAGCTACCACCTTCACTAGACTAACCTGAGAGATGCTTCTAGCTGATCTTGGTGTGCCCCCTACGGTTGGATGACACACTGACATTTTCACTCCTGCTTATCATGGATTTTAGGAGAGTGCTACTTTGAAGGCCAAGAATCTCATAGGTGCTTCATGAGATGGCTCACCTTGGTTTTTAGTAGTGTGAGCTTAGCTCTGCAGGAGCTTCACACTCTTATACTCATAACAGAGCACCTCTCTCACATAGGTCTCATGGAGCGACTAGTGGTACACAAAGATAGAGGAGCAGGAGTCTTGAGGGTTCTATTAGAGGGAACCACCCTTGAGTCTACTTTCTTTTTTTGAAACCATGCCTCCTTGCATGGGGAGTCTCACTTTTCTTCAAGAGCATTTTGTCCTAGCTCTTGTACTCTTGTGAATTTAAACTTCTCATATATCAATGAAAGTTTGTCTTTTTATGGTTGTTTTTCTATCATATGAGTACTCATCTCTTGTGCACTTTGGAAGTTTAAGAACTCTTTGATTATGTTTTGACCCTCAACTCTAAGAATACAAGAATGATAATGATTACATGTTTTTGTAATTTTTTGGAATATATATGAAATGCAAGTCACGATATGCAGATGCAAGAACATAAGGGATGCTGAAATGAAACTTTTACTTCTATAGAACATCATGAGTTATGATATTGAATTTAATGCTTTGGAACTCTTTTATGATTTTGATATGAATGCATTGCAGAAGAAACAATATGACTTCTCTTTAATATGATTTTCAATCCATGGGATTGTAGGTTATTCTAGTATAAGAGACCTATTCAAGTCTTGTGAAATTTAGGAATTTAGAACTCAAGCGGGGAGCGGGAATGAAATGGAGTGTTTCTGAATTTGGGCTTTGCTAAAGGCTAAACATTGATCCTTATCTAGATAAGACAATCTGACAAGCTTTTAACTTAGACAAGTAACAAATTTTATTGATGTTTGTTAGACTTATATCATAGATGACAAGCAAGATAGACCTGGGATAAAGGATAAATGGGAAAGAACTAGGGTCCCTAGATAGAAAATGATCCTAAAGACTACTAGAATCTTGGCTTTGATTAGCTAGTGCTTGTGTGTGCTTTGTATCTTTCTCTTTTATTTCCTCTATTAGAATGTCACACTTGAAGCTTTGAGCTTAGATTGATCTCCACCCAGGAGTATGGACATTCAACAATCTTCCCTTTTTCACTCTTTTTTTGTAACTCTTTTTTTTGTATTTTCTAGAATGCCTCACTTGATTTTCTGAATTTATTTGAATTTTTTACTTTTATGAAAATGAATGCTTTTGGAACTTTGGATATGCAATAATTTGATCTCTCAATTCTCACTTTTTTCAACACTTTTATTTTGATCATTCATTTTTTTATTTGCTCATATTTTAGATTGCTTCCTTCAAAGTTTTGATCCTCCTAACATTTTTGGCTAGGGAAGATAAGGAGTTGAGCACCACCAAAAGTTTTCATAATCCAATTGGACTTCTTTTCTACTAGGGAAGAATTGGAAAGGTCTACTTGCAAGCTTCATTTGAACACTATAGGTTTGAATACTAACTTTTCTTAGACCTAACATCTTGACTCATTAAGACTAGGACCAGTGTAAAGAGAAGAGCTAGGCTTTGATTAGAATCATTGGGAATGTAGGGGGGAAATGGCAATTGTGGAAATGGGGAATCTCAAGACCTAAAAGGATCACATATACCTAGGCAACCTTAGACTCTTTACTGAAATGAAAATAATATAAGAGAAATTTATTCACTGTAATTCAAGATGAATAGAATGATACTGAAATGCAATAAACAAATTCGTTTGCCATTTTTTATTTTTATGATTTTTTTGTATTTTTGGGATATTTGATTTTTTTGTATTTTTATGTTTTATGATTTTTATGATTTTCAGACATAGTATTCTTGAGGTGAAATGCATTGATTGTTTTGCCAAATTCCTCTCCCTCCATTGTGCACAAGAGATAGGCACCATTTCTAATATCTTCTTTAACCATATAAGGACCTTTCCAGTCCTCTGTAAATTTTCTCTTTCATTATTCTCGAGGTGAAATGCATTGATGGTTTTGCCAAATTCCTCTACCTCCATTGTGCACAAGAGATAGGCACCATTTCTGACATCTTCTTTAACCATATAAGGACCTTTCCAGTCCTCTGTAAATGTTCTCTTTCATCTTCTCTTTTTGTTTTTCATGCTACCTCTTCTTAGGATAAATTCTCCTACTGTGTAGGGTTTATCATTTGATTCTATCGTTTCCAGCTCAGTGGTTTCTCTTGGTAACCTAAGATAGAGCAAATATTGGAAAGCTTGTTGATGGGAAGGAGTCCAATACAAGACTCCATCACACTTTAGCAATTCCATTAGCATGTCAAATTACTCTTGCATGTAAATATGTATGTTTGTCTACCCTGAATGTTTTGTAAAAACTAGAATAGTTCAAAGGGAGTTTGAGGCTCCCTTTTCTCATTAGGAGGGACAAAGCTTATACTCATCCTCCCATTGGGATCAGGTCTCAAATCCATAGAATATCCAATGTAGCTTCCTGGCAACTCAAAGATGATATGATCATCAGTTCTAACTGACACTCGCATTTTCCATTCTTTATGAAATGTACCTTCACTCTCTTCATCTTCATCAAGGAGTCTCTCAACTATTTCAATTTGCACTAAGGGTGCTTCCCATTCACCAAGCTCATTTGATTGTACTGAGGTAGAAGTGGTGGGTTGTACTTGTGGCTAAGATACCATGAACATCATAGGGAGAACTCCTATCATGTTGGTAGATTCATTATCAATAGAATGTACGTACTACATTGGTTTTAATGGTCTATATGACTTTTGTTGGTGTGAGAGGTTCATACTATTGGAAGAATGTCTTTGGGAAGTTATTTTGTCATTGATGCTGCTACTAACAACATGAGCATGGGCACAAGGAACATACAACTATGCATTATAGTGTTGTCATTGATGTCAACATTATATTTTGGTATCATGCAGATCAGTTTGGTTCTCTACTTTGCAAGATGGTTTGATCCTTTATAAGATACTAATTTGAAAGAAAGCTTTGATCCAAAGTGTGAACCAGTAAGGAAAACCTATTATGAATTTGGTTAAGTATAAACTCTGTATTTCTAAGTTACAGAGGATCCGATATTTTGGTTCACATTTCTCCACTATTGAAGGTTTTGCTCTGTGGTTCTAGCATGTTGTTGTTGATTGTCAAAAGCTTCAAAATTTAGAATTATGCATTGTTTTGACATATGGATTGAAATTTATGAGTAACAGAAGTTTGGATTGACAGAATAAAGGTACTCCCAGTTCAGAGCAGTGGAGCCGACCTAATAAGAAGGTGTGTGGAAGGTAATCAAGCTTGCATAGTTAATTAGGATCTTTTTTAGGTCCATACCGACCTATTTCAATTTGTTTCAAAATTTGAATCTTGGTGCAAAGGTTGTGAGTGAAGTTTTGGGGCCGATAAGTCCTATATGGTATGTTTTGCATGCTATATCCAATAAGGCTGACTTAATTGATGTTGTGAAAGAAGCAGATATATATGAAGGGTTATTTTTAGTGTTTTTGAGTAGTGAATGTTATGAGCGTGATCTGAATGATGTGGCAAGAATATATGGATGTGAATTGAATGAATACAAAGTAGAGGAGTCTGGTATTTCAAAATAGTGTGCAGATCACTGTGTTTGTACTTTGAGCTTCATTGGAACTGTACTTCATGCATATGTTAGATGCAATTGTAAACAGTTCAATCATGGCAGTGAACCACCCATTTTCTTCTATCTCTTTCTTTCAAGACAATGACTCCTTTGGTAGTGAGCTACTTGTAGTGAGAATTCTTGGATAGTGAGTCCACCAATTGTATCAACCTTAACCGGTTTGCTTATTAATATATATTGTGAGCTAATCCTCACCATGGTTTTTTTCATTTTGGGTTTTCCACGTAAAAATCATGGCGTTCATGTGCTATGAATTGTGACTGCATGTTGTATGCTTAATTTCCTTTATTGCAATTGAATATACTAAATGGATTAAAATGTTTGATGTGTAAATGGTTTAAGAGAATACTAATTTACCCCCCTCTTAGTATTCTAGGTGTTCAACAATTGGTATTAGAGCAAGGTCCTTTGGAAGGAGCCTAACCGCTCAAGGAAGATCTTGGAGATTGAACACATGGTTTCTAGAAGGTTACCTATTACTCTAGAAGAGATTCCTGCTATTAATCTCATTGAAGAAGATTATTTTCTTGACAAAATAGAACTCAATGCTGCTCTTGAAGATTTTGAAAGAACCGAAGGAGAAAACAGAGATCTGAAAGAAAATGTCAAGGAAGTAAATGAATACATCAGGAAATTGAAAGAGCAAGTCAAGAAGATTAGAGACAAGAATAAGGAAGTCAGTGAACAATTGGAGGAAGCAAATGGAACCATTACAAATATGAAAGTGTAGGTTGAAGAAAAGAAAAGAGTTGAGGAATGTCTTAATACAGTTGTGTTCAAAGCAATTCTAAAAAATGTACAAGGCTTGAAGAGGTTGTGAATTTGAAATCTAACTTGGAGAAAGCAAGGAGTCATGAAGAAAAACTCAAGATCAAGACTGCAAATCTTGATGAAATAATTGCAAATCAGAAAGGTCCAAATGATAAAGAGGGTTTAGGATTTGAAAAAGGTGAAATCTCAAATTCAGGTCAGACATCAAATGTTGAAAACAAAAAGAACAATGGCAAGTAGATCTAGAGTCAAAAGAATAAACACTAGTACAAAAGAACAATATATTACTAAAAAAAATACTTAAAACTGCTTATAAATGACCAAACATGGTCACATGACCATTAGTAGTTTATTGTCAGTAATTTATAACATGACCAAATTGATGACTAAACCATTTTTAGTCATTTATTGGTTGTTTTGATTGATCAATTTAGTAGTATATTTAGTCATTGATTGCTATAATTTGGTCACTTGTTTAGTCATTAATTTAGTCATTGATTGTTGTTAACTGGTCACTTATTTAGTCATTTTTATTCACTGATTTCTATCCATTGGTAGTGTATTTAGTCATTAATTTTAATCATCATTTTGATCAATTTGGTAGTATATTTAGTCATTTTTATTCATTGATTTAACATTGGTCATATATTTAGTCATATATATTCAATGTTCACTGATTACTGTCAATTGATAGTATATTTAATCAATTTAATTATTAATTGACATCAATTAGTAGTATATTTAATCATTTTGAAGCTTGCAATCTATGTAGATTTCTATCTGGCATTAATTGTTCGCTTCACACATGTCTCTGATTATATTCATTGAATGCTCTGTAAGAGGAGTGTTGGGAGCTGAGCAATATAATCCACATTTGGATCTCATCTGCCTTGGTATTATTTCCCCACTAGCTTGAATGACTTCAATTCATTATGCTAGCTCGTGCGATCCTCTTTTTATGCAAGAGACCATGGTATCTATTGGAACGAGGTTTGTCATTGATGTCAAAAGGTCATATATTGTTTGAGTTGATTGATGATGGTTCATGTTTTAGGAGTTACATAGTGTTCATGCTTAATATGTGATGGTTATGAAGAGGATCATCATCAAATGTAATGTGACAAGTTTGCCATTGATGGTTTGGTAATTGACTCATCCATGATGTATGCAAAGGTTGTATGGAGCTTGTAATTTGATAGATGAATTGTTGTCAAAAGTTGGTTTGATCTTCATGTTGGCTTGATATTGTTCCATTTTAGGTGCTCTATGTCATGGTTGTCATGCTTTATGTCACAAGGTGTGTTATGATGACTTTCATGTTCTTGATTTGAAGTAGGTTTGATTTGTCAATGATGTCAGTTGATGTGAAGGTTACTATGTCTCTTATGTGATCAAGTGTAAGTTGTTTTAGTTGATGTGAAAATGTAAAAGGTACAGAGTTGCATGATTGAGTTGATTGGTGTATGAGCTTTCAGGATTTGTGCTCTTGCCAGGTTTTGTACAGTCTAAATTATACATACCAGTGATCTCATGATGCTATCATTCTTGTCAGGATAAGTTGTTGATATGTTAGAGCATAAAAAAGATAATTGAGGAGATGGTTTTTGTCAATTGTCAAAAGTCACTATTAATTAATTTGATTGTTCAGTATGTCATTGAAAAGATGAACTCAGTTGGATTTGTTCAGTTGATGACAAGGAGGTTCAAGTAGCAAGCATGTCTCAGATGCAAGTGAAATGTAGGAGCTTTTCAATGATGTTCATGAGTTGGTGATTGATTCATGTTTCATGATGTTAGTTTCATGAGTTGGAGTGATCAGTTTCACTATGGTACTTGCAACAATCTAGGGTCTGCATAATACTCAAAGGGAAAAATTTTAATTAGGGTTCATTGCTTTCCAAAGATCCTAAATCTATCTTTATACCCTATGCTATATGTTTTAAATTCTAAGTCTCTTTGATTAAACGCTAGTCCCTCTATTTTTCCTCCTACATTGAATGGGCCGATGTAATGTGTTAATACTATCTCTATCTATTCTTGATTCACAAATTTTTGTGTTTTAATTCCAAATTATATATATCCTAAGGGTCTAAGGTGTTATTCTTATTTGTAAAAAAACCTAATACTAAACCTTATCATAACCAAATGCACTTTATGTCTTATTCTTTGGTTGACCCGCTATCTTAGGTCGAGGTCACTTAAAGTGACCCTCTAAAGGGGTCTTATGTCATTTCATGACCGGCCCTCTCTACTCCTCTCATCGACAGGTTTGGTCTCCTCTTTGAGTGCATGGGGTGCCAAAAAGAAAATCTAAGGCCTATATTTAATTTCTCCAAGGCACGCGATGGAGAATCAAAGGTCAGTTTTTAAACTTTTGACCCTGCTTTGTGGCATCATGTTTGATAGCCTCCTAGCCATCTGTCCATGTGACAACAAAGAAAGTGGCTTTTTAAAGGTTGTATTTAGTCATTTTAAAAGGTAGTTTGTGGGTGCATTTAAAATCTTTTATTTTTAAGAGATTCCTTCTATTTTTATTCTCCCCACTCGTGCATTGAAGATAAAGGAGGAGTTTTTTTTTAAAGAGGGCAAATTTCTTTGTGGAGATATTATTCTTTTTGAATGGTGATTAAGGACTTTTTGTTTTGTTTTCTTATCTTCATGTAGAAGGTTTTTGAGAAGTGGATTCGAAGATGGAAAATGATATTATTTCCTGTTAGGGCAATCTGATTTAAAATATTATTGAAGACTTTTATTTTTAGGTGGTGGAGGCTATTTTAGATTTTTATTGTTTGAAAAGAGAAAATGGATATGCAAAGAGAAGAGGAAATGAAAGGTCATTTCATTTATAATGACATTATAGGTTCATTATGGATTGATTTTGAGGTCTGAGATATGCAGCACTAAAGACATTTTTTTACAGTTTTTTTGAAGAGAAAATGCAGTTAAATCGGGTGAATATTTGGTTTGAGAATTGAGAGATGAATGAGATATATTTGCAAGTGACATATGCATAGGATGAAGACATTATGTAGCAGTGACAGAGTATGAATGCAGATAAAATATTTTTCAAGTTGAAGAAGAATGATATGATAATATGAACATTATAGTGAAACACAGAAACCCTCTGTAACCTTTTGTTTTTCCTTCTGAGATTTTATGTATTGCCAATGAGGCACATTGTAACCAATGAGGCTTGTATGGTCAGTGAGACCTGTTTGTAGCCAGTGAGGCTTGCTTGGTCAGTGAGACATGTTTGTAGCTAGTGAAGCTTGAATGTAACCAGTGAGGTTTTGATTTTCTAGTGAGGAATAATAAAGTGGAAGGATTCAAGAGTGGTTTTTTATCCCTATGAGGGTTTTCCACTCATTAAAAACATGTGTTATGGTTCATGTTGTTTATCTTTATGTGTGTACCCTAAGGTTTTGTCTTTGAGGTCTTGATCATACTGTTTATCATCATACTTATTCATATGTGTTTGATAAATCTTTAAAGTCTCTCTCTTTGTCTTGATTCACCCCCCCCCCTCTTAGTGGTCCTGTACTCCAACAAGTGGTATCAAAGCTAGGTTCCCTATAGAAGTCTAACAGGCTTGGGTAGGTCCTGATAGTAGAGTACCAAGGGAAAGTGTAGAAGAAATAAGGGTAGGAGAAATGTCAAGTCACATACTGGTCAAAAGGCACCATCTATACCAAACTCAAATGTTGATCTACAATTAGTTGATAGAAATGTCTCACAAGTTGAGTCAGGTATTAAATTAGAGGAAGATTTTTTTGGAATTCCTTTCTTTGATGGTTCAGATTTCTCTATTTGGTATATTAGAATGCAAGCCTATCTATCTTCTTTATGGTATGGTGTGTGGATGTCAGTTGAGAATGGGTATTTTATTTCCTCTCAATCACCTAATACTACAAGTAACAAAGAGGATTATGAATGCAATCATATAGAAAAGAAGGCTATTATGTCTGTATTATCTAATGAAGTTTCTTGTAAAGGCATGCATTGTGAAATAGTTCAGGATGTGTGGAAGGAGTTGATTAGAATCTATCAAGGTGATGCACTTGAAGGAGAGGACAGCTTGGTGTTTGAGGAAAGTGACAATGAAAAGAGACATTCACATGAAGGAGATGAGGTCCAATCTGATTTAGAAGAAGGAGATCACATTATGAGTGATGATGAATAGTAGTGTGAAGTTGATATAGAAGGAGAACACATGTGTGCTCTGGGTGAGATCAAGAAATACAAAAAGGAGAACCAGAGATTAGAGTTGCAACTACAAAAAGAAAAAGACTCCAACTACAAAACACTTTCAGGTCTTGAAAGAGTATCTTCTGATCTTGAAGAGGTAAGAAATCAGATTGTGAATTTAAGGACACAAGTTGATGAATTAGACAAATTGATTATCAGCCTAAAGACTGAGATTGAAGAGGCCAAGAGAATAACAGATGTTACTAATTCTAAATGTGAAATCAAATCTATTGAATGCCTAAAACTAGAGGTTGAAATTGTCACCTTGAGAAAAGATATTGAAAATCTCAAGAGTATGTCAAAGAGAAATCAGGAGTTTGAAGAGAGAACCACCAATTTATATGAGATGATGGGTAAACAAAAACAAAATAGGGACACTATTCAATTGGATTAGGCTATGAAAAGGGGCAAACAACAAGGTTAGAGAAACTCCTAGAAATAAAATTGATCTAAATCATCATATTGTTGTTCCTGAAGGCAAAAAGAAGATTGAATTTGTTGCAAATATCTAGCTAAGTAGTGTTGTCATTGATGTCAACATATTCTTGTTGTCATTGGTGTCAATTGTGCCTTATTTTGTTGCCTGTTCAGGAGATTAGAGTGTTGGGGATATTGAGAAAATTAATGAAGACTCAATGTTCACAGACCTTATGGTTATGTAGAGCATTGTCAGAAATTGTTCCAGTTAAGAATTGAGAAGTCCGCATGAAGATTTGAAGAAGTTAAGGCCATCTAAGTAGAACCAGATCTTGCAATATTTAGAAGAGACAGAGTGATAGTAAGTTGGTCTGGATTGCTCCACAGTGAAATATTATGATCTGCAGATCTGAAGACATGTTTGGGAAGTTAGTGTGTATCATCAACTCTATTGGTTCATGGTTTGGAGGTCTACAAGCCATCCTTCTAGTTTGACAGTCATGGCAAATAGTGTTCTTGAGGTTCTGGAGGAAGATACAAATGATTCAAGTAATTTGGTTTAGAGTGGATGTTATTGGTGAATTCAATGTTCTTGTGGAGGTCTTTAGATTGTGTGTCTACTATGTTGGAGGTTTGCATTGGAATTTGAGCTTGTTATTGAAGATTTCCTCATTGAAGTTGATGTTCTTCCCAGTCTTGGCTGACCTGATGTTCCTAGCATGTTGCGAATGATCTAAAGATTATTTTATGAAGCATGGCATGTTAGTAGAGGAAGATTCAAGTCTCAGCTATGTTTGGCCGATAGTGTAAAGATCCATGTTAAGTTTAGCTAAGCTTGTTGATCATTCCAAGGTTGATGAAGTGTATAAATACTTGTTGAAGAATTGTTAAAAATCATCCTTGAGTAAAATAGATTAAATCCATATAAAGGATCAAAAGCTGAGCAAAGAAGAAAAGGAGCGAGAGTAGTGTAGAGTGACAAAGTTAGTGAAGAAGAATTTGGGACAAAGCAAAAGTTTTGTGAGCATTCATTGAAACTAAATCAGGCATGAAGTAGATGGTATTTCTCAATTAATCCTTTCTATTCTAAATAAATTCTATAGGCAGTGAGCCTCTCTTTTGAGTAGTGAGCTCTGGGAAGTGCACCCAAAGGCATGTGCCTTCTACTTTTCTAAAGTACTTTTAACAGGGTACAAATCTTTGTGGGTTAACCCCCACTGTGGTTTTTTCCTTAACTGGGTTTCCATGTCAAAATCTTGGTGTCAAGTGTGTTGATTATGTTTCTGCTCATATGTTGTTGATCTATATTTTAATGTTTATATCTTTAATCTGATAGTAAGTTAATAAAGAAGGTTAAAAGTAGAAAAAGTTTATTTTGTGTGACAATTGATTCACCCCCCCGCTCAGTTGTCCAGTCTAATTCCAACAATTGGTATCAGACCCAGATCCTCTTATAAAAGCTTGACCACTTGAGGAGATCTAGGATGTTGACCTACAAGAAGGATGGTCTGAGATTTGATGGAAAAAATTATTCTGTTTGGAAGAATCGCATGGAGTGCCATTTGCAATGCATGGGCGATGCCTATTGGATGATAACCAGTGTTGAGTATAAACCTCCGGAGAAAGGTCCTTCAACTCCAGATTAACTCAAAGGTGCTAAAAATAACCTTCAAGCTAAAGAAGCCTTGTTGAGTGCCCTGACTAATTCAGAAATGACAAATGTCTTTGGTCTAAAAACTATTCATGAAATCTGGAAAAAGTTGGGGAATCTATTTGAAGGCGATAAATTTGTCAAATGTACCGAGTTGCAAAGTCTGAGAGGAAAATTTGAAACTCTGAGGATGAGTGAAGATGAAAACATCACAATCTACATGCAAAAGATAAATGAACTTGTGTGTGGTATCAGGTGTGCTGGTGGAACTTTGGAAGAATCAGAGATTGTATCAAAAGTGCTTAGATCTTTACCTGATTCATACAAACAGAAGGTTGCTACTATAGAGGAGATCAGGACTATCTCAGAAGTTACAAGAGATCAACTGGTTGGCAAAATTTCAGCTTTTGAATTAAGTGAGTTTGGTGATTCTCTTCCAGAGTCTGAATCTGCATTTAAGGCCAGTGTATATGGAAAATAAAGATATGATCTGGGTGAAAGCTCTTTTGCAAGATCAAATAGATTCATGAAGATAAGGAAGGATCTTGAACATGTTGAAATTGAAACTATGGATCTTGAAGCTCTTCTTGCCAAAAGATTGCCAAGAGGATCCGGTAAGTATGAAGGAAAATTACCGCTCAAATGTTTTGCTTGTAATAAGATTGGTCATTTTGCCTCAAGATGTCCGGAGAGGTTTTCAAAACTAAACCCTAACAAATACAAAAATTAGAACAAATGTTACTATGTCAAAGAAGCTGGAGAAGGAGTCACAGATGATGAATCTGATTATGGAGGTTCCTCTGAAAATGATTGGGTGTTCATTGCCATCAAAGAAGAAGATCTAGTGTCTACTGAATCTGCTAGCTATGCAAATATGGAAAGTGCCTTGGCTGCTCAAATTATTGAGAAAGATGAATGGGTGATTAATAGTGGATGTTCTCATCATATGACTGGAGACAAGAGTAAGTTTGTGAATTTTGAAAATTATGGAGGGCTTGTGAAATTTGGAGATAACTCAGCTGGTAGAATCCATGGCAGAGGATTCATCTCTTTTGATGGTAAGAAAAGAACCAATGATTTTATGTATGTGGAAGGACTAAAACATAATCTTCTCATTGTTGGACAGTTGGTTGACAAAGGTTATGATCTTCGATTCAAGGATGGAAAATGCAAAATCTTGGAGAGCTCCAGAACTGAAATTGCATCCGGTACTCAAACTAGAGGTAACATTTTTCATTTAAGTAGTTCTGGAAAAAGTTGTTTGATTACTCAAATAGATCAAGGTTGGTTATGGCATAAGAGGATGTGTCAAGTGAATTTTGATAACATTGTCAAAATAAGTACCACTCAGGCTATAAGAGATCTTCCAAAACTTTTGAAACCTAATAGCATGTGTAGAGAATGTTAATTGGGGAAACCGAGCAAAATTTTATTCAAAAGTAAGGAACAAGCTTCAAGTGGACGATTGGAACTGGTACATACTGATCTCTGTGCTCTTGCTAGAATTAGGAGTGTGCAAGGAGATAGATATTTCATGTTGCTGATTGATGATTACTCCAAAATGATGTGGGTAACTTTCCTAAAAGAAAAATCAGAAGCTCTTGACAATTATAAGGTGTTCAAAGTGATGGTGGAAAATGAGATTGGTGAAAAATTGAAATGTCTGAGATCTGACAAAGGTGGAGAATTTACTTCTGGTGAGTTTGATGCTTTTTGTGAAAAGCATGGCATAAAAAGATAGTTATCTGCTCCTAGGACTCCCCAACAAAATGGAGTTGTGGAAAGAAAGAACCGAACCATTCAAGAAGCTTCCAGGACCATGATGATGGAAACAAATGGTCCTCAAGTTTATTGGAGAGAAGCTATAAGTATTACTGTCTACACTCTTAACCAGGTGCAGATCAAAGGCAATTCTGGTAAGACCCCTTATGAACTATGGTTTGGTCATCCTCCTACTGTGAAATATTTCAGAGTTTTTGGTAGTAAATGCTATATCAAAAGAGATGAGGATTTGGGCAAGTTTGATACAAGAAGTGATGAGGGAATACTTTTGGGGTACTCTACTCAAAGTAAGGCTTACCGGTGCTTTAACAAGAGGTTAAAAAAGATTGTTGAAAGTGCTAATGTTAGAGTTGATGAGAGCAAGGAAGGACATTCTAGGTTCTGCGGATATGATTCAGATGATCAAGATGAAAGTCAAAGTCAAGGAAGGTTAGTTCAAACTCTGACTTAGATTCAGATTGATCTGAAAACTCCAGGAACTCAAGAAAATAATATAGATGTTGAGGAACAAGCTCAAGAAATAGAAGTTCAAGCAATTCCCAAAACCCCCAGGTATGTAAGAATGAATCATCCTGAAGATCAAATCATAGGAGATAGAAATAAAGGTGTTTGAACTAGGAGAAGATTTGTTGAAGATCAAGAAGAGATTTGTTTGATTTCAAAGATTGAACCTAAATTAGTAAGTGAAGCCTACAATGATGAAAATTGGGTAAAAGCAATGGAAGAAGAATTGATGCAAATTGAAAAGAACCGCACTTGGGATCTTGTTCCTAGACCCGAGGACAAAAATGTGATTGGAACCAAATGGGTCTTCCGGAATAAACTAAATGAAGATGGTGAAGTTGTAAGAAACAAAGCAAGGTTTGTATGCAAAGGCTATTCTCAAGTGGAAGGAATTGATTTTGAAGAAACGTTTTCTCCGGTGGAAAGAATAGAGGCAGTTAGATTGTTTCTTGCATTTTCTACTTTCAGATATTTTAAAGTGTATCAAATGGATGTCAAATCAGCATTCCTGAATGGAGATTTGGAGGAAGAAGTCTACATTAAGCAACTAGAAGGATTTCAGTTGTCTGATCAGGGAGATATGGTTTGTAGACTGAGAAAATCCTTATATGGACTCAAGCAAGCTCCAAGAGCTTGGTATGCAAGATTGGATAAATATTTGGTTAAAATAGGTTTTAGCAAAGGTACTACTGATAGTAATCTTCACTTCAAGATTAATCATGAGGACATCCTAATTGTTGAGGTCTTTGTTGATGATATCATTTTTGGTGGAAATGAATGTATGTGCAAAGCATTTGTTGATCAGATGAAAAGTGAATTTGAGATGTCAATGTTTGGAGAAATGAATTTCTTCCTAGGTTTGCAAATTGTTTAGTCAGATAAAGGTATCTTTATATCTCAGTCCAAGTATGTGAAAGAATTGTTGAAGAAGTTTGGAATGGAAGATTCAAATCTAGCAGGTACACCTTATGGTAACCGGATGCAAGTTAAGTAAAGATGATGACTTCCCCAAGGCAAATCAGAAAAGGTATAGATCAATGATTGGAGGATTGCTCTATCTGACTCAGACTAGACCTAACATCATGAATGTTGTTGGACTTGTTGCTAGATTTCAAGCTAATCCAAAAGAATCCCACGTTGTGGCAATCAAAAGAATTTTTAGATATCTCAAGGGGACAATTGATTATGGATTGTGATATCCAAAGGACAATGATTTCACTCTTCATGCATATACAGATGCTGATTGGGTAGGAGATGTAGATGATAGAAAAAGTACTAGTGGTGGTGCATTTTTCTTGGGAAGAAGATTGGTCTGTTGGATGAGCAAAAAGCAAGAGGCAATATCTCTATCTACTGTAGAAGCAAAATATATAGCAACAACAAATAATTGTACTCAGGTTCTGTGGATGAAGCAAATGTTGAAGGACATCAGAATTGTGTTTGAGGAGCCAGTCACAATCTTTTGTGATAATTATAGTGCAATAAGCATCTCAAAGGATCCAGTGTTGTATTCAAAGACAAAGCATATATCTATCAAGTTTCATTTCTTGAGAGAGAAGGTAAATGAGAATGAAGTCAAGTTGGAGTTTATGTCTTCCAAAGATCAGATTATAGATATATTCACTAAGCCTCTTCCCAAGGATACCTTTGAGTATCTCAGAGAGAAGTTAGGGGTTATTACCCCTCTGAATCATAACTAAGATGCACTAAGGTGCATCAGTCCGGTGGAATTCTCATTCATATCTTGAGGTCTGGATTGATGTTGAGAAAATACTACTCTAACGAGTAGTCAGTCTGCAAATGTTGGAGATCAGTCTAAAATAAAAAGGGGGAGTATAGATTGCAAATATGTACCCTTTGCCATTGATGTCAAAGGGGGAGAGAAGACATGTGAAAAACTAATTGTTGATGACAAGGGGAGCAATGAAGTGGTTGCAAAAGTCAGGGGGAGAAGTTCTTGTCATGATGGTTGAATCAGTTTTTCACAACATATGTTGCCATCAATGACAAAGAGGGAGATTGTTGCAAATATGTGCCTAAATGGTGTTGTCATTGATGTCAACATATTCTTGTTGTCATTGGTGTCAACTATGCCCTATTTTGTTACCTATTTAGGAGACTGGAACGTTGAGGATATTGAGAAAATTAATGAAGACTCAATGTTCATGGACCTTATGGTTGTGTAGAGGATTGTTACGGATTGTTCCAGTTAAGAATTGAGAAGTCTGCATGAAGATTTGAAGAAGTTATGACCATCTGAGTAGAACTGGATCTTGTAGTATTCAAATAAGACAAAGTAACAGTAAGTTGGTCTGGATTGCTCCACAGTGAAATATTATGATCTTCAGATCTGAAGGCATGTTTGGGAAGTTAGTGTGTATCATCAACTCTAGTGGTTTGTGGTTTGGAGGTCCACAAGCCATCCTTCTAGTTTGACAGTCATGGCAGAGAATGTTCTTGAGGTTCCAGAGGAAGATACAAATGATTCTGGTAATTTGGTTTAGAGTGGATGTTATTGGTGAATTCAATGTGCTTGTGGAGGTCTTTGGATCATGTGGCTACTATGTTGGAGGTCCGCATTAGAGTTTGAGCTTGTTATTGAAGATTTCCTCTTTGAAGTTGATGTTCTTCCCAGTCTTGGCCGACTGGATGTTCCTAGCATGTTGCGGATGATCTAAAGATCATTTTATGAAGCGTGGCATATTAGTAGAGGAAGATTCAAGTCTTAGCTATGTTTGGCCGACAGCGTAAAGATCCGCGTTAAGTTTAGCCGACCTTGTTGATCATTCTAAAGTTGATGAAGTGTATAAATACTTGTTGAAGAATTGTTAAAAATCATCCTTGAGTAAAATAGATTAAATTTGTATAAAGGATCAGAAGCAGAGCAAAGAAGAAAAGGAGTGAGAGCAGTATAGAGTGAAAAAGTCAGTGACGAAGAATTTGGGGTAAAGCAGAAGTTTTGTGAGCATTCATTGAAACTGAATCAGGCATGAAGTAGATGTTATTTCTTAGTTAATCCTTTATGTTCTAAATAAATTATGTAGGCAGTGAGCCTCTCTTTTGAGCAGTGAGCTCTGGGTAGTGCACCTAAAGGTATGTGCCTTCTACTTTTCTAAAGTACTTTTAACAAGGTAAAAATCTTTGTGGGTTAACCCCCACCATGGTTTTTCCCTTAACCGAGTTTCCACGTCAAAATCTTGGTGTCAAGTGTGTTGATTATGTTTTTGCTCATATGTTGTTGATCTATGCTTTAATCTTTATATCTTTAATCTGATAGTAAGTTAATAAAGAAGGTTAAAAGTAGAAAAAGTTTATTTTGTGTGACAACTGATTCACCCCCCCTCTTAGTTGTTCAGTCTAATTCCAACAGAATTCACTGCTGGAACATCAAAGTTGAATGGTAAAGATTCAAAAGAAAAACTCAAGCAAGCAGTGAAGACTAAAACTGAGATGAAAACCAAAGGATGATTTTGTCAAAATGTACAACCAAAAGAGAAATATCAGAAGAACTATTCCAGTAAGACAAGCATATATGTACAGGTATAATTATTCATTTTTTGGTTATTGTTTTACCTATAATCATTTTGGACACAAAGCAGTTAGTTGCAGAAGGAGTCAATCTAATGTTAGTCACATACAAATAAACTTTAGAATGCATGGAATCACAACATAAGTGCTCAAACGATTTCAAAAGGGAACTATCAATCATTTGCTTTTGACTACAATATAGTTTGTTATATGTGCAACTCTCTTGGTCACAAAGCACATAGCTACATAAAAGCATCACCTGGTTTGAAAAGTTGGAAAAGGAAAGAGGCTGAAAAGGTTTGGAAGAAGAAACCTGAACAGAAGAAAGAACCTGTGAAAGTTTGGAGACTGAAACAAAGCCAAGAGAAGATAGATCCTAAACTTGCACATCTTGCACAAGTCACATCATCAATTGCATAAGATATAGTATGAGGATAAGGGGAGTTGTTCAATGTTCTATTTCTTACCCCCAAGGTGGAAATTAGGAAGTTGTAACAGTCAAGAAGCAAGTGGAAGTATATTAGCATTCAGGTACACCAATAAGCAATGACAGTGATTGTGTTGATTTCTTTTGTCATTATTTCTATGAGTGTTTCTTAGCACCAAATGAACATATGTTCTTGAATCTAGTTTGGAGGAAACTATCACTGTATGGTGATTATATTTCAAAAGACATTAGAGGTAAGGAGAGATAGAGATAGTCTTCAATAACAATTGGTAAGTTGACATAAGGACAGTGAAGGTGCAACACACTTCATTACTTCTTTCATTAAGTTCCTTGATAAGCTTGCATGCAAATATGTAGTAGAATGGACATTCACTTCTTCAAAGAAGACCATGCATATTGCAGAAAATAGAGAAGCATTTCAATGTCATTTGATTCAAGATATCAGAGTGTTAAGGGTGTTGTAGGTAAGTAATTTCACCAAGTAGAATAGTGGAACAGTCATGCGTGAAGATGCCTGCACATTTGTGAGAGATCAAAAGATATGCAACTTGTTCTCAGGACCATAGTAGAGATAGAGCATGGTTTTAAATTGGCCTTGATGAGGCAGGACAATAGTATAGTATTGATCAGGACAGTCAAATGAATGACAATGATTTAGTTGTTTGCAATGACAACATCATATATGTCTTGAAAATGATAAAATGCTCATATTCCTTCTTCTCTCCTAGAGACAATATCATGATTGTAGTTGTGGTATTCATGCTATGATTAGTTTCCAATATGATTGAACAACACTAATTGACAAGTTTCTTATTTGTTGCAGACCTGATATGACAGTGGTATTTGTATACACTTAGTTGTCTTTATTTTGTTTGTTAACAACATTATGACAGTCATACTGGACAGAGTCTTGTAGACATAAAGTATTAGATAGTGATATGACTGAAGAACAATTTTATTTTCATATGCATTCCATTGTTTTTAACTTTTACAAACAATAATAATGTTTACAAAGGACAGTGATCTACATGACAGTGGAAAATACAGTGGACAAGTGTGAAATCAGAATCTAAGATTTTTAAAATAGGGTATGGCATCCATCAATCATGATTAAACTATGAAAGGATAGTCATGTAATGTAAGTAGACAAGGTACATGAGTTTTATGGTAAATTGCTTTCAAGAAATGTGGTCTAATGGACTGTCATGATATGATCAACAATGGCATAATCAGATCATCAAGTTTGTATGAGGTTGGGGAGCTTATGTTTTTTCTCTGTATGTAGAAAATATGACTATTGCTGCACTTTATGAAGCTTCAAAATCATTTATAGGGGGAGCTTATTTTTGGACTCTAGTGTGGTGTGCTTTAATACTTTTTATTTAATTTTTACCTTTTGTATTTATGGAGGAAATGCATTTAGAGAGATATGGTTATTTTTATTTAAAGTGGGATTTTTGGATTTTAGTGAAATGTGCTTTTATGCCTTTATTTAATTCTATTGTTTTGTTTTCAAAAAGGGAAAAGGCATTTAAAATATGTTAAAATTAATAAAGTGTTTGGTATTTAATTCTTCATTCTTTTCAAACCTTATCTTAGCAAAGTGGATAATTTTTTTTAAAGTTTAGATTTAATTATTTAAGCCTCCTAGTTAATTATTAAATCTCTAAAGATGTTTTCAAATCTATTAATTAAATGGTTGGATTTTGTTAATTAATCCCTCTAGTGCTTTATTTAATTCTCTAAGGGTAAAATAATTTAGTGAATTTAATTTATGCAGTTATTCCATTTAAAATTTGAAAGGGGTTGATGTGTAGTTTAAATTTAATTTAATTTTGCAACTCTCCCTTAGTTGATGAGATGGTGTTATGTTGTCGAAATCACTAGGGAGATTTAATCCTTTTTAACTCGTTATGCTGCCGAATTTTCCCTAGACTTTAGATGGATAAATTTAGTTAATTAATTCAATTTTTTTCACCCTTTTTTGCATTATGTGTTGATTAAATGCCTTAGGTTGAGGATTGATTTGTGGCATTAATTTTAATATTATTTTATAGGTTTATAATTGTTCTTATGTTCGATTTCAATTCACATCAAAATCATTCCACCTCTTTTAGTGAAACCTAGGGTTAGATCCCAAAACGGAAGCCAACCCTCTTAGCATCACTCCATGCGATGCATACCCCCTTAGTGTCTACCATTTCATAGGGATTGTGAAATGAGTTTACATTATCCCAGTTTTGGATGACTTCCCCGCCTTCGGGTGACGTGCCTAATGTAGGTTGCTAACGCAACTACGTTACATGCGTGTGTCACCGAGCACGCTTGATATGTGCGAGGGGGTTTTTAGAGTCAGGTGGAAAAGTTTTTGACATTTTGTGTCATGACCACATGACAAAAGTGAACATGACACATGTGTTGCGTGTCATGACCACATGGCAAATGTGGGCATGACAAGAACATAGCCGACCAAAGGAGATAGCATATTATGAGAAGGTCAGAAGCTGACAAAAGACACATCCCTATGTAATAGATATAGTATATATAAATATAGGAGATAACAGAATAGAAGTAAGCGTGATAGGCGAATAAGAGTCTATTTTGATGTAATCCATGATATAGAAGTCATGTATGTAACTATGTTGTATGATGAATAATGAATGTATACATTTGATTGTTGCTAATATATATATATGGAAGTCCACCCATACCAGGTAATTATGTGTGATATCACACATTGTGTGATGATCTATTTTGTTATTCTTTATATTTTTCTATCAATCTCTAGCTACCTGACCAAGGTATAAACTGACTACTAAGACTTGATTGAGGACTGGATCTCTAAACCAGTATCCCTCTGCATTTCTTGCTAACATTTGGTTCTGTTGTTAGGACCCTGGAAAAGGGTAGTTAAAGATTGAAAGGGAAAAACATCTAAAGAAGTAGCGCAAAGTTTTAGAAAGGAGAAAAGGAAAGGTTGGCAGGAAAAATTCTCAAAGTGTGGAGGAATTCACATCTCCTTAGGTTTCTACCTCTGTGAGATTGGAGCAAGCACTTAAGGGGATGGAAAGTGGGAAGGGGGTTGGATTCGGAAGGACCTTTCAAATGATGTGACTCTTCAAATAATGGTTCCATGGGGTATAAAAGGACTAATGGAACACCAAATCTAGAAAACCCATGGTGAAAGGGGAAAAGCAGAAGAAAAGAGAGATCAATGAATAAATAAGAACAAGAATGGAGATAAGAGAAGAAGAGAAATTGAAACAAACTTAGGAGTGATAGGAGCATTCCTATAGTAGGATGGAAAGGGTACAATAGATGGAGAAAGAAAGGATGATAGAAAGTGTGGAAGAAAAGGTAGAAGAATTCGAAGAACGTGTTGCAAGTATGAGGTTAACCAGTGTTGTCATTGATGTCAACATACTCATATTGCATTGGTCAGAAGGATTGGATGAGCTTTGTACTGAGGATATTGAGAAAATTAGTCTCAATCAGGAACAGTGAAGAACAGTGATGAGAAGAAGGCAAATGTACTCAATAGGTTAAGGATTAGAGGATGCAGATTAAAGGGTTTGTAGATATGAGTCTTGAGATGATCCAGTTAAGATTTTAGAGGTCCACATGAAGATATGAAAAAGTTGTGATCGGTCAAGTAGAACCAGTTCTAGGAGATGCTTCGGAGGGATAGAGTGTTACAAAAAGGT
Source organism: Cunninghamia lanceolata (assembly GCA_027924645.1). Taxonomy (NCBI): domain Eukaryota; kingdom Viridiplantae; phylum Streptophyta; class Pinopsida; order Cupressales; family Cupressaceae; genus Cunninghamia; species Cunninghamia lanceolata. The sequence continues at coordinate 7,015,446 of BSBN01000209.1, forward strand.
CCGGTGAGATCCAGAGGTGCATTGTCAGACTCTGCAGATTGGAAGGAGTGTTTGGGATGTCCTTGTGATGTGTCATCTCAGTTTGTACATAGTGTGGAGGTTTGGAAGAACCTGTTTTAGTTTGACAGTTGCGACAGACTGTGTTCTTGAAGTTCCAGATGAAGAGGAGAAGAGATTCCAGCAAGTAGAGGAAGTGCGGATGTACCTGGTCACTCAGGCAAGCTTGTGAAGGCTCTTGGATCATGTTGAGGTTGTGTTGTCGGTCTGCATCAGTGTTAGAGCCCAGAATTGAAGATATTCTTCCAGATGAAGATATTCTTGTTCAGACTGGCCGACCAAATGAGTTATTCATCTTGAGAATGTTCTTATGGATGATTGCCGACTTGCAAATGTTCTTGTGGATGATTTCTGACTTAGATGATTGTTCCTAAGTCAATGCCTTGTATAAATAAAGGTTTGTGAGTTCATTTCAAAGTGTATGTGGAGCGGATGAGTGTGGCATAGTGAAAGAGCGAAGGGCAGAGCAGAAGTATCTCGGGCTTAAATGGAACTGATTCAGACATGGTAAAGATGTCAATCTCCAGTTCAAGTTTGTGATTCTTATCACTTTGTAGACAGTGTGTCTCTTGTAGGCAGTGTGCCTCTTTGTGAGCAGTGTGCTCGGGCAGTGAGCCCTAATTGGCATGTGCCATTCATTTTTCTTATTCTTCTAACAAAGAATAATCCTTGGGTTAATCACCCCATGGTTTTTCCCTTAACTAGGTTTTCCACGTCAAAATATTGGTGTCCAATGTGTTGATGTCTATCTGCTCCTGTGTTTATGCATTATGCTTTCATGAATGGTTAACTGATATGCTATTAACTAACAAAGAAGAATCAAGTGTTTGAAGTAGAAGCAAGTTTTTGTACAATTGATTCACCCCCCTCTTAGTTGTGTGTCCTAGATCTAACAATTGGTATCAGAGCTAAGTTCCTCTGAAAGGAGCTTAACTGCTTGAGGAGATCCAGTATGTCGTCATACATGAAGGACAGTCCAAAGTTTGATGGAACCAACTTCTCTCTCTAGAAAGGCCACATGAAATGTCACTTGGAGTGTATGGGAAAAGCATACTTGCCCATGGTCACAAAAGCATATGTTCCTCCACAGGGTGGTCCGACAACACTAAATGAAATCACATATGCTGAAAACAATCTGTGGACCAAAGAGGCTCTTCTAAGTGCATTGATTGACTCAGAACTCTCAAATGTTATTGACCTACCAACTGCATATGAGATTTGGGTTAAACTGGAACTTCTGCATGAAGGAGATGAGTTTGTTAAGAGTGCAAGGTTACAAAGTCTCAAAGGGAAATTTGAAAGATTGAAGATGAGAGATGATGAAAATATCACTACCTTTATGCCAAGAGTAAATGAGCTGGTGTGTGGAATCAGGAATGCTGGTGGAGTTCTGGATGAAAATGAGATTGTTTGCAAAATTCTCAGATCCCTTCCTACTGCCTACAAGATCAAGGTTGCTGCCATTGATGAATTCAGAGCCCATGCAACTGTCACAAGAGAGCAACTGGCTGGCAAACTGGCTGCATTTGAAATGACTGAGTTTGGAGATAATCCTCCCAAGACTAAATTTGCATTCAAAGCCAGTGCCTATGTGAAAGGCAAACAAAGATTTGATCCAGGAGAAAACTCTTCAAGGAAACTATCATGGTATGATCAAGCTAGGAAAGACATGGAAGAGGAAGAAGCAGAAACAGCTCATCTTGAAGCCCTCATTGCAAAGAGATTGCCAAGAGGATCCAGTAAGTATGAAGGAAAGTTACCTTTTAAGTGCTTCAACTACAATAAGATTGGTCATTTTGCTTCAAGATGTCTGGAAAGATCTGCAAGGTCAAACTCTAACAGACAAAGGTTCTAAAAGAACTGTTATTATGTTCATGAAGAAGTTGATAATGAAGGAGTAACATATGATGAATCAGAGATAGGAGACAAATCCAGAAATGAATGGGTGTTTATTGCCATCAAGGAAGAAGAACCAATATCCTCTGAATCTGTCAATCATAAGGTTGTAGAAAGAGCTTTGGCTACCCAAGTTGAAGAAAAGGATGATTGGGTTATTGACAGTGGATGCTCTCACCACATGACAGGTGACAAGAACAAGTTCTTAGATTTGGAAAGGTATGAAGGAGGAATGGTAAAGTTTGGTGATAATTCTGCAGGTAGAATCAGAGGTAGGGGAACTATTTCTTTTGATGGAAAGAACAAAACTTGAAATGTACTATATGTTGAAGGATTGAAGCACAATCTTCTCAGTGTTGGACAGTTAGTAGACAAAGGTTATGATCTCCGGTTCAAAAATGGAAGATGCAGGATCTTTGAAAGTTCCAGAACTGAGATTGCATCCGGTACTCAAACAAAAGGTAATATCTTCCATCTGGTTGGTTCAAATAAAAGTTGTTTGTTTGTTCAAGTTGATTAGAGTTGGTTATGGCATAGAAGGATGTGTCATGTAAATTTTGATAACATCATCAAGATAAGCAATATTCAAGCTGTAAGAGATCTTCCAAAATTGGTGAAACCTACAAATAGTTTGTGCAAAGAATGTCAGCTAGGTAAATAGAGTAGAGTCTCCTTCAAAAGCAAAGATTAGTCCTCTACCGGATTATTGGAATTAGTTCATACTGATCTATGCGGTCCGACAAGAATCAAGAGTATGCAAGGTGATAGATATTTCATGTTACTAATTGATGATCATTCCCGGATGATGTGGGTTACCTTTCTGAAAGAGAAATCAGAAGCCTTTGAGAAGTTCAAAATCTTCAAGGCTATGGTAGAGAATCAAACTAGATTCAAACTAAAGTGTCTAAGGTCTGATAGAGGTGGTGAATTCATAGACTTTTGTGAGAAGCATGGCATAAAGAGATAGTTGTTTTCTCCTAGGACTCCATAGTAGAATGGAGTAGTTGAGAGAAAGAACTGAACCATCTAGGAAGCTTCCAGGACAATGATGATGGAAGCAAATGTTCCTCAGATGTTTTGGAGAGAAGCTGTCAGCACTGCAGTCTACACTCTCAACCGAGTTCAAATCAGAAGTAATACCGGTAAGACTCCTTATGAATTTTGGTTTGGTATAACTTCTACTATGAGATATTTCAGAGTATTTGATAGCAAGTGTTACATCAAAAGAGATGAAGATCTAGGAAAGTTTGATGCTAGAAGTGATGAAGAAATTTTCTTGGGTTACTCCACTCAAAGCAAAGCATACTGGTGTTACAATAAGAGACTGAGAAAGATGATAGAAAGTACAAATGTGAAGGTTGATGAAGGAACTGAGAAGCCCTCAAGGTTTTATGAATATGATGAAGATGATCAGGATGGTGTTCTGGTTCAAGGAACTCAATCCCTTCTTGAAAGTCAGATTCAAACTGATCCGGTAAATCAGGAAGAAGAGGTTTGTCTGAATGAACCTAATCAAGAAACAACAGTGCAAGAGACTCCCAAAGTTCCAAGGTATGTAACTCTAAATCACTCTGAAGATCAGATCATAGGTGACAAAAGAAAAGGGGTACAAACAAGGAGGAGAATTGCTCAAAATTCAAATGAATACTGTCTGATTTCAAAGATTGAACCTAAGACAATAAATGAAGCTTGCAATGATGAAAACTGGACCAAAGCAATGGAGGAAGAGTTGATGCAAATTGAGAAAAATCACACTTGGGATCTTGTTCCCAGACCTAGAAACAAGAATGTGATTGGAACCAAATGGGTCTTCCGAAACAAACTAAATGAGGTTGGTGAAATAATCAAAAACAAAGCCAGATTGGTCTGCAAAGGCTACTCTCAAATAGAAGGAATTGATTTTGAAGAAACCTTTGCTCTGGTAGCAAGAATTGAAGCAGTCATATTATTTCTTGCATATGTTGCCTTCAAAGACTTCAAGGTATATCAGATGGATGTCAAGTCTGCCTTCCTAAATGGTGATTTGGAAGAAGAAGTATACATTGAACAACCGGATGGATTTCAATTGTCTGATCATGATAATATGGTCTGCAAGTTGAAGAAACCACTGTATGGATTGAAGCAAGCCCCAAGAGCATGGTATGAAAGGTTGGATAAGCATCTTGTGCAGAATGGTTTCAACAAAGGTACTGTTGACAGTAATTTATATTTCCAAATAGATAATGAAAACATCTTGATTGTTGAAGTATTTGTTGATGATATCATTTTTGGAGGAAGAGATAGTTTGTGTAAAACCTTTGCAAATCAAATGAAAAGTGAGTTTGAAATGTCAATGCTTGGTGAAATGAATTTCTTCTTAGGTCTGCAAATTACTCAGACAAAGAAAGGTATCTTTATCTCTCAGACCAAATATGTGAAAGAATTGTTGAGGAAATTTGGAATGGAAGATTCAAAGCCAATGAACACTCCTATGGCAACTGGATGTAAGTTGAGCAAAGATGATGACTCTCCTAAGACAGATCAGACCAAGTATAGATCAATGATTGGAGGATTATTGTATCTCACTCAGACTAGACCAGATATAATGCAGGCTATTGGTCTTATGGCAAGATTTCAGGCTGACCCTAGAGAATCTCATGTTATGGCAATCAAGAGGATCTTTAGATATCTAAAGGGGACAGTTGAGTATGGCCTATGGTATCCTAGAGATCAGGATTTCTCTCTTCATGCATATACAGATGCAGATTGGGCAGGAGATGTGGATGACCGAAAGAGCACCAGTGGTGGAGCATTCTTCTTGGGAAAGAGATTGATTTCTTGGCTAAGCAAGAAACAAGAGGCAATATCTCTATCTACAACTGAAGTAGAATATATTGCAGCAGTAGGCAGTTGCATTCAAATCTTATGGATGAAGCAGATGTTAAGAGACATGAAAGTAGAATATGAGGAGCCTATCACAATTTTCTGTGATAATTCAAGTGCAATAAATATTTCCAAGAATCCGGTATTGCATTCTAAGACCAAGCATATATCTATCAAATTTCACTTTTTGAGAGAACAAGTGAACAAGGGTGAAGTTAGACTGGAGTATGTGCCCTCCAAGGATCAGCTTGCAGATATTTTTACTAAACCTCTTCCCAAAGACTCTTTTGAGTATCTCCTGGAGAATTTAGGGGTCATGGCCCCTCCGATGATGAACTAGGATGCACTGATGTGCATCAGTCTAGTGGATATCACAGTCATATCTTATGATCCAGATTGATGATGGGGAGCTGCTACTAAGGGGGAGCAGCTGGTATGATTCTGATGTGTTATAAGTGCAAGTATGAGCCCTTTGCCATTGATGTCAAAGGGGGAGAGAAGACATGTGAAAAACAAGTGGTTGATGATCAAAGGGTGAGTAGTAAAGGAAGAGAAGACATGTGAAGAGTTGTTGCTGATAAAGGGAGTTGTGACAGAAAAAATAAGTTCTTGTCTTGATGGTTTTTCACATCATATGTTGCCATCAATGACAAAGAGGGAGATTGTTGCAAGTATGAGGTTAACCAGTGTTGTCATTGATGTCAACATACTCATATTGCATTGGTAAGAAGGATTGGATGAGCTGTGTGCTAAGGGTATTGAGAAAATTAGTCTCAATCAGGAATAGTGAAGAACAGTGATGAGAAGAAGGCAAATGTACTCAATAGGTTGAGGATCAGAGGATACGGATTAAAGGGTTTGTAGATATGAGTCTTGAGATGATCCAGTTAAGATTTCAGAGGTCCCCATGAAGATATGAAAAAGTTGTGATCAGTCAAGTAGAACCAGTTCTGGGAGATGCTCCGGAGGGACAGAGTGTTACAAAAAGGTCCGTTGAGATCCGGAGGTGCATTGTCAGACTCTGTAGATTGGAAGGAGTGTTTGGGATGTCCTTGTGATGTGTCATCTTAGTTTGTACATAGTGTGGAGGTCTGGAAGAACCTGTTTTAGTTTGACAGTCGTGACAGACTATGTTCTTGAAGTTTCGGATGAAGAGGAGAAGAGATTCTAGCAAGTAGAGGAAGTGTGGATGTACCTGGTCACTCAGGCAAACTTGTGAAGGTTCTTGGATCATGTTGAGGTTGTGTTGTCGGTCCGCATCAGTGTTAGAGCCTAGAATTGAAGATATTCTTCTGGATGAAGATATTCTTGTTCAGACTAGCCAACCGAATGAGTTATTGATCTTGTGAATGTTCTTATGGATGATTGCCGACTTGCGAATGTTCTTGTGGATGATTGCCGACTTAGATGATTGTTCCTAAGTTGATGCCTTGTATAAATAAAGGTTTGTGAGTTCATTTCAAAGTGTATGTGGAGCAGATGAGTGTGGCATAGCGAAAGAGTGAAGGGTAGAGCAGAAGTATCTCGGGCTTAAATGGAACTGATTCAAACATGATAAAGATGTCAATCTCCAGTTCAAGTTTGTAATTCTTATCACATTGTAGACAGTGTGTCTCTTGTAGGCAGTGTGCCTCTTTGTGAGTAGTGTGCTAGGGTAGTGAGCCCTAATTGGCATGTGCCATTCATTTTTCTTATTCTTCTAACAAAGAATAATCCTTGGGTTAATCACCCCATGGTTTTTCCCTTAACCAGGTTTTCCACATCAAAATCTTGGTGTCCAATGTGTTGATGTCTATCTGCTCCTGTGTTTATGCATTATGCTTTCATGAATGGTTAACTGATATGCTATTAACTAACAAAGAAGAATCAAGTATTTGAAGTAGAAGCAAGTTTTTGTACAACTGATTCACCCCCCCTCTCAGTTGTGTGCCCTAGATCTAACAGAACGTGCCACTATGGGTGCTATTGAAAGGAGGAAGAGGACAAGCATGTCATGGAGGATACTATTGAGCATGCCATGGAGGGTGCTACTAGAGAAAGGAGATTGGAAGGTGAAGACATAGAAGGTGTTTTTGGAGAATGCTGAGGAGTGCGCCATTGTGGGTGTTTCCAGAGAAGAATGCAGAAGGGAAAGGGAAGAAATAGGCAAATTAAGGTTTATTCTGTAGACTGCTAGAACATGAGTTAACATTGGAGATTTTGAAGATGGATGAGGAATATATAAAGGAATTAATTTTCTGAAGCATAAAGGAGATAACAAAAGGATGAGAAAATGTGGTAAATATTGAGAGGAGTTTTGAGGGTTTTGGAAGGCTATTTGAATCATCATTGGATGCCAACATGATGTCATTTATAAAGATAAGAGAATCCCCTAATTTGAAGAGAAAATATGAAGAGACACAACCCCTGGACCATGAGCCACCCTGAGTGCCATATAAAGTCAAGAGAATTTTAGGTAAGAAGGAAGATATTCAAGCAAACAAAGAAGAAAAGAGAATAGTAGAGATCCAGAGGAATTTTGTAGAGGTTTCACGAGAAGAGTACTTTGAGATCTGATTGTAGAGAGACAAGGGAAGGGAAGGAAACCAAGATGGTAGAAGACAACTGAACTAGAGAAGCGGACAATAGAAAATCTACCACAAGGTACCAGAGAGTGGAAGGAAAGCAATCATGAATACCCAAGCTAAGTTACCTATATTTAAGAAGGATACTACTAAGGTAGCTGAGCATATTTTTGTGTTGGAGTCTATTGGAATTGGAATGGAGAAATAAGAGATGAAATCAAGTTGTTTGACTTCATAGGTACCTTGAGGAATGAAGCATTGAAGTGGTATAGGAAGACATGCCTAATAGTGAAAAAGAATGGGATGATATCAAGAAGTTGTTCTTGGAGAAGTTTGGAGTTCCAAATGTTCTAACAGAAGGAGTAAGTAAGATGAGAGATTTGATGCAACTAGAGAAGGAATCAATAGAGGAATTTGATAAGAGGTTCAAGGAGACAACTAGGAGACTAGAGGAACCATTGACTAAGAAGTAGAAGATAGAATGGTTTATTTCTAGAATAAGCCTTGAGATAAGATCAACCCTAGATGGAAGGATGTTTGAAACATATGCAGAAGTAGTGACATTGGCCTGCTAGATAGAGTCTCAATCCTGACGTAGACAAGATAAAATGAAGGAAAAGCTAGAATTGGAGAAGATAAAGTTGGAATTGGATTAGTTGAAGCTAAGGCATGAGGCATTAGCTAAGCAGGAGGGGAATACATAGAAGGAAAGACCTAATATTTGGTGTTCATAGTGCACAAGAGAGGGTCATTTGAGAAATGAATGCCCTAGGTTGAAAGGTGAAAGACAAGCTGCCACAATAAAAGAAGATACCAAAGCAACAATGAAAAAGTCAATTTGTGTATGAGGAAAATTGAGTTCAATAGATCAAGCATAAATATCAAAATTCAAACCTACAACCTCAATAAAAAGATCTAAACAATAACAATAATTCAATGCAAATCAAACAAAGAATGAAATCACCTATATTGTATGTATTCATTGATTTCATGTGGATTTCTCTTTAAATTACATAACCATGGTTGCAACAAGCAGACACAAGTGATGTGCTCAAAGACATAATAGTGCTCAACGATGCGAAGTATGCTCAAAGTGCTGTATGAATGCCCAAAGCTTAATGATCGAAGAGGATTTGTGAAGAGATGAATGGTTGTATTTATAGGTTTAAGGGAAGATTGATCAACGGTGGAGATAATCAATGATATGGATGAATGTGATAAATTGAGAGATCATGAAGGAACGTGCACATGCCAAGTGTCCATGCAAAAATATGTTTTATTGAGTTAATTGCTTTCTTGGATAAAAATAAGATGCTTTTCATAAAAATAGAATTTTTTTTCTATTTTATGAGTTGATTGATAAAAACAAAGATTTAGAGCCAATTAACTCTACTTTTGTTTTGCTTTTTGACATGTTAAAAATAAGACTAATTGTGCACATAGAAGAAAATATATTTTTAGAAGATTAAGAAGATAATTAGAAAATAAATAAATAAATTTATTTAATTTATTGTGCATGATGGAAGAAAGGATAAGATATCAATAAAATATTAATTTTATTTATTTAGAAGATATTGGAAAAGTCAACTTAAATAAATTTCATAATTTATTTAATTTTAGAGGAATAATTAATTAATTAAATAATTAAAATTATTTAATTATTGTGGATAAGAGGAATTAGGATGATGAATTAATTAAATAATTGATTTATTTAATTAATGTGGATTTGAAGATTGAAAGAGAATAATTTAATTTAGAAGAATAAAGTGGTGATTTAATGGAGTTAATTAAATAAATAGAATTTATTCAATTAATGTTAGAATTAGGGGAATTAGAAGAAATTGATGAAATTAATTAAATAATTAGATTATTTTAATTAATGTTGAATGCAAGTGATTTAGAAGAATTTGATGTATGCAAGGTGAATAATGCAAAGGTCATTTTTAGGTGTCTACATTTTGCCCCTATTTGAGACAATGCATTTTATAGCGTTGTTTCAAAGAAAATAGTGATGATGATGTGAATTAATAGCTATGCCCCAATGTAACTAGTGTAAGATACCCCCTCAAGAGGAACACTAGGGAAATGACAAAAGGACTGGGTTGACTCTCGACTAGAAGAATGGGATAGCGACACGACAAAAAGAGGCTAAAATGATGGAAAATTAAGGCTGATACGATGAAGAAATAAGTTTGAAACAAAGAAAAACAGGACAATGGGAGGGAAGAATTAGGGTTGGGACTCTATAAATAGGGCCCAAAGAGTCACTTTCAACTCATTTGCACCCTCATAGTTTAGAGATTTCAGAGACTTTGTCTTCTAGTACTAGTTGATAGCTTAGAGCCTTAGAGGAGACTTCAAGAGTAGAGATGGCACCCATTCCCTACCACGAGCATCGAGGTGAGTGTGTTAGGACATACGGTCAACCAATAGGAGTCCCAACACTAGTATGTATCTCAAATTTGTAGCTATGTACATTTATTAGGCTAATAAATATGGAAAAAAAATGATTTAGCCAAAGGTGGGTCAAGATGTAAAAATGCGTTGTGATGTGCCTGTGAGAAAACGCTATTCATTTGGGTGGCGCAACTGTACCTTTGGCAAAAATAGTGCACCTTTGGCAGTAGGTTTAGGTTTTGAACCACCCTTGGTATGAAATAACCTACCTTTGGGGTGTAGAAACATGCCTTTGGGAGACAGGGATACACCTTTGGTGCATAAAAAATGTGCCTTTGGCATGCGCCATTGCCGTAACTAGGTTTTTGACCAATTGGACTAGGTGTGACTAGGTTAGACTAGGACGGACTAGCTTTTGACCAAGTTTGACTTTCTTTTGACAAGGTTTGACTTTCTTTTGACAAGTGTTGACTAGTTAGATGAGATTTTACAAGTTGTTTTGACTAGGTTTTGCAAAGTGCAACAATTTGACTTGTGTGGATGTAGGTTGTTTTATCACCATTGATATCTAGGGAGCGTCATCCTGCCAAGTTGGACTTGGTGGCGGAGCTAGAGTGGGAGGAGGAGATCTTCCTAGAGGTCTTGGGTTTATGGCACATGGCTCAGATTACACCAGTTTGAGCCCATCTAGCATTAATGACTGTCTTAGTGGAGCGATGGCATAGTGAGCATAGCTCCTTCCATCTTCTGACAGGAGAGGCGATGTTCACATTAGAGGATGTATGGCACATTCTAAGGATCCCTATACATGGAGATTGAGTTGACTATGACATGAATCAGGGGATATGGCACTTAGGTGGGCATGCATGACTCTTGACTTAGGTATTTAGGATCATGAAATCTGATGGCGACAGATGTACAGGTTTTACGATAGGATATAGTTGATTATCATTTCATTGATTGAGGGCTTTTTAGTACCTAACAGATGCTCTCGTGGACTCTTAGTTAGATGGGGTACTATTCTAGAGGGCATATTTACTCATGCCATCAGGTATGCATGGGGGCCCTATGTTTTAGGGCAACTCTATCATGATCTACATGATTGTATATATCGATTTGGTATGAGTTTATCTATAGGAGTGACTTTGTTACACATTTGGGCTTGGGAGAATATTGCTATGACCATGCCTATCTCACCTCGACAGTGACAGTGCAGGGATCCATTTGTTCACTTACATGATGGAGCCTTGACACAGAGGAGGCTGGTGCAGAGGCACCATAGTAAAATCAACTATGTTGAAATAAGGCCTATTTGGCCATGTCATCTTGTTCATGTTTTGTTTTCTAAAAACCTAGAAGTTTTTGTATTCCATTTGGCAAATAATGGACACATTTTGTATTTAATAGAATTCGAAAAGGTCAATAGGAAATCAAACCTACTTCAAATCAAGAACATGAAAATCATCATAACACACCCTATGACATAAAGCAGGACAACCATGACATGGAACACCTGACATGGAACAATATCAAGCCTACATGAAGATCAAACTAACTTTTGACAACAATTCATATATCAAATTACAAGCTCCATACAACCTTCACATACATCATGGATGAGTCAATTACCAAACTATCAATGGAAAAATTGTCACATTACATCTGATGATGATCCTCCTAATAACCATCACATATGAAGCATGAACACTATACAACTCTTGAAACATGAACCTTCATTAATCAACTCAAATAACAGATGACCTTTTGACATCAATAACAAACCTCGTTCCAACAAACTTCCCCTTTGTCATTGATGGAAAAATCTTCAACACTCTCTATGTCTCTTATGGGCTCAAGTGTAAGTTGTGTTGGTTGATGTGAAAATGTAAAAGGTATAGAGTTGCATGATAGAGTTGATTGGTGTATGATCTTTCAGGATTTGTGCTCTTGTCAGGTTTTGTATAGTATAAATTATGCATACCAATGATCTCATGATGCTATCATTCTTGTTTGAATAAGTTGATATGTCAGAGAATAAAAAGATATTTGAGGAGATGGTTTTTGTCAATTGTCAAAAGTCACTATAAATTGATTTGATTGCTCAGTATTAGGGAAAAAATGAACTCAATTGGATTTGTTCAGTTGATGACAAGGAGGTTCAAGTAGCAAGCATGTCTCAGATGCAAGTGAAATGTCAGGATCTTGTCAATGATGTTCATGAGTCGGTGATTGATTCATATTTCATGATGTTAGTTTCATGAGTTGGAGTGATTAGTCTCACTATGGTACCTGCAACAATCTAGGGTCTGCATAATACTCAAAGGGCAAATTTTTAATTAGGGTTCATTGATTTCCTAAAACCCTAAATCTATCATTAAACCCTATACTATATGTTTTAAATCCTAAGTCTCTTTGATTAAACCCTAGTCCCTCTATTTTTCCTACTACATTGAATGGGCCCATGTATTTGGTGCAGGAGCACCTAGATGTTTAGGTTTTGGTTAGATTTTCTAGTAGGTTGTTTTATTTAAATAAGGTATTGGAGACCATCTTCATAAGGTTTGTATCCATGTTGTAAATGGACTATGTCCAAATGTCTATAAGAACCTATTGTTTTGTTGCAAATCCTAGTTAGGACAGTCTTATTGTCATAGGTAGTTGCAATAGTCATTTAAGTTTTAATATTTGTTAGAGGAGTCATTTAAATGTTTGTAGCCTATAAAGGCATGTCAAGGGTTAAGAGGAAGGTTTGAACCTTATCCAAAGGTTACCAAAGTGAGAGTGCATCTTTTAAACATAGAAAAAACAGTCATTGCTGTCCTAAAGAAAAGGCAGTTTCTAAAAACGGTGAAAAGACAGCAATTAGAAATCAGAAAAAACAAGGAAGATGGATGGTTTTTCTTTGGATGCAAAACATTTTTTTTCTTTTTATGAAGCTTATTTGAAGCCAAGAAGGTTTCCTTTGTAGGGGAATTCGAAGGAATAGAAAGAAAGAACAAAAAAGATAACTGTTTTGCTGTTTTTCCTGATTTTTTGTGTTTTTGTTACTGTTCACGTGCCATAATCATGATTGTACGGATGTATTATTGTCCAAGCTTGTAATGGATGGAAATATCTTTGAATCACCTTCAATTTGAGTCTGGTTTGGTGTCTTGGAAATGATCTAGGTGAAAGATATCGCCATTTTCCCAAAAACTGTTTTTTAGAGTTGCTGTTCATTTCTGAAATTTACTGTTTTTCTGCATTATTCCGTACATGTACAGCACTATCATGGCACAAATTTGTAATGGAAGGAAGGAGGTTTGAACTACCTTTGATTTAAGCTTAGTTGGAGGTCTGGACAGTAGATAATGGTAGAGATATTCATGTTTTCCCAAAACTGCTTTGTGGAGACTGTTTTCTGAATTTGTACATTGAAACAGTCCGTACCATTCAATAGTACGGCCCTGTCATAAAACCAAAAATGTTTGAAAATAGAGTTTGATGAAGTAACTCCCACTTGGTATCAGTTTGGGCTTATGATAGTGAATTGGAAGCAAATTGTAGTCATTTGATTTGGGACTGTTTTCTGAAATTTCTATTTTTTCTTAAAGAAGAGTGCTGCTACAGGCCGTAATACAGCAAGGAGGACAGTTGGTATTGAGGACTCAATGTGAAGGACTCTGCAAAAGTCTTGTGTTAGCAGACTAGAGAAGGACAGAAGTAAGAAGGTAATAGTTTTGTTCATCATGTTTTTGAGTTGCCAATGAAGGCATTAGATGTGATGGCCATGTTGTTGTGTTGGCTAATTGAATGTGTTTGGGTTTGTCCCAAGAAAGATCATCCTAGAAGGATATTGTGACTGTGTTTGGGTTTGTCCCAAGAAAGATCATCCTAGAAGGATATTGTGACTATCTCCCGAATGGAGCAGTGAGATTATGAAAGCCTATGAAGAGCATAGTGAAGTTTGCTGTCCTGACGGTCTGTGAAGAAGAGTTGAAGGATTGTTAGATGGAGTTAGGTATCCTTGAAGGTGTAGAATGAAGTTGTTGGGTCAGAGACCATGTGTTGGTCATGTTGTGATATGCAAAATGCTAGTATGAAGCTGATTGGTTGCTTTGCTCTGCATTAGTATTGCGTTAATACTGTCTCTGTCTATTCTTGATTAACAAATTTTTTAGTGTTTTAATTCTAAATTCTATATATCCTAAGGGTCTAAGGTGTTATTGTTATTTGCAAAAACACCTAATACTAAAGCTTAAACCTAACCTTCACTACCTATCATAACCAAATGTACTTTATGTCTTATTCTTTGGTTGACCTGCTATCTCAGGTCAAGGTCACTTAAAGTGACCCTCTAAAGGGGTCTTCTGTAATTTCATGACTGGCCCTCTCTACTCCTCTCACCAATGGGTTCGGTCTCCTCTTTGAGTGCATGGGTGCTAAAAAGAAAATCTAAGGCCTATATTTAATTTCTCCAAGGCAACCAATGGAGAATCAAAGGTCAATTTTTAAACTTTTGACCTTGCTTTGTGGCATCATGTTTGATAGCCTCCTAGTCGTCTGTCTATGTGACAACAAAGAAAGTGGCTTTTTAAAGGCTATATTTAGTCATTTTAAAAGGCAGTTTGTGGGTGCATTTAAAAGCTCTAATTTTTAGGAGATTCATTCTATTTTTATTCTCCCCACTCGTGCATTGAAGATAAAGGAGTTTATTTTTTTTAAGAGGGAAAATTTCTTTGTGGAGATATTATTCTTTTTGAATGGTGATTAAGGACTTTTTGTTTTCTTTTCTTATCTTCATGCAGAAGGTTTTTGAGAAGTGGATTTGAAGATGGAAAATGATATTATTTCCTATCAAGGCAATCTGATTTAAAATATTATTGAAGACTTTTATTTATAGGTGGTGGAGGCTATTTTAGATTTTTATTGTTTGAAAAGGGAAAATGGATATGCAAAGAGAAGAGGAAATGAAAGGTCATTGCATTTATAATGACATTGCAGGTTCATTATGGATTGATTTTGAGGTCTATGCAACACTAAAGACATTATTTTTTTTAGAGGTTTTTTTGAAGAGAAAATGTAGGTGAATCAGGTGAGTATTTGGTCTGAGAATTGAGAGATGAATGAGATGTTTTTGCAGGTGACATATGCACAGGATGAAGACATTATGTAGCAATGACATAGAGTATGAATGCAGATAAAGTATTTTTCAGGTTGAAGAAGAATGATATGATAATATGAGCATTATAGTGAAATAGAGAAACCCCTTGTAACCTTCTATTTTTCCTTCTGAGATTGTATGTATTGTCAGTGAGGCTTGTATGGTCAGTGAGACCTGTTTGTAGCCAGTCAGGCTTGCTTGGTTAGTGAGACATGTTTGTAGCTAGTGAGGCTTGAATGTAACCAGTGAGGTTTTGATTTTCCAGTGAGGCATAATAAAGTGGAAGGATTCAAGAGTGGTTTTTTATCCCTATGAGGGTTTTCCACTCATAAAAAACATGTGTTATGGTTCATGTTGTTTATCTTTATGTGTTGTACCCTAAGGTTTTGTCTTTGAGGTCTTGATCATATTGTTTATCATCATACTTATTCATATATGTTTGGTAAATCTTTAAAGTCTCTCTCTTTGTCTATTCAATAGATTGAAAGGTGCAAAAAGTATTAAAGTTTATAGACCACTAATTCACCTCCCCTCTCAGTGGTCCTGTACTCCAACAGTATCTATGTCATTATTTCATTCTTGCCTCTTCATTTTTCTCTTGTTGTGTATCTAGAATGTCTATCTATCCTTGCAATTGTTGACTTCATTTGTCTATTTAACCATGGGAACAACCAATGCATAGAAGCATCAACTCAGATTTCATGGCTAGAGCCTTCAAACTGCTCGATGAAGGGCTAGTGGAGGATGCTTTGATAGATGTATGTGATAGAGATTTTCTACTGCTATCTAGTGTATGCTATGCTTCGCATCTGGTATCTCATTTTCTCTTAAATGTGATGGACTTATTCATCAAGTTGATAAGGTTAAAAGGATAGCATCGATGTTTGTTCATGACTATCTAGTCCCAGTTGTCAAGCTATTTGAAGCTTTTTCTACTTATAATCTCCATGATGGCTCAGCCTTGGTAGGGGGACTCTTCTTCCATGAAGATATCATTAATAAACCCAATTTTACTGTGTTTATCAAGTGATGATTTCAAGTTTGCAATCAGGTAATAGAGAGTTCTTTGATAATTCACTATGGATTCACAATTCTGCATTTGGAAGGCTAGAGAGGGAAAGGATAGAGGAAGTATTCAATGCATGGAACTTCTTGTCAAATTTCCAACCACCGGTAGTTCCCTTCACCAATGAATATGACACAGTCCTTTCTGTAGAGAATCCAACTGGGGGTTCCTGGCTTTAGGGTTGCATATTTAAATATGGACAACATGTGAACCACTCTTTCTGTTTTAAGTTTTTGGCTTCGCTGTAACTTTGGATTCCCTTTTGGCTAGAAAGGGCCTTTTAGATCTATAGCTCTATACAGAGCTCTTAGTTAAAATGTTCTGTTTGTTGCAAATATGTGCCTAATCAGTGTTGTCATTAATGTCAACATATCCCTATTGTCATTAGAGTTAACTATATCTTATTCTATTACTTGTTTAGAAGACTTGTATGTTGAGGATACTGAGAAAATTAGCCTCTCCAGAAGAAACAAGTAAGTTACATATCTCTATGTCAGAGACAATGAAGACAGTACAGTTCAGTGAAGTAGATTGCTCCGCATTCCCAATAAGATAAAGATCAGACTCTACGGATTAAAGGGTTTGTAGAGGATTGTCTGAAGTTGCTCCAGTCAAGATTTGAGAGGTTTACATGGAGAATTGGAGAACTTAGGGCCATTTGAGTAGAACCAGGTTTTGCAGTTGTTTAGAGGCGACAGAGTGACATAAATTTGGTCTGGATTGATCTGCATTGGAATATTATGATCTACAGATCTAGAGGTGTGTTTGGGATGTCAGTGTGTATCCTTAACTCATGTGGTTCATGGTTTGGAGGTCTGCAAGCAATCTTTCTAGTGTGACAGTCATGACAATTGGTGTTCTTGAGTTCCCGGATCAAGGTGCAAGTGTTTCTAGTGATATGAGGTGGTGTAGTTGTTCCTATTGATTTCATTGTGCTTGTGGTGGCCTCTGAATCAGCTGCCTATTGTGTTGGTGGTCTGCATTGAGGATTGAGGTCATGGATAAGGATTTCTCCTTGGGTGTTGCTTCTCTTTCCAGTCTTGGCCGACCGGATGCATGGTGCATGTTGTAGATGATCTAAGAGAAGTTTTATGGAGCGTAACATGATGTTTGAGGAAGATTTGAGTCCTAGTTATGTTTAGCTGACAGTATAGTGGTTTGCATGTAGCATTTTAAGTCTTGTGATTGTAATTGCTTGTAATGCCTATCTTGGAGAATGTTCCAAATAGATGATTGTTTGGCTGACTTTGATGTTCATTCCAAAGTTGATGACTTGTATAAATAAGTGTTGTGAAGTCATGGAAATGTGTGATAGGAGTGAAGATGTGGAGGTAGCGAGGAATTATTAAGAGGGTAGATCAGAGGTATTGTGTGCTTCAATGGAATTGACCTTGGCATGAAGAAGATGTTGTTTCTCAGTTCAATCTTTCTGTGCTAAACCTGTGAATGTTTCTGTAGGCAGTGAGCCTCTTTGAGTAGTGAGCTCTGGGCAGTGCGCTCGAAGGCAAGTGCCTTACCATTCTTCTATTCTTTTAATAGAGAATAAATCTTGTGGGTTAAACCCCACCATGGTTTTTCCCTTAACCGGGTTTCCACATAAAAACCCTAGTGTTATGTGTTTTGATTATGTTTCTGCTCATGTGTTGTTGATTCATACTTTCATGGTTATATCATTAATCTATTAGTAAGTGGTAATGAAGATTAAATGAAGAAAAATATAAAAGTTTTGTGACAACTGATTCACCCCCCCTCTCAATTGTCTGCCCTAATTTTAACTATTGGTATCAGAGTCGATTCCTCTAAAAGAAGCTTGACCGCTTGAGGAGATCCAGGATGTTGACTTACAAGAAAGACAGTCTAAGATTTGATGGAACAAATTACTCTCTTTGGAAGAGTCACATGGAGTGCCATTTGCAATGCATGGGTGATGCTTATTGGTTGATAACAAAGGATGAGTATAAGCCTTCAGAGAAAGGTCCTTCAACTCCAGATGAACTCAAAGATGCTGAAAACAATATTCAGGCTAAAGAAGCATTGTTAAGTGCCCTGAATGATATATAAATGACAAATGTCCTGGAATTGAAAACTACTCATGAAATCTAGAAGAAGTTGAAAACTCTATATGAAGGTGATGAATATGTCAAATGTGCTAAGTTGCAGAGCTTGAAGGGTAGATACAAAAGTTTGAGGATGAGTGAAGATGAAAACATCATTTCCTACATGCAGAAGGTGAATGAACTTGTGTGTAGTATCAGGTGTGCTGGTGGAAAACTAGAAGAATCTGAGATTGTTAGCAAGGTGCTTAGATCCTTACCTACTTCATACAAGCATAGAGTAGTTGCTATTGAGGAGATCAGGACTGTGTCAACTGTTACAAGGGATCAATTGGTTGGCAAGCTTTCAGCATTTGAAATGAGTGAGTTTGGTGATTCCCTTCCTAAATTAGAATTTGCTTTTAAGGCTAGTGTTTCCAGGAGGCAAAGATTTGATCCAGGTGAAAGCTCCTCAAGAAAACTAACCATATATGAGAAGACAAGGAAGGAACTTGAAGAAGATGAACTGGAGCTTGAAGAACTTGAAGCCCTTATTACCAAAAGATTACCAAGAGGATCTAGTAAGTATGAAGGAAAATTGCCTTTCAAATGTTTTGCTTGCAATAAGATTGGTCATTTTGCTTCAAGATGTCCAGAAAGTGTTTCAAATCCAAACCCTAAAAGATTTAGGTTCAAGAAGAAATGCTACTATGTCCAAGAAGTTGTTGATGGAGTTACAGATGATGAATCTGATAAGGGAAGTACATCTAGAAATGAATGGGTGTTCATTGCTATCAAAGAAGAAAATCTAGTGCCTACTGAATCTACTAGCTATGTGAATGTGGAAAGTGCCTTGGCTGCTTAGGTTGAAGAAAAGGATGAATGGGTGATTGACAGTGAATGTTCTCATCATATGACAGGTGATAAAAGTAAGTTTGTAAGTATGGAAAGATATGAAGGTGGAATTGTGAAGTTTGGAGATAATTCAGCTGGTAGAATCCGTGGCAAAGGATCCATCTTTTTTGATGGTAAGAACAACACTAATGATGTTTTGTATGTAGAAGGGTTGAAGCAAAATCTTTTGAGTTTTGGACAGTTAATTGACAAAGGGTATGACCTCCGATTCAAGGATGGAAAATGTAGAATTTTGGAAATCTCTTGAACTGAGATTGCATCTGGTGCACAGACTAGAGGTAATATCTTTCATTTAAGTTGCACTAGTAAAAGATGTTTGATTGCTCAGATTGATCAGAGTTGGTTATGGCATAGGAGAATGTGTCATGTAAACTTTGATAACATTGTCAAGATAAGTACTACTCAAGCTGTGAGAGATCTTCCAAAGCTTGTAAAACCTGCTAATAGCATGTGTAAGGAATGCCAGTTGGGCAAATAGAGAAGAACTACATTCAAAAGTAAAGAAGAATCTTCAAGTGGATTGTTGGAACTTGTGCACACTAATTTGTGTGGTCTTGCCAGAGTTAGGAGTTTGCAAGGAGATAGATACTTTATGTTGCTAATTGATGATTGCTCCCAGATGATGTGGGTCACTTTCTTGAAAGAGAAATTAGAGGCTCTTGACAAATTCAAGGTGTTCAAGGCTAAGGTGGATAATGAGATTGGTGTGAAGGTAAAGTGCCTAAGATCTGATAGAGGTGGAGAGTTTACCTCTGGTGACTTTAATGCATTTTGTGAAAAGCATGGAATAAGAAGATAGTTATCTGCTCCTAGGACTCCTTAACAGAATGGAGTTGTGGAAAGGAAGAACTAGACTATTCAAGAGGCTGCTAGAACTATGATGATGGAGGCAAATGTTCCACATGTCTATTGGAGAGAGGCTATGAGTACTGTTGTCTACACTCTTAACCAGGTGCAGATTAAAGGTAATACTGGTAAAACCCCTTATGAACTATGGTTTGGTAATGCTCCTACTGTGAAATACTTCAGAGTTTTTGGTAGTAAATGCTATATCAAAAGAGATGAAGATCTAGGCAAGTTTGATGCAAGGTGTGATGAAGGAATATTTCTAGGTTATTCTAACCAAAGCAAGGCATATTGGTGCTTTAACAAGATATTGAAAAGGATTGTTGAAAGTGCTAATGTCAAGGTAGATGAAAGCATGGAGAGACCTTCCAAGTTCTATGGATATGAATTAGATGATGAAAATGAAAAGCAAGTTCAAGTTCAGACTCAGATTCAGATTGCTCCAAAAAATCCATTGACTCAAGAAGCTAATGAAAATGCTGAGGAACAAGTTCAAGAATTAGAAGTTCAAGAAAATCCTAAAACTCCCAGGTATGTAAGGTTGAATCATTCTGAAGATCAGATGATAGGAGATAGAAATAAATGTGTTCAAACTAGAAGAAAAATTACTTAAAAACAAGTGGATTATTGTTTAATTTCAAAGATTGAACCAAAATCAGTGAATGAAGCATGTAATGATGAAAGTTGGGTAAAAGCAATGGAAGAAGAATTAATGAAAATTGAAAAGAATCATACTTGGGATCTTGTTCCAATACTTGAAGACAAAAATGTAATTGGAACTAAATGGGTCTTCTAGAATAAATTGAATGAAGATGGTGAAGTTGTGAGAAACAAAGCAAGATTGGTGTGCAAAGGATATTCTCAGGTAGAGGGAATAGATTTTGAAGAAACCTTTTCTCTGGTGGCAAGAATTGAAGCTGTCATATTATTTCTTGCCTTTGCTGCTTACAAAGATTTCAAAGTTTACCAAATGGATGTCAAGTCAGCATTCCTGAATGGAGAGTTGGAAGAAGAAGTCTACATTGAGCAACCAGAAGGATTCCAGTTTGTGATCAAGGAAACATGGTCTATAGATTGAAGAAAGAATTGTATGGACTTAAACAAGCCCCAAGAGCCTGGTATGCAAGATTAGATAAGTATCTGCTAAAGTTGGGCTTTAACAAAGGCACTGCTGACAGTAATCTTTATTTCAAAATTGATCATGAACACATCTTGATTCTTGAGGTATTTGTTGATGATATCATCTTTGGTGGAAATACGAGCATGTGTAAAAAATTTGCTGATCAGATGCAAAGTAAATTTGAGATGTTCGTGCTTGGTGAAATGAATTTCTTCTTAGGTCTGCAAATCATTCAGTCAGAAAAAGGCATCTTCATATCTCAGTCTAAGTATGTGAAATATTTTTTGAAAAAGTTTGGAATGGAGGATTCAAAACTAGTGAGTACTCCTATGATAACCGGATGCAAGTTGAGTAAAGATGATGATTCTCCTAAGGCAGATCAGAAAAGGTATAGATCAATGATTGGAGGACTGCTTTATCTGACTCATACTAGACCTGATATTATGAATGTAATTGTCCTTGTTGCTAGATTTCAAGTTGATCCTAGAGAATCTCATGTTGTAGTAGTCAAAAGAATTTTTAGATATCTAAAGGGAACATCTGATTATGGCTTATGGTATCTTAAGGGTGATGATTTCACTCTTCATGCATATATAGATGTTGATTGGGCAGGAGATGTGGATGATAGGAAAAGTACTAGTGGTGGTGCATTTTTCTTGGGTAAGAGATTGGTTTCTTGGTTGAGCAAAAAGTAGGAGGCAATTTCTCTGTCTACTGCAGAGGCAAAGTATATAGCAGCAGCAAGTAATTGTACTCAAGTTTTATGGATGAAACAAATGTTGAAGGATATCAGAGTTGTGTTTGAAGAGCTTGTTACAATCTTCTATGATAATTCAAGTGCAATAAACATCTCAAAGAATCTGGCATTGCATTCAAAGACAAAGCACATATCCATCAAATTTCAGTTTTTGAGAGAGAAGGTGAATGAAAATGAAGTTAGATTGGAGTTTGTTTCATCAAAAGATTAGATTGCATATATATTCACTAAGCCTCTACCTAAGGACACTTTTGAGTATCTCAGAGGGAAGCTAGGGTGATTAACCCTCCTATTCAGAACTAAGATGCACTAATGTGCATCAATCCGGTGGAACTCACAGTCATATCTTGTGATCCAGATTGGTGTTAAGGAGATGCTACTCAGGGGATGTAGTCCTTATGCTAATTCTGGAGTTCATTTTGGTCTTGTCCAAGAAACAAAAAGGGTGAGAGATGATTGCAAATATGTGCCCTTTGCCATTGATGTCAAAGGGGGAGAGAAGTCGTGAAAAACTTGAAAGTAAGTAGTTGCTGGTGAAAGGGGGGTAGTGAAGAAAGTGATTGCAGATGTGATAAGAGAAAGGGGGAGAAGTTCTTGTCTTGATGGTTGAAACAATTTTTCAGATCATATGTTGCCATCAATGACAAAGGGGGAGATTGTTGCAAATATGTGCCTAATCGGTATTGTCATTGATGTCAACATATCCTTGTTGTCATTAGTATCAATTGTATCTTATTTTATTGCGTGTTTAGAAGATGTGTATGTTGAGGATATTGAGAAAATTAGCCTCTCCAGAAAAAACAAGTAAGTTACATATCTCTCTGTCAGAGACAATGAAGACCGTGTAGTTCAGTGAAGTAGATTGCTCTGCATTCCCAGTAAGATGAAGATCAGAGTCTGTGGATTAAAGGGTTTGTAGAGGATTGTCTGAAGTTGCTCCAATCAAGATTTGAGAGGTCCGCATGGTGAATTAGTGAAGTTATGTCCATCTGAGTAGAACCAGGTTTTGTAGTTGTTCAGAGGTAACAGAGTGACAAAAATTTGGTCTGGATTGATCTGCATTGGAATATTATGATCTGTGGATCTAGAGGTGTGTTTGGGATGTCGGTGTGTATCCTCAACTCATGTGGTTCATGGTTTGGAGGTTTGCAAGCAATATTTATAGTGTGACAGTCATGACAATAGGTGTTCTTGAGTTCCCGGATGAAGGTGCAAGTGTTTCTAGTGATCTAAGGTGGTACAGTTGTTCTTGTTGATTTCATTGTGCTTGTGGTGGTCTCTGAATTGGGTGCCTATTGTGTTGGTGGTCCGCATTGAGGATTGAGCTCATGGATAAAGATTTCTCCTTGAGTGTTGTTTTTCTTTCCAGTCTTAGCTGACCAGATACATGGTGCGTGTTGCAGATGATCTAAGATAACTTTTATGGAGTGTGACATGATGTTTGAGGAAGATTTGAGTCCTAGTTATGTTTGGCTGTTAGTGTAGTGGTTTGCATGTAGCATTTTAAGTCTTGTGATTGTAATTGCTTGTAATACCTATCTTGGAGAATGTTCTAGATAGATGATTGTTTGGCCATCTTTGTGTTCATTCCAAACTTGATGACTTGTATAAATAAGTGTTGTGAAGTCGTGGAAATGTGTGATAGGAGTGAAGATGCAGAGGTAGCGAAGAAGTATTAAGGGGGCAGAGCAGAGGTGTTGTGTGCTTCAATGGAACTCACCTTGGCATGAAGAAGATGTTGTTTCTCAGTTTAATCTTTCTGTGTTAAACCTGTGAATGTTTCTGTAGGTAGTGAGCCTCTTTGAGTAGTGAGCTCTATGCAGTGTGCCTGAAGGCAAGTACCTTCCCATTCTTCTATTCTTTTAATAGAGAATAAATCTTGTGGGTTAACCCCCACCGTGGTTTTTCCCTTAACTGGGTTTCCACGTAAAAATCCTGGTGTTATGTGTTTTGATTAGGTTTATGCTCATTTGTTGTAGATTCATGCTTTCATGGTTATGGGGGCTTTCCCTCATAAGGTTTAGCTCCCAGGTCTTTAGCATGCATTCAGGACATCTTAGTTCATATTTTGGCATCCTAATGGAATGAGGCCTAGGTTTCATGGCAAAGTGGACCTAGGAGGACCCCTTGACCTTAACCCTACCCAAAATAGGGGGGAGGACTTGGGAGTCCGCACCCTAGTCCTACCCTATTTTCAGTCATGCCCAAAATTTAAGTGTCAGCTTATGACCGTTATTTGGTCCTTTTGTTGACATGGTAAGTTTTGATTTTTTGATATCTTGGTGGGAGTGCTTGTAGTTGCATATAAAAGAATGCTTAGGCATTCATTTAGAAACTAGATGGCAATTGTGATGTTCAAGTCTTCTCAAGGTGATTCAAGGCTTTCATTGTGTTGCAAGAATAGACTTGTATGTTTTGTGTGTTGATATTTGCAGATTTGAGCATCAATTTCCTCATGGAATGTAGAGCATCTTCCTCCTATGAGAGGTTTACTACAAGGTGACATAGTATTGTGTTTTCATCATTGATTCCTTTAGTTTTTTCTTTGCCTCGCAAGGGCACTCTCTTTATCTGACAATGGTGTTCAGAGACTTAAGTGTCCTCTGGGGCTTGACTGAGGCAAGCCTCTAAACACCACAACCCCCAAACGAAGTCTTGTGATTGCAGGTTACAGGTGTCATATTTGGGAAAAGTGGAGTTGCAGGAAGGTTTGGCAGGCATCAAGGATTCAGGATCTAAAAAAAAGTAGGACATGTGAGTACTTCTAGGACTTGGGCGCTCGCTCTAGTGTCCTCTGCATCCAAGTTTCAGGAAACAGAAGTTATAGGGCTGATCAGTGTCGGAAGGAGGTCCGAATCCTATGAAGAAACTTGTACCTTGGACTTGGGTGCCCACTCAAATGTCCCTGACTGTTCCACTTTAGAACCCTGAAAACAAGTACTCTGTGATTTGGTATTTTACTCCTGTCTACAAGAGCTTTTTCTGTTATTCATCAATTTATTGTCGTATTTGCATAATTAGGGTTTTAATGTTCAATTGAGCATAGGAGAAGGAAAACTGATAATTAAATTCCCTAATCCAAGTTTCCCTACATTTCACAAGTGATCTAGGGTATGATAGTGCTCATCACTCAACCCTAAATCCTTGAATGTATATTGGAAAGGAGGATTTAAACATCAAAACATTTACAAATCCAATTTTCCCCTAAACATTTTGGTGAACCCATGTTTTTGGACTTAAACTTCAACTTGTTGAGTGTGTGTCTTCAGATTTAGATTGATTTCATTCATTCATATAGTCATTCATTTTATTGCATTGAGAAAAATTCAAAAAAAATTGAAAATTTTGGAAAATACAAAAAAATTGCATTGTTTGGCTTACTAAATTGTATCAGTTCTTTCTAAATTTTACTAATTCATGATTTTTTCATCAGATATGATATGAAATATAGAAAAATCCAAAAATTCAAAAATTGTCATTGCATTTTTATTATTAATTTGCTAGGTTTTTATAGAAATTTTGACAATTTTCATATAACCTAGTAATTCCAAAATATAGGGCTAGTAGGCAAAATCTTTTTTCTCAAAATTTTCTACTTATTTTAGAGGCTCATTCAAATTAACATTTGGCTTTAGTCTTGCATTTTAGTGTAAATTTACATTTAGATTTAAAATATTTGCATTTTTGCATAGAAAATTTCAACAAAAAACTAGCATTTTTGATGTATTTTCATTAAATTTGCATGGGCATTTTGCATGTTCAAGCTTGAAAATAATTTTAAGATCTAAGAGTATTTAATTTCTATTATAAATCAGACTTCAAAACATTCGCATAGCATTTTGTCCCAAGATCTCAAACCTAGGGCTTCAAAAACAACGATTTTCACTAAATTTGGCCTTATCGACTCTATAAACTTGCACCATAGGCATGTTGTGAAGGATATTTTCACACTAATTTGATGTTATCATGGTAATCATTTTCTTCTCCTCATAAAAAGCTTCACAACACCCTTTTAACGGGCTCTTGTAGTGAAAATTCGGTGAAAAACTACACATTTTGGCTATTTTTGCTCTAGGGTTTGACCTAGTTTGCACTCCAAGCGTGTTGTGATAAATTTTATGGATTGAGGTAACTGACATCATTGATACTATTTTCTGTACCTCTTGATACTCATTACTACTTAGGGTGAAAATTGATAGTTTGTTTAAACTAGGTTAAATACTACCATTTCACCACTAAGCATTGGGAGGACAAGGATCAAGCTTGTGAACAAGCTTCTAATCACTTTGTATGTCCCTTACACTTGCATGGTTATGAAACCTAAGGCCCTAATCAAGATTTTATCAATTGCTTTCCTTTCAATCAAGTAAAACCCTAATTATGCCTTAAATTAGCAATATACAGAAACTGATGAAGCAACTTGGAAAACTAATCATAGAAGTGCAGAGGTAGGGTTTCAGAGACAATGTACATAGATTTTGAGGGCTGCATGGACTAGGGTGTCCACTCCAGTGTCCCGCAAGTTTCTAAACTCAAAAATATTCTATACATGGTGTCTCAGACTGTTAAAAGGCTCCTAGATCCTGGAATAAACCCCTGGTTGGACTAGGGAACCCGCTCCAATGTCCTGCAAGTCTCAGAATCCAAAAATATGAAAGTTTGTCACGACTGTACCCGCAATGTCCTCCTTTCTATAACTTCTTTCCACTGGAACCTGTAAAACATGATCTGCACATACAAAAGAAGGAAGATGTTGCGGCTATATAGGAGCTTGCCTTAGTCAAGCCATGTCTTTGGTATTTCTACCTCAACAATAGCAAGAGATAAAGATTTGTAGAAGTGTGTGCAAACCTAACAATGTGTTATGCATAAAATCAAACCCCAGATGTGTAAATCAAGGGAAGATCAACAACTTTCTTTGTATCAATAAACACATACAACTTCACCTCAAGGAGATGAGATAAATGAAGACTTGCATGAACAAGAAGGCGAATCAGCAATGTCCGCGGAGGATCTCCAAGCTTGTTGTTGGAGGCTTCAACCCTTCTCCTGATCATGCAAAGGGTGTACAAACCCTAGGAGGAGAAAGATAGACTCAAGATCTTGATTCTTAATCTTCATCCATTGTCTCCAAGATAGCAAATACAAAATACTTTCGAAAGCTTCAACAAGTCACTAATCTTCAATAGCAATTGCAACACAGTTTTGGCATCAAGCTTGCATAATAATTGTGTGTGATAAAATGATATGCAAATCTCTTTTTATATCTAGCTTTAGGGAATTCAAATTTTGAAATAACGTCTCGATATCACGCGAAAACTGAGAATTTGAAAACAGAATCTCGAGGCACTCAGTTGGAACTGACACCCCACCAAAATTCAAAATCCTATGAAACAGGGGAGGACTAGGGTGCAGCGCCCAAGTCCTAGCTCCCAATTTTAGGTTAGACCTACATTTTTGGGGGTCCTAGGGACCCAAGTGTCAAATCTCTTTCTGGGTTCTATCAACAAGTTACCTCAAAAAGTGAATAAATTGCTCCTAGACTTAGTCAATCAGGGTTTCGGGAAGGCCAAAAAAGAAAAGGTTGAGAGGTCACCAAGAGTGAGGAGATAAACTAAGGAAAATTGTACCATTCCATATAGGAGGACAATTTCTGACGTTACAATTACAACACCTCCTTTGCTAGGTCTTGGAATTGAAAAACCATGAAAAATTGCATATTTTGCTATATTTTCACTAGGGTTTTACCTTAAGTGGCACTAAAAGCATGTTGTGTTGGGTATTTTTGCATCAAGTGGCTGTTATTATTGATATTTTTTTTTCCATCATCATTTTCCTCACAACACCCTTTGTTATGCTCTCTTGCAATGAATTTTGGCGAAAAAAGTGCCTATTTTAACATATTTTCACTATATTTCGACTTGGCATTAACTTAAAATCACATCAAGAGTGTGTTGAGAAGGATACTTTTTCTTTTTTGGACTGATATCAGATATATAACTTTCTGCCCTTGACTGAAATCCTTACAACACCCTTTGGTTCATTCATTGGCATTGAAAAAGCATCAAAAAATCAAGCATTCTAGGCTATTTTTGCTCTTGTCTTTTGCACCAATTTTGAAACACTTTCAAAATCTGATTTGGCATTGGTTTGAGAATATAAACATGGCCTCCAATCACAATAGTAACAATAGGTTCCCTCCTAGACCTTACATGAAAAGAAAAGCACCTGAACCTGAAATTGTCTTTACACCTCATGATAGAGCAATCGGAGATAAGGAAGGACCTCTTTACATCACTGTGAAAATAATGGGAAACCCTGTGGATGGAACTCTCATCAATTTTAATTGTATGACTAATGTTGCACTGAGGAGTTCCTCTTTTCACATCAATTAATGCAAGGTTCTTATGACCTCTCGAACATGATGATTAAGACAAATAAGGGAACCTTTATCAAGCCTTTGGGTAAGATATCATTGTTACTAACATTACCTAGAAAACATGTCAAACAATGGTTTGAGTTTGTCCCTATTTCTGACCTCTTTCACATTAAATTAGGACATCTTTAGCTAAAAGAAATGAAAGTTATCCCTTTAACAATACACCATTGTCTGAAATTCCCTCTAGATGGCCATATAATCATCGTCCCTCACAAGTATAAACCTTTGGTTCAGAAAACACATTACAAGTTGAATTAATTTTGGGATAAAACTAAAGTACCTAGTCCTCCTACACAAGAAATGACAAAAGATAAACAACCTGCATGTGAAGAGAACTTTAGACCGAAAGGACAAGGTCGCTATGCTGAGCTTACTCCCCCGAAATCCTTCCAAGGATTGGGAGGTCATTGTCAACAATAAAGTGTTCCACCACGACAAATGAGGTTTGATCCCAGTGCTTCATCTTCTCATTTGCACAAGCCTATGAAAGAGGATAGCCCTATCTTACAAGAGATAAGTGGTAAAAGAAGATGAAATAGAAAAGCAAGAGAAAGAAGAAAAAGAAGACAAGAATATGCTATAAAACTTACCTCTCAACAAGAAAACATCGATCCCAACATTCAACCAAACAATAATGATCCTAACAATGAACAACATGATGAACAAGATACGAATTTGGATATGGTACCGTATGTCCCACTATCCTCCAACATTAGGGAGTGGGAAGATGACGATGATGATTTGCTTATAGACAACTTCTAGCCTGGTAGGGGCCCTACAAGTAAGTATCTCTAACCTTTTATCTCTCTTGTGATGTGCTTCCCTCATGATGTTTTATACATTGTTTAGGCCTCCTGAGATGACCTCAAATTCCCTTGTAAGGTCTGGGATACCAGGAGACCGTCTCTGTTGTGACCTTCTATTTATATCATCATTCTTCTAAATTGCCTCTCTCTGATTTCATTGTTGTGTGTTGTGTATTACGGACATAGCATCATGGTTGGTGACCTGGGGGAACCCTCCTACGTGACTATCCCTAAGACACTTGTTTCTCCTCTCTTATTTATTGTTTCCCTTCCTCTAGTGTTTCCATCTAGCAGGCGGATGACGACAAACATTTATACTGATGCAGATGTAATGTCCCTTTGAGCAATCAAAAAATGGACTTAGTTCCTAATATGATGATGGGGTTGTATATCTTATCTGACACTTGGCTGGTGGAAGCACTCGTGCTTTCCGCATAGTGAATTTTATAATGTTTCTATTGCATTTACAAACCTTAACAATATTGCTGCTTCGTGTACCTTTGTTTGCCTTTGAATCTAGCCTTGGCAGTACTCGATTCAGAGAGCTTTGTGATATAGCCCTATAGTTATCCTTGAACTCCAAATTTGTTGTATAACCTTGGTTCTTTGTGTGGTTAATCATATGTATTGATGTTGTTGTTTATCATGATTTTGTAGACACTAACATGTTTCTTGCAGGGATGTGTTTGTGGGAATATTTGGTGATCATAAAGTACATGTCACCTCCGGGGGGCATGGGCTTTACGAAAGTCAGTGTTCCCTTGTGTGTTTTCTTCCTACCTTAATGTGCTTGATATCGATACCTAATATCAACCACCTTAAGGTGGGGGCATATATAAGGTAAGTTGTCTATTATAGATGTTAGCAATGTGTTTGACCTTAGATGCAAAGACTTGTACCCCAGAGTAGTGCATCATGCATCCTGAGTTTGTTTGCAATTAATCAATCAATCATGTAAGCCCTCTGCAGAGGCGAGATATCGTGTATATCCTTTTTATCTTAAACCTTTTACAGAGGCGGGGATGGTGTATTTCTCAGAGCAGATTGCTCATCTTGTCATTTTTAAAAGTCCTCTACGGAGGCAGGGAGCGGTTTTGTGACTAACTCAACCCTTGAGCATGTTTTCGGCAATTGTTGTGGTGAAACTAATGATCGGTGTGTGCCT
This sequence comes from Cunninghamia lanceolata, assembly GCA_027924645.1. Lineage (NCBI taxonomy): Eukaryota > Viridiplantae > Streptophyta > Pinopsida > Cupressales > Cupressaceae > Cunninghamia > Cunninghamia lanceolata. Next base: position 7,045,512 of record BSBN01000209.1, read on the forward strand.
ATAATGTGCCTGAGATGGTGTTGGACCTAGAAATAGGTACACTCCATTGCTTGTCTGCCGTGTTTTCTCTGTGTCTTCAAGTGTGTGTGTTTTGGCATGCTTCTTTTGTGTGGTGTGTTTGTTGCCCCATATGCAGAGACTAACGCCCTCGAGTAGTGCTTCCTACATTTTGGGAGTTTTTACGTGTCTTACGTGTGTGTTGCCCCATATATACAGAGACCTACGCCCTAAGGTAGTGCATCCTGTATTATGGGAGGTTTGTTTACTTTCCAGTACCTTCATCTGCATTTCATATATATGAGAAAAAGAAAAGAAAAGACATCATTTCTGTCTTCCATGCATTAATGTGTCTTCTATGCATTGACTATCTTCTCCATGTTCTATGTGACTATAACTATCTTCTTCATATTTTGCGTGCCTGTTACTATCTTCTATGTGATTGGTGTGTCTTCTCTGTGCTTGGTGTGTTTTTTGTGTTTTTGACCTTACTTTAATGCATGTATTGGCCTTGCATTTATATATACATTAAAGTGGGGGCTAAATGTAACATCAGAAAATGTCCCCTTGGGGGCTTTTCCCGCATAAGGTTTAGCTCTTGGGTCTTTAGCATGCATTTAGGACATCTTAGTTCATATTTTGGCATCCTGATAGAATGAGGCCTAGGTTTCATGGCAAAGTGGACCTAGGAGGACCCCTTGACCTTAACCCTGCCCAAAATAGGGGGGGAGGACTTGGGCACCTGCACCCTAGTCCTGCCCTATTTTGGGTCAGGCCTAAAATTTAATTGTCGGTTTATGACCGTTATTTGGTCCTTTTGCCGACATGGTAAGTTTTGATTTTTTCAAATCTTGGCGGGAGTGCTTGTAGTTGCATATAAAAGCATGCTTAGGCATTCATTTAGAAACTAGATGACAATTGTGATATTCAAGTGTTCTCAAGGTGATTCAAGGCTTTCATTGTGTTGCAAGAGCAGACTTGTATGTTTTGTGTGTTGATATTTGCATATTTGAGCATCAATTTCCTCATGGAATGAAGAGCATCTTCCTCCCATGAGAGCTTCACTACAAGGTGATATAATATTGTGTTTTCATCATTGATTCCATTGGTTTTTGCCTCTGCCTCAGAAGGGTATGCACTCTTTATTTGACAACAGTGTTCGGAGACTTAAGTTTCCTCTGGGGCTTGACTGAGGCAAGCCTCTAAACACCACAACCCCCAAACCAAGTCTTGTGATTGTAGGTTACATGTGTCATATTTGGGAAAAGTGGAGTTGTAGGAAGGATTGGCAAGTTTCAAGGATTGAGGATCTAAAGAAAAGCAGGACACAGGAGCACTTCCAGGACTTGGGTGCTCACTCTAGTGTCCTCTGCATCTAAGTTTCAAGAAATAGAAGTTACAGGGTTGATCAATGTTGGAAGGAGGTCCAAATCCTGTGAAGAAACTGGTACCTTGGACTTGGGTGCCCGCTCCAGTGTCCCCAACTATTCCACTTCAGAACCCTGAAAATAGGTACTCTGTAATATGGTATTTTACTCCTGTCTGCAAGAGCTTTTTCCCTTATTCATCAATTTGTTGCCGTATTTTCATAATTAGGGTTTTAATGGTCAATTGAGCACAAGAGAAGGAAAATTGATAATTAAATTCCCTAATCCAAGTTTCCCTACATTTCACAAGCGATCTAGGGTATGATAGTGCTCGCCACTCGACCCTAGATCCTTGAATGTATAGTGGAAAAGAGGATTTAAACATCAAAACACTAAAACATTTACAAATCCAATTTTCCCCTAAACAAGTGGTAAAGAATATTAGATGCAGCAAAAGATAAAAGTTTCGTGACAACTAATTTACCCCCCCTCTTAGTTGTCCGCCCTAATTTCAACATTGTTATGTTATCTTTTTGGCCAAGAAGGGCCTTTTTTGTAATCTATAAAAATGTTTTTTATTAATACTAATATATTATGATGCTCTAAGCATCCTTACCGATTCAAAATAATGTCAACCCTAGTTCATGTGTTGTCTCAGTAAAGACCTGCACCATGAAAGAATCCATTAATTATACATAAATTCCAAATTAAGTCAATGAGAAAAGATCTTTGATATCCAACTGGGAAGCCTTAACATCCAAAAATTACTAACCTGATGTTTCACAACAAGTTTCCCAACTGTGACATCATATTTACTTAAGAAACTGGATATTGATCCATTGCCATATTGGATCTCACAGGATTCACCTTCACAAATAACAAATGATATATATTAATTGTTTAGCAACTTCCTTAATATCCCCATGTAAGCATACTAAACTAATCGAGGTTGAGGATTTGAAGTAGAGTACCATCTTCTTGGCATGTGCTTGACTTTGATGACTTGTATCTTGAATAAAAATAACAAGCTAGCTGCACTGTAAAATCATTGTTAATCATTGTTACAAAAATAACCACAAAATCCTGTTTAATTAAAATAATCCTTCTAGATATTTCAAGACAAGATATTTTAGTTAATTTCTAAGAAAGATAATAATTTCACTATCCAAACATCCATCAATCTATTTATTGTATATAATTTCCCAGAATTCAAAATTTGAATGTAGGCTGAGTATTACAGCAACACTACTTTTTAGTTAGATCCTAAAAATGCTGTAACTTATGTTCTTCTCTAAAACATCTGTGTAGAAGTGAGCAGGTGTGTTGAGGTTCAAATGGTAAGGAGATTGATGAAAGATAGAGGAATTAAAAAGATACCTGCATATAGTTGGATTGAAAAACATAAAATGGTACATGCTTTTTTGTGTAGGAGACAGATCACATCCACAAACATGGGAGAGCTATCTAAAATTGGAGAAATTGGCTTGGCAAATGAAAGCAGTAGGGTATTTCCAGATTCAAGACTTTTACTTAATGCTGTGGAATAGAAGAAAAAAATTATTTATCTTCCACCATAGTGATTTGGAAATAGATTTTTATCATATATTATAGTTGCAAGTTCCACTTTGGATCACCAAAGCCTTCACATGTTTTTGTGAAGGCTTTGGTGATCCAAAGTGAAACTTGCAACATTTATGCTTGAATAAATAGGTGGATAAGGTACATGCTCCATTCCACCAGCTCTGCTACCTCTAACTAGACCTATGACAAGTGATTGAAGAAATAAATTACAAAAAATATCATCCTATCTATTTATGATGTTTTTCTAAGCATCAAAAAATTAAACAAACAAACTACAAATAACACAAGTACATCTCTTAGTTGTATAGACCAAGATAGTTCAACCACAATTATACCACTCAATGAATACTAACCAACTCCTAAGTCATGATCTAGACGACTCCTTTGGCACCTTGTAGGTGGTCCTGCATATGAAAACTCTGGGTCCTAACAAAAAACCACAAAATCAAGGACTTCAAATCAAGAATAAATAATATAGGGAAAATAACCTACAATAAAGATACCTTCATACATTTGATAAAAGAACATTTGATAAATCCATAAATCCATCTTAGGGATCCATATTTCTTTTAAAATTATTCCATGAGTCATTCATAAGCACCCCATACCAAGTCCATGTGAAAGATATTTGTATTTTTGACCATTGATGTGTTTTTGTCTCTCACCGCAGTCCTATAGGTCACTCAAAAGATCTTGGCGGGTGTGTGGGAACCAAGGATAACAAGGGAGCAGTTATTGCTATCTTGCAACATGAAGAGATTGCACTTGCGGCATTGCCGGATGCAAAGATCGATTACCGAAGCCCCACAGTGGTCTCCAAACAAAGTGGTGGGCTAGTGGTATAAATTTAAGTGGCATATGATACTTCACCGCAGTCTTGCGGCAGTCAAGAGAATAACCGGTGGTATTGCGGTAAGGAGCAGAGGAAAATAATACACCACACCCCCGTGGAGGCCTCAAGTGAGGCTTGCAGTATGGCGGTAAGAAGGAGCAGAGGAAAATAGTACACCATGCCCCTATGGCAGCCTCAAGTGAGGCTTGTGGTATGGCGGTAAGAAGGAGTAGAGGAAAATAGTACACCGCTCCCTCACGGTAGCCTCAAGTGAGGCTTGTGGTATGGTGGTATAAAGTGTTTAAGTTATGTAAGTGTTGAATATTGTGGCCCCGTGATAGTTTTAATGAAGGAGTACAGTAGTGCAGTGAAAGGCTTCAAGTGATGTTTAGTATACCGCGGTCCTACGATGGTCAAAGAAACAGTTTGTGGTACTGTAGTAGGGAACAAGTCATGGTGATATAGTTGAATTTTTGAGACAATATTTCTGAAATGGAGATAGAAAAAACTATGAACTTTCTTAGACACAACCAAGCCATGACTTACACCCTCTACATGTTCCATAGAGTTGTCTTTATGGTAGAGATAAGTCAAGGGATAGTGAGGATCTACCTTAAGGAAATAAAGAGATACAGAGCTATGCCATAACTTACACCCCCTTGACAGCTAAACAAATATAATTAGAAGCAACAAAATAAAAGATCATTAACCATGCTTAGACATTCACTTTAATTTTGCATCTATGGCCCATTTGCTCCAATAGTTGCCATCCTATTTTGTTTCTATTGTTGATTTTGTATGTTCCTCAGAGTCATAAAAGAAGACACGACATGCAACTCCATCATAGGCAATTGATAAAATCATGAGCCCCTAAAGCCAAAGCATTGGAAGGCCTCATTTGGTTCAAAATTGATAGTCATGACTTAGAAAATGACAATCAATAGAATGGTAATAAAATCCATGGTTGACACTTCACATTGGAAACTCATTTGTTAAAATAAGTCAAAACAACAGACAATCACTGCTAATCTCATTTTTTCAATGCCATTGGTATCCTAGATGATATCACCATTAATAGCCTTTTATGGATTGTGTCTAGATGTATGACTTGTTTTAGCTTTTGGTATTATCCCATCTTCGGGGTCATATGCCTATCTTAGTAAGATATATCATTTCTCTTTGTCAAGCTATCTTAGTGAAGCCTCAAATCAGTTTTTTTTTCCCATAATGCTCTTCATTTGTGTAATAATGTTGGCCAAGGTATTGGTAACGAAGTTGCCAAAGACATGGTGATATAGTTGAATTTTTGAGACAATATTTCTCATTGGCCCGATCAAATCAAAGAACACTTTTTCAGCCTTTTCTCCACTATTCTTTTATGAGCTGAGTAATTTCAAATTTGATTGTTGTCATTTGCAATGAATTTCTATTGCATTTCAATCTGAAACATTTGATCAATTGTTGGATTGTTGTCACCTTTATAGACATAAAAATGTACATGTTCTAATATTTTGAACTTATGACAAGTCAAAGTGGGTTGTACTCATTTAACAGTTGGTTGAAATTTAATTTGAATGTACTGCTTCTTGATGTTCCCCTTAACTCGTTATAATTTTTGTTTATCATCTTGATTTTTGGGTAGCAACAAACATGTGATGCATCTGTTGTGATGTCCTATGGATGGTGGCTTTTTCCAAATTAGTTTCAAACTATTTTAAGTTCTAGGTGTACACCTTGTGGAGACTTATGGCATATTTCTATGCTTAATTTTTTTCCAAGGTTATAGTGAGCTAATAAATGTAATTATTCCAAAGGTAGTGGAAATAATTTTGGAACAATTATCTAAGTTCTCTCTTAATGTTTAGATTTGTGTAATTTTTTATTTTTTAGATTTTAATAGCCTTGTTTGATGAGTCTTGGAAATTGGTTTCAATTTATAGGGTAAAGCTTCCATCTGGAGCTAAGAAGATTGTGCGAAGTGTTGATAACTGAGAGGGAGGGGGTGAATCAGTTATCATAATTATTTCTACTTTCTAAACTTTATTAATAATCAATGTAACATTAATCCAAATGAGAAAACATAATCATGAAATGGAAATACACATGACACAATATTTTTGATGTGGAAACCCTGTTAGGGGAGAAAACCATGGGGTGATTAACCCAAGATTGTATTCTCTGTTAGAAGAATGGAAATACAAAATGGCACTTGCCAATTAGGGCTCACTGCCTGAGCACACTGCTCACAAGAAGGCACACTGCCTACAAGAGACACACTATCTACAAAAGAGTGTTATACAATACTTGAACTGATTGGTAGCATCCACATGTGCTGGGGTTCAGTTCCGGTTAGGCTCAGTACACTGATCTGCTGCACTTCATCTTTTCTCTTCTCTTATGCTACTTTCCTTTCACATACCGGACCCTCCTTACTGTTTCTGCTCTGCTCTACTTTTACTCGCACATCAACAACAATTTTTCACACACTTCTCACAACTAAATCCATCATGTATATATATCCGCAAAAGTGATTTCATCACCTTTCTAGTCAGCACTCAGAATAATCAATCTTTTCACAAACTTGATCTGTCGGCTAAATCCTTGCACACCAGGTAATGCAGATCAATGATATACTTGTGGAAATCATTAATCATGTCGGCTAAACATAATTCATGCCTTCATAACCTTTACCAACATCAGCAACACATCCGAAATAATGTCTGATGTTCTGCCAGTCAGTTCTTGCTCTATTCACACTGTCACATGAGAACCCGACACTCAAACATTCATATCTCTTTATCCTTTTCACACCGGAGGCTCAAACCTTGGAATCTATTAGTCAAGATACTCCTCTTGACTTCCCCAAATCTGCACTTCACCAAGATACTTTGTCTGAGGGATCCGGACCTATCTGTCGGACCTTGCCACATGCTCTATTCCTGTTTACCGGACCACAACATTCTTCACTCTGACTTCCGGTAGAGACATATCATGACCTGCGGATGTGTGGGATGAACTTTGTTGCCATCAATGACAACAATTATGAATCCATATAGTGTCTCTTGTCAACAATCTCCCCCTTTAGCATTGATGGCAACACTTAGTGAAAAATGACTAAGTGTTTACACTATGCTCCCCCTTGGCTGATGCTCTTATTTTTTAATTTTTTTTATATACATTTTCCGGAGCTCCCCCTTAGTTGGATTCCTCATTTTTCACTACTCTTCACTCCCCCTTTGACATCAATGGCAAAGGGTAGGGTCCGCATACCAAAAGTTTCAAAAAATTTAACTATACTTAGCCGCATATTACATACTCACATAAACTAAAGAATGTCTGCAAAGGATGTCTTCAATTGGACGAGTTCTGTAGCCCAACTTTGCTTCATTCTATCCAAAATTGAAATCTGACCACTCAACAAAAATGCAAAAGCTTCTACCTGCTTAAGATCTGTCAGATCATTGGTTTGGGTGGTAGTCTGAGCATCACTTATGGCCTCATGCATGGCCTCTAACTTAGGGATAATGATTCTTCTGAGTTCACCCATCCAGCTAATTATGTTCTTCTTTTCCTTCTCAAAATTCTTTATTGCATTTATGATTGCAATAGTCTGACACTCTTGATTGACTATGGAGGAAGAGAGAGGATCAAAACTTTGAGACAAACTTAGTAGTTTATCCTCTTGCTCTTTTATTTTCTTCTCAATCTCTACTGTTGCTTTGGACCATGAAATACAAAATTTGTATACTTTTCCACCATCTATAAGAGCATTTTCTAAGCTCTTTATCCCAATATTCATATTCCTTCTATCATTAATGATCAACCCTTGTATCTCTAAGAATCTCTTATTCAAAAACTCCTTCCGGACCTTTTCTTCAGCTGACTTATCTAGAGAATCAAAATGTGTACTAACACTGCTGACTAGAGTTTTGAGATTACTGGAAGAGGAGGCTGTGGGATCTTTTTGAAATGATGGTATAATCTTTTCTAGCACTCCGGAAGTAGCTTCTATCAACTCACAGTCTTCCATGTGAGACTTTAGGAGTTTTTCTTTAGCCTTTGCATTAGCGAATGAGGCTATCTTCATTGTCTGTACCGGAGAAAGTGAATCAAAATTAAATGGTCCTTGTAGAAGCTTTGGTTCATCAATCTCCATTGTTTCTTTGTTCAGGAATTCTTGGACAGTTTTTGCAGTGTCTCTTGCCAGAGACAGATGTTTCTTCTCTTCTACATTCTTACCACTATCAGTTGTGGTTTCCTCTGTTGGGGTCTTCTCTTCCTCTGCAACCTTGGTACTGTCAACTTCTTTTTCCTTCACTCCTGCTTCTTTCTCCTGTATTCTATCTTCTCCTTTAGATCCGGAAGTTGTAGGGGAAACTGGAGGAGAGATATTTGTTTGTTCATGAGCCACCTCTTCTGGAATAGAGGATTCTAAGCCCTTGTCTTTACCAGAGTCCTCCGTGATGGGAATGTTGAACTTTCTAAGAGTATTTCAGAGAATCTCTTCAATCTCTTTTGCCACTTTGTCAGTTTCACCAAGCATGAGCTAATTCATCCTAGCTTTGCTCTGGAACTCATCCTTGCACTCTTTAAAGATCATATTCATTTGCTGTGGAGTGATTGAAGGGAAGAGCTGAATGGCGACCTATTCCTGGATCTCGAGGTCTTTTGCTTGAGCATTGTTCTTCCTCATTTCAAGCCTTTTCTCTAAGATTTTGGGAATTAGAGAGATTATTTCAATAAAAGCTTTGTTGTAGGTGTTCAAAAACTAAACTGTGGCTTCCTCCAAAATCTTTTTATCTGCTTCATTATATTCATCATAAAATTCTGTTAAGGGTTGCAAGTTCCCACCCACAGTGACTGCTTTTACTACAATGTCCAAGGATAGAGTGGGTTTTTCAGCAAATTCCTCTTCCTTCTCTTCTTCTCCTTGACCGATAGAATGTTCACCAGATGATTTCTTCTTCTTCTTCAGTTTCCTTATCTCCTCATCTGATTCAGTTTCCTCATCATCTTTTAGGCTAACATAGGACCTTGTTGCCTTTTTCTTTGTTCTCTTTTCTCCTTTTCCAGATGATTGTGCTTCTGGTTTAGATGCCCTTGAGCTTTTGGTAGTGGCAGGTGTAGATCTCTTAGATGATCTAGTCCGGGTGGAGGTTTCTACCAGAGCACTTTCCTTGCTTTTCTTTTCTGCCTCTTTCTTCTCTTCCTCAACCCTTTCCCATCTTTTTCTTGTGGGCATCAAGTGCCTCCTTTGAGATGCCAAGGCCTTGGGCAATATTTTCTACTTCTTTTCTCATCTTCCTCTTGATTTCAGGTTCTCTGAGTTGCACATGAATCTTTACACTCAGCTCCTCAAAGGTTCCAAATCTTTCTGCTTTTGAGTCCTTTGGCTGACTGAGCATGTGTTGAACATACAGCTCTACAATTTGTTTATCAACTTCATACCCCATATGCATGATCCAGACTGTCCTTGGCTCTACTACCTCCATTAGGCATTGATCAGTGTCTACCATGAAGCACACTGTATCCTTGTATTTCTCAACTATTGATTTGGGGATTCTTTCTCTGATTTGCATTGTATTTTGAAATTGCTTGAAGTAACCCCACAGAGCTGTATTCCTTGCCTTAGCATCCCCAAGTTCATGCAAGTAGTCTCTAATCTGAATTGCTACTAGTTTGTCATTTTGCCATACCCATCCATTTGATCCAAGCAGCTCATTCATGAAGTAGAAAAATAGACATAGTATTAGTCCACCATATTTAAAGGAATTCTTCTTGTCCTTTTTGATTTTCTGTATGTTTTCCATTAGTTGGCTCAAAAGAAGTTCATAGAGATCATATTCTACATTCTTTCTCAGCATCTCATAAGCAGTATATACTGCAGTTCCGGATACTGAATTCTCCCTATTGGAGTGATATATCTTGTATCCTATTATCATAGATGCAAACTTGACATCTGGGTCAGTAATATCTTCAATGGTCATTGCCCTCTTATCAAATTTTGATCTGGTGGCCTTAGTTACAATGTTGTTTTTGACAGATTTGAGGACAGGTATCCCTCCGGAGGAGTATAAACCGGTTACTGCCCTAATTGCCTCCTTTGTGATCTTGCAAGGTTTGTTCAGCCATAGGAAGTTATGATGCACCCTACTTAATACATACCGGACCCATTCATCTTCTTCAAAATAGGGGAAATGAATGAACTGATCAAAATGTTTCTCCTGGATGCCCTTATAGTCTGGTTTAAGCTCAAAAGTATCATCTATCAATTGTTTGTGATAGATGTCTCTCAGTTTGAACTCCCCAAACACTTCAATATTTGCATGTATGTAAACCCTAATGTCTTCTATGTGCAAAATGCCATCTGAAACACTAGAGAATGCTCCTAGGGGATCTACCTCCAATGATTTGTATGGATGTTTCTTGAATTCAGGGCAGGGCCTATCAGAGATCTTTACTATATTCAGACTATGCATCTTTCAAAGCTTTGCAGAGAGATATTGAGAACGTAAAATACCTTTTGCGCCTCTCAGTTTCACGTTGTTGGCCGGATTGATTTCTGGATGAATTGACTTCTGTAAATGATCTTTGATGAAGTTGTGGAATTTTGTTGTAGAGCTTCACTTTTCATTTCTTCTTGAATGTAGAATGAACAAGTGATTAATGAAAAAACCCTTATATTGCTCTGCAAACCCTAATGTTAGGTTGCAATAAATGCTAGACCTAAGTTATTTCAGTTTGCCTTATTCAGATGACTTGGAGAACCAGATCAATCCTGATCTTTAAACATCATGCGGATCTTCCAAATCTTTACCATAGTTTGTTTGGATGTTGCCCTTATGAACCCTACAATCCACAACTCTTCTTGTGCCAATTCCGGCACCGGTTGACTGGCTGGGGGAACAAGGTTTTCTTTGTGTCTCCCCCTAAACCAGAGCTTACTTCTTAATTTCTGGAAGGAATATCAGCACCAGAGTCTGGTGCGGATCCAACCTCTAGATTCTCTGTCCTTTTCTTCACCCAAATCTTGTTCATCTCACTTTTAACTTCATCTGCATTCACCTTTTGTTTACCCTTATCTTGATTATGATTATGATATACTGGACCTCTTTTGTCCTGATTCTTGCTTCTACAAAATTTTGTACTATGACCGGATCTATTGCAGATTTGGCAAACAACATTTCTTTGCATATTTGACTGATATCCTCTTGATCTGCATTGATTAGCCATATGACCTATTCTATTGCATGCAAAGCATCTACCATTGAATGATTTGTTCATTTGCATATTTCTGCATTCATGAGATTTGTGACCATACCTTTTGCAGTTAAAACACTGTCCAGAGAAAGATGAATTAGTTTGATTCATTCTCTTTCTGCACTGATTAGCTTTTTGACCAAAGTGATTGCAGTTGTGGCAGTATCCATTGAAGGATGGATATCTTTGAGCATTAGGCTGTCTTACCGGAGGTCTTCTAGGCCTGTTCCATGGATTTTCTGATCCAAAATTCTTCTGACCGGATCCAGAGCTTTCTCCTTTCTCATATCCCAAACCACACTTGTCATCTACCTTCTTTTGACTTCCAAGAAGAACTTCAAGTTGAGTAGAACTTATCTTGAATTTCTCTTTATACTCATTTGCTGTTTGAAGATCCCTTTTGAGAGAGGCAATTTGATCCTCAAGTTTTTCTTTATTATCTTTAGCATCTTCAAGATCAGATTCAAGATGTCTGATAATTCTATCCATCTGGTGGCAATCTTCTGATTTCTCCTTGAGAGATTGTCTTAGATTATCTTCAGTTTTTCTTTTCTCTTCAACTTCTTGGGTAAACTTCATGACTCCTGATTCCATTCCATGTCTTACTATAATGATTTCTTTTGATAACTTTTCACACAACTCAGTTTTTTCCTTCAGCTCTTCATTTGCATTATTTGCTTCACCTTGTCTTGCCAATTGCTGAAGCAACTCCTTTCTCTTTTTAATAGAGAGACTTAATTTGTCTTTTAGTTCTCTCATGAAATCATCATCCTGTTTGAGTCTTTCCTTTAATTCATTGACTTCAGAGTTTGACTGTTCAAGATCATCAAGGGCAATCTTGAGTTGCTCCCTTAAACCATATGCATCCATTTGAATTCCCAGATCTTCCTCAAGCTGTTAGGCTCTGTTAGGAGGAACTTAGCTCTAATACCAATTGTTGATAACTGAGAGGGGGGGTGAATCAGTTATCATAATTATTTCTACTTTCTAAACTTTATTAATAATCAATGTAACATTAATCCAAATGAGCAAACATAATCATGAAATGGAAATACACATGACACAATATTTTTGACGTGTAAACCCTGTTAGGGGAGAAAACCATGGGGTGATTAACCCAAGATTGTATTCTCTATTAGAAGAATGGAAATACAAAATGGCACTTGCCAATTAGGGCTCACTACCTGAGCACACTGCTCACAAGAAGGCACACTGCCTACAAGAGACACACTATCTACAAAAGAGTGTTATACAATACTTGAACTGATTGGTAGCATCCACATGTGCTGGGGTTTAGTTCTGGTTAGGCTCAGTACACTGATCTACTACACTTCATCTTTCCTCTTCTCTTATGCTGCTTTCCTTTCACATACCGGACCCTCCTTACTGTTTCTGCTCTGCTCTGCTTTTACTCGCACATCAACAATAATTTTTCACACACTTCTCACAACTAAATCCATCATGTATATATATCCGCAAAAGTGATTTCATCACCTTTCTAGTTGGCATCTGGAATAGTCAATCTTTTCACAAACTTGATCTATCGGCTAAATCCTTGCACACCAGGTAATGCGGATCAATGATATACTTGTGGAAATCATTAATCATGTCGGCTAAACATAATTCATGCCTTCATAACCTTTACCAACATCAGTAACACATCTGGAATAATGTCTGATGTTCTGCCAGTCAGTTCTTGCTCTGTTCACACTGTCACATGAGAACCTGACACTCAAACATTCATATCTCTTTATCCTTTTCACATCGGAGGCTCAAACCTTGGAATCTATCAGTCAAGATACTCCTCTTGACTTCCCTAAATCCGCACTTCACCAAGATACTTTCTCTGAGGGATCCGGACCTGTCTGTCAGACCTCGCCACATGCTCTGTTCCTGTTTACCAAACCACAACATTCTTCACTCTGACTTCCGGTAGAGACATATCATGACCTGCGGATGTGTGGGATGAACTTTGTTGCCATCAATGACAACAATCATGAATCCATATAGTGTCTCTTGTCAACACCAAGTAGTTGTAGAGCTATGATTGGTCAGGTTACTGGTCATGGAAGGACAGAAAAGGCAATGCTCAAAGCTAGCAATGCATATCACAAATATAGGGTCAAAAGAAACTGTTGGCCCAAGGTTTGTGGTGTGGCAATGAATCCTATTAAGCATACTCATAGTGGTGGTAATCATCAACACATTGGGCATGCTAGTATTGTGCATCGTACAGAGAAGGCTTAGCATGTACACATACTTAATCATAATTAAATAATTATAGAGCTTTGATTATTTAAAAATGTCATCTTTTAGTTTCTTTTTTCTTTAAGTTGCTTTGTGTCAACAATTTATAGGGACCAAGTTGTAAACCATGTTTCCTATTATTGTTTCTTATCATTAGTGGCTTACTCTTGATTCAAAATTTTGGAAAAGACTTCAAACTAGGTTGTAATCCTTGTTTCCTTGTGTTGTTTGGGGCTTATTTTAGGCCACCATATTAATCGACTTTGTTATTTTTTATTCTTTCTTGAGTGCTTGTTATTTTCTTTTAGATCATAGAAATGGAAAAAAGATTGATGATTTCTTAATATTATAAACTATGAACTTTCTATTTAAAAAAAAGTAATAATCGTCTATACTAAAAGGAAATTTTAGTTAGATGATCATTAGGGAGAGAAACATCCGAAAGGATGACTTCCATATCATAGGAAAAAAAGATAGAAACCCTAGATTGATCTGCAAGATCATCACTTGGGCATTTTAAGCCAAGCTAAACCACCTAAGATGACCCCAATTAAGAAAAAACAAACCCCATTTTAACAACAGAGCATATTGAATACTCTTTAGAACACACCAACACTAGTATTAATAACCAATACTTCAACACAATAATGACTATTCAAGGGACTAAATTGTGATAGGGCTGGCAGAAACCAAAATGGGTATTAAGCAATATAAGATTATTCAAGATGTTCGATTTTTAAAAAGTTTGCAAGGTTGAGGCAGTTCTTCTACAATTAGGTGAAACCCAAATCCTTCACAACTGAGTTTTGAAACCTTGATCCCTAATAAGAGTGGGGTATTGTTTGAGTATTAACAGTCAACAGATTGAATTAGATTTCAATGTCTATTTATAGCATCTGGCAAATGGGCATAACTGAAATAGAGTACCAAACACAACAAAAAATTATAGTTTAAAAAACACATGAATACTAGACCTGCTAGTAAGGTTCCTCGGTGATTGAATGCAATGCATCTAGCCATGCCCTTCTCCAGAAACTCTTCTATCACTTCCGGGAAATCCCCCTGAAATGGGTCTGCCCAATACAAAATTTAACAAAATACAATAAAATTAACATCTTCAAGCGATTGTGTTCCAATTCATCAATGCAAAAAGAGAGACATCAATGAGCCTTACCTATTTTTGAGTGCAAATTCAACCCTTGTACATCATGTCCAATGCATGAACAATGTCTTGAGTGTAGAGGCGGTCAGGTTTCTTTTGTTTGAATTATTTTTCATGGAAAAAATTTCCATATCTAAATTTCCCTCTTTCCAATTCAAAATATTTTTTTAATTTCCCTCTCTAATTTTTACTTGTGTGACTAATTATTTAATCATTTATTTAGTCATTTATAGCTATGTATTTTACCCACCATCAAATTAGTCATTTATTTAGTCATTTATAGCTGTGTTGAAAAACATGACTAAAATTTAATCATTTTTAGTTGTCATGACTAAAAGTTTGTCACGTAGTCATTTATTTGCCAAAATTCTACTAGTGAAAAGACCACCAGTCGGACAACCAAATGCTCAAAGGTACACATCTTTCAATGGTTTCTGTCATTCTTGCAATAAGCATGGACACAAATAAATAGAATGTAGAAGTAGAAGGAATCAAAATGTTCCATCTTTCTCTAGTCAATGCTTCAATTGCAAGAGATTTGGTCATAAATCTAGTGAGTGTAGAAGTCAAATGAGGAATGGTTATAACAATGTCAATGATTCAATCTTTCAATGGCCACTGTTATACATGCAATAGATATGGGCATAAAGCTAATTAATGCAGATCTAGAATGAATGGAAGGAATACTAGTCAGAGGAATGTTGTTTGCTACAATTGTAATAGACATGGACACATTTTTAAGTTTTGCAGAAGCAGAAACATGAAGAAGGATAATCTGGTAGAGAAGGATAAACTAGTACAAAAGGTTGATCTGATAGAGACTAAGAAGGAAATGAATAAGATTTTAATAAAGAAGGATGTAACAGAGTTTAAGGATATATTTGAAGCTACATCTGGTGCAGAAGTTTCCTCTAGAAACTAAGTAGAGAGCTTTGGCTCGGGAGGAGCTTCAATGAAAATCTTTCATCCCCTGCCAAAGAAAAGATGTTGATGCTTCAACATGAGGATATATGGTGCAAGATAATATTCTTAAACTATTGGAGAAAATTCCAGTAGAAAATCTCTTAATGTAGAAGTTTGCAGAGCACTTGAAGGTGACTATATATAGAGAAAAGTCTGACAGCTCTATTGCTTGAGGAATTAAATGTGAATCAGGTCAGATCTAAAAAGATATAAAAGGGATTTTTATTTAGAAAAATATTCCATAAAAGCATTCAAAGAGAAGATCAAGAGATGAGTTGAGCAGAAGAAGAGATCAAGGTGATTCAGAGTTCATTGCATTCAAACCCTAATTTAGAAAAAGTGAAGAAAAGGTATTTCTCGGTCTCCAGTTTGCCCTAGTTTCTTAGAGATCTTTGTTTTTGAAGTGTTTGTTAGCATTTTCCAATGGAAACTCCAAGGGTTATTAAGGTAATAGAGAAGCTTCAACCTAAATTCAAGAAATTCCCTACAAAATGTATCAAGAATGATCTGTTGAGAGCATATTCTTCCATTCCACATGGCATTTTTCTGACTAAAGACATAAGAACTTATATTCACAGAAAAATGGTAGAGTTTGATCATAGGAAGCTTGAGGATATCTGGGTTAAGGAACTTACAGGAGATGATTTTGCACTTAATCTTGAGTATCAAAACCTAATTACAAAGAATCTCAATGTTTGGCAATGGTTCCCTAATTTTTTATTTGACAACAAGTGGGTTAGATTAGCAATACACAGGTTCCATGACAAATTTGTTTGGTTGGACATGCCTAAGATGATTACCAAGGAAGTGATAAAGGAGGTTATTGGTCTCTGTTCCACTAGACTGGTTCTAGTGTTGAAGTCAATCAAAAATGAGGTAGTGATGGAGCTAACAAGTGCAACCTATGACAAAAGAGCCCTCACTCTAAACCCTATCTGGAATCTAGTAGTAAGATATGATTCAATGGTAATTAGTTACAAAATTTACTTTACCAATAGGGAAAATTCAGTGTCTGACACTACAATTAATGTAGCTTATGAGACGGTAGAGAAAGGTACAGATTATGATCTGTGTGAACTGTTGAGACAACAATTTTTAGAAAATCTTAAGCAAACAAAAGAGAAGAAGTATCCACTTAAGTTCAGAACTCTTGCTATCTACATACTTTTATATTTTCTACAAGAGCTTCCCAGAATTAAAAACGTGAGATGGATACAAAGAAGGCTTGTGGTGCATCAAATTACTGACTTCATAAGAAGTCTTGGTAATGCTAAGGCTCAAGATGATGCCCTTACTGCATTCTTTGCATTATTTTAGAAAAAGATGTAGTCAAGAGAGAGACTACTAAGGGAAATGGTTGAAAATTATCAGAATAATATTACCTTTTTGGTCTCCACTGATGAATGTGTGATGGAAGGTATTGAGCCAAGGTCTGTATGGATCCCTGTTATGGGATATGAAGTATATGAGCAAGAAACTAATGGTTTAGCTGATGTGCTATTGAAAATCCCTAAGGACACCACCAAAGGAAGATTTGGTACCTATGAATAGTAATCTATAGAAGTGCATATGGAGCAGTGCAAGCCCTGGATAAAGAAGAATGTACAAAAAATGGTTAATGAATATGTAGAAAGTATAGGCATATCAAAAGAACAGGTGCAGAAAGTCAGAGCACAAGCCAAGGGAGAAACCAGTGTTGTGGACTGCTCAGGGAGCTCATGAAGATCTGGTAGAAGTTCTACCATCCCTTCTACTCTCCAAAAGTCCTCTGAGACTATGCCCTCAACTGGTGAGAAGAGAAAAGCTACTCTAGTAGCCCAAGTTACAAAGGTTGAAAAGAAGAAAACATCCACTAAAGATACCCCTACTACCCCCACCAAGATAAGAGTTAAGACAAAGGCAGTTAGGAAGAAGGATGTTAGCACAAGTATAGGTGAAGAAGAAGAAGAAGTTGGACCTAAACTGATCTGGAAGAGAACAAAAGATGCTTCACAAAGTGAAACAACTATAAAGAGAAGAAAGACTCAGATTGTAGAATCTTAGAGTGAAGAAGACATAGAAGAAGAAAAGAAAAGGTTTTTTATACATACGATGGAAAAGAAAAAAGAAGCCACCATGAAAGTGGCACCCAAGAAGAAGAAGACTGAAGCAAGCAGAGAGAGGTCTCCAATTGAAGATAAAGAACAAAGCCAAGTAGAACCGGTAAGACCTAGAACTCCATGAAATTAGATTCTTTATTCAATAATATTGTACAACATGATGCATTGGGAGAGACAGCTACTTTGTATAATGAGGCTGATGAGGTGGATAAGGCCACCATAGTATAGGCCATAGTGAAATATATTATAATTTTTGAAGTGGATATGAAGAATATAGAGGATCAAATTCCTCTAGAGTTATGGGATATTTTGTTAAAGAGGAGACATGAAGCAATTCAACAGGAAGGAAAAATAAAAGAATATGCTTTATAGAAGGTTGGCATTTCTTTGTCAGATGAGAACAAAGCTACATTAGCTCAGTTTTATTCAACTCAGTTCAGAGTAAAACAAAGCGTAACTACTCTAATGAGTAGAGATGCAAATGATTTTGAGAAATTGAAAAAGGAAACTATAGAGAAGATTTCTGACATAGCTCATAATTATGGGATGTTCTAAGAGAGTTGTGTTTCAGATACTACAAATAAAGAAGAGGTCTAAAACATTGATGCCCAACATGAGCTTGATATGGACAATGTACAGAATCAGGACAATGTTGCTCTGGTACTCGAAGATATAGCCCAGACTTACATAGAGGCAGAGGAGAACATTGAAGAAGAATTTGTCACCAGCAAGGATAATGAAAAGGAAGATGCATCCACTTCCCCTCCAGATAACATTGTGAAAACTTCAGAGGCAAATATTGCAAAGAAAGATGAAGAAATGGACAAGGACAAAGAAGAACAGGAAGATAATAAAGAAGAGAAAGATAAAGACAAAGAGGTTCCCAGATATTCAAAAAGAAAGGAAAAAAATTTATGGAGTCTAGTGAAGGTAAAGAGAAGGAACAAGCTATGGAATTAGAGAAGGCCTTTGGTGATTCCTCTGGTTCCTTCAGAAACTCCCTAAAGAACTTATCGAATGTTCAACCTAATTTTCAACCTGTTGTTTATTCACAAGTGTTACATTTGCCAATGCAATAGGGAAGCATAGCCATGGATAAGATTTCTCCTCTCAAAAACCTACAACTAGGAGACTTATTCCTTAACTCCACTATAAAAGAAGTAATAGAGACACATCAGAAAAGCGGAGATTTAATTGATAAAGCTATGAAGACATTGCAAGATGTCATACCTGGTGTAGATATTGATACATCTCTTTCAGGTATAGAGAATTTGAGATCTTTAATTGATTCTTTCAAAGTGTATGCCTTTGGACTCAAGGAACAAATAGAAGATGAGGTTGAAAAGAAGTTAGATGACAAGAGAATGAAGAAGCTTACTAAGAAATGTGCCATTGCACATAAGAAACTTTAGGAAAAATAGAAAGATGTTCAAGTCTGTGTAAGTGAGGCTAAGGACCTTTTCCAATTTGGCCTAAAGTGGCTCAGAGCCACTCAAAACATAAGAAAGGAGATGGACTCCATTGAATCCTAGATAAATAATGCCTCTGGTGCCTATGATCCGGCACTAGACCTTAATGGAAGCACAAGAAATGCAATTAAAGACCTTCATAAGAAATACTTTCAAATGAAGGCTCAAAAGGAAAACATTATTTTGCAGTTTGGAGAAATAAGGGATCTGGTAAATCCCAAATTTTTGATTATTTCAAAAGCCATTTTGAGTGTTGATAAAGTATCACAAGTAAATCTAATGCCAAGCACTCTGGAAGAAAGTGAAGAGTCCCTGATGGAGATTGAAACAAATTCCAAAATACTTGAAGAAGCTAAGAAAGTCTGGGTTGAAGGAAAACAAGATTGGCAAGCTCAAGTGCAGAAGTTGTAGACACCTTCTTCATCTGATTGATAGAACTTTTCTCTCTTTATGCATGTACAGTTGTTCTGTTTTAGATTTCTTGTATATATGTAGATTGTTCAAAGTAGTTTCTAATACAACTCCTTTTTGGTTCTACCTTTGGTACATGATTTAGGAGTCAAGTCATGTTTTTAGTTTGTACATATGCTTCTCAAGGGGAGTTAGTTCAAATCTGTCAATTTATATGTACATGAGTGTAGTTAACAGGGGAAGATCCAATAAACACAATTGTTTACACCCTTTGCCCTTGATGTCAAAGGGGGAGAGGTTTTGGAGATAGTTTGGCATGTTTCCATCAATGACAAAGGGGGAGATTGTTGGTAGAATGTCTTTGGGAAGTTATTTTATCATTGATGTTGCTATTGACAATATGAGCATGAGCACCAAGAACATGCAACTATGCATTACAGTGTTGTCATTGATGTCAACATTGTATTTTGGTATGATGCAAATCAGTTTGGTTCTCTATTTTGCAAGATGGTTTGATCCTTCATAAGATACTAATTTGAAAGAAAGTTTTGATCCAAAGTGTGATCTGGTAAGGAAAACCTATTGTGAATTTGGCTAAGTATAAACTCTGTATTTCTAAGTTATAGAGCATCTGATATTTTGGTCAGCATTTCTCCGCTATCAAAGGTTTTGCTCTGTAGTTCTAGCATGTTGTTGGTTGTCACAAGCTTCGAAAGCTAGAATTGTGTATGGTTTTGACATATGGTTTGAAAGTTATGAGTAACAAAAGTTCATCTTGACAAAATAAAGGTACTCCTGGTTCAGAGCAACGAAGCTGACCTAATAAGAAGGTGTGGAAGGTAATCAAACTTGCAAAGTTAATTGGGATCTTTTTAGATCCATGCCGAACTATTTCAATTTGTTTCAATATTTGAATCTTGGTATGAAGGGTGTGAGTGAAGTTTTGGGGCCAATAAGTCTTATATGGTATGTTTTGCATGCTATACCCAATTAGGTTGACTTAATTAATGTTGTGAAAGAAGCAGATATATATGGAGTCTTGTTTTCGATGTTTTTGAGTAGTGAATGTTATGAGTGTGATCCGAATTATGTGACAAGCATCTATGGATGTGAATTGAATGAATATAGAGTAGAGGAGTCTGGTATTTCATAATAGTGTGTAGATCACTGTGTTTATACTTTGAGCTTCATTAGAACTATACTTCATGCATATGTTAGATGCAATTGTAAACAGTTCAATCCTAGTAGTGAGCCACCCATTCTCTTCTATCTCTTTCTTTCAGGACAGTGAGTCCTTTGGCAGTGAGCCACTTGTAGCGAGCATTCTTGGATAGTGAGTCCACCAGTTGTATCAACCTTAATCGGTTACCTTATTAATATATATTGTGAGCTAATCCTCACCATGGTTTTTCCCATTTTAGGTATTCCATGTAAAAATCCTAGTGTTCATGTGTTATGATTTGTGGTTGCATGTTTTATGCTTAATTTCCTTTACTGCAATTGAATATGCTAAATGGATTAAAATGTTTGATGTGTAAATGGTTTAAGATAATACTAATTGAACACCCCTCTCAGTATTCTGTGTTTTCAACACATACGACTCACTTTCTTCTGGTGTTTTAGGGACATGTGATTCACTCAAGGGTGATAGAGGAGTGTAACTCTTTGTCACGCCTTCTTCATGATTTGAGAAAGCATGAGGGTCTACATATCTCAAATCTAACATAGTTGTTTCGAATACTGGTCCTTCAGTTCTGTGAGGCTTCTCCCCTATGCAAGGAAAAAGTTTGTAAGCCGATTATACATTGATCATGAGTACTTCCAAAGGGAATTGGAGAGGTCTGTCCTTCTCTATCTATTCCATGATTTTCATGGCCTTTTCTTTGGGAATAACCTCTTTTTTCTTTGGTAATGCCTTGTTTTCTAAGGCTTTCATCTTTGCATTGTTTATAGTCTTTTTTGGGATCTCTGTCCTCTTGATGCATATCGATTGTGGCGTAGGACTAGGAAATGAAAGCTTGTTTGTAGGAAGTTCATAGTCTATAGGGATGCCTATCCTTTTGTTTGATGTGTTTGATTTTAGCATGCTAAAATGTTCTGGATCCCCTTTCACAACATACACTTTCCCTAAATGTAGGAATCAAACCTTTTGAAATAACGTAGATGGCACAACCTTCATCCTGTGTATCCATGGTCTCCCAAGAAGAAAATTATACCCTGTGTCCTTTTCGATGACATAAAACGTGGTTGGGATAGTCTTAGGTCCTAGAGTTATAGGAAGTGTGATCTTTCCTATGGTAGCAGCTTTTAAATTATCATACCAACTTAGAGTGTCTCAAGAAGTGGTGATATTAGTGTGCCCATAACCCATTCTCTCTAAAAGAGAGAATGAAACTATGTTTACTGCCGCTCTGTTGTCAATTAGTGTTCTTTTGATGTAGGTATCATAGATCCACACTTGCAAGTATTGTGCAAGGTCTCCTTTCTTGGTTAACTCTGCCTCGGAAGGCATTTGTTTTAAGTCAAAGAAGAAACTTGGGTCTTTGAGCTCAGGATTCCATGTGCTTATGTCAAATTCCACATGGTTGATTTGCTCACTAGGTGGAGGTGTAATTTGATTGAGATAATTCAACCCTATTTATTTCAATAGTGTTGAGAGATGTGAGGGGGAATTCCTAAGAAGGTCAATGAATGATATGTGTACATAGGTTTTCTTTAAATCTTTGATGAGTTCGTAAGGTCTGATTGGTGTTGGTATTGACTCAAACACCAAGACGGTGCTTTCATGTATTTCCTCTTGTTCATTCTCAAGATCTCCTTCCTCTTCTTCATTATGTAGTATTTCACCCAACCCCAACATCCTAGCTTCTCCTTTTTGTCCTAACCGTGGTGGGATATTGGTTTTGTTACCTTGGGCTACCTCGTTTTGATTTGTTATTTTTGTATCCTTATGTGTAGGAAATGGGTCCTAATAGATTCTCATGTCAGCATTCTATGGAGCTATCAAGGCTTGGGTTTGTCTTGTGCCCTTGTTATCTGGTGTGACCTCTTGCAAGTTCAAGAACATATCTACCAACATTTAGTGCTATGCCCCCTAGTTCTATGCCCTTGCTATAAATATGTTATACTCTCTACAAAATTTCATGCTATGCCCCCTAGTTCTATGAAAATAACAAAATTGATTGTACTCATATGGGGGTGTTTCATACCTTCTTTCATTACCATTTCCATTACGATTCCAATTCTAATAATTGTCCCTTGGGAAATATACATTATTTCTCAGATGATCAATTGCATTAACATTGGGAGGGTAATAGTCTCTTCCGTTATAATCATCCTTTACTTTCCTGACAAGGCATTAATTTGTCACCCCATTTATTGTTTCATTTCTATTATTTTTGAGAATCTTAATGATAGAGGCATTGTTCCCTATGTCCTCCCTCATTAGTTTTCCATTTGACCCATAGATTCTTCTATCACTATCAATGGTTGCTTGGTTGATTCTTAAGCACTTTCCAAGGCCTCTTCGTAGGACTTGTAGGGTAACTTCTGAACATCTTCTCTCATATTCTTGTTTAATGCATGCAAGAAAAGGTCACATAACTCACGATGGTCCATGTTCAGAGCACTAGTTGAATAATAGAACACTTGTCTCCATCTGGTAACAAAATGGGCTATTGATTCATTCGGTTCTTATTTTATGGCTAAGAATTCCCTAATTCCTATTTGTATGAGTTTTTTCATGTCAAAAGCCATGAAAAAATCTCTAATTAACTGTCTCAATGAGTGTATTGTAGCTTCTGGTAGGTGATAGTACCAATAAAGAGCTATTCCTTCTAGGGTCTTTGGAAAGATCTTAGAGACAACCCCATACCAAGAGAGGAGTTCTCTTATTGCAGTGGTATAAGCTTTGAAATGTGAATTTGGATCATTCTCTCCTTTGAACTTTGGGAGATCAGGTAATGGTTGAGGAAACTAAACACTTCTTATGTTTAATTCAAGTGGTTCTTTCAAGTACTTGAGGTACGTACCCAGAAAGGCACTTTGCAATTGAGGAGTTGATAGCATTAATCCCATAGGGGGTTTTGGTAACCCATTGTTTGATTTGCTTAGATTCCTAGCATTGTTTGATGGTTCTAAACAGGAGGATTTTGATTCAGAAACATGTCATTACTTGCATTTCTTGAATAGTAGTTGAGATAGGGGGATTCTGAGATGCCCCTTGGTCTTGTTCAATTCTGATATTGTCATATGACTTTTGTCTTCTTTCTGGAGTAGGTTGCTCTACTTCAAGGGTTTTAAATCTTTGCACTAGAGTCACAATTAGGTATGCAAGAGTGGGACCTCTAGGAACTTCCTCATTTCTGTGGTTTTCCCTTTGAGTGTTGTCATGATTATGTGCTTCTTCTTGTGCAACATTTTCTCTTTGTTATTCCCATAGGGCAAATTTTAATTCTTCTTAAGGATCTATTGCCTCTTGCAAATGTATTTCTAACCTTTTTATTTCCTCATCAAGATGAGTTCTCGAGGTACTTGTGGATGGTTGATCTGATGGATTTTTGATCTTAGTTGAATTCTCCTAGCTTTGTGAGGCACATTTGGTATGGCAAGGTTATGTTCCCAAGCAGGATTATTAAAAGACAGAGAATGCCTGGGTTCTCTTTGGTCTTGTTTGTAGTCAGAGTCTTCATAATTGTAGCAATTTATGATTGGTGCATCTAGGTGAGGTGATAGGTACCTATCGAAAGAGGGAGTTTCTGGTTCCCTAGAGGGAACAATCCCTATGTTTAGATATGGTGTCGTCATATTCGAGGGTGTCATAGACACCACAAAATAAATGGCATGAGTGAAGGTGAAGGTGACAAGAGAAGAACTGGTGAAAGCAGCTATGAAGAATAAAGTGGTAATATTTTGAAATTTAGAGACAATGAGGTCCAAATAATGGTAACACAAACAACATAACCAAATTTTTTTGCAATTCACGTTGGTTTCAACAAAATATGTGGTGAAGCTGACAACATATGTGATAATGGTGATGAATGAATCTCTAAAGTTTGAAACACAAAACTACTCATCCTAGAAGGATTTGTAATTTCACGTCAAGTTCACCAAAATATGTACACTCAAAATCATGACTCAGTGGCCTTAGGGGTGGTTGAGCCAGTTTTGGTGCACACATGGACCCTCTCTCCTTTCCACGGGGTGATCTGCCATGTCACTCTTGCTCTCGTGGGAGTAGCCAGTCGAGAGGAGGTGAGACACGGGGGTGGTCTAGCTCATTGGAGAGCTAGACTTCATGGAGAGGGGTTGGCCAGTCCTATGACCTATGTTGTAGTGTGCTTGTGTGGATGCAGTGTTTTGTGACCATAGTTGTAAAGATAACTATATGACTTGAAGGGTCACTAGTCACTATTATCCTATTTTGATTACTGATATTCCACTGTTGTGTGGGTAGGTTGTTGTTCTCGCTGATGTTCAACTATTGTTCATGTTGTTGGATGAATGCTTGTTGTACTAAGAGTTGTCTAAATCTCTCTTGTTGTTGTTGAATGACTAGTGGGTCTTGTTGCGGTCTTGGATGGATCTCCTCTATCTCGTTGAGGATTGCCCTCACCCACTCACCTCTAAGTCCAGGGCACATTCATGAGTTGAGATAAGAGATAGGTGGTTTAAGCTAACCTTGACTTGACCCAGGGTTTGGACTTAGGGTTTGTGTGACCTAAGGTTTAACTTTGTGTTGACTTTGTTTGACCTTGTGATGAAATCAAGGATTTTGACCAATGTTATGACCGTAGTTGACCTTGTGTTGGGACCAAAGGTTTGTGAACCTTCTATGTTTCTAATGTTTTTGTTCTTTTTGGATTTTATGAATGCAATTCTATATGAATGCAAAACCTCTTTTTGTGCTTTTTTATGTTTTTGAAAATCAAAATTGCTTTTTCTTAATCTAGGAATTAGAAAATGTATGCAAGCTATGATGAAGTTGTTTAATGCAATGTAACCTATGTTTTTGTTTGTTTTCTGAATAGATGGATCAATTAATCTAAGAAAGGGAAATTTCTTTTAATCTAGAACTTGGAAAGGGAAACTAATTTAACAATGCAAATCTACTTAGCCTATCAAGGAAAAAGAAAACATGTAGTTTACTTATCCCAAGAGTAATGTTTTGATTATATAATTACTATGAAATGAAAAAAAAAGCATAAAGGAACTTGGAGACACGTGAGCCTCCACTACCCTCATAAATCCTTGTAATGGCAACCTCGAATCCTCTTGTAGTAGCGGGGTGATCCTCTTGGTGACAAAAATAATAGAGAAGCAAACGAAGCTTTGAAGATTTGAAAAGAGCTCAATGAGAGCTTGATGAGAACTATGGCTTGTGATGTGAGCAATGTATAGATGCGAATGAGCTTTTAGAAAATCTAAACGAGATAACAAATGAAAGAAAAAGGCTCATATGTCCTTTATGAGCATGAGAATGCTTGATTTGGAGAGCAATAACTTGCAAGAGCTATGTGCACAAATGAAATTGCCCCCCTTTGTGCTTGAGGGAGGGGGTATTTATAGGTTAGAAGAAGGGGTGAGAGGTGAAGAAGAAGAAGAGTTAACTCAATTTGATTGGAGAGTTAACTTAGAAGATTCAAGAGTGATCTGGGCCAAAATTGGAGTGATCTACCAAGTAGAAGCTTATCACTCAAGAAGAAGTGAAGAAGGAGTGCATGGGAATGCATGAGTTGTTAATTAAAGATAAAATAGAGCTAATTATGCATGTGTAGGTGCATGAAATAGTTAACTCTATATTTGGCACAAAAATTCATGCAAACAGGAGGAAAAATGGGTGAAAATAGAGCTTTTTTGAGTTAGAAACTTGAGTTTTTCTATGGATGAAAACATGACAGGGTCAGCCATGGGTCACCCCATTCACCAGACAGGGTCACTCGAGGGAAACCCATGGGCGACCCTCAGAGGAGGGCACCTGGGTGGAAGTGCATGATGGGAGAGGAGATAAAAAGGAGGGGATTTGCCTCTAGAAATAAGTCAGTCATGTGTGAAAATCCAAATCTCCACTTGTAAAAGTAGGATCGCCTGGGGGAGATCTAGAAATAATAAGGGGAGATTTGGATTGGTTGAGTGAAATTGAAAACTAAAAGCTAGAGATGGCTAGGGAGGACCTCTAGAAGGCCTCTAGGGGTGGGAATGGATGAAAAACACTAGGGAAAGATGAAAACTCACCTACAAGACACATACAAGGCTTAGGGATAGGGTCGCAAGAACAAGAAATGTAAATCAACAAGTGTCGAAAAGTGTCGAGGGAGAGAGAGAGAGAGAGTGAGTGACAAAGGGGAAATAACACAAGGAGGAAGAAAAGACACGTCACTAAGAGAATTGTTGCTAAGAGGATGTTATTTCATGCTTACATGTATGTGACAAGGATTATGACTCATCATAGGGGTCCTTGTGGAGGCTGTGCATGATTTTGGTGATTACAGTAACCTGAAGGTCGAGATGGTTTTGGAACACCTTGAACTGTAATCATAGGTTTAGAGAAAGGATGCGTATTAGGTGCCTCATACACAATGAATTTAGGAACATTTTGAACATTAATGCACTTATTCACTATCCCCTTAATAGTGGACCGAATAAGTCTATTAATGATGATGGAATTTATATTGTTATCTTTTGGAGAATTACAAAATTTAAGAGAATTCCCATTATCTACCCATGGGGGATCCATTATAGGAGAAGGCTCTTCAACCACTAATGAGATTCATCTTTTGAAGGGAGCGCATTGAAATGAAGGGTGGGTAGAGTGATATTAAGAAAATTGTTGATGATTTTATCTTTAGTGATGTCCAAGGGGCTTGAACATGAAAACAAAGGTACAATATCAAGGGTCTTCACATCCTTAGTGATATCCAAGGTTTTTGAACATTCAACCAAATAAGGAAGATCAAGGGTCTTAACATCCTTAGTGATATCTAAGCTATTTAAACATTCAACCAAAGCAGGAAGATCAACAGGATGAGTCATAGAATCATTATGTACTATAGTAGAAGTAGAAGAAGTATGCTCAACATCCTCTAATGTCACATCTTTAGAAGAAAGATCATTCAAATGAAGATAAGGTAAAGTAATGTTAAGGAATGTGTCAATGATTCCATCCTCTTGCGCCAAAATCTTTTCATAAGTATGAGCAATCTTAGGAGAGGGATCAAAGGAATACAAGAGCATAGGAAATGGTCTTCTTTTACCATGTTTAAGGAATAGAAAATCAATTTCATAAACCTTTCGAGTAAATTTGGAAAATGATGAAAGAAAAGCCATGTTTGAATTTAGATAGTTTTGTTTATGTTTTTGCTTTCAAATTTCAAAGAGAAGATGAATGCACGAATGTTCTTGCTTTCTAAATTAAACACATATCACCAATATGATGAGGTACATCAATTTAAAATCATATTTAGCAATCCTTCATCATGACAAAGATCTAAAAATAAGATTTCAAATATAACAACTAATTGCAAGACTAGCTAGGGTTTTACCATCAAACCCTAGATCTTAAATGCTCATTCCTTAAACCAAAATTCTTTGATGTAAGAATGTAATTTAAACACAAATCATAATTATGTTGAGATACAACAATAATAAATTAGATTTCAACAACTAATCAACATCACCAATATTTAAATAAGATTGTACTCAACAAACCCTAGGTGCAAGACTTGCTAGGTCTTCCAAAAATGAAAATGTTTTGAAAACCCTCATAATGAATAAGTGAAAATTCCAAATATACCACTAGGAAATGTTAAAAATAATGTAATACCAATTAGATCTGATGCAAAAATCAGAAATTTATATCATGCTATGATGATATAAACTTATGCAATATAGACAATATGACAAATATGGTCTTTTCCAAATCTACATCAAATGCTTGATTTTCTAATTTTGAATGCAAAGATTCAAGAATGTTCTTTTCTTTCAACAGAAATATGATATGCTACAGAAAATGAAATCAATTTAATCAACCAAATAATTCAACAACACACTAATCTACAAACCCTAGATTCAAGACTAGCTAGATTTTCTAGGAATGCAAGGCTTTTGTAAACCCTAGAAATGAAATAATGTTAAAATAAGCTATGTAGCCATACAAAATGATGAATAAATGTAACCTAATCAGATCTAGGGTAAAAAATAACTGAGATCTGAAGCAAGAAGGATGCCAAAGTGCAAGATACGTCGTGTTCACCAAAATGTTATGTAGAAAATGAGATCTAGGCTAGCACATACATCACCCTAAATAAATCCTTCTCCACTAAACATTGGAACATGAATCAAGGAAACTCAATATTCAACTACAGTCCTCAAAAGAGACCTAAGAGGTCTCTTGATTGGTGTCACAACCCTCTCTCCCTAGCAAAATTAACCTAATAATCCTTCTTGATAAAAGAAAATATTAGGTTAATTAATTAAATATTGACAATAGCAAAGGTAAAAATAAAATAAATATTAAACAATGATAATTATTAATTTTTATAAATAAATAAATAATACAATTAAATTTAAATCATAGCTAATAAAAAATATTATAATTTATTTTTTTTAATGTGATCATGCACATATAGTTCTCTTAAATTTTATTAAATTATAAATTATAAATGTGAGCTAACTATGGAGATAACTAATAAGTTCTAAGTAGAGTAAAATTCTATAAACAAAAAAATAGTTCACTTACTAATTAATTTGAGAGCAAATCATGGAGAGCATGAATGCATACATTTGTTGAAATAATTATATGAATTCTAGATCAAGTTTAAATCTCTTTGTTAATTATCTACATGCAAAAATAACTCAACTAAATTGCTTTATTAGTACCTGCCTTCGGAGGTAATGAGTTCACACTTATCTAGTTATTAATCTATTGATTGTAAACCAATCAAAAGAAAGGATTATTTTTCTTGTCAGGCAAATTTGATTTAAATTTGTACTTTTCCTATGTTAATATGATAAATTTTTAACAAAAAATTATTGAAAAATGATTTATCTGTATTGTCATTGGTTCAAAAAAAATGACCTCTTCTCTGTGGATTGTCGGAGAGTGCAACAAAAAACTATAATGGCAAGTAAACAAATTATGAACACAAATTTTGTCTCCCACTAGTTAAGGCATGCCTAAATGGATGGCAATTAATTTTTTGCTTCATTAGCTAAAAGTAATTTAATTTTAATTTAGTTTTTAGGGTTCTACACATTTTATTTTATGTAATTAGATTATTTTAGGAATTTCAATTTTATTTACTCAAGAGTTAAAAATCTTGGATTTCAATTGTATTTAGTCAAAACTTTAAAATCTACATTGTCATGAAATTTATTACATTTTTTATTTTATTCTTCAAACTTACAATATTTTAATGCATTTTAAATTATAAAATTATTAATATTATTACATTAATTAATTCTTTAATCATTATTATTATATTATTGAAATATTTAATATTTAATTTTGAAAATTTATATTTAAATTTTAAGTAAAAATATGAATATTGAATATTTAATAGATAGGAAACAACTTCCTATTTTATTAAATATACACCCTAATAATTTTTTTATAAAACAATAGTGACAAGAGTTTAAAGACTATTTTGTTACTTTGCTTGTATTTAATTGTTTTCTCGTTGTTCAGAGAATTTTGATCTACCTCTTAATATATGTGAAGTTTGAAGACCATGACCTCACATTATATGAATTTTTAAGTAAAATATATATTTATATTAATACCTTAAACCTTATATAATGCCTACCTACAATGACATGCATTAGTTGAGTAGGTAAATAAAATAAATGAAAGTAGTACTCAAAAAATAAAGATTAAGAAGTCAACTATAATCTTCCTCTTTGTTTCATAATATTCATTGAGTCAAAATAATATTTTCATAGTTACATATCAAATCTTATAATGATTTATCAAGATTTAACTATGTAATATCCATGCAATGACAACACTAAATAGGAAATATCATATCATGTTAGTCCATAATGGGGTATTTGTTATCGAAAAATAAATAAATATATTGTTGGGTATTAGGTGTAGAAAGGGTCATTATATTAGTGTCAAATTTAAACCCTAATAATAAATATATATTTATATTAATACCTTAAACCCCATCTAATGCCTACCTACAATGACATGCATTAGTTGAGTAGTTAAATAAAATAAATGAAAGTAGTACTCAAAAAATAAAGATTAAGAATTCAACTATAATCTTCCTCTTTGATTCATAATATATCTATAATTGACTTGTACTCATCTATAGAAAATGTCCAAAACTCTTTCAACAAAAGCTTCCCTTGGTATCTCACCTTATCCATTTGTTGTTAAAATCAAATATGAGTAGTACAAAATCCTCTTATACACATCTCATAATATTTGAATTTAGGAAAACCATTATTCCTTATAAAATACTTATGTATCCAAATACTAAGAATAACCATATAAACTATTAGATGATC
Organism: Cunninghamia lanceolata; assembly: GCA_027924645.1. Lineage (NCBI taxonomy): Eukaryota > Viridiplantae > Streptophyta > Pinopsida > Cupressales > Cupressaceae > Cunninghamia > Cunninghamia lanceolata. The sequence goes on from BSBN01000209.1 coordinate 7,076,411, forward strand.
AAAATTATCACTATCTAGATGGTGTGTTCTAAAAAATCATGTCTTTCCTCAACACAACATACCAACCAATAATTTGTTTGCTCTATATTTTCCTAAAGTGCAACCAAAATATATATGTCATGTACAACAGGACAATGACTAGTATAGATCAATTGAGTCAAAATAATATTTTCATAGTTACATATCAAATCTTATAATGATTTATCAAGATTTAATTATGTAATATCCATCCAATGACAAAACTAAATAGGAAATATCATAGCATTTTAGTCCATAATTTTATTTACTCAAGAGTTAAAAATCTAGTATTTCAATTTTATTTACTAAAAACTTAAAAACCTACAGTATCATGAAAAATATTTCGCCATGTTATTACATTTTTTTATTTTATTCTTCAAACATACAATATTTTAATGCATTTTAAATTATCATAGTATTATTATTACTAAAATATTATTATATTTAATATCTTAAGCAGACATTTCAAATCTCTATGTACACTCAACTAGGGCTAGGGCTCTCCACATAATAGAAATATGTAGGCTTTGTAAAGTTTAGTTTTATAGTTAAGGAAATATTTGTGTTATTTAATAGGCTTTGTAAAGTTTAGTTTTATAACTAAGTAAATATTTTAGTACTATTTTATTTTTACCAAATTAAATTATTTTTGATATTTCAATTTTATTTACCCAAGACATTTCAAAATGAGTTCACAACAAAAAAATTAAGTGACTAAGATAAAATACTGTAGTGATCTGAATATGTTATTGTTATTATATTTTGTAATTATTCTTCAAACTTCCAATATTTTAATGCATTTTAAATGGTAATAGTATTCAATATTATTACATTTTAATATGTTAGACAGACATTTCAAATCTCTAGGATTTCAAGAAAAATATTTCGCCATGTTATTACATTTTTTTATTTTATTCTTCAAACTTACAATATTTTAATGCATTTTAAATTATAAAAGTATTAGTATTATTACATTTTAAGGAAATATTTGTGTTATTTAATAGGCTTTGTAAAGTTTAGTTTTATAGTTAAGGAAATATTTTAGTCTATTTTATTTTTATCAAATTAGATTATTTTTTAGATTTCAATTTTATTTACCCAAGACATTTCAACACTCTTCAAAAATTATTTTTTCAATTATTAGAATGCAATTTGTCTATACAACCAATACTTAATCAACAAAAAAATTACAACTAAACAAATACTATATACAACCAATAGCTAAAAGTACAACTATTTCTAAATAAAATAAAAAATCATTGATTAAATGATACATTATGGTCGATAATAAGTCTCTTTCAAAACATATAGAAGTGCAGGGTTTAAAGAAATAAGTGCCACGTTACATGCCTTGTAGTGTTGTAATTATAGTATGTGTTTTAGTTTTAATTTTAATTTTATAATTCATTAGGTAAACTTCAAATTTATCAAACCAACAAAATGGTTATAGTATTAATTATATTATTAATATTTATTATAACATTTACATATATTAATTTAATATTTATTATGTAAAATATTGTCAACATTCTTTATTAATTATATATAGTATAACTATTATAACTACATTATTATGAATTTTGATATTCTACAATATTTATAATATATATGAATAATATTATATTTATAAATATAATTTAGTTATGAAATATATAATTATTTCTAAGTAATTATATAATATTTCATTGTTATTGAAAATAATGCAATATCCAAACAAGTGCCTTGTAGTGTTGTAAACTTCAAATTTATTAATAATGGATATTAATAATATTATTAATAGTATTATTAGTAGCACTTATCTAGTTATTAATCTATTGATTGTAAACCAATCAAAAGACATGATTATTTTTCTTGTCGAGTAAATTTGATTTAAATTTGTACTTTTCCTATGTCATGATAAATTTTTAACAAAAAATTATTGAATAATGATTTATCTCTATTGGTTGTAAAAAAATGACCTCTTCTTATAAATGTAGAGAGAATTTTGGTTTGAGGAGAGGATGTGGCAAGTAAAAAAATTATGAACACAAATTTTGTCTCCCACTAGTTAAGTCATGTCTAAATGGATGGATAATTATGAGAGAGAAGAATCATTAGTTTTTATCAATTTAATTACTTTTTGTTAAATGGACAAAGTTATAATATTAATAATACTATTAAAATCTAGTATTTCAATTTTATTTACTAAAAAGTTAAAAATCTACAGTAATTTGTCGCCATATTATTACATTTTTTATTTTATTCTTCAAACATACAATATTTTAATGCATTTTAAATTATCATAGTATTAATATTTTAATGCAATAGTTCAAATCTTTATACACTCAACTAGGGCCAGGGCTCTCCACATAATACAAATATGCAGGCTTTGTAAAGTTTAGTTTTATACTTAAGAAAATATGTGTTATTTAATAGGCTTTGTAAAGTTTGAAATGATAAACCACAATATTAGATTAATTAAAATAAGTAAAATCATGTTCTCTAAAGGTACTTATTATTATTACTTAAACAAAAAATTAAGTGACTAAGATAAAATACTGTAGTGATCTAAATATGAATATGTTATTGTTATTATATTGTGTAATTATTCTTCAAACTTACAATATTTTAATGCATTTTAAATTGTAATAGTATTCAATATTATTACATTTTAATATATTAGGCAGACATTTCAAATCTCTCCACACCCAACTAGGGTTAGGGTTCTTCACATTTTATTTTATCAAATTAGATTATTTCTAAGATTTCAAGTTTATTTACTCAAGAGTTAAAAATCTAGGATTTCAATTTTATTTAGTCAAAAGTTAAAATTCTACACAAAAAATATTTCCCCATGTTATTTCATTTTTAGTACTATTGCAATGAGTTCGCACTTATTTAGTTATTAATCTATTGATTGTAAACCAATCAAAAGATAGGATTATTTTTTTTGTCAGGTAAATTTGATTTAAATTTGTACTTTTCCTATGTCAACATGATAAATTTTTAACAAAAAATTATTGAAAAATGATATATTTGTATTGTCATTGGCTCAAAAAAAATGACCTCTTCTCTACGGATTGTCGGATTGTCAGAAAGTGCAACGAAAAACTATAAATGTGGAGAGAAATGTGGTTTGAGGGGAGCACGTGGCAAGTAAACAAATTATGAACACAAATTTTGTCTCCCATTAGTTAAGTCATGCCTAAATGGATGGTGATTAATTACATTTTATTTTATGTAATTAGATTATTTTAGGGATTTCAATTTTATTTACTCAAAAGTTTAAAATATTGGATTTCAATTTTATTTAGTCAAAACTTTAAAATCTACACTATCATGAAATTTATTACATTTTTTATTTTATTCTTCAAACTTACAATATTTTTATTTTATTACATTAATTAATTCTTTAATCATTAATTATATTATTTAAATATTTAATATTTAATTTTAAAAATTTATATTTAATTTTGAAAATTTATATTTAAATTTTAAGTGAAAATATGAACATTGAATATTTAATACATAGGAAACAACTTCATTAAATCTTTCCACTGTAAATAATAAATTGAAATTAATGAATTTAATTTATTATTTACAAACCTAAAAACCTAAATCAAAACCTATTCATAACAAATTGAAAATATTAAAAACCAGTGCAGTTCACCTAACTATTACCTATTACCGTTCAACTACCTATTACCTATAGGTTTTGGTTTTGGTACATTTATGGAGATATTTCAGTTTGCAAGTGTTGCGAAAAAATTTGAATTTTTTTAAAATTATTTTTTAGTTCACGGGCCTTTTAGCCCCTTTATCCAGCATTTGCTATAACTCTTTGACAATTCATAGTATATTAAATTAGATTTTATCTATTCCCTCTATAGGTTTTGGTTTTGGTACATTTATGGAGATATTTCAGTTTGCAAGTGTTGCGAAAAAATTTGAATTTTTTTAAAATTATTTTTTAGTTCACGGGCCTTTTAGCCCCTTTATCCAGCATTTGCTATAACTCTTTGACAATTCATAGTATATTAAATTAGATTTTATCTATTCCCTCGTGGTTGTGCAGGTTTTTTAATTGATTTGGGTTGGTGCAGTGGTTGTTATTTACTTCATTGGCTCAACAATTTCTTGATCATTAAATCTTCAATTCATGGTTTGTTACTTTGTGTTGTTTATTTTAAAATATCAAACTTTAATATTTGATGGCCTTGGTTTTTGTTTCTAATCTTGACATTTAAATCTTTAGGGTTTTGAATGCTTCAAATAACAAATCCTAAGCCTATAGTCTTTTGTATGTGAACATTATAGTGCTTAGAAAATTTTCTCACGCTGTAAAACAAATTCACTCCAAGTAATGAGTTTATGCCAAGGAAACTATAAGCATGCCTGTTCTTAACTAGTTATTAATAATTTTTTTTTGCAACCAATGAGAACTGAAATAGTTTTTCTATTTAAAAATATTTAGCTATTGCTATTGTATAGATCCAAATATTATAACAAATTGAAAAATTGTTTTCCTTTAGATTAATGCACATCTATTTATTAGGGCATTATATTTTTAAGATTTTACTAACTATATTTAAGAACATAGCATCACTTCATTTAAATATTTTCCATCACACTAGATTTAAAAGTATTTTCATGACACTCTAGATTTTAACTCTTGAGTAAAACAAATTAAAATCCCAAAAATAACCTAATTTCATAAAATAAAATAACACTAAAATTTTTCTTTACAAAGCATGCATATTTTTATTTATTGATTTCTTTTCAACTATTGTATAAAAAATTTATTAGGGTTTAAATTTGTTTTATAACTATACTTTAGGGTTCTACACATAAATAACTTAATTTCACTAAAATATGTCTTAACTAACATACTTTATAAAATAATTAAAATCATGTTCCCTAAAAGTACTCACTATTATTACTTAAACAAAAAATTAAGTGACTATAGTGATGTAATTATTTTATGAAATTAAATTATTTTTGGGATTTCAATTTTATATAGTAAGAGTTAAAAATCTAAGATTTCAATTTTATTTAGTCAAAAGTTAAAAATCTACAGTATCACAAAAAATATTTCCCCATGTTATTACAATTTTTATTTTATTCTTCAAACTTACAATATTTTAATGCATTTTAAATTATAAAACTATTAGTATTATTACATTTTAAGGAAATATTTGTGTTATTTAATAGACTTTATAAAGTTTAGTTTTTTTTATTTTATTCTTCAAACTTACAATATTTTAATGCATTTTAAATTATAAAAGTATTAGTATTATTACATTTTAAAGAAATACTTGTGTTATTTAATAGACTTTATAAAGTTTAGTTTTATAGTTAGGAAATATTTTGTTTTTCAAACGTACAATATTTTAATGCATTAGTATTATTACATTTTAAGGAAATATTTGTGTTATTTAAGGAAATATTTTAGTCCTATTTTATTTTTACCAAATTAGATTATTTTTGCGATTTCAATTTTATTTACCCAAGACATTTCAACACTCTTTAAAAATTAATTTTTCAATTATTGGAATGCAATTTGTCTATACAACCAATACCTAATCAACAAAAAAATTACAACTAAACAAATACTATATACAACCAATAGCTAATCAACAAAAAAAATTACAACTAAACAAATACTATATTAACAACACTTCAAGGCAAGTACTGACCACTACGTGGCACTTGTTAAAGTGTAATTTTCAGTTTGAATTCCAATTAAGTGTTGCATGTCTGAATTGCATATCTAAGTCACACTTTTAGTTAGGGGTTGTCAAGGATAAATAAAATAGATTTCCAAAAGCTCTATAAAAGATGAGTGGTGTGGAGGTATTAGAAAAACACGAGATCAGAGGGAAGACTGCAGGAAAGGAGGTATTAGCAGGAGCACATGAGATCAGAGGGAGGACTGCAGGAAAGGAAATAGTGAAGGTGCTGAAGAAGCCAACTATAGGAATAGGTAAGTAATTCAACATTTAGATTTGTTTTGTTTTCTATATACTTATTTCAAGGAGATAGAGCAGGGTACCCTATCCCATATGTAGAACTCTTGTGTAAACAGATTTTATATATTTTATGTTGGTTTTGTTTTAGTATTTTAAAATTTTGAAAATGCATTCTATACTTGAACAATTTATTCTGCCTTCTGAGGTGTTCCTTCCTCTGCTGTAATCATGCCAATGCTTCTTGCCCTTGAAACAATTTTTTTAATCCTCAGAACATTGCGAAGTTGTCTTTTGTCAATGGGTCCTGACTTTTATCCTAGGATATGTTTTGTATTACTGATTCTGGATTTCAATTTTAAAGATTACCAATCTAAATCAAAGTAATTGGAAAACTAGATAGTGCTTAGATGGTGTTATTTTTCCCAAGCTAGTTTCTCTAACTTGCATAGACCTCCTGTGTTGTTGGATGCAACCTATTTTAGGTCATCCCTTACCTAGAGCACATGGAATTTCTTTGAATAATATTCCAAAACAAAAATAAATCAAAACAAAATAATCTCTTCAAGATGACCTCAACACGCTCTTTGAATTCAATCAAAACATACCCACTTCTTCAATTCAATGTAAAGCATGCTCAAATGTAATTTTTACCCCTATTTATTACTTCCGAGGATATTTAAATGTCATGTCTATGTCAAAATTTTGGATGTGTTAAGTTTGTTGTGAGCCCCTAAAGTTCATTTTCATGGTTTTGGGTTATTCCAATCTGATGATGAAAGCTATATATTCTACTGTACGTTTTTTATAAATTATCTCTGGGTGGATGCACTTCTGTAGGACCAAGAATCATCTTATAGTTTCCTGAGAATCCCCTTTTTGATAAAGCAAAAGGCTCTGATTTCCTTCAATTTTCCAAAAGTCATTTCACAAGAAGAGTATTTGGGTGCCTATGATACTCTGAAGATCCATCTACGAAGATTTTAAGGAACTGGAAGGACACAATTTTCTATCCAAAATAAGATAGTAGCAGGGTTCTTCCCACTCAATAAGGTCACATGGAGTTAAGTTGCTGCTGTATCTTATGCATGACTGGATTATGATCATTGGTCTTTTGGTTTGTGATATCCTTCAGAATATTATACATCCATTTTATCACTTTGTTGGAAAGGATATGATGACTGATCTTAGTTATCCTTTAAAAAGCAATACTATCCCTCTCTGGTCTATTCCGGTATGTATCCAAATTCTGAATCTTGAGTCAGTATTTTTGTAGATGCACTTACCAGTATCTCTTCTCATGTTTAACAGCGTCAATTTATCTTTCAGCCTAAACCAACTAAATATGTGCATTAAGTAACAGACTCCAACTCCATAATGCAACCATATTGTTATGCCTTCGATTGAATTGTTGTTATTAAACTATTAAGAGGTGAAATTATAAATTGCAGTGTTAATAGTAGATGTGATTTGTCCTCCGTATAGATGAATTTCAGTTTTCCCTGTAAGTTAATTTTAAAGTTTCTAAAGCCTTTTCAACAAATCCTTTTTGTGCCTATCCAGTAATCATTGTGTTCCATAAGATAACATCTCTTTGAGGCATTTTGTCAAATGATTTTCAATATTTGCCTTAACTTGTTAAAGAGAGAGGATACTGCTGAACAGTAATGACGTCCCTTCAGCAACTAACTTCTCTTCCTCACATATCACAGTGTATTCTTTTGCAATTATCATTCTCCCTAAATCAATTAAATACGTACATTATGTAACAAACTCAGACAAAAAAAAGTTTCATCTTTATATAAATTGCTGACATATTCAGAAAATTTATCTTAAGAACTTATCATCAATCAGAATTTATCGACATTTTAGATGCATTAATAAGGTTAACTCAGTAGCTGAGAAGATCCAACAACTGCATTACTGATTCACAAAATTAAGTACGTACTGGCATTCTCTCTTTTGTAAGTAATATTATCACTGAATTCTTCATAAAAGTAAGAAAAGTTCGTTAGATTATACTGCATATGATACATTTTTTATAATTTGTTGTCTAATGTGGGAAAATAGAAAAACCATGAGATATAAAAAACTTTAGATAGAAAAATCACATAAGCTACCTGAGTCAAGCAAGCAATGTAAATTTTAGTGCTCAATGGCTAACAATATGTTCCATTATCCAAAGAATTAGATATCAAAACAATTCTTCCTACAAATACTAGGCAGGCAAATCAAACTGTATGAAGTAATGCCCACTGGAATGGTTAAAACTCAAATAAAGTAGAAACAATATCTCTCACATTCTTGACCAAGTGTAAACTTCATATTTTTGCATAAACTCATCATTGAATTTCTTAAAACTGGACATTATCTCGGGCATTTCTTCTTCAGCTGGTAATATTTTTGTTCTCAAGTGGAAACCCTGCGTAAACCGCATAATATTAGGAGAAGGCAATAATTCATGATGGCAATTACAAGACAAAATATTTAGAAATTGTTTATGTTTGAACTCTATTATTATCCTATTATTATCTAGAGGAAGGTTCACAATTTCTCATTATTGTTTTAAACTTTACATGGAAACAAGTTTCTCTATTTTTACAAGGATGCAATTTATCTCAAGCATAGAAACAAGGATAGTCTCATAGGAAGGCAAACAAAGCAAGAGTAGACTCTTAAACATTATAGTATAGTCTAGGCATGAAATATGAGTTGTAATACCTAAGAGGGAATTGTCCTAAATTTTTAAATTCTATTACATAGGCTCAAAAGGGTTTGGGGATAAGTAGGAAAATTTAGTGAATCAACTTATTATGTTATCTTTGTATACAAACTCCACAATATGTGAAGAATCTATTTGGGATTAGTGATTCAAACTAATGCTAGTGCATATCAAATGATGTTATTAGAAATGTTGAAGTTCTTATATCTCTTAAATTATGATGAACTAATGGTATTATCCAATGCGAGTCTTTTTAATTATCTATAAAATGTTGATAAGTGTCTAATTAATCATTGGACTCAATTTTTCTCTAAGGATTGGGAATAAGCACTCCTAGGCACAACCATTATACATTGGTTATTTTAGAAACCCTTTCATTAGATTTATTAATGGGTAAGGAGTTAGTTGCCAGAGTTAGCAACCTTAGGATAAGAGTATAACAAATATGATAATGATAATCAATCAAGGAAAGTTTTGTAGATTGCTTAAACAATTTAACTAATGATTATAGTACTTAAGAAACCCAACCTTCCTAACTTGTAATCTCTTAAATTTTAGTAGAGACCTATTGATGTGTTTGTTATGCACAACAACAAGAAATAAAAGTTTCACTCTCGAACCTCTAATTATCTTGAAGAATATGATGAACTCAAAGAATTCATGATTCCAAGTCTCCGTGTGTCAAGTCATGACAATCATGTTGTCACTCAGAGTTTGATGTGATATGTTGTTTTCCAATAGGGGCCTTATGTATTTATTCAAAGGAATCTTGTCAATGTTCGCAAATATTAATCCTGTTTCACCTATTCTGCATATATCTTCAATAATTTGCATTAAATCTTATAATCTTTAGCTAGGATTTGCATATACTTGCATAGATTTGTCTTAAGTTTGATCAATTCTTTTGAAACTATCTCCAACTAAGACTATTTCTTTTGATCTTTCTAACTTTGATTAGTTCTTCTGAAACTATCTCAATTTGAACTAATACTTACCTCTACACCTTAAATTCATTCAAATACTATGCAAATAAGTGAGTATTTCACTATCATTTTCCATTATTTGCATGATATTCACTATAACATGCTATTCTGCTCAAATATGCTAAGGATATGCAATTATCTATGTTAATTCAGCATATTTTCTCAATTTGTCTACTTGTTATTTACCATTATTTGTAGCTCTGTATGATTATTTATGAAATTGAAATGAAATAAAATGAATGAAAACTGAAATTTTAAAATTACTGATATTACTGAGTTTTGATCAATGATCCACATGCAACTCTAATACTTTCATGAAAAGGAGATAAACTAGACCATGCTTCACCATGATAGTCCACAATTACACATGGCAATTGCTAATCTTCAAAGGAATAAGATGATGACAACATGCACTAGTTGAATGCACCTCTGAGGAGCGCAATAATTCATTGTAACATATCAAGAAATCATCCACAAGATTATGCAAAGTTTACAATTAGGTAGTAATCTAAGTCTCCATTGTCATTCAATATGCTAAAAGTATGCACATATACACTTAATCTTGAGAAAAAACCATGAGGAATCACAAACTTACAGAATACTATACTTAGTGTTCACAAGTTCATCAATTCAATCTCAATTAAAACTCCTAATACTTTACAAATGACAATAAATACCCTTTTATAGGACAAGGATAAGATTCAGTTACAACGATCCAATGGTTAGGATCTCTTCAAGATGATCAACGGTTCCAATTGGTTTGACCAAGTCAACAAACAATAATAGTGGCACGTGTTGCCAGCTGGCAACCATTAGCAAGAAACAACTGGCAAGGAATATCCTTTCAATATCTTCATAGCAGTATCCCACTCTGACATATCAGACCCCTCAATGATAACCACACCTATATCTAAATTCTTATATAAGTCATATGCATGTACTACTATGTCTATTTGTGATTTGTCAATCACTTGGACTTTTAATCTTGCATAGTATAATGCCTTTACCTATTCATCCAAGGATACTATCTTTGCTGCCCTACCATTCACTTCCTTGTCATATGTCCTTACCTTAACACTTAACTCTGCCATCTCATCCATGACATTCTCTATAAAATGCTTCATAGGATCTTCTAATATGGCCCTGAATCTATCCTTGAATGTCTAGATGGACTCTTGTTCATCTGGTGCCCCTATTTCAACCATGGAGTCACCACATAATTCTTCTAAAATGTTCATTTCATTTGATAGCATGTCATGGATCTTCATACTTAAGTCTCCTATCTTGGACATGCATGTCTTTAAAACATCCACTTCAAATTGTAGCTCTGGAATCCATGCACTTACTTTAGGCAATGATTGGATAGTCACAATTTTATTCCTTAGAAGATCTTGATATTCCATTTTCCTGACTGCCTTTAGACTATCCAAGGCATAGTCACATTGCTTGAGCCTTTGCCTAGATGTCCTTTTCAAAGATTCAGTCTCTTCTTTTAATGCAGACAATGTGTTCCAATTGGACATGGATGTCCTTATTATCTGCTCCCCAGTAGTCATAAATCACATGAACCAATTGCTCATGACTTGGGCCTAATGCTTTTGAACATCCAAGCCTATTATTTACTCCTCACTCACGAATGCTAAGGCAATGGGCCTTTCTTCTTGTTGCACTATGAAGGCTAATCATGTAGGTTTCACTAAACCTTTAATTAATGTTTGCAATTGAACATTCTGCTCCTTTAGTTCTTTATTCTTGGCCTTCATCTTCTTCATTCTAATGGCCACAGCCTCAGTTCTCTCCTTGAGCTCCTAGATATTTTAGTTTGTTGTTGAATGTCCCAAGTCAATGGAAGTAACATGGAACTCATCTGCCCTTATTTCTCCTTTGGACTTATCCACCATTGGAACTGCCAATTGTGTTGTCCTCTTTCCAGTTACAACATCCCTCTTTATCATCGATATAGCCCTAGCCTTACGCTTGGGATTAGCACTATCTAGTGTGAACAAAGATTTGAAATAAAACGGTGTTGGCTCATGTTTTGGATGCTCCATCTCTGATGACATCCATGATAATGCAGTAGATCCAAACCCTATTTGGTAATGCTTCTCAATCTGAGCATCTTGTATTTCCATTTCCTTGACTTGATCCTTTTGTGGTGGGACTTCCTCTAGATTTTCCTATTGTTTACCCATATCCAGATCACCACCCTTATCCACATGGACCTCCTCATGTTCAAGTGGTTGTTGGTCCATGTGTAGTGTTTCATCTTGTTTATCATGACTTAAACCATCCTTAGGATCATCCTCAATTTGTTCTCCCTGTGGACCTTGCCCCTAGATGTCTTGACATTCCGGTGGCTACTAGTCTGCATGTAGAATTTCAACTTGTTCATCCTAATCTAGTCTACCCACAGGACCACCTTCCACCTGCTCTTCTAGTTGATCCTGAGATTGATCATCTTGGTGAGGCTCTTCTTCATTTTACTTTTAAGCACACTCATTAGTTCTTTTCTCTATTTCAACTTGTTGTCCAGATGCAAGCTCATGTTGCTCATGCCTCTCTATATCCATCTAGACATCATGTTGCATACCCTTAGTTTGGACATCCTCAATCTGAACATCAACATCCATCTAGATGTCCTCCTCTTGTGTTTGGTTGTCTTTAACAATTTCCTCCTCATCACCATTCCCAGGATGGTATGTCAAGTCTATTACTTTTGGACTGGTGATGGTGTCCATTAAGATATCTAGATGTCCTATTTGCACTTCAACCTTAGGGGATTCTGGCTTATCAACATCTTTACCATGTCCCTCTTAAACAACATCTTGAGTTGTAGGCTCTATATGCTTCAACAAGATTTCTAGGGGATGGGCAGTCAAATCCCTAATTACATCATCATCAGTCAAATTGATTATTTGACTTAGTGGCAAAAGATGATCAGCTTCTTTCTCTAATACCTTTGTTCTAGCCTCTTTGGTCCATTCAATTTTTACCCTCATAATCTCCACTGTTGGCACATTATGCTGCAATTCTCTCACCACATGCAGTGTAGGATCTTGATATCCTGGAGTCTGTATGATAGCCGGGCCAGAAATTGACCCTCTCATTATTGGGCCTTGGTATTTTTTCTGCTTGGGGATATTCACTCCCCCTAACACATATTTATGCCCCCTCACACTCTCTTCATCTAAAGGCTCCTCCTATGTTATTGCAACATTGGGTATAGATATAGGAATAGCCTTTATAGGTGTATCCCTAGGAGGTGATGGCCTATATACAAGTGAAACACCCTCTGAAGTCAACTCCTTTGCAGCTCCTGATGAGCTTGGTTTGGCCAAATTGGCCTCCATGACCTACCTTTTCCTTACAAGGAAATCATCAAAATACAGTTCTTCCCTCTCCTTCATCTTCCTTTTCTTGTCAAAAGTGATAACAACTCCCTTAGCTTTCAACTCATTGATCTTTCCATTTAGCCAATTCTTAGTTGTCCATATTACTTTGGCTAAGATAACCTCAATAGATGTTTCATCTCCTTTGGTCCAGTCAAGAGGATCTAATGCTTCATTGTATACTTTCCTCTCCTCATACTCCAGATCTAAGATATTCTCATCATTAGCTTTGACCTGAGGAGGTACTTCAAGATATCCCAGAGTTTGCATTTGATTAAGGGTTAGTCTTTGAAATCTCCTCTTCATTACATCATAATCATCATCACAATCAGCCCATTAATCTTCTAGATGAGTGATATGTTTATATTTCTTATTGATGAATCTCTCTATCCTATGATAAGGATCATAATCTCTTACTAATAGAAATAGTTGTAAATGCAACATTTTCAAATCTACCTCTGCCAATTTGGCATTGTCTATTGATCCACATATAAACCAATTGATTTCTATAGGGAACTTCACATACCACTGCCATCCTTCCTCTTGGACATTTCAAAGGTCAAGACCATCTGTCTGACCATCTCCATCAAAACAACCTTGTCTGATGGGTACCTAGGTAACATGAATGGATTTCCACTGAACCCTTCCATCCTGATGTATGAATATGTGGGGAATTGGATAAACCAAGCCTCATGAGGATAGATTTTCTCTGTAGCTCCCAATGAGAAACGTTTAGTTCTATCTCCCTCCATAAGTCAGACCAAATGCAGTATAAAACAATTATTTACTATTTTGTAGTGCTGCACATATTGTTTCCTCTCTAACTGGAGAAAGTGCTCCCATGATGTCTTCTCATGTGGTAATCTACCAAGCTTCCCAATAGTATCCAATCCATCAAAGGTAAACTTACAAGCACATGCATATACTAAATAAGAGGTCATGTAAATACTCTACATTTATTCTTCCTCCACTTAACTATTTGTTCATGCATCTAGCATCACTAATTATCCTGGCCCATTGCACAATTTTTTTTCTCAATCACCATACAGATTAGGCCAAACATCCATGACTCAAAATTACCAGAGTTAGGCTTCCCACTAATCCTACTGAGAAATACCATCATATATTGTACTTCTGGAGAGAAATCATACTTGTAAAGATGTTGGGGCATCTTGGCCACAAACTTTGCTTTGTTGTTCGGGTCCCTCCATCCAAGGAAGATAATCGTTCTACAATCTTTCTAGTTCTCATCATATTTTGCAGCTAGTGTAACCAGATTTGGCACATATAACCCCCTAAGTGTAGGCAAGCTGAAAGCTTCGGTGATGCCATCAACAGGGATGTCAGCATACACCATGCCCTATTGTTCAACCCTCCTAGGCAGCACATTATAATGCTTTATGCACTCAATCAATAATTCAAGAGCCTCTATAGCATAGGGAAATCTAGCAATGTAGTACATTCTAGTAGCTACTAAGTTCTTTAGAATAGGGTTATCTTCTCTATTTTGTATCCTTGTTCTGAAAGCATCCATATATGTGCTACCGCATTGAGTATCCTCTGCAAATCCATTTTTGTTGCATATACTCTTAACTTTTGGGAACATGTTGGCCTTGAATTCTGCATCCCATTTGTCTATACGAGCTTGCATCTTGTTCTGTAAATTTTAACATGTTCATGTCTTAACTAGGGCTTAAGCTATGTTAGGGTTAACATTCTAGTTTCTATAATTGAAAGAACAGGGCACCCCTAGGGGTGATATGTAGGTAAAAATGAATTAACCCTTAGCTATTTTCAACATTTTCGCTTTTCTACCTGTGTAAAAATTCATATTACCATGAAAAATGACAGAAGAAATGATTTGTTGTATATGTACCTAGATGTGAGGATCTTAACCTGTATGTGAATATGTGCCTAAGAAGCATTACCAGCGGGTGATCCTCTGTATAATTTGATTCCTCGTCACAATTTGTGGTTGCTATTTTATCACCTCTTAAGTTCTCTATGCAAATTATCAACTCTCTGAATGCAATTATGTGAAAATTACTAAGGCAATTACCTTTTATCTTAGTCAAATTTCTGAATTACGGCTCATTAATGGCTTCCAAAAGATTAGGTGGATTCCAAAAGGGGAAACACACGAGATCAGTACAGGTGTCAACGGACACGCTTTTAAATTTAAAAGCCAACGGCCTTTCACCAGCATTAAATGCAAAAAGGCATATCTGGATATGTATATGAATCCTTGAATTATAATGTCCATATGGATATATCCATGTGGATATGTCCATATGACATCAGCATGAGGGTTGGGTCAACCATCATTGACCAAAAAATGTCATCGGGTTCTAATTCTGTTTAAACTATGTCAAGATATCCATGTGGACACGTGGCTCAAAATCATTGGTGAGATAGGGGCATGGATATTTGAAATGTGGGGATATTAAGTGGTGCAAAATATCCATGCGGTGAATGTTCAGATGATGTCATTAGGTTTAAGCCTTTGTGTTGAGATGGGATGATGTGATGTCATCAGGAATGGATACTAAGACTAAGATATAGACAGTAGGCAAGTGCGGAATGTCCATGTGGACAAATATCTGTGACGTCGACAAGTTTAGAATTCTATTTCAGGGCAAGTTGTTATGACATCACCAGGATATGGATGTTAAAATAAGATATGGATCCTTCAAAAGATAATATTCATGTGGGCCAATATCCTCATGATGTCAGCTCTTTGCTTTAGCTACATCCGAGTGAAGGTTGAATGACGTTATTGGGATTTGGATACTTCACAAGCCTAAGGATATGGATATTAAGAAAATGTGAAATATCCATACAAATGATGTTAGCATGCCCAACATGTTACTTTAAAATGAAACAAGATGACATAACCTAGATAGGGATATTTCAGCTCAAAATATCCAGCATAAATGTCTAGATCTGCGGGGTTCACACTGGGTAAAATTTGATGGGCTGTCACATGGATATGGATATTCATAGGGATATGGATATTTGGAAAGAACAAAATTTTCATGTCCAAAACATCCATATGGATGACGGGCATCTACTTATCCTACGTAACTTTGACAGGCCCGAAAGAAAAGGAGCATCCTTACTTAGACATTTTGAAAACTTTTACTTTATTCACTTCATATACACCAAGTGATAGGAAATGATGTCATCAGGATATGAATGTTGTGATGATGATAAGGATATTACACTGGTAATATCCATGTCCACATTGACCAAATATTGATCGACCATAACTTTCTTATTTCTTCAAATTTTGACATGATTCAAAAGGAAAATTTTCTCTATTTTAAATTGTCTATCCAATGGACACCTTTCTAGGTTATTTTTTGAACTTGACCTTATGGACCTAGACCAGGACATGACCTTTTACCATACTACCAAAGCAGGGAAACACACAAGCAGAAGCAAAAAAAGTTGGGTCCCTGTTTTGCTGAGGCAAAATGGGGTGTGTTGTGCAACGACACAACAACTTGCCACAAAATAAAACCACCAAATTCCAATCAATTCAAGAGAGGAGGAAAAATTAGGACATGAAGTTCCAACTCCTCTTAGACATAAACATCCTGACTCTTTTAAATGAGATCATATTCATTAACAAAACTATATGATGAGAAGGAATTGAGGTGTGTGCATTTGATTCATTTCCTTCTTCTTGAGAAAGGTTAAAAATGATAGTAGTTAGTGTTAAGCTACGTGATTGAATTTAACCCTCTAATCCAACCTTGGATAGAGCCTTGCTGCCAATCAGGTGTCCATAGCCCCAACAAGGTTATCTTTTCAATTCTCCCAAGTAGAGCCCTACTACCGGTCAAGCGTCCATAGCCCCAGTAGAGTTACTTGGATGACCTAAAGAATTTATTTTCTTTGAATTTTTGATATTTTCTTTTCTCTTTTTAGTTTTCATATGATATGATATTGTAAGTGTTAACCTTTTTTCCCCATGTCCAGAGCCAAACAGTTAACATGGTATTTTCCTTGAAAATCCCTTTGAAAAGGTCCCTATAAAGCAAAGTGCCAAAATTCCCATAAGCCTTGCCTAAAAAAAACCTTACCATTGGAAAGAGCTTGAAAAAATAGGCAGGTTTTCTTTTTACAGCACCTTGAAATTCATCCAAATGAAGAAGTTATGCATGGTCAAAGTTGCAGTCAATGGACAGTTCAAATGTGCATTTTGGCGGGCTTGCAAAATTCTATCGGCCTTTGAAAATGATTGCCGCGAAACATGCCACATGTCAGGGGCGGAGAGTAGCCCCTCAAAGTTTCAATATTGTTGCAGAGCTTACCACGTGTCAGCTTCTGCCACAATTTCTTTATAGTTTCTTTAAGTTTCACCTTTCAGTTTCTAACAGTTTCAAGGAGTGCGTGGATGGCACCACGTGGAGGCACCTGAGAGACACACAAAAAGTAACTTGAGCCCTGCGGATGGAGACAGGTGGCAGCCTCCGCTTATGTTTCTAAAAGTTTCATTGCCTCTGCCCAAGTTTCGCGAGCCCCTTTTTATAAAGTTTCTTAGTGCGCGGAAGCCAACACATGTCAGCGGCAGAGAGCCCCTGTATTGTTTCTCAGAGTCCCGTGAAGACCGACAAGTGTCACTTTCCGCTGAAGTCTCTTTAATGTTTCTAAGATGGGGCGGAAAGCACCACGTGTCTCTTATGGTCGCTACAGAAGCTGACAAGTGTCAGCTTCAGCAATGAGTTTCTATTTTATTTCGGTGCTAAGCCAAGGGAAGAGGTGGGCCCCTGTAATGTTTTTCAAGGCAACGCGGAACTTGCCACGTGTCAGCTTCCGCGTGAATCTTAAGTGGGTCTCAAAAAAGTTTCTATCTTGTTCCTCTCTGCGCAGATAGTGACAAGTGGCAACTTCCACTGAAGTTTCAAGGGGGCCCTTTATATATTCTAAGTGTGCGCGAAGGGTGCCATGTGTCAGCGGCGGAGGGTCTCACATGTTTCTCAAAAGATAGGCGAACGGCGCCAAGTGGCGGGCTCCGCCCAAGTTTCAAGACCCTATTCCTGTTTCAAGAGTAACGCGCAGGATGCCACGTGTCATCTTCCACATGAGTCCCAGCTGAGCCTCAATGTTTCTCAAGGCAACACGGAACTTGCCATGTGTCGGCTTCCGCACATGTTTCTAACAGGGGCTTCTCAAAGGGCCTTTTGGCGCCCAGATGCTGATACACATACAACCCGGACCTGATGGCATTTTTCAATAGTTTCATAACAACCTTCAGGTTCGTAGCTTGCATATTAGGTTTGTATATGCCGAGACACAATTCAAATGCAGAAGCAATATACACAGGGGATTGACCAAACTTTGACCGCCTGTATCTCCTCCGTTTTAGCGAATTTTCACATGCTGTAAGAGGCAAAGTTGTGTATTTTCATCCCCTCTTTCATTTGGCAGGCTTTTTGAGAGGTTTTGTCACTTTTCAATAGATGAGGATTTTTTGGGGCATTCATTACAGCAGATATGGCAAGCAGCTGTCAACATTTAATGCTAGGTTATCCTCTGCCATTCTGAGGATCAAATCGATGACGCGGCTGTTTGCATTGAAGCCTCAAAATATCTCCCACCTGCCCCTGTTCTAGATCTTTTGCGCCATTACTCTTGGCAGGTGGACATCCCTTCAGGAAAATATCTTTTGGTTGCAGCTCACTGAGTGAATTCGGTACTGACTGGGGTCAAAATGTAAAATGATATATATACATGTAAAGCTGATGTATATGGGGTTGGTAGTTCTTCTGGGCTATTCTTTGTAATGGCTATTGGGCCTCTATAATCAATATAAACTAGTATTTTTGCCTCTCTTTTGTTATTTTTAGCACTGTGTCTGCTTTTCTGGACCTCTCTAGAATTAATATAAGACTGTGTAATGTCCTTCCAGTTGTGAGATTAGTACTGTGTCTGTTCAGTTGCTACCAAACACTTTTAAATCTGGTGTATCACTTAGTTCCTTTCAGCATTTCATTTTAGTTTCCTTCTACCCCTTTTCCCCTGCAAGCGTTAGCACTAGCTTTAGATGTATTTCTCTAAGCTTTAGGCTTAGAAAGAGGAAGCCGGCCTTCTCCGGAGGTTTGATCTCATTTAGCAAGGTCCCACACTTTGAGATCATTCCCATGTTACTCCAGATTGCATGAGGTTTCACAGCAACATGCAAAGGGTGCAAATCTAGGTGATAACAGTTTGTGGCATGCCCGGTGGGACCATAATAACAATTTCTGGCACGCCCGGTGGGACTAGTATGATGAACTTATCATCAAAATACTAAGAGATTTGGTGTTTCTCCTAGTATCATCAGCCTTTGGAGGCAGTACAAATAACACCATGGTGACTCTACTGATCAAATCAGTTGGTTCCAGCAGCCCAAGTATCTAAAATTTCATCAAAGGTTAGGATTTTGGTGATTTTCCTAGCCCTTTCAGCTTTCAGAAGCATCTCAATCACCTGGCGACTCCCTCTCTAGTATGCATCCAGTTTCTCCTTGGTTGGAGACCTATTTTGCTCTTATTTTGATATTTTCATGAATATCCAGCATCTAGATGCTATAAAATATCAGAATTTTATGGGAATCATGGTTGTTCCCCTACCCCTAATCCAAGTACAAGTTATTGGCCCCCTTATCAGCAATACTAGGCCCCCAATGCCTATGAATTCGCTCCAAACACCCCCTCTCCTCATTGCAGTCAGCAATACCAGCAAGAACATTTTCAAACCACTCTGGTCGAGCCTTGTGAAGTCCTTTATGCTCAAAATCAAGCATACAATCCCCCTAGTCAGTCCCAAAATGCTGATTTGGGTAGCCTTGAAAGTTTCATACTGAATTATCAAAGACAAATGTTAGAAATAGATAGAGAGGCACAGTATAACATGCAGCAAGATGAGCTTGCACATCAGGCTTATTTGCATCAGCAGGAGATAGAAAATAAAAGAGTGCATGAAGAGAAATTGTTGAATATGCAACTTGTAGCCTAGGAAAAACAAGACAAACAGTTGCTTGCTCAAGAACAAGAGCTCAAAGTAAATAGTTTCTCTCCTATTCCCAGCTTCAGGCAGGTTCAGCCTTCTAGCCAAAGTGAATCTATGAAAGTGGCTCAAACTTCTTTATCATGGCAGCCTTCTTGGGTCAATCATCCTGATTATAAGATACCAAGCCTTGTGAAGGCCAATCCTCTCATGCCAGTTCAAAATCCACAGGAGGAAAAGGTTGTAGCATCCAGGCCTATCATAATTCCAAGTTTCAGGCAGTCTTCTACCTTGAAGGTTCCCAGTTGGAAAGGGCCATCTTTTTCACCTTGTGAGGACCCTCCATCAAATATACAAATAGAACTATGCTCTAGCATCTAGCTAGCCGAAGAAGAACAGAGGAGACTTTTGTTGGCTCCATATCAAAGGTTGGAAACTCAATCAGCCCTCACTTTTCCAAACCCATTCTATGAAGAGGAGAGTTCCAAGGTCAGAATACCAAGCTTCAAGCAAGGAGAGCCTCCTAAATGTCCTACATTGGATATTCCAAGTTTTAGAGGGCCTCATCCATTGCAACAAGAGCAACCTAGACTCCACAAGTTTCCAGGCTTCAACGCCTATATCCCTTCACAAGACTCTGTTCCTGTACAAACTCAAATTATCATTCCCTAAGAACAAATTTGTCCAGAAGCCTCTCCCCTCCAAGAAATTCAAAAAGATGAGCCAAAAGAGGAGGTGGAAGAAGATAAAACTAATGAGGAGCAGTTTGTTCCTACACTCACAAAGATAGAATTATTTGAACCAATTGCACCTGTGAGTATTGATAGGGTCACTTCAGAAGTGAATGATGCTACCCTTCTTCGTGACCTACCTGATTATGTTGAAGAAGAAGAATTTGAGCAGCTGGTTGTGGATGTGCAACATCAAGAGAACACTAAAAGTAATAACAATTTGCTGCAGGACGAGGCTGTTTTGCAAGATATCAGTTTGTTGGAGGAGCTTCCTTTCTATTGTGCAGAGGAGTTTGAGGCTGATATAACCCATGAAGGTTTGCAGGAGGAGGCTACCTCATTGTTTGAGCTTTTGCCTTCCTTTATTGAGGAAGAAAAGCTTGATTTGGTGAGCACATCTTTGAGTAATAATGGGAATGTTGAGCTTGGGCCAGCTATTTGTAAAGGTTTTCTAAGAGCTGATAGTTTTGATGAGCTACTGGCTGTCTTGGTAAGAGAGGATGTTCCTTTGACCATTGAGGAGGAATCAATATGGCAAACTATCATGCAAGATGAAGATAATGATATCATTTCAGAGCTTTCAAATTGTCTTCTCTCTTGTCCAGCCTTAGCCATGAATAAGGACAGCCATATACAAAAGGTAGAAAGGTTTGAAGAATGCAACCATGAGGACATTATGCAGGAATTCTTGGGCTCTTTGAGGGAAGAAGGAGAGGGCCATGAGGTCCCAAGTCAGTTGTTTCACACACAAGAGCAACATGAGAGTCAAATGGAGGACACCATTATACCAATTGAGGAGCTAGGGTTTTCAGAACAGCAAGAGGAGAAGAAATCAGTGCAGAGGCATGAAATCAGTTATTATGATTTGCATGTCATTTCAAGGGGATGCCCAATCAGGCATCTAGCCCAGCTGGAGGCACATCTAGAGAAGTCACCACTTGTCATGCTTACCTCTAAGCATGAAGTTGAGCATCAAAATGAGTGGGATCAACTCATTTATTCACCACAAGCTAACAACATTAGCAATCAGTCCAGGTGGATAGGTGAGTTAATCTCCATTTTTTGGGGGGTGTTTTATCAGTTTATCATATGCCTATTTCCCCCTCATCTCTTTTTAACTACCCATATGCATGATAAATATTGCAAATTGTTAAGGAAGGGCAGTTACTTCCAAGAACCAGTTAATGGCTTTGTTTAGAGTCACCTCTCGCTGGTTAGTTTAGGATTAGAGTAGGTTTCATTTCTATTTTAGTTTTCCCTTTCCCTAAGTACTTCTGCACAGGCTGCTTTGTCATTAGGAGAGAGCAGGCCTTCCCCCCTTTTTTGTGTTTTGAGAGGCAGGTCCTAGCTTCCCAGCATATTTTAGACTTGACTCCATGCCCAATGGATGTTTAAGGCCACTAATCTCATGTTTAGCAGGAAAAGATCCCATAGAGGTCACCAAAAATGTTAACCTTTTTTCCCCCTGTCCAAAGCCAAACAGTTAACATGGTATTTTCCTTGAAAATCCCTTTGAAAAGGTCCCTATAAAGCAAAGTGCCAAAATTCCCAGAAGCCTTGCCTAAAAAACCTTACCATTGGAAAGAGCTCAAAAAAATAGGCAGGTTTGCTTTTTACAGCACCCTAAAATTCATCCAAATGAAGAAGTTATGCATGGTCAAAGTTGCAGTCAACGGACAATTCAAATGTGCATTTTGGCGAGCTTGCAAAATTCCATCGGCCTTTGAAAATGATCGCCGTGGAACATGCCACGTGTTAGCGGCGGAGAGTAGCCCCTCAATATTGCTGCGGAGCTTACCACGTGTCAGCTTCCGCCACAGTTTCTTTGCAATTGCTTTAAGTTTCACCTCGCAGTTTCTAACAGTTTCAAGGAGTGCGCGGATGGCACCACGTGGAGGCACCCGAGAGACACACAAAAAGTAACTTGAGCCCCGTGGATGGAGATAGGTGGTAGCCTCCACTTATGTTTCTAAAAGTTTCACAGCCTCCGCCCAAGTTTTGTGAGCCCCTTTTTATAAAGTTTCTCAGTGCACGGAAGCCAACACGTGTCAGCAGCGGAGAGCCCCTGTATTATTTCTCAAAGTCCCGCGGAGACCAACAAGTGTCACTTTCTGCTGAAGTCTCTTTAATGTTTCTAAGATGGGGCGGAAAGCACCATGTGTCTCTTATGGTCGCCGTGGAAGCCGACAAGTGTCAGCTTCTGCAATGAGTTTCTATTTTGTTTCGGTGCTAAGCCAAGGGAAGAGGTGGGCCCCTGTAATGTTTCTCAAGGCAACGCGGAACTTGCCACGTGTCGGCTTCCGCATGAATCTTAAGTGGGTCTCAAAAAAGTTTCTATCTTGTTCCTCTCTTCGTGGACGGTGACAAGTGGTAGCTTCCACCGAAGTTTCAAGGGGGCCCTTTATATGTTCTAAGTGTGCGTAGAGGGCGCCATGTGTTAGCGGCGAAGGGTCTCACATGTTTCTCAAAAGATAGGTGAACGGCGCCAAGTGGCGGGCTCCGCCCAAGTTTCAAGACCCTGTTCCTGTTTCAAGAGTAACGCGCAGGACGCCACGTGTCATCTTCCGCATGAGTCCCAACTGAGCCTCAATGTTTCTCAAGGCAACGCGAAACTTGCCACGTGTCGGCTTCCGCACATGTTTCCGACAAGGGCTTCTCAAAGGGCCTTTTGGCACCCAGATGCTGATACACATACAACCCGGACCCAATGGCATTTTTCAATAGTTTCATAATGATCTTCGGGTCTGTAGCTTGCATATTAGGTTTGTATATGCCGAGACACAGTTTAGATGCAGAAGCGATATACACAGGTGATTGACCAAACTTTGACCACCTGTATCTCCTCCGTTTTAGCAAATTTTCACATACTGTAAGAGGCAAAGTTGTGTATTTTCGTCCCCTCTTTCATTTGGCAGGCTTTTTGGGAGGTTTTGTCACTTTTCAACAGATGAGAATTTTTTGGGGCATTCATTACAACAGATATGGCAAGCAGCTGTCAACATTCAATGCTAGGTTATCCTCCGCCATTCTGAGGATCAGATCGATGATGCGGCTGTTTGCATTGAAGACTCAAAATATCTCCCACCTGCCCCTGTTCTAGATCTTTTGTGCCATTACTCTTGGCAGGTGGACATCCCTTCAGGAAAATATCTTCTAGTTGCAGCTCGCTGAGTGAATTCAGTACTGACTGGGGTCAAAATGTAAAATGATATATATACATGTAAAGCTGATGTATATGGGGTTGGTAGTTCTTCTGGGCTATTCTTTGTAATGGCTATTGGGCCTCTATAATCAATATAAACTTGTATTTTTGCCTCTCTTTTGTTATTTTTAGCACTGTGTCTGCTTTTCTGGACCTCTCTAGAATTAATATAAGACTGTGCAATGTCCTTCCAGTTGTGAGATTAGTACTGTGTCTGTTCAGTTGCTACCAAACACTTTTAAATCTGGTGTATCACTTAGTTCCTTTCAACATTTCATTTCAGTTTCTTTCTACCCCTTTTCCCCTGCAAGCGTTAGCACTAGGTTTAGATGTATTTCTCTAAGCTTTAGGCTTAGAAAGAGGAAGCCAGCCTTCTCTGAAGGTCTGATCTCATTTAGCAAGGTCCCACACTTCGAGATCATTCCCATGTTACTCCAGATTGCATGAGGTTTCACAGCAGCATGCAAAGGGTGCGAATCTGGGTGATAACAGTAAGTTCATTTGCAAGGTTTAGGCACTTGCTTTTTAGGCTGAGAATTGCAATGGTAGCAAGGGAAAACCTTTAGATTTTTCACTTAACATAGACACTAGTACTTTCAACTAATCCAAGGCTATTAAATGTATTCATGTGATGATTCCTTGAACAACAAAGGTTAATATTGATGAATATGATTTCACAAAATGGATCAAAGTACTCAAGCTTACAGTAATTAAAACCTATGTGGGAATTTGTAATTCTTTCTTGAATTCCAACAATTTCATTGTTTTCTAAAGTGAAAAGATGCTCTATATTGTCCAACCAAACCAGGAACTTAACAAACAAATAGAACAAAACAAACTAAGCAAATAAAACAAAATAAACAAACAACTATACAAGAAAGTATTTACATATATACATGACTCTAATTTTCCCTATTCAGGCCTGAAAGTAATGTTTGAGAAACTATCCATTGACGAGCAATGAGACATCCTCTCCAGTTAAGTTTTTTATCCTATAGGTACTATCACCTAATATCTCAGTAATCTGAAAGGGACCAATCCATAACTTATCAAATTTACTATGATCTCCTTTCTTTTCATGGGCTTTATCCCATGATAACACAAGGTCTAATATTTAAAGGTTTTAACTTTAACTCTTTTGTCAAACCATGTTTTGACAATAGCCTGATGTTTTGCAAAGTGATCTATAGCTCTATCTCTCTACTCTTCTAGATGCATGAGTTGCAATAATCTGACCTCTAACTTGTCATCTAGACCTAAGTATTCTTATGCAAATTGAAGAATGGGAATCTTTAAATTTACTGGTAGGATCGAATCCACTCCATACACTAATTGGTAGGGAGAGTTGCCTAGGGCTACTTTTACTCTTGTCCTATCCACCTAAAGTGCGTATTTTAGTAGTGTGTTCCATTCCCTGGGGTTTTTGTCTACCAATTTCTTGATAATGTTTAATAAGTTCTTATTTGTGGATTCTACTAATCCATTTCTCTAAGGATAATAGTTAGATGAAAATTTTAGGGTTATGCCATATGCAAAAGCCCAATTGGAAATTTTCAATGAAGCAAAAGTAGGTCCATTATCACATACCAGGGCAAAGGGAACACCAAACCTTGTGATAATGTTGTTCTCCGGGAATCTAATCACATCTTCAGTGGTTCATGTCTTGCTGGCAATTGCTTCAGTCCATCTGGTACAATAATAAGTTACTGTTAGAACATACATGTGCCCAGCTGAAGATGGTGGATTGATTGCTCCTATGAAGTCCATCCCCCATTGTGCAAAAGGGTGCATCTTCATTACTAGTTGCAAAGGTTGTGTTGCATATCTCTCTTTATTGGTGGTTGTTTGACAAGTATGACAGTGTTTGCTATGTTTAGTAGTATCTTTGAAAATTGTGGGCTAATAATACCCTACCCTGAGGATTTTATGTATTGTAGCTAGGTAGGATCCATGTGTTGTTCCAAACCTATCATGTAATTCTTATAAAACCCCACCAGCTTCTTGCCTATCAAAGCATCTAAGGTATATCCATTCATGATTTCTTTTGAATAAGATCCCTCCCTACATATAATTATAGTGTTGATGATGATGTTAGTCATAACAACAAGAAATAAAAGTTACACAACAACCTTTATTTATCTTGAAAGATACGATAAATTCTGAGTGAATTTATGATTCCAAGTCTCCATGCATTAGTTCATAATGATATGACATTACTCAGAGGTTGATGTGTGTTGTTATTTTCCATTAGGGGCCTTACGTTTGATTCTAAAGTATTTGTATCTCGATATCTAGATGTTACTCTGTTTCACCTGCTCTCTGTAAATTCTCAACAAATGATTGTTAAATCCAACAATATCTAACCAGATCATGTAGATATTTATGATAAGTTTGATCAATTCTTCTGTCTATCACTCTGATTAAGATTATCCATGATTATTTTGATTAGTTCTTCTAAAACTATCTCTAATTCACTTGAATTTGAGCTAATCCTGGCTTAGTTTCACTTCTGCACTGTAAATTCCTTCAAATAATGTGCCTACAAGCATGTATTTCTATGATTCTTATCACTATTTGTATTCATTTACATGATATTTGCTAATTTATGGGTACTTTGTGTAAATATGCCTAAGATCTTCATGTATTTACGGGTATCAACATATTATATGATGTTTTGCTTGTTATTTTCTGTGTTTTGCAGTTAGATGATGGTGATTTAATGAAATTTAAAGAAATTGAACTAAAGCTTTCTAAATTTACTGAAATGAATTAAGTTTAGTCACTGATCCATATATATCCTTGATACTTTCATGAAGGAGAAGAAAATCAAACTATATTTTCACCAAGTCATTCCATAGCTACATATGGTTTATGTGAATCTTCAAAGGAAAGGATAATAACAACATTCACATAATGAAATGCACTCTAAGGGATGTAGCAAATCAAAGGAATATCAAGATATCATCCACAGATTATGTAAGACTTGTGATAATTTGTAATCACAAGTCTTCATCTTCATTAAGTATGCAAAAGGAATATACATTTACAGTTGACCTTGAGAGAGGACCATGAAATTCAACAACTCCTCAATTAATCTTCTAATAATCTACAACTGAGATTCTCCATCCTTTTATAGAGCAAGGATGAGAATTAGTTACAAAAGATCCTATGATCAAGATTTATCTATTATGATCAACGGTTTACATTGCTTTGACCAAGTCAAAATACAATACATGTGGCACAAGTTGCCAGTTGGCAACCATCTATAAGACATGATGAATATCCTCTATTTTGGATTTGATCAATACGAGCTCTTCTCCTCTCTTTCTATAAGAGTAAATTCAAGTGATATTTACTCAGACATATCTGGCTCCTCATGTACAAGCATTCTTGTATCTAACTTCTTGTGATAATCACATGCTTGCGCCATTTGATCTATTTTCTACTTACTAATAGCCTGAACTCTTGTTTTAGCATATGTCAATGCTCTAATCTATTCCTCCAAGGACTTCATTATTGATTCTCTATTTTCTACTTCTTTATTATATGCCTTTACCTTCACATTCAAGTCTGACATCTCATCCATGACATGCACTGTGAACAACTTGATAGGATCCTCTGCTACTTATTTGAATTTATCTTTGAATATCTAGATGGCCTTATCCATTTCTATCATATCTTCTTCTTCAACAGCATCCTCCAACAATTCCTCTAGCACTTTCATTTCTTCAGATAGCAGATCATGGATCTTGGTCTGCATCTCTCTAACTCTAGTCATGCTGGTCTTTAACACCTCTAGCTCAAATAGCAACTCCATAACCCAAGTGTCTATTAGAGGAAGGGGTCATATTAGAGATAATCTTATTCTTCAATAATTCTTCATCTATCATCCCCTTAGCTTCTTCTATCATGTTCAATGTGTAGTTGCATTGCTTTATTCTCAGAGTGAATTCACTCTTTAAAGAATCAATGTTCTTCTTTATATTAGAAAATGTGTCCCAATTGGATCTAGAAGTCCTTATTAGCTTCTCTCCAGCTGTCATAAACCTTATGAACCATTTGTCCATAATATGAGCCTAATGTTTCTGGATATCCAAACTAGCTATTTTTCTTCACTAATTAATGTTAGAGCAACAGGCTTCTCTGTAGCTTGTAGGGTGGATGCTAGGTTATCTGGCTTCACCAATCCCTATATAAATTACTACAACTGAGCATTTTGTTCCTTCAACTCTCTCTTCCTAGATTTAAGCTTCTTTATTTTGGACACTACAGCCTCGATGCTCTCAATATGCTCCTAAATTTCTTGTTTTGTAATGACATGACCTAAGTCAATTTGTGTCACCTAGAACTCTTCTGGCCTGATTTCTCCTTTGGCCTTTTCTACTATGGGAAAAACAACCTGAGTTGTTCACCTTCCTATTTTAGAGTCCCTCTTTATTGTGGAGATTGCTCTAGCTCTCCTTTTAGATTCGGATGGATCAAGAGTAAATAAGGACTTAAAATCAAAGGGTACCTATTGCACTTGTGGATGACCTACCTCTGATGAAACTAATGATAATTTGGCTGACTGAGATCCTCCTTGATCTAAATGATCAATTTGAGCATCTTGTATTTCCTTGTCTTTATTGACTCCCTCATCACCAACAAGACCATGTACATTTTCTTGTTTCCTTTCATCCTGATCTTGTTGT
Organism: Cunninghamia lanceolata; assembly: GCA_027924645.1. NCBI lineage: Eukaryota > Viridiplantae > Streptophyta > Pinopsida > Cupressales > Cupressaceae > Cunninghamia > Cunninghamia lanceolata. The sequence goes on from BSBN01000209.1 coordinate 7,105,088, forward strand.
GATGATAAGACCCTTGGGTTCTCTTCTTGTTGATCCTTACCTGGATCCATTTCATCCTTATCTTGAACCTTCTCTTATTCTGGTAAGGGTATATCTTTGCCTTCTATATGCACACCTTTTGATATATCATGTGCTTGCTCCTATTGCATACCTTCCACTTGGGTATTCTCAGACTCCCTTACTAGCTCATCCTGGCTGGGGATCTGCATCTGTTGCATTTGATCTTCCTTATCAATTTTACCCCTTTATTGATCTTCCTTATCAATTTTACCGGGTAAGTCTACCCCATCACTCTTTGCATAAAAGTTGGTGTTTGGTTTGTGCTTTGTTTTCAACTAGTTTGGTAAAGCAAGTAAAATATCAAAACCCTAGTTTGTAGAGGCACTAAAATATGGCACCTAAAAAATTTGAGTCTATGAGTAAGAGCACTGACCCCCCTGCTCCCAAGAAACGATCACTTCAACAATCATTGTTGGACATCCTTCCAAATTCAGTTGACAAGGGGTCTAAGAAATTGTTCAAGGATGTTGTGGAAGGATGTTGGGATGTTGCAATCCCTATCTCTAGATGGAACCTTTTTTGGTATTTTGTGGAAAGAAAGATGGACATGGACTAGTTAGAAACCCATGGAATTTAGATTTGGCAAATCTTGTGGTACCAAATGTATTTGTTGATGTGGATTTGATTAGAACATTGGCACAACACTATCACTCAGCCACCAAAATAGTCAGACTACCAAATGGGTCACCATTAGTGGCTGTGGACAGGAATGCAATCATAGACTGCTTCATGTTGAGCAAGCAAGACCTCACACAAGTAGATCTGCAAAAGAGTGACTAGGAGTACAATAGTTTGAGAAAAACACACAGAAGGGATGAGGTGCCCATGTACATGAGGAAAGGGGCAAATAACAGAAGAATTGAAATCCCATCCACTGCAATTGAACCTTTCTCTATTGAAGATTTTGTTGTCTATTTCAAAAGAACATATTTTGTTTTGTGTCAGGTGTTGGGTATTGATGCCCAAGGTAGAATGCATGCTGGCCTAATGATGATGGCCATGAGAATTCAAAATCCAAAAGCTAATGTTGAATATGATTTTGCAACATTCATTGAAAAGAAACTGCATGATGGATTTTTAGAAATAAGAGAGAACAAAAATCCCATAGATTTCAAATACTACTCTTTGTTATGTCATTTGATTTTGTATCAAAATAGAAGGAAGTGGCCCAGCAGAATGGATCTAAGCATGATTGATGAAAAGGGACAAAGATTGCCAACATAGTGTTGGTGTTACAAATGGGATAGCCATTGCAAGAATTGTGAGTATGTTGTGTTTCATGATGAATTCTCATTTAGAATAATGAATTCTCTTGGTAGCTTTTCTCCCAAATTGACAAAAGAGATCAGGGAAATGTTGAGGCCTTTTGCCCATAGGCCAGAATAGGGTCATAAGCATAACTATGTTGATTGGTTTTTCTTGTCAGTTCATAGTATAATCAGGGTATATGGGTGTACTCAGCCACCCCATGTGGTTCCCAAATTTGTGCCAAATAGAATTGCATTTCTTGAATTCATGTGGAAAATGATTTGGATGGAGAAGGATGTAATGAAGAAACAGAAGAAAGGCACATTTCTTCCTAATTCCACAGTGTTTGGTGATTGGTCCATTGGTTCTAATACTTTAGAGGATTTGCAAGCCTATTTTAAGGCTAAATATTCTTTGAAATCAGGTGTAGAGAGGGTTTGTGATCCAAAGGGTCAAATGAACTTTGTCAGACAAAATTAAGTACACACTATAGGATCACTTGTAGATGATTTGTAATAGTGTTACAGGTATCATGGAGGTTTATATAGTCACTGTGTATCTTTCTACAAGCATTGTATAGGTTGCTACATGTGATGTACAAGTTGTGGGCATCATGTCAAGACTATCATAAGCATCATGTAGGCTACAATAGGAATTGTGTGGGTTATTATAAGTAAGAACAAGTTTCTACAAGTGTGATATCTTACATCATTCTTTTTTTGAGATCATCATTGGGACAATAGCCATTATTGTTAGCAATATGGAGAATGTTAGAATGAAATGTAGTGAGTATATGAGTGGAGAAAATATATTTGTAGGTTGTTGGTGGGGATCTAGAACATTTATGGGAGATTTGTGGTGTCATACATCCATTGATTCATTCATTTCAAATAAATTTTGGTGGTTATTATTGTTTTAAAACAATGAAAAGAAGAAAAGCATGAAAGGGATGACTTGGATCCTTGTTTGGTGAGAATTTGACTTGGAAAAGGTCATGCATGCTAATCTTAAGCCACATGCATAGTGGTAGGGTGAAAAAATTCTACAAGATGTAGGTTGTCATTCATTTGTAGCCATTATCACTATTTTCCAAGGTCTCATGTCTATACATGCATGCATGGTAGGTGATCAACTATTGTTATTCTTTGTTGAAGGCCAAAAGGGATGGAATATCAATCATTTGGGCTCCCATGTATTGAAATGGTAAGCACAAAATTGTAGAATATCAAACCATTATTACACAAAAATATAACAAAATAATATATAATATAATATTGATATATTCGGGATATTTGGATACACACAACTTTATTTTTCATTACAATACAATATGGATTTATAAAGCCATTATTATTCTCGTGTAACTTCCCAAAATTACTAACTACTTCTACAAGAAAGTAACTCCCATTTACTAACAAGAAACTAAGGTCTATATTTATAAATTAACATTTAATTGTTAATTAATTTATTTATTATTATTCTAAAATACATACTAAACTATATAAAATGATGTTATAAATCCAATATTCGCCCCTCATTACATCAATCCAAACAAGAGATGAAACACTGCAAGGACTGAACATAGAAACCCTTCTTGAGAGTTTGATGAAGCGCCTTCACTAATTCTCCTCGCTCACCCAGGAAACACCAAATTGAATGCACCAGTAGATCTCTTAACTGTCAAAACTGAACAAGTTGTGTACAACATGAGAGAACATAAATATTCCCATCCTCCATGCACAATGAGAGAACAACTCTCCTCCAAGAGTCCACATCTCCTTCGAGTGTGTCAAAATCCCTCCTCAGTGCTACCTCTAAGAGAACAACTCTCCTTTGAGAGTCCACATCTCCTCCGAGTGTATCAATATCCCTTCTCCAATGCGATGAGAATCAAATCACTCCTCTGGTGTACAAAATAAATTGAACCATTGTTAATACACTAATCCCACCCTATTTCATAGATTACACTATCCATAGACTGAGTAAGTGCAGATACACTAACTCCACCCTATTTCAAAAGTTACACTATCCACACATACTACCAAAAACTACCAAGGCCTCCTTGCTCCGTAAAGGGACACAAATTAATGGTGCTTCTCGTGTAGTGGATCATCTCTGAGTGAGAAGGTAGCTCGAGATGAGAAAAACCTCTAACCTCCATTTTCCTCTAACCTCCAATATGATCCTACTACACTTTATGCATTTAATGTCACATTAGAATCTCTAATAGAACAAGCATGCAAGTCTCTAAAATCTTTGTCATGAGTGTATGATAGAAAAGAGATCTAATCAACTATGAACTAACTAAATCAATCTTTCTTATCAAACATTGGAACAAAAGCCACCAATGGCTCTAGGCTTGGCTATTGTCCCTAGAGAAGAGCCAAGTTGTGTTGGTAGGGCCTCTATTCCTTTTTTGCAAAGATAAAAGATTGATAACAAATGTATTGCTTAAACAAAGCAATGTGTAGACCAAATCGGGTAACTGGGTAAATGTGCAGACTAATGTTACAGTTTCTAGAAAATAAGAGCAGAATAGAAGGGAGCAGATCAAATTAAACCTGGCACCAGAAGCAGGAGCTAACTAGGTAGGACACTAGCACTGGGTGATAGACTCCTTAGGGTTCACATAAAATAAGTCCATGATAGAAATGAGTAGATCTAAGGGAACTTGGCACTAGAAGCAGGAGTTGATCAGGTAGGACACTCTAGAAAGGGGCGCTAGTGTCTTTAGGGTTCTGTATGAACAAAAATTTTGTTTGACAATGTATGTGTCTATTTCTTCCATCTCTCTATCATTCCTCGATGTCAGAAATCTCCTATTGTGATTTTCATACATGCAAAAGGGGGAAAATGGTTGTGTTGTATAGGGGCTTCCCTCAGTCAAACCCTATGTTGGTGTTGTAATGCCCGTTCTAGTTTGTGCCTTGTGTGCTTTCTGATTCATGTGTTATATGTTGTTCTAAGTGTTTATTCGTGTATTATGTGATTATTATACTTTGATGCATTGCATCAAACTTGTTGATGAGGTCTATGGTGCCATCTATGGGTTTTGAGGGTGTATTTTGCATGACTATCAAGGTGTTTCCGATGGGGCTGTGCTTTGTTATTTGGTTTCCAACTATGCATTATGGGATGCATACGTTGTGATTGTGCATGTTAGATTATTCTAGTACTTTAGCTTCACTATTTTCACTATACTTGTTATAGTTGTGATTGTCATATTATTCCCGCATTATGAAATGTTTTCGTTTATGCATCATGTTCCTAGATCATGCTATTCGTAGATAATTATAGTGAATGTGATTATTAAATATATAATGTGTGATTATACCACGTTGGAGTGGATTATGTTTCTTCAGCTATTATATGTGGAGCAGGTATGCCTAATGGTTGACTTGAATGTGTAGGTAATTACAAGTGTTAACTAATGTGGGAAATGTGGAGAAGGTTGATATGGGATGCTAAGCCATCTCACCCTTATCTTTGTCTTGTGGAAACCCGTAATGTGTTCTTAAAGTAAATTGTGTGTGTTTCCTTAGCATTTTGCAATTTATTTTAAATGATCTCAAAACACTTGTTTTTCGTGTTTTTGAATTACTTTAATGATTAATTATCTTAGCAAAAATATCTATTGCATTATATTATTCTAGATGAATACATTTAAATGATTTCGAATTATTTACAAAATTTAATATTTTTCCATCAAAAAGGTAGAATTGCATTAAATTGGAAAACCAAATTTTTGATATGGCTTGTTTGGACTTTTCGGAATGAGATTGGGTTAAAAGGCAATTACTTGTTTGGAATAGTTGCAATAAGTTCATTAGCTAATTTTCTATTACTAAATGTGTTGCCTGAAAAGTATTTGGAAGTTGAAATATTGTTAAATTAATTTGAATGTTCCTACGTATTTTATTAAATTATTTAGGTTAGTAAAATGAAATGAATTAGATATATTTTTAAATGGTGTATTAAACATGAATATATTTTATTTTATTATTGGTTAAAAAAATGAATATAAGTGAATTTTATATTCTATTTTAAATTAGGGCTTTTGGGTGTTAAAAGGGAAAAAAGAGTTATTTTATTTCATTCATTTTCCTCTCCATTTGCTCTCTCCTCTCAAACCCTCTCTTGTTGGAAAGAATGATTTTCTCCATGAATGAAAGAAAGGCTAAATTTCTTGGATTGCCTTGTTGAAGTGGAGTGGATTTGAATTGTGGATGCTTGTGTGTGATCAAAGATTGTTTTCAAAACCCTTTTCTCCTCCTTGGATGCTTGTAGGAAAGATATGATTCTTGAATATTTCCTTTGCTTTAAATTTCTATGTGTTCTTCCTTGACATTCCACATTTAGTGGATTGCTATGGCATCCTAATTAGGCAAGAAAAAATTAGATATGAATTTATGGTTGTTTTATGTAATTTTTCTTTATGTTCTTGGTTGAAAACATGCAAAAATAGACAGGGTTATGCCAAATTTTACCTAAGATTACCCACCTTGTTTTTATTTCATAATTGGGATGTTGTGCATTTATGCTACAATGGGTAGTTGTCAAATTTCTATTTAAGTTTTGGTGCAATCACGGTTAGGAGGGTCCACAAAGTGAACAGTCCAGGTCATGCAACAAGAGTAAACACAATAGAAACAACTCAATTATAGAATGCAAATGCAGATTCGGTCATTCAGTATATCATAGATTCAAACTACAAACATGCCCACAACATGCGGGTTTACAGATTAGGGCTCACAGGCTTGATTCTCCAGTTACAATATATGTGCAAGATATAGCTTTCAAGCGCCTTATAGAAGAAAATCTAACTTATGATCTATTTATTACTTGTCAAATACTTTCCCAGGCATCTATTACATGATTATATATCATCTTTGAATCACAATATTCCTCTACGTCGGCCAAATAGATTACAAACTCCAGTGAGAGAGATCTAACGTGTGTACATGGATAGGTTAGACCTAAACATATGGGAATCCTCCACAAGTGAATGGAATAACATGTGGATCTCAAGGAAGGTTGGCCACATCCCAAAGTATCTTGAATGATGTGTCTTTTAGCTCTGCAAGTTGTGGAAGTGCTCTACAAGTCTTCTCCTTTAGTTGTTTGTCTGAGACTCTTTGAATGCTCTGCTCTGAGAAAATAGTTGATCTTCTGATAGCGATATCTTTCCAGAAACTAATCCAAATGATCTGAATTTTGGATATGATGTCATGAATATGTCTAGATGCTAAGTCTAGCTTCGCAAGGTCTAAAATGAAACTGTGGCAAAATGTAGACCAAAGTATAGAAACTGCTACTGACTGAACTGAATGTACTAAACTAGGAAAATGTAAGAAAACAAAATGAAATGCAAATATTCTTGGTTGATGCAAGATTGCTCTTGAACCAGGGATGCTCCTACATTAGACACCCAAGGTTGTCAAAAATGTGCGTCCCTCACTTTGTTGGGCTAGAGGAAAACCAAGATAGTCCACCTCAGCTTGAGAAATCCAAGATGAGTCTTCTTTCAGTCAGCCTTTCCACTTTACCAAATATTCCTTGTATTGCTTTTATCTGGTGTTGCATCCAATTTTGTTGTCCAAAATGTCTTCAATCTGCTCTAGTGCTTGTTGTAGTAACTGCTTCTTCCGGTCTTCTTCAATGCTATCACTGGACTCTACTTCATGATACTAATATAGATATGCAATGTTGAAAATAGGTGATATACCCAAAGTCTCTGGTAGCTCCACTTCATATGCATTTCCTGAATCAAAATTTCTAAGTATCCTACATGGTCCAAAATTCTTCATCTTCAACTTGTTATATGTCCCCACTGAAAATCTTTCTTTTCTCAGATATACCATCACTTCATCTCCAACTGAAAATTCTTTGTGTCTTCTCTTCTCATCTACTTATTCCTTATACTTATTGTTCATCTCCTCCAAATGTCTCTTAACTTGATTATGTACTATCTCCATGTGTCTTGCAAATTCCTCTGCTTCTGCACTTCTTTTGTCCTCCATACTGATATCTCTCAATTCTGCTACTCCTCTAGGGTTAGTTCCTATCACAATCTCAAATGGTGTTTTTCCTGTGCTCCTATTTACTGAATTATTATATTCAAACTCTACTTGTGATAGAATCAAATCCTAATTTCCTACCTTTTCTCCAACCAAACATCTCAACAAGTTACCTAAACTCCTATTTACTACCTCTGTCTGTCCATCAGTCTATGGATGAAATGCTGAACTAAACTTCAAGTTTGTCTTCATCTTCTTCCAAAGTGTCCTCCAAAAGTATCCAATGAATCTTGTATCTCTATCTGAAATTATGCTCTTAGGTAATCCATGCAATCTCACAATCTCCTTGAAAAATAGGTCAGCCACATGAACTAAATCAGTTGTCTTCTTACAAGGTATGAAATGTTCCATCTTTGAAAATCTATCTACAACTACAAATATAGAATCATGTCCTCTTTGTTAGGGTTCAAGTAGATCAAAGCAATAAACACTAACAATTATATGCAAATTAAATAACCCAAATATAACAATGAGGAATAACACGAAAGAGATCAACATAGAAATTTAACGTGGTTCACACAATATGGGCTACATCCACAGAAACTCAGTCATCCAATGATTTTATTATCTAGTGCAAAACAGATTACAATCTCGTGAATACATTGCTGTAACATACATCCTAGCCGCTTATAACAAGCTTTTTGGAATCTTCTAGATTTAAGATTTTGCAATGTCATTTTTCTTTTGTCGGTTAACAAAAGTTAATAACCGACTCCGATGGTACAAAAAAGGGAAAAAAATTTGGGGTTGCGCCCCTGAACCCTACTTCTCGTGGGTTGCCACCCCCAAACCCTGGCGAGGATACATTACTAGTGTACAATACTTGCATGATCAATCACCACATACCAACAATCTCCCACTTGGAGTCTAATTAGGCTCCACACCAAACAATCTCCCACTTGGAGACTGATCTTGGATGACACCATTTTGGTTGCAACTCCCACTGGATTACAAGCCTGGCTGGTTTCTTATACCCACCATTATCAATCATGAAGGCCAATGAAAACTGATGAGGAAATCAGTTTCTCCCATGGAACTGCCTTTGTGAACATATCTGCAGAATTTTGACTTGTGTGAATTTTCTCTAGCTACGACTGCCCATCCTCCAAAATTGACCGGATGAAGTGGTATCTGAGCTATATATGCTTAGTTTTTTAATGCAAAGCTGAGTTCTTAGCAAGATGAATGGCACTCTAGCTATCAGTGTATAAAGGGCTATCTTCTTGTTGTTGTCCCAATTCCTCTAGAAAATGTTGTAACCAAATCATCTCCTTGATAGCTTCTATAGAAACAACATACTCAGCTTCAGTGGTTGAAAGCGCAACAACCTTTTGCAGCCTTGAAATCCAACTAACTGCAGTACCTCCTATAATAAAAACATACCCTATAGTACTCCTCCTGCTATCGATATCACCCGCCAGATCAGAGTCAACATATCCTTTTAGAGCGGAATTTGTTCCCCCAAAACATAGTTTCTTTGAAGTAGTACCTCTTAAATATCAGAGAATCTATTTTACAGCATTCCAATGTTCCATTCTCGAATTGCTCATACGCCTGCTCACAACTCCCATTGCATGTGCAATATCTAGTCTTGTGCATACCATTGCATACATCAAGCTGCCAACTGCTGATGCATATGGTATCTTAGACATTTTGTCTTCCTCCTCTTGTGTCTTTGGACACATCTCCTTAGTCAACTTAAAATAACTAGGCAATTTTTAGTTCTGCATGTTAAACCTTTTCAACACCTTCTCTACATACTCACTTTGAGACAAAAATAATTTTCTGTTTGTCCTGTCCCGTCTGATCCTCATACCAAGGATTTGTTTTGCTGCACCCAAATCCTTCATAGAAAATGAATTTGCTAATTTTTGCTTAAGTTCATCAATATGTTGCATGTTAGACCCAGCAACAAGCATGTCATCAACATAAAGCAACAGGATAATATAGCTGCCATTACTCAATTTCTTAAAATAAACACAATAATCAGAATGACATCTTTTGTAACCTTGTTCAGCCACAAAACTATCAAATTTCAAATACCATTGCCGATGTGCTTGCTTCATACCATACAAACTCTTCTTTAACCTGCACACAAAATCCTCCTTGCCCTTGACCTCATATCCCTGTGGTTGCTGCATGTATATTTCCTCTTCCAAATCCCTAGGGAGAAATGTTATTTTCACATCTAGCTATTCAAGGTGCAAGTCTTCCACAACCACAAGACTTAGAATAGTTCTAATAGAAGTCATCTTTACAATAGGAGAAAATATTTCATCAAAATCTATACCCTTTTTCTGTGCAAAACCTTTTACCACGAGTATGGCCTTATATCTTTTCTTACCTCCATCTTCTTCCTTCAACCTATAAACCCATTTATTTGGCAATGCTCTTTTTCCTATAGGCAATTTAACTAAGTCCCAAGTCTAATTCTACGGTAAGGAATCCATTTCCTCTTTCATGCCTAGCTCCGACTGTTTTCTGGTATCTACCTCCATTACTTCTTCATAACCTTTAGGTTCACCAGAATCAGTTAATAATATAGAATATAATGATGGAGAAAATATTTCTAGAGGTCTTGTTATCCTTGTAGAACGTCTAACACTTGCAGGAGTCTATGGGATAACTTGTTGTCGTTGAGCATCAGGTACCACTGGCATTTTATTTTCTAGAATCTCATCCAGCACCACATATTCCTTTTTGGCTTGTTCATGCTTCTTTTCCTACAGTTGATCCTTATACATGACCTTCTCATTGAATATAACAGCTCTGCTCCTAATGATTTTATGATTTTCATAATCCCATAACCGATAACCTTATTCATCTACTCCATATCCAATGAAGGTACATTTTTTAGACTTAGCCTCAAGTTTGGTCTTATTTTCAATATCAACATGGACAAAAGCTGCACAACCAAAGGTTTTTAGAAATGAATAGTTTACCTTTTTACCCGTCCATGCCTCCTCTGGGATGCCACCATCCAAAGGATTTGAAGGTCCCCTGTTTATTAAATAAACAACAGTATGTACAGCATCTACCCAAAAGTGTAAGGGTAGTCTAGCATGCAATCTCATGCTTCTTGCATGCTCCATAATGGTCCTATTCATCCTCTCAGACACACCATTTTCTTGCAGAGTTCCAGGAACTATTTTCTACCTACGGATTCCATTATATGAATAGTAATTCTCAAATTCTCTGTGAGACACTTCAAATTTTTTCATGTCTCATTCTCAACCAAAGCTTTCCACTTTTATAAAGTTTCAAATACTTCTTATTTTTGTTTTAGGAAATACACCCATGTTTTCCTAGTTGCATCATCAATAAAAGTAACATAATAACAAGAGCCTCCAAGAGAAGATACCTGAGCTGGTCCCCATACATCATAATGAACAAGCTCTAATTTCTCACTCTTCTTCTCTTTCCCAACTTTCAGAAATCAAACTCTTTTCTATTTTCCATAAACACAATTTTCACAGAACTCTAAGTCAATCTACTTCAGACCTGGTAGCAACTTTCTAGAGTGAAGGATCTTCATCCCTTTCTCACTCATGTGCCCAAGTCTATGGTGCCACAATTCTGTATATGTCCCTACAGCAAGTGTTATAACTGTCTCAATAGCAACTGTTTCTATAGCAGCTAAGGTAGAATAAGTATTACTAGTACACAAATACAATGTACCTACCTTTTCACCTTTAGCTACTACTAATGCACCTTTAGTGACCTTCCAGATTTTGTCTGAAAAGGTAACTATGCAGCCTTTACTATCCAGTTGTCCTGCAGAAATTAAATTCCTACTCAATTTTGGAACATGCCTTACCTCATGTAGCAATCATTCATTTCCATTCTGCAACTTGATTTTTATCTTTCCTTTTCCAACAATCTGACAGGGTTCATCATCACCCAAATATACTTGTCCAAAATCACATTGAACATAATCTACACAATATTTCCTATGGGGTGTGGCATGAAATGAAGCCCCTAAATCTATTACCCAAGAATCATTATCATTATCTAAACTCAGAATTAAAGCATCCTGTAATTTATTACTTGCAACATTAGCTTCCTTACTATCATCATGTTTTCCATCTCCTTGTTTTCCCTTTCGAGACCAACAATCCTTCTTCAAGTATCCTGGCTTTCCACAGTGCCAGCAATCCATTCTTCCTCTGGATTTAGATCTGCCTTTCTTTGGCTTCCCACGATTTGTTGGGCTTTTTCCTCTTTCCTTTGTTCTTCCCCTGTTCTCTACAGTCAAAGAATTACCCAATGTTGAACTCTCACCTGTACTTTTCCATTGCATTTCCTTGCTAAGGATAACACCAACAACATCATCAAATTTCAAAGTATTCGAACCATAGACAGAGTTACTTATAGCCATTACCAAGCTATTCCAGCTTTCTGGCAAAGAACGTAAAACTAAGAGAGTCCTCACCTCTTCATCAAAATTTACTTTTATAAAGGTTAACTGACTGGTAATCATATTAAACTCATTTAAATGATCTGACACAGATCCACCTTCAATCATTTTTAGATTAAACAAATGCTTCATGAGAAATACCTTATTAGAGGCTAAGGGTTTTTCATACAATTTGGCCAAAGCTTTCATCAGTTCACTTGTTGTCTTCACTTCTGTTATATTGAATGCCACAGATGGTGCCAAGTACAACTGAATGGTTCCCAGTGCCTTTTTTTCTAGAAGTTCCCAATTTTCATCAATCATTGTTGTCAGTTTCTTGGCTATTCCTTCCAACAGCCTCCATAAATCATTCTAATAGAGATAATCCTCCATCTGCATCTTCCATAATTGATAGTTTTGCCCATTGAATTTATCTACCTTCAATTTACCCTCGTCTACCATTGCTCCCACTTAACCATGAGACTCCCACTCAACCGTGAGACCTTCCTGTAGACGATAATCAAACACAACCCGCTCTGATACCAGTTGTTAAGGTTCAGGCAGATCAAAGCAATAAACACTAACAATTATATGCAGATTAAATAACCCAAATATAACAATGAGGAATAACACAAAAGAGATTGAGATAAAAATTTAACATGGTTCACCCAATATGGGCTACATCCACAGAAACTCAGCCATCCAATGATTTTATTATCCAGTACAAAACATATTACAATCTCGTGAATACATCATCGTAACATACATCTCAGCCGCTTATAACAAGCTTTTTTGGAATCTTTTAGAATTAGGGTTTTGTAATGTTGTTTTTCTTTTGTCGATTAACAAAAGTTAACAATCGACTCCGATCGTGCAAAAAAAGGGAAAAAAATTTGAGGGTTGCACCCACGAACCCCTACTTCTCGGGGGTTGCCGCCCCCGAACCCCTGCTTAGGACTCAGCCTGGCCCTGAACCTAGGTGAGGATACATTACTAGTGTACAGTACTTGCATGATCAGTCACCACATACCAACAATCTTCCACTTGGAGACTGATCAAGCTCCACACCAAACACTCTCTGTGTCTTCGGCCATCCCATTATGAAATCCATGCTTATGTCTTCCCAAGGTCTCTCTGGTACTGTCAAATATTTGTACAACCTAGTATTCTAACTACTTCCCTTTGCAACTTGACATACGCTACAACTCTATACAAACTTTCTAACATCCTTATATATCTAAGGCCATTGTCTTGTTAATTCCAAAATATCTTGTCATTCCACCACTGTGCTTTTATTTTATTAGATTATCTCTCTTTGAACTCCTAGGTATGCATAACTAATTTCCTTTAAATAACATATCCTCCTAAATGAAATAATCCAACCACTTACTTCTATCTATCACAACAGGTTCCTTACATGCTTTCCAAGGTTCTACAAAATCAAGATATTCTTCATACATGTTCTTCAACTCCTCGAATCCTAACACTTCAACTCTCATCTCTGTCAGTAAATTCCTTCTTCTACTCAGTACATCTACAACTTTGTTTGATTTTCCACTTCTATGCTTCAATACAAAAGTATAACTCTGCATGAACTCTACCCATCTCATGTGTCTCTGATTCAACTTTCCTTGACTTTTCAAATATTGCAAAGCTTGATTATCCATATACAACACAAACTCCTTAGGCAGCAAGTAATGTCTCCACTTCTTTAAGGCTTGAATTATGGCGTAGAACTCTTGATCATAAACTGAATATCTTCTTCTTGCATCATTCAACTTCTCACTGAAATATGCTACAGGTCTACCTTCTTGACTTAACACTACTCCTATTGCATTTCCACTTGCATCACAATCTACTTGAAATACTTTATTGAAATCTGGTAATGCCAATACTAGTTGCTCTGTCACTTTCTACTTCAACAATTCAAAACTTTTATCTACTTCTAATGTCCACTTAAATTCCTTTCTATCACCTCTCATTATCTCTATCATAGGGTTACATACTGAACTAAATTTTTTGATGAACTTCCAGTAGAAACTAGCTAATCCATGTAATGATCTGACTTCTCCAATACTCTCAGGTGTAGGCCACTCAACAATTTCTCTAGCTTTCTTAGGGTCCATCCTCAATCCTTCCGCAGAAATCACAAATCCCAAGTATACCAACTCTTCTTTCATGAAACTATTTCTTAATGTTTATTAACAATTTCTCTTCTCTCAGTCTTTGAAATACTTGTCTCAGGTGCCACAAATGTTCATCTTTTGTCTTACTGAAAATCATAAAATCATCCAACTATACAATAACAAACTTACCTAAGAATTTCTTCAAAACTCCATTCATCAATCTCATTAAAGTACTCGATGCATTAGTAATCCAAAAGGCATCACTAACCACTCATACAATCCTTCATTTGTCTTAAAAGTAGTCTTCCATTCATCTCCTTCTCTGATTTTGATCTGATGGTATCCACTCTTCAAGTCTATCTTTGTAAAATATTTTTCTCCACTCAAACAATCCATAATGTCATCCATCCTAGGCAATGGAAATCTATACTTAACTGTGATCTTGTTGATTTCTCTAGAGTCTTTACACATCCTCCATTCTCCATCCTTCTTCAGCGCTAGCATTGCAGCTACTACACAAGGGCTCAATCTCTCTCTGATCAAACCTTTCCTCAACAATTCATGTATCTATCTATTTAGTTCTTCATTCTCTACTGGTGTCATTTTGTGTGCTGCTCTGTTAGGCAAACTAGCTCCAGGTATAAGGTCCATGTGATGATTGATACTCCTAATTGGTGGCAATCCTTCAAGTACATTATCTGATATGATGTCTTCATACTCTGTTAGCAACTCAGTTATATCCTCCTGTTGTGATTCTTCAGTCTCTATCTTTAGGTTTTTAGGCTTCTTAGGAATCAAAGCATAACACATATTCTCATGTCTCAAACCATCCAAAAATTTCCTTCCATCAACCAAACAGATTCTAGCACTCCCACATACTTCACTCTTAGGTTTATCTTCCATAGGAATCAAATTAATTCTCTTCTCATTTGATGTTATAGTGTATGTATTCTTTCTTCTATCATGTATAGCTTTCTTATCATACTTCCATGGTCTACCCAACAATATATGGCATACATCCATAGGCATAATATCACACAGTACTTCATCATAATAAGATCCAATATGAAATTTCACCAAGCATTGTTCACTCACCAATACCTTATGATCATCCTAAATACATGTTATTTGATATGGCTTAGGGTGTTTCAATCTTTCCAACTTCAGCTTAGTCAGCATCTCCTTTGAAACTAAATTATCAGAACTACAACTATCAATTATAACTTTACAACATTTACCTCCTGATTTGCATCTGGTTCGGAACACTCTTCCTCTATGGTGGTTCCTCATTTGTCTCTACTTGAAATAGTGCTCTCCTCATGACAAATGATTCTCCTTTCTCAGGTTTACCAACTAAACTAGGTGATCCAACAGGTTCTTCTTCTACATAGGCTACTCTTCCACTATTTTTTGTCTTCTTGCTTATACTTCCTTGACTACATTCAAATGCTCTGTCCTTCACCTCCACACTTAAAACAGGTGCCTCTAAATATTCTCCTATCAAATCCTCTTCCATCTCTTCTATATCCTTCACTCTGGTTTGAATTAGGGTTTCCTCTATGGCAGGAAGTTTTGTCATCTCTCTGGTATGCATTGTTTTCTCTTTCTTCCTTCTTGAATGTGCTATCTTGTCTTCTTTTCTCTGCAAATGATCTTTCTCCAGAAAATGTTCTACCTCTCTAAAATTTACCTCCTCTACCTCTCTATCTTTGCTCATGTTTCTTTCTCAACTTCTCTTCAACTTTCAGGGAAAACTGGTATGCTTCTTCCAATGTTGTCATCCTTACCAAACTCAATTCTTCTTGAATATTCAATCTCAGTCCATTGATGTATCTAGCCAATTTCTCCTTGCTTTCTTCACTATGTCCTATCCTTATGATCATATTATAAAATTCTTCAGTATATTCCTTCACAAATTTCTCCTTTTGTCTCAAGTTCTACAATCTCTTCAACAATTCCAACTCATAGTCAACAGGTATAAACTGATTCTTCAACTTTGTCACCATTCTATCCCACTTTATAATCTTCTCTTTTCCTCTTCTATTTCTATCCAATTGAACTTCTTTCCACCAAATAGCAACATGTTAGTTCATCTTAGTCTTTGAAGATTTCACCTTCTTCGGATCTTCAATTTCTTCATATTCAAAGTATTCTTCTAGGTCATTTATCCAATCAATCAGTTCCTCAGGATTCAAATTGCTAGTATAGTTCAGTACATCAACTCTAGCTCTTTTTCCAATCATTGAAATAGCTCACAACATCTTTACTCGATTTGATTCTTCTTCTTCTCCTATGGTTTCTTCATTTTGATTAGCGGATTGAAATTCTTCATCATCATCACTTTCAACATTAGGTTGAGGTGTCAATCCTCTTCTTTGATCTTCTTCAACAACATCCAAGCAAACTCACATTGTCTTCATCATCTCCATCATCTCATCCATTCTTCCAGCCATAGTACCAACAATAGGTATTCTCCTCTATGGCATCTCTTCCTCGGATCAAGTGTAACTACCTCAAATTCAACAATCGGGCTACAAGGTGAAAACTGCCTCACAATCGATGATGGGTTGACAACAAAAGTAGTCTACCTCAGATTCGATGATCTGTTCATAGCAAGATCTTACAGAATGCCTTCACAAACTTCACTCAATTTTGCTCACATGAATTCAAACTTCACAAAGATTCACTCCCAAAGGATTCAAACTTCACTCAACTTCACTCACTTCACTCCCAAAGGATTTAAACTTTGCTCGGATACCACTTGGTGCAGTCACGGTTAGGAGGGTCCACAAAGTGAATAGTCCAGGCTATACAACAAGAGTAAACACAACGAAAACAAATCAATTATAGAATGCAAATGCAGATTCAGTCATTCAGTATATCATAGATTCAAAATACAAACATGTCAGCAACATGTGGGCTTATAGATTAGGGCTCATAGTACTGATTCTCTAGTTACAATATATGCGCAAGATATAGCTTTGAAGCGCCTTACAGAAGAAAATCTAACTTATGATCTATTTATTACTTGTCAACTACTTTCCTAGGTATTTATTACATGATTATATATCATCTCTGGATCACAATATTCCTTCGCGTCGACCAAACAAATTATAAACTCCAATGAGACATGTAACATGTGTACACGGATAGGTCAGACCAAAACATATGGGATGTGAGGCCTACATTTTTTCATTCTGTTCATGTGACTATTTACCTTACTTTTTTTGATACTCTTATATTTGTGGGACTGTTGATCCTAGATTCCTAAACTTTTAGACCTTATTATGTTAAAGGAAAACTAATTGAGTGATGATAGATAGATGCTTGTATTAAGAGAAAACAAATTGGGTTATGTTAAATAAGATGTTTATTTTATAGGAAAATTAATTGGGTGATGTTAGATAGATGTTTATATTAAAAGAAAACTAAGTGGGTGATGTTTGATTAATGTTTACATTACAGGAAAACTAATTGGGTGATGTTAGATAGAAAATTGTAATGTGATTTCCTTTATGCTTAAGAGGACTTGTGATATCTTATGTGAGTGCAAGTTTTAAATCTCTTTGGCTATGATATCTATATGTGGAATTAACTTTGCAATTGAGTGCGCAGGTTTTGCTAACAAACCACAGATACTGGAGATCATCCTGCACCTTATGTTGTAATCCCTTGTGAAGCCAATCTGGTTCCACGAGGAACCAAGATCAATTCTATGTATGATGTAATGTTGTAATGTTAATTTGCATGAGGTTGAATGGGTTAGGTCTACCCTCTTTTAAATTGAATTATGATTTGTGTTGTAAGAATTGTTTTTGAATTTCATTTTTTAATTTTAATTTTTTTGAGACCCTTTTCTTGTGTTTTAACTTGACCTTGGGTGTCCTAACTAGGTTAAAGTTGACCCTGGGTTATACCCCATGGGTCTAGGGTCCCTTTTGACTTGGGTAACCCTTGGTTAACCTCCGTATGGTCACCTTAACTTCACACTGAAGTTAAGTGACGAATTTGAGGCATGGGAGGGATAGGATGAGTGGTACCAACACTCAAGCCCATCCCTTTTCAATTCCCAAGGCTAGAGATGACTCCAAGATCCACCAATTGTGGAGGACTTGACTTCAAGTCTCTCTCACAATTGGTGAGAGTCCCCATGGAGTTGTGTGGTCCTTCATGAGAGGAAAGGAAGGGGAGACATGTGTCACCCTTTCCCTCTTTAACTCCCTTTTTCTCTCCCATGTGTTGGAGAGAGGACATGTGGTAAGGGGTAAGGAAGACTTTGGGGATGGGTGAGTGACATGTGTCAACACCCATCCCTTGGGACACAATAGTAGTTGGAAGGAAGAGTGAGGAGATGACAAGTGTCACCTCCCCATTCCTCTAAGCTCATGGATTGGGTTATTTTAATCCCACTTGGGATAGGGAGAAGGGTTGTTAAATTTTTGAGAATTTTGATTATTGGAAATTGTTTTTGAGAAAAAGGATAGAGGGAGTTTGGTGGCTTAGGTTGGAGGATACTTTAGAGGAGCTCTACATCAACTTCTTCTATTATTAGGGCTTTAAAGGTTGGTTTTCAAGGCTAAGGCCTTCCCCTTGTATTTTCAATTTGTTGCATGATGAATGTGTGAGATGTGTTTTGCTTGTGTTATATCTTATTATTGTGGGAAATGTTTAGTAGGGTGTTGAAAGAGCTTCTCCCATTTGGGAGAAATGCTCATCAAGTGTGGGGTAGGGGAGGAGTGATCCTCCTTGATTTCATTTCTATGTTTTGGGATGTTGAAAGCCTTGAGGGCATTTGTGTGATTTTGAGTAATTTCTTATATGGCTTGAGAGCCAAAATATGAACTCCTTTGGAAATTTTGTTATCAAGTTGGCTTGAGGCCATGAGAAATTTGTGTTGAAATATTTTGAAGGGTGGCACTCTAGAGTTGAGTGTGTCCACTCTCCTACCCCTTTTTAAACTCACCTTGGGTTGAGTTTGTGTTTGTGTAAATATCCATTGGTGTATTTTGTGTTTTGGGATGTTGTTTTGCCTTGTTGTGAAGTGGATTGGATTCCCTAGGTGTGTGGAAGATCTCCCTAGCTCAAGGGTGACCCTCTTATGGGTCTACGGTAGGGAGGAGAGCAGGATGTGTGGTGTTTCTTTCCCTTGTGTGTTATGCAGGTTTCATGGAGCTTAGTGTGAAGGTTGAAGAATTTACTTGTCTTGGAAAATATTGTATTTTCCTTTACTCTTAAGGCTCTATAGAAGAGCTTGCTCTTATTAATGACTACATCCTTGTTGATTTTAAGAGAACTTCTCTCTCTCTTGTTGTAATATTTGGTCTTCTTGAGTTGTGAGAAAATCCTCTTCATTGTATTGATAGTTTTAATTATAGTGTTTATTAAATTTTACCATTTATGATATGAGGAAGGAAATTTGTTTTTTTTAAAAAGATATTAATTTTGTTTATTACCTAAATTCTCTATTAGCAAAGTTGTGATTTAGTTGTTGTGGTAAACAAAGAAAGTTAAAATTGTTGATTTGAATTTTACCATTAAGTTAAAAGGAATGAAGAATTTTGTGTTATAAGCCAATTTTATTGTTTGTTAATTTTAATTTTGCCAAGTAGTAGAGTTGTGGGTTCAATTTTTAGTTAAACAAGGAAATTTGCAATTTAGTTTTATAAAAAAAATATATCCAAAAATTTATAACATTCCAATGAAATCATTTTAAAATAAGTTATGGTCTTGAAATAGATTTGAGTTAAACAAAAAAAATATAGGTTCATTATTCATGTGAAATGGTAGAAAAGAGAAATTAAAATTTTAATTTTGAGGTGAAATTGAAAATATAAATTTATATGGAAATCAAATTTAAACTAATTTATTTTGCTCTGCCTTTCAAAATTTAATTGACAGAAATAATCATATATATATATATATATATATATATATATATATATATATATATATATATATATATATTCTGGAAAATATACAGCTATGGAATTAAATAATGGGATTGTGTATTGTATTGATTTGAGAAATTTGTAGTATATATATATGCCTATTTTTAAATTTTAAATAATGAAATTTAATGGAGAAATAAACCTATGATTCGTAGACTTTTTGTATTGAAACACAATCAATAAAAAAATGATAAAGTGGTGGGGGGGTTCGAACCCCCCCACCACCGCCGCTGTTACATTTGGGTGTGAGGAGGGGGCGGAGCCCCCAACCACACCCCACGCTGTGGGATGTGGGTGGGGGCTTTGCCCCCTCCCCACACTCCCTGCTCTCCATTGAACCTCGCACCACCCCCTTACACAGTCCTACTCCTGTCCTCTGCCACGATCCACCTTTGCCGCTTCCTACGGCCACCACCGACACCTCCCTCTGCCCTATCTCCCCTCTGCCCACACCCTCTACGGCTACCTTCTAACCTCCGTGCCACCTGCAGACCATGCTCTCCTCTGCCGCTGAAACACTGCCACCTTCCCACTGCAGATCTCCACCCACATCCATTGGAGCCACCTCTATGTGCCGCCGCCGCCTTCCATTGGCCTTGCCCTAAAAAAAAAAGACATATTAGGGTTTCTCCAATGAGATGCAAAAGAAAGAAATATATGGAAGTTAAACAATATTTCAATTGTTATATAAAGAAAAATCTAACATATTACAATAGAATAAATTATTAATATATATATTGATTATTGGTTAATAATTTTGTAACTCCATTAAATAATTATATAAATAAATATAAATATATATATATATATATATATATATATATTATTTATTAATAATTTTGTAAAAAGGGAGGCCATTTTTTTTTAAAAGAATAATAGGGTTTCAATTTTGACAAAAATATACATATATATATTAATTCTAACCATAGGAAAATTGTGTTTGGGGGTTTAACAATTTTCACAATTAAAATACCAAGAAAACGAAAAGAAAAATATTCTTATTTTTTTCTAATAAAAGAAAACTTAGAAATATAAATGCAAATAAGCATATGTGTATATATATATGTGCTTATTTGCATTTATATAGATATGTATATCTTTATAAATGAAATTAAGCCATCATATGCATTTCATATGTGGCCATTGTAAGCTCGACCTTTAGATTGAGAAAATGTCCAATTGAGAAAAATGAGAGAAAAAGAGAAAGAAAGATAAAAGTGAAAACAAAGAGGAGAAAATGCGTGGCATTTCCGAAATAGGCTAAGAGAACTAATTAAGATTTAACTTTCTGTTAATCCTGATTAGAGGCAAATTTATTATCAAAATTAATTCAAACGTTGAATTAAACCTAGAGCGAAAACCTAGGGGACTTCATCAAGCGAAGTTAGTGAGTCCTGTTCAAGTGATCTGATTTACCAAGAAATTAGGAATAATGTAAAGGATGCAGTGATAACTCTGATTGATAGAGAACTGATCTACCAAGAAATTAGGAATAATGTAAAGGATGCAGAGATAACTCTAATTGATAGAGAACGTGAAGGAGAGCAGATTAATCATAAAACCTTGATAATAGGAAGGAGAACAAATGTTCGGGCTTTGTTGAAAATGCTAAATTTAGAAGGAGAACAAATTAATATTAAATTTTAGAAAACGTGGAGAGTAAAGGATCGTGCTTTGTTGAAAAATGATCAATCAACTTAACCAATTGTATGAGTGAGATGTAAGGAATTTAATGACCCAAGTTAGGAAACCTCGTTTCAAGATTAGTGTTAGTGTAATAAGTCCCACTCACGCTTGTGAGGTGTTATGCTGCCAGATTTTCCTGGAATCTAGGGTTTAGTAGTTTGGTAAGTTTAACCCTAGTAGCGACGTTAACTGTGTCGTGATGACCCCCTTGTTGGCCTTCTTGCGTTTGGGTATGAGCACGTGTACGTAGTACCCCACTGACAGCTGTATTGTTTACGCCTTAAGCGTACGCCATCAAACACGCTTAAGCATACGCCACCGAGCACCCTTATGCGTGCAAGGGGGTTTCTAGGGAAGCATGGGAAAATTTTTGATATTTCGTGTCATGACTACATGACAAATGTGGACATGACACGTGTGATGCGTGTTGTGACCGCATGAGAAATGTGGGCATGACATGGGAATCCTATGCAAGTGAATGGAATAACATGTAGATCTCAGGGAAGGTTAGCCACATCCCAAAGTGTCATGAATGATGTGTCCTTTAGCTCCGCAAGTCATGGAACTACTCTGCAAGTCTTCTCCTTTTGCTATTTGTCTGAGACTCTCTTAATGCTCTACTCTGAGAAAATAGTCGATCTTTTGATAATGATATCTTTCTGAAAACTAATCCAAATGATTTGAATTTTGGATATGATGTGCATGAAGATGTCTAGATGCTAAGTCCAACTCTGCAAGGTCTAAAATGAAACTGCGGCAGAATACAGACCAAAGTATAGAAACTGCTACTGATTGAACTAACTGTACTGAACTGGGAAAATGAAAGAAAACAAAATAAAATGCAAATATTTTTGGTTGATGCAAGATTTCTCTTGAACCAGGGATGCTTCTGCATCAAGTTTGAAACATGAGAGTTATAAAATGGCTCAAGGTAGCCAAGCTTGCAACAATGGTGAATTTGGGTTTTTATGGTTCTTCCATACAAATAGAAAAAAAATGAAATTTCAATTGTAAACCTTTCCTTTATTAATTTTAATGTGGGATGAGTTGCCTCCCATGGGAAATGATGTTTTGCATCTTTTTAGAAAATGTTTTGTTTTTGTCAAAGTGGGATTTTGTTACCTTGTAAACCATGTCAAGCCCAATTGGCTAAATTGGAGCTTTGGGTATTTAGGAAGAAGTCTAGGGGAAGGGAAAGGAGTGGCTTCCATTGTGCACCATGGCCCAAAGAGGTTGTTGGAATTAACAAATAGAAGTTTTTAATCAAGAATAACATTTAAACACATGGGTAACAAAATGTAATAAAAAGATCATCTACACCAAACTACATGTCCTGGTAAAGTGTCTGGCTTGCTTGGGCTTGGGTGTAAAGAGCAATCTTTTGTGTAGTGTCTGGTTTCTATGAGGAGGTTATGCCCTCATGTTTTACCACGAGGTGGGTACTACCCTCGTATGAGACTCCTTGTCCCGACTACCTAGGTCTCTCTTCCTTCTTCCCCCATTGGAGTGGCTCAATGTGTGATGTTTACCATGTGATTACATGTGCATTGTGATGCTTGATTCATGCTTGTATGCGTCTATGATGGACTATGATTTATGCCTCATTTGGTGTGCATTGAAGGTTTGAATATTTCCCTTATGATTGAATTTTGTGATGCCATTCTCTTATACTTTGGCAAGTGTGCCATATGTTACTTAAATGTAATTGGATGGTAGTTGTACCATCTGTTGTTTATATGCATTGTATTGGCAGTTATGCCATGTGTGTTGTGTGCATTGATTTGCATGTATGCCATATGTTTCTATGTATACCCTAGATTGTGTGATATGATGATAGCAAATTTTCCATGATCACCTTCTCCGTAGCTTAGGGGTTTCCTAGAGTTGCATAGATAGCTATTGTACTCGATGATGAAAATATGGTTGGGAGGCGAGCAACATTTCTCCATTGGTCCTTCATGATTATCTTCAGGTGTTGGACAATTCCCTTATCTTCTTGTAGGTTGATTATGTTGTGCTTCATGTCTTGTTGCACCTTGGAGAGCGTGTTGGTTTTTGGGTGGTTTATGAACTTTTATATTATCTTTATTGATTATTGTAACATTTGTAATGTAGGTCTTTTGAGACCCTTGTAATAAGATGTAATTAATTCTATGAGTTGATTTATGATGTTGGCTATGATTTATCTATGTTTAGGATGAAGCCCATCAAATATTGTAACTATTGCATATTGTCTTGTATTTTTCCACGCCTCAGTTTGTGAGTATGTTGGCATGTTTTGATAGAATTTACATGTTAGAATATAGATACGTTAGCATGTTTAGACTCAATTATTTGATGATGTATTTGATGTTTATGGATATGTTTGTGTTGGATCATATTCATCCCGCATAGGTGGTGAGGATCATATCTTTGCTTTTGGCATGTGTCAACGTTGGTGTCGAACATGCGTAGCCTTTTGTATCACTTTTGTCTTTTTTGGCATGTGGATATTTTTGGCTCAACACCTTAATGTTTTTGGTTAAAATGAATCCTCTTTGATGTTGATTAATGTTTTAGGCCCCATAGGTGTTTTGGTTAAATTATAGGCGCTAGTGTCCCTGGCAGTGACTTTCTCCTTTGCCCTCAGTACTCTGTCAGGATGTCATGTTTCGTCTGTTCAACCCTTTTGTGAAGTTGTCGTAAGGTGCTCCTTTGACAACCTGAGTGTATCCATGGTGTCATTTCTATGATGTGATATGCACTCTTGGATTATTCTCTCTTTTTCTTTGGGAAGTGTGTCTTTGCATGAGTTTGACTAGTGACCATCCCAGTTGGTTGAGGAATCGTACCTCCTAGTTGGACCATCCCATGGGTGAAGATTACCCTTGTGTTTGGGATGTCTTGTGTAGTCATAAAATGGATTGAGGTGAATGTCACCCTCATCCTACTCTATGTGTTCATGAGGTAGCAAGGTCATGCATGTGTATCCAATCCTCATCATGGAATGAGCTCCACCTCTCTCTTGATCATCATGGTGAGCTGTCACATGATGGATGAAATCTTCCGCTTGTGCCACCTTGTATTTTCCAATGGTGATGTCGCTTTTGGTGTTTTCCTTTTGGGACACCTTATGTGTGCATGAGTGCAAGGTGATATGTGAATGTTGCACTTGCAAATGTGAAAAATTTGTTGGTTTGGTGTGTGTTCAGCTAATGTCCTAGGTGAATGCTTGGGGCATTACACCCCCACCTCCACAATAGAAATGATAATGATGATAGATAGTGCATGTTCATGATGAACAAAGGAAAAACAAATGATAAAGATTGCAATAAAAAAACACCATGAAATAGAGTTACCATAAGTGTGAAACCCTTGTTGGATTGGTGTCACAACATGAATCACCCACAAGGAGTTGATAGAGGAAGAGGAAGCTTCCTCAAATATCTACAAGTGTTAGTGCATACAAAAAGAATCTTCATGAATAGAGAGTTTGTAGAGAGAGAGAGAGAGAGAAAGCTTGTCTTGTATAGAAGTCGCATGCCCAAAATGAGGGAGAGGGAGTTGTTTAAATATGAATCCCAAGTACTTTTCGAGGGTTCTTTTGGGTTGAGGCTAACAAGGTGCATTTCTCAAGGCAATAAGGCCGAAATTCAAATTCAAAAACCTTTGGAGCCAATAGATAGGATGCTAGCATAGACCGCTAGTGTCCTCGTGAAATTTTCTCTTGAAATGCTAGTTGTCAAGGGACTCCACCTAATTTCTCATAAAAGTAGTGAAATATACACATATCAAGAAAAGACAAACATACATGCTAAACTAAGTGCTAAGCCTAGTGTGAAATTGTAAGTGGTGACAATTTATGACACTACATTTAGCCCCCACTTTAGTGAGGGTATGAACATATGTTCATATGCACACTAAAGTATGAAGAAGACAAATCTCTTCATCAAAATGTTGAAGAGATAGAATGTCACTAAGTTGAGATATGTGATATCCCCAAGATTAGGATTCTACCAGTCTACAATGCTTAGATAAAGAGGTTACACATACACAAGACACATGGCATAAATCGCACATATACACATATATCTGACAAATTAACAAACACAAGATGAGGTTGAATATTATGTCAAAACAACTATGGTTAGCAAAGTAACATGGTAAAATTTGAACATACACAAAGCATACACAGAGCATACATGGAGCATACACGAAGCATACATGGAACATAAATGAAGCATAAATGGAAAATAAAAGCATACAACAACAAAGTTGGTAAACCATATGATCCAATGCACCACTAACACTATCTAAAGCAAAACACAAGCAAACAAAAGAAACATTTTGAGTCAGCAAAGTAAAGAGACCTCAATATGAAAGGTTGTCTCAATACCATGTGTCGTCCCCAAAATATAACAAAAATAAAAGAAGACAAAAACTAGAGGAATTCTAAAAAGGAGATAGAAGAACATAATGATTCGATTCAGTGATAACTTTAAGAAACCCTCTTTTAAAAAAGATACAAAATCTTGGCAAATCTTTCATTTTTTTGGAAAAAAAAATATTAATTTATATTGGCGAATCTTTTCTTTTTTTGAAAAAAAAAAAATTATTGACGAATTTTTTAAATCACTAGAAATTTATAGAAAATCCTGGCGAATCTTGACCAAAAATAGGTAAATGCATTAATTACCATGGCAAACCCTTCCTTTTTAAAAAAATTAAATTCCTATGGAAAAGTAAGGGGCCTCAGGGTGGCAGTGATTGACTAGTTTAAGGTGTATTGCTTGTGTCTATAATTCCTTAATATTTTAAATCAAACATTGAATATTTTAAATTGGCCATAAATTTTTTTCACCACCATTGATTTTATTTATAATCTAATAGTTTGGGTTCTATTTCATGGGCCAAAATGTACCTGCGGAGCTCCAATGCCCATGGGGCCCCAAATGCAATTTTGAGCCCCATGGGTATTAGAGCTCAATGGGTATATTTTGGCTCATGGAATTTAACTCTAGCTGTTAGATTATAAATTGAGATCGACAAACCAAATATAATTTCAGGCTCGATGGGCATTGGAGCTCTGTGGGTACATTTTAACCCATGGAATACAACCCCAACCATTAGATTATAAATAAAATCAATGGTGGTGATTAAAAATTGGCGATATGGCCCTAAAGTAACCAATAATTATATAATATTATTGGTGAATTAATTTCATTTTCTACTATAACTTATAAAATATAGGCGAATCTGATCTAATTAGGTATCGAATATTGTGGCGAATCTTTGAGTTTAAAAGTTTAATAAAATAAATGTTCTGGTGATATAACCAAGACAAATAAAATTTTGTAAAAATGTGGCGATTTGGGTTGCCTTACATGTTGTACTATTAGCCAAATTTTGAATCCCCAATTTTAACTATTAGCCACTAGCAAATCACTAATTTGATTGATTGTATTAAAGAGAGAAGACATACAAATAGATAGGGGAGCAATCAATATGAAAGGGAAAGGGTACATGACTCTGGAACTAGCTTGCTCTGTCACTAGGGGTTATGCAAATCAAAATACCCTCATGGATCACAGGTTAGCAAGTTGTGTTATGCTAGGTGGCCATGACTGTAACAAGGTTAGGTCATATGAATCACACAGGATAGCAATTTGTGTTATGCTAAGTGGCTTATAGACTATACGGATCACATGCTAGCAAGTTGCATTATGCTAGGTGATCATATACTATTAATGCCTCAGGAAGCACATCAAAATTCAAAGCCTCAAGGAGCTTTATCCAACAACAATGCCTTAGGGAGCACATATATGAACAATGTTGTAGGGGGTGAATTGATAACCACGCCTTAGAGGGAGCTATGAAAAACACCACTACAAAGGGGGCACATCAATAAGACAAGGCTCAGGAGGCATGAATGAAGAAGGGTGCATGCATGGATGTACAAATGGATAGATAATATGCCCCCTTAAAATATTAGCATGCATAGTATGCAAATATTTTAATGAAAATAAAAAGGGGGAGATAGAAAAAAGGGGATCCATAGGAAGGATGCACACCCCCAAGAACAAGTTGTCACTACCCCCTAGAGTACAAGTGAGAACAACCATGAAAAAGAATATCATGTTGCTACCATAAAAAAAAATGTTGGAGTCTGTTGCAATGTGATGACAAAAGTGGCTCGATGCCATAACAAAGGAGACTCAATCATAATGATGTAGACAAAATAATGTTTATTATAAAAAATGAATTGGACAGGGGTGGTCCTCA
Organism: Cunninghamia lanceolata; assembly: GCA_027924645.1. Classification (NCBI taxonomy): domain Eukaryota; kingdom Viridiplantae; phylum Streptophyta; class Pinopsida; order Cupressales; family Cupressaceae; genus Cunninghamia; species Cunninghamia lanceolata. The sequence goes on from BSBN01000209.1 coordinate 7,132,890, forward strand.
TCTATCACTCGTTATTTGAAGAAAGAACAAGTGATACAACAAAAGGGAAAATGTGAGCACAAGTGTCACAAAGGTGTTGAATTTTATCATGCAAGGCTCAGTATTCACTAGTGGAATGACCAAGCATTCAATGATATGCACAGAAAGGAAGTGTTGATTGATTGTTTTGTGGAAACTCTTTGTGTTGAAGGAGGAAGAGTGATCAAGCAGGCCTTGAGTAGACTTGGAAAAATACACTCTTGTTGGGTTAGAAGAGAAGAAGTAGGTGGAGTAGGAAGCAAACCTTTTTGTTGTGGAGAGAATCTTGATTTCTGAAAAGAAGAAGCCATAGAGACCTTAGACAATAGCGAAGGGGATGTAGATAGAGGAGAAGGCCAGAAACCTAAACCTACTTTAGAAAAGTTTAGTGTCAGTTTCATAGGAACCTTAACTCCTTGTTCTATGCACCTTAAATCATTTTTGATGTATCCACGATTAGAAAGAATTTTGAATCCAGGCCCATAACGTGTCTTTAGATCAGACAAAGGAGGAGAGGCCAAATTACTAATCTTGTTGAAATGAGAAGTGTAATCACATGTTGAAGGAGTAGTAGCCGAATTTACATGAGGAGAAGGATGAATCTTTTTGCAAGTATGTGGATCCTTGTTGAATGTTGAGATGCCAAGGTGAGGAGGGTCAATCTTATATTCAACAGGTCCATGGGGTGAAATCTAAAGAGCCCCAATCATCACTAGGACAAGCATTAGAAGAAGAAGGCACATCATCATGAATGGAAGATGATGATGGTGTTTGAGAATGTGTTGAAGTAGAAGAAGTTGGAATAGTATATTTGAGTTGTTTAGAAGAAATATATTGCACAAATGAAATAGAAGCCATCTTCGGGATTTCACTTTTAGATTATGAGATTTTGTACTCTCCAATAATGGAGGGTGTAAAATCTAGTGAGCCCCAATTGTCACTGAACTATGCACTCAAAGGCAAAGCACTATCCTGATCATCATTATTGTTAGCAACAGAGAATAGTGGGTCAAATTTTGTTGAAGAAGGAATCAAATTACTGAGAGATTTTGAAACAGGAGGTTGATAGCTGACTTCTGCTTGTAAGAAACTTTGCGGATTCATATTAGCCTCAACTGTATAAAGTTTTTTGTTATCAATGAACTTCATTGTATGATGAAGAGTAGATGGGACTACCCCCATGGCATGAATCTATGGTCTACCAAGAAGAAGATTATATGAAAGAGCATTAGGCATGCCATGAATAATTGTAGGCAAAGTCATAGCTCCTATCCCAATTGGTAGTGTGACTGTCTACCAACATTATCAAAGCCACGAATAGAAAGAGTATAGGGTTTGATAAGAGACATATCTACATCAATTTTGCATAGCAGGTCTATGCTACAAACATTAAGGCCTGATCCATTATCAATTAGAGTATGCTTTATTCCATTTCTATTAGTGATGACCAAAATCATGAGAGGATCATGTTATTTTTGAACTTTGATAGAAGGTAACTCATGTTGCTGAAAGATGATATCAAAATTTGTTGCATGCATACAATCTAACAAGGCTACTACGTCATTCAGTCTGATAGAAGGTGGGACGACTACTTTTTGTAGAGCCTCATAGAGCATCCTGTGGTATGCAGGTGAGGTTTGGATTAATTCCCTGAGTGAGATCTTAGCTAAAGTAGCACGAAGCTGCTTGAAAAGATCATATTCTCTACCAGCATTCTAAGAAAGATGAGGAGGCTGTGGAAGAAAAGGTTGAGAAGGGGAAAGAGAAGTGGGACATTTGATCAGTGCTTGTTTACTTTGCTTGTTGTGATGAATGTTGTATGTGTGAGCAACCACGTGATAATGAGGTTGTTGCGACACATTTTGAACAAGTTGCTTATTTTGAGTAAGTTGTTTCATAAAGTTGAGATTGTAACTAGGAGGTCGAGGTGGGTTTGGAATACCTTGAATAGTGATCACAGGGTTAGATTATGGTTGTGGAACATCGAAATGAAGATGCACAACAATTTTAGGTTTCGCAGGTGCTTTTTGGGAACCAGAAATATAAATTGTGTTGATTAGTTTTTGACAAACATCTATCTGTGGGGGATCCAATGTGAGTTTTGACTCTTCATCCATCAATGCTACATTGTTAAAAGGAAGGGCATTGGAATGAAGAGTAGGTAAAGTGATGTTAAGAAAAGTGTTGATGGTTGTATCCTCTTGCACCAAAATATCCTCATAAGTAAGAAAAATTTTGGGAGAGGGATAAAAACAATAAAGTGACATAGGAAGAGCTAAGTCACCATCACATGCCTATAATGGAACATTATTGTTAACAACTTTTTGAGCAAAAGTGGATAGTGATGTAAGAAAAGAAGAGAACATATCTAGAAATAAATTAAAAATGAGGTGAGTTTACCAAAATGTAATGAACCACATCCAATGGAGAAAGTGATGACAAGACGGATATGTTGATTATTAGTGTAAATAGTGTCGTTATCTAACTAGTTTAGATATCACCTCTTTGAAGGTTTGACCTATTCATACATAGGCTTAAGTTTACTTAGTATTTTAGGAGTTTGTCTCATTTCGTCATTTGTATTCACACATGTGAGATACCTATTTCCTTTTGGCTTGCCACTTGCCCTCACACATGTCATGTGAGTTAGACAAGTGTTGCATAGTTGTAGAGGTAGTCAATAGTTCAGTTCTACCTTCCTACCTCCTTCTCCATGCCTATTTATGCAAGGTTTCTCGCTGTATTTTACACACTCTCATTGTATATGATAGATATGTTATTGTGCTCCATTTTTCACTTGTGGAAGGTTATTTAGTTTGTGCTTGTTGATCTTGGTTGCTCCAACATGGTATCAGAGCCATGCTTGCACGTTCCTTCCTGAATCAGTGACTCTAGCACTTAGTCCTATCATCGGAGCATCGTGGAGTGATACAGACCACATCGTTGAGTTCAGAAGGCCTGAAACAGTCAAGGTGACCCTTCGAACAATGTTTTTCGATAAACTCAACTTTTTTCGAAAAAAATCTTGTTAGGGTTTGTAAGGCCTCCAAATCCATACCATACAGATTTTTTCCAAAAATGGAAATAATTTTTAGTAGAGGGCAATTTTTCCCCTGCAACTAATCGACATTTATTTTGGTCAAAATTTTGAAAAAAAACTAGCAGAGGGCAAATTTGCCCCCTGTAAAATTTGATTTTCGGTTGATTTATTCATTTGTGCATATATTGTTTATCTTTGTAGGCTTGTTCAACCTAGTTATGGGCTCCTCGGCCCCATCTTTGTGTCATCTTTTTTGGGCCTCACGGCCTCTTTGTTCAAGCATTTTTGTATTAGCTCATCCTCAGGCGGTCTTCAACAGGCATTCTCTGTGCATTCATATTCAAAGGACATGACCCCTACCCTACTAACTCAAAGTTCACTCTCCTCATTGACATGCCACGTGGCCCCATCTTGGCTCTTGTTTGTTTTTGCAGGCATCGGCCCTCCTTGGCCTCTAAAATTTTCAACATGTTCTAGCCATTCATGTTGTGGATCCAACATATGCACAAATAGCCCCATTTTGTTTTGGGTGGCCACAAACAGTCCCGTGACTATTCTTGGTCTAATCGGGTCCTTCATAGCCTTCTCAGCTCATTCAATGACCCTCATCTTGATTCACTTAGGCCCCTTTTGGGCATCCCTACTACCTGATCTGCATCATGATGACCTTCATTTAGGGTATTCTACATCAGCCCACAATTCAAGGCTTCACCCTATTCACATTTTCAAGTACATTGGTTCCTTTTGGCCACCTTTGACATCTTTTACCAGCTATTTACCAATATTTTGGAGGTGCCACAATGTTTACTTGATTGGGTTTCTTGGCATGTTCATCCTTCTACCTCCCTTTGGTACTCTTTATTCAGCCTATGTCAGCTTTGGTTTGATCGTTCCTACCAGATCTACCTTGGTCAAGCTCCTCTTGCCGATTTTGTTCACTGTCATAGCCAGCATTTGCATATCAAGAGGTCGTGGTTTCAAGACTGGTTTGCTCTTTCAAAGCTAATGCCCTCACAAAAATTTTATCATTGTTCAAAGTCTTCCACCGAGCTATCAGTCAACATTCTCTACACATGTGTGTTTTCTTCCATTGTGCAACTCTACCTTTCATTGGCCCAGCTCAAATTAATTTGTAGGCCCTATTGAATGTTTAGTTCAACGGTCTAAGCTACCAAAACTAGTCTCTGCGCCATACTCAGCACACCAAGTTGCATTTGGACTCCTATTTGGACTTCTCAACACCCATGTGTCTCTCTTTGACTACGTCGCCTTCCTTTTTGGCCCACATTTGCAACAACCTCTGATGTTTTCAATGCACCAGTTGGCCACCTCACACACTCACTTGGCTACATCAACTCAATCAACCTGAAGATTTGGTCTTCTTAGCTCTCAGGAGACTCCTTTTTGGACTCTGAGATTTTTTTTATGGCCCTTCATTTGCTTGCACAATCATATTTTGGTTGGGTTACTACATTTGCTTTTATTTTAACATATGTTACTATTATCTATGAAAAGTGGGAATGATGATGATTAGATAATGTTTTAGATAGATTCAATCAAACCCTCCTTTCACATATACCATTCAAGGACATAAACTAATTCAAGTCACTTCTCTTGCAAGAGGACTCAGCTATAGATTTGGTGTCACTATGAAATGATAAGGAAAGTTGGAATGTATTGATAAATTTGTTAAACCCTAGTTCAATAAAGCCTTAAACCCTAATTATATTAAATCGTATAGAGATGGACGAAACACAACAAATTATCACACAGGAAGGCACTAAATGTAGATTAGAAACATACCAAGATTTGAATTCCATAAAGTGGAAACTTCAGGGACACTGGGGCAGGCGCCCTAGTCTAACAACCCACTTTTTATATAGATCTAGAACTGTGAGGTGATGTAGACAACAACCTGCTTTAGAGTTTCTAACAATGGGAATTAGGAGGACATTGGGACGGGTGCCCTTGTCTAGAAGGGAATATTCTCTACTCTTTTCTTTAGATCTTGAATCTTTATTATCTCCTCTGATCTCCTACAACTCCTCTCTGCAAGATCCTACACCTGTAACCTGCAATCACAAGAGAGGGGTTGGGGGTTGTGGTGTTTAGGAGCTTGCCTCGGTCAAGCCCCAAAATGGCATTCAAGCCTTCCAACACCATTCTTAGATAGAGTGTGTGTCCTTGGTCAATAGAGGCAAAATCAAATGATAAGATAGATTGATTGAAACACAAATACATATCACCTTGGAGGTGAAAACCCTCATGGAGATGAAGTGCCTTCAAATCATGAGGAAATGAGTTGATGGAGCCAAATCTACAACAAACACAACACAATTTTGCTTTGCAACACAATGAATGCCCTTAATGCTCTTTGCTTGATAATAATAAGTTCACCTTCATCAACTAGGAGTAAAATGAAGTCCTAAACATGTTTCTATATGCATTCCTACTAACATTCGTAATTCAAATTGAAAAGGCCGACAAAGGGAAACCTTTTAACGGTCATAAATTGACACATTTAAATTTAGGACCTGGCAAAATAGGTCTAGACTAGGGCGTGGGTGCCCAAGTCCAGAGGCATATTTTTGGTCATTATTCACATTGAATTGGACCCCTAAGCCCTATTTGACATGGGTTTCAGGGGATTTTGCTACGGGATGAGTTTTACACATGCATGATTAATCTAAGGGGACCTAGGAGGTAAACTAGGAGGTAAAAAGTCCTAGGGGGACATTTTACGACATAACATTTAGCCCCCACTTTAATGTGTGTATGATCTTACAACCCATACATGCATTAAAGTAAGGTTGACAACACATCAAACATGCCAAGCACATGAAGCTAAGGCATACACAAAGATTGAGGAACTATGTATAGCCCCTAGTCTCAGGTAAGCACTAGAAAACACATTGAAGACATGCAAGACACAATGAAGATAGTAGGAAGCACACAAAACATGGAGAATACAGTAGGAAGCACGTAATACACAATGAAGATGTGAGAGTAGTCACGCAAAACACGATGAATACATTGATATAAAATTTTCATATATGAAATAAAATCCTACCTAAGGGGTGGTGTGAGCTCATCGCTACACCCTTGAAACCACCAAAAATATGCAATACAAAACCAAAATATAGGGGGAGCTCATCGCTACACCCTTGATACTACACCAGGGGGAAAATACGCCAAACAAAACTTGAGTGTGGGGGGAGCTCATCGCTACACCCTTGATACCACACAAGGGGGAAGACACACCAAACAAAACCCGAGTGTGGGAGGGTCTCATCGCTACACCCTTGATACCACACACAGGGGAAGACACATAAAGAAGACACATAGAATACATGAGCATTTTATAGCATGCCATAGACATACTATACATCTTATACATGGCAAACATGAGTGATGGAAGGAGCTTATTGCTAAGTCCCACCATCTAAAACATGTTGCAGACACACCTGACAGTTGAGCTTATGCTACAACAACTTCCAAAGACACTCTTAAGGAAGGATAGCTCAAGATCCAACCCCACCTCCCGATGAGGACTTTGTATAAAATGATGTGCACTAGCTTAAGAGATACACCATCTCGCCCTCCGCAGAAGGGCCTTGTATAAAAGGATACACACTAGCTCAAGAGATACTTTATCTTGCCTCGTGGAGAGGGATTTTTTCTTGCAATTTAGACAAGGATGTGTACTAGCTCAAGAGATACAACATCCCGCCTCATAGAGAGGGCTTATAAACACGCTTTGTTAGTGCCAAAATCATCAGATAGATACCATTATATATGTCCCCACCTTAAAGTGGTTGATGTCGCTTACTGATATCAAGCACATTAAAGTAGAGAGAAAACATGCAAGGGAATAAGAGATCTCACAAAGCCCATGCCCCCAAGGTGACATGTGCTTACGATCATCGAATGTTCCTACAAACACATTGATATGATACACTAAGATAAACAACAATATTAAATCATGAAAGCTATGCATGAAAACCATCACATCAAGGACCAAGGCTATACACACGGGTTCGGAGCCGAGTATAACCGTTGGTCTATACTATAGGTACCTTGGAACCGAGTGTAGCAACAAGGTGAGATACCATTCAAAGTGTACAAGAGCAAATTGAATGGATTGTAAAATGTTAGTCACAAGAAATGCCATAAGATGATACATCACATGAGGTGATTCTACTAGTCAAACATTGGATATATATATATATATAGATCAAGCCCATCTTCATATATGGACTAGGTCCATTTTTACTTTCTTGCTGAAGGGACACGCAATCCATATTAGTATTTTATTGTTTTCGTCATCTTCCAACTAGGTAGAATCACTAAAGAAGGTAAATAATAAAATGAGAGAGGAGAACAAGTGCCTTAGGAACACCACGTAGGAGGATGCCCCCAAAACACCCTCTGCAATGCTATGCCCCTAAGGCATGAGACACAACAATAAAATAGAGGAGAGGCAAGATAGAAGAATGATAAAACAAATAGAAGAATGGTCACAACAGAGGCGGTCTCCTGTATCCTTGACCTTACAAGAGTATCAAGGGTCATCCAAGGAGACCTAAATGACACATAACACATCATGGGGGAACACAACACATAAGAGGAGCTCATGTAAGTGAGCAAAGGTATGCTATGACAAAGGTGACCAACAGGGTTAGAAATACTTACCTGTGTATACAACCGAACTAGCAATTGTCGTCGAGAAAGTCATCTTCCTCCCAATCTCAAATGCAAGAGGAAAGAGGTACATAAGGTACAATTACTCAACTAAAGTTATCATCCTTTAACTCTTTGGCCTTAACCTCTTCTTTGTTTGATTCAATATTAGATGGTGAAATGATCTCTTGTTATGGTGGTGTATTTCAAGCCAAGGCTTATCTTTTCCTCCTTCTTTCTCTAACTAGTCTATTTCTTCGTGTTTTATTAGTGATGTTGGCAAAAGAATTATCATGATTTTCCATAGTTTTTGGCATCTTAGAAGAAGAAGAAGCATACATGTGATTATCTCTTAATGGTGCAATGCTTTGTTTTTCATGGGTATCTCTCGATCCCTATAAGGATGATGGAGGAGGAATATTAGCAAATATCCCCTTAGCTCACAGTCTAGGGGGTTCTTGTAATGTAGGTTGTTCTTTATTTGTTGTTTGTTGAATAGGGGGTCTGACCAATTTTGATAGTAATTGTGCTTTATAATGTCGATATCCCAAGAAAGTTTGATCTATTCATGGTTCAGGTTCTTCAGTACGTTTGGGCCAAAAGTAATTAAGGATTATGTTTTTCTGCATAACCATAGGTTGCCATTGACTATGGTGAACAGTTCATATAGACTCATGGTGAGGAAATTTTAACCATTGTGAAGGGTTGAAAGGATAGCTTCCATATCTTTAAGCCATGGGTGGCCTAGTTTTATACGGAAGAGGTCAGATGTAGGGATGATATCGAATGATTGTTCTAAAGCTTTGTCAAGCACTTAGAGTATTAAAGTAATCTTTCCTATAGTCAGGAGGAAAGCTCCATTAGGTGTTTTTATCATCATGTCTATAGGCTCATAAGTTTCTTGTATCAATTTATGTGAATAAAGGAACTCTTCCGTAGCAATGTTAGTCATGCAATTTGAATCAACAAGGGCTCCTCTTACCGGAGTCCACATTATGTTAACAGTAATGTAAAGGGGACCTTCAATGTCTCCCACTATTTTATCTCATGGTGTAAATGCTATTTATAGTTCAGGGGTCTTCCTTTTCTTATAAATTTGGGTAGAGACCATAACATTGTTTTTATGATGAGAAGCCATAGATGTGAGACTATTTTGCACTAACGCACTTGTTTGAGGAAAAGGGGTTATTAAAAACACATGGAGTTCACAAAAAACAAAGTGGATAGAGGAAAAAGTACTACACAACAAGGCAAAGTAAGTATTTTTAAATGTTTTGATCAATAAAATGCAAATGAGGTGTATGAACACTTAGTGTTGAAATACACAATGTGTAATTAAAAATATGCCAATTTTTAAACAATATTATAAAATGATGCAAAATTTTCAAATGACTAATGCATGTATGTTTTAAAATGAATGCAAGATCTGAAATGAAATATATTTATGAAAATTGAAATGAAACAACACAAATGTATGCTTGTTTATGAACCTAAAATGCTCAAAATTTTCACTTTTTTCAATGTAAATGCACAAAAAATGTTATAAAATAATGCACAATGATGGATGAATGGAATCTAATCTGATATATTTTGTAATATAGATTAGATCTGATGCATAAATGGTGCTAAAATCCTAAAATGCTTAATGCACAATCAAAATTAGGGAAAAATAGATGAATATTTTTGTTTTTGTTGAAATACATAATGTGTAAATGCAAAATTTGAAATCTAAATGCAATAACACACAATGATGAAACACTACAATCCAAAATCAGATTTTAAAGAGTGTTAAAATGAGTAATAAAATCTGAAACAAGATTTTAATCACAAACCCTAGCTTTTGAAATTACTAGGTTATATGAAAAATGCAAAATTTCAAGCAAACCCCTAGCAAATGAGAGATGCAAATGCAAGGTAAATGATGATAAAAAGATGAAATGCGGTAATTTATCTCAAATCTAATGTAAATATCAGAAAATTAAATATTTTTGATGATATGCCAGGAAAATAGTGCAAACCATGCCTTAGTGCAAGCAAAAAATATTTATTTTTATCAATTTTTTAAATTTATGCAAGATTTTTGAATGTATGATGATGAATATGAGATGAATGAATGAAAATATGATTAAAACACTTAGTAAGATGCAAGTTTAGAAAAAACACAGGTTCACCAAAATGTTATACATGAAAAGTGGGAATGATGATGATGAGGTAATGTTTTAGATAGATTCAATCAAACCCTCCTTTCACATATACCATTCAAGGACATAAACTGAGTCAAGTCACTTCTCTTGCACGAGGACTCAGCTATAGGTTTGGTGTCACTATGAAATGATAAGGAAAGCTGGAATGTATTGATAAATTTGTTAAACCCTAGTTCAGTTAAGTCTTAAACCCTAATTATATGAAATCGTATACAGATGGGTGAAACACGACAAATGATTGCACAGGAAGGCACTAAATGTAGATTAGAAACATACCAGGATTCAAATTTCAGAAAGAGGAAACTTTGGGGACACTGGGGCAGGCACCCTAGTCTAACAGGCCACTTTTTCTGTAGATCTAGAACTATGAGGTGATGTAGACAGCAACCTGCTTTAGAGTTTCTAAAAATTGGAATCAAGAGGACATTGGGGCAGGTGCCCTTGTCTAGAAGGGAACATTTGTTGGGATGAAATATTGGCCTTCTTTTATACTATTTTCATATGTTTTAAGACCTTTTCTATATGGTTCTGCAAAGACTTCAGAGACATTATCTCTATTTTATGTTGTTTCATATATACGTTCCAAAGACTTTAACCCTATGCTGATAAATGAAATAAGGTGGTTATATTATCAAATGGATGGCTTAAATTGTTGATATGCATGTAATATAGATAGGATTTCATAAGTTTAATATGAGAGGTTGTTTTGTATATATATGCTGGAATGATTAACCCTATGCAACTCTAGATAAAGAATCCAAGGAGGAGTAATTGCAACAGAATATAGAACAGAGGAATTAATGAGAATGTAGTCCAAGTTCTAGACATGACGATCGGTGGAGATAAACATGGTCATCATGGGAGAATAAATGCAAGGGAGAAAGAAGACTTATTCTAGAAGCCTCATTAAAGTTTATGAATTTTATTTATGAGCTATTATGGTTAGAATTTCTGTTTGGATAGGACTCTATTTCCTTTGTTCCAGTTAATAAGTTGATCTCAAAACAATATCCTAATGTCCAAGGATGAATTGATGATCACAATTAGTTAGAAGGTTGCATAAGACTCTCCCATCTTTATATAAGTTAGGGGATGAGTTCGTTGATTAGTTAATTGTTATGTTTTACTTTCCATATAGCCGTTACTTTGTTACAGTTATCAGTTATTCCAGACATGTTCTAATTTTGAATAAAATTTGAAGAAGATTCTTTGATCTGAATTGAATTCAACTGTATGTTATGGGATGTGTGAAGATCTAAAGTAGATTTAATCCCTAGAAAAAGTGAGATAGTTCCCTAAGCTGGCCACTCAAGGTACTAACTCTCACTTTGTGTATTCTCTTATTTATTCATACATTTTTAGTTAAATTGTTTCATTCTATCTCATGTGCTATATTGTGAAGCAAGTGAGAAATCTTGATTGATATTTCCAGTAATTGTGATTCATGAGTAGAGTGCATGTTTTTAATCCTCCAGAGATTAGTGTTAGACTTTTCATCATTTTGAGTTATTTAGATTAAAACTATAATTTTCTGTTGAATACAATTATCTTTAGCTTCTGTTGAGGGTACCCGTAGCAACTAGAAGTTTAGACTATTTTTGTTGTTTTACATTTCTATTTATTGTTTTACATTTCTATTTATTGTTTTACATTCCTGTGCATTCTAGTAAGTAGAACTAGACAAAATAAGAATTGTTTAGGTTAACTTAGAATAGAAATGAGTCTTGAAAGCATAGATAATGCAGGCATCATCATAAGCTTACACTCCTCGGTCGATAATTCAATGTAGGAATGCAATGATAGTGGACTGTTCAGTTAGGTTTAACCCTGAATTTTATTTAAGTCTACAACACATTAGTTTTCCTCTACATTTTTGGCACCGTTGCCGGGGATGGTGCTATCTTCATAGTCTCATTAGTTAGGTTTCACATGCTTTTATAGTTAAATCTTGATTTTAGCATTAGATTAAATAAATTCATTTTTCAAGAAACACTAGGCATTCTACTAACATTGTGCAGGGTCGCTGAAACATAAAACTCAAATTACTGTATGCGGAGGCAAAGAGATACTCGAGGTAGATTCCTCCCATCAACTTCTCAGAATAACGAGTGCACAGTTGATTTCAACAATTACACCATAGGAAGTGTTGAAGGAGAGTTTTCTTTTTCATCTTCATCAACACCCCCTACATCTCCATCAACTTCCTCTACTGCCACAGAAGGAACTTTTAGAACCATGGAAGATGTAGTAGAGGATCCTCCAGGACAAGCTACATTTGAATTCCCTATACCAGACCTAGCACGGGCAGCTACTCTAAAAAATATACCACCTTCTGCGTTGCCTATTATCTATGGTTTGGTGACTGAAGATCCTGACACTTTCCTGTTTGAGTTTGATGTTCTGTGTAGGAATTATGATTATACCACTGATCCTTACAAACTCAAGTTGTTCCCTACTACCCTAAAAGATGCTGCTTTAAGATGGTTTATGGGACTAGGGAAAGATGCCATTCCAAACTGGGATACCATGAAGACAAAATTCCTGGCAAAATATAAAGACTGTTGCAGAGGACATGATAGGAGGAAAGATGAAATCTTTAGGATGTCACAGAAGGAGGATGAGCCATTAGAGGACTATGTTGAGAGATTCCAATTTGCCTTGAAGAAAAACCCTCAAAATAGGTTGTCCGAAGAATCATTGAAGCTGGTCTTTTTAAGAGGAGTCAATGACGATTGCATGGATGCCCTAAATCTCATTGGAATAGGGGATACCTCCCAACTTCCCTTTGAGGATATTTGTACAGCTTGTAAGAACTACTCTAGGACTTTTTCCAGAAAACCCAGAGGAGAAAGAGTAGCCATTGCAGGCAAGGCAACTAATGGAGTTTCTTGAGTGGAAATTAGTAACTTGCTAACCAATACGAAAGAGGATATCATTAGCCATATGGCTACACAATTGGACACTCTTCACATCAAGAAAAAACAAGAAGAGGAAGATGCAATGCTCACTGAATATTGCCCCAGCTGTAGACAAAGGAAAGCCAATTGCAAATGCAAGAGGGTGGCTAGTATCCAGCAAGAAAGGATTGAGAGACCAAAGTTACAGCAATTTGAAGGAGAGGACATGCAATTATTCTTCATTTCTCAAAGAAGGCCATGGAAACAAAGACAAGGTATGCCTCCTGATCCACTTAATTTTAATCCTCCCTTTCTTGCTACAAACTAGAATTATTCTACTTGGAATACTCAGCAATGGCCTGGCAATCCAAATACATGGCAAAACCCAAAATGGCAAAATCCCCAATGGCCTACCTCACAAACTGGTTGGAGTCAACAACAACCTAATTCCTGGCCTCAACCAAGTTTCCAAGGCCCTAACTATAACCCCCAGTGGCCTACTCAATAGCAACAATGGCAACCTCAATGGGATAAGGGTCAACAATGGCAGCAAAATGCACCCTTTCAGCAACCCATGATTCCATCTCAGCCACAACAACCTACCTTAATGCCACCATCAAATCCTCAAAATCCACCTCCTAGACCTACTCAAATCCCTGCCCAACCTGCACCTAACCCTAACAGTAAGCATGTTCAGCAGGCTTATACTAACGAGGTAATGCAATATCCCACCTATGGGGTGGAGGTGAGTAATGTTCATCTTAGATCAGGGAAGCAACTTGCAGGTCCTTCATCCCCCCAAATTACAGAACTTGAAGATGAAGAACCCATAGGGGAATCCTCTGATAAAATACCCTTAGAATCTGAACCAGCCCAAGATACCCAGAACACCTTGCATCAGAAGTCCCATCCTTTTCCTGAGCGCTTGGCTATCCAAAAACAAATTGTCCAACTGGATACTGTCCTTCTCAACCAACTTAAGGATATCAACATTAAGATCCCTTTAATCCAAGCCATTAAAGATATTCCTATCTACACCAAGACTATTAGGGATCTTTGCCTAAAGAAGCCAGGAAGGAAGAGAATAGACCCCCAAATAGTGCATGTGTTAGGTAATCTTGCAGACATCATGTTGGGTAATATAACTGTTCCAAAATATACAAACCCAGGAAGTCCAGTGGTGGATGTCAAGATCAATGGGACTCTGATTAAGAACACTCTGATAGATTTAGGTGTTTCTATTAATGTCATGACCAAGGAAACAATGCAGATACTCCAATTGAACAATCTTAGGCCTACTTAGATAGTTCTTCAATTAGCTGATAGGTCTACAATCAAACTTGAAGGAGTCATAGAAGATTTGGTCATTACATTAGACTCTTAGGAGTATCCAGCTGATTTCATAGTTTTACAGCCCAAAGTTAATCTTGCTGGCTATCCTCTTATTCTAGGCAGACCATGGCTTGCCACTACTGATGCATTTATAGGTTGTAGGTCTGGTAACATGATAATATATAATGGGACAGTGACCAAGAAATTGGTGTTGTATCCCCCAGCCCAACCATACCATGAACTTGAGTAGACCATTTGGCCTTTCCTGGAAGAAGAGGACACTTATTCCTTGTAAACACTAATGACTATTGAACACAGCCCCTTGTTAGACATTCTAGATGAAGATGAACTAATTGCTCATGTCCTCCACAATGATTGTGGAAGGCACCCACAACAGCAGGATTGCCTATCCTGCTGGCAAGACCCTCTGTGCACCATAATACCAAGTAGTTCATCAGAAGAGGTGTCTCAAATATTTCATGCTTTATTACCTTAGCAATGCTTACCTCTGTTACCCAGCCTTGATTTGTCTTCTATGCAAGAACTATCCAAACAAATAGAAGTCAGACCAGGAAGGATGTTGAATATTAATAATGCCTTGACTGATGAACAACAACAATCCTTGCATAGAATATTACATACACACTCAGCAGCATTTGCTTGGGATTATAATGATATGAAAGGCATTGATCCTGACTTGTGCATGCATAAGATATACATAGATGATGGATACAGACCCATCAGGCAACAGCAAAGGTGCATGAATCCAGCCCTCAAGGAAATTGTTAAAGCTGAGCTACAAAAACTTTTGGATGCAGGATTCATATACCCCATTTCAGATAGTGAATGGGTTTCACCATTGGTTATAGTCCCCAAGAAAGGTGGCAAATGGAGGGTCTCTGTTGATTACAGAGAATTGAATACTGCTACCAGGAAGGATCACTTTTTGTTGCCTTTTATTGACCAAGTTCTTGACTCTTTAGCAGGCAAGAAATATTTTTCCTTTCTTGATGGCTTTAGTGGTTATAACCAGATTAAGATTGCTCCTGAAGATCAGGATAAGACAATGTTTACCTTCCCTTGGGGGACATATGCATACTTTGTCTTACCCTTTGGCTTGTGCAACGCTCCAGCTACATTTCAAAGAGCAGTTTTAAGCATTTTCTCTGATTTTGCCCATGACAATATGGAGATTTATATGGATGACTTCACCACATATGGTGACACATATGATGAGGCATTACAAAACTTGGAGAAGGTATTGAAGAGGTGTACAGAACATAACCTCTCCTTCAGTAATGAAAAGTGTTTTTTGATGATGACACAAGGAATAGTCTTGGGACATTTCATCTCCAGTGTTTGCATCCAAGTTGACCCAAAGAAGATTGAGATTATATCTACCCTGCCTATTCCACAAAAATAGAAAGATGTTAGGAGCTTCCTCGGCCATGCAGGATATTACAGGAGGTTCATTCAAGATTTTAGCAAGATTGTTACCCCTCTATTTACCCTACTAACCAAGGACAGTGAATTTGAATGGACATCAAATTGTCAGATTTCTTTTGAAAAGATAAAAACATCTTTGACACAAGCTCCTATCCTCAGAGGTCCGAATTGGTCACTGCCTTTTCACATCCATACTGATGCATTCGATTTTTCCATTGGAGCAGTCTTGGGCCAACAAGAAGGAAACAAGGAGTATGCCATATACTATGTAAGTAAGAATCTGCAAGGAGCTGAGTTAAACTACACTATGACAGAGAAAGAGATGTTAGTAGTTGTTTATGCAATTAATAAGTTCAGGCACTACATAATTGGTTACAAGGGTTTCATCCATACATATCATGCAGCCATCAGATACTTGATGAATAAACCCATAGTAGGTGGCAGACTTGTAAGGTGGTTATTGTTGTTGCAAGAGTTTGATATTATAATTGTTGACAAACCAGGCAAAGCCAATGTTGTTGCTGATTTTCTATCCAGACTACCTACATGGTCTTCAGATGGCGTGGTTGATGATTCTTTTCCTGATGAGCATCTATTTTCTCTCACTGCATACACACTCCATGGTATGCAGATATAGCCAATTATTTGGTTACAGGGAAGATTCTAGGATATTTCTCTCCAAGGGAGAAGAGGCAGCTAGTTCATAAATGTTTCTCATACTCTTGGATTTTTGGATTTCTATTTTACACTAGACCAAAAAATATTATGCGAAGATGTATCAGGGAGGATGAAGTATTTGATGTAATGAAGGCTTGTCATGATGAGCCTTGTGGAGGACATTTTGCAGCTAAACGAATAGCCTTTAAGATCCTAACAACAGGTTATTACTGGCCAAAGCTTCACAAAGATGTTGTCAAGTACACTAGGAGTTGTGATAGATGCTAGAGAATGGGGAGGCCTACTAGAAGTGATGAGATGCCTTTGCAGCCACAAATCTCACTGGCTCCTTTTGACAAGTGGGGTTTGGATTTTGTGGGGCCTATATCTCCTTCATCAAACAACAAAGAGTGTATCCTGGTATGTACAGACTACTTAACTAAATGGGTTGAAGTCAAAGCATTACAGTTTGCCAGAGATGGCAATGTGGCTAAATTCTTGTATCAAGACATCTTCACTAGGTATGGTGTTCCAAGAGAAATAGTAACTGACCAGGGACCACAGTTTACATCTGATTTAATAACCAAATTGGTTGCAGAATACCAGATCGGGCATAAGAAATCCACACCATACCATCCTCAGGCTAATGGTTAGGTAGAAGTTACTAATAGAGAAATTGAGAACATCCTGACCAAGACAGTGCAACTTCATCGAAAAGATTGGGTTTCTAGGCTCCCTGAAGCAGTTTGGGCATATAGAACAACTTGGAAGACAACTACAGGGTTTACACCTTATGAGCTGGTCTATGGCAAGATTGCAGTCCTGCCTATTGAATTTGAACACAAAACCATGAGGACAACAATGGACCTAGGAATGGATTTGACCACTACACAACAAGAAAGGCTACAACATTTGATTGCCTTGGATGAAATGAGACTGGATTCCATTCATCATACAGAGGTCATACAGAAGCAAAGGGAAAAATGGCATGATAAGTACATCAAAATAAAGGAATTCACTACAGGAGACTGGGCACTACTTTATGATTCAAGGTATAAGGACTTCAAGGGCAAGCTTCAGTCATGTTGGTTAGGCCCATATGAGATCAAGTATGTCTTTCCTAATGGTGCAGTTCAATTGCAGACTATAGATGGAGTTCAGTTTTCACTACTGGTCAATGGGCATAGGTTAAGGTTGTATAAAAAGCCACTTCAAAAGGATAACTTTCTTGTTTCTTTAACTACTTAGTATGTTACTCATGATACTCCTGATGTTGATGTTGTGATACCAGAATATGCACATTCAGATGTTGTGACACTAGAAGATGCACATTCAGATGCTGATACACCAACACTATCCAGTGATGTGGAGGTTGAGTTGCAATACTCAACCCCTATTGTTGAAAATTAAATTTCTTTGTCTTTACTCACATGCACACACTGCACAATTTCCATGGTTACAACAAGTTATTTCCACTAGGACCTATTTTTCACTTATTCAGTTGGGACCTAACTCAGCTAGGACCTGTTATATTATGTTTACATTTACACAGTTGGGACCTGACTCAGCTAGGACCTATTATATTATGTTTACATTTACATAGTCAGGACCTGTGCTGCAGGCGCCCATAGCAACATCTGTATACTTCTCTATTCCATTACTTGGTGAACACTACCTCAATTCTCCCACCCATTCCATATACCCGTATTCCTTTCAAATTGATCCATTCATATTATTCCAAGTGTCAATTCACCTTTATGAGTTGGTACTTTCATCCGCCATCTTGCACTATTCCATTATAACTTTGTAACCATACAACCAACTTCCCATTTGCCGCATGCATATTCTATCACCTCACCAGTGTTGTTCACAACTTCCAAGGTATGTTAATTATTTCATTTCGATGTATATGTACATTCAACAACTTTCCATTAATACACTTAGATTTCTTTTTATATTCATGTTTACTCGGTTTATTTCATGCATGCGATGTATATTACCACCATTTCTTTTAATCACTACTTCTCCATCTATAATACCTGCCATATGAAGTGTGGTCACTTCATAATTAAGTTGGGGGGAGGGGTTTCTTTTCGATGATTGTCATTTGATCATTGTTGCCTTTACATTTTTGCCTTTGAAAACCTTGTTTAAAACCTTACCTTTTAAGAAAACTAGACAAATACTCTGCGCCATGAACTTACCTCTGTCAAATAATGAATTAATACCCTAAGGAGTTATGGAGTTATAGTGGAAAAGCAGGAAAGAGGCAAATTGAAAGACTGGTTTTTCGGGGTGGTGAGATGAAGCAGTAGAAATTGAGCAGCAAAAGTTGACATTGTGCAGAAAATTAACACTGAAGAGTTATAGTTCACAGTACTAATGGGAGGAGATGTAATCAGAAGGGAACCCTTGGCACACAAGGAAATATTGGAGGATGTGCTGGTTCTTTCACTCTTTACGAGAGTAGGTTGGCTTGATTACTTCCTCAAATTGACAGAATATGACGATGACATGGTAAAAGAATTTGCACTTACTCTGCAGTATGATGAAGAAATGGTTAGAGGATTGATAGTAGATGCTTCTGAGCTTGAAATTGCTCAAGTTTCAGGGTTGACTAGAACATGGTCTGAGTATCTAGCCAGGGCTGATGCAACTGCGACCAGGGAGGAGTTTTGTGAAAGAGGTGAACACCTAGATTCTACCACACAAGGTACCAAATGACTATCTCTTCCATATTTTTGGGGGAAATGTGCTTTCTATATTATCAAGTATATTACTTGTGATGGTAGATATAATATGCTGTATACTGCACATCTTAAACTGCTCAACCATTTGAGACATGAGAAACTTGTCAATGTTCCCAATTATTTGTATAGTATGATGAAAAGGATGTCTTTAGAGTATCAGAGACAACAAGAAGACACAACTCTTTCTCACCATTGTTTAATAGCTTTGTTAGTAAAAAGGAGTTTAAGGATTCAGTACCCACAGATTGAGTGGGAAGCCTTTAAACAATGTGTAGACATCTCAACACTCTTAGAAGCACCAGAGCCAAAAGAAGATATTCCACATGAAACTGAACCCCCTATTGAAATTGAGCAGAAGAAACACAACCTGAGAACCCTCCAAAGTTTAGGCCTGTATCAGTTGAAGAGCCTTCAACCTCTACTCCTAAAACAAAAAGAACCACTTCTTCAACATCTGGAAAGAAAACAAAGAGTAAGAAGGAGAACAACAAGAAGAGGAAAAAGGTAGAAAAACATGAGACAGTTACTCCTAGGCGATCGGGGAGGTTAAGGAAGCAAGGTGTAAAAGAGAGTTTTTGAGCACCAAAGAGAAGAAGACAAAAATAAAGGCCATCAGGATATTGATCCAACTCCTCTAAATCTAGATTCAGGTAGAGGAGAAAATCCTCGTGAGGATGCTTCTGTTGACGCCTATGCAAATGTTAATATGTCTTCTAGAAAATGAAGGTACATTCCTTCTTTTGATTTTGAATCAGAAGATCTGTTTACTACCAGAAAAATGGGAAAACCTATGCCAGATGACTTTGCTAAGGAAATTTTGATGCCCCTGAAAAAGGGAATGATGAAAATTTTGAAGGTGAAAAGGAATTATTAGAAGACAGAGATATTAGGAAGGAATTGCAGGAAGCCCTAGACAGAATAAGGCAACTTGAGGAATAGTTAAGGGGTTATGAAGAAAGAGATAGAGAAAAAGAAAAGAGGATTCAGGTGTTGGAGGAGAAGATCCAAACTTATGGCCATGGTTCTAACTTAGATTTGTTGGCACAGATGGTTGAAAATAAAACAAGATTGAGGAAGAAGAAGTACTTACTCTCCAACCTCCTATGGTAAAAACCCCAAAGTACCATACTACGTTGTCCTTGGGATTTGAACTAATGAAATTAGGCAAAAGAAGGAAAATTGCGAAAGAGAGAAGCATAACCTTAATGAATCCGTTGCAGAAAAGGATTTGAAGACTAAACAGTTAGACCAAAAGTTGACAGAGGTTATTGAAAGAGCCAAGAAGATTATGGGATGCAGACCTCCATCAAGAGTGTATGCACTGTTCTTAAAAGAAAATTTTATCATTTTTTAGTTTAACAGATTTATCAATGATCAACCTGACTTGCATTCAAGGTTTATCTTTTGTAGTTACTTAAAAGAGGTCAGCCTAGAAGAACAAGACCAATTGTGTGAGTATTACCTGCACAATTATATGATGGATGAAGATACATAATGGAATCCCTGCATTTATGTTGGAGACCTACAGGTCAGAGCATTAATGTCATATTTCAAAAATGAACAACTCAGAGGGTTATTGATGGACCAATATGAAGAGCAGGAAAAGAAAGTACCACTGCAACTGAGGAAGGAAGCCTTGGAGCCTGAAATCATCTTGACCCAATGGTTACCATTACTGTCTCATAAAGGACCAGGTAAGGTGATCATGGATTTAAGACTTAGGGACTATATAAGAATACAGAGGATGGCAGTGTCTATCATCCAAAATTGTCAGAGGTATGTGCAGAGCAGATGGGACAATTTAACTCTAGAGTTACAAAGAAAGGAACCCCATTCTATCCACAACTTCATGAATATGCTTGAGAGATTGCGCAGGTATATCTAGATATCAGAGAAGAAGGGAGTATCACGGTTACCTCTCACTTATTAGCCTCCTATCTTTCTTTATCCAGTGCCACATTGGACAGGAGGGAAAAGTGAGCAGTGTAGGCGTGCTGCGCTGATCAGGATAGAAAGACTTGCATGCTATAATGGCTTCTACCTCAAGTAGGGACAAGGAGTTAGGGAGGAAACAGACCTTAGAAGAATTACTTTGCATTATAACCATCTACCATAGATGTCTAGTTCTATAATTTTGCTTAGGGACAAGAAAAAGTTTAAGTTGGGGGGAATGTTGGGATGAAATATTGGCCTCCTTTTATACTATTTTCATATGTTTTAAGACCTTTTCTATATGGTTCTGCAAATACTTCACATACATTATCTCTATTTTATGTTGTTTCATATATACTTTCCAAAGACTTTAACCCTATGCTGATAAATGAAATAAGGTGGTTATATTATCAAATGGATGGTTTAAATTGTTGATATGCATGTAATATAGATAGGATTTCATAAGTTTAATATGAGAGGTTGTTTTGTATATATATGCTGGAGTGATTAACCCTATGCAACCAAATAAATAATCCAAGGAGGAGTAATTGCAACAGAATGTAGAACAAAGGGAGAATGTAGTCCAAGTGCCAGACATGACGATCGGTGGAGATAAACGTGGTCATCATGGGAGAATAAATGCAGGGGAGAAAGAAGACTTACTCTAGAAGCCTCACTCAAGTTTATGAATTTTATTTATGAGTTGTTATGGTTAGAATTTCTGTTTGGATAGGACTCTATTTCCTTTGTTCTAGTTAGTAAGTTGATCTCAAAACAATATCCTGATGTCTAGGGATGAATTGATGATCACAATTAGTTAGAAGGTTGCATAAGACTCTCCCATCTTTATATAAGTTAGGGGATGAGTTCGTTGATTAGTTAGTTGTTATGTTTTACTTTCCATATAGCCGTTACTTTGTTACAATTATCATTTATTACAGACATGTTCTAATTTTGAATAAAATCTAAAGAAGATTATGTCTTTGATGTGAATTGAATTCAACTGTATGTTAAGGGATGTGTGAAGATCTAAAGTAGATTTAATCTCTAGAAAAAGTGAGATAGTTCCTTGAGCTGGCCACTCAAGGCACTAACTCTCATTTTGTGTATTCTCTTATTTATTCATGCATTTTTAGTTAAATTATTTCATTCCATCTCATGTGCTATATTGTGAAGCAAGTGAGAAATCTTGATTGATATTTCCAGTAATTGTGATTCATGAGTAGAGTGCATGTTTTTAATCCTCTGGAGGTTAGTATTAGCCTTTTCATCATTTTGAGTTGTTTAGATTAAAACTGTAATTTTTTGTTGAATACAGTTATCTTCAGCTTCTATTGAGGGTACCCGTAGCAACTAGAATTTTAGACTGTTTTTGTTGTTTTACATTTCTATTTATTGTTTTACATTCCTGTGCATTCTAGTAAGTAGAACTGGAAAAAATAAGAATTGTATAGGTTAACTTAGAATAGAAATGAGTCTTGAAGGCATAGATAATGCAAGCATCATCATAAGCTTACACTCCTTGGTCGATAATTCAATGTAGGAATGTAATGATAGTGGACTGTTCAGTTAGGTTTAACCTTGAATTTTATTTAAGTCTACAACACATTAGTTTTCCTCTACAATATTCTCTACTCTTTTCTTTAGATCCCAAATCTTTATTCTCTGCTCTAATCTCCTACAACTCCTCTCCACAAGATACTACACCTGTAACCTGCAATCACAAGAGAGTGGTTGGGGGTTATAGTGTTTAGGATCTTGCCTCAGTCAAGCCCCAGAATGGCATTCAAGCCTTCCAACACCGTTGTTAGATAGAGTGTGTGTCCTTGGTGGACAGAGGCAAAATCAAATGATAAGATAGATTGATTGAAACACAAATAGATATCACCTTGGAGGTGAAAAACCTCACGGAGATGAAGTGCCTTCAAATCATGAGGAAATGAGTTGATGGAGCTAAATCAAATCTGCAACAAACACATACAAACACAACACAATTCTGCTCTGTAACACAATGAATGCCTTGAATGCTCTTTGTTTGATAAACATAAGTTCACCTTCATCAACTAGGAGTAAAATGAAGTCCTAAACATGTTTATATATGCATTGCCGCTAACATTTGTAATACAAAAAGGCCGACAAAGGGAAACCTTTTAACAGTCATGAACCGACACATTTAAATTCAGGACCCGACAAAAATAGATCTAGACTGGGGCGCGAGCGCCCAAGTCCAGAGGCCTATTTTTGGTCATGATTCACATTGAAGTGGACCCCTAAGCCCCATTTGACATGGGTTTCAAGGGATCTTGCTTTGGGATGAGTTTTACACATGCATGATTAATCTAAGGGGACCTAGGAGCTAAACTAGGAGGTAAGCCATAGGGGGACATTTTACGACATAACAGTTACATGCTTGAACTACTATATTTTCTATTCCTATAGGTTACTTAATTTTTGTAACATTTTATATTACCATACCAAATCATGTTACATTTAATATAACAACGACATTTGTTGTTACAACTAACCATTCATGATTAGATAAACTATTATCTCCTTTACTGGTATTCTATGTAATCAAAGCATTCAATTTGTTAAACTATTGTAACCTCAAACGACCAAATAGGATCTTTTACACCAGACAGAGATCACCAAAGTCCTTCAAAGTGCCCACATAGGGCCTTTTTTTCATTTTTCCACAGAGATCGCTAGGGGCTTCTTACTTACCGAAGGAGGCATTTTTTTCAAATTGTGATATCTTGTAAACTGTTTATCCATTTTTTCACGAATCTATAGTCGACGAAAATGTCTTTCCATCCACTTTGCTTCAGTGAAGTCAAACTATTTTTTTTTCCTTTTTAACTAGGTTTTTAATCCCCAAAGTTCATTGTAATAACAAATTTTGATAGGGCATAAGTTTTGCCTACGACATCAAAATTTCGCGATTTTTTTTTAAATTGCTCAAAATTTCACAAGGAATCTAAATACACATGTAATTTTAAGATTCAGATAGCCCATCTTGTAAAAATCACCATGCATTATAAACGGTTGATTTGGCATCCAATCTTAACACAAGTTGTAATTTTTCTTGCATATCTTTCTAGGGGGCTTCTAAATCAGTCATAGTCCTTTTTTTTGGGGGGGGGGGGAAATTTCATTTTTTCTTAGATAGTGCTTAAAATTTGATCATGTATATTTATGTGGATAACACACATACTCTCTTCCATTCAAGTATTCTCAATAAACCTCGTAATAAATGGAAGATCAAATGTGGATATTGTGGGCTAAAACAACATACATAAGAAGAATGTTATCATTGCAAAATTAGTGAACTACGACAATAAATTCTTCATGCATATCAACTTTCTATTGATCTTAATAAAGCACTTGCAGAAAAATCTTGTCTCACTAAGCCATATCGTGAGACACCATCAGTTGGGTATGTACATGGTAGTCATATGACTTACATTGAGATCCCATCTACACCATCATCACCTGTTTCTACATCTGAATCCAGCGTTGATATCTCCATGGCTTCCAATAATTCTGTGCACGAGGATATGATTATTGTCTTTCCAAATCCACCACTTTGGGATGCATATCTACTTGACATTTCATGTCTTTTCATAGAGTCCCACATTGCCAATTTGGGAGACACCATTGAGGATATCGGTCTTCTTTCCGATTGTAGCTTCAATAAACTTGCATCAGCCTTGTCTTCTTCAAATATGATTGCTCTTACCTTGCCTACATCAGCTTCTATAGTGACAGATTCTGCAGATATTTATGAGTCCACATATTCGACTCCATCATCATCTATTTTGACATTCTCTGTAGTAGTATCAAATTCTTTTGGGTCCAGTTATCACTATACATATATGGTCCCTATACCTAAATATCAGCATTTGTCACATGTAAACATTGGCTTGGAGATCCTTGAGCATCCTTCAAAGACATCATGGGCATCATCTATGTCTTTGAATCATGTGCAGAATTTAGAGACCTTCATACTTCTTCTTGTATGTTCCTATCTAGAATGGGAAGATTATTTGCACACTTATGTGGTTTGATTTCTTCCTAAGGGGAGAAATGTTGTTCTTCATTTGTGGATCATCTTCAACATCCAGTCTCGAGCATCTACCAACACTACAGGAGGTATTTTCAAGGGAGGTTGCATGGTTAGTCTTCTCATCTCAATTTTGGGAGGATCAATTTCCTCGCATGAGGTTCTTTACTTCACATTTTCTGGGGGGGTCACATAGACCTTCTCGTCTTTTCTCTCCTATGGGGAGAACATGTATTGTACTTTAGTGTTAGAAGTGGTCCTTGGGGGGTCATGTATAGTCTTCCTTCTCTTCTTTCTTCTTCACTTGTATAATTCTATTTGTATCATTTCTCTTTTAGAGGAATTTTTTTCCCACGGGGTTTTCTTTCTTTCTCCACTTTATGAGAAATTTATTTGTACATGGGTACCTAACATGGCCTAGTAGCCAGGAACCATCATCATCTTTGTATAGCTTCTCCCTAAGTTGCACTTAAGGGGGGTGTTAGTGTAAATAATGTCATTATATAACTAGTTTAGATATCACCTCTTTGAAGGTTTGATCTACTCACACATAAGCTTAATTTTACTTAGTCTTTTAGGATTTTGTCTCATTTTGACATATGTGCTCACACATGTGAGACACCTCTTTCCTTTTGGCTTTCCACTTGCCCTCACACATGTCATGTGAGTTAGACAAGTGTTGCATGCATGTAGAGGTAGTCAGTAGTTCAGTCCTACCTTCCTACCTCCTTCTCCTTGCCTATTTATACAAGGCTTATCATTGTATTTTACACACTCTCATTGTATATGGTAGATATGTTATCGTGCTCCACTTTTCACTTGTGGAAGGTTATTCAATTTGTGCTTGTTGATCTTGGTTGCTCCAACACTGATGACATGTTAGAAGGTAGAAGTTTTTTATTTTTTATTTTTGTTTTCTAATCTAAAAGAAAAATGTTTAAGTGTTTTGTTTTCTACATTAAACATACAAGATAAATAAGATCTGCAATATAAATGTTGAATTAATTAATCAATTAATCAAACAAAACAAAGACAAAGAAGGTTGCAAGCATGTTGGCTTCACCAAAATGTATAATAGAAAAAAGATCTAATCAATTATGAACTAACTAGATCAATCTTTTCTATCAAACATGTTAGAACACAAGCCACCAATGACTCTAGGCTTGGTTGTTGTCCCTGGAGAAGAGCCAAGCTATTTTGGTAGGGGCTTTGTTCCTTTGTTACAAAGATGAAAGATTGATAACAAATGTATTGATTAAACTAAGCAAAGTGTAGAACAAAGCAAGTAACTGGGTAAATGTGCAGACTACTGTTACAATTTCTAGAAAATATGAGTAGAACAAAAGGGAGTAGATCAGATGGAACCTGGAATCGGAAGTAAGAGCTGACTAGGTAGGGCACTAGTGGTGGGCACTAGAGTCCTTAGGGTTCATAGAAAATAAGTGCAGGACAAAAATGAGCAGATCTGAGGGAACCTGGCACCAGAAACAAGAGCTGACCGGGTAGGACACTAGCGTACGATGCTAGTGTCATTAGGAATCTGTACGGACAAAAAATTATGTTTGACGATGTCTGTATCTATTCCTTCTATCTCTCTATCGCTCCTTGATGTTGAAAACCTCCCGTTGTGATCTGCATACATGCAAAAGGGAGAAAAAATGGTTGTGTTGTATAGGGGCTTGCCTCAGTCAAACCCCGTGTTGGTGTTCCCACCTCCACAACAACAATGATAATGATGATAGAGAGAGTGTGTTTGCAATGAACAGAGGAAAAATAAATGATAAAGACTACAATAAACAAATACCATGAAATAGAGTTACCATAAGTGTGAAACCCTTGTTGGATTGATGTCGCAGCATGAATTACGTACCCCCAAGGAGTTGATGGAGGAAGAGGAAGCTTCCTCAAATATCTACAAGGGTTAGTTCATACAACAATAATCTTCACGAATAGAGAACTTGTAAAGAGAGAGAGATCTATTTTTGTAGAGAAGTCGCATGCCCAATATGAGGTAGAGAGGGTTGTTTATATATGAATCCCAAGTACTTTTTGAGGGTCCATTTGGGTTGAGGCCGACAAGGTGCATCACTCAAGGCAACAAGGCCGACTTTCAAATTCAAAATCCTTTAGAGCCAGGTGTTGGGCGCTAGTGTCCTCATAAAATTTGCTCTTGAAATTCCAGTTGTCAAGGGACTTCACCTAGTTTCTTAGAAAAGTAGTGAAATATGCACATATCAAGCAGAGCCAAACATACATGCTAAACTGAGTGCTAAACCTAGTGTGAAATTGTAAGCAGCGATAATTACAACACTACAAGGAGTAGCATGAATGGCTTCAACAACATAATTAA
Organism: Cunninghamia lanceolata; assembly: GCA_027924645.1. Classification (NCBI taxonomy): domain Eukaryota; kingdom Viridiplantae; phylum Streptophyta; class Pinopsida; order Cupressales; family Cupressaceae; genus Cunninghamia; species Cunninghamia lanceolata. Next base: position 7,160,259 of record BSBN01000209.1, read on the forward strand.
TGTTTGATATATGTGTAGCCATGATAAAAAAAAATTAACAAGGTGTTAGATTCCATCAAAAATGCACCTTTTACAATTAATGTAAGCAAAATAATCCTTATAACTCCAAAACTAATGTGTAAAAATAATTAGAAAAATTTGGTGGGCTTTAAACTAGCAACCTTTAAAGTCATATTAACATCTTATCTTTCCTTATCTCCAATTTCTCTAAACACATTCTTGACATATAAATTATCAACAACTTTATATGTAACCAAATCCAAAAAGCCTTCATAAAATTTTCTCACTAACTCACCTATCCACTGCTTATTAAAATCTTTGTTTCAATGTTGCTTTCAATAACTTTTCAAGAATAGAGAGAAATTATAGTATAGCAACTCCCACATCTTTCTTAATATTCATGTATACATAACTCTCTCATTTCCTTCTGAATGTTTTTGTCTTCATGTATTAGTATATTAATGATAAAAAACTTTCACCTCTTTTGTTATTTAAAAATATATTTTTATCATCTTTTAACATGAAAGATTAAAAATCATGATTTCAAAGTTTAAAATATATACCAAAATTTTCATTGCATCAAAGCAAGCCACCACCTCTCCTCTTTCATGTAGCAGAATTTTTTTTAACTTACACTCAACATTCACATGTTTGTTGGCTATACGATCTGCAGTTTGGAAACTCAATATTCACACCACTAACTTCTACTTCAAACTGCTCACTAAATACTAATAATATCTTTGAAACATTTCTTGGTTTCATTCTCCTCTTTGTCTTCTTTCCAAAACATTTTGAATTTTGAAATTTCTTTAGAAAATGACAAAGACATTGCAGTTTTATGAGACTGTGTTAGGCTGGTATAAAAATATCATTTTAAAATTAAAACAATCTGAATACTCAACTATAATTTGAATGGCCAGCACCAATTCTCACACTCAAATTAATGGCTTTCCATCCTCATTGTTCCCCCATAGCTCGACATCTTCATTGCTCTGATACCATATTGAAATGGTAAGCACAAAATTGTAGAATATCAAACCATTATTGCATAGAAATATAACAAAATAATGTATAATATAATATTGATATATTTGGGATATTTGGATACACACAACTTTATTTCTCATTACAATACAACATGACTTTATAAAGCCATTATTATTCCTGTGTAACTTCCCAAAACTACTAACTACTTCTACTGGAAACTAACTCCCATTTACTAACAAGAAACTAACCTATATTTATAAATTAATATTTATATGCTAATTTATTTATTTATTATTATTCTAAACTACATACTAAACTATATAAAATGATGTAATAAATCCAACACCATGCAGGTGTTTGGACAATTAAGTAGTTATGCAAGGATAGTCATTACCATTCTTGGGCAACTGATTTGTCAACTATCAATGGAATGTAGAAAATGATTAAAAAGGATTGAATGCTCTATTTGGAGGTTTGGTTAGCATATGTAGAACACTATTATTGCTATGTTGAGAGATGGACAATGAGTTATAGAGTTATAGAAAGTGCGAAGAGTTTTGTGGAGATAAGATAATTGATTTGTTAGTTGTAAATACTCGAAAGACCATTGTTATGGTATTATCTCCATGTAATTGCATTCAATAGTGAGTGAGATTCCATAAGCATACTCTTATTGAAGTTTTCACTCTATTAGGTTTTCTCTAAGGAAACTATGGTGTCATATGATTCTTGAGTTGTGCCTTTCTATTATTTATTTATGTTAGTTGTTTCATTTATTGTTTAGGAAAATTAATACTATTACATCAACTATAAGAGTCATTTGGATATATTATTAAGGGTGTAGAGTAGTGTTGACATTGAAATTCATAGTTAATGAGTCACTAGGGTAAATGATCCAATGATTTATGGATCATTACTAGCTTTCATATCAATAGAAAGAGCAAATCAAAAACATATTATTTAGGTCACTAGGGTGTAGAGTAGTGTTGACTTAGAGAACAAATCCATGACCTTGGACTTGACCCAGATATGTGAACTTGAGATCTAATAGAACACATATCTAACATAAATTCTAACACATTCTTCTAGTAGGTAGATCTCATTTTTTTAGTAGATATCGATCTAATTCTATAATATTGGACTCATTGCTACACATTATTTGGTTATATAACTAAATACTCTTATCTATTATATTTGCTTTCCTAAAATAACTATTATAGTTATCAAATTTATCAATCTTAACTACCATTAATTAATCTAAATTGATTTGTGATTGTCAATGAACTATATTTAATTAGCCTAATTTACCCCTAAGAAAACCTTATTTCGTTCGCAATCTTGTATAAATTGTAGTGAAAAGAATATTGAAACCCTCGAATACCATTATGCAACTATAGAGAATATTAACTTTTAAAGAAAAAATTCAAGGCAAAGCTAATAATTTTTTGATATAAAGTTTGACGATTTTGTTGTGCTAGAGGACAAAACAAATAAAATTGTGGGTAACATTGTTGCTTAATAGGGAGCAAATCTTAAACGCTCATGATTGAAGACATAGATTGACAAAGTGACATCCCATCTATACCTTAAAAGTCAAGTAATTGTTTTCAATAAAGTACATGTTCCATTTAAATTCACATCATTATTATATTAATGCTATTTAGAAAATAGAAAATGGTATTCCAAGCCCACCAAATTTATTGGGGCCACGCATGATTTGTGAATAATTTTAAAGCATGATATGGCGTATTTTCTTAATTCATATTTATATTCACTTTGATAAGACAAGGAGTATTGATATTATGAATTTAAATTTCACTTTAATTAGTTTTATAATGGTTTAAAAGTGCAAAGTGTATACTTTATATTTTATTTTATAATATTTTAAAAGTGAAAAGTGTATAATTTCTGTTTTAATTTTTTGATTTATATTGTTTTGTATAGTTGTTTTAAGTAAATTATCCTAGCATATGATTTTGACTAATTTGATATTCTCATTTAATCTTCGTTTCTAATTGATTTTAAGAAATATAACAATCTCTATTCAAACAATTTTTTAATTTTTAGATTATCAATTTTTATTATCAGGTCAAACTTATGTGAGTATAAATGACTCAAGTGAGTTCTGTAATGTGGGTTTCATCCTCATTCAAAATTCAAACTTCACCCTAGGCTAAAGCGAACTCATTTTCAACTAGTCATTATATACCAACTCACATGCCATTTTTTTTTTTTAATTTTGAGTCTAGGTCATGTTAGAAGGACATCACCCTAAGGCATTTGGATCTATCACTTAATATCAATTATCACTCCTTACCATATGCAAATTTTCACTTCTAACATTGTGCCTCTCATAATCACTTTTGCCCCTATCATACCACCACTCTTCATCATCTATTTCGATCGTGTCACCTCTTTGTGAACAAATTCCAAAACAGTAGTTTTTGTACTAGGACAAGCTACGTCACCCTTTTTACACATTGCTCAAATATCAAGTTTCACACACTACCACAACCACATCATTGGTATTTGTATAATTGCTTGTTGTCTTCCAACTTTATGAAAAAAATTAAAACTAGATCCAAGGACTTAACAAAGCACAAGATCCTTGCAAGGAATGCTCCAAAAGGTGGACCATCAATTTTTCATTATAGGTCCAAACACTTAAGGAAAATCTTTGTTTGAAGGTACTAAAGGTTCGTAACATCAAGGTGAAATCCACAATTAAAGGTCATTTTTGTGAGTAAAATTTGTGGGCACAAAAATCACTTCCATGGTCCAAAAATGACCTAGATTGGTGCACAATCACATAACTCATAGGTCATAATTTGTCTGGTATTTTAATCTTAGATTCACATTAGATTTTAGGTAGTAGCTAGCTATCACAGTCAAACTTACCTCCTTTCATGACTATCAAGGTACACATTTACCTTGTGTTATTTCATTGTATTTTCATGTCCAATTAAGTACATGTTTCCAATTTATCTATTTATCTAAGCTATTTTATTTATTATTTATTTATTGCATGCATTGACCATAGATTATTTGAGTAGGAATAATCTATTTCCTTACATAGCTTGACATTTGAACTTCTTTACATAGGATTTTGACCTTTTTTATTCTCTAATTTTTAGACTTGATATTTATCATTTTAGATTTGATTAGGGACTAGATCCACCATCATTTGTGTTGAGTTTTTTCTATGGTGCTTATGGTTTTATATTTATCTATTCACTCCATATTTGATTCCTACCCTCCCACACTTTGATTGTACTCTATTGTTTGATCATTCATTATGGCTTTTGAGATCATTCGTTTATATATCAAGGATCCTTATGTGATTTTATTGTTTTTTTGCATCTTATCCATAAAACCTTAACAACACTATCTCTTTCTACAACATGGAGGTGCTCCATGCTCTATGAATTCATTAGTTAATAGTGTTTCTGAATTTTGGTCTTACATAGGACTTGTTAGCATGTTTCCATTTTTTTAGAGGACTTTTCTTCATTTGTTCATGTGATTCATGATGATCATACACTTTATGAGACATACGATGTAGATGAGGGTTTATCCACTACCTTTTCATGATACATCTAGGATTTTGCTTCATGTGTTGTATGTAGTGAGGATATTATTTCTACATCTCACGATCATTCTCCTCTTGCATCTACATGTTCTCCTACATGTGTGTCTATCACTACCTCTTTTCTCAATGAGGAGGTGAGTGATGTGTTAGTTGATTTTGGCTTTTCTATCTATAATAACTATTGTAACACAATGAGCTTCATGATAATCATTGTTCATCTACCACTTGTGATGTGCCTTTATATGATTGTTCTTGATCTTTATCTTCTCATGATATGGTTGATGCCTCACGTATAGATATTAATGATTATTTATTACATGATGTTAATATAATCAATGTTTCTATTGCAAACATTATTTCTAATCTTACGTTATGTATATTAAGTACTTTATGCCCAACTTATATGGACTCACCTAGAGTTTCTAATTTATGTGATTATGCTTTTATAACTAATGATGATGACATTTCTTTAATTTTTTGATTAATTACATAACAATCTTCATAATGATTATTTAATTAATGATGTTGTGCTGATATTTTAGCACATAATACTACAAATAGTGATTATTTTCCCTGCTAACAAATTCTCATCATAGTCATATTGACATTATTTTATATCATGATATTTTAGATCATGTGATCCACATATTAATAGCTCTAGTGGTGACAAGAAATGTTATAATGGAGGTTTATATGTGTGTTAAAACAAATATTATTATATTATACATATACAATATTAAATAATAAAATAATAATAATATATTATTATTGTTTAATACAATTGCCAATTCTATGGGTTGTATAGTTATTATTGATCTATTGTTTTAATTAATTTGTGTTTAATGTATATATTTCTTTTGATTATTGGTGTAATTGATTATTGTTATAATGTTGAATAAGTGTTGTGTACTTTCTATATTTAATAGTTAGGTTGTTATTTTGAGTATTTTCTATTTTTGTCTATGTTTTAAAGAATTGGTGTTTATCTTTTGTATGTTTTTAACCCAATGTGTAAAACTACTTTTGATGTGCATATTTATATCTGCACACATGTTTAGGGGTGAAGTAAGAGAGATTCATCATTGTATTGGAGAAGAGTTGAGTTTTTATAATAGTGAAATTTTTTATTGTGCTGGATTTTTTACCTAAAAGTTTTTCCCATGTGAATACACTATGTATTGTCTTTGTTTTCCATTAGTCTATTTTTTGTTTCAAATTGTATATACACTACTTCTATTGTACAAATTTATCGGACTTCTTTTTCCGACTGCATTGAAAAAGCAGTGGAAGTGAAAATATCTTCCTTTGGTAGTACGGTGTGACTATCCATGTTAAAGTGGCGTGGGAAAAGAAGCCCAGCACTGTGGTAAAGTCTGCCTTCTGAAAAACATATCCTCCAAAACCAATCTCACGAAAAGTAAAAATGGTGGTAATGGATATTTTCCATACACTTTGTTTCGTACTATAAAGTTTCTTTTATCTACTGCCAAAGGATCTCAGTCCAACACCAACTACAAATCCAACGTAGGATTTAGAAAAAAGGCTCAGACCTGCGTGTAGCAGAAACACACTGAGGAGATCATCACGACATGAACATAAGTCTTTTTCAAAAGATTCAAAATGTATTTAATCTAATCTTTTCCTTTGAGTTTGACAAGCGGCAGATTCCAAGGATACTGTTTCCCGCATTTATCCCACATGGATCAGTTTAAAAGAAGAATAAATAGTTTTTAAACTGAAAGTAACCCTACTTTTCTGACAGAAAAATTTATTGTGGCATTGTTAAATGATACTAGTTGAAAAACCAAATGCAATAAATACACTAGTGTAGTTGAAAAAAAGAACTATATTATTGTTTCTAATGTACGAATTTTTTTTTTTTTTTTTTTTAAATTATTGTAAAATATAATATAAAATATAAGTTGTTTTTTTTTATAGAATTTATAACAATATTAGTAGTGTTTAGTATATGTGGTATTTTTGGTTTACTACTAGTATATTTATATTTTCAAAAATATATCTAAGGATATCTTTTTCATAGTTTATTTGAAAAAGAAATTGGAAAAAATAAAAAATAAAAACCAAAAAATTTTGAACATAAGAAAATCACAAAAACTATGGAACCAAAAAAGAAATTGGAAAAAAATAAAAATAAAAACGAAATTCAAAAAAATAAAAACTAAAAACTAAAAAAGAAATTAGAAAAAATAAAAAACAAAAAATCAAATAAGAAATTGAAAATAAGAAAATCACAAAAACTATGGAACCAAAAAAAAAGAAATTGGACAAGAATTTTTTTCCAATGAATCTTATTTACATGAATTTATTTATTTAAATATTTTATGATTTTTGTTTACATAATCTAAATGTTTACGGGAATCTGAATCTTTTAGCCCTTGCTGTGAGTGTAGAACGCCTCTCGGCGTAATTATAGATAAATTCATCATAACAAACTATTACATACAATGCCTACTAAAGTTACAATAATGACATTTGCAACATTAAGTTTGTAAATCATTAAGGATAAATATGGGTCACATATTGTTTGCATTTTTCTCTCCATTCTCATCCATCTATGTAGTATTGTTAGGCTATGAAAGATGAAGGAAGCTTGTCCTTCCATGTATAGTGACCATGTGTTGGGTTTTCATTGATAGCACAAACCCCTTTTGACGTAGATCAAGATCCAAGTGTCTTATCAGACAACTGAATAAGGCAGCAATAAACCAGTTAACTCACCAAAATGAAACAAGAATCTCTCATTTATTAGCAACAGGAGTACAAATGATGTTACAGCCTTACATGCATCAGCCTCAACCCCATATTCAGTTGATAAAACTCACAGAGTCAGATTACAGATCTTCCTGAAGAAGTTACAACAAAAAACTCTACAACTTGACCATTCATGGTCGTCCTCGATTGTCTCCTGAAAACATGAAATTCCCTCTTTTAAAGGTAGCAAAGGTAGTTTAAGTGCATTAAGACGGCCACTGTCATCGTCACATGAAGAGAACAAATGTCATCCCCTTATAAACATCTCGGAAAAAGGACATCATATTACTGGCTCTTTGGACCGACATTGATATGCAGGCTCTGGATTGGTTGAAATGGAAGTTTTCAATTGTATTTCCCGCTTCTGGAAGGTTCTAGATGATTCTACAAGCTAACCGGATGTGATCGAGCAACAAGACATGCTACAGAGCATCCTGATGGAAAATGTCCAGTTAGAAATGAAGCATTACAACTGGATATGGATACGCCGTAGGATGTTCAAATGGGAGATGTCCGCTTGAGAGATGCCCGGTTGGAATTGTACAGTTGGAAGATGAAATAGGCAACCAGAATTGAATATGTCAATAGGACATCCAGATAGAAAAATATCTAGTTAGAAATATATGTCCAGTAACCAGATGTGTAATATGATATCCGAATGAGATATCGAGATGGAATGCCTGGTTGAAGACAAGCAGTGTAGTTAGATGTGTAACATGATATCCAGATGGAATATCCGGTTGAAGACAAGCAATGTAACCGGATGTGTAACATGATATCTGAATGAAGTATTTGGATGGATGCTAAAGCATCGTAACCAGATCTGGATATGAATAGCAACGGGATCCGGATATAACAACTCAACAAGATGTCCGATTAGGAAAGGTCTGGATGAAATGCCCGTGGTAGCCTTTGCAAAAATTTTAGGGTTTTGTCAAAATCCCTTGGCTTGTCTTCAAAATTTCTAGGTTTTTTAATGTCTTTCAAGCTTGTTTCATGCCCTAGAATTGTAACCCTAAGACCTTTGATTGCCCAACCACTTTATTTTATGTTTTGTCATTGACCCCTTAGTCCCAGTTGCCAGTCAATCAAGTTATAAATTGAGTCATTTAAGTCATTCTCACTAACCCTTTTAGTCTAGGTAACCGGTCAAAATGTTTGTGAAATATTTGAATAAGTTAATACCTAAGTCTAAAGTTATGAGTTGTGTCATGTGATGATGACACTTGGCAGCTTAGTGCATGCCCACGGGCTCTAGAGACATGTACTTTGTCAGAGTTGTGTTGTTGCGCTATGTTGCCACCTATCTAGTGAGCCCAAGACTTCATCGAAGTCAATATGAAGGATATCCAACCAAGTAGCTCTTGTTTGGTCGCACGCTACTGTGGAGGACATGTTGTCAGATCCTAGTAGGCATAGTGCTGCTGCGATTTGGTGCCATGTGTCTTGGACCCGCTAATATCCATAGAAGTAGGAGGATAGTTCAATCCACTTGGCAATCACGCACAAGATCACTGTGTCAAAAGTAAGGGACCGAGAAAGGAGTGCGAGCATGCGATACAATGACACATGTCAAGGATCCAAGCTGATGTATGCGGTCAGTGTGATGAAGTGGATAGTTTTTCTCTCATGGTACAAGGTGATTGGCCGAGACTTTTCAATGCACACAGTGGATTTTTTATTCCTCTTGGGACATTTTGAACCATCAATCTTGCCGTGATGAGCCCAAAATCAATGATGTGCATTCAAACTTTTAATTGGTTCATTATAGACACCCTATTCGAGCACACAAGTAGTAATGGCAGAAGTGATTGTTACCAATCCGATTTTGGGTTGTTTGAAGTGAATAAATAGTGTGTTTGGGTCACTACAACGATTAATTTTTGTTGCACGATGATTTTTCAAGAAATTTGAGCTCTCCATTGTGTTCTAGTGAAAACTAGGGTTTGTGAGCAAAACTCAAGGAAGTGGTCTTTCTGAGTTGAATTTTGTCAAATTGTTCTCTATTTTTTTTCTTGTAGTTTCTTTGTACTTGCATAACCCTGAATTGTGAAAGGAAGAGCATTGATGTCAAGGAATTGCATAAACCCCTATTTAATGAAAGCCCTAAACTTGTAATTCGATAAAATGAGTTGTTCAACTGCTCAACCTTCTACCTCGAAGAGGTCATTAGATGAGGATTTGCTCATACAATTCCTTGGATCTTCCCAATGACTTGTAAATGTCTGTGGTCTGTGTTGGGACAAAGATGAGAAGTTTAGGCTTTCAAGATTATGGTTTAAGTTTGATTTGTATATTCAGTTTGTACCTACATCAATCTGAGGTGTAAGACTTGTGAAAGGCGTCACAGTTATATGCTTAAGGGCTGGAAGCAACAGGTCAAGCAAGAATGAAATGCACCTAAGAATCACAGAAATTGTTTGAGTAAAAATCTGTCTAATAACTATGTTTTGCTTCTGCGACAATAATTACTATAGGAATAGTAGTAACCTGATACAGGGACAATAAAAATGTGTGATAGTTCTAAAATGTAAATCTATAACTTTAAAACATTCCAATCTAAGAATTACAGCACGATAAAGTGCTTAACAGATGATTTAACATATAATCCCATAATCCATGATCATGTTGCAAATATTAAACACCTGTAGACACCCAAAATTGTCCCCAAATTTGTCCATGTCTTGCAACACCTAGTCAAATACATTATTAAAGACATCATGTAGTATTTTGTCCTAATCCCACTCTTAATTCCACTTAATCCATTAGCCAATTAATTAAATAAATTTTATTTATTTAATTAATTTCCCATTTATAATCCCATTTATCCTATCCTAATCCCACTATCCAATTATTTAAATAAATCTTATTTATTTAATTAATTTTCCAACTAATATTCCAACTAATTCAAATAAAATATTTGAATTAAGTCATCACCTCTCACCACATCCAAACACTTGTCCACTTCTCAATTTGAATCATGTGTGGTAGTACATCTTTTATTTAATATCCTTTTTATATACACAATCACACATGAACTTATTAAATAAATCTTTTTTGTGTACACAAACACATGTGAGCCTTATCCTCCTTTGTACACTTGTCACATGACTACACCTACCTTGAAGAGTGGGAATAACTAATCAATCCTAGTCATCCACATCATTCAATTAGCCTTTCAATCTCAATCATCCATTTGAATCAATCCTTGCCTATAAATCAACCCCCTCACAAGCCATTTGCAAGATGCATTGAATTGGAGTATCCTTATACTGCCGAAATCACATTAGAGCCTTTGCACCATTCATCTTTCATCAATTATCTTCCATCTATCATCTTTCATCTATCATCTTCATCTTACCGTTATGTTGTCGAATTGAACATTAATCAACACATCAAATCAATCGATCAATTCATCCTACATGCATCTATCATTCTATCTATCTGAGGTATTGAAGATTTGGATTAAGTAATGTATTTGTATTGTTTTATCATTTTTCATTTATCCAAATTTTTCGATCACATTTTGGTGAACCCGACGTGAATATGCCCAGTTGGATCTAATCATTAGTTTTTGCAGGTTTATGCACTTTAATTTGTAGGCTGAAGATATTTTATATTGTTGATTTTCTTTGTTTCGGACCAGATCTGTTACAAAAGGTTTTATGTTTTACATAGGTCTTGGAAAAAGGGGATCTTAAATTCATTGGAAAGAGGACTTCGCGACCTTTCCGAAAAGTGGTTACATTAAAGATTTGGCTTAGTATTGAAGGAGTTATGATGATTTGAAGTTGACCCTGCGATTCTGATTTTTTAGAAATTTTTAACACGCGACTTTTAGAAAAAAAAATCATATCTTCCAATCTAGCTAACCAAATCACATTCTATTTTTTGCAGGTGGTTAGAAATATTTAGATCCATTTTTCTAAATCATTATTTTTCAGATCTATGGTACAAATGAATTTTTTGTTAAAAAATAATATTTTTTTCAAACCCTAGTTTATGACATAACTTTTGCATATGGAGTTCAATTTAAGCAATTTTTTTTTTATATTGATTAGAAAATCATAAGAGATCTCATGGCCATATCTATTTTACTATTGGATGACATTATTTGCTAATTTTTTGCAGGGTTTATTTTTCAATCTTAACACTCTTTCATTGAAAACTTCATTTGGGCATAACTTTTGCATATTAAATCGAAATCCAATGATTCTTTTTTTGAAATTGCATAGAAAGTCATAAGGAATCTATTGGTGATATCTAATCTACTATAACTTGACTATTATTTCTTATTTTTTGCAAATTTGTCATTTTTTGAGCTAATACTTGTTTGTAGGTTCGCTTGTCAAAGGCCAACATCTATCAAATTACTAACGAGTGTGGTTCAAATTGTTTATGCTTGTCAAAGATCATTATAAAAAACTAATATAAAGTGGGTTCCTTATATTTCAAGGTGAACTCAATCCAACTTTTTCATTTTCAATTGAACAAAAAAGAATGTTTGCAATATCACACTTGGATTTTGGGCTTAAAACGAACATTGTTTGCTTTCACATCATTGAAATCAGGTTAAAATGAACAAGTGTCTTCCTACACATTTGGCTTTGGATCTAAAAAGAACAAGTGCTTGAACTGTTTGATCACACATTTTAATTTTTTAAAGGGCAATTAACAACTGCGAGTGTGAATCAAGTGTGTGTCAGCACCTCACTTGGTTTGTTTTTGTTACCCTTCTTAGGAGGCCTGCTTGGAGACACACCACTCCAAGGGACGACCTCAATCGAGGTGTGAATCGAAAGACACCCTCCTTTGGGAGTTGAAATCTTGTCACTCTTGGCTAAGCCCCAAAGAACTTTATACCTTTGGGAAGTGAAGGTGAAGGGTGGGTTACCCCTTTCTCCCGACTGTGTGGCAGGATTTTTCTTTCATTGCATTTCCTTAGTCAACCTTATGCAACCTAGCTTGAGACCTAATTGGTCATACCCACTTGACTAGTCATAGGGCTTGTTGATGTGTTTTCAAATGCTTTCTTAATCATCACATTTCATATTTCAAATTCAAAGTTGTTTATCTGTCTTGCGTGAGTGATTCATGTGTGTATATGCATAATCATTTGTTTGAACATTGTCAAATCAAGCTATAAACATCAAACACATAAACAAGTCATCCTACACATCATAATCCAACTCAATTTCATCCACATCATCCAATCTTGTCATTCCACATCATATCCTAATCATACCCAAATCAATTTCATCCTAAACATATCCTAGTCACACCCATACACATTCCTAATCATTACACATCATCCAATCATTCCAACCTAAATCATCCTAGTCACCTCTTTCACCTAATCACCATCACCTTAGTCATCCTAATCACACACCCTAATCATTATCCTAATCATAATCATCTTCATTCATAATCCAATCAACTTCATCTTAATTGATCCAACTCATCATCACACCTAATCATCGTCATCTTCCAATTATATCCAAACAACATCATATCCTAATCATACCCCAATCACTTTCATCCTAATCATTCCTCATCACTTCATCCTAATCATCAAATCATCATCCAAAACAATCCACATCATCATCATAATCCTAATCAAGCACTTGCCAAAAGGGTCTTAATCCTACACACATTGTGACAACATGCCAACATTAGAAGACCTAACACAAGAACTCATTCACATACTTCACCAAACACCAAAACCTTTAGACCAACGAACCATTCAAAGGGTCCATGGCATGATTCAACAACTTTAACTTCAAACAAGACAATCACCTCACTTGTAACAACTCATAGCACAAGCACAATACCTCATGGCCACTTGTCAATCCCAACAAGCACATCATCCTCTATTCATTCAACATCAACCAATGCCACCTCAACCTTACATGTCATCCCCCTCAACTTCATATCAACCTCATCCATCCACTTGTCACATCAATCCTTCATCAACCTATCACACCTCTTCCAATGTCAACCTTTATCCATATCACAACAACCATTATCCTATACAATCCCTCCACCACAACACCATCACAACTTCCAACACATTCAACCACAATCCTATGTGTCACCTTCACCATCACACCAATCTAATCTATCTACACATCATGTTAATGCCATATCAGCTTATCAACATCCACCCCAAGATTATCCAATTCATCATTCCAACATTCCAACACATCACCAAATCCATCCACAAGGCAACCAAGTGTCCTCAGAAGAAGCACCCTTGATAGACCTAAGTCCACCTTTGTAACAAGAAGTACATGCAATTCTAAATGGCCCTTTGTACATAAATCAAGCAAGCCCAAGTTATCCTATGCAAGACTTAATATCCTTTGACAAGGAAGATACCAATCTAGAGTGGCCTCCACCATCCAATCACATGCCAACACATAAACCAACAAGTCCTATCCCAGCACTTTCATGTGATCCCAATCCTAGTCCATTGGTCCATCACCCTCCATTACCTTTATCACCTTGTCATTCTAACCTTTCACCAAAACATGCAGCTGAGATAGTTTTACAAGACATGCTCAAAAATAAACTCATTGAATTTCCCCCCATCAACCCATGTGAAGAAAGTCCATATGATGAACATGACTATTGTACATACCATAGGACCAAAGGCCATAATACTAATAAATGCCCCATATTTTTCCCAATTGTTTACAAGGTGTATCAATATCAAATGGGAAAGCATGTCAAATCATCCCAATCCCATGTGTCACCCCCATCTAATCCAAGTCCTAGTCCATCCAATCCCACTATCCCTTCATCCAATCCAAATCCCAATCCATCCAATCTCATTATCACCTCATCCAATCCTAATATGTCCAATCCATCCAATACCATTATCCATCCACCAAATCCTAATCCTAAGCCCACAACACCATACACTATCATTATTCATCCCCTATATTGTCCATTCACCCATACCCTTGCAAAGGATGTGATCCATTGGCTACTAGCAAGGAATAGAACACCCCCATGTCAAACATCCAGTCATGACCCTATCAATGAGTCTTCCAATACCTTGTCTATCCCTTCAAGCCCATCATGTGATCCACAAGCCATCAAACCTAGTCATGAAGAACCTATCATGAACCCAATTCAAGAGTCATCATGCCCTAATGAGGTTAACCATCAAGAACACATCAATCCTATTCAAGAGCCTCCCACTTCCATCCAAGCAAGTCAAGAGGTATGTCAAGAGTTTAACCTTAATCATGTGGAAACATCAACCCCTTGTCTAAGTCAAGATCAAATCCCTTCCATGCAACCCATCCATAACATTTATCTTTTCCATGATCAAGATGGTATCCATAATGATGAACCTATCCATGAGCCACTTGATCCTATTCATACCCCTACAACTATTCATAAGCAAGACACCCAAGACCAAAATCCTCCATCTCATAAAAGTCTTGTTGACCTACTTGAGCATTCACCCCATTTCATGGCCTTCCTTCAAATAAAAGAGACCTCTTCACCTATTCATGATCCCACAACATCCAATTATCATGATGAGACACTTGCCCCCCAAGCCAACATAGAAGATCAAACGAATAACTTGGATCTTAACGTGCATAATGAACATAATCAAGATCCTAATGATCCTTCATCATCATCCACTATCGATCCCATTTCAAAGCCATCATATCCTATTGGTATTACAACCTTCATCCATGAATGTTCTTCCCTAGGACAACAACAACCATTGTCCTCCACCTCACCTTCTCCGCCCAATAAAGAGCTCAAGTCTAGTGTTTAAACTGCACCTAGTCCCATAGTCCACCGCATACTCCAAAACATGAATTACCAAGGTAAAGGCTTAGGCCTTCATGAACAAGGTATTTTGGAGCCCATCCATGTCAAGGTCCCTCCACGCTCATATGGCCTTGGATACACACCCCAAGGTAAGAAACCTAAATATGTTGGTACTTCCTCTACCTCCATGCATCCCAAATCCCATAAATCCTATCATATACCCAAAACATATGTTGCAATCCATTCTCCATCATCCTACAAATGTCAAAAGCATGTGACCATACATCTTGCACCCTCCACTTTACCTCCACTCCTTCCAACTTCTACTATCCCTCCATCCACTTTGCCTCCACTTCTACCAACGCCTAATTATCCACTTATCCATAAATTCCCTTACATTCCTAATCATGACCAAAAAATGCACATATTGTCTAAACATGAAGCTTTCACTCATTCCACCAAACCCATGGGATTCAAAAGTAAAAATTTGGATGCTTATACCCATAAAGTCAAAAATCCTAAGGATCCTCATGCCTTAGGATACAATAACAAAGAGTCAATGCAAAATCTATCTAAAAAGCTATCCAAGCCCATACCTCCAAAAGAAAAGGTCAAAACTAAAATGGTATGGGTCTCTTTAAGCAAAAATCAAGCAAATCAAAAGAGGCATCCACCTCTCAAAAATCCCAACCATCCACTTCCATCCAAAAATCCCCTTCCATTCTAAAATATGAAGTTCCTTCATCCCACAAGTCAAACAAAAATCATAAAAATACTAAGTCTATGTGGGTACCTAAATTCCTCCATCATCCATCCCCTACGCAAACACCTCCATTGCTTCTTACACCACAATCCAATCAAAAGCTTCAATATTTATCAAGGTGTGTGCAACCGTTGGTCATGGTTCCCTTCCATTCAACATTACCACATACCTCCATCTCTCCACCTTTTCTCCACTATCCTACATATCTTCCCCATCACCTTCATATGGTCCATGTTTTTCATAAACCTTTTATCCATCCTTTTGTATAAGCCCTACATAATCCACTATATACCCTTCATAATCCACTATCTACCCTTCATAATCCACATCATAATCCACTATCCACCTAATCCATCTCCCACTCCATTCAAATCCCCTACCAACATCTATGAGCATAATGACATTTGACATGGTCCATGTGATGACATTTATCTCTAGTGGGACTATCACCTTTCATGGAACTAGACACTTGAGTCCCTCCTATCCATTACCATGGTTAAAACCTACTCGTAGGTGCCATGTGTAATTGTCATCCCATCAAAAGTCAAAAAAAAGAAGAAAAAAAAGAAAAAAAAGAAAACAATCAAAAAAATAAAGAGAAATCCCTTCGTCCAATGGTGAAAACATGGTAAATAGGCACCTTGGATAAGTACCATGATGAAAACCTGGCAAACAGGCGTCATGTCTAGGTTGATCTTCTATGTCACTTACACTTGGGGGCACCTTGTCTCATCCACACTATCCCTCTTATCATTTCCAACCTATCATTTTCCATCATATCATGTTCTATCTTTGCATATCCTATCCTACCATCCTTATCCATTACACCCACATGTACCTATCCTATTGAGTCCATCCATCCTCCCTTCTTCCTTTTGATCTTGATAAAGACATGGGGGCAAAATGTTGAAATATGCTTTGGATATCTCTTGATATACCTCATCCCTTCCATATCAATCCATATTATCATTATCCACCTACATAAGCCTTGTCATGTAAAATCCATCATGTCATCCTTTAATCATAAGCTTTGTCATGAAAACTCCTAAGTCTACTAGCTAGAATGGGGCATGTTATTCCTATGCGACATAGTCTTTGGAGATCACATCCTAGCTCTATTATGAGGCATACATCCATCCACTATAGCCTATTCTTATATCTATCCATTTATCATGAGTCTTCCATCCCATCCATTATTTCTTATCCTTTTATCCATCCAACTATCATGAGCCTTACATCCCTTCCATTATTGCCCATCATTTTATCCATCCAATCCTACCTCCATTCTTGCACCTAGACTTGGTTTCCCCCTTGTCATTGGAATCTAGCACAAAGGCAGCTTCAAATTGTAAATCCAATGCCATCCCAAAATATTCTCAAAAGCACAAAAAAATCAAATATCCCCAAAAATACAAAATTTAAAAAAAAAATCTAATATTCAACAAAAATCAAAGCAATAAAATCCCACTGCATCATCACATCAAAATCAATCCAATCATCAATTCATCAACCCAATCACATCAATCAAATCAATCACATCACTTCAAAGTATTCGTCAATCCAAATCAAAATCCAATCATCAATCAAATCAAAATCAATCCAATCATCAACTCCAAACAATCCAATCAAATCATCAAATCAAATTAATCACTCCAATCATCAAATCCAATCAAATCACCAAATCAAGCCAATCTATCAATTAATCAAAATCACATCAATCCAATCCATGTCATCCCATCAATAACATCATATATCATTAAACATCCAATCAATCTCTATCAATCCATAACCCGATCAATCCATCCATTTTCTTCATCACCATCAATAAAACATAAATCAAAGCTACATCTTATCTCTATCATTAAAAGCCTTGATCTCATGGATATAGGGTATGTAGGCAATCTAGGATACGAAGGAAGTACTTAGATTCAGGCATAGGTGATAGACCATTTCCATCTTCCATCCTTCTTCTAATCTTCACCAATCATCTTCCTCATCTCTTCTATCATTTATCTTCCACATCATCAATAAACACCTAAAATCCAATCACTCACATTTTCCTTCAAATCAATTCTTCCATTCAATCACATTCATTCATATCAATCCAATTCATCTGATCATTTCATTCAACCACAATTATCAAGTCAAATCCAAGCAATGATCCAAATGCAAGTCATCCCAAATCCATACCAATCACGTTAATCAATCTTGTCAAATTATCCATTCACATCCATGGTCTTGATCCTAATCTCGTGGTAAACCAAATCAATCAATCAATCATCATCAGCCTTGTGTTGATCTAGGGATATATCATTCCCCGCAATGACAACACTTATCACTATCATCATCAAACAATTAATCATTGGTTTATAGCTTGATAGGGGTAGTACCTTGTTTTTTTTTTAATCATTTGTGCATGCTTGCTTGTGTGTGTTATTATTTTATCTTGCATTTGTTTCAAATCCATATCTTTTCAGCTAATATTCATATCTTGTGTATGTTGGAATAGATTTTTGCATTCTCCTTTGCATCTAAGGTCATATCGTACCTTTTGTGCATTAGGACTTCAATGCTAGTTTACTTCCTCATACATTAGACAAGGTTGTATTACACTAGGTGCACAAGACACATCATCACTCTAGTCCTTATGCCTTGGTACATAATGTCTAGTGCTATATCAAACATCATGGTTGCTCACTTTCATTGCAGCATAATGCATCATTCATTTCTTTTATCCATTCCCTTAGTTATCTTTCTTCCTTGACCAATCCATTTCATTTCGAGAGCCTACCTATGTTTGTCCAACTCGCCTATCCTCTCAAGGGGGCATCCTCATCCTATTTTTCCATCCTCATCCTATATTTCCATCCATATCCTATCCTTTTCCTCTATCCATACCTTAGCTTCTTTGAAATGATGTTACTCGACACAATGCTCATCATCTCGAACATCATCTCAAAGAGGGGCAAAATGTAGACACCCAAAATTGTCCCCAAATTTGTCCATGTCTTGCAACACCTAGTTAAATACATTATTAAATACATCATGTAGCATTTTGTCCTAATCCCACTCTTAATTCCACTTAATCCATTAGCCAGTTAATTAAATAAATTTTATTTAATTAATTAATTTCCCATTCATAATCCCATTTATCCTATCCTAATCCCACTATCCAATTAATTAAATAAATCTTATTTATTTAATTAATTTTCCAACTAATATTCCAACTAATTCAAATAAAATATTTGAATTAAGTCATCACCTCTCACCACATCCCAACACTTGTCCACTTCTCAATTTGAATCATGTGTGGTAGTACATCTTTCATTTAATATACTTTTTGTGTACACAATCACACATGAACTTATTAAATAAATCTTTTTGTGTACACGATCACACATGAGCCTTATCCTCCTTTCTACACTTGCCACATGACTACACCTCCCTTGAAGAATGGGAATAACTAATCAATCCTAGCCGTCCACATCATTCAATTAGCCTTTCAATCTCAATCATCTATTTGAATCAATCCTTGCCTATAAATCAACCCCCTCACAAGACATTTTCAAGATGCATTAAGTTGGAGTATCCTTATGCTACCGAAATCACATTAGAGCCTTTGCATCATTCATCTTTCATCCATTATCTTCCATCTATCATCTTCATCTTACTATTATGTTGTCGAATTGAGCAATCAACATATCAAATCAATCGATCAATTTATCATGCATGCATCTATCATTCTATCTATCTGAGGTATTGAAGATTTGTATTAGGTAATGTATTTGTATTGTTTTATCATTTTTTATTTATCCAAATTTTTCGATCACAACACCAAACTAGATTCACAATTAATGCAGAAATAACACAATCCAATCAATAACAAAAACAAAAACACAATGTAAAATAAAATATGATAGAAGTATACACACAAAAGAAATCATAAAAGTCACTGACAGTCCAAGAAGTGGGCCCTGCCTCCTCAGTCTGTCGAGTGATAAAAAACACAAATGCTTGTTTACACTAGTTTAAATTATGCGAAGTTCTGATTGATTTTCAAAATGAGATACACAGTCTACTTATCCTATAGCTCATATTACATTGCTTATATATACTAAGTCCATAACTAATAAGTCTAACAAAAGATTAAGTAGTTTGTTTTGGCCCGTGGCCAACAAACTACAATGTTCGATTAACATAAAACCTTGGTCCTTGACCATAAATCTAAAATGATATGCTAAATATAATTCCCTGCTACATAACAAAAAGATCTTTGATAGTCTTCAACTCCATGCTCAACCTGCTACAAAAACTCTTGTTCATCCATTTCCAACCGATTAGATTAATCTCCTCATAAATGGATAACTTGAGCATATTTTATTCTCCTAAAACATACTAAATAACTTTTTAATATATAAGCTAATAATGGTAGAATAAGGGATTAAGGTGGAAATTGAAGAGATCGGTAGGGCATGAAAAGGTTATTTAGATATAAACAAATTCAAATGGGTTTTTAACCTATCATTCTAGGTGGTATTGAAGATAGGTTACTTGATAATGCCAGAGAGTACAGAGATACTGACATTTCTGTAATTGGGTGGTCTCTATTCGAGCATTGGTATAGAAAACGACATTCTAGGGCTCCTCTGTCGAATGCTTGGACTCTTGATCTAGAAAAGCTCATGGTACCAAATATTTTTGTGAATGATAACTTCATCAGAGCTATAGCCAGGTGGTATGATGCACATGAAAAAAATGATTTTGGCAGGTAATAGTGCAGAGATGATTGTCTTGACAAAAGAATATGTTTTGAAGGTTTTTGGATTAAACCCTGCAGCCAATAAAGTCATTAATTTTGAAGCTTTCAGTGATAAATATCAGTGAAATAGAAGCAATTACAAAACAATGCTTCTTCCCAAGCATGGGTTGAGAGGATTCAATAATAGGCCAATTAAAATTGCTTGGACTGAAAAGGAGCCTCTAACCATTGACCCTTTTTGTGACTATTTCCTAAAGACTTATCATACCCTCGGTCAAGTCTTGGGGCAATATGCAAAGGAAAAAATGCCTATGCCTATCATGTTTATGACAATAGATGTTGAAGACCTAATTGTGAATAGTGATTATGATTATGCTACTTTCATTGGATAAAAAATGCACAAGCAATTGGTGGCCATCAGAGAAAATAAGGAAAAGGTTGTTTTCAATTGGTATTCCTTGTTGTGTCATATGTTTCTATATGTAGGAAGAGGATTATGGCACAGGTCTCTTCAGGTAATGATTGTTGATGATGTAGGTTTTCCTCTCCCTGTCTAGTGTTGGACTCATGTTTGGGACAAGCATTGTGAGAATGATAATTATGTGATTTTTGAATAATGTTTCATTAGAAGAATTCTAAATTTCTTTAGAATAGAACAAAGCAGATTGATAAAAGAAATCATGGATTTCTTGAGACCAAACTATAGAACCCTTGACTTGAGAATCTAGCATAATTGGGGAGATTGGTTTTTGCATACCAATACCACTGCCATAAGAGTGTATGGATGTAGGGTAATTCCTCATGTATTGCCAAAATATGTTCGAAGAAGATTGGCCTAATTAGAGGTCATTTGGCAATTGAATGAATCAGATAAAGCTCATTTGAGGGGGCAAAAGAAGGGATCTTTCTTCACTACTACAAAATTTTCTAACTTCTAGGCTACAAACAAGGAGTAATTGGATCAAATTTATCCAATTCTAAAATTATACATAATGGGCTTAGAATCTACAAGGATATTTGATCATGAAGGATTCATAAATTAGGTCAGGTTGAGCATCAAAAGGCCTACATTTATGCATGAGTTTTTATATGTGGAAGATGTAACAAGAAGTTGATTTATAATTAAGGAGGTGAATAAAAAAAGGACTAAATGGGATGGCATCATGAAGCGGAAAGAATAAAGGAGAAAGAAGCATGCAAACTACCTTGGTACCTTTGTAGAAGAAAGAGTTCCTATACTCAAGATGTAGAAAATGTTCGCAAATGTAGAGACATTGATTGGAAAAGCTCCTATAGTAGAGGAGAGGCCAACATATTAAAGAAATCCCAATGTTCCTACTCCACCTTATGTTTTTGCAGCAAGTGACTCTACTACTCATGAGTAGTCTCAAGCCATTAGTACCCCCTCATAGCCACTTGCAAAGAAAAATAAAATTATTGATTTGGAGGGAGGACAAATAGAAGTTGAGGTAGTTGAGATAGAGGACACTGCAGAGAATGTGCTTGGAGAAGACCTTGAGGTGAATCAACCAATGTCCTCACCTCCAAGGATCATAGTCACCACTGCACCAAGGAGTAGGAGGGAAGTAAATCTCAAATATAGTGATGATGATACTAATGACATAAGAGCCCTAGCTTGTGCACAATTTATGACTGATGATGAAATTATAAAGACCTAGGAGTTTAAAGGTTTTTTATTGAGATTGAAAAGTGAAGAATTTCAAAAGAAGGTTAATGAAGTAAAAAACAAAGCAAACCCTGAGCAATATGAAGAGGTTACTCATAAAGTATTGCAGGAGGTTAATCTTGACATTAACAAGATTACCCCAGAAGAAGGAAGGCAATTTGTGAAGAACAGTCTTGTGAAAATTATTTATTATTACTTTCTCTCTTCTACAAGGTAAATGTCTAGATTGAACAACATGAGGTAAAAATTCAAGGGGGTCTTTTGAGCCTCCAAAATCACATCAACTTGGAATACATTGGAAAATATAAACCTAGGACACATGGATTATAGAAGAAAGGAAAGGGTAAAAGATCATATTATTATTGAGGAAGATGTGCTCATTCTGTAAGGTCTTGTTCACACCACTTGCCATCGAGCGAACTAGTTCAGAAAGCTCACATATTGGATGCTGCCTTGGGAAATTGTGTCACTTTTATCTTCTTTTTCCAACTCTTTCAAAAAGTGTTTTGTCTTTATTATAATGTATTGACAAGTGTAAATTTATCTTTTTCTGTACAGTTAAAATGTAATTGTAACAATTGGATCAAAAATTAGTTGGAGATGGATGAAGAATATTGGTCTACCACAAATAATTGATGTTGGTGAAATCTTAACCATTGGTGTTGGATTAATCCTCACCATTCACTATATACTAAGTGTTCTTTCCTCCTCTATAAAAAGGAAATCACTCTCCCTTGTACAAAGGATTAGGAATTGTTGAGACTTTGCTATTTTAGAATCAATACAAACAAAATAATTTGTTGGTGTCATATGTGGATGTTTTATTAATGAAATTAGCTTACATGATTCCTCTTCCTAAATTAGTTATAGTCATCTGCAGTTGTGATCAAATTACTAATATTTGATGGATCTCTTGTTCATACCATTGGTGAATTACTAATTGTAAGTTAGTTTGTATGGTTAGTCTGAATACATTTATTTTAGTTCAATTATGGAAGTTTGATTAAACTACACAAGTTTTGGGTGTTTAATGAAATCATCCCATAATTTGAAAATCTTTCATTTCTTTTGGAAATTGCACTATCATTGTAGTGTTGTGTAAATCTAATTAAATAGAGGTTTGTTTTATTTGAGGTCTATCTATCTGAAGCATTTAATCATTTCTATAACTGTCCTTAGGATTTCTAACCTTTCCCTATATTACCCTTGCTTTTGTACCTTTTTTATCAGATCTAGTTAGTTTATAGTTAGCATAGGACTTTTAAACTTCCATAATGTTGTTGTAAGGTTGATATCTCCTTAATACAAGTTGATATATTACTAATCATAGGTTGAAATGATACATTTTATGGCAATATATGTTAGGATCAATTTCCTTATACATTGCTCAATCTAAAAACTAATTGATTTATGTTTAATTCAACCTAGTCTATTAAGAGTTTGTCTAGATTCATGTAAGGCCTCTTGATTGGAACAATAAAAGACACCAAACACTAAGTTATCTTGTAAAGGCCAAGACCTGGCTATCAGAGACCTTGGAGTAGTCAATTTCTGATTCATTAGGATTTGATTCATTTTAGGAGAGATAAGATACTTAGTATTTTATCTAAGTTATTGTGTGCAAAAACACCCATCAACATATTGGTTCTAAGAGGGATGAACAAAGAGATTGTTCCATTCATTTCATGCCCTTCTCCTCCTTTTCTCATCAATAGATTGGTGCTAGAAGTAGGGAATGGACAATAATTTTGGCACAAACTTTCACTTTAATTGGTTTATTGCACATTTCATTTTGAGATGGATTATATATTGAGGAGATTTAGCTCCAATGGATCTACATGAGGTTCCTAATCATGGAATTCCTCCCTTTTTTAGAGGGTTGTCTCAAAAATCATACCATGAGGATAATTTTTTAGTAGACATCCCACTCTTCCAAGATGTATTGGACAAGCAAATAAGAGAAAAATTGCCTCGACTAACATTGTTATTTTGGTTCATCTCAGGTTTGTAGTGCACATCTTGGAGAGCCACATGGTGAGATCAATTATTTGGCCTTTCTCACAAGGTTGGATTTGCATCTAAAAGGACTTCTTCCTATTTTCAAGGCATACAAACCTACAGTAAGATATGAGTATGTGAGTAGAGCTTGAATGCAAGATCAAGTAGAGGCAACAAGTGGTTACAAATTTATATAAGAACTCATCAATTGGATCAACTAAAGGATGTGAGATTGCAAGTGCTACAAATCCATCATTCTTCATCAACCAAGGTCAACAAGGTGATGTATACATGGGTAAAGATGAGGTTTCTCGATTTGTTTTTCAAGATGAACAAGAAAATGAAATTGGATGCATGACATGAATGCGTCACTAAATGGTTGTCCTAACAAGTTTGTTAAAGGTACTACTATTCCAAATTGGTTAAAACCTCATTTTCAATCATGTGACAGCAAAAACAACATTATAAATGATGATATTTTGACCCCTACTATTGAGAATAAGTTGGGTGATGAGTTTGGCAAGTTGGATAGTCAAATAGAAAGTGAAGATCAGTAAGAAAATGTTTGCCAAATGATGGATTTAGTGATTGATTTTGATGATAAAGTGGTTGAAAATGATTGGTTTCAGTTTGCTAATTATTTTGAGTATGAAATTAAGTATGAACAACAGCTATCTTAGTCTAATTTCATGGAAAAACAAGAGGATATCAGCCCAGCTAGTGAAGTAAATACATGAATAGCCAAGACAGACTTTATTGTAATTGATATATTGGAGGTACAATCTTATTTTTTGGAGGTAAATGATCAAATTCATGATTGTACCAACCTATTACATCATTATAATTAATCATATCAGACCTATAGTAGCATGTGGAATGATTTACAAGTTGATTTAAGCAAGTTTTACAAGTTGATTTAAGCAAGTCCATTGAAGACAAAACAATAATAATAGAGGAAATAAATGATATAGATCAAGTTTCACAAGTGGAAGAAGGTCCAAAAGGTCTTTTTGCTATTGTACATGATGATTCATCATTCCAATATGAACCACAAGCTAAAAAAGGGAAGTTATTGCATGATGTAGATGTTTTTTCATTACATTTGACTGATTTTAGATGGGCAGATTTGAGTATATCATGTTTTGGTCATTCTAATCTCACTTATGATTGTAATTATGAGGATTCTCACTTGGTTAATGTTGGTATGCAGGCTAAGAATGAAGACAACAACTTTCTCTTCAAGGATGGAGGTTAAACAATCATGAAAAGTGATGACCTAGAAATTTTTGCATGTTCCTCATTTGACAACATGATTGATCTAATGTTCAAATTGTGTAAAGACATGTCACTTCATGGATATCAATGCATATATCAAACATTGCTTTGATTGATTCATGTAGGATTCATCCTATTGATCCACATCCTGAAGTAAGTTGTCATGATTTCTTACTCACTTGGGAGGTTGTTTTGGAAGGTAAGGATGATCATAAGTTTGTTTCTCTTGCACTTCATCATGGAAGTGTGCTAAAAGATGATGCTACTGATTCATGTACTTTAAAGGATGGATTTATAGTTGATTTTGATAGTAATTTAGATGATACACATGCTATTTTTTTATGCCAGCCACATATGAGTTAAGAAAAGGTGAGATGTTTCATGTTTTAGAGCCTAAAAGAGTTGGATCTTGCATTAATATTATTGATTTACCTACTTCTAAACATTGCAATGGTTCATTAACTTATGATTTTGATTGTGACTTACACATACTTGATGCAGAAGGGATGATCCATTATGAGTTGATACCTCTTGAAGGTGAGAGAGCACATGGTGAGATGCAACAAGATGGTGAGCTTATACTTTTAGCTAATGGTACTACAAACCAGGTTGTCTCTTCTATTTTCTCATTGAGTTATGATGCTTATCATTTTGATTATGAGGATTGGGGTAAGAAAATAAGTGTTTGGATTGGTCATGGATATCATGATTTGCCTCAGCTACTGATCTTACATGACTTGTATCCTAAATATGAACCTAGTTTGCCTTTATCCTACTTTTAAGAATGCCAAGATGAATTTTCTAGACTTAGGACCTTGACATGTACCTTATTTCTCTTACACATATTGCAAAATCAATCAAGAGAGAGTTTAGATATTTGATGTCATCCTTTGTACATAATCTTAATTAGTTATAGTTAGTTAGGTGTCTAGTTTGCTTAGTTTTTCTTTGCTTTGGTTAGTTGTTTGTTTTTATTGCTCTTGTTTGTTTGTTGGTTAGTTTTAGTTGGTAGTTTACTATTTTGGTTTTGTTTTTCAGCATGTTTGGGTCTTGTTCTCAGTTAGTTTTCATCTTGCTATTTTTTTTATCTCTTATTTTGAGTTCTGGGGTCATTTTCTGATCAAGTGCTTCTTATTTAATGATTAGAGGGTTGTTTAAAAGTGTATGCACAATGAGATTTTCTGGATTATGTCTCCTAGTCTTCCTTTGAAAAATATTAGTTATAACCTATGGTTTTGTTGTGGACTCCATTGTTTGTTCTTGGGAGATTAGTTGATTGTTTGGTATGGCTTGAAGTGTTTTGAGATCTTATACCTTTTACATCTTAAGTAATTAAGTGAGTCTTTGTGATCTTGCATTAGGTGAAAAAATTTAAGGTCTCACCTTTGCTACCATTGTGATTCCCATCCCAGTAAAGTTGAAAATATGCATAGCCTATGTGGAAAAAATATGTGCTATGGAAAAAAGCAAGAATGAAAAGAAAAGAAAAAATTGAAAAAAAAAAGAAAAGAAAAGAAATGAAAGGTGATACTTTCTAGTACTCCTAACATATGACTCAACTAGCTAAAGGATTCAAGTATCTCTACTAAGGCTATAGACAGTCGACTGGTAGTAGAGATATACTTTGATTGGAATCACAGAGACAACCTCATTGAGGCTATAGACACTTGACTGGCAACAAGGCAATGTCTAGGTATTTCATGAGGTGAGAATCATTCACGTAGCTTATGTAAGGGAGCTTAGATGACCTTAGTTGCCAAGGGATGAGAATAAATGTATTTACACACAGTTGGATCTTTGGAATATGGATGGTTATGACAGCTTTGATTTTGATTCCTCAATCATGTATTTGTGTTTGTATGGCCTAACGTGTGGGTGTATGCAGAGATTACGGGTTCTTGACTTTTGTTTATCTTTGAAATGCTCATGAGCATTTTCCTAGCAGAGTCACCATTTGTTGTGCCTTGCACACATGCCCCATTTTGTTTCAAAATAAGGACCCCCTCTTTTACTTTGTCTATTTTCTCTGAGTTTCAAGTTTTTTATCTTCTTGATTTAAAAGAGTAGTTCTCTTTTTTTAGAAATTGATGTCGTAAGGGGGTTTGAGGAATTATCTCCATTATTATATTGGTCATCTTCTATGTTGATGCTTTCAAAAAAATTTCCTTAGAAAACTTCTTCATTAGCCCTTTAATGAAAATGTGAAACTTTCATATCAACACGGATGCGAAAACTTTGGGTTATGTTAGGATATTCCATCTTTAGAATGATATGGTCCTATTAGACCCCATTTCCCCACAATGTATCTTCAGTCTTCTCATCTGATATTATGGGATATCAAGGTGCTTTATCTTTTGCAAAGCTCTGCCATGGGTCGGGATATGTCCCACCTGACCCTAAAACTCTACGAAGTCCAAACATAAAGCTCACCTATTTAATTTTGTAGAAATCCATGCTAGATTTGGATGTATCCAATTGACCTTGAAACCTCTGCAATATCCTAAGTGGATCTCCACTCTTGAAATTCTTCTTGCATGTTGTTTTGTAGAACTCCATAATGAATTGGGACATATCTGTTTGGACCATGAAGTCTCGTAAATCTATATGGGACCTTCCTTTTCGCGAGTTATTTTTATTTGGCACTTTGTGGGGATTCAACACAAGCCTAAAAATATCCATAACCACCCTTAATGATGAGCTCTAGAGAAAGCACACTAAATTTTGTGAATGTACCTTTCTATCTTACCTTAATTCCACTACATCCCTTGATTTGTACATGAGATTGTTGAAAACCTTGTTTTAAATTATGTTAATTATAGGTGAATAATAAAAGTAATTTCTAGAATCAAGAGCTTTTATGTCATAGGCCTTAACTAATAAATAACATGAAAAAGTATACTTTTTGTTGTAGGGCTCCTAAATTATTAGCAGCAAAACTCTATAAAGCTTCAGAGATGTTTTTGGACTCCAGAGTTGTCAATAGCAGGGCTTTTTATAGAGCTCCAAAGATGTCTTTAGAACTCTGGAGTCATCTAAGGGGCTCCAAAGATATTTTTGAATAATTATAGTGAACTTTTCATGATTGCTAGCACAAGCTCCAAAATTCTTGCGGGGTAGATCAACTAATGTTCATTCCTAAGATAGCAAGTCTAGTTAGATATGACATGGCACCACAAAGGTTGTTAATGCAAGAACTACAGAACATACTATGCCAACTATCATTTTATTGTTGAAATCCAAAGAACTCTATTATTTTAAGAAGCATATACTTTGGTTTTTAGATTTAGAAATAAAGAAAGCATTTTACATATTTTTTGTAACCTGAAGGCTTAATTGGTCTCTTTTTCAAAGGTGGAGCAAGGACCCACTCTCACCAAAGGACAAGGAATGGTATCTCTTAGTTAGATTCATTGCTTTGTCACTTCTACATTTGTTAATTTGATTTATTGCTTTATTAAAATGGTTGTTTCAGATCTTTGTTTAAGTAAATTTTCTTTTAGCAACTACAATCCTCCAATTTCTTTAGATTAAAGTTATTTTAAAGCAATTCTTTCTTCCAATAAACATTTAGATGCATGGTTAAAATAGAAGGTTAAAGTAGCATAGTTTGGCCTTCAGTTTACTAGGAATATTATTAGGAGGATTGCTAATTAAAAAGTCTACTACAAATAGCCATGGATGTTAGAACAAAGGATTGACTAAATGCAATGTTGATCACAAATTTGGAGTAATAGATTATGAACAAGGTAGTTGTACATATAGGTGAGAGAGGTTGAGTTGACTCAGAAGTTGGCTTCAACACTCAACTAGAGGTGGAAGAAAGAGTGTCAACATGTGTCTTGGAGAGTTGTGTCAAACTCTACAAGTTGACACCTAACCACCTAAGGTGGCTTAAAGCCATGTGAAAATATATTACTTAGGATAAGTAATATATAATAATGTTTTGCACAAACACCCCCTCTTAAGCATATCTTAGGTGGGTACAAGAAGAGATGGATCCTGACAACTAGGCCTAATGAGGTACCCATGTACAAATTTATCTCTCATAAGGTGGAGAAAGAAAGAAAACCCTGTGGGCAAAACTTTCCTCCAAAAGAGAGAAAATAAGAAAGTGTTTTGGACACGAATCAATGGAAGTGCACTTGACACAATACAACTAAAAGTGATTGTCTTGCAATACTTGCAAGATCTATAGTAGAAATGTGTGGAATTTCAATTGCATGCCATGTGGCTACAATTCAAATCCAATGTGAAGTCCTACTTTGAAGATTCTTTGGAAGCCTTCTATGAAGCAACTCTAAAATCTATAGAAGTAAAGAAACTGATATCAATCTTCTACTACGATAAAACTCTGGAAGTTCTCTAAGAATCAACTCTAGATTCACATGTAGCATTAGGTGATGGTGATGTGGAAGTGTTCTTGATACATCTCAACAGAAGTGTACTTGACACAATCTCAATACAATACGAAAAAAATGTTGAAGGATGTTGAAGGAGTAGTGGAAGTGCTCTTGGCACAACTCGAAATGCTCTTGACACAACTCTCTAAACCCCCCTAATTCAATATTTTATCCCAGATATTTGTGGTTGATATGACTCCATCCCACCTTTTAGTTGTAACCTTAATGAGTTAAATTATGTGACATAATACTCTATAGTATTAGAGTCTCTTGGACTTATACTTATGATCTTGTGACTTCTTTGTTCATTGACCTTCCCAAAGAGCTATACAGACATCATTGGGTGTTTGACAGGTCCCAATATGCATAGAAGTTCTTAGATATAGACTTGATCACATGTATAAAACCATATAGATGAGATTTATGTTGCACACTTATATGGCTTGGAAGGAAAAATCTCAAAGACACCCCCTGAATTTGTGGAACTTTATAGTTGAGTGCATGTATAACCCCCTTTGCTTGATTACCCCCAATTTTGGCACTTTATAACTTAGTGTGTTTTACAATGCAAGTAGGTCTGATAGATGGTAAATGTAAAAACATGAACTTTTGCAAAAAATGGTGCTCAATTTTGAGCTACCAATCAAAAGTTATAATATAAACAATTTCCCATAAATGATCTATTTAATTAAAAAAATGCACTAAAATCAGAAGAAAAATGCTTGTGGTGATAATGGACCTAGCCTTTCAACTACTCATAAGAATAAAAAAGAGAATAGAATACAATGGATTTTATTGTGAGGGGGTATTTGCCTCCTTCCAATCTGGGCCTCACCCTTCATCTTTGAAAGGCGAAAATACAAGGGTTTAAAAAACCATAATTCCTCCAAAATAATTTTGCCCCAATTTAAATACCCCCTATTTATAAAAAACATAATTGTAAATGTTGTTACATGCTTGTTTTGTTTAAAGCATAATTTTAAATGCATGAGAAAATAAAATTAGGGAAAGATTACAAAGAGATTAAAGGGTAGAAATATAGGGCAGAATGGGGCAGCCAGAAATGGCATATAGTGGTGGATTCAGGCATAAAAGCCCAAAAAAATGTAGCGACATCAAAGTTGAGGAGAAATGGTATCACTTGGGGTAGATCTTTACCCTCTAATAGAGAAATCTCATCCAAGTGAGGAATGGTGAGCAAAAAAAACACCAAACAACAACTGAAACTGTTTGGAAGCCTTCAAGCAGTGGATATCAAACAAGATTGTGACCTACAGAATGAAATTAAACAAATCCTAATGCTAAATAAAACATAGAGATCCATTGAATAGGAGTCTTGTGAGATCTGAAGTTCTCTTTACAACAAAACACCACAAGAATGGCAGTCCAGCTGGAACAAAGCATTCGAGGCAAAATTAGAACTAGAACCCATTCCAAAACTTGGAACGCAGACCAATAAAGTTGGTAGGACCAAGAATGGTGTGTCCTACAAACAAGCCAAATGCAAGCACCAAAAATAAGACATGAGCCCCCAAAAAATCAAGCCAAGGACTTGGAATGCTGGTCAATGAGGTCCAAGAAGGACAGGGCTGAAAACCATGATCCACAAAATGTATACAGTACCCTTGAAACATGCACAGAGGAAATGACTGGATCTGTGACTTGATTTGAAGAATGGGATGTTGACATGCAATGAAGATAGAAACCTTTGATGATGTGTTGAAACAAGCAAAAAAATATGCCCTTGAACCAGAAATGACTTTAATGGATTCAAAAAATAGGCTGATTAGGCCACAAATCTCAAACTTCGCCCAAATCTATTAAGGAAAATTTGCAAAATGTCAAATTTTAAAAAAAAAATTATGTCAAATAAGGGATTTATGCCTTCAAATGAACCGGCAAGCTAATTAGCATAGCTTTGATACCATGTTAGAGAAAATAATCGACTAAATGCAATGTTGATCACAAATTTGTAGTAGATTATGAACAAGGTAATTGTACATATAGGTGAGAGAGGTTGAGTCGACTCAGAAGTCGACTTCAACACTCAACTAGAGGTGGAAGAAAGAGTTTTGACATGTGTCTTGGAGAGTTGTGTCGAACTCTACAAGTCAACACCTAACCACCTAAGGTGGCTTAAAGCCATGTGCAAATACATTAGTTAGGGTAAGTAATATATACTAATTTTTTGCACTAACAATAGACACACCCCAGATTTGACAAACTAGAGAAACTAATCTACTCAAATGCAACGATGTTGTTTTCTTTCACTAAGACTAATTCTCACATCAAATTTTGTTGATGTTGTGGAGTGGCCTAATGATATGACAACTTAATGATTTCAAAAATGACAGTAGGTATTTCCTTTATCTTAACTAATTAAACTAGGGATTTTTTAATTAATTATTTATAAATCAATTATTGCTTTCTACACTGCCATGCCTACCAAACCAGCCCAAACACTTGCCCACAACAAATGAATAACTATCATTCCATTCAAAGGTACCAAAGTGACATAATTAACTCATTTGGAAATTAATGACCCCTCATTCTATTCCTTCCCCACAATCATCTCCTCTTTTCTAAAATAATCATCTCCATAGCTCATTACCCCGAATAAAACAAACAATAAAAAACATTTCATCTCTCTTGCAAACAAACAATGACTCTTACAAGTTTTTGATCCAAGTTCGAGCAAAAATCTCTGTTTAGCATTGACAATAGCCCACATAATGGGGATTAAAAAGAAGTCTAAGTTAGAGACCACCCTCAATCTCCTTTAGGACTAGGAATCATCTGACATTCTCAAAAATGCAAGGTGGTTGGCTTTCATAGAAAAGTTTGAAGGGTTTCAAGAGGATATTATTGAAGAATTTATCACAAAGCTCTAGAATGACCAAAGTATAGTGAGAGATGTCACCATTCCAATCTCCTCTTCTATCATCAGCACCATCTCTAGGCTCCCTAATGAAGGTGAGAAATACTACCACATTAAAACTCCATATTTTGAATTAATGAAGAATTTCTCTAGTGAAAATGAGCCTAAGATAAGAACAATGATTAACAAAGGAGAAATAAAAGGTCTTATTCATGAAAGCTTCCCTAAGCCATGGCAAACAGTAGCATCCTAGTTGATGAGGTATTTTACCTGTGATGGGCAATTTTCCATGGTCTTAGGATCAATAAAGAAAATGCTAATCCACCACATGCATGGCCAAAATCATCCAGAGTATAGGGTAAATTTATAACATTTCTTGCTTTCTTCTATAATCACAATGGCCAATAGATATCAATAGGGTAAAGGCCATATTAAACACCATGGTCTTATTTTTCTTGTTTGCAAACACTATTTCACCTCCAAAAGAAGGGGAAACTCACTGACAAGATTTATTGGAAGGTTCATATACAGAGGAGAAAAAGAGAGGCAGAGCCATATCACAAGAGTCTTCTCTGGCTCTAGGGGAAAGAAGAAAGGAAAAATTGTAATTGAAGAGTCATCCCCAACTCTGGAGAAAAGAAAGGGGAGAACAGCTATTGAGGGACCTCCTTAGTCTCCAAAGAAAAAGAAGGGCAAGTCATTAACCATTAAGGCACCATCTCTAGTCCTCGAGAAGAAGAAGAATATAGAAGGACCTCCTCAAGCTCTAGAGGAAAAGGAAAAGGAAAGAGTTGTTAAGGAGTCTTCTTAGACTCCAAAGAAAAAAGAAAAGAAGAGAAAGACAACTATAGAGGAACCTTCTCTAGCTCCAACAAGAAGAAAGAAACAAAATAAAGTTGTAGAAATAGAGGCTAAAGATCCATCTCTGGCCCTGAAAAGAAGGAAAAAGGGGAAAATAACTAGACAACAATCATCCCCAGGCCCCCTAGAAATACCTGACATTTCTCTTATTTAGCATAAACACTCTCCATCTACTACCTCAATAGCACCAAAGGCTACAAAAATGATCCAAAGACCATTTCTTCCTAAACAAAAGAACCCCAATAGGTGCCAGAGACACAAGAATAACAGTCACCCAAAGGACTCCAAAGAAGCAAGCGCCAAAAGTATAAAACTCAACAAGAAAAAGATTCTAAACTGCTGGCCATATGTGTTGTCATTGATGTCAACATAGAAACATACATTGATGCCAACATAGCATACACTGATGTCAACACTATCATAAGAGTAAGAGACTGTTCATGGTTGGATGTCATGCTCCTAAGAAAGAGAAATCTCATCATTGCAGATCCTAAAAGTTACATTCCTAATCAAAGCAGAGTTGAGTTTGAAGCCTAATCAATATGAATTAGAAGAATCAAGTTGTGTTGCTGATCCTAAGTATGTGTTCCTATTTTGAAGCATGTTGTATGATCATCCCGACTGATCCTGAGTTTTATATGGTGATACAAAGAAGACTTGGCCTCCGAAAGCAGGTTGAAGACAATGTGGATAATGTGAAGATTTTTCTAGCACGATAATGGAATGCTCCGCATTCCTCTAATTTTGAAGCTATGGTCTTGTGGTTCAAAATTTAAGTTAAGCATGATGTAGATATGCTAAATCCTAAGTTTTAGAGTGTTTTCTCTTCCGCAGTGAAAGATATAAGTGACTAAGTTTTGGTTCAGGCTTTGACAGTGTAATGTGATGTTGAAAGGTGAATAGAATGCTCCACATTCCTCCACGTTTGCAGATATGGCTATGTGGTTCTGGATATATGTTCAGAGGATGGTAAATGTGTTGTTTCCAAAGTTCCAGACCATCATTCCCTTCGCAGTGAAAGTTATGATTGATAAAGTACTAGTATGTGCTCTAGCAAAATGAAGTAGTATTGAAGACTCATTGGAATGCTTTGCATTCCTCCAAAAGTAAATGTTTGACCTTGCGGTTTTGTGAACATGTTCTTTAATGTGCATTTCATTTTTCTTTCTTGTTTCAAGCTTCTTGGTGGTCCGCAGCTCAGTTCTTCAATTGACAGCATGTTGCAGTGTCTTTTAGATAACAATGTGCTCTCAGAGTTAATGATTGAAGGTGTACAACATAATTCTTTGATGTATGGTGGAAAAGAAGTGTTTGGGGATGTTTTATGAGTCATGTGGACTCATCTAGAAGAGTTTCATGAAGATCTTTCTTGTTTCCAATACCGCACAAGGTTTTCTAGTTGATATGATCTTTACTCTTCAAGTTTTCATGAGCTTACCTTAAAGCTGTCCTATTTTCAAATGAGTGGAGTGTGTGGAGGTAATTCCTTGATGTTTGAAGCTTTGAAGGATGTTTTGGACCTGGTTAAGAAAGTGTTGGGGTCTGCAAGGATTGAGTCTTTTTCTCGTGTAACGTGTTGTCCTAATTAGACCTATCTTCCACATGTTTCATATTGTGTATTATATGGCCAACCTATAAATGTATTTTTCTGTTGCAAGTATAAGGTAAACCAGTGTTGTCATTGATGTCAACATACTCATATTGCTTTGACAAGAAGGATTCAATGAACAGTGTGCTGAGGATATTGAGAAAATTAGCCTCAGTCAAGAACAGTAAAGAACAGTGATGAGAAGAAGGCAAATGTACTGTATAGGATGCGAACTGGAGGATGCAGATTAAAGGGTTTGTAGATATGGGTCTTGAGATGCTTCAGTTAAGATTTCAGAGGTCCACATGAAGATCTGAAGGAGTTGTGGCTGTCGGTGTAGAACCGGTTCCGGCAAGTATTCAGAGGTGACAGAGGATCACAAAAGGTCCGGTGAGGTCCGGAACTGTATAATCCTAATCTGCGGATTGGAAGGAGTCTTTGGGATGTCCTTGTGATGTGCCATCTTGAGTTGTGTATGATTTGGAGGTCCAGAAGTACCTCTTGCATTATGACAGTGACGACAGATAGTATTCTTGAAGTTCTGGATAAGGAGGATAAGAGATTTCAGTAAGTAAAGGAAATGCGGACGTACCTGGTCATTCAGGCAGGCTTGTGAAGGTTCTTGGATCATGTTGAGGTTGTGTTGTTGGTCCGCATTGACAGTAGAGCCCAGAATTGAAGATATTCTTCCGGATGAAGTTTTTGCTCTGTTTAGCCGACCGGATGAGTTGTTCATCCTGCGAATGTTCTTATGGTGGCCGACCGGATGTGTCATTCATCTTGTGGATATTCTTATGATTGATTGCCGACTTAGATGATTGTTCCTAAGTTGATGTCTTGTATAAATAAAGATTTGTGAGTTCATTTTGAAGTGTGGCTTATGTGGAAAAAGGTGAAGTAGCGAAGAGAAGTGCAGAAGGCAGAGCAGATGTTTCTGGGCTTAATGGAACTGATCCGGACATGGTAAAGATGTCATTCTCCAGTTCAAGATTGTGATTCTTATCACTTTGTAGACAGTGTGTCTCCTTGTAGGCAGTGGGCCTCTTTGTGAGCAGTGTGCTCGGGCAGTGAGCCCTAATTGGCATGTGCCATTTTGTAATTCCTTATTCTTCTAATAGAGAATAATCTTTGGGTTAATCACCCCGTGGTTTTCTCCCTTAACCGGGTTTCCACGTCAAAATACTATGTCATGTGTTTCTCATTTCATGATAATATTTGTCTGTTTGATTCAATACTGCTTTAATTAAGAAGAAGGTTCAAAAGAAGAAATAATTAGGATAACTGATTCACCCCCCCTCTCAGTTATCAACAATTGGTATCAGAGCGAGGTTCCTCTGAAAGAAGCTTAACCGCTTGAGGAGATCTAGGATGTTGTCATACAAAAAGGATAGTCCAAAGTTTGATGGAACCAATTTTACTCTCTGGAAGGGTCGCATGAAATGTCACCTAGAATGTGTGGGAAAAGCATACTTGGCCATGGTTTCAAAACCATATGTACCTCCACAAGGTGGTCCGACAACTCTGAATGAAATCACAGAAGCTGAAAACAATCTGCGGACCAAGGAAGCTCTTCTAAGCGCATTGAATGACTTAGATCTCTCAAATGTTATTGACCTACCAACTGCATATGAGATCCTGACTAAACTGGAACTTCTGTATGAAGGAGATGAGTTTGTCAAAAGTGCAAGGTTGCAAAGTCTGAAAGGGAAATTCGAAAGATTGAAGATGAGAGATGATGAAAACATCACTACTTTTATGCCAAGAGTGAATGAACTAGTGTGTGGAATTAGAAATGCTGGTGGAACTCTGGATGAAAATGAGATCGTTTGCAAAATCCTTAGATCCCTTCCTGCTGCCTACAAAGTCAAGGTTGCTGCAATTGATGAATTTAGAGCCCACACAACTGTCACAAGAGAACAATTGGCTGGCAAGCTAGCTGCATTTGAAATGACCGAGTTTGGAGATGATCTTCCCAAGACTGAATCTTCTTTCAAAGCCAGTGCCTATGTGAAAGGCAAACAGAGAATTGATCCGGGAGAAAACTCTTCAAGGAAGATGACATGGTATGATCAAGCAAGAAGAGATATGGAAGAAGAAGAAGCAGAAACAGCTCAACTTGAAGCCCTCATTGCAAAAAGACTACCAAGAGGATCCGGTAAGTATGAAGGAAAACTACCCTTTAAGTGCTTCAACTGCAATAAGATTGGTCATTTTGCTTCAAGATGTCCGGAAAGATCTGCAAGGTCTAATACCAACAGACAAAGGTTTCAAAAGAATTGCTATTATGTTCATGAAGAAGATGACAATGAAGGAGTAACAGATGATGAATCAGAACTAGGAAGCAAATCCGGAAATGAGTGGGTGTTTATTGCCATCAAGGAAGAAGATTCAATACTCTCTGAATCTGTCAATCACAAAGTTGTTGAAAAAGCTTTGGCTGCTCAAGTGGAAGAAAAGGATGATTGGGTTATTGACAGTGGATGTTCTCACCATATGACTGGTGACAAGAATAAGTTCTTGAATTTGGAAAGGTATGAAGGAGGAATGGTAAAGTTTGGTGACAATTCTGCTGGCAGAATCAGAGGCAGGGGAACTATTTCCTTTGATGGAAAGAGCAAAACAGGTAATGTACTATATGTTGAAGGATTGAAGCACAATCTTCTCAGTGTTGGTCAGTTAGTAGACAAAGGCTATGATCTTCGGTTTAAGAATGGAAAATGCAGAATCTTTACAAGCTCCGGAACTGAAATTGCATCCGGTACTCAGACAAAAGGTAATATCTTTCATCTGGTTGGTTCAAATAAAAGTTGTTTGTTTGTTCAAATTGATCAGAGTTGGTTATGGCATAGAAGAATGTGTCATGTAAATTTTGATAACATCATCAAGATAAGCAATACTCAGGCTGTAAGAGATCTTCCAAAATTGATGAAACCTACAAATAGTTTGTGCAAAGAATGTCAGCTAGGTAAACAAAGCAGAGTCTCTTTCAAAAGCAAAGATCAGTCTTCTACCGGATTGTTGGAATTAGTACATACTGATCTCTGTGGTCCGACAAGAATCAAGAGTCTGCAAGGTGATAGATATTTCATGTTGTTAATTGATGATCATTCCCGGATGATGTGGGTTACCTTTCTAAAAGAAAAATCTAAAGCATTTGAGAAGTTCAAAATCTTCAAAGCTTTGGTAGAGAATCAAACCGGATTAAAACTAAAGTGTCTAAGGTCTAATAGAGGTGGTGAATTTACATCTGGAGAGTTCATTGACTATTGTGAGAAGCAGGGTATAAGGAGACAATTGTCTGCTCCTAGGACTCCACAGCAGAATGGAGTAGTTGAAAGAAAGAACTGGACCATCTAGGAAGCTGCCAGGACAATGATGTTGGAAGCAAATGTTCCTCAGATGTTCTGGAAAGAAGCTATCAGCACTGCAGTCTACACTCTAAATCGAGTTCAAATCAAAAACAATACCAGTAAGACCCCCTATGAACTCTGGTTTGGCATCACTCCCACTGTGAAATATTTTAGAGTATTTGGTAGCAAGTGTTATATCAAAAGAGATGAAGATCTAGGAAAGTTTGATGCTAGAAGTGATGAAGGAATTTTCTTGGGCTACTCCACTCAAAGCAAAGCATACCGGTGTTACAATAAGAGACTGAGGAAGATGATAGAAAGCACTAATGTGAAAGTTGATGAAGGAATTGAGAAGCCCTCAAGATTTTATGAATCTGATGAAGATGACCAAGACAGTGTTCAAGGAACTCAATCCTCTCCGGTAAGACAGAGTCAGCCTGATCCGGCAAATCAGGAAGAAGAGATAGGTTTGAATGAGCCTGATCAAGAAGCAACAGTGCAGGATACTCCCAAAATTCCAAGGTATGTGACACTAAACCACTCTGAAGATCAGATCATAGGTGACAGAAGCAAAGGTGTGCAAATTAGAAGGAATGTTGCTCAAAATCAGGATGAATGTTGTCTGATTTCAAAGATTGAACCTAAAACAGTAAATGAAGCCTGCAATGATGAAAACTGGACTAAAGCAATGAAAGATGAATTAATGCAAATTGAGAAAAATCATACTTGGGATCTTGTTCCCAGACCTAGAGACAAGAATGTGATTGGAACCAAATGGGTCTTCCAGAACAAATTAAATGAAGCTGGTAAAGTAATCAGAAACAAAGCTAGATTGGTCTGCAAAGGCTACTCCCAAATAGAAGGAATTGATTATGAAGAGACCTTTGCTCCCGTGGCAAGAATTGAAGCAGTCAGATTATTTCTTGCATTTGCTGCCTTCAAAGACTTCAAGGTATATCAGATGGATGTCAAGTCTGCCTTCCTAAATGGTGATCTGGAAGAAGAAGTTTACATTGAACAACCGGATGGATTTCAATTATCTGACAATGATGATATGGTCTGTAAGTTAAAGAAAGCATTGTATGGATTAAAACAAGCTCCAAGAGCATGGTATGAAAGGTTGGATAAGCATCTTGTGCAGATTGGATTCAGCAAAGGTACTACTGACAATAACTTATATTTCAAAATTGATCATGAAACATTTTGATTGTTGAAGTGTTTGTAGATGATATCATTTTTGGAGGAAGAGATAGTATGTGCAAAACTTTTGCAAATCAGATGAAATGTGAGTTTGAAATATCTATGCTTGGTGAAATTACTCAAACAAAGAAAGGAATCTTCATTTCTCAGACCAAATATGTGAAAGAATTGTTAAGGAAATTTGGTATGAAAGATTCAAAACCAATGAACACTCCCATGGCAACCGGATGTAAGTTGAGCAAAGATGATGACTCTCCAAAGGCAGATCAGACAATGTATAGATCAATGATTGGTGGATTGTTGTATCTCACTCAGACCAGACCAGATATAATGTAGGTTGTTGGTCTTGTGGCAAGATTCCAGGCTGATCCTAGAGAATCTCATGTTATGGCAATCAAAAGAATTTTTAGGTACTTGAAAGGAACAGTTGAGTATGGTCTATGGTACCCTAGAGATCCGGATTTCTCTCTTCATGCTTACACAGATGTAGATTGGGCAGGAGATGTAGATGATCGAAAGAGCACCAGTGGTGGAGCATTCTTTTTGGGGAAGAGATTGGTTTCTTGGCTAAGCAAGAAACAAGATGCAATATCTCTGTCTACAACTGAAGCAGAATACATTGCAACAGCAAGTAGTTGCACTCAAATCCTATGGATGAAGCAGATGCTAAGAGATATTAAAATTGAATATGCGGAGCCTATCACAATTTTCTGTGATAATTCAAGTGCAATTAATATTTCCAAGAATCCAATATTACACTCTAAGACTAAGCACATATCTATCAAGTTTCATTTCTTGAGAGAACAAGTGAACAAGGAAGAAGTCAGGTTGGAGTATGTTCCCTCCAAGGATCAGATTGCAGATATCTTTACTAAACCTCTTCCCAAGGACTCTTTTGAATATCTCCGAGAGGAGTTAGGGGTCATGGCCCCTCCGGTGATAAACTAGGATGCACTGATGTGCATCAGTCCGGTGGATATCACAGTCATATCTTGTGATCCGGATTGATGATGGGGAGCTGCTACTAAGGGGGAGCAGCTGGTATGATTCTGATATGTTAAAATTGCAAGTATGAGCCCTTTGCCATTGATGTCAAAGGGGGAGAGAAGACATGTGAAAAACAAGTAGCTGATGATCAAAAGAGGAGCAGTAAAATGAGGAGAAGACATGTTGCTGATAGGGGGAGAAGTGACAGAAAGGAGAAGTTTCTTGTCTTGATGGTTTTTCACATCATATGTTGCCATCAATGACAAAGGGGGAGATTGTTGCAAGTATAAGGTAAACCAGTGTTGTCATTGATGTCAACATACTCATATTGCTTTGACAAGAAGGATTCAATGAGCAGTGTGCTGAGGATATTGAGAAAATTAGCCTCAGTCAGGAACAGTAAAGAATAGTGATGAGAAGAAGGCAAATGTACTGTATAGGATGCAAACCGGAGGATGCGGATTAAAGGGTTTGTAGATAAGGGTCTTGAGATGCTTCAGTTAAGATTTCAGAGGTCCGCATGAAAATCTGAAGGAGTTGTGGCTGTCGGTGTAGAACCGGTTCCGGCAAGTATTCAGAGGTGACAGAGGATCACAAAAGGTCCGGTGAGGTCCGGAACTGTATAATCGTAATCTGTGGATTGGAAGGAGTCTTTGGGATGTCCTTGTGATGTGCCATCTCGAGTTGTGTATGATTTGGAGGTCCGGAAGTACCTCTTGCATTATGACAGTGACGACAGACAGTATTCTTGAAGTTCCAGATAAGGAGGATAAGAGATTTCAGTAAGTAAAGGAAATGCGGACATACCTGGTCATTCAGGCAGGCTTGTGAAGGTTCTTGGATCATGTTGAGGTTGTGTTGTTGGTCCGCATTGACAGTAGAGTTCAGAATTGAAGATATTCTTCCGGATGAAGTTTTTGCTCTGTTTAGCCGACCAGATGAGTTGTTCATCCTGCGAATGTTCTTATGGTGGCCGACCGGATGTGTCATTCATCTTGCGGATATTCTTATGATTGATTGCCGACTTAGATGATTGTTCCTAAGTTGATGTCTTGTATAAATAAAGATTTGTGAGTTCATTTTGAAGTGTGGCTTATGTGGAAAAAGGTGAAGTAGCGAAGAGAAGTGCAGAAGGCAGAGCAGATGTTTCTGGGCTTAATGGAACTGATCCAGACATGGTAAAGATGTCATTCTCCAGTTCAAGACTGTGATTCTTATCACTTTGTAGACAGTGTGTCTCCTTGTAGGCAGTGGGCCTCTTTGTGAGCAGTGTGCTCGGGCAGTGAGCCCTAATTGGCATGTGCCATTTTGTAATTCCTTATTCTTCTAATAGAGAATAATCTTTGGGTTAATCACCCCGTGGTTTTCTCCCTTAACCGGGTTTCCACGTCAAAATACTGTGTCATGTGTTTCTCATTTCATGATAATATTTGTCTGTTTGATTCAATACTGCTTTGATTAAGAAGAAGGTTCAAAAGAAGAAATAATTAGGATAACTGATTCACCCCCCCCGCCTCTCAGTTATCAACATTTTCATGTTTAATCTAGCTGACAAGCTATGTAATCAATGTAATATCATGTATAAATAGTAAATCAAATTGAATACAAAGGATATGATTACAAGTTGATGAACAAGGTTCGCAAGCAAATAAAAGCATAATAATACATTTTTATGTGTGACTATGGGAGAAAGAGAAGATGTTTTTGATGTTGTCTAGATTCATCTTGAAGACTTATTTGAGATAGTGATCAAGCATAGAGTGTGCCTAATTGATCAGATCTTCAGAAGAGAGTGTGTAAAGAGACAAAAGTGCAATCATCAAGTGTGAGCTTCAAAGGCAATTTTCAAACAGTTGAAAGATTGTCATACTGTAATTATTTTTGAGTTTGTTCTCAAATTAGGGAGTAGTTATTTCCTTGGGTTAAAGCCCCTAAAAAAAGTCATCAAGGAGTAGAAGCTTCCTTGGGAGTGTAAGCACCAAAATCACTCACAGCCTCCACAGGGACCCCTATGATGAGTCATAATCCTTGTCATGTACATGTAAGCATGAAATAACATCCTCTCAGCAACAATTCTCTTGGTGACATCTCTTTTCTTCCTCTTTGTGTTGTTTCCCCTTTGTCATTTTCGCTCTCTATGCTTTCAACACTTTTTGACACTTGTCAATTTACGTTCTTGCGACCCTATTCCTAAGCCTTGTATGTGTCTTGTAGGTGATTTTTCACCTTTCCCTAGTGTTTTTCATCCACTCCACCCTGTAGAGGCCTTCTAGAGGCCCCCCCTAGCCATCTCCAACTTTCAATTTTTAGTTTTGGTCAACTAGGACAAATCTCCCCTTAGTACATCAAGATGTCCCCCAGGAGATTTGACATTTGCAAGTGGAGATTTGGTTTTTGACCACCTTTTGACCTAGCTCCAGTGGCAATCCTACTTCTTTCCCCATTCCAAGCCATCTCCCACTTTCAATTTTTAATTTCACTCAACCAATCCAGATCTCCCCCTATTTCTAGAGGTAGATCCCCTCCTTTTCATCTCCTCCTTCATCTCCCATCATGCATTTTCACCTAGACCCCTTCCATTCTAGATCTCCCCTTCCTTTCTGGATCTCCCCCGGGAGATCCTGCTGAAAATCTGGATGTCCCCCCAAGTGACACAGGGTCGCCCCCCAGGCGACCCTGACTAGTGAAAGAGGTGACCCATGGGTGACCTTGTCACGTTTTTAGCCACAAAAACTTGAGTTTCTAACTCAAAAAAGCTCTGTTTTCGCCCATGTTTCTTCCTATTTGCATGGATTTTCATGCCAAATATAGAGTTAAATATTGCATGCACCTA
Organism: Cunninghamia lanceolata; assembly: GCA_027924645.1. NCBI lineage: Eukaryota > Viridiplantae > Streptophyta > Pinopsida > Cupressales > Cupressaceae > Cunninghamia > Cunninghamia lanceolata. The sequence continues at coordinate 7,203,980 of BSBN01000209.1, forward strand.
CACATGCATAATTAGCTCTATTTTATCTTTAATTAACAACTCATGCATTCTCTTGCATTCCTTCTTCACTTCTTCTTGAGTGATAAGCTTTTATTGGGTAGATCACTCCAATTTTAGCCCAGATCACTCTTAAGTCTTCCAAGTTAACTCTCCAATCAAATTGAGTTAACTCTTATTCTTCTTCACCTCTCATCCCTTATTCAAACCTATTATTACCCCTCACCTCTTCATTATTTTCCAAGTTGAGCAAGTTGGAGTATGTTTTTCCCTTCTTCACAAGCTTCTTCACAGGCCTTTGAGCCTCTTCATTTCTTTCTTTAGTTTTCCAAACCTTCAAATATTTCATTGTTGCATATATTCAAAGCTCCCCCTTTTGGGAGGCAATTTCATTTGTGCACACAGCTCTTGCACGTTATTTCTCTCCACATCAAGTATTCTCATGCTCATACAAGACATAGGAGCCTTTTATTTTATTTGTTGCTTCATCTAGCTTTCATACAAAGCTCATTACATGTCCATATGCTGCTCATATCAAGCCATAGTGCTCATCAAAGATCTCATTGATCTCTCTTTTCAATGCTTCAAAGCTTCTTTTGCTTCCATTTTCATCTTGTCGCTAAGAGGATTCACCGTTGCTACAAGAGGATACGAGGTTGCCATCACAAGGATTTCTGAGGGTAGTGGACACTCATGCATCTCTAGGTTCCTCTATTCTTTCTTTTAATTTGTAGTAATTAGATTACCAAAATTGCTCTTGGAATCAGTAATCTTGTTGCTTTTTCCTTGATAGGATAGGTAGATCTTGCATTCTAAGAGTAATTTACTTTCAAAGTTCATAGATTAATTCATTTAAAAGCAATTTCCCTTTTCTTAGATTAATTTGTTCCAAATACTCAGAAAACCCTAAAAACATAGTTTACATTGCATTAGATAAATTCATTATAGCTTGCATACATTTCATAATTCTTAGATTAGAAAAAAGTATCTTCAATTCCAAAAACTTTTTAAAAAAGCACAAAAAAAAGTTTTGCATTCATAAAATCTAAAAAGAACAAAAACATTAGAGACTTAGAAGGTTCAAAAACCCTTGATTCTATCACAAGGTCAACCATAGCCAATGCATAGTCAAACCTTAGGTCAAACAAACCCTAAGTCAAACCCTAGGTCAAGTCAAGGTTAGCTCACAATCGTCTATCTCTTGTCTCGGCTCTTGAATGTGCCCTAGATTAAGAGGTGAGTGGGTGAGGGCAATCCTCGACAAGATAGAGGAAATCCACCCAAGACTGCAACAGGACCAACCAGTCATCCAACAACAAGAAGAATTTAGACAACTCTTAGTAAAACAAGCATTCATCCAAGGATTTGAACGACAAGCAATCAACAAGAACAATAGCTTACCCACACAAAGGTGGAATATCAAAAACCCTAATAGGAGAATAGTGATTAGTGACCATTTAGGTCATATAGTTATCTTTATAACCACGATCATTGAACAACACATCTACACAAGCGCACAACACAAGCCCTAGGACGTGCTAACCCCTCTACACAAAGTCTAGCTCTCCAACGAGCCAAACCATCCCCGTGTCTTACCTCCTCTCGACTAGCTACTTCCATGAGAGTGAGAGTGACGTGGTTGTTCACCTCATGGCAAGGAGGGAAGGGTCCATGTGTGTGCCAAAATCTAACTTGACAACCCCAGGCCACTAGTGTTGTGATTTTGAGCGTTTATATTTTAGTGAACCTGACGTGAAGATCAAAAAATTTTGTTTATGTTGTTTGCGTTCCCATTACTTGTATCTCATTATCACTATCACATATGCCATCAGCTTCACCACATATTTTGGTGAACCCAACTTGAAGAGCAAAAACCTTTTGGTTGAGCTTTTTGCATTTCATTGCAAGATCCCACTTTCATCCTCATTCAACAAATCCTTTTGGGATGAATTCTTTCACTTTTTTTTGTGCTTCACAATGTTTCATGCAAAAATTCCAAGGGAATGTCCCATCGAGTAAATTTACAAGTTCAAAATAGATCCAAAGAGATCTTGATAACATTGACCAAATTAAAACACAAGAAGTGAACAATCAATCTAATATCCATCAAGATGATCAACCCATAACAAGCCATAAAAAAATGACCATTGAAATGGATAATGAAGTATGTTTTCAAGAGAAGAACTTACAAGAAGCTCAGGAGGTACAACAATCACTCCACATAGTACATCAAGATAAATAGCCCACAACATGTGAAATGTCATCAGAAAGAACAAATAGGGTCACTAAAACCCCAATGCAAAGTAGTCCATTGCAAGGGGGAAAACTCAAAGAATGGACAAAGCCTCACTCACAGACCTTATAGAAAGTTTGGTCCAACGAATCAAGACCCTTGAGGCTAGGAGGGTTGAACAAAATTGCCAAAATAAAATTGAGGAAAAACCTAGAGCACATGGAAATCATTTCATCGACAAGATCAAATCAAACTAGGGGGCAACACAAAATGCCCCTCATCCAAACTTTCATGAAACATTCACACCTCCCTTGCCCTCACCATCCAACAAAAAAGGTCTCAATCAATTAGGTGGGAATCCTATAATGCAAAGTCAACCACAAACAATCCCACCCAATCTTCAAAACATAAATATGACACCATCTAGTCATCCAAATTTTCTAGGATATCAACAATCTAGCATACCCTTTCAAAAGGCACATCAAGCTCCGCCTAAAGGGCTAATGTTTGGAGGAACAAAACCCTCTACACACAACCCCCTCTTAGGAACATACCTCAAGTATCTAAAAGAGCCTCTTGACTACAACATTCGTTAGGTAATAATACAACATTTTCTCCCTGAGCTTCCAAACTTTAAAGGAGAGGGTGATCCCAACTCTCATATCAAGGCTTACATCATGGTAGTGAGAGAGCTCCTTCCTTGGGATGGGGTGGTAGAAAATATTTTTCCAAAGACTTTCGAGGGTATCGCTCTAGATTGGTACTATCAGCTTCCAGAAGCATCGATCCACTCTTATAGGCAACTCATCGAATAATTTGTGGTTGTCTTCAACATAAACAAACTAATCAAGACATGAATATGAGAATTTTTAACAATCAAACAAGAATCCAATGAGTCGGTGTTGTGTGGTTACACAACATGCCCCATTTTGACTTGACAAAATAGGGACCCAACTTTTTGTTTGGCCTTGCTTGTGTTTTCTCCTTGCTGGCAGTCTAGTAAAAGTATGTCAATGCAGATGATCCTGCATAAAGGGGGCTGCGTAAGTCATCATGATGAGGTTAGTTTTTTCAAAGTTAACATTTCATGTCAATAACCTCATTGGGGGATAAAATACAAAATTTCATGCAGGTTTGCCTTTTGGATCACCTCGATATTCCTTAGGGAACAAAAGTTATGGTGAGTCAAAGATCTGGTCAAACCTGATATTTCGAGGGGGAGGATCATATTTCTTAATATCAGTCATCTTACAAAAGATCACCCCAAGATTTCTGAACATCCAGACGTCAAATTTATGTGATAGTGACACTTACCCGTAGAACAACATCATATATTTTGCGAGGGTCATATTCCTGAACATCGCCCTGATATTTGAATATCTGCCTGTTGCAAAATATCACCCCGAACCAATGTCCTGCTGATGTCATCCAAACTCGATAATTGAAGAAATAAACATACTGATGATGTCACCATCCTTTTTACCTCGCGGATGTATATTTCTGAATATGATCCTTCCTACACAACATGATGATGACGTCATAAAGCCACAACGCTGAACTAAGTCATTATCCCGATGACGTCATCCTGATATTTTGACAGGGGGTCACATTAGTCCAGGGGGTGATATTATACACATCACCAGACATTCCAAACATCCCCTGATATTTTGAATATCACCCGATAATCTTAACCCAGCCTGATATTTTGACATCGGTCTTTTCACCTAAAACGGATGATCATATTATACTAAGGGGGTCATATTCTCAATATCACCCGATATTCAGAATATCACCCCGCGCCTCACCGCCATAACAATAAATGCATGCAGGTACGGTAGGTGGTTCCCGCTGATTACGAACCCAATACATACACCTGGTGGGATCTGGCAGTTTCGTCCAGGAAAATCATTAAGTTGACCTAATTTCCCTTAGTGAAAGAGGTTAAAAGTGATTTACAGACTCATTTTACACTTATCCTGTGATAAAACAAGTTTTTACAGAGCCGAGCTTGCAAGCCCTCATACGACTACCTGTGGACGCATATAGCTTGTACCAGAACGATACACGAGAGCATTGCTGGTAATTGAGTCCATTTCACAGATATCAGAATAATTAAGAAGATAAACGCATCAGGTAAGTAATTAATACCTTCTAGTTGTCATATTCTGAATATCTAGGTATCATGGGGTCTTCTGGTTTGAAATTTCAAATTATGCATGTCAGGATAAATGAAATGTGGAAAGAATAATAGTATGCATGATGAATAATGAATATGTAATTTATATGCATGCTTGTATATGTATCAATTGTAAGACCAGGGTGCGTTAATTACAGGCATCCATGGCGGATAAACGACTGGCTAAGTCAGAGGTGGAATTTCTGAAGCCCATGTTTGCTCAACCTGAGGGTGTTCGGTTCAAATATGGTGCCATCACCGACACACACCAGGGAAATATGGATCTGGCTGCTTGGTCAGTCAAAGTGAATGATGAAAAGAATAATAGCGCCCTGCTGGATGCAGTCTTCGTATCAGGAATGTGGAATGCAGCTGGTTTCCCATATTCCATGGAAACCCCTGAGCTGGTCATTGAGTGTGCAAGAAATTATAACCCAGAAACAAGGAGGGTAGAGAAACATGGCAGAATATATGCTGATCTCTCAATCAAGGGTATTGCTGCTACATTTGGTTTGCCATTGGGCAAGAAGGTTGCCAACATAGATCTGAAGAAATCGGAAGTAGAGTACGAGAATAACAAGAAGACTGCCAGGAAGAAGATGTATCAATGGAGGGCGAAGAATAGTCCCTATCCTGTAGCAGCTAAACTTCCGGTTCATTTATATAAGTATGACTTTGATGATGAGTACCAGTACATGATAGCATTGCTAAGCAGAGTGACAGGCCAGCCTGATGTTGGAAGTTTTAGGGACTGGATGTATGCAGTCATCCTGATGTGCCTTTACATAGATAACAAGCTAATGTGGGCTAAGATGATAACTGATGCTCTAGATGAGCAGCTGATGACCCTAGGAGGTTCAGATTGTTCCTTCTATATGACCTCATATATAGTTTATTCATGTGCCTACAAGGGTACATTTGATGCATTGATTACAGATGGAAAGATTGGAGGCATGACCAATGATGCACACATATGGGATCATCATCCCCAACTGCAAAGAGTGAATTACCTCCAGGATTACAAGCTGGTAAATGATGCATTCTCAATGCACCTGGTGAGAACAATGGAAGAGGATAGAACCAAGAGACTGAGCATGGAGGCTCAAGAAGTTATCTACAGGCATGGGGCCTGGTTTATCCAATTTGCTACTTTCTCCTATATCAGGATTGAAGGTTTTGAGGGGGAGCCTCTCATGCTCCCAAGGTACCCTATAGATGCAGTTGTCCTAATGGAATTTTTGACACAAATCTCTACAATATTGAATGCCTATAAGGCAATTAACAAGCTTCCACCAGTTTTGTTTCCAGTTGCAATGGGCTGGTATATGTGCCAAATTCTGAGGGTATAAAGAAGGCCATAGCTGGTCTAAATATGATGAATTTCTAGCCATTTCCATTAAAGAGATCATATGATCCATATGGGAGGATGCAGAGGATCATGGGGAAACCTATTCATAGAAGACATCTTGAAGACTTCTGGGCAGATTGTGAAGATGAAGCTGAAGCCCGAAGAAGAAGGTATCAAAGATTAACACTTAATCAAATTAAGACCTTTGATTGCATCTCCATCCCAGCACAACTGAAGAAGGATGATGGAATGATAATGGCTAATGAATATGAAGAGAAAAGGATATATAATGATACCATCTCTGCCCTGGATCTCACTATACAGGAGGATATCTCCCTAGATCCATTCACAGGTAGGATATTACAACTAACCCAAGCTTGGGTGGATGAGCAGATAAATGTACTAAAGAAAAAAGGCATTGTCCTCACTGTTGATAATAAGAAGAAGAGACAAGAAGTTCCTGAAGGTCCTTATGATGATTTCCTGGTTGAGAAGAGGAAATCCAAAGGAGAGAAGGCATCACCTCCTGAAAAAAGCAAAAGGTCTTCAAGAGGTAAGAAGACTGATCCTGAACCAAAAGGGGTTGTAGTTGAGAGAGCCATAATAATAGCTGGAGATGCATTAGCATCAGAACTAGCGTTAGCCTCCTCAGTACCACCTCCTAAAGATAAACAAAAGGCTAAAAAGATTCAGAGGCTGACTGCTGAAGCTATGGAAACATATGAGGAGGGTCAAGCCTCACATAAGCAAATAGAAGAGGATATTCCTCTTGAAGAAAAATTTGAAGAAGAGGAAGGTCCCATATCCTTCACAAGAAAGAGAAAAGCACCTCAGGTGATAGCAACTACACCTAAGAAACCAAGAACTTCTATGAGAGGTGAAATAAGACAAACTCCCATAATGTTGAGGGGAGCAGGTGGGGAAGTATTTAAGAAGGAATTGCAACATAACGTTCCACTTCCCACTATTGTGAAGTTCAAAACTGAACAAATAGAAGAACAATTGAAAGAAGCCTCTAAGGCAGTGCAAAGTGGTCTAGTTTCATTGGATGAAACAATTGACCTATCTGATGATGAGGTAGTGAGAGATGTAGCTTCACAAAAGATGGAAACCCTTGTTGCTAATATCCGAATAACTCCTCATGGAACCCCAGCAGTGCAAGTGGTGTCAGAAGGGCTAAAGCAGATAGAGCAAGAAAAGGAAAAGAGTCCAGAGAAGATTGCTCAACAAATAGGACTCGATGCATTAGTTGATCAGGTGACAAGTCCTGCAACAATAGATTTGACATATGTAAAGGATGTAGATCCTAAATATGCATCAGGTACACCTGAAAGGACAGAAAATGTCGAGGAGGTAAAATAGAAAGAAGTGGAGAGCAGAGCTCCATGTGTAGGTCAGCAACAACATAATGCATCAGCTGAACCCAAAGCAGTAGAAGTCCCACCAAAGGACAAAGAAGATAAAGAAATATCTGGTCCTAAAGACCACAAGGCCCAAGAGGTAATTGACACAGGTCTAGGCCTGAATATAGCTGCAGATCAGGTGGACAAGCCTAAGGTAGATACAATAATATCTACGGAAACTAATGTGCCTCATGATGAGGAAATCACTAAGGTAGGTGAGATTCTCATGGAGGAAGTACAGGATTAGGATCATGATAAACATGCAGATGATCAACAGGATCACCGTCCAGAAGAGGACATTCCTCAATAGGAGGATATACCTAAAGATCACCCTCATGAGGAGCATCATGAGGAAGAGATAAGAAGATCACCCTCCCCATTGAACATGATGGTAGATATGGGAGATCAGGGTGATCATCATGATAATGATGGAGACCAACAGTCAAAGGATCAAATTCCTCAGTGGCTGGAGAAAGAAATTGATGCAGAATCAGGTATGGAAGCATAGTAATTTGATGTATCCACATTATTTACAGAAACCCTGGTAAAGCCAAAGAGGAAAGCTAGAATAACTTCTGCAATACGAAGAGACCTGATACAGGCAGGAGAACAGCCCAGGTAGCTATTCCTACAGTTGATAAAGAAAAGAGCAAGATCACTCTGGATGAATTCCAGATTACTATAGTAGATTTGGGATTTGCCAATAAGGATCAAGAAGGCCAAGAAGGTAAAGACATTATCGATTCATTAACCCAAAGGGTGAAGAGAGAGAGAGAAAAGAATAAGCAGCATAAAGAGCACATTGCTCAGCTGCATGCATACATAAAAGGGTTAATTGACCCTGATGATACATCTAGTGATCATGCAATCCCATTGACTGCTATTTCTCAGGATGAAGTAAATAAACTAGATCTCATGAAGCATGAGTCATCCATAATGAGAAAGTGGATGTTATCCACATTTGATGAAGCAGAGGAAGTTGTAAAAGCCTCTTTGAAGAGGTGGAATTATTTGGGCACCTCCAGGAGAAAAGTAGATAAACTACAGATGGAGATCGGCAGGAGGTCATTTCAATTAGAAAAGATCATGAGCATTTTGGATGAAATGAAGAGGATTGATCCTCATATTCTAATAAAGAATCAAGTATTGAATAATAACACAGCCCTATTGATTAATATCTGGAATAAGGACTTTAGGTTCGAATGTGATGTGCTTAAACAATGCAACAGTAAACTAAGAGATATCAACATGAAAATACATGATATGATGTCATATGAAGCTGAAATTTTAGAAGTACTGGAGGGAAAGGCAGAAGGCAAAATAGAAAATCAAGATGAGGAGTTTGCTATTATAGCTCTACATAACAATTTCCAAGAGGAAGCTGATGATCCCTTAAATCACTTGATAGAAGAAACTTTGGATAAGATCATGAGGATCAGAGTCAAGATGGAGAATTATAACGAGACATCCTGCAGCAAGAAAAGTAAATTAGAGAATCTCTGACACAAATATCAAATGCATAGGCATGCCACCATCAAAGCAAAAACTCAAGATGGTGGGGAGATAGAGAGAATAGTACAATTATATGAAAATATCCGTACATCCATGCAGGTCCATGTACAAGGAGAAGCTCATCAAGATGATGAAGGTTTTGAAAGTGAAGATCCTGATGCTCCTGATGACGGAGATGATGACAAGGAACCTGATGAAGATGCATCATAAAAGGAATATATGCATCAGATACTTATGAAAGTATAAGTTGCCTAGATGGTTGCCAGTTGGCAACCTGTGCCATGTGGAAAAGATTGACTTAGTCAATGAAATGTAAACCGTAGATCTTAAATAGATAAATCCTGATCATAGATCAATTGTAATGGATCCCTCACCCTATTCTATAAAAGGTGCAGGGATGCCTCATTTTAAACATTGGAAACTTAATTGAAATCTGTTTGCTAAAATATTCAGGGCTCATTTCAAAGTTGTTGTATACATATATGTTCTTGCATACTTAATGAATGAGAAGACTCTTTTGATTACAATCCATCATAAATCTTGAGTAATCAGTGTGTGAATTCTTGATATATGCTTTGATTTGCTGCGTCCCTTGGAGTGCATATCAGCTTGCATATGTTATCTTCATACCTTTCCTTCAAAGTTAGCATCGACTGTATCTAGCTGTGGAATATCCTGGTGAACATATGGTTTGATTTCTTCTCTTCATGACTATATCTGATTGTATATGTGGCTCAATGGCTGAAGGTTCAACTTTAATTTGAAGTATTTCTTTCAATTTCAGAGCATTTCATCATCACAATTGCAAATAACTGACAATCTTAAGCAAATAATGCAAATATGCAGACATCTCATAGATAATTGAACATATTCAGCATATTTGAGGTTAAAGCATGTCAAAATGACAAATATCATGCAAAGATTTAAAGATAGACACAATATTTGAAGTATATCCTGTGTAGAAATAACTCTCTGTGCAACATCATTATAGGAAACATTATCTTACTGATGAGATCCACATAAGGCCCCAAAATGGAAACAACAACACACATCAACCTCTGAGTAATGTCAGAAGATTAAGACCTAATCAACGAAGACTTGGGATCATGAATTCTTTGAATTCATCGTATCTTTCAAGATGAATAAAGGTTAATGTGTACTTTTGTTCTATGTTTGTTTATGACTAACATCATGATCAACATAAATTGGCACTAGAAGGAGGGCCATAGGATGAGGATCATCATCAGTTCTTCAGGTGATGATAAAGATTGTAAGGTAACACTCAGACACCGCTAAATTTCCAGAGCTAGACATAAATATTTGTTGTTCTGAGTTGATATATGCTAATCCTGTGTAAAGTTTGAGAGATCAATCATAAATATTGCAATCTTTATAGTAGGTCAACATGTATTTGCAAAGATTGGCCTTATTTTGGGTAAATTTGTCCATGCTTTGAGGTATCCTGCTTTAGAAACCTGATATCAACCTGCGAATGTTGCCAAGCCAAAAATGACCTCATATTTGCAGTATAGCTGCAAATATTCTGTAAATACTAGGTCAATTTCCAATCCTGACCATAAATATAGTCACTGCTGGTGAATGCCAACCAATCTTTACAAAGTTCCAGCTAATTTGCCTCAAAATTGAGAAATCCTAGCTCACAGGATAAATACCAGGTCACGATCCACCGGACCTTTCAACGAATTACCTGTTAGAGGGTTCAGACCTAGAACTGTGGACATCCATCACACTCTAGGATCTAGTGCATCAGGAGCATCACCAAAGGCTCCTCTTGTAACTCCTATTGGTTTGTAAATACCTTCTGGACTATTTGTGACACCTCCTGTCCAACATCTGCCAACTGTACCACAGGCTCAACCTCCTCCGGTTACAATGTCTTTCTTTGTAGTAGAGTTACCATTGACCTTCACTACATATCATGAGTTGCCAAAGAATCTAGATAAACTCTATCCAAAATATCATCCTTATCAAGATGCGGATGATCACATCAGAACTTTTAAAGAAGCCTATTGTAGGGGCAGAATAGAGCATCAGGACGTTGTATGCAGATTATTTCCTTTTTCCTTAGGGGAAGAGGCTTATAATTGGTATATTAGTCTTGGTCAGAGTTCTATCGAATCATGGGCTGTCCTAGAGAAAGCTTTCACTGATAGGTTCAAGGTACCAATAGATCCTTCAATGAACTATCACTTATTTGCTACAATCAAAAGATTTGAAGGTGAACCTATTGCCAACTTCAACGCTAGGTTCCAGAAAATGCTATCCAAGGTAGTTAATCTATATACTATAGTAGATGCTGCTGCCAGGAGTATCTATTATTCAGCTCTGGATCCCTTGACTTTCATGTTCATCAGGAGAGCACATCCTAAAATCACAACTTTGGAAGGGGCTTTTCAAGAGGCTATCAAAGTCAATCAGCAACTGATACCTGCTCCAACACCAAACATTGCATTCCCTACACTGCCTGGCATGTATCCAACACATCCTGCACAATATCCTCCCCAGCCACAGTATAATGGAGCTATGGTACCTCCAGCAGTAATGCCAACACCATTGCAGATATCTCCATTGAGTATCATGCCTCCTCCTCCTAATGGGAATGATCAAGTACCTTAGTATACTGCACAAGCACTGACACCTCAGGGTGTGGATCAGAACAATAACACTGGATCCTCTTTCTTCAAGCCTCAAACTGAAAATGTAGTAGCTAAAGCTTAGGAGGAGAAAGAAGAAATCAAAGAAATCTCTGCTCAACTAAGAAAACTAACTATAGAGGTCACTCATCTAAGAAATCAGAACTTCTATTCTCAGCCTAACCAAAACAGAGGCTATAATAATGACAGACCTAGTTATCCTGATAGGGGGTATAACAACAATAATTTCAACAACAATGGTGGAAATAATAATAACCCTCAAAGATAGCCTAGAGCATGGAACTCTAGACCAAATAATGGCTCATTACCATCACCTTTAGATAATCAGCTACCTACTGAAGCTAAACAGACTACTAGAGTCAATCTTGCTGAGGCAGCCCTCACCAATTGGTGTAGAATACATAATACAAATGCTCATGCAGAATTAGACTGTCCACAATTTAGAATTGTTGCTAGCATTTTCCTGACATAAGTGTCTAATACTTCTGGAAATCCACCTCAGGTGGAAGGAAATGAAATTGTCCCTTGTGGATATGACTCTGCATTTGTATTGGAGAGTTATACTGATCAGCATCATCAGCAGACTGTGTCATCCCACCAGAATTACAACCTAGCATGTGAAGAATCTACCATGGCTTTTGAGTCAAATTATGTTTTCCCCTTTGAGGATGAGAACGAGCCATCCAATGAGCCTGAAGAAGTGCATGCTTACCAGCAGCAATATCAGGGTAAGCACAATTATAATCTGAGAAGTAACTCCAATAGACCTACTGGTCCACTAACCAGTTCCTTGCCTCCTAATAATTTTAACACACCTCCTGATCCCAAAGCAAGTAACAATCCGGGATTCCAAAAGGTAAATGCACAATATCTGTCACCACAAAATACAGTATCAAAAGCTGTTGGCCTACCTCATGAGTCTGACAAACTAGTCACATATCTGGCTGATGAAATGAACAAAATTAAGGTCAGCCTGTCTCTATTAGAGTTGCCCAAAACTCCAGCCATCAAGAGAGCATTCATGAAATCACTAGATGATCCTGCTTCCAAAGAGGATAGCCACTCCACAGGTCAGTCCGGTAGTAAGGATCATCTTGCAAGAGACCCTAATGTTAAACATAAGGTGCCAGCTACAGTTCAAGCTACATAGACCTCCCACATGACCTTATATAGAGATAAAAGTGAGTCACCTCCTTTCCTCCTGACTATAAGGATGTTCAGTAAAAACCTGCACAATTGTCTGGTCGATTCAGGTGCATCTACAAATGTCATGCCCCTGTCTATATGCAATGCTTTAGGGCTACATCCTGCTAAATCCTTAAAGAAGGTGACTCAGCTGGACAAAACAGAACTAAGTGTAGTAGGAGAGCTTACTCACATCCACATGCAGCTAGCATCTGATCCCAGAATCTAATATTATATTGACATTCAGGTAGTTGACATACCTGATACCTATGGGATGCTCCTCAGCCAAGACTGGTCTAAAACCCTTAATGGCTACATGGCCACTGATTTCAGCCATATGTGGTTACCCTGGAAGGGAATACCAAACCAAATAAGAATTGATGCTAAACCAAGAATGAAGCACATGATCACCGAATATAACAAAACTAACGAGATCATGTATGTGGACGTAGAACCCAGAGTTTACTCCATCAGACCACAGACGGTCAAGATAGAAGAAATCCTGATGTATGATGTTCATCATCATCATGATGATGATCCTCAGGATGACAAAATAATTGTAGAGTCTGATAGTGGTCCTGAGAATGATAATGAGGTAGATCACTTCAGGAATTTCAAGATGCATTTATCTGAGTAGGTGAAAAGCTGTAAGTTATTAAGATTACCTTTTCATGATATTCTAATCGAAGGATGGTGCAGGTTGCATAATGAAGTACATTCGGAGAAAACCTGTGAGTCGTGCACAGATATGCTGGAAATAGAGCAAGCGTATAGTGATGCATCAGCATCATCATCATCAGCATCAGAGGTAAATTCATCAGAAAATAATAGTGATAGTGATGCTGACTGTCTTTTATGTCATGCAGGGACAAGAAAAGCCACATAGCAGGATGAGGATCATATTCAAAAGATAGAAGAGATGTTGGTATGCAACCAGAGTCATGTTAAGGAAAAAGAGAAAATCACCCCAGGGAGTGATTGTCTAATGGAGTCAGATTATGAACTGTCTGATGAAGACAGAGGTAGTAACCTGACCAGATTTGAAGAGTTTTTATCAAGAGAAATTAAAAGGATGACAGAACGAGGGAAGCCCCCACAAGATGCACTGATTAAAGGATGGTGTAGGTTGCATGAGGCACCTCACTCAGAAATTGCTTGTTCATTATGCTTGCATATTCTAAGGAGACATTTAGTGCTTAGTTCAAAAGATCATCCTCCTAATGATAAAAAGAAAGAAAAATCCACAGCTTCACAGAAGGAAGGAAAGGTGAAGTTGGATAAAGTTAAGATACCAAAGATAAAATAGATATTAGGTGGAGCAGTTGCCAGAGCTGCAAAGAAGAAGGAAGGCTCAGCTAAGCCTCCTGCTGAAGATAAACCCTGGATCCTAAGATTTGATGGATCCAAGTCCAAACAAGGAGCTGGAGTAGGGATTGATCTCATTGATCCATCAGGAAAGTCCCACCTAGCAGCCTACAGACTACAGTTCTCATGTACCAACAATGTAACAGAGTATGAGGCTCTGATTCATGGGATACTGTTCACCCTTAAGAAAAAAGTAAAGATTCTGCATGTCTTTGGAGACTCAGAATTAGTTGTCAGACAGGTAAGAGGAATTTACTCTTGCAACTATAAGAAATTGTCGAATTATAGACACAGAGTGTGGGATCTGATTGAAGATTTTGATGCATTTAATATCACCCACATACCTAGAGAACAGAATCACAGGGCAGATGCCCTAGCACAGGCTGCCAATAGATTAGAGCCCTTGTCCATTTCTAGCATAAAGAGGTTTTCAGTAGAGCTGATATCAGTGCCTTCAGTACCTGATAATGTTACAAACCTCCAGGTTTTTGATGATGATCAACATATCCTTGATTTCATATCCAACAGGGATATATTTGATGCTCAGATCATAGACGAGAATAATGTGGAAGATCATGTTTGAGAAGAAGAAGAAATATTAGAGCTGCCTAGCAACAGGATTCCCAAAGGTATGATTGAGTTAGAAAGAGCCTTTGACTTGGATAATATGCTGAAGCAAAAGGACCTTCCCAAGGCTGATGAAGGTCAATATTCACAAGTGAATATTGGATAGAATGAAGACAAGAGAAATGTCTTGATTGGTAAGGTCTGCACATCAGAAGAGTTAGAAGGAATAACTCAAGCCCTTAAAGATTACATCCATGTCATTGCATGGACTTATGATGAGTTGAAGACATATGACACATCAGTCATAACTCACACTATACCTCTCAAGCCAGATGCTAAACCTTTCAGATAGAAGCAAAGGCCAGTCAATGCTTTGCTTGAACCAATAATTTTTGAAGAAGTCAAGAAGTTGTTAAACGCCAGGATCATATTTCCTGTGAGGCACTCCACTTGGGTGGCTAACCTAGTGCCAGTAAGAAAGAAGAATAGAGACATCAGACTGTGTGTAGACTTCAGGAACCTGAATAGAGCATCAGAGAAGGATAATTATCCTTTACCCTCATTGGATGAAGTTCTGCAGATTGTAAATGGTGCTAAAATGATGTCATTCCTAGATGGTTTTTCTGGTTATAATCAGGTAATGGTTGACAAAATGGACAGACTAAAAACTGCCTTCACCACAAAGTGGGGGATCTTTGCATATAGACGCATGCCATTTGGGCTAATAAATGTTGGAGCAACATTCCAATGAGCAATGGACATAGCCTTCAGAGGCTTAATAGGAAAATGTATAGTCATATACATGGATGACTTAACAATATTCTCTAAAGATAGAGGAAACCATGTAGCTGATCTCAGAAGTGTATTGAAAAAGTGTGAAGAGTATGGGATATCCTTGAACCCCAAGAAATGCATATTCGGGGTGATAACAGGAAAGTTACTGGGCCACCTAATAACTGAAAATGGGATTATCAGATCCTGACAGGGTAGAGTCCATTATGAAATTACAACTTCCAAGAAGCAAGAAAGAGCTTAAATCTTACTTTGGTAAGATAAATTTTGTCAGGAAGTTCATCACCAACTTTGCTGAGATAATTAGACCTTTAAATGCTATGCTGAAGAAGGATGCAAAGATTGAGTGGACATCAGAAGCTAAAGCAGCCTTTGAAGACATAAAGAAGGCTATTTCTGATGCTCCTGTTCTTATCAGTCCGGACTACACCAGAGACTTCTATATTTATTCATTTGCTTCAGAACATACCTCTGTAGCAGTGCTAACCCAAAGGAATGAAGAAAAAGAAGAGAAACCAATAGCATTCATGAGCTGCCCTTTCAGAGATGCAGAACTTAGGTATATGGATGTAGAAAGACAAGCTCTTGCTTTGGTTAGAGCAGTGAAGAAATTCAGGCATTACATTCTGAGAAGTAAAGTGATTGATGTGGTGCCAGATGCAGCAGTGAAGATGTTGTTAATGTAAAGTGAGCCTGGTGAAAAAAGGGCTAAGTGGATTACAGTATTACAAGAATATGACATGGAAATCACACCCATGAAATTGGTAAGAGGACAGGCTTTAAGCCAAATGATATCAGAGATTGATCCAAACATCACAAGTCAGCAGTATGTTATATATGAAAAGGACAATGAAGAGTGGTATGCAGATATCAAGCACATCCTGATCACTGGAAGGTGTCCTAGACTGCAGGCTTCACAGAGAAGAGCATTGAAGATAAAATCCCAGAAGTACATGATGAAAGCAGGAGTACTTTTCAAGAAAAATTATGAAGGAATATACTTGAGATGTTTAGAAAAGCCAAAAGTAGATAAAGTATTATCAGAATTATATGACAAATTTGGAATAGCACATGGCTCATCCTTGGCCACTACACATGCAATCCTCAGAGTAGGATATTATTGGCCTACAATCTTCAAAGACACAGCTGAACATATTAAGTGTTGTCATGTATGTCAAGTTGCTGCCAATAGAGAGAGATATGCTGCATAACCTTTGCAACCAGTGATGGAGGCGTGCCCATTTGCACAATGGGGCATGGATTTTATAGGACCTATTAACCCTCCATCATCCTCAGGCCACAGGTATGTTTTAACAATTACTGATTATTGTACTAGGTGGACTAAAGCCACTAGCAACAAGACTTGCAATGCAGAAGATGTCATCAGATTTCTGGAAAGTAACATAATCAGCAGGTATGGGGTTCCCTATGCTCTGGTAAGTGATAACAGCTCTGCTTTTACTTCAACCAAATTGTCAAGTTGGGCCTTTGATTATGGGATCATATTGAAGTTTTCATCTAATTATTATCCCCAAGGGAATGGATTAGCAGAATCCACCAATAAAAATTTGTTGAATATCATAAAAAAGTTAATAGACAAGAACCCTAGGGAATGGAATACACTTTTGAAATATGCCTTATAGGTAGACAGAACCAGAAACAAGGCTGCATTAGGAAACTCACCTTATCATTTAGTATATGGGGTAGATCCAATCCTCCTAGTTAACCTGAAGATTCCTACCTTGCAGTTTTCCCAAGAGTACCTAGGCATAGACAATAACCAAGAAGTCAAGTTGCTTCAGCTGATGCACCTAGAAGAGAAAAGAAGTCAGGCAATTGATCAATTTGCCAAACATCAGGCTGTTGTCAAATGCTGGTTTGACAAAAGAGCCAAAGTTAAAGCATTCAGGATATCGGATTTAGTCCTGATGTGGGATAAAGCCCATGAGAGGAAAGGAGACCATGGTAAGTTTGATAAATTATGGATAGGTCCCTTCCAAATTTTTGAGATCTTAGGAGACAGTACTTTTAGGCTTAAGAACTTGATAGGTGAGGATATTCCATTACTAGTTAATGGACAGTTCCTCAAACATTATTTCCAAGCCTAAGTAGCTTCATGACAGTCATGTGTATCATAATGTATATTTGTATAGTTGTTTGTACAATGTTTTGTGTTGTTTTTGCTTTATTTGCTTGTTGAGTTTTGGTTTTGGTTAGTCAGGATGATGCAGCTCATCACCCCAAAAAATAACAAAATTGTTAAGATTCAAGTGATGAACACACATTTATATATAGGTTGTGACTCATTTTGAGAAAGTCATCATGATCAGTTCTGTGATATCCTGTCATCAGGGTACCTTTTCCTAACCAAAGTGATTTCTTCACAATGACTCACCTAACAGCCTTGGGTTTGTTGAAAATACAAGTATAGGTGTTAAGTGAAAAATCTAAAGGGACTCCCTTGCTACCAATGCAATCTCCAACCTAAAGCAGCAAGTGAACATCCCTTGCATTCTGAGCTTACATGATGATATCAGATAGATCAAGTATAAATGTTACAAAAAATATATATATATATATAATAAAATTAGGCCATCTAAGTAACTCTACCGGGGCTATAGATGCCTGCTAGCAGTGGGGCTCTACTTACGGGGATTGTATAGATAACCTTGCCGGGGCTATGAACACCTGTTGGCAGCAAGGCTCTATCCAGGTTGGCTATGAGGGATGATCTCCAACTATGTAGCTTAACATTAGTTACTCATGTATTCAACTTGCTTTCAAGATGAGGATAATTAATCATTTGCACACTACTGATCCTTTGTTAGCATTGTTACCATGAGGACATTTTGTCATTTAGAAGGATTATGATGTTCATGCTTAGAAAGAGTTAGAATGCTATGTTATAATGTGTTCACATCACTTGAATCATTGGAATTTTGATGTTTTCTTTGGTGGCAAGTTGTTGTGTGGTTACACAACACGCCCCATTTTGACTTGATCCTGCATAAAGGGGGCTGCGTAAGTCATCATGATGAGGTTAGTTTTTTCAAAGTTAACATTTCATGTCAATAACCTCATGGGGGGATAGAATACAAAATTTCATGCAGGTTTGCTTTTTGGATCACCTCGATATTCCTTAGGGAACAAAAGTTATGGTGAGTCAAAGATCTGGTCAAACCTGATATTCCGAGGGGGAGGATCATATTTCTTAATATCAGTCATCTTACAAAAGATCACCCCGAGATTTCTGAACATTTGGACATCAAATTTATGTGATAGTGACACTTACCCGTAGAACAACATCATATATTTTGCGAGGGTCATATTCCTGAACATCGCCCCGATATTTGAATATTTGCCTGTCGCAAAATATCACCCCTAACCAATGTCCTGCTGATGTCATCCAAACTTGATAATTGAAGAAATAAACATACTGATGATGTCACCATCCTTTTTACCTCGCGGAGGTATATTTCTGAATATGATCCTTCCTACACAACATGAAGATGATGTCATAAAGCCACAACGCTGAACTAAGTCATTATCCCAATGACGTCATCTTGATATTTTGACAGGAGATCACTTTAGTCCAGGGGGTGATATTATAAACACCACCAGACATTCTAAACATCCCCTGATATTTTGAATATCACCCGATATTCTTAACCCAGCCTGATATTTCGACATCGATCTTTTCACCTAAAACGGATGATCATATTATACCAAGGGGGTCATATTCTCAATATCACCTGATATTCAGAATATCACCCCACGCCTTACCACCATAACAATAAATGCACGCAGGTATGGTAGGTGGTTCCCACCGATTACGAACCTGATACATACACCTGGTGGGATCTGGCAGTTTCGTACAAGAAAATCATTAAGTTGCCCTAATTTTCCTTAGTGAAAGAGGTTTAAAGTGATTTACAGACTCATTTTACACTTATCCTGTGATAAAAACAAGTTTTTACAGAGCCGAGCTTGCAAGCCCTCATATGACTACCTATGGACACATATAGCTTGTACCAGAATGATACACGAGAGCACTGCTGGTAATTGAGTCCATTTCACAGATATCAGCATAATTAATAAGATAAACGCATCAAGTAATTGAAACCATCTGGTTGTCATATTCTGCATATCCAGGTATCATGGGGTCTTCTGGTTTGAAATTTCAAATTATGCATGTCAGGATAAATGAAATGTGGAAAGAATAATAGTATGCATGATGAATAATGAATATGTAATGTATATGCATGCTTGTATATGTATCAATTGTAAGACCAGGGTGTGTTAATTACAGGCATCCATGGCGGATAAACGGTTGGCTAAGTCAGAGGCAGAATTTCTGAAGCCCATGGTTGCTCAACCTGAGGGTGTCCGGTTCAAATATGGTGCCATCACTGACACACACTAGGGAAATATGGATATGGCTGCCTGGTCAGTCAAAGTGAATGATGAAAAGAATAATAGCGCCCTGCTGGATGCAGTCTTCATATCAGGAATGTGGAATGCAGCTGGTTTCCCGTATTCTATGGAAACCCTTGAGCTGGTCATTGAGTGTGCAAGAAATTATAACCTAGAAACAAGGAGGGTAGAGAAACATGGCAGAATATATGCTGATCTCTCAATCAAGGGTATTGCTGCTACATTTGGTTTGCCATTGGGCAAGAAGGTTGCCAACATAGATCTGAAGAAATTGGAAGTAGAGTACGAGAATAACAAGAAGACTGCCAGGAAGAAGATGTATCAATGGAGGGCAAAGAATAGTCCCTATCCTGTAGTAGCTAAACTTCCGGTTCATTTATATAAGTATGACTTTGATGATGAGTACCAGTAAATGATAGTATTGCTAAGCAGAGTGACAGGCTAGCCTGATGTTGGAAGTTTTAGGGACTGGATGTATGCAGTCATCCTGATGTGCCTTTACACAGATAATAGGCCAATGTGGGCTAAGATGATAACTGATGCTCTAGATGAGCAGCTGATGACCCTAGGAGGTTTAGATTGTTCTTTCTATATGACCTCATATATAGTTTATTCATGTGCCTACAAGGGTACATTTGATGCATTGATTACAGATGGAAAGATTGGAGGCACGACCAATGATGCACACATATGGGATCATCCCCAACTGTAAAGAGTGAATTACCTCCAGGATTACAAGCTGGTAAATGATGCATTCTCAATGCACCTGGTGAGAACAATGGAAGAGGATAGAACCAAGAGACTGAGCATGGAGGCTCAAGAAGTTATCTACAAGCATGGGACCTGGTTTATCCAATTTGCTACTTTCTCCTATATCAGGATTAAAGGTTTTGAGGGGGAACCTCTCATGCTCCCAAGGTACCCTACAAATGCAATTGTCCTAATGGAATTTCTGAGACAAATCTCTACAATATTGAATGCCTATAAGGAAATTAACAAGCTTCCACCAGTTTTGTTTCCAATTGCAATGGGTTCATATATGTGCCTAGATTTTGAGGGTATAAAGAAGGCCATAGCTGGTCTAAATATGATGAATTTCCAGCCATTTCCATTAAAGAGATCATATGATCCATATGGGAGGATGCAGAGGATCATGGGGAAACCTATTCATAGAAGACATCTTGAAGACTTCTGGGTAGATTGTGAAGATGAAGCTGAAGCCCGAAGAAGAAGGTATCAAAGGTTAATAGTTAATCAAATTAGGACCTTTAATTGCATCTCCATCCCAGCACAATTGAAGAAGGATGATGGAATGATAATGGCTAATGAATATGAAGAGAAAAGAATATATAATGATACCATCTCTACGCCGGATCTCACTGTACAGGAGGATATCTCCCTAGATCCATTCACAGGCAGGATATTACAACTAACCCAACTTGGGTGGATGAGCAGATAAATGTACTAAAGAAAAAAGGCATTGTCATCACTGTTGATAATAAGAAGAAGAGACAGGAAGTTCCTGAAGGTCCTTATGATGATTTCCTGGTTGAGAAGAGGAAATCCAAAGGAGAGAAGGCACCACCTCCTGAAAAAAGTAAAACGTCTTCAAGAGGTAAGAAGACTGATCCTGAACCAAAAGGGGTTGTAGTTGAGAGAGCCATAATAACAGCTGCAGATGCATCAGCATCAGAACTAGCGTCAGCCTCCTCAGCACCGCCTGCTAAAGATAAATAAAAGGCTAAAAAGATTCAAAGGCCGCTGCTGAAGCTATGGAAACATATGAAGAGGGTCAAGTCTCACATAAGCAAATAGAAGAGGATATTCCTCTTGAAGAAAAATCCGAAGAAGAGGAAGGTCCCATATCCTTCACAAGAAAGAGAAAAGCACCTCAGGTGATAGCAACTACACCTAAGAAACCAAGGACTTCTATGAGAGGTGAAATAAGACAAACTCCCATAATGTTGAGGGGAGCAGGTGGGGAAGTATTTAAGAAGGAATTGCAACATAACGTTCCACTTCCCACTATTATGAAGTTCAAAACTGAACAAGCAGAAGAACAATTGAAAGAAGCCTCTAAGGCAGTGCAAAGTGGTCTAGTTTCATTGGATGAAACAATTGACCTATCTGATGATGAGGTAGTGAGAGATGTAGCTTCACAAAAGATGGAAACCCTTGCTGCTAATATCCGGATAACTCCTCATGGAACCCCAGCAGTGCAAGTGGTGTTAGAAGGGCCAAAGCAAATAGAGCAAGAAAAGGAAAAGAGTCCAGAGAAGATTGCTCAACAAATAGGACTCGATGCATTAGTTGATCAGGTGACAAGTCCTGCAACAATAGATTTGACATATGTAAAGGATGTAGATCCTAAAGATACATCAGGTACACCTGAAAGGACAGAAAATGTCGAGGAGGTAAAATAGAAAGAAGTGGAGAGCAGAGCTCCAAGTGTAGGTCAGCAACAGCCTAATGCATCAGTCAAACCCAAAGCAGTAGAAGTCCCACCAAAGGACAAAGAAGATAAAGAAATATCTGGTCATGACGACCACAAGGCCCAAGAGGTAATTGACACGGGTCCAGGCCTGAATATAGCTGCAGATCAGGTGGACAAGCCTAAGGTAGGTACAACAATATCTACGAAAACTAATGTGCCTCATGATGAGGAAATCACTAAGGTAGGTGAGATACTCGTGGAGTAAGTACAGGATCAGGATCATGATAAACATGCAGATGATCAACAGGATCACCCTCTAGAAGAGGACATTCCTCAACAGGAGGATATACCTAAAGATCACCCTCATGAGGAGCATCATGAGGAAGAGATAAGAAGATCACCCTCCCCATTGAACATGATGGTAGATACCAGAGATTAGGGTGATCATCATGATAATGATGGAGACCAACAGTCAAAGGATCAAATTCCTTAGTGGCTAGAGAAAGAAATTGATATAGAATCAAGTATGGAAGCGCAAGAATTTGATGTATCCACATTATTTACAGAAACCCTGGTAAAGCCAAAGATGAAATCTAGAATAACTTCTGCAATACGAAGGGATCCTGATACAGGTAGGAGAATAGCCCAGGTAGCTATTCCTACAGTTGATAAAGAAAAGGGCAAGATCACTCTGGATGAATTCTAGATTACTACAGTAGATTTGGGATTTGCCAATGAGGATCAAGAAGGCCAAGAAGGTAAAGACATTATCGATTCATTAACCCAAAGGGTGAAGAGAGAGAGAGAGAAAAGAATAAGCAGCATAAAGAGCACATTGCTCAGCTGCATGCATACATAAAAGGGTTAATTGACCCTGATGATACATCTAGTGATCATGCAGTCCCATTGACTGCTATTTCTCAGGATGAAGTAAATAAACTAGATCTCATGAAGCATGAATCATCGATAATGAGAAAGTGGATGTTATCCACATTTGATGAAGCAGAGGAAGTGGTAAAAGCCTCTTTGAAGAAGTGGAATTCTTTGGGCACCTCCAGGAGAAAAGTAGATAAACTGTAGATGGAGATCAGCAGGAGGTCATTTCAATTAGAAAAGATCATGAGCATTTTGGATGAAATGAAGAGGATTGATCCTCAGATTCTAATAAAGAATCAAGTATTGAATAATAACACAGCCCTATTGATTGATATCTAGAATAAGGACATCAGGTTCGAATGTGATGCACTTAAACGTTGCAACAGTAAACTAAGAGATATCAGCATGAAACTACATGATATGATGTCATATGAAGCTGAAATTTTTGAAGTACTGGAGGGAAAGGCGGAAGGCAAAATAAAAAATTGAGATGAGGAGTTTGCAATTATAGCTCTACATAACAATTTCCAATAGGAAGCTGATGACCCCTTAAATCACTTGACAGAAGAAATTTTGGATAAGATCATGAGGATCAGAGTCAAGATGAAGAATTATAATGAGACATCTTGCAGCAAGAAAAGTAAATTAGAGAATCTCCGACGCAAATATCAAATGCATAGGCACGCCACCATCAAAGCAAAAACTCAAGATGGCGGGGAGATAGAGAGAATAATACAGTTATATGAAAATATCTAGACATCCATGCAGGTCCATGTACAAGGAGAAGCTCATCAAGATGATGAAGGTTTTGAAAGCGAAGATCCTGATGCTCCTGATGACGGAGATGATGACAAGTAACCTGATGAAGATGCATCATAAAAGGAATATATGCATCAGATACTTATGAAAGTATAAGTTGCCTAGATGGTTGCCAGCTAGCAACCTGTGCCATGTGGAAAAGATTGACTTAGTCAATGAAATGTAAATCGTAGATCTTAAATAGATAAATCCTGATCATAGATCAATTGTAATAGATCCCTCACCTTATTCTATAAAAGGTGCAGGGATGCCTCATTTTAAACATTGGAAACTTAATTGAAATCTGTTTGCTAAAATATTCAGGGCTCATTTCAAAGTTGTTGTATACATATATGTTCTTGCATACTTAATGAATGAGAAGACTCTTTTGATTACAATCCATCATAAATCTTGAGTAATCAGTGTGTGAATTCTTGATATATGCTTTGATTTGCTACGTCCCTTGGAGTGCATATCAGCTTGCATATGTTATCTTCATACCTTTCCTTCGAAGTTAGCATCGACTGTATCTAGCTGTGGAATATCCTGGTGAACATATGGTTTGATTTCTTCTCTTCATGACTATATCTAATTGTATATGTGGCTCAATGGCTGAAGGTTCAACTTTAATTTGAAGTATTTCTTTCAATTTCAGAGCATTTCATCATCACAATTGCAAATAACTGACAATCTTAAGCAAATAATGCAAATATGCAGACATCTCGTAGATAATTGAACATATTCAGCATATTTGAGGTAAAAGCATGTCAAAATAACAAATATCATGCAAAGATTTAAAGATAGACACAATATTTGAAGTATATCATGTGTAGAAATAACTCTCTATGCAGCATCATTACAAGAAACATTATCTTACTGATGAGATCCATGTAAGGCCCCAAAATGGAAACAGCAACACACATCAACCTCTGAGTAACGTCAGAAGATTAAGACCTAATCAACGGAGACTTGGGATCATGAATTCTTTGAATTCATCATATCTTTCAAGATGAATAAAGGTTAATGTGTACTTTTGTTCTATGTTTGTTTATGACTAACATCATGATCAACATAAATTGGCGTCAGAAGATTAAGACCTAATCAACAGAGACTTGGGATCATGAATTCTTTGAATTCATCGTATCTTTCAAGATGAATAAAGGTTAATGTGTACTTTTGTTCTATGTTTGTTTATGACTAACATCATGATCAACAGTCAGTTGCACATCTTATCACATGATGGAGGAAAGTTCTATATTCTTCAACTAGCGCACCAAACATGGATCATAGAGAACTTTGTGATATCTTCTTACATGCTCTCAACAATGACATACGAGAAAAAGTCCAAAAACTCCCTTATAAATCATACAAAGAAGCACTTGAAAGTGCCCTTAGAATTGACCAAGCCTCTATTGATAGTGAAAGAAGGGAGTATGATTCCAATGGAAGGTTGATAAACCATGATACAAATAACAAATCCTAGACAAACAATCAAGACATAGATGGATCAACAAACACTCCACCATCTAGAACCAACAATAATTGTGACTATGATAGTCATACAAATTTGGGGAACCAAAATACCAACAACTATCCCCTGAGAATCAACAAGAAGTCTTACAATAATTGTCATAAACCTCAAGATCATAATCATGATAAATATTGCTCATTTCACAAGAGAAGGGGGCATGATATCAAGTCATGTCGGGGGTACCATCGCTTCATATCAAACCTTCCAAAATGTCACAAAAAAGCATTCATGGCCACATTCTCACAAGATGAACTTAGTCCCAAAATCCATCAAAACACCTTTGATCAAAACACCTTAGGCCTTGTGGAATTGGATAAAGATCAAGAAATTTGTGTCACCCAGGGACCAGAACAACTAGATGACACTTCCAAAAATTCAATTTTTTCTCACATGCTAGATCTTATCAAGAGATCTCCTGCACACAAGAATGCTATCCTCAAAGCCTTAGATCTAAGCCATCTAGTTCAAAACACTCCAAGTGAAAAGTGTTCTTCTTCAACATTTGATTTTGAAAAATTACCCTTAGACAATGACATAGCTAAACAGGGCAACCACCCCCTCCATCTGATAGTCCAAGTCCAAGACTATTCCATTAAAAGTGTAATGATAGATGATGGGGCTGCAATAACATAGTCTCCTTTTCACTTCTTCAAAGAATGGGTTATGATGAAACTCAAATAACAAAACACACTTCCATCCTTAGAATTCATGATAACCCAAACATTCAAACCATGGGTAAGGTCAATCTTCAAATCACATTGGGTCCCAAAACCCTCCCAACTAAATTTTATGTCATCAATAGAGAAACCACTTACCACATGATCCTAGGAAGACCTTGGATCCATAGGATGAGGGCCATTCCCTCCACATTATTTCAAGAAACACACTTTGTGCATATGGGACATACCCACGTCATCAAAGGAGATCCTGATCCTTTCAGCCTTTATAGAGATGAACAAGTCATAAAGAAGGGAAAGACCATGTAAACTACTAGCAACCCAAAATCAACACTTTTGAAAAAGGAGAGACATCAAAACAAATTACAAATGTAGCCAAGACCTCAAAATGTATAGGAAAGGGGGCAACAAGAGAATTCCCTTCGATCCCCACTCAACAAAGTCTTACACTCCATTCAACTTAGTGGCCATTCCAATCGAACTAGACATAAGCATTCCTATGATTGAAATCACGACTAAAGAAGAAGAGCCAAAATCCACACAAAAACTAGGAGAGTTAGCACCAACATCATTTGCCCCTCAAAATTTCAAAAAAAACATGGGAACTCAACAAGAATAGAAAATGATAAAGCTAATCATCAAACAATGAAACATGTGAGTACACAAAACTCCTCAATAAATACAAGGACATTTTTACACCAAGTCTTCGAGTGTCCTTGCAAAGGCTTCCAAGTGAATTTTAGACCAAATTGGATAGGTCCACACATAGTTAAAGAAGATGTCAAAAATGATGCTGCCTCTTGTGCAATTTGGAAGGAGAGGAGTTTAGCATCTCATAAAAATCATAAAACATAAAAACACAAACAAATCAAATATTCCAAAAAATACAAAAAAAAATCAAATATCCTAAAAATACAAAAATCAAAAATACTAAAAGGAATTTTGTTTCTTGAATTTTAGTATCATTCTGTTCATCTTGTATTATAGTGGATGACTCACTCTTATATTATTTTCATTTCAGTAAGGAGTCTAAGGTTGCCTAGGTCCTAAGATTCCCCATTCACTATAATGCATTCATATCATCACCTGCATTCATATATATATATATATATATATATATATTCCAAAAAAGACAAAAACAAATTACATCATCCATATGTGATCATCTTAGGTATGCATTCTCATAAGAAAAATAAAAAGCTCTATCCAACCATATGAACAAGAGGGAAAGTGAAGTACAAGATGTCAATTGAAGCTACATGTATAGATCTCATCCAATCAAGTCTTGTAACAATAAGTGTAAAACAATGTCTGAGCACAAGTCACTCCTCCAACAATTCAAAAGAGAAAAATTGTGCACTCAAGTGTGCAAGTCTCCCTATGCAAGGGGGCAAGGGTAAAAATCTCTTAAATGTAGGTCTATCAAAGACCTCAAAGAGTGTCACATCAAACCTTCACAAAATCTCTAGAAAAACAATAAAAATTAGAAAAATTGAAAAAACCTAAAAAAATTGTAAAACATCAAAAGAACCCTAAAAAAATCAAATATATTCTTCAAAATTTGCAATAAAAGGAGAATTTGTTCTCCTCTCTAGCTTAGCATGTGTTCTATTTCTTTTATGCATCTCTCATGCATTTATTTTGCATGCATTCATTCCTATAGGTCTCTCTAACAAAGGCAAACAACTAGTCGAACTCACACGATCCATGGTATGTTCGTCATTTCAGTTTCCATTATTCATTTTGATATTTTCAAATGCCAGACTAATACTAGTTATTGTAGGTATAATTGTGGAAAAATTGACAATAGGTAAGGCCTAGTTCGGGAACGGTACCTACCTTTCATGTAGACTACCATCCCCGAGGGGGCAAATATGTAAGCACCAAAATCATGCACAGCCTCTACGAGGACCCCTATGATGAGTCATAATCTTTGTCACATACATGTAAGCATGAAATAACATCCTGTTAGCAACAATTCTCTTGGTGACGTGTCTTTTCTTCCTCTTTGTGTTGTTTCCCCTTTTTTGTTTTCACTCTCTCCACTTTCAACACTTTTCAACACTTGTTGATTTGTGTTTCCTATGCTTGCGACCTTGTTCCTAAGCCTTGTATGTGATTTTTCACCTTTCCCCAATGTTTTTCATCCACTCCACCCCCTAGAGGCCTTCTAGAGGTCCCCCCTAGCCATCTCCAACTTTCAGTTTTCAATTTTGGTCAACCAGGACAAATCTCCCCCTAGTACGTCAGGATCTCCCCTGGGAGATTTGACATTTGCAAGTGGAGATTTGGTTTTTGACCACCTTTTGACCTATCTCTAGTGGCAGTTCTACTTTTCCCCATTCCAAGCCATCTCTCACTTTCAATTTTCAGTTTCACTCAACCAATCCAAATCTCCCCCTATTATTTCCAGATCTCCCCCGAGAAATCCTACTTTTGCAAGTGGAGATTTGGATTTTCACACATGATTGACCTACTTTAGGAGGCAGATCCCCTCCTTTTCATCTCCTCTACCATCTCCCATCATGCATTTTCACCCAGACCCCTTCCATTCTGGATCTCCCCTTCCTTTCCAAATCTCCTCCTAGGAGATCCTACTAAAAATCTAGATCTCCCCCCAGGCGACCCAAGGTCGCCCCCTAGGCAACCCTGACTGGTGAAAGGGGTGACCCATGGGTGACCCTGTCGCATTTTTAGTCACAGAAAAACTTGAGTTTCTAACTTGAAAAAGCTCTGTTTTCACCCATTTTTCTTCATGTTTGCATGGATTTTTGTGCCAAATATAGAGTTAACTATTTCATGCACCTACACATGCATAATTAGATCTATTTTATCTTTAACTAACAACTCATGCATTCTCTTGAATTCCCATGCACTCCTTCTTCTTCGCTTCTTGAGTCTTGAGTGATGAGCTTTTACTGGGTAGATCACTCCAATTTTAGCCCAGATCACTCTTAAGTCTTCTAAGTTAACTCTCCAATCAAATTGAGTCAACTCTTCTTCTTCTTCACCTCTCATCCCTTCTTTAAACCTATAAATACCCCTCATCTCTTCATTATTTTCCAAATTGAGCAAGTTGGAGTATGCTTTTCCTTTCTTCACAAGCTTTTTCAAGCTTCTTCATAGGCCTTTGAGCCTCTTTCTTTAGTTTTCCAAAGCTTCAGAGCTTTCATTGTTGCATATCTTCAAAGCTCCCCCTTTGGGAGGCAATTTCATTTGTTCACACAGCTCTTACAAGTTATTGCTCTCCACATCAAGCATTCTCATGCTCATACAGGACATAGGAGCCTTTTGTTTTGTTCATTGCTTCATCTAGCTTTCATACAAAGCTCATTACACATCCATACGCTGCTCATATCAAGCCATAGTAATCATCAAAGCTCTCATTGAGCTCTCTTTTAATTAAATCTCTCATTGAGCTCTCTTTTCAAAGTTTATTTAGCTTCCATTTTCATCTTGTCACCAAGAGGATTCCATGCTACTACAAGAGGATACGAGGTTGCCATCACAAGGATTTATGAGGGTAGTGGAGGCTCATGTGTCTCTAGGTTCCTTTATGCTTTCTTTTAATTTGTAGTAATTAGATAACGAAAATTGCTCTTGGAATCAATAATCTTGTTGCTTTTTCCTTGATAGGATAGATAGATCTTGCATTCTTAAAGTAATTTGCTTTCAAAGTTCATAGAATAATTCATTTAAAAGAAAATTCTCTTTTCTTAGATTAATTTGTTCCAAATATTTAGAAAAACCCCAAAAACATAGTTTACATTGCATTAGGTAAATTCATTATAGCTTGCATACATTTCATAATTCTTAGATTAGAAAAAAGCATCTTCAATTCCAAAAACATTAAAAAAAAGCACAAAAAGAAGTTTTGCATTCATTTAGACTTGCATTCATAAAATCCAAAAAGAACAAAAACATTAGAGACTTAGAAGGTTTGAAAACCCTTGATTCCATCACAAGATCAACTATAGTCAACGTATAGTCAAAACTTAGGTCGAACAAACCCTAAGTCAAACCCTATGTCAAGTCAAGGTTAGCTCACATTCACCTATCTCTTGTCTCGGCTCATGATTGTGCCATTGGATTAAGAGGTGAGTGGGTGAGGGTAATCCTCGATGAGATAGAGGAAATCCACCCAAGACCACAACATGATCCACTAGTCATCCAACAACAAGAAGTGTTTAGACAACTCTTAGTACAACAAGCATTCATCCAACGATTTGAATGATAACAAGAAATCAATGAGAACAATAGCTTACCCACACAAAGGTGGAATATCAGAAACCCTAACATGAGAATAGTGACTAGTGACCCTTCAATTCGTATAATTATCTTTACAAGTTCCATGATCATTGAACAACACATCTACACAAGCGCACAACAACACAGGCCCTAGGACGTGTCAACCCCTCTCCACAAAGTCTAGCTCTCCAATGAGCCAGACCACCCTCGTGTCTTGCCTCCTCTCGACTAGCTACTTCCACAAGAGTGAGAGTGACATGGTGGTTTGCCCCATGGAAAGGAGGGAAGGGTCCGTGTGCGCACTGAAATCCGACTCGATAGCCCCAGGCCATTGACGTCACAATTTTGAGCATACAGGGAGTGACCCTAAATCAATGTTACTTTATGGAGTAGTAGCTTCCTTGGGTTAAAGCCCCTAAAACAAAGTTATTATTAGAGCTTCATATATTATGAGTTAATCCTCACTGTGGTTTTTCCCTTCTATCTAGTGTTATGTGTTGTTGTGCATTGTGTTAATCTTTCATGTTAATGTTGTGATGCTTAAGTTCTGATCTGCTCCAGATAAGTTGAAGTTGTTAAAATTGAAGAATTATTTAGATATTGATTCACCCCCCCCCTCAATATCATGGTGTGTCTAACATAAACTTGTTGTAGGAATTATTGTTGAACTATGGACGACAACTTTCTCTAGCCCTGAAATTATTTCAAAAGGGGACATTGAGAGGCCTATGGAGGATGAGGCTGGACCATCAGGTGCACATAACAATATCGCATAAGAAAAAAAGGGGTTGGATTAGATGATAATGAGCTAAAGGAAGAAGTAGGGGTAGAGATGGAAATAGAAATAGGATTTGAAATAGGAAGCTAATCCCAGGCCATAGATTATGAGGGCATATAAATCTCCAAGGAGAAGAAACAATAAGAAGAAATCTCCACCTTGAAACAACTACTCTAGAATAGACACCTCATCCTTTTGAATTTAAAAAAACACTATCAAGGAAAAAGAAGGTTTTAGTCAAGCAAAAGACCAAGAAATCCTCACCCTTAAGGAAAACATGAAAGAAAAAAAGGATATTATTGGAACAAAGAACAAGGAGATTCTAATTGTACAAGATGTCCTCAAGGAAAGAGATGTTGAAATTAGACAAAAGTAAAAGTAGATTTCTGAGGTAATGCAAAAATTAGAAGAAAAGGAAGTTAAGTTAGCTAAAACAACAGCTAATTGTATTACTCTCATGGAAGCACTTAAGGAAAAAGCTAACCATCAAGCCTCACAGTTGACAAATGCAAATAACAAAGTTTTTGAGCTAGAGAAGCAGGTCAGGGAATTGTTTGTCCAAATGCCTATAGAAAATAAGGGTACCCAGGCTGATATTTCTCTTAGAACATTCCAATTGAATGTTCCTAGAGCCTTATATCACTAGGAATAGAGATGCCATGCTTTAGCCAGTGATAGTGTAATGTTGTAGCTCTAGGCTGAAATTTTTGCATTAACAACAAAGGTAAAGACATTGGAAGAAAAGGTGGTAATAGTAACAACCCTGACTTCCAAAGCATTGTCATGTAGGCTACCTAGTGGGAGCTATACCATGTTCTTAAGAGAATAATTATTCCTTTGGAAATTTTCAAAAAACATCTTCGGAGTTATAGACTCCACCAATGATGGGCATGAATTCATGAGAGTATACAAAACCAACACCCCTCAAAATCATAATTTATTATGTGAATTATTTCTCCATAAGTTCCTTATGGATAAACATACACCATTTTTCATTAATATTTTGTTGGGGAATGCTAGTTGAGGGCATTCATTTCATAGATGCAAAATCATGAGGCATGGTTACAAAGGATGGAAGAATATACCGATAATGAAGAAAATGTTGGGCTTTACATCAGACATGAAAGCACAACCCCAATGGCATTCAGAACACAATTTCATACATGTGTATACACTCCTAATATTTTGTCTCTCTATAAGAAAAATATAGAATCCTATATTATGGAGTTTGATATGTATGTGCATTCCTCATTCAATAAAGTCTTGGTAGCCTACAAGAAAAGGTGGAGCAATATGTCCACAGATCAAAAATGAGAGAATTAGTTTCACCAACAAAACTAAAATGGTTCTTCAAGAAAGATAAATTTGTTTCAAGGTTAATAGAGAAATATAAACAGGAATGGATAGGAATAAGGTTCAAACCCCCACTAATCCTTGAGTCTATGTCCATGTGGATAGATCTGATGGAAGAATCAAATTTTGAAAAATAGTTAGAACAGGTGGATCAGTTTTAAGGTGATGCAAATACAAGGAGAACCTAGACCACATTCCTATCTAACTATAATACTATAGAAAAGTTATATCTAATGAATAGGTTGAGGCTCTAGAGTAGTGTAGGAGGACGTACAAACCCCTACTATTGAGAATAAGCTGGGTGATGAGTCTGGCAAGCTGGACAGTCAAATAGAAAGTGCAGATCAGCAAGAAAATGCTTGCTAACTAATGGATTTAGTGAATGATTTTGATGATAAAGTGGTTGGAAATGATTTGTTTCAATTTGCTAATTATTTTGAGTGTGAAATTAAGTGTGAACAGCAATTGGATTAGTCTAATTTCTTGGAAAAACAAGAGGATATCAGCCCAGCTAGTGAAGGAAATACATGGACAATGAAGAGGAATTTTATTTTTATTGATATACCAAATGTACAATCTTATTTTTTGGAGGTAAATGATCAAATTCATGATTGTACCATCCTGTTACATCATTATAATCAGTCATATTAGACTTGTAGTAGCATGTGGAATGATTTACAAGTTGGTTTAAGCAAGTCCATTGAAGACAAAATAGTGATAATAGAGGAAATCAATGATATAGATCAAGTTTCACAAGTAGAATAAGGTCCAAAAGGTCTTATTTCTGTTGTATATGATGACGCATCATTCCAATATGAACCACAAGCTGAAATGGGGAAGATATTGCATGATTTAGATGTTGTTTTTCATTACATTTGACTGATTTTAGAAGGGCAAATTAGAGTATATCATGTTTTGATCTTTATAGTTTTGCTTATGATTCTAATGATGAAGATTCTCACTTGGTTAATGTTCGTATGCAAGCTAAGAATGAGGACAACAACTTGCTCTTTGAGGATGGAGGTTAAACAATCATGCAAAGTAATGACCTAGAAAGTTTGGCATGTTCCTCATTTGACAACATGATTGATCTAATGTTCAAATTGTGTGAAGAACTTCTTGGGTATCCAATGCATAAATCAAACCTTGTTTTGATTTATTCATGCAGGATTCATCCTGTTGATCCACATCCTATAGTAAGTTGTCATGATTTCTTACTCACTTGGGAGGTTGCTTTGTAAGGTAAGGATGATCATAAGTTTGTTTTTCTTGCACTTGAGCATGGAAGTATGCTAAAAGATGATGCTATTGAGTCATGTACTTTAAAGGATGAATTTATAGTTGATTTTGATAGTCCTTTAGATGACACACATGCTGATTTTTCATTGCAGCCACATGATGAGTTAAGAAAAGGTGAGGTGTTTCATGTTTTAGAGCCTAAAAGAGTTGAATCTTGCATTGATATTATTGATTTACCTACTTCTAAACATTGCAATGGTTCATTGACTTATGATTTTGATTGTGACTTGCATGTACTTGATGCATGAGGGATGATCCATCATGAGTTGAGACCTCCTAAAGGTGAGAGAGCACATGGTGAGATACAGCAAGATGGTGAGCTTATACTTTTAGCTTATGGTACTACAAACCAGGTTGTCTCTTCCATTTTCTCATTGAGTTATGATTCCATTTTCTCATTGAGTTATGATTCTTATCATTTTGATTATGGGGATTTGGGTAAGAAAATATGTGTTTGGATTAATCATGGATATCATGATTTGCCTCAATTGTTGATCTTACATGGCTTTTATCGTGAATATGAGCCTAGTTTCCTATATCCTACTTTTAAGAATACCAAGATGAATTTGCTAGAGTTAGGACCTTGACATGTACCTTATTACTCTTACACATATTGAAAAATCAATCAAGAGAGAGTGTAGATACCTGCTATCCTAAGCCTTTGTACATAATCTTAGTTATAGTTAGTTAGGTATCTAGTTTTCTTAGTTTTGCTTTGAGTTTGGTTAGTTAGTTGTTTGTTTTTATTGCTCTTGCTTGTTTTTTGGTTAGTTTTACTTGTTAGTTTTCTATTTTGGTTTTTTTTTCAGTTTGTTTGGGTCTTGTTCTTGATCAATTTTTATCTTGCTGTTGTTTTCTCTCTTATTTTGAGTTTTGGGGTCCTTCTTTGTTGATCAGGTACTTCTTGTTTAATGATTAGAGGGTTTTTTTCAAGTGTATGCAATGAGATTTTTTGGATTATGTCTCCTAGTCTTCCTTTGAGAAATATTAGTTATAACTTATTGTTAGTGTGAATAGGGTTACTTTGCTATCTAGCTCTTTCTTAGCTTGTTCTCTGCTTTAGTTCTTTTCACACTAGGTTAAGTTTACTTAGGGACTTTTTCACTTTATCCCACATTGGTTGTGTATTCAGTCTCTTGGGTGGAATATCCTTTATATATCCACCTGTTGCTCTCATATGAGCAAACCCCATTCTATTGTATTGATTTGCATTCTCTTGAGTTAAATATAGTTTATTTCGCTCATATCTAATTTCTATTTTGCTTTCTCTCAATCACTTGCATTCTTGGGTAGAAATCTAATATGGTATCAGAGCAGTTGTGAGTTGTGGGTTAGCATTTTTTTTAGAAATCTGAGAGTGTAGAGTTATTTTTCGAAGCACATGAGTATGCTCTTCTCTTGCATCTTCAGATGATCTAGAGAATCAAAAAAGTGTGGAGAAAACTCTAGTTTCTCGGGGGTTTCATATTTTGACTTGTCAGTTGCAGGTTTTTTTAGAGCTTCCTGGAGACTCTGTGAGCTCAAATCTAACAATCAGCTTGCATTTTATGTATTTTGATCAATCTTGTAGGTTGCAGCATGCATTTTCTTGTCTTAGGTAGCTGATTCAATTTTTGTATGCTATTTTTTAGTTGCTAGGGTCATTTTTTAGTGCTCAAAGCATTTTTTATGTTAGAGTCAGACCTTCTGTACATTAAAAAAAATACCTTCTGGGTTTTGTTCGTAGCATTGAAAAACCATCTAGGTATCTGTTATTTTTTGCATGCAGCTTATATATTTTGTAGAAATGACATCAGAAAGCTACAACAGACCCCCTCTCCATTGGCGTTTTGAAAATTGCAGTTCAACTTCCAAAGGTTGTAACTCGGGCTCTCGACCTCCAATTTGCAAGCTTCTTTTTTTGATTTTGGCTAATTTTTCATGCTCTACGTGTTGGTGCAAACAATTTCTGATTTTAGTGTATGGATTTTCCAAAAATCTTAGATTCTCACACGTGACTGCGTAGTCCCTGTTTTGGGACTTTCAAAAGTGCATAACTTTTGCATACGGCCTCGGATCAAGGCGATACTTTTTTTGAAAGTGCATGTTTTTTCATGTACTTCGCAGTGGTACTACTAATTTCATTTGGGTTTGTCCCAAAATTGTAATTTCAGTATATGTTCATTTTGTGAGGATTTGTAAAAGTATTGAAGTCAAGTCCACTTAGCGTTCTCTTGCTAGTGGCCATTGTAACCGCACTACTTATAAAGTGCCAAATCATTTTTGTTGGGGGGGGGGGGCTTGTTCATTGAGTAATTTAGGGGGGTCTCTTGGTATTCTTGCTTTTGTTGGATTTAGTCTCTTAATTGGTCTTATGTGTGATTAAATTGAAGGAGTAATCATGGGTATCACAAAGCATCCAGCTGTAATTGAACTAAAAAGAGGTAACTATAAGTCTTAGCGAGATGGTATGCTGAAACATTTCAGATGGCTTAATCTTTTGCCCTATCTCTATGAACTTGTTCCTCAACTTGTATTATTTCAAAAAAGCATTGTATGGCATCAAAAGAATGGTTATGTAGCAGCATTTCTTGGTTCAAATGTCGACTTTGACACAATGAGTACATTAACATGGGTTTCTTCCCCTCGTGCTCGTTTGACCAAACTTTGGGAGATGTATGGTGACTTGGATGAGTCTCCATTTCCTAAGGATCCTGTTGCAGATTGTTTAAAACCACTTGATGTTTTTTTACCATATGATTTTAAAACAGCTATGAAGCTTGATGAATGGAAAGCACTTGAATGTCCAGATGGCATAGAGACTTTTCCTGATACTCCTCCTTCATAGACTTCATGCGATCCAACATTAGCAGATATTTCACATGTTCATACTAAGCCATCTTGTGTGGACATATAATTTTGGGGATGAACAATGTAGTCCTATCACATGCATTGAGATCTCTTCTCCTTCATTACCTGTTGCTCTATCTGAGTCCAGTGTAGCTCCTTTCATGGCTTCCAGTGATTCTGTGCAGCAGGCTCATATCGGTCTTCCAGAAGCAATTTTTTGGGACATATTCCTACCAGACATCATCCTTGTTTATGGAGTCCCACATTACAGATTTGAGAGACACTATTGATTTCATTCATCTTCGCTTTGATGGAGTTGATTCTTCTTCAGATGTTTCGAGGGCACATTCAGACCCTCTTGTTCCTTCTTTGCTTACATTTGCTTCTACAGTGACAATATCTGCAGATATTCATGAGTCCACATATTTGAATCAGTCATCATTCATGTTGACATCCTTTGCAGAAGTACTAGATTCTCATTGGTCTAGTTGTCTTACCGATGGTGAGCACCATACATCCATGGTTACTGTACCTGAATCTTCTATGGTACCTGATCCATATCAGTATTTGTCACAGTTTGGCATTGGCTTAGAGATCATTGGGCAACATTTGGAGAAGGCTTCCTTGTCTTCAAAGAAGATATCATCTTCTGAGATTGTTCTTCATCCTCCTATTCAGTCACAGTTTGGTAGTGGATTGGAGACATTTGAGCAGTTTTTAGGAGCATCATTGTTGTCTTTGGATCATGTGCAAAGTTCAAAGACATTTATCCTTCTTCCTTCATATTCCTTTTAGGAATGGGAAGAAATCCTACATACATTATTGGTCTTGTTTCTTCCTAAGGGGAGGAAATTTGTTCGACGATAATGGATCATCTTCGACATTCATTTTTAGGCATCTACCATCAGTGCAGGACACTCTACATTGAGGGGGGCCTATTTGGACTCTCTTCTTTTCCTCTCTTTAGGGGGGATTATTCATTGTATTTGTGTTGGAATTGGAAGCATATGATTCATGTTGACCCTACCTTTCCACACTTCTTGCATTCTCACTTTTGGGGAGGAGTTTTTTCCCATAAGGTTTTCTCCTTTACTCCACTTGAGATCTTTTGTACATGGGTACCTCATCAGGCCTTGTTGTTGGAACCCATCTTTGCATAATAATCTTCTCTCCTAAGTTGCACTTAAGGGGGGGTGTTAGTGTGAATTTACTTTTCTATCTAGCTCTTTCTTAGCTTGTTCTCCGCTTTAGCTCTTTTCACACTAGGTTAAGTTTACTTAGGGACTTTTTCACTTTATCCCACATTGGTTGTGTATTGAGTCTCTTGGGTGGAATATCCTTTATATATCCACCTCTTGCTCTCATATAAGCAAACCTCATTCTATTGTATTAATTTGCATTCTCTTGAGTTGAATACAGTTTATTTGGCTCATATTTGATTTCTATTTTACTTTCTCTCAATCACTTGCATTCTTGGGTAGAAATCTAATACTTATGTGTTTATTGTGGACTCTATTGTTAGTGTTAGATGGCATGATACTTGTTTGTGGGAGATGAGTCAATTGTTTGGTATGGCTTGAAGTGTTTTGAGATCTTATACCTTTTACATCTTAGGAATCTTGAAGTAATTAAGTGAGTCTTTGTGATCTTGCATTAAGTGAAAATCTTAAGGTCTCACCTTTTCTACCACTATGATTCCTAGCCAAGCAAAGTTGAAAATATGCATAGCCTATGTGGAAAAAGTATGTGCTATGGAAAAAGAAAGAATGAAAAGAAAAGATTTTTTTTAAAAAAAAGAAAAGAAATGAAAAGAAATGAAGGGTGGTACTTTCTAGTACTCCTAACATATGACTCAACTACCTAGAGGGTTTGAGTATCTCTACTGGGGCTATAAATGCCTAGCTGGCAGTAGAGATATGCTTTGAGTGTAATCATAGAGACAACCTCATTGAGGCTATAAATGCTTGACTGGCAGTGAGGCAATGTCTTGGTAGTTCATAAGGTGAGAATCATTCACATATCTTAATGTAAGGGAGCTTAGATGACCTTAGTTTCCAAGGGATGGGAATGAATGCATTTTCACTCACTCGGGTCTTTGAAATATGGATGGTTATGCTAGATTTTGATTTTGATTCCTTAATCATGTATTTATGTTTGTTTGGCTTAACAAGTGGGTTTATGCAGAGATTCTGGGTTATTGACTTTTATTCATCTTTGAAATGCTCAAAAGCATTTTCCCAGTAGAGTCACCATTTGTTGTACCTTGCACACATGCCCCATTTTGCTTCAAAATGAGGACCCCTCTTTTTCTTTGTTTGTTTGGTCTAAGTCTCAAGTTTTTGATCTTCTTTCTTTAAAAGAGTGGTTCTCTTTAGATTTAGAAAGTGATGTCTTAAGGGGGTTTGAGGAATTATCTCCATTATTATATTGGTTAGGTTCTATGTTGATGTTTTCAACCAAATTTCCTTAGAAAACTTCTTCATTTAGCTCTTTAATGAAAATGTGAAACTTTCATATCGACATGGATGCGAGACTTTAGGCTATGGTAGGATATTCCATCTTCATAATGATCTGGTCCTATCAGACCCCATTTCCCTGTAATGCATCTTTAAGTCTTCTCATCTGATATTGTGGGATATCAGGGTGCTTTAGTTTTTGCAAAGCTCCTCTATGGGTTGGAATAGTCCCACCCAACTATTTAATAGAAAAAATTTCTCTAACTAATCTACTCATAATCAAAACAATTATCTAGTGAACATTAGGACACTAGCCGACGAAGACGTATATTTCACCGGTATCCAATCAGGAAGGGCAAAATGGTCTGAGCTATGTCCCTTTGTTGCAATTGAGTGATAAGATAGGTAATTAAATTGAATAAAACTAGAAAATACAGAATATTTCAAGATATGGAGTATAAAAATGGAAAACTATAGTAATAGTAAGCCTAGCACCAGAAGATGGAGCCTACTACCAAGGACGATAGCACATGGCACAGACATTTGTGTGTTGCACTGTAGTTTGTATGCCACAGTATGTCATAGATTCTAGTTTTTGGATCCTTGTGCTGGTCTTTTGGATCATTTCTTGTGTTTTCATACTTCCAAGTGAGACCTGCAAATGCATAAATAGAGGAAAAGGGGTTGGGCTGTATAGGGGCTTGCCTCAGTCAAACTCAATTTTGATGTTTCCACCTCAATGATAGCCAAATTGATAAATAAATAAATAGTGTGCGCTCTGAATCTTAAGTGTGTCTAAGATTATAGAGAACAGTGAAAAAGCAGTAAATACAATAAACAATAATATAACAAAACCTACTTAGCAACTTAGAGCAAGCTTGCACAACAATCTCTACATGGAAGACACAAAATGGTAATGTTAAATCAACCCACAAAGATGAGGATGATACCGAATAGATCACAAGGATCGAAAAGTGAAGGTGATGATCAATCAAAACTTTGTCACCTCACAGTAGGAGATGAAAGCCACTCAACAGGTAGTGGCTCCAATCAATATCCTTTGAAGTTTGCCACACTTCGATAAAATAAACGCAGTGAGAGATTGATAAAACTAATCAATGTTGTTGGTTCTCAAATATTAACAAAGCTTTGTCATGATTTAGTAAATCAATATCAATTTCAGCAGAGCTTTGCTATGTAAAAGGATCGATCCTTTGCAATGGCAAACTAACTTGTTTAAATAGAGAATGCAAGGATGAAAAATCAAGGATAAGAGTTGTTTGGGCACAGATAAGGACTTAGAAAATCTTGGCGAATTGTACAAGTGAAAAGACAACTTCTAAAAATGATCGCAGGACCGATAGAGGCTATTGGGACATCGGCATGTGGCAAAAACATTCACGCTTAGCACTAGAGTCCTACAAAATATAGTTCTTAAAAGGTCTAATTCTCTAGGAATAAAGCCAGGATTTAGGCACTTTTGCATTTTCTGGATATGACCAACATAAAGGGTCAAAGCAACACAAAGCATCTCTCATGGGATGAGGGTAAGGCCAAGGCTAGAAATGATCCTAAAAACACACTAGGGCATGGACACCAAAGCGAGTGCCAAACATAGTGTGAAATTGTGGGTGAACACAATTTACGACGTTACACCGACCCTAAAACTCTGTGAAGTCTGAAGATAAATCTCACCTATTTTGTTTTGCAGAAATCCATGCTAGATTTAGATGTATCTGATTGACTTTAAAACCTTTGTAATATCATAAGTGGATCTCCACTCCTAAAATTTTTCTAGCATGTTGTTTTTTGGAACCTCGTAATAAATTAGGACATATCCATTTAGACCTTGAAGTACTACAAATCCATATGGGACCTTCCTTTCTGCAAGTCATTTGTATTTGGCACTTTGTAGGAATTTGACACAAGCCCAAAAATATCCATAACCACCCTTAATGATGAGCTTCGAAGAAATCTCACCAAATTTTGCAAATGTACCTCTCTATCTTGCCTTAATTCCACTTCATCCCTTGATTTGTATATGAGATTGTTGAAAACCTTGTTTTAAATTATGTTAATTATAGGTGCAATACTAAAAGTAACTTTTGGAATCAAGAGGTTTTATGTCATAGGTCTTAACTACTAAATGACATGCAAAAGTATACTTTTGTTGTAGGGCTTCTGAATTATCAACAGAAAAAATCTATAGAGCTTCAGAGATGTTTTCAGGACTCCAGAGTTGTTAGTAGTAGGGCTTTTTACAGAGCTCCAAAGATATCTTTAGAACTTTGGAGTCATCTAAGGTACTAAAAAGATATTTTTGAAGAACTGCAGTGAATGTTTCCTAACTGCCAGCACATGCTTCAGAATTCTTGTGGGGTAGATCAACTGATGTTCATTCCTAAGATAGAGGATCCAGTCAAATAGGAGAAGGTGCCACAAAGGTTGTTCATGCAGGAACTGCAAAGCATACCACCAGATGTTGTTTTATGTTGTTTTCTTTCACTAAGGCATATTCTCATGACCATTAAACCACAAATAACTCTTTGTTTAAAAAGGGCACAATCATTGGCACTTGATTATTTTCTTTAATGCTACATATTTTCCCTTATATTTAGTAGTTATACAATCAGTAGACTAATAAAACAAGTTATGCATATCTTGTAAGACTCTTAGTTAACAAATAATAACTTCGGAGTTATCTATCAATGAAAGGATGACTTCAATATATATAGGAGCCATATAGGAGAATAGATATAGATTATTATTATTGAAATCAGAAGAACTCTATTATTTTTTTAAGAAGCATATACTTTGGTTTTCAGATTCAGAAATAAAGAAAGCAATTTACATATTTTTTGGGACCTGAAGGCTTAATTGGTCTCTTTTTTGGAGGTGGAGCAAGGGCCCACTCTCACCAAAGGACAAGCACCAATATCTCTTAGTTAGATTCATTGCTTTGTTCACTTCTGAATTTATTAATTAGATTTATTGCTTTATTAAAGTAGTTATTTTAGATCTTTGTTTAAGTAAATTTACTTTCAACAACTACAATCCTTCAATTTCTTTAGATTAAAGTCATTTCAACAATTCTTTCTTCTAGTAAACATTTAGATGCATGGTTGAAATAGAAGGTTAAAGTAGCATAGTTTGAACTTTACTTTACTAGGAATATTGTTAGAAGGATTGCTAATTAAAAAGTCTGCTACAAATAGCCATGGACATGCCCTAGATTTGACAAACTCTAGACAAACTAATCTATTTAAATGCAAGGTGTACAATGACCCTTGTCACTTAACCTCCGTAATTTCCAACTGGGTCTCTGTATTCGTGATTTCTTTTATAACATTACCTTGTAGAGATTCAATGTGAGCTTGGATATGTCCATATAGACTCTTTTCTTTTGCAAAATCCATATAGGCCTAAAAATCCCGCAAACCATTGTTGAACTAAACTTGCAGAGTTTTTACTAAGATTTAAGGAAATGTCCTAATACCCTAAGTTTCCCTGCATCTCTTCCTATATCAAAATACCCCACTCTTAGAATGGAAAATTTAAGAGGAGGTTTTAACTTCATAAAAGTAAGGACACATTTGTTTTATATCCCTCCAATCATTATGTTCTTGCAAACTATGAAATTTGGGTGTATATAGACTCACGAAAAGCAGAATACTTCCACATATGAAAATTCTCGCAACACATTGGAAATGTTGTGTCTTTCTGGTTATTAGGATGAATTACACTTATGATTGATTAAAATTTTGACATCCTTTATGCATGGAATCTTCACACTAATACTGAGATAGATGAGTCTTGTGAAAATTATTTATTATGACTTTCTCTCTTCTACATGGTAAATGTCCAAATTGAACAACATGAGGTACAAGTTTAAGGGGGTCTTCCTGGCCTCCAAAATCACATCAACTCATAATGAAGTAGCAAATACAGACCTAGGACATGTGGATTATAGAAGAAAGGAAAGGGTAATAGATCAAATTGTTATTCAGGAAGATGCACCCAGTCCTTGAGGTCCTATTCACACCACTTGCCATCAAGCGAACTAGTTCAAAAAGCTCACATATTGGATGTTTCCTTGGGAAATTGTTCCACTTTTGTCTTCTTCATAAATTAGTTAAAGTTCATTTGTAGTTGTGATCGAATTACTTTGATATTTGATGGATCTCTTTTTCATACCGTTGGTGAATTACTAATTGTAAGTTACTTTATATGGTTAGTCTGAACACATTTATTTCAGTTCGATTATGGAAGTTTGATTAACCTGCGCCAAGTTTTGGGTGTCTAAAGAAATCATCCCATAATTTGAAAATTTTTCATTTCCTTTGGAGATTGCACTGTCTTTATGGTGTTGTGGAAATCCAATTAAATAGAGATTTGTTTAATTTGAAGTTTGTCTATCTAAAGCATTTAATCATTTATGTAGTTGTCCTTAGTATTTATAACCTTTCCCTATCTCACCCTTTCTTCTGCACCTTTTTCTTTATCAATTTTGGTTAGTTTAGAGTTAGTATAGGACTTTTAAACTTGCATACTTCTATTGTAAGCTTGATATCGCATGAATGAAAGTTGATGTATTTTTGGTCATATGATGAAATGATACATTTTATGGAAATATATGTTTGGATCAGTTTGCTTATGCATTGCTAAATCTAAAAAGTGGTTGATTTATGTGTAATTCAACCTGGTCTATTGAGAATTTGTCAAGATTCATGTAAGGCCTCTTGATTGGAACAACAAAAGACATCAAACACTGAGTTATCTTGTAAAGGCCAAGACCTGGCTGTGAGAGACCTTGGGGTAGTCAATTTCTGATTCGTTGGGATTTGATTCATTTCAGGTGAGATAAGATACTTAGTAGTTTATAAGTTTTTGTGTGCAAAAACACCCATCAATAGGTTCCAAATGATTAGCCACCAAAATGATTCCATACACATGTCATATTGATCAATGGGATTTATAAGTATATCCTCAATAATTAGATTCTTTATCTTCCTAGCAATATAAAATGGACTGTAATGACTATTTTTTAGAATCCCCTCATTAGAAAATGTAATCAATGGAGTTAGAGAAGAAGAAATTGTAGCCTTAGTTTCTATTGACTCACAAAAGCATGTAAATGTGGTGTATCTTGAGTTGCATCATGACAATCATCCATAACTATATTTTCTTCATGTATATCATCCATATAAGTGGTAGCATGTGCCTCAACATTATAGGTCTGATCAAGAAATGGATTAATATAAAAGACCAAACATCTATTTGTAGGTGTAACCAAAGGATTCCCATTATCATTAACACCTTCAAAATGGATCATGTTGTTATCTATGAGATCTTGTAGATTGTGCTTTAGACCCATGTATGATTATGTTTAGTGGCCCTTAACTCTATAAAAGTTAGAAAATTCTTGCTCCTTATAACCTCTAGGAAGTGGTATATCAAATCTAATGTATGGATAGAAGGAAGTGTAATCAAATTAGAACTCAATAAACTTTCTAGCACACCATTCAAGGATTCTTGTAAGTTGGTAAACTTCCCAAGAGCATTTTGTTTAAAAGATGGAAAAGCAGTAGTAGCAGCCACTTGATTAAGATTTTCCTTTGTATCACTTCCCTTTGAAAAGTTGTTTTACTTAATGGTATTTTGAAGGGCATGAAGAAGCATTTGGAATTAATGAGCCATATTTAAAGATATTTATTTCTAGAACAAATTAGATTCAATAGTTTTGACATGTGCACATAGATCCATAAAAGATGCAAATCTATTGAGATACACACTATCCACAATTGGCAAGTAAGTAATCCCTTAACAAAGATATTTTTTCAATTCAACATCATATAAGGAAGAAATTTAGAACACAAGGATCAAGAAACATTATGA
This sequence comes from Cunninghamia lanceolata, assembly GCA_027924645.1. Classification (NCBI taxonomy): domain Eukaryota; kingdom Viridiplantae; phylum Streptophyta; class Pinopsida; order Cupressales; family Cupressaceae; genus Cunninghamia; species Cunninghamia lanceolata. The sequence goes on from BSBN01000209.1 coordinate 7,248,841, forward strand.
CATAATTATTGATGTGCTCATTTGGTCCTTGGGCACACTCAAATAAGTTAGAAATGGTAACTCTAAGGCCCATATTGACTTTAAATTATTTCAAGAACACCTTAGTCAAATCATCAAATGTATTCATTATAGACCCATGTGGTAATGAAAATAACCATTCAATGTCATAATCCTTTAGAGTCCTTGGAAATAACTTATCCTCATATAAAAAGTCCAAACATGTTGCAATGAATGACCTCAAGTGTGTATTTGGGTCACCTTTTCCATTATACATTTCAAAGCAATGTGCCAAAAAACCCATAGGTAGAGGATGTGTAACGATCTTATTTTCACATTGGATTTTTTATCCACCTTTTCTCCACTTGATCTATATTTTGCATAAGTGCATCTGAGTAGAGGAAGGAATAGTGACAAAGATTGGAGTCCACTAGGGTGGGCATATACATGTGAGTATGAGGAATTGAGGAGGTAATGGTTTGGGAAAGAAGAATGGAAGAAAACATAATGAAGTGTGTTCATAGGCATGGATGGAGGAATGGAATGAGCGATGTCCATGGTGTTAGAAGTAGGGATGACACAAGTGAGAGGGGTGGTTGAGATAGTAGGTTGGGTAGAGGAGTGGAGGTATAAAACATCATGTATGATGCAAATATGATGGGAGGGGTGTAGTTAGGAGGTAAGTCATACACGGGAGTAAAGGTGGAGAAATGATGAACAATATGTGGTGGTACACTAGTCGAGGTGGGTGTAATGCTATGAGGCCAAACAACGACGCTAGGTGTAATGAAATGAGATGGAACAATGGTGGAAGTAGGTATAGTTGAAGAGGAAGGGGAGGTGGATGCACCAAAAAAGAAGGTCGATGGAGTAATCTTAACACACATAGCTTGCAAGACCTCTAATCCTTGTGGCTTGTTGATGAATATATTATAATAATGTCTACTAGTTGTGTAGGAATTTTCACATTAGCTAAACTAGAAAATTCATTAGCAAAATCTTGTTGCACCACATGGGGATCATTATCATAATCATCCACATTATTCTCAACATGAGCATTCAAGAAAATTTTAGTGTCATTCTAGAGTAGGAACCCATAGTTGGGTTTGGATGAGCAATCCTTCTCAAAGAAAGATTAAGATCGTGGGTTGTTCATGGAATAAACAAAGCAATGTGATGATAAAGGATTTGAGAAGATAAAGTGTTATCAATCACTCTCATATTTAAAAATCAATGGTATATCAAATCTAAAAATGAAACCCTGGTGAGGTATCCAAGGGTGTGTAGGGTGGAAAAAATGAAAATCACAAAATGAGGCACACACCCTAGAAGGAAAGACTTGTCAATAAAGTAGCAATAAATAGAAACACAAACCTTAATAAGATCTGAAAAATGATAAAGCAATAAAACGTGCAAATCTAAAACCCTAAATGGAAGTATAAAGTTTAAAGCAAAACCCTAGGGTGGTGTAAGGTCAAGTGGGTTCACAAAAATGTGAAGGTAAAAATACCTCTTTTATGTGACTCTGGGCTAATTAAATAACATGCACACACACCAAGCACAAATGAACCTAGATTAACTAATTACAACTAAGAATGATAATGCATAATAAATGTCATTTTAGGAATTAAATGACAAGAGATAAGGCACTTAGCTTTTGGAACTATGATGGAGAATAATCCCAATGTTGCATAAACCATAGTTGCATATGTACAAAAATAGACATCCTCGATGTGCTTGCTATCTGGAAACTAAAATAGACACAAAAATTTGTGTAGATCAAACTTGCGCTATGTGGGATCAAACTTGTGCTTCATGAAATGTTCTAATACACAAAACTACCTAAAACCCACGAGATTGATCTATGTTAGAAATTAGGATATGAGGATACTAATCATTATGAACAAAATATCAAAAAAATATAAATGAGAATTATACAAGCATAGATTTAACACATTACATAAGATATACATGGGGAAAACCAAGGTTTCGGGTAAAAATTCCCATAAAGCATCATTTTATTAAAACACTTACAAAAAGTAGTATATTAAAAAATAGACCGAACCTAGAGATATACTCCTCTACATACTTCCACATGGACAATAATACGTCATGTGCATAGTGAAATAATTCACTATAAATATCTAAATTCCCTTACCTCTCAAATGAGAGAGAACCTCCTTAAATATAGGAGAAAGGGGTGGCAAAATACTTGAAGGGGTATTAGTCACACCTTTTCAAAGCAACCATTTGTAAATAATTAATAATCTAATAGCTATTAGATTATTAATTATTAAACGGTATATGCTTTATAAAGCATATAATAAACATAAGGTTTTATAAACTTATATTAGAACAATATATAAATGTTATAAGGGTATGACCCCTAATAACACTATGTTCTAACAATCTAACATACTATATACTTTCAGGTCTTGGTTCACCCCTATCTATGATGTTTGCTAAAGTGTAAGGAATCATAGTGGTATTTAAAAATACCCACGAGAAATTGTTGAATTATGAGGGTTCATGTACTCCTCAATCAACCCCCTTACTTATCAATTTTACGGTCTTAGATGAGTGATCAATGACATCATGCTCAAGCATCTAATGTCCTAGACAATTCTGATGCAAATATTTATTCATTTTAGTGTTGTAAAATGAAATGTTCCTACAACTGAGTGCTCTTTGTAGTGCAAATGATTTAGAAAATGCTTGATTTTTGAATTAATTTTAAATGCTCAAATGAATTTCTTTAAATACCAAGACATAACAAATAGTCACACAAATGTGTACCAAGTTGGCTCCCAACGACTAGTAGGAAGTGACAAGAGTCAACAATTTGAATTTTAAAATTTTATATTTTGGGTCAAATTTACATTGTGCGAGATTGCTCCCACGCATTGTAGGATTGACTTAGGATGTGGAATCCTAGAACTCAATGTCATGAATGGATGTGTCGAAGTGTGGACTAATAATGGGGCAAATGTGTGAGAATAAATGTAGATAAAGTTAAGATAAGTTCAAATGCATGAGAGTGCATATAAGTAGGGGAGAGGACCCAATTGCTGAGCATGTTCCAATAGCTATGATAGTATTTGTGGATTTAAGGCCCAATATTTTTAAAAGTTTAGCACTAGTAGTTGTGACTTTAAGGTTGTTAGTGTTGACTATAAGTACCTATAATTGAATGAAGTGTGCCCTTTAGATCTAAAAAATAACCAATCATGTGATGCCACATCAACGCACCAACAAAACATGACTTAATGCACAAGTTCTATTGGTCCACCCTTTTTTTGGGAACTATTGGACACCTCAACAAAAAGCATTCTGATGTGGGATCATATTTAATGATGTGGACTTGAAACCTTAGTTATAAGTAGGGGTCTTGCTAAGTAAGCTGCTGTAAAATTTTTGGAGTGATTCAAAATTGCCACGTATGATATTGAGAGACGTGAAGTTAGGGTGCTCAATTACCGAATATGTATAGAGATAAGAAGAGAAACCCAACTTAACACAATAGTGTGCTCCATAATAATGAGGCAAATGTGTGAGAATAAGCGCAAATAAAGTTATATAAGCTCAAATACATGAGAGTGCATATAAGTACGAATAAACGAATATAAATAGGGATAAGAAGAGAAACCCAACTTAACACAAGAGTGTGCTCCATATCACAATATAATCATATAAAAAAATCCCTCAAAATAGACCCAAAACTAAATAGTAATTGTCATGAGAAATGCAAACTTCACCACCATTGCATTATTACCATTTCCAAATGAAGCCCTAATACTAGCAATTGGACCCATAGGCTCAATGGGCAGGCTGAAAACTTTCTAAGAAATTATAGAATTTGTTAAATATTTTTTATTATTTATTAATTTATAAGTTATTTAATCCACTAAATTATTTTATCAATTCTTATTGAAATTTCATCACATAAACTATTGTCTTCTTTCCTTTTTACATTACATATTGAGATAAACAAACATAGTTGGGTTTGAGTTTGACTTTCATGAAGTCCTAATTCATTCATGGTTCTATATAATTGAAATGAGTGAGACACATTAACGTAAAATTATTATCATGTCAATTCCTTACCAGGTAAATAATCCTTTTTGCGTTGCATATTGCCCTTACAAAACAAACATAATTAAGATACTCTTTCTCACTAAAAGATACTCAATTTCAAGCTAAGTAATCCTTTCATGTGTGCAAAATATCTATTACACTTGTTTTCCCATTTTATTTAGTTTTCACAAAGAATATATAATAAATTCTAGCAAAAAAAAATGTTGCAATGAATACATAATTGTGACCTAATGAATAAAAGTTGTAAAAGATATTATTTTCTTATTTATAATTTTTTATATTATCATTATTTTACATTCACTCTCTATGGGAGATCACTTATCGCTATAGATCATTTAAAAAATATAATTTTGAAAATTATAATTCACCTTCTAATAACTTGTCTATATGTAGTAAATTAATTGAATCCCTTATTGATTTTTATATAATCCCCATAAAAACAAATGCATATTAATCATATAATTATTTTAAAAATAATTCTATGAGAGTACTATGTTCTACAACTTATATATAAAATTATGCACATAAAATTTAACTATATTTTTCTATTAAATACATAATAAGATGGCTCATAATACATCGACTGTAATTTTTTATAAGTATGTATTTGATATATGAACTTTTATAATATCTATCACATTAAAAAAAATTAAAGAAATACTTCCAACATATTCCCAGTCAATTGGATTAATTGATGATATATAATCATCAATGCTACCCTAACTAACTATATCATATGTTATGGTTTTTAAATATTATATTACTATTATGTATTATTAATTAATGCCGAGAGGCATTCTACAATGGCAACAAGGGGTGGAGTGTAATGGCGTGAGTGTGTTAAAAAAAATATTACCTTTTACCTTAAAATTGACAGCCATTTACATGTCAAATTATTAATATGTAGTAATAAATATTTAAGTAAAAAAATTACTTCAAATAAAATAAAATAACTCTTTAATAAATAATGGAAATAAAATAGAAATTTTTTGAAGTAAATAAAATAACTTTAAAAACATTTTTATGATAGTTATTAATGCCGAGAGGCATTTTACAAGGGGTGGAGTGTAATGGTGTGAGTGTGTTAAAAAAAATATTACCTTTTACCTTAAAATTGACAGCTATTTACATGTCAAATTATTAATATTTAGTAATAAATATAATATGAATCCAACATAAGATCGTTGTTCTCATCAATAGATAACTTTGGATAATCATCATTCTTCTCATTTTCAAAGTGTAGCAAAAAAGTAGAATAAAACTCAATAAAAATGTTTGAAAATCAAATATTGTGAAATGAATAATTTTTTAAAAAAGTTTATGGGTTAAGAAAGAAAATATTTTGATTTCTTAATTTGAGATATTTTTTAACTAGTTGAGAAATTGATGGACATAGGGTTGAGTGAAGAAAAAAATGTCAACAGATATCAATTTGAAATAAAATAAAATAACTTAAAGTGAATAAAACAACTTCAAATTAATATCTGTTGGCATTTAATATTAATATTTAATAATAAACATAATATTTCCAAAATAAGGAGGCAAAACAAAATATGCAATCAAACACTAGCATGAAAGAAAATAAAACTCAAAAAAATGTTCAAAATCAAAACATTACTTTGTGTATATTAAATGAAAGTAAAGCGCTCATTTTTTGGTCTACTATTAGAAATAATTTCAACAAGATTTTATATATGTTTTAGGTGTGAAGGAAATAAAATAGCTTCAAATTGATATCTCTAGGCATTTTGTTAGATAAATGTATTTAAGATATCTATAATAGTATTATGGTTAGACTATATTAACCGCCACTATTAAATTATAAATTTAGACGATGTACATGTACTTAGTGATAAAGGATTAAATAAAGTAAAAGAGGTGATCTAAATTTAAATTTACTCATCTAAATAATTAAATACTAATTGCGGAATATACAAAATATTCTAAGTGTAAAACATGTCCGTAAAATTTATAAGCACAAAATGAAAGTTGGTGATGTTCCTTCCATGTACTACCTGACATGCCCACCAACATGATATAAATTAAATGCAAAACTCAACAAATTGTGAAATAGATTCCACCTCCAGCATGCAATATAAAGTGAGAAATTTAAGTCTATTTCCCTATGCTATTTGGTGGAGTTGTGGGCCTACGCAGCAACTATGCAATTTGCACCGCTATTCCCATAATCCTATAGAGTAGAATCGTAGATCACATTATTCAAAAAGATATTATACATTATGAAGCGAGGGTGGACTTTAGCGTATGCATGCATATAAATTGCTGATATTACACATAATAAAGTAACTCCTCGTTTCCCAAGATTTATTCTCGATCAAACCTTCATAAAAACACTAAAGAAATAAAAGAAAGCATATAGTGAAGAGTGACATCAGCCTTTATATATATATATATATATTTTTGTCTTCTATCATTTATTATTTTTGTGTTTTATAATTTATGGTATAATTTGGAAAACAATCAATGGACAAGATTGATTTCATGGTAGTTCTTTTAATTTAGACCCTTCATCTATATAATCCCCTGTGCTGCTCACATAAGAAAAACATTCAACCTAAAAATGTCTTTACATTTACATTTTTAAGCTTGAACGAGGCAGAAATGGCTAAATCTGAGATGTTATGGATATTCGTGCGACTCACGAGTTTGTATTCCTTCACGATAGGTATGTAGATAGAATTTGAAATATAGCTACTGGTGCTACAGCAGAGTAAAAGGTCGTAAAGCTGGAACTAGAATAAATGGGCCTGTAAATTCAATTCCTAAAAGCATGGCCCCCAGATAGCACACAGTGCACACGGATTTTAGATATGGAACTCAAAGTCAAAGAAGAAATTTTTTTCCCTGGGCTTTCAATAGCGATAGGGTTTCCTCGAACTCCGATGCAATGGCAGTGGAACATTTGGAATTTATGCAAGCAGATACGATTCCGTAGATAATATCTCGAGTCTGTAGAAAATGAAAATGAGGCGTCTGCACGGCACCAAGCATGTGTGCCCTGATTCCTGCGCTCTCTCCCTCACCTTCTGTCACTTCCTGGCTAGGTATTAGCCACTTACTGCCAATGCCTAGGTAAGCTATGGTACAGATCTTCAAGATTCCGAATATCTATCTATCTCATCAATGCATCATTATGCCCTCACACATCGGGGAACAGAATGCCAGTCAGACCTGGAATTTGACGGTATGTTAGCCGCCGCCTCCTGTGTTTTTTTTTTCTTGTTTGATTCACTTCCAAACAGTGATTTACCTAATTTTTTTTTGTGTTTGCATTTACTGTTGAGGTGCTGTTTATATGGACCAACTAGGACTCTGATCTAGGGGAGAGGACTCACTAGTTGAGCACCCTAACTTCACGCTTCTCAAAATCATACGTGGCAATTTCGAATCACTCCAAAATTTTGCTTATAACTAAGGTTTTAGGGTCACATCATCAAATATGATGCCACATCAGCATATTTTTTGTTGAGGTGTCAAATAGTTCCCCCAAAAAAGGGTGGACCAATAGGTGTCCATTAAGTCATGTTTTGTTGGTGTGCTGACGTGGCATCACATGATTGGTTGCTTTTTACAATTTCGAATCACTCCAAAATTTTTATAGTAGCTTACTTGGCAAGGCCCCTGCTTATAACTAAGGTTTCAGGGCCACCTCATCAAATATGATGCCACATCAGCATGCTTTTTGTTGAGGTGTCAAATAGTTCCCCCAAAAAAGGGTGGACCAATAGGTGTCTATTAAGTCATGTTTTGTTGGTGTGCTGACGTGGCATGACATGATTGGTTGCTTTTTGGATCTAAAGGGTAAATTTCATTCAATTATTAGTACTTATGGTCAACACTAAAACCTTAAAAGTCACAACTACTAGTGCTAAACTTTTAAAAATATTGGCCTAAAATGCATAAATATTATCTCAGCTATTGGGTCTTTTCCCCTAGGACTTTTCATTTGCTGCTGGAGTGCTCTACGAACTGAGCTACCTTCTATTTGTTGTTGGAGAGCTCTACCAACTGAGCTACTAGCCCATTTGTGGCGAGCCCATCGTCTCGATGAGTGTGGCTTATTTACAACATTTACTAACTTAACTTCTAAAATTATTGTTAATGGTTTGTGTTTAAACATAGCAAGACCTTGAAATGAAATGAAAGTTAATTAATTTAATGGCGTCCATGAGACCAGATAGTCTATGTGACTCGGAAGTAAAACTGAACTGTTCAAAACAAGCAAACCAACCGACAAAAGCGAGGAAGGAACATGAACTCATTGGTGTAGAAGTGTGAGTTACACTTTGTTTTAATGGTGTGAGGGGGAAATGAATGAGATAGTGGTGTAGTTGGTGCAAAACAATGTCACTATTATAACTCTGGGGAATGTTGCAGGCAATAGGATGTCATAGTTTTTGGGGATCGATTATGTATTATTTGCTTTCTTCATCAAATATATCCTTTTGGCAAAATGCAACATAATTTTTTCTCTTCCAAGTTTTGAAAGGGTCTAGGACACCTTTGTTAACTAGTTGATGGTCGCTTAAAGCACCATTATGTCTATATCTAGGCTAAAGGGCAATTGTAGGCCATTAAAAAGAGTAAGAAAGTAGTGCCCATTTTCAATATTGGTTATTTCTCTTTTAGTTCTATCATCAAATTACTAAATTTATGCATATTATTAAGCCTTGATAAATTTTGTAGTGTTTGTTTATCATTTTGTACACCTTAGATTTATAGATCTTGAAACCCTAAAGGTGAAAATGTATATTACTTGAATATTTATTGTTAAGTGTTTTGTAACAATAGGAGTTGAGATGTGAGAGAAAGCAAAGAGGTCAAAATTAGGTAAGAATATTGTTGTATAAGTTGACGTTGAAAAGCAAAAAAACATTGAATATATTTATTGATGAATGTTGAGAAATTGTTTGAAACAAGTTCTAAATGTCACTAGGTCTTTAGAGGGGACCATGATAAATTGTACAAGTAACATGGGTGATAAAATACATGTCATTAATTCTAATGGAATAAGGGGCATTTGAACAAGCTCCTTGCAATATGCATATTAGACATGATCATGGATTGCAATGACCTTAGATTATGAGTTTTTTAAAATATCTCTAATACTCATCCATAACGTTTCCATGTGAAATACAATTTAAAATATGAAACCAATCATGCAATTTATCTTCCATATTAAACAATTAAACTCCTCAAATTATTCATGCTCTAATGTTAGAAATTAAGATTAGTTATTCCCTAAGAGTTATGGAAAATGGGCAATGCCTCAGTACATTTCTAACAACTCCTAGTTTAGTCATAGAATCCTTGCCTACATGGACATAGAATATAAAGGAGGCTTAGAGTTAAAACATCAAAAATTATTTTCCTTAATCACATATCTAGTTTTTCTATCTATCAAACTCATTATAATTAATGTTGCAATATATCATTTAAAACTAAGTGCTAATAAAACATTCAATAAGGAAAATAATGATATAACAATGTTCTAGAATATCCATGTCAACATCTCTAGTCACTAGTTAGGTATTTTTCAACATCAGGGTTTTATAACCCTTACTATCACTACACCACCTGTTAGCAACTTTCCTTTGATATCATTTACTAAATGCACCCACATACCTTGCTTTAAGTAAGTTGATTAAGTAACAAATTGAAATCCTTATTGAATTTGTTTATAACCTTTGATGAACACATCATGCAAATGATATATTTCTAAATATTATTCCATACTTTCTACTCAATAGTGTATTCTACTAACATGTTAGAGACAAGAGTTCAACTAAAGTAGGTCCCATAATTCAACTTACTTGACCCTTGGATTTTGGGTATAAAACTTCAATAAGGTATGTTCATCTATTTTGTAGACTTATCCTACCAAAGACTATTTAAGTTATGATTTTCAAGTCAAATTTCATGTCCAAGCATGCCAAGTAAAGTGCAAACATATTTATTCCACCATTTACCAGTTTAACCCTATAACAACATATAAATAAGATGGCATGGTTTAACCTAGACAATGTATTAGTTATAAACCAATGCAAGGTTTAAAAAGTGATTCTAAAATGTATCATATAGTTAATCCCTCCTTGTCAAATTCACCATGTTCATGGTGAAATTCCACCTGTAAACCTCAATGTTATTATGGAGTCAGAGTATAGGCATAACCAACATAATTATTATAAAGAATTTATTCATTTCAGTTTTATATCAATGCCTTTCATAGGCTCACATTTCTAGAATGGTACCATGGTTAACTCATTAACGATAAGATTCACATGATTCGCATACATTCTTTTTGGAAATGTGGCCTCTCTTTAGCAATCTCATTTTGTTGCTAGCATTAGAACTACATACACTATACTCATCAATCCCTATCAACCCATGTTAATTGTGTTGGATATACTCTCATTAACTTATTCTAATTTCTACCTTAAGCATTATGTGTCTCATTGATTTGCATTAATGACACCTAATAAGTTGGGTGGTTACTCTCAATGGTTATAGTATTTGTGTTATGCCTTGTATACTTTATGTGCACCATTATTTATTGATTGTAGAGCATTGAAGGAATGAATGAATTGCCACTAATTTTATTGTTCTATTTTGATTGTTCATTTCTTCAACAACATTACTTGTTTTGATGTTTATAGTGTGCCATAGTTTCTACAAATTGAAATTTTAGTGAAAAGACTCAAATGCTAAGAGTTACAAGTCAAAGAGCCATACAAAATTATCATTTGAAACTTATCATAGTAAAGCTATGTTTTCTAAGTGATTAGTTGGTCAACAAGATCACTAAATAGACACCACTTTAGGAGAAAATTATAAATATATTAGGAGAATCCACATTTCTAACCTTGACCTAAATGGTCCTATATGATGTGGGTTAGTTATCACCTAATCATTTTGGAATGTCATAACCCTCAATTATTTGTTCCAATACTTAGATTGATTAACTTGTCCCAGTAATTTGGATGTGGGAATTTATTATTGTTGTTATTTTGGGATGGTGATTAATTAGAATAATGATATAATTATTTGGAATGCATTTGCTAAATTGACTATGCTTAATTAGATGAGACTTGTATGGTTGTCTTTTATATTATTGTATAGAGTGGGTGCTACTAATGAGTTGTTTGTTAATGGTGTTTTAGGTAAAGGGGAAAAGATGAAAAGTTACATAGTATTTGAAACAATCAAGCCAAGTAATGAAAGGGTTTTGTTTCCATTTGAAGTGATAATAGACTCAAAGAGTAGTTAATGGAAGAGACTAGGAGTGCATGAGTGCAGATGCATGACAGTTAGCAGAGGTCTGACAGAGACTTGTAGAAGCTTTCAGAGATGTAGAAGGTCTACACTTTGTTAGAGAATTTACAAACAAAGAGTAGAGGTGCGGGGTCTATATGGCATTATCAAGACAATATAGGAGGTTGCACTAAAGTCTTTTGAACCCTACATGTTAAGACACAATATGAGACAACAAACAATGCATAGAAATATTGACAAACATCACCAATGCATTGACAAGAGACAAGATGACCATCAACAAACATTCAAACATACCAAGGAAGAATAAGGCCTCAGAAAACAAGCAAATGAGAGAAGGTTGAAATACAAACTATGTATTTCAACCAAAGGGTGGAATTGAAAAAATGAAGTGTCTAGTCACATGGAGAGGCTACAAACTTAGTCTAAGAGCACCAAAAGGAAGTTTTAAACTTGATAAAAACCCTACAATGGTAATGAATGAAGTGAGGAGTGTTTTCAAGGCAATAATGGATAGTTATGAGTAGTTTAAAGACTCCTAAAGAGGCACAACTCTTTCCAAACACCCACAAGAGCTCTAATGGCATCTACATAATAGAAGCACATGTCCTATGTTTGTGCAAGGTGGAGGTTGAAGAGGTTTGAGGTAGTTTGAGGAGATTTGAAGGTCTTGTGGACAGCTGGGAGCATCTTCCAGGTATCTAGGAGCAATTCCAACACTTCCTAAGCATCTAGGATCCTCAAAAGCAACATGCAAACCTGGAAGAAGTCAACATGGCCTTCCTCAACTCCTTCCAATAGCATCACAAGAAGTCAAACCAGAGCTGGAGTCTTCTTGTACACCCAAAAAGAGGTTTGACCCAATAAGGACATTCATTTTTCTTTCCTATATTTCCTCTTATCTTCTCTCCCATGTTGGGAATGAGAATGGGATGCCTAGGCTAGTTCTTTCAGTTCTTTCTAGTGTGATTTTTTAGCAGCACTTGGTATTGTAGCTCAAAAAAAGATAATTTTTATGAAGAACATCATTGTAAATTTTGATTTACAAGCAATATAGAAGAAAGTTTTAGACTTGTACACTACTGTAAGAAACTTTCTTATCAATAAAATGAGTTATTTTGTTTTCTGAGATATGTTGTGTTTGTGTATTCATGAGTGTTGATGTATTTTCTGTGATAACATATGCAAAATCCTCAAGCTTCAGTCTCAAACACCTTCAAGCAGAAACATACATGGTTAAGCAAGTTATAGGCTATGTTACTGATTTTGATAGATTTTAGTTGAGAAACATTTGGATTTCCTTCTAGAAACTATGAAAATATCAACTTTCCTATAAAATATTGATGTCTAAACATGCTAAAACTTGACTTTTATGTAGTTTAAACTCATTTACTGAGCAAGTCATGTATCAAAACAGTAGTATAAGTCTCCATATTATTTTTTGGTACATCACCTCCATAGATTTTAGTTTTTAGTTATGTCATTTTCTCCCCTTTTCTCAACAAAATAGTAGTAGTTAAAGTTAGTTTTAAGAATAGTACCAAGAGAACCAACCCTCTATAAAGACTCATGTTGAAGGCACAAGACAACTGAGAGGGGGGGTGAATCAATTGTCTCAAAAACTTCAAACCCTCATAAACATAATCACATCCACATCAGTTCATTTAAATCCTTAATCTATTATGAAGTTTAAACATGAAAAGCAAATAACAAAAACTTAAACACATCAACACCATGCACAAGAGAACACCAAATTTTTACGTGGAAAACTCTAAAAGAGAAAAACCATGGTGAGGATTAGCTCACAATATAATGTAGTAACAATACCGAATTACAAAGGCTCACTTCCATAGAGAGAATGCTCACTGCAGGGGACTCACTATCCAAGTGGACTCATTGCCCACTGAAAAAGACGAAGGAAGAAAGGAATGGCTCACTACTAGACTTTGATCTAATATAGTTGCATCTAACCTATGCATGAAGTTTAGTTCCAATGAAGCTCATTATACACCACAACATACACAACATCTTCTCAGCATCACCAAAAATTGTAGACACCTTCTTCTCATTGCATCTGATAGCCTAACAATGAAATCCCTTATTGCCCTGATCAAATTCGCATCACAACATCATATCCCCCATTTGCACACCTACATCTACAAATCCTTAACACTTATTTATACCATCATTATCTTTGAAACAATCTTCAAGGTCAACAACACAATCTCCAAGGTCGATAAACACAATATTTGAATTAGGTCTGGACCTAAACATTCCTCAGCACAAGGGAATGAAGGAAAATCATTCTATGGCTTAGCTCGGATCTAAATCTATCTAGACACGCTACACAACACTCACATAATCATCAAATCAACTCCTCAATCAACGTAAATATTCAAGGTCAACCAAACAGTGTAAACATAAGGCATTCTTGATCACATGCTTCCACGATCACAACCATAACTTGCGGACCATATATAAGGCTTTAACACAATCTAGAAACATCCATGAACATCTTGAAGTCACCTAGAAAACAACAAATTTAGCCACAACAACTTTCACCTGAACACAACACTGTTGAACTCTGTCACACAATAAATTGCTTTCTGGAGCACCAAATCACAAACCTTTTGGAAGAAAGATAGGTAAGATCCTTATGAACACATATCCAAAACCATAGCACCTGAAACCAATCTATGGAGGAATACGAAGAAAAATACTTTCTCCCAGACACCTCTGCCCAACTCAAAAACACTATCAAATATTGTTCTCAAACTGGTGAACTTAACTTTCATTGTACAGCAATCTGAAGCACCAAATTCTAGATTTAGCATCTTTAAAAACTTCATGAAAACATATCCAAACTGCACATTCAGATCTCCAACATAGAAGAAAGCAGAGAATAAACTCAAACATTATTCTATTAGCCAGAAGACTCTTCAACCCACTATTTTCAGTATTAATCAAATTTTCTCAAAAACACTTAGAAACTCAGTAACAAGAACAATCTACTAACATTATCATCACCTCTACAATGCATTCAAATCACTTTAACACAACAACTTAATCAAATAACAACTGCCACATTAGAAGACAAAGTTGACACCAATGACAACACAAACATGTTGACATCAATGACAACACTGATTAGCACATACTTGCAACAATCTCCCCCTTTGTCATTGATGGCAACATATGATGTGAAAAACCATCATGACACAACTCTGCATCAATCTCACCCTCCCCCTTTCTTTTATACATCTTACTCTCTTTCTCTCCCTTTGTTTTTCACACGAACTCTCTCCCCCTTTGACTTCAATGGCAAAGGGTGACACGTCTTTCTCAAGCTTTCTTCCCCTGATTATGATATTGCACATACTTGCACTCTTTTCAATTTATTTTAATACTCCCCTTAGGAGTACACACCATCATGTACCAACTCTTACTCCCCCTAACTACAACAATCATCAATGCCACTACCTGCTCCCCCTGAGTGGTAGCTTCCAACATCAGTCTAGAAAAAAATGAATCTTGAAATTCACTGGATTGATACATTTCCTTATGCATCTAATTCAAATAAGGAGGGGCAATATCCCCTAACTTCTCCTAGAGATACTCAAATGTATCCTTAGGAAGAGCCTTAGTGAATATGTTAGCAACTTGATCCTTTGTAGGCACATACTCCAACTTCACTTCATTCTTTGCAATCTTCTCTCTTAGAAAGTGATACCTAATTGAAATATGCTTTGTCCTTGAATGCATCACCAGATTTTTGAAATGTTAATAGAAATTGTATTATCACAGAAGATAGGAATTGGATCATCATACTCAACTTTGATATCCTTTAAGGTTTTTCTCATCCATAACACTTGTGTACAACAAGATGCAACTACAATGTACTTTGCTTCTGTAGTAGATAAGGACACTGAATCTTGCTTCTTGCTTAGCCATGATACAACTCTATCTCCAAGAAAGAATGCATCACCACTTGTACTTTTCCTATCATCTACACATCTGACCCAATCTGCATCTATGTAGGCACTTAGGGTGAAGTCATTATTCTCAGGATACCACAAACCATGATCTGGAGTGCCTTTCAAATACTTGAATATCCTCTTCACTGCCATAACATTTGACTCTCTAGGATCTTCTTGAAATCTTGCCACAAGATAGATTGCATGCATGATATCTAGTCTAGTAGTAGCTAGGTATAGCAGTCCTCCAATCATTGATCTATATTTTTTCTAATCAGCCTTAGGGGATTCATCATTCTTACTCAGCTTGCAACCAGTTGTCATGGGGGCACAAACTGATTTAGAATATTCCATTCCAAACTTCTTCAATAGTTCCTTGACATACTTTGATTATGAAATGAAAATGCCCTTATTTGTCTGATTAATTTGTAGCCCAAGGAAGTTCATCACTCCACACATTGACATCGCAAATTCTTTTTGCATTTCATTTGCAAAGTCCTTACACATACCTTCATTTCCATCGAAGATTATGTCATCCACATAGACCTCAACAATTAGGATTTGATCTTTGATTACCTTGATGTACACGTTACTATCTGTAGACCATTTATTGAATCCCTGCTGTAACAAATACCTATCTAACCTTGCGTACCAAGCTCTGGGAACTTGCTTTAGTCCATACAATGCCTTCTTCAATCTGCATACCATATCTGGTTTGTTTGATAATTGAAATCCATCCGATTGCTCTATGTATACTTCCTCTTCCAATTCACCATTCAGAAAAGCAGACTTCACATCCATTTGATATACCTTGAAATCCTTGTGTTGCATAAGCCAAAAACAACCCAATAGCCTCCATTCTTGCCATTGGGGCAAAAGTTTCCTCATAGTCTATTCCTTCCACTTGTGAGTACCCCTTACACACAAGTCTTCCCTTGTTCCTTACCACTTCTCCACTCTCATTCAACTTGTTCCTGTATACCCACTTAGTTCCAATCACATTCTTATTCTTTGGTCTTGGGACAATTTCCCAAGTCTGATTCTTCTCAATTTACATTAGTTCTTCTTCCATAGCCTTAATCCAATACTCATCCTTGCATGCCTCAACCATTGTTTTAGGTTCACCTTTGGAAAGTAAACATAGATTTACTTGTTCTTCAGTAGCTCTACTTCTTGTCAATACACCTTTGCTCTTGTCACCAATGATCTAATCTTCAATGTGATGCCTCTCCACATATTTAGGAGTTTTAGGAGCTTTTTCTAGACCTTCTTGTTCTTCAACTTGTACTTCTATTTCTAGAGCTTCTTGTTCTTCAACTTGTACTTTTTTTCTTTAGTTTCTTCTTTTTCTCCATAAGAAGACTCATCTGATTCATATCCATTAATCTCTGAAAACTTCTGTATATCTTCATCAACCTTAACATTTGCACTTTCAACAATCTTTCTTAGCCTCTTATTGTAGCAATGGTAAGCTTTGCTTTTGTTAGAGTATCCAAGGAAAATACCTTTATCACATCTTGCATCAAAATTTCCTAGTTCTTCATCTCTTCTTATATAACATTTGCTTCCAAAAACTTTGAAGTATTTAGTAGTGGGAGTCCTTCCATACCATAGCTCATAGGGAGTCTTTGGGTCATTTGTTTTCACCTGCACTCTATTCTATATGTAGACAGCAATATGAATTGCTTCTCTCCAATAGACTTTCGGTAGGTTTGCTTCCTTTATCATTGTCCTTGCAACTTCTTGAACAATCATGTTCTTCCTTTCAACCACTCCATTCTGCCGAGGAGTTCTAGGTGCAGATAGATGCCTATTTGTTCCATGATTCTCATAAAACATGTTAAACTCATTAGAAGTAAACTCTCCACCTCTGCCAGACCTCAAACATTTGATTTTCATATCTAATTAATTTTCAATCATTGCTTTAAAAAATTTAAACTTATCTATGGATTCTAATTTTTCCTTAAGAAACGTGACCCGAGTCATTCTAGAGCAATCATCAATAAATAACATTAAATACCTGTCACCTTGGAAACTCCTTACTCTGGTAGGACCACACAGGTTTGTATGCACCAACTCCAACAGTCTTGTAGATGACTGATCCTTGCTTTTGAAACTTCTTCTTGTTTGCTTTCCAAACTGACATTCCTTACAAACAACAGTAATAGGCTTTGTTAACTTTGATAGATCTGTCATAGCTTGGACTAAAATTATCCTTACCAGGCTATCAAAGTTGATGTGACACAATCTCCTATGCCATAGCCAACTCTCACTGATATGAGTCATAAGGCAAAAACTAACATCACCTTTGAGATGATAAACATTTCCACCCGTCTTCTTTCTAGCAACAATTACTATTCAGGAGCTTTTTTTGATCTCACATCCATCATTCTGAAACATAAGATTGTAACCCTTGCTACACATCTATCCAACACTCAAGAGATTATGCTTTAAACCTTTGACATAAAGCACATCATCAGTGTTATGCTTTCCATCAAAACTGATTGAACCTTTTCCACAAATCTTAGCAGCTTCATCAAACCTAACTACTCCACCATCAAATTTTTCAAGTTTAATAACCTTACTCTTATCACCTATCATATGATTTGAGCATCCACTATCAATGACCCAGTCATCGTTTTCACTTCTAGCATGAAAACCAGATATTGCAGTGCCTTTAGGGTTACTACATGCTTCTAGATTTTTTTCCTTCACACAGCTTCCAAAGTTAGCAGAACTAGTTTCATCTCTTATGGCAATAAATAAGCATTCATCATCATTATCATCCTCAAAGTTAGATTCATGATCAGAAATGATTGCATAGTAATTTTTCTTTAGCATCCTTCCTCTGTTTTCCTTATTCTTAATTCTCAGACCTCTATGTGGACACCTTGAAGCATAATGACATATTTTTCCACAATTGAAACACTTAAAGGGAAACTTACCAGTACCCTTTTTCATCCTTCTCACAAAGTTAGCTTCCACTTCATCAAAGTCTTCTGGTTCTAATTCAATAGTCTTCTCTATTTTACCAGCTTTAAAAGTTGTCTCATCTTTTGTAGTTCCACTAAGTGTACCAAACTCTCTTATTTCAAAAGTAGTTAGTGTTCCAAGCAACTAATCTTTGGTGAATTTACTCAAGTTTTGTAATTCTTCAATAGAAGAAACCTTATGACTGTAATCTTTAGGAATAGTTCTTAGTACCTTCAATATTACTTCTTGATCATCTATATTTCCGCCAAGTCCCTTAATGCAATTGACAACTTCGTCCACCTTCTGTAAGTAGCTTGTAATGTTTTCATCTTCAAACATACACATGGTCTCATAAGTGAGCTTCAAATTCTGCATTTTAGCCTATTTAACCTTCTCATCTCCTTCATAGGCACTTTCCAACCTTTTCCAAATCTCATTAGTAGTTTTTAAATTCACAACTTTCACCAACTCAGAATTAGTAAGTCCACTTAAGAGAGCATGTTTTGCCTTACTGTCTATTTCAACATCTTTGATATCATCTTTAGTTTTTACACCTTTCTTAGGTATAGTGTAATTGGACTTGACGCATTTCAAAACCTCATAACCAAGAGAAATTAGAAATGCTTCCATCCTTACCTTCCAGAGTGCATAATCTGATCCACCAAACAAAGGAATATCTTTCTTGTGCGCCATCTCGGATCTACCTCAAGCTGTTAAGCTTTCTTCAAAGGAACTTGGCTCTGACACCAATTGTTGAAGGCATAAAACAACTCAGAGGGGGGGTGAATCAGTTGTATCAAAAACCTCAAACCCTCATAAACATAATCACATCCACATCAGTTCATTTAAATCCTTAATCTATTATGAAGTTTAAACATGAAAAATAGATAATAGAAACTTAAACACATCAACACCATGCACAAGAGAACACCAGATTTTTATCTAGAAAACCCTAAAAGGGAAAAACCATGTTGAGGATTAGCTCACAATATAATGTAGTAACAATACCAAATTACAAAGGCTCACTGCCATAGAGAGAATGCTCACTGCAGGGGACTCGCTATCCAAGTGGACTCACTGCCCACTGAAAAAGAAGGAAGAAAAGAATGGCTCACTGCCAGACTTTGAATTGATATAGTCACATCTAACCTATGCATGAAGTTCAGTTCCAATGAAGCTCATTATACACCACAACATACACAACACCTTCGCAGCATCACTGAAAATTGTAGACATCTTCTGCTCACTACATCTGGTAGCCTAGCACATGAAAGCCCTTGCTGCCCTGATTAAATTGGCATCACAACATCATATCCCCCATTCACACACCTACATCCACAATTCCTTAACACTTATTTATACCATCATTACCTTTAAAACAATCTTCAAGGTCGACAACACAATCTCCAAGGTCAACAAACACACAATATTTGAATTAGGTATGGACCTAAACATTCCTCGGCACAAGGGAATGAAGGAAAACCATTCTATTCCTTAGCTTAGACCCAAATCTATCCAGACACACTACACAACACTCACATAATCATCAAATCAACTCCTCTATCAGCACAACCACTCAAGGTCGGCCAAACAGTGTAAACATAAGGCATTCTTGATTACATGCTTCCACTATCACAACCATAACTTGTAGACCATATACAAGGATTTAACACTATCTAGAAACATCCATGAACATCTTGAAGTCACCTAGAAACCAACGAATTTAGCCACAACAACTTTCACCTGAACACACCAACTTTCACTTGAACACAACAACATTGTCAAACTCTGTCACACAATAAATTACTTTCCAGAGAACCAAATCACAATCCTTTTGGAAGGAAGATAGGTAAGATCCTTATGAACACATATCCAGAAACATAGCACCTAAAACTAATCTGCAGAGGAATGCAAAGCAAAATACTTTCTCCCAGACACCTCTGCACAACTCAGAAACACTGTCAAATATTGCTCTCAAACTAGTGAACATAACTTTCATTATGCACCAAATTCTAGATTTAGCATCTTTAAACACTTCTTGACAACATATCCAAACCGCACACTCAGATCTCCAACACAGAAGAAATGCAGAGCAAAAACTTGAACAGTATTTTGTAAGCCAAAAGACTCTTCAACACACTGTTTTCAGTATTAATCATATTTTCTCAAAAGCACTTGGAAACTCGGTAACATGAATAATCTACTAACATCATTAGCATCTCTACAAGGCATTCAGATCACTTTAACACAAAAACTTAATTAAATAACAACTACCACATTAGAAGACACAGTTGACACCAATGACAACACAAACATGTTGACATCAATGACAACACTGATTAGCACATACTTGCAACAACTCACTCCTATCTATGAGCAACCCATATGATCTAGAGTGTTTCCATGCTTATCAACTGGATAATAGAGTTTGGAACCACTCTCTAGGGTGCACTCAAGATATTGGTAACAGTTTTTGGCACACCTTGTGGGATTGTGAACTATTTTCAGTCCATAAATTACTTCATTTTTATTCTTATTTTGGTATGTACAATAGTGTTTCCATCCTTTTGAGGTGACAAACATACCTGGTGACTCTATATCCTAGTTCTTGAAGATATTCAGTGCAAATGGCTTATGAGAAGAGTGCAAACAAGAGAAAGTTTAGTTCCTTTTGAGTATTTACAACTATCTCCACCTAGGAGAAGGGAAATAACAAAACAGAAAAGTGTTCTTGCTTCAAGAAGAGTACATTCTACACCACCCTCTAGAAGAACTTCTGCTTACAATCCAAGAATCCAAACATCCTTCATTCCTATGGCTGTACCAAGGAATCAACCTTTCGCTCCATTCAATGGGGGTAGTGTTGTGTAGTCTCACAATATGCCCCATTTCGCCCTAGAAAAATGAGGATCCAACTTCTTTTGTTGTGTTGGTTTGCTTATTATTTGCATTGGTGTAATGGTAAAATGTCATGTCACCTTAGAGCCAAATTCAAGCCAAATTTTAAGTTATGAAATATCCCCTATAAAGGTCATGGATGGGTAGAGGAAAAAATTCTAGTTAGGTTTGTCTTTTGAATCATGTAAAAATTCGTTGAAATGAGCAAGTTATGCCCATTTGAATTTTTGGTCAACCATACATTTTTGGTCAACTAGACATGGACATTGGTGAAGCACCCATGTCAAGTCCAATATCCATATCAGGTTCCAAATCCTTCCGAAAACACACAAACCTAAAAGTAAAATTAAATATGACTCATTCGTTGTCCAACTAGATTGGACATTAGCACGTTCGAAGTACCAATATCCATATCCAGTCCAGTCTAAACATCTAGTACAAGCCATCAAATTTACCCTGACATGAATGAGTTCCATTGGACAAGACATTTTGCACTAGACATTTCCATATTAATATCCATATCCACGTCCATATCTTATCTGAAAGTATTATAAGCCAAGCACACGCTCATAGCCTGTTGACTTTTTAACTGTACATTTTCAATAGGACATTTCACAATGGACATTCCTAAATGTCCTCACCGTCAAAGTCAAGTATGAAGATCCAATTATCGATTGCTCTAGCCAACAAAGTTTGGCCACGATGGTAATGACGTCACTCAATGGAGTTGTTATGATTTCCACGCAACTTTGGTCAAAGTCAAAAGGAGGTTTTGCACTAGACATTCGAATAGGATATTAGGATCCAAATGTCCATCCGGTCCTTAACATTAAATTCCCATATCGTAAACACTTTTTTCTATTGGGATTTAAATTTAAAATTATAAACTTTCACCCACATGTCACTTTTCCCCGCTCTCGAAGAGTAATTGCTCATCAACTCCAGTGAACATTCAATGTATTCCTACATTTAGCAAATTTCACAAGGGTTAAAAGTAGATTTCAACACATTTGTTAAATCACAAAAGCATTTTTTAAGAGATCTGAAGAGCATAGTTGTAGAGAATTACCTTTGAGAGTGAATTTGTAGAAGTTAATACAAATCAAGCATCTAAGCGAACGGAGAGCAAAATGATAAACGTACATCTTCTACACAGTATAACCAAGGTGATATCTTGTTTGTCAGGTACGTATACAAAAAGTCCCTCTTCCTTGATGGTTACAGTAATTCTTCTTTACCAAAGGTTAATCTCTTTTACCTAAGGTAAATTCGTGGATTCATCTGGTTATAAATGATTTCAAATTACTTTGCAAAACTAAGATTGATTTGCATGCCCTAATTTCCAATGTAGGAACTAATTACAAAGTGTTTTCATCATGCATGACAAAATGATGAAAATACAAAAGCAACGTGATGATGAGTTCAAAACTCCAATGGGTCCCACTCCTGGTAGGATATGGAGTAAGTTTGGACAAGCATTGGACACCCATTGCAGGAAAGTGGATCTAGAGGTTTTCGGGCGAGGATTCAGGCCCGCGAAGATGAACCACCACTCAAGAACATTGTCACCAGCAAAATGTATCATGCAACATGCTTCCCATATGGTACAGATGCCCTAGAACTAGTGACAGAGTGCATACAAAAGTATAATCTCGTGGGCAGGAGGATAGAGAACTATTGATCATGATGTTAGTCATAAACAAACATAGAATAAAAGTACACATTAACCTTTATTCATCTTGAAAGATACAATGAATTCAGAGAATTTATGATCTCAAGTCTCCAGTGATTAGGTCTTAATCTTCTGACGTTACTCAGAGGTTGATGTGTGTTGCTGTTTCCATTTTGGGGCCTTACATAGATCTCATCAGTAAGATAATGCTTCCTGTAATGATGCTGCACAGAAAGTTATTCTTACACAAAATATGCTTCAAATATTGTGTCTATCTTTAAATCTTTGCATGATATTTGTTATTTTGACATGCTTTAACTTCAAATATGTTGAAGATGTTCAGTTATCTACGGGATGTCTGCATATTTGTATTATTTTCTTAAGATTGTCAATTATTTGCAATTATGATGATGAAATGCTCTGAAATTGAAAGAAATTGTAAGAAATACTTCAAATTAACGTTGAACCTTCAGCTATTGAGCCACATATACATTAGATATAGTCATGAAGAGAAAAAATCAAACCATATGTTCACCAGGACATTCCACAGCTAGATACAGTCGATGCTAACTTCGAAGGAAAGGTATGAAGAGAACACATGCAAGCTGATATGCACTCCAAGGGATGCAACAAATCAAAGCATATATCAAGAATTCACACACTGATTACTCAAGATTTATGATGGATTGTAATCAAAAGAGTCTTCTCATTCATTAAGTATGCAAGAACATATATGTATACAACAACTTTGAAATGAGCCCTGAATATTTTAGCAAACAGATTTCAATTAAGTTTCGAATGTTTAAAATGAGGCACCCCTATACCTTTTATAGAATAAAGTGAGGGAGCTATTACAATTGATCTACTATCCAGATTTATCTATTAAGATCTACGGTTTACATTTCATTGACCAAGTCAATTCTTTCCACGTGGCACAAGTTGCCAGCTAGCAACCATCTAGACGACTTACTTTTTTCTGTACCTGATGCATATATTCCTTTTATGATGCATCTTCATCAGGTTCTTTGTCATCATCTCTATCATCAGGAGCATCAGGATCATCGCTTTCAAAATCTTCATCATCCTGATGAGCTTCTCCTTGTACATGGACCTGCAAGGATGTTCGGATATTTTCATATGATTGTACTATCTTCTCTATCTCCCCGCCATCTTGAGTTCTTGCTTTGATGATGGCGTGCCTGTGCATTTGATACTTGCCTCAGAGATTCTCTAACTTACTTCTCCTACTGCTAGATGTCTCATTATAATTCTCCATCCTGACCCTGATCCTCATGATCTTGTCCATAGTTTCTTCTGTCAGGTGGTTTAGAGGATCATCAACTACCTGCTGAAAATTGCTATGTAGAGCTTTAATGGAAAACTCCTCATCTTGATTTTCTATCTTACCCTCTACTTTTCCTTCTAGCACTTCCAAAATTTCAGCCTCAAAGGACATCATATCATGCAACTTCATGCTGATATCTCTTAGTTTACTATTGCATCTTTTAAGCACATCACACTCAAACCTGATATCCTTATACCATACATCAATCAATAGGGCTGTATTATTATTCAGTACTTGATTCTTTATTAAAATCAGAGGATCAATCCTCTTTATTTCACCCAAAGTGCTTAGGGCCTTCTCCAATTGAAATGACCTCCTCCCGATCTCCATCTGCAGGTTATCTACCTTTCTCCTGGAGGTGCCTAAAGAATTCCACCTCTTCAAAAAGGCCTTTACCACTTCTTCTGCTTCATCAAATGTGGATAACATCCACTTTCTCATTATGGATGACTCATGTTTCATGAGATCCAATTTATTCACTTCATCTTGAGAAATAGCAGTCAATGGGACTGCATGATCACTTGTTGTATCTTCAGGGTTAATTAACCCTTTTATATAAGTATGTAACTGAGCAATGTGCTCCTTGTGCTGTTTATTTTTCTCTTTCTCTCTTTTCACCCTCTGGGTCAATGAATCAATTATATCTTTACCTTCTTGGCCTTCCTAATCCTCATTAGCAAATCCCAAATCTACTGTACTAATCTAGAATTCATCCAGAGTGATCTTGCCTTTTTCTTTGTCTATTGCAGGAATGGCCACCTGAGCGGTCCTTCTACCTGCGACAGGATCTCTTCTTATTGCAAAAGTTATTCTAGCCTTCCTCTTAGGCTTTATTAAAGTTCTAGAAAACAATGTGGATATATCAAATTCATGTGCCTCTATACCTGATTCTGCGCCAATTTCTTTCTCAAGCCACTGAGGAATTTGATCTTTTGACTGTTGGTCTCCACCATCATCATGATGATCACCCTGATCTTCGGTATCCACCATCATGTTCGATGGAGAGGGTGATCTTCTTATCTCTTCCTCATGATGCTCCTCATGAAGGTGATCTTTGGGTATATCCTCATGTTGAGGAATTTCTTTTTCTGGAGGGTGATCCTGCTGATCATCTGCATGTTGATCATGATCCTGATCTTTTACTTCCTCCATAGGTATCTCATCCACTTTGGTGATTTCCTCATCATGAGGCATATTCATTTCCGTGGATGTTATTATGTCTACCTTAGGTATACTAACCTGATCTGAGCTACAATCTATTCCGTAGGTGTAGTAATTACCTCTTGTACTTTTAGGGTAGGATCAACTGATGTATCCTTTTCTTTCCCTCCCTGATCTTGGACTTCAACTATCTTGGGTTCAATAGGTACTTCTTTTTGCTGTTGCTCACCCATAGCCAAAGTGTGACTTTCTATTTCTGCCACCTTTACTTCCTCAACATTTTCTTCTTTATCAGGAACACCTGCTTGATTTTCAGGACTTGCATCCTGTCTGTATGTAAGATCAATCACCGCAGGGCTGGTTACCTGATCAATTAATGTATCAAGCCCCATCTCTTGGGCTACCTTTTCTGGGCTCTTCTCTTTTTCTTGTTCTACTCTCTTTAGTTCTTCTAACACTACCGCCTGAACTGATGGTGTACCTTGTGGTGTTATGCGGGTGTTAGCAATAAGAGTCTCCATTCGTTGCAAAGCAACATTATCCACCACTTCATCATCTGATAGGTCGACAGTTTCATCTAATGAGAAATGACCTCCTTGACTTGTGCGAGTGGTTTCCTTCATTTGTTCTTCAGCTTGTTCCATCTTAAACTGAACAATGGTAGGGAGTGATACATCATGTTGCAATTCCTTTCTAAACACTCCACTACTTGCTCCCCTCAACATTATAGGGTCATGTCTTATCTCACCTCTCATGGATGTTCTGGGTTTCTTAGGTGTGCAAACCATCACCTGAGGTGCTTTTCTTTTTCTGATGAGGGGCAATGAGTCTTCTTCTGCGGGCTCTTCATCAAAAGGAACATCTTCTTCAGTTTGTGCTCGTGATGCCTGACCTTCCTCATATGCTTCCACAGTTTCAAAAGTCAGCCTTTGAATCTTTTTAGCCTTTGGCTTATCCTTAGGAGGCGATGCTGATGATGCTGTTGCCTGCTCTGATGCTAATGCATCCTTAGCTATTATTATGACTCTCTCAATTATCACCCCTTTTGGTTCAACATCTACCTTTTTACCTTGTGGGGGTCTCTTACTTTTCTCAGGAGGTGGTGCTCTCTCTCCTTTAAACTTCCTTTTTTCATTGCAGAAATCATCATATTCATCTTCAGAAACTTCTCGTCTTTTCTTCTTATTATCCACCGTGATGGCAACACCTTTTTTCTTCAGTGCATTTATCTGGTCATTGACCCATGCTTGGGTCAGCTGCAATGTTCTACCTGTGAATGGATCCAAGGAGATGTCCTCCTACATGGTGAGGTCTAGGGCTGAGATGGTATCATTGTATATCTTTTTCTCTTCATATTCATCAGCCATTACTACTCCATCATCTTTCTTTGATTGTGCCGGGATGGAAATGCAATCAAAGGTCTTGATCTGGTTGAGTGTAAGCCTTTGATATCTTCTTCTTCTGGCCTCAGCTTCATCTTCACAATCTGCCAAGAAGTCCTCAAGATGTCTTTGATGAATGGGCTTCCCCATGACCTTCTGTATCCTCCCATATGGATCATATGATCTTTTCAATGGAAATGGCTAGAAATTCATCATATTTAGACCAGCTATGGCCTTCTTAATATTATCAGAATCTGGGCACATATACCAGCCCATTGTGACTGGAAACAATACTGGTGGAAGCTTGTTGTTAGCTTTGTAGGCATTCAGTATTGTGGAGATTTGTCTTAAAAATTCTATTAAGACAACTGCATCTGTAGGGTATCTTGGGAGCATGAGAGGCTCCTCCTCAAAACCTTCAACTCTAATGTAAGAGAAAGTTGCAAATTGAATATACCAGGCTCCATGCCTGTATATGACTTCTTGAGCCTCCATGCTCAGTCTTTTAGTTCTGTCCTCCTCCATTGTTCTTACCAGATGCATAGAGAATGCATCATTCACTAGTTTGTAATCTTGGAGGTAATTTTCTCTCTGTAGCTGGGGATGATGATCCCATATATGTGCATCATTTGTAGTGCCACCAATTCTCCCAATTGTAGTTAATACATCAAATGTACCCTTGTAGGCACATGAATAAAATATATATGAGGTCATGTAGAAGGAACAATTTGGACCTCCTAGATTCATCAGCTGCTCATCTAGAGCATCACTTATCATCTTTGCCCACATTGGCTTACTATCTGTGTAAATGCACATTAGGATGACTGCATACATCCAGTCCTTAAAACTTCCAGCATCGGGCTGGCCTGTCACTCTGCTGAGCAGTGCTATCATGTATTGGTATTCATCATCAAAGTCAAATTTATATAAGTGCACTAGAAGCTTAGCTGCTGCAGGATAAGGACTATTCTTCACCCTCCATTGGTACATTTTCTTCCTAGCAGACTTCTTGTTATTCTCATATTTTGCTTCTGACTTCTTCAAATCTATATTGGCAACCTTCTTGCCCAATGGTAAACTGAATGTATCAGTAAGACCTTTGATAGACAGATCAACATATACTCTGCCATGCTTCTCTACCTTCCTTGTCTGTGGGTTATAATTTCTTGCACATTCGACAACCAACTCAGGAGTTTCTATGGAATAAGGGAAACCAGCTGCATTCCACATTCCAGATACAAAGACTGCATCCAGCAAGGTGCTATTATTCTTTTCATCGCTCATTTTAGCAGACCATGCAACCAGATCTGTATTTCCTTGGTGCGTATCTATGATGGCACCATATTTAAACCGGACACCCTCGGGTTGAGCAAACATGGGCTTTAGAAATTCTGCCTCCGACTTAGCCAACCGCTTATCTACCATGGATGCCTACAATTAACAAAATTGGTCTTACAATTGATATCTTTCAACATGCATATACGTCACATCTACATTATTCATCATGCATGTTATACTCTTTCATATTTCGTTTATCCTGATATGCATAAACTAAAACTTCAAACTAGAAAACCATGATACCTGGATATGTAGAACACGACAACAAGATGGTTTCAATTACTTACCTGATGTGTTTATCCTCGTAATTGTGCTGATAACTATGTGGAAGGAATTTAAATACTAGCAATGCTCACGTATCCCGTTCTGGTACAAGCTCTATGCGTCAGTAGGTAATCTTTTGAGGGTTTGAAAACATGGAGCTCTGTAAAAACTTGTTTTATCGCAAGGTAAGTGTAAAATGATTTGTAAATTCACTTTAAACCTCTTCTTTCAGGCAAATTAGGGTGAATTAGGGCAAATTAATTGAAACATCTGATCTTCTTGTACGAAACTTCTGGATATCACCAGGGGTATGTATCAGGTTCGTAATTAGCGGGAACCACCCACCACATCTGCGTGCATTTAATGTTATAGCGGCAAGGAGCGGGGTGATCTTTGCAGGATAGGATGATATTCAAATATCAGGTGATGTTCAAATATGATCCCCTTAACTAAAATGACCCCTTGTCGAAATATCAGGATGACGTCATCAAGATAATGACTTGGTTCAGTGTTGCGGCCCTATGATGTCATCGTCATGTTATGTAGGGAGAGTCATGTTTGGAAATATACCTCCACGAGGTAAAAAAGGATGGTGATGTCATCGTCATGTTTATTTCTTCGTTTACCGGGTTTGGATGACGTCGTCAGGATATTAGTTCGGGGTGATATTTTGCGACAAGCCGATATTAAAATATCAGGGTGATATTTAAATATCGGGGTGATGTTCGAATATGATCCTCGCAAAATACATGATGTTGTTTATCAGGGAGGTATCGCTATCACATAAAGTTGACGTCCAGATGTTCGGAGCGAATGATTTTATCGGGTGATAATATTAGATCGGGGTGATCTTTTATAAGATGACTAATGTTAAGAAATATGATCCTCCCCTCAGAATATCAGGTTTGACTAGGACTTTGACTCACCATAACTCTCGTTCTCTAAGGAATATCAAGGTGATCCAAAAGGCAAACCTGCATGAAATTTTGTGCTCTATCCACCCATGAGGTTAATGTCATGAAATATTAACTTTGAAAAAATTGGCCTCATCATGATGACCTACCTGGTCCCCTTTATGCAGGATCATCTGCATTATCTTACTTTTACCAGACCACCGACAAGCAGAAAACACAAGCAAAGCCAAGTAAAAGGTTGGGTCCCTGTTTTGTCAAGTCAAAATGGGGCGTGTTGTGTAACCACACAACAAGAACCAAGGGTGAGTTTATGTAGACTTTTCAACCAAAGGGATTGCAGAGACTTTCAGATTACCATGGAGCTAGAATTTCTTCGAAACATATTTGAATGCCTTATCCACACAGCTAGAATGTCTTCAAAATATATCTGAATGCCTTATCTATGGAGTACAACTCAAATGTCATGGGATGTCGCAAGATTATGCACACTTCTTGGATGGATCCAATGACTAGGCCAAAGGCAGTCTCCAAGATGCCACAAAATTTATATAAATTTGACTTCAACCTAGAAGTCCAGTACATGATAACCCTATTGAATAGAATGGTGGGGAGAGAAGACTCAGGGTATTTTGATTTATGGATGTTTGGCCTCATCCGATTTGCAAAGGATGTTGGCGATATAGTGCATTGGACACAACTGATCAACAACTCCCTGCATGATGGGATGATTGCATGGAAGAAGAAGAAGCAGAGATTTTTCATGACCTCCTATGTAGTGTACTCCTACGCATATCAGTCCTAATTTGACAGACTGTATATAGTTGGAAATCTTGGCAGTAAGCCAAGAGAATAGATGGTGTGGGCATATTTCCCACAATTGGAGAAGAAACAATCAATTGTGCATTATAGGAGGGTGAATGATTGCTTCATGATGTGGTTGGTTCGGTTAATGGAAGGGGACTGAGCCAAAGGATTTCAAGGGATGTCCAAGGGGTCATCGCCGTACATGGGTCCTAGTTTATCCAATTCTTGACATTCGCATACATCAGAATGGAAGGGTTTGAAGGTCATCCCTTCATGTTGCCTTAGTATCCAACTGATAAGGTTCTACTCCTGGAAATCACCAGGTAGATAATCCCCTCCTATGAGGCATACATTTAGAAGCATAACCGAGGGACCATTAATTTTCCTTTGGAAATAGGGTGGTACAAATGTGTAGAGTTCAAGGATTCCAAACTATCAGAAGTAGAGCTACATATGCTCAACCTGCAACCATTTCCCCTCACATGTACCTTTGATCCTTACAATAGGATGGAGAAGTACGTCAATAAGAAGATGCAACATGTTTCTAATCTAAAGGATTATTGAGTAGATTGTAATGATGAGAAGGATGCCAAGAAGAGGGGATACCAGAAGTTGACCCTGAACTAGATCCAGACCTAGGGATGTTTGGAGATACCCCCAAAAATAAAGTTTGATGAGGATCAAACTCTCGACCTGAAATATAATGAGAAACCAATATACAAGGAGACCATGCCTCTCCCAGACTAGACCCTACCAGATGAGACATCAATTTATTTCATTACAAACAAGGTCATGACTGCCACCCAAAGGTGGATTGAGGAAAAGATAAACGAGTTGAAAGATAAGGGTATAAGTCTGACCCGTGATAAGAAAAGGAAGAGGAAGGAACAAGGGGATGACGATTATGATGATTTCCTTGTCGTCAAGAGGCGAGTAATGGAGGCTAAGTTAGCCCAAGAGGGAACATCAATATCTGGAGAGGCCCTAACCACAGAAGGAATCAACATGGCCACCAAACCATCACCTCCAAGGGAATCGTTGGTGCACGCCATCCCCATCACAGTCATAGTGCCAAAATAGAGGCTTACTAAGGACATTTGGGAAAGGGTTGAAATCCCCAAGCAAAAGACAAAGATGCCACCCATATCCATGAGAGGTGCTATTACTAAACTGGTTGATACCTAGGCAAAGGCATCAGGATCAACATAGATGGAACTTATGTTCGCATTCGGTTAGCCTCATACATAAATGCCATTGCCACAAGTTGTAATTCAGGTGCATTTAGCACAATAGGTGGCTGTATATCAGTCCACACTAGGGGATAGGTCATGGGGTGCCAAAGATACCAAACAACTAATCAGATCATTCATGTAAAACAAGAGCTAGTTAAAGAGGTGAAAGCACAAGAACAAGTAAGGGCTGGGTAGTGGGCTTCACTGATGATGAGGCTACCCATGTAGTGACCAATGATCCAATCTCTTCTTTACTTGCACATCCAACATCACCACCACAAGATGAACCTCAACAAGTGGAAGCTGAAGTGGAAGAGATAGGGGATCTAGATGTAGTGAAGACTCAAAGTCTAGAAGTAGAAGAGATTTTTGATACTGAGGTATCTAGATCTCCTAATGTGCCAATAGACCAACCAGATGTCCCAAGTACATGTACAATGGTACAAGAAGAGGTAGGTCTATCACAACAAATAGAAATGGAGAAGTCAACTGAGGATACTGCCCTTCCAGAAAATTAGATAGAAGCTCTTCGGGATGTGCCAAAGGAGGGAGATATCCAACATGCTGAACAAGTAGAGAAGAGTTGAGATGAAGAAGTGCTGCATATGCTAACACTGGATAAAGGTTAACAAGACCAAGGGATTGTGAAAATGCATCAAGAGGTAGAATATCTTGAACCTGAACCTATGGAAGGTGATACAGAGGCTCCTCAGCAAGAAGCCCCTCAACATGAAAGCAGGAGATTCCCCAAGAAGAAATTTCACAAGGGCAAGGTTCAAAAAAAGACACAGAGCTAGTGATAAAGGATGTTCACATTGAACAACCTTGTCAAGAAGGACCTACACCCGATATTCCAGAATTGTTAGCCTTAGAGGTAATTGAACCTCCCATTAATTTGATTCCATTTGATTTCAAGGCATTATTTTTTAGTATAAGGAATAAAGCCTAGGCGAAAGGCAAGGGTAGTATCCGCCATCAAGAGGGTTGCTATCGGTAATAGGACAACCCATTTGGCTATGCCTACGACTAATAAATCTAAGGGTGAGATCATGAAAAATGAATACTAGATCACTACTTGAGACCTGGGACATGCCACTACCTAACAAGAAATTGATGAGTTTATAGGCAGTGCAAAGGCTATGACAACTAGAATCTTCAAGGATTAGCTAAAGAAGTAGAAGCTAAAAGAGCGCATAGCCCATCTCAAGGGGTTCATAAAGGGGTTATTTGCTCTAGGAGTCCAAGTAATAGAGGTCCTAGTCAATTTAGCACTGGTAACATTGTAAGCACAAAAACCACACATAGCCTCCATGTGTTGGGATAAGGTGCCATTAACCTTGGAAATCCCAATATTGTATTTATTCCATTTATTATTTGTAATTTGTAATTACTCATAAGGGATGTACAAGTTTCACCGACAATGGTAAAAATTATTTACTGTCCACGGTAATTACGGAGTTACTGCACGATAAGTCTCAGAGTTACCAGTGGTAGTTGTGAGATGTCATTTACTATGGTAAATGGTAATTGGTCAAAGTGGGGTGCACATGTGGAGGAATAATCTATTTTTTGTGTTATGATGCACGTCATAGATGTTGTAAGAAGGTGTAAGAGATTCTATGACAACTGTAAGTTATCATAAGAATCTATGACACTAGTAATAGCATATGACACGTCATAAGATGTTGTAAGTGGCTATTTTTGGCCCCAAGTCATTCAACTTGCATGGGAACATTTTTCCAAGTGTAGGATGCATGTATGGCAGCATTTATGACCCCGTAAGAGC
This sequence comes from Cunninghamia lanceolata, assembly GCA_027924645.1. Lineage (NCBI taxonomy): Eukaryota > Viridiplantae > Streptophyta > Pinopsida > Cupressales > Cupressaceae > Cunninghamia > Cunninghamia lanceolata. The sequence goes on from BSBN01000209.1 coordinate 7,281,969, forward strand.
CTATTCTTGGCCATGGATGCCCAATGTTGTATTGTTGACTCTTGACAAGTGTTATGGGCTTGTAAGAAGTCATTTAATGTCTTGAGGTTGTGTAAATTATATAAAAACCATAGCATAGTAGATGAGGTGCATATAACAGTTTACAGGTACCTAGGTTCTGCTGGAGTGAAGGTTGGAGGATAGAGGAAGTGAATGTATTTGTAATCTCCTTTTGTGAAGATAATACAACTTGGCCTCTTTTCTTGGTGGAGTTTTTGACCCGAAAGGGTTTTCTCCACGTTAAACACTTGTGTTATGTGCTTCATTCTACTTTTGGTATATTTATGTATTGTGGGTTTATGTTTGGTTACAATCTCCATTGTTAACACATACTTGAAAGATTGCTGAAATTTATTCGAATCAGATTTTCATTGAAGTAGTGTTGCTTTCATTTCTAACACCATGTGGATCCCTATGATGATTCAAATCCTTGTCACATACATGTAAGCGTGAAATAATGTCCTTTAAGTAGCGAGCCTCTTGATGACATGTCCTCTTTCTTGTCTTGTGTTATTTCTTCCTTGTCAATTTCCCTCTCTCCTTGTTTGCGACGTTTTTCGACACTTGTTGCGTCACTTGTCAACTTGTATTTTTTGAGCTTTTGACCTTGCTCCTAAGCCATGTGAGTGTCTTGTAGGTGAGTTTTCACCTATCCCCTATGTTTTTCATCTAGTACACCTCTTAGAAGTCTTCTAGAGGTCTCTTTATCCATCTCCCACTTTCAATTTTTAGTTTCGTTAAACCAATCCAAATCTCCCCCTATTATTTCCAGATCTCCCTGGGGAGATCCTACTGACACAAGTGGAGATTTGGATTCTTCCACATGACTGACCTATTTCTTGATGCATAACCCCTCCTTTTCTTCTCTTCTTCCATCTCCCAATTGTTTTTTTGCATCTGACCCTGTCCAACTCGGATCTCCCCCAGGCGAACCAGGGTTGCCCAGGGGTGACCCTATCTGGTAAAAGGGGCGACCCTATCATTTTGTAGCCACAGAAAAATTTGAGTTTCTCTCTCATTTTTTCTCCGTTTTTGCCTATTTTTATTTCTGTTTGCATGGTTTTTTATCCTTAATATAGAGTTAACTATTTCATGCACCCACACATGCATAATTAGCTCTATTTGATCTCAAATTTACTCTCCAATCAATCTGATGCATTCCCTCACCACCATTCTCTCTCCAGTGATAAGCTATCTTTGCTTCATCGCTCTCCAATTAGTTGAGTTCACTGGGTAATCAACATTGTTAACTCCCCAATCATCTTTGTTAACTCATCAATCAAAATGAGTTAACTCTTCAATCAATTCCTTCTTCTAAACATATTAATACGTCCCTCCCTCAAGCACAAAGGGAGGCAAATCCATTGTGCACACAACTCTTTCTAATTTTGCTCTCCAACTTAGCATTCGAATGCTCTTACAGGACGAATGTGTCTTTTGCTTTATTTGTTCAACCAAGTAGCATCATGCTGCTTCATTCTCTACTATTGTGATCAATCCAAGCTCTCATTGAGTTCATACAAGCTTCATCAAAGCTTCCTTTTGCTTCTTCATGTCATTTTGTTGTCAAGAGGATCACTTGCTGCTACAAAAGGATTTGAGGTTGCCTATTACAAGGATTGCTGAGGGTCGTGGAGTCAACAAATCTTTATTTCTCTCAGGTTCTTTCATTATTTTCATTCAATTAATAGTAATTAGATAATCAAATTTGCTCTTGGGAATAGTAAAACATTGCTTTTTCCTTGATAATTAGATCTTGCATGTTAGATTAATTGCTTTCATATTTCTAGATCTAGATTATTAGAAGAAGAATTTTCCCTTTTCTTTAGATTAGATCACTTCTAAATCTTTGAAAACACAAAAAAAATAGGTTAACATTGCATCGGAAAAGTCATATAGAATTGCATACATATTTCCCTTTCATAGATTAAAAGCACTTTTATTTCCAAAATACTCTAAAAAACACCAAAAAGACATTTTGCATATCATTTAGCTTGCATACATATAGAAACATTAGAATAGATAAAATTGCAAACCCTTAATTTCATCACGAGGAAATCATAGTTAAAAGATCCAATCAAACCCTCAATCCTATCATGAGGTAAAAATAAAGTCAAACCCTAGGTCAACTAAACCCTAGGTTAAAACCCTAGATCTGGTTAAGGTTAGCAATCACACATTTACCTCCATCCCGATCCACAAATGTTCTTAGGAGTGAGAGGAGAGTGGGTGAGGGCTATCTGTGATGAGATCCAAGAGATTCATCCAAGACCACAACAAGAAACATTCATTCAACCATAGGGAGACCCATTCATCCTCTTGTTGTTAGAAGAAAATAGACAATGTCAGATACAACAAGAACTCTTGCAACACTTACAAAGACAAGAGGACATCAACGAGAACAATCACTTACCCACATAGAGGTGGAATCTAAGAAATGTAAACAGGAGAAGAGAAACTAGTGACTCTTCGGGTCATAGGGTTATCTCAACTACAACAACAATCAAACGAAACATACAACTAAGCACACAACAACAAAGACCGCAATACTTATCGATCCCTCTCTGCGAAGTCCAGCTCTCCAATGAGCCAGACCCTCGTCGTGTCTCACCTCCTCTTGACCGGCTATTTCCACGTGAGTGAGAGTGACATGACAGATCACCCCATGTCCAGGAGGGAAAGGGTTCATGTGCATGCTGAAATTTGACCCGACAGTCCTAGGCAACCAGAGTCATGATTTTGAGCATACATATTTTGGTGAACCTAACATGAAATTTGCAAATCCTTCTAGGATGAGTAGTTTTGTGTTCCAACCTCAGATATTCATTCATCACCAAATGCCGTCAGCTTCGCCACATGTTTTGGTGAACCTGACGTGAAGGGCAGAGCCTCTTGGTTATGCTATTTGCGTTCCCATTTCAAACATCTCAAAATAGTTAACAGAAACTTCAAAACATTTTCACACCTTTCTTCATAGCCACTTTTACCGCTTCATCTTCTGTCACTTACACCATCATCTATTCCATTTATTCTATGGTGTCTATGGCACCCCGAACCAAGGGAACATTCCCTCACGAAAACCAGAAACTCCCTCATTTGATAGGTATGTGCCGCTGCATCCTGACGTGCTAATCACCAACTATTATGATTACAAGGATTCTGACTATGAGCAAGATCAAAGAGAATCTCGGCACTCTCTATCTTTCAACAACCCAGCTTGGGAAAACAATTCGGCCATACCAAATGCGCCGCATAAAGCAAGAAGGGTGAGCTCAGAGATACATCGACCTGAACAACCTTCCACAAGCACATTGAATACCCATCTTGATGAGGAGGTTAAACGGTTAGAAAAATGTCTGCAAGAAACCAAAGATTCTCAAGAGGCATTGAGAATCGCCTTACAAGAAGAACAAGAAGAAAATGCTGCACGTGAGGAAGCACTTTACCATGAAATTATTCGAAGAGAACATCCTAGAAATGAAGAAACACCTAGAGCTGCTACTCCTGCAGACTTGATAGCAACACTATTACAAAGAATTATAATCTTGGAAGCAGAACAAGCTGCTCTTGAATGAATACAAAAGTCCCATGAATAGGACTAGGGGGCATCACAAAATCCTCCCTACCTTGATTACTATTTGCAGAATGCTAGCAATGACACATGTCTAAACAAGAACTCTCCTATCCAGAATAATCAAACAAATCCAACAATGGATTATCAAAACCCACATATGGGGTTATTACTATCAACCCCGCAATCTCAAAGTGCCTTTTTAGGGACGTATCTCGAATATTTGAAAGAACCCTTGGATCAAAACATAAGAAGTGTGCAATTACCTTGACCATTGCCTGATCTCCTAAAGTTCAAAGGAGAAGGAGATCCAAATTCACACATTAAAGGCTACACCACGACCATCAGAGAACTCCTCCCTTGGGATGGGGTTGTAGAAAAGATCTTCCCAAAAACTCTTGAAGGCATCACTCTAGATTGGTATTATCATCTCCTAGAAGCTTCAATCCATTCACTTAGACAACTCATCAGAGAGTTTGTCATGGAATTTGACATGAACAAACTTGTTAAAATAGGAATCAAAGAGTTCCTCACAATGAAACAAGAACCAAATGAATCTATGGCCCACTTCGTCACTCGATGGAGGCAAGTTCTCTATTCTTCAACTAGTGCTCCCAACATGGACCATCGAGAACTGTGTGATCTCTTCTTGCATGCTCTCAACAAATACATGAGAGAGGATGTCCAACAACTGGCATACAAATCCTATGAAGAAGCATTGGAAAGTGCCTTGAGGATTGACCAAGCCGCCATCGACGGTGGTAGAAAGGTCTATGGTTCAAACAGAAAACTGACAAAGGAAGACATAGTAAACAATACCTCTGTCATTAAAATTCTCAAAAACAATAGGAATGCAACCACAGATGGGGTGATGAATCAACCCCCAATCAAGAAGATAAAAGATGATTACAGTGGGAGAGATTACTATCCTCCTAACGTAAATGTCATAGATTGACCTAGAAACAACAGGTACTACTCTCGAGACAATTATCAAAGTTGGAACCATAATGGAAATGGGAACATAAATGATGGAAGATACAAGAGACTCCCATATGAGTTCAACCAATTTTGTTCTTTTTATAGAACAAAGGGGCATGGCACAAAATCTTGTAGGGAATACAATAGATTCATAGCAAGACTACAAGAAGACCAACAATGCTTGTTCATAGAAATGTTCTTAAACCCACAGGAGGTCACACCGAATAACAAAGATACAAGACAAAATCAATCTCCAATAGCGTCACAAAACATAAACATGAGAATTTATCACGATCCGTTCCCCGCACATAAAGACACAAACACAACGAATCAAAACAACCCGACTTAGAGTAGTAACTGTAAAATCCCACCACAACTGGGACAAAAATAAGAAGCTAGGATGATGGGATTAGTTGAGATTATGTACAATGAAGAGGAAGAGGAAGACCGTGAGGATGAAAGTGAGCAAATAGAACCGTATGAGGGTACCATCTCAATAGTAGAACCAATACTAGCTCCCATGGGACCTTACGAGCTCATAGAAGACTTAAAGAAAACATATGCGCACATTTCGTTCATTGATTTACTTAGGAACTCCCCTTCACATCGCTCCGTGTTACTACAAGCAATAGGCCTAAAATATCTCAACCAAATCATGCCACCACCTAGTGAACAAATCAATCATGTGGACTACAATCTCAGTCCACCAAACTCAGAACTCAAAGATCCAAGGTTCTTCTTTGACTTACAACAGATGCCTTCTGAGGCAGAGTTAACAAAAAAAGGGGACCCTGCGCTATATCTTCAAGTATGGATTTATGATACGTGCATTAAAAGAACATTAATCGATGATGGGGCCGTAATGAATATAGTTCCTTTCTCCCTTTTAGAGAGGATGGGCTATGGGCACACCAATATCACCGCCTCAAGAGATACTCTAAGCAGGTATGATAATCTAAAGGTGACCACCATAGGTAAAATTACCCTTCCGGTAACTTTGGGACCCAAAACCATTCCAAACACTTTTTATGTCATAGACAAGGACACATGATATAACTTGATTCTTGGAAGGCCATGGATACACAGAATGAAGGCTGTGCCATCCACATTGTTTCAAGAAGCTCAATTTTTACACTTAGGAAAAGTATATGTCGCAAAGGGAGATCCAGAACCTTTCAGTATGTTAAAATCAAATGCACCAAGCAAGCGTATAGGTACCCCCATAGACTACAAACTCCCTACCAACAAGTTAACCATCCCTAATCCCACACCTTAGTCCATATGCATCAAACAAATGGAGGTCCTAGAAAAGACCATAAATGCTGCAGAGATCAAAACTTTAGAGAGTGAGCCGCTTCTTAAGCAAAAGGAAATAGTTCCCAAAGAGAAGACTAGGGAAATCATGAAGTTGATAGAGCAAGATGAACCACTCCAATTTCCCCTAGAGATATTCATGATCGACATCCAAGAGGCTTACAAACCCTTTCCTTGCATAGGGGAGAAGCCTCATAGAACTAAGTACCAATCTTTCAAACCACCACATTAGATCTAAGAAATGTAGAGCCACATGCTTTCTCAGATGCAAAGGAAGACATGACGGAAGGTTACACACCATGGTCACCACTAAACATATCATGTGTCCCTGAGACACCAGAAGAAACATAATCATATGAACCTCTCACACCAACAGAGGATTTGCATCAACTAGTGATACCCATGGAAGAAGCGCATTCTATTGATAATGAATCAACCAATGTTCTAGGAATGCTACCTACGATGTTTGTGGTATCACAACCACAAGAAAAGCTAACCACTTCTGCCTTCGTCTAATCGAATGAACTCAGTGAATGGGAAGCACCCTAGGTACAAATAGAAATGGTTGAAAGACTGCCCGATGAAGATGAAGAGAGTGAAGGTATCTTTCATAAAGAATGGAAGATGAGAGTGACAGTTAGTGTTGACGATCCTGTCATTTTCAAACTCCCAAAAAGTTATATCGGGTATGCCATGGACTTAAGACCAGAACCAAATGGGAGGACAAGTATAAGCTTTGTCCCTCCTGATGAAAAAAGGGAACCACAAACCCCTCTTGAATTATTCCAATTCTTGCAAAGAATCCAAGAAATTCTAGATGTGAAGATCTATATGCAAGAACAATTTGACCTATTAGTAGAGCTATTGAATTGTGATGGAGTTCTGTATTGGACCCATTCCCATCAACAAGCTTTTCAAGATTTATTTCGTCTCACAATGCCAAGAGAAACCACCGAGTTGGTAGCAGTTGATTCAAATGACAAACCTTACAAAATAGGAGAACTTGTCCTAAGAAGAGGTAGCACGAAAAATAAAAAAAGAAGATGAAGGAGAGCTTTTTTGGAAGATTGGAAAGGTCCTTACATGATCAAAGAAGATGTCAGAAAGAATGCCTATCTCTTGTGCACAATGGAGGGAGAGGAATTTGGTGAAACAATCAATGCCTTTCACCTCAGGAAATATTATGTCTAAAAAACCAAAAAAATCATAAAACATAAAAATACAAAAAAATTGTAAAAATAAAAAATGTCAAAAAATAATTTGTTTCTTGAATTTTTGTATCATTCTGTTCATATTTCATTACTATTAGTGACTTGCTCAGTACTATTTCCTTTCAGTAAAGAGTCTAATGTTGTCTAGATATGTGTCATCCTTTCAGGACCTAGAGATTCCCCATTTTTCACAAATCACCATTATCCCCCTTTAGTCCCAGTGATTCTAATAAAAAACTAGCTCTTAGCTTTACACTGATCCCGGTCTTATAAGTCAAGATGTTAGGTCTAAGCAAAGTTAGTATTCAAACCTACAGTGTTCAAAGGAAGCTTACGAGTAGACCTTCCCAATTCATCCCTAGTATTAGAGAAGTCCAACCAGATTATAGGTCTAAGCAAAGTTAGTATTCAAACCTACAGTGTTCAAAGGAAGTTTATGAGTAGACCCTCCCAATTCTTCCCTAGTAGTAGAGAAGTCCAACCAGATTATGAAAAATGCTCAACCCCTTATCTTTCTTGGCCAAAAACATCATGAAGATCAAAACTCTGAAGGAAGCAATCTAAAATTTGAGTGAAATAAAAAAAAATGAGTGATCAAAATAAGAGTGTCAAAAGTGAGAATTGAGAGGCCAAAGCATTGCATACTGAAAGTTCCAAAAAACATTCATTTCTTGAAAAGTCAAAAATCCAAAAAAAAATGAGAAAAGTCAAGTGAGGAAAATACAAAAAAAAGTGAAAAGCAAAAAAAAAAAATAGAGATACAAAAAAGAGTGAAAGAGAGAAGATTGTTGAATGTTCGTACTCTTGGGTGGAGATTAGTCTAAGCTCGAAGCCTTATGGGTGACATTCTAATAGAGAAAGAAAGGTACAAAGCACACACATGCACTAGCTGAGCAAAATCGAAGAGTCTAGTAGTCTCTAGGATCATCTTCTATCTAGGGACCCTCGTTCTTTCCCTTTTATCCTTTACCCCAGGTCTACTTTACTTGCCATCTATGATCTGAGTCTAGTGAACACTAATAAAATTTGCTGCTCATCTAAGTTGAAAGCTTGTCAGCTTGTCTTATCTAGATAGGGATCATCGTTTAGCCTTTAGCGAAGTCTAGAAATAAGAAACGCTCCATATTCATTTTTGCTCCCCACTTGATTTTTCCTAAATCCCATCTCACAACTTTGGATAGATCTCTTATATTAGGACAACTCACAATCCCCTGAATTGAAAATCATATCTAAAGAGTAGTCACGTTATTTGTTCCACATTGCATTCATGCCAAAATCAAAAAAAGAGTCTCAAAGCAATAAAAGTCAAATGTCATATCCCATGACATTCAGTAGAAGTAAATGTTTCATTTTCAACACTTCTTGTGTTCTTGCATTATCATATCGTAAACTGCATCTCATATATATGCCAAAAAAAATTACAAAAAAACTTGTCATCATTATCATACTTGCATTGGTATGTAAAAGAGTTGAAAATGTCAAACATAATAAAAAAGTTCCCCCAAAAAAAACCTCCAAACATGCACAAGAGATGAGTACTAATTCGATGGGAGAAAACCATAAAAGGATAAACGTTTATAAGACACATCCGAAGTTCATACATAATAGTATCAAAGAGCTAAGACAAAATGCTCTTGAGAAAAGTAGAGGCTCTCCATGCAAGGGGGCACGAGTTCAAGAAGGGAAGTCAAGGGTGGTTTCCTCCAACGGAACCCTCAAGAATTCAGCTCCTTCGTCTATGAGTACCACTCGTCGCTCCATGAGACCTATAAGAATGAGGTGCTCTGCTGTGAGAATGTGACTGTGAAGGCCCCGCCATGCTAGCATCACGCCATCCAACATTGAGGCGGGCCATCTCTCGGAGTACCTAGTTCTCACCCTTAAGCATGTCAACCTGGGTCTTCAACTTTGTAGTTATCTAGCACCCATGGTAGACATGAGAAAAAATGTCAGTGTGTCGCATTGCAAATAGGGGCACACTAGGATCATCCAAAAGTCGATCACGAGTCATCCTAGTGAAGGGAGAAGCTAATCCAACATTGACCTCATGAATAAAGTCCCTCCACACTCTAAAATTGCCTGAAACAGTAAAATCGAAACAAGACCAAGTTAATTCCACACAAAAAGAGAAAGGACCAAGAGCACAAAAAGTGAATAGGTGAAACTTACGTCAATCACTAGATTGCTAATCGGGGTCAAGCTGACATGTCACCTCATCTGAATGAGGAGGTCGAGGAACAATAGGAGGACTTTCGGGGATATCAAGAACATCATCTGAATCATCAATGTCATCAAAATCCTCATCCTCAGGAAGGGCCTCATCTGACGAATCATTACTATCTGGGACGTAGTCCTCATCAGTAGACTCTGAGTCAACAATCACAATCAGAGATTGGGAAGGAGTCCCTCTCCCTCCCCTCCATCCTCCTCTAGAGACCCTAGTAATGAAGATACCTAGATTCAAAGGAGTCCAAAAGATGTTTCTCTATCCAATCTCACCTATCTCCTGAATGGTCCTGTAACAAGTGGACACTGGGGGCAAGTCCTCAGGGAGATCCCTACCAAACTGTTGTAAAACAAGATCAACTTGATGAGCCTCAACCAGACCATTGCAGTTTGTGATCTCAGATACCTCGTGACAGTACTCTCTGATCTCACCATATCAGGCCTAAGCTCCCTCCATATTCCAATAAGGATCAAAGATCATGTCCTCATCTGTAAGAGTAGCAACAGTGGGTAAAGTAGCATCGAAGTGACCAACATGTATCCACCTCGCCGCTCTCAGTAGCTGCCTATCTGGAAGCAGAATGAGCTTTTGGTAGGGCCTCATATACTCAAATATCCATGCCATAATCAAAGAAGAGTGGCTAAAGGCTAGAGCCCCTCGCCGTGAAATTTGATAGAAATCTCTGTAAACCATGGCCAAAATGTCAGGACCCCAAGCGTAAACTATGCCCTCCTCAATCTCACGAATGATGGGTGCCCAACACCATCTCAGACGAGTCGAGGCCTTGTGTCCCAACAACCTCGAAGTAATTAATCCAATCAGCAACCTCCTCAAGAGTGGGATGTGGAGCCGTGGCACGGAGGTAAGATGAACTCCTTCTGATCTATAGGGTGATTGACCCCCATAAATGCAGCCCAGGAAGCCTTGTCCTCATAGGACTCACTGGAAGAGACAAAGGTTGTCCTCTCATAGGACCTTGAGTATGTGATACACATCATATAGAGTGATAGTCCACTGTCTAGAAATCTATGGGAACCTGGATGTGTTTCTGTCTGCATCCCAGTAAGTCAAAATATCACAGCATATGCGAGATATAGGATGAATCACCAGTAAATGACAAACTCTAGCAAGGCCTGCCCTCTTCAGTATAGCGCAATTCTCAGTACTCAATGAAGAAACATCCCTGAGAGCCATCCCTGCTCTGGTAGGCATTCCATCGGATATGCATGTCTTGCAAAATTAGAAGAGAACTTTAGATTAGATCTTGTAAACTCGTAAAAATCCCTAAAAATCATAAAAATGTAGAAAACCCAACACAAAAGCATATAAACCTTCAAAATTACAATAAACAGGTAAATACAGTGACCAAATAATGTCATATTAGAGTGAAATGAGCATTAAACAACATCAAATGCAGTAAAAAAATAGTCCAACAAAGTCGCCCCCGGGTGATTGAGGTGTTTTTTTGAATCTCCCCCGGGTGACCCTGCTGCTTTTCAGGATCTCCCCCGGGTGACCCTGTTGCTTTTCAGGATCTCCCCCAGGTGACCTTGCTACTTTTTAGGATCTCCCTTGGGTGACCTTGCCTAGAAAAATGGGTGACCCTAAAGGAGGATCCCTCAACCAAAAACTGCTCTAAAAACCTCATTTGTCGACAGATTTCAAAAAACGAAAAACCAATCTTGCTCTAAATGATGAGACGAACACAATGCAACAAAGAAAATCACCAAAAATAGACAATTTTAAGAGATTTTTCACAAAATGCAAGCTAGGGTTTAGAGAAGGGTTTTTCACTAATTAGATACCTAATTCTCTGTGGTTGAAGAAGAGGTAGCCATCTTTGCGATCTCCTCGACGATATCTCTCTAACGACTTCTCACATGAATGATTCCATCACTGTTTTGCTCTGATCTTATAGTTTGGTTTTCTTTGTTTGCCCTTAGCTGAGTTCATTTATGCATGTTTAGATTAGTTATTTGCTTTTATGTATTTGTTTCATACATTTTTGTGCGTGCTCTCATCCCTACAAGTCCAAACCGACAAAGGCAAGCAACTAGTCGAACTCAAATGATCTATGGTAAGTTCGTCATTTCAGTTTTGATTATTTACTTTGATATGTTTAAATGCCAAACTAATACTAGTTATTTCAAGTACAAATTGCAGGAAACTGACAATAGGTAAGGCCTAGTTCGGGAATGGTACCTACCTTTCATGTAGACTACCGTTCCCCAGGGGGCAAATATGTAAGCACACAAATCACGCACAACCTCCTTGAGGATCCCTATGATGATTCAAATCCTTGTCATGTACATGTAAGCATGAAATAATGTCCTTTAAGTAGCGAGCCTCTTGATGATGTGTCCTCTTTCTTGTCTTGTGTTGTTTCTTCCTTGTCGATTTCCCTCTCTCCCCGTTTGCAATGTTTTTCGACACTTGTTGCAACACTTGTCGACTTACATTTTCTGAGCTTTCGACCTTGCTCCTAAGCCTTATGAGTGTCTTGTAGGTGAGTTTTCACCTCTCCCCTATATTTTTCATCTAGCGCACCTCCTAGAACTCTTCTAGCTTGGTCTCCTTATCCATCTCCCACTTTCAATTTTTAGTTTCGTCAAGCCAATCCAAATCTCCCCCTATTATTTCCAAATCTCCCCTGAGAGATCCTGTTAACACAAGTGGAGATTTAGATTCTTCCACATGACTGACCTATTTTTTGATGTAGAACCCCTCCTTTTCTTCTCTTCTTCCATCTCCCAGCTTGTTTTTTTGCATCTGACCCTGTCTAGCCCAGATCTCCCCCAAGCGACCTAGGGTTGCCCCCTGAGCAACCCATGGTCACCCAAGGGTGACCCATGCTCACACAAGGGTGACCTTACCATTTTTGTAGCCGCGGAAAAACTTGAGTTTCTCTCTCATTTTTACTCTATTTTTTCCCATTTTTCTTTATGTTTGCATGGTTTTTGATCCTTAATATAGAGTTAACTATTTCATGCACCCACACATGCATAATTAGCTCTATTTGATCTCAAATTTACTCTGCAATCAATCTCATGCATTCCCTCACCACCATTCTCTCTCTAGTGATAAACTATCTTTGCTTCATCACTCTCCAATCAGCTGAGTTCACTGGGTAATCAACCTTGTTAACTCCCCAATCATCTTTGTTAAGTCATCAATCAAAATGAGTTAACTCTTCAATCAATTCCTTCTTTTAAACCTATAAATACACCCCTCCCTCAAGCACAAAGGGAGGCAAATCCATTGTGCACAAAACTCTTGCCAATTTTGCTCTCCAACTTAGCATTCAAATGCTTTTACATGATGAAGGTGCCTTTTGCTTTATTTGTTCAACCAAGTAGCATCACGCTACTTCATTCTATGCCATTGTGCTCAATCCAAGCTCTCATTGATCTCATACAAGCGTCATTGAAGCTTCTTTTTGCTTCTTCATGTCTTTTTGTTGTCAAGAGGATCACTTGCTGCTACAAAAGGATTTGAGGTTGCCTATTACAAGGATTGCTGAGGGTAGTGGAGTCAACAAATCTTCATTTCTCTTAGGTTCCTTCATTGTTTTCATTCAATTAATAGTAATTAGAGAATCAAATTTGCTCTTGGGAATAGTAAAACATTGCTTTTTCCTTAATAATTAGATCTTGCATGTTAGATTAATTACTTTCGTATTTCTAGATCTAGATTATTAGAAGAAGCATTTTCCCTTTTCTTTAGATTAGATCACTTCTAAATAATTGAAAATACAAAAAACACAGGTTAACATTGCATCGAAAAAGTCATCTAGAATTACATACATATTTCCCTTTCATAAATTAAAAGCACTTTTATTTCCAAAATACTCTAAAAAATACCAAAAAGATGTTTTGCATATCATTTAGCTTGCATACATATAGAAACATTAGAATAGATAAAATTGCAAACCCTCGATTTCATCATGAGGTAACCACAGTTAAAAGATCCAATCAAACCCTTGATCCCATCATGAGGTAAAAACAAAGTCAAAACACAAGTCAAACCCTAGGTCAAAACCCTAGATCTGGTTAAGGTTAGCAATCACACATTTACCTCCATCCTGATCCACGAATGTGCTTAGGAGTGAGAGGAGAGTGGGTGAGGGCTATCCATGATAAGATCCAAGAGATTCATCCAAGACCACAATAAGAAACATTCATTCAACCATAAGGAGACCCATTCCTCCTCTTGTTAGAAGAAAATAGACAATGTCAGATACAACAAGAACTCTTTCAACACTTACAAAGACAAGAGGACATCAATGAGAATAATGGCTTACCCACACAGAGGTGGAATCTAAGAAATCCAAACAGGAGAAGAGAAACTAGTGACTCTTCGGGTCATAGGGTTATCTCAACTACAACAACAATCGAGCAAAACATACAACTAAGGACACAACAACAAAGGCCGCAGTACTTGCTGACCCCTCTCTGTGAAGTCTAGCTCTCCAACGAGCTAGACCCTCGCCGTGTCTCACCTCCTCTCGACTAGCTAATTCTACGTGAGCGAGAGTGATGTGGCGTATCGCCCCGTGGCAAGGAGGGAAAGGGTCCGTGTGCATGCTGAAATCTGACCTGACAGCCATAGGCAACTGGAGTCATGATATTGAGTGTACAAACACATGATAAAATAAGTGACCTGGGTGCAAAGAAGCATCAGGCACAAGTGATACAAGGATGGTTCCAAAAATTCTTGAAGGAAGGGGAGGAGGTAATCCAAACCGCATTATCAAATTGGGATACCTTGGCATTCATCAAGGGCAAAGTTGATGCCTTAAATATTGAATGTGCTACTAGGTTGGATCAAAATGATCAGGATTTCAGCAAATTAAAGATCATTTGCAAGCTACATGACAAGGTTCTATTGAGCCTCTTGGCATTTCAATTCGCACCTCTGGAATGCGATTTGGAAACAAATAGCTATGCACAGATAAACTGCTCTCCTATTAGAAGGGGGAGTTCCCTTTCTTGCTGATATTCACTGAAAAAATAATTAAATGAAACTTCACCTATCTTCTTTTTGATTCTTAGCTGTGAGCACAAGGTTATAAAACTCTAAACGCTGCAGAAGAGGTTTTTTCCTTTTATAAAACTTCTACTACAACTAAGCAAAGACTAACGACGCTTTCAATCTCCTGAGTAAATTCAGAGCAAAGGAAATTAAAAGTGAACAAGGAATGATTGTTAACACAAAAACTTAAATAGTTTTCCTCCAGATTTACACCACAAGACTAAAAGTACTTTAATGATGAAAGCTGAAATGAAAGCTACAAAAGATACACATCTGATGACGAAAACTTGACGAATCGAGATAGAATATTAGAGCAAAATAGGCATGAGACTTCTATTCAATATCATAAAGTTTGCACAACTCCAGGACAACAATGCTGCAACAAAAGATAGACATACAACAAGTGATCAAACACCGGAGAACAGATTACACAAAGTGAACAAACACTTGGAATATCAAGATTTGCAGGCTAGAATAGGCACAACAAATTTGCTATCACAATTACCATTATCTACAATGGGCAAGGATGCCCTTATTTATACTAAAATCAAAGGAGTAGGGAACCCTAAAATCTCCTTGATTAACCCTAACTTGCCAACTCGCAAGCTTTATTACTATTCTAAGACAAAGATACAATAAACAAATGCTTTAAAACGATTTGCTTTAAAGCAAAGAAGATTCCAACTATCACAAGGTGATTTCTTTTCTAAATATAGAATGGATGAGCTTAGGATGAAAGCAAATGTTTTTAAAACAAAAAGCATATGTTTTAAAGCTGCTTTATTTTGAAATGCATCCTCATCAACATTCTAGCTTTTTGGTGATGTCATTCATTGATATTCTAGGAAACAATATCTTTTAAAAAGTGAGTGACTGCATCTCTGCCAGGAACACTGATACTCTCTAGAACGATATTCTAATTCTCTAACATTTCTTCACCATTGGAAACCATCTAAAGAAATTTGTTTTGCGTGCATCATCGAGTCGACGGCTGTTCGTTAGTTTTATGTCATTGAAACAATGTTGAAAACTTGTTGATGAGCTTTGGCAGATGAAATTTCTCTGTTGATGACTTCAGAGCTCATGCTTCACCTTCTGAAAAAGAAGAAATGACCCAGTAGAGAAAACTTGGTCGTTTGAAGATTCCTTCTGGACTACGCCAATCGTGAAGCAAAATCGACCAATGAGAATCAAGCGCGACACCTGGGTTGGAGATTCTATTATTAAAAACTTTCTATTTTTAGAAAGTTTTGCTAGCATCCATATCTCAAGAAACCCAGAAAACTTAATATGATGTCTATTTTTAGAAATTTCTAAAAATAGAAATTTCTATTTTTAGAAATTTTACTTTTTTGACTTTTTGACAAAAAATTTTCTAGACTTGTTTAAAATGCCTTAATGAAGCAAAATTTTTGATTGGGTACAACAATTGGCTCTGTCTGGGGACCATGTCGGATACTTACAACATAGGAGAACCAAGAATCTCTAGACTTTTTAAGCTTGGACTAGTGCCTTATCATTTGGGCAATAGAGTCAGGTTACTTTCCTAATCACCTAGAACAAGACTTTTCCCTACATCACCTAAAACTGGACTTCCTAAAATCACCTAAGAAGTTGGAACTTCCAGAACATAACGAACACAACTGTCACATTATGAAAAGGGGGAAAACATTACGACATAATGATCACATTACAGAAAGGGGAAACACAATACGAGAACAAAAAGTGTTTCATGTGCTCTTTTTCCTAAGCAAGGATGAGATGAAATTAAGACTGTCACATAAAACCATCAATCAACTTAGAAAAGTAAGAACCATCTCTCTTCAGTTGTGAAGATTGTCTTGATAGCACAAAACTTTTCTTTCTCTACAACATCTCCTCAAAGAGCCACGATTTAGGAGGGTATTCACATTCAGGACATGAGAAGTTCCTGAGGAACTAGTTGATATGCCAGAGATTAGGTCGAGCATCTTCCTCTAAATAAAGCAACCTCTGCAATAGGTGAAGATACAGAACTTCCTTCTACAGATATACAGGAAAGTCTTGCAGCCAAAGTATATCTGTGGGAATGGTTATAACCACATATTGAATGTGAGTTTCATTTATATCTCGTACATGCAACTTTGAACTCAATGAATGCTTCATCTTCTAGAAAAGGTGCAAGCTATTCATACACAACTCTCATTACTGATTCTTGGCTTATAGGATCCACAACTGTCGTTGCCCATTTTTCCAGTGCTTCAGGAGCTTCTTCTTCTTCATTGGTTGTGTTTTCATCCATCCACTCTTCAGAGTCTAATGAATCGTCAAGATCTGAATGCTCAAACTCTTGATCATTATGGATAACATCTTCACCTGACAGCTCACTTTCCCATTCATTACTTGGAATCTTATCATCCTCTATAGAGTAATCTTCTTCAATGAGGATATCAAGCATCACTTCATTTTAAGCATTCATGTATCTTTCTTCTTCTGTAAACTAAGCGGTATCAAAGAGAGATCCATCTGAGCTACATGCTTCTTCTTCTTCTTGATCAATCTCACATATGGCGTATCTCACAAGACATTTGCCAAGAATTTCTGACTTTTCAATATCATCCTCTTTAGTGACCAAAACTGAATATTCCATGAACTCCTCTTCTCCATCAAGCTCTTCATATGTTGCATTCCACACTGGTTGCCTAGTATCAGTAAAATCTTTTTCATGTATAGGTTCATAGATGGATTCAACATCGTCCTCTTCACTTGTGTGTATGAAAGCTTCTTGAGACAAAGATGAAGATGAGCTAAATTGTAAAAGAAAATTTACAGTATCTGCTATTGAAGAATCACTCTCCAAGTGATGTAGAAAAATGTCGAGATCCAATGACGAATCTTCCATATGATCTCCAGTTTTGAGACATTCCTCCAATGATGAATCATCTTCAAAATGAAGAAGATCTTGTTCTTGCTCTAATTGCAATGCTTCTTTGGTGTCTTCTCCTTTGAATGTATCTGACGTAGGTTCTTCAAACCAACCTTCAAAAGATGAGAAGAATAAATTGGATTCATCATTGCTCTCTAAAGCATATTTGATCTCTTCCTCATAATTTTGCTCTTGTGAATATTGTTGCACTTCCTCTTCCTCAAAGAAAGTATGCAAGTTGTGCATTTCTTCAGGTTACTCCATCAACGATCCTTCTTCATATTCGAAGAAGTTATGCAAATTTTTAACTTCTGATGAACATTCATGTTCCATATGCAAACACATGATGTCACTTGAAACAGAGTTAGGAAACTCATCCCTTTTAATATTTGATTTACACTGGTCAAATCCTTTCATAGAGCCGCCATCGGATTCGTCAAAGAGACGTTCAGGATTATCCGAAAATCCTTGATTTTCATTTGATGCTTTTAATAGTTGCCTGAATCTTCTCATCTCAGGGCAATTTTCTCCATCATGTTGGTTTGTTGTGTGGAACAAGTAGTAGATTTGTGTTGCAAAAGACACATCTGCCTCTTGACGCATAGTTGATACTTGATGCACAGGTGAAGCAGGTTGATCACTGACATAGTTAATGAAAGAATCTGGTATACTTGAAGGAGGTGGAACTTGCCGAAGCGGTACAACATTCAAGGGCACTAGTGATTTGATTGAATCTCTCTGGATCTTTCCTAAAGTGATCATATGATCTTCTAATTCAATAGCATACTCCTGAGCTTCTTGTAGTTCTATATCGTGTCTTTGCTTGAGGTAGAAAGAAATTTTTGAAGATTGTGCATTCACGAAACAACTTAGTAGAATTTTTGAAGATTGAATCCTTCGAAAAACTTTTTCTTGATCCTTCAGGAAGCTCATGATATTCTATTAGTGCTAAAGGTCCAATGTTGTTACCCCAAGGTAATGGGAGTGGATGCCGCTAATTCTGATTATTGCGAGCATTATTATTAGCATCACCCATTGCTCTTGGCTGGATTACTGGTTCCTCTTGAGGTTCTTCCTGCTTGACTTCAGGAACTGTTTGAACTTCTTGAACTACGTTGGATGCTTCTCCAACTTCTGTAGAATCAAGATCTTGAAAGAAAGGATCCGTAGCACCGCCTTTTCCCCTTCTTGAATAAACCCTGTGAGCTAGGATTATCTATTTCCATGCGGGAGGTGGTAATACTGGTCTTCTTGCTACAAGATCTACTTTGTGTTCTTCTTCATCAAGGATAGCAGCCGCGTTTCTCCAATGATCAGGACTTTCCTTTTGTGTGAATATGAAACTTCTCAGGCTACTAATGATGTCCGTTTGCTCTCCTTCCACTCGTACAAGATTTGGTTGAATAGCAGGTGATGTAAGATTTGGTTGTTGAACTCGAGTAGAAGGACGCCAGAGAGTCATTCTTGTGACATAAGCCTAAATTTTCTTGAATTTTTATGCCTCGTGCCCCACAGTGGGCGCTAGAAAACTGTTGGCATTTCAATTCGCACCTCTGGAATGTGATTTGGAAACAGACAGCTATGCACAGATAAACTGCTCTCCTATTGGAAGGGGGAGTTCCCTTTCTTACTGATATTTGCTAAAAGATAATTAAATGAAACTTCACCTATCTTCTTTCTGATTCTCAACTGCGAGCACAAGGTTATAAAACTCTAAACGCTGCAGAAGAGGTTTTTTCATTTTATAAAACTTCTACTACAACTAAGTAAAGACTAACAAAGCTTTCAATCTCTTGAGTAAATTCAGAGCAAAGGAAATTGAAAGTGAACAAGGAATGATTGTTAACACAAAAACTTAAACTATATTCCTCTAGATTTATACCACAAGACTAAAAGTACTTTAATGATGAAAGGTGAAATGAAAGCTACAAAAGCTACACATCTGATGACGAAAACTTGATGAATCGAGATAGAATATTAGAACAAAATAGGCATGAGACTTCTATTCAATATCATAAAGTTTGCACAACTCCAGGACAGTAATGCTGCAGCAAAAGGCAGGCATACAACAAGCGATCAAACACCGGAGAACAGATTACACAAAGTGAACAGACACTTGGAATATCAAGATTTGCAGGCTAGAATAGGCACAGCAAATTTGCTATCACAATTACCATTACCTACAATGGGCAAGGATGCCCTTATTTATACTAAAATCAAAGGAGTAGGGAACCCTAAAATCTCCTTGATTAACCCTAACTTGCCAACTTGCAAGCTTTATTACTATTCTAAGACAAAGATACAATAAACAAATGCTTTAAAGTGATTTGCTTTAAAGAAAAGAAGATTCCAACTATCACAAGGTGATTTCTTTTCTAAATATACAGTGGATGAGCTTAGGATGAAAGCAAATGCTTTAAAAAAAAGCATATGTTTTAAAGCTACTTTATTTTGAAATGCATCCTCATCAACATTCTAGCTTTTTGGTGATGTCATCCGTTGATATTCTGGGAAACAATATCTTCTAAAAAGTGAGTGACTGCATCTCTACCAGGAACACTGATACTCTCTAGAATGATATTCTAATTCTCTAACATTTCTTCACCATTGGAAACCATCTAAAGAAATTTGTTTTGCGTGCATCATCGAGTCAACAACTATTCATCAGTTTTGCGTCATTGAAACAACGTTGAAAACTTGTCGATGAGCTCTAGCAGATGAACTTTCTTTGTTGATGACTTCAGAGCTCATGCTTCGCCTTCTAAAAAAGCAAAAATGACCCAATAAAGAAAACTTGGTCATTTGAAGATTCCGTCTGGACCGCGCCAATTGTGAACCAAAATCAACCAGTGAGAATCGAGCGCGATACCTGAGTTGGAGATTCTATTTTTAGAAACTTTCTATTTTTAGAAAGTTTTGCCAACATCCATATCTCAAGAAACCCAGAAAACCTAATTTGACGTCTATTTTTAGAAATTTCTAAAAATAGAAATTTCTATTTTTAGAAATTTTGCTTTTTGGACTTTTTGACAAAAAAATTTCTAGACTTGTTCAAAATGCCTTAATAAAGCAAAAATTTTGATTGGGTACAATAGAGCCAAAACATCATGATGGTCCAGAAAATGCCAAAGATATCCATTTGGATAAAGGACCTGAAGTTTGAGGTGGGCATTTTGAAAGGGTACAAGCATAAAGCCATGGATATCAACACCAAAGAACATGACCTACTGATAGATGAGATGGAGATTTTAGAGGAACTCCTTGGAACGATGGTTGAAGAAAAGGAAACATACGAAGAGAAGGCATCCGTTGGAGTGTTCAAGGCTAAGTTTGAGCCAATTTTGAAAGATCCTGTTGGGCACTTCTTAGAGAAAACCGTTGATGAAGTCGTTGATTTATCAGTGAAGATAAAAGCATACAAGGAGAAGTTGGATATCCAGACCAACAAATGGATATCAGTAGGTGAGAAATTCTAGATGTAGGAGTATGCCAAGGTCAAATGGTGCAGTCATGACTAGGGGGTCTTATCAAACACCCAATCACACAGCCAAATCAAAACATATCCAACCTTTGATACCATTTGATGCAAGACAACAAATCTCCCTCTAACAAAACAAAACTTACATAGGCATAGAAATGTATAGGCCAAGATATTCTTCATTTAAATTGAAATTTCAACTTCAACAAAATACATAATTGTAATGAAAAGAAATCATTATTATAAAATTTACAAAACTTGGCTCTCAATTTCTATTCCCTCTATAAAGCCTCGTCTCTTTAATCTCTACTTTGCACTCTGCAATCTATCTCTAATACTACCTTCAACATATTCTCCTCTATCTACAATATACTTGCATAGCCTCACAAGGCTTCCTATCCCTCTCTTCTCTTTGTACCCTCAGGTGCATCAACTTGCATTCTTTGCAAACTATCTTCTGCTCTCTGGCCAAGCCTCTATTTTCTCTCAATGGACGACGCCTTCACCTTCCAGTACAAAGCTTTTATCACTAGCTAGAGATGCTATCTCCATAGAATAGGAAGAGACACAATCAAAAGAATACAAAATAACTCCCCCTCTCTCTGGTCTGCACCCCTCCTTATTTATTTGCAATGTTCTTTAAACTTCTTTACATGTGTTTTGTTTGAGGGTGGAGAACTATCCATTCTCCCCTTTTGGATGTGCCTTCTCCCTTCCCTGCTCTCTCTTCCATTTTAACACTTCAGACTTTTATCCCATAAACTTATTTCAACACCTTTTCCTTCCTTGTTTTGGCACCCCAATCATTTTATCACTCTCTCCCTGATTAGCGTTTCATTTCTCTTTTATTTTTAAATGGTTTTTTATTTTCTCTAGACAAAAGTAAAAGAGTGTTAATGGAATTGAGGTGACACCTCTTCCATTTCCCATACATTGTTTGATTTTTGAAGAGATGAATTCATATTTCCATCTGCGGCCACCATCCTCATGAGGCGTTAAACACTTTAATTTCTAAAAAAAACTCCATCATGGCATTTGGAATTCAGTTTCCCTTTCTCCCCAAAGATCGACCTCTCCTCCAGCTTTTGTATGGCAGTCTCTTAAGAGACAATAAGATTCTATTTTATATCCTCTTTGACTTTTCTTATGCTAACAATGAATAGCAAACCGCTTCACAAAAAACCATCGACTCTCCACGTTTTGTTGTCTAACCGTCATCCCACCGTCTTCTTCACAACTGTCCATCTTCAACTTATCCAACTATTAACAATAATTATTACACCTATTTTGACTATTGACATTCCATTCTACTCAACCATTTATCCCTTTCCTGCCAAAGGCAATTGTAATGTTTTATCTTACTTCCTGTTGCTATGGTGACAAGAGCTTCATCCATCTCACACAAAAGATCAAAAACAACAAGTTGGTGTGATGCTCCTGCATCAGACTCCCCAGGAGACAAAATGACATGTGCTCCTTCACATGGGAGTAATCGTCCACCATTACTTCCCTTCATTCTTCTTCTTTCGTTTCATCCACAATCATTCCGACTCATCTGTCATATTCACCCAACATAGTTGTTCATTACTCCTTTCTGCTCTTATGAATATATCTCCATCCTTTCTCAACCTGAAAATATCATAAGTGAATGGATGGAAATTAAAGATTTCCATTTCTTCAAAGTCACTCACCCCATACATTCACATTACAATATCACCAATATTTACTATAGCTTCTCTTTCCATTTCGTCATCATACTCAACCTCATTATCCAACATCTTTTCTAGCCACTCTTCCTCCATGGTTAACCCCTACAATAACAAATCATTTTCAGACTCATCTTCTATTTCATGATTCCCATCATTTATATCAAAATCTGCCGATACTGCTACATCTTCTGTCTTCACCTTTGCAACAACTTCTTTACCATTGGATGCAATCTTCTTTGGGGTTTCTTTCCCTGTCCCATACATCCTCATGCCTTCAATCTTTTCATTCCACTCTTTCTCTATAGCAACAAATTGTCTCCACAAATCATTCTCATTGTATTGGGTTGTTATTCCCCCCTTCACATCTATCTCTGCATTGGCTTCCTCCTGCCCTTGTTTCTCTTCTTCCTCTTGGATCACTGCTGCTCCATCATCATCCTCTTTAGCTGTTGCTGCTCCCTTGTCCAAATCTGCACTTTCATGCTTTCCACCACATGCTACTGCTGTCTTCTTTGGATGTTTAGTTCTTTTATCTTTGTTCATTCTATTTTTTTCAATTTGCCTATGCTTACCTTCTTTTTTCTTCTGATATTTATTCCTTCTTATGTCCTTTTCATCTACAATCCTCCATAACTCCCTCTCATGTTCATAAATTTCATTCAAATCCTCAAAAGCATCATCATCAAAGTCAGATTGCATACCTTTTACCTTGCACATACCATGCTTCTTCTTTTCAAATTCAACTACATGCTCTTGGCCATTATCTTCCCTTCCATCCTCTCTTAGTTTCATCATGCTTCCTTGTTCATTGGCCTTGGTCTCTTCTTCATAGATCAAACTCTCAAACATTGTCTCCTTATCATCACACCTTGCAACAACACTTTCTTATGCTACTACATGCTCCACAACCCACACTTTGCTTCTCAAATTTTCTGACTGTTGTTTCTTCATTGTTGCACTTGTTCTTCTAAATTCATAATCTATCTTTTGCCTTAAAACATCTTAGCTAGGCCTCCTTATTTGCCAACTTGTCCTGTAATCTGGTTTCCACTTGTTCATCTACATATCTTTCATCCTTTGCACCTGCTTGTTAACACAAACATAATCAACAATACCTACTTCTTTTGATTTTTACTGCTGCCCCTCAACAATCTTTTTCCTTTTCCAACATGGAACCGTATACCCATAATCCCTGACAACATTTAAACATTCCAATTTCTTCCTCTCCCTATCAACTTGCCTATACATATTCTTATCTCTACATTCATGATCAAAAGCAACATTTTTACCTCCATTTGTATGTGTAATACCCTGCTGTCTTGATTGTCTTCCACCATGGGCTTCTTTGTTTTCCAAGTTTTCCTCTTCATAGGCATCTTGTCTTGCATCTACAACTTCTTCCAAGGCATCATGAAAATCTAGGGTTTCTTCCTCATCTTCTTTACCTCACTAAAAGTCTTCAACATCCTTCTCTTCTTTATCTACAGATACTTTACAATGCATCTTTGCTGCAAAATTTTCTTGACACACTGCTGCAACTAATCTCCTCTTGTTCTCAACATCTTCAAGGTCTCACCCTTGACCTTCCTTATCACATTCCTCATATCTATATACACATCTTTAAACATAATATTAGCAAATAAAATTAGAGACCAAAATGTCTCTATAAGTGCCTCCTTCATGGACACTCTCCTCTCTTCTTTACTTCTCCTTTTGAGTGCTTCTTTCTGCACCTCTTCCTTATTTACTTTCAAGTCCTCTTCAATGAGAACTTCCTTGACCTCTTCTGGTCCATGTTTCTCACTTGGCAACTTTCTTCTATCCCAACTTTGGTGGGTTCCTCCTATGTTTTCATCTTCTCTTCTCAAGGCAATATTCTTTTGCCTTTTTCTCTTTTCCATAATCATCTTCACTAGCCATTTCACTTTCCTTCTCATTGGCCACCACCAAGCATTTTCTTGGCTTCTTTCTTCCAACCATTGCCTCACTATCTCCAAATCTCTTCTCAACTCTACCAATTCTCTGTCAAAATCTGCATTTTGTCTTGCCTTCTTGGTTTTCATTTTGTCCTTCTCTTCGTGACTTCATTTCTTATTTGTTTTCATGCTTTCTTTCTGAATTTGCTGCTGTATTTCCATATCCTTTACCTTTTCACAATTTTCTTCATGATACCTTGCCTAGGGCCTTCTTCCCCTATCCTCTACCCAGTCTTTTGAAACCTGGGCTCTTCAACAGCCTGTCAATCTGCAACACACTTACTTCCCAAATATCAATAAACATAACTAATTTCCACTGCCCAAATCTTTTGGGTTTTGATACCACTTAGTGTAGTCATGACCAAGGGGTCTTATCAAACTACCCAATCATGCAGCCAAATCAAAACATATCCAACCTCTGATACCATTTGACGCAAGACAACAAATCTTCCTCTGACAAAACAAAACTTACACAGGAACATAAATGTATAGGCCAAGATATTGTTCATTTAAATTGAAATTTCAAAATACATAATTGTAATGAAAACAAATCATTATTATAAAATTTATAAAACTTGGTTCTCAATTGTCATTCCCTCTACAAAGCCTCGTCTCTTCAATCTCCAATCTACATTCTGTAATCTATCTCTAATACTAGCTTTAGCATATTCTCCTCTATCTACAATATACTTGCATAGCCTCACAAGGCTTCCTATCCCTCTCTTCTCTTTGTACCCTCAGGTGCATCAACTTACATTCTTTGCAAACTATCTTCTTCTCTCTAGCTGAGCCTCTATTTTCTCTAAATGGCTGACGCCTTCACCTTCTAGCACAAAGATTTTATCACTAACCAGAGATGCTATCTCCATCGAATAGGAAGAGACACAATCAAAAGAATACAAAATAACTCCCCCTCTCTCTGGCTGTGCCCCTCCTTATTTATTTGTAATGTTCTTTAAATTTCTTTACATGTGTTTTGTTTAAGGGCAGCGAACTATCCATTCTCCCCTTTTGGCTGCGTCTTCTCCCTTCCATGCTCTCTATTCTATTTTAACACTTCATATTTGTATCCCATAAACTTCTTTCAACACCTTTTCCTTCCTCGTTTTGGCACCCCAATCATTTCATCCCTCTCTCCCTGATTAGCGTTTCATTTCTCTTTTATTTTTAAATAGTTTTTTTATTTTCTCTGGACAAGAGTAAAAGATTGTTAATGGAATTTGTTTTATATGGAAAGGGGGCAATGATGGAATGTGGGGTTTTTAGTTTGAATCCTCCTTTCCACAAAACATTCCAAGGGCTTTTCAACCAAGTTCTTTAGCTATCGAGAGGAGAGTCATCTATCAGATTGGGTTGCCACTTGGTTTTCTGCTGGGAAATTCAGAAGTTATCACAAAATGTTGCTAATTAATGCTTTTATGCTCTTGAAACCCTAATTTAAGAGAAGTAGTAATTAAATCTATGAATTACGACAAATGCTACCAGAATTAGATAAAGGGTAGAGAACCTTAACTCACTGTTTTTTGTAGTCTAAAAAATAGAAATGTTAGGGACAATGGTGATGGCGCCCTAGTCCAATGTGCTACTTTTTCTGTGGATTCCCGATCTCCTTCTGACATTGATCTCTGCTATATCTTCAGTTTCCAGGGATGTTACAATGGAGGACAATGGTGATGGCACCCTTGTCCTGAAATCCCACACAGTGTCCACTTCTTTTCAGATCTTGAATCTTCAATGTCCTCCCATCTTCTTTGCAACTCCACTTTCTCCAGCTCTCATACTTGTAACCTGCAATCACAAGGAGTGTGGGAGGGGGTTGTGGTGTTTAGAAGCTTGCCTTAGTCAAGCCCCGAAGAGACATTCAAGTCTTCTGAACACCATTGTCAGAGAGAGAGTATGTATCCTTATGGGATAGAGGCAAAAATTCAAATGATAATGATGATAAAACACAATAAATGTCACCTTGATGATGAAGCTCTCATGGAAGGAAGATGCTCTTCAATGCCATGAGGAGAAGATGTAATCAAACTTGCAAAAATAAACACAATAACAATGCTATGCTCTGCAACACAATGAAAGTCACAAGTATTCCAATAGTTCACAATCATAAACATCTTCTCTAGTTTCTAAATGATATCCTAAACATGCTTATATATGCAACTGCTAAGATTCCCACCAAGAATTTTGTATTTGAAACTTATGATGTCGGCCTGGAAACCAAATAATGGTCAAAAACCTAACATTTAATTTTAGAGCAAACCCAAAATAGGGCTGGACTAGGGTGCTAGCGCCCTTGTCCACCCCCTGTCTTTATTGCAAGATCATCAAATTAGCACCCCCTAGGTCCTATTTGTCACAAGACCTAAGGGTTTTCTCATCGAGAGTCTGAATTATCATGCAAGATGCTCTAAATGCAATCTAAAGACCCGAGAGCTAAACCTTGAAGGAAAAAGCCCCCAAGGGTGCATTTTTCTAACATAACAATATTGAGGTGATGCCTCTTCCATTTCCCATACATTGTTTGATTTTTGAAGAGATGAATTCAGATTTCCATCTGTGGCCACCATCCTCATGAGGTGTTAAACACTTTAATTTCTAAAAAAAACTCCATCATGGCATTTTGAATTCGGTTCCCCTTTCTCCCCAAAGATCGACCTCTCCTCTAGCTTTTGTATGGCGGTCTCTTAAGAGATAATAAGACTCTGTTTTATATCCTCTTTGACTTTTCTTATGCTAACAATGAATAGCAAACCGCTCCACCAAAACCATCAACTCTCCACCTTTTCTTCTCTAACCGTTATCCCACTGTCTTCTTGATAATTGTCCATCTTCAACTTATCCAACCATTAACAATAATTGTTACATCTGCTTTGCCTATTGACATTCCATTCTACTCAATTGTTTATCCCTTTCCTATCGAAGGCAACTATAACATTTTATCTTACTTCCTGTCACTATGGTGACAGGAGCTTCATCCATCTCACATAAAAGATCAAAAACAACAAGTTGGAGTGATGCTCCTGCATCATCAAAGCCCATAGTTTTGATAAGGTCGATATAGTAAAAACCATCATGACATATGATGAGTATAAGAGATTGGACTCCGGTGGTATGTTGGTTGAAGAAGATATCAGGTCAGATACAAAATAGTTCAATGTCTGGAGGATGAATTTTTGTAGCAGCAGGATATGAGGATGAGAGATATAGATCAAGGTGAATATCCTAATGATTGGTGACATACATGCATTTACAAGAATAGAGGGAATATTCTAGATGCACTTTGAAGATGTTGAAGAATATACCAAGCGTCAGTTTTCATCCATTCCTTGATTGCCAACTAGAAATATCATGCTCTATTTTATGGCCATTGGTATTTTTAGGGGGATCTTGGCCATTGATTGTTGTAGCTAATTCTATATCTTTGTCCTATAAAACGATCCAGATCATTTGTAAATAAGGAGATTGAATTTATGAGCTTTGCTAAGCATTAAGCTTGTATGTTTTACAACTTTGGGACTTACCTCATGGTTCTTTCTCAATAAGTGAAATACTTGTTTATCTTTTGTGCACATAATGAAAATGAAGAAGCAGATTACAATTAATCATAAATTCTAAGTAATATTTGTTTGATTTCTAGTATGGAATGTCAATTGTTGTGTCCCTTAGGAGTGCATTTGAATGATTGCTTACCGTTGTCAACATTTCCTCTAAAGATTCACATTTGTTATATGTAGTTGTGTAGTTCCTGGTGAAGTATAACTAGATTAGCTTCATTTTATGAAAGTATCTAGATATTTGTGTGTGATCACTAAAAATATTAACTTCTTAGAACTTTTCTTTTCTCAACCTGATCTTTTGCCTTTTATTTTACAAATTGTGGTAAATAAGTGTGAATAATGATATATCCAGAGAAAGAAATCATAAATATTGATGAATTTCAAACTTTAAAAGAGATCTTCAAGTAAATTCAAAGTCCATGTGTAAAGGACTATTAACTAAATATATTATAGAAGAACTGATCAAAGTTATGTCCAATTTATGATAATCTTCTCGAAGCTCAATTATCTACTTGAGAATTTGACATAAATTGTTGAGGATGTATGTAGAGAATACCAGATATTCAAGATATTTGTGAAGTTTAACCAAATCTAGAAGAAGATGACTTAAGGTTATGTAAGGCCCCAAAATGGAAACAACAAAACACAACAAACCCTGAGTGAAAACTAGACAGTCAAGATGTGACAACCAGAGACTTAGGACTTCAAATCGTTAGGGATCTTGAAGCCTTTCAAGATAGATAGGGGTTTATTGTTTAAACTTTTATCTGTGTGAGTGTGACTAAAAACACACATCAATGGGTCACCCATTGAATCTTGCACAACATGATGACATTCTGGTGGTAGCTCTCATAAGTTTGCCTTTCTTTATTGGAGAAGATCAAACTACACCCATCAGGCTACCTTGTGTTCATTCCATCACATAATAGAAGAGAACATTGTGTATCAAACTTTTAGAAGCCTCATTGAAGGGGAAAGCACTACAATGGTTTAGGGGTTTGGTGGTGAATTATATCACCACATGGGACCAACTGGGTGTTGCTTTATCTAGGTAGTTTTATGACAAATTAGACCATTTGTCCTTGGTAGAATAGCTAACCACCATTAAGAGAGCTCTATAGGAGCACACAACAGACTTCAAATTTTGTTTCCAGAAGACTTGGGACAAAATCCCATACATGGTAAGACCTTCAGTTGAGTATGTATTCCTATATTTCTTAACAGATTTAAACAATGATATATTTATTATGATTTAGTCTATAGGTGGGAGCTAGAATCTCCTGAATGAATATTCTATAGCCATATCAATAGAAAATATCCTTATATAGGTTGGAAAGATTGCACCAAGGCCCCCAATGCCTATTTTTCCTTAGGTGCAGCCACCTATGCCTCTACAAATACCCCCAATACCTGTTGCACCTACTATACCAACATTAAATTATCAAGCATCTATTGAAGAAAAAGTTGTCTCAACTCAATCTCTTGAACTCCAAGAGATAAAAGGTCTACTACAAAGTTTTGGAAATGAACTAGTGAACCTAAAGAGGCAACAAATGCAAAATTTCAAGCCTTATCAAGTACCATACCAATCCTACCAACCTACTAAACATCCTTATCAGGCTAACCCTCAAGGCCAAAGGTAATCTTTCAATGCTAGACTCTATCAACCCTTCAATATATTTTATAGGAAAAGGGGGGAGATGGGATTGATAGGCTAGATCATCCTTTCACTACAAACATTCAAGGACATTTCAACTGAGTTGAATCACACCTTTTGTAAGAGGATTCACCTATAGGATGAGGGTCACTTGTAACGATGTAGAAATTTTGAAATTGTCAACTAATGTATTAATTTAATGTTCAAATATGCTCAAAACCCTAATTATGCAAAATCGTAAGCAAATGGATAAATTATGACAAATGCTCGTAGACCAAGACAATAGACATGGATTAGTTACTTGTTGTGTGGTTACACAACAAGCCCCATTTTGACTTGGCAAAACAGGGACCCAACTTTTTTTGTTTGGCTTGTTCTGTGCTTTCTGGCGGTTTGGTAAAAGTAAGTCATGCAGATCATCATGCAAGAAAGGATAGGTAGGCCATCATCATGAGGTTAGTTTGTCAAATTTCATTCCAAAAACCTCATTTTTGAATAGAGTATCAAATTTCATGCAGGTTTGCCTTTTACATCACCCTGATATTCATTAGGATGTAAAAGTTATGAATGGTCAAAGTTTGAGTCAAACCTGATATTTCCAGGGGGAGGATCATATTTCGTAACATCAGTCATATTTCAAAAGATCACCCCGATCTACTTTATCACCTGATAAATAATGCGGTCTGAATATCTGGACGTCAATTTTAGGTGATAGTAGCCTTTACTCGTTGGTGGCCTTATGCATTTTGCGAGGATCATATTTTTCAATGTAACCCGATATTTCCTAATATCCTCCTACCGCAAAATATCCCCCCAAGCCAATATCCTGCTAATGTCATTCAAGTCCAATAAATAAAGAAACGATATGATGATGACATCATCATCACATTTACCTCTCGGCAGGATATTTCATAAACATGATCCTGTTCGCATAACATGATGATGACGTCACCATGCCTTAGCGATATAATAAATGAATATCTGGATGACGTCATCCCGATATCTCGAGAGGAAGAAAGAATGACTTTGGTCATCATTATCTAAACATCACCCAATATTTTCAAATATCCTCCTAACGTTTAAAGCACAACCTAATGGTGCGAACATCACCTGATATCTAAACATCACCCAATATTTTTCAAATATCATCCTACTGTTTAGATATCACCCTGCTCCCGTTGCCACCATTAACATTAAATGCACGACGAGGTGGTAGGTATTTCCCACCGATCATTAAACCCGATGAAATACCTAGTGAAATCCTGAGTTTCCATGCTAAGGATCAGCGAATAAAATCTAATCTATTAGACCCTTGCCCTAAATTTACCCTAATTGCAAGGTTAAAAGGTAAATCTAATGTCATTTTTACATTTACCTTGTGAAGAAATTACTGCTATAGAGCACCAGCTTCCATATCCTCAAACAAGCGATACAACGACGAACGGAGTTTGTAGGAAGTAAGAAGTGTGCGATTATCAGCCGAATTAAGAGCATTTTCTGGGAATTCACTGGTATAAAAGAAATTTGCATAACCGGGTAAGTAATTGAAACCCTCATCATGTTGCTTTTGCACACTTAGGTATGATGTTGTAGGTTCTAGTTTATGCACCCCCATGATGGGCTTATGCTGAATAAATGTAGTAGGCATGATGAATATTAAAGATAAATTGCTATATGCATGCATGTGAGAACCCATTGTAAGACAAAATTTTGTTAATTGCAGGCATCCATGGCTGATAAGAGGTTGGCTAAGTGTGAGGCTGAATTCAGTAAGCCTATGTTTTCATCTCAGAGGGGCATCCTATTCAAATATGGCGCAATTACAGATACCCATCAGGGGAATACTAATTTGGAAGCCTGGTCAGCTAGGTTGAATGATGAGAAGACCAGGAGTCCTATGCTGGATGCCGTATTCGTGTCCGGAATGTGGAATGCCGCCGGTTTCCCGTACTCCATGGAGTCTCTGGAGCTGGTTATCGAGTGTGCCCGGAACTACAACCCAGAGACCCGACAGGTGATGAAGCATGGGAGGATATATGCAGACCTATCCATCAAGGGTCTCTCCCAGACATTTGGATTGCCAGTGGGCAGGAAGGTCAACAGTGTGGACCTGAAGAAATTAGAGAGAGAATATGAGAATAACAAGAAACAAGCCAGGAAGAACATGTACAAATGGAGGGCTGAGAACAACACATATCCTACAGCCGCCAATCTTCCTATGCATTTATTCAAATATGATTTTAGTGAGGATTACCAATACATGATTGCACTATTGAGTAGAGTCACAGGCCAGCTTGATGCTGGTAGTTTTAAGGATTGGATGTATGGTGTGATCATGATGTGCATATACTCATACATCAAGCCATTGTGGGGCCAACTAATAAGTGATGCTCTGCATGAGCAACTGATGAACCTAGGAGGTCCAAATTGTGCTTTCTATATGACATCATACATTGTTTACTCCTGTGCTTATAAAGGAACATTTGATGCATTAGTTACAAATGGAAAGCTTACAGGTACAGTCAATGCTGTGCACATTTGGGATCATCATCCCCAGTTGCAAAGAGCTAATTACCTCCTGTTGTGTGGTTACACAACACGCCCCATTTTGACTTGGCAAAACAGGGACCCAGCTTTTGTTTTGGCTTGTGTTGTCTGTTTCTGGCGGTTTGGTAAAAGTAGGTCAGGTACATCATCATCATGAAGGTCAGGATGAGGTAGGTTATCATCATGAGGTTAGTTTTTCAAAGTTCATATTTTGTTTCTGTGACTTCATGGTTAGAAAGAGCTTGAAATTCCATGCAGGTTTGCCTTTTACATCACTTGAAAATTCGTCCATATGAGGGAGTTGTGAGCAGTCAAAGTTTTGGTCAAACCTGATAATTGCTGTGTGAACATCATCATCATGATATTTGAAAAGCCCCCCCGATAATATCCTGAGGTCGAAACATCCGGACGTCAAGTTTAAGTCGTAATAGGTTTTCCCCGTCAGACGGTCTTTTATACCGTCAAGGTCATCATCATGATCTTACTTTATCACCTGATGAAAATCATGCAGTCCTGAAACATCCGGACGTCAATCTTAAGTGCTAGTGTGTTTTACCCGTCGAGTAACCTTAGAAACATTGTCAGCATCATGATTTTCTCACATTGCGAGCATCATCATGATATTCCAACATCACCCGATATTAGAATATCATGATGATGTTATGGTATCACCTTACTTAAAGAAATCTGCCATCTGCATAATTTGCGCGCGCGACCAAGTCTTGGTGATCAACATCATCATGATATTTCGAGACCCGGCATTTCCTAATATCCTCCTGACCTCCTTTTGCGTGATCATGATGATCACCTTATCTTTCGAAGCGGAGGGTGTTTTTCATGTCTTAGGTCATGTTGAACATCATCATCATGATCTTGTTCATCTTTCCCAACAGTTCGTAATATCATCCTGCCAACGAGTATAACCTTTTGCAAATATGATGATGACGATGACGTCATCATCACCTTTGTCATTCGGCAGGATATTTTCCGAGGCGTGATCCATTTCGCCAATCTGATGATGACGATGACGTCATCTTCGAAGATTAACACAAGCCCCGGATATCCTGATGACGTCATCAGGACTTTCAGCGGGATCATATCTTAGATCGCCCAGTGCGTATATGATGATGATGATCATCATCATCCTGATCTTTCGAGCGGATTGCCTTGGCCGAATGGGGTCATATTGCTTTCATCCACCTGATCATCTTCCTTAGAGGGAACCCGATATTCCATTTACCTCCTGATCTTAACGAAGCATGACGATGACGTCATCCCTTTGCATTTTTTGAAGCCTGATGATGACGATGACGTCATCATGATTTTCCTCAGCGGCAGGATCATTTTCCGGGTCCTCCTGTTTGTCTTCATCATGATGATGATGACGATGTCTTCCTTTCCCGAGTGTGCAAGAACAAAACATCCTGATGTGCTTTTCATCAGAGCATTAGGAAAGGAGGATCATCATATTTGGTGATATCCTACGGCCACTTTGAAGATATATATAGCTGGTCATCATCATGATTTTTGGCATCGGTATAACTGTTGCCGTCGGCCTAAGGTAAAATTGTCACCCTGATCATATGTAGTCACGCCGATGCAAATATGATGATGATGCAGGGCCGGTTTCTAAGGATGGTTGAAAGGCGGTTATTTCCTTGTATAATCTGAGATCATCATCATCATATTTCGAACCCGATATACAAAAAGAAAATGGGCAAAAGCATGAAGCGATAGAAATTTGAAAGCCCGACTGCCTGATTTTGGTCAACGGGGTTGACCTGGTTGTTTTCATGCTGTTTATGCATTTAGTGCATACTTTCACAGGTAAGACCTGTTTGCCTGTAGCTGCACATGGGGAGGTATGTTTAATAAAGTGTTTACTTCCTGCTGTTTATCATGATGATGATGAACCTTATGTTTGTCTGTTTACTTGCAGGAAATCATCATGATGCTGCTGAAGCTGAGCAAGGAAATCATGATGATGCTGCTGAAGATGAATATTGAAGTCATGATGCTGTTGAAGCTGAGCATTACAAAGTTGCGCATGGAGTCAACATGGGCCAGAAATGAGGAGGATATTGTCAAATATGCTGTTCGCCAGCTGGAGACCGAATCAAGTTGAAGATGCTGGAATATTCTGTGCCAGCTGTACATTTGCTAACTGACGAAGCATGTGCTTTTCATCTGGGCCGTTGTTTGTTATGAGAGGATCCTGATCCTTGGATCATTGTAACCGTTTTCTGGCAGTTGCTCTATATAACATCCAGAGCTTGTCATTTTAAAAAAAAAAAAAAGAGAAAGGGAGAAATACATTAGAATACACAGACGCATTTGGCGCAAAGAGTCAATTACTGTAGAATAAGTTAGGAGATCGGATTGCTGAGACTAATGAGGATAGAATTGTTGAAATGTCAAGGTTCTTTCTTCAGATCACTGTAAATGTACCTGTTCTTGAGCATACTGAATGAATATGAAGTTCCAGATTACAATCTTATTGTAAATTTTACGTAATCTTCTGTTGATTTCTGGATATGTACTGGTGAATGCTGTGTTCAACTGGAAGCGCTTTCATTTCATTACATATAGTTGTCAACTTTCCTTTGAAGCTTTGCACTAGATCATGCGGATTTGTGGAATGTCCTGGTGAAGTATGATTTCTAGTTTTCCTTCTTTTCATTGCAAGTATGGGGGCTGGTATGTGAATCAGTGATCTAAGTCCAGTAATTTTAGGAATCTCGCTCTCTAACCCTTTTCCTTTTTTCAATTTCATTAATTCATCACCATAACTGCAAATCATGATAAATAACAAGCAGAAACAGTGAAATATGCTGAAATCCCGTAGGTAACTGAAGATCCTTAGCATATTTGAGTTAAATGCATGTAGTATTGAAAATATCATGCAAAGAATCATAAATAATGGTAGAAATCATGCAAATATCAGCCTGTATGCACATTATTTGACTAAATTTACAGTGCAGAGGTAGAAATTATTG
The DNA here is from genome assembly GCA_027924645.1 of Cunninghamia lanceolata. Classification (NCBI taxonomy): domain Eukaryota; kingdom Viridiplantae; phylum Streptophyta; class Pinopsida; order Cupressales; family Cupressaceae; genus Cunninghamia; species Cunninghamia lanceolata. Next base: position 7,317,165 of record BSBN01000209.1, read on the forward strand.
AAGACTGATGCAGAGCGAACATCCAGAGCAGGATATTTGAAGAAGATGATGATGAACAGTGCAGAAACACGTAAGGCCCCTGAATGGAAAACAGCAACGCACATCAACCACTGAGTAACGTCAGTAGATTAAGACCTAATCAACGGAGACTTGGGATCATGAATTCTTTGAATTCATCGTATCTTTCAAGATGAGTAAAGGTTGTTGTGTAACTTTTATTCTATGTTTGTAAATGAATAACATCATGACCAACATAAATTGGCGCTAGAAGGAGGGCCAAGGATTGAAGATCACATTCATCATCAGTATTTCCAGGTTTGATAACGCTCAGAGTAAGGTAACTTCAGATCGTTTGTGAATTTCATCAAATTGCGTAAATATTTGCTGCGACAAGTTTGTATTTGCACATTCTGTGTAAAGATTTCCAAATTTCACATAAATATTGCAAGCTTTACAGTAGATTTCTTTAAATTCACTAAATATTGGCCAAAGATGCATAAATTTGTTCAAGCTTTGAGGATTTGAGCCTTAGACACGTGAGATCTGGTGCTACTGGTTGAAATATCCCAATATCCTGTCATATTTGCAGTATCTTCGCAAATATTGCGCAAATATTCAGTCTGATTTGCAAGTTGACCGCAAATATCACCTCGTCCGGTGGAATCCAGCCAATATTTGCAAAGTTTCAGCTAATTGGCCTCCAAATCGAGAAATCCTGGCTCACAGGATAAATACCAGGTCTAGACATAGTGAAATTTTCGAAGAATTGCCTGTCAGAGGTTTTAGACCTAAGACTGTAGACGTTCACCATACTTCAGAGTCTAGTACGTCCAGAGCTTCACCAGGATCTCCTCCTGTAACTCCTGTTGGTTTGCAAATACCTTCAGGTATACCAGTGACACCTCCTGTTCAACCTCAGGGTATACCTTTAGTCCAACCTCAGCCAACTGCACCACCAGTTCAGCTCCCTCGGGTTGCAATGTCGTTCTTTGCAGCAGAATCACCATTGACCTTTACTGCGTATCATGAGTTACCAAAGTATCCGGACAAGCTTTGTCCAAAATACCATCCTTATCAGGATGCGGATGATCATATCAGGACGTTTAAAGAAGCTTGCTGCAGAGCCAGAATAGAGCATCAGGATGTGGTGTGCAGATTATTCCCTTTTTCCTTAGGAGAAGAGGCTTATAATTGGTTCATCAGTCTTGGTCAATCTTCTGTAGGTTCGTGGGCTGTCTTAGAGAAGGCCTTTCTTGACAGATTCAAGGTCCCTATTGATCCATCCATGAATTACCACCTGTTTGCCACAATCAAGAGATTGGAGCATGAACCTATTGCAAATTTCAATGCTAGGTTCCAGAAAATGTTGTCCAAGCTAGTTACCCCATATGTGGTGGCTGATGATGCTGCTAGAAGTATTTATTATTCAGCCTTGGATCCATTAACCGCCATGTTCATCAGGAGAACACATCCTGTGATCACCACATTGACAGGAGCTTTTCAAGAAGCTATCAAGGTAAATCAACAGCTGATACCTGCTCCTACTCCAAATATAGCATTCCCTGCTTTGCCTGGCATGCAGTCACAATATCCAGCACAGTATCCTGCAGCTTATCCTTCACAATATCCTGCACAATATCCAAATGGAGCAGTGATGCCCCCAGCAATCATGCCTGCACCTTTGCAAGTACCTCCATTGAGTATCATGCCTCCTCCTAATGGAAATGGCCAATTGCCACAATATCCTGCACATACTCAGACACCTCAGGGTACAGATCTATCCCACAATAACCATGGATCTTCTTTTTTCCAGCCTCAGCCTGAAAATGTAGTGGCCAAAGCTCAAGAGGAGAAAGAGGAAATCAAAGAAATTGCTGCTCAGTTGAGAAAGCTCACCACAGAAGTAACACACTTGAGAAATCAAGGGTTTTATTCACAGTCAGGTCAGAATAGGAGTTATTCTAATGACAGACCAAATTACCCTGACAGAGGATACAACAATAACTTCAACAGTAATGCTGCAAATAACAATAATCCTCCTAGGCAGCCTAGAGTGTGGAACTCCAGGCCAAATAATGGTTCATTACCATCACCCCTAGACAATCAGCCTCCTGGTGAAGCCAAACAGACTACTAGAGTCAATCTTGCTGAAGCAGCTCTTACCAATTGGTGCAGGATCCACAACACCAATGCACATGCAGAATTAGATTGTCCACAATTTAGGATTGCTGCCAGCATCTTTCAGACTGAAGTGTCTAATACTTCTGGAAATCCACCTCAGGCAGAAGGAAATGAAATAGTTCCTTGTGGATATGACTCAGCTTTTGTGCTGGAAACATACACTAATCAGCCTCATCAGGATTATAATCAGACCTGTGAAGAATCTGCCTTAACCTTTGAAGCAAAATATGTCTTCCCTTTTGAGGATGAAAATGAACCTACAAGAGAGCATGAGGAAGTACATGCATACCAGCAGCAATACCCTGGTAAGCATAATTATGACCTGAGGAGTAATGCCAACAGACCTGCCGGTCCATTGACATCATCTCTACCTCCAAATAACTTCAACACACCTCCTGATCCTAAGGCTAGCAATAACCCTGGGTTCCCTAAGGTGAATGCTCAGTACTTGTCTCCTCAAAACACAGGAACAAAAGTTGCAAATGCACCTCATGAGTCTGACAGGTTAGTCAGCTATTTGGCTGATGAAATGAAGAAAATCAAGATCAGCCTGTCCCTATCTGAGTTACTGAAAACTCCTGCCATCAAAAGGGCATTCATAAAGTCGCTGGAGGATCCTGCTTCTAAAGAGGATAATCACCTTTCGAGTCAATCCAATAACAGAGATCATACTGCTAAAGATAACACTGTCAAGCCCAAAGTGTCAGCCACAGTCCAAGCTGCTGAAACCTCTCACATGACCTTGTACAGAGATAAAACTGAATCACCTCCGTTTCTCCTCACCATAAGAATGTTCAGTAAGAATTTGCACAACTGCTTAGTTGATTCAGGAGCCTCAACTAACGTTATGCCTTTGTCAATATGCAACACATTAGGACTGCATCCTGCTAAATCCTTAAAGAAAGTCACTCAACTGGACAAAACAGAAGTAAGTGTCGTAGGAGAACTCACTCATATTCACATGCAGCTAGCGTCTGATCCTAGGATCCAGTATTACATTGACATTCAGGTAGTTGACATACCTGATACATATGGGATGTTGCTTAGCCGGGACTGGTCTAAAACGCTTAACGGATACATGTCAACAGACTTCAGTCACATGTGGTTGCCATGGAAAGGTATACCTAATCAGATCAGGATTGATGCTGAGCCTAGGATGAAACATATGATCACCGAATATAACAGAACAAATGAGATCATGTATGTAAACGTAGAACCTGGAGTTTATCACATCAGGCCGCAAACTGTCCAAATAGAAGAGGTCCTGATGCTTGATGTTCATCATCATCATGATGACGATTATCATGAGGATATGCCAGTTATAGAACTTAATAATGATCCTGATAATGAGAATGAAATCGATCGCTTCAGGGATTTTCAGATGCATTTATCTACTCAGATAAAACGTTGTCAATTATTAAATATACCTGCTAATGATATCTTGATTGACGGATGGTGCAGATTGCATGGAGAAGCACACTCGGAAAAGACTTGCGAACCATGCTTGGACATGATCATGCTGGAGCAGACGTATAGTGAGGCATCATCATCATATTCCGAGGTGAGTGCTACATCTGATGATGATGATGATACTAATTTTTATTTGTCTTCTGCAGGAACAGAAGAGTCGATGGATCCTGATGAAGATCATATTCGAAAAACAGAAGAGAATCTGGTGTCCAATCAGACAAATGATGCGAGAAAGGAAAAGATCACTCCTGGTAGTGATTGCTTCATGGAACCAGATTACGAGTTGTCTGATGAGGACAAAGGCAGTGACCTGACGAAGTTCGAAGAATTTCTGGTTAAAGAAATAAAAAAAATGACACAACAGTGTAGATCTCCCCAGGAGGTTTTAATCAAAAGTTGGTGTAGGCTGCATGAGGCGCCTCACTCAGAAACCACTTGCTCACTGTGCTTGCACATTTTGAAGAAGCATGCAGCTGTATGTGCTGAGCATCATCCTCCTGCTAGGATGGAAGAGAAAACAGAAAAGCCATCAGGCTCATCAGATAAAGGAAAGAGGAAGCTTGAAGATGACACACCTAAGTTAAGGTGGATATCAGGCGGAGCAGCAGCCAGAGCTGCAAAGAAAAAGGAAGGTTCAAATAAATGTCCTGCTGAAGATAAGCCTTGGATCCTGAGGTTTGATGGATCCAAATCTAAGCAAGGTTCTGGAGTAGGGATTGATCTTACTGATCCATCAGGGAAATCCCATTTAGCAGCTTACAGATTGCAGTTCCCCTGCACTAATAATGTCACAGAGTATGAAGCTCTGATTCATGGACTGTTGTTTGCACATAAGAAGAAGGTAAAGATCCTGCATGTCTTTGGAGATTCAGAACTAGTTGTGAGACAAGTACGAGGAATTTACTCTTGTAACTACAGAAAGCTGTCAAATTACAGACATCGTGTGTGGGACCTGATTGAAGACTTTGATGCCTTCAACATCGTTCACGTGCCAAGAGAGCAGAACCAAAGGGCGGATGCACTTGCTCAGGCCGCCAGTACGCTGGAACCACTGTCTATATCTGGTCTGAAGAGATTTGCAGTAGAATTGGTGTCAGTACCTTCGGTACCTGACAATGTGACCAATCTCCAAGTGTTTGATGATGATCAGCACATCCTGGATTTCATATCAAACAGAGATGTATTTGAAGCTCAGATCATAGATGAAAATGGTATGGAAGATCATGTCTGGGAAGAAGATGAGATTTTAGAGTTGCCTGGCAACACAATTCCCAAAGGTATGATTGAGTTAGAAAGAGCCTTTGATCTGGATAATATGCTCAAGCATAAGGATCTGCCTAAGGCAGATGGAGGTCAATATTCACAGGTGAATATTGGACAAGCTGAAGACAAGAAGAATGTCTTGTTGGGTAAGGTTTGTACACCTGAAGAGTTAGATGGAATAACTCAAGCCCTTAAGGATTATATACATGTAATTGCATGGACTTATGACGAGCTGAAGACGTACGACACTTCTGTCATAACACATACTATACCCCTCAAGTCAGATGCAAAACCTTTCAGACAGAAGCAGAGGCCAGTCAATGCTTTGCTTGAGCCCATCATCCTTGAAGAGGTCAAGAAGTTGTTGAATGCCCGGATAATATTTCCAGTAAGGCACTCCACTTGGGTGGCAAATCTGGTACCAGTCAGGAAGAAGAATGGAGACATCAGATTGTGTGTGGATTTCAGGAACCTGAACAGAGCATCAGAAAAGGACAATTATCCTTTGCCCTCTTTGGATGAAGTTCTGCAGATGGTAAATGGAGCCAAGATGATGTCCTTCTTGGATGGGTTTTCAGGATACAACCAAGTGATGGTTGACAAAATTGACAGATTAAAGACTGCCTTCACCACAAAATGGGGGATATTTGCATATAGACGTATGCCGTTTGGATTGATAAATGCTGGAGCTACATTCCAGCGAGCAATGGACATAGCCTTCAGAGGCTTAATAGGAAAATGTATAGTCATCTACATGGATGACCTGACAGTGTTCTCCAAAGAAAGGGGAAATCATGTTGCTGACCTCAGAAGTGTGCTAAAGAAGTGTGAAGAATATGGAATATCTTTGAATCCCAAGAAGTGCATATTCGGGGTAACAACAGGAAAGTTACTAGGCCACCTAATCACAGAAGATGGGATTATCATTGATCCTGACAGGGTGGAATCTATTATGAAATTACCACTTCCAGGAAGCAAAAAGGAGCTTAAATCTTATTTTGGTAAGATAAATTTTGTGAGGAAGTTCATCACTGGCTTTGCTGAGATTGTCAGACCACTGAATGCCATGTTGAAAAAGGATGCACAAATTGACTGGACACCAGAAGCCAGAGCTGCTTTTGAAGATATAAAGAAGGCCATTTCAGATGCTCCTGTCCTCATTAGTCCAGATTATACCAAGGATTTCTACATCTACTCATTTGCTTCAGAACATACTTCTGCAGCAGTGTTAACTCAAAGAAATGAAGATAAAGAAGAGAAACCAATTGCCTTCATGAGCTGTCCTTTCAGGGATGCTGAGTTGAGATATGTAGATGTTGAAAGACAGGCACTTGCATTAGTCAGAGCAGTAAAAAAGTTCAGACATTATATACTGAGAAGCAAGGTGATTGCTGTGGTACCAGATGCAGCAGTAAAGATGCTGCTGATGCAGAGTGAACCTGGTGAAAAAAGGGCCAAATGGATTACGGTACTACAAGAATATGACATGGAGATCACACCCATGAAGCTAGTAAGAGGACAGGCTCTGAGCCAGATGATATCTGAAACTGATCCAAACATCATCAGTCAGCAGTATGTGATAGATGAGAAAGACAATAATGAATGGTATTCAGACATCAGGCACATCCTGATCACTGGAAGATGTCCTTTGAGGATGCAGGCTTCACAGAGAAGAGCCTTGAAGATGAGATCCCAGAAATATATGATGAAGGGAGGAGCCCTGTTTAAAAAGAATTATGAAGGGATATACCTGAGATGCTTAGAGAAACCAGAAGCTAATAAAGTTTTGACAGAGCTACATGACAAGTTTGGAACTGCCCACGGGTCAGCGTTGGCCACCACACATGCAATCCTCAGAGCAGGATATTACTGGCCTACAATTTTTAAAGACACAGCTGATCATGTTAAATGCTGTCATGTTTGCCAGGTTGCTGCCAACAGAGAAAAATATGCTGCACAACCATTGCAGCCGGTGATGGAGGAGCGCCCATTTGCACAATGGGGCATGGATTTCATAGGACCAATCAATCCTCCATCTTCTTCAGGCCAGAGGTATGTCCTAACAATCACTGATTATTGTACCAGATGGACTGAGGCTATCAGCAGCAAAACTTGTACTGCTGATGATGTCATTAAATTTCTGGAAAGCAACATTGTCACCAGGTATGGAACTCCTTATGCATTGGTAAGTGATAATGGTTCTGCCTTCATTTCCACTAAATTGTCAAGTTGGGCTTTTGATCATGGGATTATACTTAAGTTCTCATCCAATTACTATCCCCAGGGAAATGGATTAGCAGAATCCACCAATAAGAATTTACTGAGTATCATAAGAAAATTGATAGAGAAAAATCCCAGGGAATGGAATTCACTTCTGAAATATGCCTTATGGGTAGACAGAACTAGAATGAAAATTGCATTAGGGAACTCACCTTTCCAGCTAGTATATGGGGTAGATCCTATCCTCCCTGTAAACTTGAAAATTCCTACTCTGCAGTTTGCCCAAGACTACCTAGGCATAGATAATAAACAAGAAGTCAGGTTGCTTCAGTTGATGCATCTGGAAGAAAAACGAAGCCAAGCAATTGACCAATTTGCAAAACATCAGGCTGTTGTCAAACGTTGGTTTGACAAGAGAGCCAAAATTAAAGCTTTCAGGATATCGGATTTAGTCCTGATGTGGGATAAAGCCCATGAAAGGAAAGGTGATCATGGTAAGTTTGACAGACTATGGATAGGTCCCTTTCAGTTTTCTGAAATTTTAGGAGACAGCACTTATAGGCTTAAGAACCTGACAGGTGAGGATGTCCCATTGCCAGTCAATGGACAATTCCTCAAACATTATTTCCAGGCCTGAGTGACCTCATGGCAGTCCTGTGTATCATATTGTATATTTGTATAGTTGTTTGTACAGTGTTTGCTTGTTGTTGTTGTTGTTTTGTTGGTTGGGACCTTGTTCTGGTAAGTCAGGATGATGCACTTCATCACCTAAGAAAATAACTAAATTGTTAGGATTCAAGTGATGAGATCAGATTTAGATATAGATTGTAATTCATTCTGATAAATAATCATGATCAGGTTTATGATGTCTTTTCATCAGGGTACTTTTTCTTGTCCAAAGTGAATCAAACACAATGAAGCACCTAACAGCCTTGGGTTTGTTGAAGATATGAGTATAGGTGTTAAGTGAAAAATCTAAAGGGACTCCCTTGCTACCAATACAATCTCCAACCTAAAGCTGCAAGTGACTACACCTTGTACAAATGAGCAGACATGATGATATCAAATTTAAATTTTTAAAAGGAAAATCAGAAACTAAATAAAATTAGGCCATCTAAGTAACTCTACCGGGGCTATGGACGCCTGCTGGCAGTGGGGCTCTACTTAGGGAGATTGTATAGATAACCTTGCCGGGGTTATAAACACCTGCTGGCAGCAAGGCTCTATCCAGGTTGGCTATGAGGGATGATCTCCAACTATGTAGTTTAACACCAGTTACTTATGTTTTCAACTTGCTTTCAAGATGAGGATAATTAATCATCTGCACACACCTGATCCTTTGTTAGCTTTATCACCATAATGAAATTTTATCATTCAAAGATCATGATGATTTACTTAGAGAGAATTAGAATGCTATAGATGAATATGATCATATAACTTGAATCATTTGAATTTTGTTGTTTTCTTTGGTGGCAAGTTGTTGTGTGGTTACACAACACGCCCCATTTTGACTTGGCAAAACAGGGACCCAGCTTTTGTTTTGGCTTGTGTTGTCTGTTTCTGGCGGTTTGGTAAAAGTAGGTCAGGTACATCATCATCATGAAGGTCAGGATGAGGTAGGTTATCATCATGAGGTTAGTTTTTCAAAGTTCATATTTTGTTTCTGTGACTTCATGGTTAGAAAGAGCTTGAAATTCCATGCAGGTTTGCCTTTTACATCACTTGAAAATTCGTCCATATGAGGGAGTTGTGAGCAGTCAAAGTTTTGGTCAAACCTGATAATTGCTGTGTGAACATCATCATCATGATATTTGAAAAGCCCCCCCGATAATATCCTGAGGTCGAAACATCCGGACGTCAAGTTTAAGTCGTAATAGGTTCTCCCCGTCAGACGGTCTTTTATACCGTCAAGGTCATCATCATGATCTTACTTTATCACCTGATGAAAATCATGCAGTCCCGAAACATCCGGACGTCAATCTTAAGTGCTAGTGTGTTTTACCCGTCGAGTAACCTTAGAAACATTGTCAGCATCATGATTTTCTCACATTGCGAGCATCATCATGATATTCCAACATCACCCGATATTAGAATATCATGATGATGTTATGGTATCACCTTACTTAAAGAAATCTGCCATCTGCATAATTTGCGCGCGCGACCAAGTCTTGGTGATCAACATCATCATGATATTTCGAGACCCGGCATTTCCTAATATCCTCCTGACCTCCTTTTGCGTGATCATGATGATCACCTTATCTTTCGAAGTGGAGGGTGTTTTTCATGTCTTAGGTCATGTTGAACATCATCATCATGATCTTGTTCATCTTTCCCAACAGTTCGTAATATCATCCTGCCAACGAGTATAACCTTTTGCAAATATGATGATGACGATGACGTCATCATCACCTTTGTCATTCGGCAGGATATTTTCCGAGGCGTGATCCATTTCGCCAATCTGATGATGACGATGACGTCATCTTCGAAGATTAACACAAGCCCCGGATATCCTGATGACGTCATCAGGACTTTCAGCGGGATCATATCTTAGATCGCCCAGTGCGTATATGATGATGATGATCATCATCATCCTGATCTTTCGAGCGGATTGCCTTGGCCGAATGGGGTCATATTGCTTTCATCCACCTGATCATCTTCCTTAGAGGGAACCCGATATTCCATTTACCTCCTGATCTTAACGAAGCATGACGATGACGTCATCCCTTTGCATTTTTTGAAGCCTGATGATGACGATGACGTCATCATGATTTTCCTCAGCGGCAGGATCATTTTCCAGGTCCTCCTGTTTGTCTTCATCATGATGATGATGACGATGTCTTCCTTTCCCGAGTGTGCAAGAACAAAACATCCTGATGTGCTTTTCATCAGAGCATTAGGAAAGGAGGATCATCATATTTGGTGATATCCTGCGGCCACTTTGAAGATATATATAGCTGGTCATCATCATGATTTTTGGCATCGGTATAACTGTTGCCGTCGGCCTAAGGTAAAATTGTCACCCTGATCATATGTAGTCATGCCGATGCAAATATGATGATGATGCAGGGCCGGTTTCTAAGGATGGTTGAAAGGCGGTTATTTCCTTGTATAATCTGAGATCATCATCATCATATTTCGAACCCGATATACAAAAAGAAAATGGGCAAAAGCATGAAGCGATAGAAATTTGAAAGCCCGACTGCCTGATTTTGGTCAACGGGGTTGACCTGGTTGTTTTCATGCTGTTTATGCATTTAGTGCATACTTTCACAGGTAAGACCTGTTTGCCTGTAGCTGCACATGGGGAGGTATGTTTAATAAAGTGTTTACTTCCTGCTGTTTATCATGATGATGATGAACCTTATGTTTGTCTGTTTACTTGCAGGAAATCATCATGATGCTGCTGAAGCTGAGCAAGGAAATCATGATGATGCTGCTGAAGATGAATATTGAAGTCATGATGCTGTTGAAGCTGAGCATTACAAAGTTGCGCATGGAGTCAACATGGGCCAGAAATGAGGAGGATATTGTCAAATATGCTGTTCGCCAGCTGGAGACCGAATCAAGTTGAAGATGCTGGAATATTCTGTGCCAGCTGTACATTTGCTAACTGACGAAGCATGTGCTTTTCATCTGGGCCGTTGTTTGTTATGAGAGGATCCTGATCCTTGGATCATTGTAACCGTTTTCTGGCAGTTGCTCTATATAACATCCAGAGCTTGTCATTTTAAAAAAAAAAAAAAGAGAAAGGGAGAAATACATTAGAATACACAGACGCATTTGGCGCAAAGAGTCAATTACTGTAGAATAAGTTAGGAGATCGGATTGCTGAGACTAATGAGGATAGAATTGTTGAAATGTCAAGGTTCTTTCTTCAGATCACTGTAAATGTACCTGTTCTTGAGCATACTGAATGAATATGAAGTTCCAGATTACAATCTTATTGTAAATTTTACGTAATCTTCTGTTGATTTCTGGATATGTACTGGTGAATGCTGTGTTCAACTGGAAGCGCTTTCATTTCATTACATATAGTTGTCAACTTTCCTTTGAAGCTTTGCACTAGATCATGCGGATTTGTGGAATGTCCTGGTGAAGTATGATTTCTAGTTTTCCTTCTTTTCATTGCAAGTATGGGGGCTGGTATGTGAATCAGTGATCTAAGTCCAGTAATTTTAGGAATCTCGCTCTCTAACCCTTTTCCTTTTTTCAATTTCATTAATTCATCACCATAACTGCAAATCATGATAAATAACAAGCAGAAACAGTGAAATATGCTGAAATCCCGTAGGTAACTGAAGATCCTTAGCATATTTGAGTTAAATGCATGTAGTATTGAAAATATCATGCAAAGAATCATAAATAATGGTAGAAATCATGCAAATATCAGCCTGTATGCACATTATTTGACTAAATTTACAGTGCAGAGGTAGAAATTATTGAAGACTGATGCAGAGCGAACATCCAGAGCAGGATATTTGAAGAAGATGATGATGAACAGTGCAGAAACACGTAAGGCCCCTGAATGGAAAACAGCAACGCACATCAACCACTGAGTAACGTCAGTAGATTAAGACCTAATCAACGGAGACTTGGGATCATGAATTCTTTGAATTCATCGTATCTTTCAAGATGAGTAAAGGTTGTTGTGTAACTTTTATTCTATGTTTGTAAATGAATAACATCATGACCAACACCTCCAAGACTACAAACTGGTAAATGATGCATTCTCTATGCATCTGGTCAAAACTATGGAGGAGGATACAACAAAGAGATTGACCATGGAAGCTCAGGAGATAATCTACAGGCATGGAGCCTGGTATATACAATTTGCCACATTTTCATACATGAGGATTGAGGGTTTTGAAGGACCTCCCCTCATGCTGCCAAGGTATCCCACTGATGCAGTGATACTTATGGAGTTCATAAGGCAGAGCTCCACAATGTTAAAAACATACAAGGATGCAAAGAAGTTACCACCAATTTTGTTTCCAGTCACCATTGGCTGGTACATGTGTCTTGATTCAGAGAACATCAAGAAGGTGATGGTCACCCTGAATAAAATGCAATTGTAGCTTTTTCCACTGATAAGACCATATGATCCTTATGGCAGGATGCAGAAAATAATAGGGAGGCCTATTCACCAAAGGCACCTAGAAGACTTCTGGGCTGACTGTGAAGATGACGCAGAAGAAAGAAGAAGAAGATATCAAAGGCTAACACTGAATCAAGTCAGAACCTTTACCTGCATCCCCATCCCTCAACAATTGAAGAAAGATGACGGCAAGATAATTGTAGACGAGTATGAGGAGAAGAAGATATATAATGATACCATCTCTACACCTGACCTCATTGTACAAGAGGACATATCCTTGGACCCCTTCATTGCCAGGACCATACAGCTAACCCAAGCCTAGGTTGATGAACAGATAGAGGCTTTGAAGAAGAAAGGTGTTGCCATTCCTGTGGACAACAAAAAGAAGGGGCAGGATATTCCTGATGGAGAGTATGATGATTTCATAAATGAGAAGAGAAAGTCTAAGGGAGATAGGCTCCCTTCACAACAACAACAGAGCAAAAGACCCCCAAGGGGCAAGAAAGTAGATAATGAACCCAAAGTGATTATTATTAATAGAGCAGTGTTTATAGCTGAGGAGGTAGCAGCATCAGGATCAGGATCAGGATCAGGATCAAGATCAGGATCCGCATCACCTCCACGGACAAGAAAACAAAAGTCCAAGAAAGAAAAGATAGTAGAGGCTGGAATTACTGAGACCCAAGAAGAGGGTCAATCCTCAAAGAAACCAGATGAAGAGGATATCCTCATGGAGGAAGAGTCTGAGGAAGAAGAGGCTCCTTTATTATTCAAAAGGAAGAGGAGATCTCCATAGGTGGTGGTATCTACCCCACCTAAGAAACAAAGAACCTCCATGAGAGGTGAAATAAGACAATCCCCTACATTGTTACAAGGGGCAGGTAGTGAAGTGCATAGAAGGTCATATCTCACTAGAGGAGACAATAAATTTGTCTGATGATGAAGTTGTGTAGGAAGTGGCTTCACCAAAGATGGAAACCCTTGCTGCAGGTACACACATGACCCCTCACAAGACTCCACTAGTTCAAACTATACTGGAGGAGATAAAGCAAGTGGAAATTGAGAAAGAAAGGAGCCTAGAGAAGATAACCCAAGAAATGGGGTTAGATACACTGATTGCAGAGGTGACAAATCCTGCGGTGATAGACGTAACAGAGAAACAGGATGTGAATCCTGAACATCCAGCAGGATCACCTGACAAAGGGCACCCTGCAGAAGAAGTAAAGATGGCAGAACCAGAGGGCCATACTTCAGAACTAAGCCAGCAAAGCCAACATGATACGTTAGCAGAGCCTACTATAGTAGAGGTTCAAGAAAAGAAAGCTGATGAGAAAGATGTGGTAGAAGATCTTGCCACCAAGGTTCAAGAAATAAGTAGCACAGGTGCAGAACAAATCATGATTGCAGAACCAACATTAGCACCTAAAGAGACTTCCCAAGTATGCATGACTGAGAATGTTCCTCAACAGGAGGAAAAGTTGAAAGTGGATGAGGTGATGACAGCAAAGGATCATGATCATCATGATCAACATATAGATACATCACATGATCCTCCACCTCAGGAAGATGCTCCTCCAGAGAAAGAAGTTCCTCAACAGGAGGATGTGCCACAGGATCAACATCAAAGCGAGCATCATGAAGAAGAACTAAGGAAATCACCTTCTCCATCACATTTGCTGACAGAAACAGGAGATAAAGGCAAACATCATGATGATGTGGAGAAACATGATCAGATACCTCTGTGGTTGGAGAAAGAGGTAAATACAGAGGTAGATTTTGAAATTCAAGAATTTGATGTCTCTACCTTATTTTCTGAGAATATAATAAAACCTAAGAGGAAGGCCAGAATGACTTTGCCCATTAAGAGGGATCCAACAACTGGGAGAAGGATTGCACAGATTGCAGTACCTATTGTAGAAAGAGAGAAAGGTAAAATTACCTTAGATGTGTTTCAGATCAGCACAGTGGACTTAGGATTCGCCAATGAAGACCAAGAGGGTCAAGAGGGCAAAGATATTATTGATTCTTTAATTCAGAAGGTGAAAAGAGAGAAGGAGAAAAAGAAGCAACACAAAGAGCATATTTCTCAGTTGCATGCCTACATAGGAAGGCTGACCAATACTGAAGATACTTCAATTGAACATGCAGTCCCATTGACTGCTATTTCTCAAGAGGAGGTGAATAAATTAGATCTCATGAAACATGAGGCATCTGTACTAAGGAGATGGATGTCATCCACATTGGATGATGCGTAGGAAGTGGTAAAGGCCTCTTTGAAGAGGTGGAATACTATCAGTGACTCCAGGTCAAAGGTAGATAAATTACAGATGCAGACAGGCAAAAGGTCCTACAAATTGGAAAAGGTACTAGACATCCTGGGAGAATAAGGAGGATAAATCCTCAGTTGCTTATCAACAAGCAGGTATTGAACAATAATAATGCCTTGTTGGTTGATACATGGTATAAGGACATTCAATTTGAATGTAGAGTACTTAGAAGATGCAATAATAAACTGAGAGATATCAGCATGAAGTTGCATGACTTAATGTCTGTTGAGGCAGAAATGTTGGAAACACTGAAAGGAAAAGTGGAAGGGAAAGTAGAAAATCAAGATGAAGAGTTTGCCATCAAAGCTTTACATGGCAACTTCCAATCAGTAGCTAATGATCCACTTGTCCACTTGACAGAAGAAGTTATAGACAAAATAATGAGAATCAAAGTCAAGATGGAAAATTACAATGAGACGCTGCAAAACAGGAAAGACAAACTGGATAGCAGTAGACACAAATATGAGGCACACAAGCACGCCATCATCAAAGCAAAGACTCAGGATGGCGGAGAAATAGATAGAATTGTGCAGTTATATGAGCAGATCCAGAGCAACATGCAGCCACATATGCGAAGTCATCATCATCAGGATGATGAAAGTTTGGGAAGTGATGCACATGATGATGATGCACATGAGTCAGATAAGGTGGATGATGATGCAGCATAAAGTAAATATCAGCATCGGATACTCGGTGAAAATAAGTATTTTTTAGATAGTTGCCAGCTGGCAACTTGTGCCATTTTGATAAGGTTGACGTAGTCAAAGGGAAATCTTGACCGTAGATATTCATAGACAAATCAAGATCATTGATCTCCTTGTAACAGATTCCTCACCTTGTTCTATAAAAGGTGGTGGAATGCCTCCTTTCTATTATTCGAAACTTAATTGAAATCTATCTGCTGAAGTATTCAAGGCTCATTTCAAAGCTTTTTGTATACATCTATATCTTTGCATACTTAATGAATGAGAAGACTTGTTTGATTACAATTCATAGTAAATCTTGAGTAATCAGTGTGTGAATTCTGGATATATGTTGTGATTTGCTGTGTCCCTTGGAGTTCATGTCTACTTGCATATGTTGCTTTCATACAAATTCCTTTGAAGTTAGCATCAGCTGTATCTAGCTGTGGAATGTCCTGGTGAACATATGGTTTGGTTTTCTTCTCTTCATGACTGTATCTGATGTGCATGTGGTTCAAAAGCTAAAGGTTCAACATTAATTTGGAGCATTTATTTCAATTTCTTTTAAATTTTAGAGCATTTCACTATCACAATTGCAAATAACTGATAATCTCAAGCAAATAACACAAAATATGCAGATATCTCATAGATAATAGTATATCTTTAGCATATTTAGAGACAAAGCATGTATAATTGGTAAATATCATGCAAAGATTTGAATATCCCTGCATCATTTGATCAAGCAACTGTATAAAATGACCTCTCTGTGAAGAATCTTTGCAGAAATAATGTCATGATGATGAACTTCATGTAAGGCCCCAAAATGGAAATAGCAACACATATCAACCTCTGAGTAACGTCAGAAGATTAAGACCTAATCATCGGAGACTTGGGATCATGAATTCTCTGAATTCATCATATCTTTCAAGATGAATAAAGGTTAATGTGTACTTTTATTCTATGCTTGTTTATGACTAGCATCATGACCAACATAAATTAGTGCTAGAAGGAGGGCCTTTATCCGAAAGTGGATGCTCATCATCATTATTTTTAGGTTTGATGATGTAGAGAGTAAGGTAACCCCAGTGCATTCGTGAATTTCAAATATTGCTCAAATTTTTACTGTAACAGGCTTGTAAATGCTCATTCTGTGTAAAGTTCCTGAAATTAGTCATAAATATTGCAAGCTTTACAGTAGATCATCTTGAATTCACAAATATCAGCTAATGATAAGTAAATCCGTTTAAGCTTTGAAGAATTTTGGCCTTAGGAACTTGATATCCTGTGGTAAGAGTCATTATACCTCAAATATCCTCTTGTATTTGCACTATCTTTGCAAATATTTCGCAAACATCCAGTCCGATTAGTCATCCGACCACAAATATCACCTCAGCCGGTGAAATCTAGCCAATATTTGCAAAGTTTCAGCCAATTTGCCTCAAAATTGAGAAATCTTGGCTCACAGGATAAATACCAGGTCTAGATCTAGTGGAATCTTTGAAGAATTGCTTGTTAGAGGTTTCAGACCTAGAACTGTAGACATCCATCATACTCCTGGGTCCAGTGCACCAGGAGCTTCACCAGAACCTCCTCCTGTAACTCCTGTTGGTTTGCAAGTACCTTCTGGGATATCTGTGACACCTCCTGTTCAACCTCAACCTCAGGTCCAACCTCAGCCAGCTGTACCACAGGCTCAACCTCCTCCGGTCACAATGTCTTTCTTTGCAGCAGAGTCACCTTTGACCTTCACTGCATATCACGAGTTGCCAAAGAATCTGGATAAACTTTGTATAAAATATCATCCTTATCAGGATGCTGATGATCATATCAGGACATTTAAAGAAGCTTGTTGCAGAGTCAGGATAGAACATCAGGATGTAGTATGCAGATTATTTCCTTTTTCCTTAGGGGAAGAGGCTTATAATTGGTTTATTAGTCTTGGTCAAGCTTCTGTTGGTTCATGGGCTGTCCTAGAGAAAGCCTTTCTTGATAGGTTCAATGTTCTTATTGATCCATCTATGAATTACCACATGTTTGCTACAATCAAAAGATTCGAGAATGAACCTATTGCCAATTTTAATACTAGGTTCCAGAAAATGCTATCCAAGTTAGTTACTCCATATGTAGTGGCAGATGCTTCTGCTAGGAGTATTTATTACTCAGCTCTGGATCCATTGACTTCCATGTTCATCAGGGGAACACACCCTGAGATCACTACCTTGACAGGAGATTTTCAAGAAGCTATCAAGGTGAATCAACAGCTAGTCCCAGCTCCTACTTTGAATATTGCATTCCCTACACTGCCTGGCATGTATCCACAATATCTTGCATCATATCTTACATCATATCCTGCACAATATCCTAATGGAGCAGTGATACCTCCAGCAGTCATGCCTGCACCTTTGCAAGTGCCTCCATTGAGTGTCATGCCACCTCCTAATGGGAATGGCCAAACTCCACAATATCCTGCACAAACTCAGACGCCTTAGGGTGCTGATCTATCTAACAATAACCATGGATCCTCTTTCTTCAAGCCTCAAAGTGAAAATGTAGTAGCCAAAGCTCAAGAAGAGAAGGAAGAAATTAAAGAAATCTCTGCTCAACTGAGAAAACTCACTACAGAAGTGACACATTTGAGAAATCAAGGTTTCTATTCCTAGTCAAATCAGAACAGGAGTTATTCTAATGACAGACCGAATTATCCTGATAGAGGATACAATAACAATAGTAATTTCAATAATAGTGGTGGAAATAACAATAATCCTCAGAGACAGCCTAGAGTATGGAATTCCAGGCCAAACAATGGTTCATTACCATTACCTTTAGATAATCAGCCACCTGGTGAAGCCAAACAGACTACTAGAGTCAATCTTGCTAAAGCAGCCCTCACCAACTGGTGCAGGATACACAACACAAATGCTCATGCAGAGTTAGATTGTCCACAATTTAGAATTGCTGCTAGCATTTTCTAAATAGAAGTGTCTAATACTTCTAGAAATCCACCTCAGGTGGAAGGTAATGAGATAGTTCCTTGTGGATATGATTTAGCCTTAGTGCTAGAAAGCTATACTGATCATCAAAATTATTCTTATATATGTGAAGAATCTGCTTTAGCCTTTGAATCAAACTATGTCTTCCGCTTTGAAGATGAGAATGAATCATCTACTGAACATGAGGAAGTGCATGCATACCAACAGCAATATCCTAGCAGACATAATTATAATTTGAGAAGTAGCTCCAACAGACCTACTGGTCCATTGACATCATCTCTACCTCCAAATAATTTTAACACACCTCCTGACCCCAAAGCTAGTAATAACCCTAGGTTCCCCAAGGTAAATGCTCAATATCTGTCACCACAGAATACAGCATCAAAAGCTGTTGCCTTACCTCCTAAGTCTGATAAACTGGTCACATACTTGGCAGATGAGATGAAAAGATAAAGATCAGTCTGTCTTTATTAGAATTGTTGAAAACCCCTGCAGTCAAAAAAGCTTTTATGAAATCACTGGATGATCCTACTCCTAAAGAGGACATTCATTCTCTGGGTCATCTTAGCAATAAAGATCATGCTGCTAGAGATAATAATATCAAGCCTAAGGTGCCAGCTACTGTCCAAGCTGCCAAAACATCACATATGACATTATATAGAGATAAGAGTGAGTCACCACCTTTCCTCCTTACCATAAGGATGTTTGGAAAGAATTTACACAACTGTTTAGTAGATTCCGGTGCATCTACAAATGTGATGCCCTTGTCCATATGCAATGCTTTAGGACTGCATCCTGCTAAATCCCTAAAAAAGGTGACACCATTAGATAAAACAAAAGTGAGTGTAATAGGAGAATTGACTCACATACACATGCAGCTAGCATCTGATCCCAGGATCCAGTATTACATTGATATCCAGGTAGTTGACATACCTAATACATATGGGATGCTGCTTAGCAGGGACTGGTCAAAGACTTTGAATGGATATATGTCCACTAACTTCAGTCACATGTGGTTACCTTGGAAAGGTATACCAAACCAGATAAGAATAGATGCTGAACCCAGAATGAAGCACATGATAACCAAGTATAATAAAATGAATGAGATCATGTATGTCGACGTTGAGCCTGGAGTTTATGCCGTTAGACCACAGACTATCAGGATAGAAGAGATCCTGATGCTTGGCTTTTATCATCATCATCATGATGATCATCAGGAGGACATGTTGGTTGTAGAAACCAATAATAATTTTAAGAACAAAAATGAAATAGATCACTTCAAAAACTTTGAGATGCATCTGTCCAAGCAGGTAAAGCATTGTCAATTGTTAAATATACCTGCTAATGATATTTTGATTGATGGATGGTGCAGATTACACGATGAAGCACATTTAGAAAAGACATGTGAAACATGCTTAGACATGATGATGCTAGAGAAGACATGCAGTGAGGCATCATCATCATATTCTGAGGTAAGCTCTATGTCTGGTGATGATGATGATATTGATTCTTTTTTGTCTTCTGCAGGAACCACAGAAAAAGTGATAGATCATGATGAAGGTCATGTACAGAGAACAGAAGAAATTCTAGTGTACAATTGAATAAATGTTAGCAAAAAAGAAAAGATCACCCCAGGGAGTGATTGTCTGATGGAGTCAAACTATGAACTATCTGATGAAGACAGAGGCAGTAATCTGACCAGGTTTGAAGAGTTCTTATCAGGAGAAATTAAGAAAATGATAAGACAAAAGAAACATCCACAGGATACACTAACTAAAGGTTGGTGTAGACTGCATGAGGCACCTCATTCGGAGACTGCCTGTTCACTATGTCTGCATATTTTGAAGAAACATACAGAGCCTAATCCAAAAGATCATCCTCCTGATGATGGAAAACAAGAAGAAAAATCAGCTTCTCAGAAGGAAGGAAAGACGAAGTCTGAGAAAGCTGACATTCCTAAGTTAAAATGGATATCAGGTGGAGTAGCTACCAGAGCTGCAAAGAAAAAGGAAGGTTTAGCTAGACCTCATGCTGAGGATAAGTCTTGGATCCTTAGATTTGATGGATCCAAATCCAAATAAGGAGTTGGAGTGGGGATTGATCTCATTGATCCATCAGGAAAATCCTACTTAGCTGCATATAGATTACAGTTCTCCTGTACTAATAATGTGACAGAGTATGAAGCTCTAATCCATGGGATACTGTTTGCTCTCAAAAAGAAAGTAAAAATTCTGCATGTCTTTGGAGACTCAGAATTAGTTGTCAGACAGGTAAGAGGAATATACTCTTGCAATTATAAAAAATTGTCAAATTATAGACACAGAGTGTGGGATTTGATTGAAGACTTTGATGCATTTAACATCACCCACACTCCTAGGGAACAGAACCACAGGGCAGATGCACTTGCCCAGGCTGCTAGTACATTAGAGCCACTATCTATATCAGGTCTGAAGAGATTTTTAGTAGAACTGGTAGCTATACCATCAGTACCTAATAATGTTACCAATCTTCAGGTCTTTGATGATGATCAGCACATCCTTGATTTCATCTCCAACAGGGATGTATTTGATGCTCAGATCATAGATGAGAATAGTATGGAAGATCATTTCTGGGAAGAAGATGAATTATTAGAGTTGCCTAGCAACAAGATTCCCAAAGGCATGATTGAATTAGAAAGAGCATTTGATTTGGATAATATGCTGAAACAGAAGGATCTTCCCAAAGCTGATGGAGGTCAGTATTCACAAGTGAATATTGGACAGGATGATAACAAGAAAAATGTCTTGATAGGTAAGGTTTGCACACTAGAAGAGTTAGAAGGAATAACTCAGGCCCTTAAGGATTACATCCATGTAATTGCATAGACTTATGATGAGCTAAAGACATATGACACATCTGTCATAACTCATATTATACCTCTCAAGCCAGATGCTAAACCTTTCAAATAGAAGCAAAGGCCAGTCAATGCTTTGCTTGAACCAATAATATTTGAAGAAGTCAAGAAATTGTTAAATGCCAGGATAATCTTTCCTGTGAGGCACTCCACTTGGGTGGCAAATCTAGTGCCAGTTAGGAAGAAGAATGGACACATTAGGCTATGTGTAGACTTCAGGAACCTGAATAGAGCATCAGAAAAGGATAATTATCCTCTGCCATCACTAGATGAAGTTCTATAGATTGTAAATGGAGCCAAAATGATGTCATTCCTGGATGGCTTCTCAGGATATAACCAAGTGATGGTTGATAAGATTAATAGGCTGAAGACTACCTTCACCACCAAGTGGGGGATATTTGCATATAGACGTATTCCATTCAGACTTATAAATGCTGGAGCAACATTCCAATGAGCAATAGACATAGCCTTCAGAGGCTTAATAGGAAAATGTATAGTCATCTACATGGATGACTTGACAGTATTCTCCAAAGATAGGGGAAACCATGTAGCAGATCTCAGAAATGTGCTGAAGAAATGTGAAGAGTATGGAATATCACTGAACCCCAAGAAATACATATTTGGGGTGACAACAGGAAAGTTACTAGGCCACCTGATCATAGAAGATGGAATCATCATTGATCTCGACAGGGTGGAGTCTATCATGAAGTTACAACTTCCAGGGAGCAAGAAAGAACTTAAGTCTTACTTTGGGAAGATAAACTTTGTGAGGAAGTTCATCACTGGTTTTGTAGAAATAGTCAGACCACTAAATGCTATGCTGAAAAAAGATGCCAAGATTGAGTGGACAGCAGAAGCTAAAGTTGCTTTTGAGGACATAAAGAAAGCCATATCAGATGCTCCTGTCCTCATCCGTCTAGATTACACAAAGGACTTCTACATCTATTCATTTGCCTCAGAACATACCTCTGCAGCAGTGTTGACTCAAAGGAATGAGGAAAAAGAAGAGAAACTAATAGCCTTCATGAGTTGTCCTTTTAAGGATGCTAAACTAAGATATGTGGATGTCAAAAGACAAGCACTTGCATTAGTCAGGGCAGTAAAGAAATTCAGGCATTATATACTGAGAAGTAAGGTGATTGCAGTAGTACCTGATGCAGCAGTGAAAATGCTGCTCATGCAGAGTGAGCCTGGTGAGAAAAGAGCCAAGTGGATTACTATATTACAAGAGTATGACATGGAAATTACACCAATGAAGCTGGTAAGAGGACATGCTTTGAGCCAGATGATATCTGAAATTGACCCAAACATCACAAGTCAGCAATATGTTATCAATGACAAGGACAATAAGGAATGGTATTCAGATATCAGGCACATCCTAATTACTGGAAGATGTCCTCCGAGATTGCAAGCTTCATAGAGAAAAGCCTTGAAGATAAGGTCACAAAGATATATGATGAAGGGAGGAACCCTATTCAAGAAGAATTATGAAGGAATATACCTCAGATGCCTAGAGAGGCCAGAAGCAAATAAGGTTCTGTCAGAGTTACATGACAAGTTCGGAACTGCACACAGATTAGCCTTGGCCACAACACATGCAATCCTCAGAGCAGGATATTACTGGCCCACAGTTTTTAAAGATACAGCTGATCATGTTAAATGTTGTCATGTATGTTAGGTTGCTGCCAACAGAGAGTATGCTACACAACCCTTGCAGCTAGTGATGGAAGAGCGCCCATTTGCACAATGGGGCATGGACTTCATAGGACCAATCAATCCTCCATCCTCCTCAGGCCATTTGTATGTCTTAACAATTACTGACTATTGTACGAGATGGACTGAGGCTATCAGCAGCAAGACTTGTACCGCAGATGATGTTATTAAATTTTTGGAGAGCAACATTGTTACTAGGTATGGAACTCCTTATGCTTTGGTGAGTGATAATGGTTCTCTCTTCACTTCAACTAAATTGTCAAGTTGGGCTTTTGATCATGGGATCATACTTAAGTTTCCATCCAACTACTATCCCCAAGGGAACGGTTAGTAGAATCCACCAACAAAAATTTGTTGAATATCATAAGAAAATTAATAGAGAAGAACCCTAGGGAATGGAACTCATTTCTGAAATATGCCTTATGGGTAGACAGAACTAGAATGAAAAATGCATTAGGAAACTCACCTTTCCAACTAGTATATGGGGTAGATCCTATCCTCCCTGTAAACTTCAAAATTCCTACTTTGTAGTTTGCCCAAGAGTATCTAGGCATTGATAATAGACAAGAGGTCAAGTTGCTTCAGTTGATGCACCTAGAAGAGAAAAGGAGTCAAGCAATTGACTAGTTTGCAAAACATCAGGCTGTTGTCAAACATTGGTTTGACAAGAGAGCCAAAGTTAAGGCCTTTAGGATATCTGATTTAGTCCTAATGTGGGATAAAGCCCATGAGAGGAAAGGTGACCATGGCAAATTTGACAGATTATGGATAGGTCCCTTTCAAATTTCTGAGATTTTAGGAGACAACACTTATAGGATTAAGAATTTGACAGGTGAGGATGTCCCATTGCCAGTCAATGGACAATTCCTCAAACATTATTTCCAGGCCTAAGTGACTTCATGACAGTCATGTGTATCATATTGTACATTTGTATAGTTGTTTGTATAGTTGTGTTTGTCTTGTTTTGTTTTGTTTTGGTTGAGCTTCCGTTTTAGTTAGTCAAGATGATGCACCTCATCACCACAGAAAATAACTAAATTGTTAAGATTCAAGTGATGAGATCAGATTTAGACATAGGTTGTAATTCAGCCTGAGAAGTATTCATGATCAGGTCTGTGGTATCCTTTCATCAGGGTGCCTTTTCTTGATCAAAGTGAATCAATCACAATGAAACACCTAACAACCTTGGGTTTGTTGAACACACAAGTATAGGTGTTAAGTGAAAAATCTAAAGGGACTCCCTTGCTACCAATACAATCTCCAACCTAAAGCTATAAGTGACTATACCTTGTATAAATGAGTTGACATGATGATATCAGATTCAAATTTTAAAGAGAAAATCAGAAAAGAAATAAAATTAGGCCATCTAAGTAACTCTACCGGGGCTATAGACGCCTGCTGGCAGTGGGGCTCTACTTAGGGAGATTGTATAGATAACCTTGCCGGGGCTATAGACGCCTGCTGGCAGCAAGGCTCTATCCAGGTTGGCTATGAGGGATGATCTCCAACTATGTAGTTTAACACCAGTCACTTATGTTTTCAACTTGCTTTCAAGATAAGGATAATTAATCATTTGCACACACATCATCCTTTGTTAGCATTGTTATCATGATGAAATTTTATCATTCAGAAGATCATGATGCTTATGCTTAGGAAGAATTAGAATACTATGAAGAAATAGGATCACATCACTTGAATCATTAGAATTTGTTTGTTTTCTTTGGTGGCAAGTTGTTGTGTGGTTACACAACACGCCCCATTTTGACTTGGCAAAATAGGGACCCAACTTTTTTTGTTTGGTTTGTTCTGTGCTTTCTGGCGGTTTGGTAAAAGTAAGTCATGCAGATCATCATGCAAGAAAGGTTGGGTAGGCCATCATCATGAGGTCGGTTTGTCAAATTTCATATTTCATTCCAAAAACCTCATTTTTTAATAGAGTATCAAATTCCATGCAGGTTTGCCTTTTACATCACCCTGATATTCATTAGGATGTAAAAGTTATGAATGGTCAAAGTTTGAGTCAAACTTGATATTTCCAGGGGGAGGATCATATTTCGTAACATCAGTCATATTTCAAAAGATTACCCCGATCTACTTTATCACTCGATAAATCATGCGGTCCAAATATCCGGACGTCAATTTTAGGTGATAGTAGCCTTTACCCGTCGGCGGCCTTATGCATTTCGCGAGGATCATATTTTTCAATGTAACCCGATATTTCCTAATATCCTCCTGCCGCGAAATATCCCCCTAATCCAATATCTTGATGATGTCATTCAAGTCTGATAAATGAAGAAATGATATGACGATGACATCATCATCACATTTACCTCTCGACAGGATATTTCATAAACATGATCCTGTTCGCATAACATGACGATGATGTCATCATGCCTTAGCGATATAATAAATGAATATCTAGATGATGTCATCCTGATATCTCAAGAGGAAGAAAGAATGACTTTAGTCATCATTATCTAAACATCACCTGATATTTTCAAATATCCTCCTGACGTTTAAAGCACGACCTAATGGTGCGAACATCACCCAGTATCTAAACATCACCCAATATTTTTCAAATATCATCTTGCCGTTTAGATATCACCACACTCCCGTTGTCGCCATTAACATTAAATGCACGCCGAGGTGGTAGGTATTTCCCGCCAATCATTAAACCCGATGAAACACCTAGCAAAATCCTGAGTTTTCGTGCTAAGGATCAATGAATAAAATCTAATCTATCAGACCCTTGCCCTAAATTTACCTTAATTGCAAGGTTAAAAGGTAAATCTAACGTCATTTTTACATTTACCTTGTGAAGAAATTACTGTTACAGAGCACCAGCTTCCATATCCTCAAATAGGCAATACAACGACGAACGGAGTTTGCATGCAGTAAGAAGTGTGCGATTATCAACCGAATTAAGAGCATTTTCTGGGAATTCACTGGTATAAAAGAAATTTGCATAACTGGGTAAGTAATTGAAACCCTGCTCCTATTGCTTTTGCACACTCAGGTATGATGTTGTAGGTTCTAGTTTATGCACCCCCATGATTGGCTTATGCTGAATAAATGTAGTAGGCATGATGAATATTAAAGATAAATTGCTATATGCATGCATGTGAGAACCCATTATAAGACAAAATTTTGTTAATTGCAGGCATCCATGGCTGATAAGAGGTTGGCTAAGTGTGAGGCTGAATTCAGTAAGCCTATGTTTTCATCTTAGAGGGGTGTCCTGTTCAAATATGGCGCAATTACAGATACCCATCAGGGGAATACTAATTTGGAAGCCTGGTCAGCTAGGTTGAATGATGAGAAGAACAGGAGTCCTGTGCTGGATGCCGTATTCGTGTCCGGAATGTGGAATGCCATCAGTTTCCCGTACTCCATGGAGTCTCCAGAGCTGGTTATCGAGTGTGCCCAGAACTACAACCCAGAGACCTGACAGGTGATGAAGCATGGGAGGATATATGCAGACCTGTCGATCAAGGGTATCTCCTAGACATTTGGACTGCCAGTGGGCAGGAAGGTCAACAGTGTGGACCTGAAGAAATCAGAGAGAGAATATGAGAATAACAAGAAACAAGCTAGGAAGAATATGTACCAATGGAGGGCTGAGAACAACACATATCCTGCAGCCACCAAACTTCCTGTGCATTTATTCAAATATGATTTTAGTGAGGAGTACAAATACATGATTGCACTATTGAGTAGAGTCACAGGCCAGCCTGATGTTGGTAGTTTTAAGGATTGGATGTATGGTGTGATCATGATGTGCATATACTCATACATCAAGCCATTGTGGGGCCAACTAATAAGTGATGCTCTGCATGAGCAACTGATGAACCTAGGAGGTCCAAATTGTGCTTTCTATATGACATCATACATTGTTTACTCCTGTGCTTATAAAGGCACATTTGATGCATTAGTTACAGATGGAAAGCTTACAGGCACAGTCAATGCTGTGCACATTTGGGATCATCATCCCTAGCTGCAAAGAGCCACTTACCTCCTGTTGGTTTTTTCCCATACTGGATGCTTACTCCCAGATTTCCCTACAAGGTAGCCATCAGTGATCAACAGGATCTTTGGGCCAGGGGCCAACAGTATAGGAGATAGACTCTGTATTTTATCTCCTCTTCTTCTTCAGGCTCTGCAAGACCTAGGGGGGTATTCCCTACTCAACATCCATGAGGATATGCATACAAGTCTGGGATGCTGACAGAAAGCAGATAAGTCCTCCTGTAGGTAGACCAAAACTGAAAGATAAGAGCAAAGGGGCTAGCTTTGGGCCTATTTGCAGTTGTAGACAGAGGACTGAGGATCCTAAAACTAATTCTAATGTCCTAAAGATTGTTTTAGATTTAGATTTTGATTTATAGTTTGGATGCAAAGCTGGACATGGTTGTAACACAAACACAAAGCAAGATTGGTGCCTATCCAGGGCCTGGAGTCAGCAGACATACACCTGTGAATGGTCAGCATGAACAACTAAAACTGGATTTCAGGGGGATATATATGTGATACCTGCCTTACAGATATCTCCCAATAAAGAGTGTTAAGTTATCTCTACTTATGGCATCCCTACTGCAGTATACCCTTCCCAATGTTCAACCTGAAAACAGTTTAATCTACCCCTTGAGCAGAAGTTAAAAGATCAGACATTCAACATAGGAATTCTATGCTCTAGAATCTAAACATTACCCAAACATCCAGATTCAGAAGAAGAATACATGCAATACTGGAGACAGAATTAACAAAACACATGCTAAGATAGCATTTCTCATATAAGATTAATCATGAAATCAGTGGGTTCATGCCAAAACATACAACAAGAGATACATAGACTCACAGGTTTAACTGTACAGAGCAACCAGATCAGCTTGTTTTGAATTACAGAGCCAAAATCTTCAACTTTCAACAACATCAAATGAGTATCACTTCCTGCTTATAATAGCCAGGTAGTGTACCATAGCAATTAATTACATGGTTGACCAAAAATCCCGCCAGATACACAGTATCAGAAAAATGGCGCTCAAACATTCAATGCGGCAGGTGGGAGAGGAGACAGGAAAAGGTCTCGAGTCTTGCGCCGCCGCCTAGGGATCCAGATCTTCAATCGGGTACCAGATCCGTCCACGCCATCGCCCATACCTCTGCAACAATCGCCATTAATGGCGCACCAACCCGCGGCCTTGGGAAAAACATCAAACAGTCGATCGCAGCCATTTCCCGCCAAGATACCTCATCGTGATATTTGAAAATATGCAGGATCGAAATATCCCACATGCACCCCGCGGCGACCTTTTCAACACTTTATATACTAGGCCACGAGCATATATAATGTCGGTGCTTTTGCTCCTGACGACACTAGTATAAGACTTCATCATCATCCTCCAACAGCATGATACCCTGTTGCTTGAAAAATCACCCTGACGTCAGCATCATCATCGCAATATCACATGCATGATAATTGCCTTCATCGGCACAACCTGATCCATCAGAGGAAGATCCTCTTGCTTAGCCGATACCAAAAGTCTGGCCGATGAACATCCTGATGACGTCACCGTCATATCCTGCTGATGTCATCAGCATATCTGCCTACTGCGCACCTCCTCATATCCGGATGACGTCATCGTCATATTCGCAACATTGGGGGATCTTCATAAGATGAGTGATGTTAGAAATATGACCCCCCGGACCTTGATGACGTCACCACCACATGTCGGCATCAGGATGATATTCGGAAGATAACCAGATATTTGGAAATATCATCCTGATGCACAAATATCATGCTGCACTGTAGCTCCACTATAAGATCGGGGTGATAGATGAATATGCCAGATATTTGAAAAGATCACCCCCCACTAGATAATGCACGAAGCCGACAGGCGGATATCTCCTTGATATCAGCATCATCAGGATGATAAAACAATGAACATGAAGTGATACAACAACATCAGGATGATATTGACTAAGATCATCCTGACGTCCAAAATATGATGACCACGATAAAAATCGGGTCACACTTAGAACTTTACAGCAACATCATCAGGATGATCTTAACAAAGATCACCCGATGTTAAAATATCACCCCGCGAAAGATCATGCAGGCAGAAAATATGATGACCCTCGCAAGCAACACGACGATAACTGGAAATATGATCATGATGATGACGACCCTTAAGAAAAAACAAGTCGGGTCGAACAACTCAGAAAATAACCCCCTCGGAAGATCGGGGTGACATCATCATCATAAAAGGGCAGGGTGATAATTGGAAGATCACCGGATATTTGAAAAATCACCCTCCGCAAGAAAACTAAGGCACATTGTAGCTCATCAGCAGGATCGGGATGATACCCAAACACCCGATATTGAAACATGAAGACCCTGATGAAAAACAAGTCGACAGAGAACATGATGATGATGACCTCCTCCTCAAAGAATATGATGCTGCAGCTAAAAAATGCCGAGGAGGTCTAACACTTAGGAAAATGGGCAAGAGGATACAGGGTTCAAATGAAGCAACCCCCTAAGCATGAAAAATCAGCCCCCAGGTCAAAATGAGTGCTAACACCTCCAAGACTACAAACTAGTAAATGATGCATTCTCTATGCATCTGGTTAGAACCATGGAGGAGGATAGAACAAAGAGATTGAGCATGGAAGCTCAGGAGATAATCTACAGGCATGGAGCCTGGTATATACAATTTGCCACATTTTCATACATGGGGATTGAGGGTTTTGAAGGACCTCCCCTCATGCTGCCAAGGTATCCCACTGATGCAGTGATACTTATGGAGTTCATAAGGTAGAGCTCCACAATGCTAAAAACATACAAGGATGAAAAGAAGTTGCCACCAATTTTGTTTCCAGTCACCATTGGCTGGTACATGTGTCCTGATTCAGAGAACATCAAGAAGGTGATGGTCACCCTGAATAAAATGCAATTGCAGCCTTTTCCACTGATAAGACCATATGATCCTTATGGTAGGATGCAAAAAATAATAGGGAGGCCTATTCACCAAAGGCACCTAGAAGACTTCTGGGCTGACTGTGAAGATGAAGTAGAAGCAAGAAGAAGAAGATATCAAAGGCTAACACTGAATCAAGTTAGAACCTTTGACTGCATCCCCATCCCTCAACAATTGAAGAAAGATGACGGCAGGATAATTGCAGACAAGTATGAGGAGAAGAAGATATATAATGATACCATCTCTGCACCTGACCTCATTGTACAAGAGGACATATCCTTGGACCCCTTCATTGCCAGGACCATACAGCTAACCCAAGCCTGGGTTGATGAACAGATAGAGGCTTTGAAGAAGAAAGGTGTTGCCATTACTGTGGACAACAAAAAGAAGGGGCAGGATATTCCTGATGGAGAGTATGATGATTTCATAAATGAGAAGAGAAAGTCTAAGGGAGATAGGCTCCCTTCACAACAACAACAGAGAAAAAGATGCCCAAGGGGCAAGAAAGTAGATAACGAACCCAAAGGGGTTATTATTGATATAGCAGTGTTTATAGCTGAGGAGGCAGCAACATCAGGATCAGGATCAGGATCCGCCTCACCTCCACGGACAAGAAAAAAAAAGTCCAAGAAAGAAAAGACAGTAGAGGCTGGAATTACTGAGACCCAAGAAGAGGGTCAATCCTCAAAGAAACTAGATGAAGAGGATATCCTCATGGAGGAAGAGCCTGAGGAAGAAGAGGCTCCTTTATTATTCAAAAGGAAGAGGAGAGCTCCACAGGTGGTGGTATCTACCCCACCTAAGAAACAAAGAACCTCCATGAGAGGTGAAATAAGACAACCCCCTACATTGTTACAAGGGGCAGGTAGTGAAGTGCATAGGGAACTTCAGCACAATGTTTTACTTCCTACCATCGTCAAGTTTAAGACCGAGCTTGCAGAAGAGCAGATGAAAGCAACCTCCCAGGCACATGCAGAAGGTCATATCTCACTGGAGGAGACAATAAATTTGTCTGATGATGAAGTTGTACAGGAAGTGGCTTAACAAAAGATGGAAACCCTTACTGCAGGTACACACATGACCCCTCACAAGATCCACCAGTTTAAACTATACTGGAGGAGATAAAGTAAGTGGAAACTGAGAAAGAAAGGAGCCCAGAGAAGATAGCCCAAGAAATCAGGTTAGATACACTAATTGCAGAGGTGACAAATCCTACAATGATAGACGTAACAAAGAAACAGGATGTGAATCCTGAACATCTAGCAGGATCACCTGACAAAGGGCACCCTGCAGAAGAAGTAAAGATGGCAGAACCAGAGGGCCATACTTCAAAACTGAGCCAGCAAAGCCAACATGATACATCAGTAGAGCCTACTATAGTAGATGTTCAAGAAAAGAAAGCTGATGAGAAAGATGTGGTAGAAGATCTTTCCACCAAGGTTCAAGAAATAAGTAGCACAGGTGCAGAACAAATCGTGATTGCAGAACCAAAATCAGCACCTAAAGAGACTTCCCAAGTATCCACGACTGAGAATGTTCCTCAATAGGAGGAAAAGTCAAAAGTGGATGAGGTGATGATTGAAAAAGATCATGATCATCATGATCAACATATAGATACATCACAGGATCCTCCACCTTAGGAAGATGCTCCTCTGGAGAAAGAAGTTCCTCAACAGGAGGATGTGCCACAGGATCAACGTCAAAGTGAGCATCATGAAGAAGAACTAAGGAAATCACCTTCTCCATCACATTTACTGATAGAAATAGGAGATAAAGGTGAACATCATGATGATGTAGAGAAACATGATCAGATACCTCCGTGGTTGGAGAAAGAGGTAAATGCAGAGGTAGATTTTGAAATTCAAGAATTTGATGTCTCTACCTTATTTTCTGAGAATATAATAAAACCTAAGAGGAAGGCCAGAATGACTTCAGCCATTAAGAGGGATCCAACAATTGGGAGAAGGACTGCACAGATTGCAGTACCTATTGTAGAAACAGAGAAAGGTAAACTTACCTTAGATGAGTTTCAGATCAGCATAGTGGACTTAGGATTCGCCAATGAAGACCAAGAGGGTCAAGAGGGCAAAGATATTATTGATTCTTTAATTTAGAAGGTGAAAAGAGAGAAGGAGAAAAATAGGCAGCACAAAGAGCACATTGCTCAGTTGCATGCCTACATAGGAAGGCTGACCAATACTGAAGATACTTCAACTGAACATGCAGTCCCATTGACTGCTATTTCTCAAGAGGAGGTGAATAAATTAGATCTCATGAAATATGAGGCATCTGTACTAAGGAGATGGATGTCATCCACATTGGATGATGCAGAGAAAGTGGTAAAGGCCTCTTTGAAGAGGTGGAATACTCTCAGTGATTCCAAGTCAAAGGTAGATAAATTGCAGATGCAGACAGGCAAAAGGTCCTAGAAATTAGAAAAGGTACTAGACGTCCTGGGAGAAATAAGGAGGATAAATCCTCAGTTGCTTATCAACAAGTAGGTATTGAACAATAATAATGCCTTGTTGGTTGATATATGGTATAAGGACATTCAATTTGAATGTGGAATACTTAGAAGATGCAATAATAAACTGAGAGATATCAGCATGAAGTTGCATGACTTAATGTTTGTTGAGGCAGAAATGTTGGAAACACTAAAAGGAAAAGTGGAAGGGAAAGTAGAAAATCAAGATGAAGAGTTTGCCATCAAAGCTTTACATGGCAACTTCCAATCAGTAGCTGATGATCCACTTGTCCACTTGACAGAAGAAGTTATAGACAAAATAATGAGAATCAAAGTCAAGATGGAAAATTACAATGAGACGCTGCAAAACAGGAAAGACAAACTGGACAGTAGTAAACACAAATACGAGGCACACAAGCACGCCATCATCAAAGCAAAGACTCAGGATGGTGGAGAAATAGATAGAATTGTGCAGTTATATGAGCAGATCTGGAGTAGCATGCAGCCTCATATGCGAAGTCATCATCATCAGGATGATGAAAGTTTGGGAAGCGATGCACATGATGATGATGCACATGAGTCAGATAAGGTAGATGATGATGCAGCATAAAGTAAATATCAGCATCGGATGCTTGGTGAAAATAAGTATTTTTTAGATAGTTGCCAGCTGGCAACTTGTGCCATTTTGATAAGGTTGACGTAGTCAAAGGGAAATCTTGACCGTAGATATTCATAGACAAAACAAGATCATTGATCTCCTTGTAATGGATTCCTCACCTTGTTCTATAAAAGGTGCTGGAATGCCTCCTTTCTATTATTCGAAACTTAATTGAAATCTGTCTGCTGAAGTATTCAGGGCTCATTTCAAAGTTTTTTGTATGCATCTATATCTTTGCATTCTTAATGAATGAGAAGACTTGTTTGATTACAATTCATAGTAAATCTTGAGTAATCAGTGTGTGAATTCTGGATCTATGTTGTGATTTGTTGCATCCTTGGAGTGCATGTCTACTTGCATATGTTGCTTTCATACAAATTCCTTTGAAGTTAGCATCAACTGTATCTAGCTGTGGAATGTCCTGGTGAACATATGGTTTGGTTTTCTTCTCTTCATGACTATATCTGATGTGCATGTGGTTCAAAAGCTAAAGGTTCAACATTAATTTGAAGCATTTCTTTCAATTTCTTTTAAATTTCAGAGCATTTCACTATCACAATTGCAAATAACTTATAATCTCAAGCAAATAACACAAAATATGCAGATATCTCATAGATAATAGTATATCTTTAGCATATTTAGAGACAAAGCATGTATAATTGGTAAATATCATGCAAAGATTTGAATATCCCTGCATCATTTGATCAAGCAACTGTATAAAATGACCTCTTTGTGAAGAATCTTTGCAGAAACAATGTCATGATGATGAACTTCATGTAAGGCCCCAAAATGGAAACAGCAACACACATCAACCTCTGAGTAATGTCAGAAGATTAAGACCTAATCACCGGGATCATGAATTCTCTTAATTCATCGTATCTTTCAAGATGAATAAAGGTTAATGTGTACTTTTATTCTATGCTTGTTTATGACTAACATCATGACCAACATTACTGACCATTTTTTGAAGTTTGTGATGCAGAATATTTGGGGACTTCATGACGCGTGCCCTAGTCCAATGCAGTGTTTTCTTTAGGGGGTTTCAGACTCCTTACGACACTGATGATCACTATTTTGTCTGTTTCTGTTACATAAGATGCAAAGGACACTATGACTCACATTGTAGACCAAGGAAGGATATTCCTCAGGATGTTAGGACTTCTTCTGATGCTAATTATCACTATAATGGAGATTTATTTGTCTATAGTCTTGAAGGACTTTTCCCCTAGCACCCTAGTCTTGAAAGTGCACCAGACTACTTTCCTCCAGATCCAGAATCCTTATCTTCTACAACCTTCCTCTACAAATCCACTACATGAAATCTGATACCTATAACCTGCAATCACAAGGAGTGTGGTTGGGGGTTGTGGTGTTTAGGAGCTAGCTTAGTCAAGCCCTGGAAGGACATTCAAGTCTTCCAAACACCATTGGCAAATAAAGATTGTGTATCCCTGTGGGATAGAGGAAAAAAAATTGATAAATGATCCAAACACAAATAGGTATCACCTCGGAGGTGTATCTCACATGTAGATGAAAATCCTTCAACACATGAGAAGATGAAGCTAAATCTGCAATCACAAACACAACAATATTCTGCTCTGCAACAATGAATATCTTGAATGCTCTAAAATCATAAGTTCACCAAAAGTTCATAATCATCTTCTAGTTTACAAAATGAAACCATTAACATGCTTATATATGCATTCCCTCTTTAAATTTCATAATTCAAACTTAAGATGTTGGCAACAAAACCTTCTAACAGTCACATAACCAATATTCAAATTTGGGGCCTGCCTAAAATAGGGCAGGACTAGGGTGCGAGTGCCCAAGTCCTCAAGCCCTATTTCACGGTAGGATCAAATGCCACAATGTCTCTCAAGCCCCATTTGACATGGGTTTCAGGCCATTTTCTTTCGGGAGGTAAAATGAATATGCAAGATGCAAAACAAGGGACCCAGAGCTAAACTTAGGAGGAAAAAGTCCTAGGAGGACATTTTATGACATAAAATTTAGCCCCCACTTTAATGTATGTATGAATGCAATACCCATACATGCATTAAAGTATGGTCAAAACACAACAAACACGCTAGACACTTGAAGCTAATGCACACACAAAGATTGAGGAACTATTTCTAGCCCCCAGTCTTAGGTAGACATTAGAGAAAACATGTTGCAAACATGCTAAATAGAGTGAAGATAGTAAAAGACATGCAAAACATAGAGAAGATAGTAATAGGCATGCAAGATATGGAGAAGAAAGTATTGAAGACATGCAAAACACGATGAATACAGTGAATGCAGTGATTATTTCTTTTTCATTTTCACATATATAAATGAATGCAAATACAGATGCATGGAAAGTAAAAATCCAACACACAACCCAAAATGTAGGAGGGGCATTTCACCATGCTCTTTGGACTACATATGGGGTAACAGACACACAATAGAAATCTCATAGTGCAGGAGGGGCATTTCACCACGCTCTTTGGACTACACTTGAGAACAAGCATGCCATACAAAACCCAAATCATAGGAGTTGCATTTTGCCTCGCTCTTTGGGCTATACTTGGGAACAAACATGCAATACAAATCCCAAAGCATAGGAGGGGCATTTCACCATGCTCTTTGGACTATACTTGGGAAAAACACATGGAAAACATGAGCGCCATATAGCATGCCAAAAACATACTATACGTCTAAAACATGACAAACAAGGTGATGGAATGAACTTATTGCTAAGTCCCCACCATCTCAAGCATGCTACAGGCACACCTGACAGCTAGGCTTATGCCACAACAACCACCAAAGACATGCTTAAGGGAGGATACAACAACCCCGCCTACTCAAAGGACTTTTGAAATAAAAAGGATGTGCACTAGCTCAAGAGATACACCATCCCCGCCTTCATAGAGGGATTTAAATAAAAGAATATGCACGATATCTTGCCTCTATAGAGGGCTTTAAATAAAAGGATATGCATGATATCTTGCCTCCATAGAGGGCTTTTTGATTGCAATATAAAATAAAGATGTGTACTCACGCGGAGATACAACATCCCGCCTCCATAGAGGACTTACAAACACGCTTCATTAGTACCAAAATCATCAAACAACTTACCTTATATTCCCCCACCTTAGGGTGGTTGATATCATGTACCGATATCAAGCACATTAAGGTAGAGAGAAAACACACAAGGGAACAAGATCTCATGCAAAGCCCATGCCCCCAAAGGTGACATGTACTTTACGATCATCGAATGTTCCCACAAACACACAATGTCCTGTAAGAAGAGAGGTTAGACATCTTTCTCTAAGATAATAACCACATCACATGATAAAAAGCAATGCATGAAAGTAATCACATCAAGAGCCAAGGATATACTACAGATTCAGAAATTGAGTCTAACCATGGGGCTATACTGTAGAGATCTTAGAACTGAGTGTAACCAAGGCAAGACCCAAGATAGACAAAGTGCATGGAGCAACTATATTGTTATGGTTTGTTAGCAAATATAAGATATCACCAAAATATCACACGGAGTGATTCTACTAGCCAAGCATTGGGTAATATATATCAACCCCATCATCATGTATGGACTAGGTCCATTTTTGCTTACTCGCTGAAGGGATACGTGGTCCGTATCAATATTATTTATTTTTTGTCATCCGCCAGCTAGATAGAACCACTAGAAGAAGGTAAACAATAAATCAAGAGAGGAGAACAAGTACCTTAGAGTAATCATGTAGGAAGGTGCCCCCAGGTCACCAACTACAATGCTATGCCCCTAAGGCATGACACACAACAATAAAAATAGAGGAGAAGAAAGATAGAAGAATGATGATACAAATAGAAGAAGCGTCACAACATAGGTAGTCTCTCGGTATCCTTGACCTTACAAGAGTATCAAGGGTCATCCAAGGAGGCCTAAAAAACACATAAACATCACAGGGGAAATACAACACAGAGGAAAAGGGGTAGAAATACTTACCTGATACAACCCAATGCTAACAACATATATATCTAGGAGGATACCACCCTTGAGAGAAACTAGAACAAGTGCTACAATGATTGTGGCTTAGGGAGGGAGAAATACACTTATTCACTATCCTCTTAGGAGGTGGAAGAAGTGATTTTTTTTAGTGATCTCAACATCCATCCATAAGGGATTTAATGTGAGAGACCTTTCCTCATCCACTAGTGCCATATCTTTGGAAGAGAGGGAATAGGAATGAAGGGAAGGTAAGGTGTTGTGAGGATAATTATTAATGTTTGTATCTTTAGTGACATTCAAAGAATATGCAACCAAAGAGAAGGTAGTCAATGCTTTTATATCCGTAGTGATGTCCAAATGACTTGAATATTCAATCAAAGGAGGGAGATTAAGGGTCTTCCCTTCCTTAGTGATATCCAAGGTATGTGAATAATCAACTAAAGGAGGTAGGTCAATGGGATTATCCATAGAGGCTTCATGCACTATGGTAGGGATAGCATTTTTAATATTGTTAAATGAATGCTCATTGTCTATCCATGGAATGTTCTTTGTTAGAGGGGGTTCTTCATTCACTAATGCTTCATCTTGGCTAGAGAGAGCATTGGAATGGAGAGGTGGTGGTGGTTCTTCATTCACTAATGATTCATCTTGGTTAGAGAGAGCATTGAAATGAAGATATGGTGGTATGATGTTAAGGGATGTGTAAATGAATTCATCCTCTTTCGCCAAAGTGTACTCATAAGTGGGAACAACTTTGGGAGAGAGATCATAAGGTAGAACTAAGTTAGCATCATATGTTTTAGCAATAGGAGTCGTAGTGGAATGTTCAATAGAGATAAAGTCATCTAAGGGTTCATCTAAGATATTGAAGTCATCACTACTAAATGTATTATTGGCTATGAATTTAGTGAGATCATCGAATATCAGAGGATATGCTCCCATGAGGCTTGTGAAGCAATCAAAATCAGATATATAGCAAAGAATTTCATGTGGAACACATAGAAATATCAATATCATATATACATGCTATTTGTTTCAAGACTTGAGGATATGCATGAGTAAATTTAGAAAAATTATCAATGCCTATGATGTATGCAAACAAAGCTTCCAAAGATGAATAACAATAAGTCTCCATGATGCTAATTTGAAAGAGTTCAAATACACACAAATTTCACAACAATCAACAAGGCAAAATAAGTGAGACTATTTCGCACCAAAGCACTTGTTTGAGGGAAACAGGTATTGAAAGACATACAGAGTCCACAACAAAGACAATGGGTAGGAGGAAAGAGTACAAAACAACAAGGCCCAATTGATGATGTTATAGGTTTTGATCAAAAGACGTGAATGAAGTGTGTGAACAACTAGTGTTGAAATACACACTGTGTAATTAAAAAGATTCCAATTTTCACACAATTTAATGAAATAAAGCCCAATTTTCAAATGATAATTGAATGAATGCTTTAATATGAATGTAATATATGAAATTAAGGATATTTAGGGTGAATGTAATGAAGCAACACCAATTGATGTTTGCTTATGTGCCTAAAAATGCTCAAATTTTCCACATTTTTCAAATTTTTCAATGCAAAAGCCTAAAAG
Organism: Cunninghamia lanceolata; assembly: GCA_027924645.1. Taxonomy (NCBI): domain Eukaryota; kingdom Viridiplantae; phylum Streptophyta; class Pinopsida; order Cupressales; family Cupressaceae; genus Cunninghamia; species Cunninghamia lanceolata. Next base: position 7,355,692 of record BSBN01000209.1, read on the forward strand.
ATGAAGTGTTGTAAGGAAATTGATAAGGGGAAGAGAATTGAATCCTTGTTATTAGTCCAATAATGTAGAAATATCCTTCACAACACACCTATAATGCAGCTCTAGATAGGTGACAAGGCAAAATCTACTGAAAATGCAAGGTCTTTAAACCCTAATTGTGAAATTAAGACATGGAACTATGTAAAATGATGTATGAATGTTTTATAATCAGATTTATGATGTAAAACAACTCATCTCAGATCTGAAAATCATGTCACAAGTTCTACAATGCTCAATGCAAGTGCAATTTTAAAGAGAGTTGAGTGAATATGCCAGTTATTATTGAAATTGACTATGTGAAAATGCAAAATCTAAGATGTAAATGCAAAAACACACTATGATGAAACACTAAAATCAGAAATTAGTTCAGAAAGAGTGTTTAAAAGAGTATTAAAATCTTCAACAAGGTTTTAACTACAAACCCTAGCTAATGCAAAGATTAGGTTTTATGAAAAATGCACAATTTCAAGCAAAATCTAACAAATTAAGCATGAAATGCAATGAAAAATGATTAATTAATTATGTAATACTATAATTTATATCAGATCTAATGAAAATATCAGAAATATAATGAAATTTAATGAAATTATGTCAAAATACAAGTCTAGGATGCCAATTTTTTCAAAAATTTCAATTTTTTTGTAAATTTTCAAATGCAATAAGATGAAAATTAAATGAATGAATGTAAATCTAAAGTACAACACTTAGCAAGGTGCATAATTCAAATAAAACATGGGTTCACCAAAATGTTTTATAGGAAAAGGGGGAAGATGGGATTGATAGAATAGATCCACCTTTCACTACAAACATTCAAGGACATTTCAACCAAGTTGAATCACACCTTTTGCAAGAGGATTCATCTATAGGTTAAGGGTCACTTGTAATGATGTGGAAATTTAGAAATTGTCAATTAATGTATTAATTTAATGTTCAAATATGCTCAAAACCTTAATTATGCAAAATCGTAAGCAAACAGATAAATTACGACAAATGCTCGTAGACCAAGACAGTAGATAGGGATTAGTTACTACCAATTTTTTGAAGTTTGTGATGTAGAATATTTAGGGACTTCATGACTCGCGCCCTAGTCCAATGTAGTGTTTTCTTTAGGGGGTTTCCAGACTCCTTACGACACTGATGATCACTGTTCTATCTGTTTCTGTTATGGAAGATGCAGAGGACACTGTGACTTGCACCATAGACCAAGGTAGGATATTCCTTAGGATGTTGGGACTTCTTCTAATGCTAATTATCACTTTCATCAAGATTTCTTTGTCTACAGCCTTGGAGGACTTTTTACCTAGCACCCTAGTCCTGAAAGTGCACCAGACTACTTCTTTTAGCTAGATACAAAATCCTTATCTTCTGCAATCTTCCTTTGCAACTCCACTCCACAAAATCTGATACCTATAACCTACAATCACAAGGAGTGTGGTTGGGGGTTGTGGTGTTTAGGAGCTTGCCTCAGTCAAGCCCTAGAAGGAAATTCAAGTCTTCCAAACACCATTGCTAGATAAAGGAGTGCGTATCCCTATGGGACAGAGGCACAACAAATTGATAAATGATTCAAACACAAATAAATATCACCTTAGAGGTGTAGCTTGCATGTAGATGAAAATCCTTCAACACATGAGAAGATGAAGCTAAATCTGCAATCACAAATACAACAACAATATTCTTCTTTGCAACAATGAATATCTTGAATGCTCTAAAATCATAAGTTCATCAAAAGTTCATAATCCTCTTCAAGTTTACAAAATAAAACCCTAAACATGCTTATATATGCATTCATATTTTAAATTTCATAATTCAAACTTAAGATGTCAACAACGGAACCTTCTAATGGTCACATAACCGACATTCAAATTTGGGGCCTGCCTAAAATAAGCTAGGACTAGGGCATGAGCGTCCAAGTCCTCAGGTCCTATTTTAGGGCAGGGTCAAATGCCACAATGTCCCTCAAGCCCCATTTGACATGGGTTTCAGGCCATTTTCTTCTGGGAGTCAAAATGAATATGCAAGATGCAAAACAAGGGACCCATGAGCTAAACTTAGGAGGTAAAAGTTCTAGGGGAAATTTTATGACATAACACAATCAAAATGATGCCACAACATCTAGGGAGCTTATTCCAATCCAAAATAACATAGCATAGGACTATGATTGGTGTTTCCCTTGTAATCAACCCCATATCTAGGCTACATGCTCGAATGGAGTGCTAAATCAAGTCCTCATGGTACAAAATGCTTCTGTTGTTCCACAAAATGTACCAAATGATACACATGAACAACAAGGTACTCATCAAGAGCATGGTCATCATGATGTTACTCTCATGGATTGGCGAGGTGAAGAATTTTTTGAGTCAGTCAACCTCAAAGACACAATTAGCCCTACAACTCCCTAGTAGCCAATACAAGGGCAAACAAGAGAGTTGTTGACATAGGAAAACAAGATGATAAGGGGCATAATAAGGCTTCCACAAGTCACTAAGGTACTGCTAGTCCCTTTTCCACACCAAATTTTCAAATTCTACCAAGGGATCAGGTTGTGACAAACAAGGACCAGCCAAGAAGCCAACCATAACCATTGTAAACACAAGGAGACAATGCTATTCTTAGGGACAACAAAAGGTAAGTATGATTGCTTTTAGTATTTTAGAGCATATGAACAAGGAAAATGTTAGCATGTTAATGTGGGATTCATTGTCCCTTCTTGGGAAAAAGGATCTATTACAAAAAGCCTTGTATAACCTTACCCTGTCAAATGAGCCTCAAAAAGAGTAGCCTAAAGTTTTACTTACCAATACTCCCCAATCCAAAAGTGAACAGAAAACTAAAGAGGTCAAACCACCTCCATTCTATGTGTTTTTGATCACTGGCTATCACTTTGTCCATAACTGCATGATTGACTCATGAGAAAGCATCTCTGTGATGCCAAAACAAATAGTAGACAAACTTGGACTAGCATATGAGCCTCTTACCAAAGGAGTAGTGCAGCTAGATGGGACAATCATAAACACAGTTGGGGTCATCAAAGGTTTGAGTCTTACTTTGCATGCTTGTCCAAACTTTGCCATACCACAAGACGTATATGTAATAGACCTACCACCCTACTTTTCCATATGCTTTTCCAAAGACTTCACTACAAAAATAGGGGGTTATTAATATTTTGATTGGTCACACATGTTTTTAGAATAAGATATGGCACTAGGGTGACTGTAAAATCAGAACCAATAGAAAAAGATCACATAGAACCTTATGTCCCTAGTGTTGTCAATGCAAACCTTACTGTCCATGACTAATAAGAACACCCTATTGTCCAAGAGCATAACACTCCCACAGAAGATATACCTAATTTTCTTTTGGGTGAATGGGTAGTTGAGAATCATGAGGTTGATTTATACAAACATTTGGAAGAGGCAAGACTTGGTATTTAAATGAATCATGAATAAGGTTCTGTTGTTCCTAACTTGATAAAGGATGACAAACAACAGTCTAAGCAGATATGACAAATTTTTTGATGGGTCAAGGAGTAAAAATGATGCTGGTCGAGGGGCAATGCTTGTGTCTCCTAAAGGTTAGAAGTACTACTCAACTTTTAGATTTTGTTTCAGTTGTACGAACAACATAGTAGAGTATGAGGCCCTTATTCATGGCCCATAATGGGCAAGAAAGAGGAAGATTGGATGCTTGCAAGTGTTTAGAGATAGTGAACCCATTGTAAATAAGGTAAGGGGCTTAAATGTCACAAAAAATGATTTGCTCAAGTCTTATAAACATAGAGTTTGGGATGTTATTGAGGAATTTCATGCCTTCAACTTGTCCATACCTAGAAATAATAACAAACATGCTAATAGGTTGGATGCTATTACAATATAATATCTCAAGTGATATTAGCAACTGTGAGGCCTAAATTTTATAGTTGCTTACATTAGTTCATCTCAGACTATTAGATTATGTTGCTTTTAGTATATACTTTATGTCTGTGAGTTATTTATGTTGCTACATTATGGAAGTTATGTTCTAAAAATTATAATTGAACTTTATAGATTGGATGATATAGTTATTTTGATTTAACTTTATGGATGTTATATATTTCAGAGTTATATTTGAATTTATGATGAGATGTTTTATAGATCTTTATTCATGTGTTAAGAGAATTTATTAAATGAACTAGTTGTTGTAAGTTAACATTTTAATAAATTATTTGATCATGAATGAGTTAGGATGTGTAAGCACTTTTGCTTATGCATGTATTACATTGCTTCGACTATATATATTCATTGATGTATTGATAATTTAAAATGAGTGTGCAGGTGGGTGGCCAGGATAAATATTCTCAGAGACTTCTCAAGAACCTTCCTCTTGTGCTTCCCTGTTAGCCTAGTCTTACCCATGGAAGGGTTAAAGACTAATGTGTCATGTATTTATTTTATCATTTATTTTATTTATTTATTTTTATTGACTCTACTTTTCATTTTTTTTATTTTTATTTATTTGAAATCTTGTGGGGAAAGAATTCATTTATTAATTATTAATTTTGCCTTGTGTTATTCGAATGGGGATAGGGAAGAGTTAATGCTTTTAATTATTTTGAAATTTTAAAATAAGGAGAAGATTCTCCTTTTTGGTTATTTTGGGGAAGGGATAATTTATTTTGGGGATTTGGGGATTTTTTATTTATGATAGTGGAGGGAATATTATTGCATGGCATTTTTTATTGGCATGGAAAATGGTTGTACAAGGGGAGGAAATATGGGGAATGAAGAAGATGGGAAAATTTGAGGGAAGAAATGAAGAAGATTTTTGGGTGAATTGCTTTTGAAGGATTTGCACAATCTAGGCTCTCCCTAACTTGGAGAGCGCTGAGGTAGGATCTTATTTCTCTTGTATGTATGCAATTTATGATAAGGATTTTTATTGCATGAAATTATTTGTTTGATGGTTGAGTCTTTTGTTTTGTGTTAATATTTTTGTGGGAAATTGGGTTGTTCTGGGAGCGGCACTCTGAATCAGATGAGCACCTCCCATGTAATGGGGTAAAGAGATGTGGACCTCTCTTGGGGACAATCTGGATGTGATCAGTGTGTAATTCTGTGTGGTGGAAGGTTGTGGTGATTTTTGAAGAGATAATCTGGTTATCTTGGAGGGATAAGTGAGTTCCAGGTATAAAGATTTGGGAGGTTGAGGAGTGCTGTGTGGTGGTGGTAATGTGTTGGAGTGTTGGTGTTTTGTTGTGTTGAAGAAGAATATGATATGAGAGTTGTGAATGAATTTTGTTGGTAATCCCCAAGAGGGAAGACTTTTCCCCTCTCTCCCCCTTATGGAATCCATTTATGGATACCATTTTTTGTGAGTTGGCCATTGGGGTTGTTTTCTATGTGTTAATGTATTTTGGTTCTTTCTGTGATGTGTACTATGTTTTTGCATGTTGCCATCTGATTCTTGGAAGCCTCCAGCTTCGGGGTGGGGTTGTGATACAACCCCTATGGCAGGGAGTGAGTAGTCTTGGCCATTCCTGTTGTCATAGTTGTTGCAAGGAAGATTTGTTGAAGTCTAAAGACCCTGTTGTACAAGAAAACTTCTGGGATGAAAGTTATTAAAAACACTATCTATGTTTATTGTGAAAAAAGGACATGAGGCCATATGTAACTTTTGTGGAATGAACTTTGCAAAAAAATACTAAAATTGTATTATATTGTGTTACTCCTTGTAATAGGTTTGTATCATTCCTAGATTTGTATTTGAACTATGAAAATTATACAATATAGTTGTAATTATAATGTTCCACGTTATGTAAGAAATTAATCATTCCTACTATGTTTTATATATATATATATTAATCATTCCTACATTATGCAAGAAATTAATAAATAAGAGTTTACCTATGTTATGTAAGAAATTTAATCATTTCTTATATATTTTGTATTAGTTAAGCTTCATTTTCAAAATATGAGTATTCTTTTAAAATTAATTGTTTATTCACAGAATTATATAGTGATGTATATATAAGAGCATATACTCATAAATGAATATAAACTAAACTTCATAATGGATTAAAATTATTCCTTATATATATGTATGTATTATAAATGCATTGACTCTAAGGTTGTAAATATTTAATATTATTTATATATAAATAAATATACATGAATATATATTTAATATTATATAAATTGAAATGGATACATAGAATTGATTATGGTCAAGAATTAGAGAAAAGGAATTTAAGATATATTTTTTTAATAATTAAGATTTATAAATATTAGAATAAATTTTATTAGAGTTTTTTTAGGGCAACGACCATGGGCCGGCCATGGGAAGCCCCACAGCCTCCCCACAGGTCGTAGCCTGTGGGGGCCGTGGAGGCCCTCCTTTGGGAGGCTGTAAGACCAGCTGCGGACCCTCCCAAAAGAGGGGGGCTACAACCAATATGTTTATTCTTGTTTTTTAGTTTTTAAACAAATAAAAAAACAATGGCTCAGCTGCTGATATTATATTGTGAGATTTGCAAAATTGTATTCCTGATAGAAAATTTATTATACCAAACCCTATATATATTTATATAATATATATACATATAAAACCATAAATGTTACTCCAACTGAACCTACAAAATCCTCCTTCGACCTTTTCACTTGTACATGCACGGAACAAAACACCAGAATGCCATGTTAAAAAAAAATATGAGAGAAGGTAACCTTGCAAATGGGGAAATAATCAAATGAATTGATATTAAATGAGCAATACGGGAAAAAGAATTGTCAAGCAAATTGACAATCTGGTTATAGGAAATTACTAATTTAGTCTCTCACATTTATAATTATTTAAAATATGAGTTATTGTATTTCTATGTTCCAATATTTCTCTTAAAAAATTTAGGTAAAGAAAATTAATTCACTTGTAAATTAGTTTTTTATTGTAATGTATTACTCATTTAGTTTTATTTTATTTTAAAATGTATTTAGTTGGTAATTAAATAAGTCACCAACCCTAAATGTTTGTTAATCTTATTAGAATAATAATATTTATACCTCCTTAAATATAAAATATAACATGTTTTAAATATAAAATATAACATGTTTTTAGGATAATTCGGTATGAATGAGTATTGATACTTGTATAATATTTAGTTTTATTAATGGTTAATCAAGAAAATTTTGTGGTCATTCCATAATTAGTCAGTTAATAGTGTGGCCTAGCTAACACCAAATATTTCTTTAAAAATCAAATAGAATAAGTTTTCTAGAAATAATGGTAGGGAAATAATCCATTATATATATATATATATATATATATTCTATTTTCATTAGTGTACTTCTAAACTATTAATTAATAAAACTAAGTTAAATATGTTGTAACTATGTTATCCTTAGACTTGATCAATTTAGTTATAGTCTTTCTTTACCTTATAGTCTTGGAGATTTAGTCACTAGATATAATTAATTATCATCTAGACCCTAACTTGACAAATTGTGTATGATAGAGTGTTATCTACAATAATCCTTTTTACGATAGTGACACTATAAGTGAGCCTTAGCTAAAATTGTAATTTAAGTTTCAAATTTCAAATGTCTTTATGTTTTGAGTGGAAATAATATTATTAGGAAAAATATTTTTCCATATTAACCTACTTGTTTGGCTAGCATACAAGTGGGCTTGTCATGGGCATGACATTTGGTATCAGAGCCCATGTTTCCACACTTTGGGAACTTTAGGGATTTAACTGTATGTGACTAAAACCTGCAATTAACTATTTTCTTAAAGGATGCCTCCCAAATGTAAGCACACTCATTCAGTATCTCAGCCTGCTCAACCTAAGTCCAATCACTAGGAGGTACCTATAGAAAAGAACACTCAGGTCTTACAAGCATTATAGTAATTGATTGATGTAGTCCAAATTAGGCTACCACCTACAACTCAGCCATTGCCTAGGGATCAGTCTCATCTTTATTCTGAGGAGCATGTTTTAGCACACCATGGGCTCAGTAGGAGTCTTACATAGAACATAGAAGAACATCTTGAGGAAGGGGTAGGTGAATCAAGACACCATGTTCCTCCATGTATCAATCAGGTGGAAATCTTTGAGGCACCTAGGGCACCTATTTATATAGATAGATAGATTAGGGAATTCCTCCACCTCCAGCCCCCACATTTTTCTGGTACTTTTGAGGGTGTGGAGGTAGAATCTTAGATATTGAACCTTGAGGGTTGCTTTAAACTCAAATTATACAAAAGAAACCTCAAGGAAAGGTTGGCCATTCATTTACTTAGAGGAGATGCAGCCACTTGGTGGTGCCAGGAGGAGAGGAAGGGCCACATTATTGTTGACACATTGACTTGGGAAACCTTTCTAGAGCGGTTAAGGAAGAGGTATATTTTAGAGCACTTTAGGCAGAAGAAGATAGATGAGTTCCATGATCTTCAACAGAGGGGGCTCACAATGGCTTAGTATGAAAACAAGTTTCTAGAATTGCTTCTGTACATAGACTACATTCATGAGAAGAAGTTGATGGTTAATCAATTTGCTAGGGGACTTAACTATGGGATAGCTAGACTAGTATGTTTGACAGATCCTCAGACCTTATAGGAAGCAATAAAGAAATATTTAATTGCAAAAGAGATACTTCCTAGGAACCAGGGGAACCAAGAACATTTCAGGAGCCATGACCAACCTGAACAAAACTAGAATTTCCCTAGATCATCGGTGCCTCAGGGAGGTGGATCCAGGAATAATGTTTTTCCACCCAGACCACCACAACATCAGTAGTAGCAACAGGGTCAGAAACCTATGACTAATCAGGGAGAACCCTCTAGGAATTGGCAATCTCAGCCTTAGTGTAGGGATCAGAGACCACTGGCATAGAATATGGGACCAACCTGTTCACAATAGACATTCAGGGGTAGTAAGTCTAGTTTTAGTAGACTAGCCTTTCAACAACTGACTCAGGCACCTCCTAGAGGTCCTTGTTATACTTGTGGTGGCATTGGACATATTGCTCAAGATTGTACTTGTAATTTATCCTCAGCGGGAGGTCAGTAGCCAACTCATTTTGAGCCTACAGTTGGGGATGTGGGGAAGTCACATAGGGTTTTTGCAGTGGTCAACAACTGTCAGGTAGAACATTAGGCTACAGTCATAGATACTCAAGGTAAAATTGGTAAGGTTTCAGTATCTATACTTTTTGATTCTGGGGCTATAGATTCATTCATATCCCTGCTTATAGTGAATAAATGTAGGTTGGTGGTAGCTAAGCAGGAAGTTGATTGGGATGTAGAATTAGCCATATGAGCCAAAATATCGGTTAACTCTTTGGTCAGGGATTGTCAGCTATAACTTTGGGTTTTGCACTACTGCAGTGGACCTTCGAGTTCTTCTCTTAGGATTGTATGATGTTTTGCTAGGCATGGATTGGATTAATGCACATGATGCTAAGTTAGACTATCAAAACAAAACAATTGATTGTCTTAACAGGGTGGGAGATTCAGTGAAAATTTTAGGGATTCAGAGACCAGTATCTTTGAGAATGTTTTCCATGAAGCAGCTTAAGCATAACATGCGCAGGGGTTGCCAACTTTTCACCATATCCATTAGTGATAGATTAGAAGAAGGATCTAGAACCTCTTTAGATGATCATCCTATCCTATGGGATTTCATTGATGTGTTTCCTTCAGAGCTTTTGGGAATGCCACCTTGGTGGGAGATTGACTTTCACATTCATCTGGTACTAGGAACATAACCTATTTCTAGGACTCCTTATTGTATGACCACTTAGGAGCTCCAGGAACTCAAAATCAGTTGGAGGAACTCCTTGAGAAGGGCCACATACACCCTAGTGTCTCTCCATGGGTTGGACCTGCTATCTTTGTCAAGAAGAAGGACGGGTCACTTCACCTTTGCATTGATTACAAGAAGTTGAACAAGCTTACAGTAAAGAATCGTTGCCCACTGCCTAGGATTGATGGCTTGTTTGAGCAAATTTAGGGAGCTAAGGTATTTTTAAAGATTGATTTGAAGTTAGGGTATCATTAGTTGAGGATTGTAGAAGCAGACATTCACAAGATAAATTTTTGTACGTGTTACGATCATTATGAGTTTAGAGTAGTTCCCTTTGGGCTAACCAATACCCCAACAATGTGTATGAGCCTTATGAATGGAGTTTTCCATACATTCCTTGACAAGTTTGTGGTTATACTCCTTGACAACATCTTGATATATTCTTGCATAGAGGAGAATATGAGGAGCACTTGAAGATGATTTTATAGTGTTTGAGGGAGAATCAATTGTATGTGAATTTAGCAAAGTGTGATTTCTTTTATACAGAGATTTAGTACTTAGGCCACATCATCTCAGGAGATGGCATTGCAGTATATCTATCCAAAGTTAAGGCTATCTTAGAATGGCTTGTCTTGACTAATGTAACTAAGATTAGGAGTTTTATGGGGTTGGCTAGATATTACAAAAGATCTGTTGAGGGTTTCTCTAGGATTACACATCTAATCACCTCCCTTCAGAGACGAGGAGAAAAGTTTGTATGGACGGAGTAATGTGAAAAGGATTTTCAGATCCTAAAGCAGAAACTCACTAGCACTCCCATTCTAGCTATACATGATCCTACAACTGACTTTGTGGTATGCAACAATGCTTCCATTGAAGGTTTAGGTGCAGTCCTTATGCACGAAGGATGTGTTATTGCTTACAAATCCTGCAAGTTGAAAGTCCATGAGCTCAATTGTCTGACACATGACTTGGAGCTTGTAGCTATTGTTCATGCATTGATGAGATGACAACACTTCCTTTTGGGTCATTGTTTTGAACTTCACTCCGATCACCATAGTTTGCAATACATCTTCACATAGCCTAGTCTTAATGCTAGGCAACGATGATGGATGGATTTTCTTTGTGAGTATGATTATGACGTGAAGTATATTAAGGGTAAGGAGAATGTTGTAGCTAGTGCTTTGAGTAGGAGGCATGGAGTGTCCTATTTATTTTTGCAAACTGATTTGTGAGGACGTGTTGTAGATCTTTTACCCCAGGATCCTTGGTACAATGAGGCAGTACAAGAGTTTTGACTCCATGGGTTCTTTGAGGACAAGTTTGAGGGATATTCATTAGATGCAGATGGCTTGCTGAGGCATTGCAAACATATTTATGTTCCTCCTTTGGTGGATCTGCGATCAGTTATTTTATCAGAGGCACATAGAGCTCCTTATGCAGCTCACCCATGAGTCAAAAAGATGCATGCAGACCTTCAAAAATTGTATTTTGGGCTGGTATGTGGAAAGATATATCTAACTTTGTTGCCCGATGTCTTGAGTGTTAGAGGGTAAAGGCCGAGCACTAGCACCCAACAGGGATGTTATACCCTCACATCATTCCTGAGTGGAAATGGGATGTTGTTTTGATGGATTTAATTGTAGGACTCCTGATGTCAGCTCAAAGGCATGATGCCATTATGGTCACTGTTGATAAGTTAACCAAGGTAGCACACTTTTCACCTATGAGGTCATCATATAATTCAACTTTAGTAGCAAGAGTTTTTCTTGATGATATTGTGAGACTTCACGGCATACCTCGGAAGATTATTTCTGATAGGGACCTAATTTTTACCTCATCTTTCTAGAGATCTCTTCAGTAGGCCCTAGGAATGTAGCTTAATTTTAGTACAACATATCACCCTGAGACAGATGGGCAAATAGAGAGGGTGAATCAAGTTTTATAGGATATGTTGAGGATGTATGTTATCAATCAACAGTCTAAACGGGAAGACTACCAATATTTAGTTATGTTTTCTTACAATAATGGACATCATAGCTCCCTAGGCATGGCTGCATTTGAGGCATTGTATGGTAGACCTTGCAAGACTCCCTTGAGTTGGGATCATCTAGAGGACAGAGTTGTGGTGGGACCTGATTTAGTTTAGGAAATGGAGAAGCAGGTGATCCAGATTTGAGAACAATTGTAGATAGCACAGGACAAGAAAAAGCAATATACAAATGCCAAGATAGTGGATAGGACCTTTTAGGTCAGAGATAAAGTGTTTTTCTGAATTCGCCCTCATTAGAGTCCCATTCGTTATGGGAATGGCTCCAAGTTGGCACCTTAATTTGTAGGTCCTTTTGATATCCTTGACAGGATTGGCCCAATTGCTTACTAATTAGCATTGCCACCCAACCTATCTCACATTCATGATGTTTTCCATGTTTCCATTCTTAGAAAGTACATGGCAGATTTATCTCATGTTCTGGATTGGGATGCCCTATAGGTGACGTAGGACAGGCAGTTCCATTGGAGCCCATACCCATTTTGGATCGTCGAACCTTGGCCCTTTGGGGATGAGTGCTGGAGTAGGTCAGTGTCTAATGGGACCACCTTGATGAGTCTTTAGCCACATGGGAGGAATCTACTCAAATGAGGACCTTATACCCCCATCTCTTTGAGGGCTTCTAGGAGGAAGCCTAATATTAAGAGGGGGAGGATGTGATGTCTAACTTTTATAGTTGCTTACATTAGTTCATCTCAGACTATTAGATTATGTTTCTTTTAGTATATAATTTATGTGTGTGAGTTATTTATGTTGCTACATTATGCAAGTTATGTTCTAAAAGTTATAATTGAACTTTATATATTGGATGATATAGTTATTTTGATTTAACTTTATGGATGTTATATATTCGGGAGTTATATTTGAATTTATGATGAGATGTTTTATAGATCTTTATTCATGTGTTAAGAGAATTTATTAAATGAACTAGTTGTTGTAAGTTAACATTTTAATAAATTATTTGATTATGAATGAGTTAGGATGTGTAAGCGATTAAATTCTTATGCATGTATTACATTGCTTCGACTATATATATATTCATTGATGTACTAATAATTTAAAATGAGTGTGCAGGTGGGTGGCTAGGATAAATATTCTTGGAGACTTCTCAAGAACCTTCCTCTTGTGCTTCCCTATTAGCCTAGTCTTACCCATGGAAGGGGTAAAGACTAATGCGTGTCATGTATTTATTTGATCTATTTATTTTTATTGACTCTACTTTTAGTTATTCTTATTTACGTTTATTTAAAAGAATTCATTTATTAATTATTATTTTTCCTTGTGTTATTCGAATTGGGATAGGGAAGAGTTAATGCTTTTAATTATTTTGAAATTTTAAAATAAGGAGAAGATTCTCATTTTTGGTTATTCTGGGGAAGAGATAATTTATTTTGGGGATTTGGGGATTTTTCATTTATGATAGTGGAAGGAATATTATTGCATGGCTTTTTTTATTGGCATGGAAAATGGCTGTATGGGGGGAGGAAATATGGGGAATGAAGAAGATGGGAAAATTTGAGGGAAGAAATGGAGAAGATTTCTGAGTGAATTAGTTTTGAAGGATTTGCACAATCTTGGCTCTCCCTAACTTGGAGAGAGCTGAGGTAGTATCTTATTTCTCTTGTATGTATGAAATTTATGATATTGATTTTTATTGCATAAAATTATTTGTTTGATGGTTGAGTCTTTTGTTTTGTGTTAATGATTTTGTGGGAAATTGGGTTGTTTTGGGAGTGGCACTCCGAATCAGATAAGTGCCTCCCATGTAACGGGGTAGAGACATGTGGACCTCTCTTGGGGACAATTTGGATGTGATCAATATGTAATTTTGTGTGGTGGAAGGTTGTGGTTATTTTTGAAGAGATAATTTGGTTATCTTGGAGAATAAGTGAGTTCTGGGTATGAAGATTTGGGAGGTTGAGGAGTGTTGTGTGGTGGTGGTAATATGTTGGAGTGTTGGTGTTTTGTTGTGTTGAAGAAGAATGTGATATGAGAGTTGTGAATATACTTATGTGATTTTGATATAGTAAGGAAAAATGAATTTTGTTGGCAATCCCCAAGAAGGAGGACTTGTCCCCTCTCTCCCCCTTATAGAATCTAGTTATGGATGCCATTGTTTGTGAGTTGACCATTGGGGTTGCTATGTGTTAATGTATTTTAGTTCTTTCTGTTATGTGTACTTTGCGTTTGCATTTTTCCATCCGATTCTTGGAAGCTGCCAGCTCGGGGGTGGGGTTGTGATACAACCCCTATGGTAGGGAGTTGAGTAGTCTTGGCCATTCCTATTCTCATAGTTATTGCAGGGAAGATCTGTTGAAGTCTGAAGACCCTATTGTACAAGAAAACTTCTGGGATGAAAGTTATTAAAAGCCCTATCTATGTTTATTGTGGAAAAGGATGAGGGCATCTGTAACTTTTGTGGAATGAACCTTGCAAATAGATACTAAAGTTGTATTATATTGTGTTAATCCCTGTAATAGGTTTGTATCATTCCTAGATTTGTATTTGAATTGTGAAAATTATATAATATAGTTGTAATTATAATGTTCCATGTTATGTAAGAAATTAATTATTCCTTCTATGTTTTATATATTATTTAATCATTCCTATGTTGTGCAGGAAATTAATAAATAAGAGTTTACCTATGTTATGTAAGAAATTTAATCATTCTTTCTATATTTTGTATTAGTTAAGCTTCATTTTCAAAATATGAGTATTATTTTAAAATTAATTATTTATTCATGGAATTATATATTGATGTATATACATAAGAGCATATACTCATAAATGAATATAAACTAAACTTCATAATGGATTAAAATTATTCCTTATATATATAGTGTAGAAAAATGGGGAATCAAGATGGAAGACTTCATATCCCACACTTTCACACACTAAAGCATTCGGGAAGCAAGGGAGAAGTTTAGAGATAAAATACTTATTTCCTATGTTCCTATTTTCTACTAATTAGGTCTGTGTGACTGTTTTGATCAAGTTTTTACAAGCTAGTATCTTTCACTAAGCATGAAACCCTAAATTACCAATTAGACTGTAATAACTTATTTTCTGACAGAGATATGGATGAAATGATTACATAAATGGAGAGGAAACAACATAGAGACAGTGTACTCAGAAATAGGGCCTGTAATGGACTAGGGCGCTAGTGCCAGTGTCCTGAAAGTTTCTAACTGTCGAGATCTTCTACACCAACTATCTTATAATCTCCAGTGGCTTCCATATCATGAAGAAAATATCTAGTTGGACTAGGGCATGAGTGCCAGTGTGCCAAAAGTCTCACAATCTTGAAATCCAAAACTCTATGATGACTGTGTCTATAATACCTATCTTCTTGTGACTCCTTTTCGTCAGATCTTGTCAAATTCAACCTACACATTCAAAAGGAGGAGAAATAAGGTTGTGGCTATATAAGAGATTGCCTTAGTCAAACCCTATTTTTGATATTCCTACCTCAACGATAAGTAAGGATAAAAATCTGCAGATGTGTGTGCTCATCTAACAAATGTGTATGTAGAAATTTAAAACCTTAGATGACTCAAGCATCAAGGAAAGATCAACACTTTGCTTCACTCAATGAAACAAACACAACTTCACCTCAACGAGATGAAAATAATAAAGACTTGCATGAAAAAGAAGGCGAGGCAGCCATTTTCGCAGAGGAATTCCAAGCTCGATGTTGGAGGCTTCAACCCTTCTCCTGATCATACAAAAGGTGTACAAACCCTAGGAAGAGCAAGATAGTCTCAATAGCTTGATTCCTAATCTCCATCAAATGTCTCCATGATAGAAAATTTAAATAACTTCAAGAGCTTCAATAAGTTGCTGATCTTCAATGGCAATTTCAATAGAATTTTGGCATAAAGCTTGCATATAGATTGTGTATGTCAAAATGATTTTCAAATGTCTTTAAATATCTAAACTTAGGAATTTCAAATTTTAAAATAAGATGTCAACATCATGTGAAAAATGAAATTTCAAAAATGGAATCTCGAAATGCATGGCGGGAGCCAACACCCCACCAAAATTCAAAACCCTAGGAAATAGGGTAGGACTAGGGCACGAGTGCCCAAGTCCAAGCCCTAATTTTTTAGTCAAGTCTGCCTTAAGGGGGTCTAAGAATTCCAAATCCAAACTTTCTTTTCACCTTCAGTCTTCAGTTATCCCAAAATATGGCATTTGTTTAGTTAGACATATGTCAATCAGGGTTTAGGAAGGTCTGAAATAAACTAGGTTGAAAGGACACCAAAGGAGAGGAGCTAAACTATGAGAAATTATACCATTTAGCCCCCACTTTAGTGGCCATATGACACTACGTGCATATGAAACTAAAGGAATGTAAATACATCAATCATGAAAAGGATACCCAAAAGGATACCATAGAGGATGACAAAGTGTTATTGTAGAAAAGGAAGAAGCCCCCAAGTTTGTAATCCTGCAAGACCACAAACTTAAGTACTGCAACCTGCAAAGGAACACTTGTCAAAAAATCCAAAAATTAAATCAACCTGCAACCAACACACCAATTTGTCAGTCATAAACAATGAGGGGTTGATGATGAGACATGATGAGGGAGGAAATTGAGGGAGATATATGCCCCCCTTGTTTATGCTTGCTTAGTTAGAAAAGGAGAAACAAGGAGAATATCTATGCGCGTCGATTTCAAGGAAACTTTATGAGAAATGCATTGAGAGGGTTGTTTTTACAAACAACACCCAATCACAACACATTAGGTAGGATGGCAGGCAAAACAAAGATTCCAACGCAACAAACAGAATGAAAATATGAGTTTGACATCTCAAGATAGAGGCTTGTGATGAAAACTATTTAATTTTGCACCTAGATAGTACTAGGAATTCTCATCTATTTACTATATGTAAAGGGAGTTTTCACTTTTCAATATTCATTCTTACTTGTCATTGTGTAGAGGAGAGAAGGAGAAGGAGGAAGAGACCAACAATGTCGGCCCAATGTCCATACCAGATTCTGAGATTGGAGATGCTCCAAGCTCGGGTGGCAGAGAGACGCTTCAAGGCTAAGGTAGGGTCCTAATCCTTGCTTATGTCATCATTCTTTCTATTGTCTTTAGATTTTGTTGTTATACATGCCGCATAGGATATTTTGGACAAGGGTCCCCAATAGGGGCACCCAGGTCCACTCAGGGTGCATGTGTCTCACCAGGGCACCCTAGTCCTCCTGGGGTGCCCAAGTCCAGAAAGGACAAGGGCACCAGGAGAAGGACACTAATTGTTGTTGTAGATACTAAATGGTGATATTATGTTGTGTACTGATTCAAATTCTCACTGTTTGTCATGTAGGTCATCCCTGATATGTGAGAGTGATGTAGGAGCATCCCTGGTTCAAGAGTAATCTTGCATCAACAAAAAACATTTGCATTTTAGTCATTTGCAGTTCAGTTTGTTTTCTTTCATTTTCTAGTTTAGTTTAGTTTAGGCAGTTCAGTCAAAAGTAGTTTTGTATTTTGGTCTGCATTGTACCATAGTTGCATTTCACACCTTGCGGAGCTGGACTTAGCATCTAAATTCATTCATCTACATCATATCTAGAATTTAGAGCATTTGGATTAAGTACCAGAAAGTTATCACTATCAGAAGATCAACGATTTTATTAGAACAGAGCATCCTGACAGTCTCTGATAATCAACTAAAGGAGAAGACTTATGGAGCATTCCTCAACTTGTGGAGATTAATGACACATCATTCAACAATCTTTAGTTCATGGCCAACCTTCCCTGAGATCCGCACATCATTTCATTCATTTGCAGAGGTGTTCTACATGATTAGGTCTGACCTATCCATGTACACACGTTACAACTCTTCATTGGAGTTTGTGACCTTCCTTGGCCAACGCGGAGGAATATTTTGTACCAGAGATGATATATAAGGATGTAATAGATCCCTAGGAAATCAGTTAGCATAATTCTCATGATTTAGAAGATAGATAGTTGGCTCCTTTGCGAGGGGACTTCAACGCTATATCTTGTGCATATTTTGATATTCTGCAAGCAGGCCTTTGAGTCCCAATTGTAATCCTGCATGATGTCGGCTAGATTGCATTTGAATTCTATTATATACTGAATAATTGAATATGTGTTTGTTTCATATCTTTGAGTTGTTTCTGTTGAGTTTACTCTTGTTGTATGGTCTAGACAGTTCATTCTATGAACCCTCCTACCGTGACTGCACCAAGTGGTATCAAAGTGAAAGTTCAAATTTTTGGGAGTGAATTGAGCAAAGTTGGCAAAGGAATTTCATAAGATCTTGCTATGGATAGATCGCTGAATTGAGGTAGGTTACTTGTGTTGTGACTGATCATTGATCGTGAGGCAGTTGTCACTTTGTAGCCCGATTGCTGAAGTTGAGGCAATTTGCACTTGATCCTAGCAAGAATGCCACTGAGGAGAGTTGTTGTTGGAACAATGGCTAGTAGAATGGATGAGATGATGGAAATGATGCAAATTCACTTGGATGCTGTTGAAGAAGATAGGCGAAGAGGATTGACAATGAGACCTAATGTTGAAAGTGATGATGAAGAAGAATTTCAATATGTTGAACAAATTGGTGAAACCCTAGGAGGTGATGAAGAAGAAGAATTAGATCAAGTAAAGATGTTGTGAGTTATTTCAAAGATTGGAAAGAGAACTAGAGTTGATGTGCCAAACTATACTAGTAATTTGAACCCTGGAGAATTGATTGACTAGATAAATGACATGGAAGAATACTTTGAATATGAAGAGATTGAAGATCCGAAGAAGGTAAAGTTTGCAAAGACAAAATTGAAAGGACATGCTGCTATATGGTGGAAAGAAGTTTAGTTGGAAAGAAATAGAAGATGGAAAGAAAAGATTACGAAATGGTATAGGATGGTAACAAAATTGAAGAATTAGTTTATACCTGCTGACTATGAGTTGGAGCTGTTGAAAAGATTACAAAACCTAAGACAAAAGGAGAAATCTGTGGAGTACACTAAAGAATTTCATTAGATGATTATAAGAACAAGACATAGTGAAGCAAGCAAGGAGAAAGTGACTAGATACATCAATAGATTGAGATTGAGCATTTAAGAAGAACTAAGCTTGGTAAGGATGACATCTTTGGAAGAAGCATACTAGTTTTCCCTGAAGGTTGAAGAAAAGCTGAATAAAAGGCATGATCTAAGATAGAAAGGAAGAGGAGGTAAATTTCAGAGAGGTAAAATATTTTCCAGAGGAGATAGATCAAATTTAGGGTAGAACAAGTTTGACAACACATTCAAGAAGGAGGACAGAGATAATAATGCTTACCGAAGAGATGACCAAAATTTTTACTAGAGAGGAAACCCTAGTGCATACCAGAATGAAGGATACAAGAGAGAGGGAAGAGGATTTGATATGAGAACATTTAGAAATACTTGTTTCAAGTGTGGAGGTGAAGGACATAGAGCATTTGAATGTAATTAGGGTAGTACAAGTAAGAGGGAAAAAAATAGTAGAAGAGTAGCCTATATGGACGAAGAACCTATTGAACTAGGCAACCCCTGTTCTGTTGGTAAACCAGAGAAAGGAGAATCACTTGTGATGAGAACACTATTTCAAGCAGAGACAAATGAAGAACCATCACAGAGGAAGAGTTTGTTCAGAACTAGATGCAAATCAGGAGGTAAGTGTTGTAAAGTTGTGATTGATAGTGGTAGTTCAGATAACCTAGTTTTAGAGGAGATGGTTACTAAGTTGAAGTTGGAAAGATTGAAACACCCTAAGCCCTACTAGATAACATGGATTCAAGATGATCATAAGGTACTGGTGAGTGAACAATGTTTGGTGAAATTTCATATTGGATCTTATCATGATGATTGTGATAATATGCCTATGGATGTTTGTCATATCTTGTTGGGTAGACCTTGGTAGTATGATAAAAAAAGCTATACATGATGGGAGAAAGAATACATACACTATAATAGAAAATGGAAAGAGAATTACTTTGATTCCTTTAGAAGATGATCCTAAGAGTGAAGTATGTGGGAATGCTAGAATCTGTTTGGTAGATGGAAGAAAATTTCTGGATGGTTTGAGACATGAGAATATGTGTTATGCTTTGATTCCTAAGAAACCTAAAACATTGAAGGAGACTAGAGGAGAACAACTAGAGGAGATAACAGAGTTGCTGACAGAGTATGAAGACATCATATCAGATAATGTGCCTGAAGGATTGCCACCTATAAGGAGTATCAGTCATTGCGTGGATCTTATACCTAGACCTAGTTTTCCTAACAAAGAAGCACACAGAATGACACCGGTAGAGAATGCAGAGTTAAACAGATAGATACAAGAGTTCCTGAGGAAAGGTTTGATCAAAGAAAGTTTGAGTCCTTGTGTAGTACCTACAGTGTTAGCACCTAAGAAAGATGGAGAATGTGTACTAACTCTAGAGAAATAAAAAAAATCACAGTTAAGTATAGATTTCCTTTACCTAGGATGGATGATATCATGGATTGTTTGAGTGGAGCAAGATATTTCACAAAGATAGACTTGAAGAGTGGATACCATCAGATCAGAATCAGAGAGGGAGATGAATGTAAGACTGCTTTTAAGACAAATGAAGGATTGTATGAATGGTTAGTGATGCCCTTTGGATTGACAAATGCATCGATTACTTTCATGAGATTGATGAATGAAGTATTGAAGAAATTCTTGGGTAAGTTTGTGATTGTATACTTGGATGATATTATGATTTTGAGTAATACAAAATAGGAACATTTGTGGCATATTAGACAAGTTTTGTAGAGGTTGAGAGAAAAGAAATTGCTGATAAACATCAAGAAGTGTATTTTCCTAAAGGAAGAACTAGTGTACTTAGGATTTGTGATTTCTGCGGAAGGATTGAAGATGGACCCTGAGAAAGTGAAAGCAATTGTTGAATGGCCTACACTAGAGAGCATTGGAGAGGTTAGATCATTTCATGGATTGGCTAGTTTCTATCGCAAGTTCATCATAAATTTTAGTTCAGTATGTAACCCTATGACAGAGACAATGAGAGGTGATAGGAAAGACTTTAAGTGGACATCTAGAGCAGATAAAAGTTTTGAGTTGTTGAAGCAAAAGGTGACAGAGCAACCTATTTTGGCGTTACCGGATTTCAATAAGGTATTTTAAGTTGATTGTGATGCAAGTGGAAATGCGATTGGAGCAGTAATAAGTCAAGAAGGTAGACATGTAGTATATTTTGAATGAGAAGTTGAATGATGCAAGGAGAAGATATTCAGTTTATGATCAAGAGTCCTATGCCATAATTCAAGCCTTGAAGAAGTGGAGACATTACTTGTTGCCTAAGGAGTTTGTACTATATATAGATCATCAAGCTTTGCAATATTTGAACAGTCAAGGAAAGTTGAATCAGAGACATATGAGATGGGTAGAGTTCATGCAAAGTTACACTTTTGTGTTGAAGCATAAGAGTGGAAAATCAAACAAAGTTGCTGATGCGTTGAGTAGAAGAAGAAACTTGTTGACAAAAATGAGAATTGAGGTATTGGGTTTTGATGAATTGAAGAACATGTATGAGGGAGACACTGATTTTGCAGAACCTTGGAAAGCATGTAGGGAACCTATTGTGATAGATAGGAGTAAGTGGTTGGATTATTTCATTTAGGAAGATATGTTGTTTAGAGGAAATCAGTTGTGCATACCTAAGAGTTCAATGAGAGATAATTTGATCAAGGAGAAACACAGTGGTGGATTAGCAATACATTTTAGCATTGATAAGACAATGGCTTTGGTAAGTGAAAACTACTTTTGGCCTCAGATACATAAGGATGTTAGGAAATTTGTGCAGAGTTGTAGAGTTTGTCAAGTTGCAATAGGGAGTAGTCAAAATACTGGATTGTATACACCTTTGATAGTATTGGAGAGACCTTGGGAAGACATAAGCATTGATTTTATAATGGGATTGCAAAAGACACAGAGAGGACATGATTCAATATTTGTAGTTGTTGACATATTTTCAAAAATGGCTCATTTCATACCTTGTAGGAAGACAACTGATGCAGTGCATGTAGCAGACCTATTTTTCAAGGAGATTGTGAGATTACATGGATTACCTAAGAGTATAATTTCAGAAAGAGACACTAGATTTCTTGGATACTTTTGGAAGACACTTTGGAAGAAAATGAAGATAGATTTGAAGTTTAGTTTAACTTTTCATCCATAGAATGATGGATAGACAGAGGTAGTGAATAGGAGTTTGGGAAACTTGTTGAGATGTTTGGTTGGAGAGAAGATAGGAAGTTGGGATTTGATTCTTTCACAAGCAGATTTGGTAAACAATAATTTTTAGTAAATAGGAGTATTGGAAGAACACTGTTTGAGATTGTTACTGGAGTAAAACCTAGAGGAGTTGCAAAATTAAAAGATATCAGTGCAGAAGAAAAGCGAAGTGCAAAAGAAGATGAATTTGTAGATCACATGAAGGTAGTGCATAATCAGGTGAAGAAGCATTTGAAGGATATGAATAGTAAGTATAAGGAAAAGGAAAATGAGAAGAGAAGACATAAGGAATTTGAAGTTGGAAATGAAGTGATGGTATACTTGAGAAAAGAGAGATTTCCAGTTGGTACTTATAATAAGTTGAAGATGAAAAAGTTTGGACCTTGTAAGATACTCAGAAAATTTGATTTAGGAAACACATATGAAGTAGAGTTACTAGAGACATTGGGTATATCACCTATTTTCAACATTACAGACCTATATCAGTATCATGAAGCAGAGTTTAGTGACAACATGGAAGAAGACCTGAAGAAGCAGTTACCACACAAAGCACTGAGATTGAAGACATCTTGGACAACAGAGTTGGATGCAACACTAGAGGAAGACAATACAAAGAATACCTTGTGAAGTGGAAAGAAAAATCAGAAGAAGATTCATCATGGATTTCTCAGGCTAAGGTGGACTGTCTTGGTTCTCCCCTAGCCCCAGTAAAGTGAGGGACTCACTTTTTCAATAACCTCAGATGTCTGATGTAGGAGAATCCCTGGTTCAAGAACAATCTTGCATCAATAAAAAACATTTGCATTTCAGTTGTTTGTAGTTTAGTTTGTTTCCTTTCATTTTCTAGTTTAGTTCAGGTAGTTTAGTCAAAAGCATTTTCTACATTTTGGTCTGCATTGTACTATAGTTGCATTTCACACCTTACGGAGTTGGACTTAGCATCTAGATTCATTCATCTACATCATATCCAGAATTCAAAGCATTTGGATTAAGTACCAGAAAGTTATCACTATCAGAAGATCAACTATTTTCTCAGAACAGAGCATCCTGACAGTCTCTGATAATCAACTAAAGGAGAAGACTTGTGGAGCTTAATGACACATCATTCAATGATCTTTAGTTCATGGCTGACCTTCCCTGAGATCTGCACATTATTTCATTCATTTGTGGAGGTGTTCTACATGATTAGGTCTGACCTATCTGTGTACACACGTTACAACTCTTCATTGGAGTTTGTGACCTTCCTTGGCCGATGTGGAGGAATCTTTTGTACCGAAGATGATATATAAGGATGTAATAGATCCCTAGGAAATTAGTTAGCATAATTCTCATGATTTAGAAGATAGATAGTTGGCTCCTTTGTGAGGGGACTTCAACGCTATATCTTGTGCTTATTCTGATATTTTGTAAGCAAGCCTTTGGCCCTAGTTGTGAGCATGCATGATGCTGGCCATATTGCATTTAAATTCTATTATATACTGAATGAATGAATATGTGTTTGTTTCATATCTTTGAGTTGTTTTCATTGTGTTTACTCTTGCTACACGGTCCTGACAGTTCATTTTGTGAACCCTCCTACCATGATTGCACAAGAGAGAATACAGGGGGTTGCATGATGTTGCTTCTTCAAGATCACATCAGTACCATGACCGACATAGAGAGAGGTTACCTATTGTCAGTAGGGCTCTAGTGGGTGTTCAATATGCCCATGATTAGATTCCACTATAGTATGCTTATGGATTTGATGGAGAGGTGGAATGCAGATACTTCTACATTCCATCTTCTCGTAGGGGAGATGACTACCACACTAGAGGATGTTTACCGGATCCTGTGACTGCCCATATGTGAAGAGACAGTGAGGATCGTAGAGCGTCACTCAACAAAGTACACATGAGAGAGCCAGATGTACTATCTAGGTTGCACAGTCGCTCAGGTGGAGTGAGGCCACATTTAGCTCAGGTTACTAGAGCAGAGATGCACTGACATCCCTCTAATTCAAAGGATTATGATTGTTATAGTTGCATTAGTAGTCACACTGGATGGAAGAGGCACTCACCTTCACGGGGGCCTTGTTCACACTATTAGGATGATGGAGGAGCAAGGGATACTCTACATGTGGGGGCACAGTATGCTTGCACACCTCTACCGTGAGTTGGGACAATATGTCCATTATGAGGCACATGGCCTGATGTGTTGCACTTTATTACAGGTCTAGGCCTTTGAGCACATCAGATGTATGCAGCCTATAGGTTTTCCAATAGATCCATCATTTACTCATCCACATGTCCATGTATATCCTCTTGTCAGATGTTGGAGACATGGTGATCTGCTATATTGGAGGGTTATATTTGATAGACTGTAGCTCGACGAAATCGTCTAGAGACCATATTGTAGCTACATAGCATGGCTAGGTTAGTGAAGGCAATTGGCTAGGATGTAGAGAGATCCACTGCTAGACAGTCACCTTGATCACATACTTGTGTGTTTTTATTTTGATAAAGTGGTGCAACAGTTTAGATGCTGACAAGATGTCCCTATGATGCATCTGAGCTATGCTCGCTTTGTGCATATCATAGTTCGGGAGAACAACACTCGACAGCCGATGGTAGCATATGTAGCAATTAGTGATGATGATGGTATAGAGGCTGCAAAGGTGATATCTGATGTAAATGATGTCAGAGTTACATGAGCATACCAAATCTGGTGGTAGATAGCACGACCCACTCGTATCTATCATCCTGATCACCCCACATGCGATCCTTGATCATGGGTTGGTCATGCTAGTGACACAGGGGTAGAGGATGACATTAGTGACTTCACTAGATATTATGATCTAGACGTGGAGGAGGATGATGACAATGATGATGAGGAGGAGATCTTGTCACATTACATTTTCAGAGTGAGACTGCGATGGGATGAGAAGGAGGCAGACAATGATGAGGAGGCCGAGTCCTAGTCATAATTAAGAGCTTGTGGTCCAACTCCCACAGACGTGAGGACATCAAGCTGGCACAAGCGAGGGGAGACTAGTAGTCATATGCCCCCAGCTATAGAGTCAGCTGTAGAGCTATTCACACCATTAGCTATCTGAGATCCATCTTGGCAAAATGGAGATCTAAGTAGGATACCTTTATATAGATGCATGTATTTTGATGATTATTTATGATGTCTATATGAGATATTGATATCTATTTTGTTTCCTTTTTGTAGTTGGGATAGACGCATGACACAACCTTGTGAATCATGTCATAATAGAGATAGTTCCAACCGATGCGGTCGAGTAGCAGGTGCGGATGGGATACTCGCCACAACCATCCGCAGGGTGGTATGTAGAGATTTTTATGCCATTCGTGAGATATAGAGTGCCCATAGAGGCTATCCTAGATCACTCTACATGGGAGAGATAGGATTTACTTTAGAGAGCTGAGTGCGTAAAGGTCAAGCTCTGGGCACAGTGGGATCAGGCTATAGTAGTACCCGCACTTGAGAGAGATCCTGTCGCAAGTGAGATCTTACTTCCTGAGTTACGCTAGGTGAGAGTTGATAGAGATAGGCTCTGGGTGGAGCTAGAGAGAACCATGTCTAAGAGAGATATTGATATCAGTAGATGTACCAGGAGTCACACGATGAGGTGCTAGGATTGGGAGAAGAGATCAGGGGGTTATGATCATAGATTGTCTCTAGGAGTCATTTGCAGTTCGTAGCCACACATGGTCAGGCATCCATCACATGCACATCACAACGTCCTAAGGGGATAGGTGACTGAGGTTCAACTATGTGATGTGTTTTATGTACCACGATATCCCATTTTGATGTATAGGATAGTCGACTCTGATGTATATTCAAATTGATGATTATATATATATGATGTTTTCCTATTATTGCTTCTAATATTGTCTAATCTATCCCATGTGATTTATAAATGCAACTAGTGATAAATGTTTTTGATTATATTGGTAAAACAGGTTTTAAAGGGGCCCCGAAACCCTTTACAAAAAGCAACAAACTAAGAACAGAAAGCCCACCAAACACCAAATGAAATCTAACAAACTAAAAAAGC
This sequence comes from Cunninghamia lanceolata, assembly GCA_027924645.1. Lineage (NCBI taxonomy): Eukaryota > Viridiplantae > Streptophyta > Pinopsida > Cupressales > Cupressaceae > Cunninghamia > Cunninghamia lanceolata. Next base: position 7,381,892 of record BSBN01000209.1, read on the forward strand.
ATAGAAAATCATAGAAAAAAAGAACAGTCAAGACTATATCATCTTCTTTAAAGTTTCTGCTGTTTCAAGTTCTTTCTCATAAAATTTCTCATGCAATTTTGTTAAATTCACCAGCTTTTTCTTCTCTTCTTCAAATTATTTCTTCCTGCTACCTCTTGTATGAGTTGAAGGGCCACCTGTATCGTCAAGCAACACCTGTATCCCTTTATCTTTGTCACCTTCACCTTTATCCTGAACAACGGTATGATCCACCTTCATAATGTCTTCAGCCCCACTATCTTTCATCTAATCTTTTCTGAGCTCCTTAAGCTTCTCAGTGAGCATCTTCATACCATTTAAGCTGTTTTGAATAATCAAATTACTGATATGCATCATTTTCTCCAGATTGTCATTGATACCTATTAATTTCTCCTCCAAGTATTGGATTCTACTACCAAACTCTTCTCTCATCCTTTGCATCTCATGTTCCATCTCTTCCATCTTAGGAATGGCTTCCCAATTTTGGAAGATCAATTTATCCTGCTCTACCATCGTATCACCTCCTCTTTCCAGACTTTCTTGCATCAACTTCATCTTAATATTAATTCTGTTTATTTCCACAAAAAACCATTGGTCATTTTATGTTGAGAATCGACAGCAATTTTGACCAACCCAATCGCCTCCTCTAGGTCATCTCTATTTCCTGTCTTAGCAATTAAAACCTCAAAATCATTCATACGATTATGGGACAGGTCCAGAATCTCTAGGAAGTGAGAGCTAATGTTGGGTTCAGAAACATGCATACTTGCATTACCTCATTTCTCCTAAATGTTCAAACCTCTTTCCATATCCTGATCACCCGCTTCACCACAATTCCCCTAATTTTTACCACTCTTATCAAAACCCTGCTCGGTGACCAAATCCTTATCCCCCCTCCCAGGAACTTGATTAGCTTTCTTCATATTCGAAGGGATTTTCCTCTTTCCAAGAAAAATCTTTCTACCATCACACCCTTTGTTAGAATCATCACCTATCTCCGAACCCTCTGACTAGGAAATGTTGACCTTTCTTTTTTTGGTCCTTCTCTTCTTACTAGTCCCTTCTTCACATTCCTCCCAGTCTTCTTCCATCACCCAATCCCCATCATCAAATTGGGTCTTTGAGTCACTAGAGAGTATACAAACCTTCTTCTTGGCACTGTGCTTCTCCTTCACCCCTCCTTTAGGAGTATTAATTTTCATATAATCCATTAACAAAAGAATAAGACCTTCATGAAGGATATACAACTTAGGGTTTCTAGAATTTTCCTCCAAACCATACTTCATAGAAGCAAGCAAATAGAATGGGAAGGAAACATGCATACCATGGAGAAAATGTTTTAACAGATTAAAGTGATAGCTATACATAGCAATGTACCTTCCATCCAAGGTGATATATTGCATAATGACCTCCGACACCTCGACACAGATCGGCTTGATGGAAAGGCAATTATAACTCCCGACTGCAACTTTACCAGCTTGCTCCACTCATTTCCCTTGAAGAAAATATTTGGGGAACTAGTGATAAATGTTACTGCCTATGTGGAAATGTAATTAATGCTAATGTGATACTTAAACAATTCTTTGCATAACATAAAGTAAAAAAACACAATGATTTATGAATTTCACACATAACCAACATTCTATGCTACATTCAGTTAATACAAAGGTGATCTTTAATAAAGCATGTTTAAGCAAAATACAACAATGATTAACTGAAAAAGATGCTATGTTAAATGAATTAAGACAAAATAATCATATCTTGTCAAAAATTTCAAGCTAAACTAACTAATAAGTTTGCTTTTTAAAGGAACATCTAACATATAATCTTAAGCATAAAATTTCTTGAGTTGTGCAGCATTAATAGGTTCTTTAAGCAGCATACCTTGTTCATCAGATAGCTTATACACTCCTAATCCAAACACTTCAGTAACGACATACGATCTGAACCAATTAGGGCTGAACTTTCCTTTTTCTCTAGGAGGTGCATTTACATTATGTTGATTCTCATATATTACCAGATCTCCAATGTCGAATGAACAAATGTATAACATGCTCATTATATGATCATTGGATACTCTTATGATGGGCCTTAAGATTCTCAAGAGCATTAACACGCTATTCATCTAGCATCTCAGGTTGTTGTAATCTCTTTTCATGTTCCATATCGTCATCCATAACATCTCTCAAGGAAACTCTCAATGAAGGAATTTCTAACTCCAAGGGCATTACCACGTTAGCGGCATAAACAAGATTATACGAAGTAGTTCCTGTAGCCATATGAATGCTTGTTATATAAGCCCATAACGCATAGGATAATTGAGTATGCCAATATTTCTGATGTTTGTTAATAGTTTTTCATAAAATTTGTCCAATCACCTTGTTTGAAGCTTCTGCTTGGTCATTCGATTGAGGATAGTAAGGCATAGAGAAGTAGTGTTGAATGTGATACTTTTCAAGAAATTTCTTCACATCCTTGTTCTTGAATGACATGCCATTGTTAGAGACCAAGGAGGAAGGAATACCAAATCGAGAGATTATGTTATCTTGTATGAAACGATAGATTACTTTAGCCGTCATGGATCATAAAGGAACAACTTCAACCCACTTTGTGAATTAATCAGTAGTGGTGATTATAAAGGTATGTCCTTAGGAGGAAGGTGGAGAAATTTTACCAATTATATTCAAGCCCCAAATAGAAAATGGCCAAGGTGAGACTTGGGCACGAAGTTCCTAGGTAGGTGCTTAGATTAAATGTTGATGTTGTTGACATTACAGACACTTCTTGACATAGGCAAAGGAATCTTGTTCCATGCATTGCCAGTAATACCCCATACGTATTAGTTTTTGTACCAATGATTTTCCTCCAAAATGTCCTCCACAAGAACCAGAGTGAGCTTCTTCCAAAGCTATTAGAATCTTTGAATTGCTAAGGCATCAGAGAAGAACACCATTATAACTCCATTTGTATAAGACAGTAGATAGAATAATATAGTGCATTGCAAGTTTGCGTAAGTGAACTTGAGCATTTTTAGATGTTGAATTAGGAATGGTTCCATCATGCAAATAGTTAAATATATGGGACAACCATTCATCAGAGTTCACATTACAATAGAGGTTAATATCTGAAGATACCATTTCATCTAATGTAGGTGTCTTAAGATTATGAACAATAAAGATGTACTCATCAGGTGAATTGGTCGAGGATATAAGGGAAGTTGCACTTGCCATTGCATCCACATGTCGATTATCTTTTCTAGGTATAGTAACAATTGAAAAAGATGTAAACTATTGTAACAAAGATAAGGCCAGATCATGGTACTAAGATAATTTGTCTTGTTTTTCTTTATACGATCCTGTTATCTATTGTATAATTAATTGTGAATCATCATATATAGTGATGTTTTTAATATTTAAAGCCAAGGCGGCATGAAGTCCTATGATGAGAGCTTCGTACTTAGTGATGTTGTTTGTGCATGAGAAATTTAGATGGTAAGACATAGGAATCAGCTTATCTGAAGGAGGTACTAATATAACACCAGCACCGGAGCCAGTCCAACATTTTGATCCATCAAAATACAATTCCCATTTGTCATCTTTATTCATATTTAATATTTGATCATCAGGAAATGTCTCCTAATTTTTTATAGCAAAGGGGGAAGGTGCTTCAACTAAATGGGTGGTTAGCACTTATCATTTAATCGCTTTCTAAGAAATAAATTTAAGATCAAATTTAGTTAACAACATCATCCATTTAGCAAGATGACCTAATAAATCAGTTTTAGTGAAAAGATGTTTCAACGGGTCGAATTTCACCATCACATGTATTTCAACATTTAATAGATAATGTCTAAACTTTTGTGTTGCAAAGACAAGAGCTATGCATTGTTTCTCAATGACAGTATATCACACTTCATAATCAAGCAATGTTCAGCTGATGTAATATACAACACATTCCTTGCCTTCAGTATTATGTTGTGCAAGCAATGTTGCAAGGACATTATTAGATTCTGAGTTGTAGAGAATAAAAGGTTTATTAGTGGTAGTAGGTTGTATAACTAGAGGTTTAGCAAGATAAATTTTTAAGTCCTCAAAAGCCTTCTGACATTCTAAATTCCATTGAAATTTTGAATCCTTCTTTAGTAGTTGAGTAAAAGGGCGAGTCTTATCCGCGAGTTGTGAGACAAATCGGTGAATGGCCTATATCTTCCCTTGCAATCTACAAAGTTGAGATATGTTTTTAGGTACTGGCATATTAACAATTGCATCAATCTTTTTTGTATCTACTTCAATACCACAATTTGAAACTATAAAACCCAACATTTTTCCATTGTCTACACCAAAGACACATTTACGGGGATTTAATCGCATGTTGTATTTATTTATTCGCTCAAATATTTGTCATAGAGTCATGGTATGATCTTGGTGATGAATAGACTTTGCCAAGATGTCATCGACATAATCCTCTAAGATACTATGCATGTAATCATGAAAGATAAGAGTCATAGCACATTGGTAAGTTGCTCTGGCATTCTTAAGTCCAAATGGCATGACTACCCAGAAAAATGTTCCCCAAGGTGTTATAAAATTTGTTTTATATTGATCTTGAGGGTTTATACAAATTTGATTATATCCTGAAAATCCATCCATGAAGCAAAGTAGTTCATGTCTGACTATTGAATCAACAATCATATCAATGTTTGGAAGAGGGAAATCATCTTTCAAAGATGCAAGATTCAAATCTTGAAAGCTAGTGTGAACATTCAGATGTGACCATCAGGTTTAGAAACAACCACTATATTTAAAATCTAAGGTGAATAGTCAATAGGGTGGATAAAGCCAGCTTGTAAAATCTTTTCTATCTCAGGCTTAATGAGTAACACAATCTTAGGATTCATTTTATGAATCTTTGGTTTAAATGGATTAGCATCTAGTTTAATAAGATATTATGTGTTCCAATCTAAGGATCAATACTAGGCATATCTGAATAATTTCAAGCAAACAATTTAGAAAATTCATGTAACAACTTTGTCATATCTTCTTTTTCTTCTATATTTAAGCAATCACCTATAGGGATAACTTCTTCAGTGTTATCTTCTCCATGAAAACATCAACAATCTTTCCATTAAGTAGAGTACCGTGGTCTAGGAGATCGGGTGATTGTGGTAACTCTTCAGATTCTTCCTCAAATTTTAGAGTGGTATTTATCATGTTAGTGGATTTTCCAAAATATGCAGTACTATTCAAACAATAAGGTAATCCATGTTTATGATGGTAATGGGGAATATTGTCATAAGTGATGGGCTGAAATATTGACCTCTTTTTATGATGTTTTTATATGCTTTTAGAACTTTTCCATATGATCCTCCAAACACTTTACCAACATCACCATCATTATATGTTGTCTTTTTATATACTTTGCAAGACTTTGAACCTATGTTATTAATATCGAATATGGTGATGATATTATCAATTGAATGATTTAAATATGAGTATGCATGTAATATAGATGGAATCCTATGGTTTAGTCATGAAGGTTATTTGTGTGCATATGTTTTGTGAATTAACCCTTGTGCAACAAGAACATGTCATCAAGGAAATGAGTATTTGCAGTGAAGTTGAAGACAGGAGAATTGAAGGAAGTGAAGATAGGATGCCAAAAGTGTAGTTAGCTGGAGGATGAATGTGAACCATCATGGATAGAAATAAATTTGGAAGAAGTAGATTGTTCAAACACAGCTTATGTGTGTCCTTCATGAGAACCATTGCATAAGAATTCTTGTTTAGATAGGACTCTACTTCCTCTATTCAGTTAGATTAATAAAACAATCTCAAACTTGTATCCTAGTATCTAGGAATGGATTGATAGTTGAATTTAGTTATTAGTTGCATAAAACTCTCCCGTTTCTATATAAGTTAGGAGGGATGAGTTAGATATCAAGTTAGTTACATTATTTTCTGGTTACTCAGTTGTTACTCTATTTTCTATATTGGAAGATGCAAACATGTTTTATTAAGGAATGTCATTATTGAATACAATCTGAAAGAGATTTTGTTTATGATATGAAGTGAATGAAATTGTGTGTTGTGAAGATGCGTAAGAATCTAAACTAGATTTGATTTCCAGTTAAGCGAGTCAGTCCCCTGAGCCAGCCACTCAAGGTACTAATCCTCGCTTCATTTATTTCCTTGTTCCTTTATGCATTCATTGTTAAATCTACTTTTCATTTGCATATAGATACATCATGAGTAACTTATATTTCTTTGATTGTCAAATTACAAGTAGTATGGTACATGAACAAGTGCATGCTTTATCAAGTTTAAGCCCTTTGGAGATTAGCATTAGTTCTCTTATCATTTTGGATGTTTTGAGTTAATTCTGTAATTTCCTGTTGATAACTTTCATCTACAACTTATGTTGCAGGTACCCATAGCCACTAGATTCTGTAGCTATTTTTACTATTCTTGCATTTATGTGAATTCTAGCAGAGTAGAATAGCCTGAGTAGGTTTGGATAAGATAGTAGGAAGAATATGAGCCCTGAAGGAACATACATTGCAGTTCCATCATAAGCTTACACTCCTTGGTTGATAATTTAATGTAGGAATGCAATGATAGAGTGGACTATTCAGATAGGTTTACCCCTAAATTATGTTAATTCTACAACACATTAGTTTTCCTCTATATTTTTGGCACCATTTTCAGGGATGGTGCTACCTTCATAGGCTCAGTTTTACATGTTTTCATAGTTTAAATTTTGATTCCAGCATTAGGATTAATAAATTCACTTTTTAGGAAATACCAGAAATTATACTAACATTATGTAGGACCACTAGAATATAAAGCCAAATTCACTGTATGCGGAGGTAGAGAGATAACTGAGGCAAATTCCTCCCTTCAAATTTTTAGAATAGTGAAGAAACAACTGAATTTATCAATTATACAGTAGAAAGTGCTGAAGAAGAATTTCCTCTTACATCTTCATCAACACCTTATACATCTTCATCAGCTTCTTCTACAACTACAGAAGGGACCTTCAGAACTATGGAAGATGCTGTGATGGAGGATCCACTAGAGCAAGTGACATTCGTGTTTCCTATCACCGATCAAGAGAGGGCTACAATGCTGAAAAATATTCCACCATCAACATTACTAGTCTTCTATGGCCTGGTGATAAAGGACCTAGATACGTTCCTGTTTGAGTTTGATATCTTGTGTAGGAGCTATGACTACACCTCAGATGCTCACAAGCTGGAACTTTCCTACTACCCTCAAGGATGCATCTTTGAGATGGTTTATGGGGCTGGCAAAAGATGTCATTCCAGATTGGGACACTATGAAGGAGAAATTCTTGGAGAAATACCAAGATTACTGCCAAGGACATGATAGGAGGAGAGATGACATCTTCAGGATGTCACAAAAGGAGGAGGAGCCACTTGAAGATTATGTTGAAAGATTCCAGTTTTCTCTAAAGAAGAACCCCCAAAATAGATTATCTGAAGAATCATTAAAACTAGTTTTCTTGAGAGAGATTAAGGATGATTGCAAGGATTCTTTAAATCTCATTAGGTAAGGTGATATTTCTTAGCTACCTTTTGAGTCAATTTGTAAAGTTTACCAAAAATATTCAAAGACTTTCACTAGAGGACCAAGGGGAGAAAGGACATCAATTACAAACAAGGCAACCAATGGAGTTTCAAGAGTGGAAATCAATAATTTGATATCCAACATGAAGGAGGACATAATCAACCATATGGTTACACAACTGGACACTCTTCACATCAAGAAGAAACAAGAAGAAGTTGATGTAATGCTTACTAAGTACTATCCTAGTTGTAGGCAGATGAAGGCCAATTGTAAATGCAAAAGGGTGGAAAGCATCCAGCAAGAGAAGGTTGAAAGACTAGAATTTCAATCATTTGAAGGAGAGGATGGACAATTGTTCTTCATATCTCAAATGAGGCCTTGGCAGCAAAGACAAGGTATGCCCTCTGATCCACTAAATTTTAGTTCACCCTTTCTTGCTACAAACCAAAATTTCTCTGCTTGGAACACTCAGCCATGGCCTAGTAATCAAAATCTCTAGTAGAACCCATAATGGCCTACTCCACAACCTAGTTGGAACCAACATCAGCCAAACCCATGGCCCAAACAAGGTTTTCAAGGTTCCAACTATAATCCTCAGTGGACTACACAACAACCTATTGGTCATGATGTTAGTCATAAACAAGCATAGAATAAAAGTACACATTAACCTTTATTCATCTTGAAAGATACGATGAATTCAGAGAATTCATGATCCCAAGTCTCCGGTGATTAGGTCTTAATCGTTTGACGTTACTCAGAGGTTGATGTGTGTTGCTATTTCCATTTTGGGGCCTTACGTTGAGGTCATCATCATGACACTATTTCTGCAAAGATTCTTTACAAAGAGGTCATTTTAACAGTTATTTAGTTAAATGATATAGAAATATTTAAATCTTTGCATGATATTTTTAGTTATACATGCTTTAGCTTCAAATATGCTAAATATTTGCAATTATCTATGAGATGTCCACATATTTGTATTATTTGCTTGAGATTATCAATTATTTGCAATTATGATGGTGAAATGTTCTGAAATTTAAAGCTATTGAAAAAAATGCTTCAAATTAATGTTGAACCTTCAGCCATTGGACCACATATACATCAGATACAATCATGAAGAGAAGAAAACCAAACCATATGTTAACAAGGACATTCCACAGCTAGACACAGTTGATGCTAACTTCAAAGGAATTGTATGAAAACAACATATGCAAGTAGATATGCACTCCAAGGGATGCAACAAATCACAGCATATATCCAAAATTCACACACTGATTACTCAAGATTTACTATGAATTGTAATCAAACAAGTCTTCTCATTCATTAAGTATGCAAGGATATAAATGTATACAAAAAGCTTTGAAATGAGCCCCGAATATTTCAGCAGACAGATTTTAATTAAGTTTCAAATATTTGAAATGAGGAATTCCTGCACCTTTTATAGAACAAGGTGAGGAATCTGTTACAAAAAGATCTACGATCTTGATTTATCTATGAATATATATGGTCAGTATTTCATTTGACTTTGTCAACTCTATCAAAATGGCACAAGTTGCCAGCTGGCAACCATCTGGAGTACTTATTTTCATAAGTAACTGATGCTTATATTCCCTTTTATGATGTATCTTCATCATGCTCTTTGTCACCATCATCACTTTTACCGCTCTCGCTCTCTTCATCAGGATGATGATGATCTTCTTTGATATGGACCTGCATAGCTATCCTGATATTTTCATACAGTTGTACTATTCTCTCTATTTCCCCACCATCCTGAGTTTCTGCTTTGATGGCGGCGTGCTTATGCATTTGATATTTGCCTCAGAGATTTTCTAATTTATTTCTCCTACTGCTGGATGTTTCCTGATAATTTTCCATCTTGACCCTGATCCTCATAATTTTGTCCATGGTTTCCTCTATTAGATTGTTTAGGGCATCATTAGCTACCTATTGGAAGTTACTATGTATAGCTTTTATTGCAAACTCCTCATCTTGATTCTCTATCTTCCCTTCCACCTTCCATTCCAGCACTTCTAAAAGTTCAGCTTCATACGCCATCATATCATGTAGCTTTATGCTAATGTCTCTAAATTTAGTGTTGCATCTTTTAAGTACCTCACATTCAAATTTGGTATTTTTATACCATATGTCAATCAACAATGCATTATTATTATTTAGCACTTGATTGCTTATTAGAACCTGAGAATCAATTCTCCTTATTTCTTCCAAGATGACCAACATTTTCTCCAGCTGGAAAGACCTTTTCCCAATCTCCATCTGCAATCTGTAAACTTTTCTCCTGGAGACACTTAAAGAATTCCATCTTTTAAAAGAAGCCTTTACGACTTCCTCTGCTTCATCAAATGTGGATAACATCCACTTTCTCATTATAGATGACTCATGCTTCATGAGATCTATTTTAGTTACTTCTTCCTGAGAAATAGCAGTCAATGGGACTGCATGATCAGTTGACATATCATTAGGGTTAATCAACCCTTTTATGTAGGCATGCAACTGAGCAATGTGCTCTTTATGCTGCTTATTCTTCTCTTTCTCTTTCTTAAATCTTTGAGTTAAGGAATCAATGATATCCTTACCCTCCTGACCCTCCTAGTCTTCATTTTCAAATCCCAAATCAACTGTATTAATCTGGAATTCTTCCAGAGTAATTTTATCTTTTTCCTTATCTATAGTAGGAATTACAAGCTATGCCATCCTTCTTCTAGTTGTTGGATCTCTCTTAATGGTTGAAGTCATTTTGGCCTTCCTCTTTGGTTTTATTAGATTTTCAGAAAACAAGGTAGATACATCAAATTCTTGAATCTCAAAGCCAACCTCTGTGTTGAGTTCTTTTTCCAACCATCGAGGTACCTGATCATATTTCTCTGCATCATCATAATGTTCACCTTGGTCTCTTGTATTCTGTCAGCATATGTGATGGAGAAGGTGATTTTCTTGTTTCTTCTTCATGATGCTCATCTTGGGGGTGATCCTGTGGCATATCCTCCTGCTAAGGAATTTCCTTCTCCGGAGGAGCATCATATTGAGGTGGAGGATCTTGAGGTGCTTCTATACTATGATCATGATGATCATGATCCTTCTCCTTTATTACTTCATCCACTTTTGACTTATCCTCCTGTTGAGGCATATTTATAGCCATGGATATTGTGGAATCCTCCTTAGGTGTTGGTGTTTGTTCTGAAACCATTATTTGTTCTGCACCTGCACTACTTATTTCTTGAACTTTAGAAACAAGATCATTGGATACATCCTTCTCATCGGCGTTCTTTTCCTAAACCTCCACCATAGTGGGCTTCGCTGATGTATCCTGTTGGTTCTGTTGGCTTATTTCTGAAGCATGGCCCTCTGGTTCTGCCATCTTCACTTCTTCCATGTGTTCTCTTTTATCAGGTGTACCTGCTAGATGTTCAGGACTTGCATCTTGTGCATATGCCAAATCCACTACTGCAGGACTTGTCACTTGTGCAACTAATGTGTCTAGCCCCATTTCTTGAGATATCTTCTCTGGGCTCTTTTTTGCTTCAGCTTCCACTTGCTTCATTTCCTCCAATATCGTTTGAATTGATGGAGTCCCATGAGGAGTCATGTGCATACCTGCAACAAGGGTCTCCATCTTCTGTGAAGCTACTTCTTTCACAACCTCATCATCAGATAAATTAATTGTTTGATCTAATGAGATATGACCTTCTTGAGAGGTTTCTTTCATCTGTTCTTCTGCAAGTTCAGTCTTGAACTTCACAATGGTAGGAAGTGGAACATTATGCTGAAATTCTTTATGGACAACTTCACTACCTGCCCCTTTCAACAGTGTAGGGGATTGCTTTATCTCACCCCTCATGGAGGTTCTCGGTTTCTTAGGTGTGGTAGCTACCACCACCTGTGGGGCTTTTCTCTTCCTTTTGAACAGTAAAGGGGGCTCCTCTTCTTTAGACTCTTCCTCCATAAGAATATCTTCTTCTACTGGTTTTCGTGAGGATTGACGCTCTTCTTGGGTCTTAGTAACTACTGCCTCCTTCATCTGATGTTTCTTGGACTTTTGTTTACTTGTCCATGGAGGTGATGTTGATCCTGATCTTGATGCTACTGCATCCTTAGCTGGAAACACTACCCTTTCAATAACCACCCCTTTGGGTTCATTATCAACTTTCTTACCCCTACGGGGTCTTTTACTTTGTTGTTGTTGTGGAGGCAGCCTCTCTCCTTTTGATTTTCTCTTTTCAGTTATAAAATCATCACACTCTTCATAAGGAATATCCTGTCCTTTCTTTTTATTATCCACAGTAATGGCAACACCCTTCTTCTTCAATGCCTCAATTTGCTCATCAACCCATACTTGGGTTAGGTGTCATGTCCTGGCAATGAAAGGATCCAAGGATATGTCTTCCTGTATAGTCAAGTCAGGTGCAGATATTGTATCATTATATATCTTCTTTTCTTCATACTCATCTACCATTATCCTGCCATCATCTTTCTTCAACTGTGAAGGAATGGGGATGCAGTGAAAGGTTTTGATTTGATTCAATGTTAACCTTTGGTATTTTCTTCTTCTAGCTTCTACTTCATCCTCACAATCCTCGCAGAAGTCCTCTAGGTGCCTCTGATGAATAGGTTTCCCTATTATTTTCTGTATCCTCCCATAAGGATCATATGGCCTTATCAGTGGGAATGGCTGCAACTACATTTTATTCAAACTGACCATCACCTTCTTGATACTCTCTGAATCTGTGCACATGTACTAGCCAATGGTTACTGGAAACAAAATTGGTGGTATTTTCTGAGCATCCTTGTATATCTTTAGTATTGTGGAGCTCTGCCTTATGAATTCCATTAATACCACTGCATCAGTGGGGTATCTTGGTAACATGAGAGGGTGTCCTTCAAATCCCTCAATCTTTATATAAGAAAATGTGGCAAATTGAATATACTAGGCTCCATGCCTGTAGATTATTTCTTGAGCCTCCATGCTCAATCTTTTTGTCCTGTCTTCCTCCATGGTCCTCACCAGATGCATAGAGAATGCATCATTTACCAATTTGTAATCCTAGAGGTAATTAACTCTCTGTAACTGGGGATGATGATCCCATATGTGCACAACATTGATTGTGCCTATAACCTTTCCATCTGTAACCAGTGCATCAAATGTGCCTTTGTAAGCACAAGAGTAAACAATGTAGGATGTCATGTAAAAGGAACAATTTGAACCTCCCAGGTTCATCAGCTGCTCATGTAGAGCATCACTTATCAATTGACCCCATAGTGGCTTAGTATCTACATATATGCACATCATCATGACACCATACATCCAGTCCTTAAAACTACTAGCATCAGGCTGGCTTGTCACCCTGCTAAGCAATGCAATCATATATTGATATTCTTCATCAAAATCATACTTATACAAGTGCACAGGAAGTTTGGCTGCTGCAGGATATGTGCTATTCTTAGCTCTCCACTAATACATTGTCTTTCTTGCTTTCTTCTTATTGTTTTCATATTCAATCTCAGATTTCCTCAAATATATGCTGTTAACCTTCCTATCCAATGGTAATCCAAATGTCTTGGAAAGACCCTTGATGGACAAGTCTGCATATATTCTTCCATGCTTTACCACCTGTCTTGTTTCTGGATTGTAATTCTGGGCACACTCAATAACGAGCTCTGGAGAGTCCATGGAGTACAGAAAACTGGCCGCATTCCACATTCCTGACATGAATATTGCATCCAGTAGGGTGCTTTTATTCTTTCCATCATTCATTTTGGCGGACCAGGCCTCCAAATCGGTACTTCCTTGATGTGTATCTGTTATGGCACCATATTTGAACAGGATTCCTCTAGAAGATGCAAACATGGGCTTGCTGAATTCAACCTCACACTTAGTTAACCTCTTGTCAGCCATGGATATCTGCAATTGACAACATTTGTCTTACAATGATGTTCACAAGCATGCACATAACATTTTATCTATACTAACATCATGCATACTATACTTATTCAACATTTACTTATCATGAGATGCATAAACTATAACCTGCAACATCCTACCTGATTATGCAGAAGCAACAGGATGAGGGTTTCAACTACTTACCTGGTTATGCAGATCTCCTTGATTATACTAGTGTTTTCTAAAAATGCTCTTGATTATGGTGATAATCGCGCACCTCTTCCTGCCTGTAAGCTTTGTTCATCTGTGTATTGCCTGTATTGGGTAAAATGATGTTATCGCAAGGTAAGTGTGAAAATGACAATTGAATTTACCTTTTAACCTTGCAATTAGGACAAAATTAGGGCAAAGCCTGACGGATTAGATTTTATTTGTTGATCTTTTCTCATGGAAACTCAAGATTTCGCCAGGTGTTTCATCGAGTTTTGTGGTTAGTGGGAACTACCTACCACCTCTGCATGCCTTAAATGTCAATGGCGGCAACAAGAGCGGGGTGATATCCATATGACAGGATATATTCAAAAATATGATGATATTTGGATATCGGGGTGATATTAGGATATCGGGATGATATTCGCACCATTAGGTCGTGCTTATACATCAGGAGGATATTTTAATATATCGGGTGATGTTACAAAAGTGATGATGACCTGTTAAACCGTAACCTCTCTCTTGGAATATCAGGATGACGTCATCCAGATATTGGCTCAGTGTATCGCTATGACATCATGATGTCATCATCATGTTATGTGAGAAGGATCATGTTTAAGAAATATGCACTTGAGAGGTAAATGTGATGATGACATCATCGTCATGTTTGTTTCTTTGTTTATCAGACTTGAATGACATCATCAGGATAATGGCTTAGGGGGATATTTCGCAGCAGGAGGATATTGAGAAATATCAAGTTACATTGAGAAATATGACGCTCGCGAAATACATAAGGCTGTTGACGGGTAAAGGTTACTATCACCTAAAATTGATGTCCGGACATTCAGACCGCATGAATTATCGGGTGATAAAATAGATCGGGGGGATCTTTCGAAAGATGACTGATATTAAGAAATATGATCCTCCCCCTATGAATATTAGGTTTGACCAAGATTTTGACCATTCATAACTTTCACATCCTAATGAATATAAGGGTGATGTAAAAGGTAAACCTGCATGAAATTTGATGCTCTATCTAAATATGAGGTCACTGCAATGAAATATGAACTTTGACAAACTAACCTCATGATGATGACTTACCCAGCCTCCTTGCATGATGATCCACATGACTTACTTTTACCAAAACTGCCATAATGCAAAAAACAAGCCAAGCCATGCCAAAAAGTTGGGTCCCTGTTTTCTCAAGTCAAAATGGGGCGTGTTGTATAACCACACAACAACTTGCCACCAAAGAAAACATCAAAATTCCAATGATTCAAGTGATGTGATCACATTCATCCATAGTATTCTAATTCTTTCTAAGCATAAGCACCATGATCTTCTGAATGATAAAAGGTCATCATGGTAACATTGCTAACAAAGGATCATGTGTGTGTAATTGATTAATTATCCTCATCTTGAAAGCAAGTTGAACACATAAGTAACTGGTGTTAAACTACATAGTTGGAGATCATCTCTCATAGCCAACCTGGATAGAGCCTTGCTACCAACAGGTGTTCATAGCCCCGACAAGGTTATCTATACAATCTCCCTAAGTAGAGCCGCACTGCCAGTAGGCGTTCATAGCCCCGGTAGAGTTACTTAGATGGCCTAATTTTATTTCTTTTCTGATTTTTCCTTTAAAATTTGTATCTGATATCATCATGTTAGCTCATTTGTACAAGGTATAGTCACTTGCAGCTTTAGGTTGGAGATTGTACTGGTAGCAATGGAGTCCCTTTAGATTTTTCACTTAACACCTATACTTGTATTTTCAACAAACCTAAGGCTGTTAAGTGTTTCATTGTGATTGATTCACTTTGATCAAGAAAAGGCACCCTGATGAAAGGATATCACAGACTTGATCATGAATACTTCTTAGAATGAATCATAACCTATGTCTAAATTTGATCTCTTCACTTGAATCCTAACAATTTTGTTATTTTCTGGGGTGATGAAGTGCATCATCCTGACTAACCAAAACAAGGGCTCAACAAGCAAACAAAACAAGACAAACAAAGACAAACAAACAACAAACAAACAACTATACAAATATACATTATGATACACATGACTGTTATGAAGTCTCTTAGGCCTGGAAATAGTGTTTGAGAAATTGTCCATTGACTGGCAATGGGACATCCTCACCTGTCAGGTTCTTAAGCCTATAAGTGTTGTCTCCTAGTATCTCAAAAATTTGAAAGGGACCTATCCATAATCTGTCAAACTTACCATGGTCTCCTTTCTTCTCATGGGCTTTATCCCACATCAGGACTAAATCAGATATCCTAAAGGCCTTGACTCTGGCTCTTTTGTCAAACCAGCGTTTGACAACAGCCTGATGTTTTGCAAACTGGTCAATTGCTTGACTTCTTTTCTCTTCCAGGTGCATCAGCTGAAGCAACCTGACTTCTTGTCTATTGTCTATGCCCAGGTATTCTTGGGCAAACTACAAGGTAGGAATTTTCAAGTTTATAGGGAGGATAGGATCTACCCCGTATACTAAGTGAAAAGGTGAATTTCCTAGTGCAGTTTTCATTCTAGTTATGTCTACCCATAAGGCATATTTTAGAAATGAATTCCATTCCCTAGGGTTCTTCTCTATTAAATTTCTTATGATATTCAACAAATTCTTGTTGGTGGATTCTGCTAATCCATTCCCTTGGGGATAATAGTTGGATGAGAACTTGAGTATGATCCCATGATCAAATTCCCAACTTGACAATTTGGTTGAAGTGAAGGCAGAACCATTATCACTTACTAGAGCATAAGGAGTTCCATACCTGGTAACAATGTTGCTTTCCAGAAATTTAATAACATCATCTACAGTACAAGTCTTGCTACTGACAACTTCAGTCCATCTGGTACAATAGTCAGTAATTGTCAAGACATACCTATGGCCTGATGATGATGGAGAATTGATTGGTCCTATGAAGTCCATGCCCCATTATGCAAATGGGCGTTCTTCCATCACTAGTTGCAAGGGTTGTGCAGCATATTTCTCTCTGTTGGCAGCAACCTGACATACATGACAATATTTAACATGTTTAGCTATATCTTTAAAGACTATAGGCCAGTAATATCCTACTCTGAGGATTGCATGTGTTGTGGCCAGGGCTGATCCATGTGCTGTTCTGAACTTGTCATGTAATTATGATAAAACCTTATTTGCTTCTAGCTTTTCTATGCATCTTAGGTATATTCCTTCATAATTCTTCTTGAACAGGGCTCCTCCCTTCATCATATATCTTTGTGACCTTATCTTCAAGGCTCTTCTCTATGAAGCCTACAGTCTTGGAGGACATCTTCCAGTGATCAGGATGTGCCTGATAGTTGCATACCATTCTTCATTGTCCCTAGCATTGATAACATACTGCTGGCTTATGATGTTTGGGTCAATCTCTGATATCATTTGACTTAGAGCTTGTCCTCTTACTAGTTTCATTGGTGTAATCTCCATGTCATACTCTTGTAATACAGTAATCCACTTGGCTCTTTTCTCACCAGGTTCACTCTGCATTAGCAGCATCTTCACTGCTGCATCAGGCACTACTGCAATCACTTTGCTTCTTAATATATAATGCCTAAATTTCTTTACTGCCCTGACTAATGCAAGTGCTTGTCTTTCAACATCTACATATCAATTCAGCATCCTTGAAGGGACAACTCATGAAAGCAATTGGTTTTTCTTCTTTCTTTGCATTCCTTTGAGTCAACACTGTTGCAAAGGTATGTTCTGAGGCAAATGAATAAATGTAGAAGTCCTTTGTGTAATTAGGACTGATGAGGACAGGAGCATTTGATACGGCTTTCTTTATGTCTTCAAAAGCATCTTTAGCTTTTGCTCTCCACTCAATTTTTACATCCTTCTTTAGCATAGCATTTAATGGTCTGACTATCTCTACAAAACTAGTGATGAATTTTCTTACAAAGTTAATCTTACCAAAGTAAGACTTAAGCTTTTTCTTACTTCTAGGGAGTTGTATTTTCATAATGGACTCCACTCTGGCAGGGTCAATGATAATTCCATTTTCAGTTATCAGGTGGCCTAGCAACTTTCCTGTTGTTACCCCGAATATGCATTTCTTGGGGTTCAAGGATATTCCATATTCCTCACATTTCTTCAGCACATTTCTGAGATCTACTACATGGTTTCCCCTTTCTTTGGAGAACACTGTGAGGTCATCCATGTAGATGACTATACATTTTCCTATTAAGCCTCTGAAGGCTATGTCCATTGCTCGCTGGAATGTAGCTCCAACATTTATCAGCCCAAATGGCATATGTCTATAAGCAAATATCCCCCACTTGGTGGTGAAGGCAGTCTTCAGCCTATCAATCTTGTCAACCATCACTTGGTTGTACCCTGAGAAGCCATCCAGAAAGGACATCATTTTAGCTCCATTGACAATCTGCAGGACTTCATCTAATGAGGGTAAAGGATAATTATCCTTCTCTGATGCTCTATTCAGGTTCCTGAAGTCTACACACAATCTGATGTTTCCATTCTTCTTTCTTACTAGCACTAGATTTGCCACCCAAGTGGAGTGCCTCACAGGAAATATTATCCTGGCATTCAACAGCTTCTTGACGTGTTCAAAAATTATTGGTTCAAGCAAAGCATTGATTGGCCTTTGCTTCTGTTTGAAAGGTTTAGCATCTGGCTTGAGAGGTATGGTGTGAGTTATGACTGATGTGTCATATGTCTTCAGCTCATCATAAGTCCATGCAATTACATGGATGTAATCTTTTAGGGCCTAAGTTATTCCTTCTAACTCTTCTGGTGTACAAACCTTACCAATCAAGACATTTCTCTTGTCTTCATTTTGTCCAATATTCACTTGAGAATATTGACCTCCATCAGCTTTGGGAAGATCCTTCTGTTTCAGCATATTATCCAAATCAAAGGCTCTTTTTAATTCAATCATACCTTTGGGAATCCTGTTGCTAGGCAACTCTAGTATTTCATCTTCTTCCCAAATGTGATCTTCCACATTATTCTCATCTATGATCTGAGCATCAAATATATCCCTGTTAGAGATGAAACCAAGAATGTGTTGATCATCATCAAAGACCTAAAGATTAGTAACATTATCAGGCACTGATGGCACTGATACCAGTTCTACTAAAAATCTCTTTAGGCCTGATATAGATAGTGGCTCCAGGGTACTGGAAACCTAGGCAAGTGCATCTGCCCTATGGTTCTGTTCTCTAGGAATGTGGGTGATATTAAATGCATCAAAGTCTTCAATCAAATCCCACACTCTGTGTCTATAATTTGACAATCTCTTATAGTTGCAAGAGTAGATTCCTTTATCTGTCTGACAACTAATTCTGAGTCTCCAAAGACAGGCAGAATTTTTACTTTCTTCTTGAGAGCAAACAGTATCCCATGAATCAGAGCTTCATACTCTATCACATTGTTAGTACAGGGGAATTGTAATATGTATGTAGTTAGGTAGGATTTTCCTAATGGATCAATAAGATCAATCCCTACTCCAGCCCCTTGCTTGGACTTAGATCCATCAAATCTTAGAGTCTAGGATTTATCTTCAGCATAAGCCTTAGCTGAACTTTCTCTTTTCTTTGTATCTCTGGCAGCTGCTCCACCTGATATCCATTTTAACTTAAGAATTTCAGCTTTCTCAGACTTCATCTTTTCTTTCTCCTGGGAAGATGATTTTTCTTCTTGTTTCTCATCATCAGGAGGATGATCTTTTGGATCAGGCTCTGTATGTCTCTTTAAAATATGTAGGCACAATGAATAGGTGGGCTCTGAGTGAGGTGCCTCATGCAACCTACACCATCCTTCAGTTAGTGCATCCTGTGGATGTCTCTTTTATTCTATCATCTTCTTAAATTCTCCTGATAAAAACTCTTCAAATCTGGTCAGGTTACTACCTCTGTCTTCATTAGATAGTTCATAATCTGACTCCATCAGACAATCACTCCCAGGGGTGATCCTTCCTTTTTTCTTAACATTTATCTGGTCATATACTAGAATTTCTTCTGTTCTCAAAATTTGATCTTCATCATGATTCATCACCTTTTCTGTGGTTCTTGCGGAAGACAAACAAAAATCAGTATCATCATCATCACCTGATGTAGAACTTACTTCAGAACATGATGATGATGAGGCCTCACTGCATGTCTGCTCTAGCTCCATCATATCTAGGCATGTTTCACAAGTTTTCTCTGAATGTGCCTCATCATGTAACCATCACCAACCATCAATCAAAATGTCATGAATAGGAATATTCAATAACTGACAACGTTTTACCTGCTTGGACAGATGTATCTCAAAGTTTCCGAAGCAATCTATTTCATTCTCATTCTCAAAATTACTATCGGGTTCTACAACCAGCATGTCTTCCTGATGATCATGATGATGATGATGATGAAAGTCAAGCATCAGGATCTCTTCTATTCTGATAGTCTGTGGTCTAACAGCATAAACTCTGGGTTCAACATTTACATACATGATCTCATTTGTTTTGTTATACTCGGTTATCATGTGCTTCATTCTAGGCTCGGCATCTATTCTTATCTGGTTAGGTATACCTTTCCAAGGTAACCACATGTGACTGAAGTCAATAGACATATATCCATTCAAAGTCTTCAACCAATCTCTACTAAGCAGCATCCCATATGTGTCAGGTATGTCAACTACTTGAATATCAATGTAGTATTGGATCCTAGGATCAGATACTAATTGCATGTGGATATGAGTCAATTCTTCTATTACACTCACTTCTGTTTTATCCAGCTGTGTCACCTTCTTTAGGGATTTAGAAGGATGCAATCCTAAAGCGTTGCATATAGACAAGGCCATGACATTTGTAGATGCACTTGAATCTACCAAATAGTTGTGTAAATTCTTGCTAAACATCCTTATAGTGAGGAGAAAAGGTGGTGACTCACTCTTGTCTTGGTATAATGTCATGTGGGAGGTTTCTGCAGCTTGGACGGTAGCTGGCACTTTATGTTTGATATTATTATCTCTAGAAACATTATCTTTACTACTAGACTGACCTGGGGAATGATTATCCTCTTTAGGAGCAGGATCATCCAGTGATTTCATGAAAGCTTTCTTAATAGCAGGAGTTTTCAACAATTCTGACAGAGATAGGCTGATCTTTACCTTCTTCATTTCATCTGCCAGATAAGTGACAAGTTTATCAAACTCATGAGGTAGGCCAACAGTCTTTGACACTGTATTTTGTGGTGACAGATATTGTGCATTTACCTTTGGAAATCCCGGATTGTTACTTGCCTTGGGATCAGGAGGTGTGTTAAAATTATTCGGAGGCAAGGAAGATGTCAATGGGGCAGTAGGTCTATTAGAGTTGCTTCTTAGATTGTAATTATGCTTACCAGGGTATTGCTGCTGGTATGCATGCACCTCCTTATGTTCAGTGGATGGTTCATTCTCATCCTCAAAGGGGAAGACATAATTTGATTCAAAAGCCATGGCAGATTCTTCACAAGCCTGGGTATAATGCTGGTGGGATGACATAGTCTGCTAATGATGATGATCAGTGTAGCTCTCCAATACAAATGCAGAGTCATATCCACAAGGAACAATTTCATTTCCCTCTACCTAAGGTGGATTTCCAAAAGTATTAGATACTTCTGTCTGGAAAATGCTAGCAACAATTCTGAATTGTGGACAATCTAGTTCTGCATGAGCATTTGTATTGTGGATCCTGCACCAATTAGTGAGGGTTGCCTCAACAAGATTAACTCTAGTAGTTTGCTTGGCTTCACCAGGTGATTGATTATCTAAGGGAGATGGGAGTGAGCCATTATTTGGCCTGGAGTTCCATACTCTAGGCTGTCTCTGAGGATTATTGTTATTTTCGCCACTATTATTGAAATTACTGTTATTGTATCCTCTGTCAGGATAATTTGGTCTGTCATTATTATAACCTCTATTTTGGTTAGGCTGAGTATAGAAGTTTTGATTTCTCAAATGAGTGACCTCTGTAGTTAATTTTCTTAGTTGAGCAGAGATTTCTTTGATTTCTTCCTTCTCTTCTTGAGCTTTAGCTACTACATTTTCAGTTTGAGGCTTGAAGAAAGAGGATCCATGATAATTGTTGGATAGGTCAGCACCCTAAGGTGTCTGAGTTTGTGCAGGATATTGTGGTGTCTGGCCATTCCCATTAGGAGGTGGCATGATACTTAATGGAGGCACTTGTAAGGGTGCAGGCATGACTGCTGAAGGCATCATAGCTCCATTAGGATATTGCTGAGTCAGATATTGCTGTGCCGGATATGCAGGATATTGTGGAGGATAAGTGGGACACATGCCATACAATGTAGGGAATGCTACGTTTGGTGTTGGAGCAGGGACTAACTACTGAATTACTTTGATAGCTTCTTGAAAAGCTCCTGTCAGGGTAGTGATTTCAGGATGTGTTCTCCTGATGAACATAGATATCAATAGATCTAGAGCTGAGTAATAGATACTCCTAGCAGCAACATCTGTTACTACATATGGAGCAACTAACTTGGATAGCATTTTCTGGAACCTAGCATTGAAATTGGCAATAGGTTCTCCCTCAAACCGTTTGATTGTGGCAAATAGGTGATAGTTCATTGAAGGATCAATTGGTATTTTGAACCTATCAGTAAAAACTTTCTCTAAGATAGCCCATGAACCAACAGAACTCTGACCAAGACTAATGAACCAATTATAAGCCTCTTCCCCTAAGGAAAAAGGAAATAATCTGCATACAACATCTTGATGCTCTATTCTGGCCCTACAACAGGCTTCTTTAAAGGTTCTGATATGATCATCAGCATCCTGAGAAGGATGATATTTTGGACACAGCTTGTCCAGATTCTTTGGCAACTCATGGTATGCATTGAAGGTCAAAGGTGACTCCGCTGTAAAGAAAGACATTGCAACCAGAGGAGGTTGAGCCTATGGTACAGTTGGCTGAGGTTGGACCTGGGGTTGAGGTTGAACAGGAGGTGTCACAGATATCCCAGAAGGTATTTGCAAACCAACAGGAGTTACAGGAGGAGGTTCTGGTGAAGCTCCTGATGCACTAGACCCTAGAGTGTGATGGATGTCTACAGTTCTAGGTCTAAAACCTCTAATAGGTAATTCTTCAAAGATTCGACTAGATCTAGACCTGGTATTTATTCTGTGAGCCAGGATTTCTCAATTTTGAGGCAAATTGGCTGGAACTTCGTGAATATCATTTGAAATTCACTAGCTAAGGTGATATTTGTGGTCGAATGACTGATCTGACTGGATATTTACGAAATATTTGCAAAGGTAGTACAAATATGAGGTGATAATAGGGTTATGATGACTCTTATCACAAGATATCAGGCTTCTAAGGCAAAACTCTGCAAAGCTTGAACAAATTTACTTGACATTGGCCAATATTTGTGAATTCATGATGATCTACCGTAAAGCTTGCAATATTCACGTTTGAACTGGAAATCTTTACACAGAATGAGCATCTACAAGCTTGTTACAGTAAATATTTGAGTAATACTTGGAATTCACAGAAACATTCGAGGTTACCTTACTCTCTGCATCATCAAACCTAAAAATAATGATGATGAGCGTCCTCTTTCAAATAAAGGCCCTCCTTCCAGTGCTAATTTATGTTGGTCATGATGTTAGTCATAAACAAGCATAGAATAAAAGTACACATTAACCTTTATTCATCTTGAAAGATACGATGAATTCAGAGAATTCATGATCCCAAGTCTCCGATGATTAGGTCTTAATCATCTAACATTACTCAGAGGTTGATGTGTGTTGCTATTTCCATTTTGGGGCCTTACATTGAGGTCATCATCATGACACTGTTTCTGCAAAGATTCTTCACAGAGAGGTCATTTTAAGCAGTTGTTTGGTTAAATGATATAGAAATATTTAAATCTTTGCATGATATTTTTAGTTATACATGCTTTAGCTTCAAATATGCTAAATATTTGCAATTATCTACGAGATGTCCACATATTTGTATTATTTGCTTGAGATTATCAATTATTTGCAATTATGATGGTGAAATGTTCTAAAATTTAAAGAAATTGAAAAAAATGCTTCAAATTAATGTTGAACCTTCAGCCATTGGACCACATATACATCAGATACAGTCATGAAGAGAAGAAAACCAAACCATATGTTCACCAGGACATTCCACAGCTAGATACAGTTGATGCTAACTTCAAAGGAATTGTATGAAAACAACATATGCAAGTAGATATGCACTCCAAGGGACGCAACAAATCACAACATATATCCAGAATTCACACACTGATTACTCAAGATTTACTATGAATTGTAATCAAACAAGTCTTCTCATTCATTAAGTATGCAAGGATATAAATGTATACAAAAAGCTTTGAAATGAGCCCTGAATATTTCAACAGATGGATTTCAATTAAGTTTTGAATATTTGAAATGAGGCATTCCTGCACCTTTTATAGAACAAGGTGAGGAATCCGTTACAAAAAGATCTACGATCTTGATTTATCTATGAATATCTACGGTCAATATTTCATTTGACTTTGTCAACTCTATCAAAATGGCACAAGTTGCCAGCTGGCAACCATCTGGAGTACTTATTTTCATAAGTAACTGATGCTTTTATTCCCTTTTATGATGTATCCTCATCGTGCTCTTTGTCACCATCATCACTTTTACCGCTCTCACTCTCTTCATCATGATGATGATGATCTTCTTTGATATGGACCTGCATAGCTGTCTTGATATTTTCATACAGTTGTACTATTCTCTCTATTTCCCCACCATCCTGAGTTTTTCCTTTGATGGCGGTGTGCTTATGCATTTGATATTTGCCTCAGAGATTTTCTAATTTATTTCTCCTGTTGCTGGATGTTTCCTAATAATTTTCTATCTTGACCCTGATCCTCATAATTTTGTCCATGGTTTCCTCTTTTAGATTGTTTAGGGGATCATCAGCTACTTGTTGGAAGTTACTATGTATAGATTTTATTGCAAACTCCTCATCTTGATTCTCTATCTTCCTTTCCACCTTCCCTTCCAGAGATATGTTGATGTCTCTCAATTTAGTGTTGCATCTTTTAAGTACCTCACATTCAAATTTGGTATCTTTATACCATATGTCAATCAACAATGCATTATTATTATTTAGCACTTGATTGCTAGAACCTGAGAATCAATTCTACTTATTTCTTCCAAGATGACCAACATTTTCTCTAGCTGGAAAGACCTTTTCCCAATCTCCATCTGCAATCTGTCAACTTTTCTCCTGGAGACACTTAAAGAATTCCATCTTTTAAAAGAAGCCTTTACGACTTCCTCTGCTTCATCAAATGTGGATAACATCCACTTTCTCATTATAGATGACTCATGCTTCATGAGATCTATTTTATTTATTTCTTCCTGAGAAATAGCAGTCAATGGGACTGCATGATCAGTTGACATATCATCAGGGTTAATCAACCCTTTTATGTAGGCATGCAGCTGAGCAATGTGCTCTTTATGCTGCTTATTCTTCTCTTTCTCTTTCTTAATTCTTTGAGTTAAGGAATCAATGATATCCTTACCCTCCTGACCCTCCTGGTCTTCATTTGCAAATCCCAAATCAACTATATTAATATGGAATTCTTCCAGAGTAATTTTACCTTTTTCCTTATCTACAGTAGGAATTACAACCTGTGCCGTCCTTCTTCCAGTTGTTGGATCTCTCTTAATGGCCAAAGTCATTCTGGCCTTCCTCTTTGGTTTTATTAGATTTTCAGAAAACAAGGTAGATACATCAAATTCTTGAATCTCAAAGCCAACCTCTGTGTTGACTTCTTTTTCCAACCATCGAGGTACTTGATCATATTTCTCTACATCATCATGATGTTCACCTTGGTCTCTTGTATCCGTCAGCATATGTGATGGAGAAGGTGATTTTCTTGTTTCTTCTTCATGATGCTCATCTTGGGGGTGATCCTGTGGCATATCCTCCTGCTGAGGAATTTCCTTCTCCGGAGGAGCATCATACTAAGGTGGAGGATCTTGAGGTGCTTCTATATTATGATCATGATGATCATGATCCTTCTCCTTTATTACTTCATCCACTTTTAACTTATCCTCCTGTTGAGGCATATTTATAGCCATGGATATTGTGGAATCCTCCTTAGGTGCTGGTGTTTGTTCTGAAACCGTTATTTGTTCTACACCTGCACTACTTATTTCTTGAACTTTAGAAACAGGATCATCAGATACATCCTTCTCATTAGCCTTCTTTTCCTGAACCTCCACCATAGTGGGCTTCGCTGATGGATCCTATTGGTGCTGTTGGCTTATTTCTGAAACATGGCCCTCTGGTTTTTCCATCTTCACTTCTTCCATGTGTTCTCTTTTATTAGGTGTACCTGTTGGATGTTCAGGACTTGCATCTTGTGCATATGCCAAATCCACTACTGCATGACTTGTCACCTATGCAACTAATGTGTCTAGCCCCATTTCTTGAGCTATCTTCTCTGGGCTTTTTTCTGCTTCAGCTTCCACTTGCTTCATTTCCTCCAATATCATTTGAACTGATGGAGTCCCATGAGGAGTCATGTGCGTACTTGCAGCAAGGGTCTCCATCTTCTGTGAAGCTACTTCTTTCACAACCTCATCATTAGATAAATTAATTGTTTCATCTAATGAGATATGACCTCCTTGAGAGGTTTCTTTCATCTATTCTTCTACAAGTTCAGTCTTGAACTTCACAATGGTAGGAAGTGGAACATTATGCTGAAATTCTTTATGGACAACTTCACTACCTGCCCCTTTCAACAGTGTAGGGGATTGCTTTATCTCACCCCTCATGGAGGTTGTGGGTTTCTTAGGTGTGGTAGCTACCACCACCTGTGGGGCTTTTCTCTTCCTTTTGAATAGTAAAGGGGGCTCCTCTTCTTCAGACTCTTCCTCCATAAGAATATCTTCTTCTACTGGTTTTCGTGAGGACTGACCCTCTTCTTGGGTCTCAGTAACTACTGCCTCCTTCATCTGATGTTTCTTGGAATTTTATTTACCTGTCCGTGGAGGTGATGCTGATGCTGATCCTAATCCTGATGCTGTTGCATCCTCAGCTGGAAACACTTCCCTTTCAATAACCACCCCTTTGGGTTCATTATCAACTTTCTTACCCCTACGGGGTCTTTTCCATTGCTGTTGTTGTGGAGGCAGCCTCTCTCCTTTTGATTTTCTCTTTTCAGTTATGAAATCATCACACTCTTCATCAGGAATATCCTTTCCTTTCTTTTTATTATCCACAGTAATGGAAACACCCTTCTTCTTCAATGCCTCAATTTGCTCATCAACCCATACTTGGGTTAGGTGTCATGTCCTGGCAATGAAAGGATCCAAGGATATGTCTTCCTGTATAGTCAGGTCAGGTGCAGATATTGTATCATTATATATCTTCTTTTCTTCATACTCATCTGCCATTATCCTGCCATCATCTTTCTTCAACTATGAAGGAATGGGGATGCAATCAAAGGTTTTGATTTGATTCAATGTCAACCTTTGGTATTTTCTTCTTCTGGCTTCTGCTTCATCTTCACAATCTGCCCAGAAGTCCTGTAGGTGCCTCTGATGAATAGGTTTCCCTATTATTTTCTGTATCCTCGCATAAGGATCATATGGCCTTATTAGTGGGAATGGCTGCAACTGCATTTTATTCAAACTGACCATCACCTTCTTGATACTCTCTAAATCTGGGCACATGTACTAGCCAATGGTTACTGGAAACAAAATTGGTGGTATTTTCTGAGCATCCTTGTATATCTTCAATATTGTGGAGCTCTGCCTTATGAATTCCATTAATACCACTGCATCAGTGGGGTATCTTGGTAACATGAGAGGGTGTCCTTCAAAGCCCTCAATCCTTATGTAAGAAAATGTGGCAAATTGAATATACAAGGCTCCATGCCTGTAGATTAATTCTTGAGCCTCCATGCTCAATCTTTTTGTCCTGTCTTCCTCCATGGTCCTCACTAGATGCATAGAGAATGCATCATTTACCAATTTGTAATATTGGAGGTAATTAACTCTCTGTAACTGGGGATGATGATCCCATTTGTGCACAACATTGATTGTGCCTGTAACCTTTCCATATGTAATCAGTGCATCAAATGTGCCTTTGTAAGCACAGGAGTAAACAATGTAGGATGTCATGTAAAAGGAACAATTTGAACCTCCCAGGTTCATCAGCTACTCATGTAGAGCATCACTTATCAATTGGCCCCATAGTGGCTTAGTATCTGCATATATGCACATCAACATGACACCATACATCCAGTCCTTAAAACTACCAGCATCAAGCTGGCCTATCATTCTGCTAAGCAATGCAATCATATATTGATATTCTTCATCAAAATCATACTTATACAAGTGCACAAGAAGTTTGTCTACTGCAGGATATGTGCTGTTCTTAGCTCTCCTCTGATACATTGTCTTTCTTGCTTTCTTCTTATTGTTTTCATATTCAATCTCAGATTT
The DNA here is from genome assembly GCA_027924645.1 of Cunninghamia lanceolata. Classification (NCBI taxonomy): domain Eukaryota; kingdom Viridiplantae; phylum Streptophyta; class Pinopsida; order Cupressales; family Cupressaceae; genus Cunninghamia; species Cunninghamia lanceolata. The sequence continues at coordinate 7,410,099 of BSBN01000209.1, forward strand.
CCTCAAATCTATGCTGTTAACCTTCTTGCCCAATGGTAATCCAAATGTCTTGGAAAGACCCTTGATGGACAGGTCTGCATATATTCTTCCATGCTTTACCACATGTCTTGTTTCTGGATTGTAATTCTGGGCACACTCAATAACTAGCTCCAGAGACTCCATGGAGTATGGAAAACTAGCCACATTCCACATTCCTGACACAAATACTGCATCCAGTAGGGTGCTTTTATTCTTTTCATCGTTCATTTTGGCAGACCAGGCCTCCAAATTGGTACTTCCTTGATGTGTATCTGTTATGGCACCATATTTGAATAGGATTCCTCTAGGAGATGCAAACATGGGCTTGCTGAATTCAACCTCACACTTAGCTAACCTCTTGTCAGCCATGGATATCTGTAATTGACAAGATTTGTCTTACAATGATGTTCACAAGCATGCACATAACATTTTATCTATACTAACATCATGCATACTATACTTATTCAACATTTACTTATCATGAGATGCATAAATTATAACCTACAACATCCTACCTGATTATGCAGAAGCAACAGGATGAGGGTTTCAACTACTTACCTGGTTATGCAGATCTCCTTGATTATACCAATGTTTTCTAAAAATGCTCTTGATTATGGTGATAATCACGCACCTCTTCCTGCCTGTAAGCTCTGTTCGTCTGTGTATCGCCTGTACTGGGTTTTGGAAGCTAGCGCTCTGTAAAATGATGTTATTGCAAGGTAAGTTTGAAAATGATAATTAAATTTACCTTTTAACCTTGCAATTAGGGCAAAATTAGGGCAAAGCCTGACGGATTAGATTTTATTCATTAATCTTTTCTCACGGAAACTTAGGATTTCGCCAGGTGTTTCATCGGGTTTTGTGGTCGGCGGGAACTACCTACCACCTCTGCATGCATTAAATGTCAATGGCGGCAATGAGAGTGGGGTGATATCCATATGATAGGATATATTCAAAAATATGACGATATTTGGATATCGGGGTGATTTTAGGATATCGGGATGATATTCGCACCATTAGTTCGTGCTTATACATCAAGAGGATATTTCAATATATCGGGTGATGTTACAAAAGTGATGATGACCGGGTAAACCGTAAGCTCTCTCTTGGAATATGGAGATGACATCATCCAGATATTGGCTTAGTGTATCGCTATGACATCATGACGTCATCATCATGTTATGCGAGAAGGATCATGTTTAAGAAATATGCACCTTAGAGGTAAATGTGATGATGACATCATCACCATGTTTGTTTCTTTGTTTATCAGACTTGAATGACATCATCAGGATAATGGCTTAGGGGGATATTTCACGACAGGAGGATATTGAGAAATATCGGGTTACATTGAGATATATTACGCTCGTGAAATACATAAGGCTGTTGACGGGTAAAGGTTACTATCACCTAAAATTGACGTCCAGACATTCAGACCGCATGAATTATCAGGTGATAAAATAGATCAGGGGGATCTTTCGAAAGATGACTGATATTAAGAAATATGATCCTCCCCTTGTGAATATCAGGTTTGACCAGGATTTTGACCATTCATAACTTTCACATCCTAATGAATATCAGGGTGATGTAAAAGGCAAACCTGCATGCAATTTGATGCTCTATCTAAATATGAGGTCATTGGAATGAAATATGAAATTTGACAAACTAACCTCATGATGATGACTTACCCAGTCTCCTTGCATGATGATCCACATGACTTACTTTTACCAAAACCGCCAGAAAGCACAAAACAAGCCAAGCCAAGCCAAAAAGTTGGGTCCCTATTTTGTCAAGTCAAAATGGGGCATGTTGTGTAACCACACAACACAACCTCAATGGCAACCTCAATGGAACAAGAACCAACAATGGCAGCAAAATGCAAATTACCAACAACCTATGATTCCATCTCAACCACAGCAGCCAGCCATAATGCCTCCATCAACACCTCAAAATCCACCTCCTAGGCCTACCCAAATCCCTGACTAACCTACACCTAACCCTAACAACAAGCCTGTTCAACAGGCTTATACTGACGAGGTGATGCAATACCCCACCTATGGGGTAGAAGTGAGTAATGTTCATCTCAGATCAGGGAAGTAACTTGCAGGTCCTTCATCTCCCTAAATTACAGAACTTAAAGATGAAGAACCCATAGAGGAATCCTCAGATAAACCACTTTTGGAACTTGAATCAACTTAGGAACCTCAAACCATTTCACATCCTAAGCCTCCTTTCCCTAAACGCTTGGCTATCTAGAAACAACTAGCACAATCTGAAAATAACCTCATAGGCCAGTTGCAAGATATAAGCATAAAGATTCCCTTAATCCAAGCCATCAAAGATATTCCCATCTACACTAAGACTATCCAAGATCTCTGCATAAAGATGCCATGAAGAAAGAGGATAGACCCAAAGACAATTCATGTTTTGGGTAACCTAGCTGACATAATGTTGGGGAATATAACTATTCCTAAATATACAGAACCATGTAGTCCAGTGGTGGATGTCAAAATCAATGGGACTCTGATTATGAATACTTGGATAGATTTAGATGCTGCAATTAATGTAATGACTAAGGAGACAATGCAAACACTCTAGTTGAGCAACTTTAGGCCTACTCTGATAGTCTTGTAATTAGATGATAGGTCTATAGTTAAACCTGAAGGAGTCATTGAGGATTTGTTCATTGCATTAGATTCTTGGGAATACCCTGCTGATTTCATAGTTTTGTAGCCAAAGGTTAATCTTGCTGGTTATCCTCTTATACTAGGTAGACCATGGATTGCCACAACAGATGCATTTATAGGTCACAGGTCTGGTAACATGTTCATATCCAATGGACCGTGACCAAGAAATTGGTTCTATACCCACCAGCCCAACCATACCATGAGCTTGAGTAGACCATTTGGCCTATCGTGGAGGATGAGGACAACTATTCTCTGTAAACCTTGATGACTGTTGAATGTAGCCCCTTACTAGATATTCAAGATGAAGATGAGTTGATTGCTCACATTATACAAAATGATTGTAGAAGGCATTCACAGTAGCAAGACTGTTTATCTTGCTTACAAGATCCCTTAGGAAGCATAATACCTACTAGTTCCTCAGAGGAAGTATCTCAAATATTTCATACTTTGTTACCACAACAATGCTTACTAGTAATACCTAACCTTGATTTGTCCTCTATACAAGAAATATCTAAGCCATTAGAAATCAAGCCAGGAAAAGTGTTGATTGTTAATAATGCATTGACTGATGAGCAACAACAATCCCTACATGTAATATTACAAACCCACTCAGCAACGTTTACATGGGATTACAGTGACATGAAGGGCATAAATCATGCTTTGTGTATGCATAAAATTTACATTTATGATGGCCATAGACCTATAAGATAGCAGCAGAGACACATGAATCCTGCTCTCAGAGAGATAATGAAAGCAGAATTTTAAAAGCTTTTAGATGCAGGGTTTATATACCCCATTTTAGACAGTGAATAGGTTTCACCATTGGTCATAGTTCCCAAAAAAGATGGTAAATGGAGAGTTTATGTTGATTACAAGGAACTAAATGTTGCCACCAGGAAAGATCAATTTCCATTTCCCTTCATTGATCAAGTTCTTGACTCTTTAGCAAGTAAGAAATATTTCTCATTTCTTGATGGTTTTAGTGGCTATAAACAAATCAAGATTGCACCAGAGGATCAAGATAAGACAACATTTACATGCCCTTGGGAGACCTATGCATATTTTGTCCTGCCTTTTGGTCTATGCAATGATCTAGCCACTTTTTAATGAGCAATCCTCAATATTTTCTCTGATTTTGCCCATGACAACATGGAAATTTATATGGATGACTTCACCACATATGGTCAAACATATGATGAAGCTTTAAAAGACTTGGAGAAAGTTTTGAAGAGATGCACAAAACATAGTCTATCTTTGAGCAATGAAAAGTGTTTTACGATGATGACACAAGGGATAGTTTTGGGACATTTTATCTCAAGTGCAGGCATACAAGTTGACCCAAAGAAGATTGAAATTATCTCTACCCTACCTATTCCACATAGATAGAAGGATGTAAGGAGTTTCTTGGGACATGCAAGTTATTACAGGAGGTTTATTCAGGATTTTAGCAAAATTGTTGCACCTCTGTTTACTCTGTTGACAAAGGACAGTGAATTTAAATGGACACCAGATTGTTAGAATTCCTTTGAAAAGATAAAAGCATCTTTGACACAGGCTCTAGTTCTCAGAGGTCCAAATTGGACACTACCTTTTCACATCCACACAGATGCATCAGAATTTGCTATTGGAGTAGTCCTATGCCATCGAGAAGGAACTAAGGAGTATGCAATATACTATGTAAGTAAAAACCTACAGGGAGCTGAGTTGAACTACACTGTGACAAAGAAAGAAATGTTGGCAGTTGTTTATGCTATTAACAAATTCAGACACTACATTACTGGTTATAAAGTGTTTATACATACAAATCATATAGCAATTAGATATTTGATGAATAAGCCAATAGTGGGTGGCAAACTTGTTAGATGGTTGTTGTTACTGTAAGAATTTGACAACAATTGTTGGCAAACCAAGGAAAGCTAATGTAGTTGTTGATTTTATGTGTAGACTGCCCACACAATCATCAGAAGGAGTGGTTGATGACTCTTTTCCTGATGAACATCTATTTGCTCTGACTATACACAATCCATGGTATTCAGACATAGCTAATTATTTGGTTTTAGGGCAGATTTCATGTTACTTTTCTCCAAGGGAGAAGAGACAGCTAGTTCACAAATGTTTTCCTTATTCTTGGATTTCTAGATTCCTATTTTACACTTGCCTAGATAACATTACAAGAAGATGTAGTAGAGAGGATGAGGTGTTTGATATATTGAAGGTCTGTCATGATGAACCCTGTGCTGGACATTTTGGAACCAAAAGGACAACCTTCAAAATATTGACAACAGGATATTACTAGCCAATACTTCATAAAGATGCTGTCAAGTATACTAGAAGTTGTGATTGGTGTCAAACAATGGGGAGACCTACAAGAAGTGATGAGATGCCTTTGTAGCCACAAATCTCCTTAGCTCCTTTTGATAAGTGGGGACTGGATTTTGTTGGTCCTATCTCTCCTACTTCAAACAACAAGGAATATATACTAGTATGTACTGATTACTTAACCAAATGGGTGGAAGTTAAAGCCTTACAGTTTGCTAGAGATGGCAATGTGGCAAAATTTTTGTATGAGGACATCTTCACTAGATATAGTGTACCAAGGGAGATAGTGACTGATCAAGGCCCACAATTTACATCATATATAATCACCAGACTGGTGGAGGAATATTAGATTAGACAGAAGAAGTCCACTCCCTACCATCCTTAGGCTAATGGTCAGGTTGAAGTCACAGACAGAGAAACTAAGAACATATTGACAAAGATAGTTTAGCTTCATAGAAGAGATTGGGTTTCTAGGTTACCAGAAGTTGTTTGGGCATATAGAACTACTTGGAAGACAACTACAAGGTTTACTCCTTATGAATTGGTCTATGGCAAGACAACAGTCCTGCCTATAGAATTTGAATACAAAACCCTAAGGACAACAGTAGAATTAGAGATGGATTTGATAGAAGCTCAAAAGGACATACTACAACATTTGAATTCTCTTGATGAAATCAGATTAGAAGCCATCCACCACACAGAGGTTATACAAAAACAAAGAGTTAAATGGCATGCCAAGTATATCAAGACTAAGGAATTCACTGTTGGTGATTGGGCCCTTCTCTATGATTCTAGATATAAGGATTTCAAGGGTAAACTATAATCTCAGTAGTTGGGACCATATAAGATTAAACAAGTATTCCCTAATGGTGTAGTCCAGTTACAAACTATTGATGAAGTTTGATTTTCATTATTAGTAAATGGACACAGGATGAAACTGTATAAGAAACCACTTCAGAGGGATGATTTTCTTGTTTCTCTAGCCACTCACTATGGTACTCTTGGCACTCCTAATGAAGGTTTTGTGGCACCAGATGATACACCGTCAGAAGTTGATCCACCAATCCTATCTAGTGATGCAGAGGTTGAGTTGCAATACTCAACCCCTGTCGCTGAGACTTAATTTTTCATACTTTATAATTCACACATGCACACACAACACACTATCCAAGATGACCACAGTCAACTCCAGAGGGACCTATTTTTCACTTCCAGTTGGGACTTGACATATTACATAGGTAACTATTTAGTCAGGACTTGTGCTGGAGGCACCCGTAGCAACTCCCGTCTGCAGATATCTTCACTACTTTGGCATACAATACACCATTTTTCTCGTTCATTTTAAATCATCTACACATTTATTCATTCAATATGCAATAACTCTAGCACCATTGCAAAGGTGCTCATTTCTTCATTCCCGCATTGCGAGCTATCACATCAATCAACTTCGTAGTACCTGCCACCTTACCATTCATTTGCATGCATGTCATCCTGCTTGTATCAAATAAAATGCCGAGTACATGTTCTCAAATTCCAAGGTGTGCTAATCATTTATTCCATAACATGTGTACATAAGGTAACTTTTAATGATTAAACCTAGCTTTCTTTTTATATTCATTATTATTTTTTATTTATTTCATGCATGCAAAAATATTTATCACCATTCTAATTAATAATTCCTCTTCCTTGCATATCAATTGCCACGTGAAGTGATGTCACTTCACAATTTAGTTTGGGGGAGGGGTTTAATTTTTTAGTTTTCACCATTTTTGCTATCTTTGTTTTTTTGAGATACCATCCTATGCCATTTTCTAAAATAGTAAACCTTCCCTGTTTCACCAAAATATGAATTTGTTACCCTAAGAAAGTTGCAATGGGAAGAATAGAAAAGGGGCCGTAAACTATAGGTTGGTTCTCTTCAAGGTGGTAGAATTGGAGTTTAACAGAAAGTGAGAAATTGAGACTTCAAGAGATTGCAGAATACAAAGATAAATTGTAGAATACGTATATAATGGGGGGTGATACAGTACGACAAGAGCAATCTGCACATAAAGAAATATTAGAGGATGTGTTAGTACTACCACTCTTTACCAGAGTAGGATGGTTGGACTACTTTTGAAGTTGACAGAGTATGATAACGAAATGGCAAAGGAATTTGCAGCCACACTACAGTATGATGAGGCAATGGTTAGGGGATTGATAGTAGATGCTTCAAAGATGGCCATTTCCCAAGTCACAGGATTCCACACATAGGGTTCGAGTATCCATCTTGTGCTAATGCAGCCGTTGCGAGGCAAGAATTCTGCGAGAGAGGAGAGCACCTGGACTCGATGGCACAAGGTACAAAAAGATTATCCCTCCCATTTTCTGGGGAAAATGTGCTTCATACATCATTAAATACATTACCTATGATGGCCGGCATAATTTGTTGTATACTGTACATTTTAAGTTGCTTAATCATCTACTCCATGATAAGCTAGTCAATGTCCTCAATTTCCTGTATAATATGTTGAAAAGGATGGTGTCTGAATACCAGAAGAAATGAGCAGACACCACATTGTCCCACCATTGTTTAATAGCCTTATTGATAAAGATGAGCCTAAGAATTCAACACCCTCAGGTTGATTGGGAAGCTTTTAAACAATGTGTAGATATCACAACATTGTTAAAAGAACCTGAAGCAGAGAATGAACCCATGTATGAGTCTGAACCTAAAATTGAGCCTGAGCAAGAGAGGCCACAAGAGGACAACACCCCAGAGGATAGGCCAGTAACAGCAGAGGAACCCTCATCGTCTAAACCTAAACCTATGAGAGGCACTAATTCAACACTTGTTAAGAAAAAGACAAATAGGAAAAGTGTTGAGAAGCCTAAAATCACTGAGAAGGGAGAAGATGCATGGGAAAAGAAGAGGAAGAGGAGTAAAAATAAAAGGAAAGATGAAGCCAAATAGGAGACTTCTACTCCCAGGCACTCAAGAAGGTTAAAGAGGCAGAGTGTGAAGGAAAGAACTGTTAAAGAATAGGGGTAGGAAAAAGGTGAAGGACAACAACATCATTATCCAACACTAGTGAATTTAGATTCGGATAAAGGAGGAATTGCCCCTGAAGATATTCCTACTGATGTTCCTAAGGATGTCTCTGCTAATGCTTGTGAAAATGTTAATGTATCTACTAAAAAGAGAAGGTATGTTTCTTTGACTTCTGATTCAGATTCAGAGGATTTATTTATTGCAAAGAAAATGGGAAAGTCAATTCCTAGTAGTTCTGCTAAAGAAGTTTTTGATATAACTGAGAATGATAATGATGAAAGTCTAAATTTTGAGAAAGAAAAAGAATTGTTGGAGGATAGAAACATAAGAAAAGAACTCCAAGAAGCTCTTGATAGAATAAAACACTTGGAAGAGTAGGTGAAAGGATATGAAGAGGACAAAGAAAAGGAGAAAAGAATACAAGAGTTGGAGGAGAGGATTCAAACCTATGGCCATGGAACTAATTTAGATTTGTTAGCACAGATGGCTGTAAGTAAAACCAATGCTGAAGAAAATAAGGTACTCACTCCACAACCTCCTGTAACAAGAACTCCAGTATACCACACTACTTTGTCTTTAGGTTTTGAGTTAATGAAACTCACTCATGAATTCAAACAAGGAAAGGAAAATTGAGAGAAGGAAAAATAGAATCTCAATGCATCAATAGAAGATAAGAATTTGGTGATAAAAAGGTTGGAGGATAAGCTGACAGAGGTAATTGATAGGGCCATATAGATCATTGGGTGTAGACCTCCACCAAGGGTATATGCATTATTTTGAAAGAAAAGTTTCTTAGTTTTCAATTTAATAGGTTCATTAATAATCAGCCTGCTTTACATTCAAGGTATATTTTCTATAGCTATTTTAAAGAAGTTAGTTTAGAAGAGCAAGACCAATTATGTGAATATTGTTTGCATAATTACTTAATGGAAGAGGATACAAAATGGAACCCTTCAATGCATGTTGGGGATTTGCAGGTTAGGGCACTATTATCATACCTCAAGAATGAAAAGCTCAGAGGGGAATTGATGGATAAATATGCAGAACAAGAGAAAATAGTGGCGCTACAGGTTAGAAGGAAAGCACTAAATCCTAATGTAATCCTCACCCAATGGTTAACACTATTCTCATACAAAGGTCCAAGAAAAAAAATTATGGATTTAAGACTGTGAGATCATAGGAGGATACAACACTTAGCGGGGCCTATGCTTCAAAATTGTCTCAGGTATGTGCAAGATAGATGGAATAGTCTGACTCCAGCACTGTAGAGGAAAGAGTCTCATTCTTTTCATAATTTTATGAATATGTTTGAGAGACTATACAAGTATATCCAGATTTCAAAGAAAATAGGAGTGGGATGGCTACCACTTACTTTAATCCTCCTATTCTCCTTTATCTAGTACCACACTAGACAAGAGAAAAGGGTGATGAATGTAGGAATGCAGGATCAGTCAGATTGGATAGGGTTGCTTGTTACAATGGTTTTTATCTTAAGTAGGGTTTAGGAGTCAGAAAAATAATGGACCTGAGGCAGATTAATTTGCACTACAATCTTCTCCCCTAGGTGTTCAATTCAATGATTTTGCTTTAGGGAAAGCAAAAGGCTAAGTTGGGGGGAATGATGGGCTGAAATATTGACCTATTTTTATATGCTTTTAGAACTTTTCCATATGATCCTCCAAACACTTTACCAACATTACCATCATTATATGTTGTCTTTTTATATACTTTGCAAGACTTTGAACCTATATTATTAATATGGAATATGGTGATGATATTATCAATTGAATGATTTAAATATGAGTATGCATGCAATATAGATGGAATCCTATGGTTTAGTCATGAAGGTTATTTGTGTGCATATCTTTTGTGAAGTAACCCTTGTGCAGCAAGAACGTGTCATCAAGGAAATGAGCATTTGTAGCAAAGTTGAAGACAGGAGAATTAAAGGAAGTGAAGATAGGATGCCAAAAGTGTAGTTAGCTAGAGGATGAATGTGAACCATCATGGACAGAAATAAATTTGGAAGAAGTAGACGATTCAAACACGGCTTATGTGTGTTCTTCATGAGAACCATTGCATAAGAATTCTTGTTTGGATAGGACTCTTCTTCCTCTATTCAGTTAGATTAATAAATCAATCTCAAACCTGTATCGTAGTATCTAGGAATGGATTGATGGTTGAAGTTAGTTAGTAGTTGCATAAAACTCTCCTATTTCTATATACGTTAGAAGGGATGAGTAAGATATCAAGTTAGTTACTTTGTTTTCTAGTTACTCAGTTGTTACTCTATTTTCTATATTGGAAGATGGAGAACTATTTTTATTAAGGAATGCCATTATTGAATACAATCTGAAAGAGATTTTGTTTATGATATGAAGTGAATGAAATTGTGTGGTGTGAAGATGCGTAAGAATCTGAACTAGATTTGATTTACAGTTAAGTGAGTCAGTCCCCTGAGCCAGCCACTCAAGGTACTAATCCTCACTTCATTTATTTCCTTGTTCCTTTATGCATTCATTGTTAAATCTGCTTTTCATTTGCATATAGATACATCATGAGTCACTTAGATTTCTTTGATTGTCAAATTACAAGTAGTATGGTTCATGAACAAGTGCATGCTTTATCAACTTGTCCTCCAGAGATTAGCATTAGTTCTCTTATCATTTTGGATGTTTTGAGTTAATTATGTAATTTCCTATTGATAACATTCATCTACAGCTTATGCTGCATGTACCCATAGCCACTAGATTCTGTAGTTATTTTTACTGTTCTCGCATTTTTGTGAATTCCAACAGAGTAGAATAGTCTGAGTAGGTTTGGATAAGATAGTAGCAAGAATATGAGCCTTGAAGGCATATACAGTGCAGTGCCATCATAAGCTTACACTCCTTGGTCGATAATTTAATGTCAGAATGCAATGATAGAGTGGCCTATTAAGATAGGTTTACCCCTAAATTATGTTAAGTCTACAACACATTAGTTTTCCTCTATAGTAAGCACCTAAGAATTCAATTATCGCTTCATCTGCTGAAAAGATATTTGAAGGAATCTCTCTTGGAGGACAATTAGTGTCAATCATCTCAAGAAAGATCAAATTATAAGTTGATATTGTATTCACATTAAGAGTAGGACATTGTTGGTCATGATGTTAGTCATTCGTAAACATAGAATAAAAGTTACACAACAACCTTTACTCATCTTGAAAGATACGATGAATTCAAAGAATTCATGATCCCAAGTCTCCGTTGATTAGGTCTTAATCTACTGACGTTACTCAGTGGTTGATGTGTGCTGCTGTTTCCCATTCAGGGGCCTTACGTGTTTCTGCACTGTTCATCATCATCATCTTCAAATATCCTGCTCTGGATGTTCGCTCTGCATAAGTCCCCAACAATTCTACCTCTGCACTGTAAATTTAGTCAAATAATGTGCATACAGGCTGATATTCGCATGATTTCTATCATTATTTATGATTCTTTGCATGATACCTTCAATATTGCATGCATTTAACCCAAATATGCTAAGGATCTTCAGTTACCTACGGGATTTCAGCATATTTCACTGTTTCTGCTTGTTATTTATCATGATTTGCAGTTATGGTGATGAATTAATGAAATTGAAAAAAAGGAAAGGGTTAGAGAGTGAGATTCCTAAAATTACTGGACTTAGATCACTGATTCACATACAAGCTCCCATACTTGCAATGAAAAGAAGGAAAACTAGAAATCATACTTCACCAGGACATTCCACAAATCCGCATGATCTAGTGCAAAGCTTCAAAGGAAAGTTGACAACAACATGTAATGAAATGAAAGCGCTTCCAGTTGAACACAGCATTCACCAGTACATATCCAGAAATCAACAGAAGATTACGTAAAATTTGCAATCAGGATGTAATCTGGAACTTCATATTCATTCAGTATGCTCAAGAACAGGTACATTTACAGTGATCTGAAGAAAGAACCTTGATATTTCAACAATTCTATCTTCATTAGTCTCAGTAATCCGATCTCCTAACTTATTCTACAGTAATTGACTCTTTGCGCCAGATGCGTCTGTATATTCTAATGTATTTTCCCTTCCCCTCTTAAAATGACAAGCTCTGGATGTTATATAGAGCAACTGCCAGAAAACGGTTACAATGATCCAAGGATCAGGATCCTCTCACAACAAACAACGGCCCAGATGAAAAGCACATGCTTCGTCAGTTAGCAAATGTACAGCTGACACAGAATATTCCAGCATCTTCAACTTGATTCAGTCTCCAGCTGGCGAACAGCATATTTGACAATATCCTCCTCATTTCTGGTCCATGTTGACTCCACGCGCAACTTTGTAATGCCCAGCTTCAGCAGCATCATGATCTCAATGTTCAGCTTCAGCAGCATCATGATGAACTCCTGCAAGTAAACAGACAACATTAGGTTCATCATCATCATGATAAACAACAGGAAGTAAACACTTTATTAAACATACCTCCCCATGTGCAGCCACAGGCAAACAGGTCCTACCTGTGAAAAATATGCACTAAATGCATAAACAGCATAAAAACAACCAGGTCAACCCTCGTTGACCAAAAATCAGGTAGTCGGGCTTTCAAATTTCTATCGCCTCATGTTTTTGCCCATTTTAATGTATATCGGGCTCAAAATATGATGATGATGATCCCAGATTATGCAAAGAAATAATCGCCTTTCAACCATCCTTAGAAACCGGCCTTGCATCATCATCATATTTGCATCGGCGTGACCACCTATGATCAGGGTGACAATTTTATCTTAGGCCGACGGCAATAGTTATACCGACGCCAAAAATCATGATGATGACCAACTATACTCTTCAAAGTGGCCGCAGGATATCACAAAATATGATGATCCTCCTTTCCTAATGCTCTGATGGAAAAGCACATCAGGATGTTTTGCTCTTGCACATTCGGGAAAGAAAGACATCGTCATCATCATCATGATGAAGACAAACAGGAGGACCCGGAAAATGATCCTGCCGCTGAGGAAAAATCATGATGACGTCATCGTCATCATCAGGCTTGGTTAAAATGCAAAGGGATGACGTCACCGTCATGTTTCGTTTAAGATCAGGAGGTAAAAGGAGTATCGGGTTCCCTCTAAGGAAGATGATCAGGTGGATGAAAGCAATATGACCCTTTTTTCAGCCAAGGCAATCCGCTCGAAAGGTCAGGATGATGAACCACATCATCATCATATTCGCACTGGGTGACTTAGAATATGATCCTGCTGAAAGTCCTGATGACGTCATCAGGATATCCGGGGCTTGTGTTAATCTTCGAAGATGACGTCATCGTCATCATCATATTGGCGAAATGGATCACGCCTTGGAAAATATCCTGCCGAAGGAGAAGGTGATGATGACGTCATCGTCATCATCATATTTGCAAAATGTTATACTTGTCGGCAGGATGATGTTACGAACCGTTGGGAGAGACGAACAAGATCACGATGATCATGTTCAACATGACTCAAGAAATGAAAAACACCCTCCGCTTCGAAAGATAAGGTGATCATCATGATCACGCAAAAGGAGGTCAGGAGGATATTAGGAAATGTCGGGTCTCGAAATATCATGATGATGTTGATCACCAAGACTTGGTCGTGCGCGCGCAAATTATGCAGATGGCAGATTTCTCTAAGTAAGGTGACGATGACCATCAGCATGATATTATCATATCGGGTGATTTTGGAATATCATGATGCTCGCGATGTTAGAATATCATGATGCTGACCTGACGGGCAAAACACACTAGCATTTAAGATTGACGTCCGGATGTTTCGGGACTGCATGATTTTTAACAGGTGATAGAGTAAGATCATGATGATGACCTTTGGCGATACAAAAGACCGCCCGACGGGAAGAACCTACTACGACTTAAACTTGACGTCCGGATGTTTCGACCTCAGGATATTATCGGGGGGGGGGCTTTTCAAATATCATGATGATGATGTTCATATAGCAATTATCAGGTTTGACCAAAACTTTGACCGCTCACAACTCCCTCATATGGATGAATTTTCAAGTGATGCAAAAGGCAAACCTACATGAAATTTCAAGCTCTTTCTAACCATGAAGTCATAGATACAAAATATGAACTTTGAGAAACTAACCTCATGATGATGACCTACCTCATCCTGACCTTCATGATGATGATGCTCCTGACCTATTTTTACCAAACCGCCAGAAACAGACAACACAAGCCAAAACAAAAGCTGGGTCCCTGTTTTGCCAAGTCAAAATGGGGCGTGTTGTGTAACCACACAACAACTTGCCACCAAAGAAAACAACAAAATTCAAATGATTCAAGTGATATGATCATATTCATCTATAGTGTTCTAATTCTATCTAAGTAAATCATCATGATCTTTGAATGATAAAATTTCATTATGGTGATAAAGCTATCAAAGGATCATGTGTGTGCAGGTGATTAATTATCCTCATCTTGAAAGCAAGTTGAAAACATAAGTAACTGGTGTTAAACTACATAGTTGGAGATCATCCCTCATAGCCAACCTGGATAGAGCCTTGCTGCCAGCAGGTGTCTATAACCCCGGCAAGGTTATCTATACAATCTCCCTAAGTAGAGCCCCACTGCCAGCAGGCGTCCATAGCCCCGGTAGAGTTACTTAGATGGCCTAATTTTATTTTGTTTCTGATTTTCCTTTAAAAATTTAAATTTGATATCATCATGTCTGCTTATTTGTACAAGGTGTAGTCACTTGCAGCTTTAGGTTGGAGATTGTATTGGTAGCAAGGGAGTCCCTTTAGATTTTTCACTTAACACCTATACTCATATCTTCAACAAACCCAAGGCTGTTAGGTGTTTCATTGTGTTTGATTCACTTTGGACAAGAAAAGTACCCTGATGAAAAGACATCATAAACCTGATCATGAGTATTTATCAGAATGAATTACAATCTATATCTAAATCTGATCTCATCACTTGAGTCCTAACAATTTAGTTATCTTCTTAGGTGATGAAGTGCATCATCTTGACTTACCAGAACAAGGTCCCAACCAACAAAACAACAACAACAACAAGCAAACACTGTACAAACAACTATACAAATATACAATATGATACACAAGACTGCCATGAAGTCACTCAGGCCTGGAAATAATGTTTGAGGAATTGTCCATTGACTGGCAACGGGACATCCTCACCTGTCAGGTTCTTAAGCCTATAAGTGCTGTCTCCTAAAATTTCAGAAATCTGAAAGGGACCTATCCATAGTCTGTCAAACTTACCATGATCACCTTTCCTTTCATGGGCTTTATCCCACATCAGGACTAAATCTGATACCCTGAAAGCTTTAATTCTGGCTCTCTTGTCAAACCAGCGTTTGACAACAGCCTGATGTTTTGCAAATTGGCCAATTGCTTGGCTTCGTTTTTCTTCCAGATGCATCAACTGAAGCAACCTGACTTCTTGTTTATTATCTATGCCTAGATAGTCTTGGGCAAATTGCAGAGTAGGAATTTTCAAGTTTACAGGGAGGATAGGATCTACCCCATATACTAGCTGGAAAGGTGAGTTTCCTAATGCAATTTTCATTCTAGTTCTGTCTACCCATAAGGCATATTTCAGAAATGAATTCCATTCCCTGGGATTTTTCTCTATCAATTTTCTTATGATACTCAGTAAATTCTTATTGGTGGATTCTGCTAATCCATTTCCCTGGGGATAGTAATTGGATGAGAACTTAAGTATGATCCCACGATCAAAAGCCCAACTTGACAATTTAGTGGAAATGAAGGCAGAACCATTATCACTTACCAATGCATAAGGAGTTCCATACCTGGTGACAATGTTGCTTTCCAGAAATTTAATGACATCATCAGCAGTACAAGTTTTGCTGCTGATAGCCTCAGTCCATCTGGTACAATAATCAGTAATTGTTAGGACATACCTCTGGCCTGAAGAAGATGGAGGATTGATTGGTCCTATGAAATCCATGCCCCATTGTGCAAATGGGCGCTCTTCCATCACTGGCTGCAATGGTTGTGCAGCATATTTTTCTCTGTTGGCAGCAACCTGGCAAACATGACAACACTTAACATGATCAGCTGTATCTTTAAAAATTGTAGGCCAGTAATATCCTGCTCTGAGGATTGCATGCGTGGTGGCCAACGCTGATCCGTGGGCAGTTCCAAACTTGTCATGTAGCTCTGTCAAAACTTTATTGGCTTCTGGTTTCTCTAAGCATCTCAGGTATATCCCTTCATAATTCTTTTTAAACAGGGCTCCTCCCTTCATCATATATTTCTGGGATCTCATCTTTAAGGCTCTTCTCTGTGAAGCCTGCATCCTCAAAGGACATCTTCCAGTGATCAGGATGTGCCTGATGTCTGAATACCATTCTTTATTGTCTTTCTCATCTATCACATACTGTTGACTGATGATGTTTGGATCAGTTTCAGATATCATCTGGCTCAGAGCCTGTCCTCTTACTAGCTTCATGGGTGTGATCTCCATGTCATATTCTTGTAGTACCGTAATCCATTTGGCCCTTTTTTCACCAGGTTCACTCTGCATCAGCAGCATCTTTACTGCTGCATCTGGTACCACAGCAATCACTTTGCTCCTCAGTATATAATGTCTAAATTTTTTTACTGCTCTGACTAATGCAAGTGCCTGTCTTTCAACATCCACATATCTCAACTCAGCATCCCTGAAAGGACAGCTCATGAAGGTAATTGGTTTCTCTTCTTTATCTTCATTTCTTTGAGTTAACACTGCTGCAGAAGTATGTTCTGAAGCAAATGAGTAGATGTAGAAATCTTTTGTATAATCTGGACTAATGAGGACAGGAGCATCTGAAATGGCCTTCTTTATATCTTCAAAAGCAGCTCTGGCTTCTGGTGTCCAGTCAATTTGTGCATCTTTTTTCAACATGGCATTCAGTGGTCTGACAATCTCAGCAAAGCCAGTGATGAACTTCCTCACAAAATTTATCTTACCAAAATAAGATTTAAGCTCCTTTTTGCTTCCTGGAAGTGGTAATTTCATAATAGATTCCACCCTGTCAGGATCAATGATAATCCCATCCTCTGTGATCAGGTGGCCTAGTAACTTTCCTGTTGTGACCCCGAATATGCACTTCTTGGGATTCAGAGATATTCCATATTCTTCACACTTCTTTAGCACACTTCTGAGGTCGGCAACATGATTTCCCCTTTCTTTGGAGAACACTGTCAGGTCATCCATGTAGATGACTATACACTTTCCTATTAAGCCTCTGAAGGCTATGTCCATTGCTCGCTGGAATGTAGCTCCAGCATTTATCAATCCAAACGGCATACGTCTATATGCATATATCCCCCATTTTGTGGTGAAGGCAGTCTTTAATCTGTCAATTTTATCAACCATCACTTGGTTGTATCCTGAAAAACCGTCCAAGAAGGACATCATCTTGGCTCCATTTACCATCTGCAGAACCTCATCCAAAGAGGGCAAAGGATAGTTATCCTTTTCTGATGCTCTGTTCAGGTTCCTGAAATCCACACACAATCTGATGTCTCCATTCTTCTTCCTGACTGGTACCAGATTTGCCACCCAAGTGGAGTGCCTTACAGGAAAAATTATCCGGGCATTCAACAACTTCTTGACCTCCTCAAGGATGATGGGCTCAAGCAGAGCATTGACTGGCCTCTGCTTCTGTCTGAAAGGTTTTGCATCTGGCTTGAGGGGTATAGTATGAGTTATGACAGAAGTGTCATACGTCTTCAGCTCGTCATAAGTCCATGCAATTACATGTATATAATCCTTAAGGGCTTGAGTTATTCCATCTAACTCCTCAGGTGTACAAACCTTACCCAACAAGACATTCTTCTTGTCATCAGCTTGTCCAATATTCACCTGTGAATATTGACCTCCATCTGCCTTAGGCAGATCCTTATGTTTGAGCATATTATCCAGATCAAAAGCTCTTTCTAATTCAATCATACCTCTGGGAATTGTGTTGCCAGGCAACTCTAAAATCTCATCTTCTTCCCAGACATGATCTTCCATACCATTTTCATCTATGATCTGAGCTTCAAATACATCTCTGTTTGATATGAAGTCCAGGATGTGCTGATCATCATCAAACACTTGGAGATTAATCACATTGTCAGGTACCGAAGGTACTGACACCAATTCTACTGCAAATCTCTTCAGACCAGATATAGACAGTGGTTCCAGCGTACTGGCGGCCTGAGCAAGTGCATCTGCCCTTTGGTTCTGTTCTCTTGGCACGTGAACGATGTTGAAGGCATCAAAGTCTTCAATCAGGTCCCACACACGATGTCTGTAATTTGACAGCTTTCTGTAGTTACAAGAGTAGATTCCTCGTACTTGCCTCACAACTAGTTCTGAATCTCCAAAGACATGCAGGATCTTCACCTTCTTCTTATGTGCAAACAACAGTCCATGAATCAGAGCTTCATACTCTGTGACATTATTAGTGCAGGGGAACTGTAATCTGTAAGCTGCTAAATAAGATTTCCCTGAGGGATCAGTAAGGTCAATCCCTACTCCAGAACCTTGCTTGGATTTGGATCCATCAAACCTCAGGATCCAAGGCTTATCTTCAGCAGGATATTTATTTGAACTTTCCTTTTTCTTTGCAGCTCTGGCTGCTGCTCCGCCTGATATCCACCTTAGCTTAGGTATGTCATCCTCAAGCTTCTTCTTTCCTTTATCTGATGAGCCTGATGGCTTCTCTGTTTTCTCTTCAATCCTAGCAGGAGGATGATGCTCAGCACATACAACTGCATGCTTCTTCAAAATGTGCAAGCACAATGAGCAAGTGGTTTCTGAGTGAGGTGCCTCATGCAGCCTACACCAACTTTTGATTAAAACCTCCTGGGGGGATCTACACTGTTGTGTCATTTTTTCTATTTCTTTGACCAGAAATTCTTCGAACTTCGTCAGGTCACTGCCTTTGTCCTCATCAGACAACTCGTAATCCGGTTCCATGAAGCAATCACTACCAGGAGTGATCTTTTCCTTTCTCGCATCATTCGTCTGATTGGACACCAGGATCTCTTCTGTTTTTCGGATAGGATCTTCATCAGGATCCGTCGACTCTTCTGTTCCTGCAGAAGACAAATAAAAATTAGTATCATCATCATCATCAGATGTAGCACTCACCTCGGAATATGATGATGATGCTTCACTATACGTCTGCTCCAGCATGATCATGTCTAAGCATGATTCGCAAGTCTTTTCCGAGTGTGCTTCTCCATGCAATCTGCACCATCCGTCAATCAAAATATCATTAGCAGGTATATTTAATAATTGACAACGTTTTATCTGAGTAGATAAATGCATCTGAAAATCTCTGAAGCGATCTGTTTCATTCTCATTATCAGGATCATTATTAAGTTCGACAACTGGCAAATCCTCGTGATAATCATCATCATGATGATGATGAACATCAAGCATCAGGACCTCCTCTATTTGGACAGTTTGCGGCCTGATGTGATAAACTCCAGGTTCTACGTTTACATACATGATCTCATTTGTTCTGTTATATTCGGTGATCATATGTTTCATCCTAGGCTCAGCATCAATCCTGATCTGATTAGGTATACCTTTCCATGGCAACCACATGTGACTGAAGTCTGTGGACATGTATCCGTTAAGCGTTTTAGACCAGTCCCGGCTAAGCAACATCCCATATGTATCAGGTATGTCAACTACCTGAATGTCAATGTAATACTGGATCCTAGGATCAGACGCTAGCTGCATGTGAATATGAGTGAGTTCTCCTACGACACTTACTTCTGTCTTGTCCAGTTGAGTGACCTTCTTTAAGGATTTAGCAGGATGCAGTCCTAATGCGTTGCATATTGACAAAGGCATAACATTAGTTGAGGCTCCTGAATCAACTAAGCAGTTGTGCAAATTCTTACTGAACATCCTTATGGTGAGGAGAAACGGAGGTGACTCAGTTTTGTCTCTGTACAAGGTCATGTGAGAGGTTTCAGCAGCTTGGACTGTGGCTGACACTTTGGGCTTGACAGTGCTATCTTTAGCAGTATGGTCTCTGCTATTGGATTGACTCAAAAGGTGATTATCCTCTTTAGAAGCAGGATCATCCAGCGACTTCAGGAATGCCTTTTTGATGGCAGGAGTTTTCAGTAACTCAGATAGGGACAGGCTGATCTTGATTTTCTTCATTTCATCAGCCAAATAGCTGACTAACCTGTCAGATTCATGAGGTGCATTTGCAACTTTTGTTACTGTGTTTTGAGGAGACAAGTACTGAGCATTCACCTTAGGGAACCCAGGGTTATTGCTAGCCTTAGGATCAGGAGGTGTGTTGAAGTTATTTGGAGGTAGAGATGATGTCAATGGACCGGCAGGTCTGTTGGCACTACTCCTCAGGTTATAATTGTGCTTACCAGGGTATTGCTGCTGGTATGCATGTACTTCCTCATGCTCTCTTGTAGGTTCATTTTCATCCTCAAAAGGGAAGACATAATTTGCTTCAAAGGTTAAGGCAGATTCTTCACAAGTCTGATTATAATCCTGATGAGGCTGATTAGTGTAGGTTTCCAGCACAAAAGCTGAGTCATATCCACAAGGAACTATTTCATTTCCTTCTGCCTGAGGTGGATTTCCAGAAGTATTAGACACTTCAGTCTGAAAGATGCTGGCAGCAATCCTAAATTGTGGACAATCTAATTCTGCATGTGCATTGGTATTGTGAATCCTGCACCAATTGGTAAGGGCTGCTTCAGCAAGATTGACTCTAGTAGTCTGTTTGGCTTCACCAGGAGGCTGATTGTCTAGGGGTGATGGTAATGAACCATTATTTGGCCTGGAGTTCCACACTCTAGGCTGCCTAGGAGGATTATTGTTATTTGCAGCACTACTGTTGAAGTTATTGTTGTATCCTCTGTCAGGGTAATTTGGTCTGTCATTGGAATAACTCCTATTCTGGCCTGACTGTGAATAAAACCCTTGATTTCTCAAGTGTGTTACTTCTGTGGTGAGCTTTCTCAACTGAGCAGCAATTTCTTTGATTTCCTCTTTCTCCTCTTGAGCTTTGGCCACTACATTTTCAGGCTGAGGCTGGAAAAAGGAAGATCCATGGTTATTGTGGGATAGGTCCGTACCCTGAGGTGTCTGAGTATGTGCAGGATATTGTGGCAATTGGCTATTTCCATTAGGAGGAGGCATGATACTCAATGGAGGTACTTGCAAAGGTGCAGGCATGATTGCTGGGGGCATCACTGCTCCATTTGGATATTGTGCAGGATATTGCGAAGGATAAGCTGCAGGATACTGTGCTGGATATTGTGACTGCATGCCAAGCAAAGCAGGGAATGCTATATTTGGAGTAGGAGCAGGTATCAGCTGTTGATTTACCTTGATAGCTTCTTGAAAAGCTCCTGTCAATGTGGTGATCGCAGGATGTGTTCTCCTGATGAACATGGCGGTTAATGGATCCAGGGCTGAATAATAAATACTTCTAGCAGCATCATCAGCCACCACATATGGGGTAACTAGCTTGGACAACATTTTCTGGAACCTAGCATTGAAATTTGCAATAGGTTCATGCTCCAATCTCTTGATTGTGGCAAACAGGTGGTAATTCATGGATGGATCAATAGGGACCTTAAATCTGTCAAGAAAGGCCTTCTCTAAGACAGCCCACGAACCTACAGAAGATTGACCAAGACTGATGAACCAATTATAAGCCTCTTCCCCTAAGGAAAAAGGGAATAATCTGCACACCACATCCTGATGCTCTATTCTGGCTCTGCAGCAAGCTTCTTTAAACGTCCTGATATGATCATCCGCATCCTGGTAAGGATGGTATTTTGGGCAAAGCTTGTCCGGATACTTTGGTAACTCATGATACGCAGTAAAAGTCAATGGTGATTCTGCTGCAAAGAACGACATTGCAACCTGAGGGGGCTGAACTGGTGGTGCAGTTGGCTGAGGTTGGACTAAAGGTATACCCTGAGGTTGAACAGGAGGTGTCACTGGTATACCGGAAGGTATTTGCAAACCAACAGGAGTTACAGGGGGAGGTCCTGGTGAAGTTCTGGACGTACTAGACTCTGGAGTATGGTGAACGTCTACAGTCTTAGGTCTAAAACCTCTAACAGGCAATTCTTCGAAAATTTCACTATGTCTAGACCTGGTATTTATCCTGTGAGCCAGGATTTCTCGATTTGGAGGCCAATTAGCTAAAACTTTGCAAATATTGGTTGGATTCCACCGGACGAGGTGATATTTACGGTCAACTTGCAAATCAGACTGAATATTTACGCGATATTTGCGAAGATACTGCAAATATGACAGGATATTGGGATATTTCGACCGGTAGCACCAGATCTCACGTGTCTAAGGCTCAAATCCTCAAAGCTTGAACAAATTTATGCATCTTTGGCCAATATTTAGTGAATTTAAAGAAATCTACTGTAAAGCTTGCAATATTTATGTGAAATTTGGAAATCTTTACACAGAATGTGCAAATACAAACTTGTCGCAGCAAATATTTACGCAATTTGATGAAATTCACAAATGATCTGAAGTTACCTTACTCTGAGCGTTATCAAACCTGGAAAGTACTGATGATGAAAGTGATCTTCAATCCTTGCCCTCCTTCTAGCGCCAATTTATGTTGGTCATGATGTTAGTCATTCGCAAACATAGAATAAAAGTTACACAACAACCTTTACTCATCTTGAAAGATACGATGAATTCAAAGAATTCATGATCCCAAGTCTCCGTTGATTAGGTCTTAATCTACTGACGTTACTCAGTGGTTGATGTGTGCTGCTGTTTCCCATTCAGGGGCCTTACGTGTTTCTGCACTGTTCATCATCATCATCTTCAAATATCCTGCTCTGGATGTTCGCTCTGCATAAGTCCCCAACAATTCTACCTCTGCACTGTAAATTTAGTCAAATAATGTGCATACAGGCTGATATTCGCATGATTTCTATCATTATTTATGATTCTTTGCATGATACCTTCAATATTGCATGCATTTAACCCAAATATGCTAAGGATCTTCAGTTACCTACGGGATTTCAGCATATTTCACTGTTTCTGCTTGTTATTTATCATGATTTGCAGTTATGGTGATGAATTAATGAAATTGAAAAAAAGGAAAGGGTTAGAGAGTGAGATTCCTAAAATTACTGGACTTAGATCACTGATTCACATACAAGCTCCCATACTTGCAATGAAAAGAAGGAAAACTAGAAATCATACTTCACCAGGACATTCCACAAATCCGCATGATCTAGTGCAAAGCTTCAAAGGAAAGTTGACAACAACATGTAATGAAATGAAAGCGCTTCCAGTTGAACACAGCATTCACCAGTACATATCCAGAAATCAACAGAAGATTACGTAAAATTTGCAATCAGGATGTAATCTGGAACTTCATATTCATTCAGTATGCTCAAGAACAGGTACATTTACAGTGATCTGAAGAAAGAACCTTGATATTTCAACAATTCTATCTTCATTAGTCTCAGTAATCCGATCTCCTAACTTATTCTACAGTAATTGACTCTTTGCGCCAGATGCGTCTGTATATTCTAATGTATTTTCCCTTCCCCTCTTAAAATGACAAGCTCTGGATGTTATATAGAGCAACTGCCAGAAAACGGTTACAATGATCCAAGGATCAGGATCCTCTCACAACAAACAACGGCCCAGATGAAAAGCACATGCTTCGTCAGTTAGCAAATGTACAGCTGGCACAGAATATTCCAGCATCTTCAACTTGATTCGGTCTCCAGCTGGCGAACAGCATATTTGACAATATCCTCCTCATTTCTGGTCCATGTTGACTCCACGCGCAACTTTGTAATGCCCAGCTTCAGCAGCATCATGATCTCAATGTTCAGCTTCAGCAGCATCATGATGAACTCCTGCAAGTAAACAGACAACATTAGGTTCATCATCATCATGATAAACAACAGGAAGTAAACACTTTATTAAACATACCTCCCCATGTGCAGCCATAGGCAAACAGGTCCTACCTGTGAAAAATATGCACTAAATGCATAAACAGCATAAAAACAACCAGGTCAACCCTCGTTGACCAAAAATCAGGTAGTCGGGCTTTCAAATTTCTATCGCCTCATGTTTTTGCCCATTTTAATGTATATCGGGCTCAAAATATGATGATGATGATCCCAGATTATGCAAAGAAATAATCGCCTTTCAACCATCCTTAGAAACCGGCCTTGCATCATCATCATATTTGCATCGGCGTGACCACCTATGATCAGGGTGACAATTTTATCTTAGGCCGACGGCAATAGTTATACCGACGCCAAAAATCATGATGATGACCAACTATACTCTTCAAAGTGGCCGCAGGATATCACAAAATATGATGATCCTCCTTTCCTAATGCTCTGATGGAAAAGCACATCAGGATGTTTTGCTCTTGCACATTCGGGAAAGAAAGACATCGTCATCATCATCATGATGAAGACAAACAGGAGGACCCGGAAAATGATCCTGCCGCTGAGGAAAAATCATGATGACGTCATCGTCATCATCAGGCTTGGTTAAAATGCAAAGGGATGACGTCACCGTCATGTTTCGTTTAAGATCAGGAGGTAAAAGGAGTATCGGGTTCCCTCTAAGGAAGATGATCAGGTGGATGAAAGCAATATGACCCTTTTTTCAGCCAAGGCAATCCGCTCGAAAGGTCAGGATGATGAACCACATCATCATCATATTCGCACTGGGTGACTTAGAATATGATCCTGCTGAAAGTCCTGATGACGTCATCAGGATATCCGGGGCTTGTGTTAATCTTCGAAGATGACGTCATCGTCATCATCATATTGGCGAAATGGATCACGCCTTGGAAAATATCCTGCCGAAGGAGAAGGTGATGATGACGTCATCGTCATCATCATATTTGCAAAATGTTATACTTGTCGGCAGGATGATGTTACGAACCGTTGGGAGAGACGAACAAGATCACGATGATCATGTTCAACATGACTCAAGAAATGAAAAACACCCTCCGCTTCGAAAGATAAGGTGATCATCATGATCACGCAAAAGGAGGTCAGGAGGATATTAGGAAATGTCGGGTCTCGAAATATCATGATGATGTTGATCACCAAGACTTGGTCGTGCGCGCGCAAATTATGCAGATGGCAGATTTCTCTAAGTAAGGTGACGATGACCATCAGCATGATATTATCATATCGGGTGATTTTGGAATATCATGATGCTCGCGATGTTAGAATATCATGATGCTGACCTGACGGGCAAAACACACTAGCATTTAAGATTGACGTCCGGATGTTTCGGGACTGCATGATTTTTAACAGGTGATAGAGTAAGATCATGATGATGACCTTTGGCGATACAAAAGACCGCCCGACGGGAAGAACCTACTACGACTTAAACTTGACGTCCGGATGTTTCGACCTCAGGATATTATCGGGGGGGGGGGCTTTTCAAATATCATGATGATGATGTTCATATAGCAATTATCAGGTTTGACCAAAACTTTGACCGCTCACAACTCCCTCATATGGATGAATTTTCAAGTGATGCAAAAGGCAAACCTGCATGAAATTTCAAGCTCTTTCTAACCATGAAGTCATAGATACAAAATATGAACTTTGAGAAACTAACCTCATGATGATGACCTACCTCATCCTGACCTTCATGATGATGATGCTCCTGACCTATTTTTACCAAACCGCCAGAAACAGACAACACAAGCCAAAACAAAAGCTGGGTCCCTGTTTTGCCAAGTCAAAATGGGGCGTGTTGTGTAACCACACAACAGACATCTACAAGCTTTAGATTCCTTGAAAGGATTATATCCAATGCCACTTGAGTAATGTCGTGAAGCAGATTCTATAGGTACTCAAATTCCTTGTTGATTAATACCGTAACCATTACCTACATCATAGTCCTTACAGAGGATCTAAGATCCTCATCCATAAAGGGAAGCCATTTCCTTGGAAGAAGGTGGGGCTTCATAAGTCTCATAATCTATAGTGTAAGTAAAAGTATTATCCATGTTTGTTACCAAAGATACTTTAGGTTTCATATTTGAAATTTTAGAGGAAATCAATGCAACATTTGATGTTTCACCTATGGAGGGGGATGTAAAATCTAATGAACCCCAATCATCACCAAGAAATGCATTTGATTGTTTAGACTCTTGCACAAAATTATCTGTGGGAAGAGGAGTTGACAAGTCAATTTTTAGATTGTTTAAGATCTTGTGATGAACAACTTGTTTTTGTGATTCAATTTGTAAACAGTTATCTGGTTCAAGATCAACATCAATAGTATGAAGTTTGTCTATATAAATAAACTCAATTGAACAATGAAGGGTAGAAGGTACTATCCCTAATGCATGAATCCAAAGCCTACAAGGAATCATGTTGTAAGATAAAGATCTAGGCATGACATGAATCAAGGTAGATAAAGTCATAGGCCCAACGTGTACAGGTAAAGTTATAGTGCCTACAGACTATCTTCCAACATTATCAAAGCCACAAATGCTTATCCTATCTAGTTTAATCAAAGATGTGTCAACTTTGATCTTATGTAATAAATTAATGCCACAAACATTAAGAGCTGATCCATCATCAATCATAACTCATTTAATGAGTTTCTTATTTATTGTAATGAAGATGATCAAATGGTCACACTGATTTAAAACTTCAAGAGATCTGGCAACTCATGTTGTTGAAACAGAATCTCTATTTTTGTCGCGTACATACAATCTAAGAGAGTTGCTACATCATTTGGATTGATAATAGGTAGGACAATCACCTTTTGTAAAGCTTCTTGGAGCATTCCCTGGTATGTAGGCAAAGTTTGTGTAATTTCCCAAAGAGAAATTTTAGTAGGAGTAGCATGAAGCTGCTCAACAAGATCATAGTCTTGACCAACTTTTTCTGTTAAACGAGGTGCTTGAGGAAGCATAGGTTGAGAAGTTGGTAAAGATATCAGAATGCTTGATGGTTGTTTGCTTTGTTTGTTATTCTGAGTGTTATATGTATGAGCAACCATATTATGAGTAGGTTGTTGTTAATTTCGATGTGTTATTTGTTTAGCATAGTTATAAATGTAATCAGGAGGTCGAGAAGAAGGCAAAAGACCTCTAATAGTGAGCACTGGTTTAGAGTGTGGTTGAGCCACATTTGAACACAAGTTGACCACTATCTTCGATTTCATAGGTTCTTCTTGAGGTTTTGGAACATAAATTTCATTTACTAATATTTGAAATAACAACGGTTTAGGAGTCGTAGTGGAACATTCAATTGAGATACACTCCTCGAGGGCTTCATCTAACATATTGAAGTCATCACAACTAAACGACTCATCATACACATGAAAGTTTTGTAAAAAGTAATCTAACATTATAGCATTTTCTAATTAACCCAATACTTAAATGTAAAAAGATATAGCATAAACTTTGTGAAAATGAAATGAAATAGCACTATGCAACACACAAAGTTGTAATTTCAAACTCTTTTAATGAATGGATAAAGAAATCACTTAAGTTTTAATGCATGCACTTTCACAAAAGAGGGTTTGCAATCTAAATGTGACTTAAGACAAAACTAATTCATATCTGATGTTAAAAAGGATGCAAATTATTTAGAGCACAGGTTCACCAAAATGTTTAGTGTGGAAAAATGGGGAATCACGATGGAAGACTTCAAGTCCCACACTTTCACACTAAATCATTAGGGAGGCAAGGGAGAAGTTTAGAGATAAACTATTGATGTCCTATGTTCCCTTTTTCTGCTAATTAGGTCTATGTGACTGCTTTGATCAAGTTTTTACAAGCTAGTATCTTTCACTAAGCATAAAACCCAAAATTGCCAATTGATTAGACTGTAATAACTTATTTTCTAACACAGATACACATGAAATGATTATAGAAATGCAGAGGAAACAATACAGAGAAAATGTACTTGGAAATAGGGGATCTGATGGACTAGGGTGCTAGTGCTAGTGTCCTGGAAGTTTCTGACTATCGGGATATTCTGCACCAGCTATCTTTCAATCTCTAGAGGCTTCTAGATCATGAAGAAGATATCCAGTTGGACTAGGGTGTGAGTGCCAGTGTCCTGAAAGTCTCACAATCTTGAAATCCAAAACTTTGTGATGACTGTGTTTGCAATACCCATCTTCTTGTCACTCCTTTCTGTCAAATCTTATTGAAATCAACCTGCACATGCAAAAAGAGGAGAAAGAAGGTTGTGGCTATATAGGAGCTTGCTTTAGTCAAGCCCCATTTTCGGTATTCCTACCTCAATGATAGCCAAGGATAAAGATCTATAGATGTGTGTGCTCATCTAACAAATGTGTATGTAGAAATATAAAACCCTATATGACTCAAGTATCAAGGAAAGATCAACACTTTGCTTCACTCAATGAAACAAACAAAACTTCACCTCAAGGAGATGAAAATAATGAAGACTTTCATGAATAAGAAGGCGAGGTAGCTGTTTCCATGGAGGAATTCCAAACTTGATGTTGGAGGCTTCAACCCTTTTCTCGATCATACAAAAGGTGTACAAACTCTAGGAAGAGCAATATAGTCTCAATATCTTGATTCCTAATCTCCATCAAATCTCTCCATGATAGAAAATTCAAGTAACTTCAAGAGCTTCAACAAATATTTGATATTCAATGGCAATTTTGGCAGAATTTTGGCATAAAGCTTGCATATAGATTGTGTATGTCAAAATGATTTTCAAATGTCTTTAAATATCTAACCTTAGGAATTTCAAATTTTGAAATAAGATGTCGACATTACGTAAAAAACAAAATTTTAAAAACAGAATCCTAGAATGCACGGCGAGAGTCGACACCCCGCCAAAATTCAAAACCCCAGGAAATAGGGCAGGACTAGGGTGCGTGTGCCCAAGTTTAAGCCCTGATTTATCAATCA
Source organism: Cunninghamia lanceolata (assembly GCA_027924645.1). Taxonomy (NCBI): domain Eukaryota; kingdom Viridiplantae; phylum Streptophyta; class Pinopsida; order Cupressales; family Cupressaceae; genus Cunninghamia; species Cunninghamia lanceolata. Next base: position 7,439,099 of record BSBN01000209.1, read on the forward strand.
TGTATGCCTTAAGGGGATTCAAGAATCCCAAATCCAAACTTTCTTTTTCACCTTCAATCTTTAGTTATCCTGAAATACGACATTTGTTTAATTAGACATAGGTTAATTAGGGTTTAGGAAGTTCTAAAATAAAATAGGTTGAAAGGACACCAAAGGAGAGGAGATAAACTATAAGAAATTGTACCATTCCATGCAAGAGGACAATTTCTGACATAACAATATATACTTATGTATTATAAATGCATTGAATCTAAAGTTGTAAATATTTAGTATTATATATATAAATAAATATACATAAATATATATATTTAATATTATATAAATTGAAATTGATAAATAGAATTGATTATGGTCAAGAATTAGAGAAAAGGAATTTAAGATATTTTTTATTAATAATTAAGATTTATAAATATTAGAATAAATTTTATTAGAGTTTTTAGGGCAGCGACCATGGGTCAACCATGGGAAGCCCCACAGCTTCCCCACAGGCCGCAGCCTCTGGGGGTCGTGGAGGCTCCCATGGCGGCCCCTCTTTGGGAGGCCACAAGCCCAACTGTGGACCCTCCCAAAAGGGGGGTGTAGCCAATATGTTTATTCTTTTTTTTTAGTTTTTAAACAAATAAAAACACAATGCCTCAGCTGCTGGCAGTTTATTGTGAGATCTGCAAAATTGCATTCCTGATAGAAAATTAATTATACCAAACCCTATATACACACACACACAAAACTATATATATTTATATAATATATATACATATAAAACCATAAATGTTACTCTAGCTGAACCTGTAAAATCCTCCTCTGACTTCTTCACCTATACATGCATGGAACAAAACACTAGAATGCCATGTTAGAAAAAATATGAGAGAAGGTAGTCTTGCAAATGGGAAAATAATCAAATGAAATGATATTAAATGAGCAATATGGGAAAAAGAATTGTCAGGGAAACTGACAATCTGGTTATAGGAAATTACTAATTTAGTCTCTAACATTTATAATTATTTAAAATATGAGTTATTGTATTTCTATGTTCCAATATTTCTCTTAATAAATTTAGGGAAAGAAAATTAATTCACATGTAAATTAGTTTTTTATTGTAATGTATAACTCAGTTTTATTTTATTTTAAAATGTATTTAGTTGGTAATTAAATAAGTCACCAATTCTAAACGTTTGTTAACCTTATTAGAATAATAATATTTATACCTCCTTAAACATAAAATATAACATGCTTGGTAGGATAACTCGGTATGAATGAGTATTGGTACTTGTATAATATTTAGTTTTATTAATGGTTAATCAAGAAAATTTTGTGGTCATTGCATAATTAGTAAGTTAATAGTGTGGCCTAGCTAACATCAAATGTTTGTTTAAAAATCATATAGAATAGGTTTTCTAGAAATTATGGTAGGGAAATAATCCATAATATATATATATATATATATATATATATATATATATATATATATATATATACTATTTTCATTAGTGTACTTCTAAACTATTAATTAATAAAATTAAGTTAAATTCGTTGTAACCATGTTATTTTTAGACTTGATCAATTTAGTTATAGTCTTTCATTACCTTATAGTCTTGAAGATTTAGTCACCAGATATAATTAATTATCGTCTAGACCCTAACTTATCAAATTTTGTATGATAGGGAAGTTGTAAACCGGAGTGTTATCTATAGTAATCCTTTTTATGATAGTGACACTATAAGTGAGCCTTAAGTAAAATTGTAATATAAGTTTCAAATTTCAAATGTCTTTATATTTTGAGTGGAAATAATATTATTAGGAAAAAGATTTTTTCATTTTAACCCACTTGTATGGCTAGCATACAAGTGGGCTTGTCACGGGCATGACAACAATAGTAAGGTACAATAGTATGTGAAAGTGGTGGTAAGACCTTCTATCCTTTATAATCATGCACATTGGAAAGTGTTTGATAGTGACCAACAAATTATAAATTTCTTGATAGAAGAAGCTGAGTTTTTAGTTGGTAACCAAGAAAAATTGCAACAACAGTATGGTGAGAAAATCATACAACTGAAAATAATTAAGTTGCCCAAGGGATTGGTCTCCTTGAAATCAATTTTTAGCTCTGATGATCAGGCCAAAAAGGGAAAAATTAGTATGTAGATCAAACAAGATCACTATGAGGAAGTGGCCATCTTCAAGGAGAAGCTCTTAAAACTTGGCAAGGTATGTACATAGAAGAAAACCTTGTTTTTATTCAATTATGCCAAGAATATAATGCTATTTTTTCTTAGGAATATAGTGATTTGAAGAGGTTTGATCCTAAGCTTGCCCAACATACAATTGAACTAGAACCTAATGCCAAATCGGTGAGGCAAAAGCAAAGATCCTTGAATCCAAAACTTGAGCCACTCATGAAAAAGGAATTAAACAAGTTGATTGAAGGCAGTATCATTTTTCCTATCAAACATACATCTTGGATCTCTAATCTAGTTCAGGGGAAAAGGAATGGAGAAATAAGGCTATGTGTCGACTTTAGGGACCTCAATAGAGTCTCACTCAAAGACCACTACCTATTGCCCTCTATGGAGCAAATTTTGCAGGTTATATTAGGTTCTAAAAGGTTTTCATTGCTAGATGGATATTCTAGTTACAACTAGGTTTTGGTGAAGAAGAAGACCAATATAAGACAAACTTCACTACCAAGTAGGGTACAATGGCATACAAGAGGATGCCCTTTGGTTTGTCAAATCCTGGGGCAAATTTTCAAAGAGCTATGGACATGGCTTTTTAGGGGTTAATGAATAAGATTGTTCTTGTTTATATTGATGATATAACATTTTTCCAAGGATGCTAAAGAACACTTTACTCACCTAAGGAAAGTTTTTGACAGGTGTAGGGAATATGGCATATCTCTCAATCCAAAAATGTGTATCTTTGATGTCCATGAAGGTAAGTTTCTTGGTCTTGTGGTGTCAAAAGATGGGATTACCATTGATTCAGAAAGGGTAAGTGCCATACTAGCTTTACCTTTGCCAAGTCATAAAAAGTTCTACATAGTTTCCTTGGGAGAATAAATTTTGTGAGAAGGTTTATACCTGATATAGCAAATATTTTGGAGCCACTAACAACCATGTTGAAGAAGAATATGTTTTTTAGCTAGACAAAAGAAGGAAAGAATAGTTTTGAGCCTATAAAGGAAGCTATAATAACAACATCTACACTCATAAATCTTGATTTCTCCCAGGATTTCATACTATATGCTTTTGGAAGCATGGATACCATTTCAGCCATGCTAGTGCAACAAAATGAAGAGGGTTTGGAGCAGCCAATTGCCTTATTCAGCCAAGGACTAGAAGGGTATGAAGTAAGGTATTGTTTTGTTGAAAAACATGTCCTTGATGTTATTAAAAGCCTTAATAAATTTAGAAATTTGATTTCAAATAATAAAATTCATCTTATGGTTGCTCACCCAAGCATCAAAGAGTGTTTGTTGAGAAAGGATTTGAGTGAGAAAAGGGCTGGTTAGATAACCAAAGTCATGGAATATGACATTGAAATCAAAGCCACAAAGCTGGTAAGAGGTAAGGGTTTGTGTGAACAACTAGCTGGTGGATTGGAGAAAAGAAAAGAACTTGAAAAGGAGGTTGTCCTTATACTTAATGATGAACACTGAATTGTTGTACCTATATCTGGTGTAGGTTGGACACAAGAAATGATGCATTATCTTCAAACAGGTTAGTGTTCTAAAGGGCTAAATAGTGCAAACTAAAGGTATTTCAGATTGCAAGCAATTCCTTATGTCATTGTAGGTGGCATTTTGTTTATAAAGAATTTTAATGGTGTGTTATAGAGATGTGTTAAATCTTATCAGACTAACAAGATTTTAGAAGAACTTCATAATGGGATAGAAGGAGGTCATTTTGCACCACTATTGGCATGGTTTGTATAAGGATACATACACATGGTTGAGAAAGTGTAAAAAGTGTGCCATTTTTGCAGAAAAATAAAAGTTAGTAGCCTTACCATTGCATCCAATACAGATGGAATGACCTTTTTGGATTGAGAATCCAGCACAAATTTCATTCAAAAAAGAACCAAGTTTTACATCAAAGTGGTGAAGGAAACCACAACAAAATTGGATGCTTCATACATCAATCCAAAACCCCCATAATTTCTAATATATATGACAAGTTTTGTAATTATAAAACCTGAAGTATATACTAGAAATGCTTATCCACAACTATTGATCTCGTAAACTAATATCTAATAAAGTTAATTACTGCTTTAAAATTCCTTATTTTCTATCATAGTTTAGTTCCAGCATGTGAACTTTCTGTGTCTCTCTTGTTGTAGCTTTTCACTTGCAAGGCCAAATCTTCTTCCCAGTAGTGGTTATCTGCTTCCATGTCTTCTACTTGTGATCCTTTGGACTGGACTATTTCCTGTATCTCCTTTGCTACTTCCATGTAATGATAGAACATCCCTTGACTATCATCTAGTTATGTTCCTTGTCTAGATCTGTTAGAGGCAACTTTTCTAAACTCTAATTTGGGGTCTTCATACCAAACCTGGTCCTTATCCCATTTTTGCATCTTGTTATCACTGATTTGTAAGAGTCCAAACTTGGAAAGGCTCCAATTTTTGGAGAAAGTCTGAGTTGGTCTGTATTGAGGCTATAATTTTGCTTGGATATTTCCAAATGTTTGTAGAGCTCGTTTTCTTTCTTCTCCATTTTTCTCATCTTGCTGTAATGTTCTTGGAAATCTATGTAAAAGTTGTAGAACTTTTCATCAAACTTTCTTGGGGTTCTTGCACTAAAGTCTGTTTCTTTGATATCATCTTTATAGAACATGCAACCTTGTTCTATAAGCTCTTTGAATCTAGCCAGGGACATCTCCATAGTAACAGAAAGCTGTTCAAAGAAGTTAAACTTGGCGAGATCCCAAGAGATCCCAGTGAGCACTCTTTCCTTGCCAAGAAACCTTTCTTCATTCCTTCTCTTCCACAAAAACCACAAGATTTCAGATGATAAAACAAACCAAAAATAGTTGGCTCTAGCTTTAAGATCACTAACAATGCCACATAATATTTCTTTCTTAAACACATTAACAATTGGACTCCATTTATCAACATTTCCCATTAAAAAAGACCAGACATACTTGGCATATAAACATTCAAAGAAGATATGAGTGACAGACTCAGTTATATTACACAATGGACAAACAACAAATTCCTTTCCAAGATTTAGTTTGTTAAGCAACAAAATCCATCTAAAGGATGCTTTCTTGGGCTCCAGGGATTTGGACCATAATAGCTTAAGGGTTTTTATGGTTTATTTTTCATTCATGGTGTTAGCCCAAGTGAAACTAATATGTTGGAGAATGCTTTGTGAACATATCATTATTCTATATATCACTTTTGGTTTTATCTGGAAGAACAAAATGCCATCTTTCCAATTCAGATCCTTGATTCTCTCTTCCCCTACAAGTTCAATCTTGGAGTGTAGTTTACACAACAATGCTTTATGAAGAGTGGAGAAAGTCCTAAAAAAGTTATTATTTAACTAAAACTAAGCTTGTATTTGTTCCTACTCCTTTGGAACCCCTTACAAAAAAAGGTCTTCCAAACAGGAGAATCCTTTATCATTACATCTTCTTGTTGAGCGACCTTTTATGAAGTGGGGCCTTGATTTTATTGGGGCCATTAATCCACCCTCAAGTTCAAGACATAAGTGGATATTGACAGCATTAGATTACTTCACAAAATGGATAGAGGGTGTCACATTCAAATAAGCAAGTGAAAATATAGTCCTAAATTTCTATGAGGACTTGGTTGCAAGGTTTGGTACACCCGAGTCCATTATTTTTGGATAATGCATTGGCTTTTGTGGGAACAAAAATAACTGATTGGGCTGTTAGAAATGATATATTCTTGAAGACTTAGTTCAACTACTATCCTCAAGGTAATGGACAAGCTATGTCCACAAATAAAAATTTGATTAGGATCATTAAGAGAACAATTGAAGATAATCAGAGAACTTGGCATAGAAATTTTAAATTATCCTTATGAGTTGATAGGATAACTCCCAATAGGTCTATAGGAAATTCACCTTATGTGCTTGTGTATGGAAAAGAGGCAAGGCTTCCTGTTTTAGTTGAGTTACCAACACTTAGCCTCATCAAAAAGTTAGAAATGATGGAGGAAGAGATAATGGAAATCAGTCTTTCTGAGCTTGTGGAATTGGAGTAAACAAGAAGGCAAGCAATACAAAATTTGGATCTACATAAAGTACAAATGAAGAAGAGTTTTGACAAGAAGGCAATCCCTAGATTCTTTAAAGAAGGAGATGTTCTCAAATGGGATGAGTTGAAGAGCAGGCCTAGAAAACACACTATGTTTTATGCCATATAGAGTGGTTCTTTTGTAATCACAAGTTGTAAGATGCACAATGGTTTCTAGTTTTCCAAGCTGGATGGAGAAGAGTTACCAATCCTAGTTAATGAGATTCATCTCAAACATTATTATTGAGGTGATGACTTTCACCTTGTACATAGTAGGACAGGATTGGTGTGTCAAATAAGTGTTGTAGCACATTGTTGTTAGTCTTTGTTTTCCTCCAAGTGTTGATGCACATTTAATTTTGTCCTTTTAGAGGTCTATTTTGTTGTGTCTTATGTTGTTTTATTTAGTTTTGTTGTTGTTCTAGAGATTCTAATATAAATTCTAAGGTCTGTTATGAGTTGTTTCAAGTCTTTCCTTAACTCTATAGCCTAATGGACAGCATAAGGTAGTTGGTCTTTAATGATTAGCAGACAAGCATCTCATAGAAGTTGCCAGAATTGTTGACATTTTATCTCCCAAGCCAATTATGTAGTTAAAATAATGTCTTGAACTTGTTATGAAGTCATATGTGGCCTTGAAGATATTTTGTTTCATAATGTTGATTTTTTATGGTCTAATGGTCTTTAAAGAAAACTTGGAAGGTGTTCTTTTATTTTTGATTTTATCAAATACCCCTTTCCGATGTCCAAAAAAGGCTTTAATGAGTCAAAAAAGTCAAAAATCTCTATTTTACCACGTCCAAGAAGGTTCTTTATGTTGCATGGATACATTAATTGAGTTAAAGAAGCATGTTTCCACGTCCTAAATACCTCAAACTTGTCAAAAACTCATATATGTTGAGGAGGGAAAGTTGCTATTTGAAATGGTTAGTTTTGGTTAAGTTAGAGTTGAATCTAGTCAAGTTTGAGTCAGGTTTAGTTGTGTAGTATCCTCTTTGCTTTAGGTTACTCACATTCCCTCTCCATCTTTATAGTTTATCTGAAGTTTTCTTCAAGGTTTTCAACGTGTTGTTGTAGGTTTTGCATGTTTCATTGTTTGATCTTGATGGTCTGGCCTTGGAGTCCCAAGGTGTTGTAGAGAATCCTATCAAGAAGTCTAGGCTTCATGCAAGAATTGGGGGATCCAAGGAAGACATACAAGAAAATGCAATGGTTGTTAATGGAGATCATAGAAGACTATGTAATATCTTGGAGATCTTAAAGATTTATCAACGGTATGAAAGATTCAAAGGTTTTTTGAAAGTGCATGCATGATACTAAAGGATTGTTGTAGTCTTTACAAGATTTTACAAAGATCATAGAAGGTCTTCTTACTCAAGAATGGTCTACAAGAGATTTTATTCCTTCAAGGATCTTTGAGTGGTTTAGTGACATAAATATTTCTTTGATGAGAAAGCTAAGGAAGCATGGTGACAGTGATATGGGGTTTTGATCTTACAAGTTTTAAATGTGTCAAGGTTTGTGTAAGGAAGCTAAGGTATTAGAACAACTTCCTACACTAATATTCAGAGGAGGATAATGCAAAACTTTACAAATCTTTAACAATTACATAAACTTAGACATAAATAAACATAGATGTCATGCATACCACAACATAGTGATTTACGTGGGGAAGACCCTTTCAGGAGAAAAACCCCACACTCCAAAAGCCACCCAATATATTATTCAGAAATCACAAAGATTAAAACAATATACTTGCAAAGAAATCTTCTCATAGGAGTATCACCACTAGAGATCCAAAGACAACATGACCACTATCAAACTCTCAGAATACATCATGATACTACAGCCATAATACAATGCCCTTATAAAATAGGGTTAGCTTCTAGGGCAAGACAAGCCAACAAAATATCTACCATTAGATCTAAAACCTAATAATGAATGGTCTAGATTTACAATATATCATTAATTTAATCTATGTCGGTCATTTAATAGTTTTTGTTAACAAAAAAATGTTAACACACATTCCACTCCACCCCATGCTCCCATTGTATATTACACCTATCAGTGTAACTAGGAAATATATATAAATATATATATATATATATATATATATGTATATATCCTATAAAAAAAACCTTATATAATTGCAAGGTTGAGACACATTTTCCCAATGAATATCCCACTTATAGAACACCTTGCAAGAGCAAAGAGAGGGAGTAAACATTGTCTCTTAATTGCTAGGGGTGAAAAGGCCTATAATCTCTGAACACCATCTAAACTTTTCTATGCTTATAGGATTAGTTAAAGAATCAACAACATTCATCAAAGTCTCTACCTTAACCAACTTCACCCTACCATCTTCTACCATATCTCTAACAAACTGATACTATACATCAATGTGCTTGGTCTTGGCATGAAATGTCGGGTTCTTAGCTAGACAGATCACACTCTGGCTATCGCAATAAATTATCACTGCATCTTGTTTTATTCCAATATCTGAACATAGTCTTTTAAGACAAATGTCTTCTTTGCAAGCATGAGTAGCTGCCATATACTCACCTTTAGTAGTGGACAAAGTAAACACAACCTATCACTTACTCATCCAACTAATTGTACCACCAAATAAAGCAAACACATAAGCACTGGTGAATTGTCTACTATCAACATCACCTGCCCAGTTTGAATCCACATAACCATGAATATCAAGGGAAATATCATCTTTATTCAAATTACTATGATAACACAAGGAATACTCTGAGGTACCGCACAAATATCTAAAGATTCTTTTAACTACATCCCAATGAACTCTACCAGGATTAGACATATATCTAGAAAGAACTCCCATTGCTGGGCAATGTCTGGTCTAGTACAAACCATAACATACATCAAACTTCCAACTGCACTCTGGTAAGACACTCTGCTCATCTTTTCCATCTTTGATGGAGATGTTGGAAAATCTAAAATAGATAACTTTGTTCTAGCTGAAAAGGGAACACACAATGGTCTACAATCCTATATGTTAAACCTCTATAAAATTGAATTGACATACTTACTTTGGCCAAGCCATAGATTTTTGTTCACTCTATCTCTTCTAATTTCCATCCCAAGAATGTGTCTAGCTGCACCAATGTCTTTCATTTTAAATTTAGCAACAAGCTAATATTTCAATTCTGAAATCATACCTTTCCCTTTACCAATAAATAACATATCATCAACATATAATGCAATAAATAGGAAATGATCACCATCAATTTTATAATAAACACAATGATCTGATTTAGAACACTCAAATCCCAAACTCAACACATATGTATCAAATTTCTAGTAGCACATCCTAGGACTCTATTTTAGGCCATACAAATATTTCTTCAATTTGAATACCAAATTACCTTTACCTTTCACCACGTAGTACTTTGGCTGTGTCATATAAACAACCTCGTCTAAGTCACCATGAAGGAAAGCAATTTTCACATCCATTTGCTCAACCTCTAAATCATAAGCAACAACAATAGAAAGCAAAAATCTAATGGATGTTAGTTTTGTAATAGGAGAAAATATCTCACCATAATCAACACCCTCAACTTGAGAGTAACCTTTTGCAACCAACCTTGCATTGTACTTCTCAATACCTCCATCTAAACCAAACTTTTTCTTGAACACCCATTTGCAACCAATAGGTTTTCATCCTTCAGGCAATGGTACAAGATCTGATGTATCATTCTTTTTCAAAGATGTCATTTCTTCATCCATAGCAATCTTCCAGGATTCTGCATCATTCATACCTAATGTCTCTTCCACAGATTTGGGTTCAGCCATGTTAGTATTCAAAGAAAAAATACATCTCCAATCATTAGGTTAATACCTTTTAGGTGCTTGTCTATGCCTTGTATAGCTATGAACAAACTATATTGGAGGGTTCTTCCTCTTTTAAAGATTCAGAGCTAGATGCACTCTCCTCAACTTCTTATCTATCCACGGGCCTTGATTCGACTTTCTCAGGTGTAGAAGAAAATTGAATCACATCTTCCTATTTACTTTATTCTAAGTGCAATGTAACAGAAGAAGGATTAGTTTCTCTAAAAATAACACTTCTACTATATATTACCTTCTGTGCAACAGGATCCCAAAGCTTGTATCCTTTCACACCATAACTGTATCCGATGAAGATACATTTCATAGCCTTGTTCTCCAACATTGTTTGCTTCTCCTTTGGCACATGTGCATATGCCTCACAACCAAAAACTCTAAGATGTCATAATGAAGGCATGTGACTTGACCATGCCTCTATAGGCATATTATCAACAAGAGTTGATCTAGGAGACATGTTAATTAGGTAATAGGCAATGACAACAACTTCATCCCAAAACCTTTGTTCTAGACTAGCATCATTCAACATACTCATATCCTTCTCCATTGGTGTCCTATTCATTATTTCTGTAACTCCATTCTGCTGTGGAGAATACTGAGTTGTCTTTTATCTATGAATACTACAATCTTTACAAAATCTATCAAAATCATTAAAGAAAAATTCATTGCCATTATCAGTCCTCAAACATTGTATTTTCTTTCTAGTCTGCAACTCAACCATTGCTTTAAATTCTTTAAATCAACTAAAAACTTCAGATTTACTCTTTAGAAAGTATACCCATGTCCTTCTAATATAGTCATCAATAAATAAAACATAATATGTGGATTTTACAATTGAAAGAACATCTACAAGACCAAACACATTAGAATGAATAAGATCCAATACACCACAACATTTATGAGAACTTGAGTAAAATTGAACATGGTTTTGTTTTCGATAAATGTAATGTTTATAGAAATCAAACTCAAGATTACAATTAGACAACCCGTCAACAAGGTTTTTATTTTTCAAGGTCCTTAGACCCTTTTCTCCAATGTGGCCAAGTCTTTGGTGCCATAACATAATTTTCTCTGTAGGTAACTTTGATTTAGAAGAAAGAGCACCCTTGGATACCCAAAAGCCATGACCATCTATTGAAGATGAAACCCTCACCTCTTCCACAAACTTGCTTTTCATAGAAGTACTATTGCACTCAACAGTGCATGCATCAAGCTTATATAATGTGCCATATCTGGCACATCTAGAAATCACCATAGCACCTCTAACCATCTTGTATCCTACATCAGAAAATACTACCTGCACACCCACATCTATTAGTTTTCTCACAAATAACAAATTTCATGCTAATCCAGGGATATGCAACACATCAATAATCCTTTTTACTCTACCATCAGGAAACCTAATTTTGACTTTACCACGTCCAACAATATTTAAATAAGAATCATCACCCAAGTACATGTTACCTCCATCAAATTCTTCATATTCAAAAAAACAATCTCTATTAAAGGTTGTATGGAAATATGCACTTGAGTCAATTAACCATATATCATTACCTGCATGAGTTTCCAAAGCTGCAATGAATGCATCACCATCTTCCTTCTCAGACTTAGAATCAGAATCAAATCTCTTCTTTTTATTCTTCTTTTCTTCTTTGCATTCCTTATGAATATGTCTAGGCTTACCACAATACCAACAAACAACTTTGGACTTTCCAAGAGATTTGGATCTCCCCTTGGACTTGGATTTATCATGCTTCTTATTCTTCTTGCCTTTTTTCTTTAGGTCTTCCATGAACATTTAGGGCCTCCTTGGCATTGATGGATACCTTCCTCCTCATCTCTTTAGAAAGAAAAGAACCCACCACATCTTTAGTCTTCAATATAATAGAAGTACTCTTAATAGCCATAACAAGAGAATCCCACAAATTAGGCAAAGAACAAAGCAATATCTGACATTTCTCCTCCTCATCCATTTTGACACCAACTTATGCCAATTGATCCACCATCATATTGAATGCTTTGAGGTGGTCTATAGTTTGTCCACCCTCTTCCATTCTCAAGGAATACAATTTCTTCCTCAAGAAAATCTTGTTCACTAAATATTTGGCTTGATACATCTCACCAAGCTTCTTCCATAGTTTCTGTGCAAAGGTCTCTTCATGGACATTGATTAAAACAGAGTCTTCCAAAGACAATTTGATTAGAACCTTGGCTTTATAGTCCATAACATCATATTGAGCATCCAAAGTAGGATCCACAAGACTTGAAACCTTCTCATCAACAACATCCCACAGATCTCGATCTATCAGCAGATCCTCCATCTTTAGCTTCCACATTTCAAAATTATTTCCAAAAAAAATATCCACCTCTCTTCTCCCTGATGAACTTGCCATCTAAAAATTCCTGTAACAAGATCACAAAGTGTCTTCTGCACAAGCTCCCACTCAAACTTGGATTAGTTCAAAAAACCCAACAACCCACAACTGAAAGCAAAGGTGATCAAGCTCTAATACCACTTGTAAGGAAGCTAAGCTATCAAAACAACTTCCTACACTAATCTTGAGAGGGAGATAATGTAAAACTTTACAGATCTTTAACAGTTACAGAAAATTAAACATAAATAAACATAGATATCATGCATACCACAACATAGTGATTTACGTGGGGAAAACCCTTTGGGGAGAAAAACCCCACACTCCAAAAGCCACCCAATATATTATTTAGAAATCACAAAGATTACAATATACTTGCAGAGAAGTCTTCTCACAGGAGTATCAACACTAGAGATCTAGAGACAACATGACCACTATCAGACTCTCACTATACATCACGATACTGCAACTGTAATACAACACCCTCATAAAATAGGGTTACCTTCTAGGGAAAGAGAAGCCCACAAAATATCTACCATGTCAGATCTAAAACCTAATAATGAACAGTCCAGATTTATAATATATCATTAATTTAATGTATGTCGACCACTTAACAGTTTTTGTTAACAAAAAATGTTAACACGCATCCCACTCTACCCCATGCTCCCAATGTATATTACACTTATCGGTGTAACTAAGAAATATATATATATATATATATATATATATATATATCCTATCAACAATAAACCTTATATAATTGCAAGGTTGAGACACATTTTCCCAACAATTTGTATATAGAGGCCTTTATGTTGTGGAATATCCATCAAAAAGAGATCATACAATGAAGAGTGAGTGCTAAGAGGTCTGCAAGATAGCCTTTGTCTTGGATTTATCTCTGCATAATTCCTTAATAGTCCCTGCGTATATAAGAATTGGCACAAAGAGAAAAAAAAATATGTAAATAGTATGCAGTGATTGAGAAACAATGTTTTGAGTAAGAAGAACATAATTATCACAGTCATAAGGACTATGAGATACCACCTATACCATCAAATAACCCTATAGTGGATAGAGAGGATACTTTGTGGGTTTAATATGAGATATAATACATGTTGATGAGGATGTCAGTCACAACCAAACATGAAATAAAAGTTACACAACAACCTTTATTTATCTTGAAAGATATGATGAATTCAAAGAATTCATGATCCCAAGTCTCCATTGATTAGTTCATAATCTACTGACATTACTTAGTGGTTTATGTGTGTTGTTGTTAATCATTTAGGGGTCTTATGTTCTTTAGTAATTTTTGAAAAGTTCATCAATATTCTCCCAAATATCTTGTTCTATATGTCTACTCTACATAAATATCCAACAATTCTACCTCTGCACTATAAATTCACTCAAATAATGTGCCTACAGGTTGATATTTGCATGATTTCTATCATTATTTGTAATTCTTTGCATGATATTTTCAACACTACATGCATTTAGCTCAAATATGCTAATGATATTCAGTTATCTACGAGATGTCAGCATATTTCTCTATTCTGCTTATTATTTATCATGATTTGTAGTTATGGAAGTGATTTCAATGAAATTAAAATGAGAAAAAGGGTTAAGAGAATGAGATTCCCAAAATTACTTGACTGAGATCACTGATCCACATACATGTTTCGATACAGCAATGAAGAGAAGAAAACTAGAATCATACTTCACCAGGACATTCCACAAATCCACATGATTCGGTGCAAATCTTCAAAGGTAAAGTTGACAACAACATGCAATAAAATGAAAGCGCTTCTATTAAACACATCATTCACCATTACATATCCAGAAATCAACTTGAAGATTACATAAAGTTTACAATCAGGATATAATCTAAAGCTTCATCTCCATTCAGTATGCTTTAGAACAAGTACATTTATAATGATTTGACAAAAGAACCTTGACATTTCAACAATTCAGTCCTCATTAGTCTCAGTAATCTGATCTCCTATAAAATTGTACAGTAATTAGCCTTATTTTGCCAAATCTTCTCTATATGTCCATTTGGACAGTTCTGGCCCTTTTATAGAACAAAGGCTAGAAAACCGTTACATTGGTCAAAGGATCAGGATCCTCTCATAACATCAACAGTCCAGATGAACAGCACGTGCCTGCCAGTTGGCAATTACACAACTAGCATAGAATATTGCAACATCTTTGACCTAGTCCATCCTCCAGCTGGAAAACAACATATTTAAAAATATCCTGTTCAACTCTGATTCATGTTGCATCTGCGTCTGCAACTCTGCAATCTTTAGCTACATCCAGCTGAACTCCAAATAGCTCCAACATCCTGCAATAGACAAACAAGAATTAAGTATCATCACTTTTAACAACTAGCAGGAAAAATAACATTAAATCAGGTTGAATGTGCAAACATAGATATCAGTTTATGAATCTGTGAACAATTCACGTATCTGAATGCATATATGACACTAAAAATGGTCGAGTCAACCATCGTTGACCAAAATCATGCCATCAGGCACCAAAATAGCTTCAAAATCTTATAGTTTTTCCTTCCTGCCTTTTTCTTGTATCTCACATGCATATCGCCCTTGTATATATCAGGTTGCATCTTATAGACATACAAGCACTAAAATATGCAAGGAATTTTTTGTTTTTAACTTCCCTTCGCATCCACTCATTGCATTTCTCCTTGCATATCGAGTTATACATTGTGAACATGCAAGCATACAAAATCCCTTGTACATCCCCTTCGGACCTCAACTGCTTTATAAACCATAGCTAATCCACCTATCGGCCCTGCGGCATGTATAAAACGCAATGTATCTTTCAATACACTTTAAGTGTTGATACATCCTATTAACTGGTTTTTAATTTTTTTAAGTTCCGTGACTTGTACGTATTTCAAAATGTATGTTTCCGAAGCATACATACAAGGCACCGAATATACAACCATTTAACCTCATTTAATAACTCTTCGATTCTACAGTATGTGTAAGGCTTTGTATCTTCCAATATACATTCAGTTCTGATGCAATCATCATATCGGATTTTAAACTTTCTGAGATCTGCCTTGTATTTTTCTGAATGTATGTATCGCAATGCATACACCGAAACATACAAACCTAAAAATGCACCCAGCGGACTTTAACTGAGCTTTATTATAACTTTTAACTACGTCGGGTCCACCTATGCACATTAGTTAATATGAGGGATATTAACTAATATGACTCTCTTCATAGATCAGGGTATGATGATGATGTCATCATCATGGACAAGCCTTGTTGAAGTTTGAAAGGATAACATCATGGTCATACTGAAGGAAATTAGGGTGTTAAGAAATATGACCCTGATGTTCAAGAATATCACCCTCTGAATAAGATGACATCACGGTCATGTCGAGCTTTTTATATATCTAGTCAGAATGGCATCACCGTCATGTTAGGAAAGATCAGTCATATTGACAAATGTGACCCCCATTGAATGCACGAGTATTCTTACAGGTAGATGACCCTCAGGTATAAATTTAACATGCGCATACAAATACGCAGATGGTGGATTTTCTAAGCAGGGTGATATTTGTGAATATCAGTCATATTAAGAAATATGACCTCGATGACTTAGAATGTTAGGTTTGACCAGACTTTGACCGCAAATAACTTCCTTATTTGGCTGAATTTTAGGGTGATGCAAAAGGCAAACCTTCCTAGAATTTTACACTCTTTCACATGGCAAGCTTCCTGAGGAAAGATTCAGACTTTTAAATTTGGGTTCAGACTTCAAGATCACAAATACACCTGACATTAGGCATATGCATACTGACTGATGCTGCTTTTACCATAACCGCCTAGAGCACAAAAGCAAGGGAACAAGCCAGCAAAGTTGGGTCCCTATTTTGCTACGGCAAAATGGGGCATGTTGTGTAACCACACAACAATATAGAGGCCTATAAGGATTCAAAAAATGATGGGCCACTCAGATATTAGAGGAAGCTTAATGTTAAACATGCAAGGTATGCACATATAGTGAATACACTTATTGTTATCAAAAGTAGCTTAAGGTCTACACAAGCGTAAGGCTATGCCAGTTTTTAATTATAAAGCATTCAAAAGGTATGTACTAGCCTATCTAAAGTATGCAGTGATCTTAGATCTTGATAGTGCTACAACCAACGTAGGATCTTTGAAACCCTAGTTAACTAATGGTCAATGATGTTAAAGAATAAATAGTTATCAAGTAAGTGTCAATGACCTAGAAGTTTGTCTAAGGTTCTAAATGTCTTACATTATTTTAAATGGCACATCCATGCATGGTATGATCAATACAGTCACTTTAGGAGCTTGTGACAAGTGAAAACCCTTATCAAATCTTTATAAAAATTGTCATTAGTTTCATGAAGTCTCTGTTGATGGGTTAGTAGAGATAAGGACAAACCAAAAGTAGTCAGAAGTCCGCACCAATATAACAACCTACACAAAAAGATATAAGACATGGTTAGTAGTATGTGCATCAAGCTTAAAAGTCATGCATGGTCATGAAGTGATATCACAGTGTCAAATGTATGCAATGATGGTGAGACATAGGTAGGAAATGGTGCAGATATATGATGTGTAGAGTGGACATATAAATACAAGAAGAAATAGTCAAAATATCTAAGACAAAGACCCTATTAGATGTGCACAAAGACCTAGAAGATCCTACTAGACAAGGAGATATATGTTTACATTATCATGCTCCATAGTGTTAGAGTAACTAATTTATCTATTCACTACAGCTTAAGTGTACTTAGGTTGATGAGGTTAGAAAACATCTTGTCTAACTGAATGTGCAACCTTTTAGAGGTTAGAGGTTACCAAGTTGTTTGGTAAATGTCATGTGCATACCTTTTGAGGTTGGAAGACTTTCCATCTCACCTCAAAAGGCACTTTGTAGTCATCCAACACTTGTCACACAAGGTTGTTGGTTTGCACATTCCAAGTGATCCAAAGGTTGACACCTTATAGGACACTTTTCTTCTTGTTTGTGCTACATCAGAGGGTACTTGTCAATCCACGTGCAAGGTGGATTATATCTTCCATGCCTATATAATGAGGCATTCTCATGTAAATTTGTAAGTGAGATCAATATAAGTTTATGCTCATTAGGTTCATCAATATCATCGATTTCTTATCTCATTTTATTGATTTCCAATTGTGAGAGTGTTGATCAAGTTGCAGAGCATCCTTGGCTAATTCCAACACATAGTTTCAAAGGCAATAGAGGTCTATATGATAGTGGTTGAGAACAATCCACAAATACTAGACTTTGAAACTTGTCAACAAAACCTCTGCATGGACAATGAGAGATTGTGGAGAAGCAAGAGTTGCATGCAAAAAGACAATGAATCTGCATTATAAATAGGGACAGAGGGGTGAAGTATGAAGATATTTTAAAGTACAAGGTCTTTATCATCGTTGTAAACCCTAGAGATCACAATGAAGTATCCCTATAAAGAAAACATAGATGCAATATGCAAATATATTGAAGTCTACAAGAAACAAAGATAGTCTATCAAAATCCATTAAATGTATTGTTAATCATACAATGAAGAGCTACTAAGGATAGTGATAAAGGTTGTTTAAATGTAAGGTGAATGTTTAAACAAGCTTGCAGTACCTATGTAAGTCACGTAATGAAAGTGTTTTGTTTCCATTTGAAGTGATAACAAACTCAAAGGGTACTTAATGAAAGAGACTAAAAGGAGTGCATGAGTGTAGATGCAAGATAGTTAGCAGAGGTTTGACAAAGACCTGTAAAATCTTTCAGAGATGTAGAAGGTTTGCACTTTGTTAGAAAGTTTACAAAGAAAGAGCAAAGGTGTAGGGTCTATATGACATTATCAAGACAATATAGGAGACTTTACTAAAGTATTTTGAATATTGTCTGTTAAGACACAATATGAGATAACAAACAATGCATAGAAACATTGATAAACATCACCAAAGTATTGACAAGAGATAAGAGGATAATCAACAAACATTCAAACATACCGAGGAAGATTAAGGCCTTAGAAAATAAGAAAAATGAGAGAAGTTTGAAATACAAACTGTGTATTTCAACCAAAGGGCAGAATTGAAAAATGAAGTGTCTAGTCACATGAAGAGGCTACAAACTCAGTCTAAGAGAACCGAAAGGAAGTTGTAAACCTGATAAAAACCCTACAGGGGTAATGAATGAATTGAGGAGTGTTTTCAAGGCAATAATGGATAGTTATGAGTAGTTTGAAAACTCATAAAGAGGCACAACTCTTTCCAAATGCCTGACATCTACAAAGCGAAATCACATGTCCTATATTTGTGCAAGGTGGAGGTTGAAGAGGTTTGAGGTACTTTGAGGAGCTTTGAAGGCCTTGTGGATAGCTAGGAGCATCTTCCAGGTATCTAGGAGCAGTTTCAACACATCCTAAGTATCTAGGATCCTCAAAATCAGCATACAAACCTAGAAGAAGTTAACATGGCCTTCCTCAACTCCTTCCAACAACATCACAATAATTCAAACCAGAGTTGGAGTCTTCTTGGGTACCCAAAAAGAGGTTAGACCTAGCAAGGACATTCATTTTTCTTTCCTAGATTTCCTCTTATCTTCTCTCCCATGTTGGGCATGATAATGGGATGCCTAGGCTAGTTCTTTCAAGTCTTTCTAGTGTGATTTTTCAGCAACACTTGGTATTGTAACTTAGAAAAAGTTTTTATGAACATCATTGTAAGTTTTGATTTGCAAGAAATATAAGACATTTTCAAACTTGTACACTATTGTTAGCAACTTTCTTATCAATAAAATGAGTTATTTTGTCTTCTCAGATATGTTGTGTTGTGTGTATTCATGATTTTTGATGTATTTTCTTTGAAAACATATGCAAAATCCTCAAGTTACACTTCAATCTCAATCACCTTTAAGAAAAAAACATACATGGTTAGGTAGGTTATAGGATATGTTACTAGTTTTGATAGATTTTATTTCAGAGACATTTGGATTTCCTTCTAGAACTATGAAAATATCAACTTTCCTATAAAACATTGATGTATAAACATGCTAAAATCTGAGTTGTATATAGTTTAAACTTATTTATTGAGCAAGTCATGTGTCAAAAAAATAGTATAATTCTCCATATTATTTTTTGGTGCATCACCTCCATAGATTTTAGTTTTTAGTTATGTCATTTTCTCCCATTTTCTCAATAAAACAACAGTAGTTAAAGTTAGTTTTAGGTGTAGTACCAAGGGAACCATCCCTCTCTAGAGACTCACTCCTATCTATGAGAAACCCACAAGCTTTGGATTTTTTCCATGCTTATCAGCTAGGTAAGAGAGCCTAAAACCACTCTCTAGGGTGCACTCAGGATATTCATAACAATACTATTCACACATGACTATGTTACAAATGAGAATATATTAGATAGCTATAGTGCCTCAATGAATGAAAGATAATTTGTGAAACTCTAGATCCTTCCTATGAGACTAACAAAGTATTTGATCAACCTCTACTATCACATGATTGGACTTCAGGAGAATTTAAGAACCTAAAAGCTAGAACCTTATTGGTGATCAGAAGAAGCAAAAGATGGTTTGAAGAGACACTGAACAATGTTCATAAGGGAATCCATCATGCTATAGTAGTAACTACAAGCTTAAATGAGGAATAACAAGAGCATGAGGAGGAATAGGTAAGGATGATATAGAAAAAGAAGTCTCCCAAATTAAATTTTATGTGTTCAAGTTTGAATTAACCAAAACAAGGGTAGACTCAAGGTATTGATATGCCACATTTTTCTTTCTAAATCCCATTCTTAGGTTGTTCAAGATGAATTAACCCAAATTAATGAGCCTTTACCTTATTCTTTAGAGGAAATTTTAGATCATCATATCAATCTCCCTAGAATTCACATCTTATCATTTAGCCACCAAGTCTTTCAATTGCAAGTCCTTTGAGATATATTTTAGAGAAAATGTCCATCCAATCTCTAGAAAAGATGCGTGATAAAGCTCCATCTCATGTCCTAAAATTGCTACCTCACCTATTTTTCCCAATGATCAAAAGACACCACAATAGCCTCAAGCCAATATTCTGGTAGGAGAAGCACACACTATGAATACACCATAGTGGTTTGATCAAATAATTAAGAAGAGAAAGAGGATTGTGAAGTTGGCCTTGGACGATCTTTCTCAACTAGTTGCTATATTTTCAAAGCCTAGTCTTCCAAAGAGGGCTAGGGTAAGATCTTCTATCACAACTGATAGCTATGGAAATAGGCAAGTCTAGATCATCACACCACTGTCATATATGCCCGAAGTTGATATACAACCATCTAATTATATAGTCACTACCATTGCTTTGGGAAAGTCATCAAGGGAGGAAGGGAAACAATTGACCAGATCTTCAATTGATTGCATCATTTAGAAGATGGACAAGGACAAGGCTACTAAGGAGTAATTAAAAGATAAGTTTGCACACCTTACAACCTACATTGAATATTTGATTGGTCCCATTGGTTCATCTTCAATAGACATAGTTCCAAAACACATTCTCAGTATGAGAAGGATATACTAGATTTGGAGAATTAGGGAATGTAATGGGAGTCATTCATGCATGGAATGCAAAGATGGTGAACTTAGGCCATAAAATAATGTAAGAAATAATTAAGATTACTATAGCATTATCTAAAGGTATAGGGGCTATAGAAACTTTGATGGCAAGGGTAAAACCAAATTAGACATAATAGAAAATATATTTCCTCAGATAACTAAGATGGTGGATATGGATTTTTCATATTTGGTGGATGAAGACATTCTAAGTGATCAAAATCCTAATGTGCATCAAAAGTGGACATTGTCATATAAGTTATGGATGAATATGATGAAGGGATGCTAGAATAAGAGCCAAAAACTGTAGTTCCTGGTTCAAAGTGTGTACAGTTCCTTGGATGAATTCATGAATAAATTGGGATGTTCTCTATATAGTAAGGATCAAAATTTTTAGTTGTTATAGGTTTTAAAAGATTAATTCCAAGAATTGGTAAAGGAGTCTCCTAAGGACTCATGTTTTGCTATGAACTTTGCCAATAATTTGATGAAATTTTTGGGTACTTGTGAATATTTTGATCCTAAAATGATGTAATTTTAGAACTCTCAAAAGAAACTCTAAGAATTTTTTATGAAGATCAATGCCAAGTTCACCCATTTAGATGGACTTGATCCATGATTGGTGAAATTGGTGCTAAATAATTATGCATCTTACTTGCAAGAGTTGGAAAATGAAGTTGCTAAAAGAAACTAGCCAAAGTGTATAGTGTTGACATTCATTTGCACATGAAACTCTTTCTTGTATGTAATGGTGCAAAAGGACAAAATGTACTACAAGAAAAAAGTGTCTTTTGATATTCTATTTTTTTTTAGATTTTGGAGGGAATGGCTTTTCATATTCCCCCATTCCAAAATCTATAAATCCATTTGCATTCTCCATTGTAAAGGGTTGGACACTCATTTTTGTTAGTACTACAATTTTGCTTCAAATTCATTTGAAGTTCCTTTCCCTTTTTGTTCAAGTTTTCAAACTCTAAGCATGTACGTATCCTCTCATGTGCTTAGTTCAACAAATGTTTGATGAATTTGATATGTGTTAAAGCCACTAATGCTTGGCTAATTGTGAGGTGTTCTATGTGGTAGTTCAAAACATGTTCGTATGCTCGAGTTCATAGATTTTTATCGTACATGCACAATTTTTCCCTCAAAGATAGCACCTTCTTATGCAGTGATTGTAGTGACAGGTCACACGAAGAATGATTTCAATCAAAGTTTTCCATTTAAATAACCATGTGTGAAGGATAGGGATCACATGCTTGGACTTTCTAACCCTTTTTTTCCTTCACTCTCCTTTCATTTTTTGAAGTCAAAATTAGAGTAGGAGTAGTTTAGATTTCATTTCCTTGCATTCTTGTTAGTTTAAGTTTTCTATAAAGAAGTTTGATGTTATTTTAATGCATATTATTGTCACATATTTAAAATTTCATGTATTATAAATGAATTGTACAAATTTTTAGATTTATTTTATAGTTTTTGTATAAATTGATTAGAAGAAACTCTTTAACCATTCTTTGTACAAATTCAGAGAAATAAATCTTTATATTCTAAGGATTTTAATTCATGACTTTTCATATTCTTATTTGTGACTATTGGTATGGGGTGATCCCACAATATTGTGCCCTGCTTTTTGGCCAAAGTAGGACATTGAAATCAGCATTTTTAACCAAATTTTCACCTTCTGGCACCTATAGCTACTAATCAGTTAGGAATTTGAAGATGATATGAACTAGTGATTTTTGAGATTTTGTGTGTAGATTCTAAATGTATCCAAATTAAATTATTATTTTTTGTTGAAACAAGGACATCAATACCTAGTGTGCAAATATTTTTCATAATTTTTTTCTCTATTTTTTAAATTTTTCAATGTGTGGAATAGAGACCTTGATGTTTGGTGAAAAACCTATGTTCACTAGAAAATAGAAAATACATATAATAATAAAATGAAATGTATTCAAAATCATACTTTTGGAAAGATAATACTAAGTGCTACACACTTACAAAATATAATTTTTAAATGACTTCATTTGTTCCCCCAAAAGGTGAAGTAAAATTGGTTTTTTGTCAGCATTTTAATAGGTCCAGAGGAGACTCCATCGAGGTTTTGATTTAAGACTAGGGGTTCTTTCCAAGGGGGTTTGATCTAAGGGGGTTTTATCCAACCCCATTTAATTAAACCCCTTTAGATGGAACCCCTCAAGGCTTAAATCATTAATTTAAAAAAAAATATGTGACTTCAGACAAAAATTAGGATGTCCCCAGTTTGGGACTCAGTATTGTGGGATCACCCTATTTTGATTAACTTTTTGGGAAATAAAATTGCTAGAATTGTTAATGGTGTTATGATTAAATTATGGAAATTCTTTGTGGTGGATTATTATTGGAATTTGTCCCTGAAATCTAAAATTCAAATTATAGCAAAAAATGTCTTTTTTTTTTTGGATTTTCTCTCTTAGGTTTGAAATCTTTGAAAACTCCATTGAAGCCCCTTGAACATGATAGATCGAAGCTCGTCTATTGAGATATTTTGGTATTTTTATTCAAAGAACATTAAAAGAAGACTCTTGGGGAATTTTCATTGTTCCACCCTATTGGTGTGCTAAAAAACACATCAACACATCCGTTGGTTTGAAAATAGCAAAGTAAAAATAAAGTGAGTAGATGCATATGATATTTAAACTATTTAATGCAGTTAGAATTGTTGGTGTGAATGAGGTTAGTCCTTAACTGATTTCCCTTTTGGGTCTTTTTTCCTATCTATGTAGTTAAGTTTACTTAGGGCATTTACTTTTTGTATCTCAAGTCATAAGATTAAGAAAATAAAAATTTTGTGGTCATAAATCAAATTAAAAAAAAATCACTTTGTTGACCTCCTTCTATACAATGTGTATGGTAGTTTGGCAACCCACTTGGCCTTTCCACTATTTTTAGTAGGTTTTCAATTTTGGTAGACTTCTTTATTTTTGGTTATTTTTTGGAGGATTTATTAAATTTGGTAGATTTGCCAATTTTCTTAATATCTACCTTTGCATGTTGGTTTTTCAAATCTTGCACAAATGTTAGATTTTCATATTGCACATATGTTACCCTTTCTTTCAGCTCATTCAATTCTTTAAAACATTCATCAATTAAATGATTCATGAGCTTGATGATTTCAATCCACATTCTTGGTTGGTTCAGGTCATTTTGATCCAATTTTTTTTCATTTACTACCAATTGAGGATCCATGTTTCCATTGATAACCAAGCAAGGAAAAATATTTTCATTAGTCTCCTTCTCATCTCCACAATATTCATTTAGATCTTCAATCTTCACCTTCAACAATCTAAATTGGTTCCAAGAGTTTGTAGCTTCATCCAACATTTTGTAAGCATGTTCATATGTTTCATTGGTCCAATCCTTAGTTTCTTTAATAATGCATTTCTTTCTTTCAAGGGTAGAGGTTTCTTAGTAAGAGATAAAAAGTGGAGGAGAAATAGTTCCACCTACTACATGTAATGGATCAACCCAATGTTTGATATATGCTTGCAACTCAACCACCTACTCCTTAAGTTCTCTCTATGTTTTTTCATCTTTTCTCATTCTAGAAATAATAGTGAAAAAATATGATTGCACCTCTTGTATTTGTTGCTCTCTAGTATCCAAACCAAGATTAACAATAATTATTTAATAATATTCATCTCTTAGTTCACTATCATGTTTGTCTACTATGGGAGTGGAAATTCTACTATTCTTGCTCTAGAGGCATCTCTTGTGATAGTTGATAGTACTCTTGGCTTCTTCCTAGTCTTTGGAGTATCTATCTTTGAAATCAAACTAGAAATATCTAGAGAAGCTAGCTTCACAATTGATTGTCTGGGTAAGTGCAAAAAGATGGGGGGGCAAAAAGTGGCCAAATTAATTTTAAAAAAAATTAAGTCATAACGTGATTGCATTATGACTTGCTATAAATAAATAAAAAGGTTTGTAATCTCATTCCATTTCTTTCATTCTCCTCTATGCCCACGGCTTGCAAACCCTAGAAAGCGCGCTCGTGTTTTGCAAATCTCCATTCAACACAAAAAGCTTATTGATTCATCGCCAAAATGCCGCCACGACGTCGAGCATGCCAAAGGAGTGAGTTATATTTTTTTTGTTTGAATTTGTTTCTAAATAGGTAGGTTTTAATTGATTTTTGATGTATATTTCGTTAATTGTCAGGAAATGTTAATGCACCTCCTCCTCCTCCTCCTCAAAATCCACAAAATCCTGAGGAGGAAATACCTACAGAACAACAACCTCCTCCATCCATTCCTCGACATGCCCCTAGAACACAAGAAAATATAATGGGGCAAATTGAAAATAACAAAAAAGAAATTGAAGATATAATTGCAAGGTTGAAAGATCCTTCCACTTCAACCTTGCATAGGTCCATGCTTGCTGAATCTCTTGAATCTATGTTATCAAATGTAGATTCAATTAGAAAGCAAATAACTAGTTGGACAGATAAGAGAAGAGAGTTTAGAGATTATTATGCAGACAAGCTATCATACCAAGATGTGAAAAAATTACAAATCACAAAATTAGACTTGTGTTCCATTTTCACAAACCCACAAACAAATCAACCTCCACCCATTACATGCAAGAGGTTCCCTATCCATTGGTGCAACAACCAAGTGATAAGGGACAATTTTGGGCAGAGGTGGTGGATGGTTTTTGACCATCCTCCATGCAATAATAATGAGGTCCCGCAATACTTTTTGAGGAAACTCTATTGCGAGTTTGTCCTCAATAAAGTGCCAAATTATTTTGATATGCGGGACTTCTAGGGTAGAGGGGGGGGTCAGCACAAGATAGACCAGGGGCATGTCTTGACCCATAGCGGGTAGTGAGACGAGTAATCAGCAGATCAGCCCACGAGCATGTTTCTATCCCTTCCATTGTGAAGGAGAGTGTTGAGGTCGATACACTTTAGTCCATTAGTGCCTTGACCCAGAGCATCATAGAGCATATCAGTCCTGCAACATGGAGTGGGTTTGGAGATAGTGCGAGGAGCAAGGTCCCACCCCATACTTGTTAGACTTGCGGGTCAGCCCATGGTTATGACCCCATGGATAGTTAGGACGCAGGTGCATAGGCTACATCTGCAGCTAAGCAGATGGTGATGACAGATACCCTCCTGAGTGAGACTTTTGGCCTTGATACTCAAGTAAATATTAGCAAGTTTATTGAATTTAATTTATTAAATTTCATTTTTGAAATACAAGATTAACTAATTTAAATTGATGATTTTAATGAAATTTCAGGGTCATAGCATCAATGCAATTTTCAGTGGTTCTCCACCTGCATTTTACACTAGATCATCTACTGTCGAGGTATGTAACTAGTAAACAATTATAAATATTACATGTGAATAGCATCGTTATATGAATAGTATTCTAATATCTAATTTTGGATGTTGAATAGGTTAATACTGTAGATTTTACGGCAACACCTGCCAGTGGTGGTGGACTTCAAAGCTTTATGGAGGTAATAAAATAAATAGTTTAATGAATGAATTGTACTTACTAGATTTTTGTATGTGACTTGTGTGCTTTATTGTGTGTACTTCCATGTTTAGATGAACGTGTGTGTATGTTAGGAGCCATGATTTGCATCACTATTATAGTTTTCGTAATTGAATAATGTTGTTTTATTTCTAGATGATGCAGGCTGTGGAGACACCTCCCCATGTTCATAGGGCAATGGAGCAGGGTGTGGCCTCTACGATTCATAGCTCCATGGCATTGACAGGGGTATGAGGCAGATTAGTAAATTTCAATTTACATTCATTGTTATAGTTGTCTATTTTTGAAAAATCAAAAGATTATTGATTTGAAGTTTAGTTTCTATCTGGATGGTTTCTATAGGACATGACATCACCATGGCCTATTCCTGCTACTGAGGCAAGTGAGAAGACAGATTATATGTTAGCAGTAAGTGATTATTTTGTTAAATGTTTTATTTTTTATAACATGTAATTTCTATATATTAATGTCTATACTTTTTATTGTAACAGGTAGAGATGCAGGAAGAACTAAATAGGAGGAGCAGCCCTCGGGTTCGTAGTAGACCACCCACATGTGCGTCTCCATCCCCTAGAAGATCAAAGGCTGCCCGTGATCTATTCTCTTCACCAGCCAGAGGGGAATGACTTTTTATTGTGTTCCTTTGTTGTATGCCTATATGGCATTTATGGACATATATTTTGTATTGTATATAGTTGACATTGTATGCCTATATGGCATTCTTGTAAGCCTATATGGCTATTTTGTATATATGTTATACTTATATCGACAGATATTGATGTATGCCTATATGGATATTTGGTTAATACAAATCTTTTTTATTGATGGCGTCCATACTTGCATTATAAAACCACATTTGAATGGATATTTTTAGATGGCTACTTCAAATATTTAAAGTCCAATTGTATTACATAGGATGTTTGTTGATCCAATAAGCTAGCTATTGTTCTTCAAGTATCACCTAAACCTCATTTTGGAACTAAAAGATAAAAGTTGTATTTAAAAAAAAATGAATCATCATGTTGAACAGAAAATATTAATATTCTTTATGAGTAGCATAGAATGTCAACTATATGCAATACAAAAAAATGAATCATCATGTTATTCTTTATGTTTGAGATCCTGAAAATGACTAAGTCTGGTAGCTTGATATCCTGAAACACTAGGATGAATATCCAAGTCATTAGGATGATTGCGCCTTGAGAAAAAGTCATTAAGATGAGTGCCTAAAGGAGACTTTCTTAAACATTCAAACATTGAGCAACAAGCATGAAGGGTTAAGGCGCAATTTGCAACTCATAAAGCCTCAAAAGGGTGCCCAACTTAGAGAGAGAATTCATTTAAGACAAGGCGCCCATTGACACCTGCTCCACCATAAAAGTGCACCTAAGGTGCAAGGAGAACAAGCCTCTAGTAAGTGAAGCGCACCTATTGTCTAAACCACTTTATTATGGCACCCTAGCATGAGGAGGAGTATATAAGTCAATAGGAAATAGCGCCTATAATACAAATGAAGGACTAAGTGGCATTTTCAATAAGCATCAATTCACCTTGAGCTTTCAATAAATACATAAAATTGAGCCCCATAAGCCTGGGTGCCCTTTGCCTGCAAAAGAACCTTGTATCAACATCAAGAGTTGGTTGTATCAGTGTATCGGCAAACCTTGGTTAGGCTTCACTGATAGTGGTCTGTCTTGCCGACAAGTGTGGTTCGAAGTCAAAGACATCGGTGTATCGAAAGATAATCCCATCTGCGCATTGGAAGAGTAGTTGAGAGATTCGTTGATGAAGGGGGTCACATCGACAGTCGAAATCCATCGGTGTATCGGCCCAACAAGATTAGAGTTCACCGATGTTTGGAGTCTCACCGACAAGTGTGGTTCGAAGGCTGTCATTTGTGAGATCAGTGTGTCGGCATATGAGTTTTTGAGTGTGCCGATGGTATTAAGTCCTACCGATAAGTGAGGGACTTAGAGTCTCATATTAGAGTGACAAAGACATTGGTGTGAAAGGATATAAAGTCACCGATAGTGGTCTGTTTGACCGATAAGAGTCAATGATGGGATGTTTGTCATAAGTGAAATCAAATGGAGCCATGGTTGCAGAAGTTTAAAGGATGGAGGTTGCAACACTTTCCAACCTCATAGCCACACTAGTCTAATAGATCAGGATAATACTATCAAGCATCCACATAATAGTAGATAATCTTATCAAAAGTCACAGAGAAATTTCTAAGGACCAAAGTGTTATCCCTATGACTTGACACATAATGCCTGTTTCATAAAGCAAAGGGACATGATATAAATATTGTTGTTATATGGAGCCTAATTAGACTCGGAGGTTAAATTTACCCAACTTTTATTAGCGTGGTTTCTAATATTTTCCTACTAGTTTTGGTGCCTTGAAGTCTAAGTGCATGAAAATTGAAGTCTAAGTGTTTTTCTTTAGGATCTAGGTGCCAGTTGAAGATTGTAGTTGCCAAGAAGAGCGCCTAGCAAGAGGAAGTCTTTTGGAGTCTCCAAAACACATCAAACACTTGACTAACAACAATATAACTTTTTCCCAAGTTAGGCGCTTCAAGAGGGAAGTTAAAACATGAATAAGCACCAACTTGTCTAGGTGAAAACTCAAGCTTGTTGAGGATACACATGGCACCCAACATTCCTTGGTGATTTCATGAACTTCAAACACTCAGAACTATTCAAGGAATGCCCAATGCCCCTTCTTGATGATAGGCACGAAAGTGAGGGTGGAATTGCACCTTGATGGCATTAGGCGCTATCTAGAGTATGCTACTCCATGGAAATGCGCCTTCTTGCTTAGAGTAATTCAAACACTCCAAGGTCTTTAGTGATCAATTCCCCAACTTATGAAATGTCCTCCTTCATTTTAAAACACATTGTAATGCTCCAGAGAGATGACTATACCTAGGCGTCAATCTAGGTTAGAAATGCCTCCAAAGTGCACCTTTTCTTTCAGAATGCAAAACAAGGTCCAAAGGTGCTAATAAACTGAAGCACTTCTTTGGAAAAGTCTCGGAGGTTAAGATGCGCCTTGTCTTAATTCCTCCTACATGCTTGGGTGCCATTTCAAGGTCCTGGAACCATGATGTAGTGCCTTATTACTCTAGGTGCCCATTCATGATTGTGCAACTTGAGATAGGCGCCTAGAGTGAATAGGCTTTCATCCTGACTTAATACACTGCATCCTTCTGATGATTTTTGGGGCAGCAGAAAACCTTTCACCACGGGCAAATGTCTCAGAGATATAAAAAACTGGGAGAGGTTATTGTAGAGGTGCTCTATGTGATCGTGTTGCCTTAGACCGAATGTTTCTAAGTGACACGGTTTTTGAGTAACATCTCGTCAAAGATTGCTGCCTTTTTACACTTTGGACTCTTCAGGGATATCGTCGGTACAATGTAGCTCGGACTGTTTCGACATGTTTGGGTGAAAAAAAGGACCATGCCTAGTGTAAATGTACCCATCCAGACATGTTGGAACAATCAGTTTTGTCGCATCACGAGCAGGACGAAAGTTACACCCCTTTGCAATTTTACACTGCCTCCTTCTGATGATTTTTGGGGCAGCAGAAAACCTTTCACCACGGGCAAATGCCTCAGAGATATAAAAAATTGAGAGAGGTTATTGTAGAGACACTCTACATGATCACGTTGCCTTAGACGGAATGTTTCTATGTGACACAGTTTTTGAGTAACATCTCGTCAAAGATTGCTGCCTTTTTACACTTTGGACTCTTTAGGGGTATCGTGGGTACAATGTAGCTCGGACTGTTTCGACATGTTTGGGTGAAAAATAGGACCACACCTAATGTAAATGTACCCATTCAGATGCGTTGGAATAGTTAGTTTGGTTGCATCAGGAGCAGGATGAAAGTTACACCCCTTTGCAACTTTACACTGCCTCCTTCTGATGATTTTTGGGGCAGCAGAAAACCTTTCACCATGGGCAAATATCTTAGAGATATAAAAAACTGAGAGATGTTATTGTAGAGGCACTCTACATGATCGCGTTTCCTTAGACAGAATGTTTCTAAGTGACACAGTTTTCGAGTAACATATTGTCAAAGATTGCTGCCTTTTTGCACTTTGGACTCTTTAGGGATATCATGGGTACAATGTAGCTCGGATTGTTTCAACATTTTTGGGTGAAAAAAAGGACCATGCCTAGCGTAAATGTACCCATCCAGACGCATTGGAATAGTCAGTTTGGTCGCATCACGAGCATGACAAAAGTTCCATGATTTTTGGGGCAACATAAAACCTTTCACCATGGGCAAATATCTCAGAGATATAAAAAACTGAGAGAGGTTATTGTAGAGGCACTCTACATGATCATGTTTCCTTAGACAAAATGTTTCTAAGTGACATGATTTTTGAGTAACATCTCATCAAAGATTGCTGCCTTTTTGTACTTTGGACTCTTTAGGGATATCGTCGGTACAATGTAGCTCGGACTGTTTTGACATGTTTGGGTGAAAAATAGGACCATGCCTAGTGTAAATATACCCATCCAGACGTGTTGGAATAGTCAGTTTGTTTGTATCATGAGCAATATGAAAGTTACACCCCTTTGTAACTTTACATTGCCTCCTTCTGACGATTTTTAGGGCAGCAGAAAACCTTTCACCACGGGAAAATATCTCAGAGATATAAAAACTAAGAGAGGTTATTGTAGAGGCACTCTACATGATCACGTTGGCTTAGACAAAATATTTCTAACTGACATGGTTTTCGAGTAACATCTCGTCAAAGATTGCTGCCTTTTTGCACTTTGGACTCTTTAGGGATATCGTCGGTACAATGTAGCTCAGACTATTTCGACATGTTTGGGTGAAAAATAGGACGATGCCTAGCGTAAATGTATCCATCCAAACATGTTGGAACAGTCATTTTGGTCGCATCACGAGCAGGACACCAAAAATGCAAAAGTTGCTTTGTGCAACTTGACAACATTGACACTTTTTTGCAACATGACTCAAAGACTCAAACTAACCCAAAATGACTCAAAGTGACTTAAAATCACCTTGATTTTGGTGCCCAATGTACATTATAGAGGTCAAAGCACTCCTTATCATTCAAACATCTTAGATGAGCACATAGGAAAGGAAAAAGCTCTAAGTTTCATCATCATGAGTGCTTAATATCAAGAGACTTTAATGGCTCATACCTTAGCATGGAGTCCTAAGGTGCACATCATGTCTCCTTTCATCCATTTTGGTGCCCTTATGTAGATTTTTCAACTTGATTTGTCACCTTATATGTGAAGGAAGATCTAAAGGCATGAAAGTCGATGTCATTTTGCAAGAGTTTGGATCATCAAAATTGAAAGAAATAAGTCTATTAAGCTTGGTCGCCCTTGGTCTTCTTGTCATTCATTATGAGCGCCTTGGGAGAATGGTATATAGGTCATCATCATGATTGGGTGCCCTGGATCCAAAGTGTTGGAGAGATCATCAAATGGTGTCTAGAGGAAGTAGGGTGAGTTATGAGTTTGGTCGCATCAGGAGCAAGACACCAAAAATGCATAACATGATGATGTAAAAATGTGTATATGTGTAAAAATGCAGGAGGAAATTAAAAAAATACAAACCTTACAAATTAATGTGCATATTTACAACTCAATGTAACATGACTTTACAAAATCAATGTGAATACTTACAAATTAATCCAATCAACCATCCGGGTTTGTTCTACTCTTTATTGTGTCAAGTATTGCTTCATGGTTAGACTCATGCACCTTCCACAAGATTTTGTTCAAAGGTCTACCCTGATACTTTATCAAATGAACATTGGATGCCACGACAAGGTTCGAGTAATGAAGAGTCTTTTGATGCGTGTCAAAGTCCTGAAATAGCCAAATATTAACACTCTTATGTGGGTACCTTCTAAGCCATGTTCCAGTAATAACCACTGAGCTTGTAGGGTATTCGATGTTTTCTCCATCTATAACAGGGGCCTCCAATTTCTTTTTGGCCTCAACACAATGACATAAGTAATAATCTATTCCCTCTTCATTATCCTCATCTACAATAACTACATATACGTGCCCTACATTGATATGTGTAGCAAATTAGCTGAAATTAGTCAACATTACAAAAACACTACAAAGTAAGATGACATTACCTGGTTAAACTAGATGAAATTAGATGCATATGCGTGCCCTATATTACATGGTTGAACTAAATCTAATATGTGGTCAAAGTCAACTGATGATTCCATTTGTGTTAGTTCTAGTGCCGTCAGGGGTTGATACGTGTTAAGTGGGCTAAGATAACTTAACTGCCATTTGTCAACCCACTCCTTTGACTCGCACTCATCCCAGACTTGAATTGTACAAGAAGAACAAAAACATGACATCTTTCGTGTATGGATACTCCATGAACCTGCAATTAAGCTTCTGAAAGAGTGCATCTCATTTGATCCTGTCAGTGTACAACAGTCCTCATATGGTGCAATGTTAGTATCATCTATCAACCAAAAAAATCTACGAACTGAAGACTTACCTTCATTACCTGGACCCATGGAAGCATTACACCACTTGACAATTGATTTTACATCTGTCAACTTTGCATTGTCTTTATACTTTAACTCTTCTCGTGCTATGGCTCTTTTGATACATGCTCCCCCTTTCCATGCCTGGCCTCACAAAAGTTCCACATATGTTGAATACCTGTAAAATTATGCCTCCTACTCAGCTAATAGAAATTCTGTGAGTTCTTGAATTGTGACGCATAGTTATCTGACCATATGATATGTTGACTAAACGATATGCCCCTTCTAGCCAAATCATTGTAGAACACCTGAAAGCAACCTTGCACGAACTCTGTAGAATGCGTGCGATCATCACTAATATAGAAATTATACTCCCTTATGATCTTTCTGTCATCCTCTGTACTATCATTCGCATGAATGAATGCAATGTGCACAAATATAGAAACCTGTGTGGAGTTGTAATATTGTGATTGCACCTCACGCTGTGGCTGTAGATTGTAGTTCTCTGCAAAGTCGATGACTGAAACAATGCTACCAACCAGAAATGTGTCCTTGCATAACTGTTGTGTGGTTACACAACACGCCCCATTTTGACTTGACAAAACAGGGACCCAACTTTTTGGCTTTGCTTGGGTGTTTTTTCTTGCTGGCGGTCTAGTAAAATTCAATCAATACAGATGACCTTGCATAATGGCTAGAGAAGTCATCATCATGAGGTTAGTTTGTCAAGTTTCATATTTCATTTCATTAACCTCAAATTTGGAAAGAGCATTAAAATCCATGAAGGTTTGCCTTTTACATCACCCTGATATTCCTTAGGATGTAAAAGTTATGAACGGTCAAAGTCTTGGTCAAACCTGATATTCATAAAGCAGGAGGTAAGTCATCATCATCTTTCTCAATATTAGTCATCTTACAAAATATCACCCTGATTCAATTTATCACCCGATAAATTATCTATTCGCAACCTGCGGACGTCATTTTTAGGTGGTTGTGATACTTACCCGTCAAATAACAACATAAATTCCACAAGGATGATATTTCGAAACATCACCTGATATTTTGAATATAACCTTATCTTTCAAATATCAGCCTGTCACAAAATATCACCCTGGAACTTTTATCCTGATGACATCATCCAACCCGATAATGAAGAGAATCAACACGATGATGACATCATCATCATTTTTGCCTTGCAGAGGTATATTTCCTAAAATCACCCTTTCATAAAACATGACGATGATGTCATAATGCTTCAATAATAGACTAAACCAATATCATGGTGACGTCATCATGATATTCCAAGAAAGGTTACTTGAGTATTGCATAGGGTCATCATCTTTTTTGAAATATCCCCCGATATTTTGAACATCACCTGATCTTTTATAACATGACCCGATGGTCTGAAAATAACCTGATATACCGACATTAGTGTTTCCCGCTAAGACCCGGATGATCATATCATGAGACGGTCATATTTTGAATATCACCCGATATCCAAAACATCACTCGATATTTCAAATGATCATCCTCCTCTCCTTGCCGCGCGACATTGAATGCTCATTAATATGGTAGGTGTATCCCGCTAATGATTAATGCGATGCTCACACCTGGCAACCTCTGCAGGTTTTTGTACGGAAACTTAATGATTATGGTATATTTGCCCTAATTTTACCCTAAGTGACCCGATTTAGGGGTTAAAAGTGAATTTACAAGGTATTTTACATTTACATTGCGATAAACCAGTTTTTAGAGGATAAGCGCATCAAGTAAGTAATTGAAACCCTCTTGTTGTCATGTTCTGCATATTCAGGTATTATGGGGGTCTTTGGTTTGAAACTTTAAATTATGCATGTTAGGATAAATGAAATATAGAAAGAACAATAGTATGCATGATGAATAATGGACATGTAACATATATGCATGCTCGTATATGTATCAATTGTAAGACCAAGTTGTGTTAATTGCAGGCACTCATGGCAGATAAAAGATTAGCTAAGTCAAACGCTAAATTCTCAAAGCCTATGTTGGCTCATCCTGAGGGTGTCCAATTCAAGTATGCAGCCATCACTGATACACACCAAGGGAATACGGATCTGGCTGCATGGTCAACCAAAATGAGTGATGAGAAAAACAACAACACCCTGCTCGATGTCGTCTTCGTATCAGGAATGTGGAATGCAGCTGGTTTTCCATACTCTATGGAAACCCCTGAGTTGGTGATAGAATGTGCAAGGAATTACAACCCAAAAACTAGGAGGGTAGAAAAGCACGGCAGGATATATGCTGATCTGTCAATTAAGGGTATTGCTACTACATTTGGTTTGCCAATGGGCAAGAAGGTTGCAAACATAGATCTGAAGAAATCAAAAGTAGAGTATGAGAATAACAAGAAGTCTGCTAGGAAGAAGATGTATCAATGGAGGACAAAGAATAGCCACTATCCTGCAGCAGCTAAGCTTCCGGTTCATCTATATAAATATGACTTTGACGATGAGTATCAATACATGATAGCACTATTGAACAAAGTAACAGGCCAGCCTAATGCTAGAAGTTTCAAGGACTGGATGTATGCAGTCATCCTGATGTGTCTATATACGGATAACAAGCCAATGTGGGCCAAGATGATAAGTGATGCTCTGGATAAGCAACTAATGAGCCTTGGAGGTCCAAATTGTTCTTTCTATATGACATCATATATAGTTTATTCATGTGCCTACAAGGGTACATTTGATGCTTTGGTCACAGATGGAAAAATTAGAGGCACAACTAATGATGCACACATATGGGATCATCATCCCCGGCCGCAAAGAGTGAATTACCTCCAGGATTATAAATTGGTGAATGATGCATTCTCTATGCATCTAGTAAGGACCATGGAAGAAGACAGAACTAAGAGACTAAGCATGGAAGTTTAGGAGGTAATTTACAGGCATGGGGCCTGGTTCATTCAATTTGCAACCTTTTCATACATCAGGATTGAAGGTTTTGAGGAGGAGCCCCACATGCTCCCAAGGTATCCAACTGATGCTATAGTGTTAATGGAGTTCATGAGGCAAGTTGAAACAATATTGAATGCCTATAAGGCAAACAACAAGCTTCCACCAGTTTTGTTTCCAGTCACAATGGGCTGGTATATGTGCCCAGACTCTGAGAGTATCAAGAAGGCCATAGCTGGTTTGAAAATGATGAATTTCCAGCCTTTTCCATTAGTAAGATCATATGATCCATTTGGGAGGATGCAGAAGATCATGGGGAAACCCATCCATCAGAGGAACCTTGAGGATTCTTGGGCAGATTGTGAAGATGAAGCTGAAGCCCGAAGAAGAAGGTACCAAAAGTTAACACTCAACCAAATCAAGACCTTTGATTGCATCTCTATCCCAGCACAACTGAAGAAAGATGATGGAAAGGTAATGGCTGAGGAATATGAAGAGAAAAAGATATACAATGATACTATCTCTATACCGGATCTCACTATACAGGAGTATATCTCCTTAGATCCATTCACAGATAGGATATTACATCTAACCCAAGCTTGGGTGGATGAGCAGATAAATATACTAAAGAAGAAAGGAGTGGTCATCATTGTTGATAATAAGAAGAAGAGACAGGAAGTGCCTGAGGGTGAATTTGATGACTTCTTAATTGAGAAGAGGAAATCCAAAGGAGAGAAGGCACCACCTCCTGAAAAAAGCAAGAGGTCTTCAAGGGGTAAGAAGACTGATCTTGAACCCAAAGGGGTTATAGTGGAAAGAGTGATAGTGCCTGTTGAAGATGCATCAGGATCTGGGCAAGCATCAACATCATCAGCATAGCCTCCTCAGGATAAACAAAAAGCCAAACAAATCCAAAGGCCAACTACATAGCCTACTATTGCATGAGGAGGATCAAGCCTCATAGAAGAATAAAGAGAAGGATATTCCTTTAGAGGAAGAATTTGAAGAAGAAGAAGGCCCTTTGTCCTTCACAAGGAAGAGAAAAGCACCTCAGGTGGCAACCACTACACCTAAGAAACCAAGGACTGCTATGAGAGGTGAAATAAGAGAAACTTCGATAATGCTGAGGGGAGCCGGTGGGGAGGTATTCAAGAAGGAGCTGCAGCATAATGTTCCACTCCCCACCATTGTAAAATTCAAAACTAAATTAGCAGAAGAACAGGTATAAGAAACATCTAGGATACTCCAAAGTGGTATTGTTTCATTGGAGGAAACAGTTGACCTATCCGATGATAAGGTAGTGAAGGATGTAGCTTCACAGAAAATGGAAACCCTTGCTGCTGGCACCCGGATAACTCCTCATGGAACTCCATCAGTACAAAAAGCGTTGGAGGAGATAAAGCAAGTGGAATCAGAAAAGGAAAAGAGCCTGAAAAAGGTAGCTCAAGAGATAGGGCTTGATACATTGATTAAGTAGGTAACTGGTCCTGCAGTAATTAATCTCACCTACAGACAGGATGCAAGTCCTAAAAATCAAGGAAATATTCAGGATAAAGAAGAAAATGCTGAGGAAGTAAAAATGGCAGAGATAGAAAGCCATACTTTGGATATGGGTGAGCGACAACAAGAGGAAATACCTATTGGGCCCAAGATAGTTAAAGTACAAGACAAGGGAGGAGAAAAGACAGATATATTAGATGATCCTACCCTAAAAGCTCAAGAAGTAATTGTTACACCTGTAGAACAAATTGTAGCTACAGATCAGGTGGACAAGCCTAAGGTAGATGCAGTAATATCTATGGAAACAAATGTGCCTCATGATGAGGAAATCATTAAGTTAGATAAGATACCTGTGGAGGAAGCAAAAGATCAAGATCATGATAAACATGTAGATGATCAATAGGATCACCCTCCAGAAAAAGAAGGTCCTCAACAGGAGGATATACCCAAAGATCACCCTCATGAGGAGCATCATGAGAAAGAAATAAGGAGATCACCCTCACCATTGCACATGATGGTAGATACTGAAGATCAGGGTGATCATCATGATGATGATGGAGACCAACAGCCAAAAGATCAAGTTCCTTCGTGGCTGGAGAAAGAAGCTGGCGAAGAGTCAGACATAGGGATACAAGAATTTGATGTGTCCACATTATTTACAGAAACTCTAATAAAGCCAAAGAGAAAGGCTAGAATAACTTTTGCAATACAAAGGGATCCTGATACAGGTAGGAGGACAGCCCAGGTAGCTGTTCCTGCAATTGATAAAGAAAAAGGCAAGATCACTCTGGATGAATTCCAAATCACTACAGTAGATTTGGGGTTTGCCAATGAGGATCAGGAAGGCCAAGAAGGTAAGGACATTATTGATTCATTAACTCAAAGAGTTAAGAGAGAGAAAGAAAAGAATAAGCAGCATAAAGAGCACATTGCTCAGCTACATGCATATATAAGAGGGTTAATTAACCCTGACGATACAGCCAGTGATCATGCAGTCCCATTGACTGCTATTTCTCAGGAGGAGTTCAACAAGTTGAACCTCATGAAGCATGAATCAACAATAATGTTGAAATGGATGTCATCCGCGCTTGATGGAGCTAAAGAAGTGGCAAAGGCCTCTTTGAAGAGGTGGAATTCTTTGGGCACCTCTAGGAAAAAAGTAGATAAACTGTAGATGGAGATCGACAGGAGGTCATTTCAGATAGAAAAGGTTATTAACACTTTGGATGAAATGAAGAGGATTGATCCACAGATCCTAATAAAGAACCAGGTATTGAGTAATAACACAGCCCAATTGATTGATATCTAGGATAAGGACATCAGATTTGAATGTGATGTACTCAAAAGATGCAACAATAAGTTGAGAGAAATCAACATGAAGCTACATGATATGATGTCCCATGAGGCTGAAGTTCTAGAAAAATTAGAGGGAGATGCAGAAGGAAAGATAGAGAATCAAGATGAAGAGTTTGTCATCAAAGCTCTACATAGTAATTTCTAGCTAGTTGCTGAAGACCCTCTCAAACACCTGACAGTAGAAGCGCTAGATAAAGTAATGAGAATAAAGGTCAAGGTGGAAGACTATAATGAAACTGCCAACAGTAGGAAGAATAAGTTGGAATCTCTTTGGAGCAAGTATCAGGTGCATAAACATGCCATCACCAAAGTGAGAACTCAGGATGGTGGAGAATTAGAGAGAATAGTGCAAGCATATGAGAATATCAGGACAGCTATGCAGGTCCATATTCAAGAGAACGATCATCATGATGATGATGAAGATAGCGAGAACGGTGAAAGTCATGGTGATGACAAAGAACCTAATGATGATGCATCATAAAGGGAATATATGCATTAGATACTTATGAAAGAAAATAAGTATTTTAGATGGTTGCCAGTTGGCAACCTGTGCCATGTGGAAAAGATTGACTTAGTCAATGAAATGTAAACTGTAGATTTCAATAGATAAATCTTGATCGTAGATCAATTGTAATGGATCCCTCACCTTATTCTATAAAAGGTGCAGGGATGCCTCATTTTAAACATTCAAAACTTAATTGAAATCTATTTGCTGAAGTATTCAGGACTCATTTCAAAGCTATTCTATATGTACATGTCTTTTGCATACTTAATGAAAGAGAAGAGTATTTCAATTACAAATCTTCGTAAATCTTGAGTAATCTATGTCAGAATTCTGGATATGTGCTTTGATTTGTTGCGTCCCTTGGAGTGCTCATCATTTTCCATGTATTGTTTTCATTCATCATCCTCTGAAGTTTGCATCAATCGTATCTAGCTGTGGAACATCCTGGTGAACATATGGTTTGATTTCTTCTCCTAATGATAGTATCAAGTATGTATGTGGATCAATAACTAAAGGTTCAACTTTAATTTGAAGTATTTCTTTCAATTTCTTTAAATTTCAGAGAATTTCATCATCACAATTGCAAATAACTGACAATCTTAAGCAAATAGTACAAATATGCAGACATCCCGTAGATAAATGAATATATTCAGCATATTTTTGGTTAAAGCATGTCACAATGACAAATATCATGCAAAGTTTTGAAGATAGACATAATATTTGAAGTATGTCCTGTGTAGAATAACTATCTTTGTAGCATCATTACAGGAAACAATATCTTACTGATGAGATCTACGTAAGGCCCCAAAATGGAAATAGCAACACACATAAACCTCTGAGTAACGTCAGAAGATTAAGACCTAATCAACGGAGACTTGAGATCATAAATTCTCTGAATTCATTGTATCTTTCAAGATGAGTAAAGGTTAATGTGTACTTTTATTCTATGTTTGTTTATGACTAACATCATGATCAACAATAACTTGAATTGCAAGTCCAACCATCGAGCTCTATGGGCATGTCTTGCATACTCATACACTATGCTATCACAAAATATAGGCATAAACTGATACACTAGAATCTTTTCAATAACCAATTCACACCTCTTTGCTTCTTTACCATCTTTTGTATTGTATGCCACTATTTTATACTTGCCAAACTCTACTAGTTCATTTCCAACCGCATGTGTTCTTTCCATATGTTCACATATTGGCAAATGTTGGAAGCCACCACAACGATGACATGTGCCATCCAAGCATAATTTCTTGTAGAATATTTGACCTTCCTCTCTTTCACATAAAATTCTTGATATGAAGTCTCTTGAAGATGTTGGTGGGGCACATATGGCACAACCCTGCAAATCATTGTTAGTATGCATATCTAAATATATAGACCTATAAGCATCAAAATGGTTAGAAAATTCAATATGTAATCTACAACAACAAGTAGTGCGTGTGTGATTTATCTTAACATAGAAAGGTTTTAGCATTTCAAAATATCTTTGACAAATTTTAATTTGAGGATACTTCTCTAGAAATTTACCATAAAACTGTGTTTGAGTCTCATCCAAAAAATGCTTTGGATGTGGCTCGTGGTTCTGACTACCAATTCTCCTTCTTACCACATCCCTTTGATTTATAGATACCCTCTTGTAATTATTCCAAAAGTCTTCAATTAGTGATCTCAATCCTTCAACAATTGGTTTATCTTTTCGTGGTAGTCCCCCCAAGAATGCCCATAATTCATTGGCATTAGTGTCCTCAATTCTTTGGCATCTTCCAACGGCTCTTGATAAAGTTTTCCTATTAATTCTAAATTCTTGACTTGTCTTTCTAATGAGACGAGCTTTCCTCATTTGACTACTTACTATAGTCAATGTAATCACATGCCGTGTTGCATTACTATCTTTTGTGCATGAGGTGTTACCCACACTCTCATACGTACTCATTAGATTCTTGACAATAGATTTTTCACTTGAAGCCTCTGATGTTCTCAACCCAAGAATCTTCATGATAGACCTATACTTTATACTTTGCATCATTTCAATGAATAGTTTACATCTTGCAGTCTCATTTAACTTTTCAAAGAACAATCTCCAAATCTTATTAGCATATCTTCTACAAGTGCATTTTGGAATCTTACCTTCCATTGGCTGCAAAATATTCTCATCAATATCAATCAAATACTTTGGCTTTCTATGCAAAATTCTAGGTGGTGTTAAGTTAGGTAAATTCATCTCAACATTAGGAATTTCATCAATATTTAAATGAGATGGGTTAGATGGCATACCTTCGATCGAAGATGGAATAGATGACATACCTTGAGGTTGAGGTGGGAACGATGGCGTACCTCCTTCATCACATGTGAGTGATGATGTACTCTCAACTTGAGATGTGTCAGATGGTGTCCCTACATGTTGACTTGCGGTAGAGGACGTGTCTCCAACTATGGTATTCAAATCTCTCGTACCACAAAGTTTTTGCATTCGTTCTCTTTGGGCTGCCAATACCATATCTCTTTGTGATGGTTGTGGTTCCTCTTCAATTGGTATGTCTT
This sequence comes from Cunninghamia lanceolata, assembly GCA_027924645.1. Lineage (NCBI taxonomy): Eukaryota > Viridiplantae > Streptophyta > Pinopsida > Cupressales > Cupressaceae > Cunninghamia > Cunninghamia lanceolata. Next base: position 7,481,150 of record BSBN01000209.1, read on the forward strand.
CATTTATCGTGTCCAATTTCCTCTTCTCACGAAGTTCCCTCATAGCCACTGCTTTCTTTGCATTCTTAGCTTCTATCTCTTCCCGTGTTGGTTTAATTCTTGATCGTTTCCTCGGCATGACGGAGAATTTGTCTATAGCATGATAAAGAGACCAATATTAGTTCCTAAGAAATGAATACAAGATAATAGTGGGATTGTATTTTTTTTTATGTTGTAAGGATTTATTCTTGTATAGTTTGACATCATGGTATGTTAAGGTTTGTTTAATACACACATAATTATTAAAGAGCCCAAGTGTAGAAAATATACATGGCATCATGTGAGATTGTAGGCTGCTTTCTTGATTGGGAATGTGTCTATTTTAAACATGTATGATAAAGCATGATAAAGTAATTCAATCTGAAATAAGGAAAATGTAAAGAACATGCATGTAAAGACTTGACATACCTAAAAAATGAAGATTCGAATGGAGAGAGTACCCAATTGTGTAGTGTTTTTTTCTTCTTGCATCAAACTCCTCAACAATTTGAGTTTTTCACCACTTACTTCCTTTTCAATGTTAAATTGAATAACACTCAAATATAATTACTAACAACAATACTATTAACCAATCTATAATGTTAAATTCCTAAAATTGAATCACAATTAACATTGTAACACTACAAAAATTGAAACTTGAATAGATATATATCAAACTTGGTGTGAAAACTATGTTATTTCCTCCTCAAGTTGGCAAAGCAGAAAAGGTGGTGGAAAGATCATGCAAAGGTGGTACAATGTGTCAAATGTGCATGTGAACTTCCCAACAACATGAAAGCACTTCTTTTTTGTTGGAGCATGCGCAAAATCAGTAAGAAAATAGAGCATGTGGACCTGGATCACGGGGGTCAACACTTTTTTACCGTTTCAATAGCAAGACAAAATGCGAGCGCATTATAACGCGCTCGTGTTGTCCTACTATAGATTGATCACATCCTTTGCATTGATCACATCTCTTTCCAAATCTTCCCCTTTAGACTTGAATGACCACAAGGTTTTTGAGGGAGAACTTTTCTTGTTTCCTGCAAGAGCTTGCCAGATGCTCTACCATATGATAGGCATACCAATGAAGGGGAAAGCCCTAAACCCTAATCCGTCAACCCTAAACCCTCAACCCTCGACACTATACCTTAAACCCTAATCCCTCAACCCTCAACCCTAATCTGTCATCCCTCAACTCTAATCCCTCATCCCTAAACCCTAATCCATCATCCCTCAACTCTAATCCCTCATCCCCTAAACCCTAAATGCTATCCCTATTCCTAAACCCTCAATAGACTCAATATTATACCTTAAACCCTAATCCCTTATCCCTAAACCCTCCACACTCTACTTTAACCCTAATCCCTTGACCCTCAACCCTATCCCTAAACCCTTGACCCTCGAACCTCAACCCTCAACCCTTAATGTCAAACCCTAATCCCTTAACCCTTAACTCTGATCCCTCAACCCTCAACCCTATCCCTAAACCCTAAACCCTCAACCCTCAACGTCAAATCCTAATCCCTCAACCCTTCACTCTAATCCCTCAACCCTAAACCCAATCCCTAAACCCTCAACACTATACCTTAAACCCTAACCCCTCAACCCTCAACCCCAATCTGTCATTCCTCAACCCTCAACCCTAATCTGTCATCCCTCAACTCTAATCCCTCATCCCTAAACCCTCAACATACTCGATACTATACCTTAAACCCAAATCCCTTATCCCTAAACCCTCCAACGCTATCCCTAATCCTTATACCCTCCACACTCTACTTTAACCCTAATCCCTCGACCCTCAACCCTATCCCTAAACCCTTGACCCTCGAACCTCAATCCTCAACGTCAAACCCTAATCCCTCAGCCCTTAACCCTAATCCATAAACCCTCAACCCTATCTCTAAACCCTTGACCCTCGAACCTCAACCCTTAACCCTCAACGTCAAACCCTAATCCCTCAACCCTTAACTCTGATCCCTCGACCCTTAACCCTATCCCTAAACCCTAAACCCTAAACCCTCAACCCTCAACGTCAAATCCTAATCCCTCAACCCTTCACTCTAATCTATCAACCCCAAACCCTATCCCTAAACCCTCAACACTATACCTTAAACCCTAATCCCTTAGCCCTCAACCCTAAACCTTATCCCTAAACCCTAATCCCTCAACCCTCAACCCTAATCCGTCATCCCTTAACTCTAATCCCTCATCCCTAAACCCTAAATGCTATCCCTATTCCTAGACCCTCAATGGGCTTGATACTATACCTTAAACCCTAATCCCTTGACCATTAACCCTATCCCTCAACCTCAACCCTCAACCCTCAACCCTCAACCCTTTAATCTCAACATTAAACCCAATTCATCAACCCTAAACCCTAATCCCTCAAACATAAACCCTATCCCTAAACCATCAACCCTCAATACTATACCTTAAACCCTAATCCCTATCCCTCAACCCTTAACCCTTAAAACTTAAACCCTATCCCTACACCCTCAACACTTGACACTATATCTTAAGCCTTAAACCCTCATCCCTAAAGCCTCAACCCTCAATCCTTAAACCTTAAACCCTAAACCCTATCCCTAATCCCTCTACCCTAAACACTCTAACCCTAACCTCGACATTAAATGCTAATCCGTCAACCCTAAACCCTAATCTGTCAACCCTAAACCCTAATCTGTCAACCCTAAACCCTCAACCCTCAACACTATACCTTAAACCCTAATCCCTCAACCCTCAACCCTAGACCTTATCCCTAAACCCTAATCCCTCAACCCTCAACCCTAATCCATCATCCCTCAACTCTAATCCGTCATCCCTAAACCCTAAATGCTATCCCTATTCCTAAACCCTCAACAGACTCGATACTATACCTTAAACCCTAATCCCTTATCCTCGACACTCTTATTTAACCCTAATCCCTTGACCATTAACCCTATCCCTCAACCTCAACCCTCAACCCTCAACCCTCAACCCTCAACCCTCAACTCTCAACATTAAACCCTTAACTCTGATCCCTCGACCCTCAACCCTATCCCTAAACCCTAAACCCTGAAACCTCAACCCTCAACGTCAAATCCTAATCCCTCAACCCTTCACTCTAATCCCTCAACCCTAAACCCTATCCCTAAACCCTCAACACTATACCTTAAACCCTAATCCCTCAACCCTAAACCTTATCCCTAAACCCTAATCCCTCAACCCTCAACCCTAATCCATCATCCCTCAACTCTAATCCCTCATCCCTAAACCCTAATTGCTATCCCTATTCCTAAACCCTCAACAGACTCGATACTATACCTTAAACCCTAATCCCTCTACCCTTGACCATTAACCATATCCCTCAACCTCAACCCTCAACCCTCAACTCTCAACATTAAACCCTTAACTCTCATCCCTTGACCCTCAACCCTATCCCTAAACCCTAAACCCTAAACCCTCAACCCTCAACGTCAAATCCTAATCCCTCAACCCTTTACTCTAATCCGTCAACCCTAAACCCTATCCCTAAACCCTCAACACTATACCTTAAACCCTAATCCCTCAACCCTAACCCTAAACCCTATCCCTAAACCCTAATCCCTCAACCCTAATTTATCATCCATCATCCCTCAACTCTAATCCCTAATCCCTAAACCCTAAACACTATCCCTATTCCTAGACCCTCAACGGGCTCGATACTATACCTTAAACCCTAATCCCTTATCCCTAAACCCTCCAACCCTATCCCTTAACCCTAATACCTTGACCCTGAACCCTATCCTGAAACCCTTAACCCTCAAACCTTAGTGTACTCAACCCTCAACGTCAAACCCTAATCCCTCAACCCTTAACTTTGATCCCTCGACCCTTAACCCTTAAAACTTGAACCCTAAAACCTGTCCCTACACGCTTGACACTCGACACTATATCTTAAACCCTAATCCCTTAACCCTCATCCCTAAAGCCTCAACCCTAAATCATTAAACCTTCAACCCTAAACCCTATCCCTAATCCCTCTACCCTCAACACTCTGTCTTAAACCTAATCCCTCAACCCTTAACCCTAAATGCTATCCCTAAAGCCTCAACCCTAAACCCTAATCCCTAATCCCTCTACCCTCAACACTCTACCTTAAACCTAATCCCTCGACCCTTAACCCTAAATGCTATCCCTAAAGCCTCAACCCTAAACCCTAATCCCTCAAGGTCCTAAACTCTAATCCCTTATCCCTAAACTCTAAATCCTATCCCTAAATGCTCAACCCTCAACCTTAAACCTTAATCACTCAATCCTTATCCACCCCTCTCCTCCCCTATCTGGCTCACTCCCATCTCTACCCTCCTCTGCCCTCGACACTATACATACATACATATAGGCATACATACATACATACATATTGGCATACATAGATACATACATACATACATGATTAATAGCCTTGAACATAAAAAAATTTAAGGGGGACATAACGCGAGTGTGTTATAACGTGCTCGCGTTATGTCTTGCTTTGGGAATCCCAAACCTTGGGCTTGGGATTTGCTTTGGATTTCCAACCCAAAGGCTTGGAGTGCCTTTTGAATAGTCACAGACGTGTTTTTCCAGATTCTTCAAGATTTCACATAATTTCGTTCGTGCTAACCCTCAGATTTGCATGTGTTTCAATGTTGAACAAATTGAACACCTGGGTAATGTTAGGCTTTCTCTTACCTATTTGACGATGTGATTTTTTTCACATTTTAACAATGTTAAGCCTTTCATCTTTAATTTCTTTTGTTTGTGTGTTTGTTTTTGGGCAAAAACCATTGTTTGGCCTTTTTTTCATTGTAAATTAACTATTCATTGAAATTTCAAAAAAAATACATTTTTAGAAACTAGACTCCATTCTACAAATATTAAAAAAGAAAAAAATGATTTTCAATTAGTTTTCAAAATTTATAGGGGTAGCACAGCCAAAATTCTATTTTTTAGGATGTGTCCACTTTGAAAATTACTAAAAAATCAAATATTCATCAAAAAATTATCAGAAAAATCGAGCATAAACTACATGCTATTAGCTAATTTCTCACTGAAGCGATTTTAAAAATACCAAAAAAAGTTGACCTTTTGAGGGAGCCACAAAACATGTTATGTTATGTTTTTTGATAGAAACAACACCAATTTCTGTGGCTCCCTCTTTTGAACCCCTTAATCTATGCCATTTAAAAAAAATTGTAGTTTAGAAAGTAGACTCGGAGCACTATGGACATTGTTTTGGTTGCATCTCCAAATTTTGAGTGTAACTATGCTCAATTTCTCATCCAAGGCCAGTATTTCCTGATTTCAAAAAAAAAGTGGCCACTTAAGACCCCTTTTTGGCCCCCCATCTTCTTGCACTTACCTGTCTTTGTTAAATTTTCATATCAAGCCATATAGGTACCAAACAAACATGAAGAATCAAGATCATGTTGCTATGAAGGAAGAGGCAAAGTTTATTATTGTTGTTGATGCTCATGGCATGGTGATGTTATCACTTCACCTTTATTGGTTTCTTCCTAGGAAACATTACCTTTTGTTTGTTGTCCATTCTTGGATTTATTTTCCTATTCACTTAAAACTTGTGTATTTGAAACATCTACAATTGGAGTGTCTGTAGTTCTTGCTTGTACTTCACTTACTGTCTTAAATTATTGTTGTTAATCATTTAGACCTTGGTCCTTATTTACCTATTCTTTTGTATCTTGATTTTCTTGGAGATTTTCCTCCTTATTTATATCCTAAATTTAAATTTGAATTCCTTGATCTCCTTGGGAAACAACCAAGGAACTCCTTGTTGATATTTCTCTATATGCACCTCTTTCTCTCTAGAAACCTCTGTAATTGCTTCAGTTTGCATATTTTCATTTTGTAATTTACTTTGAATTTCTTCTTCTTGTCACTAGTACATAAACAACAATATATGACTAAAAAAACTACTAAAAATTGCTTATAAATGACCAAACATGGTCACGTGACCATTAATAGTTTACTGCTAGTCATTTATAACGCGACCAAATTGATGACTAAACCATTTTTAGTCATTTATTGGTTGTTTTGATTGATTAATTTAGTAGTATATTTAGTCATTGATTGTTGTAATCTAGTCACTTATTTAGTCATTAATTTAGTCATTGATTGTTGTTAGTTGGTCACTTATTTAGTCATTTTTATTCACTAATTTCTATCCATTGGTAGTGTATCTAGTCATTAATTTTAATCTTCATTTTGATCAATTTGGTAGTATATTTAGTCATTTTTATTTACTGATTTAACTCTGGTCATATATTTAGTCATATTTATTCACTATTCACTGATTTATGTCAATTGGTAGTATATTTAGTCAATTTAATTATTAATTGATGCCAATTAGTAGTATATTTAGTCATTTTGAATCTTGTATTTAGTCATTACTATATTTAGTAGTATATTTGAAGCTTGAACAATGAAACAACTTTGAGAAGGTAAAAACAACTTGTTTTATTGATAAAAATGCTTACAAACAGCATATAGATCTGAAAATAAGTTACAATACTTTCTCTTTGCTAAAAAAACCTTCATGGTTACAATACATAGCTAAAAGAATGAGAAAGAAACTAATTTTTTGAGTATCACCGAGCATAGAAGCACAAAGACATTCATAGATGTCTTCTTCACAAATCCATGACTGTCCCATGAAGCTCACTATCCTAGTTCAAGATCACATTGTCATCTCTATAGAGATCCTGTCTCATGCACCCAATTTGCTCTAGTTCATAAGATGCCATTGTGAATTGTTACCTGTAGCAATAACCTGTCCTTATCTCTGATGATTATGCCTCTGATGACTATCATCTTTGGTAGGATGCCTCAATTGTCATGGACTGTTATTCAACATTACCTTATGACTAGGCTATGCATTGTCCTAATCAAACTTGTAGCTTATTGAAATGTATTGTCCAATCACTTGTAAACCTATTGTCATTCATTTTCCCTTTATAAAATAACAATGCCTCATGACTGCCACTACCTAGCTAATTATTCTGGCATGATTTCACTTGTACTCTACCTCCCATCAATGTAGAACATTGCCCCTCTATTGAATGCCTTGACTACCTTTGACATCACTGTACATCTTTTCCAAATTCTTTGAAAATAGTTCATCACTACTACTATTACCTAGGTATGCACTCTATGTCATCTTCCAGACTGTTACTAGTGTGGAAACACATGCTTGGAGCCCTTCAATGCAAGCACATGCCCCTTTCATCTCTTAAAACTTTTGCAATGTGGGCAATCTTCCTGGAGCAAGTTGTAACATGTATAATCCAAGAAGGAGAGTGTTGATCGTGTCCCATATATGAAGCTCTCTCCTTTAATGCAACCAACAATAACCCTAGAATCATTCCTCTTTTATATGCAATGTGCCATCTGATATGAGCAACAAGGTGTTGCCTTTTCAGCCATGAATGAAGTTGTGCCTCAATACAACCAAAAAAATTACTATTAGTCTCAATTTATAAAGAATAAAAGTGATTGTATATTGCAAGTTTACAAAAGTAAGTCCAAACATAGTAGAAAGATAAATCAATTAAAAATTGTAGCCTTGTCAACAAATGCCTTAAACAAAGTGTTCAACATAGGCCTGAAATATGCATATTGAACCCTTGATTTCAGAACCTTGTTCAAAGTTTAAGAAAGGTGATACGCGCAAATTATAGAATGAAGTTGACATTATAGAATGAAGGCTATCAACACTAACCAGACTGAAACAACATTATCGATAGAAATTTCTTGGAAACCAAGCCCAAGAATGCCATTGGACTTAGACAACAAAAATGTCAACCCTGGTTCATGTGTTGTCTCACTAAAGACCCGCACCATGAAAGAATCCATTTATACATAAATTCCAAATTAAGTTGATGAGAAAAGATCTTTGATATCCAACTAAGAAGCCTTAACATCCAAAAACTACTAACCTGATGTTTCACAACAAGTTTCCCAACTGTGACATCATCTTTACTTAAGAAACCAGACATTGATCCACTGCCATATTGTATCTCATAGGATTCTCCTTCACAAAAAACAAATGATATATATTAATTGTTTAGCAACTTTCTTAATATCCCCATGTAAGTAGACTAAAATAAGTGAGGTGAGGGTTTGAAGTAGAGTACCATCTTCTTGGTATGTTCTTGACTTTGATGGCTTGTATCTTGAATAAAAATAGAAAGCTAGTTGCACTGTAAAATCATTGTTAATCATTGTTACAAAAATAACCACAAAATCCTCTTTAATTAAAATAATCCTTCTAGATATTTCAAGAGAAGATATTTCAGTTAATTTCTAAGAAAGCTAATTTCACTATCCAAAAAACCATCAATCTATTTATTGTATATAATTTCCTAGGAATTTAGAATTTGAATGTAGGTTGAGTATTCCAGCAACACTATTTTTTTATAAGTTGGATCCTAAAAATATTGCAACTTATGTTCTCTAAAACATTTGTACAGAAGTGGGCAGGTGTGGTGAGGTTAAAATAGTAAGGAGATTGATGAAAGATAGAGGAATTAAAAAGATATATGCATGTAGTTAGATTGAAAGGCATACAATGGTACATGCTTTTTTGTGTAGGAGATAGATCACATCCACAAACATGGGAGAGCTATGCAAAATTGGAGAAATTATCTTGGCAAGTGAAGGTAGTAGGGTATTTCTAGATTCAAGGCTTTTACTTAATGCTGTGGAATAGAAGAAAAAAGAATCATTTATCTATCACCATAGTGAAATGTTAGCAATTGCATTTGGTTTGTTAAACATGGCCCCTGGTGCAACCATTAGAGTTGTTAAGAACCTTCGAGTATGTTTTGATTTTCACACTGCATCTAAATTCATCTCCAAGATTGTTGCAAGAGAAATTGTTCTAAGAGATGTGAACCATTTCCATCATTTTAAATAGGGACAATGTTCTTGTGGAGAATATTGGTGATGCTAAATGAAACAATCTAAAAAATAGGCTTGCACTATAATAATGTGCACTACATTAGATATCTAGTAATAATGAAGGGACATCCATCAAAGCATAACAACAAGGATTTTTTTGTCATATGTTGTAGTTACAAGTGCCCTACTAGACGTACATGAAAATGTGGAAGCATAGACAAGGCAAGAAAACATTTTCAAAAATGCCTCAAAGAAATGTTATATCATGGAATGTTGTGATTAAAGGATATGTTTAAAATGGGTTTTTCTAAAAAGTCCTTGGAAAATTTTAAGAAAATGCAACCAGTGGGTGTAAAGCCCAACTCCTCAACCTTTGAAAGCATCCTTTTTGCATGTGTGTGAATTGGAGCTTTGGATGAGGATATGAACATCCATCAAAAGCATATTTGGAAGTAGATTTTTATCAGATATTGTAGTTGCAAGTTCCACTTTGGAACACCAAATCCTTCACAAAACTTTCTACACAAAATTCAATAATGAAGAATTTATGCACAAATTCTCTTTTGAATGATGCACAAATCCTCCACCACAACACCACACAGTTTGTTACTGGGCCTTGCGATGATGTGGTAATCACCCTCATTACTGCAAGGCCCAGCAATAGTTCGGTGTTGCAATGGAGTCTTTGTGCATCATTTAAAAGAGAATTTGTGCATAAATTCTTCATTATTGAATTTTGTGCAGAAGTTTTTATGAAGGCTTTGGTGATCCAAAGTGGAACTTGCAACATTTCTACTTGAATAAATAGGCAGATAAGGTACACCCTCCATTCCACTAGCTCTGCTACCTCCAATTGGACCTATGACACAAGGTTCATGAAATGAAACAGGGTTAGTTAAGAAGCATGTGAAGTTAATTCATCTTCTACAATGATTCTCCTACAATGTTCTATAGGTGATACACATCTATATATACATTTGATAAAAGAACATTCAGGGACTGATACCTCACAGAGTTCCAGTTGCATACATCAAAAACTGTCACTAAGACTTACATTCAGCTACATATATACAACCCCCAACCCAATAATCAAATCCATAAGATTTTTATTTGATTTTCCCAAACTCAAGATTTTAGCTTGGGCCCTGGGCTACAAACTCTACAAAAGCACTCAACCCAAAAGAAATGGCCTAAATTTTCAAAAAATACTTCATTGCTTCAGCAAGCATGCATTGTTTTTGTTGGATATTGATTCAACCAAAAGACAAAGACCAAAACCAACTAATGCCTAATATTTAACTCTAATCTTTCAATAATTATATAAGTTACATTTCATCCCATAATGTTTCATTTAGGATTTAAAATTTTACCTTTGAATAGCATGACAAACTTAAGTATGTATGGTTTCATAATAGGTGAAATACAACTGAAAGTTCACCATCAACAAGGAGATTATTTACCAAGAGTAGCAACTGGATAAGGAACTGGTGGTTTTGAAGGTGATGTCCACTAGCCATTAAGAGGTCCTAAAGTAGGACTAGATCCTGCTAGTGGAGGACCTTGCATAAACCATGAGAAATTATGCATGATCATTAGGAACTCTATCAAGTCATTAAAGCTATGCACAAGCTTTTTAAGGGTTTGTGAATTTTCTAAGGGTTTATGAGACATTTATAAGGTCTATATAGATAGACTTCTAGAAACCCTATGGAACCCATAACAAGCCTGTACATGGCCCAGCCAAGACAAGAATAGAAAGGTTTGTAGTCATTCATTAGGACCATTCAAAATTCTCATAGTCCCACTTGGTTTCATGCAAATTTGCTTCCATAAATCCATCTTAGGGATCCATATTTCTTTTTAAATTATTTTAGGAGTCATTCATAAGCACCCCATACCAATTCCATGTGAAAGATATTTGTATTTTTTTACCATTGATGTGTTTTTGTCTTTTACCACAGTCCCGCAGGTCACTCAAAAGGTCTTGGCAGGTGTGTGGGAACCAAGGATAACAAGGGAACAGTTATTGCTAACTCACAGCATGAAAAGATTGCACTTGCAGCATCGCGGTATGCAGAGATTGATTACCATAGCCCCGCAACAGTCTCAAAACAAAGTGGCAGGCTGGTGGTATAAATTTAAGTGGCATATGATACTTCACCACAGTCCCGCGGTAGTCAAGAGAATAACCAATAGTAATGCGGTAAGGAGTAGAGGAAAATAGTACACCATACCCTTGTGGCGGCCTCAAGTGAGGCTTACGATATGGTGGTATAAGGAATTTAAGTTATGTAAGTGTTGAATACCACGGCCCTGCGATAGTTTCAATGAAGGAGTGCGGTAGTGTGGTGAAACGCTTCAAGTGATGTTTAATATACCATGGTCTCCAGATGGTCAAAGAAATAGTTTGTGGTACTGTGGTAGGGAACAAGTCATGGTGATATAGTTGAATTTTTTAGACAATATTTCTCATTGGCTAGACCAAATCAAAGAACACTTTTTCTGCCTTTTCTCCACTATTCTTTTATGAGCTGAGTAATTTCAAATTTGATTGTTGTCATTTGCAATGCATTTCTATTGCATTTCAGTCTGAAATGTTTGATCCATTGTTGGATTGTTGTCACCTTTACAGACATAAAAATGTACTTGTTCTAATATTTTGAACTTATGACAAGTCAAAGTGGGTTGTACTCGTTTAACAGCTGGTTGAAATTTAATTTGATTGTACTACTTCTTGATGTTCCCCTTGACTCATTATCATTTTTGTTTATCATCTTGCTTTTTGGCTAGCAACAAACATGTGATGCATCTATTGTGATGTCCTATGGATGGTGGCTTTTTCCAAATTATTTTCAAACTATTTTGAGTTCTAGGTGTACACCTTGTGGAGACTTATGGCATATTTCTATGCTTAATTTTTTTTCCAAGGTTATAGTGAGCTGATAAATGCAATTATTCCAAAGGTAGTGGAAATAATTTTGGAACAATTATCTAAGTTCTCTCTAATGTTCAGATTTGTGTAATTTTTGATTTTACAGATTTTTAATAGCCTTGTTTGATGAGTCTTGGAAATTGGTTTCAATTTATAGGGTAAAGCTTCCATCTGGAGCTAAGAAGTTCGTGCCAAGTAGTTGCAGAGCCATGATTGGTTAGGTTACTAATGGTGGAAGGACAGAAAATCTAATGCTCAAAGCTGGCAATGCATATTGCAAATATAGGGTTAAAAGAAACTATTGGCCCAAGGTTCGTGGTGTGGTAATGAATCCAGTTGAGCATCATCATGGTGGTGGTAATCATCAACACATTGGGCATGCCAGTACTGTGTGTTGTGCAGAGAAGGCTTAGCATGCACATGTACTTAATCATAATTAAACAATTATGGAGCTCTAATTATTTAAAAATGTCATCTTTTAGTTTATTTTTTCTTTAGATTGTTTTGTGTCAACAATTTATGGGGACTAGGTTGTAAACCATGTTTCCTATTATTGTTTTTTATCATTATTGATTTACTCTTGATTCAAAATTTTGGGAAAGACTACAAACTAGGTTGTAATCTTTGTTTCCTTGTATTGTTTGAGGCTTATTTTAGGCTGCCATATTAATTGACTTTGTTATTTTTTATTCTTTCTTGAGTGCTTGTTATTTACTTTCAAATCATAAAAATGGCAAAAATATTGATGATTTCTTAGTATTATAAACTATGAACTTTCTATTTTAAAAAAATTAATAATTTGGAGGAGCCATTTGATGTATCAAAGAATTTGACATTTGAAAACATTTGGAATGTTCTCAACTGTACAAAAAAATGAGAAGATAATGTGCCAATTTGTCATCACTTTTGTTGAGTATGTTTCTTACTTTGTTATTTTTTTTTAAAACTATTTTGCTTTATATGAGATGCATTGAGGCTTCCACGGTATTGTGTTAGAGATCTTATGATATGATAATGCAAGTATATGATGAAGTAGAAAGATAAAGACCTGAAAAGCCAATGACCATATGATTCTAAATGAAAGGAAGTAGAAAGATAAAGACTTGAGAACCCAAAGAATTGTTATCTTGCACAGTAAATTGATAGGTTTTAGAGTTGAAATTTGAGAGGTCATAATGCTGAATTGTTAGGATTGATAATTTTGAGGGTAAATTAATTGAATAATAGAGCTGAAATCTAAGGGGCAATTTTGTTGAATTGTATGTTGCGTTTTGGAGTTAAATTTGAAGGGAAACCTTGCTATCAAGTGCCCTTTATTTTTTGTTTAGTTTTCTAGATGTGTTGAATGCAAGTAAACATGTGGCAATGAGTGCTTTCAAGTGCTAGGAAGAATGAGTATCATTTGCATGGTGCACAGAAGCATCTAATTTTATAGTGTTGATATTGATGATTAAAATTGGTTGTACCGTCTAGCTACTAACAATTGCATATGGTGTAAGGCAATCATTATGATGCACTATGCAACTTGTGACTAGCATTGGTTTAGAGGTATAGATCTTTGCAAGCAATTGAACTATCTTCACTTCTCTACAAACCAGAGGGAGGTTGTAGAAGTGGGATCCAAATGGGAACCTTTGAAAAAGAGATGATCTAGGTCTAAAAATGGTTGCCAGAGGACATAAAAACAAGCCATATTACCAAAAATATCACAACCCTTGTTTGAGAAAACTCTCTATCCTCAGCAAACTTGAAGAAGAAAGAAATCCTTAAAAGGAAGAATTTAACTCTGTATCCAACCTCATAGATTCCATATCCATCCATAGAGTTTTACGTCATCTAGTCTTCTTCCCATGAATTTGCCCATGAGAGGAAAATCATCATGCTAAAAGGATATTTTAGTTAGACGATCATCAGGGAGAGAAAATCTAAAAGAGTGACTTCCATATCACAAAAAAAAGATAGAAACCCTAGATTGATCTACAAGCTTGTCACTTGGGCATTTTAAGCCAAGATGAACCACCTAAGATGTCCCCAATTAAGAAAAATCAAACCCCATTTTAAGAACGGAGCATATTGAATACTCTAAAATGAGAGGACAAATAAAAGGAGAAAATAGGGGGTTACCTAGAGGGGTTCATCAACACATGAGAGCAACTCGGTGGAGTGCTCAGGAAGGAGAGCCAACAAGTTATTAAGCACATTTTGTGATTGCGTAGGCAACATTCTTCGCATTAGATCCATTGCTACCTCCATTAGAACCCTTGACCTCTAATTCCAACCCTTTTCAAAGCATAACTCTAACTCACCATATTTTGAAAACTCTTCTCTGTCACACGATGATATAGGGGTTTCTTTTGTTTGAATTATTTTTCATCAAAAAAATTTCCCTCTCTAAATTTCACTCTTTCCAATTGAAACTATTTTTTTAATTACCCACTTTAATATCATATTGTCTAATTTTTATTTGTGTGACTAATTATTTAGTTGTGTTTTTTACCCAATGATCAAATTAGTCATTAGTTAGTGATTTATTTAGTCATTTATAGCTGTGTTGCAAAAAATTAGTAGAATTTAGTCATTTTTAGTTGTCGTGACTAAACATTTTAGTCATGTAGTCATTTATTTGCCAAATTCTACTAGTGTGTGTAGTGATTTCATTAATGACTATTAATATTGGATAAAGAGGGAGGAGATTTTGGAGGAGAATTAGGAGTAACTAGATCTACATTTGCTTTATCTAAAGCAACCTTAATTATTGTTGAAAAGAATGACAAAGGTAGAACTAAAAAGTGGTTGCAATAGGAGCCATAGAAGAGATGAATGCAATGGTAATTTGGGATGAGGTAGGCATGGTAAAAGGGATGGATGGTGCAATAAACACCGAAGTTTATGTTTGGATTGGAATCATTTTTGGGATTGGTTATTGCAAAGAATATGGTTGAGAAGAAGGGGTAGAAGGAATGGGAATGGGATGAATATTGGACAATGGGATGGCTACCTATATAGGTGGTAAGGTAATTTGGGTTTGAAAAAGAAGGGGAGGAAAGGATTGTGGCAGTGGTTGGGATATTAGACTTGGTAGAGGAGGTGTAGAAATAGTTTGGGAAATTTAAACTCCTTCATGTATTGAAGTCACTTGAGCTAGGGAAGCAATTTATTTTATTTTCTTCTTTTTATTTCTCTTAATTGTAGTCCTTCATCTTTCTCTACTTCACTTTTATCTACTTGTTTCCTTCTTGTAAGTAGGGAGAAACTTTTTTCTAGTTTTTGTTGAAGTAGTATCCTTCTTTCCTTTTGATTTTTCTTTGGGTGGATTAGGCAATTCTTCTTCTTCTGTGTCATTTTCTTCAACATCTTTCTCTTTCTACTTTAAAGATTCCACTTCTTTTTCTTTCTTCTTCCTTCACCTTTTGGCTTATCTTTTGTATATGTAAGTTGAGTTCCTTACCTTTACAGCTATTCAATATTTCTATCAAGACAATTTTTACTTGCCCTGAGCACTTCTTTAGAAATATCCTCTAATGAACTTGCCTCCTATTTTGACCATACTAGTGGAGGAATAAGATTATTAGATACTTGATTTATCTCGTATTCACCTTGCAAAATTTTACCATCATCAAAAACCTCTTGAGGAACCTCATAAATGTTATAGGCCTTCATATCAAATGTAGTTGATCTATACTATCTTCTCTTCTTGACTTTAGGATAATCTAAGTAGTATTTCTAAAAATCCTCCAAATGAGGAAAATGATGTAATTGAGAACTTACCAGTTGTTCCATCTTGCCACGAGGATCAAAATTTTCTCTAAAAATGTAAAAATACAAATTATATCTTTGGATCTCAACATTTTAATCCTTAGTAGTAAGAAAATATGGGGAAGCATACATTCCAACTCCAAGAATAATTGGAAATTGCACCCTTACTCTATGTTTCTCAATTCACATAATTGTCTAGTTAATTCAATTAAAATGATCTTATTTATTGGGTACTTAGGAAACTTATATAGAAGACCAATGAATCCTTCCATCCTAATATATGTAAATTTAGGAAATTGAATAAACCAATTCTCATACTTCTTGATGAGTTCTATTTCTTCTATTAATATCCTTTTATTCAAATCACCTTCCAAAATTCTAACTATACTCATAGTGAAGGCATCATTAATTCTTTTATAATCTACTAAAGAATTCTCCATCTAAAGCTGAGGAAAATAGTCAAAAACCTTATATTACCCTGGATCTGGTCTAATTGTTCCTTTTCTTATCAATCCTAGATAAATTATAGGTCTTGCCAACATATAGACCAAATAAGAAGTTATTAGAAATCTCCTTGAATTAACAACTTTGGTCAACTAAACATATAAATTGTCACTTATCAACTAAGCCTAGTTAATCATACCTTTATTCTATAACACTGCATAAATAAACTAGAACATCCATGGGAAAAAGGTGAAAGTAGTAGGTAATCCCATGATTCTGCTTAATAAAGTGACCATATCACTGATTTCAGTTGTAAAATCACTTCTAAAGACTATCTTGGGCAGATTGGAGAGAGAAAGCTTAGGAGTTATCATCCATCTTGAAATAATTGACCTTAAGCACTTTTCTAGATCCTAATCATAATAGGACAATCCTTGGTCTTTAGTCAAATTCACCATTTTAGGATGAAATGGAATGGAAAAGGCCTCAACAATGGCATTAGCAAAAAGATCATCTAATACTCTTCTATCATCTATTATAATTCTTCTCACTCCTAGATGGTAGTGTTGTACACATGCAACAACTAGCTCTAGGCATTATACTGGTATGGAAAATTTTGCATCTTGAGTGATTCCATTATTTACAATTCTTATGGCTTTGTTGGTAGGTTTCTCTCCGTACATTCTCTTCTTGAAATCTTTCAAATCTACATGTCCAAGATATGTGTCTGATATATCATCCCATGTTGAGCTAATCATTGAGGCAAGGGTAACTCCCTTGAATTTATACTTCATCTTTTTCATTCTTAACATAACCCTATTAATACCCTGTAATACCAATGAAACAATAAAATCCTTAAAATTTCAAGCAATTTCCACTTTTGCACATTTTACTACATTTTGCAAGATTTCCATATACAACTAGACATCATATTCTAGTAAATACAATCCTCCTATTCTAAGATATTTCATATGAAATAAATTTTTAACTAAATGCTTTGTAATATACTTTACAAAAAACTAGTATAGAAGTGGATATAACATCTAAATTAATAATTAATACATATTGCTTAATCCTTATGAACAAACACTTTCTTAAATAAAATGTGGGGATAGCAAGGATGACTAGATTTTAGTTATTCATTACACTATTAGGTTACTAGATGAAATTCTATGTTTCATTTTTTTCTTATTTTCAACATTACAAAAGACTTTGTAGAGAAACTGAATAGGATGGGATGTGAAAAAAGTGATTATAAATGTCCTCTTGTCTAGTGAAATTCTACATCTGATTTCCTTCAAAATTCTAAGTGATTACTTTAAATTATTTCTTTCAAAAATGTGGGAAAATTAATGAGTTGTAGATGTGTGTTGAGAGATCATGTCTAGTCCTGAAGAGAAAGTCCCACGAAAAAGATAGACTAAAAAGCATATGAATACACAATTTAAACTTCACCTCCATATAGTTCCACAATCAAATGTTCTCACTAAGTTCATGAATTTCTCAACTAAAATTGTTAATGTAGGAATGACCTAAACAACCAGTTATGAATTGTTTAAGTCTTAGAAATTTGATCCTAAACTGATTTCCCATATTGAAGGTTTTCATATGTTTTCAATGGCGAAATCAATAAGGGTGGGAATTTAAAACTCTAATCAAAATTTCATATCTTCTAAAGAAATCCTACAACTATCTAAAAATGGGTATTTTCAATTCATCCATCTTTGTAGGGATGTAATCTACGATAGGATATTCGTTACTTAGTGAATTTAAAACCAAGACATCATGGAAATTTAAATTTTGATGGATTTAACTATATACCCTAAATTATTGTTTGAATATGTGATTGTTTTAAAAAAACTAGGGTTAGGTTCTAAAATGTGATTATAGTGCCCTAATTTAATCAGATAGACATCAATCATTCCAATGCTTTTTTTAATTAGTGGTTCAAACTTAATTTCAACATACTATTAGGATTTAAATTTTCAATCATTCAAACATATAAAAAAATTGAAATGGAAATCAACCTACACATTCTAGGGTCAATGGAGATCTCTTGAATATTTTTTGAATTCCCAAAAGCCTTAGCTCATGAATGAACTCCAATGTAATTGTAGAGTGACTATAATTGCAATGGTATGAGAGAATGTAGTTGGATTTAGCTTAAAATTGCAATTGAAAGTTTCTCTGAATGCTCAAGAGTTTTAAATTACCAAGAGTTTGAGGAATTCAAAAGTAAGGTAGTGAAAATGAATGTTTAAAATGGAGTTTATAGTTCAATGGATTCCAAATTTACATCACCATTAATGGGGCAAGAAAGTAGTGTTGACAGTCTTTTTATGCTCAAGGATTTGTACCTTGCATGTACATTACCCAAGACTATCAACAATGGAAAGAGGGCTTAGAGTGGGGAAATAACCCTAACTAGTCAATCTCTAAATAAAGGTCATCTCCCTAACTTTGAGGCTTCGACAATTTTTTGACGAAAAGGAAAGAAAAGGGAACAATAAAAAACTAAAGTATTGCATTACAAGGTGGCATAACCCAAAGAGATCATATTCAAAGAGTAAGTAATTGACTCATGATAACATAGTTTATGTAGACCATCATGGATTATAATAAATGTTAATTAATATTTCATAGGCAACAACAATGATTCAGAACTTCAAGAATTTTAGATGTTAAAAGTGGAAGATACAGGATAGTGTCAAAGTCTATCAAATCAAACCCTCCTTTCACAATAACATTCAAGGGCAAAAACTGAGCCAAGTCACTACAGATGAATGAGGACTCAACTACAATTTTGTGTACTCATGAATGATATGGAAAGATTGATTAGATTGAGAGATTTGTCAAACCCTAGATCAAATAAGTCTCAAACCCTAATTATAATGAAATCAGGTACAGACAGAAAGACTGCTACAAAAACTTGTACATAAACATGCTCAGGGATGATCAGAAACATACTAGAAGTTGATTTTTCAGAAATAGAAATTTTACGGACTATGGGGCAGGTGTCCAAGTCCAATAGGGTAGTTTTTCTTAGATCTAAAGCAAAGAGATGTTTCAAACTATATCCATCTCCTGAGTTTAGGGTCAAGCCTATCGAGAGGACTACGGGGTGGTTTCCCTAGTCCAATAGGGAGGAATATCAGTAACTTTCTTCCAGATCCTGAATCTTTATCCTTTAACCTGCTTCTGTGTACTTGTACTTTTCCAAATCTCACACGTGTAACCTACAATCACAAAGAGAGGGATTTGGAGGTTGTGAAGTTTAGGAGCTAGCCTCAATCAAGTCCCAGAAGGACATTCAAGTCTTCCAACACTATTGTTAGATAGAGTGCATGCCCAAGGAGGGCAGAGGACAAATCCAATGATGAAATAGAATGATTGGAACACAAATAGATGTCACCTTAGAGGTGAATCCCTCACGGAGATGAAGATCCTTCAAATCATGAGGAGATGGATTGATGAAGCCAAAACTACAACAAACAAACACAATAACAACACAGTTCTTCTTTGTAACACAATGAATGCCTTGAAATCCCTTAGTTCAGTATCACAAGTTTGCATTATCCCTCTAGGTCTAGAATGAAGTCATAAACTCACTTATATATGCTTTCCCGCTAACATTCATAATTTAAATTGAATAGGCCGATAGAGGGAAACCTTTTGAGAGGGCTTAAGCTGACATGCATTTGTTTTAACCCCTACAAATCATGACAGACTTGGGTGTGGGTACCCAAGTCCCAAGGCCATTTTTGGTCATGATTAAACATTTAAAATAGGCCCTAGGTCCCATTGGACCTAGGTTTTAGAGGAAATTGCTCTGGGATAAGTATTAATCTTGCATAATGTAAATGAGGGGACCTAGGAGGTAAAATAGGAGGTAAAAGGCATGAGGTTACTTTTTACTCCATAACATTTAGCCCCCACTTTAATGTATGTATGATCTTACGATTCCATACATGCATTAAAGTACGGTCGAAGCACATCAAACATGCCAAGCACATAGAGCTAAGGCATACCCAAAGGTTGGAGGACTATTTCTAGCCCCAAAGCTCAAGTAAGCACTAGAAAACATATGAAAGACACACAAGACACAAAGAAGACAATAAGAAGCACACAAAACACGAATAATAGAGTGGAAGAACACAATACAAGAAGAAGACATGAGAGCAGTCATGCAATACACAAAGAATACACTAAGAGAAGACATGATTAAGCAAATACACACATATATATCTCTAACTAAACAATGTGGAGGGAGCTTATCGCTATGCTCCACCATCAAAAACATGCAAGACACGTATAAAATACACAAGGCACACCAGCCACATAGGAAAGACATGCGAAAAACACACAAAATACATGAGCGCTACATAGTACATCATCAACATACTCCACGTCTTATACACGGAAAACACAAGCGATAGGGAGGAGTTCATCACTACTCCACTACCTAAAACATGCCAAACACAGCTGACGATTGAGCTATGCTACCACAACCGACAAAGACATGCTTAAGGGTGGATGACTCAAGACCCAACCCCACCTCATGATGAGGACTTTGTATAAAAGGATGTGCACAAGCTCAAGAGATACACCATCCTACCTTCCGTAGAAGGGCTTTGTATAAAAGGATACGCACTAGCTCAAGAGATACATAATCCCACCTCACGATGAGGGCTTTCTTGCTTTGTATATAAAAGGATGTACACTAGCTCAAGAGATACACCATCTCACCTCATGATGAGGGCTTTCAAAAACACTTTTTCAGTGTAAAAGATAATTAGATAGATACCATTATATATGCCCCCACCTTAAGGTGGTTGATGCTGCTTATCGGTATCAAGCACATTAAGGTAGAGTGAAAACATGCAAGGGAACAAGAGATTTCCAAAGACCGTGCCCCCAAAGGTGACATGTGCCATGATCATTGAGTGTTCCCACAAACACATTGATATGATTTGCTAAGATAATCAACAAGATATAAACTTTGGTTAGAAAATCTTACCCTAAGATAATAACCAAATCAATTCATGAAAGCTATGCATGAATCATATATTAGATCACATTAAAGACCAAGGCTACACTTGTGGGTTCAAAACCAAGTATAGCCATTGGGTTGTAATATAGATATCTCAGAACCAAGTGTAACAAGATGAGATACAAGACTAAACAAAGTGCATGGAGCAGATTGAGAGTATTGTAAAATGTTTGTTACAAGAGATAGATCATATGATATCTCACACAGAGTGATTCTACTAGTCAAGCATCAAATATATATATATATATATATATATATCAACCCCATCTTCATACATGGACTGGGTCCATTTTTTCATTCTCATTGAAGGGATGCACGGTCCTTATTAGTATTTGTTTGTTTTCATCATCTATTGACTAGGTAGAATCACTAAAGAATGTAAACAATAAAATGAGAGAGGAGAACCAAGTGCCTTAGGAACACCACATAGGAGGATGCCCCCAAGAGATCTTCTATAATGCTATGCCCCCAAGACATGACACACAATAGTAAAATAGAGGAGAGAAGAATAGAAGAATGTAGAAACACATAAAAGAATGGTCACAATGGACGCAGTCTCTTGGCATCCTTAACCTTACAAGAGTATCAAGGGTCATCCAAAGAGACCTAAACAACACATAACACAATATGGGGGAACACAACACAATGTTAATAATATATATATCTAGGATGAGGCCACCCTTGAGAGAAACTAGAATAGGTGCTACATCGAGTGTGGCTAGAGGAGAGAGAAATACTTACCTGATCCAATGGGATATTTCCTGGAGGACAATCCATATCTGTCATCGCAGGATGTATCACATTAAGTTTTGGTTTTGTTGATATTATATTAACATTAATTTTAGGATGACAATAAGCTTTGGTGGGCTTCAAAGAATGGTATCCAATATCGACCATGTAGTTAATTCCAGCAACTTGTAAAGGTACTTTGATTCCTTGTTGGTTTACACCACACCACAACCATTGCCTACGTAGTCACAATTTTTGTAAAGGATTTGAAATTCATGACCATAGAGAGACTCCATATTTTTAGGAGGGGCCTCATAAGTCTCATGATCTATAGTGTAAGTAAGAGTATTGTCTTTGTTTTCTACCAAGGAGACCTTGGGTTTCTTAGGTGTTTCCATAGATTGCTTGGATGAGATCAATGCGACTTTTGATGTGTCAGGATTAGAGTTATTAAGTTTATATTCTCCCGTAAAGGAAGGAGTAAAATCTAATGAACCCTAATCATGACCAAAAAGTGCATTTGATAGTTTAGAGTCTTGCACAACATTATCTATATCAAGAGTATTGGTGAATCAACTCATAAGTTGTTTAGATTTGTATGATTGTTAACTTGTTTTTGTGTTTCAATATGTAAATAATCATTCTGTTCAAGATTAGATTCAATGGTGTGGAGCTTTTTTTCATAAATAAACATTATTGATCAATGAAGGGTAGATGGAATTGCCCCCATGGCATGAATCCACGGTCTACTAAGAATCATATTATATGGAAGTGAACTAGGCATGACATAAAAAGGGTAGATAATGTCATGGGTCTAACCTTTACGGGTAAAGTTATGGTACCTAGGGATTGTCTACCAACATTATCAAAGCCATGGATGTTAAGCTTATCCAGTTTGATTAAAGATGTGTCAAACTTAATTTTGTGTAACAAGTCAATGCCACAAACATTAAGAGCTGACCCATTGTCAATCATAACTCGCTTTACCAAATTTTTATTTATTGTGACAAATATTATAAGTGGGTCATTTTTATTTTGAACTTCAATTGACAATACTTCATGTTGTTGAAATAAAATATCTATTTTTGTCACATGCATACAGTCTAACAGAGCTACTACATCATTCAACTTAACAGCAGGTGGTACAATCACATTTTGTAAAGCTTCTTGGAGCATTTCGTGGTATGTAGGCGATGTTTGTATTAAATCCCAAAGAGAGATCTTAGCCGGAGTAGTGTGAAGTTGTTCAACGAGACCATATTCATGACCACCTTTATGAGTAAGGTGAGGTGGTTGAGGAAGCATAGGTTAAGAAGATGGAAGAGAGATAAGCACATGTGGTGCTTGCTTGCTTTTCTTGTTATTACGGGTGTTGTATGTGTGAGCAATCATGTGATGCTGTAGCACATTTTGAACACCTTGATTTCTTTGAGTGATTTGTCTTGCATAATTTAGAATGTAACTAGGGGGTCGAGGTAGTTTTGGATCACCTTGAACCATAGTCATTGATTTTAAGAAAGAAGGTGCATTAGGTACCCCTTGCACAATCATCTTAGGAATATTAATACACTTTTCTACTATCCCCTTAGTGGGTGGAAGAAGGCTATTAAAGGTAATTGAATTAACATTGTTTTGATTTTGATTAAACTCAACATTCATCCCTAAAGAATTTAATGTGAGGGACCTTTCTTCATCCACCAATGCTTCATATTTTAAAGGGAGAGAATTGGAACAAAGGGAAGGGAAAGTATTGTTAAAGGAATTGTTGATGGTTTTATCTTTAGTGACATCCAATGGATTTGAACATGCAACCAAAGGAGAGCTACCCAAGGTCTTCATATCCTTAGAGATATCCAAGGTTCTTAAACATTCATCCAAAGGAGGAAGATCAAAGGTATTCATTTCCTTAGTGATGTCCAAGGTGTTTGACATTCAACTAGAGGAGGAATAGGATAACTCATGGAATCATCGTCATCATCATCATATATTTTAGATATTAGTTCCAAGGCATTATCGGAAGAAGAGCTTTCACACTCATCTTTCTCATGAGTATTTATGGAAATGTATTTAGTTAGGTCTTCTAATACTGAAGGGTAAGTAATCATGAGAGCTATGAAGTTTTCAAAATAAGATACATAATCAAGGATTTCAAATGAAGGGCATTTAAATATATCCTTATGATACATGGATTGTATATGAGTGAGAACATGAGGATTCATATTAAGGAATTTGTAGAAATTTTCAAAAATTTTGATATATGCATGTAAAGATACCAAAGAGAAATAAAATAAGATGCCATAATAGAATGTCTTGGAATAACAATGCACAATAATATCTTTTTATTTATCAAATACAACCAATATGAGAGACTTTTGTATGCCACAACACTAGGTTGAGGAAACTGGGTTTTTGAAGCTTGTTACCAAGAAAAAAAAACACACTAGTTTCCTTACAAATGGAGTGATTAAGATGTAAAAATTTCTGTACAAAAGGTAGTATAAATCACTTTTAAAATATCTTGTAAAGAAATGTTAGATAGAGGTTAAATTGCTTATGTTGAAATACACATTGTGTAATTAAAAACATGTGAAATTTTCAAAGTAAAGTATGAAATGATACAAAATTTTCAAATGAGAAATGAAAATATGCTTTAAATCATTGATGGATCTGAATTTAAAGATGTTTATGACAGAATCAAAATCTGAAATGAGATTTTGACTACAAACCCTAGTTTTTGCAAAGACTAGGTTATATGAAAAATGCAACTTTTTAAGCCAAACCCTAGCAAATGAAGCTTTTAAATGCAATATTTGATATGATTTAAATATGAATTACTGTAATAAGGATCAGATATGATGCAAATATCAGAAAATTAAATCATTTTATGATATGCAATACCAAATATGCAAAACTATGCCTTAATGCAAGCCTAAAATGCTTGTTTTTTCAAAATTTTCAAATGTATGCTAAATTTTTCAATGCAAGATGATTAATATGATATGAATGAGTGCAAGGAATGATTACAACACTCAGCAAGATGCAATTTCAGTAAAAACACAAGTTCACCAAAATGTTAGATGTGAAAAGTGGGAAGATAAAGGATAGTGTCAAAGTCTATCAAATCAAACCCTCCTTTCACAATAACATTCAAGAACAAAAACTGAGCCAAGTCACTACAGATGAATGAGGACTCAACTACAAGTTTGTGTACTCAAGAATGACATTGAAAGATTGATTAGATTGAGAGATTTGTCAAACCCTAGATCAAATAAGCCTTAAACCCTAATTATAATGAAATCGGGTACAAACAGATAGACTGTTACATAAAACCATACATAAAGATGCTTAGGGATGATAAAAACATACCAAAAGTTGAGTTTTGAGAAACAGAAACTTTGCAGACTATGGGAGGGGTGCCCAATTCCAATAGGGTAGTTTTTTCTATAGATCCGAAGTAGAGAGATGTTTCAAACTGTATCCATCTCTTGAGTTTAGGGTCAAGCCTGTCAGGAGGACTACGGGGTGGGTGCCCTAGTCTAATAGGGAGGAATATCAGTAACTTTATTCTAGATCCTGAATCTTTATCCTTTAATCTACTTCTCTATACCTGCACTTTTCCAAATCCTACACCAGTAACTGACAATCACAAAGAGAGGGGTTTGGGGGTTCTGGTGTTTAGGAGCTGGCCTTGGTCAAGCCCCAAAAGGACATTCAAGTCTTCCAACATTGTTGTTAGATAGAGTGCATGCCCAAGGAGGATAGAGGCCAAATCTAATGATGAAGTAGAATTATTGAAACACAAATATATGCCACCTTAGAGGTGAAGCCCTCACAGAGATGAAGATCCTTCAAATCATGAGATGATAGATTGATGAAGCCAAATATGTAACAAACAAACACAATAACAACACAATTCTGCTCTACAACACAATGAATGCCTTGAAATCCCTTAGCTCAATATCACAAGTTCACATTATCCCTCTTGGTCTAGAATGAAGTCATAAACTCACATATATATGCTTTCCAGCTAACATTCGTAATTTAAATTGAATAGGACAACAAAGGGAAATCTTTTGAGAGGGCCCAAGCCAACATGCATTTGTTTTAACCTTGACAAATCAGGCCAGACTTGGGTGCGGGAGCCCAAGTCCCAAGGCCATTTTTGGTCATGGTTAAACATTTAGAATAGGCCCCTAGGTCCCATTTGACATGGGGTTTGAGGGAAATTGCTCCAGGATAAGTATTAAGCTTGCATAATGTAAATGAGGGAACCTAGGAGCTAAACTAGGAGGTAAAAAGGCATGAGGATAATTTTTACTCCATAACAAAGAATAACATATTCATTGTCAGAAGATTATGATATTACTATTTTAATGAAAACATAGAACATGTGATCCAAAGACACAACTATAAAGGTCACTTATCTCTAAATACACAAGGGGAGAAACCTTTTTTGCATTAGGTTGAGATTTGTCTCAGTTGCAAGAAAAACTCTCAAGTTTCAATAACCAGATCACTCTTTTATATAGAGAAGGAAGAAAGGAAAAATTTTCACCTTAAAAGGAAAGTTTTTCACCATTTAAGAGAAATTAATGAAGGTGCACACAATCCTTGGAGATCTTCTGTCTCCATTAATTCCCTTGTGTGAAAGATTTTTTTAAAGATCTAGGCCAACATAAGAGTTGCCTATTGGTGGGAAGTGATGGTCATAACTTTTAGTAGGTAAGATGGTTAATTTACTTGATTTTAAAAATCAGTGGTCACTGATATTATAATACCCCTTCCATTAATAAGGAGCCCCTTTTTTTCTTTTAGCTTAGAAGCGGGGGTTCCCTTTCCATTAGTTCCTATGTACCATTAGATGAGGTAGGTGATTTAGCAAATCAGATGGAAGTCAAGAAATCCCTTTTGCGAACACCTATAATAATTCCAAGTAGCCCCTACCTTTTTTTGTTGTTGTCACATGGGTCCACCTTATAAATCCTTTCCTTTTTATGATGATGCTAGCTACTCTAGCACCAGGTTGGACCAATAGTGTGATCCCAACAATTTTCTTTTATACTTTGTGATACATTAGCCTTGCGGACTGTAGGATGATCTTTTAGGTTGGTTGATCAAATGACACAAGAATACAATGAGCATGTGGCCGACCACTTGGATGTGGACTATCAAAAGAAAGATCCTAGCACATGAGAAAAGAACCAAAAGAATATAGAAAGGGAAAATAGGAAGGAAAAGACATACAAGAGATGAGAATTTTGTAGTATTTTTAAGAAACAACAAAAGGCTGAAAAATACTTTCAGGCGCCTATTGTGGAAAATCTACTATAAGTAGTTGAAGGCTGATGTAAGGGAAAGTTTCAATTTGTGAAGAATATAATGGGAAGTGGATGTAGAACTCACAAGGGATCCTACATTAAGATAATAAATCTCCACAAAAGTCCCACAATACTTAACGATTTTAATTCTCACCAACAAAAGCAACTTGTGAGAATGACCAAGAGACTCGAACATGGAAGGCAAACCTAACACATCCAAAACTAGCAAAAATCTCTACAAACATTTCAAAACAACTTTTCAACCTTATAACACTATTGTAGGGTAAATTAAAAGAATGGAAGATAAAATAAGTGAAGTGAAATGAACATCCAAACCTATATTTGAATCTCACAAACTCTCTTCATAAGGATTTTTATCATTACAAAGAATTTATGAGAAAATTAGGAAGGATGGAACATTCAATGAGCAACTAAACACATATCCAGTACCAAGTCACATATCTGTAAACCCTTAGAGAAGTTATTTTAACAATTAAACAAGGATTGCAGGAAAAAACAAGCAAACATAATAAAGACCAAAACATGACATCCAGTAGGAAGTATAAATCTTGCATCCCATTACCAACTGAAAATCCACAAATTCTACAAAAATATTAGAAACTTAAAATTTTGTAAAGAAAATATACTTAAACCTTTTGCAAACAATATAGAAACTTAATGAATTCATCCAATAGCTATTCAAAACTACAAATTATAGAATATGGCATATGGAGGTCATCTACACATTTGGAGGTCATTCTACACATTTGAGGAGAATTAGAGTATGAAGGTTTAGGATAGAGTTTGAAGATAAGGAAATCGTATGTTTTAGTTGTCATTGGGCTGCAACCTAGCTTATATGTCATTGTGGTAGACTATAACTTGTTTGACAATTAATAATAATAATATGTAGAATCTTTTAGAGGTTGGATTTTCCCTCATTGAGGGTTTTCCTAGGGTAAACTTGCATCAATCTTATTGTGTTTCTTGTTTTATGTGTTTATACTTTGAGTTGGATACATGGCTGAATAGTCCTTCATTGGACCCTCCTATCATGACTGCATCAGTTAGTTTCTAGTTACTCTCTTACCTATGCAAAGAATGTTTGGGTTAGAGGTTTGTGTGTGATTTTGGTGATAAGGAAGTATTGTTGGAATTCCTCCAAAATTAATTTGTGATAGCATCCTAAGAAGGCATGACAATGGATTTGTAGTTACATGGTGTTCCGACCAGTTTTCATATGCTTTTGGGTTTATCATAGAAAGGAGAGAAATACAACAATTGCATTGATAATATGTTCTTTGAGAATGTGGGTTACATTGAGAACATGTTCTCTAAAGGTGCACACTAAATTGGAATTGACAAAATAAAGAAATTGTTTGAGCACAAGTCAAATTATCTACATTATAATCTTATTTAGTGTTTTTTGTGTGTATTCTTGAAATTCTGTTATTAGCTTAATTGTCCATTTTATTGTCTAAGTTGGATCTATTATATTCAATATTTTTCTTCTCTTGTTGATTAGTGAGAATTCTATTTTTCCTTACAATACCAAGTCTTTGGTGTCATCAATGTTTTTTACAAATGTGACATATTACTATTTTTTTGGTTTTATGCCTTTCTAAAAAAATTACACTATTAGAACTTCTTTGGCTAGAAGGTCTCTTCCCTTTTTGTTTGGAAGAAATATTATTTTCCTTGGCATTATTGTCACTTGCTCACTATACTTATCCTTGCTGAAGTAAACCAACAAGTTCTTGATAGGTAACTTGGATATTAGCAATAATAAATTTATTACAAACATATTGAACACAAAAGGTAGAGCTTGGAGTATAATCATTAGTATTTTATCTTCAACTTCTTTCTCCACCTCAAGTAGTTGGATATTGATATCTATGAGTTACATTAAAAATTATTTGACCTTCCCTCATCTATCATTTTGAGTATGTACCTTCTCCATGAGATACAACACACATTCCTTATTTACCTTGAACACACTCATCAACATTTTTTAAGCTTTGTGAGAATCATGCATGTTTTGAATGTGTGTAACCAAATTGTTTTTGACTAATAGTATCATGCATGAGAGCCTTTCACCATTTCTTTTATTCTACATAGCTCAAGTTGTTATATTTTCAAACTCAACAACATCCTATATTTTCTTCAACATTAGGAGTGTAGTGTTTATCTACAAACAATAATTTAGATCTAGCCATGTTTCTTTGTATCTTTAGTCTGACTAGTGTTTGACCTCTATATAGTGGTTGAATATGGAAAGAATTTCAATTTGGAAAGACAAGCAAGGAAACCAACAAACATACTTTTTTGGAAAAGCATTATTGGAATATGAAGAGTATCTTCATCAGGGAATTTAGTCTACATAGATTTTCCATATTTCTTGAGTCAAAGAATGTCAATCCTACACCTCCCATGAAGAGATTGTGCCTTGAATACAAACAAAATGAGTGCCTCTTGACCACATGGGAGCAATATTATAATCTTTAAAAAGACAATATTTTTATTTTGCAATGTGGGATATTCCTCTTGTTTCACAGATACAATCTCACCCAAGCGAAGCGTAAAACAAAATCATTTAATTTTGGTTCTTGCAACTCTACACTTTGTAGGACAGAGTGAAGACTTTCCTATGTAAGCAGAGAAGAAGAATACATGAGGCAATTTATATGCATTGTGGAAATTAGTCAATCTATTAACTTTGAAGAAAGCCAAAATGGTAGAATCTAGTAGGAGATGTCATGACACTTTCAATTGAAAATAGTTGTATCCATCACCTTATCGTTGCATTATGTACCAAGTCATAGGGAAATTACTATAGAAATTTTTGAGAAGAGTATGGATTTTATGTAAATCATGTACTATTTTGTCAATGATTATATGTTTTCTATTGAGGGAAATTTAGTTTTAAATAATAAAGGATGATAACGGATAGTGTCAATAAACATAATTTTAAGATCATATTTTAAGGTGAAGGTACTATAAGAAGTAAAATCTAAACTATTTGTGTAAATGTAAACTAATAGTCCTATGCCTACTTCAAATTAGAGCATAAATGAAAGGTAAATAAAACAATACAAGCTTAAAAAGACATTATACCTTCCATACATTTTTTACAGCTCCAAAGTGATGTGCTGATGTTGTGAATGTTTTATTGAGTTTCTCTTGGATTCTTCCTCAATGTGGAAACATCTACTCCAAATTTTTCTCATGTGGAAATGCTTGATGATGGCATATAGATTTGATATGAGAGAAATGGAGGGCTGGGATTTTATCTTTGATTGGATGATGGAGATTGATTAGCTTGCATGGGGGAATGAGAAGCTTACAAGTGGGATATTGGGAGAATTGAGAATGAATTAGGCATGGATTAAGAGAAATAAATGGAGGAGATTGAAAGCTCTCAAATGTGTGAGAAGAATCATGGGAATGTTTAATTATGACAAGTGGTTGGTCTCGCACATGTGTGAGAATCATGGGGATGTGTGATTATGACAAATGGAAGATATCACACATGTGATAATGGAGGGTGTAGATGTCCTTGGGATAATAGATAGTGGAGATTCAAACTTGATTATTGAGGGATGGATGGCTAAGATTAGGTTAAGAAAATTGATGGCTAGGATTTGAAGTTGATTTGGTTTAGAATTTGATGAAATGGAATAAATTTATTATTTAAATGGATGCTAGTTAGGAAATGAAATTTTTAATTAGAAGAAAAGGTGATGTGTATTTTGGATAATAATGTTAGGACATTATTCTAGTTAATAAAGCCTAGTTAATTAAATAATTTATTTAATTAATCAAAGATGGAGGAATACATTAAGGATGAAATTTAGGTGTCTAAATTTTTCCCCTCTTTGAAACGACATCACAACTAAAAGAAGTGACATCATTTCAAATAAAAATAAAATATATGTCCTTGATGAGATGAAGGGAGAGGTAAGATGCCCTAGTTGACTAAAGAAAATGGAGTTAGTAAATGGATGAGTAATGTTCCCTCAAGAGAGCAAGCAAGCAACAATGACATGAGTGGACTCTCAAAAGAAAAGACAAAGAAGAGGAGAAAAAGGAGGGGAAGTTGATGAAGAATGATAGGGGATGATTTGATGGAAGAAGGTTACCCCCAAGTGTTATGTTCACATAGACAATTGATTTACACATGATGCCCATGAATGGGTTTTCATCATGGTACTTGCCCAAGGTGCCATGAGAAGGGTTTTCACCATTGGATGAAATTTTTCTCTTTACTATTTTGATTTTTTTTAATTTTTAATTTTTTTTGATATTTTGATTTTTAATTTTTATTTTATTTTGATGCTTTAGGTATCAAGTTCCCATCCATCTAATGTAGCTAACTTGGGTGCTCCTATCATGACATGATAGTAGCATCCTGCCTTGAGTAATTACTTTGTCAAGATCACAACACTGATGTAAAATTCACAATTGTTTTTGTGATCCTCTTTGATAACTAAGTTGGCTTTATCCAAATGTGAATATTTCAACAAATTACCATCATATCCCCTATGATGGAGAGTTGCTACTAAGCTACAATAAATTTGGGATTTTGGGTTTGTAGATTTAAGTCTTGATTTAGATGTTGGTTTAGGATACTAGATTGAGGGTCATGGGATTTTGATATTTGGATTAGGATAGGTTGTTTTGGATTTGATAGTGGGATTGGATTTGGGGATTTGGGGATTTGGGATTTAAGATTAAGACACAATCTTATTAGATCATGAAGCTTTGCCTATTGAGATTGATAATAATTGTGGAGGCGGTACACACCTATTGTATGTAAAGTGTATCTTTTGATTTTGCTCTATATTGTGATTAATTGATTCATTTTTCTTTGGAATCCACATTGTATTTATGCTTCCTCTTGGATTTCTAGATTCATGTTACCTTTTGAAGTCATTTAGATCTTTTGTTTGAATTTGATTATGCACTTGATATCAATTCAATGCTTTATGTCAATTCTTTGCTTCAATTCGATGCTTTGCTCCATTGTGATCTTTTTCTTTGTGATGCAAGAGCATCCCTAGTTCAAGATCAATCTTGCATCAACCAAAAAACATTTGCATTTGAATTTGTTTGTAGTTTAGTTCATTTCTTTTCATTTTCCAATTCACTTCAGGCAGTTTAGTCAGTAGCAGTTTCTATATTTTGGTCTGCATTCTACCGCAGTCGCATTTCAGATCTTGCAGAGCTGGACTTAGTATCTAGATTCAATCATATACATCATATCTAGGATTCAGAGCATTTGGATCAGTTACTAGAAAGTTATCGCTATTAGAAGATCAACAATTTTCTCATAACAAAGCATCCTAACAGTCTTTGATAATCAGCTAAAGGAGAAGACTTGTAGGCCATTCCTCGACTTGTGGATCTTAATGACATACCATTCAATGATCTTTAGTTCATGGCTGACCTTCCCTAAGATTGGCACATCATTTGATACATTTGCGGAGGTGTTCTACATGATTTGGTCCAACTTATCCGTGTACAGACATTACAGCTCTTCATTGGAGTTTGTGATCTTCCTTGGCTGACGCAGAGGAATCTATTGTTCAGGAGATGATATATATTGATGTAATAGATGCCTAGGAAAGTAGTTATCAAGTGATTCACATATGATAGTTGATATTTTATATTTTGAGCGAAGGAGATTCAAAGCTATATATTGTGCCTATTATGATATTCTGAAATCAGGCCTTTGAGCCTTAATTGTAATCCTGCATGATGCAGGCCAGATTGTATTTGAATCTATGATATACTGAATGACTAAATCTGCATTTATTTCATTTCTTCGAGTTGTTTCCTTTGTGTTTACTCTCATTGCATGGTCTGGATAGTTCATTCTATGAACCCTCTTACCGTGACTGCACCACTTTGTATGACATATAATCTTGTTGGTTCGAATCAATAGGTTTAGGATGTGGGAGATGGAGATTGATAATATGGAAAGAGGTGGTGGTGAAAGAATTAATGACAGTAATATTATTGATGAGGCTATGAACAACCTATATTTCAATGTTTACATTGGCTGAAGTTGCCCTAGTGATTGCCAAAGTGTCACTAACATCATTAAATTGTTAATGAAGGCACAGTCCCTTTCCTTTATAGCCCATGATTTGACAAATTTTATTGGTGATAGGATATTTGTTTATTTGTAAAGAGGATGTGAATCCATCTTTAGATAACTAGGAACCATTAGAACTTTCAATTTTCTCATCTACAAGGAAACTTTCTTTGATAAAGATGGTTTGACCAAGGTGATAGGATGTTTGAACTTTCTTCTTGTTTACAATGGTGATATCTTGAGCAATTGTATGATTAATGTGATCCATTATGACTTTCTTGTCCTCATGCTTGATGTGATCCATTATGACTTGCTTGTCCTCATTCTTGAGGTGATCCATTGTGGATTGCTTGTCCTTATTCTTGATGTGATCCACATCATGTACAAATTGATTTAGAACATGCTCGTTATGATTGTTTTTCTAGTCTATGTGTTCAACAGAGACAACAATCTCCTCATGGGGAGGGGGGTTGTGGTATGATAGATAGATCAATTTGGTTTTCTTGGTCTTGGTAGTTTGTTGTATCATGGATGGATTTTTCTTGGGTGTTTTGAGCTTTATTTGGTAATGGGAAAGGTTGATCATGATTTGAGACAAGTTCTTGACATATCCTTAATTGATTTGTTGACAAATAGAAGTACATTGATTTTCTTTGATATCTCCTTTATCGAGTAGGCCTTTGATATATTTCCATAATAGTATGATTTGGTTAGTGGGATGTCTTTGGATTTTATGATGCTTATGGATTTTTATTTCATGGATTTTATGGATGTCATGAAATTTATTTGTTTATCTTACCACATGAGCTAAGTCATGGAGATGGTAGTGCTAGGAGGATTTTGTGTAATCTTGACATGATTGTGTTTGTGGGGGATGTGACACAACTTCTTTAAGTCATGTTTTGGATTGTGATTCCTTATTAATAATCCTTGGATAACATCCTTCATAGATAAGTTAGGTTGATTGGATTGATTAATTTGATGGTGTTGATTGGATTTATTGCATATATTAGATTTTAGCTTGGGCTTTGAAGGTTTGGGTGATGGAGGAATTGCTCAGGAGGATGAGGTTGCCAATTCCTTATTTGAGGTGTGGAGTGAATAAATAACATCTTGGTTTTGGTCTTGGTTTTGGTGGGAAGGAATTTCTTGTGCTAGAATGGTTTCTTCTTGATTAGGGTTAACACGTGGGTCATTTAGATTAGGAGTTATATTGGTTGATGAGTTACGAGTGAAATAGACTTGTGGATGATGTGATGGATGAGGACTGATAAGAGTTAATGGATTAGGCTCTCTAGAGGTTGGTGGATTAGGATCTACATGGATTAATGGGTTAAGATTTAGAAGAGCTGATGGATTAGGATTGGTGTTGGTTTGAAGGAGTGGATGACTAGATGAATGGTTTGATGGTTTAGGATTTGTGTGGGTTATGGGATGGTTTAATGGATGATTTGAGGGTTTTGGATCTATATGGACTAATGGGTTATGAATGGATGGGGGATTTGATGGTTTAGTATTTTTAAAGGCTAATGGATAGTTTGATGGATTAGGATTTAGAAGGGTGGATGGATGATTTGACAGGTTAGGATTTAGGAGGTTTGATGGGGGATCTAATGAATGATGGACTAAGGGGATTGATGGATTGGGAGGTATATGGTCTAACAGATTAGGATTAATAAGAATGGAGAGATATTTTTATGGATGCCTCAAGAAGGGTAAGGATTTGATAGATTAGGATTTGATGGATGAGGGGTTTCATGGGTAGATGGGTTGGGATTAGGATTAGCATGCATGGATTGATTATGATTACGATTAACTATGTATGGATTTTTATTTGGAAAGTTTCCCCCACAAAGGTGTTCAAGGTTATAATTCAGGGGAAGCTTGGCTCCTATGCCTATAAGGTACCTAACCATGCCATATTTATTTTCAGGTAGGAAATGATCTAGTGGGGTATAACCTTGTTTAGCTTTGGGTGAACCATTGGGGTTATTGGGTATTCATTAAGTCTTTCATCATCAAAATCTTCATCTTGATCTACAAGGCTATTCTCATCATTATTATCAAAGGGAGTTTTGGATTAGTTGTGATGAGGGGTCTCATAAAAAAATATTAGATTTGTAATTGTCATGTCATTTGTTCATATTTGGGATGAGGTTCTAGCTTGCTTAATGACCTTGTCTAACCAATCCATGAAGCTTGGTTTGATTAGGCTTTTCATTTGGCTTGGTTGGATTTGGATTTTGCATGGGTTTAGCAAAAATTGCAAACAAATCAAACACATTAACATCCTAAATTATTCAAATAGGTGTGTATGCACTCATCAACCCACAGATAATACCTTGATCTAAGCATGAAAGTATGGACTATGGGGAGGCACTAACCACTTTTGATCCTCAAAATCACACTTAGGTGTGAGAGGAGAGAATATGTGGCCTACAATCCCATTTTTAGAGGTAATTGTGAGTAACTTCCCAAGGCTAACCACTTACTAGTGTATCACAAGTATGTATAGTCGAAATCCTATAAGCTAGGCTTGATATGGCTTTCTAGGGGTGTCCTCTTTATGCCTGAAGGGATGTGAGGCCTAAGTCTGTGAAATGAGGGGTATGTCTAATGGCATGGTGTGAGAGGGTAGCCCACTCTCTACCTTCACTCTACAAGGTATAAAGTTCTTTGCAAGCTTAGCCTAAAGTGACAAATGTCCCTCAATGGGAGAGTCCTTTGATTCTCTCAAATTTATATACCCCACTAGAACATGTGGGTTCGATTCTCCACTTGGCAATGAAATCCAAGATAGACCCACTAAAAAAAGTGACTTATTTTTTATCTCCAAGATCGCCCTAAGGTTTGAGGAGAAAGCATACACAAGTTTCCCTTTAGGAGACACAAATGGAAGAAAGGTGATTTTGATCCTCAAGTACACCTTGTAATGTAAGAGGAGAGAATACAAAATTATTTCTTCCACAAACACACAAAAATCTAAACTAAACTAAAGAAGACACATCAAACATAGGTTAATTTCTCCTTATTAAAAAGATATGTGTGAAAATGGTTTTGATTTTTAATCTTTGACAAGTGAACCTTCAATCAAAAGGTGTTAGTAGTTCAAAATTAGCCTTGGACCCATGAAATCAAAGTTCCATGATGTGTTAATGGCTTCACTCAAAAAATAAATGTTAGAAAAAACATGAATATATAACACCACTTTATAAAGATAATATAAATATGCACTTTCAAAAAAAGAATCACCTAAATCTAAACTTGTATGTGAAATTTATGAAGGTTTGAAGGTCAAAAAATGATGACAACACGTAGACAATGACATAGAAAATAGACTTTCTAGAAAAATGAGGGATTATAAGGAAAACATAGTCATACCAATATGGAGAACATGAAATTATACCCCATTTTAAAAAAATCTCTAAAAATGGCCTTCATATGGCTGAGAAAATGGCATTTAAAAATGTGCTCCTTGACTAAAAAGCTCAATGGAGAGGGATCAAAGGCCTGGGTATCCCATGGGTGGTGCTCGAACTATGACAGGTGGCATCACTAAGGGTGTTAGAAACTAAGTTGAGGGTTGGGCATCGACTAGGTTGTGCCTAGGTGGTGACTAGGAGGAGTGATGCTCAAGTAGTGGGACAAAGGCAGAGAAGTGTTGTGGGGTGAAATGATGGGTAGAGAAAATGTTGCAAGCAGTTGTGGGTAGCACAAAGGAGTGATGGCGGGGTTCGGAGGTAACCACGTGGTAAGACATTGGTTTATGTAGTGATTTGCTCCATGATTAAGTCATAGTTTAGATGGTAGTTTAGGCAGAGTGTGGGGTCTTGGGGTTAGTGGATGGGAGAAGTAGAGGAGTATAGGGGATAGGGTGTTTGTGGATGAGTCTGGGGTCTACACACAAGGTGTACACAAGATTGTGTTTATTTTGTTAATTTATTTTAATTATATATTTTTTTAAAACTACTTTGTAAAAAAAAAGAATTACTTAATTTTATTCTATTTTGGGTTTTCGAAAATAAGATTTTACAAAGTGAAACAACTAATTTTTTAAAAATGCAACAAAAGAAATTAAAATGAAACTAAAAATAGATGATTTTTCTAAAAAAAGTCTTTTCTTTTTTAATTTACTGGGTGTGCCAAAATGTAAGAGGTAAAATCTAAAATATTTGTGCAAATGCAAACTAACAGTCCTATTCCTACTTCAAATTAGAGCATAAATGGGTTGGGTGTAGATGGGTTTCATGGGTAGATGGGTTGGGATTAGGATTAGCATACATGGATTGATTATGATTACGATTAACTATGTATGGATTTTTATTTGGAAAGTTTCCCCTACAAAGGTGTTCAAGGTTATAATTCAGGGGAAGCTTGGCTCCTATGCCTATAAGGTACCTAACCATGCCATATTTATTTTCAGGTAGGAAATGATCTAGTGGGGTATAACCTTGTTTAGCTTTGGGTGAACCATTGGGGTTATTGGGTATTCATTAAGTCTTTCATCATCAAAATCTTCATCTTGATCTACAAGGCTATTATCATCATTATTATCAAAGGGAGTTTTGGATTAGTTGTGATGAGGGGTCTCATAAAAAAATATTAGATTTGTAATTGTCATGTCATTTGTTCATATTTGGGATGAGGTTCTAGCTTGCTTAATGAACTTGTCTAACCAATCCATGAAGCTTGGTTTGATTAGGCTTTTCATTTGGCTTGGTTGGATTTGGATTTTTCATGGGTTTAGCAAAAATTGCAAACAAATCAAACACATTAACATCCTAAATTATTCAAATAGGTGTGTATGCACTCATCAACCCACAGATAATACCTTGATCTAAGCATGAAAGTATGGACTATGGGGAGGCACTAACCACTTTTGATCCTCAAAATCACACTTAGGTGTGAGAGGAGAGAATATGTGGCCTACAATCCCATTTTTAGAGGTAATTGTGAGTAACTTCCCAAGGCTAACCACTTACTAGTGTATCACAAGTATGTATAGTCGAAATCCTATAAGCTAGGCTTGATATGGCTTTCTAGGGGTGTCCTCTTTATGCCTGAAGGGATGTGAGGCCTAAGTCTGTGAAATGAGGGGTATGTCTAATGGCATGGTGTGAGAGGGTAGCCCACTCTCTACCTTCACTCTACAAGGTATAAAGTTCTTTGCAAGCTTAGCCTAAAGTGACAAATGTCCCTCAATGGGAGAGTCCTTTGATTCTCTCAAATTTATATACCCCACTAGAACATGTGGGTTCGATTCTCCACTTGGCAATGAAATCCAAGATAGACCCACTAAAAAAAGTGACTTATTTTTTATCTCCAAGATCACCCTAAGGTTTGAGGAGAAAGCATACACAAGTTTCCCTTTAGGAGACACAAATGGAAGAAAGGTGATTTTGATCCTCAAGTACACCTTGTAATGTGAGAGGAGAGAATACAAAAGTATTTCTTCCACAAACACACAAAAATCTAAACTAAACTAAAGAAGACACATCAAACATAGGTTAATTTCTCCTTATTAAAAAGATATGTGTGAAAATGGTTTTGATTTTTAATCTTTGACAAGTGAACCTTCAATCAAAAGGTGTTAGTAGTTCAAAATTAGCCTTGGACCCATGAAATCAAAGTTCCATGATGTGTTAATGGCTTCACTCAAAAAATAAATGTTAGAAAAAACATGAATATATAACACCACTTTATAAAGATAATATAAATATGCACTTTCAAAAAAAGAATCACCTAAATCTAAACTTGTATGTGAAATTTATGAAGGTTTGAAGGTCAAAAAATGATGACAACACGTAGACAATGACATAGAAAATAGACTTTCTAGAAAAATGAGGGATTATAAGGAAAACATAGTCATACCAATATGGAGAACATGAAATTATACCCCATTTTAAAAAAATCTCTAAAAATGGCCTTCATATGGCTGAGAAAATGGCATTTAAAAATGTGCTCCTTGACTAAAAAGCTCAATGGAGAGGGATCAAAGGCCTGGGTATCCCATGGGTGGTGCTCGAACTATGACAGGTGGCATCACTAAGGGTGTTAGAAACTAAGTTGAGGGTTGGGCATCGACTAGGTTGTGCCTGGGTGGTGACTAGGAGGAGTGATGCTCAAGTAGTGGGACAAAGGCAGAGAAGTGTTGTGGGGTGAAATGATGGGTAGAGAAAATGTTGCAAGCAGTTGTGGGTAGCACAAAGGAGTGATGGCGGGGTTCGGAGGTAACCACGTGGTAAGACATTGGTTTTTGTAGTGATTTGCTCCATGATTAAGTCATAGTTTAGATGGTAGTTTAGGCAGAGTGTGGGGTCTTGGGGTTAGTGGATGGGAGAAGTAGAGGAGTATAGGGGATAGGGTGTTTGCGGATGAGTCTGGGGTCTACACACAAGGTGTACACAAGATTGTGTTTATTTTGTTAATTTATTTTAATTATATATTTTTTTAAAACTACTTTGTAAAAAAAAAGAATTACTTAATTTTATTCTATTTTGGGTTTTCGAAAATAAGATTTTACAAAGTGAAACAACTAATTTTTTAAAAATGCAACAAAAGAAATTAAAATGAAACTAAAAATAGATGATTTTTCTAAAAAAAGTCTTTTCTTTTTTAATTTACTGGGTGTGCCAAAATGTAAGAGGTAAAATCTAAAATATTTGTGCAAATGCAAACTAACAGTCCTATTCCTACTTCAAATTAGAGCATAAATGAAAGGTAAATAAAATAATTCAAACTTAAAAATATATTATACAAGTTCCATGACTTTTTGATAACTCCAAAGTAATGTGTAGATGTTGTGAGTGATGTGTTGAGTTGCTCAAGAATTTTTCCTTAATGTGGTAGCATCTACCTACAAATTTTTATCATGTGGAAATGTTTGATGATGGCATGGATTTATAGATTTGAGATGAGGGAAATGGACGGCTAGGATTTGTAATTGGATTGGATGATAGAGATTGATTAGTTTACATGGGGGGAATGAGAAGTGTTGTCATGTAAAATTGCACCCTGTTTGAAGCTGGTTCAAACACTTCAATGACACAATGGGACTGATCTCAAGGTGTGGGACCTTGCAGATGAGATCAAACCTCCAGAGAAGTCTGGTTCCTCTTTATGAGATTAAGGCTTAGAGAATTAAACTAAATCTTGTGCTACTGCTTGCAAGGGGAAAGGGTAAGAAGGATTGCTCAAATAAAAGAGGTGATGCACCAGATTGGGGATCTTCAGTTGTAACTAGCTTGACACAGTGATAACCTCAAAATTGAAAAGAACTCACACAGACTCATATTAGTCCTAACAGAGTTCATAACAGAACAATGGAGGTATGAAAAGGACCATTTTGCCGACAATACACAGCTCACATTAACCAAAAATAGACACAGTGCGAGAATAATGAGAGAGATAAAAATATCAGTTTGTATTTATTATAGAGGCCAAATAGCCATTACAAAGAAGAAAGAGTTATGCATATAAATTAGACACAAAATAACCAATTGCATTCATTATTGAACTAGCAACTAGAGACACCAAAGGCTCAACTTCGAGCACAACGGATCAAATCCAGTTGGTTCGTGCAATTGCGTTACAAGGTCTAGTCACAAGAACTCTCTAACCTATATAATAGCCTAGAAGAACAGCTAACAACAATACATTATTTTCAAATGTATATATAACAATTTTGAGCACTCTACAATAGTGGTATTTAAAACTAGTCAATTGACCCAGGATAGGCCCATGTACTTCCCTTAATTTTTGACCTTGAAGATCTGTCGAAAAACCTAAGAATGAGATAGGGGCCATGCTTTTGATAGGCCTGCAACTTGCAGAAGAAGATTGCCTGGACTCATGGATGCAAGGAACATTTATGAGGAATGGCTTGTAAATTTGCTTTGCCCCTACAAATTCATCTTCTATACAATAGCATTGAAGATTTATGTTGTTTCATTTGCCTGCTACTAACCTTGTCCTGTGGAATTGAATGCTAGGGTACCTCCTTGCTGAGAAAATGGTGTGGATTTAGGGACCTGCAAGCTTTTACAACACTTTAAATGCCCATTCTCTTTAAAATATCATCCATTTTTATAATTTCTCTTATAATCTTCCCATCAGCAAAATCTATGCTTATAGAACCATCAGGCTCTACCTTCATTTCCTTTTCCCACCCTGTCAGTGAAAATCTCTATGTTCAAACTTTCCCTTTATGTGGTTTATTTTTTCCTTATCGGTGAATTCTAGATTTTGTGAACCAAGCTTGCCTTTACGTTTTATCTCCTTGGCACTATTTTGCCTTATTGGTGAATTTTGCATTTTGCAAACCAAGCTTGCGTTTACCTTTTATCTCCTTGGCACTATTTTGCCTTATTGACAAATTATCCATTAGTTGAATCTTTCTTTCTTCTTCTTTTTATTGGCAAAAACTCTATTTTGCCAAACTTTGCCTTTTTGCTTACTTTTATCAACGAATCACCCTATCGATGAACCTAAGGAATTCTAAACTTTTGAAAAGTTCTCACTTTGACCGACTTTCCAATAAGGCCATATTTTCCTTTGCCTTAGCCATTTGCATACCTTATTGGCAAAATCTTTGAATTTTGAACCAATTCCTCTTTGTGAGAAAAACTTCACTTTGTCGAACCATTTGACCTATCGATGTCTTCATTCTCATTTTGCCTTAGGAACTTTCTCTTGCACCATGACACTTTTCTTTTCTCTTATCGGCAAGGTTCCCGAACCAATATTTTGCTGATAAAGGCAAAATGTCTTTCCCTTTGTTTCTTTTCTGCCTTTCCTTAGCCAAATCATCCTTGTCGGCAAACCGGTGAATTGGTGAACTGCCAAACCACATTTTTGCTGACTAAGGCAAAAGACAAGCAAAAACTTAGAATTTTTTAGGGATTTTTCTAGGTTTTCCTAGGTTTTTTGCAAGGATTCTCCACATGGAGTTTTGGGGGAGTTTTGCAAGGAAATTCATTGAAATTTGAAGGATATCAGGCTCATCTCCTTCTATTTGGGCTTTCTTTGATCATATTTTTCTAATAGGAGGGATTCTGGAGGATTTTGGCCTGGGTAAAATATGACAACATTTTGGCAACTTTGCAGGGGTGTTTGCTTGCTAAACATAGGGATCCAACTATCTTATACAATCCATTGGGCATAGGTTGAAAGAAAGCATCCTCATGACCAAACCAATTGAAAATGCCTCCACAAAACAAGAACAAAACAAACAAGGCAAATATTCTCTTAATGAGGAAAATGCCTATGCAAAAGCACTTAGAGGAAAGGAA
Organism: Cunninghamia lanceolata; assembly: GCA_027924645.1. Lineage (NCBI taxonomy): Eukaryota > Viridiplantae > Streptophyta > Pinopsida > Cupressales > Cupressaceae > Cunninghamia > Cunninghamia lanceolata. Next base: position 7,523,706 of record BSBN01000209.1, read on the forward strand.
ACTTAAAACAGAAATAAAATCTACTCTAAATAATTACAAGGATCTCAAAACCAAGCTTAGAAGTATGGTTTGAGATGAATCCCATTCACTGGGATTAGAAGTGCTTCACCAGTCAGCTTGGATAGTTGGAAGGCATTGGCATGCTTACAACTAGTGATAATGTAGGGGCCACTCCATATGGCATCAAATTTAGAATGTCTTCCTGCCTTTGTCCTATCCTCATCCCATTGCAACACCAAATTTCCCTCTTGGAAGACTCTATCAACTAATTTTCTATCAAATGTCCTCTTGACCTGTTCTTGGTGTGCTTCAAGGGTTTTCATAGCAGCATTCCTCTTCTCTTCGAGTTCCATTAGCTTAGCAAATCTAACTGTCGGGGCATCATTTTCAAGAATTCTAGTTGATGGGCTAGCTCAAGGGATGGTAACTCTGATGATAATGGAAGCCTTGCTTCCTTTCCATACACTAGCATGAAGGGAGAATTGTCAATGGCCCTCTTAGGAGTGATTTGATCAGCCCAAATAACTATCTTCAACTTAGAGTGTCAGGTTCTCTGATTATCATCCACTATCTTCTTGATGATCCTAATCAGATTTTTGTTTGTGGACTTAGCTAAGACATTCCCTTGGGGATAATAATTGGATGATGTTTTCAAATAAATTCCACATTTTAGTGCCCATTCACTGATTTTTGTGCCTACAAAGGCCTTAGCATTATCAAAAATAATGGTGGATGGAACACCAAACCTAGTAACTATACCTTCAAGAAATCTAAAATGGGTGCCTCTATGGCCTCCTTCAATGCAACTACCTCTATCCACCTTGTGAAGTAATCAGTGGCTGCTAAAATCAACTTGTGTCCAACACTGGATGGTTGGTTAATCATCCCAATAAAGTCCAAACCCCTTTGGGAAAATCACTAGTCAGTTTGAATTAGACGAAGAGGAAGAGTTGCCAGCCTCTGCTTGCTTGCAAAGAATGTACATTCTTTGCAGTTCCTTACCCACTTATGGGTATCTCTGAACAAACCGAGCCAATAGTAACCAACCCTCATAATTTCAATAGTAGTTGTTCTTAGAGAATAATGGCCACCAATAGGGCCATTATGAAATTCTTCTAAGACCCTAGAGGTCTGATCTTGAGTAATACATCTAAGAAGAACTCCATTGATATCTTTTCTAAACAAGACACCATGTACAAGAACATAAAGAACATACTGAAGTCTGAAATACCTTCTTTTTGTTGAATCTAGTCTATCAGGGTATCTTCCTGACTATAGAAATGTAACCATGTCATCATACCAGTCAGTCTAGGAATGGGGATTAGCTGGTTGTGTCTGCCCTTGAGCACATACAACATCTTCTCTGCCTTTAGAATCTATAGCCATCTGCTCACATAGGCCATTGCCTCTCACCAGCTGGTAATGTTGATGTTGACATCATATTCCATCACCTTTGTGATCCATCCACCTCTCTTTTCATTAACATCCCTACTCAAAAGGAACCCCACACCGAGGTGGTTCACCATTAACTATATTTTGTTGTTAGAAAGCATATGTTTGAACTTTTTTAGTACTTTCACCACAACAAACACTTGTTTCTCAACAAAATTATACCTTAATATAGTCTTTGAGAGGCTGGCTGAAGAAAGCAATTACTTGTTCTAATTTTTTTCATTCTAATGTGTTAGAACTGTTGATATACCTTATTTTCCTCCAAAGGCATAAATGATAAAATCCTTCTCATAATTTGGATTTATCAGCATTGGAGCTTGTGCGATGGCCTATTTGACAACCGCAATACTATTCCTGCCTTCCTTGGACCATGTGAAGGCAGCATTCTTCTTGAGCATGGTTGTGAGGGGTTTTCCTATTGAAGAAAATTTTGGTATGAACCTCCTCACGAAGTTGATCTTTCCCAAGAATTTCTACAGACCTTTCTTATGATTGGGAAGAGGAAGAGCTAGAATGGTACTTGTCCTTTTAGGATTGATGGCCAGTCCTTCTTTTGAGACTACATGTCCCAGCAATCTACCTTTTGGGACAACAAATACACATGTTTTGGGATTTAATGATATCCCATATTCTTTGCATATTTCAAAGACCCTTCTTAAATGACCCAGGTGGTCAACTGCATGCTTAGAATTGACGGTCAAATCATCAAGATACACTAGAATAATATCATTAATCAGGCATTTAAAGGCCAAATCCATTGCCCTTTGAAAAGTTGCTCCAACGTTTGTCAACCCAAAAGGCATTTTTTGGTAAGCCAAGGTACCCCACTTGGTGGTAAAGGTTGTTTTATACTAGTCTAATTCTTTTACAAGAATCTAATTGTAGCCTGAGTAGCCATCTAGGAGTGAAAACCTTTTAACTCCTGCTACTATTTGTAGGATCTTCTCCATGGAAGGGAGTGGATAGTGGTCTTTAAGTGAGACTCTATTTAAGTTTCTAAAGTCCACACATAATCTTATTTCCTCATTCTTCTTCCTAACTGGAACTAAAGTTTCCACCCAAGAGGAATGTTTGATGGGATAAATGATCTTTGCCTCTATGATCTTGGACAACTCTTTTCTCATCACTAGCTCTATTTTAGGGTTGATAGGCCTTTGCTTTTTGCGGATAGGCTTTGTATTAAAGTCTAAATCAATAGTATGTTGGATTAATCCGGGATCAAAGCATTTCAGATCTCGATAATCACATGTAATTAAATTATTAAAATCAGTGCAAAGCTCAATAAAACCTTGCCTTTCAACTTGGTTACATACCTTGCCATGTTTAAGAAATCTACCTCATGCAATTTCTACCTCCTCATAGTCCTCCTTTTTGATAGTCATGTTCATATTTTCTTTCTTTGGTTGATCATCTGCACCAAATATGCTCTCTAAGGTGAGCAATCCTCTAGGAATCTTGTTGGTCTTTAGTTGGATCACCCAGTCACCATATTGCTCTTACAATATTGATTGGTTCCTAGCAGTATACTCTGCCTCATCTTGCAAAAAATTCATAATTTGCTAGTTATTTTTAAACACTTGCTAGCTTCTGATGTTATCAGGTGCATCAGACCTCACAACAACCTTTACATGCTGATCTGAATTTTGTTTGGCATTCTGAGGAATGTCAAATTGTGCCCCAACTGTGGCCAATCTATCAACGTCCTTATTTTTTCACCTAGGAACCGCCTGAATGTTGAAAGCATCAAAATCTTCAATCAGTTCCCAAATCTTGTGTTTGTATGACTTTAACAAGTCATTCCTTGAAGCACTAAATGATCTAACTTGGTGAACAATAAGCTCGATGTCACCAAATACTTGTAAACTTTTTATTCCTCTTTTTTTAGCCAGTTGTATGCCCTGAATCAAGGCTTCATACTCAACTACATTGTTAATACAGTTGAACTGCAATCTGAATGAAGAGAAATAATTTTCCTTTTGGGGTGAAATCAATACAACCCCAATACCTACTCCATTTTTGCTTCTGGAGCCATCAAAAAACATTTTCCACATCCCACTTGAATTTGTTGCTATCTTTTCAATATTAGGGATGACAGCATTATCATCAGGGATACGATAAGTACCCAACCCTATTTCCTCTATATGAGTAGGAGTGTCAAACTGGAAATAGTTTGCCCACTTGTCAAGTAGTATGCTAGGGATCTCATCCATTGGAGTGGCAGCCTCATGCCTATTGTTGTTGGCGTCCTTCTCTAGCTCATGGATTGTACAATTCATATTGGTGAGATGAGGGGAGTAGGGATCTATATGATCATTGACAATAGGTTCAACCTTGAAGGTTACTTTGGTGCCATATCTACTTCAAAATAACATATGTGACCAATCAGAATATATGTACTCACCTATCTTGGCTGTGAATCCTCTAGATAGGCATATGTCGAAGTAGGCTAGGAGATCAATGGCAGAAATATCTTGGGAAATAGAGCAACCAGGGCATGCATGTAAAGTGAGTTTTAAATCTTTTATAACACCCATTATATTAACAATAGTGCCATCTAACTGCACTACCCCTTTGTTCACAGGCTCATACACTATACCCAACTTGTTAGCTATGTTTTTAGGCATGATAGAGGTACCCGCCCCAAAATCTATCATACAATTATTTAACAACTTGTCACCAATAATTAAGGAAACATAGAATGGAGTGGGCTTACTGGTTTTGCTTGTGCTTGCTTCCTCCTTTTCTAGCTAGCACAAGTTCATTGGGATAGTGGCTTTTTATTTTGTTGCCTCTACAGTAGGCTGGTTGAAGCTTGTCAACACCTCCTTTAATACATCTCTTTGTGCTGGAATCAACAGATTATCCCACATTGTGACACTTATATTAGTCCTATTCATTTGATCAACGATGTTGAAGGGGATTTGATTGCCCTTTTGTGATATTTTGGGAATGAGAGGGTTGACACTTGTCTGTTGGCTGACCTGAGTTTGTTGTAACGACACTAAACTTGCCTTCCCTACAGAATGATTTGTTTGTTTTGACATAATGCTAGCCGTTGTTTCTCCACTTGTAGCTACTTGGGATGTATGATAAGAGGACATTTTCTATAGAGGCAATGTAGGTATTGAGGCGTCCTCAATGGATCTTCTCTTGGCCCTCGTGTTCAATGCAATTGGGCATGTGCTTTGATTGATGTACTAGTAGCATTAGGATGCACATCATTCAATGGTCTAATGTAACTAGGTTGATTTTGCCTCTATGAATTACCCTGATATGGTGGTCTATTCTATTGGTAACTTTGATTGAATGGTTGATATGTCTAATTAGCGGGCTGATATGGCAGTTTGTTCTATGGTGTAGGCTGTCTTATTGCCATACCAACTCATTACTCAATTTTCTAATCAGAGCATCCTTCTCATCTTCTTTCTCTACTATGGGTGTAAATAGAGGAGCAATAGAAGTGGCGGTGGGAATTGGAGCTGACACAATAGGCTAAATAATAGGGGCCTCTAGAAATAAAGGCATTGGTGGCCTTAGGGTGATTTTTCCAGCCTGAATCAGGTAATTCTCTGCTCTGATTATTGTTTCATATGCATCTGGTAATACCACTCCTCCCATGGATTGAATCGTGATAGCAATGTCAAGATTCAAGGATTTGAAATAATAAATAAATGTTGTATTCGGGGAGGGCTTTACCAAGAATGGGATTATGTCCCATGTCTTCTAGAATCTATAATTAAAGTCCACTATATATTTATGGGGGACTCTCTTGATTGTAGCTAGCTGCTCCATTAGTGATAGATGGTCACTCTTGTCTTCAAAATGCTGGTACAGTTTAGTGCCTAGATCATCCTAGTTGTGGATGGTACTGGCATGGAGGCCCCTATACCATTGCAAGTATTTTCCCTTGAAAGAAGAGGCTAGGAGTCTTGCTACCACATTGTCAGCAGTGACATTATGGACAGAGAAGACACTGGCTATGTCTTGAATGAGTTCAACTAGGGTGGAGTTTTCACCAGTAAAGAATGGAATAGACTTTAAGGCTGAGGTGGGTATATCATCATATTGAGCTAGGTCCAGTGGGCTACACCCATTAAAAGAAACAAATGGAAGATTTTTTTCCATATTTAGATGTTTAAATTAATTATAGGTATGTGCAAGGTTCTTCTAGAATATTGGAACCTAACCTAAAATCTAGCTGGAGGGGGAGTGGACTAGGCTCTTGTTGGAGATGATTCTGCACTCCTATTTTCTCTCATAGGGGACCTAGATAGTCTTCTTCTTCTTCTAGACTCAGTAAATGAAAGTTCTGTGAATTGGAAACTACCTCTAGAAGATGATCTTGTCTGCACTCCAAGCATGAAATGTTAAATATTTTGGATACTGGATCAACAAAGTCACCAGGTGTTTGAATGCTTCCACAACAACAAATAAAACTAAGAATAAAACTAAATCCTTAGCTTAGCTCCTACTTAGAGTTGAGTATCCCACAGAGCATGCCAGAAACTGTTGTCATGTGAAATTGTACCCTATTTGAAGATGGTTTGAACACTTCAATGACATAATGGGACTGATCTCAAGGTGTGGGACCTTGCAAATGAGATTAGAGCTCTAGAGAGAAGGCTAGTTCCTCTTTCTGAACTTAAGGCTCAGAGAATTGAACTAAATCTAGTGTTACTGCTTGTAGGGGGAATGGGTAAGAAGGATTGCTCAAATAAAAGAGGTGATGCACCAGATTGGGGATGTTCAGCTACAACTGACTCAACACAGTGATAAGTTCAAAATTCAAAAGAACTCACAAAGGCTCATATTAATCCTAATAAAGGCCAGAAAAGAAAAATGGAGGTATGAAAGGAATCGTTTTGCCCACAATACATAGCTCACATTAATCAAAATAGACACAGTGCAAGAATAATGAGAGAGGCAAAAATATCATTATTGAACTAGCAACTAGAGACACCAAAGGCTCATCTTCGAGAACAACATATCAAATATAGTTGGTTCGTCCAATTGCATTACAAGTTCTAGTCACAAGAAATCTCTAACCTGTATAATAGCCCAAAAGAATAGCTAATAGTTGTTTAAGGTAAAAAGAGGGAAGATGGGGGTTTTGGTTTGTTTTAAGGGCTTATCTTGATCCTCCTTTCACTATTAAACATTCAAGAACATTCAATTGAGTATAGAACTGTACTACAAATCTCCTATCACTTGGAACATAGGAGAAGATTGGAATTGTGTGAATTTGTTGTTTAATTAAGTGCAACTATGCTCAAAACCCTAATTTCATAAAATCATAAACAAATTGATAAATCATGGAAAATGATCTCACACAAAGATATCAAATGACAACCAAATACATACCAGATTTCAAATTTTAGTGTCCAAAAAAGTAGGGGACTAATGAGCAGGCACCCTAGTCCAGTGTGCTTGCTTTTTTGGGGATCTCTGAAGAATGTCTACAACCTGATCCTGTTGTTATAGAGATTTCACTTTGGAATCTAGAGGACTAATGAGTGGGTGCCCTAGTGCAAGCCCTAGTTTTCTCCTTTGCTTTACACTTCTGATAATCTGTAATGCCTCCTTGCAACTCCACTTCTTTCACTTCTAAAACCTATAACCTGCAATCACAGAAAAGTGGGTTGGGGGTTATGGTGTTTAGAGGCTTGCCTCGGTCAAGACCCGGAGAAAAATTCAAGTCTTTCAAACACTATTGTCAGATAAAGAGTACATATCCCTATGGGATAGAGCCAAAATTCAAATGATAAATGATCAAAAACACAATAGATGTCACCTTGAAGTGTAGATCTCACATAAATGAAGGATCTTCAATCACATGAGAAGATGAAGTAAAATATGCAATCATAAACACAATAACAATGCTCTGCTCTGTAACAATGAATATCTTGAAATCCCAAGTATGCCTAAAGTTCACAATCTTCTAGTTTACAAATGAATGCCTAAACATGCTTATATATGCAACTAAACAACTTCCTGCCAAGAAATTTGTAATTCGAACTTGAGGTGTTGGCATAGGACCAAATAATGGTCACATAACTGACACATGAAAATAAGTCTTGACCTAAAATAGGGCAAGACTAGAGCACAGGCATCCAAGTCCTCCCTCCTATTTCCGACAGGAATTATCATAAGTGCATCCCTTGGGTCCTATTTGCCACAAAACTTAGGGGTTTCTTCACCGGAAGTCATCATTAACATGTAAGATGATCTAAATACATTCTAAAGGACCTAGGAGCTAAACCTTAAGAGGGAAATCTCGTAAGGGGACATTTTCCAACATAACATTTAGCCCCCACTTTAATGTATGTATAAACACAAGGCCAATACATGCATTAAATTATTATCAAAACACAACAAACATGCCAAGCACGGAGAAGACACACCAATCACAATGAAGAGAGTAACAGGTATGCAAAACATGGAGAAGACAGTAACAGTCACACAAGCCATGGAGAAGACAACATTGAAGACATGCAAAACACAATGAATACAGTGAATGCAATGATTATTTATTTTTCATTTTCATATATATGAATGAATGCAAATGCAAGTACATGGAAAGTAAACACACAACCCAAATGTAGAAGGAGCTCATTTCCACTAGTCTTGAAACTACATATGGGGCAATAAACATGCCAAACAAATCTCAAAGTGTAGGAGGAGCTCATCGCTGCCAGTCTTGAAACTACACTTGAGAAAAAACACACCATACAAATCCTAAATCATAGGAGGAGCTCATTGCCACTAGTCTTGAAACTATGCTTGGGAATAAACACGCCATATACACACACATGGAAGACACAGAGAAAACACGACAAACAAGCAATGGAAGAAACCTATTGCTAGGTTTGCAGCCATCTTAGGCACATTATAGGCACACATCGATGATTGGGATTTGCAACAACAATCATTGAAGACACACTTAAGGGTTAGGATAGTCTCAGATCCACCCCGACTACTCAGAGGACTTTTAGAAAATGACAAGATGTGTAATCTCCTTGAGAAATACACCATCCCCACCTCCGCAGAGGGCTTAAATCATTTTAATATAGAAAAGAAACATATGCACTCGCTTGGAGATACAACATCCTACCTCCGTAGAGGGCTTCAAACACACTTTGTTAGTACCAAAATCATTAGACAACTTACCTTATATATATGCCCCCACCTTAACGTGGTTAATATCATGTACCAATATCAAGCACATTAAGGTAGAGAGAAAACACACAAGGGAACATGAGCTCTCGCAAAGCCCATACCCCCCAAAGGTGACATGTACTTTAAGGTCACCAAATGTTCCCACAAACACAAAATTTCATGCAAGAAAAAGTGTTAGCATCCATATAATCATGATAAACAACAATTCAAGCCTAGATCCAAGATAGACAAAGTGCATGGAGCAGCAGTATTGTTATGTTTTGTAAGTACGATAAGACAACATCAAGATAGCACACAGAGTGATTCTACTAGCTAAGCGTCGGATAATATATATCAAACCCGTCGTCATGTATGAACTAGGTCCATTTTTTTATTAAAGGATACTAGGTCTATATTAGTAGAATATGTTTTTCATCATCCGGCAGCTAGGTAGAACCACTAAAGGAAGGTAAACAATAAATCAAGAGAGAAGAAACAAGTGTCTTAGGGATAGTCACATAGGAGGGTACCCTCAAGTCACCAACCGCAACGCTATGTCCTTAAGACACAACAATGAAAATAGAGGAGAGGCAATATAGAAGAATGATGATACAAATAGAAGAAGGGTCACAACAGAGGCGGTCTCTCGGTATCCTTGACCTTACAAGAGAATCAAGGGTCATCCTAGGAGGCCTAAACAACACATAACACAACACAAGAGAGGAGGTCACATAAATGAGCCAATAATCCTATGACATAGATGACCACCAAGGTTATAAATAATTACCTGTAAGGACAATAAATCTAGCGGTCATCATGGATTTCATCTTTACTTTTATGGTTAAAGCTTTATCTATTCTTCTCTCTTCCACATTTTCATGAGTTTGTAGGGTTATCCTTGTAGGAAAGTTGTCTATTAATGGTGGTAGAGAGGGGATATCATAGTTTTCTGTATCAGTTAATTGGGGTGATGTAGGAGATTTTATAATACCCATTCCCATTGAGTGAGGTTGTGAAGGAACCTGAAAAGTGCCCATGTCAGTCCGTATATAGGGTGTTGGAATACATTGGTTGTGAGGAATAGTTTGTTCTTCGATGTTTTGTGAGTTTTCATTGTTTTCCAAGGTATGTGAGGGTTCAGGTAGAGGTGTATGATCTATTTCTTTGTTTAAAATGTAGTTGAGAAGTTCTTGAACATCAGTTGGTAAATTTTCAATTTCAACAGGTTGAAGTAAATGTTCACAAAGGGAATCTGCATCATCCAATGCTTCATCCTAGTTAGGGAGAGCAAGAGGGGATGGGAAAGTAGTTTTAAGGAATGTGTCAATGATGTCTTCTTCTTGTGCCAAAATATCCTCACCAAGTGGGGTTATGTTGGGACAAATCTCTTTATTAGATGAATCACCCAATGCTATATCATTCTCATAGGTCTAAAAAAGAATGTCCATTATGTCATCATGAAATGAAGGGAGGGAGGGAATGATATTTTTACCACTACTTTCCCCATGGTTATTTTCATAAATGAAATTAGTGAGATTTTCCAAGATTGAAGGGAAAACACACATGATAGTGAGAAATCTTTCAAAATAGGCTATTGTTTGAAGGATATCACAGGTAGTGCTTATGGTCATGTCAATGCCATAGATGTATGCTATTTGATGCAATACTTGAGGATGTTTATCAATGAATTTGAAAAAGTTATCAAAATTCATAATTTACTCAAATAAATCTGCCAAAGATGAATGACAAGGAGAATCCATGATATATGTAAGCAAGTAGGAATATGACCTAAAATGCTTGATTTTTTAACTTTTTTCAGTGCAAATGAATGAAAGAAGAGGTGTTGTGAAGAATTTCAAGAGGGACAGAAAATAATATGTCTAATAAAATCCAAATGATGCAACAATATCCTTTAGAACACACCTTTGATGCAATCCTATAATGAGGACAAGCCAAAACCTAGTGAAAATACACCTAAAATATGCAATTTTTCACCAATTTTCAATGTAAAAGACTAATAGAAAGGGTGTCATGAGGATTTGATGAGGGTCATAAGATTATAACCCTAATAACAGCCAATTAATGCAGAAAAATCCTTCACAACATGCCTATGATGCAATTCTAGAGAGACGATGAGGCCAAATCTAGTGAAAAAGCAAGGTTTTCAAACCCTAGACATGAAATTTTGTAAGAAAGCCACTATGATGAAACACTACAGTTATAAATCAGTCCTAATGAGTATTTTTAAAGGGTATTAAAATTTGAAACAAAATTTTGACTACAAACCCTAGCTAATGCAAAACTAGGTTTTATGAAAAATGCATAATTTCAAGTAATTTTTACCAATTTAATCATGAAAATGCTATGTAAATGAATAATGAATGATGAATTTCTATAAATTAAATCAGATCTGATTATAATGACAGAAATTATATGAAATTAAATGCAAACTAATTCACTTATTCGAAAATGCAAGCTAAAAATGCCAATTTTTTAAAAAAAATTCAAATTTTCAATTTTTTTGTAAATTTTCAATTTTTTTGTAAATTTTCAAATGCAATGAGATGAAAATGATATGAATGAATGAAAGTATGAAGTAAAACACTCAAAAAGGTTAAAAATTCATTAAAAACATGGGTTCACCAAAATGTTTAAGGTAAAAAGAGGGAAGATGGGGTTTTTGGTTTGTTTCAAGGGTTTATCTTGATCCTCCTTTCACCCCTAAACATTCAAGGTCATTTAATCAAGTAGAGAACTCTACTACATATCTCCTATCACTTGGAACATATGGGAAGATTGGAATTGTGTGAATTTATTGTTCAATTAAGTACAACTATGCTTAAAACCCTAATTTTGTAAAATCGTAAACAAACAGACAAATCACAAAAAATGATCTCACATAGAGATATCAAATGACAAACAAATACATACTAGATTTCAAAGTTCAGTGTGTAGAAATGTCGGGGACTAATGAGCAAGCACCCTAGTCCAGTGTGCCTACTTTTTTCAGGATCTCTGAAGAATGTCTGCAACCTGATCCTGCTATTATAGAGATTTCACCGCTTCAGAATCTGGAAGACTAATGAGCAGGTGCCCTAGTCCAAGCCCTAGTTTTCTTCTTTTCTCTACACTTCTGATAGTCTATAATGCCTCCCTGCAACTCTACTTCTTTCACTTCTGAAGCCTATAACCTGTAATCACAGAAAAGTGGGTTAGGGGTTGTGGTGTTTAGAGGCTTGCCTCGGTCAAGACCCGGAGAGACATTCAAGTCTTCCGAACATCGTTGTTAGATAAAGACTACATATCCTTGTAGGATAGAGGCAAAATCTAAATGATAAATGATGAAAAACAAAATAGATGTCACCTTGAAGTGTAGATCTCACATAAATGAAGGCTCTTCAATCACATGAGAAGATGAAGTAAATCTGCAATCACAAACACAATAACAATGCTTTGCTCTACAACAATGAATATCTTGAAATCCCACATATGCCTAAAGTTCACAATCATCTTCTAGTTTACAAATGAATGTCTAAACATGCGTATATATGCAACTAAACTACTTCTCGCTAAGAAATTCATAATTCAAATTTGAGGTGTCGGCATAGGACCTAATAACGGTCACATAACTGACACATGAAAATAGGTCCTGACCTAAAATAGGGTAGGACTAGGACACGGCCGCCCAAGTCCTCCCCCCTATTTCAGGTAGGAATTATCATAAGTGCATCCCCTAGGTCCCATTTGCAACAAAACTTAGGGGTTTCTTCACCAGAAGTCATCATTAACATACAAGATGATCTAAATGCATTCTAAAGGACCAGGGAGCTAAACCTTAAGAGGGAAAATCCCCCAAGGGGACATTTTCCAACATAACAACATCAATACATTGTTTTCAAATGTATATATAGCAATTTTGAGCACTCTGCAATAGTGGCACTAAAACTAGTCAATTAACCCAGGATAGGCCTGTTGGTGCCTGCATCATTTATCAGGTTGCAGGTTATTAGCTTGCAGGCACCTTCCCAGGATTTCATGAAATTTCTAAGTGTTAGACCTTCTCAGTGTTTTTCAGCATCATCATGATATTCTAAAGTAGGGGGTTGTCATCATCATCATGTTTCCAAACATCACCCTGATATTTCTTACGAGGGTCATATTTCACACCAACCTGATCTTCTGCCTGCGGGGTGATATTCTAACATCGGGTGATCTTAGTTAAGATCATCCTGATGCTGTTATTACTAGGTTTCAAGTATGACCCGATATTCTGTAGGGTCATCATATTTGAATATCGGGTGATCTTTGTTAAGATCACCTCGATGTTATTTTATCACATTATGTTTGTTCTAGCATCATGATGATGCTGACGTAGGGGAGATATCCGCTTGTCGGCTTCATGCATCGTCCAGTGGGGGGTGATCATTTCAAATATCTGTCATATTCATATATCACCCTGATCTTGTAGTGAAGCTATAGTGTAGCATGATCTTTGTGCATCAGGGTGATATTTTCAAATATCCGGTTATCTTCTTAATATCATCCTGATGCCGATGTGGTGGCGACGTCATCAAGGTCCAGGGGTCATATTTTAACATTAGTCATTTTATGGAGATCCCTCGATGTTGCGAATATGATGATGACATCATCCAGATATGAGGAGGTACGCGATAGGCAAATATGCTGATGACGTCAGCAGGATATGACGGTTACGTCAGCAGGATGTTTATCGGTGAGACATTTGGCATTGGCTAAGCAGGAGGATCTTCCTCTGATGCATTAGGTTGTGCTGATGAGGGTGAATATTAGGTTGATATCTCACATGAAGGCAAGGTTGGTTGTCAAGGTGATATTTTGTGCATCCAGATGTCATGCTAGAGGATGATGATGACGAGACTTATACTAGTGTCGTCGGGAGCAAAAGCACCGACATCATATACGCTCACGACTCAGTATATAAAGTGTTTAGGAGGTCACCGCGGGATGCATGTGGGATAATTTGTTCCTACATAATTTGAAATATCAGGATGTGGTATTTTGGCAGGAAAGGTTTGTAATGCATAGTATTCTGCATTTCCCAAGGCCGCGGGTTGGTGCGCGATTAATGGCAGTTGTTACAGAGGTATGGGCGATGGCATGGATGGATCTAGTACCCGATTGAAGTTGTACATCCACGGCTGGCGGTGCAAGGCTTGAAGTCTCTTCCTGTCTCCTCCCCTACCTTCTACATTTAATGTGTTGAGCACCATTTTCTCAATATACTGTATCTGGCAAATTTTGATCTGCCATGTAATTAATGTTGAGGACCTTCCTTGATGTATTTAGGCAGGCTGTGTTGCTCATTTTTGAGGTTGTTGAAAACTGGACATATCTGGCTCTGTAATAAGATACAACTAGTTTTAGTTGCTCTGTGCAGGTGACCTTGTGAGTTTATGTATCTCTTGTTGTATGTCTCATGCATGAATCTGCTGATTTCATGATTGATTTTATATGAGTAATGCTCTATTTGCATGTGTTTTGTTAATTATGTCTCCAATATTGCATGTGTCCTTCTTTTGAATCCAGATATCTAAGGGATGTCTGGTATTCTAGAATATAGAATTCCTGTATTGAATGCTTGATCTCTCAACTTCAGCTCAAGGGGTAGATTAAATTATTTTCTGATTGAGTGTTGGGAAAGATATACTGCAATAGGGATGCCATAAGTAGAGATAACTTAACACTCTGTATTGGGAGGTATCTGTAAGGCAGATATCACACAAATACCCTTGAAATCCAATCTTATTGTGTTCATGCTGATCATTCACAAGTGTATGTCTACTGACTCCAAGCCCTGGATAGGCACCAATCTAGCTCTGCATTGAGATTACACACCAGGTCCTAGTTTTGCATCCAAACACATAAATCAAACTCATACTTCGAAAACAACCATTAGGATATTAGAAGTAGTTTAGGACCAAGATCCTCTGATTCACAACTGAACATAAGCCCAAAGCTAGCCCCTTTGCACTTATCTCACAGTTTTGGTCTTCATACAGGAGGATTTATCTGCTTTGTATCAACATCCCAAGCCAACCCACAAGCATATTCTCATGGGTGTTGAATAGGGAATACCCCCTAGGTTTTACAGAGCCTGAAGAAGAAGAGGAGATAAAAATAGAGTCTATCTCCTATATTGTTGGCCCCTGGCCCAGAGATCCTGTTGATCACTGATGGTTACCTTGTAGGGAAATCTAGGAATGAACATCTAGTTAGGGAAAAAACCAATAGAAATTGGCAACTCTACTGGGAATGTGAAGTAAAAGTACTATCTAATCATCTCTAGTGATATATTTGTGGCCCATCTGAGTCGCAAAAAGAAATTGGCAACTCCGCTGGGGAGACAATGTCATATCCATGAAGCTTGAGTCTAAGAAATTGAAGAATTAGGCCTGGAAGTGCCTTGTTGTAGCAAATGTAAAGTTTTATGTGTGGCTCTGCTGTTGGGAGACCCAGAAAGGAACAAATGCATTTTCAACTTTAGCTAGTTTGAAGCTCATTCCTCTGCCAAGGAGGTGGCGACTCTGTTGAATGAACCTATCAACAGTTGCAACATATCTAGGTATTTGTACAAGTTTTTGAAAAGTTCCCTATTTGGTGAAATAGCACTAGTTAAAAGGGAAACATTGGTGAAAGTAGAGCTTGTATGCTTTTGTTAGAACCTACTCTGTATTTCAAAAGGGCATGCAATGTTGTTCAAAAGACTCATATAGAGGACTTTAGGCAGGTTGAAATAGCAGTTTGCATTTTAAGGGCCTGAGGTCATATTGTGATTGAAAATCTGAGTAGAGAAGAGGGTTGCATAAGCATAAAAAGATGTATTGTCAGCCCATGCACCCTTGTGAGGTGTCAAATGCAATAATGTATAGTAGTCAGTCCCAACCATGTAATAAAAGAAGTTTCAGCATAGATAGATATAAGCCCATAAATTTCAATGGCATTTTTGGTTATCCAAATGCTCTTCCACCTAAAATCAGAAGGTATTTGCCTAAATTCAATGGTATAAAGGATGAATCAATTGAGAGACACTTGCAACAGTTTAGAAATGTGATGGATGACTTTGAGATTGACCGTGAGGATGTAGTCATGAGGCTATTTGTTCAATCTCTAGATGAAGATGCAAGGGATTGGTTCTCCTACCTTCCAGCTTACTCTGTCAGCTCTTGGCAAGAATTTAAATCTGCATTTCTAGTGCAATATGGTGAAAGAATTTCTAAATATGTAGTCATTAGTGACTTTATGTACATCCATATTGAAGAGGATGAGTTGATCCCAGCCTTTAACCTCAGATTTATGAGGGCATTGAATAGAATACCAGAATGCATGAGACCTAATGATGAATTGTGCCTAGTTGTCTATTTGGGAGCATTTGATAAGAAAATGAGTTATAGATTGAGAGATAAGGAGCCCACCACATTGCATCAGGCACGTTAGTTTGCAATAGATATTGAAAACAATTGGAGGTATGGAATTCAAAAGGGTTATTTTTCTAAAAATTTTTGTTGTCCTGCAGCCCCCAATGTTAATGAAAGATTTAATTCAGATGTTGACAATGAATGTCAAAGCACTCACACCCCTGTTATATCTATTTATGCATCATTCCATGCCAATGATGACTCTTCCATAAAGGAGGATGTCGTGATTTGCCCATCAGATGAAGTTGAAAGTAATGATTTTCACGTGATATTTACATGCCAGTCCTGAACAAGGAACCTTCATGTTTAAATGATCTAGTTGTGTAAAGTTGTGATCATATGGATCAAGAGTCAATATTAGTTTCATTAGGAAGCATTAGAGGACTGGAAAATGATGTAAATAGTTCAACTTCAGAATGCATTGAAACAACAGAAATTTTATATGTGGGGCAATCAGATGATAGAAATGATATCCTTGACCAGTGCATGGATCAGGTTTGTTCTTCTTATGACTCTAGATCTGATAATAATGAAGAAGAATTGGATTGTCATGAAGAAGAAGTAAAGACCTTTACAATGAGCATGAATCCCCTTTATGATGAGCCTGCAGATGCATGCAATGTTGTGAGTCATGACCTTCATTAGTGCAGGATTAACCCTTTGTTTGAAGATGATACTGATTTGCAAACTATGGATAATGAATATTCATCATCAGTTGGTTCAGAGATATGCAAGTATGGATGTGCAGATCAAGTTTTGTTACCATTATCCATAAATGATATAGATGATGATGACGGTCTCATTTATTTTGAATGTCTTCAGTTTTTGGATCAACTAGATGAGTGCCTGATGGTGTGCAACAGCCGATAAATGATGAAGATTGCCAAGAGCAACATGATGTACTGTCTGAGGGATATAACATACATGTGTTACCTAATGTTGCAGAATATTATGTGTATGGTTATATGTCTAATTTTGAAATCCACAATGACAGAGGTAACAATGATAGTGGCAGGCTTTCAAAAGTGGTGGAATATCTAATTGAGCAGATGACATTATGGATAGATTATGCCAATCTTTTCAGTTGGGATTGGGATCTTTCAGTTTGGAATTAGGCATTTGACAAGAAAAAATTATGGTTCTTCCTTTTTGGCTGCCCTGGACCGCCAAAATAATGCTTAAAAATAATGTGTTTAGTGATGTAGATCAATATATCTTCATGACTCTGTGCCCAAGGGATAGGGGACTGGTCTGCATCCTAGAGTTCTGTGGTTCTCGCTGCAGTCTTGCACCTGCACATCCCCAATTGGAGCCACTGTTGGTGCCTGCATCATTTATCAGGTTCTAGGTTATTAGCTTGCAGGCACCTTCCCAGGATTTCATGAAATTTCTAAGTGTTGGACCTTCTCAGTGTTTTTCAGCATCATCATGATATTCTGAAGTAGGGGGTTGTCATCATCATCATGTTTCCAAACATCACCCTGATATTTCTTACGAGGGTCATATTTCACACCAACCTGATCTTCTGCCCACGAGGTGGTATTCTAACATCAGGTGATCTTAGTTAAGATCATCCTGATGCTGTTATTACTAGGTTTCAAGTATGACCTGATATTTTGCAGGGTCATCATATTTGAATATCAGGTGATCATTGTTAAGATCACCCCGATGTTATTTTATCACATTATGTTTGTTCCAGCATCATGATGATGCTAACGTAGGGGAGATATCTGCCTGTCGGCTTCATGCATTGTCCAGTGGGGGGTGATCATTTCAAATATCTGTCATATTCATATATCACCCCGATCTTGTAGTGAAGCTACAGTGCAGCATGATATTTGTGCATCAGGGTGATATTTTCAAATATCTGGTTATCTTTCGAATATCATCCCGATGCTGATGTGGTGGTGACGTCATCAAGGTCCGGGGGGTCATATTTTAACATCAGTCATTTTATGGAGATCCCCCGATGTTGCAAAAATGACGATGATGTCATCCAGATATGAGGAGGTGCGCGATAGGCAGATATGCTGATGACGTTAGTAGGATATGATGGTGATGTCATCAAGATGTTTATTAGCGAGACATTTGGCATCGGCTAAGCAGGAGGATCTTCCTCCGATGCATCAGGTTGTGCTGATGAGGGTGAATATAAGGTTGATATCTCACATGAAGGCAAGGTTGGTCATCAGGGTGATATTTTGTGCATCCAGATGTCATGCTAGAGGATGATGATGACGAGACTTATACTAGTGTCGTCGGGAGCAAAAGCACCGACATCATATATGCTCACGACTCAGTATATAAAGTGTTTAGGAGGTCACCGCGAGATGCATGTGCGATAATTTGTTCCTGCATAATTTGAAATATCAGGATGTGGTATTTTGGTGGGAAAGGTTTGCGATGCACAGTATTCTGCATTTCCCAAGGCCGCGGGTTGGTGCGCGATTAATGGCGGTTGTTGCAGAGGTATGGGTGATGACATGGACGGATCTGGTACCCGATTGAAGTTGTACATCCACGGCTAGCGGTGCAAGGCTCGAAGTCTCTTCCTGTCTCCTCCCCTACCTTCTACATTTAATGTGTTGAGCACCATTTTCTCAATATACTGTATCTGGCAAATTTTGATCTGCCATGTAATTAATGCTGAGGACCTTCCTTGATGTATTTAGGCAGGTTTTGTTGCTCATTTTCAAGGTTGTTGAAAACTGGACATATCTGGCACTGTAATAAGATACAACTAGTTTTGGTTGCTCTATGCAGGTGACCTTGTGAGTTTATGTATCTCTTGTTGTATGTCTCATGCATGAATCTGCTGATTTCATGATTGATTTTATATGAGTAATGCTCTATTTGCATGTGTTTTGTTAATTCTATCTCCAATATTGCATGTGTCCTTCTGAATCTAGATATCTAAGGGATGTCTGGTATTCTAGAATATAGAATTCCTGTATTGAATGCTTGATCTCTCAACTTCAGCTCAAGGGGTAGATTAAATTATTTTCTGATTGAGTGTTGGGAAAGATATACTGCAATAGGGATGCCATAAGTAGAGATAACTTAACACTCTGTATTGGGAGGTATCTGTAAGGCAGATATCACACAAATCCCCTTGAAATCCAATCTTATTGTGTTCATGCTGATCATTCACAGGTGTATGTCTACTGACTCCAAGCCCTGGATAGGCACCAATCTAGCTCTGCATTGAGATTACACACCAGGTCCTAGTTTTGCATCCAAACACATAAATCAAACTCATACTTCGAAAATAACCATTAGGATATTAGAAGTAGTTTAGGACCAAGATCCTCTGATTCACAACTGAACATAAGCCCAAAGCTAGCCCCTTTGCACTTATCTCATAGTTTTGGTCTTCATACAGGAGGATTTATCTGCTTTGTATCAACATCCCAAGCCAACCCACAAGCATATTCTCATGGGTGTTGAATAGGGAATACCCCCCTAGGTTTTACAGAGCTTGAAGAAGAAGAGGAGATAAAAATAGAGTCTATCTCCTATACTATTGGCCCCAGGCCCAGAGATCCTGTTGATCACTGACCTTGTAGGGAAATCTGGGAATGAACATCTAGTCAGGGAAAAAACCAACAAGGCCTGCGCTTCCCTTAATTTTTGACCTTGAAGATCTACCAAAAAACCTATGAATGGGATAGGGGCCATGCTTCTGACAGGCCTGCAACCTGTAGAAGAAGATTGCTTGCATGCATGGATGCCAAGCATATTTATGAGGAAGGGCTTGTAAATTTGCTTTACCCCTGCAAATCCATCTTCTTTACAATAGCATTGAAGATTTCCACTATTTTAGCTGCCTGCTACTGACCTTGTCCTGTGGAATTGAATGCTAGGGTACCTCCTTCCTAAGAAAATGGCATGGATTTAGGGACCTGCAAGCTTTTACAATACTTAAATTCCCATTCTCTTTAAAATATCATCCATTTTCATGATTTCTCTTTTATTCTACCCATCGGCAAAATCTCTGCTTACAGAACCATCAGGCTCTACCTTTATTTCCTTTTCCTACCATGTCGGCAAGAATCTTTATTTTCAAACTTTCTCTTTATTTGGTTCATTTTTGCCTTATCGGCAAATTCTGCACTTTACAAACCAATCTTGCCTTTACCTGTTATCTCCTTGGCACTATTTTGCCTTATTGGCAAATTTCCATTAGCCGAACCTTTCTCTCTTCTTCTTTTTATCGGCAAAAACTCCATTTTGCCAAACTTTGCCTTTTTTCTTCCTTTTATCGATGAATCACCCTATTGGCGAACCTGAGAAATTTTGAACTTTTGAAAAGTTTCCACTTTGACTAACTTTCCGATAAGGCCATCTTTTCCTTTGCTTTAGCCATTTTCATGCCTTATCGGCAAAATCTTCAACTTTCGAACCAATTCCTCCTTGTTGAAAAAAATTCACTTTTTTAAACCATTTGACCTATCGATGTCTTCGTTCTCATTTTGCCTTAGGAACATTATCTCATGCCGTGACTCTTTTCTTTTCTCTTGTCGACAAGTTCGCCGATCGGCGAATAAACCAAAGGTTTGGCGAACCAATATTTTGCTGATAAAGCCAAAATGTCTTTCCCTTCACTTCTTTTGCACCTTGCCTTAGCCAAATCTTCCTTGTTGGCAAACTAGCAAACCATCAAACCACTAAACCAAAGGTTTACCAAACTACATTTTTGTCAACTAAGGCAAAAGACAAGCAAAAACTTAGAACTTTTTAGGGATTTTTCTAGGTTTTCCTGGGTTTTTTGCAAGGATTCTCCACAGGGATTTTTGGTGGTTTTTGCAAGGAAATTTATTGAAATTTGAAGGATACCAGGCTCATCTCCTTCTATTTGAGCTTTCTCTAATTAGATTTTTCTGATAGAAGGAAGGATTCTAGAATATTTTGGGCTGGGCAAAATATGACAAGAAGCTTACAAGTGGAAGCTTGGGAGAGGTGAGAATAAATTAGACATGGATCGAGATAAATGAAGGGTTGCGATTACTTTGATTTGAATGAAGGGTGGAGATTGAAATCTCTCATACATGTGTGAGAATAATTATGGGGATGTGTGATTATGACAAGTCATTGATCCCACACGTGTGAGATTCATGGGGATGTGTGATTATGACAAGTCATTGATCCCACACATGTGAGAATCATGGGGATGTGTGATTATGACAAGTGAAAGATCTCACATGTGTGAGAATGGAGGGTGTATATGTCTTTGGGATAATGGATGGTGGAGATTCAAACTTGATTTCATTTTAGATTTAGAGATGGAGGGATAAGAATAGATTGAGCAAACAGATGGCTAGGATTTGAAATTGATTTGATTAAGATTGATGAAATGGATAAAAAATGTTATTAAATAAATGGATGTTAGTTAGGAAATAAATTTTTAATTAGGAGAAAAGGGGTTTGGATAAGATGATATTAGCTTAGTTAATTAAATAAAATGATTTATTTAGTTAACTAATGTTAGGACATTTGTCTAGTTAATTAAGCCTAATTAATTAAATAATTTATTTAATTAATCAAAGTTGGAGGAATTGATTAAGGATGAATTCAGGTGTCTATAGGTACAAATGAATTACATTGTATATATACAAATAAATTATAAGGATCAAGTTAGTATAAAAATATTAAAATTGTCATCAACAATTGTATTTATATCAAAGCATCAATACAATGCTACTTTATCACAAAAATAAATGGACATCAAAAGCTTATCAAATATTTATTGATACTTTTAGTAGAATTTAGAAATAAATGAAGCTTTATATAATGGTTTTATGATTTAAATTCATGTATTTATAAAATTATTTTTCCTTTTGTCCATGAGCTTTATGGTATTTGTTTGCATTCACATATGCTCTTATATTAAACTTAAATGTTGTAATATTAAAATTTACATACTAATGACATTTTTCATTTAGTTTTGTGCCCATCTTAAGAGAACAACTTTATACATTTACATATTAATAAATGTTCTAATCTTTTAGAAAGTCAAGCCCCTTCCCCTTGCTATTTACTTGACCCTCCATATATAGAATTCTTTGATTTTGAGGTGAGAAAGAGACTATCATCTTCTATACTTGATCTTGACATATCAAAATTTTAGTGGAATATCTGATTTCATGATTACAAATATTTTTTCATACTTTAACATTTATTATTTTAGAATATATTTATTCACAATATTACTCATTTATCAATCTAGGTTAGTACATGTTTATTTGTATGCATCTTAGCCTAGATTAAGCTTAAGGAAATGTTTATTTTCCTTGACAAATTTATTGATACATAAATAAGTAGATTGTTTAGAAAATTATGAATATATAAATTGAGAATATTTTGAATTTAATTGAAGATTATAAAAGGGTATGTGCAACAAGATGGGGGGCCAAAAAATAGCTAAAAACTATTTTGAAAAAAAAAATGACACAACACGAGCATGTTACAATGTGTTCATGTTATAATGTGATTGCAGTATAATGCACTTGTGTTATGGCTTAGGATGGCTCAAAAATCTCAAGCCATAATGCGAGCACGTTATAACATGCTCATGTTATATTCACCTTAGAAACACATAAAAGGCTCTTTTTTAAAAAAATCATAACGTGTTTTCAATTTGGATTAGACATCTGAGCCAAAGGGTTGGGCCTACATGACATGTTTTGCATAGAATATGAAAACAAAAAGTAAATGTCAAACATGCTCTCCATCAGGTTAAGATATTATTTTGAAAAAATGCCACAATAATATCAAGCTCTCTCTTACCTTCTAACCATGTAATTTTTTCTATATTTTGAATACATTAAAGTTTTGATCTTCAATTTATTTTGCTAGTGTCTTCATTTTTCTGTAGAAATCTATGTATAGCTTTTTTGGTGTCATTTTTTATCTTCTCATCTAAATTTGAAACAAATTATATTTTTACATTATAGATTCTATTTATAAACATTCAAATTTTTTAAAAATTTTAATTAGTTTTGTCAAAATTAAGGGGGGAGAACCCTCAATTTTCTATTTTTTGAGATGTGTCCACTCTAAAAATTAGAAAAAAATTATATATTCATAAAGTAATTAGTACAAAAATCTTGCATAAACTACATGATGTTGGCTAATTTTCTATTGAAGGGATTTGTGAAATACTTTAAAAATCAACATTTTAGGGGGAGCACACATGACGTTGTGAAATGTTTTTCTAACAAAAACATGACCTCTTTGTGTGCTCCCCTTATTTGACCATCTTAATCCACTAGTTTTAAAAAAAATTAATAGTTTAAAAACTAGATTCCAAGCACTAATAATCTTCTTATTGTCACATCTTGAAAGT
The DNA here is from genome assembly GCA_027924645.1 of Cunninghamia lanceolata. NCBI lineage: Eukaryota > Viridiplantae > Streptophyta > Pinopsida > Cupressales > Cupressaceae > Cunninghamia > Cunninghamia lanceolata. The sequence goes on from BSBN01000209.1 coordinate 7,547,112, forward strand.
TTAAGTGTGGGTATCTTGAATTTCTCATCCAAGATTATTTTTTATTGATTTAGGAAAAAAATGACTACTTTTGACCCTCTTTTGGACCCCCCATTTCCATGCATATACCCAAAATCTTGTTTTAAATTATCATTAATTTTTTTTAATATATGATTTCAACATGATTTAATTTGAATAATGTATACTATACTTTATGTGAATGTTTTGGACAATATGTATGTATTTAGTGTTTATATTGTACACAACATAATGCAATTGTATAAAAACAGATTATAATAATTTAAGAAAAAATTAAACAATCAAATGCATTCAATAACTGATGATGCTAATGTGTATAACACAAAAAATAAACAAGTCAATGATTTCTTTTAAGTTTTAAGAATATTATATTTTAAGGTGGCTTATTGCATAATATAGTGTGTACCTTTAATAATACAATACTATTAAAGTAAAACATCTTGAAATTGTTTGTTTCTTATAAACTCATCTAATAAATTATTATACAAGTTTGAAATTCTTAAAACACCATAAACAACACCTAAATATACTATCAAATAGTTGATAAACACAACTATTTATAATCCCCTTAGTCAAACAATACATTTTAATAACTTTAAAAAATATAAATATATAGTGATTGGCCAACAAAATAATAAATATTTACATAATGGCCATAATAACATAAATAAATACTTTTACTAATTTAATATCATATTAAAATGTGTTTGGATTATGTCATACCATAGCTATTAGTTGTCATACCAACTAAACAAAATGCAAATAGTCCATTTAGATATTATCTATATTTCTTATCATTTTTATAATCTTATCATAGGAGTGTTCCTTTCAAATTCAAATTACATATTATAGGTTTTATAATGTTAATTTTCTTTTATGTTTTCATCTTTTCTTTGCTTTGTCTTAAAAATATTACTTTACATAGGGAAGCTAATGTATATATTTTCATGCATACTTATCATTATAAATATTTTCCATTTGTGCTCATAGAGAATTATTAATTCCAAAATATTCCCTCATCAAGGAAAGATAATAAACTATGTACCTTACCATTATTACACAACATTTAAAAAAAACACACACACTTCCAATTTTTTAATGCTTTCTAAAACATTCTAAATCCACCTAGACCTTTCCATCATACAATTGTCCTTTATCAAACCCACCACCATGTTACTTTTTATCACACTAACTCCTTTTTTGTCTAGCCCATTATAGGGAATATCTAATATTTGTTATTAATAGGTTAGTTAGTTTTAAATTATTCTAAAAAGCTATTGCATGTACATTAAAGGACTTTAACATATCCAATGCGCTTGGGGGTATTACCTTGATGAGGGATACTTATGCGACCAATAGGATAGTTAAACTTCAAGGATGAAAAATATTCTTTTTTAAAAAACCTAGCATTATATTATGTCCAATAGACAAATAATAAATAAAGTTTCCATTATTTATATTAATAAACAATCTTTAAATTACATGCACCAATGGCAATTCGATAAGAAGATTAGTTTACAAAAAGAAGATTTATTAGATGGGATATGAGATCTAAAATAAAAAATATCGGTGAACACATAATAGTGTGTCCCACTTGTGAGACATGGGAATTTTCAATGGTGAGTAGTAAAAAAAAATTGTCGAACACCTTCGTTTGAAGGTGAGATAAAAAATACCTTTAAACAAAGGTAAACCTTCGTTCAAAGGTCATCTTTGTTTGACATTTTTTTATTATTTTCTCTGCGATGACTAAGCACCTTCATTCAAAGCTTACCTTTGAATGAAGGTATTTTTTTAATGTTTTTTAAAAGTATGTAAAGCCAAAGTTTGGCTTTATTATTATTCTAGCTTCATTTTCACAGAGCTCTCGGTGACATTGACAAAAAACCATACTAGATTACCATGGGGCATTCAAACAAAGGTCATGAACAATAGATTGATGATTGCACATGTTGTAGAAGAGGAAAGCGACTACTTAGACTAGGTATTTCTTAGAAACTTAAAATGCATTTGAATTTAGTTGCAATGAACAATTTCTATGTGAATTTGCATATTGAATTAAAAAATTTAAAACCTAATTTGTAAATAAATAAACCCTAAAAACTTAAACCCTAAACCCCAATCCTGATACCCTAAACCCTAAAACCTAAAAGTTAAATAATTAACTTGATATGCAATTAAATGTACAAATTAAGGTTTATTTAGGATTTAGGGTAAATTAGGGTTTAACAAGAAAATCTACTTACATGATTTTGTATAGAATTTAAAAATTTTGAAACTTGATAAATTGTAAATTTAAACCCTAAACCCTAAAACCTAAAACTAAAACCCTAAACCCTACAATTGAAAACCTAAAACATAAATCATTGACTTGGTATGTAATTGAATGTATAAATTAGGGTTTATTTATGGTTTAGGTTAAATTAGGGTTTAGCAATAATTTGTACTTACATGATTTTGTATTAAATTTGAAAATTTAAAACCTGATTTGTAACTTTAAACCTAAACCCTAAAACCTAAAGCCAAAATCCTAAACCCTAAAATTCTAAAACTAAAACCCTAAACCCTAAAACTAAAAACAAAACCCTGAACCCTAAACATAAGACATAAATAATTGAATTGATCTATATAGTTGAACATAAATTAGAGTTTAGGGTTTAGGATAAATTAGGGTTTAGGGATTCAGGAAATTTGTACTTACGTGAAGTGTATTGAATTTGAAATTTTAAAAAGTTTGATTTGTAAATTTAAATCCTAAACCCTAAAACTTAAAATTGAAACCCTATTTACCTTAAAACCTAAAACATAAATTTATAAATGAATTGATATATAACTACATAAATTAGGGTTTAGGGTAAATTGGGGTTTAGAGATTAGTGAAAATATGATTGATTTATTGGTAAACAAATTGTGTTTTCCCTAATCCCTAAACCCTAATTTATTGGGTGAACACACAATCTAGTGTGTTCCACTAGATTCTTACACTATAACTTTGTAGTCTATTTATATTCATGACTAACCCATTTCTTTTTCAAGTTCTAATATGGCAATATAAACTTAGATATAAGTTTATTTCCAAGCATCAAAATATTCTAGGTTTTAAGCTTTAACCCTTGTATGTGCAATATAACTATATCATTCAATACGTTCTTCACAAATAAGTAGTAGTTCAATAGAGAAAAAATCTACTAGAGTCCTTTTTCTAAATAATGAATTCTTATATAAAAATCAATGTAGGGCTACAAGTACTAATCAAATTAGTAACAAGAAATGCAAGTACTAATCTCCTATTCTACTAATTGTTTCTTCTATCTCAATACATGATTCCTCTTATTCTTTCTCTAAGGTCTCAATGTGGTATGTCCCTTGGGATATTTTCCTTATCTACCATTCTCACCTCATAATTTTACTCTAGATTATTTTTAATTTTATCTTTATTAGCACTATGCAAAAAATAATCTTGTAGTGTACTACTCCTAATAGTTTTCTATCCCCAACCCCATCATCTTCCCCTAATCTCTCTCATGCTCTCTCTCCCTCTCACTCTCTCTCCATCTTAGCCATCTTCTCATCTACTAGATATATCATTGTTCTCTACCTATTTCTTCAAAAATTCTCCAATAATCATGCCCCTTCTTTTATACATCGTCTCCTTATTATAATCCTCCCTTTTGTTAAATTATCTAGATTATTTGTATAAATTCCCTCAAATGAACTTCCTACAATGCTCAAGGAAATGTCCTTCTCTAGGGATAAGATGTTAATGTATGTACAAAGAAACCTTGTTTAAGAATCTTATCATAGATCCTTCCAAGAATTAAACTTTCTTGGAATCAAAGATAATCTAGCTTTGGATCTAGTCCAAGTTATCACAAAGGATTCTACAATACTTATAAACCATCACTTGATTGCTTATGTCCAAGGTTTATCAAAGCTTGAATTTTTTCTTGTATCATGGAATTAACTTGTAAGTATTAATTTGTAATTCAAGCTTGCTTCATTCCTTTCTTAGAATCTAAGGCCATAATAGGTGTAGAAATGTGCACTACAACTATTCATCCTAATATCTAAACATTTGGTTTTCAATGAGTATAGCTCTGAGGCCTATTTTCCTACCTAATATTGTAAAAATCCCATTAATTCAAATTAATATTAATTTTTTATCTTAAAACATGTGAGGACAGTGGAAACAAATTATCCCAATCTAACGCATGTAGAAATATCAAAAATATTTAGCTAATTGGAGAGAGCTATATTCCATTTAGCATTCAAAAGGTTCTTGAAATTCCCACTTCAATAAGACTTTACTAGCACAACTAGAAGGATATTAAATTTACTTCAATTTACATTAAACCTCAATGGCTTCTTGATTCAATTCATGATTATATCTAGGAACATAGTACTTAGTATGTTATATTGATAGATATTTCATGATATGATGATAATTAACTACTTGAATTGATATATGTATGTTGTAACGTGAATATACCAATAATGCAATTTCCTCTTTTTACGAGCTAGATCTCATTATTTCATATACCTTTGTGAATTATTCCTCCATTATAATGTTTGATAGACATAAGTGACATTTGGTAGAATTTTGTATATATTCTATTTTATAATTGTTCACAATTATCGTAACAATGAAAATCTATATTGTGTGTGATTCCATTAAACAATTGAATATTTGTATAGATTTTTATATGAGTGTATGTGTACACATGTATCTAGGATAAAATGTGCCACTCAAACTTGATAGAATTTAAACTAATTTTTTAAACCTACAATTTAAAATCAAGAATTGGTTTATATGTTTGTATATATACTGTAGACACCTAAAAATGTCTTAACTGTCTAACTACCCTTGACACCATTCACAACACTAATTCTTTGTCCAATTAATTAATTAAATTATTATTTAATTAATTATTTCATCTTACCTCTAAATCAATTCAATTCACCCCTAAAAATTGATTTAATTTAATTAATTCAATAGTCCCACATTACTAACATCATCCAATTGATTAAATAAATATGTCAAATATTTATTTAATTAATTTGCCCTCTTCTCTAAACCTAATTAATTAGGTAGATCATGTTTATTTGATTAATCCTACTACTTAGCCTACCCCTAACCTAGTTGATTAAATAGCCATTATTTAATTAGCTACCCTAGCCTACATGACCCCTAGACCTGGATTAATTAAATAAATCATTATTTAATTAATCCTAAACCCTGATTACCTCACTCACTAATTTTTTCCAGCCACTATAACTAAGTTAATCACCTTGATTAACTTGGTCAAAACATGATTAACACCTTCTCCCACACCCACAAATTAAAAATTACAAAATATTCATAAACACTCCAACTCATTTTTACCATTTTCATGGTAAAACATCTTCCTCTTTTTTAGCTTACAAATGTAAGAGGCCAAAAATGTGCATGTGTCATATGACTTGCACAACCCCACATAAAATAGAATTTTTAATTCCAACTCATTCCAAGGAAATTAATTTTAAATTTCCTCATCCATCTAAATCACATTTAATGCTAAGTCCTCAAAATGAATAAAAGATTCATTTTTATTCTCCACCCTCCAAATTTTTTGATCAAATCCTAGCCCTCCATCTCACAATCAATCTCATCCATTGATCTCAACAATGAATTTCCACCGTTGGATCAAAATCCCCTCCAATTTGCCTATAAATACAAGCCTCCACAAGCCATTTTCACATCCAAGTTTAGAGTAACATTACTATGCCCAAATTTCTCTCATCTTATCCATTTTAGCTAGGCTATGAGTTATTTGCATTAGTATTGAGATCATTTCACATTAAGAAGCATAGTCATTGGTGAAGCTAGAGCTCGTGGGTGCTAAGCTCTCGACTTTATCAAGGAGAAGGAAGACTTTAAGGTATAACTTTCATGTTTTCATGCATTTTAGTTGTGTTTCTACCCCTTGAGATTTCTCTTGACTTCATATACATTTATATGTTTGTATATATGTGTTACGTCAGAAAATGTCCCCTTGGGCATTTTTCCCTCTTAAGGTTTAGCTCCCGAGTCCTATTTATGCATTTAGAGCATTTTTCTTGTTAATTTGACATCCTGATGAGAAAACCCTGAAGTTTCATGGCAAATGGGACTTAGGGGGTGCACTTGACATGATTCTTGCCTAAAATAGGAGGAGGACTTGGGTGCCCGTGCCCTAGTCCTGCCCTATTTTAGGTTAGGCCTAATTTCTAAGTGTCAGTTTATGACCGTTATTTAGGTCCTATGCCGACACGATAAGTTTCAATTACGAAATTCTTACCAGGAATGTTTGTAGTTGCATATATAAGCATGTTTAAGCATTCATTTGTAAACTAGATGGTATGGCGAACTTAGAGCTTATGTGAAAGTGATTCAAGGCATTCATTATGTGTTGTAGAATAGAATTTGTGTTGCTATTGTGTTTGTATTTGCAGATTTGGCATCCATCTCCTCATGGCATGAAGAGCTTCTTCCTCGCATGAGATCTTCACTACAAGGTGATATCAATTGTGTTTTCAATCATTTATCATTTAGATTTTGCCTCTATCCCATAGGGATATGCACTCTTTATCTGACAACGGTTTTCAAAAGACTTGAATGTCTCTCTAGGGCTTGACTAAGGCAAGCCTCTAAACACCACAACCCCCAACCTATTTTTCCGTGATTACAGGTTATAGGTTGTAGGAGTAGAAAAAGTGGAGTTGTAGGAGAGTAGTGCATACTGTCAGAATTGTAGATTAGAGAAGAAAATACGGACCTGGACTTAGGTGCCCACTCATTAATCCTCTAGATCCCACAATAGGAAAATCTCCAGAACAACAGGAATAGGTTGCAGACAAGATTCCCATATCCTAACAAAAAGTATGGCACTGGACTAGGGTACCCGCTCATTAGTCCCTGACTTTTCCATTTTCTGAACTCCAAATCTGATACATATTTCATTGTCATTTGATATCTCTGTGTGCGAGCATTTTCTGTGATTTATACATTTGCTTCTAAATTTGCATAATTAGTGTTTTGAGCATAATCAGGCTTAATTAAACAACAAAATCACACAATTCCAGTTTTCCCCTATGTTCCAAGTGACTAAAGGCCTGATAGTAGACTTCCTACTTGGCTGAAGTCCTTGAATGTTTAGAGGTGAAAGGAGGGTTCACACAAACTAGCAAAATCAACCCTAAACATAAACAAAAATCTCTTCATCAATTTTTCACTTTAAACATTTTGGTCAACCTGTGTTTTTAATGAATTTTGCACCTTGCTAATTTTTCTGCTTCATATTTACATTCATTCATATCATTGTTCATCTTATTGCATTTGAAAAATTACAAAAGAAATTAAAAAATTAGAAAAATTTGGTATTTTTAGCTTGCATTTTCATATAATTTGAATGAGTTTGCATTTAATTTCAATAAATGTATGTCATTATCATCAGATATAATTTAAAATACATAAGTTTTTCATTCATCATTCATTTAGATTGCATTTTCATGCTTAAATTATTAAAAATTGCTTGAAATTGTGCATTTTTTTCATATAACCTAGTTTTGCATTAGCTAGAGTTTGTAGTCAAAATTTTATTTCAAATTTTACTACCCTTTTAAAACACTCATTAGGATTTATTTCTAACTGTAGTGTTGCATCACAGTGGTTTTCTTGAAAATTTTCATGCCTAGGGTTTGAAAACCTTGATTTTTCACTAGATTTGGCCTTATTCTCTCTAGATTTGCACTGTAGGCATATTCTAAAAGATTTTTCTAACTCATTGGCTGTTATTAGGTTTATTATCTACTTCCCCTCCTTAAATTCTTTACAAAACCTTTTTATTGGCCTCTTACAATGGAAATTTAGTGAAAAACTGCATATTTTAGCTATATTTTCCCTAGGGTTTGACCTAGATTTGCACTCCAAGCATGTTGTGAAAGATTTTATGGATTTAGGTGACTGATATTACTGCTATAATCTTCTTCACCTCCTTAAACTCTTTACAACACCCCTTTTGTTGGGCCTTTGCATTGAAATTTGGTGAAAATTACATATTTTAGCTATATTTGCCCTAGGGTTTGACCTAGATTTGCACTCCAAGCGTGTTGTGAAAGATTTTATGGATTTATGTGGCTGATATTACTGATATAATCTTCTGCACCTCCTAAAATTCTTTACAACACCCCTTTTATTGGGTCTTTGAATTGAAAAGTTGTGAAAAATTGCATGTTTTAGTGTATTTTCACTAGGTTTTGACTTGTCATCATTCTAGGTTTGCATAAAAAGTGTGTTGTGAAGAATTTTATGGCTTTATTGGATTGATATTAGACATATTATTTTCTACCCCTAATCAATTTCCTTACAACAACCATTCTTCCACTTATTTGCATTGAAAAAAGTTGAAAAAAATCAAACATTTTAGGTCATTTTCATACATAGTTTTGCACTTGTCTCTTGCATAACTTTTGAAGAAGCTATGAAAATATGATTTTACATTGATTATGGTTACTTCCTTGGAAGATCTATTTGCATACATTGATCATTTCTCTAATTTCACCCATGATTATCCCCAAGTCTTGGAACAAATAGCACATATACATGATGTTGATCTCTCTATGTGCTCCACATATGAAATCCTTTGTCATATATCTGATTTTCATAGCTTCACAACTTTCATGGGAATATACCCTTCGATATTAGATGATCTCACTAAATTCATCATCAATAATACATATACTAGTGATGACCTCAAGATTTTAGATGAAGCCTTAGATGACTTTATGGAACATTCCACTACATCACCTATTGCTAAAACTATTGGATTTAAGGCATACAACTGAGAGGGGGGGGGTGAATCAGTTGTATAAAACTTCTTGTTCTTTCAAACACTTGATTCTTCGTTGTTAGTTAACAGCATATCAATTAATCATCCATGAAAGCATAATACATAAACACAAGAGCAGATAAACATCAACACATTAAACACCAAGATTTTGACGTGGAAAACCCGGTTAAGGGAAAAACCACGGGGTGATTAACCCAAGGATTATTCTCTGTTAGAAGAATAAGAAAAAGAATGGCACTTGCCAATTAGGGCTCATTGCCCGAGCACACTGCTCACAAAGAGGCCCACTGCCTACAAGGAGACACACTATCTACAAAGTGATAAGAATCACAATCTTGAACTGGATAATGACATCTCTACCATGTCCGGATCAGTTCCATTTAAGCCCAAAAACCTCTGCTCTGCCTTTTGCACTTCTCTTCGCTATGCCACACTCATCCACACAATCCACACTTTGAAATGAACTCACAAACCGTTATTTATACAAGACATCGACTTAGGAACAAACATCTAAGTCGGCAAACAACCATAAGAGTATCCGCAAGATGAATAACACATCCGGTCAGCCACCACAAGAACATTTGCAGGATGAACAACTCATCCGGTCGGCTAAACAGAGCAAGAACTTCATCCGGAAGAATATCTTCAATTCCGGGCTCTACTATCAATGCGGACCAACAACACAACCTCAACATGATCCAAGAACCTTCACAAGCCTGTCTGAATGACCAGGTACGTCCGCATTTCCTTTACTTACTGAAATCTCTTATCCTCCTTATCCGGAACTTCAAGAACACTGTCTGTCGCCACTGTCATAATGCAGGAGGTACTTTCGGACCTCCAAATTATACACAACTCGAGATGGCACATCACAAGGACATCCCAAAGACTCCTTCCAATCCGCAGATTAGGATTATACAGTTCCGGACCTCACCGGACCTTTTTGTGATCCTCTGTCACCTCTGAATACTTGCCGGAACCGGTTCTACACCGATAGCCACAACTCCTTTAGATCTTCATGCGGACCTCTGAAATCTTAACTGAAGCATCTCAAGACTCATATCTACAAACCCTTTAATCCGCATCCTCCGGTTCGCATCCTATATAGTACATTTGCCTTCTTCTCATCACTGTTCTTTACTGTTCCTGACTAAGGCTAATTTTCTCAATATCCTCAGCACACAGCTCATCCAATCCTTCTTGTCAATGCAATATGAGTATGTTGACATCAATGACAACACTAGTTCACCTCATACTTGCAACAATCTCCCCCTTTGTCATTGATGGCAACATATGATGTGAAAAACCATCAAGACAAGAACTTCTCCTTTCTGTCACAGCTCCCCCTATCAACAACAACTTTTCACATGTCTTCTCTTCCTTTACTGCTCCCCCTTTGATCATCAACCACTTGTTTTTCACATGTCTTCTCTCCCCCTTTGACATCAATGGCAAAGGGCTCATACTTGCAATTCTAATACATCACAATCATACCAGCTGCTCCCCCTTAGTAGCAGCTCCCCATCATCAATCCGGATCACAAGATATGACTGTGATATCCACCGGACTGATGCACATCAGTGCATCCTAGTTCATCACTGGAGGGGCCATGACCCCTAACTTCTCCCGGAGATATTCAAAAGAGTCCTTGGGAAGAGGTTTAGTAAAGATATCTGCAATCTGATCCTTTGAGGGAACATACTAATCTGACTTCTTCCTTGTTCACTTGTTCTCTCAAAAAGTGAAACTTGATAGATATGTGCTTAGTCTTAGAATGCAATACCAGATTCTTAGAAATATTAATTGCACTTGAATTATCACAGAAAATTGTGATAGGCTCCTCATATTCAACTTTAATGTCTCTTAGCATCTGCTTCATCCATAAGATTTAAGTGCAACTACCTGCTGCTGCAATGTATTCTGCTTCAGTTGTAGACAGAGATATTGCATCTTGTTTCTTGCTTAGCCAAGAAACCAATCTCTTCCCCAAAAAGAATGCTCCACCACTAGTGCTCTTCCGGTCATCCACATCTCCTGCCCAATCTGCATCTGTGTAAGCATGAAGAGAGAAATCCGGATCTCTAGAGTACCATAGACCATACTCAACTATTCCTTTCAGGTACCTAAAAATTCTTTTGATTGCCATAACATGAGATTCTCTAGGATCAGCCTGGAATCTTGCCACAAGACCAACAGCCTGCATTATATCTGGTCTAGTCTGAGTGAGATACAACAATCCACCAATCATTGATCTATACTTTGTCTGATCTGCCTTTGGGGAGTCATCATCTTTGCTCAACTTACATCCGGTTGCCATGGGAGTGTTCATTGGTTTTGAATCTTCCATACCATATTTCCTTAACAATTCTTTCACATATTTGGTCTGAGAAATGAAGATTCCTTTCTTTGTTTGAGTAATTTGCAGACCCAAGAAGAAATTCATTTCACCAAGCATAGACATTTCAAACTCACATTTCATCTGATTTACAAAAGTTTTGCACATACTATCTCTTCCTCCAAAAATGATATCATCTACAAACACTTCAATAATCAAAATGTTTTCATGATCAATTTTGAAATATAAGTTATTGTCAGCAGTACCTTTGCTAAATCCAATCTGCACAAGATGCTTATCCAACCTTTCATACCATGCTCTTGGGGCTTGCTTTAGTCCATACAATGCTTTCTTCAACTTGCAGACCATATCATTATTATCAGACAATTGAAATCCATCCGGTTGTTCAATGTAAACTTCTTCTTCCAGATCACCATTTAGGAAAGCAGACTTGACATCCATCTGATATACCTTGAAGTCTTTGAAGGCAGCAAATGCAAGAAATAATCTGACTACTTCAATTCTTGCCACCGGAGCAAAGGTCTCTTCAAAATCAATTCCTTCTATTTGAGAGTAGTCTTTGCAGACCAATCTAGCTTTGTTTCTGATAACTTCACCAGCTTCATTCAGTTTGTTCCGGAAGACCCATTTGGTTCCAATCACATTCCTGTCTCTAGGTCTGGGAACAAGATCCCAAGTATGATTTTTCTCAATTTGCATTAATTCATCTTTCATTGGTTTAGTCCAGTTTTCATCATTGTAGGCTTCATTTACTGTTTTAGGTTCAATCTTTGAAATCAGACAACATTCATCCTGATTTTGAGCAACATTCCTTCTAGTTTGCACACCTTTGCTTCTGTCACCTATGATCTGATCTTGAGAGTGGTTTAGTGTTACATACCTAGGAATTTTGGGAGTATCCTGCACTGCTGCTTCTTGATCAGGCTCATTCAAACCTATCTCTTCTTCCTGATTTACTGGATCAGGCTGACTCTGTCTTACCGAAGAGGATTGAGTTCCTTGAATCTGAACACCGTCTTGGTCATCTTCATCAAATTCATAAAATCTTGAGGGCTTCTCAATTCCTTCATCAACTTTCACATTAGTGCTTTCTATCATCTTCCTCAGTCTCTTATTGTAACACCGGTATGCTTTGCTTTGAGTGGAGTAACCCAAGAAAATTCCTTCATCACTTCTAGCATCAAACTTTCCTAGATCTTCATCTCTTTTGATATAACACTTGCTACCAAATACTCTGAAATATTTCACAGTAGGAGTGATGCCAAACCAGAGTTCGTAGGGGGTCTTACCGGTATTGTTTCTGATTTGAACTTGATTTAGAGTGTAGACTGCAGTGCTGATAGCTTCTTTCCAGAACATCTGAGGAACATTTGCTTCCAACATCATTGTCTTGGCAGCTTCCTGGATGGTCCGGTTCTTTCTTTCAACTACTCCATTCTGCTGTGGAGTCCTAGGAGCAGACAATTGTCTCCTTATACCCTGCTTCTCACAAAAGTCAATGAACTCACCAGATGTAATTTCACCACCTCTATCAGACCTTAGACATTTAAGTTTCAATCCGGTTTGATTCTCTACCATAGCTTTGAAGATTTTGAACTTTTCAAGGGCTTCTAATTTCTCTTTTAGGAAGGTAACCCACATCATCCGGGAATGGTCATCAATTAACAACATGAAATATCTATCACCTTGCAGACTCTTGATTCTTGTCGGACCACAGAGATCAGTATGTACTAATTCCAACAATCCGGTAGAGGACTGATCTTTGCTTTTGAAAGAGACTCTGCTCTGTTTACCTAGCTGACATTCTTTGCACAAACTATTTGTAGGTTTCATCAATTTTGGAAGGTCTCTTACAGCCTGAATATTGCTTATCTTGATGATGTTATCAAAATTCACATGACACATTCTTCTATGCCATAACCAACTTTGATCAACTTGAGCAAACAGACAACTTTTGTTTGAACCAACCAGATGAAAGATATTACCTTTTGTTTGAGCAGCGGATGCAATTTCAGTTCCGGAGCTTGTAAAGATTCTACATTTTCTATTTTTGAACCGGAGATCATAGCCTTTGTCCACTAACTGACCAACACTGAGAAGATTGTGCTTCAATCCTTCAACATATAGTACATTACCTGTTTTGCTCTTTCCATCAAAGGAAATAGTTCCCCTGCCTCTGATTCTACCAGCAGAATTATCACCAAACTTTACCATTCCTCCTTCATACCTTTCCAAATCTAAGAACTTATTCTTGTCACCAGTCATATGGTGAGAACACCCACTATCAATAACCCAATCATCCTTTTCTTCCACTTGAGCAGCCAAAGCTCTTTCCACAACCTTGTGATTGACAGATTCAGAGGATATTGAATCTTCTTCCTTGATGGCAATAAACACCCATTCATTTCTGGATTTGCTTCCTAGTTCGAATTCATCATCTGTTACTCCTTCATTGTCATCTTCTTCATGAACATAATAGCAGTTCTTTTGAAACCTTTGTCTGTTAGTATTAGACCTTGCAGATCTTTCCAGACATCTTGAAGCAAAATGACCAATCTTATTGCAGTTGAAACACTTAAAGGGTAGTTTTCCTTCATACTTACCGAATCCTCTGGGTAGTCTCTTTGCAATGAGGGCTTCAAGTTGAGCTGTTTCTGCTTCTTCTTCTTCCATGTCTCTTCTTGCTTGATCATACCATGACATCTTCCTTGATGAGTTTTCTCCCGGATCAAATCTCTATTTGCCTTTCACATAGGTACTGGCTTTGAAAGCAGATTCAGTCTTGGGAGGATCATCTCCAAACTCGGTCATTTCAAATGTAGCTAGTTTGCCAGCCAGTTGTTCTCTTGTGACAGTTGTGTGGGCTCTGAATTCATCAATGGCAGCAACCTTGATTTTGTAGGCAGCAGGAAGAGATCTTAGGATTTTGCAGACAATCTCATTTTCATCTAGAGTTCCACCGGCATTTCTAATTCCACATACCAGCTCATTCACTCTTGGCATAAAGGTAGTGATGTTTTCATCATCTCTCATCTTCAATCTTTCAAATTTCCCTTTCAGACTTTGCAACCTTGCACTTTTGACAAACTCATCTCCTTCATACTGAAGTTCCAGTTTAGTCAGGATCTCATATGCAGTTGGTAGGTCAATAACATTTGAGAGATCTGAATCATTCAATGCGCTTAGTAGGGCTTCCGTGGTCCGCAGATTATTTTCAGCATCTGTGATTTCATTCAGAGTTGTCGGACCACCTTGTGGAGGTACATATGGTTTTGAGACCATAGCCAAGTATGCTTTTCCCATACATTCCAAGTGACACTTCATGCGACCTTTCCAGAGAGTGAAGTTGGTTCCATCGAACTTCGGACTATCCTTCTTGTATGACGACATCTTGGATCTCCTCAAGCGGTTAAGCTCCTTTAGAGGAACTTGGCTCTGATACCAATTGTTGGATTTAAGGCATACAACTGAGAGGGGGGGGGTGAATCAGTTGTATAAAACTTCTTGTTCTTTCAAACACTTGATTCTTCGTTGTTAGTTAACAGCATATCAATTAATCATCCATGAAAGCATAATACATAAACACAAGAGCAGATAAACATCAACACATTGAACACCAAGATTTTGACGTGGAAAACCCGGTTAAGGGAAAAACCACGGGGTGATTAACCCAAGGATTATTCTCTGTTAGAAGAATAAGAAAAAGAATGGCACTTGCCAATTAGGGCTCACTGCCCGAGCACACTGCTCACAAAGAGGCCCACTGCCTACAAGGAGACACACTGTCTACAAAGTGATAAGAATCACAATCTTGAACTGGAGAATGACATCTCTACCATGTCCGGATCAGTTCCATTTAAGCCCAAAAACCTCTGCTCTGCCTTTCGCACTTCTCTTCGCTATGCCACACTCATCGACACAATCCACACTTCGAAATGAACTCACAAACCGTTATTTATACAAGACATCGACTTAGGAACAAACATCTAAGTCGGCAAACAACCATAAGAGTATCCGCAAGATGAATAACACATCCGGTCGGCCACCACAAGAACATTCGCAGGATGAACAACTCATCCGGTCGGCTAAATAGAGCAAGAACTTCATCCGGAAGAATATCTTCAATTCTGGGCTCTACTATCAATGCGGACCAACAATACAACCTCAACATGATCCAAGAACCTTCACAAGCCTGCCTGAATGACCAGGTACGTCCGCATTTCCTTTACTTACTGAAATCTCTTATCCTCCTTATCCAGAACTTCAAGAACACTGTCTGTCGCCACTGTCATAATGCAGGAGGTACTTCCGGACCTCCAAATTATACACAACTCGAGATGGCACATCACAAGGACATCCCAAAGACTCCTTCCAATCCACAGATTAGGATTATATAGTTCCGAACCTCACCGGACCTTTTTGTGATCCTCTGTCACCTCTGAATACTTGCCAGAACCGGTTCTACACCGACAGCCACAACTCCTTCAGATCTTCATGCGGACCTCTGAAATCTTAACTGAAGCATCTCAAGACTCATATCTACAAACCCTTTAATCCGCATCCTCCGGTTCCCATCCTATACAGTACATTTGCCTTCTTCTCATCACTGTTCTTTACTGTTCCTGACTGAGGCTAATTTTCTCAATATCCTCAGCACACAGCTCATCCAATCCTTCTTGTCAATGCAATGTGAGTATGTTGACATCAATGACAACACTGGTTCACCTCATACTTGCAACAAAAACATGTGATGATAACTTTGGTTTACCTTATGATCCCTATCCCAAAGTTGTTCCTCCCCATGAGGACACTTTGATGCAAGCGGATGATTTCATTGACACATTTCTTAATATCATACCACCAAAACTTCATTCTAATGCTCACTCTGGCCAAGATGAAGCATTAGAAAATGAAGAGCCACCACCACTTTGTCATTCCAATGCTCTCCTTGGCCAAGAGGAAGCGTTAGTGAATGAAGAGATCCCATCACCAAAGAACATTCCATGGGTAGATAATGATCTTTCACCTAACAATGATAAAATCTCTATCCATATCATAATGCATGAAACCTCTATGGATCATCCCACTAATCTTCTTCCTTTAGGTGATCATTCACACACCTTGGATATCACTAAGGAAGTGAAGACCCTTAATCTCCCTCCTTTGATTGAATATTCAAGTCATTTGGACATCACTAAGGATTTAAAAACATTGATTACCTCTCCTCACAACACCTTACCTTCCCCTCATTCCTATACTCTTTCTTCAAAAGATGTGGCACTAGTGGATGAGGAAAGGTCTCCTACATTAAAACTTTCTTAGATAGATACTGAGATCACTCAAACCAAATTCCTTCTCCCATCTCTCAAGAGCATAATGCATACAACTCAACAAGAAAACATCTCACCAATCATTGAATCAAACCATGAAGATCTTAAGAATGGACAACTTGAAAACAAGAACAAGAGTTGGGATATGGTACCTTATGTCCCACTTTCCTCTAACATTTGGGAGTGGGAAGATGACGATGATTTTCTTGATGACAACACTTAGTTCGATGGCACTACCAGGTAAGTATTTCTAATCCTTTACCTCCATGATGTGTTTCCCCCGTGATGTGTTATGTGTTGTTCAGGCCTCCTAGGATGACCCTTGATTCTCTTGTAAGGTCTAGGATACCAGGAGACTGCCTCTATTGTGACCTTCTTCTATTTGTATCATCATTCTTCTATATTGCTTCTCCTCTATTTTTCACTGTTGTGTGTTGTATCTTACGAACATAGAATTGCAGTTGGTAACTTGGGGGCACCCTCCTACGTGACTGTCCCTAAGGCATTTGTTTCTCCTCTCTTGATTTATTGTTTCCCTTCCTCTAGTGTTTCTATCTAGCGGGCGGATGACGAAAAACATATTATACTGATGCGGACCTAGCATCCCTTTAGAGAGAAATCAAAAATTGGACTTAGTTCCTATATGACGATGGGGTTGATATACATTATCTGATGCTTGGCTAGTAGAATCACTCCATGCACTTTGTCGTGTGATCTTGATGATGTCTTATCGCACTAATTAAAACATAACAATAATGTTGCTCTGTGCACTTCGTCTATCTTGAATCTTGCATTATGCATTGTTGTTTATCATGATTATATGGACACTAAAGCTTTTCTTGCAGGGATGTGTTTGTGGGAACATTTGGCGATCATAAAATACATGTCACCTCCAAGGGGCATTGGCTTTGCGAGGGCTTGTGTTCCCTTGTGTGTTTTCTTCCTACCTTAATGTGCTTTATATTGATACCTGATATCAACCACCTTAAGGTGGGGGCATATATAAGGTAAGTTGTCTATTGTAGATGTTAGCAATGTGCTTGTTCTCAGGTATAGTCTTAAAGACTGATGGCGATAAGTCCCTCCTGCACTCTGAGATTTGTTTGTAATCATTTAACCCCTCATTGCGAGGCGAGGATATCGCATCCCTTTTCTATCTTAAGCCCTCTACGGAGGCAGGGATGGTGTATTTCTCGTGGAGATTTCACATCCTGTCATTTTCAAAAAGTCCTCATCATGAGGTGGGGAGCGATTCTGTAACTAGCTCAACCCTTAAGCATTTCTTTGGTGATTGTTGTGGCAAAGCCCAATCATCGGTGTGTGCCTATAATGTGCCTGAGATGGTGTTAAACCTAGAAAGAAGAACACTCCATCGCTTGCCTGTCATGTTTTCTCTGTGTCTTCTAAGTGTGTGTGTATTGTGTGTTTGTTCCCAAGCATAGGACCTAAAAGACTGGTGGCAATGAGTCCCTCCTATGCTTTGGGATTTGTATGGCATGTTTGATTTGTATGGCATGCTTGATTTGTATTGCATGTTTGTTTCCCCATATGTAGTCTTAAAGACTGGTGGCGATGAGTCCCTCCTACATTATGGGTGGTGCGTTTACTTTCCTTGCACTTGCATCTGCATTTCATATATACAAAATGAAAAAGAAGAAAGAAAATCATCACTATCTTCACTACATTCATGGTATTCACTATGTTGTTCATGTCTTCAATGTTGTGTTCTTCATGTTTTGTGTGATTGTAACTATCTTCTCTATGTTTTACGTGCCTATTACTATCTTCTTTGTGATTGGTGTGTCTTCTTCGTGCTTCGCATGTCTGCTGTGTTTGTTGACCGTAGTTTAATGCATGTATTGGCCTTGCATTTATACATACATTAAAGTGGGGGCTAAATGTTACGTAAAAAAAATGTCCCCTTGGGGGCTTTTCCCTCTTAAGCTTTAGCTCCTGGGTTTTGTTTATGCATTTAGAGCATTTTTCATGTTAATCTGACATCCCGATGAGAAAACCCTAAATTTTCATGGCAAATGGGACTTAGGGGGTGCACTTGACATGATTCCTACCTGAAATAGGAGGGGAGGACTTGGGTGGCCGTGGCCTATTCCTACCCTATTTTAGGTCAGGCCTAATTTCTAAGTGTCGATTTATGACTGTTATTTAGGTCCTATACCGACACGGTAAGTTTCAATTATGAAATTCTTAGCAAGAATGTTTGTAGTTGCATATATAAGCATGTTTAGGCATTCATTTGTAAAATAGATGGATATGGTGAACTTGGAGCTTATGTGAAAGTGATTCAAGGCATTCATTGTGTGTTGTAGAGCAGAATTTGTGTTATTATTGTGTTTGTATTTGCAGATTTGGCATCCATCTCCTCATGGCATGAAGAGCTTCTTCCTCCCATGAGATCTTCACTACAAGGTGATATCAATTGTGTTTTCAATCATTTATCATTTGGATTTTACATCTATCCCATAGGGATACACACTCTTTATCTAACAATGGTGTTTGAAAGACTTGAATGTCTCTCCGGGGCTTGACTGAGGCAAGCCTATAAACACCACAACCCCTAACCCATTTTTCCGTGATTACAGGTTATAGGTTGCAGGAGCAGAAAAAGTAGAGTTGCAGGAGAGCAGTGTAGAGTGTCAGAATTGCAGATTAGAGAAGAAAATAGGGACCTAGACTTGGGCACCCGCTCATTAGTCCTCTGGATCCCAGAACTGGAAAATCTCCAGAACAACAGAAATAGGTTGAAGACAAGATTCCCAGATCCCAATAAAAAGTATGGCACTGGACTAGGGCGCCCGCTCATTAGTCCCTAATTTTTCCATTTTTTAAACTTTAAAATCTAGTACGCATTTAATTGTCATTTGATATCTCTGTGTGCGAGCATTTTCCATGATTTGTCTGTTTGCTTCCGAATTTGTATAATTAGGGTTTTGAGCATAATCGAGCTTAATTGAACAACAAAATCACATAATTCCAATTTTCCCCTATGTTCCAAGTGACTGAAGGCCTGATAGTAGACTTCCTACTTGGTTGAAGTCCTTGAATGTTTAGAGGTGAAAGGAGGATTCACACAAACTAGCAAAATCAACTCTAAACAATATGTAATTTTAAATTTTAATAATTTGTGATTATGAGTATACAAGTAAATAAAATATTCTTTATTTTGTTTAGTGAACATGGCTAAACTATTTAGACATACAGATAACAAAATTGTTAGATTACAATTATATTTAGAGGACTCATAGACCACATGGATTTATAGATCAAACTACAATATTATAGAGAAAAGTTTGATTCATATTAGAAATTTTTAAAGTGGTGTTAGTGTTTATTCTAGTGATACTTTAGCAACAATTCTTGCCCAAATGCAACAAAGTGTGTCTGGTAATGTTTCTTTGACTATTGTCCAACAAAATGTGCCCAA
Organism: Cunninghamia lanceolata; assembly: GCA_027924645.1. Lineage (NCBI taxonomy): Eukaryota > Viridiplantae > Streptophyta > Pinopsida > Cupressales > Cupressaceae > Cunninghamia > Cunninghamia lanceolata. Next base: position 7,567,125 of record BSBN01000209.1, read on the forward strand.
AGAATTTATTAAAAGAGATTGTTTTCCATAGTATGCACCTAGATCTAGTGTTAGGGGATATTAGGTCACTAGGTGCACATTCCCTCATTTGGAACCATTGATATACCCCAAACTTATTTTTGTTCATGGTCATTATCCTAATAACAACCAAATTCCATTATGTTTTGCACAACAGTTGTACATTAAGGTTTACTTAGGCCTCAACATCAACTATTTATATTTGCCTCCACATTTGGGATAGGGGTGTGGCAAGTATGAGATAGGAAAGCATACCACCATACAAATTGATAGCCTCATGAGTAGAGGAGATTGATTGATGAGAGGATTCATGTGATCTCTCCATCCCTTAGCATTCTTGGTGATTGTGTAGTTATTTCTTCCCAAATAGAAGCAATTGATGGTAGTACTAAGACTATTGTGCAAACACAAACCATATCTTCAGATTAGGTCAGAGAATACTTGATGATGCATCCATATAGGCTATCTACATCATGTGGACCATCATCATAGTCATATCACTATCATGTTGCTTCCATCTAATCCATAGAGGATCTTGACCATATTACAAATGATGGTTAGATTCATTGGTCAACACACTTTTTATCTAAGGACCTGATGAGGGTATATCAAGTGATATCACGACTTCTAGGCATCCCTTTGTCAAGTGTTGGTGATATGTGGGTCATGTCCTTGTAGATTTAGAGAGTTCGGCACTTGACTTCTAGCCTTGTGATGCAAATCGAGTCATATTCTCTATTGGGAAGGAATTGTACACCTCAATAGTGTCATCTACAAATCATTTTACTTCTCCTTAGTAGTCTATGGGTGATGCATTGGAGAAACTTTCATGAGGCATGGGTTTCATAGAGTTAATTTCATTAGGTTTGATGACATCTCACATTCCTTTGCACACATCATTGCTACAGTTATTAGATGAGAGATATTTAGTAGTGTTGGTTAACAAATTTGTCAATTTGATTTTATACTCCCTAGCCCACACCAATGACAATCCAACCAATAGTTGAGTCACTTGCAATGTTATTTGCAAGTGCTCTCTGCTTGTTCTACAAGGTGTAGCTACCTTTGAATAATATGCAATGAATGAAAATAGGGTATGCTTTTCACCAGGAAGTAGAAAAGGAAAACTAACAACTACCCATAACCATGGAAATAGATGTGAAAGATTGATTTAGAATGAAGTGAATGTAAGCAAAAATGATGCAAAGCCCACTTATCTCACACCCACGAATGGTAATGAATGATAAAAAGATAGTTATATTTCCCTTAACACATATTAGACGTAAGAAAGATATGAATCTGAAAATAGATGCAGCCATACACAACAGAAACACATTGAAGATTGACTACAAATCAACATAGGAAAAATTAGAGCTGAAGAAGGCATATACAGACATAAAATTCTGAAAATAACTCTTCATTTCTCTAATAAAATAAAGTTCAAAGTCTCTGAAATGCTCCTGTACATAGACTGAGTTAAGAAAAAAATTAACTGATTACATACTTAATAGAAAATCAACTAGCTTATCCTTCCCCTAATTCACAAAACAGCTAGAAAAAGATCCTGGGTTATGAGCCTTCGATGAGTTTTTAAAGGCTTCCCCCAATGAGACTCTTCAGTTTCCTATAACTACTTCTTTGAAACAATGGTGAATAAAAGAATCTCTTTCCTTTCGTAATTGTCTCTTGGTAAAATTTGTTACAAACAAAATATCATCTTTCCCGCAATGGTTTCTTGAAAAGGCAAAGTGAAAAGAGAAAAAGATTTTCTTCTCCCATAACATCCTCTTTAAAATGGCTTTTTATTTTCCTTTTTAAACATATTTTAAAGGTTACCTATTAAGTCCATGATGACTTAATTTTGTCATACCATTTGAAAAGTGAAATAACTAAATAAGATCTCGAGTCACTGATTTGTAACATGCTTTTCACTAGCATTAAACTTAAGATAAATTAACTAACTCAAAGACAACTTGCCTTCTCTAGCTCTGTGAGATTTGCACATACATTTCACATGTCCCCTGCCAGTAAGCTTTGTTTCTTCTTGACATTTACTTCACAAATATATTATCTACCACTACCACCATGACATTGAACAATCTTACTACCTCAAAAGCCTTCATGCTTCTAATTTTTGTACTCATAATCCATCTCTGGATATACTGGAACTCCTGTCACCGAACCCAGATCCATATCAGGGAGCCCTAAACAATTTGCACTAGACATTATGTCATTTTCTCTAGTAATTGTTACATTTTTGTAATAAGCTGCACAACAATGAGATGTATCCTTAGAGAATGCGCTTGAAGAACTTGGTATTACAGTAAGAGAACCTTCTCCATCATCCTTGGGAGAACTTGTTGCAACATCCACAATTTTCACATTGACTGCAGGCTGCTCTCTTCCTTTCAACTCTTTCTACCTTCAATGGTAATCAGGCTAATCACAAGGCTGCCACTGAAAGTAGCCCATGTATACCTCATGGTAACTCACATATACCATCCTTGTGGTTCTTTCATTCATCTGTCCCCATATTTACAAGCTTCTCCTTAGCTCTGATCACTCAAATGCACAAGCAGGTCTATCTTTCTGGTAATCGATACTCTTAGCAAGATGAGCGTGTATGTTATCCCCAAGTTTGCAATCACTACGATCTTTAAGGCACTTTTCTCAACCATTCACATGCTATGCATATCTTCCAGAATGATTTGTAATTATTGCATTTCATGAGAGAAAATTTCTTTGAGGAAAAGTATCAAACAGTTCAGATGCATTATTTATGACTCTAGATTTTGCATTCATGTCTATTAGGGCAGTTTGAACCATAATATCTACAAAATTTTGTGATAGATGTCCATAATCTTCTTTGAAAGTTCCTAATTTGGTGCAGGCTTAGAGGATGCTGGTAATGGTAGCGAAAATCTATTTTACACCCATCTATTGCATTGGCTTCAAGGTTTCTAAAGCTTCATCAACAAATCCATTTTGAACTTATCCTGTAGTGACAGCATTGCCGGAGCATTTCATATCATGATATTTGATATTTTCATGGTCATCCACAACTAACTAGAAAATCCTCATTTGAGCACGGCTTGGGGAATGCTATAATAGTAGTGACGTCTAGTTTTATTGCTACGAGTGCATTTGCTTGAAAGTTTATAAAGTTGTTTCAACAAATTGATACTATGCATAACCTATGATTAGTGCATTTAACGCCACTGTTCATATCTTCTAGTGTAACATTTTGAATGATACAAGCACTAGCAACCATAGGAAGCTCAAGGAATATGCCACTGGGAACAACTGAAGGGCTTAGAAAATTCTCAGGCATGAATCTTTTCTTTATGGTGTGAGATAAATCTGAGCACTGTAATGCTTACATATAAACCCTATCGGTTAAATCTCTCTGAGGCATTCTATCAAATAGTTCATGTGCCTTGTCTTCTACCTTTCAAAGTACTCATACATGTCTACCAAGGCATTTCCAACTATAGTATCTACAAAATCCTTAATTTCCATGTCTCCACGGTGAGCAGGAGTATCCCAGTGAAATCCAAAATATTCCCACAAATATATAAGGTTGTCAGGTCATCGGTCTATTTTAGAACTTCAGAACCAACAATGTCAGGAGTTCCAAAGTTTACAAAACCTCTGACAATGAATGGAGTCAGGTCATCAGGCTTTCTTTGAACTTTGGAACCATAGAGTCGGGAGTTCGGGAGTTCTCAAAACTCCCAACTCTCTGACTTATAAACTTTATTTTGTTTACCTTTCAAAGTGAAAAGGTCAAGAATCTGGTGATTTTAAGAACTTTGAACTTTACCATTGGAAATATTTGAAGTTCATGAACTTAGAAATCCCTTGACAATATTCATAAAGTTCAGTTTTTCAAATAAAGACTTTAGGATTGCTAGTAAATATTTGTCTTTTAATAAAGCTATCCCCCTTTAAATAATCTAACTTCAAAACTTTATGGGAGGTAAATAAAATCATTTCCCACAACAATGTATTCACCCACTCTTCTGAGAAAAATATTTTAATAACTCTGTGAAAAGTCAAACCTTGGAACTTTAAAACAGTGCTTCGGCTTAGAGACAAAAAAACTCCGTAACTTTAAAACCACAGTTTCATTTCTCATGAAATATGGACTACAAATTAATTGGACAATCATGAGAAAAACCTAGAAAACATTTAACCTCCAGCAACTAAGATGTCTAATTTTTGCTTTATTTGTGAATCATGGATGGGAAAAAGTGAAGTTAAAAATCTTGCAAACAGTAAAGCATTTTGGCATGAAAATTGGCCAGATTGGGTGAAATAGGGTTAGGATCATGCCCATAAGATGATTTTAAACCAGCTCACATAGATTTTGAGAATTAATTATTTTCATGTTTTGGCAGGCCCAAGGACATATACAGGAATGCACTAAAATTTTGAAAATTTTCAAGTTCAAATTCTTGGGGCAATAACAGGCTCTGATTCGGGATGAGGACTGCAAAGGACAAAGCAAGGAACCTAGAATCTCAAGTATAGACCAGTGCTTAAATCCAAGGGGCAATAGAGTCAAAGAGCACGAGAGGCAAAGGAGCCAGAGCAAGCCAAAAATAGGACAGGCAGGAAAGGAAACTACACTAACAACACCACAAAAACTCCTAATATATACATGGTCAGGAAGACCCTACCTCAAATGACTCCAAGATTATCATGCAAACCTATTAATAGGATAGGAGAAGTAGCTGTAAAATAATGCTTGATGAATGAAGAGATCATGAGCAGCCAGTTACCAACTTGTGACCACCAAGATCAAAGTGATGTGATATCAGAATGCACTTGATTTTTCCAGCAAGGAGAAACCAGCCCTCGAATTGGACATCCCACATAACAACTATGACGTAAAGACCCTTCTTTGGTACTGTATGTAGAAGTGACTACCCCAACATGTTCCTACATATAATCATTCCCCACAGTAGACAAATTGATATCCCCCACCTGAAAGTAACCACTTGAATCACTAGAAGGCCAATCCTTAGCCACTTGTGTCTCATTCAAGAATGGAAGTAGATTAGGCTCAACACCTGCATTGCAAACAATATTTTCATGTGGCTGAAGATCACCTCCCACTAGAACAATCTCCTCTTTTTCAACAATGTCATGACACACTTCATATTCTCTATCTTTAACTTGCAAATTAGACATGACAACCTCTTCTCCACACAAAAACTCATCCTCACTTGCATTGGGGCACCAATTCGGAATATACACAATATGGGGTTCATCATGTTTATCCATTTGATCATTTTCATTAAAGCTATTATGGCTACCCACAACATCACCTTTCAATTTTTGTTTAAAAATTTTGGCATCCAAATTTTCAAAATGAGAGGATTCAAAAGTAAAATCATTCCTAACCTCTTCTTGTAGCCATACTTTTGTATCATCTAGCTCAGGAAATGTGAATGCTTCATATTCAGCTTGCATGCACTTCAGAGAATGGATATTCAACACCTCATCTTTATGTTGTGCGTCCTCTAATTGTTTTTCATCATTGGTAAAAGTGAATGATTCCATTTCTGCAAAAGATAAGGATGACAAAACAACACTATTTGCATTACCCTCATTACAATTTGCATCATGAGAGGATGGTTCACCATTTGAGGGGCTTTCAGATTCATCTTTATCTTCTTCATAATGGAAGTAAAAGGCTTCAATTCTTCTATCTACATGAGGCTTAACTTCTACATTGCTTACCTTATCTCTACCAAAGTGCTTTGGATCAAAAATAGAGAGATTAAAACTTTCAGCAGAAGGAGGCTATGTAGTTCAAAAACCTACATGCTAAAAACTTAGTTTGTGCATGATAGGCTTCCTCACATATTTACAAATCAAATTATCTACAACCTAATTTTCTTTCCATAACCCACTTAATATCAAATCATCTTCTATTTTTATAACCTCTTGTTGTGCAACTTTAATGTCATTCACTTTACTCCATTTCAAATCAAATTGAACATCAGGATGCAAAGAGGAAATAAAAGTACAAAGCTGAAGTTTCTCACTTGGTTGAATGGAGGTAGGAATCTTTCTGAGTAGCCTATTGAACCTATGCACAAAATCTCTAATGGGTTCACCTTCTTTCTTTTGTATGTGGAAAATTTGATATAGCAAAGCAGTTTCATCAACAGAACCCTTATATCTTCCTAAGAACTTACTTTTCAAAGAGTCCCAATTAGTAATACACCTATCTTCTAAATAATGAAACCAATCTATTGCAGGCCCAATAAGAGATTCAATAAATAATCTTACAAAAACATTTTCTTCACTTACCCCCAAAACACCGCATGCAACAGTGAATGCTAAAATGTGATTTTATGCATCTTGATGGTTTTCTCCACTGAACTTCAGAAAGTACTTTCTTGATCCTTCAAGCAATGGTGAATATCATGGCAAAGAAAGAGGTCCAAAGTGACTTCCCCACAACTAAGAAGAAATCAATGCCATAATGTGTTGGGAATTAAAGTGTCTCAACCTTGGTAATTCCTTATATTATTAATGTTTGTATTTATTATTTAATTGCCTATGTTGTAAATATTTTTAAATTTCATATTGTCATATTGTGGGATGTGGCATGATGATGTGTCAATCCCGCATGGAATATGACAACTTGTAATTTTGTCCTCACATGAGGAGATAGGTGACCCACTTTGTGGTAGGAGCATTTTGCCATGTGTCAGAATCTTCCATATTATGTAAGGGAATATTGACTGAAATGGTTATGACGGATTCCTATGACAGAATATATGACATGTAAGAGTCAGAAATAGAAGTTTGTAAGACAGGTGAAGACATGTGTCATGAAGCATCTTTGAAAAAGGCATATTTGGGCACCCCAAGGTGGACTATGACATGTTGTAAGAGAATATGCTATTTATAGCATGTGTATGATAGATTCTCTTACAGCTATAAGTTGTAACTACTGTGACAGATTCTATGATGGTCATAAGTGTCATAAGAGCATTTGTCATAGCCCATTTTGGAAATAGGTGACATCTTTGGGATGGGAGATGTGGACAAGTGTCAGGTACATTCTACAATGTTGACCAAGTGTCCCTAGGCATGGATTTTGGGCCATGAGGCCAAGTTGGACGCCCATCCCAAGATAGGACCTATTTTGCCTTGTATTTTCTATATAAACAAGTGCTTGGAGATGGAGTTGGTATTACAGGTTTACAGGTACTGTTATGTTGTCAGATTGACTCCAGATACAAGTGTCGAAGACCATTGAAGCTTGCATTGCAAGTGTATTGTAAACATTCTTTCAGATTTGTTAATACATTGTGCAGATTTCTAAGTGTGGGGTTTTCACCTGATAAGGGTTTTCCCCACCATATATCTTTGTCTCTCTTCTTCTGTCTTCTTTTTGGTTCATGTGTATTGCTGCAATATCTCATTTAGATGTTCTATGTTGCTGTAGTTGTAAGGAATAATTTGAATTTGCATAGTCCTCTCATTAGATTAGTGTAGGAAGCGATTTCCACACACCTAGCTTCCTTTCAGTTGGTATCAGAGCTTGATCACCTTTGGTCCTAGTTGTTGGGTAGGGGTTTTTTGAGTTGATCTTAAGTTGAGTGGATTTCTGTATAGAGTAATTTGTTTTCTATTACAGCAAGGAGATGGCAAGCACATCCGGACAAATGGAAGTGGAGAAGTTTAATGGCACTAATTTCAAGCTATGGAAACTCAAAATGGAAGACATGCTTGTTGATCGAGACCTTTAGGAAACTGTTACCAGAACTAAAGCAACTGTAATGCAACAAGCTGATTGGGATCTCAAGGATCGGAAGGCTAAGGGTCTCATAAGACTTTGTCTTGTTGATTCTGTGTTGTTAAATATCCATGAGGAGAAAACTGCAACCTTGCTTTGGAAGATGTTGGGAGATGTGTATCAAGCCAAATCCTTGGTTAATAAACTTTTTTTGAGAAAGAAGTTGTATTCTCTTTGAATGGATGACGAAGGATTCACTACTGAACATATGAATTCTTTTAACATGTTGGTTGCACAGTTGACATCTATTGGTGTAAAGATGTAGGAGGAGGATTGGTGTATGACCCTACTTTGTTCTTTGCCAGACTCATGGGATCACCTTGTCATGGCTATTGGAAGCACCACATCCACATTCAAGATGGAAGATGTGGTATCTATGTTGTTATCTAAAGAGATGCAGAGGAAGTCTTCTGATGCAGCCAAAGAGGCTCTTGCAGTTAGTGGAAGACCCAAGGAGAAATGGAAAAAGAAGGACAAGAAAGATGAGAAGGGTAGATCCAAATCTCGTGGGAGATCCAAATCTCCTAGAAAGTCCAAGGCTATATGTTGCAACTGTGGTAAATCTGGGCATTTATGAAAGGAATGCAAAGAGGAGAAGAAGAAGAAGAAGAAAGCTCCTAATTCAAATTCTGACAAATCACAAGATGATGGTGATGCTTTCATCGCATCCCTGGAAACCCATGCATCTGATGATGTGTGGCTGATTGACTCTGGTGCATCATTCCACATGACCTCACATCAAGATTGGTTCACTAAGTATGAGGATTTCGATGGTGGAAAGGTGTACTTGGGTGACGACTCTCATCTGAAGATTATTGGTCATAGAAGAGTCTCTATCCGATTCCCTGATGGTTGAGTGAAGGGGATCTCTAGGGTTATGCACATCCCAGGCTTAGCACGGAACCTGCTTTCTGTAAGTAGTTTGAATGATGCAAGTATGTAGGTTATCTTTTCAAAAGAAGGATGTAGGATGACTAGAGGAGCTATAGTGCTCGCTAAGGATACTAGGAGAGGTACTCTATTTAAGCTGGAGGCATGCATTTCACAATGCAATAGTTCTTCTAATTCAAAGAAGAGGGCAGCAGTCACTTCATCCCCACCATCTGAACAAGCAGTCAAGAGATCCATTGTTTCTAGTTTTGATGTTTGTAATCATGCCTTGGAAGTTAAACTTCCTGTTGAAAAGACAATGTTATGGCATAAGAGATTTGGTCACATTGGTGAGAAGGGTCTACATACCCTAAAAAATAAAAACCTTGTTGAGGGGTTAGATGATTGTAATCTTGAGTTTGACTTTTGTGAACATTGCATTTATGGAAAGCAAAATCATGTTCAATTTTATTCGAGTTCTCACAAGTCTTCTGGTGTGTTGGACCTTGTTCATTCTAATGTATTTGGTCCTATTAATGTTCCTTCGTTATCAAAATCTATATATTTTGTATCTTTTATAGATGACTACAGTAGAAGGACATGGATTTATTTTCTCAAAAGCAAATATGAAGTCTATAGTAAGTTTAAGGAGTTTAAGGCCTTTGCTGAAAATTAGACTGGTAAGAAGATTAAGTGTTTGAGAACTGACAACGGTGGTGAGTTATGTTCTATAGAATTCAATAAATATTGCAAGGAACTTGGGATTGAAGGACATAAGACAACTCCATACACCTTGCAGCAACATGGAGTTGTAGAAAGGATGAACATGACACTGATGGAGAAGGCTAGGAGTATGCTTAATGGAGTTGGCCTAAAACAAAAGTTTTGGGCTGAAGTTGTTGCCACTGCTTGCTATCTTGTTAATAGATCTCCTACATCATCTCTTGTTGGAAAGACACCCATGGAGGTGTGGTCTAGTAGAAATCCTTCAATAAGGCATCTTCGTGTTTTTGGTTGTAAGGCATATGCACATATGCCTAGGGAGAAGCGGTTAAAATTGGAGAACAAGGTTGTTAAGTGTATCTTCATTTGCTATGGTGTCGGTGTGAAAGGATACAAGCTTTGGGACCCTGTGGCTGGAAAAGTGTTGTATAGCAGAAGTGTTATGTTCAGAGAGCTTACACCTTCTTCCATTGTTTTACAGCTAGAAAAAAAAGAAAAGAAAGAGGATGTTGTTCAGTTTCCTCTCACCCCTGAGAAGACTAAATAGAAAGACAATGTTGGACCTAATGATGAGGAGAGCTCTAGCAGCTCTGAAAGCTTAGATGAAGAAGCTAAACCTCAACCTCAGCTCTTGAGGAGGTCTACACGGATAAGAAAGCAACCTGAAAGGGTTGGTTTTACATTGCTTGATTCGAGTTGTGTTTTTTCTTTGCTTACTAACAGTGATGAACCTAGAACTGTATCAGAGGCTATGGACATGAAAGATGCAAGTTCCTAGAAGGAGGCCATGGAGGATGAAATGGCTTCTTTGGAAAAGAATCAAACTTGGGACTTGGTGCCTTTGCCTCCTGGATGGAAACCTGTTGGATGCAAATGGTTGTTCAAGAAGAAATTTGGTGCAGATGGCAGTGTTGAGAAGTATAAAGCCAGATTGGTTGCGAAGGGGTATTCACAAGTGGAGGATATAGATTATGGTGAGATCTTCTCTCTCATTGTAAATATGACATCCATTCGATTCTTGTTGTCTCTCGCAACAACTTATGACTTGCAGGTAGAATAGATGGATTTGAAGACAACTTTCCTTCATGGTGATTTGGAGGAAGAAATCTACATGTCATAGCTAGAGCATTACATGGTGAAAGGTAAAGAAAATCTGGTTTGCAAACTTAAGAAGTCTTTGTATGATTTGAAGCAATCCCCTAGGAGATGGTACTTGAAGTTTGATGCCTTTGTGTTGTCAATTAGATTTGTGAGATCAAAATCATATCACTGTGTGTATTATAAGTTTGATGGTGATCGTATTCTCATTGTTGCACTGTATGTTGATGATATGTTGCTCATTGAGAAGAGAAAGAATATGATTTCTAATTTTAAATCTCAGTTGTCAGCACAGTTTGAAATGAAAGATTTAGGGGTAGCTAGGTACATTCTAGGAATGGAAACCAAAAGAGATAGAACCAACAGAAAACTTTGGTTAAGCCAGAGTAAGTATGTGAAGACCATGTTGGATAGGTTCAACATGGCAGATTGTCGACCATTGTGTGTTCCCATTTCTTTGGGGACAAAGTTGGCTGTTGAGGATTGTCCAAAATCTCCTAGTGAGGTGGAGGACATGAGTAGAGTACCTTATGCTAGTGCTATTGGCAGTTTGATGTATGCTATGGTCTACACAAGACTAGACATTGCCCCAGTAGTGGGAGTCCTTAGTTGATTTATGGCTAATCTTGGACGAGTTCATTAGGATGTAGTTAAGCGAGTGTTCAGATATTTTAGGGGTACTTCTGAGTATTCCATTTGCTATCATGGTAATGTTTCAAGACCTCCGTATTCTATTGATATTCATGGATTTGTGGATTCAGATTGGGCAGGTGACATTGACAGCTGGAGATCCACTAGTGCTTATGTGTTTACACTATTTGGTGGTGCTATTAGTTGGATGAGTAAGCAACAACCTATTGTTGCTTTGTCCATGACAGAAGCTGAGTATATGGTAGCAACTCATGCTTGTAAGGAAGCCATTTGGCTTAAGAGATTGTGTTCTGATATTGGTGTTGATGCAGGTCAGATCATGATCAGTTGTGATAGTCAGAGTGCAATTTGCCTTGCAAAGAATCCAACTTTCCATGCTAGAACAAAGCACATTGATGTTCAGTTTCACTTAATACGAGACATGGTTGATGATGGAAAGGTAAATTTGGAGAAGGTAGATACTTTAAAGAATGTTGCAGATGCATTGACGAAGCTAGTGGGCACAGAAAAGTTCAGATGGTGTTCGGAGTCTATCAGCCTCTCGGCCTATAGCAGTTAAATCATGTTTTCCTATTGGCTCTTACAAGGTGTTCGACAAGTGGGAGAATGTTGGGAATTAAGGTGTCTCAACCTTGGTAATTCCTTACATTATTAATTTGTATTTATTTTTTAATTGCCTATGTTGTAAATATTTGTAAATTTCATATTGTCATATTGTGGGATGTGGCATGGTGATGTGTCAATCCTACATGGAATATGACAACTTATAATTTTGTCCTCACATGAAGAGATAGGCGTCCCACTTTGTGGTAGGAGCATTTTTCCATGTGTCAGCATCTTCCATGTTGTGTAAGGGAATATTGACCAAAACAGTTATGACGGATTCCTATGACAGAATCTATGACATGTAAGAGTCAAAAATAGAAGTTTGTAAGACAGGTGAGGACATGTGTCATGAAGCATCTTTGAAAAAAGGCATATTTGGGCACCCCAAGGTGGACTATAACATGTTGTAAGAGAATATGCTATTTATAGCATGTGTATGACAAATTCTCTTACAGCTGTAAGTTGTAACTACTATGACAAATTCTATGATGGTCATAAGTGTCGTAAGAGCATCTATCATAGCCCATTTTGGAAATAGGTGACCTCTTTGGGATGGGAGATGTGGACAAGTGTCAGCCACATTCTACAATGTTGACCAAGTGTCCCTAGGTGTGGATTTTGGGCCATGAGGCCAAGTTGGATGCCCATCCCAAGATAGGACCTATTTTGCCTTGTATTTTTTATATAAACATGTGCTTGGAGATGGAGTTGGTATTACAGGTTTTCAGGTACTGTTATGCTGTCAAATTGACTCTAGATACGAGTGTCAAAGACCATTGAAGCTTGCATTGCAAGTGTATTGTAAACATTCTTTCAGATTTGTTAATACATTGTGTAGGTTTCTGAGTGTGGGGTTTTTCACCCGATAAGGGTTTTCCCCACCATATATCTTTGTCTCTCTTCTTTTGTCTTCTTTCTAGTTCATGTGTATTACGATAATATCTCATTTTGGTGTTCTATGTTGCTGTAGTTGTAAGGAATAATTTGAATTTGCATAGCCCTCTCCTCATTAGATTAGTGTAGGAAGCGATTTCTGCACACCTAGCTTCCATTCATAATGCAAATCTAAAAAATAAATCAGCAGAGGTCTTTGCTGGAACCAAATGCTTCTGAATACTTTCCACTTCAGAGAGCCACCAACCTCCATCCTTGGGGAGGCACCTTTAAATTTCTAGGAAAACAAAAGCACCATTCTTCAATTTTGAATTCCCCAACGGAGTCGCCAAAAATCTGTTGGTTAACAAATTTGTCACTTTGATTTTATACTCACTAGCCCACACCAATGACAATCTGACCAGCAGTTGAGTCACTTGCAATGTTATTTGCAAGTGCTCTCTGCTTGTTTTACAAGGTGTAGCTACCTTTGAATAATATGCAATGAATGAAAACAAGGTATACTTTTCTCTAGAAAGCAGAAAAGGCAAACTAACACCTACCCATAACCATGGAAATAGATGCGAACAATTGATTTAGAATGAAGTGAATGCAAGCAAAAATGATGCAAAGCCCACTTATCTCACACCCACAAATGGTAATGAATGATAAAAAGATAGTTATATTTCCCTTAACACATATTAGATGTATAAAAAATATGAATATGAAAATAGATACAGCCATACACAACAGAAACACATTGAAGATCAACTACAAATCAACATAGGAAAAATTGCAGTTGAAGAAGGCATATACAGACACAAAATTCTAGAAATAACTCTTCATTTCTCCAATAAAACAAAGTTCAAAGTCTCTGGAATGCTCCTATACATAGACTGAGTTAAGAAAAACAATAAATGATTACATACTTAATAGAAAATAAACTAGCTCCTCCTTCCCCTATTTCACAAAATAGATTGAAAAAGATCCTGGGTTATGAGACCTTGATGAGTTTTTAAAGGCTTCCCCCCAATGAGACTCTTTAGTTTCCTATAACTACTTCTTTGAAACAATGGTGAATAAAAGAAACTCTTTCCTTTCGTAACTACCTCTTGGTAAAATCTATTACAAACAAAATATCCTCTTTCCCGCAATGGTTTATGGAAAAGGCAAAGTGAAAAGAGAAAAATCTTTTCTTCTCCCATAACATCCTCTTTAAAATGGCTTTTTATTTTCATTTTTAAACATATTTTAAAGGTTACCTATTAAGTCCATGATGACTTTATTTTTTCATACCATTTGAAAAGTGAAATAACTAAATAAGATTTTGAGTCACTGATTTGTAACATGCTTTCCACTAGCATTAAACTTAAGCTAAATTAACTGACTCAAAAACAACTTGCCTTCTCTAGCTTTGTGAGATTTGCACATACATTTCACATGTCCCCTGCCAATAAGCTTTGTTTCTTCTTGACATTTACTTCACAAATATATTATCTACCACTACCACCATGACATTGAACAATTTTACTGCCTCAAAAGCCTTCATGCTTCTAATTTATGTATTCATAATCCATCAAGCTGGATATACTGGAACTCCTGTCACCGAACCCAAATCCATATCAGGGAGCCATAAATAATTTGTACTAGACATTATGTCATTTTCTATAGTAATTGTTGCATCTTTGTAATAATCTACATAGCTATGAGATGTATCCTCAGAGAATGTGCTTGAAGAAATTGGTATTATAGTAAGAGATCCTTCCCCATCATCCTTGGGAGAACTTGTTGCAACATCCACAATTTTCACATTGATTGCCTGCTCTTTTCCTTTCAACTCTTTCTGCCTTCAATGGTAATTAGGCTAATCAAAAGGCTGCCACCAAAAGTAGCCCCTGTATACCTCATGGTAACTCACATATACTATCCTTGTGTTTCTTTCATTCATCTGTCCCCATATTTACAAGATTCTCCTTAGCTCTGATCACTCAAATGCACAAGCAGATCTGTCTTTCTGGTCATCAATACTCTTAGCAAGATGAGCTTGTATGTTATCCCCAAGTCTACAATCATTCTGATCTTTAAGGTGCTTTGCTCAACCATTCACATGCTGTGTATCTACTAGAACGATTTGTAATTATTACATTTCATGAGAGCGAATTTCTTCGAGGACAAGCGTCAAATAGTTCAGATGCATTATTTATGACTCTAGATTTTGCATTCATGTCTATTAGGGCAGTTTGAACCATAATATCTACAAAATTTTGTGATATATGTCCATAATCTACTTTGAAGTTCCTAATTTTGTGCGGGCTCAGAGGACGCTGGTAATGGTAGCAAAAACTGGGTTTACACCCATCCATTGCATTAGCTTCAAGGTTTCTAAAGCTTCATCAACAAATCCATTTTGAACTTATCCTACAGTGACAACATTGCCAGAGCATTTCAAATCATGATATTTGATATTTTGATAGTTATCCACAACTAACTGGAAAATCCTCATTTGAGCACGGCTTGGGGAATGCTACAATAATAGCAACGTCTAGTTTTACTGCTATGAGTGCATTTTCTTGAAAGTTGATAAAGTTGTTTCAACAAATTGATACTATGCATAACCTATGATCAACATATTTAATGCCACTATTCACCTCTTCTAGTGCATCATTTCAAATGATACAAGCACTAGCAACCATAGGAGGCTCAAGGAATATGGTGTTGGGAACAACCAAAGGGCATAAAAAATTCTCAGGCGTGAATCTTTTCTTTATGGCATGAGATAAATCTGAGCACTGTAATGCTTACATATAAACCCTATCGGCTAAATCTCTCTGAGGTGTTCTATCAAATAGTTCATATGCCTTGTCTTCTGCCTTTCATAGTACTCATACATATCTGTCGAGGTGTTTCCAACTATAGTATCTACAAAATCCTTAATTTCCATGTCTCCACGATGAGCAGGAGTATCCCAGTGAAACCCTAAATATTCCTGTAAATATATAAGCTTGTTGGTCCGTCGACCTATTTTAGAACTTTAGAACCAACAATGTCGGGAGTTCCAAAGTTTACAAAAGCTCCGACAATGAATCGAGTCAGGTCATCAGGCTTTCTTTGAACTTTGGAACCATAGAGTCGGGAGTTCTCAAAACTCCTAACTCTCTGACTTATAAACTTTATTTTGTTTACCTTTCGAAGTGAAAAGGTCGGGCATCTAGTGATTTTAAGAACTTTGAACTTCACCATCAAAAATATTTGAAGTTCATGAACTTAGAAATCCCTGGACAATATTCATAAAGTTCACTTTTTCAAATAAAGACTTTAGGACTACTAGTAAATATTTGTCTTTTAATAAAGCTATCCTCCCTTTAAATAATCTAACTTGAAAAATTTATGGGAGGTAAATAAAATTATTTCCCACAACAATGTATTCACCCACTCTTCCGAGAGAAATATTTTAATAACTCCATGAAAAGTCAAACCTTGGGACTTTATACCAGTGCTTCGGCTTAGAGACAAAAAAAATCCGTAACTTTAAAACCACACCTCCATTTCTCATGAAATTTGGACTACAAATTAATTGGACAATCTTGAGAAAAACCCAGAAAACATTTAACCTCCAGCAACAAAGATGTCTGATTTTTGCTTTGTTTGTGAATCATGGACAGGAAAAAAATGATGTTAAAAATCTCGCAAACGGTAAAGAATTTTGGCATGAAAATTGGCTAGATTGGGTGAAATAGGGTTAGGATCACGCCCATATGATTATTTTAAACCAGTTCACATAGATTTTGAGAATTAACTATTTTCATGTTTTGGCAGGCTCAAGGACATATACAGGAATGCACTAAAAAATTGAAATTTTTCAAGTTCAAATTTTGGGGGCAACAAGTAGAGGTAGAGGTTTTTGTACATACTATATGTACATATGTGTTAACATATACAAATTTGGCTAGAGATTGTGTACCTCTTGGTATAGCAACACAAGTATAAAATTTAAGTTTTTTAAGTTAATATTTATGTTTTAAAATTTAAATCATATGTATGAAGTCCTACACAATTATTATTTGAAATATTTTTTTCTTTTTTATATGCATGTAGCTCAAGGTAGTAGTTGATACTCCTAGTTTGAGCACAAGGCGTGTAAACATGCATGCTTCACTCAACGAAAGTGGGTAAGTGAGATAATTTATGTATACATTCTAACTTCACAATCAAATTGAAATATATAAATATCATGTATGTATGAAACATATATGTTCTAATTTAATTGTTTGTGTACATTTTTGTAGGGCTCTATTAATCTATCAAAGCATGATTCTCACTCTGAGGGTCGCTTGACTAGGAGCTGAGTTGATGATCAAATGAGCTAGTTTATATTACATGACATACATTTATTTTATGTTTATATTTGACATGGACATTTATATTTTACATTTTACATGGACATGTTTATGTTTTATATTTGACATGGACAAATGTTATAGTTGGCATGTGTTTATTTTATGTTGATATTTGACTTAATGAGTTAATAGTTGATATTTGATTGTTGATATTTACAATCAAATTGAAACATATATAAATATCATTTATTTACTTGAGCTATAATTATATACAATAAAAAATAAAGGTAAAATATGAAATCAAGACAAAAACAAGTATAATGTACACGCACTTGTACAAATTTATTGTTTGATACAAGATCAAGTACATAATATGTAATGAAATCAACTTAATATAAATTGTACAATCACTTAATTAAACAAGTACTCTAATTATATACAATAAAATCAAGGTAATTTATGAAATTATTGCAAAAACAAGTATAATACACATAACTTACAGTACAATTTTTTGTGTGATACAAGATCAAGTACATAATATGTAATGAAATCAACATATATTGTAATTTGAAATCATGACCTAATTATATGAACAATGAAATCAACTTAAATATACAATCATTAAATTAAACAAGTACTCTAATTATATACAATAAAATCAATGTACTTTATGAAATCAGGACAAAAACAAGTATAATACATGTAACTTGTACAAATTTGTTGTGCGATACATTATCAAATACATAATATATAATGAAATCAACTTTATATAAATTATAATTTGAAATTAGGACCTAATTATATGAACAATGAAATCAACTTATAAACAATCAATTAATTAAACAAGTACTCTAATTATATACAAGCAATTAATTAAACAAGTACTCTAATTATATACAATCAATTAATTAAACAAATACTCTAATTATATACAACAAAATCAAAGTAATTTATGAAATTGAGACAAAAACAAGTATAATACATGGAACTTATACAAATTTGTCTTGCTATATAAAATCAAGTACATAATATGTGATGAAATCAACTTATATAAATTATAATTTGAAATCAAGACCTAATTATATGAACAATGAAACCAATTTATATACAATCAATTAATTAAACAAGTACTCTAATTATCTACAATAAAATCAAGATAATTTATGAAATAAAAATAAAAACAAGTATAATACATGTAACTTGTACAAATTTATTGTGTGATACATGATCAATTTATATATTTGTGTATAATCAAATCAACTTATTTGTACAATTAACTTAAATTTTTACATGAAATCAACTTATTTGTACAATCAAATCAACTTATTTATGTACAATGAAATCGAAACCTATATAAATATGAATATGGACTACTGCTTTTTGTAAAGGGTTTCGGGTACCCTTCAAAACTTGTTTTGCCATATAATCAAAAACTTATATAAATATGAAATCATATTATATATAAAATGGAATCAAGGTAATGAAATCAAGACCTAATTATATAAAATGGAATCAAGGTAATTATATTCAATGAAATCAAGTTAAATATACAATCAAGACAAAAATATGACACAAACAAGTATAATACACATATAATCAACTTACAAGTATAATACACATATTTTTGTTTCCTTTTAATTTTGGTTTTGGAAAATACCCATGAAGCTTATTTCCTCTAAAATATCTTGGAGAATGATTGAGAACATCCAAAGTTTCCAATAAGGCTAAAAATAGTAGAGTTTTCATTTTTAGTAAGTTTACATTTGAGCATGTATGGGCTTGAAATTTTCTCCAAATCCACATAATTGCCAAATGAACATTTTAGGTGAGTTTTGACCCAAGGTAATGTTTGGGTGTCAAGATATTAAAGTTTCCAATTTTTGAAAAGCTTGAAAAAGTTTCAAAGTCAATTTGGGGGCACCTAGAGGTCATTTTTGGCCCCAAAAAATATCTAAAATTGATATAACTAGCACAATGGGTTATGTTTTCATAGATATTTTTATGATCTTTCTAACACATCAAACGACCTCCTGGATCAAAAGTTATGGCCTTCAGAAGTTGGGCATCCCATATTGGACACATAAAAGAGCTATAAGGGGGAGTTACAAATGTTGATGTGTGTTTTGATGTCATAAGACATCTTTGATTGGAGATAATTTGGGCACCACTTTTGGGTGATTTTTTTTGAACACCCAGAATACTGAGAGGGGGGGTGAATCAGTATTCTTTTAAACCATACACTCATTAAATCATTAATCCATTTTCCCACTCAACAACATTAAAGCAAATTGAACATAGCATGAACAACCACAAGGCATGACACATGAACACCAATATTTTTACGTGGAAAACCTAAAAAGGAAAAACCATGGTGAGTGTTAGCTCACAATATATTATGTAGTAACAATATTGAATTACAAAGAGGCTTACTGCTCAAAAGGACTCACTCTCCAAGATGCTCACTACAAATAGGCTCACTGCCAAGGGGCGACTCACTACCAAAAGAAAAAAGGAGATAGAAGGGTGGCTCATTGCCAAAATGAACTGCTAGAAGTGCATATGCAAATGCATGATTACAGCTCCAATGATGCTCAGAAAACTATCTCAAAACTCTTCATCTTGAACTGCTCTATTACTCTGCTCTATACTTACATGAAAATAAGATTTCTCTTTTTCTGCACTTGTCGTATTCAAAAAATTACATTTTTTTGCATGTCACACACACCTACATATTCACACACACATCATTCAAACATCAAATTGGATCTCATATATATATCTGCAACACTTAGAATCTTCACATCAGGTTGGCCTACTAAGATGAAGCGTGTAGTTAATCAACATGTAGCTTGTCGGCCAAATTCATTTACCAAAATACTCTATGGACCCAATTTACATTTGAAACACATTCTCATATGTTGGCTCCCATTGTAGAACCACTTAGGTTAAAGTTCCTATCAATAGAACTTACAACATACAAATCAAACTAATAGGTCAGCCTCAAACACAGACTGTCACTGGTTCAGTCTAACTATCAGATCATAACTTTTTCTGTGGACCACAACACTTTCTCAAATTCATATCAAAGACTCTTTAGACATCCCCAAGCTTACCTCTAGAATTGCAGAGCATAATATTATCTTGTGGCAAAATGAAGATCATCAGAACACATGCCCTATCTCAGTCAAACATTGTCAAGCCAAGTAGCAATACTTAGATGCCCACAAATATCTTTCTGATAGACTTCAGACTCTACAACTTTGGATTTAGAGACTTCATTTCAGTGTTTACAACACCTCAAAACCACATGACAAAATATCCAACACCGGAGGAATGCGGACCAAAACAAATGTGTGTTATGCTCTTATTACCTTTAATCTCTACAATGCCGAACTTGTGCAACTTGAAAATACACTTCCGGAGATGATCAAGGGATGAAACTCAAGATACAAGATTATCTAAGGATTAGGAATATCATACCAGAACCGCACGACCTGATCTTCAACTGCAGACCAATGCTAATCAAAATGTTGTCTTTTTTTCACTGTCTCTGAACTCTTCCAACACAGCCAAATTCCTTTGGCCTTCCTTTGTCGGACCAAAAATCTATGTTCCAACCTTGTTCCATTTCTTTTTTCCATCAATGAAAACACCATCAAATATCAAGCTCAGGGAAATTGCCAACAATCTCCCCCTTTGGCATTGATGGCAACACTTGATGTGAAAAACTATTATGTTACTCCCCCTTACTCTTTTCACACTGCTCCCCCTAACTTCATGCTTCTCTCCTTGTTTTTTAGTTATTTTTCTTTTCTATTTTTCACATGCTTCATTCTCCCCCTTTGACATCAATGGCAAACGTGTATGATATAGAAATATGTACAAGTGACCAAAACTTCAAAAATAATTGTACTATCTGCATATATATAGATGAAATCAAATTGCTTACTATTTTTAAGGGAGAATATCCTTGTAGATCTTCTTTAGTTGCACCAAATCTTCATCCCATCTGACCTTAACATCGTTCAAAACTAATATATGCCCATTAACCTGGGACACCAACTCTTCTTCCTTCTTCACGGTAACAGGGGCCTCATGATTTTCCTTGTCTTATCTACTATTGCTACTAGCCTAGTCATGGATGCAATCTTGAAGCTCGCTATCTCCCAAAGATAGCTCATTCTATGTTTGATGACCTCCTTCTAGATTTGCAACTTATTTATGTCAAAATGGATGGTTTCAATTCTAGCCCTTTGATTCCCAATAGCATCTTTCACTGGATCATAAGATTTGGATATTTTAGTGATCTGGGTTTCCCAACCATCTATCTTGTCCCTTAGATCCTTAGTTTTCTTAGGCCATGTTAGAAAAAACTGATACAGTTTGCTAGCTTCTTTGATAGCCATTTCTAAATACTCAACACTCTTATCTAACATAACTTTGTCTTGAGAATATTTATCATTCAACTCAACTAATCTCTTACTATCAATCTCTTCCCTTACCTTCCTTTCTGTAGCTTGTTCAAGGGATTCAAAATGGGAGTTGACTGACTCCATAAGATTCTTTAACTATGCAGTAGGAGCCAAGGATGTATCTCTCTTTATTACGGGCATAATCTTTTGAAAAATTATTGATGCATTTCCAATCAGCTCACTATCTTCCATACGTGATTTTAATATCTCTTCTTGTATCGTGGTCTAAAAAATTATCCCAAGTCTTAGTTTCTATAATGGGTACATTATGGCAAGGTTAATTGGTCCTTGCAATAGCTTAGGTGTAGTCAAAATCTAAGCTTCCTTTTGCTTCTCCAAAAACTCTCTCAAGGAGTTAACTAACTCATTTTCAGTAGTGTCTCTTTTTTCTTCTTCTTCATGAGACATCTTAGCATCATGCCTTTCCAGAGGCTCTTCTTGAATGAGTTCTTGTTCATTTTCTTCTATTTTTAGAGCAGGGTTGTCAATTGTTTGTTCATTTTCTTCTTCTCTCTATTCACCTTGTCCTTCTGAGTCAATTTTGTTAGATACTACTTTTGCTTCCTCAGATTTATTTTGCTCTATAGAATCTTTCATCTCTTCATCTTTTCCAGAACTTACTGGAGGAGGTGTTCCACCTTGATCCATACTCTATTCTATATTCTCATCTGGAACTGTATTAGGCTTACCAACATCAAGATTTTGTTCCTCTTCACTAGTGTCTACCACAGTTGAGATTTGCAGTTCATGTAGCACACTTAGTATTATCTCCTCAATCTCTTTAACTAGTTTCCCAATGTCACCAAACATTAGAGTATTAACCCTTTTCTTTATTCTAAATTTATCACTAAGCTTCTTAATGACTTTGATCTTTTCTTCACCGGTGATATTTGGGCAAAGTTTCAATAAAACATACCCCTTTATCTCAGCATCTTTGGCCATCATCCATTCTTTTCTTGTTGTCATGATGCTAGCTAGACTGTCTAGTAAGTCATCTATGACTTCATTTAGGGCTTTATTGTACATATCCAAAAATCTTACAATTGCTACTTCAATTAGCACCTTGTCTCCATCAGAGCTTTCATCATATGTACCAGCAATAGGCTTCAAATTCCCATGTTGAGCCATTGCGATGATCGTGGCTTCCAAGGATATTGTTGCTTCATCTTCTCTAGTCTCAATCTTCTCCCCTTTCTTCTTCTTCTTGTCCTTAACCTTTCCAGAGAGATTCTCTTTTTTGCTTGTTGTGGTCTCATCTATTTTTGATTTCTTTGCCTTGATTTCTTCATCAGTCTCTATCTCTTCTTGTTGTTCTCCACCTAGGCTCACATACACTCTTTTGGTGCCCTTTGCTTTCTTTCTTTTCTACCTTCTCTCTGTAGGCTCTGTCTTTTCTTTCTCAACTTCAATTGTAGGGAGTGGACTAGAGCTCTTAGAGGAATCTGCAGTAGAGGAGGAGGCTTTTGTTCTTCTTCTTGAGATAGAAGTAGGCTTTTCTGGTTTGAATTTCTCTTCTTCCTTCTCCAAATCCTTTGATGTCTGACCTTCTAGAGCACTTACAGCCTTAAAGGCTTCAGACTTGGCTTCTGGTCTTGTCAGAACATTTTCTTGTGCAATTTTCTCTTCTGTAGCCTTTGCTACTTGAGCTTTGGCTCTAGCTTGGTCTATTTTCTTCTTTTTGAATCCCTTGCTCATAGCATAATCTTCTACCATATTTCTATCTTTTCTCTGTGAGTCTGATTGAGTTTGTTCTAGATGCACTTTGAGAGATATTTCTTCAAAAGTTCCAAATCTTTCCTCTTTGGGGTCATTAGGTTTGCTTAACATCAGATCTGCCAACCCAGTCAAGATGTCATCTGTAACTTCATATCCCATTGTTGGGAGCCACACTATTCTTGGTTCCATTGCCTCCATGAGGCATTGATCTTTTGTTACCATAAACACAATGTCATCTTTATGCTTCTCAACAACTTTTTTAGGAATTCTAACCCTATCTGACATTTTCTTCTGAAAGATTCTTAAAATATCCCCATAAAGCTGCATTTTGGGCTTCAGCATTTCCTAAACTCTGCATATGATTTCTTATTTGTGCTTCTACTCGTCAGTGATTAAACCAAACAACATTATTCATACCTATTAATTCCTTCAGAAAATAGAATATTAGGCAAATGATCAAAGTGCCATACTTGAAAGGGTATTTTATATCCTTTGTCCTCTTCAGATTCTCTATCAATTGTTGCCAGAGCAACTCACATAGGTCATAATCAACATTCTTCTTTACCATCTCATAGGTTATGTAGATGACTGTTGCAGAGACATAGTTCTCCCTATTGGAGAAGTAAACCTTGTATCCAATTACCATTGATGCAAACCTTACTGTTGGGTGTTCAATATCATTAACAGTTAGTACCCTTTTGTTGAATTTGGCACTTGTTAGTGCCATACTTGAAAGGGTATTTTGTATCCTTTGTCCTCTTCAGATTCTCTATAAATTGTTGTTAGAGCAACTCACATAGGTCATAATCAAAATTCTTCTTTACCATCTCATAGGTTGTGTAGATGATTGTTGCAGAGACATAGTTCTCCCTGTTGGAGAAGTAAACCTTGTATCCAATTACCATTGATGCAAACCTTATTGTTGGGTCTTCAATATCATTAACAGTTAGAGCCCTTTTGTTGAATTTGGTACCTATTATTCTATACAGCCTTCAAAGATGGAACTGTTTCGGAAGAGCACACACTTGTCACTACCTTAATAGCATCCTTGGTTATCATATGCGGCATATTCAGCCAAAAGAATTCATCATGGATCCTATTTAGGGTATACCTGACCCAAACGTATTCAGATGAAACGGGGAAATCGATCTATACATCTAACTTCTTTTCATGCAAAGCATTGTATTCTTTCTTCAATTCAAACTTATCATTCATCAATTTTACCAAATAGGTTTTCCCTAATTTCATATGATCATATTCTTCCATATTTGTATGAATATATGCCCTAATGTATTCCATATGCATAATGCTATATGGGACATTAGAGAATGCACCATCTAGATCTGTTTCTAAGGATTTGAAAGGGTGCTTCTTAAACTTAGGTCAGGGCCTTTCCATAATCTCAACAACTTGTGGGGTTAACATCTTTCATACCTTAACAAATATTTTATAAGAATGAGAACTATAAATACCTTTTTCTTCTGGTTAGGGTTTCTTTATAGCAAGTGCTTGAATTTGCTTCAACTTCTCTCCTTAGATCTCCTTGGTTTCTTGAGTGTTTGAATGCAGTGTGAATTTCCTTTGAATAAGATTGCCTATAAACCCCTTTTCATCAAAACCTATTCACCATAAATGCTATTTTAAAAATTTGTCAGACACTTTCTCTATCATTCACAGTAGATGTAAATTTCTTTGTAATCTTTCACTTTAGGTTCTTTTCTGCCAAAAATTTCTCCAAAAGTTCTAATATATTATTTTTCAACTTATATCACTCGTGTTGGCTGTCAGTACCACTTTTCTAGCTAGGGGAATATAATATTTCATTAAAGCTCCCCTGAGCCAGAGCTCCCAATTCACTTCCCAGAGGAAGTGTCTACACCAGAGTCTGGTACGAACTCATTCTTGACTTCTCCTTAACCCAAATCTTGTTCATCTCCTTTTTGGTCTCTGCTTGATTATCCTTCTTCATATCCTTGCTTCTACAGAATCTTGCAATATGTCTAGGCCTATTGCAATTGAAGCATACAACATTTCTCTGACCATTGTTCCTTCCATTCATCCTTGACCTGCATTGGTTAGCCTTGTGTCCAAATCTATTGCATGCAAAGCAATTTCCATTGAAAGGTTGAGCATTCCTTCCATTATTATAGTTGTTCCTTATCTAACTTCTACATTCATTAGCTTCATGACCAATTCTCTCACATGTAAATCAATTACCTCTAAAGGGTTGAGCATTCCTTCCATTGTTATAACCATTCCTTATTTGACTTCTACATTCACTAGCTTTGTGACCAACTCTCTTCCATGTAAAGCATTGACCGGAAAAGGATGAAACATTTTGATTGATTCTACTCCTACATTGAATAGTCTTATGACTAAACTTATTGCATGAATTACAATAGCCATTGAAAGATGGGTACCTTTGAGCATTTGGTTGCCTAACCAGTTGACTTCGAGGTCTATTCCTTTGATTATGGATCTGTTTGCCTTTGCCCTCCTTGTTCTCATTAATTGTTGCTTGATCTAATTTAGAAATTTCACCTTTCTCAAATCCCAAACCTTCTTTGTTATTAGGACTCTTCTGACCTACAATTATTCTATCAAGTTTGGTAGCACTCACTCTAAATTTATGTTCTTGAATCCATGCATGTTTTAGATCATCTTTCAGATTCACAACTTCTCGTTCAAGCCTTGTGCATTCTTCAAATTTGTTTTTTATTGTTTCATTTAGGCTTTCTTCAACTTGTACTCTTTCTACAGCTTCAACTTTTAGATCATTCAAGGTTTCATTTGCTAATCGCAATTGTTCACTAACCTCCTTATGCTTTTCTTTGAACCTCTTGACTTTCTCCCTCAATTTTCTGATGCACTCATCTGCTTCCTTGACATTCTCTTTCATATCCCTGTTTTCTATTTTAGTCTTTCCAAGATCTTCAAGAGAAGCCTTGAGTTGTTCTTCACTGACAACCATGCATTCTTCTTCTCTAGTTTTAGTTGAATCAATTTATTCAAGAGGATTAGAATACCTCTTACCTACCATGTGTTCAATCTCCAAGATCTTCCTTAAGCTGTTGGACTTCTTACAAGGAACCCAGCTCTAATACCAATTGTTGAACACCTGGAATACTAAGAGGGGGGTGAATCAGTACTCTTTTAAACCATACACTCATTAAATCATTAATCCATTTTCCCATTCAACAACATTAAAGCAAATTAAACATAGCATGAACACCAAGATTTTTACGTGGAAAACACAAAAAGGGAAAAACCATGGTGAGTGTTAGCTCACAATATATTATGTAGTAATAATATCAAATTACAAAGAGGCTCACTGCCCTAAAGGTCTCACTATCCAAAATGCTCGCTGCCAAGGAATGGCTCACTGCCAAAAGAAAGAAGAAGATAGAAGGGTGGCTCACTACCCAAAAGGACTCACTGTCTAAGATGCTCACTACAAAAAGGCTCACTGCCAAGGGGTGGCTCACTGCCAAAAGAAAGAAGATAGAAGGGTGGCTCACTGCCAAAATGAACTGCTAGAAGTGCATCTGCAAATGCATGATTACAGATCTAATGATGCTCAGAAAACTATCTCAAAACTCTTCATCTTGAACTAATCTGTTACTTTGCTCTATACTTACATGAAAATAAGATCTCTCTCCTTCTATACTTGTCGCCTTCACAAAATCACAATTTTTTGCATGTCACACACACATCATCTAAACATCAAATTGGATATCATATATATCCACAACACTTAGAATCTTCATTAGGTCAGACTACTAAGATGAAGCGTGTAGTTAATCAACATGTAGCTTGTCGGTCAAATTTATTTACTAAAATAGTTTGCGGACCCAATTTACATTTGAAACACATTCTCATATGTCAGCTCCAACTATAGAACCTCTTAGGATAAAGTTCCAATCAATAGAACTTACCACATACAAATCAAACTAACAGGTCGGCCTCAAACACAGACTATCACTGGTTCAGTCTAACTATTAGATCATAACTTTTGCTAGGGACCAAACCACTTTCTCAAATTCATATTAAAGGCCTTTAGACATCCCCAAGCTTACCTCTAGAATTGTAAAGCATAATACTATCTTACAAAAAAATGCAGACCATTAGAACACATGCACTGTCTCAATCAAACATTGTCAAGCCAAGTAGCGATACTTAGATGCTCACAAATATCTTTTAGGTAGACTTCAGACTCTACAACTTTGGATTTAGAGACTTCATTTCTATGTTTACAATACCTCAAAACTACATGACAAAATATCCAACACCAGAGAGATGCGGACCAAAACAAATGTGTGTTATGCTCTTATTACCTTTAATCTCTGCAATGCCAAACTTGTACAACTTGAAAATACAATTCCAGAGATGATCAAGGGATGCCACTCAGGATATAGGATCATCTAAGGATTAGGAATATCATACCAGAATTGCATGACCTGATCTTCAATTGCGGACCAATGCCAATCAAAATGATGTCTTTCTGTCGTTGTCTTTGAACTCTTCCAACACTTAGCCAAATTCCTTAGGTCTTCCTATGCCAAACCAAAAATCTTTGTTTGAAACTTGTTCCTTTTCTTGTTGCCATCAATGAAAACACCATCAAACATCAAGCTTAGCCAAATTGCAAACAATTTTAATTCATGGTTATGTAATTACTATTTGATGGTTTCATGTATTGTATCTCATATATATCATGTGCTTGAGATGTAGATTATGAGAGAGGGTATGATAGATATTGAGTTGCCTTCAAATCTCTAATAAGTGATATTCTTGTGAAAGCTTTCTCTGCAAGTTTATTGTAATCTTGTTGAGGTTTCTGAATAATATGTTGAGTTGTTTTGGAGTGGGGATTTTTTCTCTTGAAAGGGTTTTCCCCTTGTAAATCACTATGCTTTTCCCCATGAGTTTGTTGAACACACCCGGAGACTGAGAGAGGGGAAAGGGTAAATCAGTATTCAAACAAATCACAAACCCTCCAGAGAAAACTAAAACTTAATCTTTATAGCATTAACATAAACATAAAAGATCAACACAATGCACAACACCACATAACACTAGATATACATGGAAAATCCCAAAGGGAAAAAACCACAGTGAGAAAAGATGCTAGGAGCTATTGTCCTATTCTAGCCTCACAAAAGAATCACAATTACAACTTTGTTTTAGGGCTACAACCCAAGGAAGCTACTACTCCCTATAGAAAGTTTTTAGGGTCACTCCCAAGAAGCTACAACTCCCTACAAACTTTGTTTTAGGGCTTCAACCCAAGAAGCAACTACTCCCTGAACCAAGAACAAACTTAGAAAAGATTATAGCATGACATTCCTTCTACTATTTAAATCTGACAATGAAGCTCAATCCTTTTGATTATTGCAATTCTGCTTTGATAACTTCCGCAACTTCTTCAAATGTCTTCTCTACAGTGTACTAACTCACTACTTTCAGCCTTCAAGAATCTTTTCCTTTGGCTCACTACCTCCAGCAATCAGTTAGGCACACTCTTCACTTCCCTTCTGGCTCAAAAATATCTTCAAGATGAATCTGGATAGGATCTATTACTTATGCTCTTTAATCTCTTTTAGTCGCACATCATAATGCATTACACATCCACATTTGACTCCTTGCACTCACACTCACAATCACACCTCACCTAGATCAACTAGGTTTACATTATATACATGATATTACATTGATTACTTTACATGTCAGCCAAAGATCAAACATCATGAAATGTGTAGAGGGAAAGCCCTAAAATGAACTACACACAACACCAGGAAGAGGAACATGCCTTGCGTATTCCAACACATGCTTAACCTGGTCCTAAACACCCTTCACAGCATCAGCCTTCAAAGAATAACATCCGCATGCTTTATACATTTAAAATAGGTCAGCCTTAAGCAAGAAAATATGAAGCTTGTAGCATGTCAGCCATTACAACTTAGCGGTACTCATGGAAGATTAAACATTACTTGCACTTCTCCCAGATGAGTTGGCATGACCCATAAAAATCTCTAAACACTCCTTGAACTCTACACAACAAAGACTTTGTGGTGCACACCTTCAACATACCTCAGTTAGCCAGACAAAGGCATAACCAAACAACACCTTCATTCTGGACCATAGCCTATTCCTGAGGAACCTCAAAAAACCTTGAAAAGTAATAGGAAACATCACAAGATCCTCAAGATCATTCTTCATTGGCCAATTCACCACTTCATACAACAACAAGTTGGCACAAGCCAATAGACACTGAAACTAGCCACCGGAAAATACAATCCTACACTCTGTCACTTACAACTCTCTTTGTGAAGGGACAAGTGATATGAAACTTTGAATGTAGCACCTTCACAACACACTGAACTTAATTTCTAAACTACATGACCTTATCTTCAAAGGCGGAGGAATGCGGAGCATTCTCCCAAACAGTCTTCAAGACAACTTCCTACAACAAAAACCTTCACCAACATCTGGAGACCAGACCCTCCTTGTAGCAACACACTTCCTTAGGAACAACAGGAGAGAGCATACAACATGCTACAAACCATCAACAACATATCCCCAATATTAAAATTACTTCTAATCCTTACCTTAACACTTCTAATTCTCATCTTAATATATCATCATGATATCATCTCTATTGACAACAAACATACTCAATACAACTTTAATTGACATTAAACAAGGCATGACATCCAACCATGAACATTAGCAACATCACTATTAGCACACCATCATAGTATATGATCAACCTAAGCATCAATGACAACCCAAACTATGTGTTGACATCAATGACAACTTTAGGTAACATATGTGCAACAATCTCCCCCTTTGGCATTGATGGAAACACACACCTGCTCATTCTCCCCCTTTGACAACAAGGACAAAAGGAAAATGCTTCTCCCCTTAGGGCACAAAATCTCCCCCTAAGGTGCACATTTTCTCCTATTCGACCTTCTCCCCCTTTGATGTACATACATTCCTTCTTGAAGCAACTAACAAGCTCCCCCTGTCAACAACAACCACTACTTGCTCCCCCTCAAAGGTAGCCACCATCAGTCCAAGAAAAATATATAGCATGAATTACTCCCCCTGGATAGATGCACAAACTATGTATCTAGCAAGAAGGAGGGGCAACTACCCCTAACTTATACCAAAGATACTCAAAAGTATCCTTTGCAAGAGCCTTTGTGAAAATATCTGCAATCTGATGATCCTTTGTTGAAACATATTCCAATCACTTCACTTCTTTATCTGCAACCTTCTCTCTCAAAAAGTGATACCTGATTGATATATGCTTGGTTCTAGAATGCATCACTGGATTCCTAGAAATACTGATAGCACTTGTATTATCACACAAAATAGGAATAGGCTCATCATACTGTATCTTGATAACCTTCAATATTTTCTTCATCCACAACACTTATGTATAGCAAGATGCCGCAACAATATACTCAGCCTCAGCAGTTGATAAAGATACTAAATCTTGTTTCTTACTATGCCATGAAACCTATCTTCTTCCTAAAAAGAAAGCACCACCAATTGTACTTCTTCTATCATCAACACAACTAGCCCAATCAACATTAGTGTAAGCACTCAGATCAAAGTCATTACCTCTTGGATACCATAAGCCATAATCTGGAGTTCCCTTCAAATATCTGAATATTATTTTTACTACCTTCTCATGAGTTTGCTAAGGATTAGCTTGATATCTGGCAAACAAACATACCACATGCATGATATCAGGTCTAGAAGCAGTCAAGTACAATAATCCTCTAATCATAGATCTATAAAGACTCTAATCAACCTCAGGTGACTCATCAACCTTGCTCAAGTGACAACTAGTAACCATAGGAGTACTTACTAGTGTCATTAGGATTTAAACTTTCAAGCATGCATAACTAAGCTACAACAAAACTCTAATTGCAATGGAGTGCAAGCAAGCCTAGAAAATCAATCAAATAAATAGAAAACAACTAATATTCTAAGCTAGCTATTGATTAATCTCCATTGTCCTCCTTAACCTTGCATAGTGTTCTCAGATTTGCACATGTACAAGGATCTTGAGAAGCTCAAGTGTGTGGACAACAAGATATTGGATAGTTGTAGAGGATTCTAAGCCAAGAAGATGAGAGCTTCAAGGGCATAAGGAATGAAAAATGAACTAAGAGATTAAGAGATCAAAAACTAAGGGAGTTGAAAATGAGCTGGAAAAGGTGTTTTATAGAAGAGGGAATTTGAATGAATGGTTGTGATCAAGAGTTGACTTTGGAGCCAAAATCAAGGGCTGAGATTGATTAGGGTTCCCTTTCACTAAAGGACAAGGGGTAATTTAAAATTGGGAGAAATGATGAGGTGGAGGATGTTATTTTTAAATTAAATAAATGGTGTACATTTATTTAATTTATTTGAGAAGGGGGATAATGTGAGATGATTAAATTAAATAGGTGAGACCTATTCAATTAGGATAAGGCCTATAATTTAAATAAATGCTTATTTATTTAAATTAAAGGGGGAAAGGGGATAGTGAATAATTAAATAATTAATCAATTAAAATTAATTATTTAACCATAGAGGGAAGTTAGAGAAAAATAGTAGAATGTGGAAGATATTGGTGTTTTGCAATCTAAGGACACTTTTAGGTGTCTACATTTTGCCCCTCTTTGAGATGATGTTTGAGATGATAAGATTTATGTTGAGTAACATCATTTTAAAGAAGCTAAGGAAATGGATAGAGGAAAAGGATGATAATGGAAAGATAGGATGATGATGCCCCCTCGAGAGAATAGGCAGGTTGAACAAATATAGTAGGCTCTCAAAATGAAAGGGATTGGTCAAAAAAGAAAGATAGGAGAATGGATAGAAGAAATGAATGATACATTATGTTGCAATGAAGGTGGAGGAATGGAGATTGGCTAGAAGAATGGAATAAGATCTTGCTTTGAAAGATTTTTGAGCTTCTCACCTGCAATTTTTTTTCTTATCATCATAGAATCTATTGTCAATGGACGACAAACACAATGGCGTGACAGAGGCCAAAGTGCAAAAATGTGATCCCTTGTGAAACAAGCACATGATAGACAAGGAATGCCTAACTCAAAATAGTAACCATGGTACGTTGTCAAAACATGCGATGAGACAACTGTGAGGTAAGCAAATCTTCTTGTAAGGAAGCACTTATTCTTTCCTATGCATAGGATGTCTTTGATTCACACCCAATGGAATCCCGATCACACACAAGGCACCAAGTTGCCCCAGTCATTTTGTCAAGACAAACCGCAAATAGCAATCAAAGAAAAAGGTATCGCTCTATCCTCTCTTCTCTTCATCACTTAGGGACTGCCTTGGGAAGCATAAGAATGAGACTGCAAAATAATCCAGTAAAATAAGGCAGACTAGACCAACAACCATTTGGATCTTTTGTCAAGTGATGTGTGTTTGATTGATTATGATGATTCGATGAAGGAGGCCTAGTTTCAGGATAGGAAGCATGTCGTATAAGACACCTGGTCTAGTTTCAAAAATGTAACATCCTATATAAGGCAAGTGATAAGATTGGGACATCCCATATAAGACATGTGGTCTAGTTTTGAGAATGTCACAAGTTGTGAGATGATTCTTATATTTGATCTTAGAAATGATGCATGTCATATAAGGCATAGAGTCCTGGTTTTGACAATGCCCCATTCTGTATAGGGTATGTGATTGTTGATATTGATAGCAATTAGTCAGTTTTGGATACTAATAGCAATTAGTCAGTTTTGGCTAATTGAATAGCTTGTCTTGTTTGATGTTTGGGATTGTTTTTCGTGTGAAAGATTGATTGCTTTGTCTGATCAAAGTATCCATCTCATCAAAGGATGACTTATTATGATAGTTGACTTGAGGGGCCCTAAGGGATTGACCTAGTGCCTCGGGGGCACATCAAAGATGGCCTTGCCTACGTGAAAGCTCAGAGGCGTCGTAGTCCGACCAGGTGGTTTTGATGTAATTTATTGCTTGGGATTTTGTTTGGTTATGTAATTTTTTTGTGATTTTTTTATGATATTCAATGTTTTTGGATTTTTTGGGAATATTTGATTTTTGGATTTTTGAAAATATTTGGATGTTTTTTGGATTTTTGGAATATTTGATTTTTTTGGATTTTTGGAAAACTTTTGATGGGTTTGATTCAAATGCAAGATAAATGATAACACACTCAAGCAAGCATGCATGCACAAATGATTCAAAAACAAATAAGGTATTGCCCATGTCAAGTTGTAAACCAATGACTAATTGAGTGATTGATTGATGATTGTGTCTAGTTTCAGGAAATGAAACATGTCATCTAAGACACTTAGTCTAGTTTCAACAATGCAACATCTTGTCTAAGGCAATTGATTGATTGACACTAGTGTTGTTGGCCATGCAAGAAACACCAGGATTTCATTAATGATTGGTTGATTTGGTTTACGTCAAGATTAGGATCAAGACCTTTGATACAATTAGATAATTTGACTTGATTGATATGGATTGATAATGACTTGCATTTGGATCATGGCTTGGAATTGATTGATTGATTAGAAGAAGTGATTTGAAGAATTGAATTGATGTGATTGATTTGGAATGATTTGATTGGAAGAATTGATTTGACTTGATGAGTTGATTTGACATGACTGACTTGATTGGAAGAATTTGTTTAAGGAATTGATTTGATGACATGATGATTTTTTTTTGTATTTTGAAATGTTTTGTTTTTTTATGTTTTTGGAATGTTTTGATTTTCTTGGGTTTTTGAAATGTTGTGATTTTTTTTGGATTTTGAAATGTTGTGATTTTTTTTTAGATTTTGAATTTTGTGATTATTTTGTCTTTTTAAAATGTTTTGATGACATTGGAGGACAATTTGGGTAGCCTTTGTACTAGATACCAATGACAAGGGAAAACCAAGTCTAGGTGTAAGGGAATGAATGGGATTGGGTGAATGGAAAAAGGGGTGGAAGATAGTGGATGGAAGGAACGTATGTGTAAGAGGGCAAGGGTGTGATCTCCAAGGACTATGTCACATAGGCGTAACATGCACCCATTCTAGGTATAATACTTAGGATTTGCTTGACAAAGCTTATGAAAATAGGATGATAGGATGGATTGGAAGGGATGAGGTATATCAAGGGATATCCAAAACATTTTCTCAACATTTTGCCCCTATATCTTTATCAAGATAAAAAGGAAGAAGGGAAGATGTAAATAGGATAAGTATATGTATGTGGATGGATAAGGACATGGTAAGATGGTACGAAAATGGTATGATAAGATAGGATGGGAAATGGTAGGATGAAAATGATATTGGATGAGACAAGGTGCCCACAAGTGTAAGTAACATAGAAGATCAACCTACACATGACACCTATCTGCCAAGTTTTCATCATGGTAATTATCTAAGGAGCCACTAAGGGTGGTTTTCTTCATTGGCAAAGGGATTTCTCTTTACTTTTTTTAATTTTTATTTGGACTTTTTTGAATATTTGGATGGGAGAGGTGGAGTATGGATAGGAGGGACTCAAGTGTCTAGTGCCATGAAAGGTGATAGTCCCATTAGAGATGTCATCGCATGGACCATGTCAAATCTCATTATGCTCATGGATGTTGGTAAGGAATCACATGTGAGAGAGATGGATAAGGTAGATAGTGATTTATGATGCAGATTATGACATGGATTATGTAGGGAAGATAGTGGATTATGATGTGGATTGTGTAGGACTTATGCAAAAGCATGGACCATAGGGAGGTGATGGGGAAGATATGTAGGATAATGGTTGAAGGACGAGGAGATGGAAATATGTGAGAATGGAATCATTACCAACGGTTGCACACACCGTGATAAACATTGAAGCTTTTGATTGGAAGGTGGTGTAGGAAGCAATGGTGATGTTTTCTTAGTGTATGGGTGATGTAGGAGTTTAGGTACCCACATAGACTTAGAATTTTTATGATTTTTGCTTTGCTTGTGGGATGGAGGAATTTGAAACTTTTGAATGGAATAGGACTTTTGGATGGAAGAGGATGGTTGGGATTTTTGGAGGTGGATGCCTCTTTTGATGTGATTGCTTTTTTCTTAGGGACCCATACCATTTTAGTTTTTGACTTTGATTTTGGAGGTATGGGCATGGATGGATTTTAGAATGTACCTTGCTTTGATTCTTTGCATTTGTACCCTAAGGCATTAGGACCCTTAGGATTTTTGGCTTTATAGGTAGAGGCATCAAAATGTTTGTTTTTGAATCCCATGGGATGGGTGGAAGCTTCATGTTTAGACAATGTGTGCATTTGTTGGTCATGATTAGGAATTTTAGGGTATTTATGAATGGGAGGGATATTAGGTGTTTAAAGCAATGGTGGTAAAGTGGATGGAGGGATGTTAGGAGTTGGAAGTAATGGAGGTAAAGTAGATGGTGGAAGGTGTATGGTCACATGCTTTTGACATTTGTAGGATGATGGAGGAGGGATGGCGACATATGATTTGGGTACGTGATAGGATGTGTGATGGAAAGTGGACTTAGGATGCATGGAGAAAGTACCAACATATTTAGATTGCTTACCTTGGGGTTTGTATCCAAGGCCATATGAGCGTGGTGGGACTTTGACATGGATGGGCTCCAAAATTCCTTGTTCATTAAGGCCTAAGCCTTTGCCATGATAATTCATGTTTTGGAGTATATGATGGACAATGGGACTAGGTGTAGTTTGGACACTAGACTTGAGCTCATTATTGGAAGGAGGAGGTGAAGTGATAGATAATGGTGGTTGATTTCCTAAGGAGGAACATTCATGGATGAATGTGGTAAGACCAAGTGAATATGATGGTGGACTTGAAACATGGTTGATAGTGGATGAGGAAGGATCATTAGGATCTTGATTATGTTCATTTAGATCCAAGCTATTTTTTGATCTTCTATGTTTGCTTGGGAGGCATGGGTCTCATCATGACAAGTGGATGTTTGTACATTAAGGCTAGATGGAGGATGGATGGATGGGGCAATAAGCTCTTGACCATGGAATGCATAAAGTTGACTAAGAGGATCATCATGGTCTTCTTGATCATATATAGGATCAAGTGTGGTATGTATGGGATCAATAGAAGGGCTTTGATCTTGATTAGGAGGGCTAGTTGTTTCCTCTTGCTTAGGATAATCCTCTTGACATGTCTCTTGACTTGCTTGAATGGAAGTGGAATTGGATAACTCTAGGAGAGTCTTGATGTGTTCTTTGTGATCAACAACATGAGGGCATGATGAACCTTGACTTGGACATATAGGATAAATAGGTTGTGGACCACACGATGGAGTTGGAGGAATAGACATGATATTTGAAGGCTTTTTTCTCAAGTTAAGGACAAGTGTTTCACATGGAGATAGTTTATCCCCTTCTAGTAACCCTTGGATCACATCCTTTGTAGGTGGATGGGTGGTGGAAGTTGATGGCTTATGATTAGGTGGATTAGGACTATTAGTGGATAGGTCCCACGGTGGAAGGATAAGAGGGGTATTGGATGGATTAGACTTAGTGCTTGGACTTTGGTTGGATGAAGGATCAAAAGTATTGGATGAAGTGGTATATTTGGATGACTCCACATGTTTACTTTTGTAATGTTTAAAATTAGGGCATGGAGTTAATGGGGGATTAGAGGATGGTAATGATAGTGAATGGCTTGCATGGACTAGGTTGATGTCTCCCTTGTCAAAGGTGGCATTAAGATTCAAAGGTACTTTATTTTGTTTCAAGGGGTGACTTAAGCTCACATGTTCTTGTTGGGGTGTGAATGGATATGTTGATGTGGTGTTGACTTGACATGTGGATGGACTAGGTTTTGTACTTCTCTCATTCTTGTAATTAAAGAGATAGCCTCCTCAAAGTATGAACTTAGGCTTAGGAGGAGGGGATCCTTGGAGTACAAGCTTAGGTCTTGGTTTTGTCTCATCATTGGGATTAAGAGGGCCTTCTCTAAGTATGATTTTGGGCTTTGGTTTGGACATAAGATTGCCAAGGATTAGGACCATGTTGACATGTGCTTGATTAGGATGAATGATGATGTGGAGTGATTAGGAATGATAGGACAAAATGATGAAGATATGATTAGGATGTGATTAGGATGATGTCGATTGGATGAAAGAGATGATTAGGATGTTGAGGAATGACAATATTGGAGGACTTGGATAATGATTAGGATGAAATTGGTTGGATATGAATGGGTTGGTGAGAATGTTGTGTCTATGTGTTCACTATAGGGATGACTAGGAGGATCTACTCCCTTTCTCTTCTTTTGTAACCATGTCTCTACTATAGAAGACTTGTGAATTTTGGGATGCTATGGGCATGTCAATGCAAGGTGATGAGGCCTAGACTATTATAGAGGCTAATGGATATTAGTCTTTGAAAATTCTAGCTCCAAGAGGGTACTCTCATCTACTAATGACCTTGTCAAAGCATAAATTGGATTTATCAAGACCTTGAGTTGTGGAAGAAATGATTGATTAAAGTGAACCCATGAGTCTCAAAATTCACTTGGAAGGATGGATTTGAACTAGCCTTGTGGTATTATGCCCAAGTTGTGATTGATTTGAAAAAGATATCAAGGTCTCTTGGTCTAGATTTGTACTTGTGATACAGTCAAGCTTCAACAGTTTCTCCTTATGATTCAACCTTAGGAAGACTATTTTTGGGAATCTCTATAGATGTCAAGGGCTGAATTCTAATGTTCAATGCAACTTACTCCTAAAAGAATGAAATTAAATATGTAGTGGGTGAACATAACCAATAGGTCTATAATGTTTTGACACAGTTGTAGTCAGATTTGATAGGGAGAGTAGACGCTCAAAGGTTTTGTAATGCCCCGCCACGAAACCCTAGAGATAAGCTTAACTATGCAGTACAAAAGGGCAATTTTTTTTTTTAAAGAAGAAATGGTAACAAAGTGTAGTCATATAATCACATTACATCAAGTTAAGCATCAATCTCTAGGGATTTCATGATTGCATTACAAAATTATGAACATAATCTAATTACCAACCAAAGTTCATCCAAAACTAGATGCGTCAAAAGAATCATAAATATATTCCCATCATAAAATGACATTAGATAAGAAGATCAAGATCTTGGATATAAGAATACAAATATGTTTAAAATCTTCTTTACAAATGATTACATCATTACAGTGTCGACTATGTTGCTTCATGAATACATAAAAGTATATACATCAATGTAATGGTACATGAATCATCTGATATACAAAACATAAGTATCTGTCTCATCAAACTAAACAAGAGTAGTGATCTACTACAAGTGATATATCCTCTTGCACTCGAACAACAACAAAGAGACCAATGGAGAGAATGCACATCCACCCAACCATGTGGAACCCTAAGGTCCACCCCCTATGCTAGGAGATAACAATAAGGTCCCATGACATGATTAGTCAGGCAAACAAAAACTACACATGACTACTACAACACAGGACAACACTCAAACATCACTTCCAGAGGCAACCACATAACTAATGGAAAGAGAACATCTAGGGAACACTAGACTGCAGTAGGAAAGAGTGTCATCATGTGGCTCATCATGGGTTGTCCGGGTAGGCCTTCCTAGCCCCGACCCCCATCCTGGGCTATCCTGGCAGCCACTCCCGACCCCCGGCCCCCATACAAACTCATGTAGAATCCACATACCTTTCATGTGGACAATGTAGTTAATCTTGCCATTCTAGACCTTCTCATCTCATCTCAAGCCTAAAGGAGCTCTTGAGCAATGAGTGAGGCATCCAATTATCTTGTTTTAATGTGATTACTACCCAACCCCTAAATTCATTAATTAGGTTATCACTGAGTTAAGAAACTCCCACATGGGTTGTCCTAGATGCCACTCCCCTACCTGCATCTAGAAAATCCTTCACATCAAGTAATACATAACCGACAAGTATTCCATAACAATGCAAGGTATTTACCATCTTGAATGCCAACATAATCACAAGGATCAACTCCAAGGTCTTTGTTCCAAAACTTCCAAGAGATGTAGATACAACAATCATAAGCAACATACTTCCCTTTTACAGTTACTAATATCTTCCCATTACAAAAACCAACACAATACCTTATCACATGCTCTACACAAATAACCACCTCAAACAAGGACTTTATGAACACCCAAGATACATTTCCACATGACATAATATAAACATGAAACAAAGTCTATGCCTCTAGAATATAACTTCGACAATCATAACTTTATTACGACCAATGGTCCACAAGGACCACTTGCATTAAGGAATTCCACTCGCAATCAACCAATTTTCTAAAAGCAAAGCTTATAAAACAAATTCCAAATACAATGTTTGCAATCCAACATAATAATTTCTTTATATTATACTAATTTAAATTTTAAATTTATCAATACTTAAATTCTAACCTAAAAATTATAAATCAAAAGTAACAAATACCATTAAACTCAATCTTAAAAAAAAATCAATTAATCTTATTAATCTATTTGAAATAAGGCATTTATTTCATCAATGACATTGAGTAGTAACTATTTTAATTTTTTGAAGTAATGATAATAGTAATAATAATAATAATAATAAATTATATAATGCATACGATGGATAATTGGAAAGTAAAATATTACTCTATCACTTCAATTTTCTCATAGAGAACTTTTAACTTAAAAAAAAACATTCTTCTAGCTAATCATATCAATTCTATTTCTAAAAGTATCTCCTTAAGCTAATCATTCTAATAATAACAAAACGAGATTAAATTTCTAATTAAATAAAGCATTCCATCTATATTCCTCATAATGCAGATTATATGCCAAAATCTACATAAAGTTAAGTGAAATCATAACAAATTATACTTTCTTTTTAGAAACATTTCCTATTCTTAAACTAATGCATACAACCCTAAGGTAAACTCCATAACACTTTTAATAGAAACTTCCTAAAGTTTTAGTGATTGTTAAGAATTATTCCAACTAACAAAACTCAAAGATCTAGGTCATTGGAATTGGGGCCGATTGGTGTTGAGCAGGTTGTTAACTATGAGAGATGATAGGTCGACTAAAGTGTTAGGGAGAGTTTCTAAACATTTAAAGACTTATCATCATTAATAATGGCATTCAATGTAACTAAAGGACAAAATTGTCAGATATTATAGTTGGAAAAGCTCAGGTCGATATGTCCACAAAATTTGACTGCATAAACAAAACACACAAACTGTATGACAGAATGAAATGATGACAAGAAACGCACAAAAAGGATTTTTTGAGAAGGCTTTAGAAACTTTCAAACAAATGTAATTGGTAGATGAAAAGCAACACAAATTGTAGGTATAAAGCTAATACCTCAAAGCATATGAACTATTTGATAGAATGTCTCAGAAAGATATCATTTGATGGAATACAACAATCACTAAATAAGCACAGCTAGCATCTACATGAGGTTCAAGGGATAAGCCAATAGGAGCATCCAATGAGTTTGAATATTTACAGTGTGAAATAAATTTCTAAGTGCTAATAAGGTTTAGAGTATTTCTAAGATTTTGGTAGAGTAAAACCAATTTTTCCTATATTGCATCACGCCTATAGTTGATCATTATGTGTGCATGGTTGACCTATCTCGAGGACACCCTAAACCTTACTATTAAGATTTCATGTAAACCTGCGATGATCATGCGGACGAGTTTCTTGGGTGCCTGTAAATCACATAAGAATATAGCTTAGGGCATTATAGGGACGCGTTGATGCAAGAGACAGATCAGATTTGTGGACAAAAGAAATCTATGATAAGTTGGAGAAATAGGTTTGGAAGATGAAGGCAATAGGGTGTTTTCTAGGTTCAAGTCATTCACTCAGGATCACAACAATGCACATAATTATGAAATGCAATGCTTGCTGAATAAGCTCAAAATGGATTCGTTGAAAGACCTTTGTAACTTTCCAAAGAATGCAATCTACAGGCATTAGAAATGATCCTATGGACATATATGCAAAATGTGAAAACATAAACAATGCATGTTAATTGTTGACAGATGCCCCGAATAATTGTTATCTCATGGAATGAAATGACGGATGTTCACAGACATGCACAAGTTAGACCTGAAGAAAGAAACTTCCTAAACCCTTAAGCAATTACAAACATAGAAATAAATCAAATCCATAGGACGAAGAGAGAGAGAGTTCTAAAAATAATGGAACCTGGAATCCCAACAGTTGACTGGCTGAAGATGCGAAGATCAATTTCTACGAATGCACACCAATCTTCCCCAAACTCACTATTCTACAAATCCTTCCTCCTCCCCCTTCTCCCCCCCCAAAATATATCCTTAAAAAAAAAACATAAAATAGCCACGCAATAAATTCTCATTCCCGTTACAAAGCTCCCACTACCTCACAATTAATTCCCATTACCACCTAGCCACAACTCAAATTTAGTTTATTTGAAATATTCCATACCAAATTTTCTGACAACACCAAATATCCTTATTTATTAATCTTAAATTAGAAATAGAATATTTTTAAAACAACTCTTAACAATAATTTAATTATGATATTTCATGAGTTGAGTTGCAACTCGTAAAGCACCAAAATTTATTATTCCTAAACCAAATATTGTTTATAATGCGCTTTTATTTTTATTTATTCAACTTTATCAATTATATTCTTATTTATTCAAAATGTTATAATTTCCAATAAATTATTATTATTATTGTTATTATTATTATGATTATTATTATTAACAATGTGCTCCTAAAACCAAAATTTATGCTAAGACAACGATAGAACAAAACATAATCAAACTATTACAACTGAAACTGTCTAATGCCAAACAACAACAAATGACCAAGCACGATCAAACAATACCACGACAAAGGTGACTGACTGTCATGCCCAACCGACTAGAATGATGGATCCCAAGACATGAAAACTCATCCTTTTAGAGGATAATGACAAGCTGAGGGACCTTATGTCATCTCTGTTCATCAATTCTCCATTGGATTTAAGGCACACTCAAACCTATTGATTTAGGTGAAGTTGATGCTTGGTTCCTTCAACCTGCAACAAATGAAATAGTTAAGCATATATATGTGTGTGTGTGTACATATAATCATCCAATCAGACACACCATGGAAGAGAATTGCAGCGTAGTAGGGTACTCATGCATGAGTAATGAGACACTATCCCTTCCACCAATTGCATCAACTAGTAACCACATCATGCATGCTCATCAATAACTAAACAGCTAGATAAAACATCATTAGATAATCGCATTAAGCACATGATAAGATTGATCCACATAATCAATCGAGTCTATAACTAGTCATAACATAAGCATAAAACACCAGTAATAAAAGGTATCATCAAATATCATTGTAGCAGTAATCTAACATCAATAGAGTATCATCAACTAACACTATAAAAATAAGTCCATCAACAAGCCAAAAGGTCATAATGTCTAACTCTAACAGAACACTAACAGTCTAACAGAAGCAAAGTGAGGGGTACTACATCCTCCCCCCTAGAATCAGGCTTACTCCTGGAAGCCTACAAACAGATATGGGTAGAGTTCTCGTATCCTAACACAATCTCCCAAGAAGCTAAATCCTCATTATTAGGATCCCACTAGACCCTTACCTACTCTATGCCTCTATCCCTGAGGGTCAACTCTTGATGTTGCAAACTGCACATGAGCTCCAAAGAAAGCTACTCGTCCTCTACCTGCGGTCTCCAAGACTGTCCCCTGATGCTCTGCCTAGCGATGATCAACCATTGCGAACACTCTATGAGACCTCCCTGTATCACCTACTATTGGCTCTAAAGCTGTCGACCTCTGACTAAATCCTACAGTGTTCTTCTGTGGACACTACCTAGCTATGTGGCCCTACTGGCCACAAGAGAAACATCTTGAACCTTTGCCATAACCTCCACCACCCAAGAAAGCATTGGGTTGCTAAACACTATCTCTACTAAATATAGACTATGTGCTCTGAACTGGCTGATTGGGATGATAATTCTTGGCTGGTTGCCAATTACAGTTTTTCCCTGACTGAGGACCACCCCCTTGCTAATGTTGAGAATTCTTTGGTTTTGACTGGGAATACTATTGTTGCTACTACTGTTCACCCTTAGTGGGTGCATGATGGCCTCTAGAAGAACCTGGCACCTGAGACTAACCACCACGACACTTGAAACCAGCTGAAGGTACACTACCAATCTGCACACCTATATGCCCTCCAAGAGCCATTGCCAAATTCTCCTCTACCAACCGAGCCTTCTCAACTGCCACCTCCATGGTCTTAGGCTTGAAAACATGGACTCCTCC
Source organism: Cunninghamia lanceolata (assembly GCA_027924645.1). Lineage (NCBI taxonomy): Eukaryota > Viridiplantae > Streptophyta > Pinopsida > Cupressales > Cupressaceae > Cunninghamia > Cunninghamia lanceolata. The sequence continues at coordinate 7,610,676 of BSBN01000209.1, forward strand.
ACTGATACAAGCATTCAAGCCCCCTAATGAAGTGATGAACCAACATAGCCTCATCATCGCCAATGCATGTGTACTGCTTAAGCTCATAAAATCTATGCTCATACTGCTCTACTAACATGGCCATTTGCCTCAACTCATGGAACTCCTCTCTACGTCCCTGCTTCCAATAATCTGACAAGAAATGAGCTCTAAACCTCTCCAAGAACAATTCCCAAGAAACTGTACCAATATCCAAATGTAACTTCTACTCCTCCAAATGCCACCATGTAGAAGCAAAACCCCTAAGGTGCAAAATGGCACATCTCACCTTGGCTACCATATGGATGCATGGAAAAATACCTACCCAAATCTATCAACTAGGTCTCTACCTCCAAACCACTACAAATCCATCAAAATTGAGAGGGCGTGACCTCAAAAGTTCTCTCATGTGGCCTGCTAAGATAGCCTCTTGTTCTGTTGTCATCTCTCTTCTCCTAGGAGACCTTTCTCTTTCCCTCACCTTTGGCTGATTTACCTCCTATCTAGAACCTAAGTGGGCAAGGGCCTCCTCAAGTAGATAACGTAATTGAGATCCCTCAGGCTGACCCTGATTCTCAATATTCTGACCCCCGCCTTCCTGACCACTCTCATGAGGGGAACTAGGAGGAGGGCTACCGCCACTACCTCTCCGGTGTCCCCTACCTTGACCCTAACCTTGACCTTGACCTCTAGGCATCTTCTACACTAAACCATCAAAGGACAATCTCAGGATGTTAGGCAAGGATGACAAAAGAGAAAACATACTCTACAAAATCTAAGCAACTAGGACAAAATAATGGGCTCATATTAACCAGAGTACCCAGAGTTAAAACTTGTCTCTAATACCAAATGTAACGCCCCACCACGAAACCCTAGAGATAATCTTAACTATGCAGTACAAAAGGGAAATTTTCTTTTTAAAGAAGAAATGATAACAAAGTGTAATCATATAATCACATTACATCAAGTTAAGCATCAATCTCTAGGGATTACATGACTGCATTATGAAATTACGAACACAATCTAATTAGCAACCAAAGTTCATCCAAAACCAGATGCGTCAAAAGAATCATCAAATATATTCCCATCATAAAATAACATTAGATAAGAACATCAAGATCTTTCTGTTGGCAAGAGACACATTGTGGCTTCATGAGTGTTATCATTGATGGCAACAAAGTCCATCCTATGTATGAGGAAAATTGACTAAATTAAACTAAACAAATCAAAAACCCAATAACATAAAGAGAACCGATCTAAATAAAAACCATTAATAATAATCAATGAAACATGAAAGCTTTTACCGAGATTTGTATTGTTCCCTTTGGATTGAATGTGGATTGCTCAATATTGTTGCGAAACCATAGTTGCAACAAGCAAGTGTAGTGCTCAAAGATCAATGTCAAAAGATCATGAAGTTGCTCAATCGATGCGATGTATGCTCAAAACGTTGTTAAGTGTGCCTGAGAATAAGTGATCGAAGAGAGAGGTAATGAAGGAGATGAGGGGGGTTTATATAGATTTCAACAAAGATCGATTAACGGTCCAAATAATTTAGAAGAATCAACAGAGGAGAACAATTGAGGAACGTGCAATGAACAAGAAACAGACATGTGTCTTGCTTTCTTTTGCATGAGAAGATTTGCTAAGAATAGAAGAATGAGTTAAAGTAATTAAAAGAATATAATAATCAGCTAAGTGATTTAAAACAAGAAGGGATTTGCATGAGAACAAGAATATTTTTTTCTTTATTAAATATTAGGAATATTTAATTGCATGTGCAAGAAAGCTTGAATTATATATTTGGAGATAACTCAATTTAGAAGAAAAAGCAACTTAAATAAATATTTGATTTATTTAAATTTAGAAAAGATATTATTGGAAGAAACAATTAAATACAGAATTATTTAATTTAGAAGATTTGAAAGCAAATTAAATAAATAAATTTATTTAATTGTTGTGCATGATTTTGGAAGAATAAATAAAATAATTGATTATATTTTATTTTTGGAGAATGAGAGAATTTAAATAAATTTGATTTGATTTATTCAAATTTGGAAGAATGAATTTGATTTAATTAAATAATTGGGAATTATTTAATTGTTTGGATAAGAGGGAATTTGTGATGAATTAATTAAATAATGGGATTTATTTAATTAATGGAGACTTGAGATTTGGAAAGAAGATAATTATCTAATTAAATAATTAAAATTATTTAATTGTGGAAGACTAGTAGAAGAATTTAATTTAATTAAATAAATAAAGAGGATTTATTCAATTAATGTCGAAAGTATGTGATTTAGAAGAATTAGATGAAATGTAAGTGATTCGATGACACAGTCATTTTAGGGTGTCTACATTTTGCCCCTCTTTGATGCAATGCAGTTTATAGCGTTGCATCAAAGAAAATGATTGTTGAAGACATGATACAATTTTTGATGCCCCAGTGTAGCTGGTGTAGGATCCCCCCTCAAGAGGAAAGACAGGGAAGCGGTAGAAGGATGAGGTTGACGCTCGAATAGAAGATTTTGTTGGAGAAAGACGACGTTGGGTTGATGATAGATAGAAGAAAGGAGATAGGAGAGAACATGAGAGAAAGACTATTGATCAATCATTGCTAGAAAACTATATAAGGCCATGGGTAAATGGATGGGTAAATGAATGAGCTTGTTGCAATGATTTCACAAATGTTTATAAAGAGCAATCCTTTTTTTTATATAGCACGTGGATAGTTCACTACCAAGGTATAAAAGACCAAGGTGCTATGATATCCGAGTGTGTGGATGTTGACTTTGCAAGCAAGCGGATTGAACTTAGATCCCTTAGACATAATATGACCTTGTTGGTACATGTGGATGAGCCATAGTCTTGAACATAAAATAAACTTCAATACATGTAAATGCAAGAAGGATATTAAATATGTAAGATGCTAGGTCGTAACACACACAAGATAAATATAATGCTAAGAAAGATGCTAAAGATCATTCCTCAAACACGTCACACAAAAGTAATGACCATGCCCCCAATCCATACTGTATCGCAACATACCAAGATTATAGATAAATCAAAGTAGTCTTGAATAGGTAATGGACAAAGGAGCAAAAGATAAACCAAAAAGCAAAGTGACTGACTTACAAAATAAACATACAGTCAACATATTCTCTTGCCAAAGAGGTTGCTCATGATAGATTGGATAGGAAAGATAACAACCTTATCGTAGGAACTCTGTGTCCGTTAAAGGGGGCTATCTACCTAAAAAGACAATGTCTTGCTGCGGGAGATGCCACATGTCGTAGGAGACGCGTGTGTTGGTCTTGACAATGGAAAACTCTGTGGAAGACAAGCTTGTTGATCTGGTGCTTTGGTTAAGCTGGAACTTAGCTGATGTTGGCAATCAAAATAATAGGACAGTAGATGACTCTAGAAGTAAGCTGCTTTGCTTCAGGTTTGTTAAGGACTTTTGCTTTGAATGGATGCACTAGCTTGTTGTTTTGCTGCTTGAGTTAGTCAAGTCGAGGTGAATGGATTTTGACAAATGGAAGACCAGAAAGGTGACAGTGCTAATGGATTGGGGTGGGTGGAGAATGATGGATCGTATGTACCTGAGTACTAGATACATCCTTCATATTCCAGACTGCCTACATACCCTGTATCCATGGGATCAAGGCACATTATGAGGAAAGATGAAAAATGATAATATGTAGTTTTGGATAGAGTGATGAATGGGTCAAGGTTATGAGGGGGACATCTTATGTACCTGAGTACTAGATACTTCCTTCGTATTCCAGACTGCCTACATACCCATATCCATGGGATCAAGGTACCTTAAGATTGAGATGAGATGATATGTAGTTATGGTTGGTGTGATGATGTAGGAAAAGTGTTGGAGAGATAACAACCTTATCGTAGGAGCGATGTGTCCGTTAAAGGATGCTATCTGCGGAAAGGAGAAAGATTGAAGTGATTGTTGCGAACCATGAACAAGGAACCAATCCTAGACCTAAGTTAAGGAAAGAGTTGCCCCCATTTCGGTAGAGGAAACTGCATGGGTTACTGACGAGGAAGACACAGAAAGCCTTTGACCTAGGACAAGATAGTGTTAACTGTAGACACAAATCAAGACATGGGGTGACGATGATGGACACTAACAAATTTCTAAGCTATACTAGATAGGGAGATGGAAATGCAAACAAGGTCAATGGTTTTATTATGGATGGATGGATGAAGTGCGTTGTGAACTAGACATGGAGTGGACAGGACTCGATAGACGATGGGCGCTGACTCTACACATAGCACCTATTTGCTAGGTTTTCACTATGGTACTTATCCAAGGATAAGCTCCTAATCCATATGCTGCTGTGACAATAAAGGGACCTAACCAATTAGGCTCAAACTTGCCCTTCTTTTCTCGGTCTGTATGATTTCTCTGATTCTCTTTGAGTACAAGATCACCAACTTGAAACTATCTTTCTTTCATCTTTTTGTTGTAATTACTCCGGAGGCAGTTTTGATAGACATAGAGATGACTCAGTGTGGCAAGGTGCCTCTCATCTAGTAGTTCAAGCTCAGCTAATCTGGAAGTGCGATACTCATCTCCACCAATCAGGTCCTGCATGGATACTCTGAGGGATGGGATCTTGACCTCTATAGGTAGGGTGGCTTCAGAGCCATAGACCAAGGCATAAGGTGTGGCACCAGTTGGTGTTCTGATACTAGTACAGTAGGCCCATAGGGCAAGATTGAGTTGTAAGTGCCAATCACGACCAGCTTCATTGACTGTTTTCTTGAGGATCTTGAGAATGGTTTTATTGGAAGCCTCAGCTTGGCCATTACTCTATGGATAGTAGGGAGTGGAGAAACGATGTTGGATATTGTATTCTATGCATAAGGCACAGACATCTTGATTCTTGAATGGTTTCTCATTATCAGTGACAATGGCTTGGGGAATACCATACCGGCATATGAGGTAGTTAAGGATAAACTTGTCTATTTGCTTACCGATGATATAGGTCATGGGAATGGCTTCAACCCACTTCGTGAAGTACTCACTGGCGGTAATAATAAATTTGTGGCCATTGGATGAGGATGGGTGGATTTGTCCTACGAGGTCAAGATCCCATTGAGAAAAAGACCATGGAGTAGTCACAGGTTGTAGTTCGTGAGCTGGTGTGTGAATCAAATCTCCATGTTGCTAGCATTGTAGACACTTCTTAGCAAATTGTGCAACATCTTGCTCTATTGTAGGCCAGTAGTAACCTATTCTGAGTATCTTCTTAGCGAGATTAGGACCGGTAGAATGTGTGCCACAGACACCTTCATGTATGTCTCGTAAGGTAGCTTCGGCTTCTTCCGCATTAAGACATCGTAAGAGGATACCATTGAGACTCCGGCGATATAACGTATCACCCAGAATGGTGTAACAGGAGGATCGACGGATAAAGGTTTTGCATTGGGTGGATAATAGGTTAGAGGGAAAGGTACTGTGCTTAAGGTATTCATAGATATCTTCATACCATGGGGAATTGGGACCAACAAGTTCGTAAATGATTTCAGTAATGGGAACATCGATGGCTGGTATCAATAATTGCTCAATCAAGAATTCACATTTCTGTGTATTAGCAGGCATGTCAATCAGTGACCCGATAGAAGCCATAGAATCTGCAGCTTTGTTATGCTCTCTTGGAATTTGCTCAAATGTGATGCTAGAAAAGTGTGGTTTGTAGGCATCCACTAGTTGCTTGTAGGGGACCAACTTTTCATCTTTTGTTTGGTACTCATATGTGACTTGGCAAATGACTAACTGTGAGTCTCCGTATACTTGTAATTCTATGATGTCCCATTGAACTACTGTATTGAGACCTATGATGAGTGCTTCATACTCGGCTATGTTGTTGGTGCAAGGGAATGCAAGCTGATATGACTTTGGAATATAGTCATTTTGAGGTGTGACAAATAAGATACCGGCCCTTGATCCATGATGTGTGTAAGGAACCATCAAAGTACAACTTCCACATTATTGAGTTAGAAAGAGTGAATAGATTCTCGTCTAGAAAGTCTGCTACCATAGGGTGTGTATCTGTCATGGGTGCTTCTACTAGTTGATTTGCTAGAGCTTGTCCTTTGATTGCTTTACGATCCATCTACTAAATGTCAAACTCACAAAGGATCATGACCCATTTAGCTAGTCTGCCTGTAAGAGCTACTTTTGCTAGTAGATACTTCAAGGGATCAATTTTGGCTATAAGATTTGTGTGTTGGTTCAACATGTAATGTCGCAGCTTTTAGGAAGTGAACACTACTGTTAAACAAGCCCTTTCCATTGGTGAATAATTGAGTTCATATCCCACCAAGGTTCTACTAATATAATAGATTGCATGCTCTTTTCCTGTTTCATCATGTTGTGCTAGCAAGGCCCCTAGGGCCGAAGTTGTAGTTGAGATGTATAATATCAAAGGTTTATCTGCAACTGGTGGTATCAATATATGAGGTGTAGCTAGATACTCTTTAAGTAGATCAAATGATGCTTGACACTTATCATCCCATCAGAATGAGACATCCTTTCGAAGTAAGTGTTGAAATGGTTGACATTTATCTGCTAGCTATGAGATGAAATGCCTAATGGATTGCAACCTTCCCTGAAGGCTCCTTAATGCTTTGAGGTTCTTTGGTGGAGGCATCTTCACTATAGCCTTTACTTTTGCGGGGTCCACTTTGATGCCTCTACGAGATACAATGTATCCCAATAACTTCCCTGATGTTACACCGAAGACACACTTCTTTGGATTGAGTCTTACTTGGTATTTCTCAAGCCTGTCAAAGATTTGTCCTAGAACTTGTATGTGATCTGCCCTAGAAGATTTAGCTAGTATGTCATCAACATAGACCTCCATGATATGATGAAATAGATTGTGGAATATCATTGTCATTGCTCTCTGATAGGTTGCTCCTGCATTCTTTAGACCAAACGGCATGACGCACCAACAATAATTACCCCAAGGACAAGTAAAAGTTGTTTTATGTTGATCTTCTGCTATCCTTATCTGATTGTAGCCTGAGAATCCATCCATGAGAGAAAGCATTTCATGACCTGTTGTCAAGTCTATTATAATATCAATGTTTGGTAATGGAAAATCATCTTTGGGACATGCTTTGTTGAGATCTCTAAAGTCATTACACATGCAGATGCGCCCATTGGGTTTAGACACAGGTACAATGTTTGATACCCAGTCTGAATAATCAATAGGTCAGATAAAATTTGCATCTAACAACTTCTGTATTTCAACTTTCACCAAGAGAGCTATCTGTGGGTGCATCTTTATCAGCTTTTGCTTGACTGGTTTAACTTTTGGATCAACTGTGAGATAGTGAACTACTAGCTTGGGGTCTAGCCCTGGCATATCAACATAGGTCCATGCAAAATTGATGGTTCTCTGTAAGAAGAATGTATTAAGATTCATGTGCTCTGTCTCTGATAATGATGCTGCTAGGAATGTGGTCTTTGGATTTTGCTCTGTGCCGAGGTTTATCTCTGTAGAATCTTCCACTAGGAGAGCTAACTTCTCTTGATACTTAGATGTTAGGGGAAGGTCAAATCCTCCATCCTTAGGTGCCACAATTGGGTTTTCACCTTTGGATACGTCCTTTGTTTTTACTATTTTGTGATTAGGAGGTGCCACAGTGTGGTTTTCACCTAGAGATCTTTCTTTATTTTTACTTTTGCGACTGGAGGATTTGGTATTCTCACCAAAATAAGTTGTTGGCTCTAGTTCCATTACAAAACCTACTTTATGATTGCCATGAGGGATACCTTCCCGAACTCCCATGAACTCAGCCAAAGCTTCGTCATTCTGAAATACATCTATAACGGGGGACCCTTATTGGTCCCAATCGATAAGTTCAAGGTAGACAACTGTTACATTCTGGGTGTTTGTGGTGGATGTTAAGGATACGGAGGATAGCGCAAAAATGGAGGATTCTGCGAATAGGTTGGTCATATGGAGGGAAGAGTCATCGATGGTATCCTCATTAGACATCGAATCAGCGGGAAAAGTTTCGGCCACCTCATCGAGGATATACTCAATGTCCAAGGTGTGCGATACCTTCTTACCAAATCCTAATCCCTTCTTCTCTAGTTTCTTTGTTACAACAATGGGTTCCATAGTTCCTTGATTTTGTTTCCCAAGGCCACCATTGCCTTTATAGCCCATGTTTTTTACTATCCTTAAGCCATTTCCATATTGCTTGACTGGTATTGTGACTGGTTCTTTCTCTTTATAGAGCCAAGAAGAAATGTCCTCAATAGTTTCTTCCTCCAATAACCATCCCTGTTGGAATTGGGTTAGGAATGTTGGGGGAGGAATATCTACTTTTTTGGCGACTTTGGAAATGGGTGGTTGGCCATAAGATTTGGGAGACAAAGGCATCCACCCTACACAACAAGATTTGGAGATACCATAAGTTCCAAAGCCTATATCACGGATGTGTGCTTTGATTGCAGGAATAGGATTAGGTTCACTTGTAGAGGCTGGTGTCAGAGTTTCAGGATCAACATATAGCGGGGATTCAAGGTCTTTTGCATTGTTAGGCACTTAGTTGCAATTCTTACAACTGCCTTGCAAGACATGGTAGAACTCAAAAGGGTTGGGGTCTCCTGGGATAGTTATCTCTGTACCATTGAAGGGGAACTTTAGGGACTGATGGTACGTGGAGGGGACAGCTTTCATTACATGGATCCATGGGCGACGTAGGATAATGTTATAAGGCAGCTCAATATCAAGGACTTGACATCTGGTTTCAAGCATGACAGGGCCCAGTTGTATAGGCAAGTGGATAATACCTTCTGAACAGCGTTCAATATCATCATATCCCTTGATTGTAATACTTTGATCAGTGTTGACATGATCCTCAGAGTATCCCAATTGCTTAAGTAACTTTAAAGAATAGATGTTGAGACCAGCACCACTGTCTATGAGTATATGTTTGATTTTGTGCTTATGGATGAGAACTTCAATATGAAGGGCATCATTGTGACAAGGATCATGGGATGGGAGATCTTTCTCAGAGAAGACCACATTGTAGGGTGAAGCAATGTTACCTACTATAGCTTGGAAATCTGTGACTTCTATGTTGTTAGGAACTGAAGACTCTTGGAGGGCTTTTTCTAGCACTACTCTATGTGCCGGTGATGACCATAGAAGGTCCAAGATAGAGATCTGTGCTGGCGTTTTCCCTAGATGTTTGACAAGATTATAATTAGATTGAGCTGGAAGACTAGGTGTAGGACCACGAATGGTGACACGACCACGACGAGTTGTAACAGCACAATCCATAGATTTGCCTTTGATTGTGAGGGTAGACACTTGACTCTCTTCAACATGCCCTACAATGGAATCAAAGGAAGTAGAAGCATGATTGATACCTTTACCTCTATCCTGAGGAGAAGGTGGACCATGATGAGGGAATGGTTCCTTGTACATGTTGAGATCTTTGTTCGTGTGTTGAGCTGGTGGATCTTCTTGTAGAGATATTTGATTGTCTTCGATGAGATTTTGGATTAGGTGCTTGAGTTTCATGCATGATGCAGTTCTATGACCTTTGCTCCTATGGAATTCACAGTATTCATTTTCTCTATACCGCGTAGTTTCGTAAATAGGTTCACCATACGGAGGAGCATCAAGTAGGGTGATGAGTCCTTTTTGTAAAATCTTTTGTAAGACTATCTCTATGGGCTCTCCCAAGGGAGTGAATTGACGCCACGAAGGGTAATCTTGTTGAGGCCGCTCTTGTTGTCATTGTTGTTGGTTTTGATAAGGTTGCCACTATTGTTGTTATTGTTGAGGTGGAGCTTGACTTGGTTTGGAAAATTGTAGCGGTGTTTGCAACGTTTGGACATGTTTAGAATCAACCACACCATCGTTGACCACGTTTTTGTTTTTGTTCCAATATTTGGGTTTATCGCTTGATTGTTGATGAGGAGCATTATCTTTCGTTTCTTTGAAGATTTTGACCACACCCTTAGCAATGAGGGCCTTTTCAATGTTGATTCCCTTGCATGTGATTTTGTCGAAGGTTGTAGCACTAAGAATTTACAAATGAAAACCTAACTCTTGGTTGAGGTTCTGCACATATATGCTAACAAGCTGTTTCTCCAAAATCTTGAAAGGGAATTTACTAGCCATTTGTCTCCATCGTTGAAGGAAAGAAATGAAAGTTTCTCCATTGTTTTGTTTGTTGTTGCATAGATCAGTCATGGAGATTTCATGCTTTGTGTTGTAGGAGAAATGGGTGGCAAATTTCTCTGCTAGCTCGTTAAAAACTTGATACCCATAGGCAAGTGTGAGAACCATTCTATAGCTTGACCTCCAAGACTGCGAGGAAAGAGATGCATAAGATACGTGTTGTTATGTGAGACCTCAAAGCAAGCAAGATAGAATTCCCTAAGATGGTCTTTTGGGTCACCTTTTCCTTTGTATTTATCAAACTTAGGAATAGTAAAATTTTGAGGAAAAGGGATCATAGGTAATGACTGATGAAAAGGATAAGGACACACTTCCTCTAATGAGAAGGTCTTCTTGGTGTGGCTAAATGTAAGATCAGATAGCTGTTGTTGAACTTCCATGATTTTTAGCTCCATCGCCATGGGAGGGGTTGGAAACATCTCCTGTTGTCCTAGAAGTGGTTGTTGCTACCCATACGGAAGATTGTAGTGTAAGCCATGAGCATTGGTATTATAAGGGTCGTAAGATTGGTTGGGGTCATATGCATTGTATGTTGGATTCGATTGGGTTGGAATTGGATGTTTTGGTTTGGAAGAGGTGGAGGTGGTGCTAGGTAAGAATGTTGGCTTTGTGATGGTTGAAGAAAAGAATTGGGTGGAGGAAAGCTAAAGTGAGTTGGATTAGGTTGCGATGGCGGCACATAGCTTTGGGAAACTTGATGTTGGGGAAGTTGGGGATGGCTAGGCAATGTGTGAAAGAAATTTAGTGTGGATGAACGTAGCAAAGGAGGAACATAGGTAGACGTGATTTGCGATGGTTGATTGGGGATGAGCGTAGAAGAATTTTGTAGGGGGGATTGCATGACTCTAATTGGTTGAGAGACATGGAGGTTTGATGATATGGGAGGTGGTATGTGTTGAGACCCTTGTTGCATGGCTACATAGTTGTTCCCCGGATTGTAATTGGGTGGAAAACCTATTCGTGAAGGAGTAACCAAAATTCCACTTGCGATTGGTGTGGACACTTTAGGAGTTTGTTGTATATTTGCTTGAGCTAAGGTGGCTTGCTTAGCTATCTTCGCCTGACGTTGTAGAGTCTCCTATTGATTTTTGTAGATTTCCATAGGTGTCAGAAGCGGTGATACGGCCCTCTTTCCTGTTGGGTTTTGAAAAAGGGGATTCTTATATTGTGCCATTATTTTCCCTTGTGAGCCTTGTTTAGGTAAAGGCATGGTCACAGTTGACATGGATTGGACCGCCTGTATCGCACTTAGGGTGTTGTTTGTCTCCTTGAGAGTGGATAAATCAAAATCTTGAGGTAACTTGGCTCCTTGCTCTGCTAGCAAGTGAAAGAAATGATCTTGGTTCTCGCTAAGGATTTTGTCAAAGGCGGCTACAGCTCTAAGATCTTGTATGAATTCATCAAGATCTTGCCCATCTTCTTGAGAGGATTGACCCATTTCAAAGTGTCACTCTTCTTGAGGTGGGGCTAGATCTGCAGTATAACCTTGTGGGACAAAATCAGGAGGCAAGCCGGTGGTGTAATGAGGTGTACTTACCAAAGGAACTCTTTCCTCTTGAGACGGGATTGGATTGGCAATATAACCTTGTGGAACAAAATCCGGAGGTAAGCTGGTGGTATAGTGGGGTGTATTTACCAAAGGGACCCTACCTTCTTGAGAATTGCTTGGTTGGTCAAGGTGTGGCATGTTTAGAGAGTTGGTTGATTTTGCCGCGGGTGTCCGAGGAGTAACCTTAGGAGTAATGTTGAGACGGCCTGATTGCGGTGTGTGAGGAGGTGATTTGCGCTTCCTAGGGACAACTTGCTTGGACTTCATAGTTTGCTGGAGCCTAGTGGTTACCATGGAATACACTAGGACAAAAGGTAATGCTGGGATTCTGCTTGTGTTTTGACAAAGACAAATTCTGATGCACAATTTACTGGACCAAAGGCGCTATACTGTTTGATCGGAGGCGCAGGACTATGCAACCAAAAGCATGCTACTGTAATACCAAAGGCGATGGACTGAGCTACCAAAGGTGAGGTACTGCTATACCAAAGGTGAGCTACGGTGACCAAAAGCGAGCTACTGTACCACCAAGGGCGAGCTACTGTAATACCAAAGGTGCTAAAGTAGTGTCTGATGTTTTTTAAAGGCAATTTTGACAAATTTGGTTATGGTTCTGATTGGATTTGTTTTTGGCAAGAGAAAACACAGCAAACAAGTGGTCAAAAAAGGACTGACACAACAGATAGTGTATGTTTGAGGCTCATGAAAAAGCCCAATGTTTCCACAGGTATAAGACAATTGCAATCAATAACAAGCACTTTTTATCCCTAGAGATAAGGTTTCATTGCAATAGATTAGCTCACAGCTTAATACTCTGTCGAAAAAATATCATTCCATAAAGGTGTCAGATATTTTGTATCTTTGTGAGAGACGATAGGTAGGGATATCTCACCCTTCCCTTGGAAAGGTCAAGTAGGTCACAAGAGCTTTATGGCCAAGGGAATACAATCTCTTCTCAAGGGAGCCAATGGTGAGTATCTTAAGGACTTCAATCGATTCCCCTTGCACTGATGATTACCGCAACATTCAGAGGTAGATCAGGTAGTCTCTATCTAGAATGGTTTTTAGTAACTTTGAGGGACCAACGCCTTACGAACAATGCGACAAGCTACTAAAAACTTTAACCAATCCTACTAAGAGTATCAAACACTTCGCTCAATGTGAAAATCATTTCCATAAAGAGCTAGTACACCTCTTTTCAGTTTGGCACCACAAGGTAAGGCTAATGTCGGTTAGGACTTGGCTTTCGCCTTATCCCTCTTATAGAGCGGTTCAAAGGAAAACTCCGCTTAGGGTCATCCCTTTTGGATGAAACACAATCCAAAAGTAGGCCCTTCTAAAGGAAGTACTGAAATGTAAGAGCAAGCACATCAAACAAAGGTTCAATTGTCCCATTATAAGAAAAATAAGGTGCAACTAAATTAGGCACACACACGTTTGTAGTTGTCAATTGTCCCTTATGAAATTGAAGTGTTTGGCATTCATGTCCATTGTCCCTTAGAAAATTGTGGTGTTTTTGCATACATGGCCATTGTCCCTTAAGAAAAGCAGTATGTTCCTAAGACTTAGATTATCGAAATGATTTGTTCAATTATCCCTTAAGAAGGCAATATGTGTCTAAGACTTAGTGAGATAAATCAAGATTTCTTCAATGCTCGTCTTGCATGAACATATTAGAAAAACTTTTTTGCTCTGTGTGAGTGATAAGAAGCTATAACAAGTTAGTTAGTTCCACCAAAACCCACAAGTTAGCAAAAACAAATCAATTGACCAAAAAGCGTTGTACTGTCTAACCAAAAGTGACCTACTGTGATCCGACAGTGCTGCACTATGTTTCCAAATGCGATGTGTTGCAGACCAAAAGTGACTTACTGTGTTACCAGAAGCATCGCGTTGTTCTACCAAAAGCGTAGTACTGTTCTACCAAACGCGTGGTACTATTATACCAAAAGTGAGCTACTTTGACCAAAAGCGAGCTACGTTGCTACCAAAAGCAAGCTACTGTACTACCAAATGCACAGTGTAATAATAGGCTTGCAAAAAATAATATTTCATCAAAAAAGCTAGATCAAAGGATGATTGAATGATTGAGTGATGATCTAGGATGTTGATAAGTGACAAGACGATGCACCAAGTGATATTAACTCCAAAGAAAAGAACAAGATGTCAGAAATCAAGTCAAAACCCTAACAATAAGTGAGAAACCCTAGAAAACCAAAGTGAAATCTATAAAATTGGTAACAAATATGATGAGATACAAGAGATTAAATATCACCAATGGATTCCTTATGATTTTCTATGCAATTTTTTTAAAAAAAGCATCGAATTTCGTTACGTTTTGAGAAAGGTATGGGGTTTTGAAGTTTGCAAGCCTGTTATCCTAACCAAAAGCGCTTTACTATTATACCAATAGCACTTTACTATTATACCAATAGCGCTTTACTGCTATACCAAAAGCACTTTGCTATTTTCTCGAGTGCGCTTCACTGTATTACCAAAAGCGCAATTCTATGCTACCAAAGGCGCTGTGGGATGGCCCGAAAGCATTGTACTGCTCTAACAAAGGCACTTTTCTGTGTCGAGATGCGCTATTCTGTACTATACTTCAAAAAAATAAATTTCTCAAAGAAAAAGAGGGATTAGTGGGTCCCACTGGGCGTGCCAGAATGTGTATAAGGAAAATTGACTAAATTAAACTAAACAAATCAAAAACCCAATAACATAAAGAGAACTGATCTAAATAAAAGCCATTAATAATACTCAATGAAACATGAAAGCTTTTACCGAGATTTGTATTGTTCCCTTTGGATTGAATGTGGATTGCTCAATATTGTTGCAAAACCATAGTTGCAACAAGCAAGTGTAGTGCTCAAAGATCAATGTCAAAAGATCGTGAAGTTGCTCAATCGATAGGATGTATGCTCAAAGCATTGTTAAGTATGCCTGAGAATAAGTGATCGAAGAGAGAGGTAATGAAGGAGATGAGGGGGGTTTATATAGATTTTAACAAAGATCGATCAACGGTCTAGATAATTCAGAAGAATCAACGGAGGAGAACAGTTGAGGAACGTGCAACAAACAAGAAACAGACATGTGTCTTGCTTTCTTTTGCATGAGAAGATTTGCTAAGAATAGAAGAATGAGTTAAAGCAATTAAAAGAATATAATAATCAGTTAAGTGATTTAAAACAAGAAGAAGGTATTTGCATGAGAATAAGAAGATTTTTTGCTTTATTAAATATTAGGAATATTTAATTGGGCAGGGGCCCTGGCTCGATTGGCTAAGTAATTCCGTTGCGGTAAAGATGGTCACGAGGTCTAGTCTCCCCCCTGCCCACCTGATAATTGTAACCGGTTCATAGCTCCGGTCAAAAGCGTTTACCCATGAATAAAAAAAAAAAATATTAGGAATATTTAATTGCATGTGCAAGAAAGCTTGAATTATATATTTGGAGATAACTCAATGTAGAAGAAAAAGAAACTTAAATAAATATTTGATTTATTTAAATTTAGAAAAGATATTATTGGAAGAAACAATTAAATACTTAGAATTATTTAATTTAGAAGATTTGAAAGCAAATTAAATAAATAAATTTATTTAATTGTTGTGCATGATTTTGGAAGAATAAATAAAATAATTGATTATAGTTTATTTTTGGAGAATGAGAGAATTTAAATAAATTTAATTTGATTTATTCAAATTTGGAATAATGAATTTGATTTAATTAAATAATTGGGAATTATTTAATTGTTTGGATAAGAGGGAATTTGTGATGAATTAATTACATAATGGGATTTATTTAATTAATGGAGACTTGAGATTTGGAAAGAAGATAATTATCTAATTAAATAATTAAAATTATTTAATTGTGGAAGACTAGTAGAAGAATTTAATTTAATTAATTAAATAAAGAGGATTTATTCAATTAATGTCGAAAGTACGTGATTTAGAAGAATTAGATGAAATGCAAGTGATTCGACGACATGGTCATTTTAGATGATAGACAAAACATAAGTATCTGTCTCATCGATCTAAATAAGAGTAGTGATCTGCTACAAGTTATATATCCTCTTGCACTCGAACAACTACAAAGAGACCAATGGAGAGAATGCACATCCACCCGACCATGTGGAACCCTGATGTCCACCCCCCATGCTAGGACATAACAATAAGGTCCCACGACATGATCAGTCAAGCAGACAAAAACTATGACACACAAGAACTACACATGACTACTACAACATAGGGCAACACTCAAACATCACTTCTAGAGGCAACCACATAAAAAATAGAAAGAGAACATCTAGGGAATACTAGACTATAGTAGGAAAGAGTGTCATCGCGTGGCTCATCATGGGTTGTCCTGGTAGGCCTTCCTAGGCCCCAGCCCCCATCCTAGGTTATCTTGGCAACCTCTCTCGACCCCCGACCCCCATATAAACTCACGCAGAATTAACATACCTTTCATGTGGACAAGGTAGTTGATCTTGTCATTCCAGGCCTTTTCATCACATCTCAAGCCTAAATGAGCACTTGAGATATGAGTGAGCATCCAATTATCTTGTTTTAATGTGATTACTACCCAACCCCTAAATTCATTAATTAGGTTATCACTGAGTTAAGAAACTCCCACTTGGGTTGTCCTAGATGCCACTTTGTGCTCTAGCCCCCATTAAGATCCACTCCCCTACCTGCATCTAGAAAATCCTTCACATCAAGCAATACATAACCAACAAGTATTCCATAACAATGTAAGGTATTTACAATCTTACATGCTAACATAATCACAAGGATCAACTCCAAGGTCTTTGTTCCAAAACTTCCAAGAGATGCAAATACAACAATCATAAGCAACATACTTCCCTTTTAGAGTTACTAATATCTTCCCATTACAAAAACCAACATAATACCTTATCACATGCTCTAAACAAATAACCACCTCAAACACCGACTTTATGACCACCTGTTGATCATGATGTTAGTCATAAACAAACATAGAATAAAAGTACACATTAACCCTTATTCATCTTGAAAGATATGATGAATTTAGAGAATTCATGATCTCAAGTCTCCGGTGATTAGGTCTTAATCTTCTGACGTTACTCAGAGGTTGATGTGTGTTGTTGTTTCCATTTTGGGGCCTTACGTAGATCTCATCAGTAAAATAATGTTTCCTGTAATGATACTACATAGAAAGTTATTCTACACAAGATATGCTTCAAATATTGTGTCTATCTTTAAATCTTTGCATGATATTTGTCATTTTGACATGTTTTAACCTCAAATATGCTGAATATATTTAGTTATCTACGGGATGTCAGCATATTTGTATTATTTGCTTAAGATTGTCAATTATTTGCAATTGTGATGATGAAATGCTCTGAAATTGAAAGAAATACTTCAAATTAATGTTGAACCTTCAGCTATTGAGCCACATATACATCAGATACAGTCATGAAGAGAAGAAATGAAACCATATGTTCACCAGGACATTCCACAGCTAGATACAGTCGATGCTAACTTCAAAGGAAAGGTATGAAAACAACACATGTAAGTAGACATGCACTCCAAGGGACGCAGCAAATCACAGCATGTACCAAGAATTCATACACTGATTACTCAAGATTTATTATGGATTGTAATCAAAAGAGTCTTCTCATTCATTAAGTATGCAAGAACATATATGTATACAACAACTTTGAAATGAGCCCTGAATATTTCAACAAACAGATTTCAATTAAGTTTCGAATGTTTAAAATGAGGCATCCATGCACCTTTTATAGAATAAAGTGAGGGAGCGGTTACAATTGATCTACGATCTAGATTTATCTATTAAGATCTATGATTTACATTTCATTGACCAAGTCAATCCTTTCCACATTGCATAGGTTGCCAGCTGGTAACCATCTAGGTAACACTTTCTTCTGTACCTAATACATATATTCCTTTTTATGATGCATCTTCATCAGGTTCTTTGTCATCATCTCTGTTGTCCTGATCATCACTTTCATCAGTTTCCATATCCTCCTGATGACTATCTCTTTGTATATGGATCTACATGGATATCTGGATACTTTCATATGCTTGCACTATGTTTTCCACTTCTCTACCATCTTGAGTTTTTGCTTTGGTGATGGCGTGCTTATGTACCTGATATTTGCTCTGGAGGGATTCCAATTTACTCCTCCTACTACTAGATGTCTCATTATAATTCTCCATCCTGACACTGATCCTCATGATCTTATCCATAGTTTATTCTATCAAGTGGTTTAGAGGATCATTAGCTACCTACTGGAAATTGCTATGTAGAGCTTTAATGGAAAACTCCTCATCTTGAATTTCTATTTTGCCTTCTGCCTTTCCTTCTAATGTTTCCAAAATTTTAGCCTCAAACGACATCATATCATGTAGCTTCATGCTGATCTCTTAGTTTACTGTTGCATCTTTTAAGTACATCACATTCAAATTGGATGTCCTTATACCATATATCAATCAATAGGGCTATATTATTATTCAGTACCTGATTCTTTATTAAAATCAAAGGATCAATCCTCTTTATTTCACCCAAAGTGTTCAGGACTTTCTCCAATTGAAATGACCTCCTCCCGATCTCCATCTGTAATTTATCTACCTTTTTCCTGGAGGTGCCCAAAGAATTCCACCTCTTCAAAGAGGCCTTTACCAATTCCTCTGCTTCATCAAATGTGGATAACATCCACTTTCTCATTATGGATGACTCATGTTTCATGAGATCCAACTTATTCACCTCATCTTGAGAAATAGCAGTCAATGGGACTGCATGATCACTTGTTGTATTCTTAGGGTTAATTAACCCTTTTATATAAGTATGTAACTGAGCAATGTGCTCCTTGTGCTGTTTATTTTTCTCTTTCTCTCTTTTCACCCTCTTGGTCAATGAATCAATTATATCTTCACCTTCTTGGCTTTCCTGATCCTCATTGGCAAATCCCAAATCTACTGTACTAATCTGGAATTCATCCAGAGTGATCTTGCCTTTTTCTTTGTCTGTTGCAGGAATGGCCACCTAAGCGGTCCTTCTACCCATGACAGGATCTCTTCTTATTGTAGAAGTTATTCTAGCCTTCCTCTTAGGCTTTATTAAAGTTTCAAAAAATAATTTGGATATATCAAATTCCTATGCCTCTATACCTAACTCTACGCCAATTTCTTTCTCGAGCCACTAAGGAATTTGATCCTTCGACTGTTGGTCTCCATCATCATCATGATAATCACCCTGATCTTCGGTATGCACCATCATATTCGATGGGGAGGATGATCTTCTTATCTCTTCCTTATGATGCTCCTCATGAGGGTGATCTTTGGGTATATCCTCCTGTTGAGGAATTTCTTTTTCTGGAGGGTGATCCTGCTGATCATCTGCATGTTGATCATGATCTTGATTTTTTACTTCCTCCATGGGTATCTCATCCACTTTGGTGATTTCCTCATCATGAGGCATATTAGTTTCCATGGATATTATTGTGTCTACCTTAGGTATACCAACCTGATCTGAAGCTGCAATCTGGTCCGCAGATGTAGCAATTATCTCTTGTACTTTTAGGGCAGGATCAACTGATGTATCCTTTTCTTCCCCTCCCTGATCTTGGACTTCAACTATCTTGGGTTCAACAGGTACTTCCTTTTACTGTTGCTCACCCATATCTAAAGTGTGGCCTTCTATTTCTACCATCTTCACTTCCTCAACATTTTCTTCTTTATCAGGAACACCTGCTTGATTTTTAGGACTTGCATCTTGTCTATATGTAAGATCAATCGCTGCAGGGCTGGTAACCTGATTAATCAATGCATCAAGCCCCATCTCTTGGGCTACTTTTTCTGGGCTCTTCTCTTTTTCTTGCTCTACTCTCTTCAGTTCTTCACTACCACCTGAACTGATGGTGTACCTTGTGGTGTTATGCGAGTATTAGCAACAAGAGTCTCCATTCGTTGCGAAGCAACATTATCCACTACTTCATCATCTGATAGGTCAATAGTCTCATCTAATGAGAAATGACCTCCTTGACTTGTGTGAGTGGTTTCTTTCATTTGTTCTTCAGCTTGTTAAGTCTTAAACTGAACAATGGTAGGGAGTGATACATCATGCTGTAATTCTTTTCTAAACACTCCACTACCTGCTTCCCTCAACATTATAGGGTCATGTCTTATCTCACCTCTCATGGATGTTTTGGGTTTCTTAGGTGTGGAAGCCATCACCTGAGGTGCTTTTCTTTTTCTGACGAGGGGCAGTGAGTCTTCTTCTGCAGGCTCTTCATCAAAAGGAACATCCTCTTCAATTTGTGCTCGTGATGCCTGACCTTCCTCATATGTTTCCACAGTTTCAACAGCCGACCTCTGAATCTTTTTAGCCTTTTGCTTATCCTTAGGAGGCGGTGCCGATGATGCTAATGCCTATTCTAATGCTGATGCATTTTCAGTTGTTATTATGACTCTCTCAATTATCACCCCTTTTGGTTCAATATCTACCTTTTTACCTCTTGGGGGTCTCTTACTTTTCTCAAGAGGTGGTGCCCTCTCTCCTTTAGACTTCATCTTCTCATTCAAGAAATCATCATATTCATCTTCAAAAACTTCTTGTCTTTTCTTCTTATTATCCACCGTGATGGCAACACCTTTTTTCTTCAATGCATTTATCTAGTCATTGACCCATGCTTGGGTCAACTACAATGTTCTGCCTGTGAATGGATCCAAGGAGATGTCCTCTTGCATGGTGAGATCCGGTACTGAGATGGTATCATTGTATATCTTTTTCTCTTCATACTCATTAGCCATTACCACTCCATCATCTTTCTTTAACTGTGCCAGGATGGAAATGCAATCAAAGGTCTTGATCTGGCTGAGTGTAAGCCTTTGATATCTTCTTCTTCTAGCCTCAGCTTCATCTTCACAATCTGCCCAGAAGTCCTCAAGATGTCTTCGATGGATGGGCTTCCCCATGATCTTCTACATCCTCCCATATGGATCATTTGATCCTTTCAATGGAAATGGCTGGAAATTCATCATAGTTAGACCAGCTATGGCCCTTTTAATGTTATTAAAATCTGGGCACATATACCAGCCCTTTGTGACAAGAAACAATATTGGTGGAAGCTTGTTGTTAGCTTTGTAGGCATTCAGTATTGTGGAGATTTGTCTTAAAAATTCCATTAAGACAACTGCATCTATAGGGTATCTTGGGAGCATGAGAGGCTCCTCCTCAAAACCTTCAACTCTAATGTAAGAGAAAGTTTCAAATTGAATAAACCAGGCTCCATGCCCCTATATGACTTCCTGAGCCTCCATGCTCAATCTTTTAGTTCTGTCCTCCTCCATTGTTCTTACCAGATGCATAGAGAATGCATCATTCACTAGTTTGTAATCTTAGAGGTAATTTGCTCTTTGCAATTAGGGATGATGATCCCATATATGTGCATCATTTGTTGTGCCACCAATTCTCCCAATTGTAGTCAATGCATCAAATGTACCCTTGTAGGCACATGAATAAACTATGTATGAGGTCATGTAGAAGGAACAATCTGGACCTCCTAGATTCATCAACTGCTCATCTAGAGCATCACTTATCATCTTAGCCCACATTGGCTTACTATATGTGTAAAGGCACATTAGGATGGCTGCATACATCCAGTCCTTAAAACTTCTAGCATTAGGCTGGCCTGTCACTCTGTTGAGCAGTTCTATTGTGTATTGGTATTCATCATCAAATTCAAATTTATATAAGTGCACTGGAAGTTTAACTGCTGAAGGATAAGGACTATTCTTTGCCCTCCATTGGTACATTTTATTCCTAGCAGACTTCTTGTTATTCTCATATTCTGCTTCTGACTTCTTCAAATCTATATTGGCAACCTTCTTGCCCAATGGCAAACTGAATGTAGCAGCAAGACCTTTTATAGACAGATCAGAATATACTCTGCCATGCTTCTCTACCTTCCTTGTCTGTGGGTTATAGTTTCATGCACATTCAATGACCAGGTCAAGAGTTTCCATGGAATAAGGGAAACCAGCTGCATTCCACATTCCAGATACAAAGACTGCATCCAGCAATGTGCTATTATTCTTTTCATCGCTCATTTTAGCGGACCATGCAGCCAGATCTGTATTTCCTTGGTGTGTATCTGTGATGGCACCATATCTAAACCAGACACCCTTGGGTTGAGCAAACATGGGCTTTAGAAATTCTGCCTCCGACTTAGCCAACTGCTTATCTGCCATGGATGCCTGCAATTAACAAAATTGGTCTTACAATTGATATCTTTCCAGCATGCATATACATCACATCTACATTATTCATCATGCATGTTATACTCTTTCATATTTCGTTTATCCTGATATGCATAATCTAGAACTTCAAACCAAAAAACCATGATACCTGGATATGCAGAACACGACAACAAGAGGGTTTCAATTACTTAGCTGATGTGCTTATCCTCTTAATTGTGCTGATAACTGTGTGGAAGGAATTCAAATACCAGCAATGCTCGCGTATCCCGTTCTGGTACAAGCTATATGCGTCAGCAGGTAGTCTTATGAGGGTTTGAAAACACGGAGCTCTATAAAAACTTGTTTTATCGCAAGGTAAGTGTAAAATGATTTGTAAATTCACTTTTAACCTCTTCTTTCAGGAAAATTAGGGCAAATTAGAGAAAATTAATTGAAATAGCTGATCTTCTTGTACGAAACTTCTGGATCTCACCAAGTGTATGTATCGGGTTCATAATCGGTAAGAACCACCCACCACATCTGTGTGCATTTAATGTTATGGCGGCAAGGAGCGGGGTGATGCTTGTAGGATAGGATGATATTTAAATATCAAGTGATATTTGGATATCAGGTGATGTTCAAATATGATCCCCTGAGCTAAAATGACCCCCCGTCGAAATATCAGGATGACGTCATCAGGATAATGACTTGGTTTAGCATTGTGGCTTTATGACGTCATCGTCATGTTATGTATGAAGGGTCATGTTTGGAAATATACCTCCGCGAGGTAAAAAGAATGGTGATGTCATCGTCATGTTTATTTCTTCATTTACCAGGTTTGGATGACGTCGTCAGGATATTGGTTCGGGCTGATATTTTGCGACAGGCCGATATTAAAATATCATGGTGATATTTAAATATTGGGGTGATGTTCAAATATGATCCTCGCAAAATACATGATGTTATTTGTCGGGTAGATATCGCTATCACATAAAGTCAACGTTCGGATGTTCAAAGCAAATGATTTTATCAGGTGATAATATTAGATCGGGGTGATCTTTTATAATATGACTGATGTTAAGAAATATGATCCTCCCCTTGGAATATCAGGTTTGACCAGGACTTTGACTCACCATAACTCTTGTTCTCTAAGGAATATCAGGGTGATCCAAAAGGCAAACCTGCATGAAATTTTGTGCCCTATCCACCCATGAGATTATTGTCGTGAAATGTTAACTTTGAAGAACTAACCTCATCATGACCTACCCAGTCCCCTTTATGTAGGATCATCTGCATTATCTTACTTTTACCAAATAGCCAGCAAGCAGAAAACACAAGCAAAGCCAAGCAAAAAGTTGGGTCCCTGTTTTGTCAGGTCAAAATGGGGCGTGTTGTGTAACCACACAACAACTTGCCACCAAAGAAAACACTAAAATTCCAATGATTCAAGTGATGTGAACACATTCTAACATAGCATTCTAACTCTTTCTAACAATAAGCATCATAATCTTTTTGAATGATAAAATGTCCTCATGGTAACAATGCTAACAAAGGATCAGTACTGTGCAAATGATTAATTATCCTCATCTTGAAAACAAGTTGAAAACATGAGTAACTAATGTTAGGCTACATAGTTGGAGATCATCCCTCATAGCCAACCTGGATAGAGCCTTGCTACCAGCAGGCATCCATAGCCCTGGCAAGGTTATCTATATAATCCCCCTAAGTAGAGCCCCACTACTAGCAGGCGTCTATAGCCCCGGTAGAGTTACTTAGATGGCCTAATTTTATTATAATTTTTAGATTTTTTAACATTTATACTTCATACATCTGATATCATCATGTAAGCTCAGCATGCAAGGTATGGTTACTTGTTGTTTTAGGTTGGAGATTGCATTGGTAGCAGAGGAGTCCCTTTAGATTTTTCACTTAACACCTATACTTGTATTTTCAACAAACCCAAGGCTGTTAGGTGAGTCATTGTGAAGAAATCACTTTGGTTAAGAAAAGGCACCCTGATGACAGGATATCACAGACCTGATCATGATGACTTTCTCAAAATGAGTCATAACCTATATATAAATGTGTTCTCATCACTTGAATCTTAACAATTTTGTTATTTTCTAGGGTGATGAGCTGCATCATCTTGACTAACCAAAACAAACACTCAACCAACAAGCAAAACAAAAACAAAACAAAGAAACACTGTACAAACAACTATACAACTGTATGCTATGATACACATGACTATCATGAAGCTACCTAGGCTTGGAAATAATGTTTGAGGAACTGTCCATTAACTGGCAATGGAACATCCTCACCTATCAAGTTCTTAAGCCTGAAAGTACTATCTCCTACTATCTCAAAAATTTGGAAGGGACCTATCCATAATTTATCAAACTTATCATGGTCTCCTTTCCTCTCATGGGCTTTATCCCACATCAGGACTAAATCAGATATCTTGAAGGCTTTGACTTTGGCTCTTTTGTAAAAACAACATTTGACAACAGCCTGATGTTTGGCAAATTGATCAATTGCCTGACTTCTTTTCTCTTCCAGGTGCATCAGCTGAAGCAATCTGACTTCTTGGTTATTGTCTATGCCTAGGTACCCTTGGGCAAATTGCAAGGTAGGAATCTTCAGATTAACAGGGAGGATGAGATCCACCCCATAGACTAAATGATAAGGTGAGTTTCCTAATGCAGCCTTGTTTTTGGTTCTGTCCACCCATAAGGCATATTTTAGAAGTGTATTCCATTCCCTAGGGTTCTTGTTTACTAAATTTTTTATGATATTCAGCAAATTTTTGTTAGTGGACTATGCCAATCCATTCCCTTGGGGATAGTAATTAGATGAGAACTTCAGTATGATCCCATAATCAATGGCCCAACTTGACAATTTGGTTGAAGCAAAAGTAGAGCCGTTATCACTGACCAAAGCATAGGGAACCCCATACCTAGTGATTATGTTACTTTCCATAAATCTGATGACATCTTCTGTGGTATAGGTCTTGCTACTAGTGGCTTCAGTCCACCTGGTACAATAATCAGTAATTGTTAAAACATACATGTGGCCTGAAGATGATGGAGGATTAATAGGTCCTATGAAATCCATGCCCCATTGTGTCAATGGGCACTCTTCCATCACTGGCTGCAAAGGTTGTACAGCATATCTCTCTTTGTTGGTAGCTACCTGACATACATGACAGCATTTAATGTGCTCAACTGTGTCCTTGAAAATTGTAGGCCAATAATATCCTACTCTGAGGATAGCATGTGTAGTAGCCAAGGATGAGCCATGTGTTGTTCCAAACTTGTCATGTAGTTCTGATAAAACTTTATCTGCTTCTAGCTTTTCTAAGCATCTTAGGTATATTCCTTCATAATTTTTCTTGAAAAGTACTACTTTCATCATGTACTTCTGGGACTTTATTTTCAGGGCTCGTCTTTGTGAAGCCTACAGTCTAGGAGGACATCTTCCAATAATCAGGGTATGTCTGATATATGAATACCACTCTTCATTGTCCTTCTCATTAATAACATACTGCTAACTTGTGATATTTGGATCAACTTCTGATATCATTTGGCTTAAAGCCTATCCTCTTACCAATTTCATGGGTGTGATTTCTATGTCATACTCTTGTAAAACTGTGATCCACTTAGCCCTTTTTTCACCAGGCTCACTCTACATTAACAGCATCTTCACTGCTACATCTGGCACCACAGCAATCACTTTACTTCTCAAGATATAATGCCTGGATTTCTTTACTGCTCTGACCAAAGCAAGAGCTTGCCTTTCAACATCTACATATCTCAATTCAGCATCTTTGAAAGGGCAGCTCATGAAGGCAATTGGTTTCTCTTCCTTTTCTTCATTTCTCTGAGTTAGCACTGCTGCAGAGGTATGTTCTGAAGCAAATGAATAGATATAGAAGTCTCTGGTGTAGTCTAGACTGATGAGGACAAGAGCATCAGAAATAGCTTTCTTTATGTCTTCAAAGGCTGCTTTAGCTTCTGATGTCCACTCAATCTTTGCATCCTTTTTCAGCATAGCATTTAAAGGTCTGACTATTTCAGCAAAGCCAGTGATGAATTTCCTAACAAAATTTATCTTACCAAATTAAGATTTGAGCTCCTTCTCTCTTCCTAGAAGCTATAACTTCATAATGGACTCCACCCTGTCAGGATCAATGATAATCCCATTTTCAGTTATCAGGTGGCCTAGTAATTTTCCTGTTGTTACCCCAAATATGTATTTCTTGGGGTTCAGTGATATTCTATATATTCTTCACATTTTTTCAGTACATTTCTGAGATCTGCTACATGGTTTCCTCTATCTTTAGAAAACACTGTTAAGTCATCCATGTATATGACTATGCATTTTCCTATTAAGCCTCTGAAGGCTATGTCCATTGCTCGCTGGAATGTTGCTCCAACATTTATCAGCCCAAATGGCATACGTCTATAAGCAAAAATCCCCCACTTGGTGGTGAAGGCAATTTTTAGTCTATCAATCTTGTCAACCATTACCTGGTTGTAGCCTGAGAAACCATCCAGAAAGGACATCATTTTGGCACCATTGATAATCTGCAGAACTTCATCTAATGAGGGTAAAGGATAATTGTCATTTTCTGATGCTCTGTTTAGGTTTCTGAAGTCCACACACAACCTGATGTCTCCATTCTTTTTTCTTACTGGCACTAGATTAGCCACCCAGGGGGAGTGCCTCACAGGAAATATGATCCTGGCATTCAGCAGCTTCTTGACTTCTTCAAAAATTATTGGTTCAAGTAAAGCATTGACAGGTCTTTGCTTCTGTCTGAAAGGTTTAGCATCTGGCTTGAGAGGGATAGTGTGAGTTATGACTGATGTGTCATATGTCTTCAGCTCATCGTAAGTCCATGCAATAACATGTATGTAATCTTTAAGAGCCTGAGTTATTCCTTCTAACTCTTCTGGTGTGCAAACATTACCAATCAAGACATTTCTCTTGTTATCATTTTGTCTAATATTCACTTGTGAATATTGCCCTCCATCAGCTTTTGGAAGATCCTTCTACTTTAACATGTTATCCAGGTCAAATGCTCTCTCTAGCTCTATCATCCCTTTCGGAATCTTATTACTGGGTAACTCTAATATTTCTTCCTCTTCCCAGACATGCTCTTCCATATTGTTTTCATCTATAATTTGAGCATCAAATATATATCTGTTAGAGATGAAATCCAAGATATGCTGATCATCATCAAAAACCTGGAGATTAGTAACATTATCAAGTACTGATGGCACTGATACCAGCTCTACTGAAAAGCTCTTTAGGCCTGATATGGACAAGGGCTCTAATGTACTAGCGGCCTGTGCTAAGGCATCTGCCCTATGGTTCTATTCTCTATGTACGTGGGTGATATTAAATGCATCAAAGTTTTCAATAAAATCCCACACCCTGTGTCTATAATTTGACAATTTCTTATAGTTGAAAGAGTGAATTCCTCTTACCTGTCTGACAACTAATTCTAAGTCTCCAAAGACATGTAGAATTTTTACCTTCTTCTTGAGAGAAAATAGTATCCCGTGTATTAGAGATTCATACTCTGTCACGTTGTTGGTGCAGGGGAACTGTAATCTGTAAGAAGCTAAGTAGGACTTTCCTGATGGATTAATGAGATCAATCACTACTCCAGCTCCTTGTTTGGACTTGGATCCATCAAATCTAAGGATCCAAGCCCCATCTTCAGGAGGAGGCTTAGCTAAACTTTCCTTCCTCTTTGCAGCTCTGGCAGCTGCTCCACCTAATATCCATTTTAACTTAGTAATTTCAACCTTCTTAGACTTCATCTTTCCTTTCTTTTGCGAAGTTGATTCTTCCTCTTTCTTTTCAACATTAGGAGGATGATCTTCTGAACTAGGCACTATATGCCTCTTTAAAATATGTGAACATAGTGAACAGGCAGTCTCCGAGTGAGGTGCCTCATGCAATCTACACCATCCTTTAGTTAGTGCATCTTGTGGAAGTTTCCCTTGTTCTATCATTTTTTTAATTTCTCTTGATAAAAACTCCTCAAATCTGGTTAGGTTACTACCTCCATCTTCATCAGACAGTTCATAATCTGACTCCATTAGATAATCACTCCCAGGGGTGATTTTTTCTTTCTTCTTAACATTTATCTAGTCATATACCAGAATTTCTTCCATTCTCAGAATATGATCCTCAGCATGATTTATTACCTCACTTGTGTTTCCTGCAAAAGACAAACAAAAATCAGTCTCATCATCATCACTAGATATGGAACTTACCTCAGATGATGATGATGCCTCACTGCACATTTGCTCAAGCTCCGTCATATCTAAGCATGTTTCACAAGTTTTCTCTGAATGTGCCTCGTCGTGTAATCTGCATCAACCATCAATCAAAACGTCATGAATAGGTATATTTAACAATTGACAACATTTTACCTACTTGGATAGGTGCATCTCAAAGTTTCTGAAGTGGTCTATTTCATTTTCATTCTCAAAATTACTATCAGGTTCTACAGTTGGTACGTCCTCGTGATGGTCATCATCATGATGATGAAAGTCCAACATCAAGATCTCTTCTATCCTGATAGTCTGCGGTCTAATGGCATAAACTCCTGGTTCAACATTCACATACATGATCTCATTTGTTTTCTTGTACTCGGTGATCATGTGCTTCATTCTAGGCTTGGTATCTATTCTTATTTGGTTTGGTATACCTTTCCAAGGTAACCACATGTGACTGAAGTCAGTAGACATATATCCATTGAGAGTTTTAGAGCAGTCTCTGCTAAGCAACATCCCGTATGTATCAGGTATATCTACTACCTGGATATCGATGTAATATTGGATCATGGGATCAGATGCTAGTTGCATGTGAATATGGGTTAACTCTCCTACCACACTTACTTCTGTTTTATCTAGTTGTGTCACCTTCTTTAGGGATTTAGCAGGTTGCAGTCCTAAAGCATTGCATATAGACAAGGGCATGACATTTGTAGATGCACCTGAATCTACCAGACAGTTGTGTAAATTCTTGCTAAACATCCTTATGGTAAGGAGGCAAGGTGGTGACTCACTTTTGTCCCTGTACAAGGTCATGTGGGAGGTTTCTACAGCTTGGACTGTAGCTGGCACTTTATGTTTGATAGTGTTATCTTTAGCAGTATGATCTCTATTACTAGGCTGACTTGGGGAATGACTATCCTCTCTAGGAGCAGGATCATCTAGTGACTTCATAAACACCTTCTTAATTGCAGGAGTTTTCAACAACTCTGATAGAGACAAGCTGATCTTTACTTTCTTCATCTCATCTGCCAGGTAGGTGACTAACTTGTCGGACTCATGAGGCATGCTCAAAGATTTTGATACTGTATTATGTGGTGACAGATACTGTGCATTTACCTTTAGAAATCCCAGATTGTTACTTGCTTTGGGATCAGGAGGTGTGTTAAAATTATTTGGAGGCAAGGAACTGGTTAATGGACCAGTAGGTCTGTTGGAGTTACTTCTCAAATTATAATTATGCTTACCCTGATATTGCTACTGGTAAGCATGCACCTCTTCATGCTCATTGGATGGCTCATTCTCATCTTCAAAAGGGAAAACATAATTTGACTCAAAAGCCATGGCAGATTCTTCACATGCCAAGGTATAATTTTGGTGGGATGACACAGTCTGGTGATGAGGTTGATTAGTATAACTTTCCAATACAAATGCAAAATCATATCCACAAGGGACAATTTTATTTTCCTCTACTTGAGGTGGATTTCCAAAAGTATTAGACACTTCTGTTTGGAAAATGCTAGCAGCAATTCTAAATTGTGGACAGTCTAATTCTGCAAGAGCATTTGTATTGTGTATCCTAAACCAATTGGTGAGGGCTGCCTCAGTAAGATTGACTCTAGTAGTCTGTTTGGCTTCAGTAGGTGGCTGATTATCTAAAGGTGATGGTAAGGAGCCATTATTTGGTCTGGAGTTCCATACTCTAGGCTGTCTGGGAGGATTGTTGTTATTTCTACCATTATTATTGAAATTATTGTAGTTGTACCCCCTATCTGGATAACTAGATCTGTCATTAGTGTAACCTCTATTCTGGTTGGGCTAAGAGTAGAATTTTTGGCTTCTCAAATGAGTGATCTCAGTTGTAAGCTTCCTTAGCTGAGCAGAGATTTCTTTGATTTCTTCTTTCTCTTCCTGAACCTTAGCCACTACATTTTCAGTTTGAGGCTTGAAGAAAGAGGATCCAGTGTTATTATTTTGATCAACACCTTGAGACATTTGTGTCTGACTTGGATACTATGGCATCTGACCATTTCCATTAGGAGGAGGAGGCATGATACTCAATGGAGATATCTATCATGGTGTTGGCATGACTGCCGGAGGTACCATAGCTCTATTGTACTATGGCTGGGGAGGATATTGTGTAGGATATGCAGGATATTGTGAAGGATATGCAGGATATCCAGGCGGTGTAGGAAAGGCTATGTTTGGTGTTGGAGCAGGTACCAGCTGCTGATTGACTTTGATAGCTTCTTGAAAAGCTCCTGTCAAAGTTGTGATTTTAGGATGTGATCTCCTGATGAACATGGAAGTCAATGGATCCAGAGCTGAATAATAGATACTCCTTGTAGCAGCATCTGCTACAGTATATGGGGTAACTAACTTGGATAGCATTTTCTAGAACCTAGCATTGAAGTTTGCAATAGGTTCACCTTCAAACCATTTGATTGTGGCAAATAGGTGATAGTTCATTGAAGGATCTATTGGTACCTTGAATCTATCAGTGAAAGCTTTCTCTAGGACAGCCCATGATCCGACAAAACTCTGACCAAGACTAATATACCAATTATAAGCCTCTTCCCCTAAGGAAAAAGGAAATAATCTGCATACAACGTCCTGATGCTCTATTCTAGCCCTACAGCAGGCTTCCTTAAAAGTTTTTATGTGATCATCCGCATCTTGATAAGGATGATATTTTGGACAGAGTTTGTCAGGATTCTTTGGTAAAGCATGATATGCAGTGAAGGTTAAAGGTGACTCTGCTGTAAAGAATGACATTGCAACCGGAGGAGGTTAAGCCTGTGGTATAGTCGGCTGAGGTTGGACCTGGGGTTGAGGTTGGACAGGAGGTGTCACAGATAACCCTGAAGGTACTTGTAAACCAATAGGAGTTATAGGAGGAGGCTCTGGTGATGCTCCTGATCACTACACCCTAGAGTGTGATGGATGTCTACAGTTCTAGGTCTAAACCCCTTAACAGGTAATTCTTCAAAGATTCCACCGGATCTAGACTTGGTATTTATCCTGTGAGCCAGGATTTCTTGATTTTGAAGAAAATTAGCTGGATGACTGTAAAAATTGGTTGGAATTCACCAGCAAAGGTTGTATTTAAGGTCAAGATTGGAAATGGGCTAAGTATTTCCAAAATATTTGCAGCTATACTGCAAATATGAGGTGATCTTTAGCTATGGTAACACTTGCAGGTTGATATCAGGTTTCTAAAGCAAGATACCTCAAAGTCTGGACAAATTCACCTGAAATAAGACCGATCTTTGCAAATACATGATGATTTACTCTAAAGATTGCAATATTTTTGATCAATTATGAAATCTTTGCAAAGGATTAGCATGTGCAAGCTTAGAACAACAAATATTTACCTCTAATTTGAAATTTAGAGGTGTCTGAGCATTACCTTACTATATTTATCATCACCTGAACTACTGATGATTATCCTCATCCTAGGTCCCTCCATCTAGCACCAATTTATGTTGATCATGATGTTAGTCATAAATAAACATAGAATAAAAGTACACATTAACCCTTATTCATCTTGAAAGATATGATGAATTCAGAGAATTCATGATCTCAAGTCTCCTATGATTAGGTCTTAATCTTCTGAGGTTACTCAGAGGTTGATGTGTGTTGCTATTTCCATTTTGGGGCCTTACGTAGATCTCATCAATAAGATAATGTTTCCTTTAATGATACTGTACAGAAAGTTATTCTACACAAGATATGCTTCAAATATTCTGTCTATCTTTAAATCTTTGCATGATATTTGTCATTTTGACATGCTTTAACTTCAAATATGCTGAAGATGTTTAGTTATCTACGGGATGTCTGCATATTTGTATTATTTGCTTAAGATTGTCAATTATTTGTAATTGTCATGATGAAATGCTCTGAAATTGAAATAAATTGAAAGAAATACTTCAAATTAATGTTGAACCTTCAGCTATTGAGCCACATATACATCAGATAAAGTCATGAAGAGAAGAAATCAAACCATATGTTCACCAGAACATTCCACAGCTAGATACAGTCGATGCTAACTTCAAAGGAAAGGTATGAAAATAACACATGTAAGTAGACATGCACTCCAAGGGACGCAGCAAATCACAACATGTACCAAGAATTCATACACTGATTACTCAAGATTTATTATGGATTGTAATCAAAAGAGTCTTCTCATTCATTAAGTATGCAAGAACATATATGTATACAACAACTTTGAAATGAGCCCTGAATATTTCAGCAAATAGATTTCAATTAAGTTTTGAATGTTTAAAATGAGGCATCCTTGTACCTTTTATAGAATAAAGTGAGGGAGCAGTTACAATTGATCTACAATCCAGATTTATCTATTAAGATCTATGATTTACATTTCATTGACCAAGTCAATCCTTTCCATGTGGCACAGGTTGCTAGCTGGCAACCATCTAGGTAACTCACTTTCTTCTGTACCTGATACATATATTCCTTTTTATGATGCATCTTCATCAGGTTCTTTGTCATCATCTCTGTTGTCCTGATCATCACTTTCATCAGTTTCCATATCCTCCTGATGACTATCTCTTTGTATATGGATCTGCATGGATATCCGGATACTTTCATATGCTTGCACTATGTTTTCCACTTCTCTGCCATCTTGAGTTTTTGCTTTGGTGATGGCATGCTTATGCACCTGATATTTGCTCCGGAGGGATTCCAATTTACTCCTCCTGCTGCTAGATGTCTCGTTATAATTCTCCATCCTGACCCTGATCCTCATGATCTTATCCATAGTTTCTTCTGTCAGGTGGTTTAGAGGATCATCAGCTACCTGCTGGAAATTGCTATGTAGAGCTTTAATTGCAAACTCTTCATCTTCATTTTCTATTTTGCCTTCTACCTTTCCTTTTAATGTTTCCAAAATTTCAGCCTCAAACGACATCATATCATGCAGCTTCATGCTGATATCTCTTAGTTTCCTGTTGCATCTTTTAAGCACATCACATTCAAATCGGATGTCCTTATACCATATATCAATCAATAGGGCTATATTATTATTCAGTACCTGATTCTTTATTAAAATCAGAGGATCAATCCTCTTTATTTCACCCAAAGTGTTCAAGACTTTCTCCAATTGAAATGACCTCCTCCCGATCTCCATCTGTAATTTATCTACCTTTTTCCTAGAGGTGCCCAAAGAATTCCACCTCTTCAAAGAGGCCTTTACCACTTCCTCTACTTCATCAAATGTGGATAACATCCACTTTCTCATTATGGATGACTCATGTTTCATGAGATCCAACTTATTCACCTCATCTTGAGAAATAGCAGTTAATGGGACTGCATGATCACTTGTTGTATTCTCAGGGTTAATTAACCCTTTTATATAAGTATTTAACTGAGCAATGTGCTCTTTGTGCTACTTATTTTTCTCTTTCTCTCTTTTCATCCTCTTGGTCAAAGAATCAATTATATCTTTACCTTCTTGGCCTTCCTGATCCTCATTGGCAAATCCCAAATCTACTGTACTAATCTGGAATTCATCCAAAGTGATCTTGCCTTTTTATTTGTCTGCTGCAAGAATGGCCACCTGAGCGGTCCTTCTACCCATAACAAGATCTCTTCTTATTGCAGAAGTTATTCTAGCCTTCCTCTTAGGCTTTATTAAAGTTTCAAAAAACAATGTGGATATATCAAATTCCTATGCCTCTATACCTGACTCTACGCCAATTTCTTTCTTGAGCCACTGAGGAATTTGATCCTTCGACTGTTGGTCTCCATCATCATCATGATAATCACCCTGATCTTCGGTATCCACCATCATATTCGATGGGGAGGATGATCTTCTTATCTCTTCCTCATGAGGGTGATCTTTGGGTATATCCTCCTATTGAGGAATTTCTTTTTCTGGAGGGTGATCCTGTTGATCATCTGCATGTTGATCATGATCTTGATCTTTTACTTCTTCCATGGGTATCTCATCCACTTTGGTGATTTCCTCATCATGAGGCATATTAGTTTCCATGGATGTTATTGTGTCTACCTTAGGTATACCAACCTGATCTGAAGTTGCAATCTGGTCCGCAGCTGTAGCAATTACCTCTTGTACTTTTAGGGCAGGATCAACTGATGTATCCTTTTCTTCCCCTCCCTGATCTTGGACTTCAACTATCTTGGGTTCAACAAGTACTTCCTTTTGTTGTTGCTCACCCATATCTAAAGTGTGGCCTTCTATTTCTGCCATCTTCACTTCCTCAACATTTTCTTCTTTATCAGGAACACCTGCTTGATTTTCAGGACTTGCATCCTATCTATATGTAAGATCAATCACTGCAAGGCTGGTTACCTGATCAATCAATGTATCAAGCCCCATCTCTTGGGATACCTTTTCTTGGCTCTTCTCTTTTTCTTGCTCTACTCTCTTCAGTTCTTCTAACACTACCACCTAAACTGATGGTGTACCTTGTGGTGTTATGTGAGTATTAGCAACAAGAGTCTCCATTTGTTGCGAAGCAACATTATCCACCACTTCATCATCTGATAGGTCAACAGTCTCATCTAATGAGAAATGACCTCCTTGACTTGTGTGAGTGGTTTCTTTCATTTGTTCTTCAGCTTGTTAAGTCTTAAACTGAACAATGGTAGGGAGTGATACATCATGCTGTAATTCTTTTCTAAACACTCCACTACTTGCTCCCCTCAACATTATAGGGTCATGTCTTATCTCACCTCTCATGGATGTTCTGGGTTTCTTAGGTGTGGAAGCCATCACCTGAGGTGCTTTTCTTTTTCTGACGAGGGGCAGTGAGTCTTCTTCTGCAGGCTCTTCATCAAAAGGAACATCCTCTTCAATTTGTGCTCATGATGCTTGACCTTCCTCATATGTTTCCATAGTTTCGATAGCCGGCCTTTGAATCTTTTTAGCCTTTTGCTTATCCTTAGGAGGCGGTGCTGATGATGCTAATGCCTGTTCTGATGCTGATGCATTTTCAGCTGTTATTATGACTCTCTCAATTATCACCCCTTTTGGTTCAGCATGTACCTTTTTACCTCTTGGGGGTCTCTTGCTTTTCTCAAGAGGTGGTGCCCTCTCTCCTTTAGACTTCCTCTTCTCATTCAAGAAATCATCATATTCATCTTCAAAAACTTCTTGTCTTTTCTTCTTATTATCCACCGTGATGGCAACACCTTTTTTCTTCAGTGCATTTATCTGGTCATTGATCCATGCCTGGGTCAGCTGCAATGTTCTGCCTGTGAATGGATCCAAGGAGATGTCCTCCTGCATGGTGAGATTCGGTGCTGAGATGGTATCATTGTATATCTTTTTCTCTTCATATTCATCAGCCATTACTGCTCCATCATCTTTCTTTAACTGTATCGAGATGGAAATGCAATCAAAGTTCTTGATCTGGCTAAGTGTAAGCCTTTGATATCTTCTTCTTCTGGCCTCAACTTCATCTTCACAATCTGGCCAAAAGTCCTCAATATTTCTTCTATGGATGGCCTTCCCCATGATCTTCTGCATCCTCCTATATGGATCATATGATCTTTTGAATGGAAATGGCTAGAAATTCATCATAGTTAGACCAGCTATGGCCCTTTTAATATTCTCAGAATATGGGCACATATACCAGCCCATTGTGACTAGAAACAATACTAGTGGAAGCTTGTTGTTAGCTTTGTAGGCATTCAGTATTGTGGAGATTTGTCTTAAAAATTCCATTAAGACAACTGCATCTATAGGGTATCTTGGGAGCATGAGAGGCTCCTCCTCAAAACCTTCAACTCTAATGTAAGAGAAAGTTGCAAATTGAATAAACCAGGCTCCATGCCCCTATATGACTTCCTGAGCCTCCATGCTCAGTCTTTTAGTTCTGTCCTCCTCCATTGTTCTTACCAGATGCATAGAGAATGCATCATTCACTAGTTTGTAATCTTGGAGGTAATTTGCTCTCTGCAATTGGGGATGATGATCCCATATATGTGCATCATTTGTTGTGCCACCAATTCTCCCAACTGTAGTCAATGCATCAAATGTACCTTGTAGGCACATGAATAAACTATGTATGAGGTCATGTAGAAGGAACAATCTGGACCTCCTAGATTCATCAACTGCTCATCTAGAGCATCACTTATCATCTTAGCCCACATTGGCTTACTATTTGTGTAAAGGCACATCAGGATGGCTGCATACATCCAGTCCTTAAAACTTCCAGCATCAGGCTAGCCTGTCACTCTACTAAGCAGTGCTATTGTGTATTGGTATTCATCATCAAATTCAAATTTATATAAGTGCACTGGAAGTTTAGCTGCTGCAGGATAAAGACTATTCTTTGCCCTCCATTTATACATTTTCTTCCTAACAAACTTCTTGTTATTCTCATATTCTGCTTCCGACTTCTTCAAATCTATATTGGCAACCTTCTTGCCCAATGGCAAACTGAATGTAGCAGCAAGACCTTTTATAGACAGATCAGCATATACTCTGCCATGCTTCTCTACCTTCCTTGTCTGTGGGTTATAGTTTCATGCACATTCAATGACCAGGTCAAGAGTTTCCATGGAATAAGGGAAACCAGCTGCATTCCGCATTCCAGATACAAAGACTGCATCCAGCAATGTGCTATTATTCTTTTCATCACTTATTTTAGCAGACCATGCAGCCAGATCTGTATTTCCTTGGTGTGCATCTATGATGGCACCATATCTAAACCGGACACCCTCGAGTTGAGCAAACATGGGCTTTAGAAATTCTGCCTCCGACTTAGCCAACCACTTATCTGTCATGGATGCTTGCAATTAACAAAATTGGTCTTACAATTGATATCTTTCCAGCATGCATATACATCACATCTACATTATTCATCATGCATGTTATACTCTTTCATATTTTGTTTATCCTGATATGCATAATCTAGAACTTCAAACCAGAAAACCATGATACCTGGATATGCAGAACATGACAACAAGAGGGTTTCAATTACTTAGATGATGTGCTTATCCTCTTAATTGTGCTGATAACTGTGTGGAAGGAATTCAAATACCAACAATGCTCACGTATCCTATTCTGGTACAAGCTATATGCGTCAGCAGGTAGTCTTATGAGGGTTTGAAAACATGGAGCTCTGTAAAAACTTCTTTTATCGCAAGGTAAGTGTAAAATGATTTGTAAATTCACTTTTAACCTCTTCTTTTAGGCAAATTAGGGCAAATTAGGGAAAATTAATTGAAATAGCTGATCTTCTTGTATGAAACTTCTCAATCTTGCCAAGTGTATGTATCGAGTTCGTAATCGGCAGGAACCACCCACCACATCTGCGTGCATTTAATGTTATGGCGGCAAGGAGCGGGGTGATCCTTGCAGGATAGGATGATATTCAAATATCGGGTGATATTTGGATATCAGGTGATGTTCAAATATGATCCCCTGAGCTAAAATGACCCCCTGTCAAAATATCAGGATGACGTCATCAGGATAATGACTTGGTTCAGCGTTGTGGCTTTATGACATCATCATCATGTTATGTATGAAGGGTCATGTTTGGAAATATACCTCCGCGAGGTAAAAAGAATGGTGACATCATCATCATGTTTATTTCTTTGTTTACCAGGTTTGGATGACATCGTCAGGATATTGGTTCAGGGTGATATTTTGCGACAGGCCGATATTAAAATATCAGGGTGATATTTAAATATTGGGGTGATGTTTAAATATGATCCTCACAAAATACATGATGTTATTTGTCAGGTAGATATCGCTATCACATAAAGTCGACGTTCGGATGTTTGGAGCAAATGATTTTATCAGGTGATAATATTAGATCAGGGTGATCTTTTATAATATGACTGATGTTAAGAAATATGATCCTCCCCTCGGAATATTAGGTTTGACCAGGACTTTGACTCACCATAACTCTCATTCTCTAAGGAATATTAGGGTGATCCAAAAGGCAAACCTGCATGAAATTTTGTGCTCTATCCACCCATGAGATTATTGTCGTGAAATGTTAACTTTGAAGAACTGACCTCATCATGATGATCTACCCGGTCCCCTTTATGCAGGATCATCTGCATTATCTTACTTTTACCAGACAGCCAGCAAGCAGAAAACACAAGCAAAGCCAAGCAAAAAGTTGGGTCCCTGTTTTGTCAAGTCAAAATGGGGTGTGTTGTGTAACCACACAACACCACCCAAGATACATTTCCACATGACATAATATAAATATGAAACAAAGTCTATGCCTCTAGAATATAACTTCGACAATCATAACTTTATTACAACCAATGCTCCATAAGGACCACTTGTATTAAGGAATTCCACTCGCAATCGACCAATTTTCTAAAAGCAAATCTTATAAAACAAATTCCAAATACAATGATTGTAATCTAACATAATAATTTCTTTATATTATACTAATTTAAATTTTAAATTTATCAATACTTAAATTCTAACCTATTAATTTTAAATCAAAAGTAACAAATACCATTAAACTCAATCTTAAAAAAAATCAATTAATCTTATTAATCTATTCGAAATAAGGCATTTATTTCATCAATGACATTGAGTAGTAACCATTTTAATTTTTCGAAGTAATGATACTAGTAATAATAATAGTAATAAATTATAATAATGCATACGATGGATAATTCGAAAGTAAAATATTACTCTATCACTTAGATTTTCTCATAGAGAAATTTTAACTTAAAAAAAACATTCTTCTAGCTAATCATATCAATTCTATTTCTAAAAGTATCTCCTTAAGCTAATCATTCTAATAATAACAAAATGAGATTAAATTTCTAATTAATTAAAGCATTCCATCTATATTCCTCATAATGCAGATTATATGCCAAAATCTACATGAAGTTAAGTGAAATCATAACAAACTATACTTTCTTTTTAGAAACATTTCCTATTCTTCAACTAATGCGTATGACCCTAAGGTAAACTCCATAACACTTTTAATAGAAATTTCCTAAAGTTTTAGTGATTGTTAAGAATTATTCCAACTAACAAAACTCAGAGATCTATGTTGATGAGTGCCAAATTGCACTCATGAAATACACCTTTTTGCCTCTCTTTTTCCCTTTTTCAGTTCATCTTCCTTGTGTCTGCACTCAAATAAGTTAGCAAGATTGTTCTATTTTGTGATTAATTAAGATAGATTACTTGAGATTAGAATTTCTGATTAAGGTGACTAATGTGCGTGGGATTAATAGAAAAATGCTGAATTTCTCTCTCTTTTTGAATCAGTAGGTGTAGATGCCAGGAACAGCGATTTTGTGCATCTCCAGAGATCGTCTTCAATGATCTCCGGAGACAATAACAAAGAACAGTGACACCTGAAGTTTTGAAGATATGGGGAATGACTCTTCGGAGCTCTGTGAGAGTCTGGAGTATCTCTGGAGCTGCAGACAGGAACAACTATCTCCGGTGCCTCCTGAGAACAGGGCATGTTTCCAAGTAGAGCTACCGAACAGACACTTCAGCAGCGATCCTAATACCCCCTCACTTCACTCAAATCATCACCTGAGTGGTGAAGGGTCAACTATCAGTTAAACTGCTGAAGTTTTATCTTTTCAAAGATTTTGCATGAGTTGCGAATTGAACTAATTCAATATCCTTATTTTCAGGGCTTTGATGCCCAAGTGTATTAAGACTTAAACTTAGACCTCTGAGTGGACTTTTGTTCCACTCAATTCTACCTTTCTCGCATGGTGATTTTTCATAAGTTAGATAGTTAAGTACAAATAAGAGATGGTGTCATCTCCTAGAAAGACTGATAGATAAGTTCAATGATATATCATCACTCATTTTTTTATATATACTCTCAGAAATAGTAATAGAACAAGAATGATAAAATTATTCTGATTCTCAGAGATCTCAGTTCTATTATAGCCATATTTTCATGAATGCAGAAATGAATGAATTGGACTGAATTTAGTTTTGATGATCTTTTTTGCTGATTTCCTGCTATAGCCTTCAACCTCAAGGGTGTGGAGCAAGGGCCCACTCTCACCACTCAGGCAGGAGGCTAGTATTACTGTTTTATTGTTTCAGTTTTCTTTTATAAAGGTGTTTCCTATTTTAATAGATAGATGCATGTTATTGTTTCTTTGCTTTGAGTACATTTCCTGTTTTCATTCTATTTTCCAGCATTCATTACATTTATTCAACAAGCAGTTAGATTAATCTTTCTTTTAAAAATTAGGACTAGCAATAAACTAGTAACTATAGCATCCCTAGTTGCAGACAGCTTTGGACACAGCCCTGGTTCTTTGACATCTAAAAAATAGATTAAATGATGAGGTACAATGACACCTTGTCATTTTTGGCGCTGTTGCCGGGGAATAGTTTGTGTTAATTAGGGACACTGAGTTAAAATAGTTTTTAGAATAGATCTGTATGGTTAGAGCTAGGATCTAAAAGGAAGATATATTAAGTAGACACCCCAACAACACACCATAGGTGAAAGCAGTGAGGTGGTACAAAATCCTGTTGAAGAAGGAAACCTAGATCTTAACTTGGAACCTGCACTTCAAAACAACAATCCCTTAGATCCTCTAGACATCCCACTTGCCAATTACATCTAGGAATTACAACAAGAAGTTGAGGTAGATTCTTTGGTAGAAAATAATTTCCTAAAACCTCAGGAAGAAGAACAAGTACTAAACATGGAAAATGATGATCATGGGGAAGAGGAAAATCAGGCTCCAAGAACCTTCTCTTATCCTATTGTTTTGGCTGCTGGAGACAATGCTCCTATGAAGAATATCTCACCAGCACATCTGCCAAATTTTAGAGGACTTTCTTCTGAGGATCCGGATCAGTTCTTGTTTGAATTTAAAGTAGTCTGCCAAACTTATGATTACGGATCAGATAACCAGAAACTCAAATTGTTCCCTTCAACCCTGAAAGATTCTGCGATGAGATGGTTTATGGGTTTACCCCTGGGTTCTATCCATTCTTGGGATCAAATGGAAATAGAGTTTTTGGAAAAATACCAAGATTATTGCAGATCCAGTAATAAAAATGAGGAGTTGTTCAAAATTAGGCAAGGGGAGGAAGAATCCTTAGAAGACTATGTGGATAGGTTTAATTTTGCCTTGAGAAGGTTTAGCAATCCAGTGGATCACTCCTTGGCCAGAACCCTGTTTATAAAAGGATTGGATAAAGAATCAAAACAGGCACTGGACCTAATGGGAAAAGGGAACATTAACAAAATGGAAATACCTGACATAGAGGAACTCTGTAGGAACTATTCCAAAACCCAAGATGGAGTAAGGTCATCCAAAACTTTTAAAGGGAAGAATGAGATAGGACAGTTGATGGAGGAAATTGCAAATCTAAAAACAGACATTCTGGTCCAACTAAATACCACATTGGATGGGATTCAAGCAAAAACTAGAACAACTGATCAAAACAGAGCAACTGAACTGCTCTCCATCTATTGTCCTAGGTGTAGGAACAAACACCTATTGAGAGAATGTCCCTTGGACAAATTAGAGATTTGTTAGATCTGTGATAGGGAACATCCTACCAGTCAGTGTAGTCAACTTCCAACCTTGAAAAGATTGAGTAAAAAGAATGCTGAGATAGAAGAGGAGTTGAACTATGTGGGACAAAAACAAACCAGAAATTTCCCTTATAATTAGTATCCAAACCAGTCTTCTTATAGGGGTCCTTCTAATTGGGGAAATAATCAGTGGAATCCAACTTGGCATGGCCCTCAAAATAATCCTCCTTGGGGACAGTAGGATTGGCTAAGTCAACATTGGCAAAACCAAAACTGGCAAAATCAGCCTTGGGGAAATCAACAGTGGCCACCACAGTTTGGATCACAAAACATGCAACCTCAATGGGGTCCTCAACAAGGATATCATCAACAATACCAAGGATAACATAGACATTTCCAACCTCAACAACAGGCTTTACTAACTGGATCCTCTAACACGTAGGGTCAAACACAAAATGAACCAGTTAGTCAACCACCTTTACCAGCTTAGCCTATACCAAACCCATGGAATAAACAGGGAGCAGTTGTCTATATGACAATGCAAGAAAATCTAGCTGGAATTAATGCTATATATTCAAATAATCTACAGCTGCATTCTAGGAAAGCATTCCCAAGACCTTCTCCTCCAACTATAGTTGAAATAACCAATGACGAGGAACCTGAAA
This sequence comes from Cunninghamia lanceolata, assembly GCA_027924645.1. Classification (NCBI taxonomy): domain Eukaryota; kingdom Viridiplantae; phylum Streptophyta; class Pinopsida; order Cupressales; family Cupressaceae; genus Cunninghamia; species Cunninghamia lanceolata. Next base: position 7,653,184 of record BSBN01000209.1, read on the forward strand.
ATCCATCCAATCAACCCCCAGAGGAGATTACTAACAAAAAAGTGCTAGAAAAATCATCCACAGACAACTCTGGAGTTACTCCTAAAAGGCTAGCTCCGGAGAACAGTCCTGAACATAATTCTGATAAGAACTCCGGAGATGGAAAAGCTAGCACCATACCCAGAACGACTTAAACAGAATGCTCCCCAGAGAAAGATTCTACAAAAACAAATCCAAACCAATCAGGAATCAGAACTTTTGCAGGAAATCAAGCAGCTAAACATTGAAATTTCTCTTCTCCAGGCCATCAGAGATGTACTGGAACTAAATCAGTTCATCAAACAGTATTGTATCAAAACACAGGGCAGAAAGAAAAGATTTCCCTCCACAATATAGGTGGAAGGAAAAGTAGTGGATCTATTGATGGGAGAAATTCTCCTCCCAAAATATGGAGACCCTGGAAACCCTGTCATAACTATTTTCATCTCAGGGGTAGAAATTTCAAATGTTCTGGTTGATTTAGGAGCAGCAATTAATGTGATGATAGTTCATACAATGGACAAGTTAGCTCTATCAGGTATCCAATCCACGACTACAATTCTTCAACTTGCTGATCAGTCAGTAGCTGTTCCAAAGTGAGTGATCACTGATGTACCTATTGTGATAGATTCATGGGAATTCCCAGTGGATTTCTTAATACTAGAACCTAGAAACTAGAGAAATACTTATCCGCTGATTTTAGAAAGACCATGGCTGGCTACTACAGCAACATCTATTGATTGTCAAACTGGAGAGATGGTCATTTCTAATGGGATAGATTTAAAGAAAATATTTATGTATCCTCCAGCTAAACCATCGGTGCATTACACAGGAAGAGTATGGGTGGATGAACCGGATAACACGGGCAACAGTGCCTCATTAGCTATGGTAACCATTAGGGAACATCTGGGAGAATTAGGAGAAGAAGTATACTATGATACAATGGAAGACTTCACTCACATCCTAATCAATAAAGATGTGATGGAACTCGCCCAAGATCCTCAGAGAGAACTTCTTGTTTCTTCTCATTGTACCCTTGCCAACATTATTCCTTGTGGGGAAACCTTTTACAGGGACTTAGCCACCTTCCACATGTTACTCCCACATTCTTGTCCTCTCAATGCCATAACACCAATGTATGGATCTACCACATCTATGGAACAAATAACAAAATAGGTCATGATTCTGCCAGGGAAAACACTTAATATAAGTACTCAGTTAACAGCAAGTCAGGAAGAAAAACTTATCCAGCTTTTGGTCTCCCACTCAGCATCTTGTGCCTGGGAATACCAAGATATGAAAGGCATACCTCCTGAGATCTGTACCCATCATATCTACACTGAGATATTAAACCTGTCAGGCAACCACAAAGAAGATTGAATCCTGCCTTAAAGGACATTGTCAAAACTGAAATAGAAAAATTACTCCAGGCAGGGTTCATATATCCAATCTTAGACAGTCAATGGGTCTCACCCCTTGTCATTGTGCCTAAAAAGAATGGGAAATGGAGGGTGTGTATTGATTATAGAGAACTCAACAAGGCCACAAAAAAGGACTACTTTCCCTTACCATTTATTGACCAAGTTCTGGACAACCTTGCTGGGAGAAAGTATTTTTCTTTTCTTGATGGATTCAGTGGGTATAGTCAAATTCAAGTAGCACTTGAAGACCAAGACAAAACCACCTTCACATGTTCTTGGGGAACCTTTTCTTACAAAGTTCTTCCCTTTGGGTTATGCAATGCCCCAGCTACATTTCAAAGACTAGTTCTAGCCATCTTCGCTGAACTAGCTAATGAATGCATGGAGGTCTACATGGATGACTTTACTGTGTATGGGGATAACTTTGAGGAAGCTCTCACAAACCTTGGAAAAGTACTAAAATGCTATGATAAAAATTGACTATCCCTTAGCCATGAGAAATGTTTTATGATGGTGGAGGGAGGAATTGTTTTGGGACACCATATTTCAGAAAAAGGGATTAGAGTGGATTAGAACAAGATAGAAGTCATCACACAGTTGCCTTCACCCAAAAATCAGACTGATGTCAGAAGTTTTCTGGGTCATGCAGGCTACTATAGGAGGTTTATAGAAAATTTTAGCAGAATAGCTGCCCCCCTGTTTACCCTGCTTAACAAAGAAACAGAATTTCTATGGACAGAAGACTGTCAATCAGCATTTGAAACTTTGAAGGAGAAGCTTACTGTCACACTAGTCTTAAGGGGACCTAATTGGACTTTACCATTTCACATACAAACTGATGCTTCAAATGAATCCATTGGGGCAGTTTTAGGACAAAAGGAGGAAGGAGAGAGTATGCATGCCATTTATTACATCAGCAAAAACCTTACCTCTGCAGAAAGAAATTATACAACAACTGAAAAAGAATTCTTGGCAGTTATCTATGCTATAAACAAATTCAGGCATTATATCACTGGATATAAAATATTCGTGCACACTGATCATGCAGCCATCAAGTATCTAATGAATAAACCAGTAGTAGGTGCAAGGATCATTAGATGGTTATTGCTATTGCAGAAATTTGATATTACCATACTTGATAATCCAGGAAAGTTTAATTTGGTTGCTGATTTTCTGTCAAGATTGCATACAGAAGGAGAAGATCAACCAGTGGAGGACAAATTCCCAGATGAACATCTTTTTACCATATCCACTATTGCACCTTGGTTTTCTAACATAGCTAATCTTTTAGCTACAGGCTTGTATCCATCCCATTTTACTTCAAAACAAAGAAAATGTTTGGTTAAAGAAAGTTTATCCTACAAATTGCTAAATGGTTTACTATTTAAATGTGGTCCTGATTTCATTCTACACAGGTGCTTGAAGGCTGATGAGACTTTTGATGTGTTGAGAGCATGTCATGATGAACCATCTAGTGGCCACTACTCTTTCCACAAGATAGTCCACATGATCCTTGGAGCTGGTTACTACTAGCCTTCTCTTCATAAAGACACAAAGAAGTATGTGCAGCACTGTGACCAGTGCCAAAGGATGGGGCAACCCACCTTTACCCAGGAAATGTTGCTACACCCTCAAGTCATGATGGAACTGTTTGAGCAATGGGGTCTAGACTTTGTGGGACCAATTTCACCGCCGTCATCAGGCAAGGAGTATATTCTAGTATGCATAGACTATGTTACTAAGTGGGCTAAGGTTCAAGCATTATAGTTTGCAAGAGAAGAAAAAGTTGCTGATTTCCTTTACAATAAAATTTTCTTTAGATTTGGAGCCCCAAAATCAATAGTTTCGAACAGAGGACCTCAATTTACTTCATAGGTAATCAAGGCATTCACAGATTTATACCAAGTCAAGCACATAAAATCTTCACCTTACCATCCTCAAGCAAATGGGCAGGTAGAAGTAACTAACAGAGAACTTGAGAATATCCTAACAAGGACAGTGGCAATGAACAGAAAAGATTGGGCTAATAGACTACCTGAAACAGTTTGGGCTTACAACAGCACTTGGAAGTCCACAACAAAGTTTTCACCATATGAATTGGTTTATGGGAAAAAGCCTGTACTATCTATAGAATTTGAACTCCAGACACTTAAAACTGTATTGGATGTTGGGCTGCCATTGTCTACAATTCAGCAAAATAGAATTCTTCAGCTCAACGAGTTGGATGAGATTCGGACAGAAGCCATTCAGCAAACAGAACTGGTTTAGTACCAAAGGAAACAATGGCATGACCAACATATTAAGAGGAGGACATTTCAACAAGGAGATTGGGTTCTTCTTTATGATTCTAAATTCAAAGAATTCAAAGGGAAATTGCAGACTCACTGGCTGGGTCCTTATCAAATAAAGGAAGTGTTTGAAAATGGAACTATATTACTGCAACCAATTGATGGGAGCACAAACACATTTCTAGTAAATGGTCACCGGATAAAGCTCTACAAAAGACCATCTACTAAAGAAGAGTTTCTAAATGATCTGTGTTTTGATACAGGGGATACCTCCTCTGTCACAGTGTTGGATTGAATGACATTCTAAAAAAAAGGTGAGGTTGAAAACCAGCAATGGCTACCTTCTGAAATAAAAATAAAAAAAATAAAAGAAGGTTGAAAACCAGCAATGGCTGCCTTCTAAAAAATAATAATAATAATAATAATAATAAAAGAAAAAAAAAATAGAGAAAGATGGAAAACCAGCAAATGGTTGTCTTTCTCGACCAAGGGAGTTGAAAACCAGTAAAATGGCGGTTCCCTTCTTCAGGACAGTTGAAGTAATTGAGCTCCGGATATGATTAGTTTCCAGAAATTAGCCCAATGCATCTTCGGTGCTTCTCAAACAGGAGCATCTCCAGCGCTTTCCAATAAGGAGCACCTCCGGCACTTTCTAATTAGGAGCACTCCAGCGCTCTGTTAATAACGCCATCAGTTTCCATAATAAGGGAGGTACCCACCTCTCCAGGTGGTAAAGTAGACAACTCATATGATGAGGTCATCATGACTCATCTTCTACTTCATTGCAAAGCATAATTAAATTAGAATACTAATAATTGCAGGAGTGTCCATGAGCCGGCGCTGACATCACCCATGGGCATGGATTTTAGTGCCACTCAGTGCAATGATTGCAAGTCGCGTGCAAGTAGGAAGTGGATGTCATTTCATGCCACTGCTTAATTGCCACGACGTGTGCAGTTTCTAAAACGGCACAGCATTTCTCCTGTGTACATCGCCTCATCATTAAAACTGATCTAGGTAAATCTGTTTTTAATTAATCATTAATTAGTAACTGTCCTATCTTTCTATTTTGGGTGCTGCCAAGATGACACGTCCCTCCACTGTCATTTCCTTTTTCACATCCAAGCATGCCGCCATCTGTGCCTTAATGCCACCTTACCTCCGGAGTGCCTTGTCAGTCCATTACATTTATGGTTGCTTTGGTCCCTTAACCCATCCGCATAAGCCCAGCCTGAAAACAATAACATCCCTCATTCAAACCTTCAGAATAGACTGAAGCATAAGGTAAATTAAACAACTCTCCAAAGTCTACAGAGCAATTTCAACAATACTCCGAAGCCCACAGAGATAAGAGGGACAGATAGGCAGAATTGGGGAAGTAAAAGAATAAAACACAGAAAGTGCCATCAATTCAGCAATGGGGGTCAAGAAAAAGTTTGAGCTAGAAAATACTGCGGGTCTTCTGAAGGATGCAGCTGCAGCAAACATTTTAAGGGCTGCTGGATGGTTAGATTTCCTAGACAAGTTCGAGGGGTTTCAGGAGGATATTGTGGACGAATTCCTTAGAAATTTAAGAGACAACCAGATCACTGTGAGAGGAAACCAAATTAGTCTCTCCTCCATAATTATCAGTCACATTTCCAGACTCCCCGAACAAGGTGAGAGGTTCTACCACCTGAAAACCTTATATACTGATTTAATTAGAAATTTTTCTGTTCATGGTGAACCTGCTATTCAATTGCATATGAATAAGAATGAGGTCAAAGGAATTTTGAGGTCCACTCTCCCAAACCCTTGGGCAACTATTGCTACTTGGTTAATGAAGTACTTTACCTGTGATGGCCAATTCTCCATAGTTTTAGGGCCCATAATGAAAATGTTGATTTTTCTCAAACATGGAAATAGGCACCCCGAATATAACATAAATATCCCCAATTCCTATATTCTGCCATCAGGGCAACTGCAGAGAAATACCAGCAGGGTAAGGGACCCATGAAACATCATGGCCTCATCTTTCTGATAGTCAAGCACCACTTCCTATCTCAGACCAATGGAGAAGAACTATTGCATAACTTTCTTGAGCATACCCCTCAGGTCAGAGAACCAGAGATAACACAAACAGAAGGTGAGAGTTCTCCCTCTCACCAGGATGAGGAAACTGAGCCTACAGCCTCCTCTACAGCTGTTCACAAAGGGACATCACCCTCACAGGAGGCTACATCATCTATAGCCCATGTTCTTGACAAAAAAGGGAAAGGCAAACAAATTGCAGAACCTGCTCCTACACGACCTCTATACATGACTCAGTCAGTCAGGCGAAAAATGACTCTAGCTGAGGAATCTTGGCCTAAGGAATTAACAGAGGAAAAGTCAGGACAGGGAATTGAGGAAAGGTGGTGGGTTAAAGAACCATCCCATGATTCAGATGAGGTACCTCTGGTCAGAAAGAGGAAGCAAAGTAAAAATTCTCCAGCACCATCTGTTTATGTGGAGTCAAGTCCAGTTTCAACACCACCATGTGCTCTGGAGATAGGAAACTTACCAACTGTTACTATCTCCTCAGATTCTAAGGAAGGGAGACCTGCTCTAGAGGCACCAGTCCCACCTATGCTCTGGAGAAGCAAAAGGAAGAGGCAGCTCTCACAAGCTAAGAAGGATACTACCCTGCTCGCTGAGGCACTCCTAGAATTGAGCACATGTGAGGACAAAGCAGGACCTTCATCAGTGCCAGCAACAGCAGAGGATCCTCAAGATAGGAACACTATAGAAGGAGAAACAGGGCACATGGATACATTAGGAGAAACAGGGCAGGTGGCCATGGATAATATTGATAATCAGCCAACAGCCACAGAAATAGAGGTAGAAACTCTATCTCATCCCTCTAACCAAGAGGATATAGAAATCTCAATAGAGCAACAATTAATGGAAGAAATTGAAAATTTAAAAAGAATGCTTTGGGGAAAGAATTTGATTATTACTAACCTTAAGAAGGTCGGAGTAGAGATGGAGATGGAGCTGAAGAAAACTATTGCAAATATCCAAACAGACCTCCAAAATAAGGATAGAATCATCCAGGAGAAGGAGGCAGAGTTGGAAGCACAGAAATGTGAGGCAGCAAAAGTGATGGAAGAAAAGGAAAAATAAATAGCACAAAAGGTTTCTGAGCTCACCATGGCCAGAGACAACGGTCTCACAGTAATGGAAGCACTGGTTGAAAAGGTATAAAGCCAGGATAAACAATTAACTTGGGCCAATAACAGACTGGATGACCAAGAAGAATATATTCAAGAACTGTCTGGCCCAAGGGCAACCAATTAATAGGAAATTCAAACAGATGCCTATGTAGGTCCAATCCCCATTGACATTCCCAAAGCCCTGTTTCATTGGGAGGAAATGTGTAGGGAATTTGAGGCCTCTAAGCCAATGTTGCAATTACAAAGGGTAGTCACTGCCAGAGCAGAAAGAATAGCAACTTTGGAAAGCAAAATCATTCAAATGGCCTCCCTTTCCTCAGAAATTCTATCCTGCAGGCCTCCAAGTGCCAGCTATTCAATGTTCCTACAGGAAAGGGTACTGCAAAGGAAACTCTCCTTAGTCCTGTCTGACATAACTGAGGATACCGAAACAGCAGAAGGTTTCATGGCAGCTTACACTAGGAGCAATGATGAAGACAAAAACTTCCTATGTGAATTATACTTACATGGGTTCTGCATTAATGATATAGCCTTCATGATTAATCACTTTGTGGGAGAATGCCAGCTTAAGGCATTCATGTCCCTCATGAGAAACCACCAGATTTGGAACGAAAGGATGGAAGATCATCTTCAAAAGGATTCAAAAATAGATCTCCTCATCAGAAAAGAATGTCCCAATCCTTTTGCTTTTTAGACCCAATTCAGGTCCCTTATCTATCATCCTGCGAGTGCAACCAACATATTGCCATTATACCTGAAAAGTTTGTAGGAATGCTTTATTGACTTTGGTCTTTTTATGATTAATTCAGCAAATCCTATACTTGCTGTAGCAAAGAGGAGATGGAATATTTTGTCCCCATAGCAAAAGCTTAGAGAGGTGGTCACCCCTGCAAACCTGAGACTATTCATGAGAAAGGCAAAGATGATATCCAAACTGATGGATAAACATAAACAGGAATGGATAGGTGGATAGTTCAGAACTCCTCTGATAATTGAACCACTCCCTGTATGGACAGAACAGCTAGAAGATGAAAAATTGTAAGACTGGATGAAGCAAGTTGACAAGTACAAAGGAAATGGTAACACCAACAGAACCACTTGGACAACCTATCTCCAGGAGTATAGCCTGACTGACAGATTGCTTTGCCAAAATAAATCCAGGATGTGAAAAGCAGGAGGACCTGCCAAACCTTAGGTATGGGGGGGATGATGAGTGCCAAATTGCACTCATGAAATACACCTTTTTGCCTCTCTTTTTCCCTTTTTCAATTCATCTTCCTTGTGTCTGCACTCAAATAAGTTAGCAAGATTGTTCTATTTTATGATTAATTAAGATACATTACTTGAGATTAGAATTTCTGATTAAGGTGACTAATGTGCGTGGGATTAATGGAAAAATGCAAAATTTCTCTCTTTTTGAATCAGCAGGTGTAGATGCCAGGAATAGTGATTTTGTGCATCTCCGGAGATCGTCTTCAATTATCTCCGGAGACAATAACAAAGAATAGTGACACCTGAAGTTTTGAAGATATGGGGAATGACTCTCCAGAGCTCTGTGAGAGTCTGGAGTATCTCCAGAGCTGCAGACAGGAACAGCTATCTCCGGCGCCTCCTGAGAACAGGGCATGTTTCCAAGCAGAGCTGCTGACCAGACACTTCAGCAGCGATCCTAATACCCCCTCACTTCACTCAAATCATCACCTGAGTGGTGAAGAGTCAACTATCAGTTAAATTGCTGAAGTTTTATCTTTTCAAAGATTTTGCATGAGTTACGAATTGAACTAATCCAATATCCTTATTTTCAGGGCTTTGATGCCCAAGTGTATTAAGACTTAAACTTAGACCTCTGAGTGGACTTCTGTTCCACTCATGTCTACCTTTCTCACATGGTGATTTTTCATAAGTTAGGCAGTTAAGTACAAATAAGAGATGGTGTCATCTCCTAGAAAGATTGATAGATAAGTTCAATGATATATCATCACTCATTTTTTTATATATACTCTCAGAAATAGTAATAGAACAACAATGATAAAATTATTCTGATTCTCAGAGATCTCAGTTCTGTTATAGCCATATTTTCATGAATGCAGAAATGAATGAATTGGATTGAATTTAGTTTTGATCATCTTTTGTGTTGATTTCCTACTATAGCCTTCAGCCTCAAGGGTGTGGAGCAAGGGCCCACTCTCACCACTCGGGCAGGAGGCTAGTATTACTATTTTATTGTTTCAGTTTTCTTTTATAAAGGTGTTTCCTATTTTAATAGATAGATGCATGTTATTATTTCTTTGCTTTGAGTACATTTCCTATTTTCATTCTGTTTTCCAGCATTCATTACATTTATTCAACAAGCAGTTCGATTAATTTTTCTTTTAAAAATTAGGACTAGCAATAAACTGGTAACTATAGAATCCCTAGTTGCAGACAGCAGTGGACACAGCCCTAGTTCTTTGACATCTGAAAAATAGATTAAATGATGAGGTACAACAACACCTTGTCATATGTCATTGGAATTGGGGCCGATTGGTGTTGAGCAGGTTGTTAATTGTGAGAGATGAGAGGTCGACTAAAGTGTTAGGGAGAGTTTCTAAACATTTAAAGACTTATCATCATTAATAATGGCATTCAATGTAACTGAAGGACAAAATTGTCAGATATTATAGTTGGAAAATCTCAGGTCGATATGTCTGCAAAATATGACTGCATAAATAGAACACATAAACTATGACAAAATGAAACAATGACAAGAAATGCACAAAAAGGATTTGTTGAGAAGACTTTAGAAACATTCAAACAAATGCAATTGGTAGATGAAAAGCAACACAAATTGGAGGTATAAAGCTAACGCTTCAAAGCATATGAACTATTTGATAGAATGTCTCAGAAAGATATCATTTGATGGAATACAACAATCGTAGGATAAGCACAGCTAGCATCCACACAAGGTTCAAGGGATAAGCTGATAGGAGCATCCAACGAGTTTGAATATTTCCAACGTGAAATAAATTTCTAAGCACTAATAAGGTTTAGAGTCTTTCTAAGATTTTGGTAGAGTAAAACCAATTTTCCCTATACTGTAGTACGCCTACAATTGATCATTATGTGTGCATGGTTGACCTATCTCAAGAACACCCTAAACCTTACTATTAAAATATCATGTAAACCTACGATGATCATGTGGACGAGTTTCCTGGGTGCTTGTAAATCACATAAGAATATAGTTTAGGGTATTACAATGATGCGTTGATGCAGGAGACAGATCAGATTTGTGGACAAAAGAGATCTATGATAAGTTGGAGAAACAGGTTTGGAAGATGAAGGCAATAGGGTGTTTTCTAGGTTCAAGTCATTCACTCATGATCACAACAATGCACATAATTATGAAATGCAATGCTTGCAGAATAAGCTCAAAATGGATTTGTTGAAAGACCTTTGTAACTTTCCAAAGAATGCAATCTGCAAGCGTTGGAAATGATCTGGTGGACATATATGCAAAATGTGAAAACATAAACAATGCATGTGAATTGTTGACAGATGCCCCAAATAATTGTTATCTCATGGAATGAAATGATGGATGTTCATAGACATGCACAAGTTAGATCTGAAGAAAGAAACTTCCTAAACCCTTAGGCAATTACAAATAGAGAAATAAATCAAATCCATAGGAGGAAGAGAGAGAGAGAGAGTTCTGAAAATAATGGAACCTGGAATCCCAACAGTTGACTGGCTGAAGATGCCGAGATCAATTTCTGTAAATGCACACCAATCTTCCCCAAACTCACTATTCTGCAAATCGTTCCTCCTCTCCCTTCTCCCCCCCAAAATATATCCTTCAAAAAAAACATAAAATAGCCACACAATAACTTCTCCTTCCCGTTATAGAGCTCCCACTACCTCACAATTAATTCCCATTACCACCCAGCCACAACTCAAATTTAGTTTATTTGAAATATTCCATACCAGATTTTCTGACAACACCAAATATTTTAAAAACAACTCTTAATAATAATTTAATTATGATATTTCATGAGTTGAGTGACAACTCGTAAAGCACCAAAATTTATTATTCCTAAAACAAATATTGTTTATAATGCCCTTTTATTTTTATTTATTCAAAACGTTATATTTTCCAATAAATTATTATTATTATTGTTATTATTATTAACAATGTGCTCCTAAAACCAAAATTTATGCTACGACAATGATAAAACAAAACATAATCAAATTATTACAACTGAAACTGTCTAATGCCAAACAACAATAGATGACCGAGCACGACTAAACAATACCATGACAAAGGTGACTGACTGTCATGCCCAACCAACCAGATTGATAGATCCTAGGACATGAAAACTCATCTTCGAGGATGATGACAAGTTGAGGGACCTTATGTCATCTACGTTCATCAATTCTCCATTGGATTTAAGGCACACTCAAACCTGTCGATTCAGGTGGAGTCGATGCCTGTACCTGCAACCTGCAACAAATGAAATGGTCAAGCATATATATATAATCATCTAATCAGACACACCGTGGAAGATAATTGCAGCGTAGCAGGGTACTGATGCATGAGTAATGCGACACTGTCCCTTCCACCAATCACATCAACAAGTAACCACATCATGCATGCTCATCAATAACTAAACAACTAGATAAAACATCATCAGATAATCATATTAAGCACATGATAAGATTGATCCACATAATTAATTGAGTCCATAACTAGTCATAACATAAGCATAAAACACCAGTAATCAAAGGTATCATCAAATGTCATCGTAGCAGTAATCTAACATCAAGAGAGTATCATCAACTAACATTATAACAATAAGTCCATCAACAAGCCAAAAGGTCATAATGTCTAACTCTAACAGAACACTAACAGTCTAACAAAAGCAAAGCAAGGGGTACTACAGGTTTCCCTACGGTTGTGCTGTATTGTGATTGGGAATGATTAGGATGAAATTGATTGGATTGGAATGTTGATGATGATGTGTAGTGATGAGATGAAGATGATTTTGGATTGATTAGGAAATGATTAGGATGATGTTGATTAGATGAAAGAGGTGATTAGGGTTTGATAAGGATGACTTGGATATGATTAGGAGAATGATTAGTATCATGTGGATTGGACGAGGATGACGAAGTGTAATGATTAGGAATGATAATTAGGATATGATTAGGATGAGATGAAATGATTAGGAATGATGATTGGGATATGATTAGGATATGATTAGGATACGGTGTAATGATTAGGAATGATGAATAGGATATGATTAGGATGTGATTGAATGATGATGATATGATAAGGATGAGGTGTAATGATTAGGAATGATGAATAGGATATGATTAGGATGAGGTGTAATGATTAGAAATGATGATTAGGATGAGGTGTAATGATTAGGAATGATGAATAGGATATTGTTGATGCATGTTGTTAGTCATAACAACATACATAAAAATTTGCATAACAAATCTTTATTCTCTTGAAAAGTATGATCAATTTGGAAGAAATTGATGACTCCAAGGCTCTGTTGATCAGGTCATGATCATCTGACATTACCCAGAGGTTGATGTGACATGTTTTTTTTCATTTCAAGGGGTCTTACATTGTTAAAGTAATCGATCTTATGTATGTTTCCTATAAATTCACTTCACAAACAAGGTTATTTCTACTATGCTCCACAGATTACAGTAATATTTATAAGTTTGATCAATTCTTCTGAGCATTTACTGTCATGAACTTGTATATACTTCTACACTGTGTATTGATTCAAATATTGTTCCTACAAGTGGATATTCATATGTTTATCATAGATATATATATGTATTTGCATGATATTTATCACTTTGGCATGTTTTCACTCAAAATATGCTATGTATTTTCAATTATTTACGAGATATAGGCATATTTTATGTTCATTTGCTTTAGATTATATGTTATTTGCAATTGTGAAGGTGATTTGTAATGAAATTCAAGAAAAATTAAAATAAATACTTCTAAATTTGGTGAATCTTTAGCTATTGAGTCACATACATTCCAGATACAGTCATGAAGAGAATAAATCAAACCATAATTTCACCAGGATGTTCCACAGCTAGGTATGGTTGATGCTAACTTCAAAGGAACAAGGAATGAAAACAACACATGCAGACTGATAAGCACTCCAAGGGACGTAGCTAATCAAGGCATATATCCGGATCTCATTCACTGATTACTCAAGATTTACAATGATTTGTAATCAAACAGCTTCTCTTTCATTAAGTATGTAAAAACATGTACATTCACAATAACCTTGAAATCAGTCTTGAATTCTTCAGCAATCAAATTTCAATTAAGTTTCCAATGTCTAAAAGAGTGCACTCCATCCCCTTTTATAGAATAAGGATAGGACATGGTTACAAATGACCAATGGTCAAGATTTATCTATTCAGATCAACAATCAACACTTCTTCATTGACTTAGTCAACATCTTCATCTGTGGCACAAGTTGCTAGCTAGCAACTATCTAGCAAAACTTACTTGCTTATAAGTAACCTATGCATTTGTTTACATTATGATGCATCTTTGCTTGCTCTTTATCTCCTTCCTCTTCACTTTCCTCTTCTTCATCATTCTCTACATCATCTTCATCTTCATTGTCACTGCCACCTTGATGTAGATCATCTCTTATATGTATCTTCATTGCTACCCTGATGGATTCATATGATTGCACTATTCTATCAATCTCACCTCCATCTTGGACTTTAGCTTTTACTACTGCATGCCGGTGAGAATGAAACTTAGCTTAAAGGGCATCCATCTTGCTTTTCCTACTATTTAGTGTTTCATTGTAAGTCTCCACCCTGACCTTTATTCTCATGACCTTGTTCATCACCTCTTCTGTCAGGTGGTTCAGGGGGTCCTCTGCAACTTGTTTGAAATTATCATGGAAGGCTTGGACAACAAAATCTACATCTTGATTTTCAATCATCCCTTCTACCTTCCCTTCCAATGCCTCTAGGGTTTCTACCTCATGTGCCATTAGATTATGCAGTTTGACACTTATATCCCTGAGCTTTCCGCTGCATCTCTTTAGTATATCACATTCAAATCTGGTATCTTCATACCAGATACTTACCAACTGGGAGGTGTTATTATCTAATATATTGTTACTTATCAATATATGTCTATCAATCCTTTTCATTTCACCTAAAACATCTAGGTGCTTCTCAAGCTTAAATGACCTCCTGCCTACCTCATTTTGTAATTTATCTACCTTTCTTTTCAAGGCACTCAAAGAATTCCAACTCTCCAAACAGGTTTTTACTATATGCTCAGCCTCAAAAATAGATGACATCATCCACTTCTCCATTACCTATGCTTTATGCCTCAGCAAATCCAATCCTATAATCTCCTCTTGAGATATGATGGTTAATGGAGTGGCTGCACTGACTGGCATATGCTTCGGATCAATTAATCCTTTAATAAAAGAATGTAATTGAGTAATGTGCTCTTTATTCTTTTTATTCTTCTCTTTCTCTCTCTTCACCCTTTGTGTTAGAGAGTCAATGATATCTTTGCCTTCTTGACCTTCTTGGTCTTCATTTGTAAAACTCAGATCAACATTAATGATCTGAAACTCCTCAAGGCTTATCTAGCCTTTCTCTTTCTCAACCATAGGCAGGGCCACTTGTGCAGTTCTCCTACCTATAGTAGGGTCCCTCTTGATTGCCAAGGTCAACCTAGCCTTTCTCCTAGGTTTTATCATGCTCCCAACAAATAATGTAGACACATCAAATCTTGTACCTCCTCAACCTATTGCAGATGTACTTCTTGTTGCAACCAATAAGGTACATCACCCTTAGGATCTTGGTGATCACCCTCTTCATTTTGGGTGTCCTGTGCTCCTGTGTTGGACTCTGCCCTTGGTGGTGAATTTTCTTTTCTGATTTCTTCCTCATTTACCTTCTCATGATGGGGATCTTGCTGGGGCACCTCCCATTGAGGGATTTCTTTTTGTGGAGAGGGCTCTTGTAGAGTGTGTACACCTTGATATTATACTTCCTCCTATTCACTTTCTTTGGGAGCCTCAGGAACATTTTGACCTTGTTTATCTTGTGGCACCATGATTTCCTGAGCAGATTGTGTATCTTGACCTTAGAGATCACCCTTGGTTACATTTTCTATCTCTTTGTCAGGATCCTTGTCATGTGTCAGATTTTGTTCATCACCTTTAGGTGCACTGACATTCTCCAAACTGGTCCCTTTATCACTTGATTTCTCTTTTGTTTCAGGATTACTTCACTGATCACCCACCTCAATATGTGGCAGTGAAACACTTTTCTTTTGACTAGCATCCTTGTCAAGCATCTCCTAATCACCCCTGTTTTGAGGGTGTGATTCTATATTTTCTTGTTCCATGGGTATGCCTTGACCTTTGTCTATGCTGGGGGTCATCCCTCCAACCTCTATGTGCACTATTCTATCAGCCTCTTCAGGTTCCAAAGGTGGATAATTATCTTTATTTGGGCTGATATCACCCCAGTGCGTTAGGTCTACTGCTGTAGGACTAGTAACCTACTCAACTAAATTAGATAACCCTATTTTCCAGGCTATCTCCTCAGGGTTATCCTGTTCTATTTCATCTTTCTCACCCCTCGCTTGGCTAGTTATCTTTTGGGCCATTAGGGTCCTATGAGGGGTCATCTTGGTATTGGCAACAAAGGTCTCCATGTGCTGAGCAGCCACGTCTTGGACTATCTCGTCATTTGATAACTCTACAGTATCATCCAGAGGGAAAGGAGACTCCTTACTAGCCATATACACCCCTTTCTCTTTCGGCTCCTCCATCCTCTCAGTCTTAAAGTAAATTATCTCAGAGATGGGGACTTCGTGTTGCAGCTTTCTCCTAAAGACCAAACCACCCATGCCTATTAATATGATGGGGTCAGTGCTAACATTCCCCCTCATGGCTATTCTTTGCTTCTTGGGTGGTGGTGTCTATAGCACCTCCTTTCTTTTCTTCCTTGTAATTAATAAATCATCATCCTTGGGTTCCATATCCACCTGTTCTTCCTCCAAGGGATTTTCTTATAGAGGCTCATTCTCTGTTTGCTTCTCTACTTCTTTAGTGACAGGCTTCACTATCCTCTTGGTCTTTTGTTTATCAGGGGGTGGCTGTGATGTGGATGCCCCATCACCTTTTGATGTAAGCCTTTTGATAATCACCCCCTTCTATTCATCCTCCACCTTCTTACCCTTAGATGGTAGCTTTTGTTCCTCAACGAGTAATCTCTCTCCATTAGATTTTCTCTTTTCAATAAGAAAATCATCACATTCTTCATCTGATAATTGTTGTATCTTTTTCTTGTTGTCGACTGTGAGGGCCATGCCCTTCTTCTTTAATTTGGTAATCTCTGCATCTATCCAACTTTGGTCAGTTGAATGACCCCTTGCATTATTTGGTCCAAGGAGGTCTCCTCTGGCTGTGTTAGATCAGGGGCTGAAATGGTGTCATTGTACACCTTCTTGTCTTCATACTCATTTGACATTCTCTTTCTATCACCATGATGTAGATGTGCAGGCACTGTAATGTAATCAAAGGTCTGTATTTGATTTAGGGTGAGCCTTTGATATTTTCTTCTTCTTACCTCTGCCTCATCATCACAATCTATCTAGAAGTCCTCCATATGCCTTTGATGTATTTGTTTTCCTAAGAACTTTTGCATCCTTCCATAAGGGTCATATGACCTGGCGATAGAGAATGGCTGCAAGTACATGAGTTTCAACCCTTTGATAGCATCCTTGATGCTCAGTCTATCTGGGCATAAGTACCAGCCTATGTAAACTGGGAATAATACAGTAGGGATCTTCTTCTTCTCCATGTGAGCCTCAACAGAAGTAGATACTTGTCTAACAAACTCCAATAAAATAACCCTATCAGTGGGGTATCTTGGCAACATGAGGGGCTGTCCTTCAAATTCCTCAATCCTTATGTATGAAAAGGTGGAGAATTGGATAAACCAAGCTTCGTATTTGTAAATAACTCCTTGAGATTCTATGCTCAATCTCTTGGTTCAATCTTCCTCTATTGTTCTGACTAGATGCATTGAAAATGAATCATTTACCAACTTGTAATCCTAGAGGTATGCTTTTCTCTGTAATTAGGGATAGTGATCCCAAATATTCACATTACCAGGACTATTTTCTACCTTGCCTACTATTTGCAAGGCATCAAATGTTCCTTGGAAAGCACAAGAATACACAACATAGGAGGTCATGTAAAATATGCATGCCTTACCTCCTAGCTTCCTTATCCCCTCATCTAGGCAATCACTGATGATTTTGGCCTAGAGAGGCTTGTTATCTGAGTATAATACCATCTAGATAAGTCCAAACATCTAGTTCTCAAAGTTCCCAACGTGTGGTCTGTCGGTCATCCTTCTTAACAGGGAAATTATATATTGGTATTCATCATCAAAGTCAAACTTATACAGGTATACTGGCAACTTGGCTGAGGCTGTGTAGGTACTATTCTTTGCCCTCCACTAATACATTCTCTTCCTAGCCTCTTTCTTATTGTTGTTATACTCCTTCTCTAGCTTATTAAGGTCTACACTTACTATCTTATTCCCCACTGGCAAGTTAAATGTAGTAGTGATGCCCCTGACTGAAAAGTCAGCATATACTCTACCATGTTTTTCTACTCTTCTGGTTTCTGGTTTATAATTTCTGGCACATTCTACTACTAGCTCAATGGCATCCATAGCATATGGGAACCCTTCTACATGCCACATATTTGTTGTAAATATCTTATCCAGTATAGGGTTGTCAATGTCATTGTCTAATTTCCTTGACCATTCATCCAAGTCTGTCTATCCCTGATACATGTCACTAATAACACCATGTCTGAACTCCACTCCCTCGGGCCGTATGAACATAGGCTTCAAGAACTCAGCCTCAGATCTGTTCCTTCTAAACTCTACCATTGATTCTTGCAATAGACATATGCATGTCTTACCCTATGGTGCTTGTACGAACACTCAACAAAATCATGCATCTCCTAGCTATTATTAATCATTTCAATTCTTTTCATGTATCATCATGCGAATTTAACCTAGTAAAGAATCATTTTACTTGGATATTTGTAGGAAATGACAACAGAGAGGGTTTTTAAATTACTTACCTGATATCGCTCTTCCTTTTCTTATTATGTGACTGATAACGGGAAGTGTGGATGCGCGGGGTCAACCGTTCCGTTCCGTTACGTTGAGGATCATGATCTATAGCAGATGACTAAGGAGGGTTTGAATTTCAGAGCTCTATAATTCTCAATTAGTCACAGGGTAAATGTAAATATCTTTTGAATTTTACTTTTAAACAGATCAATAGAAAGAATTACGGCATATGCGTTGTTTTGATTGAATTCGTCGATTATTTACATGAATCCCATAGATGTTGCCAAGTGTTGAATTTGTATTTGGAAGTAGCAGGGCTTCATCTACCATTTTAATTGCATTTAATGCCAAAGGGTGATCTTTCAAAGATCACGGATATTTGAAAATATGACCCCTAACAGATAATATGACCCCCCTGCACGCGAGATAATTGTTTACTAAAGATCAGGTGATATAGTCAACCTTTGACCACGAATCAGATCGAGTCATCAAATTAAGATTAGGGATACTTCAAAATGTGATCCCCTCAAGGCTAAATCGTGATGACAACATCATGCCATCAACGCTCTTTAGTTATTGGGTTTTGGTGACGTCATCGTCATATTGAGAAATATGACGGATATTTGGATATATGACCCTCCATGGGTCAGGTGAGATGATTACATCATCACCAAGGTGACTTTTTTCATTCATTGGAATTGAATGATGTCATAGTCATACTAGTTTAGGGTGATATTTGTGCAGGGGTGATATTTTGTAAGATGACTGATCTATTAGGAAATATGACCCCCCCATGAATATATGAGGTTCCTTACGGGTAGATACCTGTTCCTGTTTAATTTTGTGATTCAAGTATCGGGTATCTAATGTTTATCGGGTGATTTTCTAGGTCAGGTTCATGTTAGTGAATATGACTCATGTTTAGAAATATGACCGCCCATGAGAAATATCAGGGTTGACCAAACTTTGACTCAACATAACTTTCTTCTCTTAAACAATATCAGGGTGATCCAAAAGCCAAACCTGCTTAGAATTTTGTACTCTTTCCAACCATGAGGCTTGTGATATCAAATACTAAATTTGGCAATTGACCTCTCCTTGTGATGTACATGCATAAGCAAAGGTGACATATATGACTGATTTTACCAAACCGCCCCAAAGCAAGAAAACAAGCAAGCAAAAGCAAAAAAAAAAAGTTGGATCTCTGTTTTGCTAAGGCAAAATGGGGTGTGTTGTGTAACCACACAACAGATATGATTAGGATGAGGTGTAATGATTAGGAATGATGATTAAGATATCATTAGGATGTGGTTGAATGATGAAGATATGATAAGAATGTGATTAGGATAGGACAAGTAGGATGATTAAGATGTGGATGATTGGATGGTGTGATTAGGATGAAGGTGATTAGGATATGATGACTTTAAATGAATATGCTGGAAAGAATGTTTAGGGTGATGATTAAGAAAGCACACGCATCAATCATAAAAGACACTTGACAATCAGATTGGTTGTTTTTTGGTGAATCTTGACAAGTTTGAAAACACTTGTAAACATGTACAATCCTAGGCTATTCAAGGATACTACCTGCTGAGTCCCCACTTGGATTTCTCCAAATACTAAGACAAAGCGGACAGCTAGAGAATTTGGTCACACTGGCTCCCCCTTACATGGCACAGGCACACCAAACCTCTTACCCTTTGATCTTAGGGAGCGAGGGAATTCCTATCTCTATAATGAATAGTACATGTGGGGTGGCTTGGGAGCTCCAACCTCCTACATAACCAAGTAAAAAGGGTTTTTGGCCATGTTTAGGATAAAATATGAAGAGGGTTTGTTTGTGTTGATCCTCCTTTCACCACTAAACATTCAAGGACTTTTAGCCGAGTAGGAAGTCTACTATAGGCTTCTTGTCACTTGGAACATAGGGGAAGATTGGAATTGTGTGATTTAGTTGTTCAATTAATCCTAATTATGTTCAAAACCCTAATTACATGAATTTGTGAACAAACGGACAAATTATACAAAATGATCGCACACAGAGATATCAAATGACAATCAAATGTGTACCAAATTTTGAAGTTTAGAAAATGGAAAAGTCAGTGACTAATGAGCAGGTGCCCTAGTCCAGTGCCACAGTTTTTGTTGAGATCTAGGAATCTTGTCTGCAACCTGTTCCTGTTGTTCCAGATATTTTCCTATTGTGGTATCCAGGAGATTAATGAGTGGGTGCCCGAGTCTAGGTCCCTATTTTCTTCTCTAATCTGCAATTCTGATAGTCTACACTACTCTCCTGCAACTCCACTTTTTTTGCTTCTGCAACCTGTAACTTGCAATCACAAAAAAATGGGTTGGGGGTTGTGGTGTTTAGAGGCTTGCCTCAGTCAAGCCTCAGAGAGACATTCAAGTCTTCTAAACACCATTTTCAAATAAAGAGTGCATATCCCTACGGGATAGAGGCAAAATACAAATGATAAATGATTGAAAACACAATTGATATCACCTTGTAGTGAAGATCTCATGGAAGGAAGATGCTCTTCATGCCATGAGGAGATGGATGCCAAATCTGCAAATACAAACACAAGAACAACACAAATTCTACTCTGCAACACAAATGAATGTGTTGAATCACCTTAACATAAGCTTGTCAATCAAAATGTCCATCTCTTTTTCATCTAGTTTACAAATGAATCACTAATCATGCTTATATATGCAACTACAAACATTTTTGCTAAGATTTTCGTAATTCAAATTTACCATGTTGACATAGGACCTAAATAATGGTCATAAACTGACACTTTGAAATTGGTCTTGACCTAAAATAGGGTAGGACTAGGATGTGGGTACCCAAGTCCTCCCCCCCTATTTCAGGCAAGATTTATGTTAAGTGCATCCCATGTGTCCTATTTGCCATGAAACTTTAAGGTTTAGTCATCGGGAGTCATCAAAATCATGCAAGATGCTCTAGATGCATTCTAAAGGTCTCGGGAGCTAAAACTTAAGGGGGAAAAGCCCCCAAGGGGACATTTTTTGATGTAACATTTGGCCCCCTCTTTAATGTATGTATAAACACAAGGCCAATACATGCATTAAAGTACGATCAACAAGCACAACAAACACACCGAGCATAGGGAAGACATGCCAATCACAAAGAAGACAGTAACATGCATACAAAACATGGAGAAGATAGTTACAGTCACGCAAAATACAGAGAATATAGCATTGAAGACATGCAAAACATAGTGAATGTAATGAAGACAGTGATGATTTTCTTTTCTTTTTCTCATATATATGAAATACAAATGCAAGTACAAGGAAACTAAACACACCACCCATAATGGAGGAGGGACTCATCACCACCGGTCTTTAAGACTACATATGGGGCAACAGACACACAAAAAAAATCAAGCACACCATACAAATCAAACATGCCATACAAATCCCAAAGCATAGGAGGGACTCATCGCCACCGGTCTTTAAGACTATGCTTGGGAACGAACATGCAATACACACACACTTTGAAGACACATAGAAAACACAGCAGCCAAGTGATGGAGTGCTCCTATTTCTAGGTTCATCACCATCTCAGGCACATTACAGGCACACACCGATGATTGGGCTTCTCCACAATAATTGCTGAAGACACGCTTAAGGGTTGAGTTAGTCACAGAACTGCTCCTCGCCTCCATAGAGGCCTTTTGAAAATGACAGGATGTGCATTCTCCATGAGAAATACACCATCCCTGCCTCCACAAAGGGCTTAAGATAAAAAGGATATACATGATATCCCGCCTCTGTAGAGGGCTTAAATGATTGCAATAGATTTCAAACAAATCTCAGAGTGTAGGAGGGACTCATCACCACTAGTCTTTAAGATTGCACCTAAGAACAAGCACATTGCTAACATATAAAACAGACATCTTCCCTTATATATTCCCCCACCTTAAGGTGATTGATATCAAGTATCAATATCAAGCATATTAAGGTAGGAAGAAAACACACAAGGGAACACGATCTCTTGCAATGCCCATGCCCCCCGGAGGTGACATGTACCTTATGATCTCCAAATGTTCCCACAAACACATTCCTGTAAGAAAAGTGTTAGTGTCCATATAATCATGATAAACAACAATGCATATGATCAATCATAAAAATATCCAAGGTTATACTACGAATTCAGAGACCGAGTAAAACCATGGGGCTATACCATGAAAATCTCAAAACTGAGTTTAACCAAGGTGAGATTCAAAGATAAACAAAGTGCACGGAGCAGCAGTATTGTTATGGTTTGTAAGTACAATAAGACAACATTAAGATCACACATAGTGATTCTACTAGCCAAGTGTCAGATAATATATATCAACGCCATCATCATGTATGGACTTGGTCCAATTTTTTATTTCTCACTAAAGGGACACTAGGTCCTCGTCAGTATAATTCATTTTTCGTCATCCGCCTAGATAGAAACACTAGAGGAAGGGAAACAATAAATCAAGAGAGGGAAAACAAATGTCTTAGGGATAGTCACATAGGAGGGTGCCCCCAAGTCACCAGCCACAACCCTATGTCAGTTAGAAAACACCAAACAGTGAAAATAGAGGAGAGGCAATATAGAAGAATGATGATACAAATAGAAGAAGGTCACAATAGAGGTGGTCTCCTAGTATCCTGGACCTTACAAGAGAATCAAGGGTCATCCTAGGAGGCCTGAACAACACATAACACATCACGGGGTAAACACATCACAAGAGATAAAGGGTTAGAAATACTTACCTGTAGGGACAACCTAACTAAGGGTTGTCATCAAGAAAATCATCATCATCTTCCCACTCCCAAATGTTAGAGGAAAGTGGGACATAAGGTACCATAGCCCAACTCTTATTCTTGTTTTCGAGTGTCCATTCTTAAGATCTTCTTTGTTTGATTCAATATTAGGTGAGATGTTTTCTTGTTGAGTTGCGTTTTGTTGGGCATAAGCTTGTCATCTCCTCCTCATGTATCTTGCTTGTCTATTTCTTTTTGTCTTACCACTTATCTCTTATAAGATAGTATTTTGTTCTTTGATAGATTTTTATGTTTTAGAGGAGAAAGCACTAGGTTCAAATCTCATTTGTCTAGGTGGAATATTTTGTTGTCGACAACTACCTTCCAATCCTTGTAAGGATGGCGGGGAAGGAACCTTAGCATACAGTCCTTTTCCTTTTGGTCTAGGATTCTCTTCAAATGTGGGTTGTTCGTCTCTTGTTGTTTCTTGAATAGAAGGACTGACCACTTGATGTAATAGTTTTGTTTTGTAATTTCTATAGCTCAAGAAGTTAAAGTCTGTCCATGGCTCTAGTTCCACTTTAGATCTTTCCCAAAACTAATCAAGTGTAAAGTGTTGTCTTGTAACCAAAGGTTTATACTTATTGCAAGGGATAGTAATCACCTGTCCATTCAAAGGAAATTTTACACAATTATGAATTGTTGAAGGGACAACTTTCATAGCCTTTAATCATGGATGTCCCAATTTTATGCGAAAGAGGTCAAAAACAAGGACAACATCAAACCATTGTTCTACAGATTTCTCAAATACAGTGACCAAGAAAGATATCTTCCCATAAGTGTTTACAAAGGTTCCCTTATGTGTCTTAATCATCATATCCGAAGGGTCATAAAACCCTTGCATCAATTCATGTGAATAAAGGAACTCTTCTATTGCCACATTAGTCATGCAATTAGGATCAATAAGGGTTCCATCCATAGGATTTCCCATTATTTTCACAGTGATATAAAGAGGTCCTTCAGTGTCTCCAATTATTCTATCATGAGGTGTAAACACAATTTCAGGTTCAGGGACCTTTCTTTTCATGTAAGGCCTAGGAGGGGACCTATTTTTATTGTTGCAATTAGAATCCATGTGTATATGTTTTAAAATCAATTTAAGATCAGATTTTAAAATCTTTTCAAAAGTTACACAAAAGACAAGTGCAAAATTATGTGTAAATATGACCTAAAATGCTTGAATTTTTCAACTTTTTCAATGCAAATAAGTGAAAAAAAAAAGCTGTTGTAAGGAAATTTGATCAGGGGTAGAAAATAATATGTTTGATATCAGTCCAATAAAGTATTAATATCCTTCACAACATGCTTTTGATGCAAACCTAGGATGATGACAAGTCAAAACCTAGTGAAAATATATTAAAAGATGTAATTTTTCACAAATTTTTAATGCAAAGATCCAATAAAAAGGGCGTTGTAAATAATTTTAGGAGGTGAAGAATATTATAGCAGTAATAGCAGTCACCTAAAGCCATAAAATCCATCACAATATGCTTGGAGTGCGAATCTAGGTCAAACCCTAGTGAAAATATAGTCAAAATATGTAATTTTTTACCAAATTTTCAATGTAAGGGCCCAATAAAAAGGTGTTGTAAATAATTTTAGGAGGGGCAAGGGATAATAACCTTGATAACATCCAATTAGTGCAGAAAAATCCTTTACAACATGCCTATGGTGCAAATCTAGAGAGACGATAAGGCCAAAATCTAGTGAAAAATCAAGGTTTTCAAACCCTAGGCATGAAATTTTGCAAGAAAACCACTATGATGAAACACTACAGTTATAAATTAGTCCTAATGAGTGTTTTAAAATGGTAGTAAAATATGAAACAAGATTTTGACTAAAAACCCTAGCTAATGCAAAACTAGGTTATATGGAAAAATGCACAATGTCAAGTATTTTTTATCAATTTAAGCATGAAAATACAATCTAAATGAATGATGAATGATACATTTCTGTATTTTAAATCAGATCTGATGATAATGATAGAAATTTATTGAAATTCAATGTCACCTAATCTAAATTATATGAAAAAACAAGCTAAAAATGTCAATTTTTTCAAATTTTTCAAATTATTTATTTTTTTGTAATTTTCCAAATGCAATAAGATGAACAATGATATGAATGAATGAAATTAATGTAAATCTAAAGCACAACACTCAAAAAGATTCAAGATTCATTAAACATAAGTTCTCCAAAATGTTTAGGGTAAAATATGAAGAGGATTCATTTGTGTTGATCCTCCTTTCACCACTAAACATTCAAGAACTTTCAGTCAAGTAGGAAGTCTACTACAAGCTTCTTGTCACTTGGAACATAGGGGAAGGTTGGAATTGTGTGATTTAGTTGTTCAATTAATCCCAATTATGCTCAAAACCCTAATTACATGAATTCATGAACAAACGGACAAATTATAGAAAATGATCGCACACACAGATATCAAATGACAATCAAATGTGTACCAGATTTCAAAGTTTAGAAAATAGAAAAGCCAGAGACTAATGAGTAGGTGCCCTAGTCTAGTGCCATAGTTTTTGTCGAGATCTAGCAATCTTGTTTGCAACTTGTTCCTGTTGTTTTAGAGATTTTCCTATTGCAGGATCCAGAGGACTAATAAGCGGGCACCCGAGTCCAGGTCCCTATTTTCTTCTCTGATCTATAATTCCAATAGTTTGCACTACTCTCCTACAACTCCACTTTTTTTTCTTTCACAACTTGTAACCTGCAATCATAGAAAAATGGGTTGGGAGTTGTGGTGTTTAGACACTTGCCTTAGTCAAGCCCCGGAGAGACATTCAAGTCTTCCGAACACCGTTGTCAGATAAAGAGTGCATGTCCCTAAGTGATAGAAGTAAAATCCAAATGATAAATGATTGAAAACACAATTGATATCACCTTGTAGTGAAGATCTCATGGAAGGAAGATGCTCTTCATGCCATGAGGAGATGGATGCCAAATCTGCAAATACAAACACAAGAACAACACAAATTTTTCTCTAAAACACACAATGAATGCCTTGAATCACCTTAACATAAGCTTGTCAATCAAAATGTCCATCTAATTTCCATCTCTTTTTCATCTAGTTTACAAATGAATCACTAATCATTCTTATATATGCAACTACAAACATTCTTGCTAAGGTTTTCGTAATTCAAACTTACCGTGTTGGCATAGGACCTAAATAATAGTCATAAACTGACACTTTGAAATTGGTCCTAACCTAAAATAGGGGGGAGGACTTTCATCACAACCATGATTATTTGTATAGCGGACCAAAATGAAAGTACCGCTTGGGTCATTCCCTCTCATAAATCAGGAGGCAAGCCCTCTAAACGTTTGCACAAAAGTGATACAAACACATGTTTTTGATCTCCAAGGTCATACGAAGATGCGAGGAGAGAGCATACACATGTGTTTGACCACAATAGACAATGTTCATTTACCCTTAGAAATTTAAATGTGTGGTGTGATAATGAAAGTGTTGACAAGTTTTTTTGATTCCCAAGATCACATAACGTGTGAGGGAAGAGCATACACACCTCAAAACACCAACAAAATCACTAAGCAAAGAAGACATTGATTCTTTTTAAGCCCCACGAATGTGTGAAAACAACAAGATAATGTTTGTTTTATGAGCCCAAATCGAAGTGTTCCTATGATATCAAAACACACACATGCGAATGAAAGGAACCCTGCATCAAATTTGTTAGTAGTTTCAAATGAGAGTCTTCTCCCAATGAGTGCCACAAGCTGAAAATCAAATATTAGTAGTAGAAAATCCCTATGATAATGCTCAAAACATGAAACATGAAGCAAAATACCCCATGTGCAAGCCTCGAAGACCAAAGAGACCAAGAAAGTGAACCTAATAAATATCTGAAAAATCTAATTATTTATAGAAAAATAGAGAGTAGCATCAAAAATTTCAGGAGATTCCAAGCAATTTCAAAAAAATCGCTGAAATTAGATCAAATTTGCACTAGTTATGCTCGTTTGGAGTTTGAAATGAATGTTGACTTTGACCAAAAATTTACATGATAAAATGGTGTTGTTACTTGAAACTAACCTTGCTACTGCAAAGTTGGTTGAATCCTCTTTCCATCACCACAAATTTCATGAAATTCTAATATTCTATGAGGAAGTTATGCAAGTTTGAAAAAAAAGTGCCTATTAGGGCATGTGGAGGCAAAGGGGTCAAGTTGGCAGTCATCCTTAACCATTAGCAGTTAACCGTTTGGTCTGGTCACATGTGACAATTAGCTGTCGGTGGTTACAGACATAGTCAGGACCTAGATTAGCCCCTAGTCATCCATATGACTAGGGGTGAAACCCAGACAAAAATAAAAAAGGAAATGAAATAAGGGGGGCATAGAAGCTCCTCCCTCTCCCAACGGTAACTAAGGTGACCGGGGCCAATGATTATAAGGGGCCTAAAGCCTCTCAACACTGACAGTCCCATGTAGATCTCATGTGGTACGAAGGGCTTAAAGCCCTAAAAGGAAAGCACAGGCCGAATATTATGAAGGGATTAAAGCCCTGAAAAGCCCGCAGATTCAACTATTGTGGAGGGCTTAGAGCGCTAAAATAAAACACAGTCAACAACATAACAAGATTGACAATATAAAGTCTAAAGTGTAAATGCAATCATAAGGCAGCATTGCAGATGTCGACCAAGTTTTACTAGTGTTCAGGTTTTGACTTCAGCCAAAGAATTTCCACTTCAGCCAAAGGGTGGTGAGCTAGTTATGGAGACAGGAGTTTGGAGGTTGTAGGTTGATCAGTGGCAAGGTTTTTGGGAGGTGACCTGAGTTTTGATGGGCGGTGACTGAAGATCTAGGTGGAGGCGACATGGTTGAGAGGGAGCATCAATGGTTGTTTAGAGGATGGGTGGAGGGAACAACCTTAGGTGGTGACAAGGAAAAACCAGTGGCGACCTAAGGTTTTTGATGAGTGGAGGAATATACTATGACCCGATTTTGATGAACATGTGATAGACTATGTCCAAGGATAGTTTCAGACAACGGTTAGGAAAGGTGGCGACAGGGAATTTAAGAAGGCGGTCAGAGTATAGTTGATGGGGCTAGGGTTTTGGTAAATAGTCTGAGGCTCCCAAGACAGCCACAGGGGAGATGTTGAGCAGGCCATAGGAGGTGGTGCCAGTGGCGACAGGAAGATAAAGATGGCGGTGGAGTTTGTAAATAGCAGTTAGGGTTTTAAATGGTTGAATCAAGGTTTGAAACCAGGTGGTTGGGTTTAGCAGAGGACCCGAAACCTGCAACAAAATTTATCAGGAAAATACACCTACAAGACAAATACAAAATCTGCAATCATGAACAAAGTTAGCCACAAAAATTAGAAGGAGAAACCAGTGATAGACTACGTAAGGGCCAGTAGGGTATGCAGATCCTCATATGGTATAGATCCGTACTATACGGAACTATACCCTGTCAGGCCCTAAAAAAATTCAAAAAATTCAAGTAGCCAAAAAAGACAAATTTTATATGCTTCCTAGGGTTTTTAGGCCTCCTAGACTCAACAGTGAGGTCTGATTTGACCTAGGACGCCACCTGCAAGAGTCAATCACCAAAACTTGACAAACAATGCTACTTTCACGTCCAGTTCACCATTTTTTGTTAGGATTTAAACTTTCAAGAATGCATAAATAAGCTATAGCAAAACCCTAACTGCAATGGAGTGTAAACAAGCCTAGAAAATCAATCAAATAAATAGAAAACAACTAAGATTCTAAGCTAGTTATTGACTAATCTCCATTGTCCTCCTTAACCTTGTATAGTGTTCTCAAATTTGCACATGTGCAAGGATCTTGAGAAGCTCAAGTGTGTGGACAGAAAGATATTAGAGAGTTGTAGAGGATTCTAAGCCAAGAAGAAGAGAGATTCAAGGGCATAAGGGATGAAAAATGAACTAAGAGATTAAGAGATCAAAAACTAAGGGAGCTGAAAATGAGCTGGAGAAGGTGTTTTATAGAAGAGGGAATTTGCATGAATGGTTGTGATCAAGAGTTGACCTTGGAGCCAAAATCAAGGGCTGAGATTGATTAGGGTTCCCTTTCACTATAGGACAAGGGATAATTTAAAATTGGGAGAAATGATGAGGTGGAGGATGTTATTTTTAAATTTAATAAATGGTGTACATTTATTTAATTTATTTGAGAAGGGGGATAATGTGAGACGATTAAATTAAATAGGTGAGACCTATTCAATTAGGATAAGGCCTATAATTTAAATTAAATAGGTGAGACCTATATAATTAGGATAAGGCTTATTTATTTAAATTAAAGGGGGAAAGGGGATAGTGAATAATTAAATAATTAATCAATTAAAATTAATTATTTAACCATAGAGGAAAATTAGGGAAAACTAGTAGAATGTGGAAGAGATTGGTGTTTTGCAATCTAAGGACACTTTTAGGTGTCTACAACTGGTTTGGAATCCTCCATGCTAAATTTCTTCAACATCTCTCTAACATACTTTGCCTGAGAAATAAAGATACCATCATCTAGTTGAGCAATTTGCAGCCCCAAGAAGAAAGACAACTCGCCAATCATAAACATCTCAAACTCTTTTTGCATCTCTTCTACAAAACTCTTACACATATTATCATCTCCACCAAAGATGATGTTATCAACATATACAATAACTATCAAAATCTTGTCTTCCTTTACCTTAATGTAAAGATTACTATCTACAGTACCTTTCTTGAAACTTCACTGAAGTAAGTACTTACCCAACTAAGCATACCAAGCTCTAGGAGCTTGCTTGAGTCCATACAAATCTTTCTTGAGTCTGCCCACCATGTCTGGATCTTCTGATAGATGGAAACCATCTAGTTGCTCAATGTAAATCTCTTCCTCTAAATCACCATTCAAGAAGGCTGACTTGACATCCATCTAATAGACCTTGAAGTTTTTGTGAGCAGTAAAGGCAAGAAACATCCTAATTACCTCCATCTTGGCTATCAGAGCAAAAGTCTCCTCAAAATCAATACCTTCAACTTGTGAATAACCCTTACACACCAATCTTGCTTTGTTCCTTACAACTTCACCATCTTCATTCAACTTGTTTCGGAACACCCTCTTTGTTCCTATGACATTCTTATTAGCTGGTATGGGAACCAGTTCCCATGTTTGTTTCTTTTCTATCTAATTCAATTCTTCTTCCATTGTCTTTAACCATCGATCATCTTTGTTAGCATCAACAAAGGTTTTTCTCTCTATCTTTGACAGTAAACACAAGTTCACTTGCTCACTTACTTTTGTAAGCCTTCTCCTAGTCTGTACACCTTCATTCTTATCCCTAATGATTTGATCTACTGAATGGTTCTTCTGAACATACTTTGTTGGAGCCTTAGGGGTCTTTTCTAATTCTTGTTCGTTGTCTTCTTTCTCCTCTTCTTCTTCTTCAATGCAGGAAGGTATATCAGATCCACAAACCTCTAGTTCTTGTGAGATCTGACACAAATTTTCATCTACATTAACAGTTGTGCTTTCAATCATCCTTCCCAATCTCTTGTTGTAGCATATATATGCCTTGCTTTTGGTTGAGTAACCAAGAAAGATCTCTTCATCACACCTTAAGTCAAACTTTCCAAGGTCTTCTTCATCTCTCCTAATGTAGCATTTGTTGCCAAAGATTTTGAAGTATCTAATGGTGGGAGGTCTTCCATACCATAGCTCTTAAGGGGTTTTAGTGCCATTGACCCTCAATTGTACTCTTTTAAGTAGGTAGACAACAGTGTGAGTTGTTTCATTCCAATACATATCAGGTAGATATGCATCTTTCAACATTGCCCTAGCCATCTCTTGCACAGTCCTATTTTTCCTCTCCACTACCCCATGTTGCTGAGGGGTCCTAGAAGCAAACATATGTCTCCTAATACCATAATCTTCACAAAACTTTTCAAATTAATTTGAATTAAATTCACCTCCTCTTAAGCATTTGATCTTAGCATTCATTTCATTCTCAACTTTTTCTTTGAAAATCTTAAACTTATGAAAGGCTTCTAATTTTTCTCTTAAAAAGGTAACCTGAGTCATTCGAGAGTAATCATCAATAAGGAACATGAAATACCTTTCACCTTGTTGACTCTTTGTTCTTGTAGGTCCATATAGGTCAGTGTGAATCAGCTCCAAAGGTATTATAGAAGAATACTCCTTGCTCTTGAAATTTATCTTTGTCTGCTTTCCCATTTGACATTCCTTGCATAATGTGTTTGCAGGCTTGATTATCTTAGGCATATCTCTCACTACATGAGTAGAGATGATCTTCACCATATTGTCAAATTTGATGTGTCCCATCCACTTGTGCCATGACTAACACTCACCAAATTGAGCCAATAAATAGGTTCTTCCATTTACCTCCTTTAGATGATAGATATCTCCATATGTCCTAGTACCTTCTACAACTAATCTTCTGGACCCTACCTTCTTGACCTTAGAACATTTGGCATGAAATGTAAGATTGTATCCTTTTCTACACATCTGACTAACACTAAGGAGATTGTGCTTCAGCCCTTTGACATAGAGGACATCCTCAGTCTTGTTCTTTCCATCAATAGTTATAGCACCCTTTCCACAAATTTGTGCTGACTCATCACCACCAAACTTGACAGCTCCACCATTCCACTTCTTAAGGTTGATGAACTTCCCCTTGTCACCAGTCATGTGGTTAGAGCAACCACTATCAATTACCCAAGCGTTTGCTTCTTCTTTTGCATGAAAGGTAGTCCACACAACCATTGATTTTTCATTATCTTTGTCAGCCTACAAGGTACCAAACTTCTTACATTTTCCAATATCACTCTTTGTCACCAATTTTCAAGGCCATGAAAAGTGTTTCATCATTTGAATCATCAGGATCCTCATATTCTGAAGAACAGATGTTCTCCATGGAATAAAGACTTTTTTTGAACTTCTTTCTTTTGTTGTCATCCCCTAATTCTTTAAAAGGACATTTAGAGGCAAAATGACCAATTATCCCACAATTGAAGCACTTGAAAGGTAACTTACCTCTGTATTTGTTGGTGTCCTTCAATCTTCTTAAAAAATTTGCCTCTACCTCATCAAGGTCATCATCTTGATCAGCTAATTCATCTTATGTCTTTTTACTAACTTTGAATGTTGTTTCCCTTCTTTGGAGCATCTTTGTCAAACTCTCTCATTCCAAAGGCTATGAGAACACCAAACAATTGATCTACTAAATAGGTATCCAAGTCCTTAGACTCCTCAATAGCAAATACCTTATGACTGTAGGATTTAGAGAGAGATCTTAGAACCTTCTTCACAATCTCATCTTCTTTCACTTCTCCACCAAGACCTCTGATGCCATTAACTACTTCATCCACCTGAAACATATAACTAGCAATGTCTTCATCCTCTGCCATCCTCAAGGTCTCAAATTTGCTCTTGAATATTTGCATCTTTACTTGCTTTAATCTATTATCTCCTTCATAAATGCTGCTAAGTTTTTCCAAAACATCCTTAGTAGAATTGCAATTCATTATCTTTAGAAGTTCATAATCATCTAGCCCACTCATGATAACATTATTTGGCTTGGCATTGTTATCATACAATTTAATCTTAGTTGGATCTGTAGGAGTATCAACAAGAGTAGTGTAACCATCCTTGATAGATTGCCAAACACCAAACCCTAAAGAGGATAGATAGCCTTCCATCCTTAGCTTCCAAAAGGTGTAATTTGTTCCATCAAACTTAGGTGCCTTGTAAGATCCATCATGAGCCATCCCAGACCTTCCTCAAATGGTTAATCTCCTTCTGAGGAACTTGGCTCTGATAACAATTGTTGAACACACCTAAATACTGAGAGGGGGGTGAATCAGTATTCAAACAAATCTCAAACCCTCTGGAGCAAATTGAAACTTAATCTTTACAACATTAACAAAAACATAAAAGAGTAACACAATGCACAACACCACATAACACCAGATATACGTGGAAAACCCCAAAGGGGAAAAACTACTATGAGAAATTAAGCTGCTAGGAGCTACTGTCCTAATCCATCCTCACAAAAGAATCATAGTTACAACTTTGTTTTAGGGCCACAACCCAAGGAAGCTACTACTTTGTGTAGAAAGGTTGTAGGGTCACTCCCAAGGAAGCTACAACTCCCTGCAGCCTTTGTTTTAGGGCTTAAACCCAAGGAAGAAACTACTCCCTAAACTAAGAACAAACTTAGAAAAGATTACAGCATGATAGTCCTTCTACTGTATGAATCTGACAATAAGGTTCAATCCTTTTGATGATTGCAATTCTACTTTGATAACTTCTACAACTTCTTCAAATGTCTTCTCTGCAACTTACTGACTCACTACTTTCAGCCTTCAAGAATCTTTGCCTTTGGCTTACTACCTCCAGCAATCAATTAGGCACACTCTTCACTTCCCTTCTATTTCAAAAATATCTTCAAGATGAATCCGGTCAGGATCTATTACTTTTTCTCTTTCTCTTTCAATCGTACATCATAATACATTACACATCTACATTTGACTTCTTGTACCCACACTCGCAATAACACCTCACCTAGATATATTGATATTACATTGATTACTTTACATGTCGGCAAAATATAACAAGATTATTACAATTACAAGTTAGTCAAAGATTAAACATCATGAAACGTGTAGAGGGTAAGCCCTAAAATGAACTACATGCAACACCAAGAAGAGGAACACACCTTGCAGATTCCAACACATGCTTAACCTAGTCCTAAACACCCTTCACAACATTAGCCTTCAAAGAATACATCCGCACACTTCACACATTTGAAATAGGTTAGCCCTAAGAAAGAAAATATGAAGCTTGTAGGATATCATCCATTACAACTTGGTGGTACTCATGGAAGAATAAACATTACTTGTGCTTCTCCCAAATGAGTCGGTATGACCCATACAGCATCTCCAAACACTCCTTGAACCACGCACAACAAAGACTTTGTGGTGCACACCTTCAACATACCTCAGTCGGCCAGGCAAAGGTATAACCCAGCAACACCTTCATTCCAGACCACAACCTGTTTCGAAGGAACTAGAAAATACCTTGCGGAGCAATAGGAAACCTCACAAGATCCTTGAGATAATTCTCCACTAGGCAATTCACCACTTCATATAGCAACAAGTTGGCGCAAGCCAACAGACACTGAAACTAGCCACCAAACAATACAATCCTACACTATGTCACTTACAACTCTCTCTATGGTGGGACAAGTGATTTGAAACTTTGAATGTAGCACCTTCACAACACACTGAACTTAACTTCTGAACCGCATGACCATATCTTCAAAGGAGTATGAATGCAAAGCATTCTCCCAAACAATCTTCAAGGCAACTTCCTACAACAGAAACCTTCACCAACATCCGGAGACCAGAGCCTCCTTGTAGCAACACATACTTCCTTAAGAACAACAAGAGGGAGCATACAACATGCTATAGACCACATCTCCCCAACATCAGCATTACTTATAATCCTTATCTTAATGCTTCTAATTCTCATTTTAATATATCATCTCTGGTGACAACAAACATACTCAATACAACTTTAATTGACATTGAACAAGGCATGACATCCAACCACGAACATTAGAAACGTCACTGTTAGCACACCATAATAGTATACCATCAACATAATCATCAATGATAGCCCAAACTAAGTGTTGACATCAATGACAACCACATCAGTGACAGCCTTAGGTAACATATGTGCAACAGAGTTCATGTTCTCATTGGTTTGAAGTTTATAATTTGCTATTGTGAGTGTGTTGGGTGGAATACACCCTCATCACAAGAACATGCCCCCTTAATCCATCCCCTTAAGAACAAGTACATGTCATCTTAAGCCATACCCTTAATGTTAGGGTTCAGGCAGATCGAAGCAATAAACACTAACAATTATATGCAGATTAAATAACCCAAATATAACAATGAAGAACAACACAAAAGAGAACAACACAAAAATTTAATGTGGCTCACCCAAAATGGGCTACATCCATAGAAACTCAGCCATCCAATTATTTTATTATCCAGTGCAAAATAGATTACAATCTCACAAATTCCACACCACAACATACATTCCAACCGCTTATAACAAGATTTTTGGAAGCTTCTTGAATTAGGGTTTTACAATGTCATTTTTCTTTTGTCGGTTAACAAAAATTAACAATCAACTCTAAACAGGCAAAAAAGAGGGAAAAAAAATTCACATACCAACAATCTCCCACTTGGAGACTAATCAGGCTCCACACCAAACAATCTCCCACTTGGACATTGATCCTGGATGACACTGCTACACTTGCAGCTCCCACCGGATTACAGGCCTGGCTAGTTTCTTATGTCCACCATTATCAGTTGTGAAGGCCAATGGAAACTAATGAGGAAATCAATTTCTCCCATGTAACTGCCTTTGTGAACATATCTGCAAGATTCTCACTTGTGTGAATTTTCTCCAGCTTCAATTGTCCATCCTCCAAAACTGACCGAATGAAGTGGTATCTAAGCTGTATGTGCTTAGTTTTTGAATGTAGAGCTGAATTCTTAGCAATATGAATGGCACTCTAGCTATCAGTGTACAAAGGGCTATCTTCTTGTCATTGCCCCAATTCCTCCAGAAAATGTTGTAACCAAATCATCTCCTTGCTAGCTTCTCTAGCAGCAACATACTCAACTTTAGTAGTTGAAAGCGCAACAACCTTTTGCAGCCTTGATATCCAACTGACTACAGTACCTCCTACAGTAAAAACATACCATGTAGTACTCCTCTTGCTATCAATATCACCCGCTAGATCAAAGTCAACATATCCTTTTAGAGCAGAATTTGTTCCACCAAAACATTGTTTCTTTGAAGTAGTACCTCTCAAATATCAGAGAATCCATTTTACTACATTCCAATGTTCCATTCCTAGATTTCTCATATACCTACTCACAACTCCCACTGCATGTGGAATATCTGGCCTTGTACATACCATTATATACATCAAGATGCCAATTGCTGATGCATATGGTATCTTAGACATTTTGTCTTCCTCCTCTTGTGTCTTTGGACACATCTCCTTAGTCAACTTAAAATGACCAGGAAAATGTGTACTAAGTTTTGTTTTTGCATTCTGCATGTTAAACCTTTTCAACACCTTCTCTACATACTCACTTTGAGACAAAAATAATTTTCTATTTGTCATGTCTCGTGTGATCCTCATACCAAGGATTTGTTTTACTACACCCAAATCCTTCATAGCAAATGAATTTGCTAATTGTTGCTTAAGTTCATTAATATGTTGCATGTTAGACCCAGCAACAAGCATGTCATCAACATAAAGCAATAGGATAATATAGCTACCATTACCCAATTTCTTAAAATAAACACAATAATCAGAATGACATCTTTTGTAACATTGTTCAGCCATAAAACTATCAAATTTCAAATACCATTCCCAAGGTACTTGTTTCAGGCCATACAAACTCTTCTTTAACTTGCACACAAATTCCTCCTTACCCTTGACCTCATATCCCTATGGTTGCTGCATGTATATTTCTTCTTCCAAATCCCCATGGAGAAATGTTGTTTTCACATCTAGCTATTCAAGATGCAAGTCTTCCGCAACCACAAGACTTAAAATAGTTCTAATAGAAGTCATCTTTACAACTGGAGAAAATATTTCATCAAAATCTATACCTTTTTTCTTTGCAAAACCTTTTACCACAAGTCTGGCCTTATATCTTTTCTTGCCTCCATCTTCTTCCTTCAACCTGTAAACCCATTTATTTGGCAATGCTCTTTTACCTGCAAGCAATTGGACTAAGTCCCAAGTCTAATTCTGCAGCAAGGAATCCATTTCCTCTTTCATGCCTAGCTCCCACTTCTTTTGGTATCTACCTGCATTACTTCTTCATAACCTTCAAGTTCACCAAAATTAGTTAATAATATAGAATATAATGATGGAGAAAATCTTTTTGGAGGTCTAGATATCCTTGTAGAATGTCTAACACTTACAGGAGTCTGTGGGATAACTTGTGGTTGCTGAGCATCATGTACCACTGGCATTTTATTTTCTAGAATCTCATCCAGCACCACATACTCCTTTTTGGCCTATTCATGCTTCTTTTCCTGCAGCTGATCCTTATACATGACCTCATTGAATATAACATCTCTACTCCTAATGATTATATGATTTTCATAATCCCATAACCGATAACCAAATTCATCTACTCCATATCCAATGAAGGTACATTTTTTAGACTTAGCCTCAAGCTTGGTTTTATTTTCAATATCAACATGGACAAAAGCTTCACAACCAAAGGTTTTTATAAATGAATAGTTTACCTTTTTACTCGTCCATGCCTCCTCTAGAATGCCACCATCCAAAGGATTTGAAGGTCCCCTATTTATTAAATAAATAGCGGTATGTACAGCATCTGCCCAAAAATGTAAGGGCAATCCAACATGCAATCTCATGCTCCTTGCACACTCCATAATGGTCCTATTCATCCTCTCAGACACACCATTTTCTTGTGGGGTTCCAAGAACCATTTTTTGCCTATGGATTCAATTATATGAACAGTAATTCTTAAATTCTTTGCTACAATACTCGCCTCCATTATCATATCTGAGACACTTCAACTTTTTTCTTGTCTCATTCTCAACCAAAGCTTTCCACTTTTTAAAAGTTTCAAATACTTCTGATTTTTGTTTTTGGAAATACACCCATGTTTTCCTAGTTGCATCATCAATAAAAGTAACATAATAGCAAGAGCCACCAAGAGAAGATACCTAAGCTAGTCCCCATACATCTGAATGTACAAGCTCTAATTTCTCACTCTTCTTCTCTTTCCCAACTTTGATTAATTAGACTCTTTTTTTTTTTTCCATAAACACAATTTTTGCAGAAATCTAAGTCAATCTACTTCAAACCTGGTAGCAACTTTTTGGAGTGAAGGATCTTCATCCCTTTCTCACTCATGTGCCCAAGTCTATGGTGCCACAATTCTGTTTCTATCCCTGTAGCAAGTGCTATAACTATCTCGGTAGCAATTGTTTCTGTAGCAGCTAAGGTGGAATAAGTATTACCAGTACACAAATACAATGTGCCTACCTCTTCACCTTTAGCTACTACTAATGCACCTTTAGTGATCTTCCAGACTTTTTCTAAAAAGGTAAATATACAGCCTTCACTACCTAGTTGTCCTATAGAGATTAAATTCCTTCTCAAATTTGGAACATGCCTTACCTCCTGTAGCAACCATTCATTTCCATTCTGCAACTTGATTTTTATCTTTCCTTTTCCAACAATCTGACAGGGTTCATCATCACCCAAATATACATGTCCAAAATCACCTTGAACATAATCTACAAAATATTTCCTATGGGGTGTGGCATGAAATGAAGCCCCTGAATCTATTACCCAGGAATCATTAGCATTATCTAAACACAAAATTAAGGCATCCTGTAATTTATTACTTGCAACATTAGCTTCCTTACTGGCATCATGTTGTCTGTCTCCTTGTTTTCCCTTTCGAGACCAGCAATCCTTCTTCAAGTGTCCTGGCTTTCCATAGTGCCAACAATCCATTCTTCCTCTGGATTTAGATTTGCCTTTCTTTGACTTCCCTTATGACTTCCCATGATTTGTTGGGCTTTTTCCTCTTTCCTTTGTTCTTCCCCTATTCTCTACAGTCAAAGCATTACCAGATGTTGAAGTCTCACCTGTGCTTTTCTGTCACATTTCCTCGCTAAGGATAACACCAACAACATCATCAAATTTCAAAATATTTGAACCAGAGACATAGTTACTTACAACCATTACCAAGCTATTCCAACTTTTTGGCAAAGAACATAAAACCAAGAGAGCCCTTACCTCTTCATCAAATTTCACTTTTACAGAAGTTAGTTGACTAGTAATCGTATTAAATGATTTGACACAGATCCACCTTCAATCATTTTCAAATTAAACAAACCCTTCATGAGAAATACCTTATTTGAGGCTAAGGTTTTTCATACAATTTTGCCAAAGCTTTCATCAGTTTATCTGTTGTCTTCACTTTTGTTATATTGAACGCCACAGATGGTGCCAGGCACAACCAAATGGTTCCCAGTGCCTTTCTATCCAAAAGTTCTCAATCCTCATCAGTCATTGCTACTGATTTTTTGGCTTTTCCTTCCACTGACCTCCATAAATCCTTCTGATAGAGATAATCCTCCATCTGCATCTTCCATAACTGATAGTTCTACCCATTCAATTTATCTACCTTCAATTTACCCTCATCCACCATTGCTCCCACTTAACTATGAGACTCCCACTCAACCATGAGACCTTCTTGCAAACGATAATCAAACACAACTCACTTTGATACCAGTTGTTAAGGTTTAGGCATATCGAAGCAATAAACACTAACAATTATATGCAAATTAAATAACCCAAATATAACAATGAAGAACAACACAAAAGAGGCCAACACGAAAATTTAACATGGTTCACCCAAAATGGGCTACATCCACAGAAACTTAGCCATCCAATGATTTTATTATCTAGTGCAAAACATATTACAATCTCACGAATTCCACACCGCAACATAAATCCCAGCTGCTTATAAAAAGCTTTTTGGAAGCTTCTTGAAATAGGGTTTTACAATGTCATTTTTCTTTTGTCAGTTAACAAAAATTAACAACCGACTCCAAACGGGCAAAAAGAGGGAAATTTTTTTTTGGGGTTGTGCCCCTGAACCCTTGCTTCTCGAGGGTTGCCACCCCCGAACCCCCGCTTCTCGGGGGCTGCCACCCCCAAACCCCTGCTCAGGACCCAGCCCAGCCCCAAACCTTGGCAAGGATACGCTACATGTGTACAGTACTTGCATGATCAGTTGCCACATACCAACACTTAAGTACATAATCAAGATAAGGACAAGTATAATACATCTAAACTATATACTATAATATAGGCCATATAAAACAAACAATTTAATTTTATTATAGGTTTCAATATGCAATAAATGTAAGTAAATAATACTCATTTAAATATGCTCAATGTAAATGAGTCTAGATATTTTCAATTTAAAAAAGTACATGTCCCCTTAAGCCATCCCCTTAAGTATATAATCAGGATAAGAACAAGTATAATACATCTAAACTGTGTACTATAATATAGGCCATTAAAAATAAACAATTTAATTTTATTATAGGAACTTCAATATGTAATAAATGTAAGTAAATAATATTTATTTAAACATGCTTGATGTAAATGAGTCTAGATCTTTTCAATTTAAACAAGTACATATATATCTAGTCTAGAGATCATAGGGAATGAAGTGAAAGATCTTGTCCACATTTTTCATGCCACATCAATTGGTTCAACTAACTCTTCAATAACACCTAATATTTTCTCATGGTCATCTATATGTAGTCCCCACTTACAATGTCCATGTGTGTGTGGAACAAGACAAAGAGACATGCCAACAACAATTACTAGGTAGCTATAAGGATACACCATGTGAGGTTGGTAATCAATAAAATGAATCCCATTTTGAAGGATTTTGACTTGTTTCAAAGATGTTTCTTGTGCAACAACTAAACCTATGAAACAACGTCCCATCACTTATTTCTATTTTTATTAACTTGATCCTCTCTTTTCTGCAACATAATAAATAATAACTTATGCCTTATATGTTTCCTACCTCTATTATAACTGCAAAAACATCTCCTACCACAATGAAATGCAAAATAAATTAGAACTTGTCATGAATTCTAAATTTTAAGAACCAAATTAATTAAATATTATCAACTAATTAAAATTTAAAATTTTTACAAGTTGTGATATATACCTTTTTAAATCAATCCTGAAATGTGATCATAATTAGCTGAAGTTAAAGGAATATCTTCAAATATTTCATCTTTGTCTTTGCCATATGTGTCACTAACAACTAGTGGCACCAAATTCCATTCACTAACATATCCACGTTGTCGACTGTTTCAATTCTCATAATTTCCCAATATGCAGTCACAACAAAAGAAAGAGTAATCCCTAGTACACAATGTCCATGTCTAGCTATTTGTACTCATGACACAATGCAAAGACTTTATTTTCTCTACCCTCTTACATCCATGCACAATTTTTTGATCCACACCTACAAATTTTATATATACATCAAACACAAAGTTCAATTATAATTTTGTCAAAATTACAATTGTAATCACAATCAAATAGAATAAATATAAGTAAATAATGAACAAGCTAGACTTTTTTCAAACAATACATACTTGCTATCTCCTTGAACACTCTATGTGGATGTGGGTTCCTCCCTGCATTTGTGTTGACCTCACATATGAAGTGATTCTTACACCATTCAACAACATCATGTGCATCATTTATATGATCTCCCTCATAATTTATTTAATATTTTCTTAGAGC
This sequence comes from Cunninghamia lanceolata, assembly GCA_027924645.1. Classification (NCBI taxonomy): domain Eukaryota; kingdom Viridiplantae; phylum Streptophyta; class Pinopsida; order Cupressales; family Cupressaceae; genus Cunninghamia; species Cunninghamia lanceolata. Next base: position 7,694,511 of record BSBN01000209.1, read on the forward strand.
ATGTTTGATGCAAGCTCCTACACCATCATGTTCGCCCTTTCCATGGCCACTCTTAAAGAAACTTCATACATGAAGTATATTGAGAAGTCAATCATATCTACAAAGTGTAAAATATGGCACATCCATTTGACCATAAAAAATATTTCTCAAATTTCACACTCCTTGTTGTCAGATCTTGAAAAAAACTTTTTAAAGTAATGTTGTATAAAATGTGTGTCATGCTCTTTATCATCACTAATATATAAAAGCGATATTCTTTCTTAATGACTTGTTCTAGATATATAATCTCAACACCATCTAAATCTAATTGTGTATGTCGATAACACACATGCACCATAATAGCCACATGCTCTGAATAATAATATTATGTTTGAATCTCCTTTTGGTGGGTAAAAGAGCAACTCTCTACAAATTTGACTACTGATAAGACTATTCTAGGTGGGAAAATATATCTCAACAACTTAAACTCTTTTATTTTCCACTTAGTAAAATATGCATGTCATATGTATGGTTCTATCAATTTACAAAAAAATCCATAAATGTTCCAATAGGTAGTTCCTCTTCTATATTTTTGATTAGGTAATTTGGGGAAGGGCCTAGTCCCATTAAATAGAAGAGTTCATATCAGCAATAAAAAGACATAACATATAAGATACTATAGACCATAGCTGGCATAAACAGAACCAATCCAGGTAACCAGATTGATCAAAAACAACACAAAAATAGAAAAAACAAAGCAGAAAAACAACACCAAAAAGTTTAGTAATTCAAGTTCTTAGCCAACGAACTCCAATCCTTGGTCAAACTTTCTAGATTATTCTCCCAAGTTGTAGTAGTCAAATCCAATATGTCCTCTTTGCACTTTAGCTTCTTCTTGGGGGTTTCAGCTTCCTTTTCCATTTGGTGTCTGTGCTTCATGATCTTGTTTTGTAGAGAAGAGATGCTCAACACAGTCCTCCTTATCATGTCATCGGTTACACTAACCAAATTGTTCATACCCTTCTCTACCTTAATGATTATATTTTGATACAGCTTAAGGGTGTCATACATGTTATTCCATATGTTATTGCAATTGCCACACTTTTTCTCCCTCCCATGCAATTCCTCTAGGTGATTGACTCTTTCAATAAGTTATTCAATAATGTAGTGAATCTCATTATTATCAACCTAATTAGTATTATCCTCACGATCACCTTTGGCTTCATATTCATCAAAAATCTCAAAACCAATTTCTAGATTAACACCACCTCTTTCTTCATTGCAATCAAGAGCAAACACATCCTCTGAAAACTCTAGGGTATTCTCATCTCTAATCTTCTCCTCGTTTCTAGACTCAATTTCCTGAACAACAACTTCCTTACCCTTACTTCTCTCCTCTTCCCCATTCATGATAGCCAACCAAATTGACCTCATGTTCCCCCTATCTATATGAACATACACATTCTCCATAGTAACAGGTTCTTCATTTTCATCAAGCACATAATTCTTGTCAATAGAAAGATTAGTAGCAGCATATTTTATGTTAACTTTTTCTTTAGGGTTTTACCAGAAGTTCCCTCCTTGCCCTTGTGGTTCTTGAGGGACATTAAAATTTGTTCTAGGGCTAAAGGGTTACCCTATTTTTCTTTCGTAGTCCAATTAGGAGCAACAGTGCCAACACTTCCAACATCAACTTTCTCTTTATCCTTTCCCTGTTTATTTTTACTCTTCTTGGACATGGTGACAATTTTATCCTCCTACATGTTTGAACTTTTCTTATTTATACATTTAACATTGACAAACCTGACTGGGATAGTAGGGGACACAACTTTCTAGGTGGCAGTATTAGACTCCTACTGCTCTCATTATTCTCCTAACTCTTATCAATCTCTTCTATCTCAACCTGATAGTTAGGGATAGACCCCTCAAAAACAATAGATTTGCACTTCTTCCCCTTGACATTGGGGGGATGGGGGATAAGATGCGGTTTACCAATGAACTTTAAATTCTAAATAGGGGTCTCATGTAACACCATTTGGACCCTACCCTTACTGCATTTACCATTGGACTTAGGGGTTTCTTTATGTTCATGGGTTCTAGCTTCCAAGGATCGGGGATCAGCAATAATGGAAGGGGTAGATGCAAGATTAAACTTATACAACATATACATCAACCCGCGATGCAACTATAGTGAAGCACCATCTTCAATGTTCTTTTCCATCAAAGATAATAGAAAAAATGAAAAACTTATGCGATTCTCATGCCTTAAATGGTCTAACAAGGGGAAATGACATCCATGCACAGTGGTATAGCACCCCTCAAGAGTAAAATATTTCATTACATAGAAACTAACCAAAGCCCATGGGGGGGAGAGCTAACCTATCATACCCATTTTGATGTTGAACGAGTGCTTCATCAACACTAAGACTCGTAGCTTTATCAATCATCTCTTCCGTCATAGTAAATATGACCCCACACATGGCAACCTCCCTGTTATGTCATGAAGTGACAAATTGGTTTAAAATATTTCTATCAAACCCCTGCATAGCTACGAAATAGGATGAAATTTCCCCTTCTCAACGATAGCCCAAAGCTCCTCATTCTTTCTGAGGCTATAGAAGGAATTGGGCTCATCTCTCAAAATTTTACCCCCCACTTTATTGTTCTCTCTGTTAGTCTTGCACTGCCTAGCGTAGTTTTTTAGATTCATTCTAATTTCATTGAAATGGTGATAAATATGCAATCTTTTACCACATAAAATGTAACCCCAGCTACTAATGATTAGCTCGTACTTCCTTATATCCTTGGAATAATAATCTTCAATGTTTCTACAATAATCCAACTTGGTGATACGAGCCAAGCCATCTCTCATCTCAAATATGATATAAGGATACTCTGCCTCAATGTGACTCATTAACTGATCATAGTCTTTGCAATTACAACTTTGGCATCTCATTCTCCCATGATTGGCATCATTGTTTGGGGTCATCATACCTCTACATCATTAATTAAATAGGTGCAGAAATTATGTAATGCAAAGGTCTTGATTTCTAATGTCTTCATTTATGGTATTTTGAATTTTCATGGGAAACTCATTATAATGGGTCTAATACTTCCATCTTTTGAACCTAAGGCCTTCATTAGCCATGCCATCGACAAGTTTATTGCCCTCCCTATACACATGCTGGATTTTGAGATGTTTAAAGATTTTCAACAAATTCATAATGTCCCTTATATAGCCTTTACCTTCCAAGGGGGGTCCTTGTCATTCTGAATTACGTCTATTATCATTTTAGGGTCCCCTTTTATTTCAATGTTTTTAAACTTGTATTTCTCTATCCTCCTAATACCTAACCACATTGTAATGACCTCCGCCTCATTGTTGGTCTTAAAACCAATATTCTTAGTGAAACCTTCTATAACCATGCCCTGATCATTCCGGATAATTCCCCCTGATGCTACTTCTCTAGGATTACCCTTAGAGAATCCATCCACATTAAGTTCCTATTCTATATTATCTAACCTTGTGGCTTCTTTTCTAAATTTTGTTTGATACTTTATACTTGTACCTCTTGTAATTCACCATCTTCATCATGTCACTGTCTTCATTTTTCAAAGGTAATTTCACCAAATTTCCACATGTTTCACAAAGTCCTTTTATTCATTTCATTGGACCATCTACATCATCATCAGATTTATCACATCAGATGGATGCTATGAACTCACTTACCCATTTAGAAGGTGCATTTTCAAAATCATCACAGTTTCTTATTTGATCTTTTGAAACACTTGATAGTAAAGATCAAATTCAATATGGTGATGATAAAAACAAGTTTCAAAGACTTTATTTGGCTTCACATATCATGGCCTTAACATTTCACCTTTTTTTTCCCAATCCTGATATGAGAATTGACACCATAAAATGTAACATACATCTCATGTTGTGTTATGTCTAGCCAATATTTTGTATGCAGTTCATAATCATTTGGCTCCATCCTGTGTTTGAGAACATCTCTACTATTTGATGAAGGACAAGTATGATTGTGCCAAAAATTTAAGATCAACTTCCTAACACCATCTTCAATCTTGTTAGACCGAGGATCCATACACATTAATGTCCAATTGCCTTCTACAGTATTGTCATCCAAAACTTTTCTTTTTTTTTCACATATCTTGATGTCGCCTTTCTACATAAGTCAATTTCACTTGAAAGTGAAGACATTTGATGCTTTCTTGACATTTCTAGACTTACAATAGAAGTCAACATCACTCTTTTTGAAATGGTCTTATCAACAGAATGGAACTCAAACATTTTGAACGTATTTTTTTAGGTGTATTTTCCTCTTATCTGTGAAATCTACACCCAACACTTGTAATGGCTCTTTCATCTCATTATGAGTAAGTATACTTAATAATAGTTGGGCTCTACCAATTGTATCACGATGTTTAAAATGCTTGTCAAATATTTCCTTTGAAGTTTTATTCAATGACTTCTTGGTGACTTGATCAAGTTGTTCAACATAAATTTTTAATTTCTCTATATCAATTCCAACTAAATGATCTATATTTTTCTTAGAAATTTTTCCCTTAACCTCTTAATTAGATTCATATACGTATTTTCAAAGAGAAATGATTCCAATCCCCCTCAAATATCAAATGATCTATAAGCTTCAACATCATCAAGAATATGTGGTTGGGCCTCCTCTCCAACATCAATGTGTGGTTGGTCCTCCTCCATGACATCAATTGTGTGTGGTTGGGCCTATTCCTTGACATTAAATGTGTGCGGTTGGGCCTTCTCTGCTCCAATATCTAAATTAGGTTGAACTTCCACTCCAATGATAACTTTAAGAAACCCCTCCTGAAAAAAGATATAAAATCCTGGCGAATCTTCCATTTTTTTGGAAAAAAAATTAATTTCTATTGGTGAATCTTTCCTTTTTTGAAAAAAAATATTTAATTTTATTGGCAAATTTTTTAAATCACTAGAAATTTGTAGAAAATCCTCGCAAATCTTGACAAGAAATAGGAAAATGTATTAATTACTATGGTGAATCCTTCCTAAAAAATAAATTAAATTCCTATGGAAAAGTAAAGGCCTGAAGGTGGTAGTGATTGCCTAGTTTATGGTGTAGTGATTGTGTCTATAATTCCTTAATTCCTTAATATTTTAAATCAACATTGAATATTTTAAATTGGCCCTAAATTATTTTTCACCACCATTGATTTTATTTATAATCTAATGGTTTGGGTTCTATTCCATGGACCAAAATGTACCCACGAAGCTCCAATGCCCATGGGGCCTAAAATTGCATTTGGGACGTTGATCTTAATGGAGATCAATGGCCAAAATGCAATTTTGCACCCCATGGGCATTGGAGCTCCGTGGATACATTTTGGCCCATGGAATTTAACCCTAGCCGTTATATTATAAATTGAGATCAACGACCCAAATACAATTTTAGGCTTGATGGGCATTGGAGCTCCATGGGTACATTTTAACCCATGGAATACAATCGCAGTTGGTAAATTCTAAATAAAATCAATAATGGTGATTAAAAATTGGTGATATGGCCCTAAAGTAACCAATAATTATATAATTTTATTGGTGAATTAATTTCATTTTCTACTAAAACTTATAAAATTTAGGCGAATATGATCTAATTAAGTATCATATACTGTGGCAAATTTTTGAGTTTAAATTTTTAATAAAATAATTATTCTGGCAATTTAACTAGGACTAAAATAAAATTTTATAAAAATGTGGCAATTTAGTCACCTTATAGCTTGTACTATTAGCCAAATTTTGAATCCCCAATTTCAACTATTAGCCAATTGACGAATATTAGCCACTAAAAAATCACTGTTTCACTCTAGTTTTTGTATGTTAAGACTCTTCACATATAAAAGAGAGAAGTTTGAATATATAAGGGATAAACATACATATAATTTAATGACATGTATAAATAACTTTCAAATGATAACAATGTTACACAAAATAGTTTAAAGATTCTAACTAGGGTTTTAAGTTTGAAGTTCAAAGACTGTTAACTAGGAAACAAAACTAAGACCTAATGTTATGTTCTTATACTTGCGACTTAGTGTAAAACTACTTAGATAATTAGGCACGTGCAAATTTAAAATAAAAATAATTTAGATGTATGTTAGCACTAACTTAGAACCTTGTTACATCTAGAGTTCGACCATGAAAGGTACTAGTATGACTATGACATGCCCGTGCGGGGTTGATGAAGTCATACATATATGAAAAAGTTGAGAACACATATTGAGAATTTAATATAGGGTGGTACATTGTGAAAGATGAAAATTTAGTTTCATACAATAAACACTTGAAATTCATATCCTAATTAAACTATTTTATATTTAAATTAAAATAAAAATTTTAAAATACATACCTTCTTTCTCTTTGAAATATTTTTACACCCTTTCTTCATTTAATTTCTTGTCCCTTTCTATCGAATATGAACACAGTCTTATTTTTCCTCGTTCTTTTATTTCTCATCTCCTCCTTCGCAAAATGCATCACAATATTCTTCTCTTTGGAATAATTTCCCTTCAAAAAAATGTAAAAAATGTGAGCAGAATTCTCTTAGAGAATATTATTCCCTTCAAAAAATTCTCACAATGCGAAATATGTGAGCATAATTCTTGTTTTTTGGATATAAAGTAAGCTATGATGTTGTAAATTTATATATGAATATTTTAATATTTTTTATGGTCGACCAAGCACCTTCAAAGGTGCTAGGCTAGACCATTCACCCTATCATCTGGTTTTCCTCAGAATTTTCTATTTCAAACCTTAGGTTAGATTAGCAAATGGATTCAACATGACAGGATAATTTGTAGGATCGTAGCCCTTAGAGTAAGCTTTGTAAAAAGTATAATTTTGAATAAATATAATTTAATTATTATATTTATTTTCTATTTTCTAGTGAACATAAGTTACATGTAGAACACTAAAAAATAAAGATTTTTTTTTTGAAAAATATCTGCACACTACGTATTGATGTCCTTGTTTCAATAATAAATAATAATTTGGACATATACAGAAAAATTTATGCATTATGGAATAAAATTGTCTAAATTATCATTAATCTCACATTAAAATTTAATAATAAATAAAATATGCAACAAATAATTATGAAAAAAAATGTGCACATTAGATATTAATGTTACCAATCTATGTTTAAAAATTTATAATGTTATCCTTTTTGTAAAAAGAGTTACATGTTATGGAATAAATGTCACTTGATAAAAATATTGTTAACTATAAAAAAGAACATTAAAAATTACTTTAAAAATGATAAATTTTTTAATATATATATATATATATATATATATATATATATATATATCTCAAAATTCACTAGTTCATATCATCTTCAAATTCTCAACAATTTAGTTGCTATAGGTAATAGAAAGTGAAATTTTGGTTAAAAATACCGATTTCAATGTCCCATTTAGGCCAAAATGTGGGACACATTATTGTGGGATTACCCATATCACAATACTAATTAGATAGGCCTAAATAATTGCCAACATAGTAACAATCCTTGATAAAATGGTTGATGACACCAACAAAATTAAAATTCTAGGCCACAATGTGTGCATCTTCCACAATGGCAAACTCTATCACATGAAAATAATGCTCCACATTTTTCGAAACAATTGCCTCTACACTTTGTCTCATATTTATCATAGCCTGGTAGAACTCCATTTGTGCTTTTCACATCAAATCACCATCCGCAATGGAAATTGACATTTTGGGAAGCTTTAATCCATGGAGAGGCAGAGCTTGAGTACATGGTCAACTTGCATCCTCCAACAGTCAAAATAGGGACATGATCAACTATAGACCAAGAGGAACATCTACAAAACTTTTGAAGTAAAGAGAATCTATAGATAAAAGGAATCCATACAATTTTGATGTGCTACCCAATATCAATGTATGAGCCAATAGATAAGGAAGACTTGATTAGTCTGAATAGCTTATTGAGTCTATTCTTGAATAGTGAGGGGAAAATTTCATTGAAGATGCTAGGAACATGTTAAAAAAATAATAAACGTAGATAGCCCTTGGGTCAAATAAAAAAAGCTTCTAAAAAAGAAAAATATAATTGTGCAACTCTACCTGATCAATAGCACAAATTCAATCCCTCATTCTTCCACTTCCTTCTACGTACGGATTGCCCCTAGTGGAGATAACATGGCCCAACTACCTATGCATCTCATCCTACTCTTGATCTATTCTTTCACGGCAACTTAAATTAGCTTGCCTTGCATAGGAAGGATACTATGGGAGGGAGGAATGAGCGGCCACTTGTACAAATATGTATTACCTCCACCCTTAACAACATAAATAGACAAGGTGGAGACACCCTATCGATTCTATGTTATCTTCAACACACCTAAAGAATTCGACAATGCTACGAAAATTGTAGTGCTTGCCTAGCGGGTCGACATGAAATCCATTCCAAGCCCATGTGCTTGTCGATCCCTTAAAGCACTGGCTCCAGCAACACAAACTCAATGAGATCTCTGATGAATTTAGCCTTTTCGATTTCTTCATAGGATGGACTTAGGACACGATGGGAGAAACAACAATTTTAGAAAACAAATTGACAGAACTCCATTTGTGTTTTTCACATCAAATCTCCATGCACAATGGAAACCAACATTTTGGGAAGTTTTAATCCATGGAGAGGCAAAGCTTGAGTACATGGTCAACTTGTATCCTCCAATAGTCGAAACAAGGACATGATCAACTATAGACCAAGGGGAACATCTACAAAACTTTTGAAGTAAAGAGAAACCATAGATAAAAGGAATCCATACAATTTTGATGTGCTACCCAATATCAATGTATGAGCTAATAGAGAAGGAAGACTTGACTAGTCTAGATAACTTATTGACTCTGTCTTTGAATAGTGAAGGGGAAATTTCATTAAAGATGCTAGGAACGTGTTAAAAAAAACAATGAACATGGATAGCCCTTGGGTCAAATAAAAATAAGCTTCTATTTAAAAGAAAAATACACTTGTGCAACTCTACATGATCAATAGCCCAAATTCAATCCCTTATTTTTCCACTTCCTCCTATGTAAGGACTACCCCCCAATGGAGACAACGTGGCGCAACTACCTATGCATCTCATCATGCTCTCGATCTATTCTTTCATGATTACTTAAATCGGCTCGCCCTACATAAGGAGGATACTATGGGAGGGAGGAACGAACAGTCACTCGTATAGACAGGTATTACCTCCACCCTTAACAACATAACAAATAGACCAGGTGGAGGCACCCTGCTGATTCTATGTCATCTTCAACACACTCGAAGAATCCAACTGTGCTACAATTTGTAGTGCTTGCCTAGCGGGTTTTATTTCTAGGTCCCATGGACTGACTGGTCTCATAGACGTCATTAAAAACTTTCATTCATTCATTCATTCATTCCAAGCCCATGTGCTTGCCGACAACAAAAACTCAATGAGAGCTCTGATGAATTTGGCCTTGTCAATTTCTGCCTAAGATGGACTTAGGACACTTTGAGAGAAACAACAACTTTAAAAAATAAATTGATGCTTTTAATTGATTACAAAAACTTTGAATTTGACCATGACAGATAGACAAAAATGTTAAAGTTAGTAGCTATTATGGGTCCCATCACCGTACCTATGCATCCAATTTTGTATGGAGAATCTAATATTTTATTGTACCAAAAGGCGTGGTATCGTATATTCGAATCATGACTCATGATGTCTTTAAGACATGCAATTTTTGTATGGAGAATAACCGTGGCCCTTTTTTTAATGGACAACAGCCGCTGCCCCTATTTATAGTGCAGTTCTCAGTTTTACCTGTACTCTGAAGCATGATGGTATAAATAACGGATAAGAATGAGTCTGAAAGGTGATGACGAGACTATTTCGTGTATGTACCTTTTTAAATCTGTCACCATAAATAAGAATGAGTGTAGTGCAAGTTGAACCTAGGTATATAAAACCCAAAATGTAAGAAAAATTCTCGTCCCTGCGCCGCTAGCTAGTACTTACTGGTGGGCCAAGATGCCTGCGTTGACGAGGTACTGTGATAAGTAGTTTTTAATGTAACTGTGACGTGTGACGTGTTGAGAAAGTGAGAGATGTGATGAGTGACGCTCCAGCCAGTATGTGCTGCACCTCCATACGCAAGCAAACTGTTCGGACTCTGCCAATGCCTTCAAAATTCTAGGGATATCTGCATTCTGTACCACAGTATCGATAATATCTCTTACCATGAAGTCTGGCCTGTCAGTGTTTAAGGGCACTGCTTAGGGTCAAAGCACTTTATGGGGTCAAGAGTAGCACACAGTCCGGCTTATAAATAGGTCATCAAAGCTTTATAAAGTTTGTAATCTCTTCTTCAGATTAAAGTTTTTGTAGTGGATCTTGATCAATAAGTTTGTAGTTTTGTCCGCCCTTGCCTCCTTAAACAAGACGTTTAGGGGAAAGGACCAATTGAGCACCCTAACTTCACGCCTCTCAAAATCATACGTGGCAATTTTGAATCCCTCCTTATAACTAAGTTTTCGGGGCCACATCATCAAATATGATACCACATCAGCACACTTTTTTTTTGAGGTGTCAAATAGTTTTCCCCAAGAAAAAGGGTGGACCAGTAGGTATACATTAAGTCACGAGCTGTTGGTGAGCTTTAAATCTAATGAACACATTTCATACTTTTAGTAACACTAACAACCTTAAAGTCACAGCTACTAGTGCTAAACTTTTAAAAGTATTGGCCTTAAGTACACAAATACTATCACACCTATTGGAACATGCTGAGCAATTGGATTCTCTCCCTATATCGTCAATTTTCAAGATGTGTTCATAACCGGTATGGATGTTGTTGTACGTTGAGCACTCCATGACGAAATGACATTCTCTCTGTTATTCTTAAATATCATCCACTTCAATAGTTAAAGATTAGTTTTGACCAATAAAAATAAGACAAATATGTTGAAATGTGAAGACAGTTTTACTTATAGTAGTTGACAAGGTGTACGCCATGCAAAATTGCATGCGGAAGTGCCACCCATACTTTTATGTATGAAAATCTATTTTTAGATTTGATTTGATTTTTATGTGTTTTTTCTTAATTATTTAAGTTAGTCAAGCTTGAATACCAAGACATGAATTTTTTTTTTTTGTAACTGTGAATTTTTCTTCTAAAATAAAATTGAGAAATCTTTGCCCGTGGTTTTTTCTTGATACATTATCAAGTTTTCCACATAAATTTGTGTTGTCTATTTTGTATTTTTTATTGCTATTATTTCAATTTTTGTACTGCTTACCACTTTTTATCGTGAATGAGGTGTAAAATTACTATTGACTGTTTTGACAGTTGAAATGGATGATATTTAAGTAAATGCATTCAGGTCTGTATAATAATGCTAGTAGTTGACAAGGTGTACGCCATACAAAATTGCATGCGGAAGTGCCACCCATACTTTTATGTATGAAAATCTATTTTTAGATTTGATTTGTTTTTTATATATGTTTTTTCTTAATTATTTAAGTTAGTCAAGCTTGAATACCAAGACATGAATTTTTTTTTTTTGTAACTGTGAATTTTTCTTCTAAAATAAAATTGAGAAATCTTTGCCCGTGGTTTTTTCTTGATACATTATCAAGTTTTCCACATAAATTTGTGTTGTCTATTTTGTATTTTTTATTGCTATTATTTCAATTTTTGTACTGTTTACCACTTTTTATTGTGAATGAGATGTAAAATTACTATTGACTGTTTTGACAGTTGAAATGGATGATATTTAAGTAAATGCATTCAGGTCTGTATAATAATGCTATAATTAAAACCGGCTGATTTTTAAGGAGGGGGGCAATTGGGCGTTAAATTTAATTGCAAGTCACCAACAACGTCAACCATTGATGGCAGCCATGAATGGCTGATATGCTTGGGAAGTAATATAGATCTCGATTATCGCCTTTTTAAAAAAATTGGGAAGTATCTGCAGTTTCTATTAATCAAACATTAAAGCGTGTAAAATGGTTTTGTAGTAAAAAGAAGCCATAGGTATTAACGCCCGTCAAATAGAGCCAATAGAACAATACCAGAATAGTACGTAACTATAGCCGCAAGAAAATTGGGAGTTGAAGAAAACATGATAGATTTGAATTCTAAGATTGTCTAGGTAGCCTAGCAAAGGCTTCCGAAGTGTGATGTCTATGGTTTCTGAAGTGTGTTATTTCAGCAATAGACCTGCTTTGTTTTTATGCTGTTGTTTTGTTATGTACTTTGGTTTTATGCTACTGTGGGTGGCTGTTTTTGGCCACTTCTGTCCTCTTACAAAATGTAGTTTGTAGTTTTCCTCCTTTGAACTGTTGTATTCAGTTGTCGCTGCCTTTCGCTGTCCTATCTTGTTGTTGTCTAATATGAACTGTATCCATTTGAACTGCTTGACAGCATAAGTATGTAATCATATATTCTTGATCCAATATAAAAAGAAGAAAATTTCTGTGCACACTAACCCCACCAAGCCTAGGAGAAAGAGACCTACATAGCAGGCTCTCACAAGGGAGGATCTTAAGCCTTCAATCCTTCATGTGTGATGGGATCATCAAAAGGCTAAAGTAACTAAAAGGCCTCACTTTAGTGGATGAATAAATTGAGAAGATCTTGTCATTTGTGGCATTGGAGAGGCTCATCAAGAAGGCAGTGCAACAATGGAGGTCTTCCTACAAGTGATTATTGAGAGGGGGAGGGGAAGTTTTTAAAAAATATACAAACATGAGATCTGTTATGCAACTTGTAAGGCCCTAGTAGTGGACATCCAATTGGGGGCATATGACTCATAGTGCAAGGCACACTATCCCAATGATTAAGCCATTTTGAAGGTGTTAAAACTCTTACCATTGCCTTCTCTACTTGTGCCTAGATCTAGAAATGACTAAAGTGACCATATACACTTTCTCACTAGTAAACAATGTAAAATATTTAGATTTTTAGAGATAAAATCAAATAGAAATTTGGAAGAAGTGTCATAAGAAAGTAATATATATTTTCCAATGAGAAAAATCCTCAAAAAGAGCAATATGCCAAATAATTTTCTTAGGATGAAAGGGAGAAAATATATTATGAATGTTCTTCCATGGACTTTGGGCACAAAGGAAAGTTTAGAATAAATGCTTGAAAATCTTGGACTAAGCATGTATGTCGGGCACTTAGAATAAGCAAGCCCTAGGGGCTGAAGTATTTCACCCACTACAAAGCCTTGATAAAATAGACACCAAAGTAAGTGACTCATCTTGGGTTCAATCTTGGCCTCCCAAATGTGGTTGAGGTGATGAGTTTGGATCTCGACAATTAAACTAGTGAAAGGTTGAGGAGGAAGGGCTTAAGAAGTCTATAAATAAGAATAGGAGGATAATTCTTGGAAAAGGTATCAAAATTCAAACACCAATCTTTCCACCAAGAAAAAAATAGTCAATTCAAGCTTCTGAAGCATGACATCTAGCATTAGCTCTTTAATCCTTAAATGAAATACAAATATGAGGGAAGAAGCTTGAATGGTCTTTTTAACCACGACTACAAAATCTAGTCCCAAGAAAAGTCAACAAATTGTACAATCTTCATGCCTTTCTTAAAAAGGTAAAGGATTTTGATCCTTCTTTCTAATCTTTGTAAATGCAAGTGTGTCAATACCAACAATAGGTCACCATCAAATGCTATGATCATTAAAAGAAAGACCAATGCACAAGTCTATTAGTTGTCAAGAGAGTGAAGTCTTTTTTTCAAGATTGCCCTTTATAGCGCACATCGTTATAAACTTCCAATATACCGATTGAAATAAAGAGACAACTATCACTTGTTTTAATTATTTTTTTATATTTATTTTTCCATATATGTGTGTAGGTATATATGTATATATATCTACATATATGTATGTGTATATATATGCATATGTTGTACATATATGTATGTGGACATCCAATTGGAGGCATATGACTCATAGTGCAAGGCACACTATCCCAATGATTAAGCAAGATTTGAAGGTGTTAAAACTCTTAACATTACCTTCTCTATTTGTGCCTAGATCTAGAAATGACTAAAGTGGCCATATACACTTTCTCATTAATAAAAAATGTAAAATATTTAGATTTTTAGAGATAAAATCAAATAGAAGCTTTGAAGAAGTGTCATAAGAAAGTAATATATATTTTTCCAAATAACTTGCTTGGGATGAAATAAAGAAAATATATTGTGAATGTTCTTCTAGGGACCTTGGAGACAAAGGAAAGTCTAGAATAAATGCTTGAAAATCTTGGACTAAGCACATGCCAGGGACTTAGAATAAGCAAGCCTAGGGGATGAGGTATTTCACCCACTACAAAGCCTTGATAAAATAGACACCAAAGTAAGTGACTCATCTTGGATTAAATCTTGGCCTCCCAAATGTGGTTGAGGTGATGAAACAAAAGCATAGGTGATGGGTTCAGGTCTCAACTACTCAACTAGTGAAAGGTTGAGGAGAAAGGACTTAAGAAGTCTATAAAGAAGAATAGGAGGATAATTCTTGAAAAGTATCAAAATCCAAACATTAATCTTTCTATCAAGTGAAAAATAATTACAATTCAAGCTTATGAAGCATGTGACATCTAGCATTAGCTCTTTAATCCTTAAAATGAAATACACATGTGAGGGAAGAAGCTTGAATGGTCTTTTTAATTGAGAGTACAAAATCTAATCCCAAGAAAAGTCCACAAACTATAAAATCTTCATGCCTTTCTTAAAAAGGTAAAGGGTTTTGTTCCTTAAGAATATTTGTAAATGCAAGAGTGCCATTACCAACAATAGGTGATTGCCAAATGCTATGATCATTAAAAGAAAGACCAATACAAAAGGCTATAGTTGTCAAGAAAGTGAATTCTTATTTTCAAGATTGCCCTTCATAACGCACATTGTCATCAACTTTCAATATATCGATTGAAATAAAGAGACAACTACCACTTGTTTTAATTATTTTTTATATTTATTTTTTCATTTATGTGTGTATGTGTATATATACATATATACACACATAGATAAATAGGTATATATATATATATATATAGATATATACACACGTGTATATACACACACACACACATATATATGTGTGTGTGTGTGTATACATATGTACATGTACATGTGTATATATACATATTGTATGTGTGTATGCATATATGTGTACATATATTACACACATATATGCATTTAAGGGTAGATATTTATAGCTAAAAATACCAAAATAAATAAATAATGTTCATTTCAAAAGTGCTTTTACGGATGTTGGAGAGGAGAGCTTTAGTTTGGATTGTGTGAACTTATGGTTCATCCTTGGTATGACTTAGGGTTTTTTGTTTGACCCTTCTAGTTTTTCCATACTGCTTGTACGGGATAATCTAGGGATTTCTATATTAATTTTGTTTTTAATCTATCCCTTTAGTTGAATCAAGGCTATTAATACAACTTAGTTATTGTAGTGTCATAAATTGTCCTCGCCCACAAATTCACGCTATGTTTGGCCCTCACTTTAGTGTCCACTCCCTTAGTGTGTTTTTAGGATCATTTCCAACCTTGGCCTTACCTTGATCCACAAGATGTGCCTTTGCGCTTCTTTGACCCTTTCTGCTTATCATATTCAAAAATCATAAAAGTGCTTAAATCCCAGCTCTGTCTCAAGTTGACTAGACCTTTCAAGAACTGATATTACAAAGACTATAGCACTTAGCACAGACATCTGTGCTGCGCATCGATGTCCCGAAAACATCTAGTGGTCTTTAGATCATTTTAGAAGTTATCATTTTACTTGTGTGATTCGCTGAGATTTTCTTGCTCCTTATCCACGCCCAAATGACTCCTTTTTGTCTTTTCCCTCTCTATTTAAGCAAGTAGATTTGCCATTGCAAGGGGATCGGTTTCCTTTCATAGTGAAGCTCTGCCAAAATCAAGAGCCACCATTGCTACAATTTATTTTCTCAAGATCATATCACACTCTTGCTCACAAGTTTGTTTTGGCATCTCTCTTATTTTTGTGGGTTCAATACATTTCGTGTTATCTCTATCATATGGGGATTGCTTTGTGAATCCTCTCTAAATCATTGAGTAGGGTTTTATTTATCAATAAATTGTATTATTTCTTGTCACTGCTCATTACAATTCTAGACACACTTAGAATTAGAGCAGACTTTTTATCAATCAATCAATCTAGCTATTGTTGAGGTGGAAACACAGAAAACGTGGTTTGATTGAGGCAAACCTCTATACTTCCCAACCCTTCTCTATGGTATGTGCATTTACAGGTTTCGTCAAGAAGCTCAGCAATGGGAGAAAGGATTGAAAAGGTTGGCACGAGAGTTGAGATTGTAAATCACTACAATACCTGCATTGTACAGACTATAGCGCGCCATGTAGATGTCCACACGACATGCTATCATCTGAGATAGTGAGGTTGTCCGCCTGGTGCTAGGTTCCTTATCATTTTGTCTTTTCATTTATGTATTTCATTTCTTAAAATTCTATGTATTGTTATTCATTTTCTAGCATTGTAATTAATTTCCTTCTTTCCTTCAAAACATAAAGTGGTTCTGTAGATATAGGTTTTGTCTAAGACATTAGCTAACAAAACCCTAAGATAATGTTAATGGAAATCTCCCTTAATTGATATGTTTAGTTGGGGATTAGTTTTTCCTACATCACAGTTTTTTCCATACCCTACCTTCAACAATGTTTGTTATGAAGAACAATACAAATAACACTAAAGATAACTTAAAAATTTGTTTGCAAGGTCTACAATGAGGTAATGATATTTTTACCACTATAGATTATTCTCTTTCAATAAATGTTGATTTTGTATACCAAAGGTGTGAGAACTATAGCTTAATTGCCTATAATGTTAGTTGCATCCCCTCAAAGCAATCTCTAACTACTCAGGTTAATCACTCTTGGGAAACCCGTGGTATTTAGATTGCTTGAGTCTAGAACCTCATCAAGTTATTTTTATGTTTTCTAAAGATCCCAATAGAGGCATATGATTCTAAATTGTTAGAGTTGTTGGTTCATGTGAAACACCCTTTTAGTGTTTTCTCATTGAACTTGTGATCTTAAATTCTTTATGCAAGGATCACTCAAGGTTCCTATCTGGATTAAGATTCTCTACCTCTCAGCGCTTCTCTAAGATTTCTTGGAGAAAATCTTCTCTAGGATTTCTTGGAGAAAATCATCCAACTTTTGGGGTATTAAATCTTTCATGAGCTAGAAAGTTTCTATTTTTCTTGTCTCCACTAATAGGTTTGTATTGAGATGGAGACCACACATCTTATTTTATCTTCCAATCTCTTGATCCCAAAATCACAGATTGTCCTCTCATGCCACATTCAACTCCTAAGCATTCAGCTGAAACCTTGAAACCATTGATTAAGGATGAAGGTTAAAATACTATAGGAGATAAAAAATCAATTTTCTCAAAACCAATGAAACCCAATGAGTTGGTCCTTATGGCCAAAATATAGCAACATGTTCATTAAAAAAACTATTTCCTCTAGTTAAGGGGTCTATTTATTATCATGACACTAAAACTATGGCAACTCAAGGTTATTTACCATCTACAAAGACCTCCATCACAAGTTTTCAACCATCTTGGTGCTCTCATAACTTGCTACTAAGTGACAACAATTTACCAATGGACATTATGGGGGCAAATGTCACTCTATCTTACCCATTAACTATCTATTGTCAAACCATTTTTCTTTTGGGAAACAAATTTATGATTTTCATAGATGACGATGATTAGCTCAAGCTCTCCATGGATGATCCATCCATATTAAAATCATCTCATAAAATGTTAATAGAATTATAGAAGTTTCTTGTAAGTTTTCCATTCCATCTACATGCCAAAAACTTGGCCACTAGATGTTATTTACTTATAGGCTAATAATTATTTTCTTTGTATGGCTCTTTGGACAATATGGCCTCATGCTTTGTAGTTCACCACCTAACATGAGGATGGTTACTATGGTGCATGCATTTTGATTTCCCTACATTTAAGGTTCCTCCATTATTACTTTGGGGGAAGATCCAAAACATTATGTTATGTGGAATATACTTGACATTGATGGCTGATTTGTTGGCATTATCAATGTCATGATTATCCCATAAGACATACAAAAACACACCAATTTTTTTAAAATAAGAAAGAGTACCTTGTGTGGCATTCACAATGCTCATGTGCTTACTTTATTCCCATGCTTGCATTGTGTGACTATACATATGTACCCATGTAGTTATACATATGTGTGTACATATTTAAAGAGGGGTTAGTGCAAGAAGTTGGGTCCACTTTTTGGCCAAAAAGTGGAAGTGTTTTCCCTGATTTACAGAATTTGTCACATTTGACCTTAAAATTTGAAGCACTTAGAAATGGAATCTTTTAAAAAGTCACTAAATATAAAATATAGTACTTGAAGTCTAGTTTCCAAATATGTAATTTTTTTCAATACCCAGATAATACAAATTGATTTTCAATAGGCATTTCTAAAAACTATTATTTAAAAGTCACTTTTTTAAAACCATACCATGCATGTGTACGGCCAACATAATTTGACCTAAATAAAATTATTTTTCAAAATCCTTTTAGGAAAAGATGTTTAGTATAGTGAAGTTTGATGAGGATATTTTTTTATAATTTTTTTCCAAATAATTTATTTTTTATTAATTTTTTATTAGGCCTAATTGCTACTTTTGAAAACCCCTCGTGTACGGCCAACATAATTTGAGCAAAAAAAATCATAAAATTATTTTTTTTTTCACTGTGTAAAGAATAATGTGTAGATTGATGACATAATTTTTTTTTAAAAAAATTTAAAAATTAAAAGTTATTAAAAAATACAAACACCTGTCATTTCAAGTTTTTGGACCAGTTTGTTCATAAATTAACAATCCCAAAAAAAATTACATATTTGAAAACTAGACACTATAATTTGTAATGGGTTTTAATTTTGTAAAAAAATTCAGAAAAAATGTCATCAGCCATAT
Organism: Cunninghamia lanceolata; assembly: GCA_027924645.1. Taxonomy (NCBI): domain Eukaryota; kingdom Viridiplantae; phylum Streptophyta; class Pinopsida; order Cupressales; family Cupressaceae; genus Cunninghamia; species Cunninghamia lanceolata. The sequence continues at coordinate 7,713,583 of BSBN01000209.1, forward strand.
AGGTGAAGTTAGTTTTTCCTCTGGTTCTGTCCTTAGAGAAATACTTGTAGGTCCAAGGCTCAAGGTCGGCTACCCATGCCTTTCCCGAGCCTAAAACGAAACCAAAAGTGTGGGTGTGAAATTCAAAATTTTAGAAACAGGTACCCATTTTAAAATAGGTACCCATTCTAGAAAACAATAGAAAACAAAATGGGTACCCATTTTAAAACGGATTCTAAAAAATAAAAAAAAATAAAATGGGTACCCGTTTCTAAAAATAGTAAAAAATAAAACAGGTACCCGTTTTAAAATGGGTACCCATTCTAGGCTCAGGTGCTCATTCCTAAACGGGTACCCGTTCCTGTCGGGATTTTTTTTTACATGACACTTCCCCTATATGTGGACCCAACTTCTTTCTTTTATCCAGAGAGATGTGGTGGATGACACAATCCTTCTCAAAGAACTAGCACTACCATTCATATGGCTTAGGAAATAATCAAGCTCAATCATTAGCATTTGAGTACTACAATGATCAACAATTGGCTACCAATTCCTAGCCAAGACAAGCAAGAAACTAGAAACAAACTCTGGTGACTTGGGAGGAATCAGAGGTATATGTACAGATGGAACACATAGTAGCTCTAGAAGTATCTCAACCTAAATTTTACTATCAAACAAGGGCCCAAAGAAAGGTAGTTAAAGGACAAGTGCAACCAAGGCTACTAGTGCCCACAAATCTTGAAGAGAAGGAAGCACCAATCTTCAACATACCAATAAATTCTATTTCAAAACCTACCACACTTGTTGACTCCAAATTAAATGAATATGGAACTACAAGGTGAGTTGAACCCTGACTAAAAATGGACAAGCTAACATGACCTACAGTGGAAAAGCCACAAGTGCAATGGGCACCCAAGGTGGTGCAATCTAGGAGCTCATTCAACATCATTGATCAATTAAAGAAATCCACAGTTAGTGTGCCACTGTGAGAAGTGTTGTCTATACTAGAGTAGATGAAAATTCTAGAAGAAGCTTTTGAAAAGATAATAAAAGGCATTAAAAAAGTAAATAATGTTGCCTAAAGACACAACAAAATTCATTGTGCCACCACCAATAGTCCTTCAAATCATAGAAAGTGGGGTTAGTAAAATCAAGCCTTTAAATCTTTCTATTTGACTCTCATCTATAAGGACAAGTTGATTCATATTTGTATGGTAGATTCTAGATCTAACACATTAGTAATGCCTAGGAAGGTAGTAGAGGCCCTTGAGTTAACTTACAAACCTATGGAGAAAGGAGTTGTACAATTAGATGGGACCCTAGTCAATTCTTTGGGAATGGTAAAAAAATTACCTGTATCTCTATATGCTTGCCCCAATGTAGAAGTCCTCCAAAATATGTGTGATAGATGTACCTATCACATTCAACATCTCCTTATCCAGAGACTTTATCACAAAATTAGAAGGATACCTCTCCCTGGACTACAATCACATGTTCCTTACTACCAGAGATGGTGCCAAAATGATAATCCCATCAAAATCCCTAAGAATGCATCATATTAAGAAAAAAGTAGGTGTCCATAGTGGTCCTAGCTAATCTTTTGTGATTGAAGATGAACCATCTTCCCTAGAGTATCACAAAAGATGATAAGGAGTTGGCTCACCAACCCATTGAAGAAGCTAAACTTGCCACTTACCTCATCAATGCATCAAACTTGCTAATACTAGAGGTCGTCAAGAAGGAGAAGGATACAAAAGGAATATGGAGACTATACTTTGATGGTCCTAAATGCAAAATTGGTGTTGGTGCCAATATTTATCTTATCTCCCCAGACAGAGAAAGATATCGACAATCTTTTCACCTACAGTTCAACTACACCAACAACATTTTACAATATGAAGCTCATCAGTACAAGGATTGTTATTTGCTAAAAAGAAAGGGGTTAAAATGATACAAATATATAGTGACTTTGATCTAGTTATTAGGCAAGTAAGATCCATGTGCACAACAAGGAATCCTCTACTTAAGGCATATAAATATTGGGTATGGTATCTCTTCAAATTCTTTGATGCTATGAACATTTAGGCTATTCCTAAAATGGAGAACTCACAAGAAGATAGGATGGATCTCATTGGTTCCCAATTTGATGCTCCAAAAAACCCATTAAAAAACAAAGATGGAATCAAATTAGCGATCAATTAGATAATCTAGATAAAAATTAATAAGTTACGTAGAGGAATGGTCACACTATAAGGTATGTTTAGACTAGATGAACCTTGCAAAGAGAAAAAGAAGATCTCAACCAACAAAAAGGATTACAAGGATGTATAGATTTCTCCTAGCAGAATAGTCAAGGTGGAAAAATATGCACACAAGAAGAAAAGGAGTGCATGATCAATCTTTACCTCAAATACGACTGAGTCATGGCTTAGGATTATGATGGAAGCAAAGGATATGAAAAGCAAATGATGCAACACACTATTGAGACCCAACTAGAAATAAAGCCAGTTAGAAAGAAGCAATAATTGATTACTCCCAAGATTAAGCCATTAATGATGCAAGATCTTTCTAAGTTGATAAGCTCAAAAATAATCTATCCTATTAAGCATTCATTAACTTGGGTTTCTAATCTAGTCCTTATGAGGAAAAAGAATGGAGAAATTAGATTATGTGTAGACTTCTGGGATCTAAATAGAGCATCCCTCAAAGACCACTATCCATTGCCCTCTATGGATCAAATCTTGCAAACAATGGTTGACTTTGATATATTCTCTATGCTTGATGAATTCAGTGGCTTCAATCAGATCTTAGTCAAAGAAGAAGATCAATTCGATACATCTTTCAACACCAAGTGGGGTACATATGCATATCAAAAGATGCCATTTGGCTTGTTAAATGCTAGAGCAATGTTTCAAAGAGCAATGGATATAACGTTCAAGGACCTAATCAATGAAATTGTCTTTATCTACTTAGACGACTTGACTATTTTCTCCAAATACAAGGAGGACCACTTTGTCCATCTAGAAAAAGTGTTTGAAAGATGTCAACAATATTGGATTTCACTAAATCCTAGGAAGTGCATATTTTGTGTGCCTCAAGGTAGACTAATAGGGCATGTTGTCTTAAAGGATGGAATTGTTATTGACCCTGAAAGGGTAGAGGCCATATTACAATTATCATTCCCTCATCATAAAAAGGTTTACAATCCTTCCTCAGGAAGATTAATTATGTGAAAATTCATAGCCAACTTTGCAGGCATTATTCAACCCATCACCATCATACTCAAGAAAGATCAACAATTTAGGTGGACAGAGGATAAATGCCAAGTGTTTGAGCTTGTTAAGAAAACCAATGTAATTGCTCCAGTATTGATTAACCTAGACTTTTCTAGGTACTTCATTCTATATGTCCATAGGGGAGAGGCCAACATTGTTATTGTATTGACACAAAAGAGCAAAGATGGCAACACCAAAGAACATCCTATAGCTTTTTTCATCTAAACATTAAAGGATTCAGAGGAAAAATATAATTTTGTGGAGAAACAAACCTATGTGTTGGTAAAGTAACTTACAAATTTTAGACACATGCTATCAGAAAACTAAATAACTACCATGGTCATGCATTCAAGCATTAGACAATTCATCCTTGAAGGAGAGATCAGTGAGAAGAGAGTCAATTAGATCACTAAGATCCTAGAGTATGATATTAATGTCAATCCCACAAGTTTGATTAGATGAAGAACACTATGCCAATATTTGGTAGAAGATATCTTGATCCCTAAGGGCCCGCACGAAGAAGAGGAAGAGAAAAGCCAACAAGAAAGATGTTGCACAACCAAATTGAAGAAGATCACCAGTATGGATGGATCAAACAAAAGATTTGGTAGATAGAAATAGGCTAGTGCCCAAAAGAGTTCAGCCTCATATGCAAAAGAGCTTATAAGATTTAGGGCACATCATATAGATTAATTGAAGGTGTCCAATTCAAACATAACTTTGATGGAGTTTTTCTTAGATGTGTTGAACAAGATGAGGCCTCAGTAGTTCTAAATGAGTTTCATGAAGGAAAATCAAGTGGGCACTACTCTACTCACACCACAGAAATCAAGATCATGTGGGTCAGGTATTATTAGTTGCAATTGTTTGTCGATATGCATAAATGGGTCTACAATTGTCAAAACTGCCAATTATATATAGGTAAAAGTAAAAAAAACACCCTTTATATTGAAGCCAATATCAATAAGCCAACCATTTTATATGTGGGGGATTGACTTTATTGGTATGATCAATCTACCATGCGGTGAAGGCTATAGGTTCATCATTACAACAATGGATTATTTTGCAAGGTGGATAGAAGCTAGATCACTTTAAAAAGCCACAAAGGCAATGGTGATTCACTTCCTAGAGGACGTAGTATTGAGGTTTGGTGCTCCTAAGACCATTATTAAAAATAATTCTAAGGCCTTCACAAGGATTGCAATAACATAGCTTGTGCACCAACATGGAATATATCTCAAGGCATCTTCAAATTACTATTCACAAGGAAATGAATTAGTTGAATCTACTAACAAGAACCTCATGAAAATCATAAAGAGGATAGGAAACAATTTCAAGTGTCAGTGGCATGTACACATCTCAACCTCACTCTCTAGGTAGATATAATTACCCCAAAAAGGGTAGAGGGGATATCCCCTTATGCTTTGGTATATGGAAAAGTGGTGCGGTTATGGATGGAGGGTCCTGAGAAGGGACTGTCCAACCATGCAACTAGAGTAAACAAAATAACATAATGCAATGGAAGATTCATATGCTCAATATATCAGATAATTACAATGCTTATATGTTGGCAACATGTGGGCTACAATCAAAGGGCTCACAAGCCTGCTCTCCGAGTTACAACATACATGAAAGATATGGCATTGAAGTGCCCCCAGAAATAAACTATCTATCTATTCTATCATATCATATCACCAAACTCTCACTAACTACCTCCTAATGCATCTAGGATATGTATTTATATCATCTTCCAACTCATAGAATCCTTCGCATCAGCCTTAAGAGATCTCAAACTCCAATGAGTGATGAAACGTGTAGAAAACATGTAGGTCACCCTACAACTCTTGGCAATGCTCTGCAAATGAATGAAACTGGATGCAGTTAGATCAATGAAGGTCTTTCTAGTCCTAATTTGCATTGTGTGATGTTCCATTAGGCTCTTGAAGTCACAGAAGTGCTCTGCAAACCCTTGTATGATCATGCTAACTGATGAATGCTCTGTTATGTGAATATTGATGATTTTCTGATAGCGATAATTTTTCACAAACAAGTCCAAATCTCCTAAAATCTGAGTATGATGTAGTTGACATGGCATAGAACCTAATTCCTACTCTATGAGCTCTAAAATGAAGATGCTGTAGAATGCGGTAGAATATGTTAAACTACAAATGACTGAACTACAACTGAAATGCAAGAAAAGAAAAGAAAGCAAATATTTTTGTTTGATGAAAGATTGCTCTTCAATCTGGGATGCTCCTACATCAAAAAGAGGCTGACTGTCAATCTCCATCAAATTTCTGGCACTAAGTATGATTCATCAGTTGGAAATTAATAAGAATGGGGCAATAAAAATAGACTAGATGAGATCACATGACTAGAGGAACTAAGGACATACATCTAGAATAAGATGGACAAACATCAAGATGTAATGAAAAGATTGTTTGACAAGTGTATTATAATTTAAAGCTTCAAAAAAGGAGATTTTGTGCTCAAATGAGATGAGAACAGAGAAAATCTTGATCACAATAAAAAACTAGATTCACTCTAGAGTGGATTGTATATCATCACCAATTGTAAAGGGGTAAATTATTTTGATCTCTTAACACTTAGTGGCATCATATTACCCATTTTGGTGAATGGAATGCATCTAAAACCTTACCTATAAGTGTCTACTTTGTTGTATCATAGTCATGTTGTGTAGTAGGCTTTCCTTAATTTTGATTATTTGCCCCATATTCATCTATTTTATATTCCCCCATGTATTTATCTTTTCTCTACATTTCTTTGACCCACTTGTTATCCTAATTATGAGCCAACCATGAGAGGATCCATGCATCATCTCACCTATATGAGGATTCCCCTTCCTCATTATATATTCAAATTCAAAAGGGCTCTCTCCTAACAAAAGTAATAGTCATTCAAAGTTCTACGCTTAAAAAAGCACAAACCGTTGATCTTGCCACATGAACTTATATCCAATGGTTTTTGTTATCTTAGCAAAATAACTTTTCTAGATCTCACTAAAAACCCTACCAATCGTCTATTTTCCAAGATGTTTTAATCATATATGTTCATCATAAAGTAAATCCCATCTTGTAAGCCATTGAATTTCACATTCCATAATGTTAGAATGAATGTTTTTGGATTTAACTGCGTCAATTTTTTTCAACAACATTTCAGATCACACTCCGTGATCTATTATCAAGATATAGAGAACAAGATAAGAGAAAGAAGAATGATAAATTACAAACCAAAACTACTTAAAAAGAGGGAAGGAGTGAGGTGACACGGTAACCAAGAGATCATCAAGGGGAAGATAAACTAACTACCTGAAAAGAAGAAACAAATAGAATAAAATTGGAACTAAGAAATTATACAATCTACAAAAAGTTAAATATAACCTCTATATATATAAAATAATATGTATATATATACATATTATTTTATATATATAGAGGTTATATTCAACTTTTTGTAGATTGTATGATTTGTAAAGTTTATAAACAAACATATTATAATAAAAAACCCACTTAAACAATATATAGACCAAACTAATACAAAGAATAAGAACAACACATGGAGACAAAAAATGCATAAACAAATTACTATAGGAAAAAAAAGTAAATATAAACCTCTATACATACATATGTACCTATACGTACATACATACATATGTATGTATGTATGTATGTATATGTTTCTACTAAATATAATAAGAGCAACTAAAAGAGACAAAACATACATAAACAACCAATTACCACAGCAAAAACGAAAATATATATATCGTCAAACAAGCCTAAAGAAGTGATATAGAATACTATTTAAGAGAATCACAAAGACAAGAATCTTCCATACCCGGTTGGTTTCCAATCCTTCTTCTCCATTCCCACAAACTTATCAAATGAGAGAATGTTTTGAAGCCCTTCATCTAAGCGCATTTAAGTCTCCTACCATCTAGCAACATCTTCAACCACAAATTTATAATAACTGACAATTTCCAAATCTTTTTCTCCTTCCTCATAAAGGTTCATTCCCAAATATTTTCTTACTCTCTTCCCTCTTTCGGCCTCTACGTTTGTTTCTCCAACATGCAAATTCTTTGGCTCTCTATTCTCCTCATTTGCTTTTTTCCTAGTTGTTAGAAGCCTAAAAAATCCTCCTGTGTATGGGGAAATATGGAATTCATAAAGGGATCAAAACAATCAATGATTCAACACCAAAATCCATCATAACATCAAGAAACCATCAATAGCATAACATATATAATATAAAAGCATGAAAAACTCTAAATGTTACCCATTGAATGTAATTTCTTGTTGTATTTTGTGAATGTGGATTGCTCAAAATACTAAAAGCATGACCTTAGTAGCAAGATGCATGAATGATAATGAGATTGCTTCAATGAATGCTCAAAAGTGCTAGGAGATATGGATGCCAAATGCTCAAAATCATGAAGGGTTTGTGAAGAGGTGAATGGGTGTATTTATAGCTCTCAACGAAGATCACTCAATGGTGGAGGAAATTAGATGAAATTGACGGAGGAGATATGTAGCGCCCCTCCATTCTCACCTTGGATGTGCAGGTAGTTTGGCTAAGGAACCTGATGATGAGGATGGAACAAGAGCTTCTATTAATACTTTTGGGAACATGATGCATATTGTTATTATGCAGAGATTTATTTGGATAAGGTGATGCAGTAGTATGTTGTTAGGACAGGTGGAAAGGGTGGCATCATACCATTGGACGTATGGGTGACATACGAGTATGAGATATGATTGCTAGAGTCCCTTCCCTAGTGCTTTAGCTATTATGTACATGTGCTATAACTTGTATGTTTGAGTGAACAGGTACCAGGCATTGACTCCACCTGAATTGGCAGGTTTGAGCGTGCCTTGCACCCAATGGAAGTAGTTGACCGGAGATAGCACTTGGTCCCCCACCCTAACCATCATCCTCGAAGAGGATGAGTACCTAGTTTGATACCTTGTCAAGTACTATCAGTGGCCAGTCAGTGTTGCTTGAAGTTTTGCCTTTTGACCCTGGTTAGCGGTTAGGTAATTGTTTTGGCTTTTGGTTTAATTTGTCTGATAATATGCCTTGGTTATCTTATGCATTAAAATGGATTGATAAATAATATATATAATCCTAGTTGATAATAAAATAAAATTATAGTGTAATATTATAATTAAGAAATAATAATAAAATAGTAAATAAATAGAATATTATAAAGTTGGTTATATAATTAATTATAATATGTGAGTGAGTGTGGGTAAATGGTTTTACCCGTTTGTGTAAAATTATTTATTGTGTGTATGTTTAAATTATGTTGGTTGCATATATTTTATTTATTTATAATAAGGATTAGTAGGTAGTTAGTTGGGGTAGTTGTAAATTTATTTTGTACGGGAGTGGGAAAAATAACTTCCCTCCCTTCATTATTTATTAAATGGGGAGGGGGAATTTTGACTGGGAGAATTTGGGGGCTTTTTAATCTTTTTGGAAATTACTTTATTGGGAACACTGTGCATTATAAATTTCCATGGAGTTTTTTTAAGAGGTGGCTGCAATATTTTAGACCTGAAGAACAGAAGTTAATTGAATGGTAAGTGCATTATATTTTATAGATTTTGTCACCAATTTTTACTTATGTTTTCTACACAATGAAATTTAAATTATTATCTTTTCATTGTTGTTTATAATTATATTTTGTTAGGGTTTAATATAGTGCTATAAAATAATATTTTATACTATCTTTTAAATTTACATCACTCTATTTTATTTACAAGTGTGGTACAATATTTTATATTTTATAAAGGTTATTTCCAACACTACATTTTATTTACTGTAAAGCTGGTATAAAATATACTATTAGGGTAAAATATACTATTTATTAGGGTTTATTTCCAGTACTATATTGTCATGTCCCCATATTAAAGCCTTGTTTAAATTGAAGATTTAAACAATATATTTAATTACACATAAATATTAATAATTAAATATTAATAAGTTATATAATATATTATCATATTACATGAATATAGATATCAAATATTATTATTATTATACTCATAAGATATTAATAGATATAAATATTATTATAATATATATTATTAATATGAATTAATTAATTAAATAATATATATATATTAGATATTAATATTATGTATGTGACTCTTTAAAGAGTCACCATTCTTCGTAAGAGGCATAATGAAACATATATAATATAAATAGCAGCAGCAAGGAAGGAAAGGGGATCAGATTTGGGGATATAAGAAAATAAGGAAGTCTAAAGTAAGCAAACAGAAGTCTTTAAATATGAAAGTCAGAAAGTATGGAATAACAGTAGCTTGCATTTAATTTAAGAGGAAGTATTATAAATATATGAGAAATAAATAAAAAAAGGAATATCAGCATTATAAATAAATATAATTAAATCCACATTATATTTATATATTTAAATCTGCATTATATATATATATATATATATATATATATATATATATATATATATATATATATATATATATATATATATATATATATTTCTGAGTCATCAGTAGGAAAGATATCATAAATACATATAGGGAGGAATTATTCAAGTAAAAATAAATATATGTATATACAATAATATTAATAGCATATATAATAATATAATATAGAGATATTATTAATATTATAACAAATACTATAATATATAAATATTAAAGAATAGGCAAAAGAGAATAGAATCCAGTGAGCAGATTCAACAAGACAAGCAGCATAAAGAGGTACATGCACTTTCCTTTATTAATAGGTTAGGTAATATAAATGTTGTAGATGAATAATATGAATATAAATAAATGAATACTGCTTATATCAGCATAATAATAATTGGAATATATTACCATCATTGATGTATATACATTCATTATGTATAAGTATGCATACAGAATAGGTATAATAATATGAGAATAAATAGGAGTGTAGAAATAAGGTAAATCGGCTTACATATATGAAAATGGATATAAATATGAATATGAAAGTGAATGTAGAAATTATTATGAATATGAAAATGGGATTATGAGATCATAAGCATAAGGACATAAGTATGAAAGGATTTTTAACTGTGTACTTTGTAACGCCCGCCTTGAACACCTTAAAGAAATACACACTTATGCTGTATGAAACAGGAAATTTTTTTTTTTAGAAATGATTAAGTAACGTTAACATAACTAATTACAACATATTCTCTAAGGATTCAAGGCTGCATTACTTTACAAACCAACTAACATTATTTACAAACATCAGTAACTGATCTATATCCCATGCACAATTAACTAACTTATTCATATTTATTGCATATCGTCAAATAACATAATCTACATGATTAAAAACATAACTGAAATGCTTTCATTACACATAAGTACATCATGACATCATTACATTGCCATTTTCAGACTACATCAGGATGACTTACATTATGAATGTTATGTCACACAAATCTGGTACAAGATTGTACACCTACATCTCCATCAATTGGTACAAGTACAATTGTCTGAGAACTGGAATAAATCTCTTCTGCACATGAACTTCAACAAGAATAACCAATGGATAAAATAGCTCTTCCACCTGACCATGTGGAACCCTAAGGTCCACCCCCCGAGCTAGGAGTTAACATGAGGTCCCAAACAATGACAGTCAGGTAGACAAAGATGAACAAGAACAAAGGATGACCAAATGCCAATACAACACATGGCAATGACAACACAACACATCTTCCAGAGGCAACACTTAACAAATGAGGAAAGACCGAACAAGGGATGCTAGGTTGTAGTAGGGAGAGTGTCATCGCACGGTCCTAGCATGGGTTATCCTGACAGCCTCTCACTAGGTGCCGGCCCCCATCTATGGTTATCCTGACAGCCTCTCACTAGGTGCCGGCCCCACAGGGTGACACATGCGGAATCGACCTTCCTTTCATGAGGACAAGGAAGTCAATCATGCCGACCAGGCCTTCTCTACCCATCCTTAGTCTAAACAAGCACTACAGGTCATGGGAGAGGAATCCATTAATCTTATTAATGTGAAATCTACCCTTAACCCCCTAGTTTATTTTAGGTTATCACTTGATTAATCTACTTCCAACAGGTTATCCTGCTGCCACTTTGGACGCCGGCCCCACGTTGAAAGCCACTCCCCTTCCTAACACCTAGTAAACCTTAAACATCACACAAGGCATTATAATAGTACACATACATGTTCACTGCAAGGTATAAACCCTCTTGCATTACAAACGGAATCATAACACCAATTGTTATCCATCGCCTATAACATTACAACACTTTACTCTTTTACAGACTCTAGGTCTCTCCATTACGACAAACGGGTATAAAAAGATCACAAGTGGGTTAATATCTCCACCAGAAAATATTACTTTACAATAAACATAATCAACTTTGACAATACCTCATTATACTTCATACTATGTTTGATCCACATAATCGTTATTACATCACAAACACAAAAACAACTATACACATGTTGCAAGTACTCGACTACGACAACTTAGCCTCTGGAATTCGAGTTTAACCACCCTCAATTTGACTCATTACAACAACTCAATTAGTTTAATTTAGATTCAGGAGATTATACACTACAATTCCTTCTCGGTTTAGTGTAAACAACTTCTGTAATAAAATGAACATTACATTGCAACAATTAAATTAATACCTTACAACTAATTATCTAACTAATCTTTATTTTGTTTTCCAAGGTAAATTGCTTGATTAACTAAATAATTACAATACTTTATTCATAAAAGAAACACTTAATATAATTACGCTATCCAATTCCGGTTTACCATTACGACACTTCCATATCAATACGATCTTTATCATTTTTCTTTCAAACCTGTCCAATTAACTTGACTCTTTCAAGAAATGAAATGAATAAGAACGCTACGTTAGTGCCATATAACTAAACGACAATTATAACGAGGGACAATCGTCAACGGCAAACATTATTGTTTTATTTTCCTCAAGACTCTGCCTTCAAACAGTTACCAGATAAGATAGTTTAATATACTTGCATGTCTTCGTCGTAATGGTGACTCAGAAATGTTTTAATCAAAATGATTTAAATCTGTCTAAACAGAAGATCGGAATGGCCATACATATGCCGTCACGCTTGATAGATGAATAAACTATGTTTATTTCCATGGCGTTTCAATTTTCATGTAGATGCTTTTGCTATATCTGTTACCGCTGCTATAGTCTATTGTCTTACAATCATAATTTGCAGAGGTGTTAAATTGTTATTGACTATTTTACCATTGAAATGGATGATAATGCTTCAATTGATAGCATCAGACTTTAAACAGTTTATTTCTGACATAAATTGACATCACAACACTCTGTAGGGTTCAACAGTTGATTACTGTATGTGCTCAGTTGAATTCCCTTGCTACATTGGCCTTCAGAGGAAGCGCCAATTCTATCAATGAGATATCTGTTAAGTCTGTGTCGGCTAGGTGGACTGTTTTGCATTCCGTTAAACTAATGCGAAGGTGTGATCTGGAGGAAGGAACCTCTCAGACATCTCATCAATGTGAATACAAAATACGGTGAATTTCCAATAATATACTCAGGTCGCTGGTTTTTTTTTTTTTTTTGGGCTGTGAAACGAAGTTGAGCTTATAATGCAAGGTGCATCTAGTTGACAGAACAACAATCTATATACATTGAGATGATTGCGGAATAAATGCGAAATGGATCAGCTTCTAAGGCAGCGTCCTATATTTAAACTTTTTCAGAAGTGCGCCAGCCAAGACAAGGGCGATCTACATATTAAATCGACTAACTTTTAGATTTTAACATTTAGCAATACAGGAAACCTAATTTCTTAAGGCATTATTCCAGCCAAATGTGCTATGAGAGTAGTTAGTAATCGATGCATGACAAATATACTAAACACTTAGTCAATGAATTCGTTCAGACACTGCAACCTCGATTATCTACCAAGGATGGTAATATTCGCTCAATTTGATGGTAATTAATTGTTTATAGGCCAGCGAGATCACGATAACCCAAGCTATAAAGTGGACTGGTCAAAGGAAGCATCGTCTCATAATACTGGATGAATGATGAAGACCCCCCAAAATGGATATGTCGAAAAGGCTTCAGAAACTTTCAATCAAAAGTGAATAATAAGGCAAACGGCAGCGAACTACCTAACTCATCACCTCCCTATCACGCCCTAGTATTACAACTTGTAGTGATACATGATATTATCAATCCACTAGTAAATAATACCAAAAGAAACAAAAAAAGATAAATAGAATCTCAGGCAAAATCGTTAACCAGATTTTTTGAACAAATAGAACTTCAATCGCAGACGTTTGAACAAATAATTTGTGCATGGCTCTTGGCATAACCCTAAACCTTATCATTAAGATACCTGTTAAATCTGTGTTGACACTATGGATGCATTTTTTTTGTACTGCTGATGCTTTAGTTTTAAAAATATACCCAACGCCTATGCAGAAAGGGCAGAAACGGCCTGGAAATTGATGAAAGATAGAGGAATTTAAAATGATTCCAGGTACAGTTAGACTCACAGCCGTCAAATTTTACACGTGGGACAGAGATGAAGCAGATCTAAGAATAGCTACAGTTTTTTCCAATTCAATAGCTCAAACTGTTATAAGTTACAGTGCCGAATTGTTAGACAGAATAGTTTAATGGATGAGAGGATAAGGGATTTGCAAAAGAAAATTCATGATTGAAACTATGCGAGAACTTTAGAAAAGGAGATCTGAGAGATCTTAAGGAAGTGTCATTTTACATCTACAAACCCTACCAATATTACGCCGGTCTGAGAGTGCATACAACAGGTATTACCGAAATACATCCTCAACGATAAAAGAAAACCATCAAAAATGATTGATTGCAGGGATGACAGAATGATTCGGCAAATACAGTGGAAGGAGGACAATTAAACAACAAATTCCTTGAATAGAAAAGGATTTTTTAAACCCTAAGAGATATTACTGTTTAAACGTAGAGAAGACAGTCTACAGAAAATAAACAGAAGGATCCAGCCATGGAGTGGGAGAAAGTAGCTAAACAATGAATCCTAAAGCAAAATTTGATTTAGAGACCTATGAATTAAGCTGCCTAAACGCAGAGGAGAAGGACTACAGAAATGAGCACCCGGTTCAAGATTTGGTGGGGAAAAACTTAGAATACAATTTGATTTCAGATCGTAGTATATCTTAAAGTGGATGTCCAACCAACAAACCATTTGGAATAAAATAAACAACAACAACATTTGCAAATTCGGAATAAGGTTCAGAGATAAGGCATTCGGTGGAACTTGGCTACGATGTCAAATCGACGAGTCTGCTTCAATTGCTGCAATTCCAAGCTTCTTTTTCCAGCCTTCTTCTCTCTTCTTTCACCTGTAATACTCCCCTCTTTGCCTCTACAAGCTTCTCTTTTATAGAACAGTCCCTTCCATCTTCCAAGGGACTCGGCACGCGATCCCGTGCATCTCCCCCCTCTAGATATATTTTTATTTAATTTAATGATCCCAAAAAGGTTCTTTATTTATTTTTTATTTTTTATTTTTTTTTAAATATTAACACATAATTCCCGACAAAATTTAATTTCTTTATAGCCGACCAACTATATTGTTATTAATAAAATTGTAATATTGCGTCAATCTATAATTTTGTAACTATATTTTGATTTATTTTATTAATTAAGTTGTAAATCACAATTTACAACATGATTACAACTATTTTATTTATTTAGATATTTATTGTAAATAATATTATATTAAACAATACAAAATTTCTTACAACCTTATTTAACGGTTTTAATTCCCCTAAATTAGTAATTTATTTACAACAAGTATATTCAACTATCCACAATTATATTTTTCTGTATAATGATTCTAATTAAAGCACAACACTACCTTACACACTTAGACACCTTCAGACCTAATTAGACTCCAAGGTGCAATATTACCTGACAGCAAGTCATGATCGAATGACAACCAATAACCACAAGGGTAAACTGACGATCAGACAACACTGACTAGGGACCTCACGTTAACTCCAACCAACTAATCCATTGGTGAAGGCATGCTCAGACCTGGTAATCAGGTGGAGTCGGTGCCTAGTACCTGCATTCTGCAGCAACACATGGTTAAACATAACAAGATATATATATCCACATGCAGTCCTATAGTGAATGGAAATCGCAGTGGGGTAGGGTACTCGAGAGTGAGTAATACGACACTGTTCCATTCACGTTTATGTATAAACATTTAACTATATTGAACAAGATTTCCATTTACTAGTCAACAACATAAAATGATCAACTATCTTCCAATCCCATACACTGAATAACATCAAAGCATCTATAACATCCAGTTCATTTATCAAATTGTAAAGCATAAAATAGCATAATCCAACATCAACATCTGTTATCATAACAATTAGGTCCATACTAAAATAACAAAATAACCAGGAATCCATCATCAAACGATCTAAAATACTATCATAATGTCTAGTACTACTAAGCAAACATCAGTCTGATAGACGACCAGTTGAGGGGCACAACATACTTATCAATTAAATCAAGCTTTTAGTGATGAATAAATATATTGGTCAATGGATTGATTACTTCTTATAGATAAGTCATTGAGAGTTGGAGACATTTAAAATAAATAAATAAATTACATTATGTCTAATTATAAACTTTGTTAGGAATAAGTAGTTATAACATTTCTTATACCATTTAAACAATGTTTTGTTTATTTTGATTTCTTATTAAATGTTCATGAGATTCATTTAGGAATAAATGGAAAGGTTATATTCTTTACGTAGAATAAATTATTTATAGATGACAATTGAAATGTATTCTTCTAGTTAGAATTTACAATATACCAGTTGCAGAGAAATTAAAATCATGGTAAAAACATACAACTCTAGAGACTTAAGTTCCAAATTAATGCTTAGTTGATGTTTTAATTGAGTAGAGTCATGTATAGGTAAGAATAGTAAGTAGTTAATCTTAATTAGATTTTAATTAATTATGAATTATCTTTTTATATGCTATCTTTGAATAAAAAGAGAAAGAGTTATCATAGAAGGATCTCATGTTTAGAATATAGGATTTTCTTAATTTTCTGTTATAATAAAAGTTGGCTCTTTGTGTTAAGTAAGAATAGATTATTGTGAAATAATTACATATAGGTAATTGTCTTTTATGTTTACTATCTACTTACACTGTGCATAGAATTATGAAATTGGTCTACTCTAAAATTGAGATTGGATAATAACCAAGTTACAATCTTATATTGATAACTTTGTTATGATAAATTCTCTGTAGTAACCAATGTATCTAGACTATTGGATTAAATGTTCATGCTTTTGTTATAGTGGGATGTAAGTTCTGTGTCATTGGGAAGTTGGATTGTAGAGGCTAAGAAGGGTGTAGTTGTGTGTATGGTCCTTGTGATATGTAACCCTAAAATGTTGTCTCCTATTCTAACATGAACTCATTTAATTGTGATGAACATTCAAAGATGATTAATGCCTTGTTTGGTGTATGGATTATGTGGTTATGATGGTTGTGCAAGATGGTCAATGCCTTGCCCAGTGTAGGGTTTACTAGTTGCAAAGTAGGGGGAGTGGCTCTCAATGGGGGCCAGAACCCATAGTGGTGTCCAGGACAACCCATTGAAGGTTTTCTTAATCCAGTGATAACCTTAATAATGAAATAGGGGAATGGGTAGAATTCACATTAATCAAGATAATGTATGCCTCACTCGTGGCTCAAATGCTCATTTAGGCTTGAGATGAGATGAGAAGGCCTGGAATGGTAAGATCAACTACCTTGTCCCCATGAAAGGTACTTTGATTCTGCATGAGTTTGTATGGGGACCGGGGATCGGGAGAGGCTGCCAAGACAACCCAAAGATGGGAGTCGGGGCCTAGTGAAGTCCACCAGGACAACCCATATCAATCCATGTGATGACACTCCTCCCTATTGTAGTCTAGCACTCCCTAGTTGTATTTCCTCCCTCAATTGCGTAAGTGCCTCTGGAAGTGCAGTTAAGTATGTCAGTGATGTTTATTGTGGACAGTTTGATAATTGGTGTCATGTATAACCCTACTGCTTGTGTTAGTCTATTATTCTCCTTACTATCTGTGAGTGTGGGATCTTGTGTTATCTCCTAGCTCGGGGGTTGGACCTTAGGGTTCCACATGGTCGGGTGGAAGAGCTTTTATTTCCATTGGTTTTTCCCTTGCCGATGTTCGTGGGTGAGGAGGATGTATCTTGTGCATTAGAAATCAGATCTTGTACCAGTTTGAGGAAGATGATTATGCATACTCATGGTCTAGCCTTGTGTGACAGTCGATTCATAATGTATGTATTCAGAAAGGTGATAATGTAATCAACGTAATGAATTACTCATGTGTATAGGAATTTGTACATTCACATGTAATCCTGATCATGTCGATTATTCATCTGATGTTATGATATGGAGATGTATATGTTTATTCATTTAATGCTATAGATTTAGAATGATCTACTAATGTTAGTTAATAATGTATGTTGAATTATGTTAATTGATTTGGCGAGTAATGCAACCATGAAATCTTAGAGGACAAGTCGTTAGTTCAAATGATATGTATAGATGTGTTAACATTACTTTGTTATCTTATTCATATAAAAAAAAATTATCCTACTTTGCATAGCATAGATATGTTATTCTCTAAGGTGTTCATGGCGAGGCATTACAAGATAAATTGAGGAATCATGAGTGAATGTACACATGACAAGTGTACATGCAAAAAGCTAATGTGTTGAGTTAACTGCTTTGTTAACTAAAGATATGATTGATTTTCATAAAAATAGAATGCTTTTTCTATTTTATGAATTGATTGAGAAAAACAAAGATTTAAAACCAAGTGAACTCAACTTTTGATTTGCTTTTTGACATGCAAAGGATAAAATTAAATAATAAATTATTTAATTTGTGTGCATGGAAGACTTTTTAAACGAAAAGGTTAAATTTGGAAGATGAGAAGATAAATTAGAAATTAAACAAATAAATTTATTTAATTTTTTGTCCATGATGGAAGAAAATAAATAAAATAATGATTTTATTTATTTAGAAGATTGGAAAAGTCAACTTAAATAAATTAGGATAATTTATTTAATTTTTGGTAGAATAATGAGCCAATTAAATAATTGAAATTATTTAATTATTGTGGATAGGAAGAATTAATATGTTGAATTAATTAAATAATTGATTTATTTATTTACTTATTTTTTTAGACTACAGGAATCGACATAGCCCCTCTATAATTAACCTACAGTGCGTCAGGTAAACTTTTTAATGTGACTGGTGATGCTAGCATGACACACCCTCTAATACCTTGTGGGTGGGGAGATTGGACCTCGTGACCTCTTGCCTACAACAGGATGCTTTAGCCAATTGAGCCAGGGCCGCCGCCCAAATAATTGATTTATTTAATTAATGGGAAAATAGAAGAATAATATGGTGAAATTAATTAAATAATTAAGAATCATTTAATTAATGTTGAATGAAGGTGAAATGATGAAATTAATTAAATAATTAAGAATCATTTAATTAATGTTAGATTAGGGTGAATTAGAAGAATTGATACTAGAAGAATGATGTGTATGCAAGCTAATAATGTAATGGTCATTTTTTAGTGTCTACATTTTGCCCCTCTTTGAGACAATGTGTTTCATGGTATTGTTTCAAAGAAATACTGATGATATGACTGATGTGTCAACTATTGTGCCCCAATATAACGGGTGATAGTGGTAGGATGTCCCCTCAAGAGGAAAACTAGGGAAATAGAAGAAGAACCGGGTTGACTCATGACAAGAAGAATAGGTTGATGACACGGAAGAAAGAGGCTAAGGAAGACCAGATTGAAGTGGAGGCTGACATAATGGAGAATAAGAGCTAACACAAAGAAAATGAGGACATGAGAGGGAAGAAATTAGGGATGGGAGGCTATAATTAGGGTCTAGGGGTCATTTTCAACTCATTTGCATCCTCAGAGTTCACAGATCTTGTTTTCTAGTGCTTTAGAATTTTGAGGAGCTTAGAGCATACTAGTTTGCAAAGATGGTAAGCAGTCCATGAGAGGCTCACCGCGTAGAGAGGGTCAAAATGCATGGCTAGCTAGAAAGAGCACCAGGAGCGATAAGTACCCCTAATCGAACCCTTAAATGCATTTATTAGGCTCATTAATGAGGGTCAAAAAGGGTAGGTCTAAGTTTTGACCAAAAGCAATTAGTAGGCTAGAATGGCACATCTGGCTAGTTCAATGGTGCTTTTAGTGCGCAATGGCACTTTTGGTGTGTGCAATGGTGCTTTTAGCATTTAGGATACACTTTTGGTAAAATTAGGGTTTAGGCTTAAAGGTTGTTTTTGGCATGTAGATGTGCGCTAATGGTAGATAGTGATGTGCTAATGGTAAAAGGTAATAGACCACTTTTGGCTAGGTCTTAGGTGGTTAGCGGATGCAAATGGCAATAGGAATTACAAATGGAAAGTAGAATTGCGCTTTTGGTGAATGAGGTTGTGCATCTAGCGGATAAAGCGGCACATCCAGAGGACAAGATGGTGCTTTTGGAGGAGTAGCATAAGTGGCAGGTAGATCAGTGCAAATGGTGAACAAAGTTGTGCATTTGGTGAATAAAGCAACGCTAATGGCTAGATTTAGGCACTTACGGGTTTAGGGCCCGCTTTTAGTTTTGATGCAAAATACTCTTAATTGGACAAGTGCTGACAAGTTGATTATGATGGATGTAGGTTGTACTTCCTCCACTAATGTCTCGGGAGTGGCATCCAATGACACTTATGCTGGTTTCTGACTTGGACAAGGATGAGGACTTGTTCTTGGAGGTCATGGGTTTATGGTATGTGGCACATATGACACCGGTGCGAGCCCATCGTGCTATGATGACAACTTTAGTAGAGAGATGGCACATCGAGAACAACTCATTTCATTTATCGACGGGTGAGATCACCATCACCATAGAGGATGTGTGGAGGATTATGCACATCCCTAACTATGGGACAAATGTGGTTTAAGACACGAACACAAGCGAGGCTACACTAGCCTAATTACTAATGACACGGGATCTTGGGATTGAGGACTCTGAGATAAGACCCTAGCATATGATGTGGATCTTCGACAAGATCTAGCTAGTTGCTACTGGTTTGATCAGAGGAGTGTTGGTACCAAATAGATGGTCATGAGGCTTCTTGGTTGGATGGGGCCTAGTTTTGGAGGGCATGTTTACTCATGGGATTAGATATGCATGGGGGCCCTACGTGCTTGGACAGTTGTACCATGAAATGCACCAGGTTGTGTATAGATTTGGATCTAGTTTGGTAGCTAGGGTGACACTTCTAGATGTGTCAGCCTAAGAGCACATATCAATGATGAGGCTAATCTCCCCATGACAAAGACAGGATGGACAACCATTCATCCATTTATATGATGGTTCAATTACACATAGGCAGCTTGGGGAGCTGACCTATTAGAGGAGGACTTTTGATGAGCTGGACACAATCAACTGGTGACCATGGCAGGATTATGAGTTGTGGGATGACGATGCAAAGCACTTGTCTTACTGTAGACAGGCTCGATACCTCTTCAACCGCAACATGCACATCATAGAGAGGTATCTTTCAAACATAGTTCTATGATAGTTTGGACTTCAACAGCCTGTTCTGGTGGGAGAGGCTATTTTTGCATGCACTCGAAGGGATATTCTCGATTGGGGACCTGAGGTGGTAGTTGCTATAGCACTTGTAGAGTTTGGTGCATTTGCCCCAGTGATATGGGACCTAGTGGGAGGAGGAGATGACCCTGGTACAATGCCTAAGTATGATGCTTATTGGCTTGAGCACAGACCTACTAGGTTGACCATACTTGGTGTGGTAGGTGGACAAGATTGGTAGGTGGGAGAGTTGGGGGGCAGAGGGCTAGAGACCAGGCCTAGGAGGGCTAGGAGGCAAAGGCAGAGGGCTGCGGTGGTGATAGAGGAGGTCAAGGAGCAAGATGCAGGACATCCCGAGGAGTCCTGGATAGGCTAATTTAGAGATGGGAGAGGCAGGGCAGTAGGATGCCCCAACAGTAGAGTCAAAGATAGAAAGACTACAACATCTCTTATAGGTAGAGACACATAGGTGGACTAGGGTAGAGTTACTCATAGTGAGACTTCTCCATGAGAGGGATGATGCTAGGTTAGAGCTATAATAGGTTAGAGTAGCAGCAGCAGGACAAGGATAGGTGAGGGTGCTAGTACAACCACGTGTGCTGGAAACTATAGAGCTAGCTCGCATTACTACAGAGCGGGATGGGGCTATCGCCATGAGACTGCAGACTGAGTCAACCCTTCAGAGGGTGACTCAGGAGAGAGATACAACTAGGGTTATGATTGGTACATATCAGCCCACTATGGCCTTAGTGACATAGTTATCTTGGGTTAAACATGAGTTGACCCAGGTTATCCGAGAGGTAGAGTATTACAAGGGTCTCTATCATAGTGATGTGCCAACATACCATAGGAAGCCCAACTTTAAAAAGCGGAGAAGATTAGGGACCTCATCTTTGAGGAGATTTGGGGGATCTTTTATGGGACCACCACCACTGCGACCACCTCCAAGAGGACCACCACCAGGACCACCACCATCAAGGGCCAGGGATGAGCCTTCAGTAGGGAGTTC
This sequence comes from Cunninghamia lanceolata, assembly GCA_027924645.1. NCBI lineage: Eukaryota > Viridiplantae > Streptophyta > Pinopsida > Cupressales > Cupressaceae > Cunninghamia > Cunninghamia lanceolata. The sequence continues at coordinate 7,735,611 of BSBN01000209.1, forward strand.
GACACATGGTCACCCTTAGACATGTTGCATATACTTTGTGATGACTTGAAGATGCCTTCAGGCTTACTTGTATATTATAAGGCTCTTAGTAGCCCATTGTATGACATTTATCCATTTTGATATATATATATATAGGGACTTATTATGTTTATGTATGATTTTTTTGATGTATATGATGCTATGATGTAAAATGCTTATGATGGGATATATGATTATGGATTTATGTGATTTATATGCTTATAGATGTGATGGATGATAGACATGTATTAGGATCATGGATTTATATGACATGACATGCTTATAGATGATGTATGGATGATATTATATGTATATGATGTATATGATGCTTATAAATGTGATGGCTAACATGCATGTTTTTTTAGGACTTCTATGTGAATGAGAGATAAGAAGAGGAAGATGATATTAGTATGGATAGAAGAAATAATGTTCAGAATATAGAAGTGATAATTGATCGATCTTCATGAAAGCTATAGATTTTATTAGGATATATGTGTGGATGGATGGAAAGATTTTGCTTCAGTTATGCTTTATAAATTGTAAAGATCAATCCTTATTTTGATATAACATGTGGATATGATGCACCAAGGTATATAAGACCAAGGTGGTGATGTATCCAATGTATAGGATGTTGACTCTGCAAACAAATAGTTTGAACTTATTCATGTACTAGACATAATAGAACCTTGTTGGAAACATGAATAGAAAATAGTCTTAGCATAGAATGATCCTAATACACATAAGGCTTTTACAAAGACCTTAGATGTAAAGGATATTGATATGCAAGATGCTAATTCCAACACAAACCGGATAAATATTAGCCTTAGTAGGATAATAAGATCATCCCACAAACACAGTATACAAAAGCAATAACCATGCCCCAATCCATACTGTATTGCAACATACCAAGATATACAAAGATCGAGGTAGTCTTGATTAGGTACTTACACTAGTACAAAAGAGCAATATCTTACTAAAAAAACTACTAAAAATTGCAATATAAATGACTAAGCTTGGTCATGTGACCATTAGTAGTTTATTGCCAGTCATTTATAATGTGACCAAATTTATTACTAAACCATTTTTAGTCATTTATTGGTTGTTTTGATTGATCAATTTGGTAGTATATTTAGTCATTAATTTAGTCATTGATTGTTGTTAACTAGTCATTTATTTAGTCATTGTAATCATTAATTGTTGTCAATTGGTAGTATATTTAGTCATTTTTATTCAATTTGGTAGTGTATTTAGTCGTTAATTTAGTCATTGATTGTTGTTAACTAGTCATTTATTTAGTCATAGTAGTCATTTATTTATTCATTGTAATAATTAATTGTCATCAATTGGTAATATATTTAGTCATTTTTAGTCAATTGGTAGTATATACAAGTTGCTGAATACAAAGCGGATTTTTGTTTGTAATAATGCAAGTAGTATGTGCAAGCTGAATCAAAATTTCCCAAGGCTCACACAATAAACTAGTATCTAATTGCTCATAATGCCTCTTCTTCTATTGATGCAATACCAATACATTTAAGCCGCCGAGTTTACTCCATTGACATCCTACTGACCCCATATGACCTTAATTTTTTGGCTTAATGGGGTAGAGACCATTATGAACCCCTCATAGACACAAGCATCGAGATCTTTTTACTCTTGTTTAACATCCAAGGGTTCAATTAGATTAGAGTATTTCTACGAAAGAACTCTAAATTTTTGTTCAAAATGTTCTCTATTTTTTTTCCAAAATACACTCAAATATAGTTGCAATGGATCGGGGAAATCCAATGTCTCTTAAGAATTCAAGGCCAATCCCTCTAAATCATCTTTTTAAACAAAAGTAAAAATCTAAATAATTTTTTTTTAAAACCCTCCAGATGACTTATGGCGTACATGCCTAAAACATGAATTTAAGAATAGTCATCCTTACATATCATAAATCAAACAGACCAAGATAACAATTTCATTCAACATCTTGCAAAGACAAAATCTATTTTCTCACTAAATCATAGTATCAAGATAGAATAGTTCATTTACTGTGTCTTTAAATTACATCCCAAATCTCTTGCTAAACCGTACAAGAACTCAACAAATAATTCCATAACAAAAGTGGTGTTTAGAAACACCAATAAGAAACGAACCAATATAAAAATACCCTTAATTGCCAAAATGAGATCTGACCACCGAAGCCGTAGAGATTCCTACCCTGCCTCTTGAGGGCATAGACCACATCCATGGTCGTCATTGTCTTGCAACACACATGTTCAGTGTAGGTGATTGCATCCCTTATGACATTCTCCAAGAAGATCTTCAAAACACCCCTTTGTACCACTTTAGTAGCCTTGGGTCACGCCCCAGCCCTAAAGGGTCGAACCCGTAATCGCCCGATAGCCTACAACACCAAAACCAAGAATGACAGCAAATTAATAACACAACACTCTAGTTTGGAATGGAAAAAATGGTTGCTTGCCTTGAGTAGCTGCTACTCACGAGCCATCGATCCATTCTGGATCCACCCAATCAGAGTGCTGGCCATGTACACAAAGCGGACCATCATCCGATTAGTTGTAAAGATGAAACAAAATAGGTTAGGGTTTTGAGCCTTTCCGAGTTAGGGTTTAGCTATATGGTTTCAACGATGGGCGCCAAAATTTTAACCATTTCACTTTTGGCACCCATTGTTAAAATTTTGGCACCCATAGTTAAAATAGGTTAGGATGAAACCAAAAGCGTCCATATTAGTAAATATATTATAATATTATATAATATTATAATAATATATTATATTATATAATATAATATATATTATATATATAATAATAATATATATTATAAAATAATATAATATTAAATATATTATAATATAAATATAATATTGTAAAATTAATAATATTATATTATATAATATAAATATTATATTATTATATTATTATATAATCTTATATAACATATATATAATAATAATATATATTATATAATAATATAATATTATTAATAATATGTATTATATAATAATATAATATTATTAATAATATGTATTATATAATAATATAATATAATATAATATATATAATATATTATATTATATAATATCATATTATATTATAATATATTATATTATATTATAATATATTATTATTATATTATATTATAATACAACCCACTCCCTCAATTCTAAATATTTTTTTAATTATCCACTTTAATATCATATTGTCTAATTTTTATTTGTGTGACTAATTATTTAGTTGTGTTTTTTACCTAACGATCAAATTAGTCCCTTATGATGATCAAATTAGTCATTTATTTAGTCATTTATAGTTGTGTTGTAAAAAATGAGTAGAATGTAGTCAGTTTTAGTTGTTGTGACTAAAAGTTTTAGTCATATAGTCATTTATTTGCCAAAATTCTACTAGTGTTAGAAAGGGACAGAAGATAAACCAAAAAGAAATCGACCAACTGATAAAACAAATACACAACCATCATATCTCTTGCCAAAGAGGGTGCTCATGGTAGATTGGGCCTTATTGTAGGAAGAATATATCCATTAAAGGCTTAGGATTAGGATAACTGGATGTAGCAGATGAGGCAAGTGGTATGCAGACAAGTGTTTTGCTTCATGAGTAGTATTTTGCTTCTGATTTGATAAGTACTTGAGCTTTCAAAGGATGCATAGTTCATTTTCTGCTTGAGTTAGTCAAGTCGGGGTGATAGATGAATATGATGGATTGTGATAGATGGATGAAGAGAAAGTTTGAATTTATTATGGGTTGTGATAGATGAAAAATGTTTACAGAAAAAAAATGAGTGAAAGTGACAATTCCTCTTGAGACAAAACAAGGATCCATTCCTAGACCTAGGTTAAGGAAAGGTGCCCCCAGTCAGGTACATGATTTATTATGGCGAATGACAGGTGGGTGGACTAACTATGAAGGGTGATACTAATGGATAACAATAGACACTAACAATTTCCAAGCCATGATAGATGGGTATATGGAAATGCAAAGGTCAATAACTTTATTATGGATGGATGGGGTGTGTATAGGAAAAATCAAGAGGTTAAATGATAAAATCACAAAGCAATGATAATAACAACTCAATTACCCATAACATAAAGAGATCGATCTAAGTAAAAATCCAATATCATTGAATAAATCAATTTAAAACAAGAAAGACTTCACCTAGATTGTATAGTTCTCTTTGTATGAATGTAGATTGCTCAATAATGTTACGAAACCATGTTTGCAACAAGTGGATGTAGGTTGTGTTCGTGCTCAAAAGATCGATGTGTTCAATGATGTGATGTATGCATAATTCACTTTTAAGGAATGCCTGAGAATAAATGATTGAAGAGGATTTGTGAGGAGATGAGGGGGGTTTATATAGGTTTCAGACATGATTGATCAATGGATGAAATAAATCCATAGAATGAATGGTTGAGACAAATCAAATAACTCATGATGAATGTGCACATGACATGTGTCACTCCAAAAAAGTATTTTTATTAAGACAATTGCCTTTTTTGATAGAGATAGATTTGATTTCATAAATTAGAATGTTTTTTCTTCTAATTCATGAGTTGATGAAAATAAGATGAATTAAAGCCAATTAACTTAACTTGAGATTTATCTTTTTTGGAGTTTCTAAAAATAAGACTGATTGTGCACATGAGTTAACATGATATTTTTAGAGGAAATGGAAAGATAATTTAAATTAAATAAATAAATAAATTTAATTGATTGTGCATGATTTTGAAGAATAGATAAGATATGAAGATTATAAATAAAATACTTGATTTTATTTATTTTTAGAGGATTGAGATAATTTAAATAAATTTGCATGATTTATTTAAATTTGGAAGAATAATTGATTTAATTAAATAATGTAAATTATTTAATTGTAGATAAGAGAGGATTTGTGATGAATTAATTAAATAATGGTATTTATTTAATTAATGTGGATTTGAAATTTGAAAAGGATAATGATTTAATTAAATAATTAAAATTATTTAATTTTGGAAGAATAAAGTTGATTTTGATGAAATTAATTAAATTAAAAATATTTATTCAATTAATGTTGAATTTTGGAGTTTTGGAAGAATTTGATGATATTAATTAAATAATTAGACTATTTAATTAACTCTTGAAATGTAGGTGATTAGACATAAATGCAAGTGATGTGATGACTTGGTCATTTTTGGGTGTCTACATTTTGCCCCTCTTTGATGCAATGCAGTTTACAGCGCTGTGTCAAAGAAAATGATTGTTGAAGACATGATACAAGTTTGATGCCCCAGTGTAGCTAGTTGTCCCTGTGTAGCTGGCGTAGGATGCTCCCTCAAGAGGAAAGATAGGGAAGTGGCAGAAGGACTGGGTTGACACTCGACTACAAGATTGTGGTACGAGGATAAGATTGAGTAGGGGTGGGAGGCATAAGGGGAGGGACACTATAAATAGATCCTAAGGGGTCAACATACCTCATTTGCACACTTAGAGTTGTCAAAATTAGAGCTTGTAGCCTCCTAGCTTAGTTTGTGAGAGTTTTGAGTGGAGAGAATTTGTAGTGTGTAGAGATGCTGATCCCTGCGCATAAGCATTAGGCAGAGCGGGTGCGGACCTATGGGAGACCAGCGAGAGCACCGATAGTGGTAAGTGTTCGATAACCTGCTTGTGTTGAATTTCTAGGGCATTTCTAGGGTTTTTTCTAGGTTTGAGTTTATGTCAGCCAAAAGCATTGTGTAATGCCAGCACACCTTCGGTGGTTTGGCAAAGTGCTTTTGGTGCACTAAAGCGCAGTTGGTAGGTCACTTAAGCGCTATTGGTTGAAGTGCAGTGCCTTTGGTTTTTAGGGTTCGTGCCGCAACGCGGTTGGTAGATCGCTGAAGCACGTTTGGAAGCACAGTAAGGTGCTATGGGTAGAATAGTTAGGCTCTATTGGTTAGGGTTTGCAAAAAATGTAGCACAAGTGCAATGCAGTAAGGCACAATAGGTATAGCAGTAAAGCAGACTTGGCAAAATCAAGTCACCCTTGGTTTTGACAATAAAGTGCTTATGTGCAAACAGTAAGGTGCATATGGTAGAACAGTGCAGTGCACTTGGGGAAAACAAGGCACTTTTGGATTTTTAGCTAATTTGACCTAGGTGGATTTGAACACGAGTCTCTAGGGTTGACCTAGGAGTTGACCACTTAGGTTAGAGATGTGTAGGATTGACCTAGGAGTTGCATCACAATATTGTTCTTGTTGATGTCCTTATTGACTTAAGTACTTAGAAAATTAGCAAAAGGTCTGACAAGTGGTTTTGTGGATGCAGAGAGTCCTTCCTCCTCTGATGTCAAGGGAGAGACACCACGTCATTGCAGATGATGTGGTACAAATTACGTGGGAGGAGGATGCATTCTTAGAGTACATGGGATTATGGTACATGGCACATTTAACGCATATTAGGGTGAATCTCACCCTTTTGACAACTATTGTGGAGAGATATCATAGTGAGACTTGCTCGTTTCACTTTCTGACAGGGCAGGCTACCGTGACACTTGAGGATGTGTATCACATCCTCAAGATCCTAATTGATGGAGAGAGAGTTGACTTTGACCCAGGGCATGGCGAAGCTAGTATGAGAGAGGTATTCTACATTGACGACCTCTAGATAGAGGATAATGAGATCTGTTGGGCTAATGTTCTGAGACTGTGTGATAGGATCTGATGGATTGTGGCTACTTTGGTTGGTGGCTTCCTCTGCCCAGACAGGCAATCTCGAGGGTTATCTATTGGATGGGGCATTGTACTATCAGGGATGTTTACTCATGGCATTTGTTATGCATGGGGCCCTTGTGTTTTGGGGCAGCTATACCGAGACTTGCATGACTGTGTATACAGGAGAGGATGGAGCCTATCAGCTGGTGTTATGTTATTACATCCTAGTTATTAGACCAATGAATTAGCATCGCCACGAGAGGGGGGAGCCATATGCATTTCTATATGAGGGAGTCATCACACACAGGCAGCTTGGATTTGTGAGCTTCTGGAGGTGACAGATTGATGAGATGGATATCTTTATTTGGAGACCACGGCTACTGTGCGAGGCATGGGAGGATGAGCATGAGCAGTTGATGTATTGTAGATAGGCTCGATATCCATTTGGCAGATGCACAGATACTATTGAGAGATACCTGCCAGAGTGAGTATTGAGAAACTTTGGTTTACCACAGGGATTTGTCGTTAGAGAGGTGACACATGTGAGGACACGATGAGAGGTTGGGGATTGGGATGTTGAGATTCCAGTGGCTATAGCTTTGGTGGAGTTGTGGGGACTTGCCCCAGTGAGATGGGATTGGGATTCAGGATTAGCTGATCTAGGTACACTACCAGAGTATGACAGGTATTGGCAGACACACAAGCTAGTGAGACTGACCACACTAGGGCTAGCAAGAGTAGTACGAGAGGTATTGGTGCTAGGTGGAGAGGCAAGGGTCAGACAAGAGGCCAGAGAGTAGGCCAAACAACAGGTGGGTGGAGAGGACGGAGGCCAGCAGAATAATGTACAGATGGCCGAGGTGAAGGATCTAGTCACAGAAACTGAGATGTAGCAGGCACAGCGGCTGCTACAAGAGGAGATTACATGGAGGACTCGCCTGGAGCTCCAGATGGTGAGATTGAGGAGGGATAGGGATGCAGTGAGGGCAAAGGCTAGACAGGTCGAGGTCTAGGCTTAGGCACACTCACAGGTAGCATCAGCGGCACAGAGAGCATTGGCAGTGACACAGGCCGTGCCAGCACCAGCAGTAGATGATGGGCAGATTGCCTAGTTGACTTTGGAGAGGGATGAAGCAGTACAACTATGATTGACAGCAGAGGCCACCCTACAGAGGGTTAGGTGGGAGAGAGACAAGGCATGCCATGCATTGGGTGCTAACCAAAGGACATTGTACAACAAGTTCATCCGTGTACAAGGAGAGCTAGTGTCAGCAGACAGAGAGGTTGAGTATTATAGGGGTCTCTACTTTGGCGTGGTGTCGGTAGATCAGCGAGAGCTGAGCTTCCGAGAGCAGAGTAGGTCAGGCGCATCTGCATTGCACAAGATAGGGTAGTCAGTGTCATCTATTAGAGGACCCTTTGTGCCACTAGAGGGAGGAGGACCAGCAGGGGGATCTTCACCGAGTACAGGCGGAGTACAGGGATCATAGTAGGAGGGCAGGTCTACCCACTAGCTACCCCTAGAGCATGTATTTTATGTATTGTATTAGTTCTGTATCATGATGGACATTGTATATTTTGATCGATGCTTGCATGCATCTGATGTATATTTTTCGGGCTCTTGATAGCCATGATGTACTTATTGATGTATATTTGGATGTATACATATGGACGGTTGATGTAGACACAGACACTTATATTTTGATGACCTTCACATGATGATATACGATGACATATTATGCTTACTTATGTTCATGCTTTTTGTTTTATGCATTTCCTTATGATATGGATGTGATGACATGTATGTAAGATTATGGATTTATGTGATGATGTATATGCTTATATGATGCTTATAGATGTATGACACATGATGACATGATGATATGATGATATAGATGCTATGACATGTGATATCTAACGTGTGGTTTTTTGCAGATATGTACCAAATGGTGATGGAGATAGAAGAAAGGAGACGGAAGAGAATATGAGAGAAAGACTGTTGATCAATCATTGCTTGAAAACTATATAAGGCCATGGATAAATGGATGGGTAAATGGATGAGCTTGTTGTAATGGTTTCACAAATGTTTATAAAGAGCAATCTTTATTTTTGATATAGCACATGGATAGTTTTCCACCAAGGTATAAAAGACCAAGGTGTTGTGATATCCGAGTGCGTGGATGTTGACTCTGCAAGCAAGCGGTTTGAACTTAGATCCTTTAGACATAATATAACCTTGTTGTACATGTGAATGAGTCATAGTCTTGAACATAAAATAATCTCCAATACATAAATGCAAGAAGAATATTAATATGTAAGATGCTAGGTCATAATACACACAAGATAAATATGCTGCTAAGAAAGATGCTAAAGATCATTCCTCAAACATGGCACACAAAAGCAATGACTATGCCCCCAATACGTACTGCATCGCAACATAATGGACAAAAGGAACAAAAGATAAACCAAAAAGCAAATTGACTGACTTACAAAGTGAACATACAGTCAACATATTCTCTTGCCAAAGAGGTTGCTCAGGATAGATTGGATAGGATAGATAACAACCTTATTGTAGGAATGATGTGTCTGTTAAAGGGTGTTATCTGTTGAAAAGATAATGTCTAGTTTCAGGAAATGCAACATGTCATATAAGATATTTAGTCTGGTTTCGATCATGGAAAATTCTGTATAAGACAAGTGTGTTGATCTTTTGCTTGGTTTAGATTGATTTAGCTTATGTTGGCAATCGATATGTAGGACAGTATATGGCTCTATAAGTAAGTTTCTTTGCTTCAGGTTTGTTAAGGACTTTTGCTTTGAAAGGATGTGTTTGTTTGTAGTTGTGTTGCTTGAGTTAGTCAAGTTGAGGTGAATGGATTTTGATAAATGGAAGATTAGAAAGATGACATGTCAATGGATTGAGGTGGGTGAAGAATGATGAATAGTATGTGCCTGAGTACTGGATACTTCCTTCATATTCCAGACTACCTACATACCCTGTATCCAAGGGCTCAAGGCACATTACGATGAAAGATGAAAAATGATAATATGTAGTTCTGGGTAGAGTGATGAGTGGGTCAAGGTGTTTGGGCTTGGGTTGGTGAAATGAGGAGATCTTATGTACCTAAGTACTAGATACTTCCTTCATATGCCAGACTACTTACATACCCATATCCATGGGATCAAGGTACCCTAAGATTGAAATGAGATGATATGTAGTTCTGGTTTGTTTGATGATGTAGGAAAAGTGTTGGCATTGTGGGGAGATGGTTGAAGTGCTTTCATTTTTGTTTGGATTGTTGATGTGTTTTTGCTATTGTTTGTGTTTGGAGGTGTTTTGGTTCTTGTTTGTGTTTTGTTTGAAGGGTGAAGTGTTTGAAGTGTTTGTTGTTGTGAACCACGAACAAGGATCCATTCCTAGATCTAGGTTAAGGAAAAAGGTACCCCCATTCTGGTAGAGGTATTGTTATGGTTGACTGACATAGGATAGCCGATGATGGAGAAGACATAGAAAGTTTGACCTAGGACAAAATAGTGATAATTGTTGACATAGATCAAGACATGGGATGACGATGATGGACATTGACAAATTTCCAAGCTATTCTAGATAGGGAGATAGAAATGCAAACAAAGTCAATGGTTTTATTATGGATGGATGAATATTGTTTGTGAAATGGACATGGAATCAACAAGACTCGATAGATGATGGATGCTTCAACTCTACACATAGCACCTGTTTGCTAGGTTTTCACTATGGTACTTATGCAAGGCACCCGTTTACCAGGTTTTCACCCGAGGACAGATTTTTTTTTTTGGATACTCTGAGGATCAGGCATAGAACTTCTTGAGATGAACACTATTGAGTGGCTCATCTAGAGGAATTCCATCAGGTGTAGCTAGAGTATAAGCTCCTAATCCATATGCTGCTGTGATAACAAAGGGTCCTAACCAATTAGGCTTGAACTTGCCCTTCTTTTCTCGATCTGCTTGATTTCTCTGATTTTCTTTTAAGACAAGATCACCCAATTGAAACTGTCTTTCTTTGATCTTTTTGTTATAATTATGCTGAAGGTGGTTTTGATAGACATGGAGATGATTAAGCGTGGAAAGGTGCCTCTCATCTAGTAATTCTAGCTCAGCTAGTCTGGAAGTGCGATACTCCTTGCCATTAATCAGGTTCTTCATGGATACTCTAAGGGATGGGATCTCGACCTCTATAGGTAGGATGGCTTAAGAGCCATAGACCAAGGCATAGGGTGTGGCACGAGTTGGTGTTCTGATACTAGTACAATAGGCCCATAAGGTGAGATTGAGTTGTAGGTGCCAATCACGACCAACTTCATTGACCATTTTCTTGAGGATTTTGAGAATGGTTTTGTTGGAAGCCTTGGCTTGGCCATTACTTTGCGGATAGTAGGGAGTGCAAAAGTGATGTTGATATTGTATTGGGTGCACAAGGCACAGACATCTTGATTTTTGAATGGTCTCCCATTATCAGTGACAATGTCTTGGGGGATACCATACTGGCAAATGAGGTAGTTAAGGATAAACTTGGCTATTTGCTTACCAGTGATATATGTCATGGGAATGGCTTCGATGCACTTTGTGAAATACTCAATGGCAGTAATGATAAATTTATGGCCATTGGATGAGGATGGGTGGATTTGTCCTATGAGGTCGAGACCCCATTGTGAAAAAGGCCATGGAGTAGTCACAGGTTGTAGTTCATGAGCTGGTGCGTGAATCAAATCTCCATGCTACTGGTATTGTAGACACTTCTTAGAAAACTATAAAGCATCTTGCTCTATTGTAGGCCAATAATAACCTATTTTGAGTATCTTCTTAGCAAGATTACGACTGGTAGAATGTGCACCACAGACACCTTCGTGTATGTCTCGTAAGGTAGCATCAGCGTCTTCCACGTTAAGACATTGTAAGAGGATACCATCGAGACTCTGGTGATATAGTGTATCACCTAGAATAATGTAACGGGAGGATCAACAGATAAAGGTTTTGCGTTGGGTTGCAGATAGCTCAAAGGAGAAGGTTCTATGTTTAAGGTATTCATAGATATCTTCGTACCATGGGGAATTGGGACCAACAAGTTCACAGATGATTTCAGTAGTTGGAACTTCGACGGCGGGTATCAACAATTGCTCAATCAAGAATTCACTTTTTTGTGTGTTTGCAGGCATGTCTATAAGTGACCCCATAGAGGCCATAGAGTCTACAGCTTTGTTATGCTCTCTTGGAATTTGCTCAAATGTGATGCTAGAAAAGTGTGGTTTGTAGGCATCCACTAATTGCTTGTAAGGGACCAACTTTTCATCTTTTGTTTGGTACTCATCAGTGACTTGTCGAATGACTAGCTATGAATCTCCATATACATGTAGTTCTTTGATGTCCCATTGAACTGTTGTGTTGAGACCTATGAGGAGTGCTTCATACTCGGCTATGTTGTTAGTGCAAGGAAATGCAAGATGATATGACTTTGGGATATAGTCATTTTGAGGTGTGATAAAAATGATTCTAACCTCTGATTGATGATGTGTGTAGGAACCATCAAAATACAACTGCCACATTACTAAGGTAGAAAGAGTGAAGAGATTCTCATCTGAAAAGTTTGATACCATAGGATGTACATCTATCATAGGTGCTTTTGGTAGTTGATCTACTAGGGCTTGTCCCTTGATTGCCTTACGATCCACATACTTAATGTCAAACTCACTAAGGATCATGACCCATTTAGCTAGTCTACCTATGAGAGTTGCTTTTGCTAGGAGATACTTTAATGGATCAATTTTGGCTATTAGATTTGTGTGTTGGTTTAGCATGTAATGCCGCAACTTTTGGGAAGTGAACACTAAAGCTAAACAAGCTCTTTCCATAGGTGAATAATTGAGTTCATAACCCACCAAGGTTTGACTGATATGATAGATTGCATGCTCTTTTCCTAACTCATCATGCTATGCTAGAAGAGCCCCGAGGGCTGTAGTTGTAGTTGAGATGTACAATATCAAAGGCCTATCAGCGACTGGTGGTGCCAAGATAGGAGGTGTAGCTAGATATTCTTTAAGTTGATCAAATGTTGCTTGACACTTATCATCCCATCAAAATGAGGCATCCTTTCGGAGCAAGTGTTGAAATGGTTAACATTTATTTGCTAGCTGTGAGATGAAATGCCTAATGGATTGTAACCTTCCTTAAAGGCTACTTAGTGCTTTCAGATTCTTTGGTGGAGGCATCTCTACTATAGCCTTGACTTTTGTTGGATCTACTTTGATGCCTCTATGAGATACAATGTATCCCAATAATTTTCTTGATGTTACCCCGAAGACACACTTCTTTGGATTGAGTCTTACTTGATATTTTTTGAGTCTGTCAAAGATTTTTCCTAGAACCTGTATGTGATCTACCCTAGAAGACTTTGCTAGTATATCATCAACATAGTCCTCCATGATGTGATGAAAGAGGTCATGGAATATCACTGTCATTGCTCTTTGATAGGTTGCCTCTACATTTTTAATACCAAATGGCATGATGCACCAACAATAGGTACCCCAAGGACAAGTGAAAGTTGTTTTGTGTTGATCTTCTTCTACTATCATTATCTGATTGTAGCCAAAAAATCCATCCATTAGAGAAAGCATTTCATGACCGACAATCAAGTCTACTATGAGATCAATATTTGGCAGTGGGAAGTCATCTTTGGGACATGCTTTTTTGAGATCTCTGAAGTCAGAACACATGCGGATGCCCCCATTGGGTTTAGCCACAAGTATGATGTTTGAAACCCATTCAGGATAATCAATAGGCTTGATGAATTTGGCATCTAACAACTTCTATATTTCCACTTTCACCAAGAGAGCGATCTGTGGATGCATCTTTCTTAGCTTCTACTTGACTGGTTTAGCTTTTGGATCAACTGTGAGACAGTGAACTACTAGCGAAGGGTCTAACCCTGGCATATCAATATAGGTCCATGCAAAGTTGATGGTTCTTTGTAAGAAGAAGTTGGTCAGATCCCTATGCTCTTGTTCTGATAATGATGCTGCAAGGAATGTGGTCTTAGGATTTTGCTCTGTGCCAATGTTTATCTTTGTAGAATCTTCCACTAGGAGAGCTGATTTCTCTTGATACTTAGATGGTAGGGCAAGGTCAAATCCTCCATCCTCAGGTGCCACAATTAGGTTTTCACCTTTGGATACGTCCTTTATTTTTACTGTTTTGTGATCGAGAGGTGCCACAGTGTGGTTTTCACCTAGAGATCGTTCTTTATTTTTACTTTTGCGACTGGAGGATTTGGTATTCGCACCAAAATAAGTAGTTTGCTCTAGTTCCATTACAAAACTAGCTTTGTGATCACCAAGAGGGATACTATCCTGGAGTCCCATGAAATCTGATTTAGCTTCGTCATTCTAAAATACATCTAGAATGGGAGCCCCTTATTGGTCCTAATCGATAAGCTCAGGGTAGACAAGTGTTACAATCTAGGTGTTGGTGGTGTATGTTAAGGATACGGATGATAGCATAAATATGAAGGATTCAGTGAATAGGTCAATCATATGGAGGGAAGAGTCATTGATGATATCCTCATTAGACATTGAATTGGTGAGAGAAGTTTGTGCCATCTTGTTGAGAATACCCTTGATGTCCAAGGCGCGTAGTACCTTCCTACCAAATCCTAACCCCTCCTTGTCTAGTTTCTTCTTCACAATAATGGGTTCCATTGTTCCTTGATTCTATTTTCCAAGGCCACCTTTGCCTTTATAGCCCATGTTTTTGACTATCCTTAAGCTATTGCCATATTGTTTGACTGGTATTGTGACTGGTTCTTTCTCTTTGTAGAGCCAAGAAGAGATGTCTTCAATTGTTTCCTCTACCAATAATTTTCCCTCTTGGAATTGGGTTAAAGATGCTGGGGGAGGAATAACTACTTTTTTAGTTGCTTTGGCTATGGGCAGTTGGCTGTAGGATTTTGGAGATAGGGGCATCCACCCTACACAACAAGATTTTAAGATATCATATTCTCCAAAGCCTATATAACGGATGTGAGCTTTGATTTCGGGAATAGGATAAGGATTGGGTTCAATTGCAGAGGTTTTTGTTAGATTTTTAGAATCGACATAAAATGGGGATTCATGGGCTTTGTCATTATTGGGCACTTGGTTGCAATTCTTATAACTACCTTGCAAGACATGACAAAATTCGAAGGGATTAGGATCTCCAGGGATAGTTATCTCTATACCATTAAATGGGAATTTGAGAGATTGATGGTACATTGAGGGAATAGCTTTCATGGCATGGATCCACGAGCATCCTAAGATAATGTTATAAGGTAGCTCAATGTCAAGGATTTGGCACCGAGTTTCAAGCATGACAGGGCCTACTTGTATAGGCAAGTGGATAACACCTTCGGACTAATGTTCAGCATCATCATACCCCTTGATTGTAATACTTTGATCAATGTTGAAATGATCCTCAGAGTATCCCAATTGTTTGAGTAACTTTAGAGAACAGATATTGAGACCAGCACCACCATCTATGAGTATGCATTTGATCTTTCATTTATGGATGAGAACTTCAATGTGAAGGGCATTGTTGTGACATGGATCATGAGATGGGAGGTCTTTTTTAGAGAAGACCACATTGTAGGGTGAGGCAATGTTACCTATAATATCTTGGAAATCCATGACCGCTATGTTATTAGGAACTGAAGAATCTTGTAGGGCTTTTTCTAGCACAGCTTTATGTGTGGGTGATGACTGTAGAAGGTCCAAGATAGAGATCTATGCAGGGGTTTTCCCTAGATGTTTGACAAGATTGTAATCAGATTGGGTTGGGAGACTTGGTGTAGGACCACGAACGGTGACACGACCATGACGAATTGTAACTGCACAATCCGTAGATTTTCCTTTGATAGTGAGGGTAGATACACTACTTTCTTCAAAATGACCCACAATAGAGTCATAGGAAGTAGAAGCTTTGTTAACACCTTTACCTTTGCCAGGATTTTGACCTTAACCATGGTTAGGGAATGGCTCCTTGTACATGTTGAGGTCTTTATTGGTGTTTTGAGTTGGTGGTTCATCCTCAAAAGAGATTTGGTTTTCGTCGATAAGGCTTTGGATCACGTGCTTGAGTTTCATGCATGATGAGGTCCTGTGTACTCACAATATTCATTTTCTCTATACCGTGCATTTTTGTAAATAGGTTTGCCATATGGGGAGCATCTGTTAAGGTGACGAGTCCATTGTTTATAAGTTTCTGTAAAAAAATCACTATAGGCTCTCCCAAGGGAGTGAATTGCCATTGCGGAGGGTAATTTTGTTGGGTCACTCTTGTTGTCGTTGTTGTTTTTGGTTTGGTTGTCTTTGTTGTTGTTGGTTTTGTTGAGGTGGAGGTTGACTTGGTTTTGAAAGATGAAGGGGTGTTTACAGTGTTTGGACATGTTTAGAATCTACCACACCATCATTGACCACGTTTTTATTTTTGTTCCAAAATTTTGGTTTGTCATTTGATTGTTGTTGGGGAGCATTTTCTTTGTTGTCTTTGAAGATTCTGACCACGCGTTTAGTGATGAGGCTTTTTCAATGTTGATGCCCTTGTAGGTAATTTCATCGAAGGTTGTAGCACTAAGGATTTACAAATGGAAACCTAATTCTTGGTTAAGGTTCTACACAAATATGCTAACAATTTGCTTTTCATGTATCTTGAATGGAAATTTGCTAGCCATTTGTCGCCATCTTTAAAGGAAGGAGATGAAAGTTTCCCCATTTTTCTTTTTATTGTTGCATAGGTTGGTCATGGAGATATCATGTTCTGTGTTGTAAGAGAAATGGGTGGAAAATTTCTCCGTAAGCTCATTAAAAGATTTGATACCCATGGGTAGGTGTGAGAAACATTCTATAGCTTGACCTCTAAGACTACGAGGAAAGAGGTGCATAAGATACATGTTGTTATGTGAGACCTCAAAGCAAGTGAGATAGAATTCTCTAAGATGGTCTTTTGGGTCTCCTTTTCCTTTGTATTTATCAAATTTGGGAATAGTGAAGTTGTGAGGAAAAGGGATCATGGGTAATGACCGATCAAATGGATAAGGACAAACTTCTTCCAAAGAGAAGGTTTTCTTGGTGTGGACAAACATAAGATCAGATAGTTGTTGAACCTCCACTAGTTTTAGCTCCATAGTTGTGGGAGGGGTTGGAAACATCTCCTGTTGTCTGAGAGGTGGTTGTTGTTGCCCATATGGAAGATTGTAGTGGAAGCCATGGGCATTGGTGTTATAAGGGTTGTATGATTGGTTAGGGTCATGTGTGTTGTATGTTGGGTTTGGATAGGGTTAGATTTGGGTGTTTTGATTTTTGGGGAGGTGGGGGTGGTGATAGGTAAGAATGTAGGCTTTGTGATGGTTGTAGATAAGAGTTATGTTGTTGGTATTGCGGAGGTGGTGTGAAGAAAGAATTTGGTGGAGGAAAGCTAAAGAGCTAAAGTTTGTTGGGTTTGGTTGCGGTGGTGGAACATAGCTTTGGGAAGTTTGGTTTTGGGAATGTTACGAGTTGAGATAGGTGTGGGTTAGGTTGAGAGTGGAAGATCATTGTGGTGGAGGGACATAGGTAGATGTGTTTTGTGATGGTTGGGGTTGACTAAGATATGTGTTGAAAAAGGTTAGTGTAGATGATCATTGTGGTGGAGGGACATAGGTAGATGTGTTTTGTGATGGTTGGGGTTGACTAAGATGGGGATAGGTATGATGGAGTGTAGAAGAATATTGTGGTGGAGGAACATAGGTTGTGTTGACGTTTTGTGATGGTTTGGGTTGAATGACATTGTTTGGGTTAATGATACGAAAGGTTGATGATGGTGGGGGTGGTGTTTGTTGAGACCCTTGTTGCATGGCTACATGAGTATTTCCTGGATTGTAATTTGGTGGGAAACCGTCTCGTGATGGGGTAGCCAATGTTCCACTTACAATTGGTGTGGGCATTCTAGGAGTTTATTGTATGTTTGATTGAGCTATAGCAGCTTGTTTGGCTAGTTATGTTTGACATTGTAGAGTCTCTTGTTGGTGTTTGTAGATCTCCATAGGAGTCATGAGCAGTGATATGGGTCTCTTTGTTGTTGGGTTTTGATAAAGAGGATTCTCATATTGTGCAATTGGTCTCCCTTCTGAGCTTTGTTCAGGTATGGGTGTGGTCACAGTTGACATGGTTTGTGCTGCAGTTATGGCGTCATGGGTTTTGTTTGGCTCTTTAAGATTGGATAGATCAAAATCTTGAGGTAATTTGGCTCGTCGCTTTGCTAATAAGAGGAAGAAATGATCTTGGTTTTCACTAAGGGTTTTGTCAAAGGCGGCCATGGCTCTAGGATCTTATATGATTTCATCAAGGTCATGTCTATCTACTTGAGAGGATTGACCTTCTTCAAAGTGTCACTCTTTTTGAGATGGGACTTGAACCGTGGTATAATTGGGTGTAGCAAAATCATGAGGCACGTTGATAGTGAATTGAGTTACATCTACCAAAGGTACATTCCCTTCTTGAGGATTGGTTGGTTGGTCATGTTGCGGCATGTTTTGTGAGTTGGTTGGTCTTTCCATTGGTGTTTTTGGAGTACCCTTTGGAGTCATGTTGGATTGGCTTGGTTGAGGTGTATGAGGGGGCGATTTGCGCTTCCTTTGGATAACTTGTTTAGCATTCATAGTTTGCCGAAGTCTAGTGGTTACCATGGGATGCACTAGGATACTTTGTTTGAGATGCTTGCTGGGATTTTGCTATGTTTTTTGGAGAAGATAATTTTGATGAACAATTTACTAGACCAAAGGCACTGTATTGTTTGACCAAAGGTGCAGGACTATGTTACCAAAAGTGAGCTACTATATTACCAGAGGCGTTGGACTATGCTGCTAGAGGTGAGGTACTGTTATACCAAAGGGGAGCTACTGTTATACCAAAAGTGAGCTATTATTATACTAAAGGAATTGAAGTAGTCTGCTAGAGGTGAGGTACTATTATACCAAAGGCAAGCTACTATTATACCAAAGACAAGCTATTATTACCAAAGGCGTTGAAGTAGTGTCAACGATGTTTATAAGGCAAATTTTGATAGATTTGGATTTGATTTTGATTAGATTTTCTTTGGCAAGAGAAAACACGTCAAACAAAGTGGCAAAAAAGGACTGACACAACATATAGTGTATGTTCGAGGCTCACAAAAAAGCCCAATGTTTCCACGGGTATTAAACAATTGCAAACAATTTCAAGCACTTTTTATCCCTAGAGACAAAGTTTCATTGCAGTAGATTAGCTCACAACTTAATTCTTCGTCAACCAAATGTCATACCATAAAGGTGTCAGACATTTGTATCTTTGCAAGAGACGATAGGTAGGGATAACTCACCCTCCCCTCAGAAAGCTCAAGTAGGTCACAAGAGATTTATGGCTGAGGGAATACTATCTCTTCTCAAGGGAGGCAATGGTGAGTATCTTGAGGGCTTAAATCGATTCCCCTTGCACTGATGATTACCACAACATTCAGAGGTGGATCAGGTAGCCACTATCTAGATTGGTTCTTAGTACCTTAAAGGGACCAATGCCTTGCGAGCAATGTGACAAGATACTAAAAGCTTTAACCAATCCTACTAAGAGTATCAAAAACTTTGTACAATGTGAAAATTGTTTCCACAAAGTGCTAGTACACCTCTTTTCGATTTGGCACCACAAGGTAAGGCTAAACGTCAGTTAGGACTTGGCTTTCACCTTATCCCTCTTATATAGCAGTTCAAAGGAAAACTTGGCTTAGGGTTATCCCTTTTGGATGAAGCGCAATCCAAAAGTAGGCCCTTCTAAAGGAATAACTAAAATGTAAGATCAAGCACGTCAAGCAAAGGTTCAATTGTCCCGTTATAAGAAAAATAAGGTGCAGCTAGATTAGGCACACACATGATTGTAGTTGTCAATTGTCCCTTATGAAATTGAAGTGTTTGGCATTCATGTCCATTGTCCCTTAGAAAATTGAAGTGTTTTTGCATTCATGTCCATTGTCCCTTAAGAAAGCAATATGTTCCTAAGATTTAGATTGTAAAAAAGATGTTTCTTATCCCTTAAGAAGGCAATATGTTTCTAAGACTTAGTGCGATAGATTGAGATTCTTCAACACTCATCTTGCATGAACATGTTAGGGAAACCCATTTGCTCTGTTTGAGTGATAAGAAGCTGCAACAAGTTGATTAGTTCCACACAAACTCAAAAGTTAGCAAAAGTAAATCAATTGACCAAAAGCACTTTACTGTATTACCAAAGGCAACATACTGTATTGCTAAAAGCGTTGCACTGTGTTACCAAAGGTGACTTATTATAGAACCAAAAGAGATCTACTGTGCTACTAGAAGTGTTGTACTGTGCTACCAAAAGCACGGTATTATGCTACCAAAAGTGTGGTATTGTGCTACCAAAAGTGCTTTGTTGCCCCAGATCTAGAAAAAGTTTTATTTCGTCAAAAAAACTTGATCAAAAGATGATTTCATGGTTGACTTCCAGATCTGGGATGTAATAGATGATAAGATTTGTAACTTAGAATCAAGAACAACTCACAAGATGCTGCAAAAAGATCGGTTAACTCAAAAAATGACAATACTCCTAAATACGTCAGCTTAGCCAGTATAAACGAGAATTGAAAGATAAATAAATCAGCTTGTCAGTCAATGAATGATAGATATGATGAGTTAGAACCCTGTAAATCACAAAACAAGATCAAAAACCCTAATATACCAAAAGCACTTTACTATTATACCAAATGCGCTGCACTGTGTTACCAAAAACACGCCACTGTGCTACCAGAGGCACTATAGCATCTCCTGAAGGTGCTATACTATTCTGCCATAGACGCTTCACTGTACTTCCAAAGGCACTTTTTTGTGTTAGGTGCGTTGTTTTGTATTGTACTTAAAAAAAATTAATTTCTCAAAGAAAAAGAGGGATTAGTGGGTTCCACTGGGCATACCATAATGTGTATAGGAAAAATCAAGAGGTTGAATGATAAAATCACAAAGCAATGATAATAACAACTCAATTACCCATAACATAAAGAGATCGATCTAATTAAAAATCTAATATCAATGAATAAATCAATTTAAAACAAGAAAGAATTCACCTAGATTGTATAGTTCTCTTTGTATGAATGTAGATTGCTTAATAATGTTGCGAAACCATGTTTGCAACAAGTGGATGTAGGTTGTGTTCATGCTCAAAAGATCGATGTGCACAATGATGCGATGTATGCTCAATTCGTTGTTAAGGAATGCCTGAGAATAAATGATTGAAGAGGATTTGTGAAGGAGATGAGGGGGGTTTATATAGGTTTCAGACATGATTGATCAATGGATGAAATAAATCCATAGAATGAATGGTTGAGATAAATCAAATAACTCATGATGAATGTGCACACGACATGTGTCACTCAAAAAAGGTATTTTTAATAAGTTAATTGCTTTTTATGATAAAGATAGATTTGATTTCATAAATTAGAATGTTTTTTCTTCTAATTCATGAGTTAATGAAAATAAGATAAATTAAAGCTAATTAACTTAAATTGAGATTTGTCTTTTTTGGAGTTTCTAAAAATAAGACTAATTGTGCACATGAGTTAACATGATATTTTTAGAGGAATTGGAAAGATAATTGAAATTAAATAAATAAATTTATTTAATTGATTATGCATGATTTTGAGGAATAGATAAGATATGAAGATTATAAATAAAATACTTGATTTTATTTATTTTTAGAGGATTGAGATAATTTAAATAAATTTGCATGATTTATTTAAATTTGGAAGAATAATTGATTTAATTAAATAATGTAAATTATTTAATTGTAGATAAGAGAGGATTTGTGATGAATTAATTAAATAATGAGATTTATTTAATTAATGTGGATTTGAAATTTGAAAAGGATAATGATTTAATTAAATAATTAAAATTATTTAATTTTGGAAGAATAAAGTTGATTTTGATGAAATTAATTAAATAAAAATAATTTATTCAATTAATGTTGAATTTTAGAGTTTTGGAAGAATTTGATGATATTAATTAAATAATTAGATTATTTAATTAACTCTTGAAATGTAGGTGATTAGACAGAAATGCAAGTGATGTGATGACTTGGTCATTTTTGGGTGTCTACATGGGGTTTTATTATGGAATGGGATGGAATGGTATGGATGAAGACTTAGTAGATGGTGGATGTTGACTTTTTACACATAGTGCCTATTTGCTAGGTTTTCACTATGGTACTTATCCAAGGCACATGTTTACCAGGTTTTCACCAAAGGACGAATTATTTTATTTTTGGGTTTTTTGTATTATTTATTTGATTTTTTCTATTTTTTGGAGTTTTTGGATTTTTTGCTAGGGATACTCTGAGGATCAAGCATAGAATTTCTTAAGATGAACACTATTTATGGGTTCATCTAGAGGAATGCCTTTAAGTGTTGACAATGTATATGCTTATGATCCATAGACTGCTATAACAACAAAGGGTCCCAACCATTAGGCTCAAACTTGCCCTTTTTGTCTCGATCCTATTGGTTTCTTTGATTTTCTGTAAGAACAAGATCACCTACTTGAAACTATCTTTCTTTGATCTTCTTATTGTAGCCACGACAAAGGCAGTTTTGATAGACCTGAAGGTGATTTAGTGTCGTAAGACACCTTTCATCCAATAGTTCTAACTCATGCGATCTTGCAATTATGTACTCTTCTCCATTAATGAGGTGCTGCATGGAAACTCTGAGAGAAGGGATCTCGACCTCGATAGGTAAAATGGCTTTTGTGTGATAGAATAAAGCATATGAAGTAGCACCGTTTGGGATTCTGATACTATACAATATGCCCATAAGGCAGGATTGAGCTGTAAATTCCAATCACGACCAACTTCATTGACTATTTTCTTTAGTATTTTTAATATGGTTTTATTAGAAGCCTAAGCTTGGCCGTTACTTTGCAGATAGTATGGGGTGGAGAAGCGATGATGAATATGGAACTAAGTGCACAAGGCACAAACATCTTGGTTCTTGAAAGGTCTTCCATTATCAGTTACTATAGCAAGTGGAATACCATACTGGAAAATGATGTAATGTAAAATGAACTTAGCTATCTATTTACTAGTAATGTAGGTCATAGGGATGGCTTCTACCCACTTCGTGAAATACTTACTGGTAGTGATGATGAACTTATGGCTATTGGAGGATGATGGATGGATTTTCCCTACGAGGTTGAGTCCCCATTGTGAAAATGACCATGGAGTAGAATAGGTTACAATTGATGTGCTAGTGCATAAATCAGGTCTCCATGCTGCTGACATTGAAGGCATTTCTTAGAAAAGTGGTGGGCATCTTGTTCCATAGTAGGCCAATAGTATCATGTATGCAACAACTTCTTAGCAAGGTTTGGACCGGTGGAATGTGATCCATAGACACCTTTGTAAATCTAGAATTCATAAAGGGATCAAAACAATCAATGATTCAACACCAAAATCCATCATAACATCAAGAAACCATCAATAGCATAACTTAGATAATATAAAAGAATGAAAAACTCTAAATGTTACCCATTCAATTTAATTCCTTGATGTATTTTGTGAATGTGGATTGCTCAAAATACTAAAAGCATAACCTTAGTAGCGAGATGGATGAATGATAATGAGATTACTTCAATGAATTCTCAAAAGTGTTGGGAGATATGGATGCCACATGCTCAAAATTGTGAAGGGTTTCTGAATAGGTAAATGAGCGTATTTATAGCTCTCAACAAAGATCGATCAACAGTGGAGGAAATTAGATGAAATCAATGGAGGATATAAATTGAGGAATCATGAGTGAATGTGAACATGACAAGTGTACATGCAAAAAGTTTATGTGTTGAGTTAACTACTTTGTTGACTAAAGATAAGATTGATTTTCATAAAAATAGAATATTTTTTCTTTTATGAATTGATTGAGAAAAACAAAGATTTAAAGCCAAGTGAACTCAACTTTTGATTTGCTTTTTGACATGTAAAGGATAAAATTAAATATAAATTATTTAATTTGTGTGCATGGAAGATTTTTTAAAAGAAAAGGATAAATTTGGAAGATGAGAAAATAAATTAGAAATAAAATAAATAAATTTATTTAATTTGTTGTGCATGATGGAAGAAAATAAATAAAATAATGATTTTATTTATTTAGAAGATTGGAAAAGTCAACTTAAATAAATTAGAATAATTTATTTAATTTTTGGAAGAATAATTATCCAATTAAATAATTGAAATTATTTAATTGTTGTGGATAGGAAGAATTAAGATGTTGAATTAACTAAATACTTGATTTATTTAATTACTGGGAAAATAGAAAAATAATATGGTGAAATTAATTAAATAATTAAGAATCATTTAATTAATGTTGAATGAAGGTGAAATTATAAAATTAATTAAATAATTAAGAATCATTTAATTAATGTTGGATTAGGGTGAATTAGAAGAATTGATACTAGAAGAATGATGTGTATGCAAGCTAATAATGCAATGGTCATTTTTCAGTGTCTACACCTCCCATAATTCACACATTGGCAAGATCTTAGCTCTGATACCACTCTAATGTCTCACAATCTATTTTACTAAAATTATATCAAATCTAAAATATTTTAAATAAAATTTTGGAAACTATCCAATTGCACCATAATTTTAACAAAGCTAGTCAACCTAGAATTTGGCAATTTTGCATCTAACACACTAAAACACCACAAATATGCCAAGGATGATTTTATTAAAATAAATTTCACCTCAAGATATAGAATACATTTCTAGAAAATTTAAAAAAATAATTATCTTCCCTTGCATGCAAACTATGGAAGATAATCCACAAAATATACACAAATTACATAGTTTTAATACCCAACTTCAATTAAAGCTTCACAACTTTATGGGAATGTTATAATGGATTGAAATACATGATAAAATATTTAAATCACATTTACAACACCTGCTACATGGAATGAACACTAAAATTACCCAAAACTACTCTAATATGTTCCAAACTACAACCTGTAATAACTCACAATTGATCACAAGATGAACCTGTAACTTCTAGAAGCACAATCACTAATACTAGAATACTAGAACACACCATTAAATGTTGTAATACAGTCACAAAAAACACCAAAAAAATTGCAACAATAAAAACTACCAATACTGAATCCACTGCTTTGCTGTGAAGAAGACCCACAACCTGCAATACATAAACTAACACACTGTTGAACTTCTGCAATTCTGTAAAACACAAATGCAAACTCTGGATGAATTTTCCCTCTATAATCAAAGGGGTTTCATCCTCATATTCATGAAACCACTATGTTTTCATCCAATGATCTTTGACACATCAAGGATTTTCATCCTCAAATGTGGGTTTTGAACAATGTTCAAGGGTTCATAAATTAATTTGACAAAAGACCCAAACTGAAGGAAATTATGGCATATTAATAAATGAGGTGAGACACAAGATGGGATCCCAAATCCAACTCATCCTTTGTATAATAAAATAAAATAAAAATCAATTCTTATCCCTTATTCAAACTTGCTAAACAATTTTGCTTTAAATCTTCTTTTTTCTGCTTTTTCCCTTATTCTCAAATTTGCCATCATTCCAAAAATTTTATCATGAAATAAAAACATAATATTATTTCTAATATTATCAGAATCTTATCTCGAATACTCCTATAAATCCATGCCCCATTTGGAATAAATAAAATATTACTATGTAATTTGCAAGTTAACCACCTTATTTGACTTTTCTTGCTTGCCCAATTAAATATTGAATAAATAATTTCCAATTTCTTTGCCTTCATCCATGGAAATGGAAATTGGACTAATTAATTATTTAATTAGAAATTAATTAGAAAAGGGGACATGAAAAAAAAGACTACAATTTCAACAAAAACAATAGTGAAAATAGTTGAGCTCTTGGAACAAAATGAACCCTTTAGTTTCCCATTCAACAGGACGGGTCAAATTTGCATAATTGAAGTATCTTATGACACAGATATCTTCACAAATGTGCTATATGAAATTTTAAACAAATAGAATTATCATGCAACAACATGATTAGAAACAAGGGAGAATCTTCAATCACCTATTGAAAAATGGTTGACTCCTACCAACCATATTCCTCTTCAGATCATGAACATGACAAATAGTATATAAGAATTAGACCCAAACATATTTGGAGACATCCTTGAAGAAGAATCTAAAAGTGAATCAAGACCACTTTTTGAAGGAGTAGAGTTGACCTAGATGATAAAATTAATGAAGAAACATCTAGACAAAAGTTTCCCAACATTATCATATCAGATTCTGAGGAAGACTATACTTGTACTCCAAAGAGAATCGGCATGAACAAACCTAGGGACAACTACAAAGGTTTACCTATGTCATCTACAAGAGAGGTCCCTACAAGGTAAGCCTCACTTGTGAGCTCAACAAAATCCAATAATGTTTGGGAAGCTCCACAAGTGCAAGTTGAAACAATAGAAAAAATCCCCAATGAGGATGAGGCAAGTGTAGGGGAATTCAAATGTGAGATAAATTTATGCATAACCATTAGTGTAGAAAACCCAACTGGCATAGAGTTACCAGAGAAATATGTTGATTAATCCATGGATCTACATCTAGAGCCTAATGGGAAAATGAGAATTAGCTTCATTCCTCCACAAGAACTGATAGAAGAGCCTTAAACTCCTTTTGAGTTGCTCCAATTCTCATAGATAATTCAAGAATACAATGAAGTTTGGATTTACTTGCAAAATGAAATCAACTTGCTCATTGAACTTTTGTATATTGAAGGGATGCTATATTGGACTTCATCTAGGTTATAAGCTTTGCAAGTCTTAATGTAACTCATAATGCCCCAACCCACTGAAGAAAATTCAAACAGGGTTAGATAAGAAGTTTGAGCTAGTCCCATTTAGGGTTAGTGAAATTATGCTTAGATAGGGAAGCACAAAAAGAAAATTCATAAGAACAAATGTAAATTCCAAGAGGACTAGAAGGGACCATACTTATTGAAGGAAGACATCAACAATTGTTCCTATTTCTTGTGCACCATGGATGGGGAGGAATTTACTGAAACAATTAATACCTTCCACCTTAAGAAATAATATATCTAAAAAGCATAAAAATAAAAATAGCTCAAAAAGCAAAAAAAAGCAAAAAGCAAAAAAAATCATAAAAAGAATATATTTCAAAAACAAAAGCATGCATAACATTTTGTTCACTTCACCATTGCATTTGTTAGTGGTTTTCTCTTGTTTAGTTTTTGTCCTAGCAAGGAGTCTAAAATTTGCTAGTATAGGCTACCTCTACTAAACCACAAATTCTCTTAATCACCTTTGCCATTCACCTCTTACATTCTGAATAGTTTTAAAATAAAGTCAACTCAAAGCTTTAAACTAATCTTGGTCTTAGTTGTCATCTACTCAAGTTCAAACAAAGCAAGTTTTCAAACCCATAGTACCCAATAGAAGCTAAGAAGCAAGTCTTAGGAGCCTATTTTACCCATTTGGTTGTGCCTATTTGCATACTCGCCTGGCTTAATCTTTAAGTCAGGGTGGTCAAAGCTCCACAAGCAATCTAAAGTTAAGAAAACAAGAAACAAGAAAAAGAAAAGGAAAAGTAGAAAATTGCAAAGTTCATACTCTTGGGTGGAGACCTAAAATTAAAGCTATGAGGGTTATGAACATGCAAAACTCATAAAACCATTAGCAAGCAAAATCCAATGAAAACTGTGTATGGGAATAAAATCGAGATCGAATGATAATCAAAACAATGAAATAATCAACAACTCAATCCTATAACATCAAGATAACAATCTAAGCAAATAACCAAATAATCAATGAATAACACAAAACAATGAAAGCTTTCACCTAGATTGTATTGTCATCTTGGTCGAATGTGGATTTCTCTATCAATTGTGAAACCATGTTTGCAACAAGTGGATGTAGATTGTGTTTGTTCTCAAAAGGTAGATGTACTCAATAATGCGATGTATGCTCAATGCATTGTAGGGAGGCAAAAGTTTAAATGATCAAAGAGGATTTGTTATGAAGACGAGGGCGGTTTATATAGGTTTCAATGAAGATCAATCAATGGTCCAGATAATTCAATGGAATCAATAGATGAGATAAATCTTGAATTCATGATAAATGTGCACCTGACATGTGTCACACAAAAAGATATTTTTATTGAGTTAACTAATTGATTTGGCTACAAGACATGGAACAGACATGATAAAGATAGATTTCATAAAAATAGAATTTTTTTTTTTAATTTATGAGTTGGTGATAAAAATAATAATGATTAAGTCAATTAACTCAACTTATAATTTACTTTTTGCATGATTTGAGTAAAATTAAATTATTTAATTTTGTGTGCATGATGAACAAGATTTATTTTTAAAAGAATTAGAAGATAAAAAAGCAAATTAAATAAATAAATTTATTTAATTGTTTGTGCATGATAGAGGACATAGAATAGATTTGAAGATTTAAATAAAATAAACAAATAAATTGATTTAATTTATTTTGCATGATGAAGGATAAATAAAATATTTTATTATATTTTATTTTTAGAAGAGAGATTCAATTTAAATAAATTTGAATGATTTATTTAAATTTGGAAGAATAATTGATTTAATTAAATAATTTAGAAATTTTTAATTATAGATAAGAGGATATAAGTGATAAATTAATTAAATAATAATTTATTCAACTAATGTGGATTTGAATTTTGAAAGAAGATAATGATTTAATTAAATAATTGAAATTATTTAATTTTGGAAGAATCAAGTTGATTTTGATGAAATTTATTAAATAAATAGAATTTATTTAATTTAGGAGATTTGGAAGAATTTGATGATTTTGATGAAATTAATTAAATAATTAGATTATTTAATTAACGTTGAAATGCAGGTGATTGGACAAATTTGATGAAATGCAAGTGATTCAATGCGAAGGGTCATTTTCAAGTGTCTACATTTTGCCCCTCTTTGATGCAATGCAGTTTATAGCGTTGTGTCAAAGAAAATGATTGTTAAAGACATGATACAATATGAAATTAATTAAATAATTAGATTATTTAATTAACATTGAAATTCAGGTGATTAGACAGATTTGATGAAATGTAAGTGATTCGATGCGAAGGGTCATTTTTAGGTGTACAAAAACTATATGCAAATTCTAGAAATTTATATGTAAACTTCAAGATAGAGCTAAAATGGAATCAACAAAATAGAAAAACACATGAACCAACATTTTCCAGGCTCTCCTCCATTCTTAGAATGATTGCTCTTGGATTGAAAATGCTACAAAGGAATGTAGATGCTCAAGATAATACTCTTTGATATTTCTACAACATAAGTTTAGCTCACTTTCATAGATGAACTATTGAGAGAAATAAGATTTTTTTATAATTTTTTATTTTATTTTTAAAATCAATGGTCAATGGTTGTGATCAAATGGTTGTGACCAAATAAGGGAGAAAATGGTTAAATTATTAAAGTTCCATTAATAGTTTTGGTTGCAAATATTAATGGGTTGTTGAAATAGTCTTTGGATTTGTTGTTCAGTTGGAGAAGGTGGGTAATTGGGGTAGTTAACTCCTTATTAATCTATTAAATTAATTCAATTTAATAGTATTTAAGTGCATGATGAGTGGGTAATTGGTGAGGTGGTATTTGAGGGGATAATTAAATAAATTATTTAATTAGTGGTGAAAGAATAATTAGATAACTAAATAATCATGGAAAATAATTGAATATTAAATAATAAAATTAAATTAATTAAGTAATAGGATTATTTAATTAATTGATGATGGATAATTGATTAATTAAATATGATCAATTAATTAATTGAATAGAAATGTTAGTGTGGTAGGGGTTAGAAGTGGTGAATTTTGGTGTCAAAAATATAAGGTGAAATTTATGTGTTGACATTTCCCCTCTTTGAAGTAGAGTTGTGACTACAAGAAGACATTTCATTTCAAAGAAGATAGTTATAAGCACTTGGTGCTACGATATGAATTGATAAATGATGCCCCAAGTGTCAAAGGTTAAGGATCCACTCATTTGGGTTGATTGATTGGATTAAAAGGATGATTTGACACTTGGGTAAATTTGAGTTTGGATGATGGAATGCCCCCTCAAGAGGAAAGGCAAGTTAGAATAACCCGAGTGTGCTCTTGAAAGGAATAGAAATGTGTAATGAGGAAAGTGGAGAATTGGAAGAATGTTAGCTGATGGATGAAAAGTAAAAGAAGAAAATAGATGAAATAATGTGATGATTAAGGGGGTGAATAAGAAGGACTGTGAGGGGTGGATGTGATTAAGGTTGAATGAACATGTTTCTTATTTCAAAGAGCTTTCAACCATAAGTTGAGAAACTTAATTTTTTCTATAGCATATGATGGTATGCACCAAAGGCATAAGGGACCTTGATAACGATTTATCATATGCCGCAAGGACTAACTCATCCATGTAAGCAAAAAAGCAAAAAAAGATGCCCCAACAAACATATGAACAAGACATGTCATGATATGATGGACTATTATGTCCTTGGTAGAGTATGTTGTACGACAAAAATAAAAAGAAATAGACAAATAAGAAAGAAAAAGAAGACAAAAAGACAATGAGTTTTCCTCTCATCTAAGTAAAAACCAAGTTAAAGATTGTTGTGATAGTGAGAAGCAATGTCAAATTTGGGAGATATATATCCCAATAAATGATATAATGGAACTTTGAACAAGGATTTTTCCAAGAGGAAAAGACATATGTCTATGTGAGGTCAAGTGAGTGTGTGTGTGGGAAGTGGTTGTTTTTCTAAGAGCAAATACATGGTGAGGTTTTGCAGGGTGTGTATGTTTCTATGTTGAGACTATTAGGGATAAAGTGATAATATGGCACATGTCATAATGTCAAATTTTCTAATTAGGTGTAATTA
This sequence comes from Cunninghamia lanceolata, assembly GCA_027924645.1. Taxonomy (NCBI): domain Eukaryota; kingdom Viridiplantae; phylum Streptophyta; class Pinopsida; order Cupressales; family Cupressaceae; genus Cunninghamia; species Cunninghamia lanceolata. The sequence goes on from BSBN01000209.1 coordinate 7,766,342, forward strand.
ATGTGTCTTATTTGAAGCATGAGTGAAGACATGAGGTAAGGCCTAACCAAAGACAAAAGGTGCTATAGGTGGATGAATGTAGAAAAGATTAGGAAGATGGATGCAAGTAAAACTATATGGAATAAAAGGATAGACTATATATATACTTTCCCCCCAAGTGCAAATATGCTCATGGATAATGGAACATGGGTATTTACTCATGACGCCTGCAAGTGGGTTCTCTTTATTTTTTTTGAATTTTTTTGACTTTTGCATTGTTATGAAACCACTGCTACTAGATTGTGCACGGAACTGCTTGAGATGCACAATGTTCATAGGTTCCTCTATCTCTTTCCCTTTATGTGTGGCTAGAGTGTATGCCCCCGAGCCATATTTGGCGATGATGATGTAGGGATCCATCTAGTTTAGCTCAAATTTTCTTTTTTTCTCAAGGTTCTGATTTGTATTCTTCTGATTTTCTTTGAGCGTGAGATCCCTGATTTTAAATTCTCTAGTCTTTATATGCTTTTTGTAGATATGATACAACTGATTTTGATACACGTTAAGGTGATTTAGTGCATTGAGTCAGTACTCATCAAGAAGCTCTAGTTCATGCAATCATGTCATTTTGTAGTCTTCATCAGTGATAAGGTCATGCAAAGAGATGTACAAGGATGGTAGCTTGATCTCAACTGGAAAATGGCTTTAGTACCAAAGATGGGGGAATAGGGATTTGCGCCAATAGGTGTATAGATGCTAGTGTCATAGGCCTATAGGGATAGATAGAGTTGAAGATGACAATCATGACCAACATAATTAAAAATCTTTTTAAGGATTTTAATAAGGGTTTTATTATATGCCTCTACTTAACCATTTCCTTGTAGGTAATAAGGTGTATACCATTTGTGTTTGATGTGAATTTTTTCAAAAGGGGCATGTACTTCATGATTTTTAAAGGATTTACCATTATCTGTGATAATGGCGGCAAGGATACCATAGTGGTAGATATGATATGGTTGAGGATGAACTTGGAAATTTGTTGGCCAATCACATAAGTAAGAGGAATTGATTCAACCCATTTAGTGAAGTATTCAATTACAATGATAATATGTTTATGACCATTGGAGGAAGAGGGATTTATTTTTCTAATGAGATCAAGCTCCCATGTGGAAAAAGGTCATAGTGTCATGATGGGATAAAGCACTTGAGAAGGTGCATGAATTAGATCTCCATGTTTTTGACATGATGTACATTTTTTGACATACTAACATGCATCATGTTCCATGGTGAGATAATAATATCCTATTCTTAACAATTTTTTCTAGGACCATGCAACTAGTGTGTGCTTCACAGATGTCATCATGAACCTCTTTGATAGCTAAGTTTGCTTCCTGCAACTCTAAACATCATAACAAGGTTCCATCATAACCCCTATAGTAACATGTGTCACCAAGGAGAGTAAAACAAGATGTTCTTTGGATGAAGGATTTGTGTTGAGTGGATGAAAGTTTGGATCGGAGGTTTTGATTTTAGAGGTCGGTGTAAATGTTGTGATACCACAGGGAGTTGGGACCAACAATTTCACATATAATTTCTGATCTAGGGATGTCATATGCTAGGATCATGAGATACTCAACCTACAAATAACATTTTGGAGTGTCTGAATGCATGCTAAGGATAGAAGCAATAGTTGCCATTGCATTAGATACCTTATTATTCGATGAGATACGTGTTCAAATTGAATGTGAGTAAAATATTGCTTGAAGCTTTCAACCATTCTCTTGTAAAGGATGAGTTTGTCATCCTTAGTTTGATATTCATCATTGACCTATTTGATGATTAGTTGAGAATCACCAAAAATTGACAAGTGTTGGATGTTCCATTGGATTGCAAGCTTGAGGCCTAAAATTAATGCTTCATATTTAGCAATATTATTGGTGTAGGGAAATCTAATTTTGAAAGCTTTTGGTATAAGGCCACCCTATGGTGTGAGGAACAAGATTCCTTTCCTCAAGCCATGGCTTGTGAAGGAACCATAAAACTAGAGCTTTCATCAAGTGACTCTTAAAGGGCTAGAATGGATTCATCTAGAAAATCAAGATTTAATGGTTGGGTATCTTTCAATGGTGTTTTTGCCAACTGATCTACTACAACTTGTCCCTTAATTTCCTTTTGATCAACATACTCAATATCAAACTCTCTAAGTAACATAACCCACTTAGCCCTTCAGCCTGTTAGACATGGTTTTGACAAAAGATATTTAAGAAGGTCAATTTTGGTAATAGGTTTAGTTTGGTGATTGAGCATGTAATGTCTTAATTTATGTGAAGAAAAAACCACAACTAAACATGCATTTTCCATGGGTGTATATTTAGATTCATATCCAACCAAGGTTTTCCTAATAAAATAATTATCCCTTTCTCTTCCTTGATCATCTTGTTGTGCTAGAAGGGCTCCCAAAGTAAATTGTCTAGATAAAATGTAAAGAATTAATGGATTATTTAGGATTGGTGCCATAAGAACTAGTGTATTGGCAATATATTATTTTAGCTAATCAAAAGTATTTTGACATGACTCATCCCAGTGATGATTTATATTTTTCTTTAATAGATGTGAGAATGGTTGGTATTTATTAGCAATCAATGCAATGAATTTGTGTAATGAAGCCGTGCAGGGTCCACTTCTATACCTCTTCTAAAAATGATGAAACCTAATACCGTGCCTGATGTGACACCAAATATACACTTATTAGGATTGAGGCATACTTTATATTCCCTTAGTCTTTGAAAAATGTGTTCTAGATCTTTAGGATACTCCACTCTAGTTTCTGACTTTCCCAATAAATCATCTACATAGTCCTCCACAATATCATGAAGCATGTCATGAAAGATTACTATCATGGATCTTTGATATGTTTCCCCATCATTCTTTAGACCAAAAGGCATGACTTGATTACTTGATAATAGAATGTCCCCTAAGGAGTGATGAAATCCATTTTGTGTTGGTCCTCAAGTGTGATTTGAATTTGATTATAGCTCTAGAAAATCCATCCATGAGTAACAACATTTCATATCTTGCAATGAGATCAACTATCATGTCAATATTTAGCAAGGGAAAATTATCCTTTAGGCATGCTTTGTTAAGGTCTTTGAAATATGTGCACACACATATTCCTTTGGGCTTCTTGCTTATAGGGATAATATTTAAGATCCAAGCAAAATAGTCAATGGGATAAATGAAACCAACCTCTAACAGTATTTACAATTGCTCTTTGGTGAGGAGAGCAATTTTGGGATGCATTTTTCTCAATTTCTACTTCATAGGTCTAGCATCTAGATGTATAACAAGATGATGTACCACCAAGGATAGGTATGACCTTGGTATGCTAGCATATGACCAACAAAATATGTCTATGAATCTCTTGAGTTTATCACCGATGTTTTCCTTTTCTATAGGATCTAAAGTTGTAGCCATGTGAATGATCTTTTTGTCTTCTCCTATGCCAAGATCATTTTCCATATCTTTTTTAACTAGTGATGCAGGCCCTTTCTAAAAGAGCCTAGGTGCAAAAGGAATTCTGAGATCCTTGTCCATTAGCACCCCAAAGGGTTTTTCACCAATGAACATGTCTACATTTTCTTGAATTCACATTTTCCTTTTCTATTTTCTTTTGATTTTTTCTTTCTTTTCATTTCTTTGACTAACAAGCTCCTTCTATTCCAAAAATTATGCACATGTCTCTATTTACTAATCTCAAAACCCTTCTTATGATCCCTTGATGGCATGTTATCTTAAAGTCCCATGAATATGCAAGTGCTTCCTCATTTTCAAATGTATCTAATGATATGGCTTCTTGTTGGTCCAAGTCAATAAGATTGAGGTATTTAAGATCCAAGTGGATGGTAAGAATGGTGGTGTCATCAAAGAGATTAGTTGTGGCAAGGCCTTCTTAAGGGTCATCAATGGACTTTGTTTCAATGTGTTTGATATCACAAGAAGTGTTCCTAACAACCTCGGAAGTATCACTAGAACCTCATTGGATTGATCATCATAGGGGACATACTCACAAGTTCTAGAATGGCTTGTTCATGAAGTCCAAGTCCCTTTCCTTTGTAATTCATATTTTTGCATATTTTATTAGGTATAAAATATTCATTCTTTTCAAAACATGATACAAATTCATTCTCCTCATTGATCCAAGAGCCTTTTATATCGATTTGTTAATCTGTTATGAGCCCATGATGAAGTTCATTGAACCATACTGAACTGAGATCTCTTCTTTTTTCAAATTGTTACTAGACCTGCCAAAAGATCGAGGAGAAAGTGAAAGTTTACCTATATCAAAGGCATCATGGATCTCATACTCTCTACAACCTTTGTCAATGATCTTGATATGAGATTTAGGATGTGATGTGATAGATGTAGATAAAAGGTTGTATGGATCGATGTATGAAGATTATTGTATGGACTTAGGATTCAAGGTAGCGTCAGTAAGGGGACAATGATTAATTTTTTGAAAGTGACCTTCCAATATTTTACAATACTAAAAAGGTTGAGGATCAAAAAAAACTATTGCTTCAATGCCTAAGTGTGGGAATTTGATGCATTGATGGAAGGTGGAAGGTACGGATTACATTGCATGGATCCACCGATGACCCAAATGGATATTGATTGATGACATGTAATAAGGTTTATCGTATGGTAGGCCCCATCTCAAGAGGTAGGTGTATTGTTCCAACTAACTCTCATTCTATATTGTCATAATCTTTGATGGTGATTGTATCAGTATTCAAAGCTTCTTCTAAATACCCAAGTTGTTGAATCAACTTCAAAGTATAAATATTCAAACCAACCCGTTATCCACAAGTAGCCTTTTGATTTTATGTTTGACAACAATTACTTCAAGGTATAGAGGAAGGTTATGGGATGGATCTAAAGAAAGCATGTCACTGGCTAAAGGTGAGATGATGATTTAAGGATAGATGTACTACAAGATCTTGGAATTGTGAGGGGTCAATATTGTTTGGGACTCTTGATTCTTGGAGGACTTTGTGCAATACATCCTTATGAACATTGGATGTTTTAGAAGATCCATGGTTACTATTTGTGTTGGAGTCTTCTCTAATTGCTCAATGAGATTTTATTGACCTTTGAGAGTAGATGGGGAGGCCCTTGCGTAATGACTTTGCTATGTCTTATGGTAACAACACAAGTAGGAGGTTTGATCTTAATTGTGGTTATTTGGTTTTCAAAATTATGGATATAACCTACTATACAATCATATTTAGAGGGAACTTTATTATAATGCATATTATTAGCATGGGAATTTTGTCTTTGGTTTCATGATTGACGCATTTGGTCATGCTTCAAAAAGAGGTCTTGATATATCCCTAATTGTTTATTTGGTGATAATGATGTGGCCCCTTCTATCTCAATATCCCCATTGTCAATGAGGTCTTGGACATAGTTTTTCAATTGCATGCATTAGTTAGTAGAATGTCCTTCGATCTTGTGGTACTCACAATATTTTGTTTCCTTGTACCATGTTGGATTAGACTTAGTTTCATCGAATGGTTTTGTAGATGGAAAGACAATCATGTTTGTTTGACCAATTTATGAAAGACTACCTCTAATGGCTCACTAAGAGGCATTTATTGTCTGCATTTCATGTCTTTTTTTGGTTTTCTAACAAGAATTGCTATGTTAGGGGTGTTTTGGATAGCTTGAGCATGCTTTGAGTCAATAACACCATCACCTACTGCACATTTGTTTTTGCTAAAGAATTTGAGTTTTTAGATTGACCTTGATCTTTGGAAAAGATTTAAACAAGTCCTTTATTTATGAGGGATTTTTTGATTTGCACACCTTTTTTGATAATTTCATCAAAAGTAGAAGCACAATAGACTTGTAGGTGAAATGTCATTTCTTGGTTCAAGTTTGCATTAAAGATATTAACCAATTGTTTTTTGGGTATTAACCAAGGGAATCGACTTGCTAAGCCTCTCCATTATTATTAAAAAAAAAAAGAAACTTTCCCCATTTCGTTGGTTGGTATTATAGAGGTCTGAAAAGGCATCGTTAAACCTCATACTTTAGTTTGATAATCAATTTGTCGACCAGGGTGGTGTCTGATGGTTATTTGCAAAAGGAAGTTAAATACCTCAACACAATGATAATTTTTAGTCCTTTTGAATTAAAAATGCTTATGCAGAAATAAATTCCTAAACTATAAAAGCATTTAAAAACTAATCTCTGAAATCTTTGAAAACTTAACTATGGAAGCATTTGAAAACTAACTATGAAAACACTTAACATTCAAAAATAGATATAGTAATGAAAAAAACTACTCAATTCTAAGTAAACAAATATACTATTAACTTTCAAAACTATTGCAATGAACAGGCTTTCAAGAGTGAATTGAAAATATGATTTCCCAACACAACATAATCTAGTGAATAGTAAAACAATATACAACATTAAAATAAAACAACAAAACCTATAGATTAAAGATTGATTACCAACACATAACAAAAACAAAAGATTTCATGATAATCATCAATTGAACATAACATGGAATTCACAAAACATTGAAAAATAAACACTAATCTATAGACACATTTTCTCTTGTCTGAATGAGTGTCCAACTCTCAGGAAGTTTAAATTCTCAGAACTTCAAAATATCATCACACATAATTCATAGATTGCAAAACAAATACATAGCTAGCTATATTCATATCACTATAAATTGTCTATCTTCTCCATATCTAAAATAAAGAAATTACAACACTATATATCCTCTGAACTAAATCTAAAATTATGCCTATAATCTAGTATATTGCAGTGCATGCATTACCACCATTTCAAAGTCTTTCAACTAAAATTCATAAATAACATGGAGTTTGGTTTGTAATCATTAACAAAGTAAATAAAGAAACTACTAAAGTTGACTTCAAGCAGGAGTCTTTCCAAGTAGGACACTTTCAAACATTTATTATGGACCATATCCATCATTGCACATCAGGGGAAAATATGTATGCTAAATTCAAGGGGCAAGCATTCAGAACAATAAATCTTTTATATCATTGAGACTTTTTTAGAACTATCTCTAAAACATGTCTTTCGATGCCACTATGATGTAGGAGCATCCCATGTTGATGAGCAATCTTTCATCAACCAAAAAAATTTGCTTTCTTTTCTTTTCATGCATTTCAGTAGCAGTTCAGTCATTTGCAATTCAACATTTTCTATTGAATTCTACTGCATCATCATTTTAGAGCTCACGGAGCAGGAGTTAGCTTATATACCATGTTAGCTACATCATACTCAAATTTTAGGAGATTTGGACTTGTTTGTGGAAAGTTATCGCTATTAGAAAATCCTCAGCATTTATAGAACAGAGCATTCGACAATTAGTTGGAGCATACAAAGTTTGTAGAGAACTTCCATGACTTACAGAGCTTAATAGAACATCACACAAGGTATATTGGGACTAGATAGACCTTCATGGAGAATCGCATCAATTTTCATTCATCGTGGAGCATTACAAGAGTTATAGGCTGACCTACATGATTTCTACACATTTCATCATTCATTGGAGTTTGAGACCTCTTAAGGCCGATGCGGAGGATTTTATATATATATATATATATATATATATATATTGAGAAATAGTGTCTCCAATTTACTAGCATGTAAGGCTTCAGGTTATAGCGTATCGAGCTAATAGAGGAATTTCATTGGGACCAAGTTGCTTGTCTCCTTGATATCCCGATGGAGGGAACTGGCAATAGATTAGTTGTGGAGTTCTCTTCATCAGAGAGACATGTATTTATCACTAAGACATTGAAGGTCGTCCCCTCGACATGGAGAAGAAGTAATGTTAGCTGCACGGTGATAACATGGTTGTTACCTTAGCGGTGTCGAAGGGATGGTGCCCTATCGTCGTGACATGGAGTGCAGTCTCCTCGATGAGCCGATGAGTTGTACATTGGTACCAATGTGGTTCTCTCTTGATGGGTGATAATTGTTGACTCAGTGGATGTGGCAGAAGGACAAAAAATCCAATGCTGAGTTGGCAATGCATATCACAAATATAGATATGACCAATATGTCTGACTATTCCGGTGGTAGGAACTTCTTGGTGACTTGGCATGTAATATCTATATCAAAGAGAGTTGATCACTTTGGCAGTGGTCTCTAAGTTGTCCCTTCGATAGCTAATACAAAGTATTAGCTCTCCATTGGAGTGACTTAGTGTATTCGATGGGACTCTATCTTGAGTCTCTTTGACAATCTAATGCAGTGTATTGGGAAGTTGATGTAGATGCCATCTGGGCAATGAAGACCATGGTCAAAGCTTCGCTTGTAAAAAGCTATATCGGTGTAACTTTGAGAATTTGGGGAGAGTATGACCGAAGTCTCTTCGATGGCTTCGATGTGTCTCTAACAGTTAAAATGAATTATGACTGTTTCCTATAGGAACTGTATCGATTGGTTTCTGGTATAGTATGGAATATAAAATAGTTGGAATAGTCTGTAATGTGAATATTGTAAAAAGAGGTATGCATTAAAAAATAGCGTGAGAAGAGAGACTGATTTAGAAAGGGGTTATTCTATCGAACTATCTCTAGATGGAATAGGATGTTAATCTCCATGAAAGGCTTAGTGCCTGTATTGTATTGTAACTATATTTTCTAGTTGCTGAATAATACAATGGATCTACGCTTTTGGAGTGTGGGATTTTTTACCCAAAAGGGTTTTCCCCACGTAAATCTATGTGTTCATATCTTCTATCCTTTCATTCTTTATGCTTCTATTGTTGAATTTGTTTAATGCTTGTTGATGAAACTGGTTAAAACTTGCATGAACTTTTCTCAGTAGGATTAATGGTGGGAAATGAACTGTCTGATTCCACTTTGTGGCATAGTTGTACGTGTTTTTGAGGCAATCTAAAGAAATTTAAAGCTACTGAAGACACTACTATTCTCAGATGTTCATTATGAGATGAACTCATTTCTCTACAAGTGGTATCAGAGCCTTATGCTGGGATTTGATTGTTCCTGGTGTTTCTAGTTCTGGGAATTCCTTCTGTGAAGATTTCTTAGTTTGGTAAGCTTGAGGAAATCAGAAGGAATTGGCTAATGATTGTTTTTTTGGTGAGTAGAAGGTGATTGCTCATTTGTTTTAGTTTCATTAGATAACACACAGCTTGAAGGATGGTGAAGATGGAGAAGCTGGAGTTGGTCATGTTAAAATGATGTGGTCTGAAGTTCCTAGTTGATAGTGAAATAATCTTGATGCATGGGGTAGGATTCTTTGCTTTGTGTTTGTGTTGTAGCAAAGCTTCTATATTGGGTGTCTGTGTGAGAGGGTCCCTGGTGATGTGGAGAAGCTTGTGTGGTTGTTCAGCCATGGAGTAATGTGCTTATGTTGGGTATTCTTTCCTGGTATTAGAAGACATTGGTTCTTTGCTACCCTGATTGCATGTAGACTATGAAGTTGATCATTGGATGATCTGAAAGCTTCTATAATAGCCAAATTCTCTTAGATGCATGTGCATGTTGGTGGTTATGAAGTTGGCCTACTAGTGGGCCTAGAGTTTGTTGATAACTGAGAGGGGGGGTGAATCAGTTATCCTAATTATTTCTTCTTTTGAACTTTCTTATTAATCAAAGCAGCATTGAATCAAACAAACAAACATTACCATGAAATAAGAAACACATGACACAGTATTTTTGACGTGGAAACCCGATTAAGGGAGAAAACCATGGGGTGATTAACCCAAAGATTATTCTCTGTTAAAAGAATAAGGAATTACAAAATGGCACTTGCCAATTAGGGCTCACTGCCCGAGCACACTGCTCATAAAGAGGCACACTGCCTACAAGGAGACACACTGTCTACAAAAGAATGTTATACAATACTTGAACTGATTGGAAGCATCTACATATGCTAGAGTTCAGTTCCGGTTAGGCTCAGTATACTAATCTGCTGCACTTCATCTTTCCTCTGTTCTTTATTCTGCTATCTTTTCACATACCGGATCTTTCTTACTGCTTCTGCTCTGCTCTGTATTTATTCGCATACACCTTCACATCATCACACTTTTCACAACTAAAATCCATCCTCTATATATATCCGCACTAGTGATTTCATTATCTTTCTAGTCGGCACCCGGAATAATCTATCTTCTCACAAACTCTGTTCTGTCAGCTGAATCCTTGCATATCAAGTAATGCGGATCAAGCATATACTTGTAGATATCATTAATCATGTCGGCCAAACATGATTCATGCCTTCACAACCTTTACCATCAACAGTAACACATCCGGAAAATAGTCTGATACTTTGTCAGTCAGTTCTTCCTCTGTTCTCACTGTCTCTCAGGAATCCGGTACTCAACTATTCATATCTTTTTCTTTGTTCATCACCGGAGGCTAAATCCTTGGAATATACTACTCAAGGTAGTCCTCTTGACTTCCCCAAATCCGAACTGCACCAAGACACTTCCTCTGAGAGATCCGGACCAATCTGTCAGACCTTGCCACATGCTTTGTTCTTGTTCACCGGACCACAACAATCTTCATTCTGACTTCCGGTAGAGACACACCATGACTTGCGGATATGTGGGATGACCTTTGTTGCCATAAATGACAACAACCATGAATCCATATAGTGTCTCTTGCCAACAATCTCCCCCTTTGGCATTGATGGCAACACTTAGTGAAAAATGACTAAGTGTTTACACTATGCTCCCCCTTGGCTGATCCTCTATCTTTATATACAATTTCCAGAACTCCCCCTTAGTTGGATTCCTCATTTTTCACTGCTCCTCACTCCCCCTTTGACATCAATGGCAAAGGGTGGGGTCCGCACACCAAAATTTTCAAAAATTTTCTATACATAGCCGCATATTTACATACTCACAGATACTGAAGAATGTCTGCAAAAGATGTCTTCAGTTGGATCAGTTCTGTAGCCCAACTTTGCTTCATTCTATCCAAAATTGAAATGTGACCACTCAACAAAAATACAAATGCATCTGCCCTTTTTAGATCTTTCGGATCACTTGTCTGGGCTATGATTTGAGCTTCTGCTATGGCCTCATGCATGGCCTCTAGCTTAGGGACAATTAACCCCCTGAGCTCACTTAACCTGCTTATTCTATTTTTCCTTTCCTTCTCCAATTTCTTGATTTCACTCAAGACTGCAATAGTTTGACATTCTTGATTTATTATAGAGGAAGAAAGAGGATCAAAACTTTGAGACAAGCTGAGTAGTGTGTCCTCTTGCTCTTTTATTTTCTTCTCAATGTCCACTGTTACCTTGGACCAGGAGATACAAAATTTGTATATTTCACCGCCATCCTTAAGAGCATTTTTTAAGCTCTTTATCCCAATGTTCATGTTTCTCCTATCATTAATGATCAAACCTTGAACCTCGGAGAACCTTTTATCCAAAAACTCCTTCCGGACCTTTTCTTCGGCTGATTTTTCTAGAGATTCAAAATGTGTATTAACACTGTTGACTAAGGTTTTGAGATTATCGGAAGAGGAGGCTGTGGGATCCTTCTGAAAAGATGGCATGATCTTTTCCAGCACTCCAGATGCTACCTCCATAAGGTCACAGTCTTCCATGTGAGATTTCAGTAGTTTCTCTTTGACTTTCTCATTTGCAAATGAGGCTATTTTCATTGTTTGTACCGGTGACAAAGAGTCAAAATCTAATGGTCCTTTTAGCAGGTCCGGTTCATCAATTTCTATAGTGGCTTTTGTCAAGAATTCTTGAATAGTTTGTGCAGTGTCTCTTGCCAGAGACAGATGTTTCTTCTCTTCTAGAGTTTTGTCCTTTGGAATCTTTTCTCCTTCCTTACTCTTACCACTTTCAGTTGTGGTTTTCTCTGTTGGGGTCTTCTCTTTCTCTGCATCCTTGGTGCTGTCAACCACTTTTTCTTTAACTGCTGCTTCTTTCTCCTGTAGTTTCTCTTCTTCTTGGGATCCAGAGACTGTAGGGGAAACCGGAGGAGAGATGTTAGTCTGTTCAAGGGCCACTTCTTCCGGAGCAGATGATTCCAAGTCCACAGCTGTTTCTGCACCTAAGTCCTCTACAACAGGAAGATTAAACCTTTTGAAGGTTTTCCAGAGAATCTCTTCAGTGTCCTTGGCTACCTTGTCGGTCTCACCAAGCATAAGCTGATTCATCCTTGCTTTGCTCCTGAATTCATCCTTGCAGTCTTTGAATACCATGTTCATTGTTTTGTGATCAATTGAAGGATATAGCTGAATAGCTATCTGTTCCCTGATCTCAAGGTCTTTTGCCATGGCATTGTTCTTTCTTATCTCTAATTCCATCTCTAGGCTCTTTGGGATTTCAGAGATAATCTCAATAAAAGCTTTATTGTAGATGTTCAAGTACCTTATTATAGCTTCTTGCAGGATCTTTTGATCTGCCTCATTGTAGTCATCATAGAATTCAGCCACCGGTTGAAGGTTCCCATCCATAGTGACTGATTTGACTACACTGTCTAGAGACAGAGTGGGCTTTTCAGCAAATTCCTCTGCCATTTCTTCCTTGTCTTGGCCTGTGGAGGGTTTCCCGGATCCTTTCTTCTGCTGCTTCTTTATTTCTTTTACTCCCTCATCTGACTCAGTTTCCTCTTCATCCTTTTGGCTTTCATAAGCCCTTGTGGCTTTTGTCTTAGATCTTTTATGGATGCCTAGACTTCCGGTTTTGAACTTTTGCTTGTGGGAGGTGCAGATCTTTTTGATGATCTGGTCTAGGTGGAAGTTTCAACCGGAACACTTTCTTTACTTTTCTTTTCTTCCTCAGCCTTTCTCCTCTTTTCCCGGCTGGCATCAAGTGCCTCTTTTGAGATGCCTAGGCCTTGAGCAATATGCTCTACTTCTTTTCTCACCTTCCTCTTTATTTCAGGTTCCCTGAGTTCTACATGTATCTTTACACTCAGCTCCTCAAAGGTTCCAAACCTTTCTGCCTTTGGATCTTTGGGCTGACTTAGCATGTGTTGAACATGCAGCTCCACTATTTGTTCATCCACTTCATACCCCATGGGCATGATCCAGACAGTCCTTGGCTCCACTGCCTCCATTAGGCACTGATCAGTGTCCACCATAAAGCACACTGAGTCTTTGTATTTTTCAACAAGAGACTGGGGAATTCTTTCTCTTGCTTGCATCATGCTTTGGAAGTTTTTGAAGTATCCCCACAGGGCTGTATTTCTTGCTTTGGCATCCCCAAGCCCATGTAGATAGTCTCTTATTTGGACTGCAACAGGTTTGTCATTCTGCCATGCCCATCCACTTGATCCAGGCAGCTCATTCATGAAGTAGAAGAATAGACATAATATAAGAGTACCATACTTAAAGGAATTCTTCTTGTCCTTCTTGATTTTCTGTATATTTTCCATTAATTGGCTTAAGAGCAGTTCGTAGAGATCATATTCTGCATTCTTCCTTAGCATTTCATAGGCAGTATACACTGTAGTTTCGGATACAGAATTCTCCCTGCTCGCGTGATAGATCTTGTATCCTATTATCATGGATGCATACTTGATATCCGGATCCGAAATATCTTCAACGGTCATTGCCCTCTTATCAAATTTTGATCCGGTGGCCTCAGTTACAATGTTGTTGTTGACAGATTTGAGGATAGGTATCCCTCTGGAAGAGTATAGACCAGTTACTGCCCTGATTGCCTCTTTTGTGATTTTGTAAGGTCTATCCAGCCATAGGAAGTTGTCATGCATTCTACTCAATACATATCGGACCCATTCTTCTTCTTCAAAGAAGGGGAAATGAATGAATTGATCAAACTGTTTCTTCTGGATACCCTTGTACTCTGGTTTAAGCTCAAAAGCATTGTCTATCAGTTGTTTGTGATAGAGATCTCTCAATTTGAATTCCCCGAATTCCTCAATGCTTGCATGTATGTAAACCCTAATGTCTTTTGTGTGTAAAACTCCATGAGGAACACTGGAAAATGCTCCTAAGGGATCTACCTCCAATGACTTGTATGGATATTTCTTAAATTCAGGTCGGGGCCTATCTGAGATTTTTACTATATTTGGAGTAGCCATTTCTTCAAAAGATTTGTAGCAAGATATCGAAAGTGGAAAATACCTTTTGCGTCTTCGGTTGCACAGAGTGGCTAGATTGATTTCTGTATGTAATGATTTCGGCAAGAGATCTTCGGTGAACTTGATGAGTTTTGTTGCAGAGCTCCGCTTTTCGCTTCTTCTTGGATGTGGAATGATCAAGTGATTGTTGAGAAATCCCTTATATCATTTCACAAACCCTAATATCTGTTTGCAATAAATGCTCCACCTATATTATTCCGGTTTGCCTTATCCGGATAGCTTGGAGTATCCCAGATCAGTTCTGATCTATGAACATCATGCGGATCTTTCAATCATGAATAAATCGAGATGACACATTATAAGAACATCCCAAACATTCTGTCCAGTCTGCAGAGCAAAATAATGTACTTCTGGATCTCTCCAGACCCTTTTGTAGTCCTCTGTCATTCCGGAGCATCTCCCGGAATAGGTCTTACTTGATCGATCACAACTTCTTTGCATCTTCGTGCGGACCTCTGAAATCTTGTCTGGATCATCTCAGGACTTATATCTTCAAACCCTTTACTCCGCATCTTGTATCACATCCAGTACCACTTGATTGGCTGGGGGAACAGGATTTTCTTTGAGTCTCCCCCTGAGCCAGAGCTCACTTTTTAATTTTCGGAAGAAATATCAGCACCAGAGTCTGGTGCAGATCCAACCTCTACATTCTCTGAACTTTTCTTCACCCAAATCTTGTTCATCTGATTCCTAACTTCATCCACATTCATCTTTTGTTTACCCTTGTCTTGATTCTGATTATATACCAGACCTCTTTTGTCCTGATTCTTGCTTTTGCAGACTTTTGCATTATGACCGGACCTATTACAGATTTGGCAAATAACATTTCTTTGCATATTTGACTGATAACCTCTTGATATGCATTTATTAGCCATATGACCTACTCTATTGCATGCAAAGCATCTACCATTGAATGATTTGTTTATTTGCATATTTCTGCATTCATGAGACTTGTGTCCATACCTTTTGCAGTTAAAGCACTGTCCGGAGAAGGATGAATTAGTCTGATTCATTCTCTTTCTACACTAATTAGCTTTGTGACCAAAGTGATTGCAGCTGTGGCAGTATCCATTGAAGGATGGATATCTTTGAGCATTGGGCTGCCTTACCGGAGGTCTTCTAGGCCTATTCCTTGGATTTTCTGATCCAAAATTCTTTTGACCGGATCCGGAGCTTTCTCCTTTCTCATATCCCAAACCATACTTGTCATCTGTCCTCTTTTGACTTCCAAGAAGTACTTCAAGTTGGGCAGAACTTATCTTGAATTTTTCTTTATATTCATTTGCTGTTTGAAGATCTCTTTTGAGAGAGACAATTTGATCCTCAAGTTTTTCTTCATTATCTTTGGCATCTTCAAGATCAGATTCAAGATGTCTGATAATCCTGTCCATTTGGTGGCATTCTTCTGATTTCTCTTTAAGAGATTGTCTTAGATTGTCTTCAGCTTTTCTTTTTTCTTCAATCTCTTGAGTAAACTTTATAGTTCCTGATTCCATTTCATGTCTTAACATAATGACTTCTTTTGATAACTTTTCACATAACTTGGTTTTCTCAGTCAATTCTTCATCTGTATTGCTTTCTTTACTTTGTCTTGCCAATTGTTGGAGCAGCTCCTTTCTCTTTTTCATAGAGAGACTTAATTTGTCTTTTAGTTCTCTCATGAATTCATCAGCCTGTTTGAGTCTTTCCTTTAATTCATTGACTTCAGAATTTGACTGTTCAAGATCCTCAAGGGCAGTCTTGAGTTGCTCCCTTAAACCATATGCATCCATTTGAACTCCCAGATCTTCCTCAAGCTGTTAGGCTCTATTAGGAGGAACTTGGCTTTGATACCAATTGTTGATAACTGAGAGGGGGGGTGAATCAGTTATCCTAATTATTTCTTCTTTTGAACTTTCTTATTAATCAAAGCAGCATTGAATCAAACAAACAAACATTACCATGAAATAAGAAACACATGACACAGTATTTTTGACGTGGAAACCCGGTTAAGGGAGAAAACCACAGGGTGATTAACCCAAAGATTATTCTCTGTTAAAAGAATAAGGAATTACAAAATGGCACTTGCCAATTAGGGCTCACTGCCCGAGCACACTGCTCACAAAGAGGCACACTACCTACAAGGAGACACACTGTCTACAAAAGAATGTTATACAATACTTGAACTGATTGGAAGCATCTACATATGCTGGAGTTCAGTTCCGGTTAGGCTCAGTATACTGATCTGCTGCACTTCATCTTTCCTCTGTTCTTTATTCTGCTATCTTTTCACATACCGGATCTTTCTTACTGCTTCTGCTCTGCTCTGTATTTATTCGCATACACCTTCACATCATCACACTTTTCACAACTAAAATCCATCCTCTATATATATCCGCACTAGTGATTTCATTATCTTTCTAGTCGGCACCCGGAATAATCTATCTTCTCACAAACTCTATTCTGTCGGCTGAATCCTTGCATATCAAGTAATGCAGATCAAGCATATACTTGTAGATATCATTAATCATGTCGGCCAAACATGATTCATGCCTTCACAACCTTTACCATCAACAGTAACACATCCGGAAAATAGTCTGATACTCTGTCAGTCAGTTCTTCCTCTGTTCTCACTGTCTCTCAGGAATCCGGTACTCAACTATTCATATCTTTTTCTTTGTTCATCACCGGAGGCTAAATCCTTGGAATATACTACTCAAGGTAGTCCTCTTGACTTCCCCAAATCCACACTGCACCAAGACACTTCCTCTGAGAGATCTGGACCAATCTATCGGACCTTGCCACATGCTCTGTTCTTGTTCACCGGACCACAACAATCTTCATTCTGACTTCCGGTAGAGACACACCATGACTTGCGGATATGTGGGATGACCTTTGTTGCCATCAATGACAACAACTATGAATCCATATAGTGTCTCTTGCCAACAGAGTTCCTAAACTATTGTTTCTTTTTAAGGATTCTTTGTACTTGCATGTCTCAAATTCATGTTCCTTGGATTTGAGGGGTTTTATAGTTTTTCTTCAAATCTATGGTTATGCATATTCATGATAATTCATTATTCTGGTTTAACCACTATGGGTGTATGCAGACTTTAGGGTCTCCCAGATGTGAAGTGGGTGTGGATGTGCATGGGTGTTGGATGTAACATAGTGTTTTTATAGGTTTTACATGGTCAAGAAAAACTTGTGGTTTTGTGGAGTTGCTAGTAAGCTATTTTCTAGACCTTGGATTTTGGGGTGTTACTAGATGAGATAGTTGCAATTTTTACATGTATGCTTCTTACGTGGTGTTGAGAAGGTGAGATTCTTTCTCTACATGGGAGTGTTGATATGTGATTAGTCACTTAGCATTTCTGTGGTGATGCTTGGTGGATTCCTAGACTATGGTGCTCGGGTTATGGACATGTTTGGGAAATCAGATTTGTGTATGATATGGTGTTTGAGTCATGATTGTCTATAGGATGCTATTCTATTTGAAATCTCAGATTTGCAGTTTCTAGTGTGATAGTGGGTTTTTATGTTATATTAATTGGATCTACGAGTTATACAGTTTGTGGATTAGCTACCCATTGGCTACAGTGGGATGATTCAAAAGTGGACTGTCTATATCCACAAGATTATTTCAATGTTTATGCAGACTTGTTAGCTGGCCTTGTCTATGGTCACTTGTGCATTGGTGTGGTTGCTTTGAGATGAGAGGATGTATGATGTTTAGTAACTGGATATTCGATGGTGGGGACCTGTAGCATGTGTTTCACAATGTCATGAATAGCTTGGATACACATTTTCGTGTAAGCTTTTGACAATGATGGTGTATTTCCTTGGTTTGGAGATCTTGGTGCCACTTGATTTTATTATCACATGGACATGTTAATGTGTGGACCTAGAGGATTTTTAGATTAGGAGATGTTTGGTCATGATGCTTGGAAATTTTAGTTGTCACAGTTCATTGGGAGCTTTAGCAATGACTGCAAGTTCATCATTTGGTGATGGATAATCTTCTTTAGTGTTGTGGATGTTACTAGGAGGAGCTCTTAGAGCCTGGTTCTAAAGAAGGGTTCTTTCGCATTTGCATGAACACTATTTGGAGATGGGTCATCTTCATGATATTGAAGATGTGTAACATCTTGGAGCCATGGAAGACTCATGGAATCTTTGGTTGAGATGTCAGTGGTGCTTGACATGTTATGTTGGTTTAGAGTTTGTTTGTTTTATGTCATGGTATACTCTTGTTTATGCATTAGAGTTTTGGCATGATACATTGCTCTTGAGACCATGCTATGTTCACTTGGAGCATGGAATCTCCTAAGGGGGACAGTAAGATCATGATGTCATGACAAGTTCTTGATTTAGATGATTGGAGCTTTGACAATGGTCTAGTGATTCTCTGTGTTTTGGGTGCATTGGTCATATGCTTGAGAACTTCATGATGGTGCAGTGATGCATTTGGAGTTTAGAATGAGATGATTGTTTGCAGGTGCTCATGGATACATGGAGAATAAGGTGAGGCTATTTTTCTCTTAAGATGAGAGAAGTGTTGTTGAGATGGTCACTCATGATGAGATTTCAATAGAAAGTTCAAGCAGCCTATACCTTGGTTGGATGTGAGTTCAATAGAGACCTGTGAGGAGATTGCTTTTGGAGGAATCATGAAGGCTTGCATATCCTGGAGGAGAATTCTTATTCCCACTCATGGTCTACTCAGTAGTTTATTACTTGAGAGGTATTGCCCATTGTTTCTCTCAGATGTTTTATGCTCTCTTTCATTGACATGGATCTTGAACTACTAATAGATGGTTCTGGAGAATTTGTTGTGAGTGATAGATAGCATGGTTATCTCCTTGGGATTGCATTTTCGTTTATGATGATCATAGGGGATGGTAGTGTGCTGATTTCCTGAGATGGGAAATGGATTAGTTTGATCTTCTCTAGTTTGAGAGGCTTACATCCACGTTAGTTATATGTTATGTTTGATCTTGGTAAGTGGATGGTTGGGTGTTGTTATGGCTTTTCTTTTGGGGATTGTGAAGGAGATCTTACTTGACATAGTTGACACTTAGAGGCGTATGTGGAAGGATTTTCTAGAGTTATATGATGTGCAATGTTTCTCTCTTTGGTCCTAGTTATCTTCCTGGATGTTTGGTTTCACATTAGATTGGTTTGAGGTTTTGTTGGAGCTGTTGTGATCACTAGTTTGTGGTCATGTGTTTTCACTTATATTCTTGGATGATGACATAGAGGTTCCTCTATCTCTTTCCTTTGTTGGGTGTGGAGAACTTGGGAGAGTTCTGGAATAGTGGTGAGAATTGTTCTTGCAGGTTATTTGTTTACAGTTTTGCATATCATTGTGGATGATTCCTTGATGCTACATGATGATGTTTTACACCTTCTATATGGTGCTATTGGTAGTCTTGGTATGCCTTGATCATTTTCAGATTTGCATTACATGATCTGGATGTGTTTGGTTTTCTTTGACTGGTTGACACATGGAGCTTGTATTTGAAGTTGATGGGTTGGCTATGTAGGTGACATGAATTTTCTGATGTGGATACCTTCGAGGTATGAGTGATTGGATTGATTAACACGTGTTGTGTGTGCTATTTTCAATGGTGTGGGTTTTGTTTAGTTGGATGGGAGCAGTCAATTTTCTAGTTGTTCTAGTTGATGTTCTATCTTGTTTTTGGAGGATGACTTCATGGTTGTGTTGATGCTTCTATATAAGCTATGAGCACAGTGGAGTGGTGGCAGTATGATGTATCCTTTACTGTCAATTGGATCTATTATAGGTGACTTGGTCTAGACTATTGTAGATATACCATAGATCATTCCTTTCCTGTGGAGGATGGCTGGAACCATTCCCTGAGATGGTGGATATCTTGGATGTTGTTACAGGTGCCTTTGCTGGTACAGTGATTTCGATCATTGATTGGAACCTAGTAAATTCTTTGTCAAGTGGGAGAATATTGAGAAACAGTGTCTCAAAGTTACTGGCATGTAAGGCTTCAAGTTATAGTGTATCAGACTGATAAAGGAATTTTATAGGGACCAAGTTGCTTGTCTCCTTGATATCCCGATGGAGGGAGCTAGCAACGGATTAGTTGTGGAGTTCTCTTCATCAAAGAGACTTGTATTTATCGATAAGACATTAAGGGTATTCCCCTCAACATGACGATATAGTGAGCAGGAACTAATGTTAGATGCATGGTGATAACATGGTTGTTACCTTGGCGGTGTCGAAGGGATGGTGCTCTGTCACCGGGACATGGAGTACAGTCTCCTCGATGAGCCGATGAGTTATACATTGGTCCTGATGTGGCTGTCTCTCAATGGGTGATAACTATCAACTCAGTGGATGTGGCGGAAGTATAGAAAAGCTAATGCTAAGTTGGCAATGCTTATCACAAATATAGATATGATTGATATGTCTGACTATTTTGGTGGTAGGAACTTCTTAGTGACTCGGCATGTAATATCTATATCGGTGAGAGTTGATCACTTCAATGGGAGTCTCTAAGCTATCCCTTCAATAGCTGACATAAAACATTAGATCTCCATTGGAGTGACTTAGTGTCTTCGGTGGGACTTTGTCTTGAGTCTCTTCAATAGTCTGATGCAGTGTATTGGGAAGTTGATGTGGATGCCACCTGGGAAATGAAGACCGTGGTCAAAGCTTTACTTGTAAAAATCTATATCGGTGTAACTTTGAGAATTCAGGGAGAGTATGACTCAAGTCTCTTCAATGGCTTTGACATGTCTTTGATAGCTAAAACAAATTATGACCATTTCCTACAGGTACTGTATCGATTGGTTTTTGGTATAGTATGGAATGTAAAATGGTTGGAATAGTCTATAATTTTAATACTATAAAAAGAGGTATGCATTGAAAAAAATGTAAGAAGAGAGATCAAGTTAAAGAGGGGTTATAATGTCGAACTATCTCCAAATGGAATAGGATGTTAATCTTCATGAAAGGCTTAATGTTGTATTGTATTGTAACTATATTTTCTAGTTGCTAAATAATACAATGGGTCTACACTTTTGGAGTGTGGAGTTTTTTACCTGAAAGGGTTTTCCCCATGTAAATCTGTGTGTTCATATCTTCTATCCTTTCATGCTTTATGATTCTATTGTTGAATCTATTTAATGCTTGGTGATGAAACTGGTTAAAACTTGCATGAACTTTTCTAAGTAGGATTAATGGTGGGAAATGAACTATGTCCGATTATGCTTTGTGGCATAGTTGTACATGTTTTTGAGGCAATCTAAAGAAATTTAAAGCTACTAAAGACACTACTATTCTCAGATGTTCGTTATGAGATGAACTCATTTCCCTACAATATATATATCCTAGATGCATTAGGAAGGAAATAAGTGGATATGATAGAATAGATAGATAATTCCTTTCCAAAGGCACTTCAATGCCATATCCTTCATGTATGTTGTAACCCAGAAGGTAGGCCTGTGAGCCATTTGGGTATAGCCCACATGTTACTGACATATGAGCATTATAATTGTCTGATATATATTGAGCATATTAATCTTCCATTGCATTCTATTATTATGTTGTTTCCATTGTGTTTACTCTAGCTACATGGTTGGATAGTCCCTTCTTAGGACCCTCCATCCATGACTGTACCAAGTGGTATTAGAGTGAAGTTTGTGAATCCTTTGGGAGTGAAGGCATTTCAGAAGATCTTGTGGTGAATAGAACATTGACCTAAGGTAGTCTACTTGTGTTTGTCAACAAAGCATCGATTGTGAGGTAGTTTCTACCTTGTAGTCAAATCGTTGAATTGAGGTAGTTGTACCAGATCCTAGGAAGAGATACCACTAAGGAGGATGCCTGCTATGGCCAATGTTGCTAGAAGAATGGAAGAAATGATAGAGATGATGAGGAAAATAAAAGTTAGATTGGATGCTGTAGAAGAAGATAGAAGAAGAGGACTAAACCCTAGACATGAGGAGGAAAGTGATGACGAAGAATTTCAAGCTATTGACCAAAATAAAGAAACCCTAGAAGAAGAAGAATTAGATCAGGTAAAGATGTTGAAAGCTATTTCCAAGATTGGTAAGAGACCTAGAATTGAGATTGCAAACTATATCAGAAATTTAAACCCTAAGGAATTGGTTGATTGGATAAATGAAATGGAGGAATACTTTGAATATGAGGAAATTGAATATTCGGAGAGGGTAAGATTTGAAAAAACTAAGTTGAAAGTGTTGCAAGTATGGGCCTAACCGGTGTTGTCATTGATGTCAACATACTCATGTTGCATTAATGAGAAGGATTGGATGAGCTGTGTCCTGAGGATATTGAGAAAATTAGTCTCAAGTAGGAACAGTGAAGAACAGTGATGACAACAAGGTAAAAGTCCAAGATAGGTTGAGGATCAGAGGATGCGGATTAAAGGGTTTGTCAATATGTGTCTGTAGGTGATCCAATAGATATTTCAAAGGTCCACATGAAGATCTGAAGAAGTTATGGCTGCTCAAGTAGAATCGGTTCCAACAGGTGTTTAGAGGTGACAGAGTGACACAGATAGGTCCAGTGAGATCTGGAAATGCACTATCCCATTTTGTGAATTTGAGTAAGTGTTGAGAACGTCCTTATGAAGTGTCAAGTCAATTGGCTTATGGTTTGAAGGTCCGGAAGAACCTATTCTTTTGTGACAGTGATGACAGACTGTGTTCTTGAGGTTCCGAATGAAGGAGAGAAGGATTCCAGTAAGCAGATGAAGTGTGGATGTTCTTGGTGATTTAGGAAAGCTTGTGGTGATCTGTGGATCATTTCCAATTCATGTTGGTGGTCTGCATTGAAGTTAAAGTTTGTATTTGAAGAATAGCCACCAGATGTTGGTGTTCTTCCTGAGACTGGCCGACCGGATGTATTACACGTCTTGCGAATGTTCTTGTAGGTGTTTGCCGACTTAGATGATTGTTCCTAAGTCGATGTCATGTATAAATAAGAGATTGTGAAGTCATTTCAAAGGTGTCTTGTGGAGATGAGAGTGTGGTAGCGAAGAGAAGAACGAAAGGCAGAGCAAGAGTATTGAGCTTAATGGAACTGATTCAAGCATGGTGAAGATGCTATTCTCCAGTTCATGTATGTGATACTTATTTCTTTGTAGACAATTTGTCTCTTGTAGGCAGTGAGCCTCTTGTGAGCAGTGTGCTCAGGCAGTGAACCCTAATCGGCATGTGTCATTTTGTTCTTTCTATTCTTCTAACAAAGAATACATTCTTGGGTTAATCACCCCATGGTTTTTTCCCTTAACCAGGTTTTCCACGTCAAAATCTTGGTGTCTTATGCATTGATGAGTTTCTGCTTTTGATTTGAATGCATTATGTTTCATGTTTAATATACTACTAATCACCAAGAATATTTAAGTGTGTAAATTGGAGAAAGTTTTGCACAACTGATTCACCCCCCCTCTCAGTTGTGTGCCCTAAGTCTAACAGAAAGGACATGCTGCTATTTGGTGGAAAGAAGTTCAATTGGATAGAAATAGGAGAGGAAAGGAGAAAATCATAAAATGGGAGAGGATGGTGATAAAGTTGAAGAGTCACTTCATACCTACTGACTATGAGTTGGAATTGTTGAAGAGATTGCAAAAACCTAAGACAAAAAGAGAAACATGTTAAGGAGTATATTGAAGAATTTCATAAGATGATTATTAGGACATGACATAGTGAAGAAAACAGGGAGAAAGTGGAAAGGTACATAAATAGATTAAGGATAAACATTCAAGAAGAACTAAGTTTGGTGAGGATGACAATAGTAGAAGAAGCATATCAGTTTGCATTGAAGTTGAAGAAAAGATGAATAAGAAACATGAGAAAAGGCAAAGAGGTAGAACATATTCTAGAGGAGAAAGACCATATGCAGAGAAAAACAAGGAGAGTATCCCATATCGGAAAGAAGATAGAGACAGTAATTCATACCAAAGAGATGACAGGAGTTTCTACTGCAACAATAGAGGGAATCATAATTCTTACTGCAATGAAGGATACCGGAGAGATGAAAGAGGATTTAACAAGAGATATAATTCAAGGGAACCTGTTTCAAGTGTGGAGGTGAAGGACACAAAGCATTTGAATGTCATCAAGGGAGTACTAGAAAAAGGACATAGAACAGTGCAAGAGCAAATTATGTGGAGGAAGAACCTGATGGATCACCTAGTTCAATGTGAAAGCCAAAGAAAGGAGAGTCATTAGTCATGAGGAGAGATTTATTTCAAGCAAAGACATCTGAGGAACGACTGCAAAGGAAGAGTTTGTTTTGGACAAGATGCAAATTAGGAGGTAAATGTTGTAAGGTTATCATTAATAGTGGTAGTACTAATAATTTGGTT
This sequence comes from Cunninghamia lanceolata, assembly GCA_027924645.1. Taxonomy (NCBI): domain Eukaryota; kingdom Viridiplantae; phylum Streptophyta; class Pinopsida; order Cupressales; family Cupressaceae; genus Cunninghamia; species Cunninghamia lanceolata. The sequence continues at coordinate 7,790,825 of BSBN01000209.1, forward strand.
TTAGAGGGGACGGTAACAAGGCTAAATCTAGAGAGATTGAAACATTTAAAGCCCTACAAGATAGCATGGATTCAAGATGAGCACACGGTACCAGTGAGTGAATAATGTTTGGTGAAATTTCATATAGGATCTTATGTTGATGAGGTATTGTGTGATATTATCCTAATGGATGTATGCCATATATTTTTGGGAAGACCATGGCAGTATGATAGAAAGGAAATATATGATGGAAGGAAGAATACTTATACTATAACATGAAATGGGAAGAAACATATCTCAATACCTTTGGAAGATGAACCTAAAAGTGAAGTATGTGGAAATGCTAGAATCTATTTGGTGGATGGAAGGATTTTTTTGGATGGATTAAGACATGAGAATTTGTGTTTTTCTTTGATTCCAAAGAAGTGTGGAACCCTAAGTTCAAAAACCACTACCGCAAAAGAAGAAGAACCATCACCAGAGAAGATAACTAAATTGTTGACAGAGTACAAAGATATAATCTTAGAGAATGTACCTAAAGGATTGCCACCAATCTAGAGTATCAGTCATCAAATGGACCTTACACCTAGAGCTAGTTTTCCTAACAAAGAAGCACAATAGATGACACCGGCAGAAAATGCAGAGTTGAATAGGCAAATACAGGAGTTGTTGAGGAAATGATTGATCAGAGAAAGTTTAAGCCTATGTACAGTACCTGTAGTACTTGCACTAAAGAAATATGGAGAATGGAGGATGTAAACAAACTCTAGAGAAATCAATAAGATCATTGTTAAGTATAGATTTCAATTGCCAAGGATGGATGACGTCATGGACTGTTTGAGTGGAGCAAAATATTTCACAAAGATAGACTTGAAGAGTGGATACTATCAGATCAGGATCAGAGAAGGTGATAAGTGGAAGACTACATTCAAGACAAATGAGGGATTGTATGAATGGTTAGTGATGCCTTTTGGATTAACTAATGCACCAAGTGATTTCATGAGATTAATGAATGAGGCTTTGAAGAAATTTTTGGGTAAGTTTGTTATTGTATACTTGGATGATATTCTTATTTTTAGTAAGACAAAGGAGGAACATTTGTGGCATATTAGAAGAGTATTTCAGAGGTTGAGAGAAGAGAAATTGTTGATAAACATCAAGAAATGTAGTTTCATAAAGTAAGAATTGGTATACTTGGGATTTGTGATTTCTATGGAAGGATTGAAGATGGACCCTGAGAAAGTTAGAGCAATTGTTGAGTGGCCAACACCTGTGAACATTGGAGAGGTAAGATCATTTCATGGACTAGCAAGTTTTTACCAGAAGTTCATTAGAAATTTTAGTACTATATGCACATCAATGATAGAGAAAATGAGGGGTGATAGAAAGGATTTAAGTGGACATCAGTAGCAAATAAGAGTTTTGAGTTGCTAAAGCAAAAGGTGATAGAGCAACTAGTGTTAGCACTACCAAATTTTAACAAAGTATTTCAAGTAGATTGTGATGCCAGTGGAAATGGAATAGAAGCAGTGTTAAGTCAATAAGGGAGACTAGTAGCATATTTAAGTGAAAATTTGAATGATACAAGGAGGAGATATTCAATTTATGATCAAGAGTTATATGCCATAATTTGTTCAGAGTTGTAGAGTTTGTCAAGTTGCAAAAGTGAGTAGTCAGAATACTGGATTGTACAAATCTTTGATAGTACTAAAGAGACCTTGGGAAGATATAAGCATGGATTTCATATTAGGTTTTTCAAGAACACAGAGGGGATATGATTTTATATTTGTAGTAGTGGACCAATTTTTAAAGATGGCTCATTTCATTCCTTGTAAGAAGACAAATGGTGTTGTACACATTGCTAAACTATTTTTCAAGGAGATTGTGAGATTGCATGGATTACCTAAGAGTATAGTTTTAGACAGGGATATAAGATTCATAGGATATTTTTGGAGGACATTGTGGAAGAAGATGAAGATAGACCTAAAGTTTAGTTCAGCATTTCACCCATAGATAGATGGATAAACTGAAGTGGTAAATAGGCGTTTGGGTAACTTGTTGAGATGCTTAGCAGAAGACAAAGTAGGAAATTGGGATCTAATTCTACCACAAGCAGAGTTTGCATACAATAATTTAGTGAACAGAAATACAGGGAAGACACCATTTGAAGTTGTGATAGGAGTTAAACCTAGAGGATTAGCAGAGCTAAGAGACATCAACATGGATAACAAAAGAAGTACAGAAGAAGAAGAATTTGCAAGATACATGGAGACACTACATAATCAGGTTAGGAAGCATTTGGAGGAGATTAACAAGCATAAGGAACAAGCAGATGAGAAGAGGAGACATAAAGAATTTTTAGTTGGAGATGAAGTTATGGTATATCTAAGAAAGGAGAGATTTCCAATGGGGACATACAACAAGCTGAAGATGAGGAAGTCTGGACCATGTAGGATTCTTAAGAAGTTTGATTCAGGGAATGCATATGAAGTGGAGCTACCAAAGACATTTTATATATCACCTATTTCAACATTGTAGATCTATATCAGTATCATGAGGGAGAATCAAGTGACAGCCTTGAAAATAGATTGAAGGACCAATTACCACAACAACAACTAGAGCAGATGGAGCAGATTTGGGATAATAGAATTGGATGCAGCACTAAAGGCAAGCAATATAAGGAGTATTTTCTTAAGTGGAAAGAAAGACTGAAGGAAGATTCATCATGGATTTCTTAGGATGAGGTAGACTACCTTCGTTTTCCTCTAGCCCCAGAAAAGTGAGGGACTCACTTTTTTTCAACAACCCTAGTTGTTTGATGCAGGAGCATCCCAGGTTGAAGAGCAATCTTGCATCAACCAAAAATATTTTCTTTCTTTCCTTTTCTTGCATTTTAGTAGTACTTTAGTCATTTCCAATTCAAAATTTTCTACCGCATCATCATTTCAAAGCTCACGGAGCAAGAGTTAGCTTCTATACCATGTTAGCTACATCATACTCAAATTTCAAGAGATTTGGACATGTTTGTGGAAAGTTATTTCTATTAGAAAATCCTCAGCATTCACAGAACAAAGCATTTAGCAATCAGTTGGAGCATACAAAGTTTGTGGAACACTTTCGTGACTTGTGGAGCCTAATGAAACATCACACAAGGTAAATTGGGACTATATAGACCTTCATGGAGAACCACATCAAGTTTCATTCATCGCGGAGCATTACCAAGAGTTGTAGGCTGGCCTACATGTTTTCTATATGTTTCATCATTCATTTGAGTTTAAGACCTCTTAAGGCTGACACAAAGGATTCTATGAGATGGAGGATGATATATATATCCTAGATGCATTAGGAAGGAAATAAGTGTATATGATAGAATAGATAGATAATTCCTTTCCAAAGGCACTTCAATGACATATCTTTCATGTATGTTGTAACTTGGAAGGCAAGCCTGTGAGCCCTTTGGGTATAGCCCTCATGTTGCCAACATATGAGCATTATAATTATCTAATAAATATTGAGCATATTAATCTTCCATTGAATTCTATTATTATGTTGTTTCCATTGTGTTTACTCTAGCTGCATGGTTGGACAATCCCTTCTCAAGACCCTCCATCCATGACTACACCACACTATTATTCCAAAGCACTCTCCTTTCTAGAGTCTTCTCCTTCCTTTCCTTTTGGAGCCTCTTTCTTCTTTTCTTTCTAGATTTTCTCCCTTCTTTTATGGAGTCCATCCTTCCAGTGTTGTAGAATCATGTTTGATAAAATAGGTCTTTGCAGCCACAAGACATTAGTACTTGAGTTTTTTTTGACCTAGAAAAGAAAACAAAGTATTGTACATTATTTTTAACTAGGTAGGCAATAATTTATCATAAAGTCAATCAGATATTAGCATGACAAGTTCATTAGGTTGTGAAGGGAGGTTATTCAATTAGATATATGATGAGGTTGATTTTCACCTCATCATTTCCCTCCACTCCTAAGATTGTGCAAGTCCTCCTGATCTCTACTATGAAGATTCCCTTGCTCTACTCTGCCTCTCTGCTTCCCTCTTCTTGTTGTATTCCTCAAACTTCTCACTGTTATCATACACTAAGTGCACGCTATGGGGTCCAATTCTCTTGGATCAAGAACAAAACCTTTACCAATTTTTACTCTGTTCCTCCATCGCTGAAACTCCCATTCAAATTACTCACTGTTAACATGTATTGGAGAGGCTGGTTGGAGCAACAATGGTGGCTTAAATCTCATACCAATCCAACTTTCTCTTAGTTCATGGATTATTTATAACACTACCTTAGCTCTTCTGAATGACCACATTAAATTGCATGGAGAGATGATTTCTCTTCTTTTCAGATGGACAGGCAAAGTATTGTGACTTTCTTCACATGTTGTGAAGGCATTTTAAGTAACTGAGGAATGACATCTTTCAAGGATTGATAACATAGTTTTAGACTTTCATTATATTTTTCTCTCATTATAGGAAATTTGACTATCCTTTCAAATTCCTCCTTGAATGCATTTGTCTTGTGGTATTGATGCCTCATTAGTAGACCAACAATCTTTTCTACTTGACAACATTCCTTAGTTCTATCTTGCCAGGCTATCTAGTTTTGCAGAGTGGATATAAATGATCTCAATTGTACCTCTATTACAAACAAATTAATGTAGAATTTTGTGTCTTTCAAGAAATAAATTATGTGTGAAAAAGTCACACAAATTTTTTTTCTATTCTAGGGAAGCTATTTTTTAAGCTTCCATAAACTCCTTATCAACTGTGTCATAAGGTAAACTGTATCTGATTCTTAATAATTTTCAACATATCATTTGCTCATTTAAAAACATATAGTACATTCTTGAGGGTTTCCTGCATGCTAGAAGGAGTTCTCCAATCTTGCAATATTTTGTTTTTTCCTCATATAATTGGTCATACTTATGTTGTAGTATTACAAATTCTATCTTCAGTCTATTATTTTTAGACCCTGCTTGCCTCAGAAAGTGACAATATGATATCCAAGTTTGCAATAGTATAGGAATGTGTACTTGGAACCACTCCATTTTGGTTGGTTTAGTTTGGCTTTCCTTGTCTTCCATGGGTGGTTTTTCCTTGATTTCTTGGAGTTCCTCTTCCACTTCAACAACTTGACTAATTGTGGCCATCATTGCTACTTGATTTCCTTGATTTTCTTCCACAAATGCTACCAAAGTACTTGCTAGGTTGTTTGTAAGAGTTTTGATTTGTTTTTCCTTTCTGGAAAAATATTATATAGCTCTATATTTTGAGTTGTTTCTTCTAGTCTTTCAGGTGACTTGTTCACCTATTACTGTAAGTATGCAATTTCTTCATCTTTGTCTACCAGTAGTGTTTTTAATTTTCAATTTCTCATTTTTGTTGCAAAAATGTTTGCTCATCTTGTAAAACTATCTATTCTAATTGTATAATTGTCTACTTAGCCTCAAATAGTTCAACTGTTTGGTGCTTCTACTAAAGTTCTTGTTGATTTTCAATCTCACTAGCTTCTATAGTTATTTCTGGAGTTTCTCCTTTATTGGGCTCTCTTGAATAGTAATATCCTGTTCATCCTTGTTTTTTATTATATCCTCTTCCAAAATTGTATCATCTTTATGTCCCAGGGGCTTGCTATCATGAAATTTGTGTGTTTCCAGAGGAGGCTTAGAAGATTCATGCAACTCCAAAAAAATAGAAGTATCTTTTGGAGTTGCCCTAATAACTTTTCAAGTTGTTTTCTCTACTTCTACTGAGATAGGAGTCACTCCACAAGCTATTATTTCTATTTCCACAGATACACAAGTCTCTTTAGGGATTGTTTTCTCTATTTCCATAGGGATAGGAATCTCTTTAGAAGCCATATACTCTATTTCCACAAGAACATAATGTTAGAATGATGATTACCGTTGCACCAAAAGATTGACTTGTTAATGCCTGATATAACCATCATAGTTAATGAATCCGTAGGAGGTGGTTACGCCTTGTCACGAACCCAAGCACTGTGCTGCATAGCACAAGGATACCAAGGGTGCACACCTTGCAACGATCCCCCCAGCACACGCAAGGTGTTCGAACCTGTGACCCGGGCTTTGATACTAATTTTTAGAAAGACGATTGTCGTTGCACCAAAAGATCAACCTGTTAATGTTTGATACAACCGCCATAGTTAATGAATCCACAGGAGGTGGTTAAGCCTTGTCATGAACCCAAGTACTATGTTGTATATCATAAGGAGACCAAGGGCACACACCTTGAAACACATAATTCTCTTCCAGAGCTATCTGCTATGTTTCCATAAGAATAGAAATTTCTTTCAGGGATATTGTTTATGTAGACACTTAAAATTGTCCATGTCTTGCAACATCACCTTGTGAGACATCTTGCAATGTTTTGTCCTAGGTCCCTTGCATAATCCCACTCCTAATCCCATCCTAATCACCTAGCCAATTAATTAAATAAATCCTATTTATTTAATTAATTCCCATTCACATGTCCCAACTAATTCAAATAAAATATTTGAATTTATCCTCACCTCTCACCACATTCCAACACTTGTCCACCTCTCAATTGAGTCAGGTGTGGTACTACAAATTTCATTTAATACACTTCACATGTCCCACTAATTTAAATAATCTTTTATTTAAATTAGGTCTACCCTACACTTGTCACATGACTATAACTCCGTGACGAGTGGGAAAACCTAATCAATCCTAACCATCCATATCATTGAAATCAACTTTTGATCTCAACCATTCATTCAAATCAATCACTTTCTATAAATCAACCCTCTGACAAGCCATTTGCATGCATTAGTTTTCTAGTAGCCTCATGTCGTCAAAATGCCATTAGATTCTTTCACATTTAGCTTTTGAGCACCATTATGCTGCTGGAAAGAGAAACCAACATTCCTCCCACAATCGTCCTTCAAAATCTTGCATGCCTATGTGAGGTTTAGAAGAGCAATGGAGATAAATCAAATCTAGCTTGGAGATCGGTTTGCTTTGCTCTTGTTTTGATTTTCATGCTAGTTTTTACTCTATCGTGCTAGTTAGGGTTTAATATCTTGTTGTTTTAGTTTTAGACATAATTTTTAACCCTAGTTATAAATGGTGAACTCAACGTGAATCTTGCAAATCTAACATTTTTTGTCAATTTTAGGAACTCAACTTTTGTAGGTTGCTTACAAGCCTGAAACAGACCTCACAGTTGTGTTTGGGAGGCCTCACAGGTGAAGATTGACATAATATACCCTAAGTTTTGCTTACTGTGAAAATTTTTATTTTTTTTAAACAATTTAGTACGATAGTCTATACTATATGGATCCGTACAGATCTATACCATACAGACAAGTTGTACCATTCTGTGCAGGTCTCCTATCAAATTTCTAGCTAACGTTGTTAGTATTGCAGGTTTAATGTTTTCCTCCATTACAAGTTTAGTGTTTTTCTAGTTGCATGTTTAATATTTTGGTTGCAGATTAAAAATTTTGTAGGTTTAATATTATTGGTAGTCACTGCAACTTAAGACCCTATCTCTACAGTCAGCTGTCATCTTGAAACTTGTCGCCATCAGTTTCAAAAAAACCCTAAGCCATTGCAGTCCTCTGAATCCTCTGCTAACGACCTCTACTTAAAAACCATAGACCTTCGCTGCTTCACATCCCGCCGTCTCCATTGGTTTAAGCCTTCAAAAATTCTTTTTCACTACCTACACTACATTGCCCATCCACCTTTAAAAAACCCTAACCTCCATTCAAAAAACCCTAGTCCCCCGCTTTACTTAACTAACAAGCACTCACTGCAACTACTTTCGAATTCCCCGTCACATCTTTCAGACTCTATTCACCGACCCACCTCTTGCATCTAATGGAAACACTAGAATTGCCACCACCCTACCATCCATCACTCCCATTAGTGAAACCTTCCACCATATTCATAAACCTCATCGAAACCTCTATTTTGTAGGTCGACACTGACCATCCACCAACCTCTGTCCCCTCTTCACACAAGCATTTGTTCAGGCTCTTGGGCATTTAGTTGGATTTAGGTTTAGGTCACATTAAGATCCAAGGACTGTCACCCTCAACAATAAATTTCAGCCCATACGCTCAAGCTTTGGTCATTGTTGTGACCAGGGGCCGCCGGTCCCCTATCTTTACTTTTTTTGCATAGGCTTAGGCCCTGGTCACATGGGTGACTAGGGACCTTAAAAGCCCTAACCACAAAACTGACTACCGTCTTCAACCGTCAGTCCATGTGACCACTTTTATTAAACAACTAGCAATTAAGTTCAACTTGCCAACCTGCCTATTGTCTTCTACATGCCCTATTTTTTTCTTTTCCTCATAACTTTGCCGTACAGAGTCAAAAATTCACAAACAAGGACACATTGGAAAGTTGACTCAGCCAATTTCATAGTGGTGGAGGTTTCATTAGGTGACTATACCATTTTGGCTTTTTTTTTAGTCAAAGTCAACGTTCCTTTATGACCTTCAAATGAAAATATCTTGAGCAATTATCTGTTTTTCACAATTTTTTTTTAGAACTACATAGAATCTCCTAAATTTTTTGTTCATGACATTAATTCTACTATATCTATTCATCTTGATTAGATTTATCAGATTTCTTCATTTTCACATAACGCTTTCACTTGCAAGTTTACTTCTTCTTTCTTCAATTTTGTGGCTTCTAGGTGATCATATGGAGCTATAGCAACATTTGCATCAATCATAACAAGAGTTTAAGGATGAAAATATTCAGGTGCACTCCATTCATTATTCATCTCTTTTCATTTCTTCATAAGCATTGTTTACAAACACACTTCAATTTGGGCATAAAAAGAACATTTTTTCTCTCTCACATTTGGATTTGGGCATTTAAAAAGAACTCTTGTCTTCAATCACACATTCCAATTGGGCTTAAAATGAATCATTGTCTTCCATCACACATTTAAACTTGGGATTAAAAGAACAAGTGCTTGCATTGCTTGGTGAACTTAGGTGAGATTAAGGGTGTGTATGCTCTTCTCATGCACTTCATGCAATCTTGAGAATCAAAAACACCTTTCATCCATTCAATTTCACACCACACATTTCATTTTCTTAAAGGGAAATTAACAAGTGCGAGTGTGAATCAAGTGTGCATGTGTATACTCTCTCCTTGTACCGCAAGGTGATCTTGGAGATCAAAAACACCTCACTTGGTTTGCTTTTGTCATACCCTTCTTAGGAGGCCTGCTTGGAGACACACCACTCTAAGGGATGACCTCAACTCTAGTGTTCTGGTGGAGTATAAATAGTGAGGTGTGAATCGAAAGACACCCTCTTTGGAAGTTGAAATCTTGCCATTCAGGCTAAGCCCCAAATAACTTTATACCTTTGGGAAGTGAAGGTGAAGGGTGGGTTACCCCTTTCTCCTGGTTGTTTGGCACTATTTCACTTTTATTTCATGGAAATGGGCCCCCCATACCTTGAGTATATTGGGGACATCCTTAGTGAACTTGTGAAACCTAGATTAAGACCTAATTGGCCACACCCACTTGACTAATCTAGGGCTTTTTGATGTGTCTTCAAGTGCTTGCTTAATCATCACATTCTTCAATTTTCAAAGTCAAAATTACTTATGTGTCTTGCACAGGTGATTCATGTGTGTACATGTGTAATTATTTGTTTGAAAATTACCACATCAAGCTATAAACACAAACACTTAAGAACTTCTTTCTAAACATTTTTTCCAACACAGTCATCCTAGTCCTTTCATCCTATTCATAACCCTAATCATCCTTGTCATTCACCTAATCCACATCTTAATCATCCTACTTGTCCTTCCTCATCCAATAAATTTCATCCTAATCATATCCAAGTCATTCTAATCATATCTTCATCATTCAACCATAATCTGAATCATTACACATCATCTAATCATCATTCAATCCTACTCCATCCAATCAATCACATCCTATCCTATCCTAATCATTACACAATCATCCTCTTTATAATCCAATCAACATCATTCTAATCATTATCCTAATCATAGTCCAATCAATTTCATCCTAATCACATTGTCCTAATCACCCTTCCTAATCACATCCTATCTATCCTAAACATTCCACATCGTCATCCTAGTCCTAGTCAAGCACTTACCAAAATGGTTTTGATCCTTAGCAAGTCTATGCCCAATCAAAATCCCAATCTCATACTTCAAGGAAGCCCTCCTAATCCAAATCATGAAGACAAACTAAAGCTGAAAATCATACTTAGAGGAGGCCCTCCTTCTAATCCTAAAGATGAGACAATTGTAATACCTAAGCTTATACTTCATGGGGCCCCTCCTCCTACTTCCAATGATGACAAGAACTATGTGGCATACCTTGAGGAACAAGATGAAATGCAAAGACTTAAAGACATGTGTGACACCATGCCAACACTAGAAAACAAGGTCCTAGCACCACAATTACAAGTCTCATTCAAACACTTCACCAAGTACCACAACCCCTAGACCAACAAACCATACAATGATTGCAAGCCATCATTCAAAAATTTCAACAAATACAAACACCTCAAATACAACACCTCGTATTCCAAGCCCAATAATTCATAGCCACTTGTCAAATTCAACCAACACAACCTCGACCACAAATTTTACCTCAATCCTATGTGTCATCCCCCTCCACTTCATACCAACCTAATCCGTCCACTTATCATGCCAATGCCACATCAACCTATCCCACTTATTTTCATCCCAACCAACATTCATATCAAGTCACATCCAAACAAGCACATGTGAGTCTAAGTCACCCTTCGAAACAAGATCAAATGCCCTCAATCCCTCATGCCACCTTTGACAAGGGGAACACTAGTCTAGCTTATCCCACCTATAAGTATGTTATACCACCATCCAATTGAATGCCTATCCTAAAGCCACCATGTCCTAGTTCTAACCCATCAAACCCTTCATTACCCCCACTATCATCTAATCATCCATCAACTTCATGACCTAAGTTTAAACATTACAAAAGTAAACCCATGGAGAACCAAATCCATCAATTCATTCGAACCATTTGACCTTCCACCTAATCAAAGCCCTAAGTCTAATCCATACAACACCCCTTTTATTCCTCCACCATGGGACCTATCCACTCCTAGTCCTAATCCATCCAATCCAATTAGCGCTCAACCTAATCATGATCATAAGCCTACACCATCCACCCTCATTACCCATCCATTACACACCCATACACCTACAAAGCATGTGATCCAAGGGCTATTAGAAAGGAATCAATCATCACCATGTCATCAAAGTCCTATCCATGAGCCTACCAAGGAACCTTCCAACATCATGTCGATTCCTACAACCCCTTCATATAGTCCACAATCCCTTGAACCTATTGAAGAGTCTCCCCCATTGAGTACAAGTCAACCTCCATTAGGATTCTATGTTGTTGACCATCTAGAACATATAAAGCCTCTTCATGAGTCATCCACTTCCACTTCCATTCAAGCAAGTCAAAAGATATGTCAAGGGTCTAATCCAAGGCATGTGTACACATCAAGCCCTCACTCTAATCAAGATCAAATCACTTTCATCCAACCCATCCATAACATATATCTTTTCCATGATCAAGACATTATTCATGATGAAGAACCTATCCATGAGCAACTTGATCCTATTCATACCCACACCACCATTCATGAGCAAGACACCCAAGATCCACATACTCCACCTCATGAAAGTCTTGTTGACCTACTTGAGCACTCACCCCATTTCATGGCCTTCCTTCAAAGAAAAGAAACTTCTCCACCTATCCATGATACACCAACATCCACTTGTCATGATGAGACACATGGCTCCCAAGCAAGCATAGAAGATCAAACAAATACCTTGGATCTTAGTGGACACAATGGTAATCAAGATCCTAATAATCATTCTACATCCAATATCGATCCCATTTCAAGTCTACCATCATATCCCCTTGGCCTATCTACCTTCATTCATGAATGTTGCTCCTTAGGACAACAACAACCATTATCTACCAAATCACCTTCTCCATCAAATAATCAGCTCAAGTCTAATGTTCAAAACACACCTAGTCCCATTGTCCATCACGTGCTCCAAAACATGAATTATCAAGGTAATGGCCTAGGCCTTCATGAACAAGGTATTTTGGATCCCATCCATGTCAATGTCCCTCTATGCTCATATGGCCCCTGATATACACCCCAAGGTAATCAATCTCAAGAAGTTGGTACTTCCTCCATGCCTCCTAAATCCATCACTTTCCATCACAAATCCTATCATGTACCCAAAACATATGTTGACATTCCACCTCCATCATCCTACAAATGTCAAAAGCATGTGACCATACACCTTCCTCCATCCACTTTACCTCCACTTCTTCCAACTCCTAATTTCCCTCCATCCACTTTACCTCCATTGCTTCCAACACCTAATATCCCTATCATCCATAAACCCCCTCACATTCCTAATCATGACCAACAAATGCATGCATTGTCTAAACATAAAGCTTCCACCCAACCCATGGGATTCAAAAATAAACATTTGGATGCCTCTACCTATAAAGAAAAAAATCCTAAAAATCCTCATGCCTTAGGGCACAAATACAAAAAGTCAAAGAAAAGTACATTCAAAAATCTACCTAAGCCCATACCTCAAAAAGGAAAGTTCAAAAACAAAATGGTATGGGTCCCTAAGAAAAAAAGCAAGTCAAATGAAGCATCCACCTCTTAAAAATCCCATTTCATTCAAAAGTCTCAAATTCCTCCATCCCACAAGCAAAACAAAAATCATAAAAATACTAAGTCACTACATTTACCATCCCCTAAGCAAACATCACCATTTCTTCCTACACCTCCTTCCAATCATAAGCTTCACTGTTTATCACGATGTGTGCAACCATTGGTCATGGTTCCCTTCCATTATGTAATATTTCCACATACCTCCATCTCCCCATCCTCCACCCACTATCCTACATACCTTCCCAATCACCTCCCTATGGTCCATGCTTTTGGGTAAAATTTTCATCCATCCTTGCATAAGTCCTGCATAATCCACATCATAATCCACTATCATTCCAAGCAATAAATCTCAAATGCAAGTCAATCCTTTATCCATACCAATTAAGTCACTCAATTTTGTCAAATTATCCAATTGCATCAATGGTCTTGATCCTAATCTTAACGTAAACTAAATCAATTAATCAATCATTAATCAAATCCTTGTGTTGATTTACATGGACAACAACACTAGTGTCAATCAATCAATCAATTGTCTTATACAGGATGTTGCATTGTCAAAACTAGACCAGGCATCTTATACAGCATGTTTCATTTCCTGAAACCAAACTGAAGACAAGGAAAACTACAAGGTTAGAAAACACAAATGAAATGCATAAAACTAACCATTTATACCTTGAAATCTTTCTTCTCCTTGATAAGGTTGAGGAGATTTGCACACCAAGACCCTCATAGCTTTACCCAAGTAGATGATTTGTTTGTGGATTGCTCTTTGACATTCAAAATAGCATGATAAGGGATTTGATGATAGATTGGATGGAGATTGGCTATGATAAAGACAAGATGAGATTGAGCTATGGATTGGGGAATTATTTTGGCATTATGATGTTAGGATGAGATGACAAGATAGAAATTTTGGCATAGTAAGGATGCTATGAAGAAGTTATTTAAATGTCTTGGGTGAGGGCTCTATTTATAGATTTTTGATAAAAGGATGGAGGGTGAGGATTGAAAGTTTAGATCAATGGCTAGGAATGTTTGAGGATTAGGGTTTGGATTGGAGTTGTAGTCTTGTGACAAGTGTCACAAGAGGGTTGAATAAGAGAGATCAAAGGCTAAGATTTGGTCAATAAGATTGGATGGATCCCATTATTTGTGAATTTTAAATTCACATGGGGAAGGGTGATGAGAATTAAAATGAATTAAAAATTCATTTTTGGGAAGAGTTGGATAAAATGTGTATTTTTAATTCACATGTGGAAGAGTTCCATTAATGGATACTAGGACAAGTTAGATGGAGAGGATAAAATGTGAATTTTTAATTCACATGGGGAAGAGTTCCATTAATGGAGACTAGGACAAGTTTAGGTGTGTAAGAGCTCATTTAATGGAGCTTAGGACAAGTGATAATAAAAAATTACTTTATGTGGAATAAAAATTAATTTTTTATTTGTGGGGTTTAGGAATGACTGTTAAGTAAGATTTGACCAAGCTAATCAAGGGGATTAACTTAATTAATATGGCTGGAGAAAATTAGTAAACAGGTTAATGGAGGGTTAAAATTAATTAAATAAGGGTTTATTTAATTAATTTAGGTCTAGGGGTCATGTAGGCTAGGGTAGCTAATTAAATAATCACTATTTAATAAACTAGGTTGATTAGTAGGGTAGATTAATCAAATAAGTATGATTTATTTAATTAATCAAGGTTTAGGAAGATGGAGAAATTAACTAAATAATTTTTTAGAATATTTATTTAATTAATGAGGGATAGTGTTGTAAGGTTTAGTGATAAATTAGATGAATTAATTTATCACAAGGGATAAATTAGGGATAATGGATAAATTAACTAAATAAAATGAATTTATTTAATTAATTGGAAGGGATAGTGATATGCAGATGTCAAAGGTGGTCGAAGGGTTAAGACATTTTTAGGTGTCTACATTTCCCCCTCTTTGAAATGATGTTGTGACTAAGTAACATTATTTCAAAGAAGTTTAAAATATAGAGTTGGATTGGATAGAAAAAGATTTTGTCTTAGAAGAATAGGATTAGGTTTAGGGATGATTGGTAAGGGTGATGCCCCCTCAAGAGGACATGTGGGTTGCAAGAACATGGGAGTGCTCTCAAAATGGATGAAACGGATTGGTTGAAGTGGTTGGAGGATATTGGATGAGATGAAAGATTGATCATTTTGGGTAGATTGGTTGATGGATGATTATTGTGCTGAAAATGATTTGGAGCAATCCTAGGTTTGCTATAACAAAGTGAATATTTCACCAAGGTATAGAAGACCAGTGTCTAGACGAGGGAAGGGGACTCATAGCATAAGTCCTTAATACACAAAAGGCATGAAGAACCTTAGATGCAAAAGGATATCAATATGCTAGAACTGACCCACTAATCCACAAGATATGAAAACTATCTTGGAGTAATGAGACCAACCCATAAGCATAGCATACAAAACCAAGACTATGCCCCATTCTAGATATTTTTGCCACATACCATGATATAGTGAGATCAAGGTAGTTTTGATGTGATCTTTGAATAGGACAAAAGATAAAAATCAATAACGAAAAGACCAACTAGCCCAACAAATGACCATTGTATCTCTTGCCAAGATGGATGATGATAGGATGAATTCTGCCTACTATAGTAATGATATATCCTAAGGTAGGAATATATGGATGATTGGATCATGCCCATCATAGGAATGAAATATCCTAGGGCATGGTTTTGATGTTGCAAGATTGGCACAAGATACAATGGTTACAAGTTGTGGTCGATGCTGATTTGATAGTTGATTTTGGTTATGGGATGATTGCTTTGATAGGTGATGCAATGATTTGGATATTGTGTTTGGATCTAGTGTAAGCTCAGGGGATAGGGACCATCCAAACAGATTGGATGGGTGCATCTTATGTACTTGAGTACTAGAAACTTCCTTCATATTCCATACTGCCTACATACTCTGTATCCACAGGATCAAGGCACATTAAGATGCAAGTGGTGATGATATGTAGTTCTGATTTGTGATGATGATGTGGGATGATTGATTAGTGATAAGATGTTTAGGTTGGTGATGAGATGTTGATAGAATGATGTTGATTTTGGGATGGATATTTTGGGGATTTTGTGGATATTTTGATTTTTTTAGATTTTCTAGATTTTATATTTTTTTGGATTTTTTTTATTTTGGATAGGAATAGTTTATTATGAGATGGTTGCATTGGATTTCGTTTGGATAACCTTTGTGCTAGATACCAATGACAAGGGAACACCAAGTCTAGAGGTGAAGGTGATGGGGTTGGATAGGGGGATTGGCGATGAAAGATGATGGATAGGTGATTCATGATAGATGAATGGACAAGCAATAGGGATGCATGTTAGATAGATGGAAGATGGGGATAAGGATTTTCTCCAAGGGCTAGGTTACAAGGAATCATATGCCCCATACATGATGGACTCATGTTTGGATGGATGGACTTTATAGTAGATAGATGGATGGAGGATATGCTTGGAAAGGGACGTATGCCGAGAGGTGTCCAAAGCATGTTTTTGATCTTTTGCCTAGGATAAATAGGGGGATGGTGGATAGGAATATGATAGGATAAGGATGGATGATGGGTAATATATGCAAAGGATGAAGGATATGATTTTGCCCCCAAGTATAGGGTACAAATGGATGGGAAAGGGATTACGCATGATGTCCACAAGGTGTTTTCATCACGGTACTTGCCCAAGGTGCCACAAGGAGTGGTTTTCACCATTGGACGGATTTTTTCTCTTTACTTTTTTCTTGATTTTTTTTTTCCTTTTTTTTTTACGGAATGGGAACTCTAGCATCTGTTTCCGTAGCAAGTGGAAGATGGTCCCATGTTGGATAGCATTATGGATGACGATTGCATGGATGTTGGTAGATAGGAGAAGATGGAATGAATGGTGGATAGTGGATTATGATGTGGATTATGTAAAGTTTATGTAAAAGCATGTACCAAAGGGATGTGATGGGGGAGATATGTAGGATAGTGAATGAAAGATGGAGAGATGGAGGTCTGTGGGAATGCCATGTGGTGGAGGGGAACCAAGACCAATGGTTGCACACACCGTTTTGGATTTTGATGCTTGTATTTTGGATGGGGGATAGGTAGTAATGGGGATTGGGATAGGGGATTTTTGGATGGTCGATTTGGGGTTTTAGGGACCCAAATAGACTTAGGAATTATGGGATATTTAGATGGGGAGCAGGATGTTTGGGATTTTTGAGAGTTGGAGGTGGATGCCTCATTTGGATTGTTTTCTTTTTGCTTAAGGACCCATACCATGTTGTAAGTATGTGCCTAATCGGTGTTGTCATTGATGTCAACATATCTTTGTTGTCATTGGTGTCAACTGTATCCTATTTTGTAATTTTTTAGAACCTTTATATGTTGAGGATATTGAGAAAATTTGCCCCTCCAGAAGAAATAATGAGTTGCAGTAAATTGTAGTGAAGAACAGTGTGTTGCTGATAAAAGAATAGTGCAGAAGATTGCTTCACATTTCTTGTTGATTGAATATCTTGATCTGAAGATTGGAAGTTATTTAGAGGCATGTTTGAAGATGCTAAATCCTGAATTTGAGCCTCCGGTATGAAGAATTGAGTTAGTTACATTCACCAGAGTAAAATATGTTTTTTCTGTTCATTCACTGGTGTCTGGGAGAAAGTATTTTGCTCTGCATTCCTCCGCAGTTATGTATTTCAGTTTGTGGTTCTAAAGTGATGTCTAGGATGATGATATGCACCTACAATTGTAATGGTTCATGTTTTGGCGGTCCGCAAGTGATCCTTCTTTAGTAACAGTTGATGACAGTTGAGTTCTTATGCTTCAATTGGAGAAATCTCATGGTTTGAGTGGTTAGATGTTGTGTGGTTATTCTTGGTGACTACAATGTGCTTGTGGAGGTCTCCTGATCATGTTCCTACTTTTACATTGGTCCGCAAGGAGTATTTTGGATTAGAATTGAAGGTTATTCCCAGATAACATAGTGTGAGCTCCAGTCTTAGCCAACTCAGATGATTCCACTAATTGCAGAGATTCATAGAAGATTGTAGAAGCATGTAAAGGCATAGAAGATTATATTTGGGCCTTGCTAAGGTGCAATGTGATCCACTCATCATTTTTGTATATTCTCCTTAGCATAATTTTGTATTAGGTCAAGACTTATTTCACATGTTTGTAATATCACCATTGAAGAGTGGCCCAATGCTTGATAAATTTAATGTGGTTGTAATACTGACTTTGATGAACATTCCAAAGTTGATGAATGATATATATACTTGAAATTGAGTCAAGAAAAAGATGTCCTTGTGTGTGTGAAAAATACAAAGTTAAGTGAAGAAGTGTAGAAGGCAGAACAAAGCAAAGAAAGAGTATTGTGCTTCAATGGAACTGAATTTAGGCATGGAGTAGATGCTATTATCTCAGTTCAAAAACCTTGGCAGTGAGCCACCCCTTGGTAATGAGCCACCCCTTGGCAGTGAGCTTTTTCTGGGTAGTGAGCCTCTGATTTTTGATATTGTTATAACTTATATATCTTGTGGACTAACATCAACTATGGTTTTTCCCTTAACAGGGTTTTCCACGTAAAAATATGGTGTCACTTGTGTATGATCTTGCAATTGTGTTTATGTTTCTATGTTTATGCTTTCATGACTTAATCATAACAAACAGTGGATAAGTATTTAATGATTTAAGGTGCTGAATTATTTAAGTTTTGAGACAACTAATTCACCCCCCCTCTCAGTTGTTTGGTTCATTTCAACAATTGGTATCAGAGCCAAGTTCCTCAGAAGAAAGCTTGACCACTTGAGGCAGATCCAGGATGTCGTACAAGAAGGAAAGTCCACGGTTCAATGGAACAAACTACTCCATCTACAAGATCCACATGAAAACCCATCTCCTTTGCTTGGGTTATAATGTTTGGAAAATAACTGAGAATAAGTATGAAATACAGAAAAATGGTCTACAAACTGAAGATGAGATCAAGGAATTTGAGTTGAACATAAAAGCCAAAGATGCCCTGTAAGCGCCTTATCCGACATCGAAGTAACAAAGATCATGGAGCTAGAAACTGCTCATGAAATATGGGAAAAACTAAAGAATCTATATGAAGGAGATGAATCTATGAAGACCGCCAAGTTGAAGAGTTTGAAGGCAAAATATGAATGTTTGAAGATGAGCGAAGATGACAACATAACATCCTTCATGCAAAAGGTCGACGAGTAGGAGGAAAAAATGAGGATATTGAGGTTGTGAACAAAATTCTTAGATCACTGCCTAAATCATATAGTCATAAAGTGGCTACAATTGAAGAAGTAATGACAGTGACAAAGATTACAAAAGATCCGCTACTCAGGAAGCTGACAGCCTTTGAAATGAGAGAGCTTGGTGATTTACTTCCAAAGACAGAGATTGCCTTCAATTCCAGCTCCTCAAAAAGAACCCTCAGATTTGACAAGTACAAAGTGGAACCAGATTATAAGCTTGAAAAACTTGAAGCCAACTTTGTTAACAATCTGGCCAGAGGTACTGGTAAGTTCAAAGGAAAATTACCTTTTAAATGTTTCAGTTGTGGTAAAGCTGGTCATTATGCTTCTAGGTGTCCCACAAGAGTTACTAAGCCAAGATCTAATAGATCTATGATTCTAAAGAAATGTTATTATGTGGAAGATCTTGATGATGATGAAGGAGTATTAGATGGTGAACTAGATAATGCTAGTACTTCTGGTAATGAATGCTTGTTTATTGCTATTAAAGAAGAACCTATGACTACTAATCCTGCTAGCTGTGTAAAGGAATAAAAACCAGTGGAAAGTGCCTTGGTTGCTCAGGTTATTGAAGACAAAGATGAATGGGTTATTGACAGTGGATGTTCTCATCACATGACTAGTTATAAAAGTAAGTTCATAAGTTTGGAAAGATGTGATGGAGGACTTGTTAGGTTCAGTGATATACAACAGGTAAGATTTGTGGAAAATGATCCATTTCTTTTGATGGCAAGCATAACACTGATGATGCCTTATATGTGAAGGGTTTAAAGCACAATATTTTAAGTGTTGGTCAAATGTGTGGCAAAGGTTATGATCTCATATTCAAGGACAATGGATGCAAGATCTTGGAAAGCTTCGAAACAGTGATTGCAACTGGCAAAAAGACAAGAGGTAACATTTATCATTTGAAAGGGACTAATGAATATTGTTTGCTGGCTCAGAATGATGAAAGTTGGTTGTGGCATAGAAGGTTGTGTCATATCTATTTTGACAAAATTGTGAAGATAATTTCCACTCGGGCTGTAAGAGATTTGCCCAAGCTTGTGAAGCCTGCTGATACTTTTTGCAAAGAGTGCCAATTTGGAAAACAAACAAAAATAAGTTTCAAGAGAAAGGACCAATATGTTGATGGATTACTGAAATTAGTGCATACATATTGTTGATGATGAAAGTTAGTCATACACAAACATAGAATAAAAGTTACACAACAACCTTTATTCATCTTGAAAGATACGATGAATTCAAAGAATTCATGATCCCAAGTCTTTGCTGATTAGTTCATAATCTACTGACATTACTCAGTGGTTGATGTGTGTTGCTGTTAATCATTCAAGGGTCTTACGTATTTCAATTGCTTCTATAAAGTTCCTCAATATTCCTTCAAATATCTTGCTCTTTATATCTGCTCTGCATAAATCTCTAACAATTCTACCTGTGCACTATGAATTCACTCAAATAATGTGCCTACAGGTTGATATTTGCATGATTTCTATCATTACTTGCAATTCTTTGCATGATATTTTCAATACTACATGCATTTAGCTCAAATATGCTAATGATATTCAGTTATCTATGAGATGTCAGCATATTTCATGTTATTTGCTTTTGATTATCTATTATTTGCAATTATGATGGTGAATTATTCTGAAATTCAAAGAAAATTAAAAGAATACTTCAAATTTGGTGAATCTTAGCTATTGAACGACATACATACCAGATACAATCATGAGGAGAAGAAATCAAACCATATTTTCACCAGAATGTTCCACAGCTAGATACAGATGATGCTAACTTCAAAGGAAAAGGAATGAAGACAACACATACAGACTGATAAGCACTCCAAGGGATGCAACAAATCAAAGTATGTATCAAGAATTCAAACACTGATTACTCAGGATTTATGATGATTTGTAATCAAATGGTCTTCTCTTTCATTAAGTATGCAATGATATGTATGCTTACAATAGCTTTGAAATAGGCCCTGATATTTCAGCAGTCAAATTTCAATTAAGCTTCCTGAATGCTCAAATTATCACATCCCTGCACCTTTTATAGAATAAGATGAGGGAACGGTTACAAATGACCTACGGTCATGATTTATCTATTAAGATCAACAGTCCAGATGAATAGCACGTGCCTACCAGTTGGCAACTACATAGTAGGCACAGAATATTCCAGCATCTTTGACCTAGTCCATCCTCCAGCTAACAAATAGCATATTTGACAATATCCTCCTTAGCTCTGGTTCATGTTACCTCTGCATGCAACTCTATAATTTTCAGCCATCCTGATCTTATCCTCAAATAGCTCCACCGTCCTGCAATAAATAGACAAGAAATAAGCATCAACTTCATTTAATAGCCAGCAGGAAGATAAAAATTACATTAAAACAGGCTGAATGTGCAAACCTATATATATCAGGTTATGATTATTGAGCATCTGTGAAAATTTGCGTAATTAAATGTTCATAGGTGGTCAAGAGGGTCTGGGTGGCTATCGTTGACTAGAAAACATGCTATGAGGCCCTAAAATGGCTTCAATGTCTAATCAAGTCCATGGTCATTTGAGTGATTTTTGATTAAAAAAATATCAAAAATATGATTTTTGGTATTTTTAACATCTTGGTAAATTGCATTTCCGAAGGCCTTCGGAGCGAAATTAGGGCTCAAGACTTCATTGATAACTTGGCATTAAGCCTAAGTAATCGGGCAACTCAAACTAGATAACTAGTTTATCTTTCCAATGAGTCCAAAAAGTTTAAATTCTGATAAAATAGCTAGGAGTTATGACCCTGCCAAGGGGAAGGTAAAAAAATTCCTAATTTTTTGAGTTTCTTTGAATTCTTGCAAATAGTTTCACCTTCCAGTAGCCTTTTTTGTATTCCAAGGGTAATGTGACCCTTCATATGATATGCAAGCCTTACGTTTTCAGTTATCGCATGCATAAGATCATGCATATGCAATACATGCACTTTTGTTCACTAAATTCCATTGAATAAAACTAGCAGGTCTGGGTATGCACATTAGTTAATATGAGGCATATTAACTAATATGACTCTCTTCATAGATCGGGATATGATGATGATGTCATCATCATGGACGGGCTTCGTTAAAAGGTGAAAGGTTGACGTCATGGTCATACTGAAGGAAATCAGGTGATGTTGAGAAATATGACCCTGATATTGAGGAATATCACCCTCCGAATAAGATGATGTCACAGTCATGTCGAGCCTTTTATATATCGAGTCAGAATGATGTCACCGTCATGTTATGAAAGATCAGTCATATTAGAAAAGATGATGGATGTTAGAAATCAAATGACCTTCGAAGTTCAAGTCGATTGATGATGTCACTGTCATATTGGGTCCTTTGTGGAATGGGATAAGTTGACATCATCATGATGTTATTTAAAAGGGTGATCGTTGGAAAAATACCTCCGCGAGGTAAAAAGGATGTTGACATCACCGTTAGGGTGATTTTCTCTGTTCATCAGGGTTGGATGACGTCATCATCATATTGGCACTGGGGTGATATTCTATGGCAGGGTGATATTTGAAAGATCGGGTGATATTCGAAATATGACCCCCGCAAAATATATGAAGCTGCCTGACAGGTAAATACCACTATCATGTAAGATTGACATCTGGGGTTTTAGACCAAATGATTATCGGGTGATAAACTAGCATCGGGGTGATCTTATAATATCAGGGTGATATTACACAAGGTGACTGATGTTTGGAATATGACCCCCCTCTCTAATATCAGTTTTGACTAGAACTTTGACTAGCCATAACTTTCTCATTTGGCCAAATTTCAGGGTGATTTAAAAGGCAAACCTACCTAGAATTTTACACTCTTTCACATGGCAAGCTTCTTGAGGAAAGATTCAAACTTTGGAATTTGGGTTCAGACTTCAAGATCACAAATATACCTAACATTAAGCACATACATACTGACTAATGATGTTTTACCATTACCGCCTAGAACACAAAAGCAAAGGAGCAAGCCAGCAAAGTTGGGTCCCTATTTTGTCAAGTCAAAATGGGGCATATTGTGTAACCACACAACTTGCCACCAAAGAAAACAAACTAAATTCCAATGATTCAAGTGATGTGAACACACTCTAACATAGTATTCTAACTCTTTCTAAGCATGAGCACTTATAATCTTTTTGAATGATAAGGTTTTCATCATGGCAACAATGCTAATAAAGGATTAGGTGTGTGCAAATGATTAATTATCCTCATCTTGAAAGCAAGTTGAAAGAATGAGTAGCTGATGTTAAGTTACATAGTTTGGGAGCATCCCTCATAGCCAACCTGGATAGAGCCTTGCTACCAGCAAGCGTCCATAGCCCCAGCAAGGTTATCTATACAATCCCCCTAAGTAGAGCCCCACTGCCAGCAGGCGTCTATAACCCCGATAGAGTTACTTAGATGGCCCAATTTTATTTCTTTTCTAATTTTTCAATATTTTATAGTCTATAAATCTGATGTCATCATGTAAGCTTAGTGTGCAAGGTATGGTCACTTGCTGATTTAGGTTGGAGATTGCATTGGTAGCAAGGGAGTCCCTTTAGATTTTTCTCTTAACACCTATACTTGTGTGTTCAACAAACCCAAGGCTGTTAGGTGAGTCATTGTGAAAGAGTCACTTTGGTCAAGAAAAGGCACCCTGATGAAAAAAATATCACAAACCTGATCACCAATACTTCTCAAAATGAGTCATAACCTATATATGAATTTGTTCTCATCACTTGAATCTTAACAATTTAGTTATTTTCTTAGGGTGATGAGCTGTATCATCTTGACTAACCAAAATAGAACTCAACAATCAAACAAAACAAAAACAAAACACACTAAGCAAACTGTACAAACAACTAACTACAAAAGGAAACAACAGAAAACAAAACAAGAAAGCAAAGAAAGGAAACAAAACAACTACTCTACCAAACTATATACAAACCCTACAAGGTAAATAAAACCCATGATAAGATCCAAAGATACCCATATTTGCATACTTCCTTATATTGTGCAGGAGCATCAGGGCACTAGTTATGGTTCTAATCCTAGCAAATTCATCCTTGTATTCTAAAAAATATTCTTGTATTCTAAATTCATTGTGTTTAATAGAATAACCTCTAATTATCAGCAACTGAGGAAGCTCATCATGTTCATGATTAATCCATATGCATGTCTTATCTCCTAAATTTCTATAATCAAAATAGTATTCAACACTATTTACTATGGAAAGGAGAAATACAACCTGATGTATTTATGATCCTGTTGAATATGCTTCTTCATTGACAACTGGTCCTCCATTTGACTTGGCACTTTCATTGCTTAGCTCAGTATTTAGTCTCACTTCAAATTGAAGGATGTATGACTCTTCGTGGATTATTTCTTCATCTCTATCCAGCTTTGTTCCTTCATTCTAGATGTTTAGTTTATCCTCAAGCTCAGGAAACATTTCAATGTTCTCTTCAATTCTCTGCACATCAGCGTCTAAATGAGTATATTTATTATCATAACCTGATATATAGAAATTTATCATTTCTAAATCATTTGACTGTAAAGGTGAATAAGCATTCAATTGATAGGAATACTCCCCTGTTTCATTTTCAAAATGACATTGGATTGGCATCCGATCATGCACAACAACTCCAAAGCTTTCTGCATATTCAACTTTCATGAATTGTTCATCAAATAACTCACATTTTCCATCCAGTAAGGTATCTAGTTCCATTGACCTACAACATTCTTGCATTTGATC
This sequence comes from Cunninghamia lanceolata, assembly GCA_027924645.1. Taxonomy (NCBI): domain Eukaryota; kingdom Viridiplantae; phylum Streptophyta; class Pinopsida; order Cupressales; family Cupressaceae; genus Cunninghamia; species Cunninghamia lanceolata. Next base: position 7,815,647 of record BSBN01000209.1, read on the forward strand.
ATCCAATTTAAAGGAGTCAGCTATGAATTCAGGATTTACTTTCTTTTCTATGACTCCATTGGTTGCTATGATGGGAACTTCATCAGTAGTAATGCATTTAAATTCTTCCACCTATCTCCATTCCTTTTTACCATAGAACAACTCAAGGAAAGAAATTTCATTATCCTTATCAAAAGTATTAGGATCAGAATCAAAGACTTTATCCTGACAAGTGGTTTCTTCTCCACAATTTTCAAAAGATTCATACCTGCACTCTGCCTCACCCTTACCATAAAGTAGAGAACTCCTATCAATCTCACCATAGAATGACTCAAGGAAAGATGTTTCCTCTTCTTTACCTTCTATAACTAATTCAGCTATTGTATTTTCTAAACAACTCATCATTAGGGGTGTTACTTCTCTTTGTTGTTCCAGAATTCGAGTCTTCTCCAACATGACCAAGCAAGCATCACAATCCCTTTTCTGAATGCTCTTCATCATGTAATCTGCACCAACTTTCAATTAGGACATCATCAGTGGATAAACCTAATATTTGACTACACTGTATATTTCTAGACAAGTATAATTCAAAATCTTTAAAGCGGTCCACTTCAGTGTCTGGACTACTAATAACCTCTAGTGCTGTATCCACTTGTTGCTCCAGAATTTCTTCATTTTCCTGCCAGACTTCAGCCCTGAACACATCTATAAAAAATATTAGTCCTTTCAAATATAAATCCAACCTTGTGAGGAAAGTTAGACAATTAATTTCACTGTGCTCCACAGACTTGTGTATCCTACAACAACTGGATAAACCAAAGTTAGATAAACTTTGAGGATAGAGCTGCTTATTCAAAGTTTCCTGAAATAAAGGAATGTTAACTTGACAATTGCCCTCATATGCATCCATCAAAATGAGACTCTATTTTTAATTTTTAGGATTTTGAAATTTTATGAGATCTATCATATCTCAGAATAAAACTTGAAAGCTCAGAAAATCAAACTAATCTTTGAAGCTTTAAACTAGATCTTTGCAAAGATACAATCGAAACCCCTCAGATAAGAGATATTTGCAAACATAAAGCTCAAATGATGAAATATTTATGTAATATTTGAAGAAATCTAGAAACTCTTTGTTCAGGCCCTCCTTCTAGTGCCAATTTAATGATGAAAGTTAGTCATACACAAACATAGAATAAAAGTTACACAACAACCTTTATTCATCTTGAAAGATACGATGAATTCAAAGAATTCATGATCCCAAGTCTCCGTTGATTAGTTCATAATCTACTGACGTTACTCAGTGGTTGATGTGTGTTGCTGTTAATCATTCAAGGGTCTTACATATTTCAATTGCTTCTATAAAGTTCCTCAATATTCCTTCAAATATCCTACTCTTTATATCTGCTCTGCATAAATCTCCAACAATTCTACCTCTGTACTATGAATTCACTCAAATAATGTGCCTATAGGTTGATATTTGCATGATTTCTATCATTACTTGCAATTCTTTGCATGATATTTTCAATACTACATGCATTTAGCTCAAATATGCTAATGATATTCAGTTATCTATGAGATGTCAGCATATTTCATGTTATTTGCTTCTGATTATCTATTATTTGCAATTATGATGGTGAATTATTCGGAAATTCAAAGAAAATTAAAAGAATACTTCAAATTTGGTGAATCTTAGCTATTGAACCACATACATACTAGATACAGTCATGAGGAGAAGAAATCAAACCATATTTTCACCAGGATGTTCCACAGCTAGATACAGATGATGCTAACTTCAAAGGAAAAGGAATGAAGACAACACATACAGACTGATAAGCACTCCAAGGGATGCAACAAATCAAAGTATGTATCAAGAATTCAAACACTGATTACTCAGGATTTATGATGATTTGTAATCAAATGGTCTTCTCTTTCATTAAGTATGCAATGATATGTATGCTTACAATAGCTTTGAAATAGGCCCTGATATTTCAGCAGTCAAATTTCAATTAAGCTTCCCGAATGCTCAAATTATCACATCCCTGCACCTTTTATAGAATAAGGTGAGGGAACGGTTACAAATGACATACGGTCAGGATTTATCTATTAAGATCAATGGTCCAGATGAATAGCATGTGCCTGCCAGTTGGCAACTACACAGCTGGCATAGAATATTCCAGCGTCTTTGACCTAGTCCATCCTCCAGCTAACAAATAGCATATTTGACAATATCCTCCTCAGCTCTGGTTCATGTTACCTCTGCATGCAACTCTGTAATTTTCAGCCATCCTAATCTTAACCTCAAACAGCTCCACCGTCCTGCAATAAATAGACAAGAAATAAGCATCAACTTCATTAAATAGCCAGCAGGAAGATAAAAATTACATTAAAACAGGTTGAATGTGCAAACCTATATATATTGGGTTATGAATATTGAGCATCTGTGAAAATTCGCATAATTAAATGTCCATAGGTGGTCAAGAGGGTCTGGGTGGCTATCGTTGACTAGAAAACATGCTATCAGGCCCTAAAATGGCTTCAATGTCTGATCAGGTCCATGGTCATTTGAGTGATTTTTGATAAAAAAAATATATCAAAAATATGATTTTTGGTATTTTCAACATCTTGGTAAATTGCATTTTTGGAGGCCTTTGAAACGAAATTAGGGCTCAAGACTTCATCAATAACTTGGCATTAAGTCTAAGTAACTGGGCAACTCAAACTAGATAACTAGTTTATCTTTCCAATGAGTCCAAAAAGTTTAAATTCTGATAAAATAGCTAGGAGTTAAGACACTGCCAAGGGGAAGGTAAAAAAATTCCTAATTTTTTGAGTTTCTTTGTTCTTGCAAATAGTTTCACCTTCCGGTAGCCTTTTTTGTATTCCAAGGGTAATGTGAGCCTTCATATGATATGCAAGCCTTACATTTTCAGTTATCGCATGCATAAGATCATGCATATGCAATACATGCACTTTTGTTCACTAAATTCCATTGAATAAAACTATCGGGTCCGGGTATGCACATTAGTTAATATGAGGGATATTAACTAATATGACTCTCTTCATAGATCAGGATATGATGATGATGTCATCATCATGGACGAGCTTCGTTAAAATGTGAAAGGCTGACGTCATGGTCATACTGAAGGAAATTGGGTGATGTTAAGAAATATGACCCTGATATTGAGGAATACCACCCTCCGAATAAGATGACGTCACGGTCATGTCGAGCTTTTTATATATCGAGTCAGAATGACGTCACCATCATGTTATGAAAGATCAGTCATATTAGAAAAGATGACAGATGTTAGAAATCAGATGACATTCAGAGTTCAAGCCGATTGATGATGTCACTGTCATATTGGGTCCTTTGTGGAATGGAATAAGCTGACGTCATCATCATGTTATTTAAAAGGGTGATCGTTGGAAAAATACCTCCGCGAGGTAAAAAGGATGATGACATCACCATCAGGGTGATTTTCTCTGTTCATCGAGGTTGGATGATGTCATCATCATATTGGCACTAGGGTGATATTTTGCAGCAGGGTGATATTTGAAAGATCGGGTGATATTCAAAATATGACCCCCGCAAAATATATGAAGCTGTCTGACGGGTAAATACCACTATCACGTAAGATTGACGTCTGGAGTTTTAGACCAAATGATTATCGAGTGATAAACTGGCATCAGGGTGATATTACACAAGGTGACTGATGTTTGGAATATGACCCCCCCTCTCGAATATCAAGTTTGACTAGAACTTTGACTGGCCATAACTTTCTCATTTGGCTGAATTTCAGGGTGATGTAAAAGGCAAACCTACCTAGAATTTTACACTCTTTCACATGGCAGGCTTCTTGAGGAAAGATTCAGACTTTGGAATTTGGGTTCAGACTTCAAGATCACAAATATACCTGACATTAAGCACATACATACTGACTAATGTTGTTTTACCATTACCGCCCAGAACACAAAAGCAAAGGAGCAAGCCAACAAAGTTGGGTTCCTATTTTGTCAAGTTAAAATGGGGCGTGTTGTGTAACCACACGACACATATCTATGTAGACCTACCAGAGTAAGAAGTATACAAGGAGATAGGTATTTCATGTTGTTGATTGATGATTATTCTATAATGACTTGGGTTACCTTCTTAAAAGAAAAAGCAGAAGCCCTAGAAAAGTTCAAAGCATTCAAGGCAATGGTTGAGAATGAGCTAGATTTGAAGATAAAGTGCTTGAGGTTTGATAGAGGTGGAGAGTTTACTTCAAATGAGTTTAACTTCTTCTGTGAGGAACAAGGGATAAAGAGACAATTATCTACACCTAGGACTCCACAACAAAATGGAGTTGTTGAGAGGAAAAATAGGACAGTTCAAGAGGCTGCTAGAACAATGATGAAGGAAGCTGACCTACCAGAAGTATATTGGAGACAGGCAATTCACACTGTTGTATACATCCTAAATAGAGTCCAAGTAAAAGGTAACAGTTCTAAGACTCCTTATGAATTGTGGCATCGTAAAGTTCCTACTGTGAAATATTTCAAAGTCTTTGGTAGTAAGTGCTATATTAGAAGAGATCAAGATCTAGGTAATTTTGATGCAAGATGTGATGAAGGCATCTTCCTTTGATACTCTACAAAGAGCAAGGGCTACCAGTGTTACAATAATAGGTTGAAAAAGATCATTGAGAGTGCAAATGTCAAAGTTGATGAAAGCAAGGAAAAGGAATCAAGTGGATATGAATCTGATGAACTGGTTGTCCCTGCAAGAAAAGTAGTTGTGTAGCAAGAAGAAAACTCAGAGGAAGAAGAAGAAGAACAAGCTTCGAAAATCATTACTAAGACACCCAGGTATGTGAAGTTAAATCACTATGAAGATCAAATCATAGGAGATAAGAGTAAAGGAGTTTAGACCAAAAGAAGAGCTGCTGACGATCAGGTTAATTATTGTTTGATCTCTCAAGTGGAACATAAAAATGTAAATGAAGCTTGTAATGATGAAAATTAGGTAAAGGTCATGGAAGAAGAACTAATGCAGATAGAGAAGAATAAGACTTGGGATCTTGTTCCTAGACCAGCAGAGAAAAATGTAGTTGGAACCAAATGGGCCTTCAGGAACAAGATGAATGAGAATGGTGAAGTGGTAAGAAACAAAGCAAGGTTGGTATGCAAAGGATACTCTCAAGTTGAAGGAATAGATTTTGAGGAAACATTTGCACTAGTGGCAAGGATTGAAGCAATAAGAATATAGTTTTAGCATTTGCATCCTACAAAGACTTCAAGGTATATCAAATGGATGTAAAGTCTACATTCTTGAATGGAGAATTGGAAGAAGTCTATATGGAACATCTAGAAGGATTCCAATTATTAGATCAGGGTGACATGGTGTGCAGATTGAAGAAAACATTGTATGGACTAAAACAAGCCCCTAGTGCCCGGTATGTAAGATTGGATAAACATATGATACAATTAGGGTTCAGTATGGGTACTAACAACAACAATCTCTATTTCAAGATCAATGATGAACAAATCCTGATTATTGCAGTCTTTGTTGATGATATTATCTTTGGAGGCAATGAAGGTATGTGTATGGTTTTTGTTGGCAAAATGCAAAATGAATTAGAAGTGTCCATGTTTGGTGAGATGAATTTCTTTTTAGGTCTACAAATTAACCAATCAGATAAAAGTATATTCATTTCTCAGTCTAAGTATGTGAAAGAGTTGTTAAAGAAGTTTGGGATGGAAGACTCTAAACTGGTAAGCACTCCCATGGTAACTAGTTGTAAATTCAGCAAAAATGATGACTCACCTATTGCAGATCAAAAAGGATATAGATCTATGATTGGAGGATTACTTTATCTGACCCAAACTAGACCTGGCATAATGCATGTAGTTTGTCTTGTGGCAAGATTTCAAGCAGAACCTAAAGAGACATGTGATGGCAGTCAAGAGAATACTGAGATATTTGAAAGGCACAATGGATTATGGTTTGTGGTATCCAAAGGACAATGATTTCACTCTCAGTGCATACACTAATGCAGATTGGGTCGGAGATGTCGATGATAGAAAAGTACAAGTGGAGGTGCATTCTTCTTGGGAAAAAGGCTGGTATCCTAGTTAAGCAAGAAACAAGACTCAATCTCTATCTACTACAGAAGCAGAATACATTGCAACAGCATGCAGTTACACTCAAGTGTTATGGATGAAGCAGACATTGAAGGACATCAGAGTTGTGTATGAAGATCCAATTGCAATCTTTTGTGACAATACAAGTGCCATAAACATATCAAAGAATCTAGTAATGCATTCAAGGACAAAGCATATATCAATAAGATATCACTTTCTAAGAGAAAAGGTGACAGAGAATGAAGTCAAGTTGGAGTATGTATCTACAAAAGATCAGATTATAGACATTTTCACCAAACCTCTGCCTAAGGATACTTTAGATTATCTCAAAGAAAATTTAGGGGTTATCACCCCTCCTACTCTGAACTAAGATGCACAAGAGTGCATCAGTCTGGTGGTGTTTAGGGTCCTACCTCCATATCTGAATTGATGCTTTAAGGGACACTTCTCAGGGCGGGTAGTCAGAGAATTCAGAGGGAAGTTGGATCAAAACAACAAAGTACAAGTATATGCCCTTTGCCATTGATGTCAAAAGGGGAGATAAATCATGTGAAAAACTTAGAGAAGAAGGAATGCAGATGTGTAAAGAGATAGGGGTAGAATCTTGTCTTGATGACTGTTACAGTTTTTCACATCATATGTTGCCATCAATGACAAAGGGGGAGATTGTTGCAAGTATGTGCCTAATTAGTGTTGTCATTGATGTCAACATATTTTTGTTGTCATTGGTATCAACTGTATCCTATTTTGTTATTTGTTTAGAAGCTTTATATGTTGAGGATATTGAGAAAATTTGCCCCTTTGGAAGAAACAATGAGTTGTAGTAAATTGTAGTGAAGAACATTGTGTTGCTGATAAAAGAAAAGTGCAAAAGATTGCTCCGCATTTCTTGTTGATTGAATATCTTGGTCTACGGATTGGAAGTTATTTATAGGCATGTCTAAATATGGTAAATCCTGAATTTGAGCCTCCGGTATGAAGAATTGAGTTAGTTACATTCACCAGAGTAAAACCTACTTTTTTTGTTCATTCACTGGTGTCCAGGAGAAAGTATTTTGCTCCGCATTCCTCTGCAGTTATGTATTTTGGTCTACGGTTCTAGAGTGATGTCTGGGATGATGATATACACCTACAATTGCAATGGTTCATGATTTGGCAGTCCGCAAGTGATCCTTCTTTAGTAACATTTGATGACAATTGAGTTCTTATGCTCCGGTTGGAGAAATCTCATGGTTTGAGTGGTTAGATGTTGTGTGGTTATTCTTGGTGACTACAATGTGCTTGTGGAGGTCTCTTGATCGTGTTCCTACTTTTGCATTGGTCCGTGAGAAATATTTCAAATCAGAATTGAAGATTGTTCCCAGATAACATAGTGTGAGCTCTAGTCTTAGCTAACTCGAATGATTCCACTAATTGTGAAGATTCATAGAAGATTGTAGAAGCATGTAAATGCATAGAAGATTGTATTTGGGCCCTTTCTAAGGTGCAATGTGATCCACTCATCATTTTTGTGTCTTCTCCTTAGCATAATTTTGTATTAGATCAAGACCTATTTCACATGTTTGTAATATCATCATTGAAGAGTGGCCCAATGCTTGATAAATGTAATGTGGTTGTAATGCTGACTTTGATGAACATTCCAAAGTTAATGAATGATATATATACTTTTAATTGAGTTGAGAAAAAGATGTCCTTGTGTGTGTGAAAAATGCGAAGTTAAGTGAAGAAGTATAGAAGGTAGAGCAGAGTAGAGAAAGACTATTGTGCTTCAATGGAACTGAATTCAGGCATGGAGTAGATGCTATTATCTTAGTTCAAAAACCATGGTAGTGAGCCACCCCTTGGCAGTGAGCCTTTTCTAGGTAGTGAGCCATTTTGGTAGTGAGCCTCTAATTTTTGGTATTGTTATAACTTATATATCTTGTGGACTAGCATCCACCATGGTTTTTCGCTTAACAGGGTTTTCCACGTAAAAATATGATGTCACTTGTGTATGATCTTGCAATTGTGTTTATGTTTTCATGACTTAATCATAACAAACAGTGGATAAGTATTTAATGATTTAAGATGCAGAATTGTTAAAGTTTTGAGACAACTCATTTACCCCCCCTCTCAGTTGTCTAGTTCATTTCAACATACCATTTTTGTTTTTTCTTTTTCTTTTGATGGTGTGGGCTTTGGTAGCCTTTTAGATTTTTGATTTTTCTTGGAAGGGATAACATCTTTAGGCTTTTGTGCTTTATGAGTTGAGGCATTAAAATTATTACTTTTGAATCCCATGGATTTGGTGGAAGCTTCATGTTTGAATGATGTGTTCTTTTGTTGGTCTTGATTTGGAATTTTAGGGGATTTATGGGTGGAGGGGTTAAAAGTGGATTTATGGATAAATGGATGAGGGGATTTGAGGATAGGGATATTAGGAGTTGGGAGGATGGGAGGATAAGAGGACTTGTGGATAAGGATGTTTGGCATTGCTAGGATAGGAGGTAAAGTGGATTTAATAGGGATATTTGGAGTTGGAAGTAGTGGAGGTAAATTTGATGGAGGGAGATGTATGGTCACATGCTTTTGCAAATGATATGATGGTGGAGGGGGAATGTCGACATATGATTTGGAGGTGCAATGAGGTGCACCATGTTTGGGATTGGATAAATGGATTTTGGAAGGTGTGTGGGTGGTACCAACATAGGTAGATTGTTTGCCTTGGGATGTATTTCCAAGGCCATGCGAGGATGGAGGGAATGTGGTGTGGATGGGCTCCAAGATGCCTTGTTCATGAAGGCCTAAGCCTTTGCCTTGATAGTTCATATGTTGGAGCATGCAACATGCAATGGATGTTTGGTGCTTTGGAAACAAGACACAAGTCCATTATTTCTTGGAGAAGAATAGGTGGTGGATGGAAGTTGTTCACCTCCTACGAGGGAGTCACCATGGATGAAAGTGTTTTTTCCAAGTGGATAAGAGGATGGATTTGGGATGGGATTGGTAGATGGTGGTGGAGGATCAATGGGGGTTGTTATGGTAGAAGTGATAGGGTCAATGTGGATAGGGTGATCATTAGATGGGAGGGGATTAGGGATGGGATTAGATGGGATGTTTAGATCTTGATTAGGATGGGGGGTTGATGCTTCAACATGCTTTGGATTTGACTCTTGATATAGCTCATGTGTTTAGATAGATGTGTTGGGAATTTGGATGGATGCGATAGGTGCTTGACGTATGGGTTCTTGAATATGTATACATGATGGTTCTTGACTTATGATAGGATATTGTTCAAGAGGTTTGGTGGGTTTTGGATTGCATGGAGGTGTTTGATTCCTTGCTAATAGCCAATGGATGACATCCTTCATGAGTGTATGGGTTGAAGAACAATATAATGGATGGATAATAAGGGTGGATGGTGTAGGATTAGGATTGCGATTGGATATGTAGTTGATGGGATTAGGTAGTGATGGTTCTTGTATGGGTTTAAGGATAGGCGTTGGATTAGATGGTGGTGTTGGAGGGGTGGGGGATTTGGGGGATTCTATAGCTTTGCTTTTTCTTTGTAGAAAATCCCTCAATGATTCATTAGATGTTATGGGCTTAGGATTTGGAAGGTTTGATGGTGGATTAGATGGTGAATTAGATGATGGAGGGATGATAGGAATTGATGGATTGGGAGATACATAGGATGATGGATTAAGGTTGATGAGGTTGAAGGGATATTGTGGTAGAGTGATTGGAGAAATTGATGGATTGGAAGATGGGGGATTCACATTGGGAAATGGTTTTTGATGTAAGTTTTGAATTTTGGCCATGAGGTGTGCTAGATTGGTGTTTCCTTGATCAAAGGTAGCATGACAAAGGTTGGGGGATGGCTAAGTTGGAGGTATTGATTGGTTGGATAGGTATGATGGCATGGATGTATAAGGGGATGAAGATTGATATGAGGGTAAAGCTTGATATGATGAAGGTTGATATGGGGTTGAAGGTTGATATGAGGTTGATGGGGTGGATATATAGGATGAAGGTTGAGATGATGAAGATGGGATAGGGGCTTGGGATTCTCCAATGATGAGGTGTGCTAAGGGGATATCTTTAATGTCATTTTTGAATTTTTCCTTAGCATTAAGATCCATGTTCTCATAGGTTTTTCTAAGTCTTTGTAATTGTTGCATTGCTACATAAGGATCCATGTTGTTTAAGGGATATAAGTTGATGGAGGATAATGGATGATTGTGATGTTGGGGAGCAAATTTCAAGACCTTAGGGTGATATGTTTTTCTTCAAAGGATGGATGATTCTCTATACTTAAGATAGACTAATGATCTCAAGCAAGAGGGTTTATTGGATGATTCTCTATATAATTAAGGTAGACTAATGATACTTAAGTAATAGAGTTTATTAGTTTGATTTGATTGGATGACTTACTTGAGATAGACTAATGATCTCAAGCAAGTTTGGATAAAGGTTGATAATGATCAACTAAGGTCTTGATTTTTGATTGGGTTAGATTTGGATTTTGATAATGATGTGGATGATTGTGATTGGGATTTTGGATGAAAGGTTGATGGAGGATGAAGGAGACTAAATCCTTAACCAAAGTTTGATTTGCAAAAGGATGATTTGTTGATTAAGGATTAGGGATTGGAATGTTTGATTAGAGTGGATAATGGATGAGGGATGATTGATGTTGGATTTGATTTGGATGAAATTGATCAAATGGATAAAGAAATGGGATTAGGATGATGAGGATGATTAGGATGGTTGAGATGAAAGAGGTATGATGGGATGAGTGATTAGGAGGATAATATGGGATTAAGCTCAAAGATGGGGATTAATTAAGTTCAAATGATGGGATTTGATAAATGGATGGTGTGGTTTAGTGGTGTTAGGAGGAAATCTCAGCCCAACGTGAGGGGGGTCGTTGACAGGGGTTCGGGGGTGTAGCCCCTGACTGGAATTTTTTTGAAAATTGGGCTTATAAAATTGATGTTTTTGATGGAAATTTTTTATATTTGGACAAGGAGGAAATGGCACTAAAACAAAGGGAAATGGCATTGAAATATGAATATATGGCGCTAAAGGATGAAAACATGGTGCTAAACAGAGGACTGAAGGCACTGAAACAAAGGGAAATGGCGTTGAAAGATGAATGGATGGTGCTAAAGGGTGAAAAGATGGCAAAAAATAGAGGACTGAAGATGCTAAAACAGAGGGAAATTGCATTGAAAGATGAACAAATGGTGCTAAGGGATGAAAAGATGGTGCTAAACAGAGGATTGAAGGTGCTAAAATAGAGGGAAATGGTGTTGAAAGATGAATGGATGGCGCTAAAGGATTGAAAGATGGTGCTAAATAGAGGACTAAAGGCACTGAAACAGAGGGAAATGGCACTGAAAGATGAATAGATGGCACTAAAGGATGAAAAGATGGCACTAAATAGAGGACTAAAGGCGCTGAAAGACTGAAGTTTTAGAAATTGTTGGATGGATGGATGAATTTGATTTTTCTTCACTCAAAGATCCTTGGTAAGAGATAATGCAAGCAAGAAGTCACAATGGCCAAATGTTTGATAGGAAGTACAAGCGTTATGTGTCTGTTCAAAAGCTTCTTAAGGCCAAATTTCCATGAGTATGTGCACAATCAAAAACACTTGAAGATAATGCTTAATCTACCTAAGGTCAGGGTGAATGGTGACTTGTCAAGCCCACAACTTGGAATCTCTGACGCAAATGTCAACACACCTAGAATGGGTGTGCACACTATATTGTCTTTCGAGAGAGGATGGATAGGGGCCTCCTGTACTGGAAGGATGACGTAATCACCCTTTCCCCAAAAAGCTACGTATAGCTTATACTAAGCTGAGGATTCTCATCTCAAGGGAGCCATATGGTGAGAATCTTGAGAGGATTATGTGTCCTCTTGCCTTGAACAGACAACCACAAGGTCAAAAGGGGGTAGGCTTCTACCTTACGGTATTTAATGAGGGAAATTAGAGGGACTAGCACGTTACGAGTGTCCAACAAGCCACTTAAAGCTTTAGCTAGTCCTACTAGGAGTCTTATACACAAGGTACACCTCCGTTCAAACTAGCACTGTACGGTAAGCGCTAATATTGGTTAGACTTGGCTTTCACCTTATCCTTTTTTATATAGTAGACTGAATGAAAGTACCACTTAGGGTTGTCCCTTGGGGTGAGTACCTCTTTTCCCACCAAGGCAGGCCCTTCTAAAAAGATAAAAAGAAAGATAGAACAATTTCTCTTACACCCAAGATCCTTTGAAAGGCGAGGGGAGAGGATACTTTTGTTCTACCTCTTCGGGATCTACTTGATAAGATGCACAAGTGCACCAAACACACCAAATGATTAAGTTCTTTTTAAGCACAAAATGAAATATTCCAGGTTAAGCATGCAAACACACACACAAAAGTGGAAATCCTACAAGGAAATGCATTAGTAGTTTAAGCTTATGTCTTTGGTACGCATTCTTTTCCTTGCAAAATGTGTTAGTAATCTACACATATCCCAAGAAGTTGTTATGCAAATGGCACCAAAATAGAGATAAATGGCGTTAAAATAGAAGATTGTGCCAAAAATATGGAAAATGGCGCCAAAACAGAGGTGGCGCTAAAGAAAATAGACGATGGCACCAAAGCAAAAGATAGCACAAAACCAAAGGATGGTGTCAAAGCAAAGGATGGAACCAAAATAGAGGATAGTGCCAAAGCAGAAGATGGCATCAAACTATGTATGGATAGCACCAAAGTGTGACAGTGTTTCAAAAACCTGCTTAAAAACACATTAGATTCAAAAATATAAACTCAAAACAAGTTAAAAGATCCTTCATCTGCCAAGCAACACTCAAAAGACTAGATTAGAGGTATGAAATGTATTAAAACAAAGCCAAACATGCTAAGGTTAGATGAAAAGACTATTCCATGTATCCCTAGATAAATTTTGACATTATAACCCCTTGTTTCTATGTTTTTCTTGTCAAAACAAAGAGCATTAAGACCTCAAACTTACTAGAAACATCTAAAAAAGCATTCAAACAAAGTTTCTAAGCCTAAGGTTAGAAAAAATGTCATTGAGAAATGGCGCCATAAATCAAGAAGATGGTGCCAATCCATAGACAGATAGCACCAAACCAAGAGGTTTTAGTGCTAGAACCCTGTAAAACAAGTTTTTCTTGCAAAATCTCAAGCAAACAAGGTTAGATAGGGACCATGGGGTCCCACCAGGTGTGCCAAATGAAGACAAGGAAAACTAAAAGGTTAGAAAACACAAATGAAATGCATAAAACAAACCATTTATACCTTGAAATCTTCTTTCTCCTTGATAAGGTTGAGGAGAGTTGCACATCAAGACCCTCCTAGCTTTATCCAAGTAGATGATTTGTATGTGGATTTCTCTTTGACATTCAACACAACATGATAAGGTATTTGATGATAGATTGGATGGAGATTGGCTATGATAATGACAAGATGAGATTGAGCTATGGATTGGGGAATGATTTTGGCATTATGACGTTAGGATGAGATGAGAAGATAGAAATTTTGGCATAGTAAGGATGCTATGAAGAAGTTATTAAAATGTCTTAGGTGAGGGCCCTATTTATAGATTTTTGGTAAAAGGATGGAGGGTGAGGATTGAAAGTTAAGATCAATGGCTAGGAATTCTTGAGGATTAGGGTTTGGATTGGAGTTGTAGTCTGGTGACAAGTGTCACAATAGGGTTGGATAAGAGAGATCAAAGGCTAAGATTTGGTCAATAAGATTGGATGGCTCCCAATATTTGTGAATTTTAAATTCACATGGGCAAGGGTGATGAGAATTAAAATGAATTAAAAATTAATTTTTGGGAAGAGTTGGATAAAATGTGAATTTTTAATTCACATGGGGAAGAGTTCCATTAATGGATACTAGGACAAGTTAGATGGAGAGGATAAAATGTGAATTGTTAATTCACATGGGGAAGAGTTCCATTAATGGAGACTAGGACAAGTTTAGGTGTGTAAGAGCTCATTTAATGGAGCTTAGGACAAGTGAGAATAAAAAATTATTGTATGTGGCATAAAACTTAATTTTTTATTTGTGGGGTGTGGGAATGAGTGTTAAATGAGTTTTGACCAAGCTAATCAAGGGGATTAACATAATTAATATGGCTGGAGAAAATTAGTAAATGGGTTAATGGAGGGTTAGAATTAATTAAATAAGGGTTTGTTTATTTAATTTAGGTCTAGGGGTCATGTAGGTTAGGGTTGCTAATTAAATAATTGCTATTTAATCAGCTAGGTTGATTAGTAGGGTAGATTAATCAAATAAGTATGATTTATTTAATTAATCAGGGTTTAAAAAGATGGAGAAATTAACTAAATAAATATTGAGAATATTTATTTAATTAATGAGGGATAGTGTTGTAAGGTTTAGTGAAAAATTAGATGAATTAATTTATCACAAGGGATAAATTAGGGATAAATAGATAAATTAATTAAATAAAATGAATTTATTTAATTACTTGGAAGGGATAGTTAGTGATGTGAAGATGTCAAAGGGTGGTTGAAGGGTTAAGATATTTTTAGGTGTCTACACAGACAATATGGCTAGAGAATATTAGTAAATGGGTTAATGGAGGGTTAAAATTAATTAAATAAGGGTTTATTTAATTAATTTAAGTCTAGGGGTCATGTAGGCTAGGGTAGCTAATTAAATAATTGTTATTTAATCAACTAGGTTGATTAGTAGGGTAGATTAATCAAATAAGTGTGATTTATTTAATTAATCGGGGTTTAGGAAGATGGAGAAATTAACTAAATAAATATTGAGAATATTTATTTAATTAATGAGGGATAGTGTTGTAAGGTTTAGTGATAAATTAGATGAATTAATTTATCACAAGGGATAAATTGATAAATTAATTAAATAAAATGAATTTATTTAATTAATTGGAAGGGATAGTTAGTGATGTGAAGATGTCAAAGGGTGGTTGAAGGGTTAAGTTTTTTTAGGTGTCTACACAGACATCATCAATCATTTAATCATTGGTTTATAGCTTGACAGGGACAATACCTTGTTGTTTTTGAATCATTTGTGCATGCTTTCTTGTGTGTGTTATCATTTAATCTTGCATTTGAATCACATCCCTCTCATTTCCAGCTAATATTCATATCTTGTGTATGTTGGAATAGTTTTTTGCATTAACCTTTGCATCTAAGGTCACATCATACCTTTTGTGCATTAGAACTTTAATACTCTAAGTTTTCTTCCTCATATGTCTAGACAAGGTTGTATTATGCTGGTACACAAGACACATTGTCACCTTGGTCCTTATACCTTGGTTCATAACGTCTAGTGCTATATCAAACTTCATGGTTGCTCACCTTCATTGCAGCATAACACATCTTTCATTTCTTCTATACATTCCCTTATCTTTCTTCCTTGACCAACCCCTTTCATTTCGAGAGCCTACCGTGTTTGTCCAACCCACCTATCCTCTCGAGGGGGCATTATCATCCTATTCCAAGTCATCATCCATTTTCTTCTATCAATACCTTAGATTCTTTGAAATGATGTTACTCAACATAAATCTCATCATCTCCAACATCATCTCAAAGAGGGGCAAAATGTAGACACTTAAAATTGTCCATGTCTTGCAACATCACCCTGTGAGACATCTAGCAACATATTGTCCTAGGTCCCTTGCATAATCCCACTCCTAATCCCATCCTAATCACCTAGCCAATTAATTAAATAAATCCTATTTATTTAATTAATTCCCATTCACATGTCCCAACTAATTCAAATAAAATATTTGAATTTATCCTCACCTCTCACCACATTCCAACATTTGTCCACCTCTCAATTGAGTCATGTGTGGTACTACAACTTTCATTTAATACACTTCACATGTCCCCACTAATTTAAATAATCTTTTATTTAAATTAGGTCTACCCTACACTTGTCACATGACTACAACTCCTTGAGGAGTGGGAAAACCTAATCAATCCTAACTGTCCATATCATTGAAATCAACTTTCGATCTCAACCATTTGAATTTAAATCAATGACTTTCTATAAATCAACCCTCTCACAAGCCATTTGCATGCATTAGTTTTTGAGTAACCTCATGCTGTCGAAATGCCATTAGAGTCTTTCATGTCTAGATTTTGAGCATCGTTATGCTACTAGAATGAGCAACCAATATTCCTGCCACAATCATCCTTCAAAATCTTGCATGCCTATGTGAGGTTGAGAAGAGCGATGGAGATAAATTAAATCTAGGTTGGAGATTGGTTTTCTTTGCTTTTGTGTTTGGATTTTCATGCTAGTTTGTACTCTATTGTGCTAGTTAGGGTTTGATATCTTGTTGTTTTAGTTTCAGACTTGATTTTTAACCCTAGTTACAATTTCCACAGGGTCTTCTTGCAATTTCATTGTGGCATCTCCCTAAAAGAAAGAAGTATGTTATGGAAGAACTTTCTCTGCCCCTACAGGAATTTCATGAAATTCTATTGCAACCTCTTCAACAATAGTTTCCTCTAAAAGTGTCTGTTCAGTTTCTACAAGGTTTTCCTGAAGTTCCATTATATCTTCTAGAGAAGATGTTGATACCTGCAATAGTGTTTCTGCTTGAAATTCTAGAACTGTGGAAGGTTCCATTGTTGAAGAGTGTACAGTTTTCTCCTGTAAAGTTTTTTGCTCTATCTTTGCATGGGTAAAACCATCACCAGAGGTAGCTTCCATAGTCAATCTCTTACTCCTTCGAAGAGGAGGGGGCCTCTATACTTTTAATTTTAATCTTTGTTTCATGGTAATTGGTGGCCCTATTTCTAGTTGTTTATTGGAAATAATGACTTCCTCTTTCTCATGTGATCCTAGAGTCTTCCTTGAGGGTTCCGAGGTTTTTACTAGCAATTCTAGAGACCCATCCTACAATTGGGATGAATGCTCCAAAATTTCTTGTTCCTTAGTAGAAATTTGGGGCTTCAGAACCCTCTATTCTTGTTGGTGCTCCGAAAGCTCGAGAACTCCCTATTATTGTTGAGGTTTTAGAATTCCCTATTATTTCTAGGGTTTCAGAGTAACTTCTCTCGAATCTATAGCTTCTGCTCTTGAGGTTTCCCCCTTTCAAGGTTTTTCTCCTAGTTCTAATCTTCAATATTTTGCAGGAGTTTTATCCATTTTCTATCCGTTTTGTGATGCTTTAATACTTGGTGCTTGTATAACATGGTGATTAGGCCATGATGCTTCAAATGACCAGTCCCTTTTTATATTTTTCTATCTTTAGTTTTAGAGACTAAAACAGGCAGGTTGGGAGGTTTATTTTTAGTTTAGGATTCTTTGCCCCATGGCACAAGTGAGTTGGCATCTGAAATGTTGGACCCATGATGTGCTATATAGGCCCTCACAAGTAATGAACCTCATCACCTAGGCCCCTACAAATTTCTAGGGTTCAGCTAAAGTTTATCTATTAATTCCTTTATTAAACCCTTTTTTCCCTATTACAATTTGGGGAAGGGGTTCTCCTTCCTAAAAAAATTTACCAATCATCTCTTGATAAGTAGAATTATTTTCATGCAAAAATTATATACCCTCATCAGGGATTCTAGAAATTTGAGAGAGAATTTTAGTACTAACCTTTATTTTCTTCTTGCAGATCATTGAGTGGTCATCGATAAAATTCTAAACGAACTACTCCAAATCTACATGATGCCCTTAAAATGTCCATAGAAAGCCTAGCCACCTTGTTGTTTTGAATACATCCATCACATACTGATGAACCAGTAACTTCTGAGCTAAGTCTGACTTTGCCATCCTTTTAATACCCATAATGTTCTGCTTAATGATTTAAAGAAAAGGGAAATGTTGCTATATTTACTGGGATGGAGAAGTGTTGTTTGCAGTTTGAAGGAATTACAGGTGCAAGTGTTCTTGATATACAAAAGGGAAATCAATTGGGAAAATTTAAACATAGAAGATAGTAATGGTATTTTGGACATGCTATATGTATTTCTCCGTACTTATTCCATAATAATTTTCTGTATAGTTCATTATTTCACCAATGTTTTTGCCAGTTGGAGCAATGATGACATCATGATTATATGATTAACAGGAGGGGAATTCATGCCAATTTTCTTGATTTTACAATAAAATTATTACTTATCCTAATTTTAAAAATAATGTACATATATGTCCCCTTTGCTGATGTCAATTGGAATTTTCACGCTATTGAAGTTGTGGCATGTTCATGGTATGATGAATGCATGTATTGTTATACTTAGTGTAATAAATACATACAAGACAACTTATTTGATGGTGGTGGTGTGAACTTTGAAAGCATTCTATTTTAAATGACCTTTCAGAGAAGTTGCATTTATAATGGACGGCTCCAGAAACGTGAATCATTACCAAAGCAACACGAATGAAGTTTTGGAGCACCGTTACAAAGATGCTTTCGAAGAGGCATGAACAAAAGTTCCAGAGCATCGTTGCAAGGATCCTTCCAAATAAATAGGAATGAAAGTTCCAGAGCATTGTTGAAAATATGTTTCTAGAGAAATACTAATGAAGTTTCAGAGCATCGTTGAAAGTATGCTTTCAAAGAAAAACTGATGAAGTATCTAGAGCATCATTGAAAGGAAGCTTATGGAGAATGGAAATAAAATTTTTGAAGCATCATTGAAAGGATGATTCTAGAGAACAACAAACAAAGTTCCAGAGCACCATTGAAAGGATGCTTCTAGAGACAATGAACAAAGTTCTGGAGCATCGTTGAAAGGATGCTTCCAGAGACAATGAACAAGGTTTTGGAGCATCATTGAAAGGAAGCTTCCGGAGATAACAAACAAGGTTTTGGAGTATCATTGAAAGGATGCTTTCGAAGACAAATCTACAAAATACAAAAAACTTCTGGAGCATTGTTAGAACGATGCTTCTAGAGGAAAATCTACAAAATACAAACAACTTTCAGAGCATTGTTAGAAGTATGCTTCCGGAGAAAAATAGTAAAGATACAACAAACATAAAAACTTCAAGAGGTAACTGAAGATAAATAAAGCCCCCTTTTTTTGAAAAAAAATACAATACTTACCTCATTTTGTTGGAGAAGGAAAGACTTCCTTCATACAAAAAATATCTTCCTGTTCATTAATCATTTGGATGAATTCTTCTTTGCTTATCAGTTTTTGATACAGACATAATCTATGACCATTTACCAAAAGTGTTCTAGTTTTAGGTGCACAACTCCATTACTGAACACTTCTTCCACTTCATATGGTCCTAACCATCATGTCCCAAGTTTTCCTTTTAGGTCCTTATATCTAGAATCAAATAAAACACCCAATCTCCATTGTAAAATTTTCTTTCTTTTATATGTCTATCATGTCATACTTTTCTTTGTCGTTACACCAATTATGTCTATTGTATGGCTTCTAGACGAAGTTCATCTAGCTCATTGAGTTGAACTCATTCTATCTAAGCTCTATTTAGATCTAAATCCACATCCATAGTTGTTCTCAATGTTTGCAGTTCAAATTCAATAGGGAGAATGGGTTTCTTTCTGAAGACCAGTTCATAAGGTGTGAAGCCCATAGTTGATTTCCAAGTAGTATTATATTACCACACTATTTCAAGTAATTTTTGTCCCAATCCTTCCTTCCCGATGAAACTATTTTGGTGAGTATATTTTCCAACTCCCTATTGGTTACTTCTACTTGACCATTTGCTTGAGGATGATATGCTGATGACTTTTTATGGCTCACTTGGAAATGGTCAGTGAAGGTCAAAAGAACTTTTGACATAAATTGGGGTCCTTGATCTATCACAATGGATCTGGGTGCTCCAAATTTGAGGAATATTATATTGTAGAGGAAATCTACAACTTGTTCCTCTCTAACTACTTTAAATACCTGCACTTCTACCCATTTTGTAAGGTAATCAATACACACAAGGATATATTCTTTCCCCTTAGATGGTGGATCTATGGGTCCTAAGAATTCTAGTCCCCATTTTTCAAATGGTTCCAAGACTATATGAGGTTGAAGTGGCATTTCACTGGATGTTGTCGGTCTGCCCATTCTTTGACACTCATCACAATGCCAGACATACTTCTTAATGTCTTTGTGCATATAGAAGACCAACAATATCATATGCCTAGAATTTTATGGGAGGTTCTTTTTGTTGAATAGTGTCCTCCTAAAGGATCATCATGATAGGCATGCAAGATACTGTAGGTCTCATTTGTTCTCACACATCTACACAAAAACAAATCAGGTCCACATCTAAATAATAAACCATTAATCCACTTAAAGCATATATTTTCTCAGACTAATTTCCTTCTCTATTTTTTGATAAATTCCGATGAAAATTCTATTGTAGCCAAATAATTAGCTATCTTCGCAAACCAGGGAGTATGAGTTGAAATGGAAAACAATTTTTCATCTAGAAATTCATCTCTAACTGGTTCACATTCTCCATCCTCGTGATGTATTCTGGACAGAAATTCAACCACCACATTAAATTTACTAGATTTATCTATCATGGTCACATTAAATTCTTGGAGAAGCAACAATCGTCTAATTATTTGTCCACTTATAGTAGTTTTATTCATTAAATATTTGATCACTAAGTGATTTGTATAAATAGTCACTTTGTAACCTATAATGTAGTGGCAAAATTTATTGATAACGTGTACAACTACCAAAAATTCTCTCTCAGTTGTGTTGTAGTTTCTTTCTATAGGAGTTAAATTGTTGCTAACAAAATAGATAGCATATTTTCCTCTAGCTTCATCTTCTTGTCCTAGAACTACACCAATTGCATCATTTAAGGCATCCATATAAATGTAAAATGGAAAATTCTAGTTAGGTTCAAGCAATAGAGGGGTAGTTGTAAGTTTTTCCTTAATGGTTTCAAATGAGGTTTGGCATTTCTGGAGTCTAGGAAAACTCAACATCTTTCTAGCTTAGGGAAAACATAAGGGCTATGATTTTGCTAAAATTTTCAATGAATCTTTGATAATAACCTGCAAGTCCTAGAAAGCTTTGTACATCAGTTTGATTTTTTAGAGCTTATAATTTTTGTATCACCTCTATCTTTTTGGGATCAACCTAAATACCTTTTGCAAAGATGTGATGTCCCAGCACACTCCCTTGTTCAACCATTATCAGATATTTTCATGACTCGGGGATAACTGGTGCTCTTCACATCACTTGAGAACTTTGTCCATATTTTGGAGTGTATCCTCATAAGTGGTTCCATAAATAGTGAAGTCATCCATGTAGACTTCAACACAATTGTTTACAAGTTCAACAAAAATGGATAAAACTACTATCTAGAAAGTGGCAGGAACATTGCATAGTCTAAAGAGGAATATGCAAATGTCCCCCACAGACATGTGAAATTGGTTTTATCCCGATCTTCTAGAGCCACTTGTATTTGGTTATAACTGCTAAATCCATCCAAGAATGAAAAATATGTTTTACCAAATAGATTATCAAGGACTTGGTCAATGAATGGCAAGAGGAAATAATCTCTATAAGTTTCCTTATTAAGTTCTTGGTAATCCACAAATACCCTACATTTCCCAGCTTTCTTAGGTACAACTACAAGAGGTGAAACCCATTTTTTTTCAGAGATTGTATATATAAACCCTACTTGTAAAAACTTTTCAATTTATGTTTTAACCACATCTCTAAGTGCAGGGTTAAGTCTACGTTGTGGTTGATGAACTCGTCGGACATCCTCAATGTAAATATGGTGAGTGCAAACCTTAGGATGTATCCCCCTCATATCTTTATAATCCTAGGCAAAAGCCTTGGAAAGGTTCACCAAGACATCAAATAATTTGAGTTACAATTGTTATGTGAGCCAACTATTGATATTTAAGGTTTTACCAGGTAATATCATGATTGATTTAGTTCCTGGGTGGCTAGAGGAGACTATGTATGTTTCAATCATCAAAGTATTAAGGGGGAAATTATGATGTTGCATCATATGGAAGGTAGTTATATCCTTAAAGAAACACTCATTTCATGGAATTAAATTGGCCAAAGGACATTAAAATGTTGTAAGAAAGTCCTTTTTTTTCTATTTACTATGTTGATTTGGTTCATCTACCCATACCCTATTACATTATTTGCAGATGGTTTGGCAGGAGGGTATAGTGATAATTGTTTACTTTTGATGCCATTTGAAATTATCATCCCTCTAGATCTGCAATCTATCTAGGCTACAACCGTTGCTAGCCAGGGTCTTCCTAATATCAATAAATAGTTGTCTTTAGGGGTTCGAGATTGGATAAATTAAAAATCTACAAAGATATTCTCAGTTTTTAACTATGACTACGACATTTTCTAAGACCCCTCTTGGGATAGCAATGGATTGGTCTGCCATCTGTAGAATAGTACTTTTAAGATGCAGATCTGTTAATGACAACATTTCCATGACTTCTACAATCATAACATTAATTACAACTCCCAAATCCACAAGTGCATTGGGAATTTCATTTCCAATCGTTGATATAGTTATTACAGGATTACTAGGGTCACCATATTTTGGTGGAAGGAATTCTCCAGAAAGGAAGTTAGCTAGAGAGCCATCAATTTGGATAGTTTTAATTTTCTTCTTCTTCCTCCCTAGTGTCTTTATACACAACTATTTAGCTATTTGATTTAATTTTGGAATTTCTATAATGGCTTGCAACAATGGGATTTCAATATTCAATCATTCAATTTCCTGGATGAGGTGGATTTCATTTGACATCATTGGTTTTGGAGGAATTTTTTAGGCTACTTCTCTAAGTCACTCTGGAAAGGGGGCTTGTTTTAGTAAATGGCATTTTTCTTTAGTCTTGAGGTAAACTTCTAGAGAAGAGTCAAAGTATGGTTTAGTATCATTCTTAGTTAAAGAATTCGGAAGGTTGTTGGAAGAATTTTCTAGAAGATCTTCAAAAGATGACTTTACAGCTTCAAAAGATAACTCTAGAAAGTTGTTGAGAGCTGCTTCCGAAGTGAATCTAGAATTCAACTCTAGAAGACTATCGAAGGTTTGCTATTTTATTAATATTTCATGAGGCTCCTCTATAGGCTTCATGTTACCTTGTTTAATTTGATTTTCCTTAATATCTGAAAGTGTTCCTTCCTCACTACCTATAATTTTGACTATGGTAGGCTAGTGTGGTTGATGAAGGGTTTTTCCTAACCTAAGTTGCACACTCCCACAATGTATAGCATTTGTTCTAGCCACATTTTCTTGTTCAATTGAGTACATAGGGGCAACCTATGAATTATTCTTTGGACTGGAAACTGGCTGGGCTGGAAGTTGAGGTTTGGTAACTTGGTCAGGTTGTTGTTTATTTGGACATGGTAAGAGGGATTACTACTGATTTTACATGCAACAAGGTCCTTGGTAGAACTAGTTAAAGGGTTGATTCCATTATGGTGCAGGGTTCTGAGGATACCAAAGTTGTTGTGATTGGTTATCCCATTGGGAATTTTTCCATGGCTAATTTATCCATTCTAGCGGTCCCCAAGAGTAAGGTCCCTAGTTAGGTGGTCCTTGAGGTCAAGGTTCTACCCATTGATTGTTATTCCAATTGGGTTGAGATCACCAATATGGGTTTAAAGTTTTTTTGTAGGAAAAAGTTCCTCCAAGTCTACGTCCCATATAATTAACCTCTTCTTCTACTTGAGAAGACTTCTCTTGGAGTTTTTTACATTCAATAGTTCACATTGGTTCTTAGGATGGTTTTTGTCAAAAAATTGAGAGACATCAACCTTATCCAATGGACACTTGTAATACATGTTTGTTCCTGCATCTCAGATAGTAGATGAAGGGAGTTTTTGAATTACATGTTTAGCTTGTATTCCATCGAGGGTAGAATTTAGTTAAACAAGAATGTCAGTCTCTAAGTTTTCTATCTCTTCCCTTAGTTGACCTATTTCATTTGTTCCTCTTATCAGACTAGATTTCCTTATACCTCCATGGGTTCTTGAATAGTTTCTACAAAGAGTAGAAATCTCTATGAGGCTTAGTTTGGCTACATCTCATTTCCCCATCAAATCAAGGGCTCTTCATGAATCCTCATCAAGTCCTTATAAGAAAATTATTTTTATGAGTTCAGGACTCATGATTTCTTTTCCACATTGTTTCAATATAAAGAGGAATCTATTCAAAAAATCCTCCAGGCTCTCATCTTCTTTCTGTTTCAAATGAAACAATTGTTCCCTCCTATCACTTACTCTACAATAATCTTGGTATTTTTCCAAAAACATGATTTCCATTTCTTGCCAAGAATTAATTGATCCTACTAATAAACCCATAAACCATTGCATAGTTGAATTCCTAAATGTGGAAGGGAACAACTTTAATTTCTGATTATTGGTTTTGCAATCATAGGTTTGGCAAAGGACCTTAAATTTGAAAAGGAACTGGTCTGGATATTCTGAAGCCATGCCTCTAAAGGTGGGTAGGATGGAAGGGTAATTTTTTTTATTAGAGAATCTTCATTTGGGTTCAAGTTTATAGGATAGGTAAATGTTTGTTCTACCCTTCTTTCTTCCCCATTGTGACCATTTTTGTTCTCCATGGTTTCTACTAAAATGTTTTTCATTGTTTGGTCACACTCAAGAGTACTATGTGAAGTCTCAAGTGGGTCTTAATTGATTAGTTGATAATTACAAATTTCTTCAACTAAGACTTCTAGCCCCTCGGGTTCGATAATTGGTGTTTTGGGTTGGAAAATGTTTGCAACAAATCTTCTGTAAGGACCCCTTTTTCTGACCATGCAAAAGGATTTAATAATATTTTTGGACCACTATTTTGAGTTATCTAATTATATTCCTAATAACACCTTGGACAAAGAACAACATATCCCCAGCAATGGTGCCAAAAAGTGACAAGACATCATTAAACCTCGTACTTTAGTTTGATAATCAATTTGTTGACTAGGGTGGTGTCTGATGGCTATTTACAAAAGGAAGTTAAATAACTCAACACAATGATAATTTTTAGGCCTTTTGAATTAAAAATGCTTCTGCAGAAATAAATTCCTAAACTATAAAAGCATTTAAAAGCTAATCTATGAAAGCACTGAAAACTTAACAATAGAAGCATTTGAAAAATGACTATGAAAACATTTAACATTCAAAAACAAATACAGTAATGAAACAAAATACTCAATTCTAAGTAAGCAAGTATATTGTTAACTTTCAAAACTACTACAATGAATAGGCTTTCAAGAGTAAATTGAAAATATGATTTCCCACCACAACATAATCCACTAAATAGTAAAACAAGACACAACATTAAAATAGAACAATATAACCTGTAGGTTAAAGACCGATTACTAACACATAACAAAAACAAAAGATTGCATGATAATCATCAATTGAACATAACATGGAATTCACAAAACATTAAAAAATAAACACTTATCTATAGACATATTTTCTCCTGTCCAAATGAGTGGCCAACTCTTCAGAATTTTAAACTCTCAAAACATCTTGGTGAACTCATGAGGTAAGCAATGTTAATTAAGTATTATCTTAATTAACTTAAGCCTAGGTTAATCAGATAAGCATGATTTATCCTAATTAACAGGGATTAGGGAAATGGATAAATCAACTAAATAAATATTAGGAATATTCATTCAATTGATAGGATAGGGTTGTAAGATTAAATGGATTAATTAGGTGAATTAATTGATCACCAGGGATATGCAGATGGGGAGAGTGGATTGGTGTAGAGGTACAGGAAATTGGTTTGCAGAGCAATCCAATTTTCAGTGTCTACATTTGCCCCTCTTTGAGATGGTGTTGCAGCTAAGTAACATCATTTCAAAGAAGTTAGAACATAGAGTTGGATTGGATAAAAAAAAAGATTTTGGTTTGGAAGAATAGGGTAAGGTTTGGGGATAATTGGTAAGGGTGATGCCCCCTCGAGAGGATAGGCGGGTTGCGAGAACATGGTTGTGCACTCGAAATGGATGGAACAGATTGGTAGATGTGGTCAGAGGATAAGTGGTGGGATGAAAGGGTGATGATGTTCGGAGATGATTGGTGGATGATCATTGTGCTGAAACTGATTTAGAGCAATCCTAGGTTTGATATAGCAAAGTGGATGTTTTCACCAAGGTATAGAAGACCAGGGTGATGATGTTTATCCAACAGTTGCATGGACTAGACATGCAAACAAAGGGATGATCCCATGCATGCCCAAGATAGTACAACCTTGTCTAGACGAGGGAAGGGGACTCATAGCATAAGTCCTTAGTACACAAAAGGTATGATGAACCTTAGATGCATAAGGAGATCAATTTGCTAGAACTGACCCTATGATCAACAAGATATGAATACTAGCTTGGAGTAATGAAACCAACCCACAAGCACAGCATACAAAAGCAAGACTATGCCCCATTCTAAATGTTTTCGCCACATACCATGATATAGTAAGATCAAGGTAGCTTTGATGTGATCTTCGAATAGGACAAAAGATAAAAATCAAAAACAAAAAGACCAACGAACCAAAACAAATAGCCATTGTCTCTCTTACCAAGATGGATGATGATTTGATAGATTCTGCCTATTGTAGGAAAAACATATCCTAAGGCAGGAATCGATTGATGAGTGGATCATGATTAGTTTATGTTGTAAGATTGGCTCAAGATATGATGGTGACAAGTTATGGTTGATGCTGATTTGATAGTTGATGATTTTTGATAAGGGATGATGCTTTGATGGGTGATGCGATGCTTGGATCTAGTGTAAGCTCAGTGGGTTGGATGGGTGCATCTTATGGACCTGAGTACTGGAAACGTCCTTCGTATCCCAGACTGCCTACATACCCTGTGTCCATGGGATCAAGGTACTTTTAAGATGCGAGTGAAATGAATATGTAGTTCTGGAAAGACTTGATGATGTGGGAATGGTTCGAGATGGGTGTGATGTGATGAAGATTGATGTGTGTTTGATGATTGCGATGAGATGTGTTGTTTTTGGGTTTTCTGCATTTTCTATTGTTTTTGTATTTTTTATGATTTTGTGAGGTTTTTGGATTTTTGATTTTGCGATGTTTTTGGATTTTTGATTTTGCGATGTTTTTGGATTTTTGATTTTGTGATGTACAAAGGGAGCTTACAAAGATCCTCGTTCCATGAGTTGGCCTTGGGATGGGATAGGATGGGTTGGGCAATAGGACTTGATGTTTCAGAATTCCAAGCCATGGGGTGCATGAAATATGGAGTGACGTGACAGAAAGAGGACTTCTTAGATGGTAGAACCGGCCACTACACGTGGTGCCTAAAATAGGTTTTCACCATGGTACTTATCCAAGGCATCACCGAAGTGATTTTCACCATTGGAAGTTTTTATTGCCCTGTAATTTTTCTTGATTTTCTAATTTTTTTGGTGTTTTTGATTTTTTGACTTGGGGTACTAGATGGGTTATGCATAGAATTTCTTGAGATGCAGGATGTTCATCGGCTCATCTAGAGGCTGCCCCTCAGGTGTTGCAAGCTGATAGGCTCCTGACCCATAATCGACGGTGACAACATAAGGTCCTAGCCAATTGGGTTCAAACTTTCCTTACTTCAGATGCTCTTGCACGTTCTTCTGATTTTCCATTAGGACAAGGTCACCTACCTCAAATTTTTTGGTTCTGATCTTTTTGTTGTAGCTTCTTCTGAGGCAGTTTTGGTATGCCTGTAAGTGATTCAATGCATTGAGGTGTTTCTCATCCAGTAGTTCTAATTGATGCAACCTTGTGACGCAGTAGTCCTCATCAGAGATAATGTTGTGCAACGACACTCGGAGAGATGGGAGCTCGACCTCTATAGGTAAAATGGCTTGAGATCTAAATACTAGTGAGAATGGGGTGGCTCCTATAGGAGTGCGGATGCTTGTGCAGTAGGCCCATAGGGCAGGGTTGAGTTGGAGGTGCCAGTCACAGCCAACTTCATTGACTGTCTTCTTGAGAATGCGAAGGATGGTTTTGTTAGAAGCCTCTACTTGACCGTTTCCTTGAGGGTAATATGGTGTGGAGAAGTGGTGTTTGATGTCAATTTTTTCGCACAAGGTGCAAACTTCTTGGTTTTTGAAGGGCTTTCCATTGTTAGTGACAATGGAATGGGGAATACCATATCGGCAGATGATATAGTGGAGAATGAATTTTGAGATTTGGATACCTGTGGTGAAGGTGAGTGGTATTGCTTCCACCCACATTGTGAAGTATTTGGTAGCAGTGATAATGAACTTATGGCCATTGGAGGATGGAGGATGTATTTTTCCTACGAGGTCAAGTCCCCACTGTGAGAAAGGCCATGGCGTTGTGATCGGTTGCAGCTCCTGTGCTGGTGCGTGGATGAGATCGCAATGATGTTGGCATTGAAGGCATTTCTTGATAAACTTGTGGGAATCTTGTTCCATTGTGGGCCAATAATATCTGGTCTTGAGGATCTTTTTAGAAAGGGTGGTGTTGTGTGGTTACACAACACGCCCCATTTTGACTTGGCAAAACAGGGACCCAACTTTTGTTTTGGCTTGTGTTGTCTGTTTCTGGCGGTTTGGTAAAAATAAGTCAGGTGCATCATCATCATGAAGGTCAGGATGAGGTAGGTCATCATCATGAGGTTAGTTTGTTAAAGTTCATATTTTGTTTCTATGACTTCATGGTTAGAAAGAGCTTGAAATTCCATGCAGGTTTGCCTTTTACATCACCCGAAAATTCGTCCATATGAAGGAGTTATGAGCAGTCAAAGTTTTGGTCAAACCTGATAATTGCTGTATGATGAACATCATCATCATGATATTTGAAAAGCCCCCCGAAAATATCCTGAGGTCGAAACATCCGGACGTCAAGTTTAAGTCGTAGTAATCTTTTCCCGTCGGGCGGTCTTTTGTATCGCCAAAGGTCATCATCATGATCTTACTCTATCACCTGATAAAATCATGCAGTCCCGAAACATCCGGACGTCAATCTTAAGTCGTAGTAATCTTTTCCCGTCAAGCGACCCTGGAAACATCATCATCATCATGATATTCTCACATCGCGAGCATCATGATATTTTAACATCACTCGATGTGATAATATCATGCTGATGATCATCATCACCTTGCTTAAGAAATCTGCCATCTGCATAATTTGCGCGCGCACGTCAAAGTCCTGGTGGACATCATCATCATGATATTCTAACATCATCATCATCATGATATTCTCACATCGCGAGCATCATGATATTTTAACATCACTCGATGTGATAATATCATGCTGATGATCATCATCACCTTATCTTCCGAAGCGGAGGGTGTTATTTCATTCCTGCCTTGTTAACAAGATCATCATCATGATCTTTCTCTACCCGACATTTCGCAATATCCTCCTGCCGAGATGCATAAACTTTTGCGGATATGATGATGACGATGACGTCATCATCACCTTCTCCTTCGGCAAGATATTTTCCAGGGTATGATCCTGTTCGCCAATATGATGATGACGATGACGTCATCTTCGAAGATTAACACAGGCCGGGATATCCTGATGACGTCATCAGGACTTTCAGCAGGATCATATTTTGGATCACCCAGTGCGTATATGATGATGATGATGTTCATCATCCTGATCTTTCGAGCGGATAGCCTTGGCCGAAAAGGGTCATATTGCATTCATCCACCTGATCATCTTCCTTAGAGGGAACCCGATATTCCATTATCTCATGATCTTAACGAAGCATGACGGTGACGTCATCCCTTTGCATTTTATTGAAGCCTGATGATGACGATGACATCATCATGATTTTCCCCAGCGGCAGGATCATTTTCCGGGTCCTCCTATTTGTCAATATCATCATGATGATGACGATGTCTTTCTTTCCCAGTATGCAGAAGTGAACATCCTGATGTGCTTTTCATCAGAGCATTAGGAAAGGAGGATCATCATATTTCAAATATCCTGCGGACAGACAGAAGGCATATAGTTGGTCATCCTCATGATGTTTGGCGTCGGTATAACTGTTGCCGTCGGCCTAAGGTAAATTTGTCAACCTGATCATATGTGTTCGCACCAATGCGAACATGATGATGATGACCCGAAACATACATGCAGGGCATGCGAACCGGTTTCAAAGGATGGTTGAAGGGCGATTATTTCCTTGTATAATTTGAGATCATCATGATCATATTTCGAACCCGATACACATGAAAATGGGCGGGAAAACATGAAGCGATAAAATTTTGAAGACCCGATTGCCTGTTGCTGCGCATTTTGGGGGTTTGTTTAATTAAGCATTTTACTTCCTGTTGTTTATCATCATGATGATGAACTTAATGTTTGTCTGTTTACTTGCAGGAAGAAATGATGATGCTGCTGAAGCTGAACATTGAAGTCATGATGCGGTTAGGGCTGCTGCTGAAGCTGATGATTACAAAGTTACGCATAGAGGCAACATGAACCAGACATGAGGAGGATATTGTCAGATATGCTGTTCGCCAGCTGGAGACCGAATCAAGTTGAAGACGCTGGAATATTCTGTGCCAGCTGTACATGTGCTAACTGGCGAAGCATGTGCTTTCCATCTGGACCGTTGTTTGTTATGAGACGATCCTGATCCTTGGATCATTGTAACCGTTTCTGGCATTTGCTCTATATAAAGGCCAGAGCCTGAAACATTAAAAGGGGAGGATATACATTAGAATACACAGACGCATCTGGCGCAAAAAGCTAATTACTGTAGGATCAATTAGGAGATCGGATTACTGAGACTAATGAGGATAGAATTGTTGAAATGTCAAGGTTCTTTCTTCAGATCACTGTAAATGTACCTGTTCTTGAGCATACTGAATGGATATGAAGTTTCAGATTACATCCTGATTGTAAATTTTACGTAATCTTTCTGTTGATTTCTGGATATGTACTGGTGAATGCTGTGTTCAACTAGAAGCGCTTTCATTTCATTACATGTTGTTGTCAACTTTCCTTTGAAGCTTTGCACTAGATCATGCGGATTTGTGGAATGTCCTGGTGAAGTATGATTTCTAGTTTTCCTTCTTTTCATTGCAAGTATGGGAGCTTGTATGTGGATCAGTGATCTAAGTCCAGTAATTTTGGGAATCTCATTCTTTAACCCTTTTCCTTTTTTTCAATTTCATTAATTCATCACCATAACTACAAATCATGATAAATAACAAGCAGAAACAGTGAAATATGCTGAAATCCCGTAGGTAACTGAAGATCATTAGCATATTTGAGTTAAATGCATGTAGTATTGGAAATATCATGCAAAGAATCATAAATAATGATAGAAATCATGCAAATATCAGCCTGTATGCACATTATTTGACTAAATTTACAGTGCAGAGGTAGAATTGTTGGAGACTTATGCAGAGCGAACATCCAGAGCAGGATATTTGAAGATGATGATGATGAACAGTGCAGAAACACGTAAGGCCCCTGAATGGAAAACAGCAACACACATCAACCACTGAGTAACGTCAGTAGATTAAGACCTAATCAACGGAGACTTGGGATCATGAATTCTTTGAATTCATCGTATCTTTCAAGATGAGTAAAGGTTGTTGTGTAACTTTTATTCTATGTTTGTGAATGACTAACATCATGAACAACATAAATTGGCGCTAGAAGGAGGGCAGAACTGGAAAGGACGCCATTGCTTCAGTCATCATTCATATATGCAGGCCCCTCGCTTCTAACGCAACATCAATTTTGGAGAAGGCTGGGCGTGAGCTGCGAATTTTTGGATTTTCTGCAAATATTGCATAAATATTTCAGCATTTGAGCTAAATGTCTGCAAATATCTCTTACCTGAGATGTTTTGGTTGCACCTTTGCAAAGATCTAGCCCAAAGCATCAAATATTTGTTTGATTTTCTGGACTTTCAAAGTTTTAGTCTGAGATATGATAGATCTCCTTAAAATTGCAAAATAAAAAAATTTTGAAGAATAGAGTCTCATTTTGATGGATGTATATGAAGGCAATTGTCAAATTAACATTCCTTTATTTCAGGAAACTCTGAATGGGCAGATTTACCCT
The DNA here is from genome assembly GCA_027924645.1 of Cunninghamia lanceolata. Taxonomy (NCBI): domain Eukaryota; kingdom Viridiplantae; phylum Streptophyta; class Pinopsida; order Cupressales; family Cupressaceae; genus Cunninghamia; species Cunninghamia lanceolata. The sequence goes on from BSBN01000209.1 coordinate 7,847,774, forward strand.
CACAATTTGTCTAACTTTGGTTTATCTACCTGTTGCAGGATACACCAGACTACAGAACACAGTGAAATAAATTGTTTAACTTTCCTCACAAGGTTGGATTTATACTTGAAAGGACTAATATTCTTTCTAGATGTGTTCAGGGTTGAAATTTGCCAAGAAAATGAAGAAGTTTGCCAGGAAAATAAAGAAATCTGCCAGGAAAATAAAGAAATTCTGGAGCAACAAGCAGATGCAGCACCAGAAGTTATTAATTGTCCAGACACTGAAGTAGATCATTCTGAAGATTTTGAATTATACTTGTCTAGAAATATACAGTGTAGTCAAATATTAGGTTTGCCCATTGATGATGTCTTGATTGAAAGCTGGTGCAGATTACATGATGAAGGGCATTCAGAGAGAGATTGCTACCCTTGCTTGGTCATGTTGAAAAGGATTCTAGAAAATACAATAGCTGAGTCAGTTCCAGAAGGTAATGAAGAGGAAACATCTTTCCTGGATTCATTTTATGGTGACATTGATAGGAGTTCTCTACTTCCTAATACAAGTAAGGATCAGTCAGTATGCAGGTATGAATCTTGTGAAAATTTTAGAGAAGAAATCACTCATCAGGATAATTTTTTTGATTCTGATCCTAATACTTTGGATAAAGAAGATGAAACATCTTTCTTGGAGTCATTCTATGGTAAAGAGAAGTGTAAACAGATAGTAGAACAATTTAAATGCACTCCTGATGATGAAGTTCCTATGATGGTAACTCAGGGAGTTATAGAGAAGAAAATAAATGTTGATTTATTACTTGACTTCTTTGAATTAAATGATCAATGCAAGAATGTTGCAGGTTAAAGGAACCAGATCCTCTAATAGATAGAAAATGTGAATTATTTAATGAACAATTCCTGAAAGATGAAGATGTAGAAGACTTTGGAGTTGTTGTGCATAATCAGATGTCATTCCAGAAATATTTTGAAAATGAAACAGGGGAGTGTCCTCACCAAGTGAAAGTTGTTTCTCCTTTACAGTCAAATGATTTAGAAATGATAAATTTCTGTATATCAGGTTGTGATAATAAAGATACTTATTTAGATGCTGATGTGCAGGAAATTGAAGAAAATACTGAGAAGTTTCCTAAACTGGAGGATAATCTGAACATCCAGAATGAAGGGATAAGGCTGGATAAAGATGAAGAATTAATACATCAAAGGTCATACATCCTTCAATTTGAAGAGAGACCAGGCACTGAGCCAAGCAGTGAAAATATAATGACAAATGGAAGACCAACTGCCAATGAAGAAGCATGTCCAACAAAACCAGAAATACATCAGGTTGTATTTCTCCTTTCCACAGTAAATGATGTTGAATACCATTTTGATTATGGAAATTCAGAAGATAAGACATGCATATGGATTAATCATGAACATGGTGAGCTTCCCCAATTGCTGATCATCAAGAGTTGTTCTGTTGAATACAGTGAATTCAGAATATCAGAATTTTCTTCAGAATATAAAGATAAGTTTGCTAGGTTGAGAACCATAACTAATACCCTGATGCTCCTGCACAATCAAAAGAAGTATGCAAATGCAGGTGTCCTTAGGTCTTTTTCTGGTTTTTGTTTGCCTAGTAGTGTGTTGTATATAATTTTGTGGGTTAGTTGTTTGTACAGTTTGTTTGTTTTGCTTTCTTGTTCTGTTCCTGTTGTTTCCTTTTTGTAGGTTAGTTGTTTGTATAGTGTTGTTTCTGTTTTGTGTTGTTTTGGTTGGGACCTTGTTCTGGTAAGTCAGGATGATGCACTTCATCACCTTAAGAAAATAGTTAAATTGTTAGGATTCAAGTGATGAGATCAGATTTAAAGATAGGTTATGATTCATTCTAAGAAGTGTTCATGATCAGGTTTATGATGTCTTTTCATCAAGGTGCCTTTTCTTGTCCAAAGTGAATCAAACACAATGAAACACCTTACAGCCTTGGGCTTGTTGAAGATATGAGTATAGGTGTTAAGTGAAAAATCTAAAGGGACTCCCTTGCTACCAATACAATCTCCAACCTAAAGCTGCAAGTGACTACACCTTGTACAAATGAGCTGACATGATGATATCAAATTTAAATTTTTAAAGGAAAATCAGAAATGAAATAAAATTAGGCCATCTAAGTAACTCTACCGGGGCTATGGACGCCTGCTGGCAGTGGAGCCCTACTTAGGGAGATTGTATAGATAACCTTGCCGGGGTTATGGACACCTGCTGGCAGCAAGGCTCTATCCAGGTTGGCTATGAGGGATGATCTCCAACTATGTAGTTTAACACCAGTTACTTATGTTTTCAACTTACTTTCAAGATGAGGATAATTAATCATATGCACACACCTGATCCTTTGTTAGCTTTATCACCATAATGAAATTTTATCATTCAAAGATCATGATGATTTACTTAGACAGAATTAGAACACTATAGATGAATGTGATCACATCACTTGAATCATTTGAATTTTGTTGTTTTCTTTGGTGGCAAGTTGTTGTGTGGTTACACAACACGCCCCATTTTGACTTGGCAAAACAGGGACCCAACTTTTGTTTTGGCTTGTGTTGTCTGTTTCTGGCGGTTTGGTAAAAATAAGTCAGGTGCATCATCATCATGAAGGTCAGGATGAGGTAGGTCATCATCATGAGGTTAGTTTGTCAAAGTTCATATTTTGTTTCTATGACTTCATGGTTAGAAAGAGCTTGAAATTCCATGCAGGTTTGCCTTTTACATCACCCAAAAATTCGTCCATATGAAGGAGTTATGAGCAGTCAAAGTTTTGGTCAAACCTGATAATTGCTGTATGATGAACATCATCATCATGATATTTGAAAAGCCCCCCGAAAATATCCTGAGGTCGAAACATCCGGACGTCAAGTTTAAGTCGTAGTAATCTTTTCCCGTCGGGCGGTCTTTTGTATCGCCAAAGGTCATCATCATGATCTTACTCTATCACCTGATAAAATCATGCAGTCCCGAAACATCCGGACGTCAATCTTAAGTCGTAGTAATCTTTTCCCGTCAAGCGACCCTGGAAACATCATCATCATCATGATATTCTCACATCGCGAGCATCATGATATTTTAACATCACTCGATGTGATAATATCATGCTGATGATCATCATCACCTTGCTTAAGAAATCTGCCATCTGCATAATTTGCGCGCGCACGTCAAAGTCCTGGTGGACATCATCATCATGATATTCTAACATCATCATCATCATGATATTCTCACATCGCGAGCATCATGATATTTTAACATCACTCGATGTGATAATATCATGCTGATGATCATCATCACCTTATCTTCCGAAGCGGAGGGTGTTATTTCATTCCTGCCTTGTTAACAAGATCATCATCATGATCTTTCTCTACCCGACATTTCGCAATATCCTCCTGCCGAGATGCATAAACTTTTGCGGATATGATGATGACGATGACGTCATCATCACCTTCTCCTTCGGCAAGATATTTTCCAGGGTATGATCCTATTCGCCAATATGATGATGACGATGACGTCATCTTCGAAGATTAACACAGGCCGGGATATCCTGATGACGTCATCAGGACTTTCAGCAGGATCATATTTTGGATCACCCAGTGCGTATATGATGATGATGATGTTCATCATCCTGATCTTTCGAGCGGATAGCCTTGGCCGAAAAGGGTCATATTGCATTCATCCACCTGATCATCTTCCTTAGAGGGAACCCGATATTCCATTTATCTCATGATCTTAACGAAGCATGACGGTGACGTCATCCCTTTGCATTTTATTGAAGCCTGATGATGACGATGACATCATCATGATTTTCCCCAGCGGCAGGATCATTTTCCGGGTCCTCCTGTTTGTCAATATCATCATGATGATGACGATGTCTTTCTTTCCCAGTATGCAGAAGTGAACATCCTGATGTGCTTTTCATCAGAGCATTAGGAAAGGAGGATCATCATATTTCAAATATCCTGCGGACAGACAGAAGGCATATAGTTGGTCATCCTCATGATGTTTGGCGTCGGTATAACTGTTGCCGTCGGCCTAAGGTAAATTTGTCAACCTGATCATATGTGTTCGCACCAATGCGAACATGATGATGATGACCCGAAACATACATGCAGGGCATGCGAACCGGTTTCAAAGGATGGTTGAAGGGCGATTATTTCCTTGTATAATTTGAGATCATCATGATCATATTTCGAACCCGATACACATGAAAATGGGCGGGAAAACATGAAGCGATGAAATTTTGAAGACCCGATTGCCTGTTGCTGCGCATTTTGGGGGTTTGTTTAATTAAGCATTTTACTTCCTGTTGTTTATCATCATGATGATGAACTTAATGTTTGTCTGTTTACTTGCAGGAAGAAATGATGATGCTGCTGAAGCTGAACATTGAAGTCATGATGCGGTTAGGGCTGCTGTTGAAGCTGATGATTACAAAGTTACGCATAGAGGCAACATGAACCAGACATGAGGAGGATATTGTCAGATATGTTGTTCGCCAGCTGGAGACCGAATCAAGTTGAAGACGCTGGAATATTCTGTGCCAGCTGTACATGTGCTAACTGGCGAAGCATGTGCTTTCCATCTGGACCATTGTTTGTTATGAGACGATCCTGATCCTTGGATCATTGTAACCATTTCTGGCATTTGCTCTATATAAAGGCCAGAGCCTGAAACATTAAAAGGGGAGGATATACATTAGAATACACAGACGCATCTGGCGCAAAAAGCTAATTACTGTAGGATCAATTAGGAGATCGGATTACTGAGACTAATGAGGATAGAATTGTTGAAATGTCAAGGTTCTTTCTTCAGATCACTGTAAATGTACCTGTTCTTGAGCATACTGAATGGATATGAAGTTTCAGATTACATCCTGATTATAAATTTTACGTAATCTTTCTGTTGATTTCTGGATATGTACTGGTGAATGCTGTGTTCAACTAGAAGCGCTTTCATTTCATTACATGTTGTTGTCAACTTTCCTTTGAAGCTTTGCACTAGATCATGCGGATTTGTGGAATGTCCTGGTGAAGTATGATTTCTAGTTTTCCTTCTTTTCATTGCAAGTATGGGAGCTTGTATGTGGATCAGTGATCTAAGTCCAGTAATTTTGGGAATCTCATTCTTTAACCCTTTTCCTTTTTTTCAATTTCATTAATTCATCACCATAACTGCAAATCATGATAAATAACAAGCAGAAACAGTGAAATATGCTGAAATCCCGTAGGTAACTGAAGATCATTAGCATATTTGAGTTAAATGCATGTAGTATTGGAAATATCATGCAAAGAATCATAAATAATGATAGAAATCATGCAAATATCAGCCTGTATGCACATTATTTGACTAAATTTACAGTGCAGAGGTAGAATTGTTGGAGACTTATGCAGAGCGAACATCCAGAGCAGGATATTTGAAGATGATGATGATGAACAGTGCAGAAACACGTAAGGCCCCTGAATGGAAAACAGCAACACACATCAACCACTGAGTAACGTCAGTAGATTAAGACCTAATCAACGGAGACTTGGGATCATGAATTCTTTGAATTCATCGTATCTTTCAAGATGAGTAAAGGTTGTTGTGTAACTTTTATTCTATGTTTGTGAATGACTAACATCATGAACAATAGGTGGGTCCACTTGAATGTGCCCACAGATGCTGGTGTGTACCTCCTCTAAGGCTACCTCAACTTCCCTAGAGTCTAAACATCGTAGAAGTGTACCATCAAGACTCCTTTTGTATAATGTATTGCCTATAAGGATGAAAGGAGAGGCTCGACAGATGAATGATTTTCTTTGTGAGGTGGGCAGATTAGGGGGGAGGATGTTGTCGTGGAGATACAGGTATGTTTCTTGGTACCACTGGGATAAGGGACCATTGACTTTGCACACTAGTTCGGATTGAGGAACATCGTATGCAGGGATAGGGAGTTCTTCGATCAGGAACTCGCATTTCTTGTTGTCCTTCTTCATGTCTACCAGAGATCCGATAGTTGTCATGGCATCGGCTACTTTGTTATTGAGCCATGGGATTTGCTCGAAGTGGATGTCTTTGAAGTAATCTTTGAAATCATCGACCATCTTTTTATAGGGAAGGATCTTGTCATCCTTGGTTTTGTATTCGTTATTGACCTACCTGATGACCAATTGAGAGTCGCCATACACCAGTAGCTTTTCAATTTTCCATTGGATGGCCATGCGGAGACCTGTGATGAGGGCCTCATACTCTGCTACGTTGTTGGTACATGGAAATGTGATCTTGAAGGATTTAGGGATTGTGTCTCCTTGAGGGGTAACAAACAGGACCCCTGCCCCTGAGCCTCTGTGGGTGTATGATCCATCAAAATACATCTTCCATGTGTCTATGGCTGGTGTGATTGTCAGGATGGCCTTGTCTAGAAAGTTTGCAATTGTAGGATGCTCTGTAGGGATAGGTACTTCAGCCAGCTGATCTGCTATAACCTGCCCTTTGATGGCCTTTCTCTTAGTGTATTCTATGTCAAACTCTATTAGAATCATGACCCCATTTAGCCATTCTGCCAGTAAGGGTAGCTCTGTTTAGGAGATATTTCAGTGGGTCGATCTTAGCAATGAGTTTTGTCTTGTGATTGAGCATGTAGTGTCTCAACTTTTGGGACGTAAAGACAAGGGCTAAACATGCTCATTTAATTTGTGTATAATTGAGCTCATACGAGATCAAGGTGCAGCTGATATAGTAAATGGCTCTTTCTTTCCCCTGCTCGTCGAGTTGTGCTAGCAAGGCTCCGATGGCTGTCTCTGTTGTAGAGATGTAAAGTAGGAGGAGTTCATCTTGCCTTGGTGGAGTTAGCACAGGAGGATTAACCAGGTATTCTTTTATTTGGTTGAAGGCACTCTAACACTGAGTGTTCCAGACGAAGGCTATGTCTTTTCAGAGCAGATGCTGGAAGGGTTGGCACTTATCTGCAAGTTGGGTAATGAATCGATGGATAGACTGGAGTTTTCCCTGCAGGCTGCGCAGCTATTTCAGCGTTGTTGGAGGTGGCATCTCAGTGATGGCCTTGACCTTTGAGGGATCCACTTCAATTCCTCTTCTTGAGACTATGTATCCCAGAAGTTTGCTTGAGGTGATGCCGAAGACGCATTTTTTTAGATTCAAATGGACATTGTATTGCTCCAACCGATCGAAGATCTTGGCTAGCACCTCTAAGTGTTCTTCTCTGGTCTTTGATTTTCCTAGCAAATCATCCACATAGTCTTCCATGACGTGGTGGAATAGGTCATGGAAGATGACGGTCATGGCTCTTTGATAGGTGGCTCCTACATTTTTCAGGCTGAATGGCATTACCACCCAGCAATATGTTCCCCATGGGCATATAAAGGCCGTTTTGTGCTAATCCTTTTCGGCAATTTTTATCTGATTGTATCTTGAGAAACCATCCATGAGGGATAACATTTCATATCCTACTGTGAGATCCACTATCATGTCGATGTTTGGTAGTGGGAAGTCATCTTTCGGGCAAGCCTTGTTGAGATCCCTGAAATCGGTACAACAGCAAATTCGGCCATCTGGTTTAGCAACTGGTACAAGATTTGAAACCCATTCAGGATAATCAATTGGGCGAATGAACCCAACATCTAGTAACTTTTTTAGTTCTGCCTTGACTAAGAGAGCCACCTAAGGATTCATTTTTCTGAGCTTTTACTTGACTGGTTTCGCATCAGGATGTACTGCAAGATGATGAACAACCAAGGCGGGATCTAGCCCTGGCATGTCTGCATAGGTCCATGCAAAATTGTGATTTCTGCGTGTGAAGGACAAGAAGTTCTCTTGTTTCTGTATGCTGAGAGATTCTGCTCTGTATGTGATTTTGGGTTCTTCCTCTGTTCCAAGGTTCATTTCCTGAGCTGGTTCAACCAAGATGGGTGATCTGTCAGGATAGACTTATCTATTTCAGGGAGGCCCATGCTTCCATCTTCTGGCACCTCATGGAGGTTTTCACTAGGAGATACGTCATTTATTTTTATTTTTGTAGGATCTGATACTGCCGTGGAACAATTTTCACCATCAGATCCATTTTTTATTTTTATGTTTTTATGACTGGAAGCAGGGGTTGTCTCCCTGAAATAGGCATCTGGATTGAGTTCCATGATGTATCTGGCTCTGTGATCTCCTAAAGGGAAGTGATCTCTTACCCCCATCATTGTAGCGATGGCCTCATCGTTAGGTGCAATGTCGAAGATAGGAGGTCCCTGTTGGTCCCAATCAATGAGGTCAGGGTAGACTAATGGCAAGTCATTGGAGGGTGAAGGGAGAGTGGTGACAGAGTAAATGGTACAAATGGATGAGTCGAAGAAGTCGATGAAATGGCTAAAGGAGTCTTGAAGGCCCAGTTCGTTAACATTGTCGACGTCTAAGGAGGCCATAGTGACCTCGAATAAGATACACTTGCCGATAGTGAGGATGCGTTGCAGTTGACCATACCCTAACCCTTGAGTACAGGGATTCTTTGTTGCCTGCAGTGGTTCTATGATTCCCTATTCATGAAGGCCTATACCGCCTTGTCCTTTATAGCCCATGCTCTTAACAATTTCAGAACCCTTGCCATAGATTTCTATGGGGATTGTGGGGGCTACTTGCTCAGGCTCTTCATCTTTGTAAAGCCAAGATGAGATACCATCAAGTACATCCTGATCCAGGAGATGCTTCCACTCGAAGGTGGGCGAGGGTTTGCACTTGATAATGACTGTATTGGTTGTCTCTGTTGTTGGGATGCCGAATGTCTTAGGATTGGATAATGTGCCCACACAAAAGGTACCGTGTAGGTCATATTCCCCACATCCCATGTCGGATAGCTTAATCTGGACCTCAGGTGGTGGAGTTGCTTGGGGTGAAGTGGAAGTGATGTTTGCGGGGTCGATATATGAGTTTGATGTTGTTGGTTTGGCTTCGGCGGTGGCTTTATTATATGGGCAAAATGTTTGGTTTTGGCCTTCCAGAAAACTGCAGTATTGGAAGGGGTGAGGGTCGGCATAGACTGTGACTTCTGTGTCGTTGTGAGGGAATTTGATGCATTGATGGAAGGTGGATGGGACGGCTTGCATGGCATGAATCCATGGTCTTCCAAGAAGGATGTTATAGGGGAGGTCAAGATCCAGAACCTGACATTTTGTTTCGAGGATTTGTGGTCCCACCTGTATGGGAAGCTTGATAGTACCTTCAGAGAGCCGTTTAGTATCATCGTAGCCTTTGATTGTAATGCACTCGCTAGTGTCTGCAACCACATCGGAGTACCCCAAGTGTTTTAACAATTTTAGAGTGCATATGTTGAGGCCAGAACCACCATCTATTAAGACTCTTTTAATGGTATGTTTGTGGATGTAGACTTTGATGTGCAGGGCATCGTTATGTACGTGATCAGAGGCGAGTAGGTCTTTTTCTGAGAAGGTGAGATGATGGGGTGAGGTGATGTGTCCTACCATGGCTTGGAATTGAGTTACATTCAAGTTTATAGGGACTTGTGTTTGCAAGAGCGCTTTATCAAGGACGTCTTTATGAGGGGGAGATGTGTGAAGCAACTCGAGGATGGAAATTTGTGCGGGTGTCTTTCCTAGGTGTTCTAGGAGGTTATATTGGTGGGTAGGTGGTGTACGTGTGGTAGGGCGAGGAGGTAGGGGATCGGATGTGGATGGAGGTGTTTGTTCAGTGGGAGGGGCTGTGTGAATGGATACATGGCCACGGCGGGTTGTAACAGCACAATCAGGTGCTTGTGCACGGATGGTGATTGTGTTGACATGATGGGATGATGCTTCTATACGTCCTACGATAGAGTCGTAAGATGCGGGTGGTGTGGTGATATTGTAGGTTTGTTTGGACGAGGAGGCTTTGTTATGATTAGGTAGGGGATCCTTGTAAGCTCCTAGGTTGGCGTTTGGTGATGGTTGGGTGCTGTGATCGAGACCGACTAGATTTTGTTTGATAAGGTCTTGGATGCAATGTTTGAGTTGCATGCAGTCGGTGGTTTTATGACCCACCACACGGTGGTATTCACAGTAGTCATTCTTATTGTACCATGCGGCTTTTAGTTCATTCTGTTGACGGGGTCTAACGGGTGGAAGTGTGATCAAATTTTGCTTGAGACATCTATCAAGGATGTCTTCGATAGGTTCCCCTAAGGGTGTGAATTGTCTGTGTGGTTTACGTGGTTTAGTTGGGCCTCTCTGGCTATTGACATTTGTTGCATATGTATGCGCAGGTGTTTGGTTTTGTAGATGTTGGATGGCCTTCACATTCGTGACGCCGTCGTTCAGATTGTTCTTGTTCTTCCCCCAATAACATGATTTGTCATTTGATGGTGTGTTGGCATTGTTGTTGGTATTGGGGGTGTTGTTATTGGATTTGTAGTTGTTGTTGTTGTTGTTGGATTTGGGGTCGTACAATTTGATGGAGCCCTTGGCAATGAGGGCTCGTTCGATGGTAGTGCTTTGCCTATGACCTCTTCAAAGGTAGATGCACAAAGTATTTGCAGATGAAACCCTAATTCCTGATTGAGGTTGGCCACGAACATGGTGACGAGTTGTTTTTCAGGAATGGTCCATGGGAGTTTGCTTGCTAATCCTCTCCACCTTTGCAAGAAGGAAGCGAAGGCTTCGCCATTCTTTTGTTTGGTGTTGCAAAAGTCAATCATGGATATTTCATGCTCAAAATTGTAGGAGAAGTGGTTCACAAACTTCTTTGCAAGCTCAGGCAAAGTCCTAATGCCGGGGGGGAGATGTACGAACCATTCAGCGGCTTGACCACCAAGGCTTCGTGGGAATAGTCTCATTAGATAGGTGTCGTTATTAGAGACTTCTAAGCAAGCTATGTAGAACTCCCTGAGGTGGTCTCTAGGGTCTCCCTTTCCCTTGTATTTGTTGAATTTAGGTGTCTCGAAGTTCTTGGGGAAAGGAGGCATGTATAATGTGCGATCAAATGGGTAGGGGCAAATATCCTCAAAGGAATAGTGTTTACGTTTGCCCCCAGTTTGTAGGTCTGCTACCTGTTGGACTAAGCCTTGTACAATAGTGTTGATATCCTGTGGTTGTTGTGGTTGTTGTATGTACGCCTGATGGTTGGTCAGATGTTGGAAGTGGGGTGGGGTTTGATATTGGGAATTTGTTTGATATTGTGTAGATGATGTTACGAGGTTATGTGGATATGTGATAGTGGATGGATTGACATTGGATTGGTAGGAGTGGGATGAGTTGGATGTATTATACAGTGGTTGTGAGAAAAATTGTCGCAGATATGCCATGGTGTTGGGATTAGGTGGAGGCACACTTGTGGATATAATTGCTTGCGTAATGTTGCCTTGTATGCCCATGGTAATTTGTGGCATGGAAGGGTTTATTGTTGTTGTAGTAGTGGATGTGGTGACAGGTTGTGACATGGTGGGGTTAGGGATATTGGTAGTAATGGTAGACGTGGTAGTAGTAGAGGTCATGTTGGTGGTAGATACGATAGGTGTGGATGTTTGAGAGATGATGGGCTTTGACATTTGAGAGATAGTGGGTTGGGTGTTGGGTGTGGATGCTTGGTTATTTGATGGGGTAGAGGCGATTGTCGAGGTGGATGGTTGTGATGATGTCATGATGGGGGGTAGTTGAGCACCTATTTTGAGAAGATGATCTAGAAATCTATTTGGATCTGACCTTAGGACTTTGTCAAGCATGTCCATGTTATTGGCGTCTTATGTGAAGGCTAAGACATCAAAATCATCCTGGGATACGAGGGGGATGTGTTGTGGTGGTGGTGGTGATGGTCATAGTTGTTGTAAGTAATGGGAGGGATTTTCATTGGGACCATATGAGGGGATGTAAGGGTACGTAGATTGGTTGAATGATTCATTGATGGGTATGTTGTGACTGTTGGTATTAGGCATTCCTATGCCCAGATATTGCTCTGCCATTTCTTGGATTTTCTTGTGTTGTGATCTCGTGATGGGCATGTAAGTGGATATGTTTGATTTACAATGTGAAAATTAAATAGGTATGGAAACCTTAGAGGATTTGATTGATTTTCTTGGACCCAAAGATGGATGTGATAGTGGGGTGAGGTAGAAGCAGCGATGCGGTGGATGTACTGCTAGATGTTTCAATCGAAAGGTGATGTGGATGGCCGATATTGATTTTGCATAAATGTTGGACCAAAGATGACGTTTGTTTTTTAGGAGATTTTGTTTGATGTTTGATTCTTTGATGTGTGATATGGATGATTTTGGTAGTCAACAAATTGAGCTTAGATAGGACCTAGATTTATGGTTTGCACAAAAGGGATGTCTTTCTTTGTTTGGGGTAGACTAATGACTTTACACAAAGAGGGATAATGATTTCACTTGGAAGGTAGACTATTGACTTTCCAAGAAAGATATGATGTGTGTAGGATGAAATCTAGATCAAATTTTAGCTCAAAAGGATGACAAATTTTGATGATGTTTTGATTTGGGAGATTTTGGGGATTTTTGGAATGATTTTCTCATGATAAGGATTTTGGTTTGGTCCAAAAGGTGTGCAAACAAGCACTGAAGACAAGCGGATATGAATTTGAATGGGTTTGATATAGCAAAGGGGTCCAACAATGGTGGTGATTAATCCTCTAAGGTCAAAAGAGAAGGTGTGATTTTGGAAAAATTTGGAAGAAAATGGATGGACTGTTGTCGGATTTTTGGGATGTGACTATGGATTATGGTAGTGCAGATGGTGTGGATCACAACTAACTAGGTCTCTATTTTAGGCAAGTTAATCTGTGAATAGCGCCAATCCACGAGTGAAATGGTGCCACAATCAGACATCGATGGCGCTAAAACCAGGCAATGTCTGTCAAGGTCCTAAAAAGATAGATTTTTTATGGCAATTTCTTGATTTTTCTTTTTTTGGAATGTGATCAAATGATGTGGTTTGTCTCTTGGCAATGTTTTGCAAATAATTCAAGCACAATAATCACACAACAATCAAGATTTTGTTTTGTTTTGAAAAAAAAGATGTGTGATTTTTTATTTAACAAGCACTTTGAACAACCTAAGGTGAGAATGTGACAGTATTTGTTGAATCCCCTAGCTGCGCCTATTCAAAGCAGGTAGCTCCAGGATCTTGGTAGCACCGGCTTCTCCTTACAATTGCACACACTTCTCACGCATACCAAGATCTAAGTTTCTTATGAGGCTTGTCCCTCACCAAACCTTTAGATTGTCCCTACTACCTCGGCTAAGAATCGCATGAATCGGGGCCGCTTCAAAGGTTTCCCTTCTGCGCCAACAAATAGAAGGATTTTGGCTTGCTAAACAATGGTTCGTAGTAAGGACATCCATTTAGGTGGTTATACGTGCGACAGCGCTACTCTCCATTATGGAGTCTCCCAGCCTCCAAGGGTTATGCCTTGGAGGGTTTTGGGGGAGGTTGGCTGTCGGTATAACACAACAACACCTGTCGCTTGAGACTTTCGTCCCAAACACCTTATTTTATATAGCGGCTTGGAAGAGCTTGGCTTTAGCATGATGCCGCTTGGGTCATTCCCACCTTTCAAAGTGGGGTGGTAGGCCCTCTAAGGATTACAAAAGTAATACAATCACAAAAATACTTTTGATCCCCAAGTTCACTCAAAGGTGCGAGGGGAGAGCATACGTATTCTAAATGATTGTATCACACTAAACATGGTTCAATTTTAGATCTTTGGATTAAAATGGAATGTGATTTTTGCAAGTTTTGTGATGAGCTTTTGATTCCCAAGGTCACCAAAATGGTGCGAGAGAAGAGCATACGCTCCTTCATGCTACAAACAAAAAGAGCACAAGACACTTCAAACAATTAAGATGATTTTCTTGGTTACATGCGTGAGAGATGCAAGTTGTTCTTTTTAACCAAATGCTTTATGCAAGTTGTGGGTCTTTTTAGAGCCCAAAATCGAAGTGTTTGATTGTGGTTTGTTGGCACACCAAAGAGTAAATTTTAGAGCACCAAAGTAAATGTTTGTTGGCACACACACTTCACACAAAGAGTTGTTTGTTCGTTTGATCGATTTTAAAACACCAATTTGAAATATTGTCTAAGATCTAACATACAAAAGGGTTCATTTTAACTTCCCAAATCAAAGTGTTTGCTATCTAAACATCAAACCACCCTGCAAAATCCTTGTTAGTATCTGCAGTACCTGCATAGACAGAAAAGCAAGTTCTTCAAAAATAGCACTAAAACAAGTATACACAGGCACCACTGCGGGCAGAACAACCTGACTTACAAAACAGGCGCTAAAATAATTTATAGCACTACTTAAAGACTATGATCGCGGTACATTACAGAATAGCGTTAATACAACATTTAGCACTAATAAATAAGATCAAAAGCGACAAAGAAGATGATAGCGTTGCTTTCAGTATAGGAAGGCACCACTGAGCAACTTTTCAGAGAGTTTGTGTATTCTGAGGATAGCGTCAATCTGGGTGATAGCGCTAATATGACACTTGCACACGTCCAACCTACAACTGAAGTGATTTTCTCACAACACACGAGGGGTTAGACAGTAAAATCAAGGCATCGTTAGCTTTGTTAGTCTGAGTAGATGAAAAATAGCATAATAACAAAACTGAAGTGCATGCTTAGAGCCCTTGAAATTTTTTTTGACAGAATCCCCCCTGTAAATTTCAATATCTCTGTGTAAACAGAGAGCAACTAATCACCAAATACAACAGGAAGATCTTAGAAACAAGAAAAATGTGAGTGAGTGTAAGGAAGTGGGCTGCGTAGAAATAGAGCCAAAATAGTAGATGGCACTGAAACGGGCCTGTAATGGTGTCGCTGCGAGGGTAGGATGGCGCTACACCTCACATGAAGACCCAATCTCATCAAGGGAGGAGGAAGCTTGCACCCAAGAGCTCCTAGATTAGATAACCCTATTCGATTCAAATGTGGATTGCTCTTGCTTTCAACACAAATATAGATGAAGGATTAGAGGATAGATAGATTAGAGATTTGAGAGAAATTTGAGCATGGTTTTGATGCAAGAAGAAGTTATGAATGGCTTGGGTGAGGGTTTCATTTATAGAATTTTGGAGATGAGGATGGAGGGTGAGGATTCAGTTGATGGGATCAAGGGCTAGGAATAAAAGTGAATCTTTTATTCCTAGTGGATGAATTAATAATTCTCATTTTGGGAAGAGTGGAGGATAGTGGATGAATTAATAATTCATTTTTGGGAAGAGTGGAGGATAATGGGGGACAACTGAATTTTAAACTTAGTTTAGTGGAGGATAGTGGGGGACAACTGAATTTTAATTTCAATTTAGTGGAGGATAGTGGGGGACCACTGAGTTTTAAATTTAGTTTAGTGGAGGATTGTGGAGGATGAGGTAAGCAAGGTTAATTAAGTATTATCTTAATTAACTTAAGCCTAGGTTAATCAGATAAGCATGATTTATCCTAATTAACAGGGATTAGGGAAATGGATAAATCAACTAAATAAATATTAGGAATATTCATTCAATTGATAGGATAGGGTTGTAAGATTAAATGGATTAATTAGGTGAATTAATTGATCACCAGGGATATGCAGATGGGGAGAGTGGATTGGTGTAGAGGTATGGGAAATTGGTTTGCAGAGCAATCCAATTTTTGGTGTCTACACTCTGTTTCTCTTAAAGCTCTCTTCTTGAATATCTCATTGAATGTTTGAGACTTCAAGAATTACATCAACTTGTGCACATATACAACTAATTACAAAATGATATTCAATCATAGTCTATTGCTTTTGTTTGATATTACAATAACTGCAAAAACCCACAAACTCAATAGAGTATAATCTCTCTTTTATACTTTCTCAGAAATGTCTTTCTTTCTTTCACTGAATAGTTTGAAGACATAACTATTTTGTTGTAACTATTTGAAATAATCTAGGTAACCTATCATGGTTAGGGTCAAACCCCAAATTGTATATGTCATGGTTTCCACAATGTCATTACAAGTTTTCATCAAAATCTTTGTTACTCAAATCATATTAACCATGGTTCATCTGTCATGCAACCGAATAAAAAATGATATTTACATTTAATGACTGCACCAAATCATGGTTAATCTAAACTGAACACAAGATCTCAACATAAAGTCCTTAACTATTAATGAAACCGTAGTTAGACAAAACTGTCCTTAACAACATATAATCACAGTCTAAGCAGAGTATACACAAGCCATTCAAAACCTTAAAAACTTTTTTACAATTTCAAGAAACCCATAACTGAATCACAAACGACTGTGTTTTCAAAATGAAAGCAATTGTTCCATATGTAAGTTGTGATAATCCTTAACAATCCCTTAATCAATTTTTCATCAACATAACTGCAAACAACTGTTGAGAAAGAATGAAAGAAAAAGAACAAAATCACCTAAAAATCAGTCGAATGAGTATCTTAACTGCCTATGATTCTTCTCCAAAGTCTACAAGGATTCTTCTCCAAGGTTGCTATGATTCATGATTTTCAATGATAACCAAAAGTTGTCAAACCCTACTCGAAAGAAAATTCATACCCTAAAAACCACTTTGAGAAATGATTTAGTTTTGATGTTGTTTGCCTGAGTATATGCATAGCAACCTGTGATGTCGATATGCCCTAAAAAAGGCCCGATGAAAAATTTTAAACAACAACCACCTTTTACCTGTTCCAAATACTACAACTTGGCCAGCAGGTAATGTCTCTTTAAAGCCCGAAAGATATTAAAAACTTTTTAATTTCATAATAACAAATGAATATCTTAAGCTATCATTATGCCTTTTATTTGCACAACATATAATCTTTGATCATCAATAGATTATTTCATAAGTGATTCCCCTTGGATAATGAGGTTTATGAATTTATATTAATATGCCACAAAGCACTTTCAATGATCATGTCACCTTAAACCATAACCTTTTGAAATAAACAAAAGACATTATGAAGCCCTTATAATCCTTTATGCATGTATTGTCACTTTGTCACATAGACCAATCATCAAGTTCCACTTCCACTGTCAAGCCAAGTACAAATCTGAACCATTATGACATGATACCATATGAAATATCACTGAAACTATTATGCAACTATATCAAGAAACCAATGCCACCACTATGTCACTAATATACCACAGCTATGTAAATCATGCCATAGGGATAAACCATATGCCATAAGCCATTTGCCACAGAAGATCATGAGTTCATGACTATCATATCATGAGAGCTGTCATACAATCAATACTGCATAAACAACTTGTGCCAGCTATGAGCACTATGAGCATGTGCCAACAATCAACAATCAGCTGAACCAACAATGTGAAACTTGAATCCACTAAACTGAACCAACAACATGATGTCACAGTCATATAACAACTATACCACAATATACTAAGTTGTGGATTTGTCATCAGGGACAACAACTGAGAGGCAACAAACTCCCCCTTTGTCCATGATGGAAAAACACAACTTCCTCTCCCCCTTTTTGGCATCAAGACAAAGGGAAAAGAAAGTATGCTAATGCCTCTAGGAAATAAATAGAGATCAATATATGCCTAAAATGGGAAACAGAAGTTAGAAAATATAAAACATACCAAAAGTACCATGACTGTCCCATGAAGGAGAACTATCCAAAGCATCTGAAACAGAAACTGCACTGTCAGCACCATAAGTAACATAAAAAGAAGCATATACAAAGTAAGGACAACAACTGAATAGCATCAGATAGAATAACATTGTCACAGTTACCAATCACCATAGCAATGATCAAACACCAAAAGAATAGCTGAGTTGATGCAGGAGCATCCAATGGTGTAAGGGCAATCTTGCATCACCCAAAAAGAAGTTAATTCAAAATCATTGTAGTTATTTCCATTTCTTTCCATAATTAGTGTTTCTAGTTCCATAATATCCTGAATAATGATGTAGGACTTTCAGTTTTTCCAAAACTGCTAAAAATAGCAAACTGCCAGTTTTGGAAAGTTTACCTGCCATTTTAAGAAAGTTTGCATTTGGGCATGGATTGAGGTGAAAAGCTACAGAAAGCTTCATAACTGAAATATAAGACCTTTCACGAAGGAATCAGGCAAAGATCATTTGTGAGCTGAAAGATATTAAAGTTTTTATTTTCTAAAAAGCCCCTGAAATTTTTTGAAATGAGATATGAGGCACTAAAACATCCCATAACATCCCAAAGAGTTGACAAAAATCCATTTATGAATTTTTGGTGTGATAGTTCACATCGCGAGCTTTATGGCACTTAAAATGGTTCATCAATCAGACACCCAGATCAAAAGTTATGCTTCCCAGAAGTTAACCTACTTTGGAGGGAGTTGCAAATTTTGAAATTTAGTTGGAGGCCGCCAAAAAGTGCTATTTATGACTATTTTGGGAACACTGTGCGGTAGTAGAGTTAAGGGGGAAAGTGTAGAGTCAATAATAGGTGGGAAAATAGAAACCCTAGCTGATTTGGGGTTTACAGAAGGCAAAAGATTCCAGAACCTAGTGATGTGTAGCTGTAGTGTGCTGCAGCCTGTCGAGGATTGATTCCTTTGATTGTAATTAAGCTTTTGTAAAATAATGAGTTGCCCAGATCAATAAAAGAAAGTTCTATTTTCTGTGTTCAATTTCTGTTGTTGTGTTTTTTTTGATTTATCCCCTTCATCAAGTGGTATCAGAGCAAGGGTTCCTGAGTGTGTAGACAGATCGCCGACCGTGAGGCAGTTTGCACCAGGACCTAAGGTTGTGGGTTTTCTACGAAGATCAAGATGCCTCCATGAAGAAATCATATTGGGAGGAATGCTTTGATGGAAGAGGGTTTTAGAGCCCTACAAAGGTAGATCGTTGCATTGCAAGAGGAGCTACGAAGAGGATTTGATCCAAGAACAAGAGAAGAAAGCGAGGATGAAGCTGAAGAAGAGCTATTCGAGGAAGAACAAGCTGCAGGAGATCCTGTAGAAGTTAGGTTGTCGAGGGCCATTTCGAAGATCAGAAAGAGGCCCAGGATCGAAGTTTCTACATATTCTAGAGATTTGAATCTAGAACAGCTTATTGATTGGATCAATGACATGGAGGAGTATTTTGAGTATGAAGATGTGGACCCAGATCGGGTTAAGTTTGCAAAAACAAAGTTGAAGGGCCACACCAGTATTTGGTGGAAGGAGGTCCAATTAGAGAGGAACAAAAGAGGAAAAGGAAATATCACCAGATGTGATCGGATGGTGGAGAAACTGAAGAAGTAGTTCATTCCTGTGGACTATGAGATGGAGTTACTGAAGAAGTTGCAAGGACTAAAGCAAGGTAACAAGTCTGTTAAGGAGTATACAGAAGAGTTTTAAAAGATTACTATCAGGAGATGCCATGCATAGGCCAACAAGAAGAAGGTAGCCCGTTACATTTATGGGTTGAGGCCAAGTATTCAAGAGGAGTTGAGCCTGGTCATAATGACCACCATAGAAGATGTGTACCAATTTTCCCTGAAGGTGGAAGATAAGCTAAATAAAAGATTTGATAGCAAGAAAATGGGAAGAGGTCAAGGTGGAAGGACTGGTGGAAGACCCTATGGAGGCCGTAATGAAGATCAAAAGAAAAATGAAGAGGCTAGCACCAGTCAAAATCAGAGAGGAGATAATTCCTACCGCCCTCGTGACCAGAACAATGATGAGCAAAGAGGAAGAGGAAGAGGCAAACCTGGACAAAGACCCGGAAGAGGAGGTTTCAGAGGAACCTATTTCCAATGTGGAGAAGAAGGGCATCAAGCATACGAGTGTCCGCAACATCAAGGAAAGACAAATAGAAGACCTGAGGTAATGCACGAGTTGCACATGTAGATGAAGATATGCAATCTGAGCATTCTGAAGATGTTGAAAGAGGAGAAACCCTAGTTGTCAGAAGAACTTTGTTGAATGAGGAGAAAGAATCCAATCAAAGGAAGAGTTTATTCTGCATGAGCTGCAAATGTGAAGGTAAGTGTTGTGATATTATTATTGACAGTGGAAGTACTGACAATCATGTTTCAGAGGAGATGGTTGACAAGTTGAAGTTGACAAGAGGAAAGCATCCACATCCATACCGAATTGCATGGTTGCAGAAGCACCATAGAGCTTTGGTCAATGAGTAGTGTCTAGTGAAGTTTAAGATTGGGGACTACCATGATGAGGTGCTGTGTGATATCATACCGATGGAAGCATGTCATATGCTATTGGGGAGGTCGTAGCAGTATGATAGGAGCGCTATCCATGATGCCCGTGCAAACACATATTCCCTAACAAAGGATGGAGTTTGTCATAAGTTGAAGCCCTTGAAGGAGGTGGAAGAAAAAGTATGTAGTATTGCCAGAATTTGCTTGGTAGATGGTAGGAAATTTTTGGAAGGTATGAAGCATGAGCGTCATTGCTTTGCATTGATTCCTAAGATTAGTCAAGAGAAATGTGAAGATGTACCAACAGAAGTTTTAGATATGTTGGAAGAATTTCAGGACATTATCTCTGATAATGTACCAAAAGGTTTACCACCAATGAGGAAGATAAGTCATCAAATGGATTTGATACCAGGAGCCAGTTTGCCAAATAAGGCAGCCCACAGAATGACTCCAGAAGAGAATGAAGAGTTGAACAGACAAGTTCACGATTTGTTAAGGAAGGGACTGATAAGGGAGAGCCTAAGTCCATGTGCGGTACCTGCAGTACTAGTACCAAAGAAAGATGGAGAATGGAGAATGTGTACAGATTCTCAGGCCATCAATAAGATCATGATCAAGTACAGGTTTCCATTGCCAAGAATGGATGACATAATGGACTGTTTGAGTGGAGCCAAGTACTTCATGAAGATTGACCTAAAGAGTGGGTATCACCAGATCCATATCAGAGAAGGAGACGAGTGGAAGACAGTCTTCAAGACAAAGGAAGGTTTGTATGAGTGGTTAGTCATGCCATTTGGACTAACCAATGTACCGAGCACATTCATGCGGCTCATGAATGAGGTACTAAAAGAATTTTTGGGAAGTTTTGTTATTGTTTATTTAGATGATAGTTTGATTTTCAATAAGACTTGGGATGAGCATCTTATACATATTAGAAGAGTTTTAGAGAAGTTGAGGGAGGAGAAGTTGCTGATGAATTTGAAGAAATGTAGTTTTGCAAAGGAGTTGGTATACCTAGGATTTGTTGTCTCAGAGGAAGGTCTTAAGATGGACCTAGACAAGGTGAGAGTTATCCTTGAATGGCCTATGCCAAGGAGTGCCACAGAGGTATGATCTTTTCATGGTTTGGCACAGAAATTTTATTAGAAATTTTAGTAGCATTTGTGCACACCTAACGGAGACAATGAGAGGGGATAGAAAAGAGTTTAAATGGACTGAAGGAGCAAACAAAAGCTTTGATACATTGAAGTAGAAAGTCACAGAGCAACCTGTTTTGGCACTTCTAGATTTCAATAAGGTATTTCAAGTAGATTGTGATGCTAGTGGTAGTGCTATAGGAGCTATTTTGAGCCAAGAAGGTAAGCCCATTGCCTATTTTAGTGAGAAGCTTAATGATTCCAAGAAAAAGTATTTTGTTTATGATTAGGAGTTTTATGCTATAGTATAGGCTTTGAAGAAATGGAGACATTATTTGTTGCCAAAAGAGTTTGTTTTATATACTGATCATCAGGCTTTGCAATATCTTAATAGTCAGGGAAAGTTAAATCAAAGGCACTTAAAATGGGTTGAGTTTTTGTAGAGTTACACTTTTATTTTGAAACATATGAGTGGGAAGTCCAACAAAGTTGCAGATGCCTTGAGCAGAAGGCATAATTTGTTGACAAAAATGAAGATAGAGGTTGTTGGGTTCGATGAGCTCAAAAGTTTGTATCCTAAAGATCCAGATTTTGTAGAGGCCTGGAAAGCTTGTTTGGAACCTATTACTTTGGATAGGACAAAATGGTTGGATTTCATAATCCAAGATGGCATGTTGTTTAAAGGAAGCCAGTTGTGCATTTCGAGGAGTTCCATGAGAAAGAACCTGACTAAGGATAAGCATAGCAGAGGATTGGCCAGACACTTTGGTCGAGATAAGACCATTGCTATTGTTGGTGAAAATTATTATTGGCCACAATTGTAGCAAGATGTGAGGAAATTTGTATAGAGTTGCAGAGCATGTCAAATGGCGAAAGGAGCAAGTTAGAATACAGGTCTATATCAGCCACTACCTGTACCAGAGAAGCTATGGGATGATATTAGTATGGATTTTGTTCTTGGTTTACCAAGGACACAGAGAGGACATGATTCTATTTTTGTGGTGGTGGATAGATTCTTGAAGATGGTACATTTTATTCCTTGCAAGAAGACTAATGATATTGTTCATATTGTAGAGTTATTTTTTAGGGAGGTGGTGAGATTACACGGTCTACCAAAGAGCATAGTTTCAGATCGAGATACCAAGTTTGTTGGTTATTTCTAGAGGACATTGTGAAAGAAGTTGAAGATAGATTTGAAGTTTAATTTTGCACACCATCCACAGACTATTACATAGATGGAAGTGGTGAATAGGAGTTTGGGTAACCTGCTACGATGCTTAGTAGGAGATAAGCCCAAGGGATGGGATTTGATTTTACCACAGGTAGAATTTGCTTACAACAATTCTGTCAATAGGAGTACTAGTAAATCACCATTCCAAATTGTATATGGCAATAGTCCAAGAAATGCTTCAGAGTTAAGGAAGCTAGACAAAGGAGAAAAGACAAGTGCCGAGGCCAAAGACTTTGCAGAACACCTGAAGAATTTGCATGAAGAGGTGAGAAAGCACATTAATAAGATGAATATTCAGTACAAGGCTAAGGAAGATCAGAAGAGGAGATATAAGGAGTTCCAGGTAGGAGATGAAGTCATGGTTCACTTGAGGAAAGAACGGTTCCCAATTGGAACATATAATAAGTTGAAAATGAAGAAATTTGGACCATGCAAAATCCTGAAGAAGCATGATTCAGGAAATGCATATGAGGTAGAGCTGCTGAGTGGGATCAATATTTCCCCTATTTTCAACATTGTTGATTTATTAGAATATCATGAAGGTGGAATAGAGGATGGACCGACAGAAGAACAGTGGAGTATTCCAACATCTACTTCAACGGAGGAGAAGAAGAGATCTTGGATAGCTGTGTGGGAAGAAGTACTCGAAATAGGCAATATGAAGAATATCTGGTGAAATGGAAAGGAAGGCCTATTGAAGATTCTTCTTGGTTGTCTAAGGCAGAGGTTGACCATTTGGGTTTTCCTCACACAAACATCTGAGACGTGACAAGGTCACTTCTCAAATTACCCTGGGTGTCTAATGCAGGAGCATCTAGTGGTGTAAGGACAATCTTGCATCACCCAAAAAGAAGTTAATTCAAAATCATTGTAGTTGTTTCTATTTATTTCCATAATTAGTGTTTCTGGTTCCATAATATCCTGAATAATGATGTAGGACTTTCAATTTTTCTAAAACTGCCAAAAATAGCAAACTGCTAGTTTTGAAAAGTTTGCATTTGGGCACAGATTGAGGTGAAAAGTTACAAAAAGCTTCATAATTGAAATATAAGACCTTTGGTGAAGGAATCAGGCAAAGATCATTTGTGAGCTGAAAGATATTAAAGTTTTTTGTTTTCTGAAAAGCCCCTAAAAATTTCTGAAATGAGATATGAGGCACTAAAACATCCCATAACATCTTGAAAAGTTGACATAAATCCATTCATATATTTTTAGCATGATATTTCACATCGCGAGATTTCTGGCGCTTAAAACGGTTCGTCAATCGGACACCCGGATCAAAAGTTATGCTTCCCAGAAGTTGACCTACTTTTGGAGGGAGTTGCAAATTTCAAAATTTAGCTGGAGGCCACCAAAAAGTGCTATTTATGACTATTTTGGGAACCCTGGGAGGTATTAGAGTTAAGGGGGAAAGTGTAGAGTCAAGAATAGGTGGGAACTGAAACCCTCGCTGATTTGGGGTTCACAGAAGGTAGAAGATTCCAGAGCCTGGTGATGTGTAGTTGTAGTGTGTTGCAGCCTGTCAAGGATTGATTCCTCTGATTGTAATTGAGCTTTTGTAATGTAATGAGTTTCCCAGATCAATAAAAGAAATTTCTATTTTCTGTGTTCAATTTATGTTGTTGTGTGTTTTTTGATTTACCCCCTTCATCATGAGTACACCACTGGAGCAAATACCAAACAACAAAATATAATACTTGGTAATCACTTATCATGTTACTGTACCAAATGACATAACAAAGATAGATAATACACAATTAAATCTCCCCCTGAAGATGATCTCAGTCAAAGAAACACTGTGTGCAAGCAAGCATGTGTGGGGTCAACAAACACTATCAAATGACTTGATGTAGAGATTAAATAGCACATGTATCATACTCTTAAAGCAAGAAATATCACTGTTTGCATCATATCAAACCATGTCTTGTCTTGACATTAGCATTGTTACCACACATCATTGCAACATAGGCCCATAGATTTTTCTCATCATGATTATCACTGTCTTCATAATAAGACACACGGAATGTTCTTTACAACCACTAGCCAATATTGTCAAGAACTAAAATGATTGGCCACTGTCCTGTCAATCAGATCTTAGCAAATAAGCACTATCAAACATTAAATTCTATCAGTATTAGGACTTGTACACAGTCAACATTGTTACCATGAAATTCTGACATCACCTTGTATCACTGTTCACCAGACAAGGTGTATGTCAACATGAGTACACTAGCAAAACAAACTGAGAACACTATCAAAGCAACATTAAGTCAAGAAATACATTGTCCCCTGTCAGTAGATTTTTAGAACATTTGTCCTATAAATTGTTACCTTTGTTTACCTCTATCTGAGTTGTCAACAATTTTACAAACACTGATATCTGATACAAGAATAACACAACTGTCTCATGTCACAAAACACTATATCACTGACTGATACTAACACCTACAATACACATTATTTACAAGCCTTATGGCACCATAATGATCACAACTCAACTTACTTGAAGCATGACAAAACCCTCCAAATTGCATTCCATTAGACCACATATCTATGAGTCATTTACAAAGTTCATAGACCTTGTCTGTCTTGTTTGTCCTTCTAGATCTTGCAACCATGTCTACCAAGCCATCTGTAATTACATCATATGATAATAACCTAAACATTGTGATGAAAGTTATACCCTGTTACAAAGCTAAAAGAATGTTGATAAAGATTTTGGAGTTTGGTATTCACTGACTGAATTCTTGAACACTGCAAGCATCTTCAACAAAACCCTAATAATTGTCACAACTACTATACTCCCAAATATGAAGATCAAAATGCCAAACAAGATCACTTATGCTTTGTATGTGACTGATTTAGAGAAAAGTGGAGACACTTGCAAACTGACACACTGCACATGTATGCATAGGAGATACAAACATTGCAATCATACATAGCATAAATGTGTACTAACACTGTAGATCATTACAAGACACAAATATATTGACATGGAACAAAAGATATCTTGACTGTTATACAGTGACTGGTGGCTCTAAACCAACTCTACACATTTGTTATTGATCCAACTGGCCTACTTTATCATGTAGTATGTGAACTGACCTTAACCTTGAAGCATGATGAACTACAAGGGCATGACAAACATATTAACTCAACTTTGACATGAAAATGAAATAGCTGAACAAAACCTCATGAAGTAGAAACATCAAGATTGATCACATCAACAGCTGAATGAATGAACTTCTCTTGCTTTACACAAAGCAAACCTGTTATCAACCTTACTTCATATGGTAGTCAATACAAGATCTCATTGATCGATACCATCAAGGTAAACAACTTTGAGCAACTCTTGAGAAATGATAAGCACAACTATCCAAACTGTCTACAAGGTAACACTAAGACATGCACTGACCTATGAGTATACCATTGATCTGAGACATAAGGAATTACATGGCTTACTGAAATACCTAACTTTTGAAGGGAGAAGCACTTAATTGCTCATTATGCTGATATGTCTTCATTTACTCCTTGATCATCACAACCTCCTTATTTTTCTTCTTGGGTTAAAAAATAGAGCATTAAATATCTCCCCCTAACTTCATGGATCTCTATAAGCACTCAGTGATTCCTCTTGTGCACCATGCACAAGCTTATATTCTTCTTTTTCCTGATTTTGCTTTCTTCTCCAAACTGGTATAGGACATTTGTTTTCCTTGCCCAAGGCATTCACTTTCTTTTGCTTAAGCATATAGCCTCCATTTGGTTTTATCCTTCTTTTACACCATTGTGCTTTATGCCCAAAACTATTGCATCTATAACACAAAATATTGTAGTTTTGATCAAGAGGAGAATAGTTTCTTCTAGAGTCATACCTTGCATTCATCCAACAATTTCTTGCAAAATGGCCAACTTTATTGTAGTTAAAACAAACATTATTGTAGTTCTGATTTGACCAGCCATAAAGACTTTTCTTTTTGTTCCAACCAAAAATATTTCTTTCACAATCTCTAGCTCTATGACCATAAACGTGGCACAAATAGCAATAACCATGGAACTGAGAATAGTTATACCTAACCAAATGATATTGCCTGGTAGATGAAGGTCTTGAGTGCCTATTTGTACTGCTTCTATCAATAACTTTATCTTTTTCTTCCTTCTTGGCTTCATTCTCAAGGGTAGTAGAGTAAGTATTTAGGTCTATCTTCTTCCTAGGAGCATCTCTTGACTTGGAACATTCTCCTTTCTCATAACCCAAGCCAATAGTGTCTCTATAATATCTTTGCTTACTCAACATGTCATTCAGACAGTCAATACTCTTTTCAGATTGAATATTCTTTTACAATTTTGAAGATGCATCTTCGAAATCCTTTCTCAAAGAGACTATTTCTTTTTCTAACTTCAAACATTCTATTCTTTTTACTTCAAGATTAGATTTTGTAAGATCAACTATTCTTTTAACTTCTTCAATTTCTATTTTTAGACTGATAATCAATTTATCAGATTCATCAACATGACTCTTTAATTTTACAATTTGATTTCTTGCATTTTCAAACTCTAAAGAAAATTTTGCAAAATCAAATAGTACCTTACTCTTAGAATCCTTCTCTTTTTGAAGTTGTACCTTTAATTCTTGGTTCTCTTTTCAAGATACTTGTTCACTTCTAGAGCACATAAAAGCTCTCCTACAATATCAACTTCACAATCATTTTCATCAAACTCTTGTCCATCTTCATCTACAAAGAAATCTCCTTCTGCATCATCAATTTCAACAACAAAGTCATTGTCTTCATCATATTTTGTGTCAACTTTCAAAGGTGACTTAGGCAACAGTTCATCATAGGGCTTGTCAAGAGTTTGTTGTACAGCCTTTTGCTTGTCCTCTTTCTTTTCTCTATTTCTTCTACCTTTTCCCATGGTACTCCACTATTAGGACCTACCCAAGCTGGTTAGAGTTTAAGAGGGAACCTACGCTCTGATACCACTTGTTGGAGTAGAACCAACACTGAGAGGGGGGGTGAATCAATGTTGGAGACAAACACAGATAAATTTTCACTTCTTTTCACCTCCTTTTAAACTTGAAATAATAAATTACAGTGCTAATTTGAATGTTTTGCAAGATAGAAAATGAAACACTGAACAATGAATGTAATGGAAAGTTTAGACATAAGACATCGATGGATCACACATAGAGAGACCATAACACAAAAAATTGCATGAGTGGAAAACCCTCTTGGGGAATAAAGACCACTTGAGAAAGATGCCTCACTGGCTTAATCAAAATGTGCTTCACTAGCAAATACAGATGCCTCACTGGTTGTTTGTGCCTCATTGGTTCTTTGTGCCTTACTGGCTACACTCACTGCCTCACTGGCTTATTTAATAATCTTGCCTCACTGGTTGTTTGTGCCTCGCTAGCTATTTGTGCCTCACTGGCATTTTCAATAATGTCTCACTGACAATAGTGCCTCACTGGCTATTTGTGCCTCACTGGTTGTTTGTGCCTCACTGGCATATTTCAATCCATACAATGAATAATACAGTTTAATACAGAGGGTTACTATGTTTCTCTTAAAGATCTATTCTTGAATATCTCATTGAATGTTTGAGACTTCAAGAATTACATCAACTTGTGCACATATACAAATGATTACAAAATGATATTCAATCATAGTCTATTGCTTTTGTTTGAAATTACAATGACTGCAAAAACCCACAAACTCAATAGAGTATAATCTCTCTTTTATACTTTCTTAAAAATGTCTTTCTTTCTTTCACTGAACAGTTTGAAGACATAACTGTTTTGTTGTAACTATTTAAAACAATCTAGGTAACCTATCATGGTTAGGGTCGAACCCCAAATTGATTATGTCATGGTTTCCACAATGTCATTACAAGTTTTTATCAAAATCTTTGTTATTCAAATCATATTAACCATGGTTCATTTTTCATGCAACCAGATAAAAAATGATATTTACATTTAATGACTGCACCAAATCATGGTTAATCTAAACTGAACACAAGATCTCAACATAAAGTCCTTAACTGTTAATGAAACCATAGTTAGACAAAATTGTCCTTAACAACATATAATCACAGTCTAAGTAGAGTATACACAAGCCGTTCAAAACCTTAAAAACCATTTTGCAATTTCAAGAAACCCATAACTGAATCACAAATGACTATGTTTTCAAAATGAAAGCAACTGTTCCATATGTTAAGTTGTAATAATCCTTAACAATCCTTTAATCAAATTTTCATCAACATAACTACAAATAACTGTTGAGAAAAAATGAAATAAAAAGAATAAAATCACCTGAAAATCAATCGAATGAGTATCATAACTGCCCATGATTCTTCTCCAAAGTCTACAAGGATTCTACAAAAAAATTTCATGATTTTCAATGATAACCAAAATTTGTCAAACCCTACTTGAAAGAAAATTCATACCCTAAAAACCACTTTGAGAAAGATTTAGTTTTGATGTTGTTTGCCTGAGTATATGCATAGCAACCTATGATGCCGGTATGCCCTAAAAAAGGCCTGGTGTAAAACTTTAAACAATAACCACCTTTTACCTATTCCAAATACTGCAACCTGCCCAGTAGGTAATGTCTCTTTAAAGCTCGAAAGATATTAAAAACTTTTTAATTTCATAATAACAAATGAAGATCTTAATCTATCATTATGCCTTTTATTTGCACAACATATAATCCTTGATCATCAATTGATTATTTCATAAGTAATTCCCCTTGGATAATGAGGTTTATGAATTTATATTAATATGCCACAAAGCACTTTCAATGATCATGTCACCTTAAACCATAACCTTTTGAGATAAACAAAAGACATTATGAAGCCCTTATAATCCTTTATGCATGTATTGTCACTTTGTCACATAGACCAATCATCAAGTTCCACTTCCACTATCAAGCCAAGTACAAATCTGAACCATTATGACATGATACCATATGCAATATCACTGAAACTATTATGCAACTATATCAAGAAACCAATGCCACCACTGTGTCACTAATATACCACAGTTATGTAAATCATGCCATAGGGATAAACCATATGCCATAAGCCATTTGCCACAGAAGATCATGAGTTCATGACTATCATATCATGAGAGCTATCATACCATCAATACTACATAAACAACTTGTGCCAACTATGAGCATGTACCAACAATCAACAATCAACAATCAATTGAACCAACAATGTGAAACTTGAATCCACTAAATTGAGCCAACAACATGTCACAGTCATATAACAACTATACCACAGTATACTAAGTTGTGGACTTGTCATCAGGGACAAGAACTAAGAGGCAACAAAAAGTGTGTCACATGGACTTGGATGCTCATCTCTTGTTTTTTTCTAGAAGATTCCTTCACGCTTGTATCTCTCTATAAATATAGGTGCTTGGAGTTGGAGTTGTATGGTTAATTTGTAGGTGTTTTTATGCTGTCAGAATTACTCCAGATATTATGTGTTAGTGAACTCCTAGAAGAACTTGGCTCTATAATTGTATGTTAACGACTTTTGTTTACTGAATAATACATTGGTTTGTTCTTTGGAGTGTGAGGTTTTTTACTTGAAAAGGTTTTCCCTACATACATCTTGTGTTATGGTATTGCTAATTTATGTTTTATGTTGTGTATCTTCTTCTCTATTACTGTAAGGATTAAAAATTTGCATAACTCTCCCCTCATTATTTTGGTGTAGAAAGCATTTCTGTGTACCTTGCTTCCTTTCGAAAAATCCCTTAACATACTCGTGAGGATCCCCTTTTCCCTTATATTTATCAAACTTTGGATTCTTAAAATGTTGAGGAAAGGGAATTTGTGTTATGGATCTATCTAGTGGATAAAGGCATAACTCTTCAAATATGTATCCCTTGCATTGATTTTAGTTCCCTACTTGTAAGCCTCTTATGGTGTCCTTCATGGCTTGCCATTCATAGTCAAATGGCATATTAGGGGGTGGTGGTTGGTTATTTTGCTTGTTGCCATTGTGCACATACAGTAGGTATGTTGTATTGTTGAGATTGAATTGATTTGGTTGATGACTTAGATTAGATTGATTCTACAAATTTTTTGTTTGGTTGGGATGTTTTGAGTGGATTGATTTTTTTGAGGATTTTGATTGTTGGTTTTAGATTGGTATAATGGATTGGGTTGCCATGACAACTTGAGTGATGAGGCTTTGGTTTTTCCTTAATGTTGAGGATCACATTGTGATTTCTATTTTATGTTGAGGTTGGACACTTTTGGAATAACATTATTGAGGTCCACATGAGTTTGATCAACATTGGTGGTGTTTGGATTTGGGTTGGAATGATCTTGGTTTATGATATTATTAAGGTTATCTAAGTTATAAATAGTAGGCAATTTAGCTCCTGATTCAACATGACTCCTAAGTATTCCATCCCTATTTTGATGTATGAACTTATCTATGAGGGTACACCCTTGTTTAGAGTCAAAGAAATCATGATGGTGTTGGGAATACTCTCTTTGATTAGGAAGACTAGTGCTATAACTATCATTAACTTCTTGGATTTCATGTGGGAATTGTCAAGAGGTTTCTCCAACTAAGTATGGTTTTTGGACGCATGGATTCTCAAGAAGAAAATGATTTTCTTCAAGGAATTCCATGTCATGTTTTATGTGATGCCTAGTTATGGGTGACATGAGAGTATTCAATATATACAAAATGATTACAAAATGATATTGAATGTTTGAGACTTCAAGAATTACATCAACTTGTGCACATAAATGAGGTCTTATAATATTTTTATTGGAGCATGGAACTCCTCAAACTAGCCTCCCCCAGGTTCATTACATAGTGCATGTATGTCTTATTTAATACAATGCTTTTACAAGTGGAAGATTTACAAATTGAACATTCAATATGTATGTAGGGCTTACATATAATGACTAGAGGTCTTATGTTATGCCTGTTAGGTCTTACATCCAAGGATTTAGCCACATATATAATTCCTAAAGGTCGTATTTTATGCCTTTTATATCTTACATCTAGAGGGTTTATATATAATTCCTAGAGGTCTTATGTTATGCCTTTTAGATCTTACATCTCGAGATGTAATTTCCATGCACACTCCCCCTAAATAGAAACTCCTTATGACCAAGCATTGATTTGAATTTAGATAATTTAATATTGCACAGAGGTATAATGCTATACTACATATATGATTTTTTTTGTGATACTGGGAGCCTAGCCTAGTTCTTCTTGATGATAGTATATATGTTATCTGATAATCAGTATAGTAGAACTAGAGAATAATATTAGGATGGAAATACTTTCCTTTTCAAATGAAGTGCCCATGATCTTCAAATGTGTTTTATTTTTAGAAAAAAGAGTCTTTGGTAAGAGTAAATAGCTTTGGTTTTCATATAATAAAGTGGGACTTGTAATAGTACCTAGATGAAAAACCCTTCCAGTAATCTACTAAGCCACATTTATTCGTTTGTAGTTAGCTTTTGGTTAAAGGGCTATAGAAGATAGTTGTTTAAATATTACTCCATCCATGTGATAGCACCTATGCCATATTTTGAATACATGGTTTGAGGTGTGTGTCCTATTAATAGGATCATAAAAATAGTTAGTAACACAATAATCAATAAATTTTATTTTTGATATAGGAATAATTAAAGCCCATAATTAATTTTAATAAGAAGTCAGTCTTGAACATATAATATGCTATGACAATACTTAAAAATGATCTGACGATCTTATTAAGGAGATCATATGGGATTTTCATAAACATAAGCATGCATAATTTATCATGTTTTTACAGGAAAAAAAAGTCATCCCAAACATCCAGTAATGATCCATAAAAAAAAATAAAGTAACAAGTGAGCTATCCTTTCCAAGCTTGCTCCCTAGACAGTTTATTAGGGAAATAGCCACCCATTACACGTAGGTGTTAATGTTGACAAGAGACAATAGATGGATTCATGAATGTTGTCATTGATGGCAACAAAGTTCATCCCACACATCCGCAGGACATGGTATGTCTCTACCGGAAGTCAGAGTGAAGAATGTTGTGCTTCGATAAACAAGAACAGAGCATGTGGCGAGGTCCACCAAACAGGTCCAGATCTCTCAAAGGAAGCATCTTGGTGAAGTACAGATCTGGGGAAGTCAAGAGGAGTATCTTGACTGATAGATTCCAAGGCTTGAGCCTCCAGTGTGAAAAGGATAAAGAAATATGAATGTTTGAGTGTCAGGTTCTCATGTGACAGTGTGAACAGAGGAAGAACTAACTGGCAGAACATCAGACATTATTCTGGATGTGTTACTGATGTTGGTAAAGGTTATGAAGGCATGAATTATGTTTAGCCGACATGATTAATGATTTCCATAAGTATATCATTGATCTGCATTACTTGGTGTGCAAGGATTCAGCCGACAGATCAAAGTTTGTGAAAAGATTGACTATTCCGAGTGCCGACTAGAAAGGTGATAAAATCACTTTTGTGGATATATATACATGAATGGATTTAGTTGTGAGAAGTGTGGTGGTTGTTATAGATGTGTGAATAAAAGCAGAGCAGAGTAGAAGCAGTAAGGAAGGTCTGGTATGTGAAAGGAAAGCAGCATAAGAGAAAAGGAAAGATGAAGTGCAGCAGATCAGTGTACTGAGCCTAACTGGAACTGAACTCTAGCATATGTGGATGCTACCAATCAGTTCAAGTATTGTATAACACTTTTTTTGTAGACAGTGTGTCTCTTGTAGGCAGTGTGCCTTCTTGTGAGCAGTGTGCTTGGGCAGTGAGCCCTAATTGGCAAGTGCCATTTTGTATTTCCATTCTTCTAACAGAGAATACAATCTTAGGTTAATCACCCCGTGGTTTTCTCCCTTAACAGGGTTTCCACGTCCAAAATATTGTGTCATTTGTATTTCCATTTCATGGTTATGTTTGCTCATTTGAATTAATGTTACATTGATTATTAATAAAGTTTAGAAAGCAAAAATAATTAGGATAACTGATTCACCCCCCCTCTCAGTTATCAACAATTGGTATCAGAGCCAAGTTCCTCCTAACAGAGCCTAATAGCTTGAGGAAGATCTAGGAATACAAATAGATGCATATGGTTTAAGGGAGCAACTCAAGACTGCCCTTGATGATCTTGAACAGTCAAACTCTAAAGTTAATGAATTAAAGGAAAGACTCAAACAGGCTAATGATTTCATGAGAGAATTAAAAGACAAATTAAGTCTCTCTATGAAAAAGAGAAAGGAGCTGCTTCAGCAATTGGCAAGACAAGGTGAAGCAAATAATGCAAATGAAGAGCTGAAGGATAAAACTGAGTTGTGTGAAAAGTTATCAAAAGAAATCATTATGGTAAGACATGAAATGGAATCAGGAGTCATGAAGTTTACCCAAGAAGTTGAAGAGAAAAGAAAAACTAAAGATAATCTAAGACAATCTCTCAAGGAGAAATCAGAAGATTGCCACCAGATGGATAGAATTATCAGACATCTTGAATCTAATCTTGAAGATGCTAAAGATAATGAAGAAAAACTTAAGGATCAAATTATCTCTCTCAAAAGGGATCTTCAAACAGCAAATGAGTATAAAGAGAAATTCAAGATAAGTTCTGCTCAACTTGAAGTTCTTCTTGGAAGTCAAAAGAAGGTAGATGACAAGTGTGGTTTGGGATATGAAAAAGGAGAAAGCTCCAGATCCAATCAGAAAAATTATGGATCAGAAAATCCAAGGAACAAGCCTAGAAGATCTCCAGTAAGACAACCCAATGCTCAAAGATATCCATCCTTCAATGGATACTGCCACAACTGCAATCACTTTGGTCACAAAGCTAATCAATGCAAAAAGAGAATGAATCAGACTAATTCATCCTTCTTTGAATAGTGTTTTAACTGCAAAAGGTATGGTCACAAATCTCATGAATGCAGAAATATGCAAATGAACAAATCATTCAATGGTAGATGCTTTGCATGCAATAGAATAGGTCATATGGCTAATCAATGCAGATCAAGAGGATATCAATCAAATATGCAAAGAAATATTGTTTGCCAAATTTGCAATAGATCCAGTCATATTGCTAAATTCTATAGAAGCAAGAATCAGGACAAAAGAGGTCCGGTATATCATAATCAGAATCAAGACAAGAGAAAACAAAAAGTGAATGTGGATGAAATTCAAAGTGAGATGAACAAGGTTTGGGTGAAGAAAAGTACAGAGAATGTAGTGGATGGATCTGCACCAAACTCTGGTGCTGATATTCCTTCTGAAAATTAAAAAGTGAGCTCTGGCTCAGGGGGAGATACAAAGAAAACCTTGTTCCCCCAGCCAGTCAATTGGTGCCGAAACTGGCACAGGAAGAGTTGCGGATTGAAGGATTCATAAGAGAAACATCCAAACAAACTATGGTTAAGATTTGGAAGATCCGCATGATGTTTAAAGACTAGGTCTGATCCGGTTCTTCAAGTCATCCAAGTAAGGCCAACCAGAATAACTTAGGTCGAGCATTTATTGCAACCTGACAATAGGGTTTGTGGAGCAATATAAGGGTTTTCTCATTAATCACTTATTCATTCTGCATTCAAGAAGAAGAGAGAAAAGGAGCTCTACAACTACTTCTCCCAAAGATCAAGACGATTCTTCTTACAGCTCAATCTGGATTGCATCGTGTGTGCCCTAAACAGCATAAAAGGTATTCTTCGTTCTTGATATCTCTCAGTAAGATTCCTTGAAAATGCATACTCTAAATATAGTAAAGATCTCTGATAGGCCCCGCCCTGAATTCAAGAAACATCCATACAAATCATTGGAGGTAGATCCCCTAGGAGCATTCTCTAGTGTTTCGCATGGTGTTTTGCACACAGAAGACATTAGGGTTTACATACATGCAAATATTGAAGAGTTTGGGGAATTCAAACTAAGAGACATCTATCACAAATAATTGATAGATGATACTTTTGAGCTTAAACTAGAATATAAGGGCATCCAGGAGAAATATTTTGATCAGTTCATTCATTTCCCCTGTTTTGAAGAAGATGAATGGGTCCGGTATGTATTGAGTAGGGTGCATGATAACTTCCTATGGTTGAACAGACCTTGCAAGATCACAAAGGAGGCAATTAGGGTAGTAACTGGTTTATACTCCTCCAGAGGGATACCTGTCCTCAAATCTGTCAAAAACAACATTGTAACTGAGGCCACCGGATCAAAATTTGATAAGAGGGCAATGACCATTGAAGATATTACTGACCCAGATGTCAAGTTTGCATCTATGATAATAGGATACAAGATATATCACTCCAGTAGGGAGAATTCAGTATCCAGAACTGCAGTATATACTGCCTATGAGATGCTGAGAAAGAATGCAGAATATGATCTCTATGAACTTCTTCTGAGCCAACTAATGGAAAACATACATAAAATCAAAAAGGACAAGAAGAATTCCTTTAAATATGGTGGACTAATACTATGTCTATTTTTCTACTTCATGAATGAGCTACTTGGATCAAATGGATGGGTATGGCAAAATGACAAACCGGTAGCAATTCAGATCAGAGACTACTTGCATGAACTTGGGGATGCTAAGGCAAGGAATACAGCTTTGTGGGGTTACTTCAAGCAATTTCAAAATATAATGCAAATCAGAGAAAGAATCCCCAAATCAGTAGTTGAGAAATACAAGGATACAGTATGCTTCATGGTAGACACTGATCAATGCCTAATGGAGGCAGTAGAGCCAAGGACAGTCTGGATCATGCCTATGGGGTATGAAGTTGATAAACAAATTGTAGAGCTACATGTTCAACACATGCTCAGTCAGCCAAAGGACCCAAAAGCAAAAAGATTTGGTAGCTTTGAGGAGCTGAATGTAAAGATTCATGTGCAACTCAGAGAACCTGAAATCAAGAGGAAGGTGAGAAAAGAAGTAGAAAATATTGCCCAAGGCCTTGGCATCTCAAAGGAGGCACTTGATGCCCACAAGAAAAAGATGGAAAGGGTTGAGGAAGAGAAGAAAGAGGCAGAAAAGAAAAGCAAGGAAAGTGCTCTGGTAGAAACCTCCACCCGGACCAGATCATCAAAGAGATCTGCACCTGCCACTGCCAAAATCTCAAGGGCATCTAAACCGGAAGAACAATCATCTGGAAAAGGAGAAAAGAGAACAAAGAAAAAGGCAACAAGGTCCTATATTAGCCTAAAGGATGATGAGGAAACTGAATCAGATGAGGAGATAAGGAAACTGAAGAAGAAGAAGAAATTATCCGGTGAACATTCTACTGGTCAAGGCGAAGAAGAGAAGGAAGAGGAATTTGCTGAAAAACCCACTCTATCCTTGGATGTTGTAGTAAAAGCAGTCACTGTGGATGGGAACCTGCAACCCTTAACAAAATTTTATGATGAATATAATGAAGCAGATAAAAAGATTCTAGAGGAAGCCACAGTTTAGTTTTTGAACACTTACAACAAAGCTTTTATTGAAATAATCTCTCTAATTCCCAAAAGCTTAGAGAAAAGGCTTGAAATGAGGAAGAATAATGCTCAAGCAAAAGACCTCGAGATCCAGGAACAGGTCACCATTCAGCTCTTCCCTTCAATCACTCCACAACAAATGAATATGATCTTTAAAGAGTGCAAGGATGAGTTTTGGAGCAAAGCCAGGATGAATCAGCTCATGCTTGGTGAAACTGACAAAGTGGCAAAAGAGACTGAAGAAATTCTCTGAAATACTCTTAAAAAGTATAACATTCCCATCACAAAGGACTCTGGTAAAGACAAGGGCTCAGAATCCTCTATTCCGGAAGAGGTGGCTCATGAACAAACAAATATCTCTCCTCCGGTTTCCCCTACAGCTTCTGGATCTAAAGGAGAAGACAGAATACAGGAGAAAGAAGCAGGAGTGAAGGAAAAAGAAGTTGATAGTACCAAGGTTGCAGAGGAAGAGAAGACCCCAATAGAGAAAACCACAACTGATAGTGGTAAGAATGTAGAAGGAGAGAAAGCTCCAAGGGACAGCCCTAAGAATGCAGAAGAGAAGAAACATCTATCTCCGGCAAGAGACACTGCAAAAACTGTTCAAGAATTCCTGAACAAAGAAATAATGGAGATTGATGAACTAGAGCTTCTATAAGGACCATTTAATTTTGATTCACTTTCTCCGGTACAGACAATGAAGATAGCCTCATTTGCCAATGCAAAGGTTAAAGAAAAACTCCTGAAGTCTCACATGGAAGACTGTGAGTTGATAGAAGCTGCTTCCAGAGTGCTTGAAAAGATTATGCCATCGTTTCAGAAAGATCCCATAGCCTCCACATCCGATAATCTCAAAACTCTAGTCAACAGTGTTAGCACACATTTTGGTTCTCTAGAGAAGTCAGCTGAAGAAAAGGTCTGGAAGGAGTTTTTGGATAAGAGACTCTTCGAAGTACAGGGTCTGATAACAAATGATAGGAAAGTAATGGATATCAGGATAAAGAGCTTGGAAAATGCTCTTAAAGATGGCAGAAATATGTACAAATTTTGCTTATCTTGGCCCACAATGACCAAAGATATTGAGAAGAAAGTAAAAGAACATGAGGATAAACTACTAAGTCTGTCTCAAAGTTTTGATCCTCTCTCATCCTCTATAGCAAATCAAGAGTGTTAGACTATTGTAATCACAAATGCAATAAAGAATTTTGAGAAGGAAAGGAAGAACATAATCAGCTGGATGGGTGAACTTAGGAGGATCATTGTCCCTAAGTTAGAGGCCATGCATGAGGCCATAAGTAAAGCTCAAATCACAGCCCAGACAAATGATCCAACAAATCTAAAAAGGGCAGATGTGTTTGCATTCCTGTTGAGGGGTCATATTTCAATTTTGGACAAAATGAAGCAAAGTTGGGCTACAGAATTTATTCAATTGAAGACAACTTTTGTAGACATACTTAAGTATATGTAAGTATGCCGTATGTATATACTTATGCGGCTAAGTATAGTTAAATTTTTGAAAGTTTTGCTATGCGGACCCTACCCTTTGCCATTGATGTCAAAGGGGGAGTGAAGAGCAGTGAAAAATGAGGAATCCAACTAAGGGGGAGCTCCAGAAAATGTATATAAAAATAGAGCATCAGCCAAGGGGGAGCATAGTGTAAACACTTAGTCATTTTTCACTAAGTGTTGCCATCAATGCCAAAGGGGGAGATTGTTGGCAAGAGACACTAGATGGATTCATGAATGTTGTCATTGATGGCAACAAAGTTCATCCCACACATCCGTAGGACATTGTATGTCTCTACCGGAAGTCAGAATGAAGAATGTTGTGGTTCGGTAAACAAGAACAGAGCATGTGGCGAGGTCCGACAGACAGGTCTGGATCTCTCAGAGGAAGCATCTTGGTGAAGTACGGATCTGGGGAAGTCAAGAGGAGTATCTTGACTGATAGATTCCAAGGTTTGAGCCTCCGGTGTGAAAAGGATAAAGAGATATGAATGTTTGAGTGTCGGGTTCTCATGTGACAGTGTAAACAGAGGAAGAACTGACTGGCAAAACATCAGACATTATTCTGGATGTGTTACTAATGTTGGTAAAGGTTATGAAGGCATGAATTATGTTTAGCCGAAATGATTAATGATTTCCATAAGTATATCATTGATCCGCATTACTTGGTGTGCAAGGATTCAGTCGACAGATCAAAGTTTGTGAAAAGATTGACTATTCCGGGTGCTGACTAGAAAGGTGATAAAATCACTTTTGCAGATATATATACACGAATGGATTTAGTTGTGAGAAGTGTGGTGGTTGTTATAGATGTGTGAATAAAAGCAAAGCAGAGTAGAAGCAGTAAGGAAGGTCCGGTATGTGAAAGGAAAGCAGCATAAGAGAAGAGGAAAGATGAAGTGCAGCAGATCAGTGTACTGAGCCTAACTGGAACTGAACTCCAGCATATGTGGATGCTACCAATCAGTTCAAGTATTGTATAACACTCTTTTTGTAGACAGTGTGTCTCTTGTAGGCAGTGTACCTTCTTGTGAGTAGTGTGCTCGGGCAGTGAGCCCTAATTGGCAAGTGCCATTTTATATTTCCATTCTTCTAGTAGAGAATACAATCTTGGGTTAATCACCCCGTGGTTTTTTCCCTTAACAGGGTTTCCACGTCAAAAATATTGTATCATGTGTATTTTCATTTCATGGTTATGTTTGCTCATTTGAATTAATGTTACATTGATTATTAATAAAGTTCAGAAAGCAGAAATAATTAGGATAACTGATTCACCCCCCCCCTCTCAGTTATCAACAGTTTATACCTAAGAATTCTAGATTTGATTATTAAGAATTTTACTTAGGATATTAAATGGGAGTATATCAAATCTTTATCAAAAGAATGTATATGCTCTATAGATTGGATTAGTGGGGTGACAAAGAAGCCATTCAGCAAAGTATGAATCATGGAAGTAGTAAGTGCATGGAAGCAATGTGAAAATCATCTCTTCCTAGTTGATAGAGCTCCTATAGAAGTACACACAACATTCCTTCTAGATTTTAATAGTCTTCCATACTTGACTCAAGGCAAATAATTTTAATTTTTAATTTAGGAACAATTTTATCCTTGCCATTAATACACATGAGTATTTAATAAACCACTTGGTTAACATAAGGAAAGAGTAAATGAAGGGAGAGTTCATTCATTTACATAGCTTGTATAACATAAAAGGTTAATGATTTCCTCTTTTGCTTGTGAGTTGGTCAGGTGATGATTATGGACCACCCATTATTAACATGCAAATGTTATAGTTTGAATATACTGCCAAACTTAGACAATGTAAAAATTATGCTAGGAAAAATGTGGAGGGGAGCTCAAACAAACATTAATTAAGAGAAAGTAGAATATACTTTAGTCTTTGTCTCGCATCTAAAAAATATTGGATATTTTTGTCTTTCTAATCAAATGGATAAAATATATGCAAGCTACAAATATTATATTAATCCTTCTTTAAACAAAATATTTAACTAAAAGAAAGTGGGTCCTAAGACAAAAAAAAGAGAAACATAATTTCCACTTTTGATACATTCTAATAGTAACATATCCAACATGAATACTCAATCATTATAGTTAAAGGTTTCAAATTTTTTTAGTGGAATTAACTATTGGAATAAATTTTAAGTATCTTTGTTGGTGAAAGCTAAATCTAGACTTGATAAGATTCAAATGAACATAGGAGTACTAATGATTGCATATGATCATAATCCTTTGATCCATATCCTAGAACAAAAACAATTGGTTATTGGCTCTAAAAATAAAAAAGGATTAGCAACACAAACAATGAAGTTGGAATTGCCAATTTTAGTTTAATGAAATAGAATTGAAGACATTGGAAATTGGTTTTAGCATCTAGCAACTATAATTTACAACAACATAAAGTTGGAATTGTCAAAAGTAAGCAATTGTAATGTGTATTGAAATAGCATGTGCCCCTCCAACATCTAATTAAAAAATAATATATCTATAATGGAAGCTTTCCTATCATGATTGGAGTTCGATATAAAAATTGATATATCAATGTTAAAATTTAGATTATGAGGAGGGCTAATAAAATATGGTGTCCAATATAGGATGTGATATATTATGAAAACATTTATTAATATAAATAATCAATTTAGGTTAAATGTTCAAATAAAAGCCCAACTTATGATATTCATGTTGGTATGATCCTTAATATTAGAACAAAATCACTTATATCAAGTGGAGATTATAAGAGTAAATACTTTTATAAAATATCATATTTTGAAGTACTTTGGCCAAGCTAGTCATACAAAGAAGGTTGAAAGTATTGAGAAAATATATATATACTTGTGTTAAAAAAATATTAAGGCTTTGTCCTTATGAACATAGAGAAGGATAAAAAGAAAATAAAAATAAGTAAAAAAGTAAAGTTATATTTAATAAGAGTTTGACTTGAAAAACACTTATAATAAAAAATTATTATTATGAATTTTTGCTATTGAAATTCAAGGGAAGAAAACATTTTTTTTCTATTGAGTAATGGAGCCATCTCCAATGGAGGAATAGAATGGGTATTGCAAATACAAGTGCAACCACTTTACATGGTGATGTTAAGGAGATTGTCATCGGGACTTCGACCAGGATGCAAAATCTATGTCATCTTAACATGTACTAGTTGCTTAAATTTGTTCACCAAAACTATTGAGTGAAAGGGTCAAAAATTTCCCTATCCATGTAAAAAGACAAGTAGATTTGTTTTTATAAAGGGACTTTCGAACTATTAATAAAAGCAACTTGAACGTTCAATGTCAATGCATACTACCTTGTGATTTATTAAGTAGTGTTTAATCTCTTTCCTATAGTTTGTTTGGAATGATATGATAAGAATTACCTAGATAATGTTTATAGGTAGGATTGATAAAAGAAGTGGATGTTCCCCTAATACGTGTAAGATATTTTTGAGAAATATGGGTTGGAGGAGTTAGGATGTGCTTCAATAAGGAAGTTGCTCCACTATTGTATGAATAGAGTAATATGTTGAAATCCCATGAGACAAATGGTTCCACTTTAATGCATAATCCCTTTCTAACATAGAGCAAATATAAGCTTTAAAATGTTTGCATTCCTTAAAGGACAAATAGGTCCTAAGTTCATTCCAAGTTGGTAGTAACCTAACAAGAACACTAGTATCTCAAACATTGGATTAATTCATGTCAAGATCATATTTTTTATCTTGCAATCTAATAAGGGGTCAAATAATAGGATGAACTTTATTTTATTGTGGTGGGGTCACCTCAGATTCAACTTAGACCAATGTCCCATTATCAAAAACTTGATCAACATCACCATATTGTTTTAAAATCACTTTATATTCCTTGTATAATCACACCCACATATAGTTTAATAAAAGAGGTGAGATTTATATGGAGGATGTGACTTTTTATAAAAAGATAACGGCCTTTTCTCATATGAAGGATGTGACCTTTATTATTTGAAGTAACTATTCGAATTTTCCTTTAATCGGTTCAAAAGAAAGTCCTTTCGACTTTTATATAGACTTGGGACTATTTTAAATAGAATTTTCTTTGTATAAAGACTTTAAATTGTGTTGGAGTAGAGCATTTAAAATAAGATGAAGCCCGATCAATAAGAAATCACTCTTAAATGTGGGTTACACTTTAGGCTAATACTCAATAACATAAATTTGAGCTCTTCCTAGGGACATAACATGGGAAAAAGTTGGTTAAAGATATAATAAAAAGACAATTGATTGAACCAAAGATATGCTCACACTACAAGTGAAATGAAGAAACCATCTATCATTTATTTATCTAATGTTTGACAACCATTTGAAACCATGTGGCAACACACTTAATCTATGTGGGAGGAGGGCGACAAAGGTCATGAGTTATGACTATTGCCCTCACATTAAAAGACATGTCTTTTGACTTTTATAAAGGACATTGATCTGTGAAAAGAAGCACAATTTTCTATACAATAGGCACTAAAAGGTTTTGTGATTTAATGTAATCTTGTTATAATGGAATAATTTTTAATTAATTATATTATGAATTATAATACTCAAAACTAAACATCATACATCACTTAACAATCAAATAGTTAGCAATCACAATCCAATTTTATATGAATATGTTAGAAAAAGAGATTAGTATGAAAATTCTCTCAGATATCACCTGTAAAGAAAGTGATTATAATTTCCTAACTTGGGTTTGACGAATTGATTTAACACAATAGAAAATGCACACCATATGTACTACACAAATGGCATTGCATATGTGTTGGTTGAGCATAAAGAGGTTTTCCATCAAGTTCTACATGACTTCTAGTATAACCTGTAAAAATGATTAGTATAGCCTTACTTGCTTTGATACCATGTTAGAAATTAGGATCTTAGGATACTAATCACTATAAAAAAATGTAAAAAAAATAAAATGAAAATCACATTGTAATGCCCTCACCTTTTTGGCTTGTGTTAGATGTTATTTCTATCTTTACCTTTATCAGTTCTAGAATAGTTGCTAGTTTTATTTAATAATTTCAGTTTCGAGACATTTGGACTAGTATGTATTGGTTTATGTTTTCCTCAACTTGATGGACTATGTTCGAGGGTTGTATTGAGACATGTGCTATGAGTTTTGATGATACTATGTTACTTCAGTTTTGATGAGATGGATATGATTAGTATTGGTTAGAAAATGTCATGCTTATGTTTCTGCTTATAGTCTTGTGTTCGAGCGGGACAGTGTAGCACTGCTCGGATCGAGCACCCTACTACGCCACAATTCTCCGTCTCGGTGTTTGTGATATATATGCATACAGTTGATCATAGATAACCATTGGTTTTATGCAGGTTGCAGGTACCGGGCCTCGACTCCACCTGATTTAGTAGGTCTAAGCGAGCCCTACACCATGGATAAGGTGATGGAGATAATATGAGGACCTTACCACTAGGTTAGTTTCAGTCCATGTCGTGGTCTTGTGTTCTTGTCGTCATTTTGGATCCTTGCCCTAGTCTTGTGATGTGATGCGACGTTGTTCCTTGGTTCTTGTTGTTGATCGTCGCGGGTTGTGGAGTGTTATTAAGTTGTTTACTCTTGTCTATGCATCTCTGGTATCTATATGATCTTCTAGTATTGGCATAGTCATATGAATTGGTTATTGTTCTTTTTGAAAAGCCTTTTATTGGTATGATCGGTATTGTAAGGTTTTAATGTTTATGATTTTTAAGTTGTTGAGAGGTAATTGGCATATAGTTAACTTATTATTCTATTTTGGGAATAATTTAAGTAATGTTGATTTCATAGGAAGGTAATTAATGCATAGCCGTACTAAAG
This sequence comes from Cunninghamia lanceolata, assembly GCA_027924645.1. Lineage (NCBI taxonomy): Eukaryota > Viridiplantae > Streptophyta > Pinopsida > Cupressales > Cupressaceae > Cunninghamia > Cunninghamia lanceolata. The sequence continues at coordinate 7,892,142 of BSBN01000209.1, forward strand.
TTTATTGTGGGTGCATAATTTAATATTGAGTGTTGTCGGTTATTCTGGGGAAGATCTGAGAATCCCTATGTTAGGAAAAAAATTTCAAATTTCCTCAGAGAGTGGGATTGTGGAGTTATTTGGGAGTTACGGGAATTAATGGATTGCCTATTTTTCTGGTCTGGAAAAGCTTGGAGGGGAGAGGGATTTGCTGGGAGAGAGGAGGAGGTTACAGAGGAATTCCATGTGAAGAAAGGGAAGTTTATGAGAAAGATTAAACTCTGCAGCGTTTTGGTACGGGTAAGTCTTGTAAACTTCTGCATTTCTTGTCTTGAATGCTCTGTAATATTAGAATTCTTGTGGAAAAACTTTGGTTGGTGACACAGGCATAGAATCAACTTTTTAAACATACCGGTCTTGTTGTGAAATCCTTACCTTTGTGTTGGTTGCTCTGTGTATCTGGTTGTCGGCCCTCAGATTCTTGATCACTTCTCAATCTTTTAATTTTGATATTTTTAATGCCTTCTAAGAGCAGTGTGAATCCTTGTGTGCACTCCAGTCCCTATATTGCTTCTGTAACAATACATTTTCATGGGATAATACTTAATTTCTGTACATTAATGTGCCCGGTCTATTCTTCCACATTTTTCTGGTATGAAAATCTGAGCCACTTGCTAGTCGCTGTTGTCTGTTAGTGTTCCCTCTTAAAACAAAATTTCTTTGGACGTATTCCTTTGTAAGATGCCAACAAACATTGCATACCACGAGACTGCCATTTCTTCTGAGTATACTGTCAATCAATTCGCTTGCAATTTTCGTTGCCCTGCCTTCAACGTCTTATCAACCCTTGAATCTTACTCCCTCCCACGAACTCTATTTATACTTACTTTTGTTTATAGCTCTTAATCCAACACAAGTGACCTCTGAGTATTGTGAAAAGAAAACATTTTAGGCCTCTAATTCGGACCATCATCCTCGCTTCGATGGAACGCCGTGCCCTGCAGCGAAACTTTCACTAGCAGAGGCAAGGAGGGTGCGGGCAAGATGCGAAGTCGGGCTTAGAACCCCTCTTTTGCATGCGCTCAAGGCTTCTAAGGATTGTTCACCCTTCCTATTGCATTTACTAAGGACCTGCAACACGCTCACCAGAGTCGCTTGTTATTGTTCTACCTTCATTGTAGATGATATTTCATAGAGGAAACTGACACAGTGTGTGTGTCCCCTACGCTGCCGCTTATTCCTACCTTCAAGTTTTGGAGCCTGTGCAATAAATCTTTTGGTGCATAGCCAGCCATCATTGTGAGCCCTGAGTTGACATTTCTTGAGGTGCTATGTCAAAGTCCAAACTTCTAGTGTATGACATTCGTAGTTTCCCCATCTTTGCATATGTGTGATGTAATCATACCTCAGCGTCGAGTTGTTTCAGCCCTTACCACTGCATATGATGGAGTCGCCTCTAGCTGTTAGGAGGTTTTCTTCTTAACTAGACATTTCTTTATTCTTAGCATTATTGAGTTTCCTTTTTCCTTGAGTAAAGGATGCGGTGGCTATTCCTCTCATTGCAACGTTTGTTTCTATTTCCGCTGTGCCATGACTGTACGTGTACCCTGATTGCCATTTTTGATCTTTTAGTCTGATACGGAAGTCTGCATAGAGAATCCAGGATTATCGCCATCATATGTTATGTTATCCTTGCTGTCTATTCTAGATCATTATAGCTCTCGCATTAGTAACGGTTATGTCTTCAGAAAACAAAGCTTTCGGTTGAATTAATGATTTTGGTATAATCACTGGAAATTGTTTATTGCATGCTTAGAAATTATTAGGAGTATGTAATTAAACGTGCTTAGAGGGTGTCTTATTAATAACAAATGCGAACCTGCTTTGTGAGCTACGTAAGTTTAGATTACTGAAATATTTTGGAACAGGTTACTGATCTATAATGTAGTTAAATAGATTTTAATGTGTTGCTATAATTGTCAAGTAGATAAGATCGATATGTTTAGGTATTGCCAATAAACTTAATGTGTTTTCCTTTGTGTTGAAGTTTGTTATATTGAAATTTGTGTAGGAAACTTAAATTTAGGGTTGAGAGCATATTGAAATTACTTCTGTTATTAGGGATAGATTAGTATAAGGTTGTATAGTTCTTGGACCAAAACTGATCCAGGGTAAGAGGGGCAATAACTTCTTGGGTAGTTAGTTAACTTAGGGCTTATTAGAAAGGAATTATTATGGTTGGCACAATAATGCTTTCATCATACTGGTTTATTAGGCAGACCCTATATAGATATTATCTTGTGCTAAGGGCGTGAAAGATTAGTAGTTGAATGGTAAGGTATTGCAAGTTTAGATCAATGATGGGAAATTCTCTTCTTTTGAAAACCTTGTTGTATGCAATTCGGATCTTGTATTTTGAATAGAATTTTGCTGTCTTAAAAAGTTAGGGTTACTAGAAAGATGCCTTTTATCGAAACCATGTTGTTTATTTGTTAAGAGTTGTTGTAGTAGGGATTTGGATATATGTATTTTTTTACCTATGAGTATCATCGTTGCATATAGGCACCTTCTTATAATCAGTGTTGAGTTGTGTTGTTATGTCTTGTCTAGTTATGCCACGTTGGCTTGTGAGTTTTCTTATGGATTCAAGATTGGTAAGCACCATGTTTTGGGCTAGTTGATTTTGTTGACGTATCAATATCTATGTGAATCTCGAGTTAGGGATCTGGAGACCAAATGTGTTATTGTGGCTTGAGTACATTGAGGTTGTGTAATTTTTCGTCCTCTCCTTTCCCGGTGTTCTATTGCCAGTATCATGATCATCCAAACCTAGTTTCATATCAGAAGGGAATTGTTGTTTTTGGTTAAGTGTTCAGTTACCGACTCCAGAGGCCGATTGTTTGTTATTCTTCTCGATACGTATGCCATATTGATTTTGTGGTATTGCTCCCAATTATTTTTGAAAAGGTTATGGGAATGCAGTTCGTTGTAGTTGGTGAAGGAAGTATGTTCTGTGTCAGACCGTTTTGTTATCCTTATTCCTTTTTGTTGTGGTTTGTATGGATGACCAGAGAATGCTAAGAGAGTGGCTTCCATGGTGGGGCCGGCGCCTAGGGAGAGGTCACCTGGGTAACCCCATGGAAGTTGTAAGCAAGTGGAAACCTAATAATGTACCTAGGAGGGTTGGGTAGTGATACACTTAACAAGATAATTAATGTGACCTCGCCCACACCTTGAGTGCTCACATAGACCAAGGGTGGGATGAGAAGGCCTGGTTGGCAAGGCCGACCTCCTCGTCTCCATGAGAGGACAGGTCGGTTCTGCATGTGTCACCCTATGGGGCCGGCACCTAGAAAGAGGCTGCCAGGGTAACCATAGATGGGGGCCGGCTTCTGGTGAGAGATAGCCTGGGTAACCCATGTTAGGGCCATGCGATGACACTCTTCTTAGGTGGCTCTGTTATGTTCTTCTTTTCTTGTTGGTACCTCTGGAGTGTGATCTGGTTTTCATGTTGATCTAGTCTGGTGTTTTGATCTGTCTTGATGAGTACTATCAGTCTTGTGCTATCTGTACTTCATGTTGTTTTCTTGGTGTCTGGTTGGTAGTTGTGTTCTTGACTGCAGCCTTGACCTAGTGGTAATCCTCATATTATCTCCTAGCTCGGTGGGGTGGATCTCAGGGTTCCACATGGTTGGGAGGTAGAGCTATCCATTGGTCCTCTTGGAGATTTCGTTTGAGCTTGGTGCGGAGATGTTCCAGTTCTGGTGGCTTAATTCTTCAGTAGTGTTGTGTATCTTTCTTATGTACTATTTTGTAAATCGACAAGATTGATCCTAAAATCATGTATTCTTGTAATCTTGTACTCTTGCAATCTTGTATACTTATTACCTTGTAATCTTGTAATCATGTAATTTGGAACTTGGACATGTATTCAAGCATAATGTGTTGAAAAAGATATTGGATTAATTTTCTCTGCAGATTGATGATTTCTCCCTTATGGATTTACTTACTTACCTAATGCAGTTATGCTGCCCTAGAGTGGTTAGAAGTGTACCTTTCCTTTTCTATGTGTTCATAATATCTTTGGATCCTGCATTGTACTTTATTGTTTTAAAAAAAAATAGTTCTGTTGTCCCACTCTAGTTTAACTAACACTCTAGGGTTGCACGACGGGGCATTACATTTGGTATCAGAGCCAAGTTTAACACTGGGTACCCTGGTTGTATTTGAGCCCAGTATGTAACCTTGTGCTTGTACTCTGTAGAATAATTTTATCTCTAATGTGAATCTTTTGATGTAATAGATGCCTTGGTGTTGTAGGTAGATGCCTAGAGGTAGGGGCCGAGGTCGGGGCAGAGGTAGAGGCCGTGGGAGAGGTGGTGGTGGTACACCTCCTCCCAGTTCGCCTCAGTCGAGTGCCCATGAAGGCGGAGGTCAGAACATGGAGGGTCAGGGTCAGCCTGACGGAGCTCAGTTGAGACAGATTTTGGAGGAGGCCCTTGCCCATTTAGGCCCTAGACAGGAGGGCAGGCAGACCCGAGGAGATCAGGAGGTTGACCAACGGAGCCCTAGAGAGAGAGAGGTCTCCTAGACCTAGAGAGTTGTCTGCTGAGCAGGAGGCCACCCTAGCCAGCCACATGAGGGATTTACTGAGAGCACGCCCTCCCATCTTTGATGGAGTTGGTAGTGGACTAGAGGCAGAGACTTGGCTTTTGGACCTTGGCAGGTGTTTCGCCATGCATCCGTATGGCAGCAACACCAAAGCCAGATGTGCTATTCTGCATCTTCGAGGGTTCACTTCGACCTGATGGTGGCTAGAGGAGCAGAAGCTGCATTTGGATATTAGCATGGTGTCTTGGGAGCTATTCTTAGAGAGATTCAGAGCCCGTTTTCTTTCTGACCATTGGAGGCAGCGTCGAGCTGATGAGTTCCACGAGCTGAGGCAGTTGGCCATGACCGTTGAGCAGTATGAGCGTAGATTTTACGAGCTCAAACAGTATGCAGGTATTGGAGATGACGAGTCCATGTTGGTGCAGCATTTCATCGGCGGCTTGAATGCCTGGATTAGTGGAGGGGTTCGTGTATTTGAACCTAAGACTATGAAGGTCGCCGTGGAGAAAGTGCAGATAGTGGAAGAGAATCTGGCTATGGCACTTGGTGGGCATACAGGAGTGCACATTGGCAGTGCACCATCTTCAGGATATGGTTCTCGAGGTGGTCACACCCAGGCATCGGGTTCCCATGCACCCTCAAAGGGTGGCCGACAGCAGCAGTATTCGCAGTCAAAGCCGAAGAGTTCACATCATCAGCAAGGTAATAGATTTCAGAAAATGAAAGATCGGTCTTGGCAGCGCAATAAGCGGAACCATTTTGATCAGCCAGCTCAGAGTACGCAGACTGCAGTGAGCAGAGGCAGCATCTAGCAGTCTAGTGCTTTAAGAGGGGTTGGTGGTTTTGGTAGAGGCACCGGGTGTTTCTCTTGTGGCCAACAGGGCCATATTGCTAGGCAGTGCCCACAGAAGGGTGCATCAGGATTTAGACATCGATCGGCGGCATCTGAGCTGACAGTTGGTGATGCAGGCAGGTCACACCAAGTCTTTGCAGCAGTAGATGACCGACAGGCAGAGCATCAGGGCACCGTGGTGGAGACTTCCGGTCGCATGCGAGGTATTGACTTTTCTGTTTTATTTGATTCCGGTGCATCTGATTCATTTATATCTCCTTCTCTTGTGGAGCATTGTGGCTTAGTGGCAACAAAGCAGGATGATAGGTGGCAGGTTGAGTTGGCTTCCGGAGCTAAGATAGCAATGGAGTCCTTAGTTTTTGGGTGTGAATTGACGATTGGCTTTTTATCTACTTCTGTGGACCTTCGCATCCTACCCCTGGGTTCATATGACATAGTTCTAGGGATGGATTGGTTGGAGGCTCATTAGACAGTAATAGATTGCCGGCATAAGTCTGTTAGATGTGTGGACGATTCTGGCGCTAAGGTTGAGGTGGTAGGAGTTCAGAGACCCATTTCCCTACGTATGATCTCCGCTATGCAACTCAAGAGATGCATGTGTCAGGGATGTCAGCTTTTTGCAGTGACGGTTAGTGATTTAGAGATGGAGGAGAGTCGGGAGGCATCTCTTGATGAACACCCACTCTTGAGGGAGTTTGTGGATGTTTTTCTTTCTGATATTCCAAGGATGCCACCTAGGCGCGACATCGATTTCAGGATTGATCTGGTTCTCGGTGCAAAGCCTATCTCACGAGCTCCATACAGGATGACCACTCAGGAGCTCAAAGAGCTTCGATTGCAGTTGGAGGAGCTGTTAGCCAAAGGGTTCATTCGACCTAGTGTTTCTCCTTGGGGAGCACCTGTGATCTTTGTCAAAAAGAAGGATGGATCTCTGCGACTGTGTATCGATTACCGACAGCTCAATAAAGTAACAGTGAGGAATAGGTATCCCTTGCCTCGGATTGATGATTTGTTTGATCAGATTAGAGGAGCAAAGGTGTTCTCTAAGATTGATCTTAAGGCGGGATATCACCAGTTGCGGATATTTGAGGCAGATATTCACAAAACAGCTTTTCGTACCCATTATAGACATTATGAGTTCACTGTGGTACCATTCGGTTTGACGAATGCACCTTCAGTTTTCATGAGCTTGATGAATGGTATTTTCCGTACTTATCTTGACCATTTTGTCCTTATGTTTCTTGATGATATACTGATTTATTCAAGGACTATGGAAGAGCATGAGGAGCATTTACGGCAGGTGTTGCAGTGTCTGAGAGAAAATCAGCTCTATGCCAATTTATCGAAGTGTGAGTTTTTTCAGTCAGAGGTTAAGTATTTGGGTCATGTCATCTCTGGTGAGGGTATTGCAGTGGATCCCTCGAAGATCCAAGCTATTATGGACTGGCCAGTACCCACTAATGTCTCTGAGGTTTGTAGCTTTATGGGATTAGCAAGCTACTATCGTCATTTTGTTATGGGGTTCTCGAGGATTGCTTATCCTATTACTTCTCTTCAGAGGAAAGGGAAGAAGTTTGTTTGGTCAGAGCAGTGTCAGGCAGCTTTTCAGACTCTTAAGGAGCAGTTGACCAGTGCACCGATATTAGCAGTCCCCGATCCTGATAGAGACTTTGTTGTTTGTACTGACGCTTCCTTGGAAGGTTTGGGGGCAGTTCTGATGCAGGATGGTCACGTGATTGCCTATGAGTCTCGCAAACTCAAGGATCACGAATTGAACTATCCTACTCATGACCTGGAGTTAGCAGCAGTCGTGCATGCCTTGGTGAGATGGAGGCATTTTCTGTTAGGACATCGGTTTGAGCTGCACAGTGATCATCGTAGTCTACAGTATATTTTCACGCAGCCAAACTTGAATGCGAGACAGAGGCATTGGATGGAGTTCCTGTGCAAGTATGACTTCGAGGTCAGATATATTCAGGGCAAGGAGAATGTGGTAGCAGATGCTCTTAGTCATCGGAGGCACGAGATCTCAGCAGTTTCTCTTATAGTTGATCTGAGAGGTCAGATTCTCGCTGCCCTTCCAGCGGATAGTTGGTGTCAGGAGGTAAGGTCTGAGTTTGAGTCTGGCAGACCTTTAGAGGGTAGATTCTCTGATTACTTGTTTGAGTCAGATGGTCTTTTGCGACATTTGGGTCGTATCTATGTTCCTAGTTCTGAGGGTATTCGTACCCTAGTTTTGTCTGAGGCACATCGGGCACCCTACTCAGCTCATCCAGGCGTCAAGAAGATGTATGCAGATCTACGTCAGCTGTACTTTTGGAGTGGCATGAAGCGGGATATTGTTGAATTTGTGTCGAGATGTCTTGAGTGTCAGAGGGTGAAGGCGGAGCATCAGCACCTTGCAGGTCTTTTGCAGCCTCATTTGATTCCAGAGTGGAAGTGGGATATCATTTCGATAGACTTCATTGTCAGTTTGCCAATGTCCACTCATCGACATGATGCTATGATGGTCACTGTGGATAGGTTGACGAAGGTAGCTCACTTCTCTCCTATCCGTGCTTCTTACAATGCTTCTACGGTGGCCAGAGTGTTCATGGAGGACATTGTCAGACTTCATGGGATTCCTCGCAGGATCATCTCCGACAGGGATCCAGTGTTCACTTCCGCCATTTGGACTTCCTTGCAACATGCCTTGGGGACATAGCTGAACTTTAGTTCGGCTTATCATCCTGAGACTGATGGTCAAACCGAGAGGGTTAATCAAGTTCTCGAGGATATGTTGAGGATGTATGTGATGGATCGGCAGAGCCGTTGGGAGGATTACCTATACCTGGTGGAGTTTGCTTATAATAATGGATATCACAGTTCTATCGGCATGTCTCCATTTCAGGCTTTGTATGGCCGTCCTTGTAGGACCCCTTTGAGTTGGGATCATCTGGAGGATAGAGTTCTTCTGGGTCCGGATATGCTTAGAGATATGGAATAGCAAGTTGAGAGGATTAGAGAGCATTTGGTGGCAGCTCAGGACAGACAGAAAAAGTATGCTGATGCTCATAGGATCGATCGTCAGTTTTCAGTTGGGGATCGGGTGTTCTTGCGTGTGCTACCGCGAAAGAGTCCAATCCGCTATGGAAAGGGTTCTAAGCTAGCGCCATGCTTTGTAGGACCTTTTGAGGTGTTGGAGAGGATTGGTCCTGTTGCTTATCACCTTGCTTTGCCGCCTAGCCTTTCATGCATCCATAATGTGTTTCATGTTTCAGTACTTAGACCTTATTTTCTAAATATTGCTCATGTTCTTGATTGGACTGCTCTGCAGGTAGAGGACGGGCAGCTGGCTTTAGAGCTCGAAAGCATTCTTCAGCACAGGAGACTTGCTCTCAGGGGCAGAGATGTGGAGCAGATCAAGGTCCAGTGGGACCCTAATGATGAGACCTCTGCTACTTGGGAGGATGCTACCAGGACGAGGGAGTTATATCCTCACCTATTTGCAGGCTTCCAGGAGTAAGCCTAGATCTAGGGGGGGAGGATGTAATGCCCTCGCCTTTTTGGCTTGTGTTAGATGTTATTTCTATCTTTACCTTTATCAGTTCTAGAACAGTTGCTAGTTTTATTTAATAATTTCAGTTTTGAGACATTTGGACTAGTATGTATTGGTTTATGTTTTCCTCAACTTGATGGACTATGTTCGAGGGTTGTATTGAGACATGTGCTATGAGTTTTGATGATACTATGTTACTTCAGTTTTGATGAGATGGATATGATTAGTATTGGTTAGAAAATGTCATACTTATGTTTCTGCTTATAGTCTTGTGTTGGAGTGGGGACGGTGTAGTACTGCTCGGATCGAGCACCCTACTACACCGCAATTCTATGTCTCGGTGTTTGTGATATATATGCATACAGTTGATCATAGATAACCATTAGTTTTACGCAGGTTGCAGGTACCGGGCCTCGACTCCACCTGATTTAGCAGGTCTGAGCGGGCCCTACACCATGGATAAGGTGATGGAGATAATATGAGGACCTTACCACTAGGTCAGTTTCAGTCCGTGTCGTGGTCTTGTGTTCTTGTCGTCATTTTGGATCCTTGCCCTAGTCTTGTGATGTGATGCGACGTTGTTCCTTGGTTCTTGTTGTTGATCGTCGCGGGTTGTGGAGTGTTATTAAGTTGTTTACTCTTGTATATGCATCTCTGGTATCTATATGATCTTCTAGTATTGGCATAGTCGTATGAATTGGTTATTGTTCTTTTTGAAAAGCCTTTTATTGGTATGATCGGTATTGTAAGGTTTTAATGTTTATGATTTTTAAGTTGTTGAGAGGTAATTGGCATATAGTTAACTTATTATTCTATTCTGGGAATAATTTAAGTAATGTTGATTTCATAGGAAGGTAATTAATGCATAGCCGTTCTAAAGTTTATTGTGGGTGCATAATTTAATATTGAGTGTTGTCGGTTATTCTAGGGAAGATCTGAGAATCCCTATGTTAGGAACAAAATTTCAAATTTCCTCAGAGAGTGGGATTGTGGAGTTATTTGGGAGTTACGGGAATTAATGGATTGCCTATTTTTCTGGTCTGGAAAAGCTTGGAGGGCAGGGGGATTTGCTGGGAGAGAGGAGGAGGTTACAGAGGAATTCTGTGTGAAGAAAGGGAAGTTTCTAAGAAAGATTAAACTCTGCAGCGTTTTGGTACGGGTAAGTCTTGTAAACTTCTGCATTTCTTGTCTTGAATGCTTTATAATATTAGAATTCTTGTGGAAAAACTTTGGTTAGTGACACAGGCATAGAATCAACTTTTTAAACATCCGGGTCTTGTTGTGAAATCCTTACCTTTGTGTTGGTTGCTCTGTGTATCTGGTTGTCGGCCCTCAGATTCTTGATCACTTCTCAATCTTTTAATTTCGGTATTTTTAACGCCTTCTAAGAACAGTGTGAATCCTTGTGTGCACTCCAGTCCCTATATTGCTTCTGTAACGATACATTTTCATGGGATAATACTTAATTTCTGTACATTAATGTGCCCGGTCTATTCTTCCACATTTTTCTGGTATGAAAATCTGAGCCGCTTGCTAGTCGCTGTTGTCTGTTAGTGTTCCCTCTTAAAACAAAATTTCTTTGGACGTATTCCTTTGTAAGATGCCAGTAAACATTGCATACCATGAGACTGCCATTTCTTCTGAGTATACTGTCAATCAATTCGCTTGCAATTTTCGTTGCCCTGCCTTCAACGTCTTATCAACCCTTGAATCTTACTCCCTCCCACGAACTCTATTTATACTTACTTTTGTTTATAGCTCTTAATCCAACACAAGTGACCTCTGAGTATTACGAAAAGAAAACATTTTAGGCCTCTAATTCGGACCATCATCCTCGCTTCGATGGAAGGCCGTGCCCTGTAGCGGAACTTTCGCTAGCAGAGGCAAGGAGGGTGCGGGCAAGATGCAAAGTCGGGCTTAGAACCCCTCTTTTGCATGCGCTCAAGGCTTCTAAGGATTGTTCACCCTTCCTATCGCATTTACTAAGGACCTGCAGTGCGCTCACCAGAGTCGCTTGTTATTGTTCTACCTTCATTGCAGATAATATTTCATAGAGGAAACTGACACAGTGTGTGTGTCGCCTATGCTGCCGCTTATTCCTACCTTCAAGTTTTGGAGCCTGTGCAATAAATCTTTTGGTGCATAGCCAGCCATCATTGTGAGCCCTGAGTTGACATTTCTTGAGGCGCTATGTCAAAGTCCAAACTTCTAGTGTATGACATTCATAGTTTCCCCATCTTTGCATATGTGTGATGCAATCATACCTCAGCGTCGAGTTGTTTCAGCCCTTACCACTGCATATGATGGAGTCGCCTCTAGCTGTTAGGAGGTTTTCTTCTTAACTAGACATTTCTTTATTCTTAGCATTATTGAGTTTCCTTTTTCCTTGAGTAAAGGATGCGGTGGCTATTCCTCTCATTGCAACGTTTGTTTCTATTTCCGCTGTGCCATGAATGTACGTGTACCCTGATTGCCATTTTTGATCTTTTAGTCTGATACGGAAGTCTGCATAGAGAATCCAGGATTATCGCCATCATATGTTATGTTATCCTTGCTGTCTATTCTAGATCATTATAGCTCTCCCATTAGTAACGGTTATGTCTTCAGAAAACAAAGCTTTCGGTTGAATTAATGATTTTGGTATAATCACTGGAAATTGTTTATTGCATGCTTAGAAATTATTAGGAGTATGTAATTAAACGTGCTTAGAGGGTGTCTTATTAATAACAAATGCGAACCTGCTTTGTGAGCTACATAAGTTTAGATTATTGAAATATTTTGGAACAGGTTACTGATCTATAATGTAGTTAAATAGATTTTAATGTGTTGCTATAATTGTCAAGTAGATAAGATCGATATGTTTAGGTATTGAAGATAAACTTAATGTGTTTTCCTTTATGTTGAAGTTTGTTATATTGAAATTTGTGTAGGAAACTTAAATTTAGGGTTGAGAGCATATTGAAATTACTTCTGTTATTAGGGATAGATTAGTATAAGGTTGTATAGTTCTTGGACCAAAACTGATCCAGGGTAAGAGGGGCAATAACTTCTTGGGTAGTTAGTTAACTTAGGGCTTATTAGAAAGGAATTATTATGGTTGGCACAATAATGCTATCATCATATTGGTTTATTAGGCGGACCCTATATAGATATTATCTTGTGCTAAGGGCGTGAAAGATTAGTAGTTGAATGGTAAGGTATTGCAAGTTTAGATCAATGATGGGAAATTCTCTTCTTTTGAAAACCTTGTTGTATGCAATTCGGATCTTGTATTTTGAATAGAATTTTGCTATCTTAAAAAGTTAGGGTTACTAGAAAGATGCCTTTTATCGAAACCATGTTGTCTATTTGTTAAGAGTTGTTGTAGTAGGGATTTGGATATATGTATTTTTTACCTATGAGTGTCATCATTGCATATAGGCACCTTCTTATAATCAGTGTTGAGTTGTGTTGTTATGTCTTGTCTAGTTATGCCACGTTGGCTTGTGAGTTGTCTTATGGATTCAAGATTGGTAAGCACCATGTTTTGGGCTAGTTGATTTTGTTGACATATCAATATCTGTGTGAATCCCGAGTTAGGGATCTGGAGACCAAATGTGTTATTGTGGCTTGAGTACATTGAGGTTGTGTAATTTTTCGTCCTCTCCTTTCCCGGTGTTCTATTGCCAGTATCATGATCATCCAAACCTAGTTTCATATCAGAAGGGAATTGTTGTTTTTGGTTAAGTGTTCAGTTATCGACTCCAGAGGCCGATTGTTTGTTATTCTTCTCGATACGTATGCCATATTGATTTTGTGGTATTGCTCTCCCAATTATTTTTGAAAAGGTTATGGGAATGCAGTTTGTTGTAGTTGGTGAAGGAAGTATGTTCTGTGTCAGACCGTTTTGTTATCCTTATTCCTTTTTGTTGTGGTTTGTATGGATGCCCAGAGAATGCTAAGAGAGTGGCTTCCATGGTGGGGCCGACGCCTAGGGAGAGGTCGCCTGGGTAACCCCATGGAAGTTTTAAGCAAGTGGAAACCTAATAATGTACCTAGGAGGGTTGGGTAGTGATACACTTAACAAGATAATTAATGTGACCTCGCCCACACCTTGAGTGCTCACATAGACCAAGGGTGGGATGAGAAGGCCTAGTTGGCAAGGCCGACCTCCTCGTCTCCATGAGAGGACGGGTCAGTTCCGCATGTGTCACCCTATGGGGCCGGCACCTAGAAAGAGGCTGCCAGGGTAACCATAGATGGGGGCCGGCTTCTGGTGAGAGATAGCCTGGGTAACCCATGTTAGGGCCATGCGATGACAATCTTCTTAGGCGGCTCTGTTATGTTCTTCTTTTCTTGTTGGTACCTCTGGAGTGTGATCTAGTTTTCATGTTGATCTAGTCTGGTGTTTTGATCTGTCTTGATGAGTACTATCGGTCTTGTGCTATCTGTACTTCATGTTGTTTTCTTGGAGTCTGGTTGGTAGTTGTGTTCTTGACTGCAGCCTTGACCTAGTGGTAATCCTCGTATTATCTCCTAGCTCGGTGGGGTGGGCCTCAGGGTTCCACATGGTTGGGAGGTAGAGCTATCCATTGGTCCTCTTGGAGATTTCATTTGAGCTTGGTGCGGAGATGTTCCAGTTCTGGTGGCTTAATTCTTCAGTAGTGTTGTGTATCTTTCTTATGTACTATTTTGTAAATCGACGAGATCGATCCTAAAATCATGTATTCTTGTAATCTTGTACTCTTGCAATCTTGTATACTTATTACCTTGTAATCTTGTAATCATGTAATTTGGAACTTGGACATGTATTCAAGCATAATGTGTTGAAAAAGATATTGGATTAATTTTCTCTACAGATTGATGATTTCTCCCTTATGGATTTACTTACTTACCTAATGCAGTTATGCTGCCCTAGAGTGGTTAGAAGTGTACCTTTCCTTTTCTATGTGTTCATAATATCTTTGGATCCTGCATTGTACTTTATTATTTAAAAAAAAAAATAGTTCTGTTGTCCCACTCTGGTTTAACTAACACTCTAGGGTTGCACAACGGGGCATTACACACATAAGCATATATTTAACAAATTACACATCGTATACATGGGGAAAACCCTTCCGAGTAAAAAACCCTATAAAACATCATTTTATTATAAAACACTTACCAAAAATAGTCTATTAAAAAATAGACTAAACCTAGGGACACCCCTCTACTTCCACATGGCCAATAATACCTCCTATGCATAGTGATAGAATTCACCATAAATCTTCAAATTCCCTTTCCTCTCAAATGAGAAAGAACCTCCTTAAATATAGAAGGGGTGGCTTGAAGGGGTATTAATCACACCTATTCAAAACAATCATTTGTAAATAATTAATAATCTAATAGTTATTATATTATTAAATTATAAAATGGTATATGTTTTATAAAAAACATATAATAAAATAAAGTTTTATAACCTTATATAAGAATAATATATAAATGTTATAAAGGTATGACCCCTAATAACATTATGTTCTAACAAGCACTGACTCAATTTAGAGTAGAAAATCACCACATAGAGCAAACCTCTCTATTATGAAAGGAATTGATTAATTGTTCTTTATTTATTTCAAACAAAGAGCTAAAATTACTAAATAATATAGTGAACACTACTACAAGGGAAGCACAGTGACCTTAACATATCAAAATCTCAGCACAAATAACCAAATAATTAAAGCATTAAGCTCAATACATGCCTAAAACTATTAAAATAAATGTAGAAACTAAACTATTAAAATAAATGCAAAGACCAAACCCTTTAGGAAACATACAGAGTTAGAAAATGGTTCAAATCAATGCACATAATAGCTCTTTCCTCCACATTAATGGATTCAAAGAACTGGAGATTTTAGGTGCAATCCCACTATGGTCATCAAAATGTGAACATGCAAAACTTAGAAAACCATTAACAAGCAAAATACAATGAAAACCATATGCCAATTCTAAAAATTTGTATGTAAACTTCAAGATAGAGCTGAAATGGAATCAACAAAATAGAAAAACACATGAACAAGCATTTTTCAAGCTCTCCTCCATTGTTAGAATGATTGCTCTTGGATTGAAAATGCTATGAAGGAATGTAGATGCTCAAGCTAAAAGTCTTTTAAATTTCTGCAGCATAAGTGTAGCTCACATTCATAGATGAATTGTTAATGGAAATAAGATTAATTTATATATTTTTTATTTTTGAAATCAATGGTCAAGATTAGAAGTCAAAATCAATGGTTGTGATCAAATGAGGGAGAAAATGATTAAATTATTAAAGTTCCATTAATATTTTTGGTTGCAAAATATTAATGGGTTGTTGAAATAGTCTTTGGATTTGTCGTTGAGTTAGATAAGGTGGGTGGTTTGGCGTAATGAGGTAGTTAACTCCTTATTACTCTATTAAATTAACTCAATTTAATAGCCTTTAAGTGCATGATGAGTGGGTAATTGGTGAGGTGGCATTTGAGAGGATAATTAAATAAATTATTTAATTAGTGGTGAAAGAATAATTAGATAATTAAATAATAGAACATGGAAGATAATTGGAATATTAAATAATAAAATTATTTAATTGTGTATGGGAGGTGAATGAATTAAATTAATTAAATAATAGGCTTATTTAATTAATTGATGGATAAAAATAGATTAATTAAACATGATTATTTAATTAATTGATGATGGATAATGGATTAATTAAATATGATTATTTAATTAATTGATGATGGATAATGGATTAATTAAATATGATTATTTAATTAATTGATTGAATAGAAATGTTAGTGTGATAAGGGTTAGAAGTGATTTTGGTGTCGAATTGTAAGGTAAAATTTATGTGTCTACAAGGGTGGCATTCAAAACAAAACAAAACAAAAGGAGAAAAATAAGCTAAGTACATGCACACACAAGTTAACTGAAATGACCAAGAGTCTAGCTCATCTCCTACAGCGATCATTGCCGAGGAATCTTTCCTCTACTCCAAATTTAACCCGTTGGCCATCTCTTTTGGTCTAAGTCTCGAAGGTACCAATAAAATTTGTTGCTTTTCTACATGAAAAGCTAGTCTAAGTGGTCAATCTAGACAAGCATCAATTTTTAGCCTTTTGTACTACATCTATTTAAATTGTTTCATCACCTCCCCATTCCCACTTGATTCCCCAATAATTTCTATCTTAGAATCTTAGTGGGTCACCCTATGCTAGTCAATCTACAATCCCCTAGTCAAAAATTCTATAAATAGCAACCACAGTGTTAGTATCACATGCATATCATATAGAAAAAGCAATAAATAATGTCATAGCAAAATGGCATCCATGAAAAACAAACAAAAAGTAAAAAGCATATGAGTACATTGCATTTCATCCATATACGTTTGATGCATCCATACATACTGAGTACACATGGCATACATCTCATATATAGCAAAAAACTACAAAAATATCAGCATAGCAACATACATGTATAAGCAAACCATCTATTAGTAAATAAACATAAATTCTAAAAATGTCCATGTGCACAAGAGTGAAGCAATATAAACTACAAACTAAATATAGACCAACACCAATCATGGTTGTCATTGTAAATGAGTGTTAAATAAGTGTCAAAATATCTTAGTACAATGGGCTCCACCAAGGGAACCAAAGAGTAAACTATGCACATAAGCATGTGAATCTCCCCACATAAGGGAGCAAAGGAAAAACTCTAGAGCAATTAAAGGTAGGTCTTTCAAGTTTAACTGATTATTTAGACCAAAGAGACCAAAAGTTAAAGCTAGGTTTAAGGAGAAGTTTTCCTCATTTTTCACACCTAGGGATCTATGGAAGGCTAAATGGTGGCCATAATCTCAATCTCCCTATCACTAGCTCTCTATCGGTTGCACATTTGTGTGATTTCATCATCATTTGTCTATTTTCCCTCTTTTCTCTCTTTTTTTCTCTTCACCATCGCAAGTAAAAGTGACCTTTGTTTTTACTTTTATAGGGTAGGTTTTGCTTCCATATCACATTTTCTTTCATCATTTTTGCAAGCCATTGAGGTGGAGTGAGGCAACACAAGTGTATATTGAACCTCACATTAATGACACATCCTCTCATCCTTTTTTTCCCATTAATGTTGAGCTAATAGTTTATCAGAATGCACTTGAGTCAGTTTGTCGATCTTTGTTTTGCAAGTTACATCCGAGAAACGGGGGCAAACAATGAAGGTAGTATCTCTCAAACCATGCACCAATGGTAAGCTCTCATCATTTTTTAACGCCACTTTTCAGATTATCATATTATACATGATTAACCTATTCATTTTACAGGTCCAAATAGAGGACGACAAAGGTAAATGCAGGGAAGTGTGGGGTCCACAATGTCAATTTTTGGGAACAACACCTAGCTCCCATGTAGACTATCATACATGAGGGGGCAAACATGTAAGTGCCCAAAATTGTACAAGCCGACATGACAGTTCAACAATGAGCTAGTGGTCCAGCTTACAACCCACGTGGTGTGAAATATCTCCTCAACATTTTTGATTTGATGGCAATCTTTCTGTGCTTCCAACGTCCTTCCTAGCCTCCTTTCCCAGCCCCCAGCTTAGCTTCTGAGTCTTCACACCATCCTGAAACCATTTTTCAAGCCTTCAGTTGTAGGGGCACCGAAGACACCCTAGGGTCACCCAGTGACCTAGTTTAAATTGTAGTCACCCGAATGACTTGCCTTAGCAAAAGGGGTGACCTTGTCATGTTTGGAGGACGCATAATTTCTTTAGTTCTGACCATTTTTTCACCTTTCTCCTCTTAACTCGTAATCACCTCTCTTGTTATCTCCCAATCATCTCCCCCTGATTATGAAGCTTCTTCACCTATATATATACTCTCCTTGCCATTAGCATTCGGGAGGTTGTTTTCTACATTCTTTGTCATTTATTTGCAAGAAGCTCTCATTCCTTACCCTCTCTATCAAGTGAATTGTGAATCACCTTTAGAAGCCTTACGCTACCCTTGCTTTAGCAACTCCCACAACATATATTTGCTCAATACAAGGCGTTTGTATCATTTCCCATCTTTTCATATAAAAATCTTCAGAGCTTCTCTTTACCTTCCAAGTAATTTCTCAATTTTCTTAAATCTAGAATTTCCCTATCTTCCCATTGTCATCAAAGAGAAGCACCCTATCGTTCAAGAAGAAGATATAGGATCTAGACCCCCTAAGGACACACACCACTTCAAAGAAACATCAAAGCTTTCAAACAGGTTCCATATTTTAGAAGCTTTTGTTTTTGTACAATAGTTTAAATAGTAATTAGAAAATCAAAAGTGTTTGAAGATAGTATCATTTTGTTATTAATTCTTGGATTAGAGTAGAATCCTTTGTTGCTTTCTTAGATTAAATTGTTTCATGGATTATATTAGATTAAATTAGATTAATTCAGCTCTCATTCTTCAAAATCTCAAGATTCCAACAAAAGTCATCCAAGAAGAAAACCCTCAATTCCAACACGAGGAAATTCAACTCAAAGAAAAACAAAACATAGTTAATCACATCTAGAAAACATCATTTAGCTACATTCATCAAAAATACAAAAAAATAAATAAAATTCCTTTGTAAGAAGATTAATTAGATCACATTTTGTTTTCAGAAAAATACAAAAAAATAGAATAGAATTACTTTTGCATGCATCTAGATTAGTTCATTTAGATAATTCATCATCGAATTTCGAAAACACAAAACGAAGCAACAAAAGCTCTTGGTAAAATCATAAGACGCCCAATGAACACCAAACTAGTCAAGTAAACCAAACCAAAAACATTGGAACACCTCTCTTGATTTTCCTTTTTCCTCACTTGGCACTTCAAGCTCGATGTGTCCTGAAGAAGATTGGGTTAAAGTGGTCTTAAACAAGATTAGAACAAACTTGTCTATACAAGAAACTTTGACAAAAGAACCAGCTAGAGAACAAGCAAAAATACTTAGACTCTAAGAAGCCAAGAAGAAGAGGCACGCACAAGAAGATATTAGCACAGGAGAACTCACTCTTTTATTAGAGGAATTGATTGAACTAGAAAAGCAAAGGCTCAACACCTTCTGCCTCTTCAAAACAAACGAACTTAATAGGATTAGAGCCAATGATTAGAATCACGACAACGCCCTTGCATGATAAAATCCCACAACTCAAAACATTTAAACCCCAACTCCTGCTCCATGATTGAACCCCACTAATGCTCACAAGACCCTTCTCCCTCGAGAAGAGGATAATCCAACAATTGCTCCCCCACTTCATTGGCTATTGCCACATGAGCAAAAGTAACTTGCCCATTCGCCAGATGCACAGTGGCAGTGTGTGACGTGTAATTTCTCATGTGTACACAGTAGTAGCAAGTTAGATTTTACCAATCATAATCACTGAATTACAAATCTATGTGCATCTATGTGCGTTCTTATGAATAAACCTAGTCAATTAACATATCCTAGGGATCAAATAGACTTATTGAAATATTTACTTAATTGAGAAAACAAAAAAATGCAGTGGAAGCTAGTGAATCTTGACCTAGGAAACAAGGTTGTGAAACCTCAACATCACTTTTCTCATACATAATTGCTCCTATATAGAATTCATTAAAAAAACAATTTCAACCATGGTGATTACTGAAACAGTAACGAAAATCCACTTTCATTCTGCACTAACATTGGCAAAACCTCTATAATGAGCAAGCATTGTTTGAAGTGTGAATTTGTCAAGCGTGTCATGATACCTCTATAAAATTGTGAAAGCACTTCCTTCTTACAACTCTAACATTGTCCTTTATGAAGGCAATCTTTTTTCCTATCCTTTCCAAATTTGTCACCTTTTTCAAAAGTGTATCTTTGCTTACAAAGAGAGCCCATTATGGTTACACCAAGTCCTTGCTAGATTTGCTTTCTATGGACGTATAAGAGATATAGAATAGAATAAAATAACTTTTAATGTCCACAAGGCTAAAAATAGCCTATGAGAATCCAGCGCAATCATATTTGCTTTTGCCTTTTAGTTCTTTTATTCAAAGATACAATGAGCTCTATGACTTTCTCAAATGACCCCTCTATAAATAAACCATGACACGAAGCTGCTGTCAGAAAGCCCGCATGTTTTGCCCTGATGTCTGTGTAAGCATTGCAATCTAAAATAAAGTGTTTTTCTGATTCCACTACCCCCGCATTGCAAAGTTCACAAACTCTCTCTTCCCAAGTTTCTTTAGGCCTTTTCCACCTTCTCGTTTCACATCGGAGCTAATGGGAGTTAGTTCTAAGCTGAGCAATCAAAATCTTAGCTCTCCAAAAGATATTTGCCCCAATGTATGCTTTTTATTGATGATCACATGTGGGGTTAAACACTTCAAGGTAATAATTCCTCTTTCTCCCTAGAATACCACCCCACATAGACCTGCGGAATTTATCTATGACAAAAGCTTTTATATCTTTGCCATTAGTAGGACAAGCGTTCAAATAGATATTCCACTTGCTCATCCACTTGTTTATTTCATCCAAGACTTCTTTCTTTCGCTAAGCACCTCGTTGAAGACTACCTTAGCCCACCTACATGTTTCCAACTGCTCAATTCTTTTGAGATATCTTAAGAGACAAACCATAGCACTGGCTTCCATTGGAACCGTCCCTATTTTAGCTAACAAAATCTCACACAGAGTTGAAACTTTTAGCCTAAATTTACTAGTTATCATGTGCTTTTGGATTATCTCTATTTGCTTCCACTTAGACTCTAACACGCTGCTAGCCCAAAGCTCACACCCATAAAATACCATGGGGCTTACCAATAATCCAAAAAAAATCTGATTAGTTTTCCTTCTTTCACTAGTCCTTACATGGCAATTATCCATGAGTCCTCCACGCTCAACTATTCTTTTGTAGAAATCTTCGTCTACTCCAATATTAGCTACAAGATCATCGGGTACATTTGTTTCTCAACTGCAATGTTGGAACAAATAACTAATATGTTGAATCCACGTCCCTGACATTGTTAATATACTTTTCAACATTTAGCTAAGAATTGTCACCTCCATGGCATTAGTTCTCGGCTGTCTCCCTCAACTAGGATTGTCTTATTATCCATCGATAGCCTCAATTTCATACCTTCTACTAAAGACGTTGCTTCTACTTCATTACTAAAGTTCCTATGTATCAAAATCAATGAGGCACCCTAAGAGCATTTTTCATATCCAAGCAAACTTCTTGCTCTTGGTTTCACCAAGGGTTCCATTTTACCTGTTTTGTTAACCTTATACATGCTTATCACTTTAAAGGGGAAAAACGATCATATAATATTATATAGTTTGCACATATAAAATTTTACATTATGGATTTATTTAGAATTAAAAAAATGTAATTTTGGAATGCAAATTTTTCAAATGTAAGTCTGGTTGTGGACTACACACTTGTTAGCCAATTCACATCTTGCTTGTCACCAAAATCTGCATATAATGAAATGGGCATCTAGTATTTGCAAAGGAAAAAGCAAACGGTCAAGATTGTGTGATAGTTAAACAACTGGATTGGATTGCTTTTGGAAAATCAGCGAGATATTATGTTTTAACATACAGAATTGGATAATACACAAAAATGGAATATTAGATGGTTTTGAAATTGCCAGTTGTGAATGTTGCAGTCTTAATTGCAGTCACAATATCTCAACTACTAACAAGTCTTTAAACAAAGTGCTACAAAGAGATAATTATAATACAAATGAAAAGGGCCATTTCCTTTTTATGGCGAGTCCAATTTAACATCAATCCAGAATACGTAAATGTTTGCCATCAAAACTGGCTTCTGATGTGAATATGAAACTAGTAGCTCATTGTGACTTCCGGATACTGAGCGAAAGTTGTAAGGTCACAATGCATATCATGATTTCACTTTATTATGGCGCACAAGCCACTTCAAATTTTGATTTCAAGAGCAAATACTAGAAGCCGACCATTGTTCATCCTTGTGTTAGCTCTGGAGACATTGTCATGCTTCAAAGATATGGATGAATGTTGATCTCGCTTTATTATGGCACACAAGCTGCTTCAAATTTTGATAGAGAAAACACTAGAAGCCTGCCATTGTTAATCCTCGTGTTATAGCTCTGAAGACATTGTAATGCTTCAAAGATATGGATGAACGTACAAGGGAAATAGCACTTGCAGCTTTCGTAAGTGAAAACTATGATTCTGAAAATAACGGATTGAAGTTGGTAAACTATATTAACATGGCCCAATTTCGATATCAAACATGTCTACTTCTATCACACATTTTGATCAAATACAATTTGATAACGAGATTCCTAATTAACTATATCAACCATCATGTTATTCAGCAAGAAAAATATATATATACAACAGTGGAGAAAGATCTACCCTTCTTAAGGCTAAAAATTAATTGGTGTTATATGATTTTTTATTTCCTGTTATTAAATCCAGTTCACTTAGAAGATTTTCCCTGAGTAGAATGTTGAATTAGAGCAATAACTCTGAATCATAATGTCAGTTCACACCATGTGTGGCCCATTATAAGGCTGAAAAACTTTTGGAGAACTGATGCACTTATCAAGAAATTCATATAACTCACTGACAGAAGATTTCTCGGTAGTGAACTCAACTGCAATGGACTAGAATTATTGAAAAGCTCTGAAGTTTGCGGTTCAGTAAGACAGATGAGGCAGAAGTTCAAGTAACATCAATTCAAACCTAAAAATTTAACAAAATTGCTACTGAATGTCAAATTTCTCTGTCAATTAATTGTGTCTTCAAAACAGTCAATCCAGAACTGCAGTTACTCCTTGAAATCATCCTTATCATCCAAAGGAATGGCAACATTCCTCCAGAAGACAGCCAGTGCACTTCCTCCGAGCTGGAAACAAAAAGCAAAATGTTAAATTGCCATGACAAACTAATGTATAGTCAAGATTAGCATTTCTCACAGACAGAACACTTGGAATTGATAAGATCTTGAACAATACCGCCATGAAGACAACACTAACAGCTGATGGAACTGCAACCAGTGGGTTTGTGAAGTGTTTTTGTGCTAGCAAGAACCCAAGGGCTGAGCTCTGCAAAAAAAGTAAATTGATGATTAACACAATTTTAGAGGAGCGGCATTTTTTAGATTATGCAATTTGAATATCAAGAGAAAACTAACTATTGCAACATGTAATGTCTGTCTCAAAAAAAAGGTCAATTTTGTATTAATGAATATATGGCATAATACAAGACATCCGAATCTGAGTACTCCATAGTCTAGAACTGGAAGAAGCTGAGAATTGTTTCAAGATATTACAATAAGCATAATCAAAATTCTGCTGATCATAAGCAGAGGACAGAGTGCGTAAGGTTGAGCAAATTAAATGTTAACTCCATGTCTTACAAAATGTCTACACAAAACTATCAGAACTGCCATCACTGTTTTAAGCTACCATAATATGTAAAGAAATAAAAATTATAACTTAATATCATCAGTGTTAACCAAGTTCAAAAACCACCAGGATCCGTAAAGTACTTCAACAAAAAACATGTTTCTAAAGTCCATCTGGTGCCATCTGATCCATAAATCGAGAGACCATCCTCTAAACCCTCAAACCAACCAAAACCAACCCAACCATCAAAGGGACTTAGGAGAGGCATCCCCAAAGGATGGAGGGTTTCTGTCCCCTCCATAGTGTCTTGAGCCCAATCAGGACCAGGTTCATGGGACTAGGTCAGAAGATAGGCACATTGCATTCAGTCCCTTGCATTTTCCCTAGAACAGAACTGACAGGTTGGGCCGCATGACAATGGGAAAGCTGAAAGACAAACCCCTGATCCTGCATTTGTTCTATTGTCCACTTTCTGTCCTTGCGCAGGAAGAGGTCTGTAATGACCATCACATGTTGCTGCTGTGACATGCACCTTATCTGTTTCTCCTGATATTCCAGCATTTGCAAATAACCTCTCTGGCACAAGATTAGCAAATCCTTTTTCCACAATCTGTCGAGTGATGCTCTGAATGCTTTATTCCATGGCTTGATTGGAGTTGATAATCATGGTATCTCTGCTAGAGGCATTAAGCTGCAGGCTAGAAGCCATGCTACTATTCTGGAATGAGGAAGAGTTATCCCTGGAGATATGAGTGGCTGGTAACCTAATAGTCCAATGGACATCTTCAACCTCAAGAGGAACAAAGTCATACTCAAACTGGGGAAACTGGGATGCAGAGGAGCTGCTGGACAGATGAAGAACAGCACAAGGCATGTGAGTTCAGTTAGGGCTAGAAGGTGATAGGCTATCTGTAAGAGAAAGGCCCTGACTAAACTCAGCCATGATATTTACCCTTCTGTGCATCTCTGGGTACATAGGACAACAAATGCCTCTACTATTACCACCCAAATGAGCAGAAGGGTGAACAAGGAATTGAAATAACAATACTTACTCAGGGATTTACGATACCTGATAAGGTGATTTGGATGTGCCGAGAACCTTTGAGGGAGGACCAGGGGCTGCTATTCTTCATTTTTTATAGTATCTGCAAACTCTAGATAAGGAGCAGAATGTTTAATAGCCCTTTCCTAGGATTAGTATAAAGCTGCTTACTGCTGAACTTCTTTCTCCTCCAATAAACCCTGGTTTTTTAAGGTTTTTCCCCCTACTAAATCTGGCTCAGAGTACCCGAACCCTTGATATTTTGACCCAACCCTTAATATTTGCAATGGCAGAATGGCTATATTTACCAGCTTGGGCTTCTTCTAGTGGCAATGACTTCTGGATTCTCTTCTGAAATCACTCAAGTGAAAATGACATTCGTAAATCACTCAAGCGGAAATGACATGCTTAAATCTGTCTATCCTTCTTCAATGATTACATACTTATGTGAGATGTTGCCAACTAATATTGAAATTTTAAAAACCCTGCTGAATTCCTCTTGATTCTTAATACCTTGTGTAACTGTGGTTGACCCTTAGTTTGTAAAGGCACCACACATATAGGCACACATGCCTTGTTATGTGGGCATGGTGGTTACCATGGTTCATCGTCCGTTCTGTCAACAAATTCAAAATCCTCCACAATATACTCATCCCTGTATTCCAATGAGTCATTGTGCCAACCATCAATGCTTTTCATGAAAACTATAAAATCCCCTAACAAGATTTTGCTCAAAACACCAAAAGATTTCTAATTTTTAACTATGCTCTGATACCACTGTAAGAACCCTGTCTTATCTAACTGAAATTTTTGCCTAGCTGATCTGAAATTTCTGATTTAGTTTTCTTGCAAAATACTTATTCTTTTCAAGATCCGTTTTCACCCATGTGTTTAGAAAGTAGTGTAGATGGAAAGGTTTCAAAATCACAATGAAAGAACTCCTTATGATGACTGAAAACACAAATGATCAACTCACTAATGAAATAAAAATCAATACAAAACACAAGTAAACATAACCAGCAATGATAGGCTTCCTTCCTTATTGATTTTGAAAGATGATTACAACAATAAGTGCTGGAAAGTACAATCAGCCAAGTCTGATTTGCAAATCAGACATACAATTACATCCACAAATGCCAAATAACAAGCCCAAACCCTAGCTAAGTGAATGGAAGATGAAGCTCTATGAACATATGATGAAACCTCCAGCTGGGTATGACTGATATACAATTCAAATGTCCTTCCAAAGATTTGATATGACTGATATAAATCTTCAACCACTGCTGATACAAGACCTTGATGAAAATGTCCACAAAAGTGCCAAATTCTTGTTCCAAACTCAAGCCATCATGCCTAGGATGAAGGTGATTAAGGTTAGGATGATGTATTGACGTTGAAAAACCCCTGTAGATACCCAATAACCTTCAGATCTGAATATAGAACCCTGCTGTAGCTGCTGTCATGAAAAATCAGAAAATCTGTAGCTGCTGTTATGACAAATCAAAGCTTGTATAATGGCTGGAAATCACTAAAACTGCCCTTGTTTGCCAAGTGCTTCAATGCCAAACCCTCAAACAACAATCTAACAATGAAATGTCATCAAAATCATCTTCAAATCTGAATTCCATCTTTCATAGGTAGCTGCAAATGCAAATCCCTGTCAAACCCTAGCTTGATTGAAGCAAAAACACCATTAAAACTCTCCAGTTAAGCTCTAGGAATGAACTCCACACGAATTCACCTCCATGGTGGATTGGGCACATCTCCAAACTACAAAGATTCAAGGGAACACCACCTTGAACAAACTAAAAATTACTTTCAGCCAAGAGCAAATACTCAATATGCAAAATATCAAATGACAAAAGATGTGAAAAATGATGCCAATGACCTCCTTTTATACTTTTTTCCTTGGATGCCCATATAAATCATTATTTTATTATTTTTGAAATCCACCGCCAATATCAAATATTGTATTTGATATTTATTAAATATTTTTCCTTATTTTTTTCCAATTTGGACGGCCCACCAAAATAATATATTTTTTTCTTTTTCTCCTTTGAGCGCCCATTTAGTGGAAAATAATATAATATTTTAATATTAAAATATTATATTTTAACTTTATCTCCAATATTTCATTTTTCCAACTTTTTTTAATTTTTTTCCATTTTCCACCTCTTGGCATAATATTTAATTAATTTTATTTTTCTCCTTGGCTAAATATTTAATTAATTTTGATTTTTCCATAAATATTATTAAAATAAAAAAATTCAGCGTGCCCTAGTTTCATTCAAAGCCCAAAATCTTCCTTCAATGCCAAGCAATCCAATTGTAAACCCTCTTCAAACAACTTATTGATAAAAATGTATCAAAATCATGGTTAAATCTAAATATGAAACTCCAATGCTAGCTGGAAACAAATATCCTTGTCAAACCCTAGCTTGATTGAAGCAAAAACACCATTAAAACTCTCCGGTTAAGCTCTATGATGAACTCCACACAAATTCACCTCTCATGGTGGATTGGGCACATCTCCAAACTACAAAGATTCAAGGGAACATCACCTTGAACAACTGAAAATTACTTTCAGCCAAGATCAAATACTCAATATGCAAAATATCAAATGACAAAGGATGTGAAAAATGATGCCAATGACCTCTTTTTATACTTTTTTCCTTGGATGCCCATATAAATCATTATTTTGTTATTTTTGAAATCCACCGCCAATATCAAATATTGTATTTGATATTTATTAAATATTTTTCCTTATTTTTTCCAATTTGGACGACCCACCAAAATGATAAAATAATATTATTTTTTAATTTTTTCTCCCTTGAGCGCCCATTTAGTGGAAAATAATATAATATTTTAATATTAAAATATTATCTTTTAACTTTATCTCCAATATTTCATTTTTCCACCTTTTTTTATTTTTCTCCATTTTCCACCTCTTGGCATAATATTTAATTAATTTTCGTTTTTCTCCTTGACTAAATATTTAATTAATTTTGATTTTTCCATAAATATTATTAAAATAAAAAAAATCATCTCCAAACTTCATTTGACCAAGGAAAAATCGTTTTTGCCACTAAAAACCCACTTTTCGTTCTCCAAGCTTTAAGTTATCCAACTTTTATTCTTTCCATCCTTCAATTTGCTTTGACTGAAAATAACATTATTTTGGCTTTATAAAATATCATAAAATACAACTTAGCCAAAATTAATATTATTTTATTTAGTTGAGCGATATTCTCTTTTTCAAACCTTGACAGCATTCGTTTTTCCCACCTAGCTCAACCAAATACATTTAGACCAAAAATGGGGACATTACAAAAACTAAGCAGAAAATGCAGCAAAGAAGACAAGAAGTATTCATGGAGGTGAATATCAAAAATGGGAAATACAAATAGATAAGGGTTTTATTATTTTGATATGGACCACACAGAGAAAAGGAATGTGCTTGGCTTATGTCCGCACCAGTGTTAATTAAGAATGAGCCAGCAAAGAGGTCATTACACGAAGTGATTTTAATGATGTGTTGTTCGAAAAACATGCTCGCACTTTGTGTTGTGTTAACTCAAAAATCCTAGAAAACTCAAAGTCTGGGATGTTTTTGGCCTTTTCCTTAGTCTTGAGCTTTTGTCAGCTTTTCGGAGTTTCAGGGTTTCCTGTGCTTGCATGCCATCTTTATTGGCTCCAAAACTCTACCTTGGTTCCTTGTTATTCGTCTAAGTGTTCCGAGATCGCGGCGTCGAGTGTTCTTGTTTCGCCTTACCATTTAGGCATAAGTTTGGGGGCCCGTCAGATCCTCGATGTTTAAAATTGCTAAGTCTTTCAGGATCGCAACGTCAGTTTTCCTTGGTTCTCTTTACCTTCCGGACATGTGTTTTGTGGTCCGCCTGATCCTCGATCCTCGACATTATGTATT
Source organism: Cunninghamia lanceolata (assembly GCA_027924645.1). Taxonomy (NCBI): domain Eukaryota; kingdom Viridiplantae; phylum Streptophyta; class Pinopsida; order Cupressales; family Cupressaceae; genus Cunninghamia; species Cunninghamia lanceolata. The sequence continues at coordinate 7,920,469 of BSBN01000209.1, forward strand.
TTCCTAAGTCTTTCGAGATCGCTATATCGGGGAGGTGCTTATTCCCCTACTCAAATGGAAGTTGATTTGGCAGAGGCCCGATTGTCGAAGCTCGATAGCTTGGTCTTCCCGATTGGTGTGCCCTTTATGTTTGTCGGGGTTGCGGGGAGTCTAATTCGCCCGATAATGAAGAGGAATACTTGGCAAAGGTTTGATTTGTCAACGCCCGACAAATTTTCCTTCTCAGTGAGTTGGTCTATCAGCACACGACGGGACGCTTCAGCAACTCTCTGGGCCACCATTAACGATCATTCCAGAGACCAATGGCATGGTAGATGAGTTCTTCACACCCCAAGGCTACTGTAGACTCCATAATGAATTTTTGTTCCAGAGTATGGGCAAACACTCCAAATCTACAATCTTCAGGTACACCCCATGCAGTTCTGATGCAGCATTTATGGGCGACCTACATTCATGTTGACTACTCCAAGCTGCAGTAGTAAATTGTAATGTTATATATGCATGTTCTTAAGATGTAAAATGGGTTCATTGTTCATTGTTCCTTGGGTCTTTTGGTCTTTGAACCAATTTTTGTATCAACTGTAATTCTAGCCTCCATGATCAATATAAGTCACTGATTTTCTGCCTCTGTCATATGCTTTTGCACTTTGTATTGTTGGAAGAGTTTGGACTTATCTTGTGAACCACTTGTTCCCTGTAGTTTCAGTCTTTCTTAGCCTCTGCATAAGTTTCATGAGTATTGTGCATATATATACCAGTTGTTCTAAGATCATTTTGTGCATGGAAAGTTGATCCAAGAGTTCTTCAACTAATCTTGGTGTATCACCGTATTGTTTTCAGTCTTTCTCCTTCCCCCCCCCCTTTTCCTTTGTTGATTGTTAGATTAAGATTAGTTGTAGTTTAGCTATCTAAGTTTTAGGCTTAAAGAGGAACCAACCTTCTCTAAAGGTCTCATCTAAACAGCAAGGTCCCACACCTTGAGATCATTCCCATTGTGTCATTGAAACGTTGAACCAAGGTTCAACAAGGGTGTAGTTTCATGTGACAGCAGTTATTGGCATGTCCGATGGAACCACTCAACTCTAAGTTAAGAGTTCCAACTGAGACATTGGTGTTGCTCTTAGCATATTGCAATCGTGAAGGCATTCTACAGGCACCTAGCAACCCTATAAGTCTCAGTTTCAAATATGTCCTACGTTTCATGCCAAGAGTGGAGACAAGAGCTTCTTCAAGAGGTAATAATTTTCAATTTGTTGAATTACCTTCATTTACTTCAAGAAGAAGAACTAGACTATCTAAATCTCCTGTAAGAATGACAAAGTGTTGTATCACCTTCTCCAAGAGCCCAATCTACACCTTTTGGGTTCCATTATTCGAGGAGAAGACTTCACATTCCCAATATGGCTTTGCCAAGAAACAGAGTTTTGTGACCTTCAATGGAGGCAGCCCTCTTAACCTTCAACAACATGATGATATCCCAGCTTTAGTCCTAAAGGTTATTCCCTATTTCACTGGTGAAAACATTACCACATCTATAGAGCACATACAAGATATTGCTAACATATGCTCTATTTATAGCATTACCCAAGATAATGTAGTTGTGAGACTTCTTGCTCCCTCCTTGAAAGGAAAGGCACTTCAATGGTCTAGGGGGTTACCACCCAATTCCATTCATGACTAGGATGAGTCTGGAGATAGACTTCGTCAACACTTTGAGGATAAGAGTGACCATTTATCTTTGATGGAGCCACTGACCACTATTAAAAGAGCTCCTCATGAGTTCATGGTGGACTTCAATTTTAGATTCCAAAAGACCTAGAATAGAATCCCACCTTTGGTGAAACCTTCTCCTAATACTGCATTCCTATATTATTTGAGGTCTTTGAATATTGACATTGTTGTTATGATCCAATCTATGGGAGGAACTGTATTACTTGATGCCTATGATATAACCATATGAGCTGAGAATAGTTTGATTCAAGCTGGAAAAGTAGCTCCTAGGCCTTCAATGCCCTTATTCCCTGAAATTCCAACCATTCAACCAAATTTGGCACCGATTCCTACAACAATCCGCCTACCAACTCCCCTTGTCACACCTTCCAATAAGCTACATGAGGTGAAAACTCTATTACAAAATTTTGGAAATGAATTGGTGGACATTAAAAGGCAGCAGGCACAACCTAATAGACCATACCAGCCTTTCAATCAAACCTAGCAACCTAATAGGTTGCCCTACCAAGGCAACATGCAAGGACAAAACCAATTGAGCTATGCTACACCCATAAATACTATGAATCCAGCTGCTGCTAGCTCATCAAAAGCCCTTGTTCCAATACAAAATAACTTGGCACAAGACCATGAATGGTGTTTTCCATGCAACCAACCTCATGACCAAAGCTTATGTCAAAGTGGAGAACTCAGTCAAGCCTTGATGGTTCAGAATGCATCAGCACTTGCAAGACAAAAGGTTCAATCTGGTCAGGAGTCTATGGGAAGGCAAGAACAAATGCAAGGTGAGTCTACACTAGTGAATTGGCATGAGGCTGATTTTTGTGGTATGAATCAGTTCGAAGGACTAGGCAAGGACATGAATTCAGTGGCACACAACACATGGTCAAAAAAGAGAGCAATGGAAGATGGATCAACTTCTATGGTTGGTCAAGCGTTAACTTCCCAAACGCTCCAGGGGGCTGCCAAGGAAGCTACAACGGTTAGAACTCCTAAATTACAAGCAAATCAGGCTGTTGGTAAGGGAAACCAGGCACAAAATCAGTCGTAAATCAATCAACAAGCAAAGTTAGACCTGCTGTTACAAAAAGTTCTCCAAAGGTTGGCCATACTCCTTTTAGTATTGTTGATCAAATGAAGAAAACCAATCTGAATGTTACCATGTGGGAAGCCCTGTCAATTCCGGCTCAGAGAGACTTGCTTCAGGAGGTCTTAAAAGGTTTCAATTAGTCAACTAAGGATGTGACAAAAGAAGGTGTAGCAACACAAATCAGCCTTTGTCAACCAAAAGAGGAGGGGAATACAAACAAAATCAGTAAGCCACCTCCCTTCTATATGTATTTGATTATTGGTGACAATTTAGTTCAAAATTGTATGATTGATTCAAGGGCTAGTAGTTCGGTTATGCCCAAGAAAGTAGTGGATCAACTTGGTATTAAATATGAACCACTGTCCAAGGGAGTTGTGCAGTTAGATGGCACTGCTGTCAAAACAGTAGGAGTCATTAAGGATTTGAAATTCTGTCAAAACAGTAGGAGTCATTAAGGATTTGAAATTAACTTTACATGCATGTCCTAGTTGCACTGTTTTACAAGATATTTCAATCATAGATCTCCCCCCATATTTTGTCATATGTCTATCTAGAGAGTTCACAGCCAAAATAGGAGGGTATCTGTCTTCTAATTGGTCTCATATTGTTTAGAACTAGATATGGGTGTAATGTCTCCTTTTGGGATTGCCCTAAATCTTGCCCTAGAATCACAAATTTGATGAGTTAGGGTTACAACTTATCAATTAAATGTTGTAAGCAAGATAAATCTTGGTTTAGGTTCTGCAATCATGTTATATAATATTGGAAATATAATTCATATGATCAAAACATATATAATAAATTATCTATTTAAATCATGTAAGATATATATAACTATTTTCAAATCTACATAAACTACACAATATCTATAGTGCATGATAGAAGATCAGCCATAATGCATAGAGGAAATTTAATCATGATAGGACTTGGATGAGGAACATGATAAGTCTACTCGAAGCTATCCATACCAAGCCCAAGAGCACAAGTGTCTCAGACAACCCACCCCTTGGCCCAAGCGGCAAGAATATCCAAACTAAGATAATTCCACCCTTGGGTTGGCATACTTGGCAGATAAACTTGTATCTGCTTTCCCTATCCATGTTACCCTTTCCGTCCTTATGATTGAAACTACTTGAATCCATCCTAATAACCAGTCATAGTTCGGCTTGAAAGGAAAGCCTTGAAAGGGGTGCTTGTAAACTACTCACCCACCTAAGCCGAAGAGCACGAGTGTCTCAGACAACCCACCCCTTGGCCCCAAGTGGCAGGAACGCCAACTAAGACCATTCCACTTCCACCCTCGGAGTGGCATGCTTAGCATGAGAGGCCCGTAAACAGCATCACCTAACTTGCTTCCTTCAACTAGATTGTATGCCTACAACTCCCTATATTGCACCTAATTTATATCTTAGATTTGCAGATTGCTTGATCTACTAATGGATGACAATTGAATCTTTTTATTTTTCCTTCAATCATTCAATTGATTCAATAATAGAATTATAGAACGATAGAATGATAGAATAATAGAGGGATAGAATAATCGAATGATAGAATGATAAAATTATAGAATAATAGAAGAGTAGTAGGATAGAATAAAAGGATGATATAGTAATAGAATGATGGCATAATAGATTGATAGAATGATAGAATAGAACGGTATAATGATACAAGAATAGAATGAAAGAATGACAAAATGATCGAATAATAAAATTATGGATTAATAGAGTGAGAGACTGATAGAGTTATAGCATGATAGAATGGCTGCAATAAATAATTCTCTGTTGTTATCAGACTTTGCTGATCTGTTCCAATATGCTTCATAAGTCTTCATATATGTTTCTTATTTGCTTCCTCTCTCATATAAACTTCTTCCTTAAATCTGTTCTAAGTCTACACAATTAGCCCAGAAGTCTAATTGTGCAGACATCTGTTGAAGAGTAAACCTGCTGTTACTGCGTTCTTGCACTTCAAACTCATCAGCACAATTAGCCCAGAAGTCTTCAACTGCATGCGTATGCGCACAATTTTGACCAAAATATGATGCAAACACACCACGAGGATCATATCAAGACCTCCTGTCGAAAAACTTGAGACCATATTTGGATGATTCATTACCAATTACCTTGGCATCTACTCCAGATCTACATCTGTAAATACTCATCCCAATCAGAAAATTGAAAGCTGCCTTGCGTTTGCTATGCAAAAATGTATGAACTTTATAGGCTTGCCTCAAAAATTCCATAAATGCTATTTCATCTTTAGGATATCTCGGCAACATGGCTAACTCTCCTGAGAAACCATATACTCTGATGTAGGAAAAAGTGGTAAACTGAATAAACCAATCAGCCCATTCTGCCATTGCCATTCTAGCATCTGTTGAAAACCGTATATGCAACTCATTATCCATATCTCGCACTGCATGCATCAGGAATGCATCATTTACCCCCCTGTAATGTCATTCAACTTGAGAAATTTCTAGCTGCAGGAAATGGTGATAAACATGCTGAATACTCAGAGTTCCAACAATATTCAAACCTCTGAATTGACTTTAAAAAGCCATTAAATACACAAGGTATGACATCATGTGGAATTCATGAGCCCTTTGAAAATCAAGTATTTGTTGGTGGAGACTATCACTGATGAGTGCCGACCAGCCATAGAATTCAGTTCCATCAACAATCTGGGACATGATGTAAAACATCCAAGGTTGGAACTTGTTAGCGTCTGCTTGACCTGTGATCCGGCTTAGCAAAGTAATCATTATTGCATGTTCCTCCTTGGACTTTCCACGTCCAACGTTCTTTGGCATGACATTCTGCTTCTCTTTTAACCACCTCTAACCAATCTTTTTCCGGTATTTTTCTTTATCATTGTTTCAAACCCTCTTGCATTCTTCAATTGAAACAGTTAAGTTTTCTCTCCAGACCGGTATTGTAAAACACTTCTCAATGTCGTTCGGCCTCAGGTACAGAGCACACGTCCATATCTTGATTGGATTTCTCTTGTGACCGAATTGTAATGCGTCATGCAAGCAATTACAAATTCGATACTTTGCACAGTGATGGGGAAGGATGTTGCTACAAGCAAACCGGAGTGTCCTAGATTCCTGATAGAATTATTTCCTGCATCCTCCAAAGAATGTAAATTGATCACTGGAAGTACTTTATGCAAGTCTGTTTCACAAGTTCTCAGGTAACCGTGAACCAACGTCATTTTGGGCTTGATTTGTGTTGGAGAGTATTGCATATTGAAAGATTTGAAAATTGACTGTGAACATGCCTATGTCGGAAAAATCTTGGACAAATCGCTGAAAATTACTTGCTGATTTTTAGGAAAAAGCAGAGTGTGAGCAAAACGCTGGCACATGGGTTTTGTAGGCAATTATGTTTTGAAGCAACCCAGATCGTCGGATTTTCAAAAAGCGGAGACTTTCCTGAAAAAGCAGCAAAAAAGTAAATTCCCAAAAAAAAGCAAAACTCCCAATCTTCAAGAGGATGATATTCCATATGGACCCATCTCGATAAAAATTGAAAAAGCTTCGGTCCAATTTCTGAAAAATGATCCCCTAAAAAAAAGGACCCTAAAAAAGCGTGCCTCCCTGCTTCCTCAACCCGGAACTATGAAGAACGCTGAAAAAGCACTTCGTTTGAGCCTTCGAATCTTCTTTGAAAGAAAAACAAAAATCGTTCCTTTGGATGCAACCTGCAAAAGATAATGAAATAAAGAAGCCAAATGCTTGTCTTTATAGATTTTTAGGGCGAAAAAGCAGCTTTCTTTATGAAAGAATAAAACTTGGATCTCATCCATAAAGAAAGCAACTTTTAAAGCACAAATCCAAGTGGATGTCTTAGATAGGAAGAATCCCTATTTTATAACTGCCTATGGCTTCATGTGTAAAATGACGAAAAATATCTTCTTTTGATGATGTCATCGAACACGCAAGTTGACATAAGTGTTAGCCAATTTTCTTTCGTTTTCGACACTTCTGCACTCGTTTTGACTCAAGTATGCCCTGTCTCCGACTTCAACAAGATGGCGAAATGTGAACATTGACTAAAAAAACTGACTAATCCTGACATTTTGGAGACCTATCAACTGTGATTCCATCCCCAGCCTCAGGCAGACGATCTAACGTCGTTCAACCGCGAATCTGACCTCTAGAATCTACCACCGGGAGAAGATCAAGAAATGACTGTCGGAAAACATTTCAGACCATGAAAAATTCTATCTCTAGTGAATCTAGGCGCCCCTAGCCTCCTGGGGCGCCTGAGTTTTCATGACTTAGTCATTTTTCTGAATTTTGCAACTTTTTCAGTTTTTTGATTTACGTGCGTGTTCCGGTGGCTGTGACCCCTATTTGGTTGTCGATTTCTGTCTGTTGGGACAAAACTAAGTCTGATGATCTGGCAGATAGGTAGGCCTAATGAAAATTGAGTTGACTGTACTCTCTGTCTGCCTCGGGATACGCGCCAAACTAATCTGCTCGGAACTGGACAGGGCTGATGGAGGGAGATTCACATTTTTCAGAAAAAACTCAAAAATAAACTAAGTCTGGTGGGTTTGTGCGCCCCTAGCCTCCAGGGGCACCTGGCTTTCAATGCCTTGGAAAAATTTCGGAAAATTTCAAATTTTATTACCATTTCTCGTTTTTCGTGCCAACAGCGCCTGTTTGATCTTCGTTTTCGACCGTTCGGGTGACTGTTGAGGCAGGACGGGGGATGATCTGAGCAACCTGAACATATCTATGATGAAATCCCAGCTTTTACTGACGTTTGACTGAGTTTGACCAAGTCTGACCAACCGGGAACGAGTTGACGGAAGCATTTTTGACGTTTCTCGAAAAACGTGAAAAAAATCTAACACTGGAGAAGCTAGGTGCCCCTAGCCTCCAGGGGCGCCTGACTTTTCATGACTTAACCATTTTTCTAATTTCCAACTCTCGTTTGCAACTTGCTCCGTTTTGCATGTCGACAGCTGCTTCCTGATGTCGATTTCGACAATTTCGTCAGTCAACTTCCACTGGATGGTGAATGAACTGGATAGCCTGGGTACATCTGACGAGTTTTCCAGCTTTTCAAAGCCTAATGATCAAAATGACTGCTTTTACGCCCACCGGAACTGATTGACGGACACATTTCTTGCATTTTCTTGAAAAACGCGAAAAATTTCGAACACTAGTGAGACTGGGCGCCCCAAGCCTCCTGGGGCGCCTGAAATCATAGTTGGAAAACTCGGCTTGGCAAAAAACTTGGCAAGCCAATTTTTGGAGAGTCCAAAAAAACTCGGAGAAATCTCGGCAAAAAACTCGAGAACTTAAAAAATTGCTAAAATTTCATTAGAAATGCATTTTTTTTGCAAAATTCAATGACAAGATGAATCCAATGAGTCTATAAATGAGTACAAAAGTGTTTTCTATTAAATTTGATTGACTTCAATGCAAATTGATTACAAAATTGCATTCTCATGCGGAATCCTGATGGCTGAAAGCTTGATAGTCTGATACAAATTACAATAGATAGCTGAAAATGAAAATAGTAAAACTAGAAGTAAATACTAAAAGTAAATACAACATATTACATCTTCCTCTTCCCTAATTTAGTCAAAGCTAGGGAAGAGGCAGATGCTCTAGTCCTGCGAGTGCGTGGTGCCTGTGGCTTCTTGGTTGGCATGGAAGGTTGTGGCTGAGGCTCGACCACCATCCTGGAACTATCTGGCTCTGGCTCTGGCAATGACTCCTCATGCTCATGAATGTCCTCCAACCCTACATCTCCTGTTACACCCAGATCCTCCATTGCCTGTCTCTCGAAATCAAGAATCTCGTCTGTCGTAAACAATGGAGGCTGCTCATTGGCCCTGGAAAGTAGCCCTGGAAATAGATCATTAAACTTATACTATACCTACTTTGGTTTCATACACTCCACAATATAAAACAATCAAACCCATGGCTTCATCAAGTTTGTTTTTGTATATAAATTTTTCAAACTCTTTAGTAAATTTTGGTGGTTTTTCAACCAACATTTGCCATAGACCTTTAAATTATAGTAGTAGTTGTATCTTTAATTTCCCTATGTGATAGTTATGTGGAGTTAGGAGCTCAATAGTCCTAGATTTAGCCATTAGGAGTCAGGACAACAAACACCAAGAGAGTAAAAAAGACTATGGACACTTAAATTGTGTTTTGCAAACCCCAAGCTTTCTATTAGTGCAGAAATTACAACCCCCGAAGAAAAAAAGTGGCCCTGTCAAAAACTCGGAGAAAATTCGACAGAAAAACTTTGCGAGTTAAAGTCAAAAAGACTCTTTTGGAAAAAAAACTCGCCGAGTTTTTGGCGAGTTTGCCAACTATGCCTGAAATCTTCAAACTTAGCCAAATTTCATGATTTACAACTTTTCTCCTCACCTTGGATCCATCCTGCTCCGTTTTGCGTGCTTCGTCGAGTCAATGATTGTTCGTCGGTTCTGCGTCATTGGAACAACGTTGAAAACAAGAAGACGAGCTCTAGCAAATGAACTTCCTCCATTGACGACTTTAGAGCTCATGCTTCGCCTTCCGAAAAAGCAGAAATGACCCAGTAGAGAAAACTTGATCTTTTGCAGATTTCATCTGTACCACGTTGATCTTGAAGCAAAATCGACCAATGAGAATCAAGCGCGACACCTGAGTCGGAGATTCTATTTTTAGAAAGTTTTTCCAGCATCCATATCTCAAGAAACCCAGAAAACCTAATTTGACATCTATTTTTAGAAACTTTCTAAAAATAGAAATTTCTATTTTTAGAAATTTTGTTTTTTTGACTTTTTGACGAAAATTTTTCTAGAGTTGCTCAAAATGCCTTAATGAAGCAAAAAATTTTAATTGGGTACAACAATTGGCTCTATCTGGGGACCATGGCAGATACTTACAGCATAGGAGAACTAAGAATCTCTGGACTTTTAAAGCTTGAACCAGTGCCTTATCAGTTGGGCAATAGAGTCAGGTCACTTTCCTAATCACCTAGAACAAGACTTTTCCCTACATCACCTAAACCGGACTTCCTAAAATCACCTAAAAGTTGGAACTTTCCAGAACACAACTGTCACATTACGAAAAGGGGAAAAACATTACGACATAACGATCACATCACAGAAAAGGGAAACACATTATGAGAACAAAAAATGTTCACACGCGCTCTTTTTCCTGAGCGAGGATGAGAAGAACAAGACTGTCACATAAAACCATCAACCGACTCAGAAAAGTAAGAACCATCTCTCCTTAGCTGTGAAGATTGTCTTGGCAACACAAAGTTTTCCTTTCTCTGCAACATCTCAAAGAGCCACGGTTCAAGAGGGTATTCACGTTCAGGCCACGAGAAGTTCATGAGGAACTGATTGATACGCCAGAGATCAGGTGGAGCATCTTCTTCTAAAGCAAGTAACCTCTGCAACAGGTGAAGGTACAAAACCTCCTTCTGGAGATATGTAGGAATGTCTTGTGACCAAAGTATATCTGTGGGAATGGTTATCATCACATATTGAATATGACTTTCATTTATATCTTGTACACACGCAACCTTGAACTTAGTCAATGCATCATCTTCTAGAAAAGGTGTAAGTTGTTCATACACGACTCTCATTACTGATTCTTGGCTTATAGGATCCACAACTGTCGTTGCCCATTTTTCCAGTGCTTCAGGAGCTTCTTCTTCTTCATTGGTTGTGTTTTCGTCCATCTGATCTTCAGAGTCTGATAGATCATCCAGGTCTGAATGCTCAAACTCTTGATTATTATTGATAACATCACCAGACAGCTCACTTTGCCATTCATTATCTTGAACCTCGTCATCCTCTGTAGAGTAATCTTCTTCAATGCGGACATCCAGCATCGTTTCATCCTCAGCATTCATGTATCTTTCTTCTTCTGGTACGTAAGCAGAATCAAATACAAGTTCATCTGAGCTATATGCTTCTTCATCTTCTTGATCGATCTCACATACAGTGTATCTCACAAAACATTTGTCAAGAATTTCTAACTTCTCAACATCATCTTCTTTAGTGACCAAAACTGAATATTCTATGAACTCCTCTTCTCCATCAACCTCTTCATATGTTGCATTTCGCACTGGCTGCATAGTATCAGTGAAGTCTTTTTCTTGTACAGGTTCATAGACGAATTCAACATCGTCCTCTTCACTAGTGTGTATGAAGGATTCTTGGGACACAGGTGATGACGGGCTATATTGTAAAGAAAAATCTGCAGAATCTTCTGTTGAAGAATCACTTTCCCACTGATGTAGAAAACAATTTAGATCTGATGATGAATCTTCTATATGATCTCTAGCTCTGAAAAATTCTTCCAAGAAGAAATCATCTTCAAAAAGAAGATCATGTTTTTGCTTCAATTGCAATGCTTCTTTGGTCTCTTATTTGGATGTATCTAACATAGGTTGTTCAAACCAGCCTTCAAAAGACGAGAAGAATAAATCTGATTCATCAATATTTTGCTCTTGAGAAGATTGTCGCACTTCTTCCTCAAAGAAAGTATGCAAGTTGTACATTTCCTCGGATTCTTCCTCTGATTCATCAACCACACAGACAACTTCCTGATTCTCTTCGGTTATCTCAGACAGCATAACATATGTACCAGGACCCTTTTCTTGATATAGCACTTGTGCTTGAGGAAACTGAGATTTCACCACCGTGAACTGTGACTTGGTTTCTGGTTTCAATTTGAAACTACCTTTCTTTAAAGGAATGGTCGTAGATGACCAATCCAATTGTATTTCTCCTCCGAGATCTTTGCAGAAGCTTCTACTTAGCAGCATTCCATAACTGGCTGGAATGTCGGCTACCAAGATAGTCATCATTATTTTCTTCTTTGGGCAAGCCGCCAACCGTACTTGGGCATCCTTCAATTGTCCAACCAATGGCACTGACTTAGACTCAAGCGAATAATACTTGTCGTGCGTTTTGGTGCACGAGAGTCCCAAAGCGTTCATCACCTGCAAAGGCATGACATTGTCCGAGGCTCCTGAATCAATGATACAATTGCTCAATTTATAGCCTCCTATATACAGAGAGATATAGAAAGGCTTTGGTTTCTCTTCTGCTGGAACGGAAGATTCAAGCAATGTGGGTTGTATGACAGTCTCCTTCTTGACATACTTAACAATTCTATCCAGCTGATCTGGATGGTCCTGAAAATATTCCAGCTGAGAAATCTGCACCGTTGTCTTCATCATGGAATCTACTATATCAAAATTTGTCGAAGACGAATCTTGAGCAGCCTTGACATTTTCATGTGGTGGCTTACCATTGGAAGTGGAAGCCACTTCCTTCCCCTTTTCTTTTGATTTTTGCTTATCCTCTTCTTTCTGTGCTTTGAAATGTTGAGCATGTGTAAACACAGGCGTCGAAAGATTTTCATGATTCACCGCAAGAGAATATTGACGAAGATCCTCTTGTTCTTCCTTTATTATAACTGGTTCATTCTGGAAGTATCCCGTAGTAGAGTCGCCATCGAAGTTGTTCGTCTGTGGTAAGACAACGTTCGTACTTGGGGAAGGAACAATGCTTGAAATGGGTGCAGCATCAGCATATCCCATGATTTGATTCATTCTTAAATTTTCAGGACATGTGGCTCCAGTATGTGCATTAGTCTCATGAAAGGAACAAAATACTGCATTTTGAGCAGCATCAACTGCTTGTCTTGGTGGTGGTGCTGGCAACCTGGGCCTATAGTTATTGAAAGGCTGAAAATTGTTCCTCTTAGGCTGATATGGTTGTCGTGGTTGGTATTGTTGTTGTGCAGGTTGCCCCTGAGTAGGCAACTATCTCTTCATGATAGTCACTTCATTCGCTACCTTATGTAGCAGTGGATCCGTAGAACTCTGAACAAGAGGCCTGATTGAATCCATCTTCATCTTGCCAGAGGTAATCATGTCATCTTCTAACTTGATGGCATTTTCTTGTGCATTGGATAATTCTGTTTCATTAGCCGATCTCAAAAAGAAGGCTATCTCAAAAGGAAGAGTGTTAATGAAACTGCTCAACAAAATTTGTGGAGATGGATTAAGAGTGTGAGAAAGGCGCGTAACCAGGCGATTAAACCTTGCCAGAAACTCCCTCATTGGTACATTGTTTTCCATCTTTGAATTTGAGAATTGAGCAAACAATCTGTGACCGTCTTCGGCAGGCTTGAACCTTGCCAAGAATTTCTCGCTCATAGTTGCCCAACTTGTAATAATACATGGTTCCAGATGATTGAACTAGTCGGCAGCATTTCCCATGAGAGTCTCAACGAAGAGATGCATAGCAACATCCTCATGTGATACATGCAAAACGACGCAAGCTGTTGTGAATGCAGAGATGTGTTCGTCAGGATGTTGAGTTCCATCGTCATGGAACCGGAGAAAGTGCTTCCTTGACCCCTTTGGTAACTCATGATGTGCTTGCAGGGCCAAAGGTCCAATGTTATTACCCCAAGGCAATGGGGGTGGTCGCCTCTGATTTGCATCATTATGATTGTTATTATTTGCATCACCCATTGCTGTAGGCTGGATTACTGGTTCCTCTTGAGGTTCTTCCTGCTTGACTTTAGGAACTATTTGGACTTCAGAAATTATGTTGGATGCTTCTCCAACTTTTGTAGGAACAAGATCTTGGAAGGAAGGATTTGTAGCACCGCCTTTTCCCCTTCTTGAATGAACCCTGTGAGCCAGGATTATCTACTGCCACGCGGGAGGTGGTAATACTGGTCTTCCTGCTGCAAGATCCGCTTTGTGTTCTTCTTCATCAAGTATAGTAAACGCGTTTCTCCACTGATCAGGACTTTCCTTTTGCACAAATATGAAACTCCTCAGGCTACTAATGATGTCCGTTTGCTCTCCTTCCACTCGTACAAGATTTGGTTGAATAGCAGGTGGTGTAAGATTTGGTTGTTGAACTGGAGTAGAAGGATGCCAGAGAGTCATTCCCGTGACATAAGCCTAAGCTTACTTGAAGTTTTATGCCTCGTGCCCCACGATGGGCGCCAGAAAACTATTGGTGTTTCAATTCGCACCTCTGGAATGTGATTTGGAAACGGACAGCTATGCACAGATAAACTGCTCTCCTATTGGAAGGGGGAGTTCCCTTTTTGCTGATGTTCGTTGAAAAGATAAATAAAAGAAATTTCGCCTATCTTCTTTTAGATTCTCAACTGCAAGCACAAGATTATAAAACTCTAAATGCTGCAAAAGAGGTTTTTTCCTTTTTAAAACTTCTGCTACAACTAGGCTTGAACTAATGACGCTTTTAATCTCCTAAATAATTTCAGAGCAAAGGAAATTAAAAGTGGACAAGGAATGATTGTTTTAACACAAAAACTTAAGTAAATTTCTCCCAGATTTACATCACAAGACTCAGTACTTTAATGATGCAAGTTGAAATAAAAGTTACAGAAGCCACACATCTGACGACAAAACTTGATGATCCGAGATAGAATATCAGAGCAAAATAGACATGAGATTTCTATTCCAACATCACAAAGTTGATACAACTCTAGGACAGCAATACTGTAGCAAAAGGCAGGCATACAGCAAGCGATCAAACACCGGAGAACACGTTACACAGAGTGAACACTTGAAATAACAAAATCTGCAGGCTAGAATAGGCACAGCAAATTTGCTATCACAAAAATAGCTCCTACAATGAACACAGAGTGAACAAACACTTGGAATAACAAGGTTTGCAGGCTAGAATAGGCACAGCAAATTTGTTATCACCAAAAGTCGATCCTTACAATGGGCAAGGCTGCCCTTATTTATACTAAAATCAAAGGAGTAGGGAACCCTAAAATCTCCTTGATTTGCCCTAACTTGCCAACTCGCAAGCTTTATTTCTATTCTAAGAAAAAGATAAAACTAACAAACGCTTTAAAGCAAAGAAAATTCCAACTATTACAAAGTGATTTCTTTTTCTAAATATAGAATGGATGATCTTTGGATGAAAGCAAATGCTTTAAAACAAAAAGCATTTGATTTAAAACTGCTTTCTTTTGAAATGCATCCTCATCAACATTCTTGCTTTTTGGTGATGTCATCCATTGATATTCTGGGAAACAATATCTTCTAAAAAAGCGAGTGACCGCATATTTGCCAAGAACACTGATACTCTCTAGAATGATATTTTGATTCTCTAACATTTCTTCACCACTGGCAACCATCTGAAGAAATTCATGAACTTTGCCCACAGCCTTGTCAAACTTCACTGTCATTGCGGCAAAACGACCCATCTTGCCGACATTGATATCATCATTAAAATTGCTGCGGACGAGAGTCTGGAACTCTGCTTGCACTTCCCTGAGATCATACAGGGTACCATCTTTTTCATACGAACACGAGATCTGAGAAATGATCTCACAAACTTGAGAACATTTACTACTTTTTCTTTCCATTCTGTTAACTCTGAAATTATATTGTCATAAGTCCTTACTGTGAAAAGATATTGCGCTTTCCAAGTAGAAACTATCTTCTTATCATCAGCTGAATCAATAGAATCATGCGCTATCTTCAAGTCAGAGATAATGATTTCAAATACCGGTCTATTTTCAACCATAGTCTGCTGCAATACCTGGATACCTTGGCGTAAATCATGAGCGTTGTACTTTAATTGATAAAACTCTGAAAGTACAACTCTCCCTTTAGTCACAAATTCTTCCACCCAATTACTCATGTGCCTCCCATAGAGGACCAACTGACTGAATTGCCGCTGATCGGTTGGTGATTCAAGTTCGGTGGAAACAATAAATCACCTGTGATGTGCCATGGAAAAGGTTTGAAATATACTGCCACAGCTGCCTAATTTCAGCCTTGAGGGCTGCTTTGTCTTCTCCATCTTTCAACACCCTTTCCTTCAAACTATCCGCTGCAACCTCGAAGAGATTCACATCTGTATGCCGGGTACTCCTACCAAGGTTAGCTTTGACAACCTTGAAGTCATCAACCTCAATATCATCAGCACTTCTATCTTCTGGCAGTGTTGTAGTTTCAAGGATTATTTCTCCATCCGCATTCTTCTCAATGTGAACCTACTTCTTCAACTTCTTGTCTGGTGTGTCTTGGTAGACGCTTTTAACCTCTGTTAAATCCAGCTGATATGAGGGCTTTCACCTCTTCCTTCCCAGAATGTTTTCAAGCCAGGATGAGCCATCCTCTCTTGGAAACTCGGTTCTAACCTCATCAGCTCCTGATAAACCAATATGTGCATCAGAGTTACGAACCGGTGAATCTAGCTCTGAATCTATGTGAATAGGAGAAGTGCTCGGTGAGGAAGGCGGAGAGACATGATCTGAAGCTAATGCTTCAACATGCGGCGTTGGTTCAATAGGAACTTCTGATTCAACTGGTGGTTGTTCCTGCTGGAAATGAGCTGGAGACTCATCCTTTTTCCTCTTTAACTTAGCCATTTTTGTTCCTTCTGGAAGAACACTCATAGCTTTAACCCTTTGTTTTGGCTTGGAAGTGGAAGGCTCTGATGATTGTACAACTGGTGTCTCTGCTACCAGAATATCATCCTTCCACTTATTCTTCAAGAATATCAAACTATTTTTAACAACTCGACTCGTTCTTTCTTCAATGGAAGTGTTCTCTTTTATTGACCAATTAACTGGTGGCAACGGTTGTTGCTCAACTTGGTCCCTGAAATACGTGGGAAGTAGAACTTAACCACTTTCTGTCAAACCCTCTATATCTTCCGACAGGATATCAGACATCTGTTGAAGAGTAAACCTGCTGTAACTGCGTTCTCGCACTTCAAACTCATCAGCACAATTAGCCCAGACGTCTTCAACTGCATGCGTATGCGCACAATTTTGACCAAGATGTGATGCAAAAACACCACGAGGATCATATGAAGACCTCTTGTCGAAAAACTTGAGACCATATTTGGATGATTCATTACCAATTACCTTGGCATCTGCTCTAGATCTACATTTGTAAATACTCATCCCAATCGGAAAATTGAAAGTTGCCTTGCGTCGCTACGCAAAAATGTATGAACTTCATAGGCTTGCCTCAAAAATTCCATAAATGCTATTTCATCTCTAAGATATCTCGGCAACATGGTTAGCTCTCCTGAGAAACCATATACTCTGATGTAGGAAAAAGTGGGAAACTGGATAAACCAATCAGCCCATTCTACTATTGCCATTCTAGCATCTGCTGAAAACCGTATATGCAACTCATTATCCATATCTCGCACTGCATGCATCAGGAATGCATCATTTACCCGCCTGTAATGTTGTTCAGCTTGAGAAATTTCTAGTTGTGGGAAATGGTGATAAACATGCTGAATACCCAGAGTTCCAACAACATTCAAACCTCTGAATTGACCTTGAAAAGCCATTAAATACACAAGGTATGACATCATGTGGAATTCATGAGCCCTTTGAAAATCAAGTATTTGTTGGTGGAGACTATCACTGATGAGTGCCGACCAGTCATAGAATTCGGTTCCATCAACAATCTGGGACATGATGTAAAACATCCAAAGCTGGAACTTGTTAGCGTCTATTTGACCTGTGATCCAGCTTAGCGGAGTAATGATTATTGCATGTTCCTCCTTGAACTCTCCACGTCCAACGTTTTTTGGCATGACATTCTGTTTCTCTTTTAACCACCTCTAACCAATCTTTTTCCAGTATTTTTCTTTATCATTGTTCCAAACCCTCTTGCATTCTTCAATTGAAACAGCTAAGTTTTCTCTCCAAACTGGTATTGTAAAACACTTCTCAATATCGTTCGGCCTCGGGCTACAAAGCACACGTCCATCTCTTGATTGGATTTCTCTTGTAACCAAATTGTAATGCGTCATGCAAGTAATTACAAATTCGATACTTTGCACAGTGATGGGGAAGGATGTTGCTGCAAACAAACCGGAGTGTCCTATTTTCCTAATAGCATTATTTCCTGCATCCTCCAAAGAATGTAAATTGATCACTGGAAGTACTTTATGCAAGTTTGTTTCACAAGTTCTCAGGTAATTGTGAACCAATGTCGTTTTGGGCCTGATTTGTGTTGGAGTATTGCATATTGAAAGATTTGAAAATTGACTGTGAACAAGCCTATGTCGGAAAAATCTTGGACAAATCGCTGAAAATTACATGCTGATTTTTAGGAAAAAGCAGACTCTGAGCAAAAAGCTGGCACATGGGTTTTGTAGGCAATTCTGTTTTGAAGCAACCCAGATCGTCGAATTTTGAAAAAGCGGAGACTTTCCCCGAAAAACAGCAAAAAAGCAGATTCCCGAAAAAAAGCAAAACTCCCAATCTTCAAGAGGATGATATTTTGGATGGACCTATCTCGATAAAAACTGGAAAAGCTTCGGTCCAATTTCTAAAAAACGATCCCCTAGAAAAAAGGACCCTGAAAAAGCGAGCCTCCCTGCTTCCTCAATCCGAAACTATGAAGAATGCTAAAAAAACACTTCGTTTGAGCCTTCGAATCTTCGTTGAAAGAAAAATAAAAATCCTTGCTCTGGATGCAACCTGCAAAAGATAATGAAATAAAGAAGCCAAATGCTTGTCTTTATAGATCTTTAGGGCGAAAATGCAACTTTCTTTGTGAAAAAATAAAACTTGGATATCATCCATGAAGAAAGCAACTTTTAAAGCACAAATCCAAGTGGATGTCTTCGAATAGGAAGAATCCCTATTTTATAGCTGCCTATGGCTTCATGTGTAAGATAAAAAAAAATATCTTCTTTTGATGATGTCATCGAACACGCGAGTTGACAGAAGTGTTAGCCAATTTTCTTTCGTTTTCGACACTTCTGCACTCGTTTTGACTCAAGTATGCATGTCTCCGACTTCAACAAGATGGCGAAATGTCACCATTGACTGAAAAAGCTGACTGATGCTGACATTTTGGAGACCTATCAACTGTGATTCCATCCTTAGCCTCGGACAGATGATCTAACGTCGTTCAACCGCGAATCTAACCTCTAGAATCTGCCACCAGACAAAGATCGGGAAATGACTGTCAGAAAACACTGCAAACCATGAAAAATTCTATCTCTAGTGAATCTGGGCGCCCCTAGCCTCCTGGGGCGCCTGACTTTTCGTGACTTAGTCATTTTTCTGAATTTTGCAACTTTTTCAGCTTTTTGATTTGCGTGCGCGTTCCAGTGGCTGTGACGCCTATTTGGCTGTTGATTTCTGTCTGCTGGGACAAAACTGAGTCTGATGATCTGGCAGATAGGAAGGCTTGATGAAAACTGAGCTAACTGTACTCTGTCTGCCTCGGGAAATGCACCAAACTAATCTGCTCGGAACTCGACCGGGGTGACAAAGGGAGATTCACGTTTTTCAAAAAAAACTCAAAAATAAACTAAGTCTGGTGGGTTTGGGCACCCCTAGCCTCCAGGGGCGCCTGGCTTTCAATGCCTTAGAAAAATGTCTAAAAATTTCAAATTTTATTACCATTTCTTCTTTTCCGTGCCAACAGCTCCTATTTGATCTTTGTTTTCGGCCGTCTAGGTGACTGCTGAGGCAGGACAGGGGATGATCTGAGCAACCTGAACATATCTGTGATGAAATCCTAGCTTTTTCTGACGTTTGATTGAGTTTGACCAAGTTTGACCAACCAGGAACGAGCTGACGGAGGCATTTTGACGTTTCTCGAAAACGTGAAAAAAATCTAACATTGGAGAAGTTGGGTGCCCCTAGCCTCCAAGGGCACTTGACTTTCATGACTTTAACCATTTTTCTGATTTCCAACTCTCGTTTGCAACTTGCTCAGTTTTGCGTGCCAATAACTACTTCGTGATGTCAATTTCAACGATTTCGTCAGTCAACTGCCACTGGATGGTGAATGAACTGGATAGCCTGGGTACATCTGACGAGTTTTCTAGCTTTTCAAAGCTTGATGATCAAAATGACTGCTTTTACGCCCGTCGGAACTAACCGACGGACACATTTCTCGCATTTTCTTGAAAAACGCAAAAAATTTCTAACACTGGTGAGACTGGGCGCCCCAAGCCTCCTGGGGCGCCTGAAATCTTCAGACTTAGCCAAATTTCATGATTTGCAACTTTTCTCCTCACCTTGGATCCATCTTGCTTCGTTTTGCATGCTTCGTCGAGTCGACGATTGTTCGTCGATTCTGTGTCGTTGGAATAGCGTTGAAAACATGAAGACAAGCTCTAGCAAATGAACTTCCTCCATTGACGACTTCAGAGCTCATGCTTCGCCTTCCGAAAAAGCAGAAATGACCCAGTAGAGAAAACTTGATCTTTTGCACATTCCGTCTAGACCACGCTGATCTTGAAGCAAAATTGACCAATGAGAATCAAGTGCGACACCTGAGTCAGATTCTATTTTTAGAAACTTTTTATTTTTAGAAAGTTTTTCCAGCATCCGTATCTTAAGAAACCCAGAAAACCTAATTTGAAGTCTATTTTTAGAAACTTTCTAAAAATAGAAATTTCTATTTTTAGAAATTTTGCTTTTTTGACTTTTTGAGGAAAAATTTTCTAGACTTGCTCAAAATGCCTTAATGAAGCAAAAAAATTTAATTGGGTACAAGACTTAGCATAGGCTTATGTAACATTTTTGTCGTAACTTGATTTGTATCAAATTTATCTAAGGTACCTACATGCCCAATATTGATAGCCTTGATCTTTATGAATGTGGAGTTACTTTGATCAAGAAAAGAACTTAGGCAGAGCTCCTGGAAGAAATGATCTAATATAGAAGTGAATTTGGTTCATAAGATAAGTTTACTAGATCAATTTTGTAGGTTACAAGGTTAATCCATGAGTGTGGGATAGATCATATGTGTTATGGATTTGATTAACCATTATGATGTTGTCCAAAATGAATAGAACAAATGTGTTCCTCTTCCATGAAGCTTGATGAATATATCGTACGATAAATTTCCAACATTTCTCCAAATTTGTAGGTTCCTAAAGAATTGAGTTGTCTTCATTATATTTCCTCAAAATTATTGTTTTGGCTTTGAAGAGACTGACCATCCTAGGTCAAGATGATACCACGGTGTACCTAAATCTCGAAGTTTGAAAGATAATCTTAATCTATCTCTATATCCTTAATTATGCCTAAGTTTCTATGACAACTAGACTTTCATTTGAGAATTTGAAGTCAAATGATATCATTGAGTGGTTATGATTGATTGTTCCTTCCTTGGGAAACTTTTGATATTTGGATTGTTTGATTTCTTGATGAATAGATGATTGATGATTGTTTATGTCAACGAATTGATTTATCCTTTATATCTATTTCTTGAAGGAGCCACTACTCTTCTTGGCTGCCTTTTCTGAGAATAACACTTAACCTTTGAGTTGATTGTTAGATTCATTTCTTATTGATGGTTTTTTCACAAGGAAATGATCCCCCCTTTTATATTTTATTGTTAAGGAAGTCCTACATTTGAAGGGTCACACTTTTTGTATTTGGGGTTTCATCCTTTCTCGCATTATCATTATTCTTGAGAACCTAATTTAATTTACATGTAAAATCAGTTAGGGTTCTAGTCTTAATTGAATTCTTCAATGATGTTTTGGATGTCTTTCTCAAATGAAATGCTCTCCCCTTTTTTATATCTCAAGTTACGTTTTCACTTCACTAGTTACAGCTCTTCATCATTACATAAGTTAATTTGTTAGTGCTTCTCAACCCAAGAAACGTTTGACAAATAAAGCTTTAATAGATTTGGCATTTTCATAAATTGTAAGCATAAAGTAACCTTAAACATACATAGTGTAAACTTGTTGGAGAAACATTAGACATGAAGCAAACAAATAGATATACGTAATACATGAAGCATACGTGATACACGAAGTATACACATAAGACACAAAGCATGAAGCATACAAAGTATACACAAATACATGTGAGGCATGAAGCATCTAAGTACACATGATACATGAAGTATGAAGCATACACAGATACACATAATATACGAAGTATACACATAAGTACATGCGAAGCATGAAGCATACACATAAATACACGTGATACATGAACTATACGTAAGACCATAGTTCCGAGACTCGGACTCAGTGCGGACTCGGCGAGGGTGACTTGGCGCCTAGACTTGGCAAAGTGAAAAACCCAAGAAATTTAGAGATTTTTAAGGATTTAAAACTTGTTTCATGCACCCTTTATTAAATAAACCTTAAAGACACAATAACATCATCAAATCGAAGCTAATTTGATCACATACACAAGTATACATCGATCACTGTCTTTGGGAGGACTTTGTTTGGAAGAGGCTCCCACCAAAACCAAAGTTAAATTTTCATCCTCAAGATTTTTTTGTTTGTCATCATTACGATTACAGGTAGCTTTCTTGATCCATTTCCACATTTTTTGAGGAGGCTTGTATAAACAATCTTTTCTCAGGTGATTTCTCAATTTGCAATTAGCACAATACAGACTTTTACCTGCCAATTCAACTGATTGCTTCCACACTCTAGATTAGATTCCAGAAGGATGTAACTCGGTAGTGAAACAGAGAATTTTTCTTGATGCAAAGAAGGATGTAACCCCTAGATTCTCCATTCCATAGTTGGAAAACTCGACTCACCAAAAAACTCGCCAAGCCCAAAATTGACGAGTCAACAAAAACTCGGAGAAAACTCGGCAAATCAATAGGATCTATCTCATCCAAATCAATAAGATCCAGTGATTTGCCCTCAACTCTTTTTGTGCACAACCAAAACCCTGAATTTGGCTAAGTCTAAAACCCCGAAACCCTGAAAATTTGGTTAAGTTTGAAATCTGATGGATCCTCCAAAATCTAGAATCTGCATGTTAAATCCCATGAATCTGGAACCTATCTCAAACATCCTGATAGTATATTTCAAAAACTTATACTTAAATATATTTTTAAATATACTGCCCAAGCGTGTTCCTGATTTTTTAAGAGATTGAAATGCCCCAATATACTTTTGGCAAATTATATACTTAATGGCCGAGTCCGAGTCCGAGCCCCCTGGACTCAGCAGGGATGACTCGACCCGGGACTCTCCAAGTCCAAGCGAGTCTCGAAACTCTGCGTAAGACACAAAGTATACGCATAAATACACGTAATACACAAAGCATGAAGCATACACGTAATGCATAAGTACATGCACTACTAGAAGCATGAAGCATACACATAATATACAAAGTATATGCATAAATACATGTAATACACGAAGCATGAAGTATACAAGTAATACATAAGTACATGCAATACAAGAAGCATGAAGCATACATGTAATATACAAAGTATATGCATAAATACACGTAATACACGCGTAAATACACATAAGATACGAGGTATGAAGCATACATGTAAATACATGTAATACATGAAGTAGGCACATAAATACACGTAAGTCACGAAGCATACACACATGAATACACGTAAGTCATGAAGTATACACTTGAATACACGTAAGTCAAGAAGCATATACATGAATGTACGTAAGGTATGAAGTATACACATGAATATGTGTTGCATCAATTATCATTCACAAGATGGCAAGAAGAATGCTCTAATACCACTTGTAATGTCTCCTTTTGGGATTGCCCTATATCTTGCCCTAGAATCACAAATTTGATGAGTTAGGGTTACAACTTATCAATTAAATGTAGTAAGCAAGATAAATCCTAGTTTAGGTTCCACAATCATGTTAGATAATATTGGAAATTTAATTCATATGATCAAAACATATATAATAAATTATCTATTTAAATCATGTAAGATATATATAACTATTTTAAAATCTACATAAACTACACAATATCTATAGTGCATGATAGAAGATTAGCCATAATGCATAGAGGAAATTTAATCATGATAGGACTTGGATGAGGAACATGATAAGTCTGCTCGAAGCTATCCATACCAAGCCCAAGAGCATGAGTGTCTCAGACAACCCACCCCTTGGCCCAAGCGGCAGGAAGATCCAAACTAAGACAATTCCACCCTTGGGTTGGCGTACTTGGCTGATAAACTCGTATCTGCTTTCCCTATCCATGTTACCCTTTCCGTCCTTATGATTGGAACTCCTTGAATCCATCTTAATAACCAATCATAGTTCAGCTTGAAAGGGGTGCTTGTAAACTACTCACCCACCTAAGCCCAAGAGCACGAGTGTCTCAGACAACCCACCCCTTGGCCCCAAGCAGCAGGAACGTCCAACTAAGACCATTCCACCCTCGAAGTGGCGTGCTTAGCATGAGAGGCCCGTAAACAGCATCACTAACTTGTTTCCTTCAACTAGATTGTATGCCTGCAATTCCCTATATTACACCTAATTTATATCTTAGATTTGCAAATTGCTCGATCTACTAATAGATGACAATTGAATCTTTTTACTTTTCCTTCGATCATTCAATTGATTCAATAATAGAATTATAGAACGATAGAATGATAGAATAATAGAGGGATAGAATAATCGAATGACAGAATGATAAAATTATAGAATAATAGAAGAGTAGTAGGATAGAATAAAAGAATGATATAGTAATAGAATGATGGAATAATAGATTGATAGAATGATAGAACAGAATGGTATAATGATAGAAGAATAGAATGAAAGAATGACATAATGATCGAATAATAAAATTATGGATTAATAGAGTGAGAGGCTGATAGAGTTAGAGCATGATAGAATGGCTGCAATAAATAATTCTCTGTTGTTATCAGACTCTGCTGATCTGTTCCAATATGCTTCATAAGTCTTCATATATGTTTCTCATTCGCTTCCTCTCTCATATAAACTTCTTCCTTAAATCTGTTCTAAATCTGCACAAATTCGCATGGATATTATTGTAAGGCTTTCATTTACAAATCTGCATGTAAACCTTCAATATTTTTTTTTGGTCTGCTGTCATATATATATATATATATGCTGTTATATATTCCAGGCTGCCTTTTATATTTGACTCTGCACTTTATATTACTGATAATAATTCTTCCATCCATGCATGCCTTCAAATGCTTCCTATCTTTGGCTTCTTATATCATTGCAAGGGATACGTCGTTGCCCAGTAGAGATGACCCCTCACAACTCTTGCCTCTTCATAACATGGTCGCTGCCCTTCCTTAAATACAATCGCTGCCTTCTAATATAAATTGGCGTTTTCATTTAAGGGGAGTCAGCCATGTCTAGGAGTCGGCCTATATATTGGACGTCAGTCCAGATAAAAGAGTCGGCCAAGTAAATTAAATCTTTAATTTAATTAATACTTACCTGTTAGTCACTCTTTATTATTAGGTAATTCCTATCCGGCCGAGGATATTACAATGGGACAAAGGTAACCATAAAGGCTGAACCTATTTCAATGAATCATGTTGAGCCATATACCCCTAGTCCTATTAACATGAATTGCATAGTACAGACCAAGAAGAAGATAGTAATGTTCATGAGGCTGCCACATTTGTAGAAGTTCCTGATTTCTTACTTGATGAATGGGGAAATAACTTTCATTTGAATCCTTTTGATGATGTGGAAGAAATAGGGCTGGGTACTTATTGTATCCATGAGGAGACTTTAGTCATTCCTAATCTTGTGAAGCCACAAGAGAATCTTGGTGGAATATGGCAGCTGTACTTTGATGGCTTGAGGAGTAAAAATGGTGTAGGTGCTGGTGTAACTTTGGTCTGTCCCCAAAAAGAAAATATTTTTTTGCTTTCAGACTTCATTTTAGCTGTACTAACCATAGTTGAAAAACTTGCCAAGCCTGAAAAACTTGACTCGGCAAAACCTCGGCAACTTAAAAAATTGATTAAATTTCATTAAAAACGCATTTTTTTTTGCAAAATTCAATGATAAGATGCATCCAATGAGTCAATAAATTAGAAACAAGCTGAGTCTAGTTGCATTTGATTGATTTCAAAGCAAATTGGGTACAAAATGGCATCCTCATGTGGAATGCGCTGTTACTAATAGTCTAAAACAAAATGAAAATAGCAAATTGTTTTTTGTAAAACTGAAAGTAAATACTAAATATTGCATCTTCCTCTTCCCAAGTCTAGTGAAAACTAGGGGAGTGGTAGAACTAGAGGGTCTAGTCCTAGGAATCTATTGTGGCTCCTCCATCCTCGGCATGACAGACCATGGCTCAACCTCCATCCTGGATGTAGAAGCTGGTAGTGGTACTGGTGGCAATGTCTCCTCCTCATACTCCTCATCCTCAATGTCATCCAATGAGAATCCCAATCCACCGATTCCACCCCCCTCGTCCATTGCCTGTCTCTCCAAATCATAGATCTCATCCTTGGAAAACAATGAAGGCTGCTCATCCCACCCTGTCCAATCACTGTAAGGATCTATCTCATCCAAATCAATTGGATCATCTGATATTTCCTCTACCCTTCTTGTGCGCAGCCGAAGATTATATTGCATATAGACAAGGTCATTGAGGCGTTTCTTAGCTAGCTTGTTCCTCTTCTTCGTGTGGATGGCCTAAAATAAGCTCCAATTGCGCTCACAGTTGGATGAACTACAAGGTTGGCATAAGACACGGAGGGCAAATCTTTGGAGATTTGGGGTATTTCCACCCCAATTTGTCCACCAAACCTCTACAAAAAAAAATATTGAAGAGTTAGAAACTTAGAAAGTAAAGTCAAAAGTTCAAAACATATTAAATATCAAATTATCAATAGTTGTAACTTTGTATGTTTGTAACTTGTAAATTTGAAATTTTATACCTAGTGACTGGTTGTTTATTGCTTGTGTAGCCAGGTCTAAAGAAAAGAGCCTACCCCTCCTTTCCCTATAAGCTTGCAATTCATCACCAATGAGGTCTGCCACCTCAGCCTGGGGTGTCATCATCTGAATGCAAGAAGTGAGGCCCTCCATAACCTCTCCACTAGGATCTGAGAAGGTGCCTGAATGGAAGAAACGGGGGTTCAAATAGTACCATGTTGCATGGATGGGTTGGTGGAGTTGATTGTTCCAAATATAGAATCAAATTTGAGGTTGTCCCCCTTATAATAATTTCTTATAGCCTCCTTGGCCCTATCCATGGCCTCATAAAGATACCCCATTGGGGTTTTATCCCCATTCTACCAAGCAGAGGACTCTAACCAAGGGCTCCGACACCTACAATATAAAAATGCAAAAAGATTAAAGTTACAAATTTACAATGAAAGACATTAAAAATAAATAAATATTCAATTTGAATTTAAATTCGAAGTTTTAAAGTTACCTTCACAATCTTTGCAACTCTTTTTTCAAATATTTTGTCGAAGACTATGCATGCAACCCTCTCTCCTTCTGGCTTCTTCGCATAAGATGACTTTGTCCATTGTGGGCTCACAAACATTTGTTTCAAAGGCGTCAATGAACCAAGAATGCTTTGCAACATTAAGAAATCCATTGCAAACCTTGTCACACCGGATCTCACCAGCTCTTTCCCTTGGGTGTGATCCCTCATCAAGTGAAGAACCCAAGGGTGATTGTAGATAAATTTTGTGATCCTCCTTGCATCCTCTACAATCGGTGTGACCCAATCAAGCTTGCCTATGTCCTCCAAAAGAAGGTCAAGAACATGTGCTGCACAAGGTGTCCAAAAAATTGTGTGGTGTCTATCTTGGAGGATTCTACCAGCTGCTGCATTGTCAGTAATTATTTGCACAACATTTTCAATCCCAACCTCCATGCAAACTTGCTCCAACCTTTAGCCAAATTTTCTACATTTTTCACTATGTTGGAAGCATCCACTGATTTCAAGAACACCACTTCATTCTTGCAAGTTACCAAAAAATTAATGATGGTGCGGTTTTTACCATCCATCCACCCATCGGAAAGAATAGAGCAGCCATATTTTTTCCATTCATTTCTTTGGTCTTCCACCACTGCCCTTGCCCTATCACTTGCATTCACAAGCAACCTACAAGTACAAAGTGAAATTAAGTACACAATTTTAATTTGTAAACAAAAAATAGCTTAAATTCATCATAAATTTCTATAAATTAAAGAACATAAATTTATCAAAAAGATTAAATTAACCTCCCACTCAAGTCTATGAGAGAAGGTGCCTTGTAGCCCTTTCCTGCAACTATTAATGCAGTAACCAAATTATGCCAATAAGAAGAATTTGCCACATTGAAAGGGATGTTGTTGAAATACCAAAAACCAACACAAGCAATGTCTACATGCTCATGCACCTCTTTATTCTACCCACTTGTCTCTAAGGAAGTTTGTGCTCCAGGTGCGTTTCTAGGCACAAAAAAACTATCTACCGTGCGTGTAGGTGCTGATCTTGGTGCTCTACTAGAAGTAGATGAAGGGCTTGCGGTGGTGGTGGGTTGCCTTCGGATACGTGGAGCACGAAGAGAGCCCACTATGCCCTGAAGTGCATCATCATCCGACTCAAGGTTGACTGGAGCACCTTGAGAAGAAGCTATGGATGCTTGCATGGCTACCTTTGCCTTCTCCCTTTGTAATTTTCTTTCTTCTACAGCTGCAAGTATGGCATTCATTTGTCTTTTTATTTCTTCCATGGTGTTAGTACAAGCCCTCGCATGAAATGTCCCCTTGTAGGAAGCCAAAATTTTCACAACCTTGCACAAAATTTCAACTGGAATAAGGACTGCACCTTCTTATATCTACTGTAGCAATCTCTTCTACTTATGTTCCCTATTGATCTCTTCTGTCTTTTATTTGTCTTCTGGCCTTTAACTGAGAGCCCTTGAATGATTCCGCTGCTTGCTTGCAGATTAATAGAATGTTGTGTGTTATGATTTGTCTTCCTCAAACAATATATATATATATCTTCATATAGTTCTTCTCTTTATTACACTTATACATCTTAATATAAATCTAATCTGCACTTCATAGTGCTGCCTCTTAATATCAGTCTTGGTCTGATTGCTGATATATTTTATCACTGCAGATCCAACTCAGAATTCCTGATATGTATCCTCTAAGTCCTTATCCTTCCTTAGATTTCTCCTTTTCCTCTTATTGTTCTTCCTTGATCGATTGCTGAATAATATTCCACCTATGTATATGGCAAATCTGCTATCAATATATCCTTTCTTATCGGGCATGGTCTTGTTTATAAATGATGTGTGTATTCCCTTTTATATATACCGATATATATCTCCCTTTGAGATGAGACCAATCCCTTTTTAAAGTTATGAAAAGTCATAACCTTCCAACGGACATCCCGTTTCATTCACAAGGCACTTGCTTTTAGTGTTGCTTATAGAATCGGTCATTATTTTATTAATGGTTTTTCCAAACAAGACAAAGTTGGATTCGGTCTTTTGTTTTATCTTTGTTTAAATCTTTTCAACCTTTTTATTAATCTACGATAGTCTTTATTTTGCTTACCTTATAATTATATAAGGTATAAGGTATATGCTTACCTTTTAAAAATATATATTATAATGTCATGTCCCCATTTCCGGCTTAACCATCAAAAGGAACATAGATTAGCCTACTCATTCCCGGAGGCTAATTCTAAATGATGAGGGAATGAATTGGTTTTTGACTAACTCAATTTTATTGTTTTGCAGGATCCGAGTCAGAAATTCAAAAATTGGCCAAGTCTGAGAGCCATTTCATCAAACCAAGCATCAAGTTGTCAAGAGACAAGTTTGATTGAGTCTTCATGTTTAGGAGCAAATGTCACATTGACCAGCCAGGAATGTGCGCCTAGCTTGGAATAGGGATTTCAATGACTCCAAGAAGTGGCGCTATCTTTGGAGATGATGTTATCAACCTCTAAAAACATCATACACTTCAAATTTCGAAGGAGATTGGCTAAGTTTAGCCTAGGCACATATTCCACATCAAATCCTCCAAATGTGCGGCTAGATAAGAATGAAGACTAGGAAGTGAACTTCGGTTTTCCCATCAAGGCGCTCACCAAGACATGATTGTTTGTTACTCCAAATGCTACAAGAATTGATTTTTGGCGAGATAACCCTCCAAAATTCTCAGGGCGCAACTTCCTCTTAATGTGCGCCTAAGGTAGAGGTGAATTCATTCAAAGCCCAAAATGCTCATCTCTTGCACCTCAACCCATGCGCTATCTTCAAGGAGACAAAGTTAAGTTTTTGAGAGCATTCAAGAATGGCGCAAATACCTCATCTCTTGCACCTCATCCTTTGCGCCTCATCCAATGCGCCAATATGAATGAGTTTTAGTGAAGTCTTTGGCAATGTTCAGAGGATCCCAAATTGCCATCCCATGCGCCATGTCTGGTCATGCGCCATGTCTGGAGCGCCTAGGCATAGCAAGGTGCCAATCCTCCCAAAATTGCGCCTAGGAAGGAATGAAGCTTTCAAACCGCTCAAGTTGAAAGGCACTTAATAGGAGATGATGAACTTGTCTTAAAAATAATTTGAGTTGGAGGTTTTCCTAAGGTGCCAATCTAGACTTTTTCTACCAATAAGTGCGCCTAAGTGAAGATGAGGACTAAAACAAGGTTTTGAATACTCTGGATATGGGCGCTTGGATAAAGAAGCATCATAAGGTCTACAAATAAATGTTTGGAGTCTTGAGTAATCACAAAGGTGTTAGGCGCAATACCAAGTCTCTACAACACTGAATATGCGCCTCAAGTAGACTAACTTAGCTAGGCACAAGTTTATGATCAAACTTCCTCAGTGGGGCACCTAGAGCAAGTTACAAGCACTTGAGCTCTCATTGGTCAACAAGATGATATTGGGATCTATGCCTATTCATTGGGTAAGGTTGCCAACTCAGAATGAGTCATCGGATGGAATATTCCCTTGGATATGCTTCTTAGGAAACGTGCCTTGGTACCTCTTTGTACATTGGAAAACATGCCTTCATTGCCTTTGAAGAGCACTATAAAAAGAGGAGAGCACTCCTCATTTGAGACCTTAGATCTTTGGCGAATTTTCTCTCTAATAAGCTTTGTGCTTGTATTTGAAACCTGCGAGTTTCAAGAGTTGGGGTGATGCTCCCTTATTGCATTGTGAGGTGTTGACATCCAGTTGACAACATTGGGTTCAATTGAAGTGATCTACATCAACTAGTGAGATAGAGCTAGTTGTGAAGAAGTTGAAAGCATTGTATACATCTAGGCTTCAAGGCCTTTCCTTGTAATCATTTGAATGAGATTGTATATTCATGCCATTGTGGGCAATCATCATTGTAATAAGACATTGCATTGAGTTGAATCAAGTAATAATACAAGTGCCCAACTTCAAGTTGATTCATGCAAGTTGCCTTTGTTATCTTTTCATGTGTTGTTAAGTAGACTAAGTAGTTGAAGAGTTAAGTGCAAGTAAATTTGTCTAAGTAAGAAAAATTTTAGTTAGTACTAGTTGGGTATCTTACATATAATATATATAGCATATACTAAATATTAAAATATTTATTCTCAATCTTTATAGTTATGAATATATATTTATTTATATATATGTATAATATTATAATAATATTTAATTATATTTATATTTATATATTAAATAGTATTATTATATTGTAACAATTATAATTATAATAATACTTAAATTGGTAATACAATAAATATATAGTATTTTAATTATATAAAAAATATTCATAAATTAATATTATTATATATTAATAATATTATACATGTTTATTTAATATTATTATATACATGATTATCATCTAAATCGATGATAACAAACACCATATTTGATGAAGCGATTTCTCCATCTTTTTCATGATGTTTAAATCTTTAATTTAAACAATGCCTTAATATCGGGACATGACAGGCCTCCACTCTCAAGATTGCTTGCCCTCAAGCAATCACAACGATTACTTTCATTACCTTGCACCTTTTAATGTCTTATTTTCGATGCGTTGAGACGAAATTGTGGATTTGATCTAGAATGAATATTGCTTTAGTGAAAAGAAATTGATTGTGATTCCATGAAAGAGAATTTGTGATCAAAGAGCATTTGTTTGATGTTTTGAATAATAACAAAGGGATGCAAGTATCATAGATTAAGAAGAATTGAGAGTATTGAGATTCCAAGATGCATCTTGAGATTCGGTCTTGTACTTGTCATATGCTATTGATCTCAAAACTGAAAAGAGTCATGTTCTTGGGGAGTAATTGATTATATGATGTCATGGATAGAAAATTTATGATCAAAGTTGTTTTGGTAAGCTTTTATTTGAATAGTGGTGCGCTTGATGAAATATAAGTGTTATAGATGAAGTATGATCCTGGGAATTTTGTGGGTTATGGGCCCATAATATGACTTACTATCGGTATTATGTTACATAAATCAAGAGAAGAATTCAAAGAGATTCTGAGAAGAAATGAATTTGGTTCATGGGTCTTATGATTAATGAAATTCATTTTTTATTTTCTATACTTCCCTAATGCCTCTTTGTAGGATATATTGATTTCTTCACCTCAAGTCGATCATAGAAATACTTGCAAGTTAGAGTGTGATGGAGTGTATTCTTCCTAGGTCTCAGGGTGGCTATACCATCCCTCCCTAGTCCTCATGTGGCACATGCCATTCATATGAGGTGTCCTCCTTATGTGGCGCTTGCCATTCATATAAGGAGCCTTCGATCTAATGTTGCGCTTACCATTCATAATAGATCGCCTTGGCCTCATGTGGCGCATGCCATTCATATGAGGTCTTCTTCTCCTTATGTGGCACTTGCCATTCATATAAGGAGCCTTCGATCTAATGTGGTGCTTGCCATTCATAATAGATCGCCTTGGCCTCATGTGGCACATGGCATTCATATGAGGTGTCCTCCTTATGTGGCGCTTGCCATTCATATAAGGAGCCTTCGATCTAATGCGGCGCTTGCCATTCATAATAGATCGCCTTGGCCTCATGTGGCGCATGCCATTCATATGAGGTCTTCTTCTCCTTATGTGGCGCTTGCCATTCATATAAGGAGCCTTCGATCTAATGTGGCGCTTGCCATTCATAATAGATCGCCTTGGCCTCATGTGGTGCATGCCATTCATATGAGGTCTTCTTCTCCTTATGTGGTGCTTGCCATTCATATAAGGATTCTTCGATCTAATGTGGCGCTTGCCATTCATAATAGATCGCCTTGACCTCATGTGGTGCATGCCATTCATATGAGGTCTTCTTCTCCTCATGTGGTGCTTGCCATTCATATAAGGAGCCTTCGATCTAATGTGGCGCTTGCCATTCATAATAGATCGCCTTGGCCTCATTTGGCGCATGCCATTCATATGAGGTCTTCTTCTCCTTATGTGGCACTTGCCATTCATATAACGAGCCTTCGATCTAATGTGGCGCTTGCCATTCATAATAGATCACCTTGTGATATGGAAGTGATTACACCAAATTGTAGGTTACATGCATTGCCATTTAGTTACATAATTTGAAGTAGGCAACCAAGTAGCTCAAGAACGCAAGCAACCAGCTCAAGCAAGTAGGCAAGTAGCTCAAGCATGCAAGCAACCAGCTCAAGCAAGTAGGCAAGTAGCTCAAATAGACAAGCGAGTAGCTCAAGCAAGTAGGCAAGTAGCTCAAGTAGACAAGAAAGTAGCTCAAGCAAGTAGGCAAGTAGCTCAAGTAGACAAGCAAGTAGCTCAAGCAAGTAGGCAAGTAGCTCAAGCAGACAAGCAAGTAGCTCAAGCAAGTAGGCAAGTAGCTCAAGTAGACAAGCAAGTAGCTCAAGCCACAAAACATACATGTAAGTCGTAAATTAGACACTTAAATACATACGAATATACGTATACACATAAGCCACAAGGTAAACCTTTGAATACACATAAATCACAAAGTATACACAGGATGGCAGGATGACTGCTCTGATACCACTTGTAATGTCCCCTTGTAGGAAGCCAAAATTTTCACAACCTTGCACAAAATTTCAACTGGAATAAGGACTGCAACTTCTTATCTCTACTATAGCAGTCTCTTCTACTTATGTTCCCTATCGATCTCTTCTTTCATTTATTTGTCTGCTGGCCTTTAACTGAGAGCCCTTGAATGATTCCGCTGTTTGCTTGCTGATTGATAGAATGTTGTGTGTTATGATTTGTCTTCCTCAAACAATATATATATCTTCATATAGTTCTTCTCTTTATTACACTTATACATCTTAATATAAATCTAATCTGGACTTCATAGTGCTGCCTCTTAATATCAGTCTTGGTCTGATTGCTGATATATTTTATCACTGCAGATCCAACTCAGAATTCCTGATATGTATCCTCTAATTCCTTATCCTTCCTTAGATTGCTCCTTTTCCTCTTATTGTTCTTCCTTGATCAATTGCTGAATAATATTCCACCTATGTATATGGCAAATCTGCTATGAAAATATCCTTTCTTATCGGGTATGGTCTTGTTTATAAATGATGTGTGTATTCCCTTTTATATATACCGATATATATCTCCCTTTGAGATGAGACCGATACCTTTTTAAAGTTATGAAAAGTCATAACCTTCCAACGGACATCCCGTTTCATTCACAAGGCACTTGCTTTTAGTGTTGCTTATAGAATCGGTCATTATTTTATTAATGGTTTTTCCAAATAAGACAAAGTTGGATTCAGTCTTTTGTTTTATCTTTATTTAAATCTTTTCAACCTTTTTATTAATCTACGATAGTCTTTATTTTGCTTACCTTATAATTATATAAGGTATAAGGTATATTGTTACCTTTTAAAAATATATATTATAATATATATAGCATATACTAAATATTATAATATTTATTCTCAATCTTTATAGTTATGAATATATATTTATTTATATATATGTATAATATTATAATAATTTTTAATTATATTTATATTTATATATTAAATAGTATTATTATATTGTAACGATTATAATTACAATAATACTTAAATTGGTAATACACTAAATATATAGTATTTTAATTATATAAAAAATATTCATAAATTAATATTATTATATATTAATAATATTAGACATGTTTATTTAATATTATTATATACATGATTATCATCTAAATCGATGATAAAAAAACACCATATTTGATGAAGCGATTTCTCCATCTTTTTCATGATGTTTAAATCTTTAATTTAAACAATGCCTTAATATCGGGACATGACATCGCATCACGACGACTAATCCCTGCAAGATGGTATTTGAGGCGGTTAATGCCTCCACGGTATACGTTTTTGCATCGGATGCAATAAACTGAGCCAGAGTACGGTCCTAGATAGGCATATTTCCATGCAGGATCTCTAGCTCCTAGAAGACGTGTGCCTACAAATGATGATGATGCGGCAGGGCCTGAGGCTGAATCGAATGCAGAAGCATTTGTATCTGCCATTATAAATTAACCTACACATACAAAGTGAAAGCACATCTTGTTATTTTTTTATAGAAAATTAAAAAACAACCTAAATTAGATTAAATCAAATTTCAATATTGATTAATTTAAATTAGTAAAGATTTAAAGTAATGTAAAATTCTAGACATTTTGTTCCAAAAAAAAATGGATTCAATAAAAAAAATTAACTAGGGTTTGGAAAAAATATGAAAACAATGAAGAAATCAAAAAATTACTCTAAATTACTAAAAATGCAAACTAATCTAAGACTAAACATTTTCTTCAAAAAAAAATTGGATTCAAATAAGAAAAATAACTAGGGTTTGAAAAAAATGTGAAAAAAATGGAAAAAAAAGGGTGATGAATCTTGTTTTGATGAATATAAATCTTGTTTTAATCAATATAAATCTATTTATACTACATTCATGATCTTTTTTAAACTTGGATGCTTCAAAAATGAAGAAGAAATTTCAAAAAAAGAAAGAAAAAGAAAAAACAAAAACCTACCTAGAAAAACGATTTGCCTTTCAAATTTGATTGAAATCTGCCTCAAATCTTGTTTAGTCGACGCCAAATCGCTGCAAATACATCCAAAATGGTTGGGAGAGTGTTTTTTGTCAAGTAGAGCAAGTGAAATGACCAAAAATGAATCAAAAAACACCTTTAAATGCCGCCGGATGAACTTTTTCTGACCGGCCAAGTTAATTTCACGGACTCGCCAAGTTTTTCACAAAAACTCGATGAGTGAAACAGGGAAGTTCTTGCACCAAATACTTGCCATCAAAAAAAACTCACGAGATTTTCGTGAGTCTTGCATCTGTGGTACTAACAATGTAGCTGAGTATGAAGTGTTGATTCGGGGTATTCAGCTTGCACAAAGGAGAGGGATCAAAATTTTGCAGGTATTTGGTGACAGCAAGCTTGTTTTGCACCAAGTTAGAACTGAAAGTGCATCGAAAAACAACTTGTTGAAGGCCTACAAACACAAGGTATGGGATCTTATTGAAGATTTTGATGTTTCCAACATTTAAGCTGTCCATAGAGAAAAAAATAAGGATGCTGACAGACTTGCAGCAGTGGGTGCCCAATTTGATATCCCCAAGGGCATTGTGAAGGACAATGACCAACTTGTTAAACTTGTGGTAAGGCTAGTTGTTCCTGCTAATGTAATCAGTTGGCAAGTGTTTGAGAGTGACCAACAAATTGTCAATTTTTTGCAAGAGGAAGCAAAGTTCTCTGCTAAAAATCAATCCAAGTTACCAGAACCATATGGTGATCAAATCATTCAACTGAAAACAAATAAGTTGCCTAAAGGATTGATCACTCTAGAAAGCATCTTCAATACCGATGATCAGCTTAGAGGTGAGAAAATGAATATGACCATCAAGAAAGAAGACTATGAAAAGGTAGCTATTGCAGAAGGCAAGGTCTTGAAGATTGGGAAGGTATGTAATAAATCTAAAAAACAAGCTTTTACTAATCTTTGTAAAGAGTATATGATGATATTTTCGCATGGACCTATAAGGACCTTAGAGGTTTTGATCCTGGCCTATCCAACATACCATTGAATTGGATCCAAATGCAAAGCACGTTAAACAACAACAAAGGCCAATCAATCCCAAGATTGAACCCTTAATGAAAAAGAAGTTGTCCAAACTCCTAAAGGCAAACATTATTTTCCCAATCAAACACTCCTCTTGAGTAGCCAATCTAGTTCCTATAAGAAAGAAGAATGGGGAAATTAGGCTTTGCGTGAACTTCAGAGATCTGAATAGAGCCTCCCTTAAGGATCATTACCCACTTCCATCCATGGAACAAATCCTCCAAACAATAGCTAGGGCTGAAAGGTTCTCTCTTTTAGACAGCTATTCAAGGTACAACCAAATTCTTGTCCAAGAATCAGATCAGTTCAAGACAGCCTTTACCACCAAATGGGGCACTATGGCTTACAAGTAAATGCCTTTTGGGTTGACCAATGTTGGTGTGACTTTCCAAAGAGCAATGGATATGGCTTTTAAGGGCCTAATCAATGACATAATTCTGGTATACTTGGATGATATGACTGTTTACTCAAAACACGCACATGAACATCTGGATCACTTGAGAAAAATCTCTGATATGTGCAAAGAGTTTGGTGTATCATTGAAAACTAAAAAGTGTGTGTTTGTTGTCCCTGAGGGTAAATTGTTGGGGCATATAATCTCAAAGGAGGGCCTTGCAATTGATCCAAAAAAGGTAAGTGCTATTTTATCTCTTTCTCTTCCAAGCCATAAGAAAGACCTTCAAAGCTTCTTAGGGAAGATTAACTTTGTAAGAAGATTTATACCAAACTTTGCTTCTATGGCAAAGCCTCTTACTTCCATGCTCAAAAAGGATATTGCATTTAGCTG
Source organism: Cunninghamia lanceolata (assembly GCA_027924645.1). Classification (NCBI taxonomy): domain Eukaryota; kingdom Viridiplantae; phylum Streptophyta; class Pinopsida; order Cupressales; family Cupressaceae; genus Cunninghamia; species Cunninghamia lanceolata. Next base: position 7,957,917 of record BSBN01000209.1, read on the forward strand.
GTCTAAGGAAGGTAAGGACAGCTTTGAGGAAATATAACAGGCTATTTCTCAAGCTCCCACCCAGGGCTTAAATTTGATGGTCGACCCTGCCTGTCACGCAAATTTTTTATAACAGTTATCCATTCAAAGGTGCCCTTAAAATATTATGACATACCTTAGTATAAGTAAAATTAGATATAAACCAAATATATATATCATCATAATCTTAAATAAATTTTGACAATCTCTTCAAAATGTCTCCTTTCATGTGATACAATCTCTTTAAAATTTTAATTGTATTTTACAGCAAAAATGCCTAAATACGGCTATACGGCCATCAAATTTAGGCCCTGCTCCCACCCTAGTTAATCCTAACTATGATAAAGAGTTCATTCTTTATGCTTTGGGGGGTGAAGGGAGTGTATCAGCTATCTTGACTCGGCAAAACAATGACCAAATGGAGCAGCCAATAGCATTTTTCAGTCAGCCACTCAAGGACTATGAACTCTAGTACAGTTTTGTTGAAAAGTAAGTCTTTGTTGTTGTGAAAGCCCTCAAAAAGTTTAGACATATGCTTTCTAATAATAAGGTGCAGCTGATGGTTAGCCATCCAAGTGTGAAGGAATTCTTATTGAGCAGAGATGTGAGTGAAAAAAGAGCTGGGTGGGTTACTAAAGTCATGGAGTATGATGTAGACATCAAAATCACCAAGCTTGCGAGGGGTAAAGGGCTGTGTGAACAGTTTGCAGCAGACATAGAGGCTAGTGATGATACAGTATACGCTTTCAAGGCCCAATCAGTTGAGTATAACACTCCGAGCAGCTGGATTCAAGATATGGTTGTTTGCTTACAAACAGGTGAGTATCCAAGTGGTTTAAGTCAGTCCAAAAGAAGATATTTCAGACTGCAGTCCATTCTGTATGTCCTTGTTGATGGTGTTTTGTTCAAAAAGGATATCAATGGAGTTCTGTTGAGATGTATTGATCAAAATCAGACTAACAAAGTGCTTGAGGAATTCCATAATGGTCTCTCAGGGGGTCATTTTTCACCAAGGACCACTACTATTAAAATCATGAGGGTTGGTTATTATTGGCCTAATTTATTTAGAAATGCTCATAAGTGGGTGAGAAGTTGCAAAGAGTGCACCTTTTTCACGAGAAAACAAAGACTAGTTGTTCTTCCTCTTCGCCCCATCCAAACAAACCAGCCTTTTGTTCAATGGGATTTAGACTTCAATGGCATGACAAATCCATCATCTAGTGTTGGTCATAAGTGGGTCTTGACAGCTACAGACTACTTTATGAGGTGGACAGAAGCAGTTGTATTGAAGGATGCTACTGAGGCATCTATTCTAGACTTCCTTGAAGGGATAGTTACAAGGTTTGGTGTTCCATTTACTATTATCTCTGATAATGCTAAGGCTTTTGTAGGCACTCGAATCAATAAATGGGCAGTCAAACATGGAGTCTACTTGAAAACATCTTCAAACTATTACCCTCAAGGCAATGGTTCGGTTGAGTCTACAAACAAGAACCTCATAAGGATCATCAAAAGGACAATAGAGGATAATCAAAGGGTTTGGCACACAAAGCTCAGGACAGCCCTTTGGACTGATAGAATCGCACCTAAGAGGGTTGTTGGCAATTCTCCTTTCATGTTGGTCTATGGAAGAGAAGCAAGACTTCCATTGTCACTTGAGTTGCCTTCTCTTGAACTTGCACAGCAGTTGGAGATGTCAAAGAATGATGCAATGACCATCAGATTGGCTGAGTTGGAGTTGGAAGAGTTAAGAGACCAAGCAATGCAAACTCTTGAAGCTCATCAAACACAAATTAAAAAAACATTTGACAAAAGGGCAGCTAATAGAGTATTCAAAAAAGGAGATTTGGTGTTGAAGTGGGACAAAGACAGGACCAAGGCTGAGAGACACACAAAGTTTGATGTCATTTGGAGTGGCCCCTATATCATAACCAGCTGCAAACAAGCCAATGCATTCCATCTTTCAAAGCTGAATGAAGAAGCTCTTCCTATCCCAATCAATGGGATACACCTCAAGCCTTGCTTTTGAGGATGGTTTTCAAACCTTGTGCATATTAGGTTAGTTTGTCTTATCAATAAGTGTTGTTGCACATGCTGCATTCTCACTTGGAGACTACATGTTTGCTTGTCTTTTGGTGTTTCATGTTTATCCTTTGTGTTGGTTGATGTTTGAGGCAGTTTCAGTTGTTTGGTTAATTCCAGGGTCTTCTTCCAGAAGTTGTTTCGGGCTCTTTATGACTCCTATGCCCAATGGATCACGTAAGGCCACTAGATCCTAATGTTTAGAAGGCAAACATCCCCTAGAGGTCGCCAAAATGTTAACTCAAAAATCCTAAAAAACTCTAAGTCTGAGATGTTTCTGGCCTTTTCCTTGGTCTTGAGCTTTTGTTGGCTTTTCGGAGTTTCAGGATTTCCCATGCTTGCATGCCATCCTTATCAGCTATGAAACTCTGCCTTGGTTCCTTGTTATTCGTCTAAGTGTTTCGAGATCGCGGCATCAGGCGTTCTCATTTCACCTTATTATTTAGGCATAAGTTTGGAGGCCCGCCCGATCGCCAATCCCCGATGTTTAAAACTGCTAAGTCTTTTGGAATCACAACGTCGATCTTCCTTTGTTCTCTTTACCTTTCAAGCATGTGTTTTGTGGTCCACCCGATCCTCGATCCTCGACACTACGTATTTTCCCAAGTCTTTCAAGATCGCTATATCAAGGAGATGCTTATTCCCCTACTCAAATGGAAGCCGATTTGGCGAAGCCCCGATTGCCGAAGCCCGATAGCTTGGTCTTCCCAATTGGTCTACCCTTGATGTTTGTCGGGGTTACGGGGAGTCTGATTCGCCCGATAATGAAGAGGAATACTTGGCAAAGGCCCAATTTGTCGGGCCCTGACAAATTTGCCTTCCAGGTGAGTTGTGTAATGTCCCCATTTTCAGAGTGATCACCTAGTGGAGTTGGCTAGCCTATTTCCAAATTCACGTAGGCTAAGCCGGAGGGCTCAGGGAATGACCTATTTGGCGAGTTTTCACACTTAGCCAATTTTGTAGGGAAAAATGATTGTGGAAGATGACTTGGCATAATTTTGTGGGATTTTTGATGAAATCAACACTAATAAAATAATTTGCCCTAAGGTGGAGCGACCAAGTTGGAGAATGGAAAATAGAAGAAAATATGGAAAATACCTTTGGAAAAATAAGAATAATTTATGATGATTTTCCTTGAGGAGGACGACTTCATTTGAGGTCAAATTTATGATGTATCATGTGCCTAAGAGGTTCGCCCAAGTTGGGAAAATTATTCGCCCGAGTTGGGAAAAATATCATAAAATAAAATAATGATATTTCTTGTGTTTTGGCACCAAAGGGAGGTCGGCCTAGGATAAAAGAAATAAAAAGAAATATCCCTATGTGTCGGCCAACTTGAGGAAGAGGTAAAAGCATGTGTATATAGAAGATGTTTGGAGGCATTTCCATCATCATTCATTCATATTCCTTTTCATTGGAGATTTATCTCTTGGCTGCAACTTTTGGTTCAGCACCTTCCTAGGATGAAAACCCCAAGGAAGATAGGTGGATTGGACGAAAACCCAATCACACTTTGGAGGTGGACTTATATGGAGATCATAATTGCACTTCACTGGCGACTTGTGGAGGAGAAGAGCTTGATTGCATATTCAGATTTTGGATCAGCATTGGAGGAGGTTTTCTTGTGGCATTTGTGTTCATTTGGCACTAGGTTTTACCCTAGACTTGTGCACCACATTTGGAGGATCATTCTTGTGGCATTTTGTATGCTCATTGCATTAGGGCTTGCCCTAGTTTGGAGCGCCACATCTAGAGGAGGGCGACTTGGCCTTTGGAGGCGATTTCATCATCATTGAGGGTTTCTAAACCCTAATCTGAGCAACAACCCAAGTGCCATCATTTAGGAGGGTTTGTGGAGCATTATTGTTCATCATTTTGGTATGTACAAACCTATTATTAGGTCTGATTTGTAAGGGCAGAATTCTGTGATGTATTTGAGCATGTTTGAGCCTATATATTTGATGTAATTGCATATTCAGAAGTTCTGATTTGTGGCAGTAGACTGATTAATTCAGAAATCAGATTTACTCCCTATATTTGTTGCATTTGGATGTCATATATTGTTGGATGAGTTCATGATTGATATTATTATCATAAGGGTTCAATATTGGCATATTATTTGAGCATTTTAGATACATATGTGTTCGCTATCCATACTTGTTTGAAATCAGAAATATAAATCAGAATTCTAGGGTTTGGAGCAGAATCCTGAAGTGCAGAAAACTAGGGCAGAAATCAGAAAATAAAACTCAGATATTAGGGCAGATCCCATTGGGGATATTACAGTGGTATCAGTGCTTTGATCTTGCCAGCCTAAAGGGTTCTATATTGGTGTTTTGTATTGGTGATCATCTAATGTTGATGTATGACTTCCGAAGATAGAGAATTCATCACATACCGGAGAAGGCAGCAAGTTGTTGATACGGGTTTTGAAGAAGTCAACATGGATGATAGAAGTGATGAAGAACCTAGCATGAAGGATATCCTCCGAGACATCTCTAGGACGCAGCAAAATCTAGTGCAAATGATGGCTCAACTTATGCAGAATAACGGAGGCAATAATGGAGGCAATGGAGGTGATAGAAACAATGGACATAATAATGCTAGCACTTCCAGAAATAATGGCGGTACTCCTATTCATGCATCCTTGGTTAGACCACTCATGCCTACCTTTTTGGATCGGCAAAAAGCTACGGAGAATGAACCGCAAGTAGCAGGTGAGACTTTTGAGGATTATAGAAGAGAATGGTTAGCATTGAGTGAAGAATGCCGAGACGCCTTACCATGGCCAGACTTTTACAATGTGAAGTATAGGAACAAAGATAGACCTAGAGGAGAAAGAGGCAACAACAACAACCACAACAACACTAATCATGACTTGCAAAAAAAATTGGGTAAGGTCAACATCACTCCTTTTAATGGTTCGGGGAAGATCACGGCACGAGCATGGATCCAAAAGTTGGATAACTACTTCACTTTGAGCCCTATGTTTGAAAGAGATGCTATACAGTTTGCTACACTTCACTTGGAGGGAGATGCTCTAGATTGGTGGTATAATGGTATGGTGACTCAAGGTCATAGCCTTGTCACTACTTAAGAGGATTTATCACAGAGGTTGATTGATAGATTTGATGAGTCAAATCCAGAGCAGTTCTTCAGGGAGTTCGCACAACTCAAGCAAAAGGAGTCCATGGACACATATATCTCCGAGTTTCAGAAGCTTGCCGTGTTGGTGCCTAATGTTTCGGAGACTAGGTTGACATATCTCTTCATTGAGGGACTTAAGGAGCCACTTCGTGGATGGGTGAAGGCCCTAGATCCACTATCATTGAGGGAAGCTATCAAGAGGGCTCGAGGTATGAAGTTTTCAGCACCATCTAAGCCCAAGTTTTGAAGTAAGCCTTTCACTTCATCTAGAAAGGACCCGAAGAAGAACTTTCAGAAGGATTGGCTGAAGAAGACAATAGCAGAGTTAGAGGCGAAGAATGAGCTAAGGAGAAAGAAGCTTTGCTTCTCATGCAAAGAGCCTAGGGAGCCTAGTCATAGGTGCCTTGGGAAAGGCAAGGCATACTACATTGAGGTCACTTCTAATGTTGATGAGGAGATTCCAGACACTAGTTCGGAAGGTGATAAGGAGGAGCAACCATTGGAGCAAGATGACATGGCACAAGGTACAACTGCTTTTCTTTCAAGAGTTCCTAAGTATTATCCTTTTAGGGTAAGAGGTATTGTGAAGGGGCAATGAGTATCTTGCTTGGTGCATAGTGGTGCAACTCATAATTTCATTGATGAGGGTTTTGTGGTCAAGAGAGGACTACAAGTAGAGGAGTTTCCTAGATTCAACATCATGTTGGCGGATGGATTCAAGATGAGTTGCACAAGGAAGATCTCACATTTGTTGATAACTACACATTTGCATAGTCATATGATAGTCAAATTGGAGCCTCTTATGATTGTCAAGCACAAGGAGCACTCAGATTTGCATGGACTTGATGATAGGTATGATTCAGAAATTTCAGTTTGTGCAAGTAGTTTTTATCATGAGGATCATGAGTCACACTTTTTGGAGAGCCCATTGAAGGCTCAAGTTATGACTATGGATGAGATAGTTGTGCACACACTTTGTGGACCAGCCAATAGTGATATGCATGCATGTGTAGATGAAGACATTTGTGATTCAATTTTGGTTGGGAATCTAGCTACTTTTGGAGAGCTTGAGGAGTCTACTTGTGTTGGGACACAATACCGTCATGATGATTATTCCTTGATAGAGTATGAGGCTGTCCTAATTCAAGATTTGAGACATGTGAAGAGTGTCATGGAGACATTTGATTTTGATTGGTATGTAATTGGAGGTGTTGAGTTCCAGTTGGACTATAGTCCAAGGTATGGAGATGAGCATTAGGGTAGAAATGTTCCAGCCCTAATCCATTGGTTTCTAGCTCATACGTTGTTGATAGATGGTTGTTCTACTATGCTGATCATGGAGTTTCCAGGGTGCACATTGATGATGGCAGCTGTTTGGATGGATTGGAGAGGTTGGGGTCACTACTTCAGTGTTGGAGGTTGGCATGATGATGTGATCCTATCATCATATGACATTGGAGGCACTTTTGGCACCATCATAGGTATGACTTTCAGTTTGCTTGGTGCTGTTCTGATTTAATCAGCAGCCTAGTATGGATTGGTATATTTTTCTATGCACCAGTGATGGGCATCTTTCACATCCATAGGAGGTCATTCATACTTAGATGGACCATTGATGATGACGGCACGATGAGGAGCACCTATATCTTCACTTTCAGTGGATGCGATAGTGTGATGATTTGGGATCCAAGTGTGATTGATACACTATTTCATCAGCATCATGATGAGTTGCTTCACAACTTTTGTCTTGGTGATGATTGTATCAGAGTGGAGCAACGGAAGACTTGGTACAGGTGGTCATGCTTCAGAGATCATACCCTTTATCACTTGTTGATGTGCATGGCACTCTTTAGGGCTTTGGTTTTGTATAGTGTTTTGTCTTTGATAGACTTAGCACTCATGGATAGTGGAGCCTTTGGAGGAAGGGAGTTGTTGGCACTTGTGGTTGATGCTTTTGCATTCTTGTTCCTACAGCTACATAGGCAGAGCACATGGAGGAGGAGCAACATTTCAAAATTTGGGGAATGTGTCACATCCCCAAACTTTGACTATGCTTTACTTTTACTTGCATGTAATCAGTGGATAAATTTTCATGGATTAATGATTTGACGTTTAGAGAGAATGTCAGGGTAAATCAATGATTTTATGAGATATGATTAAATGCATAGAATTTGACATGTGATTAAATGTTATTGAGATTATTAAATTATGATGTATAAGGATTTACTAATGATACACTAATCCTAGTTTGTGTGACTGTGAGTTGTAACCAGGAAATAGGTTTCCACCTCCGAGAAAAGGAGAGCATCATTGGAGAGAAGGGAATAGATGTTTGGAGAGGAACAAGTTTTGTCATTTGAATCATGTGCTATATAATTAGTGAACCCTCATGAGACGAGTAAGTAGTAATCGACTCTTCTTGTTAAGCCCATCTTGTCTCGACAGTTGTCGATTTTCCGTTTATGAAAGGTTTTCCTGACGTTAGACCTTGTTTAATTTGGATAAAGTATTATTCAGGAAATATTAATGTTGTTAAGAGTTTAACAATTTTCCTTTGTTGGAACTTTCATATATATTTTTTAGTGATTACCTATTTATTTATGTTGTCGTCAGTGCAAGGTTGCAAGGGGGGGAGAAAACCTCAACCCCATACTCACACCTTGTCAAATGACTTATACGAACATCTGTAATGGTGGTAATGCTACCACTACATTGAAATATGTTATATTTATTTATTTATTTATATGTTAATATATATTGTAAAAGTGTATTTGTTTGTTTAAGTCTTAAGTTCTTATCATTTTGTGATAAGCTTGCAATCGATGGCAAACCACTACGTTCATGTAGTGGTGCACGACCCCATACTCCACAATAATGTGGAGAGACTGGGGAAAACCATCGATGATTCGGAGTGATCTTTGCAAAGGGAGAACATCTCCACGTTTGCATGTCCTTTTCAAGGAGATTTCATAGGAGACTAGGAAGTTATTCCCTGTGGGTGCAAGAAGTATATTATGTGTTAGAACTTAGAAACAACCTTCAAGAAGTTAGTAAGATTACAGGCAGAGAAAAACAAAAGGAGAATTCTGGAGTGTAGATAGACAGAGCACGATAAGTCTTGGTGGAAGGAAAACAGAGAAGGATTCAAAGCTGAATAGGAAGGTCTGTGACCGAACTTTGTATAGGTACATTTATAAATACATAAGTTACAGTCAAAGCTTTGCTCAAAGCATATCTTTATTTATCTCTATTGTCTAAGTATGTCTTTATTCATCTTTACCATCGATGCATGTGTATATGGTGGTGTTTATTTGGTGCCTGTACAAGCCGATAACCTTATACTGTGTATTTTAAAACTTGTTATAGTGAGTTGATACCTACAAGACATTAGTAATGTCTTAAACTATTTTCCATGATGACTCCCATCGATAACAGCAGCTTATGTTAGACAAAATGATAGCCAAGGGTTTCCTCTGTGAAAAGATAGGCAACTATCTATGACTATATGAGACTATTCTTGACACGGGTTTGTATACCCACAGTCTATGTAAAACGATACTCTTGACTAGCTCAGTGTTAAACAATAGCATTGGCGTATATTGAAGCCTTTATATTGATTATTAAACCTTTATGTGAACTGAGTATACCGACACTCTAGTTGTTAACTAGAAGTTTTCAGGTGTTATCAACTGCTTCTAAATGCATGAGAGAATGTCGAAAGATTGATTTAAACTCTTTATCTTATTTCTTATCGATGAAACTCACCTGTGTTAGTAAACAATAAAGCCATTGGCAGAATAATGGGTCGAGACTTAGACTCTCGAGCCCCATATTACAAGATATCAGTTTGAGAGAAGAATAATGCTTATTACGAAAATGTATTATTGTGATTATTAGAAACTTTTGTGCTACATTATAATATCAAGACGACCAATATTATAGTAGTCTAAGGAGGACTAGTGGTCGATATAACCATGTCATACGATTACATTCACTTGGCCTTGATTGGCAAGTACTCTAAATGAAATTTTAGTAGAGTTGGTTTTTATGATGGTATGTCAAGATATTCTTTTTACCAACATACGACGAGAGTTTAAATGTTATTTTGTATGATGGGATTAGAGAAGATAAATCTCTAAGAGTAACCCAGATATGTTAGTAAACGTAAAATTCTTCTTATAGTTATGTTGTTTATTTAAACCAAATATATTTATTGTCGACAAGGATTAGTTGAGAATCCTTAGACCAAGATAAGTACCTTGGATGAATTAAGAAGATATTGATAAAATTATTCTCTATGTCGATATTAGACACCAAAACCGAGAATATAAACTTTTGAAACAAGGTGTAGAGTGACAGGGAGTCATAGATTCAATGTTGCAAGTTGCAACAAGAGGCTTTTCGAAAGACTGTGTCCTCATTTTGAACCATCCTTGGTATTGTACTCCAGAGTTCGGGAATAAAAATCTAAGTCAAATGGACTATGGGTGAAACTTAGTCAAGTCACTTTATGACTAGTATTAGTCAAACTAAATTCACTATAGCATGAGATAGTTTCCAAGTTGAGTTAGAGGTGTGTGAACTCACGACCGCATTCATTGCGAACATCTATTTATATTGAATCTTTGGCCAAAGTAATGCATTCGTTTCTACATGCATTAGTCGGCTCACTATGCTCCAAATTTGCATAACCATCTAGTAGTGTCATACTCAGTTAGGAGTCTATAGTTGTATGACCGTGTTGGTTATGTAGGACACAACACTAGAAACTCACATGGCAAAAACCTGTTGGTTCCTTATATTTATACTCTTCGTGAAGGGTAGGGCCACTTCCAGGAAGGAAGGTGTGCAGGGAACCGCCGGTCTGTGGTTGGAGGTAAAGCGCTCGGGTGATGCTCGCCCTCCCAAGCAGAAGACAAGCTAAGACTTATAAAAACAGCTATCAAGATTCCAGATGCAATACATTTCATGTTATGACTTTTGACAGTCAAATTTATGTAAAATTATACTTATTGCCAAGAGCAAAATATTGTAAATGTAAAGTGAAAGATTTCACTGAAATGTTATCTTTGAATATGTTGTAATTTCAAGGTTTTGAAAATATTCAGAAAAGATATGCTATTATTTCCTTGTCATTATGCAAATATTATATGTTTATAAACAAATGTTTGTGTTGATTATGTTCATTTACCTTTCTAGTAGGGGTTCCTGATGAGTTTAGAGCAGCTGTTCACAAACTTTTTGAGCGTGTTAGAGCAAAAATCAGAACTAGAGAAGGCATGTCTGAATGCTTTGGTAGCAACATCGAGGTCAAGCAGGGGTGCCCCCTTTCTCCCACTCTGTTTGGTTTTTACATTGACAAACTTGAGGAATGAATAAATAAAACTGAGGGAGGAGGCATCCAGTTGGCCAGTTTTGTGGTAAAGTTGCTTTTATATGCGGATGATCTTATTCTTATTGCAAAAACAGCCCATGGTTTGAGGGATCATTTGAAAGCTTTAGAGCTATTTTGTCAAGATGTCGGGATGCAAGTGAATATTAGCAAGACTAAAGTCATGATCTCTCTAAAAAGGAAACAGTAGCAAACTAATTTTATTTTCGAAGGTAGCCCGTTGGAAATCATCGAAGAATATAAGTATCTTGGCATTGTTTTTCACAATAGGCTTAGTTGGGAAACTTGCAGAGCGAAAAGGATACAAGGGGGCTAGAGAGCTTCTTACCTTCTCCAGAACAGGTGTAGGAAAGCGGAACTTTCGGATTGGAAAACCAAGAAAACCCTATTTGGTTTTTTGGTCACGTCGGTTGTCCTCTACGGTTGTGAGGTTTGGGGGAGCAGCATGTTGAATCACAAGTGGAGACAGTTGGAAAGAATTCAAAAGCATCTTATCACTAGTAGTCTTAAAGTTAAAGCAACTGTTCCATATGAGATTCTTTTGGCTGAGGCCGATACTTACCCGATGGAAGCAGCTGCGATATCACGATTACTAAGTTACTTAAAAAAGGTTGAAAACATGGGGAATCACCAGTGGCCCAAAGTGGTGGTGAAGGAGGTGTTAGATCGGAGGAAGAAGACGTGGATGAAGCGAAACATCAAGTGGTTGGGAAAATGAGACATTAAGTTGCATGAATATCCTAACACCAAAGAGGAAATAAAAAAGTTTGTGTTAGAAAAATTCAGGATTGCCCTGTGGACAAATCAGATTGGGTGTAAAAAAATGCATTATATTAAAAAGTTCAATCCCACTTGGGAGCATGGGGATAAAGCCTACTTAAGTTCCGATCTTAAGGGTTAAGGCTAGGCTCTTAGTGGCACAATTGAGGACCGGTTCACACCATCTTAGGTGCGAAACTGGTAGATGGACGGTTCCCAAGGAAAGATGGCAAGATAGGACTTGCATTTTCTACAGTGATAGAGCGGTTGAAACTGAGCGACACTTCATTAGGGAATGCGATGCGTACAAGGATATCCGTATGCAGCATGATAACAGCGTGAATGTTTGCAGTTTTAGTGAGTTATTTGAGGAAGAGAGGCTTCACAACACGGCCCGGCTGTTGGTCAAGATTCATAGGAGACGGGATGACATCGAAAGGAGCCTAAAGAAGTCCTGGTGCATTTGGCACTTGGTCCCATAGACTGTTTGGTCTCGTGGACGTTATTAAAACTCATTCATTCATTCAATAATTTCAATGTGTAAATCTGAGTATTATGAGAAGGCATGTTACAAAATGGAGCCTGTAAGATACCCAACTAATTCTACCAAAATTTTTCCTTAGACAATTTTACTTGCTATCAACTCATCAACTATTTCAACAACACAAAGATATACATCAAAGATAACTGTTTGAATGAATCAACCTTAAGCTGGGTACTTGTTTTATTACTTGATTCAATCAACTCACAATGTCTTATTACATGAGTAATGCTTTCAATGGCATGAAGTTACACTTTATTCAAATGGAATTACAAAGCAGGCCTTGGAGCCTTGATGATTACAATGGGCGCCTATACTTGATCGACTCAATTGAACTCAACGATGTCAACTGAATGTCAACACCTCACAGTACAACAAGGGAGCATCACCTTGTCAGTTGAGGGAGCATCACCCCAACACTTGAAACTCGCAGGCCTCAAGATTACAAGCTCAACAGCTTTGCAGAGAGAATTTTGTCAAAATGCATAGATGCCAAATGAATGAGAGAGCTCCTCCTTTTATAGGCCTTCCAAAGGCAATGAAGGCACGTTTTCCAATGCACAAAGAGGAACCAAGGCACATTTCCCAAGAAGCATATCCAAGGGAATATTCCATCTGATGACTCATTCTGAGTTGGCAAGCTTGTCCAAAGACCTCGTCACGGATCCCAAAGTCATCCTGTCAACCAATGAGAGCTTAGGTAGCTCCAACTACATTATCTTTGACTAGGCGCCCAATTAAAGCAATGTGATCATGGAATGGCGCCCATGTGGAACTAGGCGCCCAACTGAGGTAGCAGAGGCAAGGATATGCGCCTAGAGGAACCTGATAACTCCATATGTTCTCAAAACACTTAACAATGTTCAATGAAGATCTCTTAGACTTCAAGCGCCAACTGAAAGGTAGTGGGAACTAGAAGAGGCGCCTTTCCAAGCTAGGCGCTTCCCTGAGGTGGCAGAGACTAGGGAGTGCGCCTTGGGTATTTTGATGTCTCCTTGTCATTTGATCAAGATCTTGGCTTGATGAAAGAACCCTTAAGCCAAATCAAACTTCTCTAACAAAATGAAAAGTTAAGTTGTAATTCAAAAAGTCTTGACTAACTTAGGCGCATTTTCAAGGTTCTAGAGTCATGGATTAGCGCCTAATATCCTGGAAGCAAATTTGAACTTTATACAAGTCTATCAAGGAGTTTCCAAGTTAAGATGCCAAGGTAGGGTCACAGATGAGTAGAACTGCGCCTTCTGGATCCTAGGCGCCATCTTGAGGTGGCAAAAGCTTGGATTTGCGCCTAATGGAGATTAATACTTTCAAACTCTTAAAACTTCCAATCTACTCCCATCAAGCTTAGGCGCTCTGGAATAACATATGGGCGCCTTGTTTCTTTAGGCGCCTAATTCACTCAGAACACTTCATTTTGGATACTGATCAACTTTCCCTCCTGAAGCGCCAATCCATAGTCATAGGAACTTCTTCTAGCGCCTTAGGCGCTCAGTCTGGTCTGCACAAGGAGGAATTGGCGCCTAGGTCATTCTCCACTCATTTTGAACTTAGAAAAATCAAATCAAGTGGTTGGAGGTAATTTCATATGTCAGGCGCATGCTAAACTGGAGTCCAAGCAACAACAGGAGGTAAGAGAGAGAAAGATTTGCGCCTAACTCACTTAGGCGCCTCTGGGAAGTGATGGGGATCCAAAAGTGCGCCCTCATCCTTTCCATTCATGGATAATCATTTCAATTGATAGAAGGTTAATTCAACAAACAAGAATCCTTTTAATGACCACTTCAACTTTCCAAAACATCTCCTTGTCAAGGCGCCAACTGGATGTTGCTCTGGCAAGTGCGCCTAGAGTTTACTTAGTCAAGTTCTTTGAAGAACTGCAATGTATGAGTCCCTCTGATGATCTAACCATTCTTTTCTTCCCAGGCGCCCTAGTGGATGTGGTAGAAGCACTCTGTAGCTTGGTGATGCTAGGTTAGGCGCTCTTTTGTGAATTTTGATATAGGATGTGCGCCCAGACTCCAAAAGTCCATTTCCTGCATTTCTTGTCTTCCAGACTTAGCCAAATTTCAAGTTTTTAACTTATCCCTGCAAAACAGTAAAGTTAAGTTAGTCGAAAACCAGTTCATTCCCTCATCATTCTGAATTAGCCTCCGGGAATGATCAATAGGCTAATCCAATCTTAATCTGATGATCAAGCCGGAAATGGGGATATGACAGAGCCGAATTGAGTTGGAGTGTTTATGGCTAGTTGTGTCTCATTGCTGGCCACCCGAGCTCACTTTGCCTATCATTCTTCATATTCACTATGATAGATGCAGCCACAGGTTGATGAGCAGGGTGATCACAAGGAGGTACTTGCCACTTGATGATATTTTACAGGATACAGGTTTGCAATTGCTTGTGGGCAAGCAATTCCGGGAAGGGAGGACTATAATGTCCCCATTTTTGGAGTGATCACCTAGTGGAGTTGGCTAGCCTATTTCCATTCCCGTAGGCTACAGTCCTCCCCATGTTCGGAGTGATCACCTAGTGGAGTTGGCTAGCCTATTTCCATTCCCGTAGGCTAAGCCGGAGGGCTCAGGGAATGACCTATTTGGTGACTTTTCACACTTAGTCAATTTTCTAGGACAAAATGACTGTGGAAGATGACTTGGCATAATTTTGTGGGATTTTTGATGAAGTCAACACTAATAAAATAATTTGCCCTAAGGTGGAGCGACTAAGTTGGAGAATGGAAAATAGAAAAAAATATGGAAAATGCCTTTGGAAAAAGAAGAATAATTTATGATGATTTTCCTTGAGGAGGACGACTTCATTTGAGGTCAAATTTATGATGTATCATGTGCCTAAGACGTTTGCCCAAGTTGGGAAAAATAGCATAAAATAAAATAATGATATTTCTTGTGTTTTGGCACCAAAGGGAGGTCGGCCTAGGAGAAAAGAAATAAAAAGAAATATCCCTATGTGTCGGCCAACTTGAGGAAGAGGTAAAAGCATGTATAAATATAAGATGTTTGGAGGCATTTTCATCATCAGTCATTCATATTCCTTTTCATTGGAGATTTATCTCTTGGCTGCAACTTTTGGTTCAGAACCTTCCTAGGACGAAAACCCTAAGGAAGATAGATGGATTGGACGAAAACCCAATCACACTTTGGAGGTGGACTCGTATGGAGTCCATAATTGCGCTTCATTGGCGACTTGTGGAGGAGAAGAGCTTGATTGCATATTCAGATTTTGGATCAGCATTGGAGGAGGTTTTCTTGTGGCATTTGTGTTCATTTGGCACTAGGGTTTACCATAGACTTGTGCGCCACATTTGGAGGATCATTCTTGTGGCATGTTGTATGCTCATTGCATTAGGGCTTGCCCTAGTTTGGAGCGCCACATCTAGAGGAGGGCGACTTGGCCTTTGGAGGCGATTTCATTATCATTGAGGGTTTCTAAACCCTAATCCGATTTGCAGCCCAAGCGCCATCATTTAAGAGGGTTTGTGGAGCATTATTGTTCATCATTTTGGTATGTACAAACCTATTATTAGGTCTGATTTGTAAGGGCAGAATTCTGTGATGTATTTGGGCATGTTTGAGCCTATATATTTGATGTAATTGCATATTCAGAAGTTCTTATTTGTAGCAGCAGACTGATTAATTCAGAAATCGGATTTATTTCCTATATTTGTTGCATTTGGATGTCATATATTGTTGGATAAGTTCATGATTGATATTATTATCATAAGGGTTCAATATTGGCATATTATTTGAGCATTTTAGATGCATATGTGTTGGCTCTCCATACTTGTTTGAAATCAGAAATACAAATCAGAATTCTAGGGTTTGGAGCAGAATTCTGAAGTGCAGAAAGCTAGGGCAGAAATCAGAAAATAAAACTCAGATATTAGGGCAGATCCCATTGGGGATATTACAAGTTGGTCTATCAACACGCGACGAGACGCTTTAGCAACTCTCTGGGCCACCATTAATGATCATTCCAGGGCTCGATGGCATGGTAGATGAGCTCCGCAATGCTATTGTACACTCCATAATAAATTTATGTACCAAAGTATTTGCGAACACTCCAAATCTACACAGTCTTCTGGTACACCCCATGCGGTTCTAATGCAACATTTATGGGCGACCTTGTAATATACACCCCTGTTGTGTCTATATTCTGATGCCAATTTTTTTGTTGTTCGATGGTTTGAGTGTTTAATAGAAGTAGACAGAAATGCAGAAGGTGTTTCTTTTATTTGCATTAGATATCAATAATAAAGTAACTTGCAACATTAAATAATTTAGAAATATGGTAATATTCAGAAATACATGTGGCTGAAAATTCCAAATTTAATTTCTGATTTGGAAATACAAATTTCCTCAAATGTAAGAGCAACACAGTTCATCAAATAACATTATATATCTAAATCAAACATACCCAGAAAATCTAATTGACTTTGAAACTCTGTTGCAATAGAAATCAGCTACAACCTCTCCAAAATGGACGCCATAACTACAACATAGGCTGGTTATCACTGGGAAGTATACAAATTTGTTCTCCAACCCTAGGCACCACGAAATGTAGAAAGTATTGCTCCCAAACCCTAGAGCCAACAATAGAAGAAGTGGCACGCTTCCCTAGGCAAGTACAGCTAGCAACAAGGATGCAATTTGCTCACAAGCTGCTACAAACACCACAAAAACTCCTTCAAACTCACAAGTAAAGCCTGTAATACTCTTTCCAGTCCTTCTCCATAATTATAGTAATAAACTTGAAATATATTTTCAAAATCCTTTCTACGACAACCTGTGAATGCTTCCAATCAGCTCAATGTAATCCCTAAGATGAGATCACCCATAAATCCTCCAAACTAAAATAAATCTTCACAAGTAAGCCCAGCTGTGATTTCCATAATGAAACCACCAAGAAATCCTCCAGATTGTGTCTTTCAACAACGTAGAGGATGTTGCCTGTAAGGGTTTTCGTCCTCACAAACCTGAGATAAACCAAGTTCAATGTCCAAAACCACAAGGGTTTTGATCATAGAAAATAAAATAATCTTCATGTCCCAAATGAGCCCCTCAAATGCCTTTTTATACTTTTTTTCCTTACTCTCCAGAAGCTTCTATTTTAAAATTCACTTTTTAATTAAAACTCCATTTTAGCTCTAAAAAGACCTTTTAATTAAAATAATGATAAATTGACACATAAGATCCCTATTTAATGTATCCATAATTTAACACATCTCATTCCGGTTCCGATGAGCTATAACACTAAGGTGCTTTTAAAATATTTTAAATAATATTTAGCAACCTTAGTAAAATAATTAAATAAAGCTATTAATACACTCATTTTGCGGAAACTGCTGGAATGCATCGGAATTGAAAACTAACTGCACTGGTGTGATCCCGATGAAGAATAAAGATAGACGGAGCTAACCGAGTGACATACTATAAATAGACACCTTCGCCAATGTAAAATACCCTTTAGAAATGACTGAAATTTTTTGTCAATTTAGATATGATTTCTTGCACACTTCAATTAAATAACATCACCAAATGAACAAGGAATTGTAGCATATCAAACCCACATCAACTTTGCATATATGAAACCAACAAATAAATGAAACATGAAATGTCAAGTGGCTGGAATTTATTTCAATCCATGTCTGATTTTATATCAGACTTAATTATAAATCAATATGAAGCCCAAATACATCAAACTTTGCATACAAATATAGCCCAAAGCCTCTAGAATGATGATGGATATCAAATGGACACAAAACAGTCTTGAAAAAGTTTCAATAAATTTCTGATATAAACTTTCTGTATGCTGATATGACTGCTGAAAATGAATTTTTAACCCAGCCAAGGGTTTACAATGAAATATCATGAAATATCTCCTCCAAATGCATTCTATGGATGCATAGGAAGGTCTTCTATCAAGCACAACTCTTCAACCTTCAAACCCTTGATCAAATCCACCTAAAAAGCCCTGAAATTCCAATGTAAAGCCGCTGTTATAAAAATCAGACTCTACTATTGCAAAATCAGACCCTGCAAAACATGAAAATACCATCCAAAATGTACTCCAAATTCACTAAACTACCTTGGTAGTCAATCCTCTACACCAAGAGCTTCAAATAGATATCAATATCACTTCCATACTCTTCAAATAACCTGCAAATTTAATCCAATGATGAAATCTATATGACATCTCACAAATTGTTATGGGATCATCACCACAACATTCAAGGGATCATCTCCTTGAAAAAAATAACTAGAAAATGCAATTTCCAGCTAAAATAGATAAAATGCAAAAGCTTACCATAAGATCAAAAGTTGCAAAATAAAGCTCAAGTCATCTATTTAAACTCCTCAAGCTTGGACATCCATCCTCTTGGCAATTTTGGAATGCATTTTGAAATCCATCAATGAAAATCAAGGAATTGGAACAATATTGAATGATCTTCACCAAATATGCTTTCATTTAAAACAATCTTCAATTATTTTAAATGAATTTACTCCTCTATGGATCGATCCTCTTGGGCAAGGCGTTTGAACTCAAGCATTGAATTTTTTGATTTGCAATCATTTAAAATCCTCTTCACTGCTTAGGCAATCAGCTACATGCATTTAATTTTGTATTTGAAATGCATTTAAAAACCTTCTAACCTCCAACGAATCCTTTCCATGCTTGGGCGATTGCATTTGATATTAACATTTGCATTTAAAAACTTCTTTTCCTTAGCCGCCACTGCTCCTTGCATGAGTATCAATTTAAAATGCTTACTAAACATTTTAAATGAGGTTGTTATTTGAACGCCTTCCTCAAGGCCGTGGGCACTTCCCTCAATGATGGTGAATGCACTATTCAATGTCTTCAAACTTTGGCGAATGGGATTTAGCATTCCTCTATGCAAATCGAACACCTCAAACCTAGTCGTTGGTTCCAAAAGCAAGGCTCAAAACAAATAATATTAAATATCCTTCATGCATCGATCCATATACCTTGGTCTTTGAACTTGAATTGGGCCCATCTTTGACTTGTCAATATTCCTTCACCAATAGGTCCTACCTGGAGCTATCCATATTTACATCATCTCCATACAAAATAGATTAGAAAAAATGTAATTAAAGATTTCATTTTCCCTCCTTATTTATCAAATTCAAATTCAAATGAATGAAAATACAATCTTAATATTGCATTTTCCATATAGCTCAAAATACACTAGTTAAGCTAACTTTCCAAATCTCCATGTGTAGAAGCCAACTCAACTAGCCAATTATTCCCTTACCAATGCATTAGCCTACAGGAATAGATAATAGGCTAACCAAATATCTCCATGTAACATCACTCCAGAATTGGGGACATGACATCCAAGATTCTTGGAGAGCACACTAGAAGCCAGAAATCACCCCAAAAAGTGGCATATGAATCCTCTAGACCAATTGAGCTCATTGGTAACATTAAATTACCCTTTTGATCAAGCCGACATGAACCCAGAAAGCCATCTCCAACTGCAAAGCAAGAGAACCCAAAAATGGGGACATTACAGACCTGCAATCGTGTTGACTACTCCTAATCCACATCCAAGCTGCAGTAGTAAATTGTAATGCTATATATGCATATTCTTAAGATGTACAATGGGTTCATTGTTTATTGTTCCTTGGGTCTTTTGGTCTTTGAACCAATTTATGTATCAACTGTAATTCTAGCCTCCATGATCAATATAAGTATTTTTTGCCTTTGTCATATGCTTTTGCACTGTGTATTGTTGGAAGACTTTGGACTTTTGTGAACCACTTGTTCCCTATAGTTTCAGTCTTTCTTAGCCTCTGCATAAGTTTCGTGAGTATTGTGCATATATTTACCAGCTGTTCTAAGATCATTTTGTGCATGGAAAGCTGGTCCAGAAGTTCTTCAACTAATCTTGGTGTATCACCGTATTGTTTTCAATCTTTCTCCTTCTCCCCCTACCCCCCCTTTCCTTTGGTGATTGTTAGATTAAGATTAGTTGTAGTTTAGCTATTTGAGCTTTAGGTTTAGAGAGGAACCAACCTTCTCTGGAGGTCTCATCTCAACAGCAAGGCCCCACACCTTGAGATCATTCCCATTGTGTTTCATGTGACAACATGTTGGAAAAAAGAAGACAAAACAAAATAAGGGTTGCCATTATGAATTGCCACTCTGTAATATTCCCTCTTTTTTACAACATTCTTGACATGTCCGAGATGTGGGAAAGTGTTATATTGATTCTAATAACAACTATGCAATGATATTGCTATTTTTGTTTTCATTACAATCGGATGGGTACTGCTGATTAGGTTCTTGACTGCCTTACAATTACAGGAGTTTGAAATCCCTTCTAATGTGGTGGTGGGATTATGGGACTTTATTGAGAAGACTAATGTTCTTTATGTTGAGGTCTCCTACCAATTTCAATTTACAAATCTGAGACCAAGATATCGACAGGTTTTTGAATCTTTCCTACATCCCTCTCCACAAAAAGTTCCATCAAACTTTTGTTATTTGTTTTACAACCTGTTTGAGAATGGGGAGCAATGCGAGTAAATATATTGGCAGAGCATGAATAACATCTTGAAGGATCTGAATTCTTTCTACAAAAGAAATCCAGAAATGAGTCCATTTAGCCAGCTTGAGCTTCATCTAACTAATAATAGGTTCCCATAGGGTCTTTGTAGCTTTCAAATGAAGCAAGAAGCTTAGATACTTCAAAGTTAGTTTGCCTTCTAAAACTCTAGAGTATTGAGAACTTCTCTTTTCCTCGAAGTAGGGATATTAACAAATATGATATACGATTTGTTTTTATTGACCTGCTGCCCCAACACCTGTTAGTGTAGGTTTTTATTTCCTTTATCTAACTTTTTCCTAAACTTTTAATTAAGCTTGCTTAGGTTATTAGTTGTAAGTAATAATGTGAGTGGAGTGAGTTGTTTGTAACTTCCATAGGAATTACTCTTTCCTATTTTGGATATTCTGCAGTTACACATTCTATTGGTTGTATTTGCCTCTTCCTCCCTCTCACATAGTCTATATGTACTCACTCACCTAGCATGTATCTTATTGAATTCATGCTATTGTGAACTTTCTTAATGCTCTTTTGCTTCTTGAGCATCTACATATCTCTTTGTGGAAACTAACTATGTTCAACTATTTTGGTTTCAGTATCATTTGCTAGAATAGTTTCATTGTTTCTATTTAGTGCATTAAGTTTTGGGTAGCTTTAGGTTATTTTTGAATCTAACATGGTATTAGATCCATTGTGATTTTGAGGGTAGGCACTCCGTTTCATATTTTTGAGAGATTCGGAGGGGGCTAATCACTTTGCATGCATTTTTCCTTAAAATCAAATATGCTCTTCTTTTGCATCTTTGGATGATATGGAGAATCAATAAAGTTTGATGGGAAAAAAATATTTTTGGGGTTTCATTCTTAGTATTTTGCAATTTGGGTGTGAGCAACTTTTCAATAATATGGGCAGCATTTTTGGCTATTCCATTCACCAAGGAGACTCAAGAAAGTTAGTTTTGACTTTTATTTTTCTCAAATTGGAGACTAGGAAGCCAACCTACAATAGAGGGTTTGAATGTGCTCATTGGCGAACAACTTTTCTTCTGGGCATTTTGGGACCATATTGAACAATGCCATTGTGTTTGGAAGGTGTCAAAACCCTACAATCCATTCAAAGTTCCAAAAAAAGCAAATTTATTTAGCCCAAAGAAGTTTGTAATATCCCACCCCCTTATGGTTTTCTGTGGTTTAGTTGAACCTGGTGCGTTTTGGTGTTTTTTGCATTGACATAACACATGCATGTACATATATTTTCGATAATAACAAGAAATAACAATACCCAGTTGCTTGAAATCAATGGAAATGCATTATATTTCATAAATGAACAATACCCATGAGAAATATAAGCGAGTACATCAAGATACTAACATACCCATTCGCTGTCCAAGAAGTACATGGCTGAAAATGACTATTACAGCAGTTCGAAGCTTATGAAGCCCCTCCAAAACTATACAAACTCAGATTATCACATCAGCACAGCAAGGTACAGCATAAACAAGGGTGAATCGCCTCTATTGGAGGCCTGCAATAACTTCAAACCCAACAACTGATGCAATAAATGAAGACCCACGACCCTAAAGGGACTGGTACGGCCAGAATGAAAGGAACAGCAACAGATATGGTCTCTATACACCTCTAAGTATGCAATTCAATCTCCTTCAGCTAGTGCGACTGGAATGAGAGAGGTCTGTGATTACCAAACAACTTCAAAACTCCCTTTTCTATGGTACGGCTTTGCTGATATCAACCAACAGCAATGTCACAACAATGAATGCCTTTGAAATGCCACTATAGCCCTTGTGTAAGGACAGCAGTATGCACACGTCCAACCTAGAGAAGCAAACTCAACATTGAAACCCTCTTTAAACACTCAAAATCCCCCTCATGAAGTACGGCCCTACTGAGCACAAGTACAGCCTGTTGGGAGGCTAAAAACACACACAATCACCTTCAAACTCACAGTTAAAGCCTGCAATGTATTATTCAATAATATCCAACAATTATCATGCCGAAAACTTCGAGATATGTCAATAAAAATCACTTCGCAACAAGTCTGCAATCCGCCATTGAAGCACAATTGTAACCTCTGAAATGAGATCACCAAAAACACCCTAGAGATGTCTTTCAACCCCGCAGGTGCTCAAACCAATGAAGGATTTCGTCTTCATAGGTTGCTAGTTCAAAACCCTAGCATAGCCAGAGAACAAAGCTCATTTGATAAATTATGCAATGGTAAGGAGCAAATGACCACTTTTTCCATATATTTTCCCTTTTCCTCCAAACACCACTTTTGGGGGTATATTTTAATATTTTAAAGTTTCTTTTTCCCAAGCCTTGGGCGCCCACACCTAAACATGACTTTATTCACTTTAATATTCATTAAGTCCTCAATCAATAATAAGTCACTTTATTAAAAGATATATTAAGTTATATATTTAATTTAACTTACATGTATCGATTAATAAATAATATTTCAAATGGTCTCTGCAGATGAGTTCCGTAGTACCGCTGAGCTAGCCAATGGAACAATGACTAATTCCAAGACCGTTGCACCGACTTGCTCTGAGTCCCGTGAGCCCCTGCTAAAAATATTTTGGCCAAATGGCCCAAACTCACTCCAGAAAATGCCAGTTAATACATCCCGCCAAAAGAAGTCCAACTCATCACTCCATGAAAGCTGACTAAGCCTTGATGAACCAATTCTTCGTGGGTTCCCTAACCCCCCCTTGTTAGCCTACGGGAACCCGTGTAGTAGACTAACCTGATGTGTTGTGCTAGCCTAGGAAGGGGACATTACAAAGTTGTATGGCCTCCCTAAACAATACCATGTAGATACATTTTTTTTAAATTCAAAAAAAATCAAATTGCACTTTTTTTTTAGTTTTTAAATTAAAAGAATTATTTGAAGGGGCTAGCGACCCCCTTTGGAAAGGCACTACAACCCATTGTGGCCACTACAACCCCAAAAGGGGACCATAGGCCTATTGAGGCTCAGCCCAGCTAGCCCCTATGAGCTACCACTTTGCGGCCACTCAATTGCCACCACTCCCTGGCCCATGCCCCACCTCCGCCTACATTACGCCACCTCTATCAGGACAACTCTACTCTGCTGCCACTAGCAACTCTCTGCCTAAAGCACCACCACAACTCAGCCCATGTACCACCTACACTGGTGGAGCCGCCCACCAACCACCACGGCACCACCAAGGGCTGGGACACCCTCCCATTGTAGTTTTTACTCGAGAAGTCAAACTTTGGGAGGCTCGTTCTTAGCCATACAGAGGTATTTTTTGGTGCAATTTCTTTGAAATGGGACAAAATTTCGTGCTCTTTGCAATGGTGTAATTAGTTCTCAATTTTGATGCTCTAGTTTTCCAAAAATCACGTTTCTTAGAGCTTTTGATGTGCAATTCCCATTTTGAAACCTTCGAAGGGCCATATCTTGTGCAAACAAGCTCCTTTTTAGGTCCTATTTTTCTTGGAAGTGCATATTTTCCACATACTTCACATTGGTGGTCTCTATTTCTTCTCATTCTACATTTGAACTATATTTAATACATTGTTCTCTATTTTGAGAACCTGAAAACATATTAGTACTATAAATGCACTAATGATAAAGTGCCAAATTATTGTACTTGTTTGGGGGTCTTTATGGGGTTATTGTAAATCACAAACTAAAATAAAGTTCCACTTTTTGGGGGGATTTTATCATGGATCTTAGCTTCCATTGTTATGTTGTCAAGCTAAATTTAGAGAACTATTTTGTCCAAGAAAAAACGGATACAGAATCACTCCATTATGTATGATCTACTACCCTATCTCCTTGTACTATCATTGGAATCATTCCTAAGACAAGTGACTCTTGGCAGAACTTTGAATGGGGAAATAATGACATGCTCTATAGACTAATATGTCTAGCTATTTATAAGGATATTATGCATCACATTGAGTACACAAAGTGTCCTTTCACTGCTTGGAACATCATTCAACAGTTGTATGGAAATCTTGAATCTTCATCTACAAGTGATGCTTCCTTGGAGAACTCTTCACAAGTGGATAATATCGAGACAATTTTGCCTCCTGATACCTCATCTATAGTTGACATTCCTCATGTACCTATTTGCTTCATTAGAGTTTAAAGTCGCTTCTTTGAGGGCTCCCAATGATTCTCTGCAACAAGATTCTACATGTCTACAAGGTCCACTTCATTGGGAAGTCTACTTACTAGACATTTCACATATGTTCATGGACTCTCAACTTTCAAATCTTGATGACACTATTGAGGACTTTTGTCTTCTCTTTGATGACAACTCTGATAGAGTTGTATCTTCTTCTCTAGATGTTTTTTCTTTGCCTCTACATGCTTACATGGTGACATAGCTTGCAATTCTTAAATCCCGTGATTCACCTTCGTCATCGTTCATGTTGACACCTTTTGTAGTACCTAGTTCTTGGTTCAATTCTCATACCGATGTTGGGAGCCATTATGAGTCCTATTTGGTACTTGATTTGATTGATCAGCACTTGTCACAGGTTAGCATCGGCTTTGTTAAACAACATCTGGGGACATCTTACTCTCTTTTGGGGGGTTCTCTCTCCCTTTCCTTGAGGGAGCATCTTTGTACATGGGTAACCTATATGGCCTCATTATCGGGACCCATTTCTAGTTCTCTTTCTTCTTGGGGGGGCCTTTTCTCTTTGGATGTAATGAGGGTATATATAAACCCTCTTGCTCTCCTTTTCATACTTCCTTGTTGCCATCTTCTATAGTTAGGACTAGGGCTCGTGATCGGACTTTGGCACATCTAAGCACTGACCTAGAGATATGTGAGCATTTTCTAGAGATCTTTCTTTTTCCTCCCTTCATTCCACCTTTGGAGTGGGCATTCAACAGACTTGCATCTTGAGGGTTCTTTCTTCAAAAAAGGAGATGCATTGTTCGATGCGGAGGGACCTACTTCAGCACTTGTTATGAGACCATTTGCAACTACATTCTTTCTCTACTATGTGGAGTTATTGATCTTGCAAGGACATCAAGAGACTGCTTTGTTTGGGGGTCTTGCATGGTCTTCCTCCTCTCTATCTTTTTGGGGAGGTCTTATCCCTCTCTATTTAGGGGGGTCTATTCTCTCTTTGCTTGAGGGGGCTTCTTCTCTTTGGGGGGATTTCTATGTACATGGGTACCTCATCAGGCTTCATTTGTCGGGGACCCATCTTTTCATCCACCTAAACTACACTTAAGGTGGGGTGTTAGTGTAGGTTTTTATTTCCTTTATCTAAGTTTTTCCTACACTATTAATTAAGCCATTGGAGTGAGTTGTCGACATCTTCTATAGGAGTTACTCTTTCTTATTTTGGATATTCTAGAGTTAACCTTTCTATTAGTTGTATTTGCCTCCTCCCTCTCACATAGTCTATATATACTCACTCACCTAGCATGTATCTTATTGAAATTTGAATCCATGCTATTGTGAGCTTTCTTAATGCTATTTGGCATCTTGAGCATTTGCATATCTCTTTGTGGAAACTAACTCTGTTCAGTTATTTTCGTTTCAGTATCATTTGTTAGAATAGTTTCATTGTTTCTGCTTCATGCTCTACATTTTGGGCAGCTTCAGTCTATTTCTGTATCTAACAACACCATCTGCAATTTAGAGAGGAGATTATTAAGTTGTATTTCACAAATAATCTATGTGGAAAAAAGGAGCACATCATTGGCAAAATGATAATTTGAGTATTGCGACTGTAATATCCCTTGACAATTCTGACCTCAAACTGCTGATTAACTCTTCAAGGAATATTGTCAAACACTTCGCATACAATCTCTATGCTTGGTGTTTCTGAGTTTCAGTCTGATTATGCTTGCTTGAAATGATGTCAAAGGTAATTTAAAAGTTTGCAATTGATTACTACTATGTCTAGGCAAAGAACTAAATGCATATGCAACTCTCTTTTGACTTTTCAAATGCATATGTATGAATTTTATATGAAAAATGTGCACCTACAGCCAACTGACATTATGACAAACATTTGGCATGCATACTTATATGATAATCTAGAGCTCAATTTGATATAGGCATTACATCAAACAATTGGCATGCAACTTGCTCTTCCTTTATTAAATGCAATTCCAAACACAATGAGACTATGAAGTGCCAAGACTCTTGGCTTACAATGACTGTTCAATACAATGCCCAGGTCTGATATTAATGACCATCTACAGCAGAAAATACATATACCATTCTAAATGCTAAGAAAATGCATGATCAATGTAAGGAACCTGATTTTGCAAATTATCTACAATGATTGATACAAGCAGGAAATGCAGAAACTGTTTGAAAATGTGAAACCTGGAAATAAAGATTTGCCTGTGGAACTCTTGAGAAATTGCTGCAGCTTAAACTATTGAATTTCCCCACATTTTAATGATGCTACAAGCTTTATCCAACCCAGCTGCCACCAATTGAGAAGAAATCAGACCAAAGTGTGAAGTGATCTGCCCTAGGGAATGACATCCCTAGCCTAGACTGTACGGCCCTTGCAGCAATTGATATTCTTTCAAAACTCATTCATAAATGATGGTATTCAATGGCATTTGCTGAATATGATCAAGCAATCAAGTCTGAAATGTTAGCATCCAAAAACTTCTGTTAATCTCTTCAATTTTGCACAAATAGAACTTCTGAGTGAAGCTCTCCTAATGACTATCTTCAATGGGTCTTTCACCACCTCAGAATAGCTGCAACACTGAAGAATGTATCGTTCTTCAATGGCTGATATATAGAAACCCTTGTCTTCTCCAAAAAACCACAAAGCAAATTCAAGTGATCATTCAATAATAATGAGATCTATTTGCTTTTTGGAGGCCTTTTATACTTCTCTCACATGGCACGATTTCCCATGTTGCCTTTTTAACATTTAAATGATATTCATTATTTGCTTTTGTTGACTATAATATATTTATCCAACATGAGGCATGCTTTTTAATTAAGTATTAATTGCACATCAACATTAAATGGCCCCCACTTTTATAAAGTTATAAATAACTTTATAATCTCTTTTAATAATTAAATATCATTTTAAAGCCATTAAAATATTAATAACTCATTAAATACTTATGATTTTCCAATTCCGTCTGAACAAGGAGGTTCACCATGGTACCCTCAGGTTCACCATGGTACCCTCTATGTATCCAACCGCCTTACTAAAAATAGTAGGGGTCCCTCTCTATCAACCACTGATTCACTATAAATAGTAAATCCTCATTATCTGATCAAACCAATTGAGTAAGGGATCGACACTACAATCAAGGCCTATCCAGGTGCCCTGCTATATATAGAAACATTGACTCTCCTGAAATGGTGACTTACTATAAATAGTAAGTGTGAGGAACTGAGTCAAACGAAGGCCAATCCTGAACCAACTGAGTTCCGGAGAAGGAAACACTCTGATAACTGCCAATCAGGACCCCCTAACCATCTGCATTAGCCTACGAGGGTCAGGAAATAGGCTAATCCTCTAAAAACTGATGCTCATGAAAATGGGGACATTACAGCAACCCCTTTCAATGGCTAGGAGCCCAAGTAATTAGCCTCTTTCTTTAGCATCTGTCAATAGTCTGCAAAGTGTCTCCCTCACAATTATGAACAAGCATGGGCTGAGTAGATCCCTCTGTCAAAGGCCTTCGATAGCAGTAAAAGGCAGGCCTGTATTTCCATCACAAGGGATGGAGTATAAAAGTGTTTTGGGACAATATATTTTTTATGTAAAAGAAAGTATCTCCTTCTGTCATATTTAGAAATTTATATCAGGAAGTATTAGCCTAAGCTCTTCACCATTATAAACTCTAAACCTTGTTGAACATGTTAAAAATACATACTTATCTGCAATAATATATATGAAACATTGCATAGATACAAAGAATAGTTTCTTAATACATCTATATGTGTCTGACCCTAGCTAACTCCTATATTCTTTGATTGGTCTTTTGCAGTGTTCCTTGGGGACGGGTCCCCTAGGAATTTCACACGCTCCCACTAGGCAAAACATCCTAGGAACATGGGGACAAAACATCCCCCCGCCGTCCCTGTAAAAAAACATATTTTGGGGACGTCCCATGGATGCCCCTTGCAGAAAGGAAACATCCCCTAGGAACGTCCCAACAATACAGGACTTCAAAATGTCTCGAGGATGCCCTGTAGACCAGTGCGGGTCAAAAAAAGAAAGCCCTAAAAAACAAAAACAAAAATTAAAAAACAAAACGCCATTAGTTAAAAACAAAAATGAAAATGAAAGAACTGGAACTCTGCTCTCGGGATGAATCTGCACCTTAACATTTGGAAATTTCAATTTGTTCTTGGGATTGAATCTGCACCTTAACATTTGGAAATTTCAGTTTGTTCTCGGGATTGCATCTACACCTTAACGTTTGGAAATTTATGTAACTTTGGTGAATACCATTGCTGCACAATTTTAAATTTATAACATTTATATTTATAATGTTAATAGTTAATACTTATATTAATATAGTAAATAGTTAGAATATTAATATTAATATTAATATTTATAATATTATTATTATTTGTATTTATAATATTATAATATATTTATAAATTATAATATTTTATAAATATTAATATATTATAATTTATAACACCAAATATTAAATATTATACACAAATATATATATATATAGTCGTCCCCTCGCCGTCCCCAAAAATTTTCAAAAAAAATTGCCGTCCCTGAAAACCCGTCCACATGTCCCCCCGTCTCGGAAACCTGGAGAAACACTAGTCTTTTGTGAACAACCAGTTGGTACTCTGTTCACCACCTATCATAACCTAAATTATTACTTATTAGACTCAATTTCTCAAATTTAGTTCAAATTTGTCTGGACTGCTTGCCCTTAAAACCTGTCTAATAATTTCTCACAAGAATACCTTAATAGTGCTTAGCACAATAGTTCTTTTCCCAATTGCTCAACTCAAATGCCATTCTTGTAATCCAAAAAAAAAGTTATTAGAACCCAAAAGAGAACATGCCCCACTTATCAATAGCTAATGAGATTTTAAATATTGTCCGAGTGTAATACAAATCCAAAAGATCCTCCAAAGAAGTATTGCAAAAAATTGTCTCCATGATTGTGTACTTCCCACTTGTTTACACAAGTAACTCAGAAAGAAAAATTGCAATTAGTTCCTGGTATTAAGAGACAGTACCAATGGCAGAATCCTATAGATATGTTAGAACAGTATTATGTGCATGTACAAACCAGTTACTAAGATCAGCTATCACTCTCTTCTGGGAGATTAGTTCACTTTCACTAGTCTTAGTCACTGAGTGGACAACAAAACATATTTTGTTTTTCTAAACTAACCACCAGCTATTCATATCACAGAAGTGAATTCTTGAAAAAGTATTCATGTCAACGAATGTCTTCGCCATCAAGATTTGCAACCAATGTCGTGTTGGATAATATTCCAAACAAAAATATTATTTTCTTGGCTTCCTTAACCCAATTGCATGAGCTTTACTACAATGTCCCGTTTTTGGCAAAGATGAAGAATGACTTGTTATGATGCCCTAAGGTGGAGCGAACCAATTGGAGATGGGAAAATAGAGGAAAATATGGAAATGACCTTGGATAATTGTATGATGCCTTAGAAAATATAAAAGAACGCAAAATAAATTCCTTGGATGATGGATGACCTAGGAGAGGTCAAAGAAGGTATTTTTGAGATCTCAAAGAGGTTCGCCCAAATTGGGAAAATTATTATAAAATAATAATTGGTATTTTCCTTGTGTAAGGTGGCTAGAAGGTGGTCAGCCTAAGGAGATAAAATAAAATGTTTATTTTGTGATTTGGGCGCCCAAGAGGAGGTCGGCCCTAGGAGAGGGGATTTAAGTAAGAATGCAAAAGCTAGGTCGGCCTTGAGGAAGGAGTGAAAGAAACATGTATAAATATAAGTTGTTGGAAGACATTTCATCATACCTTACATTCATATTTTCTCTTGGAGTTTATCTCTTGGCTGCAACGAAAGTTGGGCTTGAATCCAAGGACAAAAACCCTTGTGATTCCAGGTGAATTGGACAAAAACCTAATTCATCTTGTGGAGGTTTCGTGACGGAAGCCTATTTGCCCTTCATTGGTGATCTACGGAGTTTGGAGCTGATTTTGCATATTCAGATTTTCAGATCAAAATTGGAGCAGCGTCTAATTGGCAAGTTTGTGATTGCATTTGACCTGGGCTTAACCCTAGCATTGAGCGCCACCATTCGGGAGAGGGGCAATTTGGTTTAGAGGGCGAAATTGGAGATTGGAGCCTATTTCTCATTGATTAAGGTTCCATTTTCATATCAGTTTTGGAGCAGGTCTGATTCGCCAC
This sequence comes from Cunninghamia lanceolata, assembly GCA_027924645.1. Lineage (NCBI taxonomy): Eukaryota > Viridiplantae > Streptophyta > Pinopsida > Cupressales > Cupressaceae > Cunninghamia > Cunninghamia lanceolata. The sequence continues at coordinate 7,988,830 of BSBN01000209.1, forward strand.
CTTTGGAGCAGCATTCTTGGTGCTTGATGATATCATTGCATTAGGGTTTATCCCTAAACTGAAGCGCCACTATTTGGAGGAGTTCGCTAGGTTGTTGTGGAGTCATTTAACATTTTGGAGCAGCAAACCCCAGCTGATTTGGAGCAGATCTGAGCGCCTCATTTGGAGCAGCATATTTGGTGTTTTTGTGTTCATTTGCATAGGGTTTCAAGCCCTAGACTTTGGCACCACTTCCTAGGAGGGAGATTTCACCATTTGCCACTCTTTTTGGTATGTATAAACCCTAGGGTTTAATCTGGTTTGGAGCAGCAGCATTTTCTGGGCTTGTTTGCCATGTTTGAAGCCCATGCTTGATGTAATTTCAGACTTCTATATTCAGATTCATAACAGCAGATTGGTTTCCAGAATTTCTGACTTGTTATGTTCATTTGATGGTCATATGTCGTGTATTTCATGTGGTATTTCATCTCTGATTTTGGGCGAATCATTTGGCATGATATTTTGATGTGTTTTGATATTTTATATTGGCTGTTATAAGTGTTTAATCGGTCTGAAAATAAAAATCAGAAATCAGAAAATTAGGGTTTGAGCAGAATTCAGAAAATCAGAAAATTAGGGCAAAAATCAGAATTTCAAAATCTGAATTTTAGGGCAGATCCCCATTTGGGATATTGCAGTTACATTATTCATTGATTAACCGTTAATGTTAACTTTTTGAATTTAATGTGCCTTTGATCATAAGAATCTAAAGCAAGCAAGAGTAAGAAATGAAAAGCCGATGGATATATCAGATTTAAGCTTTCATGCTAATTCAAATTTCTACATTAAGAGTGCTTTTTCATGACCACGTCAAGCCTTTTTATATTTTAACCATTGTTATTTTCTTTGATAATCCAGGAAGAGTTTAAAATATTCAAATTTGTTAAAATCCATGCAAATGAATCCAAATTTTCCTGCACCTGGAGACTCAAAATTCTCAAACTAGTAAACACTTTTGTCAAAAGCTATTAAACAATAGCCAATGCCATTACAATTGATTACTAGAGAATAGAAAATACCTGCATGCCACATTCTATGGATATTGTTCGAGAAGTGGATTCTCCAAATGCTGACAATTTTGAAATCCAATAGCCAAGGGCAAATGCAGCTGCATGTAGAATTGCAACTGGCAATATAAGTTGTCCTCCTTGCGCCTTTAAAACATCCGATACTTGTCCAATCTGTCAATAATAGCAAGAAATATATTCAAATAATATTTGAATAATTCGGACAAAAGTACCACCACGAAATATCCTATATAAGACTATAAGTTGTCGACTTCTATGTAATTTCTTTTGCATGGATACTTACAGGACTAGCACAGAGCAGAGTTGTCAGAAGAACACCAACCAATGGTGTGAAAGTTGTTATCTTCTCCGTGAAATTTGGAAAGTATTCATGTGACAGTACTGGAGGGGCGGAACAATTCCATGAGTTAAATTATCCCAACCAGAATAACTAACTTCACAAAACAGTCTCTCTCATCCAAAGAAAGAAAGCTATTAAACTATGAAAAGTGTCTAAGATGAAACATCTGACCTCCAATTATAGTGGGCAACAAGACAACTTGGAATGTGCTAAGGGCCAGACCCTGTTCCAACAAGGAAAAGAATATCCAACACTAAAATAAATGCACCAATATCTCAACTAAATACTGAAATTGATGAAACAGATGAATTTCAAACAAGTTTATATTCAACATGATAATTTATTCATTGTAATCATTATTCAAAATCCTGAAAGAAAATCAAAGCTGAGAATTGTGTCCCATATAAAATTGGTGAAATGGAGAAAAGAGCTTATATTCAACATGATAATTTATTCATTGTGATGATCACCTACAAATAAAGAATTAATCATTCTTCTACTGAAAGGAAATCATAGTTTAGTATTGTGGTCCACACCATAAATCTTTTTTTCTTACCGCTGCATCAACTGGAACTAGCTGGCCTGCAAGAAGCTTGGTAAGGAGCGGAGTCATCACAATAGCACCAATGGTTGAACAACTGCAAAAAAGCAACTAAGATGCGAGATGTGAACAATGACTTCTGCCAGATTAGAATCAAAGACATCCCACTAATATTACAGAATTTTTTAAAAGGATGAATCATAGTATAAAACTGAGATATCCAAACTATACCATGCTATTCTACTAATCTCTATCCTACTACTATTTAGAAGACAAAATTATTGAAGAACATGCTTAAAAGAATTTATCTAAATTTGAAAAAAAATTGAAATTACTTTTGAAATAAAAGGAAAGAGTGATCACCTTATACTATCATTAAACAAAATTGTAGGGTATGGCAAATAGATGTGCTGCTAGTGGCCATTATATACACGCTGAATGGGCTCTTAAAAAGTTAAAACATTCACATGGAACAGGAGATCACTCAAGGAAGATGATGCATCATACAAGCTAACACACTTGAAATTTACATTTTCTAGTTTCCTCAGCACTTGTAATTTAATATTGCAGTTTAACGTTATCACTTATCAGAACATTAGAAGACCTTTATCCAGAATTCAGTGCTTAGTCACTTCTCAGTGCAACCATTACCACGAAGCTAGTGAACTTGTATTTGTCACCATTATCTACTCACTAATGATAAATGCTATAGCATCATCAACGCATCCTGAGGCAAAGACAGACTTCATAGTTCAAATGGAAACAATTTTTGCTGCTTCTCAAACTCTGAATGTCAAATGATGGGCGTCATAGGACTCTGGAGCCCCAACACTTCGGAGTCCATTATGTTATTTATTGTTCACCATTGCCAAGATCTATAACAGCAGTCAAAAATTCCCCAATGCATCCTTCCTTCAAGTCCATTATATTATTTATTGTCCATCATTGCCAACATATTATAACAGCAGTCGAGGCATGCCTCAAACCACCACTTTGAGTATCTAGCTTACTATGCCTTTTGAGTATCTAGCTTACCATGCCTGGTTAGGCTACTTCCTTTCTTTATTAAAATTATTCTCTCATTATATAAGTGGAAATTCAAGATTCCACTATATATGCTTTAGACCACAAAGCATGTGATGAACATGACACTAGCTATAAACTCAAGGCAGGCTATGTAAGAATTCCCTGGCAAGACAGATAATGGATCATTGAATAACCCCGTCTTTTTATTACTAACTATTGAGAACCATAGTCTGCTTAATATGCATCCAAAATATATGTGTAAGTGTTATAACATAACCCAAGGCAAGTATGATTATGTATATTGTTAAGGGTTTAAGTGTTTCATTAGTTACTGAAGGAGGTTATGTACAGCTGTGCTTTTGCCATTTTGGAATATTAATGCAGAATTTTTTGACTCTAAGAGGAGGCCAACCATGATTTGATAAAGCCTTCTTGTTCCCATCTTTTCCACTGCTACTAAGGTGCTCCTAATAATAGCTCAGGCTGATAGAATCTCAAGCCTCAAAAGAAAAGCAACCAGAAGGTGTCATGTAATATTTAATTAAGGAGAGTGCTCTCAGGAAAGAGCTGACTTCATTGGTGGGAGAATTTGAGGCCCTGAGATTACATCATCGGAGCTCACCAAGTACATTAGTGACGCAGGCGGATGGGTGGAGGAGCTTTCTAATGAGCTCCAAGGCACTTCTAGAGGAGGCTTCCTCTGCTGTTGATTAGAGCCAAGGCAGAACATCTCGGGTTGTAACGGGTATAGACCTTTCTTCCATTTACAAGGGCCTTCTTTCCAGAAACCAGCTGAACCAAAAGCATATTCTGTCAGATGTAGAATTGGAGAGATCCTGGAGGTGTTCAAGATGAGGGCCATGTGGGACACGGAGGACAAAAAATATGAGGAGAAGGTGACTGCAGAGGAGCTGTGACTTGGAGTTGGGAAAAGTGAAGCTGGAAATTAGGGAGCAGCAGTAAATGGTGGTAAAAAAAAGACATGTTTCTTCTCCGGCCGTTATCCCTGCTGCCAAAGGCTCAGATTAGCTCCCATTGTGTTTTGCTTCTTTTTATTTTTTAAATTTCGAAGTGAAAAAAAACATTTGGATGGATTTGTATATACTGCAAGGAAAATATGCTAAGTTGCTCGTTAATGAACCTTTAAGGCTTTAAGCATTTTAGCATAGATGCCAGGCTTCTGTTTGTACTCAAAAAAATATACTTATGCTCCTTAACTGAATATATCTAGCACAAGGTGCTCTTATTTGGGCAGTAAATGCAGTGGATTCTACTATTTTCATAAAGAACCTATTTAACCCTGCTCCTACCGATCCAAAAAAAAAATCTAACATTACAATTTTTATTCATGTATCTAGAGGTTATAGTAACCACTTTTAAAAGTTCATGTTAATCTACAAACATTAAATATAACTTAATAACTCAACATAAAATGTAATATTTTTTTGATATTTCCCTCCTAACAGCCCCCCGTAACATGAAAGTACATGATACTGTTATTAAGCCCCACTTGAGCATAACTACAGAAGAATAATGTTTAGACCAATTTCTAGGTCACAGTTTATGGAACCCTATACTCTTCAGGCTGCATTTCCAGATCCAGAAACCGTACTAGACACCAAAGCTCTATCAAGCTGATCCTACAAATGTGATTTCCAATTACCAGAGAGTAATTCCAACTCGAAAGGGCTATAGTAGGGCAGAAAAATACCTGCATTACTTGGCACCAAATTACCCCTAGACTGACCTGTGTGTCACTGGATTGTTTCTCCTTATTCATAACTTGATGCAGGAGAATGCTGCAGTTCAGTCTCCATAACATAAAAATGCATCATACTGTTACTAAGTCCCCCAAAAGCAAAACTACACAAGACAAAAGTTTAGACCAATTTCTAGGTCACATTTTATGGAAGCCTTCATTCTTCAGTCTCCATTTCCACAGCACCAAAGCTTAATTAAGCCGGTCCTATAAATGTGTGTTTTGGTTATTACTAATTAGTTCCAGCTTGAAATGGATACGGTAGATCAAGAACATACTCGCATTTCTCAGCATCAAATTACTGCTTTATTGAGCTACACATCACTGGATTGTTTCTCCTTGCTTGTAACTTGATCTAGGGAGATGCTGCAGTTCACTCAGCCATTTAGTCAGTCTGGAAAAATTTAGAGGATATACTTAGTAATAACTAAAAAAGAAAAGCATGCAAAATTCACGCATGAATAGATTAAGAGTAAGTTAAGACGTTGTTTAAGTTAGCATGTTAGGACTGCCGTTAGAGTAAACCAAGTCCAGTTGGATTCACATATGCAAGAGTATAATAATTTGTGTGAAGTGTAAGGCATAAGTTTACTCAAGAATGATAATTGTAGAAATTACAAATGCACGTAAGCTCTTTTATATAAGAAGGTGAGATGTCTAAGCAGACAAGTTGGGGTGTAACTTTGAATTAGATGAAGGAAGAAAGTTGGGGTGTAATTTAAGATTGAATGAAGGACTAAAGTACATAGGAAAACTCTCATCTTTGTAGATGTGTGTTTCCTGGACTAGTTTATTTTATTGATAATTGAGGTTATATAGTATTGTGTAATTCAATTTTTGCTTCTTTAATCCCTGCTATCAATAGCTATTATAACTTTCTCAACTTGCAGAAATTTTGTTTGATCGTTTTTTCTGTTTTCGAGGTTTTTTGAACCATTAATTAGGATTTAATATATATTAAATTGTAATGCCAGAATTTCACAATGGCCGAAACAGCATGTTTTAGTTTACTCTTTTTCTAATCTCAGGTATCTATTACAGGAGAAATAAGGTAGTGGTTTGAACTTTGAAAGTTTGCAGGACTGCAGACTACATGATAAGTTCAACAGATATCTACAGAGGCCGCGGTGCCAGTAATCAGTGATTTCTGACAACTGCAGTTATTTCCACTAGGACTTGACCATAACTACAGCTGATTTTTTTTTCTTCCAGCTACAGTGTCCTTTCTTTTAAAATATTTCTCATTGGGTTCCTATGGTCCAATAATTACTGCTGAAATTCCTTTGATTTTCCTCAGGTAGCACAGCATAAAATACGTGTAGTAGGCACCCTGTTAATGGGGTAATAGGAATCAATAGAGATCGTCTTCTTGTTAAATGGTCTCCTACTCCTGATGGCTTCCCTAAGTTAAACTTCAACAGGGCAGATCACAGGAACCATGGTGGAGCTGGGGCAGATGTGGTGATTAGAGATTCTGCAGGCAGTTTTGTCAAGCAGGCATCTTTTTTTCTTGGTTCTAAATCTAATAACGAGGCTGAGTGGGAGGTGGTTGTGCATTCTCTCCCTGGCCCTTTCTCTGAATTGTCAAAGACTTATTGTCAAGGGTGACTCTTAGGTAGTGATCAATGACCTTAGTCATGGGTCCTGTCAAAATTGGAACCTTCGAAGTTTGCTGGAAGAAGCTTCTTCTTTATGTGGGAATGTCTGACATTATTTTCAACCACTATTTCCAAGAACAAAATGGAGCCACCAACTTTCTAGCAAATTATGGAGTAGATCAAGCTCCCTTTTCGACACTAGTAAGTGATCATTTAGACACATGGGTTGGCCAAGGAAGGTTTGTAGGTCATTGGTGCCCCCCTTAATTGAATTTGGCATTGTGGTGTACGTAAGGGATTTTCATTTATTATCCTCAAATGTGTGTGGTGTCCCTTCAAGCTTTTCTTTGGGTGCCTCTTGTTGGGTCCCAAAATAGCTAATCCCAATCCCTAGAACACTTACTCAACCTCCGAGGCCATGGATGTCGTCAAAGAGATGAAAAGAGGGTTCATTAACAAAATAAAGATGATTAGGGGCCAACTGGTAGGAGCGGGTAATCTCCTCTTCAGTTTTGGTTCAACTAGACCATGGAGGGTATTCCGAGAGGTATCCCTAAGCAAGGATTAACTATCATGCAAAAGATATACTAGACAATAACAAGGGCAATGATACCCAAAATGTTGTTCTAAACCTTCTAACTGTCACTAATTCAAACAAAGCTCACTACCTTAACTAACCTCTGTTTTAAGTTGAAAACATCATCATTGCAGTAGTGCAAGATGTTGGTATACATGCAGGTTCTGAAAAGATGAAACACAACTGTTGTCTAAAGGATATACCCTGACTTCAATGCAGAACATGGATGCATATAGAACTATAACTACACTACACTTGGTGTATTGGTTTTGATTTTTAACGAGTTTGGATGATCACAGGCTTCTCGGACCTATGCCTATCCATTGGGCTGCAGAGTCTCATGTTTATCAAAGGAAAACAATTACAAGGAGATGTATGACTGCCTATTTGAAGATTCAGATGCATAAAAACCAATATCAAACCATGAGAATACTTAGTAATCCAACACCATACAGCATTCTTCCATGTGTAATACTGAAATGACCATTTACAAAGCTAGAAATGGATTAAGAACTCTCACATTCATTCAAATCAGATTTTACAATCATACCACTAAATGTGGCAAGAGAAAGCCCTAACTACGATAGAGGTTTCCTGAAAGAACACCTATAGCAGTGGAGAAAAACAATGATTGATATTAAGATTACAATATATTTCACACATTTTTTATAACTGCTTCCTAAAGAACAGAAACTGATCACGGGTCACTACCCTAACTGCCTCTGGACTTCTGGCACCTGTAGAGAGAAATTATGCCCAAAATGACCAACCCTTGGAATGAATTTCAATCTTCTATTTGTAGCTTTCACAACTCGAATCTGATGGAAAAATAGGAGGGAAAACCCCAACAACTCCACCTACCGCAATAAAAACATCAATTTCAACTACCCATTTCGCATGAATGGTGATCTAGAGAGTAGTTGGCGCGTTTTCCCATGTTTCTAGGCCTCTGGCGGGAGAACCAAAAACTTTGGAAAAAGTTCCAAAGTTCCAACGGGTCCCGAGGTCCCATAGGGACTTCCTTTACATCGTGGGTTTCAGGTCATCGGGCGGACGACGAACATTAGGATTGAGTTCTCGGGTTCTGTCAAGTCCCTAAAACCCGAAGGAACGAAAGAGGTAAAAGGAAAAGCGGGAAAACGGGGGAAAGAGGAACAAAAGGAAAAGTTCCTAAGTGTCGGCGAGACCCGAAAACCCAAAGGGACAGCATATACATAAAATATAAAATATAGGTATAAGTGGCATATTTTAATTTTATATTTTATGTATATACTATCAGGATGTTTGAAAGTGGTTTTGGATCCGTAAGAGTTAAACTGTAGATTCTAGAATTTGGAGGATCTCAAAAAATTCAGACTCAGCCAAATTTCAGGGGAAACAACACCAGACACTAGACAACACTAGGCACACAAAAAATGAGGCGAATACACAAGAACTCCTTAAGAAAATTTTGATGAATTTGGCATGATGTTGTAATTTTGAGGCATGGAAAATAGTAGTCCCAACACCTCTTATGTTTGAGGTGTCTTCAGCTTGTGTGGAGTGTATTGAGTTTATCTTTTTTTGCATGCCGGTGTTACTACCACTCTTATTATTGTAGTCTCTTAGTGGGTATCTTTTTCTCCCATTCATTCTCGTTGGTTGCCTTAGTTTGATTGGTTCTTCCTTGGTTATAGTTTTTCTTGGGTCGTCCAACGGCTAAGAAGTAGGTTGGCTTGAAGCATCGAGATCCCTTCCTCTGTGGGAAGGTTTCTAACCATTGGCTTAGAAAGAATTTCCACTACCCAAATTTTATCCCGCTCAATCAGGTTATGACCATTCTAGGTCTGGATGGGGTGGACGACTAAAGTAAGCTTCACTCATGGTAATCAATCATGGAAGATTTTCTTAAAAAGGTGGAAGCCGCCATCCCTTCTATTCAGATTTGCAAATGGGCTTGGTGAAAGCTAAGCCTAGGATGGATGTGGATGTAGATGATTCTATGAGCTCGATAGAGGTTAAAAAGGAGTCAGCGGAGGGTGGTATTTCAATGGCAGCACTTTGTGGTTATTTTCATGTGATCGGCAAGGAACTTTGGTTGTTTACCACTATGTGGAGAATCTCACAACCTTCTATCTTGATTTTCATTTGGTGTTGAAGCATATTTTGGTGGCATGTTCTCAAGGTGTGCTAGAGGTGGAGATCTTACACTCTACCATCCTTGGACAGGCATTTGGTTGGTCGTTTGGAGTGTCCAAAGGAGATCATTCATGATGTCCAGTTTTCTTCCCTGTAATGTCCCCATTTTCAGAGTGATCACCTAATGATGACCTAATTGGCAAGTTTTCACACTTGGCCAATTTTGTAGGGCAAATCAATGATGGACTATGACTTGGCATAATTTTGTGGTAATTTTGATGAAATTAACACTAGTCAAATAATTTGCCCTAATGTAGAGCGACCCACTTGGAGGATGGAAAATGGAGAAAATATGGAAATTGCCTTGGGAAAAATAAAGAACAAATTATAAAGTTTTTCTTGAAGGAGGACGACTTCATTTGAGGTCAAAAGTGTGCTATGACATGTGCCTAATTGGATCGCCCCTAGAGAAGGGAAAGAGGGAAAAATAATATAAAAAAATAAAGTAATAATACTCCTTGTGTGGGCGCCCAAATGGAGGTCGGCTTAGGGGAGAAATAACACCAAAGACAAATCTTTAATTTGTGATTTGAGAGCCAATCTTTGCCTTGAAGAGGTCGGCCTAGTTTGAGAAGGATAAGTGAAATAAAAGATGATTTTAGAGGGAGGTCGGCCAGCTAGAGGAAATAAGATAAATCATGTATAAAAGCAAATTGTTTGTAGGCATTTCTGGAGATCATTCATTCATCTTTTACTTGGAGTTTATCTCTTTTGGCTGCACGAAAGTTGGGCTTGAATCCAAGGACGAAAAACCTTGTGATTCTAGGTGAATTGGACGAAAACCTAATTCATCTTGTGAAGGTTTCATGACGGAAGCCTAATTGCACTTCATTGGAGATTTGTAAAGGAGAAGAGCAGAATTTCATATTCAAATTTCAAGATCAGATTTGGAGCAGCATCTTTGGTGGCATTTGATATTCATTTTGCATTGGGCATTGCCCTAATTTGGAGCACCATCATTGTGAGGGCGATTTGTGGCATTTTGGAGGCGATCTCTACATTGTCTAGGGTTTCCTTAACCCTAATTCCTAGCAGCATTTGGAGCAGACCCGAGCGCCATTTTTGGAGGCTAGTTATTCATCCTTGAGGGTTTCTAAACCCTTGTTTTAGAGCAGCAGCCTAGCGCCACAATTGTAGAGATTTGGAGCATCTTTCTATGTCATTTTAGTATGTACAAACCTAATTATAGGTCTGATTTGTAACAGCAGAGATTTGATTTGCAATTGGGCATGTTTGGCCTATGTTTTGGATGTAAATTCAGACTTTTACATTATGATTTATAACAGCAGAGTTGTCTTCAGAAATTCAGACTTGTTATGTACATTTGATGTTCATACATTGTGTATTTCATGGTGTATTTCACTTCTGATGTTGGGTGAATCATTTGGCATAATATTTTGATGATTTTGGATGTTATATGTTGGCTGTTATAAGTATTTATGCTTCTGAAAATAAAATCAGAATTCAGTCATAGGGTTTAGGGCAGAAAACTAAAGCAAAAAAGTGCAGAAAAATAAATCAGAATTTAGGGTTTTGAGCAGAAATCTAAGGTACAGAAAATTAGGGCAGAATTCAGAAACTTAAGTCTAGAATTTTAGGGGATATTACAGTGGTATCAGAGCTATGATCTTGCCAGCCTAGAGGGTTTGATCATACATCGATTTCAAAGATTGAAGAAGGTATTTTTAGCGCCTTATTTTCGGAGTTGCTAAGAAATTTTATCTTATATGATTGACTTATGAATCATGGAAGATAGAGTGATGGATTCTTTGCTTGTATCTTTTTGGGAAAGTCAAAATAAGTTGATGAGGGATATCCAAAAGTTCTTATCAAAAAGAGAAGACAAGGAGGTAGTCATGAAGAAAGAGGCCACACGAATCATTGAGGAATACCATGGTTTATCAGATGATTTCAAGAATGCAACTCCTCTTGAGGTTCATTTGAGAATACATGAAGAGGGGAATCCGGGAAAGAAAGATCTATATGACTATATCAGAAAACTAAAAAGAGAAAAAGAAGAATCAGAAGTTACCATTGAAGAAAGGATAGAAAGGAAAGAAGAATTACTTGCTTATGATTTGCAGCCTACAAGTGATAATGGGACAGGCAACAATCAGTCAACATGCCTAGAAGTTTGGACTCCTAGCTGCATATGTGGAAGCCCTAAAGAGGATGAAGCCATGTTCACTAGTTCACTTCAGCCATATGAGGATTTGGACAAAGAAGAATCACCTATTGCATGTACAAATGGAGAACACCTAAGTCTTCATGGTGATCACAAGGTTGAAAGGAATGCTGTCCCGGAGTTTGCAAATCCAGCCGTGATGGATCAGCCATTTGAAGGTATAAATTATCCTAATAATTCATTACTTGAGCATAGCATTGCTTCACCATCTCTACATCATAATGGCAAGGATTCAATTTGTACATTGGGTGACCTTGAAGAAGATGTTGTTCATACATATGAAGGCAATTTAGAAATTTTGTTATGTAGTGAACAAAGAAACTTTGATAAGATTGATTTAGCATTGCAAGAGTTGAAGGATCACTTTGTGGTTAAGGAAGTCATAGTTGTGCATACTCTTTCTAGACCAGCCATTGAGGAAGAGCATGATGTAAATGATTCTACTTACTATTATGATGGTGATCCCTTGATTGAGCATGATGATGACCTAGCTTCCAAACATGGATATTGTGGGAAAGATGTCATGAAGATAGCTGATTGTGGGAGGCATGATTATGAGGACAAATCAGAAAAGTTGTATGAAGATGATAGACCCCATGAGTCACATCATCTAGAAGGTCAATTGAAGGCAAATGAAGACATGATTATTGCAGCCCTAACTCATTTGGATAATGCTCATAAGATGATGGCAGAGTATTGTTAGAAGGCTCAAGGGAGACACAAAGGCTTTGAAGAACTATCTCTTGCAGACTTACAGTTACTCAAAGAAGCTTTGGTTGTGATGAAATCAAATTACTTACACCTACTTTCAGATAGAGATCATCTCCTCAAGTTTGATGAGATATACTTTGATGCATTGAGAGGGAAAGAAGATGAAGTTGATAAGCTTAACTTCGAGCTTAAGGTTACCATGGATTCCTTGAAGAGCACTCAAATGGCCCTTCAAGAATCGGAGAGTCAAGTTGATGAGCTTTGTTTGGAGTTGTGCTTGGCACATTCCTCATCATCTACAGCAAAAATTCAGTCTTCTATGGCAGCCACATCTAAAGAACAACAATTCAATATGAAGATTGTGAAGAGTGGACACATGGATGAGGAAATTGATGGATCCCATTGTGAAGTCTTGAGGATGGAAGAGAAAAGTACACATGAAGCTATATCTTGCAGCCATGGGACAGAAGTTATGGCAATTGATACATGTTATTTTCAGTTTGATACATCTTTTAGACCAGCATTTGGTGAAGAGCATTCAACAATGAGGAAGGAGATGCTTGAGGCGGTTGAAGACACTACAAAAAGGTATGACAGAAGTTCTGATTTTCTGATTTGGAACAGCAGTCCCTTACCTTTACATAATCATGAGATAGCAGCCCTAACACATGAGGAGGGTAGTGGTATGGAGTCTTCCAATGTTGACACTCAAGATTTGAGGATTAAACATGATGTACTTGTTGTGGATCCAAGCCAAGAGAGGTCTGATTTTGTACACCATGGCATAGAAGAGGTAAAGAATATCCAAAGCATGTGTGATGAGAGGGATGAGCCTCTTATGATGGTCAAGCATGAGGAGCACTCAGATTTGCATGAACATAATGAGAGGTATGATTCAGAAATTTTTGTTTGTACACATAGTTTGCATCATGAGGATCATGGGTCAACTCTTTTGGACAGCCCATTGAAGGCTCAAGTCTTGGCTATAGATGAGTGTAACGTCCCCTTACTAATCAATTCAGTTTGGTGGACAATTAGCCTATCTAGTGGATTCCCATAGACTAATGTGTTAGGGTTAGGGAACTTTGAGGAGACAGATTATCCAGCGGGATGGCAGTATCAACACAACGCCCCTTTCTAAGATGTTTTTGGTATTTGATAGTCATATGATTTTAAATTAAATAACGATAAGTTATTATTTTATAAAGTTAAATTAAAGATTTAACTTTATCATTATTTAATACATTTTTAATAAAGTGATTATATGGGGCACCTAGGGAGATATAAAATTGTTTTTTTAAAAAGGGTGAATTAAGACTCCTAGGGATGGGTGCTCATGTGGGAGGCATAAGGGGTTATGTTTTATAGTCATATGATTTTAAATTAAATAACAATAAGTTATTATTTTATAAAGTCAAATTAAAGATTTAACTTTATCGTTATTTAATACATTTTTAACTAAGTTGCAGGGTTCTTTCCATACTGCCGCCTTACCCGGACCGGGACGTTTGGGTACGGATTCTGGCCCGGGTCCTCTGTGGGTTCGCCCAGGGTCCTGCCTGGGGCCCCCGGGTTCTCTGTGGGTTCTTTGAAGAACCCACAAAGAACCCGGGGGCCCCAGGCAGGACCCTGGGCGAACCCACAGAGGACCCGGGCGAACCCGGGTGAACCCGCGGCCAGACAACGCCAAAAAGCGCGTTTTTTAATTTTTTTTTAAATTTTTAAAGCATTTCATTAGCATTAAAAACAATTAAAATGCCCTAGTAACCCTAAAAAGCACATTTGAAACTAATAAAACATGAAAACATGAGTTCTTTTCATTCATTCATGCAAACAAAAGGGAGAAAGTTTATTTTTTGTCTCCAAGCCACCATTGTTGGTTCTTGAAGGTTGCTGCCTCTTTCTTCGAAGGTGAAGTCTAGGAGAGTGAAAAAACTACACCAAAAGGGAAGGAAAAGCTGCACAACGAAGATTTAGCTACAAAGGTGAGTGATTTTTGTAATTTTTTCCAAGTTTTCATGAATTTTTTCAAGATTTTTGAAGTTTTTCAAATTTTTTTCAACTTTTTTTTTGGTTTTTTTTTAAGTTTTAGATTTTGTTTGTAAACCTTATATGCATAATAAAGGGGTTATAATGCCCATTTTTTTCTTTTGTTTTGTTGTATAATTTTATACAGAATGGCTCAGAGTTCTGCTTCAGTTGGATCTCTAGACAAGCCGTTTAAAATTGATGCATCATCACCTCTTTGGCGACATACAACCATGATAGAACAATTACCTGGTGGTGGGGGTTATCTTTGGCGTTGTAACCAATGTTTGAAAGAATATAAGAGCTCATATAGTCGAGTGAAAGCTCAATTATGTGCTATTCCCAGCACAGGTATAAGAGTTTGCCCAGGGCCGAATAAAAAAGGGTTGTCAAAGCAACAAATAGTGGATTATATCAAGGAACAAGAGGATGCCGACATGCTAAGTAATAGAGGAAAGGAAAAACTGCATCCTCTTTCCAATAAGGGACCACAAAAATCTCTTGTTTGCTTCACAAAACCGGCTGGCCCACATCCTTTCATGCCACCACCATCTTCTGGAGAAGACACTACTCAATCTGAATCCTGTAAAAGAGGCCCATTGGAAAAAGCCTTCAAGAATGAGTCAAGGGAAATTGCAGATGATAGCATTGCTCATTGCATTTATGCCAATGGACTTCCTTTCAACCTTGTTAGATCACCATATTGGCGGGATATGGTGTCTGCAATTGCCAAGGCACCTAGTGATTATGTTAGTCCTGGATATGAAAAGGTGCGCACCACCTTATTGGCCAAGGAAAAAGCTTCCGTAGAGTTGTCATTGAGGGCAATCAAGGATACATGGATTGAAACAGGAGTGTCCATCATTTCTGATGGATGGAAGGATTGCAAAAATAGGCCACTAATTAATGTCATTACAATGTCGCCTAAAGGGGCTATGTTTTTGAAAGCGGTTGATTGTGAGGGGCAAGTGAAGGATGCAAGCTTCATTGCCGATATCCTCATACAAGCCATTGACATGGTGGGCCCTGAAAACGTTGTCCAAGTTGTAACAGATAATGCTAAAAATTGTAGGGCAGGTGGTTCAATAGTGGAGGGTAGATATGGGCATATTTTTTGGACACCATGTGCCGTTCACTCTCTCAACTTGATGATGCAAAAGATTGGCACACAAATTGAGTGGGTCAAGGAAATCTACACAGAGGCTGAGGAGATTCAAATGTTTGTGACAAATCATCACATGTCACAAGCCATCTTTAGGACCTTCTCCAAATTGGAGTTGTTGAAGGTAATTTTATTTTTATTTTTTACTTTTAGCATATTTAATATTTTTAAATTTTTGCTAAGTTGCTACTTGCTACTTTTTATAATTTTATTATTTTATTTTTTATATGATGTTAGGTTGCCGAAACTCGTTTTGCATCACACACAATTGTCTTGCGACGACTTGTGAAGGTGAAATCAGCATTGGGTGCCATGGTCATCGACACTCTTTGGAGTGTATGGAGGCAATCACAGACAGACAAAGCCCAAAGAATCAAAGCATTGATCCTTGATGATGAGTGGTGGGTTCGTGTGCAATATGTTTTGGATTTCACCGAACCCATCATGAGTATGATTAGGTATGCAGATACGGATCGACCATGCTTGGGTGAGATTTATGATGGTGTGGACTCCATGGCTGAAAAAATAAGGACCATAATAGAAGCCAAGGAGCAAGACCCCACAGAAGCATTTTTTAAAAGAGTACAAAAGATCATTGTTGACCGTTGGAACAAGATGACCACAACCTTGCATCTCGTAGCATTTGCTTTGTCTCCAAAGTATTACAGCAAAGAGATACTTACCCTACCAAGGAGGGTGGCACCATATAGAGATAAAGAGGTTGCTAGTGGGTACAAAACTGCATTCAAAAGACTATGTCCAGATGGAGATTTAGAGAAAATTGTCTCAGGTGAATTTGGTGAGTTCATATCTTCAAAGAATCAAGATGTTTTTGCTCTTCGAGACAAGTACAAGAAAGATGCTCAAGAATGGTGGTACCTACATGGCCAAGATTATTTTCACCTTCAACCTCTTGCAATAAAAATTCTATCTCAAGTATGTATCTTTTTTTTTTAAATTAACTTCCTCATTTTTCTTTCTAATTTTTAAATTTTATGGTATGCAAATTTAACTTGTATGGTATGCAAATTTAACAGGTTGCAAGTTCATCTTCAACTGAGCGGAATTGGAGTACATACTCCTTTATCCACTTAGTTAAACGGAACCGATTGGGTGCAAAAGGCCGAGGATTTGGTCTATGTGCACTCTAACTTGCGTCTCTTGTCACATAAGAAACCTGATTACAGTGCAGGAGCAACAAAAAATTGGGATCTAACACCTGAGTGTCCTGATTTAGATGCTACTGCTACACAGCTTGCAGTAGTCTCTATTGATGAGGTCCATGATGACAATGAGGCTACACATGACATAGACCTGCCTACTGGGAGTGGTGTTCCAATTGATTGTGCTTCAAATGATGATGATAATGCTTTGGATGAAGACCCATATGATGCTTATTAAGTTATTAAGACTTTAAGTTATTGAACAATGGATAATGATTGTAATTTTGAATTTTCATTTTCTAGTGACATTTGACTCTTTGAGATATCACTAAATTATGTCATAGACTCGTATGAATTTCAATTCATGAGTATTTTGATTTACCTTAATGCAAGTTATGACATATGAGGTATGTTGATAATGATATTTTATTATGTTGTTTATAACTTTATTGGCAATTTGAATTATGAGTAATGCTGTTTTTAACTTTAAGTTTTAGTCTTAGAGTTTACTGTTTTAAATATAAATTAAAATATATATATATATATATTGCTGTACCGTACCCTGGCAAAAAAAAAATTGCCGTATCCACGTACCCGAACCCCGTACCCATATCTGAACCCGTACCAGGACCGGCAACTTAGATTTTTAATAAAGTGATTATATGGGGCACCTAGGGAGATATAAAATTGTTTTTTAAAAAGGGCGAATTAAGACTCTTAGGGATAGGCGCTCATGTGGGAGGCATAAGGGGTTATGTTTTATTTATAAAAATATTGTTATAACCCTAACTTGGGCGTGGGAGCTTGAGGGGAGATAAAAGGAAGGTTTGAAGCTCATTTTGGACTTATGCTGGATTGGATATCTGATATTGCTCTTGTTTTGGAGGAGCTTGTTCTTCCTCCGGTTTGTGAGGCCGAAATCCCTTACAGGCAACATCTTCTACGTTGTTGAAAGACACAATCTGGGAGATTATTCGGTGATGTCATACAAGGATCACAGCTAGACTTCATAGTTTGTAAACATCTCAGTTTTGAAGCACAAAATATCAAAGAAGATTTGAGTTTCTTTCGAAGAAAGCAAAAAAGAGTTATTGCAGACTTCAGGGGCAGATTCCATTTTCCACAGGCAGGTCATACTTGTTCTTAGCTGGCCGTACAATCTGCAAGGGAGGCATGAGAGTTCTAGGTGGAAACACCTAGGTTATTGCGGGTTTTTCTTGCTGTTTGGGGTCGCCTAGACCTGCAAAACCTTTGGACAGCAGTTTGGAGCAGATTCAGTAACGTTTGAAGGTGTGGCGTCCAAAGTAGAGTTTACCAATTTGCTGTTATGAATGCCAAATCAGATCTGCATACTCTAGATTTAGTGGGTATGTCAGATATTTTATTGTAATGAGGTTTTATTATTTGGGTATTCAAAAATATTGATGGAATATTACCTTAGAGTTATTTGTTGATTGTGGGAGATTGCGAAATATTGTTTTTGGAAGTTATTTTTGTTTATATTGCTTGCAAATGTATCTCTTGTAAACACCACATTCTGCATTTCCGTCTATTTCTCAAAACACTTCAAAACTGAAAACAAAACACAAGAAAAACAAAAAAAAACAGGGTGCATATTAAAGTGGTATCAAAGCTCAACTCTTCTTGCCATCCTGTGCGATTGTGGCAGTGAACCATGCAGTGATTCCATTAAGTGATGCAGCCCAACACACATCAATATTATTTGAGGAGAAACAGGTCAAACCCAAACCTTGAAGTTCTAACACATATAGATCCATTTGCAGGTGTTGACAGGGTTGAGGTAGACATGGGTGATAGAGCACGGTGAACCGAGTACTAGAGATATTTTAAATGATCTTGCTAGGGGACAGCGAGAATTGCAACAGAATATGAATCAGATTTGCGCCCTTTTGGCTAGGCAGATTGAGGGAAATAACAATAATAATAATAACGGTAATGGAAATGGCAATGGGGGATGTGGAGATGGTAATGGCAACAAAAGAAATGGCGATAACGGGGATGGTTCAGTCAATAACAGGGCAGAAAATCAGCGTTCTATGGCTGGAACAACGAACATTAGACCTGATATGCCTATTTTTCCACCACGAGATAACCCTCCAGTGGTTAATGAACCCACACAGCATGAGTTGCAGGACCAGAATATGAGGGATTGGAGGGATTCAAGAGCAGCATTCCAAGTTGAAATGTCATTTCGTGATTACATGGATCTCACATTGAGGCATAGACCCCATAGAGGGGGGGGTGGCAGACTTCATAACTAGGAATTGCATAAGAAAGTGAGTAAATTATCCATTCCTTACTTTGATGGCTCGGGAAAGGCTACAGCTAGGACGTGGGTACAAAGATTAGATAGCTTCTTTCGGCTCAATCCTATTCCGGAGGATGAGGCTATTACATATGTTGCTCTTCATCTAGATGGTAGTGCCCATGAGTGGTGGCACCATGGTATGGTCACTTTGGGCCATGATCAGATTACCTCTTATGCAGAGTTTACTGATAGGTTGATGGATAGGTTTGACAAGAGGGATCTTGAGTTGCAGTTTAAGGAGGTGGCTCAGTTGAAACAGTGGAGTTTAGTGGATACTTACATTTTTTAATTCCAAAAGTTATCTGTGATGGTGACTGACATTTCTGAGAGGATGTTGACCGTACTCTTTATTGATGGTCTTTCAAATCTATTGAGAGGTTGGATTAAGGCCCTTAATCCACCTTCCTTACAGGATGCCTTGAAGAAAGTGAGAGATATGGAATCATCCACTTCAAGAAATAAATTTCAATCCAAGGGATTCTTGCATAAGAAGGATAAAGACAAAAAACATTTTCAGCGAGATTCCAATCAGCTTAAAAATAAGACAAACAAGTTGAGTAGTGATCAACTCAATGAGCTTAGAAGGAAGAAATTGTGTTTCCATTGTAGAGAACCATGGGATCCATCTCATAAATGCGATATAAAAGCAAAGGCCAAACAAATAGAGTACTTTTCAGCTAATGAAACAAATTTAGAAAAATCAGATCAGCATTCCGATTCAAAGAGTAGTGAAGAAGAAAATTTGTCAAATGAGGGACATGATAGTGAAGGAGTGATGGCTTAGCTCTCGAGTTTTCAAAAAGTCGGATCATTCAGGGTTAGAGGAGTGCTTAGTTGATAGCATATAATAACTCTCATTGATACAGGTGCCACACAATTTTATTGATGAGGGTCTTGTAGCCAAGAGGGGACTCAAAACGGAAGAGTTTAAAGGGTTTAAGGTAATGGTTGCAGATGGATTCAAACTCACATGCACTCATAAAATTATTGGCCTAAGTATACGGTTGGGTGAATATGAGCTGAGAGATGATTTCTATGTGGTTGGCATAGGGGAACGGATGTAGTACTGGGCATGCATTGGATGAGGACTCTTGGAGAGTTCACTATGAATTTGCATACTATGGAGATGAAATTTGACTCTGATGGCAAAAAGATAGTACTTAGAGCCATGTCAGATGGGGATCCCAAAGTAGTATCCCTCAAGAGGATGGAGCGTTTGATTAGTCACGATCAAGTGGAGTGGGCAGCAAAGTGTCTTATCATGCCTACAGTTCTAGATCAATAGAAGAACAATTATCATCTAGATGTTCATAAGCTATTATCGAAGCATAGCAAGGTGTGTAATGTCCCCCCCTGTCTGCTGTTTGTTTTTTGTTTTTTTTGGTTTCCAAATATGTTTTGAGATGTATTTTGCAATAGTTTGAGATAGACAAATATAATGCAGGTAATAGAGAGATTTGCAGCAATAATCAACTCAAATTAAATGCTATATTCAGGAATATAAGAGGCTGAAATTTCCAGATTTATACTCTCAGCAAAATATACATTTTTTTCCAAAACTAAGAGCAACCCAGTTTCTTAAAATGCATTACATATTTTTTTCTAACACACACAAAATATTTTAGGAACTTTGACCATGCGTTGTAGCTGCAACCAGCAAGTTGGTAACTTCCAAATCGCTTGCAAAATCACCAAAACCTCGCTTCTCCACCGTGAAACTGATGCACAACAATATCTTCACCCTAGATGCCTCAAACAAGAGTGATTACAACCACAAACCCTAGGTGTTTAGCCTAGGAAAAGCCACATGCATCTGCTAAAGTTGTACAGCCTGCCAGCAAGGTGCAATACTTATAGAAAATAAACTGCCACTATTAAGACTTCAAATCCTTTGCAAGAGGGATCGCCCAGATCTAGTGAAGCCTTTGAAACGATACCACAACACCAAACTCATCATATAAACCAGGAATTCCATTCTAGAGGGTACGGCCTGTCTGGCAACTTCATACAACAAATAATTCTGGAAATTGTTCATAAACCTCAGTGAATACCTTTACTCTAAAATGATGTTCAATATATCTGTAAGCTCCTGATAAATCCTTCAAACCCTAGATTGAATCTCCCTCCAAAATCATTTATGTGCAATGTATAACCCCTGAAAGGAGCTATCCGCAAGCAGCCTTGGGAGATCTTTCACTCCTGTAGCATATTGTTCCTCATGAGGGTTTTCGTCCTCAATGAAACCAAGATTTTTAGACTTTCCAATCCAACCAGCAAAACCCTTATCAATTTTCTCCAAAACATGAATGTGCAAATGAGCTCACAAATGGCTTTTGTATTTCCCAAACTCCCACGCCCAAGTTGGCTTTTGAATTATATTTTATTTAATTTAAATTCCCACCTTATAACCCCTTTTTAAATTGGACACTCAACTTTATATTATAAAGTATTCTTTTTAAAATCGCTTTTATCCCCTTTAACACAGTCCTTTTAATATATATTAATAACACAAAGTTAAATATTTTAATTTAACTTTATTATTGATGTTATTAAAACTTAATACATAGGACCATAATTAAACCAAGATAAATCCAGGATATAAATCCGCCATTATACCCAATATAGTAATACTGCCAACCAACCATACCAGTGACCCCTTGTGACTTACTATAAATAGTATGGACTAAGTGTCCAAAACAGGCTCCGGAAGGTACATAGTGAAATCCCTGGTAAACACTGAGCTGGGACAAACCAATAGAACTCAAAAGGTTGACTAAACAAGTCTGCAAACGCCCTCAAAGGGCCCCCTAACCACCCTATTAGCCCACGGGGACCAAGTGATGGACTAACCTCTGCAACTAATCACTGCCTAGGAAAAGGGGACATTATAAGGTGTTTGGGAGTATTCCACCTGGAGTACCACCCGATTGAGGGATAGAGCATGTGATAGAGTTGGAGGAGGGTGCCAAACCAGTAATTACTACACCATACAAACATCCTAAGAGGCTTAAGGATGAGATAGAAAAGACTGTTAAGGAGTTACTGGAGATGGGGCACATTAGACCCAGCAAGAGCCCTTTTGCTTCAGCAGTTGTGTTGGTGAATGTAATGTCCCCTTTTTCTAGTGAGTTAGTCTATACTTGGTTCCCGTAGACTAACCAAAGTGGTTAGGGAACTCTGGGAGTTCGTTTGGTCAGTTTCTGACATTCTGGCTGGGACTTACTATTTTTAGTAAGTCGCGAAGTTGGCTATTTTGGGAAACTCTTTATTGGAGACGGAGCATTTCGTCGAGATCTTTCCAACGGTCTATAACTCATGGGATTCTGTGACCATTTGAGCTTTCATATTAAAGTCCGTAAGTTATACTTTATTATTATATTTGGACTTTAATTAATTAATGTCGGTGACTTTGGAGAAATAAGGAAAAATGCAAAAATAAGTCACTAAGGGATTTGGGTGCCCCTTTGAAGAATAAAAAGCAAATTCAAAAATAACATTTCCCTCTCATATGGGTCGACCCACTTGTGGAGTTATAAAAAGGCAAAGAGTGGGAAAAGTTATTCATTCTTGATATTACATTTTATGCTTCTATTTGCTCTGCAAATGAGGGTTTGGGGGATTTCTTCCAGCCAGGGCTTTTGGTGACGGAAACCACCATTGGTAGCAATCTTCCGTAGGTGTGAAAGATCACCCAAGGGGATTTTGGAACAGCCATACTCAGTAGCTGTATTTGAGCTTCATTTTGATACCACCATTGACGGAGATGGAGATAACAAGATATATCTTATTGCAGTTTTGTTGCAGCTGAGTAAGAGTATTAGTGACGGATTGTATTGCAAATTTGAGAAGGGTTGTGACTGCCATTTCTTCATTGTTGGTCATACTTCATTTTGTTGGTCGTACCTCTTTATGTGTAGGCCGTACCACTTCAAATGATGGCCGTACTTCTTGGAGCAGTCGTTTGGAGTTTATTGGGGCTGTTCTTCCTTGCTTAGTGGTTGTTTTTGACCTAAGGGTCTATGCTGATAGTTGTAGATTGTTTCCTTGCATTTGCTGATACTTTCGATGCAAAACTCCATTGTCATGTTGTTGGTCCGTCAACAGCAGAAATATGAAGATGCTTATTTTGACATGGGTATGTGATGGTTATTCATTTTATGCCATTCTATGAACTAGGTCTTCATTATTTAATTCATATCTGATATAGTTTTTCTGGGTTTTCAATTGTATGCTATATTCCTTGTATTCTGACATACACACTTCAAGAAAACGAAAACCCCCTTCTGCATCTTCTATCTAGTTCTGAAAGATCACAGAAAAAACTAAAAAATATATTATTAAAAAAAGATAAATCAAAAGAACAACAGGTGCAGGTTATTACAATGGTATTAGAGCTAGTGCATCTTGCCAGTCTGTGTTGATCAGTTTATATGAGTGACGAAAGAAGAGTCTACACTAGACCCACTCCACATTGGCATCCATCAAAGGTTCCAGAAGGTGAAACAGTTTCAGGTATATTGGGTATGCACAGGAACTCTTCAAGCGGGAGTGATAGCATAACAGGTAGCATGGGGGACAGAGGAGCTGACCAGCCTGAGAGTCCTGGTGCCAAAGCAGAGAGGAAGTTCGATATTATGCTCGATATGATGTCCCAGCTCCTTGGGAAGTTTAGCCAAGGGATTCCAGTAGTTCACACCAATACCACACCCGGAGGTGAGATCAATGGCTCCAATCAGGGTCACCACAGGCATGCAGGACAGGGCAGTGGATATGCAGGGCAAGGTGGTGGACATGCGGGACAGGGTAGTGGACACGCGGGTCAGAGTGGTATTAATAACACCAGGGTTACTCCAGGATCGATTACTAGACCCTTACAACCGACTTTTCCGCATAGAGAGGAGGCAGTGGTTCAGCAGGAACCAGAGTTTCAGCTTCCCATGACGGATACAACATGCAGAGTACATGACATTGGCTCCTAACATCAGAGAGATGTTGACATTCGACCAGTATATGAATCAAAAGAGACAAAGGGGATTTATGATGGGTCGAGGAGATCACAGAGCTAACAGAGCTAACCGGGACTACCAACATGCACTGAGCAAAGTCCCTATGGACCGGTTTGACGGAAGTGGCAAGATTTCAGCCAGAGCTTGGGTGCAGAAGTTGGATAACTATCTAACACTTAAGCCGATGCCGGAGGATGAGGCACTTAACTTTGCCACTATTCATTTAGATGGGTTAGCACGAGTGGTTGTACCATGGGTTGGTCACCTTGGGCCACAGCCTTATCACCACATACGATGAGTTCACTAACAAACTCATCGAGAGGTTCGATACCAAGGACCCAGAGTTGCAGTTCACAGAGCTGGCGCAGTTGAAGCAGTATGGGTCACTTGAGGGATATATTTCAGATTTCCAGAGAATCAGTGTGATGGTTCCCAGCATATCGAAGAGGAGACTTGTAGTCCTGTTCATGGAAGGACTAATGGAACCACTTAAGGGTTGGGTTAAGGCATTCGATCCACCTTCACTTTAGGAGACTATCAAGAAGGCACGTAGTATGGAGTTTGTTGTGCCTAGGAAACAGTTTGTCTCCAAACCGTTTCCTCCACGAAGAGACAAAATGTCGGTTCTGCAGCGAGACACCTTCCCACAGAGGAAACCAGGGCCTCGATTAGATGATGATGCATTGAATGAATACACGAGGAAGAGACTATGCTTCAAATGCAAAGAACCATAAGATCCTAACCACAAGTGCCCAATGAAGGGGCAAGCAAAACAATTGGAGTATTATTCTGCTGAGGAGACAGCTTCAGAGCAATCAGGGCAGCAGAGTGATAGGAAGGACAGTGATGTAGAGAATATGGTGCAGATTGTACAGGACGTGCATAATGAGGACATTCCGACAGCACATATCTCTGCTATTTAGAAAGAGGGTTCCTTCAGAATACGGGGAGTATTGGAGGGACAGAGAGTGACCACTTTGCTAGATACAGGTGCCACCCACAACTTCATTGATGAGGGGCTTGTGGCACGAAGGGGACTCAAAATAGAAGAGTTCGAGGGATTCAAAGTCATAGTTGCAGACGGGTTTGTCATTACTTGCAAATGAAGGATCCCTAATTTAACCATCAGGTTAAATAACTATGAGTTCCAAGCCGAATACTATGTGGATGGTATGGGTGACATGGATGTAGTCCTAGGAATGAAGTGGCTACACATGATAGGTGAATTTTCCCTCAACCTGAGGACCATGGAGATGAAGTTCGAAGTAGATGGTCAAAAACATATTTTCAAGGGAATGTCCGATGGGGGTTTAAGAGCAGTGTCCATTCGGAGGATGGAGAGGATACTGTGGCATGACCGTGCAGTGGGCAGCTGAGATTCTTGTGATGCCAGAGGCACCGAAACAGCAAAAACAGGATTATCCAATGGAGATTCAGTCAATACTAACTAAGCACTCCAAAGTGTTTTGTGATATACCTCTAGGTAGACCTCCAGACAGGGGTTTTGAGCATGTTATAGAGATGGAGCAGGGGGCCAAACCAGTTATCACAGTTCCCTACAGACATCCTAAGAGATACAAGGATGAGATTGAGAAGGCCATTCAAGAGCTTCTCAAGATGGGTCACATCAGGCCTAGTAAGAGTCCTATTGCTTCTTCTGTTGTTCTCGTCAAGAAGAAGGATGGCACACTCAGGATGTGTATTGATTACAGGGAACTGAACAAAAAGACTATTAAGAACAGGTACCCCATCCCCAGGATTGATGAGCTTATTGACGAGCTGCATGGTGCATGTTTCTTCTCCAAGATAGACTTGAGGTCAGGGTACCCTCAAATTCGGGTACGTGAGGAGGATGTGGAGAAGATAGCGTTTAAGTGTCACTATGGGCACTTTGAGTTTCTGGTTATGCTTTCGGCTTAACCAATGCACTTGCCTCTTTCCAGTCTTGTATGAATAAGGTCTTCAGAGAACAGTTGCGGAAGTTTGTACTCATATTTTTCGATGACATACTCATATTCAGCAGGACTTGGGAGGATCATTTGAAGCATCTAGATATTGTGTTGGGTATACTTGAGCAGGAGTCCCTATATGCAAAAATATCTAAATGCGAGTTTGGCATGACGAAGTTGCTGTATTTGGGACACATCATCAGTGCAGAGGGCGTCCGTGTGGATCCGGAGAAGATCCGAGCTATAGTTGACTGGCCACCACCCAAGAATCTCTCTCAGCTCAAGGGGTTCTTTGGCCTTTGTGGATTCTACCACAAGTTCGTAAAGGGATTTTCTCAGAAAGTAGCCCCACTCACAGATTTGACACGGAAGGGAGCTTTCATTTGGTCAGATGGTGCTCAGCAGTGTTTTGACAAGTTTAAGGAGGTGATGAGCACTTGTCCAGTTTTGGCCATTCCCATTCCTGATTTTTCAAAGTCGTTTGAGCTTCAGTGTGATGCCTCTGGGGAAGGCATAGGTGCGGTGTTGATGCAGGACAAACACCCTATTGCTTTTGAGAGCCGAAAGTTGAGGGGCCCTAAGAGGAGCTATAGTATCTACGATAAGGAGATGTTAGCCATCATGCATGCATTGGCTAAATTCAGGCAGTATCTGGTTGGAGGGAAATTCATTGTTAAATCTGATCACAATAGCTTGAAACATTTCCTTAGTCAGAAGGACCTAAATGACCGGCAGCAAAAGTGGGTCAGCAAGCTGCAGGCATATGACTTCGACATTGTTTTTGTCAAAGGGAAGAAGAATATAGTTGCTGACACTTTATCCAGGAGACCACTCTTGTGTGCCTTAGGAGAGATTGCAGAGGACTGGAGAGATATGATCACTGCAGAATATGCAAAGGATAAGTGGGCCTCTGGGATTATGGATGGCACTAACCTGATGACAGGTACACTATTGTAAATGACTTGATCATTTACAAGGGGAGGATATTTTTGGTGCCAGCTTCTGCTATGAAGCAGAAGATCTTGAGAGCTTTCCATGACTTGCCTATAGCTGGGCATCTAGGATTCTACAAGACCTACAGGCAGGTTAGAGAGAGGTTTACTTGGAAAGGCCTCAAGTTAGAAGTACAGAAGTATGTGCAGGAGTGTCCAGTATGCCAACAGAAGAAACATGAGCACTCCTACCCAGGAGGATTATTGCAGCCTTACCCATTCCCGAGAGGAAGTGGGATTGTATATCGATGGACTTCATTACTGGCTTGCCGAAAGCCCAAGGCCGGGACTGCATCTTTGTGGTGGTTGACAGGTTGACAAAGTTTGCCCATTTCTTTGCCATTTCAACCACTTATTCTGCAGCTCAGGTTGCTGATTTATTCTTCAGAGAGGTGTTCCGACTTCACGGATTGCCTAGGAGTATTGTGAGCGACAGGGACAACAGGTTCCTTAGCAATTTTTGGCAGGAGTTTTTTAGGTTGACAGGGACCGAGCTCACCCCCAGCACGAGTTACCACCCCCAGACTGATGGACAGACGGAGATAGTTAATAAGTGGGTGGAGGGATACCTCAAGAATTACATAGCCAGGCAGCAAAAGGCGTGGGTCAAGTGGCTTCACTTGGGAGAGTATTGTTATAATACCACTTACCACATGTCTATCCAGATGACACCATTTACGGCACTTTATGGGTACGAGGCTCCCAGTTTCTTGGATCTATTGTTTGGAGACAACAGAGTACCAAAGGCTAAAGACCTCTTGCGGGAGAGTCAGGACATCGTGAGGTCTTTGAAAGAGAACATTCAGAAGGCATAGAATCAGCAAAAGCAGTATGCAATTACGTCACAACAGGTTGAGCGTTCTTTTGAGGTGGGTGATATGGTGTACCTTATGTTGCAGCCATACAGACAATCTACTCTTAAGAGGAGTGGTGCTGAGAAGTTAAAGCCACGGTATTATGGTCCATTCAGGATCTCCAAAAGGGTTGGAGAGGTGGCTTATGAGTTAGAATTGCCGGCAGAGAGCAGAGTTCATAATGTCTTCCATGTGTCACGCCTCAAAAAGGCACTAGGGCACAATGTGATACCTTCTACAGAGTTGCCTACTCTTGATGAAGAGGGGAAGTTGGTTTTGATACCTGAGGCCATCATTGACACCAGGGAATGTACATTGAGGAAAAGAGTCATCAGGGAATATTTGGTGAAGTGGAAGAACCTGTCGGTAGAGGATGCTACATGGGAGAGTGAGCAAATCTTGTTGCATCCAGATCTGAGATTGCTTGATTTAAGCAATCTTGGAGAGGGCGGACTGTAATGTCCCTTTTTTCTAGTGAGTTAGTCTATACTTGGTTCCCGTAGACTAACCAAAGTGGTTAGGGAACTCTGGGAGTTCGTTTGGTCAGTTTCTGACATTCTGGCTGGGACTTACTATTTTTAGTAAGTCGCGAAGTTGGCTATTTTGGGAAACTCTTTATTGGAGACGGAGCATTTCGTCGAGATCTTTCCAACGGTCTATAACTCATGGGATTCTGTGACCGTTTGGGCTTTCATATTAAAATCCGTAAGTTATACTTTATTATTATATTTGGACTTTAATTAATTAATGTTGGTGACTTTGGAGAAATAAGAAAAATGCAAAAATAAGTCACTAAGGGATTTGGGTGCCCCTTTGAGTAATAAAAAGCAAATTCAAACATAACATTCCTCTCATATGGGTCGACCCACTTGTGGAGTTATAAAAAAGCAAAGAGTGGGAAAAGTTATTCATTCTTGATATTACATTTTATGCTTCTATTTGCTCTGCAAATGAGGGTTTGGGGGATTTCTTCCAGCCAGGGCTTTTGGTGATGGAAACCACCATTGGTAGCAATCTTCCGCAGGTGTGAAAGATCATCCAAGGGGATTTTGGAGCAGCCATACTCAGTGGTTGTATTTGAGCTTCATTTTGATACCACCATTGACGGAGATGGAGATAACAAGATATATCTTATTGCAGTTTTGTTGCAGCTGAGGAAGAGTATTAGTGACGGATTGTATTGCAGATTTGAGAAGGGTTGGGACTGCCATTTCTTCATTGCTGGTCGTACTTCATTTTGCTGGTCGTACCTCTTCATGTGTAGGCCGTACCACTTCATATGCTAGCCGTACTTCTTGGAACAGCTGTTTGGAGTTTATTGGGGGCTGTTCTTCCTTGCTTAGTGGTTGTTTTTGACCTAAGGGTCTATGCTGATAGTTGTAGATTGTTTCCTTGCATTTGCTGATACTTTCAATGCAAAACTTCATTGTCATGTTGTTGGTCCGTCAACAGCAGAATTATGAAGATGCTTATTTTGACATGGGTATGTGATGGTTATTCATTTTATGCCATTCTATGAACTAGGTCTTCATTATTTAATTCATATCTATTATAGTTTTTTTGGGTTTTCAGTTGTATGCTATATTCCTTGTATTCTGACATACACACTTCAAGAAAACGAAAACCCCTTCTGCATCTTCTATCTAGTTCTGAAAGATCACAGAAAAAACTAAAAAATATATTATTAAAAAAAGATAAATCAAAAGAACAACAGGTGCAAGTCATTACAGTGAAGAAGGATGGGACAATACAGATGTGTATTGATTACTAAGCTTTAAATAAAAAGACAATAAAAAACAGGTATCCCATTCCTAAGATTGATGAGTTGCATAGAGCTTGTTATTTCTCGAAGATTGACTTAAGGTCAGGCTACCATTAGATCAGGATGAGGGAGGAGGACATAGAGAAGGCAGCTTTCACTTTGAGTTCTTGGTGATGCCTTTTGGATTGACTAACGCACCAGCCACATTCCAGAGTTGCATGAATCAAATATTCAGGAAGCAGTTAAGGAAATTTGTGTTAATATTTTTCAATGATATCCTAATTTTCAGTAGAACTTGGGAAGAGCATATGAGGCATCTAGAGGAGTTTTTGAGCATTTTGGAGAGTGAGTCCTTGTACGCTAAGGTTGCAGGCGCCCTAATAGACTTGCATTTTGATTATCAAAAAGACACATATAGTTAGGAACTTACAACGCTTTAATCATAGGTAACTCTGTGCTAAAGTTGTAGATACTGATGAGGCATCTTTCAAGCAGCCTATGTGTTCCTAATTCTTATCATGTGCTGCTAGTTTATTGATGTTTTATACAAACATTGTCAAACATGTCCTTTAACATTCAAGAAGCCTCTTGCACCAACCTTCCTAAGCAAAACTACGTTTCACAGTCTAAGTCAACACATAAGGGCAGAAGACGAAGGGTGAGCATATACTGCTTCAGTTCTTGAAATGTACTATATAAAGCTGGCTTTTGGATAGATAGCAGGGTCCCCAAAAGACTACCCTATTTTGACTTTTCAAAAAATATATATATAGGTAGGACTGCTTAATCATAGGTACCTTTGTGCTACAGTTGCAGTTATTAATAAGAAATCTTTCAAGCTGGCTGCTTGTTCCTAACTCTTATCATGTGCAGCTAGTTTATTGATATTTTGTAGAAACATTGATGAGCATGTTCTTTAACATATGGGAAGCCACTTGCACCAACCTTCCTAAGCTAATCTATATTGCAGTTGCACCCTCTAAATCAACACAGAACCCACTTCCAATAGATCATGAGGCTACAAAATAACTTACTCCAACCTTTGTTCATTTCTATTCTTGTCCTCACCAAAAAGTTAACCAAAATATAATGATGAAAAAACTCAGCAAAGGTCCCTAAATTACAGATAGAGAAATTTTCGAAAATAATTGGCAATTGTCCAGCAAACTAAAAATATATTTAAATTCTCTAAGTTTAATAGAAAAGTATCAAAAATAAAATAAAAACTGTAAATCAATATTATTTTCACACAAATATCAATATGCCATAAATATTGGAATTATAAACCATAAATGTCATATTAAATAATTAATGGTTTAAGCCAGTACTAAAAACATGAGCATGCAACTTCCAAGAGACAAAAACAAGTACATAGTTCAAATCAATATGATGAAAACTACAATAGCAACATCAATACCCTCCACTCCGGTAGAAACATAAATAACTGCTAGCAATCAATACTATAGGCTGCCGTTTATGGCCTAATACAAATTGTAAGGAAGATGTCCATACAATCAGAATGAAGCTGTTGGCCATTTTCCTACATTACTATAAAGCTGAGAGTATGATCCCGATCCAACTTCTTTATAAGCAGACAGAAGACTTATTAGTTGTGTTACCAAACCTTGGCTCATTTTGATAGATTACGAATAAGAAACTAAGCAGCTATATATTTCATTTAAAAAGACTATAAAAGGGCCTTTTGTTATAATTTTTACATTTAAACATTTAAGTTATTATCAAATAACTTAAATCTTTAATATATAACAATAACCTTTTAATAATCCCAATATTAGCATTTAGTTAAAAAGAAATCGGTTTTGGCAATACAATCATAGAAATCACCAAAACCGAAACATGGTGATTAATCGTCAAATTCCTAATCAGTAGTCGAACAAAGTAACAATGTCAAAAGTCAGACAAGTTATACACAATTGTATCTATATCATTGATCAGAATTAATAAAAACCAAAAAAAAAATCAAACAATTTCTTATAAAAGCTTTGGACTGTGCATGACCCTGTGATCATAAAAATTGCTAAACCATTCACACACTTGTATATGAACATAAGCGTATATTAATCAAAAGGAGAATAGAAGACGTAACATCCGACATGTAATTTAACAAAAACTTGATTTAGAATATATTCATTTCTCATCTATCAGCATAAAGGAACTAATATCTAATAGAACTTTTAGAAATGATTTTCCCAAAGGACAACAGTGCAGTGGAGATGTGAAAAAACTTACGTTGTCATGAGGACTGAAAGTGCTACATTTCCCTTAGATATGTAAGTTGCAACATTTGACGCTTGACCTCCAGGGCAACAGGACACCAAAATAAGGCCAGTTGCAAGAGGAGCAGAAAGTTTTAGGCTCTGTTACGTATGCAGTTTAATGCTAGCATAAGTGAAAATACAATTTATTTGATACATAAATATTCTTGATAATGCCACATAGGGAAATCTTTAGTAAAACAATGCTGCATTTGAGCGTGGAAAGACTAGTTGTTCCTGTTAATATGGTAAGCACAAAAGATAAGGTTTTATCATTTACAAGCACTGAGACTGATTCCTGTATTCAACTGACATTGTAATACCATTTTAGAGAAATATGGGTCCATATTTGATAAATCTGAATGGAGCTTACCGAAGCAATCATGAATCCTAGAAGTGGTTTTATAAAGTATTGTGCTAGAAATCCCACACCAACCTACACAGTAGATCAATAGATTCAGATTACCAGTCCAAAATTATTACAAGTTGCCAAAACTATAATTACTACCTAAAACAGGAATTCCAAATTTCCAAAAGCAAAATCATAAAATAAGATGGTATCTAACCGTCCATGGGTTTCTCATGCATCTCCTGAAATCTTCAAATGTTAATGTCAACCCCATAGAAAGCATGAGAAACCCTAGACCCACAGTGAACAACTCTGTCTGCAGCCATGTAACCTGCATGTAGATTAAATGGCTTTAAATAATTTTTCTTATCCAGGCATGGTAAGATCGATCAACATGTATATCTAACCAATGAAATAGTATTAATATGATAGTAGCGATAATTTCTTCAAAACTAGATAATAACCATGAATTCAAAAAATGAAACAATGAAACAAAATGGTTAAACATGAAAACACTAGAAATTTTGGGCATCACTAGAGGAAAGTATGGAATTACTGCTGAAGGTTTATATATTCCAATTATTGTGCCAATTATCACCTGAAAACAAGACAGAATAATTATGAGAATCTTCAAATTCAACATTAACACTTTCCTATTCTGTCTTCATTCACCATGTCTTCATAATTATTGAAAACAGGATGAACAGAACACAAAGTACTTGAAGCACTATAGCAACAAGTCATAGGAAACATCAAATGCTTACCCATACAGGAAAAAGTGTAGTTAACAACTCCACAACCTTCTCAAATTGACTTAACTCCCCAGAAGCTGCACCAGGAACATCCCCAACAGCATTTGTTTCAGCTTTGCACAATACTTGCCTCCTGCCATGGCTGCCAATGCTTCAGTCTAGTGTAATAATCTACAAGACCACCAAATTTTGGAGCAGCAAAGATAGAGAACACAAGAATCCTCAAGGTGACAAGATCAAATTCTCTTTGCCTGACAAATCCATCTGGAATAAAACTTATGAAAATGCTAAATTATTGAGGAATGTAATGATTGTTTATCAACCATGCAAATACAAATCTCCCATCCTCCCTCACTTCCTCCCTCCCTCCCTCTCTCTCCTGGACTGGAATGCAATAGAACTGTTTTGGTTTATTAGCTCCAGTGACAGTCTAGGGTAGAGAGATACATAAATCTACTCTAGCAACATTTCATAAGCAGGAAAAGTCCCTAAGGATTATAATTTCCAAAACCAAATGATTATCTCTTACAATGTTCTAGAGATAGAATCAGGAATGTTTCTAACAGATAGAACAATAATGAGCTCTTACTAGTTACAAATGCAAAGCAGATAGTTAGTTAAAGGAAGACTGCAAAATGGACTACTGTTTCTAACAGATAGAACAACAATAATGAGCTTTTACTAGTTACAAATACAGAGTGGATGGTTAGGTAAAGGAAGACTACAAAATGGACTATGTGAGTACATTCCAGGGGAATAGAAAGAATATGGGATAATTAAAGAATCTAACAAAATGTTGAAGATAAGTTGCCTGTGTACCCAGCATCCCAATCAAAACTCTAGTTTTTAAGTTTATTTGACAATAACTATTATTGATAAATATTAAAAGTACTATAGAAAACAGATAAATACGTAAATACAGTCCACAATGCAAGCATTGGTTCCAGAATATTTAAGGCAGACATGTCCTGGAAAGAAAAGCAACATGCAGAAGAAATTCGTCAATATAAAAGCTACTACATGAAACTAATCCAGTAGCATGCCAAGGAAAAGAGCAGAGTAAAAAACACTTGTGCGCATTTGGAATAAATAAAGCACGCTTTTTTCTGCAGATGTACAAAACATAAACATACTGCTAATATAATTGCACGACAACTATTTGTAACCAATTTGGAAAATGTATGTAGAATAGGAATAAGAAATGGGAGGAAAGGCCTTTAGTAGATTAAATAATTGTAGTGTTAAATATTTTCTTTAAAAAAATAGACGTGATGTATATTACACTAGAAAGCATGAAAGGTACATTAGCCAAGGATCAAAATTAAATGGAAGACCCTATCCTATTAAAGCTAGAAATGGTAGCATCTGAGCCTTTGCCCCTTAGGGAAAGGTTCTAGATCCTTGCAGAAACCATTAATTCTAGTTTTAACATCCCTAACCAAATTCCCACTTAAAGTATTCAAGATGCTTAAATCAAGTGGTCAACTATCTGCATGAGAAGTGGATTTGCACTTTTCTTCCCAAGGAAATCTAGAGCTTACAACCTTACTGTATGGCATAGCTCTTTGCAACAATCCTTGATCATCCAAATGTGCCCTAACAAAAGATCTAGTGGGGATATAAGGCCAATGAATAAATTGCTAAATTCTGCCTCATCCATGTTCAAAAGATCCTCGCAGGTGAAGGTTTCCAGTGTACACAACAAATGGATTCTTCAATCGCACATCCAACACATAACGGATCAGATATGCAAACCTTTGACTTGTTTTGACTGCTAGATCTTGATAAAGCACTAGCCATCGCTAAACATTAAGCCTAAAAGAATCTTATTTCCAAAGCACCTGAAATCACTTTTGCAGCATAGGAAATGAAAACAATATACACAATCAAACCAGACTGAAAATGTATTCATAAATAGAAGTAGAACAACTCACAAATAGGAATAAGATCTTGGCATTTATATTCACAAATTATGCAATGTGCAATTCTCTAGAAATAGATAGCAATGTAACAAGGGAGAACGACCAAGACGCAAATAGGAAGAATAATGAAGATGGCTAGCTCAACAAGTGTCCAGTTGTAAACATATAGTCGACACAAGGAGGCATTTTAGTTGGACAAAGCACAGACCATGACTAACCTTCCTAGATGTGTTATCCTACTTGTTGATGATGTTTTTGTGACAACACAACAACAGAATAAAATACTGAGTATCCTATCCTCTCTTGATCAAAGCTTCTTGAATGCTAAATTATATGATCAAACAAGAATGCTCCAAGGTTCCTTTGATGTCAGGTCTTGACTTGTACATGGATAGACTCAGTGAATGAATGTGATCTTGCTAGTAATCACAAAGGGAATTACACTAAATTCCTCCTTCTTCATGAACATGAATGTAATTACTTGCTCCTTGAATGTGAATGAATGGAACTTCTTCAATCAAACTAAAAAAGAAATATCAAAAGATAAGGGTTTAGAGAAATCTAATCTAAGGTCAATGAAGCAATGATGATGCATGAATAGACAAACTCCTTAATAAACCTAACTCCACTTCGCCAAGAATGCCTACAACTACATGGAGTAGATGCAATCTCCTAAGGTTAGCGAATGGTTTTCAAATCATGAAAGCTCATATAAACACCCATTGGACGGCACAGCTCAAACAAGAATCCACAATCGAACTTAAGCAAATTATGATGAAGCTCAGACTAGCTTTACACAACACTCCACCAGTGATGAATGTCAAAAGCATGAGTTAGGAGTTAATCAAATATTCAATACAACATGCATCACATTAATGAGCTACTATTACTCTACTTCTAATCTACTTAGAAACATCTCTCCATTTCATCAAGATACAAGAAACCATGTTATTCCACAAGACAACACTTAGCATCAAGTGAACTCCAATGTCATTGCATTAATCTTGAGAAATATTTACAGCAATCTTCAAGTACTCTCAGAGAATTTCAAGAGTCTCTTCCTACTCTACTCCTGTAAGATACCCAACTAATTCAACTAAAATTTTTCCTTACTTAAACAATTTTACTTGCTATCAACTCATCAACTACTCAACCATTTAAAGATATACATCAAAGATAACTACTTGAATGAATCAACCTTAGAGATGGGTACTTGTCTTGTTACTTGATTCAATCAACTTGCAAATGTCTTATTACATAGATAATGCTTCAATAGCATGAAGTTACAACTTATTAAATGGAAATACAAAAGAAGGCCTTGAAGCCTTGATGATTACAATGTCCTTCACACTTGATCAACTTAATCAAACTCAATCATGTCAACTGAATGTCAACACCTCACAATACAACAAAGGAGCATCACCCCAACACTTGAAACTCGCAGGCCTCAAGATCACAAGCTAAATAGCTTTGCAAAGAGAAATTTTGTCAAAATGAATAGATAACAAATGAATGAGAGAGCTCCTCCTTTTATAGGCCTTCCAAAGGCAATGAAGGCACGTTTTTCAATGCACAAAGAGGAACCAAGCCACATTTCCCAAGAAGCATATCCAAGGGAATATTCCATCTGCTGACTCATTCTGAGTTGGCAAGCTTAACCAGAGACCTTGACACGGATCCCGAAGACATTCTGTCGACCAATGAGAGCTCAAGTTGTGTAACTACCTTAACCACCTCAACTTAGGCGCAGTTTCAAGTGTTCTTCTGACTGGGCGCCAAGTTGAATTGTCCGGAATGTCAAAGTGCGCCCATCATGAGATTGCGCCTATCCTGGAAAGAACTTCTAAATGTTGTTGGCGAGATCCAGAAAAGAATCATGATACTTCACTCATCCAATCTGCCTAAGGCGCTCATTGAAAATTGATCAAAGTGCTACTTGATGTTAGGCGCCAGAATTATGCTCCATGGGCACAGAAGTGCGCCTAGTGTCATAGTTGAATACCCTTCAAGGCTAGGCGCTCAAACTGAGTAGCCAGGAAGTAGAAATGAAGATTGACAAGGTTTGATGCTACTTTTATGTCTTGGCGCCCATTTGAAATAGTTCCTTCATGAAACTGCGCCTTATCATTACTAGGCGCCAATTGAAGGTTTACAGAGACTCTAGCATGCACCTAGAGTTCTAGACTTCATATTTGTTGTATTTCATTGTTCTCAATCACTTAAAAGTACTCTGGAATGCCTCCTTCTTTGAATACTGAATCTTTAGTGTAAGTTTACATGATCCTTTGCTAGGCGCCAAAACTGACCTATTCAAACTAATAAGTGCGCCTATACCACTTCAACCTCCTAAAAAATCATATGCAATTGATAAGATCCTTGGGCGCCATTTCAAGTATCCAGGGCGACCACCAAATCAAGGCGCTTATGTGAATCTTTGACAAAAGGAGAAGGCGCCTTACTTGCCTAGGAGCATCTGGAGGGTGAAATAGGCAATTAAGTGCGCCAAGCAAGTTATGGAGTCTACTGACCTTCTTATCAAATCAACTTAATGTTGTAAGCTATTTGAGATAGTTCCCTCCTTAGGTGCCAAAATGGAAGAGTTTCACCAAAAATATGCATCTCACATAGTTTCAATCTTAGGCACCAGAATCAAGGAGTTTTGACCAATACATGCGCCTAAGCTAGAAGTT
Organism: Cunninghamia lanceolata; assembly: GCA_027924645.1. Lineage (NCBI taxonomy): Eukaryota > Viridiplantae > Streptophyta > Pinopsida > Cupressales > Cupressaceae > Cunninghamia > Cunninghamia lanceolata. The sequence goes on from BSBN01000209.1 coordinate 8,026,046, forward strand.
TCCTTCTTTACCTTTGATTGTTCATCACAATGACTTTCCTAACTTCAAATCCTTCAATCAAACCATCACCCATGCTAGGCGCTCATTTTGGAGTGTTTAACCTTGAATTGACACCTTATGAAGGTTAGGCGCACTCTGGGGTTTTGTAAGAACAAGAAAGTGCGCCTAGCTCAATTAGGCTCTTTCAACGACCACAAACATATGTTAGGTGAATGATCAGTTGCCAGTGATGCTCAACTAGTTAATAGATGACTTCATCTTCTTGACTGTTGCCTTCAAAACCCAAGGTGCTAATTTAGGTGAGTTCAACATGATAGTGGCGCCCAAGCATGAAAGCCCCATACATACCCACTCCACTCATTTCCATGCTAGGCGCTGGGTTGAAAGAAGTTAAACACATGAAGCGCCTCCAATTAAATCCCTTACTGAGTGCTACAAGTGGATTTGAGAGTTAGGCGCCAGAATGAGTTTGAATTTCCTAGAAATGCGCCTAAACATCATGAAAGCATTATTTGACAATGTGACCACAGACTTGGTCAAATTTTAGGTTTCTAACTCTGTTCCTGCAAAACAAAAAGATAGAGTTAGTCAGAAACCAATTCATTCCCTCATCATTTAGAATTAGCCTCCGAGAATGAGGAATAGGCTAATCCATTATACACTTGATGATCAAGCCAGAAACGGGGACATGACAGTCTCCCCTTCCCGGAATTGCTTGTCCTCAAGCAATTGAAGGTTAGGATGCTCTAGGATCTTCTCTCCTTCCCAAGTAGCATCCTCCATTGGCAACCCTTTCCTCTTCACCAGATATTCTCTTATGCTTCGGTTGCGAAGTTTCTTCTCCCTTATATCCATCACATTTTCAGGTTCAAGTGCAAGCATTCCTTCTTCATCAAGTGGTGGTAGTTCATCAGTTGAAACCACATGTTGACCTAATGCCTTTTTGAGACATGACACATGAAACACATTGTGGATGCGGCTTCCTGCTGGCAAGTCAAGTTCATATGCCACTTCCCCTACTCTTCTCAGCACTTTGTAGGGTCCATAAAACCTTGGTTTCAATTTCTCCGCACCTGACTTCTTCAAAGTACTCTGTCTATAAGGCTGAAGGCGCAGAAACACCATGTCACCTATTTCAAAGCTTCTTTCAACTCGGTGTTTGTCAGCATACAACTTTTGTTGATTTTGAGCTCGTTGCAAGTTGTCCTTAAGGACTCTCAAAATATCCTGGGTATCCTTCATCAATTCACTTGCTCGTGGAGCTCGACTATCATCTAATGTCAGATCAACAAATGAAACGGCTTCATATCCATACAAAGCTCGGAAGGGAATCATGCCAATTGACATATGAAAAGTGGTGTTGTAGCAGTATTCACCCAGATGTAGCCACTTAATCCAAGCACGCTGATGATCAGACACATAGTTTCTCAAGTATCCCTCAAGCCATTTATTTACAATTTCAGTCTGTCCATCGGTTTGAGGATGATAGCTAGTGCTTGGTGTCAAGTCAGTTCCAGCTAGTCGAAATAGCTCTCTCCAAAACACACTGATGAACCGGCTATCTCGATCACTGACTATGGTCTTAGGAAGGCCATGTAGTCGGAAGACTTCACGGAAGAATAACTCAGCTACTTGCAATGCTGATGACTCAACTGGAATTGCAAAGAAGTGAGCAAACTTAGTTAATCTGTCTACAACTACATAGATGCAGTCTTTTCCATTCACCTTCGGAAGACCTGTGATGAAGTCCATAGAGATACTCTCCCACTTATGTTCTGGAATTGGTAGTGGCTGGAGTAATCATGCTGGAAATGTATGTTCTGTCTTATTTTGCTGACAAGTTAGACACTCCCTAACATACTGAAGAATTTCTTCCTTCAGACCTTTCCAAGTGAACCTTTCCCTGATCTGTTTGTAGGTTTTGAAATAACCAGGGTGTCCTGCAAGTGGAGTATCATGGTAAGTCTACAAAACCTGTCACTTCAGCTCCGATTCAGGAGTCAGATAGATCCTGTCTTTGTAATAAATGATTTCATCAATCACCTTGTACCTATCATCTTGAATGATTCCATCCATGATCTCACAAGCAAATTTTGATTTGGAATACTCTACTAGAAGCTGAGACTTCCAATCAACTGAAACTTTGCTCAGGGCACAAACAGCAGGTTTTCTGGATAAGGCATCGGCAACCACATTCTTCTTGCCTTTTACATATTCAATGTCGAAATCATATGCTTGTATCTTCACAACCCACTTCTGCTGTCTTTCATTCAAATCCTTCTGCCCTAAGAAGTATTTCAAACTATTGTGATCAGTCCTGACCACAAACTTAGATCCAACTAGATACTAGCGGAACTTAGCCAAGGCATGCATGATTGCCAGCATCTCTTTGTCATAAGTTGAGTACAATCTTTCTGTATCCTTCAACTTCCTGCTCTCGAATGCAATGGGATGTCGATCTTGCATCAAAACGGCTCCAATGCCTTCTCCTGAAGCATCACATTCTAGAACAAAGGACTTAGTAAAATCTGGCAAAGCCAGCACCGGTGTTGTACTCATTACTTCCTTCAATCTATCAAATGCAGCTTGAGCTTCTATTGACCAAATGAAAGCACCTTTCTTTGTCAGATTTGTTAAGGGTGCGGCAAGTTGTGAGAATCCCCTAACAAATCTTCTGTAATAGCTACAGAGGCCAAGGAAACCTCTTAGTTCAGATACGTTCCTGGGAACTGGCCAGTTGCGAATAGCTTCAATCTTCTCTTCTTGAACTTTCACACCATTTGCTCCTATCACATGTCCCAGGTACAAAATTTCCTTTAAGCCAAACTCACACTTAGACATCTTTGCATACAAAGATTGATTCTCCATGACATTCAATACTTCATCTAAGTGTTGGAGATGTTCTTCCCATGTCTTGCTGTAGATCAAGATGTCGTCGAAGAAAACCAACAGGTACTTCCTCAACTGCTTGTTGAACACATGATTCATGCAGGACTGGAAAGTGGCCTGTGCATTTGTCAGCCCAAACGACATTACCATAAATTCATAATATCCATAATGGCATCTGAATGCTGTCTTTGGGATGTCTTTTTCTCTGACACGAATTTGATGGTAGCCAGATCGAAGATCTATCTTTGTGAAATAGACTGCTCCATGCAGCTCATCAAGTAGTTCATCAATCCCAGGTATTGGATACCTATTCTTGATGGTCTTCTTGTTCAATGCGCGGTAGTCAACACACATCCGCATTGTTCCATCCTTCTTCTTAACTAACACCACAGATGATGCAAATGGACTTGATGATGGCCTTATATGTCCCATATCGATCAATTCTTTGATCGTCTTCTCAATTTCAATCTTAAAATGCCTAGGATGCCGATAGGGTGCAATATTAACAGGTTTCGCCCCATCCTCCAATTCAATTACATGTTCGAAACCTCTATCAGGAGGTATTCCTAGAGGTATATCCCTAAACACTTTACCATGCTTATCCAACATTGCCTGGATATCTGCAGGATAAAGTTTTTCAGTAGAGAGGATTTGGTTGTCCTTGATGCAAACCTGTGCTGCCCATTCAATATCATTATGCCTGAATAATGCTTCCATTCGTTTTGCTGAGACAACTCTAGGATTCCCATCAGATACTGACTTCAGTTTGATCTTCCTTCATGCATGAATTCCAATTCCATTTTCTGAAAGTCTTGGACAATTCTTCCAAGTGAATGCAACCATTGCACTCCAAGTACTACATCAATATGCCCAAGTCCAACTACATAGAAATCATCCTGTAAAGAATAATCTCCCATTTGAATTTGCAGTTGGGACACCTTTCTGGTACAACTCATTAGGAATCCATCAGCAACTGCTATTTGAAATCCTTCGAAGTCTTCAACTGTGAGACCCCGCCTTGCTACCAAACCTTCATCTATGAAGTTGTGAGTAGCACCACTATCGATTAGACAGGTGACTCTCTGACCCTTCACAACTCCCCTAATGCGGAAAGCATGATACTTAGGTACTCCTGAAATAGTTGCTAATGTAATTTTGTCAGTTGTTTCTGAAATATTCAAAGTTGGTTGTAACTCCTCTTCATCCTGAGTGGATTCTTCTTCACTCAGTGACTCCTCTTCACTTCCATCATCAGATACAACTTCTATCAAATGTGCTTTACCTTTACCAAGGCATCTGTGTCTTGGTTCCCAAGGTTGCTTGCAAGAAAAGCAGAGTTTCTTCGTTCTTAGCTCGTCTCTTTCTGCCGCAGACAGACCTTGAGTTATCTTCTGAGGAAAAGAGGGTCTCCTTTGAGTAGAGCTAACTCCTTTATAGAACTTTTTCTTAGGCTGATAAATAGGAGTAGTATCTAGATCTAGGGCAAAGTCAATTGCTTCTTCCAGGTTTGCCGGCCTTTGTACCTTTACCAATGGCTTGATCTGATTGTTCAATCCCTCAATGAACAGCATAGTGATTCGTCGGTCAGTCATATCAGGTACCATTACTGCGATCTTCTGAAAGTCATTAACATACTGCACAACCCTTCCTTCTTGCTTGAGTTGAGCGAGTTCGCGATAGTACACTTCAATGTCTTTTCTGTCAAACCTCTGAATCAGTTTTGTTACAAACTCATCATAGGAAGTTATCCTATCATGATGTTGAGAGACTAGGCCATGATGCCACCATTCATAAGCCAGTCCTTCAAGATGCATTGTGGCAAATTGAATGGCCTTCTTCTCTGTCAAAGGCTTGAGTGAAAGGTATGTATCCAGCTTGTTTACCCAAGCCCTAGCACTGAGCTTACTACTTCCATCAAAGGTAGGAATGGGAACTCGATTCAATGCTTCCTTATATTCCTTTGTATCATCATCCCGTCTAGGACGAAAGCCTCTAGTTCTACCTCGCCTATCCCTATCTTCCCTCTTCTGTCGGCAATATTCATTGAAGGTCATCATATCCCGAACACATTCTGGTAATCTGGCATAGAGATCTGCAAAGAGTGCTACTTCATCTTCAAAGTTATTCTGCTCTTCTTCATCAAACTCTTCCTCAGCTTCATTGTCCTGTTCAGGTGGTGGGGGCAGGAAAGTTGGTCTTAAAGGCCTATCAACTGTAGGAGTTCGTGTGCGAACCCTTCTGCCTGTTGCACTAGCAGCATCATCATCAACTTGTCTTTCTTGTCTTTCAGGTCTAGCTGCATCTCGATGACCTTGTCCAACTACTGCACCTTGGTTCATGTTTTGAAGGGATTGTAGGATTTGTTGCAAAACTAGCGTTGTTTGTTGATGTCCAGCAGCAATGTTGAGGAACATGTCTCTGGCTGCGCGTTCATTATCACCTGGTGGGCTTCTACTTCTTTCCTCAGCCATGTTATCTGGAACTTCTGTATGATGCTGTTGCTGTTGTTCTTGTTGTTGTCTAGCTCTTCTTGTATAATACCTGTGTGGACCTACTTTAGGTGGCTGCATAACCCAGAGGCTGGCAAGATCCAGGCTCTGATACCACTGTAAGATACCCAACTAATTCAGCTAAAATTTTTCCTTCCTTAAACAATTTTACTTGCTATCAACTCATCAACTACTCAACCATTTAAAGATATACATCAAAGATAACTACTTGAATGAATCAACCTTAGAGATGGGTACTTGTCTTGTTACTTGATTCAATCAACTTGCAAATGTCTTATTACATAGATAATGCTTCAATAGCATGAAGTTACAACTTATTAAATGGAAATACAAAAGAAGGCCTTGAAGCCTTGATGATTCCAATGTCCTTCACACTTGATCAACTTAATCAAACTCAATGATGTCGACTGAATGTCAACACCTCACAATACAAGGGAGCATCACCTTGTCAGTTGAGGGAGCATCACCCCAACACTTGAAACTCGCAGGCCTCAAGATCACAAGCTAAATAGCTTTGCAAAGAGAAATTTTGTCAAAATGAATAGATAACAAATGAATGAGAGAGCTCCTCCTTTTATAGGCCTTCCAAAGGCAATGAAGGCACGTTTTTCAATGCACAAAGAGGAACCAAGCCACGTTTCCCAAGAAGCATATCCAAGGGAATATTCCATCTGCTGACTCATTCTGAGTTGGCAAGCTTAACCAGAGACCTTGACACGGATCTTGAAGACATTCTGTCAACCAATGAGAGCTCAAGTTGTGTAACTACCTTAACCACCTCAACTTAGGCGCAGTTTCAAGTGTTCTTCTGACTGGGCGCCAAGTTGAATTGTCCGGAATGTCAAAGTGCAACCATCATGAGATTGCGCCTATCCTGGAAAGAACTTCTAAATGTTGTTGGCGAGATCCAGAAAAGAATCATGATAATTCACTCATCCAATCTGCCTAAGGCGCTCATTGAAAATTGATCAAAGTGCTACTTGATGTTAGGCGCCAGAATTATGCTCCATGGGCACAGAAGTGCGCCTAGTGTCATAGTTGAATACCCTTCAAGGCTAGGCGCTCAAACTGAGTAGCCAGGAAGTAGAAATGAAGATTGACAAGGTTTGATGCTACTTTTATGTCTTGGCGCCCATTTGAAATAGTTCCTTCATGAAACTGCGCCTTATCATTACTAGGCGCCAATTGAAGGTTTACAGAGACTCTAGCATGCACCTAGAGTTCTAGACTTCATATTTGTTGTATTTCATTGTTCTCAATCACTTAAAAGTACTCTGGAATGCCTCCTTCTTTGAATACTGAATCTTTAGTGTAAGTTTACATGATCCTTTGCTAGGCGCCAAAACTGACCTATTCAAACTAATAAGTGCGCCTATACCACTTCAACCTCCTAAAAAATCATATGCAATTGATAAGATCCTTGGGCGCCATTTCAAGTATCCAGGGCGACCACCAAATCAAGGCGCTTATGTGAATCTTTGACAAAAGGAGAAGGCGCCTTACTTGCCTAGGAGCATCTGGAGGGTGAAATAGGCAATTAAGTGCGCCAAGCAAGTTATGGAGTCTACTGACCTTCTTATCAAATCAACTTAATGTTGTAAGCTATTTGAGATAGTTCCCTCCTTAGGTGCCAAAATGGAAGAGTTTCACCAAAAATATGCATCTCACATAGTTTCAATCTTAGGCACCAGAATCAAGGAGTTTTGACCAATACATGCGCCTAAGCTAGAAGTTTCCTTCTTTACCTTTGATTGTTCATCACAATGACTTTCCTAACTTCAAATCCTTCAATCAAACCATCACCCATGCTAGGCGCTCATTTTGGAGTGTTTAACCTTGAATTGACGCCTTATGAAGGTTAGGCGCACTCTGGGGTTTTGTAAGAACAAGAAAGTGCGCCTAGCTCAATTAGGCTCTTTCAACGACCACAAACATATGTTAGGTGAATGATCAGTTGCCAGTGATGCTCAACTAGTTAATAGATGACTTCATCTTCTTGACTGTTGCCTTCAAAACCCAAGGCGCTCATTTAGGTGAGTTCAACATGATAGTGGCGCCCAAGCATGAAAGCCCCATACATACCCACTCCACTCATTTCCATGCTAGGCGCTGGGTTGAAAGAAGTTAAACACATGAAGCGCCTCCAATTAAATCCCTTACTGAGTGCTACAAGTGGATTTGAGAGTTAGGCGCCAGAATGAGTTTGAATTTCCTAGAAATGCGCCTAAACATCATGAAAGCATTATTTGACAATGTGACCACAGACTTAGTCAAATTTTAGGTTTCTAACTCTGTTCCTGCAAAACAAAAAGATAGAGTTAGTCAGAAACCAATTCATTCCCTCATCATTTAGAATTAGCCTCCGAGAATGAGGAATAGGCTAATCCATTATACACTTGATGATCAAGCCAGAAATGGGGACATGACAACTCCTCTACTTTACTACAAAAACTAACTGTTACAAATGAGGCAACAAGGCCTTTATATAGAGCTCCAAGATTACAATGAAAGGCTAGGATCGATTGGCAAAGCTAATGGCCTAGATTATGCCACATCGGCAGTTAGTTACAACAACTTGCTATTTTTAGTACATAAGAGAGGCAATGAAGGCATGTTTTCCAAGAAGATAAGGATGATGTGGCAACATTTGATTGGCTTGGTGATGATGTGCATGCCACGTAGGTGCCATCTTAGCAACTCCTATGTATTCCAACAATTTATTCAATTTGCTTTTGGGCATATTCCTAAATTGCATCATCTGTGTGATGTCGATGTCTTCGAATGTGATTGCTTTGAACTTGAACGTTTGGGAATGTACCCTTGTTGATCTTGCCTTGTGTCTTTTGTAAGTCGGATGTGTATGCTACATGTTGCTCATTTGCCTTACTCTATGATACTTCTTCTCTTGGCAGGATATATGCTGATCTTCTCTGGATGCTCCTTCATAGAGAGTAGCGCAGATAATGATTCCTTCATAACATGGAGTAGGAGACTTGAAAATTCAGGAAGAACTTGAAGTTTGATGGATGAATGTCTTCTACGATGTAGATGATGAAGTGTTCCGGTGTGATGTTCTTGAAGTGATCTCTTGGAGTGGTAACAAGATGCCTCTCTGCAGCGACTGCCTTCACTCCACTCCTTGCATGAAGGTGGTTTCAGGCGCCCGGCTCCTTGGATGACTCCTTAACTTCGTCAGTGCTCCTACAACACAGAGAAAGCCACATATTAAACTATTGATATATATTCAAATTTATAACACATAGGAATCATTCTTGAGCACTTATTAGCCTTTCCCAGTCTAGGCGCACATCTTGATGTGTGGAGGTGCAAAATTGCGCCTTGATCAAACTGGCCTTATATTGTCATTTCTATGATCTCCAACAATTGGACATGTCTTAGAATGTTTCTCCTTCTCAAGCGCTTACTTCTAGATGTCAATTCATGTGCTTTTTCTTAAGGTGCAAATCTAGGTTTGCAGAGGTGGAAAAGTGCACCTAAACTTGCTTAGTGCAATTTAAGACTTCAAACTCATGTGGATACTTAAAGATGCTTAGTTTTGACCAAGTAGAGACCCTTCAACATTGATCCATGCTCCAATATTTGAGGTGCACATTTATGATTGATCAAGTGGAAAAGTACGCCTAGCATACTTGGCTTGTTTTTTGGCATTCAATGACTTCAATTTCATGTTTAAATCTTTAGGAAACTCTCCATTACTAGGCGCCAACTCTTATGATCTCAAACTCTATGCTCTCTAGGCGCCAAAAGGTGATTGTTCAGAGGTAAAAATGCACCTAAGCTTCAAGATGAGCATTCTGTGGACTTAAACCAATCTTGGCACCCAAGGAAGGTGATATCTCTCAAGGCGCATGCTATCTTAGGCATTCAGTTCATGCATCCAAGGCGCAAAAATGATGTTCTACAAGTGACAAAGTGCGCCTACCCTTCATGAAGCAAACTTAACTAAGTTTTGAACCCTAAGTAGTTCTCCAAGCACCAATTTGTCAATTGTTAATGATGATTTCATAAGCTCCTACCTTAGGAGCATATTTGAGGCTCTATAGATGATAAAATGTGCCTAACTTCTCTTAGTGATTTTTCAAAATTTTATAAGTCATATCACTTTATTGTTGATCTTAGGCGCAAATTTGGGTTGCCAGATGTTATTTCCCTCCTCCATCAAGCCTAGGTGCATTTTAGTGATTGATCAGGTGCAGATATGCGCCTTGATTCTTAGGCCATTTTCTTGCAAGTTTTTCTAAGTTGGAACTCTTTTAATCACTATTTAGGCTCAAATTAATGATTTCAATGATGATTTTGCAAGATTCTACCTTAGGCGCACTTTGATGGTTCTTCAGATGCAAATTTGCGCCTAAGGCCATTGGGCCATTTCCATGCAACATCTCCTAAGTTTAAGGCATCTTAAAGATCAAAACATCAATTCTTATCAAGGCGCTCATTCTCATGTTTACATGCACTTTGTTTCCAAGGCGCCAAAATTGGTCCCTAGTGGTGGGAAAGTGCACCTAACTTACTTAGGTGATGATCATGCTTCAACTTACGGTTTCAATTTAGTGCATAAGTGTATAGAAGGCTTCTTACCTCAAGGTGATATCAAATTTCAAAGTTCCAAGCCTCGTTTTGCTTAGGCACACTTTGGTGACTGTCCAGATGTGAAATTGCGCCTAGGTATAGATAGGTTATCACTTCAACTTTCATCAATCCAACCCATTGCATAAGCTCAAGGAGAAGTCTTAACCTCTTCTTAATCAAGGCGCACATTTGAGTTGCTATAGGTGATGAAATGCGCCTTGATTCCTCCTGGTGTTTTTCAAAATTTGCTAAGTCAAAATAGTTCATGCTTCATCCTTGGGCGCAAAGTAGGTCTCCAGATGATGTTTCCCTCCTCCATCAGGCCTAGGCGCACTTTGGTGATTGTTAACCTCTTGACTTGCGCCTTAACTCTAAGCTGATCTTTGTTAAGATTTCATCTAATCCAGAGCATGAGGTTGTCATTCAATTGTTTGAGGTGCAACCTACCTTGTCATTACCACTGACTTCATCATCAAACAAACCTTAAGACATCATCCAAGACTCGTGACAAAGCACTAGAGCTCAAAAACAAGGGGTCCCCATTTGCAATGGGGCGATGTTGTGAAAACGTCACAGCACTACTGAGTCTCCATATTATAACGATAATTAGTAATTACTCTTCTCCTTCCATTTTTCACATCTTGTTGTTGAGACTGTATCTTCTCCAACAAAGTCACTGCTATATGCAACATGACTTCGCATTAGTTTGCTATAAGTTGTGAAGTATAGGAAAATAAAAAATTCATATATTCTTTCTATAAAAAAGATGGCATGTTGAGAACAAAGGTGATCCTCTTGTCCCTTGAGACAAAATGAACTCAAGCTAGGCCCCAGTTTTATGGTACAAAGAACCTAGAGTGCATTGGCAGTTAAATGCATTTGGGCATATAATTTACAAAGGATCGCCACACCAAGGATTTGAACCCCTCCTCCCCCATAACATTTCATCATAGAAAGACTAGCCAAGTTTCCATCATGTAGTTTGACATCTAATTTGCAGCCAGGTGATATTGAAGGCCCACATTTTAAAAAGGCTTCAAGAAGATTGGGAAATCCTTCTTTTCCCTAAAACGCAATTATAGATAACTAGAATGTTTAGATCATGATGAGAATTGTCAGTAGAACACAATGCCAATTCTATTGGTGGAATGCAGTGGGAATCGTATTGGTTGTATGCAATGACAATTCTATCAGACTTGTAGTCATGCTATTTTTTCTTAAAACAAGTGAAGTTTAGGCAAGTGTTATATCAAGACAGAAGCAGAGGTAGTTTGATGAAAGGTCAAAAGAAATCTAAAATGAGTACCTTCAAAGAAAAGCAAACATGCCACATAAGATATTCTATAAACATATACAAAAATAAATAAACACAAAGAGGCTCATTACATACAAATAAAATCTAAAAGAATGGATTATAAAAAGGCTAAGATTTAAACATTATTTACCGCATAAACTTTGTCTTTAGTAGGACATAGTCACCAATAAAGAATTTATGCTCTTTATTCTTAAGTCTTTATGTATCTTTTTCCCTCACTTCACTTTGCTGGATCTAGTTAACCAGCTGGCTAGCAGCCTACATCATTGGTAAAAAGAAATGAAGAATGAAATAAATTCAAAAAGATAACCCCAGATAGAGAAACCCTCAAAAATGGTCACTACATAACCTTATGATTTATCTATTCAGATAGGAGGGATTGAGGTTACTTTGGACAAACAAGATGGAAAAGTTACTTTCTTTGCTGACACCAGCATGCTAATTTGGGCAAGTAGGAGGAATACATTAATGTGCTAGAATAGCCAGAATAGAGAAGTTACCATCAATTAACTGGAATGGAAGATAGAACATTTTATTGAGATTATTCATATGAACTAAAAACATCCTTGAAATCAATATTCCCTAAAAAATTGAACACCTATGACATAGGACAACAAGCACTCACCAAAACTTTTGCAAAGTGCAAGTAAGAAAATAATCAGGGAGAAATGGGATGAAAGTGATCCAATTATGCAAAAAGCAGAAGTTAAAAGACATTTCCATGCTCAAATATGCTATAAAGGAGCACGTATAAGGAGCCCAAGGAGGAGTTCCACAGTGTTCTTGTGTCAAGAAGTGACCATTTCCAGCGAAAAGATGTCACATGATGAAAATTCCTTGTAAGTTCTATGTATTGCAGTTTCCTCATTAACAGGTACAGTTTTCCTTGTCCATGTGTTCGGATCACAGGAGAACTGCCAAGCTGCACCTGCCTTTTATCTTTAAAGGGCAATATCCAGTGCATTCCCTGTGTCTGGTTTGAGGCTTTTGGTGTGCAAGAAGAATAAAAGTACCATCAGGCAGGGAAGGCATCTGTGCTGTATGAAATTGAAATAAATGACTTAATGTTATCTAAATAAAATTGAGTTTTTATCACTTCTCATCCCAAAACCCCCACAAACACATAAAAGTACAGCTTTCAATACATGTCTCCCCTAGAAACCAACAAAACTCCATGAAGCAAATATAGTTAAAATACATACCCTGAGAATTGTGGCAGCAGAAGTGAGCTTCCAAGTCCTTTTGCTCCAATTCCGAGCTCATGGGTTTCGTAGTTAAGCACAGAAATCTTGCTTCGCATATCTGTTAGATTGCATTGACCTTAATACTGATACCCAGGTGCTTAGCGTACAAAAAAGATACTAAATTATAACTTCCAAGTTCCAAATGGACTTACTTCTACACACTTTATTGGACTCTCACTGTGATTTTTAAAATCTCATTACAGAAGTTCCTAACATTTGTGATTGTGGGTAAAAGGAGGGGGGAAAAAGAGAGAGAGAGATGATAACATATAACCTGTCTGAAACAGGTCCAGCAGAGCAATCACTCTGACAAATAACTCATTCCTTAAGTTCAAAGCTACACTGTGAGGTTACACAAGGATGAATGAGCAATGTGATGCTATGTAGCTGACATGGCTATTGAATAATCATACTTGTATAAAATTATAAATAGAAAAGAAAGGCGAGGCCAAAAAGCAGTTATGAGTTATCCTTAATAAGTACCATCTAATAAATCTGCACCTGACAAGTAATAAACCCAACAAACAGAAAAGATGTGGAAATCAAATTAGAGTGCCACGATTTCATTTGATATCCTGCTAATAATAATCTTTCATCCTCCAAAAGAGAAGATAAAATAATCCTCCAGGAATCCTAAACAAATCCACAGATCTATTGCTTTCCTAAAACAGTATACTGCCAATGTAGATTCATACATAAGGCATCCAAAAGACAGAAGATGCTACTCCCTACGTTTTCCACCCCAGTAGTGTGGTGACTTTGAGAATTTTACTATCTCACTCCTGCAATTCAATTGGTTGGTTACATCTTTCCATGACTATATCCCACTAATATGCATCCCTCTAAAACGAACCAAGTCTGACATGAACTATGACATACCCAAAAAAACTCAGGGTGCCAAATTCATATACCATGGTTACTTGAAAATTTGTGCTATCTTAAATCCAATAAAGATTCATTTCACTAAAATCTGAGATGTAGAGCTGTACAAAAGACTTGAGGTGCAAGTTCCTACCTTTCTGCATCCTCACTGTGTGGTTACTATGATAATTGTACCATCTACTGGTATGTTTAAACTGGATGTAACTTCGCACGACAATATATCAATAATACAGATCCCTCTTGAACCAAATCACTTCTGACATGCACTAAGAACTTTGAAGTATCAAAATGACCTGCAGTGCTAATTCCTGTGTTTCCCACCCCAATGGTGTGTTTATTCCAAGAATTCTGCTCTCACTTGTATTCACTCTCATGTTTAAACTGGTTACATCTTCTCATGACAATATACCACTCATAAAGATCCCTTTCCAATGCAAATCTGACATCCATTAAAAATATTAAAAATAATACTCAATGTGTCAATCCCTATGTTTTTATATCCCAATTAAGTGGTTACTTTGAGAATTGTGATATCTTACTCATATGTTTAACCCCTTATGGTCCCCTTAAAAGGACTGTATAATGTGCCATCATTGAAATGAGAAATACAGAGAAATAGATTTCCAACAAGATGGCATGTGATCGTGATTGCTAATTCATGGAATGACCAAGAGATAACATTGACTTATTGTCGAATGAGATAAGCTCAAGTGGTAATACTATAGGGCTTCTAAAGTGGAGTCTTGTTGTACCCCTACAAAAATTTTCATACTGGAGTCATTTTCGCATAATTTTACAAGTTTTCTTGTCAGTCTGAGATGGGAAGTTTGAAATGTCATTGTTGTTCCATCGTCACTTTCACATGTCATGGGTGAAATCCATCGTCCTAAGAAGTTATCAATTGTTTTATTTAGTCAATGGACAAGTGTGAAGTTGAGAAGTCAAGATTCAAGGCAGAAAAGTTGTCAAGGGAGTGAAAAAAATGTAAGTAGCAAGAAATAGCAAAATGACTCCTAGGGCATGCTTTGCTGGGTGTGAAATTGAGTAAGCATCAAAAAGTGATTATAATCCCAAAAGTGAGTGCTTTAAGAGAGTTTTTCAGGGTTGAGTGCCTCCAAGAGTGTGCTTTGGGTGTCTTTGCCAAAATGAAAGTGAAAAATAAATTGAGTAATGAAAAGTGGCTCTAACTATGTGCTTTGGATGTTTTTGCCAAAATGAAAGTGAAAAATAAATTAAGTAATGAAAAGTGGCTCTAACCTCAAAAGTGTGTGCTTTTCTAGTTAGAGCCAAAAAGTTAAGTGGCAAAGACCTCAAAAGAGAACTTTTCAAAAAATTAACTATCAAAAGTGGTCATAACACCAAAAGCACACGCTTTAAGTGATTTTGACATGGTTATAAGTCTAAAAGCACACTTTAAGTGGTTTTGCCATGGATATAACTTATGAGTCTAAAAGTGCACGCTTTGGACACGTTTGCAAGTGAAAGTGATGAAAAGCGACGCTAAATCCAAAAAGTGTGTGCTTTACATAGTTTTGCCAAGGTTATAGATCTAAAAGTGTGCGATTTGGACATGTTTGCCAAGTGAAAATGATGAAAAGTCCTATCATGAAAAGTGACACTAAAGCCAAAAGCGTACACTTTAAGTAATTTTGCAATGGTTATAAGTCCAAAAAGCACACCCTGGGCCTATTTGCCATAGACGTGCTCCTTTAAGATAGGAAAGGGCTTAGCAAGTCAAAAGTGCTCCTTTAAGTGAAAAAGATGGCTTAGCAGGTCAAAAAGTGCACTTTCGATCACTTATTTGAAAAGTGGAAGGGCTGGAGCATGGCAACTTCAAATTAGAACAAAAAGTGCTCCTTTAAATGAAATAGGTATCTTAGCAAGTCAAAAAGTATGTTTTTGGTTACTTATAGTAAGTCAACTTCAAAATAGAACAAAAAGTGAAAATTTTCTAAGTGACAAAAGGTTCAAAAGCACACACTTTTCATCTCATTGCCAAGCAAAGACTCCCACAATGTGCACTCAAGCATGATTTGCCAAAAGACAAAAAGAATCAAAAATAAAAAAGGGTGTTGTTATCATTTTGCAAGGAGCATTTGTAATATCCCCTTTTTGGCGCATAGACCTTTTGTGCACATTATGCTTGTTCCTAGTCTTCCGGAGGCTATTCGTCATGTTTGGAAGAACTCCAACATTCTTGGAGTGGTCGTGGTTCAATCTTACAAAGTAGTTGTTCATGTTTTTAAGTTCGGCTAGTCATTTGGAGTTCATAGATGCTTTCGAAATTCAGTTCCAACCTCTCAAGTGCTCTCCAACTTTCTTGGAGAAACATGCTATTTTTAGACAGTCACTCGACGGCCTCCGATTTTCATTCCAAGTCTTCAATATCCTGTTGGTATGATCAGAATCGCAAAATTATATCATTTGGATGCTTTCCGCAGCTTGGGTATATTATTGAGTTATTTAATTATTTATTCACTTAAGTTGTCTAAGGATGGGAAATATTAAAAGATAACTTAAGTGTAATAGCTCTTTGAAAAGATGTTGAAAAGTATTATTTGATGCTCACATAAAAGGAATGTTAGGCAAGGGAGACATATAGTGAGCAATTAAAAAGGTTATTTATCTGTGAGGAGGAAATTAAAAGAAAAATGAAATTTTTATTTTTATTTCCTCTTGTTGCCATAAAAGTGTCTATATAAAGGGGTTTTGGGCTCATTTGGAGGTTTAAGCATATTGGATATGAAATTATTTCTTCTGTGAACCAGAGTTGCTGAGCTCGGTTCTTCTGGGGTTGTTTAACCTCACTGATTTGCTGGTTTCGGTGGTGAAAGGTCTACCCTAGCTAGCTGAGAGTGTTTTCACTTCAAGAAACACTTGTGAGCTTCAATAGAGTCCTTTCGTTGTGGACCAAAATAGATTTTTTTTTATGTTTTTTTGATGTAGGGTTTTGGTGTGCAGATTTCAGTGATATTTTTGGAGTATTTTGTGCTAAGTTTTGGCATGAGTTGTGGTGTGTGATTTAATATCCCAAATGGGGATATTGTGGACAAGTCTAGATTTACGGACTTTCCAAATATCTTCTTCTTTATTTTCTGCTCAAACCCTAGATGATGCAGTCTGATTTTCTAATTTTCAGATTAACAAATGCTTATAACAACCATCATATTGCATCTCAAACATCAAAACAAGATATCATATGGTTCACCTCATGTCAACAATGAAATTCACTATGAAATACACAATTTGGAGCATCAAACATACAAGTATAATCTGCTGATCTAAATCAGAATATAGAAGTGTGATTTTTACATCCAATCATTGGCAATCATGCCCAAACATAAATAATATATCTGCTGCTATAGTTCAGACCTAATATCATGAAGTACATACCAAAATATGAATCCAAAATGCCCTCAAAGGGTGGCACTCCACTAGGGTTGAAAACCCTAAGCAATGATGTGAATCTGCTGTAGCTGAAACACTAGCAGCCAACAAACTCCTCCAAACACCTCACAATGCAAGACGCCTCTCCTCCCAAGTGATGCGCTCCAACCTAGGGTGAAACCCTAGTCAATTCGCCCATTAAGAAGCTATGATGAATGCTCTCAAAACTGATGTATAATTCTGCCCTTGATGATGATGAAGCCCAAGTGAATCCCCATCATGGAATCCTCAATTAGAGAAGCTAGATTGTCGCCCAACTCCTCCTAGGATGCTTGAGGTTTTCGTCCCAAGATCCTCTCCAAGAGATCATTCTCAAGTGTGTAATGAATGAATGCTGAATGATGCTTTTGGAATGCCAAATGATCATGTATATATACACCTCTTCACTCATCCTCTCCATATGGCCGACCTGGGCAATAGTAGTATAATTTTGAATATAGTTTTCCCTCCAAGAGGGCCAACCCACATGTATTATATTTCACCTTCAAGAAAGCGCCTAAAGATTAGGATATCTATCAAAGGCACCGCCAAGCATGATATGTTTTATCTTATTTTATCCATCCATCAAGCGCTAATACAAAGAATATTATATTTTATTATTGAACGCCAAGGGGTGGTGTTGGAGAGTATTTGCCCTTCGAATTACAAGTCGCCCAAGGTGATGGTAATAATAATAACCTCCATAATGATGTACACCATGTGACCATGAAGGTGTAAACAAGACATCTGTATGAGAGCATCCCCTGATGTAATGATGGCATCCACACAACACATGATTGAGTCAAGTATCCATAATTCCTAACACATCCATATGAAAGGCTCTCCAAATAGTTTGCTCTGAGGAAGACGAATTACCACATCCCTGATAAGTGCACCAAAGGCATCATATAAATATGACAAGTCATCTCCATTACCCCTGATATCCTCCAAAGATCCCGGAGCGGGGTGAAAAGCCCAAATCAACTCTAATGGCGTCCATTCCAAAAATGGGGACATTACATGTGAAGAGTTTTGGGGTTGTGAGTAGTATTTTTGTGTATTTCTTGTTTGCTGGGTTTTGTATCAGACCTGAGTATTTTGCTGTTAGAGTGCTTTCAGAGGTGTATTTTCAGTGTTAGAGCTTCATTACATCCATAATCAGCAAGAGAGCTTCGTGGGTATGCTTCAGGGTGATGTTTGGTGACTTCTCAACTCCTCATATTTTGATTTTTAATGCTACAGCAGTTTATTTCAGTTCTGATCAGAATTAATAAAATATTGCAGCGTGCCCCAACTCTTATGTTTCCTTTATATGTTGCAATAAATCTGAGTTTGTAATACCGGATGGTATTACCGCCGGTTACTTCTTAAATTGTGCTTCAGTTTGTAATATTGGACGGTTTACCGCCAATAAATTATAGCATGAACTCACAGCCCGTTTTGGCATGAACAAGCTAGCATATCGACCTTATTGGTTTGAGTCAAGCCTAGAAATCCTGTCAGTGGCCTACACACATTCCCACAATTAAGTGGATGCCCACTGCATAAGCCGATGCCCACTGAATAAGTGGAAGTTGTTATTATTGCATGTTGGTTTTGAATGCTAACTCGGAAGCACTTGTATGCTCTCACCTTGCCCGCATAGGGATCTAGGTGATCAGAAGAGTGTGAAAGAACTTAACCATTGCATATTCCTCTTTGTGTGGAACTTTTAAAAAAAAACTGGGGTGCTCATTACAGCATTCAAGTGCAAGTTTGGTTAGAGTAGAGACAAGGAGTTGCATTTTCTGGGTTTGTCAAAGATTTGAAGGTAATTTTTAGCAACTGACAAGTAGATTCTAGGAGCTTTCAAACTAGCTTATTTTAGCTAATTCCATATTTAGAGCAAAGGATCTATTTTTGGAGCAGATTTCTAGAATTTTTATTTTTAGTCAATTTTTATCTAAAAACTTTATTTATGGTCTTTGTTTTATATTAAAATATTAGTTGTAATATTAATGGTCATCTTATTAAGACTATTTCTATTTTTGTTTTAGCATTAGGATAGCTTAGAATGTTTCTATTTACTTTGCTTTATTAGCTGTAATCTCTTTACAGAAACATCTTGTATTCTCTTTAAATAGAGCTTTGCTCTATGTTGTAATTATCTCATTGAATAATATTATCTCGATTTTTTATCAACATGGTATCAAAGCCCAAGTCGATTGGGATATGAACACAGTGAAAGATTTTTTTGGCGATTTTTTTTTTTAAATAAAAAAAATCGTGGATTTCGTGTGATTGTGTCACACAAGTTTTTGGCGGATTTTTTATAAAAAATCTCGCAAGTTTCTTTTCTGGACAATTTTTTGAAAATCAATTTCGTGGGTTTGTTGTACGATTTCATGCAAAGGTTACAGAAGCGGATTTCAAAAGGGTTTTAAATCTCTGTGCTCGTCGATTCGGGTTCCTGAAGGGCGCGATTCGTCTTATTGTTGTTCGTGATCTCTTTTTTTGTGGGCGTCGACCTCCTTTTTTTGTATGAGACGGGTTTTGTGGCACCGTTTTCATTCGTCTCTGGAGATTTTCGGCGGCGGATGTTTGATCGCGCCATTTTTCTGAGCGTTTTTCCTGATTTCTGGGTCACGGTTTTGAGCTTCTGCAATCGCGATTCCTTTTATTTTGGTCGCCATTTTTTCTCTGGAGCTCGCAATATCTGAGTGTTAGGGCGCGATTTCTAGCGGCAATATCTGTGTTTGCTCACGATTCCTGTTTCTGTGGGCGTTGTTTTATCTTTTTGCCCAGCGTTTGATGCTCCAGTCAAATGATCGTTGTCTGAAGTCACAGCTCTTTGTCCCGTGGCCACCTGCAAGCATCTAGCACACATTTCAAGCTTCCTTCTATGATCGTGGTTTCAACATTTTGGGTTGCGTTGAGGTGTTTTTTATTTGGCAGGTTTCTTGTCTTTGATCTGCCAGTGGCGTTTTTTTTCCTCCTGGTCTGTGAAGATGGGTTTGGTCTTGACTCGTGTTTTGTCTTCTATCAACAGCACTCCCAAACCCTAAACTCTCTTCCGCCATTTATTGGGATATCTGTCTTTTCTGTGACATGTGGCAAAGACCCAGCAAAACCTAACATTGGGGTTTTCTTGTGTGTTTGGCGGGAGATTCCTCTTTTTTTCATGGTCACGTGAAGGATAATTATTTTAAGCTAGTTTTGACAAAAGTTTTCTGGGAAAAATAAAAACTTTTGCAAAGAGTTTTTTGAGGATTTTTTTCTAAAAAAATCTTACTTTTTTAGAGTTTTCAAAGGTTTTTCTGAAAAATCTTACAGTTTCTGAGCCTCTCTTTAGACGATTTTTGAAAAATCGTGAGTTGTGCCAGCTGATTGTCCAGGGTTTGTGCCAGCTGATCACCGAGTTACCTCCTTTTTCGTGCTTTGGAAAACGGGAGGGATGGCGTCTTTGTCTAATGTTATGTTGGAAAATATGCAGAGGTTCAATGGAAAGAATTACAACACGTGGAAGTAGAGGATGCTTACCATTTTTGAGTACCGATGTCTGGGTAAGCTTGTTCTAGGTAAAGATGTTCGCCCCACTACTGTTGGGAAGGATCAGGACAAGTATGATGAAGGTAATAGGGAGGCAGTTATGCTTCTAAAATTATCTGTCAGCGATGAGATGTTCCCAGAAATACCATCTGGTAAGTCTGCTGCGGAGATCTGGAAGCATCTAAAAGATCTTCATGAGACCTCAGACAAGGGAAGGGCTTTCTTTCTGAAGAATATGTTGTTCTCTATTATGATGGATGACCAAGTGTCTTTGCAGGGGCACTTGACGAAAATCAAAGATATTCGCAACTAATTGGAGGCCATTGGTGGTAAGATGGATGAGGAGGATATAGTGGTAATCACTTTGAAAAGATTGCCACGTTCCTATGAGCACTTCATTGAAACGCTTAACATTACATCCACCAATGTTAGCTTGACGTTTGATGAGCTGTGCAACAAGCTTTTGCAGCAGGATAGGTAGAGGAAGCAGTTTGGGAGCAGCAGTGAGTCTCCTAGTGTTGAACAAGCATTTACTGCCATGGAAGTTGGCAAAGGCAAGTCCACTCAACAGAAAGGACGAGGCAATTCGAAGGAAGGCTCCAAGAAGACAATTACTTGCCATTACTATGGGAAGATTGGTCATATCAAGAGGTTTTGCAGAAAGCAGTTGGTCGATGAGAAGTCCAACCAGGAAGAGTCTCAGCAAAGTGCTCATGTGGCGGAGTATACTGAGAAGGAGTGCATATTTTGCATTTTAAGGACCAACACACCATATGGCTATGGGTTGAATTAGTTTTTGTTTATACGATGACCATTAAGAGAGGGTATTAAAATATTAGTTGTAATATTAATGGTCATCTTATTAAGACTATTTCTATTTATGTTTTAGCATTAGGATAGCTCAGAATGTTTGTATTTACTTTGCTTTATTAGATGTAATCTCTTTATAAAAACATCTTGTATTCTCTTTAAATAGAGCTTTGCTCTATGTTGTAATTATCTCATTGAATAATATCATCTCGATTTTTTATCAACACTTTAAAATACTTTATTTTCAGCTTTTTCAACTATTTTAGTGAGCTAGTTTTGGAGAATTGATTTTTGGGATTATTCCATATTTAACCTAAATCTCAAAATACCATTTTTAAAATTTATAAATAAGTGCTTTATGCACAAGATTTACTTAATGATAGTTGATTGTGTTACTCAAATTATGTTGAATTTGTTTTATATGTGTTTATGATCACTGTGGTTTAGATTTCATTAATTGAAGTGAAGTGAGGAATAGTGGCAGGCTTTGTATTGGCAATATTGTTTATTTAGGTTGTAACTTTGCATTCTACTTAGGTTATTTAGTTTATGAAATCTTGCATTGTTTATGTTATAGGGTAGTTTATTTCTCAGATCTTCGTATATATTGATTTGCTGGTTTCTGCTTTTAGCCCATAGGATAAGTGGCTGTTGTGTTTAGATTAGTTGTTGATTTATGCAATTTAGGGTCATAAAATATAAATTCTCATCTATGAGAGAAGAGTCGATTTCAGTCTTGTGCTCATCCTCGAGGCCAAAAAGATAGAGCAGGTTTAATTTAGTATATTTAACTATGTAACAAAACCCCAAAGAATTATTGTGCATAGTGTGAGTACTTGTAGATTTTGTCCATAGTTTGGCTTCTCGGGTTACTTCCAGTTACAAGAGCGCTGCTTCTAATTTGAAGAGAGATTTACCTCTCATGTTGTTCTATTTTGTGCTGTTTTGGATAAGACAAATTAAAAAACTAACAAGTCCTAGGCTCAAATCCCCAAGAAGACATGACATGGTATTTGAAATTAGGTAAACATCACATTATACATCCAAAACACCGGACGTTACTTACCCTCAATAGACAAAGCTGGTTAAATTTGACAAAAAGATAGTCCTCTGTACTAAGCCAATTGTAGTTCGTAAGAGGAATCTACCAAATTTAAAAAATATTGACTAACTGTCCTTTTTCTCTTACTGTTCTTATACAAGGACATCTGGATCAAATACATGGATATTCTAAATGTTGGGTCTTTAACGGCCTTATTTGAAGAGGCGAGGATAATACGAGTGGCAGATTACTTGAACAGAATCCATAAGAAAAGAAGGATGATTGGCAAAGAAATAGGGAGCAGCCAGAAGTAACAGTGTGGCTGCCAGTTAGTTCTTTTGTTTTGTGTGGTTCTGCTTTACTTCCGGGTCCATAGACTGCATGGTCTCATGGACGTCAATAAAAACTTTCATTTCATTTTATCTGCTTATCCAATGAGAAGATATTCAACCTTGGCCATGTAGACCTAGTTTATGATTTGTCTTGATTACATAAACGGTAAAAATAAAAAATTGTAAAAATAGGATAGAAAAGACGCACTTAGCTGAGCTTGTGAGCAGGCAAGTGAGGAAGAAGAGAGAAGAATCCTTGTTGAATGTGAATATGAAGGTAAAAGCTTTCTTCTGCTCTGATGAAGTGGGGAGGAAATGGGTCTGTATGAAATTGCCATTGAAGCCATGGAGTTCTCCCTGTGCAGTCTTCTCTAATCCCACAGCACGAATACACAGTTAACCAAAAACACTATTACGTTCTCTGCGTGCAATATTAAACCCAGCGGGAAGTTGGAGTGAGAAGGATAAGGCGGTTTTTCTTACAAGGATGCTCGGGATAGCCGCTGTGGCGAGGTTGCCAGTAAATTAATGGATAAAAATGTAGCAAAGGCCTCACTTCTGAATTATTTTGGAGTTACAAGGAGATTATGACGTGTGGGAGTGGATTCCCAAAAGTAGTAGAAGGAGCGAGATTTTCATTCCATTTTAGGAAATGCGGCTATACATTTTCATTTGCTTGATCTGGCGGAATCCTATCCAGAGGTATCATGGGTTTGCCTTCCCAAAAGCCATGCCGGCCAAAATAGAAGAGAATCTTTTGCAAGTTTCATTTTTCTACCAATGGTGGACTTCAAATTCTAGGCACGGCTGGTAAGGTGTTTATTGATGTGTTTAAAAATATAATAATTTCAAGCTTTGGAATGTGAAATGGAGGAAGCTCAGCATTTAATTATAGGATATAAGAAAACAAGTGCTATGAGAGTATAAAATTTGTTTTGTAATTATTATAAAATATTGTAATGGCATGAAAATAAGTAGGTAACTCCAAACAAAGCTTGAATCTTAGAATACTGAGTTTATGTGGAAGTTGTCACATCTCATTTTTTAATCATATATTTTAAAATATTTAAAATGATTAATTAAATTGTTCGGGGAGAATAAAATTGATATTTTTAATGATGTGCAATATTTCGAAAATGAATATTTTAAAATCTTTTTTTGCTATCTCAATTAATTTTGATTATGAAACTAGCTATTGTTGTACTGGACTAAGGTGGATGCAAGATAGTGTTTCCCTCTGATAGGTTGAGGGAGAGTATCATCTGGGAGAGGATGATAGATGGCGACAGTAAGGCAAATGAACCAAACAAGAGAACTCTCTCACACATGTCACTATTTTGCAATAAATTAATTGGTAGTGTTATATCAAGATGTATGTCTTTGTAGCCACTTAAGCAAGAGCATGTGATACATTTTGTGTTATTAAATCATTTGTCTTGGTCTCCTTAGATAGGCAAAGTTCTTTTGAACATTGTACTTTATTAAAATAATAGAGGTGATAAATATTAATACTATCACACTATAACAAATTGGAGGGGACCACTGCGCCTCACTCCTCATTAATGTATGAGTAGTGGAAGAATTTAATGGGAAGTTTCTTGAGCGTGAGAATGGAGGGAAGAATTGAAGTTCATTGGCCTGATGGCCAAACCTCAACAAGAGATTAAGGAGAGAATTACTCCTTCACCGTGAGATGGAGAGTGGTGGAGTGGCAGTTGAAAGCACTAGCAGTGTTGGAAAAAAGAAGTAATGCATGCAAGTTGTGTGATTTACAAGAAAAGGACATTGGGGGAAAAGATATGGAGGGACCGGTGAATCTAAGAAGCAAGGTATTTCTTTTGTATTGAAATCTATACAAAATGTCTGGATAATTCGTTGCATTGTTTAATTTCCTTTGTGTAAAGTTTATTGTATTACCATATGTCAAATTAGGAATTATTTGCATTAGGGTGTAATGGTTTACCTTATTTTTAGTTGCGCTCAATATTAAACTTATTTGAAGAGGTCGTCATTTTGTAACGGTCTAGTATGAGAAGAAACCAATGATTTTTTCTTTTATGGGTAATTGTAATGTGTGTGTGTGTGTACTTACAGTCATACAAAACATATTATCTTGTGGGTTGTTTAAACTGATAAAAATATAGGCAACTGAAGGTTGACCCTATACATCGAAAAGTTAAATAAATTGTTAATGATTTAGGCCAATACTATTTCCTATAATATCTATAGAGAAACTCTATTTTGAAAATAACTCTGAGTCCAGTTTAGGACTAATACAAGTGTTAATTGATTGTGAGAGAATCATGACTTAACCAGTCTGCAATATATTTATATTCAATGTGTGAAAGAGAGTAATTCCATATAAATTGAATATTGTGTTTAACACTCGACAGTAAATGAAATATATGGAAGTCACTGTTGCTTGCAGTATAGACTACAACCTTTACCTTACTTTGATTTCCATTAAATCCATGATCTTTGTTAGACTTTTGAACATTCTATTTATTTATTTATTTATTTATTGATATAGTGGACCAGATTTCAGGTAAAGATTATTATCCTTGTATTTGTTAGCAAATAAAAACAACAGTGATATGATGACAAGGATGGTTTGTATTTAGGGCAAAGCTTGGTAATGATATTTGAGAAATGGGAAACTTGTTCTCTATCTTGTCTATCTAGATAATAATATTCATACATTCCTTTGAAATAAATCAAGTCTCATATCCAACAATGATGTATGACATGAATCTGCAAAATAGCATAGTTATACTTGGGTTATGAGACAACCTTGTTTGAGGATAATAGTGTTTATAATCCCACAGTTAGTTATTCACCAATGTGTTTAGCAAACTTCATTACAATTCTTGAGAATTATAACTTAGTTTAGAGACTATTACTACTTACAAACAACTATATAGACTATTAAATACGTTGTAAATATAAGAGTTGATATTGCCTACCTAAATAAATCAAAGAGTATAGTTCTGAGAGTAATACAACTATTCCTTTGACATATTTGTATAGATTTTATAGATTAAGTTATTGGAATCCTATAAGTTGTTTATGCTGTGAAATCATTTAATTGTGAGTATCTATGTATCCTTGTTACTGTCGATATTATGGTTTAGTCCCCAATTATAAATTAAAGTCATTCTTACATTATCTAACCTTCTCTTTGGAAGTAGTATACTAGGAGATTGGACATTATAGTTACCACTAATGAAGTTAATAAACCACATCGAGGTAAGAGCATACAAGGAGATAGGGAATAATAGTTATTCGTATATGTTGTATTAATAGAACTTACTCCAGAATTAAGAATACCCAAGATATTTAGAAACAAAGGTCAACTCCTATGATTGGCTTGTTGATTTAACCAACTCAACATAAGGGGCGCCTGAGAATTTGGAGAACCAAGGATAGCCCAATTTTACTTGACCATTTTATGTTCAAAAAAAGGCAAGACCTTCTTAGGATAGTGTATGTCAAGAGACTAGACCACAAAAGTACATGTATATGTCAATTTGGCCTTATGATTATCTATCTAATATAGAGGATAATTTATTTTGGCAATTAGCAAGTTTGATAGTATGGTCTTTATAATCATATCGTGGTATTTTATTGAAATCCTGGTGTAAATAGAGTTAAATGGCTGCGTGGGATAGATGGCGATAGCATGTGTGGGAGAGCAAGCTAGGGCACCCGAGCCCTAGCTTGCAGGTTCGAGCTTTCTCTATGCGCAGGGGATTTGCATGTCAACAGGGGGTCAAGGGGACCGAGTCTACTTCTTTGTTTCTTATTTTTTTCTGGTTTTAGCTAGCTGTGAGGCATTCTTTGGTGCGAGTGGTGGTGTGCAAGGTTCAAGGGTTTCCAACTTTGGGTTGTCTTTTATTGTGTGCCCTCTGGTTCGTGTTTGTTGCACGTTGGGGGGGTTTTTTCTTTTGAAGTGTTGTCTCTTGTGGTGGTGCACCTATTTGGAGCCATTGCTTTGGATTCAGCATGGTGTGGGGGGCATTTTGAGCCCTCTCTCGTTTGGTATAAATGGCTTCGAATGTGCCTTTGGATATGGCGGGTCATGCTTCTTCCATGGCTGGGGAGGATGCTGGTATTCCCATTCAGTCTTCTTCTGGATCGGATGTGGTCTAAAATGGTTCCCTTAAATTGCCAAAGGTGAATGGATGCTTGGAGAGGGCCCATGAGTGGCTGGTTTTAGTAATACAATCGGAGTCGGTAGCTGAGGATATTAATTACTACTGCAATCATGTTTTGATTTGTAAGTTCATGGGGATGAGGGTTTCTCCCCCATTTCTTGATACATGGATTCACAAGACATGGAACCTGGAAGGAGATTTTGATATTTTGATGGCTGCAAATAACTTCTTTATAGTGGATTTTTCGTGTGTCTCAGATTAGAATAGGGCCCTTGAAGGGGGCCCATATTTTTATAATCAAGTGGGTCTCTTCATCAAACCATGGCATGTTGGCTTTAACTCAACGGAGGAGTTACCTTCTAGAATCCCAATTTGGGTTCATCTTCCTCGGCTGCCGCTTGAATGTTGGAGAAGTGATATATTGCAGTCGATTGCGCTGTTGCTAGGAAAATCTATTGGTCCTTCTCAGCAAACTTTGAATAAGAGAGTTTTTTCTTATGCTAGGGTTTGTGTTGAAATTGATTTGAGCCAGCCGCTTCCAGACTCTATTAATATGACTATTGGGTCTTGCTCCTAGACTCAACCATTAGATTATGAGACATTACCTTTCAGGTGTCGGCTATGTCATGAATATGGTCATTTTCAGCGGAGGTATCCTCGAGCTTCTGGTGCAGCTGGTTCAAGTAATGCTCCTACTCAGCCTAATTTGAAAGCAGACAAGGGTAAAGCCCCCATGCAAGGAGGTGGGGCTGATAAAGAAGGTTTTATTCCAGTTAAGTCTCGTAATCATGGTCGAGGCCTGAAGAGATCCCTCAAGGATAAGCAGGAGGAGGAAACTTTCAACCGATTTGAGACATTGGAGGATTTGGTCCAGGAGGAAGGTTTTTAGGTAGACTTGCAAGCAACAGTTGGATCTTTTACTGAGGTTGTTCCTCGAGATCAGCCTAATGTGATTCCTAGTTTAGTTCAGCTTGGTGAGCAGGGTACTCAGATGGACACTGAATTGGCTCCTCCGGCTCCTATTCAAGGTGCGTTAGATTTGGTGCCAGAGGCTTCTTATGGCTCTCCTAGTGCTGGTGGTGTTCTATCTGAAGTGCGGGGTACTCCAGACTTAGGAAAAAGTAAGGCTCCTTCCCTAGCCTTGGGTTTACAACCAAAAACCCTCAAAAAAGGGGCTCCTGAGAAACCTCTTAAGGTTGGTAGAAAAAAGGACCTGGAAAAGGTAAAGCTAGCTGGTGAGACATTGCTTGAGTTGGGTTCAGTGAGGACTATTGATGCTCACTTCTCCCAACCCCACTGATGATTGTGCTCTCTTGGAATGCGAGGGGTATGAATAGCATCCCTAGACAAAAGGCTATTCAGGATTTGGTTCGTATTCATTCTCCTGATGTGGTTTTCCTTCAGGAAACTAAGTTATCAGTTGATAGTATGATGAGTGTGGCTTCGAAGGTTTGGAGTCGAGGTCAATGTCAATGTGTTGGTGCTCTTGGTAGCTCTGGTGGGGTTGCATGCTTATGGGACCCACGTAGAGTCATGCCAGTTTGGTGGTACTCCTGTAGAGGTTTGATTTCTTGTGTTGCTTCTCATCTTAAGTCTGGAGAGAGAATACTCTTGTCTAACATCTATGCTCCGACTGACCTTCATGGCAAGGTAAAGTTGTAGGGTTTTGTCAGATATGTGAGGACTTTGGATCCTTATCTCCCATGGATTTTAGCAGGGGATTTTAATGTCGTTGTTTCTTTGGAAGAGAAGAGGGGAGGCATTGCTCGCTTGGAGCCTTCTTCTGATCTCTTGCAGGTTAATGTGGCTCTCTTGAATTTGGTTGACATCAAGCCTGTTAATGGGGTCTTTACTTGGAATAATAGGAGATGTGGGGATGCTGCTATTTCTAAACGTCTGGATAGATTCTTGGTGTCCAGTTTCTGGCTAGGGGACAGGTGGCTAACTAGCTCTGAGATTTTGGATGTGCAAGGTTCTGATCATTGGCCAATCAAACTTATTGTTGAGCTTCCCCAGCATTGTGTAAAGCAGTCTTTTAAGTTTCAGCTCATGTGGTTAAGAGATGACTCCCTCCATGATCTTCTTCCTGGTTGGTGGAATTTGGGGAAGCCGTCACGTGGGACCGCTATGTACTCCTTCTCTAAGAGGCTCGAATATGTGAAATATAGGTTGAAACGGTGGAATAGGCAACACTTTGGTAATGTTTTCCATGCTAAACAGTTTGCTCAAGCTCATTTGGACTCAATCACCAAGCAGATTCGTGATCAAGGCCTTACTGAGGATCTGGGTTTGCTGGAAGCTACTACTATGAAGGAAGTTGAGGAATGGGAATTACGTGAGGAAATTTTTTGGAAACAAAAGTCCTGAATCGAGTGGCTTCAGGCGAGAGATAGGAATACCTCTTTCTTCCACAATTCAGTAAAAGATAGGAGACAAGGTAATGTCATTTCTTCTCTCAGGTCTTCGAATGGGGAGATTCTCTCCTCCTCTGCTTCTATTTCTACTGAGACTGTTCGTTTCTTTTCTATTCTACTATCTGAGGATTCCCTTCCTGTGGAGGAGGATGAAGCTGATATTTTGAATAGTATTCCGCCCTTAGTCACCAGTGAAATGAATGCTTCTTTGCTTCATCCCATTTCTTTGTCAGAGCTTGAAACTATTGTGTTCCAGATGAAAAAGGGAAAAGCTCCAAGGCCTGATGGTTTCCCGGTTGAGTTCTACCAGGAGTTCTGGGAAGTGATTAAGTTGGATTTGTTGGAGGTCATTCAAGAATCTTTCATGAATAAACAAATGCTGAAATCCATGAATGCTACCTTCCTTTCTCTCATCCCAAAGAAGGATGGGGCTAATTCTCTGGATCTTTTTAGGCCCATTGCCTTATGTAATGTGGTTTATAAGATTATTACTAAGTTGATTGCTGAGCAGCTGAAACCCTGGCTAAGTAGGTTAATTTCTGAAGAGCAAGGGGGTTTTGTGGCTGGTAGGTAGATTATGGATGGGGTCATCATTACAGCCGAGACGATTCATTCTATGGATCGTTCTAAAGAGAAAGTTATGTTTATTAAGTTGGATATGGCCAAAGCTTATGATTGGGTTAAATGGGCCTTCTTATTTAAGATTCTGGGAGCGTTTGGTTTTGCTAGTGAATGGATTGAGTGGGTGAAGAGTTGTGTTACTTATCCTTCCTTTTCGGTGATGATTAATGGTGAGCCGATGGAGTTGTTTGATGCTTCTAGGGGGCTCAGACAAGGGGACCCTTTATCCCCCTATCTATTCATCTTATTGGCAGAGGGTTTGGGGAGGTTTATTAGATCCCAGGTGGAGACTGGTTTGATTAAGGGCTGGAGTTTTGGAAACAATATTCCCCCTCAGTCACATTTGTAGTTTGTTGATGACACGGCTCTGATGGGTAGAGCCAAGGTTGGGGAGGCTTTCGGTTAGTGCAGGATTCTGGATTGTTATTTGGCTGCGTCAAGTCAAAAAATTAATGAGGGGAAGTCTTTTATTTACTTCTTTCATACTCTGCAGGCTATTCAGAGGAGAATTGTTGGTATCCTTTGTTTCTAGATTGGCACTCTCCCTTTTGTGTATCTTGGTATTCCGCGTGCTATTCGTTCGCTTCCTAAATTGTTCTGGCAGGAGATTATGGATAAGTTCAGAAATCTGGTTAGTCATTGGACTAACAGGTGGTTCTCTTCTGCGAGTAGGATGACTCTTCTAAAGGCAGTGGTGTAGGCTCTTCCTCTGTACAGATGTTTTGTTCTCTCTAGTCCTTCCATCTTTATCAAAGACTTTGAGAGTTTGTCTCGACAGTTCCTTTGGTCTGGCAACCTCCTTCACAAGAAGTGGAGTTTGGTTAAGTGGGAAGCTATTTGTAGGCCGAAGCAGGCTGGTGGTCTGGGTCTGCGTAGAACTGATTTGAATGGACAAGCTTTAGCAGCTAAGCTGTATTGGCGGTGGTGTTCGCAGCAACATCAATCATGGGCAAAAATTCTTACCTCAAAGTATCTGGGTGCAGTTGAGAGTGTGGATGTTGCCCGCTTCAGTTTGGAGGGGAAGGGTTCTATGATTTGGAGTACCCTCAAAAGGGGCGCCAAGTTGGTCAAGCAGGGGTTGTTTTGAATTTGCAATGGGGGGCAGGATGCTCTCTTCTGGCATGATTCTTGGAATGGTTATCCTCCCATTTTGTCTACCCACCCCCACCTACAGAATTTGAGTAGGCATTTTATTGATGCTGGGTGGTGCCATGTTACTGATTTTAAAACTCTTCATAATTTGGGACAGTTATTGTGTATAGATGGAAGGTTCTGTAGGAGTGGCCTCCTGGTGGGGCAACTGGGGATTATCAAGAGCTTGCTGGGATCCTATCGAAGCGTGTCTGCACTTCTCTTCCTGGGAGAGATGTGTTGGCTTGGGGTCCTGATCCAAAAGGCAAATTTACTATTGCCTCAGGTTATCAAGTTCTTGATAAGCAAATGTTTGGGAGCTCAAAGGTCTCATGGTGGAAATAGGTTTGGAGTAAGTTTGCTTGGCCTAAGTGTAACTTCTTCTCATGGTTAGTTGTTCAAGGGAGGTACCTTATTTGGGAGAACCTCTGGAAACGTGGGTTTTAGGAGCCCTCTAAGTGTGTTCTGTGTGGGCATGAGGAGTGCATCCCCCATGTCTTCTTTCAATGTTCCTTTGCAAAAGTTATTTGGCATTTCTAGTGGAATCTCTGGCGTATATCGTGTAGACATGCTTCTTCTTTAGAGGATTTTTGGAGGAGTCTGGGGCCTCCCCCTGTAAAGACCTCTTTTCTCCTCATTGCTTGGATCATTGGCCCTAGTTTGATAATTTGGCATATTTGGTTGGAGCGCAACCGTAGAATTTTTCTAGACAAGAAGCTACTTGTTGGTCAACTCTAGTTGAGGATTCTGGGGGGTCTGCAAGAAACTTTGGCTACTAAGTGTGATCTATCTGTCCCTGTTGTTTCTGGTGTCTGTGATGTGGTTAAATCCCTGGGTCTCTCTAGGGGTGGACAAAAACATTTGAGGGCGGTTCAGCATAGGCATGGGAGAGCGAGGGTCTATTGTACTGGTCGTTGGTGTCCTCTTGCTATGGGGGAGCTGAAAATCAATACTGATGGATCTTCTAGGTAATCCTGGCCATGCTAGAGTTGGTGGCATTGGCAGGGATAGTTCAAGGGTGGTAATTTTTTTCTTCTCTATATATAAAGGTCAGCATACAAATAATCTCATGGAGGCTCTTGCTATTCTTCTAGCATTAGAGTGTGCTTGTGCCCTTGGCTGGAGGTAGATTATTTGTGAATCAGATTCTCAGGTGGTCATTGATATGCTGAATAAGAGACATTTTGAGGATGAGAACTGGAAACTTGCAGTGGTGGCCAAACAAATTATTTCTCTGAGCAATGCTTTAGATTCTATTACTTTTTGTCATGTGCCATGGGAGTGGAATAAGGTGGCAGATGGTTTGGCGAGGTGGGCGTCTGAGCAAATGGAGACTTGGAGTGTGGATGATTGGGGCAATCTTCCTGGTGATTTGGCCCCTGTTCTTGAAGATTGGGTTATGGAGGATATGAGGAGCTTTTTGGGTGTTACTTAATTCTTGATTTTGGTTGTGCCCCTTATGGGTGTTTCTTTCTGCTTTGTAATGATTTTATGATTCAATAAAGTTTTTACCCCCTTTTAAAAAAAATAAAAAATAAAAAAATCCTGGTGTAAATAGATTGATCTCATACTAAGTAGAAATTGAATATTTGAAACAAGAAACAATTGTCACACTTCTAAGATGATAAAAAGTTATTTACCTTGTTATGGGATATGAAATGTAGTAAATTGGTTAGACGGATTAATCTGATTGTGAATTAAGTTTCCTAGGGAGGAGACTTGGTAAAAGTATTTGACACTTTGATTCACTTGAAAATAATTCTCAACGACAAGGTATGCTAGGAATCAAATAATCAATAGTTAATGCATGTGATGTTTTGTTCTATATTATTTGGTAGTATTTATAGTAAAAACTAGTAAGATCAACTCAAGGGCAAGATATGCCAGAGGTTGGATGTTGTTAAATGTTAAAACCGACTTAGAGGTAGAGTATGCCAATAGTTTGGTGATAATATGTTTTCGATCTTGTGTGTTGTTTTGAACTTTATGGTTTCATTATTATTTCATAGTCATGTGGGATAGTCAAGAAAGAGATAGTAGTGTTGTAAATAGATGACCTGTATTTATACGACTAATAATTGAGCATTTTGGCCAAAGTGATGCAATAGTTGTGTGTATTGTCAATTCATTATACCACAGAGTCCATTTTAGTAGGACATCATGTTAGCAAGAGGGGATATAGAGGTTAATGATAGGATACATGTGATAGGTCTATACATCTTATATTTGCACTTGGTTCTCAAATTGGTTCTACTACAAACATCGCTATCTACCACCCTTGTCAAAGGGTAGGGCCACTTCTAGTAGGAAGGTGTGTGGGAGACCGGCGATCTATGGTTGGAGGTAAAGTGCTTAGATGATGCTCTCCCTCCTATACCTAACAATCATATTGCTTGCACTTAGATGAGAAGAATATGACTAATGGTCAACTTTATTGCAATAAATTTTCAATTTTGTATAATTGATGTACACTAGTGGATTGGAAGGATAATAGTCCTAATCCAATTTTGTATCCTATTATTATTTTATTTGTAAGCATGTATCAAGGTGATCTTTGTAATGATGCAATGTTAAAAACTCCATTATGAAATGTAAAATCTTTTTGTTTATATGAAATTTTTTAAAATCGATCATTTTTGGAATAATTTCAAGTACATTACGTGTTTAAATAGTATTGGTTGAAAAGATCATTACATGTGGTATCAAAGCCAAGTTCAAACACTAGGGCCTATGAGCCTACTATGTCTAAGACAAAATTTTTTGGAAACAAGTAAACCTAGGCAAAATAAAGTGCTTTTATTTCTTAAGAATCTAGAGATGGAAAGATCCAGAATGAGAAAGCAAATTAAAGCAAGTTTCAACTAACTCTAAGGAATTTCACCCAAACACCTCTTAAGGAAGAGGAGTTATGATAATTTGTTAACAAGACCTTAGCTTTGGCTATGGTTGTGTTAAGTTGTTTTCCTCTGGGCATAAGATTTCTAGATGCTTAGATAATATTCAACCAAGTGCAAGAGCAACTAAGTGTTGAAGATCCTAGAATCGCATCAAAGATACGTAGATGAGATGGTTTCTTGTCTAATTCCTAGATGGTTCAGAATGAACCGAGTGGAATAGATGGATCATTAATGGAAAGATAGAGAGTTGGAACTTTCAAGTTCCACTACATGAGTCAACTTGTAAGATGCTCTTAAGAGTCTTCCCTTATTCTAGAATAGGGAGTTGTTCTGTGAAAGACTATCTTCTTCTATCTTAATTCTTGATGAATGATTGGCTCATGAAGTCATGCTAGTGTTTTGTAATCTTACTCCATAGCATGTTGTGAAAACTTTTGTACAAAGAATTACACACTCTCTTGAGAAAAAGGCCATAGTGATAATGTCTTTCTCAATTACCATCTTTGGGCAAGGAAGCAAATGTGGTCACATATTTCATAATTGGATCTTGCATTATCCTATTTTGAGGCACACTAGTAGGATTGCATAAAGGAAAGTAATGACCTATTGGCATAGAATGCTCAGAAAAGTGGTACAGGTCTTAGAAATGCATTCTTTTCCAGGGTTCATGAGAAAACCAAAGGGTGTTAAAATGTAAAATGTTGCCATAGAAGCATTAGTGAATTCTTATTTTGCTAAGTACTCATATTGGCATGTACAAAAGAGTTATGTATAGGAAGATGTGAATTAGAGTTCCCTAGTATCTTGTGAAGTCTTTTGGAAAACATGTCAATGCATTTTAGAGGACATGGATATAAATGGTCCTCTCATGCAATCTTCTATCAATTAAATATTGAGTTTAGCACCTCTCGAGATTACCTTTCCTTGAAGCATTTTGTTTAGTATGCATGTAGCTTGCATGTCAATTCATAACTGTTGTAAAGGAGGAGATATTTTAGGAAACTGAGTTTATTCTCATTTATAGAAAATGAATAAAATATATCGGATCATGATGCTTGATGTTGATTAGTTAAAATATGCGTCATGTTAGCTTATAAGCAATTGCATGTGAATGGTCAACCCTTGGTGAGGTAGGGTAAATGTGAGTTTCCTTTAAGAGAAGTAGTGCATGGTCCTAGGTGAAAAGACTAATTCATTTTATGCTAAATGTCTAGATGAACCAACTAGAGATTTTTTTTGTATTGACTTAATGTGTTGGGAAATCGAGTAAGGGTTAAGTAGTCATCTAGTCTTATCTGGCACTTGAACCTATTTGGTCTATTTTAGATAAGAGTTATTTCCTAACTTAACTTTGAGACAATTTGGTCAAATAGTTGAATACTATGTATATTGCCTCTTGGTAGAGCTATACAGTACAATTATATTAGTGAATAAGATTATTACCGAGGCATTTAGTCAAGCAACTTTAAGCCTTGAATAGGTAACCTACCCAACGAGGTAGGGAATAGAAGCCTTGCAGGGTAGAATATTGGGTAGAGACTTATATTTCAACTAAATTCTTTTGTGTTATCTAATTGATGAATGTTCATCACTCCATGAATTAAGAGTGAATGTGTTAAGCCATCCTGACTCATAAGTCAAATATTATCCTAGCGTAATCTTGGATTATAAAAGATTGCTAGTATTGACATGTGTGCATTTGGACTATAAATCTTTGAGTATTGGCATTTCTAAAGCATGTTCTCTAACTCACAGTGGGTTTTGGAAAAAAATGTAGGTGTAGTGTGGCATTTTACTCCCTTGTCAGTGACTTAATTAGTCACATAGTGCATGTTAAGAGTGCCTTTGGATCTTGATATTTTTTTTATTATTGATGAAACTCTTTTAACATCTACAAGGATTTCCATTGATTTATTTCCTTATAGCCATTGAGTTCTGAAAATAATTTAACTTGTGACCATTTTGGTCAAAATTGATTTATTGTTGAAATTGAGCTTATTTTAATGATTTATTGTTGAACATGAAATTTCATTCACTTTGGTGTTGTTTTTAAATATTGTGGTGGCTATACTGGAATGTTTTAATTTCTCATTATGTGTCATGTAATGTTCACCTCTACCATGTCTTGGATGGGCCTTTGATGGGTTGTATAAGGGAGTAGACTTTAGAGAATGCATTTATTCTTGATGTATGGAGAACTAAGCTATTTAAGGTTCATGATTCTTACTGTATGGAAATAAATGTAAAGTGAATAAGAATAGTAATTATTTTCTAACACCTTTGTTTGTGGACAAATGAGTCTAAACAACATAGTTTTATGTTTCAAAAATAATGCATTTGAGTATAGTTATAAAATATGCAATCGGGAATGTCAATATAATTACATTTAACCTTAGAAATTAATGGGTTATGATGTTGAGAGAATGCTCAATCCATTTAGATTATGAATTTTTGAGATTGAAAGGATTGAGTGAATCACATCTTGAATATTGACTATGTTTGTCTTGTCATAATTCTATTTTTTCTAGTGTTCTAACCTTAGAAGAAGAAATATGATATTGTGTCTAGAAGTGAAGACCATGTTATTAAGGAAATAAGGGTGTATTTTGTTGGTGCTCAAAGTTGAGACTCCTCAAATCCCTAAAGCCAAGAAATTTTTGAGTGCCAGGGTGTCAAATCAGGGCAATAGCTACAACCTATGTTCAGGATGAGGAAACTAAGGCCAACATGGATAAGGTGGGTAACTTTTGTCTCTGCTAAATCAAGGGGGTATTCCCTAAGGTGTCAAGGATAGGACCTATAATATCATGAACTCATACCTTGTTACAAACCATACCCAATGCCCAGGAAACTCTAAATTCTGTCACTAAGTACCTAAAAAGCTAGTTTGAAACTGACACAAAGTTATAACACCTCCATTAAGTAGATGCACAACCAAACAAGGAGTCTAAAATGATGTTTTAATAACCCCTAATTTTCATGCATTCATTTAGATGTCATTGTGAGTTGAACAAAACAACACAAAAAGATAAGGGACTATAATTTTGTTGTGTTTGAGTATGTTGAAAGAAAAGAAAGGTTAAACAGAAGGCATATTGATGACTATATCTAGTTTGGACAACATATTCTGGACATCAAATCAAAGGGGATACCACATGTAACCAATATTGATTTCTAATCAAGATATCAACAAAAATTGTAACTGACCGGTTTACTACATAAGTTACGCTCTACACAAATAAACTAGTAGCTAGAAAATTTATAGAACATCAATTCAAGCATTCTTTAACAATCCATAAACAAACATAATTTTCATATATTGTCATGAAAAGGTACCTTGCAAAGCATTACAAAGGTGTTTTACAATTTACAACAATCAACTAATCACTGATAACATTCAAATCAACAAATGTGATTAGGGTAACTTGCCAAGATACCAAAAACTCATATAGTGCTTATGGAGACAATGAAAAGGATGAATAACCTGCACATTGAATTCATTCTTTGAGTATTACAATGTCCTATCATAGCTCTTTATAGAAAACCTAGAAAAGATTACAATGAAATTGTTCAATAGCCTATTAATGGAAGAAACCCTAGGTTTCACACAAGTTTTCCTTTTCTTATACTATATTTTGCAACCAAAGTTTTTCCATCCCTTGAAATGAATACAAAATTACATTATATACTTGTTCAATCATATAAGCAACATTAAAAGTGTTGGAAACTTGCTAGTGGTGTCGTTGATGTCAACTCCCAGCAGATGGTTCACTTGGTTTCTGAGTGCTTTTGAGAAAACTTGATAAAAAGGTGTGTAGTGTGACAGAGGTACTCTCAATGTTATGCTCCGCATTTCTTCCTAATTGAAGATATTATTGTGGGGTTTGGAAGTATTGATTAGAGGTGTTATATCTAGAGTTTCAAGTTCTGGATCATATGGAAGTAGAAGATGTGTTTGACATAATATTTGATTGTGAAAGAGGGTGTCTGGGAGAAATGAGAATGCTCCGCATTTCTCTGCATTGTGCTTTCCTATCTTGTGGATTTGGGAGAGTGCTTATATTATCTATATCCACCTTCCTTAGAATTTTCCAATGTTGGGATGCTCTGCAAGTTTAGTTCTTGTGTTGGTGATCAGTAACAGTGTGTCGTGATGTGCATAATGAAGACATTCTTTGATTCAAATGATTGAGACAATGTTGTAGAAGTTTATGATGATGATGAGTATTTTGGGAAGGTGTGTGAATGCTTTGGAGTGTCTCTCTATGGTCCGCATGATGTTCTTGGACTTGGAAAATGTGGATATAGTCATTAGCTGAGGTTTGGCCAACCTGGCTTACTAGCACCATTTGCAGACGTACCTCATGGATTGTGGATGTGATGAGCAGCTTGGTGATAGATATTTGAGTCCTAGTTAACCCTTGACATGGTCCACTTACACTTCTTTCCACTGCGGAAGTGTTTAGTACCGACCTAATTGGTGTTGCACGTTTGAGGTGCACACGCCTCATTAGGACTGACCTAATTGAGATAGGTCTTGGTTGTAGATGGTATAAATGCAAGATGAAGTTGAGTGGAGCAATGACAAGAAGAGAATGAAAATGTGAATCAAGGGCAGTAGTTGTGTGCAAACTTAAATGCTTATGACTCTGGAATGCAGTGAGCAGAAGGTGTCTACATTTTAGTGTGCCAGAAGTTACTAGAGGCAGTAAGCCAAAGGTTGCAGATGGAAAGGAGTGGCAGTGGTGGATCTCTCCTGTTGCTTTGAGATAGTGAATCTCTTTGTAACAATATTCTTCTTTCTTCTCTCTTCTAGGCAGTGAACCCTTAGCAGTGAGCCTATTGATTTTCGGTGTTGTTATTCATATATATGAGCTAATCCTCACTGTGTTTTTTCCCTTATTGGGTTTTCCATGTAAATCTGGTGTTATTATGTGTTTGGATGTGTTTGCATTGTTGCTTCATATGTTAACATTCTACTAATGCATATTAAGAGGTTTATGATTGAAATTGCTTTGAGAGTTTAAAGTTTTAACATACAACTGATTCACCCCCATCCCAGTTGTCCTATGTATTCTGACAAAAAGAAGAGATTTATCATTCAAAAAAGGACCAAGATAACCACACCTACTTGCATCACGTCCATGTGGGTTGGTACCAAAAAGTGTCTATTTGGAGTGTTCGCCCATGCCTTAGTAGAATGGTTTAATCACTGAAGGGTCTCCAAGAGTACCAGTGTAGATAGAACCCACCTACTACACCCACAACCATCAAAGAATTGGTAATGGTGGTCCTTAGAGTTGTTGGAGCATACTAAGGCAATTAGAGACATTTGAATGCTCGACATTGTTACATCTACCCTTTTACTCTATTGAGCTTCCTTTTCTACTTTTGGTGGCCTCTTTTTTAATTTTAAAAACCTTTTCTCCTTCATGCCAACTCTTGAAACTTCCTTTTAAATTCCTTTTCAGTATTTCAGTGAGTTCACAAACTCACGAGCTTGCCAAAATGTCATATCTTTTCTTTGCTCTTTACTTTTCCTTTTTCATCCTCCTTTGTCTTTTTTGGTGATTTGGCACTTCAAAGAACTTACAAACCTTTTCAGCATTTTAGTGAGTTTGTGAACCAACAAACTCGTCAAAAACTTTGTCTTCTTTTTCCTCTTTGTTTGTGTTTTGGTGGTTTGACAAGTTCACAAACTTACAAACTTGTTGAAACATCATCATTTCATCTCTTCTCTTTTAGACATTTCAAGCATTTTAAAAACTGATGAAACCTTTTAGTGTTTTGTAAAGTTCACAAACTTGCCAAAAGCCACTTTCTAACTCTTTTCTTTCTTCCCTTTTTGGTGATTCGGCAAGTTTACGAACTTACAAACTTGCTAAAAAGCTACTTCTTTTCGACCAATTGGGAACTTCATGAACTTTTTTGGTAGGTTCACCAGTTCACGAACCTATCAAAAAGGCAAAACATATCTTCCTTGTCGACTCTCATCTTATTTCTTTGTTCTCTTTGGGTACCTCGGGGAAATCATGAACCAACAAAGCTTTTTCAATAGGTTTTCCAATTCACAAACCTACCAAAAAGTTGAAACATTCTCCATTGCAAAAGGCTTTTTGGGCTTTCAATGGGTTTGCAAATTGGTGAACATGTCGAAAGACTTATATAATTAGAAGATTTTGAAGGACTTAGAGGAATTTTGAAGGTTTCAAGAGTTATCGAAGGATTTCTTGAGCATTCTTCAACACATGATAGGGATATGAGAGGCAAGACTTAGACAAAACAAGTAAGGGTTAGATGGATATGGAACTTTTAGACTGGGTACCAACACTAGCTCTAGTTGGGGATGTGTGCCTCTTGTAGGCACAAGGAGAATCTAGTTGATCTTCGGGTTGTAGACCAAAAAGAGTAAGGCAAGGGCAAGACCAAAACAATAGGGAAAGGGCAATGCCAACAAAATATCCCAACACAAAACACAAAAAAGAAAGAGTATGTAGAGGGGGAAAATGACAACATACCATCAAGAGAAAAAGTGCTTGAGATGCTGGCCATTAACTGGTAGCTCCATGAACTCCCCGTTCAAACTCTTGAGGTAAAAAGTGCTTTGACCACACTTGTCAGCAATCTGATAAGGGCCAACCCACAAGGCTTCAAATTTTCCATGCTTACCTTTATCTTCAGATCTGGAATTCCACATGAGGACCAAGTCACCAAATTGGAAGTGCCTTTGGACAACATTCTTGTCAAACATGTACTTGTCATTCTACTACTATATCCTCCTAGCTTCATCAAGTTTAGTGAGATCATGTATTCTCAAGGAAATGGCATCGTCTTCATCTCCTCCAATTTGTTGTAGCAGTTTGTACACAAGTAGTTCAAGGCTAATTAAAATTTTAGCTTCAACTCTATAAACCAATTCAAAGGGACTTCTACCAATTGC
Source organism: Cunninghamia lanceolata (assembly GCA_027924645.1). NCBI lineage: Eukaryota > Viridiplantae > Streptophyta > Pinopsida > Cupressales > Cupressaceae > Cunninghamia > Cunninghamia lanceolata. Next base: position 8,066,774 of record BSBN01000209.1, read on the forward strand.
CTTCTTTAAGGTTATTCTATCTGTCCAGACAACAAGCCTAATTTTATCATCCCATATTTTCTTGTTTAAATCTAAGTTTTTTTTATGACATTCATGATGCTCTTGTTGCTAGATTCAACCTAACCATTTCCTTGTGGGTGATAGGGGGAAGAATGTGTTAAAGATATCCCATATCTGGAGCATGTGTCAAGGAGTTCATGGGATCTAAAACACATTGCATTGTCATCAATAATCCTCGTAGGTACACCAAACCTTGTGATGATATTGTTCATTAGGAAGTCAATCACTACTTTAGATGTTGCATTTCTAGTAGGTATTACTTCCACCCATTTGGTGAAGTAGTCAGTGGCTACAAGGATCCATTTGTATCCATTGCTAGATTTTTCTACAATATCGAGCCAATAAAATTTTGACACCACTACTGAAATGGAGCCTCAGATCATATGGATGTGAGGGGGAGTGCACCTGCAAACTTCATCTTGCCTGTAGACCTCTAGAAAGGATCACACTTTCTAACAAATTTGGCTACATCCTTAAATAATGTAGGCCACCAATATCCAACCTTAGTCACTTTATGGGTAGTGGTCTTTAACATAAAATGTCCTCCACAAATTCCATGGTGACATTCATTCATGGCCTTGATGGACTGCTCATGATCTAGACATTTGAGAAGCAATCCATCAAGGTTCCTGGGTTGCCAACTTCAAGGCTCTCCTTTAATGCTCACTCAATCCTAGATGACAACTCAAGTTTTCCAAATAGAAATCTACATCTTTATACCAAGGATAATCTTTCAAAGAGATAGGAGGTGTCGAACGGGAAGTTACCTAATGTACTTCTGCCACATCAAAGTTTGTATATTCCATTAGCTTGGAAAGGCCTTCACCTCTAACTAGCCTTGTAGTTTGTACATCCATATCATATTCCTGGATCTTATTGATCCATCTGCACCTCTTTCTAGAAGCCTCTTGCTGAGAAAAATGTCCCTCACAATTCTATGGGGCATGTATGTAGTGATTTTAGCTCCCACAAGATAAGGTCTAAAGTTCTTGATAGCCTTTACAAGAGCATATGCATTCTGTCCATGATGGAATAATTCAACGCAATATTATGCAATGATTTGCTAAAGAAGGAATCGGATGCTCAAATTCATTAGCATTCTTCTTAAGTAGCACTACAATAATGGTGTAGAAGGAAGTAAAAGAGAACAACTAAAAAGGCTTGGAATAATCAGGAGTAGCCAATACTAGATCCTTCTTACATGCCTCCTTGATATCCATGAAGGATTCATTTGATTCCCTATCCAAGCCAGTTGACTGTCCCTCTTTAAATACCTTGTTGATTGCCTTTGTCTTCTCAACAAAGTTAGGAATGAACCTCTTAACAAAGTTAATTTGTCCAAAGAAGGCTTGTACTGCTTTAACTATTTTGGGTTGTGGAATGAGCTCAATGATTTGACTATTTCTCGATCAATCCTCATACCATCCTTGAACACAATATGTCCCAGGATCTTACCTTCCTCTACACCAAATATGCAGTTCTTATGATTTCAAGAAATCCCATATTCCAAGCATCATTTGAAAATCAACTCTGGGTGTTTGCAATGGTCATCTCTATCCTTAGAATAAGCCATCAAATCATCCTAATATACCACCATGATTTCATTTATAAACCTTGTAAATGTGGCATCCATTGCCCTCTGAAAGGTGGCTCCTATATTCTTGAGTTTGAAAGGCATCCTCACATTAACAAATGTACCCCAAGGGGTGATGAAGGCTATCTTATACTACTTAGACTCTTTGACCATTAATTTATTATACCCTAAGAAGCCATCCATCATTGGCATCAACTTAGACCCTATCACCTTTTGTAGCAAATGCTCCATTCTAGGTAGTGGGTAGTTGTCCTTAAGGGACTTAATTTTCAAATTTTGGAAATCCACACACAACCTTATGTCCCCAATCTTCTTTCTTATTGGAACAAGGTTTGAAACCCATTCTGAGTTCCTAATTGCTTTGATTATACCACCCTCCTTCAGTTTCATTAATTCCTTTTGCATCTGAGGAGCTAATGTAGGATTGATAGGCTTATGTTTTTTCCTAAATGGATTTGCACTAGGCTCTAAGGGAATGGAATGCTGAAATAAATCTTCTCTGTATGATTTCAACTCATCATATGACCATGTGAAATATATCTTAAACTTTCTGAGTAGGTTGATCAACAATTGCTTCTTCATTGGCTTCAATTTCTTTCCAATGTAAATAATCTTTGGGGTTGATTCAGTCCCTAGATGCACTCCTCCAACATCATCTGGGTTGATTGGTTTTCTCCTTGTCTTGTAGCAGTCATTGTTATCAAACATCTTTTCAAGAGCTACAAGACCTCTTGGGATAGTGTTGGTCTTAAGTTGAATGACCTCATTTCTACACAATGTTTCCTTCCCATCCCCCACCTTAATCATGGGCTACCAATCAATCTATTGGTTTTCAAATTCACTTATGCCATTCAAGAAATCATATATCTACTTTCATTGAATACTTGCTAGCTATATATATTATCAGCAATGCTAGGCCTAGTGAGGACTTCAACACTATAAGTGCAATGAGGTGATGACAAAGATGCATCAAATTTTGAAGCCATAAAAACAAGTGCATCAACCATGACATTTTCATTTCTATCTAGCCACTTGATATCAAAAGCATCAAATAGCTCCATGGTATCCCATACAACATTCCTATACATTTTAAATCTTTTCTCTTTTGTTGTATATGAGCCTCTGACTTGAGATACTACCAATTCAGAATCACCAAATACACTCAGGCACTTGATTCCATACCTGGCAATAATGTTTAGGCCAAGTAGTAGAGCTTCATATTCTTCTATGTTGTTAGTGCATTCAAAATTTAATATAAATGTGAACTTGTAAGGCGTGTTATCTAAAGATATCAACACAATGCCTGTACCATTTCCCTCTTTTGACAAAGCCCCATTAAAATACATTTTCCATACATCATTGCTTCGAGGGAAAAAAGGTTTTAGGCATGAGTCAAAGTCAACATGACTATTAACATCATCATCAAAATTCCTAATTATGTTGTTAGGCTCACTGTTTGCATAGTGCACCTCATCTTTTGTCTTCTTTTGATCTTCCATGATGTGCAACATCTTCTTTTCTCTGTGTATTTGAACCTCTCTTCCATTGATTGGTATGGTGATATAAGATAAGTCCATTTGTATACTACCACCTATTGAAGCTACCCACTTCCTTGACAACAATATACCCCAATTGGCCAGGCAATCCAAAATGATTATGTCCATCATGAAACACTTTCCATGGTATGCAACTAGTTGCACCTCAACATCATTTACAAAACCAATAACATTTACCTCTCGGGAGTCCGTTGCAAAGCACTTGCCATAAGACTTGGAAACTTTCAGGCCCAACAAGTTCATGATTTCCAATGGCATCACATTACTTGATGCACTTGAATCCAACATACAATTATACACCAACCACCCCTTTATCAACAATGAAGTGTAAAAGAGGTCATCCAGAGTATGATTAGATACTGACATCATGCCAAGGTAGACCTTAGGTATCTCTTGAGAATTTACTTCAACTATTGTATATTGAGTAGCATCATTCAAAGGATTTGTTAGGTCTTCATATATGGTTGGGGCATTGATATATTGTAGGAGTCTATCTTTATGTTCTAGAATTCTAAGCATCTTCCAGACTGACACTATGACTTTCATTTGGCTCATAGTGAGAGCAATATCAATAGGTTCACATAATTAGGTAGAGGGGTAGACAAAGGTATAGTAATTGCATGAGCGTCAAGAATAAAAGTCATTAGATGGCCACCCTTGTCATTTTCAGTTGCCTTGGCTACATTTTGTCTTTGTTGAGAACTCTTCTCTACTTGGAGTGGCTTGCAGCTGACCTCTGTCATCTTGGGATTGTCACCCTTTTCTACTATGACACTTGCATTTTATTTTTTGGAACATATTTTTGCATAGGGCCAACAAGTGGAACTGATTTCTTCTTTTGTGTTAACCTTTTCGAGTTTTTGGTTAATTTCTTGCTTGTAGTGTTAGCCCTTCTAGCACCAGTGTCCACTTTATGTTTTCCTTTGTTAGTAGATATGCCTGACTCTTTTGGTATAGTGGCATTCTAATTGTCATTGATGGGTTCAAATATTGGCTTCTTTTATGTTATTTTTATATGCTTTCAGACTTTATGCCTATGATATTCCAGATACTTTTCCAAGACATTACCATCATAATATGTTGTCTTTTTATATATTTTGCAAACCTTGAACCTATTCTGTCAATATGAAACATGGTGATAATATTTGTCAATTGAATGAGTTAGACATGAGTATGTATGCATATAGATGAAATTTTATAGTTTAATTATGAAGGTTATTTGCATGCATATGTTCTATGGATTAACCCCTATGTAGTAACGAGTATGTGGCATCGAGGAAAGGAGAATTCACATCACATTGCAAAACAAGGCATTAAAGGAAGTCACAGTCAAGCGCTAACTGAAGCTGAACATGATCATTATGGAAGAATAAATACAAAAGAAGAAGACTTGTTCTAGGATTCTAATCGCAGCTTATGTGTTTTGTATATGAGCCGCTGTATTGGAATTTCTGTTTGAATAGGACTCTGCTTCCTCTGTTCAGTTAGAGTTAATAAATCAATCTTACTCTGTATCCTTGTATCTAGGAATGGATTTATGGTTGAAGGTAGTTGATAGTTGCATAAAACTCTCCCGTTTCTGTATAAGTTAGGAGGGATGAGTTTGATGTCAAGTTAGTTAGATTTCCAAGTTACTTTATTTTATAGTTGCTCAATTGTTACTCTATTTTTCTATGTTGGAAGATCCAGACATGTTTTATTGAATACAATCTAAAAAGATTATGTTTATGATATGAATTGAATTACAACTATATGTTATGAGAATGCGTGGGAATCTGAAGTAGATTTGATTTCCAGTTAAGTGAGATAGTCCCCTGAGCTGGCCACTCAAGGTACTGATCTTCACTTCATCTATTTCCTTATTTATTTATGAATTTCTAGTTAAAGTTTCTCTACTATTTCATAAATTGTATTGTGAGTTAAGTAAAATATTCTGATTGCTATTTCCAGTAGTTGTGATTCATGAATGAGTGCATGCTTTGTCTACTATAAGTCCTCTACAGGTTAGCATTAGTTCTTTTATCATTTCAAATATTTTGAGTTAATTCTATAATTTCTTGTTGAATACAGTTATCCACAACTTATGCTGCAGGAACCCGTAGCCACTAGGTTCTGTAGTTGTTTTTACTATTTTTGTATTTATGAGAATTCCAGCCAAGTAGAATACTCTGAGTAGGTTCGAATAAGATAGTTTAGGATAAATATGAGTCTTGAAGGCACATACAGTGCAGTGCCATCATAATCTTACGCTCCTTGGTTGATAATTTAATGTAGGAAGTACAATGATAGAGTGGATTGTTCAGATAGGTTACCCCTGAATTATGTTAAGTTTACAATGCACTAGTTTTCCTCTATATTTTTGGTTCCATTGCCGGGGATGGTGCTACCTTCATAGGCTCATTATTTACATGCTTTCATAGTTTAAATTTTGATTCCAACATTAGGATTAATAAATTCACTTTTTAGGAAACACCAAAAATTATACTAACATTGTACAGGACCGCTCGACTATAAAGCCAAATTCATTGTATGTGGAGGCAGAGAGATAACCGAGGCAAATTCCTCCCTTCAAATTTTTAGGATAGTGAAGAAACAATTGACTTTATCAATTATACAGTAGAAAGTGTTGAAGAAGAATTTCCTCTTACATCTTCATCAACACCTTCTACATCTTCATCATCTTCTTCCACAACTACAGAAGGCACCTTTAGAACCATGGTAGATGCTGTGGTGGAGGATCCTCTAGGACAAGCAACGTTTGAATTCCCTATCCCAGACCAAGCACGGGCTGCTACTCTGACAAATATACCACCTTCCGCATTGCCTGTTTTCTATGGCTTGGTGATTGAAGATCCTGACACTTTCCTATTCGAGTTTAATGTCTTGTGTAGGAGTTATGACTACACCACTGATCCTTATAGGCTCAAGCTATTCCCTGCCACATTAAAAGATGTTGCTTTAAGATGGTTTATGGGGTTGGGGAAAGATGCCATTCTAGACTGGGATACCATGAAGACAAAGTTCCTAGCAAAATATAAGGACTACTGCAAAGGACATGATAGGAGGAGAGATGACATCTTCAAGATGTCATAGAAAGAGGAAGAGCTTTTGGAAGATTATGTTGAAAGATTCCAGTTTACCTTGAAGAAAAACCCTCAAAATAAATTGTCTGAAGAATCATTGAAGTTGGTCTTTTTGAGGGGGGTTAATGATGACTGCGTAGATGCCCTCAATCTCATTGGAATAGGGGATATATTTCAACTTCCCTTTGAGGATGTCTATAGAGCTTACATAAATTATTCAAGAACTTTTACCAAAAGACCAAGGCGAGAAAGAGCAACCATCACAAGCAAGGCAACCAATGGGGTTTCAAGAATGTAGATTACTAACTTGTTGACCAACATGAAAGAGGATATCATTAGCCATATGGCTACATAGCTGGAGACTCTTCACATCAAGAAGAAATAGGAAAAGGGAGATGCAATGCTAACTGAATACTACCCCAACTGTAGGCAGAGGAAGGCCAATTGTAAATGCAAGAGGGTGGCCAGTATCCAGCAAGAGAAGATTGAAAGGCCAAAATTCCAGCCATTTGAAGGGGAGGATAGACAACTGTTCTTCATAGCTCAAAGGAGACCTTGGCAGTAAAGACAAGGTATGCCCTTTGATCCAATTAATTTTAATTCACCCTTTCCTGCTGCAAACTAGAATTTCTCTGCTTGGAATACTCAATAGTGGCCTGACAATCCAAATGCATGGCAAAACCCATGATGGCCTACTCCGTAAACTGGTTGGAACCAACAATAGCCAAACCCATGGCCTCAACAAAATTTTCAAGGTCCCAACTATAACCCCCAGTGGCTTACTCAGCAGCAGCAGTGGTAGCCTCAATGGAATAAGGGCCAACAATGGCAGCAAAATGCACATTTCCAACAACCTATGATTCCATCTCAACCACAACAGCCATCCATAATGCCGCCATCAACACCTCAAAATCCACCTCCTAGACCTACCCAAATCCCTACCCAACCTGCACCTAACCCTAACAACAAGTCTGTTCAACAAGCTTATTCTAATGAGGTGATGCAATATTCCACCTATGGGGTGGAAGTGAGTAATGTTTATCTCAGATCAGGGAAGAAACTTGCAGGTCCTTCATCTCCCCAAATTACAGAACTTGAAGATGAAGAACCCATAGAAGAGGCCTCAGATAAACCACCTTTGGAACCTAAATCAACTCAGGAACCTCAGACCATTTCACATCCTAAGCCTCCTTTCCCTGAACGCTTGGCTATCCAGAAACAACCAGCATAGCCTGAAAATGACCTCATAGGCCAGTTGTAAGACATAAGCATAAAGATTCTCTTAATCCAAGCCATCAAAGATATTCCCATCTACACTAAGACTATCCAAGATCTCTGCATCAAGAAACCAGGAAGAAAGAGAATAGACCCAAAGATAATTCATGTTTTAGGCAACCTAGCTGACATAATGTTGGGGAACATAACTGTTCCCAAATATACAGATCCAGGTAGTCCAGTGGTGGATGCCAAAATCAATGGGACTCTGATTAAGAATACTTTGATAGATTTAGGTGTTGCAATTAATGTAATGACAAAGGAGACAATGCTGACACTCCAATTGAACAACCTTAGGCCTACTCAGATAGTCTTGCAATTAGTTGATAGGTCTATAGTCAAACCTGAAGGATTCATTGAGGATTTGGTCATTGCATTAGATTCTTGGGAATACACTGTTGATTTCATAGTCCTACAGCTAAAGGTTAATCTTGCTGGTTATCCTCTTATACTAGGTAGACCATGGCTTGCTACTATTGATGCATTTATAGGTTGCAAGTCTGGTAACATAATCATATCCAATGGGACTGTGACCAAGAAATTGGTTTTATATCCGCCATCCCAACCATACCATGAGCTTGAGCAGACCATTTGGCCTACCCTGGAAGATGAGGACAACTATTCCCTACAAACCTTGATGACTATTGAATGCATCCCCTTATTGGATATTCAAGATGAAGATGAGTTAATTGCTCACATTATACAAAATGACTGTGGGAGGCACCCGTAGCAGTAGGACTGTCTATCCTACTTACAAGACCCTTTGAGAAGCATAATACCCACCAATTCCTTAGAGGAAGTATCCCAAATATTTCATGCTTTATTACCCCAGCAATGCTTACCAGTGTTACCTAGCCTTGATTTGTCTTCTATACAAGAACTATCCACACAATTAGAAATCAAGCCAAGAAGGATGTTGACTATTAACAATGCATTGACTGATGAACAACAACAATCCCTGCATGAAGTATTGTAGACACACTCAGCAACATTTGCCTAGGATTACAGTGACATGAAAGGCATTGATCCTGCCTTATGCATGCACAAAATATACATTGATGATGGCTATAGACCTATTAGGCAGCAGCAGAGGCGCATGAACCCTGTTCTCTGAGAGAGTGAAAACTGAGCTTCAAAAGCTTTTGGATGCAGGTTTTATATAGCCCATTTCAGACAGTGAATGGGTTTCACCATTGGTCATAGTCCCCAAGAAAGGTGGCAAATGGAGAGTTTGTGTTGATTACAGAGAACTAAATACTACTACTAGCAAAGATCACTTTCCATTGCCATTCATTGATCAAGTTCTTGATTCTTTAGCAAGTAAGAAATGTTTCTCATTTCTTGATGGTTTTAGTGGCTATAACCAAATCAATAATGCACTAGAGGATCAGGATAAGACAACTTGCTCTTTAGGGACCTATGCATATTCTATCTTACCCTTTGGTCTATGTAACACTCCAGCCACATTTCAAAGAGTAGTCCTCAGTATTTTCTCTTATTTTGCCCATGATAGCATGGAAATTTATATGGATGACTTCACCACATATGATGTAGCTTTACATAACTTGGAGAAAGTTTTGAAGAGATGCACAGAGCACAACCTATCTTTGAGTAATGAAAAGTGTTTTCTGATGATGACACAAGGAATAGTTTTGGGACATTTTATCTCAAGTGCAGGCATACAAGTTGACCCAAAGAAGATTGAAATTATCTCTACCCTGCCCATTCCACAGAAATAGAAGGATGTAAGGAGCTTCCTAGGACATGCAGGTTATTATAGGAGGTTCATTCAGGATTTTAGCAAAATTATCGCACCTCTATTTACTCTGTTGACAAAGGACAGTGAATTTGAATGGACACCAGATTGTCAGACTTCCTTTGAAAAGCTAAAAGCATCCTTGACACAAGCTCCAGTTCTCATGTTGGGATAAGGTGCCATTAACCTTGTAAATCCCAATATTGTATTTATTCCATTTATTATTTGTAATTTGTAATTACCCATAAGGGATGTACAATTTTCACCGGCAAAAGTAAAAATTATTTACTGTCCATGGTAATTACGGAGTTATTGCACGGTAAGTCCCGGACTTACCGACGATAGTTATGGAATGTCATTTACTATGGTAAATGGTAATTGGTCAAAGTGGGGTGCACATGTGAAGGAATAATCTATTTTTAGTGTTATGACACACATCATAGATGTTGTAAGAAGGTGTAAGAGATTCTATGACAACTATAAGTTGTCATAAGAGTCTATGACACTTATAATAGCATATGACACGTCATAAGATGCTATAAGTGGCTATTTTTGGCCCCAAGGCGTTCAAGCTTGCATGGGCATATTTTTCCAAGTGTAGGATGCATGTATGACAACATTTATGACCCCGTAAGAGCCTATTCTTGGCTATGGGCGCCCAAGGTTGTATTGTTGAATCTTGACAAGTGTTATGAGCTTGTAAGAAGTCATTCAATGTCTTGAGGTTGTGTAATTTCTATATAAACCATAGCACAGTAGATGAGAAGCACATAACAATTTACAGGTACCCAGGTTCTACTAGAGTGAAGGTTGGAGGACAGAGGAAGTGAATGTATTTGTAATCTCCTTTTGTGAAGATAATACAACTTGACCTCTTTTCTTGGTGGAGTTTTTTTTACCTGAAATGGTTTTCTCCACGTTAAACACTTGTGTTATGTGCTTCATTCTGCTTCTGGTATATTTATGTATTGTGGGTTTATGTTTTGTTACAATCTCCATTGTTAATAGCACATAGTTAAAGATTGTTGAAATTTATCTCAAATCAGATTTCCATTGAAATAGTGTTACTTTCATTTCTAACATTTGGTATCAGAGCCTGGCCAACTTTAACTCTTGGGTGGTAGTGTGGAAGCTGTAGATGCAGTGGGAGATTTGGTTGTGTTTGTTTTGCAGATCTTGTGTTAATATTATGGCTGCATCCACAGTTACATCAACCTCTCGATTGGACATTGAGAAGTTCAACAAAACAGGGTATGAGTTGTGGAAGCTGAAAATGGAAGATTTGTTGGAAGAAAGAAGCCAATGGTTGGCTGTTCAAAAAGAGAAGAAACCTGATGACGTCTCTCAAGATGAGTGGGATAGACTGGATAAGAAGGCACGGGGAACCATCCAATTGTGTCTTTTAGACTCTGTCCTATTGAATGTCGCAAAGGAAGAGATTGCATACAAGTTGTGGAAAAGGTTGGGTGACATCTATCAGGCCAAGAGTATGGTAAATAAACTTTATTTAAAAAGAAAATTGTTTTCCATGAAAATGCAAGAAGGTGAATCACTTGCAGAACATTTAAATTCTTTTAATTTGTTAGTGAGTCAACTTGATTCAGTAGATGTTGAGGTTAGTGAGGAAGATAAATGTATCTTACTTCTTTGTTCTTTACCTGAGTCTTGGGAGAATGTTATCCTTGCTATCACTGCTAACCTTGCGGATCCAAAGTTGGATGCTCTTGTTTTAGTGCTAGTGTCACAGGAATTGAGGAAGAAGAGTTCAAATAGTTCAGGGGATGCTCTCAATGTCAGGGGAAGGTCTAAGGAAAGGGGACCTAAAGGAGATCAAAAAGGGGCTAAGGACAAGTCCAAGGGCCGGTCTAAAACTCCTGGTAAAAATAATAGAGTTAAGTGTTGGAATTGCGATAAAAGGGGACATGTGAAGGAGTGCATAAACCCCAAGAAACAATGGGAGAGTGCTTCAGATAAGTCCTTGAATGCAGGTGAAGAAGGTTTACTTTTTGCATGTAATCTTATTTTTGATGAAAACTGGTTGGTTGACTCAGGATGCTTATTTCATATGACCCTGCATAAGGAATGATTCTCCACATATGAGGAATATGATGGAGGTAATATCTACCTTGGTGATAACTCTTCATATCCGATTGTCAGGAAGGGAAAGGTATTGTTGTGTTTCAATGATGGGAGGATTAAAACCCTCCCTGGTGTTTTGCATGTTCCTAGATTAGCTAGAAATCTGATTTCAGTTTCAAAGTTGAATGATTTGGGAATGCATGTGACATTTGACAAGCATGGCTGCAGATTGGTGAGAGGGAACTTGGTGGTAGCGAAAGGGAAGAGATTTGGGAACTTGTTTAAGCTTGAAGCCACTACAGTTTGTAATGCCTCTTATGTTTCTAAGGCTTCTGAAAACACTTGTATGTTGTGGCACCACAGATTGGGCCACACAAGCAATAATGTATTAAAAACTATTAAGAATAAAGAATTGTTGGACGATTTCTCTTATTCTGATAAACACTTTGATTTCTGTGAGCATTGTGTGTTTGGTAAACAAAATAGAAAATCATTTCCTTCAAAAAGCAATAGAGCAAAAGAGAAATTAGAAATTATTCATACGGATGTGTTTGGACCTGTGGATAATGAATCTATCAGAAAATCTCATTATTTTGTAACCTTCATTGACGATGTATCCATATTTACATGGATTTATTTTATGAAGCATAAATCTGAAGTTTACACTAAGTTTAAGGAATTCAAAGTCTTAGTAGAGAACCAATCAGGTTTAAAGATAAAAATATTAAGATCTGACAATGGAGGGGAATATTGCTCTAAGGAATTTGATGAGTTTTGCAAGCATGCAGGGATAATCAGACAAAAGACAACTCCATATACACCATAGTAGAATGGTGTTGCGGAAAGGGCCATAAGTATGCTTAGTGATGCACAGTTGGATAAATGCTTTTGGGCAAAGGCTATGTGTAACTGCTTGCTACTTGATAAATAGATATCCTTGTAAGGCTCTTGATTCGACACCTTAATGAAGTGTGGGCATGTAAGAAACCTTTTGTTTCACATTTAAGGGTTTTTGGTTGTGAGGCTTTTGTTCATGTGCCTAAGGAAAAGCGATCTAAGTTGGATCTAAAGGCTGAAAAGTGTACATTCATTGGATATGGTGATAATGTCAAAGGTTATAAGCTTTGGAATCTACTAACCCGCAAGATTATCTTTTCTAGAGATGTTATTTTCAGGGAACTTAGAGCTATTTCTAAACCTGCGCAGCCAAAAGAAAAAGATGAAAAGGTAAAGAAAGTACACTTTGATTAGAGCAGCACAGATACACCTCAGGAATAATAGAATGATGGGATTGGGGGGTGAAGAAGAAGAAGAAGATTCGAGTAGTTCTGATGAAGATGAATATGTTGTGACAGAAGAAGTTGGTGTAGATGATCATACAGAAGAAATGAGTAGAGTCTCTTACTCCACCCTTGAGGAGATCCACAAGACAACGAAATCTAGTTGACAAGTATACCCACCAATTTCCGTTGTGTATATGCTTTATTGAGTACTAACGATGAACGTAGATTCCTACAGGGAAGCTATTTCTGCAGATGATAGTGAGTCTTGGCAATTAACCATGTATGAGGAGATGATGGCTTTAGACTCTTGTAATACCTGGGATCTTATTTGTTTGCCAAAGGAAGAAAGGCCATAGGTTGTAAGTGGGTCTTCAAGAAGAAGTTTAGAGCAGATGGTTCATTGGAGAAGTATAAAGATAGACTGGTAGCTAAGGGCTACTCCCAGAGAGAGGAGTTGATTTTAGTGAGATATTCTCTCATGTTGCTAAATTAACTTCTATTAGAATTCTCTTATCCATTGCTGCAGCTTATGATTGGGAGATTGAGCAAATGGAGGTTAAGACTGCGTTCTTGCATGGAGATCTTGAAGAAGAAATTTATATGCAACAACCTATAGGTTTTGAGGTAAAAGGAAAAGAACATTAGGTTTGCAGGTTAAAGAGGTCTCTTTATGGTCTGAAACAGTCCCCCAGATGTGGTATCAAAAGTTTGACTCATTGTTTTGAAATTGAGTTTTGTTAGTGTTGGCAAGAGACACTGCTAGGCATGATAAGTGTTGTCATTGATGGCAACTAAGTCTATACTACACATCTGCATTGCATAATTTGCCCATACCAGAAATCAGATTGAAAATTTGTCTAAGTCCAGGAAGTCAAGAACAAAGTGACTGACAGGGTCCGGTATCTTGGTCCAGATCTCCTCGGGAGTAGATCAGAGTTTGCTGTGGATCTGAGGGAGTCATAAGCATTGTTAGGATAATCTAAATCCATAGTTTTGGCCTCTGGTGTTGAAGGATTCAATAGTTATTAGCATCTGAGTATCGGGTTAACAGTTTGACAAAGCAGGCAGAAGAAGAATAGGCTGACCTTGTAATTGATCTTGGTTCTGGATGTATGGAAGTTGTTGGTTGGACAAGTTGTGATTATTAGTGATAGTAGCTGGCCTGATTGATGATTTGTGAGTGCAATTTTGGTCCACGCTGCAAGTTGTACATGGATTTAGCTGACAGGAAGCAGAATCTTTAATAAAGTTCTAAGTGTTCTTGAAGCCTACTGAAAAGTGGTTGAAGATCAGGATGCGAATATATATAGCCGATGGATTTGAATGATTTCAGTGTGTGTGTGTGTGTGTTGCGAATATGGAGTAAGTACGAAAAAGGACAGATACGAGTGCAAAAGGAAGAGATCTAAGATCTGCATTATGGCAAAATAGTAAACAGGGCAGAACAAAGATGAAGTGTACCAAGTCAGTATTTTGTGCTTAATCAGAACTGAATCCTTGCATAGGTTAATTCTTATTATTAGTTCAAATTTATTGTAATCTTCTTTCTCTAAGGTAGTGAGCCTTCCTTTGAGCAGTGAGCCCAAATGCATGTGCATTCCCCATTGTAATACTTTTAATAGAGTATAATCTTTGTGGGTTAACCCCCACTGTGGTTTTTCCCTTAACCGGGTTTCCACGTCAAAATCATTGTGTCATGTGTGTTTATTGTTAGAATCTGAAAAGATTATTAACCCCAAAAAACTAGTGCAAACGAATAGATATCTAAACTATGAATGCAAATGATGCGAAATCAAAATAGCAACATAGAGTCAGTCTCCAAGAGAGTAATGCAAATGTTAGAAGCAAATTAGCATTTAAGAGGATGCAAAAGCAAAAGATACAAAATACAAGCTAGGTAGCATGTTTATATAGACCAAGGAGAGGGAGGAGGTGGCAACACCGACCAATGAGGAGCAACCATCTATCAGACTAAAGATAGCAAAGTATCTTCCCAAGATAGCTAATGGATGCTCACATGTAGGAAGGTGACACCTCGCAACCACTCACCTAATAAGACATGCTTTATTAACCTAAGCGAGATTAATAGAAGTGTAGGAAAAAACTAGGAATATAGGGAAAAAATAAATAACCCACTAGAAATAAAAACCTACACTAACACCCCCCATAAACGAAGCTTAGGTGGATGGCAGAAATGGGTCCTGGCAAATCAAGCCTGACGAGGTACCCATGTACATAAAATTCCCCCCCAAAGAGAGAGAAAAGCCCCCCTCCAAAATAGAGAGAGAAGAGACCCCCCCAAAGTAGAGAGAGTCAAGACTCCGAGTGAGAGGAAGAAGCCCCCCAGAAGATGAAGCATCACGCACCCCCAGTAAAGCTTGCAAATGAAGAACTTGCTCTCAGTGAAGGGTTTGGTGAAGATATCAACAACTTGCTCAGAAGTCAGACAATAGCAAAGGTCGATGACGTGGCCATGGATGAGCTCGTGGATGTAGTGCATGTGGACCTCTATGTGTTTGGTCCACTAATGATGGATCGGATTCTGTGAGATCTGAATGACACTCTGGTTGTCACAAAATATGACTGATGGCCATCTGATCTCGATACCAAACTCAGTGAGAAGATTTTGAAGCCAAATGGCCTCAGTGGCGGCATTCACAACCCCCCTAATACTCGGCCTCATAGAAGATAGAGCAATAGCAGACTGCTTCTTGCTCGACCAACAAATAGGACCTAAACCAAGTGAGAAGCTGTAACCTAAAGTAGACTTGCGATCCTGAGAATCGCTCGCCCAATCTGAATCTGTGCAACCCACCAAGTCAAGCTCAATGCCCGCTGCATAGTGATCCCAAAACTGTGAGTACCCTGAATGTAGTGAAGGATCCATTTGGGTTGCTTCCAGTGTAGCTCATGAGGCTCCTGCATGAATTGAGAGACCATGCCTACATCATATGAAATGTCAGGTCTCATATGAGTCAGATAAATGAGACTCCCAATAAGCTGGTCGGTACAAAGTGCCATCAACAAGTGGAGAAGAATACTGAGCCTCAAGTTTGACTCCAGAAAGGAAGGGAGTCGGAGTAGGCTTACAGTTAGCCATATGAAACCTCGAGAGCAAATCTAGAGCATACTTGGACTGGTTGATGGTGATCCCGGAAGCAGACTCGTAGATCTCAATCTTGAGAAAGTAATGCAACAAGCCCAAGTCAGTCATCAAAAACCTGTCATGAAGAGCAGTTTTGACAGCCCAATGGTGGATGAAGAACTCCCTATGATCAGCAAGTCATCAACATACAGAACCAGAAATAGAAGTGAATCATCCTACTACAAAATGTAGACATTGGGACCAGAATGGCACCGAGTGAACCCAACTGATAGAAGGAAGGAGTCCATCTTGGCATTACCAGGCCCGAGGAGCCTGTTTGAGGCCATAGAGAGACTTCCGAAGATGACACACAAGTGAAGAATCCTGAGGATCCCCTGTGGCTGCTCCATGTAGATCTCCCCCTGAAGGTCACCGTGAAGAAAGACACTCTTCACATCCATCTGGTGTACTTCCCAACGATTGGCTGTAGAAATGGCAAGAACAAGTCGGATGGAATTCATTCGGGTAACTGGCGCAAAAGTCTCAGAGTAGTCAATCCCAGGAACCTGGGAGAATCCTTTCGCGACCAAGCGAGCCTTATACTTGTCAACTGACCCATTTGCTGCAAATTTTGTTTGATAGATCCACTTACATCGAACAAGTTTTCTTCCCTTAGAAAGAGGGACAAGATCCCAAGTGTGGTTCCTCATCAAGGAACTATACTCCTCCTACATAGCTGTATCCCACTCAGGAATACTAGAAGGCTCATCAAAAGAAACTGGATTTGAGGCAGTAGCAATGAAGACATGTGGAGCATCCTGGACTGTGAATGAGTCTGCCTGGTGTCTGATGGATCCCCAACCCAATCACCTGCAGATTGCAAGGTCTGTCTAGCCCAAAGTGGACCGGAAGATGGAGAATCTGGAGGAGAATCATCAACCTTTGAATGATGATTGGGAGAGGAAGGAGGTGTGTCCTCTGAATCGTTCTCTACATTGGAAGTGGAGGTAGAAGACTGCTTAGGTGAATCTGACTCATCAAAAGATCTGTCATGTATCCCAAGTGACTCCAATGTCAAAGTAGGAGTTGGAGAAGTGATAGAAAGTGAGCTCGAAGAGCTCTCCTCAAACTGAACACTCCTCTCAATGAACAACTCATGTGTAGTAGGGTGGAGCAACCGATAACCCTTCACACGATCAGGATAACCTACAAATATGCAAGGTCTGCTCTACGGATCCAAGGCCTTGTGTTTCTCTGCAGGAATGTGTGCCCATGTAGGAGAACCAAAAACTTGAAAGTGCTTAACTGATGGTTTTCGACCACTCCAAGCCTCAAAAGGAGTGACTCCCTTCAAGGCTCAGTGAGGAACACGATTCTGGATATAACAAGCACAGTTAATGGCCTCTACCCAATACTGTGGTGCAAGAGATCTGGAGTGAATCATGCAGTTTGCCATTTCCTTCAAGGACCTATTCTTCCATTCTACAACAGCATTCTGCTAAGGATTGTATGGAACTAAATGCTGCAAATCAATACCCTCTAAAGTACAAAACTTCTCAAACTGATGGTTGACATACTCACCACCATTGTCAGTGTGCAAAACTTTGATGGCTTTCCTAGATTGCTTCTCTACAAAAGTCTTGAAGTCCTAAAAGTGATCAAATACCTCAAACTTTTGTTTGAGAAAGTACACCCAAGTATATCGAGAAAAGTCATCAATGAATGTGAGGACATATCTAGCCCTGCTGAAAGAAGGATGCTGAAATGGACCAGCCAAATCACTGTGAACTAACTATAGTATCTGTGAAGCTCTACATGCCTTACCTTTGTAAAACTTTTCCTTAGGATGCTTACCAAGAATGCAACCTTGGCAAACACCACCTTAAAACTGAACTGAAGGCAACCTTGTAACCATGCTCTGCTGGTTGAGCTGCTGCAAGTAGCAGAAGTTTAGATGGCCAAACCGCTCATGCCATAATCTACTCACATCATTAGAATGAGTGAGCAAAATAGTCGAAGGAGGATCAGGAACAAAGTGAGAAAATAGATAGAGCTATGACTGATGATCTGCTCTCCCAACTGCAATTGTAGAACCACTGTACAACTCACGAATCTCCACTGAATCAGGAGTGAACTCAACCCGCTTGCCTGAACCTATGTGAGTGATCTGGTATACCGATAGGAGATTAGTTGATAATGAGGGCACACAAAGAACATCATGGAATGTGCCATCCCCCACATCAACAGACCCTCTCCCACACACCTCAACAGGAGTGTCATCACCCATCAAAATAGAAGGCATAGTACACGGCTCCAAAGATGCAAGTTCTTCCTTAGATGAAGCCATGTGGTGCGAAGCACCCGAATCAAGAACCCAAGTGGATGGTGAAGAAGCAACTACAACAAGGGCCTTGCCCTTTCCTTTCCCCTTGCTATTTTCTTTTTCCTTATTAGACCCCTCATTAGAACTCTATTTGATAGACTCAGGAACACTGATATTATTCTTCTCAAGAATGTGTGTCAAGTGATCAATTTGTTTCTTCAGACATTTATGTTCATCATGACTGGGTCTTTTACAATAGGCACATTGGACCCTCTCTTTCTTAGGCTTGTCGCCCTTGGAAGATTGGGTCTTATTAGTTGCTTTTGAAGCAACCGATATCTGATCCTTCTTCTCCTTGCTATTCTTCTGTTTCTTATCCTTACTATTGTTGTTACTATTTTGTCCTTTCTATTCTTTTGTGCCTTGGTTGGCAGCCAAGGCATGTGACTTAGAGGACTTAAGAGTGCCCATATGGATTAGCTTGTCCTATTCCCGAGTGAGATTGACAGCAAAATCATCTAAAGATGGCATGGTGAATTGAGTACCAAGTGCACCCTTAGCAGCATAGAAAGTAGAAACAAACATAGAATATTCTAAACTTAGCTTAGAGAGAATACTAAGAATCAGTTGTTCATCTTTCTTTTCAATTCCACATTGTTTTAACTACAGCCTTAGTGATTTCAATTTAGTGAAGAAATCCTGGATTGTGTTGAAATTGTCTGAACTTAAACTAATTAGTTCATTTTCTAGCATATGACCCCTCATTGAATCTTGTGTGCTAAATAGTGTTTCTAGCTTTGTCCAGATTTCATTTGGTGTATTCAAAGACTCAATGTGAAAGGGCAAATAAGGAGAAACAGACAAACACAATGTTCCATATGCCTCATCACATTTGTTAAACCACTTAGGCTTATCTTCATCTTTAGCATGTTCAGTTTCAAATCCCATAGTTATCCTATTTAATCCAGCTTTCCTTAAGTGAATTGTCATGTGTGATTTCCACTCAAAGTAATTGTATGGAGTTAGGATGGGCACATTTGTTTGATCCATGATGAAGAAATGCAGAGAAGAAATGCCGAAAAGAAGAGAACCCAACCAAGACAACCCCCCTTTTTACTCAATCAAAGAACCCCCCAAGAAAATATGATTTGGAACTTTATATTAGTGCGTTTACAACTGCCACTAGCAAAAAATACTAAATGGTCTTGATTTCAATGCATTACAAAACCCTCACGAAGAGCATATGTTGAAAATACAACTTGAAAAAAATACCTAGAGAAATAAATAGCACCACTGCGATCTACTCAAAAAATCATGCACTTTCAAAAAAAGAATTGCCTCGATACGAGGTCGTATGTGAAAGTTATGATCCTCTGAAGTTCCTAAAATGAGAACTGTGCAGTGTCACGACTGAGAATCTGTAATTTCTAAAAAATCTCTACATCAAAATAAAAAATGACTACACTAGTCCATAGATAACAAAAAAATAGTCAAAATCAAAAAAAAATTTGTGGGAAATGGAGTCCGTATGAGCAAGAACGGAGCATTTGAAAACTGCCTTCAAAACTGCAACTGCCAACGGAGAGGGGTCCTGCTGTAGCTTTTTGAGTGAGTTTATGCAAAATATATAGACTGCATACAAAAACTAAAACATACCCAGATGGTTTTTTTGTGTTGCAAACAAAACCCAAAAGGCGTTTTTCTTGCTGATGTACAGAAGATGTTGATCCAATGTAAATAGAACGCCTTTAACTACAAAAAAGACCCCAACAACTAAAAAATGACATGCAAAGGCTGAATCAGCTACCTAAGACAAGAAATGGCATGCTAGAACCTACAATATTGATTGAAAACACCAAATATGCAAGCTGGTTGTCAGATTTGAGTTTGAAACCCTAGTTTCGCAACTGTGTATGACGATCTTTGATTTCGGTGAAACGAAAGCCAAATATGACTTTCTCAAGCCTTCTGGACACGTTGGAATAGCCTGAAATATTGCCAGTATAACCAAAAATGTTGTAATCACCCAGATTTCATAAAACACGTGTGCAAACCTCAGAGATTAAAAAAGTTTTCGTCAAACTTTTCTGATTCTCAAAATCATCCGACAATGCAAGAGAAGAGCATACTAGGTTTTTCAAAAAACTGTAATAAGATTTATCAGCCCCCCCCCCCCCCCCCGAATCTCTCAAATATGGAAACTAAAATCTACTCTTACACATAGAATAGCTCTGATACCATGTTAGAATCTGAAAAGATTATTAACCCAGAAAACTAGTGCAAACGAATAGATATCTAAACTATGAATGCAAATGATGCGAAATTAAAATAGCAATATAGAGTCAGTCTCCAAGAGAGTAATGTAAATGGTAGAAGCAAAATAGCATTAAGAGGATGCAAAAGTAAAAGATATAAAATACAAGCCAGGTAGCATGCTTATATAGACCAGGGAGAGGGAGGAGGTGGCAACACCGACCAATGAGGAGCAACAATCTATCAGACTAAAGATAGCAAAGTATCTTCTCAAGATAGCTAATGGATGCTCACATGTAGGAAGGTGACACCTCGCAACCACTCACCTAATAAGACATGCTTTATTAACCTAAGCAAGATTAATAGAAGTGTAGGAAAAACCTAGGAATACAGGGAGAAAATAAATAACCCACTAGGAAATAAAAACCTACACTAACATTTATTTGTTTCTGCTCATGTGTTGATGACTCATGCTTTAAAAGTTTTAATCAATTCTAAGTGATATTGTTGCGAATGTTAAAATTATTGAACAATTGATTCACCCCCCCTCTCAGTTGTTCTGCCTAATTCTAACTGTTAGAAGTGAGGAGGATCACTGTATTTACATTCATTATGTTGATGATTCTATACTGGTTATTGCTTTATATGTTGATGACATGTTTTTCAACAATACTAAGGGTATGATTAGTGAGCTTAAAGCCCAACTTTCAAGTGCATTTGAGATGAAGGATCTTGGTGCTGCAAGGTATATTTTGGGAATGGAGATTAGGAGGGATAGAGTTAACAGAAAGCTTTGGTTGTCACAAAGTAAATATGTGAATACTATTTTGCAGAGGTTTAGTTTGCAGGACTGTAACCCAGTTAGAGTTCCTTTACCTATTGGTACTAAGCTTTCATTAGATATGTGTCCAAAGATTGAGGATGATCTAGAGGATATGTCTAATGTGCCATATGCTAGTGCTGTAGAGAGTTTGATGTATGCAATGGTTTGCACTAGACCAGATATTGCCCAAGTAATGGGAGTTTTAATCAGATTTATGTCTAACCCTAGTAGACAACATTGGAATTATGCGAAGAGGGTGTTTCAATATCTTGCAGGTACTCCTGATCACTATTTGGTTTATTCTAGTACTGATAGTGTTGATAAATCTTTGTACATACAGGATTTTGTTGATGCAAATTGGGCAGGTGACTTGGATAGTTGAAGGTCCACTAGTGGCTATGTGTTTACTTTGTTTGGAGGTGCAGTGAGTTGGATGAGTAAGAGGCAGCCCACAATTGCTTTGTCCACCACAGAAGCAGAGTATATGGTTGCTACGCATGTCTCTAAGGAGTTAGTTTGGTTGAGGAGACTGTGTATAGGTATTGGTTTTGATTGCAGGATCATTCAGATTGATTGTGATAGCTAGAGTGCTATATGTTTGGCCAAGAATCCCATGTATCATGCTTAGACTAAGCATGTTGATGTTTAGTATCACTTTGTTCGAGAGTTGGTTGCAAATGGAGAGATTGAGCTGAAGAAGATAGACAATCAGGAGAATGTTGCAGATTCATTGACCAAGCCTATGAGCACAGAGAAGTTCATGTGTTGCAGAGAGGCCATGGGCCTTGTTTCTAGTGCCTGATTATTTTTCATTTGATTTCCTATGGGTTGATTTACAATGTATAATGTCAAGTGGGAGAATGTTGGGATAAGGTGCCATTAACCTTGTAAATCCCAATATTGTATTTATTCCATTTATTATTTGTAATTTATAATTACCCATAAGGGATGTACAAGTTTCACCGGTAGAAGTAAAAATTATTTATTGTCCACGGTAATTACGGAGTTACTGCACGGTAAGTCCCGAAGTTACCGGTGGTAGTTATGGGATATCATTTACTATGGTAAATGGTAATTGGTCAAAATGGGGTGCACATGTGGAGGAATAATCTATTTTTAGTGTTATGATGCACGTCATAGATGCTGTAAGGTGTAAGAGATTCTATGACAACTGTAAGAATCTATGACACTTATAATAGCATATGATGTGTCATAAGATGTTGTAAGTGGGTATTTTTGTCCCCAAGGTGTTCAAACTTGCATGGGCACATTTTTCCAAGTGTAGGATGCATGTATGACAATATTTATGACCCCGTAAGAGCTTATTCTTGGCAATGGACGCCCAAGGTTGTATTGTTGACTCTTGACAAGTGTTATGAGCTTGTAAGAAGTCATTTAATGTCTTGAGGTTGTGTAAATTCTATATAAACCATAGCATAGTAGATGAGAAGCATATAACAGTTTACAGGTACCCAGGTTTTGTTGGAGTGAAGGTTGGAGGACAGAGGAAGTGAATGTATTTGTAATCTCCTTTTGTGAAGATAATACAACTTGACCTCTTTTCTTGGTGGAGTTTTTTACCTAAAAAGGTTTTCTCCATGTTAAACACTTGTGTTATGTGCTTCATTCTGCTTCTGGTATATTTATGTATTGTGGGTTTATGTTTTGTTACAATCTCCATTATTAATAGCACACAGTTAAAGATTGCTGAAATTTATCTCGAATCATATTTCCATTGAAGTAGTGTTGCTTTCATTTCTAACATCTCAGAGGTCTAAATTGGACAATACCTTTTCACATCCACACAGATGCATCAGACTTTTCCATTGGAGCAGTTCTAGGCCAGCAAGAAGGAACTAAGGAGTATGCAATATACTATGTAAGTGAAAATCTGTAGGGAGCTGAGTTGAACTACACTGTGACAAAAAAAGAGATGTTGGCAGTAGTTTATGCCATCAACAAATTCAGACACTACATTACTGGTTATAAAGTGTTCATACACACAAATCATGCAATAATTAGATATTTAATGAATAAGCCAATAGTGGGTGGAAGACTTGTAAGATGGTTGTTGTTATTGCAAGAATTTGACATCACCATAGTTGACAAGCCAGGTAAGGCTAATGTAGTTGCTGATTTTCTATCTAGACTGCCTACACAATCAACAAAAGGAGTGGTTGATGACTCTTTTCTTGATGAGCATCTCTTTGCTCTCAACATACACACTCCCTGGTATGCAGATATAGCTAATTATTTGGTTTCAGGGCAAATTCCAGGTTACTTTTGCAGCTAGTTCACAAATGTTTTCCTTATTCTTGGATTTCTGGATTCCTATTCTATACTGGCGCAGATAATATTATGAGAAGATGTATCAGAGAGGATGAGGTGTTTGATATATTGAAGGCCTGTCATGATGAACCTTGTGGGGGACATTTTGCAACCAAAAGGACAACCTTCAAAATATTGACAACAAGATATTATTGACCAACACTTCATAAAGATGCTGTCTAGTATACTAGAAGCTGTGATAGGTGTCAAAGGATGGGGAGACTTACAAGAAGTGATGAAATGACTTTGCAGCCACAAATCTCATTAGCTCCTTTTGATAAGTGGGGACTAGATTTTGTTGGTCCTATCTCTTCTACTTCAAACAACAAGGAATATATCCTGGTATGTATTGATTACTTAACCAAATGGGTTGAAGTTAAAGCCTTGTAGTTTTCTAGAGATGGAAATGTGGCAAAATTCTTGTATGAGGACATCTTCACTAGATATGGTGTACCAAGGGAGATAGTGACTAATCAAGGCCTACAATTCACATCAAAATTAATCACTAAACTGGTAGAGGAATATCAGATTAGACACAAGAAGTCCACTTCCTACCATCCTCAAGCTAATGGTCAGTTGAAGTAACCAACAGAGAAATTGAAAACATCTTGACAAAGATAGTACAACTTCACATAAGAGATTGGGTTTATAGGCTACCAGAAGCTGTTTGGGCATATAGAACTACTTGGAAGACAACTATAGGGTTTACACCTTATGAATTGGTCTATGGCAAGACAACAGTCCTGCCTATAGAATTTGAATACAAAACCTTAAGGACAATAATGGAATTAGGGATGGATTTGACAGTAGCTCAACAGGAGAGACTACAACATTTGAATGCTCTAGATGAAATCTGATTAGAAGCCATCCACCATATAGAGGTCATACATAAACAAAGAGTCAAATGGCATGACAAGTATATCAAGACTAAAGAATTCACTATTGGTGGTTGGGCACTCCTCTATGATTAAAGATACAAGAACTTCAAGGGCAAGCTTCAGTCTCATTGGTTGGGACCTTATGCGATTAAACAAGTCTTGCCTAATGGTGTAGTCCAAATATAGACCATTGATGAGGTTCGGTTTTCATTACTAGTAAATGGACACAGGCTGAAACTATATAAGAAGCCACTTTAGAGGGATGATTTTCTTGTTTCTCTAGCTACTCAGTATGGTACTTCTGACACTCCTGATGAAGGTTCTGTTACACTAGCTGATACACTGTCAGAAGATGATCCACCAATTCTGTCTAGTGATGCAGAGGTTGAGTTGCAATACTCAACCCCTATCGCTAAGACCTAATTTTTCATGTTTTATAATTCACATGCACACACAACACTCTATCCATGGTAATCACAGTTAACTTTAGAGGGACCTATTTTTTTTACTTTCAGTCGAGGGACCTATTTTTCACTCTTGGAGGGACCTATTTTTAACATGCAGTAGGGACCTGTTGCAGTTGGGACCCGGTATAATGTTTATGTACACATTCGGTAAGGACCTGTACTACGAGTGCCCGTAGCAACAAGTGTTTGTAGCAATTTTCAACACTTTGGCAAAATTCCATTCTTCTTCTCGCACATTTCATTATTTCTACACGTGCTTCATCCATTTTCAATAAGCCAACGGTTGCGGCCTGCTTGTTCAAATCACATTCACAAGCTGTCGCATCAACTGTTGCGATCTGTCACATCGCATCAATTCCAAGGCACACCACTCAATGCTCTCCATAACAGACGCACATAAGGTAACCTTTAATGATTAACTTAAAATTTATATTTATATTCATTATTACTTATTGTTTATTTCATGCATGTGACAATATATCACCATTATTCTTTCATCATTACTCTTTCATCCTTGCAAATTCATTCGTGAAGTGTGGTCACTTCACCTTTCAGTTGGGGGGAGGGGTATATGGTCAGTTATTTTTTATTTTTGCCACCAAGTTTTTAGAAGCTATCAAGGTTTTCATGTGGTGTTTTCCATGATAGTCGACCTACCCTAAATTGTGAGCTTGTTGTTTCCCTGTGAGTGAGCTGAAATTTCAAAAAATTTCATATAACAAAGAGATCTAAAAGCTACAGTTGGGGGGAGAGAATTGAAAGGCAGTCTTCTAAAGGTGGTAGAATTGAAATGAGGTAGAATTAAGAATTGATAAGAGTGCGGAATATAGGTGCAATGGGGGGTGATGTTGTCAGAAGAGAGCCATCGGTGCATAGGGAGATATTAGAGGATGTATTGGTTCTACCACTCTTTACCAAAGTGGGGTGGTTAGTTTACTTTCTAAAATTAATGGAGTATGATAATGAAATGGCAACGGATTTTGCAGCAATGTTGTAGTATGACAAAGCAACAGTCAGGGGATTGGTTGTGGATGCCTCTGAAATAGCCATTGCCCAAGTCACCGGATTACTACGTACAGGGTATGAGTATCCATCTTGTGCTGATGTAGCTGTGGTGAGGGAAGAATTATGTGAGCGTGGAGAGAACCTGGACTCGACCACACAAGGTACAAAGAGATTATCCCTTCCATTCTTTTGGGGGAAATGTGCTTCATATATTATCAAATATATTACATGTGATGGTCGACATAATTTGTTGTATACTGCACATTTTAAGTTGTTGAATCACCTGCGTCATGACAAGCTGGTTAATGTTCCCAATTATCTTTATAATGTTGAAAAGAATGTCATTTGAGTATCAGAAAAGGCAAACAGAGACTATATTGTCCCATCATTGTTTGATAGCTCTATTGGTTAAAAGGAGTTTGAGAATTCATCACCCACAGGTTGATTGGGATGCTTTTAAATAATGCATGGATATTTCAAAATTATTAGAAGTAGATGAACCTCAACAAGAGTTAGAACCAGATGTTGAACTTGAAGTTGAACCTGAACAGGAAGAGCCACAAGAGGAAATTCCTCCAGAAACTAGGCCGGTGACAATAGAAGAACCCTCACCTCTAACCCTAAACCTACGAGAGGAGCTATGAGAAGTGATGCTTCTACTTCTTCTAAGAAGAAGAAGAGTCGGAAGAATGTATAGAAGCATAAGGGTGTTGAGAAAGAGAAGGGTACAGGGGAGAGGAAGAAGAGGGGAAGTAAGAAAAAGAGAAAAAGTGAAGAGAAGCCAGAAAATGTCACACCTAAGCATTCAAGAAGGCTAAAGAGACAGAATGTGGGAAAAAGAGTTGATAAGGAACAAGGGGAAGCATAAAAGGAAGAAGCACAGCAGCAATAAGATCCAACACTATTGGACACAACTTCAAAAAGGAAGGAAATGCCTCTGAGAATGCTCCTACTAATGCCAGTATACCCTCTAAGTGAAGAAGGTATGTTTCTTCATCTTTTGGTTTTGATTCAGAAGACATTTTCATTGCAAAGAAGATGGGAAAATCAGTTCCTAGTAGCCTTGCTAAAGAAATTTTTGATGTTACTTTAAATAAGGATGAAAGTTTTGATTATGGAAAAGAAAAAGAGTTGTTGGAAGATAGGAATATAAGGCAAGAACTTCAAGAAGCCCTTGATAGGATAAAACAATTTGAAGAACAAGTGAAACAGTATGAGGAAAATGATAGGGAGAAAGAGATAAGAATACAAGAGTTGGAGGAGAAAATTCAAACTTATGGTCATGGAACTAATATGGACCTATTAGCACAGGTGGTTGAGAGTAAAATGGAAAATGAGGGAAGAGAAGAACCAATTCTATAACCTCCTATAATAAGACCTCCAACATGCCTCACTATTCTATGTTTAGGTTTTGAATTGATAAAGTTCAGTAATGAATTCAAGAAAGAAAAGGAAAACTGGGAGAAAGAGAAATAAATTCTTAATGCATCATTAGAAAGTAAAAATTTTGAATTGAAAAGGTTGGAAGGGAAGTTGGCAGAGGTAATTGACAGAGCAATTCAAATCATTGAGTGTAGACCCCCACCTAGAGTTTATGCATTATTTCTTAAAGAAAAATTTCTCAGTTTTTAGTTTAATAGATACATTAATGATCAACCTATTTCTATCTATTCAAGGCATAATTTTTTTTAGTTATTTCAAGAAGTCAGTCTGGAGGAACAAGATCAGTTGTGTGAATATTTTTTGCATAATTACTTGATGGCAGAAGATACAGAGTGGAACCCCTTGATTTATGTAGGGGATTTTCAAGTTAGAGCACTATTATCTTACTTTAGGAATGAGCAGCTCAGAGGGGAACTGATGGATAGGTATGAGGAACAAGAAAAGAAAGTGTCACTATAGATTAAGAAAGAATCCTTAAATTCCAATGTCATCCTGACCGAATGGTTAACACTCCTCTCTCATAAGGGTCCAAGTAAAGTAATTATGGATTTGAGACTCAGGGATTATAGAAGGATACAATGGTTAGCAGTGTCTATTATTCAGAACTACCAAAGGTATGTACAAAACAGATGGGATAGTCTGACCCCAGAATTGTAGAAAAAAGAGTCTTACTCTTTCCACAATTTCATGAATATGTTTGAGAGATTATGCAGGTACATCCAGATTTTGGAGCAAAGAGGAGTGGCATGGCTACCCCTTACTTATCACCCTCTTATTCTCCTTTATCTAGTACCATACTAGGCAAGAGGAAAAGGTGATGAGTGTAGGAGTGCAGAATCAATCAGGATGAATAGACTTGCCTGCTATAATGGTTTTTATCTCAAGCGGGGACAGGGGGTTAGAGAGGTTATGGACCTTAGGTAGGTTACTTTGCATTATAATCTTTTCCCCTAGGTGTTTAATTGAGTGTTTTGCTTGAGGACAAGCAATAATCTAGTTGGGGGGAAATGATGGGTTCAAATATTGGCTTCTTTTATGTTATTTTTATATGCTTTCAGACTTTATGCCTATGATATTCTAGATACTTTTCCAAGACATTACCATCATAATATGTTGTTGTAAAGTCCGAAAATATTACTTACTACAAATAACATTTGAAAATCAAATCAATCCAAAAATGGAAAGGAAATCAATTCATTAATGGAATATCCATAAATGTATAACATTTAGCGAGTTTCCATAATAAGCAAAGATCATCTTTTATAATTGTTCCCAAAACATTGGTGATACATAATGAGAAGTACAATTTACAAAATAATTAATAATCACCTTCAGATTGTCTAGTTACCTACACCATTCATATAATGCTTGTCTTCATAATAGTAATTGCACAAATCTTTCGGCACGAATCTGCACAACTAGATATAAACATTAGTCCTGCAAAATCAGTCAACAACATATTAGATATCAATGCACAAGATGACAAACCTACAGGCCCTAAGGGGCCGACCTAATGTCTCAGGGGCTTAAGATGGCCTTGCCTATGTACGCACAGTGCAGAGACTTCGTAGTTTAGGGTAACTATCTTGCAACCATAAGGTTGACTTAGATACTTTAACTCACAAGGGATCTAGTTCATCACATAATATTTTCTAGAATCAATAAATCAATTAATATACACATCCATATTGTTATTAAGATTAAATACACCATATGTGGATTAAATCATTCAAATTCTAAAAAGTGCATGCAACAATTAAATTTATAAATATTCCCTACAGGTAAAATAGGGAAGTTATAACAACAAAAATATTCCAACCATTCTTGGATATTGATATGAAACACAATTTCTTTTATATTTCTCTCATCCTCATCTATACTATAATTTAAAGTTTTAGCCTCATTCCTAAATTCTAATCTACATTTATATTATCCAAACAAAAGTAAAATATAGCTTAAGGTATTTCATGAAGACCCTACTAAATTTTCCATTCAATAAAAAAACCTCCAATTCCTAAGTCATTAGAGCAATGCACAAGTATCTCAGGAGTTCTATTCTCTCATACATGGCTAGTTACACATTAAAGATTCTAAGAAAATAATTCACTCTACTTACTTAAATGAGTTTCTTATTTTCAATTATTGACCTATATAAATCAATTTCAATTGTTGACAAAACATTCTAGATGATTGGAAAAATGAATTAATTGAATAGAAATAGCCTTAACATGAAAAACCACCCAGTAGTAAATTTGACTTAGCTTTCTTATTTCTTAGTGTAATTCTAAAATTCATTATGTTTTAGAAAGGTAAGAATAAGGGGAATAAAACCCAAAAAATAATTAGAAACTTTATATAAGATGAGGAGGTAGTGTTTACTGCAATAATCCCTTCCCTCAAATCTTGATTTACCCCAAACTTGATTATAATCGAGAATGAATTGATTACTCAAAAGTATTCCCTATATTATAATAAATGATAGAAATACTAAAATATTAAAGATCTTTTATTTCCTTTAATTTTGACATTTCAAATAACTATGCAATATATATATATATATATGTCGGATCTAACAATTGTTTTTATAAACTAATCAACATAAGGATTTAATTTGACCTTCTTGCACTACATGAATATTCTTGATTCAATCTAATTTTTAGATACAACTAAATATATGAAAGATTATATAATCTTGCCCATTCCAATAAAGAAAATATGAGAACTCATCTAACACACTTATTTAATGAGAGTAATCCATTTCCAACAAAGTAAACTACCAACAAAACCCTAGATTTTCAATCTTTTCTACAACAATGGTAAAAATGCAATAACTTTCAAAATACTTAACAAAATTTAAAAATGTAAAATGTTTTGGAAAGATGAAACCATGATTCTCAAAACCCAGAAACCTTTTTATAAACTAATTCATATGATAAGATTAATTTCATGAGACAACAATAAGTTTTCTTAAAAGAATTTTGAGAATAACTTTAACATAAATAATGGTGAGTTTTCAAGGAAATACCTTAAGGATTTAATTAATGAAGAATACCTCCAAACTCATTTGAAGAAATAATCCAAGATTCCTTAATGTGAGAGCTTCCATATTATTCAGTTGAGTGCTTCCTTTCTTCTACCTCGGATTCTATTGCCCTCCTCATGAAATTCAGAAATTTTTCATCTAACAAGTCACCGTGGATGTATGTTTTCTTTGCCTCATCAAAATGGTTGTAATTTCCTTCAAGAATTCTTCAAGAACAGATATGAATGTCCTCTTGATGACTTGCAAAAATCAGAAATAAACCTAGGCTCTTCTCTTGATTTCCTCCCCTTGAAACCAAACTTCCATCTCCTTATAATATCTCCTTTTGCCAAGTTTCATATTCTTCTTTTGGGCTCCAATGACTCCTTGTATTCCTCTTCTTTCTTGTGGCATTCGTTTCTTTTTAAGAAATGTGATTCTTGGATTTCCTTTTATTTCTTTTCTTCATGACTTGAATGCTCTAAGACTCTTCAAGAGAAGAAGAGTCTACAACTTCCATTTTCGTCACCCATTTTCTTGTGCACTAAAAATATATTAAAACAACTCTAAAACATAATTTTTATGAATAAATAAGTACCCTACCCATAGGTGATTGACCTATGGTCTTAATTTTACCAAAAATAATGATAAAAAAGCTCTTATTCCCCACAACACACAAGAATAATTAATTTAAATCAATTAACTAAACCATATCAAGACCTTACTGTTAAATTCTATTCTCTTTATAACATATCATAATTTCATAACAACAAATCTAAAATTATCTCCACTAACTTGAAACTATAAATAAATATCAATTATTCTCAATAAAATATCATAATTAATAAATAAGTTTCAAGTATGTTCTGATACCTCTTCGTTGAGAGTGTATTCCTATCACGCACATGAGTCAAAATTAGTCAACGATTATTAAAATAGTAATATTAAATTGAAAATTAATTTTTTAAAAATAGGGGTTGTGACATCCTTTCTCCCTTAAAGAATCATTGTCCCGATGATCAAATCAACTTAACTAAAGACAAGGTTTCATACTTCTTAAATTCTGTTTTACCTCAATGTCAAAATCGGCCCATCTAACAAGTATATCATTATTCCAAGTCCCTATTTACATTCACCACAACAAAATTTTCTCTTTCTAACATTCATTCACTTGCACTCTTTGTTAGCACATCACTATTCATCAAATTAACTTCATTTCTATACTTTCAAACAAGTAAAAGCATGCAAGGAGATTCATTTCTTTCATACAATCTTATGTAGTATAATCAAATCTTTTTCATATTCCAAGATATTTACAGAAAGTAATCAATTATGTTATTTTTGTGAACATGCCTACTCGCATGAGACATAAAAAAAAATGCCCTTACGATGAAAAACAAGCATCCCATACTACTTGTTATCATCATTGGCAAGTCAAAATTCTAACAAAAGAAAAAGTCTCAGCATATAGAAAATATCAACAATATAAAGATTCAATACATGTTATATCCATTTCTAAATAAGATAAAGAAAATTAAATATTTAATCTATCTTCAGCTGCCATGACCCACTGGTCTTTCACAAGCTAAAGGTCAAGAGTATGGTTAAGGTACTTTTCCACCCAACCATGAAGCACTACACTTCCCCGGAACTCTTCCTAACTCAAAGAATACCCGGCCCTGCATGTGGCACCTAGATACCTATAACAAAAGGGCAGGAGGGAAACTTTTGATGCATGCCTGATACCTTATATGCACCAAGGATTTCAATATCATTCTAGTCGGCATCCGAAATACTCAAGGTTTTCCCAAACTCTGGTCTGTCGGTTGAATCCATGCTTACTAAGTGATGCGTATCAAAGAGATAGTTATAGAAGTCATCAATCATGTTAGCCAACCATGAATGATCCCTTAAGTAGCTTGATCACCATCAATTTCTCATCTGGGTTAAGGTCTGATGCTCTGTCGGTTAGTTCTTCCGTAGTCTATACTGCCTATCAGAAACCCAACACTTAGATGCTCATATCTTTTCATTCTTTGAACACCGGAGGCTCAATCTCTGGAATGTAGCGGTAATGGTACTCCTCTTGACTTCCCCAAGTCTACACTTTTCTGAGATACATCCTCTGGGAAATCTGAACCTGATTGTCGAACCTTGTTGTATGCTCTGTTCTTTCTCACCGGACCAAAATACTCTTCAATCTGACTTCTGGTATAGACATACCATGTGCTGTAGATGTGTGGGATGGACTTTGTTGCCATCAATGACAACAATCAAGAAGCCACACAGTGTCTCATGCCAACAATCTCCCCCTTTGGCATTGATGGCAACATTTAGTGAAAAATGACTAAGTGTCATAGCACACTCCCCCTTAGCTGATGCTCTATCTTATGTACACATTTACTGGAGCTCCCCCTTCACTGGATTCCACATTTTTCACTACTCCTCACTCCTCCTTTGACATCAATGGCAAAGGGTGAAATCCGCACACCCAAACTTTCAAAAATAATCTATATATTGCCGCATAAGTATATATACATGTTGTACTTACATATACTTCAATATATCCATAAAGGTGGTTTTCAACTGGACAAATTCTGTTGCCCAACTCTGCTTCATCCTGTCCAAAATTGAGATGTGACCACTTAACAAAAATGCAAAAGCTTCTGCCCTCTTTAAGTCTGCCGGATCGCTAGTTCGGGCTGTGGTCTAAGCATCAGTTAGGGCCTCATGCATGGCCTCTAACTTAGGGATAATTATCCCTCTAAGTTCACTCATTCTGGTTATTCCATTCTTCTTCTCCTTCTTAAGCCTCTTTATCTCATTTATAGTGACAATAGTCTGACACTCTTGATTTATTATGGATGAGGTGAGAGGATCAAAATTTTGAGATAAACTTGATAGTTTACTCTCTTGTTCTTCCACCTTTTGGGCAATGTCTGCTGTCACTGTGGACCAAGATAGATAAAATTTGTATAAATCTCTACCATCTTTAAGAGCATTTTCTAGGTTCTTTATCCCAATATCCAAATTTCTCCTATCATTTTCTATAAGTCCCTGTACTTTAGAGAATCTCTTTCCCAAAAACTCTTTCCAGACTTTCTCTTCTGCTGATTTCTCCAAAGAATCAAAATGTGTGCTAATAGAATTAACAACTGATTTCAAGTTACAGGATGAAGAGGCCAAAGGATCCTTCTGGAAGGATGGCATGATCTTCTCCAACACACCGGATGCAATCTCTATCAGCTCACAGTCTTCCATGTGAGACTTCAGAAGCTTTTCTCTTGCTTTAGCTTGAGCAAAAGATTCTACCTTCATTGTCTGGACCGGAGAGAGGGAGTCAAAATTGCGTGGTACTTGGAACAATTCCGGTTCATCTATCTCCATCAATTCCTTGGTCAAGAAATTCTTCACTGCTTCTACAGTGTCTCTTGCTAGAGACTTCTTTCCTTTTGCAGCCTCAGAGCTATCATCAGAGATCTTCTCTGTTTGTTCTTCTTCTCTTCCCTTTTTCTCCTCTTCTTGACTTGCTTTCTCCTCTTTTCTTGCTTTTCCTTCAGTTCCGGAGTCTGCAGGGGGATCCGGAAGAGAGATATTTTCTTCTTCATGGACTTCCTCTTCCGAAATAGAGGAATCCAAGTTCTCAGTCCTCTCCTCACCTATCTCCTTTGACTCTTCTGCAATTTTCTCAGTAGAATCTTCCTTTGATGTACTTAATCCTTTGACATCCATGGCAGAAGGTTCATCACTTATGTCCTCAATAACAGGAAGATTGAATCTTTTAAATGCATTCTGGAGGATGTCTTCTGTCTCTTTTGCTATCTGATCTATCTCTCCAAGCATAAGTTTGTTCATTCTGGCTTTGCTCTAGAACTCATCCTTGCAGTCCTTGAAGATCATATTCATTTGTTTTGGAGTAATGGAAGGATAGAGATGAATAGCTATCTATTCCTAAATCTCAAGGTCCTTTGCCTTAGCATTTTCTTTTCTCATTTCAAGTACTTGCTCTAGGCTTTTGGGAATTAGTGAGATGATTTCAATGAATGCTTTATTATAGATATTCAAATACTTGACTATGGTTTCCTCCAAATTCTTTTGTCAGTGCATTATACTCATCATAAAATTTTGTTATGGGCTGCAAATTCCCATCTACACTAACTGCCTTGAAGACATCATCAACAAAAAGATTAGGTCTTTCAACAAATTCTTTTGTCTTTTCTTCTGTATGTTTACCGGCAGAGGATTCCATGGATGTTTTCTTTTTATTCTTCATTTTCTTGACCTCCTCATCAGTCTCTGTCTCTTCATCATTGTTTTGACTTATGTACGACCTTGTGGCCTTTGTCTTTGTTCTCTTCTCTCCCTTACCAGATGACTTGGCTTCCAGTTTTGAGCTTTTAGAAGAAGCAGGTGCATAGCTCTTGGAGGATCTAGTCCGGGAGGGGGCTTGCACCGGATGACTTTCTTTTTCTACTTTTTGTCTTTCTTTCTCTGCTCTTTCTAGTTTCTTTCTATTTGCATCAACTGCCTCTTTTGAAATGCCACATCTTTTGGCAACTTCGTCTACTTCTCTTCTCACTTTTCTTTTCATCTCTGGTTGTCTTAGCTCAACATGAATTTTCACACTCAATTCTTGAAAGGTGCCAAACCTTTCTGCCTCATGGTCCTTAGGTTGACTTAATAGGTGTTGGAAATGTAGTTCCAGGATTTTCTCATCCACCTCATAGCCCATTGGCATAATCCAGACTATTCTGGGCTCTACTGCCTCCATTAGGCATTGATCAGTGTCTACCATAAAACACACTATATCTTTATATTTTTCAACTATTGTCTGAGGAATTCTTTCTCTGGCATGCATCATACCTTGGAAATTCTTGAAATATCCCCAGAGAGCTGTGCTTTGAGCCTTGGCATCACCAAGCCCATACATATAATCCTTGATTTGTATGGCAATTAGTCTGTCATTTTGCCATATCCAGCCACTTGTTCTTGGTAGCTCATTCATATAGTAAAAGAAGAGACATAGTATTAGGCCACCATACTTGAATGAGTTCTTCTTATCCTTCTTTATTTTCTACAAATTTTCTAACAGTTGGCTCAGAAGAAGCTCGCATAGATCATAGTCTGCATTTTTCCTTAGCATTTCATATGCATTATATATAGTAGTTCCGGATACTGAATTCTCCCTGCTGGAGTGATAGATTTTGTAACCAATTATCATAGAGACAAATTTGATATCTGGATCTATGATGTCTTCTATTGTCATTGCTCTCTTGTCAAACTTTGATCCAGTAGCCTCACTTACTATTTTGTTCTTGACTGATTTGAGAGAAGGCAACCCACTGGATGAGTGCAAACCGGTTATTGCCCTAATTGCATCCTTTGTTATTTTGAAGGGATTCAACAACCACATGAAATTATCATGTATTCTACTGAGAACATATCGGACCCATTCATCTTCTGCAAAACAAGGGAAGTGGATGCCATGTCCAAAATGCTTATCCCGGATGGCCTTGTATTGAGGTTTAAGTTCAAATGTTTCATCTATTAATTGTTTGTGATATATATCCATTAGCTTAGATTCCCCAAATTCCTTAATGTTGGTGTGAATGTATATCCTAACATCTTCTACGTGTAGAACCCCATGCAGAATGCTTGAGAATGCGCCTAAAGGATCAACTTCTAAGGATTGGTAAGGATGTTTCTTGAACTTAGGGCGTGGCCTATCAGTGATCTTAACAACATTTGGAGTAGCCATCATCCAAAAGATTTAGAGAGAGATGATCAAGAGTAGAAGTACCTTTTTATGCTTCTAGGGTTCACGATATGAGCCGAAAAGATCGCTGGTTGAATCGAATTCTCTGGTTGATCTTTGAGAGGGTTGAAGCAATCTTGTTGCAGAGCTCTTTCTTTCTTCTTCTCAGATGCAAATGTGTAAATGATGAATAAAAAGAACCCTTATATTTCTGCGCAAACCCTAAATTCATATTGCAATAAATGCACACTTTAAGTCAATCTAGTTTCCTTGTTCTGACCTTGTTCTGAGAGAGATCCTTCTGAATCACTGAGATGTACTTAGAATTATTCTTGGTGATAATTGATAATCTATCTCCCTTTCTGTAATCATTCCATTTATCCGCAGATCAAGATATTTCAATTTTGAATCATACCAGATCTAACTGTGAAAATCCTGCTTTTATCGGATGACTGTTAAATCGAATCAATCTTGGATGATTGACCTCTTCAAAACTCCTTGCGGATCTTTTGTATTTTTACCAAGGATTATTTAGATATCTCTTTGAGAACTCTTCAATCCGCAATACTCCATGTGCCAATTTCAGGCACCAATTGACTAGCTGGGGGAAATTGTTTTCCTTTGTGACTCCCCCTGAGCCAGAGCTCATCTATTTAGTTTCCAGAAGGAATATCAGAACCAGATTCTGGTGTGGATCCATCCCCAACATTTTTTGTACTTCTCTTCACCCAAATCTTGTTCATCTCCCTTTGAACTTCATCCACATTCACTTTTCCTTTTCCTTCATCTTGATTTTGATTATGATGGACTGGACCCCTTTTATCCTGATTCTTTTGTAGAATTTGGCAATATGACCGGATCTATTGCAACTGCAGCAAGCTATATTTCTTTGCATATTTGACTGATATCCTCTTGATCTGCATTGATTAGCCATATGTCCCATTCTATTGCATGCAAAGCATCTACCATTGAATGAATTGTTTATTTGCATATTTCTACATTCATGAGATTTGTGACCATACCTTTTGCAGTTAAAACACTATCCGGAGAAGGATGAATTAGTCTGATTCATTCTTCTTCTGCACTGATTTGCTTTATGACCGAAGTTATTGCAATTGTAGCAGTATCCATTGAAGGATGGATATCTTTGAGCATTTGGTTGTCTTACCAGAGGTCTTGTAGGCTTGTACCTTGGATTTCCTGATCCAGAGTTCTTCTGACCGGATCTGGAGCTTTCACCTTTCTCATATCCCAAGCCATGCTTGTCATCTACCCTCTTCTGTCTTTCAAGAAGAACTTCAAGTTGAGCAGAGCTTCATTTTCTATTTGAAGATCCCTTTTGAGAGTGTCTATTTGATTTTCAAGTTCTTCATTATCTCTAGCTTCTTCAAGATCAGATTCTAGATGCCTGATTATTCTATCCATTTTGTGGCAGTCTTTTGACTTCTCCTTGAGAGATTGTTTTAGATTATCTTCCATTTTTCTTTTCTCTTCAATTTCTTGGGTGAATTTCATAACCCCTGATTCCATTTCATGTCTTACCATAATGACCTCTTTTGATAGCTTCTCACATAACTTGTTTTTCTCATTTAGATCTTCATTAGTATCATTGGCTTCACTTTGACTTGCTCATTGTTGAAGAAGTTCCTTTCTCTTTTTCACAGAGGTACTCAATTTTTCTTTTAGTTCATTTATGAAGTCATCAGCTTGTTTGAGTCTTTCCCTCAGGTTATTGACTTCAGAGTGAGATTGCTCAAGATTAGCTAGGGCAAACTGAAGTTGTTCCCTCATACCATATCCATTGAGATTCCCAAATCTTCCTCAAGCTGTTAGGCTCTGTTTGGAGGAACTTGGCTCTGATACCAATTGTTGGAAACAAGGCAGATAACTGAGAGGGGGGGTGAATCAGTTATCTCAAATTTCTTAACTTTCTTTTCTTCTTTAACAATAGTGTAGTATCAAAACATATAAGCATAAATCAACATGAGAGTAGAAATGAAATCAACACACAACACAATGATTTTTACGTGGAAAACCCGGTTAAGGGAAAAACCACGGGGTGACTAACCCAAGATTGTATTCTCTGTTAAAAGAATAAGAGGTACAAAATGGCACTTGCCAATTAGGGCTCACTGCCCGAGCACACTTCTCACAAGAGGCTCACTACCTACAATAGTTTATAGAAAGTAACTAGGTATTTGAACTGATGAGAAGCATCCACATATGCTGAGGTTCAGTTCTGGTTAGGCTCAATATACTGATCTACTGCACTTCATTCTTCCTCTGTTTTGGTGCTGCTGTTCTGTCACATACTGGACCTGTATTGCCACTTCCACACTTATCTCTACCTTTTCTCGCACACAATATCACAAATCACACATCTTCACATTGAAATCCATCTGGTATATATATCCGCACCAAGGATTTCAATATCATTCTAGTCGGCATCTGAAATACTCAAGGTTTTCCTAAACTCTGGTCTGTCGGCTAAATCCATGCTTACTAAGTGATGCGTATCAAAGAGATAGTTATAGAAGTCATCAATCATGTTGGCCAACCATGAATGATCCCTTAAGTAGCTTGATCACCATCAATTTCTCATTTGGGTTAAGGTCTGATGCTCTACCAGTTAGTTCTTCCTTAGTCTATACTGCCTGTCAGGAACCCAACACTTAGATGCTCATATCTTTTCATTCTTTGAACACCGGAGGCTCAATCTCTAGAATGTAGCGGTAATGGTACTCCTCTTGACTTCCCCAAGTCTGCACTTTTCTAAGATACATCGTCTGGGAAATCTAGACCTGATTGTCAGACCTTGCTGCATGCTTTGTTCTTGCTCACATGACCAAAATACTCTTCAATCTGACTTCCGGTATAGACATACCATGTGCTACAGATGTGTGGGATGGACTTTGTTGCTATTAATGACAACAATCAAAAAGCCACACAGTGTCTCTTGCCAACATTCTATACTTGAATGAACATATTTCTTGCATATAGGATGTGGCAGAGAAACATATAATATCTTTTTTTCTAGGCATTTCTTATTCATCTATTTCAATGGTACATGGCTTTGGCCAAAGCACTTTTTAAAAAAATATTGGTCAAATCCTGAAAAGAGGATCTGCCTTCTCTGTTATTCCACATTTAGCATCCTGTCCTGAAAGGTAAGCTTTACCACATACATTCAACAAGAATAATCTATTTCAAATTGCATAAAATATAGACCAGATAAATATGATAGTGCATAACTCACACTAGTGCACATAAAATGAATAATAAGAAAGCATGAATCCTTTGGTGCATAACTCACACATGATACAAATACATAATTTACTTGCAGTGCCTCACTCACAAAATATGGTAAATGCATTACATTTCTCGCTCAAATTTTTGTTCAATAAATATGGTAAGTGCATCTCTCGCACAAGTGCATCACTTGCACAAAATATGAAATATGCATAAATTGTAGTAATTTAATTATAGTGATCATTACTCGATCCAAAACATAATGAGTATAAAAGGTGTATCTCACACACAAATTATGAATGTAATCATTACTCAAATGCTTTATCTGCACAAAGGAATCAATAACTCATTCTAGTGCATCACTCACACAAGGACAACAATAATATGACATATGCATCACTCACATTAGGATAAGTATAGTGAACATTTCTTGTTCAAGTATAAATATAATAAATATGATAAGTGCATTAAGGAAACAATTTCATACAGATGTGTCATTTGCACAAAGCATTAGAGGTGTATTACTGCACAGTGTGTTACTTGCATCAGAAAAGTATCATTCTCATATAGTACATATGTATAAGTACTCTCACTAATACCAATCAAGCATACATGATTCACCACATCAATCATTCTTACCTTGTCTATAAGGCAAATTGAGAAAACTTATTTGATCAACTTCTATCATGAGTCATCAATGAAGATCCTTAAGACATCTTAACCTTGTATTCTCCAAAAGATCTCGTGGATTCTACTAGATCCATCCTCACATCTTGAAAGAATACTTGGCGTTGCTTAAAAATTAGCTTGCCTATAGTTTAGTATTGTTGCAGACATTCTTTCCTTAAAACATTCATCTTAGGTTTCTTTCCCTTGAGAAGGCTCAACCAATATTTATCCATCATTGTCAACTTTATTTACTTCACAGGTGATTTTCCTTCTTCCTCTTATCAACTCATTCATCCTTTACATTATCAAAGAGATCTCTCTTCTTAATATATTTCACTTTTACTACCACATCATCATTCATGGGTTGTCACCATATACTATCCATATTGGCTTACTTCAAATAGTGCTATATATTATTCATCTTGGCTTACTTCAAATAGTCACCATTACTCTTACTAGCAAGTCCTATGAAAATGCGACTAAGGCAAAGAGGTCTCTCACCTCTAGAGCTCTTTGAATGATCGAACTATGTCTAAATTTCTACTCTATTTCAACTGAACCATTTAAGAATCACCAATTCATCAAAAGAATCTTGACCCATAACTAGGGTTCTCTATTCGATATAAAAGGTTCACCTTATAATGCAACCTAAGCGCAGAAGACTTTAGGCCTGAGTACTGAACCTGAAACGCTCTGATACCAAATGTAAAGTCTGAAAATATTACTTACTAAAAAAACATTTGAAAATCAAATCAATCCAAAAATGGAAAGGAAATCAATTCATTAATGGAATATCCATAAATGTATAACATTTAACGAGTTTCCATAATAAGCAAAGATCACCTTTTATAATTGTTCCCAAAACATTAGTGATACATAATGAGAAGTACAATTTACAGAATAATTAATAATCACCTTCAGATTGTCTAGTTACCTACACCATTCATATAATACTTGTCTTCATAATAGTAACTGCACACATCTTTCGACATGAATCTACACAACTAGATATAAACATTAGTCCCGCAAAATCAATGAAGAACATATTAGATATCAATGCACAAGATGACGAACCTACATGTCCTAAGGGGCCGACCTAATGTCTTGAGGGCTCAAGCTAGCCTTGTCTACGTACGCGCAGCAAAAAGACTTTGTAGTTCAGGGTAACTATCTTGAAACCATAAGGTTGACATAGATACTTTAACTCACAAGGGATCTAGTTCATCACATAATATTTTCTAGAATCAATAAATCAATTAATATACACATCCATATTGTTCTTAAGATTAAATACACCATATGCTAATTAAATCATTCAAATTCTAAAAAGTGCATGTAATAATTAAATTTATAAATATTCCCTACAGGTAAAATAGGGAAGTTATAACAACAAAAATATTCCAACCATTCTTGGATATTGATATGAAACACACTTTCTTTTATATTTCTCTCATCCTCATCTATACTATAATTTAAAGTTTTAGCCTCATTCCTAAATTCTGATCTACATTTATATTATCCAAACAAAAGTAAAATATAGCTTAAGGTATTTCATGAAGACCTTACTAAATTTTCTATTCAATAATAAAACCTCCAATTCCTAAGTCATTAGAGCAATGCACAAGTATCTCAAGAGTTCTATTCTCTCATACATGGCTAGTTACACATTAAAGATTCTAATAAAATAATTCACTCTACTTACTTAAATGAGATTCTTATTTTCAATTATTGACCTATATAAATCAATTTCAATTGTTGATAAAACATTCTAGATGATTGGAAAAATAAATTAACTGAATAGAAATAGCCTTAACATGAAAAACCACCTAGTAGTAAATCTATCACAACTTTCTTATTTCTTAGTGTAATTCTAAAATTCAATATGTTTTGGAAAGGTAAGAATAAGGGGAATAAAACCCAGAAAACAATTAGAAAATTTCTATAATATAAGGAGGTAGTGTTTACTGCAATCATCCCTTCCCTTAAATCTTGATTTACCCCAAACTTGATTATAAATCGAGAATGAATTGATTACTCAAAAGTATTCCCTATATTATAATAAATGATAGAAATACTAAAATATTAAAGATATTTTATTTTCTTTAATTTTTACATTTCAAATAACTATGCAATATATATGTCAGATCTAACAATTGTTTTTATAAATTAATCAACATAAGGATTTAATTTGACCTTCTTGCACTACAAGAATATTCTTGATTCAATCTAATTTTTGGATACAACTAAATATATTAAAGATTATCTAATCATACCCATTCCAAGAAAGAAAATATGAGAACTCATCTAACACACTTATGTAATGAGAATAATTCATTTCCAACAAAATAAACTACCAACAAAACCCTAGATTTTCAATCTTTTCTATAGCAGTGGTAAAAATGCGATAACTTTCAAAATACTTAACAAAATTTAAAAACGTAAAATGTTTTAGAAAGATGAAAACATGATTCTCAAAACCCAGAAACCTTTTTATAAACTAATTCATATGATAAGATTAATTTCATGAGACAACAACAAGTTTTCTTAAAAGAATTTTTAGAATAACTTTAACATAAATAATGGTGAGTTTTCAAGGAAATGCCTTAAGGATTTAATTAATGAAGAATACCTCCAAACACATTTGAAGAAAGAATCTAAGATTCCTTAATGTGAGAGCTTCCATATTATTCAGTTGAGTGCTTCCTTTCTTTTACCTAGGATTCTATTACCCTCCTCATGAAATTTAGAAATTCTTCATCTACCAAGTCACCGTGGATGTATGTTTTATTTGCCTCATAGAAATGGTTGTAATTTCCTTTAAGAATTCTTCAACATCAGCTATGAACATCCTCTTGATGACCTACAAAAATTAGAAATAAACCTGGGCTCTTCTCTTGATTTCCTCCCCTTGAAGCCAAACTTCCATCTTATAATATCTCCTTTTGCCAAGTTTCATATTCTTCTTTTGGGCTCCAATGACTCCTTGTATCCCTCTTCTTTCTTGTGGCATTCATTTCTTTTTAAGAAATGTGATTCTTGGATTTCCTTTTATTTCTTTTCTTCATGACTTGAATGCTCTAAGACTCTTCAAGAGAAGAAGACTCTACAACTTCTATTTTCGTCACCCATTTTCTTGTGCACTAAATATGCATTAAAACAACTCTAAAACATAATTTTTATGAATAAACAAGTACCCTACCCATAGGTGATTGACCTATGGTCTTAATTTTACCAAAAAATAATGATAAAAGAGCTCTTATTCCCCACAACACAAGAACAATTAATTTAAATCAATTAACAAAACTATATCAAGACCTTACTGCTAAATTCTATTCTCTTTATAAAATATCATAATTTCATAAAAATAAATCTAAAATTAGCTCCACTAACTTGAAACTTTAAATAAATATCAATTATTCTCAATAAAATATCATAATTAATAAATAAGTTTCAAGTATGTTCTGATATCTCTCCGTTGAGAGTGTATTCCTGTTACGCACATGAGTCAAAATTAGTCAACGATCGTTAAAATAGTAATATTCAATTGAAAATTAATTTTTGAAAAATAGGGGTTGTGACAGTTATCTTTTTAGATATTCTGCAAACCTTGAACCTATTTTGTTTGTTGATGTATAAAATTGCGCAAGTTCCAACACCAACATAAGAAGTTTCAAGAATGTGAGACTTGACACTTGAAACAACCTCTAGATTTTACAGAAGCTGGCTCTTCCTTTTCAATGGGGTTTGAGGTAAAGGAAAGAAAAATAATATTACAGATATAATAAATAGAACTTCTAATTCTATGGCGATGCCCCTAATAAAATATATTTCAATAACTAGCACAGTGATCAAATTCTCAGGATTCAACTATATTAAAGAGCAAATGCTGCATGATTAACATAGACAAATTGTAAATGAATTTAAAATCAAAGGCTAAACTCAAAAAATTTATGTAGAGACACATAAAATATTACCACTAGCACAGAACAGAGCTTCTTTCATTAACAATTCGACAGAATACAAAAGACACAGAAACATGCACATATATATCATCTTCCTTTTTAAAAATAGCTAAACTAAGGCAAAATGATATAATCTGATCACAAAAAGATCTTTAAATTTTCAATCAATAATCATATATGTTTGTATTACAAATCTTCCTCTATTTATAGCCACAAAATTTGGCTCAAGATCACCTCTAACTGTTAGGATCTCAACGGCCTGAACAGAACTGGAACTCGACTGGATGAACTGTAGAGCCAAACTCTACATTTTGTTTTTGCTTGGTTACTACTCAACGTTTCTATAGTTTCTGTTACTATTTTTGTTGCTATATGTTTTCTGTGTGCGGAACGCACCATGTGTTGATATAGAGGACCTCTAAGGAAAATGTTAAATTACCCACGAGGCTGCCATGTGTAAAATTTAGTGTTGAGTGGAGGATGCCGCATGTTTCTTTTATGCTTCATAATTCTAGATACAACTGGAATGCGCCACATATCCTTGGCATAGTTTCTTTTATTCTGTTTCTTCCTCTATGCGGAGTGCACCACGTGTCACTGTCGAGGGCCTTGGTGAAAAGTTTCTTTTGATATAGCTTGCACGCGGGTGTCGCCAGGTGTCTTTTGTTGCAATGGCGGGAGTTACCGCGTGTCCCTTAAGCTTTAATGGTACCAAGACACATATGGTGGGTTAGGGATGTTACGACATAGTTTTGGATGTAGTGGAGGGTGCCACGTGCTAGGCGTGGAAGGTAGCACAAAAGAAGCTATTAATGATGTGGACATTGCCACGTATGTTTCTCTTATATGTTTCAGTTGTATGTGGAGTGTGACAAGTGTCGTCTTCATGGGGCTTTGAGAGACT
The DNA here is from genome assembly GCA_027924645.1 of Cunninghamia lanceolata. Lineage (NCBI taxonomy): Eukaryota > Viridiplantae > Streptophyta > Pinopsida > Cupressales > Cupressaceae > Cunninghamia > Cunninghamia lanceolata. The sequence goes on from BSBN01000209.1 coordinate 8,111,626, forward strand.
CTTTTAATAAGCTTTGGAAACCAGCAGAGGGCACCACATTCTTTTGTTGCTTTATGCGGATGGCACCGCGTGTCACTATATTATGTTAAGCTTGAAAGGTGCCGATATATATTGTGGGTCCCGCAAGGTAAATGCTGCAGTTTCTAAGGTGATGCGGGAAGTGACAAGTGTCATTGCCCTGGGCGCTCAGGATATAAAGTCAAGAAGCTTTTAAGATGCACGGACAGTGCCAAGTGTCCCACTTTTGATTCTTGCAGATACTGCCACGTATCAAGTAATGAGTGATGGATAGCGACAAATGGCAGTATTCTATGTGCCTCTTTTTATGAAAGGAAACTAAATTGCAAGCAGAAGGTGCCGCGTAGCATATTTTGGAGCCATTTTGGAACTCGCGGGTGATGCCACGTGTAAGCAACAAAATTATGAGTTATAGTGCCACATATTTTATCGCTCCACCAATGAGGGCGTAGGGAAAGAAAGTTGCAGATTCAAGGAGATTTCCAGTACCAGTTCGAGTCACAGTCAAGTTCTAGTTTTGTTCAGGCCGTTGAGATCCTAACGGTTAGAGGCGATCTTGAGCCAAACTTTGTGGCTATAAATAGAGGAAGATTTGTAATACAAACATATATGATTATTGATTGAGAATTCAAAGATCTTGCTATGATCGGATTATATCATTTTGCCTTAGTTTAGCTATTTCTAAGAAGGAAGCTGATATATCTGTGCATGTTTCTGTGCCTTTTGTATTCTACCAAATTGTTAATGAAAGAAGCTCTGTTCTATGCCAGTGGTGATATTTTCTGTGTCTCTACATAAATCTTTTGAGTTTAGCCTTTGATTTTAAATTCATTTACAATTTGTCTATGTTAATCATGCAATATTTGCTCTTTAATATAGTTGAATCCTGAGAATTTGATCATTGTGCTAGTTACTGAAATACATTTTATCAGGCGCATCGCCATAGAATTAGAAGTTCTATTTATTGTATCTGTAATCTTGTTTTTCTTCCCTTTACCTCAAACCCCATTGAAAAGGAAGATCCAGCTTCTGTAAAATCTAGAGGTTGTTTCAAGTATCAAGTCTCACATTCTTGAAACTTTGCATGTTGGTGTTGGAACCTGCACAATTTTATACATCAACAGTTTTTGGCACACCCGGTGGGACCTTTCTTGAATTTTGATCAAGATCGTATGAACCAGAGAGCATCAAGGAGTCAGAGCAGTGGACCAACAACAAGAGCACAGTTAGCCGCCAATTCAAGGATCTTATTACCTCCGTTAGCCACTTCTCCAAGAAGAAGAGTAAATTGAGTAGCAATAGCATCAGGAGCAATCATGGGAGTACTTGCATCGCCACGAAGTTATGCAAACTGGAATAATAGCAGCCCCCTTATTCTCCCAATGCCCCCTGATACTTGGGACCCAATTCCACCCAATGCTTTGAAAGATTTACCCAAATTAAGTGGAGAAGATGCCAAGACACCAGGAGAACATCTCCAAGATGTGTCAGATGTGTGTGCAGTACATGTTATTACAATACAAAATGTTGCTATTAGACTATTAGTAGCTTCTTTTAAGGGGAAGGCTCTAGATTGGTATAGGTCTTTGCCCTCGAATTCCATATCTACTTGGGATGATCTTGGAGATGCCTTCTTTGCAAGGTTCAGCGAAAAGGGTGATAAGTCATCTCTGCTACAACAATTGATTACTATAAAGAGAGCACCTCAAGAAGCTACACGAACTTCAACACAAGGTTCCAAAAGACTTGGGACAGAATCCCTGCTACAACCAGACCACCATCAGGTATGGCTATTGTATTCTACCTCAAAGCTTTCAATTTTGATATCTCTGTGATGATACAGTCCCTAGGAGGATAGACCCTACCAGAAGTATATGAACTAGTTGTAAGGGCTAAGAATAATCTGATAGATGCTAGAAAGCTGCCTCCAAGGGCTCCCATGCCTATGTTCCCAGAAATTTCTATTCTCTTTCCACAAGAGGTCCCTAATCCATCATTTGTACATGTATCCATGTACACTTTCCCAACATCTCAACAACCCACTATGTCAACACCCTCTACCCCTCCATCTAAGATGGATGATGTCAAGAATATCCTCAAGACCTTTTCAAATGAGATTATTAATCTCAAGAGGCAACATACTTCTTACTCGAAGCCTCCTTACCAGGGATTCCAAGGAAATAGACCCCCATATCAGTCAAACCAGTACCAAGGTGCTCAAAGACCAAATAATCCTCAACCTTTAAACCAGTTGGTCATGGTTCCCACACCTTTGCAAGCTATCCCTCCTAACCCAGGTAGAGAAATGGTTCCTAGACAAAATAAACTGGCAGAAGATACCAATGCCTGGTGTTTTCCTTGCAACAATGCCCATATGCCTAGAGATTGTCCTAGGGACAATTTACAACAAAAGATAGAAGAACAGAGAAGAATGGAGGGCCAAGCTATGGTATCAAATGCTCCCCCATATCAGTCACTTGGTGTTCAGAATGCAGTAATGGTGGCTCCGATGCAAGGTATATCTATTCAACAAGAGGAAGATATTGCCCTAGAACATGCTTTATTTTCATGGATTGAAGATGAAGATTCAGTATTCTTGAATGAAGCATCTACCTCCAAGAAACCCTTAGTATAGTCTGATTACTACACCAGATCAAAAAGAAGGATGGTTGAGCAGCCTGAAGTTCAAAATAATGAAGCCGTTGGAGTCCCTCCTTTCCAGACCCACTACAATCCAATTTCAAGACAAGAAATACCTCAGTCAGCCCAGAATCAAGCAGTCTCTAACCCAGTGCTAGAAAGAGCAAGGTACCCTTATTACCCAAAGGTGTAGACATTGGGACTCATGAATGTGATAGAACAGCTAAAGAAGACCCCTGCACATGTATCAATATGGGATATGCTAGCTATTCCTGAGAAAAAGACACTATTACAAGAAGCATTGTAGACTCAAGCGGATCCTAAAGCCGCTGGTGCGAAAGAAGGAAGTACTATCAAAGGGAAAACTCAAAGCAAAGATACTCCACCTCTGCAGACAGCCACCATGCTAAATGCTACTATAGAAGTAAGTAAATCTAGGCCTGAACCATTTTACTTAACTTTAATAGTGGGCAAGAAACTTCTACATAACTCAATTATAGACTCAGGGGCTAGCACTATAGTCATGCCAAAGCAAATAGCTGATGCTTTAAAAATAGAATATGAGCCACTGGCTAAAGGGGTCATGCAGTTAGATGGGAAGTCTGTTCAAACCATAGGAAGGATCAAACAACTCCCCTTGTGGTTATATACTTGCCCAAATTAAACTGTCAAGCAGGATGTGATGGTTATTGATATTCGTCCTATGTTTGGTTTATGTCTATCTAGAGATTTTACAACTAAAATAGGAGGATACATGTCACTTGATTGATCACATTTGATTTTGAGAACTAAATATGGAACAAAGATGAAGGTGTTGTTTGAGCCCTTGTCTAAAGATCATATTACTAAAGAACCAGCTCCAAAAGTTGAAGCATCTCATGCTATGATGAATAGGGAAGAGAGAATTTTTGTGGAAGAAGTGGGGGAATGGACTAAATATGATCAACAACAAGAAGAAAACAGTCATCTGATGACCATGATGCAGAGTGACCCTTATGGAAATTATGACTCTATTGGTTTGGGCACTTATGTAATCTTTGAAGAAGGGCAAGAAATACCAAATGTGATGAGACTAGAGACACTTGAGGAAAATGATACAAATAAAGAGTCTAAGATTTAGACCTTGATCTTTGATGGGGCTAGAAGTAAAAATGGTGCAGAGGCAGGTATATGCCTCACTTCTCCAAATGGTGAGAAAATCCTCAGAGCTATATGCTTTCAATTTGCCTGCACAAACAATGATGCTGAGTACAGATCTTTGGTGCATGGTCTTATGCTGGAAAAGAAGAAGGGGATAAAGAATCTAGTGGTCAAAGGAGATTCTAAACTAGTGGTGAAACAAATCACAGAGAAGGCTATGGCAAAGAATGTAAGGATGAGATCTTATCGCCATAGAATCTGGGATCTAATTGATGGCTTTGACACTTTTAACATAGAAGTTGTACCTAGAACCCAGAATTCTGAAACAGACAAAATGGCACAAGTTGGTTCCCAATTTGACTTAGCAAGTGACTTTCTAATTAACAGTGAATCAGTAAAGGTTATAGTGAGGCCAACAATCCTAGATAATGTTCAGAACTAGCAAGTCTTTGACAATGATCTTCAGGTGCTTTTATTTCTGCAACAATTAGGAGAATTTGCTGATCAATTATAGCCCAAGATCGAAGAAGCATACGGTGATTAGATTGTTCAGTTGAAGTCTAATAAGCTCCCAAAAGGGCTAATCATGCTGGAGAACTTGTTTGACTTAGATGATGTAAGCCTGGACAAAAGGAAGTTTAAAGCAAGAAAAGATGATTATTCTGAGATTCAAGTCAGCGAAGGAAGAAAGTTGAAGGTAGGCAATACTACTACTCAAGAGGAAAAGGATCAACTAATTTCTTTATGTAACAAATATGATAGAATAATTGCATGGACCTATGATGACCTTCATGGTTATAATAGAGACATCATTCAACATACCATAGAACTTGTTGAAGGGTCAAAGCCAGTCCATCAGAAACAAAGACCAGTGAATCCTAGGATTGAACCCTTAATGGTTGATGAATTGCAAAAGCTTCTGGAGTCCAAAATTATTTTTCCAATTAAGCATTCAACTTGGGTATCTAACTTGGTGCCAGTAAGAAAAATGAATGGAGACATAAGGATCTATGTAGACTTCAGAGACCTGAATAAAGCTTCATTAAAGGATCATTGTCCCCTGCCCTCCATGGAGCAGATTTTGCAAACTGTGGTAGGATCAGAGAGATTCTCTTTGCTAGATAGTTTCTCAAGGTACAATCAAATCTGGTTGGTTGATGAAGACCAGCATAAGATAGCATTTACTACAAAGTGGGGAACTTTTGCATATGCCAAAATGCCATTTGGTCTTTCAAATGCTGGAGCTACTTTTTAGCGCACCATGGACATAGCATTTGGAGACCTTATAAATAAGATTATTCTAATCTATTTGGACAACCTTACTATATTCACCAAGGATGCCAAAGATCACTTTGAGCACCTAGAAGTTGTTTTTCAGAAGTGTCAAGAATTTGGGATCTCCCTAAATCTTAAGAAATGTGTTTTTGTTGTACCCCAAGGGAAACTTCTGGGACATATAGTTTCAAAAGATGGGATTTCCATTGACCTAGACCGAGTCACAACTATACTAAATTTATCCTTCCCAGTCAACAAAAAGGCAGTTCAGTCTTTTTTGGGAAAGATTAATTTTGTTAGTCGCTTTATATTTGATTTTGTAGGACTTGTTAGGCCCATTACTCTACTTCTGAATAAGGATTTGGTTTTCAAATGGACTACTGAAGGGAGACAAGCTTTTGAAGAAATCAAGAAAGCCATCTCTTTTTCCCCAGTACTGAGAAATCTTGGTTTCTCTAAGCCCTTCATAATGTATGTATATGGTGGGGAACACAGTGTTGCAGCTGTCCTAACTTAGAAGGATGACAAAGAAGAAGGGGAACATCCGATTGCATTCTTCTCTAGGACCCTAAGGGAGTATGAATCAAGGTATAATTTCATTGAGAAACAAGCTTATGCAATGGTTAAAGCTCTTAATAAATTCAGACATCTAGTAAAAGGTAATAAGATCTTGATATTAGTAGCTCACCCAAGTGTCAGGGAATATATTATGGAAGGTGAGATAACAGAAAAAAAGGGCCAATTGGATAACTAAAATTTTAGAATATGATGTAGAGGTAAGGCCTACTAAGTTGGTTAGAGGAAGGGGGCTGTTCCAATATATTACTTAAGACATAGAGGAGTCAATGCCTGAAGAAACATAAAATGAAACAGTGTTCAGACTCCAAGAGTTTGATCAAGATTCTTGGGTAAGTGATAGAATACAGTTCATGAGAATTGGTGTTTTTCCTAGCGAACTCTCCCCTGATAAAAGAAGATATTATAGACAACAGGAAGTTCCTTTTGCACTAATTGATCATGTTTTGTTTAGAAGAAATTTTGATGGAATACTATTGAGATGTGTTGAGAAAGATGAAGCCCAAAAGATATTGCATGAGTTTCATCATGGAGTCTCAGGGGGACATTTTTCAGCAAAAACTACTGCCATTAAAGTTACACAGGATGGCTACTTTTGGCCAACACTATTTGCAGATTGTCACCAGATGGTCAAAGAATGTCAATCCTGTCAGTTTTACACCTGAAAGAGGAATGTAGCACTGCCTTTGAGTCCCATAGTAGTAGATGAGCCCTTTGCTTAGTGGGGTTTAGATTTTATTGGGATGATTAATCCAGTATCAAATATGGGATACAAGTGGATCCTTACAGCAACTAATTATTTTACAAGGTGGAGTGAAAATAATTTTAGAGTTTCTTGAGGGGATAGCTGCCCGTTTTGGCCCTCTGCGCACCATTATATTAGATAATGCTAAAGCATTCTTAGGAACCAGACTGTCAGAATTTGCATTAAAAAATGGAATATATCTGAAGACATCATCTAATTACTATCCACAAGGCAATGGCTTAGTAGAGTCTACAAATAAGAACTTGATTAGGCTTATCAAGAGGATGGGAAGTTATCACCAGAAAGATTGGCACAAGTTCCTCCATTCAACACTATGGGCAGATAGAATCACACCAAAGCAAGTGACCAAGATGTCCCCATATGAGCTAGTCTATGGAAAGAGTGCAGTAATGCTACTAAATATAGAAATTCCTACCTTACAGTTGCTTAAACAGTTGGAAATAGAAGAAAATGGCTCAATGCATGTAAGGCTTGCCAAGTTACTAGAGGTATAGGAGAAAAGAGAAAAGGCACATGAGTCTTTGATGAAGCATCAACAGATCATAAATAATTGGTTTGACAAAAAGACTTCTAATCCAAATTTTGAGGTTGGATCTTTAGTGCTAAAATGGGATGAAAGAGCTTCTAAACCAGGCTAGCACAGGTAGTTTGACTCGTTGTGGATGGGTCCCTTTAAGATTCGCTCCTGTAAGCAACATAACGCGTTTGAACTTGAGAATATGGAAGGAGGCCCTAAGGAGATTCCTGTGAATGGGATCTTTTTGAAACACTTTACATAGTCTCAAGACTCACCTTGTATCATAGTTAAATTAGGTGTCTTTTAGTTCTTTTCTTGCTTTTGTCTTGCTTTCCCACTTTTCCCTTTCAAACAAGTGTTCTAAGAACATGTGTCCACAGCACAGTAGCACCTTTTGTTGGCAGTTACATTTACCAAGGCCGTTCGACGGTTCCTTAAACTTTAAGAAAGTACCTAATCATTCCAAAAGATCATTTCTTGTAATACTGATCTGACACGCCATCCCATACGGATTCTCAAAGATACATTAACCGTCTTTTTAGTGTTAAGGCGATTAATAAGACGTGATGGGTCAATAATGCTTCATTATGCCTCGCTGAGTTAAGTTTCAAGTCCCTCAGATTGTTGCATTTGCTATTTCTCATTCTACATTCTCCAAGTTCTTGTTGTCTGTGTCGAAAGTTTCTTTCCTTGCCTACATTTCTATCTGAGTTTGAGTTCGTTTACAGTTCCTTGCCTGCTTTTTGCGTCAAGAGTTTCTAAGGCTTCTAAAAGATATACAGAAATGTCAGAAGCATAGTCGCCATAGGAAGGGCTAGGGCTCTTTGAGCAAACTGATAAATTGAAAGGCAACAAATCTTATGCGTCTGTACTAGCACAACTAAAAGCAAGCTATCTAAGGACAAGAGTTTTGGATACAAGAGTAAGTGCAGATTCTACACAAGTAAAGGACTACGCAGATGGCATATTTGACACACATATGCAGAAGAACCTAAAGAATTTATGGGAGGGAACGCATCAGAGATGTCTCCAGTGAGCTATGAAGGGGGAGTCAGAAACTTTTGGAATGAGGATTTGGACGTCTCAATTGGCATAGTTTGTGGTTCTTGCTGTTCACCCATATCTGGAATTGATTAATATATGTGCAGAGTTGTTTCACGCTCCAACTGCCTCTATTCAACGTGGCCCCTTCATGGTCCAGATATCTCCTAAAGCAATTGGGGATATGCTGGGTTTACAACATGATAGGACAACTACATTTCCTACGATTCCCAAGTTGCAGAATACATAAGGAAATCTTCATAGTAGGGTAAAATTTCTAAACATTGAAAATGCATTTAGATGACGACAATACCCATTTACCTCCGCTGCCCACAGGCTGAGCTCAGTTTAATCCTTATGTTCAAGATGCCCTTGCCATGTTGTCTTTTATCTTTGGCTAATATGATGATTCAATAGTACATGATTGGCAACTCACAATAATTTTCAGACTTAAAACTATAGACAAGTCTCAGGAGTACCGTCTCAACTTTTCAAAACAAATCTCTCAGGCTATGGTGGATCAGCTCACAAATTTCTCTCAGAATCATGTTTTCAAGTATTCATCCTACCTATTTCACTTAATGTTGTATCAAAATTATGATCTTTTCAACAATATATGCCTTTAAATATGTATGACCCTGAGTCCAGTAGTAATAGAACAATCCCAGTGTCCGTATGGACACATGTTCTTTCAAAAACTTCAGATCCCTATGAATTTGCAGAATGTTTTGTTGCACCAGTTTTCAGTCAGTTAGGGTCTAAGGCTATGGAAAATAGAATGACAGAGAGTCTTAGGGGTTTCTTAATGAATTTGAAAATCCCTTATGATTATTTCTTTGGAGCCCACACCACTATTATCAGACTTCACGGCTTTGCTGGAGAGCCTGTTCTACTCCCAAAGGTTTTTACTCGTAGGGTTATATTTTTAGAAGTGGCTCAGCAAATATCTATCATTGATAATAATTTTAGATATAAGAAAAGGAAGAAGAAAATATATGATGTTCCTTGGACTAGAGAGAAAATAACAATTGAGAGGAGAGAAATTGAAAACCTCCTATTAAGGAAATTAGCAGCTTATGGTTTCCTGATAGTAGAAGATAAGTGGAAATATGATCCAGATAGTTTCCTAGCTTCCTGGATTGTCAATAATAAAGTTTCTACAACTTTCATTCATGAGAAATGCCCCTTCTGGGAGAAGAGAAGATCTCCAAAGTAGGATGATCCTATAGTTTATGTTGAATTGAAACATCTGCCAGGTGAGGGTCCTAAGCCCTGGGAAACATTTTATAAAAAGGAACAGGAATATGACCCTAAGAAGCTAATGACTACATGTCTTAGGGCTAATTTAAAGAAAAAGGAATGGAGTATTGAGAAGATTTTCACTTACTAGAAATATAGATAGGAAATCTCTTAGCTTACCCATACTTTCAGAGATGTTGAGACTGATGAAGAATGGGAAACAATATGGGATAAGTTTCATATGACCCTAGTGTCAAGCCCTGACACAAGTAACATTCCTAGAGGTTCAAGTATAGAAGAGGGAGGGGTATCAGAGGAAGCTCAGAAACTTGAAGAAATAGAGCCTGTAGTGGTAGAAATCCCTAGAGTCCCATGGCCTCCATCTCTTAGTGCTTTACAGAATCAAAAGGGGACATCATCACCGTCTCGTGAGACCCAAATAGCTTCGACATCGGGGGTCTCAGAGTGGCACCTTTTCATCAATTAGTGATTGATTCAGAGGAAGAAGATCCTAATGACACAGGATAGGCTTTTGGGGAAGAAATGTAAATTGGTTTTACAAGAGGAAGAAGAAGATGTATTAGCGCCCCAGCAACAACAAGTTCCTATGATCTCATCGGCGGCCCAGGTTAGTGTTTCTTCTCCTTTCTCCCCTTCTTCTATTTCTTCTCATATAGGGGTGGTTACCCAAATAACCCATTCTTCCATGCCTCCTACCACCTCTATCGCATGAGATCCTTAAGATATTTGAAATCATGAGGTTGTAGTGGATACTAAACTCGACTGTCATAAAAATCAAATTGGAAGATTTCATCCCTAGGGAATTCATAAAACTAATTTGCATCAACATCCTCGTAATACTCAACAATTCCCTCTTCATTAGGGAATTCTTTCCCCTTTGATATCCCCGCTACAACAACACAATTTTTTGGGTCATCAAGTAGAAAAAATACCTCACACCATAACACATCATCCTGCATGTTCAAATGATCTCTCCTCAAAGGATCCAATGTATCCATGTCTTGGTGCCTCAAATTGCCTTGCCTAGGAGCCACCGACTTATCATTTTGCCCTAGCCTTTTAGACCAATCAGTATTGTAGGGTCTATTATATAACCTATACTCTTCATTTAAATGAGTAGCATTAGTATTAGAAGGTAGACCCTTCTCATTTCTCGCTACCCTGTAGGATAAATCCTTCATATCCCCTATCAACTTGTTAATGTTGTCATCAATGGTAAGAGGCTTGCTTGAAGTTGTCATGTTGGCAAGAAACACTGCTCTGATGGTTAAGGCAAAATTATTGTATGCTGTCATTGATGGCAACAAGACATGGCAAAGAAACTTTGGTCCGGAAGACTAACATAGTCAGAATGACTAAATATGTATAGTATACATGGCAAGGAGTGAGTGACAATAATTATGATGGTATGCCTCTATGCAGTTGAAGATAACATTACAAGGTTATGGTATGTTATTCACATCTATTTGCTGATGTTATGTTCCAGTGTTCAATTCGTGACTTCCTCCGAAAGTCATACTATGATTTGTCTAAGTCTGGATGAATAGAGATGTGTCAGAAACAATGTAGTGCATCTAAGTAAATTGGTCCGCATTCCTCCGCTGGTGAATATTTCGATTTACGGTTCTAAGGCAATATAGATACATGGCATAAGCATCTAAATCCAAATTTGTAGAGCTTAAAGGTCATTGGATCACATTCTTCAAGTTCTCCTGTATCGGCAGACATTTTGACAGTGTTCAATCAAGACAAAGGTAACAGTTATGAGGTCCGCATGTCTCCATGCAAGAGTATTATGATCTACAGTTCTTGAAGGTATCATTGATGATGTCTAATAAATGATTAATGTGAGTTTTGAAATCTCATATGGTCTGCATTAGAAGTTATGTTATGACAGACAATAAGGTTTAAGTCTGTACTTTGGGATAATGCCGACACTTAGATCATTGTGCGGTAAAGATATATTGCTCAAGTCGTTATTCTAAGTGGATCCAAAATAGATCCATACCTATATGAAGATCACTAAATGTTTTCATTGGTTCGCATAACTTCATATAAAGAATTCAAGCCGACAGAGTATGAGTTTTTTGTGTACACGCTTCATCACTAGCAAGCTGACCATATTTTGAGTTAGATCTGATTATGGATATATATACTTGATGGATTTTGATATTGGAGAAGTATGTGTGTGTGTGAATATAGGGGCAAATTCGGTGTGTCTGTAAACTAAGGCAATTTGGTGATAAGAAAGGAGCAGTAAGGGCATAAGAATAGAGTATATGTGAAGCAGAGCAAAAAAGCAGGGCAGATATAATGAAGACATTTGAATCTATGTACTGAGCTATTAATGGAACTGCATTTCAGCATTCTATAGATGCATTTGTAGCAGTCATCTTTTGGCAGTGAGCCAATCCTTCTTCTATCTTCTCTTCTATTCTCTTGGCAGTGAGCCTATTGTAGTGAGCACTTCTTTAGATAGTGAGTCCTTGGGCAGTGAGCCTTCATGTAATTTGGTTTTGATATCATAATATATTGTGAGCTAACACTCATCGTGGTTTTTCCCTTTTTATGTTCTCCACGTAAAAATGCTAGTGTCTATGTGTTATGACTTTGTGACTGATCTTATTATGTTTTTTTTGCTTTCATGTTATTGAATTTGGTAAATATGTGAAAGAAAAGTTTTACAGAATACTGATACACCCCCTCCTAGTATTCTTTGTGATCAACAATTGGTATCAGAGCAAGGTTCCTTGGAAGAAGCCTAATAGCTTAAGGAAGATCTAGGAAAGCTTTCACATGGCAGTCAGAAGGTATCTTACTCTAGGGAGTGTCACAATTGATAATTGCACATATGTCAGTAATACAGAACTGAAAACTATCCTTGAAGATCTTGATAGGTATGAAGCAGATATCCAGGATCTGAAGGAAAATATCAAAGAAGCTGATGAATGTATCTTGAAGTTGAGAGAGCAAGTTAGGAGATCAAAGGATAGGAGCAAAGAGCTAAGTGAACAATTGAAATCAACAAATGAAACTCTAAATGATCTATCAATATTGATTGAAGAGAAAGAAAAGGTTGAGGAGCACTTAAATCAAATATTGAAAGACAAGTTTGAAGAATGTGAAAAGTTGGCAAAAGATGTTGTGCTTCTGCAATATGAACTGGAAGTAGCCAATAGTTACAAAGAAAAGTTCAAAAATAAGCTCTACAAAACTTGATGAGCTGATTGATAGTTAGAGAAGTCCAGATGACAAGCAAGGTCTGGGTTTTGAAAAAGGAGAAAGTTCTAAATCAGGACAAGTCAACATTGAGATGAGGAGAGACAAGGCAAACAGGTCTAGTATCAAAGAAACATACCTAGAAGACCTCCGGTTAGGAAACCTAATGCTCAAAGGTACCCATCTTTCAATGGCTATTATTTTAATTGCAATAAGTTTGGTCATAAGACTACTTAGTGTAGGAGCTGAATGAATCAAAATGTCCATCATTCTCTAGACAGTGTTTTAATTGCAATAAAATTGGTCATAAAGAAAATGAGTGTAGAAGTATGATAAGGAATGGTCCTAATATTGCAAGAAATACTCAATCTTTCAATGGAAAGTGCTTTGCTTGCAATAGATTTGGGTACATGGCTAACCAATGCAGATCAAGAATAAATCAAACAAATGAAGGAATCAGGTATAGAGGAATGTGGTATGCTACAATTGAAATAGATTTGGACATGTTGCAAGATTCTACAAAAGCAAGAATGAGAAAAGAGACTATCCTACAGAGAAGAGGAAAATAGAGCAAAAAGATGATAAAAGAAAGAACAAGGTTGATTCGGTGGAAATCAAGAAGGAAATGAGCAAGGTTTGGATTAAGAAGGATGTGAATGAGGTCAAGGAAGGATCCGCACTAGCTTCTGGTGTAGATACTTCTTCCAGGAAGTAAATTGGGTGCTCTGGCTCAGGGGGAGCTCTTATTAAAAATCTTGATCCCCTAGCAAGATAATTTGTGTTGAGATCCAGAACTAAGGTATGAACTAGAACAATATTGTTTGGATCACTTGGAGAAAAAAATGGTAGAAAAAGACCTGATGCGGTACATTACGAAGCAATCCTTATCAACTGTGTTCAATAGTGAGGTGTTTGATAGCTTTTTGAGAGTAACATTTATGACAATTAGGTTTTTGCATAACAAGGGTTAGAAAGGGTCGCATTTGAAAGATTAATCACTTTACATTCAAGCTATCAAGAGTCTAAAGAGAGTTGAAGTAGGATTCCAAGCGACCTCGACAATTTCTAGAAATTCAAAGTAACCCAGAGTGATTTCAAGCAAAGAAAACCCTAGTTTGGCATAAAAAGGTATTTACAATCTAAAACCCTGCTATAAACCAGTTTGAATTATTATGAAAATGGCTGCTCGACAAGTTGTTGATATCACTAAGAGAGCTCAGTTGAAATTTAAGAAACACCCCTTCAAATCAATGGAAGTTGATCCAATGGGTGCATTTTCGAATATACCACACATAGTGATGCATGTGGAGGATGTTAGGGCTTACATTCACGTTTCCCTATAAGAGCATGGTGACGAAAAATTCTCAGATTTATATCTAAACCATCTAAGTGGTGACAAATTTGAGTTGAAGGAAGAATACAAGGCTTTGGAAGAGAAGAAATTCATTTAGTACAGAGACTTCCCCACATTTGCAGAAGATGAATGGGTTCAGTACGTGTTGAGCAGGATTCATGATGAATTCATGTGGCTCAAAAAGCACTTTATGATCACCAAGGATACAATTAGGGTTGTGACAGGACTAAATTATACTGGTAGCGTGCCCTTGTTAAAAGCTGTGAAAAATAGCACTATGACAGAAGCAACCAAAGCCCAATTTGACAAGAGGGCATTAACAGTTAATGATATTACAGTCCATGCAGTGAAGTTTGCATCAATGGTAATTAGATATAAGATTTACTTCACCAATAGGGAGAACTATGTCTCCGACATAGCTATCTACACTGCTTACCAAATGATTAAGGAGAATGCATACTATGATCTCTTTGAGTTGCTTCGACTACAGCTAATGGAAAACTTGAAGACAAAAGAAAGCAAGTATCCCTTCAAATTTGGTAGATTGATCATGTGCCTATTTTTCTATTTCATGTAAGAATTACCAGGAATGAAGTTGATCTAGTGTAGCAGTCAACTAGTTGCTATTCAAATTAGAAATCACCTAAATGGCATAGGAAACAAAGATGCACAAAATGCAGCTCTATGGGGCTATTTTAAGAATTTTCAAAAAGCTATACATTCTAGACAAAGGATACCTGAATCAATTGTTGAGAAATATAAAAATGATATATGTTTCATTATCAACAGAGACCAATGTATGATGGAGGTTGTTGAGCCTAGAACAGTCTAGGTTCTTCCTATGGGATATGAAGTGGTAGGAAATATACTAGATGGTTATGCCCAGCATGTGTTAAACAAACCCAGAGACACAAATGAACCAAGATTTGGTATATATGAAGAATTCTTTGTGAAAGTGCATGTTGAATTGAGGAAGCCTGAAACTCAAAAAAAGATGAGGAAATCGGTTGAGGAATATGTCCAGAGCATAGGACTCACTAAAGAAGATATTGCTAAAACAAGAGCAAGATCTGAAGTTGCTAGGGCAGCTGAGCAAATGAAGCAAGATTGATGCAGAGTGGAACGCAACGGAGGTTAACTAACAGGAAGGAGTAGCCACAAATACAAACAGCATGATAAAATTCCCTATCGGCTGAACATCATCATCATATTTCCTAACAACAACAGCATCATCACATTTCAACAGCATCATCATATTTCGGATGATCGCAAATATCCTCCTGTCGACTACTATTTACCTCCTCCGCCTGTCGCCTATCATCATCATGATAAACAACGGGCGCGAACCTCCTCCGGTTGCACTGTTCATCGGGTGCCAAACACAAGCGGCATCATCATGATATTCAATATCACCTTCGTCAGCAGGATATCCTAATATCCGGTTCTCCAAATATCCTGATGACGTTGCACTTCAATAACTTGCCTTCGACGCTCCACTGCCCGACGATACAAGCAACAGCATCATGATATTATTTATCCGGTTCTTCGAAACCTCCTGATGATGCTAATGCAACTTCCTGCCTACGCCGATACTTAACCACTTAGCGAAAACAGGATAAACTCGCATTGAGGGATTACTTAATATCCTGATGACGATGACGTCATATCCTGATGACGATGACGTCACACATCATCCTGATGAACTCTTCAACACTTAGCCAAAAAAACTTAACTTTCACACCCGCATCCGTTAGCGATACGCGGATGATGAACTTCCCCGAGAGATGATCCTGACTGCGATATATACACTGAGTATATATCCAACTCAAAACATCATGATGCATCTGCAACATGCAAATTTCAACAACTTCATGACCCGATCCTGATGGCGATGGATTCGCAGATGATGTTGCGGCTCGTTCCGACTGGAAACGCACATGCAGACTCCTGTGTATCCTTCCACTGCATGAAAACACTCACAACCGCATAATTTCACAAAGATCATGTGACGACCGGGCCGGATCACCTTCAAACCAAAATCTAAGCAAACTTATCTTCTAGACCTAGCACATGAGGATGCTAGGCTGATTTACAGCATGCTTCTAACAGATCTCCTGAACAATGCAATGCACAAACAGAAAACACAAATGCAATCTAAGCTATGATACAGGACCATTCCACCGATTTGCAGGATCAACCGGTGGAAGGGTTGAAAGTGCCCATTAACTTGCAAAATGGAAAAGGAAAACAAAACAGATGTAACTGATACAACCAGATAATGCGAAGATGAGATCTTATTCAATTGAAATTCAAATGTCCTGAATACAGCTTCACAATGTCTGAACTGCTCTCCTGAATCTCAACTCAACACCAGTACATCAATATCAAAACTATATCTCTAAACCCTACAGATCGAAGGTATATATAACAAATCCTTCGAGTACTACTAACATCACTTCCCAGCGGCTGGGAGCTTCCAAGCGGCTGGGAGAGAGGACAGCTCAGATAACCTTATCCCGATCTCTAACTGCCTCTAACTGCCTACACATACTCCTATGTTGAACTATTACATAGCATCGGTCCAGTGGACCTTATTACATGATAAAGTCAAACATACTAAAAATAGATTATCCCGTCAGCATGATGATAACTATCCTACATCCTGATCATGTATGTCATCATGCGGACCTATATCCTGATCATGTGCGGGTGCTCCTGCACCATACTCCCCAAAAGAAGAAATCTCAAGTCCACTTGAGATGAGAGTATCAAGGTCGGCACCATGCTTCTGTATCTGTTCTGCAGTCATCCAGACTGCTTCAGAGTTCGGTTGTCCCTTCCAAGAGACGAGGTACTCCAAGTACTTCTTGTTCCTGGTCTGTTTGACCACTCTAGTGTCCAAAATCTGCTGTATCTGTGGAGGATCATGTTGAGGAATGTCTTCAGCAACTGTATCCTGTAGGATATCCTGATCTGCATCTGGATTAGCCTTGTATGGAGTTAAGTCACATACATTGAAGATAGGAGATAAACCAAGATCAGGTGGGAGTTGGATTTTATAAGCATTCGGTCCATGCTTTTGCAAAATCTGACATGGTCCAACTTTCTTTTGCATGAGCTTAGTATACTTCCCTTTAGGAAGCCTGTCTTTCTTCAAGTGAACCCAAACCAAATCTCCAACAGCAAATTGAACATCCTTCTTCTTCTTGTCAGCATACTCCTTATACTTTAAGGTGGTTTGCTGGAGTTGGGTCTTAACCTGATCATGAACTTCTTTGATTGCTTCAGCAAAAGCTTCTCCATCTGCACTAACAGGATCTGCTGTAGGTAGCTCTCGCAACTCCAAAATACCTCTGGGATGCATTCCATACACTACCTGAAAAGGCGATTTTCCTGTGCTCCTGTTGACAGTATCATTATATGAAAACTCAGCTTGAGACAGAATATTGTCCCACTTCTCTCCATGCTGTTTTGTCAAGCATCTAAGTAGATTCCCCAAGGAACGGTTCACTACCTCAGTTTGTCCATCCGTTTGAGGATGATATGCAGAGGAAAAAGATAAATTGGTTCCCAGCTTCCTCCAAAGGGTTCTCCAGAAGTGACCCACAAACTTCACATCCCTGTCTGAAACTATGCTCAAAGGCAACCCATGAATTCTTACAATTTCCCTGAAGAATAAATCTGCAATATATGAGGCATCAGCAGTGGTTTTGCATGGCAAGAAATGTGCCATCTTACTGAACCTGTCCACTACAACAAAGACACTGTCAAATCCTCTCCTGGTCCTTGGTAAACCTAAAACAAAATCCATACTGATACTTTCCCATGGTCTGGAGGGAATGGGTAAGGGCTGATATAACCCTGCATTAGTTGACCTGCCTTTAGCCTTTTGACAAATTACACAGGTTTCTACAAATTTCCTGACATCTGACTGCAACTTAGGCCAGAAGTAATGCCTCCTGACCAGATCAAGAGTCTTGTCTATACCAAAATGACCAGCCATTGCTCCACAATGTTTCTCCTTGATTATATTCAACCTCATAGAACACCTTGGGATGCACAACTGTCCACCCTTAAACAACAATCCATCTTGGATCAGGAATTCAGAGAACTCAGCATGGTATTTCTCGCCAAAAGAAGTACAGACCTGATATATTTCTCCAAAATCTTCATCAGACTCATACATGGTCTTGAGTGAGTCAATGCCAACACTCTCTAACTGAATCTGATTTACTGTGAGAACTCTCCTGCTCAAAGCATCTGCAACTTTGTTCTTAACCCCTTTCTTATGCTTCAAGGTAAAAGTGAAAGCCTGTAAGGTCTCTACCCACTTCATATGTCTGTGGTTCAGCTTCTCCTGGCTGTTGATGAAACTCAAAGCCTGGTTGTCTGTGAAAACTATGA
Organism: Cunninghamia lanceolata; assembly: GCA_027924645.1. NCBI lineage: Eukaryota > Viridiplantae > Streptophyta > Pinopsida > Cupressales > Cupressaceae > Cunninghamia > Cunninghamia lanceolata. Next base: position 8,129,836 of record BSBN01000209.1, read on the forward strand.
ACTCCTTTGGCAGCAGGTAATGCCTCCATTTCTTTAGGGACTGAACTAAAGCATACATTTCCAGATCATATGATGAATACCTTTTCTTAGCATCATTGAGCTTTTCACTGAAAAATGCAATTGGTCTACCCTCTTGACTGAGTACTGCTCCAATGGCCATGTGACTGGCATCACACTCTACCTGAAAGATCTTATTGAAATCTGGAAGTGCAAGGACTGGCTGCTGTGCCACCTTCCTCTTCAATGCCTCAAAGGAATCATCCGCTCCTTGAGTCCAAACAAACCTGCATTTCTGTCCTCCTTTGATAGTATCCAGCATGGGTGCACAAATATGACTGAACCCTCTGATGAACTTTCTGTAGAAGGTTGCTAACCCATGGAAACTTCTGACTTCATTCATGGTCTGTGGAGTTGGCCAATTCAATATGGCACTCACCTTCTCCTTATCCATCTGCAGCTTTCCTTGTGAAATGACAAAACCTAAATAGGTGATCTCCTGTTTCATGAACAGACACTTGTCCAAGTTTATCATCAGCTTCTCTTCATGTAGCCTCTTGAGAACCAGCTCTATATGCCTGAGGTGTTCTTCTCTGGTGTTACTAAAAATCAGAATGTCATCAAAATAAACTATGACAAACTTACCAATGAATTCCTTCAGAACCTCATTCATCAGCCTCATGAAAGTACTAGGGGCATTAGACAAACCAAATGGCATAACCTTCCATTCATACAATCCTTCATTTGTTTTGAATGCTGTCTTCCACTCATCACCTGGTCTAATCCTGATCTGATGGTATCCACTCTTCAAGTCTATTTTTGTAAAGTACTTAGCATTTCCCAAACAATCAAGTAAATCCTCAATTCTGGGGATTGGAAACCTATACCTGATTGTGATCTTGTTGATGGCTCTGGAATCGGTGCAAAGCCTCCAAGTGCCTTCCTTCTTTGGTGCTAGTACAGCTGGTACTGCACATGGGCTCAAACTCTTTCCAATCAGACCTGAATTCATCAATTCTTCAATCTGCCTGGCTACTTCTGCATTCTGTTCTGGGGTAAGCTTATAAGCTGCTTTATTTGGAAGTGTAGACCCTGGAATCAAGTCTATGCAATGACTGATATCTCTGACAGGTGGTAGGGATCTTGGCATTCCCTCTGAGATAACACCTTTGTATTTATCCAATAACTCTTGGACAACTGGGTCTATCAACCTTGGCTTCTTCTCCTTCTTGGCTTCTTGCTGTTGTTCCTTATTCACACTCATACAGGGGATTAGGGCATATGCAACTGCACCTTCTGCTGCTACTTCTTTCATAAACTGTTTGCCTTCCATCAGCATGACCTTCACTTCTTTGCCTTTAGACTTCTCCTCTTTCTCCTTCAATGGGAATAGTGTTACATCTTTACCATCTTTAGTGATTTTATAGGTGTTTTTAACACCATCATGCTGTGCCTTCAGATCATATTGCCATGGTCTACCAAACAAAAGGTTGCAAGCATCCATCTTGGTGATATCAAACAACAACTTATCCTTATATCCACCAATCTGGAATTCTACCCAAGCCTGCTCTTCTACAGTTGTCTGCTGACCTTGAGTAAGCCATGAGACTTTATATGGAGATGGGTGAGGCAATCTCTTAAGCTTCAGCTTTATCACCATTTCTTCAGACACAAAGTTCTCAGTAGAACCAGAATCAATCAAAACTTTACAAGCCTTACCTCCTGCTTTGCAAGTGGTTCTGAAAAGGGACTTTCTCTGGGGGGCTTCTTTATCAGGTACCTTCATGGTAGTCACTGTTCTTCTCATCATCAGGGACTCTCCACTTTCTGGATATCCAAAATTCTCAGGACCATTCACACTCTGAAATTCATTAGAGCTTGTCCTGCTTTGATTATCAGGTTCATTGACCAGATTTGTCCTCCTTTCTCCTGCTGAGCTTGTGGCCTTGTCTGGACATCTGCTGGCTATATGGCCTTCCTTGTTACAGTTGTAACACCTGATGGATCCTCTGCCCTGGGATCTTCCTCTGTAAGGTCTTCTACCTCTGAAGTTTCCTTGCTGACTGTAATTCTCTCTCTGATTCTGACTATTGTTGCCCTTGCTATTGTCCTGACTGGATTCTCCTTGATATCCCTGTCCATGTCCTCTGCCTCTGAAAGGACTTCTTCCACCTCTTTGTTGTCTTCCTCTTCATCTATTGTTTTGATCTTGTTTTCCCTTCAGCTTTTCTTCCACTTTTAGTGCCAACTGAAAACTTTTCTGCACTGTATCTGGGTTATGCAGACTGAGATCTTCCTGAATATTAAACCTCAGTCCATTAAGGTATCTGGCTACCTTTTCTTCTTCACTTTCTTTCACCTTTGTCTTCATACAGAGTTTCATGAACTCTTCTGTATATGAGCTGACATCTAGCTCCTTCTGCTTCAGGTTCTGCTTCCTCTTGTGTAACTGGATACTGTAATCCAAAGGAATATAAGCCTCCTTTACCAATTCCATCATCTTCTTCCATGTGGCAACTCTACGTTTTCCCTCCTGCACTCTATCATCCTGAACAAAGTTCCACCATGTCAAGGCAGCTTCTTTCATTTTTGACTGTGCTATCTTCACTCTCTGCTGTTCTGGTATCTCCTCTGTTACAAAGAAATTGTTCAAACAATCTATCCATTCCATTACTGAATCAGGGTCCATCTTACCTGTAAATACTGGCAAATCCAGCTTCACATCCATGGTTCTCCTCTCCATGGCCTTGAGGGCGTTCAACAGCGGCCTCTGGTCTGCAGGAATGACCTCCTCGCTCCAATTAGGGATATCCTCTTCTTCCCTATCATCTTCTCTACCAGAACCTACTCTGCTCCTCAACTTTGCTAACTCATCTTTCAACTCCTGATTCTGAGCCTTCACGGCCTTACTTTCCGCAATCTGTTTCTTCACCAGAACTGCCAACTCAGCGTTGGTCATTTTTGTTGGAACCTCAGATGTTCCTTCTCCGTCTGACATCCTGCCTATTTTTTTCCAAAAGATCCTAAAAATGAACCAAGATTTGGTATATATGAAGAATTCTTTGTGAAAGTGCATGTTGAATTGAGGAAGCCTGAAACTCAAAAAAAGATGAGGAAATCGGTTGAGGAATATGTCCAGAGCATAGGACTCACTAAAGAAGATATTGCTAAAACAAGAGCAAGATCTGAAGTTGCTAGGGCAGCTGAGCAAATGAAGCAAGATGAGTCTAAAAAGGCACCAAAAGAATCTAAGAGGAAATAGAAGGAGCCTGCAGTAACAAAGAAGAGAGCAAGAGCATCTACTTCACAAACTGCATCTGCATCCTCTGGTCCCACACCCTCTATGGAAGTACCTTCCAATAAACCTACTAAAAAAGGACACAAAAGAATAAAAACCAAAGCTAAAGGGATGCATGTGAGTATAAGTGTTGCTGATGAAGAAATAAAATCAAATGAAGAGGTCAAAAAGATGAAAGAAAAATCTATTGTAACCTCCGGTACCAAGCAAGACAAGCCCTCTGGAAAGGGCAAAGGAAGGAAGAGGGAGAAGAAAGCAGAGCCCAAAGAAGTAGAGGCTATTGTTTAGGGGAAAATTGGATTTGTTAATGTTCTAATGTTTAGATGTTTAAATGTGCCTCTCCACTATACATTCAAGGATTTAGGGTCGAGTGACAAGCACTATCATACCCTAGGTCACTTACAGATGTAGGGAAACTTGGATTAGGGAATTTAATTATTAATTTTCCTTATCTTATGCCCAATTAACCATTAAAACCCTAATTATGCAACTACGACAACAAATTGATGAATGACGGAAAAAGATCTTGCAGACAAGAGTAAAATACCAAATTATAGAATACCTATTTTTGGGGTTCCAAAGCGGAACAGTCGGGGACACTAGAGTGGGCGCCCAAGTCTAAGGTGCCAGTTTCTTCACAGAATCTAGACCTCCTTCTGACACTGATCAGCCCTATAACTTCTGTTTCCTGAAAATCAGCTGTGGAGGACACTAGAGCGAGCGCCCAAGTCCTGGAAGTGCCTGTGTCCTACTTTTCTTTAGATCTCAAATCCTTGATGCCTACCAATCCTTCCTGCAACTCCACTTTTCCCAAATGTGACACCTATAACCTGCAATCACAAGACTTGGTTTGGGGGTTGTGGTGTTTAGAGGCTTGCCTCAGTCAAGCCTCGGAGGACACTTAAGTCTCTGAACACCATTGTCAAATGAAGAGTGCATGCCCTTGTGAGGCAGAGGCAAAAACTAAAGGAATCAATGATGAAAACACAATATAATGTCACCTTGTAGTGAAGCTCTCATGGGAGGAAGATTCTCTTCATTCCATGAGGGAATTGATGCTCAAATATGCAAATATCAACACACAAAACACACAAGTATACTCTTGCAACACAATGAAAGCTTTGAATCGCCTTGAGAACACTTGAACATCACAATTGCCATCTAATTGAAAATCTAGTTTACAAATGAATGCCTAAGCATGCTTATATATGCAACTACAAGCACTCCCGCCAATATTTTACAAATCAAAACTTACCGTGTCGGCAAAAGGACCAAATAACGGTCATAAACTGACACCCAAAAAATAGGGCTGCCCCAAAATAGGGCAGGACTAGGGTGTGGGTGCCCAAGTCCTCTTCCCCTATTTTGGGTAGGGTACAACGCAAGGGGTCCACCTAGGTCCCATTTATCATGTTACCTAGGGCTCATTCCATCGGGATGCCAAAATATGAACTAAGATGTCCTAAGTGCATACTAAAGACCTGGGAGCTAAACCTTATGAGGGAAAAGCCCCCAAGGGGACATTTTTTGATGTTAAATTTAGCCCCCACTTTAATGTATGTATAAACATGAGGCCAATACATGCATTAAAGTAAGGTCACAAACACAACAAACACACCAAGCATAGAGAAGACACACCAATCACATACGAGATAGTAATAGGCATGCAAAACATGGAGAAGACAATTATAGCCACACAGAACACGAAGAAGACAGTCAATGCATAGAAGACACATTAATGCATGGAAGATAGAAATGATATCTTTTCTTTTCTTTTTCTCATATATATGAAATGCAGATGCGAGTACTGGAAAGTAAACAAACCTCTCATAATACAGGATGCACTCATCGAGCAAGTCTTTAGACTGTATATATGGGGCAACACAAATGTAAAACCTCCCAAAATGTAGGATGCACTCATCAAGCAAGTCTTTAGACTGCATATGGGGCAACAAACACGCCATACAAAACAAGCACACCAAAACACACACACTTGAAGACACGGAGAAAAAATGGTAGACACGCGATGGAGTATACCTATTTCTAGGTCCAACACCATCTCAGGCACATTATAGGCACACACCAACAATTGGGCTTCACCACAACAATCATCAAAAACACGCTTAAGGGTTGAGTTAGTCACAGAACTGCTCCCTGCCTCTGTAAAGGACTTTTGAAAATGATAGGATGATGCAATCTGCTCTGAGAAATACACCATCCCTGCCTCTGCAGAGGGCTTAAGATAGAAAGGATATATGCGATATCCCTCCTCCGTAGAGGGCTTACATGATTGATTGATTGATTGCAAACAAAATCAGGATAGAGGATGCACTCATCGAGTAAGTCTTTAGACTGCACCTGAGGACAAGCACATAGCTAACATCTACAATAGATAGCTTCCCTTGTATATGCCCCCACCTTAAGGTGATTGATATCAGTTATCGATATCAAGCACGTTAAGGTAGGAAGAAAAACACACAAGGGAACACCAAATTTTGCAAAGCCCATGCCCCTGGGAGGTGACATGTACTTTACGATCGCCAAATGTTCCCACAAACACATTCCTACAAGAAACATGTTAGTGTCTACAACATCATGATAAACAACAACATCAATGCATATGATTAACCACACAAAGAGCCAAGGTTATACAACAAATTTGGAGTTCGAGGATAACCGTAGGGCTATATCATGAAGCTCTCTGAATTGAGTACTGCCAAGGCTAGAATCAAAGGCAAATAAAGGTGCACGGAGCATCAGTATTGTTAAGGTTTGTAAATGCGATAGAAACATCATGAAATTCACTATGCGGAAAGCACGAGTGCTTCCACTAGCCAAGTGTCGGATAAGATATACAACCCCATCATCATATTAGGAACTAAGTCCATTTTTTTATTGCTCTCGAAAGGAACACTAGGTCCACATCAGTATAAATGTTTGTCGTCATCCGCCCACTAGGTGGAAATACTAGAGGAAGGGAAATAATAAATAAGAGAGGAGAAACAAGTATCTTAGGGACAGTCACATAGGAGGGTGCCCCCAGGTCACCAACCATGATGCTATGTCTATAAGACACAACACACAATCATGAAATTAGAGAGAGAGCAATATAGAAGATTGATGATACAAATAGAAGAAGGTCACAACAGAGGCAGTCTGTTGGTATCCCAGACCTTACAAGAGAATAAAGGGTCATCCCAGGAGGCCCAAACACCATATAACACATCACAGAGGAAGAACATTACAATAGAGATAAAGGGTTAGAGACACTTACCTGTAGGGCCCCTGCCGGGCTAGAAGTTGTCTATAAGTAAATCATTGTCATCATCTTCCTACTCCCTAATGTTGGAGGATAGTGGGACATACAGTACCATAGCCAAATTCATATCTTTCTCATCATGTTGTTCATCATTAGGATCATTATTGTTTGGTTGAATGTTGGGATCAATGTTTTCTTGTTGAGAGGCAAGGTTTATGGCATACTCTTGTCTTCTATTTCTTCTTTCTCTTACTTTTCTATTTCTCTTTCTTCAACCACTTATCTCTTGTAAGATAGGGCCTTGCTCTTTCATAGGTTTTTGCAAATTAGAAGATGAAGCACTGGGATCAAACCTCATTTATCGTGGTGGAACATTTTATTGTTGACAATGACCTCTCAATCCTTGTAAGGATTTCAGGGGAGGAACCTCAGCATAGGGACCTTGTCCTTTCGGTCTAAAGTTCTCTTCACATGTAGGTTATTTCTCTTTTGTCATTTCTTGTGTAGAAGGACTAGGTACTTTAGTTTTATCCCAAAAGTAATTCAACTTGTAATGTGTTTTTTGAACCAAAGGTTTATACTTGTTGCGAGGGATGGTGATTATACGGCCATCCAAAGGGAATTTCAGACAATGGTGTATTGTTGAAGGGATAGCTTTTATTTATTTTAGCCAAGGATGTCCCAATTTAATGCGAAAGAGGTCAAAAATAGGGACAACATCAAACCATTGTTTGACATGTTTTCTGGATAATGTTACTAAAAATGATATCTTAACCAAAGGCTTGATAAAGGTTCCCTTATGTGCCTTAATCATCATGCTCGAGAGGTCATAAGAACCTTGCATTAGTTGATGTGAAAAGAGTAACTCTTTCATGGAAACGTTAGTCATGCAATTAGGGTCAATAAGAGTTCTATTCATGAGATTTCCCATTATTTTCACAGTGATATAAAGAGGTCCTCTAGAATCACCGATTGTTCTATCATGAGGTGTAAAGACGATTTCAGGTTCGGGTGCTTTTATTTTCATGTAAGGTCTAGGAGGGAACCTATTATTATTATTGTGATTAGAGGCCATTTTTTATATGCTCAAACCAATTCCAAATCATATTTTGAAATCTTTTCAAAATTGGTGCAAATGACAAGAGCAAAAATAGCCTAGAATGCTTGATTTTTCGATATGTTTTCAATGCTAACGAATGAAACAAAGGGTGTTTGTAAGGATTTCAATTGATGGGAAGAAATTTATATGTCTAATATCAGTCCAAAACAGCAATATAATCACTCTCAACACACTCTTGATGCAAATCCAAGATAATGCCATGTCGAAATATAGTGAAAATATGTCAAAATATGCACTTTTTTCACCAAAACTCAATGCAAGAGCGCATAACAAAGGGTGTTGTGAGGAAAATTATGATGTAAATAAAATAATATCAGTAATAACAGCTACTTGATGCAAAAATATCCAACACAACACGCTTTTAATACCACTTAAGGTAAAACCTTAGTGAAAATATAGCAAAAATAGGCTATTTTTCACTGTTTTTCAACTCCAAGACCTAGAAAGAGGGGTTTTGTAATGAATTTTAGGAGGTAAAACAAATAATATCAATAATATCAGTCACTTAAATCCATAAAATTAATCATAATACGCTTGAAGTGCAAACTAGGTCAAACCCTAGGGCAAAAATAGCCAAAATATGTAGTTTTTCACCAAATTTTCACTACAAGAGCCCGTTAAAAGGGTGTTGTGAAGATTTTTATGAGGGGAAGAAAATTATTTCCCTGATAAAATAAAAATAATGCCAAAATACCTTTCACAACACGTCTATGGTGCAAGTTTGGAGAGTCGATAAGGCTAAATTTAGTGAAAATCATTGTTTTTTAAGCCCTAGGTTTGAGATCTTGGGACAAAATGCTATGAGAATGTTTTGAAATATGATTTATGATGAATTTGAATTACTCTTAGATCTGAAAATGATTTTCAAGCTTGAACGTGCAAAATGCCCATGCAAATTTAATGAAAATGCATCAAAATTACTAGTTTTTGTTGAAATTTTCTATGCAAAAATGCAAATATTTTAAATCTAAATGCAAATTTACACTAAAATGCAAGACTACAGCCAAATTAAAATTTTAATGAGACTCTAAAATCAGTAGAAAAATATGAGGAAAGATTTTTGCCTACTAACCCTAGATTTTGGAATTACTAGGTTATATAAAATTGTCAAAATTTTCACAAAACCCTAGCAATTAAATGATGAAAATGTAATGCAAATTTCTGAATTTTTGGATTTTTCTGTAGTTTATATCAGATTTGATGCAAAAATCATGAATTAGGAAAATTTAGAAAGAATTGATGCAATTTAGTAAGCCAAACAATGCATTTTTTTTGTATTTTCCAAAATTTTCAATTTTTTTGAATTTTTCTCAATGCAATAAAATGAATGACTATATGAATGAATGAAATCAATCCAAATCTGAAGACACAAACTCAACAAGTTTCAATTTAAGTCCAAAAACAAGGGTTCACCAAAATGTTTAGGGGAAAATTGGATTTGTTAATGTTGTAATGTTTAGATGTTTAAATCCGCTTCTCTACTATACATTCAAGGATCTAGGGTCGAGTGATGAGCACTATCATACCCTGGGTCACTTGCAGATGTAGGGAAACTTAGATTAGGGAGTTTAATTATTATCTTATGCCCAATTAACCATTAAAATCCTAATTATGCAAATACGACAACAAATTGATGAATGACGAAAAAAGCTCTTGCAGACAGGAGTAAAATACCAAATTATAGAATACCTATTTTTGAGGTTCTGAAGTGGAATAGTCGGGGACACTAGAGCAGGCGCCCAAGTCCAAGGTGCCAGTTTCTTCACAAAATTTGAACCTCCTTCCGACACTGATCAGCCCTGTAACTTCTATTTCTTGAAACTTAGATGAGGACACTAGAGCGAGCGCCCAAGTCCTGGAAGTGCTCTCATGTCCTACTTTTCTTCATATCTCGAATCCTTGATGCCTGCCAATCCTTCCTATAACTCCACTTTTTCCAAATGTGACACCTGTAGCCTACAATCACAAGACTTGGTTTGGGGGTTGTGGTGTTTAGAGGCTTGCCTCAGTCAAGCCCCAGAGGACACTTAAGTCTCTGAACACTGTTGTCAGATAAAGAGTGCGTGCCCTTGTGAGGCAGAGGAAAAAACTAAAGGAATCAATATTGAAAACATAATATAATGTCACCTTGTAGTGAAGCTCTCATGGGAGGAAGATGCTCTTCATTCCATGAGGGAATTGATGCTCAAATCTGCAAATATCAAGACACAAAACACACAAGTCTGCTCTTGCAACACAATGAAAGCTTTGATCACCTTGGGAACACTTGAACATCACAATTGCCATCTAATTGAAAATCTAGTTTACAAATGAATGCCTAAGCATGCTTATATATGCAACTATAAGCACTCCCACCAAGATTTTAAAAATCAAAACTTACCGTGTCGGCAAAAGGACCAAATAATGGTCATAAACCGACACCCAGAAATTAGGGTTGCCCCAAAATAGGGCAGGACTAGGGCGCGGGTGCCCAAGTCCTCCCCACTATTTTGGGCAGGGTACAACTCAAGGGGTCCACCTAGGTCCCATTTATCATGTTACCTAGGGCTCATTCCATTGGGATGCCAAAATATGAACTAAGATGTCCTAAATGCATACTAAAGACCCGAGAGCTAAACCTTATTAGGGAAAAGCCCCCAAGGGGACATTTTCTGATGTTACAACTACTATAAGTCTTGAAGATGTACTAAAGGCTATAACAATTGATGGAAATTTAAAATCTATACCTCAACTATATGATGAGTATGATGATGCAGACAAAAGCATCATTGAGACTGTTGTCATTCAATACTTGGAGATATATAATAGAGCTCTCATTGAGGTAGCCAGTGAGCTCCCAGATAGCTTGGGAAGCATTATGTCAGCTAAGAAGGAAGCAGCCATGGCCAAAGATGTGGAGGTAAGAGAAAATTCATTGCTAAAATTTTGTCCTGATGTGACTCCAGAGGAAAGAGCCAAGGTCTTCAAGATCCTTGGAAATAAAATTGAAATAAAAAGGAGAGTCAACACTCTAATAGCAGGAAACACAAAGAAATTTACAATGGACATAAAGCAAACAATTCTTGAGATCATAAAAGAGCTTAACATCCCAACTGTAGATAATAAAGAAGATACAAATGTTGGTGATGACACTTTTGTGCCTGGAGTAAGCATGGATCAAGGCTTGGAGCCAACTGATACAAATCCTTTGGTGAGCCCTAAAAAAGACAAAGAAATGAAAGAACAAGAGGTAGAAAAGTCCTAAGAAAAATTAGGAAGAAGCCTCAAAAAGGAAAGAATCTGATCAAGCCCCTGCTACTAGTGGTCAAGACAAAGTTGATAAGGGCCAAATAGGGACAAGTCCTCCTCTTGATCAGTAAACTGATGATCAAGCAAATAAGGAGAAGACTGATGAGCTGAATAAAGGTTATAATCAATAACAGGAACAAGCTGAGAAAAGCCCTTCACCAGAGAAAAACATTTATCAACAAGAGGATATGGATCTGAAACCTCCTGAGCAGAATAAAGAAGAAGAGTCTGATATGGCAAGAGACACTGCTGCCACACAAGATCCGGTTAATTTAGTAAAGGAATTTTTGGAAAAGCAAGTGTTGGATGCACCTGAGCTTTTGTAAGGACCAATAAACTTGGCCTCAATGCCTCCTTTGCAAAAATTCAAACTAGTATCAATTGTGCAAGCCAAGGCTCAGGAAGAAATTCTAAGGTCTCACATCCTGGACAATGAGCTTATTGGAGAAGCATCTAGTATTTTATAGAAGTTGATGCCTTCATACCAAAAGGAGACATCATTGCCATCAACTGATCAACTCAAAGGCCTGATAAAGTCAGCAAGTACTCATTTTGAATCTTTTGAGAAATCTACAGATGCTAAAGTCAGAAAAGAATTTGATGATAAAAAGTTGACTGAATTGAAAAACAAGTTAGACAATGATAGAATTTTGCTAGATAATAGTATTAAGAATATAGAGAGTTCCATCAAGGAAGCATGTGACATATACAAGTTTTGTTTGTCATGGCCTCAGACCACTAAGGAAATAGAAGAAAAGGTCAAAGTTATGGAGCTTCAAATAGTAAATATCTCTAAATCCTATGATCCAACAGTTGACTCCATAAGCAACATGGAAATGCAAGTTGAAAATATTCATAATAACATAAGAAGTCTACTGAGCAAAAGGGAAGAAACGAAAAATAAAATGTGCCAGTTAAGAGGGTTAATAAGCCCTAAATTTGATTCAATGACAAGTCTAGCTACTGAAGCCACAAAAGTTAAGGTAGTCATTGATATACCTACTGATGTACAGAGGGCAAAAGACTTAGTCTTTCAGATAAATGGAAATATTCAAAATTTGGAAAGATCCAAGAATAGATGGGATGGAGAACTAACACAATTAAAGATTGTCTACAATGATATCCTTTCTCCCACAACTAACTGACTTGAAAGATTATATTTGTACATAAGCGACAGAGTATGATAGTCTTTACAGTTTTTGCAATCTTGACACAATTTTGACTCTTGTACATGCACCTTTGCCATTGATGACAAAGGGGGAGAAGAATAACCAGTGAAAAATGTCCAAACATCTAAAGAGAAGAAGAAAATCAAAGTAAGGGGGAGCAACACAATTATTTTTCACTAAGTGTTGCCGTCAACGCCAAAGGGGGAGATTGTTGGAAAGAGACACTGCTCTAATGGTTAAGGCAAAATAATTGTATGTTGTCATTGATGGCAACAAGACATGACAAAGGAACTTTGGTCCGGAAGACTAACATAGTCAGAATGACTAAGTATGGATAGTATATAAGGAAAGGAGTGAATAACACTAATTATTATGGTATGCCTCCACAATTCAAGATAACATTATGCGATTCTGGTATGTTATTCATAGCTATTTGGTGATGTTATGTTCTAGTGTTCAATTCTTGACTTCCTCCAAAAGTCATACTATGATTTGTCTAAGTCCAGATGAATAGAGATGATTCAAAAACAGTGCAGTGCATCTAGGTAAATTTGTCTGCATTCCTCCGCTGGTGAATATTTTGATTTGTAGTTCTAAGGTAATATAGATACATGGCATAAGCATCTAAATCTAGATTTGTAGAGCTTAAAGGTCATTGCATCACATTCTTCAAGTTCTCCTGTATCGGCAGACAATTTGATAGTGTTCAATCAAGACAAAGGTAACAGTTCTGAGGTCCACATGTCTCCACACAAGAGTATTATGATCTATGCTTCTTGAAGGTATCATTGATGATGTCTAATGAATGCTTGATGTGAGTTTTGAGGTCTCATATGGTCTGCATTAGAAGTTATGTTATGACAGACAATAAGGTTTAAGTTTGTACTTTGGGATAAGGCTGACACTCAGTTAGATCCTTGTGCAATAAAGATATATTGCGCAAGTCATTATTCTAAGTGGATCCAAAATAGGTCCATACCTATATGAAGATCACTGAAGGTTTTCATTTTTTCGCATAACTTCATATAAAGAATTCAAACTGACAGAGTATGAGCTTTTTGTGTACACGCTTCATCACTAGCAAGACGACCATATTTTGAGTTAGATATGATTACAAATATATATACTTGATGAATTTTGATATTGGAGAAGTGTGTGTGTGCATGTGTGTGTGTGTGTGTGTGTGTGTGTGTGTGTGTGTGTGTGTGTGTGTGTGTGTGTGTGTGTGTGTGTGTGTGTGTGTGTGTGTGTGTGTGTGTGTGTGCGCGTGCGTGCGGTGTGTCTCCAAACTAAGGCAATTTGGTGATAAGAAAGGAGCAGTAAGGGCAGAAGAATAGAGTATATGTGAAGCAGAGCAGAAAAGTAGGGTAGATATAATGAAGACATTTGAATCTATGTACTAAGCTATTAATGGAACTACATTTTAGCATCCTATAGATGCATTTGTAGCAGTCATCTTTTGGCAGTGAGCCAATCCTTCTTCTATCTTCTCTTTTATTCTCTTGGCAGTGAGCCTATTGCAGTGAGCACTTCTTTGGACAGTGAGTCCTTGGGCAGTGAGCCCTAAGGCAGTGAGCCTTCATGTAATTTAGTTTTGATATCATAATATATTGTGAGCTAACACTCACCATGGTTTTTCCCTTTTTGGGTTTTCCACGTAAAAATCTTGGTGTCTATGTGTTATGACTTTGTGGCTGATCTTATTATGTTTGTTTTGCTTTCATGTTATTGAATTTGGTAAATATGTGAAAGAAAAGTTTTAGAGAATATAGATTCACCCCCCCTCTCAGTATTCTTTGTGATCAACATGTCACATCTAGTTTTAGAATCTTTACATCATCTCTTTTGGCATGTTTTCCAGATGCCCTCATATTGCTCTCTATGTTAATTTCCATGTTGTAAGCTTCACTTAAGGTTTGATGGTTCTTGTCATCAAGACAATATCCTATCTTTGCATCAAAGGCTCCACAGTAAAGAACTAAGCACATGGACTCATTAGGCCTTAGATTAGGAGGTACCTTCCTCATTGTCATGATAAACTTTCTATTGAACTCGGCCATAGTCTCACTGACACCCTTCTTGATAGTTGTTAATTCATGGATTGCATACTTTGGATCAATCCTGTCTCCATACTACAACCTAAAAACTCTCATGAATTCTTCCCATGAGTCAATACTACTAGGAAAAAGACTTATGTACCACTCTTTTGCACTTTCCTCCAATGACTGCACAAACAACTTCATCATAACCTCCTCATCTTCAATTTCATATTCATCTATTACATTAATGAAGCATTTTAGATGTTCTTCACCAGTGACAACATTATTACCTTGAAACTTAGGCACACTACCCCTGATTTCATTTGGTATAGGATTGGGATAATTGGGATACCATAGTATTATAATCGTCCATATCTTTCCATCCTTAATGGATGCCTTGGGGGTCAAAATCTTTGGGCATGCCTTCTATTATGGGATCTTATATCTTGTTGGTTACCTTGTTGTTGATTAGGTTGTTGGTTTGCTACAAGCTGATTAGTAACATCATGAGGTTGAGGTTGATTTTGTTGTTGAGGATTTTGTGCAAGCTGAGCTTGTTGCAAATCAATTTGAGATTGCAATTCTGTTTGAGTTTTTCTAAGGTGATCAAGTAGATCCAACATTTCATCAATTTCTCTTTCCCTACGCTCATTTTCTGATTGTGTAGCAGTATTGACATCGTGGAATGAAGTATCGTATTCAAGTTTAGTCCTGTGTAGAGGTAGGAGAGTTATGATGTGATCCTAATCTTGGAGTTCCTACGTTTGTGAGATCTGATGCATCCAAATCCTCATATTATGCTTCTTGGGATAGGTTCTTGTTTCTTCTAGTTATGTTAACTGGGTCTCTAGGCAGACCATATTTCTATCTAGGATTCTTTCTACCAGTCCTAACCATTTTATCACTAGAATCATCTAAAGTATAAGGATATGTATCACCATGCACATTATCACCAATTGAAGGACCAACATCATATGTTTGAAAGGTATATCTAGTAGACTTACCTCTATTTGTAGCTTTCCAAGCAACATACTGCCTTCCAAAGTGTGTTACCCTATCCTCTGACTCTTGTGGTTGTGATTACTATATCTGTGTAAAGATTACTGAGTGTGTCTTATCTCTGTACAAGAAGATCTTGAGTAAGCCAAGAGTTAAGTTGCTATTGCAAAGCTGTTGAAAAAGGCCAAACCAAATTAGATATAAGGATGAGTAATTTTATGCTTGTAATTGATTTTGTTAGAACAAACTTTCCTTGATGTATTCCAATTAAGGTTTTTGGTTTAGTGATTAAACTATCACTGTGCTATAGAGATTAAAACAAACTTATTTAGTCATGCGCAATGAGAAGTGCATAAGTATTTTCTTTTTAAAACAATGAACTAGACATATATCTATGTTATAAACCTCTAATCTTCTTGAGAGGCCGATAGTCTATAACTAGTGCAACTATAGTTGTTAAAAAGACATTGTTGTACCAACACTATGTAAATGAAGATCAAGTGTGACCCAATTAGATATGAATGGCCAAGAGGCCAAGGAGTATATATCACATTTGTATTAGAAATATAAAGATACTCTATGTCGAACTATTGTTACCTCAGACTTTAATAAGCTCTATTATGACTAAGAATAGTCAAGATTTATTTCGTAAATAGCCAAGAATAGCTAATACCATGCAAATGGCAGTATTATGGCCAATTGATATGTGAATATAATTTATCAATGACAATGATATTACCATCTATTTAGATCTCCTCTCTTGTAATACAAGTATGTATATATATATAGTTCATAATCTATCATGTTTGATATATATATATATATATATATCAAACATGATAGATTATGAACTATATTGGTGGCCTCAACAAGTTATAAGTTGAGTATAATCTTAGACTAAGACTAATTCTCCTTGGTGGCAAGGACATAGAGGCCAAAGTCAATAAAGATAATGCTATATGATAAAATCTTGCATATCTTACAGAATGAATATCTAATTTACACATGAGCATGAAATCGGGTTTGACTAGCCATTGAGTAGATTGACAAGTTGTCATAGGCCCAAGATTGCAAGGATGCAAAGAGGGGCTCAATACAAGTATCTAGTTGACCTATAGTAGAGGGTTTACTTAATGTCAAAAAGAAAGATATAGGGTAAAAATATCAAAGTATATTGATTTATTATTTATTGAAATAAAATAATGTTGTCTCCACGAGAAAAGAGTGTGTGAACATATGAATTATTTATATGAAACTTTGGCCAGAGTAATGCAAAATCATTGCTTGCATTGTCAGTTCACTGTGTTTTTAGATAGCTTGACCAGTCAGAGGGTTGTACATATCTAGAGCTAGACTAGAAGTTGTAAACCTAATTATTTTTAGCTAGGACACTGCACTAGTTCTAAGATGACACATAGAATCAGTTGATTCTCATCATCTATACCCTCGCAAAGGGAAAGGCCACTTCTAGTAGGAAGGTGTGTGGGGGGACCACCAGTTTGTGGTTGGAGGAAAAGCACGAGGGTGATGATCTCCCTCTTGCAGTTGACTATTGAAGACTTGTGAGCAAAATACATCATTTTATTGTCCCTGTAAATTTGTAAGTCAAATGTAAAGAGACCATCAGCTGATGTAATATATCATGTATTTTGTAAATGCAAAAGTACCTGCTTTACTTTGTATGATATAAAAAAATTATAAGATTTTGGAATTTAATGCTTTTATTTATAAGTGTTTTATTTAGCATTTTAGTTTGAGATGTTACATATGGTATCAGAGCTACTAGGTTCAATAACTGGACCTAGGACCTCATAGATTGGCAGATATGCTAATGTTAAAATGATTGTTCTTGTGCCAGAATGACAGGAAGAAGAACACGTAAGAGAGCCAAGAAAACCAAACCTAAGAACTTGCCTAAGGTTACTGTTAAGAAAGAGCCATCTCCTGAACAAAAATGAAGGAACCAATGAGTTCACAAATTGGGCTTGGCTCACTAATTTTGAAACACTAGCCGATGCACTCAAATGTATCTGCCTTGAGAGGAGAAAATGGTTGGAGGCAACAAAAAAATTATCAATTCCTACTGCTATTAAGATCAATAAACCATTTGCCCACCGTTATATGCCTTTCAGGTGTGGTCAAGATGTACCTATAATAGTGAAAGGCATATCCACCCTCTAGGTTTGTGTTAGTTGATTCTAACGGGGAGGAGGAACCTGAGGAAATTCCTCTATCAGAAATTGATATGTAGTTCAACTTCTATACATGTAAACAAAAAAGTTTTATATTTGAATAAGGTTGTAAAAATGCATTATGTAAATAAAGCAAATTCTAGTTTTCTATATAACAATGGCATATGTGAAATATCTCTGAGTTTTTGCATTTATGATCTTGCAGTTTTATGTTAAGAATTAATAAGTTCATTGTTTTAATAAATTTCTATGCAAATGATAGGTGCGGATAAATACCATGGAATACACCGAAAATGATACAGGAGGGCGCTGGGACGACCCAAATCCTAAAGATAGCCCTATGGCAAAATTAGACCAAATCTTGTCTATGTTGAATGAAACCAAAGAAATATTGGAGACCCTAGAACAAGAAGTTAGAGGGGGAGAAAACAATCATGAACATCACTTTGAAAAAGGAGAAGAATATAGTTTTCAAAGTGAGTCAAGAGTAAGTAAACAATACTCTTTGGTTCACAGTGAGGTAAAAACTCATCTTACCGATGAGTTAGCTAGGGATATGAAAAATATTACACCCCCTAAGTTTGATGGAACTATGAGTGGAGATGTAGTCGAGGCTTGGCTGATAGAGATGGAGAAATATTTTGAGATAAGAAATTGCTCTGAAATCACTAAGTATGTATGGGGAGCATATCAGTTAGTAGGAGAAGCATCCACCTGGTGGATGAATAAGAAAATGGAATTAGGGTTGAGTTCCTTAAGTCTAACTTGGGATCAGTTTATGGCCATCTTGAGGAAAAGGCACTTGACCCAACTGTATTTTGACCAAAAAATGACAGATTTCCAAAATCTGCGTCAAGGAGATATGACTGTCACTGAATACTAGGAAAAATTCACAAGATTGTTGAAATATGTACCATGATACCAGAAGGATGAGAGATTTAGGATAAGTAAGTTCATTATGGGATTGAATACTCAAATAGGAGGAGAAGTAGATGTCCATGGACTCACAACCATGGATCAAGTCTTTGAGAAATCCATCAAACATGAGAAAAATCTCAAGTCTATCTTAGCATATCGAGACAAATCTTGAAAGAAATTTAATTGGAGTTGTTCCTCGACAACTTTCAAAAGGAGAAACAGAAATCAGGAATCCAAAGGGAGAAACCATGGTAGAAGTTCTGGATTCAATAGAAATGATCCCAGGTGGTGGTGCCCACCTGGGATTGGGTTTTGAGCATTTGAGTCTGTAGGCATTTTTCATTCAAACCCATAAAATTTTCTAAGTCTCTCAGCCTTCTGCATTGTTGCATGTATCTTTGTATGTGCAAGCGCGAGTGTACATTGGTGGACTTGAAGTAAAATTCAATCGGCTTCAGCAATGGTGAAAAAATTAGTTGTATGCATATCGGGTTTGTACATGGCATTCGGGTACATTCTCGAGAGTGAAAAGGTGGTAGCGCACCGCATATTCCATCGCAGATTCCATGCTTGTATGTAAGGGCTTGTATGTATATTTTCCATGTATGTTTGATATACAACTAACAAGATACAACGACAGACTTCAAGGTCGATTCAAATCTAGTTAAAATGGTGGTCGGGCCTGTGATTATATCAAGGGGATTGTATGTATGTGACATATACAATTTGACATACAAGGGCATATGCTTTCCTGATATACAAGGCTCAGACCTAAAAAGGTATGCAGTTTAGTTGATAAAGGCTGACATGTTTGTATGCATCTTTTGCTTATACATTCGCATTGTATGTTTAGACATACAAAGGGCAGAAACAAAGAAATATGCAAAGCGGGAGTAGTCAAAGTCAACAGTTCAAAAGCATGGTGGGGCCCGCACGATTGTATGTCCTGAATTGTATGTATGTGCCATATACAAGTGAATATACAAAGCACATATACAATCCAAACGTGAAAGAAAAGTTTGTTGCGGCGGATAGGTGGTTGGGGTCTGCGGGTTGTATGTTGCACATTGTATGTGTGATATACAATGAAAGGTACAAGGAGGCCGATACAATGCCGGATTCAAAATTTATTCCAATCTGCCTCATATGTGTGATGGTATCCGCATTGTATGTATATTGCATTTGTATGTGCAATGTACAAAGCGATATACAAGAGGAGGAAGATACAACACCCAGACCCGATTGAAATTTCAATTTGTTTCATAAAGATTTGGGGTCCGCACTTGTATGCAGGGTGATTATATGTATATACAACCTCTTATACAACCACAGATGCAAATGTTGATACAATGGATTGGTGATGAAGATGCAAGTACACAGCGATGGAGAACCAATCAGGTGCTGACACGTGTCCAAAGGCAGTTGTATGTATATACAACTACATATATAAAGGTTTGAGGGTGAAAAAGGTAAATGTATCTTCATGTTGTGAAAAGCCAAAGGAGTAAAAAGACACCTGCATGGTATGTTTCCATTAGTTGATGACTTTTCAAAGCTAGTGACTGGATTGCCCGATCAAATTAAAGCCGTAGATCTCGGCGGGAGGAAAAGAATCGACGACCATCATTTAAAATTTCAAGAACAGGAAGAGATTTGTGTGTGTTCACAGTTGCATTTCAAATGGAAAGAAACTTCAGAGCACGCAACCGTTGCACTTCTAGAAAACAAGTAGGTTGGCTTTAATGGTAAAGTTGCAAAGGTATGAATCTCGATGGATAGGTCAACTACCATCTTAAAGTGGAAAATCTCCAAGCGGCGGTGCGTTCCCCAGATTCAACTACTTCCTTCTTCTTCTGCCTAGAGCATTGAATGTTTTGGGTGCCATTCTCATGGTGCATTGTATCTGGCAGTATTTTGAAATGACCATGTAATTAATTGTTGAGTACATGTTCTGGGTATATCAGGATTGTGTCACTCATTTTTCTGTGGTTGAAGACTTAGGCAAATGTTTTTGGAAAGATAATGAAAAATAGAGCATTTCTTGGTTGTTCTATCTCTTTTGGAGTTTATGTGTTGCATCTGAATGCACATTCCACATATGTTCAGTCTCATGTTGTGTTTATATGAAAAATGCTTCTTTGCATGTGTTTAGTTGTTTGTCTCCATTTGTTGTATGCATCCCTTCTTTTGAATCTGGTTGCTAAGGGTTACTTAGATTCTAAGATATAGATTTCTATATTGCATGCTTAACTTTTGACCTCCATTCAAGGAGTGGATTAAACTAATTTAGGTTAAGTATGAAGAAGATTGTATGGCAGCAGGGATGTTTGTGTTAGATTCGGGATAGACAACTAAGAGGGTGGGGGGTGAATCAGTTGTCTAAAACTTTCTTTCCAATTACACTCTTAAATTCTCTTAGTGATTTAGTAGTATATCAACAAATCAATCATGGAAACATAATGCATTAAATCAAGAGCAGAAACAGATCAACACATAAGACACCAAGATTTTGACGTGGAAAACTTGGTTAAGGGAAAAACCACGGGGTGATTAACCCAAGATTGTATTCTCTGTTAGAAGAAGAGAAAGAACAAAATGGCACATGCCAATTAGGGCTCACTGCCCGAGCACACTGCTCACAAGAGGCTCACTGCCTACAAGAGACACACTGTCTACAAAGTAATAAGTATCACATACATGAGCTGGAGAATATCATCTTCATCATGCTTAAATAAGTTCCATTTAAGCCTAATGCTTCTGCTCTGCCTTTCGCTCTCCTCCTTGCTACCACACACTCATCACCATAAGGACACTTTTGAAATGACTTCGCAATCCCTTATTTATACAAGACATCAACTTAGGAATGATCATCTAAGTTGGCAAACATCAACAAGAACATCCGTAGGATGTGTAATTCATTCGGTCGGCCAATCTCAAGAAGAACACCATCATCCAGAAGTTATTCCTCAATTGTGATCTCCAACTTCAATGTGAACCACAAACATGAACTGGACACGATCCAAAGACCTCCACAAGCTTGCCTGAATCACCAAGAACATCCAATCTTCATCTGCTTACTGAATTCCTTCTCCCCTTCATCTGGAACCTCAAGAACACAGTCTGTCATTACTGTCATAAAGGAATAGATGCTTGCGGACCTACAAACCATGAACCAATCAAGTGGATACTTCACAAAGACTTCCTCAACACTCCCTCAAATCTGTAGAACAGGATATTGCATTTCTGGATCTCACCGGACCTATCTGTATCACTCTGTCACCATTGAACATTTACCAGAACCAGTTTTACTTGAGCAGCCACAACTTCTTCCTATCTTCATGTGGACCTCTAAAATCTACTGGACCACCTTTAGACACATATATACAAACCCTTTAAACCGCATCCTCTGATCCTCATCCTATCTTGGACTTTTACCTTATTATCATCACTGTTCTTCACTGTTCCTGATTGAGACTAATTTTCTCAATATCCTCAGTACACAGCTTATCCAATCCTTATCATTAATGCAACAAGTGTATGTTGACATCAATGACAACACCGGTTAGGCCCATACTTGCAACAATCTCCCCCTTTGTCATTGATGGCAACATATGATGTGAAAAACTATTTTAACCATCAAGACAAGAAATTCTCCTTACTGTCACAACTCCCCCTATCAGCAACAACCATTCACATGTCTTCTCTCCCTTTATTGCTCCCCCTTTGGTCATCAACCACGTGTTTTTCACATGTCTTCTCTCCCCCTTTGACATCAATGGCAAAGGGCTCATACTTGCAATTTCATCATTTCAGAAACATACCGGCTACTCCCCCTGAGTAGCAGCTCCCCATCATCAATCCAGATCACAAGATATGACTATGATATCCACCGGATTGATGCACATCAGTGCACCTTAGTTCATTACCGGAGGGGCAATAACCCCTAACTTCTCCCTAAGATACTCAAAAGAGTCCTTAGGTAGAGGTTTAGTAAAGATGTCTGCAATCTGATCCTTGGAAGGCACAAACTCCAATCTGACTTCATTGTTGTTCACTTGATCTCTTAAAATATGAAACTTGATTGATATATGTTTAGTCTTTGAATGCAACACCGGATTCTTAGATATATTTATTGCACTTGAATTATCACAAAATATTGTGATAGGCTCCTCATACTCCACTCTCATGTCTCTTAGCATTTGTTTCATCCACAAAACTTGAGTGCAGCTACCTGCTGCTGCAATATATTATGCTTTAGTAGTAGACAGAGATATTGCCTCTTATTTCTTGCTTATCCAAGAAACCAATCTCTTCCCTAAAAAGAATGCTCCACCACTGGTACTCTTCTGGTCATCCACATCTCCTGCCCAATCAACATCTGTATA
The DNA here is from genome assembly GCA_027924645.1 of Cunninghamia lanceolata. NCBI lineage: Eukaryota > Viridiplantae > Streptophyta > Pinopsida > Cupressales > Cupressaceae > Cunninghamia > Cunninghamia lanceolata. The sequence continues at coordinate 8,152,500 of BSBN01000209.1, forward strand.
GGCATGAAGAGAGAAATCATGATTTCTAGGGTACCACAAACCATACTCAGCTATCCCTTTTAGATGTCTAAAAATCCTTTTGACTGCCATGACATGGGATTCTCTGCGATCAACTTGGAATCTAGCAACAAGACCAACAACATTCATAATGTTAGGTCTAGTTTGAGTGAGATACAACAGTCCTGCAATCATTGACCTATACTTTTTCTAATCAGCCTTGGGAGAGTCATCTTCTTTGCTCAACTTACATCTAGTTGCCATGGGAGTATTCATTGGCTTTGAGTCTTCCATCCCAATTTTTTTCAACAATTCTTTCACATATTTGGTCTGAGAAATGAAGATTTCTTTATTTGTTTGAGTGATTTGTAGACCCAAGAAGAAATTCATTTCCCCAAGCATGGACATCTCAAATTCACTTTTCATTTGATTTGCAAAGGTTTTACACATACCATCTCTTCCTCCAAAAATGATATCATCAACAAACACTTCAAGAATCAAGATATTTTCATGATCAATTTTGAAATACAAATTACTATCAGCAGTACCTTTGTTGAAACCAATCTTCAAAAGATGTTTATCCAATCTTTCATACCAGGCTCTTGGAGCTTGCTTCAGTCCATACAGTGCTTTTTTCAACTTGCAGACCATATCACCATGATCAAACAATTGAAATCCATCTGGTTACTCAATGTACACTTCTTCTTCCAAGTCACCATTCAGGAAGGCAGACTTGACATCCATCTGATACACTTTGAAATCCTTGAAGGCAACAAATGCAAGAAATAATTTGACTGCTTCAATTCTTGCCACAAGAGCAAAAGTTTCTTCAAAATCAACTCCTTCTATTTGAGAATAGCCCTTGCAGACCAATCTGGCTTTATTTCTGATTACTTCATCAACTTCATTCAATTTGTTCCAGAAGACCCATTTGGTTCCAATCACATTCTTGTTTCTGGGTCTGGGAACAAGATCCCAAGTGTGATTTTTCTCAATTTGCATCAACTCTTCCTCCATTGCTTTAGTCCAGTTTTCATCATTGCAGGCTTCATCTACTGTCTTATGTTCAATCTTTGAAATTAGACAATACTCATCTGAATTTTAAGCACTTCTCCTTCTAGTTTGTACACCTTTGCTTTTGTCACCTATTATCTGATCTTCAGAGTGGTTCAGTCTTAGATACCTAGGAACTTTGGGAGTTTCTTGCACTTTTGATTCTTGATCAGGCTCATTCAAACTCATCTCTTCTTCCTGATTTACCGGATCAGTTTGAATCTATTTTTTAGAAGAGGCTTGGGCTTCTTGAATCAGAACACCATTCTGATCATCTTCATCATATTCATAAAACCTTGAGGGTTTTTCAATTCCTTCATCAACCTTCACATTTGTACTTTCTATAATCTTTCTCAGTCTCTTGTTATAACATCGGTATGCTTTGCTTTGAGTGGAGTAACCCAAGAATATTCCTTCATCACTTCTAGCATCAAACTTGCCTAGATCTTCATCTCTTTTAATGTAACACTTGCTACCAAAGAATCTGAAATACCTCACAGTAGGAGTGATGCCAAACCAAAGTTCATAAGGAGTCTTACCAGTATTGCTTCTGATTTGTACTCGATTGAGAGTGTAGACTGCAGTGCTGACAACTTCTCTCCAATAGATCTGAGGAACATTTGCTTCCATCATCATTGTCCTAGATGCTTCCTGGATGGTCCGGTTCTTTCTTTCAACTGCTCCATTCTGCTGAGGAGTCCTAGGAGCAAACAACTGTCTCTTTATTCCATGTTTCTCATAGAAATCTATGAACTCACCGGATGTGAATTCTCTCCCTCTATTAGACCTTAGTCATTTCAATTATAATCTGGTTTCATTCTCTACCATAGCCTTGAATATTTTGAATTTCTCAAGAGCTTTTGATTTCTCTTTCAGAAAAGTTACCCACATCATCCGAGAATAGTCATCAATTAGTAACATGAAGTATCTATCACCTTGCACACTCCTGATTCTTGCCGGACCACAAAGATCAGTATGAACTAAGTTCAATAATTCGGTAAAAGATTGTTCCTTGCTTTTAAATGAGACTTTGCTTTGTTTTCCCAACTAACATTCTTTGCACAAACTATTTGTAGGTTTCAATAGTTTTGGAAGATCTCTTACAGTCTGAGTATTGCTTATCTTGATGATATTATCAAAATTCACATGACACATTCTCCTATGCCATAACCAACTCTGATCAACTTGAACAAATAAACAATTTTTACTAGTACCAACCAAGTGGAAGATATTACCTTTAGTTTGAGTACCAGATGCAATCTCTGTTCCAAAATTTTCAAAGATCTTACATTTTCCATTCTTGAATCGAAGATCATAGCCTTTGTCCACCAACTGACCAACACTGAGAAGATTGTGCTTCAATCCTTCAACATACAGTACATTACCGGTTTTGTTCCTTCCATCAAAAGAAATAGTTCCTCTTCCTTTGATTCTACCAGCAAAATTATAACCAAACTTTACCACCCCTCCTTCATACCTTTCCAAATCTATGAACTTATTTTTGTCACCTGTCATATGGTGAGAGCATCCACTATCAATGACCCAATCATCCTTTTCTTCAACTTGGGCAGCCAGAGCTTTTTCTACAACTTTATGATTTACAGATTCAGAGGATAATGGTTCTTCTTCCTTGATGGCAATAAACACCCAATCACTTCCAGATTTGTTTCCTATCTCTGATTCATCATCTGTTACTCCTTCATTATCATCTTCCTCATGAACATAGTAACAGTTCTTTTGGAACCTTGATCTGTTAGGATTTGGCCTTGAAAATCTTTCTGGACACTTTGAGGAAAAATGACCAATCTTATTGCAGTTAAAACACTTAAAAGGCAATTTTCCATCATACTTACTGGATCCTCTTGGCAGTCTTTTTGCAATAAGGGCTTCAAGTTGAGCAGTTTCAACTTCTTCTTCTTCTAGGTCTTTTCTTGCCTTTTCATACCATGATATTTTCCTTGAAGAGTTCTCTCCCAGATCAAACTTTTGTTTACCTTTAACAGAGGCACTGGCCTTGAATGTAGATTCAATTTTTGGGGGGGGCATCTCCAAACTTGGTCATTTCAAATGCAACCAATTTACCAGCCAATTGATCTCTTGTGATAGTTGTATAGGCTCTGAATTCTTCAATGGCAGCACCCTTGATTTTATAAGTAGGAAGGGATCTGAGAATTTTGCCAACAATCTCATCTTCATCCAAGACTTCACCAGCATTTCTAATTCCACAAACAAGCTCATTTACTCTTGGCATAAAAGTAGTGATATTTTCATCTTCTCTCAACTTCAGATTTTCAAATTTTCCTTTTAGATGCTGTAGCCTTGCACAATTAACATACTTGTCTCCTTCATGCAGAAGTTCTAGTTTTTCCCAAATCTCAAAAGCAGTTGGAAGGTCAACAACATTTGAAAGATCTGAATCAGATAATGCACTTAGAAGAGCTTCTATAGTCCACAGATTGTTTTCAGTATCCGTGATTTCATTTTGGGATTTCGGGCCACCCTGTGGAGGAGTATACTTCATTAAGACCATGTTCCAGTACTATATTCCCATACATTACAAGTGACATTTCATGCGACTTTTCCAGAGATTGAAATTTGTTCCTTCAAACTTCGGACTATCTTTCTTGTAGGACGACATCCTGGATCTCCTCAAGCGGTTAAGCTTTTTTAGAGGAACCTAGCTCTGATACCAATTGTTAGATTCAGGACAGACAACTGAGAGGGGGGGTGAATCAGTTGTCTAAAACTTTCTTTCCAATTACACTCTTAAATTCTCTTAGTGATTTAGCAGTATATCAACAAATCAATCATGGAAACATAATGCATTAAATCAAGAGCAGAAACACATCAACACATAAGACACTAAGATTTTGACGTGGAAAACCTGGTTAAGGGAAAAACCACGGGGTGATTAACCCAAGATTGTATTCTCTGTTAGAAGAATAGAAAGAATAAAATGGCACATGCCAATTAGGGCTCACTGCCCGAGTACACTGCTCACAAGAGGCTCACTGCCTACAAGAGACACAATGTCTACAAAGTAATAAGTATCACATACATGAACTGGAGAATAGCATCTTCATCATGCTTGAATCAGTTCCATTTAAGCCCAATACTTCTGCTCTGCCTTTCGCTCTCCTCCTTGCTACCACACACTCATCACTACAAGGACACTTTTGAAATGACTTCGCAATCCCTTATTTATACAAGACATCAACTTAGGAATGATCATCTAAGTTGGAAAACATCAACAAGAACATCCGCAGGATGTGTAATTCATCCAGTCGGCTAATCTCAAGAAGAACACCATCATCCAAAAGTTATTCCTCAATTGCGAGCTCCAACTTCAATGCGGACCACCAACACGAACTAGACACGATCCAAAGACCTCCACAAGCTTGCCTAAATCACCAAGAACATCCAATCTTCATCTGCTTATTGAATTCCTTCTCCCCTTCATCCAGAACCTCAAGAACACAGTCTGTCATTACTGTCATAAAGGAATAGATTCTTGCGGACCTAAAAACCATGAACCAATTGAGTGGATACTTCACAAAGACTTCCTCAACACTCCCTCAAATTTGTAGAACAGGATACTGCATTTCTAGATCTCACCAGACCTATCTGTATCACTCTGTCACCACTGAACATCTGCCGGAACCAGTTTTACTTGAGTGGCCACAACTTCTTTCTATCTTCATGCGGACCTCTGAAATCTCTATTGGACCACCTTAAGACACATATCTACAAACCCTTTAAACCGTATCGTCTTATCCTCATCCTATCTTGGACTTTTACCTTACTGTCATCACTGTTCTTCACTATTCCTGATTGAGACTAATTTTCTCAATATCCTCAGCACACAGCTCATCCAATCCTTATCATTAATGCAACAGAAATATGTTGACATCAATGACAACACCGGTTAGCCCCATACTTGCAATAGTTTGTAATTAGAGATAGCTAAATACTCATTCTTGGGTGGTGTTTGTAAGGCAAGCACCGATCTAAACCCTCAAAACTTGAATCTCTATTGAGTTTTGCAAATCATTCACATGTATATGTCTAGTTGACTCCTTGCCCTGAGATAGGCACTGGTCTGCCCTTGTGTAGTAGTTATAATCCAAGAAGTAGTAGTTATGATCCAAGAACCCCTATCTTGCATCCGAAATATAAAACAAATCATTTCATAATTCTAACCTGTTAGTTTGTAGGAGTAGAAATAGGACCCCTGCATACTCTCATTCCTAACCAGTTAGATATTTCCAAGAACACTGCCACCCTTGTGATTTATCATGTAAATCTTGGTCCAAACATGAGAGTATTTTGCCTATTGTTGTAAAGCTAAATCTTTTTGTCATTGGGTGAGTCAAGGTTAAATCTTTAGCTATAGGGATACCCCCCTTGGTGCGGCAGAACCAGAAGTGAAGGGGAGGTTGCTCACACAACCTCCTGTATTTGTTGGCCGAATCTACCTATTGATTAGAACTGGCAAACCCACTGTCAATTTGGAGAGAAAAACCCAATAAAGTGGTGACTCTACTGGGGACTATAATGTCATAACCATAAAAGTGTGAGTCTAAAAGATTGAAGAATCAGACCTGGAAGTGGCTTGTTGTAGCAAACTTGAAAAGTTGTATATGTGGCTCTGTTGGTCGGAGAACCCAGGAAGAAAGAAATGAATTTTCAGCTTCAGCCTGTTTGAAGCTCATTCCTCTACCAAGGAGGCGGCGACTCTGCACACAAAGAACCTGACAAAAGACACAAGAGGTGTTAAATTTTTATACAAATCAGTCAGGGAAAGGAATTTGTAGCGGCTGCAACATATCTAGGTATTTTCACATGTTTTGGTTTTCAAAAAAACCATGGTGTATAAGTTTTAAAGGATTCCCTATTTGGTGAAGTAGCACTGGTTAAAAGGGAAATATTGGTGAGAGATTGCATGCTTTTGTATTTTATAAGAATGTAGTTTCTATTTTCAAATGAGGTATGCAATATTGTTGAAAGGATTCATTTAGAGGACTTTAGGCAAGCTGAAATAGCAGTTTGTATTTTAAAGGCCTAAGGTCATTGATTGAGAATTTGAGTTGAGAAGAGGGTTGCAAAAGCACATAAAGATGTATTATCAGCCCATGCACCCTTGTGAGGTGTCAAATGCAATAATGTATAGTGATCAATCCCAACCATATAATAGAAAGAGTTTCAACATTCCCAGATATAGGCCCATCAATTTCAATGGCATTTGTGGTTATCCAAATGCTTTTCCATCTAAGATCAGAAAGTATTTGCCTAAATTTAGTGGTGTAAAGGATGAATTAGCTGAGAGATACTTGCAATAGTTTAGAAATGTTATAGATGACTTTGAGGTTGACCATGAAGATGTAGTTATGAGATTATTTGTTCAATCTCTAGATGAAGATGCAAGGGACTGGTTCTCCTATCTTCTAGCATACTCTATCATCTCTTGGCAAGAATTTAAATCTGCATTTCTAGAACAATATGATGAAAGAATATCTGAATATGCAGTTATCAGAGATTTCATGTACATCCATATTGAAAAGGATGAGTTAATTCCAGCTTTCAACCTCATATTTATGAAGGCATTGAAAAGAATTCCAGAATGCATGAGACCTAATGATGCATTGTGCCTTGTGGTCTATCTGGGAGCATTTGATAAGAAAATGAGTTATAGATTGAGAGATAAGGAGCCCACCACATTACATCAGGCACATCAGTTTGCAATAGACATTGAAAATAATTGGAGGTATGGAATTCAAAAGGGTTATTTCTCTACAAATTTTTGCTACCTTGCGGTCCCCGATGTTAGTGAAAGATATAATTTATATGTTGAAAATGAATGTCAAAGCACTTACACCCCTGTTATCCCTGTTTATGCATCATTCCAAGTTAATGATGACTCTGCCATAAAGGAGGATGCCCTGATTTGCCTAGTAGATGAAGTTGATGGTAATGATTTTTCAAGTAATATTTACATGCCAGTCTTCGGCAAAGAGCGTTCATGTTTAAATGATCCAGTTATGCATAGTTGTGATCATATGGATCAAGAGTCAATCCCAGTTTCATCAGGAAGCATTAGAGGGTTGGAAAGTGATATGGATAGTGCAGCTTCAGAATGCATTGAAGTAACAAAGATCTTGTATGTGGGGCAATCAGATGATGAAGAAGAGGTGGATTTTCATGAAGAAGAAACATAGACCTTTGCAATGAGTATGAATCCCCTTTATGATGAGCCTTTAGATGCATTAAACTTTGTGAGTCATGATCTTCATTGGTGCAGGATTAACCCTCTTTTTGCAAATGATGATGAATATGAGGAGATGGCTGACCTGGGTGTTGCATCAGTTTATGAAGAGGGGATGTATAAATCAGAGGCAGAGATCTTCAACTCTTGTGTATCATCTGCTCTAAATGTGTGCAACAATGGATGTGCGGATCAAAATTTGATATCACTGTTAGCAAGTGATATGAATGACATTGAAAGTCTCATATATTCTGAGTGTTTTGAGTTTCTGGATCAGCTAGATGAGTGCCTGGTGATGCGCGGCAGCCAGGTAGATAATGAAGAATGCCAAACACAATATGATGATATACTGTTTGAGGAATATAACATACATATGTTGCCTAATGCTAAAGGATATTCTAGTATGTATGGTTATGTGTTTGATTGTGAGATGCAGAGTGACAAAGGCAATACTAACAGAGGCAAGTTTTCAAAAATGGTGAAGAATGTAATTGACAAAATCAGCATGTGGGCAAATTATGTTGATATTTTCAGTTGTGGTTGGGGTCGTTCAGATCAGAATTGGGCATTTGGCAGGAGGAGATTATGGTTTTTCACTTTTGGCTACCCAGGGCCACCAAAATAGTGTTCAAAAATGTGATCTGTGATGCAGGTTGGTGCAGTGTTTGACTTTGTGCCCAATGGATAAGGTACTCAGTCTACATCCCAGAGTTCTGGAGTTCTTGCCATGCCTGCAAGAGGCATGCATCCCCAAACAGAGCCAATGGTGGTGCCCACCTGGGTTTGGGTTTTGAGCATTTAAGTCTGCAAGCATTTTTCATTCAAACCCATAAAATTTTCTAAGTCTCTCAGTCTTCTGCATTGTTGCATGTATCTTTGTATGTGCAAGCGCGAGTGTACATTGGCGGACCCGAAGTAAAATTCAATCAGCTTCAACAATGGTGAAAAAATTAGTTGTATGCATATCAGGTTTATACATGGCATTCAGGTACATTCCTGAGAGTGAAAAGGTGGTAGCGCATCGCATATTCCATCGTAGATTCCATGCTTGTATGTAAGGGATTGTATGTATATTTTGCATGTATGTTTGATATACAACTAACAAGATACAACGACAGACTTCAAGGTGGATTCAAATCTGGTTAAAATGGTGGTCGGGCCTGCGATTGTATCAAGGGGATTGTATGTATGTGACATATACAATTTGACATACAAGGGCATATGCTTTCCTGATATACATGGCCCAGACCCGAAAAGGTATGCAGTTTAGTTGATAAAGGCCGACATGTTTGTATGCATCTATTGCTTGTACATTCGCATTGTATGTTTAGACATACAAAGGGCAGATACAAAGAAATATGCAAAGCGGGAGCAGTCAAAGTCAACAATTCAAAAGCATGGTGGGGCCCGCATAGTTGTATGTCCTGGATTGTATGTATGTGCCATATACAAGTGAATATACAAAGCGCATATACAATCCAGACGTGAAAGAAAAGTTTGTTGTGGCAGATAGCTGGTTGGGGTCTGTGGGTTGTATGTTGCACATTGTATGTGCGATATACAATGAAAGGTACAAGGAGGCCGATACAATGCTGGATTCAAAATTTATTCCAATCTACCTCATATGTGTGATGGAATCCGCATTGTATGTATATTGCATTTGTATGTGTAATGTACAAAGCGATATACAAGAGGAGGAAGATACAACGCCCGAACCCGATTGAAATTTCAATTTGTTTCATAAAGATTTGGGGTCCGCACTTGTATGCAGGGTGATTGTATGTATATACAACCTCACATACAACCACAGGTGCAAATGTTGATATAATGGATTGGTGATGAAGATGCAAGTACACAATGATGGAGAACCAATCAGGTGCTGACATGTGTCTAAAGGCAGTTGTATGTATATACAACTACATATACAAAGGTTTAAGGGCGAAAAAGGTAAAATGTATCTTCACGCTACGAAAAGTCAAAGGAGCAAAAAGACACCTGCGTGGCATGTTTCCATTGGCTGATGACTTTTCAAAGCTGGTGACTGGATTGCTCGATCAAATTGAAGCCGTAGATCTTGGTGGGAGGAAAAGAATCGACGGCCATCATTCAAAATTTCAAGAACAAGAAGAGATTTGTGTGTGTTCACAGTTGCATTTCAAATGGAAAGAAACTTCAGAGCACGCAACCACTGCACTTCCAGAAAATGGGTAGGTTGTCTTTAATGGTAAAGTTGCAGAGGTATGGATCTCGATGGACAGGTCAACTACCATCTTAAAGGGGAAAATCTCCAAGCGGCAGCACGTTCCCTGAATTCAACTACTCCCTTCTTCTTCTGCCTGGAGCATTGAATGTTTTAGGTGTCATTCTCATGGTGCATTGTATCTGGCAGCATTTTGAAATGACCATGTAATTAATTACTGAGTACATGTTCTGGGTATATCAGGACTGTGTCACCCATTTTTCTATGGTTGAAGACTTGGGAAATTTTTTTTGGAAAGATAATGAAAAACAGAGCATTTCTTGGCTGTTCTATCTCTTTTGGAGTTTATGTGTTGCATCTGAATGCACATTGCACATATGTTTAGTCTCATGTTGTGTTTATATGAAAAATGCTTCTTTGCATGTGTTTAGCTGTTTGTCTCCATTTGTTGTATGCATCCCTTCTTTTGAATCTAGTTGCTAAGGGTTACTTAGATTCTAGGATATAGATTTTTATATTGCATGCTTAACTTTTGACCTCCATTCAATGAGTGGATTAAACTGTTTTAGGTTAACTTTTGACCTCCATTCAATGAGTGGATTAAACTTTTTTAGGTTAAGTATGAAGAAGATTGTATGGCAGCAGGGATGTTTGTAAGTAGAGATAGCTAAACACTCATTCTTTGGTGGTGTTTGTAAGGCAAGCACCGATCTAACCCCTTGAAACTTGAATCTCTATTGAGTTTGTGCAAATCATTCACATGTATACGTCTAGTTGACTCCTTGCCCTGAGATAAGCACTGGTCTTCCCTTGTGTAGTAGTTATGATCCAAGAACCCCTATCTTGCATCCGAAATATAAAATAAATCATTTCATAATTCTAACCTGTTAGTTTGTAGGAGTAGAAATAGGACCCCTGCATACTCTCATTCCTAACCAGTTAGATATGTCCAAGAACACTGCCACCCTTGTGATTTATCATGTAAATCTTGGTCCAAACATGAGATTATTCTGCCTGTTGTTGTAAAGCTAAATCTTTTTTTCATTGGGCAAGTCAAGGTTAAATCTTTAGCTATAGGGATACCCCCCTTGGTGTGGTAGAATTAGAAGTGAAGGGGAGGCAGCTCATGCAACCTCCTACATTTGTTGGCCGAATCTACCTGTGCATTGGAACTGGCAAACCCACTGCTGATTCAGAGAGAAAAACCCAACACTAGGGAGGAGAACAGGGATAATAATCCTAAAAATAATGATGATAATCCCAACCGATCTTTAGGAAAGAAAGGTCCACCTGGAGGATGTTTTACGTGTGGAGGAGACCACTATGTTAGTCAGTGCCCTACTAAGAGCCAAGAGAACACATATCATAGAATTCCCTTACCATCTCAGTAGACAACCTTCCAGCAAATAATCCATGCTGCCTTGGATAGCTGCCAAACAAAGTACCGGGTTACTCCTATTGAAACTAGGGGTACACTATTTGAAATCCCAGTTTCTATTCTTATAGATACAAGACCAAATGAGAATTTTGTAACTCCTAATATACTTAATAAGATGCCTAGGAAAGATAGTTTCATGGAAAATTCATGGACAATAGAGTATGCAAATCAGTCAAGAGCTCAGGTATAGCAATGTCTATTTGAAGCTAGATTAAACCTACCCACTTTTCCCACAAAGGTCAATCTGTATGTAGCACCTCTAGGGTCTTATGATGTCATCTTAGGGATGAAATGGCTATGGCAACATAGAGAAAAGGTTGATTATTTCTCTAAGTCAGAGGAATGCTGATGTAGTCAAGGTAGGAGGGTCTGGTGAGGGATTGTCCAACCTTGCAACCTTATCCAAACAACATCATGATCATAAAGATATGCAATGAAAACTTAAAGTTAAAGAACAGAAAGAGAAAAGATATTCTTTAACACACAACACAAGATGTATCCTGGGAAAACCCTAATAGGGAAAAACCCAGCCTTCAAAGCTCATTCTTCCTATATTACACTTCAAATTGAATTACACATGCCTCAAGGGATTTACAGATGGTAGGACACAGTCCAGGGATTACAAAAGATTCATATAACAACTCAATTCTTTGCTCTACAACTCATTCTTCCTATATTAGATCTTGCTTCATATCTTCATGCTATTGATCACTACCTTCTAACAATCCTTTTTATATCATCAGCAAACTTTCAAATCATTTTCAAGTCAGCCTAATTGCAACGACTAGTTTAAGGTAACGTGTACACAGAATAGGTCAGGCCTAAACATAAGGCATGACTCCACAAATGCATAGAACTTCATGCAGACCCCACTGAAGGTCAGCGAGGTCCTAAAACTTCATTGACCATTTCTCCTTTTCACTCTGCAAGTCATGAGATTGATCCGCAAGTTGATTCCACTTCACTAAACACAATCGGCTTTGTTTTGTTAGAACAATCAATCTTCAAACATCGATAACTTTTTGGAATCAAAGCCAAACAATCTGAATTCTTGATATGTTGTAACTTCCTATGTCTAGTTGCTAAGTCTAGGTCCGGAGCCTCTCATATTCAAAAATTGGCATCTCCTAGTTCATTGTCTCAATACTCTGTTTTCACTGTCAACTATCTCAACTATCTTGAATTCTTTCGGATGCTCTTGTATTAGACTCTCGGGGTTGTTTGAAAAGTGAGCCTCTTCACTTTGGTTTGTATTATGCCAAAATCAAAGTGATCCCATAGGATGGATTCGGTGTTCTATTTTTAGGTACTTGCCTCAAGGTCAGCGGTCTATTCAAGTCCACCCTACAAAACTGCCTGAAATTTATGATCTGTGTTAAGTCAAATTCCACTAGGTTCAGCAATATGTTTTTAGGTACTTGCAACTGCCTCAAGGTCAGCAGTCTATTCAAGTCCACCCTACAAAACTACCTCAAATTCATGATCTGTGTTAAGTCAAATTCCATTGGGTTGGGCGATCTATTTTTAGGTACTTGCAACTGCCTCAAGGTCGGTGGTTTGTCCAAGTCCATCTTGCAAAACTACCTCAAGTTCATCATCTTGTCATGGTCTAGCTTCAACGGTCTACCTGCAAGCCTTGTACTACCTCATGATCAGCAGTCTGAGCAATTCTACTCCGCAAGTTGCCGCAAGATCAATGTCTGTTTCAATCAAATTAAGAGTCAATCATTACATACTTGCATCCTATGGAACAATCAATTACTTCCTTTGATTATGTCAATACATCCATGAACTTCTCTGCAACATTTTTCTAATCTCTATTTTTAGACATGGTTTCTCTTACACATTTTAGAATCTTACACCTTCTGCTCAGAATATACTACTTCAATACTTTTTTTTTCTGTTTCTTTATCCATATTCCGATACACAATCTTTCTCCTCCGGTAGATTGTCTTATCATGAACTTCTCTTTTCTCCACTATGCTTTACACTTGTTCACACAACTTTGTACTATTTCTCTACTGATTAGTCTATAACATGATTCTTCTTAAGATTAATGCTTCTCCTTCTTCTGGTTTCTCTATTATACTCAATGATGCAAAAGGTTCTCCTTCCTCTTCTGCATAAACTATCTCTACATCAACAGGCTCTTCATCCTCTGCACAAACTAACTCTAAATTAGCTACTACTTCTCCTTCATTAACTTCTTTGATAACAAGTTCTTGATGACATTCACTACTTGATTCTTTTCTTCTCCAAACTTGAAAATGGGTTCTTCTTCTAGAAAATCCTCTTTCATTCCTCTGGATCCTTCATTGTGAAAAGAATCATGACTCCTGTCACTTCTCCCTTTCTAGTTTGAATTTCTTTCCTTGTTCTGCTCCACATAAGGTCTTCTTTCTTTGCATCCTAATCCAACATATGAACACTTCAGTCTATACCTCCCTCTGAACATACAGGTAACATGTCTCCATTCTTGTCCATCTATCCACCCATAATTCTTTTGTAAACAACCTGCCATAGATTTTCTCCTTCCCATTCTATTCCAACATGTCTTTTCAGAATGATTCCTTAGTCCACAAAACTTACAAGGGTGTAGATACCAACACAATTCCTTTTCATGTCCATGCCTATTACAATGTGAACAAAACATACCTTTTCTGCTTTGATTTGATTTAAAGTTTGCCATAACCTCCTTACCTCTGTCATATCCAATCCCTTCACTTCTTGATCTGATCACTGGTTCAATAGGTTCTATAATTCCTTGTTGTTTCTTTCCCAATCCTTGTCCTTCATATCCCATTCTTTGCATGATTTTGAAACCAATACCATCACCAACAACTGCAAGTTTAGTCACACTAGCATCTTCATCATCACTTCCTAAAGAAACTTCTATATCATCACACAAATCATTAGTATCACAAGAAGCATCACATAATACAGGCTTAGATCTTAAATTTTCATTCTCTTTTCTAAATGCTACAAGTGACTGCTCTAACTAATTAACTTGTTCTTTCAAATCTGATATTTCATTTTTCTATGAACTATTTTCTTTCTTCAATTCTTCCAAACTTTCTTTTAGACCTCTGTTCCTTTCTTCCACCCTTCCAAACAACTTGAATCCTTCTTCCAATTCAACAAATTTCTTTTCAACATCTTCAAATAGTTTCAGTTTTGCCTCTAGGTCTTCATTTCTGCTTCTTACATCTTTTAGTTCTTCTTCAAGGACTTCGAACTTGTCTCCTCCAAGATCTTTCATCTTCTCTAACAATTCTGAATTACACTTCTTGATTTCGCACAATTCTCCTTTCAAAATATCCTTTTCGCACATTAGGGTTTTATTTTCTTTCTTCATCCTTTTTCCAATCTTCCTCATCTGAAACAAATTAGATAAATAACTGAACTTGAAAACTTATTGAATCTTTCATGCCTTGATCTTCTTCGGCGATGACAATTGTTACTTTTAGGGTTTCACACAACACTTTATCAGATTCACCACTTCTAACAGATTCACAACTAGCCCAACAAATTTGAAACCAGCTCTGATACCACTTGATGCAATCAAGGTAGGAGGGTTCAGTGAGGGACTATCCAACCTTGTAGCCTTATCCAAATAACATCATGATCATAAAGATATGCAACGAAAACTTATAATTAAATAACAGAAAGACAAAAGATATTCTTGAACACACAACACAAGATGTATCTTGGGAAAACCCTAATAGGGAAAAACCTAGCCTTTAAAGCTCATTCTTCCTATATTATACTTCAAATTGAATTACACATGTCTTAAGGGATTTACAGATGGTAGGCCACATGCCAGGGATTACAAAAGATTCATACAACAACTCAATTCTCTGCCCTGCAAATCATTCTGCTTCCTGCTCTACCTTCTACTCTGTTCTGCTACTCCTACGGATCAAAACAACTTCAGATTTTGCTTCATATCTTTGTGCTATCGATCACTACCTTCTAACAATCCTTTTTATATCATCTACAAACTTTCAAATCATCATCAAGTTGGCCTAATTGCAACGACTAGTTTAAGGTAACGTGTACACAGAATAGGTCGGGCCTAAACATAAGGCATGGCTCCACATATGCATAGAACTTCATGCAGACCCCACTAAAGGTCAGATGAGTCCTAAAACTTCATTGACCAATTCTCCTTTACAATTTGTAAGTCACGAGATTGATTCGTAAGCTGATTCCACTTCACTAAACATAGTCAGCTTTGTTCTGTTAGAACAATCAATCTTCAAACATCGATAACTTTCTGGAATCATAGCCAAACAATCTGAATTCTTGATATGTTGTAACTTCCTATGTCTAGATGCTAAGTCTAGGTCCGCAGCCTCTCATATTCAAAATTCGGCATCTCCCAGTTCATTGTCTCAATACTTTGTTTTCACTGTCAACTGTCTTAGCTATCTTGAATTCTTCTAGATGCTCCTGCATCAGACTCTCAGGGTTGTTTGAAAAGTGAGCCTCTTCACTTTGGTCTATATTATGCCAAAATCAACATAATCCCATAGGTTAGATTCGGTGTTCTATTTTCAGGTACTTGCAACTGCCTCAAGGTTGGCGGTCTATTCAAGTCCACCCTGCAAAACTACCTGAAATTCATGATCTGTGTTAAGTCAAATTCCACTAGGTTCAGTGATCTATTTTCAGGTACTTGCAACTACCTCAAGGTCGGTGGTCTGTTCAAGACCACCCTACAAAATTGCCTCAAATTCATGATTTGTGTTAAGTCAAAGTCCACTAGGTTCAACGATCTATTTTCAGGTACTTGCAACTACCTCAAGGTCGGCGGTCTGTCCAAGTCCATCTTGCAAAACTACCTCAAGTTCATCATCTTGTCATGGTCTAGGTTCAGCAGTCTACCTGCAAGCCTTGCACTGCCTCATGATCGATAGTCTGAGCAAGTCTTCTCTACAAGTTGCCTCAAGATCAATGTCTGTTTCAATCAAATTAAGAGTCAATCATTACATACTTGCATCCTCTGGAACAATTAGTTACTTCCTTTGATTATGTCAATACATCCATGACCTTCTCTGTAACATTTTTCTGATCTCTATTTTTAGACATGGTTTCTCTTACACATTTTAGAATCTTACACCTTCTGCTCAGAATATACTACTCCAATACTTTTTTTTTCTATTTCTTTATCCATATTCTGATACACAATCTTTCTCCTCCGGTAGATTATCTTATCATGAACTTCTCTTTTCTCCACTATGCTTTACACTTGTTCACACAACTTTGTACTATTTCTCTGCTGATTAGTCTATAACATGATTCTTCTTAAGATTAATGCTTCTCCTTCTTCTGGTTTCTCTATTATACTCAATGATTCAAAAGGTTCTCCTTCCTCTTCTACATAAACTAGCTCTGCATCAACAGGCTCTTCATCCTCTACACAAACTAACTCTGAATTAACTACTGCTTCTCCTTCATTAACTTCTTTGATAACAAGTTCTTGATGACATTCACTGCTTGATTCTTTTCTTCTCCAAACTTGAAAATAGGTTCTTCTTCTAGCAAATCCTCTTTCATTCCTTTGGTATCCTTCACTATGATAAGAATCATGACTCCTGTCACTTCTCCCTCTGTAGGTTGAATTTCTTTCCTTATTCTACTCCACATAAGGTCTTCTTTCTTTGCATCCTAATACAACATATGAACACTTTAGTCTATACCTCCCTCTGAACATACAGGTAACATGTCTCCATTCCTATCCATCTATCCACCCATAATTCTTCTGTATACAACCTGCCATAGATTTTCTCCTTCCCATTCTATTCCAACATGTCTTTTCAGAATGATTCCTTAGTCCACAAAACTTACAAGGGTGTAGATACCAACACAATTCCTTTTCATGTCCATGCCTATTACAATGTGAACAAAACATACCTTTTTTGCTTTGATTTGATTTAAAGTTTGCCATAACCTCCTTAGCTCTGTCATATCCAATCCCTTCACTTCTTGATCTGATCACTGGTTAATAGGTTCTATAATTCCTTGCTGCTGCTTTCCCATTCCTTGTCCTTCATATCCCATTCTTTGCATGATTTTGAAACCAATACCATCACCAACCACTCCAGGTTTAGTCACATTGTCATCTTCATCATCACTTCCTAAAGAAACTTCTATATCATCACACAAATCATTAGTATCACAAGAAACATCACACAATACAGGCTTAGATCTTAAATTTTCATTCTCTTTTCTAAATGCTACAAGTGAATACTCTAACTGATTAACTTGTTCTTTCAAATATGATATTTCATTTTTCTACAAACTATTTTCTTTCTTCAATTCTTCCAAACTTTCTTTTAGATCTCTGTTCCTTTCTTCCACCCTTCCAAACAACTTGAATCCTTCTTCCAATTCTGCAAATTTCTTTTCAACATCTTCAAACAGTTTCAGCTCTGCCTCTAGGTCTTCATTTCTGCTTCTTACATATTTTAATTCTTCAAGGACTTCAAACTTGTCTCCTCCAAGATCTTTCATCTTCTCTAACAATTCTAAATTACACTTCTTGATTTCGCACAATTCTCCTTTCAAAATATCCTTTTCGCATAATAGGGTTTCATTTTCTTTCTTCATCCTTTTTCCAATCTTTCCCATCTGAAACAAATTAGATAAACAACTAAACTTGAAAACTTACTAAATCTTTCCTACCTTGATCTTCTTCAGTGATGACAATTGTTACTTTTAGGGTTTCACACAACACTTTATCAGATTTACCACTTCTTGCAGATTCGCAACTAGCCCAGTAGATTCGAAACCAGCTCTAATACCACTTGATGCAATCAAGGTAGGAGGGTTCGGTGAGGGACTATCCAACCTTACAGCCTTATCCAAACAACATCATGATCATAAAGATATGCAACTAAAATTTACAGTTAAATAACAGAAAGACAAAAGATATTCTTGAACACACAACACAAGATGTATCATGGGAAAACCCTAACAGGGAAAAACCCAGCCTTCAAAGATCATTCTTCCTATATTATACTTCAAATTAAATTACACATGCCTCAAGGGATTTACAGATGCTAGTCCACAACCTAGGAATTACAAAAGATTCATACAACAACTCAATTCTCTGCCCTGCAAGTCATTTTGCTTCCTGCTTTACCTTCTACTCTGCTCTGCTACTCCTTCGGATCAAAACAACTTCAGATCTTGCTTCATATCTTTGTGCTATCGATCACTACCTTCTAACAATCCTTTTTATATCATCCGTAAACTTTCAAATCATCATCAAGTCGGCCTAATTGCAACAGCTAGTTTAAGGTAACGTGTACACAGAATAGGTCGGGCCTAAACATAAGGCACAACTCCACAAATGCATAGAACTTCACGTGGACCCCATTGAAGGTTAGCGGGGTCCTAAAACTTCATCGACCAATTCCCCTTTTCACTCTGCAAGTCACGAGATTGATCTGCAAGCTGATTCCACTTCACTAAACACAGTCGGCTTTGTTCTGTCAGAACAGTCGATCTTTAAACAACGATAACTTTCTAGAATCAAAGCCAAAAAATCTAAATTCTTGATATGTTGTAACTTCCTATGTCTAGATGCTAAGTCCAGGTTTGCAGCCTCTCATATTTAAAATTTGGCATCTCCCAGTTCATTGTCTCAATACTCTATTTTCACTGTCAACTGTCTTGAATTCTTCTGGATGCTCCTGCATCAAATGCCTAGATGATATTAGTAATACCATCCTAATTCAAGGGTTTCAACATGAAATGAAAATTAGACAAATTTCCACTATGCAATTGAAGCAAGCAAGGCAGAAGGGCTGTCAAATGTTTGTAGTTAAGATGGACGAGTTAGATGAGAATAGAGAAGTGAGGGAAAACTCTAAGGAATCCTCAATAGAAGCATAACCTTTTCTCCACAACTTTCAGGATGTATTCCTTGAAGATCTTCTAGGTCTACCCCAAGAAGGGCTTTTGATTTTTTTTCTATTGATATTATTCCTGGATCTGAATTGGTGTCGAAAGCACCTTATCATATGACCACCACTAAGCTAAGGGAGCTAAAATCTTAAGTTCAGGAGTTGTTGGCAAAGGGATTGATTAGACCCAGTGTTTTTCCATGGGGAGCCCCAGTAATTTCTTTTAAGAAGAAAGATGACACTCTACACCTTTGTATAGATTATAATATGCTCAATAAAGCAATGATAAAGAATAAGTATCCTCTACCATGTATAGATGATCTCTTTGATCAAATGCGAGGAGCAACTATGTTTTCTAAAATTGACCTAAGGTCAGGATATCATCAGTTGAGACTGAAGGATGAAGACATTCATAATACTACTTTTAGGACGAGTTATGGGTATTACAATTTCATGGTCTTACCTTTTGGGTTGACCAATGCCCTGGCAGCCTTCATGAATTTGATGAACAATGTCTTCAGAGATTGTTTAGACAAATTTGTTTTGGTGTTTTTAGATGATATTCTCATCTATTCTCATAATGAGGAAGAGCATTTACAACACTTGCAAATAGTTTTGCAATGGCTCAGAGAGAACAAACTATATGGAAAGCTATCCAAATGAACTTTCTTTTAGAAAGAAGTGCAGTATTTAGGCCACATCATTTTTGCAGAGGGATTTGCAGTAGACCCCTCGAAGATAAAGGCTATTCTAGAACGGCATGCACCTAAAAATGTGCATGAAGTGCGTAGTTTTATGGGATTGGTAGGATACTATAGGAAGTTCATATTAAACTTTTCTAGAATTGCTCATCCCATCACTTCCTTGAAAATGAAGGGAAAATAATTTGAATAGTTTAGTAAGTGCAAAGAGGCCTTTAATATTCTCAAGGAGAAATTGACTTCGACACCAATTATTAGAGTGCAAGACCCAGAGGGTCATTTTGTTATTGTGACTGACGCTTCAGGAGAAGGGTTGGGTGGAGTGCTAATACAAGAAGGCCAAAGTGTGACCTGTGAATCTAGGAAGTTGCGATCCTATGAGAGGAATTATGCTCCTCATGATCTAGAACTAGTGGCAATTATACATACCCTCCAAGTATGGAGGCATTACTTGTTAGGGAAGTGATTTTAACTAAAATCTAACAATCAAGTTTGAAGTACATCTTCACGCAACCAAACCTTAATGCCTGACAAAGAAGATGGTTAGAGCTTATCTTTGACTATGATTTTGAGATTAATTATTCTTAAGGGCAAAGAAAATTGAGTAGCTGATGCCTTAAGCCATAGAAGGCATATTGCAACAATAGTATTAGTGCACTCTAATTTTTGAGCTTAGGTACTGAAGAATTTAGCCAGAGATGAATATTATGAGTAGATTCTGAAATCTCTATCATAAAATCCCCAAGATACAAGGTATGAAGGGTTTTATTTTGAACTTGATGGATTGTTAAGGTATAACAACTGAATTTATGTTCCAAATTAGGGATATTTGAGAAGCATTGTGTGGAAAGAAGTGCATTTTGTGCCATATTCAGGTAACCATGGAGTGACAATTTTTTTGGCTAATTTGAAGCTATTGTATTTTTGGAAGGGAATGAAGAATGATGCCGCAAGATTCATGGTAGGGTGTCTAGAATGTCAGTGAGTTAAGGCTGAACATCAGCACCTGACAGGGCTCTTGTATCCTCATGACTTTTAGAACACTCTGATATATTGAGAGGGGGGTGAATTTTTTGAAAATAGGGCAAACAACTGAGAGGGGGGTGAATCAATTGTCACAAAACTTTTATCTTTTCTTACAACTTAAACTTCTTTACCACTTATTAACAGATGAATGATATAACCATGAAAGCATGAATTAATAACATATGAGCAGAAACAAATCAACACACATAACACCAGGATTTTTATGTGGAAACCCGGTTAAGGGAAAAACCATGGTGGGGGTTAACCCACAAGAATTTATACTCTGTTAAAAGTATTACAAATGGGGAAGGCACATGCCTTTAGGGTGCACTGCCTAGAGCTCACTGCTCCAAGAGGCTCACTACCTACAGAAATGATTAAAAGAAGATTACAGAGTGTTTGAACTGATGAATAACATCTACAAATGTAAAAATGAAGTTTCGGTTAAGCACAAAATACTGATCTTACACACTTCATCCTTATTCTACCCTGTTTCACTCTTCAGCCATAATCTGAGCTTAGATCTTCACCTTCGCACTTCTTTCTACCCTTTTTTGCACTTACTCCATTATCACATCACAATCACACACCAAAACACTCGAATCCATTGGCTATATATATCCACATCAAGGAATTCAATCAACTATAGTCAGTTTTAAGAAAACTTAGAACATTTGTTAAGAACTCTGCTCTATCAGCTAAATCCATGCACAATCAACAATATGGACCAAAAACTTGTGTTCTCAAATCATCAATTATGTTGGCCAATACCACTAGTTATCACAAATTACTTAACCAACAACTTTTCTTCATCCGGACCAAGATCAAATACTAGGTCGGCCTGTTCTTCTTCTGACTGTACTAACTAACTAGAACCCGATACTCAGATGCTTATAACTTTTGAATCCTTCATCACCGGAGGCTAAATTCCTAGATTTAGATAGTATTGACAATCCTTATTACTCCCTTAGATCCACAACGCACTGTGATTTACCACCGGAGAGATCCAGACCAAGATACTGGACCCTGTCACATGCTCTGTTTTTGACTACCCGGACTTAGACAAATCCTCACTCTGACTTCCGGTATGAAAAAATTATGTGATGCAGATGTGTAAGATAGTCTTAGTTGCCATCAATGACAACACCTGTCATGCATAGCAATGTCTCTTGCCAACAGAATCAGTATATCCTTCAATTAAATCCAATTCAACATTATCAACAAAAACTTTCTACTGCCTTAAATAGATAAATGGATAATGAAGCAATTCAAAACATAATCACACAACCATAACACCTAATTTACATGGAAAACCCTAGAAGGGAAAAACCACGATGAGCAAGCTGCTTGGATATACTATCCAAATCTAGCCTCACAAATAAAAACAAGATTTACAACAAGTGTTATAGGCTAAAACCCAAAGGATGCTACAAATCCCTA
Organism: Cunninghamia lanceolata; assembly: GCA_027924645.1. Lineage (NCBI taxonomy): Eukaryota > Viridiplantae > Streptophyta > Pinopsida > Cupressales > Cupressaceae > Cunninghamia > Cunninghamia lanceolata. The sequence continues at coordinate 8,174,530 of BSBN01000209.1, forward strand.
TAGTGCTACAACACTTACAAAAGGAGGCAACAACCTCTATACAATAAACTTGATAAAATCCACTAAACAATTACCTCCGCAGCATCAACACCCTTCACACTAACATATATCTTCAACACCTCTGCTCAACCCACTCTGCTACTTCCATACTACACATACTCCCTTTTCACACTCGCACACACATCCTCACACACTCTTACAACCACACACTTTTCACATCAAACATGATCTTTCATTTATATCCTCCATAAGATTCAAAAATTTTCTCCTTCGTCAGCCAAGATGAAACGTGTAGCATATAACGTGCAATGACCACAACAAGTTGGCATATGAAATCATGTAGAAGTCCAATGTAGTTCAAGCCAAGTGATAAATAGGATCTATTCTATCTTTGTACACATCTCCACACTACCATACACACTTCTAAGCACACAACACAATCACCGAAACACATAAAATCTACCCAACTTACTTTATCCTCCCTTTCATTAGCTCCAGACCTAAAGCAGTATTGGAGAAACCAAGTAACAACATGCAGATCACTTTAAAAACATTATATGACTTGAAAACACATTCTCAAACATTCCTTTCTTTAATTTATGAATCTTCTTTCTGGCACAAACAAACAGGCACTAATCCCAGTATTACTTGCAAACTTTGAATACATAGTCTTGAAATATATCTTTGAAAAATAAAATTGTGATACACTTCAATACTTGAAACTCGGAAAGAAAAAACATACAAACCCTTCGAACTCATCTTCCAAATAGCAAAGCTAAATAATGTAATGTGGTGAAATGCAGTTGCTTTCATATTCTCCTCCTGACAACCCTAATCAACAATATGATATGTCTTTGCTCTGCTGACTCCAGAGAACCTCTGCAGTCTCTTGAGAACCTCTGCAGTACAACTTATCATTTGAAACTTGAACCATGCATACCTTTCACCTTTATCCATCTATCCTTCAAGCTGCAAGATCACATCTTCTAATGTGGAGAAATGCAGAGGATTTCTCTAACTCTTTCTGACTACAACAATACTGAATCATTGTATTTACTCTGCTAGCTCTAGAATCTTCAGTGGTAACTTCTATTCTCTAAAATTAGGAACATACATACTTCACACCTGTCTCTGTCTAACTTCTAAACTGCAAGGCCATAACATCAACTGTGAAGGAATGCAAAGCATTCTATCGAGCTTCTTCAATGCAACTTTCAGTACCTTGGACCGTCTGAAACCTTTTACACTTTCTTTCAAATCTTAAGCAATGCTTTTCATCAAAAAACAATAAATACAACATTCACCATATCAGAGACTACAATTACAACACCATACACAACAATCATAACTCTTTTCAACACAGACAAGAAACCACAACTTCATATCAGTCTACTCTTCAACCTGTCAACTTTCACCTATCCATGAACTTCAAAACCTAAGGTACAACTGTGTATAGATGATACTGATCCAATAGTATGCACATGACTTTCATCACCATCTTCTTCACTTCAAAACACCTCTGATCATCACTCCTTTTTTCGCTTCTCTGAACTGCTCCTTTGTTTGCTCCTTTGAACTCTTACACTATTGACATCACATGCAACCTTCCACAACATTTCTTTGTTGACATCAATGACAACACATATGCAACAATCTCCCCCTTTGGCATTCATGGCAACACTTGAGCTGATATGCAAATTTCTCCCCCTTTGACATTAAGGGAAAAGGGCTAGTGGTCTTCCTCTATACCTAAAAAATATACAAGCTCCCCCTATCTACACTAACCGTATCTTCCTCCTTTGTCTCTTTCTACCTGCTCCCCCTAAGAGGTAGCCTCCATCAATCCAGGGATAAAAATGTATCTTGAACTGCTCCCCTTGGACAAATGCACATTCTATGCATCTAGTTAGAAGGAGGGGCAACAACTGCTAACTTCTATATGAGATATTCAAATGTGTCCTTAGAAAGTGACTTTGTAAAGAGGTCTACAACCTGATCCTTTGTAGATACATATTCCAGTTTTACCTCTTGATTTGCAACCTTCTATACTTGATAGATATATGCTTGGTTCTAAAATGCATCATTGGATTCTTTGAAATATTTATGGCACTTGTATTGTCACAAAGAATAGGAATGGGTTCATCATACACTACCTTTATATCCTTCAATGTTTACTTCATCCACAATACTTGATTGCAACATGATGTTATAACTATATACTCTGCTTCTGCTGTTGATAAGGACATTAAACCTTGCTTCTTTCTAAACCATGAGACCAATATGTCTCCTAAAAACAAATCTCTACCACTGGTACTTCTATCATCAACACTGGTAGCCCAATCTACATTAGTATAGGCACTCAAGGAAAAGTCATCATCCTTTTGATACCACAATCCATATTCTAGAGTACTCTTCAAATATCTGAAGATCCTTTTGACTGCTTTCACATGTGTTTCTTTTCGATCAACTTGAAATCTTGCTACCATGCAAACAACCTGCATAATGTTAGGCCTTGATGTTGTTAAGTACAGTAGGCCTCCAATCATTGACCTATACAAACTCTATTCAGCCTAAGGTGACTCATCATGTTTTATCAAATGACTACCTATTACCATAGGAGTACTCACTGGTTTGCAATCTTCTATACCAAACTTCTTCAACATCTCCTTGACATACTTTGCTTGAGAGATAAATATATCATCTGATTGAGCAATTTGGATTGCAAGAAAGAATGATAGCTCACCTATCATAGACATTTCAAATTCCTTCTGCATCTCTTAAACAAACTTTTTACACATTTCATCATTGCCACCAAAGATTATATCATCAACATACACAACAACTATTAGAATTTGTTCATCCTCAATTTTGATAAAAAGATTACTATCTGTGATACCTTTCTTGAAGCCCTGCTGGAGTAAGTACTTGTCCAACCTTGCATACCAAGCCCTAGGAGCTTATTTGAGACCATACAAAGCCTTCTTAAGTCTGCATACCATGTTTGGGTCTTCTAATAACTGAAATCCATCAGGCTGCTCTATGTAGACTTCTTCTAGCTCACCATTCAAGAATGCAGATTTGACATCCATTTGATATACCTTGAAACCCTTATGAACTACAAATGCAAGAAACATCCTGATTGCTTCCATTCTTGCCACCGGAGAAAATGTCTCCTCAAAATCAATTCCTTCCACTTGTGAATATCCTTTGCAAACTAGGCCTTGTTTCTCACCACTTCTCCATCTTCCTTCAATTTATTTCTGAACACCCATTTTGTTCCTATCATATTTTTGTCTGCAGGCCTAGGCGCTAATTCCTAAGTTTGATTTTTCTCTATCTGATTTAGTTCCTCTTCCATTTCTTGTATCCATCCTTCATCCTTGCTAGCCTTAGCAAAAGTTTTAGGTTCTACTCTTGACAGTAAAGAAAAGTTTACCTATTCATTTGCTCTTGTAAATCTTCTTCTCTACACTCCTTCATTCTTGTCTCCAATTATCTGATCTTCTGAGTGATTCTTCTAAACATATTTGGCAGGAGTCTTGGTAACCTTCTCTTGTGTTTCTTCCTTTTCTTCAACTTCTTCTTCTTCTTATTTTATGTAAGCATGTTCATCTGACCAACAATTTTCTTGTTCATATGTGATTTGATGTGACTCTTCATCAACCCTAACATTTGCACTCTTAACTATCTTCCTCAATCTTTTAATGTAGCATTTGTAAGCTTTGCTCCTAGTTGAGTATCCAAGAAAGATTCCTTCATCAAATCTTGAGTCAAATTTTCCCAAGCCTTCTTCATCTCTTTTAATGTAGCATTTGCTTCCAATAACTCTAAAGTACTTGACATATGTTGGTATTCCATACCATAGCTCATAAGGAGTCTTGGTGTTGTTCACTTTTAGTTGTCCTCTATTAAAAATGTAGACAACAGTATGGACTACTCCTTCCAATATGTATCAGACCACTTAGCTTCACTCAACATTATTCGTGACATTTCTTGAACTGTTCTATTCTTTCTTTCCACTACTCCATTTTGCTGAGGTGTTCTTGTAGCAAAAAAGTGCCTCTTTATTCGATGTTCTTCACAATACTCCTCAAACTCAATTGATGTAAAATCTCCACCACTACCAGACCTTAAACAATTGATTCTAGCATTCATTTCATTTTCAACCATTGATTTGAAAATCATAAGCCTATTGAAGGCTTCTGATTTATCTTTCAAAAATGTAACCCATGTCATCCTAGAGTAGTCATCAATGAGCAACATAAAATATTGCTGAACTTAGAGACTCTTTGTCCGGGTTGGTCTGCACAAGTCAGTATGGATTAATTCCAATGGCCCTCTAGAAGAATACTCCTTGGTCTTGAATCTTATCCTTGTCTGCTTCCCAAACTAACATTCTTTGCATAAGGTGCTCGTAGGCTTGATAATCTTTGGCATGTCTCTAACTGCTTGTATGGAATTGGTCTTCACAAGATTGCCAAAGTTGATATGTCCCATCCTTTTGTACCACAACCATCATTCATTTGTCTATCCTAGAAGACAACTTATTTCATTAACACCCTTTATGTTATACAAGTTGTTCTCTATCCTAGAACCTTCTGCCACATTTAGCAAACTTTGCTCTTCTGATTTAACACCCTTGATGATGAAATATAAGATTGTATCCTTTGCTGCACATCTGACTTACACTGAGAAGATTGTGCTTGAGACCTTCTACATAAAGACCATCTTCTATCCTAGATTTATGATCAATACTTATGGTGCATTTTTCCATAAATCTTTGCAGATGAGTTATCTCCAAACCTGACTGATCCACCATTCCACTTAACAAGATTGATGAATTTGCTCTTATCACCTGTCATGTGGCTTGTACATCCACTATTTATTACCCAAATATTTTCTTGCCCTTGAGCATGAAATGTTGTTTGGACAATCATTGATTTTCAACTTCATTGTTTGTGTCCTGTCTTTTGGAAGAGTCACTCTCCTTGTCTTCCCAGCAACATCTGTCATTTGAGATTCTGATTTTGTTAATCCACTCCTACAATATCTTGCTATGTGTCCAAAATTGTTGCAAATATGACATACCACAATGACATCTAATAATGAAGCAAGAGGATTCCTACTTACAAAATTTCTTCTATTCATTCCATACTTGCAATCCACAACATTATGACCATATTTATTGCAGATAAAACAATAATGAAAAAATGCATGATTAAATCTGTTTATGGAGAATTGTCTTGCATGAAAAGGTCTTCCTTGAGGCATGATGAGATCTGCTTAGGGCCATCTGGACTTCCATATTTTGCTTTCTCCAATTCTCTTTTGAGTGACATAATTTCTTTCTCAAGTTTTGTGCATTCATTTGTCTTAGTTTCAATTAGAGATTTTTGTTCTTTGACCATTTTTCTTGCAAATTCCAACTCTTTATACTTTCATGAGCCCTTCTTCATCTTTCTTACAAAGTTTCATTCTTCTTCCTTAGATTCACTATGTTAACTAGATGTTCCTTCTCTCTTCATAGCTTTGAAAGTAGCTTCTCTTTTGGATGTACCTTGGACTTCATTTCTCATCTCATAGGCAGTGACGGACCCAAACAACTCTTCCATGGTAAGTTTCTTCATGATCTTTGGCTTCTTCAATAGTAGAAGCTTTTGAATCAAACCTGTGAGGGAGAGTTCTTAGGACTTTCTTCACAACTACTGACTCATCCACATCTTCACCTAGCCCTTTGATTCCATGACAACTTCATCCACTCAGAGAAAATAGCTAGCAATGTTTTCATCTTCTTTCATCCTTATATTCTCAAACTGTTGTGCCAAATCATTTTTTTTGCTTCATTAAGGCATTTTGTGAGAGTTTGGAAAATTTGTCGTCAAAAAGTAAAAAAGTCAAAATTTCTAAAAATAGAAAGTTTCTAAAAATAGACACATCAATTTTAGGTTTTTTGGGTTTCTTGAGATACAAATGCTGGCAAAATTTTCTAAAATTAGAAAGTTTCTAAAAATATAATCTCTAATTTAGGAGTCCTACCTGATTATGATTGGCTGATGTTGCTTCATGATCAAGGTGGTCTAGACAAAATTTGCAAAAGGTTGAGTTTTCTCTACTAGGTCAATTCTGCTTTTTCAGAAGGTGAAGCATGAACTTTAAGGCCATTAATGGAGGAAGTTCATTTGCCAAGGGTCAAATTCAAGATTTCAGTGCTGTTTGGAGGGTGAAGAACTTTTGAGCAACTGACGACCAATGAAGAATAGAAAACGAAGCATGATGAATCCGAAAAATAAAGAAAAGTTGAAAGAAGCTAAAATTTGGCTAAGTCTGGGCTTCCTAGGTGCCCCTAGAGGCCAGGGGTGCCCAGTTTGTCCAAAGATATTTTTTTGTGTTTTCTTAGAAAATGTTAAAAAGGACCTTGTCAACCCACTTCCGAGTGGTTAAAATTAGTCAAATTCAGTCAACAGGCCCAAAAAAGCTAGGGTTCATCTTAGATATGCTCAGGCTATCCAGTCCACCCTTCATACAGTGACAATTGTTTGACAGATCATGGGATTCGATGACAGAAGGCAGTTGCCAGCATGCAAAATGAGGAAACCGCAGAAGAAGTTGAAAATTATCAAAAAATTTATAAGGCATGAAAATCCAGGCACCCTTGGAGGCTAGGGGTGCCCAACATTCCTAGAGTTAGACTATTTTTTAGTATTTTCTAGAAAATTGCAAATCTTCCTTCGTCAGCCCAGTCAGATTCACATAAAATTAGTTTGATCTAGTTTTTGAGGCAAGTAGAAGGTACAATTAATTTAGTTTTCATTAGGCTTGCCTGATTACCTGATCATCAGTCTTAGTTTTGTTCCAGTAGACGAGATTCAACATCTGAATAGGATCCCATAGTCACCGGAACGTGCACGAAAAATGAAAAAAGAGAAAAGTTTGAAAATCTTAGAAAATGACTAAGGCATGAGATCCTAGGCACCCCTATCTAGTATGGGCACCTGGGTTCTCTAGAGATAGGAAATTTTGTGTCCCAATGATGTCTCCTTCCAACCATTTCCTGATCTTCATCTGACGATGATTTCTAGGAATCAAAATTGTAGTCAAACGTTGTTAGATTGTTAGTTCGAGGCTGGGGATCAAATCAGAATTGATAAAAATTCAAAATACCATGATCAGTCATCTTTTTCAGTCAACGGTGACAGTTTTTCGTCTTGTTGAAGTCAGAGGCAGGCCATGCCGGAGTCAGAATGAGTGCAAAAGTTTCAAAACGAAGGAAAATTGGCTAACACTTTTGTAACCTCACATGTTTGATGATATCATCAAAGTAGAAACTTTTTCATCATCCTCACATGTGAGCCTTAGGCAGCTATAAAATAGGAATTCATCCTATGTGAGCATATCAACTTGGATTTTTGCTCAAGGAGTTTCTATCTTCGTGGATAAGCTTCAAGATTTGTGCTTTCATAAAGAAAGCTACTTTTTTCACCTTAAGTTCTATAACACAAGCCTTTGGCCTCCTTTATTCATTATTTTTGTAGGTTGCATCCAGAGGAGAAGAACATCATTTTCTTCTCATGAAGATTTAAGAAACCCAAATAGTGTGCTTTTTCAGTGTTCTTCGTGGTTTCGAGATTGGGAAGCACAGAGGCATGCTTTTTCAAGTTCCATTTTTCTAGGGCATCATTTTTTAGAAACAGAGTCAGAGCCTTTTTAGTTATCATTGAAATGGGTTCATCTGGAATCATGTCCTCTTGAAGATTGGAAAAATTTAGTTTTCCTAAAATCTACTTTTTTGCCGCTTTTTCAAGAAATCCTCTGCTTTTTTAGAATCTGACGATTTGGGTTGCTTCAGAACGAGTTTGTCTATAAAACCCACGTGTCAGCTTTTTTTTTTCAAAATCTACTTTTTAAAAGAAATTAGTAAATAGTTTTTAGCCTTTTGTGCAAAATATTTCCAAACATAGGCATGTTCACAGGTATTCTTCAAGTTTTTCAGTATGCAATACTCTCCAATAGAAATCAAGCCTAAAATGACGTTGGTTCATGATTACCTGAGAACCATCGAGATAGATTTGCATAAGGTTCTTCCAATATTCAATTTGTAGGCTTTAGAAGACGTAGGAAACATCACCATCAGGAATTTGAGTCACTCTGGATTGCTTGTAGTAGCTTCATTCCCCGTCACAATGCAAAGCATTGAATTCGTAATCACTTGTACTAAGCATTACAATTTAGTTACAAGGGAAATTCAATCAGCAAATGGGCATGTACTCTGTAGCCTTAGGCCTAATGACATTGAGATTTATGTTTCTCAACACCAGCGTGGAAGGAGAACTTCGTCATTTATATTGAAGAATGCAAGAAGGTGTGGCATAATGACAAGGAAAAATATCAGAAAAGAATTGCTCAAAAGTAGCTGAAAGAAAAGCAAAATGTTTTGCCAAAGAATAGACGTGGAGAGTTCAAGGAAGAATACACGATAATGATTACTCTGCTGAATTAGGTCACAGGTCAAGCAGAGGCCAATAAATTTCAGCTTTGGATGTTTTACATCATCTCCTAGATTGTTGACATAACAGGACACTATGACTAGTTAGCACTGATCAATGATAGTCTCCACCATCAGATAATTGATTTTCAAAGGGCCCATGAATTCCACATGATGTCATACCTTGTATACCTAATGGCCTTTCAAGGTTAGTTTAGGGGTTTGAATATTGTTGGAACTCTGGGAATTCAACATATATATCACCATTACCTGCAGTTAGAGTTTTCAGAGGTCGAATGACATTATAGGAAGGTAAATGATGCATTCCTTATGCATGCAGTACAAGATCTTGATAATGAGTTGCATATATGGTTTTCAGCTGATGTGAGATCAACAATGGCAGAATGGGCTGATTAGTTTATCTAGTTTCCCACTTTTTCCTACATCAGGGTATATGGCTTCTCAGGAGAGCCAGTCATGCTACCAAGATATCCTATGGATGAGGTAGCATTCATGGAGTTTTTGAGGCAGGCCTATGAAGTTCACTCATTTTTGCGTAGCAGGTGCAAGGTGGCTTTTAGTTTTCTAGTTGGGATGGGTATATATAGATGAAGATCTGGAGCAGATGCCAAAGTAATTGGTGGTGAATTGTCCAAGTATGGCCTCAAGTCATTTGACAAGAGGTTTTCATATGATCCCCATGGTGTTTTTGCAGCACACCTTGGTCAGAATTGTGTACATGTGCCTGTTGTTGAAGATTTCTGGGCTAATTGTGTAGATGAATTCAAAGTGTGGAAATGTAGCTATAGTAGGTTTATCTTTCAACAGTTGACTGATATCTTATCAGAGGATGTAGAGGGCTTGTCAGATGATGATGGTTAAGTTCTACTTCCCATGTATTTTAGAGATTAGGTCAAGTAAAAGCCACTATCACAAGTTAATTGGTCTACCAAAGAGAACACTTCAATTGAGGAAAGAATGAGCTGGGTTGTCAAGAACAATATGATATTCTTGAGCAATAAGAAGAAGTTGAGAGTAGCCATTCCGATTGCAGAGCTGCCAGTTGTTCAATCATATGTACCTTCCACTTCCAAACTGAAACCAAAGGTTAAGGTTATGAGCATTCCTCTAGAAGGAATGCAGATGGCCAAGTTGAAGAGGAAAAAGGTTGAGTCTCCAGTCCATATTCAACAGGAAGAGTTAGTAGTTGCATCAGAAGTTTTAGCTAAATCAACACCGCATGTTGAAACAATGCCTTCAGTTCATGTTTCTCCACCTCCATCACCGAGGCCTTCTCCCATTCATATAGATTCAAAACCAAATTCACCAATTCATAGTACTGCAACACACATTGATTCATCAGGAGTTGATGGAACTGGAACCCAGCCTCCCAAGGAAGTTAGCTCGTCTTGGCTTGAGAACATCTTGGGCAGGAAGAGGAGAAAGCCTTCATATCAGTTGAACTTCACAGAACTTGATAGTGTCTACCAAGATATACCAAAGAATAAACTTAAGAAGCAAGTTCACATGGAGAAGAATGCTGATGGAGAGATTATTCTTGAAACTACAACACTGCCGAAAGATAAGAACGTCAATGAGATTGAGGTTGATGACTTCAAGGTGGTCAGAGTCTTGGTAGAAGTACCTGGCACATGGATGTGAATCTCTTTAAGGTTGCGGTAGATAATCTGAAGGAGAGAGTGTTGAAGGATGGAGAAGATAAAACAACCATCAAGGCTAAAAATAAGCAGTTGCAGTAATATATTGCCAATCTTCTTCATGGCACTTCACAGGCCACCTTATTGCTTCCTCAGATTCTGGAATCACCGGTCGATCAACAACAGCTAAGTCAGTTGGTCATTTACGAGAGGCACATGAAGGATTGGGTGGAAGAGTTTGTAACTAAAGGCAAATATGTACTTTCACAGATCTATCAATTGAAATACAATGCTCATGATCTGCGTCAGGGAATTTAGGGGTTTCAACAGAGTATGGCTGAGGACAAGATGATATTTGAGATCATAATATCTAACTTGAAGATATCATATGATTTCGTTGATTCAACATAAAATAAGAAGAAGGTTTCTACTTGGAAAGGACAGTATATTTTCACAGTAAAAACCCATGAGAGGATATCCTCAGAGTTAGCAGAATGGAGGGAAAAGGTGGTAAGTGTTCTCAAATTTGTGAGGTCTTTTGTTTCTCAGATCTTGTGCTCATACGAGAGAGAAGATGGTGCCCTGTATGATCTCAGTGAAGTACAGACAGAATTCCAGACTCTCATCTGTGATCTCAGTGCTGGCAAGATGAATCATTTTGCTGCTATGACAGTAAAATTTGATAAAGTTGTGGATGAAGTTCATGAATTCCTACAAATGGTTGCAGATGGTGAAGAGATGTTAGAAAATCAAAATATCATCTTGGAAAGTATCAGTTTTCCTGACAACAAAGTGGTTACTAGCTTTTTGGAGGATATTGTTTCCCAAATTATTAGTGGGTGATGTCACCAATGGAGCAGTGATATAGATGAGGATGGGACTCAAAAAGCAACTTTAACTCAATGATTTCGATTTAAAGCATTTGCTTTCATTCAAAGCTTATCCATCCTTTTAAAAGAAAAATCACTTTGTAATAGTTGGAGCTTTCTTTTCTTTAAATCAAATTATTTTAAAGTGGGTGTTAGGAGAATCTTTTGTCTAGAATAGAAATAAAGCTTGTGAGTTGGCAAGTTAGTTAGCTAGGATCAAGGAGATTTTAGGGTTCCCTACTCCTTTGATTTGTGTATAAATAAGGGCAGCCTTACCCATTGTTGAGTAATGGTAATTGTGATAGCAAAATTTACTGAGCCTATTCTTGCCTGCAAATTGTTATTCAAGTGCTTGTTCACCTTGTGTCATTTGTAATCCAGTGTTTGATCACATATTGCATGCCTGTCTTTGCTACAATATTTCTATCCTGGAGTTGTAATAGATTCTTGATATATTGAGAAAGGAAATCTCACGCCTTCCATTGCTCTGATTCTCTATCTCATGTTCATTTAGTTTATCGTCATATTTGTTGCTTGCATGTTCTTACTTTCAGTTTACATCTTAAAAGTACAATGAGTCTTCAGATGTGATCTGGAATAAGTTTATTTGAGCTTTTGTGTTAACAAATGATTCCCTATTTACTTTTGATTCCTGAGCTCTAAATTTACTTGGGTGGTCAAAAGCGTCATTTAGTTTAGGCCTAGCTATAGTTAGAAGTTAAAAGAAAAACCTCTGCTGCAGTGATAGAGTTTTATAACCTTGTGCTCGTAGCTGAGAATAAAAAAGATATGCAAATTTAGTTTATTTATCTTTAAAGCAATCATCGACAAAGAGGGAACTTCCCCTCCTAATTCGAAGAGCAGGTTATCTACACATAGTTGTCCGTTTCCAACTCGCATTCCAGAGGTGCGAATTGAAACACCAACACAAACATTGCTCTATAAGTTTTTAATCTTGCTTACTTTACACTATCATTTCCTTCATAGAGATTCTTGATTTTATCCCATATCTCCTTGGTTGTCTTACACTGCACTAGCTTGACAAGTTCTAAACTTGTTAATCCAATTAAGATAACATTCTTTGCTTTAGCATTGTTTTCATGAGCTTTCTTCTCATCTAAATTTGTAATGGGATGAATAGATTCAGTATAAGCATCCTTTACAGCTCTCCAAACATCATACCCTAGAGAGGTGAGATAGGCTTCCATCCTTACACTCTAGAAAGCATAGTTACTTCCATCAAATACCGATGCTTTAGAAGAGGACTCTCTTTGAGCCATGTGTTCTACTCTAAGATCTACCTTTAGTTGCTAGGCTACACCAAGGAACTTAGCTCTGATACCAATTGTTAGAACACTTTGATATACTAAGAGGGGGGTGAATCAGTATATCCTTCAATTCAATCTAATTCAACTTTATCAACAAAAACTTTCTACTGCCTTAAATAGATAAACATATAATGAAGCAATTCAAAACATAATCACACAACCACATAACCACAACACCATATTTACGTGGAAAACACTAGAAGGGAAAAACCATGGTGAGCAAGCTGCTTGGATCTACTATCTAAATCTAGCCTCACAAATAAAAACAAGATTTACAACAAGTTTTATGGGCTACAACCCAAAGAAAGCTAGAACTCCCTAATACATTATTTTATGTCTTTGTAACATCAGAAAATGTTCCCTTGGGGGATTTTCCCTCATAAGGTTTAGCTCTCGGGTCTTTTATTTGCATTTAGGACATATTACATCATAATTTGACATCCCGATGAAATGATCCCTAAGTTTCATGACAAATGGGACCTAGGGGGATCCCTTGTACCTAACCCTGACAAAAATAGGGGGGAGAACTTGGGCGCCCGTGCCCTAGTCCTGCCCTATTTTGGGTCAATCCCAAATTTTGAGTGTCGGCTTGTGACTGTTATTTGGGTCCTATGCCGACACGGTAAGTTTGAATTACGAAATTCTTGGCGGGAGTGTTTGTAGTTGCATATAAAAGCATGTTTAGGTATTCATTTGTAAACTAGATGGCTATTGTGAACTTTATGCATTCTAAAGGTGATTCAAGGCATTCATTGCATGGCAAGAGCATATTTGTACTGTCTATGTGTTTGTATTTATAGATTTGAGCATTCATCTCTTCATGGAATGAAGAGCTTCTTCCTCCCATGAGATCTTCACTACAAGGTGGCATCATTTGTGTTTTTGAGCATTTACCATTTGATTTTTGCCTCTGCCTCACAAGGGCACGCACTCTCTATCTGACAACAGTGTTTGAAAGACTTGAATGTCTCTTCGAGGCTTGACTGAGGCAAGCCTCTAAACACCAAAACCCCCTCCCAAAGTTTTCATGATTGCAGGTTACAGGTTGAAGATACAGGAAAAGTGGAGTTGCAGGAGGGCATTATAGAGTGTCAAATTTGCAGATCAGAGTTGAAAACAATACCCTAGACTTGGGCGCCCACTCTTTAGTCCTCTGGATTCTATGACAGGAAAATCTCTATGACAGCAGGAACAGGTTGCAGGCTGAGCTTCTAGATCTTGACAAAAACCTAGGCATTGGACTTGGGCACCCACTCATTAGTCCTTGACTGTTCCGCTTTTGAACCCTAAAAATAAGTGCACAATTATTTGTTATTTTAAATCTTTCTGTAGCAACATTTTATTATATTCATTTGTTTACTATCGTATTTGCATAATTAAGGTTTTGATGTATAATTGAGCATAATTGACAATCAAATCATACAAATCCAAATTTCTCTACATCTCATAGTGACCTAGGGTATGATAGTACATTGCAACTTGACCCTAGGTCCTTGAATGAAAGGGTGAAAGGAGGATACACACACAAAACTACAAAAAACTCAACTATCCAAATTCCACCCTTTACATTTCGGTGAACCCGTGTTGTTGGACTTGTTTGCACCTTGCTGAGTATTTTGCTTCATATTTTCTTTGATTTCATTCATTCATAGTATCATTCATCTTATTGCATTGGAAAACTTACAAAAAATTGAAAAAATGGAAAAAATGGTATTTTAGGGTTTGCATGTTGCATCAATTAATTTGAATTTCATCAAATTTTTTATTTTTTGCATTAGATCTGAGCTAAATTGCAGAAAATTACAAAAATTCAATAACTTGCATTGCATTTTCATCATAAAATTGCTAGGGTTTTGTTGGAAATTTTGCATCTTTCATATAACCTAGTAATTTCAAAAACTACGGTTTGTAGGTAGAATCTTGTTTTAGATTTTTATACTGATCTTAGACACTCATTCAAATTTGCATTTGGCTGTAGTGTTGCATTTTAGTGTAAATTTACATTTAGATCTCAAAAATCTGCATTTTTACATAGAAAATTTCAAGAAAAAACTAGCATTTTCATTGATTTTTCCTTAGATTTGCACTTGCATTTTGCATAGTAGGGTGTGAAAATCATTTTCAGATCTGAGTGGAATTAATTTTCATCATTAAATAGATTACAAGACATTCATATAGCATTTTGCATAAAGATCTCAAACCTAGGGCTTGAAAAACCTTGAATTTCACTAGATTTGACCTTATCGACCTTCAAAATTTGCACCATAGGCGTGTTGTGAAGAGTATTTTCACACCAATTGGATGTTATCAAGGTAATTATCTGGTGGCACTCCTAAAAATATTCACAACACCTTTTTATTGGCCTCTTGTATTGAAAATTTGGTGAAACAATTGCACATTTTTGCTATATTTGCCCTAGGGTTTGACCTAGATTGCACTCCAAGCGTGTTGTAAAAGATTTTTTGGATTGAGGTGACTGATATCATTGCTATTATTTTTCTTCACCTCCTAAAATTCTTTACAACACCCCTTTTTCAGGGTCTTGGAGTTCAAAATTGTGAAAAATCGCATATTTTGCTATATTTTCACTAGGGTTTGATCTTGAGTGGCACTATAAGTGTGTTGTGATAGATTTTTTGGCATTAGGTAGCTATTATTACTGATATAATTTGCTTTCCATCATCACTTTCCTCACAACACCCTTTTTCATGCTCTTTTGCATTGAGATTTGGTGAAAAAAATCACATATTTTAGTGTATTTTCACTAGATTTGGACTAGTCATCATCTTAGATTTGCATCAAAAGAGTGTTGTAAAAGGTTTTATTGCTTCATTGAACTAAAAATAGACGTATTATTTTCTTCCCCTGATAAAAATCTTTACAACACCTCTTCTTTCATATATTTGCATTGAAAAATTACAAAAAATCAAGCATTTTAGGTCATTTTTGCATATAGTTTTGCACTTGTCTTTTGCATAAATTTGGAAAAGCTTTTAAAATCTGATCTTGCATTGATTTGCATTGATTTGAAAACATATATCATGGCTACTTCTTTGGAAGATTTGTTTGCATACATCGTAGACATTGATCATTTCTCTAAATTCACTGATAAACATCCTCATGTTCTGGAACAAATAGCATACATACATGATGTTGATATCTCTATGTGCTCCACATATGAAATCCTTTGTTATATATTTGATTTTGATAGCTTCAAAAATCTCATGGGAATATATCCTTTGATATTAGATGATCTCACTAAATTCATGATGAATAGTATATATACTAGTGATGACTTCAAAATGTTAGATGAAGCCTTAGATGACTTTACAGAAAATTCCCCTATGGCACCTATTGGTAAAACATGTGATGATAAATTCAGTTTACATTATACTCCCTCTCCCAAGGTTGTTCCTCCTCATGAGGACACTTTGATGCAAGAGGATGATTTCACTGACACATCTCTTAACATCATACCATCAAATCTTCATTCTAATGCTGTGAGGCCTACCTTTTTGTTCCTTCATATTTGACTACTTTATTTTACTGTTGGTGATACTAACTAGACTTGTGGGACTGTTGATCCCGAATTTCAGGGTTATTAGGCTTTATGCTTTATGTGGATTTATTATGCTTAGCATGTTTACGATGTGATTAGAACTTGATATTGATTTACTGACGATGTTGGACATATGGTTTATA
The DNA here is from genome assembly GCA_027924645.1 of Cunninghamia lanceolata. Classification (NCBI taxonomy): domain Eukaryota; kingdom Viridiplantae; phylum Streptophyta; class Pinopsida; order Cupressales; family Cupressaceae; genus Cunninghamia; species Cunninghamia lanceolata. Next base: position 8,190,569 of record BSBN01000209.1, read on the forward strand.
TTATGATGTTATTGGGATACTATTCATGTGATGTTAGTTAGAAATTTATTATGTGATTCTATCTTGGGAATGGATGTTTGAAATGCAAAATTTAGAATTTAATTGTAATGTGACTTCCTTGATGCTTATATGAACATGTGATGTTGTATGTGAGTGTATGTTTCAATTTTCTTCGGCTATTATATACATGTCAAATTAACATTTCATTGGAGTGCGTAGGTGTTTCTAACGAAGCCACAGAAATTCAGAGATCATCCCACACACTGTGTTGTTTTCCCGTGTGAAGCCGATCTAATTCCAAAAGGAACCAAGATCAACTATGTTTACATGATGAAATTTTGTACTGTTGTTGCATGGTGTTAGTTGGGTTAGGTCTACCCTTCTTTTATTTGATTTCTAATTGGTGTTGTAAGATGTAATGTCATTTGAATTCATTTTTGAATTATAATTTTTATGGCCCCTTTTTATGTGTTCTTACTCAACCTTTGGTGCTCAAAATGGGTTAAACTTGACCCTGGGTTGTACCCCTAGGGTCTAGGGGTCATTTGGGCTTGTGTAACCTTAGGTAAACTTCCATTTGGTCACTTTAACTTCACCCTGAAGTAAAGTGACGAAAATGGAAGCTTGGGAAGGGGAGGATGAGTGGGTCAAACACTCAACCTCTTCCTTCCCTCTTCCCTAGGTTGGGGGAGTCTTCAAGACCCCTTAATTGTGGAGGATTTTACTCCAAGTCTCTCCCACAATTGGTGAGGGTACCTTGGGGTTGTGTGGTCCTTCGGAGGAGACGATTGAGGCACATGTGGCAACCACTCCTTCTTAAGCTCCACCTTTCTCTCCCACATGTTTAAGAGAGGACAAGGGGAGGGGAGAGAGACTTGGTGGGGTGGGTGAATGACATGTGTCACCACCCCATTTCAAGATTCTTGCTTGTAGTTGGGAGGAGGAGTGAGGATGTGACATGTGTCACCTCCCCATTCCTCAAGGCTCATGAGAAGAGCCTATTTTAATCCCTCTTGGAGAGAGGGATGGGGTTGTTGAATTTTTGACAATTGTTGATTTTTAATTATTTTGGGGAAAAAGTTGGAGGAAAATTGGTGGCTCAACTTGGAGAAGGAGTTAGAGGAGCTCTTCTCAACTACCTTCCAATTGGGCTTTATAAGGTAGGTTTCAAGGCTAATGCCTTCCCTTATGCATTTTATTCACTTGTGTGATGATATGTGTGAGTTTCTATTTTTGAGTTGTTACTTGTTGTTGTAGGAAAAATTGTATGGGAGTTGTGAGAGCCTCTCCCACTTGGGAGAAGATGCTCAACATGTGTGAGGTGGGGGAGGAGTGAACTTCCTCGGGGTCATTTCCTTGTTTCTATGGAGTTTTAGCCTTGAGGGAAATTTGTGAAATTGAGCAATATATGTTTTTGAGAAAGTTGTGATATGGCTTGAGAGCTAAGAGAAAGTTGTGAAATCAGGTTATATGTGTGGGCTTGAGGCCTTGAGGGATTTATGGTTTGGGAAGTCTTGGAGTGGCACTCTTGAGTTGAGTGGTGTCCACTCCCCTACCCCATTGAACTCATCTCGAGTGAGTTTTTGTGTTGTGATAGCCATGGGAGTGAATTGTTTTGGGTGTTGAATGCAATGTTGTGTTGTGGTTTGAGTTTTCCTAGTGTGAGGATGACCTCCTAGCTCAAGGGTGACTCATGAGTGAGTCAATGGTAGGGAGGAGAGCAGTTTGTTTGTGGCTTCTTCCCATTCCTTGTGTTATTGCAGGTTCTTTGAGCTATGAAGTGTAGGAGGAAATGAAGCTTCCTTCTTGTGTTGTCATTTTGAACTCATGAGAGGATATGGCCAAGTTGGCCTTATGTAAATGTTTTAGTTAGAGGAGAGAAGAAATTTTCCTCTCTTGGAATGTAAAGTCCTATATTTTAGTTTGAGTTGTATTTAAACTTATTGCACTTGGAAATAAAAGTTTTATTGCTGATTTTAGTTGATATATATATATATATATATATATATATATATATATATATATATATATATATATATATATATATAAGGTGAATATGGTTAGGCAAGGGAATGTTCAAATTTATTATTGGTTATTATGTTTACTTGAAGGAATTTGAGTTGTTTTATTGTTGAGAGACAAAAATGAAAATTTTACATTTTTCTTATGAAAATGAAATTTTAGTTGTTGTTATATATTGAAAGGATTCAATTAAATACATTTGCCTTATATATATATATATAATGAATATATTCTTTAAAGAAATGTTCCTTTACTCTATGTAAATCTGATTTAAAAAAAATATCTTTTGCTTATTTATTAAAAAAAAGAAAATCTGTGAGTTTTGAAGGAGAAATGTATATTGAAAATTATAGTTATATATAAATATATATATATATATATATATATATATATATATATATATATATATATATATTTGCATGTATATATTTAAATATAAACTATTTTTATAAACTGATTAAACAACAAAAAAATTGCCTAATGTATACAACATTATATATATATATATATATCTATATATAGATACATATAAATGTATATATATATAAATATACATCTATATAATTTTCCCTTATATTAAAAATTAAATATTAAACTATGGAATGGAAGGAAACTGTATCTTGTATGTGAGTGTATATATATATATATTGAAATAAAACCCAATAAAATGAATGCTGCGTAATATAGAAGAGACTGTGTTTTTTTTTAATATTTACAGATCATAGTGTTTTGAGTGAATAATAAACATGTTTTGGTGGGGGTTCAAACCCCCACCGCCGTTGTTTTAAAATGGGTGTGGGGAGGGGGGCGGAGCCCCCACCCACACCCCAATGTGTGGGATGTGGGTGGGGGCTCCGCCCCCCTCCCCACACTCCCACTACTCCCTTTCCCCCGCAGGCCTCTCCTCTGTCGCCACTAGAACCCGCCGCCGACCCCTTAACCCTGTGGCCTCCCTGCGGTCCATCCCACCTCTGCCGCTCATATCCCCACACCTCTGCCACAGTTCACCGCCGGACTCCACTTAGCTCCGCCACTCTCTCCCTTTGGCCCCATCTGTGGGCAGAATACTCCACCCCTCAGCATATATATAATATTCACACACACACACACACACACACACATATATATATGCACTTCCATGAATGGCTTCTTCTCCATTAAACCTGCAACCACAAAAAAAACACAACAAAATGAAAGAAAATGAGAATAAGAAGAAGAGGGAAATGATAAAACAATAAGGAGGCTAGGGTTTATCCCTTTCTCCAAAATGAAATTATATTTTATTGTTGAAGAATTTTAGGGCAAGATAAATTTAAAATGCATTTTTAATTTGACTCCCACTCTTTTATTATGTTATTTCATTTGTTTTGTGTATTTATTTTAAAATGGGGTTTTGAGATAAATAATGAATGGTTAAATTTTTATTCTTTTGGGAGTGTTCTATTTAATTGTAGTGGTATGGTAATATTCAGAATAGTTTATGACTAGAGGGAATTTATCGTTCATTAATTTTAATTCGATTATTGAAGAGGGATTTTTAATTGTTTTATTTAGTGATTACACTACTTTAAATATTGAGATGTATTTTTTTAAATAATTGGGTTAATCTTTTAATTATAAAACCAAATTTGACGAGGTTAATATATAACTAGATTGTTATTAATTTAATGTTCCTTTTTAATTATATCTAGAGTGATTTTATTAATTTAATAAAGACGTCATTCAAACCAACTTGGAAACCTAGTAAATGATTTAAAGGAAGTTAGTATAACATGTTTCCGTGATCTGATCTACCAAGAAATTAGGAATAATGTAAAGGATGCAGTGATAACTCTGATTGATAGAAAACGTGAAGGATAACAAATTGATCGAGCTTTGTTGAAAAATTTTCAATTAATTTATTTAACTGATCTACCAATTTAACTAGTGTGACATAGGTAATTTAAAACCAAACCAGTAAACTTTCGATCAAGATCAATTTTATTATAATAAACCCTAATCACGTCTGTGAGGCGTTATGCTGCCGGATTTTTTCAGAATTTAGGGTTTAGCTAGGTTAGTGAAATTTAACCTTGCTTAGGATTAAATTATTTATTTTTGCTGGATATCAACATTAGGTTTTGGTATTAAATTATGTTTTTCTCATGCACTTAAATTTGGCTTTGATTTTGATTTACGTCAAAATCCCATCATTCACTTAGGATAACCTAGGGTTTCGATCGTTGATCCTAACCCGATTGGCGATGTTAGCCGCGTCGCATCGACCCCCTAGTTGGCTTTCATTGTAAAGGGTATGCGCAAGTAAACGGATTTCCCCATCTTCAACTATCATGTTTATGCCTTATGCGTAACGCCACCGAGCACGCTTATGCGTTTGAGGGGGTTTCTAGGGAAGTGTGGTAAAATTTTTGATATTTCGTGTTATGACCACATGACACATGTGATGCGTGTCGTGACCGCATGGGATATGTGGGCATGACATTTGGTATCAGAGCCAAAGTTTAAATACTGGGCTTATTTGGGCACGTTACTTATTCTGCAACTTCGATTAATTAGTGATCACCTTATTTTTGTAGGATGACTTCCTCGACGTATTCAGCAAGCGCGATCACGTCACACTACGTCTGCGAGGTGCACAGTGATTCCTCTGCAGAGGGTCAGGGACCAGCAGCCTTATCAGATCAGCTGGTACTACAGGCACCACTAGGACTTGATATAGGACCTCAGATTTTACAAACATTACAGGCCATGTTAGAGAGGCTATCTCTAGTTGTACCAGCGCCACGTGATGAGCCCCGCGTTGATCTGTGAGAGGAGCCATGTGAGGAACCACATGCTAAGTTGCGAGCTGAGCCACGTGTAGAGCCCCGCGTTGATCCACGAGAGGTACCACGTGTGGAGCCTTTTGTAGAGATACCAGATACTACTATGGAGGAGGTAGGGTCAGCTTACAGAGCATGGAGTAGGAGTCCTCCATGACATGCGAGACGAAATGAGACTGTGAGGGTAGAACAGGTACATCATGGACCCTATGAGTATGATATGGATGAGCTAGTCATAGGACATAGAGACAGAGGAGATCCCATCAGAGACCTACTTAGGCTTAATCCACCTACCTTTGTAGGAGCTATAGAGGAGCCGAGGCTGAGGCTTGGCTCATCAGTCTAGACAGATGCTTTATGTTGCAACCTTATGGGAGCAACACGAAAGCACACGTGGCAGTACACCTCTTGAGAGATATAGTAGCTACTTGGTGGCGCACTGAGGAGTGTAAGTGCCAGTAATCATTAGACACTCTCACATGGGACACATTCATAGAGCGCTTTAATGCACGTTACTTATCAGACCATTATAGGCAGCGCCAGATAGATGAGTTCCACGACTTACAGTAGAGAGCACTCACGGTTGCATAGTATGAGAGCTGATTTATTGAGCTTTCACGTTATGCAAAGTATCTCCACGATGAGAAACTTCTAGTGCACAAATTCATCAGAGGTTTGAATTAGGGGATAGCAGGACCAGTGCGTATGGCAGACCCCTAGACTATGAGTGAGGCTGCCGAGAAGGCTTATATTGCAAAGGAGATTCAGGGACGAGGGTAGAATTCACGCTCGCAGTTTTAGGACCGTAGTCATCAGCAGTAGCAGAACTTTCATAGACCACCACCACCACCACAGAGAGGAGGATTTAGTTCTCCATAATTACCTCCTAGGCCTCCACAATAGCAGCAGCAGCATCAGCAGAGGTCTAGAACCCAGCAGAGGGCACAGGGAGGACAAAATCATGGTTGGAAGTAGTAGGACCCGCATAGGGATTAGAGACAACAGGGACCACCTGCAGGACCCGCGAGGTCACAACAGTCGTATAGGGGTTCACAGGGTTCCACAGGTAGATTTGGACAACAACAGTTGAGTAGGACTTAGATGGGACGGATACAGGCTTGGGGCCCATGCTATGTGTGTGGTGGAGTAGGACATCTAGCCAGAGAGTGCCCATAGGGCTTTACGGTAGGGGGACAGCCCCATTCAGGAGGGTCATAGCAGACTGTAGGGGATGTGGGCAAGTCCCACCGCATGTTTGTAGTAGTTGATAACCGCTAGGCTGACTATCAGGCATCTGTAATTGAGACATCAGGTACGATTGGGGGTGCCCCCATCTCTATTCTTTTTTACTCTAGAGCTATTGATTCTTTTCTGTCTACATCGTTAGTGGAATGTTGCAGGCTAGTGGCTTCTAGGCAGGACATTAGGTGGGAGGTTGAGTTGGCCTCTGGGGCTAGGATGTTAGTAGATACCTTGGTTCAGGATTGTGAGATTTCTTTGGGGTTCTTCACTATATCTTGTGACCTTAGAGTTATGCCATTAGGATCCTACAGTGTGGTTTTGGGTATGGACTGGCTTGCAGCTCATAGAGCCAAGCTAGATTGTCACCAAAGGGCAATTAGCTACTTAGATGATCATGGTGCATCGGTTGAGATAGTGGGCATTTAGAAGCCCACGGCAGTTCGTATGATATCCGCTCAGCAGCTTAAGCGCTACATGCGGAAGGGATGTTAGATGTTCACTATCATAGTTAGTGATAGATCAGATGATGAGCCAGAGGCATCTTTAGATGACTATCCTATCTTGAGAGAGTTCGCTGATGTCTTTCCACCAGAATTACCAAGTATGCCTCCACGCAGAGAGGTAGATTTCCACATCGATCTAGTGCCAGGTGTAGAGCCAGTGTCTCGTACACCCTACAGGATGACTACACATGAGGTCATGGAGCTCAAACTGCAGTTAGAGGAGTTGCTTGAGAAGGGGCACATCCAACCTAGTGTTTCACCATGGGTTGCACCAGTTATCTTCATGAAGAAAAAGGATGGGTCTCTTCGCTTGTGCATGGACTATAGGCAGTTGAATAAGGTGACGGTGAAGAACCGTTACCCTCTGCCTAGGATTGATGACCTTTTTGACCAGATGTAGGGAGCCAGAGTGTTCTCAAAAATTGATCTGAAATCCAGGTATCACCAATTGCGCATCACAGAGGCAGATATTCATAAGACTACTTTCTGAACTAGATATGGCCATTATGAGTTCATAGTGGTACCCTTTGGTTTGACAAACGCCCCTACAGTGTTCATGAGTCTCATGAATGGGGTGTTCCATACTTACTTGGATTGGTTCGTGATCATTTTTCTTGACGATAATTTGATCTATTCACAGACTGAGGAGGAGCATGTGGATCATTTACGTCAGGTTTTGCAGTGCTTGCGAGAGCAGCAGCTTTATGGTAACCTGGCTAAGTGTGCCTTCTTTAGGACAGAGGTATAGTACATGGGGTACATCCTATTAGGTGATGGCATCTCCGTAGATCCATCAAAAATCAGAGCTATCAGAGATTGGCCAGCACCCACCAGTGTGATAGAGGTCAGGAGTTTCATGGGATTAGCCGGTTACTACCGCAGATTCGTAGAGGGCTTTTCCAAGATAGCGCACCCCATCACTTCCCTTTAATGGAAAGGGAAGAGTTTCACTTGGACCGAGTAGTGCGAGAGGGCCTTTAGGGTCCTCAAGGAGCGTCTTATCCGCACTCCCATATTAGCGGTTCTAGATCTTGTAGAGGATTTTGTAGTTTGCACAAATGCATCACTTGAGGATTTGGGAGTCGTGCTCATGTAGGGTGGTAGGGCGATTGCATATGAGTCGTGTAAGCTCAAGACACATGAGCTAAACTACCCTACTCATGATTTAGAGCTCACAGTAGTGGTACATGCTCTTGTTTATTGGAGACACTTTCTTTTGGGTCCTCACTTTGAGCTCCATTTAGATCACCATAGCTTACAGTACATATTGACACAGCTAAATTTAAACGCCTGCCAGCAGCGTTGGATGGAGTTTCTATGCGAGTATGACTTTGATGTCCACTACATCAAAGGGAAGGAGAACGTGGTTGCTAATGCTTTGAGTCTGAGGCGCCACAAGATTCTGACCTTGACCTTGAGTGTGGACTTGAGAGTGTGCATCATTTAGCATTTTCCAGAGGACAAGTCATTTCTTGAGGTGCAGCAGGAGATCCAGAAATAGAGGGCCCTTAAGGGCAAATTTGTAGGATATTCCCTTGAGTCAGATGGATTGCTTAGACATTGACAACGCATCTATGTACCCTGTGTGGGTGACCTTCGTGCAGTGGTTCTTTTAGAAGCTCATAGAGAACCATATGCAGTACACCCAGGGGTGAAGAAGATGCATGCCGACTTGCGACAGTTATACCATTGGGCAGTTATGAGACAAGATCTTGCATAATATGTTGCTCGTTGCCTTGAGTGCCAGAGGGTCAAGGCTGAGCATCAGCATCCAGCGGGTCTTTTATACCCTCATGAGATACCTAAGTGGAAATGGGACACATTTCCATGGACTTCATTGTTGGTCTTCCTATGTCATCACGCTGCCATGATGCCATGATGGTGACGGTTGACAAGTTGACCAAGGTGGTGCATTTCTCACCTGTACACACGATGTAAAATGCACCATCTGTGGCAAGAGTATTCTTGGATCAGATTGTTAGCTTACATGGGGTATCTCATCGTATCATTTCTGACAGGGACTCAGTGTTCACTTTAGCCTTTTGGAGAGCCTTACAACAGGTGTTGGGCACACAGCTCAACTTTAGTTCCACTTATCATCCTGAGACCGATGGACATACATAGAGAGTTAATCAGGTTCTTGAGGATGTGCTCCGTCTGTATGTCATGGATCACCAGAGTAGATGGGAGGAGTATCTGTATCTAGTTGAGTTTGCCTACAACAATGGACATCACAGCTCGTTGGGTATGCCTCCTTTCCAAGCCTTGTATGGTAGACCTTGCAGGACACCTTTGAGTTCGGACCGTATTGAGGATAGGGTTGTGATAGGGCCAGAATAGGTTCAGGATATGGAGCAGAAGGTGACTTTGATTAGGCAGAGACTTTAGGAGGCACAGGATTGACAGAAGAAGTATGCTGATGCTAAGAGGGTAGATTGGAGCTTCTCAGTTGGGGACAGAGTGTTGTTGAGAGTGCGACCGCACAAGAGTCCAATTTGTTACGGAAAGGGCTCTAAGCTCGCACCTCATTTTGTTGGACCTTTTGAGATCTTGGAGCAGATAGGACCCATAGCCTATCATCTAGCCTTGCCACCTAGCCTGTTGTGTATCCACAATGTTTTTCATGTTTCCATTTTACGGCATTACATATTTGATTTATCTCATGTATTGGATTGGAGTGCTCTTTAGGTAGAGGTGGATGGATAATTGGATTTGGAGCCAATTCACATATTGGTTTGTCAGACATTGGGCCTTTGAGGTCAAGAGCTAGACCAGGTTAGGGTCTAGTGGGACATGTACGATGAGGTCACGACGACATGGGAGGATGCAGCAAGATTTAGGGCCCTTTATCCTCACCTCTTTGGCGACTTCCAGGAGGAAGTACAGTCTTAGGGGGGAGGATGTGAGGCCTACCTTTTCTTTTCCTTATATTTGACTACTTTATTTTGCTGTTGGTGATACTTACTAGACTTGTGGGACTGTTGATCCTGAATTTCAGGACTATTAGGCTTTATGCTTTATGTGGATTTATTATGCTTAGCATGTTTACGATGTGATTAGAACTTGATACTGATTTACTGACGATGTTGGACATATGGTTTATATTATGATTATATTGGGATACTATTCATGTGATGTTAGTTAGAAATTTATTATGTGATTCTATCTTGGGAATGGATGTTTGAAATGCAGAATTTAGAATTTAATTGTAATGTGACTTCCTTGATGCTTATATGAACATGTGATGTTGTATGTGAGTGTATGTTTCAATTTGATTCGGCTATTATATACATGTCAGATTAACATTTCATTGGAGTGCATAGGTGTTTCTAACGAAGCCACAGAAATTCAGAGATCATCCCACACACTGTGTTGTTTTCCCGTGTGAAGCCGATCTAATTCCAAGAGGAACCAAGATCAACTATGTTTGCATGATGAAATTTTGTACTGTTGTTGCATGGTGTTAGTTGGGTTAGGTCTACCTTTCTTTTATTTGATTTCTAATTGGTGTTGTAAGATGTAATGTCATTTGAATTTCATTTTTGAGTTATAATTTTTATGGCCACTTTTTATGTGTTTTTACTCAACCTTTGGTGCTCAAAATGGGTTAAACTTGACCCTGGGTTGTACCCCTAGGGTTTAGGGGTCATTTGGGCTTGTGTAACCTTAGGTAAACTTCCATTTGGTCACTTTAACTTCACCCTGAAGTAAAGTGACGAAAATGGAAGCTTGGGAAGGGGAGGATGAGTGGGTCAAACACTCAACCTCTTCCTTCCCTCTTCCCTAGGTTGGGGGAGTCTTCAAGACCCCTTAATTGTGGAGGACTTTACTCCAAGTCTCTCCCACAATTGGTGAGGGTACCTTGGGGTTGTGTGGTCCTTCTTAGGAGAAGAGGATTGGGGCACATGTGGCAACCACTCCTTCTTAAGCTCCACCTTTCTCTCCCACATGTTTAAGAGAGGACAAGTGGGGGGGAGAGAGACTTGGTGGGGTGGGTGAATGACATGTGTCACCACCCCATTTCAAGAGTCTTGCTTGTATTTGGGAGGAGGAGTGAGGAGGTGACATGTGTCACCTCCCCATTCCTCAAGGCTCATGAGAAGAGCCTATTTTAATCCCTCTTAGAGAGAGGGATGGGGTTGTTGAATTTTTGACAATTGTTGATTTTTAATTATTTTGGGGAAAAAGTTGGAGGAAAATTGGTGGCTCAACTTGGACAAGGAGTTAGAGGAGATATTCTCAACTACCTTCCAATTGGGCTTTATAAGGTAAGTTTCAAGGCTAATGCCTTCCCTTATGCATTTTATTTACTTGTGTGATGCTATGTGTGAGTTTCTATTTTTGAGTTGTTACTTGTTGTTGTGGGAAAAATTGTATGGGAGTTGTGAGAGCCTCTCCCACTTGGGAGAAGATGCTCAACATGTGTGGGGTGGGGGAGGAGTGAACCTCCTCGGGGTCATTTCCTTGTTTCTATGGAGTTTTAGCCTTGAGGGCAATTTGTGAAATTGAGCAATACATGTTTTTGAGAAAGTTGTGATATGGCTTGAGAGCCAAGAGAAAGTTCTGAAATCAGGTTATATGTGTGGGCTTGAGGCCTTGAGGGACATATGTTTTGGGAAGTCTTGGAGTGGCACTCTTGAGTTGAGTGATGTCCACTCCCCTACCCCATTGAACTCATCTCGAGTGAGTGTTTGTGTTGTGATAGCCATGGGAGTAAATTGTTTTGGGTGTTGAATGCAATGTTGTGTTGTGGTTTGAGTTTTCCTAGTGTGAGGATGACCTCCTAGCTTGGGGGTGATTCATGAGTGAGTCAATGGTAGGGAAGAGAGTAGTTTGTTTGTGGCTTCTTCCCATTCCTTGTGTTATTGCAGGTTCTTTGAGCTATGAAGTGTAGGAGGAAATGAAGCTTCCTTCTTGTGTTGTCATTTTGAACTCATGAGAGGATATGGCCAAGTTGGCCTTATGTAAATGTTTTAGTTAGAGGAGAGAAGAAATTTTCCTCTCTTGGAATGTAAAGTCCTATATTTTAGTTTGAGTTGTATTTAAACTTATTGCTCTTGGAAATAAAAGTTTTATTGCTGATTTTAGTTGATATGTGAATTAAAAAAAAATATAATAAGGTGAATATGGTTAGGCAAGGGAATGTTCAAATTTATTATTGGTTATTATGTTTACTTGAAGGAATTTGAGTTGTTGTTTTATTGTTGAGAGACAAAAATGAAAGTTTTACATTTTTCTTATGAAAAGAAAATTTTAGTTGTTGCTATATATTGAAAGGATTCAATTAAATGCATTTGCCTTTAAAATATATATATATATATATAAAATGAATATATTCTTTAAAGAAATGTTCCTTTTTTTTTTGATTGGTAAAAGGCCGAGGCCATTAATATATATAATTAATAATAAAATACAACTCTATTTAGTGCGGGCACCAGTAGGAAAGAATAGAGTGAAGAAAACCTCCTGTCTAGCCCGAGACTTTTGTAGTCCAGTTCATTTGAATTTATACATCTTATACGAGGTCAATCCCCACAAGGATACATCCTTTCTTATATAATTTCTAAAATACAAGTTAAGACATTGCTCATATCCAAGGCTTTTCTTCTGATATCCTCTTGCTGAATGTCTTTTTGGTTCTTCGACACCTGGGATGTCCTCCATGACATATATCATTAAATCAGCTATCTATAATTCAAGTGAGGGGACTTCTCCTGTCTTGCTCCTACTAGTATACCTGTCTTACCTAAAACCACAGGAACAAACTTTCAATTCTTTTCGCATGTTAGCTATACAAAAGAGATACATAGAAATCATTTTCCTGTAAACACCTTTTAGTTCTCTAAATCCTTTGCCAGAGAAGGAAGAATAAAAGCTTGCTCTTGCCAAGTTTATCAAAATACTAAAACACACTTGCATCACTGTTAACTTAAATCCAGTTGTAAGGGGATATCCCATACTGATTGACTAATCCACTATATATAACAAAGTCTAAATATATATACTTGTATGAATACAAATATATATACCTAAATGTGGGCATAGGTAAGTGATCAACCATTTCACTTAGTAATGTTGATAAATCAAAATTTCTAATCCAAATAAATTCTTACCCATCATAGAGAACGATACTACCTGTCAAATCATAGCAGTTAAATCTCTCAAATGGGCTAAAATGATAGCCAAAGCTAGACTCGAGGCCTCATAATTACCTTTCTCATTTCCTTCCTTCTCACATGACAATTGTGATTCAAGTTTCCATCATTGCATCAGTAGCTCTAGCCTTTTCATCGAGACAATCTTAGACTCTACTTATTGATCCACTCGATCCTACTAGGTTACTGTGACTTATTGAAAGAATTTTTAATCCCTGCTTGAGGGAACCAATCAACATAATCACACAATGACAGCTAGTGTGTATTGACAAATGGAGTAGATCCTCAATTTGAATAATAATATAATATCTCTGTGAAAATTGAAATCATATTTTTTCCTCTCATCGGAGTAACTCCTGAAGTCGGAGGGATTTGAGAAACTCAACTCAATTACATATGTCTCTCTGATAGGGTATCCATTGGAAAGACTCCTCAGATAGCTGTGATTTAATATTTTCATTCTGATTTCCTTTTCTTACCAATGAGTTTTCAACAGTGGAATATTTAGAGTTTTTCATTTTTAGGGTTTCTTGTGTATTTTCACTTTTCACCCTTTCTGCTTGGCTTGAGCACAATTGCGAGGATCCTAGCAAAGGTTATGGATTCTAGTTTTACACCTGCCATAGGCATTTGTTTGAAAGTTTCCCTTCACTTTCTGTAATAAATGACACTCCAATATTCAGAAGTTGAACCAGCAAATGGCGTTGTTGGCATAATTCAATTCATGGCTTCACTCATTTATTGGAAGGTTAGTAGAAGCTTCCCCCTTAACTTCTATGATAAACAACCATCTTCCTGACATGTTTCATTCACTACTTAATGCATCGGTATGACTGTCACCGAAAGCTCTTTGGTTTTCATGATCGGTGTAACTCACGTAGTCGGCAGGACCCAAATCTTCCGCTCCGATCATACAAGTCTTCCTGACATGTCTCCCTTGTCATGATGGGATAAATCAGTGTCACCCTTCAATTCTCTCCTCGATGTTATATTTTATTTGTGACTTCGTATCGGCCAGATATCTTTAATATCTTCCCGATGTAGGAGTGGGCAAGGTTATCATCGGCGTGACTTTCTTCATCGTTGTGTGAATAACCTTCTTCCCCAATCTCCTAAGTGTCACCAAAAGCTCTTTGGTTTTCATGATCGGTGTAACTCACGTAGTCGGCAGGACCCAAAGCTTCCGCTCCGATCATACAAGTCGTCCCGACATGTCTCCCTTGTCATTCGGTTGGATGGGATAAATCGGTGTGACCCTTCAATTCTCTCCTCGACGCTATATTTTATTTGTGACTTCGTATTAGCTAGATATCTTCAAGATCTCCCTGATGTAGGAGTGGGCAAGGTTATCATCAGTGTGACTTGCTTCATTGCTGTGTGAATAACCTTCTTCCTCGATTTCCTAAGTGTCACCGATAGGATTATCGAGGAGAGTCTCATCGATGAGTGTAATCCTTATTGCTATCAGAGTAAGATATGTTATCAGAGTAACCTTCTTCAAGTCAGCCGATCGTGGTTATCTCCCTGATAGCCCTTTATACTCCTTATTGAAGAGACCTTCACAACATGTCACCAACATCGTTGTGAGTATCTCTTCGGTCAGACTTATTAGTTTTATTCCGATTCATTTGCTCTCACTGATAGTCCCCATCTCTGCTTTGTACATAATCTACAATCTTCGGATTTTGTCAACAGGGTTTGCGGCTTGCTAATGCTACCACATTTTGCATACATATCTATTGGTGCACTTCCAACTTTAAAATCTATTAGGAATCATACTTTTTCTTCAACATTTTGGGCCACCAATTTCTGTGCATCTGCCTCTCCAAATAGCCCTTAAAAATTTGAAGAAAGTTTATCTCAATCTGACACCAATCAGGCAATCAATGGATTTGACTATTCTAATCTCCTACAAGGATAAATTAAGTAGATTGCTCTTCTTTTAGACTTTATATGAAGATTAAAATTGCTTTTTCTGAACTAAGATCTGCACAAGATTTTAGTCCCTTTGTTAATGTCAATATGGGCAGGCTGTAGGCTAAAACAAGTTTAGAACAGAAGAGATATTATTATAGAGGAAATCAAAGATAGACCCTACTAAGTCCCAAAATCTTTCTCTATTGTCACAGTTCTGACAAGCTATTTGTTAAAAATAGCCAAAACTGAAATCTTTGTTTATGAGTTCTTAATATGGTCTGCCCCCTGTTACAAAGAAGTCTGAAAGTAACTCTAGTTAAATTGATGAATGGACTTCCAATCACTGTCAGGCTTCAAATCTTTAATTTGGAGTTATTTGCAACTAACTTGAAGGGGTCTAAGATCAACCCAGCCAGGAGAGGATCTGTGAAGTGTTCTCGATTGTTCTTTTATACTCCACTATTGACTTAAGGTTAGAATCTTTAGATGCTCAATGTTAGTTCAAGGTCCAGGGTATGTCATTAGAGCAAGTGAAGAGTTGATTGGCCTTAGAACAACTTTCCTCATTTGTTTCAATTTGATTTTAATAATACTCCATCGGTGTTAGCTTTAGTAGAAAGGCAGAAGCCATCAACCCCTTTGTTGGCAAGGGAATCTTCTTTGCTATTACCCTCCCTATAGGAATGATTGAATGTGCACCTTCTGAAAGAAGCAATGATATCAAGGGCATTAGCCAACAGGGAATCCAGTCTCCAATTAGGCATGTTCCCTTTCCGCAGTCCATTAATGACAATCGCGGAGTCTCCTTCGACCTCTAATTTTTCAATTTTCAAGTATTTGTAGATTCTCAGACCTTCAATCAAGGTGGTTAATTCTGCTGTGTTATTAGTTGCTTCACCTAGGGGTTTGGCTAGGGTTGTGATTTCTCTAGTTTTAGAATCATGGATTACGCAGCCTATTCCTGCGACTCTCGGGTTGCCCCTAGAAGCCCCATCAAAATTTACTTGAACCAACCTACTTTAGGAGGTTGCCACTTACATTCCTATCTCTTGTTGGAGGTGTTGTGGTTACCTGGACCCACAAAGGAGGGCAGTTTTAGTCCTACCCATCTCCCCCACATTTTTTCATCCCAATGAGTCATTGTGGATTCTTTTTTGGAGTTCTTTAGAATCCTACTGTTGACTATCTCTATAATAATAGCCTCCATCCTAATAAAAGTCAGCTTTCTATCTTTAAAGATTCTTCTTTTTCTTTCTTTCCACAGCTCCCAAACCATGATCGAAGGGGTAATTGTCCATAGCATATGGTAGATGCTTTGTTTGTGAGTCTCAGGCCAGCACTGGAAAAGGTTCAGAATGTTATTAGGTAGGGCAGTAATCCATCCCAACTTATTACTTAGCCAATTCCAACATTTATTAGAGAATTGACAGTTAAGAAGAATATGGTCTGCTGTTTCTTGATCCTCTTCACAGAGGGAACATCTGCTAGGCCCCTCATATCCCATCTTGGTGAACCTATCTGCAGTTAGGATTTTTTTTTGTAGGGCCAACCAAGAAAACAACCTGGCCTTTGGGATACAGTTCTTATCCCAGCATAGTCTTAGTGGTAATTCTAATTTTGGTCTTAGCTGTTGTTTGATTAAGTTTTGTAATCGTCCTTGGTTTTATAAATTCCTGATTTATCCCCATCCCAGACTAATCTGTCTGAGTCTCCTTTAAGAGATACCCTCCTTTTTTTTAAGGATGTCAATTAGTTTCTTTTTCTCATTATCCAGAATGTTCATATTATCTAGGGGTTTCCATTTCCAACCCTTATTCTCCCCTTGATTTGGAAAATCTATATAGTCTTTTACATATTTCCCCCAATGGGATTCTAGGATCCTTTTGGTGTTCTCTAAGTTATCCAAGGTGCTTATCACCTCAAACCCCCCATGAGTCATCCCGGAACATCGCTTGGTTACCGTCTCCCAAACTCCAAGTCAATTTGTCCATAATGAGCTTCCTGCAATCCATCATAAAATTCCAGAGGTGAAATCCTTTAGGGGGGTTAGCCATCCTGAAGAGAGATGCTGATTCCCCCCCTCTTAGATATTTGTTTCTAAGGATTTTAACCCATTTTGAATTGGGTTGCTGATACATTTTCCATACAAGTTTAGCGCTTAAAGCCTTATTATGTTCTTTGAAGTTTTTTAAGCTCAGGCCACCTTCCTCCTTTGGTCTACAAATCTTGTCCCAAGCCACAAGTGCCATTTTCTTTTTATCCTCGAACCTTGCCATAGGAAAGTTCTTAGAATTTTGTTGATTTCTTCCCATTTTCCTACTGGAAGATTCATATAGGATAATTGGTAAATTGGGATAGCTGAGAGAACCGATTTTAACATTGTCACTTTGCTTGCTGAGGAGAGCCATTTGCCTTTCCAAGATTCTGCTCTATTCCTGATCCTTGAAGTAATATGGTCCCAAAGATCATTAATCTTATTTCTTTTACCCAACGGTATACTTAGATATTTACAAGGCATTTCCCCTCTTTTAAAAGACAAGATTTTGCATATTTCTTTTTTAGTTTCAGGATCCATGTTGAAAAAATAAATTGCTGATTTATCAATGTTTACCTCCTGTCCAGAGGCCCTACAATAAGAGTTCAATATATCTTTGAATGCCCTAGCTTCTTCTATGCACCCCTTACCAAAGAACATAAAGAAATGTACCTTTACTCTATGTAAATCTGATTAAAAAAAATGTATCTTTTGCTTATTTGTTAAAAAAAAAGAAAATCTGTGAGTTTTGAAGGAGAAATGTATATTTGAAAATTATATATATATATATATATATATATATATATATTTGCATGTATATATTTAAATATAAACTATTTTTATAAACTGATTAAACAAAAAAAAGACTGCCTAATGTATACAACTATATATATATATATATATATATATAATTTTCTCTTATATTAAAAATTAAATATTAAACTGTGGAATGGAAGGAAACTGTATCTTGTATGTGAGTATATATATATATATATATAGAAATAAAATGCAATAAAATGAATGCTGCGTAATATAGAAGAGATGTGTTTTTTTTAATATTTACAGATCGCAGTGTTTTGAGTGAATAATAAACATGTTTTGGTGGGGGTTTGAATCCCCACTGCTGTTGTTTTAAAATGGGTGTGGGGAGGCTCTGTGGGGTGTGGGTGGGGGCTCCACCCCCCTTCCCACACTCCCACTACTCCCTTTCCCCCGCGGGCCTCTCCTCCATCGCCACTGGAACTCGCCGCCGATCCAAAACCCGCCACCGACCCCTTAACCCTGCGGCCTCCCTGCGGTCCGTCCCACCTCCGCCACTCATATCCCCACACCTTTGCCATAGTCCGCCGCTGGACTCCACTTAGCTGCGCCACTCTCTCCCTTCGGCCCCATTTGTGGGCAGAATACTCCACCCCCTCAGCATATATAATATTCACATTTATATATATATATATATGCACTTCCATGAATGGCTTCTTCTCCATTAAACCTGCAACCAGAAAAAAATACAACAAAATGAAAGAAAATGAGAAAAAGAAGAAGAGGGAAATGAGAAAACAATAAGAAGGCTAGGGTTTATCCCTTTCTCCAAAATGAAATTATATTTTATTGTTGGAGAATTTTAGGGAAAGGTAAATTTAAAATGCATTTTTAATTTGACTCCCACTCTTTTATTATGTTATTTCATTTGTTTTGTGTATTTATTTTAAAATGGGGTTTTGAGATAAATAATGAATGGTTAAATTTTTATTCTTTTGGGAGTGTTCTATTTAATTGTAGTGGTATGGTAATATTCAAAATAGTTTATGACTAGAGGGAATTTATCGTTCATTAATTTTAATTCAATTATTGAAGAGGAATTTTTAATTGTTTTATTTAGTGATTACACTAATTTAAATATTGAGATGTATTTATTTTAAATAATTGGGTTAATCCTTTAATTATAAAACCAAATTCAACGAGGTTAATATATAACTAGTTTAAATAATTGGGTTAATCCTTTAATTATAAAACCAAATTCAATGAGGTTAATATATAACTAGATTGTTATTAATTTAATGTTCCCTTTTAATTAAATCTAGAGTGATTTTATTAATTTAATAAAGACGTCGTTCAAACCAACTTGGAAACCTAGTAAACAATTTAAAGGAAGTTAATATAACATGTTTCCGTGATCTAATCTACCAAGAAATTAGGAATAATGTAAAGGATGCAATGATAACTTTGATTGATAGAAAACGTGAAGGATAACAAATTGATTGAGCTTTGTTGAAAAATCTTCAATTAATCTATTTAACTGATCTACCAATTTAACTAGTGTGATGTAGGTAATTTAAAACTAAACCAGTAAACTTTTGATCAAGATCAGTTTTATTATAATAAACCCTAATCATGTCCGTGAGGTGTTATGTTGCCGGATTTTTTCAAAATTTAGGGTTTAGCTAGGTTAGTGAAATTTAACCTTGCTTAGGATTAAATTATTGATTTTTGTTGGATATCGACATTAGGTTTTGGTATTAAATTATGTTTTTCTCATGCACTTGAATTTGGCTTTGATTTTGACTTACGTCAAAATCCCATCATTCACTTAGGATAACCCAGGGTTTCGATCGTTGATCCTAACCCTATTGGCGACATTAGTCGCGTCACATCGACCCCCTAGTTGGCTTTCATTGCGAAGGGTATGCGCAAGTAAATGCATTTCCCCATCTTCAACTGTCATGTTTATGCCTTATGTGTAATGCCACCGAGCACCCTTACGCGTGCGAGGGGGTTTCTAGGGAAGCGTGGTAAAATTTTTGATATTTCGTGTCATGACCACATGACAAATGTGGACATGACATGTGTGATGCGTGTCGTGACCGCATGGGAAATGTGGGCATGACAAATGCTCACTCTGGCCAAGATGAAGCATTAGCAAATGAAGAGCCATCACCACTTTGCCATTCTAATGCTCTCCCTAGCTAAGAGGAAGCATTAGTGAATAAAGAACTCCCTTCAACAAAGAACATTCCATGGGTAGATGATGAACTTTCATCTAACAATAAAAACTCTATCATAATGCATGAAACCTCTATGGATCATCCTACCAACCTTGTTCCTGTAGTTGATTGGTCACACACCTTGGATATCACTAAGGAAGAGAAGACCCTTAGTCTCCCTCCTTTGATCAAATATTCAAGTCATTTGGACATCACTAAGGATTTAAAAACATCAATTACCTCTTTGAACATCACTAAAGATACATACATTGATAATTATCCTCACAACACCTTACCTTCCCCTCATTCCGATGCTCTGTTCTCAAAAGATGTAGCACTAGTGGATGAGAAAAAGTCTCCTACTTAAAACTCTTTTGGATAGATACTGAAATCACTCAAACCAAATTCCTTCTTCCATCTCTCAAGAGCATAGTGCATACAACTCAACAAGAAAACATTCAACCTAACATTGAATCACACCTAGAAGAGCTTACAACTAGACAACATGAAAACAAGAACAATAGGTGGACTATGGTACCTTATACAACTCTCCCCTCTAGCATTAGAGATTGGGAAGACGGTGACCCACCTGATGATGACTTCTAGCATGAACCTCCCTACAGGTAAGTATTTCTAACCCTTTATCTCTCTCATGATGTGTTTCCCTTGTGATGTGTTATGTGTTGTTTAGGTCTCCTGGGATGACCCCTGATTCTCTTGTAAGGTTCGAGACACCAGGAGACTGCCTATGTTGTGACCTTCTTCTATTTGTATCATCATTCTTCTATATTGCCTCTCTCTGATTTCATTGTTGTGTGTTGTGTCTTACGAACATAGTGTTGCGGTTGGTGACTTGGGGGCACCCTCCTACGTGATTGTCCCTAAGACACTTGTTTCTCCTCTCTTGATTTATTGTTTCCCTTCCTCTAGTGTTTCTATCTAGTGGGTGGATGATGAAAAAACATTTATACTGATGTGGACCTAGCGTCCCTTTAGCAAGAAATCAAAAATTTGACTTAGTTCCTAATATGACGATGGGGATGTATATCTTATCTGACGCTTGGCTAGTAGAAGTACTCATGCTTTCTACATAGTGATTTTGATGATCTTTATCTCACTTACAAACCTTAACAATACTGCTGCTCTGTGCACTTTGTTTTTCTTTGAATCTCGTCTTGGTGACACTCGGTTCAGAGATTTTCATGATATAGCCCCATAGCTATCCTTGATCTCTAAATTCATGGTATAACCTTGGCTCTTTGTGTGATTAATCATATGCATTGATGTTGTTGTTTATCATGATTATGTAGGCACTAACATGTTTCTTACAGGGATGTGTTTGTGGGAATATTTGGTGATCATAAAGTACATGTCACCTCTGGGGGGCATGGGCTTTGCAAAAGTCTGTGTTCCCTTGTGTGTTTTCTTGCTACGTTAATGTGCTTGATATCGATGCGTGATATCAACCACCTTAAGGTGGGGGCATATATAAGGTAAGCTGTCTATTGTAGATGTTAGCAATGTGCTTGTCCTTAGGTGCAGTTTAAAGACTAGTGCGATGAGTACTTCCTGCACTCTAAGTTTGTTTGCAATCAATCAATCAATCAATCATCTTAAGCCCTCTGCAGAGACGGGGGTGGCGTATCTCTTGCAGAGAGTGCCCATCCTATCATTTTTAAAGTCCTCTGCAGAGGCAAGGAGTGGTTCTGTGACTAACTCAACCCTTAAGCATGTCTTCGGTGATTGTTGTGGCGAACGCAATTATCAGTGTGTGCCTGTAATGTGCCTGAGATGGTGATGAACTTAGAAATAGGAACACTCCATGGCTTGTCTACTGTGTTTTCTCCATGTCTTCAAAGTGTGAGTGTTTGGTGTAGTTACTTTGTTTGGTGTGTTTGTTGCCCCATATGCAATCTAAAGACTAGTGCGATGAGTACTTCCTACATTATGGGAGGTTTTGTGTGTCTTGCGTGTGTGTTGCCCCATATATGTAGTTTAAAGACTAGTGCAATGAGTACTTCCTACATTATGGGAGGTGTGTTTACTTTCCTTGTACTTGCATTTGCATCTCATATATATGAGAAAAAAGAAAAGAAAAGAAATCATTCCTATCTTCCATGCATTTAATGTCTTCTATGAATTTACTATATTCTCTGTGTTTTATGTGACTGTAATTGTCTTCTCTGTGTTTTGTATGCCTATCATTGTCTTCAATATGTCTAGCGTGTCTTCTCCGTGCTTGGCGTGTTTACTGTGTTTGTTGGACATACTTTAATGCATGTATTGGCCTCACATTTATACATACATTAAAGTGGGGGCTAAATGTAACGTCAAAAAATGTCCCCTTGGGGGCTTTTCCCTCATAAGGTTTAGCTCCTGGGTCTTTTATCTGTGTTTAGGACATATTACATCATAATTTGACATCCCAACGAAATGATCCCTAAGTTTCATGACAAATGGGACCTAGGGGGATCCCTTGAACCTAACCCTAACCAAAATAGGGGGGGAGGACTTGGGCGCCCGCGCCCTAGTCCTGCCCTATTTTGGGTCAGTCCCAAATTTTAAGTGTTAGCTTGTGACTGTTATTTGGGTCCTATGCCGACACGGTAAGTTTGAATTACAAAATTCTTGGCAGGAGTGTTTGTAGTTGCATATAAAAGCATGTTTAGGCATTCATTTGTAAACTAGATGGCTATTGTGAACTTTATGCATTCTAAAGGTGATTCAAGGCATTCATTGTGTGGCAAGAGTAGATTTGTGTTGTCTATGTGTTTGTATTTGTAGATTTGAGCAATCATCTCCTCATGGAATCAAGAGCTTCTTCCTCCCATGAGATATTCACTACAAGGTGACATCATTTGTGTTTTTGAGCATTTATCATTTAGTTTTTGCCTCTGCCTCACAAGGGCACACACTCTCTATCTGACAATGGTGTTCGGAATACTTGAATGTCTCTCTGAGGCTTGACTGAGACAAGCCTCTAAACACCACAACCCCCACCCAAAGTTTTCGTGATTGCAGGTTACAGGTTGAAGATATAGGGAAAGTGGAGTTACAAGAGGGAATTACAGAGTGTTAGATTTGCAGATTAGAGTTGAAAACAACACCCTGGACTTGGGCACTTGCTCTTTAGTCCTCTAGATTCTGTGATGGGAAAATCTATGTGACAGTAGGAATAGGTTGCAGGCTGAGCTTCTAGATCCCAACAAAAACCTAGGCATTGGACTTGGGTGCTTGCTCATTAGTCCCCGACTGTTTCACTTCCAAACCCTGAAAATAGGTGCACGGTTATTTGTTATTTTACATCTTTTTGTAGTAGCATTTTTTGATATTCGTCTATTTACTGTCATATTTGCATAATTAGGGTTTTGATGTATAATTGAACATAACTGAGTATAATTGACATTCAAATCATACAAATCCAAATTTCCCTACATCTCATAGTGACCTAGGGTATGATAGTACATTGCAACTCGACCCTAGGTCCTTGAATGAAAGGGTGAAAGGAGGATACACACACAAAACTACCAAAAACTCAACTATCCAAATTCCACCCTTTATAGTCTTCAACCAAAGGAATCTACAACTCCCTATAGTGCTACAACACTTACAAAAAGAGGCTACAACCTCTATACAACACACTTGACAAAACCCACTAGACAATTACCTCTGCAACAGCAACACCCTTCACACTAATATATATCTTCAACACCTCTGCTCAACCCACTCTGCTACGTCCATACTACACATACTCCCTTTTTACACTCGCACACAAATCCTCGCACACTCTTACACCCACACACTTTTCACATCAAACATGATATTTCATTTACATCCTCCGCAAGCTTCAAAAACTTTCTCCTTCGTTAGCCAAGATGAAACGTGTAGCATGTAATGTGGAATGACCACAACAAGTCAGCACCCACAATCATGTAGAAATCCAATTCAATTCAAACCAAGTGATAAATGAGACCTATTCTATCTTTGCACACATCTCCACACTGGCACACTCTTCTAAGCACATGGTGCAATCACCAAAACACACAAAGTCAACCCAGCATACCTTATCCATCCTTTCATTAGCTCCAGACCTAAAGTTGTACCGAAGAAAACAAGTAACATCATGTGGATCACTTCACAAACATTATATAACTTGCAAACACATTCTCAAACATTCCTTTCTCTGATTTATGAATCTTCTTGCTGGCACAAACAAATAGACACTGATCCTGGCATCACTTGTAAACTCTGAATACACAGTCTTAAAATATATCTTTGAAAAACAAAACTTGTGGTATACTTGAATACTTGAAACTTGGAAAGAACAAACATACAAACCCTCTGAACTCATCCTCCAAATAGAAAAGCCAAATAATGTAATGTGGTGGCTTTCACATTCTCCTCTTGACAACCCTAATCAACAATATGATATGTCTTTGCTCTACTGACTCCGGAGAACCTTTGCAGTATAAGTTATCATCTAAAAATTGAACCATGCATACCTTTCACCTTTATCTAGCTATCCTTAAAGCCGCAAGATCACATCTTCTAATGCTCTAACTCTTTCTGACTATAACAATACCGAATCCCTGTCTTTACTATGCTAGCTCTGGAATCTTCAGCGATAACTTCTATGCTCTAAAATTTAAGAACATACATACTTCACACTTGTCTCTGTCTAACTTCCAAACTGCAAGGCCATACCTTAAACTATGGAGGAATGTGGAGCATTCTACCGAGCTTCTTCAATGCAACTTTCTATGCCTTGGACCGTCTGAAACTTTTTACACTTTCTTTCAAATTTTAAGCAATGTTCTTCATCAGAAAATAATGAATACAATATTCACCATATCAGAGACTACAATCACAACACCATACACAACAATCATAGCTCTTTTCAACATAAATAAGAAACCACAACTTCTTCATATCAGTATACTCTTCAACCTGTCAACTTTCACCTATCCATGAACTTCAGAAGCTAAGGTACAATCGTGTATAGATGATATCGATCCAATAGTATGCACATGAATTTCATCACCATATTATTCACTTCACAACACCTCTAATCATCACTCTTTTGTCTTCTTCTCTGAACTGCTCCTTTGTCTGTTCCTTTGAACTATTACACTATTGACATCACATGCAACCTTCCACAATGTTGCTTTGTTGGCATCAATGACAACACATATGCAACAATGACATCCTTGGATGGAAACGACATGTAATCAATATGGATTTTGTCCAGAGATTGCCTATGTCGCATTATTAACATGATGTTATTCTTGTTGTGGTAGATAAATTTTCTAAAGTAGCCCATTTCATTCTTGGGAATCTTACAGATGGGGAACCCATTTTAGCCAAAAAATTCATGCAAGAAGTTTTTAGATTGCATGGGGTGCCTAAAAAGATAATCTCAGATAGAGATGCATGAATAACCTCAAGGTTTTGGCATACCTTGTTCTTAGCACTGGGGACACAATTGAATATAAGCTTAGCTTATCATCTAGAGACAGATGGTCAAACCAAGAAATTTAATCAAACACTGGAGGATTTGTTGAGGATGTATTGCATAGATCAATAATATAAATGGGAGGAGTACTTTCCACTAGTTGAATTTGCATACAATAATTCTTATCATTCTGCAATTAAGACGGCTCCATTTGAAGCATTGTATGGAAGAAAGTGTCAAACTCCTATAAGCTAGGACAAGCTAGAAGATAGGATTTGCCTTGGGCCAAAAAAGCTATAAGAAATGGAAGAGAAAGTAAAGATTATTGGGAAAAGATTGGTGGAAGCAAATGATAGGAAGAAAAGCTATGCTGAGGCCAAGCGTACACCCTGATAATTTTTAGTAGGTGATAAAGTTCTCTTGTGAGTCAAGCTACATAATAGCCCTATCAAGTTTTGAAAGTTTTCCAAACTAGCACCAAGATTTGTAGGACCTTTTGAAGTCCTAGAAGTGGCTAATCCGATTGCTTACAGGATAGCTCTACCACCAACTCTTTCTAGAATACATGATGTTTTCCATGTGTCATATTTGAAGAAATATATACCAGGACTTAATCATATACTTGATTGGAATGTTCTCAAGTACAGGACCCAGGAGTGGTCATGATCAAACCTCTCAAAATGCTTGAGGTACGCAAGCTCCACTTGCGTAACATGGAGGTTACCCAATGCAAGGTCTAGTGGGACCAGTACTCAGAGGACAATGCTACCTGGGAGATTACTATGATTTTTACCAAGAAATTCCACATCTTTTTATGAAAGCATGATGTAAAAGAACTTTTTTGTTTAATTTTGTTTTGATATGGACACAATCATCGATGAAGATGATTTCTAAGGGGGGAGATATGTCACACCCTATTCTAAAGAAATCATACATAACATTTTATTTCATGCAGATAGATAGTTAGTCAGTGAAGTTATTATGATTAAAGTAATATTGTGTTAGATTAGAAAATGCATTTGATTTATATAATTTTATATGCAATGAATATTTTATATGACCTTGTTAAAATGTGCGTGGTTAAATGATGTAATGGACTAACTACCATTGTGCAACTGAAGTGGATGTAGGGATAGTGTTTTCCCCCTCCCAGAAGAGGAGGGAGAGCATCACCAGGGAGAGGGTGATAGATCACATGAATATAGTGATCATTGTGCCATATGAGAACCACACATGCAATTAGTAGTTGTATTGTGTCGGTATGCCCTTTGATTTTCATATTCTCTTCTTTTGTCATTTTAGTGTTGACTTGAGTCATGAGTATGGATTGATGACTATTCTCATCACGTATGTCTTGTAAGAGTTGTCAAGACGTGCATCAATACTGATGGCTTATCCTTTGAAATGCATATTTAATCCATTAAATAAATGCAAATGTCTTTCGTTGTGTGAACTATATGTGTGTGTGTGTGTGTATGTATATTCAAGTTTAACCTTGCATAGATTTAAACCAACATATTTTTCTTAAACACTCATCACTTTATCCAAAAGTTGGATGGATAATTCAAAAGTGATTTTAAATCTCCATCAATCTTTCTACTCCCTAGAAATTAGGGAGAGTGGAGGCAAGGAGTGGCCAGCTCCATCATGATAAAAGATAGGCATGGCCATGGTAGTTAGGGAGCAGGTAACACTTCTTGAAAGAGATTAAAAAACTTATCTTCTTAAGCATAATCGTGGCCGAAGGAGAAAAACACAGGCAACAACAATACACTTTGTTTTTCATTATCAAGAAAGATTAAATTTGTAACTTCTTGTTTTTGGTATTATCATGGTGAAAGGAGTGGTGATTGGTGGAGTTGGAGCCCTGCGCCATTAGCATCTGCATATTCCTTTGGACTCAAACTAGGTTCAATTTACTACCCGAAATAATAACATTATAGTTGAGATTCTTGTTTATCATTGGAACTCCTCTTTGAATATAGAATGCATGCACAATTTTTCTTAAAACTCAGATAAATGCAAGATTTATTGATGTGGCTCTATGTGATTTTATACTTGTGTAAAGGCCGAAAGTCCTTAAGTTATGTGTTGCCTATAATAGTCGTTAAGTCTTTAAAGACTATGTTATCTTTAATAGGCCTTCATAAGGTAAATAGTTCTTTGAGGATGGGAGCCTTGCTCTTAAAAACAATGGAATCTTATTTTATAACACTTTGTGTATTTGGTGAGGTTGATAAGCCTCATACCCCTTTTACGCACCCAGTGCAGGCTGATAACCTCTATGAGTTTTCTATGGAAGATTGAAATTTTTTATATACTTATGTTATTTTTGTAAGACCACAGTTTCCTCCATTGATGCCAAAAGGTAGGTTAATATGATTATTGTATAATATAGCTTAATTGCATATGTTCGTACCTAGGTAAAGGCCCCTAGGAAGTTGCCTTGTTCAACCCTCTCTGAGGCTGATAATTGGTTGTATGCCTTGTTGTATAGACCTTTGATGTTATTGTGAGGCCTACCCTTGTGTGACGGGTTTAGTCGCACCATTAGACCTGATTGTGTTTGTTACACTTGGAATTGGCATGCGGCTTATGGACTTAAGATCCTATTATGTAGATGATATTGGATTTAAGGTTGGATTTAAGTAGTTAATTTATTTCTTATGTAGATGTAGACCTTAGTAGATGATAATGTAGTTATTCTCTATTTGTGTGTGTAAGATACACGTCTTGTTTTGATAAAAAATTATATGTTGTTTAACTATGATGTGGATGAATTAGTTAGGAGTGATTATGTTTAACTCTCGATTGTACTGAAAAGATGATACACTTTCCTTTGATTGAAATAATGTTAGTGAATGAAATTTACCTATCTTGATTATTGCAAAATGATTATAATTGAAATATTAATATTCTAGTGAGACTGAATTATTTCAATGGTTATTATAACCCTGAATTTTTATGGTTAGAAAAAGAATTGTCAAAAGGTCAAAATGAGATTTTGTATAGATATTTGAAAGTAATTGTAATTGTGTTTGAAATGCTTGGTTATTGAGTGACTCCATGTGTGTTTAGTTATTTTCTCTTATGCATTGGACCTATTTATGTGTGTGTGTAAGTGTGCATGTTATGTCCATGACCAATAGAAACTGAAGGTCTCATAAGTAACCCTAGTTAATACTCCCTGTGATGCTACCTAGTCCCTTACGTGGACTAAGGTTTTATGTTGTTTGAGAATGAATGTTATTGTGTTAATGATTTGTTTTGTTTTATTTGAGTCTCCTAAGGTTGACTTAGGATGAGGTGGATGATGAGTGTCATCGATGTGTCCATTTTCGTTCATGGGTTTTAGGGGCTACTTAAATGTTGATTTTTGAGCTTTATTATGTTTATTTCATTTGTTTTGGGGCCCTAGGTCAAGTACTTATGGGTTAGGTACATTTTAAACCCCAAATCATGAGTTTTAACTCATATTTGACCACTCTATTTGACCATGGGAGTTAAGTGACGAATTAAGGTTTTGGGATGAGGGATGGATGACTTGTCACATCCCAATCCCACTACCCTAGGTTCTTGTAAGGGATTGGGGGAATCCCAAGGGCCTCACATGTGTGAGCATACATTTTAAGAGCCTTTGGGAAGAGAACCCCAAGTAATTCCCTTTCCCCAATGTCTCACACATGTGTGAGGATAATTGTGGGGAGGTGTGCTCTTGAGGAGGAATTAGAGGATGACAAGTGTCACCTCTCTACTCCTCAATATCTCACACATGTGTGAGAGCACATGTGGGGATATGTTATTGAGAGAGTGAATGAGAAGGTGACAAGTGTCACCTCCTCATTCATTGGGTGCTTTTTGTGACCTATTTATCTCCCTCTTGTTGAGGTGAGAAGGGTCCTTCTTTTGTTTTTTTATTGGGATTTTTGGTAAGAGCTTGGGCTTTGGAGAGGAATTTTTGAAGTGTTGGAGAACTCTTGAGTGGATCTTCTTCAACTCCTTCAAACTTGGAGAGCTTGAGAGGTAGGATCTCAAGGCTTCAAGACTCTCTTGTTTATTGCATTTTATTTTATGTATGTATTAAAGTCATGTTTATGTGTTTTTTGTGTTTTGTGAAGGGATTATGGTATGAGCTCTCCATGTGATAGAGTTTACCTTATGTGGGAGAGAGGAGTAAACCTCCTAAGGGAAAGTCACTCCTTGATAAGGAGACTTGGTAGGCATTGACCTTGTTTGGGAGGTCTTGGTATAATTTTGGATGGCATGAGTGCCTTGGGGTTTTGGGACTATAAGTATGGTTATTTTGATAGAAAGAGGCTATGTTGTTCTTAAAAATGAGTATTGATTACTATGATTATTTAATGGTATTTCCCCTTGAGTGAGTGATGTCCACTCTCTCCCCCTTTGGAATCCATATTTATGGATTTGGTTATGTTAAGATCCCATGGGTTGGGTGTCATTGTGTTTTTTGTGAGTGTGTTTGAATTCCATTGTGCTTGGGCATGAAACCGGGTTACTCTTAGGCCTCCTAGCTCGGGGGAGGCTTGTGAGCAAGCCTATGGTTGGGTGGAGAGTACCTCCATTGGCTTTGATGTGTTACTATATTTTTGAAGGTTTTGGGTAAGAAAGAAAGGAAAGATGGAGAAGAGTCTCCTTAGGTTACCTAGATTTTGTTTTAGAGCTTTAGCATTGTTGGGAAGGCTATGTAAAAGCCTAAGCTATTGAGCTTTGTAAATGGGATGAGAAGTGTAGGAGAGTTGGTTTAAACCTTCCTTATTTAAGTTTCATGTAAATGAGTATTACATTTTGTGAAGTTAGATATTCTAGAAATTTAAAAGAATGGAAGGATTGCCTTATTTCCTATAGCCATTATTTGAGTTGCAAGATTGAAGAAAAAGGAAAAAAAATTATTGCTTAATATTCTTGGAAAGAAGTTTCCTTGTACTCTCTCTCTTTCTCTCTCTCTCTCTCTCACCTTGAACTAATATGCTTAGTGTGATTTTAGAAGGAAAGAAATTTAAGTTATGGAAAGAAAATGATTTTTATCCCTATCCTTGCATATTCAAATATAGTAAATCCGAAGTTAAATAAATATGTTTTTTTTGTAACTACCTCTGATATTGATTTGGGTATATTGAATGGAATAATAAGTTATGCGTTTATCCTAAGGTGAATAAATATTACTCTTCCTTGCATTGATATGAAAAGAAAATAAAGTAATCATTTGCACATTTATTTGCATCACTAATTGTTCTAATAGGTTATTAATATAAAATATTAAACCTATGCTTCTATTTAAGCCTCATATATATATATATATATATACAATATTATATGTTTTTTTAATAAAATTAAAATCTGAATGAAAGTGTTTTAGTTTTTTTTGTTTATTTGATAATAAATTAAAAAAATAAATAAAATGAAGAGGAAAAAAAAGGTGTTTAGGGTAGGTTTTACAAACCCTAACCCACACGCCATGAAGGGCAGCGGGGAGGGAAGGGTTGGGGTTTGGAGATCCCACCTCACAATGCCTGTAGGTGCTGTGGAATTGGGGTTCCACAGGCCCCCAAAAGGGGCTTGCACCCTACATAAGGCATCGACCCTTACTTGTATCTGCTACCATTGTTTAAAACGAAAAAAAGAGAGTTGAACGTGCTAAATACTCTGCAACCTTTTTAACTCAGCTCTGTGTAGTATATGTTGATTCTTACACAGTATTATATATATATTCTACAACCTTTTTAACTCAACTATGTCTAGTATATTTTGACTCTTACACAACATTATATATATAATATATATTATGTATACAAAAAGGTCTGTGTATACACAGTGCTGTGTATAACATAGGGTATACACATTATATATATTGTGTATTTGTATATTCTTATATTTTATTGTATTTTAAATGTATATATATGTATATATATACCTACTGCATATTTCTGCAATGTAAAGGGTTTCTCAAACAAACTAATATGTTTTATTATATATATACCTTTGGGTGAATATATAAACATATATTTTTGCATATTATCCTTTTATTTTAATTAAAGGGCAGATTTTAGATTTATTCTATTTGAATCATAGTCTAAGTATAGCAAACTTTAGAAAACTGAATAAAGGTAAAATAGAGAATATGCTTTCTAAAACAGAAATGTTAAACCTTTGTGATTAAAAAACTTTTCTAAACATTAATCAAAACATTTAAAAACAAATTGCGTTAGCATCCAATGGAAAAATTTAGCCCTGAGTAAATAATCTTTCCTTAAGGAAAGAAGTTTCCTTCTTGGCCTTCCTTCAAACCTACAAACAAAAAATGAGCTCTCTAGAAGGCCTTTGAAAACTTATAGGCAAATATTAGGGTCTAGAAGTTGCCCTAAATCATATAGGCCTTTCATCTGATTTTTAGTTTAATTAACCTCTCTTTAGAAAAATTAAACTATCTTCCTAACGTTCCATAGTTAGGAGTTTGATTTTTGATTAAATATTAATTTATCCTCAACCTTAGGGAAATTAATTTTCCCTATAATTTTAATTAATTTTCTTGAGTTAGGATTTGATTTCCTAAGTAAATTTTTATGGCTTTTTAATTGTCTTTTGATGGCAAATATTATCCCTTGTGTTGGATCAATTATTGAGGCACTTTAGGTAGCCTTAACTGGTCCTTAATTTATTAAGGTTACTATAATCTATTTAATAGTTTTATGTCGTAATAAATAGTGTTCATTTTATAACATTCGTCTATGGTGTGTATTTAATTCAACTGAATGTTGGATTTGATTATCATTGTTTCCGCATTATAATTAATTAAATCTTTAATTTAATTAATTAGATTTTATCATAAATTAGGGTTTTAGGTCCTACTTCTAAAGGGGATCATTCTCCACTTCAAGATATCGAAACCATAGGGGCACGTTACCTTGTGGTAGGGACTCCCCTCAAGGCAACTCTTATTGCATAACCTAACCCTAACTTGGTTGCCATAATAATCGAAGGGGTACGAAAGGAGTTTCGCACTACCCTTCCTGAGTATCATCCTTCCCCGCCTTAGTGCGGTGTGTCAAATGTGCTTTGCACGATCAATGATGCTAGGTGTGCATGATCAAACTATGCGCATGTTGTGCATAAGTGCGTTGAGTGATGTGTTGGTTGTGTTTCATGTCCATATGTTAAATTGTGGGTATGATAGTTATATTGTGATTACTATATCTATGTAAAGATTACTGAGTGTGTCTTATCTCTGTATGAGAAGATCTTGAGTAAGCTGAGAGTTAAGTTGCTATTGCAAGGCCGTTGAAAAATGCTGAACCAACTTAGATATAAGGATGAGTAATGTTATGCTTATAACTGATTTTATCAGGCCGAACTTTCCTTGATGTATTCTAGTTAAGGTTTTTGATTTAGTGATTAAACTATCACCATTTTGTAAAGATCAAAACAACCTTGTTTATTGATGCACAATGAAAAGTGTGTAAGTAGTTTCTTTTTAAAATAATGAACTATGTGTGTGTGTGTGTGTGTGTGTGTGTGTGTGTGTGTGTTATAAACCTCTAATCTTCTTGAGAGGCCGATGGGCTGTAACTAGTGCAACTATAGTTGTTAAAAAGACATTGTTGTACCAACACTATGTAAATGAAGGTCAAGTGTGACCCAATTAGTTATATATGGCCAAGAGGCCAAGGAGTATATATCACATGTATATTGTAAATATTAAGATACTCTATGTCAAACTATTGTTACCTTGGACTTTAATAAGATTTATTATGACTAAGAATAGTCAAGAGTTATTTCGTAAATGGCCAAGAATAGCCAATACCATGTAGATGACAGTATTATGGCCAATTGATATGTGAATATAATTTATCAATGACAATGATACTACCATCTATTTAGAACTCCTCTCTTGTAATACAAGTGTGTATGTATATATATATATATATATATATATATATATATATATATATATATATATATATATATATATATATATATCAAACATGATAGATTATGAACTTTATTGGTGGCCTTGACAAGTTATAAGTAGAGTATAATCTTAGACTAAGACAAATTCTCCTTGGTGGAAAGGACATAGAGGACAACTATATATATATATCTGTGTTATAAACCTCTAATCTTCTTGAGAGGCCGATGGGCTGTAACTAGTGCAACTATAGTTGTTAAAAAGACATTATTGTACCAACACTATGTAAATGAAGGTCAAGTGTGACCCAATTAGTTATATATGGCCAAGAGGCCAAGGAGTATATATCACATGTATATTGTAAATATTAAGATACTCTATGTCAAACTATTGTTACCTTGGACTTTAATAAGCTTTATTATGACTAAGAATAGTCAAGAGTTATTTCGTAAATGGCCAAGAATAGCCAATACCATGCAGATGACAATATTATGGCCAATTGATATGTGAATATAATTTATCAATGACAATGATACTACCATCTATTTAGAACTCCTCTCTTGTAATACAAGTGTATATATATCAAACATGATAGATTATGAACTTTATTGGTGGCCTTAACAAGTTATAAGTAGAGTATAATCTTAGACTAAGACAAATTCTCCTTGGTGGAAAGGACATAGAGGACAACTATATATATATATCTGTGTTATAAACCTCTAATCTTCTTGAGAGGCCGATGGGTGGTAACTAGTGCAACTATAGTTGTTAAAAAGACATTGTTGTACCAACACTATATAAATGAAGGTCAAGTGTGACCCAATTAGTTATATATGGCCAAGAGGCCAAGGAGTATATATCACATGTGTATTATAAATATAAAGATAATCTATGTCAAACTATTGTTACCTTAGACTTTAATAAGCTCTATTATGACTAAGAATAGTCAAGAGTTATTTCGTAAATGGCCAATAATAGCCAATACTGTGCAGATGACAGTATTATGGCCAATTGATATGTGAATATAATTTATCAATGACAATGATACTACCATCTATTTAGAACTCCTCTCTTGTAATACAAGTGTATATATATATATATATATATATATATATATATATATATATATATATATATATATATATATATATATATATCAAACATGATAGATTATGAACTATATTGGTGGCCTTCAAAGGTTAGAAGTCGATTATAATCTTAGACTAAGACAAATTCTCCTTGGTGGCAAGGACATAGAGCCCAAAGTCGATAAAGATAATGCTATATGATAAAATCTTGCATATATTAAAGAATGAATATCTAATTTACACATGAGCATGAAATCGGGTTTGACTAGTCATTGAGTAGATTAACAGGCTGTCATAGACCCGCAATTGCAAGGATACAAAGAGGGGATCAATGCAAGTACATAAGTTATCTACGCTCTTACCACATACCTATCTAGTTGACCTGTAGTAGAGGGTTTAATTAATGTCAAATAGATAGATATAGGGTAAACATATCAAAGTATATTGATTTATTATTTATTGAAATAAAAGAATGTTGTCTCCAAGTCAAGAAAAGAGTGTGTAAACATACAACTTATTTATATGAAACTTTGGCCAAAGTAATGCAAAATCACTTCTTGCATTGCTAGTTCACTGTGTTTCTAAATAGCTTGAATAGTCAGAGGTTTGTACTTAACTAGAGCTAGACTAGAAGTTGTAAACCCGATTGTTTCTAGCTAGGACACTGCACTAGTCCGCAGATGGCACATAGAATCATTTGATTCTCATTATCTAGATACCATCGTGAAGGGAAGGGCCACTTCTAGTAGGAAGGTGTGCGGGGGACCGCTAGTCTGTAGTTGGAGAAAAAGCACCAAGGTGATGCTCTCCCTCTTGCAGTTGACTACCGAAGACTTGTGATCAAAAGACATCATTTTATTGTACATGTAAATTTGTAAAATTTGTAAGTCGCATGTAAAGTGACCATCAACTGATGTAATATATCATGTATTTTGTAAATACAAAAGTACCTGCTTTAATTTGTATGATATAAAAAAATTATGAGATATTGGCATTTAATGCTTTCATTTGTAAGTGTTTTATTTAGCATTTCATTTTGAGATGTTACAATGGGGATGATTAATGAGAAGTACAACAAAAATCATGATAGAGTGGATTGCTCTGAGGAGAGGTTGTGTTGTAATCATGACAATATCAAGATAAATTGGCATCAAGTAACCATTTAATTGTATGATTCGACACTCCAAGATAGTTGTGAAGAGGTGAACTTAGTTTCCAAAAATTGTAGATTTGTTGATAGAAGCTGAGCCATGGGGGGATATGTTGAGATTACAGCCTTCATCTTATGAAAATTTTTGTAGCAATGTCATTGTCTAGAGCATCCTGAGGAGAGGTGCTCTTATGCCATTTCTAGAAGCTATTAACAAGTATGACCTTATTTTGTCTTATGAATTCACAAGTCTTGGAAGAGTATCACTATCTACATGTGTGGGATTTCCTTCAAGGTCTTGGAGGAGCTAATTTTCATAGCGATAAGGCTTAGTATGGAGGGCATGAAGTACTAGAAAACCATTAAAAATTATGATCACTAGTATATGGATGCCTTCCTCAAGAGGGACAAGAAAGTCTCAAGGTTTTAGAATGGATTTAAATGTGAGGACCTGTTTGGATACTAGAAGGACATGGTGGAAGTCCTCATGTATTGATTCACATTAGAGGGTAGGTATAAGCATATATTCTCATGTCACTTCCCTATGTTAAATAATCTTCATCACAATATGAAAATGAGTGTTCCCTTCTTTTTATTTTGTTCTCTTGAAAGCTCTATTATAAATGTCCTCCTTGGGAAGGCTGAGTTACACCTTCACTAGGGCCTCATCTACTACATTTACAGGTTTGAGCAATCCAAAACACCCAATCCTTTGTTTTTCCCTAGGATCATCAATCCTACCCTGATTCGCCCCAAAGTGTCAAAGGACTCTCACCTTCTCCCACCTTCACCCCATATTCCTAAAAGTGGGTATGTGGATTCTCACCCTCCATTTCACCTCAAGACTATAGTCATGGATAAGCCTAATCCTGCCCCCATAGTGAATATTCTTGCACCTCCTATTAAACACCATTCAACTTCCACCCTAGTCTCCATTCACCCAATACCTCCAAACCATAAACTAGTTGACAAAGGGAAATCTATTTAGGAATAGGATCCCTCTATAACAAACCCCACCCATAGCTCCAAACTTCCTGTAAATCTCTCTATGACTAGACAACATAGGTATAGGCCCAAGAAGAACCACCCAAATACTCAACCCAAGACATCTACAAAAGAAGGTAAACTGCTGGAAGAACCTAATGCCCCACCTAGTCATCCTAATGTGCAACAAGATGAGGAGTGTCACAACTATAGCAATTTGAGTGACCAAGCAGAAAAAATCTAGGACATACTCAACCTACATAACAATGTGATGAAATAGTTCTTGGCCCAACATCATTCCACTTGGAAAAGAATGCAATACATTGAGATGAAACTATTTAAATAGGTGAAAGACCAATAGAAAAACAAGTGGATGAATACATATGGCTAGAAGTGGAGAAGTTTTCTACCACCTTCTAGAGCTAAGAGAATCTAGAGAAGAAATTTATCATCATGCAAAAGAATTAGAAGAAGTTGAAGGATAACCTATTGTAGGCGGTGGCCTTCAACAAGGAAATAATCAAAGTTTTGCTACTAGTCTTTATGTCCTACAGAGTGAGCTCTATAAACAGTAGAGGGAGAATAATAAGAAGGTCCAACCAAAAGGACTAGGGACAAGACCAAAGGCCAACAAGGTGAAACCATTTCTCTTGATGATGACCCCCTAGAAGTTGCTTTTGCATATTAGGCCAATTTCTTGACCAAGGAGTGGCAGGCTTCCAATGGTCTTTAAAAGCTAGTGGATAACAAATAATTTCTATGTTTTCTTGTTTTGTGTTTCTATTGTTCTATAGATGGTCCTCTCTTTTTTGGCTATTTCTATTATTTTTGTGTTTTTTTGATAGTCCCATACCCCATGGAACTCTTCACACCTGCCTAATGGCTACTATTTTGTAAAAGGGTCTAAGCCCTTTCAAAATCCCATTTTTATCAATATCAAAAACAATGCTATAAGAAACATGTGCAACCTCCAATTTCTAGAATTAAGAACATAAGGATTATACTAATGATTTCCATGCACACAATCTATTTAAAATCAAGCCTAACAATAATAAATCATCATTCCCTTCACAAGATCAAATTAGGATCCATGCACAATCATGATTTTTCGTTTCAAAATAAAGTTTGATTTCCATTCAAACATTATCATTACATGTTCACATGATAGAGGCTACTTCCCAAACATGGAAGGATCACACTCCAATGAAAAAAAAGATATGGATATATAATTACAACATTATTGAGCCTCTCCAAAGGTTCTCCAATAATCACAATTTACAACATGATTCAAAATATATTACAACTTTCTCAAAATAAATGGTTACAAGGCAATAAGCTAAGAAGAAAGAATAGATCCATGAACAAAATCTATAATTCCACCGTTATCCATGAGAAATACCAATGGTGATCAAAACCACCCAACCATGTGAAACCCTAAGGCCCACCCCTATAAACTAAGAGATGGTTTCCATGGTTGCAAACTGAGACACAACACACAAAGTTGGCCTTACACACACAACATCAAAACGTGGTTTTCTCAACACACAATTGGATACAATCAACCCAATAAAACAAGGAAGAGGAGGGTAGATAAGGCATGTAATGGTTTTCCCCTTGGTTCTCCATAACTAAGCCAAGAAATTAAGTACACCATGTGGGTCTCATAGTGAGTGTCCACCCTGTGTATGCTTCTCATTACGCAAGGGACTTCTTTATTGTTTCCATTCGTGTAAGGGACTTATTTAGTTCTTACAACAATATAAGGGACTTCTTTAGTTCTTACAACCATGTAAGGGACTTCTTCAATGCTTACACCATTCATTAGCTTTCATTAATGTAAATTTCTTACTTAGGATTTACATTTTCACATTGTTTAATTTTATGGGACTTATTCAGTGCTTTACCTAAACTCTTCCCAAGAATTTAGGTAAATTATTCACTCCAAAGCCTCCTATGGGTATCCTCTAAACTTAAACAAACCAAGAGTCGATATTATATAGAAAGCTCCCAAGGATGGGTAAGGCAAACATGCTTCCCAATGTAAGCACACTTCATTTCTATGGGAAAAGTCAAGATTCCACAAAATAATAACATTTTAGAAATTCTAAATTTCAACAAGAAATAAATTAAGATATTCTCAAAATATCCAAATACAACCATTAATGGATCTTCAAGCTACCATCCCAATTTTTTTTCAAAATTTGAAAACACATATTATTAAAATTGTAAATTTATCCTTATGGCCCAAATCTACCAACATCACACTTTTCTAATCACATACAGTTTTCAAGAAATTTTGCCAAGGTTTAGAGAGTAATTCCACTTTTTTTAACAAAATTTGAAAACACATATAATTAAAATTTCAACAATACCTTCATAGCCTAAATCTACCCAACATCACAATTTTGTGATCACATATAAATTTGGAAAAAAATTACCATAGTAACAAGGAAAAAATTGATTTTTTTCAAAATGAAATAAACCTACAACTAGATTGACCTATTCCATTAAAACTACTCCTATATTCAACTTTAATGATCCTAACCCAAAGCCATATGCTTTACTACTTAAGGTAGTAGCGTGGCTATCCAAATTCAAATAAAAAAAATGTGTAATTTAATAAACAAGAAAAGTACCTTGCTCTTAAGCCTCTAAGAGAGATTTTCCTTTATTTGCAATTTCTTTTCTAAGCCAAGGAAAATCTAATTCAATATCCAAGTACCAAGAAAAATCCAAGTACTTCCAAGCAATCCCCAAGAAATTCCAAGCAATCCCCAAGCACATAAGGTAAGAAGGAATAAAAGAAGTCTATTTTCCATTTTATTAAAAAATCCCTAAACCATCAGGTGGCTTTTCCCTCCTTTCAATTCAAACTTGTCTTTTTCAAAATAGATATTTTGGCACAATTCAATATTTCATTCCAAATAACTAATAAGAGATATTTTATTTTTTTTATTTAATCTATTTTCCAATTCACTAGCAAAGTAAATAATTTCTTTTCACACAAATGTGAAATCCCTCAAATTTAATTAACTTAACTAATCAAATACTTTTCTCTTTTCAATTATTCTATTAGCATAATAGTATTTGGGAAAGTCTATTTAATTCTTTGCACATACCAAGCAAACACACAAACGATGATCAATAGAGTCACCCAAGAACGATGCATTTATAGGTCTAACACTTATGGGATCCAGAATCATCGTTGATTTAAATATTATTTTCATGGGTTTCAACATCACATGTCCTATTACTCTACACTAAGTAGGACAAGTTTAAAGAATCAAACAATGTTGCATATGTTGTCATTGATATCAATAGAGTTGTGATGGAGAAGACATACCGGTGTGTATGATGTCAACAAAATGGTGATCAATTATATAAGTAATCAGAAGTGTTGTGAGATGGAAAGCATAGTGTTGTGTAGATATTGTCAAAGTAAGTGATGTTTAGAGGAGTAGACAAGATGATCAGAGGAGCAGATAAAGGAGTGATGATCAGAGAAGTTGTGAAGTGAAGATTATGGTGATGAAAGTCATGAGGTGTTATACATAGTTGTACCTTATACTGACATGGAGAAGTTATGGTTTCTTGTTTTGATGAAAAGAGTTGTGATTGTTGTCTATGGTCTTGTGAATGTTGCATTCATTGTTTCTTATTGAAAAGCATTGCATAAGACATGAAGGGTGTTGATGGTGGTTTTAGGACACAACAACGTAGGTGAAATATTAGTTATTTCACCTCTCTTGAAAAGTATCCTATCCTAGATAAGACTACTCCAAGGTTTATATAGCTAGGTATTGTTGTGTGGTTACACAACATGCCCCATTTTGCCTTAGCAAAATAGGGACCCAACTTTTTTCTTTGGCTTGTTTTTGTTGGCAAGAGACACTATATGGATTCATGGTTGTTGTCATTGATGGCAACAAAGGTCATTCCACATATCCGCAAGTCATGATATATCTCTACCGGAAGTCAGATTGAAGATTGTTGTGGTCCGGTGAACAAGAACAGAGCATGTGGCAAGGTCCGACAGATTGGTCCGGATCTCTCAGAGGAAGTGTCTTGGCACAGTGTGGATCTGGGGAAGTCAAGAGGACTATCTTGAGTAGTATATTCCAAGGATTTAGCCTCCGGAGATGGACAAGGAAAAAGATATGAATAGTTGAGTACCGGATTCCTGAGAGACAGTGAAAACAGAGGAAGAACTGACTGACTGAGTATCAAACTACTTTCCGGATGTGTTACAGATGATGATAAAGGTTGCGGAGGCATGAATCATGTTTGGCCGACATAATTGATGATATCTACAAGTATATGCTTGATCCGCATTGCTTGGTGAGCAAGGATTCAGCCGACAGAACTAAGTTTGTAAGAAACTAGACTCTTCCGGATGCCGACTAGAAAGATGATGAAATTACTTGTGCGGATATATATAGAGGATGGATTTAGTTGTAAAGAGTGTGAATGTGTGAGAGGATATGCGAACAAGTCCAGAGTAGAGCAGAAGTAGCAAGAAAGATCCGGTATGTGAAAGGACAGCAGACTAAAGAACAGAGGAAAGATGAAGTGCAGCAGATCAGTATACTGAACCTAACCGGAACTGAACTCCAGCATATGCAGATGCTTCCAATCAGTTCAAAACTGTGATTCTTATCACTTTGTAAGACAGTGTGTCTTCTTGTAGGCAGTGAGCCTCTTGTGAGCAGTGTGCTCGGGCAGTGAGCCCTAACTGGCAAGTGCCATTTTTGTAATTTCCTATTCTTCTAACAGAGAATAATTCTTGGGTTAATCACCCCGTGGTTTTCTCCCTTAACAGGGTTTCCACGTCAAAAATACTGTGTCATGTGTTTCTTATTTCATGGTTAATGTTTTGTGTTTGATTTTATGCTGCTTCAATTAAAAGGAAAGTTCAATAAGGGAAATAATTAGGATAACTGATTCACCCCCCCCCCCTCTCAGTTATCAACAATTGGTATCAGAGCAAGGTTCCTCCTAATAGAGCCTAACAGCTTGAGGAAGATCTGGGATTTCAAATGGATGCATATGGTTTAAAGGAGCAACTCAAGACTGCCCTTGAGGATCTTGAACAGTCAAATTCTGAAGTCAGTGAATTAAGAGAAAGACTCAAACAGGCTGATGAATTCATGAGGGAATTAAAAGACAAATTAAGTCTCTCTATGAAAAAGAGAAAGGAGCTGCTCCAACAGTTGGCAAGACAAAGTGAAGAAAGCAATACAAATGAAGAATTGACTGAGCAAACCAAGTTATGTGAAAAGTTATCAAAAGAAGTCATTATGTTAAGACATGAAATGGAATCAGGAACTATAAAGTTCACTCAAGAGATTGAAGAAAAAAGAAAGGCTGAAGACAATCTAAGACAATCTCTTAAGGAAAAATCAGAAGAATGCCACCAGATGGACAGGATTATCAGACATCTTGAATCTGATCTTGAAGATTCCAAAGATAATGAAGGAAAACTTGAGGATCAAATTGCCTCTCTCAAAAGAGACCTTCAAACAGCAAATGAATATAAAGAGAAATTCAAGATAAGTTCTGCTCAACTTGAAGTTCTTCTTGGAAGTCAAAAGAGGACAGATGACAAGTATGGCTTGGGATATGAGAAAGGAGAAAGCTCCGGATCCGGTCAAAAGAATCTTGGATCAGAAAATCCAAGGAGCAGGCCTAGAAGACCTCCGGTAAGACAGCCAAATGCTCAAAGATATCCATCCTTCAATGGATACTGCCACAGCTGCAACCACTTTGGTCACAAAGCTAATCAGTGCAGAATGAGAATGAATCAGATTAATTCATCCTTCTCCGGACAGTGCTTCAACTGCAAAAGGTATGGACACAAATCCCATGAATGCAGAATTATGCAAGTAAACAAATCATTCAAAGGTAGATGCTTTACATGCAATAGAATAGGTCATATGGCTAATCAATGCAGATCAAGGGGATATCAGTTAAATATGCAAAGAAATGTTATTTGCCAAATCTGCAATAGGTCCGGTCATAATGCCAAAGTCTGCAGAAACAAGAATCAGGACAAAAGAGGTCCGGTGTATAATCAGAATCAAGACAAGGGTAAACAAAAGATGAATGCGGATGAAGTTAGGAATCAGATGAGCAAGATTTGGGTAAAGAAAAGCTCAGAACATGTAGAGGTTGGATCCGCACCAGATTCTGGTGCTGATATTTCTTCCGGAAATTAAAAAGTGAGCTCAGGCTCAGGGGGAGACTCAAAGAAGATTCTGTTCCCCCAGCCAAACAAGTTGTGCCGGATGTGGCACAAGATGCGGATTAAAGGGTTTGCAGATATAAGTCCTGAGATGCTTCAGTCAAGTTTTCAGAGGTCCGCATGGAGTTATGAAGAAGCTGTGTTCGATTAAGTTAGACCTGTTCAGGGAGGTGCTCCGGTATGATAAAGGATTACAAAAAGGTCCGGAGAGATCCGGAAGTGCACGATCTTGTCTTGCGGATTGGACAGAGTGTTTGGGATGTTCTTGTAATATGTTACCTAGATTTATTCATGATTTAAAGACCCGGATGATATTCAGTGATCAGGACTAATCCGGGATACTCCAAGCTGTCCAGACATGGTAAACCGGAATAATGCAGGTGAAGCATTTATTGCAGACAGATATTAGGGTTTGCGGAGCAATATAAGGGATTTCTCAAAAGTTATCTGCTCATTCTACACTTGAGAAGAAGCGAATAGTGGAGCTCTGCAACAAGGTTCATCAAGCACACCAAGGATCTCCTGCCGAAGCTATTGCATAAAGAAATCAATCCAAC
The DNA here is from genome assembly GCA_027924645.1 of Cunninghamia lanceolata. Lineage (NCBI taxonomy): Eukaryota > Viridiplantae > Streptophyta > Pinopsida > Cupressales > Cupressaceae > Cunninghamia > Cunninghamia lanceolata. The sequence goes on from BSBN01000209.1 coordinate 8,233,642, forward strand.
CACTCCGTGCAAACCGAAGGCGCATAAGGTATTCTTCGTTTTTCATTGCCTCACTGCAAATCTTTGAAGAATGGCTACTCCAAACATAGTTAAGATCTCTGATAGACCTCGCCCCTCATTCAAGAAACATCCCTACAAATCATTGGAGGTAGATCCACTAGGAGCCTTCTCTAGTGTTCCCCACGGAGTCTTACATACTGAAGATATTAGGGTTTACATACACGTAAACATTGAGGAATTTGGGGAATTCAAATTAAGAGACCTCTATCACAAGCAACTGATAGACAATGCTTTTGAGCTCAAACCAGAGTATAAGGGTATCCAGAAGAAACAATTTGAGCAATTCATTCATTTCCCTAGCTTTGAAGAAGATGAATGGGTCCGGTATGTACTGAGCAGGATGCATGACAACTTCCTTTGGCTAGATAGACCCTGTAAGATCACAAAAGAAGCAATTAGAGCAGTAACTGGTCTATACTCTTCCGGGGGGGTACCTATCCTCAAATCTGTCAAGAACAACGTTGTAACTGAGGCCACCAGATCAAAATATGATAAGAGGGCAATGACCATTGAAGATATTTCGGATCCGGACATCAAATATGCATCAATGATAATAGGATACAAGATCTATCACTCCAGCAGGGAGAATTCTGTATCCGGGACTGCAATATACACAGCATATGAAATGCTAAGAAAGAATGCAGATTATGATCTTTGTGAACTACTACTAAGCCAATTAATGGAAAATGTACAGAAAATCAAGAAAGACAAGAAGAACTCCTTTAAGTATGGTACTCTCATTGTATGTCTATTCTTTTACTTCATGAATGAGCTACCCGGAACAAGCGGATGGGTATGGCAGAATGACAAACCTGTTGCAGTCCAGATAAGAGACTATTTGCATGGACTTGGGGATGCAAAAGCGAGAAACACAGCTCTATGGGGATACTTCAAAAACTTTCAGAGCATGATGCAAGCAAGAGAGAGAATTCCCCAGTCTCTCATTGAGAAATACAAGGACTCAGTATGCTTTATGGTTGACACTGATCAGTGCCTAATGGAGGCAGTGGAGCCAAGGACTGTCTGGATCATGCCCATGGGGTATGAAGTTGATGAACAGATAGTAGAGCTGCATGTTCAACACATGCTAAGTCAGCCCAAAGATCCTAAGGCAGAAAGGTTTGGAACCTTTGAGGAGCTGAGTGTGAAATTACATGTAGAACTCAGGGAACCTGAGATTAAGAGAAAAGTGAGAAAAGAAGTAGAGCACATTGCTCAAGGCCTAGGCATCTCAAAAGAGGCACTTGATGCCAGCCGGGAAAAGAGGAGAAAGGCTGAGGAAGAAGAGAAAAGCAAAGAAAGTGCTCCGGTTGAAACCCCCACCCGGACCAGATCATCAAAGAGATCTGCACCTTCCACAACCAAAAGCTCAAAACCGGAAGTCCAGGCATCCGGTAAAAGATCCAAGACAAAAGCATCAAGGGCTTATGAAAGCCAAAAGGATGAAGAGGAAACAGAATCAGATGAGGAAGTAAGAGAAGTAAAGAAACAGAAGAAGAAAGGATCCGGTAAGCCCTCCACAGGCCAAGACAAGGATGAAATGGCAGAGGTAACTGTTGAAAAGCCCACTCTGTCACTAGAGAGCATAATCAAGTCGGTCACGGTGGATGGAAACCTTCAACCAATGACTGAATCCTATGATGACTTCAGTGAGGCAGACCAAAAGACTCTGCAGGAGGCCACAGTGAAATATCTTAACATATATAATAAGGCTTTCATTGAAATAATATCTCTTATTCCTAAAAGCCTAGAAAAGGAAATGGAAGTGAGGAAAAATAATGCTCATGCTAAAGATCTTGAGATCCGGGAGCAGATAGCTATTCAGCTATATCCTCAAATTGATCCCAAGACAATGAACATGATCTTCAAGGACTGCAAAGATGAGTTCAGAAGTAAAGCCAGGATGAATCAGCTCATGCTTGGTGAGACTGACAAAGTGGCACAAGAGACAGAAGAGATCCTCCGGAAGGCCTTCAAAAGGTTCAATCTTCCTGTTGTAGAGGACTTAGGTGCAGAAACAGCTGCTGATTTGGAATCTTCTGTTCCGGAAGAAGTGAGCCCTGAACAGACAAGTGAGGACTTGGGACCCTCTGCTCCAGAAGAAGTGACCCATGAACAAGCAAGCATCTCTCCTCCGGTTTCCCCTACAGTCTCCGGATCCAAAGAAGAAGAGCAATTGCAGGAGAAGGAAGCAGTGGTGACAGACAAAGAGGTTGACAGTTCTAAGACTGCAGAAGAAAAGAAACATCTGTCTCCGGCAAGAGACACTGCACAAACTGTTCAACAATTTTTGAGCAAAGAAACTCTAGAGATTGATGAACCAGAGCTTCTAAAAGGTCCATTTGATTTTGACTCTCTCTCTCCGGTACAAACAATGAAGATAGCTTCATTTGCAAATGCCAAGGCAAATGAAAAGCTCCTGAAGTCTCATATGGAAGACTGTGAGTTGATAGAGGCTGCTTCCGGAGTACTTGTAAAGATCATGCCATCAATCCAAATAGATCCGACAGCCTCCACTTCCGGTAATCTAAAAACCTTAGTCAGCAGTATTGACACACATTTTAATTCTCTAGAAAAATCAGCTGAAGAAAAGGTCCGGAAGGAATTTTTGGATAAGAGATTTTCTGAAATATTAGAATTAATCTCTAAGGATAGGAAGATTGTAAGCATTGGAATAAAGAGCTTAGAAAATGCTCTTAAGGATGGCGGTGACATCTACAAATTTTGTATATCTTGGTCAAAGGCAATAGCAGCAATTGACAAGAAAATAAAAGAGGAACAGGACAAGCTTCAAAGCTTATCTCAAAGTTTTGATCCTCTCTCTTCCTCTATAATAAATCAAGAATGTCAGACTATTGCAGTCTTGAATGAAATAAAGAATCTTGAGAAGGAGAGGAAGAACATTACCAACCGGATGGGAGAACTTAGAAGGATTATAGTCCCTAAGTTGGAAACTATGCATGAGGCCATCAGTGATGCCCAGACCACCGCCCATACAAAAGATCCGACAGATCTCAGGTGGGCAGAAGCTTTTGCATTTTTGTTGAGTGGTCACATTTCAATCTTGGACAGAATGAAGCTAAGTTGGGCTACTGAAATGGTTCAACTGCAGACATCCTTTGCAGACATTCTGCAGTATATGTGAGTATGTAAATATGCGGCTATATATAGAAAATTTTTGAAAATTTTGGTGTGCGGACCCTACCCTTTGCCATTGATGTCAAAGGGGGAGTGAGGAGCAGTGAAAAATGAGGAATCCAACTCAGGGGGAGTTCCGAAAATTGTATATAAAGACAGAGCATCAGCAAAGGGGGAGCATAGTGTAAACACTTAGTCATTTTTCACTAAGTGTTGCCATCAATGCCAAAGGGGGAGATTGTTGGCAAGAGACACTATATGGATTCATGGTTGTTGTCATTGATGGCAACAAAGGTCATTCCACATATCCGCAAGTCATGATATATCTCTACCGGAAGTCAGATTGAAGATTGTTGTGGTCCGGTGAACAAGAACAGAGCATGTGGCAAGGTCCGACAGATTGGTCCGGATCTCTCAGAGGAAGTGTCTTGGCACAGTGCGGATCTGGGGAAGTCAAGAGGACTATCTTGAGTAGTATATTCCAAGGATTTAGCCTCCGGAGATGGACAAGGAAAAAGATATGAATAGTTGAGTACCGGATTCCTGAGAGACAGTGAAAACAGAGGAAGAACTGACTGACTGAGTATCAAACTACTTTCCGGATGTGTTACAGATGATGATAAAGGTTGCGGAGGCATGAATCATGTTTGGCCGACATAATTGATGATATCTACAAGTATATGCTTGATCCGCATTGCTTGGTGAGCAAGGATTCAGCCGACAGAACTAAGTTTGTAAGAAACTAGACTGTTCCGGATGCCGACTAGAAAGATGATGAAATTACTTGTGCGGATATATATAGAGGATGGATTTAGTTGTAAAGAGTGTGAATGTGTGAGAGGATATGCGAACAAGTCCAGAGTAGAGCAGAAGTAGCAAGAAAGATCCGGTATGTGAAAGGACAGCAGACTAAAGAACAGAGGAAAGATGAAGTGCAGCAGATCAGTATACTGAACCTAACCGGAACTGAACTCCAGCATATGCAGATGCTTCCAATCAGTTCAAAACTATGATTCTTATCACTTTGTAAGACAGTGTGTCTTCTTGTAGGCAGTGAGCCTCTTGTGAGCAGTGTGCTCGGGCAGTGAGCCCTAACTGGCAAGTGCCATTTTTGTAATTTCCTATTCTTCTAACAGAGAATAATTCTTGGGTTAATCACCCCGTGGTTTTCTCCCTTAACAGGGTTTCCACGTCAAAAATACTGTGTCATGTGTTTCTTATTTCATGGTTAATGTTTTGTGTTTGATTTTATGCTGCTTCAATTAAAAGGAAAGTTCAATAAGGGAAATAATTAGGATAACTGATTCACCCCCCCCCCCCTCTCAGTTATCAACAGTTTTTGCTTTCTTGCTTTGGGCGGTTTCGTTAAGTGTATCACCCATTTGCTCATGCAAGTGCCCCAAAGGATAGGTCAATTATCAAAGTTAGAATTTGTTGTCACAAACCTCATAATCTAATTGAATGCAAAATTCTAAGCAGGTTTGCTTTTTGGATCACCCTGATATGATTTAAATATAGAAAGTTATACTAAGTCAAGGTTTGGTCAACCCAGATATTTCCCATAGGGTCATATTTCTAAATGCCAGTCATATTCATTAAGATGACCCCAATGTAAGAAGATCACCCAATGTCCATGTGTTCCCCGATATGCGAACATCAAATTTAAGTGCAATAGTAGATATGCCCATCAACACCCGCATGCATACCTCCAAATGGTCACATTTCTAAATATCTGTCATCTTACAAAATATCACCCTTTGTAATATCACCTTGCGTGTGAGATGATCATGATGTCATCCAATTTTGATATATAAAAGAACTCATCCTGATGATGATGTCATCAATTTGCTTAATCTTTAAAGGGTCACATTTCTAAATATTTGTCATGTTCCTCAATATGATGATGATGTCACCATAACCTAATAATAAAGAAGAAATGATATTATGATGATGTCATCATGGTCCAAACCTGAGAGGGTCACATTTCAAAATATCCCTAACCATAACCAATATGATTGTGACGTCATTTTCCAGAACAAATTCAAAGGCTTATAAAATGGTGACATCACCCTCACATTCTCAAGCGGGGTGATGTTTCCTAAACATTAAAAGACCTAGATATTTTTGAATATCCCTCATATTGACCTTGATGACTTGAAATACCTGGTTTCATAGTGACCAATCCTATCATGCCACGTGGCAAATCCCGTGGGTTAGATGAACACAATATATTATCATGATACATTAACAAGGGTAATGTGACCTGATCTCAATTGTTGGTCAAAGGTGACCATATCCATGGTGATATCCCCAACATATGCTCAACAGAGGGTCATATTTTCAAATATCCCTGATCTTCTAAGAGATCACCCTCTGCATTAAATGCAAACCCAATCGTAGGTCGTGCTCTCAAATTTCAAACGTAAGCTTGCCACTTGTCAAACATCCACGAAATGTTATGTGTTGATCAATGGACTTAAATGGAGGACATTAGCCGCACCCTAATTTGTCGTATTGATTAGTTAAAAGGTAAATCTTGGGGTTTATTTACATTTACCCTATGTTTTAAGCAAAATTACAGAGCTCTGAAAGTCAAAGCATCACAATCACCTACAAACGGAACAGAACTTGCATCTCGACAGAACAAAATGAAAAACACAACACAATCACATTCGTTACCGTTATCACTCATACAATAAAAGAGGAAAGCAATCATCAGGTAAGTAAATTTGAAACCCTCTCTTTTGTCGTTTACAGTAAATCATGAGGTAAAAATGGTTTTACTAGGTTAGTCAACATGATGGTGCATGAAATGAGTTAGAATAATAAGATTATTGCTATGAAATACATGTGGTCCTTGAATCTTGCTGCATACAAACATGTTAGGGTAAGAATGCATGGTTTTATCGTAGGAGTTAATGGCAGCCAGAAGGAATAGGTCCGACACAGAGTTCTTGAAGCTCATGTTCTTACAGCCCGAAGGGGTAGGATTCAGGTATGGAATGATAAATGACACACATCAGGGAAGTACATACCTAGATGCATGGACAAGAAGGTTGGATAATGGAAGTGGAAACCCTTTACTTCAAAGAATATACTCCTCAGGGATGTGGCACGCAGGAGGATTTCCATATGCCATGGAAGCTATTGAGTTAGTGGTTGAGTGTGCACAGAATTATAACTCAGAAACCAGAAGAGTGGAGAAGCATGGCAGGGTGTATGCAGATTTCTCAATTAAGGGCATCACCTCTGCATTTAATTTGCCTATAGGACCAAATGTGGTCAGATTGAGTTCAGGCAAGTTGGAAAAGGAATACCATAGTAATGAGAAAGAGGCTCAGAGGGTCATGTACCAGTGGAGATCCAAGAGCAGTACATACAAGGCATCAACTAAATTGCCAGTATACTTGTTTAAATTTGATTTTGCTGAAGAGTATCAGTATATGATGGTCATGCTTAGCAGAATGACCAGGAGACAACATGCTAGAAACTTTGAAAATTGGATGTATAAAATTATCTGGATGGTGGAATACTCATATGACAAGCCTCTCTGGGCTAAGATCATAAGTGATAGTTTAGACGAAGGAATGAGAAGGCTGGGTGGCAAGATGTGTGTGTTTCATATGACTTTTTATGTTGTATATGCCTGTGCTTTTAGAGGAACATTTAATGGGTTACAAACAGTAGGTAAGGTTGGAAACAACCCTGGTGATGTAAACATATGGGAACACTACCCATAGATGGGCAGGAGGGAATCCCTCCAAAATTATAATCTAGTGAATGAATCATTTTCTATGCATCTGGTTAGAACCATGGAGGAGGATAGAACCAAAAGATTGAGTATGGAGGCCCAAGTTGTTATTTACAAATATGGGGCTTGGTTTATCCAGTTCCCTACATTTTCATACATGAGAATAGAAGGCTTTGAGGGGTAACCTTTCATGCTGCCTAGATACCCTAATGTTAGGGTCATTCTGTTGAAATTTGCTAGACAAATATTGACCTCAGTGGAGGCTCACATTGAGAAGAGAAAGATTCCACCTGTGTTGTTTCCAATCTTTATTGGCTAGTATTTATGCCCCAATAGATAAAGTATCAAGGATGCAATCAAAGGATTAAAGCTAATACACTTACAACCATTTTCAATAGCTAGGTCATATGACCCATATGGGAGGATGCAATACATCAAAGGCACCTTGAGGATTATTGGTCTGATTGTGATGATGAAGTAGAGGTTAGGAGAAGAACTTACCAGAGGTTCACTCTCAACCAAATTCGTACCTTTGATTGCATACCAGTGCCTTTTCATCTACAAAAAGATGATGGAAAGATTATGTCCAGTGAGTATGAGGACAAGAAAGTGTATAATGAAACTATATCAACTCTTGATTTGACTCAGCCTGAGGTAACTTCATTTGATCAAATAATGTAGAAGGTTATTCAACTGACCCAGAGTTGGGTAAGTGCTGAAGTCACTAAGTTGAAGAAGAAGGGTGTAGCCCTTACTGTGGATAACAAGAAGAAAAGACAAGAATTATTTGAAGAAGAATATGATGACTTTCTCATTGAGAAGAGGAAATCCAATGGAGAAAGGTAACTAGCAATGGAGGAAAAGTAGCAGGGTAAAAACAAGAAGCCAACTCAGATATAAGGAGTAATAATTAGGAGACTCCAACCAAAGGGAGATGTTGCATCTACATCTATAGCTGTATCACCTCATACCCCTGCCAAACAAAAGAGAAAGGTCACAAAGCCTGCCCCTATGGTTATAGAGGAGGAGGAATTATTGGATGATGAACCATTGAATGCGAAACCATTGAATGAGGAACCTTTAGATGATGACTTGTTAATATTAAATAAGAGGAAGAAGGTGCGACAGACACCGCCCCAAAAGAAAAAGAAAACTACAATGAGAGGAAATGTGACTGTTGATCCTATTTTATTAAGGGGTGTAGGTGGTCTAGGTATCATGAAGAACCTACAACATGAGGTTCCCATCTCAGAGATTATTCAATTTCAAACTGAGAAGGCAGAAAAGCAGAGGGAAGAGGGACATAGGGCAAGAAAAGAGCCTCCTCTTCCACTCGATGATACTGCATACTTGTCAGATGATGATATAGTTAGGGATGTTGCTGCTCAAAGAATGGAGACCTTAGTGGCTAATACAAAGATGACTCCTCATGGGACTCCTATGGTTCAGAAAGAAACTCATCAAGAGGAGGTCAAGACAGAGGAAATTGAAGAAGATGACCCTGAGGATGTAGCCCAATAGATAGGATTGACCAATTTGGTCGATCAGGTCACTAGCCCTGCAGTGCTAGACTTGGCTTACCAAGGGGATGGAGATCAAAATAGAGATAATGATCCATCTCTAGGGCCTGAGAAGGTGGAAATCAATGTGCATGAAGAGACTGGTAAGGAAGTACCTTGTTGGTGCCTGAATTGACTGTCAGTTAATTTAGCAATTTTCATGCAGGGACCTTCCCAAAAAATCCAAAAAATTTCCTAAGTGTTGGCCCTCCTCAGCATTTTTCAATAGCAGCATCATATTTTCTCCGAGGTGGTCAGCATCATCATGATTTTCTGTCGACCAGATTTGTCATCAGGATCATCTTGTTTCAATATCGGGTGATGTTTGGATATCATCCCGATCCTGCAGTAGAGCTACAGTGCACCCTGATGTTCTTTGAGTTAAAGGGGTCATCATCATCATTCGGTTTACAGTGCATCATGATATTTTGTTTGGGGGGTGATATTCTGAAATATTAGGTTATCTTACTAATATCACCCTGGCACCTATATGGCGATGACGTCATCCGGATATGAGAGTTGCGCGGTATGTAGACGGGTGATGGTGACATCATCAGGACATGATGATGACGTCATCAGGATTTTTGAAGGCATCGGCGAGACCATGGGCATCGGCAAAGGAGTTTTGTGCTGGCCCGATGGTCTATCTCTGGCCGATGGAGCGGATTGTAAGGTAGGCATCGGTGAGACAATTGAGATCGATGAGAGATTTGTGGGGTTGGCCGATGGCCTAAGTCTTAGCAATGGGCTTTTGGAGAGGGAGCGTGTGTCGAGCGTGGCAAAAGCGCTCGACACCTATCATGGTCGCGGCCATGCTTTTAAAGTGTTGAAGGAGCCTCCGCACCATGCATGTGGGATTATTCCCCTGTATAATTTGAACCTGTGGAGAAGTGTGTTTTGGCGGGAATTTCTCTTTTGAGCACAGTGACGGTTTCCAGGTAGGCCGCAGGTGGTTGAGCCATAAATGGCGACTGTAGCAGAGGTATGGGCGATGGTACAAACGGTGAAGCTGTCTAATTATGAATGAAGACTTCTAGATGGCAGCACAGGGCTTGAGGCCTCCCTTGTCTGTTGCAGCAATAACTTCTGAGCGCCATTCCTTCTGAGATCTGTATTTGGCAGGATTTTTGGTCAACCATGTAATTAATTGCTTGTGGTACACTTTCTGGCCGATATAGGTAGACTGTGTTACCATTTTTTTTTGGTTGTTGAAGGCTTGGGGCATTTTTGTGTAAATAATGAAGAACAGGGCATGATCTTGGCTGTTTTATCCCATTTTGGAGTTTATGAGTTGCAACATGAGTGTATTTTGCACATATTTTTAGTTTCAGTGTTAATGTTATATGAAAAATGCTTATTGCATGTGTCTATCTGCTTGTCTCCATTTGTTGTATGTTATTCTCCTTCTTTTGAATCTGGTTGCATGTCAGCAGGGATATCTGTAAGTAGAAGCAGTTAGATACCCATTCTTGGGTGATGTTTGTAAGGCAAGCATCAGTCCAACCCCCTGAAACTTGAGTGAAAGTTGCAAACCATCTGTTGTATAAGTCTAGTTGACTCCTTGCCCAATGGATAGGCACCAGTCTGCTCCTGGATCAGTAGTTATGAGCCAAAACCCCTTGTCTTGCATCCCGGACATTATGTCCACCCATTTCATCACTTCCACCTGTTAGTTGTAGGATTAGGAGTAGGAAAACCCCTGCATGCTCTCATACCTAACCAGACATTATGTCCAAGAACGTTGCCCACCTTGTGATCTATCATACAGATCTTGGTCCATACATGAGAGTATTCTGCTTGTTGCTGTCAAGCTAAATCATTGTGTTGTTGAGCTAGTCAAGGTTACATCTTAAGTTATAGGGATACCCCCCTTGGTGCGGCAGAACCAGAAGTGAAGGGGAGGAGCTCACGCAACCTCCTGTATTAGTTGGCTAAATCTGCATGTGCATAGGAACTGGCAAACCTTGATGCTGATTCAGAAGAAAAACCAACATACCTGATCAAGGTAAAAGGCAAGACAATGCACCTCCAGAACAAGAGAAGATAGAAATCAATGTAGAAAAGGAGGATGATTAGGAGATGCTTGATAAAAATGGTAAATAGAATGAAGAGGTGCTTGATGAAAATATAGATCAGGGTGATAACCCAACAACAACTCCTGAAAGAGAGATAAAAGAAAAAGAAAAGAAACATGGGAAGACTCAAGAACAAAGAGAAAGAGACACCTCAAAAGGTGAGGAACAGAGTCTGCCCCAAGATGATGGTTAGTCAAAGGAACTAGAGAATGTGGACAAGGGTGATTGAGGTGATCCCCAAGAGCAGAATGCACAATCTTCTCATGAAGACCAAGTGCCACATGATGAACAAAATCAAAATGTTCAGGAACCACATGAGGGTAAATTGCAAGAGGAGATACATGATCAGAATGTACAAACACCACAAGAACCTCCCCCTCAATAGGAGACCCCTCAACAAGAGACACCCTGGAAAGATCCCCTTCATGAGAAGGTGCATGAGGAAGAAACAATGAAAGAAGACTCACCACTAAGGGTAGAACATAATACGGAGTCTCAGGATGCTCAAAATAAGCAGACTGACCAGCAAGAGACTAGGGGTGATGTTCCATACTGGCTGCAACAAGAGATAAATCTGTAGCAGATAGATGAGGTCCCTGAGTTTGATGTTTCCACAGTATTTACAACAAGCATGACGAAGCCAAAAAGAAAGGTAAGGCCAACCTTTACAATAAAAAGAGATCCTACCACTAGTAGGAGGACAAACCAAGTAGCCTTATCAATGACAGATAAAGAAAAAGGAAAAATAGGCCTTGGTGAGTTTCAAATAACAAACATTGATTTAGGTTTTGCTAATGAAGATCAGGAAGGTCAAGAAGGTAAAGATATTATTGATTCCTTAACACAAAGGGTGAAAAGAGAAAAGGATAAGAATAGGAAACATAAAGAGCACATTGCTCAATTACACTCATCCATTAAAGGATTAATTGATCATAAGCATACACTATTCAGCCCAGCTACCCCACTGACTATCATATCTCAAGATGAGATGACAGGGTTGGATCTAATGAAACATAAGGCTCAGCTAGTGGATAATTGGTTTGTCTCTTTTGTGTTTGAAGCAGAAAAGGTAGTGAAAACCTCCCTCTCGAACTTGAATTCTCTTGGTACTCTAAAAGGCAAAGTAGATAAGCTACAAAATGAGGTGGGAAGAAGGTCCTTCAAGTTAGAAAAACATCTGGATGCATTAGGTGAAATAAGGAGAATTGACATGAAAATACTCATGGACAATAAAGTACTAGATAATAAAACTGCACAGTTGTTGGACATTTGGTATGAAGATACTAGATTTGAATGTGATATCTTGAGGAGATGTAGTAGCAATCTCAAAGATATAAGTGTTAAACTACATCATCTCATGGCAGAAGAAATAAATACCCTGGAGGCTCTAGAGGAAAAAGCAGAAGGGAAAATAGAAAATCTTGATGCTGATTTTGCTGTCCAGGCCTTCCATAACAATTTCAAGCAAGCAGCAGATGACCCTCTTCATCACTTGACAAAAGATGTGATAAATAAGGCCATGAGAATGAAAGCTAAGGTAGAGATATATAATGAGACATTAAATAGCAGGAAGAGAAAATGGAATGCTCTTCAAGCACAATTTCACTCTCACAAACATGCTATAGTAAAGGCCAGAGTCCAAGATGGGGGACAGATTGAGGAAATCGTACATGCTTATGAATCTATCAGAGCAATAATCAGCGTGCATATAAGGCATGACCCTAAAGCTGATGAAGATGATAGTGATAGTGATGAAGATCAAGATGAAGAAGAGGATGCAAATGAAGAAGAAGAAGAAGAAAATGAAGATGAAGAAGAGGATAAAGAGTAGGTAGAGATGCATGATGACAGAGTCATATGCATAATCAGATAACAGGAATGATCAAGTTCTACCAGATGGTTGCCAACTGGCAACTTGTGCCACATCTATAGATGTTGACTCAGTCAAAGAATGGATATTGACTGTTGATTTAGATAGGCAAATCTTGAGCGTTGATCACTTGTAACCGCCTCCTCTCCTTATTCTATAAAAGGAGATTGAGTGCCCATTTGTAGATTATTAGAAACTTAATTGAAGTTAGATTGATGAAGTTGCTCAGGACTAAGTTCAAAGCTGATTGCGAATGTACATGTCTTTTGTTTACTTAATGAAAGTGAAGATCTGATTACATATTATCATAAATCTTGAGTAATCTTGTGAATGTCATCTGGATGATATGCTGCGTCCCTTGGTGTGTATGTCAATTTGTGGATATTGTTGTCATTCTTTACCTTGAAGTTTGAATCAATTGTAGCTAGCTGTGGAACTTCCTGGTTAACCCATGGTCTGATTCTCTTCCTTTCATGAAAGCATCTAGAATTTATGTGAACCAATAGCTAAAGATTCATTAAATTTAGTTAAGATTAGAAAGCATTTATCTCAATTTGTTTAAATTCATTACAAATCACCTTCACAATTGCGAATACGCGAATAATTCTAAGAAAATACATAAAATATACAGACATCCCGAAGGAAATCAAACATCTATAGCATATTTGAGTAAAATCTGCATGTAAAATTGATAATCTCATGAAAATATACCTAAATAACAACAATATTCTTAAAAATATCAGCTTAAAGGCACATTATTTACATAAATTCATAAGTACAGAAGTATAATTAGTTCATGATAGTTGATGTTCAGAAGAATTGATCAAACTTATAAATTTGATCATAATTTGTTGAATACAGTGGAAATAACCTTGTTTGTGAAGTAAATCTACAGGAAGTAGGTGTATAACCAGATGTTTAGACATCAATTCATAGTACAGGACATTGTAAGGTCCCTTGAATGGAAAACAACATAGCACATCAACCTTTGAGTAATGTCAGATGATCATGACCTGATCAATGGAGCCTTGGAGTCATCAATTTGTTCCAAAATTGATCGTACTTTTCAAGATATAAAGGTTTGTTGTGCAAATTTTTATGCATGTTGTTATGACTAACAATCATCATCAACAGGTCTTAGCTTGTAGGAATAACTTCAGTAGGATGTATCAGCTGTACCAACTAAGGGGACTTACATGCAATGCAAACAAACTTTAATGCATTAGGGTTTGATTGCACATAACATTGATCAGTTTTCTGATTTGACAATACATAAACAAATTGATATATAACTCATATTGCTATAAGATGTGTGATTTCAGTATGCAACCAACAATATGCCAACTTGCATTCACTAAGTATAAAATTTGTGACAACATTATGCAAGTTTATGAAACCTAACCTAACTGGATTTGATAAAAAAATGAAAAAGAAAAATGGGAGAGAGAGAAGGGATAAGAGATCCTATAGACAATTACAGAAATGATCAACAGACAGTTAGACAGATTCCCAACAACAAATGAATCCCTACTTAACCAGGCAGCCCACAATGCTACAGAGACTATACAATCTTCTAAGGAAATGTAAAGATATTCAAATCGTGGAGGGTTCATCAAACACCCAACTCTTGGCGCAGCTCAATGAAATCACACAATTGAACTCAACTCATAAAAATATGCCCAGACTAACCATGCACAATGGCATACAATCAACAAGCCATTAATGGTATGGAAAAGAAATCCATCAAATATCTGAATAATTAATCACAAATGCAACTAAATGCAAACTAATTTCAGATTGACAAGAACCATGAAATCCAAAATGAGAACACAGAAACACAAATTCCTAGCAACCTGCAAAACTTGCTTTGTATTGACTGAATTTTGGTAGAGTCTCAAGAATTCACTATCAAATCCTACTTACAATGAGAGAAAATGATGGTCCTTTTATAGATAAGGCACCATACTGAATTTTTCAATGGACAGTGGAGATTTACTCAACACCAATGGTCCAAGTTATATGGCATTAAATGAAGTACAACAATTTGTTGCATTTTTGGATGTGCATTTGTCCTTTAAGAAAAAGACAAAATACAGCTTGCAAATACATTAAATCTGAACAAAATGGATACCCATTTGGTTGTACATGATAAAGAGCCAATTTTAGAGGCAAAAGGAAGTCAAAGGAAGGCCATATGACATGTGAAAACAAGTGCTGATGTGGCCTGATGTGATTTCATATGTTGACTGGAACATCGTGTTGCTTGTCACTTTTGAGTTGCCCAATGAGACAAATGACTTTTCCAATATGTAGAGAAGTCAAGAAGAATATGTGGCACATCTTTGATGAAGACATACCCAATTGGATGCTTTCTAGACCAACATTTGATGACTGGATAGCTGGGACAACTATGAATATGTCCTGGACATTGGACTAGATCTGCAAGAACAATAATGATGTGGGCATGATCTTATTGTCTTCTATCTCCTGAGACTTATCCCATCATCTTGGACATCATACTGACTTCCTTTTAAACGTGCAACAACAATTTGGTTGACAAAAATGAAGATTCTACATATCTGGGTCAACATTGCATCTCTGTGTGTTCATCCTTTCAAGGCAACTCTGAAAAGCTCCTTTGTCCTCTTAGAATTGTAATTCACAATGCCAAGCATCATTTTCATTTTAAAAAGTTATTTTCCATTAATTTGAATCAGAATATATCCATTTGCAGCCATGGATAAGTCAGAAACAACTCATTGTCAATGTTACTTCCTTATGAGAAACTTCATAAATCTAGTGATTTTCACATGATTTTCTAAGTTTTTCACCATTTTCAAGTACCCATTTGGCCTATATAATGATCTAGGATGTTTTTTTGGCTAGTTGGATCCATTTGGAGGCTTTTATTTCATGTTTTTATAGCCTTTTTTGCAAAAAAGGGATTTTTGGGGGGTACTGGATATTTAGGTGCAATAGCATTAATTGATGCAAAATGTGCTCAAAATCCTCACTAACATGCTAAAAAGGTTCATCATGACATAGTAGAAGGATATAAATATCAAATTCATCAATAAAACCCAAGTTTCATGCCAAAAAAATGAGTTTTTCAAGCCAAATTAGCAAAAAGCGGGGATTTTATGGGTTACTGCATAAGCAAGGAAAATGGTGCCTACTTCATATAGGTAGTGAAGGTTCACTTTAGCACAGATCCAATCGGCAACAATTTTAGCGCTAACACTTCAACAAATGCTCTAGCGGGGTTTTTGGAGTTTGCCGACTAGCAGGGAAATCGGGGGCTGTTGGACATGTGCAATAGAGGTGAAAATTAGCGCAGATCCTGTTGGGTGGCTTTTTAGCATTGAATGGAATATGAGGGTGCCAACGTTGATATCCACTGACACTAGATATTAGCGCTAAGTGCAGTAAGGGGGGTTTTTTCCACCAGATTTTGGAAAAGCTTGGCTGACAGTATATATTGAATTTCCTATACTTTAAATATTTTGAAATATACTGTCAGGATGTTTGAGATAGGTCCCAGATCCATGGGATTTAACATTGAGATTCTAGATTTTTTAGGATCCACCAAATTTTAGACTTAGTTAATTTTTTAGGGTTTCAGGACACTAGACTTAGCCAATTTCAGTGTATCAGAGCTATGTGTCAGGATGAAGGTATATGTACCCCTTATTGAATTTTTGTGGAATTTGATATGATTTTGCAACTCTAAGGCTTGAAGACTAGGAATTTCAACATGACACCTCCTGTAGAAGCACTTTTATGGATAATATTCAGTGACACAGGATTTTAGCATAAAATGCAGTAACACCCAATTTCAACGTAAAAGGCAGCAAATGGCTATCTCTTAAGCACAAACCCAATCAAGGCACCTCCAAGTCAATTGCCAAAGATATTAAATGACTTCAAACATGCCAGATACTAAAATTTGAAACAAATCTTGCATTCTAAGAACAATTTCACTTTCTCATTGTCATAAAGAGGAAATATTGAAACTCCAAGCCAAAGAAAAAAGAGGGGGTTTCCATTTAGCAAAATGGGGCATGTGTGCAAGGCACAACAAATGGAGAATCTACTGGGGAAATTCTCCAGAGCATTTCTAAGATAAACAATAGTTTTGAACCTAGAATCTTTGTGTTTCCCACTTATTAAACCTAACAACATGATACAAGATCAAAGAAGCAGAGATCACTAACTTAGTACAACCATCCATATCCTGAAAGTCTAAATGTGTGTAGTTGCATTCATTCCCATCCTTCCACAACCAAGATTGTCAAGGCTCACTTGCATTAAGCTACGTAAAGATACACACCTT
This sequence comes from Cunninghamia lanceolata, assembly GCA_027924645.1. Taxonomy (NCBI): domain Eukaryota; kingdom Viridiplantae; phylum Streptophyta; class Pinopsida; order Cupressales; family Cupressaceae; genus Cunninghamia; species Cunninghamia lanceolata. Next base: position 8,250,428 of record BSBN01000209.1, read on the forward strand.
TTGAACTACCTTGGATATTGCCCCATTGCCAGCAGGCGTCTATAGCCCCGACGAATTCCCTCAAGCATTGCTCTACTGCCCGTTAGGCGTCCATAGCCCTTGATAGAGTTACTTGAATCCTCTAGCTGATTGAACATTTTATAAGGAAATTAGGATGTATTGATTTAGCAGAGTATTCATTTGATAATGTATTGAGCTTCGCTCTTGATATGAGTACTAGAAAGCACCGCATACCCTTGCAACACATGATAAATATCACATGGGCAACGAATTGGTTCAACTTCACTAGGCTGGGAATAATAGTGGCGGCAAAGGTGAGTCTATATATTTTTCACTTAACCCAAGATCACCACGACTCGCTTCGAAGATTCAGGATTATTTAAAGATGTGAGAGATATATGACTAGAAAATACTTCAAGTGAACCAAACTAATGACTCTTTTCCCATGAACAAGCATCATACCATCTAAGAATAACAATAGGACCCACATGAAGACCTGAGTGACAATCTGAGGTTTCTCAAAGAAATCCTCTAGATTACTTACCTAAAGAGAACCCTTTGTAGGACAACACAACTGCCACCACATTCAAGAAATGGAGAACCCCAGCAAAAATAGGCACATGAAACAAAAGCAAAGCAAGCAAAAAGCAACTAACCTAAGAAAAGCAAACTACTCTAATCGAAGCAAAGAAAGTAGAAAGCAACAACTAACAATTAACAACTAACAACTAACAACAAAAGAAAACAGAAAAGACAAAAAGAAGAAACTAAACTAAAAAAATAAACTACTGACTAGAACCTAACTAGAAACAAGTAGAACTATGTACAAAGATTTCAAACCACAAGTATTTTCACTTCCCCATGATTTATTTTTTAGGACATGCAGAACTAACAAGGTGTAGGTTAATGTCCTAAGCCTGGAAAATTCATCTTTATACTCTGAATAGTAAGGTATGGACAGGTTGGGTTCATGTTCAGGGTACCAGTCACATAAGATCAGCAATTGGGGCAATTCATTAGGGCCATGATCAATCTAGATGCAAGTTGTCTTACCTAAATCACCATAATCAAATTGATAATTGCTGAAATTGAGTGAAGAGGGGAGAGATACAACCTGATTTTCTTGACCATCATGGGTAGAAGTGTAAGCTCATCACCTTGTTGCATTATACCATCAACTTTCTCATCTTCAGAAGGTCTCAGTTCATGGTGAATCATGTCTTGTGCATTAGATACCTCTAGATCACTGAATGCTATAGTAATCTCCCAAGCAAATAGAAAGTCTAGACAACTTTGTTCAGGATGTGGATCATGTGGATGAATTCTGCATGAATCAATTAAAGCAAAGTCTGACATGTGCGGTGAATTCCCATGCAGTAACATATCCTTTCTCATTATTGATACTAATTCAATGATGTGATCAAGTGATTAGCATGAAAAAACTTCCAAGCCATCACTTTGCATAACTGTTTGATTTTTATTCTTAGATTGTATACTTATGTTCCCCTTTGTTGTCAGTAAGCCAACATAATCCAAGCAAGAATCTTCTTTATTGCAGGTGTGAACAGGATCAACAATTGGGACATATGGCATACTTGAATCTAGCTAATTAACGTCAGTCACATGTTTTGAAAAAACTTCCTCTACATTGATTGACAACCTTCCTATCTGGACTGTCCATCCTTTGTCTGCAATAGTAACAGGGTTTATTTCTTGTTCTCTAACTGGATCCTTAATGTCAATGTTGCCTTGAAATGATGTATCATCTTGTTCTTCTTCATTTGGTTCATCTAGAGACTCTTCTATAGCAATTGTATCATCTTGATATGACTGATCATGTTGATATACTGGGTTGATCTAGTTAAGAACTTGATCACTTTTTTCTGGATAATCTAATTGTGGCTTGGATATGTTGACTGGAACAACTACTTGCATCTCTGTCAATGATTTTTCTTCATTTGGAGGACTGATTTTCTCTTGTTCTTGTACATGTTTGACCTAATCAAGTTGTTATTCATACTTAGAATCATCAACCAACTGAAATGGACTGCTGTTCTCTACCTCTGCATTAGCAAACTCAGGTTTAGAACTTGATGTATGTGAAGCATCTGGTTGCTGATTTGGATCCTCAACATGACTGTTCACCAAATCTGATTCATTACTCCTCTTATCGACATCCTCAGTAGTAGGAATGTGGTCTTGTACATTGCTCCTTTCATTGTCCTGTGATTGAAAATTAGATTTTAACCAAGCTGGGACAACATATTTTGTGACTGATTGAACTTGCTGGTTTTGGTTGGAGAAGAACTGCTGAGGAAGTGTGCTTTCCTTTGTGTGTGCATGAGATGGTTCAACAAGTGGGCCTTCAATGTCTTCCATCCAATGCTTCTTTTCAACCTTATATACTTCTGAATAAGGGAATTCCCCATGTAGAGCCCTATCTAGCCTTTGAATGAAGGTGTGACAATCAATCTCAGTATGTTGGTCTGTGGCATGGATCCTGCATTCCTTGGATGAAGCTATATCACACAGTGTCAATGGAGACCAATGCTTTACTATGTTTTTGTCCACTACCTTCTTCCAAAGTGATAAATATTCACGACTAGGAAGCTTAGACAACTTAAAGAGAGATCTCTGAGGTAGGTATGATAGACTACCCATTCTTTTGACACTCAAACCCTTGAAAGCTTACATCGAAAAGTTCTTGCCCTTCTTCTAGTGCCAATTCTATTGATGGTGGTTTTTGCACGCAGCAAGGTAGGTGAAATATTGGGTATTTCACCTCTCTTGAAAAGTATCCTATCCTAGATAAGACTACTCCAAGGTTTATACAACTAGATCTTAGCTTGCAGGAATAACTTCAGTTGAATGTATCAGTTATACCAACTAAGGGGACTTACATGTAATTCAAACAAACTTTAATGCATTGGGGTTTGATTGCACATAACCTTGATCAGTTTTTTGATTTGACAATACATAAACAAACTGATATATTACTTAGATTGCTATAAGATGTGTGATTTCATCATGCAACCAGCAATCTGCCAACTTGCATTCACTAAGTATGAAATCTGTGATAACACTATACAAGTTTGTGAAACCTAACCTAACCGGATTTGATAAAAAAAATGCAAAAGAAAAAGGGGAGAGAGAGAAGGGATAAGAGATCCTATAGACAACTGCAGAAATGATCAACAGATAGATAGATAGATTCCCAACAACAAACGAATCCTTGCTTAACTAGGCAGCCCACAATGCTACAGAGACTGTGCAATCTTCTAAGGAATTGTAACGATATTCAAATCATGGAGGGTTCATCAAACACCTAACTCTTGGCGCAGCTCAATAAAATCACACAATCGAACTCAACTCATAAAAATATGCCCAGACTAACCATGCATAGTGGCATACAATCAGTAAGCCATTAATGGTATGGATAGGAAATCCATCAAATATTTGAATAATTAATCACAAATGCAATTGAATGTAAACTAATTTTAGATTGACAGGAACAATGAAATTGAAAATGAGACAACACAGAAACACAAATTCCCAGCAACCTGCAAAACTTGCTTTGTATTGACTGAATTTTGGTAAAGTCTCAGCAATTCACTATCAAATTCTACTTACAATGAGAGAAAATGATGGTCCTTTATAGACAAGGCACCATACCAAGTTTTTCAATGGACGGTGGAGATTTACTCAACACCAATGGTCCATGTTACATGGCATTAAATGAAGTACAATAGTTTATTGCATTTTCGGATTTGCATTTGTCCTTTAAGAAAAAGACAAAATACAACTTGCAAATACATTGAATCTAGACAAAATGGATACCCATTTGGTTGTACATGATAAAGAGCCAATTTTCAAGGCAAAAGGAAGTCAAAGGAAGGCCATATGACATGTGAAAACAAGTGTTGATGTGGCCTGACAGGATTTCATATGCTAACTGGAACATCCTGTTGCTTGTCACTTTTGAGTTACCCAATGAGACAAATGAATTTTCCAATGTGTAGAATAGTCAAGAAGAATATGTGGCACATCTTTGATGAAGACATATCCAATTGGATGCTTTCTGGACCAAGATTTGATGACTAGATAGCTGGGACATCTATGAATATGTCCTGGACATTCGATTGGATCTGTAAGAACAACAATGATGTGGGCATGATCTTTATTGTCTTCTATCTCCTGAGACTTATCCAATCATCTTGGACATCATACTAACTTACTTTTGCATGTGCAATAGCAATTTGGTTGACAAAAATGAAGATTTTGCATATCTGGGTCAGCACTGCATCTCTGTGTGTTCATCCTTTCAAGACAGCTCCAACAAGCTCCTTTGTCCTCTCAGTCCTACAATTCACAATGCCAAGCATAAATTTCATCTTAAAAAGTTATTTTCCATCAATTTGAATAAGAATATATCCATTTGTAGCCATGGATCAGTCAAGAACAACTCATTGTCAATGTTACTTCCTTATGAAGAACTTCATAAATCCAGTGATTTTCACATGATTTTCTGAGTTTTTCACCATTTTCAAGTACCCATTTGGCCTATATAATGATATGGGATATTTTTGTGGCCAGTTGGATCCATTTGGAGGCTTTTATTTCATGTTTTTATATCCTTTTTGTGCAAAAAGTGAGATTTTTGGTGGGTATTGGATATTCAGGTGCAATAGCATTAATTGATGCAAAACATGCTCAAAATCCTCGCTAACATGCTAAAAATGTTCATCATGACATAGTAGAAGGATATACATATCAAATTCATCAATAAAACCCAAGTTTCATGCCAAAAATATGAGTTTTTCAAGCCAAATTAGCAAAAAGTGGGGATTTTATGGGTTACTACATAAGCGAGGAAAATGGTGCCTACTGCATATATGCAGTGAAGGTTCAAATTAACACAAATCCAATCAGCAGCAATTTTAGCACTAACACTTCAACAAATGCTCTAGCAGGGTTTTTGGAGTCTGCCGACTAGCGGGGAAATTGGGGGTTGATGGACATGTGTAGTAGAGGTGAAAATTAGAGTAAATCCTATTGGGTAGGTTTTTAGCATTGAATGAAATATGAGGGTGCCAGTGCTGTTATCCAGTGATATTAGATATTAGCGCTAAGTGCAGTAAGGGGTGTTTTTCCACCAGATTTTGGAAAAACCTAGTTGACAGTATATATTGAATTTCCTATACTTTAAATATTTGAAATATACTGTCAGGATGTTTGAGATAGGTCCCGGATCCATGGGATTTAACATTGAGATTCTAGATTTTTGAGGATCCACCAGATTTCAAACTTAGTTAGTTTTTCAGGATTTCAGGACACCAGACTTAGCCAATTTCAGGGTATCAAAGTTATGTCTCAGGATGAAGATATATGAACCCCTTAGTGAATTTTTGTGGAATTTGACGTGATTTTGCAACTCTAAGGCCCGAAGACTAGGAATTTCAACATGACACCTCCTGTAGAAGCACTTTTAAGGACAATATCCAGTGACATAGGATTTTTGCACAAAATGTAATAACACCCAATTTCAGCGCAAAAGGTAACAAATGGCCATCTCTTAAGCACAAACCCAATCAATACACCTCCAAATCAATCACCAAAGATATTAAATGACTTCAAACATGCCAAATACTTAAATTTGAAACAAATCTTGCATTCTAGGAACAATTTCACTTTCTCCTTGTCATAAAGAGGAAAGATTGAAACTGCAAGCCAAAGCAAAAAGAGGGGGTCTCCATTTGGAAAAATGGAGCGTGTGTGCAAGGCACAACAAAGGGTAGTGTACAAGGTTTCAAACTGTCAAAGGCAAAGGAAGTTCCATTAAAGAAGCTCAGTAGAATGCTCGACATTCCTCCACATTTGAAGATATGGCTATGCAGTTTGGAGGTTAGAAAGAGACAATATGCAGTATGTATGATCTAGATTTCAGAGCATAAAAGTTACGGCAGAAGATTCTAGAGCTACCAGAGTGAAGACAGTGGTACAATGGTGTTGCAGTCAAAAAGAGTTAGAGGAATGCTCCACATTTCTCCATATTTGAAGATGTTGTTTTGCGGCTTGAAGGATAGTTGGATAGAGTTAAGAGGTATGTTATATTCAAATTTTAAATGATAAGATGTACCGCAAAGGTTCTCCAGAGCCTGCTGAGTTGAGACAAGTCTTGTTGCTGATTAGGGTTGTCAAAAGGAGAATGTAAAAGCCACGACATTTCACCACATTTTGATGTTTGGCCTTGCTGTTTTAAGGATAAGTTTAGAATGACTGTATGTGTGCACAATTCAAGTTTTTGGTGTTGAGGAGTACCGCAAGTATGTTTTTAAATTTTATATACCTAGACAATGTAATCAGAGTATGCAAGAGATATTGTCTTTAGAGTTTGTTTTACGCTAAAAGGAAGTAGTATGAGTGGGTGAAAGGAATATATGGGAGTGTTTTTCAAAGTCATATAATTCTTGTGACATGATCCGCATGTTATTTATCTATCTCTCCAGTAACACTTTAGTTCTAGAGCTAATGGATGAAAGGATAAGTGGTGGTGATGCTGACTTGGTGAGAGTAAGTGATTGTGCTATGTGTTTGGAAGTGTGCGCCAACTTTGAGATGGGTGTAAAGGTAAAATAGTTCCTAGTTATCACTTGGTTTGAACCACATTAGATTTCTACATTACCGTTGATGACTTGGGAGCTAACTTGTGTGGTCGTTGCACATTTCATGTTACACGTTTCATCCAGGCTAATAGAGGTGAAGATTTGAAGAATTGTGGAGCATATAAATGAAAGATCAAGATTGTTGCAAGAATGTATGAGTGTAAGAGAGAGAGTGCGAGTGTGAGATTGTATATATGTGTATGTGCAGAAAGATATATGATCTGGAAGGTTGAGAAGGAACTTTGGGAGCTATAATGCATAATTCATGATAGAGGCAGTATTGTGTTGTGTTGCAAAAGAAGTTGTGATGGTGCTGTGATAGAGCATAGGCATGGAAGCAAGAGAATCTATCAAATGTTTTGGTGTAGAGGTTGGAGCCTCTTCTTGTAAATGTTGTAAGTGTTGTAGCACTTTAGGGAGTTGTAGCTTCCTTTGGGTTGGAGCCCATAAAATTATGTTTATGGAGTTATAGCTTCCTTTGGGTTGAAGCCCATAAAACTATGTTTAGGGAGTTGTAGCTTCCTTTGGGTTGAATCCCATAAAATAATGTATTAGGGAGTTGTAGCTTCCTTTGGGTTGAAGTCCATAAAATAATGTATTAGGGAGTTGTAGCTTCCTTTGGGTTGTAGCCCATAAAACTTGTTGTAACCTATTTTTATTTGTGAGGCTATATTTGGACAGTAGATCCAAGAAGCTTGCTCATCATGGTTTTTCCCTTCTAGAGTTTTCCATGTAAATCTTGTGTTATGGTTGTGTGATTATGTTTTGAATTGCTTCATTATCTATTTATCTGTTTAAGGTAGTAGAAAGTTTTTGAAGATAAAGTTGATTTGGATTAATTTGTGGCATATATTGATTCTCCCCCCTCTCAACATATCAGAGTGTTCTAACAATTGGTATCAGAGCTAAGTTCCTTGGTGCAGCCTAACAGCTGAAGGTAGATCTTGGAGTAGAACACATGGCTTAGAGAGAGTCCTCTTCTAAAGCACCGATATTTGATGAAACTAACTATAACTTCTGGAGTGTAAGAATGGAATCTTATCTTACCTCACTAGGGTATGATATTTGGAGAGCTATAATGGATACTTATACTGAACCTGCTCATCCAATTATAGATCCAGATGGGAAGAAGGCCCATGAAAACAATGCAAAAGCCAAGAATGCTATCCTAAGTGGTCTAACCAGTTATGAGTTTATCAAGGTAGTGTCTAGTGCAAGACATCCAAGGAGATATGGGATAAACTCAAAAATCTCTATGAAGGAAATGACAGTGTAAAGCAAGCTAGATTACAAACTTATAAAGCAATGTTTGAGAACCTAAGGATGAAAGAAGATGAAAACAATGCTAGCTATTTGATCTAAGTGGATCAAGCTATCGATGGAATCAGAGGACTAGGTGAAGAAGTGGGTGAGTCAGTGGTTGCGAAGAAATTCTTGAGAACTCTCCCTCATAGGTTTGATTCAAAAGTTTTTGCTATTGAAGAAGCCAAAGATCTAAAGACACTTACCATGGAAGAGTTGTTTGGGTCACTCACCACCTATGAGATGAGAAATGAAGTCCATGGTACATCCAAAGGAGAAGTTTCTTTCAAAGCTACAAAGAAAGAAGGAACATCTGGTCCATATAGTGAGTCCGAGGAAGAAGAAGCAAAATTTGGGAGAAAGTTGAAGAAGGGCTCAGGCAAGTATAAAGTTAAGTTACCTTTCAAATGTATTAATTGTGAAAAAGTTGGTCATTATGCTTCTAAATGTCCTTTTAGAGAAGATGAGAATAGTAGTAGGGGTTTCAAAAGGAGCAACTTCAAAAGGAGCCTTCTGTCCAAAAAAGACTACAGCTCCTAAGAAGAAGTAGATCACTACTCATCAGAAGACGAAAGAGGAGAGTCCCTATTCATGGTAACCTCTGATGTTACTAAGCAAGACAAGGAGAGTTCAATGATTGTCCAAACAATATTTCATGCTCAAGGGCAAACAAATCTCTGGATAATAGACAATGGATGTTCAAGCCACATGATAGGTGATAAGAGCAAATTCATTAATCTTGTTAAGTGGAATGGCAGATCAGTCAAGTTTGGAGATGATTCATCTGCAAAGATTTGTGGAAAGGGTACCATAAGTATCGATGGAAAATCCAAAATAGAAGATGTTCTATATTTATAAGGTCTCAAGCACAATCTTCTTAGTATAAGTCAAATGTGAAACAAAGGATACAACCTCATGTTTCATGGACAAGGATGTGAAATTAGAAGAGCAAAGTCTGGTAAACTGGTGGCAGAGGGTTCTAGGACATGAAACAATTTGTACAACCTAAAGAGTGTCAATGAAAGGAGTTGTCTTCTAGGACAAAAAAATGAATGCTAGTTATGGCACAAAAGGATGGGACACATCAACTTTTATAATCTTGTAAAAATCAGCTCCATACAAGTAGTAAGAGACATGCCAAAGATTATCAAGCCTGCAAGTACCTTGTGTAAAGAGTTTTAGACTGGGAAGAAAACAAGAATAAGATTCAAGACTAAGGAATATTCTTCCACAAAACCTTTGGAACTGATCCATACTAATCTATGTGGTCCTATAAAAACAAGGAGTCTCCAAGGTGAGAGGTATTTTATGTTACTCATTGATGATTACTCTAGGATGACGTGTTACTTTTTTGAAAGAGAAATCAAAAGCTTTTAGTAGGTTTAAGATTTTCAAATTCATGGTTGAAAATGAAATGAATTCTAGAATCAAGTGCTTAAGGTTTGATAGAGGTGGTGAGTTCACTTCAAATGAGTTTGAGGAATATTGTGAAGAACATGGAATAAAGAATCACTTTTCTGCTGCAAGAACTCCTTAGGAAAATGGAGTTGTGGAAAGAAGAATAAAATAGTCCAGGAGATGGATAGAACCATGTTGAATGAAGCCAAGCTGCCTGATGCATATTGGAAAGAAGCAGTCCACACTATTGTCTACATTCTTTACAGAGGACAACTAAGAGTGAACAACACCAAGACTCCAAATGAGCTACGAAATGGAAGACCAGCTTCTGTCAAGTATTTTAGAGTCTTTGGAAGCAAATGTTACATCAAGAGAGATGAAGAAAGTTTGGGAAAGTTAGACTCAAGATCCGATGAAGGAATTTTTCTTGGATACTCAACTAGAAGCAAAGGTTACAAGTGCTACAATAAAAGACTGAGAAAGATAGTTGAGAGTTCAAATGTTAGGGTTGATGAAGAGTCACATCCAATCACATATGAGCAGGAAGACTATTGTTCAGATGAACCTGCTTGCATAGAAGAAGAGGAAGAAACACAAGAGAAAATCACCAAGACCCCTGCCAAATATGTTTAGAAGAATTGCTCAGAAGATTAGATAATTGGAGACAAGAATAAATGAGTACAAACTAGAGGAAGATTTGCAAGGACAAATGAATAGGTAGACTTCTCTTTGCTATCTAAGATAGAACCTAAAACCTTTGTTGATGCTAGCAAGGATGAAGGATGGATCCAAGCAATGCAAGAAGAATAATTAGATAGAGAAAAATTAGACTTGGGAATTGGTGCCAAGACCTGCAGACAAAAATGTGATAGGGACAAAATGGGTGTCTAGAAATAAATTGAATGAAGATGGAGAAGTGATTAGAAAAAAAGCAAGGCTGGTCTACAAAGGTTATTCACAAGTAGAAGGAATTGATTTTGAGGAGACATTTGCTCTGGTGGCAAGAATGGAGGCAATCAAGATGTTTCTTGCTTTTGCAATTTACAAGGACTTCAAGGTATATCAAATGGATGTCAAATCTACTTTTTTGAATGGTTACTTAGAAGAAGAATTTTACATAGAGTATCATGATGGATTTCAATTATCAGAAAACCCAAACATAGTATGCAGACTTAAGAAGGCTTTCTATGGTCTCAAACAAGCTCCCAGGGCTTGGTATGCAAGGTTGGACAAGTACTTACTCCAACAGGGCTTCAAGAAAGGTACCACAAATAATAATCTATACATCAAAATTGAGACTGAGCAAATACTAATAGTAGTTGTATATGTTGATGATATAATCTTTGGTGGCAATGATGAAATGTGTAAAAAGTTTGCAGAAGAGATGCATAAGGAGTTTGAAATGTCTATGATAGGTGAGCTATCATTCTTTCTTCGACTTTAAATTGCTCAATCAGATGAAGGTATATTTATCTCTCAAGCAAATTATGTCAAGGAGATGTTGAAAAAGTTTGGCATGGAATACTGCAAACTAGTGAGTACTCCTATGGTAACAGGTTGTCATCTAAGTAAAGATGATAAGTCACCTCAAGCTGATCAGACTTTTGTATAGGTCTATGATTGGGGGTATGTTGTACTTAACAACATCAAGGCCTGATATTATGCAAGTTGTTTGCATGGTTGCAAGATTTCAAGTTGCTCCAAAAGATTCTCATGTGAAGGCAGTCAAAAGAATATTCATATATTTGAAGAGCATTCCAGATTTTGGACTATGGTATCAAAAAGGTAATGATTTTTCTCTGAGCGCATATACTGATGCAGATTGGGCTAGTAGTATTGACGATAGGAAAAGTACTAGTGGTGGAGCTTTCATTTTGGGAGACAGATTGGTCTCATGGTTTAGTAAGAATCAGGATTTAGTGTCCTTATCAATAATAGAAGCAAAATATATAGCTGCAGCATCCTGCTGCACTCAATTATTGTGGATGAAGCAAACATTGAAGGATATCAAGGTAATGTATGATGAGCCCATTCCTATTCTATGTGACAATATAAGTTCCATCAATGTTTCAAAGAATTCAGTGATGCATTCTAGAACCAAGAACATATCCATCACGTATCATTTTTTAAGAGAAAAAGGTTACAAATTGAGAGGTAAGATTGGAATATGTACCTACAAAGGATCAGGTTGTAAACATCTTTACAGAGGAACTTTCTAAGGATACGTTTGAATATCTCAGACAAAAGTTAGGGGTTGTTGCTCCTCCTACTTCTAACTAGATGCACAGAGGATGCATCTATTCAGGGGGAGTAGTTCAACATATATTGATTAGCCTTGGATTGATGGAGTCTACCTCTCAAGGGGAGCAGGTAGATAAGAGTCTAAGGAGGATGACAAGGATTGCATTGATAGGGGGATCTTGTATATTTTTGTAGGTATAGAGGAAGACCACTAGCCCTTTGCCCTTGATGTCAAAGGGGGAGAAAATTTTCATATCAAGTTAGTGTTGCCATCAATGCCAAAGGGGGAGATTGTTGCATATGTTGTCATTTATGCCAACAGAGTTGTGATGGAGAAGGCATGCCAGTGTGAATGATGTCAATAGAATGGTGATCAGTGATGTAAGTAATTAGAAGTGTTGTGAGATAGAAAGCATAGTGATGTGTAGATGTTGTCAAAGTAAGTGATGTTCAGAGGAGCAGACAAAGGAGTGATGATAAGAGAAGTTGTGAAGTGAAGAATATGGTGATGAAAGTCATGAGCTATTGTACACAGATGTACCTTATCTTCTGATATTCATGGATAGGTGAAAGTTGTCAAGTTGTAGGATATGTTGACATGAAGTTGTCAAGTGGTAGGATATGCTAACATGGAGAAGTTGTGGTTTCTTATTTTGATGAAAAGAGTTGTGATTGTTTTCTATGGTGTTGTGAATGTTGCATTCATTATTTCTTATTGAAAAGAATTGCATAAGACATGAAGGAGAATGTACAAGGTTTTATACTTTCAAAGGTATAGGAAGTTGCATTGAAGAAGCTTAGGAGAATGCTCTACATTCCTCTGCATTTGAAGATATGGCTATGCGGTTTGGAGGTTAGATAGAGACATATATGTAGTATGTATGATCCAAATTTTAGAGCATAAAAGTTATCGCAGAAGATTCCAGAGCTAGCACAGTGAAGACATTGGTAGAGTGGTGTTGCAATTAGAAAGAGTCAAAGGAATGCTCCTCATTTCTGTGCATTTGAAGATTTAGTCTTGCAGCTTGAAGGATAGTTGGATAGAGTTAAAAGGTATGTTATATTTAGGTTTCAAATGATAATATGTACTGCAGAGGTTCTCTTGAGCCTTTTGAGTTGAGACAAGTCTTGTTATTGATTAGGGTTATCAAAAGGAGAACATAAAAGCCACCGCATTTCATCAAATTATGATGTTTGGCCTTGCTATTCTAAGGAGAAGATCAGAGTGATTGTATGTGTACAATTCAAGTTTTAGGTGTTGAGGAGTACAACAAGTATGTTTTTCAATGTTATATACCTAGATAGTGTAATCAGAGTATGCAAGAGATATTAGCTTCAGAGTTTGATTGTTTGTGCCAGTAGGAAGTAGTATGAGTGGGTAAAAGGAATGCATGGGAGTGTTTTTCAAAGTCATATAATGCTTGCGGCATGATCCTCATGTTGTTTGTCTGTCTCTCTGGTATCACTTTAGGTCTAGAGCTAATGCATGAAAGGATAAGTGGTGGTGATGCCGACTTGGTGAGAGTAAGTGATTGTGCTGTGTGTTTAGAAGTGTATACCATCTTTGAGATGGGTGTTAAGGTAAAATAGGTCCTAGTTATCACTTGGTTTAAACCGCATTGGATTTCTACATTATCGCTGATGACTTGGGAGCCAACTTGTGTGGCTGTTGCACGTTTCATGTTACATGTTTCATCTAGGCCGACAGAGGTGAAGATTTGAAGACTTGTGGAGCATATAAATGAAAGATCAAGATTGTTGCAAGAATGTATGAGTGTAAGAGAGAGTGTGCAAGTGTGAGAGTGAATATATGTGTGTATGGAAAGATATATGATTTGGAAGGTTGAGAAGGAACTTTGGGAGCTATAATGCATAATTCATGATAGAGGTAGTAATGTGTTGTGCTATGGAGGAAGTTGTTATGCTACTGTGATAGAGAAGAGGTGTGGAAGCAAGAGAATCTATCAAATGTTTTGGTGCAGAGGTTAGAGTCTCTTCTTGTAAGTGTTGTAGCACTTTAGGGAGTTGTAGCTTCGTTTGGGTTGGAGCCCATAAAATTGTGTTTAGGGAGTTGTAGCTTCCTTTGGGTTGAAGCCCATAAACTTGTGTTTAAGGAGTTGTAGCTTCCTTTAGGTTGAAGCCCATAAAACAATGTATTAGGGAGTTGTAGTTTCCTTTGGATTGTAGCCCATAAAACTTGTTGTAACCTATTTTTATTTGTGAGGATAGATTTGGATAGTAGATCCAAGCAACTTGCTCACTGTGGTTTTTCTCTTCTAGGGTTTTCGACGTAAATCTGGTGTTGTGGTTGTGTGATTGTGTTTTGAATTGCTTCATTATTTGTTTATCTATTTAAGGCAGTAGAAAGTTTTTGAAGATAAACATGAATTGGATTAATTTGTGGCATATATTGATTCACCCCCTCCCTCTCAGTATATTAGAGTGTTCTAACAAACAGACCATGTGCATTGTCTCCAATTAACCACTACTAGGATTTTACTTGTACCTGTACACTTCAATCAAAGATTACACATATTTTCCTAATACATAACAATAACCTAAGTGAATGCTAAAATCAACCAATGTCATAATATTCACATTTAGTAATCACATTTCAATTAAATCATCTAAGTGTAACATGCCACAAAACAACTATGATTTTTTTACATAATCTAACAATAAAACAATATATATATCCCGTACTATGTATGTCATAATCCATGAGAATCAAATAATACATCAAATAATTACAAAATTCTCATAAGTATATATCAATTACCAACAATGAGGATATCATCATTGCATATTTCAAATATAAAAAGGGGTCAAAACTACAACCCTCACAGATGATAATAATTACATTAATCCATAAGCCAACACCACATGTATAAGTGGCCATGTACATAGTACATCATAAATATAAATCTAAAGGATTCAAGTTCAACTTTGTAACCTAATTCCTCCAAGTTGTTGCATTGATGGGGAAGGTTTGAACCCACCATGAAAATGTCCCTTTCCTCCCCAACCATAAGCCCAACAATGAAGCTTCCAACCAATAATCCAAGAGTGTAGAAATAACATACAACACTAGTGATTATCTATTAGATCAATTCCTTATCTTTATGCATTCATAGAAACCATTTCACACACATACAAGATCACACTTAAAATAGTAAACATATAGAATATACACACACATACATTCACATGCCAATCATCACTCAATTATACAAAAACACATATAATACGATTACATCATACAAGACAAGAAGATAATAATAAATACTCAAGGATTACACAAAAAATACACAACCATGACTCGACTCAAAATCTAATACACAATAAAGACTTAACCCAAGTCCAAGGAACCCATCAAAACCCATCTCCCAAATGTGAAATTTACCCAAGTACCGCTACCTCACATAAGATAATAAGGTTAACTATACCACCACATAATGCCCTACCCCAACCCCTTAGGGTAGAACATTGTATGCATACCAAAGACAAGCCATAGGTCTTTTCTTTAGAGATCTCCTAGATACTAGTGATGGATGGAGAAAATAATGCATAAGCAGCCTATGTGCATTCTACCATTGAGATAAATAAATCTTCATGTGATGTGGTGCCTGTAGCGAGAAAGAGAAATCTTGATTCCTCGGCAAACTTTCTTAAGGAGAGATATTTCAATGTGTTGGGACTGGAGCAGAGAAGATGGTGCCAGGATATATCCACCTATGACAAGGACATCTAAGCTCTCCTAATCCTTTAATCTTGTCACCTCCAATGTAATTCAAGATATCAACCATCCTATCCCTTAGGATAATTAGGTGTTGATAAACTCTAAGATAACTCTCATAAATTGCTTACTCATAAAAACACCTTTCTGCTCTCACGAGTAGAACCATGACACAAATGATGCCACGTATACATATATAATAAATCATAACACAAAGGATGCAACATAAATATATAACCAATCATGGCACAAAGGATGTCACATAAATATATAAACAATCATGGCACAAAGGATGTCACATAATAAATATAATTATTAATATAACTTAATTCTTACAATATCAACAGAGACATGAAGTCACTAATTCATTCATATGTCATGATTTACAAACTGGGTATAGCTAATTCTTTTTTATGATTTAACCAAGTTTCACACTCTTCCTAAAACTTTTAGAGAAAGCCAATTTCATAAAATGAATTTTATTGATGTCGCAATGGACTATTTTTCTCATTACAGTTTACTAGTTAAAAAAATAGTCAACTTGTTTTAATAAGTGAAAAACAAAATATAAAAGATAAAATTACAAAAAATGGAGGTAAAGTTTATCTCCTAATTTAAAACCATATATCCAAAAATAAAAAAATACCCATATCATTGTTTAAGTGATATGTCTAAACTAATATGGGTTGTTTTTTAATTTTTTCAACCTCTTTCCAAGTTTTCTATTATGTTTTCTTCCTACACAAGAAATTAATATTTTCTATATTCTAAAGACTATATATAGATCAAATAACTTATCTAATCTACCTACTAATTTTTGAGAATTCCCAACAACTCTAATTCAACAAAATTCCTTTCTAATTCTAAATCAAAGAATCCGCAATTTGTTTAAATCTTTCTTTTTGCACAGGAACATACAAATCACAATTTCTTCACAAAACCCTATATTCAATTATTAACCAAAGTAAATCTTTGTTAAAGCCTTTCATGACAAGAATCCTACCTCAATCCTTGTAGCAATTTGGTGAAAACAATGGAGATGAACCAATCAATTCACAAACCACAACAATCTTTCAATTCTTAAAAAAATACTTTCAAGTCCTTAAGCTTCCATAATTTGTCTCCAATTCTCTTCCTCCAAAATTTGCTCTAATCATAATAAAACTAGTTCTCTTCTTTTAATAATCCTTCATTTTCTTTCCAAAAACCTAAATTAAACCTAAAAAGTAAAATATAATATTATATTCCTTATAAAAGAAAACAAAATAAAATATCCTTATTCTTCGTCATGCACATTCTTTTTTTTAAACAATAATATTAGAACATTATCTTTTTTCAATTCTATTTAAATAAAAGAATTCACTTAAAAACTAATATTAGAAAATATAATTTTCTAATTCACAAATAGGAATATAATAATTTATTTTCTAAATCCATAAAATAGACTTGCGCATTCAATAATTAAATAAATTAACAAATTAAAATAATTAAACTTATTTATTTTCCCAAAAGAAATTAATTACCAAAATAAATAAAAGAAATAATATAATGCCAACGCTATTTATTTATTTATTTTATATTAAATTAACTCTTCTTATATTAATTAATTAATTAATTAATCTTTTCCTATATACTTGAACCATAGGATGAAACACTCCAATCCCAAAACCTAGTTCACCTTCCCCATTACCTATACCTGTTGCACAACACATCTTGCCACACAAAACTTTAGTATCTTTTGTTAGTCACAACATGTATATAATAAAAAATCAACTTTTAATAATTACTTGTGCCATCATCATGTATATAACCTACAAGAACCATAGAAAGTGAACACACTATTATTCCATATCCCATTTCCTAATAAAACAATGAAACACCATAGAATAATAATACTAACATATCATAGAAATCATCCACAAAGAAGCCAAGTGAGGGATGTTACATCCTCCCTCCTTAATAGAATGTTGTCCACAACAATACAACTAAATGTATAACCAATGAACATAGAGTATCACATCAAAGTTTATCATACAATAAAACATAGCAATACAATATAAAGTAAATTCAAACAAAAAGATGAGGGTATTCCTTGTGAAATATGTCTTCATCTTCCCATGTAGCCCCTCTCTTGCCAAACTCCTCCTATAGAAGCTTCACTTGCATGATTTTCCTATTATGAACTTTGACCTGCCTGCAACCCAAGATCCTAATAGGATCCACATGTAGCTCCCTTACGAAATCCACCTGAAGTTCCTGCCAATAAATTATATGTAGAGGATCATAAATATATTTCTTTAGTAAAGAAATATGAAAAATATCATGAATTATAGAAAGAGTCACTAGTAAAGCAAGATGATAAAGCACAATACTAATCTTCTCTAAGATATCAAAATGACCCATAAACCGTGGAGCCAATTTGGAAGCCTTCCCAAACTTTATCAAACTTTTTTGTAACCTAACCCTGAGAAAAACCTTATACCCCACTGCAAACTCTCTAGGAAATCTCTTGAGATCTACATAACTCTTAAGTTGATCTGATGCCTCACTCTTATGTCAATCTGATGCTTCCTTTAGCCTCTCTCTAATGATTTGAATCTTTCTATCATACTCTTGAAGCATATTAGACCCAAAAAGAACATGATTCTCCAAATCATCCCAACCAACAAGAGTCCTACACTTTTTCGTATACAAATCTTGAAATAGAGCCATCTTCAATGATGCATGATAAGAATTGTTGTAAGCAAACTCCACAAAAGGAAAGAACTCTTCCCACATTTTTGCTGGTCCATACAATGCATCCTCAGCATGTCTTCCATTACTTGATTAACCCTCTCAGTCTGACCATCTGTCTCTGGATGATAGGAAGAACTAAAGTGCAACTTTGAACCAAAATATGACATAAGCGTGCCCTAAAATCTAGAAGTAAAAATCTTATCTATGTCTGGAATAACTACCTCTAGAGTTCCATGCAAATGCACCATCTCTTTGATGAATCTCCTAGCCAAGGTTTGTGCATCACCCTTAATTACATCGAGGTGTAACTATAGTGGCAGCACAGAGCGAAATGTGAGCATGTTAAGAAAAACAAAAAAACATATTAAAATGTATTAAATGCCAACATCTATTATATTAATAACAATGAAAAGATATAATAAAAATAAATAGCTGAAAAATATAAATTAAAAGACACAAGAATCAGTACCAACCAAAAAGATTTATATAAATGGAGAGGGAAGAAGAAAAGAAAAGAAAATTACGCATTCACAAAAAAATAACGACGAAGGTGTAGCAATTAATAAATTTTATGAATTGTGAGAAGGTACAACAATTATTTGAGGAAAATCACTTAATAAATTTTATGAATTGAGAGAAGGTGCAACAATTATTTCAGAAAAAATTTAAGTGATAATCAGGCAAAACAATACAAGTAAGTATGTGCATTAATTTTTACTTTCTATCATTTGCAAATTTTCTAAATAAATAAAATAATTTTTATTTTCTATGATTTGTATATTTTAAAAAAAAAAAATTTAAAGGTAAAAAAGTAAATTCTAATATGTAATTCATAAATAAAATTTTACTTCTATTTTATTATGAAATTATTATTTGTTAGAAAAGGGTTTCCATATATTTTATTTTTGAATTGTTTTTTAAAGACACATTTTTATTAAGAGGATTAAATTATTAATTATTAATTATAAATAAATAAGATTTATCAATTAATATGTATTAATTTTGTGATATATTTTTTATGAAATTAGTGTATAATAAAATTTCTCATATTTATAATACTTATTTAATTTATATTTTATTTTTGAATAGTTTTTAAAGACACTCATTGCTTTATTAAGAGGTTTAAATAATATATTATATATTATAAACTAGCATAGATATCTTAAATACATCTATCTAAAAGACACCGAGAGATATCAGTCTCGAGGCGCCTATCTATTCTCAAAAATAATTTAAATATAGGTGCCTCAAGATTGATATCTCTCGGCGTCTTTTAGATAGATGTATTTAAGATATCCATGCTAGTATTTCTAGGAATACAATGTGTGACCTTTGTCAACTTATCCACTATCACTAAGATAGAATCATGTTGACTCTTAGTCTTAGGTAGTCCTGTGACAAAATCCATAGAGATTACTAACCACTTGTGAAAAAGTACATCATGAGGATATAACTCTCCACTAGGATGCTTATGCTCAGCCTTAACTCTTTGACACTCCAAACACTTAGCCACATACTTTTTCATGCCACTTCAAAAATATAATTTCTTAAGATCAACATAAAGCTTAGTAACACCTAGGTGAGTACTATAGGTTGTATCATGGGCTTCTCCCAAAATGACTTCTCGTAAACCACCATCAACTAGAACATAGATCCTATTTTGAAATCTCAACAACCTATCTCTATCTAAAGAATACTCTAGCTATTGATCCAAATCAGTGATAACTTTAAGAAACCCCTGCTAAAAAAAGATATAAAATCCTGGTGAATCTTCCATTTTTTTGGAAAAAATATTAATTTCCATTGGCAAATATTTCCTTTTTTTGAAAAAAATATTTAATTTTATTGGCGAATTTTTTAAATCACTATAAATTTGTAGAAAATCCTAGCGAATCTTGACAAAAAATAGGAAAATGAATTAATTACCATGGTGAATCCTTCCTAAAAAACAAATTAAATTCCTATGGAAAAGTAAAGGCTTGAAGGTGGCAGTGATTGACTAGTTTAAGGTATATTGCTCATGTCTATAATTCCTTAATTCCTTAATATTTTAAATCAAACATTGAATATTTTAAATTGGCCCTAAATTATTTTTCACCACCATTGATTTTATTTATAATCTAATGGTTTGGGTTCTATTCTATGGATCAAAATGTACCCGTGGAGCTCCAATGCCCATGGGGCGTGAAATTGCATTTGGGATGTTGATCTTAATGGAGATCAATGACCCAAATGCAATTTTGGGTCCCATGGGCATTGGAGCTCTGTGGGTACATTTTGGCCCATGGAATTTAACCCTAGCCATTAGATTATAAGTTGAGATCAATGGCCCAAATATAATTTCGAGCTTGATGCACATTAGAGCTCCATGATTACATTTTAACCCTTTGAATAAAACCACATTTGTTAGATTATAAATAAAATCAATGATGGTGATTAAAAATTGGTGATATGACCCTAAAGTAACCAATAATTATATAATATGATTGGTGAATTAATTTCATTTTCTACTAAAACTTATAAAATTTAGGCGAATCTGATGTAATTAGGTATCGAATATTGTGGCAAATTTTTGAGTTTAAAATTGTAATAAAATAAATATTCTGGCGATTTAAATAGGACTAAAATAAAATTTTGTAAAAATGTGGCGATTCAGGTTACCTTATAGCTTGTACTTTTAGCCAAATTTTGAATCCACAATTTCAACTATTAGCCAATTGGTGAATATTAGCCACTAAAAAAATCACTGATCCAAATCCTCATAATTCATCTAAACTCTGGGCTTCCTGAATAGACTACCTCAAATCCACCCAAATCTATGACATAGCTTCTAAGCTTTCCATCCTACTAAGAGCATCTACCACTCTATTCTCTTTCCCTTAGACATAGGAAATGCCAATTTCAAAATTACTCAAAAACTCTAGCCATCTTCTCTATCTAGCATTAAGATCGGATTGTGTAAACAAATAATCCAACCCCTTATGATCTATCTTTAGTAGGAAAGGTCTACCATGATAAAATGCCTCCACACATTAAGTGCATGAACTAGTGCAGCAAGCTCCAAGTCATGAGTGGGATAATTCTTCTCATGATCTTTAAGCTTCCTAAACTCATAAGCACAAACATTACCATCCTGCATAAAGATTCCTCCAAACCATTGCAAATAAGCATCTGTCCAAATAGTGAACTCCTTTTCAGGATCTAGAACTTGTAACACTAGTGCAATATTCGAAGCAACCTTAAGCTTTTGGAAAGCTTCCTCACACTTTTCTAACCAAACAAACTTCTTACCTTTTTTCTACAAAGACTTGATAGGAAAAGTTATCCTAGAAAAACCTTCCACAAACCTATGATAAACCCATGAAACTACAAACATCTGTGACATTATTTGGAGTTGGCCACTCCATAATTACCTAAATCTTTTATGGATCCACTGCAATACCTTCCTCTAAAATCACATGCCCTGTATAGTGAATCTCATATTGAAAGAAGGAGCATTTACTCAACTTACCATACAAGTTATGCTCTCTTAGCCTTTGCAAAACCAATTTAAGATGCCCTTCATGTTCCTCATTTCTTGAATAAATCAAGATGTCATCAAGAAACACTAGCACACAAATATCTAACATATCATGAAACACATGATTCATTAAACACATGAATGTTGACGATGCATTGGTCAACCCAAAAGTTAAAACCATGAAATCATAATGACCATATTGAGTCTTGAATGCTGTCTTCATAATGTCCTCTTCCTTGATTCCTAATTGATGATATATTGATCTCAAATCAATCTTTTAAAATAACTATTGCCCCTTTCATTTGATTAAGCAAATCATCAATATGAGGCAAAGGATAATGATTTTTGGTGGTCACCTTATTAATCATTCTTTAATGAATACATAAATGAAAGGTTTCATCCTTATTCTTAACAAACAACATCGACACATCCCATGGAGATACGCTAGGCTGAATGAGACCTTTCTCCAACAAATCCTCTAACTGCATCTTCATCTCCTACAAATTTGTAGTATTCATCTTATAAGGAGCCTTAGATATTAGAGTTGTCCTTGGAATAAGATCAATAGAGAAAACAAACTTCCTCTTTATCAGCAACCTTGGCAAGTCATCTGGAAAAACATCACCAAATTCATGTAAGATTGGATGATCTAAAAGTTTAGGTTTCTTTTCTTCCCCTTTTTCTAAAATCTTAACCATAAAGGCTTTACAACCTTTACGAACTGCTTTCTTGTCTTGCATAGCTGAAAGATTCCTCAAGACTATCAGTCTATGAATTGCTTGAAGAACTACTAGATTACCCAAGTCATCCAAGAATTCAATACTCTTGGAAAAATAATCAAAATGTGCCTTGTGGGGCCCAAAACAATCCATGTCAAGTATCATGTCATATAGGAACCCAACTTAGTGATGAAAAGATCAACATGAGTTCGTAATGATTCTATCTCAATTTTAGCTTGTCTTAGGCAATGATTTATCCCTTGCTTCTTACCTGAACCAAACTCTACTGCCATGATCTCTTTTCTTAAATTATCATAAGGAATTTTACATTTTTCTACTAATGATGGAGAAATGAAACTGTCAGTAGCTCCTAAGTCAACCAAAATAGAAATTGAAAAACCATGAAAAGTACCTTGGAGCTCAATCAAAGCAACCTGATTATCTACCTCTCTTTTATCCATTGTATTATAAATATTTAGATGACCTCCTAATTCTCCACCTAATTGATGATAATCCCTCCTCAAATGATCTCCACCACATGTCCAGAAACCTATCCTTGGTACTGGATTCCTCTCTCTAACCTTTGTGTCAGGATTAGGTCTCCTGTCATTCTACCCAAACCTATTTCCATTCCTTTTAAATCTACCTTTATTATTCCTTTGAGAACCTCCACCAACCTTACGATCATTACCAACTATCCTTTTACTAAAACCTAACTTGGACTTATTCTTTTGCTTGTATTCATACTTATGTTGACACCTTGCCTTTGCAACAAATGTTGCCTCAACTACTTGAGCTAATGCCTTTGGTTTGGTAAGCTTAGTGGTGAACATAATATCATTACTCAAACCCAACATAAACTTACTAACATGGTCCTCTTCTGACGTCAATTAGTGAACATGTCTCAAGAGACCCATAAAATTAGCCTTATACTTAGAGATAGAAGAAATATCCTGTAGTAATCCATGAAACTCTGTAAGTATGTTGTGCTGAAAGATACTCTTGTCTAAATTTCTTCTCAAAATTCTCCCAAGAGATTGTTGCCACATCATAATTATGCATTTTCTTCAAATGGTTCCACCACAAACAAGCCTCTTTGTCTAAATGATAAATAACAACTCTAGCACGAGTATTAGTACTCATATCCATCAAATTAAAATACTTGTCCATACCAATAAGACACACTTCTGCTGCATCTCCTCCACCCAAGCCATCAAACTTAGGGGGTGAATTTTATTAAGCTCCTTTATCAAGGGATCTACTCTCTTCTTTTGAGAATGCTCCTCAATACCCTAACTGCACTAAATGAATTGAAATTGATGACTCCTTGCTAGGATCATACTCAAAACTACTCTACCTCTCATGATCAGTTTTATGCCCGCACTTATGCTTAAAATTTCTCACAACTACATACCTAAGCTTTTGTATCTCCTCTATATGTTGTTCCTGCATAGCTATGTGAGCTCTCAAAGCATCAATCTCTTCTCTCAAGGCCTCAGAAGTGGTACTGTTATGTTGCAAATGATATAATTCTATTTCCTTACTCGGTTAGGCTAGTTCATTGCCATGAGCATTCCTAGTTCTAGCCATTTGACCAAAAAAAATATTATACAAATATAACATCCACTAAAAAACAAGGTATCAAACATAAAAGTTTGCAAACAACACATGTTCCTAGCTATGCTATGATTTTATAGTGGACCAAGGACTCCTAGAGTTTGAACTGTGCTATGATACCAATATAACATGCCACAAAGAACTATAAATTTTTTACATAATCTAATAATAAAATAATATATATCACATACTATATATGTCATAATCTATGAGAATCAAATAATACATCAAATAATTATGAAAGTCTCAATAAGTATATATCAATTACCAACAATGAGGACAACATCATTCCATATTTCAAATATACAAAGGGGTCAAATCTACAACCCCCATAGATGATAATAAATGCATTAATCCATAAATCAACACCACATGTACAAGTGGCCATGTACATAGTACATCATAAATATAAATATGAAGAATTTAAGTTCAACTTTGTAAGCTAATTCCTCCAAGTTATTGTAGCGATGGGGAAGGTTTGAACCCACCATGAGGATGTCCCTTTCCTCCTCAACCATCATCCTGACAATGAAGCTTCCAATTGAAACAATCCAAGAGTGTGGAAATAACATACAACACTAGTAATTATCTATTAGATTAATTCCTTATCTTTATGCGTTCATATAAACCATTTCACACACATACAAGAACACACTTAAAACACAAAACATATATAGAATGCACACATAAATAAATTCACATACCACTCATCACTCAAGTATAAAAAACACACATAGAATACAATTACATCATACAAGACAAGAACATAATAACAAACACTCAAGGATAACACAAAAATACACAACCATGACTTGACTCAAAATCTAATACACAATCTAAAAGACTTGACCCAAGTCCTCGGAACACATCAAGACCCATCTCTAAACTATGCAATGTACCCAAGTACCACTACCTCACATAAGATAAGAAGGTTAACTATACCACCACAAAACACCCTACCCCAACCCCTCATGGTAGAACATGGTATGCATACCAAAAACAAGCCACAAGTCTTATTTTCAGAGATCTCCTAGCTACTAGTGATGGATGGTGAAAACAATGCATAAATAGTGTATGGACCTTCTACCATTTAGATCACTAAAGCTTCACATGATGTGATGCCTATAGTGAGAAAGAGTAAGATTGATTCCTTGGCCAACTTTCTTAAGGAGAGATGTCTCAATGTGTTGGGACTAAAGTAGAGAAGATGATTTTAGGATATATTCACCCACGACAAGGACATCTAACCTCTCTTAATCCTTTAATATTGTCACCTCCAATGGAAGTCAAGATATCAACCATCCTAGCCCTTAGGATAATCAGGTGTTGATAATCTTTGAGATCTCTCATAAATTGCTTACTCATAAAAACACCTCTCTACTCTCACAAGTAGAACCATGACACAAATGGTGCCACATATACATATATAATAAATCATGACACAAAGGAAGCCACGTAAATATATAACCAATCATGACACAAATGATATCACATAATAAATAGAACTATTAATATGGCTTAATTCTTATTATATCAGCAGAGATAGGTAGTCACTAATTCACTCATATATCATGATTTACAAACTGGGTATGGCTGATTTTTTAAAAGAATTTAACCAATTAATCTATTCACTTTCCATAATTTTTTTAGAGAAACTTAGTTCATAAAATAAAAAGTTATTGATGTTGCAATAGATTAGTTATTGATGTTGCAATAGATTATTTTTCTCATGACAGTTTTACCAATTTAAAAAAAATAGTCAACTTGTTTTAATAACTGAAAATAAAATATAAAAGATAAAATTACAACAATTGGAGGTAAAGTTTATCCCCTAATTTAAAACCATATATCCAAAAATCAGAAATACCTATATCACTGTTTAAGTATATGTCTAAACTAAGATGGGTTGCTTTTTTATTTTTTCAATCCTTTCCAAGTTTTCTATTATGTTTTCTTCCTATACAAGAAATTAATATTTTCAATATTCTAAAGACTATATCTAGATCAAATAACCTATCTAATCTCCCTACTAATTTTTGAGAATTCCCAACAAGTATAATTCAACAAAATTCCTTTATAAATCTTCTAAATCAAAGAATCTACAGTTTATTTAAATCTTTCTTTTTGCACAAGAATATATAAATGACAATTTCTTTACAAAACCCTAAATTCAATTATTAACAAAAGTAAATTTTTGTTAAAGCCTTTCATGACAAGAATCCTCCCTCAATCCTTGTAGTAATTTGGTAAACACAATGGAGATGAACCAATCAATTCACAAACCACAACACTCCTTCAATTCTTAAAAAAACAACACTTTCAAGTCCTTAATCTTCCATAAGTTGTTTCCAATTGTCTTCCTCCAAAAATTGCTCTAATCATAATAAATCTAATTCTCTTCTTTTAATAATCCTTCCTTCTCTTTCCAAAAACCTAAATTAAACCTAAAAAGTAAAATATAATATTATATTCCTTATAAAAGAAAATAATACTAAAATATCCTTATTCTTCCTCATGCACATTGTTTTTTTAAACAATAATATTAGAACATTATCTTTTTTCAATTCTATTTAAATAAAATAATTCACTTGGGTAAGTGCACAAAGATGGGGGACTAAAAGGGGGTTTTAAGATGCCACTTTTTTCTGAAATAAAAAAAGACTCATGTTGGATGAGAAATTGAAGATAGTTACACTCAAAATTTGAAGATGCAACAAAAACAAGAGTCGTAGTGCTTCGAATCTAGTTTCTAAACTTTTTTTTTCTTTTCAAAAATGATTGAGATTAAGGGGTTCAAAAAAGGGGGCCACACAAATTGGTCTTATTTTTTCAAAAAAAACATAACATAGCGTCTGGTGTGGCCCCCCTTAAATGTTAACTTCTTTTAGTATTTCAAAAATCGCTTCAGTGAGAAATTAGCTAACACCATGTAGTTTATCCCTGATTTTTCTGATAATTTTTTCATGAATAATTGATTTTTTACTAATTTTCAAAGTGAATACATCTTTAAAAATAGAAAATTGAGCGTGCTCCCCCTTAAAATTTTTGAAAACTAATGAAAAATCCAATTTTTTTTGAATATGTGTAGAGTGGAGACTAGTTTCTAAAAATGTAATTTATTTGAAATTTTGATGAACAGTTAAAAAAAAGTCAAAAATACCACATACTAGTTTTTGACAAAAAATAGATACACTAACAAAAAAAATTAAAGATGAAAACCTTAACATACTCAAAACATGAAAAAAATTATATGGTTAGAAAGCTAAGAGAGAGCTTAAGATTATCGTAGTATTTTTTTGACTTGTCATTGAAAAAAGTGCAAACCTGATGGGGAGCACGCTCCAGATTATGTAATTTTTTTTACAATCTGTAAAACTACGTCTTTGAACATTCAAAACTCAGTCCAAGCCTTTGGATTGGAAGCCCAAGGCAAATCCAAGCCAAAGGTTTGGAAATTACCAAAGCAAACAATAACGTGAGCACGTTATAATGTGCTCGTGTTATTGTGAAATAAAATCTCTCTCTCTCTCTCTCTCTCACCTCTCTACCTCCCTCCCCACTTTCCATGCACTTAAAACACTTATAACTTTCCATGCATGACAACATTGAAAACTTTCCATGCATGACAAAACGCAGTCACATTATAACACGATTGTGTTTTGGTGAACCTAAAAAATGAACAAAAAGCATGTGGGATCCATGAATCAGACCCACATGCTCTGTTATTCCCTACTTTTCATGCATTATCAAACAAAAAAACACTTTTTCATGATGTTGACATTTTGACAGTCATTGTTTACTTAATCCACCACCTCTTTTTGGTTTTTCAATGTAGAAGATGTAAATTAGATGTTTTTAGACAAGATTTGATTATTTAAACTAATAGTTTCATGTTTCATATTGTTTGAATGCAGTTTTCATGCATTTAGATTGAATTTGATGATATATATTTGTTTTTTTCATAAATTTGACTAATCCTATTAGAGTTATATAGAATTCAACATTGAATATGAAGGAACTTGCCAAAAAGCTAAAGTTTTTGAGGATTGGGCAACTTGAATCTTGAAATCTAAGGTATATTCTTTATGTATTCATTTACTTCACTTTGTGATTATGTTAAAGCATGAAATCTCATGTTATAGGACAATCATGAGGAAAGTGAGAGGATTATCATGACAAAGTGAAAATTTATATTTATTTGAGATAACAATCTATGACAACAAGGCATATCACCATGGGAAGGAAATCATCAAGATAGTATTGATATATATTTGTGAAGGGAGTCTTATCAACATTCAAGGATAACCCTAAACTAGAGAAAGGTTATGGAAACACTTGCACTGTGGAGTAGATGTGCAATCATGTTGCTATTATCTTGATTCAAACACTAACCTAAACAATTAGAAGGATACTAAGGGAAATCATGTTAGTCAAAGAATTATCATCATGCTAAAATCAAGCTAAGGATTGTCACTTGAGCATACTCACTTGCAAGAACTATCATATCAGCCTAAAGACTATTATACCGCAATAGCTATCATGCAACCCTAGGAATAGTTATGACCTCTCACCCATGGGTAGGATAGCAACTGATACACAAGGTGACAATAAAGACTAAATGATAAGTCAATTGATCTCAAATCCATGCAAAAAGGTATCCATGATACTATATAAACATAGAGGTGGTCTTGAAAGGATATTCATATTGTAGGGAAGATTGTCGTCGACACTAGATGGCCAAATAGGTCAACTAAAAGATAACCATACATGTCATTGGCATAGTTATTATGACAATTATAATAACAATGAGATTGTCTTGAATAAATAGTGACTTGTCAAGGAGTTATTAGATAGTTAAGGAAGATAGAGTATTGATCTATTGGTGGGTGCATATCCTTTTCATGAAATGAAAGAATGATGCATCATGAAGTAGCAGTCAAGATCAAAAGGACACCAAATTTGGTGAAGTTACAAAAAGAAACTAAATTTGACACTTGATTATAATTTCACAACTAATTTGACTAGGAATGGGAGAAGGATTAGAGAAGGGATTTGTCCTAAATAGGAATGAATATGTTGCATCTTTAATCTAACTTGTCATGTTTTCAGATATTTCATTGATCTTGATTAAAATCTTTGTGTTTCATTTTTCATTTATCTCATTTTTTTCCTAACTAGTAGGAGGTTGCTCTATATACACTATTTTAACAAGAATATGATAGAGGAAGAAAGTACTAAAAGAGAACTTAAGACAATATCAAGCAAAATGTCGGCTAAGAGAATGAGATGAACAAAGGATAAATTATTGATTCTATGACCTGATTTGTTGTTCTAAAAAACCAAGCTCCATACAATTTTATATATGCTTGTCATCTAAAGTTGACCTAATTTTTTTCTTAGGGATCTTAAGTGACTTTACTAGTAGCCTACAACCCAGAAATGACCGGGACACTTGGTGCAAGAAATGAGACCTCCCCTAGCATTTACCTGCCCACCCCGATGTGTTGGCACAGTCGGTTCGGCCCCACGAGCTGAAGAATGCAAAATTTCACTCCTAGCACCTTTCCACTACATGAAACTGAAGCATTTTGTAAGAATACATTTAATTTTGGCATGGTCAATTGGATTGGAGTTGACAAAAACCAAGAGAGGTTATTGTGGATGGACCCCACATGCACCTATAGGTCCAAACAGAACATTCTCAACTATCATGAATTATGAGAACTACAAATCATAGAATCCATTATAAGGTGAAATGAGGATATGACAAGCATAGAAACCATATAAAAGGTGAAATTAGGATATGCGAATCATGTCAAATGTGTCTCTCTCTATCTTACTCTTCCTCATTTTGCAAGAGAAAGACAAATGTACAGTCAATGTAGATAATGAGAAATTTACATAAGATCTATAAGAGAGTTGTTATCACATGTATTTACATAATATCTATTGTGAATTGTAGCTAACTTCACTCACCAACTGGTGAATGTGAGGAAACAAGTCTACTTGTAGGTAATGAAGGACATGAAGGTAAAGTTTATGAGGCAATGTAACTTTAGCCCTCACATTTCTTGAAAATTGTACAAAGAACACATCCATTATCCATTATAAGATGAAAACATAGTTTATCCATTTGTATGAGAAAATAAGGGATATATAAACTTTCAAGAAAATGCAATTGGCATGTGTAAAACCAAATTCCATAACCTTTACAAGCATCCTCCCTGTCTGTACCAAATTAGGATCTTTGGGACATGGTATCGACAACCATAAAAGAATAAAGGATAAATGAATTTTGACAGATGTTATAGTTGCAACTGCCCTAGGAGCCATGTATGCAAAGTGTGGAAGCATAAACAAGGCACATGAACTATTTGACATGATGCCTCAAAGAAATGTTGTCTCATGGAATGCAATGATTGAAAGATATATGCATAAAATGGATTTTTTTCAAAAAGGCTTTAGAAACTTTCAACCAAATGCAATTGGTGGGTGTAAAGCCAAATTCCACAACCTTAGCTAGCATCCTCCTTGTCTATGCCCATATGGGATCTTTAGAATAGGGTATGGACATCCATCAAAGCATAAATGATATGGGAATTTTGTTAGATGTTTTTACAATTGTCCTATGAGACATGTATGCAAAGTGATAAAGCATAGACAAGGCAGGTGATCTATTTGACATGATGTCTCAAAGAAATGTTGTCTCATGGAAGGCAATGATTGCAAGATATGCACAAAATGGTTTTTTTGATAAGGCTTTAGAAAATTTCAAGCAAATGCAATTGGTAGGTGTAAAGACAAATTCCACAACCTTAGCTAGCATCCTCCTTGTCTATGCCCAAATGGGATCTTCGGAATAGGGTATGGACATCCATCAAAGCATAAAGGATATGGGAATTTTGATAGATGTTGTAGTTGCAACTACCCTAGAAGAGATGTATGCAAAGTGTGGAAGCATAGACAAGGTACATGAACTATTTGACATGATGTCTCAAAGAAATGTTGTCTCATAGAATGCAATGATTGCAAGATATGTACAAAATGGATTTTTCAAAAAGGATTTAGAAACTTTCAAGCAAATGCACAAAATAAACTTTCAAGAAAATTCAATTGGCAGATGTAAATCTAAATTCCACAACCTTATCCACCATCCTCCTTGCCTATGCCAAAATGGGATCTTTGGAATAGGGTATAGACAACCATCAAAGCATAAAGGATATAGGAATTTTGTCACATGTTGTATTTGCAACTGCCCTTGTAGACATGTATGCAAAGTGTGGAAGCATAGACAAGGCATGTGAATAGTTTGGCATGACACCTCAAAAAGATGCCATCTCATGGAATGCAATGATTGTACGATATGCAGAAAATGGATTTTTTTAAAAGGCTTTATAAGCTTTCAAGAAAATACGATTGGCATGTGTAAAACCAAATTCCATAACCTTTGCAAGCATCCTCCCTGCCTGTGCCAAATTAGGATCTTTGGAACAAGGTATGGACCACAGAAGCATATATCTTTAAAATATCCTAATATATTCTGATATATCTTTTCTCAGTAGGGTTCCCAACATTTTCTTGAAAATATCATGAGTTTTTCAAAACATCTTTGACCATGACTTTGATCAAAATTTTCACCAATATATTACAAAATTATCGGTGATATATCACTAGTAATATCACAATAAATTAGTTTTTTCTTTATATAAGCATCAAACCTACAATTTTTGGATCATTCTTCTCTTGAACTTTTATAAATGGGATATACACCTTGAATGGTGTAAGTAGTTAAGATTTTGAGGTGTTATTACTATATATCAGTTAGATTTGTTGCAATGGGGCAACAACAATTATTGTTATTGTTATTTAAAAATGAACGTAGTTATGTACAGTTGTGAAGACACATGGTATAATCATGTTTGAAAGCCTTGTGAATAGGGAATGCCACTATCATTATTGTTATTGTGATAAGTGATAACCATTGTTGCCTTTGACAACAAAAAACACTTATGTCATTATTTATAATTTATGGGTATAGTCATTACTAGAAAAAAACTATCAAATGATTATGCTATCCTTTGGCTTGTCATTATTGTTTCATCACAAACATTAGTGTTGTCATTTGTACTTATCAATGGATATTGTTGTCATTATTTCATTTGTAAAATAGTTGTATTATTGAGGTAATTGTTTGACAATTTTCATAATTACATAGCAGTTGTTAATAATGTTGTACTAGTTGAGATGGTTGTCATCATCATTATCTTTGGACATAATTATCCTTTTGTGATTAGTAATCTTCTTATGATCACTAATCAATAGCATTCTGTCATTATTGTGACCTATACATTCTTGATCAATATGGTGTTTAGTAGCATCCTTATTAGTACTGTGGTCAATTAATATGGGCATCAATACTGCAATCAACATTATAAGAAGTATTAATGCTAAAAATGATTAATATGAAACATTGTTGAGATAGGACATTGTTGTCTTGAAATGCTTGCCGCTGTTGTAAAATTAAGAGGTATTTGAAGAGGTTAGGGAGAGTGTTGTTGTGAACTATACTTACTATTTGCTTCTATGGTATGAACAACCATGAAAGAATAAAGGATAAAGGAATTTTGATAGATGTTGTAATTGCAACTACCCTAAGAGACATTTATGCAAAGTGTGGAAGCATAGACAAGGCACATGAACTATTTGACATGATGCCTCAAAGAAATGTTGTCTCATGGAATGCAATGATTGCAAGATATGTACATAATGGATTTTTTCAAAAAGGCTTTAGAAACTTTCAACCAAATGCAATTGGTGGGTGTAAAGCCAAATTCCACAACCTTAGCCAACATCCTCCTTGTCTATGCCCATATGGGATCTTTGGAACAGGGTATGGACATCCATCAAAGCATAAATGATATGGGAATTTGTCAGATGTTGTAGTTGCAACTGCCCTATGAGACATGTATGCAAAGTGATGAAGCATAGACAAGGCAAGTGAATTGTTTGACATTGTCATGCCCACATTTTCCATGTGGTCACAACACGCATCACACGTGTCATAGCCACATCAGTCATGTGGTTATGACATGAAATATCAAAAATTTTCTCACGCTTCCCTAGAAACCCCCTCGCATGCGTATGCATGCTCGGTGGTGTACGCTCAAGGCGAAAACACTACAGTTGTCGGTGGGGTACAAGTACAATTGCGTGCATCCAGACACAAGCAGACCAACAAGGGGGTCTCCTCGACGCAGTTAACGACGCTACAAGGTTTGAAATTTCAAGGTTTCCAGCCCTATATCTCGACAGATTCTGGCAGCATAACGCCTCACGGCGTAAGTGGGAATTATGCAACACTATACTTCTTACAGGGTTCTCTGACGGATTAACAACTTCCCACGATGCCTTGTTCATAATGAACTTACAATTGATCTTTTCTATTGGATCATTTTTCAACAAAGCACATTTGTCTGCCTCCTTTCTCGTTTCTTGAAATATACTCCTACTTCAAACTTAGCATTCTCAACAAGGCAGTTTGTTTGCCCTCTCTTCTGTTTCTCTGGACCTTAATTTTGATTGTATTTCTATCGCGCTCACCTTAACTATTCCTCTGAAATTTAGTTTGTTTATATTTCGGTCTCTCTCTTTTAGTTTCTACGTTTTCTTTATGTTTATCCTGTCCTTTCTTCATATTCTACATCATTCAGAGTTATCACTGTATCTATTATCAACATTATTCCTAACCTCTGGTTGGTCCAGATCACATAGGCTGGTTTACTACTTCGCTGGACTCAGTCTCCTAGTTTTCTCCGATCTAGGATTCTCCTCTACGTTTGTATTAATTAATCTTGTTCCTAAGCAAAGTTGGCGGAAGGGTACATCTACTTAGTTCTCTTATCCCAGGTGAAATATGCCGCGCATTTTCTCCTCTATGTTTTCCAATGTTAGTTTTTCTTCTTCTTTCTCTCTTTCATGTTTTCTCCATTGGACGTTTACTAACTACAGTTGCAATTTAAATGGCCTCACATGGAATGTCTATGATGGCTTCTTTAAGTTTATTTCCAGTGTTCTTTTAAACAAGGTGACGCGTATTTTTCCTCTTCATTTTCCTAGTTATTACATTGCGTTGATAGATGAAACTTCCGAGAAACTCTTCCAGGAATGTTATAGTATATTCCTTTATGCTCTCTTTAACTTATAATTTTATTTTCTCTTGTTGTTGTAAAGAGAAAACGGCCTCACTGGTAACTTATATCACCTAATTAATTGATGTATGTATCTATATATGTATATATGTAGATTATATATATACATATATAAATATATATACAAATATATTTACCTGGTTGTTATTAATACTATTATTATTATTCATTACTATTATTAGTTTATTTTATTAATTTATTTAAATATTATTACTATTGTTAGTTTATTTTATTAATTTATTTAAATATTATTACTATTGTTAATATTACAATTGGTATTCTTATTATGTTTTCTTTTTTTTTAATAAATAACCATACAATTGCATTTGCATTGAAGGGTTGAAGCCCTAATTTCCTTTTACCATATCAATGGTGCCCTAACCCTTTGTTTTTCTTTGTTTTTGTGTTGCAAGCCATACTCATGGCAGTGGCCATGGAGGAGGGTCGGCCAGAGAACACGCAGTGAGGAGAGGTTTTGGTAAAGGGTGAGACAACGGATTTGAGGTGGCAGAAGCCACGTAGGGGCCGCGGACAGGGAGCACGGGGAGTGGCAGAGGTGTGGAGACCACACTAAGAGCGGCGGATGGGGCAGGGACTGGGCGGCGCTGTGGTGGCCGCGAAGGGAGGAGGCCGAAGCCGTGGTGGCGACAGTCATGGGGAGTTGCTGGTGGCGGGGTGTGAAATGGGCTGCGTGGCGTTGTGTGTTCATGGGGGGGTGTGGGAGGGGTGGAGCCCCCACCCACATCCCACTTTGTGGGGTGTGGGTGGGGGCTCCGCCCCTCCCCACACCCAAAAGTTTATGCGACGGTGGTGGGAAGGGTTGAACCTTCCCACCACCACTCCACCACTTTTTTTTTCTTGTGTGCTGTGTAAACAGCGAACATCTACAAAGATGCATTTCTTTTTTTTTTATTTATATTTTTTTTTCTATTAAAATTTCTTTATACTATAAAAAGAAATAACTCCAAATAAGATATTATATATATATATATATACCCCACAACTACTCAACTACTCCCAAACACATTTCTTTCACAGAGACATAACAGAAATTTAGAGAATAAAAAACAAACTAAAGTTATTAAATAAAACCTCTATTTAACTGCCATCTATAAGCTTGTTAATGCATATCTTTCTGAGAGAAAATTTTTAATTACAGGGAAATAAAAAACAAAAAAACTAAATCTATTGTAATCACATTCTCATATAATGATTGAACATTTCAAAAACAGAGAACAAAATATAATATCATCTAAATGCCATTCGCAAACACCGTTCGGGTAAGAATTGAAATATCTTTTTAAAATGCAGAAATTGAATTTACAACTCTATTTTACAATTCCAGTTCATCTAAAAATTGAAAACAAAATATAAATACAGGGAATTAGAGTTAAATCTCTTATTCTGTCATTTATCATTTTATTAAGATATGTATAAATGCAATGATAAGAATAGACTTCATACACATAATGTTAAGATCGATCTTTCTTTGCTTTTTTTTTTTTTTTTTCTCTTAGTTCTAACTTGCTAATTTCAATTTAACGCATATTAGTTCAAAATTGGAATGGAAAGAATAATTAATATCGCATTGGCTCACCACTGATTCAAATTACAATATCTAAATATTAACAAAATACATAGTTTCTTTCAACCATCTTCAAACAACACTATAGATAAATTTAACACTTTTGTCCAAATCAATCATACATTTCACTACTTCGCAAATATATACACCAAGTTAACATAGACTGTCAAAATTCATAACTAACAAACACTACTGAAGGGAAGAATTTCTCTCTTTCCCCAAACAATAAGTCTTACAACTTCAGAGGAAGAAAATCCCTCCACAATGAACTTAAACAGGATGTAGCTCAATGAACCAAACTCTTCTTATAGCAAGGATGAAATTCTTTCTCCCTAAATACAAGCCTCCTCCAATTCCAACCATAAGCTTCAAGAGGGAACCTACGTATCAAAGACAAACAAAGAAGAAAACACCACTCATCTAGCTCTCCTCCCTACCGTAGACCCGCAAGAGGGTCACCCCCGAGCTAGGGAGATCATACTCACACCAGGGTAACTCAAGCACTCCACTTCACAACAGGGAACAACAACAAACCCAAAACACACAAACACCCGTGGGTAAATTACACAACACGAAAACTCAACTACAGTGAGCTTTACAAGGGGTAGGAGAGTGGACACACTCGACTCCAGAGTGTCACCCTTACAGATAATACAACCAACACATTTTCTCTTGGCCTCAAACCAAGTTTGATCACAAAATTCTCAAGGAATCTATATTTGACTCTCAAGTCAAAGATCCAGTCACAAATTCATGCCCTCAAGGCTTTCAACATCCCAAAGGAAGAACCTAGGTATGCACCCGAGGAGGATCACTCCTCCCCTACCCCCAACTTGATGAGCATTTCTCCCAAGTGGGAGAAGCTCTGTCAACACCCGACAACAGTTCCCACAAAAACAAACCCAAAATACAAGCAAATAAACAACTTTCACACACTTTTAATACAACAATCAGATATACGAAAGAAAGGTAAAACCAAACCAACCTTACAGAGCCCTTTAGGGATGAAACTGATGTAGAGCTTCACTGAGATCTCCTCCAACCTAAGCCACCAAACTCCCTCCTCCTTTTCCTCTCCACAAGCTAACTTTCTTATTTTGGCAATAAAAATAAAACTCTCCCCAAAAATGCCACTCA
Source organism: Cunninghamia lanceolata (assembly GCA_027924645.1). Classification (NCBI taxonomy): domain Eukaryota; kingdom Viridiplantae; phylum Streptophyta; class Pinopsida; order Cupressales; family Cupressaceae; genus Cunninghamia; species Cunninghamia lanceolata. Next base: position 8,287,289 of record BSBN01000209.1, read on the forward strand.
CTCCCCCCCATCCCAAAATGGAAATCAAATAACCCAAATCCTCCCAGTTTTGAGGAATGGGGAGGTGACACTTGTCACCTCCTCACTCTTCCCCAAAACACTATTATGTCCCAAGGGATGAGTGATGGCTTATGTCACTCACCCATCCCTAAAGTCCTCCTTATCCCTCTCCTCATGTCATTTCTCTTACGCATGGGAGAAATAAAAGGAAGTAAAGGAGGAAAAGACAGGTGACCCATGCCTCTTCTTCCTTCCTTCATTATGGATGACCCCACAACTCATGGGGAATCTCACTAATGGTGAGGGTGACTTCAAGTCAATTCCTCTATAATGGATGGGTTTGTAGTCATCTCTTACCTTGGGGATTGAAGAGGGATGGGTTGGGTGTTGGTACAACCCATCCTATCCCCCCCATACCTCCAATTTTCGCCACTTAACTTCAGGGGTAAGTTATGATGACCAGATGGAGGTTACTCAAGGGTTACCCATGCCAAATGGGGCCCTGGACCCATGGGGTATAACCCAGGGTCAACTTTAACCTATTCAGGACACCTAGGGTCATGTTAAAATACAAGAAAAGGCCTCAAGAATTTAAATAAAAGAAAAGAAATTCAAATTCAATCTTTTTACAACACAAATCATAAGTCAGTGTTACAAGAGGGTAGACCAACCCATTCGACCTTATGAAAGACCACATTACAACACCACATCAAACACAGAGTGATCTTGGTTCCTCGTGGAACCAGATCGGCTTAACAGGGATTAACAATAACAAGGTGCGGAATGATCTCCGAAATCTGTGGTTTGATTAGTAAATTCCTGCACACTAAATTGCAAGATCAATTTCACATATAATCATCATAGCCGAAGCAATTTAAAAACATGCATTATCATGACATAGTTCTAAATAGCATAAATGAAATCATATTTCAATTTTCCATCATCACCTAATTAACTTTTCTGAAATGTAAACTTATCCAAACATCACCCAATTAGTTTTTCCGTAATCAAAATAAAGTTTAATAGTTTGACAAATCCAGGAACTACTATCCCACAAATAAAAAAAATATCAGTAACAGTAATGTAAATAGTCACAAGAACAGAAGTAAAAAGGGTGGTCCTCACAGACATGATGCCTAATGTTGTCTCATGGATGCAATGATTGTAAGATATGCAAAAAATGGGTTTTTGATAAGGCTTTAGAAACTTTCAAGCAAATGAAATTGGTGGGTGTAAAGCCAAATTCCACAACCTTATCCAGCATCCTCCTTATCTATGCCCAAATGGGATCTTTAGAATAGGGTATGGACATCCATCAAAGCATAAAAGGATATGGGAATTTTGACATATGTTATAGTTGTAACTACCCTAGGAGACATGTATGCAAAGTGTGGAAGCATAGACAAGGCACATGAACTATTTTACATGATGCCTCAAAGAAATGTTGTCTCATGGAATGCAATGATTACAAGATATGCACAAAATGGATTTTTTCAAAAAGGCTTTAGAATCTTTCAAGAAAATACACAAAAGAAACTTTCAAGCAAATACAATTGGCACGTGTAAAACCAAATTCCACAACCTTATCCAACATCCTCCTTTCCAATGCCAAAATGGGATCTTCGTAATAGGGTGTGGATAACCATCAAAGCATAAAGGATATAGGAATTTTGTCACATGTTGTATTTGCAGTTGCCTGCACTAGACAGCTAACAGATACATGATGAATACTTTGACCATGCAATTTCATAGTGGAGACAATTACATACATTAATTTTGACTTATAATATAGATAGTCATATAATTAATTAGAAATTTCAAATACAAATATATTAAATCAAGATGAACCTTGTAAAAATTACCTGGGAGTCAATACCAAACGTATGCTGTAAGATGTCATCTATGAGAACAATATTATCCAATATGGATGTGTCCATCACTGGTTGTTGCCCCTGCATTGCAGTGTCCTGGCGAGAGTCCTAGGTCCCATAATTGCACAAGTTCCCACACGAATTGCAAAGATATGGGGACAAATGATGCCTACTACTCTCACCCTCATCAGCCTAGGTAAGGTCATCGCCATGCTATGCTAGAGACTGGGTGAGAGCACTCAATGAATGCAGTGTCTCCACCTCAATACTCTCCCTCAAAGATGAAGGAAGTGAGATATGTACTGGCCTCATGAGGGGTCTAGGTACGTGGTTTTGGTCTTGACATGTGCCCCTGTCTATCTTGGGAAGAGCCACCACCTCTACCCTAGAACTCTCGAATGTCAAAGTAATTAGAAATCTCCTTGAGGACGAACTCATAATAGAGTTTCCTTAAGAAATATTGTGGCACCTCATTGTTATCACAAGGAGGCTCATCAAAGACTATGTACCATCTATCCAAAAAGTTTTGGGATATATCTTCGTTCACACACCAATGAATCAGGAACTGTTTGCAAGTCTCTTCTAATGTTTGGCCAATTTTAGGATTGATAAAATGTGAACATAATTGAGATTTTGTATTTTTTTGTCCCTAACTTATTTGTAAGACAATTTGTCAGCATAGTATTGCTAACTCCTCTCCCTATAGTCATTCCATTCGGTGATTTGGTTTGTCACTAATTCAATATGAGAAACAATGACCTCTAATGAATTGGCAAGGGATCTCCTATGATTGGTGCTTGCATTTGGACTATTTAATGTTTCAATTAGGGTTTCAAGATGTTTTTTATTTTATTAAAGTTGCCCTAAATAGTTTTCTTGTGTGTCTCTTTCATGGTGAGGACATGAAGGTGGGGGGTTTTGAGGGTTTTGGGGGTTGTTTTGAGCCTCCTCTATTGGATTAGGGTTTTGTGGTGGCTCATTGACTGAAAATTCAACATAAAAATCCAATCAAAACATTGTAAAATTAAAAAATTCTTTTCAAATTCACAAAAAACAAACCCTACCTTGTTTAGCTACTACACCCTCTACACTTCGTTCACGACATCCTCGGGAGCGGGATTCCCGAGGTGGCATGGTGAAATTGTTGATTACACTTAAAAATTGTCTATTGCCTTCTTATAACGTGCTCGCACTGTCAAAAATGAAACCTGCGGCCAAAATCTTCAAATGAGCTGCGAGTTGTTGTCTGTGAGCTTTTTATTTTTACTTTCAGAAAATAAAAACACAAGCACATTATAATGCACTCATGTTATTGACTATATGGGACCAACAAGTCCATGTGGTGACTTTTTGGTCCCTTATCTTTGTGCATATACCCACTTAAAACTAAATATTAAGAAATATAATTTTCTAATTCACAAATAGGAATATAATAATTTATTTTCTAAATCCTTAAAATAGACTTGCACATTCAATAATTAAATAAATTAACAAATTAAAATAATTAAACTTACTCCTTTTCCCAGAAGAAATTAATTACCAAAATAAATAAATAAATAAAATAATATAATGCCAACACTATTTATTTATTTATTTTAAATTAAATTAACTATTCTTATATTAATTAGTTAATTAATCTTTGCCTGCACACTTGGACCATAGGATGAAACACTCCAATCCCAAAATCTAGTTCACCTTCCTCATTACCTATACCTATTGCACAACACATCTTGCCACACAAAGCTTTAGTAGTTTTTGTTAGTCACAACATGTATATAATAAAATAATCATTTAATAATTACTTATGCAATCATCATGTATATAGGCTACAAGAACCATAGAAAGTGAACACACTATTATTTCACATCCCATTTGCTAATAAAACAATAAAACACCATGGAATAATAATACTAACATATCATAGAAATCATCCACAAAGAAGTCAAGTGAAGGATGTTACACTAAGCAATATGATCAACATATTATTTAATAATTAAATAAGACATCACTACAAGAACTAAATCTACTCAACTAACATATTAGCTATAACGAAAAACAATGAAGTTGAAACACTAATATAGATTAATACATAAAATATTACACATATATCTCTATATAGATCCAAACATACATATCCAATATCCAAATATCAAGTTAGTGTTCATAAGTGATAACCAGCGAATACAAAACAACATAATAGTATCGTATATCTAATACATCAATACAAAAGAAGAGGAAGACATCAATGTTTGTGGGCCTTACACAATATGACATAATTGCACAACATTCTTGGACTTGCCAACTTTTACTAAAGGTTTTTCTGTATTTTTTCACATGTTACTTGGCCACTAAAGTCAAATCATGCACCCTAAAGTGACATTCCAATGGACCCCAATGTAACAACATGCCTTTAATGAGATAAAGCAATGTCTATGTTTTATACCCATGTTGGCTCTTTTAGACATAATGAACTCCTTCAAGATATAGATGAATATGTCAGAATATGTTCTTGGTGCCAAACTACTCTAGCATGGCCATTTTGTCACTTATCACTCTAAAACATTCAAAGATGTTATATGATGCTACTTTACTAATGAAAAAGAGCTTTATACCATAGTATAGGATATTAAGCAATGATGATACTATATTCTTGACAAAAAACTATTATTCACTCCAATCATCAAGTGTTTATATTTTTACACTCCAAATAAACTAGAAAATATGAGGCATATGAAATGGATGACATATCTCCAACGATTTCATATGATCATCAAGCATAACAACTGGTACGACAACAAGGCTACAAATTAGTTTAGCCAACCATCAATTCATGCACTTACTACAATACTGGAATCATGTGGCCACAATTTTCTAACTAGGGATCCTTATACTTAGTAGATAAGGATTTTGTGTAACCATTTGACATGCTGATGCAAGGTACATCTATAGAATATTTTATATTTACAATGGACTTCTATACAAACTTGGACATCCTTGGTGCACCTCAACAATGCTTGATTTGGGAAGCACATTATTCCAAAATAGAAGGTCATTTTAGCATCTCCATGTCACTTGCTACACTTCAACAACATTTTTATTGGTCTCACGTGTAATGAGATTGAGTGCCACATTAAATATTGAATACCATGTTGTATTATGAAGCCTTCAAACAAGACTTTGGGGCTTTATACTCTAACAATACCCCAACAACCTTAGGAGTTGATCACCATGGATGTTCTCACTAGCTAATCAACCACAAAATGCAAAAATAACTCTATATTTGTGGTGGTTGACAAGTTCTATAAAATGACTATCGTGGTCACTTACAAGAAGACCATCAAAGTTCCAAACACCACATGTATCGTCTTCAACCATGTTTGGCTCCATTTTGGGTTTCTAACCTCTATTAATTTTGACTATAGCCCAAGATTTGTTAATACTTTTTGATAAACTCTCTAGACCATGTTAGATACACAATTGGACTAGTCTACAACTTTTCTTTCAAAAGATGAGGTGGTGAACCACACATTGGTTTATCTTTTGAATTCATAACATTGCACATCCACATATATGAGATGATAATATACCTTTCATCCAACACTCTTATAACAAATATCTACATGATTGTATAGGGCATAGTCCTTTCTAGTCATGTCTTGGGTTTCAACCAGCAACACCTTTTCAATATCCTATCATGCATTGATAAATGTCAAAACTTGCATTTGGGAATAAGAAGTAGAAAAAGTATAATGATTCATACAACAAATCTAAGACCTTCATCAATAGGTCCAATAAATTATTTAGCATCAACAATGGAAATATGAATACTATCATGATGCCTATTGTGTACCACACACTTTTTAAATAGGTGGAAAAGTTTGGATCCATCTATTGAAGGAAGATTTTCACAATGCAACATGTAAGATCAAACTTTTGCACTATGGTCCCTATACCATACTCCACGTATCTAGAGAGAACATTTTTTTCTCAATATACATACTATTTGGGTTTGCATCCTATTTTCAATTTATAGAGCTACTCAAACCTTATTATCCTCCTTTTTTGGAGCTGCCACAATCTCAATATATAATAGACCTACAACCTACCACATGCCAATCCTATCATGAAGGATGAAATCATTGACACAACTACAACTAGCACTTTCTTTGGAAAGCATCAATTTTTTTGTAAAATGTTAATAGAATATTACCCTTATAAGGTTTTGTAAAGGATCAATAGTGTGGTATACAAATTGGAGTTACATAAGTCAAAAAAATACATCCAGTCTTCATGTTTCTTGTTGGAAGAAGGTCATCAGACAAAGAGTTTCAACCCAAACTGGGTTAGTAGAGCTTGATGAGAAGGGAAGAATGGTTTTAGAACCAAAGGGAATCCTTCAAATGTACACTAAGATGCCATGGACAAGGGAAATCATAGCTCGTATTTGATCAAGTGGAAGAATTCTTTGGTTGAAGATGCTATGTGGGAAAATTGAGATTTTGTGCAAAAGCATCCACAATTGATCCACATTGAGGACAACACCTCTCTGAAGAGGAGAGGCATGCTACACCCTTAACCCATTGATTATATTGGCATATGTGTACTTGACTTGTGGCTAGAATAACCCTTAATTACATTATATAATCATTTATATAGTCTTATACAGGTAGTATAGTTATCTTGGGTGGGATCCAATTCATAAGTATGGTAAATATAGGAGGTATTGAGTAGTAGTTGATGATCATATTCTAAATTTTATTTCTTGTTGAAGACTTTTGGAGGTTCACCCCCTTGAAATGAATTATTATTATCAAGTATTTGTGAGTATTCCTATTATATTTCTAAATGTTTGGTGTTGCATTCTTCTATTGTGCAAGTTATTTCATTACATGGATGTTTGGAGCTTGTTGTCTTTGATCCTTTTACACAGTTTTCTAGGAGTTAACCTAGGAGAACATGTCTCCTAGTGACATATCAACAACTCTTCAAGGTATTTATATTTACCACTAGTCCAGATAGTAGAGAAAATAAAGGTGAATTAGGCCCAACATGAATTAGAACTGCACATTGCTCCATATTACTTTCATGGCCAAGGGTTATCTAGATTTGCATTTGTAGAAGTGTCCCAAACCCACAAACTCAAAGTGTAAACCAATTATTCTAGATGTGGGGTAGAATTTTGATAGAGAGTAACCATTTTTAGTCCCAATGCATTTAGAATTTAGCATCTACTATAAATTTTGAGTACCATCTTTAACCCTAAAGTTAAGTGCCTCATCTTTTACATTTACTTTTATACTGTACCATTTAATATTTTACTATTCATGATGTCTATGGTTATAGCTCATGTTTATTGGAGTAGAAATTGCTCCTTAGATTAATTATTTAATCTAAATAACAAGATGTAGACATAGGAAAAAGGTTATTTTCCTTTACAAATATATCTTCTTAGATTTTAAATATTCTAACATCAAGAACTAAAATATAATAGAAAATTTGAAAACATTTTTAAAAATAAGAAATATTTGTTGTCAAAAGTCAAAGGGAAATGCATGCATATAATTAGGTGAGCAAAAACAAGAAAGAATCTTGTTTTATATTGACAAATGTCATACCTTGTTACACACTTTCCTTAACAATCATGGAAGCTCCACTTTTGTAATGATCATCTCGATTCTCTCCATATTCCCATGCAGGCAATATCTTAATTAGGCAAAATGGTACAACTTTGACCAAATTTGTGCTCAATTTCCTACACTTAACTTAGCCACAATGGAGACTATTGCTTCTTAATAAGGGGTGAATGATCTTAGTTTATTTGTATGCACAACCACAATCTCATCCATTCATTCCATTTGTGCACTCACCTTCACTCAAAACACGTTGTGCAACCTTAATCCAATTTTGGACAAAATAGTTTTGTGGACCACTCAACACACAATAATTGTGCATGTTTACACAACTAGTCATCTATAAATTTATTTCTTGCATATGGACATGCATGCCTTCACTCAAATGCATCTAGTTTAGCACCATGTGTTTGACACCTGGCCATACCTTCTATTGAAATTAAGGAACACTGAGAGGGGGGGGTGAATCTGTGTTTTGCAAAACTTGTAATTTTGTTCCTTTACTAATTTGCAACATATATTCAAGAGAAAGAAACATGAACATAAGAACAACAACAACAAGATCATCACACATGAACACCAAGATTTTTACGTGGAAACCCAGTTAAGGGAAAAACCACGGTGGGGGTTAACCCACAATATTTTATACTCTATTAAAAGTATTACAAATGGGAAGGCACATGCCTTCGGGAGCACTGCCCACAACTCACTTCTCAAAGGAGGATCACTGCCTACAAGATCAATTACAAAGAGTTCACTGAAATACTTGAACTGGAGAATAGCATCTAACAATGTAAGATTATAGTTCCGGTTAGGCTCACTATACTAACTTCACACACTTCATCTCTCACTGCCCTATTTCATTGTTCTACCATGATCCTGAGCTTAGATCTCTTTGCTTCGCACTTGATACTACTACACTTCACACCTATCACATCATATTTGCACATCCATAACTCAAAATGCTTAAACCCATCGATCATACATATCCACAACATGAAATTTTATCAACTGTAGTCGGCCTCAAGAAAACTTAGAAACTTTTTCAAGATCACTGTTCTGTTAGCTAAATCCATGCACAAACATCAATGTGGAACAAAATCTATGTATTCAAGTCACAACACATGTCGGCCAATACCAATGGATCTCATAAATTACTCAACCAACGACTTCTCTTAATCCACACAAGGATCAAACACCAAGTCGGCCTGTTCTTCACTGGACTGAACTGTCTAACCAAAACCTGATACTTAGATTCTTGTAACTTTCAATCCCTTCATCACCGGAGGCTAAAACTTTGGTTTAGGTAGCCCTGACACCCCTTAACATTCCCTCAGATCCACATCACAATATGATTACTTGTGGAGAAATACGGACCAAAATGTTGAACCCTGTCATATGCTTTGTTCCTATCTATCCAGACTTAGACAAATCTGCAATCTGACTTCCATTATGATCAAATGATACAATGTGGATGTGTAATATAGATTCAGTTTCCATAAATGACAACATATGACATGCCTAGCAATGTCTCTTGCCAACAATCTCCCCCTTTGGCATTGATGGCAACACTTAGTTAAAAATGACTAAGTGTTAGAACAACTTCCCCTTACTATGTACACTTGTGATTTCCAATGCTTCCCCTTAGATGAATTCCTTATTTTTCACTGCTTTCCACTCCCCCTTTGACATCAATGGCAAAGGATGAGATCCGCATACCAAATTCACGCAAAAACTCTATGTACATGGGCATATATATATAAACAATCCTTATGTCTTGTCTACATGAACTTAAACACATCACCAAAAATGTTTTTCAATAGTGCCAATTCACTGTCCCATCTTTTCTTCATGCTATCCAAAACTAAAATATGACCACTGAATAAAAATGCCTGTGACTCTGTCTTCTGTAGACCAGTGGGATCACTTGTCAGAGCAGCAACTTGAGCTTCTGTCAATGCATTGAACATTGTTTCTAACTTAGGGGAAATTAGTCCCCGGAGTTCACACATCCTTGCCATAATATTTTCTTTTTCTTTCACTAGTTTCTTTATTTCATCAATCAAGCTAATTACTTGACATTCTTGACTCGCCACAGATACTGTCAAAGGATCAAAGGATTGAGATACATTTAACAATTTTTGCTTGGACTCCTTTATTTTCTTCTCAATATCCTCTACAACTTTTGACCAAGATAAACAAAATTTGTACACATCTCCTCCTTTAGTGTGGGCATTTTGAATACTCTTTACACTACTATCCAACATAATTCTATCATTGTCAATCATTCCTTTTAGTTCACTAAATCTTTTATCATTAAATTCATTCTGGACTTTGACTTCCGCTGACTTTTCAAAAGACTCAAAGTGAGTACTTACATAATTTATTAAGCTCTTCAGCTGACTGGAAGGAGAATCAGATGAATCCTTCTAAAAAGTTGGCATAATCTTTTCCAAAATGCCGGAAGTAAGACCAAGCAACTCACTATCCTCAATGTGAGATTTTAGGATCTCTTCTCTTGCCTTTGCTCATGCAAATGATGCTAAATTCAACTTTTGAATAGGGGAAAGAGCATCCAAACTGACAGGCCCTTGAATTAGATTCGGTTCATCAAATTCAATCTTATCTTTCTCAAGAAATTTCTTCACTGCATCTGCAGTGTCTCTTGTCGTGCATGCAGTTCCATCTTTCTTCTCCTGAGATTCACAATTCAAATCCTTGCCAGTATCATCATTAGGATTATCTTGCTTTTGTTCTTCAACACTCTTAACTATTTCTTCTTCTTTTTTTCCTTGTCCTTAACTTCTTCTTCTTTATGCTCTTTATTTTTTCACAGAATCGCCTTCAGTAGGAGCATTTATTTCCATATTCATCTTTGAATTTTCTTCACCAAATTAGTTCAAAGGAATTTGAGTATCCTCTGCACCATCAACATTATCTTCCTTCACCATCTCTTCATTTCCTTTATTTAATATTTCCTCTTTTGGAATAGAGAAATCATCTACCTCAGCTTGTTGCTCATTTTTCTTCAACTTTTCAACATTCAAAATGGATGTATCATCAGCATCAACAGGTTCTTTAGTGACCACATAAAACTTATTCTTGTCCAGGGCTTTCTTCAAAATTTGTTCTGTTTCTTTGACCACTTCATCAATGTCTCCAAGATTTAGCTTATTCATCCTAATTTTGCTTCTGAATTCATCTTTAACTTTGAAAATTTTATTTGCTTCCTTCCTAGAGATTACCAGACACAGACTGGACAACACATGTTATTTTAGCTCCAAATCCTTTGCTTTAACGACTTCTTTTCTCATCTCCAAAATGTCACTTAGACTCTTAGGGATTTCTAACAAAATTTCCACAAGTGCTCTGTTGAATGTATTTAAGTACTTAACAGTAGCATCCTCCAAAATTTTCTGATTGGCATCATCAAAGTTGTCATAATATTCTGTTATGGGCTTCAAATTCCCATGAATAGTTACTGCATTCACAATATCTTCAATTGACAAGGTGGATTTTTTAACATGAGTCTCAATCTTTTGTCTTTTGCTCACCTTTACACTTCCGGAGGGCTTGTCTTTGGCAACCCTTGATGCTTTTGCTTTCTTTGACTTTATTTCTTTCACCGCTTCATTTGATTCTATCTCCTCATCATCTTTTAGGCTCACATACATTCTGGAGGCTTTTGTCTTCTTTCTCTTTCCTTCTTTACCAGATGGTTTATCTTTTAGTTTCTCTATACTACCAGACTATGAGTGACTAGAAGTAGTAGCATAACTTCTTGTTCTTCTTTGTTGGCTAGGGGAGGCTTCCAAAGCACAGGGTTGTTCATTGTCTGGCTTTTCCTCTTCAACTTGCTTAGCTCTCTTCTTGGCTTCTCTCACAGCTTCTTTGGTTATTCCAATACTTTTTGCATACATTTCAACTTGCCTTTGGACCTTTTTCTTAGTTTCAGGTCTCTAGAGCTCAACATGTAGTTTCAAATTAAGCTCATCATATGTATCGAATCTCTCAACTGAGGTATCTTTTGGTTTTCTCATAAGGTGTTGAGCATACATTTCCAGTATTTGTTTATCAACTTCATACCCCATGGGCATGATCCATACAGTCCTTGGTTCAACTGCTTCCATCAAGCATTGATCTATTTCCACCATGAAACAAATTGTATCCTTGTACTTTTCCACCATAGACTTAGGGATTCTTTCCGTTGATTGCATCATATTCTGGAAATTCTTGATATATCTCCAAAGAGAAGTCCCTTAGGCATTGGAGTCACCAATATGATGGTGACAAGTTGTCATTGATGTCAAAAGTGTGTTCATTTGTCAGTGATGTTGTAAAGTTACCATAGTTGTTGCAGGACATTAGGAGGAGATAATTGTTTATTGTTTGGTCAGTTGGTTTGGTTCTAGTATGTTTTTCTTTGAAGGAGCTCAGCTGATTAAGTCATAACTGGTAGGAAGTTTTAGGTGTTCATAATGTTCTTCATGGTTAAAGTGATATGTGATGTCAATCGTCAGGTAATGTTGTCAGTTCATATGAAGTTGTTGTTTCATGATGCTTCCATTTGATCAGGATATCTTCATGATACTCACATTGGTGCTTTGGAATAAGAGGATCAGATTAGAGATACTTGGGAATATCAAAGATGTCAAGATTTATGTCTTCATCATCAGGACTATCTATATGATGTTGTCTTTAATGTTTATAAGATCATTGTTGAGAAGAGTTGAAAGGCTATCACAGTGTACCTTGATCAGAATGATGTTCATGATAATTATTGGTGTAATGCTTCATATTTGGTTTGTTATGTTCGATCATTTCTTCACACTGGATGTTAAGTTGTTTTCCCATGGTTTGAGTTGTTGCTTGTCACAATAAGATTGCAAATATTGTTTCAGGATATCTTAACGACAGAAGAAGCAAGGTGTTCAAAGAAAGAGTTGTTATTCTAGTCAGAGTAATCTCATGGTGACAGAGTTGTGTTTTACATCAATCTTTGGGTTCTAAAAATGTCTTGAGAATTACCTCAATATGGATATTCCATTCTCTTCATATATTATCACATATTCTATTCCCTTCGTTGCTCTTCACACTTGAAGTGTTCTTTTTGTTTTAATTTTAAATTGACCTTTTGAACAGGTCAAAAGCCACTGAAGTGGCAACTTTAAGGGGCTTCTCATCATGGGGAACCGACCCCCTATCTCAAGGAAGACCAATGGGATCGGTCACTTTCATTTAAGGGTGAGCGCTTGGGTGGTAAGTGATAACCACATTTATTTTATGAAAAGCACTTTTGTTTATGCCGTTTATAAAAGGGAGCTCGATTTCTTTAAAAGAAATTTATGTTTTATAAAAAAAAGAAAAAAAGGAGGCATCTATCTATGCATTTGAAAAGCTTTTATAAAGCATAAAATACATTGTGAAAAAGGCATGATTTTATAAGGAGGAGCATGTTTTGTAGAAAGCATCGAATGCTTTATTAGAAATTTTCTATTTCTAATGGAATAATATGGAGATAATAAAGGTTTTTAAGGAGTTTTTTTTTGGTGTTTCTAAAAGGGCAATTTTCTTGAGAATTATCTCTCATGACAAAAGGAGGAAAGTTATAAAATCTAATATTAGAAGATTTTTGTTTGAAGATCAATTTATTTTTGAAGAATCATTTTGCACAGAAGATGAACAATTTGAAGGAGATTTTTTTTGGAGTTCACAGAATATGAAGAGTTGGAAGAAACTTGTTTTGTTTCGATCTGGATTTCTTGTAGGAGGATATCAAGAGAAATTTTTTGTAACAAAAAGATTTGTGGAGATGAAGAGTTTTTTTGTTTGTAGGGGAGTTGAAGATATTATTGTAGGTTCTTCATGAAAAAGAAATTGAAAGGTCTCAAATATGGAAGATATTCTTTTATCTGTCACAGGGGCAATATGATTTAAAATTTATTGAAGGTTAAATGATATTTTTGAATAAGATTCTTTTGCAAGAATATGAAGGATCATGCAAAGTTTGAAGAAGAATTTGAAGAGATTATTGAAGAATTGATTAGGCATAGAGGAATATGAAAAGATTTTTCTTTGCAGGTGGAAGGACATTCAACTTGTATAAAATTGTTTTTCAAGTGCATTGATGGTATGTCTTGAAAGACAGAGATGAAACATACAAAATGATGCAGTGTTGTTGAGTGGATCAGGATACAGGATTGATTTTGAATATCTGAGTTTTGTATATGATTTGGGTTGATGAAAAGGATGGCCATTTGACAGACACATGTGAGAGAAGAAATGTTTTGTATTGAAATAGAGAAACCCTCTGAGTTCTTAATTTGTTTTGTATTGGGGGTTGGTGCTCCTTGAAATTGATGCTTCTAAACATTGTTGCCAGTGAGGTACACAGTATGCTAGTGAGGCTTCTAGGTCAGTGAGACCTCTCAATTGTCAGTGAGACATAATATTCAGCCAGTGAGGCTTTGTAAGAAGTTTTTAAAGTTAAGCCAATGAGGCACTTCATGAGTGGTTTTTTTATCCCTGAGGGTTTTCCACTCGGTAAAAAGCTTGTGTCATGCTTCTCATTGATTTCTTCTGTGTGTGTACACATTTATGGTTTGATCATGTTTTTGTTTACATCTGTTATTGTAAGTCTTGTGCATATAAACTCAACAAATCATTAATGTATTCCTTTCTATTTGTTCTGTAAGAGAAAGCTTGCAAAAAGTTGTAAAATGTTTGAAAACTAATACAACACTAATTCACCCCCCCTCTCAGTGTTGTCATGGACTCCTACACAATATTGTGCAAGTGCTCTTTTATTTGTATGGCAACAGGCTTGTCACTGGTCCAATATAGTCTTTTTCATCCCGGGCAACTCATTCATGAAATAAAATAATAAGCACAAAACCAACGTACCATACTTGAACGTATTCTTCTTATCCTACTTGATCTTGTTCAAATTTTCCATTAGCTGGTTTTGTAGCAGCTCACACAAATCATAGTCAACATTTTCTTTTAACATTTGATAGGCAACATAAATGGTTGTACTAGACACTCAGTTTTCCCTGCTGGAGTGGTATATCTTATACCCAATCATCATAGATGCAAATTTGACATGCGGATCAGTTATATCATTTATTGTCATTGCCCTCTTATCAAACTTTGAGCTTGTAGCTTTATTTACAGTCTGATTCTTCACTAATTTTAGCATTGGCAGTCCATTGGATGAGTGCAACCCTGTTACGGCCTTGATAGCATCCTTAGTGATCTTAAAGAGTTTCATCAACCACATAAATTCAACATGCATTTGACTCAGTACATACCAGACCCACTCATCCTCATCGAAGAATGGGAACTCAATAACCTGAATGAAATGTTTGTCTTCCAGCGCCTTATACTCAAGTTTAAGATCATAAATCTCATCCCTCAGATGATTCTTAAAAAATTCTAGTAACTTCTAATTCTCAAACTCATCTATGCTAGCATGAATGTAAACCCTAGTATCTTCTATGTGCAACACACCATGTGGAACACCAGAAAGGGCACCTAACAGATCGACTTCAGTGGACTTGAAAGGGTGATTCTTAAACCTTGGCCTAGGTCACTCAGTGATATTCACAACCAGAGGTGTAGCCATTTCAAAAAGATCACAAGTTCAAAGCTTCGCAGAAAAATACCTTTTTCTCCATGGGATTAGGGTTAGCTATTGAATTTGCTTTTCGTACTCCAAATCTTTGAAATCTCAGCTCATGCTCTCTTCTCCTTGTTCTCTTTGAATGCAAAGTGATTCAAATGTTGAATGAATGACCTTTTATGCTCTACAAAACCTAATTCACCATTGTAATAAATGATTTGCCCTAATTCATTTGGTTACACTATTTCTGAATACAGTCAATCTTCAATTATTCTGCAATCAATCACATTAGCTTCTTTTCTTCCAGAATTTGCTTCAATAGATCTGCAATAGGCTTCTTTATCTTCATTCATCATGCCAGATTCAGGCACCTACTTATTGGTAGGGGGAATTAGATTTTCAATGCAGCTCCCCCTGAGCCAAAGCTCCTATTTCAATTCCTAGAGGAATTGCCAGCACCAGATTCCAGTGTAGACTTATCACCATCATTCATTACACATTTCTTCACCCATGTTTTGTTCATTTCATTTTGGATCTCATTCACATCTACTTTGCCCTTGTCTTTAACTTATCTCTGCACATTCTGGTTTCTGTTTATTGGACCTTTTCTATCATCATTCTTGCTTCTATAGAATCTTGCTATATGACCAGATCTGTTGCAATTAAAGCACGCACCATTTCTTTTCTCATTTACTTGATTTCCTCTTGATCTACACTGATTAGCCATGTGTCCAAATCTATTGCATGCAAAACATTTGCCATTGAAAGAATTGACATTTCCTCTGTTGTTAGAGTTATTCATCATCATACTTCTGCATTCATTGGATCTATGACCATACCTTTTACAATTAAAGCATTGACTGGAGAAGGATGGACCACTTTGATTCACTCTACTTCTGCACTGAGTAGCTCTATGACCAAATTTATTGCAATTGAAAAAATTTCCATTGAAGGATGGATACCTTTGAGCATTAGGCTGTTTGACCAGAGATCTTCTAGGTCTATTTCTCTGATTCCTTGATTCAGGATTTCTTTGACTGGATCCAGATCTTTCACCTTTCTCATATCCCAGACCATGCTTATCATCTATCTTCTTCTAACTATCAAGCATCACCTCAAGTTTAGCTAAGGTTATCTTGAACTTCTCTTTGTAGTCATTTGTAGCTTCTAGGTCATGTTTGAGAATGACAATTTGCCTTTCAAGTTGTTCCTCATTATACCTAGTTTCTTGTAGATCAGACTCTAGATGGCCAATTATTCTGTCCAATTCGTAACACTCTTCTGTTCTTTCTTTTAGAGACTGATTCAGGTTTTCTTCAGTCTTCTTCCTTTCCTCGATTTCCTTGGTTAGCCTCATCACCCCACATTCCATCTCATGTTTTAGGACAACAACTTCTTTTGCCAGCTTCTCATATTCCTTTGTCTTCTCCTTCAAAGCCTCATCGATACCATTGTCTTCCTTCTAATTCACTAACTGCTGAAGTAGCTCCTTCCTCTTTTCCATAGATTTGCTTAGTTGCCCTTTTAAAGTCTAAATGAAATCCTTAGCATCTTTAAGGTTCTCTTCCAGTTCTTTGACTTCTGCTCTGGACTGGTCAAGATCTTCTAAAGAAACTTGAAGTTGTTCATTGATGCCATCAGAATACCTGAATGAACCCATTGGAACACCTTCCTAGATCTTCCTCAAGTTGTTAAACTTCTACCAAGGAACCTTGCTCTGATACCAATTGTTGAAATTAAGGAACACTGAGAGAGGGGGTGAATCAGTGTTCTGCAAAACTTGTTATTATGTTCCTTTACTAATTTACAACATATATTCAAGAAAAAGAAGCATGAACATAAGAATAGAAACAACAAGATCATCACACACGAACACCAAGATTTTTACGTGGAAACCCAATTAAGGGAAAAACCATGGTGGGAGTTAACCCACAAGATTTTTTACTCTGTTAAAAGTATTACAAATGGGAAGGCACATGCCTTCGGGAACACTGCCCACAACTCACTGCTCAAAGGAGGCTCACTGCCTACAAGATCAATTATAAAGAGTTCACTAAAATACTTGAATTGAAGAATAGCATCTAACAATGCAAAATTACAGTTTTGGTTAGGCTCAAAATATTGACTTCACACACTTCATCTCTCACTGCCCTATTTCACTATTCTGCCATGATCTAGAGCTTAGATATCTTTGCTTTGCACTTGATACTACCACACTTCACACCTATCACATCGTATTCACACATCCATACCTCAAAATACTCAAACCCATTGATCATATATATCCACAACATGAAATTTCATCATCTGCAGTCAGCCTCAAGAAAACTTAGAAACTTTTTCAAGATCACTGTTCTGTCGGCTGAATCCATGCACAAACATCAATGCAGACCAAAACCTATGTATTCAAGTCACCACACATGTCGGCCAATACCACTAGATCTCATAAATTACTCAACCAACAACTTATCTTAATCCGCACAAGGATCAAACACCAAGTTGGCATGTTCTTCACCAGACTAAACTGTCTAACCAAAACCCGATACTCAGATGCTTGTAACTTTCAATCCCTTCATCACTAGAGGCTAAAAATTTGGATTTAGGTATCCTTGACATCCATTAACATTCCCTCAGATCCGCAGCACAATATTATTACTTGTGGAGAAATGCGGACCAAAATGCTGAACCCTGTCATATGCTCTGTTCCTGTCTATCCAGACTTAGACAAATCTATAATCTGACTTCCGTTATGATCAAATGATACAATGCAGATGTGTAAGATAGATTTAGTTGCCATCAATGACAACACCTGACATGCCTAGCAGTGTCTCTTGCCAACATCTTCTCCATGCATTTTAATAACCATACAAATTTGACACTTGGTACTATACAAGTTCAACACCTATCATACATTTATCCAGATGAGGAGCATACCATACATTTATGAAATCTATCAACATATTTTTATAGGCCTAGCTAATGTCCCTATTGTATTGTAAAATAGAAAAATATAACCTTTTTTCTAAATTTACATAAGTGTGGTTGTCTAACTATGATACAAATCAAGGTTATGTTAAATTAACTCAATGCAAGTACATATGTAAAGTAAATGAAAAATACATGAAAAATAAGGAACCTAAGGCTATCTCCAACCAGCCAAACCTTGATTAACAACCACTAATGAGCTAAGAGATAATGTGATCAAATGCTACATGATTCTATGTTAATTAGATGAATGCAAGATTAGGAATGTTCATCAAATGAAAGATAAAAGAAAATGAACTTTTTTGTTCTTTTTGAGTGTTGAATATTAGTTAAGTGACACATTAAAATTAGTAAATAACAACAAATGACTAATATTTTTGAGCTGGGTTTGATCTATGTTTCCTAGACACTTGCATATTCTAATTAGAAGCAAATAATGCAAAACTATACTAAAAAAAGTACTAATTGGTAAAACAAAGAGTTGATGCACTTGAGAGGGTATTTACAATATATATATAAATGGATGCATCCGCTATCAATGAGTAAAATTTTGGACATGCATGGATTGATTTGGAGAAACCTAACAAGTTACAAATCTTGAAAAAGTCCTGATTAGGTCTTGAAAATTGAAGAGTCTTACTATTTTCTAAACATTTATAAAGGGTTTAATTATGTTATTCTAATACCACTCTCCTCTTGGAACTTTCTAATATTCTTCACCAAATTTTTTATATTTGACCTTCAAGTTAAGATCTGTAAATGGGAACACCTAAAAAACAAAGGGTTAATGGGGGTTCTGCATCAATCATCCCTCTTGTGGGATTTAAAGAAAAGTTACACTTGATAAATATGACTAATAAAAATTTTAAAACATTCTCATAGAAATATTTTTCTCCTATTCTAAGTACAAACATTAGATTTTTGCATAACGTCTAGTGTAGGCAAGAGAGCAAATGGGTGGCTTGGGAGATGGCAAAATAGAAAAAAACTAAGACAAAAACATGAAAATAGATAATTGATAGAAATATTACTAATATAGGAAGGTGGTACAACTTGTTTTACTAAAAAATACTAAAAAATGCAAAAGTTATGGCCAAAATATCAAGATTAGGTCATAGATGGCTTGCAATGGAGGAGGGATGAAATGGGTAGAGGCAAAAATGCAAAAGGGTAAATACCCAAGTGGAAAAGACTAAATTATAACTTATGTGACTAATAAAATACTAGTATTACTAATTCAAGGTGGGTTTTGACTGAAAACACCAAAATCTAAACACAAAATAAGGGTTTTAGGTCCTAAGGTTTTAATGTTGGTAAGGTGAGTTAGGGGAGGTGGAAATATCAAACAAATGGATATACACAAAGGTAATAATGATGGGTAAAACTATGGCACTAATAAAATTAATAAATATATTGACACACCAAAAATTGTTCAATAGCTATAGGTGAAATGGAATGATAATGGAACCTAGGGGCTTATATGACTTTTAATGGAGGTAGGGGAGGTGGAGAACGTAAAATGACAAAAAAAGGGGGTGGAAAAGGGTAAGGATGGATGGGGTGATTTAATGGGTGGCCAAGCATTGATAACCTACAATATATCATGAAATAATTCATAAATATGTAAAAATTAGCTTCAAACCCTAGCCTAGCTATAGTAAAAACACTGAAAATAGCTACCTAGGTTGATTGTTTTGGCTCTAGAGAGTGGAGGATACACTATAAAATATTCCCACTTGAATTTTATGAAATATTATTTTCCTTATATGTTTTTCAAACTCTTAAATATGTCATCTAATGGCAGAAAAAATCTCTATGATTGCTCCAAGTTAAAATTTGCAAAAACTAGTGTAAAATTGAGACTTTGAAGGCCTTATAAAAGCACTTTTTGGAGGGATTTAAACCTAAAAACATAGTATTCCACATGTATCATCCTAAAATTAAGTAGATGTGAAGTTTTAATCTTGATTGGAGAACTTATAATTTTTCACCCTCATTTGCCCAAGTGGTAGGCATTGATTAGAACCCTAGAAATTTCAATTTCCTAGTAGAGACTCATGATAAGGATTTTCAAACTTGGTTAATGGCACTAGGTTTGAAAATGGATATGAATATAGTTTTTGAGTTGGTAAAAGGTGGTTACAGTTCTAGGTTCAATGGATATGTTAATGTGGCTTTTGACACACCAACTTTCTTGCGAGCTGTGAAGCATCGCAGGTTGGAATGAAAAAGGTTCCCTTGCTTAGAAGGTGGCTAGCCTCAAGAGTCTTCATGAATTAATTATGAGGTTTTCTATAATCCCTTAGCCAAAGATCACTTTAGCTGGTTCGTTCAAGCGACTACAATGAATATTAGGAGTCATTCAATTAAAAAAGGAGTTCACTTAGTTCAATTTAACCACTATTAGCTAGCACAAACACCCTATTTCCTCTTAAACTGAATTAATGATTTTCATGGTTTTAATCTATATGACCTCCTACAATTAATTTTTGACATTTAATTTGTTTTAAAAGTGATTAAAACACTAAAAACAACATTATGCCTATTATAATGAGAATTTAATCACATGGAATTTGGAGGGTTGAGTGTTAAAATTTGAAATCTGGGACAATGAGAAGCAAATTAAAATATATAAAATTCAACCATATAGAAGTCATAAATCATCACAAGTTTCTACCTTATGTAAATGAAATTTATCACTAAAGTGCTAATCTATCATTGATGCAAAAAAATCACAAAAAGCAAGGGGGAAGGAAAGGGTAAAAGAAAATTAATAAAAATCCAAACCTGCTTCCCATCCTCCTACACACCATTCAACAAATGGATGAACTTGACTCGAAACTAATCTTCACTGAACTCATTTCCACAATCCCAATGTGAGATGGTGCAATCTTTGAGGGAAAATATCGTGCGTGAGTGTTCGAGATCATAACATACATAATATGTTCATTAGACCACAAAAAACACCCTACCATTAGTGGGGCATTAGTGGTTTAAATACATGTTGAAGCTCATCAACATTCATTGAATTAAGTGCATAAGGTGGAGCTGAAAGAAAACAAGTTTAGAGCTTGGGAAATCCCATTAAATGAGAAAAATATAGAAAAATGGAGAAAACTAATATGTTTTATTAAAATTCAATGTTCTAAAATCTTAATGGGTTTTCCAATGCATTCAAATGAACCTCATATAGGTATATATAGATAGTTTAGATAGGAAGACCAATAGTCTTTCCCTATAAAAAATATCACAAAATGATAAATACATTAAAAAAGGAAGGGTCATTAGGTTGGCCCTTCACATACCACTCCTTCCCGCTCATCCCTACTTTCTAATTCAAAGCGTATGCTACATTTTTAACTTCTTTCATCTACCTTTTTATGCCACATTTCAAATCTACATTTTCAAGTTGCTCTTGAAATTCTTCCTCTTCATCTTTTGAACCTAACTTGACCCTTTCTTATTTTTCTTGTGGTTCGAGGTATTGTGCTTTATTTTCCAATTTCAATTTTCTATGACATCCTTCTTCAATTCTTGCAATTGCAGCACATCCATCCCAGTTTGCTATTCTTGAGAAGTTGAAGAACTGAGGGAAGAAGATGTTTTGCATCTTGAGGTGTTGTGTGAGAAAATCCAAGCCCTTTTCCTCTGATAGCTTATCAAACATAGAGAAACTGGTTGTTTAATGCTAAGGGCCTGGAATCAAGGTGTTATAGAGTAAAATGTTTACCCTTGTTAATCAAGACCTATTTTAACACATTTTTGAACCTTAAACGATTAAATCTTGATCCCAATGAATAAACCTAACAAAATAAAGTTGGGAATGGTCTAAGCCATCACATTAGACACCCCTTGAAGTTTGTGGGGCTAAAAGACTAGGGCACCCGAGCACCTTGGTCCCAAATGGATCCTTTAGTCCCTCTTTTGTGGTGTCAGTTTAGAACACCTCTTTAACTTTCACATGTCAATCCCATTTGGTTTTATTCATTGTTGGTGAGTGGGAATGCATATAAAATCAAGTTAGTTTATTCATTTGAACATCTCTCTCTAATCTCTAAGTTCTCTAAGCAATCTAGGCATATTTGCACTCTCTTCTTCTCTCTCATGCTCTCTATTCTTCTCGAAAGCTCTCTATGGTGGATTATTGTTGTTGCACTAACTTCTTGCAGGTATTGTGAATATCTTTCTACTTCTTTGGGCTACACCAACTTCTTGAGTCAAGATGTGAAGCTGCATCAAGCATGCTAGGGTTTCCATGCTCATGGTGACTTCTTTTCTTCATGCTTTGTTCTAGCATTCTATTCTACTTCAGATTTGCATCTGCCCTCCTAGGGCACGCACTCTATGAGATCTCATCATTGCTATTGTGGAGGTGGAAACACCATTCACAGATCTTGACTTAGGCAAGCTCCTAAATAGCACCCAACCATTTTCCTTCTTGTGTCTGTGTAGGTAGCATTCAGAAGAATCTGCAAAAAACAAGTTATAGGAAGTAGAAACATAGAAGGGCGAAGACACATGAAACTTAACATTATGTAAAACCCTAATAAGGGTATAGGGTGCTCAAGCACCCTAGTCCTTCTAGGCTCCCAAATCCAAATCCAAGTTCTACTCTGCCCTCCGATCCCCTCTATGGAGTTAGTTTTCTAATATTTGTTTTTGACAGTCATATTTTCATAGATCTTGCTTAACTAGGGTTTCTACTTTGCCCTAGCTAGATTGGTTGGATTTGGTTGATTCTCCTCTATAAAAAAAGGGACAAAGCCCTTGTAGTTTGGCTCTCCTTCAAGAGTAGAATCCAAGATAAGATTGTGTTCCAATGTTAGATAGAAGAGGGTTTTGACCTAGTTTAATCTCTTGGGCTAGGTCTCTCTTTTCCATCTAACATTTTGGTGAACCTGATGTTTCTTGCACTTTTTCATCCTTCTTTCTTTATATCTGAGTTATTTTCTTCCCTATATCTGATTAGATTACATTAATTCATCATTTTGCATAGTTACATAGCTTATTTTAACATTATTTCGTTGTTAGGGTTTACAAAAACCTTGCATTTCTAGAAAATCTAGCTAATCTTCAACCTAGGGTTTGTAGATTAGTGAGTTGTTTTAGATATTGTTGCATTGTTAGGTTGGTTAAATTAATTTCATTTGATGTATCTTATCATTCATGGTGTTTATAACATTCTTTCATCTTTGCATTTAAAATTAGAAAATCAAGCATTTGATGAAGAGGTAGAAAAAACATATTTGTCACATTGTCTATATTTCATAAGTTTAGATCATCATAGAATGCTATAGATTTCTTATTTTTGCATCAGATATGATTGGTATCACATCATTTAATCATTTTCCTAGTGATATATTTGGCATTTTCACTTATTCATTGTTAGGGTTTTCAAAATTTTGCATTTTTGGAAAAACTAGTGATGCGGGAGCATCATCCTCGTGAAGTTTTTGGTGTGCATTGTTTCGTCTTGTTCTTGCTTTCGGGTCTTCGTACCCAATTTTATTTTGTTTGGGGTTGTTGGTGTTTCTTCTTTGTAGTTCTTTAGCCTTTGAGGCTTGTGGTTGGCAGTCCCGCCAAAAAGTCACATTTGAAAACTTGCAATGTTAGAGTTTGTTTCCCTTGGTTGTCCCACCTTTTGCAATGTCTATACATTAATGCCTTCAAGGTGAGAGGATAGGTTCATTTTTGCACTTAGGTTCTTTGACCACCTCAAGAGAGGCCTACCATTGAACTATGCCCATAAAAAGAAAATAAGATTCAATTTTTGTTGGTTCTGGGTCAGTTACGTGTGTTTTTAGGGAGAGTTTCTCCTTTCTTGTTAGCTACGATGGTGAAACATTAGCAGAAACATCAATCTCTTAGGCAGTGTTGGCAGAAAAGGAATGTGTTATAGGCAATCTCTATTGTTTGGGATGCTAGGAATCAAAAAAATAGTTTTAAGTGTGATATTGTGTTGGAGGAAAACATAGTAAAGGAGGAATCAAACCTCAGGGTCATCAAGTACATCGTATAACAAGCTTTAGAGCTATGAAATAGTTTGCAGAGTCCATCTAGACATTTTCATCAGTATTTGGAGTAAAATGTTTTAATGCAGATAAAGATAAACCTTGACCTTATCGACCTATCAAAATGATGTTATTGTGCAAAACAAAAAAGGACATTCAAATTGAGTTTTTATCCTCTGTTACTCTCTGTTTATAATGACTTTTCTGATCACATTTGTTTCCAGCTAAAGTCGTGGAGGCCTCTGTTCTAAGTCATAATAAAGATTGTTTTGGAGTGAACAAAATTTGGGTTAGTGTATGTTCACGACTTGTTTTTTTTGTTTTGGATGAAGTTAACACCATTAGAAGAGACTATATTGGTTTATGCTTACATAATACCTTCTTATGTTAATTGACACCTTGTCACTCAACCTGTTACCTGTCCTGAGTTATCATTTGATCCTCTGTCAACAAAATTTGAAGACTGTTTCGGTTCTATTCCTGTAAACTGTCATGTTCTCATAGGACCTCTAATCTCAAGAGTAGAATAGACTATTTTGGGGGATTTTGAATGAATGCAAGGTTAGCAACTGATCATTGCACCAAGTGAAACAATAATAAATTGTGTAATTTGATCCTCTGCCATCAACTAGCTAGTCTTGCACCTTGGGTGTGTTGATTAAAACTCTTGTTCCATATTTTGTTGATGATAATTGGTGGTCGAATCTGATTTTGCATTTTTGTAGAATTTCATAAATATCATTTGTATTCAAAAATCATCCTTGCATCAAAGAATTTTGGTTTAGGAAATAAGCATTTAAGATCTAGGGTTTTGTGGGCAAACCGTAGCTAATCTTGCATTTAGTGCATCTGTAGACACCCTAAAATGACCATGTCGCCACACCACTTGCATTTCGTCATCCATCTAATCACCTGCATTTCACACATTAATTAAATAATCTAATTATTTAATTAATTTCACCAAATTCTTCTAAATCACATACTTTCGACATTAATTAAATAAATTCTCTTTATTTTAATTAATTAAATTAAATTCCTCTATTATTCTTCCACAATTAAATAATTTTAATTATTTAATTAAATCATTATCCTCTTTCCAAAAATCAAATCCACATTAATTAAATATCCCATTATTTAATTAATTCAACAAATTCCCTCTTATCTACAATTAAATAGTTCTTAAATTATTTAATTAAATTAGAATTTGTTCTTCCAAAATCATGCAAAACAATTAAATAAATTTATTTATTTAATTTACTTTCAAATCTTCTAAATTAAATAATTCTAATTATTTAATTATTTCTTCCATAATATCTTCTCTAAATTTAAATAAATCAAATATTTATTTAAGTTGCTTTTTCTTCTAAATTGAGTTATCTCTAATATAACTCAAGCTTTCTATATTTAATAAAGCAAAATATCTTCTTATTCTCATGCAAATCTCTTCTTCTTGTTTTAAATCACTTAACTGATTGTTACATTCTGTTAATTGCTTTAACTCATTCTTCTATTCTTGATAACTCCTCCCATGCAAAAGAAAGCAAGACACATGGCTTCTTCTTATTTGTTGCATGTTCCTCAACTGTTCTCCTCCATTGATTCTTCTGAATTATCTAGACCATTGATCGAAACCTATATAAACCCCCCTCATCTCCTTCATTGAGCTTCTCTCTTCGATCATATTCTCAGGCATACTTAACAGAGCTTTGAGCATACAAAACGCGTCGATTGAGCAACTTTACGATCTTTTAACATTGATCTTTGAGCACATTGAGCACACTACTTGCTTGTTGCAACTATGGTTTTGCAATTTGATTGAGCAATCCACACATCTCCAAAAGGGAACAATACAAGTTTTGGTAAGAGCTTTCATTTGTCTTTTGATTTGATGATAATGGCTTTTACTTAGATTGGTTCGCTTTATGTGATTGGTTTTTGGTTTTATTAGTTTAGATTTAATCAATTTTTCCTCATACACATTCTGGCACACCCAGTGGGACCCACTAATCCCTCTTTTTCTTTGAGAAATTGTTTTTTTGAAGTCACAGTACGGTACAGCGCAGACAAAATTTTAAAGCGCTTCTGGCAATCTCATTAAGCGCTATTGGAGGCACAATACAGTGCCCCTGGGGCACTGCGGCGCTTCTGGTAGTACAGAAAAGCGCTACTGGTAATGCAGAATGACGCGACTAGCACTATTGTTCAGCGCTTTTGGCTGTATTAGGTTTTTTGACTTCGTTTCGTGTTTTTGCAGGGTTTTCTCGGTACATATCTTTTCATTTCTCTGACAAGCTATTGTATTTGTCTTTGAAACCATCTTTTGATATTTCCTAAGCTGACTTATTTAGGGATATCTTCAATATTTGAGTTAAACCTACTTGTTACTACACCTTCTGGATTTTTTGCATTTCACGATATAGATCTCTTAGATACTACTTCACAGAACATTAGATCAATCATGGAATCCCATTTGGATCTGGTTATTTTGACAAAGGCTAACTTTTTGTGATCTAAGACAGCGCAACACTTTTGGCTATACGGTATCATGCTTTTGGTAACACAGTATCACGCTTCTGGCTATTTTTCAGCGCTTCTGGTATTATTGTTTCACGCTTCTGGTCTGCATCACAGCGTGTTTGAAAACACAGTGCAGCGCTTCTGGATAATATTCAATGCTTCTGGTATTATCTTGTTATGCTTCGGGTCTGCATCACAGCGCTCTTGAAAACACAGTTCGGTGCTTTTGGTAGCACAGTAAGTCGCTTTCGGTGAGACAGTAGCTCGCTTTTGGTCATATTGATTTATTTTGGCTAACTTATTGGTTTTTGTGGAACTAAACTGACTTGTTGCAGCCTCTTACTACTCACACAGAGCAAATAGGTCTTTTTAACATATTCATGCAGGATGAGCGTTAAATAAATTTTGATTTATCTCACTAAGTCTTAGAAACACATTGCATGCTTAAAAGGATAATTGAACAAATCATTTTTCTCGCAATTTAAGTCTTAGGAACATACTGCTTTTCTTAAGGGACAATAGACATGTATGTGAAAACACCTCAATTTTCTAAGGGACAATGGACATGAATGCCAAACACTTCAATTTCATAAGGGACAATCGACAACTACAAACGTGTGTGTGCCTAGTTTAGTTGCACCTTATTTTTCTTATAACGGGACAATTGAACCTTTGTTTGACGTGCTTGCTCTTACTTTTCTGTACTTCCTTTAGAAGGGCCTACTTTTGGATTGCACTTCATCCAAAAGGGATGACCCTAAGCGGAGTTTTCCTTTGAACCGCTATATAAGAGGGATAAGGCGAAAGCCAAGTCCTAACCAACGTCAACCTTACCTTGTGGTGCCAAACTGAAAAGAGGTGTACTAGCTCTTTGTGGAAATGATTTTCACATTGAGCGAAGTGTTTCATACTCTTAGTAGGATTGGTTAAATCTTTTAGTAAGAACCATTCTAGATAGAGACTACTCGACCTACCTCCGAACATTGCGGTAATCATCAGTGCAAGGGGAATCGATTTAAGCCCTTAAGATACTCACCATTGGCTCCCTTGAGAAGAGATAGTATTCCCTTGGCCATAAAGCTCTTGTGACCTCCTTGAGCTTTCCAAGGGGAGGGTGAGATATCCCTACCTATCGTCTCTCACAAAGATACTAAATATCTGACACCTTTATGGAATGATATTTTTATCAACGGAGTATTAAGCTGTGAGCTGATCTACTGCAATGAAACCTTGTCTCTAGGGATAAAAAGTGCTTGTTATTGATTGCAATTGTCTTATACCTGTGGAAACATTGGACTTGTTCAGAGCCTTGAACATACACTATCTGTTGTGTCAGTCCTTTGTGTTTGACCACTTGTTTGCTGTGTTTTCTCTTGCCAAAGACAAAATCCAATCTGAACCATAACCAAATCTGTCAAATTTGCCTTTACAAGCATCAAACACTACTTCAGCGCCCCTGGTATTATAGCAGCTTGCCTTTGGTAGTACAGTAGATCGCCTTTGGTATAACAGTACCTCGCCTCTGGCTAAACTCTACTTCAGCGCCCTTGGTATAACCGTAGCTCACTTTTGGTCACAGTAGCTCGCCTTTGGTATAGCAGTAACTCACCTCTGGTAGCTTAGTCCATCACCTTTAGCATCACAGTAGCACGCTTTTGGTTGCACAGTCCTGCGCCTCTGGTCAAACAGTATAGCGCCTTTGGTCCAGTGCATTGTGCATCAGAGTTTGTCCTTTTTCTCAAAGCACCTCACAGAGTCCCAGCATTACCTTTTGTCCTAGTGTATCCCATGGTAACCACTAGGCTCCAGCAAACTATGAAGTCCAAGCAAGTTGGTCCTAGGAAGCACAAGTCGCCTCCTCGCACACCACAATTAGGTCGTCTCAACATTACTCCCAAGGTTACTCCTAGTACACTCGTGGCAAAACCAATCAGTTCTCTGAACATGCCGCACATTGACCACCCTAGCACTCCTCAAGAAGGTAGGGTCCCTTTGATAAATACACCCCAATATACCACCGGCTTGCCTCAGGATTTTGTACCACAAGGTTATATTGTAGATCAACCCCCATCTCAAGAAGAGCGACACTTTGAAATAGGTCAATCCTCTCAAGAAGATGGGCAAGATCTTGATGAATTCATACAAGATCCTAGAGCTGTGGCCGCCTTTGACAAAATCCTTAGTGAGAACCAAGATCATTTCTTTCGCTTGCTTGCAGAGCAAGGCGCCAAGTTACCTCAAGATTTTGATTTATCCACTCTTAAGGAGAATAACAACACCCAAGATACCATACAAGCAATTCAAACCATGTCAACAGTGACCACACCTTTACCTGAACAGAGCTTGCAGTATAGGAATCCCCTCTATCAAAACCCAACAGAAGAGAGGGCCGTATCACCGCTTCTGACTCCTATGGAGATCTATAAAAACCAACAAGAAACTCTCCAATGTCAGGCAGAGTTAGCTAAGCAAGCCACGTTAGCTCGATCGAATATGCAACCACCTCCTCAAGTGTCCACACCAATCGCAAGTGGAATATTGGTTACTCCCTCACGAATAGGTTTCCCACCAAATTACAATCCGGGGAACAACTATGTAGCCATGCAACAAGGGTCTCAACAAATATCGCCTCCTATATCATCACACCTTCATGTCTCTCAACCAATTAGAGTCATGCAACCCCAACCACAACATTCTTCTACTCTCATCCTCAATCAACCCCAACCATCGCAAATCACGTCTACCTATGTCCCTCCTCCACAACGTTCATACTCGCTCAATTTCTTTCACACATTGCCTAGCCACTCTCAACATTCCCAACATCAAGTTTCCCAAAGCTATGTGCCGCCATCACAACCTAATCAAATGCACTTTAGCTTTCCTCCACCCAATTCTTTTCTTCAACCATCATAAAGCCAACCTTCTTACCTAGCGCCACCTCCACCTCTGCCGAATCAAAACCTCCAATTTCAACCCAACGTACAACCCATATGCCCCCAACCAATCTTACAACCCTTATAATACCACTGCTCATGGCTTACAATACAATCTTCCGTATGGGCAACAACAGCCACTTCTAGGACAACAGGAGGTGCTCCCAACACCTCCCACGGTGATGGAGCTAAAGATTGCGGAAGTTCAACAACAGCTATCTGATCTTATGTTTGGCCACACCAAGAAGACCTTCTCTTTAGAGGAAGTGTGCCCTTATTCTTTTGATCGGTCATTACCAATGATCCCTTTTCCTCAAAATTTTACTATTCCTAAGTTCGATAAATACAAAGGAAAAGGTGACCCAAAGGACCATCTTAGGGAATTCTATCTTGCTTGCTTCGAGGTCTCGCATAACGACACATATCTTATGCATCTCTTTCCTCGCAGTCTTGGAGGTCAAGCTATAGAATGGTTCTCACACTTACCCACGGGTATCAAGTCTTTCAACGAGCTAGCAGAGAAGTTTGCCACCCACTTTTCTTACAACACAGAGCATGAGATTTCCATGACTGATCTATGCAACAATAAATAGAAAAATAGTGAAACCTTCATTTCTTTCCTTCAACGATGGAGACAAATGGCTAGCAAATTCCCTTTCAAGATTCTAGAGAAACATCTTGTTAGCATAATTGTGCAGAACCTCAACCAAGAGTTAGGTTTCTATTTGCAAATTCTTAGTGCTACAACCTTCGACGAAATCACATACAAGGGTATCAATATTGAGAAGGCCCTCATTGCTAAGGGTGTGGTCAAAATCTTCAAAGAAACGAAAGATAGCGCTCCTCATCAACAATCGAATGATAAACCCAAATATTGGAACAAAAATAAAAATGTGGTCAACGATGGTGTGGTTGATTCTAAACATGTCCAAACATTGCAAACACCACTGCAGCTCTCCAAACCAAGTCAAGCTCCACCTCAGCAATAGTAACAACAGCGGCAACCTTATCAAAATCAACAACAACGACAACAAGAGCGGCCTTAACAAGATTACCCTCCGCGACGTCAATTCACTCCCTTGGGAGTGCCCATCAAATCAGTCTTATAGCAAGCTTTGTAGAAAGGGCTCATCACCTTACCTGATGCTCCCCCATATGGAGAACCTGTTTACAAAACTGAACGTTACAGAGACAATGAATATTGTGAGTTCCATAGGAGCAAAGGGCACATAACTACATCGTGCATGAAACTCAAGCACCTCATCCAAAATCTTATTGAAGGCAACCAAATCACTTTTGAAGATGACCCCCCAGCGCAGCACACAAATAAAGATCTCGATATGTACAAGGAACCATTCCCTCATCATGGTCCACCTCCTCCTCAGGATAGAGGTAAAGGTATCAATCATGCTTCCACTTCCTTTGATTCCATTGTAGGTCATTTTGAAGAGAGTCGAGTGTCTACCCTCACCATCAAAGGCAAATCTACGGATTGCATTGTTACAACTCGTCGTGGTTGTGTCACCATTCGTGGTCCTACACCAAGTCTTCCAGCTCAATCTGATTATAATCTTGTCGAACATCTAGGGAAAATGCCAGCGCAGATCTCTATGTTGGACCTTCTACGGTCATCACCTACACATAGAGTCGTGCTAGAAAAAGCCCTCCAAGAGTCTTCGGTTCCTAACAACATAGAGGTTGCAGATTTCCAAGCTATAGTGGGTAACATTGCTTCACCCTACAATGTGGTCTTCTCTGAGAAAGATCTCCCATCCCATGATCCTTGTCACAACGATGCCCTTCATATTGAAGTTCTCATCCATAAGCACAAAATCAAACATATACTCATAGATGGTGGTGCTGGTCTCAACATTTGTTCTTTAAAGTTACTAAAGCAATTGGGATACTCTGAGGATCACGTTAACTCTGATCATAGTATTACAATCAAGGGGTATGATGATGCTGAACACCGCTCAGAAGGTGTTATCCACTTGCCTATACAACTGGGCCATGTCATGCTTGAAACTAGGTGTCAAGTACTTGATATTGAGCTGCCTTACAATATTATCCTAGGCCGCCCATGGATCCATGCAATGAAAGCTGTTCCCTCCACGTACCATTAGTCCCTAAAATTCCCATTCAATGGTACGGAGATCACCATCCCAGGAGACCCTAATCCTTTTGAATTCTGTCGTGTCTTGCAAGGCAGTTATAAGAATTGCAACCAAGTGCCTAAAAATGACAAAGCCCTTGAATCCCCACTATATGTTGATCCTAAAACTCTGATGCAAGCCTCTACAAGTGAACCTACACCCCTCCCCAAAATCATAGCTTGCATTCGGGATATAGGTTTTGGAACCTATGATATCTCAAAATCTTATTGTGTAGGGCGGATGCCTTTATCTCCAAAATCTTACGACCAACCACCCATTGCCAAAGTAACTAAAAAAGTAGTTATTCCTCCCCCAGCATTCCTAACCAAATTCCAATAGGGAAAGTTATTGGAAGAGGAAACTATTGAGGACATTTCTTCTTGGCTCTATAAGGAGAAAGAACCGGTCACAATACCAGTCAAGCAATATGACAATGGCTTAAGGATAGTAAAAAACATGGGCTATAAAGGCAAAGGTGGCCTTGGGAAATAGAATCAAGGAACTATGGAACCCATTGTTGTGACAAAGAAGTTAGACAAGAAGGGATTAGGATTTGGTAAGAAGGTACCGCACGCCTTGGACATCGAGTATATCCTTGACGAGGTAGCTGACACTTTTCCCGCCGATTCGATGTCTACAGAGGATATTATCGATGACTCTTCCCTCCATATGACCAACCTATTCGTAGAATCCTCCATTTTTACTCTATCCTCCGTATCCTTAACCTCTACCACCAACACCCAGAATGTCCACTTGTCTACCCTGAACTTATCGATTGGGACCAACAAGGGTCCCCCGTTATAGATGTATTTCAGAATGACGAAGCTTTAGCTGAGTTCATGGGACTTCGGAAAGGTATCCCTCTTGGTGATCATAAAGCAGGTTTTGTAATGGAGCTAGAGCCAACACCTTATTTTGGTGAGAATGCCAAATCCTCTAGTCGCAAAAGTACAAATAAAGAAAGATCTCTAGGTGAAAACCACACTGTGGCACCTCCTGATCACAAAATAGTAAAAACAAAGGACGTATCCAAAGGTGAAAACCTAACTGTGGCACCTGCGGATGGAGGATTTGACCTTCCCCTACCATCTAAGTACCAAGAGAAGTTAGCTCTCCTAGTGGAAGATTCTACAGAGATAAACCTTGGCACAGAACAAAATCCAAAGACCACATTCCTAGCAGCATCATTATCTGACACAGAGCACAGGAATCTTAACGCATTCTTCTTACAGAGAACCATCAACTTTGCATGGACCTATGCCGATATGCCAGGGTTAGACCCTAAGCTAGTAGTTCATTATCTCACAGTTGATCCCAAAGTGAAACCAGTCAAATAGAAGTTGAGAAAGATGCACCCACAGATAGCTCTCTTAGTGAAAGTGGAAATACAGAAGCTATTAGATGCAAAGTTCATACGACCCATTGACTATTCAGATTGGGTCTCAAACATTGTACCTGTGTCTAAACCCAATGGGTGCATCCGCATGTGTAACGATTTCAGAGATCTCAACAAGGCATGTCCCAAAGATGACTTTCCACTACCAAACATTGACATTATAGTGGACTTGACAGCAGGTCACGAGATGCTTTCTCTCATGGATGGATTCTCAGGCTACAACTAGATAAGGATAGCTAAGGAAGATCAGCATAAAACAACCTTTACTTGTCCGTGGGGTAACTATTGTTGGTGTGTCATGCCATTTGGTCTGAAGAATGCAGGAGCAACCTATCAGAGAGCAATGACAGTGATCTTCCACGACCTCTTTCATCACATCATGGCGGACTATGTGGATGATATATTGGCTAAATCATCTAGGGCGGATCACATACAGGTTCTAGGATAGATCTTCGACAGGCTTGAAAAATACCAAGTAAGACTCAATCCAAAGAAGTGTGTATTTGGTGTAACATCAGGGAAGCTATTGGGATACATAGTATCTCGTAGAGGCATCGAAGTAGATCCAGCAAAAGTAAAGGCTATAGTGGAGATGCCTCCACCCAAGAACCTTAAAGCACTAAGGAGCCTTCAGGGAAGGTTGCAGTCCATACGGCGTTTCATATCACAGCTAGCAGATAAATGTAAACCCTTTCAACACTTACTCTGAAAGGATGTCTCATTTCGATGGGATTATAAGTGTCAGGCAGCGTTTGATCAACTTAAGGAGTATCTAGCTACACCTCCTGTATTGGTTCCACCAGTCATAGACAAACCATTGATATTATATATCTCCACTACAAATTCAGCCCTGGGGGCCCTGCTAGCACAAAATGATGAATCGGGAAAGGAGCATGCAATTTATTATATCAGTAGAACCTTGGTGGGATATGAGCTCAATTATTCACCAATAGAAAGGGCTTGTTTAGCAGTAGTGTTCGCCTCTCAAAAGTTGCGGCATTATATGTTGAACCAACACACAATTCTTATAGCCAAGATTGATCCCTTGAAGTATCTACTAGCAAAAGCAGTTCTTACAGGCAGACTAGCTAAATGGGTCATGATCCTTAGTGAGTTTGACATTGAATATATGGATTGTAAAGAAATCAAAGGACAAGCCCTCGCTGATCAACTAGCAGAAGCACCTATGAAAGATACACATCCTATGGTAGCAGACTTTCCTGATGAAAATCTCTTTACTCTTGCTAACTCCATAATGTGGAAGTTATACTTTGATGGTTCTTACACACAGCATGGATCAGGGGCCGGCATCTTGTTTGTCACACCTCAAAATGACTATATTCCTAAGTCATATCGGCTTGCATTCCCTTGCACCAACAACATAGCTGAGTATGAAGCACTCCTCATAGGTCTCAATATAGCAGTTCAATGGGACATCACAGAATTACAAGTATATGGAGACTCACAGCTAGTCATTCGCCAAGTCACAGATGAGTACCAAACAAAAGATGAAAAGTTGGTCCCCTACAAGCAACTAGTGGATGCCTATAAACCACATTTTTCTAGCATCACATTTGAGCAAATTCCAAGAGAGCATAATAAAGCTGCAGATTCTATGGCTTCTATAGGGTCACTGATAGACATGCCTGCAAATACACAGAAATGTGAATTCTTGATCTCGCAATTATTGATACCAGCCATCAATGTTCCTATTACTAAAATCATCTGCGAACTTGTTGGTCCCAATTCCCCATGGTATGAAGATATCTATGAATACCTCAAACACAATACCTTTCCCCCTGACCTATCATCCACCCAATGCAAAACCTTTATCCGTCGATCCTCTCGTTACATCATTCTGGGTGATACACTATATCGCCGGAGTCTCGATGGTATCCTCTTACGATGTCTTAACGTGGAAGAAGCCGAAGCTACCTTACGAGACATACACGAAGGTGTCTGCGGCACACATTCTACCGGTCCTAATCTTGCTAAGAAGATACTCAGAACAGGTTATTACTGGCCTACAATAGAGCAAGATGCTGCACAGTTTGCTAAGAAGTGTCTACAATGCCAACAGCATGGAGATTTGATTCACGCACCAGCACATGAATTACAACCTGTGACAACTCCATGGCCTTTTTCTCAATGGGGTCTCGACCTCGTAGGACAAATCCACCCTTCCTCCTCCAATGGCCACAAGTTTATCATTACCGCCACTGAGTATTTCACGAAGTGGGTGGAAGCCATTCCTATGACCTATATCACCGGTAAGCAAATAGCCAAGTTTATCCTAAACTACCTCATATGCCGGTATGGTATTCCCCAAGCCATTGTCACTAATAATGGGAGACCATTCAAGAACCAAGATGTCCGTGCCTTGTGCACACAATACAATATCCAACATCGCTTTTCAACTCCCTACTATTCGCAGAGTAACGGCCAAGCTGAGGCTTCCAATAAAACTATTCTCAAAATCCTCAAGAAAACTGTCAATGAAGCTGGTCGTGATTGGCATTTGCAACTCAATGCCGCCCTATGGGCCTACCGCACTAGTATCAGAACACCAACTGGGGCCACACCATATGCCTTGGTATTTGGCTCTGAAGCCATCCTACCTATAGAGGTTGAGATCCCATCCCTTAGAGTATCTATGTAGGACCTGATTAATGCAGAAGAGTATCGCACTTCCAGATTAGCTGAGCTTGAACTACTAGATGAGAGGCACCTTGCCGCACTTAATCATCTCCATGTCTATCAAAACTACCTTTGGCGTAATTACAACAAAACGATCAAAGAAAGACGGTTTCAAGTTGGTGATCTTGTACTAAAAGAAAATCAGAGAAATCAAGTAGATCGAGAGAAGAAGGGCAAGTTTGAGCCTAATTGGTTAGGTCCCTTCATTGTGACAGCAGCATACGGATCAGGAGCTTATACTTTAGCTACACC
Organism: Cunninghamia lanceolata; assembly: GCA_027924645.1. Taxonomy (NCBI): domain Eukaryota; kingdom Viridiplantae; phylum Streptophyta; class Pinopsida; order Cupressales; family Cupressaceae; genus Cunninghamia; species Cunninghamia lanceolata. The sequence continues at coordinate 8,323,355 of BSBN01000209.1, forward strand.
TGACGGCATTCCTCTGGATGAGCCACTTAACAGTGTCCCTCTCAAGAAGTTCTATGCCTGATCCTCAGAGTTTTTCCAAAAAAAAAAAAAATCAAAAAAATTTGTCCTCTGGTGAAAACCTGGCAAACAGGCGCCTTGGATAAGTACCATAGCGAAAACCTGGCAAACAGGTGCTATGTGTAGAGTCAGCATCATTTATCAAGTCCTATCCACTCCATGTCCAGTGCACAAAGCACGCCTTTCCATCCATCCATAATAAAACCATTGACCTTGTTTGCATTTCCATCTCCCTATCTAGTATAGCTTAGAAATTTGTCAATGTCCATCATTGTCTCCCCATGTCTTGATCCTTGACTACAGTTAACACTGTCCTGTCCTAGGTCAAGTTTTCTGTGTCTTCTTCGGCAGTCACCCATACAGTTTCCTCTACCGGAATGGAGGCAACTCTTTCCTTAACTTAGGTCTAGGATTGGTTCCTTGTTCGTGGTTCGTAGTGCATGCTTCAATCTTTTCTCATTTCCACAGGTAACACCCTTTAACGGACACATTGCTCCTACGATAAGGCTATTATCTTCTCAACACTTTTCCTACATCATCACACAAACCAGAACTACATATTATCTCATTTCAATCTTAAGGTACCTTGATCCCATGGATATGGGTATGTAGGTAGTCTGGAATACGAAGGAAGTTTCCAGTACTCAGGTACATAAGATCTCCCCCTTTCACCTTGATCCATTTCATCACATCAACAAGAACTGCATATTATCTCTTCTCAGTCTTAAGGTACCTTGATCCCATGGATATGGGTATGTAGGCAGTCTGTAATACGAGGGAAGTTTCCAGTACTCAGGTACATAAGATCCCATCCTTTCACCTTGATCCATCTCATCACTCTATCTAGAACTACATATTTATCATTTTCATCTTTCATCGTCGTGTGCCTTGATCCCATGGACACAGGGTATGTAGGTAGTCTAGAATACGAAGGATGTATCCAGTACTCAGGCACACACGATCCATCATTCTCCACCTGTTTCAATCCATTTAGCACTGTCACCTTTCTGGTCTTCCGTTAATCAAAGTCCATTCGCCTCGACTTGACTAACTCAAGCATCAAGCTAGTGCATCCTTGCAAAGCAAAAGTCCTTAACAAACCTAAAGTAAAGTAGCTTCCTTCTAGAGTCTTCTACTGTCCTGCATACCGATTGCCAACATCAGCTAAGTACTGCTCAACCAAAGTCCTAGATCAACAAGCTTGTCTTCTGCAGAATGTTCCATTGTTGAGACCAACACACGCGTCTCCTACGACATGTGGCATCTCTCGCAGCAAGACATTGTCTTTTTTAGGTAGATAGCCCCCTTTAACGGACACAGAGTGCCTGCGATAAGGTTGTTATCTTTCCTATCCAATCTACCTGAGCAACCTCTTTGGCAAGAGAATATGTTGGCTGTATGTTTACTTTGAAGTCAGTCAATTTGCTTTTTGGTTTATCTTTTGTCCCTTTTCCATTACCTATTCAAGGCTACCTTGGTTTATCTATAATCTTGGTATGTTGCGATGCAATACGGATTGGGGGCATAGTCATTGCTTTTTGTGTGCCGTGTTTGAGGAATGATCTTTAGTATCTTTCTTAGCATTCTATTTATCTTGTGTGTGTTACGACCTAGCATCTTACATATTTAATACTCTTTTTACATTTGCATGTATTGAAGTTTATTTTATGTTCAAGACTATGGCTTATTCACATATTCCAACAAGGTTATATTATGTCTAAAGGATCTAAGTTCAAACCGCTTGCTTGCAGAGTCAATGTCCACGCACTCGGATATTACTGCACCTTGGTCTTTTATACCTTGGTGGTGAACTATCCACGTGCTATATCAAAATAAGGATCGCTCTTTATATACAAATGTAAAACCATTGCAACAAGCTCATTCATCCATTCTCATATCCTTTATATCGTTTTCATTGCAGTAATCGATCAACAGTCTTTGTCTCCCATCTCCTCCTGTTCTTCTCTCTGGTGCATATCTACAAAACCCACATGTCAGATATCACTAGTCATCATACATCTCTATCCTCATACATCTATAAGCATCATATAGGCAACATGTGTCATCACATGCGTCCATAATCATACATACATCTCATCACATCCATGACATCAAGGAATGCATACACAACAGCATGAACAACAGTGAGCTGAATCGATCATCATATATATCATGTAAAGGTCATCATAATACAAAATCTCAGTGTCTACATCAATAATACAAAATGTGCATACATCCAAATATACATCAATAATACATCAAGGCTATCAAGAGCCCGCAAAGTATACATCAGGATGCACGCAGGCATCTGTCCAAAATGATACAAATGGCACAAGGTACAAGTGTCCATCGTGATACGAGTATGGTACAAATATGATACAATATACATGTGCATGCCGTAGTGGGTAGAGTTGCCCTCCTGCTGTGGCCCCTGTCCTCCCCCGGTGCTCTGTGGAGGTCCCCCTGCTGGTCCTCCTCCTCCCCCTGGCGGTAAAAATGGTCCTCTAACTAAAGACACTTACTGCCCTGTCCTCCGAGATTCAGATGCCCCTGACCTGCTCCTCTCTCTGTAGCTCGGTGCCTGCTACGCTGCTGGCACCGCACCCACATACAGTCCCCTGTAATATTCGGCCTCCTAGCTGGCTGATAATAGCTCTCCTTGCACTCGGACGAGCTCGCTGTATAAGGTCCTCTGATCGGCACCTAGTGCACGGTGTGCCTCGTCTCTCTCCCACCTCACTCTAAAGAGTGTGGCCTCTGCTGTCAGCCGCAGCTGTACCTCTGCGTCTCTCTCTCTCCTGGCCTGTGCTAGCTGCTCTGCATCTACTGCTGGTGCGGCTGGCGGCTGCACCTGTACCTGTGCCTGTGCCTGTACCTAGGCCTGTAACTGTGCATATGCCTGTACCTGGGCCTGTAGCTGTGCCTGTACCTGTGCCAAGGCTGTCTGTGCTGCTGAGGCTGCCTGTGTCTGTGCCTGTGCTGTGGCCTCAGCCTGCCTCGCCTCAGCCCGCGCTGCATCCCTATCCCTCCTCAATCGAACCATCCGGAGCTCTAATCGAGTCCTCTGGGCTATCTCCTCCTGTAGTAGTCGCTCGGCTCTCTGCAAATTGGTCTCTACGACCGGGCCCACTGCCTCTGCCATCTCTACATCGTCCTGCTGGCCGCTACCCTCCCCACCTGCCTACTGCCTGGCTGCTCGGGCCTGCCGCCTCATCCTAGCCTCCCCACCGAGGACTAGTACCTCCCCCATTGCCCCTACTACAGCTAGTGTAGTCAATCTAATTGGCCTGTGTGTCTGCCAATACTGGTCATACTCTGGCAGCGTCCTTGGGTCTGCCAGCCCTGTGTCCCAATCCCATCTCACGGGGACAAGTCCCCGCACCTCTGCCAAAGCTGTAGTCACTGGGATCTCTGCATCCCAGTCTCCCGCCTCCCTCTGCGTCCTGGCGTGTGTTGCCTCCCCTACTGGTAGTCCCTGTGGCAATCCGAACTGCCTAAGTACACGCTCTGGTAGGTACCTCTCTATCACATCTATCTGCCTCCTAAACAGATACCGCACCTGTCTGCAGTAATAAGCTACTCATGCTCATCCTCCCACTCCTCGCAAAGTAGCCAGGGCCTCCACACGAATAGGTCCATCTCGTCGATTTGCCGCCTCTAGTGGCTAACAGACCCCATCCTCCTATGTGTGATCACTCCCTCATACAGGAATGCATAAGGCTCTCCCCTCCCTTGCTATCGCTGTGCCATGGGTCAGATCACTGGAATATGCTCCCACGCCCATACCTGTAACAAGGTCACCCCTGCTGAGAGGCTCCTGCCTCTCCTATACACGTAATGGTGCATGTCATGATACAACTGTCCTAGCACACAGGGGCCCCACACATACTGTCTGCCATGTGTGAACATCCCAGATAACACTGTGCCCCATCCAACTGATAATCCCCTGGATCTCCTGTTAGGACACAAGAAGTCGCCAATCAGTGATGCCACTATCCATCTGATCCTGTCGCAGAGTCTCGGGACATCTGCCCATTGAATCTCCCCATCGTCTATCCAAAGGTCATCTGTGCAGAAGACCTCCACCAAGCCTGCCTCGCCCCGTGTCGGGTCAAAGTCTACTCTCTCTCCATCAATCTGAATCCTCAGGATGCGGTAAACATCCTCCAGTGTCACTGTCGCCTCCCCCGTCGGAAAGTGAAAGGATGAGGTCTCGCTGTGATATCGCTCTACAACTACTGTCACTAGGGTGAGATTCACCCTAATGTGTGTCAAATGCGCAACGTGCCACAGTCCCGCGTGCTTTAGGAATGCATCCTCCTCCCATGTCAACTGTACTACCTCATGCACTATCGGGTGGTGTCACTCCCGCGACATCAGTGGTGGCAAAATCCTCTGCATCCATAAACAAACCACTTGTCAGTTCTTCTATACCAAATCCCTCCAATCCTATCTATTCTTATCTATGCCATGCAACCCCCATCCATCCCTTTCCCCTCTTGTCACTTTAGATAGGCATCCCTGTTACTTAAACCCTAATTTTTCTTCTACTTAACCAAAAGCGCTTTGTTCTATACAAACGCGCTATCCCTCCCTGCCAACAGTGCCATACTGTCTATCAAGACGCGCTGCGATTTCTCTACCAAGTGCGCCTTGTTTACCAAGCGCGCTGTGCTATGCTGCCAACCGCGCCGCTCTGTCCTACCAACAGCGCTTCAATTTTTTCTACCCCGCCAACCGCGCTATTCTGCCCTACCCTAAGCGCTTCACTAAACTGCCAATAGCACTATAGCATTATGCCAAGTGCACTGCGACGCTAACCATTCGGCCAGAAGCGCTGCATTTTTACCAAACGCGCTGCACCTGCCTACCATATGCGCTGCGGCGCGCTAAAAGCGCTGCAACCGACTACCATACGCGTCGTGACTCCCTAAAGCACCTTTGGCTGACTTGCAAACTCTACCTAGACCTAGCCCTAAAAAACCACCCTAAACGACAACTGCAAAGGGGGTTTTCGACCACTTACCGCTTTCGGAGCTCCTGCTGGCCTCCTGTACGTCCGCACGAGCTCCGCCTGATGCTTGTGCGTTGGAATCGACATCTCTCCTCGCTGCCAGCTCCTTCCACTCAGCTCTCTCCCACCGCTTTGGAGGCTCTAAATTTAGAAACTCCTAGGGTGCAAATGAAGATTGTGGTCCCCATGGGACCTATTTATAGCATCCCTCCTCCATGTTTTCTTCTCTTCCCACCCCTTTCTGCTTTTCCTCCTAACTGGTCGTGTAATCTTCTAGTCAAGCATCAACCCAGTTCTTCTGTCACTTCCCTGTCTTCCCACTCGAGGGGGCATACGCTGGGGCAACTACCTACACTGGGGCATAAACAAATTGTATCATGTCTTCAACTATTAATTTCTTTGACGCAATGCTATAAATTGCATCGCATCAAAGAGGGACAAAATGTAGACACCCTAAAATGACTATGTCGCCACACCACTTGCATTTCGTCATCTATCTAATCACCTGCATTTCACACATTAATTAAATAATCTAATTATTTAATTAATTTCACCAAATTCTTCTAAATCACATACTTTCGACATTAATTAAATAAATTCTCTTTATTTTAATTAATTAAATTAAATTTCTCTATTATTCTTCCACAATTAAATAATTTTAATTATTTAATTAAATCATTATCCTCTTTCCAAAAATCAAATCCACATTAATTAAATATCCCATTATTTAATTAATTCAACAAATTCCCTTTTATCTACAATTAAATAGTTCTTAAATTATTTAATTAAATCAGAATTTGTTCTTCCAAAATCATGCACAACAATTAAATAAATTTATTTATTTAATTTGCTTTCAAATCTTCTAAATTAAATAATTCTAATAATTCTAATTATTTCTTCCATAATATCTTCTCTAAATTTAAATAAATCAAATATTTATTTAAGTTGTTTTTTCTTCTAAATTGAGTTATCTCTAATATAACTCAAGCTTTCTATATTTAATAAAGCAAAATATCTTCTTATTCTCATGCAAATCTTTTCTTCTTATTTTAAATCACTTAACTGATTGTTACATTCTGTTAATTGCTTTAACTCATTCTTCTATTCTTGATAACTCCTCCCATGCAAAAGAAAGCAAGACACATGGCTTCTTCTTATTCGTTGCACGTTCCTCAACTGTTCTCCTCCATTGATTCTTCTGAATTATCTGGACCATTGATCGATCTCTATTGAAACCTATATAAACCCCCCTCATCTCCTTCATTGAGCCTCTCTCTTCGATCGTATTCTCAGGCATACTTAATAGAGCTTTGAGCATACAAAATGCATCGATTGAGCAACTTTACGATCTTTTAACATTGATCTTTGAGCACATTGAGCACACTACTTGCTTGTTGCAACTATGGTTTCGCAATTTGATTGAGCAATCCACACATCTCCAAAAGGGAACAATATAGGTTTTGGTAAGAGCTTTCATTTGTCTTTTGATTTGATGATAATGGCTTTTACTTAGATTGGTTCGCTTTATGTGATTGGTTTTTGGTTTTATTAGTTTAGATTTAATCGATTTCTCCTCATACACAGCATCTTCATCAAAGTAGAGTTCTATAAATCTTTGTTGCATTTAATTAAATAAATCATATAAAAACTCCTTTTGCACATACTACACATTTACATTTGCAAGACTTAGTTGTTGTGGATACCAATAATATCACATTTTTGAAAAACCTTGCTTCTCTTGCACTTGTAGGTCTTGGATGACAATCTTACTTTGATATTGGTTGTACTTAATTAATGAATTGTACATTGTTGTTCCATATAATATTTGCATATAGTAAACAAGACATTTCATTATGGAATCCTCTTGTTGTTCCTCTTTGGAATCTTTGCATGCACATATTATAGATTTTTTAAAAATTTCTAAATTCATTAAATTTCATCCATATGTTGTAGATCACATAACATCCATGTATGATATTGATATTTCTATATGTTCCATATATGATATCCTTTGTTATTTATCTGATTTTTCTAGCTTCATGACTCTCATGGGTGTGTATCCTTCAATATTAGAGGACTTTACTAATTTCATCTCCATGAATTGTCATGAGAAAGATGATGGTGATAGTTCTTCTTCTACTTCTACTACAAGCCATGATAATGCCATGTCTATTCCCATGGATCTCCTCTCTAATACATATGATGGTGACCTAGCTTTGCCTATGTCACCCTATGATTTGGATCCCTCTCCCAAAATTGTTTCCACTTGTGAGGATATTTTGGTGCAAGAGGATGAAATCATTGACACATTCCTTAACATTACTTTACCTTTTCTTCATTTAAATGATCTCTCTTCTAGATATGTGGCATTAGAGGATGTTGAGCATACTATTTCTACTTCTACCATAGCACATGATGATTCCATGAATCATCCTATTAATCTTCCTCCTTTGGTTGAATGTTCAAATACCTTGGATATAACTAAGGATGTGAAGACCCTTGGTATTCCTCCTCTGGTTGCATGTTCAATCCCTTTAGACATCACTAAAGATATAATCATCAACAATTTTCTTAACATCACTCTCCCTCTCTTCATTCCAATGCTCTCTCATCAAAAGATGAAGCATTAGTGGATGAAGATTTTTCTCTTATAATGGATCCTCCATGGGAAGATGCTGGGAATTCTTCTCATCATCCTACATCTTGTATTTCTCAAAAACATAACAATGTCAATTCTATCCTCATTAACAAGCTTATCCCACCCACTAAGCGGATAGTGAATAAGTGCATTTATGTTCCTAAAATCATGGTACATGAGGCACCTAATCTGCCTCCTTTCTCTAAACCTGTGATTACGGTCCAAGATGTTCCAAAACCATCTCGACCTCCTAGTTACTTTCTCAATATTGCAAACCAAATTACTCAAAGGAATCAAGGTGTTCAAAATGTATCGCAGCAATCCCATTATAATGCAGTTGCTCACACACACAACACCCAACACCTGTATGTAATAACAAGCAAAGTAAGCAAGCACCAAGTGAAAGGAAGCTACGTGTGTGGAATTTGCTTCCTACACTAATCTAATGAGGAGAGGGATATGCAAATTCATATTAATCCTTACAACTACAGCAACATAGAACATCTAACAGAGATATTGCAGCAATACACATGAACCAGAAAGAAGATAGAAGAAGAGAGACAAAGGTTTACGGTGGGGAAAACCTTTATCGGGAAAAAAACCCCGCACTCAAAAACCTGCACAATGTATTAACAAATCTGAAAGTTGTTTATAATACACTTGCAATGAAAGCTTCAATGGTCTTTGACACTTGTTTCTAGAGTCAATCCAACAGCATAACAGTACGTGTAAACTTGTGATACAACTCCCTCTCCAAGCACCTATTTATATAGAATATACAAGGCAATATTGGACCTATCTTGGGATGGGCATCCAACTTGGCCTCATGGCCCAAAACCCACGCCTAAGGACACTTGGTCAAAATTCTAGAATGTGCCTGACACTTGTCCATAGCTCCCATCCCAAAGAGGTTGCGTATTTCCAAAATGGGCTATGACAGATGCTCTTACGACACTTACGACCGTCATAGAATCTGTCATAGCGGTTACAACTTACAGCTGTAAGAGAATCTGTCATACACAGGCTATAAATAGCATATTCTCTTACATGTCATAGTCCACCTTGGGGTGCCCAAATATGCCTTTTTCAAAGATACTTCATGGTACATGTCTTCACCTGTCTTATAAGCTTCTATTTCTAACTCTTACATGTCATAATTCTGTCATAACCGTTTCGGTCAAACATTCCCTTACACAACATGAAAGATGCCGACACATGGAAAAATGCTCCTACCACAAAGTGGGACACCTATCTCCTCATGTGAGGACAAAATTACAAGTTGTCATATTCCATGTAGGATGACACATCACCGTGCCACATCGCACAATATGACAATATGGAATTTACAAATATTTACAACATAGGCAATGAATTAATAAATACAAACATAAATAATGCAAGGAATTACCAAGTTGAGACACCTTAATTCCCAACATTCTCCCACTTGTCAAACACCTTGTAAGAGCCAATAGAATAACAGGATTTAACTGCTATAGGCCGAGAGGCCCATAGACTCCGAACACCATCTGAACTTCTTTGTGCCCACTAGTTTTGTCAATGCATCTGCAACATTCTTCAAAGTATCTACCTTCTCCAAATTTACCTTTCCATCCTCAAACATGTCTCACACGAAGTGAAGCTGAACATCAATGTGCTTTGTTCTAGCATGGAAAGTTGGATTTTTTGCAAGGCAAATTACACTTTGATTGTCACGATTGATCATGATCTGACTTGCATCAACACCAATATCTGAACAAATTCTCTTGAGCCAAATGGCTTCCTTACAAGCATGAGTTGCTACCATATACTCAAATTTTGTTGTGGACAAAGCAACAATAGGTTGTCACTTACTCATCCAACTAATAGCACCACCAAATAGTGTAAACACATAAGCACTGGTGGACCTCCTGCTGTCAATGTCACCTGCCCAATCTGAATCCACAAATCCACGAATATCAACAGAATGCGGAGGTCCTATAACATTACCATGATAGCATATGGAATACTCAGAAGTACCCCTCAAATATATGAACACTCACTCAACTGCATCCCAATGAACCCGTCTAGGATTAGCCATAATTGAATAAGGATTCCCACTACTTGGGCAATATTTGGTCTTGTGCAGACCATAGCATACATCAAACTGCCAACAACACTAGCATAAGGTACTTTGCTCATGTCCTCCACCTCACTAGGAGATTTTGGACAATCCTTAATAGATAACTTTGTCCCCAAAGAAACGGGAACACACAATGGTCTACAATCTGCCATGCTGAACCTGTCCAACACGGTCTTCACATACTTACTCTGGCTTAACCAAAGTTTTCTGTTGGTTCTGTCTCTTCTGATTTCCATTCCTAGAATGTACCTGGCTGCCCCTAAATCTTTCATTTCAAACTGTGCTGACAACTAAGATTTAAAATCAAAAATCATATTCTTACCCTTCCCAATGAGCAACATATCATCAACATATAGTGCAACAATGAGACTATGATCACCATCAAACTTATAATACACATAGTGATCCGATTTTGATCTCACAAATCCAATTGACAACACAAAGGCATCAAACTTCAAGTACCATCTCCTAGGGGATTGCTTCAAACCATACAAAGACTTCTTAAGTTTGCAAACCAAATTTTCTTTACCTTTCACCATGTAATGCTCTGGCTGTGACATGTAGATTTTTTTCGTCCAAATCACCATGAAGGAAAGTTGTCTTCACATCCATTTGTTCTACCTCTAAGTCATAAGTTGCTGCAAGAGACAACAGGAATCGAATGGATGTCAGATTTGCAAAGGGAGAGAAGATCTCACCATAATCTATACCCTCCACTTGTGAATACCCCTTCGCAACCAATCCAGCCTTATACTTCACAACACTGCCATCTGCACCAAGTTTCTTCTTGAACACCCATTTGCATCTAATGGGTTTCCATCCAAGAGGTAAAGGCACCAAGTCCCAAGTTTGATTCTTTTCCAAAGAAGCCATTTCATCCTCCATGGCCTCCTTCCAGGAACCTGCATCTTTCATGTCCATAGCCTCTGATATAGTTCTAGGTTCATCACTGTTAGTAAGCAAAGCAAAAGCACAACTAGAATCAAGCAATGTAAAACCAAACCTTTCAGGTTGCTTTCTTATCCGTGTAGACCTCCTCAAGAGTTGAGGTTGAGGTTTAGCTTCTTCATCTGAGCTTTCAGAGCTACTAGAGCTCTCCTCATCATCAGGTCTGACATTGTCTTTATGTTTAGTCTTCTCAAGGGTAGTAGAAAACTGAACAACATCCTCTTTCTTTTCTTTTTCTTCTAGCTGTAAAATAGTGGAAGAAGGTGTAAGCTCTCTAAAGATGACACTTCTGCTATACAACACTTTTTTAGCCACAGGGTCCCAAAGCTTGTATCTTTTCACACTGACACCATTGCCAATGAAGATACACTTAACAACCTTGTTCTCTAGTTTTGACCGCTTCTCCCTAGGCACATGTGCATATGCCTCACAACCAAAAACATGAAGATGCCTTATTGAAGGCTTTCTACCAGATCACACCTCCATGGGTGTATTTCCAACAAGAGCTGATGTAGGAGATCTATTAACAAGATAGAAAGCAGTGGCAGTAGCTTCAACCCAAAACTTTTGTTCTAGGCCAGCTCCACTAAGCATACTCCTAGCCTTCTCCATCAATGTCATGTTCATCCTTTTTGCAACTCCATTTTGCTGCGGGGTTTATGGAGTTATCTTATGTCTTTCAATCCCAAGTTCCTTGCAATATTTATCAAATTCTATAGAACATAACTCACCACCATTGTCAGTTCTCAAACACTTAATCTTTTTACCAGTCTGATTTTCAGCAAAGGCCTTATACTCCTTAAATTTACTATAGACTTCAGATTTACTTATGAGAAAATAAATCCATGTCCTTCTACTATAGTCATCTATGAAAGATACAAAATATACAGATTTTGATAATGAAGGAACATTAACAGGACCAAATACATTAGAATGAACAAGGTCCAACACACTAGAAGACTTGTTGGAACTCGAATAAAACTAAACACGGTTTTGCTTTCCATAAATGCAATGTTCGTAAAAGTCAAACTCAAGATTACAATCATCTAACCCCTCAATGAGGTTTTTATTTTTCAAGGTACACAGACCCTTCTCACCAATGTGGCCAAATCTCTTATGCCATAACATTGTCTTTTCAGCAGGAAGCTTAACTTCCAAGGCATGATTACAAACATCAGAACTAGAAACAACAGATGTCTTAATTGCTCGTTCAGATGGTGGGAATGAAGTGACTGCTGCCCTCTTCCTTGAATCAAAAGAACTATTGCATTGTGAAATGCATGCCTCCATCTGAAACAGAGTACCTCTCCTAGTACCCTTAGTAAGCACCATAGCTCCTCTAGTCATCTTGCATCCTTCTTTTGAAAAGACAACCTACACACCTGCATCATTCAAACTACTTATAGAAAGTAGGTTCTATGCTAAGCCTGGGATATGCATAACCCCAGAGATCCCCTTCACTCGACCATTAGGGAATCAAATAGAGACTCTTCCATGACCAACAATCTTCAGATGAGAGTCGTCACTCAAGTACACCTTTCCACCATCGAACTCCTCATACTTAGTAAACCAATCTCGATGCGAGGTCATGTGGAATGATGCACCAGAGTCAATCAGCTAAGACCAAAACTAGCTAGGCTCTAATACTAATGGGATGCAATTCGGTGGGCGGGCTAAAGATAAGAAGGGGCATTAGCTAAAATGGCTTGCTCTATATCCACCCGCCCTTGAACCATCACAGCGGGCCCCATTCTCACATCGGGGTCGGGCACATGACATGTTACATATTGAATTAGAACACCCACCACTTACCTACCTACAATACCATACACCCCAACCCACTTACCCACAACAGACCACCAACAACAGCACACTACTATACTTACACCCCAACAACACACTACTATACTTACACCCCTACACCGAAACAACCTCACCTTACCCACTTCCGGTTACTACTGATTCTATCTTGTTAAATGTCCATGAGGAGAAGACTACAACCTTGCTTTGGAAGAAGCTGGGAGATGTGTATCAAGCCAAATCCCTGGTTAATAAACTTTTTCTAAGAAAGAAGTTGTATTCTCTTCGAATGGAGGACGGAGGATCCATTGCTGAACATATGAATGCTTTTAACATGTTGGTTACACAGTTGACATCTATTAGTGTAAGTCTTATGAGACCCTTAGCCTTACAATCCTTGAGATCCCAATCATCTTGTGACATTGTAACTGGTTTAGTTCTATTAACACTTTGCCAAAGGTCTCGGTCAACAAGCATGTCTTCCATCTTGAGCTTCCACAGCTCGAAATTAGTGCCATTGAATTTATTCACTTTAAATATTTTGGATGTGCTTGCCATCTCCTTGCTGCAATAGAATTCAAAATACTCTACATAGACTCCCACTCAACTTAAGATCAGCTCAAAAAAAACCCTACCCAACAGCTAAGACCAAAATTGGCCAGGCTCTGATACCAACTGAAAGGAAGCTAGGTGTGCAGAATTCACTTCCTACACTAATCTAATGAGGAGAGGGCTATGCAAATTCGAATTAATCCTTACAACTACAGCAACATAGAACATCTAACAGAGATATTTCAGCAATACACATGAACTAGAAAGAAGATAGAAGAAGAGAGACAAGGATTTACGGTGGGGAAAACCCTTATCGGGTAAAACATCCCACATGTAGAAACCTGCACAATGTATTAACAAATCTAAAAGTTGCTCACAATAAACTTGCAATGCAAGCTTCAATGGTCTTCGACACTCATGTCTGGAGTTAATCTGGTAGCATAACAACACCTGTAAACCTATGATACAACTCCCTCTCCAAGCACCTGTTTATATAGAATATACAAGGCGATATTGGACCTATCTTGGGATGGGCGTCCAACTTGGCCTCATGGCCCAAAACCCATACCTAAGGACACTTGGTCAACATTGTAGAATGTGCCTGACACTTGTCCATAGTTCCCATCCCAAAGAGGTTGCCTATTTCCAAAATGGGCTATGATAGATGCTCTTACGACACTTACGATTGTCATTGAATCTGTCATAGCGGTTACAACTTACAGCTGTAAGAGAATCTATCATACACAAGCTATAAATAACATATTCTCTTACAACATGTCATAGCCCACCTTAGGGTGCCCAAATATGCCTTTTTCAAAGATGCTTCATGACACATGTCTTCACGTATCTTACAAGCTTCTATTTCTGACTCTTACATGTCATAATTCTATCATAGGAATCCATCATAACCGTTTCGGTCAAACATTCCTTTACACAACATGAAAGATGCTGACACATGGAAAAATTCTCCTACCACAAAGTGGGATGCCTATCTCCTCATGTAAGGACAAAATTACAAGTTGTCATATTCCATGTAGGATGACACATCATCGTGCCACATCCCACAATATGACAATATGGAATTTACAAATATTTACAACATAGGCAATGAATTAATAAATACAAACATAAATAATGCAAGGAATTACCAAGGTTGAGACACCTTAATTTCCAACACCAAGTGTGCCAACTTCTCTTCCACCTTCTCAACCTATTCTTCCTCAAGCACCTCGTCTTTCTCAAAATGTCGGTAGAGAATACGATCTTATTGAGCAACTCCGTGCTACTCTGGCTAAGATCTCTCTATGCGATTTAATACAAACATTTCCTACATACCATAGAGTGCTCCAAGAGGCTCTACAAAATGTAGTTGTCCCACCTTCTGTTAGACTGAATGATATAGCATCTTTGTTTAGTTGTATGCATGCGACAACATCAGATATTTCATTTCAACAACATGAATTACCTCCCATACAGGTTCAAAACCAATATGAATCTCTTATGATATTTGTCATTATTAATAAAATGAGGCTGAGACACACTATGATTGATGGTGGATTAGGTCTTAAGGTTTGTGGCATAGACTTATTGCATAAAATCAATATTGATACATCTTTCATCAAACCAGATAAACTCATCATTCGTGGTTTTGATAATGTTGGTAAACAATCACTAGGTACAATCACCTTCAATGTTAAGGTTGGACCTGTGACATTGCCTACCCTTATCCATGTCATGCCTAATTCTCTTTCATACAATCTTCTTCTTGGTAGACAGTGGATTCTTGCCATGATGGCATTCTCATCTACCCTTCATCATTCAAAAGTTCATTTTTTAAAACAATCTACGTATAATTGAAATTGATTTGATTCTAAAAAGTTGCGTACAAATGGAAGCAAGATATAAAATTCCTCTAAGTAATTTGATCCCTTCTCTAACAACAACCAAACCACTATCCTCCGCTGTTAACAACAGTGTTGGTTAGGATAGTTCGGTCCTTCAAATGCATTTTCAGTGATGATTGGGGTTCATTAGATTTTACACCCACCTTTGCAGGTGAGTATAAAATCTCACCCTCACACCCTAAAATCTCGAAGGTAAATGAAGTTTCTTCAACAAAAGCTCCCACTTCTCAAAAAATTAAACTCAAAAGTTATGACAATGGAAATTTTGATATTGATGATGATCTGCCTTCTTCTATAGAAATGATGACCATTTGTGATAAAGTATCATCCCAATCTAATGAATCATCTTCTTCTAATGCATGTCTTGGTAATGATGAGGTCCCTTTAGTTTTCAACCCCCATGGGCTTATTGAAACAAAGGTTGACCTTCCTCACCATGATGAAAAGAATGATCCTTATTATTCAACACATGATGACAATTCTCATTTCAATAAAGCTAGCCATATGACCTCTCCTCTTCCTATGGACTTGAAGATGCATTATGGGCATGGATTCAAAATTCCTTCAAAATAAGGATACAATGCAAATGGATTAGGATGTAAAGAACAAGGAATTAAAGAACATGTGGAACCAACACCACACTTGTCTAAAGTAGGTTTAGTTTTCTAACCTTCTCCTTTATTCTCTTCACCATGTTCACAATAAAAAGGATTGCTTCCTACTCCACCTATATCTTCTCTTCTATCTCAACAAGAGTGTGTGTTGCCAAGTCTACTCAAAGACTACTTAATCACTCTTCCTCCTCCAACACACAAAAATATTCAACACAATAATCATTCAACACCTCATTACTGTTCATATCATCAAACTCTTGGCCATTCCACTAAGGAATGTTGAGTCTTGGGTGACAAAATTTAACAACTTCGAACAAGCTATAGCTCTAGCACACTTCACCATGCTTGATGTAGTCCCTAGAGCAGGTTGTCCTCCATTCATTTTATCATAAGCAAGTTGGGGAAGGATGATTTGTTATAGGCTAACTCGCAAGTGTGGTCCCTCCTTCTCATTTGTGTTATGTTTGTACGTAATGTTATCCTTGTATTGTGATGTTTTGTTGATTTTTAGTTCTCCCTTGACACCCTTGTTAGCACAAAGGTACAAGGAAAAAGAATACTTTGTGTCATTTCACTACATGTATCTCCATTCTTCTTTATGTCGTGATGCACAATTTCATCATTTTCCTTGGATGATTTAGCATCCTTTCATGTTGATTCAATTTATGTGTACTCTACTTTCATGTGATCTTTCCTCCATAATCTTCATAAGTTATGATGTTTTATGTATATGGCACCTTGTTGCAATGCTCAGTGTCATACCATGACTACACAAGCCATTGTGTATCATGCCTGTAAGCATCGCCTTGGTTTGCTCATCTTGGGGGGTAACCCCTTGTCACAATGTAGCTTTTGAAAACACATATCATTTGGGAATGTGCTTTTAGAAAGCTCACGTGCATGTTTTATATTTCTTCCTTACTCTACCTTAAAGGCAATTGCTCCCTGGTGGAGTTAGCAATCACTTTAAGTTGGGGGCATATATCATGTTGTGAGCCTTACTCTCATTATTCTATCAAAACACTTGTTGATTATCTTTGTTACTACATTCTCTTGGAAAGGATTATGGCAAGCTTGGGAGCAAGATCTTGATTCTGTCATGTTATCCTAAGTTGAAGCTCTTTGCATGTTTGAGATAAGGGTTGCACCACCAACTAAAGTTTGGTAGTAAGGTCGCTTTGCCTTCTTATTCTACAAGGCTTTGTGTAATTCCTCTTGCGAGAGGTGGATTGTGTATTCCCTTGAGTGGAAACACTTCTCTTTAGATAGATTATGTGTATGATGTATTTGTATCCTCTTGTGCTTCTCATTTCTAACTAACCCCTTAACATTCTTCTTATTGCATCTTGGGGAATGATGCATGGTGATTGAGACAACCTTTTATATTGAGGTCACTTTTGTCATGTTGACTTAAGGTCTTTCGTTATGTGCTTTTTGTGATTGATGTATGATGTGTGTATTCTCCTCACATATTCTTATTCTCTATTTATTCTTCATGCCTCACATGTGTCTCACATGTATTCTCTCTATGTGTTCCTTATATATGTCTCTTGAGTGTTTCACGTGTGTTCCGAGCGTGTTCATGCATATTCTATGTATACATTGTGTATGGCGTGTATACTTTATGTATGGCTTGTATACATTGTGATTTCTCAAGTGTATGTCTTGCGTATGCCTTTTCTTATCTCATGTTTTCTAAGTGCTTCATGTATGCAGAAATTATGTCTTATGTGTATGCAAATCATCATAGGCTCCTAGAATCCTAAACTTGGGGGCTTGATCACCCCTCAATTTTGGTGGCATTCTATGGTTTCTATGTTTTTGTGATTGAAATATGTCTTCTCCTTACTTTAGTGTGAGTTTGAACATAAGCTCGTATCCACACTAAAGTGGGGGCTAAATGTTATAGAGTAAAATGTTTACCCTTGTTAATTAGGACCTATTTTAACACCTTTTTAAACATTAAATGATTAAATCTCAATCTCGATGAATAAACCTGACAAAATAAAGTAAGGACTGGTCTAATCCCATGACATTAGACACTCCTCAAAGTTTTTAGGGCTAAAGGACCAAGGTGCCTGAGCGCCCTGGTCCCAGATGGCTCCTTTAGCCCCTCTTTTGTGGTGTCGGCTTAGAACACCTCTTTAAATTTGACATGTTGGCCTCATTTGGTTTATTCATCGTTGGTGAGCAGGAATGAATATAAAAGTAAGTTATTTTATTCATTTGAACATCTCTCTCTAATCTCCAAGTTCTCATAGCAATTTAGGCATATTTGCACTCTCTCTTCTTCTCTCTCACACTCTCTATTCTTCTCTAAAGCTCTCTATGGTGGATTATTGTTGTTGCACTAACTTCTTGCAAGTCTTGTGAAGATCTTTCTACTTCTTTGAGCTACACCAACTTCTTAAGCCAAGTTGTGAAGCTGCATCAAGCATTCTAGGGTTTCCATGCTCATGGTGACTTCTTTTCTTCATGCTTAAATCTAGCATTCCATTCTACTTCAGATTTGCCTCTGCCCTCCTAGGGCATGCACTCTTTGAAATCTCATCATTGCTATTGTGGAGGTGGAAACACCATTCATGGAGCTTGACTTAGGCAAGCTCCTAAATAGCACCTAACCACTATCCTTCTTGTGTGTGTGCATGTAGATTCCTGAAGAATCTATAGAAAACAAGCTACATGAAGCAGGAACATAGAAGGGCGAAGACACATGAAACTTAACATTCTGCAAAAACCTAAATACGGTCTAGGGCACCCACACACCCTAGTCCTTATGGGCTCCTGAAACTGGATCCAAGTTCTACTCTGTCCTCGAATCCCCGTTGTGGTGTTAGATTTTTGATATTTATTTCTGACAGTCGTATTTTCACAGATCTTGTTTAACTAGGGTTTCTACTTTGTCCTAGCTTGATTGGTTGGATTTGGTTGATTCTCCTCTATACAACAAAGGGACAAAGCCCCTATAGTTTGGCTCTCCTTCAAGGGTAGAAGCCAAGCTTGGCTTGTGTTCCAATGTTAGATAGAAGAGGGTTTTAACCTAGTTTAATCTCTTGGGCTAGGTCTCTCTTTTCTATAAAACACAAGGACCTTATTTTGTGTATGTATAAAAAAGAATGATCACATGACTTTGACACTGATGCATCTACCCACAAGGCCAAAATATTCTCATTATAAAGAATTGAACTATAAAATGAATTCAATGCAATCTTCGTTTCATTGAAATATTGCATAGCTAATTAGAGTAGATATGAGGAATGTCCATAATATTATATTGAAAATATGCCATAATTCAAGCCTTTTTATTTCTAACTTAAGCTCCTCAATGATGCATAGCCCTAGGCTCACTGGAGGTTTTGATCTAGAACTCCTACCCTAAGATTCTACATAATCTACTAGCTCTTGTAATCATGCAACTTGCCAATCATGCATTCCTAAAACTTCTCCTGAATGCTGGCATGTTTTCTAAGATGATTTGAAGATAACTCTTTGTTGTATAAGTTCCCTCTAGATTTAGTGCCAATCCAGCAGCTGCCTATATTATATTGAAAATATTCCATAATTCAAGCCTTTTTATTTCTAACTTAAGCTCCTCAATGATGCATAGCCCTAGGCTCACTGGAGGTTTTGATCTAGAACTCCTACCCTAAGATTCTACATAATCTACTAGCTCTTGTAATCATGCAACTTGCCAATCATGCATTCGTAAAACTTCTCCTGAATGCTGGCATGTTTTCTAAGATGATTTGAAGATAACTCTTTGTTGTATAAGTTCCCTCTAGATTTAGTGCCAATCCAGCAGCTGCCTCAACTTCTTTCTTTGAACCTTTAATCTAGAACTATGGACTTGGTGAATCTTGTAAATGGTTCAACTCAATGAGAAGCTTATCATCTTGGTATATCATTGCAGTTGCTTCAATATATGTGACAACCTAATACCCAAGATTTAGAAGACTAGCCACAGTTTTAACACTAATGTCAAAATCCACCTTTGGTTGTACAATAAAATTCCCTTTTTTGATTGGCTCTCATATCAATAATACAAATTATCCTTCACATATTCTCACACGTATACAATCACTTTCTGTAAGTTGCCCATTTGAAGGCAAAGTAGGTAAGCATAGATAAATATTAGTAAAATTTTGCACTGTGTTGCTCATCTTTTATTTGCCGAGAACCTTTATTAATTCTATAGGTGGAACCCTTTTGTTACTTTTTAAAACAAAAAGAGAGCTCTTTGGTGAATGTACTAGATCAAAATTATTGCAAATTTTTAAATGTGCATGCACAAGATGAGGCTCTATGAATTGTTGAAACATTGGAAAGATAGTTGTCATGATCTCATTTTATTAAATTGGGTGGTAAATCCTGTTCATGTATCTTTGTACTCTTGCAACAAGATGCAAATGAACTCTACCAATAATAGCTATCCAGATGTCAAGATAAGTCTGAATGTCTAGGTGTAAAGCATAAACACCTTCGAATATAACCACACCATAGTCCTCTGAAACTTCAAGGTTTCTAAAGCCATTGTGAATACATTTCTCAAAATCAAATAAAGGAATTATGGCAGTCCACTGAGCTCTTATATCTTCAATATTCTTCAAAAGAGGATATAAATCCTTGATATAACCTATTTTATAATAACTCTCAAGAGAAATCACTTTGCAACCAACAATGTTTGCCACCTTATGAGCCAAACTTGTTTTGCCATATCTACTTGGTCCTCCAATGCCTACAATCACAAGAAAACCCTTGGCATCAAGTAAGGTTTGAACTACTTGTACAACAAGAAGTAATCCCTTGTCCAAGTCATATGAATCAGGCATAGTACTTGCTGGATGGCATCCCTGCAAACTCCATTTTGAATATTCCATTGCCCTATGATGCAACCATAGGCTCCATCTCAAATTTTATTAGAGATTTGGTCCCTTCATGAGATCAATCTGTCAATATAATCATTATTTCCAACATTAAATTCCAAATTTTCTTGTCCTTCAATGATTTTTATAAGCTCTTGCACATGCTCTGGTCCTAGCCTTGTTGACATTTTTTATTTTTCCATTTTGGCAAATAGTTGATAGGTCTTGTAGTGCCCCTCTATTTTCACCTTAGTTGAGTAGGTAGTCTGGCTAAGGAATCTGAAGATGAAGATGGAACATGAGCTTCTATAGGTAAAATGCATATTGTTATGTTAATATTATAGTCAGATGATGTAGTAGTATGTTGTTAGGATAGGTGGAAAGGGTGACATCATACCATTGAACGTATGGACATACAAGAATGAGATACGAATGTCAGAGATCCTTTCTAGTGCTTTGGCTATTATGTGTACTCTAATTGGGATGCTTGAGTGAACAGGTCTCAGGCATCAACTCCACCTGAATTAACAGGTTTGAGCGTGCCTTAACCTATGGAGATTGTTGAACGAAGATAATGTAAGGTTTCCCTCAGCTTGTCATCAACTTCGAAGAGGATGATTTCCCAGTCCTGTGTCCTGTCTATATGGTCGTGTTGTGATTCTTTGATGTGCGATTCTGTTTGTCATTGGTTACACCTGGTATACATCTTGTCAAGTTATTTCTATGTAGTTAATTGTTCTATTAAAAAGAGTTATTGATTTTCTTTTAATTAATAAATAATATTTATCAGTGGAAAATAAATAAAATATTATTATTATGAGGATTAAATTATTAATCTAATATGAAAATAAATTTGTAATTAATAAGCATTTTGTAAATAAATTTATTGTGCGTGTGTGTGTTGTCAAGATATTCTATATTTAACGTAAAATCTTTTAATAATGTCTTTGATGAGTCGTCTTGGACAGAAAAATCCTAAATTAGTAAGACTCTTGCAGTTAGTGGGAAGAATCTTTCTAGACGATAGAAAATTAAATGATTTTCTTGGAAAGGGATAATGGGGAGAGTGGGTTCTAGAGCGGGTGGAGAAAATTTATTGTTTATGCTATTTTGATTCTTGGGGGGTATTTGAAGGGAGAGGTTTTGGGGTTTTGGAAGAGGCAGAAAAGATAGAGGAAAGGGGAGGAGAAGGGGATGAAGTGGAGGAAATATTGCGGAATAAGCTTTAAACTGGTATGTGTTCTTTGCCTAATCTATGTGATGTCTTGTCTGATGGTTGCATGCTTTTGTTTTGGTGTGCATCTGTCTTAGATCTTGTTTTATATCATCTGGTGAATTTATTTCTTTTCCTATTGAATTCGATGCCATGCATATCCTTCCATGCTTGCTTGGGTTGTTTGATGCTAGAGGAAAGTCTTTGATTCAATTTGTCTAATTCTGTTAGTTTCATTTGGTCGAGAGTACTTGTTCCTGTGTTGCTCACAATCCTTGCTTAGTCTAGAACATACATCTTTTGGGCTTTCTCATCGAACCATGCTTTCATCGAAGGACATTGATGGCATCATGCCTAGGTTTCTATAGTAGTAATGCAACCATCTTATGAAAATAAACTTCAGTCGTGACCCAACTTTTTCTCTGCCATTCTCTTTTGCCAGAATATAATTAAGTTCACTATAATTTCTTTTCTATCTGTGCCTTAAGAAGTAGATCTCGTCGTCCATGCATACCCTGCAACTATTAGCTTTGATTAAAACCATTGTAGAGGGGTCAAACGCCATGGGGGTCATGTGACTCTTGATATTTGGTAGCAATTATGCATTTAGTTCATGGTGAGTCTGCATGAGTTTGCATCTTCCACAACTTAGATTCTAGTCCAATATATTTAAATTGAGACTTCTTATAATTACCTGAAGATCGGTGTTGACTTGATAACCCTTAAATGCATTGTTATCCATGCATGGAGAAAATCTATCATCAGATTGTATCTATGTTTATGCTATTAACACGTCGGTGGTTGCTATTTTTTTCTATGAGCTCGACCCTTGCTATGTTAAGCTTTCCCAAATCTCATCATGTCAACCGTGACCATTGTAGAACTGAATTCTCTAGTATTTCTGTATATAGTATGTTCCATTAGAAATCTCTACTATGATATTGACACTGGCAGTCAGCGAATGGCTGTTAGTTAGTAATTTTAGATTTTGGTCTACCAACATACTTTTATACATATATCTCTCATCGGATAAATATTATTTAAACATGCAAAATAACCTTACTGTGCTAAATGCCCTCGCGACCCCTTCATGACCTTAGTGTGACAATCAAGTGTAAACGATCATGTTGTGGCAATGTGAGGCTCAATCTGGGTTTTGTTATGCTTAATCAACAACCTTTGATGCCTTTTGTAATCCCGATCAGAGTGGTCCTCAAAAGTATTATTTAATTATTTTAGCTATTTTAATTGAATTCAGTCCATGTTATGCCAAACTCATCACTGTGGCAAAATCCTATACCCGTGATTATTGTAAGCTCTTTCAACAGATTTCAAATTTAGCTCACAACCGCCATATTTTGAGATGATTGACCATGAGGCATTCCTTTTGCCATTCGTACGCATAGCCCTATCTTGTGCATTGTTATAGATGAAATTCTGTGTAGCAGAAATTATTGTGTGACTGAATATAATTATGTAGAATCATTAGATTTGGTTATCTCTGAAATTATGAGTTTTTAGAACGTTTTGACTTATACTTGTGATTAGAAGATTTTATTTTAAAAAAGAAGATTAGAATCTTTCTTTATTAGAATTAAAATTAAGACTAAGTCGACTTAGAGTACCTTTCATTGAAATTAGTATATGTAATCATAAATATGTAATTTTCATTAGATTATTATTATATGTGATTTAATCTAATTATTATAGAGCAGGTCTCTTTAATTTGCTAGTGTATGAAATTAAGATATGTAATTAGTATATGAAATTAAGACCTGTAATTATGCCCATTAATTTATGTATTGTGAGGGAATGGAATAAAGGTAATTTAATGTATTGGATATTTTCATAGGTTTGAAAATAAGAGTTTTAGATTAATGTAATTAGTTTGGTATTAGAATTTTATTATTAATGTTCTATGAATTTGGTTATGTTGAGAGAATATTGTATGGTATTGAATTAGATTATAGATGTGTTATTTGTCATTAGTTATAAATCATCATTTTATCTGAGTCGTGTTGCAAGTAATATCATTGAAGTATTTTGATAACCGGTTTGGGTTAAGATCTTACTTGTTAGAAACCCTAACCTATGGTTGGAATAGGTCAATTTAGAGGTTGTGCTATTTCAAAAAGTAACGTTGGTTATCTTCTTAGTCATTAAATACCATTGTCTAGAATAATGATCTTGTTAAGGTTTTATACTATTAATTAAATAAGTTAGAATAATGTTATTATTATCATCATTTGGAAAATTATAATCCTAGTCTTATGTTTTCTCTATGGTCTATTTGAATGACACGATATCTTAAACTGTTCTTGAAATCTAGTGCCTTAATGAATGTTACTTAAGTGTGTAGGTAATGCTAACATGAATCATGCCAATCTAGTAGACATGAGGTATATAACTTTAAGAAGATATTGAAGGGGTGACTAGTTATGATGTAAGTGCTTTTGTAGTTACAATATTAAGTCCTACACTGTAGATATAAATTCACCTTATGTTGTTGGATGATTGACCATGATTGGAATTAATGTACATTCTTGTAGACCCATAAGTAGTGCATTATTTCTTATGTTGCAAATGCAGTGTTGTAATTGAATTTTGCTGAAGGATCTTAGTTCGGTCTTTTAGATGAAGTTGTGCATTTAAGAGTGAATGTCGATGTGGGATTTTTGTGTTACAGTGGTGTCTAGTGTCTGTGTCATTGGGAAAGTTGATGCCAGAGGCTAGGAGGGGTAGTTGTGTGTATGACCCTTGTGATATTGTAATCTTGTTAAAGGTTGAACATGTTTTGGTCTTATGTAATGTTGACTTCCCTTGTTTATGGTTCATGTTGGTATGATACATTTGCAAGATGGGTAATGCCTTGCTCAAAGTACCTATTCTTGTGGTTTTGAACTCATGTTGATGTCATTTTCATGATGTGGTGGTAGAGTACTTAGATGTTGGGGTTTAGCATGGAATTAAATATTGTGTTGGTTTATGTAATTGGTTGAAATTTTTGGAGCAAGAGGACCCATGCCTTGCTCTGGATACATTTTGTTGAGATTTGTATGCAAGAAGGTAAATGCCTTACATGGTAGTGGATACATGTCGTTATGTCTTGCTTGATGGATAGGGTCTTCTAGATGCAGGTGGGAAAGTGGCTTCCAATGTGGGGCTAGTGCCTAAAGTGGCTGCCAGGATAACCCATTGGAAGTTGTTAATCCAGTGATAACTTAATAATAAATTTGGAGGGTTGGGGGGGTCTTTCACATTAATCAAGATAAAGTATGCCTCACTCATGGCTCAAGTGCTTGTTTAGGCTTGAGATGAGATGAGAAGGCCTAGAATGGCAAATTAACTGCCTTGTCCTCATGAAAGGTATGTTGGTTCTGCATGAGTTTGTATGGGGGCCAGCAGTCAGGAGAGGCTACCAAGATAACCCAGGATGGGGGCTGGTGCCTAGGAAGACCTGCCACGATAACCCATGACAAGCTATGTGATGACACTCCTCCCTATTGCAACCTAACATTCCCTCTTTGTTGTTCTTTTTTTATGTTGTGTGACTGCCTCTGGAAGTTCTGTTAGGTGTGGAAGTGATGTTTATGTTGCTTGTGATGTATTGTTGACCAGTGTTGTATTTGAGTCATGTGTAGTCCTTGCACATGTTAGTCTTTTATCTTCTTATTTGTTGTTGCTACGGAACCTTATGTTATCTCCTAGAACAGGGGTTGGACCTTAGGGTTCCACATGGTCGGGTGGTTGTGCTTCTTTCTCCATTGGTTTTCCCTTGCTTTTGTTTGTGTGCGAGAAGGATGGATCTTGTGATGTAGATTCCAGATCATGTACCAGATTGAGGAGAAAGTTATTTATACTCAGGTGCTAGCCTTGTGTATAAGTTATATCATATTGTATGCATTCTAATGTAATCAGGAAAGTGATAACTTTATGATGTAATGATGTACCCTCTTGTAAAGAATTTTAATATGTACTTGTAGTTATAATTATACAATCTTGTTGATTACTTATCTGATGATATGACATGGAAATGTATGTGTTCATTCATGTGATCCAATAGTTTAGAATTGAACTTTTGACGTTAGTTAATTCATGATGTTGTGAGATCCTGTTTATGGTTTGGTAAGTAATGCAGCTGTGGAACCTTAGAGGACAAGTTAGTTTAACGATATGTATTGGTATGTTTGACATTACTTTGTTATTTCTATCTTCTTAGGAAAAAAAAATTGTCCTGTTTATTAGCATAGTTGTGTTGTCCTCTGGGGTTTCCTGGTAAGGCGGTATAGGTCTAATCTGGCATTAAACATTTATTTGAGGAATTATGCCAAACAATTGGTGTACCCCATCCTATGCTTACACATTTTGAGGCATTTTATCAAATGGTTCACATGCTTGACCTGTGACATTTCAAATTTCAAGACATTTTTACAAACAGTTTGCATGCCTAGTCATTGCTTCCACATTTTCTAAAATAGCATGACCTTTCCTTATGTTTTACAACATTCTATCAAATAGTTCATATGCTTTGGAATGAAAAACAACTCATTGCCTTTCTGTTGTACTACACATTATGGCTTTAAGATGATTAACAAGCCATTTGGTTGCAATGCATCATGCACTTCTACAGATTGCTTATAGCCTATGCTATTAGGAAATCCTTCTTCAATGACAAAATGTGGTTCCTTATCTAGTAGGCTCCATAAATTATCTTGTACCAGGCCAGTCCTATGATTGTGTCTTGCTCCTTTGAAGTAAAGTAGAGTTTCTTGTGGGTGATCCTCAGAGATATTTAGTGTGGAAAGTGATGTGTGTAGCATATAATGACATCTTTTAGTAAGGACACTTAGTGTGTGTTGAATCATTCTAGTTGCATCATCACTTGAAGTTTTCAAATCTTCCATGTACCATCCTCCAAATACAACCTCAAGCATCAATGCTAAAGATATCTCTTCTTGGACATGCCAAATAATGCTTCATCATTTAACTCAATGCCTACAACATAAAAGCCAATGAAATACTAAGATTTAAACATTTGGATCTCATATCAAAAATATTGAATTTCAATTTTAATTTTAAATATAGATTTAAAATTTTAAATGTCATTAAATAATTTCAAATTCAAAAAACTTTAAATATTAAATTTTAAAAATTTTGAACTTAAAACTTTGAGCATTTGAAAAATTTGAATTGTTTTGAAATTATTATGAATGATTTCAATTAATTCCCTTAAAAGAATGTTAAGTCTTCGTCAACAAAAAGTAAAACCAAATGGTAAATGTGACCAAACAACAAAATATGATAGGCGAACAAGATGCAATCGATGACAAAATTTACAAAATGCGATAAGGTGAATGTAATGTCCCTCTTGTTGTATCTAAATTTAGCACTAATCTTTTTTGTTTGTTATAATTTTTAACCAAGGTTATTAAGTGTTCACTCATTTGTATACTTAGGTGCTCCTATCTGTATGAGATCGACATTTGTCCATATGAGACAAGCATCTATCCATATGGGATAGGTATTCCTCCAACCATCTGAGATAGGCATCTATCCATATAAAATAGGTATATGTTTTGGCCAGAGACGTAGACTTATCGAGATCAAACGGATCTTGAGTCACTCATTGAAGACTACACCCCCCTAATGAGTGTGCATCAAGGTCACCATCTTTTAGGAGTAAATATATATTGTTTGCAACCAAATATAAATCTTATTTGAAAGATTTAAAATTAACACAAACCTTAAAATTTATATCGCATGCAACAGAAAGATTAACGATATAACAATACAAACCAGATAAATATAAATGTTACCGAAGTTTTGAAATGTGGTTACTTGAAAGATTGCATAACTCCTTTTTAAATTTTTCCAAGGAGGAGTATATGAAAATGAAATAGGTTTTTATAAAGTTTGGGTAGAAGTGGTTCGAGGATGGTTAAACAGTTGGTTGAACGGTAAAGTAGTTGAACGGGTTGCTTAATTACTTCTTTTAATTTCTAGTTTTAGGTTTTGGTTTAGGTTAATAATAAATTAAAGTTGTTAAATTTAATTTATTATTAATGAGAGGTTTTAGGTTAAGTAAATAATAAATTATAATTAATTTATTATTCACGGGAAATGTGTAGAAGGGGAGGATTTAATTAATTTAAGTAATTAATTAAATCTCATGCAAAGGTAAGGTAGGTAAATAATAAATTAATTTTTTAATTTTAATTTATTATTTATGGAAGATGGTGCTAAAGGTAAACTAGGGAATAATTAAGAATATAGGATAATCAGGATATGGTCAAATTTAGGTGTCTACATTTTGCCCCTCTTTGAGACGATGTGTAACGCCCCGCTAGGAAACCCCAGAGGACAACACAACCATGCTAAAATAAACAAGATTTTTTTTTTAAAAATAGAATAACAAAGTAATGTCAACCACATCAATACATATCACTAAACTAACTTGTCCTCTGAGGTTCCACAGCTGCATTACTTACTAAACTATTTACAGGATCAAGAATTAACTAACATCAATAATTCAATTCTAATCTATTGCTTCACATGTAAGAGCACATACATTTCCATGATATAACATTAAATAAGAAATCAACAAGATCATATAATTAGTACTTCAAGTACATATACAATTTCTCATACCTAAGGGTACATCAATACATCATTCACACTATCACTTTCCAGATTACATTGGAATACTTACAATATGATATATTTGATACAAAACTTAGCACATGAGAATAGCTGTCTCATCAACTAGAACATAATTTGGAATCTACATCACAAGATCCATTCTTCTTGCACACGAAGATTAGCAAGGAAAAACCAATGAAGAAAAATAGCACTACCACCCGACCATGTGGAACCCTAAGGTCCACCCCTCCGTGCTAGGAGATAACATAAGGTTCCGCAGCAGCAATAGATAAGAAGACAGAAGATTGACAAGTACAAGGACTACACATGACTCAAGTACAACATGGGTCAACAAAACAACACAAACAACGTAAACAACACTTTCTCACTTAACAAAACTTCTAGAGGCATTCACACAACAAGGAAAGAACACCAAGGAGGGAATGCTAGGTTGCAGTGGGAAGGTGTCATCACATAGCTTGTCATGGCTTACCCTGGCAGGTCTTCCTAGGCACCGGCCCCCTTCCTGGGTTATCCTGGCAGCCTCTCCTGACCGCCGGCCCCCATATAAACCCATGCGGAACCCACATACCTTTCATGAGGACAAGGCAGTAGATTTTCCATTCTAGGCCTTCTCATCTCATCTCAAGCCTAAACGAGCACTTGACCCATGAGTGAGGCATACTTTATCTTGATTAATGTGCAAGCTCTCCCACCCTCCAAATTTATTATTAAGTTATCACTGGATTAGCAGCTTCCAATGGGTTATCCTGGTAGCCACTTTGAGCACTGGCCCCTCACTGAAAGCCTCCTCCCCACCTACATCTAGAAGACCCTAACCATAAAGAAAGACATAAGAACAAGATTCCATAAACCATGCAAGGCATTAACCTTCTTGCATACAAATCTCAACAAAATATACATCTAGAGCAAGGCATGGGTTCTCTTACTCCAAAATCTCAACCATAATCAAAGTGTAATCCAGAGCAAGGCATGGGTCCTCTTTCTTCCAAAATCTTGACCATAACAAAATTTATCCAACATAGTATTATATTACATACTCAACAATAATGAACCCCCAACCACATCATGAACATGACATCAACAAAATCACAAGAAAAGGGTACACTGAGCAAGGCATGGGTCATCTTGCTCAGTCGGCACAATCGCATGAACCATAAAAAGAGGGAAGTAAACATTACATAAACCATTGCATGAACAACCATAAGAAAGATTACATAATCCCCCGATCATACCCACGACTACCCCTCCTGGCCTTTGGAATCAACTTTCACTAGACACCACTGTAACACAATAATCCCACATCGACATTCACTCTTAAATGCACAACTTCATCTAATAGACCAAACTAAGATCCCTCAACAATGCTTTAGTTACAACACCACAATTGCAACATATGGTATGATGCACTAATTATGGTTCTTAAGAATATACCATTAATCCAACCGTGATCAATCATCTAACAAACATAAAGTGAATCTATCTTTACAAAGCAGAACAATAATATTCTATCTATGATAACAAAAGCACTTACATCATAGTTCAATCTACTTATCTTTAACAATTAGCTTAAACTTCCCCTTACAACTTCAACCATAGGTGACACATGTATACAACAATTGTCCAAAAACATTTATGATTCAGATTAAATTCCCAATGCTCATAGTTTAGCACTTAACTATCCCTTAATTTCTAAGTACTATTCTAATAGATCAGTAACACTAATATCTACCTTTATCCAAACTACAATTAAATTAAAATATCAAATTTGATATATATGTAAACTTCATCATGAATGTAAAAAAAACAAGATAATTTAGCATTCAAAATATTCATGATAAAATTCTTATCCTACTATTATTGCTCAAGCTTAACAAAGACTAAATCATTTATTTTCAAATCCTATATTCAAAATAATATCCTAAAGAAATATTAAAAATCACCCTCTATAAGCAAATAATTTTAAAAAAAAACAAAAAACTAAAATTATATTCATATTTTTCCTAAATTCAAACAAGATAAATTTTATAAAATAATTCAAGGAAATTTAAGACTAAAGATACAATTTTCTAAGAAGTTAAAAGATTTAATTGTAAATAAAAGAAATCTCAAATAGTCATGTTTTAATTTCTAATTACACTTCTAATTACATATCTCTACTTAATATTTAGTTTCTAAAAAAAAATGTTTATAAAAAGAGAACTGTGAGGAAAGGATATAAGACTATAAGAAGATTAACACCAAACTTACCAAAAAAACCTTATCAAATAAATCAGTTTAATATATTCTACTGAATGAATTCAGTTACATTCTAATATGAAAAATTTATTCTATATCCTAACAACTAATAACAATCATATGTACCAAAAAAAAATGTAATAATTACTATCCCATATGCATGGAGTTTAAAATAGAATCTTTCTGATTTTCTCTAATTCCATCTAAACACAAATTCTCATTTCTAATTTATATTTAATCTAACTCATATATAATCACAAATTTTACTTTAATATTAGGCAAGGTTCTATATTTATATAAATTAAAACACATATATAATCAAGGCTTAAATTTGACAGTCAACCTTGACTATCAAGCAATTTTTTGGTGACAATTATCTATTTAATAGTGCCTGTAAAATACTATGACATATATTAGTATAATATAAATTATATAAAAACCAAATATATATATCATCACAATCCTATATAAATTTTGACAGCTTGTCCAAAATCTCTCCTTTCATATAATACAGTCCTTTCAAAATTTCAGTTGT
Organism: Cunninghamia lanceolata; assembly: GCA_027924645.1. Classification (NCBI taxonomy): domain Eukaryota; kingdom Viridiplantae; phylum Streptophyta; class Pinopsida; order Cupressales; family Cupressaceae; genus Cunninghamia; species Cunninghamia lanceolata. Next base: position 8,354,509 of record BSBN01000209.1, read on the forward strand.
ATTTTATAGCTAAAATGTCTAAATACAGCTATACAACTGTCAAATTTAAGCCATGTATATAATAATATCAAATTTTTACATTTTTAAACTCATACTATGATTTTCATCAAATTTCATTAGATAAAAAAAATATACGTGAGACTTCTAGTTTCCTTGAAGACTTTCTAAGAACAAGTAATGAACTAAACTTTCTTATTACGAATCTAGCCATTTCTTTCTACTAATCACAATTTCTAAATTTATTCATGTCATTCCATTAATCGAAGGTAATCACAATCTTATAAGGAGATATGATTAAATAAATATCCAATAAATGCTAAATGCAAGAGCACAACAGGGTATTCGGTCTGGCATGCAACAATAAAATGCAAATTAACCTAAATGGTTCATGGACAAAGGCACAGGAATCTTTGATCAAGTTCAACACATCGTTTACGGAGTAAATGCACATTTTGCAAGATGGATTTGCGGTAAAGACATTAGAAAATAATTAGCAAATGTGATTTTTGTATGGATTGACAAAATGTCTCAAAATAATGACAATGATTGCAGAAATAAATTCTCAGATGCAACATTTTTATTGGGTCGACAGATGCCTCAAAGGAAAAAACGGTTGCAGAAATCTCAAAATGGATTTGTTAAAAAGGTTTTAGAGATAATCGGCAATGGCAATTTTAGGAGGTGCATTAATTTTACCATGCATACTAATTATTTCTGACAAAATGGCTTAGAATGGGATAAGGATTTCTAATTACTCAATATGGTAGCATACGCCCAGGTGAATTATTTTATGAGAAGGCATTAGAATCATTCAAATAAATGTGAATCTCTGGAATCCACAGCGCAAGGAAAATTATTGAGGAGAAATTTATAGGCTTTGGCTAAAGCATATTCGCAAATATAAGTTGATTTCTGCAACTTTGTAGCACCTTCCCAGATGACACACGTTGGGGTTTGGATCGGTTTTTAAAAGAAACAACATCAAATAAGCTAAGTGAGGATAAAAGCATAGGCACACGTTTTGAATATATCAACCCTCGAAGATCATCAACCCCTGAAATGAAATACAAACAGGTTACATCCAGACATTAACAAAAAAAATAACTTAAGAGATTTCTAAGCAAAAGGGATATGATGGAATAGAAATTGGATTGGCATGCTAGCGTCCACATGAAGATCAATAGGAGCGATAGAGACTCAACACAATTCTTCATTACAGAATAAACCCAAATATGTAATGCTCATCTGATGGTAAGCAATATTTGAAGGATATACTTAAATTGGATTTGATGATCAAACATGGAGTAAGCATAAGCAGCAATGTGGACTATTTGAGAGAATGTCCCATAGATATTTATTCTCGGGTTATACAATGGTTATGAAACTTTCAACAGATGCAATAGACATGTTTAAACAATCTGAGACAGAGACCTTCTCCAGCATGATACAACCTAAGCATAAATGACAATGTTGATATAAACATGCACAACTATGGTTTAAACAGAAAGGTCAAATTCACCAGATGATAAATGACAAACATTTTGAGACACATGCACACCAAATGCAGAAGCATGCAATATGCAAAGAATGGTGATATAACATGAAAAGATCTCATAATAAAATCATCAAACAAAAATGACCACACAGTAAATTAATTCACTTTCGCAGGGCAAAGAACACATACCAGGTCTAAGTTTATCTCCCAATATCTCCTTTAACTTGTCCCCCACTTTTTCCCAGACTTGCCACCGATTTGCTTCCCAATCCATACCTAAAATTCTGCATCCTCCCCAAAACAATGGTCCCTTTTCTTTTTTTTTTCAAATTACACCCAAAAACATAAAATAGCAAAAACAATCAATTCGCTTTACCGTTACAACTACCCACTCTCTGAACTACCATTATTTCCAACCCACAATTTATCCTCCCGAAGATTCTTCAAATCTACTAATATCATAAATTTACCAAATTAGAGTTATATGATAGCTCAACAAACGAAATACACCCATAAAACTTAAATTACAAAGAGGATATTTTGAGATTACACAATAAATGAATTTATGCTTATTGCCATTAATGAAATATCACTAGTTTATGAATTAACATTTTGCATTAATATGACTCTACTAGCTTTCTTAATAATGACTATTTAAACAAGGTGGAATAGTAATTTTGATCTAAATAAAATAATAAATCACACGATAGAAACCACATACCAATCAAAACTGATAACAATGCACAATCAAACCATAGGGACGTACAATCATAACCAACCTGACCACACAGACAGGACACGGGACTGAAAACTTATCCTCTTCAAGGATGGTGACAGGCTGAGGGAAACCTTATGTTAACTCCATTCAACAATTCTCCATTAGTTAAGGCACGCTCAAACCTGCTGATTCAGGTGGAGTCAATGCCTGATACTTGTCCACTCAAACATACCAATTAGAATGCACATAATAGCCAAAACACTGGAAAGGATCTCTAACAATCGTATCTCATTCTCGTATGTCCATATGTTCAATGGTACGATGTTGCCCTTTCCACCTAACCTAACAATATACTACTGCATCATCTGACTATAATATTAACATAACAATATGCATTATTACTTACAAAAGCTCATGTTCCATTTTCATCTGTAGATTCCTTAGCTAGACTACCTACTTAACCAAGGTGAAAACGGAGGGGCACTACACGATGTTGTGAGGCAACGTTGTTTCAAAGAAGATTAAAACATAGGTTTTGAATTGATAAAATGGGTTGGATTGGATTAGATGGGGCTCATAAAAATGAAGGATTGGTAGATGATGCCCCCTCAAGAGTATATGTAGGGACAAAGGAGATGGATATGCTCTTGAAAAAGGAAATGAAGGGGAGGAGATAGAGTTATGCTAATTTAGTTTGAGCAACCTGATGTTTGATGTAGCATCGAACATTATGCACCAAGGTATAAAGACCAGGGTGACGATGTGTCAAATGCGGAAAAGACAGAAAGCCACTAGCAAACATATGCTTAAGCCACCATGATATGAAAGGCTATGATGACAAAGTGGCAGGTATGTTGCAAGGATAGATACAGATGCAAGACAAAAATGATATAGCACACACAAACAAGACAAGTAAACATGCACAAATGATTCAAAAACAAACAAGGTGATTTCCCCTGTCAAGATGAAAACTGATGATCAATTCGATTGATTGATGATGATAATGATTGATGACTGATAGTGTCTGGTTTTAGGAAATGAAACATCTCGTATAAGATGCTTGGTCTAGTTTCGAGAGTGTAACATCATGTATAAGACAATTGATATGATTGATTGATAGCATTGTTGATGTGGGAATGATTTATCCCAAGAACAACGCGAGGATTGTGTTGTTGATATGGGAACGATATATCCCGAGAACAACACTAGGATTGGGAATGATATATTCCATTGATGATGATGATGATGTGACCGATCGATCAGATTTACAAGGCTAGCAATAATACCATTGATGCAATTGGATAATTTAACTTGATTGATTAACTCGATTGGTATGGATTAAAGATTGATTTACATTTAAATTTATTATTTCTTGCAATGATTTGATTGTTTTGATTGATTAATTTGATGGATTGATTTGATTTGATTTTTATTACTTGAGTTTTTTGTAGATATTTGATTTTTTTTTAATTTTTGGTTTGTTTTGGATGTTTAGCATTGGATTGTGTATGGATAGCCATTAGATAGATGCCAATGACAAGGGAAAACCAAGCCAAAAGGCAAGGATGCTGATAAGATGCGGATGAGCAATAATGGATGCGATAGATAAAAGGATTGGATGGATGGATAAGAGGATGAAAGTAGGATTAAAAAGATTGGTAATGGGATAAATCTAGGATTGGATGGGTGGATAAAAAGGATGTGCCATAGGATAAATGTAGGATTTGGATAGATAAAAGGATAGAGAATAGGATAAAGGTAGAAGTATGGATGGATACAAGGATTAGCGATAGAAGGATAATGGATGGGAGATATATGATAGATGGATGGAGGGAATCTAGGATGTGATCTCCAAGGACTACGTCGCATAGGAATAACATTCCCCCACTCTAGACATTATGCATTAAGATTTGGCAAGGAGATGCTTATTAGGATGCATGATGGGGATAATGCTTGGAAGGGATGAATGGACTTAGTAGTAGATGGATGTATGGAGGATATTTCTTAGAAATGATGGGTGGAATTTGTGATATGACAAGAGGTGTCAAAAGCATTTTTCAACATTTTGCCCCTACTCTCATCAAGATCAAAAGAAGGAAGGGAAGATGGATGTGATAGATATGATGGGTAAGGATGGCAAGATAGGATAGAAAATGATAAGATAGTATATGAGATGGGATAGATAAGAGGGGATAGAGAGGATGGATAGGATGAGGTAAATGAGACAACATTCCCCCAAGTGTAAAGCACACAGATAATCACCTACACATGATGCTTGTTTGTTGGGTTTTCATCACGGTACTTATCCAAGGCACCATAAAAATGGTTTTCACCATTGGACGAAAGAATTATCTTTACTATTTTTTTTTATAGGGGATAGATGGATGGAATAGGTAGGGACTCAAGATTTTGTTCCCATAGCAAGATGGTAATGTCCCATGATGGATAGAAGTCACTCACATAGACTATGTCAAATGTCATTATGCTCATAGGTGTTGGTAGGGGATTTCATGAGAGAGAGATGGATTAAGTGGATGGTGGATTATGAAAGGTTCATGTAAGTATGGATAGAGGATAGTGGATTATGATGGAGATAAAGAGATAGATAGAAGGATTTATGTAAAAGCATGGACCATAGGGATATGATGGAAGAGATAAGTGGGATAGTAGATAGAAGATGGGGAAATGGAGGTATGTGGGAATGTTGTGGAGTGGAAGGGAACCAAGACTAACGGTTGCACACGCCGAATTGGATTTTGAATCTTTGTATTGGAAGGGGGATTTGGGAGCAATAGAGATGTTCTCTTAGGGATTGTCTATTTAGGACTTTAGGGACCCAAATGGACTTATGAATTTTAATATTTTGTGATGGGGAGTGAGATGTTTGGGATTTTAGGATTGTGCATACTCCATTTAAATTAGGTGCTTTTTGCTTGGGGACCCAAACCATTTTTGTTTTGAAATTATCTTTTTGAGATGTACACTTGGGTAGCCTTTTTAAGTTTTGATTTCGCTTTGATTCTTTTCATGGGTTCCCTATGGTATGAGGATCATTAGGATTTTTTACTTTATGGGTGGAAGCATCCAAATTTTTATTTTTGAATCCCATAGGGGTTTTTGGGATAGCTTCATGTTTAGTCGATGTGTGCATTTGTTGATCATGTTTAAGAATTGTAGGGGATTTATAGGAATGGGATGTATGAATGGATTTGTGGTTAAAGTGATAAGGGGATTTGAAGATGGGAATATTAGGAGTTGGAAGGAGTAGAGGTAAAGTGGATGGAGGGATGTTAGGATTTGGAAGAAGTGGAGGTAAAGTGGATGGAGGTATGTTAGGAGTTGGAAGAAGTGGAGGTAAAGTGGATGGAGGGAGATGGATGGTCACATGCTTTTTAGGTTTGTAGGATAATGTAGGAGGGATGGAAACATATGTTTTAGGGGTATGATAGGCTACATGGGTTTTGGAATTGAAGGATGTGGATTTAGGAGGCATGGAGGTAGTACCAACATCTTGATATTGTTTTCTTTAGGGTGTATATCCAAGGCCATATGATTGTGGAGGGACTTTGACATGGATAGGCTCCAAAATACCTTGTTCATGAAGGCCTAAGCATTTACCTTGATAGTTCATTTTTTGGAGTATGCGATGGACAATGGGATTATGTGTGTTTTGGACATTAGACTTGAGCTTATTATTAGATGGAGAAGGTGTGATGATAGACAATGGTTGCTTCTCTCCTAAGGAAGAACATTCATGAAGGTAGTAAGACCAATAGGATATGATGGTGGATTTGCGATATGGGTGATAGTGGATGACAAAGGATCATTAGGATCTTGATTATACTCATTATGCTCATTGAGATCGAGGCTATTTGTTTGAATATCTATGTTGACTTGGGATCCAAGTGTCTCATCAAGAGAAGTAGATGTTGTTGAATCAAGGATAGGGCTAGATGGAGGATGGACAAGAGTAGTTTGGATATCTTGATCATGGATAGTATGGGGACCATGAGAGGAAGGAGTGACAAACTCTTGATCATAGAAAAGATTTAGGTTATGGATAGGTTGAATGGAAGGGCTTTAATCTTGATTTGGATAAGGGGTTAATGTTTCCACATGCTTAGGACTAGACTCTTGACATAGCTCTTGTGGTTTAATGGAAGTAGAGGTTTCTTGGATAGGTTCAATGTATGGTGGGGAATTAATTGGGCTTATGGTAGGTGGATCTTCAAGAGACTTGAGAGTTTGTGGACTACAAGACGGGATAGTTTCAAGGATAGGGATTTGATGGCATGAGGGTGGTGGTTGATTCCTTGCTAATATTCAATGGATCACATCCTTCATAAGTATATAAGTGGATGGACAATATAATGGATGAAGAATAATGGAAGAAGGTGTAGGATTAGGATGCGATGGAGGGATAATGGTATTGGGTGTGATAGGAGTGGGGTTAGGATCGGGTGGATGGACAAGAAGATTGGATATAATAGGATTTGGATTTGGATTGGGTGGAGGGATGATAGGATTGGATATGATAGGATCAAGACTTGGATTGGGCTTAGGTGGAATATTTGATGGTTTAGACTTTAAGTGTGTTGGGGATTGGCTTAATGGATTAGCATTTGGAAGGTTGGAAGGATTATATGATGGAGGCTCCATAGGGATGGATGGATGAGGGGGACTAGTTGATGGATTGGTGTATTATTCCAAACTTGAGGTGGTATTTCCCTTGTTAAAGGTAGCATTAAGATGGCTTAAGGATTCTTGATCTTGGTGTGAGGACTGACTAGTACTAGCATTCTCATGATGTGAAGGATTTTGAGATGGATATTGAGGAATATTCATGAGATTGGTTGATGTGGAGAGACTAGGTTGGCATGATGATGTGGTTGACTCATGAGATTGGGATGTTGATGTGAGATTGGATGAACATGGTGATGAAGGGATTTATGAATTAGAAGGTTGGTGGACCAATGGATTAGGATCAAAATTAGATAAAGGTATGGTGGATGATGTGTTATATAAAGGTATGATGGATGATGTGTTATATAAAGGTTGTAGTTGTGGTTTTTGGGCTAAGATTTGTCGCTGTTGAAGGAGGGCATGTTTTTGTTGTCCATATTTGTTGTTGAAGATATGAGGTGAGGGGGTTTGGTATGTGTGAAGATGAAGCATGAGTAGGAGTTTTAACTTGTGATGTTTGAGGTAAAGTTATTGTTGAATAGGTTTGGGGTATGGATGAGTTGGTTTGATATGAGTGGTAGTTTGGTTGTGATGAAGATTTATATGAGGTGGATGGAGATGATTCATAGGGTTGGGGTGTTGATGTGGTAGGATGAGAAGAATGATCTTGTGAATCTTCAAAGATGAAGGTGCTATAGTGTGATGTCTATATTGCTTTCAAAGTAGAGATAGATCAAGATGACTCAATTACTTACATAAATGTTTTATTTTTGGAATAAATTCCTCTTCTTCTCATTGTTCCACATGTAAAGTTTCAAACACATCCCAAAATTGATCGGTAAGATTTTATATTCTATATTTTCTAGGGTCATGAGGGGATGAAGGTTTGTATGAATTTGGTGGGGATGACATATAGGATGGTGATGTTGAGGTCCAAGAATCTCCAATGATGAGATGTGCTAAGGACACATGATGGAAACAATCTCTAAACTTTGCCTTAATGGTATGATAAAGACCATCATAGATATGTCTAAGCTCTTGTATTTCTGCATATTCTTGGGGTGATATTGGGTTGTTGATGATCACAACTATTTTGACGAATGAGGATTGGACTTGGTTCAAAGATGATGATAAATGAATTAGGTGGGAAATGGATAGATTGGATGATTTGATCAATTAAAGAGGTTCTTAGGATTCACAATGACAAATGGTGACAAGAATGCACTTCAAGCACAAAAACACAATGTCTAGATGTTTGATAGGAAGTAGTACAATGTGTATGTTTGATAGCCCCTTAAGGCCAAATTTCCACAGGTCTAGACACAATCGAATACACTTGAAAACAATGCTTAATCTACCTAAGATCTATGGCCAATGGGAGCTTGTTCAAGCCCACAACTTGGAATCTCCTTCGATGCCAATGTAGGAACACCTAATGTGGGTTTATACACTTTTGTCTTTGCAAGAGAGGATAGGTAGGGGCCTCCAAGACTGGAAGGATAACCCAATCACCCTCTCCTCAGAAAGCCAACAAGTAGCTTATGCTAAGATGAGGATTTATGTCTCATCTAAGGGGAGCCATATGGTGAGTATCTTCAAAGAATGTATTCTCTTGCATTGAACAAGACACCAACAACTCAGTCAACAGGGTAGGCTTCTAACTTAAGGTGTCTAGTAAGAATTTGGGGAATTGACGCTTATTCATGCGGCAGTGACTCACTTAAGAGCCTATCCTAGCCACTTACATCAATCCTTTAAAAGGAAAGAATGGGGTTAACGTATCTCACACACAAGTGTATGGATACTGGGGAACTGTTAGAATAAGTATATGTCGCCAAGAAGTCTACGACTTTCACCTGAACCGTTTATATAGTAGGCCGAATTGAAAATACCACCTAGAGTCATCCCTTGGGGTGAGTACCTCTTTTCCCACCAAGGCAGACTCTTCTTAAAAGAAAAAGAAGATAGAACAATTTCTCTTACACCCAAGATCCATTGAGAGGCAAGGGGAGAGGATACTTTTGTTCTACCTTAGGATCTATTAACATGAAGTGTGCAAATGCACCAAACACATCAAACACTTAGATTCTTTCTAAAATGTTCCTATGTTAACATGCAAACATACAAAAGGGATCCTATAAGAAAATGTATTAGTAGTTTGCAAAATTTTGTGTCTTGGATGCATGAGAAGCTGCCAAAAAAAAAGTAGAACAAGATAAATGATCCTGCAAAAACCCACAAAATGTTAAATGCACAACAAGGTAAAAGTGTTTGTCGTTTCATTAAAACAAAAAGACTGAATTTCAAATGATTATGCCTACAAATTTGTGACGAATCTTGTCAAAATGGTTTGTTCCACAATGTATCTCTTTGAATCACCTTTCTAACACCTGCAAAATTGTAAAATCTGATGAGTATCGCAAAAGTTATGTTCATTTGAATGGAACGACCTTCAAGGGATAAAAACAAGCACTCTGGTGGTTATATTATGGCAGTTAAGGTTTTGATGCTTTCACATGCCGCAGTTTACTTTTCGGTGGTTAATTTTAATGTTATCTCCAACTCTTCACCTGTTTTCTGCTATAGTTTGAACAAATCACTAAAGGAATTATTTCTTGACACGGTTAAAGTTATGACTAACTTAACTGCCAAACATAAATTGCAATGATCATAGCTAAAACCAAAAAATTCAATGATTGCAACAAATATTATGGTTTATGGTTCGAAATTTGAACAACCATGGTTACTGTTGAGTTTAAACCAGTGAAGATTGGCTTCAATATGCATCATACACTAAATGAAATGCAAGCATCTAACTAAAGAGATTTTTCGTGACTGCGGGAGTTGCACCAACCAGTGAAGTCTTTTAAACCAATCATGGGCATTTGATATATCTATGTTTATTACTTCAGTTTTAATGATAGTAACGACCAATAGTGATGAAAAAAAATCTGCAACACAAAACATTTAATAGATAAATCAGTAGCTTTTCAAGTGGATAGTTAAATTCCTGCCCATAATATGATATTTGAAACAAACTGATGTCAATATCTACTAAATGCCTTTTGCTTAACAGGAATACACTGACAATAACAGCCAACGAGTTTAGAAAACCTTCTGGTATGAATTTCAAGAAATACGCCGATAGGAATAGGGTTTCAGTTTTTCTGTGCTTAATGAAATTGTTGCGAACACATTAACAAACAACTGATACAAATATCTAAAAAAAAAGATTTCCCTTTCTCTTCGCTCTCCCGTTCAGCTGACCTCAAAATCTTGCAATTTGATATGCTTGCCCATGAGAACAACCGACGAGTTTAGAAAGTTTTCCAGTGTGAATTCTTTTTAGGAGCTTCAAGGAATACGTCAGTAAAAACAAACAATGAGTTTAAAAATCATTTCTTGGCAGTAGTTGCGCCTATGGTAAGTTTGAGGAATGCGCTGATAGGAACAAACACGAGTTTAAAAAAAACATGAGTTGCTTTCTTAACCTGGCGTGAGGCATTTTTCCTGTTTGCATACGAAGTTCAAGGAATAATCAATGAATTTAGTAAACTCCCTGGCATCAATTGTTTTATGCGTTTCAAGCAATATGCTAGTAGAAACAAACGATGGGTTGCGAAAATTCTCTGCGTATAACAATTTAGAATTTGGTAAAAGCACAGATGACAATGAACGATGACAATTTAGACACAAACATTAGTCACAAATTTTAGTGACATATCCATGAATGAAAAAGATGGTTTATGATGGTCGTGATGGGTTGAAACGCTCAAAATGTCTCCCGTTGAGGGTTTTTGGAACAGATTCTCCCTGCTAAATTGAGGCAGTAGAATGTTAATGTTAACGCCGACAATTATTGAGTCTCAAAACAAATTTCAAAACCCTAATAATTAAAAGAAACAGTTAATCCAAGAAACCGATAGGGAATCTACTGGATGATGTGAAACTATGGAGAATATAATATCCTAACCGTATTGTCAAAAAGGCGTCAGCAGATCTAGGCTAAATCCATAGACAAGACCTCCATGAATATCACAGTTAAATGATAAGGTAGGCGGCTAATGATTTTAAGATCATGGCTAAAAGATGAACTTATAGACAACGATCAAACACTCTGTATGAATGTGATGAACAAGCAAAAGCTAGGTTGCAATTAAAAATTGAATGCTATGATTATCTGATCAAATAGAATGGCTTGAACTAGTTAAAGCATTCATTATAACCATTCAGTAAAAGACTTGTATTCAACAAACCTGCAGATAGCAACCAATGAACCCTGCAGGCTAAGTGATTCAACTTTTCTGAGACATTAAGTGTTATATGTATTTCTTCGTCTACAGAATGCTCTGGAATCGGTGATACAGTTGGATTTATGCCAGGAGGTAATCTGCACAAACTCACCAAAAAGACACTTGCAAAGCAATGGATTAAGGAGGGTTCACGTCAGGTTCACCAATGTTTGCAACCAAATATAAATTTTATTTGAAAGATTTGAAATTAACACAAACTCTAAAATGTATATCGCATGCAACAGAAAGATTAACGATACAACAATACAAACCAGATAAATATAAATGTTACCGGAGTTTTGAAATGTGGTTGCTCAAAAGATTGCATAACTCCTTTTTAAATTTTTCCAGGGAGGAGTAAATGAAAATGAAATAGGTTTTTATAAAGTTTGGGTAGAAGTGGTTCGAGGAAAGTTAATTATTTCTTTTAATTTCTAGTTTTAGGTTTTGGTTTAGAAAATTTAATTTATTAATAATGAGAGGTTTTAGGTTAAGTAAATGATAAATTATAATTAATTTACTATTCGCAGGAAATATGTAGAAGGGGAGGATTTAATTAATTTAAGTAATTAATTAAATCTCATGCAAAGGGTAAGGTAGGTAAATAATAAATTATTTTTTTAATTTTAATTTATTATTTATGGAAGACGGTGATTAAAGGTAAACTAGGGAATAATTAGCAATAAATAGGATAATCAGGATATGGTCAAATATATATATATATATATATATATATATATATATATATATATATTAATGGCTTGAGTTTTGCCTCAGAATTTGGTGTATATCTCATATTTATCTTAGTGATTTCATCCTTATATTTAATTGAGTGATTCTCTTAGGCTAATAATTTAATCAAATGTTTAAGTTGATAAATCCATTATTTATCTTAGTGATTTCATCCTTATATTTAATTGAGTGATTCTCTTGGGCTAGTAATTTAATCAAATGTTTAAGTTGATAAATCCATTATTTTTGATCAAGGTGTAATATATATGTAGTTTTGGTTTCTAATCTATGTTTGATGTGAACTGTTTAGTGGAGGTACGTAGCCCTTTCTAGGGCTCCTTTTCCCCAAATAGTTCCTCTTCCACTGCTACCCATTAAGGGAAGCATTTGATTTAAAAGTATTTAGTCACCTTGACCAATACTTGTTTGCTAATTTGTTTTATTTCCTAATCTTAATAGAATGAAACTTTCTTGAACTATACAACTATAATTCTATCTTTCCCTTTGATGATTTTGTTCCCTTTGAGCTATGTGAAGATGGTTCTATTTTCCTTGAAACTATATGAATCTAATTTCCTTGAAACTATATGATGATGATGGTTTTCTCAGTATGGAACTATCGTTGATTTTGTTCTTTTATTTAATCTTTCATTAGTTTGGTATCCAAGGAAGATTTTGTTGGCAAGAGACATTGCTATGCATGACAGGTGTTGTCATTTATGACAACTAAGTCTATCTTACTCATCTGCATAACATAATTTATTCATACCAGAAGTCAAAATGAAGATTTGTCTAAGTCTGGGTAGTCAGAAACAGAGCATGTGACAGAGTCCAGTATCTTGGTCCAGATCTCTCCGGAGGCACATCACAGTGTGTTGCGGATCTGAGGGAGTAATAAGGATTGTCAGGACTATCTAAATCCAGGAATTTAGCCTCTGGTGATGAAGGATTCAAAAGTTATAAACATCTGAGTATCAGGTTCTAGTTAGTTAGTACAGTTAGAAGAACAGGCTGACCTAGTATTTGATCTTGGTCTGGATGAAGAAAAGCTATTGGTTAAGTAATTTCTGATAACTAGTAGTATTGGCCAACATAATTGATGATTTAAAAACACAAGTTTTTGGTCCGCATTGTTGATTATACATGGATTCAGCCAACAGAGCAGAGTTCTTAACAAATGTTCTAAGTTTTCTTAAAGCTAACTACAGTTGATTGAATTTCTTGATGCAGATATATATAGCCGATGAATTTGAGTGTTTTGAGGTGTGTGTGAAAAAGGTGTGATGGAGTAAGTTCAAAAAAGGTAAAAAGAAGTGCGAAGATAAAGATCCAAGCTCAGATTATGGCCGAAGAGTGAAACAGGGCAGAATAATGATGAAGTGTGTAAGATCAATATTCTCTGCTTAACTGAAATTGAATTTCTGCATTTGTAGATGCCATTTCTTAGTTCAAACATTCTGTAATCTTCTTGTAATCATATATGTAGGTAGTGAGCCTCTTGGAGTAGTGAGCTCTGGGTAGTGTGCCCTAAAGGCATGTGCCTTCCCCATTTGTAATACTTTTAACAGAGTATAAATTCTTGTGGGTTAACCCCCACCGTAATTTTTCCCTTAACCAGGTTTCCAGGTAAAAATCTTGGTGTTATGTGTGTTGATTTGTTTTTGCTCATATGTTATTGATTCATGCTTTCATGATTATATCATTCATCTATTAATAAGTGGTAAAGAAAGTTTAGGTTGCAAGAAAAGATGAAAGTTTTATGACAATCGATTCACCCCCCTCTCAGTTGTCTACCCTATTTTCAACAATTGGTATTAGAGCGAGGTTCCTTGAAAGTGTTGGGAATTAAGGTGTCTCAACCTTGATAATTCCTTGCATTATTTTGATTGTATTTATTTATTCATTGCCTATGTTGTAAATTAATTGTAAATTCATATTATTATCTTATGGGATGTGGCACAGTGATGTGTCATCCTATATGAAAGATGACAACTTGTAATTTTGTCCTCACATGACAAGATAGGCATCCCACTTTGTGATAGGAATATTTTGCCATGTGTCAGCATCTTGGATGCTGTGTAAGGGAATATTGACTGAGACAGTCATGACAGATTCCTATGATGAAGTTATCAAATGTAAGAGTTAGAAATAGGAGATTCTATAACAGGTGAAGACATGTGTCGAAGAGCATCTTTGAAAAAAGAATCTTTGGGCACCCCAAGGTGGACTATGACATGTTGTAAGAGAATATGCTATTTATAGCTTGTGTATAATAGATTCTCTTACAGCTGTAAGTTGTAACTGCTATGACAGATTCTATGACGGTCATAAGAGTTGTAAGAGCATCTATCATAGCCCATTTTGGAAATAGGTGACCTCTTTGGAATGGGGTGTGTGGACAAGTGTCAAAAGCATCTTACAATGTTGACCAAGTGTCTATAGGTGTGGATTTTGGGCCATGAGGCCAAGTTGGACACCCATTCTAAGATAGAGGCAATTTTGCCTTGTATTTTCTATATAAATATGTGATTTAAGGAGGAGATGTACTACATATTTTATAGGTATTGTTATGCTGCTATATCATCTCCAGATATGAGTGTCAAAGACCATTGGCTCTTATTTGTATTGTAACCTCTTTGTTTACGTAATACAATTGAGCAATGTTTTGGAGTGTGGGGTTTTTCACCCGTAAGGGTTTTCCCCACATATATCTTGTGTCTCTCTTCTTCTATCTCACTTTCTTATTTATGTGTTTGCTGCAATATCTTATGTTAATGGTTTAATGTTGCTATAATAGTTAGGATAAATTTGAATTTACACTCTCGTCCCCTCATTAGATTAGTGTACAAAGCATTTTCCGCACACTTAGCTTCCTTTTAGAAAAAAGCCTAACAACTTGGGGAAGATCTAGGAAGAAGTTTCAATGGGTTCACTCAAAGAACAACTTCAATTGGCTTTAGAAGATCTTGATCAGTCCAAAGAAGAAGTAAATGAACTAAAAGTGAACCTTAAAGATGTTAATGATTGCATTGAGATGTTAAAATAAAAACTAAAAAAATGAATGGAAAGGAGAAAGGAGCTACTTCAGAAGCTAGCTAATTCTACTAAAGAAAATGGCATGAATGAAGCTTTGGAAGAAAAGAAAAAGGAATGTGAAAAGCTGACAAAAGAAGTTTCTATTCTAGAACATGAGATGGAATCTAGGGTGATGAAGCTAACCAAAGAAATTGAGGAAAGGAAGAAGACTAAAGAAAACTTGAATCAAACTCTAAAGGAAAGAACAAAAGAATGCTATAGAATGGACAGAACAATTGGCCACCTAAAATCTAAATTACAAGAATGCAAATATAATGAGGAGGAACTTGAAAGGCAAATTGTCAGTCTCAGACATGACCTAGAAATTGCAAATGAATACAAGGAGAAGTTTAAGATAAACTCAACTAAACTTGAAGTACTTCTTTAGAGTCAGAAGAAGGCAGATGATAAGGATGGTCTGGGATATGAGAAAGGTGAAATCTCTGGATCCAGTCAAAGAAATCATAAACCAAGGAATCAAAGAAACAGACCTAGAAAACCTCTGGTAAGACAAACTAATGCTCAAAGGTATCTATCTTTCAATGGAAATTGTTTCAATTGCAATAAATTTGGTCATAGAGCTACTCAGTGCAAAAGTAGAGTGAATCAAAATGGTCCATCTTTCTTTGGTCAATGCTTCAATTGTAAAAGGTACAGTCATAGATCCAATGAATGCAAAAGTATGATGAACTACTCTAACAACAAAAGAAATGTCAATTCTTTCAATGGCTACTATTTTGCATGCAATAGATTTGGACATATGGCTAATCAGTGCAAATCAAGAGGAAATCAATCAAATGGGCAAAGAAATGTTGTATGCTTCAATTGTAACCAATCCGGTCATATTGCAAGATTCTGCAGAAGTAGGAATGATGACAGAAAAGGTGGGGTAAATAGAAAATCGGATGAACAGAGACAAGACAAAGGCAAGGGCAAAGTTGATGTGAATGAGGTCCAAAATGAAATGAACAAAACATGGGTAAAGAAAGGTGAAATGAATGTTGACAATGGGTCCACACTAGAATCCAGTGCTGATAATTCCTCCAGGAATTGAATCAGGAGCTCTGGCTCAAGGGAGTTGCATTAAAAATATGATTCCCCTTGTCAGTAAATGGGTGCCTAAATCTGGCATGATGAATGAAGATAAAGAAACCTATTGCAGACCTGTTGGAGAAAATTTTGGAAGAAAAGAAGCCAATATGATTGATTATGAAGTAATTAAAGATTGACTGCATGAAGAAAAGTGTAACTAGATGTATTAGGGCAGAGCATTTATTACAATGACAAATTAGGTTTTGTGGAGAATAAAAATTCATTCATTCAATCATTTGGACACTTTGCATTCAAAGAGAACGAGTAGAAGAGCACTTGAGTTAAGATTTCAAGGATTTGAAGTGTGACAGGTGAATTCATCTGCTAACCTTAATTCTGTGAAGAAAAAGGTATTTTCTACAAAAACTTTGAACCTGTGATCTTTTGCAATGGCTACACTGTTGGTTGATATTACTGAAAGGCCTCAACCCAAATTCAAGAAGCATCCACACAAAGTAGTAGAAGTTGACCTGTTAGGTGCATTTTCAAGTGTCCTATATGGTGTATTGCATGTTGAAGATTAGGGTCTATATTCATGCGAACATAAATGAATTTTGGGACTCAAAGTTTGTAGATTTGTTCAAGAATTATCTAAGGGATGAAATTCACCATCTTAAACCTGAGTATAAGGAACTACATGATAAACATTTCATCTAGATTATAGGGTTTCCATCCTTTGATGAAAATGAATGGGTCCAGTATGTTTTAAGCCAAATGCATGATGAGTTTCTGTGGCTAATGAAACCCTTCAAGATCGCTAAGGACACCATCAAGGCTGTGACAAGGTTAAACTCATCCGGTGGATTGCCAATGTTGAAAGCAGTAAAGAATCAAATAGTAACTGATGCTACCAGTTCAAGGTTTGACAAAAGGGCAATGACAATCAATGACATTATTGATCTGGATGTTAAGTTTGCTTCAATGGTAATTGATTACAAAATTTATCACTCCAGTAGGGAGAACTCTATTTCTGGAATGGCCATATATGTTGCATACAAAATGCTAAGAGAGAATGCAGATTATGATTTGTGTGAGTTGTTGTAGAATCGGCTGATGGAAAATTTGAATAAGGTAAAGAAGGATAAGAAGAACACCTTCAAATATGGTACACTGATCTTATGTTTGTTCTTCTATTTCATGAATGAGTTGTCTGGTAAGAAAAGCATGTGTTGGACAAATGACAAACATATTTCTATATAGATAAGAGAGCACTTGAACAACATTGGTGACTCTAAAGCACAGAAAATGACAATCTGGGGTTACTTCTGGAATTTTTACAGTATGATGCATTCGAGGGAAAGAATTCCTAAATTGGTTGTTGAGAAATACCAGAATGAGATTTGCATCATGGTGGATACTGATCAGTGCTTAATGGAAGTAGTAGAACCTAGAATTGTTTGGATCATGCCCATGGGATATGAAGTAGATGAGAAAATTTTGGATACGTATGCTCAACATCTCTTGAGTAAACCCAAGGATGATTCTGTGGAGAGATTTGGGACATATAAGGAACTCAGTTTGAAACTGCATGTTGAGCTCAGAAAACCTGAAATCAAGAGGAAAGTTTAAAAGCAAGTAGAAATGTATGCTGAAAGCATTGGCATATCTAAGGAAGTTGTGAAGCAAAATAGAGAAAAGATAGAAAAATTTGAGAAGGAGATGCAGAATAAGAAACAAGGAAGTGCTCCGGAAGTCTCCACCAATCAGCCTAGAAAAACAAGAAGCTATGTTGATGCATCTATTCACATAAAACCTGCCAAAATAGAGAAACCAGAAGACAAACCATCCGGTAAAGATGGTAAAAGAATGAAGACTAAAGCATCCAAAACATATGAGAGCATTAAAGTTGATGAAGAAATAGAATCAGATGAAGTAGTAAAGGAGATAAAGACAAAGAAAGTAGAAACTTCAAAGACTACAAAAGATAAACCTTCCCAAAGTATGAAGGTAAGTAAAAGACAAAATACTGAAACCCAAACTAGAAAATCCACTTTGTCTATATAGAAGAAATTGTGAGTACTGTGACAATTCATGGGGATCTAAAACCCATAGTAAAATACTATGACACTTTTGATGATGCAAACAAGAGAATTTTGGAGGATGCCACAGTAAAATACTTGAATTTACATTCAATAGAGCTCTTGTGGAAATTTTATCTGAACTTCCTAAGAGTCTGAGTAACATTTTGGAAATGAGGAAAGAGGCCACCAAAGCTAAAGATTTGGAGTTGAGAGAACATGTGTTATCTAGTTTGTGTCCGGTGATCTCCAACAAAGAAGCAGATAAAATTTTTAAGGAGGTCAAGAACGATTCAGAAGCAAAATGAGGATGAACAAACTGATGATTGGAGATATTGATGAAGTTGTTAAAGAAATAAAATAGATTTTGAAGAAAGCACTAGAAAAAACAAGTTCTATGTGGTTATAGAAGAACTGGTTGATACTAAGAATACATCAATTCTGAATGATAAAGAGCAGCAGAGAGATGAGTAGCAAATTGAGATAGATGACTCCTTTGTTCTAGAAGAGGAAGCAATAAACAAAGAAGATGAAAAGAGGATAGATAAAACTGATAATGCAGGAGGTATTCAAACTCCTCTGGATCAATTCAGCAAAGTAGATACAGAGATGAATGCTGGAACAGATGAAGATGATTCATTGAAAAATAAAGAGCGTGAAACAGAAGAAGTTAAAGACCAAGAAGTAGAAAAAGCCAAGGACAAAAATGAAGAGGAAGAAAAGATTGCAAAGATTGAGGAAGAACCCAAGCAAGACAATCCGATTGATAGTACCAGTAAGAATCAAATAGATACATCAGCATATTGGTTAAGAGACACTGCAGAAGCAGTGAAGGAAATTTTGGAAAGAGATAAACAAATTAAAGAAGGTCAGGACATAATATAAGGGCCAATAAATTTTGATACCTTATCTCTGGTGCAGAAGATAAAATTGGCCTCCATTACTCAAGCCAAGGCCAGAAAAGATATTTTGAAGTCTCACATGGAAGACAATGAGCTACTTGGTCTTGCATCTAGGATTCTATAGAAAATCATGCCAACATTCTAGAAGGATTCATCTGCATCTTCCTCCGGCTAGTTGAAAAGTCTAATAAACTCTGTAAGTTCTCATTTTGAATCTCTTGAAAAGTCTGTAGAGGTCAAGGTTCAAAATGAATTCAAAGATAAAATATTTGATGCTTTGAAAATGATGATTGCATTAGATAGAATTGTGCTAGATACCAGTGTTAAGAATATTCAAAATGCTCTTACAGCAGGAAGGAAATGTATATAAATTTTGTTTATCTTATCCTAAAGCTATAGAGGACATTGAAATAAAAATAAATAAGTCTAAGAAAAAACTATCAAGTGTATCCCAATCTTTTGACCCCCTGACAGTATCAGTAATGAGCCAAGAATGTCAAATAATTAGCATGATTGAAGAGATAAAGAAATTATTGAAAGAAAAGGACAACATTGAGACAAGAATGTGTGAGCTCTAGGGACTGATTTCCCCTAAGTTGGAAGCAATGTTCAATACCATGACAGAAGCCCAAATTGTTGCTAAATCAAGTGATCCTATCGACTTGAGAAAAGCAAAGTCTCAAGCATTCATATTCAGTGGCCACATCTCAGTTTTGGACAGTATGAAGAAGAGTTGGAACAATGAGTTAGCATTGTTGAAGAATATCTTTGGTGATGTGTTCAAACTTATGTAAATAAGTCATAGGGTTGTTTGTATATATGCCCATGTACATAAAATTTTCTTGGTGAATTCTGGTATGTGGATTTTGTTGAGTTTGATGCTCAATTACAAAAATTGGAACTACTGAACCATAAGGCAATATTCACTCCTGGCTATAAAGTTGTATTGCATATACACTCCATTGTGAAGGAATGTGAGATTATGGAATTGTTACTTTCAAAAAGTCCAGCCTTTGCCATTGATGTCAAAGGGGGAGTGAAGAGTAGTGAAAAATGAGGAATCTAGCAAAGGGGGAGCATTGGAGAATAGTAAAAAGCATAAGTGTACTTTGTAAGGGGGAGTTGTTCTGACACTTAGTCATTTTTCACTAAGTGTTGCCATCAATACCAAAGGGGGAGATTGTTGACAGGAGACACTGCTATGCATGACAAGTGTTGTCATTGATGGCAACTAAGTCTATCCTACTCATCTGCATAACATAATTTATTCATACCGGAAGTCAGAATGAAGATTTGTCTAAGTCCGAGTAGTTAGAAACAAAGCATGTGACAGAGTCCAGTATCTTGGTATGAATCTCTCCGGTGGTACATCATAGTGTGTTGCGGATCTGAGGGAGTAATAAGGATTGTCAAGACTATCTAAATCCAAGAATTTAGCCTCCGGTGATGAAGGATTCAAAAGTTATAAGCATCTAAGTATCGGGTTCCAGTTAGTCAGTACAGTCAGAAGAAGAACAGGCCGACCTAGTATTTGATCTTGGTCCGGATAAAGAAAAGTTGTTGGTTAAGTAATTTGTGATAACCAGTAGTATTGGCCGACATGATTGATGATTTGAGAACACAAGTTTTTGGTCCACATTGTTGATTGTAAATGGATTCAGCCGACAGAGCAGAGTTCTTAACAAATGTTCTAAGTTTTCTTGAAGCTGACTATAGTTGATTGAATTTCTTGATGCGGATATATATAGCCTATGGATTCGAGTGTTTTGAGGTGTGTGTGAAAAAGGTGTGATGGAGTAAGTGCAAAAAAGGCAGAAAGAAGTGTGAAGATAAAGATCCAAGCTTAGATTATGGCCTAAGAGTGAAATAGGGCAGAATAAGGATGAAGTGTGTAAGATCAGTATATGTGCTTAACCAGAACTAAATTTCTGCATTGGTAGATGTCATTTCTCAATTCAAACATTTTGTAATCTTCTTGTAATCATATATGTAGGCAGTGAGCTCTGGGCAATGTGCCCTAAAAGCATGTGCCTTCCCCATTTGTAATACTTTTAAGAGAGTATAAATTCTTATAGGTTAACCCCCACCGTGGTTTTTCACTTAATCAAGTTTCCATGTAAAAATCCTAGTGTTATGTGTGCTGATTTGTTTCTGCTTATATGTTATTGATTCACGCTTTCATGATTATATCATTCATCTATTAATAAGTGGTAAAGAAAGTTTAGGTTGCAAGAAAAGATAAAAGTTTTGTGACAACTGATTCACCCTCCCTCTTAGTTGTTTGCCCTATTTTCAACATATTATATGTTCCTTAGATTTAAATAAATAAGGTGTCCCTTATTAACCCTTGGCGATTTATAGGGACAGTGTCACAGACGTTGTTGTTGCAGTTGTATTAGGCTATAAGTGTAGTAGTTCAAGCATGACAAGATTACCTATAAATGTGAACCAAAAGCATTATCAAATGCCTAGGGTTTTCAGTTTTCATATCTTGTTTAATTTGTTCAAATTAAACTAGAAAATGAAAGAAATTCAAAAATGTCTAACATAAATTGAATGATATTTCACTTCAAAAACTTAAAGCAAAGACCATTAAGGCTATTATTAGGATTAATTATATCAATTCATTGAGTTTGAAACATAATTTAACCATTTAATACTTCTATCAAAGTATAATAAGAAAATTAGAATTAAGATTTTTGGCTTATACTCATTCACTAATTAATTTAATTTGTCATGTCACAGAACACAATGTCACTAGTTTAATTAGTAACCTCTACTTTTACATTGGTGATATCACTATGATAAGGTAATACATATAATAATTAACTTGATTTAAAACTACAATAACAACTACAAGTATAAGATTCTAATGTTAAGTATATAAGATTGTGGCCAAGATATTAAAGTAGCTAAAGTGAAAGTTCATACCCATCCTTTAGATTATCAACAATAGTTAATTAAAGATTCACTAAACTTACAACAAGGGGAATTAATGGTATAACTTATATAGAATAGTTTGTGAGATTATAAATTTGGTGTTTGTTTTCTTAAGTAATATAACTATTAGTTAAACTATTTAAAGAACTTTAAACAAAGCTACAAAAATTGTCTTTGGATGATCATTTCTACAGTGGCTGATCGATTATAAACTTAATTTTACATTAGACATACCATACTATTACTTAAACATATGATTTAAATAGATAAAAATATCATTCATTTGCACTTCACATAAGAAACCTAGTTTTATCCTTAAGAGCATAATGTATACTAAGCCATTGATAATACCATTGCACTTCTTATAATCACTATTAAGTACTTTTAGTTTTTGGTCAAGAGATTGAGTATAATTAATGCTATTTAAAACTTAATTCTATATTCCTTAGCTAACTTATCTTCTAATAAACTCTAATAGAAAAGGGAATAGTTGATAGGTAGTAAAACTATGTGGATTACTGACATTGTATAAGGCATACTAGGATCCATGTCACCCTTTTGATCCCCATTCTACATCCCTCAATCTTGACATGAGTGTAAAACTTAAATCAATTATGACAAAAATATTATTTTATTTCTGTGTCCCCCAAACTTGTCTTTCTAATTAATTTCCTGAAGCATTCATATGTTTTTTATAATTTGTTAAATGGATGTATTTAAAAAGAGGGGCATTTGTACCAAACTAACTCAAAACTTCAAGTAACAACATGACTCTAACATAGGATTTATAAGCATGAACATAAAACTTAGTTACACAAACTCATACCCAATAATTCTTATTTATTAATTCTATTACATAAATTTCCCAAAGGTTATGTTTCTCAATTCCACGAGTGTACTTAGTCCACATTTAAGATCATAGAGTATCCCCTTGTTTTTTCATTCTATTAGGACTATGTATTACTCTTTTAAGTTTACATGAAATAGTCTTGTGTTACAACTACCAAACTAGAGTACAACCCCCTCGTTTGATATTTAGGGTTTTTAAATTACCTTAATTGACTTATATTCTTAACATCATTTTTATTTTACTACGCCACTTTCCAAATCTATACATTTGGGAGATTCTATCATAGTTTAAATATACCATAGTTTAAATTTTTTTTTATCAACTCTTTGAATTTTAGGTTTAATACAACCCGTGAGACTAGTGTAGCTTTTATTATTTCAGTCACATAAATTTTTTATTTCAATAAAATTATAACAATGATTGGTATGAGCCCTTATTAAACTATTCTAAATATAGTACAATTAATTCACAAATAATTCCTTCATACATTAAATTTACTAAAATTATATAAACATCATTCAAAACCTAATCACAGAGGAATTTGTCCAATTCCCTTATGCTTGGCAAGAATTTACATGTTATTTTTGGGAGAGACTCCATTGTTAAGATAGCATCATGTATTGTAATTTATTATAAAAAACTATATTACTATATGTTAGAATTAGGGCTGACAACTGAGAGGGGGGGTGAATCAGTTGTCTTAAAACTTTAATACTTGCTACAGTTAATTCTTCTTTACCACTTCTTAACAGATTAATGATATAAGCAAGAATCAATAACACATGAGCAGAAACACAAATAACATACTTGACACCAAGATTTTTAATGTGGAAACCCAGTTAAGGGAAAAACCACAGTGGGGGTTAACCCACAAAGATTATACTCTGTTAAAAGTATTACAAAAGGGGAAGGCACATACCTTCGAGCTAACTACCTAGAGCTCACTGCTTAAAAGAGGTTCATTGCCTACAAGAATGATTAAAAATGGATTACAGATTGTTTGAACTGATGAATAGCATCTGCCAATGCAAGAATTCAGTTATGGTTAAGCACAGAATACTGATCTTACACACTTCATCTTTACTCTGCTCTATTTACTGCTCTGCCATAATCCAGACCTTAGATCTCTTCTCTTCCACTCTTTAATCTGCCTTTTTCGCACTACTACATCATTGTACAACAACATTCCTCAATACACTCGAATCCATCAACTATATATATCTGCCTCAAGAAATTTGATCACATTTCTATTGGCCTTATGAAGAACTTAACAAATAATACAAGTACTCTATTCTGTCGGCTCAATCCATACACCAATATTGATGCATACCAAAAACAACACTTGCAGGTCACCATACATGTTGGCCACTAACATTATATCCCATATGCAACTCACCAAAACACTTCTACTAGATCTGCACAAGGATCTAACACAAGTCAGCCTGTTCTTCACTGAACTGTTCTATCATATTAGGACTTGGTACTTAGATGCTCTTAACTTTTAATCCCTTTGTCACCAGAGGCTGAAATCTTGGATTTAGATTGTCCTAAAATTCCTCTACACTCCCTCAGATTCATAGCACACAATGATTAACTGGAGAGATCCGCTAACCAAAATACTGAACTCTACCATATACCCTATTCTTGTCTATCTGAATTGGACAAATCTTGGAACTAACTTCCAGTATGATCTAATACTGCACTGTCAATGTGTGGAATTGACTTAGTTGCCATCAATGACAACACATGACATGCCTTGCAATGTCTCTTGCCAACAATCTCCTCCTTTGGCATTGATGGCAACACTTAGTGAAAAATGACTAAGTGTCATGACTGACTCCTCCTACTGTGTACACTTATATATTCTTCCACTGCTCCCCCTTTGATGGATTCTTCATTTTCTTTCATTTTTCATTGTCTCTCACTCCCCCTTTGACATTAATGGAAAAGGATGGGATCCGCAAACTAAAATTTACACAAGAAATTTGTATACAGGGCCGCATATGTACAAATAATACATGTATTATATTTACATGAACTTGAGAATATCTGCAAAACTATTTTTCAACTGTACAAGTTTAGAGGCCCAACTTCTTTTCATGCCATCCAAAATTGAGATGTGTCCTCTTAGTAGGAATGTCTATGTTTCTACTTTCTTCGGATCTAAAGGATCACCTGTCCGAATTGCAACTTGAGCTTCTGATAAAGCAGTAAACATTGTTTCTAACTTGGGGGCAATCAATCCCCGAAGCTCACACATTCTCTCCACAATATTGCTCTTTTCTTTAACAAGTTTCTTTATTTCATTAGTCAAGTTGATTGCTTGACACTCCTGACTTACCAGAGAAATTGTTAGAGGATCAAAATTTTGAGATAGATTCAACAATCTTTATTCCCGCTCCTTTATCTTCTTCTCAATATCCTCAATAACTTTGAACCAAGATAGAAAAAATTTGTATACATCACCTCCGTCATTAAGAGCATTTTGGATACTCTTTATACTGATATCAAGTACCTTTCTGTCATTCCCTATTAAGCCCTTTAGCTCACTAAATCTCTTATCCAAAATTCATTCTAGACTTTAATCTCTTCAGACTTCTTAAAGGACTCAAAGTGTGTACTTACAGAATTTACAAGGATCTTCAGATTTCTGGAGGGAGAATCAGATGGATTCTTCTAGAAAGTTGGCATTATCTTCTCCAATATACCGAATGCAAGGCCTAACAGTTCACTATCCTCTATGTGAGATTTCAATATCTTTTCTCTTGCCTTGGCCTGTGTGAAAGATGCTATCTTCATCATTTGGAGTGGAGAGAGAGTATCTAGGTTGATTGGTCCTTGAATCAGTTTTGGTTCATCAAACTCTAGCATTTCTTTACTCAGGAAACTCTTCACTGCATCTGTAGTGTCTCTTGCCACAATTTCTGGACCATCTTTCTTTCCTTGAGTATTCTCAGTGTCAGCATCGGGACTATTTTGTTTGGGTGCATCAACATTTGCACCATCTTCTTCTGCTTTATCTTCCTTACCCTTGACTTCTTCTTCTTCTTGGTTCTTAGCCTTTTCTATTTCATGCTCTTCAATCTTCAATGAATCATCTTCACTTTGATCATCTGCTTTTGTATTCATCTCTGTATCTTCTTTATCAGAATGATCCAGAGGAGTTAGAATACCTCCTGCATCAGCAGTTTCCTCTATTCTTTTTACTTCTTCCCTGCTTATTGCTTCCTCTTTTGAGACAGAGGAATCATCCATTCCAAATTGTTGCTCATCCTTCTACTACTCTTCTTCATCCGGGACTGGTGTGTCATCAGCAGGCTCATCTGACACAACAAAGAACTTGTTCTTGTCCAATGCTTTTCTCAAAATTTGTTTAGTTTTTTGGACTATTTCATCTATTTCTCCAATCATCAGTTTGTTCATTCTTGTCTTACTCCTGAATTCATTTTTGACCTCTTTAAAAAATTTATCTACTTCTTTGCTGGAGATCATTGAACATAGAGTGGTTAACACATGTTCCCTCAGCTCCATATCTTTTGACTTAGCCGCTTCTTTTCTTATCTCCAAGATGTTTCTTAAGTCTTTTGGAACTTCTGATAGAATTTCTACCAGTGCTCGATTGAATACATTTAAGTACTTGATAGTGGCTTCTTCCAAGAGTCTTTTGTCAGTGTCATTGTAAAGATTATAGAATTTAGTCAATGGTTTTAAATTCCCATCAATAGTGATTGTCTTGACAATGTTTTTCACAGAGGGAATTTGCTTCTTATCATCAGCCTCTGAGCTCTGCCTCTTATTTGTCTTCTTTCTTCCGAAAGGATTCTCTTTAGATACTTTAATAGCTTTAGCACCTATGGCCTTTAGCTCCTTAATCCCATCATCTGATTCTGTCTTTTCTTCATCCTCCTTTTCCAAACTATCATGTGATCTCTTTGCCTTTACTTTAGTTCTCCTCTTTTCCTTACCAGATGATATGTCTACCAGTTTCTCAAGATTGGTAGGTTTTGGGGGAACAGGGGTAGCAGTAGAGCTCCTAGTAGTCCTTAGAGTGGAGGAGGATTCTACCAGAGTATTTCCTTGTTTCTTATCCTACTTCTCCTTCTTAGTTTTTTCTATTCTTTCTTTGTTCTGCCTCACAGCTTCCTTTATTATCCCAATGCTTTCAGCATACATTTCTACTTGCTTCTGAGTTTTTCTCTTAATCTTTGGCTTCCAGAGTTCAACATGCATCTTTTCATCAAGCTCTTTATAAGTCCCAAACCTCTCAACATAGTCATCCTTGGGTTTTCTTAAGAGATGTTAAGCATACATTTCCAAAATCTTCTCATCAAGCTCATAACCCATAGGGATAATCCAAATAGTTCTAGGTTCTACAACTTCTATTAGGTACTGATCAATGTCCACCATAAAACAGATTTCATTTTTGTATTTCTCAACTACTGATTTAGGGATTCTTTCCCTAGAGTGCATCATACTCTGAAATTTTTTAAAGTACCCCCAAATTGCAATTTTGTGTGCCTTAGAATCTCCAATGCTGTGTAGATGATCTCTTATTTGCATTGCAACTGGTCTGCCACTAGTCCATTACACACCTTTTACTCCAGGCACTTCATTCATGAAGTAGAAGAATAAACATATAACCAGAGAACCATATTTGAAGGTTTTTTTCTTGTCCTTCTTGATTTTGTTCAAGTTCTCAATCAGTTGGTTCTGTAACAGCTCACATAGGTCATAATCTGCATTTTCTTTCCACATTTGATATGCCACATATATGGTAGTTCCGGAGACAGAGTTCTCCCTGCTGGAGTGATAAATCTTATAACCAATCACCATAGAGGCAAACTTAACATCCGGTTCAATAATTTCATTGGTGTCATTGCCCTTTTGTCAAACTTGGCACCGGTTGCATTAGTAATAGTCTGGCTTTTCATACATTTCAACATGGATAACCCACCAGTTGAATTTAACCCAGTCACAATTTTGATAACATCCTTTGTAACCTTGAAAGGTTTCAATAGCCATATGAACTCATCATGCATTCTGCTCAAGATGTAACGAACCCACTCACTCTCATCAAATGTCAGAAATTCAGTGACTTGTAGAAAATGTTTCCTCTCTAGGGTTTTGAATTCTAGTTTCAAATCATAGTTATCATCCTTTAGATGGTTCTCAAACAATTCTAGCAATCTCAATTTTCTAAATTCATCCACGTTACAATGGATGTATGCCCTAATATCTTCTACATGCAGTACTTCGTATGGAACACCAGAAAAAGAACCTAATGGTTCAACTTCAACTGACTTGTAGGGATGCTTCTTAAATTTTGTACAGGGCCTTCAGTAATATCAACAATAAGAGGAGTAGCCATCTTAACAGATTATAGATTCAAAGCTTCATAGAAAAGTACCTTTTTCTTCCACGGAGTTAGGGTTGATCAATTGTCGGTCGAATTCATTCTCCATGCTTCAATCTTTGGATTTTCAGTTCAAATGCTCTTCTTCTTGTTCTCTTCAAATGTAAAGTGATTCAAATGCTTGAGCGGGTGATTTTTTATCCTCCACAAAACCTAATTTGTCATTGTAATAAATGTGTTTCCCTAACTTCATCTGGTTACTCTGTTTCTTGATACAGTTTCTCATGAATTGCTTCGCAAATTGCCATATCCACTTCTTTTCTTCCGAAAATCCTTCCAAATGGTCTACAATAGGCTTTTCTACCTTTAATCATCATGCCAGATTCAGGCACCCACTTACTGGCTAGGGGAATTTATTTTTCTAAGTAGCTTCCCCTGAGCCAGAGCTCCTAATTTAATTTCTGGAGGGATTACCAACACCTAATTCTAGCGCGGACCCATTACCGTTATTCATTTCACCCTTTTTGACCCATGTCATGTTCATTTCATTCTGGATCTTATTCATATCAACTTTGCCCTTGCATTTGTCTTATCTCTACTCATCCAATTTTCTATTTACTAGACCTCTTCTTTCATTATTCCTACTTCCGCAGAATCTTGTAACATGACCAGGTCTATTGCAATTAAAGCACACAACATTTCTTTTCTTATTTACTTGATTTCCTCTTGATCTGCACTTATTAGCCTTGTGTCCAAATCCATTGCAAGAAAAATAGTAGCCATTGAAAGAATTGCCATTTCCTCTATTGTTAGAGTTATTCATTATCATACTTCTGCATTCATTGGATCTATGACCATACTTCTTACACTTGAAGCATTGACCAAAGAAGGATGGACCACTTTGATTTACTCTGCTTCTACACTAAGTAGCTCTATGACCAAATTTACTGCAATTGAAATAATTTCCATTAAAAGATGGATACCTTTGAGCATTAGGCTATCTTACCAGAGGTCTTCTAGGTCTATTTCTCCCATTACTTGATTGAGAATTTCTTTGTTGGGATCCAGAGCTTTCACCTTTCTCATACCCAAGACCATGCTTATCATCAGCCTTCTTTTGACACTCAATCATTGCTTCAAGTTTAGTTGAGCTTATCTTAAACTTCTCCTTGTCTCCATTTGCAACTTCTAGGTCATGTCTGAGAATGACAATTTGCCTTTCAATTTCTCTCTCATTGTCTCTACTTTATTATAGATCAGACTCTAGATGGCCGGCTATTCTGTCGAATTTGCAACATTCTTCAGTTCTTTCTTTTAGAGTTTGATTTAGGTCTTCTTCAGTCCTCTTCCTTTGCTCAATTTCTTTGGTTAGCCTCATTACCCCAGATTCCATCTCATGTTTTAGAAAAACTTCTTTTATCAGCTTCTCACATTCCTTTGTCTTTTCTTCCAAAGCCTCATTCATGTCATTTTCTTTAGTAAGATTACCTAGCTGATGAAGTAGTTCCTTCCTTTTTTCCATTGATTTCTTTAATTTATCTTTTAGCAAGTCAATGCAATCATCATCATCCTTAAGGTTCGCTTTCAAGTCATCTATTTCTGCTTTGGACTGGTCAAGATCTTCTAAAGCTAATTGAAGTTGTTCTCTGAGTGAACCTATTGAAACTCCTTCCCAGATCTTCCTCAAGTTGTTAGACTTATTTCAAGGAACTTGGCTCTGATACCAATTGTTGGAATTAGGGCTGACAATTGAGAGGGGGGTGAATCAGTTGTCTTAAAACTTTAATACTTGCTGTAGTTAATTCTTCTTTACCACTTCTTAATAGATTAATGATATAAGCAAGAATCAATAACACATGAGCAGAAACACAAATAACATACTTGACACCAAGATTTTTAATGTGGAAACCTGGTTAAGGGAAAAACCACAGTGGGGGTTAACCCACAAAGATTATACTATGTTAAAAGTATTACAAAAGGGGAAGGCGCATGCCTTCAGGCTCACTGCCTACAAGAATGATTACAAATGGATTATAGATTGTTTGAACTGATGAATAGCATCTACCAATGCAAGAATTTAGTTCCAGTTAAGCACAAAATACTGATCTTACACACTTCATCTTTACTCTATCCTGTTTACTGCTCTGCCATAATCCAGACCTTAGATCTCTTCTCTTCTGCTCTTTAATCTACCTTTTTCACACTACTACATCATCACACAACAACATTCCTCAATACACTCAAATCCATCAACTATATGTATCTACCTCAAAAAATTCAATCACTTTTCTATCGGCCTTATGAAGAACTTAACGAACAATACAAGTACTCTATTTTGTCGGCCGAATCCATACACCAATATTGATGCATACTAGAAATAACACTTGTAGGTCACCATACATGTCAGCCACTAACATTATATCCCATACACAACTCACCAAAACACTTCTACTAGATCTGCACAAGGATCTAACACAAGTCGGCCTGTTCTTCACTGAATTGTTCTGTCATATTACGACCCGGTACTTAGATGCTCATAAATTTTAATCTCTTTGTCACTGGAGGCTAAATCTTGGATTTAGATTGTCTTGACATCTCTCTACACTCCCTCAGATTTGTAGCACACAATGATTAACTGGAGAGATCTACTGACCAAAATATTGAACTCTGTCATATACCCTATTCCTATATATCCAAACTAGACAAATCTTGGAACTGACTTCTGGTATGATCTGATACTGCACTGCGAATGTGTGGAATGGACTTAGTTTCCATTAATGACAACACATGACATGCCTTGCAGTGTCTTTTGCCAACACTATAGAGTTTTATTTAAATAGCCTAGGAAAAACTTTACCATAAAGTGATACTACTTAGCTTATACCATGATAAAATTTATTTTAAATAGTAACATAATCAATCGTTTTACACCTAAATTATTTATCAACAGATTATCACCCTCTCAACAAGATAAAAAGCTTCAGACCCAAAAGAGTTGTAGGTGCCATAAAATTGCTCTTGCACCGTGCAATTATGTATGAATGTAGGGGAGGGGGACCCATAGTGGGTCACCCTAACTTCACCCCTCCACTTGGCACACCACATCATCCGAATTAAAAAAAATTGCTTTATCGACGTAGACGATAATGTGGACATCCTAATATATTGTGCACACTGGAAATTGATTTGCCATGTGGATGACATGTGTCTTTGGTGGGGTCAAATTTCTAGCCATTTTTACCGTTGATCGCTGACTGGACACACCATACCCTGGTGGCGAGAAGTCGCATCGTCAGTTGTGCTTGTGATGTCGTGTGGCATCCGAGCAACTTGCCACCTTTTCATCACACACTCTCACATTAATGAGGCAAGGCAAATGCATTTACACCCATGTAGATGCATTTTCTCCACTTCCCTTTGCATTTCTTTGGTTATCGTGCCTTGGCTTTTCGTAGCTATGGAGTGTTCAATGCTCCCGTCCTTCACACTCAACAAACCCTTTGACACCATTACCGACTCTACTCTCTATGTTTGGTCATTGCAGAAGGCACAAATAGTGGGTCACCTTGGCGCTCCAAAGAAACCTGCATTCGCAACTACTCTATTGGTATCTCCTTCCACTTGTGGCTTCGCTCGTTTTTCCTTCGACCTTGGTAAGGATTTTTTATCCTGCTAAGGCAATGATCTTTCAAGCTCAAAAAATAGAGAAATTATCTACTTTTTTCCTATTTTCGTTTCTTTATGTGCTCGTAAATTGAATGTTCTTTTCATTTTCTGTCTACTTGTCTATTTTCAAGCTTCGGTATTCAAATGGGCTTTTGGTATTGAAATGGGTTTCCAAATGGGTTTTCTCCATTCACTATTGTCTATCTAGTTTTTTAATTGTGTCTTCTTGAAGTCATGAAAAGGGGTTATTGTTTGTCTGGTTGTAGTCATGATGACTCCAGTGGTTTCTCTTGCTGCTCGTGGCTTTGCTCGTTTATCTTTCAACCCTGGTAAGGATATCTTATCCTGCTAAGGCAATGATCTTTCTAGCTCGAAAAAAAAGAGGATTTATTTGGTTTTTTTTTGTTTCTATGTCCTATGGTTTATGCATGCAATATCTTAGTTTGTTTTTTTTGTTTGTAATGGGATTTCTCCCATATATTGATGTGAGTGGTCATAAATGGAAGGCTCTTTTTTATTTTTGGTCTGCATGGAATCATTAGGCTTCGGTATTCAAATGGGTATTCAATTATTTTATATTTGTTTGTTTGCAATGGCATTTTTTCTAGCTATTGATGTTTATAATCATATATGGAAGCTTCTTATGGTTTTCTCATTGTTTGTAACCATGAGGGTTCGGTATTAAAATGGTGTTACTGTTTATCCACAGTTTTAAAATATTTTTTGTTTTTATTGTTTGTAATGGCTTCGCTTGTTTATCCTTCGACCCTGACAAGGATATTTTTTATTATTTATATCATGGGTATTCCTATTATTTTATTTTTATTTTTTGCAATGGGATTTTTTCCATCTATTGCTTTCTGTAATCATAAATGGAAGATTCTTATGATTTTCTCACTATTTGTAATCATGAGGGTTCGGTATTAAAATGGGGTTATTATTTATCCATGGGTATGAACAATTATTTTATATTTTTTTGTAAATGCAATGGGATTTTTCCCATCTATTGTTGTTTGTAATCATAAATGGAATCTTCTTATGATTTTCTCACTGTTTGTAATCATGAGGGTTCGGTATTAAAAAGGGGTTATTATTTATCCATGGGTATTCAATTATTTTATATTTTTTGTTTGCAATGGGATTTTTTCCATCTATTGTTGTTTGTAATCGTAGATGGAAGATTCTTATGGTTTTGTCACTGTTTGAAATCATGAGGGTTCGATATTAAAATGGGATTATTATTTATCCATGGGTATTCAATTATTTTATATTTTTTTTGTTTGTAATGGGATTTTTCTCTATCTATTGCTGTCTGTAATCATAAATGGAAGATTCTTATGGTTTTCTCACTGTTTGAAATCATGAGGGTTGGGTATTAAAATGGGGTTATTATTTATCCATGGGTATTCAATTATTTTATATATTTTTTTGTTTGCAATGTGATTTTCTCTATCTATTGCTATCTGTAATCATAAATAGAAGATTCTTATGGTTTTCTCACTGTTTGAAATCATGAGGATTGAGTATTAAAATGGGGTTATTATTTATCCATGGGTTTTCAATTATTTTATATTTTTTTTGTTTGTAATGTGATTTTCTCTATCTATTGTTGTCTGTAATCATAAATAGAAGCTTCTTATGGTTTTCTCACTATTTGAAATTATGAGGGTTTGGTATTAAAATCGAGTTATTATTTATCCATGGGTATTCAATTATTTTATATTTTTTGTTTTCAATGTAATTTTCTCTATCTATTGTTGTCTATAATCATAAATAGAAGTTGTTTGTGTAGTCGTAAATTGAAGGTTCTTTTGGTTTTTCACTTTGTTCATGAGGGTTCTGTATTCAAATGGGGTTATTCTTTATCCATGTCTATTGATTATTTTTTTGGGTTTGCAATGGTTTTCTTCCATCTTTCGCTATCTGTGGTCATTAATGGAAGGTTGCTTTGTTTGGAATTCCATATCAATTGTATAATCTTGTTAACCTAGTTCAATATTCAATATTTTTTACATTTATGCATGTAACAAATATCCTATGGATTTGAGCATGGGTTTGTACTTTGAAAGTTCCAATGTTTTACCACTTGAACAGAAATAGCAATGGACAAGAAGGGAAAGTGATGAGAATGTCCTTCAATAGCCCATATAAAAAAATAGCAGTATAATCCAGACTTAGCTTTTATCAAAAATTTACATAGTATAGTAGAGGGAGACGTAGATTATTCATAACCAAAATACCCCATAACATTGTCAAGGGTAGTGTTCATCCAGAAGATCATCATCATTATCATTAGGATGATCCTCAGAAAACTTAGGATCATCACCAAGACCTGAGGAGAGGGAGGCCCTAGGTTGAGGGTCATGATTCAACAAAAAATGCATGGTGGCAAAAACTGTATTGACTTGCACTGAATAAACCTTCCCAAGAGCTATTTCATGATAGGCCATAGAGGTTTCCAAGATGCATGCACAATCATATTGGAGGCCATTGTTGAAAGAATTGTAAACATGCTTCATTGTTAGTTCATACCTTACCTTATTTTTGCTTGCATGGAAAGACCACCCACAAGTGCAATCCCCTAGAAAAGATCATAGTTTTAAACAGCAAAAAAAATTGTTCTTGTAATAAAAGTGGGTCATGGACAAACCTAAATGCTAGATGGTTGAGAAGATTCAAACACTGCAACAATTCCATGGCATTTGAAAGGAAAGAGGACATTATCATGGATGGGTAGTAAACCTTGGTAGGTGCATGAATTGTATTATCTCCCAGAACCTCTCAAATGGCATTGTCGACAAGCTCACTATCAATGATGAAGATCTATGCTAATTTATCATCTTCCAAGACTTCCTTTTTCTATGGAGGGAAAATGACTTGGAACTTGCCCATCATATAGTCCATTATACAGTCCTTGAGAACACACAGGCTAAAGAAAATGTGGAATGGTAGCAAGGTTCATCACTCCCACAAATAAATAGAATTGAAACAATCAATTACAAATGTCCTTTCCTTGGTAGTGACAACTGCAAAGTGGTGTAAACATTATTCTGAATGCCATGAGCTAGCAGAGGGGAAATACTTCAAGGCATTTGATCCCTTTGCTTCAATTCTTTATTCTCACTCATCCATGGGAGGTAAACTAAGAACTAAATCTATTTTTTTTAAATAAGATTGGTCTAATGCTTGTGTACATATTAGTACAGTATTGTTTTCAAGTTATCTGTAACTTTTAGTAGTGGGTGCTCCATTGTGGATCGGATGGCATATTAGTTATTCTTGATAAGTAATAGCTAAATGCAATTAGTTATTCTTGGTAATTTAGAAATGGGGGTCATAGAATTTCTATGTTTTGGTTTGGTTATATTTATACTACAATCATGATAGTTTAAACACAATCAGTACAATTTGGTTATATTTCAATGGTTGTTTCAAATACATTTTAAACAAATAAGGCAATGCAGTTTAATCAAAACAACATTTTTTCTAAGCAACTCACCACCTTTTTTTTCACACTCTTGCATTAAAAGATATTTGTGTTTAAATTGGATGATTGTTTGGTTTAAAATCTATGTTGTTTAGTTTAGAATTGAAGCTAAATGCCATTGATGTAGCCAACAACATACACTCAATAGAATTGTGCCATTAATCATGTGTGAGAGCCAAAGATTTGAAAAACTGGAAAATAAAAAAATACTTTTATTCACCAACTCTGTTGCTACAATGAGAGAAAACTCTCTTATATCTAAGAAAACAAAAAAATCAAAAAATCACCTTTTTTGGCAGATTTCGACAATTACAGATTTTGCCATTTTAGGTAATTTTACACGCATATCTTGAGAATCCATTTTTTTCCCAAAAACTTCCTAAAACTAAGGGAGGATGAAATGCCAACTAACATCCTAAATTTGAAACATGAGTTTCGAGTTATTAACAAAAACAACTTTTAAAAAACTAGGAAAAAACACTAAATTGCCATTTTGAGGGCTAAGATGAAAGTTTCAAGCCCCGAAAAAGTGCCAAGATGGGGTCCAACCGACTAGGGTGGGTTGGGAATCCACATGCCACCTCATAATGCATCCACTTATAAAATTTTAGCCCAAACTCACATTCGAGTCAAAAGTTATGACCTCTGAAAGTCCTTGCATCATTCTCCTCTGGTTGAAAAGAACGCAGCTCCTGCAACTGAGTGTCTTTGAACTACTGCCACTTGACTGGATCCAACCTCTGTACTTCCCACTCTATAATCCATGTGCTATCTGTTGGTGGCAATCTTTCCCACTGTACTAAATACTTGTTGTAATGTCCTTACCGAGTGTAGATAGTTTTCTTATCAAGAACCTGTATAATCTTTTCCTTCTTATGGGGAATGTGGTGGTGCCATGCCACATTAGTTGACTATCTTCAGCATCATCCTCACCATGGAATGCATATAAATTAGAAATATTAAACACGGGAGAAATATCGAGATCATCTGGTAAACTGACCTCATATGCATTATCATTGATCTTCTTTGTAATTTTGCAAGGACCAATTTTCATGTACTTCAACTTGTGGTATGTTCCAGTAGGAAACCACTCTTTCTCAAATATACCATCACTAAGTCACCTTCATTGAATGTTTGATGTCACCTACTAGCATCCACTATCTTCTTGTACCTCTCATTACTATCATGCAACTTCTGTCTCACATCTTTATGCAATTGTCGAAGGTGTTCTGCAAATGCTTCCCCATCATCATTGACCCTATCTTTCATTGGTAACTGTACCAAATCTAGAACACCCTTAGGATTCCTGCCATACACAACCTAGAAAGGGGACTTTCCCATTGATCTGTTAACAGAACTATTATAGGCAAATTCAGCCTGGGGTAATGTCATGTCCTATTGTTTTGGCTTTTCTCCAACAATACACGTCAACAAATTTCCTGGACTCCGATTGACTACCTCTGTTTGCCCATCCATTTGAGGATGATAGGCACTACTAAACTATAACTTGGTCCCCATTTTCTTCCATAAAGTCTCCAGAAATGACTGAGGAATTTGGTATCCCTATCAGAGGTAATAGTCTTTGGAACACTGTAGAGGAAAACTAATGTGTTGTAGACTTAACTAATTCAGGGGAAAACCTATCTGAACAGTCCACTCTATCACTATGCATTCCTACATTGAATTATTGACCGAGGAGCCTAAGCTTATGATGGTACTTGCAAAGTATATGCCTTCAGGGCTCATATGGTTCCTAAATCATTTTATCTTAACTTTAAACAAAGAAATGTACCTTGCTGGAATTGACAAAATTACAAAACAGTGAAAAAAGCTATAAATCCTAGTTGCTACAGGTACCTACAGCAAGGTCTGTAGATAACTATTACAACAGGGAAACTGTAGAATTAACTTAATGAATTGACAAGAATGAAATGACTAAATGCTGACCTCCAGAGGATTTGTAAACACACTAATATGCATTTGTTCATGAACTATATCTATTTGATCAAAACATAATACTAACTTGAATTCAAATTACGATTAACAGAAAACTAAAAGATTAACTGAAATGAAATAAACAAGGAGAGAATCAGTACCTTGAGTGGCCAACTCAAGAGACTGTCTTCCTTAACTGAAACCAAATCTAATCCAGATTCTACATATCTTTGTAACACATATCAAAGCTTAACTTATTCCATGCACAGAATCAACTCATATCAAATTATTCAACAATGAAATCTTTCCTGGCATATCTAGATTGTATTCCATAAATGTAACATGCTTGATTCTTTACACATAGAAAAGGAAATGATAACTGAACTCTACAGCTTGACTCTACTACCTTATATATATCATCTTCCCCTTACTATACAAAAATGGAGAGAGAGCCTTATTTATTAATTAATTGACTCTGATCATTTATCACGCCTAGATACTAGGTTGTGGAGTCAAGATCACATTCTTATTCTAACTAACTATAAGAAGAAGAATTCAAATCAAATTAGAAGTTTGATGCATGAAGAACGTCCATAATCATATTTGAAACAAATCCGCTCCTTAATTTATTGTTATCCATAATGCTCCATAATTGTCTTCAGTTGTCTCTGCATTCTTAGCCTTGAAACTCATACTTCTATTAACTCCTTTATCTGCAACCTGCTACAAATGCTCGATCTCATCATGACACGTCCAATTCTGCACATAGAATTAGTTCCCAAAGCATATACCACAAGCATTCTCCATGACTAACCATAAAAACATCTCATTTATACTTTTATACATATATGTATCTAATTCATTCATTGGATAATATGATCATCACATTCCATATTAATATTATAAGTTCGGGTCTTAGAAGTATAAAGAAGGTCAACATATCATGGTTAAATGTCTTAAATGATGCTATAAAAGA
The DNA here is from genome assembly GCA_027924645.1 of Cunninghamia lanceolata. Lineage (NCBI taxonomy): Eukaryota > Viridiplantae > Streptophyta > Pinopsida > Cupressales > Cupressaceae > Cunninghamia > Cunninghamia lanceolata. Next base: position 8,392,723 of record BSBN01000209.1, read on the forward strand.
AGTCTTTGAAGTATAAAAAGTAGCTTAAAAAGAGACTAATTCTGCAACCCATCAAACACCATGTAGTCGAACAACTTCTGAAAAAAAATAACTCTACTACCCTCATTGCATCATTAGTTTTATTACAAGCAATAAAATGAACCATCTTGAGAACCTTTCAACAATTACAAAAATGGAGTCATTACCTCGTTGAGTATGTGGAAGTCCCAACACAAATTCCATGCTCAAATATGTCCATGGTGCAGTTGGTACTAGTAATGGCATATACAACCCTGTATTTTGTGAATGTCCCTTAGCCACTTGGCAGATCCTATACCTTGTTACATACCTAGTTATATCCCTTTTCATCTTTGGCCAGTAATATTTATCTTCTATCAACGCTATTGTCTTGTCCTTGCCAAAATGTCCAGCCAACCCACTACTATGAAATTCTCTGATAATGTTTTCTCTCATAGAGAGAACTGGTATGCATAGTTGTTTTCCTTTAAATAGATACCCATCTTGCATAAAATATTCACCCCTAAAGTGATCCAAGTTACCAAATATTGGTGCCTTCAATTGTTCCACAATCTCCCAAAAATCATCATCAGACTCATACAAATTTTTTATGGCATCAAAACCAATGACCTTAGTTTCCATTGTGGTCAAAAGTGCAACACGCCTTTTTAACACATTTGCAACCTAATTTTGTTTTCCAGACTTATGCTTCAACACAAAATTGTAACCCTGCAAGAAAGAGACCCACTTGGCATGCCTACTATTTAAATTTTTCTGTGTGTTCAAGTATCTCAATGCAATATGATCTGTAAACAATACAAATTCCTGGGGAACTAGATAATGTCTCCAATGCCTCAATGCTTGAACAATTGTATAAAATTCCAAATCATAAGAAGAATAATTCTTTCTCACTTCATTCAGCTTTTCACTAAAGAAAGCTATAGGTTTTCCAGCTTGGCTAAGCACAGCACCTATTCCCACATGGGAGGCATCACATTCTACTTCAAATACCTTATCAAAATTTGGCAATGCAAGTATAGGTGCTTCTATTACCTTTTGCTTCAAGTACTTAAAGCTCTCCTCAGTATCCTTGGTCCATACAAACTCCCTTCCTTTGGTGCAATCTGTTATAGGAACTACAATACTACTAAAATTTTGAATGAACTTTCAATAGAAAGTGGCCAATCCATGAAAACTTTTTACCTCTGTGATGCTGCTTGGACTAGGCCATTCTAGAATTGCCCTGACCTTTTCTGGATCCATTCTGACACCATCTTTAGAAATGACAAAGCCTAAAAAAACCAAATTGTCCTATATAAACCTACACTTCTTCAAATTGGCATAGAGCTTCTCCTTCCTTAACACACCAAAGATGATCCTCAAGTGCTGTAGGTGCTCTTCTTTGCTGTTACTAAATACCAAAATATCATCAAAATAAACTACATCAAACTGACAAATGTAAGGTCGTAGTATAATGTTCATCAATCTCATAAATGTGCTAGGTGCATTTGATAACCCGAATGGCATAACCATCCACTCATATAATCTGTCACTAGTCTTAAAGGTTGTCTTCCACTCATCCCCTTCTCGGATCCGGATTTGGTGGTAGCCACTTCATAGGTTGATCTTGATGAAATATTTGGCCCCTACAAAGACATCCATCATGTCCTCCATACGAGGTTTAGGAAATTGATACTTGATGGTAATCTTATTAATTTCTCTTTTATCAATGCGCATCCTCCATGTTCCATTTTTTTGGGGGTCAACAATGTAGGTACAACACATGGGCTCATGCTCTCTCTCACCACACCTTTACTTATGAGTTTTGTTACTTGCTTATTCAACTCTGCATGTTGTGTTGGATTCATCCTATAAGCTGCTTGGTTGGGTAGAGTTGCTCCTGGAATCAAATCAATATGATGCTGAATATCTCTCTTTGGCGGTAGACCATCAAGTAATTCATCAGGAACAACATCAACAAATTCTTTCAATAGCTCTGCTACTTCTAGGGGAACTAAAATGTCTTCATCTTCACCTTTTTTCACTACTAATGCATAACAACACCTTGTCACCTTCATTTTTTTAACAAGATCTCTTTCAAACAACATGGTCTCACCTTTTCCTTCATGCTTGAGAGGCAACAAAATCACCTTAGAGCCCTCTTTCCAAAAGGTGTATTTGTTTTTCTCTCCATCATGTATATTCATACTGTCATGGCCTTCCCAATAACACATGACAGGCATCCATTGGGACAACATCACACCATATCTCATCCTGATAGATCTTCCCTATGCTAAACTTAATTAGGCATCTTTTATCAACAGTGACTTCATTTCCCTTTTTAAACCATGCAATGCAGTACGGATGAGGATGTTTTTCATAGTGTAAATTCATTTTTTCTACCATTTCTTTAGAAACCACATTTTCATAGCTACCTCCATCAACAATAACTTGACATACCTTGCCACCCGAAGTGCATCTAGTTCTGAAGATATTGGTTTGAAGCCATGAACCATCAGAGCTTTTGGCTTGTGTTTTCTCCTTCTCTAGAATCACCATTGCTCTTCTTATCATGAGACTTTCTCCCACATCTGGTGGAACCTCTAGTTTTGTCCCTTCCACTTCATGTTGTGTTTGAATCAGGTTCACCCTAGGTTGTCCTCCTTGATTTATTTCTTGCATGTTATAATTTGAGCATTCAAATGTCCTATGACCTTCTTCTCCACATCTAAAACAAGTGAAAGGCCTTCTCTGGTTTTCCCATCCTCTATCACTACCATAACCTCTACCTCTTTGAAATCCCCTTCCTCGTTCTTGATTTGGAGGATCTTGTCGAGTGTTTACTTATTTTTCCAATCCATGGGATGACTCTCCCTTGCCATAATTTGAACCTCCTCGAAATGGGGTTGATGTACCCCTTCTTCCTCCTCTATTCCTCTGATGGTATTGTCTGTTTTGTTTTTCTTCAACCTTTAGAGCCAATTGGTAAGCCTCTTCCATACTGTTGAGTCGATGCATGCTCAATTCATCTTGAATAGAGAATTTTAGGCCATTTACATATCTAGAAGCCATCTGTTCATTAGTTTCTTGATGCTCTATACGTATAGATAGCATATAAAACTCATTTGTATAATCTCGTACATAAGAGAGGTTCTGCTTTAAATTTTGAAACCTATGAAAAAGGGTTTACGCATAATCTATGGGCAAAATAAATTCTCTCAACTTCTCCATTTTATTCCATGTCCTGATCTTATCCTTGCCTTTCCTTGTTCATTCCTTTTGAAGATGATCCCACCAAATCATTGCATGACCCTTTAATTTGGTGCATGCGAATTTCACCTTCTTTTCCTCTGTTATGGATTTCTATTCAAAAAAATTTCTCATGTCATTCAACCAGTCTATCAACTCCTCTAGTTTAAGACTACCTACATAATCTGAAACATCTACCTTGACCCCTTCATTTTTCCCTTCTAAGGCCCTGAGCATCCTCTCTTCAAAACTCATGCCTTCTAATCCTTCTTCTTCATGTTCTGTATCTTGATCTGCACCTCCTCGACCTATCTCTTCATCGAATTCATCTCCTACTCTACCCAGTCTTTGGTTTTCCATCCGTGTTGTAAGTTCTGCTACTTGCCTTTGTAGATTTTGCATTTCTCTATGCATCTTTTGCCTTTATAGATTTGTAATTAATCTGAGTCAAAAGTTATGACCTCTGGAAGTCCCTACATCATTTAAACTTAAACAAAGAAGATCACCTACAACACTTGAGGATCATCTTTGGTCTGTTAAGGAAGGAGAAGCTTTATGCCAATTTGAAGAAGTGTAGGTTTATGCAGGATAGTTTGGTTTTTTATGCATTATAAATTCAAAATAGCAATACAGTTTAAACTTAAACAACAAACATTTGAAATCAAAACAGACATTGTAGTGATGTTGGAATATTAAACTTACCTGAATGTTGATAGAGCTGTGCAATTCCAAGCCTCCAGGAGTCTTGTGTATGGGATGTTGGAAACTTGCATTAGGAAATCTGGGGTTTATGTAGGAAAACTTGGAATTTTTTGTTTGTGATCTATGCACTCTCATTTGATTGGTTCAAATAGTATTTATTGCACTTCATTTGGATGATTTGATGGATGTCTATAAATTTGAATTTGGTATTAAATATGGGAGGTGATTGATTTGGTCGAATGCTTATTTGCTCTGAATTGGTTGATTTCCTTTAATGTTTTTTGACTACTTGATTGGTGAGCCTTAAACCTTCGATGGTGTGAAATTAATAGAGAGTTAATTGATTTGGTTGAATGCTTGTTTGAGTTGTTTGTGCTGGATTTTAATAAATTGGTGTCCTCTTGTTTTGACGGCTTGTTTGGTGAGCCTTACAACTCCATTTGTGGCCTTTTTTGCAGGTATTATTGAAAAGGGACTAGTAGATGGGCATTTATCACTCTTTTGAGTGCACTTGGGCACTATTACATTTTACTTGGGACTCCAACTTTATATATATATATATATATATATATATATATATATATATATATATATATATATATATATATATATATATATGCACTTTTGGGGGGACAGGTCTCTATGTTGGATGGGATATGTTATAATGACTAAATGTTTAAAACTATTTATTATAAGGCAACTTGGACCTTAACTTAGGTTGATCGCTGGTCATGTACTTGGAAGATATGGATGTTTATTTTTTAATATAAATGTTTTAATGTGGCATTTTGGGATGTGTTGGATCCACTTGTGTACAAGTTAAAATCATGTCCTTTGCATTTATGTTTTAAAATCCTTCTAAATCATTTGTCTATGCTACCTAATATGAATAAAAAAATACTAAAAAGTAAACAAATGTGATGGGAACATTGATTGGTACCCATATGTCCTATTTTTAGAAAAAAATTAAATATTTAATAGATCCCTGATAGCCAAGTAGTGGGCCCAGTTTGGTCAACTCCTATACCATGTATAGGAGCCCGACCCACTATTGAGCCCTCTCCCCTATAGCTAAAATAGAGATTCATGTTACGATAAAAAGAATCTGTTAACCGCTTAGAGAGAGCTCGTGTGATTGAGAAGGTGGCATGAAACTTCCATGGTATGTACTATGATTCGAATGGTAGTGTGTTCCTACCGTTAGCCATCTAATTGACTACAATATAAAGGAGGAAAAAAGAATAAAGAGTTATTTAAGTAATGTAGCCATGCAGGATGAACCTGCTTAGAAATTTAGGGAAGATATCTATCGGTTCATTCATTTAGCTATTCTTAAATATCATCTAATTCAACAGTGAAAAGTTAATTTTGGCTAATAAAAATAGTGTTGGGATTAGTGTGTCTCAACCTGTAGTTACAACGTGCAATTTCTATTTCCAAGGAGGAGTCAAGTTTGGAAGTTGCTATTAAAGGTGGAGTTATGCATGTTGGCACTTTCCTTATGATAAGGATGCCTTTTTTGGAGGTGCAGTTATATTTTACTAGGTGTAGTTTTGCATGTGCAGGTTTGGTAACAATTGGCAGCTGCATGTTTGCATATGTTCACACTTGGAATATATTGCCATTTTGCATGTTTAATGTTTTTGGTGCCTTCCATGATGCATCTTCAGTCTTGGGCGTTGGATTTAGAAAATGTCTAATTAATGCATTGTAAGCTCCTATTTATTGAGCACTTGTATATTGGAGAATTAGTTGTTTTTTGTTGAAGTATCGTTATGTTGCCGAAATTTCTTTAGAATCCTGAAGAAGTGTGAAGACTCCTACAAGAACATAGCTCTGCAATTATATTGTAACTTGTTTGTTGTTGCCGAATAATATAATTGAGCTGTGTTTTGGAGTGTGGGGTTTCTTCTCCCCTAACGGTTTTCCCCACGTAAATTATGTGTTATGGTTTTATTGTTAATCTGTTTTATACATTTTGAATGTGCATTTGATTAATCTATAATTGTTCAAGGGTTTTAAGAAATTTTTGCAACCCTCTCCTACTCAGATTGGTGTAGGAAGCATCTTCCACCCACTTGGCTTCCTTTCAAATAAAATAAATATTTACCATTTTTTATTGTAAATGAGGTGTAAAATTGCTATTAAGTGTTTAACCCTTAAAAATGGATGATATTTAAGTACAATACATTTATTTGACATGATTGATGAATGGAGGGTGGTGGTGATTAGTCCCCCATTTCTATGACCATTTTCTTGAAAAAGTAATGTACATGATATAACCCCACCCTTTTTCCTTAATACCACCCCAAATTTTAATGCCCCTTTTGCCATTTAAGCCCCCAAATTTACAAGCGGGGGGCTCAGAGTTTGGGGCCATAATCCATGATTTGCCCCCTTTTTCACCATAATCCACCTACATCTCTCTCTTCACCTTTGCTAGTGTCCTCTATATATCACCGTGTGAGGTATTCAAAAGGGCTGATGCCAACCATAATTTTGTCAGTAGTACCAAAAACTTTGACTATACGGTCTTCAGGAATTTAAGTGTGGGATTGGAATTGGCATTCAGGGACATTATTCAAAACTTGGGATTTTATTTGACTCATGCTCCTTGAAAGCAACTGTGAATCTGAATATGTTCTTTCTGTAGCTGTGAGATTTTACATGTGCCAAAAGGTGTTTGTCTCATTTTCCATTATATTATCTATGTCAAGTTTTCTCCAAAACTCAATTTGATCAGATGCATAAAATGATGAGATTGTCAAAATCTGCCAGCTGCTGAAAGAGAATTGTAGGCATTCTGTAAAGTGAAATTTTTGCATTCTTCTACATAAATTTGGTGTTTGACTTACGCAATTTGAAATTTCAAGGATTGTACTTCATAACAAAATGGATGGTGAAGGCAATCCATGAGGATGAGGTTTGGGAAGTATGACTTTGACATGGTTTTACTAGATGTTCTCTTTACAAGTTCTCAAAAAAAAAAAATGCAATTCAGGCATTTCCATTACAGGTTTTCCAAACAAAAACTGCAATCTCAACATTTCCCTTTCAAGTTTTTAAAACAGAGATGAAATAGCAATCTAGACATTTTGCTTGCAAGTTTTCAAAACAATATGAAAAGTACCCCAAAGAAGAAAGCCAACTCCTGATTCTTGACATTTCTATTGTTTCTCAAACCTACTCGTGTTTCCTGCTAATCTGTAAAGTGCTTCTTGGGCTGAGAAATTTGAAACAGACTTTTGTGTATATTTTTTTTTTTGTGGCGGGGGAGGGCAAATGAAGAAAGCAAAGTTAGAAAGCACAGGAGGACAGATTTTGGGCAAGGCTTAACATACTGAAAGGTGAGGGCAAAAGGGTTTGAATATATTTTTTCCAAATAAAAGAGAATCTATTCTCAGGCTGAACATCCAAATATGACACAATTTATAGCTATACAGGAGTACCCTCAAATTTCTAACACCATACCAGCACCAAAGAGGAGCAGCTACAAATAAAATATTTGATGTTGGAAAAGAAGTGGAAGAAGAATTATTTTCTTTTCTAAATATGTGTTCATTTCAGATAGAAGTTTAATAATGTTTTATTCAAACACAACCATAGCCAAGAAACACAAAATAATTTTAAATAAAAAAATCATACAGCTATATCAACACATTCAGGCAAGTTGGAATCACATACTTGGTTTTTCAGCTTGTCCCCTCAGCTTCTCCCTTTCCTTCTATCACTCTACTTAAACATCATCCACTTCAATGGTCAAACAATCAATATCAATTTTACACAGCATTCACAATAAAAAGTGATAAATATTTCCCCTATTTTTATTGGCCAAAACTGACTTTTGACTGTTCAATAATATTTTTACTAGTAATGGATCATGAAGGAGGGGACATCTATGACCAAGACACGATTAAAATAAAAATAATAAAATTGGATGGACACACAAAAGGGGTTAGAAAAGACAAAACACTAGGACATGGCTAGGGATGACATAGGCTAGGCAAAAAGAGGTCAAAATGACACAAAAAACACACACATGGGAAAAGGGGATAAAATGGTGGAAATGTGTGATAATGGTATGCAATATCATTATCAGCTCAAGACTGGATAAGGAGGAAGTCTACTAAAAGAAAGAATGTAGTGGCATAAATCATTAAATGTAAAGGATACACGGATACCAAAGGAGAGATATTGGTCTTCATTGATTGTTATCTTTGTTGTTCTTGTGTGGGTCTATGTACCTATTCTTGTACAACACCCAACATAAAAGTAGTCATTGTACGCTAACCAAAAGAAAACTAGACTACACAAACAAAAACAATGGGGAAAGGATGATGACATAACAAGAAGGCTACAATGACATATGTAAAGTGCAACATACTTTGATTTTCTAGATAGATGCATGTGAATGGATGACAATGTGGATTACTTGAAACTTTAACCCTTGTTTTGGGAGAAGGAATCTATGGAGATTCACTCCCTAAAATAAATTGAGGAAAACATGGTAGTGACCTACTAATGGCGATTGGAAAATGGATCCTTTTGCAACATGATCAATTGGAAAATTCTAGATAGCAACAGAAATTGAAAGATGGGGCCAAGCCAGGACAACAATGAAAAGTGCTATATGATTACTGGATTTTGGTTTTTTGATGATTGTTATGACATTTTTGGTGGAATCCACTCTATATAGCAAATTTGATGGGATCCACCCCTATTGGAAGGTTAGTGTGATCGATGTCATCGACTGATTGATTGAATAGGATAAACCTAGATTGGTTGCAATTTTGGACTCGGTTGCTTTGTTGAGGGAGCAAGTGATAATGAGCTTGATGAAAGATATATGCCCCCTTATGTTGATTGGTGAAAGAGCATAGCATGACAGAGCCAATCAACATAAGGTGAAAGAGAGTTGATGTTTGATATTGTTGGTTTGATTATTGTTTTTGCATTTATTATTATGTATTTGTTTCAATTTGTCTTTTGATTGGATGTTGTTGCTAAATGTTCATGAGGTTTGGTTTTGATTGTGTGGGTCTAGGATCACAAGGGAAGCAAGGTCTCATGCCCCTAAGTGATGGTGTAACAAAGTGGTGATCAAGGGGAACATCATGGGTCATACCCCCAAATGTGGTCAAAAGATTATGTGAACAAATAATGAAGGAGCACAAGGAAATTGCTGAAAAGGATTGAATTAATTTTGTGATGAGGCTTTAGGCTGCATTTAATAGAATGGATTAAATAATATATGGTTAAGCTCAAGAGAATATATGGGTGAACCACTAGAAATTAGTGGGTAAGTCCCTGGTGAAGCACAAGGAGGGGTTTTGGTGATTATTTTTCCAAAAGGTGGTCCAAAGATGAATTGCTTTGTGATTGGAAGATGGTGCGATGATGGCACTAGGAAATTGAACTGTGGTCAATGAAGGTCTGGTAAAGGTAAGATAGGTAAAGGATAACAAGACCAAAGGATCAAATGATAGGCATGATGAGGTTTAAGATAGGTGCCACATGATCATAGAAAAGATGCTTACAATAGGATGGTCAATGATATGGAAGAACTCAAAAGAGACAAAGTGGGAAAGTGAACAAACAACAAAAGAAATGTACCAATTCTCATGATATTGGTTGGAGTTAGTCCTAATGGTAGAAATGTATAATAGTGACTAAATAATGGATCATCATTCTCCAACTTTTAAGAGTGGGATGTGGCTCAAACATAAAACAGGGCCACACGTGCAACAAAAAATGACAAAATACAAAGGATGACAAGTAGTGGAAAAATGAGAAGGATGAATTTGGAAAACAAGGTAAATGGTGACTGTAATGTCAAAAATTGCATACCCTGCAATTTCACGTTATGTTTCGTGCTCACCCTGGCGTCCATTCATGTATCCTAGCCTAGGCTTATCTCCCTTAAACTGAATTCTTCCCAAAATCTATATGGCAGCCTTAACCTTGCTATCTTTTTGAGCACCTATGCCAAATTTGAGTTTATTTTCCCAAGATGAAAGCACAATGCATAGGCATCTGCACAACATGCTATCATCCTAATCCATACCACCCCTCAAAGTGCACATTACACTTGCATGCAATTGCCTCATAATGACTACTAGCAATCATAACGCTCCCACGAATGCACCCGACTATTCTTGGCATGTTTTGTTGAATTAAATCCAGAGGAATCCAGAAAATTAGTAAGTTGCATTAGTTATTGGAAGAAAGGAAAAATGTAAGATTTCTGATTAAAAGATCTCTAGACACACACAAAAATAAATAGGAATTTTCTAAGTATTCTCTTTTGCTACAACACCTTGAGCTATGCATACTACTAGTCTAGCTTTAAGGTATATTGATAGCTTTTACAATAATTGTTGTAATAGGTATCTATCTTTGCATACCTTTTTGTAGGTTCAATTCAAAGAAGGAATAGCTTGTGAGAGAGGTTTAAAGGTTGGAGCTTCTCTAGGGATTCCTCTAAGCTATTCATACCATTCTCTAAAGTTTATCTTCATCAAGAATTTTAGTAGGTAGCATTCACATTTGCTCTTTGAACTCCCTTTACAAGCTCCACAAGAATCAAGCTCCCAAAAAGCACTGTAGTCTGTAAACATGTCTCTAAAAAAGCACTACAAGTGGATCCTTGGTGACACTCTACCTCATTACTGAGTATTCCCTTGAATTTGTTATCACTGCAAATCCCATTTGTTTGTACCCAATTAGGTGCTACTTTTTACCATTTTATACCCTTGCCATTTGCATACTAGGCTCAATGTCATTCCCCATAGACCAAGGAGATACACCTAGCTTTCTCACTTGATTATTGTTTCTATTTCTTTGGCACACATAGAATAGAAACAAACATTATCTTTTATCATTTTGTTGCTTGTGGAGGTCAAAAGACCAAAACCGAGGGTTTAACCATTCTTGGCAAACTCCTTAGCAACCTTGATATTCTCTTATGTTCTCTTAGTGATAGATTGATTAAAGGTGATCAAATGTATAGAGGTTTGCTATGACTTGTTTCTTGAATCTTAATACATTTAATTGTTTGTATTTCCTTTGATTTATTTGTGTGACTTTGGGGATATTATGCTTTCCTTTCTTGCTACATATGTTGTGCAAGATTCTCTAAAAAACATACCTTGCTAAATAGAAAGCTATTTGAGAGAGGCAAATAATGACAAACTATACCTACAAATTGTATGACCCTATATGGATGATAGTGCAAAGCGTAGACGTCCATGTGATGTGCTTTTGTTCAAGGCTAAGACTCCTTCCTTCCAACATCACGTTATGTTCCCAGTGTCATTTCATATTTAGAACTTTATTTTTATGATTTAGTTGCACTATTTCTCAAAAATCTAAAAAATTAGTCACATCCTCATGTTGTTTGTAACTCTAGGTTGATTCTTAGGAATATTAACTTAGTTGTAAACAAATTCAATTAAGTGTGGAATAGGAATTAAGTAAAGCATTTTTTCCGCATTCATAGTGAAACCAATGGATAAAGACAAAAGGTAAGGCGAAGCATGACAAAGGGGTTCTCTCAAGGCATTCAAGTTAAGGATTGGACCAATGGATTTTAAAAAAATTTCAACTATTTATGTGCTAGGATATTCAAGGGATTTGCTTGGCCTGAGCTTCTTGTGTTGAATTGTTTTTTATAAGGCCCATATAATATTCCTGAGTCATCTCTAATGATGCAACTAGCCTTGGAGGCCCTCGAATTGCCTCTTGAGGCTTGATCAAAATTGAGTTTGAGTTTGGCTTGTAAAGGAGGATGCCACTTGATATATGGCGTTCATGGGGGTGGCAGGCTATGTGGCAAAATAAAGAAAGAGAAAGAAAAAATCAAGTGGCATCCTCCTCTACAAGGCAGGTTCAAACTCAATTTTGATGGGGTCTCAAGAGACAATCTAAAAGCCTCATAAGCTAGTTGCATCATCAAAGATGACTCAAGAAATCTTATATGGGCCTTATCAAAAAAACTTCTAACATGTACCAATAATGAAGTTGAACTAGAATCCCTTCTTACCGAGCTCAAACTTTGTGAACAAAAGAATATTGATAGCGTAAATATTGAAGGAGATTAGTTGAATTGCATAAATGCCATGCGAAGCAAGAAAATATCTAGTTGGAAACTAAAAAATATTTTTGATCATATCTGGTCGATCCTAGACAATCTACATAGTTATTATATACAACATGCATATAGGGATGCAAACTTAATGGCAGAATCGCTTGCTAACCACCCAATCATTATCGTTGACCGCAAGTGTGTATTGAGCCACATCAATGAGATTTCTTGATTTCATGGGCCTGGCCTGGTATGCCAGCATTTTTTGCACTCCTAACCCATGAATACTCTGGTGCTATTGCATGAGTTTAGTCTCCATCTCATTATTTGGAGTGGATTTGGGATTATCCATCCTGTCTCACTGTATATGACTTACACTCCTCCCACACACCCTACTCTGACGTTCTCCTCAGAGGAGGGATTATCCATCCTGTCTCACCGCAGGGTTCCAGAAGCTTCCTAAGTTGGAATGCATCACTCTTATCATAGGAACAATTGGCCAAGGTGACAGAGATTATCAAAGGCTTTTGTATATCATGCATAACAATTCTTGGAGGGGTGAGATGTATGCAAGCACTCTATTTAAGTATCATCTATTTCAATGGTCAAACAATCAATAGTAATTTTACACCTCATTCACAACAAAAAGTGGTAAATACTTGTCTTATTTTTATTGGCTAAAATTAACCTTTGACTATTGAAGTGGATGATATTTAAGAATAGCCGTATGCAAGTCAGGAGAGTTGACCTTGGTCTGTCATCCTTTCCTCAAATGGCTTTGTAATCTTTCTGTTTTTGGCATATATATAAAGTCTTATATTTAAATATATATACATATGCATTATAAACATTTTTTAATAAGATAGACACACACACACAGATATATATATAAATATCAGAAATTTTATGATAATATGGTTGTATGTAATATATTTAAAACAACCTCTAATATAATCTTTAAATAAGAGAATATTTACCTTCAAAGGCGTTCTAAGTAGCATCATGTGCTGTGTTACAAAAAATTATTTTGAGTCAGCTTTTATTTTTTAAAAACTAAAACTAAAATATAACTCTTTAAGTAAAAAAATTAAAATAGTTCTTAAATAGTTCTAAAGTAAAATAAAATAAATAAAACAACTCTTAAATAAATAAAATCTCTTAACTAAATAAAATATCTCTTCAAATAAAATAACTCTTTAAGTAAACAAAATCAAAGTTGAAACATTTTTTATATAATTTTTTTAAAAGATAGGTATGCTAGTTATTCTAGTACTTGTATGCACATTTATTTATTTATTTTATTTTACTAATGAGAGTATTAACTTTCAATAAGTAATTAATTTGTTTTATTAAAATTATTTCATTACAAGTAAATAAGTGCAAGGAAATAAGTTTAAGTTTAAATAAATATCAATTTACTTTCCCTCTATTAAATTTTTTATTCCATTTAACATTCCAATGAGTAGGCTAAGGTTTAAGTAGATGCTTCTATTTTCTTTCAAATTATTTTAAATAATAAGCTAATTTCTATTTTCTTTCAAATAAGTTTATATAACAAACTCATTACTATACTAGTATAGATATCTTAAATACAACTATATATAAAATACCTCAAGTTATAAAGAGTTATTTTATTTTATTTTAGAACTATTTTATTAAATAACCTACATAAAAATAAAACATGGTAGGAAAATAAACTAAAACTAGAAAATAACTCTAAGTAAATAGAAGAACTATAAAATAACTTTTACAGAAATAAAATCAAATAAATAACTCTTGAGTAAATAAAATAATTCAGCCAAGAGGCTACCTATAATGGCAGCAAGAGGTTGAGTACAATGGTAGAAAGGAGTGAAGTGTAATAGCATGAGCATGTTAACAAAAAAAAATTAAATAGCTAATATACCAAAAATAAAAATACAAACTAAATAAAATATATAACACATTAATAATAAAAATTATATATATTAAACAAGTGTCATGTAGTAATAATATGTGTTTTGTAGTTGAAATTTGTTCCTTATATTAAATATTTGTTTAATATTGATGAGGAAATGATTTATTAGTAAATAGTCTTCATAAATTGATTAGTTGATTTTGAGTTTGATTTAATATTTGTTTTGTTAGTATAAACTATAATGGAGTAAATAGTGAGTGTCTATGGAGCACGAGTAACGGAGGGGTTGCTCTTACTAATATAGGATTGTTGTTCTTTGAAGCATTTATAGATATATAAAGAGTTTCATGACACTTGTATGGTTGTCTTGTGGGCATATGAACAAATAAATCAATGGTAAATTTACCAAGCTTAGGTAGGGGTTGGTAGTCATGATGAATAATGACTACCATTCATTATCATACACAAATTTGACACATTGTTAGATATTTGAGAGGATATGTTGGGTTTGTGTGAGCCAAGGGTATCCTCTATGAACTCCAAATTGTTTAGAGGTGGGAGTAATATGACATAAAGTAAGTAGTTCCTACAATCTAATTTGAATGGGGAGAAAAATACAACTTATTTTGTCAATAAAAGTAACATTAAAACATTTAAGTGCAACATCTAAAGTAACATAATAATTCTATTAGAGATGGGGGTTGAAGAGAATAGCTTGCAAACATCTAAAGTAACATAATAATTCTAGATTAATTCTTCCTTGCAAATATTGAATAACAAGTTAAGTTAGATTCAATGAGAATTTCTTACATCAACTTAACAGCTACACACCTTTTCACATAGAGAGGACTATGGTAGCCATTAATTTTAAAAATAATAAAAAATTTAGAATGGTAATTGGGTAAAGTAAATTAATAATTGTTAATTGTAAGAAAATGAGTCTTTAAAATAGCAAATTTAATATCACTTTAATTTTTAGGTATATAAAAAATAGTGAAATGATAATTTAAAATGTATTTTCTTTTTAATTATATTCCAAATTTTATTTTATTTTTTGCTAAGCTTGTGCACCCTTGGGGGGATGCTCCCTTTATATTTATAACCAAAATAGTAACAGTATTACATCCATCTTTTCAAATATTAACAGTATCATCTGAAGCCAGCCAAACAAAAAGGTTCTATTGATTATCTGCCCTAAAACCCTATCCCTGACTTCTACCCTTACAAACTAACAAAATACATAATATTTTTTGAAATATTTACATATATGCTTTTTAACTACATATAGAAATATATACCAAACTAACTATGCTTACTGTATAATCCAAACCCCTCCCTCCACTTTGTCCTCTATTTCAGCCACCACAAACCAGTTCCCTGCATCGGTCGCTTCCAATCCCACCACCTGTTTGAGAAAGTTGATAGCCTTCTCTACTTTCATTCTTCTGCTTGGCTCTCTGCCCATCCTATCTGAAGAGATAAATGATTTCACCATTACTCCGTCCTGTTTCACTTTTTTGAAATCCTCTGGCCTTGGAACTCCATTGTCATATCTGGCAATTTCAATGACCTCATCCAAACATTAGAGCAAGCTTGGCTTTATGAAAGCTCTAGTCAAAACCCCAATGTCTTCCTTTGATTCACTAGCCTTGAATAAAACTGCAACAAACATTGAAGATATATCCATATTCACCCTATATCAATGCTCATTCCTCAAAAATTTGTCTGCTAACACCCACTAGAAAGCTAACAGAGGAATCCCAATTTTTGTCTTAAAAACTGATTGCAGTCTTTTTTCTGAAACAAGTCCAAGGAATGCCATCTGCCTATGTGAATTAGTGAGTCAGATTGGCATATCCATGTCTCCGTCTAAGCTTTCTTTTACAACAATCTACAAAAATAAATGATTCATCATTACACAAGTACTTCCCTGCCATCATGGGTGGCCAACCACCATCTCACCTCACTCAACATTATTACAAAGTATGATCATCTATGGCTATTTTACTATCAAATTTAACCACCTTAAAGTAGCTACCTTCCAATATCCCTTAAATATATGGTCTCTAAAAGGTCTTCGCTAACTTAGCGTTGCCAACTTTTTGATCGAAGAATAATTGCATCCTCATATCTATTGCTCCATCCTACCAATGCGGATGTCCATCTCATCTCACCCATCATTACAATGATGGCTCATTTTTCATTATGTAAACTTTCAATTCTTCCTTTAAGTTAACCACCACATTAGCCATCTTATTTGCCTCTCCATTTGCCTCTCTAAATATGTGATTTATTATATACTCTTCAAAATATCTTAGTAAATCTAAATTTTGATCAAGAAACGCCTTAAACTTCCAATTATGAATGAAGTTTCCTCTTACTACATTTATGACTAGGAGAGAATCCCCCTCTATATTTAGCTTCTTAATACCAAGAGCCTTGCTCAATTGGAGACCAATAAGAAGAGCTTCAAATTTTGCATGGTTATTTGTTGCAAAGTCCAGCCCTTTTAGAACTTTCCCCATGACTTTCGACTCCCAATTACTAACAATGCCACCAGACCCTACTGGGCTTGGTTTGCCTTTCGAGGCCCCGTCAAAATTTAATTTAAACCACCCCTTCTCTGGGGGAATCCATTTTGCATTATGTCTTGCTAAAAGGGAATCATCTCCCTCACCCCCATTAACAGGGGATATTCCAAATTTTATTTTAATTAACAATATTTTTATTAATTATAATTTTAATATATAAGATAAATTAAATTTAAATATAGAATACTCAATTAATAAACATTTTTTCTATTTAAGTATAAAATATATACATGAATTGTTTTATTATAAAACAATATTGTATGTAATAAATAAGTTTGCTCTAAATTTTTATAATTATTTTGATTAAATATATGAATGTTAAAAACAAATTGTGAAAACTTAGATACCTAAAACATTGTCTTTGATTCTATTAAAAGACTGAGATGAAGTCTCATTTATAAAGTCCCCAATTTTAACCAAACTAAATAATTATTTTCATTACAATACATGTAATTTGACTTAATCATTGAGATTTCCTTCTACATAAAGGCGAACAAAAAAATAGACCTTGTGATAGAAACAAGTATATTTATGAGGAGCAAGTGGATATTACAAAAGTGGTAAGCCAAATATAGTAAAAAAACATTAACCTAAATAATTACTTTCATTACAATACATGTAATTTGATTTAATGTCCAAAGCATTGGAAGCAAATCCTAAATATTACTCTAATGTGGTTTACATAATTAAGAAATCCTAATCATCCTAGACTTGATATTGGTTTTAAATTTGTAATTATTTTTTAGTGAAAAATAAAGCATTAAAAATTTATCATTTAGAACAATTCATCATGTACCATCGAAAAATTTGAATATTAATATAAAACCCATATAAGCTTTTGACCAAAATTTAAACCTTCAATTGTTAAATTTATTTATGAGATGTAAAAAAGTCTCAATGGAAGTTGTTTGTAACTGTTTACTTGAAGTAGAATGAATGAGGATCACCCTACTATTTGTTGGGTGTGAGGCCTACCATTTCATTCCCTTATGTTTGACTACTTTATTTTACAGTTGGTGACACATGTTAGACTTTTGGGACTATTGATCCCGATTTGCAGGACTATTAGACTTTATGCTCTACGTGGATTTATTATGTTTAGCATGATTATGATGAGATTAGACCTTGATATTGATTCACTGATGATGTTAGACATATGATTTACATTCTGATGTTATTGGGATACTATTCATGTGATTTTAGTTAGAGTTTTATTATGTGATCTTATCTTGGGATGGATTTTTGAAATGCAAAATTAAGAATTTAATTATGATGTGATTCTTTGATTTTTTATGATCATGTGATGATGAGAGTGTATGTTTCACTTTGCTTCGGCTATGGTATATACATGTTGGATTAACATTTCATTTGAGTGCGCGGGTGTTTCTAACTAAGCCACGGATATTCGGAGATCATCCCACACAGTGTGTTGTTCCTGTGTAGAGCCGATCTAGTTCCAAGAGGAACCAAGATCAACTATGTGATGTATGATGAATTTTTGTAATGTGGTTGTGTGATGTTAGTTGGGTTAGGTATACCCCTTCTTGTACTTGATTTTTGATTGGTGTTGTTAAGTGTGATGTTCTTTTAAATATTATTTTTTGGTTTTAATTTTTGAGACCTCTTTTTATGTGTTTTTACTCAACCTATGGTGCTCAAAATGGGTTAAAATTGACCCTGGGTTCTACCCCTAGGTTCTAGGGGCCATTTGGGCTTGTGTAACCTTAGGTAGACTTCCATTTGGTCACTTTAACTTCACCTTGAAGTGAAGTGACGAAAATGGAAGTTTGGGAGGGAGAGGATGAGTGGGTCAAACACTCAACCTCTTCATTTCCTCTTTCTTAGGTTGGGGGAGTCTTCAAGGCCTCTAATTGTGGAGGACTTAACTCGAAGCCTCTCCCACAATTGGTGAGGGTACCTTGGGGTTGTGTGGGTTTTCTTAGGAGGAGATGATTGGGGCACATGTGGTACCCACTCCTCCTTTGGCTCCACCTTTCTCTCCCACATGTGTGAGAGAGAACAAATGGATGGGAGAAAGACTTGGTGGAATGGGTGGATGACATGTGTCACCACCCCATTCCAAGAGTCTTGCAAGTGGTTGTGTGGAGGAGTGAGGAGGTGACATGTGTCACCTCCCCATTCCTCAAGGCTCATGAGAAGAGCCTATTTTAATCCCTCTTGAAGAGAGGGAGGGGGTTATTGAATCTTTTTCAATTTTTGAATTTTAGTTGCTTTTGGGGAGAAAGTTAGAGGAAAAAGGTTGGAGACTAAACTTGGAGAAGGAGATAGAGGAGCTCTACTCAAATATCTTCCATTTGGGCTTTAAAAGGTTGGACTCAAGGAAAATGCCTTTCCTTATGCTTTTTTTTCTTTACTTGTGTGATGCATGTGTGAGTTCTTGTTTGTATTTTTGCTTTGTGTTGTGGGAAAATTGGTTATGGGAGTTGTGAGAGCCTCTCCATTTGGAGAGAATGCTCAACATGTGTGGGGTGGGGGAGGAGTGATCCTCCTCAGGGTCACATCCTTGTTTTTGTGGGATTTTAGCCTTGAGGGCAATATGTGTGTATGACTATTTTGAAATGGCTTGAGAGCCAAGAGACAATTTTGTGAAAATCATGTTTAAAGTGTTGGCTTGAGGACTTGAGAAGAAATTGTTTTGGGAAGTAATTTGGAGTGACACTCTTGAGTTGAGAGATGTCCACTCCCCTACCCCATTAAACTCACCTTGGGTGAATTTTGTTATGTGAAAGCCATGGGAGTATGTTGTCTTTTGGTGTTGTTTGCATTTTTGTGATGTGGTATGTGTCACCTTGTGTGAGGATGACCTCCTAGCTTGGGGGTGACTCATGAGTGATTCAATGGTAGGGAGGAGAGCAATTCGTTGTGGTTTCTTTCCCTCTTTTTGTGTCATTGCAGGATTTCTTTTTGGAGCTTAGAGATGTTGAAGAAAACTATACTTATTTTCTTGTGTAGTTATCTTAAGCTCTTGAGAGAGCATGGCCAAGATAGGCCTTGTGTATTTATTTTAGTTTTCAAGAGAAGAGATTTTTGCTCTCTTGAGTTGTATGAACAAATATGTATTCATGAGTTGCATTTAACTTTTATGAATTTGGAAGTGAAAGTATATATATGTTGATTTTCATAAGCTGTGTATGGAAAGAAAATGTGTATTGTGAGTGAATATGTATGTTCAATTTTATTGGTAGGTTATGAGTTTTTTTTTTTAAAGAAAAAGAAATAGATAGTTGTTGTTTTGCTAATTGAAGCATAAAATGAAAATGATATTTCTCTTAGGAAAAAAAAATATAGACATTGCTATTTTAGTTCTAAAGAAATAAGAAAACTGTATAGTTTTAATCTATTTGCCTTTGTTTCAAAAAAAATATATACCTAACTGGACTATCTTTATCTATTTTATTTTTATTTTTTAAAAAGGGTTGTATTAGTTGGCTAAGATAAATTCCTTACCCACCTTGTTTTGTGAAAGTGTTTCCATCATAAACTATCTATCTATATATATATATGGAACTCAATGTGTATAAATACACACACACACACATATATAATATATATATGTATTCACTGTCATTATTTAAAAAAATCTGTAGGTGACTGTTTAAGTAGTATATATATATATTATAAAGTGTTTTTATTTCAAAAAGAAACTGCAGCTTAGATCGACGAAAAGGGTTAAGGCATGGAGAGCGATGGGGGTTTCAAACCCCACTGCCGCTGTTGTTATATGTAGGGAGTGTGGGGGGGGGGGGGGGGGGGGGGGGGTCGAACCAACACCCACACTCCACCATGGTGGGTGTAGGTGGGGGTTTGGCCCCCCCCACACTCCTTTTCCCTTAACTTTCGGCGCCGCCCCCCCAATCCAACGCTGATAAAAAAAAGACGTATGAAATTTATAACCCAAGAAAAATTTAAATGCTAGTAAAATCTAGGTACGGCAATGGCGGTGTTGATTGTCCATTTCAGGCATTCTTGCCTGCAATTCATTATATATATATTTTTTGTTTTAAAAAAAAAAATCCTCTGTGGAGGCTTACACAGAATGCCCCATAACCTAAAATATTACTGGTTTTAACACCAATTTGCATGGACATTATAAAAAAATTAAATTAAATTAAATCCATTTTGGAATGTGTATACCTCCGAGCAAAAAAGAGGGAGGTCCATGGAAGCCTCTTTACAAACCTGCAACATAAATCCAAATCAACAAAGAAGAGAAATGAGTAGAGGAGAGGGAAACCAAAGAGAAAACAAAATGAAAGTAGAGGCAATAGGGTTAGGGCTTTTAGTGTATTGTGCATAAGGAAACTATTTTTTTTAATTAGAAGGGATTCTAGGGCATGAGATATTTTTAAATTAGTTTTTTATTAATTCTTTCCCCCCTTTTAATTGTCACTTGTTATTTTATTTATTTGGGGAATTTAGAGGAAATTTGATAGATGGAGTATTATTTCATTGGTAAAGTTAATTTTTTCTGGGTATTGTTTCTATAGCAAAAGGTTATAATTTAAGTTCTCCTAATTAATTTTTTTGAGACCATTCAAAACATAGTGTATTAAATTTAAAGATCTAATTAATTGCTTAAATTATTCTGATGTGAGAACCATTTAATGCTTTAGACTACCCATCGAATATTTTAAATATCATAGTTTCCATTTTTGATCTATTTGAATTAAATTAATCATAGAGGTTAATGTAATTTTAATTTATTCCATTTAGTAGCGTAAATAATCTAAAATCAGTGGGATTAATTTATTGTTGGTGATCTTTAATCAAGGAGGTTAAATTTAACATAGATTTTAATTAGATTCATTGATTTTATTTATTTGATCTAGAGCATATTAATTAGTGGAATTAATTAGTTGTTTATCCAACCTAGCAAACCTAGTAACATTTGACCAAAAATTATTTTATTAGAATAAACCCTATGCACGCTGAGGCGTTATGCTGCTGAATTTTCCCAGAATCTAGGGTTTAGTTAATTTAGCAAATTTTAACCTTGCGTAGTGATAAATTATCAATTTCACAAAATTGACAACATGATATTAGGCCATTAAATTTATTCTTATGCTTTAGAATAGGGCTTTTGATTTTGACTTGTGTCAAAATCCTTTCATCCACTTAGGTAAACCTAGGGTCTTGATCTTCAATCCTAACCCTATTAGCGATGTTACTCACATTGCATTGACCCCCTTAGTCAGCTTTCATTGCATATGGGAATGCACATGTGATCGCAGTACCCCGTATTCGACTGACATGGTTACGCTTTACGCGTACTGCCACCGACCACATTGACACGTGCGAGGGGCTCTCTAGGGATGTATGGAATTTTTTTTAATATTTTGTGTCATAACCACATGACATGTGTGTTGCATGTCGTGACTGCATGGGAAATGTGGGCATGACATTGGGGTATGCACGAATCCATTTTCTATACTCCTAAGTCACTTTCAATCTATCTTTTGTATTTAAATGTTGGGACCACTGAGGTTGGAAGTCTGGAATCATGGTAAAATAAGATTCATACTCTTGCATCTTCTTTGCACATAGAATTATCAACTCCTCGAACTTGAGACCATATTTATTTAAGTTCAACCATTATGAATCTTATAAAAAAAAATTAATTTATTCAATACATAACTAAAACTAGATAAAATTTCTCTGATTCACATTTTATTTAACTTTTCAACTCTCAAAGGATTTTTCCTATTTGTTTTCAATGTGATTGTTAATATTTTAGGCGGTACTTATGAAACTGCACAATAAAAAAAACAATGGGTTTGCTTGCTTTTTCTTATACTTTGAAGTTGAGGTTATTTTCTAGTATTGGGGGAAAATCCTGAAATCTTTTATAGTGGTTTCTATAACCAAGTATACATAAGCTTAGGTTTCCAAACCTATAGAAAATTATCCTATGTGGGCACACTCGTTGCAAAAAAAATTAGTTTTAAAGATTTCAATGCAGATGTTAGATTATTAATGACCTTTTAACAATCTCTCGAATGCGTCCCTCTAAAAATGATGACCCACATATAAGCAATCTAAAGTTTTCATGAATTAGCAGGGGACCACATATACCTAAATTAGATATGATGATAATGGTACTAGTCTTTTTTTCTCTTTGAATAATGAAATCTCCTTTTTCAAGCCCGTGAAATAGCCTACACAGTAGAGACCACATCATAATATGCCAATAGATCTTCAAAACTATATCAAAACTTGATTATATGAAAGAGTTATTCTCACTGACTTAAGATGTGGATAATGGACTAATGCATTCCATGTTCATATTTTTAGGTATATGGGAGCATCCCCAACCATTTGTTTACGAATGACAAACCATATCCCATCTGCCCCAATCAAAAGGTTGTAGGGAACCACCTTGATCCTATGATCTTCTATATCCTCTTTGGGGCACTTAAATAGGCCTCAACACCATCCTGCTTTGTGTTTCAAAAAATCTTAAGACTTATGAATTAGTTGGTACTAATGACAATGATTTCTATACCTCTAAATATATCATTTAAATTGTTAAAAGATAAGCATATTGAGAATATAGATAACAAATGTTTGGTGCTTGTACAACTACAATTACAATTAAAAAAGATCATACTATTATTAAAATGCCTCAAATCAAAACAAAAATAATAATGTACAAACATTACTAACTTGTCGGGTTGTTTCCAATATCAACTTTTTTGACTTATTTAAAAGAAAAATAATGTAACAACAAAAATATTACTGACCTCTTATATTCATAACTTTGTTTCTCTATTCATAATAACATTGATACATTTCTTGTTTTCAATAATCCCAGTCGAAGAAAATAACTACTCCTTTAAATAGTTCCCAAAAAAATAATGAACTAAAAGTTGTTTTCTTCTTATCTTTAAAATAATAATTAGTTAATAATTTTACTATTTTTTCTACTTGAACTATAACAAAATATTTTTAAGTCTATATTTTGTATGGTTGAAGCATCTACACATGAGAAGAATAGAGATACTAAGAATAAATTAAATCAAAATATTATAGTCTTTTTAAGTGACAAATGTCCATATTTCCTATGGGTGAACCAACTGCACATTTCAAGAATATAGAAACTATTAATAACTTAAATTCAAATGTTATATTGTTTTTTAAATTATCTCCCTACCAAATCATTATTCTTTATAGAAATAATAAATGTGTTTAAACATTTTAAATAACATTTTTCAAACATATAATAATTAAAAGCAAATGTCTATATTTCATATGGATGAACCAACTACACATTTCAAGAATATAGATACTAGGAATAACTTAAATCAAAATGTTATATTGTTTTTGAAATTGTCTCCCTACCAAATCATTATTGTTTAGAGAAATAATAAATGTGTTTAAACATTTAAATTAAAAAATTTCAGACATATAATAATTAAAAATAAATGTCAATTACAACCTAAGTCACAAGGGTTCATGTTGCTTGATTTTGGTGAGAAAAATATTTAGTAGAAGTTCATCAATGGGTAAAAACTAGAAAAAAAATCAAAATTAAGTTAGTATATAAAATAATTAAAAATTATAAAACTTTCAAAATATATATAAAATATAAAATATAGAACTAAAAAACATAAATAAAAGATATAAGAAATAAAAGAAATATAAATATAATCTTTGGGATAACACGGATAGCTGTCAAAAGGGGGTGACCTAGTTCCCTTGAAGAAAGACCCCTAGTAGACGAAAACTCCTAAGCTTGTAACCCCTAGAGTCAAGGATAATCTCGTCATCTC
Organism: Cunninghamia lanceolata; assembly: GCA_027924645.1. Taxonomy (NCBI): domain Eukaryota; kingdom Viridiplantae; phylum Streptophyta; class Pinopsida; order Cupressales; family Cupressaceae; genus Cunninghamia; species Cunninghamia lanceolata. Next base: position 8,417,032 of record BSBN01000209.1, read on the forward strand.
TAAGGAGGAAGTTGATATTAGTCTATATTCCCTTAAACATAGCCCTGTCACCAAACAAGCCTCTGGTAAAGGGACGAAGAAGAGGAAAATGGAGGACTCTGTGGAGAATATCAATACAAATGTTTGTAGTAAGAATCAAGGGCATGATTGTTTAGGTGTATAGGTCCAAGAAGGCACTAACTAGTTTGTCAAGGATGTTGTGTTTAAGCCTTCCCAGACAAAAAGGAAGAAGGGTCGGTGCAACATGATACCCTTGATAAACAAGAGTATACTAGTATTGATGTGAAAAGATCGACAAGATTGGTTGGGGTCCCTCCCATGGACATGAAGGATATTGATATTTACATTGATTCTATGGAAATTTAACATGATAAAAGTACTCAGAGTGTCAAAGAGGAAGGTAAGACTCCTGAGGATACCCCCCCTAAAATTTGAGGGCACTAGTTTATTTGATGAGTCGTATGATTCTCTCCTCCCAGGATGCTAAAATGAAAGAGGACAACCAGAAAAATTATGTTCTTTCCACCCAAACTACTAAACAAATGGAAAGTATGAAAGGTAGGATTGATGAGATGCAAAAAAACTTGAATCCGTTGGCCAGGTTCAGCACTAAGATTATGCATAGGTCTGCCACTGCCCTATTCTGGCTGCAAGAGGAGAAGAAAAGGTAGGGGAGTGCGAGCACCAATAGAGATGATTTTGAGGATATGTATAAGTTCCTCATTGAGGAATGGGTAAAGCTTTCCCCTTAGTGTTCTGTGTGTCTTTCATTTTTTGACTTGTGTGTGTCGTGTTGTTTTTTATTAGCTATTTTTGTGTTGATATGTTGTTTCTGGCCTTGAAGGGCATTGTTTGACTTTTCTTTCGGCAGCTTTTGTAAGGGTTGGGACCTTGGTTTCCTGCTTACTCTAATCAAAAACACTATAACATAGAAATACTGAGAAGGGAGTCCCCAAATTGATATATTGTAAATGATGAATAACATGAGATAGAAGCCTTAGAATAGAATATTTTGGATATTCAAATGCCTTGTCTAAGCCAAAAGAATCCTCTAAAATTAGTGATTTGTACATGAGCAAAGATTTTCATAAACCAGAGATATTCTTGTAGTGGAGATATGGTTGGATACACGATGCAATAATCAAGCATAAGAGTTGTCAACTTGCAACAATTTAACTTGTCACGACTGAAAAAATTCTCTTTCTTAATTAATAATTAAATATAATATTATATAAATTAAAATTAATATGCATATACAATAAATAAAAATTAAATAATTATAATATATATCAATTTCATTATAATGTGTGGTATTAATATCACTAACGTAACCATTGATAAAAATTAAATAAAAATCCTTTCAAAAGCCTAACAATAATAATTTAAATGGGGAATTTTTTTTTTTGATTGGTAAAAGGCCGAGGCCATTAATATATAAAGTCAATAATAAAATAAAATACAACTTTGTTCAGTGCAGGCACCGGTAGGAAAGAACAGAGCAAAGAAAACCTCCGGTCTAGCCTGGTACTTTTGCAGTCAAATACTTACTATTTATTTATAGATCTTATACGGGGTCAAGCCCAACAAGGACTCATCCTTTCTTATACAATTTCTGGGATACAAGTACAAACATTGCCCTATACCATGGCCTTTCTTCTAATATTCTCTTATTGTATGGCTTATTGGTTCTCCGGCTCCTGGGATGTCCTCCATGACATATAGTATTAGATCAGCTGTCTATTATCAGGTGAGGGGCTTCTTCTATCTAGCTCCTACCAGATTACCTATCTTATCTGAAACCACAAGGAAAACTTCTAGCTCTTTTTGCATGTTAGCTATACAAAACAAGGATATACATAGACTTCTCTTCCTGCAAACACTTGTTAGTTCTCTAAATCCTTTGCCTGAGAGGAAAAATTAAAATACTTGCTCTTGCCAATCTTATCATAAATATTCAAACACACTTGCTTCAATGTTAACTTAAATCCCATACTAGTTGACTAATCCCATATGCCAACATCTAAATATATATATTTGTAAAAATGCAAATATATATACCTAAGTGTGGGCATAAATGATAGATCAAGTCACTGATAATGTTGGTGAACCATCTAAAATTTAACCCATCATAGAAAAATGTTATTACCTGTCAAATCGGTGATATCTCTCAAATGAGCTGGAATGAAAGCTAAAGCTCGACTCGAAGCCTCATTATTGCCAGTCACATGCCAGTAGTGATTCAAGTTTCAATTAAAGCATCAGTAGTTCTAACCTTTTCATCGAGACAATCTACTTCACACATAATGACATTATTAAACGATTATGGTGATCAAATCATATCTTAAACTCTTCCTGCTTGGGACTTGAGCCCCGTGCTGAAGGGAGTCATGCAAGATTTTGAAAAGTATTTATTGATTGGGACCTAAAAATTATGGCAAAATTTTAGGTACCCATGATGAAAATTGGAATCAACATCAAAAATGAGTTGGGGTTGCTTTTTGAAATTTCTGAAAATTCCCTATTTTTTTAAGGTTATGATCAAGTCAATGAAGGTCAAACTAAATATTGGTCAAAATGCATGTATACCAAATACAAAATAAATTGTATGTATACCAGATACAAAAGGGGAGTACATAAAAACTTTTTGTATTCAAGCATGTATATAAGATACAAATATGAATGGTCAAAAGTTTTGTATATTTCTTTATATGTGTACAAGATACAAAGCTCATAAAGCATGCAGATACGAATATGCAGATGCATGAAGATCCGAACCTGATAACTTTTCATAGAACCGGACTCGACAGAGTTAAGAGTTTAAATTAATAATTGGTCAAGTCCGTCGGATGTATTTTGAGTTTGAATGTTTGGCAAAGGGAAACATACAAGACGATATACAAAGCTATATGCATGTTGTAGAACTGAAAAGATTATGAAAATAGATTTTATTGTTGTATGTTTCGTGCATTGTATGTATGTTTCAGGATATGTATTTCAATATAAATACAATGCGGAACTCAAGAAAGGTTGAAATTTGGTTAAAATGATGCATCATGACTTAAAGTATATCAGAAGATGCATTGCACTTTATATACATCGTGGAGTCGAAAAGTAAGTAAACTGTGGTTTATAAAAATGAAAAGTCCAAAGAGGTGATACAAAGGAGTTTGTATGTATTCAGCTTTGTATCTAAGAATTGGATATGAGTATTGTTGTATTTGGGAATAAACAATCAGAAAAGTGATGTGGGCTCCACCGTTTGCATATCGGGCTTGTATAAATAACAATGATATACAAGCCGATATACAAGTTAAAAGGATGCAAGTGAGAGATACAAACTGGATGCGAAAAGAAAGTTAAATACTGAAAAGTCTTTGTATGTTCGGGGTACTTGTATGTTTATAATATGCATACCTGATATACAAAGGAGTTTGTATGTATTCGGCTTTGTATCTAAGAATTGGATATGAGTAAAGTTATGTGGGCTCCACCATTTGCATATCGGGCTTGTATAAATAACAACAAGCCGATATACAAGTTAAAAGGATGCAAATAATAGATACAAACTGGATGCGAAAAGAAAGTTAAATACTGAAAAGTCTTTGTATGTTCGGGGTGCTTGTATGTTTATAATATACATACCCGATATACAAAGGAGTTTGTATGTATTCAGCTTTGTATCTAAGAATTGGATACAAGTAAAGTGATGTGGGCTCCACCGTTTGCATATCGGGCTTGTATAAATAACAACGATATACAAGCCGATATACAAGTTAAAACCATTTAAATGGGGAATTTTTAAATCAACTAAACAACAATAAAATTAATCTAACCTGATAAATAATTTTCCATAAAAAATAACTAATACAAATGCCCATCTAAAACCTTAATCCATCTATCTGGTCTCCGAAAAATTTGGCAGCATAACATTACTCAAGCAACTAATTTTTCAAAAAATTTGGCAGCATGACTTTACAAAAGTAAACTAGGGAACAAATTAAATCAAAGGTGCAATAAATTAAAAAATTAACTATATAACTATACAATAAATCTAATTTTCACTTAAGTGAGTTTTGAAAAGCAAAAGGGGGTTTAAAAACTATTTAACATGCCCTAATCATTAGGGCAACACTCTCAACCTAAAACAAGTTTATAAAAGGACAAGCATTCCTCATTTCACTCACAAGTTATTGGTTTTGTAGGTTGAGGTGAAGGAGGAGGGAAATCTCTTCCCTCATGGGAAGATCATTTCCCAACATGAATTTTTGTTTTTCTAATGTTTGCGATTTTCTTATTGGTCTAATAGTTTTCAAGTTTTCTAATCCATAGTTTTGATTATAAGTTTAAAATTTTTCAAAAAGTTCTCTTTCCTATCTCCCTCTAGAAATAGTTTTACAAATCAAATATTATAAAAGTCTCGTAAGTTTATATAGTTTTAAAATTATATCTATATAGATATATATTTTCCATATATATACCCTATATATATACATAAAAAAAATGCCTAAATAAAATATAAGGCATATATGCATATATTTATATAAATATATATATACATATATATAAGAAAGACATTTACAAAGAGACCCATGTGTATATACACAGAACTCTGTATATACAGATCTTGGGGTAAATATACATATATATATATGTACATATATATATGTGTACATATATATATATACGTATTTACATATATCACAATGCATATACAAAAATGTTTTTAAAAAGATAAATATCAATGATAGAGATTTTTTTTTCTTTCTGTAGAGGGTTAAATGTATATGAGCTAGTGTCTGCGGGCGCCACAGGCCGGTCGGCCACCTTCGGTCAACACAAATTGTCGACCTATGGTGGCTTGGGGGATGGGGCTCCCACCCCATAGAGTCTACGGGCTCTGTGGGGATGGGGTCCCTGACCCTGGCCCCATGGCCCGCATGGAAAGGGTGGGGCAGACAGGGCTTGGCTCTACCGTCCCCCTCAAACCTAAATCTTTTTTTTTCTAAAAACTTCTAACAAAAAAAACACATCCACTAACTCAATTTTTTTTGTTTTAAAATTTAACCTAACTTTCATACTTCCTAACAATTTATTATTTATATATACTAATATATATCTATATATGTATGAATATACATAGTATATATATTTATATGTATTTTACTAATTTCTTTTGCAAAAAATACAATTAAGAATAAAATAAAATAGAATGTTAAAACAAAATTTCTTTTATAAATATATGTTCATATAGATAGATAGATAGATAGATATCAACATTAGAGAGCTTATATATAGATGAAAAGGGACCTAATACAACAACCCAAGCATTTTGTTTTGTCATATCAATGCAAAAGGAGAAGCAAGGTAGAGTATTTTTTTCCAAACTCCAATAACACCACCTTATTTTAATTTAATAGACTATCTATTTAGTTTGCAAGAGAGACAAAATTACTAGATAGCAAATGTGAAGTAAGGGGAGAGAGAGAGAGAGAGAACACTAAATTTGTTTAATAACAATACTTAAAATGACAAGCACAACTATAGGATAAGTATATTCATTCTATAAATTTTCTTTTGCAAATAATATATTTTACAAAGGGATACAATGCAATACAAGGGATTTCTCCAAGAGAGAGATTTACTCTCTCATACACCAAACTCATTTACAAGCTCAATGAGCCAGGGAATTTACATTGCCATACATTTACAACTTGATCAAAACCACTAAACCACCTCAAGAAGACCTCTCTCATACTTCTTCTCCATAGAGCAAAGAAAACCTGCAAGACAAATAAACTTTTCCCAAGCCAAGGGAAGAAGTAACCTGCTTTCATACACACACATAATGGATTCAAATCACACTCACAACAAACACATTAACCCCCAACCCAAGGGATCTTATATAACTAAATCGATGAATATGGATTTCAAAGGGAAGAGAGTTGACATCACTCACTCAAGGCGAAAGACCATGAAGAATCATAGTAATCCAAAACTCATTTCTCAAAACCTCATAGCCTCTTGCTATCAAATATCAAACTTATGGCTCCAAAAATCGAAGGCACTCATGCCATCCAAACTTATACCAAGATCACCCAAAACAAGGCCAATGCCTAACAAAACTCCTTTTGTAAGGAGTGACTTTCTATGAGGAGGCTCACTCCTATCTCACCCTAAACAAGGTGAGCTCTCTCACATGGAGAGCTCATACCAACAACCCTTAAACCCTTCACAACACACAAAACAAACACATAAACATGCCTATAAACATATATGAAATAAAATGCAAAAGCAAGAAAGTCTTGAAGCCTCAAGAGCCTACCTCTCAAGTTTTCAAGTGAAATAAGATAGTTGAAGGAGCCTCCAAAGAGCCTACTCCAAATCTCCTTAGCTCAATCTTCCTTCCAAGCCCAAAGACCTTTCCAAAATCCAACTCCAAAAACCAAAAGAAAGAACCCTTCTCACCTCAACAAGAGGGAGATGAATAGGTCTCAAGAAACCATCCCCATGAATGATGAGATGACACTTGTCACCTTCTCATTCACTCTCTCAAGCACATCTCCCCACAAGTGTGAGATATTGAGGAGTAGGGAGGTGACACTTGTCATCCTCTCATTCCTCCTTAAGAGCACACCTCGCCACACTTCTCCTCACACATGTGTGAGGCATGGGGAAAAGGGGAGTACTTGGGGTTCTCTTCCCAAAGGCTCTTACAAATGTGTGATCACACATGTGAGACCTTTGGGATTCCCCCAAGCCCTTACATGAATCTAGGGTTGTGGGATTGGGATGTGACAAGTCACCCAACCCTCATCCCAAAACCCTAATACGCCACTTAACTCCCATGGTCAAATATGAGTTAAAACTCATGATTTGAGGTCTATAAGGTACCTAACCCATAGGTACTTGACCTAGGACCCTTAAACACATGAAATAAACATAAAAAAGCTCAAAAATCAACATTTAAGAAGCCCCTAAAACCCATGAACGAAAATGGACACATGGATGGTACTCATCATCCAACTCATCCTAAGTCAACCTTAGGAGACTTAAATAAAACCAAAACAAATTAATAACACAATACATTCATGCTCAAACAACATATAACCTTTTTCCACCTTAGGGACTAGGTAGGCATCACAGGGATAATAACTGGGGTTACTTGTGAGACTTCTGATATCCATTGGCTATGGAATTAACCTACACACTTACACACACACATCAATAGTCTAATGTATATCATAGCCGAAGCAACTACACACACACGAAGTCGCACAAGTTCATACATTTCAATTTGGTCAATTCCATAAGACATGGTATAATTTACTATATTTTCAAATCAATTTACTTTCAAATCCACATAGTCCTAATCATGCAATCATAAATCAATATACTAATCCATCAACTCAATTTAGCTCATTCTTTAAATCAATTACATCATGTAATTTAAGACATTCATTATCATGGAAAAGAGGAATAAAACTTAAGCATGTATAGATACATCATCAATAATATAACAACACATCTATCTACTCAAATCACAATATAATGGCATTGAAAGTCTAATGGATGGTATCAATAGCCCCTAATAATATCCAGTGTCAAAATATAAATCCATAGATAACAAGTCCAATGAGTCAAATCAAGAGGTGTAATAAGGGTGGGCCTCACACAACAACATCATCAAGGATGTTAGGGAACTATTTAACTTGTTCACCGAGGTTAGGATTGGACATATTTATTGTGAGGGGAATGGGTTAGCTAATTTGTTGGCCAATATGGGAGTTAGGATGGAAGGCTTAAGACATTGGAGAGAAGTGGAAACTTTATCTTTAGCTATTATTGAGTGCATCAATAATGAGAAGCATGCATGATCTTGATTCCTTGGATTTTTGTGCTTATGGAATTACTTGAAGGTAATTGGCCCTCATGAAATCACTATTTAGGGTACTTTACAAGATTACCCTTGATTTGTAGCCTTAATTACCCTTGTGGTATCATCATTTTTCCTACCTCCCAGTGGTGTAAGCTACTAATTTATTATCTTAATGTTTTTCCCAAAAAAGTTATCTGCATTTCATCTCTCCTAAGTGGCCTCTGGAATTCTCTAAATTCCAATCTATGGTTCATCTTTGTGTTTTATTCCTGAAGAAGGGCATTTGGAAGAATATTATGGGAGGTGAGAGGTTGTGAATTAAACCATCTTGTGAGGAAGCTAAGAAGAAAACAACAATCTAGCACATTCTACATAAAGGCAACTTGGCTTCTTCCCTAAAGTGCGTTAATGGCTACGATCCCCTCATTTCTATAGAATTTGTTGTGTCCTAGAAGAGTAGGAAAGTCTCTATGAGAGGTCTAAGCTTTTAAGTTTCTAAATAATTCGTCACTACTACTACTAGGTTGTTAATCAAGGGTGCAAAGACTCACAAAGATAGCAAATCCAGGAGCTAGGAACATATTGATGCCTTTCTCAAAGGGTTGGAAAAATTGCTTTGGTTCCAAGATGGCTACCTACATGAGGCTTTACCACCACCCTGGGATGAGGTAAGCTTTTACCTGATCAAGTACTTCACTTTGGAAGGTTGGTATAAATGGATCTTTACCTATCATTTTCCACTCTTAAACCACCTTATACATAGGCATTTGATAAGTTTTCCATTCTACCTTCTCATGTCATTGGAATAATATGTGGTTGATGTGGTTCTATACAAGATGGAACTACTCCTCCATCAAGGTCTTATTTACTACCTGTACATGTTTGAGAGGTCCAAGAATTCCTTCCCTAAGCCAAACCCTAAGGTAGTGGTGAAAGAAAATGTGATGTCTAGTTTGTAGACTCAATGTCTTGTTGAAATCAAACTTGGTCCCTCTTCAAAGGTTGTTACCATCAAAATTCCTACTCCTAACCCCTCTACTATTAAACCTACTACAAAGACCACCCTAGGTAGGTCCCCTATCGCCCACAAAATATTCTATTGTTCATAACCTTGTTACTCCCAACCCCTTTGTTAATACACCCACTACTAGGGCCAACCTTGGTAGATCCCCTATCCCCCACAAATTCTCTAACTATGCATAACCCTCTTGATGACCACCCTATTTATGAAGTTTCCCCCACTATCAAAAACAAAGGAAAAGCTCCTAAGATTGAAGGTCCCTCAAAATTTGTTTGTGAACCCTCTAAGGTTGAGTCTAACAAAATGGAAGAGTATTATATTAATTAGGTTGAGAAGGGCAGTAATAATGCTACTGGTGAAACTCTTCATAGTGACTTTTTCTCTACTTGTGATGCTCTAGAATCTAAAATAAAAGCTCTTAAATACAACTTCAATTTACAACATAGCATTCTCAAGTGGTTCAAAAATGAAAACGTGAGGATGAAGATGAGAATGACTACCCTCTACAAGTAGGTTAATGGCGATACTCTTGAAGCCAATGTTAAAATGATAAAGTTTTATGAAAGGAATTGGGCCAATACTAGTAACCTCAACATTATGTTTTCAAATATTAATGATCTAAAAGAGAGAATGATAATATTAATGGTCAACAAAAAATAGGACCCTCTAATGGCATCCTTCAATAAGGTGATCAACCTTAGTAAGAGAACTATTAAGAACTTTGCTTCCAGTATCACCGTGCTTCATGAAATTTCACCATGCTTCATGAAATTTTTATTAATAGGAAAGGGATGAAATTTGTTGGGGTCCATGTAAAAAAACTCATTCTCAACAAATACAAAAGACAATGTTCATGGACCTAGACAATGAATCTATTGAAGATCACTAGGAATTTCTCAAGGATGAATGGGAAGTAATTGGTGTTTTAAAGGAGTTGTCTTCAAGGTAGTTTGTTGTTGTTATTTGTCTATTACTAGTTGGCTATAGATGTTTCTTTTTACTATTGATTTTGCTTGTTGAACTCCATTCCTCATGGGGTTCAGTTTCCTTGTGTTCTTTGTCATGGCTTTCTTGTCTCTTATTTTGCCCCATTGTATAAGGGTTTGGACCCTTTCAAAAACCTACCTTTACCAATAATATTAAAAAATAGAGTAGATATTACTCATTTAAATATATATTTATTAAATAAAATAGTAAATAGTTATGTGCTTTAGTAAATAAAAATATAATGTAACTTATACTTTATAAATAAAATAATAAATAATACTTTTGAAATAACTATATGGTTAAATATGTAGTTATTAAATATTAAATAAAATTGTAAGTATATTATTGAAATGGCCATATAAAAAAAATATTACACATATAAATAAATAACATATTATAATATGTAAAGAAGATAGATATCTTAAATACGTTGATCTAAAAGATGCTAAGAGATATCAGTCTAGAGGTACTTATCTATCAGAAATAACAATTTCAATATAAGTTCTTGAGACTGATATCTCTTGGCATCTTTTAGATAGGTGTGTCTAAGGTATCTATACTAGTTTTATTTTACTTTACAACTATTTAAGAATTATTATTTTATTTACATTGTTTATTTTAGTTATTTTTATTAAATACTTAATAGTTATTTTATTTACTTAAGAGTTATTTTATTTTACTGTAGAATTATTTTATTTTATTTATATTGTTTACTTTATTTTTATGTGAAAATCTATTTTTATTTACTTAAAACTTATTGTATAGTTTTTTTAAATATATGTTCACCAGTCATGTTTTAGTTTTTTATGTACATAGTCACAACATGATGCTCCATTGATGCCACTATCTAATGTATCTTGATGGAAATACTACATTTTTCAACTACAATTATAAATGGTAAACTTACATACATTTCAATATTACTATTTACATTTTCTTTCTAGAACCTTACCCAACAAAATGATATATCCTTAAACTATCCAAATACATTTCAACAACACCTTTCTTCAACAATCAATCTCTTGAATGCATAATCTTCTAGAACACCAACCAAGTTGACCAAGTTAATGGGGAGATGAAATCTCTCCACCCATGCATTATGGCATCATCAAGCCATATGAGGCTCTTTCCATCCTGTGAGCTGATAGAATCATCTAGAACCTAGTTGAAACAAAAATAAATACAAGCACAACAAGAGGATAGACAAGAATGATATGGATTCAAATCACAAAAGCATAACTTGGAGGGATAGGTCTCCACCTCATCCCATAACTAAGATGAGGACACTCTTTCCCTTCAACACACACACAACAATACGGGATACAACCACAAATATTACAAGAATAACATAGTTCAATCCTAATCACTTCAACTTAGGACTCATTTTCTAATCTAATTCTAAGCATAATGGAAGAATGAAAGAAAAATAATGAGGATAACTTATCTCTTCAATGAAACTTATTTCAAATGACATCATTCTTCTACTTCAAGCTTTTCCTCCTCTCCAAATCCCTTATCACTTCCAAGCCAAAAAATGCTCTCTAAAAAGGGATTTTTTATAATGTAAGAATGATTCCCAAGAGCCCCAAAATTAGGGCTTATACAAGAGTGCCATGTCACTCCTCTCCACCTAATTGAATGGAGACACATGGAACCTCTCCAACATTTACACCTACCTTCCTCACATGAAACCCAAGTTGACATGACTACTAATATGAATTCACATGGGTCTCAAATGGATGTGACCACTCATATGATTTTACATGGGCTCCAAATGGAAAATATTACTCATGTGATTTCATATGGGTCTCCTTCCAAAATATGGGGTTCACTTTCTTGTTCAAAACCTTAAGAAGATCATGGATTGACTTGGTATAACTTGAGCCAAGCACCTATACCTCCATAAAGGGGAGCTCTTTTCAAGAGCTCAAAAAATATATTTTCAAACCCCCAAACACTTCCTACACCCTTCTCCAAGTACCCTATCCATAGGTATTTGGGTTGGGTTCCCAAAAAAGACATTACAACACTAAATTTCACATACTCATGAAAAATGGCTTTAAAATTTCTATATGAGTTTACACTTTTACTCAGACATATTGACACTAAGAATACACCTAAGCACTATCACATTGAACTAGGGATCCAAAAATAAAATTTAGACACTTAAAATAATATGGTTCACATTTAAGGGGGTCTTAGTCCACACTAGCTATGACATTTATTTCACCAGGATACACAGACACAATCATGATACTTCACAACATGAAGTAGAGTAAGAAGTAGGATCCTGATGATTCTCTTATTCTCCCATTTGTGATTACACCTACACACTTATTATAAACATCAATATATCCATATTGCATATAGCTAAAGCATCATAATACAATTATACTATTTAAATGTCACAATTGTTAGCATCAAAATCACATTTGAATCAAGGTTAGTTCATACCGATTATATTTCATCTAACTCATAATAACAATTAAACTATCAATTAAGCAATGATAAGAAAATAGAGCTAGAGATAACATATCGGACTCACATTGTTCAATTGATCCTACAATAATTATCTACAAGAAAGTTACTATTAAGATGTCATGTATTTATTATTTACTCAAATCTACTTACCAAAAATCTTATCTTCAATGGGGTTAGCAATGCCATCACTTGGAGTTGTTTGACTTATTTAGTTGTTAATATTCAATAGTCACCTCGAAGATCACATTGGTCATGATAATTATCATAGGTAATTCCATTTTGAATAATGTAACCACATTGGCATATGCAATGATTGATTAGAAAATAATATTAGCATACACATCCACCCTATACTCTATTCAAATTAACTCCTACTACTAGAGTTAGGTCAATTTATCCAATCTTAATTCAATCACTGATAACCAAATAATTAAACATCAATTAAGTTAAATAATAACATTTTAAGATTTAATAATGGGATATGTATTCAATGTGAATACTATGAACCAAAAGTTAGAATATGTAACATAAAAAATTGCGTACCTTTTCAATTTCATGTTATGTTTTGGACCTGCTTTGGTGTTTGCTCCTGTAGCATGTTTCTAGGGCCACTTGACCCTAACCTTGGCCTATTTTCCCTTCACCAAGGTTTGTCAAGATTCTATTTTAGATTCTTATTCCTTATATTGTTCTAGAAACATGTGTCAAATTCTAGAGAATTTCTCCAAGATACGAGCATGATGTGCAAACATCCACATGATGTGCTAGCATCCTAGAAGTTTTCAAAATTAGAACCATTTATTTCTTACCCAAATACCTACTTTTGTTGATGGTAATGCTCATCTAGCATAAAAATGTCTCCTGCAAGCATACCTGACCTTTCATCTTCCCTCTATTCATTCATAAAAGATAATTTTGAAACCCTTGGGCCTTCTTCTTGCTTCTAGGTTCTCTCATGCTTTTTGGCTCTCCATTGATGGTTTTGAAATTCTCTCTCTTGGCTAAAGCATCTCTCTTTCTCAACTTCTATTGGACACACTATTGAAGCTTTGCTTTCATTGATGCTCTCACAAAATGATCATGTTGTTTGCACATTGATCGAATCCTCCAAAGAGTTTGCGACCTCTCTTCCACATTGTGAACTTGGCAATATTGTTTTCATTTGAAAAATATTGTTGTATTTTCTATATTGCATCTTCCATTATCTATTGGCAAATATTTGATGTATACCACCATCTTGTTTATCCTTTTTTACGCACACTAGGGCATTCTTCCCTATAGACCAAGATTGATACTCATAAATCTTATTTATTTATCATTGTTATTATTTTCCTATATGCACTTAGGAAGTAAGAGCACACATTTTTATTTATTAATTTTCCAATATTGGTTGTCCATGGAGGTTGAAAGACCAACATAGGGGCCTGACCTAAAGTCAAGCTCCCAAACAACCCTAACCATTTTTCCTTTGTTTTACAGTTGTAGGTATTTCTGAAACACTTAGCCACACAAAGGTTTGTTGGTTTTTTCCCTTTTATTTTTCTCCTCTATTTATCATTTTACTCATTTGAATCTAATTATTTCAATGTATTTTTATATAGTTTTTGTCACCTAGAATGTTGTTGGGTTTTCCCATGGTTTGTTGTGTAGACTAGGTAATTTGTTGAAGTGAAAAGGAAACATTTATGCAAGTTTATTTTCATTCTAGTTGTATAGATGACAATGTGATACGTATACAGTCATGTGATGTGCTAGCATCCTGGATAGCATCTACCAATCTCTAGTGCTAGGTTCCATTTTTCATCCTCTTTCCTAATTTGTATCTTTCTATGAATCTGCATTTTGTTTTCTAGAAAATAATTACTTTATCATTTTCCTTGTGCTTTAGACGAGTTAAAAATTATTCTTTTCTAAGTTTAAAGCATTTCTAAGATTTTTGGAGTTGTTTTGCTCTTCCTGTTTGGATAGCAGTGAAATACATTTCCCTCAAAACTAATTAAATCCTAGTGTAATGTTGTCAAAATTGTTTTAATTAGAAAACAAGAACATTCTTAGCTAAAATTTAATTTCACCATTACAGAAGGTTAGAAGATTTCACAAAGTTCCACAATTTAACTAAAGTTAAAAAAATTATTTAAGTGTAAAGGGTGTGACTAGTTTTACAATAGTAGTAGATCTCACACCTCAATTGAATCAAGCAACAAATTTGAACCTTTATAATGAAGCACAATTACAACATGTTATTTCTAGTATCCAAATGGGCCTATGAGGATTATGAGATGGTGGTTGATATTATTTAGCATTTGGATTTCTTTAATAAATGACAAATCTCTATGTATAGGTTCCAAGATCCTCATAGCTACTTCCAAAGGAATTTGTATTTTGATTTGATTAAGTCTTTGGACCATGTCAAATTTGGTGTATTTTGGCAATGGAGAGTTCAAAGGAATGGTAATCACATTTGCATCAAGGATATGGGTTGAAGTATTAGAGAAGTGGGGTTTTGCATTAGGATCAAGATTAGCAAGCCTTTAAGTTCTTCATTCTTAACCTTTTCCTTATCCTTCTCCTAAATTTGTTCATTGGCTTTACTTTTTGAGGAATCAACTTGGGTGTTGACAAAAATGCTTGGCACAACTTTTGGAACAAGTTTTTTGATTTTATTTTGGGATTCAAGCATCGAGTGTTTTTTACCCTTAGGTATTTCAATTTATGACATCTATGAAACTTGTGTTATCACAATCATTTACTCCTTCACCTTCTTTAGGCATGTTCACCATAACATTCATTCTATCTTCTTCTATGTCTTCATCCTCATTTGACTTGAACATAACTTCTATCCTTCATGATTTTGGCTAATGATATATTGGAAGGCAAACTACAATGTACAAGGTAGTGGCGGAGCTCAGTCTATACAAAGACCGAATATATCTCATCCCAAGATTAAGGATGAAAAATTAATAAAGAAACACCCCATGTATCTCAAGTTGCCCAATGAAAGGAGAGAAGAATCTTGGAATCTTCCTAGAATCTCTTTGGGACTATCTGGAGAAAAAACCAAAAGATATATAAAATCATTCCAGAAGAGAGCATTACATTTGAGCTTGTCATAAATGTGTTTCATGCTTCTAATTCCCATCTCAATAAATAGAAAGCTCACTTTCCTTCTTGGACTCAAAGGGATATTCATTTGTAAAGATCTTACTAGTCACCAACTCTTGGTTTTGTTGTTGAGAGGTATTGGGAAATACAAGTACATGAACAAGAAGAATGTCAGACAATAAATTGTCCTCATACTTTAGAGTGATATCAACCTTATGACCCTAAAGGACTATGTTGGCAATTGGATTAAGGCAAGTATGCTAACAACAATTCTTCAAAGGCAATCAATGTCTAGAAATTACAAATCTACAAGATTAAATTGATCCTAGTTGGTGATTGCTTGAGGATAAGCAATCTTAGGCAGGGCGAACTGTAATGTCCCACCTGAGACTTTACAAAGAAGAATAAATTGCAATGGCCAAAGGCCACTAATAGATTATATGTTCACCATAACATTCAATTTGATAGTCTTTCTTTTCAACAAAGACTCCACCAAATTTAACACTCACTTCAAGATATTTCTAGCCAGTTTTACTTTTGAAATTGTAGTTACTCTTGACATGAATAACAAATACTATAGTGGGGGATCTAATTTCTTCATTGTAAGGTCTACCCAATCTATAATTTTTCTACACTTTTTATTTCAACTCAGATAAGTCAAGATTATTTACATGTGGGTACTCTTCTTTATTGAGCTAGACAAAACTTGTCGATAATATGTCTTCTCCAACCTTTCGATATCACAATAAATTTCATAGCCATCCTCACCTGATGAATAAGTCTGGTCATTTGGGTAACCATATGCATAAAACATGTTAACATATTGATCCTCTTAGTCTTTCACATGTGTTTCTTCATTAGCACACTCCTCATAGTTAGTTTCTCTTTCCAACAAAGCCAAAGCAATAGTACAATTTACAAAATTGTGAGGTAAACAACATTCTTCACACCAATGGCCATATTCTACAACATTTATATTGGACCGCCTTAATGGATCAAGTGTCTCTTTAGTGTCATTTCTTTGATCTAGTCTTCTTTGGCTCATTTTGTTTTCATCATAGATATGCTTGCTATTTATCCATTCGATAATTTTCACATTAACCTATCTCTTAGGGGAAACCCATTTTTCATTTCTATCCACTTTGAGACTTAATTCTTTTAAGCCATGCATAACTTTGTGTAGTTTATCTTTAACAATGGATTGTTTGTTGGGTAGAATTTTATCATGTCGAGGCATATTATAAGGCATATTTGTTGAACTACTACAAATATGCATTTCAACATAAAACAAACAGATAACATGAAAATTAAATACTTTCAATACACTCTAAGGATATCGATATGTTCAAAAAGGATACATATATGGTTAACAATTCTTGAATTCTCCTTACAATGAGTGTTTTGTTAAAAACTAAAAAAAACATGTAATGAGTAGCATTTCTCACACATTCAAAATAGGCACTAATTACAACTTACTTGAAAAATAATATTTGAAAAAAAGTAAAGAGGAGAAGGATAGGGATTTTGTTTATGTGGAAAGTGATCTCTAACTAAGCTAAAAAGTGGTATATCTCCAAGTAGAAGATTCTGACAATGCATAAATATTAGTAAATCTCCCTTCAACATGGTAATGTCTATAAGCCTATCACTACAAAACATAACTCACAAAAAGGAATCTTAGTGACATGTATGCCCCCCTCCAATTGGTTGCATACAAAGGATGTGAAGAATTGGAGGAAAGGAGAAAAATATATAATCATGATAAAAACATGTAAACATGGTAAGAGATATCATGGTGTGATAATAGTGTAATAATGTGTATAAGATATGATCATGAAAGTATATATAAAAAGGGAAAGGAAAGATGCCCCCAATGTTGTCCTAAATGAAGGTAAATAACAAGATATTAATATCCACATATGCTAGATAATGATCATGTAATCACAAGTGAGATGTAAGCATGATAAGGATCACAAAAATATACTAATGAGATATAAGTGTAATTCCCCAAGCTTTCACCCAAGACATTAATGGTCAATGAATAGATGGATACATTTTTTTGCGTTACAATTACAAAACATATGACACAATCGTACACTCACACCATAGATTTTCTACAACACAACATGATTAAACTCAATAGAGCACCAATTTAATTCCCAGGCATGCCTACATAAGTGAAAGACTTAATCAATTTCATGACAATAACCCCACGATGACCCTACAATGAGGTAGAGTTCTATCTATCTCTAATGATTGGATCCAAGACCATGATCCCCATCACTTTAAAAGAGGAGGAACAAGGTGAGAATGGTGTAATGACCCATCCCTCAAAACCAATCCAAGCATAACACACTTTCATAAAGAAGTGTAAATAACATCTAAACCTTCGATCCACTTTCTTAAGAGGTAGGATGAACGGGAGATCCAAGATCTCACTTAGTCACACAAGGACTAGTTGTTCCCACTCCAAGACATGACTTCCAACACAAAGAGGTGAAGAACTCACAAGGTACACAAAGTACCAACAAACCAAGATAATAAACATCCAGGATAGACCCTACAGACCTTGTTATGGAGTAAAAAGTAACCTCATTCCTTTTTTACCTCCTAATTTAGCTCCTAGGTCCACATGTTTACACTTTACATGTTTAAAACTTATCCTGGAGTAAATTGCCCCAAAATCCATGTCAAATGGGACTTAGGGGCCAATTTTAAATGCTTAATCAAGACCCAAATTAGACTTAGGACTTGGGCACCCACACCCTAGTCTAAGCCAATTTGTCGGGACCCAAATTTAAATGTGTCACCATAGGACCTTTAAAAAGGTTTCCCTTTGTTGGCCTTTTCAATTTGAATTATGAAATTTAATAGGAAAGCATATACAAGTGAGTTTATGTCTTCATTTTAAAACTATATGGATAATGCGAACTTGTGATATTGAGCTAAGGGATTTCAAGGCATTCATTGTGTTACAGAGTAGAATTGTGTTGTTATTATATTTGTTTATTGTAGATTTGGCTTCATCAATCCATCTCCTCGTGATTTGAAGGATCTTCATCTCCATGAGGGCTTCACCTCTAAGGTGACATCTATTTGTGATTCAATCATTTTATGTCATCATTGTTTTGGCCTTTGTCCTCCTTGGGCATGCACTCTATCTAACAATGGTGTTGGAAGACTTGAATGTCATTTTAGGGCTTGACCAAGGCAAGCTCCTAAACACCACAACCCCCAAACCCCTCTCTTTGTGATAGTAGGTTACAGGTGCAAGATTTGGCGAAGTGTGGGTACAGAGAAGTAATTCAAAGGATAATTATTCAGAATCTAGAGAATTTTTTTGTAAATCTATCCTACTAGACTTGGGCACCTGCCCAATAGTCCTCCCGACAAGATTCATCCCAAACTCAGGAGTTGAACATCGCCTGCTACTACTCACTATTCTAAATCTACAGAAAAGTTGCCCTATCAGATTTGGGTGCCCGCCCCATAGTTCGTAAATTCTTCATCTCTGAAAATCCAACTTCTAGTAAGTTTCTAATCCTTCTGGGTGTCTTCTTTTCTGGTGATTTGTAGTAGTTTATTCATCTATACTCGATTTCATTATAATTAGGGTTTGAGGCATATTGAATCTAGGGTTTGACAAATCTCTCAATCTAATCAGTCTTTCCATATCATTCCTAAGTACAACCTATAGTTGAGTCCTCTTCATCTATAGTGACTTGGCTCAGTTGTTATCCTTAAGTGTTATTGTGAAAGGAGGGTTTGATTTGATAGATCTTAATACTATTCATAATCTTTCCCACTTTTCATATATAACATTTTGGTGAAACCGTGTTTTTACTAAACTTGCATCTTGCTGAGTGTTGTAATCAATCATTGCATTCATTCATATCATATTTATCATCTTGCATTGGAAAATTTTGCATACATTTGGAAAAAAATGAAAAAACAAGCATTCTAGGCTTGCATTAAAGCATAGGTTTACATATTTTGCATTGCATATCATAAAAATATTTAATTTTCTAATTTTTACATCAGATCTGATCTTTATTATAGTAATTCATATCAAGTCTTGCATTTACAAGTTGCATTTGCTAGGGTTTTGTTTAAAAAGTTGCATTTTTCATACAACCTAGTCTTAGCAAAAACTAGGGTTTGTAGACAAATTTTCATTTTCAGATTTTACTACTCCTTTTCATCATTCATTCAAATCTGATTTTGAAGTATAGTGTTGGATTATTGTGCATACTTTTGCATCCTAGCCTTGAAAATTTTACCTTTTTCAATTACACATTGTGTATTTCAACAAGCATAACTACCTTGCTCCTTTGGATTGTTCTATTAGTTTGTGCATTGAGTGTTGTATGCCTTTGGATGAGTTGTATAACCTGCTACCTTAATAGAAACATCATTGTAAGGAGAAGTCGTAGACTAATGGGTTCTAGTGCTTTGAATAGCACTGATATGCAAACATCAGAAAATCCATTGAACACTTAGTTTACAAAGGGTTAAACATAAACTTTGCAAGATATCATACCTCTTACCACTACAATGGAAGAACAAACATTTCATGATTTTGAAGATCTTATTGATGTGATAACATATATGCCTGATGATCAAATCAACAAACTTGATAAAGAACTAGCTGATTTTCAAGCATTTATGGAAAAAGAAAGGATAGCTGATGAGGCAATACCTATTGTTCATAGTTTAAGAGAGTTATTAAAAGAAGGACAATATGGTATTAATACACTCCGTGGGATAGCCTATATAGTGGGTAACAACATTATGTCAGTGGCTAACTATGTGAATACTATTAACAATGTGTCATCACCGAATCATACACAGGTATCGGCACCTATACCGACTACCAGAATGTCCACTTTCACATCATCAATCCTCAATACTAATGCACAAGCTTGTAGTAAAGCTACCACTACCATAGGAGAATCTAATGGCATTAATTCATAGAATTACAAGGTTGTGAGATTCAATTATCAAAACCTAGCACCTAAGGTGTATTTCTTTATGCATAACCACTCTCAACCGCCTATTCTCAACCACCTTTCACTTACAATTGTTCTCAACCACCTTTTATTACCACTCACAACCAATCACCTCAAAATTTTATGACTAAAGATTCTAATTTTTCTAACCCACAAACTTCATCACCTAATGATGCCCTTTTAAACCAACTCTTGCAAAGCATGACTTCCTTACAGTAGAAAGTGACAAATTTGACCAATACTTCTTCTCAAACTAATATACATGTTATCACCTAGGATTGCACCCGTGATGCAGAGCTAGAAAGATCAGCAATCCTGTGTAACATGGGAATACCTTCAGGTTGTGGGTGCCCTATGGTGAAGGTAGACCTCCAGATTGTGGGTTGGTTCCCTTATGATTGATCTAATGGTAAACTGACTTTGCAGGAAAAAGGATAGAAAGAATTGCAATGGAACAGTAAACTGAATTGGAAATTGTGGTGATGCACCTATATTATGGTAAAACTTGCAGAATGATTCACAACTATCCTCAGAGACACTAGTTACACAATTCAGAAATTATGACTTAATCACAAAAATGTTTCTAAAGCAGGCCAATCAATTTGTTCTTTCAAGAGGAAAATAAATTTTCACAGTTTCTAAGGCCAAAATCAAACAAGCACAACTTGAGACCTATGATGGATGCACAATAATGAATGAGACAAACTTAAAGGCTTTAATGGAACTAAAACACAATAATTTCATCAAATCATTCATAAAGGCACTTGCATATTTCTGAAAAGGCAAACTTTGGTATTTTAAATGAAAATAGAAGGAAAAAGCACTATGTAAGACAAAAATATGAACCTGTAACCTGTTGTATTGTATAGATCTGAAAATGAGTTACAAACACTCCTATGCCTCTCTAAAATGTGTAAGAGATCAAAAAAGAAGGCAAGAACTAAGAAAAAATCCTAAGATTTCTCTCCCTTATACAAAATGAACTCTCAAGTGCATGGAAAAAGTATTGTAGTTCAACTACACTCAATAATTAACTCCTCCAAGTTGATTCACGAGCAAAAGAGAAAAGCCTAGAATTGAGGCCTCATAACTAATCCAAATTGAGCAAAAATAGCTCCAAACTACCTCTCACATCCTGTTTGACCATGTGGAACTCCAAACTCACTGTAGTTTGACCACAAATCAAGGAAAATACTCTAAAATACCTCAGTCAACTCTACCTTCTGATTTTGCATGATTTTGGGATGAAGGTAGTAGTTTGAACAAATAATAAAGTAATCATGATGATTTACTTTATTAGGTTTCATGTATTTGCTCAATTTCTTGCATCTTTATGACAAATAATAAAGTAATTTATACACTATTACTTCATTATTTGTTTACATTATTATTTTTATTTCACACTTATGCAAGATTCAAGGGGAATAATTTTCATCATTTCACATCTCTTCCTTGGTCAAAAGAAAATAAATACACAATTACCTTATGACTCCCTTTGACCTTTACTTCTTCATCACATGCATCGACCTCTTGCAATGATTTTGTTTTGACTTAAGGTTTATTAAAACCTTAGCATTGGTAAAAGTTTTCAAATCCTCACGGGTCTCCTTTGGCTTCCTAGTCATTACATTTGATCAAGTGTCTAACCCCGGAGCATTTTTCTCATTTGCAATGATTGTCAATAAAAGATAAGTCAAAATAAATAAAGAAAATGACAAACCTGTGGGTTAGGGCATTCTTAACAAAGAATCAAACACTAAAATCATTTTATTCTTCAGTTGGTCTTCTCCTAGTGCCGCCATACTGTTGTTTCTACTACTTTGAGGGTTTTCTGAGCCATTTGAATGACTGAAAGAGGCAGCCATACTGCTCTTGCTTGCATTTTTTCTTACTGGTAAGATTATTCCTCCCTTTATCCTGTATTTTCATGGAAAACTTTGAGAAAAATCATTCTTAACTAGCTGTTTTAGTCCTCCTTTGGAAAATTGTATGGTTTCATTGTTGCTTTCTTTCTGAGGCATTTCTATGAAAAATATCTGCATTTTTTCTTTGTAAACTCTCAGGGTTTCTTGGCAATAAGTTGCTCATAGCACTTCTTTTCTACATATATATTGTTCCAGTTTGCTTGAATGTCGTGAAAAAGGAGAATATGATAAGAATATGGTGAAAAGAAAGTCAAAACTGAAAACCTTTAATTGTTCTATCATAAATCTCTACTTATTTCTTCACATATATACTGTTCTTCTTGTATCTCAAACTATGTTTATGCTCCTTGTTGTGACAGTTCTTTATCGAGATCTTCTTTCACTATTGAGTTAGGGTTTTGACAAAAAATGGCTTGAAATGGAATAAACCCTATATGGGTTATTGGTAAGAACTCGTTGTGATAGTCTCTCTTCATTGTAGGTGACTGTCTCTTTCAGTTGCAGACCCTTAGTTGTCAAGAAGTCCTCTGATATGACTATTCCATCACCTCTCTAGACTTTCATTCCATGACTTTGTTACAGTCATTGTGACTGTTCTATGGTTGTTCATTTTCATAGGATGATTGTTATGAGCTATATCATGACTGTTCCAGGCCTTAAAATAGTGATATTTCAGTCCCTTTTTGAAAGCTCTATAGAAATATTCTTAAACATTGTCCCTCTCATACTAGCCTATTTAAACTCTATATTGTTTCACAGTGCCTTTGACTACTGCTCTCCTCAAAACTGTGAAACCGTGTTGCTTCTTCCTTGATAGATGTGTCATTCCTTTAGCTTTCATGCTTAGGCTTCTTCTAACATAGTCAAGTCCACTGCAAGAGATATCTGCTAAGGGAGAATGAAGATCTTTTGAGCATTGTTTGATAGTCTATTGACTAATTCTTTCATAGTGGACTGCATTCTTTTCATGCATTAGTTTCATGCCTCTCTTGATGGACTTCTTTTCTGATGGAAACATGATAGTCAAGATGGCTACCCTGTACCTATGGTGATAACAGTCTTCATTGTGATCTCTGTCAGATGATTGAAAAGGAATTTAGCTCTGACCTTCACAGACTCATTTATGCTCCTATCCCTCTTGAAAACTGAGAGGGCAGCATGCTAGGCTCAACCCTTGTGGGAGCCCATTTTCCTCCACATGCTGAAATATTATGCACAATGATGAATGTACCTGTACCTGCACATTGCACAAACAAGTTAGATAAAAACAATGAAGTTTAATGCTTCTATGATGACTGGATAGTTCTTTACTAATCTTCATGACTCTGTACTTGCATATGCTATTCAGCTATCTCTTCTACTTCTCTTTTTGCATTATCTCAACATTAGATGACTACTGCTCCATAAAAGTAGATTGTACTTTTGTTGTTTTGATTGTGTATGAAAAGTATTGGAACCAAGAGCTCTAACACAATCTTTTGCAGGTACTTTGGAGCTTAGCAGATGGAGGGAACTGAAGATCAACTCAACCTCAGGTTTCGTCATTCATAGGCAATGACGGGTCCCTTTACTTTTCTTATGCATTTCTATTCTTTCAAAAGTATATTTTACTTTTATGTAGCATATTCAAGTCATTCCCATGGCTTGTGTGGGACATATTTAAACACTCTTTTGAATATAATCAGTTATTTCATTTTATGCAATGATTTCTACATATTTTCTTTCTAAATCAATTACATAGCATGAAACAACTAGGATTGCACCCGTGATGCAAAGCTGGAAAGCTCAGCAATCCTGTGTAACATGGGAATACCTTCAAGTTGTGGGTACCTTATAACGAAGGTAAACCTCTAGATTATGGGATGGTTCCCCTTTAGATCTCCTAGAAACTATTAGATTTGAATGGAAAACGATAGAAAGATAACTAAAAATGTAATCAAATCCTAGGAGGTGATGCGCCATTAATGGATGAGAGTTCAAACTACTGCACAAACTCACAATTTGCTTCAACAAAGAGATTAATTTGTTCACAACTTGATTCAGGACATGAGGTATATGAATATTTCATATGGAGGTAGCTAACCCTAGTGTTTGCATGAAGGAAAGTGAAGTTTCACAACTACAAACTACTAAAAGCATTTGAACACAACATATAATCTATACTAATCATGAAATAACCTATTCAATAATTGCAAAGATGGAAAAGAATCAAAGGATTTACTTGATTAAATCACAGTAATTACTTTACAATCATATAATAATAATAAGAACTAAGAATAAAACCAAAAGGAACTGATGTACTTTATTGAATCATCAAGGAATTGTGCACAAATAGCATTGAGAAAATGCTTTCAAACAGCTAAAACAGAGTTACAAATCTCTCTCTGCCTCTCTGCAACATGCAAGAGAAAGCCAAAAGGTAAGAACTGGGAAAAACAATAAGTTTTTTCCCTCTATATACAAAAGATGAACCCTCAAGTGCATGGAAAAAGCACTGCAGTTCAACTGCACTCTAAAAATAACTCCTCCAAGTTGTGTTGATCATGATGTTAGTCATAAACAAACATAGAATAAAAGTACACATTAACCTTTATTCATCTTGAAAGATGTGATGAATTCAGAGAATTCATGATCCCAAGTCTCTGGTGATTAGGTCTTAATCTTCTGACGTTACTCAGAGGTTGAATGTGTGTTGTTGTTTCCATTTTGGGGCCTTACGTAGATCTCATCAGCAAGATAATGTTTCCTGTAATGATGCTGCACAGAGAGTTATTCTACACAGGATATGCTTCAAATAATGTATCTATCTTTAAATCTTTGCATGATATTTGTCATTTTGACATGCTTTAACCTCAAATATGTTGAATATGTTCAGTTATCTACGGGATATCTGCATATTTGTATTATTTGCTTAAGATTGTCAACTATTTGCAATTATGATGATGAAATACTCTGAAATTGAAAGAAAATGAAAGAAATACTTCAAATTAATGTTGAACCTTTAGCTATTGAGCCACATATACATCAGATACAGTCATGAAGAGAAGAAATCAAACCATATGTTAACCAGGACATTCCACAGCTAGATACAGTCGATGCTAACTTCAAAGGAAAGGCATGAAAACAACACACGTAAGTAGATATGCACTCCAAGGGATGCAGCAAATCACAGCATGTATCAAGAATTCATACACTGATTACTCAAGATTTATGATGGATTGTAATCAAAATAGTCTTCTCATTCATTAAGTATGCAAGAACATATATGTATACAACAACTTTGAAATAAGCCCTGAATATTTCAGCAAACAGATTTTAATTAAGTTTTGAATCTTTTAAATGAGGAATCCCTACACCTTTTATAGAATAAAGTGAGGGAACCGTTACAATTGATCCATGATCCAAATTTATCTATTATGACCTATGGTTCACATTCATTGACCAAGTCAATTCTTTCCACGTGGCATAGGTTGCCAGCTGGCAACCATCTAGACGGCTTACTTTCTTTTGTACCTGATGTTTATATCTCTTTTATGATGCATCTTCATCGGGTTCTTTATCCTTCAAGTTCTTCATCTCCATCATCAAGAGCATCAGGATCGTTGCTTTCAAAATCTTCATCATCCTGATGAGCTTCTCCTTGTTCATGGACCTGCATGGATGTCTGGATATTTTCATATGACTGTACTATCTTTTCTATCTCCCCACCATCTTGAGTTCTTGCTTTGATGATGGCGTGCTTGTGCATTTCATATTTGCCTCGAAGATTCTCTAACTTACTTCTCCTGCTGCTAGATGTCTCGTTATAATTCTCCATCCTGACCCTGATCCTCATGATCTTATCCATGGTTTCTTCTATCAGGTGGTTTAGAGGATCATCAGCTACTTGCTAAAAATTGCTATGTAGAGCTTTAATGGCAAACTCTTCATCTTGATTCTCAATCTTCCCCTCTGCCTTTCCTTCTAATGCTTCCAAAATTTCAGCCTCAAACGACATCATATCATGCAGCTTCATGCTGATATCTCTTAGTTTACTATTGCAACTTTTAAGCACATCACACTCAAACCTGATGTCTTTATACCATATATCAATCAATAGGGCTGTATTATTATTCAGTACCTAATTCTTTATTAAAATCAGAGGATCAATCCTCTTTATTTCACCCAAGGTACTCAGGACTTTCTCCAATTGAAATGACCTCCTTCCAATCTCCATCTGCAGTTTATCTACCTTCTTCCTGGAGGTGCCCAAAGAATTCCACCTCTTCAAGGAGGCTTTTACCACTTCCTTTGCTTCATCAAATGTAGATAACATCCACTTTCTCATTATGGATGACTCATGCTTCATGAGATCCAGCTTATTTACCTCATCCTGAGAAATAGCAGTCAATGGGACTGCATGATCACTTGATGTATCCTCAGGATTAATTAACCCTTTTATGTAAGTATGTAATTGAGCAATGTGCTCCTTGTGCTATTTATTTTTCTCTTTCTCTCTTTTCACCCTCTGGGTCAATGAATCAATTATATCTTTACCTTCTTGGCCTTCCTGATCCTCATTGGCAAATCCCAAATCTACTATATTAATCTGGAATTCATCCAGAGTGATCTTGCCCTTTTCTTTGTCTGTTGTAGGAATGGCCACCTAGGTGGACCTTCTACCTGTGACAGGATCTCTTCTTATTGCAGAAGTTATTCTAGCCTTCCTCTTAGGCTTTATTAAGGTTTCAGAAAATAATGTGGATATATCAAATTCTTGTGCCTCTATACGTGATTCTGCGCCAATTTCTTTCTTGAGCCTTTGAGGAATTTGATCCTTTAATTGTTGGTCTCCATCATCATCATGATGATCACCCTAATCTCTGGTATCCACCATCATGTTCGATGGGGAGGGTGATTTTCTTATCTCTTCCTCATGATGCTCCTCATGAGGGTGATCTTTGGGTATATCGTCCTGTTGAGGAATTTCCTTTACTGGAGGGCGATCCTACTGATCATCTGTATGTTGATCATGATCTTGATATTTTACTTCCTCCATGGGTATCTAATCCACTTTGGTGATTTCCTCATCATGAGGCATATTAACATCCATGGATGTTACTGTATCTACCTTAGGTATACTAACCTGATCTTAAGCTGCAATCTGTTCCGCAGCTGTAGTAATTACCCCCTATATTTTTAGGGCAGGATCAACTGATGTATCCTTTTCTTCCACTCCCTTGTCTTGGACTTCAACTATCTTGTGTTCAACAGCTACTTCTTTTTGTTGTTGCTCACCCTTATCTTCTACTTTCTCAGGTGCATCCACCATATCCCTAGGATTTACATCCTCTACATATGTAAAATCTATAACTGCAGGACATGTGACCTGAGAAACTAAGGCATCCAGCCCTATTTGCTATGCAATGTTTTTCGGGCTCTTTTCTCTTTCTAGCTCTATTTGCTTCATCTCTCCTAATATTGCCTTGACTAGTGGGGTCCCTTGTGGAGTTATTCGGGTGCTAGCAACAAGGGTTTCCATTCTTTGTGCAATTACATCCTTCACCACCTCATCATCAGATAGGTCAACTGTCTCATCTAATGAGACTAGACCACTTTCAACTGCCTTAGAGGCTTCTTTCCTTTGTTCTTCTTCCTGTTCAGTTTTTAACTTTACAATGGTGGGAAGTGGAACATTATGCTACAATTCTTTAGTGAATACTTCTCCACCTGCCCCTTTTAACATTATAGGGGTTTGTTTTATTTCACCTCTCATTGAAGTTCTTGGTTTCTTAGGTGTAGTCGCTATCACATGAGGTGCTTTTCTTTTTCTGATGAGGGGCAGTGGGTCTTCTTCTCCAGGCTCCTCAACATGGTTGATATCCTCTCCCATTTGTGCTTGTGATGCCTGGCCCTCATCATATGTTTCCATAGTTTTGACAGCTGGCCTCTAGATATTCTTAGCCTTTTGCTTATCTTTAGGAGGCGGTGCAGATGATGTTGATGCTTGCCCTGATGCTGGTGCACCTTCAGCTGTTATTATGACTCTCTCAATTATCACCCTTTAGGCTCAGCATCAACCTTTTTACCTCTTGGGGTTCTCTTGCTTTTCTCAGGAGGTGGCGCTCTCTCTCCTTTAGACTTCCTCTTCTCATTGTAGAAATCATCATATTCATCTTCAGAAACTTCCTATCTTTTCTTCTTATTATCCACCATGATGGCAACACCCCTTTTCTTCAGTATATTTATCTGGTCATCGACCCATGCTTGGGTCAGCTACAATGTCCTGCTTGTAAATGGATCTAAGGAGATGTCTTCCTGTATGGTGAGATCCGGTGCTGAGATGGTATCATTATATACCTTTTTCTCCTCATATTCATCAGCCATTACCGCTCCATCATCTTTCTTCAATTGTACTGGGATGGACATGCAATCAAAGGTCTTGATTTGGCTGAGTGTAAGCCTTTGGTATCTTCTTCTTCTGGCCTCAACTTCATCTTCACAATCTGCCCAAAAGTCCTCAAGATGTCTTCAATGGATGGGCTTCCCCATGATCTTCTGCATCCTCCCATATGGATCATATGATCTTTTAAATGGAAATGGCTAGAAATTCATCATAGTTAGACTAGCTATAGCCTTTTTAATATTCTCAGAATCTGCGCACATATACCAGCCCATTGTGACTAGAAACAATACTGGTGGAAGCTTGTTGTTAGCTTTGTAAGCATTCAGTATTTTGGAGATTTGTCTTAAAAACTCCATTAAGACAACTGCATCTGTAGGGTATCTTGGGAGCATGAGAGGCTCCTCCTCAAAACCTTCAACTCTAATTTAAGAGAAAGTTGCAAATTGAATAAACCAGGCTCCATGCCTGTATATGACTTCCTGAGCCTCCATGCTCAGTCTTTTAGTTCGGTCCTCCTCCATTGTTCTTACCAGATGCATAGAGAATGCATCATTCACTAATTTATAATCTTGGAGGTAATTTGCTCTTTGCAGCTGGGGATGATGATCCCATATATGTGCATCATTTATTGTGCCACCAATTCTCCCATCTATAATCAACGCATCAAATGTACCCTTATAGGCACATGAATAAACTATGTATGAGGTCATGTAGAAGGAACAATCTGGACCTCCTAGATTCATCAGCTGCTCATCTAGAGCATCACTTATCATCTTAGCCCACATTGGCTTACTATCTATGTAAAGGCACATCAGGATGACTACATACATCCAGTCCTTAAAACTTCCAGCATCAGGTTGGCCTGTCACTCTACTAAGCAGTCCTATCATGTATTGGTATTAATCATCAAAGTCAAATTTATATAAGTGTACTGGAAGCTTAGCTACTGCAGGATAAGGACTGTTCTTCGCCCTCCATTGGTACATTTTCTTCCTAGCAGACTTCTTGTTATTCTCATATTCTGCTTCCGACTTCTTCAAATCTATATTGGCAACCTTCTTGCCTAATGGTAAACTAAATGTAGCAGCAAGACCTTTGACAGATAGATCAGCATATACTCTGCCATGCTTCTCTACTTTCCTTGTCTGTGGGTTATAGTTTCTTGCACATTCAATGACCAGCTCAGGAGATTCCATGGAATAAGGGAAACCAGTTGCATTCCACATTCCAAATGCAAAGACTACATCCAGCAAGGTGCTATTATTCTTTTCATCGCTCATTTTGGCCGACCATACAGCCAGATCTGTATTTCCTTGGTGTGTATCTGTGATGGCTCCATATTTGAATTGGACACGCTCGGGTTGAGCAAACATGGGCTTTAGAAATTCTGCCTCTGACTTAGCCAGCCGCTTATCCACAATGGATGCCTACAATTAACAAAACTGGTCTTACAATTGATATCTTACAGGCATGTATATACATTATATCTTCATTATTCATCATGCATACTATTACTCTTTCAATATTTGTTTATCCTGATATGCATAATCTAGAACTTCAAACCAGAAAACCATGATACCTGGATATGTAGAACATGACAACAAGAGGGTTTCAATTACTTACCTGATGTTCTTATCCTCTTAATTATGTTGATAACCATGTGAAAGGAATTCAAACACCCGTAATGCTCACGTATCCCGTTCTAGTGCAAGCTCTATACATCTGCAGGTAGCCTTATGAGGATTTGCAAGCTCTGCTCTATAAAAACTCATTTTATCGCAAGGTAAGTGTAAAATGATTCTATAAATTCACTTTCAACCTCCTCTTTAAGGCAAATTAGGGCAAATTGATTGAAACAGTTGATTTTCTTGTACGAAACTCCCGGATCTTGCCAGGTGCATGTATCGGGTTCGTAATTGACAGGAACCACCTACCACATCCGCGTACATTTAATGTTATGGCGGCAAGGCGTGGGGTGATCTCT
Organism: Cunninghamia lanceolata; assembly: GCA_027924645.1. Classification (NCBI taxonomy): domain Eukaryota; kingdom Viridiplantae; phylum Streptophyta; class Pinopsida; order Cupressales; family Cupressaceae; genus Cunninghamia; species Cunninghamia lanceolata. The sequence continues at coordinate 8,447,802 of BSBN01000209.1, forward strand.
GAAGATTGGGTGATATTCTAAATATCAGGTGATATTAAGAATATGACCCCCTTGGTATAATATGATCATCCATTTTAAGTGGAAAGACCCATGTCGAAACATCGGGTTGGGTTGAGAATATCGCGTGATATTCAAAAGATCAGGGGATGTTCGAAATGTCTAGTGATGTTTATAATATCACCCCCTGGACTAAAATGACTTCTCTCTCGGAATATCAAGGTGACGTCAACAGGATAATGACTTGGTTCATCGTTGTCGCACTATGACGCCACCGTCATGTTATGTAAGAAGGGTCATGTTTGGAAATATACCTCCGTGAGGTAAAAAGGATGGTGACATCATCATCATGTTTATTTCTTCGTTTACCAGGTTTGGATGATATCGTCAGGACATTGGTTCGGGGTGATATTTAAATGTCGAGTGATATTCAGGAATATGACCCTCGCACAATATATGATTTTGTTTGTCGGGTAGATATTGTTATCACATAAAGTTGACGTCTGGATGTTCGGAGCAAATGATTTTATCAGGTGATAATATTAGATCGGGGTGATCCTTTTATAATATGACTAATGTTAAGAAATATGATCCTCCCCTTGGAATATCAGGTTTGACTAGGACTTTGACTCACCATAACTTTTGTTCTCTAAGGAATATCAGGATGATCCAAAAGGCAAACCTGCATGAAATTCTGTGCTCTATCTACCCATGAGGTTATTGTCATGTAATATTAACTTTGAAAAAATTGACCTCATCATGATGACTTACCCAGTCCCCTTTATGCAGGATCATCTGCCTTGTCTTACTTTTACCAGACTGCCAGCAAGCAGAAAACACAAGCAAAACCAAACAAAAAGTTGGGTCCCTATTTTGTCAAGTCAAAATGGGGCGTGTTTTGTAACCACACAACTTGATTCACGAGCAAAAGAGAAAAGCCTAGAATGAGGCCTCATAACTGATCCAAATTGAGCAAAAATAGCTCCAAACTACCTCTCACATCCTATTTGACCATGTGGAACTCCAAACCCCTCCTAGTTTGACCAAAAATCAAGTACAAAAGCTCCAAAATACCTCTGTTAACTCCACATCCTGATTTTGCATGATTTTGGAGTTGAAGAAAACAATGTGAACAAATAATAAAGTAATCGTCATGATTTACTTTACTATTTGTTGTGAATTTGTCTATTCTATTGCAAGTATGGGCCTAACTGGTGTTGTCATTGATGTCAACATACTCCTGTTGCATTAATGATAAGGTTTGGATGAGCCGTGAGCTGAGGATATTGAGAAAATTAGTCTCAATCAGAAACAGTGAAGAATAGTGATGACTGAAAGATAAAAGTCCAAGATAGGATGATGATCAGAGGATGCGGATTAAAGGGTTTGTAGATATGTGTCTGTAGGTGATCCAGTAGAGATTTTAGAGGTCCACATGAAGATATGAAGAAGTTGTGGCCGCTCAAGTAAAACCAGTTCCGGTAGGTGTTCAGAGGTGACAGTGTAACAAGAAAGGTCTGGTGAGATCCAGAAATGAAGTTTCCTATTCTACGGATTTGAGGGAGTGCTGAAGAAGTCTTTATGGTGTATCAACTCCATTAGTTCATGGTTTGAAGGTCTGCAAGCATCTATTCCTTTGTGACAGTAATGACAGACTGTGTTCTTGAGGTTTCGGATGAAGGAGAGAAGGATTTCAGTAAGCAGAAGAAGTGCGGATGTTCTTGATGTTTCAGGCAAGCTTGTGGAGGTCTTTGGATTGTGTCTAGTTTGTGTTGGTGGTCCGCATTGAAGTTGGAGCTCGCAATTGAAGAGTAACTTATGTATGATGGTGTTCTTCTTGAGACAGGCCGACTGGATGAGTTATGCATCTGTCAGATGATCTTATGAATGTTTGCCGACTTAGATGATCATTCCTAAGTTGATGCCTTGTATAAATAAGGATTGCGAAGTTAGTTTAAACTCGTCTTTTTGTTGGGAGATGAGTGTGTAGTAGCAAAGAGGAGAGCGAACGGTAGAGCAGAAGTATTGAGCTTAATGGAACTGATTCAAGCATGGTGAAGATGCTATTCTCCAGTTCATGTATGTGATACTTATTTCTTTGTAGATAGTGTGTCTCTTGTAGGCAGTGAGCCTCTTGTGAGCAGTATGCTCAGGCAGTGAGCTCTAATTGGCATGTGCCATTTTGTTCTTTCTATTCTTCTAACAGAGAACACATTCTTGGGTTAATCACCCCGTGGTTTTTCCCTTAACCGGGTTTTCCATGTCAAAATCTTGGTGTCTTATGTGTTGATGAGTTTCTACTTTTGATTTGAATGCATTATGTTTCATGTTTAATATAATGTTAATTACTAAGAAGATTTAAGTGGGTAAATTGGAGAAAGTTTTGCAAAACTGATTCACCCCCCCTCTCAGTTGTGTGCCCTAAGTCTAACAATTGGTATCAGAGCTAAGTTCCTCTAAAAGGAGCTTAACCGCTTGAGTAGATCCAGGATGTCGTCATACAAGAAGGATAGTCTGAAGTTTGATGGAATCAACTTTGCTCTTTGGAAAGGTTGCATGAAATGTCACTTGCAGTGTATGGGAATGGCGTACTGGTCCATGGTTACAAAAGCGTATGTACCTCCACAGGGTGGTCCGACAACCCTAAATGAAATCATAGATGCTGAAAATAATCTGCAGACCAAAGAGGCTCTTCTAAGCCCATTATCTGACTCTGAGCTCTCAAATGTTATTGACCTACCAATTGCCTTTGAGATTTGGAATAAAGAGGAACTTTTGCATGAAGGAGACCAGTATGTTAAATGTGCAAGGTTACAGAGTCTAAAAGGGAAATTTGAAAAATTGAAGATGAGAGATGATGAAAATATTACCACCTTTATGCCAAGAGTGAATGAGCTTGTTTGTGGAATTAGAAATGCTAGTGGAGTCTTGGATGAAAATGAGATTGTTGGTAAAATTCTCAGATCCCTTCCTGCTTCTTACAAAATCAAGGCTGTTGCCATTGAAAAATTCAGAGCCCATACAACTGTCACAAGAGATCAATTGGCTAGGAAATTGGCTGCATTTGAAATGACAGAGTTTGGAGATGACCCCCCAAGACTGAATCTACATTCAAAGCTAGTGCCTCTGTTAAAGGTAAACAAAGGTTTGATCTGGGAGAGAATTCTTCAAAGAAATTGTCATGGTATGAAAAAGCAAGAAAAGATCTGGAAGAAGAAGAAGTAGAAACTACTCAACTTGAAGCCCTTATTGCAAAGAGGCTACCAAGAGGATCTGGTAAGTATGAAGGAAAATTACCTTTTAAGTGTTTTAACTGCAATAAGATTGGTCATTTTGCCTCAAAGTGTCTGGAAAGATTTTCAAGGCAAAATCCTAACAAGCCAAGGTTCCAAAAGAACTATTACTATGTACATGAAGATGATGATAATGAAGGAGTAACAGATGATGAATCAGAGATAGGAAACAAATCCAGAAATGAATGGGTGTTCATTGCCATCAAGGAAGAAGGTCCAATGTCCTCTGTATCTGTCAATCTTAAGACTGTGGAAAGAGCTCTGGCTGCCCAAATTGAAGAGAAAGATGATTGGATCATTGACAGTGGATGCTCTCACCATATGACATGTGACAAAAATAAGTTTGTAGATTTGGAAAGGTATGAAGGAGGAGTGGTAAAGTTTGGTGACAATTCTGCTAGTAGAATCAGAGGAAGAGGAACTATTTCTTTTGATGGAAGAAACAAAACTGGTAATGTACTGTATGTTGAAGGTATGAAGCACAATCTTCTCAGTGTTGGACAGTTGGTGGACAAAGGCTATGATCTGATTCAAGGATGGAAAATGCAAAATCTATGAAAGTTCTGGAATAGAGATTGCATCCGCACTCAAACTAAAGGTAATATCTTCCACTTGGTTGGTACTAGTAAAAGCTACTTATTTGTTCAAGTTGATCAGAGTTGGTTATGGCATAGAAGGATGTGCCATGTAAATTTTGATAATATCATCAAAATAAGCAATACTCAGGCTGTAAGAGATCTTCCAAAATTGGTGAAACCTACTAACAGCTTGTGCAAGGAATGTCAGTTGGGTAAGCTAAGTAGAGTCACATTCAAAAGCAAGGAACTGTCTTCTACCAGATTATTGGACTTAGTTCACATTGATCTTTGTGGTCTGGTAAGAACCAGGAGTATTCAAGGTGATAGATACTTCATGCTGCTAATTGATGACTATTACCGGATGATGTGGGTAACCTTTCTAAAGGAGAAATCAGAAGCTCTTGAGAAATTCAAAATATTTAAGTCTATGGTAGAGAATGAAACATGATTAAAGTTGAAATGTCTGAGGTTTGATAGAGGTGGAGAATTCACATCTGGTGAGTTCATAGAGTTCTGTGAGAAACATGGAATTAAGAGATAGTTGTCTGGTCCTAGGACTCCACGGCAGAATGGAGTAGTGGAGAGAAAGAACCGGACCATCCAGGAAGCATCTAGGACCATGATGATGGAAGCAAATGTTCCTCAGATCTATTGGAGAGAAGTTGTCAGCACTGCAGTCTATACTCTCAATCGAGTTCAAATCAGAAGCAATACTGGTAAGACCCCTTATGAACTTTGGTTTGGCATTACTCCTACTATAAGATATTTCAGAGTCTTTGGTAGCAAATGTTACATCAAAAGAGATGAAGATCTAGGCAAGTTTGATGCTAGAAGTGATGAAGGAATATTCTTCGGTTACTCTACTCAAAGAAAAGCATACTGGTGTTATAACAAGAGACTAAGAAAGATGATAGAAAGTACAAATGCGAAGGTTGATGAGGGAATAGAGAAACCCTCAAGGTTTTATGAATATGATGAAGATGATCATAATGGTGTTCTGGTTCAAGGAGTTCAATCCTCTTCTAAAAGTCAGATTCAAACTGATCCGGTAAATCAGGAAGAAGAGATAGGTCTGAATGAGCCTGATCAAGAAGAAGAAGTGCAAGAAACTCCCAAAGTTCCAAGGTATGTAAGACTGAACCACTCTGAAGATCAGATCATAGGTGACAAAAGCAAAGGTGTGCAAACTAGAAGGAAAATTGCTCAAAATTCAGATTAATATTATCTGATTTCAAAGATTGAACCTAAGACAATAAATAAAGCTTGCAATGATGAAAACTGGACCAAAGCAATGGAGGAAGAGTTGATGCAAATTGAGAAAAATCACACTTGGGATCTTGTTCCCAGACCTAGAAACAAGAATGTGATTGGAACCAAATGGGTCTTCCGGAACAAACTAAATGAAGTTGGTGAAGTAATCAGAAATAAAGCCAAATTGGTCTGCAAGGGCTACTCTCAAATAGAAAGAATTGATTTTGAAGAAACTTTTACTTCGGTGGTAGGAATTGAAGCAGTCAGATTATTTCTTGCCTTTGCTGCCTTCAAGGATTTCAAGGTATTGAAGCTGATGCTGAGAGATATCAAAGTAGAGTATAAGGAACCTATCACAATCTTCTGTGATAATTCAAGTGCTATAAGTATATCTAAGAATCTGGTGTTGCATTCAAAGACTAAACACATATCCATCAAGTTTCACTTTTTGAGAGAGCAAGTGAACAAGAATGAAGTCAGATTAGAGTTTGTACCCTCCAAAGATCAGATTGCAGACATCTTTACTAAACCTCTACCTAAGGACTCTTTTGAGTATCTCAGGGAGAAGTTAGGGGTTATTGCCCCTATGGTGATGAACTAAGGTGCACTGAGGTGCATTAGTCCGGTGGATATCACAATCATATCTTGTGATCTAGATTCATGGGAGCTGCTACTCAGGGGGAGCAACAGGTATGATTCTAAAGTGGTGAAATTGCAAGTATGTGCCCTTTGCCATTGATGTCAAAGGGGGAGAGAAGACATGTGAAAAACAAGTGGTTGCTGATCAAAGGGGGAGCAGTAAAGGGAAAGAAGACATGTGAATGGTTGCTGTTGATAGGGGGAGTTGTGATAGTAAGGAGAAGTTCTTGTCTTGATGGTTTTTCACATCATATGTTGCCATCAATGACCAAGGGGGAGATTGTTACAAGTATGGGCCTAACTGGTGTTGTCATTGATGTCAACATACTCCTGTTGCATTAATGATAAGGTTTGGATGAGCTGTGAGCTGAGGATATTGAGAAAATTAGTCTCAATCAGAAATAGTGAAGAACAGTGATGACTGAAAGATAAAAGTCTAAGATAGGATGATGATCAAAGGATGCAGATTAAAGGGTTTGTAGATATGTGTCTGTAGGTGATCCAGTAGAGATTTCAGAGGTCCACATGAAGATATGAAGAAGTTGTGGCCGCTCAAGTAAAACCGGTTCCGGTAGGTGTTCAGAGGTGACAGTGTGTAACAAGAAAGGTCCGGTGAGATCCAGAAATGAAGTTTCTTGTTCTACAGATTTGAGGGAGTGCTAAGGAAGTCTTTATGGTGTATCAACTCCATTGGTTCATGGTTTGAAGGTACGCAAGCATCTATTCCTTTGTGACAATAATGACAGACTGTGTTCTTGAGGTTCCAAATGAAGGAGAGAAGGATTTCAGTAAGCAGAAGAAGTGTGGATGTTCTTGATGTTTCAGGCAAGCTTGTGGAGGTCTTTGGATCGTGTCCAGTTTGTGTTGGTAGTCCGCATTGAAGTTGGAGCTTGCAATTGAAGAGTAACTTCTGTATGATGGTGTTCTTCTTGAGACAGGCCGACCGGATGAGTTATGCATCTGTCGAATGATCTTATGAATGTTTGCTGACTTAGATGATCATTCCTAAGTTGATGCCTTGTATAAATAAGGATTGCGAAGTCAGTTTGAACTCACCTTTTTGTGTGGAGATGAGTGGGTAGTAGCGAAGAGGAGAGCGAAAGGCAGAGTAGAAGTATTGAGCTTAATGGAACTGATTCAAGCATGGTGAAGATGCTATTCTCCAGTTCATGTATGTGATACTTATTTCTTTGTAGACAGTGTGTCTCTTGTAGGTAGTGAGCCTCTTGTGAGCAGTGTGCTCAGGCAGTGAGCCCTAATTGGCATGTGCCATTTTGTTCTTTCTATTCTTCTAATAGAGAATACATTCTTGGGTTAATCACCCCGTGGTTTTTCCCTTAACCGGGTTTTCCATGTCAAAATCTTGGTGTCTTATGTGTTGATGAGTTTCTGCTTTTCATTTGAATGCATTATGTTTCATGTTTAATAGACTGCTAATTACTAAGAAGATTTAAGTGTGTAAATTGGAGAAAGTTTTGCACAACTAATTCACCCCCCCTCTCAATTGTGTGCCCTAAGTCTAACATATTCTTGATTTTTACATTTTTATGACAAATAATAAAGTAATTTATAATTTATTACTTTATTATTTGTTTACATTTATACATTGGTTTCCAAATCATGATAAACTGAGGAGAATCTAATTATTTTCCATTTCCTTAATTCTCCTTTAGTTCAAAAAGTCAAAAATAATATCTCTCCTTATAACTCCCCTTTGACTTGTATGCATCATAAAAAGGGTAATATTAACATGTAAATTGTTGACCCTGCCCTAGCCATTAGTTTGGATTGCTTTCTTTGAAAATAAAAGGTAAAAATTACCCATAAGGTTTGAACTTCTCTTTGTAGCTATGCATGACCATCCAAAACTCAAAGAGGAAAAGGTAGTAAAATCTAAACCAATCAAGATTCCAAGTTGGTCTAGTGAATAGGAACAAAAGGTTGTAGAGCCCAAGCCGATCAAAATTTTAAGTTTCAATCTAGTAGCTGAAGGTTCTTGCAGTTCTTTTTGTGTCACCAAATTAGAAAAATCAGATGTGGAGCAAGAGGTTGCAGTTGTTTGTGTTGTATTCCTAGCTAAATATGAGCATAATGCATGCGAAGAGGATGCTGGTTTAGGCTTGACACTGAATCCTTTGAATTTTAATTCATTTGAAAAGTTTTCTAATGTTGTTTATAAGATGAATGAAAGCATAGTACAGAGGTCCCAAGGTGAAAGTCTCCAGTTGCAAAGATAGAATGCCCAAGTTTCATTGGAGAAGGCACCACATAAGGAGGAAGAATTGGTTTCTTTGTTTGATCAGCTACCTAGTTTTGTTGAGTCAGATGAGGAAAGCATGCTCATACCTAAGTCAGCAACAAAGGGACAATAGGTGAATGCAAATGATTGTGATTGTGTGTTGGCCTACCGAGAACAAAATGAGGACTGTCTTGTTTTGGAAGATGAAGAGATTGTTGTTCCTAAGAGCCTTCAAAGATCTAATAGTTTTGATAAGTTATTAGGTGTCATAATGGAAGAAGATGATTCATTAACCATGGAGGAGGAATTGACATGGTAGGTTATCATGCAAAGTGAAAGTAATGAACAACAAGAGGGAAGGTTTGATGAGAGCCTCCGTGAGTAGAGTGAGGAAACTCATCTAGATTCAGTACAAGATTATGAGTTTGATGAGAACATTTTCTCTAGTATCATAGAAGATTTATGCTCTAACATTGAGGATAAGCTAGTATCATATGAGCCAACAGTATGTGATCAGCCTTTTCAGGTCAAAGAGGCAAACATTCTTTCATTTCATTTATGTGAGCTAACTTTTTCAAATTAGGTTGAGATTGCAAGTGACAACAGGACAACAGATCTCAATAAAGGAACCAGGAGTATTAGCCAAAGGTTCATCATTGCAAGAGGGTGTCCAATCAGGGATTTAGCTGGCAGAGAGCTAAATAAAGAGACACATGTTACTATTGTACCCAAAGAGGAGATTGCAACCTTATAACAATAGAACCAGATCATCTATTCACCCCATAACAGCAATATCTATGATCAGGTTCAAATGGTGAGTAGGTTTGTTTTTGTTCTTCAACGAGTTTTGCAACATTTTGTAGGGTATGCTCTTATGGGTCATATCTTATCAGTAACAAATCACCTTGCAGAACACCCTTTCTTAATCAGAAAGGGAAGTAACTTTACAAACCCAGTTAATGGGTTTGCTTGACCAACTTCTTTGGCTAGTTAGAGTAGATTAGTATAGGTTAGGTTAAGTTTTCATTTTCTAAGAAGTGTTGTTACACATGTTTGTTGTCCATGTCCTAAACAGAGCCATGATAGTTGTTTTCAATTTTTGTTTTGTTGTATGTTCCAAACAGCTGAGTTACAGAATTTTTTCAAGATTTCACGTAAAAAGACTCATATGCCCAATGGATTTAGAAGGCTACTGGTCATGTTTTGTTTAGTAGGAAAACACCCTGAGAGGTCACAAAAAATGTTACTAAATTATGTTTGCAACCTAATTTAGTGAGGCCTACACAACAATTGTTAAAGAAGGGTAAAGAAAAAAAATTTATGTGTAGGATCATCCAGTCATTGTCTGATGTCTTGACAAAAGACTAACACATTATCACTTATCAGGATCATGCAACAGCTCAAACTGGGTTGTCACACCATCCTGGTAAGTAAAAATGTCCTAAAGGCAAGAAAGCAGACATCCAAAGAATGACAGGTATCTAATTGACTTCATGTTTCAGTTATGATGTTGCTAATTATTCAGTGCAGTTTCAAGAAAGAGGTATTTATAAACTGTCATTTCTTCATCATGTTTTAAACATGTTCTTTAAATGAGATTCAGTTATTTCATTTTATGCAATGACTTCTACATATTTTATTTCTGAATCAATTACATAGCATGAAACAACTGAATCTTATTTAAAGCACATGTTTAAAACATGATGAACAAATGGTAGTTTATAAATACCTTTTTCTTGAAACTACACTGAAATGCAGTGAATAATCAGCAACATCATAATTGAAACATGAAGTCAATTAGATACCTATCATTCTTTGGATGCCTGCTTTCTTGCCTTTAGGACATTTTTACTTACCAGGATGGTGTCACAACCTAGTTTGAGTTGTTGCATGATCCTGATAAGTGATCATGTGTTAGTCTTTTTGTCAAGACATCAGACATTGACTAGATGATCCTGCACATAAAAAAAATTATTTACCCTTTCTTCAACAACTGTTGTCTAGGCCTCACTAAATTAGGTTGAAAACATAATTTAGTAACATATTTGGTGACCTCTCAGGGGTATTTTCCTGCTAAACAAAATAGGACCAGTAGCCTTCTAAATCCATTGGTCATATGAGTCTCTTTTTACCTGAAATCTTGAAAAACTTTTATAACTCAGTTGTTTGACACACAACAGGAAAACAAAAACTTAAAACAACTATCATGGCTCTATTTAGGACATGGCCAACAAACATGTGCAACAGCACTTCTTGGAAAACAAAAACTTAACCTAACCTATACTAATCTACTCTAACCAGCCAAAGAAGCTAGTCAAACAAACCCATTAACTGGCTTTGTAAAATAACTTCCCTTTCTGATTGAGAAAGGGTGTTCTGCAAGGTGATTTGTTACTGATAAGATGTGACCCATAAGAACATACCCTATAGAATGTTGCAAAAATCTCCGAAGAACAAAAACAAACCCACTCAGCATCTGAACCTGATCATAGATACCACTATTATGGGGTGAATAGATGATCTGGTTCTACTGTTCTAAGGCTATAATCTCCTCTTTGGGTACAACAGTAACATGTGTCTCCTTATTTAGCTCTCTGCCAGCTAAATCTCTGATTGGACACCCTCTTGCAATGATGAACCTTTGGCTAATACTCCCAGTTTCTTTATTGAGATCTATTGTCCTGTTGTCACTTGCAATCTCAACTTGATTTGAAAAAGTTAGCTCACATGAATGAAATGAAGAAATGCTTTCCTCTTTGACTTGAAAAGGCTGATCACATACTGTTGGCTCATATGATACTAGATTATCGTTAATGTTAGAGCAAAATCTTCTATGATACTAGAGAAAATGTTCTCATCAAACTCATAATCTTGTACTAAATCTAGATGAGTTTCCTCACTCTACTCACAAAGGCTCTCATCAAACCTTCCCTCTTGTTGTTCATTACTTTCACCTTGCATGATAACCTGCCATGTCAATTCCTCCTCCATGGTTACTGAATCATCTTCTTCTGTTATGACAGCCAATAACTCATCAAAACTATCAGATCTTTGAAGGCTCTTAGAAACAGCAATCTCTTCATCTTCCAAAACAAGACTATCCTCATTTTGTTCTTGATAGGCAAGCACACAATCACAATTATTTTCATTCACCTTTTGTCCCTTTGTTATTGCCTTTGGTATGAGCATGTTTTCCTCATCTGACTCAACAAAACTAGGTAGCTGATCAAACAAAGAAACCAATTCTTCCTCCTTATGTGGTGTCTTCTCCAATGAAACTTGCACATTCTATCTTTGCAACTGAAGACTTTCACCTTGGGACCTTTGTACTATGCTTTCATTCATCTTGTAAACAACATTAGAAAACTTTTCAAATGAACCAAAATGCAAAGAATTCAGTGTCAAGCCTGAACCAATATCCTCTTCGCATGCATTATGCTCATATTCAGCTGGGAATGTAGCACAAACAGCTTCAACCTCTTGCTCCACATCTGATTTTTCTGATTTGGTGGCACAAAAAGAACTACAAGAACCTTCAGCTACTGGATTGAAACTTGAAATTTTGATTGGCTTGGTCTCTACAACCTTTTGCTCTTGTTCACCACACCAACTTAGAATCTTGATTGGTTTAGATTTTACTACCTTTTCCTCTTCCTAATTTTGGATTGGTATGGGAGGGTTAGCCTTAACAAGGTTTGGCATTTTATAATTAGGATACTTAGTCCAAGAAGGTTGCCATGGTTGTGTTGGTGCCTGAATTCACTGTCAGTTTTTAAGCAGTTCTCATGCAGGCACTTTCCCTAAAATCCAAAAAAATTCCAATTTTGGCACCCCTTCAGTGTTTTGTAGCATCCACATCATCTTTCTTGAAGAGGGGGTCTTCATGTTTTGTCCATCGGCATGAGTTTGGAGTGTGTCTTGGCGATCATGATTGGTACCAATGGCGTGTTATCTTCTATCGCTGAGACTTTACCTATCGGCATAGGTGTTTTGTGGCTCACCGACAGACTAGGTCTCGCCGACGAGGGTTTTGGAGTGCTATCGCCAAGACTTTGGCTATCGGATGAACGGGCAAGTGTTGGGCCGACAGTTGGGGGTTTGGCTGATGGTGGGATTCAAGGTTGTCATCAGTGTGAGATTGAGTATCGGCATAGGCATTTTGAGGTTGGCCGACGGCTTTGGTCATACCGACGGAGATGGGAGGCCGATGTCTATCGGCGAGACGTGTGCGATCAGCGAGGGAATTTTGGGCTAGCCCAACGGTTGTTGTTTGGCCGACGAAGTGTGTTTTGATGGCCATCGGAGAGACTTGGTAGATCGAGTGAGCTGTGGAATGCTTGGCCGATGGTCTATATCTTGGTGACAAGTGTGTTTTGCTTGGTCATCAGGGAGAGTTGGTCTATCGGCCAGGGAAGCTTTTGGCTAGTCTGATGGTAGTAGTCTGGCCGACAGGGAATTGCGATAGGCATCAGTGTGATTGTTGAGATCGGCGGGGTAGCCTAATGTTTGGCCGATAGTGTTGGTCTCACTGACAGGGGAATGTGGTGTAGGTGTCGGCCAGACTTTTGAGCTCGGTGAGAGATTTTTGGGGCGGGCCGATGGTATAGGTCTGGGCGATGGGCTTTTGGCGGAAGCTTGTGCGTCGAGCGCGGCAAAAGCGCTCGACACTTAGTATGCATGTAGCTATGTTTATAAAGTGATAAGGAGGTCTTTGCACCGTGCATGTGGGATTAATTTCCCTACACTTTTGAACCTTCAGTAAAGCACGTTTTGGCGGGGGGCTTCTGTTTGAATGCAGTGACTGTTTTCTTAGCGTAACGTGGGTGGTTGAGCCATCAATGGTGACAGTGCAGGGGTATGGGCGACAGTACAAGTGATTAAACTACCCGATTGTGAACGAAGACTCCCAGATGGTGGCGCAAGGCTCAAGGCCTCCCTTGTCTGCTGCATTGATGGCTTCTGAGCACCATTCCCTCTGATGGATGTATCTGGCAGATTTTTGACTTCTGGCCATGTAATTAATTATTGAATGTACATGGTTCTGTATATAATGGTCTGGTTGTGTTACATTTTAGGGGTTGGACATTTTTGGGCTTTCTGCTCTGGCTCTGAACATAAGGTGTTCACATTTTGAAAGGCATTTTTTGCTACAGACTCGGTCCTTAGTTTGGTGTACTAATCTATCTTGGATTGTAAATGATGATTTTCTCTGTGATGACCTTCTATGCAGATTGATTTTAAATGAAAAACACCTGTGTGTGTATTGTTTCTGATTGTCTCCTGTATGTCATTTGTTTTCCTTTCAAACAAGGTTGTTAAGGACTTCCAAGTTTTTCAGTGTATGCATACTGTGTGTCTGATTTATTGCGTCTGCTCAAGGAGTGGTTAAATAGGCTTTTGATCAGATACAAAGGGAAATAGATTGCATCATAGGATCTGTTAAGTATGATCATTAATGATACTCTTCCTTGGACATGTTGCTGTCAGGCAGTAGCATTCTTCTCAGGTCCTCTGGATATGAATTTATGTTGTCATGGGGAGACATTTACAGTCTTAGATATGACTCTGCTGCCCAGATAAGGCACTGGTTTGGGAATTTGTCTGTTCAATGGGTCTAGGAAAGTCCCATCACTCCAAACACCATTTCAACCCATCTCATCACTTCCACCTGTTAGTTGTAGGATTAGGATTAGGAACCTCTGCATGCTCTCATACCTAACCAGACATTATGTCCAAGAATGTTGCCAACCTTGTGATTTGTTACACAAATCTTGGTCCATACATGAGAGTATTCTGCCTGTTGATGTCAAGTTAAATCCTTCTGTCATTGAGTTAGTCAAGGTTATACTTTTATCAAATAGGGACACCCCCCTTGGTGCGGCAGAACCAGAAGTGAAGGGGAGGAGCTCACGCAACCTCCTGTATTCAGTTGGCTGAATGTGCCTATGCATTAGAACTGGCAAACCCTAATGTTGATTCAGAAGAAAAACCAACAGGTTGTTCAAAACTTTGATGACTTGGTTCAGGTTCTTGATAAGACTGAAACTGAAGATTAATGGACTGGTTTTGAATGCAAATAGGCTCCTGAAACTTAGAATTTAGAGACTTTGGGGAGTTTCTTGAGTTTCTTGGAGGAAAAAAAGGCTCTTCAAGTGGTTTGTTTTGAAGCATAACAAATTCAGATTGTGCCAACTTAGGCTCTTACAATGGTAAAGGATTTCTAAAACTAGGAATCTTGACCTTAGGAGGGTTAGAAGACTCACTTTGCTTGAAACTTGGAAAATTATGCTTATGAACCTCCTCTTGAACATGTTGATCTCAAATGAAAGGAGTTGTTTGGATCTCACGCCATTGTGTTTAAGCAAACAAAAACTTCATCTGTTCCTCTTTTGCAGCTATTTCCCTCTCAAGCTTTTCTTCAAACTATATCATTTGTGTCTCCAACTCTTGTTCATAGAGATAGGCCTGATAAGACATCTCTTCCTGTTGCTACTCATACTCTTGCTGCCTTTTGATCTCTTCTATCTGCTTTGTGGATTCTAACAATGTGTCCTTCATATCATTCATGATATTCTTCAAATCCCTAACCTCCAAATCTTGGAGGTGATCAAGAGAGTGTTTGAACTGATTTGACATTAGGGATGTTTCTTGACACTAAGTGAAAGAATGGGTAGGCTGCCAATAGTATTGAGAAGGGGTGGGTGGGTGTCATATTGAGCATGCTGGTTTTCTTGAAAAGTCATGAAATTTGGACTAAAACCAGCACCATGGTTGATTTGATATGGCTGATAAGATGGTGGATTAGCAGCATTTTCATGATATGGTGGATGATATAACATATTCCCATGAAACATAGACATGCTTTATTCATTCAAAAGCTGAAATAAGCAAAAATCAACATTATTAGCACTTGATCATACTGAAATGAGAAAAATGCTTCTCGGAGTCACCAGATGTGTTGATTTCTTGTCTTCAAAGGCTGAGATTGCTGGTGCACACACCAAAAACTAGCATTGAAATGATGAGCTTTGAACTGTGAGAGTTCAAACTATCCCACCGAGCATGCCAAAAATTGTTATCAACTAGGATTGCACCCATGATGCAGCGTTGGAAAGCTCAACAATCCTATGTAACATGGGAATACCTTTAGGTTGTGGGTACCCTATGGTGAAGGTAGACCTACAGATTGTGGGTTGGTTCCCTTATGATTGATCTAATGGTAAATTGACTTTGCAAGAAAAAGGATAGAAAGAATTGCAATCGAACAGTAAACTAAATTTAAAATTGTGGTGATGCACCTATATGATAGTAAAACTTGCAGAATGATTCACAACTATCCTCAGAGACACTGGTTACACAATTCAAAAATTATGACTTAATCACAAAAGTGTTTCTAAAGTAGGCCAATCAGTTTGTTCTTTCAAGAGGAAAATAAATTTTCACAGTTTTTAAGACCAAAATAAAACAAGCACAACTTGAAACTTGTGATGGATGCATAATAATGAGTAAGACAAACTTAAAGGATTTAATGGTTAAAACATAATAATTTCATCAAATCATTCATAAAGGCACTTGCATATTTCTGAAAAGGCAAACTATGGTATTCTAAATGAAAATAGAAAGAAAAAGCACTGTGTAAGACAAAAATATGAACCTATAACCTGATGTACTGTATAGATCTAAAAATGAGTTACAAACACTCCTATGCCTCTCCAAAATGTGTAACAGAGAAAAGAAGGCAAGAACTAAGAAAAAATCCTAAGATTTCTCTCCCTTATACAAAATGAACTCTCAAGTGCATGGAAAAAGCACTGCATTTCAACTGCACTCTAAAAATAACTCCTCCAAGTTGATTCACGAGCAAAAGAGAAAAGCCTAGAAATGAGGCCTCATAATTGATCCAATTTGAGCAAAAATAGCTCCAAAGTGCCTCTCACATCCTGTTTGACCATGTGGAACTCCAAACTCACTGTAGTTTGACCACAAATTAAGGAAAATACTCTAAAATACCTCAGTCAACTCTACCTCCTAATTTTGCATGATTTTGGGATGAAGGTAATAGTTTGAACAAATAATAAAGTAATCATGATGATTTACTTTATTAGATGTCATGTATTTGCTCAATTTCTTGCATCTTTATGACAAATAATAAAGTAATTTATACACTATTACTTCATTATTTGTTTACATTATTATTTTTATTTCACACTTATTTAAGATTCAATGGGAATAATTTTCATCATTTCACATCTCT
The DNA here is from genome assembly GCA_027924645.1 of Cunninghamia lanceolata. Lineage (NCBI taxonomy): Eukaryota > Viridiplantae > Streptophyta > Pinopsida > Cupressales > Cupressaceae > Cunninghamia > Cunninghamia lanceolata. The sequence goes on from BSBN01000209.1 coordinate 8,464,053, forward strand.
CCCTTGGTCAAAAGAAAATAAATACACAATTACCTTATGACTCCCTTTGACCTTTACTTCTTCACCACATGCATCGACCTCTTGCAATAATTTTGTTTTGACTTAAGGTTTATTAAAACCTTAGCATTAGTAAAAGTTTTCAAATCCTCATGGTCCTCCTTTGGCTTCCTAGTCATTACATTTGATCAAGTGTCTGACCCCAGGGTATTTTCTCATTTGCAATGATTCTCAATAAAAGATAAGTCAAAATAAATAAAGAAAATGACAAACCTGTGGGTTAGGGCATTCTTAACAAAGAATCAAACCCTAAAATCATTTCATTCTTCAGTTGGTCTTCTCCTAGCACTGCCATACTATTGTTTCTGCTACTTTGAGGGTTTTCTGAGCCATTTGAATGATTGAAAGAGGCAACCATACTGCTCTTGCTTACATTTTTTCTCACTGGTAAGATTATTCCTCCCTTTATCCTATGTTTTCATGGAAAACTTTGAGAAAAATCATTCTTAACTAGTTGTTTTAATCCTCTTTCTTTGGAAACCTGTATGGTTTCATTGTTGCTTTCTTTCTAAGGCATTTCTATGAAAAATATCTGCATTTTTTCTTTGTAAACTCTCATGGTTTATTGGCAATAAGTTGCTCATAGCACTTCTTTTCTACATATATATTGTTCTAGTTTTCTTGAATGTCGTGAAAAAGGAGAATATGCTAAGAATATGGTGAAAAGAAAGCAAAAACTAAAAACCCTTAACTGTTCTATCATAAATCTCTACTTATTTCTTCACATATATACTGTTCTTCTTGTATCTCAGACTATCTTTCTACTCCTTGTTGTGACAGTTCTTTATCGTCGTCTTCTTTCACTATTGAGTTAGCATTTTGACAAAATAATGGCTTGAAATGGAATAAACCCTATATGGGTTTTTGGTAAGAACTCGCTGTGATAGTCTCTCTTCACTGTAGGTGACTGTCTCTTTCAGTTACAGACCCTTAGTTTTCAAGCAGTCCTTTGATATGACTGTTCCATCACCTCTCTAGACTTGTATTCCATGACTTTGTTATCGTCATTGTGATTGTTCTATGGTTGTTCATTTTCATAGGATGATTGTTGTATACGCCTAAAAATGACAAGACTCGGTCTAAATAAATATTCTTAATATTTATTCTATCTTTATTCCCCTATCAATAAATAAATAAACAAATTTATTTATTTGATTCATATTCCTCTAAGTTAATTAAATATTGAAATATTTAATTACCTCTTCTAAAGTCAAAATTAAATAAAAACCTTTATTTAATTAAATTCTTCCAAACAATTAAATAATTCTTAATTATTTAATTAAATCAAATTCATTCTTCCAAATTTGAATAAATCAAATCAAATTTATTTAAATCCTCTCAAACTCCAAAAATAAAATACAATCAAATATTTTATTTATTCTTCCAAATCATGCACAACAATTAAATAAATTTATTTATTTAAGTTGCTTTGTAATCTTCTAAATTAAATAATTCCAATTATTTAATTGTCTCTTCCAATAAAATCTGCTCTAAATTTAAATAAATCAATTATTTATTTAAGTTGCTTTTTCTTCTAAATTGAGTTATCTCTAAATATAATTCAAGCTTTCTTGCACATGCAATTAAATATTCCTAATATTTAATAAAGCAAAAATATCTTCTTATCCTCATGCAAATATCTTCTTCTTGTTTTAAATCACTTAACTTATTATTATATTCTTTTAATTGCTTTAACTCATTCTTCTATTCTTAGCAAATCTTCTCATGCAAAAGAAAGCAAGACACATGTCTTCTTCTTATTCGTTGCACGTTCCTCAACTGTTCTCAACCGCTGATCTTCTTACTTCTTCTATACCGTCGATCTTCATTCTTCCAAGTCTATAAGTAAACCCTATTCTTCCATTTCATTCATCCAAGTTTTAAGTATTGTTACTCTGCAGGAATTACAGCGCGCCTTTGGCACCCTTGTCATTCTTTCATTGCTTGTGATCACGCTTTTTACTACGCACTACGCACTACAACCCTCATTTTGGAGTTCCTCTTCATTGCGACATCACCACAGCCATTCATAATCATTGACAAAGAAAAGAAGTGCACTCTCTGAGGGCCCTTTTCATACACATAAGAATGATTCTTGATAGGCAACAATGGAAGTTTCGATCTAAGGAAGGTTTGCTTTGATTATTTCATTGTTTTATCTTGTTTGATCTCCTTAGTTTCACTATTTCATTGAGTTTGGGTATCTGTTATTGTTTATTTATTGATATTCATTGTTTGATCCAATTTACCCTTCACATTTTGGCACCCACCGTGGATCTGACGGTGAAAACTGCTCTACAGCAGTGTCAAATCCCAAAACAGTAAAAAGAAAGGACACATCTGAAGGTGAAAACCCAACTGTGGCACCTGACAATGGAAGGCTTGACACTCTCCCCAATGACATGCACAAGGAGAAGTCTCAGATTGTTGTGGAACCCACAGAGCTGGTTAATATTGGAATAGAGGAACAGCCTAAGATCATTCACTTTGCTAAATCTCTCACCCCACCAGAGAAGACCAAGTTTGTACCATTCTTCAAGAGAAAGCAAGTCAATTTTGCTTGGTCATACGCAGATATGCTAGGGTTAGATCCAGATTTGATTCTACATCATCTTCCATTAGATCCAGGAGTGAAACCAGTGAAACAGAAGCTTAGAAAGATGCATCCACACATAGCATTGCTTGTAAAAGAAGAACTCAAGAAATTACTGGATGTGGGATTCATCAGAGCTATAGACTATCCAGAATGGGTCTCCAACATAGTACCAGTGTCCAAACCAGATGGCCGAGTCAGACTATGCAATGACTTTAGAGATCTAAACAAAGCTTGTCGCAAGGATGATTTTTTGTTGCCAAATATAGATATCATAGTCGACTTGACAGCAGGACATACCATGTTGTCTCTCATGGATGGCTTCTCAGGATACAATCAGATCAAGATAGCACTAGAAGACCAGCACAAAACATCTTTTACTTGTCCATGGGGCACTTTCTGTTGGAACGTCATGCCATTTGGGCTAAAGAACGCAGGAGCCACATATCAACGTGCTATGACCACTATATTTCATGATATGATGCACGTCACCATGGAAGATTATGTAGATGATATCCTAGCAAAATCACTCACAAGAGAATCACATTTGGATGTGTTAGAGAAATTTTTTCAGAGATTAGAGCAATTCAAAGTCAGGTTGAACCCAAAGAAGTGTGTGTTCGGAGTTACCTTAGGCAAGCTTCTAGGCTTTATTATATCAGCAAATGGAATAGAGGTGGATCTCGCCAAAGTCAAGGCTATCATGGACATGCCACCACCCAAGACTCTTACTCAACTAAGATCGCTACAAGGCAAGCTACAAGCAATCCGTAGATTCATATCACAACTGGCAGACAAGTGTCAACCATTCAGTCATCTCTTGCACAAGAACATTCCATTCAGATGGGATGACAAATGTGAAGAGGCATTCAACAATCTGAAAGAATATCTTATGAATCCACCTATTCTCATGCCTCCCATTCAGGGGAAACCATTGATACTCTACATATCTGCTACACCTACAGCTCTTGGGGCTCTCCTAGCACATCAAGATTATGAGAATAAAGAAAGAGCTATCTACTATATCAGTCGCACATTGGTGAGCTATGAGTTGCAATACTCTCAGATAGAAAGGTCATGTCTTGTGGTAGTTTTTGCTTCCCAAAAACTCTAACATTATATGCCTACACATCCAGTCAAACTCATTACAAAAATAGATCCACTGAAATACCTACTAAGCAAAGCAGCTCTCACAGATTGCCTAGCCAAATGGGTAATGCTCCTAAGTGAATACTACATTGAGTATATAGACAAAAAAGCTATCAAAGAACAAGTCATTGCTGACCAGCTAGAAGAAGCACCAATACAGGATACCACACCACTGTAATTTGAGTTTCTAAATGAATCATTATTCAATGTCTCAACACATTCCTGGACACTTTACTTCGATGGATCCTACACAAACCATGGATCGGGGGCAGGAATCTTGTTTATAACTCCTCATGGCGACACTATACCAAAGTCTTACCGCCTATTATTTCCATGCACCAATAACATAGCAGAATATGAAGCCTTAGTCATTGGCCTCAAGATGGTAGCAGATTGGAAAATCAAAGAGTTACATGTCTACGGTGATTCTCAACTAGTGATAAATCAGGTCAATGATGATTACCAAACCAAAGATGAGAAGCTTGTCCCATATAAGAGAATGGTGGATGACTTTAAGGAATACTTTGTGATTATATCTTTTGAGCAGATACCACGCATTGAGAACAAAGTAGTAGATGCCATGGTGACCATCGCCTCTCTTCTAGAGATACCAGAAAGTGAGTCACGGTACGAGTTCTTAGTGGAAACTATTCGACAACCAGCTTATGATCTTCCGGAGACCCATTCTATATGCCTTTAAGTTGGATCTGATTCACCTTGGTACAGTAAAGTTTACACTTACCTCAAGGACAACACCCTCCCACTTGACTTATCTTCAAACCAATGACGAACCTTTATATGCTAAGCCTCTCGCTATACCATTATTGCCGACACCTTATACCAACGTGGTCTAGATGGTTCTTTACTCCGTTGTTTAGAATGAGAAGAATCTATAACCGCCTTACAAGACGTACACGAAGGGATTTACAGGACACACTCTAGCGGTCCTTCCTTAGCCAAGAAACTCATGCGTTTGGGTTATTACTGGCCGAACATGGAGACAGATTCATACCAATTTGTGAAGAAGTGCAAACAGTGCCAAATACATGGGAACCTGATACATGCACCAGCTCAAGAGTTGAGTCCTTTAACAACACCTTGGCCCTTTTGCCAATGGGGACTTGACCTTGTGGGAAAGATCCACCCACCCTCCTCCAACGGCCATAAATTCATCATAGCCGCCACGGAGTACTTTACCAAGTGGATTGAAGCCGTTCCCCTCACCACCGTCACAGGTAAACAAATCTCCTCATTCATCCTGAATTACCTCATCTGTAGATATGGAATTCCTTCATCCATTATCACGGATAATGGAAGACCCTTCAAAAACTAGGATGTCCCAGAACTCTGTGACCAATTCAAAATCTAACATCGTTTCTCCACACCCTACTACCCCCAAGGCAATGATCAAGTTGAGGCATCCAACAAGACCATCTTGAAACTCCTCAAGAAGACGGTCAACGATGCTGGCCGTGATTGGCACATCCAACTCAATCCCTCTCTGTGGGCCTACAGAACTAGTATACGCACTCCCACAGGTGCTACACCTTACGCCCTTGTCTATGGCTCAGAAGCTATCCTTCCCATTGAAGTTGAGTTGCCATCTCTCAGGGTGTCGTTGAAAGGTCTCATATCAGATGAAGAGTACAGAGTCTCTAGATTGTAAGAACTAGAGTTGCTAGAGGAAAGGAGACAGAAAGCCTTTGACCATCTCAAAGCATATCAACAGATGATGTCACGAAGCTATAGCCACAGAGTTTGTCCAAGAATCTTTAAGGTAGGAGATCTACTACTTAAAGAGAATCCCCGCAATCAACAAGATAGGGAAAAGAAGGGAAAGTTTGAACCCAACTAGCTTGGGCCTTATGTGATTGTAGCTGCTTATGGATCAGGGGCATATCAATTAGCAACATCAAAGGGTGAGTTGTTAGATGACCCTATCAACAGCATGCATCTTCGCCGATTCTATACCTAGGACCCCAATGTAAGGGGGGCATAAAATACAAAAAAATCAAAAAAACAAAAAAATACAAAAAAATCAAAAAATCAGAAAAATACAAAAAAAAATTAAAAAATTAGAAAAGTACAAAAAAATCATCCTTTGGTGAAAACCTGGCAATCAGGCGCCTTGGATAGGTATCATGATGAAAACCTAGCAGACAGGCATCATGCTTACTTTCTAGCTTCCGTGCAAATAAAAGCAAGTGGTGAAAACCTGGTAAACATGCGTTACTTGTGATAAACCGCTTCCTCCATCTTTGGGAAACCAATCACCTTGTGTCCATTCTTCCTCGCATCCCATTCGATCCATATCCACTCCATAATAAAAACCCATCGGTAACCTATCATGGCTTGACACTCCATTTCTCTGTTGCCTTGTCAACCAAGGTTTTATCCCATATCCTATCCATAGTTTCAGCCTAGTATAGTGTCTCTTGTTGGTCTCCATGGTCCAAGTCCATGAACTACGTTGCCTCTATGTCGTCACGTAGGCAAGGCCATATTTCTATGCACCCCCGAGGCTCCCACGGTCCCATCCATCCCATTTCTTGTCATCTTTCTTGTCGTCTTTCTTCTAGTCCATCCATGGTCCATTAGGGTTTACCCCGAACTACGTTGCCTCTGCATCGTCACGTAGGCAAGGCCATTTCGCAATGAGCCCTTGAGGCACTAGGTTAGTCCCTTAGGGTCCATCTCACCAATAAAGATTGTGGAATCTTCTCACCAAGCAAGCAAGCGCAAGCAAAACCCACTTTCAAGCAGAAATCCTGACGCAAGACATTAACCTATCCAAAGCAAACAAACTCCATAAGGCCTTCTAAATGATTTTACCCAAATTATGGCAAGAAACCAACACATCTAAATGCAAAAATGTTTTTGTGGATTGGAAACAGGGTTAAGGTACAGAGTCTTGATTTCTGCTATCATGCCTTTCTATGCTACTCGAGGATGCCAAAAGCTAGAGATGCTATGATGGGGGCATGATTCTTTTCTTTGTTTGTTGTTTGTGGATTAAACTTTAGTAATGTGAAACCTTGTCTAAAGACGTGATCGGCAAAAGATCATCAAGGACATCAAAGGTCTAACATGAATAGGGGCAATCCTCGACTGTTGATACACAAGAAATACTCAGGTCATCTCAGTCCAATTATACCTCGATGCTTGTATTAACTTGCTAAATCAAAATCTATGTAAGCAATGCTCAAGTCATCTCGGTTCAGTTATACCTAGATGCTTGTATTAACTTACAACATTTGGAAAAGTACCAAAAAATTGCCCAATGATGAAATAAGCACTTCAAAATACTTGCACCGTCAAGATGTTAAAAAGCAATGCATCCATCATACATATATCCATCATACATCCATACCATACTGCATGCAATAAAAGATCCAAACAATGCAGAGTAACAATACAAAGTCAAGCTTGTGATTCCTTCTATCGAGTTATTCTTCTATCGATCAGTATTCTATCTATCATTGTGGTCCATTCTTCTCAATTCGGTCAACCCGAGCAATGATCAAAATGCAAGTCCGTCCTTAATCCATACCAATCAAGTCAAGTCAATCTTGTCAAATGATCTAATCACAATCAATGGTCTTGATCCTTGTCTGGTCATAAACCAACTCGATCAGTTAATCAATCAATTGTCTTATACAGGATGTAACATTGTCGAAATCAGACCAACACACGCATCTTACACGACATGTTTCATTTCTTGAAACCAGACACTATCCTTCATGTTGCTCTAGGGATCTATCGTTCCCCTCCATGACAACACGCCTGTCGTGTTGGTCTAGGGATATATCGTTCCCCGCCATGACAACATTGTCGTATATCATTATCAGTATATCTTTGGTTTACTGCTTGATAGGGGCAATACCTTGTTTGTTCTTGTATCATTTGTGCATACTGGCTTACTTGCTTGTGTGTGTTATCATTCTATCTTGCATAGCATATCATTTAGCTCTTTCTTCCTATCTTCCACCTTCATCTTCGTGAGATTGTTCGTCTCACGCCTTCTGCCTTCTTCCTGTCCAATCTCCCGAGGGGGCATCCTATTGTCGTTAAACCTGTACCAGGGGCAAACTAGGGCATGTATCATTATCAAACTATCTATTCTTTGAGGCAACGCCGTAAACTGCATTGCATCAAAGAGGGGCAAAATGTATACGCCTAAAAATGACATGACTCGGTCTAAATAAATATTCTTAATATTTATTCCATCTTTATTCCCCTATCAATAAATAAATAAACAAATTTATTTATTTGATTCATATTCCTCTAAGTTAATTAAATATTGAAATATTTAATTACCTCTTCTAAAGTCAATATTAAATAAAAACTTTTATTTAATTAAATTCTTCCAAACAATTAAATAATTCTTAATTATTTAATTAAATCAAATTCATTCTTCCAAATTTGAATAAATCAAATCAAATTTATTTAAATCCTCTCAATCTCCAAAAATAAAATACAATCAAATATTTTATTTATTCTTCCAAATCATGCACAATAATTAAATAAATTTATTTATTTAATTTGCTTTGTAATCTTCTAAATTAAATAATTCCAATTATTTAATTGTCTCTTCCAATAAAATCTGCTCTAAATTTAAATAAATCAATTATTTATTTAATTTTCTTTTTCTTCTAAATTGAGTTATCTCTAAATATAATTCAAGCTTTCTTGCACATGCAATTAAATATTCCTAATATTTAATAAAGCAAAAATATCTTCTTATCCTCATGCAAATCTATTCTTCTTGTTTTAAATCACTTAACTGATTATTATATTCTTTTAATTGCTTTAACTCATTCTTCTATTCTTAGCAAATCTTCTCATGCAAAAGAAAGCAAGACACATGTCTTCTTCTTATTCGTTGCACGTTCCTCAACTATTCTCAACCGTTGATCTTCTTACTTCTTCTATACCGTCGATCTTCATTCTTCCAAGTCTATAAGTACAACCTTATTCTTCCATTTCATTCATCCAAGCTTTAAGTATTGTTACTCTGCAGGAATTATAGTGTGCCTTTGGCACCCTCGTCATTCTTTCATTGCTTGTGATCATGCTTTTTACTATGCACTACGCACTACAACCCTCATTTTGGAGCTCCTCTTCATTGCGACATCCCCACAGCCATTCATAATCGACATTCTTGACAAAGCAAAGAAGTGCACTCTCTGAGGGCCCTTTTCATACACACAAGAATGATTCTTGATAGGCAACAATGGAAGTTTCGATCTAAGGAAGGTTTGCTTTGATTATTTCATTGTTTTATCTTGTTTGATCTCCTTAGTTTCACTATTGCATTGAGTTTGGGTATCTGTTATTGTTTATTTATTGATATTCATTGTTTGATCCAATTTACCCTTCACAATTGTTATGAGCTATATCATGACTATTCTAGGCCTTAAAATAGTGATATCTCAGTCCCTTTTTGAAAGCTCTATAGAAATATCCTTAAACATTGTCCCTCTCATACTAGCCTATCTAAACTCTGTCTTGTTTCATAGTGCCTTTGACTGCTGCTCTCCTCAAAACTGTGAAACAGTGCTTCTTCTGCCTTGATAGACCTGCCATTGGACTGCTCATTTAGCTTTCATGCTTAGGCTTCTAACAAAGTCAAGTCCACTTCAAGAGATATCTGCTAAGGGAGAATGAAGACCTTTTGAGCATTGTTTGATAGTCTTTTGACTGATTCTTTCATAGTGGACTACATTCTTTTCATGCATTAGTTTCATGACTCTCTTGATGGGCTTCTTTTCTGATGGAAACATGATAGTCAAGATGGTTGCCCTGTACCTGTGGTAATAACAATCTTCATTGTCATATCTGTTAGATAATTGAAAAGGCATTTAGCTCTGACCTTCACAGACTTGTTTATGCTCCTATCCCTCTTGAAAACTGAGAGGGCAGCATGCTGGGCTCAACCTTTGTGGGAGCCCATTTTCCTCCACATGCTGAAATATTATGCACAATGATGAATGTACCTGTACCTGCACATTGCACAAACAAGTTAGATAAAAACAATGAAGTTCAATGCTCCTATGATGACTGGACAGTTCTTTACTGATCTTCATGACTCTGTACTTGCATCTGCTATTCAGCTATCTCTTCTGCTTCTCTTTTTGCATTATCTAAACATTAGATGATTGTTGCTCCATAAAATTAGATTGTACTTTTTTGTTTTGATTACATGTATGAAAATTATTGGAACCAAGATCTCTAACACAATCTTTTGCAGGTACTTTGGAGCTCGGCAGATGGAGGGAGTTGAAGATCAACTCAACCTCAGGATTTGTCACTCACAGGCAATGACAGGTCCCTTTACTTTTCTTATGCATTTCTATTATTTCAAAAGTATATTTTACTTTTATGCAACATATTCCAGTCATTCCCACGGCTTGTGTGGGACATACTTAAACACTCTTTTGAATATAATCAGTTATTTCATTTTATGCAAAGACTTTTACATATTTTATTTCTAAATCAATTACATAGCACGAAACAATTGAATCTCATTTAAAGCACATGTTTAAAACATAATGAAGAAATGACAGTTTATAAATACCTCTTTCTTGAAACTACACTGAAATGCATTGAATAATCAGCAACATCATAACTAAAACATGAAGTCAATTAGATACCTATCATTCTTTGGGTGCCTGCTTTCTTGCCTTTAAAACATTTTTATTTACCAGGATGGTGTGACAACCTAGTTTGAGTTGTTGCATGATCCTGATAAGTGATCATGTGTTAGTCTTTTGTCAAGACATCAGACATTAATTGGATGATCCTGCACATAAAAAAAAATTCTTTACCCCTTCTTCAACAATTGTTGTCTAGGCCTCACTAAATTAGGTTGCAAACATAATTTAGTAACAATACCAACATACCATGGGGTAAGTGCAGGAAGATGGGGGGCCAAAAAGGGGTCTTAAGTGGCCACTTTTTTTCTGAAATCAGGAAATACTAGCCTTGGATGAGAAATTGAGCATAGTTACACTCAAAATTTGGTTATGCAACCAAAACAATGTTCGTAGTGCTCCGAGTCTACTTTCTAAACTACTATTTTGTTTTGAAAATGGCATAGATTAAGGGGTTCAAAAGAGGGAGCCACAGAAATTGGTGTTGTTTCTGTCAAAAAAACATAACATAGCATGTTTTGTGGCTCCCTCAAAAGGTCAACTTTTTTTTGGTATTTTTAAAATCGCTTTGGTGAGAAATTAGCTAATAGATGTAGTTTATGCCCGATTTTTCTAATAATTTTTTGATGAATATTTGATTTTTTACTAATTTTCAAAGTGGACACATCCTAAAAAATAGAATTTTGGCCATGCTACCCCTATAAATTTTGAAAACTAATTGAAAATCATTTTTTTATTTTTTTAATATTTGTAGAATGGAGTCTAGTTTCTAAATATATAATTTTTTTGAAATTTGAATGAATAGTTATTTTACAATGAAAAAAAGACCAAACAGTGGTTTTTGCCTAAAAACGGACACACAAACAAAAGAAATTAAAGATGAAAGGCTTAACATTGTTAAAATGTGAAAAAAATCACATCGTCAAATAGCTAAGAGAAAGCCTAACATTACCCATGTGTTTGATTTGTTCGACCTTGAAACACGTGCAAATATGAGGGTTAGCACGAACGAAGTTATGTGAAATTTTGAAGAATATAGAAAAACATGTCTGTGACTGTTCATAAGGCACTCCAAGCCTTTGGGTTGGAAATCCAAAGCAAATCCCAAGCCCAAGGCTTGGGATTCCCAAAGCAAGACATAACGCGCTCACGTTATGTTTTGCCTTACATTTTTCCTTTCCCGCAAGTTTGTTGTTTGTCATGTTTGACATAACGCGAGCGCGTTATAACGTGCTCGCGTTATGTTCCCCTCAATTTTTTTTACGTTCAAGGCTATTAATCATGAGGGTTAAGGGATAAGGGATAGAGTTGGAGGGTTTAGGGATAAGGGATTAGCATTTAAGGTATAGTATCGAGCCCGTTGAGGGTCTAGGAATAGGGATAGCATTTAGGGTTTAGGGATGAGGGATGACAAATTAGGGTTGAGGGTTTAGGGTTTAGGGATAGGGTTGAGGGTCGAGGGATCAGAGTTAAGGGTTGAGGGATTAGGGTTTGACATTGAGGATTGAGGGTTGAGGTTCAAGGGTCAAGGGTTTAGGGATAGGGTGTACGGTCGAGGGATTAGGGTTAAAGTAGGGTGTAAGGATTAGGGATAGGGTTGGAGGGTTTAGGGATAAGGGATTAGGGTTTAAGGTATAGTATCGAGTCTGTTGAGGGTTTAGGAATAGGGATAGCATTTAGGGTTTAGGAATAGGGATAGCATTTAGGGTTTAGGGATGAGGGATTAGAGTTGAGGGATGATGGATTAGGGTTGAGGGTTGAGGGATTAGGGTTTAGGGATAATGTTTAGGGTTGAGGGTTGAGGGATTAGGGTTTAAGGTATAGTGTTGAGGGTTGAGGGTTGAGGGTTTAGGATTAGGGTTTAGGGTTGACGGATTAGCATTTAATGTCGAGGTTAGGGTTAGACTGTCGAGGGTAGAGGGATTAGGGATAGGGTTTAGGGTTGAAGGTTTAAGGATTGAGGGTTGAGGCTTTAGGGATGAGGGTTTAAGGCTTAAGATATAGTGTCAAGTGTTGAGGGTGTAGGGATAGGGTTTAAATTTTAAGGGTTAAGGGTTGAGGGATAGGGATTAGGATTTAAGGTATAGTGTTGAGGGTTGAGGGATCAGAGTTAAGGGTTGAGGGATTAGGGTTTGACATTGAGGGTTGAGGGTTGAGGTTCTAGGGTCAAGGGTTTAGGGATAGGGTTGAGGGTCAAGGAATTAGGGTTAAAGTAGAGTGTGGAGGGTATAAGGATTAGGGATAGGGTTGGAGGGTTTAGGGATAAGGGATTAGGGTTTAAGGTATAGTATCGATTCTGTTGAGGGTGTAGGAATAGGGATAGCATTTAGGGTTTAGGGATGAGGGATTAGAGTTGAGGGATGATAGATTAGGGTTGAGGGTTGAGGGATTAGGGTTTTGGGATAAGGTTTAAGGTTGAGGGCTGAGGGATTAGGGTTTAAGGTATAGTGTTGAGGGTTTAGGGATAGGGTTTAGGGTTGAGGGATTAGAGTGAAGGGTTGAGGGATTAGGATTTGACGTTGAGGGTTAAGGGTTTAGGGTTTAGGGTTTAGGGTTAGGGTTGAGAGATGAGGGATCAGAGTTAAGGGTTGAGGGATTAGGGTTTGACGTCGAGGGTTGAGGGTTGAGGTTCGAGGGTCAAGGGTTTAGGGATAGGGTTGAGGTTGAAGGGATTAGGGTTAAAGTAGAGTGTGGAGGGTGTAAGGATTAGGGATAGGGTTGGAGGGTTTAGGGATAAGGGATTAGAGTTTAAGGTATAGTATCGAGTCTATTGAGGGTTTAGGAATAGGGATAGCATTTAGGGTTTAGAGATGAGGGATTAGAGTTGAGGGATGAGGGATTAGGGTTGAGGGTTGAGGGATTAGGGTTTAGGGATAAGGTTTAGGGTTGAGGGTTGAGGGATTAGGGTTTAAGGTATAGTGTTGAGGGTTGATGGTTTAGGGATAGGGTTTAGGTTTGAGGGATTAGGGTTTAGGGTTGATGAATTAGGGTTTAATGTTGAGAGTTGAGGGTTGAGGGTTGAGGGTTGAGGTTGAGGGATAGGGTTAATGGTCAAGGGATTAGGGTTAAATAAGAGTGTCGAGGGTAGAGGGATTAGGGTTTAAGGTATAGTATCGAGCTTGTTGAGGGTCTAGGAATAGGGATAGCGTTTAGGGTTTAGGAATGGGGGATTAGAGTTGAGGGATGACGGATGACAGATTAGGGTTGAGGGTTGAGGGATTAGGGTTTAGGGACAAGGTTTAGGGTTAGGGTTGAGGGATTAGGGTTTAAGGTATAGTGTTAAGGGTTTAGGGATAGGGTTTAGGGTTGAGGGATTAGAGTGAAGGGTTGAGGGATTAGAATTTGACGTTGAGGGTTGAGGGTTTAGGGATAGGGTTGAAGGTCGAGGGATCAGAGTTAAGGGTTGAGGGATTAGGGTTTGATGTTGAGGGTTGAGGGTTGAGGTTCGAGGGTCAAGGGTTTAGGGATAGGGTTGAGGGTCAACGAATTAGGGTTAAAGTAGAGTGTGGAGGGTGTAAGGATTAGGGATAGGGTTGGAGGGTTTAGGGATAAGGGATTAGAGTTTAAGGTATAGTATCAAGTATGTTGAGGGTTTAGGAATAGGGATAGCATTTAGAGTTTAGGGACGAGGGATTAGAGTTGAGGGATGATGGATTAGGGTTGAGGGTTGAGGGTTTAGGGTTTAGGGATAAGGTTTAGGGTTGAGGGTTGAGGGATTAGGGTTTAAGGTATAGTGTTGAGGGTTAAGGGTTGAGGGTTTAGGATTAGGGTTTAGGGTTGACGAATTAGCATTTAATGTCGAGGTTAGGGTTAGAGTGTCGAGGGTAGAGGGATTAGGGATAGGGTTTAGGGTTGAAGGTTTAAGGATTGAGGGTTGAGACTTTAGGGATGAGGGTTTAAGGCTTAAGATATAGTGTCAAGTGTTGAGGGTGTAGGGATAGAGTTTAAGTTTTAAGGGTTAAGGGTTGAGGGATAGGGATTAGGGTTTAAGGTATAGTGTTGAGGGTTGAGGGATTAGAGTTAAAGGTTGAGGGATTAGGGTTTGACATTGAGGGTTGAGGGTCAAGGGTTTAGGGATAGGGTCGAGGGTTGAGGAATTAGGGTTAAAGTAGAGTGTGGAGGGTATAAGGATTAGGGATAGGGTTGGAGGGTTTAGGGATAAGGGATTAGGGTTTAAGGTATAGTATCGATTCTGTTGAGGGTGTAGGAATAGGGATAGCATTTAGGGTTTAGGGATGAGGGATTAGAGTTGAGGGATGACGGATTAGGGTTGAGGGTTGAGGGATTAGGGTTTAGGGATAAGGTTTAGGGTTGAGGGCTGAGGGATTAGGGTTTAAGGTATAGTGTTGAGGGTTTAGGGATAGGGTTTAGGGTTGAGGGATTAGAGTGAAGGGTTGAGGGATTAGGATTTGACATTGAGGGTTGAGGGTTTAGGGTTTAGGGTTAGGATTGAGAGATGAGGGATCAGAGTTAAGGGTTGAGGGATTGGGGTTTGACGTCGAGGGTTGAGGGTTGAGGTTCGAGGGTCAAGGGTTTAGGGATAGGGTTGAGGTTGAAGGGATTAGGGTTTAAGGTATAGTGTTGAGGGTTGATGGATCAGAGTTAAGGGTTGAGGGATTAGGGTTTGACGTTGAGGGTTGAGGGATTAGGGTTTGACGTTGAGGGTTGAGGGTTGAGGTTCGAGGGTCAAGGGTTTAGGGATAGGGTTGAGGTTCAAGGGATTAGGGTTAAAGTAGAGTGTGGAGGGTGTAAGGATTAGGGATAGGGTTGGAGGGTTTAGGGATAAGGGATTAGAGTTTAAGGTATAGTATCAAGTCTGTTGAGGGTGTAGGATTAGGGATAGCATTTAGGGTTTAGGGATGAGGGATTAGAGTTGAGGGATGACGGATTAGGGTTGAGGGATTAGGATTTGACATTGAGGGTTTAGGGATAGGGTTGAGGGTTGAGGGATTAGGATTTGACATTGAGGGTTGAGGGTTTAGGGATAGGGTTGAGGGATTAGGATTTGACGTTGAGGGTTGAGGGTTGAGCGTCGAGGGTCGAGGGATCAGAGTTAAGGGTTGAGGGATTAGGGTTTGACATTGAGGGTTGAGGGCATTTTCTATCAAGAACTTGATTATGAGGGCTTGCCCCTTCATTGTTATGCCTATCATATGGCGGAGCATCTGGCAAGCCCTTGCAGGAAAAAGATGTGATCAATGCAAAGGATGTGATGAATATATAGCAGGACAAAATGCGAGCGCGTTATAACGCACTCACGTTTTGTATTTCTATTGAAATGGTAAAAAAGTGGTTACCCCCGTGATCCAGGCCCACATGCTCTATTTTCTTACTGATTCTGCACGTGCTTCGACAAAAAAGAAGTGCTTTCATGCTATTGGGAAGTTCACATGCACATTTGACACATTGTACCACCTTTGCATGATCTTTCCACCACCTTTTCTGCTTTGCCAACTTGAGAAGGAGGAAATAACATAGTTTTCACACCAAGCTTGATATATATCTATTCAAGTTTCAAAAATAACATAGTTTTCACACCAAGTTTGATATATATCTATTCAAGTTTCAATTTTTGTAGTGTTGCAATGTTAATTGTGATTCAATTTTAGGAATTTAACATTGAAAAGGAAGCAAGTGGTGAAAAACTCAAATTGTTGAGGAGTTTGATGCAAGAAGATAAAAACACTACATAATTGGGTACTCTCTCCATTCAAATCTTTATTTTTTAGGTATGTCAAGTCTTTACATGCATGTTCTTTACATTTTCCTTATTTTGGATTGAATTACTTTATCATGCTTTATCATACATGTTTAAAATAGACACATTCCCAATCAAGAAAGCAGCCTACAATCTCACATGATGCCATGTATATTTTCTACACTTGGGCTCTTTAATAATTATGTGTAATAAACAAACCTTAACATACCATGATGTCAAACTATACAAGAATAAATCCTTACAAAAAAAAATACAATCCCACTATTATCTTGTATTCATTTCTTAGGAACTAATATTGGTCTCTTTATCATGCTATAGACAAATTCTTTGTCATGCTGGGGAAACAATCAAGAATTAAACCAACACAAGAAGAGATAGAAGCTAAGAATGTAAAGAAAGCAGTGGCTATGAGGGAACTTCGTGAGAAGAGGAAATTGGCCATGATAAATGAAGACATACCAATTGAAGAGGAACCACAACCATCACAAAGAGATATGGTATTGGCAGCACAAAGAGAACGAATGCAAAAACTTCGTGGTACGAGAGATTTGAATACCATAGTTGGAGACACGTCCTTTACCACAAGTCAACATGTAGGGACACCATCTACCACATCTCAAGTTGAGAGTACATCATCACTCACATGTGATGAAGGAGGTACGCCATCGTTCCCACCTCAACCTCAAGGTATGTCATCTATTCCATCTTCAATCGAAGGTATGCCATCTAACCCATCTCATTTAAATATTGATGAAATTCCTAATGTTGAGATGAATTTACCTAACTTGACACCACCTAGAATTTTGCATAGAAAGCCAAAGTAATTGATTGATATTGATGAGAATATTTTGTAGCCAATGGAAGGTAAGATTCCAAAACGCACTTGTAGAAGATATGCTAATAAGATTTGGAGATTGTTCTTTGAAAAGTTAAATGAGACTGCAAGATGTCAACTATTCGTTGAAATGATGCAAAGTATAAAGTATAGGTCTATCATGAAGATTCTTGGGTTGAGAACATCAGAGGCTTCAAGTGAAAAATCTATTGTCAAGAATCTAATGAGTGCGTATGAGAGTGTGGGTAACACCTCACGCACAAAAGATAGTAATGCAACATGGCATGTGA
The DNA here is from genome assembly GCA_027924645.1 of Cunninghamia lanceolata. NCBI lineage: Eukaryota > Viridiplantae > Streptophyta > Pinopsida > Cupressales > Cupressaceae > Cunninghamia > Cunninghamia lanceolata. Next base: position 8,481,349 of record BSBN01000209.1, read on the forward strand.
TTACATCAACTATAGTAAGTAGTCAAACGAGGAAAGCTCGTCTCATTAGAAAGACAAGTCAAGAATTGAGAATTAATAGGAAAACTTTATCAAGAGCCATTGGAAGACGCCAAAGAATTGAGGACACTAATGCCAATGAATTATGGGCGTTCTCGGGGAGACTACCACGAAAAGATAAACCAATTGTTGAAGCATTGAGATCACTAATTGAAGACTTTTGGAAGAATTACACAAGGGTATCTCCGAATCAAAGGGATGTGGTAAGAAGGAGAATTGGTAGTCAGAACCGCGAGTCACATCCAAAGCATTTTTTGGATGAGACTCAAACACAGTTTTATGGTAAATTTCTAGAGAAGTATCCTCAAATTAAAATTTGTCAAAGATATTTTGAATTGCTAAAACCTTTCTATGTTAAGATAAATCACACACGCACTACTTGTTGTTGTAGATTACATATTGAATTTTCTAACCATTTTGATGCTTATAGGTCTATATGTTTAGATATGCATACTAACAATGATTTGCAAGGTTGTGCCATATGTGCCCCACCAACATCTTCAAGAGACTTCATATCAAGAATTCTATGTGAAAGAGAGGAAGGTCAAATATTCTACAACAAATTATGCTTGGATGGCACATGTCATCGTTGCGGTGGCTTGCAACATTTGCCAATATGTGAACATATGGAAATAACACATGCGGTTGGAAACAAACTAGTAGAGTTTGGCAAGTATAAAATAGTGGCATACAATACAAAATATGGTAAAGAAGCAAAGAGGTGTGAATTAGTTATTGAAAAGATTCCAGTGTATCAGTTTATGCCTATATTTTGTGACGGCATAGAATATGAGTATGCAAGACATACCCATAGAGCTCGATGGTTGGACTTGCAATTCAAGTTATGCAAGGACACATTTCCAGTTGGTAGCATTGTTTCAGTCGTCGACTTTGCAGAGAACTACAGTCTACAGCCATAGCGTGAGGTGCAATCACAATATTACAACTCCACACAGGTTTCTATATTTATGCACATCGCATTCATTCATGCAAATGATAGTACAGAGGATGACAGAAAGATCATAAGGGAGTATAATTTCTATATTAGTGATGATCGTACGCATTCTACGGAGTTCGTGCAAGGTTGCTTTCAGGTGTTCTACAATGATTTGGCTAAAGGGGCATATCGTTCAGTCAGCATATCATATGGTCGGATAACTGTGCGTCACAATTCAAGAACTCACGAAATTTCTATTGGCTGAGTAGGAGGCATAATTTTACAGGTATTCAACATATGTGGAACTTTTGTGAGGCTGGGCATAGAAAGGGGGAGCATGATGGTGCAGGAGCATGTATCAAAAGAGCCATAGCACGAGAAGAGTTAAAGTATAAAGACAATGCAAAGTTGACAGATGCAAAATCGATTGTCAAGTGGTGTAATGCTTCCATGGGTCCAGGTAATGAAGGTAAGTCTTTAGTTCGTAGATTTTTTTGGTTGATAGGTGATACTAACATTGCACCATATGAGGATTGTTGTACACTGACAGGATCAAATGAGATGCACTCTTTCAGAAGCTCAATTGCAGGTTCATGGAGTATCCATACACGAAAGATGTCATGCTTTTGTTCTTCCTGTACAATTCAAGTCTGGGATGAGTGCGAGTCAAAGGAGTGGGTTGACAAATGGCAGTTAAGTTATCTTAGCCCACTTGACACGTATCGACCCCCGACAACATTGGAACTAACACAGATGGAATCATCAATTGACTTTGACCACATATCAGATTTAGTTCAACCAGGTAATATAGGGCATGTATATGCATCTAATTTCATCTAGTTCAACCAGGTAATGTCATCTTACTTTGTAGTGTTTTTGTAATGTTGACTAATTTCATCTAATTTGCTACACATATCAATGTAGGGCACGTATATGCAGTAATTGCAGATGAAGATAATGAAGAGCGAACAGATTATTACTTATGTCGTTGTGTTGAGGCCAAAAAGAAATTGGAGGCCCCTGTTACAGATGGAGAAAACATCGAATACCCTACAGGATCAGTGGTTATTACTGGAACATGGCTTAGAAGGTACCCACATAAGAGTGTTAATATTTGGCTATTTCAAGACTTTGACATGCATCGAAAGATTCTTCATTACTCAAACCTTGTCGTGGCATCCAATGTTCATTTGATAAAGTGTCGGGGTAGACCTTTGAACAAAATATTGTGGAAGGTGTGTGAGTCTGACCATGAAGCAATACTTGACACAATAAAGAGTAGAGCAAACCTGGATGGTTCATTGGATTAATTTGTAAGTATTCACATTGATTTTGTAAAGTTATGTTACATTGAGTTGTAAGTATGCACATTAATTTGTAAGGTTTTTCTCTTTTTATTTCCTCCTGCATTTTTACACATATGTACACATTTTATACATCATCATGTTATGCATTTTTGGTGTCCTGCTCCTGATGCGACCAAATTCATAACTCACCCTACTTCCTCTAGACACCATTTGATGATCTCTCCAACACTCTGGATCCAGGGCGCCCAATCATGATGATGACCTATATACCATTCTCCCAAGGCGCTCATAATGAATGAAAAGAAGACCAAGGGTGCCCAAGCTTAATAGACTTATTTCTTTCAATTTTGATGATCCAAACTCTTGCAATATGACATCCACTTTCATGCCTTTAGATCTTCCTTCACATATAGGGCGCCAAATCAAGTTGAAAAATCTACATAAGGGCGCCAAACTGGATGAAAGTAGACATGAAATGTGCCTTAGGACTCCATGCTAAGGTTTGAGCCATTAAAGTCTCTTCATATTAGGCGCTCATGATGATGAAACTTAGAACTTTTTCCTTTCCTATGCGCTCATCTAAGATGTTTGAATGATAAGGAGCACCTTGACCTCTATAATGTACATTGGGCACCAAAATCAAGGTGACTTTAAGTCACTTTGAGTCATTTGGGGTCAGTTTGAGTCTTTGAGTCATGTTGCAAAAAAGTGTTAATGTTGTCAAGTTGCACAAAGCAACTTTTACATTTTTGGTATCCTGCTCATGATGTGACCAAACTGACTGTTCCAACGCATCTGGATGGGTACATTTACGCTAGGCATGGTCCTTTTTTTCACCCAAACACGTCGAAACAGTCTAAGCTACATTGTACCGACGATATCCCTGAAGAGTCCAAAGTGCAAAAAGGCAGCAATCTTTGACGAGATGTTACTCAAAAACCGTGTCACTTAAAAATATTCCGTCTGAGGAAACGCTATCACGTAAAGTGCCTCTACAATAACCTCTCTCAGTTTTTTATATCTCTAAGGCATTTGCTCGTGGTGAAAGGTTTTCTGTTGCCCCAAAAATCGTCAGAAGGAGGCAGTGTAAAGTTGCAAAGGGGTGTAACTTTCATCCTGCTCCTGATGCAACCAAACTGACTGTTCCAACGCATCTGAATGGGTACATTTACGCTAGGCATGGTCCTTTTTTTCACCCAAACATGTCGAAACAGTCTGAGCTACATTGTACCGACGATATCCCTGAAGAGTCCAAAGTGCAAAAAGGCAGCAATCTTTGATGAGATGTTACTTGAAAACTGTGTCACTTAGAAACATTTTGTCTAAGGCAATGTGATCACATAGAGTGCCTCTACAATAACCTCTCTCAGTTTTTTATATCTCTAAGGCATTTGCCCGTGGTGAAAGGTTTTCTGCTGCCCCAAAAATCATCAAAAGGAGGCAGTGTAAAGTTGCAAAGGGGTGTAACTTTTGTCCTGCTCCTGATGCAACCAAACTAACTATTCCAACACGTCTGAATGGGTACATTTACGCTAGGCATGGTCTTTTTTTTCACCCAAACATGTCGAAACAGTCTGAGCTACATTGTACCGACGATATCCCTGAAGAGTCCAAAGTGCAAAAAGGCAGCAATCTTTGACGAGATGTTACTCAAAAATCATGTCACCTAGAAACATTCCGTCTAAGGAAACACGATCACGTAGAGTGCCTCTACAATAACCTCTCTCAATTTTTTATATCTCTAAGGCATTTGCCTGTGGTGAAAGGTTTTCTGCTACCCCAAAAATCGTTAGAAGAATGCAGTGTATTAAGTCAAGATGAAAGCCTATTCACTCTAGGTGCCTGTTATGACCAAATCACACATTGTGCCAGAGAATCCCAAACATGTGCCTTAAACAAGTGATGCTACAAGTGGTGAACAAAATGGGCGCCTTGAAGAATTGAGCCCTCCAAGACATCTTGCAATTGCCTAAAAGTCCAAAATTTACATAAGTGAGTTAAGGCGCCATTTTCCATCTCCAGAGCCTCCTTTGAGCGCCTTAACATGGAGTGAATGTTTTAGTCTATGAAAGATTGCGCCTAAAGAATATAACAACCCCTTGAGTCACTAGGATGAATTAAGTTAACAAAATGAACTTCATTGAGGGAGGCGCACTTGTGCATCTAGACAACTCCAGTTTAGCGCTTGAGAAAAAGCATGTTTAGAGATACCCCTCGGATGAACCCTCTAGAACCAATAACCATAGCTCAAGATCCATAACCATGAGAAGATAAAGCATTAAAAAAATTCATCTAAAGGATGGGAAATACCTCTTAGATGATAGTCTACCGAGTAGACCAAGAGTGGGGAATGAGAATGCTCCTCGAAGATACACCAAGCCACAATGACTCTATCCAATAAGAATCTCTTTAGGTCCATAATTAACTCACGCCCATATCCAAGTGAAAGTCTCCTTGGTCTTCCTGCTAAAACCTCTAAAGGGTAACCATCTCAACAAGTGTCTCTAATCCCAAGAGAACTCTAGCCTCACCCAAGTCTCGAAGTATGTATGAGAACCTACAACCAATCAATCCATGTTAAGCTCCAAATGCAACACCACATTATCATGAAGCTCCCAAGCACATGACCAATGTACTCAATACCAAGAGAACTAACAAGACCACTGTCAAAACTCCAACTACAAAATTAGGTATCCAAACATGACATCATAATCTAACATCTCCTCCTAGAAGATCACATGCACCAATACAGAGAATTCTAGGGTATTATCTGACCAAAAACATTGATGGGTTCATGCAATGTGTATCATTGATATTTTGCACTCATATTTATTATTAATCCATGAAACTTATATGGGTATCCCTCAATCACAATCATGTCATCATAAACACAAACACAAAGATTTTTTCGAGGATATTTTAATTTTATTAACATAGTAGTAGAAAGCCTTAATACATTACAGAATATCAATTACATGACACACTTCCAACAGATTTCCATTGTCTAGGGTCTCTAGGGGTTCCAACTCCTCCAAATATTGCTCCAATAGATCTACATGTTAAAAATAGCCCTTCTCCTACACAATCTTCTTCTAGCAAATTCCCTAAATCTTTTCCATTAGTGTAGAAAAAGAAAAGGATGGGAAACTATAGAGAAAAGTGTGGGAGGACAAGGTTATGATCGAAGGCCTTGTGAGCAACTTTAACAACCTCATTAACTTCTCTAGTAGCTTCTACTACACTTTTTATCACATAGCCATCACATTGTAAAATTGTAACCCCTTCTATATGATAAGACTACAAATATTTAAAATCATTATTTACCACCAAATTTGCTGTTGATATATAATAAGACTACATAAACTTAAAATTGTAATATACCACCACACTTGTTGGAGGATTCTAGGTTTAAAGGGAAAATAACAATATTTGTAAAAACTATAAAATACCACCACACTTGTTGAAAATTTAAATTTCCTTCAATATGCTAAGGATAGAGATATCAATTGAAAAATTACCATGCTGCAAAATTGGAACTCCTAAATGCTAAGACTACATAAATTTAAAAAATTTGTTTAGCACCACACTTGCCATGGAATTACAATCCCTTTTATATGCTAAGACTACACTGAATTAAAGATGTAATAATCATTACAATTTTTTATGATCAACAAACCTACCCAAGACCAAATGCCTACAAGCTAATCACAAAACCAAATGAACAGAATAATTGCTATTCTATTTTCAATATTATGAGGCAAAGTTACAATCAGAAACATACATATATATAGGCCTCTTGGATGCATGAATCAAGGAGATGACATGCACAAGAGGTATGGGTTAACTCTCAATCACTGCCAATCAAGAGGTGAGTTAACTCAACCTAACTGAGAAGTTAAGAGTTGAACTGCTAATCAATGGATTAGTTCACTCAACTTGACTAAGAAAGAAGTGGCCTTGACTGAATATAGGTGGCACCTAAATATCATCAATCAAGAGTTGATGAGGTAGTGGTGGCACTTGTGTACCTCAAGTCAAAGTGTACCCATGCATTTATTATCTACTTAGGTGAGAATAATTAAAAGTTCATATTATCCTAAGTAAACTTATTAAATAGGTGTAATATCACACTTAGGATATATAATATATCCAAGGTGAATAAAATATTACACCATCACCCCCCATAAGTGCAACTTAGGAGAAATAAAAAATGATAATTGGGTTTTGGCTACTAGGCCATGTTGATGTTGAGATATGCCACAATCAAATCAAGAGTCCTAGGCCTAACTGAAGAATGTGACTATCCAAAACCTAGGGGAAATGGATGTAGAACATGATCCAAAGACAAAGATGATACAACAATAGTGATGGAACTATCATAAAAGAGGATATGATGTCCTTAATGACATCCTCCAAGTATAAAAGATGGGACTCACAAAACAAACATGCAATGTCTATTAAGTACTCATCCCAAGTAGCTGTATCTAGAAGATGATGAAGGTCCTACTACACTGAATCACTAGAAGCTCCATTCAAAACAACACTAAACTCTGAAGAAGCAATAGGATATGGAGGAGATGGAATGTCAACACATGTATCTAGAACCCCATTTGATAAAAGAATACCAAGATTCAAATGACTATACTGTATCTCCTCAAAGGTGTCCACACTAGATGCTTGAGTGTGAACATCGACCAAAGGAACATCAATAGAAAAATGTGAGAAGGTGTACAATCTAGATCAATCATTTACCTCCCCAGCTGCAACAATAATATCTCCACTTTGCAAGTCTTGAATGAGCACAACATCTAGTGTGAACTCAACACTCTTCCTTGTCCCACTATGTGTGATTTGAGAGATAAAAAAAGAGATTAGTTGACAATGAAGGTATGAAAAGGACATCATTGAAGGATCTCTTAGTCATGTCAATAGACCCTCACCCATGAAAATGCATATATGTGTTATTACCCATCAAGATATGTGGTGTTAAACAAGTCTCAAATGAAGAAAACATACTCTGTAATGAAGCCATATGATGTGAGGCTCCAAAATCAAGGATCCATCATTTTGATGTAGAATTTGCAATTACAACAAGTGCTTGCCCCTTTTATTTCTCTAACTTTGAATGAGAAGAAGATGATGAATTTGTTGAAGGTAAATTTGTCTTTTTTAGAATATCCTTTTTAGATTTCCTCCAAGGACTTCTAGTGGAGGAAAAATCTCAAACTAGAAATCACAAATTCAATTAGTGTACCTCTCCCAAGCCTATCCAAAAGTCACATAGTACCATGCCTATCCATCAAACACCACAATGCAATCAAAATCCTAACAACACCCATGATCTAAGATCAAGTGCAATCATGCAAAGATATTATCAATCACAAGCCTATTAAGAATGAACTAGAGTCTTTTAGTACCATACTTTTCCATCAAACACCATCATTTAATCCATGGCCTATCAAGCATATCAAAGAAAATGCAAACATCCTATGTAATACAATCGGACTTTAAATATTTGAAGTAGCCATCTACAAATATCCATTCAAACATGGATTTATAATGCAAGTATGGACGCCATCAATAAAAAAGATTTGTATTAACCAAATATCCATATAGGCATACATCAATATCTGTCGATATAAGTATAACATATATACAAAATAGCCATATAGGCTTACAAGAATGCCATATAGGCATACAATGTCAACTATGTACAATACAAAATATATGTCCACAAATGCCATATAGGCATACAACAAAGGAACACAATAAAAAGTCATTCCCCTCTGGCTGGTGAAGAGAATAAATCATGAGCAGCCTTTGATCTTCTAGGGGATGGAGACGCGCATGTGGGTGGTCTACTACAAACCCGAGGGCTACTCCTCCTATTTAGGTCTTCCTGCATCTTTACCTGTTACAATAAAAAGTATAGACATTAATATATAGAAATTACATGTTATAAAAAATGAAATATTTAACAAAATAATCACTTACTGCTAACATATAATCTGTCTCCTCGCTTGCCTTAGTAGCAGGAATAGGCCCTGGTGATGTCATGTCTTATAGAAACCATCCAGATAGAAATTAAACTTCAAATCAATAATCTTTTGATTTTTCAAAAATAGACAACTATAACAATGAATGTAATTTGAAATTTACTAATCTGCCTCATACCCCTGTCAATGCCATGGAGCTATGAATCGTAGAGGCCACACCCTGCTCCATTGCCCTATGAACATGGGGAGGTGTCTCCGCAGCCTGCATCATCTGGAAATAAAACAACATTATTCAATTATGAAAACTATAATAGTGATGCAAATCATGGCTCCTAACATACACACACGTTCATCTAAACATGGAGGTACACACAATAAAGCACACAAATCACATACAAAAATTTAGTAAGTACAATTCATTCATTAAACTATTTATTTTATTACCTCTGTAAAGCTTTGAAGTCCACCACCGCTGCAAGTGTTGCCATGAAATCTACAGTATTAACCTATTCAACATCCAAAATCAGAAATTATAATACCATTCATATAACGATGCTATTCACATGTAATATTTATAATTGTTTACTAGTTACATACCTCGACAGTAGATGATCTAGTGAAAAATGCAGGTGCAGAACCACTAAAAACTGCATCGACGCTATGACCCTAAAATTTCATTAAAATCATCAATTTAAATTAGTTAATCTTGTATTTCAAAAATGAAATTTAATAAATTAAATTCAATAAACTTGCTAATATTTACCTGAGTATCAAGGCCGAAAGTCCCACTTAGGAGGGTATCTGTCATCACAATCTGCTCAGTTGCAGATGTAGCCTGTGCACCTGCGTTCTAATTGTCCATGGGGTCATAACCACAGGCTGACCCACAAGCCTGGCAAGTATGCGGTGGGACCCTACTCCTTGCACTATCTCCCAACCCACTCTGTGTTGCAGGACCGGCATGCTCTATGATGCTCTGGGTCAAGGCACTAATCGACCTCAGTGTATCGACCTCAACACTCTCCTTCACAATGGAAGGTATAGAAACATGCTCATGGGCTGGTCTACTGATTACTCGTCTCACTACCCGCTATGGGTCAAGACGTGCCCCTGGTCTATCCTGTGCTGAGCCCCCACCTCTACCCTAGAAGTCCTGCGTATCAAAATAGTTTGGCACTTTATTGAGGACAAACTCACAGTAGAGTTTCCTCAAAAAGTATTGCGGGACCTCATTATTATTGCATGGAGGATGGTCAAAAACCATCCACCACCTCTACCCGAAATTGTCCCTTATCACTTGGTTGTTGCACCAATGGATAGGGAACCTCTTGCATGTAATGGGTGGAGGTTGATTTGTTTGTGGGTTTGTAAAAATTAAACACAAGTCTGATTTTGTAATTTGTAATTTTTTGACATCTTGGTATGACAACTTGTCTGCATAGTAATCTCTAAACTCTCTCTTTTTATCGATCCAACTAGCTATTTGCTTGCTAATTGAATTTACATTTGATAACATAGACTCAAGAGATTCGGCAAGCGTGGACCTATGCAAGGTTGAAGTGGAAGGATCTTTCAACCTTGCAATTATATCTTCAATTTCCTTTTTGTTGTTTTCAATTTGCCCCATTATATTATCTTGTGTTCCAGGGGCATGTCGAGGAATGAATGGAGGAGGTTGTTGTTCTGCAGGTATTTCCACCTCAAGATTTTGTGGATTTTGAGGAGGAGAAGGAGGAGGAGGAGGAGGAGGAGGAGGAGGTGCATTAACATGTCCTGACAATTAATGAAATATACATCAAAAATCAACAAAAACCTACCTATTTAGAAAGAAATTCAAACAAAAAAACAAAGATAACTCACGCCTTTGGCGTGCTTGACGTCGTGGTGGCATTTTGGTGATGAATCGATAGGCTTTTTGTGTTGATTGGCGTTTTGCAGAACGCGAGCGCATTTTTTAGGGTTTGGAAGCCACGGGCAGAGGAGAAAATCATAATGAAATGAAATTCAATTTCTTTTTTTTATTTATACTAGGTCATAACACGAGCGCGTTATAATGCACTCGCATTATGGCTCGGTAATGACGAGCCTAAGGCTTGTCATTACCAAGCCATAACACGAGCGCGTTATGACTTAAATTTTTTTGAAATTATTTTGGCCACTTTTTGGCCCCCCATCTTCTTGCACTTACCCCATGGTTGTAGTCCTTTATCTTTTTCAATCTTAAGAGCTCAAATGCCTGATAAATTTGAGACTCCTTTCTTTGAAAAGTACAATGGTAAAGGTGATCCTAATACTCATGTGGCAGCATTCATGACTATGTGTAGTGATTTCTTCTTTGAAGAGGACTTGTTAGCAAAACTCTTTTCATGATCCCTCAAAGATACCACCTTGGAATGGTTTTGCTCATTACCTCTGAATTCAATACATTCTTTCTCACATCTTGTTGATCAATTCTTGCAACATTTCCATGCAAATATTGGACCTTTGGTCTCATTGATTGAATTAGTTCATTGCAAACAAGGTCAGAAAGAGAAGTTAACTAAGCTTATCAATCGATATCAAGCTCTTTTCACACAAATACAATATCCAATTATAGATGAGGATGTTCAGAAGATATTCATTACGAATCTACAACTTAACATCTGTGATAAAATCCTCTTAATGAAGTATAGCTCTTTTCAACATCTATGAATAGCTCTTCGCAATTACCAACTTTTATCTACTCAGTATGAGAATCAAAACTCATCGGCTCAAGTTGGTCAATTCATAGCTGGAACATCTCAAACAACTTTAAGAGGAATAACAAGAGTTTCATCAAAATCAATGGATAACATTCGAATAATTTTCAATAACAAGTGTCCTCTATTAGTAATTCTAAACGAACACCATTTCAATTCAAACAACAACAAAGACAGTTTACTCCATTATCTAAATCTCTTCAATCAATTATGAATAAAGCAGTAAGAAACAATCTTTTGAAGCTTCCTCCTATGAAACCATTGGATAGTAATAGGATACAAGAACCATCATTTGATGTTAATTCCTTTTTTCAGTATCACCACTTGGCAAGACATGACACCAAATGATGTATGCATCTGAAACATGAAATTCAAGACCTCATTGATTCTAATATAATATAGGTAATGGGTGTGAATGAAAATGGAAATAAGTCAGTTTCCCCTCTAAATCAAAATCTACAGATCTTTACAAATCCTTTTCCTAAGCATAACGACAACAATATGGTAGAGCAAAATACAATAGATGAGGAAGATGACTACATTGACTATGATGAAATAATTGGTATGATAGAAGTGGATAAGGAAAAGACTGATAACTCACCTCGTCCACGTGGGAAAGGTATCTATGCTAAGATTCCATTGCCATTATCCCTTCAAGGATCAGGAGACAATCAGAATGCACTAAATACAAAAATTGACCAACCTCGACAGGATAACATTAAGCAAGAAAAAGTTGTCACGATGGAAAGTATCTCATTTCGTTGTGAAAGACACCTTCATCAAGCAAATCAGAACAAGAAAGAAAAGGATCAGAAAAGAACAAGGTGACTATCATCAGTAGGAAATAGCAATGATTCCCCTCCTCACAAGCAACAAAATATTTCAAACATACAAGGACTTGATAAACAAGCACCACATGACCACTCTGGAAATAAGAATCAATCAGGTATGAACTACTCACACTTTTTATCACACTTGATAGAGCACCTTTCTAAGATGCTCACAAGTTCAAACTCTTCTTAGATATATATTCTATAATATTGTGTTGTGTTGTGTTCCCCTGTGATGTGTTATGTGTTGTTTAGGTCTCCTAGGATGACCCTTGATACTCTTGTAAGGTTAAGGATACTGGGAGACTGCCTTTGTTGTTACCATTCTTCTATTTGTTTCTACATTCTTCTATATTTCCTCTCCTCTCTTTATTGTTGTGTCATGCCTTAGAGGCATAGCATTGGTGAGGATGTCTTTGGGGCATCCTCCTACGTGGTATTCCTAAGGAACTTGATTCTCCTATCTTATTTTTATTCTTTACCTTCTTTAGTGATTCTACCTAGTCAGCGGATGATGAAAATAAACAAATACTGATAAGGATCGTGTGTCCCTTCAACAAGTAAGCAAAAATGGACCTAGTCCATATATGAAGATAGAGTTGATATATATATCTGACGCTTGACTAGTAGAATCACTCTATGTGATCTATCATGATGTCATATCTCTTGTAACAAACATTTGCAATACATCTACTCCATGCACTTTGGATGGTTTTGTATCTCACCTTGTTGTTACACTCAATTTTGAGATATCTGCAGTATAAGCCCAATGGCTATACTTGGTTCCGAACCCTCAAGTGTAGCCTTGGTTCTTTGATGTGATCTAATATTTGATTTATGCATAGCTTTTATGAATTGATTTGGTTATTATCTTAGAGTAAGATGTTCTAACCTTGTCTCTTGTTGATTATTTTAGCAATTCATATCGATGTGTTTGTGGGAACATTTGACAATTGTGGAACATGTCACTTTTGGGGGCATGGGCTTTGTGAGAGCTCTTGTTCCCTTGTGTGTTTTCACCCTACCTTAATGTGCTTGATACCAAAAAATGGTATCAACCACCTTAAGGAGGATGCATTAATAATGGTATCTATCTTATTATTTTGGCACTAACAAAGCGTGTTTGGAAGCCCTCACCACGAGCTGGGGAGTGTATCTCTTGAGCTAGTGCACATCCTTATTAAATTGCAAGAAAGAAATCCCACATCGTGAGGCAGGATTACGTATCTCTTGAGCTAGTGCATATCCTTTTATACAAAGCCCTTCTATGGAAGGCAGGATGGTGTATCTCTTGAGCTAGTGCATGTCCTTTTATACAAATTCCTCTATGGGGGCGGGACTAGATCTTGAGTCATCCACCCTTAAGTGTGTCTTTAGCGGTTGTGGTAACATAGCTCAACCGTCAAGTGTGTCTGAAATGTGTTTTAGATGGTAGGACTTAGCAATAAGCTCCTTCCCATTGCCCATGTTTGTTGTGTATATGACATATAGTGTGTCTATGGCATGTTATGTGATGCTCGTGTATTCCGTGTTTCTTCTTATGTGTTTGTTGTGTTTTCCCCTGAATGTGGTATAAAGGCACGTAGCAATGAGCTCCCTCCACATTCAGGTTCTTGTTTGGCATGTCTTCCCCCTGGTGTGGTCTAAAGCCACATAGCGACAAGCTCCCTCCACACTTTAGGTTTTGTTTTGCGTGTTTTTGGTAGTCTAAAGGCACATAGCAATGAGTTCCCTCCACCCCCTAGTTTAGGATTTATTTTTAGTTGTTAAATCAATGTATTCTCTGTGTATTGTGTGTCTGGTCTCATGTCTTCTTCATGTATTGCATACTTCCATTGTATTCTACATGTTTTGTGTGCTTCTTACTATCTTCATTGTGTCTTGCGTGTCTTCCATGTGTTTTCTAGTGCTTACCTAAGATTAGGGACTAGAAATAGTCCTCCAACCTTTGGGTATGCCTTGGATTTATGTGATTTGACCATACTTTAATGCATGTATGGAATTGTAAGATCATACATACATTAAAGTGGGGGCTAAATGTTATAGAGTAAAAAGTAACCTCATGCCTTTTTACCTCCTAGTTTAGCTCCTAGGTCCTTGTGTTTACACTTTACATGTTTAAAACTTATCCCAAAGCAAATTCCCTCGAAACAAATGTCAAATAGGACTTAGGGGCCAATTCTAAATGCTTAATCAAGACCCAAATTAGCCTTGGGACTTGGCGACCATGCCCTAGTCTAGGCTAATTTGCTGGGACCCAAATTTAATTGTGTCAGCATAGGACCTTTAAAAAGGTTTCCCTATGTCAGTCTTTTCAATTTGAATTACAAAAGTTAGCAAGAAAACATATATAAGTGAGCTTGTGTCTTCATTTTAAGACTAGATGGATAATGCAAACTTGTGATATTGAGCTAAGGGATTTCAAGGCATTCATTGTATTATAGAGCATAATTGTGTTGTTATTATGTTTGTTTATTTCACATTTGGCTTCATCAATCCATCTCCTCATGATTTGAAGGATCTTCATCTCAATGAGGGCTTCACCTCTAAGGTGACATCTTTATGTGCTTCAATCATTTTATTTCATCATTACTTTGGCCTCTAACCTCCTTGGGCATGCACTCTATCTGACAATGGTGTTGGAAGACTTGAATGTCATTCCAAGGCTTGATCGAGGCAAGCTCCTAAACACCACAGCCCCCAAACCCCTCTCTTTGTGATTAAAGGTTACAAGTACGGGATTTGGCGAAGTGCAGGTGCATAGAAGCAATTCAAAGGATAAGGATTTAGGATCTAGAGAAATATTGTTGTAAATATTCCCTACTGGACTTGGGCACCCACTGTGTAGTCCTCCTGACAGGATTCATCCCAAACTCAGGAACTGAACATTGTCCGACACTGCTCACTATTCCAAATCTATAGAAAAGTTGCCCTATCAGACTTGGGTGCCTGCCCCATAGTCCACAAAGTCTTCACCTCCAAAAATCCAACTTCTAGTAAGTTTCTAATCCTCATGAGTGTCTTCCTATCTGGTGATCTGTAGCAGTTTATTCGTCTGTACCTGATTTCATTATAATTAGGGTTTGAGGCTTATTGAATCTAGGGTTTGACAAATCTCTCAATCTAATCAGTCTTTCCATATCATTCCTGAGTACATCAACCTATAGCTGAGCCCTCTTCATCTGTACTGACTTGGCTTGGTTGTTGTCCTCGAGTGTTATTGTGAAAGGAGGGTTTGATTTGATAGATATTAATACTATTCATCTTCTTTCCCACTTTTCATATATAACAGAACCATTCTCCTTTAGATAATTTTTTTGAAAAAGGTGTAGAAGTGCTCATTGTCTCCAATTTACCCATGTTGGGACCAAATCACTCCCATTTCCAATCCAAGTCACCCAAGTGATTCTCTAAATTTCCCGTATTGCCATAAATTTTCCCTATTGCATACATGTGATTTCAAATAGGAAATAGGGCCCAATAGGACAATAGGATTCCTAGAAGCATAAAAATTGGTTCCAAGGTCAATCCAAGGATCTACAACAAGCCTGAAGACTTGAATAACTTACAACACTAATCTACCACCTTTAAAGGAAATATTCGAGGGTACAAAACCTTAGACAAGTGAAGGGCTAGGCCTAACAAGCCTAAAACAACCAAACACTAACACAATGCAACTTTCACATTCCAAGGGTTGTTTGAAAATGGTTTGAACCATACATTTCCATTATTCCTAAGGTTCATCTAGCAACATTAAACATTCATGAATTCCACTAATTTAATTTTAACCAAAATCAGTTTACTATTCAGGCATTGACATCATACATCAAATGGGACAAGCATAAAAGGGCAATGCAACTCCTAAACATAATGTCTACTACACAACACCATATCATTGATTCTATCTACTCATAGCATTCAAATGATAAACATATCATGGATTCTAGTTTCATAAATCAACTTATTAAGCAAATTAGATTTATTCATCTTACTATCATGATAGATTCAAACATGTTAAATCCTTCATAAGACGATAAAAAAATAACTCAATTAATGAAATACACATACTACAATGAAAATAATCTCATCCCAAACATGGATGGTTCAAAGTCCAAAAATACATTCCAATAATATATAGTTGGTAACTCTAATTTAGGATCACAAGACCCCACTTACACGTGCATATACTACCAAATACAATAAGGATTATAATTGCAACCCTACATCAAATATATAAGAATGGGTTTAATCCAAGACAATTACAAGGTTATTTATACAATGATAACATGATTACAACCTTTACTTAGCTTCATGACATAAATGCAAACTAAACAATATACTAAATTGAAAACACTTCAAGCTCCCAAGAGATCTTTGAGAAGGGAACTAGTAGGGGATGTTACTTGCCTCATAGCCATATTACCATCTTCTAGCGCAATAGATACATATGCCACTCTAGGAATCACTTGAGTGATGGAGAGATCATGGATACATCACTAGTAAGACCATTCTCACACATGAACAAGGGTCTCCAAAAAAGACACCAAAATAATTCACACAAGGGTCACACATGGTTTTCACACACCATTTAAAGAATAACACAGTGTGGATAAACAATCTAATAGTAATTCAATGCACAGCTATAGTTGAATGCACAACTCATCAAGGGTTCAATGCATAATTTTACAACTTGGGTCCTAATGACCCAATCAAACAAAGGAGAATAAAATAAGCTAAATAAATGTAGTATTAAAACTTTTTAATTCAAATAAGATTGTCCTTTACTATTCACCAACACTACTCATTTCATTTCAATCTTGTTGAGGAAAGAAGGAAGACCACTCCAAAACCATATTACACTTCATCCATTAACACATGCTAAATCATGAGTACCCAGACAAACCATTACACCGAAGCTGCGGCGGCCTACCATGCTATTAAAATAGCCCATTCCAAGGGCTTTAAAAAGGTTTAGATTGAAGGTGACTCCAATAACATTGTCAATTGTTTAAAGAAATCTCAAAGCCCTAGTTGGACTATAGCTACCTTTGTTGATGAAGCTCTCAAGCTTATGGACTCCTTTGAAGAGATTATTATAACCCATTTTCTAGGAAGAAAATAAAGTGGCCGATGTCTTTGCCAATGTCGGGGTCACTTGCTAGAGTAAGCTCATCTGGGAGGTTGTGGACATGATTCCTAGTGAAGCACAAACCTTGATCAAACATGAGTGCCTATGTGGAACCAGGCTCAAGGGATACTAATGTGTTAATGATGGAAATTAATGGTATGAATGAAAGATCAACACACACAGATTCTGAGTATTGTCAACGGCATGTTCAAACAAAGAAGGCTTAATTTTCATTTTATTTGTTTCTAGATTATTGGAGAGGGGTTCTGTGATCTGAATCATAATATGGGAGGCGATAGGAATAGGGTTGAGCCCTCTTCCTATAAGGGGGTCTGCGCTAACAAGAAAGTGTGGAAAATTATGGAGGTAGGGGGCTTGTCTCCATTTATGGAAATATTGCATGATGCGGACCCCACTGCTACACTAATGTTTTCTAGGAATTAGAAGAACCAGAAGGTGGTGGATTTTGATTGGGAGCTATCTATAACTAAAGACTTCATTTCTATGATAACTAGTCTCTCTGTCAATGGGAAGACATTTTTTAGGGAGCGAAAGACCAGTGAGGAGGCCTTGAATCACTTCTTTAAGGATAATGAGAAGAGCAAATTGGTGAAGTTGCAATCGAGGGGCTACAACCATCTGTCAATTAAGCCTATTTGGGTTGAGGTTGTAGAGGTAATTATGTGTTATATTACCCTAGATGGTAGGTTTATAGTTGTTTATGGTTACCATTTCAATATGCTTAATCATTTTCACCATCAAATGCTTGTTTCCACTGCTACATTAATGTTTTCTAGGAATTAGAAGAACCAGAAGGTGGTGGCTTTTGGTTGGGAGCTATCTATAACTGAAGACTTCATTTCTATGATAACTAGTCTCTCTATCAATGCGAAGACATTTTTTAGGGAGCGAAAGACCAGTGAGGAGGCCTTGAATCACTTATTTAAGGGTAATGAGCAGAGCAAATTGGTGAAGCTGCAATCGAGGGGCTACAACCATCTGTCAATTAAGCCTATTTGGGTCAATGTTGTAGAGGTAATTATGTGCTATATTCCCCTGGATAGTAGGTTTATAGTTGTTTATGACCAGTTACCATTTCAATATGCTTAATCATTTTTGCCATCAAATGTTTGTTTCTTTCTCATTCTACTTGTTAGCTTCTATGGAATTTTCTATAAAGGAGAATGTTAGAAACCCTAATCTCATGGTCCTCCATGAAGGTTTGATCCTTCTCATTATGGATTATATGAAAAATAACACCCCTAAGGGCAGGTTAAAGGGTAAATCCTCTACTAAGAAGAAGGTTTTCATAGTCTCCAATGACTCAGAGACCTAGTCAGAGGATGAGGAGTGGATGGAAGAAGATGAGTGAGAGGATAGTGATGAGGTGTCAGGTAAAAAGAGAAAGAGGCAGAAAAGGAGAGATGTTCAGATCTCTTGGTCTGAGGGGTCCCAGATGGGTGAGGATTCAGACCCAAGTATGGGGAAGAAATATCCTACTGACAAAGGGAAAGGCCCCAAATCTATGAAGAAAGGTAAAAGGAAAGCGGTGGGAGAAGTGTCCAATTTGGTCACGGATCAAGGGAGGGTTTTGGGTGAAAAGGAGCAAGTGAGGAATGATCAGGGTAGAGGTGGTGCTATGCTTTTTGAGGAGCTGAACATTGGTTCACCTTTCCTGGAGATCCCCAACCCCTCTTAGAATCTTCCATGTAACTTTGAAGAATTGGTGGTGAAGGCTAGGAACAGGGATGACCTGGAGGAAGCTATTGGCTTGGTGAAAACAGTGGTTAATAGTCAACATAAGATGACTAAGTGGTTTTTCATGGAGATCAACTGGATCAATATCAAGTTAAAGGTTCTAGAAGACAACTTGTATAGGGGTGGAGAAACCACAACGGACCAGAATAATCAAATTTTCTAGAATTGGGAGGCTATTCCTAAGATGGATTAGATGGAATGCAAGCTCCTGAGGTTGAAAGAGGAGTTTGGGACTAGGATTCAGTACTTGGAGGAGAAAATAATAAGTATTAATGATAGCCTGGAGAAGATTTTGAAGATCAATAAACTCACTATTCAGAATAGTCTGTAGGGGATGAAGCTTCTCACTGACAAGCTTATGGAGCTTAGAAAGGACCAGGTTAGGGAGTCTAATGCTAAGGAAGTCTCGGTGGTGGAAGAAATTGTTATGGGTGATAAGAATGATGGTAACAAAGAAAAAGGTAAAGAGGTGGTGCAAGAAAATATAGGGGGTCTGTCAACTCGTACCAAGGCAGCAAAAAGAAGTAGTTCGAAGAGGGAAAAAAGGAGCTAGTTAACTTTACCAAACTGCATGATAAGTTTTATGAACAAGAGCTAGAAGCAGCTAAAACACTGAAGAAGTTGTTGTAGTTTCTATGGCTTTCTATTTTGCTACTTTGTCTATGCTTTTATCTAGTTTTTTGGCTATCGGGTGGCTTATGGTTGGCTTTCTATTTATGGACTACTATTTTTTGTAAAGGGTTTTGGGCTCCCTTCAAAACCTGTTTTATCAATATAATCAAAAATACATGCTAAGTCATCATTTTACTCAAGGTGGTTATAGCATGGAAAACAAGGCACAACATCATAACATCAATATCAAAAAACCTAATAATTTCATTTGCCAAGAAAAAAACATAAGGCCAAAAAATAATATTATCTCAAACATTTAAAATTATAAATTCTATCTTTTCAAGATTTTACCAAGAACCATAAAACCAAGTTCTACCATTAATTATTTCCAAGATTTTCATTAGTTTTTACCAAAATTAAAACCTTAAAATTTCAAAATTCTAAATATACCCTCTAATCCAAAAAGGTGAGAGGAATCATCTTTTCCAATCAGCCAAATTTTTATAATAGTTTTTCAATGTTTTCTAGGTGTTTTTGTGTTTTCCAAGAAAACTAGAAACTTACCCAATTAAATTTATAACACCTACTGTTAGGAATTGCATGCAAAAGATATCAATTAAATGTAAATAAAGATTAAACAGAGGAATGAAAATACACAGAAATAATAATAGCAAAAGACAAGTTTTAACGTGGTTCACCCAAACTTGGGTTACATCCACCAACAGAGAGTCCAATATTATTATCAAGCAAATCAAACCGATTACAACCAGCAATCCTTGCAACTCAATACTACTGCAAATGCTACAATACAATATATAAACGAAAACCTAACCCTTATCCATTTTTATCAAGACTTATGTCAGTTACAAAATAGGGTTTTTTTATGTCAACTAATAGAAAAATAAGTCCCAACGCCTTTATAAAATAATAAAAATCATTTGAGGTTTCAAGGGTGCTGCCCCTTAACCCCATCATGTATCATGACAGGGAGCGCACCAAGGGTGCTACTCCCGGACCCCACAAGGGGCGCTGCCCCCAAACCCCCATTAAATAATTTGGGGGGAAACCACGCTAATAAAAGTGGAGAAAACTTAACCTTCAAGTTTGATTAGGATCCATATAACAACACCTACCCTTTTGTTCTAAATATGCTCAACACCACAAACATTCAATCACATAATTTCTAGGAATTTGTTGTAAGGGTTTGAGTACCGATTTGTGTTTTCCAAATAAATATATGAAACCAAAAAATGAAATCTACAATCCTATCAATTGCTTAACAAAATGAATTCTTTCCAAATCCATATATTCATAATATTCAAACAAGCCATATGCCTATCCCAAAGGACATAAGAGCATGGCCAAACAACAAATTTACTTGAAGAAATTACAGTATTTTTGTACAAAATGAAAATACCTCTTTATTGTGCAAGTTTTCAAATGAAGATTCTTGAGGTAGAAATCAATCCCAAGCACATAAATAAGCATATCAATCCTTTCTCCAAGTAATCCAATCCAAGCAAGCTCTCTATCAACAAACAAATCTCTTCCAATTCTTACAATGCTCCATTCAAGGGTTTCAAGAGCAACAAGCTTTCTTTTCCAAGCAAGGGCTCATACACAGTGGAGAGAAAAAATGAAAGTCTTTTCCAAACACCTATTCTTTGTCTTTTGATAAAAACCCCTAAGCCACTAAAATCTTTTCTCTCCTTTCACATTGGAACTAGATAATTTTCAAACAAAGATATTTTTAATTTAGTAATAGAAAATTTAATTTCTTTTATAAAACAAGATTGAGTACAATCTTTCAGAAATGACTAATGCATTTTATTTGAAGACTGACGTATTTTTCTTTTCAAACTAAATATTAAAATTTACTCAAAAGGAAGTTCTTAATAATTTAATAATCGAACGATTTGCTACTAAACCAATTACATATTGCCATTCCTTGAAAAACTATTAACTTATTCTAAACAGTCAAGGTAATTAATTTGCATTTAGGAATAAAATAATGGACAACGAAAGCATGCAATTTATGGGTTTCACATGATAGGGATCCAAAATCACAAATGATTTAGATTAGTGGCAAACTAGATAAACACAAGAAACATAATTTTATTCATAACCAAATAGGATGGGTTAAGCAATTAAATATACCCATAAGAGTCATAGGGTCACTAACTTGATGAGAGGGACTAGGTAAAGTGAAAAGGTCAAGTGAATCCATGTAGTTCTCTTCCACATTCTTTCATTGGTCAAAAACCTATATATTTCCTACACACTCAAGGTGAAGCATTAAATTTGACAACGAAGTTCATAACTAAAGCAACATATAATGACCAATGATAAAATGTAATTTAGAAAGGTTTATATCCATCCTACAATTACATCATGTCATAATCAACTCAATATAACCTTTAATCCAATCATAAGAAATATTAGGACAAGGCAAGGGTTATCACATGAGTGGGCATTACATCTTTCCACCTTAAGAATGGACTTACTCCTAGAAGTCACCAAGGGTAGGATGAAAACACAACACCAAACCTACTTCACACCATAAAAGGGAAGCAACATAACAAGAAACCATAAGGTGGAACCATTATAAGAACACACACACATTATATAGCTACTCAATAGAATATAAGCCATGGTAAGATGAATGTTACAAAAGCATTATTATTTTCACAATAATATTCCAATGATTAAAATTTAAAATATAATAGAACTACATAACCATTATTCTTTTCCACATGTACACAAGAACTCACACGTTCTAATTCATGTTTATATAAAGTCAAAAACTCATATGCAAATACACTTAATGCAATTTTTTCATCATAACACATATTTTCACTCATCCACATCACATGGATAATAACACATGGTTCACATATAGGCCCACGAGGAATCCATGGTCACATAAAAGTACAAAGTGACCAAGTACTAGTCCCAATTAACCAAAGATCTAAGAACTAGTTGGAATGATGGTCTTAGGGCCACTTTGAGGAGGACCCCTCCATACATTACCATGACCAATTTGTCTCTTGTTTGTTTAAGGGGATTATCCTTCAAGAGATAGTCACCAAAGATAATATACATCACTAAAAATATGAATGGATGATGACCACCCCATAACAATCCATACTTTCTTCCATCCTCAAAAGTTTCTCATGTCTACTTCCTTTTATACAATCTTCTAGAGGTTATTCTCCATAGAAATGGAAGGAAGAACATTACAACACAAGACCAACACTTGCAAATAGAAAGAGTCTAGCTTAACCACCACAATTTCAAAAATACCAAAAGAAAGGAATTTTTAATTCCAACAATAAGGTAAATAAATGCTAGCAATTTCAACAATAAATCAAACGTAGCTACAAGAGTCACATAAAATGCAAATGCAAATGCCAAATATTTGTGGCTAAACTACTTTAATACAAAGATAAAATAACATAGCTATCCCTAACAAGCAAGATAAAAAGATCACCAATAATCAAAATAAATATTCAAATCCTCAAAATTGCACATTACAACACTATTTGACTAAAACAAATCACAAATAAGGAAGGATGGAATTCATGGTCGTGACTATCACATAGTCATTTGTATGTGCTTTGTAGAGAAAGCCATACCAAAGCAACACATAGATATTTTCTTACAAGTGCTTTGTAGACAAGGCATACAAAAGAAACATGTATATATTCCCATGCATGTGTTTGGTAGACAAGGCATACAAAATTAACATGTAGATATTCACTTACCATGTACTTTGAAAATAAGGCATACAAAAGCAACACATAGGTAGCCAAAAATTGACATGGCTAGGCACTTTCATATATGTTATTGTCCCTACCCTCTCAACTAGCCATGGAAAACATGAGGTCCTCTACCACATATGCAAATGATTCTAGTCCAACTAAGGATGAAAATATAGCAACCATGCAAGTAATTCAAAAATAATACCATATGCGCCTTCACATAATACTATGTAGAATCATGTTCTAGAGTTGAAGCTCACTTCCAAATAACAACACATCATCACATCTTACACTATGTCAGAACATCAGAGTGGCATGGAATCGTATCCTACCAACCATGTTGGGACATTACGAGATATGGAAACTACCAAAATATCAAGAAATCAAGAACATCACTCCATCATAAGCATGAGAGTGGGAATTTACACTTACCATAACATAAGTCAAACTGTCAAGCAGTTAATATTCTTAACATGCTAGAATAATAACAATTTTCATAATTGCTAACTCTATCACAATCCCAATGTTTCCTAATGCAACACATCCCACAATTGGATTATAATATATCAGAAGTAAGATCAAACATGCACCAAGAACCAAATATCATGACAATGAGCATAACTGATGCCCACATCAAACTATAACCAAGATCATAGGTCCAAATGTCAATAGTATCAATAGGAATAACAAGGAAAGATAGGCAAGCACTATGAACCACTCAATGGTCCAATAATAAGAAGTAGTAGGTACTTTCATGAAGGAAGGTATGGTCACCAAGGATCATTCCAAGGCAATATCAAAATGGCACCATAACTACCTAAGTCTACCCATGTATCTATTTAACTCCACACATGTTGGATTTCATCAACCCCAAGGTTGGCTCTCGACATGGTGCACAAACAAGCAACCAAATAAGTATGTCTCCACCATACTTGTAGATCCAAGGATGGATACTCAATATCACAAGCTCAAGAATACACAAATCATGTATAGGGTGTTCACAACACAATGGATATACACTTATAATAGGGTAATCACAACCATAAAGGAACACAAGACACAATTCCTTTTCATGTTTGTTACTTAGTGTTCAAAACAACTTTCTTATGCATCATTATGCAATATGATTGTCATAAGGTTTTCTAAGAATTTCACCAAAAAATCAATTATAATTAACCTTTCCAAGATATAAATGGAATCCAATCATAATCTCACATTTTAAGATCATCACAATACATCTGAACAATCTCATCAACGCGCTAATATTCACATACCAGTAGGCCATAATCAAACCAAAGAAACAAGACTTCAACCCACAATGCATTGCATCGAAACACATGGAGTATTCTATTGTCCAACATCATACTAAAATACACCAAAGTATGGTAAAAATATATTCATTCAATAACAAGATTCATTTAATAATGGTACACATCAAGAAGAATTCAGTTAGGGACTTAAGTCTTTCTATCATCTTAATGCTAAACACGTCTTCCACATTATGATATGAATAATTTGTACTAAGATCCATGCATGATCAAGAGTACATAATGAAAAATTCACATCATGGAACCTGGGCATACTCAAATGGTCAACACCATTAGCACAATTATGCACACATCATACATAAGGAGAAATACAATTGGGGACTCCTATCCCCACCAAACAAGTAACCTCTTCAATGCAGCAATTTATTTTTACATTCCAACATCACACTAAATGAAATAAAAAGCACATAGTTAAGGTCACAAAACACATCATTCACTATTTCTATTATCTCAAAACACATTATTCACTATTAATATAATCTCAAAACACTTAGCATTCTTTATGAATTCCATGCATATGATTCGGTCACAAACCCTTTCTCAAATTTCCATATGCGTCATTCACCAATAAGGTATACAATAATTCACTCAATGCATAATTGACATTAACATGTTTACCTATTCAATATAAGTTCAATGATATCACTAAAATCATCAAGAAGGTCCATCACACAATTGGGATGAAGACATGACAAAATAAAATAAGGGTCTTACACTCCCCCCACAAATGGTATACTACATCACACAACCACATGGAGAATATACCAATGGACAACCACATGAAACACACAAACATGCATATCCAAGACATGACCCAACACACATAGATAACCTAGATCTCCTAGTGATGTAACATGGGCTTTGATACCAAATGTAATGCCCCAAGATTTTACCCAAGACATTAACGATCAATGAACGAACAAACATTTTTTTGTGTTACAATTGCAACACACACATGACACAATTACATGCTTATGCTCTAAAGTTTCCACAACACAATGTAACAACACTTAATAAAGCACCAATTCAGTGCCTAGCACAATTGTACAAGTATAAGACTTACTCAGTTATGTGACAATAATCCCATAATGACCTTGTGAGGAGGTAGAGTTCTATCTATCTCTAACAATCAAATCCAAGAACATGATCTCCATGACTCATGAATAGGAAGGATAGGGTGAGAGTGGTGAAATGATCCATCCCTCAAACCCAAGCCAACAATAACCCACTTTCACAAAGAAGTGGAAACAACATCCAAACCTTTGGTCCACTCACCTAGGAGGCAAGGCAAATGGGAGATCCAAGACCTCACCTAGTCACGCAAGGACTAGTTGTTCTCATACCAAGACACAACTTCTAACACAAAGAGGTGAATATATCACAAGGTACATAAAGTACCAAAAAACTTAGATAATAGGCACCCACTATAGACCCTAGGGAACCATGTTCATTTAAACAACTTTTTTGAAAAAGGTCAAAAAGTGCTCACTATCTCCAAATCACCCCTATTACTAGTCCAAGTCACCTAATCAATTATCCAAATTGCTCATGTTGCCAATAGAAATTGCCCTTGTTGTAGACAAGAGATTTCAAATAAGAAATAGGGCCTACAAGGATAGTAGGGCTCCCAAAAGTATAAAAATTGGTTCTAAGACCAATCCAAGGATATACAACAAGCTTAAAGACAAAAATAACTTACAACACTAAGCTACCACCTTTCAAGGCAAGATTCAAGGTTACAAAACTTGACATGAGTGAAGGTCTAGGGATAGACAAGCCTAAAGCAACCAAACACTAACATGGTGTAACTTTCACATTCCAAGGGCTATTTGCAAATAGTTTGAACCGTACACTTCCATTATGCCTAAGGTCCATTTAGACACATTAATCATTCATGAATTTTGTTGTGCCTTGCACACATGCCCCATTTTGCCAAATGGAGACCCCTTCTTTTGCTTTCGCTTGGAGTCTCAATCTTTGTTTCTTTTCATAATGAGAAGGTGAATTTGTGCTTAGAATGCAGGATGTGCTTCAAATTTTGAGTATTTTGCATGTTTGGAGTCATTTGATGTCTTTCATGATTGATTTGGAAGTGCCTTGAGTGGTCTTGTGCTCAAAAATAGCCATTTGTTTCTTTCTGCATTGAAATTGGGTGTTACTGCACTTTGCTCAAAAATTCTATGTCACTAGATATTGTCCTTGAAATCACTTCTGCAGGATGTGTCATGTTGAAATTCTTAGTTTCTAGGTCTTAGAATTGCAAAATCATGCCTAACTCTACAAGATTTCACTAAGGAGTTCATATACTTTCATTATGTCACATGGTCCTTAAGCCCTGATTTGGCTAAGTCTAAAACCCTGAAAAATTGCTAAGTCTAAAATCTGGTAGAACCTCAAAATTCTAGAATCTACATATGAAATCCTATGGATCTGGAACCTATCTCAAACATCCTGAAAGTATATTTAAAATTATTTAAACCATAAGTTAATATCTAAACTGATACTTAAATATATTTTTAAATATATTTTCACCCTGGCCAATTCAAAATCTGGCGCTAAAAATGACCCCAACTGCAAAAAGCACTAAAAACAGTCTGTACCGACCTCAGCGCTAAAAATAGCCTCTACCGACCTTTGCGCTAAAAACCCACTTCCTAGACTTGCGCTGAAATGGCCTTCCACTGACTCAAGTCGCATAAGTCAGTTGGTGCTAAAACCTGTGCTAGTCGGTTGCATTGAAAATCCCCGCCGACTAAGCCTTTTATGTTTTGCGCTAAAAATTGACCTTACCGACTTGCACTACAATCCACCCCGACTGACCTTATGAGATGCTATTAGTCAGTCCAAGCCCAAACTTGCGCAAGTCGATGGCACCCAAAAGTAGCGTAAAAGCATTTTGTACTAAAAATGAACCTCTCCGACCTGTGCTAGAATTGCATTGCACCGACGTTTAGTCGATAGACCCCAAAATCCCCGCTAGGTCGATAAACCCCAAAATCAACGCTTTTTGGTATTTTGGCCTGAAATTGAGTTTTTCAAGGAGAAAATTGGATTTGCTTGATGGATGTGAATTGCATATCTATTTGTCATATCATGATGAACAATTTACCAAGTTTGTGTGGATTTTTGGCACGTTTTACGATAATTAATACCACTGCGCATGAAAAGTCTGTGACCCCCAAAAATCCTACTTTTTGTAGAAAAGGCTAGAAAAACATGAAATTAAAGTCTGCAAGTGGATCCTAATGATTGCAAAAACTTCCTTAATCATCATATTGGCCAAATGGGTACTCAAAAATAGTAAAAAATGTAGAAAATCATGCGAAAATCACTAGATTTAAGAGGTTGTTTATGAGAAAATGACATTGACAATGGGTTGTTTTTTACTGATCCATGACTACAAATGGACATGTTTTGATCCAAATTGATGGAAAATGACTTGTTTATGATGAAATTGATGCTTGGTCTTGTTTATTGTAGGTCTAAGAGCACAAAGGAGCCAACTGGAGCCGTCTTGAAAGGATGAACATACAGAGGTACCCTACTGATCCAAAGATGCAGAATCGACATTCTATCAACCAAATTGCTACTGCACATGCAAAAGGAAGTCAGTATAATGTCCAAGATGATAAAGATGAGTTTCAGGAGGTGAAAGACATAGAAGATCATGCCAAATCACTATTGTTCCTATAGATCTAGTCTAATGTCTAAGTGATCCAGTCTAGGGGTCATAACTCCTAGCTATTCTATCAGAATTTAAACTTCTTGGACTCATTGGAAAGATAAACTAGTTATCTAGTTTGAGCTACCCAAAGAAGTTTCGAGCCCCCATTCCGCTCTGAAGGCCTCTGAAAATGTAATTTACTATGATGTAGAAAATACCAAAAATTATATTTTTGATATTTTCCCAAAAATACTGCTCAAATGACCATGGACTAGATCACCAAGACATACATATAGCTGTTCCAGTAGTCCAGTCATCAAGAATCAGTCTAGCAAGCATCCAGTTGGATATATCTTCACTAATAATGTGCCACATACTCCTCATGGTCCATTCAACACTTGGAATCCTGTGAATCCACATTAACTCAATTTTTCAAGTGTCGTGTGACTCTATTTTGGCTTTATTAGGCCTTGAAAATTGATTTTTCATCATGTGCAACCAAATGGGTATCCAGTTTGTCCAGATTTAATGTATTTGCAAATTGTATTTTGTCTTTTTCCTACAAGACAAAGACAAATCCAGGATTGTAACTACCCACCGACCAAATTAAATGCCATGTAATATGGACTGTTGGTGTTGAGTTAATCTCCACCGTCCATTGGAAAACTTGGTATGGTGCCTTGTCTATAAAAGGCCCATCATTTTGTCTCATTTGTAAGTGAGATTAGATACTGAATTGTTGAGACTCTACCAAATTGTGATCAATACAAAGCAAGTTTTGCAGGTTGCTAGGAATTTGTATTCTTGTGTGGTCCTCTTTGGTTTTCATGGTTCATATCAATCTGAATTTAATTAGTTGTGCTTTTGCAATGATGGGTAAATGTTAAGATATCTGATGAATGCTTTGGTCCATACTATTAGTGCTTGCTTATGGTAAGTTGCTGTGTATAGTTAGCTTGGGCCCTGTCATTGAATATAGTTCAGTTGCATTCCACTAGTTAAGTTGTGTCATTGTCCGGGTGTTTAATGAGTGAGTACAATTTGAAAATCATAAGAATCCTTTGAAGATTGCATCATTTTTTTCAACATTGTGGGTTTTCTATCTTGGTGAAACAGGGAATGGTTTATTGAAAGTATTTGTCTATCTGCAACATTTTACCCCATTGTGACTGTCACTTAGGATCTCTTATTCCGTCTCCCTCTCTTTTTTCTTTTGCATTTTATTTGCATCAAGTTGTTAGATTTAGGTTTCATAGCAGCAAACAAATCTCAAATCTACTGAAATTTCAAACTTCACATTCTGAACCACCTAGGGTTTCTGCACTTGCATTGCTGCCATCTTTTCATAAACCCTGCATTTCATGTAAGACCCCTTGTCGGCACAGTTAGACATACCACTGAGTCATTCCAAGCAAACTAAGACCTAGCTATATTATCTTTGGGGCAGTCCTATCTTGGATAGGATACATTTTCAAGAGAGGTGTGATACCAGCAATCACACCTGCGTTGTTGTGTGCTAAAACACTCATCAACAAAATTGGTGCTAGAAGGAGGGCTGACCAAAGCCATTGCTGAAACAAGACATTACCCCATTCATTAAAGATCCTCTATTTGGTTGTTTTCATATGCTCGCCTCTCCTCCTATCGTATCAACAGAATTGGCACTAGAAGGAGGGACGAACAAAGATTTTATGTAGGTTTTCAGTTTACTAGTTCACTGTACATTCTGAAATGAAATGAATGTACAAAAAATTCTAATCCAATGGGTAGACATAAGGATTCAAGTCATGAAATCCCTTCATTCTTCAGAGCACCATCTCAACAGTCGTATTATGAAGAGAACTTCCAAGTGAACATCCCACTTTTCAAAGAAGTATTGGATAATCAGATTAGGGTGAAGTATCCTTCTCTAACATTGTTTGATTTCAGTTCACCTCAAGTCTACACTATACATCCTGGAGAATTGCATGACAAGATTGATTGTTTGACTTTCCTCCAAAGATTGGATCTGCATTAGGGATTGCTTCCTATTTTTGAAGTTTATAAGCCTGAAGCAGGGTGTGGGTATGACATCCATATTCAGAGTATGACCTCACAAGGAGTTGCAAAATGGATGGATGCACGTGCATGTGATCATGTCTCAGTTAAGAACATACAGAGAGTTGAGGCTGCAAAGGCTATAAATCCACCATTCATAGTTGATCATAGTAAAGAGGGCAATCTTCATATGAAAAAAATTCAAGTTATTCATCAAAGTACATATCCAGATGATGATGGTAGTCAATGCTTGTGGTCAGTAGGTCACCCAACTAAGGAGTATACAGTCCCTGACTGGTTAAAACCCATTTTTCATCTATTGGACTTTGAAAATATAGTCCCAGCATGGTTGAAGCCTAGTTCTCAGTCACAGGATAATGAACAGAGCAATGCATAAGATCATATTTCTGCTGCTAAGAATATTGACAAGATACATGATAAATCAGACTTGATGGACAGTCATGTTAAGGATGCAGATCAGCAATCACATGCTTCAAAAATATCAAGTTCTAAGACTAAATTTGCTGCTGTAGAGGTGGAGAATAGTAGTCTATTTCAAACTGCTGATCAATTAGAGTTAGAATAGTAGGTTGTTCAGATAAGAAATATGCAAGAACAAGAAGAAATCAATCCTCCAAATGAAGAACATTCATGGACAGTAATGCCAAAAATTGTTTCGATTGACATGCTTGAGCCATAATCTAATTATTGGATGAAAAATGATCAATCTTTTAAGTATATCAGCATGGTGAACTACAAAAATTAGTCATATCAGATCACTGCAGTTACTCCCACAGAGTTTTTGGCTGAGTCAAATGAAGAAGAAGATGATGATCAATCACTTCAAGGTAGCATTGACATCATAAATCCATCTGTGCAAGAAGAAAGAGATCTTGTTGTCGCTGTAGACAGTAAATTGCTAACCCAATGTCATCCCTTAATTCAAACAGGGAGATTGCTGATTGGTGCAGAGGAAGTTTTATCAAAGCATGTGACTAATTTGATAAAGTAGATTCAACTATAACACATGTCCCCCATGCTACTTCTGTTTACACATGCAATGAAGGAGACCTCCACATGGTTGATGATGACCTACTGATGACAACTAAAAGTAGAAATCAACAATCTGAGAGTAAAAATCAAACTGTCATGCAAAGTGATGGCTTGGAAGCATTCTCATGTCAATCACTTGATCACATCATCGAGTTGATATCAAGAATGAGCAAGGATATGCTGCTACATGGGAATTCACCGCATATGATAGACTTTGCCTTGACTGATTCGTGGAGAATTCATCCAAATGATCCACATTCTAAAGAAGATTGTCTAGATTTCTTGTTTGCTTGGGAGATTGCTGCAGCATTTAGTGTTCCAGAGGTTTCTGGTGCACATGACATGACCCAGCATGAACTCATACCTCCTGAAGGTGCACAAGTCAGTGGTACAATGCAGCAAGATGATGAACTTACATGCCCAGCTGATGGTACTGCAAATCAGGTTGTATCTTCCCTTTCTCTGCTCAGTTCCAATTATCAATTTGATTATGGTGATTTAGGTAAGACAACTTGCATTTGGATTGATCATGGCCCTAATGAACTTTCCCAATTGTTGATCCTACATAATTGGTACTCTGAACATGAACCTAGCATGCCTCTACCTCACTTTTCAGAGTACAAAGATGAATTTTCCAGACTTAGGACATTGACTTGCACCTTGTTACTTCTGCATGTCCTGAGAAATAAATCATGGTGTAGTGTAAATACCTATTGTCCAAGATCTTTGTACCTAGTCTTGCTTGTTTCTAGTTAGGTTTTAGTTAGTTTCTTGTTGTTTAGTTTAGTTTATGCTTTCTATTTTTCCTTAGTTGTTAGTTGTTCTTTCTATTTTCTGTTTTCTTTGGTTAGAGTAGTTTGCTTTGCTTTTCACTTCTGCGCTTATTTTTCTTGGGTTCCCCATTTCTTGAATGTCGTGGTAGTTGTGTAGACCTACAAGTGCTTCTTTGTTGGGTAAATAATTTAGAATATTTCTTTGAGAAACCAAGGTTTATGCTTAGGTCTTGCTGTGGGTTCCGCTATTATATCGGGTAATATGATGTCTATTCATTGGAAAGGAGTTGTTAATTGGTGCACCTAAAGTATTTTCTAACCATATATCTCTCACACTTTAAACAATCCTAAAGTAGCTAAGTAAGTCTGGGTGATCTTGTGTTAAGTGAAGAAGTTTGAGTTCCCATTTTACCACCCACACCAGTACTATGGATCCAGATGAGAGTGGTAGACGGTACTAAGTACTGTTGGCCTATTGGGTAAAAATAAAAGGTGTTTTTCAACACCAGACCCACTACAAAGTATCAATATAAAGATTATTATTTGAATACTCTCACATGAAGACTATTATTTAAAGATTATTAGCATCAGAGATCATCAAAGGCATTATCAAGAAGGAAATCAATGCAGAAGGATTACTACTTGAAGGTTCATCATATCTCAACATCAAAGCATTCTCTTGGTGGTAAAATAATCCCAACTTCATAGCTTAGCACGAAGGATCTTGGATGAACTTAGTTGCCAAGGGATGGGAATGAATACAATTGCACACACTCAGGTTTTTAGGATATGGATGGTTGCACTAGTTAGTGGTATTTGATTCTTTGATAAGGTATCATGCTTTCTCATCTAATGTGTGGGAAACATAGAGATTTTGGGTTCGAACTAACGTTTATCTTATAAATGCTCTGGAGCATTTTCCAGCAAAGTCATCATTTGTTGTGCCTTGCACACACGCCCCATTTTGCCAAATGGAGACCCCTTCTTTTGCTTTGGCTTGGAGTCTCAGTCTTTCTTTCTTTTGATAATGAGAAGGTGAATTTGTGCTTAGAATGCAAGATGTGCTTCAAATTTTGAGTATTTTGTGTGTTTGGAGTCATTTGATGTCTTTCATGATTGATTTGGAAGTGTCTTGAGTGGTCTTGTGCTCAAAAATAGCCATTTGTTGCTTTCTGCACTGAAATTGGGTGTTACCACACTTTGCTTAAAAATCATGTCACTGGATATTGTCCTTGAAATCACTTCTGCAGGATGTGTCATGTTGAAATTCCTAGTTTCCAGGTCTTAGAATTGCAAAATCATGCCTAACTCTACAAGATTTCACTAAGGGGTTCATATACTTTCATTATGTCACATGGTTCTGAAGCCCTGATTTGGCTAAGTCTGAAACCATGAAAACCCTGAAAAATGGCTAATCTAAAATCTGGTAGAACCTCAAAATTCTAGAATCTGCATATGAAATCCTATGGATCTGGAACCTATCTCAAACATCTTGAAAGTATATTTAAAAATGTTTAAAGTATAAGAAATTTATTTTTAAATATACTTTCACTTTGGCCAATTCAAAATTTGACGCTAAAAATGACCCCAACTGCAAAAAGTGCTAAAAACAACCTCTACCGACCTTAGCACTAAAAATAGCCTCTTCTGACCTTTGCGCTAAAAACCCACTTCGCAGACTTGCGCTGAAATGGCCTTCCACCGACTCAAGTCACGCAGGTCGGTCAGTACTAAAACCCGCACTAGTCAATTGCATTGAAAATCCCCTCGACTAAGCCTTTTATGTTTTGCGCTAAAATTGACCTTACCGACTTGCGCTACAATCCACCCCGACCAACCTTATGAGATGCTATTAGTCAGTCCGAGCCCAAACTCAAGCAATTCAGTGGAACCCAAAAGTAGCGCAAAAGCATTTTGTGCTAAAAATGAACCTCTCCGACCTGCGCTAGAATTGCATTGCACTGAGTTTTAGCCCCACTAGGTCGGTTAACCCTAAAATATTCACTTTTTGGTATTTTGGCCTGAAATTAAGTTTTTCAAGGAGCAAATTGGATTTTCTTGATGGATTTGAATTTCATATCTATTTTTCATATCATGATGAACATTTTACCAAGTTTGTGTGGATTTTTGGCACATTTTTCAATAATTAATGCCACTACACATGAAAAGTCTGACCCCCAAAAATCTTATTTTTTGTAGAAAAGGCTAGAAAAACATGAAATTAAAGTCTGCAAGTGGATCCTAATGACTGCAAAAACTTCCCTAATCATCATATTGGCCAAATGGGTACTCAAAAATGGTGAAAAATGCAGAAAATCATGTGAAAATCACTAGATTTAAGAGGTTGTTTATGAGAAAGTGACATTGACAATGGATTGTTTTTTACTAATCCATGACTGCAAATGGACATGTTTTGATCCAAATTGATGGAAAATGACTTGTTTATGATGAAATTGATGCTTTGTCTTGTTTATTGTAGGTCTAAGAGCACAAAGGAGCCAACTGGAGCCGTCTTGGAAGGATGAACATATAGAGGTACCCTGCTGATCTAGAGATGCAAAATCGACATTCTATCAACCAAATTGCTATTGCACATGCAAAAGGAAGTTAGTATAATGTCCAAGATGATAAAGATGAGTTTTAGGAGGTGAAAGACATAGAAGATCATGCCAAATCACTATTGTTCCTGCAGATCTAGTCCAATGTCTAAGTGATCTAGTCTGAGGGTCATAACTCCTAGCTATTCTATCAGAATTTAAACTTCTTGGACTCATTGGAAAGATAAACTAGTTATCTAGTTTGAACTACCCAAAGAAGTTTCAAGGCCCCATTCTGCTCCGAAGGCCTCTGAAAATGCAATTTACTACGATGTAGAAAATACCACTCAAATGACCATGGACTGGATCACCAAGACATGCATACAGTTGTTCCAGCAGTCCAATCATCAAGAATCAGTCCAGCAAGCATCCAGTTGGATATATCTTCACTAATAATGTGTGACATACTCTTCTTGGTCCATTCAGCACTTGGAATCCCATGAATCTACATCAGCTCAAGTTTTCAAGTGTCATGTGACTCTATTTTGGCTTTATTAGGCCTTGAAAATTGACTTTTCATCATGTGCAACCAAATTGGTATCCATTTTGTCTAGATTCAATGTATTTGCAAATTGTATTTTGTCTTTTTCCTACAAGACAAAGACAAATCCAGGATTGTAACTACCCACCGACCAAATTAAATGTCATGTAATCTGGACCGTTGGTGTTGAGTTAATCTCCACCGTCCATTGAAAAATTTGGTATGGTGCCTTGTATGTAAAAGGGCCATCCTTTTCTCTCATTTGTAAGTAAGATTAGATACTGAATTGTTGAGACTCTGCCAAATTGTGATCAATACAAAGCAAGTTTTGCAGATTGCTGGGAATTTGTGTTCTTGTGTGGTCCTCTTTAGTTTTCATGGTTCATATCAATCTGAATTTAATTAGTTGTGCTTTTGCAATGATGGGTAAATGTTAAGTATCTAATGAATGCTTTGGTCTATATTATTAGTGCTTGTCAATGGTAAGTTGTTGTGTATAGTTAGCCTAGGCCCTATCATTGAATATAGTTCAGTTGCATTCCACTAGTTAAGTTGTGCCATTGTCTGGGTGTGTAATGAGTGAATGCAATTTAAAAATCATAAGAATCCTTTGAAGATTGCATCATTTTTTGCAACAGTGTGGGTTTTCTATCCTGGTGAAACAGGGAATGGTTTATTGAAAGTATTTGTCTATCTGCAGTATTTTACCCCATTGTGACTGTCACTTAGGATCTCTTATCCCTTCTCCCTCTACTTTTTCTTTTGCATTTTATTTGCATCAAGTTGTTAGATTTAGGTTTCATAGCAGCAAACAAATCTCAAATCTACTAAAATTTTAGACTTCACAGTCTGGACCACCTAGGATTTCTGCACTTGCATTGCTGCCATCTTTTCATAAACTCTGCATTTCATGTAAGACCCCTTGTTGGCATAGCTAGACATACCACTGAGTCATTCCAAGCAAGCTAAGACCTAGTTGTATTATCCTTGGGGCAGTCCTATCTTGGATAGGATACCTTTTCAAGAGAGGTGTGATACTAGCAATCACACCTGCGTTGTCGTGTGCTAAAACACTCATCAACAAATTCCACTAATTTAATTTTAACCAAAATCACTTTACCATTCAAGCATTGACATCATACATCAAATGTGACAAGCATAAAAGAGCAATGAAACTCCTAAACATAATGTCTATTACACAATACCATATCATTAATTTTGTCTACTCATATCATTCAAATGATAAACTTATCATAGATTCTAGTTTTATTTCAACTTCATAGGAAAATTAGATATATTCATCTTACTATCATCATTGCTCCAAATATGCTAAATCCTTCAAGAGATTGTAGGCAATCCAACTCAATTAACAACATACACATACTACAATGAAAAGAATCTCATCCCAAACATGAATGGTTCAAAGTCTAAATAATAGAGTCCATTAATATATAGTTGGTCACTCTAATCTAGGATCACAAGACCTCACTTACACATGCATTTACTACCAAAATACAAAATACAATAAGGATTACAATTACAAGCCTACATCCAAAAATACAAGGACGTGTGTAATTCAAGATAATTACAAGAATAAATACAATGATAACATGATTAGAACATTTGCTTAATTTCAATGCATAAATGCAAACTAGGCAACATACTAAATTGATAAGTCTTCCTACTCCGAAGAGATATTCAAGATGGGTACCAATGGAGGATGTTACCTGCATCCCAAACATATTGGCACCATCGATAGAAATAGATCCCTATGACTATAGGGAGCTCCTGAGCTATAAAGGGAGAAGACCATGGATACACTAGTAGCAAGACCATTTTCACACACAAAAAAGAGTCTCTAAACAAGACACCAAAATAATCCACACAAGGGTTTCACATGGTTTTCATACACCATTCTATGTATAACATAATGTGGATAAATAATACAATAGTAATTCAATGCACAGTCACAATTGAATACACAACTCATCAAGGGTTCAATGCATAATTTCACAACTTGGGTACTCATGACACAATCGAACAAAGAAGAATGAAATAGGCTAAATACATGGAGTATCAACACTTTTTTAGTTCAAATAAAGTTATCCTATACTATTCACCAACACTATGTTGGAGTACATGACCACTGAGAGGGGGGGTGAATCAGTGCTCTATAAACTTTTAAAACCTTTTGCACCTTTTTAACTCACAAGATAGAGAATGAGAGAGACTTCAAAGGTTTACCAAATACATATGCACAAGTATGATTATAAACATTATGATCAAGACCTCAAAGACAAAACATTAGGGCACACACATAAAGATAAACAACATGAACCATAACACATGTTTTTCATGAGTGTAAAACCCTCATAGGGATGAAAAACCACTATAAAAATGCCTCACTGGCTTAAACAAAATACCTCACTGACAAGTACAAATGCATCACTGGCAAACAAGAACATAAGAAAGATGACTCAATTCAAGGGGTTGCCCTGATTCTCTTCAGTACACCAAATGACTCAATCTTCATCACCACACATACAAGTTCACTTGACAATGATTATATAACAAGGAGAGCTTAAATATTTCCTACAACACATAACAATCCTTCTTCAAACAACTTCAACCCCTTATATCTCCTTCCAATCAATACATCCTTCTTTACATAATCATCTCACATAACATCATAAAAGATCATTACAATCATGAAACGGCTTGAAACATTTATTGAACCTCTGTGACATTATAAGCAAAAGAAACAAGGCTTCTGAATCTCTATATCACCAAAAGAAATAAGCATCATATGAAGTGATTCATATCATCCTAATGCATTTGCAATCCAACTAAGAAGACTCCATTCTGACCTGATAAAGTTCTATATCATTTCTCTACAACCTCTCAAATCATACCTCAGGTATATCCCTATGTGCCATTGCAGAAAGTCCATTTCAGTCTCTTAAGTTTCTACATGTTCTTACTCAAAACTTTGTGCACTTTAAGATCTCTATAAGTCTCTTCATATGCAATGTCTTCAAATACAATAAATCACTAAACCACAAGAGAAGAAGCCATATTTTTGGTATGAACGTGTAGATCTTTCTTTTCAGAACCTAAATTTTTAATCCTCTCATAAAAATTCATTACACAGAGCAAAATATATATTTTGTTGGCCCTTTATCTCCATTAGAAAAACTAAATGCAAGGCAGTTGAACCACCTTAAGGAATTCACTTGTCAAACTAAATGCAAGGCAGTTGAACCGCCTTAAGGAATTCACCTGTCAAAATTAGGCACAATAGTGTTCTGTTATAGTTTGAAAAAGATTTGAATATTCACCGTAGATATTCCTTTCGTGCTCCTGTGACTTTTTAATCAGGACCGTTGATTATTTTTTTGGCACTCAAGTCATACCTTTTAACCAAGCCTTCTGGTTCCCTTAAGTTGCGGGGGGCGGTCACCCCATGGGCTAAGAACCCTCAGTTGTTAACTTAAGTTATAATATGACCTGTGATTACCAGTCAACCTTACAATATAAATAAAGCAATGATGAGCCAATAAGATATTAAGGGCTTAGTGTAAGTTAAGTTCCTTTTAGGGTTTCAACCTAGATTCTAGGGTTTTCTTGAGTCTTTTAGGGTTTAAAGACTCACACTTGTCCTTTTGCTATTAAACATAAATGACCATGTTCCTCTGCACTCTGCAAGATAAGTATCCTACCAAAATAAAACTCTTTGAATATCAAAGCATCAAATACCTTGAACACCTCTTCCTTGAATATTACCATAACAATACATGTCCTCACTGTTATTGATCTCCTGATGATATGACCTTTTGAAGATCTTTGGAGCATGAATGAAAGAAACCTCTTTGTTCAACACCATCACATTATGCTACCAAACAAATGGTTCACTGCCATATGATCCTGATCCTGAGCATGAAGAATTCTTTGGAGTGAAACATCCACATCATACAGCCATATCATGTAACATAGATATGTAGTAGTGATATACAATTCTAGTACTTTGATCTTCATAAGATTTGTATATGTCACACAACTCTGCCACATGAAAACTCTGCCATATACGTTGAGAGCATTGAGCCATATCAACATCAAACCAAGCATTGAGACCATATTGAGAGCATCAACATGAAACATGGAAGTATCACCACTGAACTAAACCATAGCAATTAGCATAAACACTAAAACCTATCATTGTCATATGAAGACTTCAAGAAACCGTGACAACTATGAAACCACTCTGAAGATTCACTATACCATGACAACCTCAAATGAATATATGAACATTTCCATCTTCAAACCACCACATGAAGAAGCAAGTCATATGAGGATATTATCACTACAACCTTTGAAACATAGTAGAATGATAAAGATATGATGAAGACATAAACAATAACCTAGATAATGAACCTTGAGGTCTATCATCAATGACAAGGCACTGCACTATCATCATAACTTGAACTCCAAATAGGGTACCACTCGTCACTGCAACCTAAGCTCATACAACATCTCTTGTGAGGACATCCTAATCAACCTGGTTTTGACATCAATGACAAACAATCTACACACTACTCATTTCATTTCAATGTAGTTAAGGATAGAAGGAAGACCACTCCAAAACCATATTACTATTCATCCATTAACACATGATAAGTCATCATTTTACTCAAGATGGTCATAACATTAAGAATAAGGCATGACATCATCAAATGATATCTAAACACTTAATAATTTCATTTTCCAAGAAAAAAGCATAAGGCTACAAAATAATATTCTCTCAAACATTCAAATTTGTAAATTTTGTCTCTTAAAGATTTCCCCAAGAACCATAAAACCAAGTTATACCATTAATTATTGATAAGTAGGAGGTTTTTTCGCAGCATGTCAAATTATGATATTTTATTTCAGGTTTAATTGTGTAGTTTTTGAGTCAAACACATGACCCATATTTCATGAGTAGTGGTTCACATGAACCCATCTCTCATGTTAAGGAATGGTCCACTTAGCACTCATTGCATCTAGGTGATGCACACAGGGGTGAAGCATTGGGACTTCCCATGAGGTCACCCATCCCAGTACTACTCTGACTCAAGCGTGCTTAACCATGGAGTTTCCCCCAAGATCAAGCCCATCCCAGTACTACTCTGACTCAAGTGCGCTTAACCATGGAGTTTTGCAAATGGGATAGCAAGCTAAGTGGGCTTGATCTTGGGGGAAACTCCATGGTTAAGCGTGCTTGAGTTGGAGTAGTACTGGGATGGGTGACCTCCCGAGAAGTCTCGATGCTTCACCCTTGTGTGCATCACCTAGATGCAATGAGTGCTAAGTGGACCATTCATTAACATGAGAGATTGGTTCATGTGAAACACTACTCATGAAATATGGGTCATGTGTTTCACTCAAAAACTACGCAGTTAAACCTGAAATAAAATATCATAATTTGACATGTTGCGAAAAAACCTCCTACTTATCAATTGATGAGCTAAAGGGTCTCTATAATGAATGGTTCATAAGGCACAACACTTGCTGAAGGTTTTGCAAATGGGGTAGCAAGATAAGTGGGCTTGATCTTGGGGGAAATTCCATGGTTAAGCGCGCTTGAGTCAAAGTAGTACTGGGATGGGTGACCTCCCGAGAAGTCCCGATGCTTCACCCCTGTGTGCATCACCTAAATGCAATGAGTGCTAAGTGGACCATTCATTAACATGAGATATGGGTTCATGTGAACCACTACTCATGAAATATGGGTCATGTGTTTGACTCAAAAACTACGCAGTTAAACCTGAAATAAAA
This sequence comes from Cunninghamia lanceolata, assembly GCA_027924645.1. Taxonomy (NCBI): domain Eukaryota; kingdom Viridiplantae; phylum Streptophyta; class Pinopsida; order Cupressales; family Cupressaceae; genus Cunninghamia; species Cunninghamia lanceolata. Next base: position 8,522,220 of record BSBN01000209.1, read on the forward strand.
TATCATAATTTCTGCGAAAAAACCTCCTACTTATCAATTAATGAGCTAAAGGGGCTCTATAATGAATGGTTCATAAGGCACAACACTTGTTTAAGGTTTTGCAAATGGGGTAGCAAGCTAAATGGGCTTGATCTTGGGGGAAACTCCATGGTTAAGCGCGCTTGAGTCGGAGTAGTACTGGGATGGGTGACCTCTTGGAAAGTCCTGATGCTTCACCCCTATGTGCATCACCTAGATGCAATGAGTGCTAAGTGGACCATTCATTAACATGAGACATGAGTTCATGTGAACCACTACTTATGAAATATGGGTCATGTGTTTGACTCAAAAACTATGCAATTAAACCTAAAATAAAATATCACCATTAATTATTGTCAAGATTTTCACTATTTTTTTACCAAAATTAATCGCTCAAAATTTCAAAATTTTAAATATACCCTCTAATCCAAAAAGGTGAGTGGAATCCTCTTAAATCCAATCATAAATTTTTTTATGACATTTTCAAGGGCTTCTAGGTGTTTTTATGTTTTCTAAGGAAACTAGAAACTTGCTTATTTAAAGTTCTAATACCTACTCTTTTGTTCTAAATCTACCCAACACCACAAATATGCAATCACACAACTTCTAGAAATTTTTTACAAGGGTTTTGGTACTATTTTGTATTTTCCACAAAAAATGAAACTACAACAAAATGAAATCTATAGTCCTATCAATTGCTTAACAAAATGAATTCTTTCCAAATCCAAATTCAAACATATTCAAACAAGACATATGCATGTCTCAAAGGACATGAAAGCATGGACAAAAAAGGAATTTATGTGAAGAAATTACACTTTTTAAATAAAAGGAAAATGCCTCTTCATTGTGCACTCTTTCAAATGGAGATTCTTGAGGTAGAAATCAATCCCAAGCACACAAACAAGCATAACAATCCTTTGTTCGATAAATCCAATCCAAGTAAGCTCTCCATTATAAGGAAGATAAGGTAGTGAAACAACATCCTACACTAATATTGAGAGGAGGGTTATACAAAACTTTTCAAATCTTTACAACAGTTGCAAAAATTATATACAAATAAACATAAATAGTAATCATTTACGTGGGGAAAACCCTTTCAATAGAAAAAACCTACACTCTAAAAGCAGCCCAATATATTATTCAGAAATCTCAATAAGATTACAATATACTTGTAGATAAAGCTTTCATAGGAGTATCACCAACTAGAGATATGGATGCAACTAAAAAACATCTATATGACCCTCACACACAACCTCCATCTCAAGCACCTAATATATAGAAGATATAATACATGAAACTGTCAATGTTGGAGTAGGTGTGTTGTACACCTTGCATAACATTGGTATTATTTTATTATGTAAAATAAATATTTATTTGTGGTGCATCATGTGATGTGTTTATCCACATTAAATATTTATTTGGTGCCACTTCTAAACATTGTATGTAACATTGGGGTAATTATTTTATGTGTGTGGGACACATAGAGTAGTTAATTATTTATTTGTAATTATTTAATTATTGGGAAAACATAGTACCATTAATTAAATTTAGGGTTAATGGTTTTGTAGACTCATGGTTTTGGGGAAGATGGTTTTACCATACCACATGTTGTATTTGTGTGAGCTTATCTTTATAAAAGCAAACACACGTGTAGTTGGAGGGGTTGGTTGTTTGGTTGTTTGAGCTTTGGTTGGGTTTATCTTGTTTGAGCATCTCTTGCAAGTTGCATTTGTGAGGGTTTGAAGCATGGCATTTGATGTATGGTTACATGCTTGTTCACATGGAGTGCAGGTAGAGAGAGCTTGATGTTTCAGAAGTGATCTCTTCATATGTATTGTAATATTTATTACTAAATAATACAAGATAGATGGATGCTTTTAGAGGCTATGTTTTTTCCCTCATGGAGGGTTTCCCCAAGGTCTATCTTGTGTCACCATTGATGGTATGATTATTTATTCTTTTGCATGTGGATTTCTAGTTATTGTTGCACATTAATCTCTTATTGGGTTATGAGGAATTAGTCTATATGGTTGCATATTTCCAACATTTGGTATTAGAGCTTTGTTGCTTGGTTGTGGGAGGAAATCCCTATTTTATAACCCTAGCTATGAGTGGATTTTTTGTGTATAGTGGAATCCATGGCATTGCAGGAAGAATGAAGGCATTTTCAGGGTTACAAGGTTGTTTGCAGACTTGGGTTGTTGCAGATCTAGGGTTTGATGGAGATTTGGCAAATGGGTTTTCGATTTGAGCTCTTTATATGGAGGGTTTTGGAGTTTAGCTTTTGTAGGAAGCCTCTTGGAAAAAAATAGACCTTGCCATTGGATTTAGTAGGTCCCACAGGTGAAGAAAAACTTAGAATTCACCTACATTCAGAGACAAAATTTTCAGCCTTTTTTGTGCCCGAGGAGGAATCTGCAGGGATTCTTCAGAAAATCTCATATCGTATGATGTCCTCAAAAGAATCTGCGTAGAGTCTATGTCGTCCCAGTACAGTTGGTAATTTTTTTTCTTTAAATGTTTTTTTTATAAAAAAGAAGTTGTCAATTTTATTAAGTTGGTAGAATTTTTTTTTTAAATTAAAAAAAAAGGTTTCAGGGGGGTCAACCCCTAGTACGAGATTTGTAGACCCCTATATCAGGGGTCCCCTACCCATCAAGGACAAGCTAGCCAATAGGGGTTTGTCCCATGTCAACTCCCGGTCGCCCTGGCCGATGAGGCTGGCAGGCTTAAAGCCCAGGTAGGGGTAGGGCCCAGCAGCGCTCCCCACCCTAGCTTTTTATTAAAAAATTTCAAATTTAAAAATTAAACCTTGTTTAAAACAAAGTTCAATTCCACTGCCACCACAGCATCGTCTGGGAGCCACCACCTCTGGTGGACCACCGGTGAGCCACCAGCTAGCCACCTTGTCACCACCAAAGGGCCACTAAGGCTAGTCTTATAGGCTTATTGGGCAGAGTTTTTTCCAAAGGCCATAACTTTGTCATACGGAGTTAGTTTTTCAACTTTTTATAGTCGACAGAAAGCACTTTAAACATACTACACCATGGTGTTAGATATTTTTCTAGATTTTTCCATTTTGATAGTGTTTTTCTTGTTGGAAGCCAGATGTATGGTTTGAGCTTTGACGGGGCATAACTTATGCATACGGAGTCAAATTTCAGACTTCTTATAGGCATTGGAAAGGTATTTCCGAGAACTACATAGTGGAGTAGGTTTGGAGATGATATTTTGAGGTTTTTCTAGTTTGTATTAGTTTGAGATCATTTTGGTTCCTTTGACTTATGTTACATTTGTGGGTCGATGGCAAATCAAATCTGGGATGATTTGGTGTTTGAGCCATTGCAAGCTTACAGATTTATCTCTTATTATCCTTCATTGATAGCATTATACATGTATTGTTGAAGTTTGCATGATGAATTGTGATATCTACAGGTTGTGTAGTGTTGTAGGTTGTCTATGCTTACATGTTGCATATATGACTTGGATGTGGGTTGTCTATGCTCATAGATGCTTCAGTGTTGATGCATATTCTAATTTGTGGCTTGGTTTAGTCACATGTTGTATTGGTTTGCTTTCCATTATGAGATATAGAGAGAGATGGTATTACCTGATATAGTCATGATATGGGACCTATGTTTGTTGACTATATGGTACAATTGTGTGAGACTTGATGGGAGTTTGGTGCAGGTATATTGGGTGGTGATCATGGTGTCATGGATGTTCCTTATTTGGTTGGTACTTTGGCATGACATGATTTTTTTATAGGTGCAGTTTTGGTGGTGTTGGATTGATGTTTGGTTTACAGGTTTTGTTCATCTTCTTGGTTTGGAGAATATGGTTTACTCAACCTTTTGAGGGTTGTTGTCATTACAGTGGGATTATTTGATTGTGTTAGGGCCATGGATGATCTTCATGTAGGAGATGGTTATCACGATGTCATGGATAGATTGGTAACATGTTTCAGTGAGAGCTTTTGACAGTGATGGTTTGATGTTTTTCATGTTGCCATGTATAGCTTGGTATCACACTTCAGTGGGAGCTTTGGTAGAATATTGTTATCTTCATGTGATTTGGAGATATTGACATCTTGGTACCATGGAGGACTCTTGGCGTCTTTGGTTGAGGTTTTGGTTATGGTTTGTCAGTTTTGACAGGTGATCCTTGCTTATAGGATGGTTAGTATTGTGTCTTGGTTTACTCTTGATTGTGCATTAGAGTGTTGGCATGATACAGGTGCTCTTTAGAGTAGGATATGTTCTTATGAGACATAGATCTTCCTTTGAGGATATGATTAGATCATGATGTCATGATGTGTTCCTAGGTTAAGCAAATGTGCAGTGGGAGCTTTGACTATGATCTTGATGGTTCTCTTGGTATTGAGTACATTGGTCATGTGCTTGGGAGCTTCATGATGGTGCAATTTTGCATTTGGAGTTTAGCATGGATTGATCATGGAGGTATTCATGGATACTTTGAGACTTGGGTGAGGCTTGAGTTCTCTTGGGATTAGAGACATGTGTTGAGATGGTTACTCTTTGATGAGGATTTCAACAACAAGATCGAGGAGCCTACACCTTGGTTGGACGTGAGTTCAACATGGACCTGTTGAGGAGATTGTTCTTGGAGAGAGTCTTTGAGGCTTGGTACATCTTGGAGGAGCAATCTCATCCCCACTCTTGGCCACTCGGCAGTGAATGATTTGATAGGTATGCCCACTTGATTTTCAAATGCATTCTTTCTTTGTATCTTGTCTTCTCATGCTTGAATCTTTAGCTATGGATTATGTTTGTGAGGACTTGTTTGAGGAGTAGATGCATGGTTATGATTAGTTATCTCCTTATGTTTGATCCTGAGTTGTTATGAGATCATTATGTGTAATGGAGATGGTTAGTGGCTTTGGGCTTATTCCTACTTTGGGATGGTTACGAGTTTGATCTACCTTTTGGTTTGAGAGGCTTGCATCTTGTTGTTGGATGTTGTGGAGGCTTCTTATTTTTGGGTTGTAAAGAAGATCATATTTTTCACAGATATAGCACATTAGTGTGGATAGAAGGACATGGTTATGATTTACAGGTTCTCTCTTGATTGGTCTTATTCTTCTTCCTAGATATTTGTGTTCACATGACATTAGAGTTGAGATGTGTGTTTGACTTCTTTATCTTATGATGTGGAGGTTTTGGGAGAGATATGGACTTGAGGAGAGATTTATGTTGCAGCTATTTAGTTTGCAGATTTTGCATATATGTATGTGAGATCTTTGACACTATGTGATAGAGGATATAGCCACATCTTCTATGTGTGTTCTATTAGTGGATATTTGGATGCCTTGATCTATTTTTAGATTTGACATTTACTCATGCAGTGCGAGTTTCAAAATGTATATGATTCCTTTGTTGGATGTTCTCATTATGTTGCGGTATGGAGGGTCTTGAGGTTTTTTATCACATGCTGTGTTGTTAACTTGGAGGATTGTTTTATACAGGATTGAGTATATACACGGACTTGTTATCATTGTGATTTGAGTTGGATATGTTGATGGCATAAGGTCTACTTGTTATCTTTTGTCTACCTTAGTTTGGAGGTATGGTTAGTTGAGGCATTAGCAACTAGCTGTGGTTGCTATTTCATCTATGATGATTGATTCTTGTCAGCTACTCGAGCCTATTTATTACCGTTAGATTTGGTGCTTGTGTTTGGATATTAGTTGATGTGGCTTTCTTGCTTCTACATGACAGTTTAGTGTGGCATCTCTTTGGAGGACCTTATCCTTCATGGTTAGGCATGATGGAGGATGGGGGATTCTTGTTTGAGATGGTGTACACCTTGATTATTGTTCCAAGTATCTTGGACCACATGGATGGTTATATGGTACATGTTGGGCACATGGATGGTTTCCCTTGATGTTTTGAGTTTACTTGTTGATCCCTTATGCAATGTATACAACATGTGGGAGAATGTTGGAGTAGGTGTGTTGTACACCTTGAATAACATTGGTATTATTTTATTATGTAAAATAAATATTTATTTGTGGTGCATCATGTGATGTGATTATCCACATTAAATATTTATTTGGTGCCACTTGTAAAAGTTATATGTAACATTGAGTTAATTATTTATTTGTAATTATTTAATTATTGAAAAAATGTAGTACCAATAATTAAATGTGGGGTCAATGGTTTTGTAGACTCATGGTTTTGGGGAAGATGGTTTTACCATACCACATGTATTTGTGTGAGCTTATCTTTATAAAAGCAAACACATGGGTAGTTGGAGAGGTTGGTTGTTTATTTGTTTGAGCTTTGGCTAGGTTTAGCTTGTTTGAGCATCTCTTGCAGGTTGCATTTATGAGGGTTTGAAGCATGGCATTTGATGTATGGTTACATGCTTGTTCACATGGAGTGTAGGTAGAGAGAGCTTGATGTTTCATAAGTGATCTCTTCATATGTATTGTAATCTTTATTTTTGAATAATACATGAGAGATGGATGCTTTTGGAAGCTACGTTTTTCCCTCATAGAGGGTTTTCCCAAGGTATATATTGTGTCACCATTAATGACATGATTGTCTATTATTTTGCATGTGGATTTCTAGTTATTGTTGCACATTAATCTCTTATTGGGTTATGAGGAATTAGTCTATATGGCTGCATATTTCCAATAGTTAAATAGTAATTAGAAAACCATGAATCAAAACCACCCAAAAGTGGCACCCAAATTCTTGGAGTTCCATTATCTCCAATCAAAAATCCCTTATGATGTGTCATAACATGCATCACAAGTTGATCAACACATTTAACTCCCCCTTACAGTTCTTTTATGTGTCCAACACATTTTTACATTTTTCAATATGGGAAGCCCAACTTTCAGAGGCCATAACTTTTGATCTGAGAGGCCGATTGGACCCTTTTTTTTAAATTGTAGAGCTCAAAGAGATCTATGAATTGGGCACCCCTACAAGTGGTGTTGAAAAACCTAGAGTTTTTTATGCTGGCCAAAAACTAACTCTATAGCCCAGAAATTGAGTTTATTCAATTTTATAACCAAAAAATCACACTTTTTGTAATTCCAGCACAAGGTTGAGACACCTTTCCTAACATTCTCCCACTTGTCTAACACCTTGCAAGAGCAAAGGGAGTATCAATGCCATGAGTTAATTTCTAGGAGTCAAGAGGCCTATAGACACTGAACACCATTTGAACTTTTTTGTGCTCACATAATTATCTAATGAATCTACAACATTCATCAAAGCCTCTACCTTAACCAGCTTCACACTGCCATCCTTGACCATATCTCTAACAAAATGATAATGTACATCAATGTGCTTGGTCCAGGAATGAAATTTTAGGTTCTTATCTAAGTAGATCACACTCTGATTGTCACAATAAACTATCACCACACCTTGTTTCATTCCAATATTTGAACACAAATTCTTAATCTAGATGGCTTCTTTACAAGCCTGAGTAGCTATCATATACTCAGTCTTAGTAGTGAAAAAATTAACCACATCCTTTTACTTACTCATCCAACTAATTTCACCACCAAATAAAGTAAACACATAAGCACTGGTGGATCTTTTGTTATCAACATCACCTACCTAGTCTGAATCTACATAACCATGAATATCAAGGGAATGTATGTCTCCTATCAAATTACCATGATAACACAAGGAATACTCTAAGGTACCCCACAAATATCTAAAGACTCTTTTAACAGCATCCCAATGAACTCTACTAGGATTAGACATATATCTGGAAAGAACTCCCACTGCTTGGGCAATGTCTAGTCTAGTACATACCATAGCATACATCAAATTATTTACTACACTTTAGTAAGGTACTCTGCTCATGTTTTCCATCTTTGATGAGGATGTTGGACATTATGAAGTAGATAACTTTGTTCCAACTATAAAAGGAACACATAATGGTCTACAATCATGCATGGTAAACCTCTATAAAAATGAATTCGCATTAGGCAATCCATAGTTTTATGTTCACTCTATCTCTTCTAATTTTCATCCCAAGAATGTGTTTAGCTACACTAAGATATTTCATTTTAAATTTAGCTGCAAGTTGAGACTTTAGTTTTGAAATCATTCCCTTTTCTTTACCAATAAATAACATACCATCAACATATAAGGCAGTAAACAAAAAATGATCACCATCAAATTTATAATAAACATGGTGATCTGATTTAGAATGCTCAAACTCAACACATATGCATCAAATTTTTGGTACCACATCCTAGGACTATGTTTGAGGCCATACAAATATTTCTTCAATTTACAAACCAAATTACTTTTATCTTTAACCACGTTGTGCTATGGTTGTGTCTTATAAATATCCTCCACCAAATCACCATGAAGGAATGTTATTTTCACATCCATTTGCTCAACCTCTAGATCATAAGTTACAACACTAGAAAGTAAGAATCTAATGGATGTCATTTTTGTAATAGGATAAAATATCTCAACATAATCAACACCCTCAACCTGAGAGTAACCTTTCACAACCAATCATGCTTTATACTTCTCTATACCTCCATCTAAACCAATCTTTTTCTTGAATACCCATTTGCAATCAACATGTTTTTGTCCTTGAGGCAATGGTACTAGATCCCATGTATCATTCTTTTTCAAAACTTTCATTTCTTCATCTATGGAAATCTTCCAAGAGTTTGCATAATTCATACATAATGTCTCTTCAACAGATCTTGGTTCATCCATGTTAGTATTCAAAGAAAAAATACATCTCTAGTCATCAAGTGAATATCTCTCAGGTGGTTTTCTATTCCTTGTAGACCTTCGAACAAGTTGAGGTGGATATTCTTCCTCCTCTTCTGAAGATTCAAAGTTGGATGATCTCTCCTCAACTTCTTGTCTATCTAAGGGCCTGGATTCAACTTTCTCAAGTGTAGAAGCAAGTTGAATCACATCTTTCTATTCACTTTGTTCTAGTTCCGATGTAACAAAAGAAGGCTTAGTTTCTCTAAAAATCACACTTCTACTATATATTACCTTATGTGTAATAGGATCCTAAAGCTTGTATCATTTCACACCATAACTAGAATCGATGAAGATACATTTCACAACCTTGTTCTCCATCCTTATTTTCTTCTCCTTTGACACATGTGCATATGTCTCACAACCAAAAACTCTAATATGTCTCAATGAAGGCTTGTGACATGACCATGCTCAACAAGAGATGGTGTAGGAGACCCGTTAATTAGGTAGCAAGCAGTTGCAATAACTTTAGTCCAAAACCTTTGTTCTAAACCAACACCACTAAGCATACTCCTAGTCTTCTCTATCAGTGTCCTATTCATTCTTTCTACAACTCCATTTTGTTGTGGAGAATATGAAGTTATCTTTTATCTCTGAATGCAACAATATTTACTAAACCTGTCAAAATGATTAGAGTAAAATTCACTGCCATTGTCAATCCTCAAATAGTTTATTTTCTTTCCAATCTACAACTCAACCATTGCTTTAAATTCTTTAAATTGACTAAAAAATTCATATTTACTCTTTAGAAAATATACCCATGTCCTACTATAATCATCAATAAATGAAACATAATATGTGGATTTTTCAATAGAAGGAACATCTATAGGACCAAACACATCAAATTGAATAAGATCCAATACACCACAAGATTTATGAGAACTCAAGTAAAACTGAACATGAATTTGTTTACCATAAATACAATGTTCACAAAAATCAAAATCAAGATTACAATTAGTCAACCCTTTAACAAGGTTTTTATTCTTCAAGGTCCTTAGACATTTTCTCCAATGTGGCCTAATCTCTAGTGCCATAACATAGTCTTCTTTGCAAGTACTTTTGATTCAAAAGAAAGCGCACCCTTAGGTACCCTGAAGCCATGTCCATCTGCTAAAGAGGAAACTCTCACTTTTTCCAACAAAGTAGTCACATACTTTTCACATAAGTACTATTGCACTCAACAATGTATGCATCAAGCTTATACAATATGCAAAATCTAACACCCCTTGCAATCACCATAGCACTATAACCATCTTGCATTGTGCATCAGGAAAGACTACCTGCACACCCACATCTATTAGTTTACTCATAGTTAATAAATTGTGTGCTAACCTAGGGATATGCAAGACATCATTAATCCTTTTTACGCTACCATCAAGAAATCTCATTTTAACTTTACCACAACCAAAGATATTTAAATAAGAATCATTATCAAACTACACCTTATCTCCATCAAATTCTTCATATTCAAAAAACCAATCTCTATTATGGGTCATATGGAAAGATGCACCTAAGTCAATTAACCATGCGTCGTTACCTACATGAGCGGCTAAAGTTGCAATGAACGCATCACCATCTTCCTTCTCAGATTCAGAATCAAAATCAAATTTCTTTTTTTTCTTCTTCTTTTCTTCTTTTCTTCTTTGCACTTCTTACGGAAGTGTCCAGGCTTACTGCAATTCTAGCAAATTACTTTAGACTTTCCAAGAGATTCAGATCACCCCTTGGACTTGAATTTGTCACACTTCTCGCTCTTCTTGCCTTTTTCTTTAGATCTTCCATAAACATTTAGTGCCTCTTTGGCACTGATGGATACCTTACTCCTCATCTTTTCAAAAAGAAAAGAACCCACAACATCTTCAACTTTTAAGACAACAAAAGTACTCCTAATAGCCATAACAAGTAAATCCCACAAATCAGGCAAAGAACAAAGAAGGATCTGACATCTCTCCTCCTCATCCATTTTTATACCATCTGATGCAAATTGAATGTCCAACCTATTGAATACTTCCAAGTGGTCTGCAATTATCCACCCTCTTCCATTCTCAAGGAATATAACTACTTCCTTAGGAAAATATTGTTCACTAAAGATTTGTCTTGATATATCTCACCAAGTTTCTTCCATAGTTATTTGTAAAGGACTCATCATGGACATTAATTAAAATAGAGTTTTCCAAACACAATCTAATTAGCCCCTTGGCTTTACGATCCATAACATCATATCGAGTAGCCAAAGTAGAATTTGTAGGCCTTGAAACATGCTCATCAGTAGCATCCCACAGAATTTGATCAATTAACAAATCTTTCATTTTCAACTTCCACATCTCAAAATTGTTACCAAAAAATTTATCTACCTCTATTCTCCTTAATGTGCTCGTCATCTAAAAATTCTTTCAACAAGATCACAAAGTTATCGTCTACACAAACTCTCACTCAAAACTAGATTAGTTCAAAAAATGCAACAACCCACAACTGAAACCAAAAGTGATCAAACTTTGATACTACTTGTAAGGAAGCTAAGGTAGTAGAACAACTTCCTACACTAATCTTGAGAGGAGGGTTATGCAAAACTTTTTAAATATTTACAACAGTTACATAAATTATACATAAATAAATATAAATAGTAATCATATCACTACACAATGATTTACGTGGGGATAACCCTTTTAGAAGAAAAAACCCACACTCCAAAAGTAGCCAAATATATTATTCAAAAATCTCAACAAGAATATAATATACTTGCAAAGAAAGCTTTCATGGGAGTATCACCAATCAGAGATTTGGAGGTGACTAAACAACATATGTGACTCTCACACACAACCTCCATTTGAAGCACCTAATATATAGGAGATACAATACATGAAATCATCAAATGATAATTAGAAAACCATGAGCCAAAACTACCCAAAAGTAGTGTCCAAATTATTGGGGTTATATTATCTCAAATCAAAGATGTCTTTATTAGGATTATGTTAGGATTTCAATGACAGACCAGAGCAATACATTAACAATTATATGCAAATTAAAATATACACAGAAATAACAATGAAGAATAACACAACAATTGAACACAAAGATTTAACATGGTTCACCCAATGTGGGCTACATCCACAGAACAACCATCCAGTATTCTATTATCTAGTAAATCAAAATTGATTACAACCAACAACCTTTGCAGCTCAATACCACTACTATGCTAGATGAAATATGCTACAATCACATTTGTGACCCATGGATTTTCACCTTCTCCAACCTCTTATTTATCAAACCTCTCTAGTGGTTAACAAAGTGGGTTTCTCTATGTCGGATAATAACAAACTAACTGTCGACGCCTTTATTAAATAATAGTCATTTTTTGCTTCAAGGGTGATGCCCCCAACAACCCCCGTTGGGGGTGTTGCCCCAAGAAACCCACCGCGGGCTCTGCCCCTAGGCCCCCACCAGGGGGATGAGCCCCCCAAACTTACAAGAGGGGCTCCGCCCCCTTACACTCTCTCGTTAATTATTTTGGGGGAAAACCACGTCTAACAAAGTCACCAAAATTTACCTTGATGTATGTATCTGTAGCCCCTACAGCATGATCAGTCACCACATACTATCAACCTTGTGATGTGTCATAACATGCATCATATGTTGGTCAACATGTGTAACTCCCTCTTACAACTCTTTTCTATATCCTACATGTTTCTACATTTTCCAATACGGGAGGTACAACTTTCGAAGGCCATAACTTTTGATCTGGGAAGCTGATTGAGACATTTTTTTAAATGTAGAGCTTGAAGAGATATACACACCAAGAACCCCTACAAGTAGTGCCAAACAAATAAAAAAAATATTTTGGCCAAAAAGCAACTCTAATAACCGAAAAATCACACTTTTTGTAATTGCAAGGGTGAGACACTTTTCCTAACATCCATCGACAAATAAATCTCTTCCAATTATTCCAATGCTCCATTCAAGGGTTTCAATAAAAATAAGCTTTAATTTCCAAGCAAGGGCTCACACATAGTGGAGAGGGAAAATGAACAAGTCTTTTCAAAATACCCATTCTTTCCTTTTTGATAAAAACCCTAAACCACCAAGAGATTTTCCTTCCTTTCACATTAGAACTAGATAATTCTCAAACATAGATATTTTCATTTCACTAATAGATATTTTCATTTCTTTTATAAAACAATATTAAATATAATATTTCAAAAATGGCTAATGCATTTTAGTTTAAGACTAATGTATTTTCTTTTCAAACTAAATATGAACTTTTAATCAAAAGGAAACTCACTAATAATAATCCAACAATCTTCTACTAAACCAATTTCATATTATTGTTCCTAAAAGAAACTATTAACTTATTCTAAACACTTAAGGCAACTCATTTACATTCAAGAATAAAATAATGCACAATTAAAGTGTACAATTTATAGGTTTCACATAGTAGGGACCCAAAATCACAAAAGGTTTAAATTAGTGGCAAATTAGATAAACATAGGTAACATCCCTTTATTCACAACTAGATAGGATGGGTTAAGCAATTAAACATACCCACAAGAGTCATAGGGTCATTGACTCGACCACAAGGACTAGGTAAGGTGAAAAGGTCAATTATGTAAAGACCAAACATACCTATACAATAAAACATTGCATAAAAGAGTAAAACTAAAAATTTAATTCATAAAATAACTTATTCCATAAAAATATTCTCACATCGACTACATTCCATCAAGAGTATTACAAATAAGCTAGTAAACATAGCTTAATATAACATTAGGACTAAGTCATTTACATCAACATGGTCATAAAGGCATTAATACATAGTTTCAACATTACAAATAACATATGTCCTTCAAATAACATTAACTCGGAGAGAGAGAGAGAGAGAGAGAGAGAGAGAGAGAGCATCATCGAGGAGATTTTCCACCCATCCATGAAGCTTACACTTCCGTAACCTTAATCCAAAATAGAAGTCTGACCCTTAACAAGGGGTCTAGCAATTTGAATCCACAAACATGATGAAATTTGATGTAGCATGATATCTCTAGCATTTAAGCAAGTAGTAATTTATTGCAAATGAACATATATCATGATATGACATAGATTAAATAAATAAATAAGTACAATTACTAAATTTGATTACACAAGCTTTGGCCAAATCATCTTTAAAATTTGATGACAACAGGTAAGCTAGAAGAAGTAACCTACCCTTCTCTATAACCCCATATTCAGCACCCGTCCATATCTAACTAATTAATTAATATTAAGAATGTTATTACGCCTAACCACTAAGCTATTAAAGATCATATCTTACTAACTTATGCACTCAAATAGGGTTTAGAAACAATTCTCTACAAAACTTAGTTATAAATATTATTCAATGATATCAATATGATGAGCATATGAGTATGCAAGGATAAAGACTTAGTAAGAATAATTGAATTCTAACCATCACAGTATTGTTTCTAACAAGTTGCATCTCAATCAAAGTAATAAGATATTAATTACATCTTTTATACAAAAGAGAGTAACCAAAAATATTTAACATAAACAATCATTTACTATATATATATATATCAATTCTAAATAGAAAACATAAACCTCTTGCTAAATTTTCAAATTTCCTAGATAAGAAAATTCTATATATTTTAAGCAAATACGAGATTAACAAATCAATGATAACTAAGAATAGTTTTTGAGATAAGTTAAACACAAGTTAAATATATATTTTGACTTTTATTTATAGGCACGGCTTGAGAAGGAAGGTTCGGAGGTTTTAATATATATACTAGTGGAGAAGATTACAGTGAAAAAGATATTTCGACAAGTTGTCAGGCCAATAATAGAAAGAGCAAAGTTATTGCCTTAACTCGACACCAGTGGTCATAAAGACTGAAACTGAAGAAAGAAAGAATCAAGTAATAACATAGATCACTGAAGGATACTACTCTGAGACGTTAATGAATCAAGAAGTGATTTGCTATTAATAATATTAAAGTAAGTTATGTATGTAGGTTTGTGTATGCAATCATAATGTAAGTTATATATGTAAGTTTGTGTATGCAATCATAATGTAAGTTATATGAGTAAGAGAAATTTAAGGAGATCATTTGACATGTTTAATTTTGTTTTTTAATATTCTATTGTAATTGGTTGAATCATATCCTCTTGGATGAGTTTTCTGAGCCATGACTGTAGAGAAGTGGTAAGAGGGAATGGGTATAAATAAGAGTTGCAGTTACAGTTTATTAAAGTGATCTATCTCCAAACAAGCATGGCAGGATTATCAAGTATCATCAAGCTAACTTCGCTTTTATGTCTGATTCTCATCACTATCACATCATGGGCAGCTTCTGCAGTGCTTGTTCATCACAAATTCACTGTGAGGATTTTTTTCATAGAAGCATCTGTTCAAACTTCAGTACCAGTTGGCTGACCATGAGGATTGCTATGTTTAATGCAGATTGGAACTCAGAAGGTGACTCGACTGTGCAAGGAACAAGAAATTGTGACGGTGAATGGACAGTTTCCAGGCCCTACTTTATATGCTCAGGAAGGTGACAATATTGTTGTCCAAGTGCAGAATGAGGGCCCCTATAATGTTACCCTGCACTGGTAAGAGAGGAAAAATTCCCGCTTTTAGCATGATATGAAAAGTGCAGCAGAGAAGATACCTGATGTATATATGTGCACTCATATTAGATTGTTTATGAGCTTTTGCAGGCACGGTGTAAGGCAATTGAGATCGTGCTGGGTTGATGGACCAGCCTACATTACGCAATGTCCCATTACTCCTGGGAATAGTTTCACCTATAATTTTACCATTACAGAACAGGAAGGGACGTTGTGGTGGCATGTGCATATCTTGTATCTTAGAGCTACGGTCCATGGTGTTGATTTTTTTTTTTTTTTTTTTTTTGTAGCTAGGTCGGATCCCTTCTAGAGACCGATCTAGTCATAAAATGCTGAATGGCCTGTCGGCCTTAGCATTTTGAGAACTCAGTTATATTATCCGATTAAGGCAGGCTCCAAATTGGGCGAACTCATAATTCTATGCATCTTGAAATTACAAATAGGTCAGGACCTATTTCAAATATAACGTATATGTAATTTGGCGCCAAATTGTTTGGGCGATCTCATATAAATGAAAAGTGACTGGTAATCACAATACAGATCATTTTTTCTCTCACCGAATTCTGCTTTGCGCAATCTAATCCAACAGTGATATACTACAAGCACAGTGCAAGGGCTCCACAATTAGTTGAACTGGTTCAATAGGTTCGCAGGTTCAACCAGTTCGGCAGTTCAACGGGTTCACAGGATTATCTAGGGCTGCTGAACCTCTGTGCTTACTGTGCAAGTGAACTTCATTCTAAACATTATAATTAGTTCAGTTCATAACTAAAATTCAGATAAGCTATATTTTTTGGTGCCTATATTTTGTGCTCTATCTGAGCAAAGTTGTAATCTGTTTCTGCTCTTCATATAAATCAGATCTGAGTTTTTCGTGCTGGGTTTTTCACCTCCAAGAGGGAGGTTTTCCCAGGGTATATGTGTGTGTTGTGTGCATTAATGTTTTATTGATCTTACTATCAATCTGATTAGTAAAACTTAACACATGGAGCTTTAGTCATTTACCCCCGGATCAGAAAGCATTATCCTTTTTCTAGACTAGATGCTGAGTTTCCTATCATCTTAGGTAGATTAGTTTTCCATAATTTGAATCCACTTAGCACTACATATACATACCAAAGTAAACCAAATAAATCGTCTTCTCTCTACACTGATTTAGACAGGAAAATGGGAACCAAAAGAAAAACTTTTTGAATCAAGCTTGTAACAATAAAATAACCCAAAGATTACTAATTGAAAGGCAAGATATTAAGAGTTTCGTATTGAACATTTGGTTGATATACAAAAATAAAACACATTTTACTTTGGACATTACTACATTTGTAAACAACTATTGAATCTTACAAAACACAATTATTGAGTGGAGAGCTTTGATTTCCAAATGGTGCTTGTTCTTTGTTCTGTATTTAACAACACAAGATAGATGAGTCTAATTAACATTATTGTGAGGAATATATAAAAAAACAAAAACAAATGTGTAATACCTGAATGTGTTAAGAGAATAGCAGTTGTAGATGAAGTTTCTACTTCTTTGAAAGTACAGTATCCTTAGTGTAGAGTAATCCTTTCGAAATGGTGCTTATTTTGTTTTTTGTATTCCTACATAAAAATTAATAGTCTAGGTAATAGTGTATTGTGCATGTCAAATTGATTTTTTAATAAAAACAAAAGTAAGTGTCTATACCTGAATGCGTTAAGAGGATAGTAGTTGTAGGCGAGCCTCTTCTTTCTTTCTGATGATGGTGTATGGATTGTTCTACATTTTAGAATAATGTTAAAAAATGAAAGTAGGTTCTATGCAAAGAGTTTCTAAGTATTTGACTCTAGATATAGTTGTAAATGTTAGGCCTTGTCTTTCAATTTCTCCTATGCTTATCATAGCCTTATTCAACTTGAGGCCTTGAGATTTGTGGATTGATATTGCCCACGCCATGGTTAGGGGTATTTGTCTACGATAACCACATGTTATAGGTATCAAAGGTATGTTCTTTAGTCTTTACTTGTCCTATGTTGGGCCATTGTAGGTATCAAATTGAACTACAACGTACATTGGCAAGTGTGGGGGTTTGGAGTTGACATTGTAAACAATATCTTTGACTTCTCCCAATGATCCATTTACAAGGCCAGCTTCAATCCATAAGTTTGTTGTTAGCATGACTCTTTCGCCTATGCATAGGAGCACCTCTTTCTAGAGTTGGTCATCATCAGTATCATTGTTCAAGTTTCGATGGGTAGCATGACAAAGTTGTTGGTGGCAAATAAATGCATGGAGAGGTTAAATTCTTCTTGTTCTATTAGACCTAATGATTTATTTGTACAGTTCATTAGTGTTTCCCAATCATGATGCACTAGTTTTGCCTCACGTATGTTTTGTAATATGGTATGAAACTCTTTCTGGGCTTGACTATCACCTCCTTGATGGAATATTGTCTCCAATGTGATAATTGTGGTAAATGTTTCCCATAGCATCCTCACAGTTGAGTGGGATGCATAAATAGGTTTATCCATGACAGATGATAGTTGTGCAAGGTCACCAATAAGGATAATAGAAACACCACCAAAGCATAGATGTTTCTTGTGGGGAAATGCCTCACACAGACGGTTGTCTATTTTTGTAAATAACTTTGGGCCTATGAAGCTCATCTCGTCTATGAGGATGTATTCAATGTTACGCATTTCTTGTTGGAATAGTGTAAGAGCTTGTCCTTGTAATAGTCTCATTTCTCTTATTGGAATACTAAGTCCTGCATGGATTGTGGAGGCATGTATGTTGTAAGCAGTTGCTCCTGTAGGGGCAAGCATGAGAAGTGGGCTTTGTTTCTCTAGGTTAAAATTGTTTAGTGTCTACTTGATGCAATCGATTAAGTATGATTTGCCAGTGCCTGCTATTCCTTGAATGATCATACACAAAGGTTGTTTCAAGCACGGATCCCTATAGTGTTGCATAATGGTGTTTAGTTCAAGTCCTTGCTTTGGTGCTAGTTGGTAGTTTGGTTTAGTGAATGACAAGGATGAGTAGGCATGTTTCATGCATGACTTACTTGTGGTTATGAATTGAAGGGCATTATCATGTAAATTCTAGGGAACATTGTGTTCATTCCATGCATTGTTATTGTCAAAGTCTCGTCTACCAAGCATTTCTAGCTCATCTATGTTGACATTACTTGCTAGACCCATTTGTGACAGGAATTCCCACTCATATAGGATGCTAGTTTCTTCGGCCAGTGTTTCATCAACATCACTATAATTTTCTTCATTGACATCCTCCACCTGTGTTATGCAATCAACATGCCAAGGATAGTATTTGTTTACATCCATGTGTCTCCAATTTGCTATGATTTCCTGTAGTGAAAGACCTATGTCTGTCTCTATATGTCGGAGAGGCTTGTATAAGAGGAGCTCACTCCAACAAAAGGTTTCAAAATTCTCTGAGTCTTCCATTGGAATACTATAGAAGTAAGGGAATGCACTGACAATTGCATTTCTTTTCCTCTTCTGCCATTTGCTTCCTTTTTGATGAGAACAAAATGAGAACATTTGTGTTGATTCTATCAGGGAAACACTCTCTAACTCAACAGGTCATTCTATATAGGAGTTTATGTAATTAGTTGGTAAATCATATTCATCCATATTTCTTGTTATAAGTTGTAGTACTTTCCTGGCAACATTTAATGATACGAAGGTACGACTGCAAGTGACAAGAGGTCATTTTTGCAACATATGGTAGGTTTCGTGTGCTCCTATATCACGATCTACAATAATCTCTGTCATGAATTTTTGACATGCAACCAAATCTCCATCTTCACTTTTTCCCACATTTGATAGTCTTTTCAACATCTTGACACAACTTTCTGACCTCCTCTCATCTTTTGAGGCATACTTGGCAATATACTTGAGAATGAGTCTTCGTGAAATTATAGGTTGATAGTTTATGTCAACTCGCCATATTTTAAACATCTCTGGGTTGTGGATGTTTAATCTATCATCATTTCTAGTCGGTTCATAAGTTTTTTTGCCTTCTTCGTCACATATTAAGGTAGAATCCATATGTTCGGTCCATGGAGCTTTATAATGACATTCGACATTCTATCCTTTCTTACGTAAACAAGTTCCCTCACTACATTTGGTGTGCCTCTATACACGGTTGACTAACTCCTCATAATCTTTCATGGGGTTAGCAAATAACATCTTTGTTGTGTTTAGTATTCATGGATCATCCAAAGGAGATCGATATGTTACATTGCTTCTTTGGGCTGCACTACGAGGATTCCAAGCACTAACATATTTGTCAAAGAATTTTCTAGCTCTCTAGTTCAACACCACTGTTCCAATCAAGTTTGTCCATATCTAGTGCACTTGGCAACCACAAGAACCCATGTACATGAGCAAATCCTCGGTGTTTCCACTCATATCTATACCAATAATCTTTTGTCTTGAGCAATTTCTCTATAACTTCTTCACAGAATTTCATAAATCATTGGTGTTAGTATGAGGATGTTGTGTGTGGGTTTTGAATTACATTTTCTGTTAATTGTTTTCTCAAGTAGTGTATTGGTGCCAGGTTGTTGCTACTAAATAATACATGGAGGTCGGGCCATTTTGCATCAGCAGAGCTCAGCGTGAAGAATAATGTGGGAGATCCTAACTAGTTGATCATATTTGTTAGTTCAGAATGACACTTTCTCCAATATGATCATGTTCCTCATAGTGAAGTGCCAAAATGCATGAGTTGCTCATCCAACTGACTATCAGGGACGTTGTGTAAGTTTTGGCGGAGATCTTCTATGGTAGTTGGTATGTTGTCTTCCACATTTTTGTTCAGAAAAACTGAAGCAGTTTATTGGCTACGATGATGCATTATGAGATTGTAAAGGAAGTAGAGAAATCTTACATGTCTTCCAAATCTGTTGTCATGGTATCTCATAAGGTGTAAAGCATATTCATGCATTTGCACTTCCCTAATTCTAGCTTGTAGGGGTAGTACAACCCCATTTGGGAAGAGTGTGGGAAAAGCCATGTCTTGTAGCCCCTCAGTATTGTACTCATTTATGGGGGAAGGGCTAATTTCAGGCCAAGGGATGACACTATTATTGTCAGGATGCAGTTGCAAAGTTTCTTTTATGGCTTCTAGCTCCCGCTATCTATTTGGTAATCTTGGAATAAATGATGATGAATACTCAAATTCAGTATAAGGCTCATATTATTGGGTATCAATTTCTACCTCTGGCACCATCATTTCTTCATTATTTGTTCTAAAACTTTGCAACATGTCTGAAACATCCGTGCTAGTTTCAGGAAACAAGGCTAGCAAGTCAATATCCATTTCAACATCCTTGTAGTATGGATCATTTCTTATTTTGTATTCAAGGGCATTCATGTCCTTCAGTGTGCGATAGTCTAACTATCAAAAAATCTAGGTCCTCAAGTCTATGTGGGAGGAATTTTGCTATCGATGTAATGTCTTGGGGAAAACTTATTGTGTGGCCACTGTATTTGTATTGCCCTCCACAAGCATGTGTAACTTGTAGTATTAGGATCACTCTTTCTATAAGCATCTCCTCCACTTGAGTAAACACCTTAAGGACTGTGGGTTGTTCGCCTGGGTCTAAATTGTTAGATGCAAAGAATTGATGGACTCCTTTCTCCCCAAAACATCTATTACAAATAGAATCAATATTAGATGAACGGATTTGTATACCAGGATAGCATTCCTTACATATCATGCATGTCCTTAAGTTTGATAATGCATCTATTCTTTTGCAGAAACGTTGCATTTCTTGTAAGGAATTGGCAGCATTGATTTCCTCATCTACCAAGTTAAATGTTGATGGTTGTAAACATTGGGCATTACGATGAGCAAATATTTGTTCCTTATGGCAAGTGTAATATAAGTGGGTTGTCTCCTTTCTTTTTTGTCTTTTGATAGTGGCACGTTGCATATCTTGTAAGGAATTAACGACACCATTTTCCTCATTTATCATGTTTTGTGTTGGTTTTGTCTGCATTGTAGTTTCATTGGGTAAGTATCGCGATCTATTATCAACTAATGTTTCTTCTATTTTGGATGTGGAGTTCAAAGAATTTCCTATCTCTGGTTTATTCATTGGGTTCTCTGAATCATTTGCAATCATGATTACTTCATTAGATGTTAATGTTTTTTTTTGTGCTTGCATTTTTCTTTGCAAATGTTGTGCAGCACTACGGGCACATATTTGGTCCTTATGGCGGATGTAGTATAAGCGGTCTGCTTCTTTTTTCTTTTGTTTTTTGAGCTCAGCAATTGACATATCTTTTGGAGGGCTTGAGGTTTGCATTATGTTCCTAGAGAAACAAGAGAATGACAAATTAAAAAATTTGGTAAAAACATCATGACATACAGATAAAAAAATTCTTTAACTAATGTTTGTTATAGACAAAGTAATTGTAACGCATTTAAATGGTTTGTAAGATCACCCTTAACTTTTGCTAAATTTGCATACATGTATTAAAAGTTAGATCGTTGTAATGTATGTTGCAAGCTTTGTAGAGTAATGTATGTTACATCTACAATTAAAAGCAACTATAAATAAATATTAGACAAAATCAAGGAAATGGTCAACAAACAAATAAATGAAGTACCCATGATAATATTATTGCAAGTTCAACCCCAAATTCTACAAAGATTGTTCTTTTATAGAAGATCAGAGATTTGAGATTGATCTCAATGTGGCATTCAACCAAACATTCTATGAATTTTACATCAAATGAATACTAAAAAAATGTTTTACATTATTACAAATAGGGTGTTGTCATATCTCATAATCCCATAATCTCACAAGTTGATATATGTATCTATACAACAAAAAAATAGTTGACAGGTGTATCTATGAGCATGTATCTGTATCTACATGCATTCATGTGTGACATGTAGGACACACACATGCCCATATAGCCACACCCATGTGCACATGTACACCACTGTGCATCAGTCATGCATGGATTTTAATTAGATACGCATATGGTTGTGTACGATTTTTTAAAATCAAATAAAGTCTTTGATACGTGGTGAGTGGAGGCCACTTTTGTGGAGTCAGGTTTTGATTTGGAACATGTGCCAGCATTTGGAACATGTGCCAGCATTGGTAAACTTCCAGGTGGTTTACAAGCAGATGACACCTAACAAGCTTTTTAATAGTTTTGACACTAAATGTCAGGGAATCTAGACAACTTTTTGTTTGAAATCGATAAAAATAAAGGTTAAACTTCAGTTTACCTCATTATGGTAGCTCAAAATTATCCATATGTTTACAGTTTCCAATGTTTCCAATTGTAACACAGTATAGTTTATTACACTCATTATAAACACTCTCATTATAGTTTATAACACTCATTCTCGTTTGTTAACAATTTTAGCACACAATATGACTGCTGCTGACAAGTAGTTTTTCTATATGATTTTGTCTTCTTGGTTTAATTAAAACACATATTTAAAAAAAAAGTATTCGTACAGAGATTAAAGCGATATTTCAATATTTGCTTTTTTGCTTTTTTGGATCCATAGGAAAGAAATTCATAAGTAAAATAGGCAAAACCTGCTTGGAAAACCCTGTTACACATTTAATACATATTGAGAACAAGAACATTCCTTATAGAGATTGATGTTTTTTTTCCATGAACACTTTAAATTGTGGATATAGGAAATAAGAGATTAAAAAAAACGTAGTTTTTTGGAAAAAATAGAAAATTAATATTAAGATATCTTTGTTCTCCATTTTTTAACTACTTTGCTCCCTATTCCCCTATCCTTCTGTTACGGAATAATGACACGCAGCAACCTTTTTTACCAGCGGATCACTCATAACTCTCACTTTTCCGAAGCAATTTTTAAATTTAATTTATTAGCCAATAGTGATCCACATTCTTTGGTTCGGTGGTCAGAATATTTAGCGGGAAACAGGATGAATTCTTCAGCTGCCGGAATATCGAAAGAAATCGGCTGATCCAACTTTCACGGCGAAGGTTCTCCCACAAATAGCCTATCGGCTAATTAAAGTAAATTGCTAGATGAAAAGTAAATGCAAAGGTTTAACATGGATAAGAAACCCATGCAACGATACAAGCAAGAGTATATACATAAACTTTACAGAGGCGTTAGTTTATGTCTGGTTCAAATGAGGAAAGAAGTTGAGATACTTTCTTTATACCAATGGTGATAAATTACACAGAGTGAAAGCTTTCGAATATCCTTATAAAGAATAAGAAGGTACAAACCAATATTCATATGGTCTTAGCAAAGTCATGAAGATGAAAATGATTAAGGCACTTGTAGGCAATGCAAGGGTATGATGGATCAAGAGATGATCACAATTATATACAAGTTGATATATGAAAGCAAGGCATTTGGCAAGGCGTAGAAAAAATATATCATTAATCAGATGCAATAATAGTAAGTGCCATGAAGTATTTTATAGAGCACGTGAGCTATTTTGTCAAACCAAAAGAATGAATGATTGCAGCTTTAGCTCGAAAAATCATTGATAAGGCTTTGATAGCTTTCAAGGAAATTTAAATTACAGGAGTAAAACCAGATTCGACACCCTAAGCCAACATACTCACTGCCTACGCCATTTTTTGAAGCCCAAGGATGGTATGATCATCCAATGAAGCATTAAAAGGAAATATTATCAAAAGAATGATGCACAAAAACCTAAATGCTATACATGCAAAAAAATATGGAAGCATAACAAGGCATGAAAATTGTTGACAAAATCCAAAAGAGATTCAGTGTCCACGAAAGCCACAATTACAGGATAAACACAAATTTTGAAAACACAGAACAAGCTCTCAATGAAACCCAAACAATGGTGGAAAGCACAAAAGAATAATTATTTTACGTTTCACAGTTTAAAACTATATCCCAGTGAAATTCAATTATTTACTATAGGAAAAAAAATTCTTAAATAATAAGCATATGTGTTTTTCCCCAAATCTGCTTTTTCATCCACCTAGCTTTTTCTTCCTTTTTCCTTGCATCCTTCTCTTTATTTTACTTTCCTATTTAAAAGATTTCACTAACAAATCTTTTCCCCGTCCAAAAATAAAATAGTAAAAGCATTTAATTGTCTTTTTCCCACTTTCCTACTCAGCCCACTATTTTCTAATTTTAGCCCTATTTAAAATAAATGACAGAATAGAAACTAGATCATGAAATAATTTAAAACAATTCCCTACTAAATTATTTTTGACAATACACCAGCTATAATTAAAAAGGAATTAATAAAATATTAATACATTTGCTTGAGCATGCAATAATATTTTAATCTATAAAAAAGACTAATTTCTTCAAATGAATTATTTATTCTAAAATACACAATAATATTTGACACACTCAAACACACATGTTGCAAGTATGTGCAGTCGGTGTTGTCATTGATGTCAAATGTGTCATATGTGTGAGTAAGAAATGGTGCAAGAGTATGAGTAGTTAGTGTTGAGTAGATATTGTCTCTAATGATGAGGTTGGTTGAGCAGAGATGGGGTTGTTGCAATGGTATGAGTTGTTTGGTTGAGATGCTTTGCTAAAGATGATTTGGTTGCTCTGAAGAGGTGTTGAAGATTTTAAGAATATGTTTCTGTTGATTGGTTTTCAAGTGCTTTTGAGAAAATTTTATTAATAAAGGAAACAGTGTGTTGAAGTGGCATTTTGGTTTACAAAGTAGTGCTATGGTTTTGCTCCGCATTTCCTCTATGTTGAAGATATATCTTTGTGGTTTGGATATGTTGTTATGAGATATGTAGAGATGTTATATTCTGAATTTAGTGTTCTGGTTTGTTGTGTAGAGGAAGTTGTGCTCAGGTCAATATGAAGACTGTGTTTCTGAAGGTTTGAAGAGGTGTCTGGGAGAAATGTCTTTGCTTCGTATTTCTCTACAAAGTGGTTTTAGGTCTTGTGGTTCTAGAAGTGTACTTATAAGGTTCGTATCTTTCTTCTATTGAAGTTGTTCGTTGTTTGGTGCTCTGGAAGTTGATTTCTAGAGATACAGTGCATGACAGAAATAGTTAAACATACTAGATAAACAAGATAAGGTTGTGCGGCAGGTGAAAGTTGTTGCAGAGGAATTTTTTGGATTTCAAGATGTTTTAGGATGTTTGTGGAATACTCTAGACTGTGTTAAAGCTTGGTTTGTGGTCCACAAAGTTGTATTTTGTCTTGAGGAAGCTTATACTTAAAATATCATTGTGTTAACCCAGGTTTGGTTGACCTTGGGTGTTTACACTAATTGTGGAGTTGCTTTGATGATTGTGAAAGCGTGAAGTGGCATGCTTGAATGAATTTAGGTTTGAGCTAAGATGTGTTGTGATCTACCTTTATTCCTTTCCACTACAGGAATGTTTAGGTCTAGACCTAATTTGAATTTTTTGGGTTAAGGTGACTTGTTGACCTTGGAGAATGTTCTCAAGGTTGAAGACAGTATAAATAAGTATCAAGGGATTGTGATTGAGTGTATGCACAATGAGAGTGATGTGAATAACAGTGTGGATGAATGTGTGATGCAGTACAAGTTTTTCATGTGTTAGATTACTGGATGCAGTGAGCAGAAGGTGTCTACAATTCTTCAGTGTGACTGCGAAGGTGTTGATGGTGTTGCAATGGAATTCCCTGTTGCATTGAGATAGTTTTCTCCTTGTAACAATCTTCTCTATCTTCTTCTCTATTCTGGCAGTGAGCCTTTCTTTTAGGCAGTGAGCCTTCTGGCAATGAGCCTATTGTTTTTCGATGTTGATACTACTTTATATTGTGAGCTAATCCTCGCCATGGTTTTTCCCTTCTTGGGTTTTCCACATAAATTTGGTGTTCTCTTGTGTTTGTTGTTGAGTTGATTCAGTTTCTGTTATTTGCCTTCATACTTAATCATCATAACAGTTTAAGGGTTAATTGAATTGATGTGGATCTAAATGTGTTTGAGGGTTTTGGAATTATAAGATACAATTGATTCACCCCCCCTCTCAGTTGTCTTGTGCATTCAACAACACATACTTTTTTATTAATTTAATCATCTAGGAATAATTTTTTTTTCCTATGTGCGTGTATGAAAGATTTACATCACTATCATTCTTTCTTGATGGATAGACTCCCTCTCCCCGATGATACTCTCTTTACGAGAGAGTGTCGAGATACTTGTGCCACTCATTGAAACAACATAAGATAATTAGTCCTCATCAGTAATAAAATTAATAATCAAACAATAATAAATTTTAATATAAAATAATTGAAATTCACAATAATCAAATATTATTTCTTAACACTTCAAAAGGTCTATTATCAAAATAATTAATAATAATTTAATATTGTTCCCAAACATAACATTAATTAATTATAATAAGTATCAGATAATTAAGTCTTAATAAGATGGGTTGTGACATCCTTCCCCTCTAAAAATAATCATCGTCCCGAGGTCTCAAAACAAAAGATACATATATAATCATGATAGATAAATAGTATCCCTTTTGAACCTTATACTGGTCCAAATTCACTATTCCATGACTTAATTTTTTGCAATCTTCAAGGATTTTCTTGGGTTCTACTCAAACCACACCGACGTCCTAAACTAGAAAATTGATTAGGTGTTGCCTGCAAATCATCTTGCCTATTGTCTATTGTAGCATTGATTTGATGTTGTGATGGTTGAAGTCTTCCATTTCTTGTAGTTGGTCATTGTTGACAAGTACTAGCATAATGTTCACCCCTGCAAACATAACATCCATCTCTAGGTCCTTTCTACCTAGGTGGTTTAGTTCCACCAAAGTCATCACCATCATCATAATGTCCTTTGAAATTTTCATCATGTTTATCTTGGTTACCTTCCTTTGAAAACTTATTCCTTTTACAATTGATATTTCCAAAATGATTATCCTTCTTTCTCTTGTCAAAATTTTCCGAAGGTAGATTTGACAATTTCAAGTAGCCTTATTTTCCTTCATGTATTCTACTCATTTTTAAAGTTTTTGCTCTTGCTTAGTAGCCTTTTCAAATACATCATCCATAGTCAAGGGGTTATGAATATCAACATCTGCTCCAATTTGAGGTTTCAACCCCAAGATAAATTTTATGATCCTAAAGCGCTCATCCATTTGATTTTGAGGAATTTACTTCAAAAGTTGAGTGAACTTTTCCCAATACTCAATAACCATCACTTACCCTTGAGTGAGATTTTGAAATTTCATCATCTTCTTATCTAAATACAGTTGAGGAAGCCATCTCTTCTTAAACAGGGATAAGAATAGTTTCCAAGAAGTATTGCCAGGTGTTAACTATTTTTTTCCCTTCTCATTATCCCACCATGTGGTCGCTTCACCACAAACTTGATAAGCTACCCACACTACTTTTGTGTCGTCAAAGAGATTTCTTAGCTCAAAATATTTCTCTATTTGAATTATCCAGGCTTCTACACCATCTACTATAGTTTTGCCATCAAATTTAGGAGGTGCGATCCTATTAAGATCCTTGGCTAGTTCAGTTTCAATTCTACCACAATTATTACCATCTCTTGCCTCTTCCTTCTCCATAATTTTTTTCTTCCTAACCCTCTTAACCTCCATCTTGATTCAATGCTTCATAGTTTTCCCCAACCTCTTACTTAAGTATATCCATCCTATTTTGAGTGTCAATAAGAAGGTTCAAGATCTGATCCAATTTATCATGTTGTTCATTACTAAGACTGACATGATTGAAATTCTTTGTTTGAATCATGCCAACTCCCTCACAAGAGAGTTTCTATGAAAAGAAAAAATAAACACAACTTAAGCGAAGAAGACTCGAGTCCCTAGAATT
This sequence comes from Cunninghamia lanceolata, assembly GCA_027924645.1. NCBI lineage: Eukaryota > Viridiplantae > Streptophyta > Pinopsida > Cupressales > Cupressaceae > Cunninghamia > Cunninghamia lanceolata. Next base: position 8,550,450 of record BSBN01000209.1, read on the forward strand.
GAACCTAGAGCTATGATACCATGTGTAAACACCAAAATACCTATTATCACTGGGAATTGCACCTGTATGCAAGAATGGTAAAGCTCTGAAATTCCATGTAACATGGGACTAATTTCAGGTTGTGGGTGCCCTATAATGAAATTAGACCTCCAGATTATGGGCTGGTTCCCTTCAAATGTTCTATTGAGATGTATGTTTTTACTATTTTAGAAAAGGGAAGGAAGAAACTAAGTGAATGCAAAAGATAAAATTTGGTGATGCACCTGATTTGGATAAAAATATGTAATCTGATCCACAATATTACTTAGAAATCTGACTTTCACACAATCTAAACTTGGCATAAATATCACAAAAGTGATTCTAAGGAAGGTTTGAAAACAGGGTTTCTATGAAGGAAATGATTTTTTCACAACACAAAAAGACTATTTCTGGTTAACACAACCTAAGACCTGTGATGATTATATGCTTAATGCTGCAAGCAAGGAAGTGAGACAATAATTTTAAAGGTTTAATGATAAAACACAGCAAAATTTCATCAAAATCACTTCAATAATTAGCACTAAATGGAAAGGTAATTTAACTGATCTCAAATAAACAAAGGAAAACTCTGCAAAGAAGACAAAAATAAAACCTGTAACCTGTCGATCTCTCAATAAAATTGTAAAAATAAGCTACAAGAATTCTCCAATCTGTCTGAATCAGAATGAGAATCAAGAACTAGCAAAAACAAACTTTTGCTTTACAATATATAGGTTTGCTCTCTCAAAGAGGCATGCAAAATATGAACCTATAGATAACTGCCTCTACAAATAATCTCTCACGAGAAACCTCCAAAATCTACAAAATTAGGGTCTAAAACTACCACAAATTGAGCAAAAATAGCTCCAATTTGGGCCTCTCCATATGCTTCACCAAAAAGTTGACCAAGAACCCTAAAAATACTCCTAAAATCATGCAAAAACCTCCTCGGTGGCCTAGTTAACTCAACTAATCAATTTGCATGATTTTGCATTTAGCAAAATTGATTGTGAGTAAATAATAAAGTAATAAAAATAATTACTTTATTATTGGTTACAATTTATTCTAATTTTGACTTTACAATTTGTGGAAAATAATAAAGTAATTATTTTTATTATTTTATTATTTTTTTACAATTAATATCTTTGTAAAATCATGCATGATGAGAAGAAAAAAAATAACACTCCTTATCTCTCCAATTTATAGGTGCCTAATCTGCATGACATGAGCACAAATAGGACTTTAGAAGAAAATAGAAATCCCCTTATACCTCCATGTGGGAAAAACCCCTAGTTTGTATGCCAGTATGCCCTAAGGGCAAAATTACCCTTATTACTCCAAAAATGTCTTACAAGATGCTTAGGCATAAGAAAAATTCCCTGTTACTCCACATGTACAAACAAATAATGCAAATAATGCATTCTGCATCAATACTCCATTTTGTCTTTTCTTTATCATGCAAGAAATGCATTAAGTTTTCATCTTCCTACCACCTTGACTTTGTCTTATATGCATCACCTTGTCCTCGTACACATTGCAAACAATTTAGTCTCCACTTGACCCTGACTTGTTGCATATCCATGAGACCAAGGAAAATAAAAAGGTATTTAAGGCATTAAACCTTACCTTTCAATGATTTCAATTTTTGACTTAATAGAGTTTCAAATGCAAAAGGAATGATTCCTTTTAGCCCACGGCCCTTCTATGCATGAACACAAGGTCTTCAAGACATAAGTTTTTGACCACGGTGAAGATTTAGACTTGCAATGATTTTTATCTAAGTCAAAAACACCTTTAAGCTCGGCTAAGCTTCAACAGAACAAAAACAAACCCTAAAATATTCATTCATCTCCTCATTTGCTTGCTCCTACTAAGGGTTGAGCACCGACATGATGTTGTTTGAAGGTTTGAAAGAGCGTCGTCATCAAGGTCTCTATTGATTCGAATATCACCATGCTCGAGGGCTCTTGTTGCAGCTCCTGTGTATGTCACTGTCGGTCCTAGAGGCTTATCTGTCGTTCCATACTTCATTCTACTAGTAAGCTTTTTGCCTTATGTATTTGTATCTCCTCTGTATCTCTGCATTCTTGCTCTTGGTTAAAAAAAAACTCCATGCAAGGGTTTCAGATTTTGAAGATGGGTATTCTTTGTTTTGTATATCTCTCTATCTGCAACCGTGACTTGTATTCTGAGAAGTTTCAAAAGATGAAAACTGCGGCTTCTGTGGTTTTAGCATGAAAATTAAGTGAGCCTCCATTTGTTTGGCCCTATATTTCCTTCCTCTCAATTATATATGCAACTATCAAAGATTCAAAGAAGAAAAACTGAAGTGGATGCTCTGTGTTTTTGAAGGAATGGTCTTTATTGACAACGGCCATGCTGTATTCTGTAGTATTCCTTCTTTGTGACTGTAAATGCAAAATAATTTTGAGAGTTTCAAAAAATATGAAGAGGGTTTGCACATTTTGCACCTATTTAGCTTCTGAATACCTATGTGATTTTGCACCCTTAATGTTTGGTTCTCATTATCTGCTATGGATAGCTTCTAACTGCTATAGAGGGGCTTCTTCTTACTTTGACATTTGATATTTGGAAAAACCCTAAGACTGAAATAGCCTCACGGAGTATGTAGCATCGTGTAATTTTAAGGGTATAAATGACAATGAGGTTTGCAAGTGAAATAAAAGTTTCTCTATCCATCCCTGAAACTAAGTTTTGTTTACTGAATATGCAGGTATAAAGACCTTGAGCTCTTTGTCTATTATTCACTGTTCTCATGACAACAATGTCACTGCTTTTATTCCTGTATTAAAAAATGTCCTCCTTGTAGCTTTGTCATTGATTGTATAGAGCCTCCAAGAAGATACCGTCAGCTTATTCTAAAGGTCACTCCACCTATCTGTCATCATGAAACTATCCCTTTAAACAACTAAGACCTCTGAAAAACTCTAGACAAGTTTCTCTAGACTGTCAAACCTTTACTCACCATTAGTGACTGTATAGGGCTGATGCATGTAATCCCTTGATGTTTTATCACTCTCCACCAGATTTTAAACCAAACATGCCTCTTTCATTCTCTTTATCTTCTTCATGCAAGCAACATGAACTTACTCTTGGTGTTCAAAGGTGACTGTCCCTTTATCAAGCTTGTGTATGTCTATGCCAGTTCATGGTGGAGAGAGCTTATTTAAATACTATCCTTTCCTCATGCCTGCTCCATTATGACTGCACTTTTTGAATCACTGGCACTATACATGTATTGCTATTGGTGTCCTATGCCTATAGGAATAGAGGCTTCTGACACATGCTTTTGTGTTTAACTTGGCACCTAATCACTGTCATGCATGCATTTTGGCACCTTTGGACCTTCTTTGTCCTATAGCATGATGGCTTCTTTGAGTTTAATGATATATTCTTTGAATTTCAATGATTGCTATTTGATAGGACCTACCTTTGACTGTCCTATATAATGTTCCTATAGGATGAATGTCCTTTGTAACTTGATTGTTGTATAAGTTGTTTGACTATACTATGCTCCTATTTGATCTGAACTTCTTCATATCATCAAAAGACATATGATTGATGTATTCTTGCTCTTCATGTCATTGACGTGTATCCACTTTCATGCTTGTTCTATTCCTATTGATGGGCATGGAAGCTGTGATCTATTTCTGACTGTAATTACTCTAGTTGACAGCTTAATGTCTTCACTATGGTTCATACCCTATGATTTCTTCCTCTTTATCCTTGATCTTTATTACCTGATATGCATCATTTCTCAGAGGTATATGACAAGATATTAGGTATATGATAAGATATTATGTTATCAGCATATGACTGTACTTGCTCTAGTTGACAGCTCATCGTTGCTACTGTTACTGTCTTGTCCTTCATGTTGGCAGCAGTATATGATGTGCTTTAAGGTCCTTTAGACCTGCTTACTCAGTTCCGTAGTATAGCTGCTCATTGTTTATTATTTACGACTATACCTTGGGTACCTTAATGGAATAGGATTGTTATGAAAGATCACACATCATAAATGATAAAGAAAGTAGAACAATACCTTGTTTCTTGTATATCATTTGGAATTTTGATCACTAATGAGCTATTGGATATAGCATAACATGTAATGGTATCTATCACTTGAGCATGTTGGGATTGACCCTTGTGGGAGCCACATTTTCTCCACATGCTTTGTCTTTGAATCAGCAACATTTACTTTTCCTATACCTGCACAGTGAACAAACAAGTTAGCATAAAAGATATACCTGATGGTATTGATTGATCTTCTTTGATATTCTGGCTTGTAGCACATGTTTGATCTAATCTTTCATATGAAATGCATGATGTGATAAGTTGATATATCTGACTGATAAAAACATATGATAACCTTAAACATCTAGAGCGCTAACAAGGTTGTCCCCAAATTTTTTGCAGGTTCAACTGATGATAGGAGCTGAAGATGAAGACTGAAGACTAAAGACTTGAAGGCTGGCATCAACAAACAACCTTCTTTCTCAGGCAATGATGGATGTTTACTTTTATCATGTGTTTAGTTCTTTTCTTTGATCATTCAGATGTATAGCTTGCATGTCTGCAATTGCTCAGTGTAGTTACTCCCACGGCTTGTGTGGGACACGTTTGAACACTGCTTTTAAACATAATCAGTTAATTTATCTTATGCATTGGATGTATGTGTATTTATTTTTCTATCAATGCATAGAATAAAGTAATAGATATTGAATGTATGTTCAAAACATGACATGAAATAACAGTTTAAACAAATATCTTTCTTTCTTTTATTCAAAACTGATTAACTAAATAATCAATCTAACTTATAACTCGTGAAAGATAACATGATGTAAAAACAACTATATTTCTTGAATCTTTGATTTCTTGACAATCTTATTCTCTTGTCATGATAACTCATCAGTATTGATTAGACTGATGGGTTATCCTATCAACTAAATCTCTTTTCTGCTTTGTTGAGATATCAACTATTCATTAAATGCATAACTTCAAATTTTTCTTTTATCCCTTCTGAATAATTGCACTTAGGTCAAACTAATTTTAGTGTGAACAAAAAATTAGTAACATTTATGGTGACCTCTCAGGGGTGTTTTCCTGCTAAACAACTTAGAACCAGTAGCCTTTACAACTCCATTGGGCATAGAGTCTTTTCTGTCCTGAATTTAGAGAATTTTTGCAACTCAAAACTGACTGAGACGCAACAGCAGCAACTAACTGAAAATTGAAACAAATCTGATTTGCTTAAAACAAAATCAGCAACATGTGCAAAAGCACTTCTTGGAAATGAAATACTGAACTAAAATTCTACCTACCCTACACTAACCAGCCAAAATACTGGTCAAACAAAACCATTAACTATTTGGTTAAAATAGCATCCCTTTCTGATTAGGAAAGGATATTTTGCAAAGCTTTTGGCTACTGACATAACATGATTCATAAGGATATACTTCACAGAATGCTGCAAAATATTCTGAAGAATAAAAACAAGCTTATTGACTATCCAAACCTAATCATTGATACTGTTGTTACGAGGTGAATAAATGACCTCATTCTATTGTTTTAGATCTGCAATTTGCTCTTTTGGTACAACAGAAATCTGTACCTCTTTATTTAGCTCTTTCTCGACCAAATTCCTGATTGGACACCCTCTTGTAATACTGTATCCTTGGTTGATGCTTCTGATGTCCTGATTTATATCTGCTGTCCTATTTTCACTTGAATGACATGAATTAAGGTTTGTTTCCTTGAGCTGATCTAGTTGATCATAGACTATTGTTTTACCATTATTTAGACCATTATCAATATTTGAACAGAAATCCTCAATAATACTTGAAAATATACTCTCATCCAATGGATATTTCTGTATTGAAACTATATGCTCACCATTTCCTGACTTTAGCTCTTGATCTTTACAAGAGTCCAGCAGATTGGCAAGCTCCGTACAGGTTGAACAGTCAGGATCTTGACAATCAGAAAGTTGTTCTAAAAATAAATCAAATGCTTTATTCTCATAGAGAATACTATCTAATATTAGTCTCATTTTCAGGTTGGTTAATATTATGTTCATATGAAACTAGGTTGTTGGCATCCAAAATGCGACTGTTCTTTTACTCTTCTAGCTGGACTAAGACATCAACCTCACTAATGATCAGTTGTACCTCATATTTTGCAATATCAACTGGCTATCTTAAATTGGCTAGTACTTGTATGATGTCTTCATCTTGGTTAACATAAGCAGGCAGTTGATCAAATAGAAAGATTGAATCCTTTTCTTTGTCAAGTCTATTATCACTTGGAAACTGAGCAATCTGTGTCTGAAATTGAAGATTTTGTCCCCCTAATATATGTGACCTACTTTCATTTATCTTGTCAACAGCATTAGAGAACTTCTCAAATGAATCAAAATCTAAAGGATTAAGTACCAAATCAGAACTAGCATCTCCCTTATAGGCATTATGCTCATTTTCAATTGGAGATACAGTAAAAATAGTGGACATATCTTGCACTACTGCTGAATTTTTTTTATTGAAACCCAGAATCTTGATAGGTTCAAGTTTTATCACTACTTCTTCCCTCTCCTAATTTTGGATTGGTATGGAAGAGGTAGTTTTGATAAAACTTGGTATTTTATAATTAGGGTACTCGGTACAAGAAGGCTGTCAAGCTTGTCTAAAAGCCTATTGGTTTGATTCAGGTACTTGATACAACAGATATTAAGGACTAATAGACTGATTCTGAATGCAACTAGATTCTTGAGCACAATCAGAATTCCTGAAACTTGAAACGTGATAACTACTAACCTCATTTTGAGAAGGCTGATCTGGAATAAATGTAATTGTCTGAATGTTCTGCTTTTGTATGTGTAAGCAAATACTTCATTTGTGCCTCTTTTGTTGCAATCTGTCTTGCAAGATCTTGCTCAAATTATATCCTTTGTGCCTCCAACTCCTGCTCATGGAGATAGGCCTGATAATCCATCTCCTCCTGTTGTTGCCGATACTCTTGTTGCCTCATGAACTCTTCTAGGTTCCTTGTGACTTCTAACAATGTATCATTCATACCACTCATGCTATACTTCATATCCCTAACCTCTTGGGAATGATTTTGGACATGTAAATGCTGATATGAAGGATGAGCAGGGGTGGGTGGGAGGCAAACATGTTGAGCATGCTGATTTCTTTGCAAATCAAAGGAATCAGGAATGAAATTAGCAGTATGGCTGATCTGATATGGCTGATAAGATGAAGGATTGGTAGTATTTTCATGATATGCTAGATGATATGACATATTTCCATGAAGGAGAGACATGTTTATTCATTCAAAAAGTCTGATCTATCAAACTAGAAAGATAGAGTCGCCAGGTATTTGTAAATAAACCCCTAAAACGGCTGAATTAACTGCTGATCATTACCAAAAACAATAGCAATGATAAGTCCTATTGAACTAAAAATCAATTCAAGGTCCCACCGGGCATGCCAAAAACTATTATCACTGGGAATTGCACCCGTATGCAAGACTGGTAAAGCTCTGCAATTCTCTGTAACATGGGACTTATTTCAGGTTGTGAGTGCCCTATAATGAAATTAGACCTCCAGATTATGGGCTAATTCCCCTCAAATGTTCTATTGAAATATATGTATTTTGTTTTGGAAAATGGAAGAAAGAAACTATATGGAAATAAAAGTTATAAATTTCGGTGATGCACCTAAGTTGAATAATAATATGCAATTTGGCTCACAATATAACTCAGAAATCTTACTTTCACACAATCCAATCTTGGCATAAATATCACAAAAGTGATTCTAAGGGAGGTTTGAAAATAGGATTTCTATGAAGGAAACGGATTTTCATAACACAAAAGGACTACTTCCGATTAACAAAACCTAAGACTTGTGATGATTATACGCTTGATGCTGCAAGTAAGGAAGTGAGATAATAATTTTAAAGGTTTAATGATTAAACAGAGCAAAGTTTCATCAAAACCACTTCAATAATTAGCACTAAATGGAAAGGTAATTTAACTGATCTCAAAGAAATAAAGGAAAACTCTGCAAAGAAGACCAAAAAAAAAATCTATAACCTGTCGATCTCTTAATAAAATTGTAAAAATGAGCTACAAGAATTCTCCAATCTATCTGAATCAGAATGAGAATCCAGAACTAGCAAAAACAAACTTTTTCTTTACAATATATAGGTTTGCTCTCTCAAAGAGGCATGCAAAATATGAACTTGCAGATAACTGCCTCTAAAAATAATCTCTCATGAGCAACCTACAAAATCCTCAAAATTAGGGTCTAAAACTACCACAAATTGAGCAAAAATAGCTCCAATTTGGGCCTGTCCATATGCTTCACCAAAAAGTTGACCAAGAACCCTAAAAATACTCCTAAATCATGCAAAAACCTCCTAGGTGGCCTAGTTAACTCAACTAATCAATTTGCATGATTTTGCATTTAGCAAAATTAATTGTGAGCAAATAATAAAGTAATAAAAATAATTACTTTATTATTGGTTACAATTTGTTCTAATTTTGACTTTACAATTTGTGGAAAATAATAAAGTAATTATTTTTATTACTTTATTATTTTTTTACAATTAATATCTTTGTAAAATCATGCATGATGAGAAGAAAAAAAAATAACACTCCTTATCTCTCCAATTTACAGTTGCCTAATCTGCATGATATGAGCACAAATAGGACTTTAGAAGAAAACAGAAATCCCCTTATACCTCCATGTAGGAAAAACCCCTAGTTTGCATGCCAATATGCCCTAAGGGCAAAATTACCCTTATTACTCCAAAAATGTCTTACAAGACACTTAGGCATAAGAAAAATTCCCTGTTACTCCACATGTACAAACAAATAATGCAAAAAATGCATTCTGCCTCAATACTCCATTTTTTCTTTTCTTTATCATGCAAGAAATGCATTAAGTCTTCATCTTCCTGCCACCTTGACTTTGTCTTATATGCATCACCTTGTCCTCGTACACATTGCAAACAATTTAGTCTCCACTTGACCCTGACTTGTTGCATATCCATGAGACCAAGGAAAATAAAAAGGTATTTAAGGCATTAAACGTTACCTTTCAATGATTTCAATTTTTGATTTAATAGAGTTTCAAATGCAAAAGGAATTATTCCTTTTAGCCCACGGCCCTTCTATGCATGAACACAAGGTCTTCAAGACATAAGTTTTTGACCACGGTGAAGATTTAGACTTGCAATGATTTTTATCTAAGTCAAAAACACCTTTAAGCTCAGCTAAGCTTCAACAGAACAAAAATAAACCCTAAAATATTCATTCATCTCCTCATTTGCTTGCTCCTACTAAGGGTTGAGCGCCGACATGATGTTGTTTGAAGGTTTGAAAGAGCACCGCCATCAAGGTCTTTGTTGATTTAAAGATCACCATGCTCGAGGGCTCTTGTTGCAGCTCCTGTGTATGTCACTGTCGGTCCTAGAGGCTTATCTGTTGTTCCATACTTCATTCTACTGGTAAGCTTTTTTCCTTATGTATTTGCATCTCCTTTATATCTCTGCATTCTTCCTCTTGGTTAAAAAAAACTCCATGCAAGGGTTTCAAATTTTGAAGATATGTATTCTTTGTTTTGTATGTCTCTTTGTCTACAACCGTGACTTGTATTTTGAGAAGTTTCAAAAGATGAAAACTGCGGCTTCTGTGGTTTTAGCATGAAAATTAAGTGAGCCTCCATTTGTTTGGCCCTATATTTCCTTCCTCTCAATTATATATGCAACTATCAAAGATTCGAAGAAGAAAAACTAAAGTGGATGCTCTGTGTTTTTGAAGGAATGGTCTTTATTGACAACGGCCATGCTGTATTCTGTAGTAGTCCTTCTTTGTGACTGTAAATGCAAAAGAATTTTGAGAGTTTCAAAAAATATGAAGAGGGTTTGCACATTTTGCACCGATTTAGCTTCTGAATACCTATGTCATTTTGCACCCTTAATGCTTTGTTCTCATTATCTACTGTGGATAGCTTCTAACTGCTATAGAGGGGCTTCTTCTTACTTTGACATTTGATATTTGGAAAAACCCTAAGAATGAAATAGCCTCACGGAGTATGTAGCATCTTGTAATTTTAAGGGTTTAAATGACAATGAGGTTTACAAGTGAAATAAAAGTTTCTCTATCCATCTCTGAAACTAAGTTTTGTTTACTGAATAAGCAGGTATAAAGACCTTGAGCTCTTTGTCTATTATTCACTGTTCTCATGACAACAATGTCACTGCTTTTATTCCTGTATTAAAAAATGTCCTCCTTGTAGCTTTGTCACTGATTGTATAGAGCCTCCAAGAAGATACCGTCAGCTTATTCTAAAGGTCACTCCACCTATCTGTCATCATGAAACTATCCCTTTAAAGAACTAAGACCTCTGAAAAACTCTAGACAAGTTTCTCTAGACTGTCAAACCTTTACTCACCATTAGTGACTGTATAGGGCTGATGCATGTAATCCCTTGATGTTTTATCACTATCCACCAGATTTTAAACCAAACATGCCTCTTTCATTCTCTTTATCTTCTTCATGCAAGCAACATGAACTTACTCTTGGTGTTCAAAGGTGATTGTCCCTTTATCAAGCTTGTGTATGTCTATGCCAGTTCATGGTGGAGAGAGCTTATTTAAATACTTTCCTTTCCTCGTGCTTGCTCCATTATGGCTGTACTTTTTAAATTGCTGGCACTATACATGTATTGCTATTGGTGTCCTATGCATATAGGAATAGAGGCATCCGACACATGCTTTTTGTGTTTAACTTGGCACCTAATCACTGTCATGCATGCATTTTGGCACCTTTGGACCTTCTTTGTTCTGTAGCATGATGACTTCTTTGAGTTTAATGATCTATTCTTTAAATTTCAATGATTATTGTTTGATAGGACCTGCCTTTGACTGTCCTGTATAATGTTCCTACAGGATGAATGTCCTTTGTAACTTGATTGTTGTATAAGTTGTTTGACTATACTATGCTCCTATTTGATATGAACTTCTTCATATCATCAAAAGACATATGATTGATGTATTCTTGCTCTTCCTATCATTGATGTGTATCCACTTTCATGCTTGGTCTATTCCCGTTGATGGGCATGGAAGTTGTGATCTATTTCTGACTACAATTGCTCTAGTTGACATCTCAATGTTTTCACTATGGTTCATACCCTGTGATTGCTTCCTCTTTATCCATGATCTTTATTACCTAATATGCATCATTTCTCATAGGTATATGACAAGATATTAGGTATATGACAAGATATTATGTTATCAGCATTTGATTTTACTTGCTCTAGTTGACAGCTCATCTTTGTTGTTGTTACTATCTTGTCCTTCATGTTGGCAGCACTATATGATGTGCTTTAAGGTCCTTTAGACCTACTTACTCAGTTCTGTGGCATAACTACTCATTGTTTATTATTTATGACTATACCTTGGGTACCTTAATGGCATAGGATTGTTATGAAAGAACACACATCATAAATGATAAAGAAAGTAGAACAATACCTTGTTTCTTGTATATCATTTGTAATTTTGATCACTGATGAGCTATTGGAAATAGCATAACATGTAATGGTATCTATCACTTGAGCATGCTGGGCTCAACCCTTGTGGGAGCCACATTTTCTCCACATGCTTTGTCTTTGAATCAGCAACATTTACTTTTCCTCTACCTGCACAGTGAACAAACAAGTTAGCATAAAAGATATACCTGATGGTATTGATTGATCTTCTTGATATTCTGGGTTGTAGCACATGTTTGATCTGATCTTTCATATGAAATGCATGATGTGATAAGTTGATATATCTGACTGATAAAAGCATATGATAACCTTAAACATCCAGAGCGCTAACCGGGTTGTCCCTAAATGTTTTGCAGGTTCAACTAATGATAGGAGCTGAAGATGAAGACTAAAGACTGAAGACTTGAAGGCCGGCATCAACAAACAACCTTCTTTCTCAGGCAATGATGGATGTTTACTTTTATCATGTGTTTAGTTATTTTCTTTTATCATTCAGATGTATAGCTTGCATGTCTGCAATTGCTCAGTGTAGTTACTCCCACGGCTTGTGTGGGACACGTTTGAACACTTCTTTTAAACATAATCAGTTAATTTATCTTATGCATTTGATGTATGTGTATTTATTTTTCGATCAATGCATAGAATAAAGTAACAGATATTGAATTTATGTTCAAAACATGACATGAAATAATAATTTAAACAAATATCTTTCTTTCTTTTATTCAAAACTGATTAACTAAATAATCAATCTAACTTAGAACTTCTAAAAGATAACATGATGCAAAAACAACTGTATGTGTTGAATCTTTGATTTCTTGACAATCTTATTCTCTTGTCATGATAACTCATCAGTCTTGATTAGATTGATGGGTTATCCTGTCAACTAAATCTCTTTTCTGCTTTGTCAAGATATCAACTGTTCATTAAATGCATAACTTCAAATTTTTCTTTTATCCCTTCTGAATAATTGCACTTAGGTCAAACTAATTTTAGTGTGAACAAAAAATTAGTAACAATACCTATATAATAAAATACTACATAAAAGAGTAAAACTAAAAATTTTACTCATAAAACAACTTATTCCATAAAAATATTCTCACATCAACTACATTCCATCAAGAATATTACAAATAATCTAGTAAACATAGATTAATATAACATTAGGACTAAGTCCTTTACATCAACGTAGCCATAAAGGCATGAATACATAGTTTCGACATTACAAATATTTTCTCTCCTTCAAATAACATCAACTCAAAGAGAGAGAGAGCATCATTGGGGCGATTTTCCACCCATCCATGAAGCTTATGCTTCCCCGGCCTTACTCCAAAATAGGAGAAGCTCAACCCTTCACGATGGGTCTAGCAATTTGAACTAACAAGCATGATGGAATCTAGTGTAGCATGATATCTCTAACATTTAATCAAATAGTAATCTATTTCAAATGAACATATATCATGATATGGCAAAGAGTAAATAAATCAAATAAGTGCAGTTACTAAATTTGATTACACAAGCTCTGGCCAAAGCATATTTTAAAAGCCGATGATGGTAGGTAGGCTAGAAGAAGTAACCTACCCTACTCTATAACCCCATATTCAGCACCCATCCATATCTAACTAATTAATTAATATTAATATTATTATTATGCCTAATCACTAAGCTATTAAAGATCATTTCTTCCTAAGTTATCCACTTAAACAGGGTTTAGAAAGAATTCTCTACAAAGCTTAGTTATAAATATTATTCAATGATATTGATATGATGAGCATATGAGTATGCAATGATAGAGACTTAGTAAGAATAATTGAATTCTAACCATCATAGTATTGTTTCTAACAAGTTGCATTTCAATAAAAGTAATAAGATATTAATTACATCTTTTATGCAAAAAAGAGTAATTAAATGTCTACTATCACTAATCACATATAATCTATCTAAGTATATTTATTCAAAGATCTTTAACATAAACAATCATTTACAATATGTGTGTGTGTGTGTGTGTGTGTGTATTAATTCTAAATAGAAAACATAAACCTCTTGCTAAATTTTCAAAATTCCTAGATAAGAAAATTATGTATATTTAAAAAATATATGAGATTGATAAATTATGTATATTTAAACAAAATATGAGATTAACAAATCAATGATAACTAAGATAGTTTTTGAGATAAATTAAACCACAAGATAAATATATATTTTGACTTCTATTTGCAGGTGCGACTTGACAAGGAAGGTTCATAGGTTTTAATATATAGTAGTGGAGAAGATTATGGTGAAAAAGATATTTTGACAAGTTGTCAGGCCAATAATAGAAAGAGCAAATTTATTTCCTTAACTTGACACCAGTGGTCATAAAGATCAAAACTGAATAAATAAAGAATCCAATGATAGCAAAGATCATTGAAGGATATTACTGTAAGACATTAATGAAGCAAGAAGTAATTCACTATTAATAATATTAAAGTAAACTACCAGATGAAAAGCAAATGCAAAGGTTTAACATGGCTAATAAACCCACACAACAATACAAGAAAGAATATATACTTTACAGAGGCTTTATTTTATGTCTAGTTCGAATGGGGAAAGAAGTTAAGATACTTTCTTCATACCAGTGGTGATAAATTACACACTAAGAGGGATTTTGAATATCCTTAGAATGAATAATAAGGTATAAACCAATATTCATATTGTTGTGCCTTGCACACATGCTCCATTTTTTGCCAAATGGAGACCCCCTCTTTTGCTTTGGCTTGGAGTCTCAACCTTTGTTACTTATGATGAGGAGAAGGTGAATTTGTGCTTAGAATGCAGGATTTTCTTCAAATTTTGAGTATTTTGTATGTTTGGAGTCATTTAATGTCTTTCATGGTTGATAGTCATTTGTTGCCTTTTGCGCTAAAATTGGGTGTTACTGCACTTTGCTCTAAAATCCTATGTCACTAGATATTGCCCTTGAAATCGCTTCTGTAGGATGTGTCATGTTGAAATTCCTAATTTCTAGGTCTTAGATTTGCAAAATCATGTCAAATTCCACAAGATTTCATTAAGGGGTTTATATACTTTCATCCTGACACATGGTCCTAAAGCCCTAATTTGGCTAAGTCTGAAACTCTGAAAATCCTAAAAAATGGCTAAGTTTGAAATCTGGTGGAACCTCATATTCTAGAATCTGCATATGAAATCCTATGGATCTGGAACCCATCTCAAACATCCTGAAAGTATATTTAAAAATATTTAAAGTATAAGAAATTCATTTCTTATACTTAAATATATTTTTAAATATACTTTCACCTGGACATTTCCAAATCTGGCACTAAAAATGACCCTAACTGCAAAAAGTACTAAAAATGCCTTCTTCCGACCTTAGCGCTAAATATGCCTCTGACTGACCTCCCTCCAAGTTGCTGCTAAGTCAGTCGAACCAAAAATCCCCGCTGAGACAATTTCGAAGAAAAGCGCTAAAATGGGCTTCAACCGACTTGCACTAATATTTGCCTTCACTGCACTTGGTCGGTAGATAGAGAAACCCACGCTAGTCAGTTGCATTGAAAATCCCCGCCGACTAAGCATTTTATGTTTTGCTAAAAATTGACCTTACCAACTTGCGCTACAATCCACCCCGACCGACCTTATGAGCTGCTATTAGTCGGTCCGAGCCCAAACTCGCGCAAGTCGATGGCACCCAAAAGTAGCACAAAAGATTTTGCGCTAAAAATAAACCTCTCCAACCTGCACTAGAATTGCATTGCACCGACTTTTGGTTGGTAGACCCCAAAATCCTTGCTAGGTCGGTAAACCCCAAAATCAGCGCTTTTTGGTATTTTGGCCTGAAATTGAGTTTTTTAAGGAGGAATTGGATTTTCTTGATGGATTTGAATTGTATATCTATTTGTCATATCATGATGAACATTTTACCAAGTTTGTGTGGATTTTTGGCATGTTTTACGATAATTAATGCCACTGCACATGAAAAGTCCGTGACCCCCAAAAATCTTTTTTTTTTGCAGAAAAGGCTTGAAAAATATGAAATTAAAGTCTACAAATGGATCCTAATGACTGCAAAAACTTCCTAGATCAATACATTAGACAAATGGGTACTTGAAAATGGTAAAAAATGTAGAAAATCATGCAAAAATACTAGATTTATGAAGTTGTCTATAAGGAAGCAACATTGACAATGAGCTATTTTTGACTGATCTATGACTGCAAATGGACATGTTTTGATCTAAATTGATGGAAAATGACTTGTTTGTGATGAAATTGATGCTTTGCATTGTGAATTGTAGGCCTTCGAGAGCATAAGAGCTTGTTGGAGCCATCTTGGAAGGATGAACACGCAGATATGCAGTGCTGACCCAGAAATGCAGAAACTTCATTATATAAACCAAATTGTTACTGCACCTACAAGAGGATGTTAGTATAATGTCTGAGATGATGGAAATAAGTCCCCAGAGCTTGAAGACACTGAAGGTCATGCCTACACCACTATTGTTCCTATAGATCTAGTCCAATGTCCTAGTGATCCAGTCCGAGGGTCATAACTCCTAGCTATTTATCAGAATTTAAACTTCTTGGACTCATTGGAAAGATAAACTAGTTATGTAGTTTGAGCTACTCGGGTGCTAGGGCTTAGAAGTTTCGAGCCTCCATTCCGCTCTGAAGGCCTCCAAAAATGCAATTTACTATGATGTAGAAAATACGAAAAATTATATTTTTGATATTTTCCCAAAAATACCACTCAAATGACCATGGACTGGATCACCAAGACATGCATACAGCTGTTCCAGCAATCCAGTCATCAAGAATCAATCTAGCAAACATCCAGTTGGATATATCTTCACTAATAAAGTGCCAAATACTCCTTTTTATCCAGTCAGCACTTGGAATCTCGTGAATCCTCATCAGCTCAAGTTTTCAAGCGTCATGTGACTCTATTTTGGCTTCATTAGGCCATGAAAATTAACTTTTCATCATGTACAACCAAATGGGTAGCCATTTTTTCCAGATTCAATATATTTGCAAGCTGTATTTTGTCTTTTTACTACAAGACAAAGGTAAATCTGAAAATGTAACAAACTAATGTATCTCATTAAATGTCATGTAATCTCGACCGTTGGTGTCAAGTTAATCTCCACCGTGCATTGAAAAACTCGGTATGGTGCCTTGCCTATAAAAGGGCCATCCTTTTCTCCTATTTGTAAGTAAGATTAGATATTGAATTGTTGATACTCTGCCAAATTGTGATCAATACAAAGCAAGTTTTGCAGGTTGCTGGGAATTTGTGTTCTTGTGTTATCCTCTTTGGTTTTCATGGTTAATATCAATCTGAATTTAATTAGTTGTGCTTTTGCAATGATGGGTAAATGTTAAGATATCTGATGAATGCTTTGGTCCATACTATTAGTGCTTGTTGATGGTAAGTTGTTGTGTATAGTTAGCCTGGGCCCTGTCATTGAATATAGTTCGGTTGCATTCCACTAGTTAAGTTGCGCCGTTGACCAGGTGCTTAATAAGTGAATGCAATTTGAAAATCATAAGGATCCTTTTAAGATTGCATCATTTCTTGCAACATTGTGGGTTTCCTATCCTGGTGAAACATGGAATGGTTTATTGAAAGTATTTGTCTATCTGCAGCATTTTACCCCATTGTGACTGTCACTTAGGATCTTTTATCCCTTCTCTCTCATTTTCCTTTGCATTTTATTTATATCAAGTTTGTTAGGTTAGGTTATAAGCAGCATTTCATTGCCCATCTGCTGAAAATTTTTAGACTTTACAGTCTGAACCACTAGGGTTTTGCATATACATTGCTGCCATCTTCCATAAACCCTGCATTTCATGTAAGACCCCTTGTTGGCACAGCTAGACATTCCACTGAAGTTGTTCCATGCAAGCTAAGACCTAGTTGTATTATCCTTGGAGTAGTCTTACCTAGGGTAGGATACTTTTCAAGAGAGGTGTGAAACTAGCAATCACACCTGTGTTGTTGTGTGCTAAAACACTCATCAACAGAATTGGCGCTAGGAGGGTTGGACAAAGATGTTATGTAGGTTTTCAGTTTACTGGTTCACTGCACATGTTGAAATGAAATGAATGTGCAGAAAATTCTGATCCAATGGGTACACATAAGGGTTTTAGTCATGAAATCTCTTCATTCTTCAGAGGATTGTCTCAGCAGTCATATCATGAAGAGAACTTCAAAGTTGATATCCCACTTTTCAAAGTAGTAATAGATAGGCAAATCAGGGTGAAGTATCCTCTACTGACATTGCTTGATTTTAGTTCACCTCAGGTCTGCACTATACATCCTAGAGAATTGCATGACAAGATTGACTGTTTGACTTTCCTCTAAAGGTTGGACCTGCATCTAAAGGGATTGCTTCCTATTTTTGAAGTTTACAAGCCTGAAACAAGATGTGGATATGATAGGCATATTCAAAGCAAGACCTTGTAGGGAGTTGTAAAACATATGGATGCACATTACTAAAATCATGTCCTAGGTGAGAACATTCAAAGAGTTGAGGCTACAGGAGCTGCAAATCTACCATTCATAAAGATCACAGTCAAAAGGGTAGTTTGCATAAAAAAACATTGAAGTTGTTCATCAAAATACATATCCAAATGAGAATGGTAGACAATACATATGGTCTGCAAATCACCCAACTAATGAGTATGAATTCCATGACTAGTTAAAATCTCTTTATCAGTCAGACAAATCAGAAGAATATGTTGTTCTAGCTTGGTTAAAACTAAGTTTACAGTCACAGGACAATGAACATAGCAAGATGCAAGATCAGATTTCTACTACTAAAAATGTTGACAAGAAAGATGATGAATCAGCCCTCATGAACAGTCATGTTGAAGATGCAAATCAGTAATCAAATGTTTCACAGACATCAGGTCCTAAGAATGAATTTGCTGCTATAGAGGTGCAGAACAGCGGTCCCTTTTAGTTGGCTAATAATTCTGAGTTGGAACAGTAGATGGATCAAGTGAAACAGTAGCAAGGGCAAGGAGAAATCAGTCCTCCAGATCAAGAACAGTCATGGACAGCAGGGCAGGAAGAGCTCCAATCAGATTTTCTAGTGAAAAATGACCAAGTCCTTGATTATATCAACTCATTATATCAACATAATCAATCATATCAGGCTGATGCGGTCACTCCAATAGGGTCTCTAGCTAAGTTAGCTGAACAAAATAAGGATAGTACACTACCTCAAAGCAACATGGACATCAAGAATCTACTTATAGAGGAAAAAAAAGGCTTTGTTCTCACTACAGACAGTGAATTCCCAACCCAATGCCAACCCTTAAATAGAACACAACGGCTATCCATCAATGTAGAGGAAGTTTTTTCAGAACATACGACTAATTTTGATGAAGTGGATTTGCATTTATCATTTGTTGCCCATGCTAATCCTGTTCACAGCGGCATAAAAGAAGATCCACACATGGTTGACACTAACCTACTGATGACAGATGCAAGTATAAGTCTGCAATCTAAGAATAAAAATCAAATAGTCATGCAGAGTGATGGCTTGGAAGCATTTTCATCTCAGTCACTTGACCAGATCATTGATTTGGTGTCAAGAATGAGCAAAGATATGCTGTTGCATGGAAATTCACCACATATGTTAGACTTTGCTTTGACCAATTCATGCAGAATTCATCCAGATGATCCACATCCTGAAGAAAGTTTTTGGGACTTCCTTTTTGCTTGGGAGATTGCATCAGCATTCAGTGATCCAATGGTACCTGATGCACAAGATATGACCCTCAATGAGCTGAGTTCCCCTGAAGATGAGAAGGTATTTCGTACAATCAACAAGGTGTTGAACTCATGTCTTCGATCAACAGTACTACAAATCAGGTTGTATCTTCCCTTTCTCCACTCAATTCTAATTATCAATTTGATTATGGTGATTTAGGTAAGACAACTTGCATTTGGATTGATCATGGCCCTAATGAACTCCCCCAATTGTTGATCCTGCATAATGGGTACTCTGAACATGAACCTAGCATGCCTCTACCTCACTTTTCAGAGTACAAAGTTGAATTTGCTAGACTTAGGACATTGACCTGCACCTTGTTACTCCTGCATATCCTAAGAAATAAATCACGAGGAAGTATAAATACTTGTTGTCCGAAGCTTTTGTACATAGTCTTGCTTGTTTCTAGTTAGCTTTTAGTTAGTAGTCTGTTGTTCTAGTTTAGTTTCTGCTTTCTTCTTTTGCTTTTCCTTGGCTGTAGGTTGTTAGTTATTCTTTTTGTTTTGTATTTGCTTTGGGTAGAGTAGTTTGCTTTGCTTTTCATTCTGCGCTTTCTTTGCTTGGATTCTCCATTTCTCGAATATGGTGGCAGTTGTATAGACCTACAAGTGCTTCTTTATTGGGTAAGTAATTTGGAATATTTCTTTGAGAAGCCAAGGCTTCCGCTTAGGTCTTGCTATGGGTTCCGCTATTATGCCAGGGAGTATGATGTCTATTCATGGGAAATGAGTCATTAGTTGGTGCGCCTCAAAATATTTTCTAACCATATATATCTCACACTTTAAATAATCTCGAAGCAGCTGAGTAAGTCTGGGTGATCTCGTGTTAAGTGAAAAGCTTGGGTTTCCCTTTTATCACCAACACCAGTTCTGCAGATACAGATGAGAGTGGAAGGCGGTACTTAGTACTGCTAGCCTATTGGGTGAAAATAAAAGGTGTTTTTCAACACCAAACCCATTACAAAGTATCAATATAAAGATTATCATTTGAAGCCTCTCACATGAAGACTATTATCTAAAGATTATTAGCATCAGAGATCAACAAAGGCATTATCAAGAAAGATATCACTGCAGAAGGATTACTACTTGAAGGTTTATCATATCTCATCATTAGAGCATTCTCTTGGTGGTAGAATGATCCCAACTTCATAGCTTACCACAAAGGATCTTGGATGAACTTAGTTTCTAAAGGATGGGAATGAATGCAATTGCACACACTCAGGTTTTCAGGATATGGATGGTTGCATTGGTTAGTGGTCTTTGATTCTTTGATAAGATGTCATGTTTTCTTGTCTAGCATGTGGGAAACATAGAGATTCTAGGTTTGAAACTAACATTTATCTTAGAAATGCTCTAGAGCATTCTCCCAGCAGAGTCACCATTTGTTGTGCCTTGCACACATGCCCCATTTTTTGCCAAATGGAGACCCCCTCTTTTGCTTTGACTTGGAGTCTCAACCTTTGTTGCTTATGATGAGGAGAAGGTGAATTTGTGCTTAGAATGCAGGATTTGTTTTAAATTTTGAGTATTTTGCATGTTTGGAGTCATTTGTGTCTTTCATGGTTGATAGTCATTTGTTGCCTTTTGCGCTAAAATTGAGTGTTACTACATTTTGCTCTAAAATCCTGTCACTGGATATTTCCCTTGAAATCGCTTTTGCGGGATGTGTCATGTTGAAATTCCTAATTTCCAGGTCTTAGAGTTACAAAATCATGTCAAATTCCACAAGATTTCATTAAGGGGTTCATATACTTTCATCTTGACACATGGTCCTAAAGACCTAATTTGGCTAAGTCTGAAACCCTAAAAATCCTAAAAAATGGCTAAGTTTTAAATCTGGTGGAACCTGTTACCTCTCAATCCAACTGGATGCTTATTCCTAGTTGTCCCTACAAGGTAGCCATTAATGATCAATAGGATTCCTGGGCCAGCGGCTAACAGTATAGGAGATAGACTCTATAGATATCTCCTCTTCTTCTTTAGGCTCTGTAGAACCAAGGGGGGTATTCCCTATTCAACATCCATGAGATATGCTATGAAAGGACTAGGATGCTAACACAAAGCAGATAAATCCTCTATTATGCATACCAAAACTATGGAATAAGTGCAAAGGGGCTAGCTTTGGGCATATATTCAGTTGTGAATCAGAGGATTGTGGTCCTAAAACTACTTCTAAAGTCCTTTTGGTTTGATTTTGAAGTTTTAATTTGATTTTGGTATTTGGATGCAAAACTAGGACCTAGGATGTAACCTCAATACAAGACTGGACTGGTGCCTATCCCGGACTCAGAGTCAATAGACATACACATGTGAATGATCGGCATAAACCTATAACAAAGACTAAATATCAAGGGGATCTTTAGTATCTGCCTTACAGATATTTCCCAAAATAGAGTATCATGTTATCTCTACTTACTGATATCCTTATTGCAATGTCTTCTTCCCAACACTTGATCTGAAATGTTTAATCTGCTCCTTGAGCAAAAGTAACAAATCAAGCATTCAACACAGCAAACCTATATTCTAGAATCATAAACACCCTTAGATGCTTGAATTCATAAGAAGAACACACTCAATTTGGAGACAGATAACAAAATACATGCAATATAGCATTACTCATTTAAATTAGCATGATATCAATAGATTTATGCAAAAAAACATACAACATGAGACTCATAAACTCACAAGATAGCCAAGAACAGGGCCACTAATGAAGTCGTATCTTATTACAACACCAAAATTTTGTCTAGTTTTCAACAACCAATATGAGTAACACAGTTTGGCCTTTATACCGAGACCATGTACCCAGCAAAAATTAATTACAAAATAAACCAAAAAACTGCCAGATTCAATGCATGAGGAATGGTGCTCAAAATATTGAAGGCAGTAGAGGAAAAACGGAGGTGAGGGCAGGTAGGCTCGGGATCTACACCGCCGTCTAAAGGTCATCCCCATAAAATTGGGTAGTTGGCCCGTCCATCATCAACCCATACCGCTGCAACTTCGCCATCAATGCTTCAGCTACCCGCAGCCCCTTCCTAGAATGCAGCAGTGAACCCATGGAGTTTTCCCGCTCAAAAAATGAATGCAGACACAAGGAAAAGTCCATCACTGAAGGTTTAAAACCTAACCGTCGATCATCCTCCCATCATTGCGATCAATGGCACCCAAAAAATGATGAAAAGTCACGAACCAATAATATTGTGCCACGTCAGCACCTCATGCATCTATCACTTACTTTTCACCCTCTCATTGTGTCATTTTCACCTTTGTATATGCATGCTCAAATGCATATACAAGCATCTAATATACAAGCAAGCCGCGGACGCCAGGTACTTATAAAACAAATTTGAAATGATATCAGGTTCGGCTTGCACATTTGCAATGTATATCCAAATATACAAACGCAAACATATAAACCCCTTAACATACAAGCAGGGAATCTTTACTAGAATATGCAATGTAGATTCTCTATTGTATGTCGCATGTACAAATGCGATATACAACCCACGGACCTCAAATATTTATTAACTGCATTTCATTCCTCCATCGCATCCAGGTTGTATGTCCCTTTTTGCTTGCATGTCTCAATGTATAACTGCATATACAATCACCTCACACATACAAGGCGGATCTCAAATATTTATTAACTGCATTTCATTCCTCCATCGCATCCAGGTTGTATGTCCCTTTTGTATATCGGCTTGTATGTGCAAACATACAAGCGAATGCATATACAACTGGTGGGCCCCATTTCTGACGTTGACTGCCACTGACCTGTTTGCATGTTTTACCTTGTACATTTCCTTTGCATGCTGAATATACAAACTCGTTTGTATATACCTGCGGGCCCTATCACATGTATCTTGACTGCATTGTAGCAAATGTATATTGGCCCCTTTGTATGTTGCTCAATATACAAGACCATTCACACATCGCACTGTAGCGAAAGCACGTCCGCCACCCTTGTATATTTTCAATTGTATATTTTGCAATGTATAATCCCGTTGTATGTCAAAACATACAAACCCGATATACAAGCGAACCCGACATACAAACACAGAATATTCTTGGAATCCTGCGAAAGATTCCCCAATTGTATATGCACCCCTTTGGACCCGATATGCATTGCGAAATGCATATAACTGATTTTTTCACCATTCTTTACAACTGCAGAGGCCCAAAGTGTTAGAATTTTAAATTTTTGGAAGATGCCTGCGAATTAAAATACCTGAAACCAGACTGCTCATACAGGTGGTAACATAGGCTTCGATTGGGGACGTGCATGCACAAGGCTACAGCGAGAACCAGACTACTCCGGGGCAGACCAAACAAAACCCAAAACTTAAAACATGACCGACTATACAAGGCATGTACAAAATATTTACACCTAGTTTACAGTGTGCATATAAGATGATCACTTATGAAAAATAGGGCTTCAGGAACTGACCGTGCACCGGCAGTTCCAGCAATTCACCACTTAGGGCCTAGAGGAAGCAGGAATTTTCTCCATGAATATTGCTAATTTGATATGGACCCATCCATAATGGCTCAAATTTGCCATGTTTACCCTTATCTTGGCTCTTTGCATTCCAAATTAGGACCAAGTCATGTATTTGGAACTTTCTTTCCTGAGCTTTTCTATCAAACAAATATTTCATTTTCTGTTGTTTCTTGATATTTGTCATGTGTGCCTCTCTTCTAATTTCATCCAATGCAACTAGCTGATTTATCCTTTCAGTCATGGAATCCTCAATCTCCGTATCATTCTCTTGTATAAATCTGTAAACTGGCAGAAGGTTGTGCACAGGTAGCCTAGCTGGTGCACCATACACTAATTCAAAAGGTGACCTTCCAATTGATTATTTCACTATCATCCGGTTGGCCCATAGTGCCATCTTTAACTTTGAATCCCATGGCCTCTTGCTCTTATCTAGCATTCTCTTAATGATTTTCATGAGGCTCTTATTGCTTGATTCTACTTGACCATTTCCTTGTGGGTGATATGGCGATGCATATGACAGACTGATCCCATATTTGTTGCAGAAATCAACCAATTCTCTAGATCTGAAGCACATGGCATTGTCTGTGACAATTGTAGCTGGCACTCCAAATCTGATAATAATGTGCTCTAAAATAAAATCCATCACCACTTTGCTCATAGCTTTCTTAGTTGGAATGGCTTCAACCCACTTGGTAAAATAATCAGTAGCAACCAGAATCCAACTGTGTCCTCCACTCAATTTTTCTGAGATTTCCCCTATAAAATCAATTCCCCACTGCTGAAATGGGGCCTGCACAGTTACGGTCCTAAGGGGTAATGCACCTCCATACTTGAGCTTCCCTGAAAACCTTTGGCAGGAATCACATTTTCTTACCAACTTTTGTGCATCTGAGAAAAGAGTTGGCCACCAATATCTTGCTCTAAGAACTTTGTGGGCCGTTGTCTTGGCCGTGTAATGTCCACCACATCCTCCTGTGTGCAGATCATTTAAAATATTAGTAGCCTAATTTTCATCCACACATCTCAGTAGGACACCCTTAGGATTCTTCCAATATAGCTCTCCTTGAAGAATTATGTATTTGATTGCATGTAGCTTCAAGGTCCTTTTCTGACTATCACTGAAGTGGGAAGGACAATTCAAATTTTGCAAGTAATATACAATGTCCTTATACCAATCAGATTTTGATATACTAACAGTTTTATTTTGCACCATGTTCACTTGGCATGCTTCTAGATTTGACTGTGTCATCAGTTTTGCCAGACCTTGTCCCCTTATCAATTTTGTGATCTGTATTTCAATGTTGAACTCTTGTAGTTTATTTATCCATTTGCATCTTCTTCCAGTTACCTCCTGCTGAGTAAAGATATCCTTGAATACTACATGAGGCACATATGCAATTATATGGGAGCCCACCAAATATGGCCTGAAGCTCTTGACTACTCTAACCAATGCATATGCCTGCTTCTCCATGATTTTCAACTCGACAGCCTGCAATGACCTGCTAAAGAAAGCTATAGGTTGTTCAAAACCTTCCGCATTTTTCTGCAATAAACATGCAGCAATGGTATGGAAAGAAGCGAATGAGAACAACCGAAATGGCTTAGAAAAATCAAGAGATTTTAACATAGGAGCCATCTTTATAGCCTCTTTTATATTCTAAAATGATTTAGTCGCTCCCTCCTCCCATTTGACAGTTGCACCTCTTGTCAACATTTTAGAGATATCTTTGGTAGTCTCTGCAAAGTTAGGCACAAATCTTCTAACAAAATTAATTTGTCCAAAGAAGGACTAAACACCTTTCACTATTCTAGGGATCTGAATTTTGTCAATTGCAACCACCCTTTCAGTATCAATCCTAACTCCATCCTTGGAAACAATGTGACCAAGCAATTTTCCTTCCACTACCCCAAAAGCACATTTCTTTGGGTTGAGTGAGATGCCATATTACAGTGCTCTAATAAAAATTTGTTCCAAGTGCATGCAATGTTGCTCCTCCCTCCTTGAATATGCAGTCAGATCATCCTGATATACAGCCAGGATTGAATCAATCAATCCTAAAAAAGCCACATCCATGGCACTCTAAAATGTAGCACCTGCATTTGTCAGTCCAAATGGCATTCTCACATAAACATAGGTTCCCCATGGAGTGGTGAAGGCAGTCTTGTATTGTTCAGATTCTTTTACTTTCAGTTGATTATATCCTAAAAATCTATCCATCATGAATAAAAGTTCACAGCCAGTCACCTTCTACAACATGGCCTCCATATTGGGCAGTGGATAATTATCCTTCAAAGAAGATACATTCAAATTTCTAAAGTCCACACATAATCTTATGTCACCATTCTTTTTTCTGACTAGGACAAGGTTAGACACCCAAGTTGAGTGTCTGATGGGCATAATTATTCCAGCCTCCCTAAGCTTCATAAGTTCTTGCATTTTAGGAGCTAAAGTAGGGTTGATAGGTCTTTGTTTTTGTCTGAATGGTTTAGCTCCAGGCTTCAAAGGGATTTCATGCTGGAATAGATCCTCTCTATAAGCTTTCAAGTCCTCATATGACCAGGCAAACACATGCTTATACTTCTTCAACAATGCAATCAACATAACTCTGATGTGTGGTTTTAGTTGTTTGCCAATATATACCCTTTTGGGGGCCTGAGATGTCCCCAAGTTTATTTCTTCCAAATCATTCTTGTTTGTTGGAGATGCCTTTGTAACAAATTGGTCCCTATTGTCAAAAGCTCTTTCTAAAGCAACTAACCCCTTGGGGAGTTTATTTGTTTTAAGTTGGAGTAGTTCCTTCCCCATAAGAGTTTATTTTCCATCTACAACCTCTACAAGATTCTGAAAATCAATTTCTTGGTTCTCATATTCATCAATACAATGTAGAAATCTCAACAAATCCTTATCATCATCAAACACTTGCCAGCTGTATACATTATCTGGCACTGCAGGTCTAAGTTTGACCTCAACATTTGTTACATCTAACAGAATTATATCATCTGGCCTTATGGCTACATTAGCTAAAAAATCTGCCCTGACATTTTTCGATCTCTCTATCCAACTTATTGAAAAAGCATTAAACAATTCTATTGTATCCCATACAGCATGCTTATACTGTTTTAATCTCTTATTTTTTGAAGCATACTTATCTCTAACCTGGGAAACAACTAATTCTGAATCCCCAAATACTTTGAGCATCTTGATCCCATGCTTCAGAGCTACATTCAATCCTAATAACAGAGCTTCATATTCTGCAATATTGTTTGTGCAAGCAAACTTCAACAAGAAAGAGAATTTTAGAAGCTTACCAGCTGGAGACAAAAACACAACTCTAGCACCAGAGCCTTCCTTCAAACAAGCTCCATCAAAATACATGGTCCAAAGACCCTGCTGGTCAAGCTCTTGAATGCACATATCTCCTTCCTTATCTGAGATAACTCTGAAATTATCACAGTCAGTGTCCACAAAACATATATGCTCCTCTGACTCTTGATCCTCAACAGTCTCTAGTGATCTTTCTTCTCTGATCAGTTTGACATCCTTACCATTCATAGGGATCATAGCATATGATAAATCTAATTGCATACTCCCACCAATCAATGCTGCCCATCTTCTTGACAACAACATGCCATATTGTGGCTTGATATCAACAACTGTTATGTTCATTTTGTAGATCTTCTCAGGATATGCTACCAGTCTGAAATCTACATCTTTCATAATTCCAATGACTGGTACTTCTCTAGCATCCATGGCATAGCATTTCCCACATGCCTTATCTATCTTTAACCCAACTTGCTGCATAATGGCCAAAGGCATGATATTCGTTGATGCTCCTGAGTCAAGCATACAATTCTTAATCACTTTTCCATTTATAACAAGGGAGACGTAGAATGGCTCAACCTGTGAAGGGCATTTTGTCATGGTCATCCCAAGATACACCTCAGGAACCTCATCTTCATCAATACACGGGGCTTGTTTCTTACCCTGAGGTTCATCATTCTACTTGGCTTGACAGGATACTCCATAAATCAAGGATACTGCCTTATTTTTTAACTCTTGAACTTTCATCAATTCCATCAATGGAACAGAGACTTTTACTTGGGACAAGACTTGAGTTATGTCAAACGGAGCATAATTTTGTATAACAGTTGTAGCCTGATCTACAGTTTTATTTTTATCTTGGCATGATCCAGCTTTAACTCTTATGGCTCCTTGACTGTCATCTTTGATCTGAAAATTTTTGTTTTGATCCTCAACCTGGGGAATTCTATGTTCTGGTCCTTGAGAATCATGACCTGTTTTTTGCTTAAAATTTTGCTTATTATTACTCCATTGCTTCTTTTGTGTTTTAGTCCCCTTATGACTATGCACTAGCTGGTTCACAAAAGTATTCTCTAGTTGGTGTGAGTTGCTTACCTGAGCTTTACCCCTAAGATTGTAATTGCTTTTAACTTGAGCTAATGATGCAGCTGTGAAGGCTCTAATTTCTTCATCAGAAGGTCTCCTCAGATTATTCAGAAAATTGTGTGAATCCTAAGCATAGGCATAATTGTCTTCATCGTCTTCATCATATGGAAACTGTTGGTAAACCTGCACCTCATTACTTCTACTTGCATCAACATCATGAGAAGGATACTCCTAGTTTGTAGATAGCATACTGACACTTTCATCTTCCATGCAATGTGGCTCATTGCACTCATCACAGGCAACAACATTGTTGTACAAGGACTGAGCAATCAGACATTGTGACTGTGAATGAGGCATTTGACATATGATACACCATGGGATGTCATTAACAATATTAATAGCCTTCTTCAAAGGATCGGGAGTTTCCTTAACATTTTGAGTCCTTTGACTTGCATTGCCGTGTGGGAGAAAAGGTTTGCCATTATGCCAATTGGTATTATATGGCATATCATGTAATGATGGTCTTCTTTCTTACCTTTGGTAAACCTGTCTGTCAGGACCTACCCCTTTTTCATTTTTATCCATTCTATAACTCTTGTCCTTGACTATAGTTGTCAACTTATCTAATTTATCCTCAGAAGTAGATGCATTGCCCTGAGCAGTTTGAGATTTAGTATTTGGATTTTGCAGAATTTTTACATCATCTCTTTTATTTGTCTTACCAAACGCTTTTCTGTTATTTTCAATATTTGTTGCAATTTTGAAAGCATCTCTAAGGCTGTGAGGACCCTTATCCCTTAACCCATAAGTTGTCTTGGCATCAAAAGCATTTAAGTACAACACTATGCACATAGGTTCATTAGGCCTCAGGTGATGTGGCAGTTTGTTCAATACCTTAGTAAATCTAGCATTGAAATCAGCAACCTGTTCATTTGATCCTTTGGTAATTCTAGTGAATTCATTTATGAAGAAACTTGGGTCAATCTTGTCACCATATTGTTCTTTGAATATTCTCCTGAAGTCCTCCCATGATGAAATACTTCTGTCAAGCAGACCTTTATACCATTCTCTGGCCTCATCAACTAAGGATTGCATAAATAATTTCATAAATACATCCTCATGCTCGACCTCAAAGTTGTCCATGATATTCTGAAAAGCCTTCAAGTGATCCTCACCTGATACAACATTATTTCCTAAAAAGTTTGCCACCTGCAGCCTCACATGTTTGTCAATAGGATTTGGGTAACCAGGAATGCCATCAAACACAAGCTGTCTGAATCTGTCTAGCTGCATAGGTTGTCTACCAAACTGATTAGCATTAGCATTTCTATTTGCATTCTGGTTTCTTATATTATTTAATGGTACCCTAGCATTGTTTGCATTCTGTCTTTGATCATTATGATGATCCTGTATTTCATTCCTTTGCTGATTTCTCTGCATATTTGCATTTTCAAGGGTAGGAATTGAATCATTTTGAGCAGCTCTTAGAGCTTGCACTCTCTGTCTCATGTCATCTCTGATTTTCATGGCTTGCAAATATTCTAATTCTGCTCTTAAACTTTTGATTTCTTTAGCTAATTGTTCCTCTTTGGGCATAGAAGAGGATGGTCCCATTCCATTCTGGTCATCGTCATCATCATCCCTTGGAGATTCAACCTCTTCAAATCTGTCATTGGGATCTAAGAAAGGGCATTCTTGAAACACTTCTGACCTTATTCTCAGAGCACCACCCTATTGTTTCTCATATGCATTTTGGATTTCAGCTTCTGTGTTTGAAAATTAAGGCTCTGTCCTCTCTGAAGATCCTAGATTGTTTTGATTATTATCACAACTTCTGTGGCTGGGAGAACCCTCTTGACTGGCTTGAGCAGTCCCCTTTTTCTTGTACATCATTTTTATGGGTAATTCTTCAAGCAAAGGGTTATGCTGGGATCTTCTCCCCTACATATAAATTTCACTTTGACCGGTTGGGAGATTACTCGGAGTCACCACCTACAAGTAGAAATCAGTGTTATTAGGGTCTTTACTAAATTCCCAGTAGAGTCACCAAATATGTTACCTCTCAATCCGACTGGATGCTTATTCCCAGTTGTCCCTACAAGGTAGCCATTAATGATCAATAGGATTCCTGGGCCAGCAGCTAACAGTACAGGAGATAAACTCTATAGATATCTCCTCTTCTTCTTTAGGCTCTGCAGAACCAAGGGGGGTATTCCCTATTCAACATCCATGAGATATGCTATGAAAGGACTGGGATGCTGACACAAAGTAGATAAATCCTCTATTATGCAGACCAAAACTATGGAATAAGTGCAAAGGGGCTAGCTTTGGGCCTATATTCAATTGTGAATCAGAGGATTGTAGTCCTAAAACTACTTCTAAAGTCCTTTTGGTTTGATTTTGAAGTTTTAATTTGATTTTGGTATTTGGATGCAAAACTATGACCTAGGATGTAACCTCAATACAAGACTGGACTGGTGCCTATCCCGGGCTCGGAGTCAATAGACATAAACATGTGAATGATCAGCATAAACCTATAACAAAGACTAAATATCAAGGGGATCTTTAGTATCTGCCTTACAGATATTTCCCAAAATAGAGTATCCTATTATCTCTACTTACTGATATCCTTATTGCAATGTCTTCTTCCCAACACTTGGTCTGAAACGTTTAATCTACTCCTTGAGCAGAAGTAAGAAATCAAGCATTCAACACAACAAACCTATATTCTAGAATCATAAACACCCCTTAGATGCTTGGATTCATAAGAAGAACACACTCAATTTGGAGACAGATAACAAAATACATGCAATATAGCATTACTCATTTAAATTAGCATGATATCAATAGATTTATGTAGAAAAGCATACAACATGAGACTCATAAACTCACAAGATAGCTAAGAACAGGGCCACCAATGAAGTCGTATCTTATTACAACACCAAAATTTTGTCCAGTTTTCAACAACCAATATGAGTAACACAGTTTGGCCTTTATACCAAGACCATGTACCCAACAAAAATTAATTACAAAACAAACCAAAAAATTCCCAGATTCAATGCATGAGGAATAGCACTTAAAATATTGAAGGCAGCAAAGGAAAAATGGAGGTGAGGGCAGGTAGGCTCAGGATCTGCACCGTCGTCTGAAGGTCATCCCCATAAAATCAGGTAGTTGGCCCGTCCATCATCGACCCATACCGCTACAACTTCGCCATCAATGCTTCAACTACCCGTAGCCCCTTCCTGGAATGCAGTAGCGGACCCATGGAGTTTTCTCGCTCAAAAAATGAACGCAGACACAAGGAAAAGTCCATCGCTGAAGGTTTAAAACTTGACCGTCGATCCTCCTCCCGTCGCTGCAATCAACGGCACCCAAAAAATGATGAAAAGTCACGAACCAATAATACCGTGCCACGTCAACACCTCATGCATCTATCGTTGACTTTTTGCCCTCTCATTGTGTCATTTTCGCCTTTGTATATGCATGCTCAAATGCATATACAAGCATCTGATATACAAGCAAGCCACGGACGCCAAGTACTTATAAAACAAATTTGAAATGATATCAGGTCCAGCTTGCACATTTGTAATGTATATCCAAATATACAAATGCGAACATATAAACCCCTTAACATACAAGCAGGGAATCCTTCCTGGAATATACAACCCACGAACCTCAAATATTTATTAACT
Source organism: Cunninghamia lanceolata (assembly GCA_027924645.1). NCBI lineage: Eukaryota > Viridiplantae > Streptophyta > Pinopsida > Cupressales > Cupressaceae > Cunninghamia > Cunninghamia lanceolata. Next base: position 8,582,416 of record BSBN01000209.1, read on the forward strand.
GCATTTCATTCCTCCATCGCATCCGGGTTGTATGTCCCTTTTTGCTTGCATGTCTCAATGTATAACTGCATATACAATCGCCTCACACATACAAGGCGGATCTCAAATATTTATTAACTACATTTCATTCCTCCATCGCATCCAGGTTGTATGTCCCTTTTGTATATTGGCTTGTATGTGCAAACATACAAGCGAATGCATATACAACTGGTGGGCCCCATTTCTGACGTTGACCGCCGCTGACCTGTTTGCATGTTTTACCTTGTACATTTCCTTTGCATGCCGAATATACAAACTCGTTTGTATATACCTGCGGGCCCTATCACATGTATCTCAACCGCATTGTAGCAAATGTATATTGGCCCCTTTGTATGTTGCTCGATATACAAGACCATTCACACATCGCACTGTAGCGAAAGCACGTCCACCACCCTTGTATATTTTCACTTGTATATTTTGCAATGTATAATCCCGTTGTATGTCAAAACATACAAACCCGATATACAAGCGAACCCAACATACAAGTACAAAATATTCTGGGAATCCTGTGAAAGATTCCCCAATTGTATATGCACCCCTTTGGACCCGATATGCATTGCGAAATGCATATAACTAATTTTTTCACCATTCTTTACAACTGCAGAGGCCCAAAGTGTTAGAATTTTGAATTTTTGGAAGATGCCTGCGAGTTAAAATACCTGAAACTAGACTGCTCATGTAGGCGGTAACAGAACCTCAAATTCTAGAATCTACATATGAAATCCTATGGATCTAGAACCCATCTCAAACATCCTAAAAGTATATTTAAAAATATTTAAAGTATAAGAAATTCATTTCTTATACTTAAATATATTTTTAAATATACTTTCACCCTGGACATTTCTACACCTGGTGCTAAAAATGACCCTAACTACAAAAAGCACTAAAAATGTCTTCTTCTGACCTTAGCGCTAAATATGCCTCCAACTGACCTCCCTCCAAGTTGCCGCTAAGTCAGTCGGACCAAAAATCCCCGCTGAGACAATTTCGAAGAAAAGCGCTAAAATGGGCTTCAATCAACTTGCGCTAATATTTGCCTTCACTGCACTTGGTCGGTAGATAGAGAAACCCGCGCTAGTCGATTGCATTAAAAATCCCCACTAACTAAGCCTTTTATAAAATTGACCTTACCGACTTGCGCTACAATCCACCCCGACCAACCTTATGAGATGTTATTAGTCGGTCTGAGCCCAAACTCGCGCAAGTCGGTGGCACCCAAAAGTAGCGCAAAAGTATTTTGTACTAAAAATGAACCTCTCCAACCTGCGCTAGAATTGCATTGCACCAACTTTTAGTCAGTAGACCCCAAAATCCCCGCTAGCTCGGGAAACCGTAAAATCAGCGTTTTTTGGTATTTTGGCCTAAAATTGAGTTTTTCGAGGAGAAAATTAGATTTTCTTGATAGATTTGAATTGCATATCTATTTGTCATATCATGATGAACATTTAACCGAGTTTGTATGGATTTTTGGCATGTTTTACGACAATTAATGCCACTGCACATGAAAAGTCTGTGACCCCAAAAATCTTGTTTTTTGAAGAAAAGGCTTGAAAAACATGAAATTAAAGTATCTAAATGGATCCTAATGACAGCAAAAACTTTCTAGATCAATATATTGGCCAAGTGGATACTTGAAAATGGTAAAAAATGTAGAAAATATGTAAAAATCACTAGATTTATGAAGTTGTCTATAAGGAAGCAGCATTGACAATGAGCTATTTTTCACTTATCTATAATTGCAAATGGACATGTTTTGATCCAAATTGATAGAAAATGACTTGTTTATGATGAAATTGATGCTTTGCATTGTGAATTGTAGACCTTTGAGAGCATAGGAGCCTGTTGGAGCCATCTTGGAAGGATGAACACACAGATATGCAATGTTGAACCAAAAATGCAGAAACTTCATTTTATCAACTAAATTGCTGCTACACCTGTAAGAGGATGTTAGTATGATGTCCGAGATGATGGAAATAAGTCCCCAAAGCTTGAAGACATTGAAGACCATGCCTACATCACTGTTGTTCCTGCAGATCCAGTCCAATGTCCTAGTGATCCAGTCTGGGGGTCATAACTCCTAGCTATTTTATTAGAATTTAAACTTCTTGGACTCGTTGGAAAGATAAACTAGTTATCTAGTTTGAGCTACTCAGTTGCTAAAGCTTAGAAGTTTCAAGCCCCCATTCCACTCTGAAGGCCTCCGAAAATGCAATTTACTACAATGTAGAAAATACCAAAAATTATTTTTTTGATATTTTCCTAAAAATACCACTCAAATGACCATGGATTGTATCACCAAGACATGCATACAGTTGTTCCAGCAGTCCAATCATCAAGAATCAGTCCAGCAAGCATCTAGTTGGATATATCTTCACTAATAAACTGCCAAATATTTCTTTTTTATCCAGTCAGCACTTGGAATCTCGTGAATCCTCATCAGCTCAAGTTTTCAAGCATCATGTGACTCTATTTTGGCTTCATTAGGCCTTGAAAATTGACTTTTCATCATGTACAACCAAATGGGTAGCCATTTTGTCCAAATTCAATGTATTTGCAAGCTGTATTTTGTCTTTTTCCTACAAGACAAAGGTAAATCTGAAAATGTAACAAACTAATGTATCTCATTAAATGCCATGTAATCTGGACCGTTGGTGTCGAGTTAATCTCCACCGTCCATTAAAAAACTTGGTATGGTGCCTTGCCTCTAAAAGGGCCATCCTTTTCTCCCATTTGTAAGTAAGATTAGATATTGAATTGCTGAGACTCTATCAAATTGTGATCAATTCAAAGCAAGTTTTGCAGGTTGTTGGGAATTTGTGTTCTTGTGTTATCCTCTTTGGTTTTCATGGTTCATATCAATTTGAATTTAATTAGTTGTGCTTTTGCAATGATGGGTAAATGTTAAGATATCTGATGAATGTTTTGGTCCATACTATTAGTGTTTGTTGATGGTAAGTTGTTGTGTATAGTTAGCCTGGGCCCTGTCATTGAATATAGTTCGGTTGCATTCCACTAGTTAAGCTGTGTCGTTGTCCAGGTGTTTAATAAGTGAATGCAATTTGAAAATCATAAGGATACTTTGAAGATTACATCATTTCTTGCAACATTGTAGGTTTCCTATCCTGGTGAAACATGGAATGGTTTATTGAAAGTATTTGTCTATCTGTAGCATTTTACCCCATTGTGACTATCACGTAGGATCTTTTATCCCTTCTATCTCCTTTTCCTTTGCATTTTATTTATATCAAGTTTGTTAGGTTAGGTTATAAGCATCATTTCATTGCCCATCTGCTGGAAAATTTTAGACTTTACAGTCTGAACCACTAGGGTTTCTGCATATACATTGCTGCCATCTTCCATAAACCATGCATTTCATGTAAGACCCCTTGTTGGCATAGCTAGACATTCCACTGAAGTTATTCCATGAAAGCTAAGACCTAGTTGTATTATCCTTGGAGTAGTCTTACCTAGGGTAGGATACTTTTCAAGAGAGGTGTGAAACCAGCAATCACACCTGCGTTGTTGTGTGCTAAAACACTCATCAACAGAATTGGCGCTAGAAGGAGGGCTAGACAAAGATGTTATGTAAGTTTTCAGTTTACTGGTTCACTGCACATGCTGAAATGAAATGAATGTGTAGAAAATTTTGATCCAATGGGTACACATAAGGGTTTCAATCATGAAATCCCTTCATTCTTCAGAGGATCATCTCAGCAGTCATATCATGAAGAGAACTTCAAAGTTGATATCCCACTTTTCAAAGCAGTACTAGATAGGCAAATCAGGGTGAAGTATCCTCTACTGACATTGCTTGATTTTAGTTCACCTCAGGTCTGCACTATACATCCTAGAGAATTGCATGACAAGATTAATTTTTTGACTTTCCTCCAAAGGTTGGACCTGCATCTGAAGGGATTGCTTCCTATTTTTGAAGATTACAAGCCCGAAGCAAGATGTGGATATGATAGACATATTCAAATCAAGATCTTGCAGGGAGTTGCAAAACGGATGGATGCACATTACTATAATCATGTCCCAGTTGAGAACATTCAAAGAGTTGAGGCTACAGGAGCTGCAAATCTACCATTCATAAGAGATCATAGTCAAAAGGGTAGTTTGCATAAAAAAATATTGAAGTTGTTCATCAAAATACATATCCAGATGAGAATGGTAGACAATACATATGGTCTGCAAATCACCCAACTAATGAGTATGAGTTCCATGACTGGTTAAAATCCCTTTGTCAGTTAGACAAATCAGAAGAATATGTTGTTCCAACTTGGTTAAAACTAAGTTTGCAGTCACAGGACAATGAACACAGCAAGATGCAAGATCAGATTTCTACTGCAAAAAATGTTGACAAGATAGATGATGAATCAGCCCTCATGAACAGTCATGTTGAAGATGCAGGTCAACAATCAAATGTTTCACAGAGATCAGGTCCTAAGAATAAATTTGCTATTACAGAGGTGCAGAACAGCAGTCCCTTTCAGCTGGCTAATAATTCTGAGTTGGAACAGCAGATGGATCAAGTGAAACAACAGCAAGGGCAAGGAGAAATCAGTCCTCTAGATCAAGAACAGTCATGGATAGCAGTGTAGGAAGAGCTCCAATCAGATTTTCTAGTGAAAAATGACCAAGTCCTTGATTGTATCAGCTCACTATATCAGCATGATCAATCATATCAAGCTGATGCGGTCACTCCAATAGGGTCTCTACCTGAGTTAGATGAACAAAATAAGGATAGTACACTACCTCAAAGCAACATGGACATCACGAATCTACTTATAGAGGAAGAAAAAGGCTTTGTTCTCACTGCAGACAGTGAATTGCCAACCCTTAATTAGAACACAAAGGCTATCCATCAATGTAGAGGAAGTTTTTTCAGAACATACGACTAATTTTGATGAAGTGGATTTGCATTTATCATTTGTTCCCCATGCTAATCTTGTTCACACTGGCATAAAAGAAGATCCACACATGGTTGATGCTAACCTACTGATGACATATGCAAGTATAAGTCTGCAATCTAAGAATAAAAATCAAACAGTCATGCAGAGTGATGGCTTGGAAGCATTTTCATCTGTCACTTGACCAAATAATCAATTTGGTGTCAAGAATGAGCAAAGATATGTTGTTGCATGGAATTTCACCACATATGTTAGAGTTTACTTTGACCAATTCATGCAGAATTCATCCAGATGATCCACATCCTGAAGAAAGTTGTCTGGACTTCCTTTTTGCTTGGGAGATTGCTGCAGCATTCAGTGATCCAGTTGTACCTGATGCACAAGATATGACCCTCAACGAGCTGAGTTCCCCTGAAGATGAGAATGTATTTGGTACAATGCAACAAGGTGTTGAACTCATGTCTCCAACCAACAGTACTGCAAATCAAGTTGTATCTTCCCTTTCTCCACTTAGTTCCAATTATCAATTTGATTATGGTGATTTAGGTAAGACAATCTGCATTTGGATTGATCATGGCCCTAATGAACTCCCCCAATTGTTGATCCTGCATAATGGGTACTCTGAACATGAACCTAGCATGCCTCTACCTCACTTTTGAAAGTACAAAGTTGAATTTGCCAGACTTAGGACATTGACCTGCACCTTGTTACTCCTGCATGTCATAAGAAATAAATCACAAGAAAGTGTAAATACTTGTCGTTCGAAGCTTTTGTACATAGTCTTGCTTGTTTCTGGTTAGGTTTTAGTTAGTACTCTGTTGTTCTAGTTTAGTTTCTGCATTCTGCTTTTACTTTTCCTTAGATGTAGGTATTTAGTTGTTCTTTCTATTTTCTATTTTCTTTGGTTAGAGTAGTTTGCTTTTCTTTTCGTTTATGCGCTTGCTTTGCTTGGATTCTCCATTTCTCGAATATGGTGGCAGTTGTGCAGACCTGCAAGTGCCTCTTTGTTGGGTAAGTAATTTGGAATATTTCTTTGAGAATCCAAGGCTTTCGCTTAGGTCTTGTTGTGGGTTCCGTTGTTACGCCAAGGAGTATGATATCTATTCATGGGAAATGAGTCATTAGTTGGTGTGCCTGAAATATTTTCTAACCATATATCTCTCACACTTTAAATAATCCTAAAGTAGCTAAGTAAGTCTAGGTGATCTTGTGTTAAGTGAAAAGATTGGGTTTCCATTTTACCACCAACACCAGTTTTGTAGATACAGATGAGAGTGGCAGGCTGTACTAAGTACTGCTAGCCTATTGGGTGAAAATAAAAGGTGTTTTTCAACACCAGACCCATTACAAAGTATCAATATAATGATTATCATTTGAAGCCTCTCACATGAAGACTATTATCTAAAGATTATTAGCATTAGAGATCAACAAAGGCATTATCAAGAAAGATATCACTGCAGAAGGATTACTACTTGAAGGTTCATCATATCACAGCATTAGAGCATTCTCTTGGTGGTAGAATGATCCCAACTTCATAGCTTACCACAAAGGATCTTGGATGAACTTAGTTGCTAAAGGATGGGAATGAATATAATTGCACACACTCAAGTTTTCAGGATATGGATGGTTGCACTGGTTAGTGGTCTTTGATTCTTTGATAAGATATCATGTTTTCTTGTCTAGCATGTGGGAAACATAGAGATTATGGGTTTGAAACTAACGTTTATCTTAGAAATGCTCTAGAGCATTTTCCCAGCAGAGTCGCCATATGTTGTGCTTTGCACACACGCCCCATTTTTTGCCAAATGGAGACCCCCTCTTTTGCTTTGGCTTAGAGTCTCAACCTTTGTTACTTATGATGAGGAGAAAGTGAATTTGTGCTTAGAATGTAGGATTTGCTTCAAATTTTGAGTATTTTGCATGTTTGGATTCATTTGATGTCTTTCATGGTTGATAGTCATTTGTTACCTTTTACACTAAAATTGGGTGTTACTGCACTTTGCTCTAAAATCCTGTCACTGGATATTGCCCTTGAAATCACTTTTGCAGGATGTGTCATGTTGAAATTCCTAATTTCTAGCTCTTAGAGTTGCAAAATCATTTCAAATTCTACAAGATTTCATTAAGGGGTTCATATACTTTCATCCTGACACATGGTCCTAAAGCCCTAATTTGGCTAAGTCTAAAACCTCGAAAATCCTGAAAAATGGCTAAGTCTGAAATCTGGTGGAACATCAAATTCTAGAATCTGCATATGAAATCCTATGGATCTGGAACCCATCTCAAACATCCTGAAAGTATATTTAAAAATATTTCATTTCTTATACTTAAATATATTTTTAAATATACTTTCACCCTGGACATTTCCAAATTTGGAGCTAAAACTGACCCTAACTGCAAAAAGTGCTAAAAATATCTTCTTCTAACCTTAGCGCTAAATATGCCTCCGACCGACCTCCCTCCAAGTTGCCACTAAGTCAGTCGGACCAAAAATCCCCGCTGAGACAATTTCGAAGAAAAGCGCTAAAATGGGCTTCAACCGACTTGCGCTAATATTTTCTTTCACTGCACTTGGTTGGTATATAGAGAAACCCACACTAGTCGGTTTCATTGAAAATCCCCACCGACTAAGCCTTTTATGTTTTGCGCTAAAAATTGACCTTACCGACTTGTGCTACAATCCACCCCGACCGACCTTATGAGATGCTATTAGTCAGTCTGAGTCCAAACTCGCGCAAGTTGGTGGCACCCAAAAGTAGCACAAAAGAATTTTGCACTAAAAATGAACCTCTCCAACCTGCGCTAGAATTGCATTGCACCGACTTTTAGTCGGTAGACCCCAAAATCCCCGCTAGGTCAGTAAACCCCAAAATTAGCGCTTTTTGGTATTTTGGCCTGAAATTGAGTTTTTCAAGGAGCAAATTGGATTTTCTTGATAGATTTGAATTGCATATCTATTTGTCATATCATGATGAACATTTTACCGAGTTTGTGTGGATTTTTTGCATGTTTTACAATAATTAATGCCACTGCACATGAAAAGTCCATGACCCCCAAAAATCCCATTTTTTATAGAAAAGGCTTGAAAAATATGAAATTAAAGTCTGCAAATGGATCCTAATGACTGCAAAAACTTCCTAGATCAATATATTGGCCCAATGGGTACTTGAAAATGGTAAAAATGTAGAAAATCATGCAAAAATCACTAGATTTATGAAGTTGTCTATAAGGAAGCAACATTGACAATGAGCTATTTTGACTTATCTATGACTGCAAATGGACATGTTTTGATCCAAATTGATGGAAAATGACTTTTTTATGATGAAATTGATGCTTTGCATTGTGAATTGTAGGCCTTGGAGAGCATAGGAGCTTGTTAGATCCATCTTGGAAGGATGAACACACAGATATGTAGTGCTGACCCAGAAATGCAGAAACTTCATTTTATCAACCAAATTGCTACTGCACCTGCAAGAGGATGTTAGTATGATGTCTGAGATGATGGAAATAAGTCTCTAGAGCTTTAAGACACTGAAGATCATGCCTACATCATTGTTGTTCCTACAGATCCAGTCCAATGTCCTAGTGATCTAGTCCGGGGGTCATAACTCCTAGCTATTTTATCAGAATTTAAACTTCTTGGACTCGTTGGAAAGATAAACTAGTTATCTAGTTTGAGCTGCTCGGTTGCTAAGACTTAGAAGTTTTGAGCCCCCATTCCTCTCCGAAGGCCTCTGAAAATGCAATTTACTACGATGTAGAAAATACCACTCAAATGACCATGGACTGGATCACCAAGACATGCATACAACTGTTCTAGCAGTCTAGTCATCAAGAATAAGTCTAGAAAGCATCTAGTTGGATATATCTTCACTAATAAATTGCCAAATACTCCTTTTTGATCTAGTCAGCGCTTGGAATCTCGTGAATCCTCATCAGCTCAAGTTTTCAAGCGTTATGTGACTCTATTTTTGCTTCATTAGGCCTTGAAAATTGACTTTTCATCATGTACAACCAAATGGGTAACCATTTTATCCAGATTCAATGTATTTGCAAGTTGTATTTTGTCTTTTTCCTACAAGACAAAGGTAAATCTAAAAATGTAACAAACTGATGTATCTCATTAAATGTCATGTAATCTGGACCATTGGTGTCGAGTTAATCTCCACCATTCATTGAAAAACTTGGTATGGTGCCTTTCCTATAAAAGGGCCATCCTTTTCTCCCATTTGTAAGTAAGATTAGATATTGAATTGCTGAGACTATCAAATTGTGATCAATACAAAGCAAGTTTTGCAGGTTGCTGGGAATTTGTGTTCTTGCGTTATCCTCTTTGGTTTTCATGGTTCATATCAATCTGAATTTAATTAGTTGTGCTTTTACAATGATGGGTAAATGTTAAGATATCTGATGAATGATTTGGTCCATACTATTAGTGCTTGCTGATGGTAAGTTGTTGTGTATAGTTAGCCTGGGCCCTGTCATTGGATATAGTTCGGTTGCATTCCACTAGTTAAGTTGCGCCGTTGTTAGGTGTTTAATGAGTGAATGCAATTTGAAAATCATAAGGATCCTTTGAAGATTGCATCATTTCTTGCAACATTGTGGGTTTCCTATCCTAGTGAAACATGGAATGGTTTATTGAAAGTATTTGTCTATCTGCAACATTTTACCCCATTGTGACTGTCACTTAGGATCTTTTATCTGTTCTCTCTCCTTTTCCTTTGCATCTTATTGATATCAAGTTTGTTAGGTTAGGTTATAAGCAGTATTTCATTGCCCATCTGCTAGAAAATTTCAAACTTTACAATCTGAACCACTAAGGTTTCTGCATATACATTGCTGCCATCTTCCATAAACCCTGCATTTCGTGTAAGACCCCTTGTTGGCACAGCTAGACATTCCACTGAAGTTATTCCATGCAAGATAATACCTAGCTATATTATCCTTGGAGTAGTCTTACCTAGGGTAGGATACTTTTCAAGAGAGGTGTGAAACCAGCAATCACACTTGCGTTGTTGTGTGCTAAAACACTCATCAACACATATGATCTTAGCAAAGTCATGAAGATGATAAAATGCGTAAGGAAGGTGCTTATAGGTAGCACAAGGGTATGCTAGATTAAGAGATAATCACAATTATATACAAGTCGATATATGAAAGCATACAGGTGTTTGGCAAGTGTAGAAAAAATATCATAAATCAAATGTGGTAATAGCAAGTGCCATGAAGTATTATACATAGTGCAAGAGTTGTTTTGTCAAACCAAAAGAATGAATGATTGTAGGTTTATCTTGAAGAATCATTGATAAGGCTTTGGAAGCTTTTAAGGAAATTTAAATGGTAGGAGTAAAACTAGATTCGACATCCTAAGCCGACATACTCACTGCATGCACCATTTTTGAATCCTAAGGATGGTATGATCATCTGATGAAGCATTCAAAGGAAATATTATCAAATGAATGAAGAACAAAAACCTAAACACCATGCATGCAAAAAATATTAAAGCATAACATGGAATGAAAACTGTTAACAAAAGCCAAAAGAGATTCAATCTCCAGGAAAGCCACGATTACAAGATAAACACAAATTTTGAAAACACAAACCAAGCTTTGAATGAAATCTAAACAATGGCGAAAAGCACAAAAGAATAAATAATCTGAATTTCATAGTTTAAAAATAAATCCCATTGAAATTCAATTATTTACTATAGAAATACAAGAAGATTTTCCTAAATAATAAGCACGTGGATTATTGTGTTTTTTCTCAAATCTTCTTTTTCCACCAAATCTACTTTTTTGGTCTCCTAGCTTTTTCTTCCTTTTTCCCTGCATCCTTCTCTCTATTTTACTTTCCTATTTAAAAGATTTCACTAACAGAGAGCATAAAATAGTAAAAACATTAATTACCATTTTCCCACTTTCCCACTCAACCCATTATTTTCTAATTTTAGCCCCCATTTAAAATAACTTACAAAATAGAAACTCTCATGAAATAATTTAAAATGGTTCCCTACTCAATTATTTTCAATAACACATTAACTATAATTAAAAAGGAATTAATAAAATATTAATACATTTGCTTGAGCATGCAATAATATTTTAATCTATAAAAAAAGACTAGTTTCTTTGAATAAATTATTTAGTCTAAAACACAACAATATTTCGACACACTCAAACACACATACATTTAAATTATTTAATCATCTAGGAATAAAAATCATTTTCCTATGTGCGTGTGTGAAAGATTTTCATCACTGCCATTCGCTTCTTGATGACTATACTCACTCTCCCCGATGATACTCTCTCTATGAGAGAGTGTCGATTATCCTTGTGCCACTCATTAAAACAACATAAGATAATTAGTCCTCGTCAGTAATAAAAAAAATAATCAGACAATAATAAATTTCAATATAAAATAATTGAAATTCACAATAATCAAATATTGTTTCCCAACACTTCAAAAGGTCTATTATCAAAATAATTAACAATAATTTAATATTGTTCCCAAACATAGCATTAAATTATAATAAGTATCAGATAATTAAGTCTTAATAGAATGGGTTGTGACATCAATTTAATTCATGTTGTTCTCCTCCACATCCTTCCATTGGTCAAACATCTATATATTTCCCCCACACTCAAGGTGAAGCATCAAATCTGATAACGAAGACCATAGCTAAAGCAACATCTAATGACCAATGAAAACATATAATCTGGCAAGGCATATATACATCCTATAATTACATCATGTCATAATCAACTCAATATAACCTTTGATCAATCATAAGAAACATCAGGACAAGGCAATACTTATCACATAGGTAGGAATTATAATAAACATGTGATAAGGATCATAAAAATATAAGCATGATAAGGATCATGAACATGTAGGTATGCAATCATAATAAATACATGCAATGAAAAACATAATATCATAAGTATGAAACATAGGAAGCATGGGAACATCATGAATCATGTCATATAGGAATATATGATCTAACAAGGAATATGGGAAAACATAAGTGGTAAACATATAATACATGACATAGAAGTCAAACATGACATAAAAGGAAATCATGGAAGCTAAATAAGTGATATAAGAAAGCATGGGAGCTAAACAAGTTACATAGGAAAGCATATGAGCTAAACATGTAAAATATGAAAGCATAGAAGCTATACATGTAGTAGAAGAAAGTATGAGAGCTAAACAAGTAATATATAAAAGCATGGGAGATAAACAAGTAACATAGGAAATCATGAGAGATAAACATGGGATAATTTAAGGTGCCTCTAAATAGGGAAAATAAAGCATGAAACATAATATAGAAGGTGAAATGAGAATAGGAGATGCACAAAATATGGTGCATAGACAAAAGGCCAAGTGTAAAGACATACAAGATAAATGGAAGAATAAGCAAGGAGAATCACAACATACATGTATAAGAAAAAGGCCAAAGTGTAAGAACACACAAGGAATAAGAGACATCAACAACACAAAACATGTTCAAAGCCACTTGTGTCAACATGCACCACTAAAGATGTATTTGTATCATCCACATGCTAACTAGGAACACGGAAGCAACACAAAATAGAAAACTAAGAAGGGAAAATAAAAGCGCAAAATGTTACACGTGGTAAGATCTATAAGCGAGACTATCTAATTAATGGGTTCAACCCCATCAAGTGTGTCTATAATATGCTTTGAAAATATATCACTGAAATCAATGCCCCACAAGACTATCCGTGACTATGATATATTGTACCCCTATGACCAATAATGTAATGTAAAGATGTAAATTTTGATGCATGATTAGAAAAAATAGATATATGTTATATATTTCTCTTTTGTCTCATTTGTAACCTCAACATATGGTGTTCTATGATCAATAAAACCTATAGACTGGATAACATTAGAAGGATCTTCTTCATGTTAGTTGACATGATTGTTCTCAACTTGTATCATCTCCTTATCCATAAGATCTTGAATTTGATGTATCAATCCATAGAATGTGTTAGCTCTCAAACATGTATCTCTACAAATCCTAAAGGTAAACACAAAACTTAAGGTTGAGGAAGGTCATCACAAGCTAAAGTGTGGGACTTGTGATTATATTATGGCATGAGTCGACTAATGCTTATGAGTGGATAAACTCACCTTCATCTTTAGGCATCTGCTAAGCTAAGGGGGGTGTTCCTTGAGGTCTTAATAACAAGATAATTAAAGGTAAATGAAAAATTAGACATAAGGTCTTAACAACTATACCTAAGGTGCTATGAATCCCTAAGGTTGTCACTAAATTTGTGTCAGTACTAGCTACAAACAAACCTAGACAAGACCTCCAAAAAGTAGATAAAATTAATTCTTATATATGCACCATATGTTACTTCAATTATACACCCCTACAAGTGAATCCACTTAACCATGTATACACACATACAAGAAAGAGACGGGAAATCATGATCCTCTAGGATTTATCAACTTGGGATTACATAAAGTATGGCATGAGCTGTATTACTAGATCATAATAGCATTGGATAAATATAATCTATTCCTCCACTAACAAGAAAGAGTTACTCATAATGAAATGTGTTAGACCTCTCACCAATCAGACTAGTGCCTTATCTATTGGGAAGTTGAGTCAAATCTTACAAGGAATAAGAGAGCATACATGTAAATCAACAATGGAACCAAGCTTGCATAAGCATATAAAAATTGAAAGATCAAGGAAATCTACAAATGAACATGCTTTAGTAATCTATCTTGTAACATGCCTTCTCATAATACTCGGATTTACACACTATAATTACTAGAAAGGTAAATGAACATAATCGTCATAAACATTTGTTTATAAACATATAATTTTTGCATAATAACAAGGAAATAATAGCATATCTTTTCTAAATATTTTCAAAACTTGAAAATTACAACATATTCAAAAATAGCATTATAGTGAAATCTTTCACTTTATATTTACAATGTTTTTCTCTTAGCAATAAGAATAATTTTACATAAATTTAACTATCAAAAGTCATATCATAAAATATACTGCATCTGGAATCTTGATGTCTATTTTATAAATCTCAGCTTGTCTTCTGCTTGGGAGGGAGAGCATCACCTGAGCGCTTTACCTCGAACCATAGACCGGTAGTCTCCCACACACCTTCCTTCCTGGAAGTGGCCCTACCCTTCACGAAGAGTATAGATATAAGGAATCAATAGGTTTTTTCCATCTAATTTTCTAGTGTTCTGTCCTACATAACCAACATGGTCATACAACTATAGACTCCTTCTAACTAAGTACGACACTCCTGGATGGTTATGCAAATCTGGAGCACAGTGAAATGACTAATGCATGTAGAGATGGATGCATTACTTTGGCCAAAGATTCAATATAAATAGACATTCACAATGAATGTAGTCACATGAGTTCACACACCTCTAACTTGACTTAGAAATTATCTCATCCTACAGTGAATTTAGTTTGACTAATACTAGTCATAGAGTGACTTGACTAAGTTTCACCCATAGTCCACCCGACTTAGATTTTTATTCTCGAATTCTAGAGTACAATACCAAGGATGGTTCAAAATGAGGACATAGTCTTTCGAAAAGCCTCTTATTGCAACTTGCAACATTGAATATGTGACTTCCTGTCACTCTACACGTTGTTTCAAAATTTTATATTCTTGTTTTTGGTGTCTATTATCAATGTAGAGAATAATTATATCAGTAGCTTCTTAATTCATCCAAGGTACTTACCTTGGTCTAAGGATTCTCATTTAATCCTCGTCAACAATAAATATATCTGGTTTAAGTTAACAACATAACCCATTTACATTTACTAAACATGTTTGGGTTACTCTTAGAGGTTTATCTTCTCTAGAAACCCATCATACAAAATAACATTTAAACTCTTGTCTATGTAGGTAAAAAGAATATCTTGGCATACCATCATAATAACCAACTCTACTACTCAAATTTCATTTAGAGTACTTTCCAATCAAGGCCAAGTGAATGTAATCGTATGACATGGTTATATCCACCACTAGTCCTCCTTAGACTACTATAATATTGGTCGTCTTAGTATTATAATGTAGCACAAAAGTGACTATTAAACAAAGTAATACATGTTCATAATAAATATTATTCTTCTCTCAAACTGATATCTTGTAATATGGGGCTCGAGAGCCTAATATCTTGTAATATGGGGCTCAAGAGTCTAAGTCTTGACTCATTATTCTGCCAATATCATTCTTCTTTACTAACACAGGTGAGTTTTCTTCGATAAGAAATAAGATAAAGAATCTACATCAATATTTTAGCATTATCTCATGCATTTATAAGCAGATGATAACACTAGAACCTTCTAGTTGACAGCTAGATTGTTGGGATCCTTGATACACAGAAAGGTTTAATAATCAATATAATGGCTTCAATATACGCCAATACTGTTGTTTTAACACTGAACCAGTCAAGAGTATTGTTTTACTTAGACTGTGGGTATAAAAACCTGTGGCAAGAGAAGTCTCTTATAGTAACAAATAATTTCTTATCTTTTCACAAAGGAAACTCTTGGCTTTTGTTTTGTCTAACATAAGTTGTTGTTATTGATAAGATTTTTATGGAAAATAGTTTAATATGTTACTAATGTCCTGTGAGTATCGACCCATTATTACTAGTTTAAAAATACACAGTATAAGGTTATTAGCTTGCATAGGCACCAGATAAACACCACTGTATATACATGCATCGATGGTAAAGATGAATAAAGACATGCTTCAACAATAGAGATAAATGAAGACATACTTCAAACAAAGCTTCAATTGAAACTTATGTATATATAAATGTACCTGTATAAGGTTCGGTCACAGACCCTATCCAGCTTTGAATCTGTCTCTGTTGTTATTGTTTCAAGACTTATCGTACTCTCTGTCTTTCTACACTCTAGAGTCTCCTTTTGTTTTTCTCTGCCCGTAGTCTTACTAAACTGTTGAAGGTTGTTTCTAACACTTAATATACTTCCTGCACCCGCAGGGATAACTTCCCAGGCTCCTATGAAATCTCCCTAAAAAAAGGACATGCAAATGTGGAGATGTTTTGTCTTTGCAAAGATCACTCTGAACCATTGATGGTTTTCCCCACTCTCTCCACATTATTGTGGAGTATGGAGTCATGCACCACTACGTGAACGTAGTGGCTTACCATCAATTGCAAGCTTATCACAAAATGATAAGAACTTAAGATTTAAACAAACAAATACACTTTTACAATATATATAGATATAATTAATATACAAATAAATAAACATAACATATTTCAATATAGTGGTAGCATTACCACCATTACAAATGTTGGTATAAGTCATTTGACAAGGTGCGAGTATGGGGTTGAGGTTTTATCCTCCCTTACAACCTTGCACTGACATCAACATAAACAAATAGGTAATCACTAGAAAATATATAGGAAAGTTCCAACATGGAAAATTGTCAAAATCTTAACAACATTAATATTTTTTGAATAACACTTTATCCATATCAAACAAGGTCTAACGTCAAGAAAACCTTTCCTAAACGGTTGATCGACAATTGTTGAGACAAGATGGACTAAAAAAAAGAGTCAGTTACTGCTTACTCGTCTCATGAGAGTTCACTAATTATACAACATAAGACTCAAATGGAAAAACCTGTTCCTTTCCAAACATCTATTCCCTTCTCTCTGATGATGCTCTCCCTCTTTTCTTGGAGGTGGAAATCTATTTCCTGGTTGCAACTCACAGTCACACAAGCTAGGATTAGTGTATCATTAGTAGATCCTTATACATCATAATTAAATAATCTCAATAACATTTAATCACATGTCAAATTCTATGCATTTAATCATAACCAATAAATCATTGATTTATCCTGACGTTTTCTCTAAACGTCAAATAATTAATCCATGATAATTTATCTACTAATTACATGCAAGTAAAAGTAAAGCATAGTCAAAGTTTTGGGATGTGACATATCACAAATTAGTAATATCTCACATGCCATAAGAAAAGACCATCACAAAGATTTTTTTAATGCATTAAATTAGAAATTAGGCTTGTAGGGATACAAATCATTGTGCTTTTGCATTAAATTAGCAATCAATGTAATCCCACATAACAACTAACACACCAAAAATAATGAGAAATAGAGCATAAATGTCATGGAGGACTTGTAGAAAAGAAAGTTCAGCCTTGAGAGCACCATAGTTGGCATATTGAATGCATCTAGGCAAGTGAAAAGGTCCCAAATAAATGTCTGCATGCCTCTAGACCATCCTTGAGAAGAGATGGAGCCACTTTTAGCAAACACATGGCCCAGTAGAGTTACAATACATCTGCACACCTATACATACTCATCAAACAAGTAAATCCATGGCCACGAGTGATAAATAAACATCCATAGGAAAAAAAAAGTCCACCTTCATCCTCCTCAAACCCAGCTAACAGCATTTAGGCTAAGACACAAATCATAATGGTGTATATTCTTTCAACATTGCATAGGGTGGGATATAGTGTTAACCAATTCAAACTATGCATTAGATCCATGGTATAGAGATTGTTGGTGCTTAGCAACGTTGATCAACAATTCATATAATATGCCATGCAGACCCAAGAAGCATGATGAAGTTACCTAAGAAACTAAACCCTACCAAAGAGAACATACAGTACCAATAATAAGCTACCACATAGGAGTACAAGTCACCATGATAGGCACTTGGCCCCGCCATAGCCAAAGGTGACATGTGGTGGGCAAATAAATTGCTACCTAGTCCACCAAATCCATTGTGAGAATTTGTGAAAATCCATGCACCTATTGAAAAGATGTAATGGGCCCCATCTGATGCAGGAGCATCCTTGGTTCAAGAGAAATCTTTCGTCAACCAAAAACATTTGCATTTCAGTTCTTTCCTTTTCCAGTTCAGTTCAGGCAGTTCAATCAGAAGCAGTTCTCAACTTGTGGTCTGGTTTTGGCATTTCACATCTTGTGGATCTGGACTTAGCACCTACATTCATTCATCTACATCATATCAAGAATTTAGATAATTTGGATCAGTTACCAAAAAGATATCGCTATCAGAAGTTGATTGTTTTCTCAGAGCAGAGCATTCTATCAGTTCCTAATAATCAGTTGAAGGAGAAGGCTTGCAGATCGTTCCTTAACTTGCGGATCTCATTGACACATCATTCAATGTTCTTTGGTTCATGGCCAACCTTCCCCAAGGGTCCATACATTGTTCCTTTCATTTGAGGAAGTGTTATATGCATTTAGGTTTGACCTATCTGTGAACACGTTACAGCTCTTCATTGGAGTTTGTGACCTTCCTTGGCCGACGCAAAGGAATCTATTGGTCTGGAAATGATATATAAATATGTAATAGATCCCTAGGAAAGTAGTTAGGAAGTTATCAAGTTCATGATATAGTGATAGTTGATAATTCAGATTTTGTGTGAAGGGAGCTTCAAATCCTTATCTTGCACATGTATGTAATCAGGCCTCTGAGCCCTAATTATAAGCCCGCATGTTGCCAGCGGATCTCTATTTTGAATTCTATGATATACTGAATGACTAAATCTGCATTTTCTTCATTTCTTTGAGTTGTTTCCGTTGTGTTTACTCATGTTGCACAGTCCAGATAGTTCATTCTGTGAACCCTCCTACCATGACTGCACCAAGTGGTATCAGAGCAAAAGTTTGAATCTTGGAAAGTGAAAGTTTGATTCTTTGGAGCGAATTGGCGAAGGGGATTCAATAAGATCTTGTTGTGAGAAGATCACCAATTTGAGGCAGATTACTTGTGCACAACCGATCACCAATTGAGAGGCAGTTGTTGCTTGTAGCCCGATCGTCGAACCTGAGGCAGTTTACACTTGATCCTAGGAAGATGTCACCGCGAAGAGTTCCTCCTATTGGTACAATGGCTAATAGAATGGATGAGATGATGGAATTGATGAGAATAATGTGAATTCATTTGGATGTTGTTGAAGAAGATAGGCGAAGAATATTGACACCGAGACGTAATGTTGAAAGTGACAATGAGGAAGAATTTCAATCTGTGGAACATACTAGTGAAACCCTAGAAGGTGATGAAGAAGAAGAATTAGATCAGATAAAGATGTTGAAAGCTATTTCAAAGATTGAAAAGAGACCTAGAGTTGATGTTCCAAACTATATTGGTAACTTGAATGTTGAAGAGTTGATTGACTGGATAAATGATATGGAAGAATACTTTGAATATGAGGAGATTCAAGATTCAGAGAAGGTGAAATTTGCAAAGACAAAGTTGAAAGTGTTAGACTTTAGGGCACACAACTGAGGGGGGGGTGATTTAGTTGTGCAAAACTTCTTTCCAATGACACACTTAAATCCTCTTAGTGATTAGCAGTATATTAATCATGAAACATAATGCACTTAAATCAAAAGCAGAAACATATCAACACATAAGACACCAAGATTTTGACGTGGAAAACCCGGTTAAGGGAAAAACCACAAGGTGATTAACCCAAGATTGTATTCTCTGTTAGAAGAATAGATAGAACAAAATGGCACATGCCAATTAGGGCTCACTGCCCGAGCACACTGCTCACAAGAGGCTCACTGCCTACAAGAGACACACTGTCTACAAAGAAATAAGTATCACCTACTTGAACTAGAAAATAGCATCTTCACCATGCTTGAATCAGTTTGATTTGAGCCCAATACTTCTGCTCTGCCTTTCGCTCTCCTCCTTGCTACCACACCCTCATCTCCTCAAAAGACAACATTGAAATGACTTCGCAATCCTTTATTTATACAAGACATCAACTTAGGAATAATCATCTAAGTTAGCAAACATCTATAAGAACATCCGCAAGATCTGTAACTCATCCGGTTGGCCAGTCTCAGGAAGAACACCATCATCTGAAAGTTATTCTCCAATTGCGGGCTCCAACTCCAATGCGAACCACCAACATGAACTGGACACAATCCAGAGATCTCCACAAAATTGCCTGAAACACCAACAACATCCACACTTTATCTGCTTACTGGAATCCTTCTCTCCTTCATCTGGAACCTTAAGAACACAGTCTGTCATCACTGTCACAGAAGAACAGATGCTTCCAGACCTTTAAGCCATGAACCAAATGAGTTAACACTTCACAAAGACTTCCTTAACACTTCCTCAAATCCGTAGAATAGGACAATGCATTTCCGGATCTCACCGGACCTATCTGTGTTACTCTGTCACCTCTGAACACCTGCTGGAACCAGTTTTACTTGATCCGCCACACCTTCTTCAAATCTTCATGTGGACCTCTGAAATCTCTACTAGACCACTTTAAGACACATATCTACAAACCCTTTAATCCTCATCCTTTGATCCGCATCCTATCTTGGACTTTTGCCTTACTGTCATCATTGTTCCTGATTGAGACTAATTTTCTTAATTTCCTTAGCTCATGGCTCATCCAATCCCTTTCATCAATGCAATAGGAGTATGTTGTCATCAATGACAACACCAGTTAGATCCATACTTGCAACAATCTCCCCCTTTGTCATTGATGGCAACATATGATGTGAAAAACCATCAAGACAAAAACTTCTCCTTACTGTCACAACTCCCCCTATCAGCAACAATCATTCACATGTCTTTTCTTTCTTTATTGCTCCCCCTTTGATCATCAACCACTTGTTTTTCACATGTCTTCTCTCCCCCTTTGACATCAATGGCAAAGGGCTCATACTTGCAACTTCAGCTCTAAAAACATACCAGCTTCTCCCCATGAGTGGCAGCTCCCCATCATCAATCCGGATCACAAGATATGACTATGATATCCACTGGACTGATGCACATCAGTGCACCTTAGTTCATCATCGGAGGGGCAGTAACCCCTAACTTATCCCTAAGATACTCAAAAGAGTCCTTAGGTAGAGGTTTAGTAAAGATATCTGCAATCTGATCCTTAGAAGGTACAAATTCCAATCTAACTTCATTCTTGTGCACTTGCTCTCTTAGAAAATGAAACTTGATAGATATATGCTTAGTCTTTGAATGCAACATCGGATTCTTAGATATATTTATTGCACTTGAATTATCACAGAAGATTGTGATAGGTTCCTCATACTCTACTTTGATATCTCTTAGCATCTGCTTCATCCACAGAACTTGAGTGCAACTACCTGCTGCTGCAATATATTTTGCTTCAGTTGTGGATAGAGATATTGCCTCTTGTTTCTTGCTTAGCCAAGAAACCAACCTCTTTCCCAAAAAGGATGCTCCACCACTGGTACTCTTCCGGTCATCCACATCTCCTACCCAATCAGCATCTGTATATGCATGAAGAGAGAAATCATGATCTCTAGGATACCATAGACCATACTCAATTGTCCCTTTTAGATATCTAAAAATCCTCTTGATTGCCATGACACGAGATTCTCTAGGATCAGCCAGAAATCTAGCAACAAGACCAATAGCCTACATTATGTCTGGTCTAATTTGAGTGAGATACAATAGTCCTCCAATCATTGACCTATACTTTGTCTGATCAACTTTACGAGAATTATCATCTTTGCTCAATTTACATCCGTTTGCCATGGGAGTGTTCATTGGTTTTGAGTCTTCCATCCCAAATTTCTTCAACAATTCTTTCACATATTTAGTTTGAGAAATGAAGATTCCTTTCTTTGTTTGAGTGATTTGTAGACCCAAGAAGAAATTCATTTCACCAAGCATGGACATCTCAAACTCACTTTTCATTTGATTTGCAAAAGTTTTACACATACTATCTCTTACTCCAAAAATGATATCATCAACAAACACTTCAACAATCAATATGTTTTCATGATCAATTTTGAAATACAAATTACTGTCCGCAGTACCTTTGTTGAAACTAATCTTCAGAAGATGTTTATCCAATCTTTCATACCAAGCTCTTGGGGCTTGCTTCAGTCCATACAGTGCTTTCTTCAACTTGTAGACCATATTACCATGATCAGACAATTGAAATCCATCCGGTTGCTCAATGTACACTTCTTCCAAGTCACCATTTAGGAAGGCAGACTTGACATCCATCTGATATACTTTGAAATCCTTGAAGGTAGAAAATGCAAGAAATAATCTAACTACTTCAATTCTTGCCACCGAAGCAAAAGTTTCTTCAAAGTCAACTCCTTCTATTTGAGAATAGCCCTTGCAGACCAAACTGGCTTTATTTCTGATTACTTCACCAATTTAATTTAATTTGTTCTAGAAGACCCATTTGGTTCCAATCACATTCTTGTTTCTAGGTCTGGGAACAAGATCCCAAGTGTGATTTTTCTCAATTTGCATCAACTCTTCCTCCATTGCTTTGGTCCAGTTTTCATCATTGCAGGCTTCATTTATTGTCTTAGGTTCAATTTTTGAAATCAGACAATACTCATCTGAATTTTGAGCAATTCTTCTTCTAGTTTGCACACCTTTGCTTTTGTCACCTATGATCTGATCTTCAGAGTGGTTCAGTCTTACATACCTTGGAATTTTGAGAGTTTCTTGCACTTCTGCTTCTTGATCAAGCTCATTCAGACTTATCTCTTCTTCCTGATTTGTCGGATCAGTTTGAATCTAATTTTTAGAAGAGGTTTGGGCTTCTTGAATCAGAACACCATTCTGATCATCTTCATCATATTCATAAAACCTTGAGGGTTTCTCAATTCCCTCATCAACCTTCACATTTGTACTTTCTATTATCTTTCTCAGTCTCTTGTTATAATACCGGTATGCTTTGCTTTGAGTAGAGTAACCCAAGAATATTCCTTCATCACTTCTAGCATCAAACTTTCCTAGATCATCTCTTTTAATGTAACATTTGCTACCAAAAACTCTGAAATACCTCACAGTAGGAGTGATGCCAAACCAAAGTTCATAAGGAGTCTTACTAGTATTGTTTCTAATTTGAACTCTATTGAGAGAATAGACTGCAGTGCTGACAACTTCTCTCCAAAAGATTTGAGGAACATTTGCTTCCATCATCATGGTCCTAGAAGCTTCTTGGATGGTCCGGTTCTTTCTTTCCACTACTCCATTCTACTGTGGAGTCCTAGGAGCAGATAACTGTCTTTTTATTCCATATTTCTCACAGAACTCTAAGAACTCACCGGATGTGAATTTCCCACCTCTATCAGACCTCAGACATTTCAGTTTTAATCTGGTTTTATTCTCTACCATAGCCTTGAATATTTTGAATTTCTCAAGAGCTTCTGATTTCTCTTTTAGAAAGGTTACCCACATCATCTGAGAATAGTCATCAATTAGTAACATGAAGTATCTATCACCTTGCACACTCCTGGTTCTTGCCGGACCACAAAGATCAGTATGAACTAAGTCCAATAATCTGGTAGAGAACAGTTCCTTACTCTTGAATGTGACTCTGCTCAGCTTACCCAACTGACATTATTTACATAAGCTATTTGTAGGTTTCACCAATTTTGGAGATCTCTTACAGCTTGAGTATTACTTATCTTGATGATATTATCAAAATTCACATGACACATTCTCCTATGCCATAACCAACTTTGATCAACTTGAGGAAATAAGCAACTCTTACTAGTACCAACCAAGTGGAAGATATTACCTTTAGTTTGGGTACCGGATGCAATCTCTATTCTGAAACTTTCAAAGATCTTGCATTTTCCATTCTTGAACTGGCGATCATAGCCTTTGTCCACCAATTGTCCAACACTGAGAAGATTGTGCTTCAAACCTTCAACATATAGTACATTACCGGTTTTGTTCCTTCCATCAAAAGAAATAGTTCCTCTTCCTCTGATTCTACTAGCAGAATTATCACCAAACTTTACCACTCCTCCTTCATACCTTTCCAAATCTATGAACTTATTTTTGTCACCTATCATATGGTGAGAGCAACCACTGTCAATGACCCGGTCATCCTTTTCTTCAATTTGAGTAGCCAGAGCACTTTCTATACCTTTATGATTGACATATTCAGAGGATAATGGTTCTTCTTCCTTGATGGCAATAAACACTCAATCACTTCCAGATTTGTTTCTTGTCTCTGATTCATCATCTGTCACTCCTTCATTATCATCTTCTTCATGAACATAGTAGCAATTCTTTTGGAACCTTGATCTGTTAGGATTTGGCCTTGAAAATATTTCCAGACACTTTGAGGCAAAATGACCAATCTTATTGCAGTTAAAACACTTAAAAGGCAATCTTCCTTCATACTTACCGGATCCTCTTGGTAGTCTCTTTGCAATAAGGGCTTCAAGCTGAGCAGTTTCTACTTCTTCTTCTTCCAAATCTTTTCTTGCTTTTTCATACCATGATGGCTTCCTTGATGAATTCTCTCCCGAATCAAACCTTTGTTTACCTTTAACAGAGGCATTGGCTTTGAATGCAGATTCAGTCTTGGGGGGGTCATCTCCAAACTCTATCATTTCAAATGCAACCAATTTTCCAGCCAATTGATCTCTTGTGACAGTTGTATGGGCTCTGAATTCTTCAATGGTAGCAGCCTTGATTTTATAAGAGGCAGGAAGGGATCTGAGAATTTTTCCAACAATCTCATCTTCATCCAAGACTCCACCAACATTTCTAATTCCACAAACAAGCTCATTTACTCTTGGCATAAAAGTGGTGATGTTTTCATCTTCTCTCATCTTCAAATTTTTGAATTTTCCTTTTAGACTTTGTAACCTTGCACATTTAAAATACTTGTCTCCTTCATGCAAAAGTTCCAAATTTTGCCAAATCTCAAAAGCAGTTGGTAGGTCAATAACATTTGAGAGCTCTGAATCAGATAATGTGCTTAGAAGAGCCTCTATAGTCTGCAGATTGTTTTCAGCATCTGTGATTTCATTTTGGGTTTTCAAACCACCCTGTGGGGGTACATACTATGTTGTAGCCATGGTCCAATATGCCATTCCCATACATCTCAAGTGACATTTCATACGACCTTTCCAGAGATTAAAGTTGGTTCCATCAAACTTAAGACTATCCTTCTTGTAAGACGACATCCTGGATCTCCTCAAGCATTTAGCTTCTTTTAGAAGAACTTGGCTCTGATACCAATTGTTAGACTTTAAGGCACACAACTGGGGGGGTGAATCAGTTGTGCAAAACTTCTTTCCAATGACACACTTAAATCCTCTTAGTGATTAGCAGTATATTAATCATGAAACATAATGCACTTAAATCAAAAACAGGAACATATCAACACATAAGACACCAAGATTTTGACGTGGAAAACCCGGTTAAGGGAAAAACCACAGGGTGATTAACCCAAGATTGTATTCTCTGTTAGAAGAATAGATAGAACAAAATGGCACATGCCAATTAGGGCTCACTGCCTAAGCACACTTCTCACAAGAGGCTCACTACCTACAAGAGACACACTGTCTACAAAGAAATAAGTATCACCTACTTGAACTAGAAAATAGCATCTTCACCATGCTTGAATCAGTTCCATTTAAGCCCAATACTTCTGCTCTGCCTTTCGCTCTCCTCCTTGCTACCACACCCTCATCTCCTCAAAAGACAACATTGAAATGACTTCACAATCCTTTATTTATACAAGACATCAACATAGGAATAATCATCTAAGTCAGCAAACATCTATAAGAACATCCGCAAGATGTGTAACTCATCCGGTCAGCCAGTCTCAGGAAGAACACCATCATCCGGAAGTTATTCTTCGATTGCGGGCTCCAACTCCAATGCGGACCACCAACATGAACTGGACACAATCCAGAGATCTCCACAAGATTGCATGAAACACCAACAACATCTGCACTTTATTTGCTTATTGGAATCCTTCTCTCCTTCATCCGGAACCTCAAGAACACAGTCTGTCATCACTGTCATAGAAGAACAGATACTTCCAGACCTTTAAGCCACGAACCAAATGAGTTAACACTTCATAAAGACTTCCTTAACACTTCCTCAAATCCGTAGAATAGGACAATGCATTTCTGGATCTCACCAGACCTATCTATGTTACTATGTCACCTCTGAACACCTGCCGGAACCGATTTTACTTGAGCCACCACACCTTCTTCAGATCTTCATGCGGACCTCTGAAATCTCTACTAGACCACTTTAAGACACATATCTACAAACCCTTTAATCCACATCCTTTGATCCGCATCCTATCTTGGACTTTTGCCTTACTGTCATTACTGTTCCTGATTGAGACTAATTTTCTCAATATCCTCAGCTCACAGCTCATCCAATCCCTTTCATCAATGCAACAGGAGTATGTTGTCATCAATGACAACACCAGTTAGATCCATACTTGCAACAGAAAGGACATGCTACTATATGGTGGAAAGAAGTTTAGTTGGAAAGAAATAGAAGAGGAAAAGAAAAGGTTACAAAGTGGGACCGGATGGTGACAAAGTTGAAAAATTAGTTCATACTTGCTGACTATGAGTTGGAATTGTTGAAAAGATTGCAAAACCTGAGACAAAAGTAGAAATTTGTGAAGGAATACACTAAAGAATTTCATAAGATGATCATAAGAATAGGACATAGTGAAGCAAGCAAGGAGAAAGTGGCAAGATATATCAATGGACTGAGATTGAACATTCAAGAACTAAGTTTG
Organism: Cunninghamia lanceolata; assembly: GCA_027924645.1. Lineage (NCBI taxonomy): Eukaryota > Viridiplantae > Streptophyta > Pinopsida > Cupressales > Cupressaceae > Cunninghamia > Cunninghamia lanceolata. Next base: position 8,608,981 of record BSBN01000209.1, read on the forward strand.
GTAAGGATGACATCTTTGGAAGAAGCATATCAGTTTGCCCTGAAAGTTGAAGAAAAGATGAATAAGAAGCATGATCAGAGACAGAGAGGCAGAGGAGGTAAATTTTAGAGAGGAAGACCATTTTATGGATATGATAGATCATTTGTGGAATAGAACAAGTTTGACAGCCCAGTTAGAAGGATGACAGAGATAACAATGCTTAACGGAGAGATGACAGAATTGTTTATCAGAGAGGAAACCCTAGTGCATACTAGAATGAAGGATATAGAAGAGAAGGAAGAGGATTTGATAAGAAGACATTCAAGGGTACTTGTTTCAAGTGTGGAGGTGAAGGACATAGAGCATTTGAATGTAATCAGGGTAGTACAAGCAAGAAGACAGAGAATAGTGGGAGAGCAGCCTATGTTGAAGAAGAACATGTTGGATCACCTTGTTCTATTGGTAAACCTAAGAAAGGAGAATCATTGGTGATGAGGAGAGCATTATTTCAAGTGGAGACAAATGAGGAACCATCACAGAGGAAAAGTCTATTCAGAACTAAACGCAAATTAGAAGGTAGGTGTTGTAAAGTTGTAATTGATAGTGGTAGTTCAGATAACCTAGTTTCAAAAGAGATGTTGACTAAGCTAAAGTTGGAAAGATTGAAACACCCTAAGCCCTATCAGATAGCATGGATTCAAGATGATCATAAGTTATTAGTGAGTGAACAATGTTTGGTGAAATTTCATATTGGATCTTATCATGATGAAGTCTTGTGTGATATTATGCCTATGGATGTTTGTCATATCTTGTTGGGTAGACCTTGGCAGTATGATAGAAAAGCTATGCATGATGGGAGAAAGAATACATATACTATAACAACAAATGGGAAAAGAATTACTTTGATTCCTTTAGAAGATGATCCTAAAGATGTGGTATGTGGGAATGCTAGAATCTATTTGGTAGATGGAAGGAAATTTTTGGATGGTTTGAAATAGGAAAGTACGTGTTATGCCTTGATTCCTAAGAAGCCTGAGGTGGTGAAGAAAGAAACTGAACCGGATGAGATAAGAGAGGTGCCGACAGAAAATGATGACATCATATCAGATAATGTACCTGATGGATTACCACCTATAAGGAGTATCAGCCATCACATGGACCTTATACCAGGAGCAAGTTTGCCTAACAAAGTAGCACATAGAATGACACTGGTAGAGAATGAAGAACTGAATAGATAGATACAAGAGTCGTTGGGAAAGGTTTGATCAGAGAAAGCTTGAGTCCTTGTGCAGTACCTGCAGTTCTAGCACCTAAGAAGGATGGAGAATGGAGAATGTGTATTGATTCCAAAGCAATAAACAAGATCACAGTTAAGTATAGATTTCCTTTACCTAGGATGGATGATATCATGGATTGTTTAAGTGGAGCAAGATATTTCACAAAAATAGACTTGAAGAGTGGATACCATCAAATCAGAATCAGAGAAGGAGATGAGTGGAAGACTACTTTTAAGACAAATGAAGGATTGTATGAGTGGTTACTAATGCCTTTTGGATTGACAAATGCACCGAGTACTTTCATGAGGTTGATGAATGAGGTCTTGAAGAAATTATTAGGTAAGTTTGTAATTATGTACTTGGATGATATTCTGATTTTCAGTAGGACCAAAGAGGAACATTTGTTGCATATTAGATAGTTTTGCAGAGGTTGAGAGAAGAGAAATTGATGATAAACATCAAGAAGTGTAGTTTCATGAAGGAAGAATTGGTATATCTGGGATTTGTGATTTCTGCGGAAGGATTGAAGATGGACCCTGAGAAAGTGAAAGCAATTGTTGAATGGCCTACACTGGAGAGCATTGGAGAGGTCAGATCACTTCATGGTTTGGCTAGTTTCTACTAGAAGTTCATCAGAAATTTCAGTTCAATTTGTAACCCTATGACAGAAACAATGAGAGGTGACAGAAAAGATTTCAAGTGGACATCAGGAGCAGATAAAAGTTTTGAGTTGTTGAAGCAGAAAGTAACAGAGCAACCTATTTTGGCATTACCGGATTTCAATAAGGTATTTCAAGTTGATTGCGATGCTAGTGGAAATGCAATTGGAGCAGTGTTAAGTCAAGAAGGTAGACCTATAGCATATTTCAGTGAGAAGTTGAATGATGCAAGGAGAAGATATTTAGTTTATGATCAAGAGTTCTACGCCATAATTCAAGCCTTGAAGAAGTGGAGACATTACTTGTTGCCTAAGGAGTTTGGGTTGTATACAGATCATCAAGCTTTGCAGTATCTGAATAGTCAGGGAAAATTGAATCAGAGACATATGAGATGGGTAGAGTTCATGCAAAGTTATACTTTTGTGTTGAAGCATAGGAGTGGTAAATCAAATAAAGTTGTTGATGCCTTGAGTAGAAGAAGAAACTTGTTGACAGAGATGAGAGTTGAAGTGTTGGGTTTTGATGAATTAAAGAATATGTATGAGGGGGACACTGATTTTCCAGAACCTTGGAGAGCATGTAAGGAACCTATTGTGATAGATAGAAGTAAGTGGTTGGACTATTTCATTCAAAAAGATATGTTGTCCAAAGGAAGTCAGTTATGAATACCTAGAAGTTCAATGAGAGATAATTTGATCAAGGAGAAGCATAGTGGTGGATTGGCAAAACACTTTGGCATTGATAAGACAGTGGCTTTGGTAAGTGAAAATTACTTTTGGCCTCAAATACATAAGGATGTTTGGAGATTTGTGCAGAGTTGTAGAGTTTGTCAAGTTGCAAAAGGGAGTAGTCAGAACACTAGATTGTATAAACCTTTGACAATTCTGGAGAGACCTTGGGAAGACATAAGCATGGATTTTGTAATGGGATTACCTAAGACATAGAGAGGATATGATTCAATATTTGTAGTGGTTGATAGATTTTCAAAAATGGCTCATTTCATACCTTGTAAGAAAACAACTAATGCAGTGCATGTAGCTAACCTATTTTTCAAGGAGATTGTGAGATTGCTTGAACTACCTAAGAGTATAGTTTCAGACAGAGACACTAAGTTTGTTGGTTACTTTTGGAAGACACTTTGGAAGAAGATGAAGACAGATTTGAAGTTTAGTTCTACTTTTCATCCACAGACTGATGGATAGACAGAGGTAGTGAATAGGAGTTTGGGAAACTTGTTGAGATGTTTGGCTGGAGAGAAGACTGGAAGTTGGGACTTGATTCTTTCACAAGCATAGTTTGCATACAATAATTCAGTGAATAGGAGTACCGGAAGAACACCTTTGAGATTGTTACCGGAGTGAATCCTAGAGGAGTTGTAGAATTAAGAGATATCAGTACAGAAGATAAGAGGAGTGCAGAAGTAGAAGAATTTACAAATCATATGAAGACAGTGCATAATTAGGTGAAAAAGCATTTGGAGGACATGAACAGTAAATACAAAGAGAAAGTAGATGAGAAGAGAAGACAAAGAATTTGAAGTTGGAAATGAAGTGATAGTGTACTTGAGAAAAGAAAGATTTCCAGTTGGGACATATAACAAGTTGAAGATGAAGAAGTTTGGACCTTGTAGGATACTCAGGAAATTTGATTCAGGAAATGCATATGAAGTGGAATTACTGAAGACATTGGGTATTTCACCTATTTTCAACATTGCAGATCTTTACCAATATCATGAAGCAGAGTTTAGTGACAGCATGGAAGAAGACTTGAAGAAGCAATTACCACAACAAGCACCAGAACAAATTGAAGACATTTTGGACAGCAGAGTTGGACGCAGCACTAGAGGAAGGCAATACAAAGTACCTTGTGAAGTGGAAAGGCTGACCGGAAGAAGATTCATCTTGGATTTCTCAGCTAAGGTGGACCGTCTTGGTTCTCCCCTAGCCTCAACAAAGTGAGGGACTCACTTTTTCAATAACCCCAGATGTCTAATGCAGGAGGATCCTTGGTTCAAGAGAAATCTTGCATCAACCAAAAACATTTGCATTTCAGTTCTTTCCTTTTCCAGTTCAGTTTAGGCAGTTCAGTCAGTAGTAATTCTCAGCTTGTGGTCTGGTTTTGGCAATTCACATCTTGTGGATCTGGACTTAGCATCTACATTCATTCATCTACATCATATCAAGAATTCAGAGCATTTGGATCAATTACCGGAAAGATATCGCTATTAGAAGTTGACTATTTTCTCATAGCAGAGCATTCTATTAGTTCCTGATAATCAGCTGAAGGAGAAGGCTTGCGGATCATTCCTTAACTTGCAGATCTCATTGACACATCATTCAATGTTCTTTGGTTCATGGCCGACCTTCCCCAAGGGTCCGTACATCATTCCTTTCATTTGAGGAAGTGTTCTATGCATTTAGGTCTGACCTATTTGTGAACATGTTACATCTCTTCATTAGAGTTTGTGACCTTCCTTGGCCGACGCGAAGGAATCTATTGGTCTGAAAATGATATATAAAGATGTAATAGATCCTTAGGAAAGTAGTTAGGAAGTTGTCAAGTTCATGATATAGTGATAGTTGATAATTTGAATTTTGTGCAAAGGGAGCTTCAAAGCCTTATCTTGCGCATGTATGTAATCAGGCCTGTGAGCCCTAATTGTAAGCCCGCATGTTGCCAGCAGATCTCTATTTTGAATTCTATGATATACTGAATGACTGAATCTGCATTTGCTTCATTTCTTTGAGTTGTTTCCGTTGTGTTTACTCTTGTTGCACGGTCTAGATAGTTCATTATGTGAACCCTCCCACTGTAACTGCACCACCATCACATAGTAGATATGTGAGCATGAGAGCACAATTGCATAAATTTTGTAAAACTTGGATGGGATGTCAATTAAATGTCCCTATATGCAATGATAAGCCAAAAATATTTAGCCCAACATGGTACAATATTAGAGATTTCCATTGGCTTAACTAGAGTAAAGTAATAAGATTGTGTTCCAGATGTTGTTCCAATACAACATGTAGAGGATCCTCTAATGTAATGAATTCTCTAAATATCTTTGGTTTGATATGTGCAATATGATGATCATTAGGTACATCTTATTGTCCCCATTATCCAAATGTGTCAATGACATTAACTCATAAGGAGAAGTGCTAAAAATGCACTGATACTGAAAGGAAGCTAGGTGTGCGGAAATCGCTTCCTACACTAATCTAATGAGGGGACAAGAGTACAAATTCAAATTTATCCTAACTATTACAACAATATTAAACCATTAACATGAGATATTGCAGCAAACACATAACAAAGAAGGTGAGACAGAAAAAGAGAGACACAAGATATACGTGGGGAAAACCCTTATCGAGTGAAAAACCCCACACTCCAAAACCTGTAAAATGTATTATCAAAACAAAGATTGTTTACAACACACTTGCAATGCAAGCTCTTAGGAGTCTTTGACACTCATATCTGGAGACAAACTAGCAGCATAACAGTACCTATCAAACCTGTAATACATCTCCCTCTCCAAGCACCTGTTTATATAGAAAATACAAGGCAAAATTGGTCATATCTTGGGATGGGCGTCCAACTTGGACTCATGGCCTAAAACCCATGCCTAAGGACACTTGGTCAACATTGTAGAATGTGTCTAACACTTGTCCACAACTCCCATCCCAAAGAGGTCACCTATTTCCAAAATGGGCTATGACAGATGCTCTTATGGCACTTACGACTGTCATAGAATATGTCATAGCGATTACAACTTACAGTTGTAAGAGAATCTATCATACGCAGGCTATAAATAGCATATTCTCTTACTATTATCATTGGGAATTGCACCCATATGCAAATCTGGTTAAAGCATTGCAATTCCGTGTAACATGGGACTAATCTCAGGTTGTGGGTGCCCTATGACGAGATTAGACCTCCAGATTGTGGGTTGGTTCCCTTCAAATGTTCTATTGAGATGTATGTTTTAACTTTTTGGGAAAAGGAGAGAAAGAAACTAAATGAACTCTAAGTGTAAAAATGGTGATGCACCTGATATAGATAAAATAATGCAATCTGATTCACAATGCTTGCTCAGAAATATGACTTCTACACAATCCAGACTTGGCATAAATATCACAAAAGTGATTCTAAGGAAGGTTTGAAAATAGTTTTTTATGAAGGAAAGTACTTTTTCACAGCATAAAAAGACTATTTCTAGTTAACACAACCTAAGACCTATGATAAATTTATGCTTTAATGTCGTAAACAATGAGGTGAGACAATAATTTTGAAGGTTTAATAATAAAACATAGCAAAATTTCATCAAAATCACTTCAGCATTCAACACTAAAATGAAAGGTAATTCAACTGATCTAAAATAACAAAGGAAAGCTTTGCAAAAGACAAAAGATAACCTGTAACCTGCTGATCTCTCAATAAAACTGTAATAGTGAGCTACAAGAATTCTCCAATCTGTCTGAATCAGAATGAGAATCAAGAACCAGCAAAAATAGACTTTTGCTTTACAATAAATAGGCTTGCTCTCTCTAAGAGGCATGCAAAAAATAAGACTTGCAGATAACTGCTTCTAAAAATACTCATTCCCAAGCAACCTCTAAAATCCTCAAAATTAGGGTCTAAAACTACCTCAAATTGAGCAAAAATAGCTTCAATTTGGGCTTCTCCATGTGTTTGACCAAAATCTTGACTAAGGACCCTAAAAATACTCCTAAAAGTCATGCAAAACCTCCTAGGTGGCCTAGTTAACTCAACTAATCAATTTGCATGATTTTGCATGAGCAAAATTGATTGTGAGTAAATAATAAAGTTATAAAATATTACTCTATTATTGGTTACAACTTGTCTATTTTTTATTTTACAATTTGTGGAAAATAATAAAGTCATTTATAGAATATTACTTTACTATTTATTTACAATTAATTAATGTGTAAAATCATGCATGATTAGAAGAAAAAATAGTCCTTATTACTCCAATACATTTGCCTATTTTGCAAAAAAAATAGGACTTAGGAAAAAATACACATTTCCTTATCACTCCAATACATTTGTGAAAAAATAATCTCCCTCTGCAAGGAAAATAAAAGGACTAGTCACTCCTGTAGCACTTCATGCACAGAACAAAATTTGCATAAGTATCCACTTCTTAAATCTCCTTATATCCCCATATGCAATATTTGAAGTTAAGGAAAGAAAATAACTCCACCATGCAACTTGACCCCATGCATAAAAATCCATTATATGTTGCCTTTATCAATGGTGCCACCATGCAATTTCCATATCACCTATCATTCATATGCTACATCTCCTCCATGCATAAAGAAATTTACCCTTGAACCTCCATGTATTTCATATGCATAAAATATTGCATCATTATAGATGCTCACCTCAACTTATCTGCCACCCTTTGTAAACTTTGTATCCATGCACATCATGTCATAAAACCTACATCACCTTGGTTGTTAGCCACCATGCATAATATTGAGATCCATCCTTGGATGCTTGGGCATAGAAAAAGGACCTAAAGATGTATCTTGTTATGTCTCCACCATTCAACCACCAAGGAGATCCATCATGCATAGTCTTAAGGCTTGGAGCCTCCCCACATATTATATCGGCCTCTTGACTTAGAAGGAAATAACCTCCAAAAGGTTGTTGTCGGCCACTATGTGTTATGATTACTAGAAAGGTCTTGACCCTGATGGCAGATTTGGATAAGGTAATAATTTGGTTTTTTCTTTTTAGTCAAAAAACACACTTGAGTGAAAAGAACCTTCGATCAAAATAGGGAACCAACCCTAATTTTTTCTCATTCACTCATCTTTTTGGTTTCCTTCTTTTTGAGCTCTGAAAAAATGTTGGCCGAGGGTTTGAAGTTGCTCCATGGTGACTCTGGTTTTCTCCCTCACTGTTTTGAAGGCATCATTGTTGCCATGAACTCTTCACTAGCTGGAAAGAAGGTAACCTTTCTCTTGTGTGTGTTACAAATCTTTTGAATGCTATATCTTCTTTCACCTGTATGGCCATGGCCTTTTCACTTGTTATAACAGTCTTTATTGTTGTGCATTCTTTTAATGCCTTCATTCTTTCACCGTGTGATTTCCTTCTCAATGGTCTCCTCCTGCATATTGGGAAATTTGGGGCCACTGTGAAGCCGTGAATTTCCTTATTTCTTGACAACAATGAGGTGAGCACTTGCTATCCTCTCTGTAGTTTCATTCTTTTGATGTCTGACTCCTTTTTGCATGATAAGTTGTAGATGGTTGTGGGTATTGTGTTTTTTGACAAGAAATGCCAAGTCTCTATTGGCCATGGCTGTATCTTTCTTTTTATCTTGATGTGTCTTCATAATGCAGAAACCTGAGGCTTTTTGGAGTTTTGGGTTAGGGTTTCAAATTCTCTTGCATACCCAGAACTTCTACCTGCCATGGCTATGCTTGTCTTTGTCAATAGGCATAAAATTGTAACTCACCTAGAGGGTTTGTAAGTTATGAAGTTAGGGTTTCGACTTCAATATGCACAAAATTTCCTATAATGTTATGGCCACTATTTTACTTGATCTCCTCCTCTACTTTGTAAGAAATAAAAGAACTAGTGTATCTATGAAGAAATCCTGTGAATTTGGCATATGGTATACATTCCTTCTCATTTCTTGCTCTTCTCTGTAGGTTATGACTGTATTATGGCATCCTCTTTGAAATCTCTCTTTGAGCCTGCAAGAACATCACTTAGGGTTTTAATTTCTTAAGCATTGATGGTATATTACTTTTGTAACATCACTTTGACTATGCTTCTATCTCTTATTGTTGGCAGGAGTTAAGGGTTTTGAAGTTTTGGAAATGGGTTTTCTTGCTCTTGATCTACTTCTCTTAATATTTCTCACCTCCTTGTGACTGCCTCATACACATTTGCTGATGATTTACTTGCTTTACATCTCACTATGGCTAATGGCTAGAAGCATGTGTTAATCTCTGTCATGACAGTAGTCTTTTGATATTCTATATACTGGTTTGACATTTTACCTCCATCTGCACCATTATAGCAACATTTTACTTTCATTTGCACCATTATAGCGTAGCCTGTATCATACTGTAAGGCTCTTCTGTAGACTATCTTTTCAGATTGTATGAGTGTAAGGTTGATGAACTATGTGGTTGTATCATAATTTTTTGAATGTAGGACTGTCTCAGCTATAAATGGATGTATATCATGGTATATAGATTAGTTGTCTTCTTCTTCATTGTTATCTCTCAACTGTGTATTGGATAACATGCATTCTTGTTTGTTTCTTGCTATTTTTTCAAGGCTTAAGTAGCATAGATATATTTCTTTATTTCATCTCCTGTGATATGCCTTCGTGCATCCTTATATCTGTAGCTATCTTTTTTGCATATTTGTAATCCCTACCTATTCTGGTTGTTCATGTCTTTATCATTATTCATACTTCTCTGTAGGTGGGCAATGATCATTACTGTGTATCATGAATGCTTCCTGCTCATTTAAACCACTTCATAGGTCATTGCTATGCTTGATCTGGTGATGATGACTGTACTGGTGATGGAATGTGTTTTTCTTTATGTCATCATTATATATTTAGACTGCACCTACTCTTTGACTGCATCTTGCATGAATGCACTGTGTGCATCTACCTCTATGTGGCACTTCTTCTTGACTGCATGAATGTGTTCCCTCCTTACTGTGTTGCATACATTTTGTGTGCATCCTCTATAGCTTGTAACTCCATTCATAATTGTTGGCTATGTCTTCCTGCAACTTGCAACTTGCATACTGTATTGTATCTCTGTATTGATTTATCTTTTGTAGCTTGCAAATACATTTATAATTTTCTTTCATTTGATCTTGAAGTTTTCTATTATTCATTCTGAACAATTACACCTAGGTCCAACTAATTTTCAGTGTGAACAAAAAATTAGTAGCATTTATGGCAACCTCTTAGGGGTGTTTGCCTGCTAAACAGTTTAGAACCAGTAGCCTTGCCTTCTCATTGGACATAGAGTCATTTTTGCCCTGAACTTAGAAAAATTATGCAACTCACACTAACTGAAACAACAACAACAACTAACTAAAAATTGAAACTACAACTAATTTGCTTAAAACAGAACTAGTTACATGCGCCCAAGCACTTCTTGGAAACAAACTAACAAAACTAAAACTAACTGTGCAAAAGCACTTATTTGCAGCATAAGGCTACCTTACTTAGTAACATATTTTGAGGTGAATCCCATTAACTGGGATTGGCAACACCTCACCATCTAACTGAGCAAATTGAAATGCATTGTTTTGCTTACACTCTGTGATTATATATGGTCCATCCCACATTGCATCAAACTTTATATGTTGTCCTAGTCTGCTTTTCAATTCATTCCACTTTAAAACTAGATCCCCTTCTTTATAAACCCTTGGTAATGCTCTCCTATCAAAAGTCCTTTTCATTTGGGCCTGGTGTACCTCCAATGTTTTCAAGGCCTGCTTTCTGATCTCTTCAAGTTCAATCAGCTGTGTAAGCCTGATTTCCATTGGTTGTTCTTCAAGTAACTCTAGCTCTTTTATATAGCTGAGTGTTGGCAACTCCACTGTTATAGGTAACTTGGCTTCTTTTCCATATGTAAGCACATAAGGTGAATTACCTGTTGATCTTTTAGGTGTAATCCTATTAGCCCACGCTAACTTTAATTTATCATGCCAAGACCTCTGATTCTCATCAATTGTTTTCTTTATAATCTTAATCATATTTTTGTTAGTTGATTCAGCCTATCCATTACCTTGAGGGTAATAATTTGATGAAGTATTCAAGAATATGTTATTTTTGACAGACCAATCAGATATTCTTAATCTAATGAATGCTAAAGCATTATCTGAAATAATTGAGTCAGGAGTTCCAAACCTGGACACTAGATCTTGATAAAAATTCAGGACTGATGTTTTATTAGCATCTTTCAAAGTGACTGCTTCAGTCCACTTAGTGAAATAATCCGTAGTAGTCAAAATCCACTTGTGTCATTGGATTGAAGGTGGATTGATAGGACCAATGAAGTCCAATCCCCACTTGCCAAATGGTTGTTCCACTTGAATTGGATGCAAAGGCATTGCTACCAGCCTTTGTTTACCTACAAAAACTAAACATTTAAGACATTTGTTTACCCATTCATGAGCATCCTTGAACATGTCAGGCCAATAGTAACCAACCCTCATAATTTTTAGGGCTGTTGTTCTAGCTGCAAAATGACTTCCAACAGGTCCATCATGAAATTCTTCTAAAATCTTTTGAATCTGATCTGGCTGTACACATCTTAATAAAATATTGTTAAAATCTCTCTTGTACAAAATTCTATCAATTATGGCATAAGGGATTGCTTGTAATCTGTAATATCTTCTTTTAGATCTATCCAGGCCTTGTGGGTAATCACCAGTATGTAGATAATGAATCATATCATGTATCCAACCTGTAGGGGTTCTGGGACAGCAACTATTTCATTGTTTTGAAGCACTGTCTCAGTCTCTCCTTCAAGTTCCTGTTGGTGATTATTTTGATGCAATCATAACAATAAGTTAAAATTCACATATAATGAACTGAAACTATACTTGAAAGATAAGAAGGAATCATTTAAGATTCAATTAATCCCAAGTCTACAGTGGTACAGTTGGTCAAATTCAGTTGGTCAATGTGAAGCTGTAATGTTCAAGGGGCCTTACGTAGTTTAGAGTTTCTTTGTGGTTTACTGGACTAAGATTATGCAAAAGGTCATAGATATCAACAAGTATTTTGTTCATTCCTTTGCATAAAAGTGTTATTGTGCTGCAAATTCTAAATGGTTTTTCTTGAATTGTTGCAGCTTTCTCCTTCATACATTTATGAAAAACTGTCTACCTTAAACTCTGTTATGCATGCTTCTTCAAATTTGAGACAACTTTCTTTAGATTTCTACGTTTTTAGCTAAATATTTCAGATGGGTTGGGAAAAGTTAGAAAGATCTAATCTACACCTCATTTACTCTACCAAAGGATCTAATTGTTCTGTTATGCACTATGTAAATCCTACAGTAATTTGATCAAATCCACAGTAAAACCTTAAATGCAAGTTCTGAGCATTTTCACAAACATACATTTAAAATTGCAAGCTCTCAAAGATAATATTTCAAAACACAAAGAAGAGTAGGAGAACACTCAGAAGATAGATGTAGAACTCCAGATTCTATTGTATTAGAAACAAACAGTCATACATGATTTACAACGTTGGAATGACTCTTAGTTTCATTGATCAAACTACAAAGAACTTACAAGCTTTTCAGATACAGTAAGGAAGCCAGACATTCCACACACACCTTACTGCAGACACAGGTGACCTCCTCCTTCTACTTCTAAACTAAAAGGTTCCTCTGTTCTAAATGTTACTTCTACAAATTCCTGCTGCTACAAATCTCTATGTAGCCCCTGTGTAAAGTATTACAGTGTAGAGAGGCACAATATAAAGACTTCTGATTGTCCTCACTACAGCAAAAACCTAACTAAACCCCTGGTTTAAACCCCTGGTTATAGCAATAAATACAGGTGAACCAGTTCTTCAAAATATCTCTGAGCAGTGTCAAATCTGGGCGAAATATTGCCCCTTCTGAGAAGCTCTGGCAGCTCAGCAATAACTTCTGTTTGTCTGCTGCAGTAATGTTCTCAGCTGCAACCTCCATTTGAATGGCCTTGACTTCTTCGCACTTCATCTTTATCTTCCTGCTCCTGAGATCAGATTTTCTTCCTCCATGATGTCACTGTGATCAAGTTCCAGCTGCTTCCTCAACTGCAAGCCTGCAAAACAAGACAAGCAATAAGTATCATATTTATCAAATGAACAGCAAGAAACTTAAAATATATGTTTAAATCAAGGTGATTGTGCAAAAATGTGGAAATCGGGTCCCAAAATTATCAGAAACCGCGTTCAAAATGCACACAGACGCTCAAAATGTCACGGGTCAACTATCGCTGACCAAAAGATGCTATGGGCGCCAAAAAAAAAATGTTTAAAATTCCCACCGCTTTCTATTTCCCGCCCATTGGCGTGAAACTGTCCATCGGCGTGTGCGAAAATTCCTTGGGCGATATTTGTTATTTGGCCGATGGCCTTTCTCGTTTGTTCATCCTTTTGTTCCTTCCATCGGCGAGAGTCCTACCGATATAGCCCTAGCGGCTTCTTTTCTTTCTCATCGGTGAGAGATTCACCATCAGCGAACTCCAAATCTCCTCTTCCGATCACTATGATTTCACCGATGCCTTTATATCGGTGAGACTCCTTCCGATGACCCCTTCGTTGATTGCCATCGACGGCTCACAAACTTCCCCTGCTGATGACATTACCTTGGCCGATGGCCTTTTATCAACGTAAGTGTTGCCGATGTCAGTTGTTTGTTCTATCGATGTGATACCATACTATTGGCGAGGGCAAAATTATCCCCGCCGATCACCCTTGTCTCATCGATGCCTTCCGTCGGTGTGACTCCTGCCTATCGGCGAGCCCAAAATTTTCTTCACCGATCGCATTGGTTATGCTGATACCTTATATCGGCAAGAGTTTTGCCAATAGCCATTAGTTCTATATTCGGCTAAGTCCCTTTTCCATTTATCGGCGTGAGTTTTACCGATTGCCCCTTTCATTGATCGCCTTATCAGCGAGATCTCTCATATCGGCGAAGGCCTTAAATCTTGCTCCGATAGTTATCCATTTCACCGATAGTATGTATCGGCGTGAGTCCTCCCGATGCCGTTCCTCTTTCTTCTATCGGCACGAGCCTACCCATCGCTAAGACATAACCAAACACCACCGATAGTGCAAGCTGGGCCGATGGCGTACCATCGGCGAGACCATACCGCTCGGGGTGACAATTCCAGACACTGCCGATTGCACATGTTACACCGATGGCAAAAGGCCATCGGTGAGAGATTTCACTTCGGCGGCACATTTCCAAACTCCGCCGACCGCAATAGTTATGCCGATGTATAAATAATGGCGACCAAAGTGTGCCGATGCACTTTCTGCCAAACAGTCAAACGTGAGATACATAGTGGAACTCAGACAAAATATATTTAACCTGAAACCACCAAGTACGAATATTTCAAAATTTTAAACGAATGCCAACAAAGAAAAAAGGCAAACAGCTGACTGTTTATCATGCAAAACCTGATAGTACATTTTACCAAATTGATCATAACTTGCAAAATATGATGAATTTTAAGATGGTTCAAAAAGCAACCCTGGCTCATTTTTCACAAGGAATCCAACCACATCATGCAATGGTCCTGAAAATGCAATTTTCTATATTTTAACAGGGTTTGCAAATTTGACTCCCCTTTTCCCTTACCACCAAATAGAACAACACAAGCAGAAGCAAAAAAAAAGCAAAGCAACAGCAGGGTTCCTCATTTTGCTAAGGGGCAAAATGGGGCGTGTTGTGAACATCACAACAGTTCCTTGCTGTATCCTTCATTTCCTGCAAGCTATTCACACAGTCCTTTGCCTCGGACCAGCTTAGTTACTTTAATTTGTATGTCATATTCCATGACCTTTGTTGTCCACCCTTCTCTCTTATCATTTAAATCTTTACTGAGCAAAAATTCTTTCAATGTTGGGTGAGCAACCATTAATTGAATTCGATTATTTGAAAGCATGTGTTTGAATTTCTTTAAGCTCCTAATAACAGCTGATACATGCTTTTCAACAAAAGATTATCTTACCTCGCAGTCATGTAGAACCTAGCTAAAAAATGCCACAGGTTGTTCCATTCCTTCACTGTTTTGCTGACATAGCATTGTTGATATAGTATCCACACTGCCAAATGCATATAAAATGAAGTCTTTATCAAAATTTGGATTTACCAAAGTTGGAGCAACAGCAAGTGCCTCCTTTATTTCTTCAAAACTTTGCTTTCCTTCTTTGGTCCAGCTGAAGGGAATATTCTTCTTCAGCATTGTTGTAAGAGGTTGTAAAAGTGTTGCTATGTTTGGAATAAACCTTCTTACAAAGTTAATTCTTCCCAAAAAGCTCTGTCAGCCTTTCTTATGTGCAGGAAGAGGTAATGTCAGTATTGCAGTAATTCTTTCAGGATCAATTGATAATCCATCTTTAGACACAATGTGTCCCAATAGTTTGTCTTCATGAACAAAAAAAATACTCTTCTTTGGGTTTAATGATACCCCAAATTCTCTACATCTCTCAAAGATTAGTCTTAAATGATGAAAATGATCCTCAGCTTTTTTAGAAAAAATAGTCACATCATCTAAGTATACAAGCACAATTTTATTAATCAGGCCTTGAAAAGCCATGTCCATTACTCTCTAAAATGTTGCACCTGCATTTGATAAGCCAAATGGCATCTTTCTGTATGCTAGTGTGCCCCATTTTGTGGTAAAAGTTGTCTTGTATTGATCTTCCTCTATCACAAGAATTTGGTTATAACCTAAATAACCATCCAATAAAGAAAATCTTTCTGATCCAGAAACAATCTGCAATATCTGTTCCATAGATGGTAAAGGATAATGATCCTTCAAGGATGCTCTATTTAAATCACGAAAATCAACACATAATCTGATTTCTCCATTTTTCTTTCTAACAGGAACCAAGTTAGAAACCCATGAAGTATGTTTGATAGGAAAAATGATATTACCTTCAATGAGTTTATTGAGTTCTGTTTTCATGAGTACTTCCAGTTTGGGATTCAATGGTCTTTTCTTCTATCTGACAGGTTTAGCATTGGGTTCCAGCTCTATTGTGTGTTGAGATAACTCAGGATTGAAACCTTTTAGATCTTCATATTCCCATGCAAAAATTTCACTGAACTCTTGACAAAGCTAGATGAATGTTTGTTGTTCTTGTTTTGTACATATCTTCCCCATCTTGAGCAATTTTCCTTTAAAGATCTCAATAGGTTCATAATGTTCTTGCTTTATTGACAAGCTAGCCTTGTCCTTTCTTACTTGATCATCAGTATTAAAGATAGATTCCAAGGTCACCAAGCCCTTAGGTAACTTATTTGATCTTAACTAAAGTATTTGGTCATCATATTGTTGCACAAAATTCTGTTGATTACATGTAGAAAATTCAACTTCTTCCATTAAAAAATTTACAATATGTTCATCACTGTCAAACACTTGCCAACCGATATTATTATCTGGAACTGATGGTCTAACAACAACTTTGACATATAAAGGAGAGTGAATATTCTTCATTTCAGCAGGAATATCATATTCAGCTCCTATAGCAGCTAGTTTGTCAGGTTACTTATTATCAATTCTAGGTACAGATACGAGATTAAATGCATCAAACTCTTCTATCATGTCTCAAACTCTATGTTTGTATAATTTCAGCAAGTCATTTTTTGTAGCAGCACAGTTTCTGACTTGTTTAACCACTAACTCACTGTCTCCAAGCACTTTTAAACATCTGATTTTTCTTTTCCTTGCCCATTCTAATCTAGGAACTAAAGCCTCATATTCAGCTGAGTTGTTAGAATAGATGAAAGCAAATCTGAAAGATGAATAATATTTCTCACCTGTTGGAGAAATTAAAATAGTTGCTCCTCCTACTCCTACCTTGCTTCTAGAACCATCAAAAAATAGTTCCCAAACATCATTTTTAGATTCTACAGTTTGTTGTTTTTCTTCCTTAATCAGATTTGGAATAACTATATTGTTTTCTTGAATCATGTACACACCAAGACCAATCTCATCCATGTGCTCAAATGGATTTGTTTCATGATTTTCTACTGCCCATTGATCTAGAACCAAATATGGAATTCCTTCTAAAGGTGTGTTTGGATCTTGGACAGGAATTAGATCCTCTTGATAAAAAATGGGAAGATTTGCATTTATAGAGCTGGGTGTGTAAGGTTCCAAATGATCTTTTGCTAATGGTTTAGATTTGATTGTAACCTTGGTTCCATATCTATTTATGAAGAATAAATGTGTCCAATCAGATGATAAATACCCTCCTAACCTTGTAAAATCTCTGGATAAGCAAATGGCAAAGGTAGGTGGCAAATCAATGACATAAATGTCCTGGTATATAACAAAGTTTGGACAAGCATGCAGAGTAAGGCCTAAATTTTTGAACATTCCAACTGTACTTACTTCAGTTCCATCCATTTGTACAACACCTCTAACAACAGGTTCATATTTTAGACCTAACTTATCAGGTAGTTGTTTTAACATGACTGAACTGCTGGTTCCTAAATCTATCATGCAGTTATGTACTAAATAATCACCCACAATTAAAGTGACATAAAATGGTGGAGGTTTGCCTACTGGTTTAGGTTGTTCTATTCTTTTTTCTATTTCATTTGCAATCATAATCTGAGGTTGACGTGATTTTTGTACCTCATTTGACAAAGGCAACTGAGATAGAGCATTTTGTAGAAAATCTTTTTGTCCTGGTATGTCTAAAACATCTAAAATAGACATGTGTACTGTTGTCTTTTTCATATGCTTACGGTCTCCTCCTACATATTTGGAAATTTGGGGCCACTATGAAGCCGTGAAGATCCTTCTTTCTTGATAGCAATGAGGTGAGCACTTGCTATCCTCTCTATAGTTTCATTATTTTGATGTCTCACTCCTTTTTGCATGATAAGCTATAGATGGTTGTGGGTATTGTGTTTTTTGACAAGAAATGCCAAGTCTCTATTGGCCATGGTTGTATCTTTCTTTTTATCTTGATGTGTCTTCATAATGCAGAAACCTGAGGCTTTTTGGAGTTTTGGTTTAGGGTTTCAAATTCTCTTGCATACCCAGAACTTCTACCTGCCATGGCTATGCTTGTCTTTGTCAATAGACATAAAATTGTAACTCGCCTAAAGGGTTTGTAAGTTATGAAGTTAGGGTTTCAACTTTAATATGCACAAAATTTCCTATAATGCTATGCCCACTATTTTACTTGATCTCCTCCTCTACTTTGTAATAAATAAAAGAACTAGTGTATCTATGAAGAAATCCTGTGAATTTGGCATATGGGTATACATTCCTTCTTGTTTCTTGCTCTTCTCTATAGGTTATGACTGTATTATGGCATCCTCTTTGAAATCTCTCTTTGAGCCTGCAAGAACATCACTTAGGGTTTTGATTTCTTAAGCACTGATGGTATATTGCTTGTGTAACATCACTTTGACTATGCTTCTATTTCTTACTGCTGGCAAGAGTTAAGGGTTTTGAAGTTTTGGAAATGGGTTTTCTTGCTCTTGCTCTACTTCTCTTAATATTTCTCACCTCCTTGTGACTACCTCATACACATTTGCTGATGATTTACTTGCTTTACATCTCACTATAGCTGATGGGTAGAAGCATGTGTTAATCTCTGTCATGACAGTAGTCTTTTGATATTCTATATAATGGTTTGACATTTTACCTCCATATGCACCATTATAGCAACATTTTACTTTCATTTGCACCATTATAGCATAGTCTGTATCATATTGTAAGGCTCTTCTGTAGACTATCTTTTCGGATTGTATGAGTGCAAGGTTGATGAACTATGTGGCTGTATCATCATTTTTTGAATGTAGGACTGTCTCAGCTATAAATGGATGTATATCATGGCATATAGATTAGTTGTCTTCTTCTTATTTGTTATCTCTCAACTGTGTATTGGATAACATGCATTCTTGTTTATTTCTTGCTATTTTTTCAAGGCTTAAGTAGCATAGATATATTTCTTTATTTCATCTCCTGTGATATGCCTTCATGCATCCTTATATCTGTAGCTATCTTTTTTGCATATTTGTAATCCCTACCTGTTCTGGTTGTTCATGTCTTTATCATTATTCATACTTCTCTGTAGGTGGGCAATGATCATTACTGTGTATCATGAATGCTTCCTGCTCATTTAAACCACTTCATAGGTCGCTGCTATGCTTGATCTGGTGATGATGACTATACTGGTGATGGAATGTGTTTTCCTTTATGTCATCATTATATCTTTAGACTGCACCTACTCTTTGACTGCATCTTGCATAAATACACTGTGTGCATCTACCTCTATGTGGCACTTCTTCTTGACTGCATGAATGTGTTCCCTCCTTATTGTGTTGCATACATTTCTGTGTGCATCCTCTGTAGCTTGTAACTCCATTCATAACTATTGGTTGTGTCTTCTTGCAGCTTGCAACTTGCATACTGTATTGTATCTCTGTATTGATTTATCTTCTGTAGCTTGCAAATACATTTATAATTTTCTTTCATTTGATCTTGAAGGTTGACCTGACTGTTATTTTTGAGGCCCATTCACTATGTTGGGGTATATACTTGTATTACATACTTCATCCTTCGATGCTTGATTGTCTAAACATGTTACTCCATTTAGAATGCAGCATTTGATCTTCATGTATCTTTTGATGGTTTGAAAACTCTAAGGCAATGGTGGCAGTCTTTTACAAAGTTTATATATTCTCTTTCAAATGACTACACATCCATCTCATACATTTTGTGGAGTCTTATTTGATGGCAGTCAAGTTAGCATAGAGATTAAGCTGTCTGTCTCCCATTGTTCTATCTATTGTTCATGTGGCATTTACTTGACTACTTCTTATGAGACACTTGTAACTTTGAATGTGATATAGCTGTTTTAAACTTGATCATTTTTAGACAGCATGAAAACAACATGAAAAAATACCTGGTGTGCAATGTTGTTTCATCTCTCCTTTGTCATAATGAGATGACTCTTCATGAGACCTATCCTGCAACTTTTACACAAGTTCTTGCATCTTCCTTGCTCTGTCTCTCTTCTTCTTTATCAGGCACATAATCTGAAAACTTGTCCAACTCTTGAGATGACTGTAATCTAATTTTTTCTGAATTTGTCTTTTTGTTAATCTTGATTCAGTCATATAGTTTTGATTTGTCCAATCAAGTGTAATGATGTCATGATGACATTCTCCTTATGTAAGTTGATTAGATGATGCATGATATAGCATAGAATGATGCATCCTATCTTTTTCTCTGGTACTCTTTTCAAAAAAAATGAAAAGAAATATGTTGGGCTCAACCCTTGTTGGAGCCACATTTAATCCACATGTTTATTTGTCTTCAAATCAGCAACAAAATTTGTCCTATACCTACACAGTGAACAAACAAGTTAGCATTAAAAAGTACCTGATAGCATTGATTGATCTCCTTCATGATTTCTTCTTGATCTGTATCATTATCTTATTTGAATTCTGATCTGAATGCATGATGTGAAAAGTAGATGTCTCTGTTTGATAAAAGCATGTGATAACTGTAAACATCCAGAGCACTAACGGGGTTGTCCCAAAAAATTTTGCAGGTTTCAACTGGATGGTGACTTGGATGGAAGCATGAAGACTGAAGACCTTGAAGACTAGCTTCAACAACAACCTCCATCATCAGGCAATGATGGATGTTTAGATTTATCATATGTTCTTTCTCTTTTCTTTTATCAAACAGATACATAGCTTGCATGTCTGCAATTGCTCAGTTTAGTTATTCCCATGGCTTGTGTGGGACACATTTAAACATTTCTATAAAACATGATCAGTTAGTTTCTCTGATGCATATGATGTATATGTATTTCCCTTTTAATCAATGCATGAGATAAAGTAACAGATACCTATATGTATGTTCAAAACATGACATGAAATAATAGTGTAATACAAAAATTTTCTCTCTTTTATTCAAAACTGATTAATCTGAATAATCAATTTCACTTATAACTCCTGAAAAATCAAATTTTGTAGAACAACTGTATTTCTTTGAATGATTAAGCCTTTGATGATTAATTCTTTTGTCATGATAACTTATTAGTCCTGATTCGACTGATGGGTGTTATCCTGACAACTGGATCCTCTTTTCAGCTTTGTCAAAGTGTTAACCATTTAAGAATACATAACCTTGATTTTTTGTATTATTCATTCTAAACAATTACACCTAGGTCCAACTAATTTTCAATGTGAACAAAAAATTAGTAACACTTACAACATGTCATAGTCCACCCTGGGGCCCAAATATGCCTTTTTTCAAAGATGCTTCATGACACATGTCTTCACCTGTCTTACAAGCTTCTATTTCTGACTCTTACATGTCATAACTTCGTCATAGGAATCTGTCATAATCGTTTCAATCAAACATGCCCTTACATAACATCCAAGAAGCCGACACATGGCAAAATGCTCCTACCACAAAGTGGGACGCCTATCTCCTCGTGTGAGGACAAAATTCAAGTTGTCATCTTCCATGTAGGATGACACATCACTGTGCCACATCCCACAATATGACAATATGGAATTTACAATTAATTTACAACATAGGCAATGAATTAATAAATACAAACACAAATAATGCAAGGAATTACCAAGGTTGAGACACCTTAATTCCCAACAGATACAAATGAGGATCTTCCAATTAAGCATACTCACATTTACATACACTAGTACATAAATATGAAAATAAATGATACATCTTGCAAACCCTTCTCCTTTAAAGAGCAACATTAAACCATAAATAAATATATATTGAAGCTCATTATCTCATAATGTAGATCTCATATTAGTAATCCAATCTTGAAATCTAGAAATATAGTCCTTAACTGGTTCACATTCTTCTTGTTTACATTGAACGACCCGTGTAGTAAAAATCTTCATATCAATGTTGTAATGAAAATGTTCCATGGAAGCATTAACAAATTCCTCAAAGGAAGTGATTGAAACATGAAACAATGAATAAAACCATGTAAATTCATAACCACTCAAACTTGTTAGAAATGATTTATCAAGTAACTTATCATCATGAAAATAAGTGTAGCATATAGCTTGGAAAGTCCTTATATGAAGCTATAGATCACCAATACCATCATGTTTTATAAAACAAGGTGCCACAATTATGTTTGGTGAAGGATAAGTCAATATGTCACATATTGAAGGATTATGCCATGTCTCACTAATATCTTATTGCTTAAATCTTCACTCATAAACATCAACACACTTTGCTAGATGGTCAATCCTACTGATGAGGGAGTTCAAATAAAGTGAAATATCATTATCAACATGTATCATATCCATATGTGTATGCATGTTGCATGTAATAGTGGGAGAGAATGAGAATTGTGTAACATCAACTATTGGCACATTATCCTTACTTACACCAAGTAAAAACTGTAAAAGATCATCATGTTTTTCTTCATCCTTATGTTTTTTTAAGTAATGTTTTTGTTTGATTGAAGTTGTAGAATAATGCAACCGACAATCATTTAAGGATACACCATAATATATGGTAAAATAATATAAAGGAGGGTCTTCATAAAAAAAGGGTATATCATCATGATGCATTAAAAAATCTATGAGTTCCACTAAGGGTCGCTAAAAGGAGAAGAATGAGAATCATGAGTAAACATGGTCTGGGGCTGATAATAAAATAATCTATGAAGGCACATGAGAAATCATGGAAATATATGTAATGATCATGGAATTAATTAACCATTGTTTATCTCTATCAATTAAGATATCACCAAATGAATGCATCAAAGTATATTTTCATCCGTATATAAGCATAATATGAAGATAAGAATGATTGAACATTTAACTTTCCATTGTCATTGCCACTAAATGAATTTATCACAAGTACATTAAAAGATGTCAACCATAAATTGAATCATTGTGAAACACAAAGTCATCAACCTCATCACAAGAAGATAAAGAACTATCACTATGTTCATCATTAAACATATCATCAATAGACTGTACAAGCCACAAGATACAAAACAAGAATTATAATGAGTTACATGGGGGTAACAACCTAATGTGAAGGTAAACATAAACAAGGTGTGTCAAGTACAAGCACTCATCATATAATTCATCACTAGGATAATCATCATAGATAATAATCCAAAACCAACAAGCACATCACCAGGCTTGGGAGAAGGTGCGTCATCATCACATGCAAGAGAAGGTGAAACATGTGTATTTATTGATCACACACCACTAGGCTCTTCAAGGAAGGATTGATTGAAAGAAAGGCACATGGAGGGGAGCTATCATGAGATGTATAAATGTTATACTCACAAGGTGTAAAAAATCACATGAATCAATATCCTTAGTTGTATTAAATGAATATAGGGTTGAAATAGTAGCTAAGTTACTTTCATAAGCTACAAAAGAGGTATCATCATAAAGCTTAGTGGCGTAGGAAGTGAGCTTGGGAAGGAAGGGAGAAAATCCATCCATGATAAAAATTCTAATGATGAAAATTTGTAAGGGAGGGTACGTGGGATTAGGATCAAAGAGATAACAAATAATAATAGCATAAACTCTAGTTAAGATAAAGCATAAATAAGGGTGGATCCAAACCCTAATTAAATTTGAAATGAAAGGTTTATAATAAAAATAGTTATAAAACCCTAATGTATGAGGATAAAGCCTAATGTCAAAACCCTAGTTCATATATAAATGTTGGTTTCACTAAAACTCTAAGGAAAAACATGCTTAGCTAGATTTCAAGGATGGGCAAAAGATTCTAAATATGTTAGGAATCAATTTATTTCTATGTTAGACTTTTAGGGCCTAATCAAATGGTTGCCGTGAAATATGCAAACTAGTTGGTACTATGAAGGTGAATTAACATGCTAACCTAAACCTATACCTACAAGAATGAACAAGAACAAATTTGGTTGTTGTAACCTATTTACCAATGAAATTGATAATGTTTACAAATAATGTTGAGTAATTTGTTGATTTTTGAACATCATTTTCTCCTCATTTAGACCCCTAAGTGGACTAATTCAACAACCATGAACTAAGATTAGAGATTGTAAGCACTAAAAACAAACATGGGCCAACATGACAGTTTGATGATGATTTGGTGGTCTAGCTCATGACCCTCAAAGGCATGAATTACACAACATTTTCACACTCGATGATACATTCTCTAGCCTATTTATCCCCTTGACCATCTTTTTCTACCTTTGAACTATGTTTTAGGACCCTACACTTGTCAAACAACCCTTTACATATCCTCACTTAGAGGGTCGTCTAGGTGACTTATTCTTAAGTTGTAGGGTTGATCAAGTGACTTTCCCTGGAAAAAGAGGTGATCCAATTCCTAGAAGAAGAAACTTTGTCATCTTTTGGCATGCATAATTTCTTTGAGGTATGCCCAATTTACTTTCATTTTTGTTTCTGATTAAGAGTTATCTCTTGTCTAAATGAACCACCACTCTCCCTACTAGTTTCCCTTCTCCTACATCTTGTTGTTCACTCCTAATCAATCTTGAGTGTTCTCTCAATCAATCTCTCATATTTTACCCATCAACCTATGTGATCTTCCAATCAACTGTATGGTTCACTCCCAATCAATTCCACTTTTTGTGTTGCTTCTCAACCTATAAATACCCCTCTCCTCTCTTATTTTAGGGAACACTAATTTTCTCATTTGCATTATAGTCCTCATAGCATTTTTATGCTTGAACAAGACCTTGAGAGCCTTTTCCCTTTTTGTTATCAAATCTTCAATCAATCCCAATTTCCCTCACATCCCCATCTTTTTTCTATCATCAAGTGGAGGACCCAATTGTTGCAAAGAAGGCGATAGATGATACTGGATTTCTAAGGACAAAATCCTAGCACCAACACCCATCATTAATTTATAGGTTCTTTTTTTTTAAAAGGTAGTTTAGAGTAGAAATTAGCAAATTATCTTGCCCTTGAGGAAGTAGAATTCTTATTTTTCTCTTGGTTAGATTAGATTTTATTGCTTTGCTAGTTCTACATTCCATTTTTTGTTATTATAGAATAGATGCATTTTGCTTTCATTAGAGCAATTCACATCCAAAATTGAACAATAAAAAGACCAAAATATTAGAAAATTGTGTTTATGAAAATTTCAGTTTAGATTTGCATCCATAAGAGATTTCAGTTTCAAGCAAGTAGTAATTAGATCATATTTAAAAGTTGGAAAAACACAAAAAATAAGAGTTGCATTCATTTAGAATAACTGCATTTAGAAACTCCTCAAACTTCAAAAACATCACACAAAGAGGAAATCCCTCAATCCCATCACAAGGTAGACAACTTTCAACATTCAAAGAATTAATCAAATAGGAAATTCCTCAATTCCACCATGAGGCACATGATAAACACAATGACCAATCAACAACATTCAACAAAGAAGAAAACCCTTGATTTCATTACAAAGCACACAACGTTCAAAACTCAAACAAAAAAAAGACAAATCTTCTATCTTCCTCAACTCGGTGTTTGCATTCAATGTGCCCTGGAGTGAGAGAACATTGGATTAAAACAATCTTAGACAAGATAAGGGAAAACCTACCAACAAAGGAAGCCCCTACAGAAGAACAAGCCCTAGAACAAACATAAATCTTGATGTAAATTGAGTAACAAAAATGATAAAGACAATAAAGAGAGGAGCTCCATAATAGAGAACTTAGACTCCTCAAATAAATAACTCATTGAGTTAAAAGAGTGAGGATTGAACACATTTCACCTCTTTGCAGCAAATGAATTAAACATGATAAGAGAAAGTGAACATCTAGATCATTTACGAATAACAGCAACTCAATGTCCTCACCAAAAATAATTAAACCACAAGAATTACAACCATCAACCACACATACAAATAGCCGACACAAATAACTCAACCACCATCTACAACATTCTACTTCCCCCTGAACAAAACAATCCCTCAGTCCCACGACCACTCAATTGACTCCTATCATGAGAGTGGGAGTGACTGGGTAGGCATCTTAGGCAAAGGTGTGGTTCCATGTGCTACATCAAGGTCTAACTCACTCATGTCATGCTTGGGTCAATTCCTAACATCACATATTTTGGTGAACCCAATGTGAAGAGCAAATCCTTCTAAGTGAGCTTTTTTATGTTTTTTGAACATTTTTTTCATTTCACTCCATCTATCTCTTTCACATTCATTCCACTTATTTTATGGTGCTTTTTGCACCCCCAGAATATGAAAGAATTAGACATGGTTTAGAGATATATCCCCTCCAATGAACCTCTTACTCCATCATAAGTACATCCCGCCAGACCCACAAGCTCCAATTTTAATTGGTATGATTACAAATACTTTGATTTAGATGGGGCTTGACAAGAGCCCCACAATTTCTTTACCTTTCAATAACCCAACTTGGAATCGTGACATGGTCCTACAACCTAATCATCCCAACCAACGTAGAGTGTGGTGAGTGCTCATTTGATATGAAATGCACTAATAGGATTACGCTATTACAAGCTATATGGAAATGGCCATCCAAATGGACAATGAGGTGAGCCACTTAGAAAGAAACTTACAAAGAGCTTGTGAGGCTCGGGAAACCCTCCACATAGCCTATCTAGTTAAATAATCTGCAACAATCCAAGCTCCATAAAAACATTATCAAAGAACAAAAAAATAGGGCTACCCAAATGCAAGACAACCCACCATAAGCTAGTTAAAGTAAAAGAATAGAGGTTGTGACACTGACTAACCTTATAGCTACCTTGGTCCAACAGATCAGGACGCTTGAGGTCGAAGGCATTGAACAACCTCAACAAGATAAACTATTGAAAGACCCAAAATCCAAGAAAATCCTTTCACCACTAGGGTCAAACAAAATGAGGGGGAAACCCAAAATTCCCCCTATTTTAACTTCTACTCTTGCAATGCTAGTTATGAGGTTTTTCAACCTCTACAATAACAACACGTTTTAACACACAACCTAGTGGAGTCTACGTGGTGCAAAATTATATGACTTCTCTAACATATCGACCAATGAATGCATGACCAACTTATATAGTCATACCAGGTGGATATCAAACAAACATTCAAATGCAAAATCATCCTAGTTCACAGGTCCCACATGCATGGGGATTATGTTCACATGAGCAACATCAACTTATGAAAACCCCTTCTTAGGGACTTGTCTTAATTACTTAAAGGAACCTCTCAAATTCAATCTTCACAATATTTTGTTACCACATCCCCTCCTTGATTTGCCAAAATTCAAGGGAGATGAGACCCAAACTCACACATCAAATTGTACACAACAACTATAAGGGAACTCATCCTCTATGATAGAGTTGTAGCCCAAATTTTCAAAGACCCTTGAAGGGATTACCTGTAATGTCCCTTATAGGAACAATACTAACTTTACCCTAAATTATCAATTTCCAAGCAAACATAGGTTTAGAGAGTACCTTGGCTTGATTTAATTCTTGCAAACAAGTTAGAAAATACTTACAATAATATTTCTCATAGTCAAGTTAACATGATCAACCTTTCAATTATATGCATTTATCATAAGAAACGTAGGGTTAGATACGTCATACCAAGTATATAATTCTTGCCCTTGTATCCTTGTATCCTTGGAGATCTAAAGATTTTAGTGTTGACAATGCATGCATGACAGAGGTATGAGATACTCAGTGATCTGCTCTAGTTATTTCTTGCTTCAATTCCTTGCTAATCTCTCTTTGTTGATCTCTCTTGTTGTAGTCAGACATATATAAGTGTTCTTAAAATTTAGAATACTATTTTTATTTATTCTTACTTCCTTTCCTATGAATTCAGGTATGATTCTTTTTATATCTTTTACTATTATGCTCAGAATATCTATATCAAAATCTATCTTTCAAACTCTGAATTATAATTTCCTTCCTTTAGGTCTTACTCAGAAATGATTCCTTATTCCCTATTACTTAGAAAATATCTCTTATTTCTACTCCATATACATTGTTCTTTTCTTCATACAAGGCTATTAGTATACTTGTTCACTTGACAAATATATCAGATATATATTTTATTTGGAGATATATATATTCTTCCAACTCCCTCTTATCTTTCCAAATTTAGATCTGTAAGGGCCTTTTGCATATTCTTCTTTATACTCTAAAAATATATATTATTTCTGCCTTAATCTGCTCTATATTTTCATAATATTTCTCTCCTTTTACCCTTCTCTCAATCTACTCCTATTTATATATTATTCATTCCTCAAGGAACACGGCTTTATTGAATGGATGTGTCTTTTTAATTAACACAACTCTTCAACATCATACATCTCCTAAATTAATTTCTACTTTAACATTATGTTCTCTGCCTTAATATTAATCGCACCATTTCAAAAGACAAAGTTTTTGTCTTTAATAAAATACCTTTGTCCTCATATGAGGAGCGCTGCCTATTATAATCATTTAATATTGCAATGACTGTTGTTGTTATTTCATATGTAAGCTGCCTTTTATTAATGATCGCTACCTGAAGTTAACTTTATATGAATCATTTGTCATTTATCGATAAGACACTTTTATCGTATTATAATTTGTCTTATATCAAGATAAATTATAATTTATACTTATATTTATATTTGTATAATATACCTTTGTTAATTTTAATAACAATATTATTTAATATTATTCTCAATTATCATCCATATTGATGATAGAAAGGACATGACAAACACTATATTTTACGAAAGCGACTTCTTTGTTTTTATCATAATGTTTAAATCTTTAATTTAAACAATGCTTTAATATCGGGACATCACATTACCCTAGATTGGTATTATCACCTCCCTAAGGTCTCCATACATTCCTTTTAGTAGCTTATTGGTGAATTTGTCATGGCCTTTGATATGAATAAATTATTGAGGACATGAATCCGAGAATTCTTTTAAGTATGAAACAGCATACGAATTTTCATCTATGGCACACTTTGTTACATGTTGGGGGAAAGTCCTCTATTTGTCAACTAGTGCCCTGAATATGGACCATTGAGAACTTTGTGATCTCTTCTTGCATACCCTCAATAAGGACATGAGAAATGAAGTTCAAAAGTTTCCCTATAAGTCTTATGAAGAAACTCTAGAAAGCACATTAAAAATTGATCAAGTTGTTATTAACAACAAGAGAAGATTTTATGGTATAAATGGAGGACTCGCCACTTCCCAAGCTAATGATAATAATGGAAACAACCTTTTTGCTATTAAAATTCTGAATAATAATTATAATGCGACAACATATGGGGTGATTGACATACCTCCTACATAAAACAATGAAAACAAAGGTTATAATAATGGGTACGACGGGAGAGATTATATTCCCCAAAACAATCAAAACATTGATGCAATTGATTATCTTTGAAACTAAAACAATTATCATCAAAGAGATAACCAACATCAAGGAAACCACTAGTATAACGATAATATGAATGAACAATATTGCTAACCATATGAGTCCAATCAATTTTACTCAATTCAGAAAACAAGAGGGCATAGCATCGAGTCACGTAGGAAGCATAATAGATTCATCTTGAAATTACTAAAGGATCAAAAATGTTTGTTTATCAAACTGTTCCTCAACCCTTAAGAGATGACAAATAATAACAATAACAACATTCAACAAACACCCATAGCAAAATGCAAACATGAAGATCTTTTAGGATCCTTTCATGGCTCACTGAAACAATGAAGGAAATGTACAAAATCTAAGCACTTCAGAATCAACCAACACCTCTCATGCCAATGAGCCTAATACACCTAATTAGTTAGGGATCAAAGGTGAAACTAAAATTCTAGGATTGGTGGAAATGGTCCATGATGCAATAAACATAGAGCTTGGTGTTGTACAAGAGGCAAAATCCCATGGGAAGGTGATCTCAACAGTTAATCCTATGCCACCTTCTATCAAACAATATGATCTTGTGGAGGATGTTAAAAGAACCTATGCAAAAATTTCATTCACTGATCTTCTTATAAATTCATCGTCACATCGTATGTCTCTCCAACAAGCAAAGTGTTTAAAGTACCTCAATTCTATAACACCGCCCTAGATGAACATATAAATTAGGTGGATTTGGACATGAACCCACTAAGCACAAAACTCCATGATCCTGGCTTCTTCTTTGATACGAAGCAAATGCCCTCAAAAGTTGAATTGACAAAGGAAGGGATTTGGTTTTATATTTATAGGTTTGGATTTATGATACTTGCATAAAGAGAACACGAACATTACATGCCTTCCTCTTTTCTTTAAAGATTGGGATATGTTCACACCAACATAATAGCTTATAGAGATACCTTACAAGGCTACAATAACCTGAAAGCAACTACTATTGGAAAGATAATGCTCCCAACTTCCCTAGGACCCAAAATGGTCTTGACACTATTTTATGTCATTAACAAGGACACGAGATTTGTTGTTAGGAAGAACCTAAATACATAAGATGAGGGTAGTCCCTTCAACTCTATTCTAGGAGGTTCACTTTCTACACCTTAGAAAGATATATGTCACAAAAAGAGACCTTGGACCATTCAATGTGTTAAAAGATAACATAACAAAGAAGAGGATATGAATCCCAATTGATTATGAGTTGTCTACCAACAAGACTACCACACTTGAGCCTACTCATTAAATCTTGCATCTAAAAAAGAATGATGATCAAGCTAAAACTATTATTGACCCAGGCATCAAAACTGTAGAAAAAAGGGAATCATTAAAATAGGGGTCGGTCATCTTGACTGAAACAACTACCAAAATCATGGAATTGCTAGAAAAGGATAACCCCATACAATTCCCTTGGGACATTTGCACCATCAACATGGTCCCAAAAATAAACATGTTTTCCAATGCAAAAGAAAATGACACGATTAAGGAAACTGGGCCTATTCAAATATTTTTGACAAGAAATAAGGTTCTTCCTATCCCATGGTCCATCCCTCCAAATCCAATTTAGTTGAAAATTATTGACTTAGCAGAAACAAATCCAAATGCCTTTGCTGAAATTGAAGATGATTTGTCAAAAGGCTATACTTCGTTGACGCCACATAAGGAAACCTCTTCAAGTGAGTCATATACACCCTTAACACCATCACCAAGTGACTCTTATATGCCTTTGACACTAGAAAGTGAGTCTTATACTCCTTGGACTTTGCCAATACAAGGGTAGACAAACTCTGAGGATGAATTTTACACTAACTCGATTGATAATGAGTTTACAAATGATCATGAGGTTCTTCCAAGGCTTTTAAAGAACACAACTTACATGACCCACCTTCACCTCCAACTTCTATACAATCCAATGATATGTGGGAAACACCTCAAGTCCAAATTGAAATGGTTGAAAGGTTCCCCGATGAAGACAAAGTGAAGGAGAATCTTAAAAAGAGGAGTTGTACATAACTATTAGAGTAGAAGACCCTATCATTCTAGAGTTACCTGAAAAGTACATAGGGTACTTCATGGACTTACGACCAGAACCAAATGGGAAAAATGTATAAGTTTCGTTCCTCTAGATGAGCAAAGGGAGCCATGAAATCCCTTCAACTTATTCTAATTCTTGCAAATTGTTGGGACCTGTTATCAAAAAATGTGAACAATAGCAATAAATAACTAATCATCCAATAACTCAATAGAAAATGATGTAAACACAAGTAAACCAAGAATATACCTTCAAAGTTCATTTTACCTCTGTGCTTCCATTGTTTGCCTATCTTCTCTTGATCTTGATGGTAATGAAGCTCTCAAAAGTGTGCACTTCCTTGCTGTTGAAGATGAGAAGAGTAGAACGGCTATGATAAGAATGTGCAAAGGAGACTAAACTACAATGCAACTATAATGGAGATGGGTTGATGGAGACATGGTGATGATAATGGATTGATAAAGCAAATGCAATGATGATGGTTTTGCCAAAGGCACACTGTAATGATTCCTGTAGAGTAAGTTTACAAATTCTCAGATGGATATGAAATGGGTATGAAGACCTTGCTTATATAGGCTGAGGGAAGACCAAATCCAAGTGTCAATAGATCCATGACTGGAGGAATTACCTGTGAGATGTATGGTTGAGAAAGCTTGAGGGAATGTGCACCAATCAGAAGAGGACAAGTGTCCAAGCCTTCTTCATGAGTTTATGGGAGTTAATAGAATAGATTGAAGAGTTAACTGAGATGGTTGATCAGTTAACTGGGTTGATTGGAGAGTCAATAGAATAGATTGACCAGTGAACTCAATTGACTAATTAGTTAACAGATTTGATTGATGAGTTAACTAATCTGACTGGAGGAGAAATAGGACATGTGGGTGAGGGAATAGTAGCTAATTAAATATTAAAATATTTAATTACGTGTGCAACATGGTGAGGTGGAAAGGTGAGGTGGAAAGATGAGGTGGATTTATGGAATTTAGGACTTTGGAATAGAGGAATTTATGATTAATTAAATAATGTGGAATTATTTAATTATACGAGACATTAGAAGAATTATGGTACTCAATTAAATAAATTGATTTTTATTTAATTATGGGATAATGAACCAATCAAATAAATTAGAATATTTATTTAATTGATAGAAGAATAAGAATTAAGATAAATATTAAAATATTTACTTAATTCGACATGAGTCAATTTTAGGTGTATACATTTTGCCCCTCTTTGATGCAATGTGTTTTATCACGTTTCAAAGAAATAAAAAAAAATTATGTGATTGATACATGCCCTAGTTTGCCCCTGATATAGGTTAATGACGATAGGATGCCCCCTTGGGAGATTGGACGAGAAGAATGTGACGACAGGATGACGGACGATCTCACAATGAGACAGGATGAATGATAGGTTAGGGTGAAGAAATTGGTCGACACGGAAGAAAAATGGGATGAAGAAAGAGATGAATGACATGTGATGCCAGATAAAATGATGACACACACAAGCAAGCAAGAAAGTATGCACAAATGATACAAGAACAAACAAGGTACTGCCCCTGTCAAGCTGTAAACCAATGATTAATTGATAATGATCGACGATAGTGTTTTCATTATGGGGAACGATATATCCCTAGATCAACACAAAGAGGTAGGAAAGATATATCCCACCGATGATGGCAATTGATTGACTTGGTTCACGACCAGACTAGGATCAAGACCATTGATTGCGATTGGATAATTTGACAAAATTGACTTTACTCGATTGGTATGGATTAAGGATGGACTTGCATTTAGATCATTGCTTGGATTGATTGGACAAGGATGAATGGACCACATGGATAACTGGAAGATACAATTGGATGAACTGTCAGAAAGGACTTGGATCTTAAGACACTTGGAAAAGGTTTATTATCGAATGAAATGCAATTTAATATGTATGGATGTGTGGATTATCATCTTCGTATATGCAAGCATTTGAAGTACTTTGTTTCATCATTGAGCTTTTAAAATGTTGTAAGAAAATACAAGCATCTAGGTATAATTAAACCGAGATGACCTGAGTATCTCTTACATGGATTTTGATATAGCAAGTTAATACAAGAATCTAGTCAAAATTGAATCTAGACAACTTGAGTATGCCTTGCATGTGTCAACAGACAAGGATTGACCTATTTCATGTTTAGACTTAGAACATCCTCAATGATCTTTTTCCGATCATGTCGTTAGACAAAGTCATCACATTACTAAAGATTGATCCACAAACAGAAAACAAATAAGATAATTATGCCCCCATCATAGCTTCTCTAATTTTTGACATCCTTGAGTAGCATAGAAAGACATAATAACAAAATCCAAGACTCTGCAACTTAACCTTTTAATAAGCACAAAATTTCTTTCCATATTTATGTTTTCTTGCAATGAAAATAGATACAATCATCATGGTGGTTGAGGCTCAATTGTGTCTGGTTATAAGTCTAGTTCTTGCGCCAAGCATTTTGTTGAAAAAGTGTGTTCGTACTACTATCTATTGTCTGGCGATGGTATCGTGATCTTTATTGTTATCCCTTGAGATGCGGAACACTCAAGAATCCAATTCTCCAACTAGGTCAAGGAGTTGCCCCCAGTCAAGTAAATGATTGATTTATTGTGTAAGAACTGACAATAGACATAACGAAACGGGCCCTAAGGAACTGACCTAGTGCCTCGGGGGCTCATTGATAAATGGCCTTGCCTACGTGACGATGCAGAGGCAATGTAGTTTAGGGTGTGAACTTGGTGGACCTAGGACCTAGGCAATGGGAGATGGTGTGGATTGGAAGGATAAAAGGATAGGTGACATGGTATGGAATGTATGGGGAAGGAGCCTCGAGGGCACATGATGATGGCCTTGCCTACGTGATAGCTCAAAGGCGACGCAGTTCGACAACGGTTCAATGGATTTGGTTGAGGATGGATGACAAGATGGATGCAAGTCTAGATTGGTAGCCTGGTGAAAGAAGGTGATATGGACAAACAAACAACAAGCCATGGTAGGGATCTTAATGTGATTGGGTTGATGTGGTTAGGAGGGATGGATGAGGGACAAGGTTTTGAAAAGATGGAGAAGGCGGTTTATCACAAGTAGCGTATGTTTACTAGGTTTTCACCACTTACTTTTATTTGCACGAAAGCTAAAATACACATGATGCCTATTTGCCAAGTTTTCATCATGGTATCTATCCAAGGCTCCTGTTTACCAGGTTTTCACCAAAGGATGATTTTTTTTTCTATTTATTTGATTTTTTTTCTATTTTTCCATTTTTTTTATTTTTTTGCTATTTTTCCATTTTATTTTTTTTTGCTATTTTTGACTTCCTTGGATTGGGGTTTTAGGTGCAGAACTTGCAGAGATGCATGCTGTTGATGGGATCATCGAACAGTTCCCCTTCTGATGTAGCCAATTGATAAGCACCTAATCCATAGGCAGAAATGATGACAAAAGGACCCAGCCAATTGGGTTCAAACTTACCTTTCTTCTCTCTATCTTGCTGATTTCTGGGATTCTCTCTGAGGACTAGGTCACCAACTTGGAATACCCAAGGTTTGACTATGTGATTGTAAATCTTGGACATCCTTTGTTGATAAGCCTTGAGATGGTTAAAATCATGTTGTCTTCTTTCTTCGAGCAGTTCTAACTCGAAGTCTAGAAACTTTGTACTCTTCACCAGTAATGAGGCCTTTTAATGACACTCTCAAGGAGGGGATCTCGACTTCAATGGGCAAGATGTCTTCAGAGCCATAATGAGGGAATATGGTGTTGCACCTGTGGGTGTGCAGATACTTGTGCAATAGGCCCATAGTGTGGGATTCAATTGGATGTGCCAATCGTGGCCAGCATCATTGATAGTCTTTTTTAGGATTTTTAAGATGGTTTTATTTAATGCCTCTGCCTAGCCATTTCCTTGGGGGTAATATGGGGTAGAAAAACAGTGTTGGATGTGGAATTTGTCACAAAGTTCTTTGACATCCTAGTTTTTGAATGGTCACCCATTATCCGTGATAATGGATAAAGGGATACCATAGCGGCAAACAATGTAGTTTAGGATGAAAGAGGTGATTTGTTTTCCCCCTGACATTGGTGAGGGGTACGGCTTCAATCCACTTTATAAAGTACTCAGTGGCGGTGATTATGCATTTATGGCCGCTGGAGGATGGAGGGTGTATCTTGCCCACTAAGTCAAGTCCCTATTGACAGAAAGGCCAAGGAGTCGTTAAAGGTTGCAGCTCCTGTGCTGGTGCATGTATTAGGTTCCCGTGGATTTGGCATTTCTTGCATCTCTTTACAAAATGGTTGGAGTCTTTTTCCATAGTGTGCTAGTAGTATCCCATGTGTATGAGTTTCTTAGCCAGGGTAGGACCACTAGAGTGGGTCCCGCATATACCATCGTGCACTTCGCTCAGGGTAGTTTGATATTCCTCGCTATCGAGACACCTAAGGAGAGTATCATCTAGATCTCGGTGATATAGGGTGTTGGCGATAATGGCATAAAGGGATGCTTGGAAGATGAAGGTTCACTTTTGGTTACTTGAGAGATCAGGTGGTAGGGTGTTCTTTTTTAGGTATGCAAATACTCTTCTGTATAGGGGAGAATGAGATCCTATGATATGGCAAATGATGTGGGATTCAGGGGTGTCGTATGCAGGATGGGAGATTGGTTCTACCAAGAACTCATACCGTGATTGGTTTTTAGGGATGTCGAGGAGAGATGCAATCGTTGCCATGGCATCTACTGTTTTATTCTCTATCCTTGGTATCTACTCAAAAGAGATCTCAACAAAGTATTCTTTGAAGTCGTCTACCATACATTTGTATGGTATTAACTTCTCATCCTTTGTTTGGTAGTCATCATTCACTTGATTGATGACAAGTTACGAGTCACCATACACATGAAGTTATGTGATCTTCCATTCTACTGCCAGCTTGATGCCAATGACTAGGGCTTCATACTCCGCCACATTGTTAGTGCATGGAAAGAGTAGTCTATATGACTTTGGAATGGTGTCGCCATTAGGTGTGATCAACAAGATACCTGCCCCGGACCCATGTTGAGTATATGAGTCGTCGAAGTAGAGTTTCCAAGTTGTTGTTGTTATGTGAAAGATAGACTCACCTAGAAATTCAAACCTCAATGGGTTATCATTTGTTAAAGGCTCATCTTTCAGCTAATCTGCAAGTACTTGCCCCTTTATAGTGCATTTGTCTACATACTCAATGTCCAATTCACTCAATAGCATGACCCATTTTGATATTCTACCTGTAAGGGTAGCTTTGTTGAGCAAGTATTTTAATGGATCGATCTTTGCTACCAGCTTGATGGAATGTGATAGTATGTAATATCTCCATTTTTGTGAAACAAAGACCATAGCGAGGCATGCTCTTTCAATTGGAGTATATTGTAGCTCATAGCTAACCAGTGTTCTACTGATGTAGTATATCGCTTGTTCTTTTCCTTCATGATTTTGTTGTGCAAGCAGAGCTCCCAGAGCTGTTGACATAGCGGAGATGTAAAGTAGCAATGGCTTGTCCTGGATCGGTGGCATCAATACAGGTGGTTTCATGAGATACTCCTTTAAATGTTGAAATGCTTGTTCACACGAATCATTCCACTTGAAAGGAATGTTCTTATGGAGGAAGTGCGTGAATGGGTGGCACTTATCTGCCAATTGAGAGATGAACCTTCTTATAGATTGTAGTTTTCCCTATAAAGATTGTAACTGACTGAGATTTTTGGGAGGTGGCATTTCCATGATGGCCTTTACCTTAGCTGGGTCTACTTCGATTCCATTGGCAGACACTATGTATCCAAGAAGCTTATCAGATGTGACTCTGAATACACACTTCTTTAGGTTGAGGTGCACATTAAACTGCTCCAATCTTGTGAAGATCTTGTCTAATACTTGTAGATGCCCTTCTCTAGTTTTTGATTTGGCTAGAATGTCATCGATGTAATCTTCTATGATGGTATGCATCATGTCATGAAATATTGTTGTCATCATCCGCTAATATGTTGCCCTCGCATTCTTTAAACTGAATGGCATGACGCACCAACAATAGGTACCCCATGGACATGTGAATGCAGTTTTATGCTGATCCTCTGGTGCTATCTTGATTTGGTTATATCCAAAGAATCCATCCATTAAAGACAACATGGTGTGTCTTGCTATGAGGTCTACAATGATGTCAATGTTAGGTAGGGGAAGTCGTCTTTGGGACAAGCCTTGTTCAAATCCCTGAAGTTATTACATAGTCAAACTCTTCCATCTAGTTTGGTGACATGCACTATATTTGAAATCCACTCTGGATAGTCTATTGGTCTGATAAACCTGACATCTAGCAGCTTCTTGAGTTCTTTTACCATGAGTGCGATATGGGGGTGCATCTTCCTGAGTTTTTGTTTAACTGGCTTGGCTCCCGGAGCTAGCGATAAGTGATGCATTATGAGGTTTAGATCGAGACCTGGCATATCCATGTATGACCAAGCAAAGTTGATTTGTTTCCTTTTGAAGAATTCAGTGAACTCTGGATTCTCTTGTGTAGTTAAAGATTGTGCCATATGGATCATCCTTGGATTTTCACCTGTGCCGACGTTGATCTGTTGTGTTGGTTCTGTCAAGATTGAGGATCTCTCCTGATGTGTTAGATTGGGAAGAGGGTTAAGCCTTTCATCCTTCAGTGCCTCAAAGAGGTTTTTAATATTGGATACGTCTTTTATATTTGTACTATTTTCATGATCTAACACTGCTGCAGAGCGGTTTTCACTGTTAGATCATTTTTTTATTTTTACACTTTTGAGACTGAAAGGCTTGGCACTCTCTCCAAAATAAGCCTTGTCATTGAGTTCTATGGCATAGCCAGCTCTGTGATCCCCTATGGGTATATGGTCTCTAAGCTCTAGATAGTATATGATGGCTTCATCATTTTGAAAGGTATCTAGCTTAGGGGTAGTGTCTTGCAAGTCCCAATCTATGAGTTCTGGATGCAATAGTGGTAACGGGTCTTTGGATTGGTCTAGTTCGAGGGTATTGATGGTCAAGATGGAGGAGTTAAGGTGGTTATTATAAGCATTGACAATGCCTACAATGGTACTCTCCACAAGTTGATCTGTCAAGTGTGGTATCATTCTTTCCTCGCGAAACTCACTATCGTTATCATGCGGATCGAACTCTAGAGGTCTATCCCTTGGACGTTGTCTCTCATTAGTTGCATGGGTAGGGTCATACTCATGGACCACATCAACATATTTTTCATCACAAGATAGTTCAGAGAGACTATCCCATTCATACTCATTGGAGTTTGTTTCACTCCATCCTTGTAGTTGGTGAATTTGCTCTACTAGGTTAGTAGTAGATGTTTCTGGTTGTTTGCCTTTATGCTTGTCTGTTCCCTTGGTCTTTGCTTTGCCGGTGTAGCCTAGCCTTGTAGTGTCTCAGGCTATTAAGGTAGGAGGTTGAATAGGTTCCGTGATACCTTCCTTCCTTAATCCTATGGGCCCATGACCTTCATATCCCATTCTTTGTAGTATTGTGAATCCTTGATCATATTGTTCAGTTTGCAATGTGGAGTGATGGTCTTGTTGCTTGGATAGACTGTCTTCATCTTTATATAACTATTGTAGGATGTATTTTTCATCACTCTCATCTTCGAGGCTTGTCCATTTGACAAACAGACATTTAGTAGTTTCTAATGCCTTGGGCTTGTTTATGGAAGGTTTTCCATAGGATTTGGGAGAGAGTGGTAACTGTGCTAGGCAAAAGGATTAGGCAATGGTATACTCTCAGACACCCTTGTCTTTGAGCTTGAGGTTGATTTGGGGTGCCTTTGATGTGGAAGGGAGTGAAGCTGGGTTAACATGGGATGAGGATGGAGCAGAGGCTCGGTTATAGGGAATTACAACATCAGGTTTACATTGTATGGAGTTGCAATATTGAAATGGATTGGGATCGCCTTGGATGGTGATTTCTTGGCCGTCATGAGGGAATTTGATACATTGGTGGTAGGTTGATGGTACCGCCTTCATTGCATGTATCTGAGGTCTTCCAAGGAGGATATTATATGCAAGTTCCATGTCAAGCACTGGACACGCTACATCTTTTACTACAGGTCCCACTCTGATAGGTAAAATAATGGTTCCCTTTGAAGTTCTTTTCACTTCATCATAAGCTTTGATGGTGATTTTATTTTTAGGATCGATAGCATTCTCTGAAAATCCCAATGCAAGGATTAGCTTTAAGGTGCAAATATTTAAACCCACTTCTCCATCAATTAGAACCTTTTTTATTTTATGCTTGTGGACGAAGGCTTCTATGTGGAGAGATGCATTGTGCGGTTGGGTGATTGACATGTCATCCTTTTCAGTAAAGGTCAAGAAATGAGGTGTGGTTAGGTAGCCTACCACGGATTGGAATTGTTCTTCAATGAGGTTTGTAGGGATAGTGGTTTCTGAAAGAGCTTGGTCAAGGATGGCTCTGTGGGATGGGGATATACGCAAGAGCTCTGAAATGGAAATGTGTGTTGGTGTTTTGTGGAGCTACTCTAATACATTGTACTGGGTAGACGTGGAAGGAGTTTTGGATGGTAGCCCTTTAGCCCTTTAAGAGTAACTTTTTTGCTGTGGGTTGTTACGTTACAATCAGGGTTCTTGTTTATAGTGATGACATTGATATGCGCATCACTTTCAGAAATGTGGTTAACAATGTAGTCATAAGATACATTTGTATTGTTTGCGTTGTTACCCCTGTTATTGTTGTGGTTTGAAGAACCTCCCTCTTCATAGTTGGGGAGTGGATTCTGGTATGCCAAATGGTCTTCATTAGATCCTTGTCCCTTAACTTTGACCACTTTTTGATCTACTAATTCTTGAAGTAAGTTTTTTAGGCTTTGGTAGTCATTGGTCTTATGTCCCTTATTTCAATGATACTCACAGAAGTCAGTGTCTTTCCACCAAGGAGGTTTGAATTTAGGTTCGTAATCACGTGGCATTGGAAGAATTATGACATTGTTTGATATGAGCTTCTGTAAGGCTAATTCTAGTGATTCTCCCAAAGGTGTGAACTTTCGTTGGGGAGGAAAGTTAGGTCATGGAGCATTGTTTTGGGGCTTGTTTTGTGGTGTGTTGTTTTGTGGATTGGACAACTTGAAGATCGGTTGCTTTGGGGTCACTTGATTTTCATCCACGACGTTTCTTTGTCTGTGTTGTTATTGGATCTAGGGGTTTCTTTGTAGATTTTGACTTGACCTTTGTCTATCAAATCTTTTTCAATGAGTAACCCCATCTCAATGACCTTACTAAATGAAGTAGGACATTGGATTTGTATTTGGTAGCTAAAATCAGCATTTAGGTTGTGTACAAACATCTCAAGCATTTGTTTTTATTGTATATGATTTGGACATTTGTTGGCCAGTTGTCTCCATCTTTGCAAGAAAGCGGCGAAAGATTCTCCACCCTTTTGTTTTGTGTTACAAAGATCTAACATTGAGATTTCATGCTTAATGTTATAAGAGAAGTGAGTGACAAACTTATCCATGAGCTCGTTGAAGTTTTTAATGTCGGGAGTTAGGCGAGAGAACCATTCCATAGCTTGTCCTCCCAAGCTCCTTGGGAATAGTTACATGAGACAGGTTTCATTGTGGGCGACTTCAAGACATGTTGCACTAAATTCTCTAATATGGTCTCTTGGATCACCCTTTCCTCGATATTTGTCAAATTTTGGCACCTTTAATTTTGAGGGGAAAGGTATCATGATCAAGGTCTTGTCAAAAGGATGTGGTGAAATATCCTCTAGAGAATAGTGTTTTGTGGATGCTCCGGTTTGAATGTCTGTGAGCTATTGTTGTAAGGCTTGGATTTGCGTTGTCAATATATCCAAGGGATTGATTGTATCCTTAGCCTTGTCTATTTTGGGAACCTCTAGTGTGATCTTGGGAGTTTCCATGTCGTTCGTAGAGGTGGTGTCTTTTATGGAAGAGGTGTCAAAATCTGCCAGAAGTTTGGCCCCTTGCTGCGCTAGCATAAGGAAATACTTGTGAGGGTCCATGTTTAGGACCTTGTCCATCATCTTTTGAATTTAGAGTCTTGTGAAGCATCAATTACATTCTCATATGGGATTTCTTCCTCTCCATCACTGTGAGATGAAGATGGTATGTCTTTGTTCAAAGGATCCATATCTTGCTTTTCTTTGGATTTTGATCTAGTTGCAACCATAAAAACTATTTCCAGTGGGGGTGAATGTTGGATGAAAAATGCTTGTGAAAAGGTTGAGATGACAAGAATTTTCCTAAGGTTCATATTTTGATCTACTATTTTCTCAAAACAAATGTGCTCTTGAGGTAAAAGATAGTCAAAGTAGAGAGAGTTGATCACCGCTATTGATATGGACTACTTTTTATCAAGATTACACTAGTATAGTTCCGAGATGAAGGATGATGTATCATGTTGTGAAACTAACTAGATTTTTGCTTTGAGTTTTTGGAAAATCCTAATGACACCTTAGAAAGAAAATTGGTTTGCCTTGTTTGATGTTTTTACTAGGGATGATATGGCAAATGGAAATGTTTTGGAAAAAGTATGTGAAACAGATTTGTATGGTTTCTCTGAGATCATAAACAAGGTATATGCAATAATGGGTATCCAGAACTGGTTCAAAATTTTCTCCAAAGTGTACGGAATAGCTCTATGTTTTGCATGTGTAGCTTCATATGCGCAAGAAGAATGGTCACATGCACGGGTCTGATTGAAATGCTCTGATTTTTTAATGTGTGGCACTGTGGTTTGTATGTGCCACTCTGTGCGTCAAATGCGTGGAAAAATTATATGCGCAGCAGAACGAGTCAATTACGCAGCAAGATTAAATGCGCAGCAGAAATTGTGATATGTGCAGCAGAATGTTTTAAATGCGTAGAACTGCAAGTAGTGTTGATTTTTTTGTTTCAATTTTCTCGATCTTGGGTTGTTTTCACAAAGTTTCTTGGAGCAAGTCTGGTATTTTTGTTGATGATTTGTATCAATTAGTTGAAAGAAAACACATCACATAAGAAGATTTCATGTTTGTTATTACAAATTTTTGACCAAAAAGAAAGCACAATCCTAAGGTTGGCTAGGACAGTATGTGATGAGTTCCAACTTGGTTTTTACACCAGCCACTTGCATAAAGGCAGATAGCTAATAACTTGGTAGCACCGGCTCCCCTCCATGGCACTCACTTCTCACACATACCAAGTTATAGTTCCTCTGAAGAGTTGAACTTTTTTGTCTCTACACTGAATGAGTGTATGACGTTGGACGGCTCTAGAGGTTCCTCCTCCTGTGTCACCAAATAGGGGATTTTGGCTTACTATCTAGAACAAAAGGATTTTAATCAAGGCATCCGTTCGGGTGGTTACACGTGCAGCCATTCACTTCGATACGAAGACTTCCCAGCCTGTAAAGGTTACACTCCATAGGGTTTTGGGGGAAACATTGGTCAGTGTAACACAGCGGCACCCGTTGCTTGTAGCTTTCTCCACAAACACAATTTATTTATAGTGACTTGAAGGTGGCTTGGCTTTAGCCCATTATCACTTAAGGTCATCCCACTTGGAAGGAAGGAATTCCAAGGGCAGGCCTCTCTAAAGGTTAAACATGCAAAATGATAAGTTTGGCATTTTGGTAACCCAGAAAAGGGGAGAGCATAGTCCTATTATCATTCTGAAAACACAGAGAGCACTGGTTCTTTACTCCCTAGTTAAAAGAAAAATAACTAAATGTGTTAACTCTACCAAGTACAGAGATTTGTAACAAGATAGCAATAACTTGAAAAAGATTGTTTATTTTAACCTTCTAACAAATCTAGGTGTAGATTGTTGCTTGAAGAAATAAACAAGTGTTACTTTTCCCTATTAAGCTATGTGATGGATTATTGTGCAAGATAGTAAAAACATAAAGAAATTGTTCATTTTAACCCCTAGGTTGGGACTAGATGCAAGTTGTGATGCAACAAAATGATTTACTTTCCTCCTAGTTATGTCTACGTGATGATTTGCATGAACATATTAAGTTACTCCCTCCTAATTAGTTCTAAGTGGCTTAATAATGTAGCTAAAATGACTAAGTCTAGCTCCTAACACCTGCAAATGAGAGTTAGTATGGAAGATCTGATAAACACATTACAACTTTCTCTAAAAAATTATATGCACGGATCTGCAGGTCATATGCACAATACTACGAATCATATGCACAGATTTACAAAAGCGCAACATTAATGATTAAATGTGTAGGACTGTGTTTTGTATGTGTAGAAATATCATAAGTGCATCAATAGGTATTGAATGCGCCAGACTGCGTGGTATTTGTGCAGGAAGATCAAAAGTGTAGCGAGATGTGTCAGATGCGCAGCAGGACGTGTCAGATGCGCAGAAATATTGAATGCGATGTAGAAAGTGTTGAATGTGCTGAACTAGAAGTTGTATGTGCAGGAATGACCTGTCGTGACAGAACCTCTATAAAAAACTCAAATCAAAGTTAAAAACGGGGCAAAGCCCCACGGTGGCTGCCAGAAATGTTATCAGAAAATGTGAACAATAGCAATAAACAACTAATCATCCAATAACTCAATAGAAAATGATGTAAACACAAGTAAACCAAGAATATATCTTCGAAGACCATTTTACCTCTGTGCTTCCATTGTTCGCCTATCTTCTCTTGATCTTGATGGTAATGAATCTCTCAGAAGTGTGCACTTCCTGGCTATTGAAGATGACAAGAGTAGAACGACTGTGATATGAATGTGCAAAGGAGACTAAACTACAATGCAACTATAATGGAGATGGGTTGATGGAGACATGGTGATGATAATGGATTGATAATGCAAATGTAATGATGATGGTTTTGCCAAAGGCATGTTGTAATGATTCCTACAGAGTAAGTTTACGAATGCTTATATAGGCTAAGGGAAGACCAAATCCAAGTGTCAATAGATCCATGACTGGAGGAATTACCTGTGAGGTGTACGGTTGAGAAAGCTTGAGGGAATGTGCACCAATTAGAAGAGGACAAGTGTCCAAGCCTTCTTCATGAGTTTATGGGAGTTAACATACTAGATTGAAGAGTTAACTAAGATGGTTGATCAGTTAACCAGGTTGATTGGAGAGTCAATAGAATAGATTGACCATTGAACTCAATTGACTAATTAGTTAACAGATTTGATTGATGAGTTAAATAATCTGACTGGAGGAGAAATAGGAC
This sequence comes from Cunninghamia lanceolata, assembly GCA_027924645.1. Lineage (NCBI taxonomy): Eukaryota > Viridiplantae > Streptophyta > Pinopsida > Cupressales > Cupressaceae > Cunninghamia > Cunninghamia lanceolata. The sequence continues at coordinate 8,653,374 of BSBN01000209.1, forward strand.
ATGTGGGTGAGGGAATATTAGCTAATTAAATATTAAAATATTTAATTACATGTGCAACATGGTGAGGTGGAAAGGTGAGGTGGATTTATGGAATCTAGGACTTTAGAATAGAGGAATTTAGGATTAATTAGATAATGTGGAATTATTTAATTATACGAGACATTAGAAGAATTATGGTACTCAATTAAATAAATTGTTTTTTTATTTAATTATGGGTTAATGAACCAATCAAATAAATTATAATAATTATTTAATTGATAGAAGAATAATAATTAAGATCAATATTAAAATATTTACTTAATTCGACATGAGTCAATTTTAGGTGTATACAGGACTCAATCTGAAAATTACAAAATATATCTTGGCACTTGCCCCATTTTTGAGTTTTTCCTTGTAATGTCCTTACATGCCCCTCAAGTGTGGAATATGTTCAAGGTCCATAAGTATCTTGAATGCTCATTTAGTGTGTCTTATCTAAAAAATCCTTACTGAGGTTGGGTATGGGATACTTTCTTGCAAATGTGAATTAAACGGGACTTTCGTTTGGGTGTTTTGGTCACTTTTGGGTTTTTCATGGACATTGGGATGTTCTTGTGTCCTTAGGTCCTCCAGAACCCCCAAATCCCAATGAAGTACTTTGAAGTCCTTGGTTTGAAATTTTGGGATTATGATGTGAATCGTGGTTATGTTTGTCACTTTGAATTAAATGGGAATCTTGTTTGGGTGTTTTGGTCACTTTTGAGTTTTTCATGGACATTGAGATGTTCTTAGGTCATTTGGAACCCCCAAACCCCCATGGAGTAGTTTGAAGTCCTTGGTTTGAAATTTTAGGATCATGATGTGAATTGTGGTTATGTTTGTCACTTTGAATTAAATGGGACTTTCATTTGGGTGTTTGGGTCACTTTTAGGTTTTCACATTTTTCATGGACATTGGGATGTCCTCATGTCCTCTAAACCACCAAACCCGCATGGAGTATTTTGAAGTCCTTGGTTTGAAATTTTGGGATCATGATGTGAATTGTGGTTATGTTTGTCACTTTGAATTAAATGGGACTTTTGTTTGGGTGTTTTGGTCACTTTCAAGTTTTTGGGTTTTTCGTGGACATTGGGATGTCCGTGTGTCCTTAGTTCCTCCAGGACCCCCATTCCCCCAATGTTGTGGTGCCATGTCCCTAGGTCCTCAATTCCTTTGGGATCCCTATTCCCCCAATGTTATGGCACCATGTACCTATGTCCTTAGTTCCTCTAAAATCCCCATTCCCCCAATGTTATGGCACCATGTCTCTATGTCCTAAGTTCCTCTAAAATCCCCATTCCCCTAATGTTAAGGTGCCATGTCCCTATGTCCTAAGTTCCTCTGAGATCCCCAATCCCCCAATGTTATGGTGTCATGTCTCTATGTCCTTAGTTCCTCCAAGATCCCCATTCCCCAATGTTGTGGCACCATATCCCTATGTCCTCAATGCCTCTGAGATCCACATTCCCCTAGTACATTTTCATCCAAGTTCCAAGTTCCCCTAAAACCCCCATTCCCCTAGTGAATTTTGGCACCAAGTTCTAAGGTTCCAAGTCCCTTTAGAAACCCAAAACTCGACAATGCACAAAATACTCAAATTTTTGCAAATTTTCAAAGTATGACGAGACATGCCAACAACTCTTAGGACCACCATCAATGGTCTTTTGAGGCCCGATAACATGGTAGGTGGGCTCCATGTGCCTCGAGACTCTTGAAGACTCTTCAATGATGACATCTATGTACCAAAGCATGGGCAAACACTCCAAATATGCATGGTTTTTTGGTACAACGCATGTGGTTATGATTCAAGCAGGCATGGTGGCCCATTTCTTTTCTGAGCATCATGTCCCTCCTTCCAAAGATGCTTGATGGATTGAATGAGGTATATAATGCATTTTTTATTCATTTTAAGGGGGGAATTTTGGTTGTAGAGCAAAGCTGGGGTAAAGAAGAAAAACGGGTGTGAAACCTGGGGTTTCATCTAGTAACAAGTTCTTTAGGATTTTCTTTATATTTTCTCTTAGGTTTTCTCTCAAAGGATATGAGAGGGAATTATAATCTACAAAGAACAATTTTAATGTGTAGACTCAACATCTTTTTAATTATCTCCATGAGCATTCTATAAATTTTTGGTATTTTGGCAATTTACCCTAGTCACATTTGTTGATTTGAGTATTGTTCTTAATTAGTCGATCAATGGATTTTATAAACCGTCTTGCAATGCTAAGGATATTTTCATAACAATACATGAAGTTTTTGGTATATTTATAGATTATTGAAGAATGATTTAGATGATATTTTGCAATTCCTTCTAGTTGTGTTTTTGTATGTGTAGAGCCTAGCTTATACATTAAACCTTCAATTATAGACTTTGTTGATATCTTGGTTAGCTATTATAATTTGATTACACTACCATCCCTTCGGTTTGAGAATCCAAACTCTATTGTCCTCACTAGATAAAGGCACCGATCTACTATTTGTCCAACCTCCTTTTTCCCTTCAACACACCAAAATATGACAAAGTCTCAGTCTTTTATCTATTTGTGCTATTTGTTCTACTCACAACCATGTATAGATGTACATGCATGTGCATTAGGGGCTATCAAGGCATCATATTTAGACTCTTTACATGGTTGTGTATCTGCTTACTAAATATGTAGCAACCTTGTGTTCTTCAAACCACATATAGGTACATAGTGACAAAATTTTGAAGTATCATGAGCATTGGGTATGGTTTGTAGCAAGGTCTAATTTCATGATATGATTTGTCTTATCTTTTTACACCTTAGGGAATACCCCCTTGATCTAATAGAGATAGAAGAAGAAGAAGGTCTTACTCACCTTATCAATATTGTTTATCGTTGCCAAACCTGAACATAAGTTGATGGTCTTTTCTTGAGTTTGACAACCCCAACACTCAAAAATTTGATTTGATTTAGGGATTTGGGGATCTCAACTTTGAGAACCAACACAAACCATCCAAGATCATACTGAATTCAAGATCTATATGCAAGATGAGTTTGACCTTCTTACTAAACTCTTGGCTAGTAATGAAGCCTTATATTGGACCCCATCTCACAAACAAATGTTTCAATCTTTAGCTCATCTCACATTAGTCTACTTCACAAACAAGTACAAGCATACTTGTGGAGCAAAAAACCACAAAAGGACCTTATGGAATAGGTGAGTTTGTCCTCAAAAAGGAAGCTTGAAAAATAAAAGACATAAAAATAAATGAAAGTTCCAAAAAAATTCTAAAGGACCATACATGGTTAAAGAAGATGTTGGTGATGATGCTTATCTCTCATGCACCATGGAACCTTGAAGAATTCAGTGAAACAGCTAACACTTTTCATCTGAAAAACTTGTATTATATCTCAAAAATCCAAAAAATCAAATAACTCAAAAAATTAAAAAAACATAAATAAGAAAAAGAAAAACATGCATTTCATTCAGTCCACCATTGCATTTATTAGTGGTTTTCTCTTGTTCAATTTTCATCCTAATAAGGAGTCGTGAAGTTGCTAGTATAGGTTGTCCCCATTAAGCCTTATATTCCTAAAAACCATCATTACTATTCCCCTTTACATTCTCAACAATTTCAAATAAAACTTTTAGCTGTATACTGATCGTAGTCTTCACCGTCATCTAGTCAAGTCTAAGCAAAACACATTTTCAAACCTAAAGTGTCTAATAGAAGCTAATAGGAAGATCTATCCTAATCCTCTTTAGCAATAGAGAAGTCTTAGGATAGTTATCATTTTGGTGGCACTTAGCCCTTACTCACCTAGCCAAAAATGTTAGTGGGGTCAAAACTCTGCAAAGCAATCAAAAAAGCAAAAAAGCAAGAAAAAAAATAAAGAACAAAAATATATATATGAGCAAGAAAAGAGAAAAGAAAAAATTAAAAAAAGTGGAAAAAGAGAAAGAGAAAATTGTTGATGTTTGTACACGTAGGTGGAGAATAGTCTAAGCTCAAATCTACGAGGGTGACATCCTATCTAAGAAATAAAAAAAGAAAAAAAATAAAGAAATAAAGCACACACATGCACAAGTTAGGCATATTCTAATCTAAGTCTAGAGGATACTTAGAAATTTTTGTTGGTTCTCTACATTGAAAACTAATCTAAGCGGTTGGTCTAGATAAGGATCGGTATTTAGCCTTCTGTGAAGTTTAATCCAAAAATTGTTCCATTACCTTCCTCATTCCCATAGATCCCCTAATAGTCCTATCTTGAAAGTTTAGTAGGTCACCCTATGCTAAGTCAACTTGCAATCCCCTAGGTTAAAAATCCTACTAAAGAGCAACCACAATGTTAGTTCCATATGCATATCATATAAAAACAAACAATAAATCATGTCATAGTAAAATGGTGTTCATAATAAAGGAAGTAGATGAGTGTATTGCATATCCATCTACATGTGCATCAAATGCATCCATACATATTCACATTGCATACATCTCATTTATAATAGATATATAACAAAAACAACATGAGCATAGTATCATTATATATAAGCATCCATGGTTTTAAAACATAAGTTCTACAACCTATTGGGACAAAATTTCGACCCCCAAGAATTCATCCATAAGATCCATTTCCCGCCATACACTTGAAATAATCATCTATTTGAAAATTTTAAATCAACACTCCCGTAATAAAATCATCCACCGTATTCGTCTTAGACCCATGAAAATTCATATTACCCACACCATAAATCAAAATCTTAACCCTCACAGACTTATTGAGAAAAGAACCCTCGGTGTATCGGTAAGACTTCTTCAAGGATCACTTCGACGCCCCGAAAAGATGTTAAGAAGTGATCAAGAGATCAGTGTGACACCTAAATGTGTCACACTGATAAAATGATAAAAATTAAACAACCTCTTGGCACGTATTTTGAACTAACATTTCAAGTTTGAGAAGATAGATATATCAAAGAGTCAGGATGAGTCTTTCAAGGGTCTCTTCGACATTCTGACCCATTACGAGCATGTCGAGAAGACTGCGAAATATCAGCACAACATATCATTTTGGCAGGATGGGGTGACTTAGAATGCTATCTTATCGAAAAACTGATTAAAATTTTGGAGTGTCGAAGAGAACGCATATTCAGTCTTCTCAAAAAAATGAACATGCCAATAATCAAGAAGGCGCTGAAGGGAAGCACTTATATCAAAAGGAGGGGATCTCGGCAAGACCACCATTTTGAAAGGAAGCTAGGTTGGCAGAAATTGCTTCCTACACTAATCTAATGAGGGGAGGAGAGTGCAAATTCAATTTTATCCTTACTATTATAGCAATGCTAAACCACTAACAAAAATATTGCAGCAAACATATACACAAGAAAGTGAGACAGAAGAAGAGAGACACAAGATATACGTGGGGAAAACCCTTATCGGGTGAAAAACCCCACACTCCAAAACCTGCACAATGTGTTATCAAAACTGAAATGGTTTATAATACACTTACAATGCAAGCTCTCAGGAGTCTTTGACACTCGTATCTGGAGACAAACTGGCAGCATAACAGTACCTGTAAAAACTTGTAGTGCATCTCCTCTCAAAAGCACCTGTTTATATAACAAATACAAGGCAAATATAGCTCCACATAGGGATGGGCATCCAACATGGCCTCATGACCCAAAACCCACGCCTATGGAGACTTGTCCAACTCTATAGGATTCTCCTAACACTTGTCAAGTCACCCCATCCCAAGGAGGTCACATATTTCCAAAATGGGCTCTTACAACTCTTACAACTGTCATAGAATCTGTCATAGCTGTCATAACTTACAAATGTAAGAGAATCTGTCATACACAGGCTATAAATAGCATATTCTATTACAACATGTCATAGTCCACCTTGGGGCACCCAAAGATGCCTTTTTCAAAGATGCTCTTCGACACATGTCCTCACCTGTCATAGGATCTTCTATTTCTGACTCTTACATGTCATAACTTCATCATAGAAATCATGACCGTTACGGTCAATATTCCCTTACACAACATCCAAGATGTCGACACATGGAAAAATATTCCTACCACTAAGTGGGATGCCTATCTCCTCATGTGAGGACAAAAATACATGTGGTCATATGCCATGTAGGATGACACATCATCGTGCTAACTCCCACAATATGACAACATAGGATTTGCATCCAATTAATACAATAAGCAATTAATAAATAAATACAATGTAAAAATACAAGGAATTACCAAGGTTGAGACACCTTAATTCCCAACAGTCTCCCACTTGTCGAACACCTTGTAAGAGCCAATAGAATCAACAGGATTTAACTGCTATAGGCCAAGAGGCCCATAGACTTCAAACACCATCTAAACTTCTTTGTGCCCACTAGTTTCGTCAATGCATCTGCAACATTCTTCAAAGTATCTACCTTCTCCAAATTTACCTTCCCATCCTCTACCATATCTCACACGAAGTTAAATTGAACATCAATATGCTTTGTTCTGGCGTGGAAAGTTAGATTCTTCGCAAGGCAAATTGCACTCTGACTGTCACAACTAATCGTAATCTGTCCTGCATCAACACCAATATCTGAACACAATCTCTTAATCCAAATGGCTTCCTTACAAGCATGAGTTGCTGCCATGTACTCACCTTCTATAGTGGACAAAGAAACCATAGGTTGTCACTTACTCATCCAACTAATTGCACCACCAAACATAGTGAACACATAAGCACTGGTGGATCTCCTGCTCTCAATGTCACCTGCCCAATCAGAATCCACAAATCTACGAATATAGACTGAATGCGAAGGTCCTGAAGCATTGCCATGATAGAAAATGGAATACTCGGAAGTACCCCTCAAATATCTGAACACTCGCTTAATTGCATCCCAATGTACCCGTCCAAGATTAGCCATAAATCAACTAAGGACTCCCACTACTTGGGCAATGTCTGGTCTTGTGCAGACCATGACATACATCAAACTGCCAACAGCACTAGCATAAGGTACTCTACTCATGTCCTCCACCTCACTAGGAGATTTTGGACAATCACTAACAAACAACTTTGTTCCCAATGAAATAGGAACACACAATGGTCTACAATCTACCTAGCTGAACCTATCCAACACGGTCTTCACATACTTACTTTGGCTTAACCAAAGTTTTCTGTTAGCTCTGTCTCTTCTGATTTCCATCCCTAGAATGTACCTGCTACCCCAAGATTTTTCATCTCAAACTGTGCTAACAACTGAGACTTCAAATCAGAAATCATATTCTTACCATTCCCAATCAACAGCATATCATCAACATACAATACAATAATGAGAATGCAATCATTGTCAAATTTGTAATACACACAATGATCTGATTTCGATCTTAGATATCCAATCGACAACACAAAGGTATCAAACTTCAAGTACCACATCCTAGGAGACTACTTCAAACCATGCAAAGACTTCTTTAACTTGCAAACCAAATTTTCTTTACCTTTCTCTATGTAATGTTCTGGCTGTGACATGTAGATTTCTTCCTCCAAATCACCATGAAGGAAAGTTATCTTCACATCCATCTATTCTACCTCTAAGTCATAAGCAGTTGTGAGAGATAATAGAAATCAAATGGATGTCAGGTTTGCAACGGGAGAGAAAATTTCACCATAATCAATTCCCTCCACTTGTGAATACCCCTTCGCAACCAATCTAGCCTTGTACTTTTCAACACTGCCATCTGCACCAAATTTCTTATTGAACACCCATTTACATCCAACGAGTTTCCGTCCATCAAGCAAAGGCACCAAGTCCCATGTTCTATTCTTTTCCAAAGAAGCCATCTCATCTTCCATGGCCTCCTTCCAGGAACTTGCATCTTTCATGCCCATAGCCTCTTTCACAATTCTAGGCTCATCAGTGTTAGTAAGTAAAGCAAAAGCACAACTAGAATCAAGTAATGAATAACCAAACCTATCAGGTAGACCTCCTTAATGGCTGAGGTTGAGGTTCTACTTCTTCTTCTGAGCTTTCAGAGCTGCTAGAGCTCTCCTCATCATCAGGTCTCACACAGTCTGTCTATTCAGTCTTCTCAGGGGTAGAAGGAAACTAAACCACATCCTCTTTCTATTCTGTCTGTTCTAGCTATAGAACAACGGAAGATGGTGTTAGCTCTCTGAAGATAACACTTATGCTATACAACACCTTTTCAACCATAGGATCCCAAAGTTTGTATTCTTTCACACCAACACCATAGCCAATGAAGATACACTTAGGAGCCTTGTTCTCCAATGTAGACCTTTTCTCCTTAGGCACATGTGCATATGCCTCACAACAAAAAACATGAAGATGTCTAACTGAAGGCTTCTTACCAGACCACACCTCCATAGGTGTCTTACCAACAAGAGTTGATGTAGGAGATCTGTTTACTAGATAGCAAGCAGTGGCAATAGCTTTAGCCCAAAACTTTTGTTTGAGGCTTGCTCCACTAAGCATATTCCTAGCCTTCTCCATCAGTGTCCTGTTCATCCTCTCTGCAACTCCATTTTGCTGCGGGGTATATGGAGTTGTCTTATGCCTTTCAATCCCTTGCTCTTTATAGAACTTATCAAACTCTGCCAAACAAAACTCACCACCGTTGTCAATTCTCAAACACTTAATCTTTTTACTAGTCTAATTTTTAGAAAAGGCTTTAAACTCTTTAAACTGAGTAAAGACTTTAGTCTTGCTTCTAATAAAATAAACCCATGTCCTTCTACTGTAATCATCTATGAAAGATACAAAATATACAGATTTGGAAATCAAAGGAACATTAACAAGACCAAACACATCAGAATGAATAAGATCCAATACACCAGAAGACTTGTGAGAAATAGAGTAAAATTGAACACGGTTTTGCTTTCCATAAATGCAATGTTCACAAAAGTCGAACTCAAGATTACAATCATTTAACCCCTCAACGAGGTTTTTATTTTTCAAGGTACGCAGACCCTTCTCACCAATGTGGCCATATCTCAAATGCCATAACATAGTCTTTTCAGCAGGAAGTTTAACTTCCAAAGCATGTGCACTACCATCAGAACTAGTTACAATAGATTTCTTCACTGCTCGTTCAGATGGTGGGGATGAAGTGACTGCAGCTCTTTTCTTTGAGTCAGAAGAACTATTGCACTGTGAAGTGCATAACTCCAGCTAAAATAGAATACCTCTCCAAGTACCCTTCGCAAGCACCATAGATCCTCTAGTCATCTTGTATCCATCCTTCAAAAAGACAACCTGCACACCTGCATCATTCAACATACTTACAAAAAGTAGGTTCCATGCAAGGCCTGGAATGTGCATAACTCTAGTGATCCCCTTCACTCGTCCATCAATGAATTGGATTGAGACTCTTCCACGACCAACAATCTTTAGATGAGAGTCGTCACCCAGGTACACTCTTCCACCATCAAACTCTTTGAATACTTCGTGAACCAATCTCGATGCAAGGCCATGTGGAATGATGCACTAGAATCAATCAACCACACATCATCAGATCCATGGGTGGCTAGGGCTGCGATGAAGGCATCACCATCATCTTGTGACTTGTCATAATCTGAATCAGGAGCTTTCTTCTTTTTTTTCTTCTCCTCTTTGCATTCCTTTCGAAAATGTTTAGTTTTACCACAGTTCCAATAGAGAGCCTTGGACTTTCCAGGAGATTTGAATCTCCCAAGGGATTTGGATCTACCCTTATCACTTTTCTTGTCCTTCTTCTTCCCTTTCTCTTTGGGTCTTCCACGAACTGCAAGAGCTTCTTTGGCTAATTCGGATGTCTTTCTCCACATTTCGTTAGATAACAGTGAAGATACCACTTCATCCATCGTGAAGGTGGTGGTAGTGCTTCCAATAGCCATGACAAGATGATCCCATGAATCTGGCAAAGAACAAAGTAGGGTCATGCATCGATCCTCCTCCATTTTCACACCCACGGATGTCAACTGTGCAACAATCATGTTAAAAGCATTTAAATGGTCCGTGATGCAGAGCGGCCAACAAAAATGTGTAAAGTAGGTGTCAAATACTCACTAACATACATTTACCTTTGTATGTTTACCCATCGGCGAAACCATCTTCATCGACCAACCAAATTCCTTTCGCACCGAAGTCCTATTTCACATTGATGTGTCCCCGACACTACTATCGCCAAGACTTCTCCCGTTGGTGTAGCTCAAAATCCTTCCACCGACCACACACCTCTCTCCGACGGATCAACACTTGACTTTTCATCGACTAGACCATACACTGTTGGCCTTCGCTCTCCACTTCACTGCGATCGCATACCTTATACCGATGAATGCACTTTGCATTAGTTGCCTATCGACAACACATGGGCTATCGGTTTCCCCAATATGTTTCACCCCGATGCATTCAGCTTTGTACATACAACATTTGACTTCTCATGTTGGTTCCTCCTACTGCTCCTACCGGTCACCTCCTGCATATAACTCAATGTATCTGCGGAATGTATATTCCAATATACATTCAAAACATACAACTCGAACTTGCATTCGGAACATGCATTCGCCAAAGTCAATCATTGACTTTCCTTGTATCAACCTGATGTACATTCACAATGTACATTCATCACATACAATCTGCCATATGCATCTGTGGGATACTCACAACCATTAAACTGAGGGATACACAAGGAATGAACCCGATATACACTAGCGATATACACAGGGATTATATATCAACAATGTACATCCACAACATGCATTTCAATTCCGCATCCGAAGGGTTTGACTGACGTTGACCACCTTGCATGTACCTGAAGCTTTCTCTCTCCCTTGTATATGCGACAGATTGGTATGTTTACGACGTATGTTTTCCACATACAACTGCGATGGATAAATATGATATACATAGGAACATGCGATTGCGATATACTCACAGAATGTATATCCCGCATACAAAAGTGATATATACACAATTTATATGTCTATTAAAACCACGCAGATTTTCACTCTCTTGACCCGCTTTATACTCAGCGATTGCACAGAACTATCTCACCTACAAACATACTGACTTTTGCACTTTGTCAACCTAGCACATGAGGATGCTAGGGTTTATCAAAGCATGCTTCAAATGATCCTGCAATCATGCAATGAACAAACAAAAAGTACAAAATAAAAACACAAACTAATATATACAACCATTCCACCGATTACGAAGTAATCCAACCAGTGGAATGGGCTAAGAACCCATTTCGATTCCAAAGCAGAAAATTGATTACACAATGAATTCAAAAACTAGAAAGATAATACAAAAAGGATCTTCTTATTGCTTTCAGAAATGTATACAGATATCTGATTCCACAGTTCCACAATTCAATCTCACAACTACTGCTCTGTCTAACATCTTCTCCCTTTTTAATCTCTTCTATGTATGAAATCGATCTGATCTAGGCTATTTATCTACTCACTATGAGTAGTACAGACTTGGTTCCCAGTGGCTAGGAGATAACAACCCTCTAACAAATTCTAACTGACTAACAACCTTGTCATTCCAGATCGACAAGTGTCCTAGGGACATACATAGAAACCTAGATGCAAACTACAATAACATGTACATGTCAAACAGACCTTATTACATTTAATATAGAAATGCATCACATATTGAGACCTTAGTCTTCTCCCTTAGATGTATAATTAGCTTGTTGAAGGGGTGCTCCTGCACCATACTCCCTGAGAGAAGAAATCTCAAGTCCACTTGAGATGAGAGTTTGAAGGTCTGCACCATGTTTTCTGATCTGTTCTCCAGTCATCCAAACTACCTCTGAATTAGGTTTCCCTTGCCAAGCCACCAAGTATTCCATATACTCTTTGTTCCTTGTCTTCTTTACCACTCTAGAGTCTAAAATCTTCTGTAATTGTGGTGGATCATGTTTAGGAATATCATCAGCTGCTGTACCCTGTAATGGTTCTTGTTCTACATCTGCATTATGCTTGTATGGAGTTAAATCACATACATTGAAAATAGGTGACAATCCAAGATCAGAAGGAAGTTGGATCTCATAAGCATTCTGTCCACATTTCTTCAAAATCTGACATGGTCCAACCTTCCTCTGCATGAGTTTGGTATATTTACCTTTTGGGAGCCTCTCCTTCTTCAGATGAACCCACACCAAATCTCCAACATCAAATTGTACATCTCTCTTCTTCTTATCAGCATAGGCTTTATACTTCAATATAGTTTGTTGGAGCTGGTTCTTGACTTGATCATGCACCTCTGTGATGGCTGATGCAAAAGCTTCTCCATCTGCACTAATAGATTCTCCTACGGGTAGATCTCTTAACTCCAAAATACCTCTTGGATGGATACCATATACCACCTGGAAAGGTGATTTCCCTATACTCCTATTGATGGTGTCATTATAGGAAAATTCTGCCTGTGATAGAATGTTATCCCACTTCTCTCCATGCTACCTTGTCAAACATCTTAGCAGATTTCCCAATGAACGGTTAACCACTTCAATCTGTCCATCTATTTGAGGATGATAAGTTGATGAGAAGGATAAATTGGTACCAAGCTTCTTCCAAAGAGTCCTCCAAAAATGGCCAATAAATTTCACATCTCTATCTGACACTATGCTCAATGACAATCCATGTATCCTTACTATTTCCTTGAAAAACAGATCTGCAACATATGAAGCATCACAAGTGGTTTTGCATGGCAAGAAATGTGCCATTTTACTGAATCTATCTACTACAACAAAAACACTATCATATCCCTTCCTTGTTCTAGGTAAACCCAACACAAAATCCATGCTTATGCTCTCCCATGGCCTAGAAGGAATGGGCAATGGCTGATATAAACCTGCATTAGTGGATCTCCCTTTGGCTTCTTGACATATCACACATGCCTCCACAAATCTCCTCATGTCTGACTGCAACTTAGGCCAATAGTAATGTCTCTTTACCAGATCAAGAGTCTTATCCAAATCGAAATGTCCTGCCATGGCCCCACAATGTTTCTCCCTAATGATATTCAACCTCATTGAACACCGTGGAATGCACAACTATCCGCCTTTGAAAAGCAATCCATCTTGTATTAGAAATTCAGAGTACTCAACATGATAGTTGTCTCCAAAGGAAGTGCATACTTTGTAGATCTCTCCAAAGTCTTCATCAGCATCATACATAGTCTTTAAGGAATCAATACCAACACTCTCCAATTGAATCTGATTTATGGTTAGAGCCCTCTTGCTCAAAGCATCTGCTACCTTGTTCTTGACCCCTTTCTTGTGCTTGAGTGTGAAGGTGAAATCTTGTAAAGTCTCTACCCATTTCATGTGCCTATGGTTCAGCTTCTCTTGACTGTTTATGAAACTAAGGGCCTGATTATCTGTAAACACTATGAATTCTTTTGGCATCACGTAATGCCTCCACTTTTTGAGTGACTGGACTAGAGCATACATCTCCAAATCATAGGACGAGTATCTCTTCTTAGCATCATTTAGTTTCTCACTAAAAAATGCAATAGGCCTACCTTCTTGACTGAGTACTACTCCAATTGCCATGTGGCTTGCATCACATTCTACTTGAAAAATCTTATTGAAGTCAGGAAGTGCAAGGACTGGCTGTTGTGCCGCCTTCTTCTTCAGTGTTTCAAATGAATCATCTGCTTCCTTTGTCCAAGTGAATCTGCACTTCTGTCCTCCTTTTATGGTGTCAAGCATGGGTGCACAGACATGACTAAACCCTTTTATAAACTTAGTATAGAAGGTTGCTAACCCATGGAAACTTCTGACATCATTCATGGTTCTAGGAGTTGGCCAAGACAATATGGCACTTACCTTCTCTTGATCCATTTTTAGTTTGCCATGTGAGATGACAAAACCCAAGTAGATGATCTCCTCCTACATGAACAAACACTTCTCCAAGTTGATCATTAGCTTCTCTTCATGTAACCTTTTGAGAACCAGGTCTATATGTTTGAGATGCTCTTCCCTTGTATTACTGAAAATCAGGATGTCATCTAGATATACTATGACAAATTTGCCTATAAATTCTCTCAAAACCTCATTGATCAGCCTCATAAAGGTACTGGGGGCATTGGACAAACCAAAAGGCGTGACCTTCCATTCATATAACCCCTCATTGGTTTTAAATGCAATCTTCCATTCATCTCCTGGCCTAATCCTGATCTGATGATAGCCACTTTTTAAATCTATTTTTGTGAAATATTTGGCACCTCCCAAGCAATCAAGCAAATCTTCTATCCTTGGGATTGGGAACCTATACCTGATTGTTATCTTGTTAATAGCCCTAGAATCAGTACAAAGTCTCCAAGTGCCTTCCTTCTTTGGTGCTAGTATAGCCGGTACTGCACATGGGCTTAAACTTTTGCCAATTAGGCCTATCTCCAACAATTCCTCAATCTGCCTTGCTACCTCTGCATTCTGCTCTGGTGTAAGCTTGTATGCTGCCTTGTTTGGAAGTGTAGATCCTGGGATCAGATCTATGCAATGGCTGATGTCCCTTATAGGTGGTAGGGACCTTGGCATTCCATCAGAGATGATGCCTTTGTACTTATCCAACAACTCTTGGACAGTAGGATCTATGAACCTTTGCCTCTTCTCTCCCTGGACTTCTTGTTGCTGCTCCTTGTTCACCTTCAGGCATGGAATTAGAGCATATGCTACTGCACCTTCATCTACTATCTCTTTCATGAATTGTTTACCTTCTACCATCATTACCTTGGCTTCTATTCCTTTTGATTCTACCTCATTCTCCATCAATGGTAGTAACTCTATCACCTTACCATCCTTGGTTATTGAATATGTGTTTCTAACTCCATCATGTTGTGCTCTCAAGTCATATCGCCATGGTCTTCCAAATAGGAGATGGCAAGCATCCATCTGAGCTATGTCAAACAATAATCTGTCCTTGTATGGTCCAATCTGAAACTCTACCCAAGTCTGCTCTTCCACAACTATTTGCTGACCTTGAGTGAGCCATGAAATCTTGTATGGACAAGGATGTGGCAGTCTTCTAAGCTTAATCTTTTCTACCATTTCATTTGAAACAAAATTTTCAGTAGATCCAGAGTCAATCAGAACTTTACATGCCTTTCCTCCTGCCTTGCAAGTAGTTTTGAAAAGAGACTTTCTTTGTGGGGGTTCTCTGTCTGGCACCTTCATGGTGGTCATTGCTCTCCTAATCATTAATGATTCTCCTTTCTCAGGATACCCATAACCGTCAAGAGCATTCACACTTTGATAAGTGTTTGAGCTTGTCACGCTTTGAAAGTCAGATTCTTGGATCAAATTTGTCCTCCTTTCTCCCATTAAACTTGTTGCTTTTTCTGGACATCTGCTGGCTATGTGGCCTTCTTGATTGCAATTGTAACATCTGAGAGGTCCTCTGCCCTGAGATCTCCCTCTAAATGGTGGTCTTCTACCCCTAAAGTTTCCTTTTTGATTGTAACTTCTCCCTTGAGTTTGACTGTTGTCTCCTTTGCTATTCTCTTGATTGGATTCACCTTGGTGTCCAAATCCATTACCTCTGCCTCTGAAAGGACTTCTTTCCCCTCTTTGTTGTCTTCCTCTTCCTCTACTGTTCTACTCTTGTCTTCTCTTTAATTTCTCTTCCACTTTGAGTGCCAATTGGTAGCACTTCTGGACTGTATCTGGATTATGCAGATTTAAATCTTCTTGGATGGCAAATCTCAAACCATTGAGATACCTTGCTACCCTCTCTTCCTCATTCTCCTTCCCCTTTGCCTTGACACATAGTTTCATGAATTCTTCAATGTATGAACTGACATCTAACTCCTTCTGCTTCAAATTTTGTCTCCTCTTATGTAATTGGATGTTGTAATCCAATGGAACATTGGCTTCCTTCACTAAAGCCACCATCTTCTTCCAAGTAGCAACTCTGCTCTTTCCTTCTTTCACCCTGTCATCTTGGATGAAATTCCACCAAGTTAGTGCAGCCCCTTTCATTTTGGATTGGGCCATCTTCACTTTTTGATGGTCTGGTATTTCCTCTGTTTCAAAGAAGTTATTCAAAGAGTCTATCCACTCCATCACTGAATCAGGATCCATTTTGCCTAAAAACACTGGCAGGTCTATTTTCATATCCATGGTCCTTCACTCCATGGATTTGAGGGCATTAAGTAAGGGTCTCTAGTCTGCAGGAACCTCTATCTCTTCCTGCCTAGGGATCTCCTCTTCATCCATGTCTTCTTCCTTACCAGAACCTACTTTGTCCCTCAATTTCTCTAACTCATCTTTCAAGGTCTGATTCTGAGCTTTAACTGCTTTGCTTTCTGCAATTTGCTTCTTTACCAAGACAGCCAACTCAGCATTGGTCATTCTTGCTGGAAACTCTTGTGACCCTTCTTCATCTGACATCTTGTCTTTTTCTTCTTCCCAAAACATACTCCTTGGCTCTAATACCACTATGATGCAGAGTGGCCAACGGAAACGTGCAAAGTGGGTGTCAAATACTCACTAACATACATTTACCTTTGTATGTTTACCCATCGGCGAAACCATCTTCATCGACCAACCAAATTCCTTTCGCATCAAAGTCCTATTTCACATCGATGTGTCCCCGACACTACTATCGCCAAGACTTCTCCCGTCGGTGTAGCTAAAAATCCTTCCACCGACCACACACCTCTCTCCAACGGATCAACACTTGACTTTATCATCGGCCAAACCATACATTGTCGGCCTTCGCTCTCCACTTCACTCCAATTGCATACCTTATACCAATGAATGCACTTTGCATCGGTTGCCTATCGACAACACATGGGCTATCGATTTCCCCAATATGTTTCACCCTGATGTATTCGGCTTTGTACATACAACATTTGTGATGCGGAGGCACAACCAGAAATGTCCTCAAATGGAATGGTAGAATTTGATATTTCTTATTCCATCGGCAAGAGTTAACAAACATTCTCACCGACATACCCTATCGACCTAATAATGTCCTTCAGTATCTCAAACACCGTTCACTCTGATACCCATCTCACCCCAATGTGTGATTCACTTATATTGCCTATCGGCTTCTCCAAACTAAGCTATCCCGATGACTGTTGTCACGACGATACATAAAAACTTCAACCTGTGATCACCGGTCCCTGTCACCTCCGCTACCAGTTGTCCAATGTATCACCCGACACTGTATAAGCACAATGTATATTTCCCATATACATTCACCAAATATTCCTCCGGATGTGCCCTCAATGTATGTTTGACTAGTGTTGACTTCTTTGTATCTGCAGAATGTATGTTTGGACATACATTCAAATATACAATCACAAAATATGCAATCAACAAATATTCCTCAGAATATCCCTTCCGCGATCCGCTAACTATTGACTTTCCCTTGTATCATCGAATGTATATTTGCAATATACATTCATTTTATACAAACTCCAAAATGCATTTGATGGATACACAGAAACATGCATCTACAGTATACTCACAAAATGTATACCAAAAGATGTACGCTTAGAACTTGTATGACTCGATGCCGCTCAGCGATATACTCAAACTTCGTATATCTTGAATGTATATTTTCAATGTACATTTAGAATGTACAAACCCAACTTGCAAATAAAAGATGCATCTCCCATCTATCTTTGGCAAATGTATCTTTGACTCGCCGTTGACCCGCTTGTATGTTCCAACATACAACAGCAATATGCAAATGACAGATACACACAAAATGATCCTCGGATACAAAAGTGATATACACAAGAGATGTATATCCGAACTACTTCATCTTTGTATCATCAAAACATGCATTTTTAACAAGTTCTAACACCCAAACCGGTTAGCGATATACGCACAGATACAAATGCAATATACACAAAGCTTGTATATCACATACAAACACTATATATACGTCAAATGTACATTTTGACAAAACCCTCAAAACTTCACAAATTTCACACTGAAAACACTGCAATCGGGCCGAACCATTTCCTGGGCAACTTTAACTTAGAATTTAACCTTCAAACCCTAGCACATGAGGATGCTAGGATAAATCATAGCATGCTATACATCGATCCCACAAACATGAAATGCATAAACAGGAAAATAGAAATGCAAACTAAACTACTGTACATGTCCATTCCACCGATTCAAAGAATCAACCGGTGGAATGGAAGACTGAATCCATTTCGCCTGTAACAAGAGAATCAATACACTGATAGATCAAAAATCAGACAAATGAAACAACAGGATCTTCCTTAATTCAATAACAGAAATGCATATAGATATCATAGCCCACTGTATCACAATGTTCTGTCTGATCTCCAAAAAAACACAAAATGTCTCCGTTTCTCCTATGCAACAGCATCTAAAAACAAACTGATCTAGGGCATAAATAAGTACTCCTCTCGAGTAGTATAGACTTGATTCCCAGTGGCTGGGAGCTTCCAAGCGGTTGGGAGGACAGCTAGCATAACAAACTACAACTGTCGACACATAAACCTAGATTGATCCAAAACATATGATTTGGTCCAAGGGACCTTATTACATCATAAAGTCAAAACATACTACAAGTAGACTTATGTTTTATTTTGAAGGGGTGCTCCTACACCATACTCCCCAAAAGAAGAAATCTCAAGTCCACTTGAGATGAGAGTATGTAGGTCTGAACCATGTTGGTTGATCTGTTCTTCAGTCATCCACACTACTTCTGAATCAGGTTTTCCCTGCCAAGCCACCAAATATTTCAGATATTCTTTGTTCCTTATTTTCTTGATCACTCTTGTGTCCAAAATCTTCTGCAACTGTGGTGAATCATGTTTTGGAATGTCATCAACTGCTGTATCCTGTAGTAGTTCCTGTTCTTCATCTAGATTATGCTTGTATGGAGTTAAATCACATACATTGAATATAGGTGATAAACCAAGATCAGAAGGAAGTTGTATCTCATAAGCATTATGTCCATGTTTTCTCAAAATCTGACATGGACCAATCTTCCTCTGCATGAGTTTGGTATATTTACCTTTAGGAAGTCTTTCCTTTTTCAAATGAACCCATACCAAATCTCCAACATCAAACTGGACATCTTTCTTCTTTTTATCAGCATACTCCTTATACTTTAATGTAGTTTGTTGTAGCTGAGTCTTTACTTGATCATGAACCTCTTTTATGGCTTCTACAAAATCTTCTTCATCTGCACTAACAGAATCTCCTGTAGGCAAGTTTCTTAACTCCAAAATACCTCTTGGGTGTATACCATACACTATCTGAAAAGGTGATTTCCCTGTACTCCTGTTGACAGTATCATTGTAAGAAAATTCTACCTATGATAGGATATTATCCCATTTGTCTCCATGTTGTCTTGTCAAGCATCTGAGCAAATTTCCTAAGGAACAATTTACCACTTCAGTCTGTCCATCCGTTTGAGGATGATATGCGGATGAGAAAGACAAATTTGTTCCAAGCTTCTTCCAAAGAGTTCTCCAGAAATGACCAATGAATTTCACATCTCTATCTGACACAATGCTCAATGGCAATCCATGTATCCTTACTATTTCTTTGAAAAACAAATCTGCAATATATGAAGCATCAGCAGTGGTTTTGCATGGCAAGAAATGTGCCATTTTGCTGAATCTGTCCACTACAACAAAAGCACTATCATATCCTTTTCTGGTTCTGGGTAAACCCAACACAAAATCCATACTTATGCTTTCCCATGGTCTGGAAGGAATGGGTAAAGGTTGATATAAACCTACATTAGTTGATCTTCCTTTTGCTTTTTGACATATCACACATGTCTCTACAAATTTTCTGACGTCTGATTGTAACTTAGGCCAATAATAATGTCTTCTAACAAGATCAAGAGTCTTGTCCAAACCAAAATGTCCTACCATAGCTCCATAATGTTTTTCTTTAATGATGTTCACCCTCATAGAACACCTTGGAATACATAACTGTCCACCTTTGAATAGCAATCCATCCTGGATTAGAAATTCAGAGAACTCAGCATGATATTTATCTCCAAAAGAAGTACATACCTGATATGTATCTCCAAAATCTTCATCATCATCATACATGGTTTTCAATGAATCAATGCCAACACTTTCCAACTGAATCTGGTTGACTATTAGAGCTCTCTTGCTCAAGGCATCTGCTACCTTATTCTTGACTCCTTTCTTATGCTTCAATGTGAAAGTAAAAGCTTGTAAAGTTGCTACCCATTTCATATGCCTATGATTCAACTTTTCCTGGCTGTTGATAAAACTTAGAGCCTAATTATCTGTGAATACTATGAATTCTTTTAGCATCAAGTAATGCCTCCACTTCTTAAGTGACTGGACTAGAGCATACATTTCCAAATCATATGATGAATACCTCTTTTTAGCATCATTGAGCTTCTCACTGAAAAATGCAATTGGCCTACCTTCTTGGCTGAGGACTACTCCAATTGCCATGTGACTGGCATCACATTCTACCTAAAAAATTTTGTTAAAATCTAGAAGTGCAAGGACTGGCTGTTGTGCCACTTTCTTCTTCAATGTTTCAAAGGAATCACCCGCTTCCTTAGTCCAAGCAAATCTGCACTTTTGTCCTCCTTTTATAGTATCAAACATGGGTGCACAAATATGACTGAACCCTCTTATAAACTTTCTGTAGAAGGTTGCTAACCCATGGAAACTTCTGACATCATTCATAGTCCTTGGAGTTGGCCAAGACAATATGGCACTTAACTTCTCCTTATCCATTTCCAGCTTGCCTTGGGAAATGACAAAACCCAAATATGTGATCTCTTCCTGCATGAACAAACACTTGTCCAAATTTATCATCAGCTGCTCTTCATGTAACCTCTTGAGAACCAAATCTATATGTCTGAGATGTTCTTCCTTTGTGTTGCTGAAAATCAGAATGTCATCTAGATATACTATGACAAACTTTCCCATGAATTCTCTCAAAACCTCATTCATCAATCTCATAAAAGTACTAGGTGCATTAGACAAACCAAAAGGCATAACTTTCCACTCATACAACCCTTCATTGGTTTTGAATGTTGTTTTCCATTCATCTCCTGGCCTAATTCTGATCTAATGATAACCACTCTTCAAGTCTATTTTAGTGAAATACTTAGCACCTCCCAAATAGTCAAGTAAATCCTCTATCCTAGGTATTGGAAACCTATACCGAATTGTTATCTTATTAATAGCCCTGGAATCTGTGCAAAGCCTCCAAGTGCCTTCTTTCTTTGGTGCTAGTACAGCTGGTACTGCATATGGGCTTAAACTTTTGCCAATCAGACCTGTGTCTAATAATTCCTCAATTTGTCTTGCTACTTCTGCATTCTGTTCTAGAGTTAGCTTGTATGCTGCTTTGTTTGGAAGTGTAGATCCGGGGATTAGATCTATGCAATGGCTGATATCCCTTACAGGTGGTAGGGATCTTGGCATTCCATCAGAGATGATGCCTTTATACTTATCTAATAACTCTTGGACGGCTGGGTCTATGAACTTCTGCTTCTTCTCTTTCTTGACTTCTTGCTGCTGTTCTCTATTCACTATCAGACATGGAATTAGGGCATATGCAACTGCACCTTCTTCTGCTACTTCTTTCATGAATTGTTTTCCTTCCATCAGCATTACCTTCACCTCTTTTCCTTTTGATTTCTCCTCCTTCTCTGTCCATGGGATCAACTCTGTCACCATACCATTTTTGGTGATTATATAGGTGTTCCTAACACCATCATGGCGTGCCTACAAATCATACTGCCATGGTCTTCCAAATAAAAGATGGCAAGCATCCATCTTAGTGATGTCAAACAACAACTTGTATTTATATGCTCCAATCTGAAATTCTACCCAAGCCTGCTCTTCTACAACTGTTTGCTGACCTTGGGTAAGCCATGAGACCTTATATGGGGATGGGTGAGGCAATCTTCTAAGCTTAAGCTTTGTTACCATTTCATCAGATACAAAATTTTTAGTAGAACCAAAATCAATTAAAACTTTACATGCCTTACCTCCTACCTTACATGTAGTTCTGAAAAGAGACTTTCTTTGTGGGGGTTCTTTGTCAGGTACCTTCATGGTGGTCATTATTCTTCTCATCATCAGAGATTCTCCACTCTCTAGATATCCATAATTGTCAGGAGCATTCACACTTTGAAAAGCATTTGAGCTTGTTGCACTTTAACTGTCAGGTTCTTGGATCAGATTCGTTCTCCTTTCTCCTGTTGAGCTTGTTGCCTTTTCTGGACATCTGCTGGCTGTATGGCCTTCTTTATTACAGTTATAACATCTGATAGATCCTCTGCCCTGAGATCTTCCTCTGAAAGGTCTTCTGCCTCTGAAGTTTCCATGCTGATTGTAACTTCCTCTCTGGTTTTGACTGTTATCTTCCTTACTGTTATCATGACTGGATTCTCCTTGATATCCAAATCCATGTCCTCTGCCTCTAAAAGGACCTCTTCCTCCTCTTTGCTAGTTTCCTCTTCCTCTATTGTTCTGTTCTTGTCTTCTCTTTAACTTCTCTTCCACTTTCAATGCCAACTGAAAACATTTCTGAACTGTATTTGGGTTATGCAGATTCAAATCTTCCTGAATGTTGAACCTCAATCCATTAAGGTATCTGGCTACCTTTTCTTCCTCACTATCTTTTACTTTTGTCTTGACACAAAGCCTAATCCAATGGAACATAGGCTTCCTTCACTAAAGCCATCATCTTCTTCCATGTAGCAACTCTACTCTTTCCTTCTTATACTCTGTCATCTTGGATGAAATTCCACCAAGTTAATGCAGCCTCTTTCATTTTCGATTGTGCTATCTTTGCCCTCTGGTGTTCTGGTATCTCCTCTGTCTCAAAGAAATTGTTTAAGGAGTCTATCCACTCCATCACTGAATCAGGATCCATCTTTCCTATAAACACTGGCAAATCCAGTTTCACATCCATGGTTCTCATCTCCATGGATTTGAGGGCATTAATCAAGGGTCTCTGTTCTGTAGGAACGTCTTCCTCATTCCACCTAGGGATCTCTTCCTCTTCCCTATCTTCTTCTTTACCAGAACCTACTTTATCCCTCAACTTCTCCAACTCATTTTGCAATGCCTGATTCTGAGCCTTCACAGCTTTGCTTTCTGCAATCTGTTTCTTCACCAGAACTGCCAACTCAGCGTTGGTCATCCTTGCCGGAATCTCTGATGTTCCTTCTTCATCTGAAATCTTGCTATCTCCTTATCTTTTCTAGAAGATCCAACCTTTGCTCTGATACCACTATGATGCAGAGGCACAGCCGAAAATGTCCTCAAATGGAATGGTGGAATTTGATATTTCTTATTCCATCAGCAAGAGTTAACAAATGTTCTCACCGACATACCCTATCAGCTTGATAATGTCCATCGGTATCTCAAACACCGTTCACTCTGATACCCATCTCACCCCGATGTGTGATTCGCTTATATTGCCTATCGGCAAGACCCTACCTATCGGCTTCTCCAAACAGAGCTATCCCAATGACTGTTGTCACGACGATACATACAAACTTCAACCTGTGATCGCCAGTCCCTGTCACCTCTGCTACCGGTCATCTGATGTATCACCCGACACTGTATAAGCGCGATGTATATTTCCCATATACATTCACTGAATATTCCTCCGGATATGCCCTCAATGTATGTTTGACTGGCGTTGACTTCTTTGTATCTGCGGAATGTATGTTCGGACATACATTCAAATATACAATCACAAAATATGCAATCAATGAATATTCCTCAGAATATCCCTTCCGCGATCCGTTGACTATTGACTTTCCCTTGTATCATCGAATGTATATTTGCAATATACATTCATTATATACAAACCCCAAAATGCATTTGATGGATACGCAGAAACATGCATCTGCAGTATACTCACAAAATGTATACCAAAAGATGTATACTCATAACTTGTATGACCCGATGCCCCTCAGCGATATACTCAAACTTCATATATCTTGAATGTATATTTTCAATGTACATTTAGAATGTACAAACCCGACTTGCAAACAAAAGATGCATCTCCCATCTATCTTTGGTGAATGTATCTTTGACTCACCGTTGACCCGCTTGTATGTTCCAACATACAACAGTGATATGCAAATGACAGATACACACAAAATGATCCTCAGATACAAAAGTGATATACACAAGAAATGTATATCCGAACTACTTCATCTTTGTATCATCAAAACATGCATTTTTAACAAGTTCTAACACCCAAACCGGTTAGCGATATATGCACAAATACAAATGCAATATACACACAGATTGTATGTTGCATACAAACATTGTATATACATCAAATGTACATTTTGACAAAACCCTCAAAACTTCACAAATTTCACACAGAAAACACTGCAATCGGGCCGAACCATTTCCTGGGCAACTTTAACTTAGAATTTAACCTTCAAACCCTAGCACATGAGGATGCTAGGATAAATCATAGCATGCTATACATCGATCCCACAAACATGAAATGCATAAACAGAAAAATAGAAATGCAAACTAAACTACTGTACATGTCCATTCCACTGATTCAGAGAATCAACCGGTGGAATGGAAGACTAAATCCATTTCGCCTGTAACAAGAGAATCAATACACCGATAGATTGAAAATCAGATAAAAGAAACAACGAGATCTTCCTTAATTTAATAACAGAAATGCATACAGATATCACAGCCCACTATATCATAATGTTCTGTCTGATCTCCAAAAAAACACAAAATGTCTCCGTTTCTCCTATGCAACAGCATCTAAAAACAAACTGATCTAGGGCATAAATAACTACTCCTCTCGAGTAGTACAAACTCGATTCCTAGTGGCTGGGAGCTTCCAAGCGGCTGGGAGGATAGCTAGCATAACAAACTACAACTGTCGACACATAAACCTAGATTGATCCAAAACATATGAATTGGTCCAAGGGACCTTATTACATCATAAAGTCAAAACATACTACAAGTAGACTTATGTTTTATTTTGAAGGGGTGCTCCTACACCAATTTGACTTGTCGTGCTGGTTCCTCCTACCGCTCCTACCGGTCACCTCCTGCATATAACTCAATGTATCTACGAAATTTATATTCCAATATACATTCAAAACATACAACTCAAACTTGCATTCAGAACATGCATTCGCCAAAGTCAACCGTTGACTTTCCTTGTATCAACCCGATGTACATTCATAATGTACATTCATCACATACAATCCGCCATATGCATCTGCGGGATACTCACAACCATTCAATTGAGGGATACACAGGGAATGAAACCGATATACACTAGTGATATACATAGGGATTGTATATCAACAATGTACATCCACAACATGCATTTCAATTACGCATCCAAAGGGTTTGACTGACGTTGACCACCTTGCATGTACCCAAAGCTTTCTCTCTCCCTTGTCTATGCGACAGATTGGTATGTTTACGACGTATGTTTTCCACATACAACTGCGATGGACAAATGCAATATACACAAGAACATGCGATGGCGATATACTCACATAATGTATATCCCGCATACAAAAGTGATATATACACAATTTGTATGTCTATTGAAACCATGCAGATTTTCACTCTCTTGACCCGCTTTATACTTAGCGATTGCATAGAACTATCTCGCCTACAAACATACCAACTTTTGCACTTTGTTAACCTAGCACATGAGGATGCTAGGGTTTATCAAAGCATGCTACAAACGATCCTGCAATCATGGAATGAACAAACAGAAAGTACAAAACAAAAACACAAACTAATATATACAACCATTCCACCGATTACGAAGTAATCCAACTGGTGGAATGGGCTAAGAACCCATTTCGATTCCAATGCAGAAATTTGATTACACAGTGAATTCGAAAACCAGAAAGATAATACAAACAGGATCTTCTTATTGCTTTCAGAAATGTATACAGATATCTGATTCCACAGTTCCATAATTCAATCTCACAACTATTGCTCTATCTAACATCTTCTCTCTTTTTAATCTCTTCTATGTATGAAATCGATCTGATCTAGGCTATTTATCTGCTCACTACGAGTAGTACAGACTTGGTTCCCAGCGGCTGGGAGACAATTCCAAGCGGCTGGGAGATAACAACCCTCTAACAAATTCTAACTGACTAACAACCTTGTCATTCCAGATTGACAAGTGTCCTAGGGACTTACACAGAAACCTAGATGCAAACTATAATAACATGTACTGGTCAAACAGGCCTTATTACATTTAATATAGAAATGCATAACATATTGAGACCTTAGTCTTCTCCCTTAGATGTATAATTAGCTTGTTGAAGGGGTGCTCCTGCACCAGTCTGCAACAGATCCTCCATCTTCCATCTTTAGAGCAAACAACTTCTTTTTCAAAAAGAGCTTGTTCACCAGGGACTTGGCCTGATAAACAGATCCCAGCTTCTTCCAAAGTTCTTTAGCAATCTTCTCTTCATGGACATTCCATAGGACAGAGTCAGCTAGACGGAGTCTTATGAGACCCTTAGCCTTCCGATCTTTGAGGTCCCAATCAGCTTGTGACATTGCCGCAGGTTTAGTGCCATCAATGGTTTCCCATAGATCATGATCAACAAGTAGGTCCTCCATCTTGAGTTTCCACAACTCGAAATTAGTGCCATTAAATTTCTCAACCTCTCACCTTCCTGATGTGGTTGCCATCTCCTTGCTACAACAAGATATAGAATACTCTACATAACACTCCCACTCAACCTAAGATTATCTCAAAAAACCCCTACCCAACAGCTAAGACCAAAACTAGCTAGGCTCTGATACCAACTGAAAGGAAGCTAGGTGTGCATAAATTGCTTCCTACACTAATCTAATGAGGGGAGGAGAGTGTAAATTCAATTTATTCCTTACTATTACAGCAATGTTAAACCACTAACATAGATATTGTAGCAAACATGTACACAAGAAAGTGAGACACAAGAAGAGAGACACAAGATATACATGGGGAAAACCCTTATCGGGTGAAAAACCCCACACTCCAAAACCTGCACAATGTATTATCAAAACTAAAATGGTTTACAATACACTTGCAATGCAAGCTCTCAGGAGTCTTTGACACTCATATCTAGAGACAAACTGGCAGCATAATAGTACCTATAAAAATTGTAGTACATATCCTCTCAAAAGCACCTGTTTATATAACAAATACAAGGCAAATATGGCTCCACATAGGGATGGGGGTCCAACATGGCCTCATGGCCCAAAACCCATGCCTATGGACACTTGTCCAACCTTGTAGGATGCTCCTAACACTTGTCAAGTCACCCCATCCCAAGGAGGCCGCCTATTTCTAAAATGGGCTATGATAGGTGCTCTCACGACTCTTACAACTGTCATAGAATCTGTCATAGCTGTCATAACTTACAGCTATAAGAGAATCTGTCATAGACAGGCTATAAATAGTATATTCTTTTACGACATGTCATAGTCCACCTTGGGGTGCCCAAAGATGCCTTTTTCAAAGATGCTCTTCAACACATGTCTTCACCTGTCATAGGATCTTCTATTTCTGATTCTTACATGTCATAACTTCGTCATAGGAATCTATCATGATCGTTATGGTCAACATTCCCTTACACAACATCCAAGATGCTGACACATGGCAAAATATTCCTACCACTAAGTGGGACGCCTATCTCCTCATGTGAGGACAAAAATACATGTGGTCATATGCCATGTAGGATGACACATCACCGTGCCAACTCCCACAATATGACAACATAGGATTTGCATCCAATTACTACAATAGGCAATTAATAAATAAATACAATGTAAAAATGCAAGGAATTACCAAGGTTGAGACACCTTAATTCCCAACACATTTGAGCCACAACGAAATCCTGATGAAATAAAGAAATAATAAAACCCCTTAAGTGAAATGATTATTTTGGCGAGGTGACAGAAGGTGCTCTATTGTGAGAAATAAATGTTTTCTCAATGATTTGAAAGCTTCCATTAATGCTCATAGTAGAGTTAAAAAAGGAAATCTTGAAACATTTGGTTCAGTACGCAAGCACGGGAGCTGGGGTAAGCATCTGCAATCAATACTATTCGGCTTTCCAAGTAAGTGTCCTAAGCTTAAAATCTAAGCTTTCTGAATTACATTTGAAAATTCTCTCGCATTACATTATGGAAGAAACACATGAGAACCCTAAGGCTAAAAGGTAGAAGTTGAATGAGAGACACATAAACAAGGATCTAATAGACCAGTGTCCAAAGTCGGGACAAAAATCCCGAAGGAATGCCCAGCTAAACCTAAATGCAGAAAAACTGGAAGGTGAATACAGACAAGTGGGAGTTGTATGGACTCCCGTGAGGGGGTACGACCTATTCATCTACCATCATAAGAAAATGCATAGGCGTTCCCCTGTTTCGAACCCATGGAATTTGAATTTAGGGAAATTGATAGTACCAATCATCTTTGTGAATGTTGAACTTCTGAGACTGCTAGCTAGAAGTTATAACCCACAAAATTGTATGATTGAATTAAAGGATGGAACAGGGTTTATCCCTATCACTCAAGATTACATAGCGATGGTTTTCCAATTAGATACTGACTT
The DNA here is from genome assembly GCA_027924645.1 of Cunninghamia lanceolata. Lineage (NCBI taxonomy): Eukaryota > Viridiplantae > Streptophyta > Pinopsida > Cupressales > Cupressaceae > Cunninghamia > Cunninghamia lanceolata. Next base: position 8,681,953 of record BSBN01000209.1, read on the forward strand.
TGATGTACAACTTAGGATTAGGAATTTGATCAGTGGATATTATAATTTGAGCAACAACTACAAGAGATGGACTTTGCCTATGCACAGACCTCATAACAAAAACAACAAGCTAAGGGTTTTTTCAATCACAGAGGATCCCCCATATTCTGTTTAATTGTTTGAAGAATATTTTTTGTATACTTATTATTTTGTGTGCCAATTGTTAGGGGTTGAGGCTTCTATGTTTATGGAAGTTGCTCCTATGATCCTAGCCGCCGATATTCAAAGCCAACAAGCCCTACATTTTGATTATGCTAAGTTCCTAACAAGCACCCTTCACAATGAACTAGTCTCCATCAAGGGAGGAGGGAGTAAATTTAGGCATTACTCTCTATTAATGCATCTTGTCTTGTATGAGGGCCAAAACTTGGGGTTGTGGAATAAATGCTTGGGAGTCAGAAACTTGGATAGTAATGGAGATTTAAAACCCATCCAGAGATGGACTTCTATATGGGATAGTAGGTGTGATAAGTCCCATTACATCTATTGTGAAGAATATTTCATGAAACCAGTATATAAGCACCTAGGGCATCCTTGTAATTACAACCTGTCACTGGAAATTTAGAAATTTTTAAGGCCAAAAGATAATAATGAACCAGGGAAATTCACTCATAATTGGGGAGATTGTTATTCCTACACTAATTGTACAAAAATAAGGGTGTTCAGATTTGAAGGATCCCCTCTGCTATTACCAAAGACTTGTCCTGATAGAGTTACTTATCTAGAGATTGTAAGACAACTTGCTCTTTCTGATTTTATGCATCTAAAAAGACACAATAAGCAGTCATTCATGCCAGACACTTTGTGTTTTGGGGATTTTATAGTCATGTCAGACAAAGGATACCAATTAATTGATAAAAAACTGGAGGATTTCAGGCTACCATCAGGGAGTTGCAGAGAAAGTTTTGATCCAGAGAATTTTATAAGTAGTATCAAAATAAAACAAAAGTTTAAGAAATATAATCACGTTTTATTTGTTGATGATGACCTGGTTAGGAACTGTGATGAGAAAGTTGTAATTGAGAGATGAGATTTGTATTACAAGATAACATTGGTTGAGGTTTGGAGGGTAGCCAAAAACCCCACTTATAACGGTGCCTTCATGGATATCAATGATCCCATTGAAAGGTTGAATACATTCATAACAAATGTTGTAGATTTGATTCAAAATGTCCCTTCTTATGTGTTTGAAAGAGAAGGAAGAGTTGTTAGAAGAACTCAAGAAGAAGATGAGGTTCCTATTTCCCTTGACCTCCTCAACAAACTTCTAAAATCTCTTTTGAAGAAGAAAGTGAAGAGGAGAAGAATAAAGACTTGCAAGCATCCTCTTCTCTTATTAAGGAATATCAGCCTCCAGTAAATAGAGAGGAAGTCACAATAGAGACTTCTGATGAATTGACAGATGTGAGATACCTAGCTAGTAAGAATTTCATTGCAGATGCTGATTTTATCAAAACTTCAAAATTCAAGGCATTCTTATATGACTATAAAGGAAAACAAGCCAGAGAAAAGATGAAGGATATCACTCTTGCAATTCAAGAGGAAGTTCTGCAAGAACTTCAATCAGAAATAGATAATGCCATGGGAGAAATGACTCTAGAAAAGGGTAAAAAATTGCTCAAGAAAGTAGGAGTGGTTTTGGTTCCTAGATGGGACATGACTTCAACTATTATTTTTTATACTTTCAGAAAGAATCAGGAGAAAAAGATACATCTTAGTGTCGAGGCACTTGATAAGATTAAAAGTGGATCAGGTTATGACCCTGATAAGAGGATATTGCTGATATGGTCACTCTATCCTCCACATAAAAAGCCTCGGGTCATAAATAATCCTGATGAAGCATTTGGCCATCTGATGATTCAGCGAATTGAGGACATAGATCCTATTGAGACTGCTGACCTAAATATCAATGTTGCAAGATTTACTAAAGCACAGATTGAACAGTTGATGAGGAAAAATAATGCTTATATGGCTGAAAATGCAAATTAAGACAAGAAGTGGCCACTTATAAAGATAAACTACTTGCACCAAGTTCTTATTCACCTTACCTAGAGAAAGATCAAAAGATCATGGAGGCAAAAGCTGATTCAAATTACTAGAAATACAAAGTAGAAAAGATTCAGAAGAAAAGTGAACAACTTGAGGTTGAAATAAAATCAGTCAAGTACCACATGGCCTCAACATTGATCCAAAGGAGGTTTGATAATATAATGAAGTTTAGTGACCAAACTTGGAACATGCATAAAAGAACATATCTTGCACATCAAGAGCACAAAAGAATTCATTTGAGGATGTTAGAAAAGAAAGAAGAATTGAGTGCTAAGTTGGATATTCAAGAACAAGTACTTGAAGAATATAATAATTTGATTGTTGAACATGAGAAATATAATGAAATGTTGATAGATGATTTAAATGATTTTGATCAACACCATGAGATAACATTTCCAAACTTCTTCTCTGGTAATAACCTCCAAGATAAGGATGATTGGGTGAATGAAATGAGCCAGATGCTGCCATCGCTCCTAAATAAGGTAAATGATGAAGAGAAAGTGATAGATAATACCTACTAGTGCCTCGAGAAGATGTTTTCTTCTAAATTCGCTATGAGTGATATAATTGCCTCAGATACTTGTGTCAACTAGGAATATATTGATCACCTTGTCAGGGTGAACATGTTTATATCTAGAGCATAGTAAAAATACATGGGTGCAGAAGAGAAATTTTTTAGTAGGTACCATGGACGTGTCAAAACTGATCATGAAGAGGATGACCTTGCAAGACCTATGGTCATGAGTCTACCCTCGATGAATAACCGAGCACAGTGTTGATCGCTTTGTGTATCTACAAACTACTTTCCTATTTTCTTAATTATTGCATTAGTTAGGGACATACTTATGAAAAGACATGTCTTTTGGGCTGGAAGCTTGTATCACATCCCATAAATAAGGGATACCAAGGCCTCTTCAAATCATTGAATGAATTACAAGACTCTTATCTTATATGTGAAAGTACATTCTGGACTATTTATGTTATTCTGTGTTTTCCATGTGCTCTGAACTTATAAATTATAATAAAGGAGTGGAAGTTATTTGGTGGGCTAAATAATGTGTTCAATTGTTGTGTGGAATTTTATGCTTTCAGATTACACTATTGTCTCCAGAATGGTCTCTTGAATTTGTTTAAATTGATACATCAAGGGTGTTTTCAATTTATCAATGCACAATTGTTGTTACTGTGTGATTCAGTTGATTGGTTTCAGAAAGAAGTTGATTTAAATCCTGCTAAATTGATCTGTGTCCATTGGTTTCTATTTAAGAATTAAAAATCCTTTGAACAAGTTTGCTTTAGTTGGTTTCCTTCCCATCTGAACTAAATCCTTTCCTCTAATCATAACAATTTAGGAGAATATCATTGGGATCCCATAAGAATAACCCTATAGCCTAACATCCCTACACAATCTGTATAAGGTACAGATTCATATAAATGCCCAACAATTTGAGTTCAAGCCAATCTAGAAACCTTTACTCCACCAACTTTTGACTCCATTTGCCCAATAGATAAAGCACTAGTCATACTCATTTCTAAACCTCATATAAACCTTATTCACACTTTCAAACTGTAAATATCAACATTAGGAACAACTCACAACCTTACAACTAATTCACACTCATTTGCCATCGTGAAGGTTGTTGGTTCTTTCTCTCTGAATCGGCAAAGGGTTTGCCAGTTCCAATGCACAGGCATATTCGGCCAACAAATACAAGAGGTTGCGTGATTGATTTAGCTTTACAACAACAGGCAGAATACTCTCATGAATGGACCAAGATTTGGGTGATAAGTCACAAGGTTAGCAACTTTCTTGGACATATCTGACTGGTTAAGAATGAGAGTATGCAGGGGTCCTAATCCTACTCCTACAAACTAACAGGTTAGAAATATGAAAGAATTTGTTTTTATGTTTTGGATGCAAGACAAGGGGTTTTGGATCATAACTACTACACAAGAAGCAGACTGGTGCCTATCTCAGGGCAAGGAGTCAACTAGACGTATACAAGAGAATGATTTGCACTAGCATTCAAGTTTCAAGGGGCTGGACTGGTATTTTCCTTACAAACACCACCCAAGAATGGGTATTTAGCTATCTCTACTTACAAATATCCTTGCTGCCATAAATTCTTCTTCATACTTAACCTAAAACAGTTTAATCCACTCCTTGAATGGAAGTTAGAGATCAAGCATGCAATACAGAAATTTGTACCCTAGAATCTTAGTAACCCTTAGCAACCAGATTCAAAAGAAGGGATGCATATATCAAATGGAGACAAACAGCTAAACACATGCAATAAAGCATTTATCATATAAAACAATAATGAAACTGAACATATGTGCAAGGTGCATTCAAATGCAACTCATAAACTCACAAAAGAGACAGAACAACCAAGAAATGCTCTGATCTTCGTTATTTTTTCCAAAAAATGCCCAAGTCTTCAACAACTAAAATGAGTAACACAGTTTGCCTTTTATAGAGAGAATGTGCACTCAGCAATCAAGGTACAAGGTCAACTCAAAATTTTGCCAGATACAATGCACCATTTGAATGGCGCCCAAAACATTCAATGTAGCAAAGAGAAAAAGGAGGAAAAATAGGTGGGATCGGGGAACATGCAGCCGCTTAGAGATTTTCTCATTAAAAATGGTAGCTGGCTTGTCAATTAGTCGACCATACCTCTGCAACTCCGTCATAATGGCGGACCTACCCATTTTGAAATGCAGCGGTTCGCTATTTTGAAATTGTTTCTATTTGGAATGCAGTTGTAGATACAAAGAAATTCCTCCTTTCATAAAAATTTGAAGCAGGGCCGTTAATTTATTTCCTCCCGCCGAGATCTGCGGCTTCAACTCACACTAAAAAGTCCACAACCAATGAGATCGTGCCACGTAGGCACCCTTTTTCCATCGCTAACTTTTCCCAGCACAAACATACATTTTGCCTTTTCACCCATTGTACATTCAAATCCTTTGTATATGCAAAAGCACATACATACAATCACAACACATACAAGGCGCGAACCCCAAATTTGTATGAGTCAATTTGAAATCACACTCGGGTCCAGCTTGTATCTCTTCTTCCTTGTATTTTACCTTGTACATTGCATATACATACAACACAGATTCCAGCATACTTATCAATCAGATTGAAATGACCTTTGAAATCTGGCTTGTATCTACCTCATTGTATCTCCCATTGTATATTGAACATATACAATGCGCCTAACATACAAACTGCGGACCCCAAAATACTGTGAAACAAATTGCAATTTCAATCGGGTCCGGCTTGTCTGTAACTCATTACACATCTCTTTGTATATCGCACATACAATGCGCAATATACAACCCGCGGACCCCAGCCACTTATCCGCCATAACACATTCTCCATTCGCGTCCGGGCCTTGTATGTTTTACCTTTGTATATCAGCCTTGTATATCGTACATACAATGCGAATATACAAACAGAACATACATACAATCGAACTTCTGCCTTTATTAACCAAAATGTATATCCTCGGGTCTGGGCCTTACATATTAGGAATGCATATTCCCTTGTATGTTTGATTGCATGTGCAAACATACAATCGCACATATATATAATTGGTGGGCCCCAGTCTTTGTATCCTGCCTTCGCTTGCTGCTTGTATGTCTCCTTTGTATCATCGGCCATCGGAATGACTATTGGCTAAGCTGTCGATGCATGTTGTTTCGCTGATGAAACCTTTGTATGTTTTCCTTGTATGTGCATCGGTCGTCGGGGAGACTCTTGCAGGGGTCGCTGATACACATTGTCACGCCGACTAAAACATTTGTATGTTTTCCTTGTAAGTCGGCGAATGTACAAGACCCTTTGTATATTGGCCTCTTGTATCTTTTCCATTGTATGTTGACCTTGCATATCTGCCTTGTATATTCAAACATACAAACTCATAAACATGCAACCTCTTTGATACAAGCAGGGAATCTGCGATGGAATATTCGATGCATATACAACTTGATATGCATACAACCATTTTTCTCCATTCTAAAGCTGATTTAACTCTTTTTTCGGGCCCGCTAATGCACATTTGCACTTGCACATTCAAATGACACATACAAACAACAATGCATATACAAAGATACATGCATGAAAAAGTAAAGGCCAACAGACTTAGAAATTTGAAGGTTTTCTTGAAAAGTGCCTGCGGATTTTTAGCTTGAAACCTTGACTGCAGGTGCAGGCACCAACGTTGGCTCTGTTTGGGGACGCATGCCTCTTGCAGGTATGGCGAGAACTTCAAATCTCTAGGATGCAAACTAGTCCCTTATCAATTGGGCACATAGAGTCAAACATTGCACCAACCTGCATCACATAATACATTTTTAAAACATACTTGGTGGCCCAGGGCCACCAAAAAGGAAGAACTAATATTTTCCTTTGTCAAATACCCTGTTTTCACTTGATTTCACTATATCAAGCCTGAAGATGTTGCCATGATCTACCCACAAACAACCCTTGTCATTTGCATGTTCAACCATCTCATCTAGCTTGCTCCTGTCAGCACTGCCTCTGTCAACCTTATGCAAACGACCTTCAACATCAAGCAGCATGTGAATGCCATATTCATCGAACAATGCACTTTCATATGATATATAACACATATTATCATCTATATCAGCAACATGCATTGTAAAATGATCTCCCAGCTGGACTGAAAACAGAAAGCACTCACAGTCCACCATATAGCTAGGATTATCAGGTCTCTTCTTATCATAAGCTGGCATATCAAAAAAGAAGCTTTCACATTCATATTTGTGCACATCATGAAAACAATCATCAGCTGCACCAAACTAGAAAGGATCAGACTCAAACATCTCTCTACAATAACCTTCATGATATATGTTGGTCTCTCTTTCATCAGGATGAAAAATAGAATCCTTATTAATAACAGTGCTTAGATTCTCACCATACTCAAACAGATCCTCCTCAGCATATGTATCAAAAAAGGTTGATCCAAGTGTTTCAGCTTCATTATAGTATGCCACTAGTTCATGGGTAGCCAAACATACATTTTCATTACCAATGAATCCCTTGTGTGGGGGAGTATCAGCCTGTGTGCCATAAACAAAACTATAATCAAATAAAGAACAATCATGCTCAGCACTACTGCTTGTTTCAATCCCTGATTGCTCTTCAATATCTCCATGTATCTGAATAAAAGGCAATGATTCAAACATGGAAATGCTCTTTTGTTTGCTTATTTCTTCTCTATCTTGTGCACAATACTCACAATCATCTCCACAAACCCACTCAAACAAGTATTCATTGTTGCCCATAACCTCATCATTGTTTTGAGAGCCAGATACCTCAACCTTGAAATGGGAGTCACCACTGATCCTCCTGTGGGCATCCTTAACTGGTGAAGAATCCAGTTGAGCATTGTTATTAGCAGTATGTTTAGACACAACAGCATTGTGTTCAAACATGGTAGTATTGTCAACTTCTATATTTTCATTTTCACATTTATCTTCAAATGATGCCATGATCACTTGGTCATTTGTAACTACACAACTGCTATTCACACCCAAACCTGTGGACAGGGAATTCTGCATGTGCACATCCTTCATTTTTTTTGCATTTTCTAAAAAATTGTATGCCATCTGCACACTTGTTATCTTGAATTCCTTCAACAATGCACTAGAGCCCTTTTCAAAAGCTTCAAAATATATGCCAATGCAGGCTGGAGTATCAGGTCTGAAGTCTTCAAATTGATGACTAAAATCAATACTAGGCTCTTCATCTTGTCTTCTAATTTCTATTAATCTTGAAACAAGATCAGTAGGTTCTCTTGCAAATTCCTTTCTAAAATAGTCAACAAGTTCATCCCAACAGGCAAAGGACTTCTTAGGGAAGCTCAAATACCAATCTCTAGGTCTAGCACCAAAGGATCTAACAAAAAACCTCATCCACATATCCTCATCTCTAAATTAATTTTTCTCCATAAAGTTGTGAAAGTTTTGGATGTGTGCACCCCCATCACACACACTTAGTCCACTAAATCTAGGCATCTGATTATAAATTTGAGCAGGCATACTTTCAACTTCATAGTCAACCCATGACAAATCTAATTGGTCATATAAAGGATCGAAAGGGCTGACAAGAGGCTTGGTATTCTGACTGGCAGACACAACATTATTGTTATTTAACTGAGCCTACCAAGCCTCTAAGGATATCAACCTATTCTTTATCTCTTCAATTTTTTTACACAACATTTCATCCCCCTCTTGGCTGAGTATGGGTGAATAAATATTTGGATTCATGAAAATTTCAGTCTCAGACACCTTATGTCTGCCTAAGACCTAAGGCTTCCCCTTGGCATTTAACTTATGCAATAAAACAACAAATACAAGTGGGAAGAAACCATGTACCTTTTCTCATCCAAATGCTGAAGTCTTGAACAGAATATTTTTAGATCACAACAACATACATCGGCCTTTCATGTGCACTGAGAACTTTTTTGTAGAGTCGCCACCTCTCCAAAGATGATAAAATTTTCAAACAACTGAAAGCTCATCATAGAACAAATGTTTTTCTGAGTTCATTCAGCCAGCAGAGCACCATTACTCACATGAAAGATCCAAATAACAACTCCCCAGTAGAATCGCCACTTTTGTTGGTTCTTTCTCTCCAAATCGGCAGAGGGTTTGCCAGTTCCAATGCACAGGCAGATTCGACCAACAAATACAGGAGGTTGCGTGAGCTACCTCCCCTTCACTTCTGGTTCTGCCGCACCAAGGGGGTATCCCTATAGCTAAAGATGTAACTTTGACTCACCCAATAGAAAGAAAGATTTAGCTTTACAACAACAGGCAGAATACTCTCATGAATGGACCAAGATTTGGGTGATAAGTCACAAGGTTAGCAACTTTCTTGGACATATCTGATTGGTTAGGAATGAGAGTATGCAGGGGTCCTAATCCTACTCCTACAAACTAACAGGTTGGAAATATGAAAGGATTTGTTTTTATGTTTTAGATGCAAGACAAGGGGTTTTGGATCATAACTACTACACAAGAAGCAGACTGGTGCCTATCTCAAGGCAAGGAGTCAACTAGACATATAGAAGAGAATGATTTGCACTGGCATTCAAGTTTCAAGGGGCTGGACTAGTATTTGCCTTACAAACACCACCCCAGAATGGGTATTTAGCTATCTCTACTTACAAATATCCTTGCTGCCATACATTCTTCTTCATACTTAACCTAAAACAGTTTAATCCACTCCTTGAATGGAAGTTAGAGATCAAGCTTGCAATACAGAAATTTGTACCCTAGAATCTTAGTAATCCTTAGCAACCAGATTCAAAAGAAGGGATGCATACAACAAATGGAGACAAACAACTAAACACATGCAATAAAGCATTTATCATATAAAACAACAATAAAACTGAACATATGTGCAAGGTGCATTCAAATGCAACTCATAAACTCACAAAAGAGATAGAAAAGCCAAGAAATGCTCTAATCTTCGTTATTTTTTCCAAAAAATGCCCTAGTCTTCAACAACTAAAATGAGTAACACAGTTTGCCTTTTATAGCAAGAATGTGCACTCAGCAATCAAGGTACAGGGTTAACTCAAAATTTTGCCAGATACAATGCACCATCTGAATGGCGCCCAAAACATTCAATGTAGCAGAGAGAAAAAGGAGGAAAAATAGGTAGGATCAGGGAACATGCAGCCACTTAGAGATTTTCTCATTAAAAATGGTAGCTGGCCTGTTAATCAGTTGACCATATCTCTGCAACTCTGTCATAATGGCTGACCTACCCGTTTTGAAATGCAAGGGTTCACTGTTTTGAAATTTCTTCTATCTGGAATGCAGTTGTAGATACAAATAAATTCCTCCTTTCATGAAAATTTGAAGTAGGGCCGTCGATTTATTTCCTCCCGCCAAGAACTGCGGCTTCAACTCACACTGAAAAGTCCACAACCAATGAGATCGCGCCACATAGGCGCCCTTTTTCCATCGCTGACTTTTTCCAGCACAAACATACATTTTGCCTTTTCGCCCATTGTACATTCAAATCCTTTGTATATGCAAAAGCACATACATACAGTCACAACACATACAAGGTGCGGACCCCAAATTTGTATGAGTCAATTTGAAATCGCACTTGGGTCCCGCTTGTATCTCTTCTTCCTTGTATTTTACCTTGTACATTGCATATACATACAACACGGATTCCAGCATACTTATCAATCAGATTGAAATGACCTTTGAAATCCAGCTTGTATCTACCTCATTGTATCTCCCATTGTATATTGAACATATACAATGCACCTAACATACAAACTGCGGACCCCAAAATATTGTGAAACAAATTGCAATTTCAATCGGGTCCGGCTTGTATGTAACTCATTGCACATCTCTTTGTATATCGCACATACAATGCACAATATACAACCCGCGGACCCCAACCACTTATCCGCCATAACACATTCTCCATTCGTGTCTGGGCCTTGTATGTTTTACCTTTGTATATCAGCCTTGTATATCGCACATACAATGCGAATATACAAGAAAAGCATACATACAATCGGACTTCTGCCTTTATTAACCAGAATGTATATCCTCAGGTCTGGGCCTTACATATTAGGAATGCATATTCCCTTGTATGTTTGATTGCATGTGCAAACATACAATCGCACATATATACAATCGGTGGGCCCCAGTCTTTGTATCCTGCCTTCACTTGCTGCTTGTATGTCTCCTTTGTATCATCGGCCATCGGAATGACTGTTAGCTGAGCTGCTGAAGCATGTTGTTTCGCTGATGAAACCTTTGTATGTTTTCCTTGTATGTGCATCGGCCGTCTGGGAGACTCTTGCAGAGGTCGCTGATACACATTGTCACGCTGACTGAAACCTTTGTATGTTTTCCTTGTATGTCGGCGAATGTACAAGACCCTTTGTATATCGGCCTCTTGTATCTTTTCCATTGTATGTTGACCTTGCATATCTGCCTTGTATATTTGAACATACAAACTCATATACATGCAACATCTTTGATACAAGCAGGGAATCTGCGATGGAATATTCGATGCATATACAACCTGATATGCATACAAAGATGCATACAACCATTTTTCTCCATTCTGAAGCCAATTTAACTCTTTTTTCGGGCCCGCCAATGCACATTTGCACTTGCACATTCAAATGACACATACAAACAGCAATGCATATACAAAGATACATGCATGAAAAAGTAAAGGCCGAGACTTAGAAAATTTGAAGGTTTTCTTGAAAAGTGCCTGTGGATTTTTAGCTTGAAACCTTGACTGCAGGTGCAGGCACCAACAAAGGTTACATTAAATCTACATTAGTCATTAAGGTATACCCACCTAGGTCTGGTAGAGCCTAAAGAGAAGAGGGATTAATCATATTAACCCTGTGCATGTTAGCCAAAAGCATAAAGAGAGATTGGCAACCTCTTAGGGTTAACGACCTTTATTTTTGAGACCTAACACAACCATGTGCACAAGAGTGAAAGCAAAGTACAAGATATGGACTGCAACTGCATGTAGATCTAAAACTAAATCAAAGCCACCATAATAAGTTCTAAGTAATGTTTGAGTACAAGGCACTCCATCAAGGGAGACCAAAAAGCAAAAACGTGCACTCAAGCATGCAAAGTCTTCCCATGCAAGGGAGAAAGTCAAAATCTCTGCAATAAGAAAGTAGGTCTCTCAAAGACCTCAAGGTCATCTTTGACTCGTGAAACTTCCATGGCTCCTTTTATGTGGTCTCCTCTTGCTATCTTCCATGTTAGAAATCCTGGGAGTGCTCTGAGTGTGTCCTGATAAGGGGACATAGTTGCAAATCCATAAGAGTGATTATCCTAGTGTCTAAGTCTACGAAAGAGTAGAAGTCTATCTATGGACCCCAAGGTTGCCATATCTTGTAGCAAAGTGATTTCTAATTCTAACAAAACAACCCTAGTCCTTTGGGATACTATATCTTAGCCAACATGGTAAGTGGAGCAAGGACATCTATGTGGTGACCTACTAGTTTGGGTACCCCAACATCAACCAAAAGTGCCTCTTTAGCTTGTCCTATGGTAGGGATCAAGACATTTAATGAAGCTTCAAAGAGAATTCTCCATTCGTCAATAGTGTATGCATCAAAGTGCAAACAAAGTGTCAGTCTAAGTGATAAGAGTATAATTATTTTCAAATAATCAAGTGTAGAAAGGTTAAAAGAATAGATCAACATAGCACTCATGAGGGTCTCCAAGATACCATGAGAAATCATCATTCCTCATCTCCTCCTCTATTAGCTCTATAAATGGGAATTGTTGATGTGTAGGTACCACCTACTTTGGTGCTACCTCTGTAAAGACCTCTCTAATATTAACAACAAAAATATTGCAAGAAAAGAGTAAAATTAAAATTTTTAATCAAAATACAATTCATCTCTTTTAAAATTCTCTCACATCAACTATATTCCATCATGAGCATTACAAACAAGCTAGTAAACATAGTTTAATAAAACATTAGGACTAATTCCTTTACATCAACATAGCCATAAAGGCATTAATAGATAGCTTCGACATTACAATTATTGTCTGAACAATAGATAATTGTTGGATTTAAGGCATACAACTGAGAGGGGGGGTGAATCAGTTGTATAAAACTTCTTGTTCTTTCAAACACTTGATTCTTCGTTGTTAGTTAACAGCATATCAATTAATCATCCATGAAAGCATAATACATAAACACAAAAGCAGATAAACATCAACATATTGAACACCAAGATTTTGACATGGAAAATCTGGTTAAGGGAAAAACCACGGGGTGATTAACCCAAGGATTATTCTCTGTTAGAAGAATAAGAAAAAGAATGGCACTTGCCAATTAGGGCTCACTGCCCGAGCACACTGCTCACAAAGAGGCCCACTGCCTACAAGGAGACACACTGTCTACAAAGTGATAAGAATCACAGTCTTGAACTGGAGAATGACATCTCTACCATGTCCGGATCAGTTCCATTTAAGCCCAAAAACCTCTGCTCTGCCTTTCACACTTCTCTTCGCTATGCCACACTCATCCACACAATCCACACTTCGAAATGAACTCACAAACCGTTATTTATACAAGACATCGACTTAGGAACAAACATCTAAGTCGGCAAACAACCATAAGAGTATCCGCAAGATGAATAACACATCCGGTCGGCCACCACAAGAACATTCGCAGGATGAACAACTCATCCGGTCGGCTAAACAGAGCAAGAACTTCATCCGGAAGAATAACTTCAATTCCGTGCTCTACTATCAATGCGGACCAACAACACAACCTCAACATGATCCAAGAACCTTCACAAGCCTGCCTGAATGACCGGATACATCCGCACTTCCTCTATTTACTGGAATCTCTTTGTCTTCTTCATCCGGAACTTCAAGAACACAGACTGTCCCCACTGTCATAATGCAGGAGGTACTTCCAGACCTCCAAATTATACACAACTCGAGATGGCACATCACAAGGACATTCCAAAGACTCCTTCCAATCCGCAGATTAGGATTATACAGTTCCGGACCTCACCGGACCTTTTTGTGATCCTCTGTCACCTCTAAATACTTGCCAGAACCGGTTCTACACCGACAGCCACAACTCCTTCAAATCTTCATGCGGACCTCTGAAATCTTAACTGAAGCATCTCAAGACTCATATCTACAAACCCTTTAATCCGCATCCTCCGGTTCGCATCCTATACAGTACATTTGCCTTCTTCTCATCACTGTTCTTTACTGTTCCTGACTGAGGCTAATTTTCTCAATATCCTCAGCACACTGCTCATTGAATCCTTCTTGTCAAAGCAATATGAGTATGTTGACATCAATGACAACACTGGTTTACCTCATACTTGCAACAATCTCCCCCTTTGTCATTGATGGCAACATATGATGTGAAAAACCATCAAGACAAGAAACTTCTCCTTTCTGTCACTTCTCCCCCTATCAGCAACATGTCTTCTCCTCATTTACTGCTCCCCTTTTGATCATCAGCTACTTGTTTTTCACATGTCTTCTCTCCCCCTTTGACATCAATGGCAAAGGGCTCATACTTGCAATTCTCATACATCAGAATCATACCAGCTGCTCCCCCTTAGTTGCAGCTCCCCATCATCAATCCGGATCACAAGATATGACTGTGATATCCACCGGACTGATGCACGTCAGTGCATCCTAGTTCATCACCGGAGGGGCCATGACCCCTAACTTCTCCCGGAGATATTCAAAAGAGTCCTTGGGAAGAGGTTTAGTAAAGATATCTACAATCTGATCCTTTGAGGGAACATACTCCAATCTGACTTCTTCCTTGTTCACTTGTTCTCTCAAAAAGTGGAACTTGATAGATATGTGCTTAGTCTTAGAATGCAATACCGGATTCTTAGAAATATTAATTGCACTTGAATTATCACAGAAAATTGTGATAGGCTCCTCATATTCAACTTTAATGTCTCTTAGCATCTGCTTCATCCATAAGATTTGAGTGCAACTACCTGCTGCTGCAATGTATTCTGCTTCAGTTGTAGACAGAGATATTGCATCTTGTTTCTTGCTTAACCAAGAAACCAATCTCTTCCCCAAAAAGAATGCTCCACCACTAGTGCTCTTCCGGTCATCCACATCTCCTGCCCAATCTACATCTGTGTAAGCATGAAGAGAGAAATCCCGATCTCTAGGGTACCATAGACCATACTCAACTGTTCCTTTCAAGTACCTAAAAATTCTTTTGATTGCCATAACATGAGATTCTCTAGGATCAGCCTGGAATCTTGCCACAAGACCAACAGCCTGCATTATATCTGGTCTAGTTTGAGTGAGATACAACAATCCACCAATCATTGATCTATACTTTGTCTAATCTGCCTTTGGAGAATCATCATCTTTGCTTAACTTACATCCGGTTGCCATAGGAGTGTTCATTGGCTTTGAGTCTTCCATACCAAATTTCCTTAACAATTCTTTCACATATTTGTTCTGAGAAATGAAGATCCCTTCTTTTGTTTGAGTAATTTGCAGACCCAAGAAGAAATTCATTTCACCAAGCATAGACATTTCAAACTCACTTTTCATCTGATTTGCAAAAGTTTTGCACATACTATCTCTTCCTCCAAAAATGATATCATCCACAAACACTTCAACAATCAAAATGTTTTCATGATCAATTTTGAAATATAAGTTACTGTCAGCAGTACCTTTGTTGAATCCAATCTGCACAAGATGCTTATCCAACCTTTCATACCATGCTCTTGGGGCTTGCTTCAATCCACACAAAGCTTTCTTCAACTTGCAGACCATATCATCATTATCAGACAATTGAAATCCATCCGGTTGTTCAATGTAGACTTCTTCTTCCAGATCACCATTTTAGGAAGGCAGACTTGACATCCATCTGATATACCTTGAAGTCTTTGAAGGCAGCAAATGCAAGAAGTAATATGACTGCTTCAATTCTTGCCACCGGAGCAAAAGTCTCTTCAAAGTCAATTCCTTCTATTTGAGAGTAGCCTTTGCAGACCAATCTAGCTTTGTTTCTGATTACTTCACCGGCTTCATTTAGTTTGTTCCGGAAGACCCACTTGGTTCCAATTACATTCCTGTCTCTAGGTCTGGGAACAAGATCCCAAGTATGATTTTTCTCAATTTGCATCAATTCATCTTCCATTGCTTTGGTCCAGTTTTCATCATTGCAGGCTTCATTTATTGTTTTAGGTTCAATCTTTGAAATCAGACAACATTCATCTTGATTTTGAGCAACATTCCTTCTAGTTTGTACACCTTTGCTTCTGTCACCTATGATCTGATCTTCAGAGTGGTTCAGTCTTACATACCTTGGAATTTTGGGAGTATCCTGCACTGCTGCTTCTTGATCAGGCTCATTCAAACCTATCTCTTCTTCCTGATTTACCGGATCAGGCTGACTCTATCTCACCGGAGAGGATTGAGTTCCTTGAACACTGTCTTGGTCATCTTCATCAAACTCATAAAATCTTGAAGGCTTCTCAATTCCTTCATCAACTTTCACATTGGTGCTTTCTATCATCTTCCTCAATCTCTTATTGTAACACCGGTATGCTTTGCTTTGAGTGGAGTAACCCAAGAAAATTCCTTCATCACTTCTAGCATCAAACTTTCCTAGATCTTCATCTCTTTTAATATAACACTTGCTACCAAATACTCTGAAATATTTCACAGTAGGAGTGATGCCAAACCAGAGTTCATAGGGGGTCTTACCGGTGTTGTTTCTGATTTGAATTCGATTGAGAGTGTAGACTGCAGTGCTGATAGCTTCTTTCCAAAACATTTGAGGAACATTTGCTTCCAACATCATTGTCCTGGCAGCTTCCTGGATGGTCCGGTTCTTTCTCTCAACTACTCCATTCTGCTGTGGAGTCCTAGGAGCAGACAACTGTCTCCTTATACCCTGCTTCTCACAAAAGTCAATGAACTCACCAGATGTAAATTCACCACCTCTATCAGACCTTAGACACTTTAGTTTCAATCCGGTTTGATTCTCTACCATAGCTTTGAAGATTTTGAACTTCTCAAATGCTTCTGATTTTTCTTTTAGAAAGGTAACCCACATCATCCGGGAATGATCATCAATTAACAACATGAAATATCTATCACCTTGCAGACTCTTGATTCTTGTCGGACCACAGAGATCAGTATGTACTAATTCCAACAATCCGGTAGAAGACTGATCTTGGCTTTTGAAAGAGACTCTGCTTTGTTTACCTAGCTGACATTCTTTGCACAAACTATTTGTAGGTTTCATCAATTTTGGAAGATCTCTTACAGCCTGAGTATTGCTTATCTTGATGATGTTATCAAAATTTACATGACAGATTCTTCTATGCCATAACCAACTCTGATCAATTTGAACAAACAAACAACTTTTATTTGAACCAACCAGATGAAAGATATTACCTTTTGTCTGAGTACCGGATGCAATTTCAGTTCCGGAGCTTGTAAAGATTCTGCATTTTCCATTCTTGAACCGGAGATCATAGCCTTTGTCCACTAACTGACCAACACTGAGAAGATTGTGCTTCAATCCTTCAACATATAGTACGTTACCTGTTTTGCTCTTTCCATCAAAGGAAATAGTTCCCCTGCCTCTGATTCTGCCAGCAGAATTGTCACCAAACTTTACCATTCCTCCTTCATACCTTTCCAAATTCAAGAACTTATTCTTGTCACCAGTCATATGGTGAGAACATCCACTGTCAATAACCCAATCATCCTTTTCTTCCACTTGAGCAGCCAAAGCTTTTTCAACAACTTTGTGATTGACAGATTCAGAGAGTATTGAATCTTCTTCCTTGATGGCAATAAACACCCACTCATTTCCGGATTTGCTTCCTAGTTCTGATTCATCATCTGTTACTCCTTCATTGTCATCTTCTTCATGAACATAATAGCAATTCTTTTGAAACCTTTGTTTGTTAGTGTTAGACCTTGCAGATCTTTCCGGACATCTTGAAGCAAAATGACCAATCTTATTGCAGTTGAAACACTTAAAGGGTAGTTTTCCTTCATACTTACCGGATCCTCTTGGCAGTCTCTTTGCAATTAGGGCTTCAAGTTGAGCTGTTTCTGCTTCTTCTTCTTCCATGTCTCTTCTTGCTTGATCATACCATGACATTTTCCTTGATGAGTTTTCTCCCGGATCAAATCTCTGTTTGCCTTTCACATAGGTACTGGCTTTGAAAGCAGATTCAGTCTTGGGAGGATCATCTCCAAACTCGGTCATTTCAAATGCAGCTAGTTTGCCAGCCAGTTGTTCTCTTGTGACAGTTGTGTGGGCTCTGAATTCATCAATGGCAGCAACCTTGATTTTGTAGGCAGCAGGAAGAGATCTTAGGATTTTGCAGACAATCTCATTTTCATCTAGAGTTCCACCAGCATTTCTAATTCCACATACCAGCTCATTCACTCTTGGCATAAAGGTAGTGATGTTTTCATCATCTCTCATCTTCAATCTTTCAAATTTCCCTTTCAGACTTTGCAACCTTGCACTTTTGACAAACTCATCTCCTTCATACAGAAGTTCCAGTTTAGTCAGGATCTCATATGCAGTTGGTAGGTCAATAACATTTGAGAGATCTGAATCATTCAATGCGCTTAGTAGGGCTTCCTTGGTCCGCAGATTATTTTCAGCATCTGTAATCTCATTCAGAGTTGTCGGACCACCTTGTGGAGGTACATATGGTTTTGAGACCATAGCCAAGTATGCTTTTCCCATACATTCCAAGTGACACTTCATGCGACCTTTCCAGAGAGTGAAGTTGGTTCCATCGAACTTCGGACTATCCTTCTTGTATGACGACATCCTGGATCTCCTCAAGCGGTTAAGCTCCTTTCAGAGGAACGTGGCTCTGATACCAATTGTTGGATTTAAGGCATACAACTGAGAGGGGGGAGTGAATCAGTTGTATAAAACTTCTTGTTCTTTCAAACACTTGATTCTTCATTGTTAGTTAACAGCATATCAATTAATCATCCATGAAAGCATAATACATAAACACAAAAGCAGATAAACATCAACATATTGAACACCAAGATTTTGACGTGGAAAACCTGGTTAAGGGAAAAACCATGGGGTGATTAACCCAAGGATTATTCTCTGTTAGAAGAATAAGAAAAAGAATGGCACTTGCCAATTAGGGCTCACTGCCCAAGCACACTGCTCACAAAGAGGCCCACTGCCTACAAGGAGACACACTGTCTACAAAGTGATAAGAATCATAGTCTTGAACTGGAGAATGACATCTCTACCATGTCTGGATCAGTTCCATTTAAGCCCAAAAACCTCTGCTCTGCCTTTCGCACTTCTCTTCGCTATGCCACACTCATCCACACAATCCACACTTCGAAATGAACTCACAAACCGTTATTTATACAAGACATCGACTTAGGAACAAACATCTAAGTCGGCAAACAACCATAAGAGTATCCGCAAGATGAATAACACATCCGGTCGGCCACCACAAGAACATTCGCAGGATGAACAACTCATCCGGTCGGCTAAACAGAGCAAGAACTTCATCCGAAAGAATAACTTCAATTCTGGGCTCTACTATCAATGCGGACCAACAACACAACCTCAACATGATCCAAGAACCTTCACAAGCCTGCCTGAATGACCGAATACATCCACACTTCCTCTACTTACTGGAATCTCTTTGTCTTCCTCATCCGGAACTTCAAGAACACAGACTGTCCCCACTGTCATAATGCAGGAGGTACTTCCGGACCTCCAAATTATACACAACTCGAGATGGCACATCACAAGGACATTCCAAAGACTCCTTCCAATCCACAGATTAGGATTATACAGTTCCGGACCTCACCGGACCTTTTTGTGATCCTCTGTCACCTCTGAATACTTGCCGGAACCGGTTCTACACCGACAGCCACAACTCCTTCAAATCTTCATGCGGACCTCTAAAATCTTAACTGAAGCATCTCAAGACTCATATCTACAAACCCTTTAATCCGCATCCTCCGGTTCGCATCCTATACAGTACATTTGCCTTCTTCTCATCACTGTTCTTTACTGTTCCTGACTGAGGCTAATTTTCTCAATATCCTCAGCACACTGCTCATTGAATCCTTCTTGTCAAAGCAATATGAGTATGTTGACATCAATGACAACACTGGTTTACCTCATACTTGCAACAATAATATCATTTGAAAGTAAGAGAGAGAGAGAGAGAGAGCATCATTGGGGCAATTTTCCACCCATCCATGAAGCATGTGTTTCCCCAGCCTTACTCCAAAATAGGAGAAGCTCGAACCTTCACATGGGATCTAGCAATCTGGAACCGACAAGAGTGATGGAATCTAGTGGAACATGATATCTCTAACATTTAAGCATATAGATAACTAATGCAAATGAACATATATCATGATAAGATAGAGAGAATACTTCAAACAAGTATAATTACTAAATTTGATTTTAAATCTTTGGCCAAAGCATCTTTTTAAAGTTGAGAATGTACAATTGTAGGCTAGAAGAATTCACCTACCTTTCTCTGTTTGTTCTTATTTAGCACCCATCTATAACCAACTAATTAGCCTATTACTAAGCATGTTCACTAAGCCAAAAAGAAAAACATAATTTTTGAGTTTAACCACCTTATCTATTTTTAGAAAAGATTCTTTACAATCTCGAAAGCATCACTTAGTTTATAATTTTAGACCATAGGTAAATAAAAGTATTAATTATGCTTCTCTAGGAACATAATGTATTTCTAATGTCTTATATAATCACATTTTCCATACATAACCTATATGCATCAAGAATGTGACAAAAAGATTGAATATGCTTAAAAAGAGAATTCATCTAACACAACATTGTTATAGTTTTAACCAATGTTAACAATTTAACTATGTTTTAAATCCTCAAAGAATTGTTATCCTTTCGACAAGGTTAAAAAGTTATTAATACATCTCCAACTATCGTATAAATTCTACCAAGTTTATTTAACCAAGGAATTTTAAACATAAATCAATCAAACTAAGATATATATACACAGAACCATTACTTTCATATCTTGGTTCAATTTAATTTCTAAAAATTTGAACTCCTGAAAAAGGAAATTTATTCTATTTTAAACAATAATGAATTTGACTAACATTCTATGATAGCAAAATAGATTGAGATAAGTAACAACTCAAGATAAATAAGACTTTCAATTTGTAGGCGTGACTTGACCAAATGGCTTGAAATAAACAAAATGATGCTGACACTTATCAAGAATCATTGAGAACACAAATGTTTTGTAGCAGATCTCACTACTTCGTGCATGACACTATATAGGCACAACCAAGGCACACAATAAAATATGAGTACTAACAATAAAAGAAAAGAGACATTTTTTGTGATTCCAAATATTTAAGAATATTTGATGGGATTTGGAATAGACAGAATGTCGTAATGGTTATAGGTCTGCACATAATGTTTTGAAAAAGGCAAATAATTATATGGGCGCAAACAAGGTGCTTGAATGGCTTGACATGTCGTAGTTATGGTCTCATAAATTGTAGGCATAAAAACATAATTGGTTACTTAGAAACTACCAAACAAAATACAATATGGTGGCACAAATAGTGTGCATTACCTATAGAAAGAATTCATTACAATTAATGGTTGAATTTAGATTTAAATATAGCTAACAGAAAAATAACAAAGCACAATTTGTTCAGGATGATTTGCGCAAAGGATATAATGATTGGGATTTAGAATGTTATCAAGCAAATGTAATCATCAGCTAAGGAATAAGGAAATGACTTCCATCAAGAAGAAAAGATGATACATTTTTTTTAATCTAATAATATAGTTGGAAATGGATTAAAAACTTACATGCAGGGGTAAGTAGTAGTGTAAGGTGGAGAAAGGAGGAGGATGCCCAGTTGCGTGCGGAGGAGCACTACATGGTGCAGTGCGGGCTAGGGTTTCACCCTATCCGTGTTCTGTCTAGTTTTTTTCTCTGCTTCTTTGTGTTGCATGGGGGTGATTTGGGGGTTAGTGGGGGTGGCTGTTGGGTTAGAGCAACATTATTTGCTTCGGGGGTTTGTTTCTTTATGCTCGGGGTCTCTTGTCGTTGGTTTTTCTTAGTGTTGTTTGGTTCTATTTGGCCGTGTGGTGTGGTGTGGAGTTTTGCTTTAGGTTGTGGGGTGCTTCTCTCTATGTGAGGGCTTTGGTGTGGTGCTTTGATTCGTCGGGTGTCATTTTGGGGGATGGATTCTATAGATCCATCTCATTTCTTGCATGCAAAGCCCATGGAGGCTTTAAACAAGTTCTCATCTAGGGAAGGTTCGTCGATGGAGCGAGGGGCCTCCAGAATCAAGAAAGTGAATGGTTGTCTGGAGAAAAGCCTTGAACAACTTGTTTTGATAATACAGCCTGAATCTGTGGTGGAGGATGTTGCATACTGAAGTAATCACGTGTTGATCTGCAAGTTCATGGGTATCTACCTTACTTTACTAGCTCTCGAAGCTTGGGCCTAGAAGATTTGGAACCTTGAAGGGGATATGGAGATTAAGGTGGTGGCAAATAATTATTTTATAGGGGTTTTTTCTTGCATGGAGGATAGGAATAGGGCCATTGAAGGGGGGCCTTATTTCTTCAATCAGGTTGGGTTTTTCATGAAACCCTCTCATGTGGGCTTCAATACTTCTAAGGAACTTCCCTCAAGGGTCCCTGTTTGGGTTCATCTCCCACATCTTCTGCTAGAGTGCTGGAGGAGTGACATTCTTCAGATGATTGCTCTTCTTCTTGGCAAGCCAGTTGGCCTGGCTCAACAAACGCTTGACCAAAATGTACTTATTTATGCTCATATCTGTGTGGAAATTAATTTGAATAACCCTTTGCTAGATGTTGTGGAGATGTCTCTTGGTTTTGTTTCTTGGGTTCAACAGCTAGACTATGAAACCCTTCCTTTCAGATGTTGTTTATGTCATGAGTATGGGCATTTGCAAAAGAGATGTCCTCGGTTTAATCAGATGACTGGAGCAGCTAACACTAATTCCAATCCAACTCCTAAGAATGATAAAGGGAAGGCCCCTTTGGTTGAGGGGATGGTAGATAAGGAGGTATTTGTCTTGGTCATGACCTGTAATAAAGGGAGAGGCCTGAAGAGAACCTTGAAGGACAGGCAACATGACAAGGTCTTTAATCGGTTTGATGTTCTGGAAGATCTTGTCTAGGAGGAGAGTTTTGTGCCTCCTTTTGATGGAGGGTCTACTGAGGTGGAGATGTTTAGCTGCCAAAGGGGCTAATTCTCAGAACTTGTCATTGGGGGAAGCATAGGGTGACTTGATGCTCACATATGTTGTCTCTCAGTTGTCGATTGGTCAGAATCATAGTGGTCAAGCAAATTTGATTAGGATTGGGGCATTGTAGGATCCTATTTCTTCTTAGTCTAAGGGTGTCTTGGGTGTTGGGAAGAGTAGTGGGGCTGTGCATACTTTGGGTTTGCAGCAGAAGCCCCTTAAAAAGGGGCTTCTAGAGAAACCCTCCAAGGCGGGTCGCAAGAAGGATCTGGAGAAGGTTAAGATACTTGGCGAGAATTTGGTGGATTCGGGGTTAGTGAAAACCATTGACTCCCACTTCTCCCAATCTCAAAAATGATTGTTATCTCATGAAATGTGAGGGGATTGAATAGCATCCCCAGACAAAAGGCTATTCGAGAGATAATTGGTGCTCGTGGTTCTAATATGGTTTTCCTCCAGAAAACCAAGTTATTCGTGGATGGTATGATGAGTAGAGCTCATAACATTTGGTCATGTGGCTTGTGTCAGTGTGTTGAGGCTCATGGCAACTCTGGAGGGGTGGTTTGTTTTTGGGATCCAAGAAAAGTTGTTCCTCTTTGGTCAGGTTCAAGTCATTCGGCTATGTCTTTGGTTTCTTCTAGTTTGGAGACAAGTGAAACTTGTCTTTTCACTAATATTTATGCTCCTATTAATCTTTCTAGGAAAGATCAGTTATGGGATCATGTTAGGTATATCAGATCTTTGGCTCCTTTGCTCTGGTGGATCGTGGTTGGAGACTTTAATGTTATTTCTAGTCTTGAGGAGAAGCATGGTGGGGTTTCTCGACTTGATCAGTCAACTTTCCTTCTCAGGGATAACATAGATCTTCTGAATTTAGTGGATGTAAAGCTAAGAAAGGGTATTTTTAATTGGAACAATAGGAGGTGTGGGGAGAATGCTATTGATGAGAGGCTGGATCATTTCTTGGTTTCTTGTTTTTGGGTGGGGGATAGGTGGTCTACCTGCTTAGAGATTTTGGATTGGAAAGGATCATACCACTAGTCGATTAAGCTCTATGATTATGTTTCCAGAGTCCCCAAGAGCATGTCTTTCAAGTTTCAACTTATGTGGTTGCCAGATTCTTCTCTTCATGATCTTATGACTGAGTGGTGGCATTAGGGGAAGCCTTCTCATGGTCAGGCTATGTATTCCTTTGTCAAAAGATTATAGTTTGTGAAGTATAAGCTTAAGAGGTGGAACACATAGTGTTTTGGCAATCTTCATCGCAATAAATTGTCTACTCAAGCGGGTTTAGCTGATATCGCCCGTCAGATCCGAGACCATGGTCTTACTTTGGAGCTTGTTAGAGAAGAGTCAATTGCAGTTAAGAAGCTGGAGGAATGTGAGTTGCATGAGGAGATATTTTGGAAGCAAAAGTCTTGGGTGGATTGGCTCCAGGAAGGGGATCGAAATACAACTTTTTTTCATAACTCTGTCTAAGCTAGAAGGATGGGAAACTTGATTACCTCTCTAATGTCATCAGAGGGGGTGCAGTTGTCTTCTATGGATGAGATTTCTAGGGAGGATTCTAGGTTCTTCTCTACCTTGTTCACTGAGGATTCTCTCCCTAATGGTAGTGAAGTGAATGATATTCCAGATTACATCCCTTCTTTAGCTTCTGATGAGATGAATAGGGCTCTTATGTGCCCTATCTTGTTGCCTAAGCTAGAAGAGGTGGTGTTTCAAATTAAAAAAGGCAAGGCCCCAGGCCCAGATAGTTTTCCTATTGAATTCTTCCAAGAATTATGGGAAATTATCAAACTTGATCTACTTGAGGTGGTTCTGGAGTCACAGCAGAATAAGCAGATGCTTCAGGCTATGAACTCTACCTTCTTGGCTCTTATTCCTAAGAGGGAGTGCACTAGCTATTTGGATCAATTTAAACCTATTGCTCTGTACAATGTAGTTTACAAAATTATTACCAAATTGATTGCTGAAAGACTCAAGCCCTGGCTCAACTCTTTGATCTCTGTTGAGCAAGGGGGTTTTGTTGTTGGCAGGCAAATTCTTGATGGGGTGGTAATTGCTTCTGAAGCTATTCATTCCATGGTGACTTCGAAGGAGAAGGACATGTTAATTAAACTTGACATGGCAAAGGCTTTTGGTAGGGTTAGATGGGTTTTTTACAAAAGATTCTTCAGGAATTTGGTTTGGACAGGGAGTGGATTGAGTGGGTTATGAGCTATGTCGCTTCTTCTTCCTTTTATGTTCTCATTAATGGGGAACCTTCGAAGTTGTTTGGTGCTTCCAGGGGCCTTCATCAGGGGGATACTCTCTACCCTTACCTTTTTATCCTTATGGCTAAGGGGCTAGGAAGATTCATCAAGTCTTGGGTTAGTCAAGGTTTGATCTAGGGATGGAGTTGGGGTGGTAGGATGCATCATTATTCTCACTTGCAGTTTGTGGATGATATGGCTCTAATGAGCATGGCCAAGATTCAGGAAGCTATGAACCTAAGGAAAACTTTAGATATTTATTTGGGTGTTTATAGACAAAGGATTAATGCGGATAAGTCTTCATTCTTCTTCTTTAACACTCCCCAGCTCATTCAGAACAAGATATCTAGGATTCTCAGGTTTCAGATTGGAGCTCTCCCTTTGACTTATCATGGGATTCCCATCTCGGTGGGTCCTCAGGTTAGAGATATGTGATGGGATGTGTTGGATAATTTCCACAGGCAAGTAAGCCATTGGACTTGCCAGTGGCTTTCATCAGCTTGGCGTGTGACTCTTGTAAAAGCTATGGTTCAGGCTCTTCCTATTTATAGATGTTTTGTGCAGGTGGCCCCCCAGTGCTTTGTTAAGGAATTTGATGCCTTAGCCCGTCAATTTTTGTGGGCTGATAATTTGTCTTCTACTAAATGGAGCCTTGTTAGGTGGGATTCGGTTTGTAGGCCGAAGCAGGAGGGAGGTCTTGGTCTCAAACCTGCGAGTTTGATTGGCCAAGTCTTAGCATCTAAGCTCTATTGGCACTGGTGTACTTGCCAGGATCAAGATTGGGCTAGGATTCTCACTATGAAGTACCTTCCTGGGGTGTGTCTTATGGATGTGCCTCGTTACAGTCATGCGGGGAAGGGGTCCATGATTTGGGAGACTCTTAAAAGAGGGGCGAAGCTCATTAAACAGGGTCTCTTCTGGATTTGCAATAGTGGCTCAGATGCTCTCTTTTGGCATGATTCTTAGGATGGGAATCCCCCTATCTTGACTTTGTTTCCTCACCTTGCTTCCCTCAGCAATAGTTTTCTTGAGGCTAGTTGGAGTCGAGTGAAGGATTTTAAATTTGTGTAGGCTATGGGACAAGTAGAAGTAGTGCATTGGAAGACTCCGCACGAGTGGCTGCCAAGGGGATCTAAGGAGGCTCATTTGGAGTTGGCTAGGATTTTAGGGGATAGAATATGCAATGCCCTTTCTGGGAGGGACACTTTGGCTTGGGGGCCTTCTCCAAAGGGTATTTTTTTTGTTGCCTTAGGCTACCTGGAGCTGGATAAATAGGTGTTTGGGAGGATGGAGGTGCCTTGGTGGAAGTAGGTTTGGAACAAGCTTTCCTGGCCTAAATGCAACTTTTTCTTATGGTTGGTTGTGCAGAATAGATGTCTTATCTGGGACAATCTTCAAAAAAGAGGGTTTAACGGTCCCTCTATCTATGTTCTTTGTAATAACAGTGAGGAAAGTTGCTCTCATCTCTTTTTCTTATGCCCTTTTGCTCAGGCTATTTGGAACTCTTGGTAGGGGGCTTGGAATCATAATTGTGTCCATGCCACTTCTTTGGTTGAGTTTTGAGATAGTATGGGTAGCCCTCCTACACAGACTTCTTTCCTTAAGGTTTCTTGGGTCCTTGGCCCCTCCCTAATTATTTGGCAGTTGTGGTTGGAGAGGAATAGGAGGATTTTCTAGGGTGGGCAAATGGTGGTGGCTCAACTTTGGCATAAGATCCTTGGCAAGGTTCAGGAAACTGTCTCTACAAATTGTGACATGTCAGATACTGTGGATCTTGGTGATGTGGCTATCATAAGGAATTTGAATCTGGCAGTCGGTGCCCCTAGTTACTTTGGTAGTAGGAGGCCTCGATGTTCCAAGTAGAAAATCCAGAGGGAAGGCAAGTGGACCCCTCCTCCTCAGGGTGTTCTTAAGGTGAATACAGATGGCTCTTCTCAGGGGAACCTAGGGTAGGCTGGGATTGGTGGCATTGGTTGAAACAGTGATGGTGATAGTGTGTTCTTCTTCTCTATTTATAAGGGGCAACATACTAACAATGTTGTGGAGGCCCTGGCTATTCTTAGTGCGGTGGAAAGAGGTTACTCCCTAGGTTGGAGGAGGATTATTTGTGAATCTAATTCACAGATTATTGTTGAGATGTTGAATGATAAAAAGATGGAGGGAGCCAGTTGGCAACTGGATTTACTGATCAAATAGATTTTGAGGTTGTGCAGTTCATTGGATTTTATCTCCTTTTGTCATATTCGTAGGGAATGGAACAGAGTGGCTGATTGTTTGGCTAAGTGGGTGTCTAAGCATGATGATAGGTGGGATGTGGGTGACTAGAACCGCCTATCCCCTAAGTATGTGAGAATCTTGGAGAAGGTCATTCCGAAGGATAAGAATCTGTAATTGTTCCCTTTTGGGGTTTTGTTGGGGACCCCCGACTCTCTTTTGGTTTCTTTTGTACTATTTCTTGATTTTCTAATACATTTTTATCCCTTTTTTAAAAAAAACTTATATGCAAAAACATAGAGCAATTGAAAGTCGACCCCAATGTTCTCAATATCATTTCATATATAATATATATCAAAACCTTAAGACCATGATTATTTGACTGAAGCCTCATTCGGGGGTTATCTCATAGAACAAAGAATGCAAGTTAAGCTAAATAAATCTTGTAGAAATTATGATAATCAAGATTCAACAAAGTATTCAATAGGGGGTTTTGAATAATTTGCATCTATGATTATAGATGCACAAGTAAAAATAATAGACTCTTGTTTCAGAAAGAACTCCAACACAGAATGAAGGTTAATTCCAGATATGTTTTGCAGAAATACTGGATATTCGATTTTGATGATGAATATGATTAAATATGCAAAGCATAAAGAAAATTATAATAAATACCAACAAGATATCCAATTTTTAAATATACACATATATTCAATAAATCAATGTATACACAAACAATTTTACCAGAAAAATATTCCTACAAAAAATCTTTTTATGCATAAACAAAATAATAACGTACTCAGATTTTCTCCTCAAATCCCTTCATTTTCTCCCGAGCCTTTTAGCTCACTATTTTCTTCCCCTATTTAAAAACTTTCTATTCCACAAAGCATATTTCCTAGAATCTTGTTCAAAAATTAAATTAGAAAAATAATTAATTTTGCCACTAATCCACTTTCTACCAAACTTTATATTTTCTAATTTTAACCTCACCCCCATTTAGATAACTGACAGAAATTAAAATCCATGTTGAAATTAAAAGATTCCCTATATTTTATTTTGACAGCACACCAATTATAAATTGAAAAGGAAATAAAAATATTAATACATTTCTTGAGCATGCAATAATATTTTAATCTATAAAATAAAAGACTATTGTTTATCAAAGTAAATTATTTAGTCTAAAACTCACACCAATATTCGACACACAAACATACATTTAAATTATTAAATCATCTAGGAATAAAAAATATTTTCCTATGTGCGTGTGTGAAATATTTCCATTAATAAAATATTTTGATCGTGAGGAGCCTTGGAAAGTATTGGTAAGAAATAACATTGCTTACTCCAGGCATAAGAAAGGCAAAAATTGGACAGCTCTTCCTCCCTAGGATTTGATGTTCAAAAAATTCTCAGTTAAGGCATTTGGGTCTAATGTTTTTGGCAGCATATGGAGGGCTTGGGAAAGTGTGAAACATTTACTTGTGGGTTGTGAGGCATTCTCCAGGGTAGGGAATGAGTTCTTTGTTCAGAGATCGGTCTGGTGGAATCTTCAATGGAACAATAAGCCTCTAGCCTTGACACAAGACTGTACAACTGAGTCTTGAGCTTCAAAATGCATCAATGAATTTGGGGACATCATGGAACATGGGTCAATAAAGGATTGGCATAAAATTAAAAAAGACTTTGAAATTCCAAACTCCTAGAAAAGAACTTTCACTGTCCTGAAGAAATCCCTCTTTGGTTTCAGTGTCCCAGTCAAATTGAAATTTAATATTGAAATATGGGATAATGTTAGATGGAAAGATGGTTCTATATTTGATAAAATGGCCTCTAAAAGGCTTTATATCCTTCTAGATGACTTGAGGTATATTGTGGATAAAATCAATAAAAATTGGAAGCTCACTTGGGATGTATAAAAAATTATGTTTTAGATGGATGCTTATTCTACAAAAGTTAGTTGTTTTTCCTAACTCCTTTGATAAAGTTTTGTTAACTTGTGTAGCCTGTGTAACTAAGGTGAAACATTTCAGAATATTTTCTTTGAATGTTTGTTTGTCTGTAAGTTATGGTCCTTTTTCTAGGCAATTATATGGGTTGGAACAATAGGGATGGGTTTACATGGACTAAGATTTTGTCTAGCTATGTCAATAAATTCTCCAAAGAATTAAATGTTTTCTAGTTTATTCTCACTAATGAGATCTTGTAGCATATTTGGAAAGTGATAAATAATGAACTATTTCAAGGCAAGGTTAGGCATCTTACTAACTCACAGCGTGAGCTCATGTGTTTCGATATCATCATGCAGGTCTTTATGATAATGGAGATATCAAAAGACAGATTCATGATCTTATTGGAAGAAGGAATTACTGTGGCTTACAAGGAGATTATCAGTGCTCATTTTTGGCCGCGGAATAGAGATAATTTGAACAAGGAGCTACAGGTTCTGGAAGACTATATGGCAGAACATAATATCAACAAACCAGTGAAAGAAGCCAAAGTGAACTCAAAGAGGAAAGAAGTATTTGTTCCTATTATCAAAGACATTGACCCTAATGATGAAGTTGATCTTGTTGTTGGTACTTTTGAAATTGACAAACATGAATGCATCAACAATTGGATGTGTTGCTAGGAATAGTTTGGCACTAGAAATCATTAAGTAGATACTTTGTCGTTCTCTTACTATTGTTGTGTAATCATTACATATATTGAACTTTGTTTGATGTTTTGTTAGGCTGTGATCTATAGTTTTGGTGACTTTTAGTCTGGTACTTATTGTGGTAACTAGTTTGGACTTGGTGTTATACACCATATATTATACATGCTCCTCTCTTTTTGGTAATTTTAGTGAGCGATCCTTAATATAAAAAAAGATTTCCATTATGGCCATTCGCTTCCATGACTACTAAACTCCCTCTCCCCGATGATACTCTCTCTATGAAAGAGTGTTGATTATCCCTATGTCACTCATTGAAAAAACATCAGATAATTAGTCCTCGTCAATAATAAAAATAATAATCAAACAATAATAATTTCAATATAAAATAATTAAAATTCACAATGATCAAATATTGCTTCCTAACACTTCAAAAGGTCTATTATCAAAATAATTAACAAAAATTTAGTATTGCTCCCAAGCATAACATTAATTAATTATTATAAGTATTAGATGATTAAGTATTAATAAGATGGGTTGTGACAACCTCCTTATCCTCTGGCACTAATCCATCACCATCTAATTCTATCTCATCTACCTCCTCCTTAAGATCGTAGTCCTTGTCAATCTCGTCTTCCTCCACCATAACAAGTCTCTAAGCTCGATGAGCTCGCCAATGCTTATGGCTTGATCCTTGAAGCGGTAACATAATCAAAACTCCTAAAACAAGTGAGACCCATATAAGCACTACACATTGTGCATCAATCACCTTCTAAATAGATCTATAACATGGGGGCGCTAGGGGCAAATCCTCAGGAAACTCATCTCCTAGTTGTTGAAGCACTTGTGTAATAGAGTGAATCTTGATCAAGTTGTTCCTACTTATAGCTAACTCCTCGATAATAGGATTGCACAACTCCATGTCCTAGTCACAACCCCTCCATATCTTTATAGGGGTCTAAAATAAAGTCCTTGACTGTCAATGTGGCCACAACTTGTGTAGAAATATCAAAGTGCCCAAGTTGACCCCATCTCATAGCTCAATATAGTCTTAGGTCCAAAGGGGGCATCTCTCATTGATATGGTATAATGTGCCCAAGGATCCATGACATAACAAGTGAAGGGTGGCTAAAAGCAATGGCCCCTCATCATGAAATGGGATATAAGTCTTGATAGACTAAGGCCAATATGTCAATACCATACAAGTAAAAAATGTGCCTCACTCAGGCTACTAAATAATTGGTGACTAGCACTAAGAATTGAAACATTCTTGCCTCTTGATAAGTGAGTAGCAATCAGGCCTAATAAAATCTTTTGTAGGGGTAGAATGGAAAGTCTAGGGATGAAAGTAAGTTGAATGTTGATATTGTCACCAGGTTGAATCTGTCCCATAACAATTGCCCAAGCTAGCCTCTCTCGCTTAGACTCCCTCTTTGGTAATGAAAGTTGTTCTTCTCTAATGGGAACACCAAGGATGCGATATACATTGCAAAGAGTGATCATCCACTCTCCAAAAATAGATAAAAATTTGAATGTGTTTTGATCAGCATCCCAATAATTTAGGATGTTGCTGCATATGTGGGACAAAGGATGGACAATCAATATTTGTGCTACTCAAGCTAATCCAATCCTTTGAAGAGTAGCATGGTTTATAAGAGATAATGCCTCTAGTGTATCCATATACCAAGCCTGATCACAAGTGGCATTCCACCATATGTAGGTGTGCTGCAATAAGATTACATCAAGTTAGACCTTCGTAAAACCTTTAAAAACCATTAAAATTAGAAAGTAAAAAATCATAAAAGTCATAAAATAGTAAAAAATCTATAAAAATCAAATAGACTCTTTAGAAAATTAGTAATAAAAAGAGATTTTAGTGTGTAAATCAAAGAAAGTGGTCACTTTAGGCCTCAAAAAAATCAAGCTGACTGTTGTCACATAGATTTGCACCCAGTGTTGAAAGCTTTTAGGGCTCTGACAATCTAGTGAAACATTGAGATGACCTCCAGGTGTGGGACCCTACAGGGAGGCCGAATCTCTAGAGAGAGGCTAGTTCCTTTGTTGAATGAGAGATACAGCTGACCTAAGACTAAACCTAATCTATTCACCTGATAGGAAAAGAGGAAGAGGGAGTAAAAATTGAAAATAAAGGGGAGGTGGTACACCAGGTTTGAATAAAGAACATTCACAGAGCAGAGATGCACAAATAAAGAAATACAACTGATAAACTTACATAGATCATGAAGACCTTAACAGAGGTAAAGAATGGCTTGCCAGGAATTAAACATTCACAAACAATGGCCAATTCTAAGAATACACAGCGTTAAAAACATGAAAAAGTAAAACACCATATGTATTGATTAAGAGGCACAGTTATAGTAGAGGAAAGTTTTGTTTGGAATACAGAAGCATTAGACTAACTATTTTCCAACCTTTTTTACATCTTACATTCATGCATATATATCATCTAATTCTAAATGACCTAATTAGGTTACAATGAATTGCCCATGGGCTTTGTCAGAAAATATCTCTGCCAAAAGGAATGTCGACCTATAAGAATTCATTGTAGAAAATATTTGAATCCATAGGTGGCTGGAAGATATTTTGGGTCATCAATGCGAGTAGCTAAATGATTCACTTGTAACCATAAATGCAAAATATCTGCACTTGAAAAGCTTCTGCAACACTTTAACTCGGTCACTGAGATGTCTTGTCAGCCAAGACTATAAATTCATCCTCAGTCGGCGACCATCCAGATATTTGGATGTGCACATTCATATTCGAATCATGAAATTTGGATCATATTTTGAAAGTGAGGATATCCCCCCAAAAAAAAAAGCCTGCCAAATGAAAGAGGAGGAAATTCTAAGCACTTTTGCCTTTTGGATCATGTAGAAATTCCTCAGGATGAGGGAGATATATGTAGTCAAAGTTGCGGTCAACGGGCATATGGATATCCACGTGTCATCATCTCGTGGTCGCACACAGAATCTTCCCTGCGAGAAAGATTCACCTGTAACGCCGCATCACCGTTCAATCTTCAAAGTTGTGGCCATGGGCCATGACAAACTTTATAGATGTCCTCATCTCACAGCTTCGCAGAAGGAATGTGACGTCAACTTTAGGTAGTCTACAGGCTATGCAATATCCGGATGCACCTGTCAAATTCTCCTTCGTAGCATGGAGGGGCCGTCATATGCATGGATATTAACTTTTAATATATGGGAACTAACTTAATATCTAGATGCCTCTTGAATATCTTGATGATGTCATCAGCATGAAGAACTTTGTCGAAGAGGGGATCTGGATGACATCATTAGGATACTAGCGCTACATGATAATATGCCAGAGGCGGAATGTCTGGATGATGTCATCATCATATGCACTTCTTTGGGGAGGGGGGTCCGGATGACATCATCAGGATATTCGCAAGGTCATGGATATTAAGAAGGATCTAGATATTATGAAATATCTGGATGACATCATTGTCATATTCACAAGGGTCTACACATTCGTAAAGGACCTAGATATTAGTTAAGATCTGGATGTTCAGAAAACATTCGGATATTAACTAAGGTCTGAATATGAAGGGGATATCGGGACCTTAGCTAAGGCCTGGGATATTAAGATAATATTTGGGATGTTAGCTAAGATCTAGATGACATCATTAGGATATCCATACCAAAATGACTAAGTATGAAGATGGGAAATCCCTGCAAAGGAAGGCATTTGAAGATTAAGGATTTCTGGGTTTTTTGCAAGGATTCTCCAGATGAAATTCTAAGGATTTTTGCAAGACAAAGCATTTGGATTTGGAGGGATAAGGTCTGTAGGATCATATTTCAAGGGATGTCTAGGATATTTTCAAGGTGAACTATTTGACTTTGGATAGAGGAAAATGGGTCAACATTTTGGTGACCTCTCAGGGATGTTTGCCTGCTAAACAAATAGATCAGTGGCCTTAAGCATCCATTGGGCATAAAGTCAAGAGACCACAATAAGAACAAGGGTTGGCTAACACAACTAAGCACTGCTTCCAGACAAAACAAAACAAAACAAAACAAACAAAACATGCATCTCCTAATGAGAATACAACAAAGTGCAAAGGCACTTATTGAAAGGAAGCATAGAATAGAAACAAAACTAACATAATCCTAAACTGACCAACCAGAACTAACCTTAAACAAAGTCGTTAACTAGTTCTTGAAAGTAATTACCCTTTCTTAACAATTTGCAATGTTTCTCATGCATATGGGCAGTTTAAAAAAGGTGGGGAAGGAATGGGCATATGACAAAATGATAAAACACCTTCCCTAAAATGGAGATAAACTCACCTATCCACCTAAACTGATTGCTGATATTGCTGGCTTGTGGTGAATAAATGGGTTGATCCCACTAATTTTGGTGCTCAACTTCATGCTTAGAGGCAAGTATGACAAGTGGTGACTCCTCCTGATGTGTCTCCCGTTGGGCTAGATGCCTGATGGGGCATCCCCTTGAAATGACATGTGAGTCAACATGATTGATCTCATGTCTTTGCTTTGATTCTTTCTCTTCTTGCTGGTCTGCATGCTCTAGCTCCTGTGGCTCAGTTGGAAATATGGCTACCTCCACCCTATGAACAATATGCTCATGATTTTCTGGATCAGGCTCCAGAAATGGGCCCCGCACATGCTCGATGGAGAAATCATCTTCACCAAGAAGTTGATATCCCTGCTGGATAATAGAGAACAAATCTTCAATTTGTTCTTGCCCATGCTCAATCTCTGTCACTATCATCAATAAAACATGGGAGCTCCTTGAACGTATCAGCATCATCAACCTCTGCATCTTCTGGCATAGGGCAATATTCTTGCCCTTCTTTGTGGTTCAGAACCTCACTACCCTGTTTGGCCTCACATCCCAGCAACAAGCCATTATTTTTAATGTCCCCACACTGCTGGTCTGTCATCAAATTTGGCATCTCCATGCCTTCTTCATGCTCAATGTAACCAAGCAGTTCATGAAATAAAGTGGCATCATCCACTTTTGAAGTAAACTCTGTAACAACCTCCCCCACAGTGCCCTCATCCTTCAGTTGCAGCTCCACTGGATTTTGCTTGAGTTGTCTTTGCAACTGGAATTCTTCACCACGCCTTCTCTGCATTTGGGTTTGATTCATTTTGTGCATAGCATGGGAAAATTCTTCAAATGGGCCAAAGTCCAGAGGGCTCAATTATGCGCCAGAACCAAAACTATCCTTATGCTCCATGCATTGCTGCTTTATAAGATTTGGCTTAACTTCTTCTTGTAGCGAGTTTGAAATTTCAGTGGTAATAGTGCACAAGGGCTCATTATTTGCAAGTGGCTCCTCCCTTGTTACAGGTACTTGAAGGGCTTCTTAAGAAAATCGTTCCTGAGGAGTGATAGGCTGAAATTGTGCAAGAATAGGCTCTCGTGAAGGCTGAGGGCCTCTAAAACTTGGGATTTTAAATTTGGGGGTTGCCTCTGAAGTAGGCTAAACTGGTGTGGAAGGGAGAGGATGCCTGAAACTGGGAATGGAGGGGACCGATTGGGCTTCTAATATCCAGACTTTAGCAAGCAGCTACCTCATTTGTTCTTCTTTAGCTACAATCTGCAAAGCCAGGCTTTCTTGATAAGCCATTTCCTGTATCTCCATCTGTTGTTGGTGAAGATGGGCTTGATAAGCAAGCTCATCCTGCTACTGTTTATACTCTACTACTCCTTGAATTTCCCCCACCCTCCTTTGCAGGTCCCTTGCTATGTCCAGGAGACTCATATTGTCAAAATTGTAGTCCACTTGAGATGGGATCATAGGAGGGTAGTCATACTGATTAGGGATGAAGTGGCTTTCTTGTGGTTGATAATAGACATTGTTAGGTTGGCAAGAAAACTGAGCAAGGGTGGGTGGGAGGTAAGTATCATGAGGATGTTGATATTCTGCTACAGTAGGGGCATATGGCATAAAATCAGAGGCATTTGGAGCTTGGTATTGCTGATATGGGGGCCAATACCTGTATTTGGATTAGGAGAAGAGGAATAGCCATGATTCCCATAAAAATTTGACATTTTATAGCATCTAAATGTTGAATAATCATAAAAATGTCAAAATTAAAGCAAAGCAGGTCTGCACCAGAGAGAATCTGGATATATACGAATAAAGAGTCGTGAGGTGATTTGAGATGCTTCTGAAAGCAACAAGATCAAGAATACCACTGAAATCTTGATCCTTGGAGTTCTTTAAGTGCTTGGACTGGTTGTACTAGTAGATTTGTTTAGCAAAATCGCCATGTTGTTTAAAAACTACCCTAAATGGCAAGATGCACTAAAGAACACACCAGATCCTTCAACAAATGATAGAGCTCATCAAGCTTGTCCCACAAGGTGTGCCAGAAACTATTGTCACATAGATTTGCACCCAGTGTTGAAGGATTTCAGGGCTCCAACAATCTAGTGAAACATTGAGACGACCTTTAGGTGTGGGACCCTATAGGGAGGTCGAATCTCCAAAGAGAGGTTCGTTCCTTTGCTGAACGAGAGATTCAGCTGACCTAAGAATAAACCTAAACTATTCACCTATTAGAAAAAGAGGAAGAGGGAGTAAAAACTAAAAATAAAGGGGAGGTGGTACACCAGGTTTGAATACAGAACATTCACAGAGCAGAGATGCACAAATAAAGAAATACAACTAATAAACTTACATAGATCATGAAGACTTTAACAGAGGTAAAGAATGGATTGCTAGGAATTAAACATTCACAAACAATGGCCAGTTCTAATACTACACTGAGTTAAAAGCATGAAAAATTAAAACACCATATGTATTGATTAAGAGGCACAGTTACATTAGAGGAAAGTTATGTTTGGAATACAGAAGCATCAGACTAACTATTTTCCAACCTTTTTTACATCTTACATTCATGCATATATAGCATCTGATTCTAAATGAACTAATTAGGTTACAATGAATTGCCCCATGGGCTCTGTTAGAAAATATCTCTGCCAAAAGGAATGTCGACCTGCAAGAATTCATTGCAGAAAATATTTGAATCCATAGGTGGCTGGAAGATATTTTGGGTCATCAACGCGAGCAGCTGAATCATTCACTTGTAACCATAAATGCAAAATATCTGCACTTGAAAAGCTTCTACAACACTTGAAATTGGTCACTGAGATGTCTTGTTGGCTAAGATTGTAAATTCATCCTCAGTTGGTGACCATTCAGATATTTGGATGTGCACATTCATATCCGGATCATGAAATTTGGATCATATTTTGAAAGTGAGGATATCCCCCCCCCCAAAGCCTGCCAAATGAAAGAAAAGGAAATTCTAAGCACTTTTGCCTTTTGGATCATGTAGAAATTCCTTAGGATGAGGGAGATATTCATGGTCAAAGTTGCGGTCAACAGGCATATGGATATCCACATGTCATCATCTCATGGTCACACACAAAATCTTCCCTGCGAGCAAGATTCACCTGTGACACCGCGCCACCATTTGATCTTCAAAGCTATGGCCATGGGCGATGACAAACTTTACAGATGTCCTCATCTCGCAGCCTTGCAGAAGGAATGTGATGTCAACTTCAGGTGGTCTGCGGGCTATGCGACATCTGGATGCACCCGTCAAATTTTCCTTCGCAACATGGAGGGGTCGTCATACGCATGGATATTAACTTTTAATATCTGGGCGCTAACTTAATATTCGAAGCCTCTTGAATATCTTGATGATGTCATCGACATGAAGAACTTTGTCGAAGAGGGGATCTGGATGATGTCATCAGGATATTAGCCCTACAGGATAATATGTCGAATGTGGAATGTTTGGATGACATCATCATCATATGCACTTCTTTGGGGAGGGGGTCCAGATGACGTCATCAGGACATTCGCAAGGTCATGGATATTAAGAAGGATCTAAATATTAGGAAATATATGGATGATGTCATCGTCATATTCACAAGGGTCTGCACATTCGCAAAGGACCTGGATATTAGTTAAGATTTGGATGTTTAGAAAACATCCTGATATTAACTAAGGTTTGAATATGAAGGGCATATCAGGACCTTAGCTAAGGTTCAGGATATTAGGATAATATCTGGGATGTTAGCTAAGATCTGGATGACGTCATTAGAATATCCATACCAAAATGACTAAGTATGAAGATGGAAAATCCCTGGGAAGGAAGACATTTGAAGATTAAGGATTTCTTGGTTTTTCTAGGTTTTTTCAAGGATTCTCTATATGAGATTCTTAGGATTTTTGCAAGGCAGAGCATGAGTATTTGGAGGGATAAGTCCTGTAGGATCATATTTCAAGGGATGTCCAAGATATTTTCAAGGTGAACTATTTGACTCTGGACAGAGGAAAATGGGTCAACACTTACCTTCAATCCTAACAACATAACCTTATAGTAGCGTCCCTCAGGTGACCTCATTAGTCTCTCAGGAAACCTCACCAGTCTCTCGAGTGACCTCACTATTCTCTCAAGTGACCTCACCGATCTCTCAGGTGACCCAGGTTGAAGTGGTAGGGTCACTTGGGTGTTCTTCCTTGCTGAAAGGGGTGATCTAGGTTCATACCCCAATGTGCCCCAGTGGGCCCAACAAGTATAAAAATCAAGTGAAAACAAGAAAAATAAAGTGGTACAAGCGATGAAAACCTAAAACCTAGTCAAATGCAATGAAAAATTTCAAGTTTAATAGATGATTTCAAGCCAAATCTAATGAAAAAGAAGCTAGGGTTTCAAAGAGGTTTTTCTTGTTTCTCATACCTAAAGATCCGTAGGAGGTTGAATAATAACCATGATCTCGATCCTCTCATTGTAAGCTTTTTGTTAGTTGTTCCCTTGCTTAATTTCATCATCATTTTGTCACTTTCTCTCCTTTTCCCTCTTTCTTCTCCTCTCTCCCCTTCATTTTTGCTTTCATAGTAGCGTTTATGTTGTTTAGTTTGCTTTTATAAAGTAGGTTTTTGTCCTCGTTTTGCATTTTCTTTCATCATCTTGGAAGTTCATCACAACAAGGTGAGGTGATATAGGTAAACATCAAACTCACGCATTCAAGGTACATCTCTCATCTTTATTTTGTACTTACTATGCTATAATTAGTTATCAAACTTATATTTGAGTCATTTTGTTGATCTCTAGGTCTAGACGCGAGACAACAACAAAGATAACTATAGGTAAGTGTGGGTCCCATAATGCCATACTTTGAGAATGGTACCTGCCTACTATGTAGACTATCATCCTCAAGGGAGTAAATATGTAAGCACTAAAACATGCACGAGTCCACATGGAATTCTAATGATGATTTGGTTGTCCAACTCATGACCCTTGAAGGTGTAAAATATAGTTCTCTTAATATTTTAACACTTGATGATGTGTCTTCTAGCCTATTTAGCCCCTTGACCATATTTTCCAGCCTTTGAATTGAGTTCTAGGACCTTCCATTTGTTAAATAACCTTTTACAGATCCTCAATTGGAGGGTCATCCAAGAGACCTTAGGGTCACCTAGGTGACCTATTCTTAAGTTGTAGAATCATTCAGGGGACCTACCCTAGTCAAAAGGGTGACCCTGCCATATTTTGGCATCTATGATTTCTTTCAGTTCTACTCATCTTACTTCCATTTTTATTTTTGATTGAGAGTTCTCTCTTGTCTGACTGAACCACCACTCCCCCCAACTATTTCTCTTCTCCCAACCATTTTATTGTTCACTCCTAATCAATCCCTAGTAATCTCTCAATTAATCTCTTATCTTCTCCCTATTAGCCACTTTGATCTTCCAATTGGCTCTATAGTTCATACTCCCAATTAACCCTACCTTTAGTTTTGCTTCTCAACCTATAAATACCCCTCTTCTCTCTTGTTTTAGAGGAGGCTAATTTTTTCATTTGCATTATAGCCCCCATAGATTTTTTATGCTCACGTAGGACCTTGAGAGCTTTCTCCCTTTTTATTATGAAAGCTTTAATCAATCCCAATTTTCCTCACATCCCTATTTTTTTCCTGTCATCAGGTGGAGGACCCAATTGTTGCAAAGAAGGATATGGATGATACTAGATCTCTAGGGACAAGAGCCTAGCAACAACACTCATCATTCATTTATAGGTTCTTTTTTCTTTGAAAAGCTAGTTTCGAGTAGTAATTAGCAAATTCTCTTACCCTCAAGGAAGTAAAATTCTTATTTTTATCTTGGTTGGATTAGATTTTATTGCTTTGCTAGTTCTAGATTCCATTTTTTGTTATTATAGAATAGATGCATTTTTCTTTCATTAGAGTAATTCACATCCAAAATTGAACCACAAAAAGACCAAAACATTAGAAAATTGCATTTAGGAAAGTCATTTTAGATTTGCATCCATAAGAGATTTCAATTTCAAGCAAGTAGTAATTAGATCATATTTAAAAGTTGGGAAAAACATAAAAAGAAAAATTGCATTTAAAATCTCATTAAACTTCAAAAACATCACACAAAGAGGAAAGCCCTCAATCCCATCATGACGCACACAACTTTCAACATTCAACGATTCAATCAAATAGGAAAAAACTCAATTCCATCACGAGGAACACGAGGAACACAATGATCAATTAACAACATTCAACAAAGAAGAAAGCCCTCAAATTCATTATGAGACACACAACGTTCAAAACTCAAATAAAACAAAGACAAATCTTCTATCTTCCTCAACTCAACATTCACACTCAATGTGCCCTGGAGTGAGATAAGATTGGATTAAAACAATCTTAGACAATATAAGGGAAAACCCACCAACATAGGAAAACCCTACATAAGAACAAGCCCAAGAACACATAGAATTGTTGAGGCAAATTAAGCAATAAAACTGACAAAGACAACAAATAGAGGAGCTTCATAATAGAGAACTTAGACTCCTCAAAAAATCCATCAAGTTAGAAGAGAGAATATTGAACATGTTTCACCTCTTTGAGACAAACAAATTAAATAGGATAAGAGAAATTGACCCTCCAGGGCATATATGAATAACAACAACACCAATTAAATATCTTTGCCAACAACAATTAAACCACGAGAATTACAACCATCAACCACATACACAAATAGCCCATAGAAACAACACAACTGCCATCCACGATGTTTTGCTTCCCTGCAAATAGAACAACCTTTCGATCCCACCACTGCTCCACTGGCTCCTACCACGAGAGTGGGAGTGACTGGGTGGACACCTCATACAAGGGTGTGATTCCATGTTTTGTGTCAAGGTCTAACTTGCCTGCATTGTGTTCGTGTTTATTTTGAACATCACAAAGACAACAAGCAAGCATTCAATGATGCCTAGTATGATATATGTTGACATATGCTCTAAGAAATATTGCTACAATGCTCTCATGCAAATGTTCTTTGTTTATCCCTCTCATGATTTTAAGTGAATGGATGAATGTCTTTAAATACAACAACCTAACCACAAGTCAACACAAATGCGTGCTAGGTTATCTCACAATGACTAGTAGAAATGTCAACAAGGTTTAAATTTGAATTTCAATATTTAAAAGTTTTAGCTTTAGATTTGTGATTGCAAAAATGACCTTGGTCAATTCCCCACCAATGAACTTGATCCAAGGTGGTGAATGGAAGATCTAGGACTGTGAACACTCTTTGGAAATAATATGTGTTGGCAAGAGACACTATTATGATGATTAATTGAATGTTGTCATTGATGGAAACAAAGAAAAGAGATTCCATCAGTATGGCAAAGAGACTTTACTCCAAAAGGTTAAATGACTAAGTATGGGCAGTATGCATTATATGGTGTAGATGACAGTGTTTGGGTCATAGGCCTCTGTAGTTGAAGATCATCATATATAGTTCAGGTATGTTGCTCATAACTACCTAGTGATCATATGATCTAGTACTCAAGTCTTGACTTCCTCCGGAAGTCATATGGTGAAATATCTAAGTCCAGGTGAACAGAGTTAAGTCAGGAACAGTGCACAGTACCTGAGTAAAAGGGTCTACACTCCTCTGTTGTGGCATATCTTGTCTTGCGGTTCTGAAGGTGTGTTAAGAAGTCAATGATGAATGTTGGATATGATTTTTAGAGTCTCATACGGTCCACAGTGGAAGTTATGATGTGACAAATGAATTGGTCAAGTGTGTTCTTAAGGAACAAGCCGACAGGCATGTTAGATATATATGCGGAGAAGATATATTGTTTGAACAATCAATCTAAGTAGTTAAATGATTGATGCCAACCTATATAAAGATTATTGTATGATTGTTTGGGTTTGCATTCTTGTTTGTGCACAAGATCAAGCAGACAAGGTATAACACTTGTATACACGTTTCATGTCTGGCTAGCCAACCTGATTGTGAGATGAATCTTATTACAAATATATATATTCTATGGATTTCGGTATGGGAAAAAGGGATTGATGGGATAAAAGTGTGAATTCGATGTGTGCATGATCTAAAGTAATTTGCAGAGCAGAAAAAGATAATAAAGGCATAAAACATAGTATATGCAGCAGAGCAGAAAAGAAGGGCAGAAATAATGAAGACTTTTGAATCTGTGTATTAAGCCTTCAATGGAACTGTAATCCAGCATATGGTAGATGCATTTGCAACAGTTCACTACTAACAGTGAGCCAATTTTCTTCTCTTCTATCCTTCTTTCTCAGTGGACAGTGAGTCCACCTGTAGTGAGCATTTCTTTGGGCAGTGAGCCCCATGGCAGTGAACCTTATGTAATCTAGTATTGCTATCAAAATATATTGTGAGCTAACACTCACCATGGTTTTTCCCTTTTTGGGTTTTCCACGTAAAATCCTGGTGTCTATGTGTTATGTCTTTATGGTTGTTGTTCTTATGTTTATTCTATTTTCATGTTATTGAATTTGGTAATTGGATAAAAGAACAATAGAAAAAGTGGTTTTGTAGAATACTGATTCACCCCCCCTCTCATTATTCTTTGTATTCAACATTTGGTATCAGAGCAAGGTTCCTTGGAAGAAGCTTAACAACTTGAGGAAGATCTGGGAAGGTGTACACATGGCAGCTAGAAGATATTTCACTGAAGCATCATATGAAAGCAATGATGAATTACAAGTTGCTCTTGAAGATCTTGAAAAATTTGAAGCTCAAGTTAGTGATTTGAAGGATACCATACAAGAAGCTGATGAATACATTCTAAAGCTAAAAGAACAAGTCAAGAAGTTTAAAGAAAAATACAAAGAGGTTAGAGAACAATTGATATCAGTAAATGATACCTTGGATGATTTGAAAGTGGAAGTTGTAGAAAGAGCTAAAGCAGAAGAAGATCTAAATCTGTTAGTAAAAAGCAAATTAGAAGAATGTGATAAACTTAAAAAAGAAGTTGTAAGCTTGAAATCAGATCTGGAGAAGGCTAAGAGCTATGAAGAAAAGTTCAAGGTAAGTTCTACAAAGCTTGATGAGATGATTGCTAGTCAAAAGAGTTCAGATGACAAGAAAGGCTTTGGATTTGAAAAGGGAGAAAGTTCTAAATCAAGTCAAGAAAACCTTGAGATGAATAAAAATAAAGGCAACTAGTTCTAAAATAAGAGAAGAAGACCTAAAAGAACTTCGGTCAGGCAACCAAATGACCAAAGGTACCCATCTTTCAATGGCTATTGTATTAATTGTAATAAGTTTGGTCACAAGGCTACTCAGTGTAGGAGTAGAATGAATCAAAATGTTCCTTCACTCCCTGGTCAATGTTTCAATTGCAAGAAAATTGGCTATAGATCAAACGAATGCAGAAGTCTGGTTAGGAATGGTTTTAACTATGGAAGGAATACTCAATCCTTCAATGGAAAGTGCTTTGCATGCAATAGATTTGGACATATGGCTAACCAATGCAGATCAAGAATGAATTCAATAAATAGAAGGAATCAAGGACAGAGGAATGTGGTATGCTACAATTGCAATAAGTTTGGGCATGTTGCAAAATTCTGCAGAAGCAAGAATGAGAAAAGAAACTATCCTATAGTGAAGATGAAAACATAATAGAAAGAAGACAAAGGTAAGAACAAGATTGATCCAGTGGAAATCAAGAAGGAAATGAGCAAGGTCTGGATTAAGAAGGATGTAAATGAGGTTAGGAATGAATCCACTCCAATTTTTGGTGCAGATACTTCCTCTGGCAAGTAGATGGAGAGCTCTGGCTTAGGGGGAGTTGTAATGAAAATCCTAATCCCCTAGCCAAATTGTCAGTGATGGGATCTGACACGAAGATATGATATGAAGATTCATATGAAAAATCTTTTAAAAGAAATTCTAAAAGAAAAGGATCAAATGTAGAACATTGCAAAGCAATCCTAATCAATTGTACTCATCAGAGAAGGGTTTGATAGCTTTTTGAAAGTTAGCATTTATGATGA
The DNA here is from genome assembly GCA_027924645.1 of Cunninghamia lanceolata. Lineage (NCBI taxonomy): Eukaryota > Viridiplantae > Streptophyta > Pinopsida > Cupressales > Cupressaceae > Cunninghamia > Cunninghamia lanceolata. Next base: position 8,726,377 of record BSBN01000209.1, read on the forward strand.
TTAGGTCAAGACAAACAAAGGGTTAAAAAGGAGATATTTCGGTGGACAATTCACTTTACATTCAAGCTCTCAAGAGTCTAAGGCGAACTGAAGTGAAATTCCAAGCAACTACAGTGATTTCAAAAGCAACTCAAGGCAAGATCAAACAAAACCCTAATTCAACAAAGAGGTATTTTTCAGATTTGAAACCCTACTGTGAATTTATTTGAATCCTTGCGAAAATAGAAACACCACAAGTGATTGATATAACGGAGAGAGCCCGACCAAAATTCAAGAAGCATCCATTCAAATCAATAGAGGTCGATCCAAATGGTGCATTTTCAGAGATTTCGTTTGGTGTGATGCATGCAGAAGATGTTAGGATTTATATTCATGTTGCCCTAGAAGAACACGAGGGTAGTCAACTCACATACCTATATCTAAAACATCTAAGTGGTGATACATTTGACTTGAAAGAAGAATACAAGCCATTGGAGGAAAAGAAACTTATTCAGTATATAGATTTTCCAATTTTTACAAAAGATGAATGGGTTCCATATGTCTTAAGCTGAATTCATGATGAGTTTATGTGGCTTAACTCTACATTCAAGATCACCAAAGATGCCATAAGGGCGGTCACTAGACTAAACTCTACCAGTATAGTGCCTCTATTAAAGGTTGTAAAAAATGATACAGTGATGAAAGCTACCGGAGCAAAATTTGATAAAAGGGTATTGACAATCAGTGATGTTGAAGATCATGCAGTTAGATTTGGTGATCAACTATAAGGTCTACTTCACCAACCAGGAGAACTCTATCTCCGGTACTACCATATATATTGCCTATCAAATAATTAAAGAAAATGCCGAGTATGACCTATGTGAACTGCTCTGACATCAGTTAATGGAGAACCTGAAGAAGAAAAATGAAAGCAAATATTCCTTAAATTTGGTACGTTAATTATCTGCTTGTTTTCAACTTTATGCAAGAGTTGCTTGGCATGAAAAATCTATTTTGGACTAGAGATAAACCTATTGCAGTGCAAATCCAAAATCATTTAAATAATATTGGAAGTTATGATGCACAAACTACAGCCCTATGGAGCTATTTCAAGAACTTCCAAAGGGTAATGCAATATAGGGAAAGGATCCCTAAAACCATTGTGGAAAAGTACAAAAATGATATATGCTTTATTGTAAATAAGGATCCGTGTATGATGGAAGCTGTGGAGCCTAGAACTGTCTGGATTCTACCAATGGGATATGAAGTTGATGGAAAAGTACTAGAGAATTATGCCCAACATATGTTAAGCAAACCTAGGGATACCTCTGAGCCAAGATTTGGCACTTATGAAGAATTATCTGTAAAAGTCCATGTTGAACTAAGGAAACCAGAAACCCATAAAAAGATGAGGAAATTGGTGGAAGAATATGCCTAGAACATAGGGATTACAAAAGAAGAAGTTGCTAAAACAAGGGCAAGAACAGCTAGAAATTTGAAGGAAGCTAATAAACCTTCAGAGGTTCATGTTGTGCAACAAGAGGTACAAGTTCTAGTATTCCCTCTACAACAACTATAGAAACAGGCAAAAGGAAGAAGTCAAAAGGTCAGAGAGCATATGTCAGTATTGGTTCAGTTGATGATGAGGAAATTGAGACCGATGAATAGGTTAAGAAGATGAAGGCACATAATGCACCCCCTTCCAGTTCTCAGCAAGACAAACCATCTGGTGCCACAAAGGAGAAGACCTCTGGTAAGGGTAAAGCGAGAAAGAAAGCAAAGACTAAAGAGCCTGTGAAAGTACAGGCTACAATAAGTCTAGAAGAAGTCTTGAAAGCGATTACAATTGATGGCAATCTAAAGCCTATTGCCCAATTGTATGATGATTATAATGATGCAGATAAAAGGATCATTGAGAATGTTATTGTCAAATACTTGGATATATAATAAAGCTCTCATTGAGATAATTACAGATCTCCTAGACAGTTTGGGAAGTATAATGTCTGCAAGAAAGGAAGCTGCTATGACTAAGGATGTTGAACTCAGAGAGCATACACTGATAAAGTTATGTCCAGAGATCACACCGAAAGAAAAAGCAAGTCTCTAAAGTGTTGATTAGAGAATTTAAAACAAAGAAGAGGATGAACACTCTCATGTCAGATGACATTGAGAAGGTAGTCAAGGAGATTAAGGAAATCGCTCTGAAAGCGTTGAAAGAATTTCATCTTCCAACAATATATGATAAGGAAGAAACAGGTGTTGGAGATGACACAGCTATTCCAGAAGTCAGCATGGATCAAGGGATAGATAAAAATGATGAGGAGTTAAAGGAGAAAGAAGGTCAGGCCCTTGCTACCGATGGTCTAGGTACAATTGATAAGGATCAAACTGAGACAAGTCTTCCTCTGGAACAACAAACTAATGACCAAACAGATAAGGAAAAGACTAAGGAGTAAAATAAAGCTGATGATCAAGAAGAGGAACACACTAAGGAGAACTATATACCAAAACAAAAGGATGATGCAAATGATGTCATGGATTTAGATCCTCCGAAACAAAACCTGGAAGAAGAAGAAGTCTCTAGTATAGCAAGAGACACTATGGAGTCTGTCAAGGAATTCTTGGAAAGAGAGAGACAAGTCTTGGATAAGCCTGAGTTTTTGCAAGGTCCAATAAACTTGGACTCAATGTCTCTTGTGCAAAAGTTTAAATTGGTATCAATTGTGCAAGAAAAGGCACAGGAAGAAATATTGAAGTCACACTTACAAGATAGTGAGTTAATTGGTGAAGCATACAACATTTTGGAGAAGTTGATGCCATCATATCAAAAAGACACTTCAATGTCTTCAATAAATCAACTCAAGGGACTCATAAACTCTGTAAGTATAGATTTTGAATCTTTTGAAAAATCTGCAGAAACAAAAGTGAAGAAAGAGTTTGATGAGAAAAGATTAGCTGAGTTGAAGTCCATGTTAGCAAAGGATAAAACTCTGTTGGACATTGGAATAAAAGAGATACAGAGTTCCATCAAAGAAGCTTGTGACTTATACAAATCTTGTGTATCATGGCCGGAAACCATAGAGAAGTTAAGAGAAAAGATCAAGGATCCGGAACTGCAGTTGAGAAATATCTCTAAGTCATTTGACCCAATAGTTGAGTCAATAAGTAGCAAAGAGATACAAGTTATAAAAAATCACAATGAATTAAGTGATTTAATGAATAAGAGGGACCAAATGAAAAATAGAATGTGTCAATTGAGAGGATTGTTAATTCCCCAAATAGATTTAATGAATAATCTTGTAGAAGAAGCTTTGAAAGCAAAAGCATTAAATGATACACCTCCAGACATGTAGAAGGTAGAAAAATTAGTTTTTTTTATAAATGGTCACATTCAAATTTTGCAAAGAGCTAAGAAACAATGGGATGGATAGATAGCACAATTAAAGATTGTGCACAATGATATTCCTTCACTTTCATCCAACTAATCTGACAGATTGTATTTGTACATAGGCAGCAAAGTATGACAGTTGTTGCAGTTTTGACACAATTTTGACCCTTGTACATACACCTTTGCCATTGATGTCAAAGGGGGAGAAGAAGACCAATGAAAAACGGGTAAACACCTAAGGGGGAGAAGAAAAATAGAGTATTTTTAGAAAGAGGGAGCAGATAAGCATTTTTTCACTAAGTGTTGCCATCAATGCCAAAGGGGGAGATTGTTGGCAAGAGACATTGCTCTAATGATTGATTGAATGTTGTCATTGATGGCAACAAAGAAAAGAGATTCCACTGGTATGGCAAAGAGACTTTACTCCAGAAGGTTAAATGACTAAGTATGGGCAGTATGCATTATATGATGTGGATGACAGTGTTTGGGTCAATAGGCCTCCGGAGTTGAAGATCATCATATATAGTTCAAGTATATTGCTCATAACTACCTAGTGATCATATGATCTAGTATTCAAGTCCTGACTTCCTGCAGAAGTCATATGGTGAAATATCTAAGTCCAGGTGAACAGAGTTAAGTCAGGAACAGTGCACAGTACCTGAGTAAAAGGGTTCACACTCCTCCGCTGTGGCATATTTCGTCTTGCGGTTCTGAAGGTATGCTAAGAAGTCAATGATGAATGTTGGATATGATTTTTAGAGTCTCATAAGGTCCGCAATGGAAGTTATAATGTGACAGATGAATTGGTCAAGTGTTTTCTTAAGGAACAAGCCGACAGGCATGTTAGATCTATATGAAGAGAAGATATATTGTTTGAACAATCAATATAAGTAGTTAAATGATTGATGCCGACCTGTATGAAGATTATTGTATGATTGTTTGGTTCTGCATTCCTGTTTGTGCATAAGATCAAGCAGACAAGGTATAACACTTGTATACACATTTCATGTCTGGCTAGCTGACTTGATTGTGAGATGAATCTTATTGCAGATATATATATATTCGATGGATTTCGATGTTGGAAAAAGGGATTAATGGGAGAAAAGTGTGAATTTGATGTGTGCATGATCTAAAGTAATTTGCAGAGCAGAAAAAGATAATAAAGGCAGACAACAGAGTATATGTAGTAGAGCAGAAAAGTAGGGCATAAATAATGAAGACTTTTGAATCTGTGTATTAAGCCTTCAATGGAATTGTAATCCAACATATGGTAGATGCATTTGCAATAGTTCACTACTGGCAGTGAGCCAATTTTCTTCTCTCTTCCATCCTTCTTTCTTAGTGGACATTGAGTCCACCTGCAATGAGCATTTCTTTGGGCAGTGAGCCTTATGTAATCTAGTATTGCTATCATAATATATTGTGAGCTAACACTCACCGTGGTTTTTCCCTTTTTGGGTTTTCCACGTAAAATCCTGGTGTCTATGTGTTATGTCTTTATGGTTGTTGTTCTTATGTTTATTCTGCTTTCATGTTATTGAATTTGGTAATTGGATAAAAGAACAACAGAAAAAGTGGTTTTGTAGAATACTGATTCACCCCCCCTCTCAGTATTCTTTGTATTCAAAAATATTAAAATATGATGATGCCATAAGCCAAATTCATATCCTTTTCTTTTATATTTTGAAATCACTTTAATTAGAATGTCTTTTATGCAATTTTTAATGAATATTAACAATAACTATTATTTCCACTCGTAAAACCACCATTTATTTAATTAAAAAAAATTAGCATCAAATCTTTTACACCCTTTGAAAATAATTAGTTGATAGGCTTATATGTGGGAGGTTTTCCTCTCAAAAAATTATTGGACACACCGGAAAATCACCACCATTTTTTCTTGTCACTCATTTTTTTGTTTTCATTGTTCATTTTTTTGTTTTTGTAGTTTGTTCATTTTCAACATTAATATAAGGTGAATATTGTGCTTGTCGGTAATTTTTGTTTTTCGTCATGTAATAAAACTTCATTGATTTCATATCTTTTGCATACTATTTCATGGAGAACTGCCATGTGTTCATACAAGATAATAGTAAATGAGAAAGGAGTGTTGATTTAATATTCAAACGTGATAGAATAATTTTTTGATTTAGTGAAGTGACTTCAATTTACCCTCCATTGCCAAAGCTATAATGGTCTCGTCACTAGCCATTAGCTAATGAAGCAGTAATAATATTAATACATCATACATGATTTGCATAGTTGTAATAATATTTAGGAAAGTAAACTTTTTTTCCTTAATCTTCCTTCATATTTTATCTCTTTAACTATATTTAATTGTTCCTTCATGAGGGAGATTTTATTTATCAAACATTGTGTAATATTAATAATGTATAAGGAATCACTAATAGATTAAAAAATAGATTTACTAAATAATATAAAATTGAAGTTATTGATAACTATGAGAACAATTTATTAATAAAGGGGTAAAACATAGATTTAATAAATAATATAAAATTAAAGTTATTAATAAAAATGAGAACAATTTGTGCCGATATGGGCGTGGTTCGATGGTTAAGTCGCTCAGTTGTAGTGGTGGCCACCAGAGTTCAAATCCCCGTTGGGCCAACGAGCTCACAGGTTTGAAGTGTTCTTGCTAGGGGATGAGGTCCCCCGTGTTGTGGCCTCACCGGTTCATTGCTCCGGGCAAAAGCATTCGCGTGGAGCCGGAGGGCGTGTCGCACCAGCGTCACCGGTCACGTTAAAAAGTTTACCAAGCGCATTTTAAAAAAAAATTTATGAGAACAATTTGTTAATAAAGCGGTTAATATAATTGGTAATAACATGTTATGACCCGGGGGGCTATTTTGTAAAGGGTTCTGGACCCTCTTCTCCATCTGATCTAATAAAAAACATGTTATTATCATTATAGTGGTCTATTTATAGTTAATAAAATGTAATATTATAATTTATAAAGTGTATGATTAGAAACAATATAATAGAATGATCTAATTATTAATGAAATGGATTGAAAGGATAAGTAATAAGGTGTTAGATTTATGATAACTTAGGATATCCTCTTTGCTCTATATTATTGGGGTGAAGATAATAAATTCATGTTGGTTGTGGCTTAATTATATGTGCCATTAATTAAAATGGTTTGAAATATGTGATGGCAAAATGACTTGAAAAAATTATTTAAAAACTTGTATAAAAATCCGATCATTTAAAAATTTCTTTTATGGTAGGATTTCATTCAAATAAAAATGTATTATGTCATCAATCATTGCTTTTAATGTCGTTCCAGTGTGAGACAGTGAATATTTCGTTGAAATATTGTTTTTATACATAGAAAATATTTCCTGACTAAATATGAGAAATGAAATTTGTATAAACATTACAAATTATATACGAAGGCTAAAATATTAAGCAATTGATATCTCATAGGAAGTGACCCCACTCTGAAGATCCTTATTTAGTGAATATTTTATTCTAGAAATAGTTTTAAATATAATCCACTTCAAGAGTAATTGGAAAAGGTAAAATTTTAAAACTCCTCATAACTCACATCACCATGTTTTATGTTTTGTAGTTTTTAATTAGGGAAGTGAACTTGATGCCAAATGATTGCATAGATCCGTATTGAGCAAACCAGAAAAGTGTCCATTGATGCTAGGTCTCAATTTGTGGATTCGGCTATAATTGATTCCAAATGGACTTTTAATGGGCCAAACATTAGCAGAAATACTATGAAAGTTGAATTTATTTTTTAGTTATGCTCATAGTTTTTTATTTATTTCCAATCATCAAGGGGATAGGTTATTAGTAGGCAATGATATATATTAGATCACAAAGCTATATATTAAGCAATTGATATCTCGTAGGAAGTGACCTGATGTAGGAGCATCCCTGGTTCAAGAACAATCTTGCATCAACCAAAAACATTTGCATTTCAATTTGTTTCTTTTCATTTTCCAGTTCGGAACAGTGAGTTTAGTCAGTAGCAGTTTCTGTATTTTGGTCCGCATTCTATCGCAGTTGCATTTCAAACCTTGTGGAGCTGGACTTAGCATCTAGATACATTCATGCATATCATATCCAAATCTCAGACCATTTGGATCAGGTACCAGTAAGATATCGCTATCAGAAGATTGATTGTTTTCTCAGAATAGAGCACCCTAACAGTCTCAGACAATCAACTAAAGGAGAAGACCTGTGGAGCAATTAACAACTTGTGGAGCTAAATGACACATAATTCAATATTGTTTGGTTCGTGGGCGACCTTCCCTAAGATCCGCACCTCATTCCATTCATTTGTGGAGGAGTTCTATTTATTTAGGTCTGACCTATCCGTGTACACACGTTACAACTCTTCATTGGAGTTTGTGATCTTCCTTAGCCGACGAGGAGGAATCTTATGTTCCAAAGATGATATATATTGATGTAATAGATGCTTAGGAAAGTAGTGAATTACATAGAGATAGTTTATAGTTTGAATTTCTTGTGAAGAAGCTTCAAATCTATATCTTGTGCATATCCTGGAATTCTATAATCAGGCATGTGAGCCCTAATTGTAAGCCCGCATGTCGGCCAATTTATATTTGACTTCTATGATATACTAAATGATTGAATCTGTATTTGCTTTGTATCTTTGAGTTGTTTCTGTTGTGTTTACTCTAGCTACATGACCTGGACAATTCACTTTGTGGACCCTCCTAACCGTGACTGCACCAAGTGGTATCAGAGCGAAAATTCAAATTTTTGGGAGTGAATTGAGCAAAGTTGGCAAAGGAATTCCGCAAGATCTTGTTATGAATAGATCACCAAATCCGAAGCAGGTTACTTGCATTGCAACTGATCATTGATTGTGAGGCAGTTGTCACCTTGTAGCCCAATCGCCGAATTTGAGGTAGTTACACTTGATTCAAGGAAGAATGCCATTGAGGAGAATCCCTGTTGTTGGAACAATGGCTGAAAGAATGGATGAGATGATGGAGATGATGAAAACCATGCGAGTTCGCTTAGATGTTGTTGAAGAAGATAGGAAAAGAGGACTTACACCTAGACCTAATGTTGAACGTGATGATGATGAAGAATTTCAATCCATTGATCAAAATGGCGAAACCCTAGGAGATGATGAAGAAGAAGAATCATATCAAGTCAAGATGTTGCAAGCTATTTCAAAAATTGGGAAAAGGCCTAGAGTTGATGTACCGAATTATACTGGCAATCTGAACCCTGAAGAGTTGATTGATTGGATAAATGACATGGAAGAATACTTTGAGTATGAAGAAATTGAAGATCCGGAGAAGGTGAAATTTGCAAAAACAAAGTTGAAATGACATGCTTCCATATGGTGGAAAGAAGTTCAGTTGGATAGAAATAGAAGAGGAAAAGAGAAGATTACAAAGTGGGACAGAATGGTGACAAAATTGAAGAATCAATTTATACCTGCTGACTATGAGTTGGAACTACTGAAGAGATTGCAAAACCTAAGACAAAAGTAGAAATATGTGGAGTACACTGAAGAATTTCATAAGATGATCATAAGGACATGACATAGTCAAGCAAGCAAGGAAAAAGTGGCTTGATACATTAATGGACTAAGATTGAATATTCAAGAAGAACTGAGTTTGGTGAGAATGACAACATTAGAAGAAGCATATCAGTTTGCCCTGAAAGTTGAAGAGAAGTTGAACAAGCGGCATGATAAAAAATAGAGAGGCGGAGGAGGTAAATTTTTAGAAAGGTAAAACATTTTCTGGAGGAGAGAGATCATATGCAGAGCAGAATAGACAAGAGAACACATTCAAGAAGAAGGACAAAGATAACAATGCATACCGGAGAGATGACAAAACTTTCTACCATAGAGGAAACCCTAGTCCATACCAGAGTGAAGGATACATAAGAGAAGGAAGAGGACCTAATAGGAGAACATTCAGCGGAGCCTATTTTAAATGTGGAGGTGAAGGACATAGAGCATTTGAATGTAATCAAGGGAGTACAAGCAAGATAATAGAGGACAATGGAAGAGTAGCCTATGTGGAAGAAGAACCTGTTGGATCACCCAGTTCAATTGGCAAACCTGAGAAAGGAGAATCACTTGTCATGAGGAGAGCACTATTTCAAGTAGAGACAATTAAGGAACCACTGCAGAGGAAAAGTTTGTTCAGAACCAGATGTAAATCAGAAGGTAAATGTTGTAAGGTTGTAATTGATAGTGGTAGTTTTGATAACTTAGTTTCAGAGGAGATGGTGACTAAGCTGAAGTTGGAAAGATTGAAACACCCTAATCCCTATCAGATAGCATGGATTTAGGATGATCATAAGGTATTGGTGAGTGAACAATGTTTGGTGAAGTTTCATATTAGATCTTATCATGACGAGGTATTGTGTGATATTGTGCCTATGGATATATGCCATATTTTGTTGGGTAGACCATGGCAGTATGATAGAAAAGTTATACATGATGGAAGAAAGAATACATACACTATAACATCAAATGGGAAGAGAATTACTTTGATTCCTTTGGAAGATGATAGTAAGAGTGAAATATGTGGGAATGTTATAATCTGTTTGGTAGATGAAAGGAAATTTCTAGATGGTTTGAGACATGAGAATATGTGTTATTCTTTGATTCCTACGAAACCTAAAAAATTAAAGGAGACTGGAGAATCACAACCGGAGGAGATAACTGAGTTGCTAATAGAGTATGAAGACATCGTATCAGCTAATGTACATAAGGGATTTCCACCAATCAGGAGTATCAGTCATCACATGGATCTTATACCTGGAGCTAGTTTGCCTAACAAAACAACACACAGAATGACACTGCCAGAGAATGAAGAATTGAATAGACAGATACATGAATTGTTGAGGAAAGGTTTGATCAGAGAAATTTTGAGTCCTTGTGCAATACTTGTAGTGTTGGCACCAAAGAAGGATGGAGAATGGAGAATGTGTACAAACTCTAGAGCAATCAACAAGATCACAGTTAAGTATAGATTTCATTTACCTAGGATGGATGACATTATGGATTGTTTGAGTGGAGCAAAATATTTCACAAAGATAAACTTGAAGAGTGGATACCATCAGATCAAAATCAGAGAAGGAGATGAATGAAAGACTGCTTTTAAGACAAATGAAGGATTGTATGAGTGGTTAGTGATACCTTTTGGATTGACAAATGCATTGAGCACTTTCATGAGATAGATGAATGAAGTCTTGAAGAAATTCTTGGGTAAGTTTGTTATTGTATATTTAGGTGATATTCTATTTTTCAGTAAGACAAAAGAAGAACATTTATGGCACCTGAGACGAGTATTGCAGAGACTGAGAGAAGAGAAATTGCTAATAAACATCAAGAAGTGTAGTTTCATGAAGGAAGAATTGGTATACTTGGGATTTGTAATTTCTACGGAAGGATTGAAGATGGACCATGAGAAAGTGAGAGCAATTGTTGAATGGCCTACATCAGAGTGCATTGGAGAAGTTAGATCATTTCATGGATTAGCTAGTTTCTACCGGAAGTTCATCAGAAATTCCAGTTCAGTATGTAACCCTATGACAAAGACAATGAGAGGTAACAGAAAAGACTTTAAGTAGACATCAGGAGCAGATAAAAGTTTTGAATTGTTAAAGCAGAAAGTGATAGAGCAACCTGTTTTGGCATTATCAGATTTCAATAAGGTATTTCAAGTAGATTGTGATGCAAGTGGGAATGCAATAGGAGGATTGTTAAGTCAAGAAGGTATACCTGTAGCATATTTCAGTGAGAAGTTGAACGATGCAAGAAGAAGATATTCAGTTTATGATCAAGAGTTCTATGCCATAATTCAAGCCTTAAAGAAGTGGAGACATTATTTGTTACCTAAGGAGTTTTTGTTGTATACAGATCATCAAGCTTTGAAATATTTAAATAGTCAAGGAAAGTTGAATCAGAGACATATGAGATGGGTAGAGTTCATGTAGAGTTATACTTTTATGTTGAAGCATAGGAGTGGAAAATGAAACAAAGTTGCAAATGCACTAAGTAGAAGAAGGAATTTGTTGATAGAGACGAGAGTTGAAGTGTTAGGATTTGATGAATTGAAGAACACGTATGAAGAAGATCTTGATTTTACAAAACCTTGGAAAGCATGTAACGAACCTATTGTGACAGATAGGAGTAAGTGGCTAGACTATTTCATTCAGGAAGATATGTTGTTCAGAGGAAATCAGTTGTGCATACCTAGAAGTTCCATGAGAGACAATTTGATCAAGGAGAAGCACAGTGGTGGATTGGTAGGACATTTTGGCATTAATAAGATAGTTGCTTTGGTGAGTGAGAATTACTTTTGGACTCAGATACATAAGGATGTTAGGAAATTTGTGAAGAGTTGTAGAGTTTGTCAAGTTGCAAAAGGGAGTAGTCAGAACACTGGATTGTATAAATCTTTGACAGTACCAGAGAGACCTTGGGAAGACATAAGTATGGATTTCATAATGGGATTACTGAAGACATAGAGAGGACATGATTCAATATTTGTAGTGGTAGACAGATTTTTAAAGATTGCACATTTCATACCTTATAAGAAGACAACTGATGCAGTGCATGTAGCTGACCTATTTTTCAAGGAGATTATGGGGTTGCATGGATTACCTAAGAGTATAATTTCAGTCAGAGATACAAGATTTCTTGGATACTTTTAGAAAACACTTTGGAAGAAGATGAAGATAGATTTGAAGTTTAGTTCAACATTTCATCCACAGACTGATGGATAGACAGAGGTAGTGAATGGGAGTTTGAGAAACTTGTTGAGATATTTGGTTGGAGAGAAGGCAGGAAGTCGGGATTTGATTCTATCACAAGCAGAGTTTGCATATAATAATTCAGTGAATAGGAGTACCAGAAGAACACCATTTGAGATTGTGATAGGAACTAACCCTAAAGGAGTTGCAGAATTGAGAGATATCAGTATGGAAGATAAGAGAAGTGCAGAAGCAGAAGAATTTGTAGAACGTGTGGAGACAGTGCATAATTAGGTTAAGAAGCATTTGGAGGAGATGAATAGTAAGTATAAGGGGAAGACAGATGAGAAGAGAAGGCATAAAGAATTTGCAGTTGGAGATGAAGTGATGGTGTACTTGAGAAAAGAAAGATTTCCAGTTGGGACATATAACAAGTTGAAGATGAAGAAGTTTGGACCATGTAAGATACTCAGAAAGTTTGATTCAGGAAATGCATATGAAGTAGAGTTACTGAAGACATTGGGTATATCACCTGTTTTCAACATTGCAGACCTACATTAGTATCATGAAGCAGAGTTCAGTGGCACCATTGAAGAAGACTTGAAGAAGCAATTACCACAACAAGCATCGGAGCAGATTGAAGACATTTTAGATAGCAAAGTTGGATGCAACACCAGAGGGAGACAGTACAAAGAATATCTTGTGAAGTGGAAAGGCAGACCGGAAGAAGATTCATCATAGATTTCTTAGGCTGAGGTTGACTGTCTTGGTTTTCCTCTAGCCCCAACAAAGTGAGGGACTCACTTTTTCAATAACCCTGAATGTCTGATGCAGGAGCATCCCTGGTTCAAGAGCAATTTTGCATCAACCAAAAACATTTGCATTTTAGTTTGTTTCTTTTCATTTTCCAGTTCAGAACAGTCAGTTCAGTCAGTAGCAATTTCTGTATTTTAGTCTGCATTCTATCGCAGTTGCATTTCAAACCTTGCGGAGCTGGACTTGGCATCTAGATACATTCATGCACATCATATCCAAATCTCAGATCATTTGGATTAGGTACTGGTAAGATATCGCTATCAGAAGATCGACTGTTTTCTCAGAACAGAGCACCTTGACAGTCTCAGACAATCAGATAAAGGAGAAGACCTGTGGAGCAATTCACAACTTACGGAGCTAAATGATACACAATTTAATATTGTTTGGTTTGTGGCTGACCTTCCCTGAGATTTGCATCTCATTCTATTCATTTGCGGAGGAGTTATATTCATTTAAGTCTGACCTATCCATGTACACATGTTACAACTCTTCATTGGAGTTTGTGATCTTCCTTGGCCGACGCAAAGGAAACTTATGTTTCGGAGATGATAAATATAGATGTAATAGATGCTTAGGAAAGTAGTGAATTACATAGAGATAGTTTATAGTTTGAATTTCTTGCGAAGAAGCTTCAAAGTTATATCTTGTGCATATCCTGCAATTCTGTAATCAGGCCTGTGAGCCCTAATTGTAAGCCCACATGTTGCCAACCAATTTGTATTTGAATTCTATGATATATTGAATCACTGAATCTACATTTGTTTTGTATCTTTGAGTTGTTTCAGTTGTATTTACTCTAGCTGCATGGCCTAGACAGTTCACTTTGTAGACCCTCCTAACCGTGACTACACCATGACCCCACTCTGAAGATCCTTGTTTAGTGAATATTTTATTCTAGAAATAGTTTTAAATATAATCCACTTCAAGAGCAATTGGAAAAGGTAAAATTTTAAAACTCCTCAACTCGCATCACCATGTTTTATGTTTTGTAGTTTTTAATTAGCGAAGTGAAAAAATTAGCGAAGTGAACTTGATGCCAAATGATTGCATAGATCTGTATTGAGCAAACCAAAAAAGTGTCCATTGATGCTAGGTCTCAATTTGTGGATTCGGTTATAACTGATTCCAAATGAACTTTCAATGGGCCAAACATATGCAGAAATACTATGTAAGTTGAATTTGTTTTTAGTTATGCTCATAGTTTTTTATTTGTTTCCAGTCGTCAAGGGGATAGGTTCTTAGTAGGCAATGATATTTATCAGATCACAAAGCGACATGTTGTTAGCTTAACATGCATCATTTTGGGGCAAGCACATAATTTCTTTTTGTTTTTCCCCATTCATTTTCACCTTTATGTGTTCTTTAATTATATTACGTTTTTTGTATTGGTTGTCTTTAGGATGTAACTAAGCTAGGATGTATTGCACGTATCCATATTGAGGAAGCCTTGATGATAAGATTTTTAAATGTAGATGTTATTTTGATTATGTTTAAATTTATTGACTTGGTTAAGTTTACTATATAAAATAATGAATATAATACATATTAAGAAATGTAATGTTGTTGGTGTTACCAATTATATGGTATCCTCTTTTTATGCAAGTATTCCAATGGAAAGCTATTGGAAGTGTATACTTTATTTCAGTTGTGTAGTCAATCAAAATGTTCTAATTTTTTTTTTTTTAGAGTTTTTTAAATTTTATTTTTCTTAGATTTTAAAATACAAACTCAAACACCTGCTTTGCTTACACATTATGTGGAGAATACTTGATTCTCTGGCCAAGTGAATATTATTTTCACAGATGAACACACTTTTTATAGAAGGCATTCTTCTTTAATTGACTATAAAGGCACGATTTTTTTTTAAGAGCAACGACAACTGGGAACCAGCTGCCATCGCTTCCCATTTGTACTTGCATTTGTTTTTTGCTTAAGCTTTCTCGCTGTCAAATTGGTCTCTTCAAAGTTGTATTAGCTCTATAGTATTAAGTCTCCACATATTTTGTTGACAAGAAAACTCTCCTAGAAAATTAACATAGCGACCATTTTAGACTACTAACACCTAGGATACAATGGGAACACAAAATGGTTGAAATAACTACATGTTGTTTGTCAAACTTTTGAAGTTTTTTTTATCTCATGCATTTGTTATCCAACAGCACCTCTTTTCAAATTATTATTCTTCTACTCAATCTTTACCAACTATCAGTCTTTATGAAAGTCCCTCCTTTTTGAAGATTGATATTTAAATGTAAGTAAAAAATGACAAAATTGTTACATGTAAACTCTGTGCAACTGCTAGTTTAAAAATAGTGGCTTACAACTTATATTAATGATGTTTTAGATGTTATTAAAGTATAAATACAAGGTAAGTGCATTTTTGGTACATACGAATATGGCCACACTAACACGACTTGGTCAAGGGCTTCCGTTTTGGTAGCTTTCTTGGCAAAGTTGGAGGATAAAGTGCCTTTGTCTAAGGTTAGGAACTAGGTTACTTGTGCACCTTCTTATATTATCTCATTTCCTATGGCCTCACAATGGCTATGTCTATGGAGAATTCAAAGGTGGTGGATGCCCCAAAATAGGTAGCAATTTGGGATGACCTAGGTGTTTTGAGCAAGGAGCTCTTAACTGTTTACAATCAGTTGTTGGAGCTTAAAAGATTTTTGCTTGGACTTGAGGATGGAGGGCAAGCACTTTTTGGCTACCCACAATCGTGGCAAATTAGAGGTTACAAGTTTGTGTACTTGGTCTTTGCCAATGGATGGTGGGCTTGGATTGTGTGGCTTTGTGAGAGAAATTATTTTGGGATTAAGGTGGTGATTTGAGAGATGCAAAAGTACATCTCCACATTAAATATCCCTTTATTTTGTGTTTTCATCACTCATATGTCTTCTATCTTGAGAAGGATAAACTAAACATATTTAATATTTATTATTTAATTTATTTTATTTTATATATAATATATAGTCTCTAATATAATTGTATTTATTCTTGTTTAGTATATTTTATATGATGTAAATTATTTAATATATTTTAAAAATAACATTATATTATAAAATCATTTATTTATATTAAATATTTATTTATATTAAATATTTATTTATAATATAATCATATTTATTTTAAATATAGTATTTAATAATTAATATAGTTATATTTGTTATTATTTAGCATATTTTATATAATGTAAATTATTTAGAAATGAGATAGAGAGACATAGAGGAGGATAGAGAAAGAGAGGGAGATAGAGAGAGAATGAAAGAGAGTGGAAGAGAGAAAGAGAGGTAGAGGAGAGAGAAGGGGAGAGACAGAGAGATAAAGGGATACACAAAGAGAGGAAAAGAGAAGTGGAGCGAGATAGAGAGAATGAAAGAGAGAGGAAGACAGAAAGAGAGATAGATGAAGAGAGAAGGGGAGAGACAAAGAGATAGATGAATACAAAGAGACATAATACAGAGAGAGACGAATAGAGAGAGACATATTTAATATTTATAACTTAATTATATTTATTTTATATATAATATATAGTCTCTAATATAATTGTATTTATTATTGTATAGTATATTTTATATAATGTAAATTATTTAATAGATTTAAAAAACACTATTATATTATAAAATCGTTTATTTATATTAAATATTTATTTATAATTCCCTGTTTATGGGAAGCCTCGGGTTGATCCTTCTGATAACCCAAGGAAAGATGTGAAATAATAGCTACCGGATGAAGGCCAGGCTGGGTGAAAGTGAATTTTGACGGGGTCTCAAGTGGCAATCTGGGACCGTCAGGGGCGGGGTGCATTCTTTGTGATCATACAGGGAGAACATTGATGGAGGAAGCAAGATGATTGCCAACTGAAACAAACAATGAGGCAGAGGTCCAAGCGGCTTGGATAGGAATTGAATTGTGTAGAAGAATGAGCTTCAAAAGATTGCATTTGGAAGGTGACTCCCTAATCATTATCAATGCCATCTGGAAAAAGGAGACGCCCAATTGGAAGATTCAAAGCTTCATAAAATAGATATGGGAGGACATTGATTTCCTAGATGATTTTTAACTATCTCATATCTATCAGGAGGGGAACAGGAAGGTGGATAGATTATCAAATCTAGCCATAGATAGGACAATGGGAGATTGAAGGGAGTGCTCACACGAGCGACGGAGGCCGAAGTGGAGATGGCAAGGGTGGCTGAATAAATGTTTTGTTAGCTGCCTTAATGAAGGGAACAATGGTGGTGATGACTCTTTAAGAGAGTGAAGGGGCTTGTATTCAAAGAAGGAGAACGATGGATACCATAATTTGCTTGGAGGCAAGAGAAAGATAGATGGCGTTCAAAGGCAAGGTTTCTGACCAGCGAAGGTCTTCAACATCAATGGCAACGAGATGATGGAGGTAGTCAAAGGCATTTTGGGAGCACATTTTCTGCTGGCCAACAATAGGTTTAGGGTTAACAGTGATGTAGCATCGATAACTCTCGCTTAGATGCTGCAAACACGCGAGGAGCAAGAGGTGACGAAGTGGTTAATGCAGAAAATGGTTAAGGCCCGTTGGAGAGTCAGGATGGAGAAGATACCGGAATGGGCGGTACTGAGGTTGGGTCTCAACCCACCGGATGGGATATGGCCTACACTCACATGGAGCTATAGTGGACTGTGGATTCCTTTCATTGTGTGGAGTGTCAGGGAGGACATCAAATCAAGGATGATGGTGGTCAGGGGCCATGTAGCAGCTTTGAAGGAACTGACATGCTTTCACCAAGTGGCAGGAGTCCCAGGGCTTTTAGCCCTTCCTGATGCAGCAGCCATGAATGAGGATGGAAAGGAGGAAGAGATGGTTATGGATGTTAATTGAAGTTGCAGTGAAGATGGGCGATATGGTGGATCGTCAGCCTTTTTTTAGAATTTTGTAAATCTCTATAACCAATGTTGGACTATTGTTACTATTCTAGTTCATTTTGTATTTGGGTTTGGCCCCCTTTGTGCCAATTTAACGTATCAAAAAAATATTTATTTATAATTTAATCATATTTATTTTATATATAACATATATATCTAATATAGTTATATTTGTTATTGTATAGCATATTTTATATAATGTAAATTATGTAAAAGTGAGATAGAGAGACATTGAGGAGACTAAAGAAAGAGAGATATAGAAAGAGGGAGGGAGAGAGGAAGTGAGATAAAGACATGGAGGAGGATAGAGGAAGAGAAATATAGAAAGAGGGACAGAGATAGAGATAGAGATAGAGAGAATGAAAGAAAGAGGAAAAGAGAGAGGTAAAGGAAGAGAGAAGGAGAGAGACAAAGAGATAAAGGGATACATAGAGAGAGAGAGAGAGTAGTCATGCTAACTAATTGGATGCATTTCATCATTTAGAATAAAAATGAGTCAATATTGTTTGCATAATTTTTTTTCTACACGCTAAAATTACTTAGAGGCTATCGATTAAATTTTAAGACACTCTCAAAACAATGGAGGCAACTAGACAAATACACTAGAAAACAAGCATGGTCAACCATATAATGCAATGTGGTCTCCACCTTCCTCACACTTTTAAAAATGTCACTATTTAGAGAAGATTAATGATTTCACTATACAATTAAAGTTTAAATGACACTTTCCACTCTTTGACAAACATGGGGCTAAGAATCTACTCTAAAACATATGAATCCAAAGGAAATGTACAAATGCGCTCCTCTTAAAGTTATAGGTGCAAAAGAATAATAGTAACAAAAATTAAATAAAAGAAACACATAAATACTAAGAAACCATTGTTACATCCCCAATTTTTGTCTTGCTTTACTTTTACTTTTTACTTGGACATAAGTAAATTTGTTGTGATGTTTAGATTAATGACAAGGAAAAACATGGATTTTATTGAATGTCATTTATTGAAATCATAGAAATGATTATGTTATTATCGATTTAATATTTTTATTATGAGATTTGTTTTATAAGTTGAATTAATTGAATAATGATGCACTGATCACATATTGTTTGATGACAAGTGAAACAGGATTACAGGTTATCAAATGACTCTCAGAGAAAAGAAGAGAGAGAGTATCTTTCTAGGAGAGAGATATAGACCTCGGGTTACGAGTGATTTATTTACAAAAATGAGTTATAAGTGTTTAACGAAAATGTGAACCAGGGTGTCGTAAGAGGTAAGCTTTGTCTTGTCAGTTTACTTCTGAACCTAATCGACAAGTAGTCAATATTATTTTTAAAACTTGCTAAGTTGTATTAAGTTGTCTTAGTTATTAATAACGTTAATGACGTCGCTTGAGTTTGATTTATAACTATTTACATTTAACGTAAATATTACGACGTTATTGTCGTAAAATGATTGTCTTATTACTATTATTAAGATATTTGATGTGTTATAAATGATTCTTAAACGTTAAGACATTTTTGTCAAAGTTATTATTATGTGTTTATTGTCGACGGATTATGATGGGGAGACAAGCTCAACCCAATCACGATACCCGTATCCCATGGTTTAATAATATCTTATTATTGAATAAACTATATCTACCTAATGTAGTAGGCGAAGATATGAGGATTATAATTGATGTAATCAATATAATTATTTTTGATGTAATCAATATATATAGATGCCTTTGCATCGTAAGAGGATAATCCCTCTTAATGAGTCGATGGCATTGAGGGAATCGTAAGCTAAAGTATAGTAGAGTCTTTATAATTGTTAAGTAGTGGATCGAACCACATGTATTGATCATTACAAGATCAGTTTTATATTTCTTTGAGTGTCAGCCTCATCCTTATAGGGATGACTGCGTTTATGAACTACCCAACCGATTAAACCAAGTGGCGGCCTTCCACAATTGACATGTGGACTTTTGCTTAAAATTTGAATTTAGTTTATGACTAAGTTGCCAAGGATTGTTAAGAGATCTTTAAGTTTGCAACCGAATTACTATTAAGAGGAAATTAAGGCAACTCTCAAGGAGTTGTGTCTGGGAGATATAATGAGTAATGACTCAACTGAGCGGGGAGTCTAGAATACTAAGTTAAGAATCTTGAGAAAATAGAATACAAAGGAGGGAGGATCGAACGTAGGCAGAGAAGTTTAGAGCGGGAATACGCAGTCTGGAGGCGTCGACCCTGTGTCTAGTTTGCATATCTCAGCCAACTAAAGTTCGTCCATTGTCAGCATGCAAATCATGAGATAATCGAATAGATCTTTTAGTTTGAACATTGCTGTATCGTGGGCGATTATAAGAGTTTGCCAGTAAGGTTAAACCTTCTGTATTTGTGGTGTAACAGTCAGAAACTATAGTGTATCAACAATAGGAAAATGCAGTTAACATTCTAGGTAAACTATGTTGATCTATCTCCATGATCGATGAGGACAATGAATGCAAATCGTTTGGTTGATTCTTGGTAAATCAAGTGAGTAGTATGTTACTGTATGCTACATCGACCATTTGCTATTTTGTTTATAGATCAATAATCATATTAATGCATTGATAGAGGTTAAGAGACCTTCTTAGTAAGAGACTATCATAACTGTTATTAGCTTTGAAAACAGTTCTCTAATCGAATAAGTTTGTAACAAGTCATTGGAATGATTGTGAGATATCCAAACATTAGGCTCTCGAATGAATGAACCTTGTTTTCATATTCTCAACTTGAACCGTATAGTATTGAAGTTATATCGATTTAACATATTGTATTGTATAGATTATATATATGCATCACGAATAATGTTATCTATCAAGAGAACTAGAATCATATGAATTGTTAGTAAACTTTGTGTCATATCTAAAGATGGTAACTTAGAGTTATTAAGGAAAATGGGACAAGGTTATTATGAGAATCCCATTTAAGACTATTTGTCATTGTTGTTCACGAAGTGATCCAACACAATGGAATAGGCTAAGTATACTAGAGAATGACCTTGTAAGGATATTTATACTCAGGGTATGTTTTGTTTATAAACATTATCAAAGTTATTCTACGTTCCTTTATATAGGAGACATTATCTATTTAAGAACTATAATATTCTTAACCTTGAGTTAATCAAGGGTTATTTGTGAATCTAGAACTCCTAGATAAAAGATATGCTATATTGTTATATCATATTAACTAAGGATATTAGGGTAACCCTAGAGTCGATTACCAACCAATGGAATGGCTATGTCATATAGACTTATTTAAGTCTAAAAGTATTATTATTATGACTCATGGATTAAACTAATTCGTGATTAAGTTAAGTAAGAGTTTAAACTGCGAGAATATGACAGTATCCAAGTTGAGTAGGGGTGGGTGAACACATCGACTACATTTATTATGAAAGATATTAATATTAAAAACTTTGGCCAAAGTAATGCATTTGTTTTCTGCATGCATTGTCGGTTCACTGTATTTGGATTGCTCATCCTATCGAAAATTATACTTAGCTAGAGGGTATATAGGGATGTAGGGTTTATGGAGTTGAGTAGAATATGACACTATGTACTCAGAAAAGGAAAATTACCATTGGTCACTTAAGGTCTATATTCCTCGTGAAGGGTAGGCCCACTTCCTATGTGGAAAATGTGTGGGAGACTGTCATTCTATGGTTGGAGGTAAATCATTGGAAAGATGCTCTCTCTCCAAGAAGGAAACATGCCAAGACTTGTGATAAAGATGTCAGATATTCAAATGCAATATTTATTCCAAATTTGTATATGTAATGGTTTTACATTTGTAAACATTGTAAATGAAAAGACAATATGGGTTTATTGTATTTTGTTAAAAGAAATCTTGTAATTGTAGTTACTTGATTATTTGTTGAATAAAAAGAAAAAAATTCTCTATCTCATTTTTACTTTGTTGAATTACTTTATGGTAAATCTTCTAGTTTTACTAAGTTAATCAAACATGGATGTTACAACCATAATGAAACACCAACAATGATGTTGAAATTTGGTTAATTTATGTCGTAATTGATACTGCTAATATTTAGTATTTATAATTTAATTATATTTATTTTATATATAATATATAGTCTCTAATATAATTGTATTTATTCTTGTATAGTATATTTTTGAGTGACTATGTTGTCAATCTCTTATTTATTATTATTTATGCTATTACAATTGCTTGGCTTAAGTTAAGCTCTAGGAGATTGTATTAGCTATAGCATTTAGTATTGTAAGATGGTCAATATGTAATGTTAGCAGTTAAGCAATTGGTAATATTAAAAATGTCTTTTTGAGGAAAAAAACTAAATGATCCATATTCTTTGCATCCTTCTATGCTTGATGTGGTTACTAACACCAAGCATTGTGTTTCTTTTAGTGATATAATTTGCATACTTTGTCACACCACCATGGATAACTCACTACAACTTCAAATGGCTTTTATTGCATTAAAAATATGAAAATATCTCTACCTTATGTAATCATCTACAACATCGTACTAATGTTTTATCCTTCAATACACATGCATTTGATACTACCCTAAATACTATAATACAAGAGAACGCCTATGCTAGTGATAAAACCCAAATTCTATAAACCTTGTTATGCCGAAGGTGTTCCCTTTGTGAGGAGAGAGGTTGACTTTAGAAATCAATGGTCTTCGTTGCTGCAGAAGCATACAAGATGATTGCAGCTTCGTGAACCGTTTCATTTGCCAAATTTTGTTTCTATCTTTCCATAGTTTTTCGTCTTGCTTTCCGGCATTGAAATCTCCATTCATCTGTAGTTTTTCACCTGTTTCTGCCGATGCCATTTACTTTCTGTGAAGACGATTGTAATTCTTGTTTGCCGTTAACTTTCTGTGAAGACGATTGCAATTCTTGTTTCTTTAATATTGATGGGTGTAGATAGGATTGACAGTTTTGTCTAAACAATTGATATGGCAGGAGCATTTATGAAAATCTATAAAAAAAATCATTGTTTGACTGCCTTCATTTGATTACTCCGTTTTCATTCCCAATTTTCCATCATGTGTCCGGTAAAATGTTTTTTTACATGTCTATCCGTCGTGGGCTCTTAAAAGCCCTTTTTAAAATTTTAAACTGCTTTGAAATCCGTCCATTGAACAGCGCTAAGTCAGTTTTTCTGAATCAAATATATTGGTGAAGGTACACACTGAAAAGATTGCCTTTGAATCTGATGTATTGATACGAGTCTAATGCAATGCAATATAAAACTAACAATAATTAGAATAAAATTACACAATACATTACCTCTTCTGTAGTTGATTAAATGGTGAATGACATATATGTGTATTTGGTGCCTTTTGCTTCTACTAATATGTATTCTTTTTCTCTTTAATCAATATTTTCTAGCTTAGAAAATCAGTTTTATTTAATACATTCAAAATATATTGTAACTTGTTGAATATTTTTTTAATTTTGAAATACTCATTGATTTCTAATATATTCATAATTATTTGTTTGTAAAAGCAAAGGTATAATTTTATTTCAAATGAACAATATAATTTAGAAACAAAATTTAAGTGCCCCCAATTTTCTTAGATTTTACATTTAAATAATATTTAGGGGATCCTCCTTTTAAATATTAAATTTTTAAAGTTACTCCTTTCCAATGATAGCCATATTTCATGAAATTAAAGATTTAAAAAGTTCAAATGTGGACAACATTAACACATTGTATGAAAACATTTGATTCATAAAAATTATCTATGATTCTAAAATTTTAAATACACATTCATATTTTAATTTTTTATATAAATAATTGGATTATATATAAAAGTTTTATCTGTATTTTCAAGTTATTAATATATTAATTTTATATATTATGAGATTTTAGTTATATATTATTTATATAATATATTTAAATTGAATTATATTTTTATTATTTATATTTATTTATAACTTAATTATATTTGTTTTATATATAATATCAAATATAATTAAGTTTTTTTTTTTAAAAGATAATGTGCCTGGTAAACTTTTTAACGTGAACTTGGTGGCCGCCACTACAACTAAGCGACTTAACCACCGAACCACGCCCTTAAAGGCAAATATAATTAAGTTTATTATTATATAGTATATTTAATATTATGTTAATTATTTTATATTTTTTAAAAATATTATATTGTAAATCATATATTTATATTAAATATTTAATTGTAAGTTAATTACATTTTTTTTTATATATAATATCTATTATAATAATATATATTGTATATTATTTAATGTATTTTTAAAATAATAATATATTGTAACATGGTATATTTATATATTTAATATTCCAAAAATATTTGTTATTTTATTATATTAATTTTCTATAAAAAATTATATTATACTTATATTTATAATTAAATAAAAGATTATATATAATATAAATACTATATATTTAATATAATTATACAATTTTATACTATAATAGTATATTAACAAAATAATTTACATTATGTAAAATATAATAATAAATATAATTAAATATAGATTTTATATATAAGCTATATCTACTTAAATAATAAATATATTTAATATAAATATACAAATTTATAATTTAATATTAGATTAAAAAACTTTATATTTAGATTTTTTTGGATTTCTTTAAATGTTTTTGATAAGATAAGCGGCAAAAAAGGGTGTCAATCGCATAACAAAATAGCCACCAAGGGCTCACCAAAACTTGAATAGTTTAGAAAAAAAACATTAAAGTTAAGCAACCTAGCAAAAGACAACAGAACCAGTATATAAAGCATAAGAGAAACAGGACGCCACAGAGAAAGCGTACCGACAACAAACTGACAGTAAACCAACCCCTAGCCACCAACAGCTAATTGAACATCTTGTCCCAATCATCAACAAGGAACTGGAGCACGTCCTCGCACTTCTTCTTCATGTCTGTTTTCTCTTGGTCTTTTGGACCCTTCTTCTAGAGAGCCAACAAAGTCGTGGCGGACCTATGCATGACCCTGGTAGAGAACTAGGCCAGGGTATTAAACTTCTATTCCAGATGGGTCATCCTATCCTCCAGGGTCTCTTTAGCCTTGCCCTTGTTATTTTTAGTACCTTTCTTCTTCTTACTGGTCACTTTAATCTTCTCCTCAGTGCTGTCAGTATCCGAGCCTTGCACATTAAAATCTGGGAAGTTGCTGGGACCTTCTTCACCAACATCCAACACCTCAATCTTGTTGCCTTTGTTAACAGAAATGTCACCACCCATTTGCTCAGTCTCCTCCACCATAGTGTCCATGTTGATATTAGCCCCTAACTCCGAACCCTGGAGCTCCGCAGAGCCCTTCTTGATGCCTTCTTCAGAGTTACCCTCCCCCTGCGCATCCTCCACAACCTCAGAATTCTTCCCCTTTGGTTGGTCCTTTTCCTGCATAATCACAACCTCCTCCTTCTCAGACACAGTCGCTTTCCCCTTGGCCAAGGATGTCAGCTTAGCGGCCAACCTAGATGACCGCCTGGTAGTCGGGTAGCGCATTTTGCTTTTAGTGGGGGTATAAGCCTCGTCTTCAGCGTTGTTAGAGTCCTCATTATCTTCCTTAGTGCTGACTTCTTCAACCACTGGGGTAGCTTTCAAGGTCCTAATCTCACTAGCAGTTTCACAGCCTTCTTCCACGGCTCCTCGTTTCTTCTTACTGGGTAGGGAAGGGTTATCATAACTGATTTTTCTTTTTGCTGGGGTAGTAGCAGGAGAAGTGGGGGTGAGGTCCTCAGTGGTGGGTTTAGGACTATTAGTCATCTTGGTTTTTTTCTTACCAGGTTTTAAGGATTTGGCATAAGAATCTGGGGTAACTTCTGTTATGATGACTGGGCCTTCCCTTACCAAAGGAGGGTTATGGGGTTCAATCCTGATAGGAGTAGGAGCTTTAGGTGGGCACGGAGCAAGGTGAAACTTGTACAATTTCATGATGAGACCTTGGTGCAGCGAAATTTCATGTTTATTGGGGTCAAGGGCGTGCTGTTCTTTAGCAGCCACAATGGAGGACTCCAAGGAGGAAAGTGGATAGAAGGGGAAGCTGATATGTTTACTCCTCCTAAAGTGATTAAGTAGAGTAAAATGGTAGTGAAAGAACCTCCTAAACCTTCCCTCTAGGGTAAAATACTTCATAATCAAGTAACATACCTCGTCCCATGGCGGTGGAAGAAGTTGGTGGTCAAAACCCCCTTACAGACTGTTCAGAACCTCATTTTTGTTAAGAAAAAGCTTCATGCCATGAGGGTCAAAAACCTTACTCTTCCTAGGGTGCTTCATCCCGTTCGTAGGCAGGCCAGTAGCCATTCCAATCACCTCTTTAGAGACCTCAAACTCCACATTGCCAACCTTAACCCTTCTGCCATTGTAAGACTGCAGAAATTGAACTGAGAGACTCTCATCGTAGCCCTGAAGGCATTCCAGGTAGGAGGTGACCCCGCCCTCCTGACAGATATGCCATATCGTCTCATTGTTTTTGAATTCCTCGCACGTCTCTGGTTCAGTCCGAGACCTATCTTCCCCCCATGATACTATTGAACAAGTAAACAATACAGTTGATTATCAAATCAAACCCAACACAGAGAGCCGTCTTAGTGTAATTCTTGACAGGTTTGTTGTTAATGACTATAGAGATAATAGAAATTAATTTGAGGGTAATAATGATACCATCTTTTCCCACGCCTAAGGTGGCGTACTTGCTAAAAAATTCCAGATGGACACATTTACTCCTTTTCAGATCATCATTATTAAGCTTCATAAGATAATCAATAAATCTTAAGATGGGCTTTCCCAAGCTGTGAAGCTAGGTTTTCACGTGGCTCAGCGTGTGAAAGGTTTCCTCAAGCCGCCAACTCACCTTGTTATCAACTCTGCTGCTGTTGAATTGACAAGGCCCCTCAATGTCGAGCTGGTACTTGCTCTTCATGTCATCCTCCAACTTGTGCTCACTGTCCAATTGTCCGAAGATCCTAGAACTCCGACGGTCCCACCTTCTCTCCCTAACTTTAGATCTCATGAGGAACTGAGAGCCGGGCTTAACTCCTCTTTAATGAGGTTTTGAATCAAGCGTGGGAGAGTCTTTTCATTTCTCCAACAACGCCATGTGTCCATTTCTTTCCCTAAATTTTCCATCGTGTCAGCCACTTTGTTTCCCTCCCGATACACATGGCTGATGGACATCTAGTTGAAGCTAGCCAGTAAGTAGATGATGTCTTCAACTAAGCTCTTCAACTTCCAATCACTGTTAGACCTTCTCATAGCCGCATCAATAATTAACTTAGAATCTCCTTCCACTTGGAGATTATCTATACCCAAAGCATGGGCTATCTTTAGACCTCTAAGGAGAGCCAGACCTTCCTCCATATCATTAGCTTGTTGCCCAATTCCCCCAGCATAAGCAACAATGGGGGTTCCTAGGAAGTCCCTGAAAATACCCCCCCCACTGGCAGACCCAGATATCTTTTTTTCCGCACCATCAAAATTAAGTTTGATCCACCCTCTGGGGGATTGTCTCCAACGAGTGCTAAACGTGGCCATCTTGTTAGAGGTGTCCACTTTGCTCATATCCTTCGTTAGCCTCCAATTCTTGGCAATTTGAATTTCAATAGTAGTAGGGGGATGTTCAGCCACACGTATTGAGCTGGAAGAGGTGTTTTTTCGTAACTGCCCTGCAAAAAGATAAGAAAACCTCATTAGAATTACGGGCACTTTCTCTGAAAATACGGTTGTTTCTCTCTTTCCACACACTCCAACCCAGGTGCGGGGGAATCTGCCTCCATAGCTCATTTATTTTGGGATGAGAGAAAGGAGAGGACCAACTCATAGCAAAGTCCTTCAAATTGTCCTAAAAGATCCACTCCAGATTGAGCTTTTGTAGCGTTTTTCCCCATATTTGTTTAGAGAACTCACAGTGAAGGAACATATGATGTAAGGATTCTTGCTCTTGATAGCAAAGCACACATCTGTTAACCAATTGAAACCCCCTTTTATTAAGGTTATCAATGGAAAGGACTCTGTTGTGTGTCGCTACCCACCAGAAGAAGTTAAATTTGGGTAATAACTTCCTATTCTAGACTTTTTTCTTGTACAGATTCAATTGACCCTCGTTAGACAACATATGGTAAGCCAACTTGACTGTGAACTTACCTTTTTGATCTTGACCCCACATCATCTCATCCTCTCTTTGAAACACTGAAATTCTGTAATTTTCCAGCTCCTGCTGAAGAGACTAATAATCCTGCAACTCGTTATGGTTGGTGCAGCACTCCGATAAGTTCTTCCATTTTCTTTGTCTATGGGGATGGTTGGTCAGATAGTTACTCACCTTGGTGCCAAAATAGCTCATTGCTCTAGCGCTCAAAGAATTACTTCCTTTCCCCAGGGGTTCCTTCCTCAGCCAGTTGTCCTCCCAGAACCTAATTTTATCCCCTTTACCCAGGTTCCATTTGATGCCTTGTGAGAGGGAGTTCCTAGTTTTAGACACTTTATTCCAAATGGTTGAACCTTTGGGAAGGGAGTCCCTTAACAGAAGCTGGGAATTAGAGTCGCCCTACAGGTATTTGGCTTTCATGATACGACCCCATTCCTTCTCTTCTTTTAGGAAGATCCACCCTATTTTGGTCAGCAAGGCTTTGTTCATACTTTGGATTTTTCTTATCCCAAGACCCCCATTAGCCTTAGGTTGACAGACAGTATCCCAACCAACCAGTGAGATCCTTTTCTTTTCCTCCACACCAGTCTAGAGGAAGGTTCTTTAGATCCTTTCTAATTTCTCTGCCATATACCTAGGAATTTTGAACAAAGATAGAAAATAGGTAGGGATGCCTTGAAGGGAGGCTTTCAGCAATTGATGTTTTCCAGCTTGGCTAAGGAGATTTCCTTTCCAGCCTTCCATTTTCTTATTAATACGTTCCAAGACCGTGTTCCAGTAGGACTGTGTCACATATTTGACTGTGAGAGGCAGGCCGAGGTAGGTAGCCAGGAGGCTAGTCTGATTGCATTGGAGAATGTTTCTAACCTTGACTTGCAGATCCCCATTAGTGTTAAAGAAAAACACGTTGCTCTTTTCATAGTTAATGCATTGTCCCAAAATCTCAGCATACGTGTTGAGCAGATTTTTCCATCTCTTGGCCTCCACCACCGAAGCCGCCCCGAACAACATAGTGTCATCCATGAACTGTTGGACAGCCGACGGACCCAGGGTGGATGTCAATTTAACACCCAAAAGGGATCGTCTGTGGGACATAATATTTCTTCCCAAGACCTCGGCCAACATAATAAACAAGTAGGGGGACAGAGGATCCCCTGCCTTAAACCCCTTCCTGCCTCAAAAAACCCCCGCGGGGAGCCATTGACCAACACCGAGTATTTAACAGTGGTAACACACTCCTTTATCAGATTAAGAATTCTATCACTGAAGCCCATCTTTCTGAGAACCTTAAATAGGAATTCCCATGACACTCTATCGTAAGCTTTAGATATATCCAACTTAAGGGTCATGCTCGGGCTATTATTTTTATACATAGAGTGAATGATCTCATGGGTCGAGATGGCCGCATCCAGAATCTGTCTCCCAGGGACGAAGCCTTTCTGGCTGTCAGAGATGAGCTTATCCAGGAGAGGCTGGATTCTAAGGACCAACACTTTCGTGATGATTTTATAAATGGTGTTATACAGACTAATGGGGCAGAAGTCAGCCATGACTTCTGTGATGGTTTTCTTAGGGATCAACGCAATGAACGTAGCATTGATTTGCTTAAGAAACTTCCCCATTCTGAAGAAGTCTTTGACAGCACTTGTAACATCATAACCTACTATATCCCAGAATTCCTGAAAAATGTAAATCAAAATTTTATTTAACATATGATGAAATTGATTTTAATTAAAGATTGGAATAATGCAGTTAACTAAATATATCTACTGTTATATATTTATAAAATTTATTGTAGATTTAATATTTTTAAATATATTTTTTATTTAATTAATTATTTAGTACTTCCTGCATGTGTTTCTCCACCATTATCCTGGAATACGTGCCTATACTTAAAAAACTTCCTCTTTCTATATAGTTGTATTTCTACTTAAATTTAATCTTGACATAATCATTGCTTGTCGGCTTGTGTGTCAAGTCCTCTAAATTGGGATATAAGATATCATATTCGAAGATGTGTTCTAGGACCATAGTTTCATAACTCAAATCATTAAAAGCATCATTTGATCAAATAGGAAGGAATCAAAACATTGTAATCCTAGGTCTGTATCAGAGAGAGATCCCAAACACCCATCACCTCCTCAAAGTGTGAAACTAAGAGTAGGGAGAGAGGGGGGACAATGAGAGACAATGAGAGAGAATAGAGAAAAAGAGAGAAATAGAGACAGAGAGGCATAGAAATAGAGAAAAGAGACGAAGAGAGATAAGGGAGGGGTAGAGAGAGAGAGAGAGAGAGAGAGAGAGAGAGAGAGAGAGAGAGAGAGAGAGAGAGAGAGAGAGAGAGAGAGAGAGAGAGAGAGAGAGAGAGAGAGAGAGAGAGAGAGAGAGAGAGAGAGAGAGAGAGAGAGAGAGAGAGAGAGAGAGAGAGAGAGAGAGAGAGAGAGAGACCATGGATATCATGACATAGGACAAACCAATGGGATACTACCATTATTATTGATGAAAGATAATAAAACTTATTTAACTGGCCTTTGGCATTAGCATGGATGTGCCATAATTGTGACCCCACTACGTGGCCATGCAATTCTTAGCATATAAAATCTAACCTACAACCAATCTAATTTGTTTAGTTTTAAATGGGCCATCAAACACTGACTTTGGAATCCATGACTTTCAATCCACCAACCATAGATCCTATCTAATATGCTCACTCAAATATATCCTTAACTAGCACACATATACCCTTCCTTCACACGAAAGTGTTAATGATTACCTATACACAACCATTGATAGAATGCCTCAAACAAACTATAGTTAATTATGCAATTTTATAATTTTATAATTGTTAATAGAATTTTATAATTTTATTACTTTGTAATGGAAGGTTTAACTCTACTATTATGTGTGAGCAATTTTTTTATATTTAAGAGAGCTTGACTCTTATGAGATCAACTTAGTTGAACCTATTATGAATAGAGATAAGCGATTCAAAAAATACGTTGGCTCTTTACAACTAGGTTCAAGAGAAAATGCATTGGCCCTTTTCTTGCTATCTTGAACATATGGCCTCTTAAATGTGGTACCCATGTATAACCCTTTTGTTCTTCTACATGTACTATGTAATGCATGAATTTTAAGAATGAAAAAACAAGAAAAATTAAAATGTGACATTTGCAATAAACATGCATCTTCTCCTCAAAAGAATAACTTGGAGCTATTTTCATGATGCTACTTGCTTAAGATTTTCTTTGATATCAATAGTTTCTAATTTTTGCAAATTATGTATATCTTGAATAGATAATAATTCTTCTAATACATATCTATCAAGACACCAATGGACTAGAACATAGCTTAACAAAATATATGCTTTAGAAAAATCAAGTCAACAAAATGCCGTGCAATATTCTATGAAGATTGGTATTTCTCTCTCCCTTATTGCATGTACTTCATCCATTAATGTATGCTTCCTTTTCCCACTAATTGGATTTATTGAACATCATTTAGAATAAAAATGAGTCAACATTGTTTGCATAAATTTTTTCCTACACGCTAAAATTACTTAGAGGCTATCAATTACAGTTTAAGACACTCTCCAAACAATGGAAGCAACTAGACAAATACACTAGAAATCATACATGGTCAACCATATAATGCAATGTGTTCTCCAGATTTCTATCATGATTCGAAATGACACTATTTAGAGAAGAATAATGATTTCACTATGCAGTTAAAGTTGCATCAATACTTTCCACTCTTTGACAAACATGGGGCTAAGAATCTACTCCAAAACATATGAATCCAAAGGAAATGTACAAATGCAATCCTCTTAGACTTATAAACTTGATGAGAATGCAATATGACTTCAAGTAAACACAAGGATAGGTATAGATGAATAATAGTAACAAAAAATTAAACAAAAGAAACACATAAGTACTAAGAAGCAATAGTGAAAAACCAACAATTATGATCAAATTTGGTTTAATTTATGTCGTAATTGATACTACTAATATTTTTAAATAATAAACTCAATTCAAAATGGATCTCACTAAAGCCTATCAATCTACTTTATGCTAAAAGGAAATTACACTCGACAAATAAACAATTGAGAAAAGTGATATTATTTGACAATACTATGCCATTCTCACTTCCATCTTTTCAAGTGGTAATGCAAACTTTCCTTTGAAAAATATAAATGCACATCTCCACATTAAACATCCCTTTGTTTTATGCTTTGATTCCTTAGATGTCTTCTACCTTGAGAAGGATAGGGAATTGAATGATAGTGCATATCTGTCTCTAAAAAATCAAGACAAGGACATGCATGTTGATTACAAATAATTAAATATTTGATTCACACTATTAGCATTGGTTTAAGATTTGTCAAAGGTACAACCACCATACCTAGGTGTCAACCTACATTAACATCCTTATTAATGCATTAACTACATTTTGGTCCATGTATCTCCACATGGATAGACGGAGAGAGAAATTTAAAGAGAGATGGTAAGAGAGATTGAGAAAGATAGAGAGATAGAGATAGGAGACAGAGAGAGAGGCAAATAGATAGATAGGTAGAGAAAGAGAGATGGTGAGAAATAAGAAAGAAGAGAGATCAAGAGAGAGAATGTGAGAGAGAGAGAGGAGAGAGAGGAAGAAACAAAGGGAGATAGAGACATGGACATGTAGATAGGAAGACAAAGAGATAGAAACCATGGTTAGCATGACTAATCAAACTAATATCTTCCCTACTTTGTTCCTCTATCTCTATTTGTCTCTTCCTTTCTCTATCTCCTCTCTCTGTCTCTCTATCTCTCTCTTATCTTCTCTCTTTCTCTCTTCCACTTTATCTCTCTATATCTCTACCTCTCTATCTCTCTTTCTCTAGCTCTATCTTTTTTTGTCTCCTCTCTCTCTCTCTCCATCTATCTATCTTTCTCTATGTCCCTCTCTTACCATCTCTGTCTATCCCTCTCTATCTAATTCTCTCCTCAGTGTGCAATGGGTACACTATGATATCACGTAGAAAAGAAGTAATTAGTGGTATAGTGCACGACTGTTTATTATACTTGGGAAGAGAACATACACTTTTGTCAAGGGCAAGGGTGAAATGGAGGATATTGAATATGTGACATCATGCATGAATATATGCCTCTTTATCTCTCTATATCTCTACATCTCTCTCTATGCACCTTTGTTGTTTGGTAATATTCCCCACCTCTTGCTCTCCTAATGAAATTCAAACGCAACATTTCTACTCTAACTTGTCTCTTCAACTTTCCTACCTCTCAATTATTATGAAGCAACAGTTCCAAGCACATCAAAATTTCACTCAACAAGTGTACAACTTGCAAACCCAATCAAATCATATCAAACAAGAAACTATGGGCACAAGATGCCACCTTGGCAACCAATTCTCAATTCTCAATGGCATATTCTACCCCTCATGTATCAATTTCTCTATTATATCACTATTATATTCAATCTACATACTATTCTTTAGCCATTGGTTAAGAGTTTTAACATATGCTTTCGATTCTCATTTTCATACAACAATGTTATGAAATAAAGAGAGATGGTGAGAGAGAGAGAGAGAGAGAGAGAGAGAGAGAGAGAGAGAGAGAGAGAGAGAGAGAGAGAGAGAGAGAGAGAGAGAGAGAGGGAGAGAGGCAAAGATATAGAGATGTAGAGAAAGAGAGATAAAGAGAGAGAATGACAGAGAGGAGAGATAGAGGAAGAAACAAGGGAAGACAGAGACATGGACATATAGAGAGAAATAAAATGAGATAGAAACCATGGTTAGCATGATTGATCAAACTAATAACTCTAGGATTGTAATTGGTAACATTCAAGCCTAAAATTAGTCCCATGTTGATTGTGTAAATACATTTGCTCCATATAATCAAAATAATGTTCATACGGGTTTACAATTTGCAACATCCATACTTGCAATTAGTCCCATGTTGATTGTGCAAACAAATTTGCTACATTTTAATCAAAATAATAATAATGTCCATGATTTTCTTCACATATTTTTGCAGATACAACGCAATTGAGTGGTATACCCATATGATATAGAGCAACTTCCGCACCCCCAATTCTAGAGAATAAAGGAAGGATATTAATCCCCTTTAGATAAATAGGCTTCAAAATAGAAATATGGTATCCTAAAATGAACAAATCAAATTGATATGTATTTTTCCTCTTCTTCCATTTTTACATCTATTGAAGCTAATTAACTCACTACTAGATGAGAATACTAAAGAATACAAATTTCTTTTCAAACAAAATTGAAAGACACAACCTAATAGTAAATCTTAAAATAATTATTCATACGAAGGTTATGCATGGACCATTTTTCTACTTGGAACTAAAAAGTACTTTCAATCCATACATTTTAGTTACCCTAAATGGCATACTATACACATATTCAAGGTAAAGGTATGGTGGGCCTTGCTCAAACTCTTTATACTTCCACTACCGACCCACTAGATGATCTGGAACTCCAAATCCAACCAAATTCTTTAACATGTTATGGTAAATACAAATTTATATCTTTATTTTCTATAGAAAATAATTTGGAATACACACTTTCTTTAAGCTTTATCTTTTGAAATGGTTTCTTGTGATAGGTTTCATAGTAATCATTTTCTAAATCTAAGCGCTTTCTTTTATGAAATTTGATTTCTTACAATCCTCTAGGCTTTCATTCAATCCTTGCAAAAGGAAACCATGGTTAGCATGACTAATCAAACTAATAACCCTGGGATTGTAATTAACAATATCCAAACCTACAATTAGTCCCATGCTAATTGTGTAAACAAATTTGTTCCATATAATTAAAATAATATCCATATGGGCCTATAATTGGCAACATCCATTAATTGTGTACAAAAATTTGCTACACAGAATCAAAATAATAATAATGTCCATAATTTTCAATACTTATTTTTGGTAGCCTCTTCAATTTGGGCATGAACTTGGCTATGAAAAATAAGGAATTTATAATCCATTGAAGTCTAGATTAGTACAAAATGAAGGTTTCATTATTCTATTAATTTACACTTAAATGCATTGCATCCATCCCTTATGTTTTTGTTCTTGCTTGTTAGACTATTGTAGGGGTTTCCCCTTATTACCACATCAAAACCTCCAATTAAATTAATAATTTCATCAAGTCTTTCTTTTGTCAAATTCTCCACATTTTCTACCTCAATAAATTTACCCTTTCGATATGTTTTTTCTACCCAACTTTTGAGGATAAGATTGTTTTATTTACAATTTTTTGTAGATACAACATAATTGAGTGGTATACCCAAACAATGCAAAGCAACTTCTACACCCCCAATTATAGCGAACAAAGAAAGGATATTGATCCCCTTTAGATATATAGCCTTCCAAATAGAAAGATGGTATCCTTTAATGAACGATTCAAAGTGATACATTTTCCTTTTCTTCCATTTTTACATCTATAGAAGGCAATTGACTCACTACTAGACGAAAATCATTTAAATGTTTGGTTACAATGTCTCCTTCATGCATCTTTAAAGAATACAAATTTCTTTTCATTTACAAGACACTTATAGGTAAAATACCATCCAAGTGTCTTAGATGATTTCATTTAGATTTGATTTGTTCTTCAATTTAAATTTTTTAAGGACAGGTAAAGTGGTGGCATTTTGTTTCATAGGATGGGAGCACCCCCACAATCGAAAAACTTGATAGACTCTCAGAGTCACTTTAAAACATTATAAATGAGTTAGTTACAATTATTTGCTTATTCTCAATACATAACAATTTAAAAATATGACATTAAAAAATTATAATTATATATTTTACTAAATTAAGTTGATCTAAGGAGGTTTAGGGATGACTTTTCACAATTTATCTCACAAAACTTCTTTAAGGCATTTGATACACACCATTGAACGCATAAATACTTACAATGTTTAGGCTCTTAAAAGAGTCATAAACTCATTACAAAGACAAATTTGAAAATTAGGATTAAATAATCATAATCAAATTATAATATAATAATAGAAAGTTATAATTACATGATTTTAAATATTATTTTTAGTAAATACACATTATTAAAAAATATACATTTTATCCCTAATTTAAATTATTATATAATTGTATGTACTATTATCATTAGAGGGTTGCGACAAATATATGACTTTCAACTTGTCATGTTATTGGTCATTTAAGATTTATATATGGTTGCTTTATATCATATATTTTGTTGTTATTAGAGATAAGAAAAAAAAAGTTCACTAAAAGGTCATAGTTTAATTAATTGAGTGGCCAATAGGGATGATGGTATGTTTCTTTATTACACCATCCACCAAGTCTCAAATCCCCTAAAAGTATGATTAAACCAAATTTCATCCTTAGATGACTTTGCTAGACTAAATATCTTACACCCCTAAAAGCAATTAACTTAGTAGTTTCCCATTAATATAAGCAAGAAGAAACCTTTTTCTAATATCCAAAAGCGTTCTCGACATCCATTCTTCTACTTCCATCCACAAGAATGCCATCATCTGCAAGTTGTTTTGATTTTAGGTCATCCTTAGGTCCATCTTGAAAGAGTGCAATTCATAGAACTAAATCCCCCATAATTCTAGAGATCTTTTTCCATCATAATATTACACTAGAGAATCCATTAGCGGAGAAAATATAACTGACATCAAGGGAAACGATTACAAAAGGATTAGTATGAAACCTATCGTGCAAGAAACCATTTCAAAAGAGAGATAAAGAGTAAGAGAGAGAGAGAGAGAGAGAGAGAGAGAGAGAGAGAGAGAGAGAGAGAGAGAGAGAGTTAACTAATGGCATGGGCCATAGGGATTTAATTCACTTAAAGACATGGAAATTAAACTTCCACAAATCTTTGGCATACCCATTGCACAAAGAGAGAGAGGGGGAGATAGTGATATATGCATATTATTTTTAAAAAGGGGATGCATGCAAATAGAGATTACACACCAAACATGAAAACTCACACATTTGAAGTACCTACTTAGAAAAACACAAGAATTTTGAAATCCATTAAGATTATGCAAATTGATTCATGACAATTGAGAAAACAAAAAATAACATATACCATAGGGATACAAGACAATCAACATTCACTTAAAGACATGGTAAATTGAACTTCCACAACTCCTCGGCGTACCCATTGCACACCAAGGTGCGATTGCTGGTATTAATACAAGGAACATTTTTTTGTAAATACTATATATTTTAAATGTAAATTAAAAATGTTTATTATACATTGCAAAAAACAAAACACCATTGTCATTGTCTCATCTTACAATATAAGTATGAATTTTTATTTCTATATTTTTGGAATCAAGACATTCAAAACCCTTACTACCCTCCTAAAATTTTGATAACTATGGTTTAGCCAATCTCCTCTTCATTCCATGACAAGAAAAAACCAAAGCGACATTAGCTTCATGGCTTGTTGACCTTGTGCAGCCTTGTTCCCTAACGCTGAGGGAATTAAATTATTTATTAATTCCGCTTAATTTTTCCTTCCCTATCCCTAACGCTGAGGGAAATATAGCTTTCAACGAGATATAAGGAAGGAAAACAAAAAAACTTCTTCGCTTTGAGCCCTACACACTGATATTTACTGCTCCATGATTGAAACATGCTGCATCTCTCTCCCACCTGGCGAGGCATATATATTTGTTTAGGTCAAATTGAGTTGCTTCAATTCCCAGCTTAATAAAACCACAATTTGGCTGGCTTGCAGCTTTGGCCAGAGATTAGATTTTCATAAATATAGCACGGAAAACCAGGTTTTTTTTCCTCCAAAGATTGTTTTTACTTTTGCTTTTCAGTGTAATGGGAGGAAGCAAATTTAATGAGGAAAAATGGGCATCAATGGGCATGGCGCAAAGGAGATCGGGCGAGAGGGAAGATGATCAGGAGCACGAGCACGAGCACGAACACGAGCACGAGCAGTGCCCCTGCCCATCCACCTCCGACGAAGATGATCCTGGTATGCCATTTCTCATCTTTCAAATTTTGCTTCTAGGGTTTTTAAAATTCTATGGTTTTTTTTTCTTGCTCTTGTGACGAATTTATAGATGTGTGTGCCCCGAGGACTTAGGGTCATTTGTGATTTTAGAGCTCCCTTGTTTGATGACAGCCTGATGTGATGACATTGGGTTGTGATGTCTTATGCAGAACTTATTTGTGATGTTATTGTTTTGAATTAACATATTGCAGCTTATGTGATGATTTATGGGGATTCAACTGCGTAGTTTCAAGTCCATCTTCATTGGCCCATGCCTAATTTTGAGTGAAGATTGACTCGAAACTACGCAGTTGGATCCTCAGAAATCATCAGATAATTTGATACACTGCAAAAACACCACATTATGAAAATATTGCAGCTTTTCAATTAAAAAAAATTGAGAAACCAATGTTTCCATTTTATGAAACACTACAATTTGCCAGAGCATACTCAACCAGATTGCAGTTTTTTCCGGTGTTAAATTGGATATTGTATTGTTCCCTTTATATAACTCATCTGGATGCATGCTTTAAATTCCAGATGTTGAGGTCATTAGGCTCTCAACTAGATTGTTGCTTTTTTGATATTAAATTTCATGATCCAACATGGCGAGGGCAGCAGTCTGTGTGTGCCCTTTGAAACTGCTGTAGGAGGAACTGCATACAGTAACAAAAATGAATCAAAGTAAATGTGGGCAGAAAGATAAGTCAGTCGAAGAGTACTGAATTGACCAACAAATTGAATATGCATTTGATTGACAAAATTGGTTATATTACATGCAATTACCATTGCCAAATACTACCAGCAGTTGGTTTCTAATCACATTGGTTATTTACAAAATGTTCTTGGCTTGAACATGGGAACATATGATTGACGTGCTAATGGTGTTTGTGTGTTGCTGCCCTGATAATTTCATGTATTAGTTTTCCTCCTCGAGAACCTAGTGTAGTGCACACTTCAAATTTTTGATGTAGAGATTTCTGTCTCTTCCTGCTCTGTTAGTTTGATCAAAATGGAACAGACTATTACAATAAGTCTATAACATGCTAATTCATCAGACAGATCCAAATAACACAATTTCATGTCACTGAACTGATAGAACAGGTAGAAATTGGACAGGTTTTCCTGCTATCTACTGGAACACCCTAATTTAAACTTTCAAAAGATTTGGGGTATCAAAGTGTCTTTACACACGGCAACCATCACTTTGTATATTTTTTTATGGATTCGTTTCAAGGACCTTCCCATGACTCTGCCCAAGAATTTGGGGCGCTCTTCCGCCTGAGCTACCAGCCCCTTTTTAGTTCAGGCTGTTGCTTGTTTTTAACTGACAAGTTTCTGTCTAATCTTAGATATGTTCAACAAGTTGGAGACAGTGTTACAGCTTATAGTTGTAAGTGCACGGTCAAGAAAGAGAACAACAAGAAAAACCAACAACTACTTACCTTGTTGGCTTTAAAGGCTCTCGCCTATCCCCTCTCTTGTAATTATCTATATCATAATCTAGTTATCCAATATGTACACTTGGACCAATTTTTGGGAGCCTCACTGCCTGCAAGCAAGTTATACTAGCCAAGGAGGATTTTAGTTCACTAGAGCTGAGAGCCTTACCAACTGCATGGCCTCATAGCCGGGGTACATCCTCACTGTTGCAAATCTATTTAACCATGGTAATGAAGAGTGTACATCATCAATTTTTGGTGGATAACTCTTTATTTATCTTATACTGTTTTTTTTCTTCTGTTCATGTTAGGATTTATCATTGGTATTATGTTTACTTGATCCTTTTGAAGATTAGATGTTACTAAGTAATGCAAGAATTGGC
This sequence comes from Cunninghamia lanceolata, assembly GCA_027924645.1. Lineage (NCBI taxonomy): Eukaryota > Viridiplantae > Streptophyta > Pinopsida > Cupressales > Cupressaceae > Cunninghamia > Cunninghamia lanceolata. Next base: position 8,766,221 of record BSBN01000209.1, read on the forward strand.
TGCATTATAGTAGGAAACAGGAAGACCAACCTGTATTCATGTGTCGGATGGGCATGGAAACAGTTATTAATGAATTAAAGATTGAAAGAATTGCATCAGTCACAAGAGATTCAAGTTGGGACTAACTGTGAGTTGTGACAATATTAAATATTTAATCATTAAACCTGAGTTCAATTCAAGACAGGAAAATTATTGGAATGCCTTAGGGAAAATTACTCTGACATCAAGCGTATCAAAATAAAGCATACTAGTGAAACATGTCTTGCCACAGGTCCCTATTAATGGGGTAAGAGACAAATAGTATGCAAGAAAGGATTCTGTTTGGTTGAGATCCCCAGAGAGGTTTTTTAAGATTAACTTTGATGGAGGCTTTAGAGGCAATATGGGCCCTGCTGGAGCAGGTGTGGTGCTCAGAGATATGAAGGTTACTTTATTCATGGCAGTTCCCTTTTTCTTGTCTATCAACCAATAACGAGGCGGAATGGGAGGTTGCTATCATAGGATTATCATTGGCGTTATCTCCTGGGTACAAGCAAATTGTGGTTGAGGAGAACTCATGTAATGTCATTAATGGTCTCCGAAAAGACAATTATCCGAATTAGAAACTTTGGTGTTTTCTGGAAGATGTGCAAGTTCTTAGTTCCTCGTTTGATGTTGTGGTGTCCTCACATTGTTATAGGGAGGTGAATTTGTCAGCAGATTTTTTAGCTAATATGGGAGTGGATCAATAGCCTTTGACGGCATTATATAGCATGCTCCTTGAATCTTGGTTGGGACTTAGGGAATGGTTGGCTTTTAAGCTACCGTAGCTTAGGTTATAGTTCCTTTAAAGGGGCATGTGGAACTGTTTGGTGTTGTCCCTTGTGAATTGTACTTTGTTGAGGGTTGTATGATTGGTGTGCTAGTGTGGCGATAAGAATGTTGTTGATATTTTAATGAGTATAAGCCTGTGAATTTATCATAGGAGCAGGTGAATGGGGATTTTATTTGTGGGTAGCTGCCAGCTTCTTTTCTCTATTGTTTTCTTCATTTTTTGTTTCAGGTTTTGGGGACGGTGTTGGCTGGTGTAGAGATTGCTCAGTTTGAGTGGCTTTCTTCTGGTGTGGTTTAGTGTTTCAATGGCTAAACATGGTAGATCTTTTTGGCCTCATGATCCCTACCTGCATGGGAGAGTTTGGAAGCTATCTTCCGTTGGAAGGACACAACTGTGCTTGGGTTTGTTAAAGTAGTGTTGGGAAAGACAGGTGTTGGAAACTCTGGTCCTTTGAGGCTGGGATTTTGTGCAGAAATCAGCATTAGCAGTGCCATGCCGGATGTGGTTGTTGAGGCTTCTTCTGCCGGACCACTTCTCTAATGCTATGTTGGTGACAAAGGAGCTGAAAGATGTGGTTGTTAAGGAGGATGGCCCCTTTTTGGTGGTGACCATGGCAGACGTCAGTTTGGCTAAAAAGGAAACACTTACAATTTATAGGGAGTTATGGGAATTAAGGGCTTTTGCTCTGATTTTGGAAAAATAGTATAGAATCTGATGGTGACTCATTCTCACAGGCATTTGCAGGTGCCCAGTTCTTTTACTTAGCTGTCCTTTGACTCTGGGAAATTGGCGAGATCCTTGAAGCCTTCTTTGACTCTGGGAAATTGGTGAGATCCTTGAAGCGTGTAGAGGTTTTCCATGTAGTTAAGTTTCATGCACTTGATGCGCCTAGTAGCGGCAGTGGGGCTGCTTATAGTTTGGGTGGGCAGGAGGAGGTGGCAGTGCAGGAAGTAATGCCTAGTAGTGGCGGTGGGGCTGCTTCTAGTTTGGGTGGGCAGGAGGAGGTGGTAGTGCAGGAAGTGGTGGGCTGGGGTGTACCCTCTGCGCAAGGTGCAGTTGCCGGGGTCCATGTCTGTAGTCTTTGGTGGAAGGTGGTTTTGTTGGAGGCTGATCTCCATTTGTTGGTTTTTGAGTTTTTTGTTTGCTTCTCATTTCTCGATCTGTAGGTGGTTGTTTTTGTAATCATCACCGTTCAAATATGGGTGAGGGCCCCTATAGATCCCTCACTATTTAATCAAAAAAGAAATATCAAATATGTCTCATCACGGTCAGCATTGCAGTCGTAAATTTTTTAACCTTGTAAAACTTTTCTTAAAACGCACTTTGACAAGAAGCAACTTATTAGACAAATTTCCTTTTGGATTAGATGCCAAGATTAATGGATGACTATGTTGCTGAGGTTGCCTGAAACTCGCACCTAACCTCAACCCTTTTATTCACTGACATTTAAATGTGGCAGACCTCAGCTGGAGTGGACCCTTTTTGGGTGGCATGAAACCAAACTAAGATCCGAAATGACCCATGGTCTCTTTGACCACACTTCTAGATTTAAAGCACAAAATGGTACAGGATCTTGCTCATTGTGAGTTCTACAGGGAAATCAACGTGTCCATTACATGACTGATAATGTGAAGAGGTTGTTGCAAAATATGTTAGCCAATAAAATTTAAATAGAAATATGGAGGCTTATTAATTATTTATCAGTTTAATAATGTTACGTGAGCAAGGTGTGCAGGTAATTACTAATTTACTGCCAATCATCTGCCAGGTTTTTCTTATTTTCAACAGTTTTATACATTGATTGCCGAAAATGTGGAAGATGTTCATTCTCTGGAAGTTCAAGTGGGCAGCAGTTCTACCATAGTTTAGAGAACGATCTTCATGAGTATGGTACTTCATTTGAATAATAAAGTTTACATACTCAATACTTTCTAGTTGTGCCTTAATGTGTGCTAAATGTTTTTTTTGGTTTTTTCCCTTTTTATTGTTATTGTCATCTTACTTTGACTTCGAAAATCTGGACAAGAAACATATTATAAAATGTAGTGCTATTTAGAGTTTTCAGGAGAAACTCCAATTGTAATTGTTGATGGCAATTGTGGTGAGACTTTGATGAAAAAGATAGGGAGAATTTATTGATACATATAGGGGAGTGTAATATAGAACGTATCTGGGAGAATATGCATTCTACCAGATACGTTCTATATTACACTCCCCTATAGTCCAATGGTTTGTTGTCCTCCATGGAACTGCACTAGTTAAAATTCCCCTGAAGTCTAACAGTCAAAGAAATTCCTAATACGTATGCATTGTTAATACTGATTCCTTTGGGAAAAATTTCTGCCTTCGTATATTTTTAGGTTTGAGGGGTTAATTTGATTGGACTGGAAAAATTGAAGAAGAGCTTACACTTTGGAATCAATATTTAGAAGATTACTTCCTACAAGAGATGAAATTTTTAAAAGAATCAGAAGATACTTTGTGTTTGTAGAAGGATCTGCATGGAAATAATCCAAAATTAATGAAATGTTCAAAGATTGCTGGCCCAAAGATTTATTGCATTGTAGAGCGATGTGTAGATATAGTTATAAAAGAGAAAAAAAGATTGGCAAATCAAAAAGAATGGGTGGAAGAAAGAAGGTGCAGTGAAGACTCTTGCTTAACAAGCGCCACTTCAATAATGCATGTCTTCTTTGTACACTTTAGTCAAGCAAGCAATTCTATTTTTCCTTGGTGTAGAAGAAAATGTTAGAACACAATAAAGTGAAACTTCTTGTTGGTTAAAAGTGTTGCCAAGGCCTTAGATTAATCATTATTTCAATGATTAATCTTTCTTTTGGTGTTATACTGATTTTTCTCATTTATAGTATCTCTCATAACTGTTCTTCTTTCAGAAATGTTGAGTTTTGTGTTTTTTTGTAACCGATCAATGGTTTTGCGATTCCTTCCTCTTATTTATTACCCACAAAGATTGTCCTGGACAAAATGTTGAATATTATGAAGACAATCCAAATGCCGAGCACAATTTGTAAACTGTTTTTGTCAAATCCTTGCCCATCTCCTAATCACTGGAGCATTGAGTCTGCAAATGCTGAGTGATGGGGAGGATACAGAAAAGATGGGGCTGCCAAGATTGGTAGGCAAATTCTGTTTAAGACACACTTTGGAATTTACCATAAGAGCAAAGCATTTCAGTTTTTAAACAAATGTGAAAGGTAACGGACATGATAGTTGAGTACGATATTACTCCCAGCATTGTGAGCATGACATTACCTGTCTATTAAATCAATGCAATGATTGTGGTTATCAAGGGTTAGTACTTAGCACTTTTCTCTTCCCTCCCCGAATTGAAGCTCACTCATAGTGACACACAGTATGCATTGGTAATACCCCTATAGGAAGCTAGCTATTTAGGGTCATAGTGGCAGAAGACATAGAAGAAACCAAAACAACAGGCTAGTCACACTGAAGTCACTTTCTCTCAATAATGAACACTGCAATGCATCACGCCAGGGCATATGATGATGAAGTCATTGGGCATCTTGCATACATGATTTTCGACACATGAAAATCAATCACACCCACTCATCATAGCCCAACCAATAGACTTAATAAAGTGACTATACAAAAGACTGTCATTATGGAAACTGTGAGAAGTTGAGAACAACTGAAGATGCAACTTTTGAGAGGAGATCAGCCTCCTTTACATGGTTTATGCAATGTATGGAAGTACCAAGTTCAGAAATGTGGTAATAACCATAAATATCTTATAGAAGACATCAATTCTCAATAAGTGGGCCATGTAGCAAAACATTCCGTTTTGCATCATGACAAATCGGTCATTTTAGATGTTGTATATATGGTTTTTTTGGCCATTAGGCAACACTGTTAGACTGTGTCGATTAATTATAGTTTTCATAGTGAATTTGAGGATAGTAACCCTCTTTTAAGACTTCATGCCCCCCCTACTATGCACCTAACCACTTGACTTTCTCTGCCTAATGTGTCTACCTGAGATCAGGCTGTTAGGTATTCTGAAGAAAACCCTTTTTTGTGTGGACATCACATTTGGAGGTAACACTAATCCTAAGTCCCATGGCTTATGTCTATTGCTCTAATCTGCGTTTGTTTAGTAGCGAGAGTGCAGGTGTCCATAAGACTAAACCTTGAAAGAGACAAGCTCTTGTCAGATAATAGTCTGTGACTCTGTGTAGATGCAAGCAATAGATTGTAGGAGATCTGTTACTGCATGACACAAAGATGAGGAAGAGAGGGAAACATGAAATCACGAGCAGGTGAATAAATCCATGTACATGCAAGCAAAGAATCCCATTATATCATTGTTCAGTCTTGCTTGCGATGCTTGAGGGCATAGGGGCCAATAAAATCAACTAGGAAAGTGACTGAATGAAATAAATTCCAACTACATAGCTGTGTATGGTGTCCGAGTACTCATAAAGTGACAAGAATGCAAGCCTGTATTTCATCATATGTTGGACTGGCACAAAGATATTTGTCTTGAAGGATGTAGCCCCAACCAAGAATAGGTGTTGATGTCAAATGGCAATAAGAAATGAGCAAATTTCTTTTTGAGTAGTGGCAGCCCATTGTGGGCTGGGCAAGACCATAATCATTAAGTAATCCAATGAAAAGATTGGATGGTATGAGAATGTCATCTAACACCTAGCAAATCACAAGGAACTCTGAGTTTGAGAGGGGTATTCATATGAAGGCAGAGGAAAACCACTCTTAAAATATGCCATGACACAAAGCAGTTGTGTTGTGGTATGTGTCAACTCCTTTTTTCCAAGATTTTTGATTTAGCTAGGCTCCACACATAAAGGTTTTATCATTGGTAAGCTATGAATGATGCCACAAACACACTTTCTGTGCCTTCATCTTCTTTGTCTGATCATCAACCTTACAGATTGCGCCTCTTGCAAACAGAAAGGACACTGGATTACAAATTGTGTGCAGGAAAAATATATGGAGTTTGCTAAGTGAGGAATAGCTGATTACCATAGTAGAAGGCTCAAAGATATTGGTGTTGACCAAGTGAGGAATATTTACTAGGCCTCTATAATTTAGAGAATGGTTTTTGTTTGTTGCACTAAGCATGTGTTTATGCACTAAACTATTCTCGAGAATTGGAACTTCATGAATTTGATTGTATCTTTATACTACTCATCATTAAATGCGGCCATAGTCCAATTGTATCTCTATGAATTGTTTGTAAAGAAAGGAATTATATAAATGCCCATGGATAAGCAATATAGGTGAATTGGACTCAAAAAGTACAATTAGCTGTAAAAGAGTATCAGGGTCAAGAGGCACTACAGTATGAGAACTAAAAGTAACTAATCACCAAGTACAAAAGAAAAGGTGGACATAGCATAAGGGAGTTAATATAAATCGAGTAAACGTCAAGCCATGGTATAACTTACAAAGTACTAATTAGCTTTGCAACAATCAGCATAGAGAGATGATCATGATAAGCACCATTTGGCAGAAACAAACAATATTTGTCCATCAACACAACTTCTATTTGTATGCCAGAGGGTGCAAACATATGGTATCCAGCAATAAATTTTAGTAGGCTCCATGCTTAAGGTGTCCATAAAATATTGTTAATGAATTTATTTTAGTAACATCAACAATTCCTTGACTTTAAATTCTTTGAGGCTAGGCTTTGTAATAAGTCTTGTATGCTCTTCTCTGTTGACTTGAAAATGATAAATCTTTTCTTATCTTTTTTGTTATAATATTCTTTATCCTTCATCATGTGCTCCTTACGGACAAAATTTTAAATTTCCCTTGTTATGAATTCTGTTTTCGTTCTGCTAGGGGTTTACACCATTGGATACAATTAATGTTGTTTATATTTTGTTTTGATTTTCTATTTTCAATGAGTACTCTTGACCTCCATAATATGTACATTATGGATAGTTTGATAGGTGTTATACCATTTTTTTTTGAGAATGTTCAACTTCTTACACCTTGGCCAAGTGCATCTCAATTTCACCATCGTCTGCTTCTGTTGTATTCAGAGTAAGTACTTGTTTAGCTGTACCATTATTTTTGAATACAAGAGGAAGACTTGGGCATCTCCAAATTCTGCTTGTTTACATGTTCATCACCATAGTTGTCAGCGGTGATTAATCAAATATATATATTTTTGTCTCTTCTGTGCAATGCTTATGATTGGGACACTTTGTAGCTTGTCTGTAGTGTGTTTGCCTTCTTAATATCTCATTTATTGTGATATTTCTCATATTATTGCCTCAGTTTCGACTAGCCAATTTATTAAAATTTAAACAGTATATGTAACATGAGTAATTAGTTCTGGAATAATCAAGTAACAATTGTTTTTAATTCTTTTTATGATAATTGGTGTTCTGTAATACAAAATCTTCCATCTGTTCTTGTATGTTCATCTCTTTCATATTCAAGTCTCTCATCTGTCATCACTTCTTAAGATATATTCTTAGCTAAGGTTGATTCCAAGTTCAGCTTTTGCTTCTTGGGTTCTAAATCATGTGTCCCTTTCTCCTTGACAGACTTGGTATCTTCACACTTCCTTTTCCACTTGTAAATTACAAGTAATCTTGGAAGGTTAATCTATAACTAGATCAGAATTTTTAAAATCTTGTTTTATTGCTAATTGCTGTTTGGGTTTGATGTGGGATGACATCTTGCTGTGAAATGGACACCACTGTAAAGCTATTTTGTATTACCCTAAGTTTTTGCCAATGTAAAGCTTAATGGTGGTGCATGTGTGTTCACAGTAAGAAATTAAGAATTATACATAAACATTCATATAGAAATTAGGACACATATTGTGAAGAAGATTTTATAGATGGAAGTACAATCTGTTGATTTCACTCCCATCACAGGTTAGAATTTTCTATCCAAGGTATAAGTATACTTACAAGTACGAAAGGGTTCAAGTTGGAATGTTGTGGTCATCAGAAGCAACATTCCATGTATGATTGGTATTAATATACTAATTTTACCCCTTAATAGTCGACATCTTCACAATTTTTTTCTTTCTTTATAACATAAAATCTTGTGCTTTATTATTACTATTAATATGATTGAAATTTGTTTGTGTTTTGGGGCACATTCTTGTCAAAATGCCACTTAATTTCTTAGGAATGAAAGGTTGAGTTCAACTTAAACTTAAATAATACAATTAACAATCCCATCGCTCAAAAGCATATGGAAGAGTGATCAGAATGTTAGTTGGTACCTGCAACAGGTATAGCCAATTCAGGCAGCTGTAATCATGTAACAGACAATACAGTATATCAGCCATAGTTGCAAGACTTGGCAAAAGTATTTACTTGGCAAGCCCGAAAAGTACGGTTTGGAAAAAACTCGGCAACTTAAAAAATTGCTTAAAATTCATTAAAAACCATTTTTTTTGCAAAATTCAATGATAAGATGCATCCAATGAGTCAATAAATGAGTACATAAAAGAAACAAGCTTAGTCTAGTTGTATTTGATTGATTTGAAAACAAATTGGGTACAAAATGGCTAAGCCTGAAACCCTGAAACCTTGAATTTGGCTAAGTCGCAAACCCTGAAACCCTGAAAAATTGGTTAAGTCTGAAATCTGATGGATCCTCCAAAATCTAGAATCTGCATGTTAAATCCCATGGATCTGGAACATATCTCAAACATCCTGACAGAATATTTCAAAATATTTTAAGTATAAGAAATTCATATTACTTAAATATATTTTGAAATATACTGTCTCGCCAAGTTTTTTCTCAATACTCGCCGAGTTTTTTAGAAAAACTCGGCAAAAACTCTGCGAGTTTTTTTCAAAAACTCGCCGCGTACAAATGCACCAAAAACTCGTTTCTGAAAACTGAAAAAGACTCGCGAGTTTTTAAAAACTCGGCGAGTTTTTGCTGAGTCTTGCATCTATGATATCAGCAATATATGACAGTCTTTGAATATTTAGAAAATTACAAAGGACATAGGCTATACAGCCTCAAAACTTCAACACAGGTATATTCAGATTAATAACAGAAGCTACCAGCCTATACGGGCTAGCAGACCTTTCACCACTTTCAGGACCTTGGAGAAATATATTCTCTGCTGCAAACACTCCAGTCTGTCCCAGGAAAAATAAAAGTTCTCCCTTTTACACCTTCATCAAATCGTCTCTACTACCCTATCGCCCCTCTTCATTCCTCTCTCTCTCTCTCTCAAAGATTTTGAATACCACAAAGAACTCTGGTGGGTCCCAGCAACAGGAGGCAGTGCCCAGAAAGACTAAACCCTTAATTTCCCTGTCCACACTCTCAACAAAGGATAGGAATTAGGATGAAGTGAAATTGTCCAGGAATGGGTAAGACCAAGTCTAGAAAGGAGACCAGCACAGCCAGAAAAATAGAAAGAACAACACTTAAATGGTAAGAAAACCTGTGCAAACTGAATCCCAACAATTAAGATATTGCCACAGATTCATATCTTGTCAAATTGCTTGCCAATCACTTCTGATAATGCATGAATACAATGTCAACATGCAAAAGTTGTGAATTCTCGAAGGAGAAGTCTTAAACTCTGTTCAATCAAAGGGAAACAACAGATTCGAAAACTTAGCCTATTTGAGTTGGGGTTAACCTGCTTTATAAAATTGTTCAATGATTTGGCATGCTGATTTTTGTCTTAAGCTTAATCTTTAGATTAAACTATTTTGTTACACAACATTGAGAATGGTATTTTCAAGTGTTTGTTCTTTTATATTTGGCCACGATAAAACTATTTTGTTACACAACATTGAGAATGGTATTTTCAAGTGTTTGTTCTTTTATATTTGGCCACGATACTATCCGACAGAATAGATCAAAGTGATGGCAAGTACTTTTCACCTCTTTTTCAATGTCCCCTCTATTTCTTATGATGTCCAATTATGTAGATCTTAATTTTTACATAGCTGAACCAATTGCAGTGCATTCATGTGGAGGATGAGATTTTCAACTGTTTGCCTTGGGTAGTATCTGGCTATGCTATCTAACAGCTTGAATCCTGATTGGAAACAAGTCTATGTGGCCTTTTTATGCATTGTGTGCCTTGTTTTCTTATTTGTTTCGTTCATACAGGACTAAGACCTTCGGATTTGTATGGCAAATTCACATGGAAAATTGAGAACTTCTCTCAAATTAGCAAAAGAGAGCTCCGAAGTAATGTGTTTGAAGTCGGTGGTTATAAATGGTAAATTCATTTTCCTTAGTTCATTATCTTCAAATAAACTTCACCATTATTAACAAATATGGAAGCAATTCATTCTTTAATTTATTTATTTTTCCGTAAATGCAGGTACATTTTAGTGTATCCCCAGGGTTGTGATGTCTGTAATCATCTCTCTCTTTTCCTCTGTGTTGCCGAATATGAGAAACTTTTGCCAGGTCTTGAATCCAATCTTCTTTTTGGCAGCTCTGTAGTAATTTCTGGATTTTGGAGTTCTTGTTTTCGAATAGTTTTAAATCATGAATGTGATTGCTCTAGTTTGGTCTAGAAATGTTATTTAACTATGGCTGCTCGGTTTGCAGGATGGAGTCATTTTGCACAATTCACAATTGCTGTTGTAAACAAAGATCCAAAGAAATCAAAATACTCAGGTGCGTTTCATGCCTTTGGTGGCTGTTTCTAGTGTAAAAGACTACGCAGACTCATTTTATTCTGACAAGGTCCATAAATGGATATTCACAGATACATTGCATCGCTTTTGTAAGAAGGAACATGATTGGGGGTGGAAAAAATTTATGGAGGTGTCAAAAGTTTTAGATGGTTTTACAATGGCCGATACACTTGTTATCAAGGCACAAGTTCAGGTTATCAGGTTTGCACATTGTTGGTGTAATCATGTTTAATCACTGTTAATAGGTTATGATAATCATGATGTTTTCTTTTCTGTGATCCATTTAATTACCTACTTCTGTTTTCTGTTCATTATCTTGAGAACAGAGAGGTGATCATCACATGGTTTTCTAAGTAGTGCTGCCGCATTTTCTATTAAATAAATCTTTTGTATTATGTTTTTCCCTAAGAATGTTTTGTTTTCCTTCATTTCTTAATGATTCTCGAGTTAATATCATTCATGATTGACAAATATAAATTTGTTTGCAAACTCTGTTGTGATTTATCTTGAATTAATATTTTTCATCTTTAGACATATTGATGAACCTTTAGGCAATATTTTAGCTTTGCCCAGAAATATAGAAATCATGGTACAGCCAAAGAATATATGCGAGTGATGAACTTTATTTCGTCTTTTTACTTTGGTTCCTTCTGCTGTTTAGCAAATTCTTTACTATTCAAGTATTTTCATTCTTGCATGATGCAGGGAAAATCCACACCGTCCTTTTCGTTGCCTTGACTGCCAATACAGAAGAGAGTTAGTTCGTGTATATATAACTAATGTTGAAGCAATTTGTAGACGGTTTGTGGAGGAGAAGCGGGAAAAGCTTGGGAAACTGAGAGAGGACACAGCGAAATGGTCAAGGTACTCTTGATTTAATTCTGTTCATTATACAGTACTATGGTGCCAAAAAAGTTAGCATAACAGATATTGTCATTTGGGTAACTGTAAATAGTGTTGTCTGGTAAGCAAAAAAGTAACAGCACACAGACTGTTACTCTAACATTGAGTACAGATCAATTTCTACCTTGTTTAAGTTTGAAGTTTGTGTTTTTTCTCTGCTTTAAATGGATGCTGGATTGGCTTGAGATTTTTGCAGTTTTCGCACTTTTTGGTTAGCGGTTGATGAAGATGAGCAGCGCCGCATGTCAAGAGAGAAAACAGATGTCATCCTTAAACAGGTTGTAAAGCGCTTTTTCAATGAAAAAGAAGTTACATCTACGTTAGTTATGGACGCTCTCTATAGTGGCTACAAAGCTCTTGAGTCTCAAAGTGCAAACAATAAGGGAAAAAGTAGAAGTATGGACCTGGAGGATATATCATCACCTGTTGTTTGTGTGGAGAAAGATGTGTTTGTGCTGGCTGATGATGTGTTGTCTTTGCTAGAAAGGGCTGCTACTGAACCATTGCCACCATTGAAGGATGACAAGGGCCCTCAAAATCGTACAAAGGTGAGGCAAAGAGTTTCGGGAAGTGGTTTTGTATAGGATATATCATGGATCGTGAGAAAGCTTGAATAATTAGTTCCATTATTTTTCCTTAATATCTAGGACCATCTTTATAGCACCTAACTTCATCAATGAAAGAACTATTTGCTAGGATTATTCTCTTTGACACTGTGACAGTTCATCAATTTGAACTGTAATTCTGCGACATGAATGGTTTAATGACTGCTGGGGCTTAGCATCAAATATTTAAGACATTTACAAACTAAGTCAGTGGTAAGTGTTGCATGCAACTTGTGGAAAAAAGAAGGATTTCCTGTTTCCCCTCTCCTTGCCTTTTTTGTCTGTTTAAAATATACATTGTTGCCAAGCTTTCACAAATCTTTTTCTCTAACTGAAGCGGTTCATTCATATGGCCCATGACACAGGAAGCTCAAGCATAGTATTTTTAGGTCAGAATAAACTATAAAATTTTGTCAGCCTCCTGGTAATGTTTTTAATTTTCATTAGCTGGAATGCAAACTTAAAAGCACTCTGTGCATCATTATCTAGGTGTTTAATACATCAGATTTGTATTTCTAGGACCTAATAATTTTCTGTACCACTGTAATTTTTGTTGGCCTACAGGAAAGGTTGCTTATAGCTTTCCACAGTTTTATCTTCTATATCACTGTCTTACACAAAGTGTTATGCAACTGTTAACTGGAAATTACTCTAATTTTCATAGCCAGACAGCTTTTATATGTTGTGACTTGGTGTAGGACTCATCAGTGCCATAGCAATCTTTGAGTCTGTGACTTAAGGCACAGCATGGCCAAATGTGAAATTTGATTCCCATTTATTCCATTCTAGTTTAGATCCTGTCTGAGTTTATTCCAAAGATAGTGGTAGGTTCTTGAGAATATTTAAGATCATTCTTATTTATTTTTAATAGAAGTTGAAACTATACTTCTCATCAGTTTTCCTTGACATGGAGTCCAAGATTTTATGCGAGGATCACCTTCCCATATGTTTAGAAAGATTCTCATTCTTCTCAGATCCATGTTTGGCTTTTGCAAAAAGCGGGGATTCCAATTGAATATATGATTTCAAAAAGGAGTCAGTTGTGCTGTTAATATTATTTCTTTTTATTTGATGCACTGTGTTGGGACATCTTTTTCCTGCTAAATGTAAGCATTGATTACTTTCCTAATGTATTACACTATTACAAGAGGATTATTTATAGATTCAGCTTATAAGTTGCTAATAGCCTGACATGTTCATGATTACAATAAAGTATTCTCTATATGCTTTCAAAAGAAAAGGACAAGGAGCAAAATATGGACAAAAACTTGACAGAATATAGCAAAAATGTTCGTGCCCCACAGAGCACTGTCACATGGAGAAAATTCAAGAGAAACAGTCACTCTGAGTGAAGAAAAACAAAACAGTTGCTGGTTTGGAACTTGGATGAATAAGGAAAACAGGCTTTCAAATCTGGAGTTTGACTGCAGAGTGATAAATAAAGAAACCTCGAAAGTTGTGATGAAGCCAAAATAACCGTCGACACACATCTCTTATGAAGGAAGAGGCAATGTATGTCATGGGCATGCTGATCTGCAATAAGGGACTGGAATGAACTGACGAAAGGCAGAGAGAAAAAATGCAATGCCAGATTGCAGTTGTATCATTGGAACTCCAAACTCTACACATTAAACCTGCAGTTTAAAAAAAATGCCCAAAACCCGCTTTTTTGATTTAAACTTGTTTAATACGTGATTCTTTAAAGGGGGCACTTTCTTTGTCAGGTTGAACCAGGTTAGACTGGGTGTTGAACAGGCCTTAATCACTCAGCTGTGTCATTCGGACTCAGCATGGCCTACAACGCAGGTGGCTTTTACTTGTGATTAACTGTGTGCAAATCACAGTTGTTGCTACTATGCCCCATACATTGAAACTGTGCTCAGAAAACATGCCCTTCAACCACCTTTGTTGGAAAAACAAAGGGGTAATAAACAGAACCATATTAAATGAGGAATTATTCATTGGTAGGCAAGGAGTCCCAAAAACCATCCACCAAACAAATAAGATATTTTTCAAAAAATTGGGCCATTTCTTTCTTTAAAAATTACCTTTAAGGTGCCCAATGATTAATTTCCATATTGGCCTTGCTTTATTTTTTCGATTAACAGATCACTTGGAGTTGAGCATATGCTTGTTCTAATTAATTTTTCTGGCATTTTCCTTTTCGTTCAAGTCCCTGAAATCGAAAAACGTATATAGAATAATTATCCTTATAATCATATCAAGTATTTTCAATTTTCTTGATGGTTACCACTCTCTTGATGAATGATTTTGCCTAGCTACACATTATACTTAACCTCCTCAAGAAAACCCTTGAGTTTTATTTCTTTTTAACAACCCCTTTATTGGCTAACCAATCCTTTGCTTTGTCAAATGTTTTTTTTCCCTTGTAAGAACCCCTATAACAATGGAAAATCTGTATTTCATCAAAATTCGATTCAAGTCTAGTGTCTCATTGATCAACCTGCTTAGCTTCCATTTTTTGGTACTGTCCTCTAAGTATAGTGCTTCTATGATTTTCCAGATCAATTGCTAGTTTGATTCCTTTTGCCAATCCTTTTGCTTGAGCCAAATTATTGGTGTTTAAACCTATGAAGCAGGGCTTGTAACAAATAACATTTCCTTCTGAATCTTTAATGGTGCAATCTGCCTCCACACATTGCCTTTAGAGGCATAATGAAAATTAAGCTTTTAGATCAATTGCTAGTTTTATTCCTTTTGCCAATCCTTTTTCTTGAGCCAAATTATTGTGGTTTAAACCTATGAAGCAGGGCTTCTAACAAATAACATTTCCTTTTGAATCTTTAATGGTGCAATCTGCCTCCCCAGATTGCCTTTAGAGGCACAATGAAAATTAAGCTTTGTTCAACCCTATGTTCTGAGTCTTGAAGAAAGGTAGACTCAATGTTGTTCACGATAACAAATTATGACCCAAGAGCTTATGATCTCTTGGAGCCAAGTCAGATTTGTTCCTATGCTTATGAAGTCACATAAATTCTCTTGTTGACCTTTTTGTTTCCATTTGGAAACCCTCTGCGGTTCTCATTGTTTTTAAAGATTATCCTGTTTTACTCCAACTACAACTTCAGAAGTGTTGAATGGATCGCCACAAAAATTTCTATGAATTAGACCTTGTATTCAAAGCCTAACTAGAAATATGTTATACAAGCTTATCAGATAGGATCCACCTCATGTTGAAGCCAATAAGCAAGCAATTCCAGATCTCCATGGAAAAGGAACAGTATGTCACAAATTGGAACACAAGCCATATCTTTACATTGTGTAATGCCACTAGACATAAGCTGGCAGCCCCATAACAAATAGTAAATACAATAAATGTGTAACAAAATTGACAACAATTTGTTTTTTATTAGGCACAACAATCTATCTATTATGTAGCAAACACAAACAACAATTAGACTTAATGACTAAACCAAATAAAATCCCAAGTTTATCTCTAAAGTTCACAATTTTATCTCTTCCAAGAGGTTTAGTCATTATGTTAGCAATCTACTCATTGGTAGGACAATAATAAAGACAAATGTTATTATTGACCAACTAGATGTAACGTGATGAAATGAAATATGATTTGTTCCGGCATGATAGACTGGATTCTTCACCATCTTGAGCACAATTTGATTGTCACAGAAAAGTGAGTCTGGTTTAGTTGTAGATCAACCAGTATTGTCTGCAACTGTACTAGATCACAACCTATGTTGATGCCTGACTTATATTCCTCTTCCGTGGAAGATAAAGCAATTGTATGTTGTAGCTTGCTCTACCAACAAACTACTCCGTGTCCAAGAGTAAAAACATAATTGGTTGTCGATTTTCGAGTATTCACTGATCCAACCCAATTGGATTTAGTATATTTGGATGGCGTGAAATTTACAGATTGTCAGTATAAGACCAAAGTTGAGTGCCCCTTTGACATATCAAAGCACTCATTTTGCAGCTTTCCAATGTCTTCTTTTGGCTTGGACATGAATCGGGAAAGACAACGCATTGCAAAACATAGGTCTGGTCGTGGTATTAAGATAAATCAAACTTCCTACCAACTGATGGTACACGGATTCGGTGACCGGTGGCAAATCCGTGTAAGCTGAGAGTTTAATCCCAATTTCCATAGGTGTAGATGCTGGATTACATTTTGTCGTCCTAAACTTTTCTAAAAGTGAGCATATTATGTTTCTACAAATAACTATGCAAAATAAAATTACAAAGTTATTTCTTGGAACATACTATGCTTATTAATATGGACTGTGGAAAAATCGTGACATTTTTTGAAGTGCTTTGGCATACTTTAAAAATATCATGATCAAGTTGTGAAAATTCTACATGTAAGCAGTAATGCTATAGTCCAAGATCTGTCATATAAAAACAGAACAAACCTTAGTTTTCCTTTGTTGAATACTCTTGGCCTTGGTCCCGGTGATGCCAAGTTCATCAGCACAGACAATCAAGATCGCTATGTCATCACCACTAATTTTAATGTAGGGATTGGGATCAAAATAACTTCTTTTGGAAACCAAATCTCTAAGATGTTGATCAATTTTATAATACTAGGCTCAGGAAGCCTGCTTAAGTCAGGTGGCTCTGGGGATGTGTCCTTGGGGTAAGACTCTTGTTTTTGAGAATGGGATTGAAATCTCCCCCCACCATCCTTGTGGGTGCCACCCCTTTGGGAGGATGCTTGGCGACACTTTGCTGTCCTTGGGGCAGCTAGGGGATGTGTTGAAATCCCTCAACTGTCATGGGGACAATAAGACATTCCAATGACTTGCAAAAATATAGTCATCAACTTGAAAAAAAATTAAACCTAAAACCTTAACCCTAAGCCTAAAAGGAGGGCCCACGAAGGCCCCCACCTTAAAAGACTTATAAATATACTAGCCCATGTTCTGTTGGAATCAGAAAAAGGGGAAGAGGAATTCGCTTGCAGTCTGTAGAAAAATAGTCATCTAACATGAAGAATTTGAGAAAACAAAAAAATTGCATGCGTCATGAAGGTGTCATTGGCCTTTGACCTTGCAAGGGGCATTGCCCCTTGATCCTGTTGGGGGCAACTGCCCCTAGAACCGTGCATTGTTTCTAAAAAGCAAAATATGAAAATAGTTTTTGGTTGTGTTGGATTAAATCTCGAGTAATTGAATTCCACTTATATTTTTGGTATGCCATATCAAATCTTGATTCTGAGTAATGCTACTATGGTTATAATCAAATGATGTAGGGTGTAAATATAGTGATCTTAGTGAAGATGCTTGGATTTCACACATGTACATTGGCAATGCAGCTTGTTGGAGACCTCTTTGTCAAATTCTATTCTAGAGTGAATCCCTTATTTGGGAACACGCTGAAGCTCCTGATTAATATTATTAAACGACCCATTCAAAATTTTGCTGGCATTGGTGTATGTACTTTTATTCATTTAATGAATAATGCTGGAGCTTGGTACTCTTTTTGCAAATGATGAATGGCAACAGGTTTTATCATTTTTGAAAACAACAATTGCAAAAACAGTGCATTTGCAAATATCATTTACAACACGGCTGACCTTGGGACATCAAACAATGCAAAAGATGATCCTACAAAGTCTAACAATGCAGTCTTGGTCAATGGTACAATTTCAACTTAAGATAATTGTGAAGAGTTTTTAAGGTAAGTTGTCTTTGATACAAAATGTTGTACATCAATACAACTTTGCATGCATTCCATGTACTTCTACTTATTTTGTTTACATAAATGATAAAGTGCAACTTATTTTACTATTTCTTGTAATTAAATTTTCAAATATTAATTTAACAGCCATGCACAAATTTTGAGAAAAAAATTGCTGTCCCTGAAACAGCCATGCACAAGTTTTGAAGACTTTGTGGAACATTGGCAAAGTCTCCATTCATGGCAGCTTCCTATTTTGGCTTTCCTTGGCCTCATCATATTGCTAGGTTCAAATGGCTATGAAAGAATAGAAGTATGCAAAATTTACTTGCTCATCATTTTGTACAAGTTGTGCCATGATCGTGTAGACCTGCCTTCCATTGTTTCTGGTAATTCATCCTTCCAAGCACCTCTCACCATGGTATAATACCATTTTCAAAATTTGGCATCCAACATCCCCATGAAGTTTGGGTATCACCTTGTTCTTCATTGGATGCCCCCCTCGAACTCGACCCCTCTATGTTCGTGGCTTTGAGCGTTGTTTTATTTTCACATCAGAACTTGTACCAAAATTATTAATAGCAATTTTCCATACTATGCAATCTGCAGATTTACCATCATCTAAGAAGAAAGACATGTTTGCATCTACAAATTAACAATAATTTTGTTTATAGAAACTTAAAGTAACCTGTATGCTTTGGATTGCTCACTATAGTGAACAAACACATACGGTCTGCCCTTTGCATCAAACTTCTCTTTTTTGCAGACATCCCTGCAAAAGCAATAGAATTAAAAAGACAAAAGCCACTTATTTATAGCGTACTTCTTGACCAAGCTTCCTCGGGAGTGATATTCTACAATGCTTTACAAGGACACTGGTTAAGGATGTTGATTGTTGTATTCATAGTTTCTGCCCAGTACCAATATGGTATATTTAAGCTGTGTAGCATGCACCCTGTTATCTCCATAACCGTCCTATTTGTCCATTCCACGACTCCATTTTGCTGTGGAGTGTATGGAGTAGTATACTGTTTGTGTTCACTATTCCTCTTGCATAATTCTTGACACCGTATGAGACAAACTTGCCTCCGTTATTAGATCGAAGAGCCTTTCTCTGCTTACTTGTTTGTTTCTCCGCCAAGCCTTTCCATGCTACAAAATGAGAAAAATATTTTGATTTACTTTTCAAAAAATAGACCCACATCATCAACCAACAAAAAGAAATGCTCTGCTCCAGACACAGTAGGTGTCTTCACTGATCATTAAAATCTGAATGTACCAGATCCAAGGCTCCTTTGGCATGCAAGCTTTATTAATATCAAATGGGTGTTGATGTTTTTTGCTTATTTGACATCCTGTACACATTCTAACTTTCTTGAATGGATGGAAGTCCATCAGCCATGTTAGTCTTACTAGGTACAGACATACTGATAATTTAGGTGTTGATACCTCTTGTGCCAAAATATATTGCTTTCTCCATTGCTGCTAGTGAATGGGCATGTTGACTTGGGATCAACACATTTTTACAATCCCTTCTCCCCAATACCAACTACCATCAACTTGTTATCATAAAGAGTTGTGAACATACATTTCTTGCCGTGATGTTTTATAGAATGGAAATGGAATCCTTTTATAGTCTACAATGTCCGGCAGCCTGATTTTGGGTCTACAGGTGGCTTATAACATATGAGACTACCTTATGCTCCCAGTATGCAGGAGGCACCTAACTGTGCTTCTAATATGAGGCATACATACCCTACCCCCTGCATGATTTGAACTTGTGACCGCTCTTTCAAGAGGGCAAGTTTTTCACCAACAGGCCGACTCAGGATTCTTTGTTGTTTCACTAATAAACAAAATATTTTTGTTAACGTTAGAAACACATATCAAAACATTCTTGAGAGTGTAACTTATAGTATTGTTCATTGTGACACAATCATCTCTACATCCTTTAACATAATGAGTCCAACCATCACCTAATGGAGTGGATTCACATCTACTCTTATCCTTAGTAAAAGGTACATACCTGTTTCAATGATATGTATATTGTCTAGATGCACTTGAATCAAAATACTAGGTTATGGACGCAATTGATTCATCATGTGATACAACAAACACAAATCCTTCTGTCACTTCTTGCTTATCAAAACTTTGAGCAATATTAGCTTTCTTGGATTTCCACTGGAGTGCCATGTTACTCTTTCTTTTCATATAACTTATCTTAAAATGCTCCAAACTCATTACAGTAAAAACATTTCCATTTTGATTTCTTGGATGTATTATTGCCTTTGAAGGAGTTATTTGATGAATTGGTAGTGTTGTGGTTGCCTTTGCCCTTGATTCGTGCACTGAATGTGCTCTCTACAATGTCTGAAGTTGACTCTTCCATCTGTTCCCACCTCTGCTTTTTCTTTTTGCAAAAGAAGTGTAGATAAGGTCTCTGTTACTGTTACAGGAATGTAAAATCTGAATATATTGATCAGAAGAGTCTATATTACAAGATACAGCGAAGTTGTTTAAATAGAATATACAAAGGCTAAAAATAGCCACAAAGGAAAAAAGCAGAAGAGATAAGAATTGACGAAGAGATAAGAATTGACCATTAGGAACTAACTAACTCTAGTTTAACACCCTCCCATAATGGTCAATCGGTCAACAACACCAAGATGCCCCCTAAATTTGATAAACTTATCCGGGCTCAGAGATTTGGTGAGAATATCGACAGTTTAGTCCTTTGTGGGAACATACTGCAACACAACAGAGCCATCTTCAACAAGCTGGTGAATAAAATGACAATGAAGATCAACATGCTTTGTCCACTCATGAAAGACAGGATTTCTGGGAAGTTTCAGCACCCCTTGATTGTCACAATATAGAGGTGAAGGGCCTGCTGGAGGCATATGTATGTTTGAAAGCATCCTTCGAAGCCAAATTGCCTCACAGGCGGCTTTAACCGCTCCCCTATATTTTGCTTATGTGGAGGAAAGAGCCACTGCCTATTGCTTCTTGCTGGTCCAAGTCACTGCATCTGTGTCCAAACTACAAACATATCCAGAGGTAGATTTTTTGTCATCCACAGAACCTGCCCAAGCTGAATATAGAAAACCGATCAGCTAAGGATCTTTGCACCTACCATATAGAATGCCAAAGTCAGAAGTGCCGTGCACATACCGCAACACACGCTTGGCTGCAACCCAGTGTTCAGTTTTAGGGGTTGTCATGAAGTGAGAGATGTAGCTGACTGCAAAACTAAGATCAGGTTGAGTGGCAGTGAGATAGATGAGGCTGCCCACTAATTGTCTAAATGCTGATTCATTTTCTATAGACAGTCTGAATTAGCAGAGTTTCAGACCTCTCTCCATTGGTGTAGAAGCCAGTTTGCAATCTGTCACCTGGAATTTTTCCAACAGGCTCCGAGCATATTTCGATTGAGAGAGAAAGATGCTGTCAGATTGCTGCCATACCTCAATACCGAGGCAATAATGCAAGAGGCCCAAGTTTGTCATGTCAAATGTGTGGCTGAGATCATGTTTGATCTGATGAATCAACAATTCGGAGCTACCAGTAATGATCAAGTCATCAACATACACAACAATGAGGAGTCTATCATCAGCATACTGATTGACATATAGTTTGGGATCAGAGGGACTCCGCTGAAAGCCACGATCAACAAGATACTGATCAATCTTGAGATACCATGCCCGTGGAGCCTGTTTGAGGCCATAGAGAGCTTTTACCAGTTTGCATACTTGATGTTCTTTCCCAGCAATCTTGAAGCCAAGAGGTTGCGTCATATAAACTTCTTCCTACAACTCTCCATTGAGGAAGGCACTTTTGACGTCCATTTGATGAACTTTCCACCCAAATTGAGCTGCCATAGCAAGAACAAGCCGAATGGTGCTCATTTTTGCTGTAGGAGCAAAAGTCTCCTCATAGTCAACACCTTCTTTTTGAGAGTAACCTTTGGCGACCAACCTAGCCTTATATTTATCAAGAGTCCCATCAGCCTTGTACTTGACTTTGTATACCCATTTGCAACCAACAGGTTTCTTCCCAGGAGGAAGATCAGACAAAACCCAAGTATTGTTCTTCAGAAGACTTTGGTGCTCAGCATCCATAGCCTGTTCCCACTTAGGTACACCTTGAGCCTCAGAATATGTTTGAGGTTCTGAAATGCTGTGAAGATTGGCCATGAGGGCAAAATTGACTGAATTTTGTTGCTTGCTCTTCTTCCGAGCAGATCTTCCTTCGAGAAGTTCATTATCATAAAGGTCACCAATGGTTTTGGCCCACCATTTTGGCCGGAGAGCAGATGAACCAACATCTGAAAGAGGGACTACAGAGTCATCATCTGAAGGTGCTGGAACAAGATCAGGAGGATCCAGAATATCCCGAGGAGAGTTGGATGGGGGAATACCAGGCTGAGATGCTGGCAAAACTGTAGAAGCCCTCCCATCAGATGAAGCTAGAGGAATGCAAACACCTAAATCTGAATCCGTCAAAGGTTGATCCTCAATAGGAATAGTAGAGAGCAAAAAAGGTCCAGTAGTCTCATCAACTACAACATCACGACTGAAGATAAGACAATCAGTGTCTACATCAATTAGTCTGTAAGCCTTATGATTTTCACTATAGCCAGTGAACATGAGTTTCTGGCTTTTGGAGTCCAGCTTAGTGCGCTTGACAGTTGGAATCCAAACATGAGCAGTGGGGCCAAAAACTTTCAGATGATTGATGCGAGGTTTACGTCCAGACCATGCTTCTTCAGGAGTCAGTTTTCTGACTGCATAGGTAGGAGATCGGTTCAGAAGATAGACAGTAGTGTAGACTGCTTCAGCCTAAAATTTCTTAGGAACACTTCGATGTTCTAGCATAGAACGTGCCATCTCTGTAATAGTGCGATTGCGACGCTCAACAACACCATTTTGCTGAGGTGTGTATGGGGTAGTCAGCGGACGTTTGATGCCATGGACCACACAGAAATGAATGAAGGAAGAGGAACAAAACTCCCCCCCATTATCAGACTGAAGAGTGACAATTGGGCAGTCGGATTCTTTTTCCACCAAGGCTTTGAACTGCTGAAATGTACTAAGTACATCAGATTTCTTTTTCAAGAAATACACCCACATTTTCCGGCTGAAGTCATCAACAAAAAGAAGAAAATATCGGCACCCAGTAACAGAAGGAGTGTTCATTGGTCCACATACATCAGTGTGAACCAACTGCAACACCTTGGATGCTCTCCATGTGTCACCATTGGAGAATGGAGTCCTATGTTGTTTGCCAGCCTGACATGTGTCGTAGACGCTAGGAAGTTGAGTCCGAATATCGGGAAGACCTCCGACCAGATTCTCCCGAGCTAACTGAGAGAGATATTGCATGTTGAGATGCCCATACCGCTGATGCCAGAGTGTACTTACAGAAGTGCTCCTGGCTGCCAAAGCTTGTTCTGAAAAATACCAGAATCCACTAGTCTATATAGACCATGATCCTCAATAGCCTGAGCAACAGTTGTGCGTGTCTCACGGTCCACTATGTTGCGTGAGTGCATGCTAAAGACAACATCCAGACGAGGTGAGTGTCGCATGATCTGACTGGCGGAGAGAAGGTTCAGCTCTATGCCAGGGACGAAGTATACGTCAAGAAATATTAACTTTCTCTGACTTGACTGTATCTACACGGTGCCTTTTCCGACAACCGTATACTCTTCGCCTCCTCCAAAGACGTCAGAGTCTCTGAAAGGCGTGTACTCTGTGAACCAGTTTGGCTAATGTGTGAAGTGACGGGAAGCACCTGAATCAATGTACCAGGCAGAAGATTTGATGTGATCTGCAGGGTGTTTAGCCATAAAAGCATAACACGCAGACTTCTTTTGTTGGGTAAAAGACACCAGCTTCATGCTTTTCGAGGCACAAAAAGCAAAACAGTAGGAAATGGAAAAAAACAAAGAAAGCCAGAAAATCTCAAGAACACAAGCAAACCCGAGCACGGGGGCACAGAACTCAAGGAGTAAAGACATTATAGTCAGGCTGAACTTAAAAGAAAAAAGTGCTTTAAGCACTTATCTACTTGAAAGGAAGGAGTTCACCAATGGGCAGAGTTGTGAGCCCCTAGAGACGTCGGCGGGAGAACACACATAGTCGTCAAGCGACCTCCGGAAATATGAGCAGTGGCGGTTGGGTGTTTGTGCCGGTCAAGAACTAGGAAAAAAATGAGCACCAGAAATGCCATCGATTGTGCCCTTGTGGCTTCGTCAGATCCAGCGCCACAAAAAAACAAGACAAGAGTTGTCAACTCTCACGGATCAAGACCTAGGCAGAGAAAAACCCGTCCCAAAAAATCAGAGCTGAGTCGTTGATCCTGTTGAGTAGATATAATTGAGTATACACAACTGAACCAGCAAGACAAAGAATCCAGCGCCTGAAAGAAATAGACCCCAAGAAAATTGCACAAATGAAAAAATTGCGATCACACGAATCAGAAAATCGCTCCAAGCAGAAATTGCGTGCTACAGATCCAATAGGTCGAAGGGCCTGATGGAATACGGAAAAAGGGTGAGAGACGAAAAAATCAAAATAACGAGTCTTGATCATATTGCTCTGATACCATGTTACTGTTACAGGAATGTCAAATCTGAATATATTGATCAGAAGAGTCTATATTACAAGATACAGCGAAGCTGTTTAAATAGAATATACAAAGGCTAAAAATAGCCACAAAGGAAAAAAGCAGAAGAGATAAGAATTGACGAAGAGATAAGAATTGACCATTAGGAACTAACTAACTCTAGTTGAACAGTCTCTGCATTTAGACATAAGGGATTCAGCAATTGAATTTGGGATGATGGCAAGCTTTGTAAGACCAAAGCAACCATATCTTCATCATCAACTAGTTTTTGAATATATGATATTTGATCACTAAGATCCTTCATTTGAACAAGTATTTGAAGATTAATCCTCCTTCCTGCAACATAGATAGAAATAAGAGATTCTGTAAATATAAGATCCATCTAGCTTTTGATGTTTGTTATTTGTTTTTAAGATTTTCCCACAGAGTTGGTGACCATGTAGCATTTTGAACCTCTGGTTTTTCTGCAACTGACAGCTTTAGAAACATTAAAGCTTCTATATGTCTTCTGTCAAAATCCTTTGGGGTCGACCAACCATTCTTGCTTCTTTGTTCAATATTATTTTGTCAAGGTCTCTATACTTACAAGTACTGAGTGTTTTTTGACTCTATAGATTGTAGTTTTTCCTGATCCATTTTCAAGGCTTGGGCAAAAACCAAGGCTAAAAAATTGGCCATTATAAACCACCAAAGACAGACTTTTTTACAAAAGTGACACCTTAAAACAAAGATCACAAATAATTTAATAGCTTCTATCCACCTGCTCTTCTGTTGGAATAAAGGTAAAGAAGTTAATAGCTTCGTGTCTTGTGACAGCTGGTTTTTGAATTCTTATCCCATCTGATTAGAGAAAATCTTTAAATCTCCACACTTCTAGTTTTAGCTGTTGTGAAAATTTTGGTGCTGCTGTTTCCCTTATTTAATCAAAATTGCCTGGATTTGTACCTCCAATTGATCTATTCCGCAAGGAGTATGTCATTTAGATTCTACAATGTCATTTAGATTCTCTTCTTGTAGAATTTCTTTCATGGGTTTTTATTTTTGAATAGTTGGTTGAATACCGGCCTTCTTGGCCAGCAATGTTTTCTTCCATCGAAATATATTTCTGTAGACTTCTCCATACCACTTGTTCAAACCTGAGTTTATATGTTTAGTGTTTGGACAAGGTGACTGTTCTAGTGCCCTCTAGTTGTAGAAGTTGTGTCCACCAATCCTCAATTATATTTTTAAAATCTGAATCATCCACATAAATGTGAATTTGAAAGGTCAGTTTTAAAACTTACTATGCATAAATTATAAATATTGGTGGCACTGAAAGACACTTTCCTGAAGACTTTGAACCAATAAAGCCATCCAATTATGCTGTTTCTTCAGAACCTAACAGATTTTATATAGGTTCCATAATATTGCTTGGTCCCCAAATAGAGAGGCCAGGCTTTGGATAGGAACTTCCAGGCATTTAGTTTCATGTAGGAACAGAATATTAAGAAACTCAATTTGAATTTGACTTTTAAGCAATCTCCTGTTTTCCGGGGCATTTAGCTCATGAGTATTTCACAAAGACTACCGTTGGAGATATCCTTGGCTATGCTGGAACCACCAGAGTCCCCTAACCCAAAAGTTGGGTAACTGATTTATCATTTATCTCTACCTTCAGCTATTAGAAATCACCCCCCTTCAATACACATTTTTTATTTATCTTAATCACCTTGTGTTGGTCTATTTTCCATCATTTTTGTTTTGGTATTTCTTCTGCCTTCTTTCCAGTGTTTGCTTGTCTGAGATCAGTTCTTTTTTTGAGTTAGGTCTTCTGAAGATGTATCTGATCCTGTTTCATTTGCTTGTAGTTCCTTTACCTTAATCCCTTTTTTGGATTGATAGCCAGAGCTGCTGAATTAGGTTATGGATTGGATTTGGGATCCTCTTTTGGTTGTTCTAACAAGATTTGAAATTATCTGCATTAGAACCTGAGAGTTTGTGTCATATTTTACATTTTTGTGGGGTTGTTTTGGATGGTTTCATCTGTTTAATTTTGACTTTTGGAAAATCTTAAAGATTTTCTTGTTCATTTGGTCTCAATGGGCAATCCCTACACAGATGACCATGCTTATGGGAAACCTGACATCTAAATGGAAGGTTCTCAAAATCTATTGTTAGCTCCCAAAGAGGGCATACGACTTTTTTTAAGGTATGATTTTTTTGGCAAGGGTTTGATCAAATCAAGTTGCCTCCATATCTTAGCAAAGGTGAGCAGACGTGCTTATCCACGGTGCCCGGATTCTCTCCAGATGGGCTTTAACTTGGTTCTAACAGGAAATCCTACAGAGTTATAGACACAATCATGCTGGCATTTTGTCTGGAAAATCTTGTTTGAAATAGAAAATATGGGCTATGGCTACATGAATAGCCTCGTGTTTCCATAAAACCTGGATTTGCCCTCGACTACAACTGCTATGATCTCATCCTGCACAAAAATAGCTAGAAAGTATCCTTTAGGACACATCATAATTTCAAATCGTCCTTGAACTATCCATTTCTCCTTCCAAGCTATAATTTCTTTCTCTTTTAACCGTGCATCATTTACTTACAAATTAGAAATTTACAAGGAAGGATATGAGACTCATGGGAAACAACTTCCTTAATCAATTCGATCATCGGCTCATTTTCTTATGCTTTGAAGAACCCAATTGCTGTAAAGACTCCTAATGGTCCATTCCAATCATAAGTTTGAAGGACATTGGGTGTCATAATAGTCCTATTTTGTGTACCCACTAACTTGTTGATGTTTGTTTTTAGACAAGTCAACAATAGAGTAAAACACTAGAGTATCCCACTCTCTCTTGAATACAGCTCTTCAAAGGCTGAACTATGTGATCCGGTGAAGTAACTCCAAGGTTCCTTTTATAATGCATGATGGGTTAACTCAGTGATTACATGTGATCTTGCTGATAATCACAAAGGGACTTACGCAGACTCTTCTCCTTTCATTAGCTTGTTCCTCCTTCGGTGTGGATAAAGTATATACAAGGTCTCAATAATGAAGAAAAATAAACAAAGTTAAGGGTTCAGAAAGCTAATCTAAGGTCAATGAGGCAATGATGAGGTATTAAACAGACAAACTCCTGATTTAACCTAATTTCACTTCGCCAAGGATGCCTACAACTACATGAAGTTGGTGCAATCTCCTAAGGTTACGCGAATGGTTTTCAAATCATGATGTTTCATATGAGCACTCATTGAATGACGCAGCTCAAACAAGCATCCATAATCGAACTTAAGCAAATGATAGCTCAGACTAGCTTTACACAACACTTCACCGGCGATGAATGTTAAAAGCATGAGCTAGGAGTTGATCAAATATTCAATACAACATGCATAACATCAATGAACTTCTCCATCAAGATACAGGAAACCATGTTATTCCACAAGATAACACTTAAACACCAAGTGAACTCCAATGTTCTTTGCATTAATCTTGAGATTTATTTACAACAATCTTCAAGTCCTCTTAGAGAATTTCGAGAGTCTCTCTTATTCTATTCCTACTTTCCTACCAACTGAACTACTTTACAAATGAGGCAACAAGGCCTTTATATAGAAGCCCAAATTACAATGAATGGCTTAGATAAATTCGATAGCCAAGGGCTTAGATCGTGCCACCTCAGTAGGTAGTTACAACAACTTTCTATTTTTAGTACAAAAAGGAGGCAATGAAGGCACGTTTTCCAATGTGATAAGGATAAGGTGAAATCATTTAAAACATCCTCCACATATGAATCCCTTTGGCTTCTTTCATTAAATGATACATTTAATGCCATTGAAATGATTGTGGCTGATTGTGATTGGATAATGACGTGTACATGCCACATAGGTGCCACCTTAGCAACTTTGATGGATTCCCAACTTGCATCATCTTGTATGTGATGTCTTCGATGTCATTACTCTTGATACTTGAACACTTGAGATGTCTGGGAATGTATCTTGTTGATCTTGCCTTGTTGATTCTTCTTGTAAACTGGATGAGCATGATGCATGTTGCTTCATTTGACTAACTTCACGATTCTTTCTTCTTCTTGTAGGTAAGTTGATATGATGATCTTCTTTGATGATGCTCCTTCTTGAAGAGTGAGTAATAGAGATATGATGATGATGATGCTTCCTTCATGTAAGAGTAGGAGACTCTCTTGGACTTGAAAATTGTAAAGGCTTGAAGCTTAGATGGATGAATGCCTTTGGAAGTTTCAATGAAGTGTTCCAACTCGATGATCTTAACATGAGGCCATCGATATTGAAGTAGTGTACTTGCCAGTGTCCTTGAACTTGATGTAGATCTAACATGATATCATTGATGTAGAAGATTTGAGGTATAATCCTTTAGAGTAGTGTTCCCTCTGCAACTTGAAGGTGACTTCAGATGCTTGTCCTTGATGATCATGATGTAGTTGATGACATGCTTCCATGAAGATGATCTTGAAGTAATCTCCTTTAGAGTGTAGGTATTTGATGATAACATCTCCATCAGATGTAGAAAGAGACTTGAATACTGGATGAGTACTTGAAGTTTTATAGAAGTCTCTGGAATGCTTAATGATATGAAGATCCTTTGGAGCAGCTACATGAGGTTCTTCTTTGAAGGTTGAAAGAACTTGAAGTAAAATGGATGAATGTCTTTACTTGATGTAGAAGTTGATGAAGTGATATTGCATGATGACCTTCGAAGTGACCCTTCGGAATGTAGATGATAACACCTTCTTTGGATGTGGAGTAGATGACCTCTCAAGGATACTTGAAGCTTGATAAATCTTTGAAGATTGGGAGAACTTGACTTGAAGCTTGGATGAGTGAATGCCTTGTCTTTGAACATGATGCCACTTGATGAAGAGTTCAAGTAGATTGATGAAGAAACCAGCTGATACTTGAAGTGATGTAGATCTCTTGGAATGATGCTTCCTGGAAGATGATCTTGAATGAAGTAGAATATATAAAATGCTCCAACTTAATGATAACACCTTCTTTATGATGGAACAGCTACTTGATGACTTTTCCTTGAAGATGATCTTGAAGTATTCCTTAGAGCAGCCACTTGAGGTTTCCTTGAAGTAGAGTGGATGCCTTCGGAAAGTCTTGATGAAGATGATGTCCTTTGGATGGATGTTTTCTTGTCTTCCCTTCTAGCATGAAGGTGATTCCAGCCCTTAGCTCCTTTGATCATTCCTTAACTTCATCCCTATTGCTGCAACACAAATAAAGAAACAGCATCAATTCCTTGATAATACTTGATTTATAACACATAAAAATCACTTCATGCATTTCCAAGCTAAGCGCATTAGATGCCAAATTAGATCTTTGCTTAAAATTTCACTCTAAACCACTATTTTTAATCCTTAAGGAGAGCGCATTAGTTAGCAATTTCATCTTCCGGTTAGAATTTCATCTCAAACGATCAATAAAGACCTCCCTATCTAGGCACATTGGTTAAGGATTTTGGATTCTCCTTGAAAAAGTCTTTGAAATTTGTATTGAACCCTTTCCTTCCTCAAGCACATTAGATAAGATTTTTGAAATCTCCTTCAAAGTGTATCAAAGCCTTCCCACATGTGGCGCAGCGGTTGAGAGGTTTGATTTCTTCTTGATCTTTTTTTACAAACCTGAATTCTTCTCCTCCTTCTAGGCGCATTGGATGGGGACTTCAAGATCTTCCTGAAAATGTATATTATATTCTTGCAAATTAGTCTTGAATCACTTCTAACTTGGTCGCTTTGGTTGAGGGTTTTGAAATCCCCTTGTATTGAGCGCATTGGATCAAGGGTGTTGAATCTTCCTTAAAACCTTACCCTCTCCCTCACTTTTGGCGCACCGGTTGAGGCGTAAGAGATCTCCCTTCTAGGTTTAGCGCATTGGATGCCTATTTTGATTGCTTCTTGTTTTTAACCTTAAAATGAACTTCTTTCCTCTGTCGCGTTGGATGAGGGTTGTGATATCCTCTGGAAACATTATAAGACCTGCACTTAACACTTAGAAGCTGCCTCTCCATCTTGGCGCATTGCTTCAAGATTTCAAATCCTCTGGAAAGGTGTTGAGCACATTAGATCAAGGTTGTTGAATTCCCCTTTGATTTGCCTCTAAAATCTTGGACTAGACCACCCTATCTAGTGGTGCATTGGTTGAGGTCTTCAAGATCCTCTAGAAACAATATGAAATTTACAGTTTGACCCTTAGAAACTGCCTATCATCCATCTTGGCGCATTGGTTAGCCCTTTAGAATTCTTCTACCTTATCCCTCCACAAGGGTGCAATATTTGAAATATTCTAAAACTAGCACAATGGATCATAAGTTGGCACAATGGATAAGGGTCAAGAGATCTCCTTTTACATGTGGCGGGTTAGATCAAAGTCTTGAAATCTTCCCTCATCTCCCTTTGGCGCAGTAGTTGCCTATATTGAGATCTTCATCCTATCTCCCCCCTTTGGCGCATTGGTTCAAGTATTTGGAATCCTCTAGAGTGAGGCGCATTAGTTGGGGTGTTTGGAATCCTCTACTTTATCCCTCCACAAGGGCACATTGGATCAAGGATTCGATTTCCTCTTCACTTTTCCTTTCAAAACTCAACTTTACTCTCATCTACAAGGTGGCGCAATGGATCAACATTTTGATTTCCTCTAGAAATTCGCTCTGAGACTTGACTTTGTATTCCTCTTGAAGTGGTCGCAGTGGATTGAGAGTTGAAAAACTTCTGAGTGTTGGCGCATTAGATCAAGAAGGAGAATTCCTCTGGATTTTCGCATTGGATAGGCATTTCAAAATCCTCTTGAACTTGCTTTGATCCAACTTTTTCATTCTCAAGGGGCTGGCGCATTAGATGAAGAAGGGGAATTCCTCATCAAAATGGCACTTGAAACTTGAAACTCTCCTCATACAACATGGGCGCATTGCTTCAAGGTGTTAAGATCCTCTAAAATTCCACTCATTTTTGCCTCACTTTACCTTCCAAAATGGCGCTTTGGCTTGGGTGCATTGGATCAAGCGCAAGAGATCCACATCTTGTTCTCTAATTGAAAGCGCCCTTCATCACGATTTTGCGCCACTTTGATATCCCGTCGCATTGGATCAACTTTTTGAATCCTCTGGAGCAGTTAGGCGTTTTTCAGGGTCCTTGAGGGTAAAGGTATATTGAAAAATATATTATACTTTAAATATTTTTCAATATACCTTTCAGGATGTTTGAGATAGGTCTCGAATTCACCGGATTTAACATGCAAAATCTAGAATTTGGAGGATTCACCAGATTTCAGACTTAGTCAATTTTTCAGGATTTTCAGGACTTCAGGCTACCAGACTTAGTCACTTTCAGGGTCTCAAACATACTTCAGGATTGATCTCAATGTTCATGAACTGGATGGAATTTGATCAAGACTCTTCATTACTGCAAGTTTATGTACCAGATGAGACCTCCAGTTATAAAGCAAAACTTCTAGGAGAGGGACTTCTTGTTGGATTGGCAGAGGAAACGGACCTAAGGCATCATCAAAACTTAAATGCAAAACACAGGAGCTCAAAAAAAAAAGGGGGTCCCCATTTGCAATGGGGCGATGTGTGATTTGGTCACAACAGGTAGCTAATCTCTGCCTGCTCTGCCTTTGCTCTACTCTTTGAAGAGTCTGTTTTGGAAGGTCTGTGTTGTGTGGAGGACTAGTCCAAATTTATGGTATTGTCATCCTAGGAGGAAATCTCTGCAATTTATGGAAACATTACTACATAGCCATAAGGAACATGGGGAAAACATTTGGTCCGTAATATGGGTATGCTCGACCCCTCCCTCCACAGGGTGCTATGATGAATGTAGGGTTGGGCTTAGGTCCATGGATTGCCATGAGTTTGACCCCTACCTTGAGATGTCCCTAAGGCTATCTCAGAAAACACGTGATAAAAAAATGTTGAGAGTAAGCATTAGCTTGTAGAGAATAGGAGGTGGTCTTGAGTCCTTCAAATGGCTACACTTGACCCCCTCCTCATATGAACTGCCATGAGTTCGACCCGTATCTCCAGTTGTCCCCATGGCTATTATAAGTTTCTCAAGAGCCCATAGAAATAGAACTTGGACACGTGGTGTAATTCTCTATATTTACCACTGCCTTTGGGACTTTGTAAACTTTTTCTTTACTGTGCCATACATTTGAATTTTACTGTAGACAATCTTTCAGAAATCTGAAAGTATTAGCGAAGAAACCCTACAGTAGGAAGTTGGAGATCTGAAGCGAAATGTAACTGTGCAATCCCCTCCAGAAAGAAAGAAGCATTATGATAATAGCTGTAGATTTAAATTTAACAGCATTAGATTCAAAGAATGAAACAACAATTTCAGCAACAACACAAGAAACATTATGAAAATAGCTGCAGATTTAGATTTAACAGCATTAAATTCAATCAGTGAAACGACAATTTCAGCAACATCACTACCAAGCAACTTAGTGATAGTTTATTTTAGCAACCGACAAGCCTTGGGAGTTGGCATTATCAGCGGTAAGCTGAATACCATAGAAATAATAAAACCACATGTAATGTAGAAAAGCCTTCTCCTGAAGGTATGGATGCTAACTTAGGCCCAAAATATCTAAGGGCAGCATGGATGTTATATTTGGTCACCGAGAGGTATCCCCAAAACTATCATTGCATTCACCAAGACACTTTTGCTCTTTAACACTAGGAGCCTATGTATAGCTAATAACCCACTTAAGCTCATTTGTCCTTTGAATGTGGGATAATCAGATTTTTATTAAGGAAGTATGTTTAACTAACAAAATGTACAATCGATAAGTATTAATTAAAAATTGAATGGATCTAAAAATTCATAACAGAAACACAATAAATGTCTAAACGGACACAGAGAATTCCTATACGGAAACATTGGTGCCAGTAATTAATGATGAAGCAAATTGTTGTAAAGCGTCGTAAAGCATCGTGATATTCCTTTTCATTTCTTCTTTCAATGTTGTGCTTGCATAGAACATCATTCTTGTTCCAAATTGCTGACTTTTGGGTCACAGTGCCTCCTCTAAATAGAACTCATCTTCCATGAACAATAAAGCAGAAAGGAATTTGTTGGACTATTAACTTTGGCTATTTGAGCAAGGAGACCAAATTAGAAAACCTACGAGAAATGGTGTCTATGCATCTTTTGGATGGCCAACCTTGATTTCTCTGAGAGCCCTGTGCCTTGAAAACCTACTTGGCATGCTCCACAAGCTTCTTAGAGATTTCATAAAGGCTGCTGAGTTCTTCTTTGCAGTTCTGTTGGCACAACTTGTTCCAACTTTATCCTCAGACTTAAGTAAATCCATGTGAAGGTGGGGTCAAGCAGCTCTGGTTTGAAGCTCTATACGAAAGGAGTTGCTAGGTAGGTGAGAGCACCCCGCATCTTATGTGATTCTATGAAAATTAGCACTCTACTTACTCCATCTTTCAAAAAGAGGCTCCCTGCTGTCCTGGGTTTCATGCAAAATCATGTTATGGTGGGGTCTAGTTCTTCTGTTTTGCAGCTCTATGTCAAAGGAGTTTGGTGGTAGCACTCAGCTTCATAGTCCTTAGTTGCGGGGTTATGTGTATTTGTGCAAATATTAGCACTTTGATTACTACATCATCTTAGAAGAGATTCCCCCCGCCCTCCTAGGCTTCATGCAAAAATTCATGCAATGGTGAGGTTTATTTGCTTGGTTTTGAGGCTCTATACCAAATGAGTCACTTCATAGTCCTTGGTTCTGGCATCATATATTTTGCTGCAAATATTAGCACTTTTCTTACCACATTAATTTTCAGTTTCTCTTGATATTCTATGAACAATGGGACTCTGATATTTGATTTTGTGTATTTGAGGGTCCATTTGGCCCCAACAAACGGCAAAGAGAATGGGTTGCTGGTTAGAAGGAAAGGTTACTGAAAGCACTTGAATAGGTTTGGCACCATTGTAGGCAATTGTATTTTGTTGCATTTCATCCAAAATTTTACTTGCAATCTTTCAGTGAATTTTAACATTCCATACTATATCTCTTTGTTTTACTGCACCTAGAATTTTAATAATCCCAATATGAAATGGCTTTGATGGTTCTTTATAATTTTTGTGTTGCTTCAATTTTTCTGAGGGAATTGTTGTTTATACAAGTAATATGTTAAATAATTTATGTTTCCATGGGCTTTTTTTAGCTAGATTTAACTTTTTTTTGGGAGATTTGACCTGTGTGAGATTAAGTCATTACAAGATTACCTCCTTGAGTAGTCATTACACAGTGACATTTTTCCTGATGTATGTTGGCAATAATCACAAGTCAAGGGCACATGTAGTGCACAAGCACCTCACAGTATTTGTTAGTACGGGGGCGGGGTGCATGAGTAGGGGATGAACAATGAATCTTCTCGTCCTCCAGTCTCTTTCCTCATTGACAAAGCTTTTGGGACATGTAATGCCTTTTCAGTAGTATGTTCTTAATATTCTTATTTGTACTATGTGCAGGATGGAGGTTCGGGTGACGATTTTGGTAGGGATTCTGTTGATTGTGATGAAAAATGTCTCACAGAGTTAGGGAGAAGAACTGTTGAAATGTTTGTGCTAGCACACCTCTACAGGTATTTCAGCTTGAATTTCAAATTTTTTAAGGATACTGGCATTTGAACTTAGTTACTTGGATTAGAAACATATAACATTTGTGCTCATAGAAACTGCTTCGCTTGTGTTGTAGAGCTCTGCAACTCCAGCTTTCTAGTGCTTTTATCATTGGTTATTGGCAAAGTCAAGTGTTCCTGTACTGATATACTTGCAGCTTTGAACTCAATAACATGATAGCTTTTTTTTTTCCCATCTGTCATAGATACCTGCTATAATTGAATATACGTTTGTATGAGGATTATTGGTTATATCACACTGCAGATAATGTACATGGTAATTGTAGGCAGTACCTGTTTTATATGTTTCAATCATCAAACCTTACAATTTTGTTACAATGCTGAAAGGATGCAACTGGTCCACATTTCTTGTCCAAATTAAAGATGAGATAGTGTAGCCGACAAGAACACTGCACAGGTTAGAATGGTGAAAGTTGACTTGAGTATATCTGCTTTACGGCCCTCGAACTCCAGAAAGCCTTTATGAATATGATCTGCCGCCATGTTCTTTGATGCATTCTGGTTCTTCAATGCAATGTTATAATGGAAGGCTTATAAGGGCAGTCCCAAAGCTGCTGCTGCTCCTGCTCCCTTCCCATTCGGTATGGCGATGGGCCCAACTTTTGAAGGGCCTGGTAACATAGGCTTTTTCCTTTCTCAGTAGAAAGTCAGTATTGTCCAGACGCACCCACAGGGTACCCAGGATGGCAAGGCCGTGCCCTGGCCGTTCCAAAGCTCCTTCCACTCCTGCTTCCCATTTGGTACAGTGCTGTGCTCAATTTTTGACGGACCCGGTAACATAGGCGTTTTCCTTTATCAGTAGAAAGTCAGAATTTTCCTATTGAATTGCAGTCCTGTTGAAACATTTTTTATGACCAAATTATGAATGGCTTGGACTTTAATTTCTTCGAGCTCAGCTTTATAGCCTGCTGCTGCTGTTATCTTGCTTTTTGCCCCTCCTTGCTCTTCCTTTTTGTGGTATCTCCACCTGGCGTTTCTCTCCTCTTGTTGGATTTTTTAACTCCCCTTGCTCCCCAGCATTCCTTTCTCCATGTCTCCAATTTCTTTCCACTACAATTTCTCTATATGCTTTTGAACACGGCACTGCTTATGGTCATTGCCAGATTTTTATAGTAATAATGCCATGCTTCATTTGTCCCTCCATATTCCATTATTGCATCATGAACCTCCAGTACTATCTGATAATACTTGCTCTGAGGAATGCAATTGGGATTTATTGTACAAGCAATACCATGTTAACTATGATCTATTGTTGATAGGATGTGCAGATATTGTCCTGAATGGTAGAAAAATCCCATGTCAAGCTAGTTACGTCAAATCCATCACTCTCCATCTACAACATCTCTTATCTAAGAGGCTGTAGGAAAAACATATTCATGAAATATAAATTAAAATACATTAAGAGAATAAAATTTTGAAACCTAAGCCTTGAGCTTGGTTTATGGATTGAGTTTGGTTTATGGATTGAATTTATCTTCCTTTAAATTATCTTCTACTTCTCCTAGGTCCATAGGATAATAGCCCCTGTTCTGCTTGTCAAATTGATTTCCTTCTTGACCATGAAAGAAACTTATTTATTTGAATTCCAGAGGCAACAAGAGAAGGGAATCTGAGAATCAGTGTTCGGTTTCAAATTCAGACCCTCAGTCATAGCCAAACTTTTTGATTACTATTCCAGAGTCATATTCCACCATTAATTTTTTACCTTTCCTCTGCGTTGTGACATTGTTAAATCTCTGTAAAACTTTTGTTGTGCATTTAAAACTTTTGGATTTCCTTTGCAGTGTTTTAAAATGCCTCGTTAGCCTGCAACTCTTTGGTTATTGCGAACTTCATGAAGGTAGATTTTAATGAAACACCTTTAATAGTGAGGCAAATATTCAATGGCAGTCTTAGCATGAAATGCCTGAGTTTGGTGGCATGTGCCAAATATGAAAACTAATGAAAAAAGGGAAAGCAACAGAAGAAGTTCGAAATCTGAAATCCTTTTTCCCCCTTTAGAGACTGTGATCTGAAAAATGCTTGAAATGTGTGTCACTTTGAAACAAGAATGATACAGGGTGTTTTACTATAGGATCTTGTAAATGGAAATAATAATATATTTTCTTTTTGTTATTGTTCATATTAGATTACAAGATAAAAAGTTAACTGAACAGTGAACATTTCCTTATGAAAACAGTTAAAACAGAAAAAATACATGTCTATAAACTTAAATATCAACACATATACAACCATTATAATTTTAGCTTACCAGAGGAAAACAAGAAATTGGAATAAACAATAAATGATCTGGAATAGAGAAACTTACATTATGAATATGAAAATAAGCAAAAGAAAAGAAAATTGCTCAAAGAATGGAATGTAATAATTGATAAAAACTATTAGTTGCTTTTGAGGTTGAAATTTTTGCGAACAGATTGAAATCTGCACTCGATTGTTAAAATGTTTTGCCCAATGTCTTATATATTTTCTCTGTTCTATCCATGGTACTCTGAACTGTGCAACCTGGGATGACAATAGCATACTATAGTACGGCTGTGATCTAATGCAAAAAGTAGTCACATGCTACAAAATCTTCGAAAGGACTAGAACATGACAACAAAGGACAAAGAGGGATAGAATTGGTTGGAGAGGGTGAATCATTACCCTTGATGAATGAATTCAATTCTAAAGCATATTGTTCTTGTGAGGCATCTTTATAGATAGACATGAATTGGAAAACATGCAATTCCACCTTTACAAAAGATCTATGTTTAATGAAACAATAAACTTTAACCATCTCTCTTATTAAACATCTTATCTTCACATGGACAACAGTAATGCGCTATAACCACCAAGATGTTTGCAGCAACAATTAATGGGGATTTTTCTTTTAGCAGATAGTTTAAGTAGATATTTTTGTGAATCGATTGATTCTGACAGTGCAATTATTTCAAGCTGCTATCTTGAATTGGGTATATCCAAAATTACAAAGGCTTCAAGCAAATTTTGCACTCAAATTTCAACAATAATTCTTACAATTATAAGCATTTATATTCCTTGCTCTTCTTCTCACAGAACCATTATCTACAACAAGGAAATTATCATATCAATACAGCTTGGGAATGATAATGTGTCATTTGATAGATTGGGTTATGGACAGTCATACCAAGAACATGGCGGCCAAAAATGAACTCATTTTGTTTATTAATTACAAGGGTTTTTCAAATAAATGGCAGGGTTCCCATCAGATCCAAGTTTTCTATTGCTGCTTTTATCATAATGACAACTGCTGTTGTTTAGACTGTCCTCCAGTTATACCATCTGTGTCCATAATAGCTTTGCTCATTATTATTTTCTACCCATGGCAAACACAGTAATACGGTGTCTTACAACTCAAACATTCTATCTTTGCTATTTGACAAATTTAAACTTAATAAGAGACATGATATTTCCACAGTCCATGTAGTAATAGAGAATGCTTCTAGTCATAGAGAATGCAAAACACTTGCACAGTTTTTTACTTACACAACTTATCATCTCTATTCAAACGCCCGGCATGTTCCCTTTTGACAACGTGGTTCTGCTTTTTTCTGGAAACACAACTCAATGACATCTATCTACTCCTCTCTGGCCATCCCCCTGCCACAGAAACATATGCATATTATGAGCTTCTTCATTACTATGGGACTTACATTGGCCTTGGATTTTAGTGGTGATTCTAGAGGAAGGGCCTTGCTTCCTTGTAGAATCCCCCAGCTCGTCCCTCCTGGTCTTCAACACTCCCCGATGAGCACTATTGGATCTTGTATTGTTCCTCTCACAGTGATTGACAATGACACCAATGACACTCCCATTTTAGGCGCGGATAGAGATATTCGATAAGACTTGTCTCCTATCTCTCCAGTCCTCCTCAGCTTATGCTCTTTGAGGATCTTGCCTCCCCTACTTGGCTATTTGTATTGGTTTCTTGACCACGTGTTTGTGGGCCGCAGCTGCATAATTTTTTTGTTTTTATTCCTTACCCTTTTTGGGCCTCTGTAGGATTTTCTCTTCCTAGAATTTTCTATTGTAATATGATGTACTCTCGAGTCACATTGACCTACTGTTGTCACCTGTGGACATCAATATAATTTCTTTCTAAATTTGAACTTACGATCTTACTGAACACCATGCCTACTTCATATGTTTGCTCCTTTTCTGATCACACTGTTTGTTATCATGATGTATATCCTCGTAACCTGACAGCATATCAGCTTCATGGGGAATTTACAAGGATGGTAGAGGGTGCCTCAATTTAGTAGAGCAAGGAGGACATTAACATCATGGGTAATGAACAGAACATATATATACATTACAGCAGCTCAATAGGGCATTCTACCTCCATCACACACGACAATATAAACTTATACATACAACTAACTCAACAAGCCAATCAGTCAAGGGAAGACATCTAGGGAAGAGACACCCAACTTCAGAAGGAAATTCTAGTTGCATTTGGTGATTTGTGAGAGGTGGCTGGGAAAATCCAGACAAATCTCATTGGTTTTCAAAAGAGTTTCTAACTTTAATGGATAACCACCCCTGATTGTTTTGAGATTCAGCAGATAAGTGACTTTTGGTGGAAGCATGTGTGTGGTCAAAGAAATTCGCTTGTCAATTGACAGGAATTCCATAGATGTTTGCTTTGTCCAAAATGCAATTGGACATTAATACAATCCTGTTATCCAAACATTGAATGGGCATAATAGCATGGGGTTTTCGTCTGCCTTCCTACCATGGACAGAGTTTAATAACTGATTAGTTCTGCAGGGTTGATTTCTATGTTTTCAAGAATCTCTGGTCTGTTTCTTGCATCTTTGGATCTCACTGTTTATCATGTGATCTTTTGTTTCTTTATTGACTTCATGGGCTGCTTGTTATCATCCAAAAGCTTGTAGTTTTGACTGATGTAATTCAAGGCTTTATCTGGGGGAAGCTGCTCTTTGTATTACCAACTACAGTAAGATTTTTTGATTAATATGAATTACGGTTACCCAATCATTAAAAAAAAAGAAGAGAGGGAAAAACTCTTCTTGCAAGGACAGCATTGAACTCTGTATTGGGCCCTTTTTTGGTGGTTAATGTGGATGCTCTGCCCATTTCTTCTTCCAACTTTGTTGCAGAATAGAGCCCTTTTCTACATTGAATCTCTTCTATGCTCGTGACTCTTTTTCGTTCTTGTTCTTGTTTAGTTCAGGATCTTCGCATCTCGGGATTAGATTGTGTTCTAGGGCATGGCTTTGTATTCATTGTTCTATCTGGGGTCTAGACAACACTTAAAGACTTTTTGATTCTTTCTTAATATTTCTTTAGGGTATGTCTTGCTTTCTTGATTTTTCCATCCAGCACCCATCAGCACAGTTTATTCTCCCCAGGATATTGATGGTATGTTTTCAATTGGTATTGTATTGGTTTCTGTTCATTGTTTTTTCTAGTGTATGCTTGTTTTGGATACCCCACTTTCCAGATCTAGTTTTTGTTGATTCTCATTTTAGTTGCCAGAGTCCTTTTTGGCACTCTAGATTTGGTATTGTAACTTAATTTACTCTGGTGTTCCATTTTTCTACCTTGGTTATTTATGGACATTAATATAATTTTTCTCTTTCTTGTCACTCTATAATGCATAAAAAATGGAATGCTAACTATGGTTCTGAGTTCTTTAATAATATTTTTGTAGATTAATTAGTTGGGTGAGTCTATAAGAGCTGCCGACCAAAAAGCATAACAGAATTTTAAATTACGAATATACATATAGATGTTGAGCAAAGTCAACATGAAAGAAACAGTACAGAATGGAGGCATAACAAAAGACCAATGATTGCTGCGAACCACAACCAGCACAAGTGAAACTTGTAGCGCCACCCATGCCAAAAAACACCTCCAAAGCCATTGACGACAAAAGGTGCATAAGCAAAGAACACTGGCAATAACCCTCTCGATGAGACGGATAGGACCAGCCAACTAAACACCCCCTGAATGCTGTATACTTGACTCAACTACAGGTTGACCAGCCATTTCCTCCACTCCAAGCACATTCTTGCCACTAGTGTCAACAATTGGGTTGAGAGACAGAAATCGAACACCAGGTATAGCTTCAACTCTCTGCGGTGAGCGGTGCACCAATTTACTGCAAGAAGCAGGAATTGTGTGGTCGCTGGTGACCTCCAAATGCCCACGACAGTGTGTGACTTTCAAACCTAACATCACATTGCCCATACCTGAACAATAGGCTCCTAAAACTTGCACCTCCTTGCGAAGTTCAGACAATGCATCAACTGCCTCTTCTGCATTCCCAGGAGCCTTCTTGCTAGTGCCTTACCTTGTATTCTTCTCATTGCCAACCAATTCTGTTGAGGAACCCAGAAGTGACATCCCCTTAAAATGATCCAGTAGTAGTAACTGGAGCAACCATATC
Source organism: Cunninghamia lanceolata (assembly GCA_027924645.1). Taxonomy (NCBI): domain Eukaryota; kingdom Viridiplantae; phylum Streptophyta; class Pinopsida; order Cupressales; family Cupressaceae; genus Cunninghamia; species Cunninghamia lanceolata. Next base: position 8,807,592 of record BSBN01000209.1, read on the forward strand.
CTTTGTGAGGGAACATGGACACAAAGAGCCAGTTTTGAATTGAAATCTTTGCTCGATCATGGCCTTGGACCAAGGAGGCCTCTATAAACCCAAACCCTCCTCACTGAAAACAACTTAAATAAAACCTAATGTTGTTGGATGCTTATAGCTGAAAATGGAAGCAAGTCTACTATCTGACACAATACCTTTAAGCTGTGAATCTCTCGATTGGCGAGAAATCCCCTTAGAAGCTATGCTGTCCCTTGTCGACACCACACACAACACCAACCTTCCAAGCACCCTATCATGAGCCAACAAATATGCATCAACATGGCACCTTCATAGGCACAAACACTCACTTCACACATGCCATATCATTGGAGAACTTTGCACCATACAAGAATATCGATCTCAAGGAATTAAAGCCTTGCTTAAACATAATGATATCAATAATATCATAAATGTCACACGCCAGCATCTAAAGAACTTAAGGACACAAAACTACACATGTACAAAGCAAGCTACAATAGAATTCTAGGCAATCCAACCATATGTTGAATAAAATACCACCTCCAACAAATGCAAAGAGGACCCTAAGGTCCATAAAATGAGAATAAAATTGATTAACTTAAGGGGGTTCAAACCTTAGAAATTGTTCTAAGCCATCCCAAAAGTTAGAAAGATGACTATATGGGGTTGTAAGAGGTTCTTGATCAACACCAAAATTAACCATAAAATCTGCTACTACATTCAAATTGTGTCTACAGTGTATCTTACACTAGCAAATTTAGAGCCTAGATCCAAGGCCTCATCTATATAACGCCTCAGCCTCCAATTAGGGTAGGAGCCTTTGTGCAAGGTGTTGATCAATATTAGGGAATCCCCTTCCACGATAAGATAATTAATCCCTCTGGACGATGCAATTGCCATGCTTGCCATTAATGCTTCACCTTCAACTTTATTATTGGTTTTAACTCCTAGGAAGTAGGAATCTTTATGCGTAAATTCTTCATTTGCATCTCTTAATACAAATCCTACCTCTGCATTTCTCGGGTTGCCCAGAGAAGCGCCATCAAAATTCAATTTCACAAAATCCACCGGAGGGGGGTCTCACTAATTCTTTGGTGCATTAGCATCTCTTTGATGATTATTGCTTCCAATGTTATTTGCTCTTACCCCACAAATGGGGGGAGTTCATGTCTTTCTTTTTTATTGATAAATTTTAGTTCATGTCTGTATTGTTTTTTAGATAATTTTTAGTTCATGTTTGTGTTTTTTTTTGATAATTTACGGGGTCATTATAGGGGCCCAACCAATACAAATTATAATAGAGGTAAATATTACATCGAGATAACCAAGAAGACAAAGCCACAAACAAAAACTAGATACATTGAAACCGTACTAATTAGAGTAATCAAAAAACCCCAAGGCATAAAAATACAACTGGGAAGCAACTATTCAATCCAACCAACCCTGCATAGCAAAAAGAATGCCTAAAACTACAAAAAAATAGAGAACTAAAGAGATCAAGCTACACACTTCACAGGGATAGCAAACACAAAGTGAATCAAACATGAAAAGTCCACAAGAACAAAGCTACAACATAGGTGGACCAAGCAAGAAGGAGAAACAAAAATTGCAAACAGCACCAACTCCCTACAGCTCTGCGACACTCCACTTCTCATCTCCACTGTCCCCATCAACTCCAGCACCAACACAAACAAAAGAAGAAACCATAACAGCACTAGCAAGTTGTGAAACCAACACCATTAACCAATTGCATTCATTTGACGATACTATGCACCAAATTGTTACCTATCATAGGGGGAATAAAATCACTCACCACCTCTAGAAACCCTTGGGAGTGGGAGACTTGGAGGTGGGTCACCACCTTCAACCATAGTTACAAGACTTAGACTCGGCAGGCTAATTTTTTACATTGATTTAGACAACACATAGACTTGACTAAGACTCAACAATTTGAAAAAACCATGAAATAAGATTGTAGAGATTCTGGAAAAATTGTGTTGCTTTTTTGCATCGACGTTTCGGATCACACTCCGTGATCCATCATCAGGAAGAAAAGAAGAGAATGATTTGATTTTTATTTCTCTTCTTTTCTTCCTGATGATGGATTACAAAGTGTGATCCGAAACGTCGATGTAAAAAAACAACGCAGTTTTTCCAGAAGCTCTACAATCTTATATCATGGACTGTGGAAATATCATGTCTACAAACAACATGAAATATAGGGATTTTTAAGGATTGAAAGCTTTTATTATGCACCCTTCAATAAATCAGCTTTAAATATATAATAAACTAATCAATTAGAAGCTACTTTTATCACATACACAAGTATACATTGATCAAATGAGTACAAAAGTGGATTTTAGTAGGAAACAACATTTTTAAATAAATAATATTTTCAGGTGTTTTAGGTATACAAAACTCTTTGATTATGAAATGCATGGCATCAAAACAAAATATCAAAACTAAAAGTATAATTATGGTTAAGAGGAGCCTCTATCACTCGATCCAACATTTGTAGTTGTACGACATCTTGTGCGAGCATCTAAGATAGGTCCTTGATGATGGTGCAACCATGATATCTGCCTGTGTATTAATGACACTGACATTTGAGGGGTTTGCTCATGCACTATCCTCCTCTACTGTGGCTAGTGCCAGGTCCTCCTTAGTGAAGATACGATCCTTAGCGTTGGTAATCAAATTTGATTGTAGATCAATGTCTAATTTGATGAGAGATAAATTAGAGTTCAAAATTTGCTTGTGACGGAGACGAAGGTTGTAATGAACATAGACAAGATCATTCAACTTTTGCACTGACAATTTGTTGAGACTCTTGGAGTGTATGTGCTAAAACATAGTCAATTGCATTTGCATTCTGAAGCCCTACATGGTTAGCTCAAGACGCAAATGGCAATAAATTAGAAAAAAAAAGGAACTCCATCTCATTGTTCAACTTAAATTTTCAACATTAATGTAAAAAATGTAAAAGTTGTAAATTTGAAGTACACCCTTAATAGACTTTTACCTAGCTGCAATGTCATCCGAGTTGTCTTACATATATTTCACACAAAGAGGTCCCCTTGTGCAAGTCTGTGGATCTCAATCTCAGAAATGATCTTCGCTTCAAGTTGAGGATTAGGTTCTATCTGCTATATGATTGTGGAGAGTCCACCCAAAACCTCCTCATCTACCTTGAAATCTGAGTGGAATTGGAATGCTAGATTCAAGAAATAGGTAGCTACATGTAAGGGCATGTGAAGCTGATGGGGTTATTGTCGATCAATGATATTCCATATGAGACGATATTTCTCCTCAAGCCCGCTTAGATGGATCTAATGGTCTCCTTGGCCCCATCCATGCCCTCACATTCATAGCCCATGGCAGGCTTCTCCTCATCAACAACTCAAAGAAGGACAACTAAAGGCTCTATGAATTGCAATTATTATTAAACATTAACATAACTAAGTATTCTAATGGATTAATAAGGAAGCATAAAAATTATAAGCAATAAATGATATACTAGTAAAATGAACAAAAATAGAATGGAAATATGAACTTACATATGCAATCTCGTTTGTTAGAATCCAGAAGCTTTGCTCATTGAAAACCTAGCGAACCATATTAGCCCTTGCATTGGTCTTAGCATATGAAGATGTAGACCACTCCTTGCTAACAAACATGCACCTCAAGACAACCTTTGACTGAAGCAAATACTATAACATGATAAAATTTGTTGCAAAGTAGGTCATTCCAAGACAAGCCAACTCCCTCTTTTCTGTGTATGTCTCATTAAATGGAGGACTCAAGCATGGTTGTATATGTATTTGCAAATGTTTGTACCATACTGCACATATGCTTTTATCCATATGAACAACACAAGGAACCTAGAATAAGGATGGGTACCTATCCATGAGAAGTTTTCCTGCAACAATATAATTTGCTGCATTGTTTGTACCAAGGAAGCAAAAATCGTTTAGAGATAAAATCGGCAAACCAAAAGTATAAGATTTTTTCAAAAAATCGTGTTAAAATCGTGAAAAAATCGCAGGGGTACAAATCGGCAAACCAAAAGTATAAGATTTTTTCAAAAAAATTGTGATTTAAACGGGAATAAATCGGAAAAAATCACATTTCAAAAAAACCATTAAAAATGTAGAAGAAGGGACAAAAGCTTCTTGTATTTTAAATTTAAAGGCATTTCCGTAACATAGAGATATAGAGAGCAAATAAAATTGAGAGTTTTGCCCATGACTTGTAAAATATAGATTGTAGTTGTTTATATTCATATCATTGCATTGCACAAAGCATACTTCATAGTGCATAACTAATAACTAGATGTTGAAAGTTGACAAAATTTCAATTACAATCCAGTTTATACAATGTCAATATAGAAACTGAGTACAAAATTCCAAAAAACTAGACGTAGCCAATGAGTCTTGCTACTACAAAGAGAGCTACACTAGAGAGTTGTAGGTCTTGATGATGAAGCTCCTGGGTCAGAGCCTGTCCTTACTTGTTCAAGCAATTCACTACTCATGTTGCTCTCCATTAGGATATCAAGATCGTCAGGGTCAAGAAAATCATCATCATCATCATCATCATCATCATCATCATTTGCAATCCACTCAGACTCTGGATCAATTTCATCAAGGTCAATTGGCGCGTCATCCTCAGCAGTACCTGATTTTGTCCATATATATAAATTAGTCGTGGTAATAGAAAGTGAAAAACATAATGAATACAATTATAACTATGATTGCAAGTATATTAGAAGTCTAACCTTGAGCTTTCTTTAGCTTCAAGCGGAGGTTGTGGTGAAAGAACACCAAATTATTCATCCGTTCTTGTGTTGGACGGTTTCGTTTCTTGGAATGTATGTGTTCAAAAACACTCCAAGTACGCTCACAAGCGGATGACCTACATGGTTGGCTCAATATGCACCTTGCCATCCATCTAAGATTTTTGGTTTCTTGACCAAAAAAATCCCACCATTGTGCTGAAAACACAAATTATTACCATGATGATTTCATGTAAGATATATTAAAATCTTAACATCTTTAATCTACATGTCCACAATAAAGAGAAATTGTCCAAAGCTAAGAGAGTGTACCTGGTTGGTAGGTCTTCCTGCCTTGCACCGCAGCCATACTTGAGAAAACACCCCTCGCCTGCTTGTACATTGGCAACTCTGCCATAACTGCGTGCAACTTTCCTGGGGTAGGGAACATTTTCTCCATGCATATGAATAGGCCACGTGTGACTTTAGAATCATCATCTTTGAATGAGGAGCTATAGAACAAGAATGGATTGAGATAATGCCCAGCAGCATGGAGAGGGGAGTGCATCTGTTGATCCCATCTCCTATCAATTATGTCCCACAATGGCATGTACCTGTCCTTGTCATTTTCCATCCTACCCCTCATCACCTCCTTAGCCCTATCCATGGCCTCATACAAATAGCCCATGGGGGATTTATCCCCATCCACTAGCCTCAAAACTTTGACTAGAGGGTCAGAAAATTGTACAACTTGTTCAATTGCATCCCAAAAACTTGCAAAATAAATGTATTGTACCACCTTTTTGCCATCTGCTAGCCTTGTGAAGCCAGACTCTATCCACTCAAGAGAAAGGAACATTCGCTTCAAATTTAATTGTTGTTGCCAAAGAGTCTGCAATGCAAGGAAGTGCGTAGCAAATCGTGTCACCCCTGGCCGAATTAGCTCCTTGCCCTCTGTGAAGGAGCGCATTAGACACAACAACCTCGTGTGATTGTAGATAAACTTGGTAACTGTGTGAGCCTGTTGCAATACCTCCATCACCCATTCAAGTTTTCCAAAATCCTCTAGGGTTAGATCAAGACAGTGTGCCGCGCACGGAGTGAAAAACATAGAGGGATACTTGTCCGTCAGGAGTTTCCCAGTAGCGACACAAGCAACAACATTGTCTGTAATAAATTGTACCACGTATTCTGGCCCTACATCGTTGACCACATCATCAAACAACTCAAACATTTCAGCTGCAGATTTGATCCTATCTGATGCATCCACAGATTTCAAGAAAATGGTGCCAATATCACAAGAGACAAGGAAGTTGATGAGGGTTCGGTTCCTTCTATCTGTCCATCCATCTGACATTATGGTGCAACCAGTCTTTGTCCACACTAGTCGATGTTCAGAAACATCATTAACATCCTCTACTGCATCATTGAGCATACCAACTCTCAATGTCTCATAAGATGGGGCTTTGAACCCAGGACCTGCACTTGCAATTGCATCCACCATATCTTGCCAATATGGAGATCTGGCAACATGGAACGACAAGCTAGAGTAGTACCAGAAATTTGCAATTGCCTTCTTTGCATGTTCATGGACGTTCTTTCTCCATCCTGTACTCTCCAAAGTGGTCTGTGATCCTGGTGTAGTACGAGGTGCAAAGAAAGAATTAATGTTTCCTCCACCTGTGTTTGGGCCATGTGTTGTAGAAGAAGGCGTTGACACAGGCTCCTTGAAAGACATTTGTTCACTGCTTGCCACATTCGAAGGATTGCTCTTAGCATATGTAGAATTTAATGCCATTTCTGTCCCAGTTCTTGCCCTTTTTGCCTTATTATCAGAAATCGCCCCAAGAGCTAGTTTTGCCTGATATGTGACATCTGCAGGGCAACCTTTGCAAATAATGGTCTCATGTCCTACCTCCTTTGCCAAATGCCATTTGAAGCGATAAATGCCACTAGGTACTTCAGCTTGACACCAATTGCATTTGACCCTGCTTGTACCCGAGACTGATGTGCAATGAGTCCACGCAAAGTCTCTTGGACGTGGCATTATGATCAAAGCTGTAAAAGCATTTGAATTCAGTCTTTCATGATAAATAATTTTCTACACGAAAATGATGTGCTAACTCTAGGTTTCTCATGATAAATAATTTGAATTCAGTCTTTCATGATACCATATTTGCAAAAACAAAATTCTGCTAACTGTAGGTTTCTCTTATGCTCAAACTTTGTTAATAATTTTAGAAGACCACTTTTGTAGTTTTGAATAATAACTAACTTAAAAAGTAGAGCAAGAATAGTCCAGGCTAAGTCATCTGGTGCATTAACAGTTTTTGAAAATCACTAATAACAAAACAAAATGCATCTTGCGTTTGTTGTTTGAATTCTAAGAATACATAAGAAAAGAAACTATGAATACAGAGAAATCTTGAAGAATGATGGAGTGCACTAGCAGGCAGAAAAAATGCTCCTTACAGAACAGTACAGACTTACTCCAAAGAGATGCATTTGAATCTTTACATACCATTTCATATGGCATACTTTTTGATCCTGGCTAGTCAATCCAATGAATGGCAACAAATACTTAAAATGAATAAGAGTTCATGATTGTCTATTGAATAGCACTAGACCACATTTATTAAATGTCTTTGAATGATAAGCTACAGAATGCATGTGCTGTCCTCACTCTATGGTTTGTACTATCTGCACAATGTTATCCTCACCCATCTCAGCAAAGACTTTTTTAGAAACCTTACAAAGGAAATCAAATTTTATTCTTTCTTGAAGCATCAATGGATTTTAGAAAAAATGTACCCTCTAAGGAAGAAACAAGGAAATTTGAAATGTAAATGTTAATCACTAAAGTAGGAGTTTGAAATCTTAATCACTGAATAAATGGATTTTGAGGAAAACCGTACAGTGTGAGGAGGAAACAAGGAAATTCAACAATGCCTTGTTCCTCCTATTTGTCCAGCCATCAGTCATGCTTGTGCAAGCCTTTCTCCTCCATATCTCATGCTGCTTTTAAATTTTGGCCTTCATATCAGCCACCTTTCAGTCAAAATCGAGCCCTTTATCTCCTCATCATTAGGGGCTTTGAACCCTCTCCCCCACTTCCACCCCACAAATAGTAGTGGCATCTACTAAATTTTGCCAATAAGGAGACCTATAATAAAGAAAATAAATAGAATAAGTATTCTGAAATTTAGAATTTAAATTCTATAAAACCCTAAATTTAAAATTGAAGAGCCAAAGAAATCAAAAACATATTTTAAACAAAAATGAGAATTAATTACCTGTCTGCTTGAAACGGAATGGAATGATAGAACCAAAAGTTTTCATTTGCATTGCTTGTTGCATCATGCCTGCCCTTATTCCAATCCATACTACAATTGATGTTTGGGACCCTGGAGTAGTGCGTGGTACAATATATGAATTGAATCTGGATCCATGAACTCTATGCCAAACATTGGCATTGGCACTAGTGCTTGAAGATGTAGGTAATGGAGGAAGCGAAGAATAATAGTGTCCATGAATGGCTGCCATCTCCTCTTTGCCTTTTTCTTAGTTCCTTTTGCTAATCAAAGGTCTCTCCTGGACTTTGTATTTCACACACAACATCAATAGGCTCATGTGAGTACAAATTAACATCTCGAACTGCAATTTATGCAAGGTGATATTTGAATTGATTAATGCCTCCCCCACTAATTTTAACATTGCAAAACTTGCAGAACAACTCCCCTTTCTTAGGCCTTGGGATGGCATGTTTCCAATAAGGGTCTTTTCTAATGTGGCCCAACATTAGAATAATTTATAAAGTTGAAGTATGCTGCAATAACAAATGAAAGGATATTTTGTTAACATTTAGGGTTTCTAGATAAATCAGAAAAAAAAAAAAACAAAAACAGTAAGGGTTTGCAGCTAAAAACTAGATAAAAAAATTAGAAAAAACAATTAGGGTTTGGTCATAAAAAGAGATCAAAAATAGGAAAATAGAGAAAAGAATGATTTGTCTTCATTTTTCCCTCTTATTTCTTGTTCCATGAATCTAAAATTGAAAAAATCAAACAAATGTAGAAAAAAATTAAACAAATGTAGAAAAAATTAAACAAATGTAGAAGACATGCAAAACGAAAAAAGAAAAAGATTCAAAATAGGAAATTACCTCTTGAAATTAGCTCCAATTTGATAGTGGGCTGCTCCATATGCACCATAGGCTCCTTCAGATGGACCGAGGGCTGCTACAAACCTGCTCAAGCTGTATTCAATCAATGTTTGTTGCCAACATTTTTGTTGGTTTTTACTTCAATGGGTTGTATTTTTAGCTTCAATACTCTTTTTTTCTCCTTGTGTTTGCAAATGAAATGAATGTCATTTTAGAGTGTTAAGAGGTCATTTTAGAGTTTTATAATTGAGTGATTTTATTTTATTTTAAGTGAGTCTGGGAAATTCGTTGAGTACTTGGGTCTTGAGTTTCGTAGCCTTGAATCGACTAAATTGCCTCAGGACTCGCTGAGTCTGGGTGAGTTTCAATGTGTCTTGTAAATTTGCCTTAAAAAACACATCTTGATGATAATCTTGCAAAAAATGCACTTGTTGATCGACAGAGACTAGTGCCTTTGGCATACCATTCCATTCATCTTCGTCCGCCATGACAATGAGAACAAAGGAAGGTTTAGGAGTGATAGGCGAGATTGATGTAATGAAATAAAACAGAATGATATATTATTTACAAAAGAGCAATGCTCTTAAATAGAGTCACAAACAAATGTTTCTAAAAAGATTAAAACTAATCTAAACAAAATTAGAAACAATCTAATATGTTACAATAGATGACCATTAATATAAACGATCTAAATTTATTTTAATACCCCCCCTTAATGGTCAATCTGTCAACTAAACCAAGATGCCCCCAAAATGTGACAAGATTTGTAGGTCGCTTGACCATAAAAACAAAGGCAGATTGAGGGCACAAAACCTGAGATAGAGTCAAGAACCCTGACACAAATTCCGTGACAGAAAAACCTGAGCATGGATTTTAAGGCACATATCCCAAGGAATCCAAAAAAAACAAAATGGCCGACTGTCGAAAACAAATGTTGAGCGTTGGTCCGTGGTCTTGATGTGACCGAAGGCCAAAACTAGAATAGGCTGAGCGCTGGTCCTGCTGGTGACGATGGGACGAAGGGAGGGAGGGGCTAAGCGTTGTAAGCACATATCAAAGAAGCCCTCAAAGCTGCAGCAAGACAAAAAACAGACCACGGTGACCAAACAGGAGGAAGGACCGTTGAGAGGAAGGACCGCTGCTTGCAGACGGATGAAGGTCTAATCGCGGGGACCATAGGAACCCATCACAAACTGCCGAATCACCAAAACTCGACCCTTAAATGGCCTGCCAATGCCACAAGGAGACCACATTTGTAGAGAAAACGAATGCCGATCAAGAAGCTTTGACCCGCGACCAAGAAGAAGCCGATGTCACAACACAAACTCTGCCGATGAAAATCTGCAATGGTTGCTAGGTAGAAAAAACTGAATACCTAAGCGTTGGGCGCTTAGTTCACAAGGGACCACGGGCTCGGTGAATGAGCTGCTGGTTTGAACACTTGGCGGATGGAGCTTAACACTTATTGGAGTTTCTGTATGCTACGGACTTTGATCGTAGTGTGCAGATTCCCAACGAATCAATAAGAGAACGCTGAGGAAATTGTTATCGTCGAATATGAATTAAGCGACCAAGAATAAAAATTGATCACCGAACAAACCTTCAAACAAACCCGAAGTTTAAACAACCACCGATTGCTTAAACCTTGCGGAGAGACAAATTCGAAACAACCAATGTTTGAAAGACCGGCGACAAAAAAGAGAAAATTGCCGACCAAAGATTGAAACCAAGAACCGCCAAAGGAGCTGAAGTGACTAATCGAACGCCAAAAGATGCGATCATAGATGTGAAAAACTGCGACCAAAAGTACGCCATCAGAAAACACAAATCTCCACTGTTGGAAGGCTTTGCAGAATGCGACCACAGGATTTAAACCTTCGAACCAGGATTTAAATGCGCGACCTCTAGACACAAGAATCAGCCCACAAAAAAGAGACAATGAACCCTTAAAACCAACGTCTACACGCCGATGGGAATGACATAAATCAAACAAATCTCCTACAGAAAAATGGCGACCTTCAGGAAATAAGTCATGATCTCCAAAAAAAACAAACGACCTCAGAATGAGAATTAAAAAAATTGCGATCAAGAGGTTGGAATTCATGATCAAACAAGACACCAAAACAGAGGAAATCACAATCAAACAGAAAGGGCGCCGACCATAATAGATTTGATAGCTTCAGTAATAGCGAAATCATGACTGCAAAAAAGCTCTTGACGGCGAAAAAAAAACGCGATTGCAGATAGAAAAACGGCGACAAAAGAACAAAGGTCGTAGGTGAACTCGCCGAAACCCTGAGATCAGAGAACTTGAAATGCGACCAAGGTTTGATGAAAACTGCTGCCAAAAATTGCGTCCAAACACATAGACTGTCGCCTGAAACTTGCCTTACACAGGCAAATCATGACCATAGTTTGAAACTCCCGACCATGGAAGAGAAACACGATCAAAAACCCTGTCGTGGAGGGTAGAAAAATGCCAAAAGATAAACAGACGCGATTTTTTTCAGATTTGTGGGTCGTACAACCTATACGGAGTATGGAAAGAGTCTAGAAAAGGATTTTTTTTTCAAACAAATAGTTTTCCCACTCGAACTTGGGTGCTCTGATACCATGTAATGAAATAAAACAGAATGATATATTATTTACAAAAGAGCAATGCTCTTAAATAGACTTACAAACAAATGTTTCTAAATATACAGAGTATAGATGTTTCTAAAAAGATTAAACTAATCTAAACAAATTAGAAACAATCTAATATGTTACAATAGATGACCATTAATATAAACTATCTAAATTTATTTTAATAATTGACATTACAACCATCATAAGCAGATTACAAACCCACTCTCTGATAGATTTTGAGACTTTGGCTTCCAATCAACCTGAAAAATCACCTCTTATTGACCTATTGCTCCTTCGCTTCCCATTGACTCTCACACCTACTCCCAAAACGGCCTTAATCACCTCCAATGCTCCCAGGTAGGAGCAATTGAAAGCCACCTTTAGGCGACAATCATAAACCAAACCTTGAAGAAAAGGTTCTTGAGCACCCTTCTTTCTTTCTCCAGTGATGACCACCTTTCTCCAACACCACTAGAAAACAACAACCAAGCACAAAGAACCAGTCTGCAGCCACCACCACACACAACTGAGCACACACTACTGCTAAATGCTATGAGAACAATTGCATCGGCTAAATAACCAGACACACACATAACCCTATTGTCAAAAATTATGAAGAACTATGGGAAGTAAATCCAAATCAGTTTTAAAAAGAGATACCATCATATTTAGTAACCCCGGAAAGGGAAACAAAGCTAACAATGCCTAGGAACTCTCCACTTGAAGAAAAGGTGATGATAGGCTGATATGAAAACACTTTCCCGTCAATCCTAATGATTCTCAAAGGATATCAACATTTTGTCCCTAAGAATTAAATTCTCTAGATTCTTCCATCTTGTTGTGTAATTAGAAAAAAGATTGGTCATATGGTTGATCATTATCCCATGATTAGCTAAATGGTCTGCCATTCTATTACCTTCCCAAAGAACATGTATATGGGAAACATTATTAGATTCCCTCCCAAGCTGAATAGCCTCAGCCAATAGAATCTTGGCTTGCCAACTATTACAAGTCCCACAATTAAGGCCCAGGATAACAACTTCCGAGTTGCCTTGCACAATAATATTAGAGAAACCTCTCACCTTTGCTATTTGCAGACCCTCTACCACCGCAATCCATTCCACCTACCTCATTATTTGTTTTAGTACCTAGGGGAAAAACCCTCCAGTTACAAATCTACATCCTCATCTCTAAAGACTACCGCAGCTCCTGTTTACTCAGGTTATACCCTTAGACACCCCATCAAAATTAATCTTCAAAAAGCTGCCTGGGGGAGGTTTCCATTTCACATTTTTCCATTTTTTCCATTTTGCTCTTACCCTGTTAATGGGGGAATTCATATATGTAGTTTTAATGCTCTTGCACGTGTATTAATCTCTGTGCATATTTGGCTGTATCTGGTTGACACCAAGGTCATAAATTGAAAAGTTTTTAACTTGTAATCTAATCACCTATGCTTCTGAATATTGACAGTGATGCTGACAAGTGACTATAAATCCAGTGTAATTTATAAATTATATGATATATGATGTATCTGCAAAACCTCTATACGAAGATTCCTGAATTTTAAGGGATGCTTATGGGAGACGTATAGAGATGAAAGGGAACTTTATCTGAAGTCTCCTAATGTCTGGAGACGTCTCCATATGGGTCTCTCAGACGAGGATGCTTTTCCGGTATGGGAGATGCCCAAGGGTCAAGGCATGAGTCTCCTAGTAACTATCGTTGAAATATACGTTGATATGTTTTTTGAGCCTGTAGCAACTTTGGTCATAGACCTCACCAAGCTCATCTTCTCATGTCCTTTTTCTATGCATCTAATTGTCTTTGGCATATCCCTCAAGTAATGTCCCCCTTTTGACCGCCAATACTAAGCTCTTGGTAGCCGACATGGAGTGGGTGTTGACTGGATCCATTGTCAGTGGTTAGAAGTAGTTAGTTTGCAGCTAAAATATGATTCAGTCAGCTAGTTGTTAGAGTATCCTTAAATAAGGGGGGGCGCTGCAGTTATATCTTCCTTTTGGCTGTATGCTGCATCAGTTACCTGCGGTTAAATTAGGAGTCATGCAATCAGTTACCTCCCTGAAATCTTGGGGAGTAATTGGTCAGTTATCCAGCAATAAACATGGGAGTAATTCCCATAATTTATGGATTTCCAAGGCTGAGGGTATAGGTAGCACCGGGAATGATTAGAGGTATCCTTTTTGAAATCAAAAACCTTTTTTTTTGTGAGTAACACAGCTACAGAAATTCTAAGTGCTTGGGATGAAAACCCATAAGTACAGTCAGCAGGTTCTGGGGATGAAAGCCTCCAGCAGCCATCATCATTACAGTTATACAGCAGCAGCAGTAAAAGCAGGACGTGAGAGGGAAGTTACAGGTGTCGCCTACAGTATTTCAGGGAGAACAGGAACCTTCACCAGCAGCCATTATCATCAGGCGACGGCAGGATTGAATCTGGGCATCTAAGATCCAATCAGCATTCCACTTCATCCTAGGATCCATTTTGTATGCTAGGATGTCCAGTGAGTTATGTTGAATGATTCTTTTGTTTCTATGGACTGTCATAAGTTGTCAAAGGAATAAATAAATCTTCTGTTATTAGTTTCTGTGCATTATTTTCTGTGTGTTTTAGATAGGAATATTTCACCTCAAAGGCTCCTAATCCACCTGACCCTACCTTGCTAATTCCATTACCATTGGTACCTAGCCTCTCCATGTTTTCCATGACATCCTTCATTGTCTCGGTATTTGATGGGACACACACACACACACACACACCCAGATGGACATGTCTTCTACCAATAGGAGCACTGATCATGTAAGTTTATTACATGGCATTCAAACAGGCTACCTACTAGTGGATTGTAGGACAATGGATAGGCACTTAGCTAGTTTTCAACTGGCTGACAGAGATTTTCCACCTTGTTGGGGTTTAATTTCGCACCTTTCGGTGAGAAAGAAAAACGGATAGATGTGCAGTAGAACCGCTCTTCGAATTGGAAGGGGAAGCTCCTTGTAGAATAAATCTTAACTAAAAACTTTACAATCTTTTTGGGTTTTTGCAACATGCGGAAAGGCAGAGACAACAACGAAGCAAAGATTTTTATGCTTTTTGACTGAAAACAAAACCTAGGCTAAACACTTACACTATTCAGCTAAATACAGAGGCTGAATAAAGCAAGTACACAATTTTGTATTGATTGGGCAAATTAACATCACATAATTACAAATGCCAAGACCAGATCAACTATAAGACGATGCACAGATACAACTTATTCTTTCAATTTCACCTGCAACGGAAAGTTTGCAGATTTGTTGAATCAACCTAACCTTCAACATACATTTTAATGGATATTTGGAAGCAAAATAGGTATACTGAAATCCATTAATGAACAAAACAAGAACACGATCAAGAGAATATTGGACAAATAACAATTTAAGCAAGTAAAGGCATGAGAATTGCTATTGCTTTTATTTTTTGATTGAACACAAGACTAGATACTGAACATTGAATATTTTTGATTCCTTTGATTAAACCCAGAGATCGAAGGAAACAAATGAATATAGGTGAGCTGATTTTACATGAAAACACTTAAGAACAAAGAAGATGTAAAACAAATGTCTAAGCACAAAGTCCTAAACAATTATCTTAATCTCAACAACACAAAAAGTTTCCAGAAAGACAACACATATATTCATTCTCAAAGTAATAAAGATACACAAAATCATTGAATAATAAGATGTGAGCAATAAAAACTTCAGCATTTTCCATTATCATTCCTCAATTAAGTGTGTAAAATAAACTTATTTATATCCTAAAATGCAAAAATGCAAGGAAATGAAAGGAAGATTTAACTAACACTCTCCACCCTAACCCTAATGCTACATGGCAAGCATGCAAGCTTATTAGCACTTAAAATAATAAAATATCTCTCATGCAATTCAGTTAACTGAACTTGCATGTTATTACAATTTGAGTTTCACATAAAGATATTTTGCATGATCTCCAAAACAAATCCAAAAATAGATTTATCTTTGAAAAGCAAAGTCAGTTCTCAAAATAGAAACTGCTTTGGAAATCCCTCCAACTGCCCAAAATAGATTTTCTTGCAGATACTGAAAAATGGCTAAGTCTGGGAATTGAGATTTCTTTTCAACTCATCAACTTTAGCCTCTTCTGGTATGATGATGGAGTCAAGGTGAACAATCTTCATTTGTAGGATGACACTTGCATCTTCAATTGTCTTCAATAGATCCGTATACTCCTTAACCTTTGAATATTCATGGATGAGTGCCGATTTGGCCTCAATAGTGATGGAGGAATATTGCATGGTGACTTTGTGGCTTCAAGAAAAGCCTTCCTCTTCGCTGTCCTGCTTTAAAAAGATCAAACTAGGCCTCTGTATGCTCGCTGTTCAAGAAAATCAGGACTTTATTCTCGCTGTCCAAACTCTGATTTTTGTGAAAAAATGCATTTTTTGCCCTTGGAAAGTGAAAATACGAGGCTGAATCTTCAAAAAATGTCGGATCTGAGCTCTACAGTCAAGAATGATGAGAAATGTCGTTTCCCAAGGCGGGTATGCAATAGAAACGAGAAAAGATGGACCAAAACACCTTAAAAACTCATTTTGTTGTGGCTGTAGGTGGTCATTTTGGACTGTAACAGTCATAAAAAGCTTGAAATTTCTTTCAAAAATGGCTGCCAAAGACTGAGCGCTGCCTTATGAGTGTGCAAAAGTGTCCTAGATGATGTAGAATGGAGGAAATGTTGCCTTGGAGTGACAAATCTGCCTCTTCATTTAAGTGCTGGCCCACAAAGTGTCTTTAACCTGTCATAGAAAAGCTGGAAACCCTCAACAATGGCAGCCAATGTGAAGAAATGACCTCCTCTTGTATGGATATTCCTTGGAATGTAAGAGAGAAGTATGGAATAGTGCAAGAATGTGTCAAGCTTGCCTTGTATGTGAAGATATACTCCTCAAACCCCTCCAATCTGCCTTTGCAGCTTTAATATCCTTCAACAATGGCATCCTTAGGTAGAACGCAGCCTCAAAACCTTCCCTATGCTTTTGAAAATGACAAAAACAATGCATAAGGCACCTCCTTTATAGTGAATGCCACCTCCTTAGGGTTTACAATGTGCTTTTTCTAAAAATAGGGTGCTTTTATTTAGCCTCTAGGCAAAAATGAAGAGTGAAGTGGAAGTGGGAGAAAAAGCTCTATTTATAACCCTTGATCTTCTCTCTCCTAAGCGCTCTCTCCTGCAAATTGGGTGCCAAAAATAGAGGTATTTTGGCATTTTTGGGAAGGTTCAAAAAGGAGTGCATTTTGGCAAAAAGAGGCGCTTTTTTCAAGGTTCAAAAAGGAGTGCATTTTGGCAAAAAGGCACGCTTTTTGGAGGTTTGTAAAAGGAGTGCATTTTGGCAAAAAGAGGCACTTTTTTCAAGGTTAAAAAAGGAGTGCATTTTGGCAAAAAGGCACGCTTTCAAAAAGGCACGCTTTTTGGAGGCTTGTAAAAGGAGTGCATTTTGGCAAAAAGGCACGCTTTTTGGAGGTTTGTAAAAGGTGTGCAAAATGCCCAATTTGGGCGCCTTTTGCCAAGGCACTTTGCCTTAGTAACTTTTTGAGATTTTGCTCTTTGACGGAGGTTGCTTGGATCGACGTCATTTGTCTCTGCTTGTGAAGCTTCTTTTGCTGTAACTTCTTTATTTGACGACGAAAAGCCTTGAAGTTTGGAAATTAGGCTCATAAGAGTTGAAGTTCTTATTGAAACCTTTTCTTCTTAAAGCGTGCTCCAAGGTGGAGTGTGCTTTGTCGAAAAAACGCTCCAAATTGCCTTTGAAATTTTTAAAATTTTCAAAATCGAATTTTGATTTGCTAGATGTGTCTGCATTGTCTTCCTTGGTTCCTTTGCGTCATTTTGGTCCTCGATCCATCACTTTGGCCTTTGCTTCCAGATGATCTTTCCCAGCTCGAGGCCTAATTGGCTTGCCAGAATCTCCCTCCATTCGAGCTTTGGATCGCTCTCCTTTGATATGTCTGGTACCTGCAGGGTTAGCGAAATAATGACAAGGCTACATGGTGCTTGGGAGGTGTGTTTGGGCATCTTTTTAGGACGTTCATATGCATAGACGAAAAATTTCGTATGGGTACAACACACCTACTGGCTAAATACAAGATGTTTGACTGGTACTTGGATAGGTTTTCAACCAGCTGGCAATCGGTTTCATTCTTGATCAAACACAAGGAATTCCATATTGTCCTCAGACTCTTGATCATGCCTTAAAGGCCTCACCATGAGGTACAAGGCATTAAGTGTCTTCTTTATCAAACCCTTGTTGATGAGGACCCACTTTATGCTTTGAAGGGCTACACCAAACAACCTTCATTTCTCTGCAGTTCCTCTACAAGGGTAAGCACACTATAATCATGGGTGAAGGTAAAAAACATTCTGTCTTGGGTATCCCTCAAAGTTTTGGATAATGCCCCTTGTAGGGTTAGACTCAAGCAGAGTTAGATCTGAATGTAGTCAAGACTGCTTGTTGTAACAGCAGTGTCTGTAAAGAGCCTCAAGAACGTGATATTCTGATGGATTGGATTTATTTACTTGAATGCTCTGAGGTACAGGGCAGCAGGAGTCTTTTCTATCAATGCCTTGTTGATGAGAACCCACTCTATGCTTTGAAGGGCTACACCAAACAACGTTCATTTCTCTGCAGTTCCTCTATGAGGGTAAGCACACTATAATCATGGGTGAAGGAAAGAAACATTCTGTCTTAGTTCTCCCTCAAAGTTTTGCACAATGCCCCATTGTAGGGTTAGACTCAAGCAGGGTTAGATCTGTATGTAGTTAAGACTGCTTCTTGTAGCAGTGGTATGACGTGGACATCCACAATAATGCTTCTTTTCTTGTGGGATGCTTGAGATTTTTGCCCGACTGTAGTTGTTGTTTTCATCTGGGTTGTGAAATTCTATCATATCACTGCATTGCAAAGTAGACTTAAAAAGGATCTAACCTGGGAAACAGTTAGACAAATCTACCAGACAATCTTTCTACGGGAAAATAGTTAATGCCACTCTTTATCCAACACTTCTTTGATGCAAATTAAGCAAATTTATCAAAGGAGAAAATGACAAGTTGGCCGAGTAGGCCAAGGTAAGAATCCCATTGTCAAAGGAGATGATGATATGAACACCACTGACCTAGTATGTAGCCTTAACAATGAAAGTTATTCACTTAAGCAGCAATAGCGAGGTCAATGGTAGGAGATTAGCCAAGCAAACAATAATTAACTAATCTTTGGGATTTCAAGCCTATAAACCTCCTTTATATTCCCAAACATCCCCATGTTAGATCTTTGAGGAACATTGGTACTCTTCCTAGGAACACGAACAATTTTTCTATTTCTACTCAAAAATAGCAGACAATGCCATTTCCTACCCAGGCCAGAAACCTCTCTGGGTGTAGTTCTGAGTTCACCTCTCCTGGATATGAAGAAATCTAGTGATAAATATGTCAAGGCAAGTGCCATTGCCCACCATCGATGAAAGATTGAATTTTGTAGGTGACAACGTAGGGTAAAATGGGATCCAAAACCCAGTTTTTGATAAGGCACATGCTTTTATGGAAAGATCACTTGGCCACATGAATGCATCTCTGGTGGCAAAGTAAATGTCTGAGACTGGGATGTTTCAGAGATAGGGGACAGGGATGATCTATACCCCCAGCCCCCCAAGTGTCCACAGACGATGTCTTTGGTATTTTCACTGTTTTTTATTTAAACTTTTTGACATGGCCTGCTGTCTGTGAGATGACCAGGGTATTCCTTATGGTCACTACTACTTCAAACAGCAAGAAAAACTTCCAATCTAAAAAAACGTTACTTTTAATTTTTTAATATTTCCCGAGGCATTTTGGTTTGAAGTTAAAAAAATATTAATAGCTTTTGCTTGATGCATTCTAGGCTTTCATTGATTAAAATACTGTCCTGTAGAGCTCCACCTTGGACACTGGATGACTGAGAACTTGGGCACAATGGCATGTTTCCCTGTAAGATTGTCGCTAGGTATATACTATATATTCGTCAAGAGAAGCAACATTCTGTAAAATTTGCATGCCAGCATATTGACCTCCTTTGGCAGCCAAAATTTCAGCCAATGTAGGGGCTATACAATGAGCCTAGGCAGTTAACTAAAACATGATTGTGTCTGTTGACAATACGCCACACTAATTTAAGTAGAGTGAATTCAGGAGTCAGATATTCCCACAGAATCCTAGAAAGAGAGGTGATACAGGTGAGTGCTGATTTTGTAGCTCTACTGCATGGAATATAACTTGCCACTCACTATCAGACAATGAACTTTGGGAAAGCAGCTGCATTGCGCCAGTTTACATCATTTTTGGAGAAGAATCAAGATAAGTGTGAGTTTAAGGCAATCCCCGAGTTCAGTTCTATATTGTATATGCATTTTGATTATGCATCAGGCAAAAGCTATTATGCTCTGAAGTTCATTTTAATTAATTTATTTGTACTTTTAGATATTAATTATTATGCTTTGAAGTTCATTTTAAATTTTTTTATTTATATTTTTAAACTTTAGATATTAATTTTTATCTATAGCTGTCCCCAAATTCCGGATTTTTTTTTGCTGTCCCTGAAACAGTGTCCCTTCTCCCACAAAATCTGAGCAGCACAGGTAAAGATGCATTGCATACCTGACTATTGTTTTCCAGCAGCAAAACATGAGGATTGAGATGTTTTGAGTATACAGAGTGTGGGGATGTGGTTGCACAATAACACTTTCTGCCTGCTGCAAAGAGCAAAGCATTGCATAAGGCTTTGGGAGCAGAGGTGGGCATGCCCCTGTGCACAAACCCCAACCAAGACAAGCTCCTCCCAATTGGCTTGTGGCAGAGATGGTCAATGGGAAAGACAAATGCGGATCAGCCTCTGCTCAAGGGGAGGCTCCACCCATGCAGGCTAAATCTTATGGCCTTTTAGAATCTTGAGAAGAAAATCTGCATCACCATGACAATCTATCTGCTTGTATCTCAAGTTTTGTATATTTTGCAAATATGAATTGGGCTAGGAAATGAAGGGGCAAACTTCTGCACAGCCAAGGGCTGCACAAATCAACAAATAACCATAGGTTTAGCTGGCCTTTTTCTTATGCACAAAGATCTAAGCCATGTTAGGACTGTTCGTAGTTGTCCAAGTGGGATTTTTCTGATATTCTGGGCTTTTCCTCAAATATACATTTCACTATCTCTGGTTTTCTTTTGGACCACTTCAAATAAGTTGCCTGAGCTTGAATGATGTTGATGTAATATTTTCTTCACTTTTTATCAATAACATGTTGAATGTTCTGGAGAAAAGGAATTTTTTGAGGCCTTTTAAGTTTTGGATAAGAAGCTCATTAATGGTTGCTAAAAAGTTATCTTCTGTCATTATAGCTGAAGCCAGAAAATCGATTTCAACCTTTTGCTGCAATAATGTGCTCCATGGTTAACTCTCCTTGGTTGTATCCTGTTTATTGTTGGGCCACTAATAATTCTGCTGTAATTAGGATTTTTAATGGGAAACACCTATCTTGAATGAGTAAGATATAGTGTTTAGAATTGAGTTGGGTATTGACGAGTTCTTTTTAGCATAAATGCTCCAGATGATTATGATCGTTCAGTAATTGCACTCTAACATTTAATCTATAACATTTGATGGATTTCATATGCAGAGTTTATAAAATGAGAAATCTTATAAATGCAGACATCTCAGTTCAGTTTTAGTAACATGTGCGTGTAGTGTTTTTAAATATGAACTTATGATGCACTTTCATTGGTGTCAGCAATCATGTTGAAATGGCCTATCAGAGAGATGTTTCTATAAAAATGCAAGAAGAGCTCATTCGTGAAGAGGAGGCAGCAAGCCACGCCGAAATTGAACAGAGGGCAAAGCGAGAAGCAGCTGACAAAGAAAAACGATCTAAGAAAAAACAGGTTGGTCATTTATTAAATGGTTTAACTTTTGCATTCTCTCACATGCTCTTAATTTAAAGAATTGATCGTATTTGAAATT
This sequence comes from Cunninghamia lanceolata, assembly GCA_027924645.1. Classification (NCBI taxonomy): domain Eukaryota; kingdom Viridiplantae; phylum Streptophyta; class Pinopsida; order Cupressales; family Cupressaceae; genus Cunninghamia; species Cunninghamia lanceolata. The sequence continues at coordinate 8,829,238 of BSBN01000209.1, forward strand.
TCTCTGTATTCTGTTGGTTCTCTATCTAAGAAGAAACAGATTCAAGAGTTGTTCTATGTTTCATCCTTGTTTTGATTCCATCTTATGTTCTAACAACTGTTTGTATTTGAAAAGTTTCATTAATCTGTTTCTAGATTCTGCTGCTTGCATTTTTTGAGCTTTGCTTTGAATAAATATATTCACAAATAGTCAAAGGCCTGTAATAAGGAATATCTGCTTTGCGATGATGCCCGTTTTTGGTCCTTTGATTAGACCGTACTGATTGATGTTTCTATCTTTTCTTTAACAGTTTGTTTTTGTCTTTGAAGTGTCCACTTAAATCATTTAAACCACTACCCATATTTATTGACCTCATCTCTTTCTTAATTGGGATGCATATAATTTGCAATTCTTTTCAAGGCCTCCTCCATCGTAACTTGTAACTGATCTTCTGATAAAAAGGTCTTTTGTATGTTAGAAGGAAAAATTATTTCCAAATGGCTGTTCAACCATGTAAAAAGTTCTCTTAGATGTATGTTATTGGTGTGTACCTGTAGGTTATAATGGCTCTCAGTTAAACTCTAAGGATTTCAGTAAATCTTGCATTGCAATGAGCTGCCAAACCTGATTTAATGACCTATTAAGTTTTGGCTATTAACCTTGACTTTGGCTAAGGGAGTCAATATATAAAAGAATCTCTAGGGTTTACAAATACACCACCTCTTAAATGCACCTTATATTTTCCTTACTGGGCTATACAATACACACATAAAACAGCATTGGCTTTGTAATTTATTACTGTGCACGAGAAGAGTAAATAACATAATAAATCCATATGAATAATTGCAAGAACCTTAAAATTTTGTGTATTATCAATTATGTAGCCTGTAGGGAAGTATACAAAAGGAAATTATAGCTATGTCTATACTAAATCCTTGGATTTTTTTCAAAAACCTCAAGAGACAATAGAACCATTCTGTCAACAAATACGTGTTTGCGCGAGCATGTGTTTCTGTGTCTGTTTGTGCATGTTTGTATGTGTCTGTGTCTGAGCGTCTGTGCCTGTGTATGTGTCTCTGTTTGAGTGTCCATTCCTCTCTGTGTGTGTGCGTGTGTCTGCTTTTGCATGTGTCTGTGTTCATGCACGTGCATGTTTCAGTCAGTGTCTGTGTTGTGTGTGTGATTGTACGTATCCACACCCACAAATCTTGCTATTCTATCATTTAAGTGGAACCAACCTTGTACATAACAAAGACAAAATAATAGCATGTCTCCTTGATACATCAAGGTGGTTATTCAGTGTCACATCCAGACCTCAATTATTATTGAACATCATAAGCAAGATTAGTATGTCAGGTCATACAATCAGATTGGTTTGGATGAGGCATAGAAGACTGGAAGTTTGATGGCCTCTTTCATTATATTGATGTTCCATTCTTTCTACTTTTCCACTATCACATTTATTCTAAAGGAAATTAGTTCTAAAGGAAATTAGTTTTTTTTCCCTTTCTTTTTTGAAAATGTGCATTTTGTGCTTCCTCTTCTTTTAGGAGGCATTCTATCAGTTTTGACATGAGAGAAATGGAGGAGGTTGCTGCAGGCAAAGTTTTGCTAGAAAACATTGAAAAATCCTATATGCAATGAATTTGGGATGCATCTTGCACACTTATGAGGTTTTTTCTAAAGAATGAAGAAAAGGTTCAGAGATCTCAGGAAGATAGAGAGTGTCTGGTATATAATTTTATTGACTACTTTATGTTCAGTGTTTGTATCTATGGATGCAATGCCTGCCATTTATTGGAATGTTTATATATGTTGATGAAATGTGTGCCTATGTTTATGTAACCTATTTTTTTGTATTGACTTTATTAATGGTCAACAACGAATAATCTAATGTCCTAACTACAAGGTGCAAACGTGAGCATTGTATTTATCATTAGTCAAGGCTTGTCTTAATAAATTTCATAAGTTTGTCAGGTCTTGATCAATTTGTCTAGAGCAAACTGCAAGGTATGTTCAGTAGATCAGTTTTGTAAGCTTTCGCTGGATTTGCTTTGGCAATGTCTGGTGTCTTCATTTTCTTCTCCTTTCAGGAGGCAGATTGATCATTAACAGATGCATCAAGACTTCGCTTCTGATCAACAACTTGATCACATGTCTTATTGACGATCTCTCCCCATGAATTGTCTTTGTTTGAAAGCTCCACAGAGCCATATTGTGCATAAATCAATCATCTTCCTCAACATGGTGGCCATCATGATCATTCCCCACATTGTACTGATATGGCAAAGGGATATGCCATATTGCACTCAAACGAGAATGTATAGCCCCAAACAAGAGCAGACTATGAATTTTAAAATAGCCCCAAACCATTCTCCACTAGTGGCCCTCCTCCCATTGGGACATTTTTAGGACAAGCCCCAAACTGCTTCCTTCTTCAACTGTGCACATTACTGATTTGATGATTCCTCCCAGCCTCATTCATTTGTTCATATCCATGTGCCCTCAGTCCTCATGGATGGATTGAGGAGCGGGATAATGTCTACCAGCTTGGACATAATTGATGCTTTCCTCTTCTCTTATCTCCCTATATTTCTGGAGATTATAAGCCTGCCTGTTGTCTCTTGCTTCACTATTGTGGCTTGCAACATAGATTGTCTGGATGTCTCTGGAATTGAAGATAACAATCATGGCATAAATTTTATTGACTACCGGACTTTTGCGTTGTTTGCAGTATAAGGAAGGAACAGACTGACAGAAAAACAATGGTTTCACATGCAAATGGAATGAACTTCACCATCAAAGGTCTAAAACTATAGGAGAGAGAACTAAAGCCCAAATAGATTAAAAAGAAAGATACCACAAAAATGAAAGGCTAGAGAAAAAGTTGGAAGGAGACTTGGACACAACACCACAGGTCTCAAGCTTACTAAATCTGCAACGAATGCCCATACAAAAGAGCAAAATACCCATCCACCATGCTAAATGTTCATGAAGAAAGCCCCAAGAATTGCAAGCTGTCAGCCATAGAGAAACCTCCTTGAAGCGGATAAAAGGAATTTCACCGAAGCAGGACTTCCATAACATAGCTTCTTTTACAAGACTCTTATCACAATCTTCTTTGATTCATTGTGTCAATTAAAAGTTGAGTCTTTTTATCTTTTGTTTTGATCCATCTTGATACATTCCGCTAATCCTTTTCCCTTTCCTGGCTCTAAAGGAAAACCATCTTCAATGCAACCAGAGGAAACTTTCTCTGCTCTCATGAACCTTGCCATACGAATAAGCACATAATATTGTCCATCTCCTTTAGAATCTTCTTGGGCATTTACCAAGAAGAAGACTAGTAGTTCAGCATCGATTGGAGAATTGACTTCAAAAGAATCAATTGATTAAGAGAGGATAACCGCTTTAACCATTTTCCTCTACATCTGATTGTTTCTTCCTGACTAGTCACATCCAAAGGCTACCTACGTTTTTCCTTTGAAAAGTGGTTCCCCCCAAATAAGTATTCTGTAATGATGCTCCTAAGAAATGATTTGTGGAAGGTTTTCAAATTTCAACCTATTTGCCATGACTTTTGATACAATATTTTTTTTAGATAGATGAAACATGGGTTCAAACGGTCCATGATGCCAGGGCACAAATGGGAGCCCTGTTTCCCTGGCACACCTCGGCGTGTGCTTTTTGAGAGCTGGCCAGCAGATCCCAGGTCATCACTGTGATAAGTAGTCCCTTACTATCACCCAGGCTAAATCCGCTGGTTAACTTCTGATACAATCTTACAAACAATGTTGCAAAAAGTCATTGGTGTTTAAATGTCCAATATTCGAGCATCCTTACTTTTAGTAGTAATGGCTATGAAGGTGGTGCCTAAATGTTTCAGAATCTTATGTTAGAGCTGTTATCTCCCCAACACGCACCTTGTATTGATAATTGATTTGTATAGATAAAGTTGGTTGAGGCAAAATCTTGGGAGTGAAAAATCTTGGTCCTGAATGTTGGTGAAACAGCCTTTGACAACTGCAGATGGAAATTCACCTGGTTGTGGATCAATTGGAGATTGGTCTATAAGGGGATCACTCTATGTGCTTTAATCTTGAAAAATACTTTTCAAGCTTTTAAAAGGAAAAAAACTTGAAATATTAATACATGGTTCAAATGATGGCCAATCTATTGGGTCTTGTTTAGTAGTAGTGGCAAAATTGTAAAAGAATACCAAGGAAAATGAGGTGCATATGGCTGGTAGCTAATGAGAAATATTAACTAATGAGTGAGAATGGACAAAAAAGAATGCATTTGAAGCAATATTTACGACAGATTTCAAACCAAATAAGAATGAATGATTCAGATTAACACACACACATGTGGCCAATAACAATCTCATTGACAATTAGAAAATAATACACCATACACCAAGCAATAAAAACCAAAAGTTATCCTTCAAAGCAATGACATATATAATTGAATCTCAGATCATTTACGATTTTGTATTGATTCCAATTTCTTTTACAAAATATCAAAAGGCACACATAGCTTTTCTTATTACAACAATTTATTTTACACCTAGGAGCCCGAGGCTAATCATATGCTCCAAAGAATACCTGTTGATGATTGTTTTAAGACAAGTCAACAATAGAGTAAAATACTGAGCATCCAACTCTCTCTTGAACAAAGTTTCTCGAATGCTAATCAAAGTGATTAGTCGAGATAACTCCAAGGTTCCTTTTTATAACTTATGATTTGCAGTGGATAACTCAATGACTTGATATGATTTTGTTGATGAACACAAAGGGACTTACACAATTGTTCTAACAACTTGATCGTTTCACTTATGGGAGGCAAACACTTAGAATTTCTAAGTACTACAACTCTTCAACGTATGATATGGCAATAAAGTTCTTATCCTAATTCCTAATCATGATGAGTAAAAAAAAAGTGCACAAGATAAAGGTTCAGGATGCTACTCTAACCCTAGATGCAAGAGATGATTATCGTTTCACTTATGGGAGGCAAACACTTAGAATTTCTAAGTACTACAACTCTTCAACATATGATATGGCAATAAAGTTCTTAATCCTAATTCCTAATCATGATTCGTAAAAAAAAAAGTGCAAAAGATAAAGGTTCAGGATGCTACTCTAACCCTAGATGCAAGAGATGATTATCTATCAGGGGGAATCAACCAACTTTGTTTCGCCAAGTTGAAACAACTACACAAGGTTAATGCAATCTTCTAAGGATGATATAAGATATTCAAATCACTTATGTTCATGAAAATTCAACAAACATAAACGATCAAAGTTAAGCTCACTTTGTTCAGACTAACCATACATTGTAAATTGCAAGCCACAAATCACAAATGGTTTGAACATATGGATTTTACCAAGAAACAATAATAAAATCATCCACCAACTAACATAATACTTAAAAGAAAACTTAATCTAATTTAACATTCGCTTGAAGAAATCAGAAACCATGCAACACTTAGAAACATATAGAGAATCACCAAACAATGAATCTTATATTATTTCAAAAGAGCTCTTGCAACAATTTTCAGTCTTCAACCTTACAAATGAGAGCAAAAGGAGCCCTTATATAGACCTCAAGAATACATAATGGCCAAGATCGATTGGCAAAGCCAATGGACCAGATTATGCCACTTAAGCAGGTGGTTACAACAAACTCTTATTATTAGTATATGAAAGAGGGAACAAAGGCACGTTTCCCAAGGAGATAAGGATGACACATCAATAGCCTATGAGGAATCTCCATGTGAGTAACCATCACTAGTGTTATGGAATTCAATGAATTTAGACACCACTTGTTTGGTATCATCAAAAGGTACACTTGGTGTATTCCTAGTGGTCCCTTCGGCTTCAAGCACATCAGCTGCATAAAGGCCAAGTGTCTTCTCCCAATCAGTCATTCTAGCTTTGTTGGCGCCAAGGTGGACAGCAAGTGAAAATATACTATCAAGCTTATCATCAGAAACATCATTCTCTTGGAAGTAGAAGGCTTGAATTTGTTCTTTCATACTTTCAATAGTCATCTCTCCAAAGGGATTGCATATCTTCATCAAGGATGCATGTATTCCATCTTGGATTCTTTGAATCACACTCCTTACTCTTGACATATCTGTTTCCACTCTATCAAGTAGTTGTCCTTTATTGCGAAGGCAATAATACCAGGAAGAGAAATCATATATTACTCCTTCAATCACCTCAGCATGTACCAACTCATCAACTGAAGTCTCCATCAAACTCTTCAAATGTGGCATATATTGTTCTTTGATAACCTTAAACTCAGCACAAGCTGTCAACAATGCAAGCACTCTTTCCTTGAGATCAACAACCTTATTGTACACTTGCATAATATCTTCAAGATGTTTATATGTTGTTTCCCTTGACCTTTTCATCCAATCCTTCAACCTATGAGATGAAAATCTTAACCCCTCAAGATGTACAACTGTTTCCGGAGGAAGAATAGGTGGAGGTGTAGAAACTCTTTCCTGCAGATGGATAGGATGAACTAAGTGTTGAATATACTGTTCCAATGCTTGACACCTTTGTTTAGCCTTAATCCTACCTTCTATTTCCTGTCTTATGATAGCTCGAGCATTATCAATTGAATCCTGAAGTTCTTTTGCTTGTGCTCCAGTCAGCGGATCCAGATCAATTGTGTTAATATCATAATCTTCAGGCGCAATGTCTTCTATATTCTTCTCAAGTCTTGGAACAACTACGTGTACTCTCCTTACACCAGCTTCATCTTTTGTTATCTTTGAAAGAGTAGTTGCTTTCTTCTTCAGTTTTTCAGTAGACATATCTAGAAGCAACTCTTTAACTGGAATGGGATGAAATTTTTCCACTTCACAGCTTTCTTTAATTCTATCTTGTAGCCACTTCGGTAATGATGAAAAATCTTCTGGCTGTTGTACTTGTTGTCCTTGCATGGGCAATGATTGTTCTTCAGCTTCATCTTTATCTTCAGTGTTAGCTTCATCAATGATTTCAGTATCATGTGGACTTGAAGGCACCTCTTCAAATGGAGCATCCGGGACTGCATCTTTAACGTGTACAACTATATCCTGATTTATTGGAGTATCTCTTGGTTGTCTAGATGAAGCAGTTTCAATGCTTATCCTTTTCTTCTTTTTACTTGATTCTCCTTGCGTAGATTCAAGTTGTTTTCTTTTCTTTGTTTGACTTGAATCTCTTTCATTATCCTTACTTCGTGAACTTCTGCCAGGTGCACTATGTTGTACTTGCTGTTCAACTTCTCCCATCTTAGTGTAAGTGAGCTTTTTTCCTTCATCTATCAGCGCTTGTACTTGCTCCTTTGCATGTTCCTTAGTGATAGCAATGATAGGTTCTATCAACTCTTCATCATATACTCTTTCTCTATCAATCCAGTCAATATCATATGGCAAGTTCCAGATCTTATTGTATTCATCACCTGAAAGAGTTCTATCATCATTTAGCTGATCAGGAATCCTCAATACTTTTGTAGCTCTCACCAAATCCCATCTTAACCTTGAACATTTCTGCATCCTTATATCGTCATCATCAATGGTATTTGCCCAATGATCTTCAAGCTGCTCAACATGCTGGTAGGTAGGATATGATTGCTTAATAGCTCCATGTGGATCAAAGTTCTCCCTCCTTGAATCATAAAGATGTAAATGATATGCTTGAAGTTCAATCTCAGAATGTTCGACTGCTTGAAGTGATGGACATGAATAATATCTCCCAAGCTTGAGAGGGAATTGAACCCCGACCTTCTTTCTTGTCCTTTGCATCTTATGGAACTCCAACAATTGTCTCGATACTTCTAACAGTACCATCCTATTAGTAGGATACCTTGGCAATCTATATGGAAAGGATGTGAAGCCCTGAATTCTGATATAGGTGAACTTATCATATTGAATATAATATCTTCCATATTGTTCAATGAAGTTCCTAGCAGCACCTGTCAATCTTCTATGCAACTCTCTTCGCAACTTTCTCACTATATACATGGCAAAGGCATCATTAAATCTCTTATAATGATTGATGTTCTTCAAATGGAGCTGTGTATAGCATTGATGTGATAGGATCTGGCCAGACTTTATGCCTACTTCTCCTTTAGATGTCAATCCCTTGTATACCACATTTCTTGCCAGTATGTAGACAAGATAGGAAGTCATGAAGAAGGACTTTGACTCATCAAAATTTTCAAATTGCTCATCAAGGCAATGACTTATAAGTCCAGCCCAATCAATCATTTTATTCTTTGTGAACACATGATCAAAGTATGTATACATCCATCCTTCAAAAGTTGATGATTGAGGCCTACCTGTTACTCTATTCAGGAGCATGATGAAGTAACTTATTTCCTTCTTGAAATCTGCCTTGTGGAACTTAGGATCTTCAGAGTTATATATCTTAATTGAAGGATCTATCATCCACTTCTTCCTTACTTCTTGCATGTATTGCTTGGGATTGCCTTCAAAGGTATGTTGGGCAGTTGTAGGACAAATGAACACTGCCTTCCGGTTTGGGATGTTGAAGATCTCCTGAATGGCTTCTCTTTGCAAGTAGGCTAGGACAGTCCCGTCTTTAGCCACAATTTGTCTTCTTTCTTTGTCATAGTGTTGAATGCATTCTAACACCAATTCAATGCTAGGTAGGGTATGTGGGAAGCATGTTGCTTGTATGATTCCACTCTTCGCAATGGCCTTGATATCTTCATTCCTTGTAATGGCGAGCAAGAAATCCTTCATCTCCTCGAGGTTGACGTGTCCCATGTTGGTGTTTCCCACATTCTTCCAATGAGTCTCGAGCTTGGAGTCGGGTATGGTTGACTTGGCATCCATCTTGATCATCACTTGACGCTCCTTTGCCGTCATGCCCATCTACCTACAAGGCAACACCTCTATAAGAGACTTGAAATGACAACATCATCCTTATAAAACTGATTTTTATATGATAAAACTTATGAAAATCTGAAAATTAAGTAAGTAAAAAGGTAATTTTATGAATTAAAAGCAGCTGAAACATACCTTCAAATCAATTTTCAGACAAAATAAGTACAGATTTATGTAGAAAATGATGAAAATCAGTTATAAATGACAAAATCAGACTTTGAAAAGTGCAGATATGCCTTGAAAACTGCTGCTCCCTCTCCTAAAAATCTCTCCAAGAGTGAATTGTGATGTGAAAATAAAGCGGAGCGCCCCCCTCTATATATGCAATTTACCTTGGATAAAGTGCTGGTCGGCCAAGTAAAGGGGTCGGCCAAGTAAAGCATTTAATGCAATTTTCAAGATGTTCAAAAACTTACATATAAACTTCTCCAGTCTAGGTGGCAAAATTGGCAATTATAGGATGCGCCTAGCCTTAAAAGCCTTTTCTTGATTGTTAATGCCCTTATCCATTCGTTTAAACTCTCTAAAGCTTTCTCTTATCATTCAAATGCTAGATTTCATGATTGCAAACCTTTACATTCAAGGTGCCAAAATAGGTTGATAGATTAAAGAAAGTGCGCCTATACTTAAATAAATATTTACTTCAATCCTCATGCCTCCAAGCCATTGCAAAGACTCTTGTAAACTTGTCAAGCTTCAATACCTTCAAGATTCATAGTTTTCAAGCATGCTTATCTCTAGGCGCCAAAATGGACTCTTCAATGATTGAAATGCGCCTAGACTCCTTTAGGTGATTACTTCAAAGGTTTTATGATTCTAGATCATTGCGAAGGTTCAAAGGAAGCCTCAAATACCTGTGGAGTCCAACTTACCTTGCTAGGGGTTCAAATGGGGTCATTGGATACAATTTTCCTCTTAGGCGCTAGAATAGGTTGATATTGATGAAGAGTGCGCCTTGATGAACTTAGTCTATTTCTTAATCTTTCATCATTTCAAACTTGTTTGGCTTCCTCTAAGACTTCGTCATTGGAGCGTCCATTCTGAAAGTTTCAAGAGTTACTTTAAATCTTCATACCCTCTAAGCGCCAAAATGACATGTAGAAGCAAGAAAGTGCGCCTTGTTATGATGCTCAATTGGATGCGTGTACTCCATTTGAAAGATCAAGATAAATTGATGCTTAGTCCTTCATTTGCATTCTAGGCGCTCCCTTATTGCTAAGATCCTTCTAAATTAGATGTCTTCAACTTTCTTCATCATACTCCTAGGCGCCCAAACTAGTATAAAACTACATGGAAGTGCACCTACTCCAAAGGATACTCATTTTGATACATGCATAGAGATGAAATGATTTGAAGAAATGGCGCCTTCTCTCATCAACCTTAGGCGCATTTTTTGGTCAAAACAAAGAGTAAAGTGCACCTACCTTCCCTCAAGCTTGTTTCTATACTTCATGATTGCTAGGTTTCATTATTAACTTGTTGAAGTTCAATAAGCCTTACTTCATCAAATTGTTGGATTTACGGCTCTTTGACCCTAGGCGCAAAGGCAAGGTGATTTTGCTAGAGTGTAACGCCTTACTTCAATATGCCTAATCTCCTTTCACTTAGGCGCTCATCCATGTTGATCCAAATGACAACAGGCGCCTAGGCTTCTTTGATAAGATTTAGTCATTTTGGAGAGTCTAATCACTAGGCGCTCCAGTTGGAAATGACTTGAATGTCATTCTCTTCTAGGCGCTCAAGATGGACTCCTTAATGAAAAAGTGCGCCCTGACTATCAAGATCTCCTATCCCCTTGAAAGGTGCTCAAGAGGGTTGTTTCAACATAAAAGTGCGCTTGTACTCCTCTTAACCTTCAATCATTGAAGTTGCTCTGAAAAGACCTCTCCAAGTTAACCACCTTCAAGACTTGGAGTTTCAAGTTGATCTCCTCTGGCGCAAATGCAAGGTTGTACATGAGGAAAGTAGCGCCTAGAGTTAGAATGCTCATTTCATGTGTTTGATAAACTTTGGAGGTCAAGGTGAATTACCTCCCTTACGGCGCCCTCCTTTATGTTTCAAAATATCAATTCTCAAGGCGCTTGAAGGAGGCTCTAGAGGTAACAAAATGCGCCCAAACCTTGTTAACTTGTTTGTTGGCAAATAGCTTCAATCACTTGTTTTGATTTTGCAAGAGACAACTCTTCAATTGGGTGCTAGATCTTAAGACTCATAACATTTAGTCTTGAAAGCGCCAAAATGAGATTATTTTGATGGCAAAGTGCACCTAAGTCTCAAGATAACAAACTCCTTCCAAGGCGCTCAAACTAAACTCCTTTCAAAGATGGAAGTGCGCCTAAGACCTTAACTCATCACATGATACTGAAACTTCATCCTTCACTTATTGTAGTTGATCTCCAAAGACATCATCTTCAAAACTTGCTGATTTCATCTAAGGCGCCCATTTAAGGTGGTTTTGAAAGAATAGGGCGCCTAGACTTGATGAATACAATCAAGGCGCCAAAATGAGGTAATTTGTAAGGCAAAGGGCGCCTAGACTTGATGCTCTTGAAAACACCTCTAAAGTCCTAGTTTCCTAGGGCGCTCAAAATGGTGAAAATGATGAGAATAGGCACCTAGGTACACTTAAGCATTTTCCCTGCAAGTTTTTGCTCATTGAAACAAATTAAGGTCACTTATCATTCTCACAAAAAAAATCTCTTCAGTCTTAACTTAAGGAATGCTCTACATTGCTCTAAATCACCTTAGGAGGCTCAACAACTGACTAAGTCTGAGATAACATTAACAAGACACCCTAGAATGACTAATCCTTTGAAGAAAATTGGGGGTCCCCATCTGCAATGGGGTGATGTGTGATTTGGTCAGAACAAGACCCTTGCTGGAATGTTGGAAGTTCTTTGATGATTGGATACAAGGATATATACTTGATTGGAGAAGATAACAAAAGAAAACACAGAAAGTATGAAATAAAAAATGACATTTCCATAAGATCCTTTTGTCAAACTCAGCAACGTATTTAATCTCATTTCTTTGTGTTTATTACTTCTTTCCCTCATATATCCCAGAAGCGCTGAGAGAAAAGGAATAGAAAGTTATCAGCCACTGGAACATTGTTCCTATGTATATGAAAGAGAGGTTTCAGATTTCCTCTTCTAGATTGGACTAGAAATATTGTTTAGGAAAAGCTCTTGGGATTCCTTTCTCTCCTTCTCTTCTTCTGACTCCCAATAAGCTCAAGCCATTTGTGGGAATTTCAATTGTTGATTTTTTTCAAGGACCAGAAAGTTGAAGCTTATCTGCTTGTTAGTTTTGATGTTGTCACTTAACACAAATATTATTGCTTTGGTGTGGTTGAGGGTATTGAGGACATTGCATCGATGTCATTGTGAATTAGGTTGATCTTTAACTTCGTTTCACCTTTTTGTTTTGGGCTCTTGAGGTGATTTGATCTCTATATAGAGAAGCTTGAGGAAAGAGCAATTTAAAGTTTCCAAATTGATCTATTATGCTGCTCAAGCAGATCCCTTGTTAATTGTGTCTCTTGTAGCATTAATACCTCCAGTTTTTCTTGGTTAGTAATACCTTCTAATGCATGCTTCTAAGGCAGGGCATGCATACAGTCAATGTTGCAAGAGACGATCTTCATTAGTTTGCTTTGTGGTTTTTGCTACTATTGAGCACTTCTGCCAGCAGGGTTTTGGATCCATTCACCTTTTTAACCAGTTGCCTTCTGCAGTTATATATGCATATTATCTCTCCCTCTTTTGCTCTGTCCTGTGTCGGCATCTTAGAATGAGGCTAGGATTTTTGGGAATACATTAAAAAAAAAAAATGTTTGGGGGGCCTTATGGGTGCCCCATAAAGGGGTAGAGGGTTTTGTGTTTTTTGTTTTAAGTGTTTTTCTCGTGAAAAGTGGACTTTGATGGGCGGGGGAGATCCAGACATCCCTGGGACGTCACAGGGACATGGGGACAGCAGGCCTCCCAAAAAGGTTCCAGTAGAAGGGGGACACCCTGGGGCCTGGGGAGATTACCCTCCTTTTTTTTTGTTTTTTTCTCTGGATTGGAGATTGGGAAGGGAAGTTCTGTCCCTGCCCCTCCCTCTCCCAAACATTCCTGGATACACTGACTTTTACTTATCCAGCTTCAAAACTAGACTATCTTCCATGGCCTTTAAACATGGATTTCAAAGTTTTTGGACCTGTGCCTCCTCCTTCTCTGTCACTCTTATTGTTGCTGTTGCCACATTCTGCTTTGTCTCTGAGATTTCTCCCATTACTGTGCATCCGAAATAATGGCCTGGAGGGTCTGTTTGTCCCACTCCACCGTACTGTAGGTGGTCTCAGAACTGCTTCCCTTCTAAGCCTTGACAGACATGCACCCAAACCTTGGCAGAACTCACAGAATAATGACAATAATTTCATTTTATAAAATGTCAAGATATCTAAAAATATGTAATGATTTTATTTTTTAATACAATTGACTTTGCCAGGAACTGAAAACTTCTGAGCTGAAGAGATCTCAAGTCATCCTCAATATTTACTTAACCAATAGAAAAACTGTGAAAAATCATGATGCACTCGGCAGGTTAGGAAATCCAATCGGAATTGGATCACCAATTTTTTCTCTGTACTCTGGCACACATCTCGGGGCACCAAAAAATTGGCAAAAAAGTCGATCAAATCACGATTTTATCTGTGAAATTACTATTAAAACTAGATTTTATCTGCAAAATCATGAGTTAATCTTGATTTGACATGAAATAAAAAACAGCATTTTTTCTATATTTTTATGAATTTTACAGTGTTTTTTTATACCCTGATTAAATTTTGATTAATTGAAAAAATCTTTATCTTTTGGTTTGCGGAGCCAATTACAAGATCTAATTTTGCTGCTATGCACCTAACGCCTTGTATCACTATATTTTGTTTTTATCTTAACTGCAGCTTCTATTAACCTTTTCTAACCAACGATTTAATATTAAAATTTATTTTGGCCAAATTCAAACTCGAATCTGAACCAGGAAAGCTAGCTTCCCATAATGCTTGTTAAGCATGTATCCATATTAAAGTAGTGTCTGAGAGAGAGGTATTGTTTTCTATGCAAGCATTAAACTATTTGATGTGTAAGTACTTCAAAGAGGTGAATGCTTATTTGAGTCTCTTTTTTTGTAAGCTTCAACCATCTGGTGTTGGAATTTTAAAAGCTTAGTTTATTCTTTTCCTTAAAAGAGTTCATATAGAGACATCTTGTTTTCTATGCAAACATTGAACTCTTAGATGTGCTAGTACTTCAAAGAGGTCGATGTTCTGAACAATATGCAAACTATTGACTCTGAATTCACCTCTTTAGGATTCTTATCCATTTTCATCAATATGTTAGCAGGCAAAACAAAGGCGAAGCACCCGCAAAGAAAAAGATCGAGTGAGAAATGATAATGGTGATATTAATGCCCAACACCAACACCAACATCAACAAGAAATCCTTTCTGTTATTAGAAATGTAGATACAAGCTCCTCAAAGGAGTCTTCATTGCCTGTCCTAGAAATATTGGGGACTCCCGATGAAGGTGATTTGAGTGGATTGGATAAAACAGATAATGTTGTGGGTATAATTGGACCAGAAACAGAGGATGGGGATGTAATCCGTGTAGATTGGGACAGGGATAGTTCAGAAATTCAGCAGGATATGGAAGCCAGCTTCAGTGGGTCTGTCTCTGTTTCAGAACAAAGTGTTCGAATGGGCAGAAAACAGAGGCCTGCACTGGATGACAGCTCTTCAACATGCTCAACAGATTCTCTTGCATCTGTGGCAATGAATGGCTCTTACAAGGGCAATTCTTCATTCTCCAACAAGTGTGAATCATTGTCAACCAGGTAGGGATGTTATACTTTCATAACTCATTTTATGATTCTTTTTTAACTGCAGGACATTATTATCTATATTTTATTTACAATTTAAATGTTTTTGGAACAGGGGAAAAAATAAAAGCAACGGTGAACGATATGACACAAATAGTGGCACTAGAGCTGGTGTTAGTGCAGTTGCAGTTTCTGCACTTGAAGCTAATAATGGTATTAGTAAATCCAGCTCTAATGAAGAGGCAGTCATACTGTTGAAACGTGTGCAGTGGCTTGAGCGGAGAATAGTGGAGAAGGTATAGTGCATCATTACACTTTTTGTTTGGAATTCTGAAGCCTTTACTTTCTAATATATTGTATTTTGTCAGACATAACGATTGCTGTCAGCTTGTTATTTGCTAAAGAAATTCTTCTCGTGATGTTTTCCCTGGGGTAACTTCTCACTAGTCAAACTGCATAATTTATCAGGATGATGAAATTTCACTATTGAAAAACAAGCTTAGTTCTTACCAACATCAGATAGATTGCGACAAGTCCTCTAAGCAACAAGATGTGACTGCAAATCACTGTTATACAAGAAATGCAGGATTATCAAGCTCGAGAAGTGTGGATGATGATGAACATAAATCATCTTGTGTGCAGGCTGATGATTCAACCTTGAAATGTGGCGACTCATGTAGTCCAGGAGAGCTGCAAGTGAAATGTTCTTTATCGAAAGATCTACCCACTGAAAGTAGAAACGTGGAAGGCAGAAATTTAACTCTTAAGAAGACTAATCCACTGACACACTCTGTCTCATTCAAACAGAATATGCCTAAGACAGCGCCACCTAATAGTCGTAGCAGAGAAATTGATCAGCATGCACAGAGTGCCACCACTGCTTCATTGCAAATTGAATCTGATGAAATGTTGCGGCCATCCAGTGCTCCTTTGATTCCGGCTGTTCCAAGATCAAATATTCCTGCTGCATTAACTCCATCTGTGCCATCATTGGCACGCTCAGTTAGTGCAGCTGGAAGATTGGACAGCGGTGCTGATCCCATGATATTGAGCAGCTCGTCACTGTCCCGCAGTCCTTCTGTGAGCCCATCATACAGGAATGCTGCTGCTGGGAAAATGAAAGGAACTTCAAGTGGGCATTTTCCTCCTGTGGTATCAAGTGTGGCACATACTGGTGTTTGTGGCACTCAAAGTCCTCCATCTTCTCTGTGCACAGTGTCTTCTCCTCCGAATCCTTATAAAGTTCGTGTATCTTGTCCGGAGTCATTGGGTCGCATAAGGGAGGATGCATCCTCATCGTCATCTACATGTATCCCTTCACATGTTTCCACACCTCAGTCTATTATGTTGAATGGATTTGCAAAAGATCAGTCTCCAATCTGTGGTGTTGAGCAAAATGCATCTCATATGGGATTCACCTTTGGCACAATTATGCCGGACTTGCTGCATAGAAATCCACCTCAGGAACTACAGGATGTTGATGTGACATTGTCAGGAGTAGAAGATCGTCGCCAACAACAGCAAAGATTCTTGGAGCACTGTGTACATCAACAACAAAGGAAGTTACAGAATCTGCAAATTAATCAGTTTCAATGCGAGCAGGATAATCTTGGCATAAGATTTCCACAGTCATGTCCAGGTGATCTTGCAAGCCAAGGATTGCTCAAGAGTATGAATTCTCGAAATGTTATTAGACATGGTGGTCCTGTGATGGCAGAAGAATTTCCACATTTGGACATGATTGACGATTTGCTCGATGAAGAACAAAGCCGGGGTAAGGCAGTGCTCAGTCCAGAACTCCAAAATCCTGGTGAGCAGATACTGAATGGGCAGTTTTATCTGCCAGGATTTCATGGTCCCAAGATTGATCTACATAATGGCAGCAGATTTGATAGATACATACCTGAGGAAGATAGTACCTTGCAGATGGCTTGTTCCTCAGATTGGTGCAGTAGTGGACTAAGTGAGAGCATGCAAGTGCTCCCTCCCTATGCTCATTCTTCACCTAGTCAGTATTTTGATCAGTATAGTGGCCAACTTGAAGAAGTTCCGCCTCACAACTGGTCCATGTATAGTGCTGATATGCCTGGAAAAAGTTTCATAAACAATGGACATGGTCCTATCGCTTCTCCAATGGGGAATTCTATCCAAGGGCATCATTACTCAGCTGGACATTGTTCAAACTATACTTTGGGGCCAAATGGTTACGCCTTTTTTTAGATCCAATAATCATGTTTGAAAGATTGGATAAATTTTCAACTTATTTAATTTCATTGATGACTACATATTTTCTTCCTATTATTGTGTCAATTAATATTCTGTTTCTCAAATAAAATTTTTAAATCCGTAAAGAACATCAAGGAGCCCATGTTGGAAATGATCTGTCGCATGCCGTGTTAATTTTTTCCAAAATATCTCAGAGAAGCGACAGAGGGTTACAATGGAGAACTGGCTTTGTTTGCTAATTGACTGAAATATGTAGAAACCATCTATGATCAGTATGGATCAATGGGTGTCCTCAGCTTTAGGAATTATTCTGTAAAACTTCCACGTAAATGTTTTTTGGTTTTCTTTTCAAAAGTTAATTTTCAATAGAGATAAAATGTGGTCAATGAACTATCTTATCTTCATCCTTTTCTCTCCTTACGGTTTTAACTCCGATCAACATTGGAAGTTTCTTTTGCTGTATTCCTTTTTTATTTTGTTCATTCTTTATGCTAAATGGATGAATTGTATCAATTTTATAGAAGTGTGATGTAGGGTATGTTCGGTTTCAACATTCATGAACATATGCATCTTTCAAAGGCACAACACCTGAAAACTTTGCTACCTAAATTAAAGTATAACCTATAAAACACAAATATTGTAGCTAGAAATAAATTGTCATTCTGTGTGCTCAATATATTTTTCAGATCGTTATGGGAAGCATCAGTGTGATAACAAATCATCTCCAGAGTTTTTGTTGCTTTAAGTCTCCTCGCTAGTCATCATTGTACCACTTTTTGGGCTGCTTAAACAATATTTAAATTGAAGTAAAAAGTTTAGAGAGGATTATGCCCTGTAGTTAGGCTAAATTAACATCACTTTCTGCTCAAAACAGTTTAAAAAAGAATTGAAGTAAAAAGTTTAGAGAGGATTATGCCCTGTAGTTGGCTAAATTAACATCAATTTCTGATCAAAACAGTTTAAAACAGAGCTCAAAATACTATCCTATAATAGGTGTCTTTGTCATTGTTCCGGTTGTTCATAACAGGAACAACCTAACTAGGATAGTTACAAGAAACAATATCAGAATGCAATATTGACGTTATAAAAGCAGTTTTAGTTAGCTGTGTAGCGACCTTTCTTTTTGCTGGAACTTGGCTTTGCTGACAAAATCAGTAGGTGCAAATTCTTGTACACAGTCTGATGTTGCAAAATTTGGAGTCTGATCAATTCTCAGTTGCCACCAACCTGACTGGAATAACACATTCTCTGATAAAAAGATCTGCATTTAATATCAGTCCTTTCCCTTGGTTGCTATCATCATTAAATTCCATTAAGACTTTCTTCTTTGTAGGTTTGATAGGGAGTGCGTGAGAAATGTCAATAGCCCAAAGTTTTTGGTTCATTTATTTTCACCTCACTCATCTGTCTTAATTTAACTTAAGAAACTTTAATCCACTCTCTTAATTAACAACAGAAGCTTTGTATGAAGCCTGCTCCAAGGGCTCATGAATTCTTACTCAAATCATTTCTGTAACTAAAGCAATTTCTTCTCACCTGCACAATCTTATAAACTGATTCATCTGCTCCATATACTTGTTCATCCCCTTTTATGCAGTCTTTATTCTCGGTCCTGATGCCACTGTACTGTTGTAGACCTTTCGAGGATGTGATGGTACTGCCATTCTTATCCAACCACTTGAGGTGGCAGGATTTCGTTACCATTACCTGATATGCAGACATCAATCTAATACTAGCAGACCCATACTTACCTGATAGTTATTTGGAGCATGTCCGCTGCTCAACACATATTCCTCTTTCAATTGAAAAGCCATGTTGACTGCATCATTGTTTAGAGTATGTTTTGTGGGTCAGCAGGGAATGATAATTGGATATGACATACAAATGAGGTATTTTGGAGGGCTTTGTAGCATCTAAGGAGGCACCTTTTTTTCACGAGTGTAAAGATGCAGGGAAGGCTTGTTACAATCCCATTATGGAGATGGAGAAGAAGATTGTGTCAGCCTTCTTGCACGCTAGAAAACAATAAGGTGGTTTCAATTCAAGGAAACACTAAATGGAAAATTAAGCATGATTATGTTATTATTGTTTCAAAGAAAAGCATTAATGGGCTTTGGTGATGTTGATGGTCATTCGGATAAGACATGTGGGAAATTACATCTAGAATTGCATCGTTACAAGATGAAAAAGAAGACGATTTCTTTTGAAAGAAGGGAAATAAAGAGCAACCCTCTAAAGGGCATTCTGCCTAACAGAGCCACAGAACATGAGACCCAGTTTGTCATCAAATTGCCCTCATTAAACAGTGGGGGCCAAAAGCAAGAAAAGGGTTGCAATATTGATAAATCAAAGGTGTAACCTATCCAAACACTTCTCTATGTAGTTTTTTCCTATTATTATTGTGCCCCCAAAAAATGGTTCATGGAGGATGTATACTGCCTATAGGTCCTTACATAAGATAATCCCCAAGAAAGTATTGTTTTCGGGCAATTAATGACTAATGGGGACACCTTCAACTTGATAAGTACGCATGGATATCAAGTAAGAATCAAGGAACTCGTCTAGAAAATAACATTCAAGACAAGACAATGGTGGTATGATTGGCTTGTACTTCCTTGTGGGTTATGTAATGTTCTTGCTACTTTCATGACGATCATGAATAATATATTAAGACCGCCCATAGCATCTTGCGTCATTGTTTACTTGGATGATATCTTGATTTTTCTTCGAGACTTTTACAAACATTTAATGCATTTAGGACAAGTGTTATAAGTTCTCAAAGAGATAAGTTCAACAAGAAGAAACATTAGTTTGCATACTAATTAGTTGTCTATTATGGACAGTTGAGAATTTATTCAGCTAAAGTGGAAGCTATTTTGAAGTGGTTCCAAGCGTTCCAATGTGAGTCATAGCTTTTAAGGCACAACTGAATACTTAACTTTTTTCTTTGCAAGAAAAACAACGTTGGATTCATAACAAAAGTGGTAAGTACTTACATAAATAAGCAAAATAAATTTGTTGAGCGAAAACCAAAGATCAAAGGAACTATTATCCCATGGATATAAACTACTCCAATATTTGCAAGCATAATCAAAATTATATCAAACATGACACTATCAATGGATGGGTTTGTTGTACCAAATATAAAAGAAGCATGACTAACATCACCCTAAGTATAAAAGAAGCATGACTAACAAGCTGCGTGATGTGTTTTTTTGGACTATGTACATTCAAAATAAATTTTAACAACATTTTTTTGTCAATGGACTTTTTTGAGATAGGCTCTGCTAGAGCTACTTGTTGCATTGCCATGATTTAGATCCCCTTAGTATGCTCCGGGGTTTCTTTATCCCCACATCTCACTTTAAGACACCTATGAACTTCATGTCATGCTGAAACCCTAAAATGTCGAAATTCTAAAATTTGGTTCAAGGCCCTTACTCTACAATGGGAATGTTGTCAATGAGGAATGACAACTAATAGTTGGTGGCCTTTTGAGGTGTTTGGGCGGGAGTGCAATCATACTCTACGATCGTTTTTGCTCGATTGTGAGGGTGTGATGGAAACAAAATTGAGGGAGCTGGACTGGGGTGTGGGAATTAGTTTGTAGTGCTGGTTCTAGTATCAATATCTGAAATATCAAAATTTTAAAAGGTATTCCAAAATTATATTTTTTTTTGTTAAACTCAGACAGATTTGAAACGACTTGCAAACATCTTGAATGCTATATTAATAAAAAAAACTTAACTTATATGAATATCAAATGTATTTCAATATTTATTTAATAAACACAACTTACTAAACCATTTAGGCCCCTTTTGTTTCACTATTCATCTTTTGCCAACATCATTGGCCATTGACAATGAAACAAAATTCTATGGATTTATCATTTGGAGAAGGCTAACTATGATGGCTGTGGGTGGTGATACCAAAATGTTTGAATTTTGACTTGTGATTTGATATGCCTCTTTATACCTCAATTCTATGAGTATTTTATGAGAAAAAAAACATTTGAATTCACTCTACCCTAGTGAATTACAATAAATATACATGAATTTTTGATTCCCTAATTAGGAGGATGGACATGAATGGTTTATTGATCCACCAATGGTTTATTGATCACTCAAGACATATATTTTGAGACTTGAAGTCATATATTTACAACATAATAAGATTAGGGCCACATAAGTAAGGATCTACTAAGCTACCTCTTCCCTTCTATAGATTCAATGACAGTCATCAAAACTTGCAATTTGGGAGTTATAGGTAAAGGGAAAATCATTACTTCAACGGCATTCCTAATGGAATGTATCTATTTTCCCTCCACCTCTTGCATGTTTATCATTTACATTGGTCGACATATTGTCTTTCTTTTTGCTATTGTACAAATTGACATTTTTCTTATTTCCATACATGTTGTCATACTTATTATCTTGCACACTGTCTTTCATTTACTTTATTGCATGCTCCATTGTCTACAATTTTACCTAACCTACTTCCTTAGTGCCTTTTCATATTTTTATATTCATAGCACATTGGCTTAATTATCCTACCATTTCCCCTACATAATGTCCTTCAAGTGTTTACCAAGAGAGGCCTTCTACCTTTACCTATTTAGAGGTTGATTAGTAGAGATCATATTGTACTACACACATGGAGCACTTTTGGTTTCAACTTTAGTCACAATAGCTTAGCTTGAGCTAGTTGTCCATAACACATGGTGAATAGTAAGCATGATGCAAAATTTGAAGAGCTGTCTCAACATTGACATAAGGTAAAAAGTACAAATTTTGAGTCTAAGGAAGACTACTTTCTCTAAGGAGTACTCTATGAGTTGGGAAAGCTTCATGTTGAAAGATCAAAGTGTTTAGCTAATGAGGGTGGCTCATACTTCAAAAGTAGTTACTCAACATAGTAAGAAATTTGACACATTTGTAAAGTTATTTGTATTGTCCAAATATACAAAATGATGTTAGAAAATTCATAAGGGGATGCTATGTTCGTAGCACAGACAAGCCTAGTAATAGAAAGTTGGGATTGTAGGTGCCACTATCGGTTCCTTCTATGTTTGAGGACATCATCTACTTGTAGTTTTAGGGTTTTTTTTTTCAAGGAAAGGGAATTATTACTTGTTTTTTTAATTCCTTTTTTTGGCAAACCCATTCAATAATATGTATTCTCATTCCATGCAAGAATACTTTTAATTGAAATGATACAATTGTTTTGTTTTTCAATAATGTTTGGGTGCCTAGTTCTATCATTTTAGAAATGGATAAAATATTTATGGAAATTTTTTGGGGCACATTATTGGAGAACATGGATACAAAGCTAAGTAGATAAATTCTTTTTCATCTACAAATATATGATCAAATGAAGTGATCAATAAACCATTGGTGGAGCTTTTGAGGGGGTACAACAAGAAGTATCATGAACTACGAAATGAAATTTTAGTATATATCCAATATATATTTTATGAAAATCCATTCTTCTTGCACTTTTAGATATATTTTGATTACTTATCTTTATCCTTTTTATGCTGTGATAGAACAACCAAAAATAAAATCATGACAAAGTGGATTTAAAAATCTCAAAGGTTGATATATTCATTGAAAAGATAAGACAAACAAACCCCTTAAGTGCAAGAGAGGTTGGAGGAGTGTCAAACTACATAAAAAGTGAGACATTATCAACATAGAGGAGAACACAATTTAAGTTGGGGACAATGTACGGTTATACTTAGAGTAAGCAAACACTTAAAAGTAAAGTAGAGAAGTTTCATGACTTAGATATGGCCCAGTTGAAATGCTTGAACAAGTGGGGAAATACAATCATAGTAGACTTGTCTCATACAAGAAGTTATATTAAGTCATAAACCTTAAAAAGTTACATTTCTTTGATCATTCTATGCTCTAATAAGAAGGTTTTTTGAGCTCAAAAAGTGTTGGACAAAGATGATTTTTAAAGAGGAAGGTGAGAACTTCAAGGAGGAAAAAAAATGAAAGTTTTCAATTTGGTTTGAATGAAGATTTCCCAAACTAATCCAAATGGTTTTTGAAGAATAAAGTAGGGGAATTAATCCCTCATTTTGTGTCCTTTGAGCTTTTGGAGACCAGAATTTTCTTAATTGGGGTTTATAATCCAAAATGGGTCATGAGAGTAAGTTAACTAGGAGGTTAATCTCAATATCACTTGTCAAAGTGACTAAGTTTGTAACTTGAAAATATTCTTATTACCTTATAATACAAGGCAACAAAGAAATAAAAGAAAAATACATTAGTTGAAAGCATCTTGTGCAAAATAAGTCACCATGACGATTTTGTATAATATTAAATTGTTTATAAATTAAAAATAATAATCTTGTATGGGTTCTAGGAAGATGGAATGTTTGGATTTATAATTCTTCCAAATCTCATGTCATCATTTGGGATCTTTAATTTGATGCATGCATTGAAGTTATGTATATCTACAACCTTTGTGGGTCTTGTAATTTTTTTGATTGATATTTTTTATGTAAGTACAAAATAGGAGAAGGTGCTTGAATATCAATCCATAACAATGGTGTGGATATACTATTGACATTATTTATATTATTGATATGTTATTAGTGTCCTTGGATTTCTTAAGAAAGAAAGTTGGGACTTTAAGCTATAAGAAATAGGAAAATGAAGGGACATGCATATTCTTTTGTAGTATTCCTTTGTGAGTTTCTCTAGACAATTCCCCATGTTACCATGTGTTTTAACTTACTCTTTTTTGTTTCCTTTCATATTTGCAACTACTTATAATAAATTTAAACACATGAGTAAGCACATTTTAAAAACATATTACCCTTTTCTTAAAAAAATATTTCAATACTTGAGTAAGAACATTTCTAAGACAATTTATTAATTTCTTAATATAATAAAAACATAATAATATAAGTTGAATTATATGAGATGAGGTTCATGTTGACAAATTAGTTTTGAAATAATCATGTTAATCACAGATAATAAAATTCAAATGGGACAACCTCAAGTGGTAATTCATTAGGGCTTTCATTGTGGAGGCCTATATTTAAATCCCTAGAAGACATGTTACATGCTTAAATATAGAGATGTTGAATGTTGAATGAAGAAAACACCAAATGCAATTACTAGTATAGCACTCCCTACAAAATAATTTAATTAAGTTTAATGGTAGTCTCAATCATATTTCCATTATATTGATACCTATGAGTGTAAAAATTATTAGGGAGCAATTCTCTTTAAATAGATAGGTAAAGCTGTGAATAAATTTAGATGTGATATGAAAAAAGAAAATGATTAAAGGGTGTAATAGGTTACACATGATTTGAAATAGAATTTAAAGGGAAATAATAAGCAAGTTAAACTTGTAAATCCATGTTTAAAAAACCAACACATCTTAAAAAAAACCTTTTCCCAATAAAAATTGTTCAAATTTTATAGTGACACTTAAACACAAGCAAATGTATTAATGTTTTGAGATTTTTCTATGATGACATTTTAAGTAATATATTTAGATGTAAGTATATATTTTTATCCTTCCCTACTTCTAATGCTTTGGGTCTCTCTTCTAGAGCCATATTTATAGATATTTGGATAAATGATGTTTAAATGAATAAGTTTTACTCTTCTTAATATACCATTTAAAAGGTTGGAAATGTTTAAATATTATCCTTTATTATTATTCATTATGAATTTAAGTTATGATAAAAGGTGTCTAAATATTTTTAATTGTTTTTGATATTGATAAGCATGGGATTTTGAAAGGGCTAGACCCTTGTACAACAAAGCAACCAAAAAGCAGATGGAACTAGCACAATGAGATATGGGATACACATACAACATAAACACGACAGTCCCACTGCAAAACAACAAAGCAAAAAAAAAATGACCTACAGAACACTAAGTCTTGATCTAGCAAATTTGACTCCCTTGACTTGAGGGTGCAAAGTAGCCATTGTTTGAGGGAGTCACTTCTTTCTTAGCTGGACCATTGTCTAGGATAACCCTAAGTCTAAATCCTTGGAACAAGGTGAGAGGAGGGAATTCTTGATTGAAACCTCAACTAAAGACAATTCACATAACGAAGCTGACCTGGAATATGAAGAACCAAAGGCACAACTAAACCAGGGATCTCCACACCATATGACATGGAGGGGAAACTGTTAACGAAGGAGCAATTTGGATCCAATTTGAAGAATAAGACTTGGGAGAAGTCAAATGGTTCACTACAACCTCACCCGCTAGCACCCCCACAAGCACCATAGGGGGAACATGTGTAGAGGACTCTATATCTTGAGAAGACTCATCCTCTTGGGACGATCCATCCATCGGGGAATCAGAAGCGCTGATAGTCAAGTGATCATCAAGGGAATTCTTCCACCAAGTAGCCGCACCCTTATGATGAGAGTGGGGACAAATGGAGGCCAAGTGACCAATAGAAAAACATCATCTACATTTGAAGAGGAGGCTCTCATTATAACTATTGCATCCAAGGCCTTTCCCCCACCATCTGAACTACATCTTTATAAATCTAGTTGTTGCGTCCAAGGCCTTTCCACCAAAATATGAGCAAACGTAGAGTGTACCATGAATGAGGTAGTGGAGTCAACCTTCAGGAAGTGACCAATAGCATTACCAATGGCCTCGTAGCATGAATCTTCCCAAAACTAGAGAGGGAGATTCGAGAGCCTCACCCATATTGGTCTGATGTTGAGCAACTCGGTGAGAGGGTTAAAAGGAGTCCATGGCTTGATTGAGAGGGAGTGCACACCCCACATCCAAACCTTGCCATCCAACACTAAATCCCACTCCTCACAGGTCACAAAGGTCACAATGAAGAATCCCTTTGCACAAGAGAAAAATCTTTCCCTCCACAAGGGGCTTCCACGATTCCACGACCCATTTGTGAAGATTAAGCAGAGAAGACCATATAACATTGAATCTTCAAATCACTCCATGACTATGATAAAAATATTCATTCTCTATAACATCATGGCCACATACCACCATTGGGGAAGAACGGACACATGGCAATGGCCGAAGAAACCCACTCTATGAGTGCCGACCATGAGCCCCTGAGCTAGTCACTGCAACAAAGAACCATTAACTCCACGGACATGGATGTGGGGCGCAGCAGGGACCGACCCCTGCACCCCACCTGACCGCATAACATTTTGTAGAGCGCCTCTAGCTTCCACAGTGCCACTAGAAATATTGAGAGGCATAGAGGTACCTGTCTCGATCATTTCTGAACAAGATAACCCACATGTAGCAGCAGTTGGGCTAGAGGGGAAATCCATGGTACAAATCAAGAACCATCCTCAATGCCGTCTCCAGACTCAATTGTCACACCATGAGGGATGTTGGTTTTTTCCCAGACTGGATGCTTACTCCCAGATTTCCCTACAAGGTAGCCATCAATGATCAACAAGATCTCTGGGCCAGGGGCCAACAGTATAGGAGATAGACTCTATTTTTATCTCCTCTTCTTCTTCAGGCTCTGCAAAACCTAGGGGGTATTCCCTACTCAACATCCATGAGAATATGCATACAAAGGCTAGGATGCTGACATGAAGCAGATAAGTCCTCCTGTAAGTAGACCAAAATTGCAAGATAAGAGCAAAGGGGCTAGCTTTGGGCCTATTTTCAGTTGTAGACAGAGGACTTGGGATCCTAAAACTAATTCTACTATCCTAATGGTTGTTTTGGAGTTTGATTTTGATTTTATGTGTTTGGATGCAAAGCTGGACCTGGTGTATAACCTCAACACAGAGCTAGATTGGTGCCTATCCAGGGCTTGGAGTCATAGACATACACATGTAAATGTTTAGCATAAACATACTAAAATTGGATTTCAAGGGGACTTGTGTGATATCTGCGTTACAGATACATCCCAGAACAGAGTATCAAGTTATCTCTACTTATGATATCCTTACTGCGATATATTCTTCTCAATACTCAATTTGAAAACACTTTAATCTACCCCTTGAGCAGAAGTTAAGAGATCAAGCATTCAATACAGTAAACCTATATCCTAGAACCTAAGACACCCCTTAGATATCTAGATTCAAAAGAAAAGTATATTCAATACAGGAGACATATAACAAAACACATGCAGTATAGCATTATTCATCTAAAACAACAATGAAACCAGTAAGTCTGCACAAAACATAAGACATGACACTCATAAACTCACAAAATCCACTGCACAGAGCAACCAGGTCAGTTGTATTGTATTACAGAGCCAGAAAATGTCCAACTTTCAACAACCTTAAAAATGAGTCACACAATCCCTTATATACAGCGAGGAAGGTGCACTCAGCATTAATTACATGGGAGGCCAAAAATCCTCCCAGATAAACTGCACTGAAAAGTGGCGCTCAAAATTGAATGCAACAGCCAGAAACAGAGGACAGAGCAGGTGAGATCGGGGATATGAGCCGCTGCTCAGAGATATGCATCATCAAAATGGTGGTTGAGTTGTCCATCATCAACCCACACCTCTGTGCAATCACCATTAATGTTTCACCAACCTGTAGCCCCAGAGATGTAGCAACAGTGCGCCCATGGAGTTTCTCCGGCCAAAATAGTTGCAAACGCTCATCAGAAAACCCGCGCTGCAGGCTCAAAACGTGGCCGTCGATCAAAAACCTAGCGCTGAGGTCCAATGGCCCCCCAAAAAAGTTGAAAAGTCGCGAACCAACAAAAACGTGCCACGCAGACACTTCAAGTTTCTATTGCTGGGTCAATCGAATACTTTTCCGTTGTGCCTGCCGCGCAGAAGCCACCACGTGGCAAGCTCCGCGGCACCCATGAAACATTAGAGACCCTCCGTGAAACACCAGCAGAATCGAACACTTGGCGCTGTCCGTGCTACGCCTGAGAAACATTTGAAACATTACTAAAACTCTCGCAGAGATAGACACTTGGCGGGCTCCGTATTAACCTTGAAACATATAGAAACTTAAGAGAAACAGTCAGAAGTCCCGAGACCCTCCGCCACGCGTCACAATCCGCCACACTTGAAATTCAAATCGGGGCCCACCTCCATGTTTCGCCACACCTTGAAACAAAAAGAAACCTTCGTGGAAGCTGACACTTGTCAGCTTCCGCAACAACTACAAGGGACACGTAACTGGGACCCACTCTGTCTGCGCCAAACATTGAAACAAAAAAGAAACTACGCGGAGGCTGACACGTGTCGGCTTCCACAGTCACAACCAGGGGCACGTGGCATCTTCCGTTGCGACCAAGAAACTTTAAGAAACTGCCCCCGCTATTCGACACATGGCGCCTTCCGCGCTTAAGCTGAAACCTTTTAGAAACTATTAGGGTCTATCCGAAACTTTGGCGGAGACTGTGAAACATTTAGACTCTTTCGGAAGCCGACACTTGGCGCCTTCCGCGCAAGCAACTTGAAACACAAAGGAAACATTTAAAGGGTCTTTAAGACACAAGCGGAGACAGACACATGGCAGGATCCGCGGCCACCAAAGAAACTCAAAGAAACATTCTTGAAACTCTTAGAAACAGCCACGTGGTGCCCCCCGCGGGAAGCATAAGCAACGGCATGGACTTGAACTGGGGCAAAATACTTGGTGAATCACGCGGCACTGGCACAATGAGACCCTTCTAGCCACTTCCAGAAACATTTAGAAACTTTGAAGCAGTGACCCGATATGCATTTTTTATGCATTTGACCCATTTTTTATCGATTTTCAGGGGCCGAGGGAGATTTCACAAGTTTGCCAACACACATTTCGCCTTTGCATACACAGAACTTAACAATTTTCTCAAATGCGACAGGAAAAATAGTTAAACAATGCATGTGGGCCAGGGAACAATTTAAACCAAGGCACAAAGGGTCAGAAGGAAAACACACAGGAACCTGCAAATTGGAAGTCCAAACCCTAACCCTAGGTGAACACCACCAGTGGCTCCGATTGGGGACGTGCAGATGTAAGACTGCAGCGAGAACTAGACTACTCCGGGGCAGACCAGACAAAACCCAAAACTCAAAACACGACCGACTATACAGGGTATGTACAAAATATTTACATTCAGTTTACAATGTGCATAAAAAATAACCATTATAAGAAGTAACACTTCAGGAACTGACCGTGCACTGGCAATTCCAACAATTCACCACTTAGGGCCTGGAGAAAGTAAGAATCTCCTCCATGGATGTCGCTGATTTGATATGGGCCTGTCCACAAGGGGTCAAATTTGCCATGTTTACCCTTATCTTGGTTCCTTGCATTCCATACAAGGACCAAATCACCTTTCTGAAACTTTCTTTCTGTAGCTCTCTTATCAAACAGATACTTTACCCTTTGCTGTCTCTTGATGTTTGTTTTCTGTGCTTCCCTTCTTATCTCATCTAGTGCAACTAGCTGATTGATTCTCTCAGTCATTGGATCTCTGATCTCCTCCATGTTTTCTTGTATGAATTTGTAAACTGGTAGGAAATTGTTCATAGGCAGCTTAGCTGTTGCACCATACACCAGTTGAAAATGAGATCTTCTAGTTGCCTTCTTGACTGTCACTCTGTCAGCCCATAATGCCATTTTCAGCTTTGAATCCCAAGCCTTTTTATTTTTACCTACCATTCTCTTTACAATTTACATGAGGCTTTTGTTGCTTGACTCAGCTTGACCATTTCCATGTGGGTGATACGGTGATGCATGTAACAAATTAATTCCATAGTTACTGCAAAAATTAGTAAATTCACCAGACCTGAAGCACATAGCATTATCTGTGACTAATTTTAACGATACTCCAAACCTGATAATAATATTCTCTAGAATGAAATCCATCACCACCTTGCTGGTAGCTCTTTTGGTCAGGATGGCCTCGATCCATTTGGTGAAATAATTAGTAGCAACAAGAATCCAGCGGTGTCCTCCACTTGATTTCTCTGACATTTCCCCTATGAAATCAATCCCCCACTGTTGAAATGGAGCTTCTACAGTCATAGTCTTAAGGGGCAATGCACCTCCATACTTTAGCTTTCCTGAGAACCTTTGGCAAGGATCACACTTTCTTATCATTCTATGTGCATCTGAGAAAAGAGTTGGCCACCAGTAGCCAACTCTGAGAATTTTGTGGGCTGTTGTATGGGCAACATAGTGTCCACCACATACTCCATTGTGCATGTCATTTAGAATGCTCCTGGCCTAATTTTCATCCACACATCTGAGTAATACACCATCATGATTTCTCCAATACAGCTCTCCTTGAACAATGATGTATTTAATAGCTTGCAGCTTCAAAGTTCTCTTCTGGATATCATTGAGAAGGGAAGGACAATTCAAATTTTGCAAATAATATACTATGTCCTTATACCACTCAGAATTTGACACATTTACAACTTCATTATGTACTTCATTCACTTGGCATGCCTCTAGATTTGACTGTGTCATTAGCTTTGCTAATCCTTGTCCTTTTACCAATTTTGTGATCTGTATCTCTATGTTGAACTCTTGCAACTTATTTATCCATCTGCATCTTCTTCCAGTTACCTCCTGCTGAGCAAATATATCTTTGACTGCTGCATGAGGTACATATGCAATTATTTGTGAGCCTACCAAATAAGGTTTGAAGCTCTTGACTGCTCTAACCAGTGCATATGCCTGTTTCTCCATAATGTCATACTTTAATTCAGCAGCCTGCAATGACCTACTAAAGAAAGCAATAGGTTGTTCAAACCCTTCCTCATTTTTTTGCAATAAGCATGCAACAATAGTATGGAAAGAAGCAAATGAGAATAACTGAAATAGCTTAGAGAAATCAGGAGACTTCAGCACATGAGCCATCTTTATAGCCTCTTTTATGTTCTGGAATGATTCAGTTGCTTCATCCTCCCATTTGACAGTTGCATTCTTCTTCAACATCTTGGAGATTTCTTTTGTGGTCTCTGCAAAATTAGGAACAAATCTCCTAACAAAGTTAATTTGTCTAAAGAAGGACTGAACACCTTTTATTGTTTTAGGAATATGAATTTTGTCAATTGCAGCCACCCTTTCAGGATCAATCCTAACTCCATCCTTGGAAACAATGTGTCCAAGCAATTTTCCTTCCACAACCCCAAAAGCACATTTCTTTGGGTTGAGTGAGATACCATATTCTAATGCTCTAATAAAAATCTGTTCCAAGTGCATACAGTGCTATTCTTCTTTCTTTGAAAAGGCAGTCAAGTCATCTTGATAAACAGCCAAGATCGAGTCAATCAATCCTGCAAAAGCAACATCCATTGCCCTTTGAAATGTAGCACCTGCATTTGTTAGTCCAAATGGCATCCTTACATATACATAGGTTCCCCATGGAGTTGTGAAAGTAGTTTTAAATTGTTTTGATTCTTTTACTTTCACTTGATTGTACCCTGAAAAACCATCCATCATAGATAAAAGTTCACAACCAGTCACTCTTTGCAACATGGCCTCCATATTTGGCAATGGATAGTTATCCTTCAAAGAAGATACATTTAGGTTTCTAAAATCCACACACAACCTTATATCACCATTCTTTTTTCTGACTGGGACAAGGTTAGACACCCAAGTTGAATGTCTGATAGGCATGATTATTCCAGCCTCCCTAAGCTTCTTGAGTTCTTCTTGCATTTTTGGAGCTAAGGTTGGGTTGATAGGCCTCTGTTTTTGTCTAAATGGTTTAGCTCCAGGCTTCAAAGGGATTTCATGCTGAAACAAATCCTCTCTATAGGTTTTCAAGTCCTCATATGACCAAGCAAAAATATGCTTATACTTTCTCAATAATGCAATCAGCATACTTCTGATATGTGGTTTGAGCTGTTTGCCAATGTATACCATTTTAGGAGCATGAGATGTTCCCAAGTTTATCTCCTCTAGATCATTCTTGTTTGTTGGAGATGCTTTTGTAACAAATTGGTCCCTATGGTCATAAGCTCTCTCTAAAGCTACCAGCCCTCTAGGGATTTTGTTTGTCTTTAGCTGAATTACTTCTTTCCCTAAAAGGGTTTCTTTTCCATCTACAACTTCCACAAAGTTCTGAAAATCTATTTCTTGGTTCTCATATTCATCAATACAATGCAGAAATCTCAGTAAATCCTTATCATCATCAAACACTTGCTAGCTGCATACATTATCTGGCACTGCAGGCCTAAGATTGACTTCAACATTTGTAACATCTGACAAAGTTATATCATCTGGCCTTATGGCTCTATTGGCTAGAAAATCTGCTCTGACATTTTTTGATCTTTCTATCCAATTTATTGAAAAAGCATCAAACAATTCAATTGTATCCCAAACAGGATGCTTGTATTGTTTCAACCTTTTATTTTTTGATGCATACTTATCTCTAATTTGGGACACAATAAGCTCTGAATCACCAAACACTTTGAGCATCTTAATTCCATGCTTCAAAGCAACATTTAACCCTAATAACAGAGCCTCATACTCTGCAATATTATTTGTACAGGCAAACTTCAACAAGAAAGAGAATTGGAGAAGCTTACCAGTTGGAGACAGAAAAACAATTCCAGCACCAGAGCCTTCTTTTGAACAAGCTCCATCAAAATACATGGTCCAAAGACCTTGTTGATCCAATTCTTGAATGCAAATTTTTTCTCTTTTATCTTCCTTCTCATCTGAGACAACTCTGAAATTTTCACAGCCAGTGTCCACAAAACAGATGTGTTCTTCTGAATCTTGATCTTCAACTGACTCCTGTGATCTTTCTTCTCTGATCAGCTTGACATCCTTGCCATTCATTGGGATCATGGCATATGATAGGTCCAATTGCATACTTCCACCAATCAGTGTTGCCCATCTTCTTGACAACAACATGCCATATTGTGGCTTGATATCAACCACTGTTATGTTCATTTTATAGATCTTTTCTGGATATGCTGCCAAACTAAAATCAACATCCTTCATGATTCCAATGACAGGTACCTCTCTAGCATCCATTGCATACCATTTCCCACATGCCTTGTCTATTTTCAATCCAGCTTGCTGCATAATGGCTAAAGGCATGATATTTGTAGATGCTCCAGAATCAAGCATTCAATTTCTAATTACTTTTCCATTGATAACCAGGGAGACATAAAATGGTTCAACCTGTGAAGGGCATTTTGTCATGGTCACCCCCAGATATACTTCAGGGACCTCATCCTCTTCATTGCATAAGACATGCTTCTCACCTTGGATCTTAACATTTTGCTTAGCTTGACAAGGTACTCCTGAAATTAGGGATACTATCCTATTCCTGATTTCTTCAACCTTCATCAGTTCCATTAATGGGACAGAAACCTTTACCTGAGACAAGACTTGAGTGATATCAAATGGAGCATAATTTTGAATAACAGTTGTAGCTTGATCCACAGTTTTACCTCTATCCTGATATGATCCATCTTTAGTTTTTATGGCTTTCTGACTGTCATCCTTGTTCTGAAAATTTTTATTTTGATCCTCAACCTAGGGAACTCTATTTTCTGGTCCTTGGGGATCATAACCTATTTTTTGCCTAAAATTTTGCCTATTATTGTTCCATTGCTTCTTTTGTGTCTCAGTTCCTTTATGACTGTGTACTGGCTGATTTGCAGAAATGCCTTCTGGCTGTTGTGGGCTGCTTACTTGAGCTTTACCTCTTAGGTTGTAGTTGCTTTTGACTTGAGCAACTGCTGCAGCTGTGAAGGCCCTAATTTCTTCATCAGAAGGTCTCCTCAAGTTATTCAGAAAACTGTGTGAATCCTGAGCATAGGCATAGTTGTCTTCATCATCTTCATCATATGGGAACTGTTGGCAGCCCTGAGTTTCATCATTTGCATTTGCATCAGCATCATGAAAAGAGTATTCTCTATTTGTAGACAACATGTTGACATTATCATCTTCCATGCAATGAGGCTCATTACACTCATCACAGGCCACGACATTGTTATATAGAGACTGAGCAATCATACATTGTGATTGTGAATGAGGCATCGGCATATTATACACCATGGAGCATCATCAGCAATATTTACAGTCTTCTTCAAAGGATCAGGAGTTTCCTTGGTATGTTGAGCTCTCTGATTTGTGTTGTTATGTGGCAATACAGGTCTACCATTATGCCAATTGGTATTATATGGCATATCATGCAATGATGGTCTCTTTTCCTGTCTTTGGTAAGCTTGCCTATCAGGACCTATTCCTTTTTTCACTCCTAGCCAGCCTATAGCTTAGATCCTTAACAACATTTGCCAATTTGTCTATTTTATCTTCAGGGGCAGATGTACTACCTTGAGTGTTTTGAGGTTTGTTTGGATTCTGCAGAATTTTCACATCATCCCTTCTGTTTGTCTTGCCTGATGCTTTCCTGTTATTCTCAATATTTATTGCTATCTTGAAAGCATCCCTGAGAGTAGCAGGACCCTTATCTCTTAACCCATATGCTTTTTTGGCATCAAAAGCATTAATATATAATATTATTCACATTGGTTCATTTGGCCTCATGTGATGTGGCAATTTGTTCAACACTTTAGTAAATCTTGCATTAAAATCTGCAACCTGCTCATTTGACCCTTTAGTGATACTAGTGAACTCATTTACAAAAAAGCTAGGGTCAGTTTTGTCACCATATTGCTCCTTAAGCATCCTTTTGAAATCATCCCATGATGAAATGCTTTTGTCAGGTAGACCTTTATACCATTCCTTGGCTTCATCAACTAAGGATTGCATAAATGATTTCATGAACACATGCTCATGCTCAACCTCAAAGTTGTCCATGGTATTATGAAAAGCTTTTAAATGGTCTTCTCCTAAGATAGTATTGTTTCCTGAAAATTTAGGCACTTGCAGCCTCACATGTTTGTCAACAGGGTTTGGATAACCAGGAATGCCATAAAAAACAAGCTGTCTGAATCTATCCAACTGCATTGGGTGCCTTTCAAACTGATTAGCATTTGCATTTCTATCAGCATTATGCTGTCTCACATTATTTAATGGTACTCTGGCATTGTCTACATTTTGTCTTTGATCATTATTCTGATGATAATGTACCTCATTTCTTTGTTGATTTCTTTGCATATTTGCATTTTGGATGGTAGGAATTGAATCATTTTGAGCAACTCTCAAAGCCTGCACTTTCTATCTCATATCATCTCTGATTTTTATTGCTTGCAGATATTCTAACTCAGCCCTTAAGCTCTTAATTTTATCATATTCTGATCATCATTATCATCATCCCTTAGGGATTCAGCCTCTTCAAATCTGTCAGGAGAATCATGAAAAGGACGTTCTTGAAACACCTCTGACCTTATTCTCAAACCATTACCTTGCTGCCTTTCATACACATTCTAGATTTCAGCCTTAGTGTTTGAAAAATAAGGTACTGTCTTCTCTGAGGATCCTGGATTATCCTGAATAAAATCATTTTTCTTGGGGCTAGGAGAACCATCTTGACTGGCTCGAACAATCCCCTTTTTTCTATACATCATTTTTATGGGTGACTCTTCAAATAGAGTATTACGTTGGGATCTTCTCCCTTGCATACAAATTTTTACTTTACCAGTTGGGAGATTGGTTCGGAGTCGCCACCTATTACTAGGAACTGTTTTCTTTTAAAAATTAGGGTTCTTTCACAAGTTCCCCAACGGAGTTGCCAATTTCTGTTGGTTTTTTCCCAGACTGGATGCTTACTCCCAAATTTCCCTACAAGGTAGCCATCAATGATCAACATGATCTTTGGGCCAGGGGCCAACAGTATAGGAGATAGAATCTATTTTTATCTCCTCTTCTTCTTTAGGCTCTGCAAAACCTAGGGGGTATTCCCTACTCAACATCCACGAGAATATGCATACAAAGGCTGGGATGCTGACATTAAGCAGATAAGTCCTCTTGTAAGTAGACCAAAACTGCAAGATAAGAGCAAAGGGGCTAGCTTTGGGCCTATTTTCAGTTGTAGACAGAGGACTTGGGATCCTAAAACTAATTCTACTGTCCTAATGGTTGTTTTGGAGTTTGATTTTGATTTTATGTGTTTGGATGCAAAGCTGGACCTGGTGTATAACCTCAACACAGAGCTAGATTGGTGCCTATCCAGGGCTTGGAGTCATAGATATACACATGTAAATGTTCAGCATAAACATACTAAAACTCGATTTCAAGGGGATTTGTGTGATATCTACCTTACAAATACATCCCAGAACAGAGTATCAAGTTATCTCTACTTATGATATCCTTACTGTGATATATTCTTCTTAACACTCAATTTGAAAACACTTTAATCTACGCCTTGAGCAGAAGTTGAGAGATCAAGCATTCAATACAGTAAACCTATATCCTAGAACCCAAGACACCCCTTAGATATCCAGATTTAAAAGAAGAGTATATTCAATACAGGAGACAGATAACAAAACACATGCAGTATAGTATTATTCATCTAAAACAACAATGAAACCAGTAAGTCTATGCATAAAACATAAGACATGACACTCATAAACTCACAAAATCCACTGCACAGAGCAACCAGGTCAGTTGTATTGTATTACAGAGCCAGAAAATGTCCAACTTTCAACAACCTTAAAAATGAGTCACACAGTCCCTTATATACAGCGAGGAAGGTGCACTCAGCATTAATTACATGGGAGGCCAAAAATCCTGCCAGATACACTGCACTGAAAAGTGGCGCTCAAAATTGAATGCAACAGCCAGAAACAGAGGACAAAGCAGGTGAGATCGGGATATGAGCCGCTGCTCAGAGATATGCATCATCAAAATGGTGGTTGAGTTGTCCATCATTGACCCACACCTCTGTGCAATCGCCATTAATGTTTCACCAACCTGTAGCCCCAGAGATGCAGCAACAGTGCGCCCATGGAGTTTCTCCCGCCAAAATAGTTGCAAACGCTCATCAGAAAACCCGCGCTGCAGGCTCAAAACGTGGCCGTCGATCAAAAACCTAGCGCTGAGATCCAACGGCCCAAAAAAAAGCTGAAAAGTCACGAACCAACAAAAACGTGCCACGCAGACACTTTGATTTTCTATCGCTGGGTCAATCAAATACTTTTCTGTTGTGCCTGCCGAGAGTTTACTGCCGGAACCATGCGTGGAAGCCACCACGTGGCAAGCTCCGCGACACCCATGAAACATTAGAGACCCTCCGTGAAACACCAGTGGAATTGGACACTTGGCGCTATCCATGCTACGCCTGAGAAACATTTGAAACATTACTAAAACTCTCGCGGAGATAGACACCTGGCGGGCTCCGTATTAACCTTGAAACATATAGAAACTTAAGAGAAATAATCAGAAGTCCCGAGACCCTCCGCCACGCGTCACAATCCGCCACACTTGAAATTCAAATCGGGGCCCACCTCCATGTTTCGCCACACCTTGAAACAAAAAGAAACCTTCGTGGAAGCTGACACTTGTCAGCTTCTATAGCAACTACAAGGGACACGTAACTGGGACCCACTCTGTCTGCGCCAAACATTGAAACAAAAAAGAAACTACGCAGAGGCTGACACGTGTCAGCTTCCGCAGTCACAACCAAGGGCACGTGGCATCTTCCACTGCGACCAAGAAACTTTAAGAAACTGCCCCTGCTGTTCGACATATGGCGCCTTCCGTGCAAGCAACTTGAAACACGAAGGAAACATTTAAAGGGTCTTTAAGACACAAGCGGAGACAGACACATGGCAGGATCCGCGGCCACCAAAGAAACTCAAAGAAACATTCTTGAAACTCTTAGAAATAGCCACGTGGCGCCCCCCGCGGGAAGCATAAGCAACGGCATGGACTTGAACTGGGGCAAAATACTTGGTGAATCACGCGGCACTGGCACAATGAGACCCTTCTAGCCACTTCCAGAAACATTTAGAAACTTTGAAGCAGTGACCCGATATGCATTTTTTATGCATTTGACCCATTTTTTATCAATTTTCAGGGGCCGAGGGAGATTTCACAAGTTTGCCAACACACATTTCGCCTTTGCATACATAGAACTTAACAATTTTCTCAAATGCGACAGGAAAAATAGTTAAACAATGCATGTGGGCCGGGGAACAATTTAAACCAAGGCACAAAGGGTTAGAAGGAAAACACACAGGAACCTGCGAATTGGAAGTCCAAACCCTAACCCTAGGTGAACACCACCAAGGGACACGCACATCAACATCTCCTTTGCCAAGCACCGCTGAGAATTGAGGGAAATCTACTTTAGGATACAAGGTTACTGTTCCTCCAATGGTTAGGAGCATATTCTTAATTGTTAATTTGATAGGTTATGGATTTAAGGTTTCCAGGTCTTAGTAATGTTTCAACCATTTAGATCAATTAATGTAGTTATCATGTTGCATAATTGTAATTTCCTCACTTAAATGTTGTTGTATATAATGACCCACTATAGCTAACATGTTCCCTTTATCAATGAAAATGTCATTTCTAGTTGTGAGAGAATATTTTGATATAGCCAATTGCTCAACCCTATCATATTTGATGTCCTTATTGTGTTCCTTAGTTCTTGTTTAAATCGATAATACCCATTTCCCCATGTATGGTTTTCCAAATGAACATCCAATCTCATATAGCCACTAATTATGGCAAGGAAGATTATAAAATCGAAGAACCAAATTAATTTCTTTATCCCCATTTATGATACATGCTTTGGAGGAGTGAGTGACTTCTCACACAAACCAGATTACACAGATGAATAATCACAATCATTTGAAGTTATACCTCATCATCACTACTATGTTGGCCAATACCTTATTGTTCTCGACTCTTCCTCATTTTTTACATTTGCTGTAAGAGTTGCAGAGAACAAGTTAGCAAGCTCAACAGGATGGGTGGAGACCTCACGCAGACGGAGCCTACCCAGCATGACAGAATCAGAGGGAATAGGGATATGTGGGAGATATTACAGAGAGGCAACTTTACCACTTATATCGAGTCTATGAATGGTTATGACACCATCCTGTCTAGGGAGTTTGTAGACACTTGGAAGGCTGGCCAGGTCTACATCAGAGGCATCACTTTTCGTGTCTCTGAAGAGCTCATTGCTAAAGCCACTGGGCTAAATTTGGATGGGGTTCGTATTGCCAAAACAGTCAAGGGGAATTATAAAGAGGACATGCTGAAATTCCTGCAGGAGGGTGAGAACATCACTAGATTGCAGAACGACTTCAATAGAGAGGACCTGCCAGGCATTTAAAGGGAGGTGGTTGAAGTGCTCATGAGATATGTGACTTTGGAAGGTAGGTACAAAAGATTCCACGCCTATCTTTTTCCTCTATTAAATCATTTCCGTCATAATGTCAAAATTAATTTCCCCTACTAGTTATATACTTCCCTGGAAGATTTGGTTCATAAAGTTTTGCTGGGGGAGAAAGTTCTTCCCCTTCATCAAAGCTTTATCTACGCCCTGTATAAATTTGAGTTGGATTTAACCCCTGCCTTTGGTTTTAGACCTAGAATCTACAACCTCAGCTCATCAAAAGTTTACACAAGACTCTTGGTAAGAGTAAGGATGGTAAAACCCTTGTTAGGGGTGAGGGTTCTCAGGGCAAGAAAAAACTAAAAGAGGCTCTCAGAGTGAGAAACAATTTCAAAAGGGTTTAGGGCCCATGAATTCTAAGGGGCAGGGGAAGTAGGGGAAGGGGATTGAAGTGGGTTCCTCCTCTAAATTTGTTGAACCTAATCACACCAAGATCCACATGGAAGCCTTCAAGACCCGGGAGGTTAATACTACCCAAACTGTTACAGTAAAAATGGGAAAGATGGTTCTACACAACATTAATATTCCTCAAGCTGCCCCAACTGATAAACCTACAGGGGATGTTCATATTAGGAAACTCTATCTCAGGAGCCATAAGGAGTCTATTGGTGCGGGGGCATCTCATCATATTGGGCCTACGAACCTTCAACCAACCAGCAGCAAAGGGAAGGGTTTAGGGGAAGGTACTACTCAGAAAGGTATTTTAATTCTGGACAATGATATTGATGATATTGTTCATGATGTTGAGGAGAAAGACGAAGGAGTGCTGAAGGGTTCTATTCATTTGGATAAGGGTAAAGGCATTTTGAAGGGTCCTAAACGTAATACCTCTGACATACATGGTGACCCCCCCGTCAAGAAGCACAAGATGTCCAAGGAGAAAACCTAGGAGGACTCAAACAAAGACTGTAACACTTGCTCCAAACTTATGGATAGGGTTGCCACTCTATTTCAGGCCCTGGACCTTCAAAATCAAGTTCTCAAGTGGTAACTTGCCCAACTTCATCATGCTAAGAAGAAAATTCAGCAACACGAGGGTATTACCCAACTGGAAACGGAGGAGTGACCTAAGGAAAGTAATGATGAGCTGTGGGCAGAGGTGGAAAAGATGGCTACCAAGTTTGAGAAATGGGAAAGGATGGAGGAAGAGTTGGGAAAGATTAAAGAGACTTAGGCCAAGCTGGATGAGAAAGTTTTTGACCTTGTCAACTATAGTAGGGAGACGGTCAAGAATTCTGCCGCGATGCTCTATGTGCTGAAGGAAGAGTTGGAAAAAAGGAAAGCTAAGATTCAGGGGATTGACGACAAGGATAAGCAACACAATCAGAATTAGGGGAAGGTTGGGCAGAGTTGCAACTACAAGGCCAAGGACGGCAGCAGTAAAGGAAAACAGGTGAGTTTTCAAAGCCATGACACAGAGATCAAGGGGAAGGACAAACAAGAGACCTAGGCTAGGCCGGGTCGAGAGGAGGATGATAACGCTTTCTTAGAGAATCTGGAGTTTTTAAGCAGGGAATGGCAAGCAATTAGCAGCCTTAAGACTATGGCCAGGTAGTAAGCTGGTTGGTTTCTGGTCCTTTTTGTTTTGGCTGGTCCTACTGGCCAGTCCTTCTTTTTTGGCTGTCTTTTCATAATCTCTAGTTTT
The DNA here is from genome assembly GCA_027924645.1 of Cunninghamia lanceolata. Lineage (NCBI taxonomy): Eukaryota > Viridiplantae > Streptophyta > Pinopsida > Cupressales > Cupressaceae > Cunninghamia > Cunninghamia lanceolata. Next base: position 8,870,091 of record BSBN01000209.1, read on the forward strand.
ACCGCTTGTAAAACTCATTATATTTTGCCTTTTTGGCCTTTGTATATGGGTTCGGGCCCTTCCCAGTTACTTTTATCAAAACAATCTTATAATTTCTAAATGCACTATAATGCACCTAGAATGGTGTCATTTTGATTCAATAGATAATCCTTCTATGGAGCACACTACTTTTTGGGTTAGTTCCTCATAATCCTTAAGCATAGGGGCTTATACTAACATAGAATTAGATTTAATTTGAAGACAAGTAATATGAAAATTAATAATGGCATAAACAATGGTTTAGATTTTATAGAGATTCATAGGCATCTAATAATATTAACAAAGGAGAAATTTAGTTTTAAGTTGAAGCAAGATCTAGATTTTAAAGGATACATAATGTTAGCACTTTTTGTAGGGACAATGTTAGTGAGATTGAAGAGAATCTTAGTTTATAGGGATATCATTATTAATTCAGAAACATTGATAGCAAATTTAATAATAATTCAAAAACATTATCCCTATAAATAAAACTAAGATTCAATTAATAATAGTATTTAAAACAATATTAAATAGGAATGGCATTATTAAATTTGCTATCATTATTTATAAGGATGCTATAATATGAATATCATAAACATTGATAGCAAATTTAATAATTTAATTCAATTAATAATAGTATTTATTATGAGAAAACCACAAATAATTTGATTAATATTGTGGACTCAACCAAACCCAATTATAAGGTTAGGATCACCAAATTCAACAAGAGATCATGCCAATTGAACTCATTATAATTCCTTTTTTCAAATGGTTTAGAATTTAATTTTTCTTTGCAATCATGTTACTAGAAGAATAAGGTATACACATGTGATTTTTATTTCATTCTATGATGCTTTTATTTCATTCTAATGCTTTGAATGAACCAAAAATATAACTATTAGATTAAGGTCTTCATTTTTCTATTAATAAAATACGTTCTCTTAAGAAAGGAATTTGTGCTTAACATAGACCACTTATGAATGGGGTACTAAAAATGGATGTTGAGTAAATTAGATAAGAATATGTTGTCCTATTAAGATGTGTTAGGTTACCAAAGAGCAACATAACAAAAGAAATAGTTGAATTGAATAAAATGAAAATGAATACATCATCGTCATAATTGATGATAAAAAAATGCTATGCTTGTCACGACTAGAGGTGACTATATAGAAAAATGAGAGAATATATTAATTGTGGCAGCTATTGGTTCCCAAAATAACTACAATCCAAAATCCAAAAACATTATCCAATCATCTAGGATAAGGGTGTCATCAAGATGATTGGAAATATGTTTATTAACAACTTGAGGATGATTTTGGCCAATTGATAGGAATGGGTAAACCACTCTTCACTTCAATCTCAGCTAGACTTAGGAGGGTAATCCTAGAGGTATCCCTAAATAAAGATTGAAGATCACAAAAACATTCAAATTTGTCTCATTACAACAATACCCAAATAGTTGTTTTAAGCCATAATTCAATCACTAAACTAAAACCAACTTGTTGCAATTTATAACATCTATTTAAGCTAATAAAAACAATCTTGCATGATTACAAGATGCTGGTATGCACTTGGGATTTGTAGGATATCATTTTGAAAGGATCATAAATTATATTTACCTGGTTATGATGCAAAATCACCCAAGGCATACAGATTTGACTATTCCCACTGCACATTGGATAGATTTGTTTAGTTTTTAAATGGTTTGGGTGGTCAAACACCTCTCAGACCGGTGCCTATTCAATGGGTCACAGAGTATACAGTTTATCAAAGGAGAGCAACAATAAAAGAGTATGTGGTTGCCTATCTAGAATACCTAGATGCATAAGACTTGAAATAAAAAAGTAAACATTCTTAGTAATCCATTCCCATGAAGTATTCATTCATATGCAAGATGAAATGGCCATTACAATGCTTGTAATATATTATGGACTTGTCAAATCCTTCAAATCGTGTCTACAATCACACCATAAAACGTGGTATGAGGAACCCTACAAAGATTCAAGAATTCCTTGAATGAATATATGCAACAATGGAGACATTTACAAAAGATATCAGAATCTGGATTAATACTTCCATACACTTTCAATGATTGCACCTGAAGATTTGCAACTATCAATTTTTGAAACCCTAGCTACCCTGCACACAAGTTGTCTAAAAAATGCCAAAGAGCTCAACCCTAAATCTATCCTTAGATGTTGCATATATACTTCGGCCTTCAATGCCCTCCTTGGGCGCGAACCACCTACCTAGCTGTTTCAACATTAACGCATTCAACCTCCTTTGGTGCTCAAAGAACACGTTGACTTTGTTTAAATCCATCTACCACCACATTAATTACATCCATCTTATATCTACATCCTCTGGGGTATTAATGACATGATTCAACACATAAGGATGCTTTTTTGCAATTACAGGTGGTAGAAAACACTTGGAATAGTCTTTTACACATTTAAAACCTTGCACCTTTTCATTTCTGGCCGTGCTCCTGTCCGTCGGCAAAACCTTCCTTCCTTTAACCCGCCTTTCAATCTCTTCATTATTTTTTCTTCATGTCTTAATCAATTTTTTGGATTTCCTTGGATTTTTAGAATGACATAGAATGCTTGGGAAACAAATTTTACAAAGGGACAAACTCAAGATATTCCATATAACAGGAATTAAATAGATTTGGGCAAAGAGAATGCAAGTTTCAGGAAGTGAAAAATGAGGGACTAACACTGGCTTTGGTTGGGGAGAATCATAGATCTCTGGGGCAGACCAAAAGAACAACAAAACAACACAACACAAGATGGGAATGAAAACACACAAACACCATCAAGACCAAAGGTGGTCAAGATTACTTGAGGTCAAAACATAAAAGATATATCATGATTTCACCACTCAAAATTGAAGGATTACATTACTTACGAGAAGTAATGTTTCAAATGCTGTCCATGAACAAGCAACTCCATGAGTTCCCCTTCCACATTCCTTTTATAAAAGGTGACCCATATTGCTTCAAATTTACCATGCTTGCCCTTATCCTCAGATTTAACGTTCCATAGAAGAACTAGATCACCAATTTGAAAACACCTCTTAGTAGTTCTTTTGTTGAACAAATGTTCAACCTTCTCTTATTGTAGTGAATTTCTATCATGTGCAACCCTTCTAACTTTATCCAATTTTGTTAACTCATGAATTCTCAAGGTCAAAGCATCATCTCCATCCTCTCCGATTTGTTGCAGCAGTTGACATAGGCAATTCTAATGAAATTGACATTTTAGCCTCTAATCCATACACAAGATCAGATGGACTTCTACCTGTAGCACATCTATAAGTGATCTGATTAGCCCAAACTGCATACTTCAACTTGTCATCCCACCGTTTCTTATTCACATCCAGAGTTCTTTTTATGATTTTCATGAGACTCTTATTGCTTGACTCAACTTGTCCATTACTTTGTGGATGATATGGCAATGAATGGATCAACTTTATCCCATACTTAGAACACATACTAAAAATGTCTTGAGACCTAAAGCACATGGTGTTGTGTACAACAATCCTGGATGGCACGCCAAATCTGGTTATTACATTGTTCAAAAGGAAATCAATTACCACCTTGGATGTGGCATTGTGAGTTGGGACAACCTCAACCCACTTGGTGAAATATTCTATTGCCACCAAGATCCATTTGAATCCATTGCTAGACTTTTCTTGAATTTCCCCTATGAAATCAATGCCCCATTGCTAAAATGGCCCCTTAGTTGTAAGATTCATAAGGGGAAGAGCACCATCACATTTCAACTTACCTACAAACCTTTGACATGCATCGCATTTTCTGATTTGTTTTGCAATGTCCTTGAAGAGACTCAGACACCAATAACCTACCCTAATAACCTTATGTGCTGTGGTTTTAGCATGGAAGTGTCCACCACATATTCCTTGATGACAATCTTCAATGATTTTCTTAGATTGTTATTGATCCAAACACTTTAACAATAACCCCTCATGATTTCTCCACATTAAAACACCTTGACTCAGAACATATTTTTGAGACTGGAGCTTGAGTGTCCTTTGTTGAACCACATTCATACCTGGAGGACAAAGCATGTTCATCAAATAAAAAATAATATCTTTATACCATCGATTATTCATTAATTCACATGGGAAATCATTTAGGGCTAAATCAATATTGTTTACTTTAGCTACTTCTAGATTTGCATTAGCCATTAATCTTGCAAAACCCTGGCCCCTAACTGGAACTTAGTGAGCTGTATGTCCACGCCATACTCTTGGATCTTGTTGATCCATATGCATCTTCTCCCAGAAACTTCCTACTCCATAAAAATGTCCTTCACAGTTGAATGGGGTACATATGCAATAGTCTGTGTACCCATGAGGTAAGACCTAAATTTTTTTATGGCTTTGACTAAAGCATAATTGTGCTTTTCCACTGTAGAATACTTTAGTTCAACAGCTTGTAAGAATTTACTAAAAAATCCAATAGGTTGCTCATATCCATCATTGTTCTTTTGCAACAAAACAACTACAATGTAAAGCAATGCAAAGGAAAAGAGTTGAAACAACCTAGAATAATCTAGGCTTAGGAGCACTAGTGCATCCTTGAGGGCTTCTTTTATATCAAAAAATGCTTTAGCTGATTCCTTATTCCAATTTATTTTTTTGTCCTTTCTTGAGCATTTTAGAGATGCCTTGGTCTTCTCAGTGAAGTTGGGTACAATTATCCTTACAAAGTTGATTTGTCCAAAGAAGGATTGGACGCCTTTGATTGACTTGAGATAGGGAATAAGATTCCCCATCCTTGGACACAATGTTCAACTCTAAAATGACATTTCTTGGGATTCATCTTGATATATCACTATGATCTCATCTATGAGGCCTACAAAAGCAACATCCATTACCCCTTGAAATGTTGAACCTGCATTCTTTAACCCAAATGACATCCTCACATAAACATACGTGCCCCAAGGAGTTGTGAACATTATTTTGTATTGTTATGAATCTTTGACCAACACTTGGTTGTAGCCTGAAAATGCATCTATCATGGACATTATTTATGATTTAGTTACCCTTTGTAACAAGTGATCCATGCTAGGAAGAAGGTAGTTATCCTTGAGAGACTTGCCATTCAAGTTTCTAAAATCAACACACAATCTAATCTCCCCATTCTTCTTTCCCACTGGGACAAGATTAGAGACCCATTCACAATGCCTGATAGGTTTGATGATGCCCCGATCTCTCATTTTTGCCAACTCTTTTTGCATCTTGGGAGCTATGGTGGGGTTAATTGGCCTTTGTTTTTGCCCAAAAGATGAAGAGGGATGGTATGTTGAAACAAATCTTCCCTATATGCTTTCAATTCATCATAAGACCATGCAAAACAATTTTTAAAATTTCTTAATAATGCAACCAACATTTCCTTTCATGGGGTTTTAACTTCATATCAATGTATACCCTTTTTGGTGCATCCTCAGTCCCAAGGTTAATGCCTTCAACACTGTCCTCTTCAACTGGAATTGCCTCTGCTTCTCCAACAACCAACATTATCAAACATTCTCTCAAGTGCCACCAAACCTTTAGGAATTGTATTTGTCTTCAGTTGTACCACCTCATTGCCAAATATTGTTTCCTTGCCATCTTCAACCTCTATCATAGGCTGCCAATCAATAAGTTGATTATCAAACTCATCTATGCAATTAAGGAACCTATAAATATGATTACCGTCATTAAAAACTTGCCAAATATAGATGTTATCAGGGATTGTTGGCCTTGTAAGCACTTCAACAATGTAATGACAATAAGAAGAAGTTGATTGGGGATTAAATTTTGAAGTAGCTATAGCCAGGGCATCTACCTCTTCATTTTCAGCTCTTTCTACCCACTCAATGCCAATAGCATCAAACAGTTCTAAAGTGTCTCAAACTACATTTATGTAAGCCCTTAATCTGCTATCCTTGGCTACATAAATACCTCTTATTTGTTGTACCACTAATTCTGAATCACCACAAATCCTCAAACACTTGACTCCATGCTTATGAATGACATTTAAACCCAACAACAATGATTCATACTCAACTATGCTGTTTGTACATTGGAAATCAAGCTTGAATGAAATCCTAAACTTCTCCTTATCTGATGAAATTAAAAATATGCCCGCACCCGAGCCATCCCTAGAACATGCACCATCAAAATACAATGTCCACAAAGCAACTTCACCATGCACATGAGCAACAACATGAAGCGGATCAGCACATACCTTAGATTCATCTTCATTAGAAAACCCCACAAAATGATCAATTTCAGTATCAAAAAAGTTTAATTTTCATCATGAGTTTTGTAATGGTCTTCTATGTTTTGATCTTCCACCTTCTTCTCCCTGTATAACTTTACCTCTACACCATGGATTGGAATGGTAGCATATGAGAAATCCATCTATATACTACTACCCATAGAAGCTACCCACTTTCTGGATAACAACATACCCCACTTAGTAGGGCAGTCCACAATGATTATATCCATCAAAACGAACTTGTCTAGATATGTTGCATGCTGAACCTCAATGTCTTTGACAAGACCAATCACATTTACTTCCTTGGAGTCCGTGACAAAAAAATTTCCAAACGATTTGGATACTTTCAACTCTAAATCATTCATGATTTCAAGTGGCATGACATTGCTAGATGCTCCAAAATCAAGCATATAATTATGTAACAACCATCCGTTAATGATCAATGTGGTGTAGAAAGGATCTACACCCATTTGTCTATTTACTTCAACAGTCTCATCATCTTTTGAAGGAACAACAACGAGCTGTTTGGGTTCATTTGTAGTAGTAATAAATGAGACAACCCTATCTCTATGCTTAGGGATCCTAGGAGCCTCCCCTAAAGGTAATGAAATACTGATTTGACTTAAAACTTGAGGCATGTCAAAGGGGTGAGAAGGTGGTAAAGGAGTATCACAAGAGATTGTAACATCATTTTCATCAGGGATAAATGACATTAATTGATTTGGAGATGTATCTGTACCTTTCATCTCCTTGCTTTTATCTTTGCTTTTTTGTGATTCATTTGGTATTTGAGGCTGGATTTCTTTAGCATCACCTTTTGATTGGTGAACATTAGTGATAGGTACATCAGTTGGTTGTACTACGTGCATTGGAGCCTTTTGTACATATTTCTTCTTTGTAGCTGTTGGTTGTTGTACCGTAGCTTTTTTCTTTTCCAACACTTTCCTTTGGACATCTCCATTCTTTACCCCGACATTCACTTGCTTCTTCTTTGGCATTTTCTTAGGAACAATAACTCCTTTACTTTCAACATCCACTATCCTTTTCTCCTTTTGATTCACATCTTTGTCTCTAGCTGGGTTCATAGTAGTAGTACCTTGCACAAGCACATGCCTATTTCTGAGTTGGTATCTACCTTGGACATGCATAATGGCTACATCAGTCAAGACTTTCATGTCTTCCTTGGATGGCTGGGACTGCTTGTATTTTTTATGCATAAGGTCCCTTAAATGCTCAAAACCATGAGTTAGCAATTGATATTTCTTTGGACTTGCACTATAATCATTTTGGAAAATATGATAATCATGACCATCATAGTCAACATCATCATCCAATTTCCCATAACCTTTGATGTCAAACTGATTTATTTCATCCTCTTTATAGTATTCAGTTGCACATTCCTCATTAGGCAATTCATCTTTCCTACTCAATGAATAAACCATTTCGTAATTAATTGGATTGTGGGGAAGAAAGCATCCCTGACACCATGAAGAAGTCTCTTGAAAATTCACATGGTCTCTTCTCAGAGGGTCGAGAATCTCTTTTTCGTTCTACTGTTTGAAACTTACTTGCTTTGGAGATGCTTGTCTTTCACTTTGTTGTGGCCTTTTAGACCAATCTGTATTATAAGGCCTATTGTGCAACCTTTGTCCCTCATTAAAATGTGTTGCAACACCCTGAGGTGGCATTCCTTTCTCATTTCTTGCCACTTTGTAAGACAAATCCTTCATGACTCCCATGAGTTTGTCCAATTTGTCTTCCTTCTCCAGCATCTCCTAGTGTGTGACTACTTTGCAGGTATTTGAGGAAGCTTATTCCTTCTCCAACATCTCCTAGTGTGCAACTAGTGTTGCGACATCAAGTCCAACTAGGGTTTTATGCTCATGCTGAGTTCATTTCATTACATTTGATCATTACAATCTTTTTTAGTTATCTGCCTTTGTTCATCACAAACATGCACTCTCTCTATCATCTGATGTTGTGGAAGTGGGATTTGACCAGAGCAAGCCCCTATACAACATGACCATTTTTCCTCCTCTTGTGTGTGCAGATCTGGAGTAAAGGTTTTCTAATATTGACAAACAATAGGCAGATGAAGGATAAAGAGACAAAGATCTTCGTACAGAAGTTTGTCTGCCCTAAAACCCTAGGGCTAGGGCACCCAATGCCTATGTTTGGCTTCGATAGGTCCTGCTTCTGGTGACATGTTCCTTTCTGTCTTCTTATTTCATTTCTACTACTGTTCCTTGTCTTTTGTAACTTTTGTCTGTACTATTACTCAGTTTTCTCATCAGGTCTCTTCATTGCATAGTTTAGTCAACACATTTGTCATCAATCCCTAATCATTGCAACAAAGGAACAAAGTCCCCACCAACCTGTAGATTGGCTCTTCTCTAGGGACATTAGCCAATCATATAGCCCTTGGTGGCTTGTGTTCCAAAGTGTGATGAGGAAAGATTGGTCTAATTACTTCATTGTTGATTAGGCCCCTCTTTTCCCATCTCACATTTTGGTGAACCCGACGTGCTTGCAACCTTCTTTAGCTTTAGCTTTGTTGTACTTTATTTAATCTTTATGTGTTTGATTAGTTTATAAATTGATTAAACATTTATATTGCATATATCTTGAACATTTAATTTAGAAAGCAAAAACACTTAAACACTTCTATTTTCTCTTAGATTAGAAAACAAAACATAAACAACATTTTCTCATTCTTCTATCCCTTAATCAACATATCTGTCTTGTCATTACTCTTTCTTCTACATGAGCATCACAAAATTCATAATTTCTTTATGAGTTGTGTGACCTAGTGCTCCAAATACGAACACCCTATAAGAAGAATTTATCGAATCCTAATGGGCTCCCATCCTTTAGCTAGCTCTAGTGTTCCCACATTAGAACTTGAACTTGATAACCTATTCATCCCAGGAAGTTCTGGAATGCAACCATATTTAGATCACATCCCCACCTTGTTGATGATCTCAGAAACACAACCTTCTCTTGATCCTCTTGAGAAATCCATAGCCCATGTTCTGGAGGTCCGAATTCAAAAGCTAGACAGTGAGTTGGCTAGTTTCCAACAATTCTTGGGCATGGAACAATTGGCTAGGGAGGCTGTACCTCTTATAGAGAATCTAAGAAAGTTGTTACTCAATGATCCACAAGGTGTAGAAGTTCTACACGACCTCACTCACATAGTGGATAATAACATTATGTCATCAGCTAGTTGTGCAGAGCTCCTCAACAATACGTCCTCTCAACACCAAATAAGGACGCAGGTGTCGATACCCATGTTGACATCTACTATCTCAAAATCTACTTCTTTCATTGTCACTACCATTGCACAATCTGGTAATAGTGCTAACACTGGTTCTAGGGTGACAAGTGGGAACTTTACCTCTATCCCACCTTCCTCTGGCTTCAAGTTTTCTTATCAAAACCTTAATCCAAATGTTTCCATGCCTATTGTTATCCATTCTCGTCCACAATTCACTTACCAAAATTCCAATCACATTGTCTCTCAGCCTTTTGTTAGTTCATCTCCTTCACATTCTATCCCTTCACAAGCTACTCCACTTGTTGATCCTGTCATAAACCAACTTTTGCAAAATTTTAATTCCCTACAACAATAATTATCAACCATGAGTTAAAGTCAATCCAAACGTACCATTTGATCTTATTACACTCGTAGTCCATTATCCCTTTATATCCTAAGAACCCCAATGCTTGATAAGTTTGAAGCTCCCCATTTTGAGAAATACTCTGGGAAAGGAGACCTTAATAACCCGGTGTCAGCCTTTACCGCTTTGTTCAGTGACTTTCTCTTTGAAGATGATCTCTTGTATAAACTCTTTCCTTGGTCGCTAAAAGACACAGCCTTGGATTGGTTTTGTTCTACCTGACAATTCAATTCATTCTTTTCAACAACTTGTTAATCAATTTCTCTAACACTTTCAAGCCAATATTGGACCTCAATTCACATTGACCGATTTGGTTCATTACAAGAAAGGAGTGAAGGAGAAAGTGACTAACTTCATTGGGCATTACCAAACCCTCTTCTCTCAAATTTCATATTCTCTTCTGGATGCTGATGTGCAAAGGGTTTTCATTAGAAACTGCAACCGCACATCCGTTACAAAGTCTTGTTAATGCACTATCCTTCATCTACACATCTTTGCACGAATCTATGTGATTACCAATTGTTGGTTAGTCAGTATGAGGGCTCTTCCTCGTCATCTCCCATTGGTTAGTCTGAATTTACTGCCCCACATTATCAATCATTCAAGAAACAAAATAAAAACTTTATCAAAATTAATTCCAATTCTTCAAACAATATTCAATCACATGTTGCGGCCGCAACACCTTCTATTGCGACCCCCAATAAGTTTAAACCAAGGACTCGACAATTTTCCCAACTTTCTAAATCTCTTCATTCCATCATGCTGTAGCTCCTTAATAATAACCTCATTCAACTTCCTCCTATTCACCCCGTTGGCACTTCTAAGTTTTGCTACCTCCTTCTTTCAACCTGAAGGCCTTCTATCAATATTGAATCGAACTCTTGGATATGACACCGAGCGATGCATGCATCTTAAATATGAACTTGTGCAAGACCTCATCAACTCTAATGTTATCTAGATAGCTGGTGAGAATGACAAAGGGTATAAACCCATAGCTCCGTCAAACCAAAACTTGTAAATTTAAACAAATTTGCTTCCCAACCATGCTACCAACCTTGTGGAACTATCCTTCAATAAAGTACCTACTTCAATAACATCTGATCACCAATACAAGAACCTAAACAACCTAGTTTCCTTGATAGATGCTTACCCTCACCAAGAACTAGATGAATCCGAGACTGACATTTATTTCACCCACATTGATACTTCTATTCATGCACACGATGATCCTCTCTACATTACCGCCAAGATTAATGAAAAAACCCACAAGGGGAGCACTCCTTGATCCTATATGCCTGGCAAATGTAGTTACAGAGTAGTTCCTCTACATGCATGAATTATACCAAGATAAGTATGAGAAATTATAAATCTCAGTTAGAGCACATGATGGTTCCACTTGACCTACTCTTGGTGCCTTGACCCTTTCTGTCCAGGTTAGAACAAAAGTCCTGGATGTGTCTTTTGCCATTATTCCAACCTCGGATCAATTTCGGGTGAAGCTGGGCTATCCATTGCTCACTTCCATGAAGGCAGTCCCCTCCGTAATCCATAAGTGTCTAAAGTTTCCATTTCAGGGACATGTGCACACTGTATATCACAGTGGTTTCTGGTGACAGGTTCCTTTCTGTCTGTTTATTTCATTTCTGCTAAGTTGTTTCCTATCTTCTATAACTACCGTCTGTATTGTTACTCAATTTTCTCATCAGGTCTCCTCATTGCATAGTTTAGTCAACACATTTGTCATCAATCCCTAATCATTGCAACAAAAGAACAAGGTCCCCACCAACCTATAGCTTGGATCTTCTCTAGGGACAACAACCAAGCATATAGACCTTGGTGGCATGTGTTCCAATGTGTGATGAGGAATAATTGATCTAATTACTTCATTGTTGATTAGGCCCCTCTTTTCCCATCTCACAATATAATAATACATTAATTATTAATATTAATATAACATAATTATTAATATTAATAATTAATAATGAAAATAGTAATCATAATTTGGAAGGCTAACAAAAAGCCAAGGACCTTCATTAAGTAGGTGTCCAACCTCAACACCCAACTTGGTAACATTGCTACATTGTTACATGCAAGAGAAACATATAGTACGAAATATTACAAATTGCAAATTCTATAATATGTACCCTATAGATGATATGAACATATACTAAATTCTTTCAATTGAGCCATAGAATCAATGCTTCATCTTTTGTTGTTATAATTTCCATGACAATGATATTGGATAAGCAGGGCCCGTATGTTAAAGCAACAATAACATTCATGCTTGTAACAAGGTGCAAGTTCCAAGTAATTTTGACAGAATACAACCCCTCAATGAGGCTTTAAGCCTATGGTGACTAATAAGATTGATGAAAACTCCACATGCATTAAAATTGACTAACAACATGTGTATGAAAGATTCATATAATAGGATGTGGCTTCCAAGTATACCATTGATCCATGTTCTATAAAATGACCAAGACTACTGGAAAGAATGAGTGGTGTGATTTATTTGGGAAAAAGACACATACCAAATATTTGATTTTCCAACTTTTATTATGCATTAGAGAGTTCAACTCAAAGTTTAAAATACCTGTCCTGTTTGGTAGTCCCAAAATCGTACTATTCCATCCTAGCATACAAAATATAATTTGTCTAAATTAGAAGGAAAAACAGTCCCTCAAACCACCTACCATAAGCAAGTATCCAAACTATTGGCAATCAAGCTTCATAGCAAAGAAATCAAATCAGCCAAAATTGTTCCCCGCAATGCACATTACTCATGTTCTGATCATGCTAACCATTCTTTTTATTGAGCTATTCTTTGTGTTTGAGAAGGAATTGATCAAATTGATAAAACATTCATAAATAAATAAATATGTATTGTATTATTTTATGTGTTACATTCTTTCTTTTGTTGTTTTTTCTTCTAGTTTTAAGTTTCAACACCAATCCTGTCTTAACATTCTATCTATTCCTCACCATAAATTTTTCTTAATAACTATTGAGTATTGCCTTCTAGTTTCTTAGTCTGTCATCTTTCCTCTCTCGAAATCTATACTCACAACTTCATATATGTACCAACTCTATATAACCACAATGAAGGAAAGATTCCACAATGACTAATATAATTGTGACTTGTATATAATATGTTTGGATAACAAATATAGAACAACACATTGTATTGTATTAAGATGAGATTATTTTATTTATATTTACATTTCTATTTCTATTTACTTAAGAGTTATTTTATTTTACTTCACAATTATTAATGTGTCAAACCCCTAATCTTATGTACAAGATCAAAGAGACAATGTACATACAATAATAATAATGTATCTACAAATGCTAAAGGTAATGCTTGATGCTACTTTTGATGAAATCTAATACTTATTTCATGCAAGTACTTGATAATGCTTCCTTGTTAATTCTTTGTGATATTGAAACTTGACCTAACACTTGATATATCCTATTATATAAAATAATTCTACAATAGTTCCAAACTAAAACAAAATAAGTCTTCTTCCAAGGCCAAAACATTATAGAATAGCATCTACAACCTCCATTTCTTGAGTTACAAAATACACTTAGCCATGCTACAAGCACTTGCATTACACTCTCATTTTTATAACTAACCCCAACTCAGTTTCTTGTTATTTCCAAAAATAGTTTTTAGAAATAACATACAATCTATTACTCTCTCACAATCTTTCTTCAATACCATCAATAGAAATTTGATATTCTAAGATTCTAGCCTTCCTTTGAGTTACTTATTATCATGCAATTACAATTGTTCTAAAATTACATTATTTTACAGTTACGAAACAAGTTTTACTATTACAATACTATAAAGGTAGGTACTCGCCACTACATAGCACTTGTAAAAATTACACTACAAAAAACTTTTAGCTCTCGACAACCTTCATACAAAATCTTCTCAACCACACTCAACTTTAACATATTATTTCTTTAATATAAATTAAATATTAAGAAAACACAAAACAATATAAATGAGGACTTACTATGACGTAATAATTACCTCTGGATTGACAGATTTGATTTTATTCCAATAATCCCCGCCTGCCTTTAACGTCTCTGTTAATTCATTCGTCCCTGACTCAGAGTAATAGAACACCTTCAGTCTTTTCAACCGCTCCAATCCCTCTCCCACTTTCTTCACTTTGGGACACCATACTAAATTGAACTCCTCAAGGCATGCCATCGCTCCCTCCTCCAATTCCAGGAACTCCTCCAATTGACAAAATTCATAAATTTCCAACACCAACAACACCAAGCTCACTAGATTGGGCATTCTTTGGAACTCCGGATAATCACTACATTCACAACAAGTTAAACTCAATTCCCTCAGATTCGGCAAATCACATATCCAACTTGGCATTACAAAGTCTTGTAATTTAAGACTTTCCAGATGTTTCATTGCTGTCATATTCTCCGAAAACTGCAGAGGCTTCGTTCCTTGAACAATGTTATTCGAGATTATCAGATGGCGCATCTTCACTAGCTGCACAAGGATCCCTTCTTCCATCCTCTTCAACTCCATCTCATGGCTAACTGCTAACCGTAATTCCTGAAGCTGAGTCATATTGGCCAAATCCTCTAGCCTCATGAATTCATCATCTTCTATAGACAGCTTCAAAGGAAATGATCGCAGTGTTCTCAAAGAGGCCAGCTTTGATGTTCCCTTTGGCATGGGATAAATACCCTCGCATTCTAAATGCTCAAGGCATTTAAGTTCACTTATCCATACTGGTTCCTCACAACTTTCAGGGATAGCAAGAAACAAGAGACTTTTCAGATGTCTCGCACACTCAGGTACCTTCCTAATCTGTGTCCTCCTTAAATTCAAGACTTTAAGAGAATCATCTTTCCAAGGGACGCAGGCAATGTAGAGATGTTTGTGTAGCTCAAATCCAGAATACACAGTCCTCTCATGGTGGTAAATAAGTTTGCTGGAATGCTTGTAATCTTGACATTCTGAGAGAGTGAGAGTGTACGGAGATAATCAGGACGGCTCTCTGAGATGGCATTGTCATTTATGTCTTTCTTGGCCAGTAATATCCAACACAAGCCAGTGCCCCCACTTGTCTGTGTAGAGGCTTCCTTAACAGAAAAAGCACATCTATTTTCTCTTGAAATATGGATGGCCAAGTCAAGTAATAAATCATGAATTCTGCAATATTTGGTTAAAATATTACGCCTTAAAACAAACACTAGCTTTTCCCATAGTTGAAGCAGACCCATATTGGCAAGTTGATATAACCAATCCCAGGCCATATCCCACTGCTCCTCTCCTGCTGGGATGAATCCTTCTCCTATCCATAGATTTATGAGATATTCACAATCTATATTTTCATCTTCAGGAAAGAAAGAAAGATAAGCAAAATAGGCTTGAAGATCTGCGGACAAAGAGTCATAACTCAATTTTACTATTTCCATGACAAAGTCACGGTCACCATTGGGAGTGACTATTTGTACTCCCATTTGCTAAGAAGTGTGGTGTTGGCCAGTGATGCTGCTATCGTTTTGATAGCCAGTGGCAAATTTCCACATTTCCTAACAATCTGACAACCAACCTCTTCCAGCACTCTACTTCAATATCATCCACTTCAATGATCAAACAGTCAATAATAATTTTACACGTCATTCACAACAAAAATTGGCAAATATTTGTCCTATTTTTATTGGCCAAAATTACTCTTTAACTATTGAAATGGATGATGTTTAAGAATAGCCCCTCTTCCAGATGCTTTGGCTCCCTATTTTCCTAACTTTCTGGAAATGCATAGCCACAAAACAGCCTCCAACTCTCTTCATCTGACAAAATCTCTTCATGTCATAAACATGAGCATGTAAATTTAGAGCAACCTGCTTATTTCTTGTGGTAACCACAACTTTACAATCTTTATCAGCTGGCAGACCAAGTGTATCAAGCAGATTATCCTCTGTAGAGAGAGTCCATAGATCATCCAGCACAATAAGAGATTTTTTCCCTTTCAGACTGTTGCGAATCAATTCAGCCGCTCTCACTTCAGATACATCAGCTTCCACAATTTCACTCTTTAAACGTATGTAGGAAGCTATATCATGTTGCAAATTCTTTATAGAATAAGATTTAGAAATAGAGAGCCAAATAGAATTGTCAAACCTGGATTTTGTTTTGTTGTAGACATTTTGGAGAAGAAATGTCTTTCCCATGCCACCCATACCAACGACGGCTACAACTTTAATTTTTAGGTCTTCTAACAAGCCCACCATGTGTTCAACTTCTGAATTTATGCCCACTGGGTGTGAATCTCTGGGCACAAGACCAGATTTCTTCACCTCTACTGATGTACTTGTTGATGCTGCATGAAAACCTATCTGATGTTCCTTAAATGTCTTTCCAACCTCTCGTTGCACAGCCAAGGCAATCTTTTTACACAGCATCTCGACATTACTGACAATATTAAGGGAATGAGAATTCAAAAGCGTTCAAAATCAATATGTAGAGGGTAAAAAGGAAAAAAATCATAATGGATTGAAAGCAAACAATAAATGGCAAAATTAACCTAGGGCTTACTCATTAGATGTGCTGAATTCTTCGCCAGAGAAGCCTGAAGAACAGAGGAGGGCTGCTTTCCACTGGTCAAGCCTCTTTTTGCTGAATATCTTGTTTTTTTTATGTTCAGCGAGTGCATGTGCATAAACTCCCTTTTCAGGGTTTCGAAGATCAGAAGGTTTCACATCACAAAATACAGGAATAAACCTTGCCTTGGCTTTCAACATGAGAAGCAGCTCACCTAAACACCAAGAGGACTCTGCATATCGTGGTGAGAAGATGGCGATTTGCATTGTAGAAGAGTCTATGGCATTTCGTATGGCAGAGGCAATTGAATCTCCCAATTCTAACTCTTGATCATCAAGAAATGTCCAACATCCCTTTTCCTCCAGTGATTCGTACAGTGCAAAAGCCACAGTTTCTTTCACGTCAGGGCCTCGGTGGTTGATGAATGCATCATATAATTTCCTAGATGCACTGATCATTTTCCCCCTTTCAAATTCATTAAAAGAACGTTTGTGAGATAAGGAGGAAGATGCCATGAACTCAAGTGCCAAACTGGATGGAAAATATAACTCAGACTGATCTGGATTTGATAAAATTATATAGAAAATTTGAAAGCTTAATGTCTGTCCAATGTTTGAAATCACACTTTATAATCTATCATCAAAATAAAAGAGCAAATATTTTAACATTAATCCATACTTCCATATTGATTTTTTCTTCTGATGCCCAGATGCTGTTCAGTCATTATTTTAATGACCGTATCCTTCAAGGTCAGAAGTAGAATGCACCCACTTCACTCTTTTCTATGGTTTACACGAAAAAGAAACCTTTGAAAGAAGGTTATTCTTAAATATCATTGGCTTCAACAGCCAAAGGTCAATTTTGACCAATAAAAATAGGATAAATATTTACCAACTTTTTGTTATGAATGAAGTGTAAAATTGTTATTAATTGTTTGACCATTAAAATAGATGATATTTAAATAAAATGTTGAAAGAATTATTTAAACTGAATCAAATTGCCTATTCAAACATATGTATAGAATGCACATCAAACTCTCTGGAAATTGTATGGAATGCACTTCAAACTCTCTAGAATCAATCAATCTGCAACTAACACGTTTAAGAATTTGCTAAAAAAAACTTCCGGATGAGAACAATGACCAAATCTTTAGAGGTAAATGAAAACGAGACTAAATTCCCGACTGATCGATTGTAGTGTGACTGACCACATTTCGACGTGCTTTCCCACTATATTCCCGACTGATGCGACACAATGGCTTTCGTGTTGTTTACCTCTTAACATCCTTTTTTTTTACAAGGATTGGTTAAGGCTTTTATATGTGAGCATTATAGTGCTCGGATTCCCGTCGGCGTATTCCTTGAACCTCCTATGGGTGCAAGTGCTAGTCACTGTATTTTACAGTTTTAAGAAGAGAAAAAAAGGCCATGTAGTGACAAATTCCTAACGAGAGAAGAAAAAAAAGCCATGAATTGACAAATTCCTAACGAAAGAAGGCATTGAAAATTAGTGGAAGCTTATAAAAGAGGGGAAATTATTTTTGGTTTGTCATCCTTACTTTCAAAATGTTTGGTGTACCAAAAAGTAGGTGTTAGTCTTTATCTTGCACTATCTTCAACTATGCATGCACGTTTTGGGTGTAATCCTTTATTTGAGTTTGACTATCTTCCCTTGTTCGTCACTTTGAGGTGACGTCCATTAATTTTCACAAGAACATGGAAATAATTTCAATTCTAGCATGAAATACATTTCATTATTATTATGCACTCTATTTGCCTTAAAAATCTAAGGGGTAAGTGCACGCAACATTCTATGGGACATTTGAGAGGCTCCTACCCACAAAAGTCAGTGTTCAAGCCTATTTAGTAGAAGGGTGCAAATTAAATATGTTTAAGGAAGCGGTTTTATGTAAGGGGTTTTAGGATTTATAATTATAGGGGAGAGGATCCAATTGTTGAGTCCGATATTTTTAAAAGTTTAGCATTAGTAGTTGTGATTTTAAGGTTGTTAGTGTTGACTATCAGTACTTATAATTGAATGAAATGTGCTCTTTAGATCTAAAAAGCAACCAATCATATGATGCCACATCAATGCAACAACAAAACATGACTTAATGCACAACTATTGGTCCACCATTTTTTGGGGGCCTTTTTGGACACCTCAACAAAAAGCATGTTGATGTGGACATGAAACCTTAGTTATAAGCAGCGGCCTTTCACATAGCACATGAACCCTCTCCTTTCTTCTGGTGACCTCCAAGTCACTCTCACTCTCGTGACAAAAGCCAATCGAGCGTGGGCGAGACCTGAGGTTTGTCCTATTCACTTGGGAGTAGGACCTCGTGAAGAGTGACTGACCTAATCAAGGGCCTATTGTTGTTTTGGATTTGTCTTGTTCTCTCTATGATAGTTGTTTTTGAGATGATGATATGAACTGAAGGGTCACTTGTGATTTATTTCTTGTTAGGGTTTCTTTGATTCCAACGCCTAGATGGGTGTCTATTTGTTTTGTTTATGTCTCTAGCATGTTGTAATATAGCCTCGTGGGCCTAAAGGTGTTGTTGAATTTGTATGTCTTGTTTTGTACAACTCTTATGATATGTTGTTTCTCTTGTGTGAATTGTGGTCTTGGGTTTATTTCTTCTAGTTTTTTTAGAACTACTTTTACCCACTCTCCTCTAAGTCTTGGGCACATTTGCTCAAGTTGTTTTAAGAGAGTTGGTGTATGTTGACTTGCTTTGACCAAGATTGACCTAGGGTTTAGAGTTGTCCTAGGTTGACTTTTGATTGCTTTGAATGTTTACCTTGTGATGTTATCAAGGGTTTGTCTCTAATACGAATGTAACTACCTAATACCTTGTGATGAGATCGAGGGTTTGAACGATTTGGGTTTTCCTCATATTTTTGGTTTTTTATATTTTTGTGTATGAAATGCAACTATATGAGATGCAAGCTATTGTTTTGTAATTTCCTTGAATAAATAAAACAATTTTTATATGAATACACTCTATAATGAAGTTTATCTAATGCAATGCTATTCTATCTTTTTGTATTTTTGATGATTTTGAAATCTACTATAGGAAAGTAAGAAAATATCTAACTAAAGAAAACAAATGAATTTAGTCTATGAAAAGTAAATGTTCTCTAATCTATTGCAATGAAATGAAAGAAAACTATGAAATCCTATGAAGAGCAAAATAACAAGTTACTTTCCTCAAGAGCAAATTTTCATTATCTAATCACTACAAAAGCATGAAAAGGAACTTGGAATCGCTTGGTGCATGAGCTTTGAACTGCCCTCAAGAATCCTTTTGTATGGCAACCTCCTCATCTTCTTGCAATAGTAGGGTCCTCCTCTTGGTGACAACTGGGAAGGGAGAGTAAAAGAATGATCTTTTGGAAAACTTTGAATTGAGC
This sequence comes from Cunninghamia lanceolata, assembly GCA_027924645.1. Lineage (NCBI taxonomy): Eukaryota > Viridiplantae > Streptophyta > Pinopsida > Cupressales > Cupressaceae > Cunninghamia > Cunninghamia lanceolata. Next base: position 8,890,083 of record BSBN01000209.1, read on the forward strand.
CCAATGTGAGCTAAGAGAGCTATGCATTGATAATTGTGAGCGTAACGATGCTATGAAGCCTTTGAAGACATTGGAAAAATAACAACAATAAATAAAACACACCTACATCCTGTAGTGTGCATAAGCATGCTAATTGGAAAGCAAAAGCTAAGCAAAAGATGGATTGCAAGAATGTATTTGCCTCATATAGGAAAGCTTTGAAGCTTTGCAACAATGGAAACTAATGAAATGATAGCTTTGAAGCTTTGAAAACTAAAGAAAGAAATTTAGAAAGAGGCTCAAAGGCCTATGAAGAAGCTTGAAAAAGCTTGTGAAGAAGAGGAGAGCATTCTCCAACTTGAGAAATAATGGAGAGGTGAGGGGTATTTATAGGTTGGATTAGCACAAGGTGGGTGGGGATGATTGAAGAATTAACTCCTTTGATTGAAGAGTTAACAAAAAATGATTGGGGAGTTAACTAACTTGATTGATCAGAGGACTGGGTTGATTGGATAGTGATCTAAGCTTGAAAGCTTATCATGCATGGAAGAATGACAGTCATGAAGAGTTAGAGAGGAGATCAAATTGAATCACATGGATAAATTTTCTTGATTGGGAGCAATGGATGGATTGAGAATGGTTTACTCCATGTTAGGCTCAAATTTCCATGAAAAATGGGTGAAATGAAGCATTTTTTGGCTCAAATTGAAGGAGAAACTTACATTTGAAATCCACAAGGGTCACCCATGGGTTGCCCCTTTTACCAGGTTAGGTCACCTGAGGTGACGCTGGGGTGACCCACAAAGGCTGGCACCTGGGTGAAGTTTAATAGTTTAAAAGGGGGATCTAGCATTTGAGATAGGTTGTAGGATGAAAAAAGGCAGGGTCGCTTGGGGAGATCTAGCCATTAATAGGGGTGACCCACAAAGGAGGAAAGATGGGTGAAAATAGAGACATGGGTTTGGTTTGTTAGGTTGTTTAGAGGCTTCGTATGATTAGAAACCTTCAGAACGGGGTGTCAAAAGGTGGAATTAGCATGGAAAGGTGAAAAATAAGCATGTAAGAAAGGAAAAGAATGTGAAAAAACAAGAATTGACAAAGGGGAAAAGAAGAATGGTTAGGAAATTAAAGAATCGATAAGGGAAAAACCAAACAAAATCTGTTGCCAAGAGGAGTATTGTTGAGAGGGCGTTATGATTCATGCTTCCATGTATGTGATTAGGATTACATATCATCATGCATGTTTATAGTGCTTACATATTTTCCCCCTCAGGGATGGTAGTCTACATGAAAGATAGGTACCATTCCCAAAATAAGCCTTACATGTTGTTGATCTATCATGATTGTACCTACAAAAACTAGTATTAGTTCAACATTAATAAACAATAAATTCTATTGGATCCTACCGATCAGTTTGAAGCTGCTGTCCCACATTATCAATCATTCAATAAACAAAAAAAAACTTTATTAAACATAATTCCAATTCTTCAAACAATATTCAATCACATGTTGTGGCAGCAAAACATTTTGTTGCGACCCCTTGTAAGTTTAAACCAAGGACTTGACAGTTTTCCTAGCTTTCTAAATCTCTTCATTCCATCATGTTGTAACTCCTTAACAATAACGTCATTCAACTTCCTCCTATTCACCCCGTTGATACTTCTAAACCGCTACCTCCTTATTTCAACCTGAAGGCCTTGTGTCAATATCATCGAACTCCTGGACATGACACCGAGTGATGCATGCATCTTAAACATGAAGTGCAAGACCTCATTGACTCTAATGTTATCCAGGTAGCCAATGAGAATGATAAAGGGAATAAATTCATAGCTCCACCAAACCAAAACTTGTAAATTTACACAAATCTGCTTCCCAACCATGCTACCAACCTTGTGGAACCATCCGTCAATAGGGTACCTACTTCAATAACTTCTGATCACCAAGACAAGAACTTGAACAACCTAGTATCCTTGATAGATGCTTACCCTCGCCAAGATCTAGATGAACTTGAGTTTGACATTTATTTCACCCATGTTGATGCCTCTATTCACGCACCTGACAGTCCTCTCTACATTACCGCCAAGATTAATGACAAACCCACAAGGGGAGTACTCATTGATCCTGTATGCTTGGAAAATGTAGTTACGAAGGAGTTCCTCTACATGCATGAATTATACCAAGATAAGTACGAGAAATTAGAAATCTCGGTTAGAGCGCATGATTGTTCCACTTGACCTACTCTTGGTGCCTTGACCCTTTCTACCCAGGTTGGACCAAAAGTCCTAGATGTGTCTTTTGCCATTATTCCAACCTTAGATTAATTTTGTGTGAAGTTGGGTTATCCATTTCTCACTTCCATGAAGGCGATCCCCTTCGTAATCCATATGTGTCTAAAGTTTCCATTTCAGGGATAGGTGCACACTATTTATCATAGTGGTGTCAAGCCCTTGTCTCTTCATGGAAACTTCTTGCATGATTACTTCTGGTCATAGCTAGTTGAGCCCGTTCGCCCTCGCAATGATTTTCTATTTATCTCTTATAAAAAATTTAAAGCTATCTAAATTGCTCAATTATTTGTTGGTGCCTCCTTGTGTTCTATCCCGATTGCTACCCTCGAGGTTCCTCAATCTTTTATGGCTATGATAGTAGTTCCCCCTATTCTGCAAGTGGTGACTGAAACACAACACAAATTAGGAATCCTTCCCTGACCTTGAGCTTCTAGTATCTATGTTGAGGTTACACCTCTGCTATCCTACCCAAAACCATGAGGCAAATGCCTTGCATAGCCCAGAGCTCCTAGCCCCTCGAGGATTGGTTTTGTTCCTCCTACTTCTGTGGAGTCTAGAGGAAAGCAATTCGTGGCACGAGAGATTTTCCCTGCGGTTTCTTAATTGCCTGTGGATATGTCGGTACCTCTACCTATTCCACTAGTCACGAGAGAACGACAACCTACCTTGAGAAACCTTCCTCATGTTGTCTCCCAACCTTCAATGGCTCCTTTTGTTCCTCCTCCTGGTCCTCAAGCAGAAGAAGAAAAGGAACCCATGTTGGGAAACACCCCGGTTCCCCTCGAGAATGCTCTGAACTATATAAGACAAAATTAGAATGTGAAGCAATGTAGGAGACAATGTCATGCTATGGCTTGCCAGCTTGATGTAGGGGTTAAACCTCTTCCCTCTAATCCTTCTCCTATGAAGCTATCCCTTGACTTAACTCCACCATCTGACCCATTGTTTCCCATCTCTTTGAAGACCAAGTAGGTTGAAAAGATTGTTCTCATGGTCTAAGTATCCTTGGCTCCATTTATGGAGAGTTCTATCTCGCCATCTATTCCAGATAGCTAGCCATTTGCTAAGCCTTTATACCTACCTAATGACAGAGTTGTTTCAAGTAGTGCTCTATCACAATTTTTTCCATCCCAACGTACCTAACACAAGGTGTTCCCTGATGTCTTGCATCTCGTCACCATTGACAGTCCACCCCCCTTACCCAAGTGTAAGCATGAGCCTTATCCATATCATCCATTCCAAATGATTAAGCGCCCATCGAGTCTGTAGGATCCATCTATTTCTTCTCCTTCTGCGATTGATAGTGCTTGCGACACTGAGGCTAGCACTGTTATATCACCTATTGTGGTTTATTCTAATAGTGATTCAGAGGACACCCCTAAACCATTAGAAAATATTTCAAAGTTCCCTTGATTTTCACAAAATCAATGGACTTGGCCTCTACAGGCATGCATGAGGATCCTTCCCCAGTGATTGATTCAACACGTCATGAACTAGGCACCACTCCTTGTACTACACTTGCCATAGTCCCTCTAGCATCTTGTCCACCATCTTTTTATGATGAGAAAGATTGGGAGGATGATGATTTGCTATAGTCCAACTCACAAGAGTGGTACCCTTGTCTTGTGGGTAATATTTGTGTTATGCTTGCATGTACGGTTATTCCCTGTATGTGTTTCTTGGCATGCATTATGTTTGTTAGTTCTCTTTGGATGACCCTTGACGATCTTGTTTGTGCAAAGATACAAAGGGAACAAATCTATTGTGACATTCCTCTTTATGTATCTTCATTCTTATATTTGTCATAAATTACAATTTAATGCCTTTTGGGGATGATGCAAAGAGTTGGATGATTTAGCATCCCTCCTTTATTGACCTGAAGTTTATTTTCTTTGATTTCATGTGATATTTCTTCCTCCATCTTCATAGTTCTACTGGCTGGAGGATGATGACAATTTCAAAAATGAGTATCCATTTATACAACCATTCATATATTGACTCCAATCAAGTAGATCCCTTGGTGCTATTGTATGATGTTACTTTATGCTTGACATCATGCTTGGGAGAAACCCCTTGTCACAATGTAGCTTTTGGAAACATATCTTTTGGGCATATGCTTTCAGAAAGCTCTCATGCCTGTTGTGCCTGTATTCCTCTCTCTACCTTAAAGGCAATTACTCCCTAATGATATTATCAATTACTTTAAGGTGGGGGCATACACTCTACTAGATGCACTTCACTTTGTTCACACACCACGTGGCTGGTCATGCTATCACAACACCCTTTTGATCATCTTTGTATCACTTCACCAGAGTTACCTAGCAAACAATGTTTTTTTCTTGGCTTGTAATTTCTGATATTGTTGACATGAAACTCACCTAGTAAATCTGTAGATCTTACTAGCCTGTGATGCTTTCATTTGCTACTTGTTGACATGGAACTCACCTAGTAAATCCACAAATCTTACTAGCTTGTGATGTTTTCATTTTGCCACGCATTCAAAAAAACCTACTAAACAATAGATTTTACTAGCCTATGGCTCATGATGTGTATTTTTGGTTTGATTCCAATCATAACACAACTTACTAGCCTGAGAATCATACCTTGTATGATTTTGTTTTCTGTGTATGCTTTGTGTATGTTTGGATTTGGCCATATTATTTTGCTAACCATAGCTGTTTTGGCATTTAATATTCAATCTCATCTCCTATTTATTATGTTTTCAAATATATGTTACATGTCTATTGGTAGCATTTAAATTCGCACCTTGTTGTTTGACACTAAATAAAACAACGTGTACATTAGGACTGTTCTTCAAATTAGGAGGGGAAGCTCCCTCAAACAAAGAAATTTTAAAATACAATTACAATTTAACCTATCTTTTTGTTTCTTAGAGCACGAGCATAAGGTAATTGAAGCTCTTCTGCATTGCTAGAAGACTTTTTAGAGTATGCAAAAGAAATAACTAAACTTTAATGAAACATACTTCCAATTTCTTCAAGTAAATACAGAGCATAAATAAATTGAAGGAACAATTGAAAATTTTAACACAAAAGAACAACAAAGATATAAAAATAATTGTTTAAGCACAAAGTCATAAACAATTCTTCTCAACCTTTAACAACACTTAGAACTTCCAGAATAACGATGCATATTCTCATTCTTCAAAGTAATAAAAATACACAACACTATTTGAACAATAATATGCGAGCAAAATAATAGCTTCAACATTTACTAGATTAAGAATTTTAAGTGTGTAGAATACACTTATTTATACCCTAAAAAACAAGATGCAAGGAAATGAAAGGAAGAGTTAACTAACACTGTCCACCCTAACCCTAATGCTACATGGGAAGCATCAAGCTTATTAGCAATTAAAATAATAAAATATCTCTCATGCAATTTAGTTAACTGAACTTGCATGTTATTACACATTGAGTTCCACTTAAAGATATTTTGCATGATCTCCAAAACAAATCCAAAAAAAGATTTATCTTTGAAAAGCAAAGTCAATTCTCAAAATAGAAATTGCTTTGGAAATCTCTCCAACTACCCAAAATAGAAAACTCCTGCAGATAGTGAAAAATGGCTAAGTTTGAGAATTGAGATTTCTCTCAAATTCATCAACATTAGCCTCATTTGGTATGGTAATGGATTCATGATGAACTTTCCTCATATACAGGTTGACACTTGCATCATCAATGGTCTTCGAAAGATCCACATACTCCTTTTTAGCCTTATCAAATTTTACTGTGATTTCAACTAAAAGATACATTTTTGCAACGTGAGGATCTCCATAAAACCTCTCCTGAATTAGCCACACAAACTCATTCTGCAAGTTATGAACAAGGCAATTTACACCTTCATCATTGAAATACCTGCAAGGAATGTGTTGGACAAAATTAATAGCATAATTCTCAATGTTGAGAAGCTTTTCCTTTCACGCAGCCAACTTTGAGGCTATGTCTTTTGGGATGTGAATCAAGAAAGAATACTAGTGTGTCCATGAAAAGACTGTGGACTTATCATCCGTTGAAATGGGCCTTAATCCAAGAGCTTGCAATCTCACCAATATCCTATCATAAATAGGCACCATCTTTGTCATGCACTCCAACATGTTCTGAATCCCAAGTAGAATGTCCTTAGAATTAGACACTGTTGCAGTCAATTTTGCAAGAAAAGCAACACCTTTCTCTATAAAATCTTCAATCCATTCCTTCATGTGCTTGCCATATACCATTAACTGGCTCAATTGTCTCTGATCATCAGAAGACTCCATTACCTATGGCAACAAAAGTGAAGGCTGCGAAGGTGAATGTAGGAGTTGTGAAATATATTGACGCAACTGCTTATTTTCTGATTTGAGGGCAGCCTTGTCTTCTCTATCTTTTAACACTCTACTCCTGATAGTATCAGTTGCTACCTCCAAAATGTTCACAACAACCTATCTAGTGCTTTGGCCCAAGCTAGCCTTGATGATATGAAAATCATCAGGCTCAATGTTTAACACCATCTTATCCTGAGGAGGGATAGCAGTTTCTACAAATATATCACCTTCAGGAGTCCTCAAGATCCTTAACTTCTTCTTTAGTTTCTTTGCTGAAGGCTCCTTGAATTATTTGGCTAAAGTACTGAAATCTAACTGGTATGATGGTCTTTTCTTCTTTTCACCAATCACTGTGTGAAGCTAAGTAAGCGTCAGACATTGGCTTTGGATGGTCCTCTATTTCAACTTCGGCATTGGGTGTGATCTCAACCTCACAAGGTACAATATGTGGCTCTATCTTGAGATTAACCTCTGGCACTGTCTCAAGTTCTACCTCTGGCTCAAACTCTGGCTCTTCCTCTACTCTCTGCTCTACCTCTGGCTCCCCAGCCTCCTCGACTCTTGATGAGTCAAATGGTGTAGAAGTGATATGTATAGGAGACTCATGCGGTTAGGGTATCCTTGGTGACAATGATGAATCCTCCTCCTCCTCCAAAGATGATGAAGAAGAAGAAGAAGTGGAAGAGGAAGTAGTCGGTGAGCGTGGTTTTTTTTGTGATAAAGAGACTACATCTGGTTGTTGCTGAACCAGAGCTCTTAACTAAGTTCTGATCTTCTGGATCACCCTCAAGGGCTCTTTCTCAGGAATATTCACTTCCTTATCCTTCTCACTTATTATCTTTGACTTTAGTTGCGTGGCTAAGCGAGTAGTTGAAGATGGCATCTCTACTGTAGAAGTCTTATCCTTGTGGACTTTGGTTCTCTTTTCCCTCTGAGAATTAATGAACATCCAACTTTGTTTCACCACTACTTGAGTTTTTTCAGTGATAGAAGTTGACTCCTTGAGGGACCAATCAATTTGTGGCAAAAGTTGCAAGTCAATCTTATCCCTAATGAATTTAAGAGAAAGAATATTATTATCTTCATGCAAACCTTTAGTGTTTTCATTAAGGAAAGCCAGTTTTCTCTCTAATGAGATGCGACCATAACTCTGTTGGCGAACCTCAAGCCATCTTCACAATTAGCCCAATAATCTTCAATGGTTGACATATGAGCAACTTTGCCACCAACTTTGGATTTCATTACCTCCTTAGGATCATAGGTGTGTTTTTCTTTGAAGGTCTTTAAGCCAAACTTAGACATTTCCTCACCAATCACTTTATCATCTAAAGCACTCTTGCATTTGAAGAAGCTAAGCTGAATAGGGAAACCCACTACATGCTTATGCCTGCTGAGTAGAAATTTATGAACTTTAGCACTCTGACGTAGGAACTCCATGAAAATCACCTCATCAGAAGGGTATCTCGGAAGTATATATGGATATGAAGTGAACCCATACACCCGGATTTATGAAAAGGTAGAAAACTGAATGTACCAGTCTTCCCAATGTGAGATCATTGCCCTTGCCTCCTCTAAAATGCGGACATGCATCTAGTTCTCCAAGTCTTACACTGTAAACATTAGGAATGTGTCATTGACCCGACAGAAATGCTTCAAGGACTACAAAAACTCCAACTGAGGATATAGCCTGGTAATCCTAGTGTTTTGTGGAGAGCCCAGGAAATTGAACCCAACAAAATGATGCTTCTTAGCCACCATGAATAGTGAATATGATGTCACCCTAAACTCACGAGTTCAAGGAAACTCTATAACTTGTCAATGAATACAATTACTTATGAGGATAGACCAATCATAAGTAGCACTTCCATTGACCACTGTGCTGATAATGTAAAACATCTAGGTTTTGAAAATTCTTCCTTCGGCTTGGCCTATGATGCGGTTAAGTAGTGTAATCATGATTGCATACTCATCTTTGAGCTCTCCTCTACCAACATTACTAGGAAGGGTATTTCTTTTGTCCTTTAGCCATTTGGAAGCCACCTTCTGACATTTATCAACATTTGAACTCCACACTCTATCACAATCTTCAAGGTCTAAGGTGAGTGATTCTTCAAATGGAGGTATCCCGAAAGAAAATTCTATATCATCCGGTTTGAGGCTTACAACTACCCTTCCATCCACTACTCTGATTTCTCTTGATTTTGGATCATAGTGTTTTATGTAAGCTAGCACAAATTCCAGGCTTAGAGTGGGTATTGGGAATGAGCCTACTTGGGTTAGCCCGGAATACATCAAGTTCTTTGCTGCAACATTGCCTGCCTTCACCAAGGAATCCAAGTAGAAACCCTCAGGTGAAACTTGGCACAAATCCATTTCTTTGACTTTGGAGTATTCATGGAGAAGCAAGGATTTGGCCTCAATGGTGACCAAAGAGTATTGCATGGTTGTTTGTGGTCTAGAGGAGCTTTCTTCCTTCCCTTTCCTGCTTTGAGAAAAGGCAAAATCAGACCTTTTTATGCTCGCTGTCCTAAAAAATTAGGCTTTTCTTTTCGCTGCCCAACTTTGGTTTTTTATGCGAAAAGTGTATTTTTGCCTTTGGAAATTGAAAACATGAGGTTGAATCTTAAAAAATGTGCTAGATATGAGCTCTAGATGATCAAGAATGATGGAAAATGTTGTTTCCTGAGGTAGATATGTGATAGAAATAAGAGAAAATGGACAAAGACACCTTGAAAAACTCTTTTTCTTATGGTTGTAGGTGGTGATTTTGGCCTAGAATAGTCATAACTAGCACATAAAAAAGCTTCAAAACCTTCAAAAATGGCTTCCTAGGTTTGAGCGCTACCTTCCAATCATGCAAATCTAACTTTAGGTGATTTAGAATGAAGAAAATCGTGCCTTAGAATGACAAATCCATCCCATTATTGAAATGTTGGCCCTAAATTATCCTCTAACATGCCTTGAAAAAGTTTGAAAACCTTCAACAATGGTTGCCAATGTGAAACATTGGCCTTCTAGAATGCAAATCCACCTTCAAACCAGCCTTGGATGGATGAAAAATGGAGCTTAGATGTTGAAACTACCTCCTCCAAGTAGGATGCTAGCTGTAGAAGCTTTCAATTTGCCATGGAAGCATGAAAATCATGGAAGAATACCTTTATTTGATGAAAAATACCTCCTCCAAGCTGAGCGTTGCCTTTATATCCTTCCCCTTGCTTTTGGAAATGACAATAATAATGAACAAATGGCTCTTTATAGCCAAACGTCACCTTCGAGGGTTTCAATGTGTTTTCCCTCTAATAATAGAATGCTTTTTTTATTCCTCTCCATGCACAAAAGATAAGTGAAGTTGAACTAAAAAATCTTCTATTTATAACTTCTTTTTCCCTTCGCCAAATCGCTTTTATCCTTGTGTTAGGTGCTAAGAAAGGGAGATTGATTTGCTTTTTACGGAGGTGGCATTGCAAAGGGAAGAAGCACCTTTGGAAGGCATGTTTTTTCCTTGGTACGCGTGCCAAGGTGGCACGTGCGCCTTGCGAAAGGTGCACCTTCCCAAGGTAATTTTGGCCTTTGCAAAATCTTTGAAATTTTTTCCTTTGCCCTTGAAAAATCTTTGCACTCTTTTATCATTTTTTGATGTCTATCTCACGCCTTGAAGCTCTTTGAAAACTTGGATTCTTTGCTTTAGGATTTTTGATGAAAATCTCGAGTTGTTGACCTTCTTCGCCTTTGAAACCTTGGAACTTGAAGTGCGCTTTGGAGTGAAAGTGCTCCAATGCCTTTGATAGTGTTCTATATATTTCATGGGGCATTTTTACAGTTTAGGACTTCAATCTTGATTTGGAGCAGTTTTGAGTTGGAGCGCGCTTCACCTTGGAGCATTCTTCACAGACAAAGTGCTCTTTTTGACGCACCTTTCTCACCAAAATCACTCTGAAGGACGAAGAGGAGTCTTCAATTTTGAAATTTATATTTTTTTACATTTAGAGCGTTTTCTCCTTGGCATGCGTGCAAAACTGGCATGCACACCTTGGGAAAAATGCTCTAATGCCTTAGAAATTTTTTTGAAATTTTTTCAAAAAATTTTCAAAATTTGATTTTGATTTGCTAGATGTGTTTGCACTAATTTCCTTGATTCCTTAGCATCATTTTGCCGTCAATCCATCACTTTGGCATCCACTTCAAGATGATCCTTCCACAGTTTGGAGCCATTTTGGCTTCACGAAATCTCCTTTCATTTCAGCCTTGGATTCATCTCCTTTGATATGTCTTGTACCTGCGGAATTAGCAAATAATAACAAGGCAACATGGTGCTTAGGAGGTGTGTTTGTATGCATAGATGAAAAAATTTCGTATGGGTACAACATTAGGCTCTATCTAGGGACCATGGTGTATACTTGCGGCATATGAGAACCTTAGAATATCTAGTTTGTGGTGTAGATCAGTGTCTTATCAATTGGGCAATAGAGTCAATACATTTACCTAAAATTATGTAAAGGTGGAACTCTGGTCTACCTAATGAAACGCGATGAATAAATGATACATAAAGGGGAAACACAATACTACATAATGAGTACATTACTGAAAGGGGAAACACGATACGACATAAAAGGGAACACCCCTTCAAACCCTAAGGAATGAAGTGCTTCATAAATTGCCCACTATAGGGCAAGGGCAATGGTGTACCTTCCAAGTGTGAGAGGAAATAAGTGTTGTCTCCCTAGAACTTGCGAATCTTGAAAGGTCCAAGCCACAAGGAGTTAAATTTTCTGTGCATTCTTTTAGGCTCGTGTCTCTTATCCCATAGTAGAACAAGATCACCAATGCCGAAGCTGCATTGACAAGCCTTTTTATCAAAGATCTTTTTTACCCGCTCTTGATGATAAGCGATTTTGCCAACCACTTTTGAGCTTTCTTCTTCAAGCTTTGATAGATACATGATGCGTTTCTCAATGGGATCTTTGAATTGACTATCCTCAATTGTTGTTGCAAGTTGCAAGGCAGATAGCTCCAGTGTTATGGGAAGAATGATCTCCGTGCCATACATAATAGCAAATGGTGATGTGCATATTTATCTCTTCGGTGTGATCATGTCTGCCCACAAGGCATCATACAACTTCTTGTACCAAGTATGTTGATTGTTGTCAACCAACTTATGGATTATTGTGACTAGATTCTTGTTTGAAGATTCTACTTGCCCATTACCCTGAGGGTAATAATTTGATGATTGAGACTATGTGATTCCATAGTCAAAGCAGATACCCAGTAGTTCTTCTGAGGAAAAACTTGTTGCATTATCAGTCATGATCTTTTGAGGTACCTCGAATCATGACAGAATGTTCTCCTTTAGAAAGTCGCACACCACCTCTGAGGTAGCTCACCTAGCAGGAATGGCTTCAACCCACGTTGTGAAATAATCTGTAGCTATGAGAACATAAATATGTCCTTTGATTGAGTTAGGGTTGAGAGGCCCAATGAAATCTAACCCCCACTGCTGAAAAGGGGCTTCGATGACTACTGGCTTGAGTGGAAGGGTTGCCAACTTGAGTTTTTCAACAAATTGTTGACAGGCTTAACACTTTTGCACCCACTCATATGCATCCCTGAACATAGTAGGTCGGTAGTACTTTGCCTGTAGGATTTTGAATGCAGTGATTCCTGATGAAAAATGACCACCACAGGCTTTATCAAGAAAGCCTTCAAGCAACCTCCTTTGCTGGTTCTTGTCAACGCATCTCAGGAATGTGCCATCTAGACTTTGCTTGTACAATACATCTTTCCATAGCATATACTTAAGTGCTCTCAGCATCAAAGTCCTCTTCTATTGCTTATCTAAGTAATCCAGACATTCTCCATAAGTCAGATAGTTGACCATGTCCGTGTACCATTCCTCAGTGGAGTCGATGAATAGTACCAAGGGGAGCTCTTCTTCTTCATTAATAAAATTGACAGTACCTTCCTTTTCTTTATCTCTATCTTTGGCTATGAGCTGACAAAGTCCTCGGCCATGTATCAACTTGGTAGGTCTGATATGTAGATCATATTTTTGGACTTTAGCCACCCAATTCCCTTGCTTAGTGCCCATCTCTTGTTGAGTGAGAACACTTTTGATCGCCGAATCAGGTACAAAAACTATCGTGTGAGAATTTAGGATGTAGAATCTGAAATTCTTTATGGGTCAAACTACAACATATGCGTGCTTCTCAATCTATGAGTATCACATCTCATGATCCTTGAAACTACTGCTCATGAATGCGATTAGAGACTTAGCTTCTTCTTTCAACTTTTGCGTGAGAATGGCAGACATAGTGTTCTCCGAAGCATAGTAGTATAGGATGAATCTTTTGTCGAAGTCAAGACGGACCAAGATGGGAGCTTTGCTAATTTCTTCTTTGATTTTTATGATGGTGTTCTTTCCTTCTTCTATCCATTTGAAAACTAAAGTCTTCTTCATCATAGCTGAGATGTCTTTTGTGAGCTCTGAGAAATTTGGTACGAACCTTCGAAGAAAGTTTACTTTGTCGAAGAAGGAATCGACTCCACTCTTGCTTGTTGGCAAAGATAGGTTATGAATGGCATCAACCCAATTTGGGTCAATCCTTGTACCTTCTTTAGACATGATATTGCCTAGTAGCTTTCCTCTAGTCATTGCGAAGATTGACTTCTTTGGATTCAGGGAGATGCCATGATACCTACACCTCTCGAAGACATGGGTTAAGTGTTGAAAGTGCTCTGCACATCTTTTACAAAAGATAGTGAGATCATCCAGGTATACCACTATAAACTTGTCCTTCAGATCACCAAAAGCTAAATCCATAGCTCTTTGAAAAGTAGCTTTGGCATTGATGAGGCCGAATGGCATCCGCTCATAAGCAAAGGTACCTCACGAGGTAGTGAATGCCATTTTGTATTGATCTTGGGCTGCAATTACAATTTGATTATACCTTGAGTATCTGTCAAGGAGTGACAACATCTCTAATTTGGTGACTATCTGAAGTGTATGATCCATGATCAACAAAGTGTAGTTATCTTTTAGAGAGGCCTGGTTTAGGTTCTTGAAATCTACACAGATTCTGATTTCTCCATTCTTGTTGCGCATTGGAACAATATTCGACACCCAAGTGGAATGGTGAATAGGAAAATAATCTTCACCATGAGTATCTTTTGGATCTCTGCGTGTATAGTGTCTTGCACTTTCCGATTATAATGACATTGTTTTTGTTAGAAAGGCTTGAATTCTGTCTTCAGAGGAATTGTATGAGACAATTCCTTAGGCATAAAAACCTTTAGATCCTCGTAAGACCAAGCAAAGATATCTATATACCGCTAAAAGAGTGAGATGAATCTTTCACTTTCTGTGGGTGAATAGCATTTGCCTAGATTGACAAGCCAGTGGTCATCCATGGTGCCAATGTTAACTTGGTGATACTCAGATGAGGTTCCTTCTTGTGCATCAACTCAATCTTGAATGCATCGATCGTGCCTATCAAATATATTCTCTAAGAACACAAGGCCCTTAGGAATTTTATTGCCCTTGAGCTAAATGACATCATTTTCATGATTTTCTTCATTTTGGGCATTTTCTACTTCCTCCATGAGAGATTCATGGTTTGGAGAAAGACTTCCTTCAAAGAAGAGACCTTTGAAATGGTTGTCCATTCTGAGGAAGTCGATAATGTGCTCATCATCGTTGAAGACTTGCCAATTTTCTGAGTTGTTAGGTACTGCTGGCCTATAGATCAACTCGATGGTGAAAGTACTTTGTCTTAAATCTAAATGTGGCATAAAAGGAGATGCGAACACTCTTAGAGCATCAACTTTACTATTCTCCATCTTGGGTATGTATTCAACGGTGAAGGTTTCAAACCACTCAATAGCATCCCAGACATGGTTTCTGTAATGTTGGAGGTGATCTTTCTTGACTTGGAATTGCTCTTTGATTTGCTTGATGATTAGCTCAGCATGTCCTTCGACTTTTAGCAACTCGATTCCCATGTCGCGTGCATTCTTGAGACCTAACAAGAGCGCCTCGTATTATGCAATATTTTTGGTACAATCAAACTATAGACAATATGTAAAAGGGTATAGCTTACCCTCAGGAGATATTAATATTACCCCAAATCTTGATCTGGCTGTTGAACAACTACCGTCAAACTGCATGGTCCATATGTCGGTAGTATCTTCTTTATTTGCTTTTGAACAAATAATGTCTTTATCTTTAGTCTCGTTTTCAGCCATCATCATGTAAGTGTCAGGGCCAGTCTCTTGGTATAGAATTTGTACCTTTGGATCTTGAGACTTTACCACCATGAATCGAGACTTGGGCTCAGGTTCCAATGTGATTTTGTCGTCTTTAATAGGATTGTTTGCTGAGGACTAATCCAATTGAATTTCTCTGCCCAAGTCTTTGGAAAAACTTTGACTTAGCAACATTTCGTAGCTAGTTGGAATATCTGCTACCAAGATAGTCATCATAATTCTCTTCTCTGGACAGGCTACTAAGGCCACTTGTACATCTTTCAACTGTCCAACCAGTGGCACTGATTTTGATTCAAGTGAGTAACACTTGCCTTGGGTCTTAGTGCATGAGAGTCCTAGTGTATTCATTACTTGCAAAGACATGACATTATCTGAAGCACTGGAGTCTATGATGCAATTGTTCAAATTGAAGCCGCCTACGTATAGAGATATGTAGAAAGGCTTCCGCTTCTCTCCTACTATTGCAAAAGATGCAAGAAGGGTAGGTTGGATTGGAATATCCTTCCTTACAAATTTGACAATTCTTTCCAGATGATCAGAGTGATCTTGGAGGTACTCCAGTTGAGAAATCTGGACCTTCGTCTTCATTATGGAATCAACAATATCAAAATTTTCTGTGGATGAATCCGAAGTGCTAACTTTGACATTTTTTGAGGTAGCTTGGCCGCTTCTCTAGATTTCTCTTTTTCTTTCAATTTTTCTTCTTCCTTCTTTTGAGCTTTTAGGTGCTACACCTGAGTGAAGACTGACATAAAGTAATGTTCGACATTGACCACAAGAGAATATTGTGAAATATTATCATGGTATTCTTCTTTAAATGTGGATTCATTTTGAATATAACCTGTAGTAGATTCGCCATCAAGGTCATCAATCTCAAGATGAATACCATTTGAATTTGATGGTCTGACACTAGCAAAGCCCATGATTTGATTCATTCTTTGTCTTTCAGGGCATGTAGCTCCATTATGTTCACTGGTTTCATGGAAATAGCAGAAATATGCTCTAGGTGGTGAAGCTTCAGTTGCCGACTTTGTTGGAAGTGCTGGTAACCTTGGCCTATAATTGTTATTATAGGGATGGAAATTATTTCTTTTGTGAGGTGGTTGGTATTGCTACGGGGGCTGTGCTTGCTACGACATTTGCCTCTTCATGATTGTGGCATCATTCACCACCTTTTGAACTAGTGGATCTGTGGAATTCTGGATCAAAGGCCTGATGGAATCCTTTTTCATTTTTCCCAAAGTGATCATATGATCCTCCAATTCTATGGCACGTTCTTGTACTTCTGTCAATTCTGTTTCATGAGCTGATTTGAGAAGAAAAGAAATCTCATATGGCAAGGCATTGATGAAACTTCTTAGCAGGATCTCAGGTGAAGGGTTAAAAGTAACTGATAGCCTTGTCACAAGATAATTGAATCTCGTGATGAATTGTCTCATTGGTTCATGAGACTCCATCTTTGAATTAGAGAGTTGTGCAAATAGTGGGTGACTATCTTCAACATGCTTGAATTTGGCTTAGAATTTCTCACTCAGAGTAAGCCAATTCGTTATGTTGTAGGCTTCTAGATGGTTGAACCAATCTGCTGCATTACCAGTCAAGGTCTCAACAAAGAGATGTACCGCAACATTTTCGTGAGCTACACTCAAAACAATGCAAGCCATAGTGAATGCATAAATATGTTTGTCTGGGTGCTGGCTTCCATCTCCCTGAAACCTTGGAAAATGCTTTCGCATCCCTTTGTGGAGATTATGATTGCCAGTAAGTGCAATGGGGCCAATTGCATTTCCCCATGGCAAAGGAGGTGCATGCCTTGTATCGCCATTGTTGCCGTTATTTCCATTGTTGCCTACTCCACCGTTATTATCACCAATGACTTCTCTTGTCAGATCTGGTATATCAGGATTAGTAGAAGATGAGCCTTCAATGTCTGAGGTATCAAATGTTTGGACAAGTGGACCAGAAAGATCTCCTCTTCTATTTCACCTTTGGTAGACTTGGTGCACCACATTTGCTTAATTCCACACAAGAGGAGGTGATACCAATCTTCCTACTGGAAGATCATCTTTTCTCTCTTCTTCATCAAGGATTGTGGCGGTAGCTCTCCAATGCGCCAGATTCTTTATTTCAATGAACACAAATATGCTTAAACTATCGACAATATCTTCTTGCTCCTATTGGACTAGAGTCATGTGTGGCTACAAAATAGGTGCAGTAGGTCTCCAAATGGTCATGTATGCAAAAAGGTAAAGCGTTAGATTCAAAGTAAAATTCTCATGCCTGTTAGGGTTAGCCGGTAGAAGATATCAATTAAACGCAAATAAAGATTAAACAAAGGAATGAAAAAAAATACACAAAAATAATAACGAGAGACAATTTTAATGTGGTTCACCCAAACTTAGGCTACATCCACCAATAGAGAGTCTAATATTATTATTGAGTAAATCAAACTAATTACAACCAGCAATCCCTACAAATCAATACCGCTGCAAATGCTACAATACAATATCAGTAGAAACCCTAACCCTTAGCTGCTTTATCAAGCCTTATGTCGGTTACAAAAATAGGGTTTTTTTTATGTCGGCCAATGGAAAAAATAACTCCCGACACCTTTATAAAATAATAAAAGTCATTTGACCACTACCCCTGGACCTCGTCTTGGGGGCGTTGCCCCCAAACCTCTGCAAGGGGCATTGTCCCTTGATCCCGTTAAATAATTTGGGGGGAAACCACGTCGATAAAAGTGGGGTAATTTTAACCTTCGAGTTTGATTAGGGTCCATATAACAACAATCTCCCACTTGGAGACTGATCAGACTCCACACCATATCATCTCCCACTTGGAGACTAATCATAACACCACTGACCCTGTAGCTCCCACTGGAATTAAACACCCTGGTCTGTGCTGTTCTGATTTTATTGTTTTCAGTCTTGACTACCAACCGAAGCTAAAGAGGAGCTCAGCTTCTCCCTTGTCACTGCCTTTGTAAACATATCCGCTAGATTTTCATCTGTATGTATCTTTTCTAGCTATAACTGTCCATCATCCAACACCGATCGAATGAAGTGATACCTCAACTATATGTGTTTGGTATTTGAATGCAAGGCATAATTCTTTGCAAGATGTATGGCACTCTAGCTGTCCATAAACAAATAACTATTAGCCTATTGTTTGCCTAATTCTTCCATAAAAGATTGCAGCCATATCATCTCCTTGCTTGCCTCTGTTGCAGTTACATACTCTGCCTCCGTGGTGGATAAAGCAACAACCTTTTGCAACCTAGAGATCCAACTCACCGTTGTCCCACCTACAGTAAAGACATAACCTATAGTACTCTGCTAGTATCAATATCCCCTGTGAAATCAGAGTCTTCATAACTTGTTAAATCAATATTAGAGCCCCCAAAACATAAGTGTTTATTAGATGTACCTCTCAAATATCTGAGAATCCATTTTACCGCATTCCAATGCTCCAATCTGGGATTACTCATATCCCTGCTTACAACTCCTACAACATGTGCAATATCCAGTCTCGTGCATACCATGGTGCACATTAAACTTCCTACAGCTGAAGCATATGTCACCTTGAACATTTTTTCTTCCTCCTCTTGTGTCTTAGGACACATCTCCTTAGTCAATTTTAAATGACTAGGCAAAGGTGTACTGACAGCTTTTGCATTCTCCATATGAAATCTCTACAAAACCTTTTCAGCATAATGAGCCTGAGATAGAGTCAATTTTCTGTTCTTCCTATCTCTGTAAATTTTCATACCAAGGATTTGTTTTGCTGCCCCCCAAATCCTTCATAGCAAATGACTGTGCTAACTGTTGTTTTAACTCTCGTATGTGATCCATGTTAGACCCTTCTATAAGCATGTCATCAACATATAAACATAAAATAATGTAGCTGTCATTATCCAACCTCTTAAAATAAACACAATGGTCAGAATTACACTGACTATAGCCTTGCTTAGCCATAAAACTATCAAATTTCAAATACCATTGTCGAGGTGCTTGTTTCAAGCCATACAAACTCTTCTTCAATCTGCACACCAATTTCTCTTTACCTTTGACCTCAAATCCCTGTGGTTGTTCCATATATATCTCCTCCTCCAAATCACCATGGAGAAAGACAGTTTTCACATTTAGCTGTTCCAAATGCAAATCTTTAGCAGCCATAATACTTAAAACAATACGAATAGAAGCCATCTTAACAACTAGAGAAAAAATCTCATCAAAATCAATGCCTTTTTTCTGTGCAAATCCTCTTACAACTAACTTGGCTTTAAATATTTTCTTACCTCCATCATCCTCTTTCAGCCTATAAACCCATTTGTTTGATAAAACTTTTGTACCTACAGGTAACTACATAATTCCCAAGTCTAATTTTTTAGCAAGGAGTCCATTTCTTCTTTCATTGCAAGCTCCCACTGAACGTTTGTATCCACTTGCATAGCTTCACCATACCCTTCCGATTCACTTGTATCTGTTAACAAAATAGAATACAAAGAGGGAGAAAACCTTTCAGGAGGCCTACTTAGCCTTGTTAACCATCTAACATTCACTGGAGTGTGTGGTATTTCTTGTTGCTGTTGCGGAGCATGACCAACCACTGCAACATCACTATTTGGAGTATCATCCGGCACCACATAATCCTTTTCTTTCTTCTCATGCTGCTGTAACTAATCTTTGTACACCACCTTCTCATTGAATACAACATCCCTGCTTCTCACAATTTTTTAATTTTTAAAATCCCAAAGCCTATAACCAAATTCATCAATGCCATATCCAACAAAGGTACACTTTTTTGATTTTGCATCCAGCTTGGTTCTATTTTCAAAATCTACATGTGTAAATGCTTCACATCTGAAGGTTTTGAGAAAAGAATAACTCACCTTCTTACCTATCCATGCTTCCTCTGGAATACCACAACCCAATGGAACTGAAGGACCTCTATTAATTAAATATGCAGCGGTATTGACAGCCTTTGTCCACATGTTTAAAGGCAGCCCAACATGCAATCTCATGGTCCTTGTACGCTTCATTATTGTCTTATTCATGCGTTCAACCACTCCATTTTCCTGTGGAGTCCCTGGAACTATTTTCTGCCTACGAATTCCATTAAAGGAATAATAATCCTTAAATTCTTTGCTGCAATACTCACCACCATTATCAGATCTGAGACATTTTAATCTTTTACCCATCTCATTCTCAACCAAGCTTCTCCATTTCTGAAATGTTTCAAATACATCAGATTTCTGCCTAAGGAAATAAATCCAAACCTTCATAGTTGCATCATCTATGAATGTAACATAATACTGAGAGCTAGCAAGAGACACATACATCTGTATGCACAAGCTCCAACTTTTCATCTTTCTTTTGCTTCCCATCCTTGAGAAAAATGACTCTATTTTTACTTACCATACACACAACTTTCACATAAATCCATATTAATACATTTTAGACTTGGCAAAACTTCTTAGAATGAAGTACCTTCATACCTTTTTCACTCACATGCCCAAGTCTGTTGTGTCACAGTGTTGTCTCAGAACCTGCAACAATTGTTTCAGTCTCTTCCTGCGAACCTATAGCATCTATTCCTAAACTTGTTTGATTTTTCTCTGTAACAACTAAAGTAGAAGGAATAATATGACTTGTACAAAGATATAAGGTGCCTACTTTCACACCTTTTGCTACTATTAAGACACCTCTTGTAACCTTCCAATTTTTATCAGTAAATGTAACAATGCAACCTTCACCAGCTAGCTGTCCTACTAAAATTAAATTCCTACTCAGCCTTGGAACGTGCCTTACCTCTTGTAGTAGCCAATGATTCTCATTCTGCAACTTAGTCTTGATTCTTCCATTTCCAACAATCTGTTAGGGTTTGCTATCTCCCAAATAAACCAGCCCAAAATCCCCTTGGACATAATCAAGAAAATAAATTCTATGGGGCGTAGCATGGAATGAGGCCTCTGAATCTAAAACCCATGAATCATTAGCATTATCTAGGGAAAGAATCAAAACATCATCTTCAGATTTATTACTTACCACATTTGCCTTTTTATTGCCTTCTTGTTTGTCTCCTTCTTTGTTCTTCCGAGACCAACAATCTTTTTTCAGATAACCTAGTTTCCCATAGTACCAACAACCTTCTGTCCTCTAGATTGGGACCTCTTGTCCTTCGATTTTCCTCATGACTTCCCATGACCTCCAGAACCTTTTCCTCTATCCTTTGATCTGCCCCTGCTTTCTGTATTCAAAACACTACCTGATGTGGACCCTCCTGAGCTTTTCTGTTGCATTTCCTTGCTAAGGATAATACCAACATCATCAAATTTCAAAGTGTTTGAACTAGAGACAGAGTTACTTACAGCCATTACCAAACTATTCCACCTTTCTGGCAAAGAACATAAAACCAAGAGAGCCCTCACCTCTTCATCAAATTTCACTTTTACAGAATTTAACTGATTGGTAATCATATTAAACTCATTTAAGTGATCTGTCACAGATCCACCTTCAATCATTTTTAGATTAAACAAATGCCTCATGAGAAACACCTTATTTGAGGCTGAGGGTTTTTCATACAATTTAGCCAAAGCTTTCATCAATTCACTTGTTGTGTTCACTTCTGTTATATTGAATGCCACAGATGGTGCCAGGCACAAATGAATGGTTCCCAGTGCCTTTCTATCCAGAAGTTCCCAATGCTCATTAGTAATTGTTGCCAGTTTCTTGGCTATTCCTTCCAACGACCTCCATAAATCCTTTTGATAAAGGTAATCCTCCATCTGCATCTTCCATAACTGATAGTTCAGCCCATTGAATTTATTGACCTTTAATTTACCCTCATCCACATTTTCTCCCACTCAACTGTGAGACCTTCCTATAGACGATAATCGAACACAACCCGCTCTAATACCACTTATTAGGGTTAGTTAACAGAAGATATCAATTAAACGTAAACAAAGATTGAACAGAGGAATGAAAAAATACACAGAAATAATAACAGTGAGAGACACTTTAAACGTGGTTCACCCAAAATCAGGCTACATCCACCAACAAAGAGTCCAATATTATTATCCAGTAAATCAAACTAATTACAACCAGCAATCCTTGCAACTCAATACCGCTGCAAATGCTACAATACAATATCAATAGAAACCCTAACCCTTAGCCTCTTTTATCAAGCCTTATGTCGGTTACAAAAATAGGGTTTTTTATGTCGGTCAATAGAAAAAATAACTCCCGACACCTTTATAAAATAATAAAAACTGTTTGACCGCTGCCCTTGGACCTCGCAAGGGGTGCTGCCCCTTGACCCCATCTTGGGGCGCTACCCCCAAACCCCGACAAGGGGCGCTGCCACTTGATCTCGTTAAATAATTTAGGGGGAAACCACGCTGATAAAAGTGGGGTAAATTTAACCTTTAAGTCTAATTAGGTTCCATATAATAACAGTGCCCCACGGTGGGTGCCAAAAACTGTTAGCATTTAAATTCGCACCTTACGGTGTGACACTAAATCGAATGGCGTGTATAGTAGGATTGTTCTTCAAATTAGAAGGGGAAGCTCCCTCAAACAAAGAAATTTTAAAAGACAATTACAATTTAACCTATCTTCTTGTTTCTCAAAGCATGAGCATAAGGCAATTGAAGCTCTTCTGTAATGCTACAAGACTTTTTAGAGTATTGCAAAAGAAATAACTAAACTTTAATGAAACATACTTCCAATTTCTTCAAGTAAATCTAGAATATAAAGAAATTGAAGGAACAATTGGTGATTTTAACACAAAGGAACAACAAAGATCTAACAACAAATATCTAAAATAAATTGTTTAAGCACAAAGTCATAAACAATTCTTCTCAACCTTTAACAACACTTAGAACTTCCAGAATAACAATGCATATTCTCATTCTTCCAAGTAATAAAAACATGCAACACTATTTGAACAATAATATGAGAGCAAAATAATAGCTTCAACATTTACCATTAAGAAGTTTAAGTGTGTAGAATACACTTATTTATACCCTAAAAAGAAAAGATGCAAGGAAATGAAAGGAAGAGTTAACTAACACTCTCCACCCTAACCCTAATGCTGCATGGGAAGCATGCAAGCTTATTAACAATTAAAATAATAAAATATCTCTCATGCAATTCAGTTAACTGAACTTGTATGTTATTACACATTGAGTTCCACTTAAAGATATTTTGCATGATCTCCAAAACAAATCCAAAAAAAAATTTAACTTTGAAAAGCAAAGTCAGTTCTCAAAATAGAAACTGCTTTGGAAATCTCTCCAACTACCCAAAATAGAAAACTCCTACAGATAGTGAAAAATTAAGATTTCTCTCAAATTCATCAACTTTAGCCTCATTTGGTATGGTAATGGATTCAAGGTGAGTTGTCCTCATCTGCAGGTTGACACTTGTATCATCAATGGTATTCGAAAGATCCACATACTCCTTTTTAGCCTTATCAAATTTTACTGTGATTTCAGCTAAAAGATACATTTTTGCCACATGAGGATCTCCACAACACCTCTCCCAAATCAGTCACACAATCTTGTTCTGCAAGTTATGAACAAGGCAATTTATGCCTTCATCACTGTAATACCTGCAAGGAATGTGTTGGACAAAATTAATAGCATACTTCTCAATGTTGAGAAGCTTTTCCTTCCACATAGCCAACTTCGAGGCTATGTCTTTCAAGATGTGAATCAAGAAAGAATACTGGTGTGTCCATGAAAAACTGTGGACTTATCATCTGCTAACATGGGCCTTAAGCCGAGAGCCTGCAATCTCACCAATAGCCAATTCAATCCTTTGTGTGCTTGCCATATACCACCAACTGGCTCAATTGTCTCTGATCATCAGAAGACTCCATTACCTGTGGCAACAAAAGTGAAGGCTATGAAGGTGAATGCAGGAGTTGTGAAATATACTGACGCAACTGCTTATTTTCTGATTTGAGGGCAGCCTTGTCTTCTTTGTCTTTCAACACCCTACTCCTAATAGTATCAGTGGCTACCTCCAAAATGTTCATAGCAGCCTATCGAGTGCTTTTGCCCAAGCTAGCCTTAACAATATGAAAATCATCAGGCTCAACATCTAACACCATCTTATCCTAAGGAGGGATAGCATTTTCTACAAATATATCTCCTTCAGGAGTCCTTGAGATCTTTAACTGCTTCTTTAGTTTCTTTGTTGAAGGATCCTTGAATGATTTGGCTAAAGTACTGAAATCTAATTGGTATGATGGTCTTTTCTTCTTTTCACCAATCACTTTGTGAAGCCAAGTACGAGTAGCCTTTTTAGGCACTGGCTCGAGATGGTCCTCTACCTCAACTTCAGGATTGGGTGTGCTCTCAACCTCAGGAGTACAATAGGTGACACTATCTCGGGCTCAACCTCTGGCATTGTCTCAAGTTCTACCTCTGGCTCAAACTCTAGCTCTGCCTCTACTCTCTGCTCTACCTTTGGCTCCCCAACCTCCTCAACTCCTAATGAGTCAAATGGTGTAGAAGTGATATGTATAGGAGACTCATGTTGTTTAGGTATCCTTGGTGACAATGATGAATCCTCCTCCTCCTCCTCCTCTGAAGATGATGAAGAAGAAGAAGAATAAGAACTGGAAGAGGAAATAGTCAGTGACCTCAGTTCTGCTGGTGGTAAAGAGACTGTATCTAGTTGCTACTGAACAGGAACTCTAGACTAAGTTCTGATCTTCTAGATCACCCTCAAGGGCACTTTCTCAGGAATATTCACTTCCTTATCCTTCTCACTTATTATCTTTGACTTTAGCCTTGTGGCTAAGCGAGTAGTTGAAGATGGCAGCTCTACTGTAGAAGTTTTATCCTTGTAGACTTTGGTTCTCTTTTCCCTCTGAGAATTAATGAACATCCAACTTCGTTTCACATTTGCTTGAGTTCTGTCGGTGATAGAAGTTGACTCCTTGAGGGACCGATCAATTTGTGGCAAAGGTTGCAAGTCAATCTTATCCCTAATGAATTTAGGAGAAAGAATATTAATATCTTTGGGCAAACCTTTGGTGTTTTCATCAAGGAAATTTGATATTTGCTCCAATGAGAAGTGACCATAACTCCATCGGTGAACCTCAAACTCATCTTCACAATTAGCCCAATAATCTTCAATGGTTGGCATATGAGCAAATTTGCCACCAACTCTGGATTTCATTACCTCCTTAGGATCATAGGTTCTTTTTTCTTTGAAGGTATTTAGGCCAAACTTAGACATTTCCTCACTAATCACTTTAGCATCTAAAGCACTCTTGCATTTGAAGAAGCTGAATTGAATAGGAAAACCCACTGCATGCTTATGCCTGTTGCATAGAATATTATGAACTTTGGCACTCTAACATAGGAATTCCATGAAAATCACCTCATTTGAATGGTATCTTAGAAGTATATATGGATATGAAGTGTTCCCATACACCCAGATGTATGAAAAGGTAGGAAATTGAATGTACCAGTGTGCCCAATCCGAGATCACTGCCCTTGCCTCCTCTGAAATACAGACATGCATATGGTTCTCCAAGTCTCGCACTGTAAACATTAGGAATGCATCATTGACCCAACAAAAATGCTTCAGGGACTTTGAAAACTCCAACTGAGGATATAACTTGGTAATCTTGGTGTTTTGTTGAGAGCCCACAAAATTCAACCTAGCAAAATGTTGCTGCTTAGCCACCATGAATAGCAAATATGATGTCATCCTAAACTCACGAGTTTGGGGAAACTCTATAATTTTCTAGTGAATACAATTACTTATGAGGATAGACCAATCATAAGTAGCATTTCCATTGACCACTATGCTGATAAAGTAAAACATCTAGGTTCTAAAACTTCTTCCTTTAGCTTGGCCTGTGATGTGGTTAAGTATTGTAATCATGATTGCATACTTATCTTTGAACTCACCTCTACCAACATTTCTAGGAAGGGTATTTCTTTTTTCCTTTATCCATTTGGAAGCCACCTTCTGACATTTATCAACATTTGAGCTCTACACTCTGTCACAATCTTCAAGGTCTAAGGTGGGTGATTCTTCAAATAGAGGTATCTCGAAAGAAAATTCTATATCATCTGGTTTGAGGCTTGCAACTACCCTTCCATCCATTGCTCTGGTTTCTCTTGATTTTGGATCATAGTATTTTATGCAAGCTAACACAAATTCTAGGCTTTGAGTAGCTATTGGGAATGAGCCTGCTTGGGTTAGCCCAGAATACATCAAGTTCTTTGCCGCAACATTGCCTGCCTTCACCAATGAATCCAAGTTGAAACCCTTAGGTGAAACTTGGCACAAATCCATTTCTTTGACTTTGGAGTATTCATGGATAAGCATGGATTTGGCCTTAATGGTGATCGAAGAGTATTGCATGGTTGTTTGTGGTATAGAGGAGCTTGCTTCCTTCTTTTTCCTGCTTTGAAAAAAGGTAAAATCAAACCTTTTTATGCTCACTGTCCTAAAAAATTAGGCTTTTCTTTTCGCTTCCCAACTCTGGTTTTTTATGCAAAAAGTGTATTTCCCCTTTGGAAAGTGAAAATATGAGGCTGAATCTTCAAAAATGTGTGAGATCTAAGCTCTAGACAGTTAAGAATGTTGGAAAATGTCATTTCCTGAGGTGGGTATGTGATAGAAATGAGAGAAAATGGACAAAGACACCTTGAAAAATTCTTTTTCTTATGGCTATAGGTGGTGATTTTAACCTGTAATAGTCATAACCAACACATAAAATGGCTTTAAAACCTTTAAAAAAGGCTTCCTAGGTCTGAGCGTTGCCTTCCAATCATGCAAATCTACCTCTAGGTGATTGAGAATGAGGAAAAATTGAGAATGAGGAAAAACGTGCCTTAGAATGACAAATCCATCCCATTATTGAAATGTTGACCCTAAACTCTCCTCCAACGTGCTTTGATAAAGCTTGAAAACCTTCAAAAATGGTTGCCAATGTGAAACGTTGGCCTTCTAGAATACAAATCCACCTTCAAACCAGCCATGGATGGATGAAAAATGGAGCTTAGATGTTGAAACTACCTCCTCCAAGTGGAACACTAGCTGTAGAAGCTGTTAATCTACCATGGAAGCATGAAAATCATGGAAGAATACCTTTATTTGATGAAAAATACCTCCTCCAAGCTGAGTGTTGCCTTTAAATCCTTCCCCTTGCTTTTGGAAATGAAAATAACAATGAACAAATGGCTCTTTATAGCCAAATGTCACCTTCTAGGGTTTCAATGTGTTTTCCCTCTAAAAATAGAATGCATCTTCTATTTATAACTTCTTTTTCCCTTTGCCAAATCACTTTTAACCTTGTGTTTAGGAGCCAAGAAAGGGAGATGGCATTACTTTTTAGGGAAGTGGCATTGCAAAGGGAAGAAGCACCTTTGGGAGGCACGTTTTTCCCTTGGCACCTTGAGAAAGGTGTGCCTTCCCTAGGCAATTTTGGCCTTTACAAAATCTTTAAAATTTTTGCATTTTCCCTTGAAAAATCTTTGCACTCCTTTGTCATTTTTTGATGTCTATCTCATGCCTCAAAGCTCTTTGAAAACTTGGATTCTTTGCTTTAGGATTTTTGATGAAAATATCTTGAGTTATTGACCTTCTCTACCTTTGAAACCTTGGAACTTGAAGCGCGCTTTGGAGTGAAAGTGCTCCAATGTCTTTGAGAGTGTTCTATATTTTACATGGGGCATTTTTACTCTTTGGGACTTCAATCTTGATTTGGAGCATTTTTGAGTTGGAGCGTGCTTCACCTTAGAGCATTCTTCATGGACAAAGTGTTCTTTTTGACTTAAACTTTTTGATGCACTTTTCTCGCTGAAATCACTTTGAAGGAAGAAGAGGAGTCTTCAATTTTGAAATTTGCAATTTTTTACATTCAGAGCATTTTTGCCTCGGCGAGTGCACCAAGGTGGTGAGCACGCCTTGGGAAAAATGCTCCAATGCCTTGGAACTTTTTTTGAAAAATTATGAAATTTTTAAAAATTTCAAAATTTGATTTTGATTTGCTAGATGTTTGCACTTCTTTCCTTGGTTCCTTTGCATAATTTTGGCATCAATCCATCACTTTGGCATCTACTTCTAGATGATCTTTCCACAGTTCAGAGCCATTTTGGCTTCACGAAATCTCTGTTAGATTTAGGGCACACAACTGAGAGGGGGGGTGAATTAGTTGTACAAAACTTTCTCTTACTTTAAATACTTAACTCCACATTGTTAATTAGTAGCATAATAGAAGATCAACCATGAATGCACAATGTAGCAAATCACATGAGACACCAAGATTTTTGACGTGGAAAACCCGATTAAGGGAAAAACCACGGGGTGATTAACCCAAGAATGTATTCTCTGTTAGAAGAATAGAAAGAACAAAATGGCACATGCCAATTAGGGCTCACTGCCTGAGCACACTGCTCACAAGAGGCTCACTACCTACAAGAGACACACTATCTACAAAAGAATAAGTATCACATAATTGAACTGGTAAATAGCATCTTCACCATGCTTGAGTTAGTTCCATTTAAGCCCAAACCTTATGCTTTGCCTTTCTCTCTTCTCCTCGCTACCACACTCATCTTTTAACACACTCACTTGAAATGACCTTGCAATCCCTTATTTATACACTACATCAACTTAGGAATGATCATCTAAGTCGGCTAACACTCATAAGAACATCCACAAGATGTATAATTCATCCGGTTGGCCAGTCACAGAAAGAACACCATTATCCAGAAGTTATTCTTCATTTTCGGGCCCCAACTCTAATGTGGATCATCAACAGAAACTGAACATGATCCAAGGACCTTCACAAGCTTTCCTGAATCTCCAAGAACATCCGCACTTCCTCTACTTACTGAAATCCTTCTCTTCTTCATCTGAAACCTCAAGAACACAGTCTGCCATTGTTGTCACAAAGGAATAGATGCTTCCGAATCTTCAAACTAGGAACAAATAGAGATTACACATCATAAGGACTTCCCCAACACTTCTTCAAATCCGCAAGATGGGATAATGCATTTTTGGATCTCACTGGACCTTTCTGTAACACTCTGTCACCTCTGAACATCTACTGGAACCGGTTGTACTTGAGCGATCAGAACTTCTTCATATCTTCATGTGGACCTCTGAAATCTCTACTGAAACATCTTAGGACTCATATCTACAAACCCTTTAATCCACATCCTCTGATCCTTAACCTGTCTTGAGCTTTTACCTTGCTATCATCACTATTCTTCACTGTTCCTAATTGAGACTAATTTTCTCAGTATCCTTAACATATAACTCATCCAATCCTTATCATTAATGCAATAGAAGTATGTTGACATCAATGACAATACCAGTTAGGCCCATACTTGCAACAATCTCCCCCTTTGTCATTGATGGCAACATATGATGTGAAAAACTGCTTTGACCATCAAGACAAGAACTTTTCCTTGCTGTCACAACTCCCCCTATCAGCAACAACCATTCATATCTCTTCTCTCTTATTACTACTCCCCCTTTGATCAGTAACCACTTGTTTTTCAGATGTCTTCTCTCCCCCTTTGACATCAATGGCAAAGGGCACATACTTGCAATTCTATCACTTCAGAATCATATCTGCTGCTCCCCCTAAGTAGCAACTCCCCATCATCAATCCGGACCACAAGATGTGACTGTGATATGCACCGAACTGATGCACCTTAGTGCACCTTAGTTCATCACCGGAGGGGCAATAACCCCTAACTTCTCCCTTAGATACTCAAAAGAGTCCTTAGGTAGAGGTTTAGTAAAGATGTCTGCAATTTGATCCTTGGAAGGCACAAACTCCAATCTGACTTCATTCTTGTTCACTTGTTCTCTCAGGAAGTGAAACTTGATGGATATATGTTTAGTCTTTGAATGCAACACCGGATTCTTAGATATGTTTATTGCACTTGAATTATCACAGAAAATTGTGATAGGCTCTGCATACTCCACTTTGATATCTCTTAACATCTGCTTCATCCACAATACTTGAGTGCAACCACTTGTTGCTGCAATATATTCTGCTTCAGTTGTAGACAGAGATATTACCTCTTGTTTCTTGCTCAGCCAAGAAACCAATCTCTTCCCCAAAAAGAATGCTCCACCACTGGTGCTCTTCTGGTCATCCACATCTTTCCTGCCCAATCTGCATCAGTATATGCCTGAAGAGAAAAATCATGATCTCTAGGATACCACAGGCCATACTCAACTGTCCCTTTTAGATATCTAAAAATTCTTTTGATTGCCATGACATGAGAT
This sequence comes from Cunninghamia lanceolata, assembly GCA_027924645.1. Classification (NCBI taxonomy): domain Eukaryota; kingdom Viridiplantae; phylum Streptophyta; class Pinopsida; order Cupressales; family Cupressaceae; genus Cunninghamia; species Cunninghamia lanceolata. Next base: position 8,920,220 of record BSBN01000209.1, read on the forward strand.
TCTCTAGGATCAGCCTAGAATCTTGCAACAAGACCAACAGCCTGCATAATGTCTGGTGTAGTTTGAGTGAGATACAATAGTCCTCCAATCATTGATCTATACTTTGTCTAATTAGCCCTAGGAGAGTCATCATTTTTGTTTAATTTACATCTAGTTGCCATGGGAGTGTTCATTGGCTTTGAGTCTTCCATCCCAAATTTCTTCAATAAGTCTCTTGCATATTTGGTCTAAGAAATGAAGGTACCTTTCTTTGTTTGAGTGATTTGCAGACCCAAGAAGAAATTAATTTCACCAAGCATGGACATCTCAAACTCACTTTTCATTTGATTTGCAAAAGTTTTACACAAACTATCTTTTCCTCCAAAAATGATATCATCAACAAACACTTCAACACCTAAGATGTTTTCATGATCAATTTTGAAATATAAATTACTATCAGCAGTACCTTTATTGAAACCAATCTTCAAGAGATGTTTATCTAGTATTTCATACCAGGCTCTTGGGGCTTGCTTTAGTCCATACAGTGCCTTTTTCAACTTACAGACCATATCACCATTGTCAGACAATTGAAATCCATCCGGTTGCTCAATGTATACTTCTTCCAAATCACCATTCAGGAAGGTAGACTTGACATCCATCTGATACACTTTGAAATCTTTGAAGGCAGTAAATGCAAGAAATAATTTGACTGCTTCAATTCTTGCCACCGGAGCAAAAGTTTCTTCAAAATCAACTCCTTCTATTTGAGAGTAACCTTTGCAAACTAATCTGGCCTTATTTTTGATCACTTCACCAGCTTCATTCAATTGTCTTCAGAAGACCCATTTGGTTCCAATCACATTTTTGTTTCTAGGTTTGGAAACAAGATCCCAAGTGTGATTCTTCTCAATTTGCATCAGTTCTTCCTCCATTACCTTAGTCTAGTTTTCATCATTGCAGGCTTCATTTGCTGTCTTAGGTTCAATCTTTGAAATCAGACAATACTCATCTGAATCTTGAGCAATTCTTCTTCTTGTTTGTACACCTTTTCTTTTGTCACCTATGATCTGGTCTTCAGAATGGTTCAGTCTCACATACCTCAAAACTTTGGGAGTTTCTTGCACTTCTAACTCTTGATCAGGCTCATTGAATCTTATCTCTTCTTCCTAACTTACCAGATCATTTTCAATATGTTTTTAAGAAGAGACTTGAGCACCTTGAATCAAACCATTATTCTGATCATCTTCTTCATACTCATAAAACCTTGAGGGTTTTTCAATTCCTTCATCAACCTTCACATTAGTACTTTCTATAATCTTTCTCAATCTCTTATTATAACACTGGTATGCTTTGCTTTGAGTAGAATAACCCAAAAATATTCCTTCATCACTTCTAGCATCAAACTTTCCTAGATCTTCATCTCTCTTGATGTAACATTTGCTACCAAACACTCTGAAATACCTTACAGTGGGTGTAATACCAAACCAAAGTTCATAAGGAGTCTTACCAGTATTGCTTCTAATTTGAACTCGATTGAGAGTATAGACTGCAGTGCTGACAGCTTCCCTCCAATAGATCTGGGGAACATTTGCTTCCATCATCATGGTCCTAGATGCTTTCTGGATGGTTTAGCTCTTTCTCTCAACCACTCCATTTTGCTGTGGTGTCCTGGGAGCAGACAATTGTCTCTTTATTCCATGTTTCTCACAAAAATCTATGAACTCACCGGATGTGAATTCACCACCTCTATCAGACCTTAGACATTTCAATTTCAATCCGATCTCATTTTCCACCATATCCTTGAATATTTTGAATTTCTCAAGAGCTTCTGATTTCTCTTTTAGAAAGGTTACCCACATCATTTGGGAATAGTCATCAATTAGCAACATGAAGTATCTATCACCTTGCACACTCTTAATTCTTTCCAGACCACATAAGTTAGTATGAACCAAGTTTAATAATCTGGTAGAAGATTGTTCCTTGATTTTGAATGAGATTCTGCTTTGTTTTCCCAACTGACATTCTTTGCACAAACTATTTGTAGGTTTTACCAATTTTGGAAGATCTTTTATAGCCTGAGTATTGCTTATCTTGATGATATTATCAAAGTTCACATGACACATTATTCTATGCTATAACCAACTCTGATCAACTTAAACAAATAAACAACTTTTACCAGTACCAGCCAAGTGAAAGATGTTACCTTTTGTTTAGGTACCGGATGCAATCTCTGTTCCAGAAATTTAAAAAATTTTGCACTTTCCATTCTTGAATCTGAGAACATAGCCTTTGTCCACCAACTGTCCAACACTGAGAAGATTGTGCTTCAATCCTTCAACATATAATACATTACCAGTTTTGTTCTTTCCATCAAAAGAAATAGTTCCTCTACCTCTGATTCTACTAGCAGAGTTATCACCAAACTTTACCAATCCTACTTCATATCTTTCCAAATATATGAACTTGTTTTTGTCACCTATCATATGGTGAGAGCAACCACTGTCAATGACCCAATCATCCTTCTCTTCAACTTGGGCAGCCAGGGCTTTTTCTTCAACTTTATGATTGACAGATTTAGAGGGCATTGGATCTTCTTCCTTGATGGCAATGAACACCCAGTCACTTTCGGATTTGTCTCCTTTCTCTAATTCATCATCTGTTACTCCTTCATCATCTCCTTCATGAGCATAGTAACAATTCTTCTGGAATCTTGGTCTATTAGTGTTTGGCCTAGAAAATCTTTCCAGACACCTTGATGTAAAATGACCAATCTTATTGCAGTTAAAACACTTAAAAGGCAATTTCCCCTCATACTTACCGGATCCTCTTGGCAGTCTTTTTGCAATAAGAGCTTCAAGATGAGAAGTTTCATCTTCTTCTTCTTCCAAGTCTTTTCTTGCATTTTCATACCATGATGATTTCCTTGAAGGGTTTTCTCTTAGATCAAACCTTTGTTTTCCTTTTACAGAGGCATTGGCTTTGAATGTAGATTCAGTCTTTGGGGGATCATCTCCAAACTTGGCCATCTCAAAAGCAACCAATTTACCAACCAATTGATCTCTTGTGAGAGTTGTGTGAGCTCTGAATTCTTCAATTGCAGCAGCCTTGATTTTATAGGAAGCAAGAAGGGATCTGAGAACTTTGCCAATAATCTCATCTTCACTCAAGATTCCACCTACATTTCTAATTCAACAAACCAGCTCATTCACTCTTGGCATAAAAGTGGTAATATTTTCATCATCTCTCATCTTCAGTTTTTCAAATTTCCCTTTTAGACTTTGTAACCTTGCACATTTAACATACTGGTCTCCTTCATGCAAAAGTTCCATTTTTTTCCAAATCTCAAAAGCAGTTGGAAGTTTAATAACATTTGAGAGCTCTGAGTCACATAATGCACTTAGAAGAGCCTCTATGGTCTGCAGATTATTTTCAGCATCTGTGATTTCATTTAGGGTTTTCAGACCACCCTGTGGAGGTACATAGAGTTTTGTAACCATGGACCAGTACGCCATTCCCATTTACTATAAGTGACATTTCATGCAAACTTTCCAAAGAGTAAAGTTGGTTCCATCAAACTTCAGACTATCCTTCTTGTAAGATGACATCCTGGATCTCCTCAAGCGGTTAAGCTCCTTTTAGAGGAACTTGGCTCTGATACCAATTGTTAAATTTAGGGCACACAACTAAGAGGGGGGGTGAATCAGTTGTACAAAACTTTCTCTTACTTTAAATACTTAACTCCACATTGTTAATTAGTAGCATAATAGAAGATCAACAATGAATGCACAATGTAACAAATCACATGAGACACCAAGATTTTTGACGTGGAAAACCCGGTTAAGGGAAAAACCATGGGGTGATTAACCCAAGAATGTATTCTCTATTAGAAGAATAAAAGGAACAAAATAGCACATGCCAATTAAGGCTCATTGCCTGAGCACACTGCTCACAAGAGGCTCACTGCCTATAAGAGACACACTATCTACAAAAGAATAAGTATCGCATACTTGAACTAGTAAATAGCATCTTCACCATGGTTGAGTCAGTTCCATTTAAGCCCAAACCTTCTGCTCTGCCTTTCTCTCTTCTCCTTGCTACCACACACTCATCTATTAACACACTCACTTGAAATGACCTTGCAATCCCTTATTTATATGCTACATCAACTTAGGAATGATCATCTAAGTCGGCTAACACTCATAAGAACATCCGCAAGATGTATAATTCATCCGGTCGGCCAGTCACAGAAAGAACACCATTATCCGGAAGTTATTCTTCATTTCCAAGCCCCAACTCTAATGCGGATCATCAACACAAATTGAACACGATCCAAGGACCTCCACAAGCTTTCTTGAATCTCCAAGAACATCCGCACTTCCTCTACTTATTGAAATCCTTCTCTTCTTCATTCGAAACCTCAAGAACACAGTCTGCCATTGCTGTCACAAAGGAATAGATGCTTCTAGATCTTCAAACTAGTAACAAATAGAGATTACACATCATAAGGACTCCCCAACACTCATTCAAATCTGCAAGATGGGATAATGCATTTCCAGATCTCACCAGACCTTTCTATAACACTCTGTCACCTTTGAACATCTATCAGAACCGGTTCTACTTGAGCGATCACAACTTCTTCATATCTTCACGCAGACCTCTGAAATCTCTACTGGAACATCTTAAGACTCATATCTACAAACCCTTTAATCCGCATCCTCTGATCCTTAACCTGTCTTGAGCTTTTACCTTGCTATCATCACTGTTCTTCACTGTTCCTGATAGAGATTAATTTTCTCAGTATCCTCAACATATAACTCATCCAATCCTTATCATTAATGCAACAGAAGTATGTTGACATCAATAACAATACTAGTTAGGCCCATACTTGCAACAATATCCTTTCATTTGAGCCTTGGATTCATCTCCTTTGATATGTCTTGTACCTGTGGGGTTACCAAATAAAAACAAGGCAACATGGTTCTTGGGAGGTGTGTTTAGGCATCTTTTAGGGTGTTTGTATGCATAAACGGAATTTTTTGTATGGGTACAACATTAGGCTTTATCTGGAGACCATGGTGTATACTTGTGGTATAAGAGAACCTCAGAATCTCTGGTTTATGGTGTAGATCAATGTCTTATCAGTTGGGCAATAGAGTCAATACATTTACCTAAAATTACCTAAAGGTGGAAATTTGGTCTACCTAATGGAACATGACTAATAAACAATACACAAAGGGGAAAAACAATACTACATAATTAGTACATTACTGAAAGGGGAAACACAATACGACATAAAAGGGAAGACCCATTCAAACCCTAAGAAATGAAATGCTTTAGAAATTGCCCACTATAGGGCAAGGGAAATGGTGTACCTTCCAAGTGTGAGAGGAAATATGTGTTGTCTCTATAGAACTTGCGAATCTTGAAAGGTCCAAGCCACAAGGAGTCAAATTTGCTATGCATTCCTTTAGGCTTGTGTCTCTTATCCCATAGTAGAACAAGATCACCAAAGCTGCATTGACGAGCCTTTTTATCAAAAATCTTTTTTACCCGCTCTTGATGATAAATGATTTTGTCAACCACTTCTAATCTTTCTTCTTCAAGCTTTGATAGATACATGATGTGTTTCTCAATGAGATCTTTGAATTGACTAATCCCCAATTGTCATTGCAAGCTGCAATACAGATATCTGCACTGTGATGGGCAGAACGACCTCCATGCCATACATAATAACAAATGGTGATGTGCCTATTTTTCTCTTTGGTGTGATCTTGTCTACTGACAAGGCGTCATACAACTTCTTGTGCCAAGTATGTTGATTGTTGTCAACCAACTTATGGATTATTGTGACTAGATCCTTGTTTGAAGATTTTGCTTGCCCATTACCTTGAGGGTAATAATCTGACGAGTGAGACAATGTGATTCCATAGTCAAAGCAAAAACCAATAGTTCTTCTAAGGGAAAACTTGTTGCATTATCATTCACGATCTTTTGAGGTACCTCGAAGCACGACAAAATGTTCTCCTTTAGAAATTCACACACCACCTCTGAGGTAGCTCGCCTAGCAGGAATGGCTTCAACTCACTTTGTGAAATAGTTTGTAGCTGTGAGAACATAAATATGTCCTTTTCTTAAGTTAAGGTTGAAAAGTCCAATGAAATCTAACCCCCACTACTGAAAAGGGGCTTTTATGACTACTGGCTTGAGTGGAAGGGTTGCCAACTTGAGTTTTCCAACAAATTGTTGACAGGATTGATACTTTTGCACCCACTCATATGCATCCCTAAACATAGTAGGCCAGTAGTACTTTGCATGTAGGATTTTGAATACAGTGATTTGTGATGAAAGATGACCACCGTAGGCTTTATCATGAAAGCCTTCAAGCAACCTCCTTTGCTAGTTCTTGTCAATGCATCTCAAGAATGTGTTGTCTAGACTTTGCTTGTACAATACATCTTTCCATAGCACATACTTAAGTGCTCCCAGCTTCAAGGTCCTCTTCTATTGCTTATCTAAGTATTCTGGACATTCTCCATAAGTCAGATAGTAGACTATGCTCGTGTACCATTCCTCAGTGGAGTCAATGAATAGTACCAAGGGGAGCTCTTCTTCTTCGTCAATAAAATTGATGGTATCTTCCTTTTGTTTATCTCTATCTTCAGCTATGAGCTAGAAAAGTCCTTGGCCACATATCAACTTGGTAGGCCTAATCTCTAGATCGTATTCTTGGCCTTTAGCCAACCAATTCGCTCACTTAGTACCAAGCTCTTGCTATGTGAGAACACTTTTGACCGCCAGATCAGGTACAAAAACTATCGTGTGAGAATTCAGGATGTAGAATTTGAAATTCTTTATGGCTCAAACTACAACATATGCATGCTTCTCAATCTATGAGTATCACATCTCATGATCCTTGAAACTATTGCTCATGAATGTGATTGGAGACTCAACTTCTTCTTTCAGCTTTTGCATTAGAATGGTAGACATAGTGTACTGTAATGCATAACAGTATAGGATGAAGCTTTTGTCGAAGTCGGGATGGACCAAGATGGGAGATTTGCTAATTGCTTCTTTGATTTTTATGATGGTGTTCTTTCCTTCCTCTATCCATAAACTAAAGTCTTCTTCATCATAGTTGAGATGTCTTTTGTGAGCTCTGAGAGATCTGGTACTAACCTTCAAAGAAAGTTCACTTTGCTGAAGAAGGAATGGACTTCAGTCTTGCTTGTTGGCAAAGATAGGTCACAAATGGCCTCAACCCTATTTGGGTCAATCCTTGTACCTTCTTTAGACACGATATGGCCTAGCAGCTTTCCTTCGGGCACTACAAAGACTGACTTCTTTGGATTCAGGGAGATGCTATGATACCTACACCTCTCGAACACATGGGTTAAGTGTTGAAAGTGCTCTACACGTCTTTTTTAAAAGATAGTGAGATCATCTAGGTATACCACTATAACCTTGTCCTTCATATCACTAAAAGCTAAATCCATAGCTCTTTGAAAAGTAGCTTTGGTGTTGATGAGGCCGAATGGCATCCGCTCATAAGCAAAGGTACCCCACGGGGTAGTGAATGTCATTTTGTATTAATCTTCAGCTGCAACTACAATCTAATTATAACTTGAGTATCCATCAAGAAGTGACAACATCTCCGAGCTGGTGACTGTCTGAAGTGTATGATCCATGATCGACAGAGGGTAGTTATCTTTTAGAGAGGCTTGGTTCAGGTTCTTGAAATCTACGTAGATTCTGATTTCTCCATTCTTCTTATGCATTGGAACAATATTTGACACCCAAGTGGAATGGTGAATAGGAAAAATAATCTTCGTCATGAGCATCTTTTGGATCTCTGCATATATTGTGTCTTGCACTTTTAGATTATAACAATGTTGTTTCTGTCGGAAAGGCTTGACTTCTGTCTTTAGAGGAATTGTATGAGACAATTCCCTAGGCATGAAAACCTTTAGATCCTCGTAAGACCAAGTGAAGATATTTATATACCACTCTAAGAGTTGGATGAATCTTTCACTTTCTGTGGGTGAACAACACTTGCTTAGATAGACAAGCCTGGGGCTCATCCATGGTGCCAATGTTAACTTGGTGATACTCGGCTGAGGTTCTTTCTTGTGCATTGAATTGAATGCATCGATCATGCCTCTCAAATATATTCTCTAAGGACACAAGGCCCTTACAAATTTTATTACCCTTGAGATGAATGACATCATTCTCTTGATTTTCTCCATCTTGGGCATTTTCTTCTTCCTCCATGAGAGATTCACGGTGTGGAGAAAGACTTCCTTCAAAGAAGACCTTTGAAATGGTCATCCATTCTGAAGAAGTTGATAATGTGCTCATCATCATTAAAGACTTGCCAATTTTCTGAGTTGTTAGGTACTGCCGGCCTATAGATCAACTCGATGGTGAAAGCACTTTGTCTGAAATCTAAATGCGGAATGAAAAGAGGTGTAGACACAGATAGAGCATCGAATTTACTATTCTCCATCCTGGGTATGTATTCAATGGCGAAGGCTTCAAACCACTCAATAGCATCCCAAACACAGTTTCTGTAATTTTGGAGGTGATCTTTCTTGACTTGGAATTTCTCTTTGATCTGCTTGATGATCAGCTCAGCATCTCCTTCAACTTTCAGCAACTTGATTCCCATGTCACGTGCATTCTTAAGACCTAAAAAGAGTGCCTCATATTCTGCAGTATTGTTATTACAATCAAATTGTAGATGATATGCAAAAGGGTATAGCTTACCCTTGAGAGATATTAATACTACCCCGACTCCTAATCCAGTTGTTAAACAACTATCATCAAACTGAATGGTCCATATGTCGGTAGTATCTTCTTTATTTGCTTTTGATCAGATAATAGCTTTATCTTCAATCTTGTTTTCAACCATCATCATGTAAGTGCCAAGGCTGATCTCTTGGTATAGAATTTGTGCCTTTGGATCTTGAGACTTTACCACCGTTAAACATGACTTGGGCTCAGGATCCAACTTGATTTTGCTGCCTTTAATGGGGATGGTTGCCGAGGACCAATCCAATTGAATCTGTCCACCTAAGTCTTTGCAAAAACTTCAACTTAGGAACATTCCGTAGCTGGCTGGAATATTTGCTACTAAGATAGTCATCATAATTCTCTTCTCTAGATAGGCTGCTAAGGTCACTTGTGCATCTTTCAACTATCCAACCAGTGGTACTAATTTTGATTCAAGTGAATAACACTTGCCTTGGGTCTTGGTGCATGACAGTCCTAGTGCATTCATTACTTGCGAAGGCATGACATTATCTGAAGCATCGGAGTCTGTGATTCAATTGCTCAACTTGAAGCCACCTATGTATAGATATATGTAGAAAGGCTTCAACTTCTCTCCTGCTATTGTGGAATATTCAAGAAGGGTAGGCTAGATTGGAATCTCCTTCCTTACAAATTTGACAATTCTTTCTAGCTGATCAGGGTTGTCTTAGAGGTACTCCAGTTGAGAAATCTGGACCTTCATCTTCATCATGGAATCAACAATATCAAAATTTGCTGTGGATGAATTTGAAGTGCTAACTTTGACATTTTCTTGAGGTAGCTTGGCCACTTCTCTAAATTTCTCTTTTGCTTTCAATTTTTCTTCTTCCCCCTTTTGAGATTTCAGGTGTTGCGCCTAAGTGAAGACTAGCATAGAGTAATGTTCGGCATTGACCGCAAGAGAATATTGTGAAATATTATCATGGTCTTCTTCAAATGTGGATTCATTTTGAATATAACCCATAGCAGAGTCACCATCAAGGTCATCCATCTCAGGATGAATAACATTTGAACTTGAGGGTTCGGCATCAGCAAAGCCCATGATTTGATTCATTCTTTGACTTTCAGGGCATGTAGCTCCATTGTGTTCACTGGTTTCATGGAAAGAGCGGAAATATGCTCTAGGTGGTGGAGCTTTAGTTGTCAGATTTGTTGGAAGTGCTGGTAACCTTGGCCTGTAATTGTTATTATAGGGCTAGAAATTATTTCTTCTGTGAGGTGGTTGGTATTGCTACAGGGGTTGTGCCTGCTGCGATATTTGCCTCTTCATGATTGTGACATCATTTGCCACCTTTTGAAGTAGTGGATCTGTGGAATTATGGATCAGAGGCCTGATGGAATCCTTTTTCATTTTTCCCAAAGTAATCATATGATCCTCCAATTCTATGGTGTGTTCTTGCGCTTCTATCAATTCTATTTCATGAGCTAATTTGAGAAGAAAAGAAATCTCGTATCACAAGGCATCGATGAAACTGCTCAATAGGATCTCAGGTGAAGGGTTCAAAGTAATTGATAGCCTTGTCACAAGACAACTGAATCTCATGATGAACTCTCTCATTGGCTCATGAGAATCCATCTTTGAATTAGAGAGTTGTGCAAACAATAGGTGACTATCTTCAGCAGGCTTGAATCTAGCTAAGAATTTCTTGCTCATAGTAAGCCAATTCATTATGTTGCGGGCTTCTAGATGGTTGAACCAATCTATTGCATTACTGGTTGAGGTCTCAACAACTAGATGTACCACAACATCTTCATGAGCTACACTCAAAACATCACAAGTCGTAGTGAATGCAAAAATATGTTCATCTGGGTGTTGGCTTCCATCTCCATGAAACCTTGGAAAATGCTTTTGGTACCCTTTTGGGAGATCATGATTGCCAGTAAGTGCAAGGGGGTAATTGCATTTCCCTATGGAAAAGGAGGTGCACACCTTCTATCACCATTGTTGCCTACTCCACCATTATTATCACCCATGACTTCTCTTGTCGGATCTGGTATATTGGGATTGGTAGAAAATGAGCCTTTAGCATTTGTGGTCTCAAATGTTTGGACAAGTGGACCAGCAAGCCCTCTTTTATTTCACCTTTGGTAGACTTGGTATGCTAGATTTGCTTAATTCCACACAGGAGGAGGCAATACCGATGTTCTTGCTGCAAGATCATCTTTTCTCTCTTCTTCATTAAGGATTGTGGTGGCAGCTCTCCAATGCATCAGATTCTTTCTTTCAATGAACACAGATCTCCTTAAAATGTCAAAAATATTTTCTTGCTCCTATTGGACTAGAGTCATGGTTGGTTGCAAAACAGGTGTAGTAGGTATCCAAATGGTCATGTATGCAAAAAGGTAAAGTGTTATCTTCAAAGTAAAATTCTCGTGCCCCACAGTGGGCACCAAAAACTATTAGCATTTAAATTTGCACCTTGCGGTGTGACACTAAATGGAACAACATGTACAGTAGGATTGTTCTTCAAATTAGGAAGGGAAGCTCCCTCAAACAAAGAAATTTTAAAAGACAATTACAATTTAACCTGTCTTTTTGTTTCTCAGAGCATGAGCATAAGTCAATTATAGCTCTTCTGCAATGCTACAAGACTTTTTAGAGTATTGCAAAAGAAATAACTAAACTTTAATGAAACATACTTATAATTTCTTCAAGTAAATCCAGAGCATAAAGAAATTGAAGGAATAATTGGTGATTTTAACACAAAGGAACAACAAATATCGAACAACAAAGATCTAAAAATAATTGTTTAAGCACAAAGTCATAAACAATTCTTCTCAACCTTTAACAACACTTAGAACTTCTAGAATAACGATGCATATTCTCATTCTTCAAAGTAATAAAAACACACAACATTGTTTGAACAATAATATGTGAGCAAAATAATAGCTTCAACATTTACCATTAAGAAGTTTAAGTGTTTAGAATACACTTATTTATACCCTAAAAAGAAAAGATGCAAGGAAATGAAAGGAAGAGTTAAGTAACACTCTCCACCCTAACCCTAATGCTGCATGGGAAGCATGCAAGCTTATTAGCAATTAAAATAATAAAATATCTCTCATGCAATGTAGTTAATTGAACTTGCATGTTATTACATATTGAGTTCCACTTAAAGATATTTTTCATGATCTCCAAAACAAATCCAAAAATAGATTTATCTTTAAAAAGAAAAGTTAGTTCTCAAAATAGAAACTGCTTCAAAAATCAGTCCAACTACCCAAAATAGAAAACTCCTGCAGATAGTGAGAAATGGCTAAGTCTGAGAATTGAGATTTCTCTCAAATTCATCAACTTTAGCCTCATTTGGTATGGTAATGGATTCAAGGTGAATTGTCCTCATCTACAGGTTGACACTTGGCATCATCAATGGTCTTCAAAAGATCCAGATACTCCTTTTCAACCTTATCAAAATTTTATTGTGATTTTGGCTAAAAGATACATTTTTGCCATGTGAGGATCTCCACAACACCTCTCCCAAATTGGCCACACAAACTCATTCTGCAAGTTATGAACAAGGCAATTTATGCCTTCATTGCTGAAATACCTACAAGGAATGTGTTGGACAAAATTAATAGCATGCTTCTCAATGTTGAGAAGCTTTTCCTTCCATGTAGCCAACTCCGAGGCTATCTTTCGAGATGTGGATCAAGAAAGAATATTGGTGTGTCCATGAAAAGATTGTGGATTTATCATTTGCCGACATGGGCCTTAAGCTCAGAGCTTGCAATCTCACCAATAGCCTATCATAAATAGGTGCCATATTTGTCATGCACTCCAACATGTTCTGAATCCCAAGTAGAATATCCTTAGAATTAGACACTGTTGTGGTCAATTTTTGCAAGAAAAGCAACACTTTTTGCTATAAAATCTTCAATCCAATCCTTCGTGTGCTTGCCATATACCACCAACTGGCTCAATTTTCTCTGATCATCAGAAGACTCCATTACCTATGGCAACAAAAGTGAAGGCTGCAAAGGTGAATGCAAGAGTTGTGAAATATACTAACACAGCTGCTTATTTTCTGATTTGAGGGCAGCCTTATCCTCTCTATCTTTCAACATTCTACTCCTGATAGTATTAGTGGCTACCTCCAAAATGTTCATAGCAGCCTGTCGAGTGCTTTGGCCCAAGATAGCCTTAACGACATGAAAATCATCGGGCTCAACATCTAACACCATCTTATCCTGAGGAGGGATAGTAATTTCTACAAATATATCACCTTCAAGAGTCCTTGAGATCTTTGACTGCTTCTTTAGTTTCTTTGTTGAAGGCTCCTTGAATGATTTGGCTAAAGTGCTGAATTCTAACTGGTATGATGGTCTTTTCTTCTTTTCATCGATCACTGTGTGAAGCCAAGTAGGAGTAGCCTTTTCAGGCACTGGCTCTGGATGGTCCTCTAGCTCAACTTCAAGATTGGGTGTGATCTTAACCTTAGGAGGTACAATATGTGGCTCTATCTCAGGCTCAACCTCTAGCACTGTCTTAAGTTCTACCTCTAGCTCAAACTCTGGCTCTGCCTCTACTCTCTGCTCTACCTCTGGCTCCCCAGCCTCCTCGACTCCTGATGAGTCAAATGGTGTAGAAGTGATATGTATAGGAGACTCATGTGGTTTAGGTATCCTTGGTGAGAATGATGAATCCTCCTCCTCCTCCTTTGAAGATGACGAAGAAGAAGAAGAAGAAGAAGAAGAAGAAGAAGTGGAAGAGGAAGTAGTCAGTGAGCTCAGTTCTGTTGGTGATAAAGAGATTGCATCTAGTTGTTGCTGAACTGGAGCTCTAGACTGAGTTTTGATCTTCTAGATCACCCTCAAGGGCTCTTTCTTAGGAATATTCACTTCCTTATCCTTCTCACTTATTATATTTGAATTTAACCATGTGGCTAAGCGAGTAGTTGAAGATGGCGGCTCTACTGTAGAAGTCTTATCCTTGATGACTTTGGCTCTCTTTTTCCTCTGAGAATTAATGAACAACCAACTTCGTTTCACCACTACTTGAGTTCTGTCAGTGATAGAAGTTGACTCATTGAGGGACCAATCAATTTGTGGCAAAGGTTGCAAGTCAATCTTATCCCTAATGAATTTAGGAGAAAGAATATTATTATCTTCATGTAAACCTTTGGTGTTTTCATCAAGGAAAGCTAGTATTTGCTCCAATGAGAAGCGACCATAACTCCATCAGCGAACCTCAAACTCATCTTCACAATTTGCCCAATAATCTTCAATGGCTGGCATATGAGAAAATTTGCCACCAACTCTTTCTTTGAAGGTCTTTAGGCCAAACTTAGACATTTCCTCAGCAATCACTTTAGCATCTGAAGTACTCTTGCATTTGAAGAAGCTAAGCTGAATAGGAAAACCCACTGCATGCTTATGCTTGATGCGTATAAAATTATGAACTTTGGCACTCTGATGTAGGAACTCCATTAAAATCACCTCATCAAAAGGGTATCTTAGAAGTATATATGGATATTAAGTGAACCCATACACCTGGATGTACAAAAAGGTAGGAAATTGAATGTACCAGTCTGCCCAATCTGAGATCACTGCCCTTGCCTCCTCTGAAATGCAGACATGCATCTGTTTCTCCAAGTCTCACACTGTAAACATTAGGAATGCATCATTGACCCAACAGAAATGCTTTAGGGACTCTAGAAACTCCAACTAAGGATATAGCCTGGTAATCCTGGTGTTTTGTGGAGAGCCCACGAAATTCAATCCGATAAAATGGTACAGCTTAGCCACCATGAATAGTAAATATGATGTCATCCTAAACTCATGAGTTTGGGGAAACTCTATAATTTGTTGGTGAATACAGTTACTTATGAGGATAGACCAATCATAAGTAGCACTTCCATTGACCATTGTGCTGATAATGTAAAACATCTAGGTTCTGAAACTTCTTCCTTCATCTTGGCCTGTGATGCGGTTAAGTAGTGTAATCATGATTGCATACTCATCTTTGAACTCTCCTCTACTAACATTTCTAGGAAGGGTATTTCTTTTGTCCTTTACCCATTTGGAAGCCACCTTCTGACATTTATCAACAATTGACATCCACACTCTGTCACAATCTTCAAGGTCTAAGGTAAGTGATTCTTCAAATGGATGTATCTCGAAAGAAAATTCTATATCATCCAGTTTGAGGCTTGCAACTACCCTTCCATCCACTTCTCTAATTTCTCTTGATTTTGGATCACAGTGTTTTATGCAAGTTGGCAAAAATTCCAGGCTTTGAGTGGCTATTGGGAATGAGCCTGCTTGGGTTAGCCCAAAATACATCAAGTTCTTTGCCGCAATGCTGCTTGCCTTCATGAAGGAATCCAATTTGAAACCCTCAGGTGAAACTTGGCATAAATCCATTTCTTTGACTTTGGAGTATTCATGGATAAGCGAGGATTTGGCCTCAGGTGACCGAACAGTATTACATGGTTGTTTGTGGTCTAGAGGAGCTTCCTTCCTTTGCTATCCTACTTTGAAAAAAGGCAAAATCAGACCTTTTTATGCTTGGTATCCTAGAAAATTAGGCTTTTCTTTTCATTGCCCAACTTTGGTTTTTAATGAAAAAAGTGTATTTTTACCTTTGGAAAGTGAAAATATGAGGCCAAATATTCAAAAATATGCTAGATCTGAGATCTATATGGTCAAGAATGATGGAAAATGTCATTTCCTGAGGTGGGTATGTGATAGAAATGAGAGAAAATGGACAAAGACACCTTGAAAGACTCTTTTTCTTATGGCTGTAGGTGGTGATTTTGGCCTGGAATAGTCATAACTAGCACATAAAAAAGCTTCAAAACCTTCAAAAATGGCTTCCTAGATTTGAGTGCTACCTTCCAATCATGCAAATCTGCTTTTAGGTGATTGTAAATGAAGAAAACCGTGCCTTAGAATGAAAAATCCATCCCATTATTGAAATGCTGGCCCTAAATTCTCCTCCAACGTACCTTGGAAAAGCTTGAAAACCTTCAACAATGGCTACCAATGTGAAATGTTGGCCTTCTAGAATTCAAATCCACCTTCAAACCAGCTTTGGATGGATGAAAAATGGAGCTTAGATGTTGAAACTACCTCCTCCAAGTGGAACGTTGGCTGTAGAAGCTTTCAATCTACCATGGAAGCATGAAAATCATCCAAGACTATCTTTATTAAATGATGAAAAATACCTCCTCCAAGCTGAGCGCTGCCTTTATATCCTTCCCCTTACTTTTGGAAATGACAATAACAATGAGCAAATGGCTCTTTATATCCAAACGTCACCTTCTAAGGTTTCAATGTGTTTTCCCTCTAAAAATAGAATGCTTTTTTATTCCTCTCCATGCACAAAAGATAAGTGAAGTTGAACTAAAAAATCTTCTATTTATAACTTCTTTTTCCCTTTGCCAAATCATTTTTATCCTTGTGTTTAGGTGCTAGGAAAGGGAGATGGCATTTATTTTTTGGGAGGTGGTGTTGCAAAGGGAAGAATAGCCTTTGGGAGGTGCATTTTTCCCTTGGCGCACGTGCCTTGGGAAAGGTGCACCTTCCCAAGGCAATATTGGCCTTTGCAAAATCTTTGAAATTTTTGCCTTTGGCCTTGAAAAATCTTTGCACTCCTTTGTCATTTTTTGGTGTCTATCTCACACCTCGAAGTTCTTTGAAAACTTGGATTCTTTGCTTTAGGATTTTTGATGAAAATCTCTTGAGTTGTTGACCTCCTCCACCTTTGAAACCTTGGAACTTGAAGCATGTTTTGGAGTGAAAGTGCTCCAATGCCTTTGAGAGTGTTCTATATCTTGTATGGGGCTTTTTTATGCTTTGGGATTTCAATCTTGATTTGGGGCATTTTTGAGTCAGAGCGTACTTCACCTTGGAGCATTCTTCGCGGACAAAGTGCTTTTTTTGACTTAAACTTTTTGACACACTTTTCTCGCCGGAATCACTTCGAAGGAGGAAGAGGAGTCTTCAATTTTGAAACTTGCATTTTTTTACATTTAGAGCGTTTTCTCCTTGGCACGTGCACCAAGGTGGTGCGTGTTGGCATAATAGTCATATAGTATTACATTGTTAGTTTATGCATATTAAATAAATGTTAGTAAATAAAGAAATAGTTAGTTGGTTAGTTTGTGGGAGTTACATTCCCGTATGGAGGTAGTTATCAAATAGTTAAAGGGAGGAGGCTTTTATAAAGCCAATGTACTGCATTGTAAATTCATTCGAAGACAATAACATATTATTTTATGTTTTAATAATACTATGCAATAATGGTGTAACTATATGCATTTTGTCCTACCATATTTCAATATGGTATCAGAGCATTTGAGAATGGGCTATGAAGAAAAAGATTGTTGAGCGATTCTGTCAATCTAAAAAATCAAATCTTTGCATTTGATATTTGCTGGCAGTTGTGGGATGATTCTTACTATGGAGAAATTAGGGTGTTGATGTAAAATGTGAGAGAGAAGCATACAATTTTCAGAGGTGATCCATGGTTGTTTAGATGGAATCAGGAGGAGATCAAGTCTGCGCTTGATGCAATTTGGGAGTCATTTCCTACAATTTGTGAGTCATTTAAAAACCACTGTATATGTTGCGTGTGAAGAATTCATGTTTCTAAGACTATGAACATGTGAAGAAGTTTGAAAAAGGTGATACGATTGAGTGTCAAGAAAGGTGTGATAAGAGATTTTATATTTTGCAGTCATGTGTTGATTTATTGATAAGCATTTTCAAAAGCCCTATATTATTCATTGAAGAGATCATGGAGAAGAAGGTTGCCTCTCGAGAAAGTTGCTGCGCATGATAACAACATTGAAGGGAGTTTAAATGCCAATGTTGTTCATGTTGATGTTGTGAAGAATAGAGTTTGTGTTAATTTGTTGGGTAGTGATATACCAAATGCATCTTAGAGGATGTTCATTCAAATGATACATTCAGAGGTGACATACGTATGAAAAAAGAAAGGTACATTTATAAACTTCCTAAATATTTTATGAAGGTTAAAAACAACCACTTAAAAATTTTTACGTACATTCCTTTGGAGAAAGTTAAAAGAAGTTTTAAAAAGGAAGAGATTTTTTTAAAGGAGAGATTGTTTTATGTTTTAAAAGAGATTCTTTTTTTGCATGAAAAAGAGGAGAGAAAAGTCTTAAAAGATATTCAATAAGAAAAGGGAGACATAAGTATTAAGGAAAGGGCATTTAAAATATTTACTTTTGAGGAATTGGGAGAAATAAGGGGAAGTATTTAAAAAAATTAATTTGGAGGTAAATTTAAATTTTACATTTTTGTGATAAGATAAGGTTTTTACATTTGAAAATAGCCACACATTATGATTGTGGTTCCGATGCCATCCATGCTATCATTGATAGAAATTTGAGAGACTTGCATGCTTGTGCTATTGAAGAGTCTAATGCAAATGGATAGAGTGTAAGCGCATCATATTGGAGGCAGGTGGCATCGGAGGATGGAGGATTTTCCATC
This sequence comes from Cunninghamia lanceolata, assembly GCA_027924645.1. Taxonomy (NCBI): domain Eukaryota; kingdom Viridiplantae; phylum Streptophyta; class Pinopsida; order Cupressales; family Cupressaceae; genus Cunninghamia; species Cunninghamia lanceolata. Next base: position 8,938,469 of record BSBN01000209.1, read on the forward strand.
ATCTCAAGTTAGCTTCTCGCTTTGAGATTATGCTTTGCATGAGAAGCATTTTTGGTTTTAGTTGTTTTGCTTTTCTTTGTTGATGTTGATGGATTTGAAGAATGTATGTTTTGTGAAGATTTTGTTTTGGAGACAGGTTTGGGATTTGGTGTTGAGCTCAATGTGGATTGTTGTCCAGCGAGCTTCAGAGTAAATGATCAAGAATTATACCCTTTCGCGGTCACTAGACAATGATAGAGATCTATCGTATCTCTTAGGGATTGTTGTCGAATAATTCAAGACTATGATTTGAGAGTTCGGGACTAAAGAGCTCAAGAACACATCTTGAAGCTACACCTTTTTGAGGGTAGATGAGACAGCATGATGGAGCCTCGCTTGGTTTAGAATTTGTTCTTTGGGAGAAGATCTTCTATAAAATATGTATTCATATTATGTAATCAGCTTTGTTGAGTATATTAGCATTCAGGGGGGGTCCCTTGGTACTATTGCAAGAACAATGTAATAAGGGGGGGAATGTTGGCATAATAGTCATATAGTATTACATTGTTAGTTTATGCATATTAAATAAATGTTAGTAAATAAAGCTGTTTAGGGGTATTGGGTGAATATTTTGTCATCAACTCACTGATGGAAAAATGGTTATATCAACCATAGTGTGATGAGATAAATCTCTTCTCTCAGCAAGGGGAGGTTCCCTTTTTTAACTACTTTCAAATTTATCTATTCTAACACTAATCTTCAGGGTGAATCCATATCATCCATTTCTCTTTTTTCAGAAATGATGTTTACAATTTAAAATAGCAATTTCACAATACAAATCAAATATAACCAAGAAACCCACGAGAGAACAAAGTCTATCATTGCTCCTTTTTGCTGATTTAAAATTTAGAACCGAATAGGATAAGGTGCAACCCAAAGTCTTCACTGAATACTATGATAAAAGCACACAATCATAAAAGATAGCAACAACTCAAAGTCTTTCCAATATATTTTACTCCAAAACATAAAATCACAAACCCAAAGATAATTATTGCAGCACAAAGTCTCCAAAGTTAACTTTAGAATATCTCCCAGATTATCCAAACTCACACTACAATTCGATCAAATAGATAAGATATTATAAGGAAAAGGACATAAGAACAATTTTCAATACACCACAAGTTATTCCAATGCAAAGATTGAACGATTGCTTGCTTTTCTATTCACTTGATAAAATATGATTTACAATTTGAACACAGTCTCAAAATGCTCTTCAATTTGGCAAAGTTTCGCTTCAATCACTAAAAGATGATATTTACAATGGGGGTCCTCTTTATTTATAGGAGAGACTAAGAGCAAAAATAGGAAAAGAACAACTAACTATGAATTATTTAACAAAGGAGTCCTTTTTGATTTGGGACTTCCTATGTTTTTACATGTAATTTACATATAAGAAAAGTACATGTAAAAATGTCCAAAACTAATTCAAAATTACATCTAAAAAATACAAAATAAACTAAGTGATGAGAAGCTACTTCAACTTGCACCACCTTCTTTCTTCATGTGGGCATCATACATGGTAAACACAGCTTGTATTCCCAAACTATTTGGTTTGACTATGTTCCTAAAAATCATCCGGGCTTTGACTATTGCATCTCTGACTGTGTAATTGATTTTGTATGACTAGTTAACTTGGTCTTCAGATTATCCAAAGTTAACTGGTTGTCAAGAATATTATCCATAGAGGCTACTAAAAAGGTTTTGTCCTCAAACTCCTTCTAAAACATATCCTCAAATTCCTGGGTCATCTCCTCTGTAGAAAGAAATTGATTATCCTTTGACACCAAATTACATGGAAGCTCCTCCAACTTATGTAAGAGACTAACGTCACTTTGGTCACTCAGCTTCCTTGCAGTTTCTAATTCATTGATTAGATCTTTTAACACACGACTCTGATATGTCAATGCTTCCTTAGTCTTGGTGTATGAATCTTGATTTGGAATAACACCAATTGATATCAAAGCACTTATTTTCAACTTCCTTATTTCTACCCACTTATCATGACTCTAATCCAAATGCTCAATATTCTGAGAAATAGTGTCAATCAAATCATCAATTTTTGCTCTGACTTTCTCCATTTTGCCTATTTTCTTAGCCACCTCTGTAAGAAGAGAGATTCCCTGTGTGCACATCCTTTCCAAATATGTTCCATTGTTGGTGTGATAGGAACTACACTAGTACTTGAAGTAGAAACAATAGGGGGAGTATTAGTGAACACTGCACCTGACACATCCACATTGGAAACTTGCTCAGATCTTAATACAAAGTGATCAAAAATTGAAGAATCTCCAATATCAAAAGATGACGAGGACAGACTAGGAATTGATCCAGAAAAATGAAGAACATTATCAAAAGCAACTTATGGATTATCAAAGATTGTTCTTGAAGATGACAGAGATTCAGAAGATAGAATGTCAATAGGTGAAATTGGGATAGTAGATAAAATAGACAAAGGAACAGAAACAGATGCATTAGGCAAAGGAGAAAGGGTTTTAGCTTCCTATAATACATCCCTTTGTGGAGACATAAATTTATCTTGCAAACCTTCCCCTATCTCTTTCTCTTGTTCATATCTTCTTTCCTCTGAAGACCTATTCTCAAGCTCCATCTCCTTTGTAGCTAGCTCATCAATATTCTATTTATCAACTTCCATTTCTTCTACCTTAGACTCTTTCTCTGCAGACTTCTTAGACACAAATTTGATCCTTGGTTTGGAAACCTTGGACATACTAGGGGTATCACTTTTGTTCTTGGTTTTCAGCTCAACCTTCTTACCAGTTTGCTCCAAAACTTCTTCTTTAGACCCAGTTACAAAATCCTTCAATGTTATGCCTTCATTTTGGAGCCATAAGTTTGTATTAGCTAACATAGGTTCGAACCTTTTCCTCAAAGAAGTTAATTCTTTCTGAGACCATTAGATAGGAGGAAGAGGAGAACTAGCAATCTACTCAATGTTGTACCTAGGATCAATCAGTTCTTCATTAGCCACCATGTCTTCAGGAATATCAGCCAAGCCTAGATACTCAATCTGATCCAAAGATAACCTGCTACAATCTAGTTTTTTGATTTCCTCCTTAGTCCTCAGATCAACCTAGATGTCTTCAACCATCGACTCATGAAATTAAGTCTTCCTTTTAATCTTATCTTTCACACCCTTGTAATCAAACCTTGATCTCCATTTGAACTGCTTCATGGTCACTAACTGCATCTCAGTCTCCATAGCCCTAGCCTTTGCTATAGTTGACATTGAATATCTACCAATTTCAATTGGGAATCTGAATCCTAGTTTCTTAAGCTCCATTTGTTTATTATGTACGACAATCATTTGTCTACATAACTCCATCAGAACAAGTTTATCTGAAGGAAATCTCAGCAACATATAAGGATAGCCTTGGAAAAAACTAACCCTTACATATGAGAAAGTCTGAAACTGTAAGAACATACACCCGTAATCATTCACAACTGACCAAGCCTCATCTAAAACCCTTCTCTATTCTAATTGAGGATAAAAAAGGCATAGGAACACTGCAAAGAAGGCATCATTTACCCTCCTAAAGTGATGGATAGAGCCTTTCAATGTCAGTTGAGGATAGTTTTGATACACAGGAACAACCTTCCTATCTCCATCAGAAGTCAAACCTAGAAAGATTCTCATGGAAGCTGCAATATACACAAGATAGGAAGTCATATAGAACTTAAAAGTAGTGGATACCTTAGTCAATTGCTCATGAAGAGCATTGCTGATTTGTTCACCCCAAAAGATGGCTTGCTTATTTTGAAGTATAACCTTGATAAAAGGGTACATTCATTCATGGAAAAGAGAGGAAGAAGCTATCCCCCTTATCCTACTAAGAAGAGCTATGAGATCACCAACCTCCTCAATAAAATCACTTCTAGGAAAACTCCTTGGCCACCTGGACAAGTTTGGCCTTGAAGTCTTAAGACACTTGTTGTTAATTGTCTTCTTAGCCTTCTCAGAATTCTTGTCATATTCTTTTTGAGCCTCAGTAAAGTCAAGTTTCACAACTTCTATAGCAGCAGGACACATAAAAACTTTATCAATAAATTCTAAATCCAATCTGATGAACACGTTGCCATTCGCATCCACCACTGCCCTAGTGTCTTTGTTGTAGAACTGAGCACATTGAAGAGCAAACTCTGTATTATGAGCTACCACTGGGAAAGATGACACCAAGTGAATGTTGCTAGCTACAATCTTCTTCATTGCAGAACTAGGGTTATCAAACTTAGTCCTTTCCACAAACTCATCCATGTCTACATGGCCAATCTCCATATCCCAAATATCATCAACATTTGAGGTAATTGAGGTGATTGGAAAAACACCTTGATACTTATACTTCATTTCTTTTGACTTCTTTGGAGATAGCTCAGTCATTTGAAAAACTAACACCAGAAGGATGTCGATGAATAGAGCAAATCCGCAAAGGAAACTGCAACAAAAATCCATGATCATGCAATTAGGGGAAATACTGGCAATCTAGGAAAATTGCATGTTGACGATCATGACTACTGGAGTAAGCTTGAAAGGGCTAGAGTACAAGCGAGTCGAAAAACATAAGAAAGCGGGCTTAGGAAAGTAATTTTTGAAATATCCCCGAGTTACAAAAAATTGAGAGGATGAATGCAAGGGCAGCAAAATTTGCCACCCTTGCATGTATGAGATAGGTTATTTCATGTTCGAGTGGTGAAATTAGCTGACTTCGCATATTCGGGGAAAACATCTTTTTATGTCTGAGCAGCAAATTTTGTCATCTCAGTATATGGAGAAGTTCATAGTGTTTGTGTAAGGGAAGTGAATTTCACCACTCCTACACCTTGGGAAGATTTTGCAAGTAGAAGCCGGGTGGCATAATTGACCGCTCATGCATAATAGGAAAGAATGCTTGATTATGCATTAGCGGCAAAAATTGCCAATGAAACACTTCACAAGATTTTACAAACATCTTTGTATCATCAGCAATATTTTCCACTTCTACAAAGAAACTGACGACATGAAATGATACGCTTAGGCGGTAAAATTGATTGCTATTGCATGTTAAGGAAGTTTAGAGTCTCTGGAAAGAACGGTGAAAATCACCGCTTGTGCATAGGTCTTTCAAACACAAAAAGCTAAGTCTTCAAACAAGGAAAATGCTGAAAACTCAGGACTTCACAAAATAAGAAACACATAAAAGAAACCCTAATAAACAACAAAGCACTTAGACATAACTCTAATGAAAAGAACCTCTAGGATTTTAAACAAAGACAAAATGTAGGGTTTCAAAAAATGGAGAAAAATATAGATAAATAAAGAAATACGAACTAGACACGCAATATCCATTTGTCAAACTCTAGACAAAATAAATGATTGTTAAAGAGAGAAAAATAAAACTAACCTGAAAAGATGAACGGAAGTAAAACAGTCAAACTCCAATGAAGAAGATTTCACAACCTGCTTTTGTGAATTGATTGGATGACTTGACACACTCAGGAGGCACAAATGATAATAGGATAGAAGAAAGAACAAATAAAAAATAAATAAAAAGACCTTTAAAAACCTAAAATGAAAACTAGAAAATCATAATTAATACCACACGAGTTAACTCAGTTGTCATTAATTAGATGCAATGACGGCAAATTTTACCGCTCACGCATAATAGAAAGGAACTAATATGTTAGGGTGGCAAAATTCACCACCCTTGCATGTAGAAAGGAAAAGACTCAAAAACATGCATTAGCGACAATTTTTACCGCTCTAACATGTGAAAAATAAAAATTCTAACTCCCAACAAAAAGATCAAAATTGATATTTTGACAAGTCTGTAACCTAGTCAGATTTTCACGAACTTTGAGGAGCCGATCTAAGAAATGTTACAAGACCTTCTTAGGTGTCAGAGAACTACACATGAGATCAAGAAGACTTGCCTCAAAATGTGAACTTAAAGTGTAGGCCATGAAACAAACAAGTTTCGTAGGGGTCGTCCTACAAAATGAGCGCAACTAATTTTGAGGACAAGGGGAAAAATAGATTTGTTAATATTCTAGTGTTTAGATGCTTAAATCCTCCTTTCCACCTTACATTCAATGATCTAGGGTCGAGTGACGAGCACTATCATACCCTAGGTCACTTGCAGATGTAGGGAAACTTGGATTAGGGAATTAATTATCAATTTTTCCTTCTCGTATGTCCAATTGACCATTAAAACCCTAATTATGCAAATATGACAACAAATTAATGATTTATAGAAAAAGCTCTTGCAAACAGAGTAAAATATTGAATTACAGAGTACCTCTTTTCAGGGTTCCAAAGCTGAATAGTCGGGGACACTGAAGCGAGCACCCAAGTCCAAGGTACCTAATTTTTTGGGGAATCTGGACCTCCTTACGATACTGATCAGCCCTGTAACTTCTATTTCCTTAGATCTGACTATGGAGGACACTAGAGCAAGTGCCCAAGTCCTGGAAGTGCTCCTTTGTCTGACTTTTCTTCAGATCTTGAATCCCTGATGCCTGCCAAGGCTTCCTGCAACTCCACTTTTTCCAGATACGACACCTGTAACCTGCAATCACAAGACTTGGTTTGGGGGTTGTGGTGTTTAGAGGTTTTCCTTAGTCAAACCTTGGAGGACACTTAAGTCTCCGAACACCATTGTCAGATAAAGAGGGCGTGCTCTTGCGAGGTAGAGGCCAAAAACCAAAGGAATCAATGATAAAAACACAATGTTATGTCACCTTGTACTGAAGCTCTCATGGAAGAAGATGCTCTTTATGCCATGAGAAGATTGATGCTCAAGTCTGCAAATATCAACACACAAAACACACAAGTCTGCTCTTGCAACACAATAGAAGCCTTGAATCACCTTGAGAACACAATAGCTTGCTAGTAATCATCTAATTGAAATCTCTAGTTTACAAATGAATGCCTAAGCTTGCTTATATATGCAACTACAAGCATTCTTGCCAAGAAATTAAAAATCAAACTTTACCATGTCGGCAAAATAACCAAATAACGGTCATAAACCGACACCAGAAATTAGGGCTGCCCCAAAATAGGGCAGGACTAGGGCACGGGTGCCCAAGTCCTCCCCCCTATTTTGGGTAGGGTACAGCTCAAGGGGTCCACCTAGGTCCAATTTACCACGGAACCTAGATCTCATTCCATCAGGATGCCAAAATATGAACTAAAATGTCCTAAATGCACTCTAAAGACCCGAGAGCTAAACCCTATGAGGGAAAAGCCCCCAAGGGGACATTTTCTGACGTTACATTTAGCCCCCACTTTAATGTATGTATAAACGCAAGGCCAATACATGCATTAAAGTAAGGTTACAAACAACAAACACACCAAGCACAGAGAAGACACACCAATCACATAGAAAGCAGTAACAGGCATGTAAACACAAAGAAAATAGTTACAGTCATGTAGAACATAGAGTAGACAGTCAATGCATAGAAGACACATTAATGCATGGAAGACAAAAATGATATCTTTTCTTTTCTTTTTCTCATATATATGAAATGCAAATGCAAATACTAGAAAGTAAACAAACCTCCTATAATACAAGATGCACTACCTTAAAGCGCAGGTCTCTGTATAAATGGGGCAACACATATGCAATACACTCAAAACCTCCCAAAATGTAGGAAGCACTACCTGAAGGTGCTGGTCTCTGCATATGGGGCAACAAACACGCCATACAAAACAAGCACGCCAAAACACACATACTTGAAGACATGTAGAAAACATGGTAGACAAGCGATGATGTGTTCCCTATTTCTAGGCTCATCACCATCTTAGGCACATTACAAGCACACATCGACGATTGGGCTTTACCACAACAATTGCTGAAGATACGCTTAAGGGTTGAGTTAGTCATTGAACCGCTCCCTGCCTCTGCAGAGGACTTTTGAAAATGACAAGATGATGCAATTTGCTCTGAGAAATACACCATCCCCACCTTCTCAGAGAGCTTAAGAAAAAGGATATGCTCGATATCCTGCCTCCACAGAGGGCTTACATGATTGATTGATTAATTGCAAACAAACTCACGATGCACGATGCACTACTCTAGGGCGCAAGTCTCTGCATCTGAGGTCAAACACATTGCTAACATCTATAACAGATAGCTTACCTTAGATATGCCCCCACCTTTAGGTGGTTGATATCAGTTATCAATATCAAGTACATTAAGGTAGGAAGAAAACACACTAGGGAACATTGACTTTTGCAAAGCCCATGACCCCCAGAGGTGACATGTGCTTTACGATCGCCAAATGTTCCCACAAACACATCCCTACAAGAAACATGCTAGTGTCTGCAACATCATGATAAACAATAACATCAATGCATATTGTATACACCTAAAAATGACATGACTCTACCTAAATAAATATTTTAAATATTTATTTCATCTTAATATTCCTCTATCAATCAATAAATAAATGATTTTATTTATTTGTTTCATTTTCTCTCATTTAATTAAATAAATTACATTTATTTAATTACTTTCATCTATATCAACTTTATTCTTCTAAATAATTAAATAATTTTAATTATTTAATTAAATCACCCATTCTTCTAAATTTAAATGAAATGCAAATTTATTTAAATCAAATCTCCAAAATATATATATATATATATATATATATATTTTATTTATTCCTCCAAATTATCTACAAGTAATTAAATAAATTTATTTATTTAATTATGATTTCTTATCTTCTAAAAAATCTTTAAAATCTTCTAAAAATAAATTCTTCTTGTCATACAAAAGCAAAAGCTGAGTTAATTGATTTAAAGCTATCAACAAAGCTCTTAATTTAGAAAAATATATTCTAATTTAAGAAATAAAAATTCATCCTCATCAAGAACGCAGTTAACTCAACAAAGCATCTTTTTGAATGACACATGTCCTTCTATTCGCGCACGTTCTCTCAAACATTTCTCCTTCGTTGATCCTCTTATTTCTTTTCCACCATTGATCTTCTCTCACACAACTCTATAAATACAACCCTCTTCTTCTATTTCATAGATCCAATTTTCAAGTAAACTTATGCTGCAGAATCTATAGCGCGCCATTGGCACCCCACTTTCACACCACTTCATCTATCATCCACTTCATATCGTGTTGAAGCTCATCTTCAACACAACAAGTATTTGAGCCTTTTCTCCTTGTCATCTTAAGGAATCGAAGCAAGGAAGCAAGCTTCCTGAGGGCCATCTTCATCACCAAAAGATCAAGAAAGAATAGGCGAACAATGGAAATTGCAAGGTAAGAAGGTTGTATCTCTCTCTCTCTCTCTCTCTCTCTCTTGTTTTTTAATCTTTTTACTTGTACATTCCATTGATGTTTTGGGTTTTTATTATTCATTTGATTATCCCACTTTTACCCATCACATTTATGGCACGCACCGTGGGGCATTTATCTCAAATCTAACCAAGAATCTGAGTTTTTAAGTGACAGGTTTCGTACGGGCTTCAAGTAGGTTCAGTTAGCGCATCTGATCGACCCGAGGTGCATTTGAGCACTGTTCTGGTGCATGCAAACTTCAGGTGCATACATCCTCTGAGCTGATGCTTTTACCTCATGTTACAGCGCATGCAGAGTTACAGTACATACACCCTCTGAGATAGCGCATATACCTCCTATTTTGGTACTTGCAGTATTCCGGTGCATACACCCTCGGACACAGTGCTTACATTCCTTTTTATGGCGCATCTGTTAAATTAATGCTTTTGTCTCTTCTTCCTACGCTTTTGACACCTGTCTTAGCGCATTTGTAAATCAGCGCTTACAGTCTCTATTTCTGCGCATACATACTGTTAAGCGGGGCATCTGTTCTTTACTGTGGTTTTAGGATTTCTAGTAATTTTTTAGGTTAATGCTAACATTTGTCTTGCAGGAGTAGGGGTTGGATAGATCATTTACCTGGATTAATTAACTCATCTTAGATTAATTAGGAGAAAAAGTAAAAAAATGCATGCATGCAAATCTCACGTAGTCCTTAACTAGGAGGATAGTAACGAACAATCACTGCTATCTTTGCATTATTGCTATCTATGCATTATTGCTATCTTTCTTAGTTTAGAACATTGCTATCTCACAAACAGAATGAACCCTTAATATCTTTAATCACTTCAAAGTTGACAACTGTGTGAGTGCCCAAGTAGATAATGCATATAGTTTTTTTCACTTTAATAGGATTGGATAAACCATTGTTTTCTGTGTTTTCTGAATGATAATAGGCTTATGCTCTCCCCTTTACTAGGTGACCAGAATGCCATACTTGTCATTCTTTGTGTATAACCTTTAGAGGGGTCTGCCCTTGGATGCCCACCTGTCCAAGTGGGAATGACCCTGAGTGGAAACAGGCTAAAGCCAAGCCCTACCGATCCACTTTAAATAAATTGTGCTTGAGGCAAAAGCTTCCTGCAACGAGTGTCACTGTGTTACATTGAAAACCAACCTCCCCCAAAACCCTCTAAGGTGTAACCCTTAGAGGTTGGGAGAATCCATAACAGAGAGTAGCACTGCTGCACGTGTAGCCACTCGAATGGTTGCCTTGACTACTTAGCCATTTGTTTAGTATATTAAAAACCCCTATTTGTTGGTGCAAAAGGTGGAACCTTTGAAGCGGCCCTAATTCATGTGATTCTTAGTAGAGGTAGCAGGGACAATCCTATGGTTCGATGGGGGTACGAGCCTAAGGAAACCCAGATTTGGTATGCGTGAGAAGTGAGTGTTGTGGAGGGGAGTTGGTGCCACTAGATCCTGGAGCTACACGCTTTGAATATGCACAACTAGGGGACTCAACAAATACTGTCCTTTCCAGCCTAGGTTGTAATTATTTTTGTGTCAAAAGTCCAAAAATACAAAAAAATTATAAAAGATAAAAATCATAAAAACTTCTATGCGTTTGCTGTGTCTTTTGCCATGATTGAAAATCAAAATTCAAGAAAAGACCAAGTTTTCAACCAAAAATAGATTTTTTTTGAAAAATGTGCCAAAACTTTGCAAAACCAAACTAAAAACCAGAACGACGCATTTGTTGCGACCTACAGCGCATATACTTAGACTTATAGCACATTTGAACACTGTTGCGGCGCATTTAAACATTGCCAGATTGGCGCATTTGCTTTGACCTGCGGTGCTTTTACACTCTGTTCTGGCACGTTTATTGCTGCGCATCCAATCCAGAGAGCTATTCCATACTTTCCAAGAAACAAACTGTCAACTTTTCAGAAGCCTATTTCAAACTTGTCTCAATTGTTCCAAGATCTGATTAAAATCATGCAAGTCAACCATTTCCCTCTTTTTTCGCACCATAGCTGCTTTTCCCACACTACATCATCCAAAACTTCGCCAAAATTCTTCCAAAATCCAACAAGGCGAGAACCAAGCTATTCTTGATCGCATCAAAACCTCAAACAAACCTAGTGAGTCTCCACTATCAAGGATCACTTATCCTTATCTCTCAGAACTCCACTAGTGGCTTGTGCAAAACTAGTCTACATCAAGTAAACAAATTTCTATCATCCTTACTTTGACTATCATTTTGTTCATCTAACTTGTTTGGTACCAATTAGATCTAAGGAGAACCTTGCTCAAATCTTAACACATTCTAGCACCCCTTGTTCAAAACTTTCAAACTCACTCCATCCCATCTCTAGTCACCTTGCATGGTCTTAACAAGGTTACAAAAATAAAAACAAATTGAAATGGCTGAGAAAACTATCCCAACCTCTCACGACAGTGATGAGGAAATTTCTATGGAAGAAGTCCTTCAAATGCAGCAAGACCAAAGATTTCAATGCATAATGGATAAGGTACTTGCCCAAGACCCCACCAAGTTCTTTCTACACCTTGCACAACAAGGAGTCAAGCTCCCTAAAGATTTTGACATAGAAGCTCTAAAAGAACCCGAGGAAGAAAGAAACCTTGAGGGAAGCACACATGAGAAAATACCCGTAGACAAAAGCAAAGCAACCATTGATTCCACAGATGCCTTAAGCTTAATGACCCAATAGATCCAAGATTTGCAATAACAATTCACAGACATGCAAACATGAGCATCAACTAAGCATTATTCCCTAGAGGATATTTCACCATATCCTTTTGATAGGACCTTGATCATGATACCTTTCCCCTCTAAGTTTGAGGTGCCAAAATTTGATAAATATTAAGGAAAGGGTGATCCAAGGGACCACATTAGGGAATTTAACGCTGCTTGTCTTGAAGTCGTACACAATGATACTTACCTTATGCGACTGTTCCCAAGAAGCTTACGAGGACAAGCCATGGAGTGGTTTTCTAGACTACCACTTGGCATTAGAACTTTTAACAAACTTGTGGACAAATTTGTCACACATTTCTCCTACAATATTGAGCATGATACCTCATTCTTAGATCTTTGTAACACCAAGCAAAAAGGTGGGGAATCTTTCGCTGCCTTCCTACAAAGATGGAGACAGTTGGCAAGTAAGTGCCCACATCAAATGCCTGAAAAATAAATGTTGGAAATGTTTGTCCATAACTTACAAACCGACCTAAGCTATCAGATACAAATCCAATGTCCTACTTCCTTTAGTAAGGTCATTGAGATGGGTCTAATCATCAAAAAAGCTTTAATCACAAAGGGTCAAATAAAGCTATATAAGGACACTCCTAGTACCAATACCAACATAGATAAACCAAGATTTTGGACAAAGAACAAAAACATTGTGAATGATGGGGTGGTAGATGCCAAGAATGTGGCACCAAAACAACCAATCTTCAACTTATCAAATCCTCAAAATAACCCCCCACAAAGCAAACCAAGAAACACTGAATCATGGTTTACAAATTTTCAACCTAGGAGAAAATTTACACCTTTGGGAGAACCATTGGAAACCACCCTACGAAATTAATCAAAAGTAAGATCATAACACTTCCATTGGCATGGGAATATGAACCAAAAGTCAAACCTCCTTGGTGCAATGACAACGATTTCTGTGAGTACCATCGAAATAGGGGGCACAAAACCAATGACTGCATTGTGCTAAAACACACTATCCAAGACTTGATAGAGAAAAACAAAGTGTCACATGATAGACATACCTCTAATAATGATCACCAGGCATTCAAGGATCCTCTTCCCAACTATGAGTAGGGAGGGTCTTCCAACCAAAACAATAGTGGAACTAACAATATGAATTACACAAACGTCTCCTTTGACTATGTTGTTAACCACATCTCAGAAAGTGATTCACGCATCAATGTGATCACTATAAACAAAGATGCAGATTGTAATGTTACCACCCGCAGTAATAGAGTCACTCTTAGGGGAGCCCTCGCCTCCCCGGCTAATCAATATAGTATCTTGGATCAACTTCATAAGACACCATCACATATTTCCATTTTGGAACTCCTGCATTTGTCCTTGTCTCATAGGACCATACTTGACAAAGCTTTATCAAAAGCCTCCATTCCAATGAACCTCACCAAAGAACAGTTTCAAACCATGGTAGGTCACATTACCTCACCTCACTCCCTATCATTCACTGAAAAGGATGACATAGCAGAGAAAGCTATAGATCCAAAAAAGAAAATCACTATCAAAGCCTATGATGAGGAGGAGAGAACTTCCAAAGGAACTGTGACTTTAGCAATCAAAGTGGGACCTATAGTAAAAGATGTGGCTTGCCAAGTCTTCGATATGGAGCTAGCATATAACATTCTTCTCAGGAGACCATGGATACATGCTCTGAAAGTAGTGCCGTCAACATACCACCAGTGTATAAAATTCCCTTATGAAGGCCAAGAGATCACCATCTAGGGTGGTCCCAATCCATTTCAGTAGTGCAACTCCATTCAATCTAAACCTAAAGTTGTGATTCCTAACAACCATGCCTCTGCTTCATCTTCATCTCGTGTTGACCCAGCTTCGCTTGCTTCCACTTCAAAAGCTTCTCAACTTGACCTCAGACTCAAAGATAAGGGCTTGGGTGAGTACACAATCTCCCAATCCCTTTGTTTGGCACAACTCCCCCTCTCTCCTAGATCATATGGAAGACCTACCCTGAGCAAACCCAAAGTAGACAAAACTACCAAAGGTCCATTTATCAAATGGGGAAACCTCGAAGATGAGAGTGATGAAAAGGATATCTTGCAATGGTTATATAAGGATGAAGGCAGCTCATCAACACAACAAGACCATCACACCACTATACAAACTGAACAATATGGTCAAGGATTCCAAATGCTACAAAGAATGGGGTATGAAGGACATGGTCCACTGAGTTCACAAAAAAATGGTATCACCAAACCCATCCAATCTCATACCTTGATAGCCTGAGATACTATAGGGCTAGGTTACACTGGCACATCTAGAACCAACAGAGCAAATAAGAATAAAGATAAACAACCGGAAACATCTACTAATAATCTGGTTGATCAAATTTAGCAACTGCAACTGGGGAGTGAGACTAATTCCAATGAATATGAATGGGATAGCCTCTCTGAGCTATCTTGTGATGAAAAAGGCACTGATGTTGTCCATGAGTATGACCCAACCCATGCAAATGAGAGACAAAGTCCAAGGGCTAGACCACTAGAGTCTGACCCGCGTAATACCAATAGCGAAAGTCGTGAGGAAAGAATGATACCCCCCTTGACGGATCCGCTAATGGAGAGTACCATCACAGGCATTATCCATGCTTATAATGACCACCATAACAACTCTATCTTAACCATCAACACCATTGAACTGGACCAACCCAATGACCCCCTACCATTGGTGCACCCCAAACTCATAGATTGGGACTTACAAGGTACTACCCCTGAGCTTGATACCTTTCAGAACGATTAAGCCATCATAGACTATCTTGAGCTTAGATATCATATACTTGCAGGGGACCACAGAGCTAGCTATGCCATAGAACTCAACGAGAAGGCCTATTTTGGAGAGAGTGCCAAGCCTTTCAGTCGCAAAAATGTCAAAATGAAAGAAAGATCTAATGGTGAAAACTACTCCGCGGTAGTGTTAGATCATGAAAAAAGTAAAAATATAGACGTATCTAATGGTGAAAACCTCTCTGAGGCACCGAAGGATGGAAGGCTTGACCCTCTACCCAATCTTACACATCAGGAGAGATCTTCAATCTTGATAGAACCATCAGAACCGATCGATGTCAGTACAGGTGATAATCCCGGAATGATCCACATGGCATAGTCTTTGACAACACAAGAAAAGCTAGCATTCACCAAATTCTTCAAGAGAAAACAAATCAACTTTGCATGGACATATGTGGATATGCTAGGGTTAGATCCAAATCTCATCATGCATCACTTATCTTTAGCTACAGGAGCTAAGCCGATAAAGCAAAAACTCAGAAAAATGCACCCGCATGTGGCCCTCATGGTGAAAGAAGAGATGAAGAAACTATTAGATGTCAGATTCATCAAACCAATAGACTATCCTGAGTGGATTTCAAACATAGTACCAGTTGCCAAACCAGATGGCAGAGTCCGAATATGTAATGACTTCAGGGACCTAAACAAAGCTTGTCTGAAAAATGATTTCCCCTTGCCAAACATTGACATTATTGTAGATCTCACGGTAGGGCACACCATGCTGTCACTAATGGATGGTTTTTCCAGATACAACCAGATAAAAATTGCACCTAAAGACCAACACAAGATTGCATTCGCATGTCCTTGGGGCATCTACTATTGGTGTGTCATGCCATTTGGTTTGAAAAATATCAGAGAGCTATGACCACAATCTTCCACGATATGATGCACACTATAATGGAAGATTATGTTGATGACATCTTGGCAAAATCACTCACAAGAGAAGGACACCTGGCAGTACTGGACAAAATCTTCAAAAGACTAGAATAGTTTAATGTGTGCCTCAATCCAAAGAAGTGCCTATTTGGAGTTACCTCAGGTAAGCTACTTGGATACACAGTGTCCACCAATGGAATCTAAGTTGACCTAGCTAAAGTGAAGGCCATCATGGAAATGCTGCCTCCTAAAAATCTCACTCAGCTAAGATCCCTACAAGGAAAATTGCAATCTATTTGAAGATTCATTTCTCAATTGGCAGACAAGTGCCACCCATTTTCCCACCTTTTACATAAGAATGTTCCTTTCAAATGAAATGATTCATGTGAGCAAGCATTTCAGCAGTTAAAAGAGTATCTCATGAAACCACCTATATTAATGCCACCAATTCAGGGTAAACCCCTATTGTTGTATATCTCAGCCACGCTAATAGCTCTAGGAGCTCTCCTTGCACAGCAAAATTATGAAGGGAAAGAACAAGCAATCTACTCTATCAGTCGAATACTTGTTGGATATGAACTGCAATACATGCCAATTGAAAGAGCATGTCTCACTATGGTCTTCGCCTCACAAAAATGGAGACATTACATGTCACATTCTGTCAAACTAGTAATAAAAATTGATCCACTCAAGTACTTACTCAACAAAGCAGCCCTAATAGGTAGATTGTCCAAATGGGTCATGCTTCTCAACAGATTTGACATCGAATATATAGATAGGAAATCAATAAAAGGCCAAGTACTTGTAGATCAATTGGCAGATGCACCTCTAACAGATGACAACCCTTTGAGCTTTGACTTTCCAAACGAGTCTATCTTTCACATAACCACAAAAACCTAGAAAATGTACTTTGATGGATCATACACTCAGCATGGATCAGGAGCAGGTATCTTGTTGATCACCCCTAGTGGTGACACCATTCCTAAATCATATAGATTACTCTTTCCTTGCACTAACAACGTGGCAGAGTATGAGGCCCTAATCATTGGCATCAAGCTAGCAGTTGAATGGAATATCCAAGAACTTTAGGTGTGTGGTGATTCATAGCTGGTTATAAACCAAGTAAATGATGACTACCAGACAAAAGATGAGAAATTAATCCCTTACAAATGAATGGTAGATGACTTCAAAGAATACTTTGTCATGATCTCTTTTGAACAGATACCAAGGATTGAGAACAAAGTTGCAGACGCCATGGCCACAATTGCATCTCTCCTTGATATTCCAAATAATCAATCACGTTATGAATTCTTGGTAGAGCCAGTGTCCTGTCCTGCATATGACACCCCTAAATCCCATATCATTTGCCACATTGTTGGAGCTGATTCCCCCCTCTATGGAAAAATATTTGTCTATCTTAAAGAGAATACCCTCCCATTTAATCTCTCCAGTAACAAAAAATGAACCTTCATCTACCAGGCATCCCGGTATGCCATTGTTGCCAATACCCTATATCGTAGAGGTCTCGATGGTACTCTCCTTAGATGTCTTGATAGTGAGGAATATCAAACCGCCCTGAACGAAGTGCACAATGGTATGTGGGACCCACTCTAGTGGCCCTACCCTAGCCAAGAAACTCATATGCATGGGATACTACTGGCCAACCATGGAACAAGATTCCTATCATTTTGTAAAAAAGTGCAAGAAGTGCCAAATCCATGGGAACTTGATACATGCACCAGCACAGGAGCTGCAACCATTAACAACTCCTTGGCTTTTATGTTAGTGGGGACTCGACTTAGTGGGCAAGATTCACCCTCCTTCATCTAGTGGCCATAAATTCATAATCACCACCACTGAGTACTTTACAAAGTGGATTGAAGCCGTGCCTTTAGCCAATATCACAGGCAAGTAGATTGCCTCCTTTATCTTGAACTATATCATTTGTTGATATGGTATCCCTTCGTCCATTGTCACGGATAATGGATAACCCTTCAAAAATTAGGATGTCAGGGAACTATGTGACAAATTCCATAACCAGCACCACTTTTCTACCCCCTACTACCCCCAAGGCAATGGCCAGGCGGAGGCATCAAATAAAACTATCCTAAAAATCCTAAAGAAGACTGTCAATGATGTTGGCCATGATTGGCATGTCCAATTAAATCTTGCGCTGTGGGCCTATTGTACAAGCATTCACACACCCACAGGTGCAACACCATACTCCCTGGTCTATGGATCTGAAGCTATCTTGCCCATTGAATTCGAGATCCCATCCTTGCGAGTTTCTTTAAAAGGCCTCATATTTGATGAAGAGTACAGAGTGTCCAGACTCCAAGAGTTAGAGCTTCTCAAAGAGAGAAGGCAATAGGCCTTTAACCACCTAAAAGCTTATCAACAACGAATGTCCAGAAGCTACAATCATAGGGTAAAGCCCTGAGTCTTCTAAGCAAGATGGAGAAAAGAAAGGCAAGTTCAAACCCAACTGGCTAGGTCCCTATGTCATCATTACAACTTATGGGTTAGGAGCATATCAATTGGCTACATTTGAAGGTGAACTGTTTGATGATCCTATCAACAGCATGCATCTTTGCAAGTTCTATACCTAAAAACCCCAATGCAAGGGAGTCCTTAAAAATTCAAAAAAATTGAAAAAGTGATAAAAAATAAACAAAAAAGTAAAAAAAAGGAAAAATAACAAAAAAAATCATCCTTTGGTGAAAACTTGGCAAACAGGCGCTTGGGATAGGTACCATGATGAAAACCTTGCAAACAAGCGTCATGCGTACTTTTAGCTTTCGTGCAAATAAAAGCAAGTGGTGAAAACCTGGTAAACGGTGCTATCTGTGACAAACCGCTTCCTCCATCTGTTGTAACCTCATGTCTCTTGTGTCCATCATATCATTCGTCTTGAACCAATCCTTCAAACCGTTGTCAAACTATGTCACCTCTGAGCTATCACGTAGGCAAGGCCATTCTTAATGCACCCCCGAGGCTCCGCTCCACTTTGCTTCTTTCCTCTCCATTCCTTTGAGTGTCATCTATCCTGCTATCCATGCCATTTCTACATCATTTACATCACCTAGGTCTTAGGTCCATCAGGTTCACCCCAAACTACGTTGCCTCTACATCGTCACGTAGGCAAGGCCATTTAGCAATGAGCCCCCCCGAGGCACTAGGTCAGTCCCTTAGGGTCCGTCTCTCTATGTTTGTTTGTCCTGTCACCCATAATAAGTTGATTCTTTGTCTAAACTGGGGGCAACTCCTTGACCTGGTTATGGATTTGGATTCTTGAATGCCACATGTTCTAAGAGGATACCAATAAGGATTGTGAAACCTTTCACTAGAGAAGCGCGTGCAGCAAATCAAACTTCCCAAAAACAAAAATCTTGGCATAGAATGTCAACCTGTCCAAAGCAAAGAAGAACATAATACCAAAACACTCAAACCAATTCTATATCAATTATGGCAAAAAGACACATCTAATGCAAGAATGTTTTGTGAATAGGTTAACTTACAAAGTCTTGGATTATTGCCATTATGTCTTCCTATGCTACTCAAGGATGCCAAAAGCTAGAGATGCAATGATGGGGGCATAATCTTTTTCTTTGTCTGCTGTTTGTGGATCAAACTTTAGTAATGTGATGACTTTTGTCTAATGACATGATCAACAAAAGATCATTGAGGACTTTAGAGGTCTGAACATGAAAAAGGGCCATCCTTGTCTGTTGAAATGCAAGAAGTATTTAGGTCATCTAGATTCAAGTTTGACTAGATGCTTTTATCAACTTGTTATATCAAAATCCATGTAAGGAATACTCAAGTCATCTCGGTTAATTATACTTATATGCTTGCATTTTCTTACAACATTTTAAAAAGAGAAAAGAAACAAAAAGTGCCCAATGATGAAAGCAAAGTACTTGCGCTCTAATGATGACAAAGTATCCACATCCATTCCATATCCAGAAATCCATATCCACCATGCAATAAGAAAATCCCGTAGTGTATCAAATGAAAGCCAATATTTCTTCATTTCTTCTCTTCCACTCATCTATATCATCTTTGTGTCGATTGAGTACATTTGGACATATCAAAAATATAGCATGGGTAACATATCATATCACATGAGATAGTCATTCAAATGATTAAATCATTTGCATACATAATAAGTGCATTAGGTCATCCACATATATTTGCATCCGTATATCATATCAAAAATAAAAAAAACATAGACAAACACATATAGAGCTACATAATCATATCAATAACATTTCACATTTGCATTAGCATCTCATATCATCCTAATCCATCTAGTATGCATCACATATACAAAGCATCATAAGATAGATTGCATCCATAACATATAAACATAGAACATATGTATATAGAACATCAATAACTGCATCCTCATATAAACATAAAAACATGTCCAAATGTGCAAAATATCAAGAATATCTGTCCATCTCTTAGAGTCATATCATGAAATGTATGTAAAGTACAAATAGATAATGATACATGTCTTGGGGCAAAATAATACATAAACAGGCTATCTCAACCATAAAAAATGTGTACATCAAGCCAAAAATTGGTACAAGTATTAGAAAACTTTCTAACCCTGTTGTCGTGGGACACTGCTCCCTCACTTCCCTCTCCTCTATTACCCCGTGACTGCTGGGGGCCTCTCACTGATGCCAAAGATCAGGATCCACCTGCCCTCTGTGATGCCGCAGACTGACTCCTATAACTAGGCGTACGCTAGTCCACTAACACCACCCCATGGTATAACCCTCTATAGTACTGTGTCTAAGCCTGCGCTCTGGCAAGCTCACCCTGTACTTGGGCCAGCTATGCCTATCCCTGCTGTACCTATGTAACCAAAAAGCTCAGAGTACCATTTGTACCTAGGGCTACCATTGCTGCATCTCTCTCCGCTCTCATCGCCCGCACACTCACCAGAGCTGCGTCTCACTCTTTGGATAGCTCCGATACCCGTCCTGCATTTTCCTCTCTGAGACTCTGCTACTCTCAGGTGGGCCCTCAACTGCCTAATCTGAACCTGTAACACCACAATGGCTTGCTACTGTAAGTTAGGCTACAGAGCCTGCCCTACCTGTCCCTATCCCTGACCTTGCGCCTGCTGCTGTGCCACCTGCTGTGGTGGCGACATCTATCTCTGTGATGCCACCTATTGTGCTGGTATCTGTGCCTGCCCTGTAGCCTGTAGCTGCACAACCTCCTGTTGACCCGAAGGTCCCTCCCTAGACCTCCTCCTCTGTCTTGGTTTGCTTCCTCCTCCTCCATCTCCACCATCATCTCCCTGACCTCCTCTCCCCCCTCCGTCTCCTCCTCCTCCAGCCAGCACCACCCTCGTCATTTGAATCCTTCTCATCTATACGAGGAACCAACTCTCTAGATCCTGAATATCTAGGAAAGGGATGAGTGGCGAACCACTCCTCATAATCTGGCATCATGCTTGCATCCACTATGTCCCTCCTCATGGGCCAAGCTGCATGGGGAATTTGATGAAAGTCTGCCAAAGCCTCCTCATACGATGCCACGGGACCCCACCTATATCTCTCTACATGGGTCTTCCTGAAATCACACCTGCATAACCATTGCTGTAGGGCTCACCTCTCTGCCTGTGAAAAAGACATATCGGCTGCGTGATAGCTATGTGCTACCAAAACCAAAACTGTAAAAGAGACACACCTATTGACAAACTGGCCCCTCTGTGGTACACAACTTGGTGCATATCCCTGTACAAGTGTGCTAGCACACACACACACCCCATGCATACCGAGTCCCATCGATAATCATACTCTCTAGTACCCTCCCCCAACTAGTCGGGAACCTGTGTGACCTCCTATCGGGGCATACTACGCCATCGATTAGTCCCGCCACTATTGCCAAGAAGTAGTCATAGCAGTCATGAATGTCCTGCCACGAAATCACCTGCTCAACCAACTCTGGATCATCAAAAATGTTTCTACACTTAGCCAATCCAGCGTCACACTGTGACTCATACTCTACCAACTCTCCCTGAATAGGGAGGTGTAGAATCCTGTACACGTCCTCTAGAGTTATCGCCATCTCCCCAATAGGTAGATGGAATGTCCCATCCTCACTATGAAATCGCTCCACCACCGCAGTCAACAACCCGCATTTTGCTCGAACCTCAGGTATGAAGCAAATGTAGTATAAACCGATAGCACCAAGAGCCTCACGGTCCATCTCTGTCAACATATACCACTGCAACAACGATAAAGGGAACTACTCTTGAGACATCAGGGTATCTTGGATATCCTCCTGTAATTAGGCAAAGCATAGCATCAAAGAAATCCATATCCAAGCAAACCTACTCAAAGAAATCCAACTATCCAATCATTAACTTAACACATCAAATTAATCAAAATAGCATATCATCTCTTGACTAGATTCTCGGCAATCTCAGAGATCACTTATCAATTGACGCATCAATTAAGGTGCCAATTGGGTTAATTTTGTTAAGTCAACTGATTATCCTAGTGTAAATGCACCGATCCAGGTGGAAAATTTGCTGATCCATATCAGATGTGCTGCTTCACCATGGATACGCCAATCCTTGACGTGTATGCACCGTTCTGGCACATGTGCCACTTCTTGTGTCATATGCACAGCTCTGTAGTAGATGCGCCAATTTCCAGCCTATATGTGCACATCTATCATGTGCACCATAAGATCTATCAGATGCTCAAATTTGAAGCATATGTACCATTTCGGACCACATATGCACCAAACTGTAGTTCGGTGCATTCGTCTTAGCTTTTTTTCCTAAGGATTTATTGACCTAATAAATGACTTTTAGCAAGTTTTATTGAATTACATACCGGTGGTCCTACCTTAGTTGGCCGATCAAACCATCAGACTCGCTCAAAATGGTGCTCCTCATGTAGAATATCCATCTCTTTGTCGATTGCTCTAGCTCCCATACTCTCCTAAGCTCTCAAAGACTAATCAACTAAGGACAAGTGTGCAAATGAATAGAACTTGTGGACCCAGCTCCTATATATAGCAAGTGAACCATGGCTGACTGTGTGACAACTGTGACTACTTCCCATATCTGTTCCTCTAAACCATGTCCTATTTTTTTCCATCCTAACCTATTTTTCCACCTTCTTCTTTGTGAGATTGTCTGTCTCATGCTTTCTGCTATCTTCTTGTCCAATCTCCCAAGGAGGCATCCTGTCATTAAACTTGTACCAGAGGCAAATTGGGGCATGAATCATTGTCAAAAATTCTTATTCTTTGAAACAACGTGATAAAACACATTGCATCAAAGAGTGGCAAAATGTATACACCTAAAAATGACATGACTCTACCTAAATAAATATTTTAAATATTTATTTCATCTTAATATTCCTCTATCAATAAATAAATAAATGATTTTATTTATTTGTTTCATTTTCTTCCATTTAATTAAATAAATTACATTTATTTAATTAATTTAATCTATATCAACTTTATTCTTCTAAATAATTAAATAATTTTAATTATTTAATTAAATCACCCATTCTTCTAAATTTAAATGAAATACAAATTTATTTAAATTAAATCTCCAAAAAAAAAAATATTTTATTTATTCCTCCAAATTATCTACAAGTAATTAAATAAATTTATTTATTTAATTATACTTTCTTATCTTCTAAAAAATCTTCAAAATCTTCTAAAAATAAATTCTTCTTGTCATACAAAAGCAAAAGCTGAGTTAACTGATTTAAAGCTATCAACAAAGCTCTTAAATTAGAAAAATATATTCTAATTTAAGAAATAAAAATTCATCCTCATCAAGAAAGCAGTTAACTCAACAAAGCATCTTTTTGAATGACACATGTCCTTATATTCGCGCACGTTCTCTCAAACATTTCTCCTCCGTTGATCCTCTTATTTCTTTTCCACCATTGATCTTCTCTCACACAACTCTATAAATACAACCCTCTTCTTCTATTTCATAGATCCAATTTTCAAGTAAACTTATGTTGCAGAATCTATAGCGTGCCATTGGCACCCCGCTTTCACACCACTTCATCTATCATCCACTTCATATCGTGTTGAAGCTCATCTTCAACACAACAAGTATCCGAGCTGTTTCTCCTTGTCATCTTAAGGAATCGAAGCAAGGAAGCAAGCTTCCTGAGAGCCATCTTCATCACCAAAAGATCAAGAAAGAATAGGTGAACAATGGAAATTGCAAGGTAAGAAGGTTGTATCTCTCTCTCTCTCTCTCTCTCTCTCTCTTGTTTTTTAATCTTTTTACTTGCACATTCCATTGATGTTTTGGGTTTTTATTATTCATTTGATTATCCCACTTTTACCCATCACACATATGATTAACCACACAAAGAGCCAAGGTTATACAATGAATTTATAGTTCAAGGATAACCAGGGGCTATATCATGAAGCTCTCCAAATCGAGTACCACCAAGGCTAGATTCAAAGGCAAACAAAGGTGCACGGAGTAGCAGTATTGTTAAGGTTTGTAAATGTGAAAGAAACATCATAAAATTCACTACGTGGGAAGCACGAGTGCTTCTACTAGCCAAGCGTCGGATAAGATATACAACCCCATCATCATATTAGGAACTAAGTCCATTTTTTGATTGCTCTCGAAAGGGACACTAGGTCCGCATTAGTATAAATGTTTGTTGTCATCTGCCGGCTAGATGGAAACACTAGAGGAAGGGAAACAATAAATAAGAGAGGAGAAACAAGTGTCTTAGGGAGAATCACGTAGGAGGGTGCCCCCATATCACCAACCACGACGCTATGTCCGTAAGACACAACACTCAACAATAAAATCAAAGAGAGAGCAATATAGAAGAATGATGATACAAATAGAAGAAGGTCACAACATAGGTAGTCTCCTGGTATCCCGAACCTTACGGGAGAATCCGAGGTCATCCTAGGAGGTCTAAACAACACATAACACATCACGGGGGAAGCACATCATGAGAGAAATAAAGGGTTAGAGATACTTACCTGTAGGGTCTTCATATTATATCTTGGAGCTCTCAAACCTCTTAGAGAGGTGCTCAATCATGTTTAATGCAAAGTTTGAGTGGTTCTTATGAAAATCTTGTTTGTTATCATATGATGCTTGTTCCTTAAATCCTTGTTTAAATGAGACTTTTTGGTGCTTATGAGGGGGAGAACCACTATTATTTCTGGCTATTGATTGTCGTCTTGCTCTTTTCCAATTTTTAGCAAGTTTTTGTTGTTGAATCTTTCTAGGACAGTAACGGGAATCATCCTGAACCATCTTACTCATTTGTATTGATTGTTATTCTTTCTTTTCAGATGCATTTTGATTGTCTCCCAATCCATACAAGGATAATGGGGGAGGAACCTCAGCATAAATTCCATTTCTTTGTGGATGAGGTGGATTATCCACTTGTTTCTTATCCACTTCAATCCTTCTGATGATACTATCATAGTCCAAGTAATCATCCTCGTCTACTTCCACTAAACCCTGTTCCACCATATTGTTTTCAGTATGCTTAGGGAAAGGATTAGTGAAGATTTGTAAATTTTGATTCGGCGGAGCAACTGACTTATTTCCATTGTCATTCACACTTGATACCTGGATGACATTTGAATCAATAAGGTCTTGTATCTCATGTTTAAGATGCATACATCGTTCAGTGTCATGTCCTTGCATCTGAGGATAATGACAAAAGGCATTAACATCAAAGTAAGGTCATTGTTTACTAGGATCAACATGCTTGATCGGGGGAAGCTTCAGAATGTTATTACTCACAGCTTGATTTATGATAGAATGATAGGACTCAGATATTGGAGTAAACTTTCTTGGTTGATATGATGCTTTCTTTGGATTATTTATAGTAGACACATTCGTATTTAGTCCATTGATCTTGATGAAACTCCTATTATTGTTTCTCTTAAAATTGTTTTGTGATGATCCGCCCAAGGATTGACCAACTTGAGCCGATGAGTTTTGGTTTTCATACTGAATAGATGAAAGTTGATAATCACGAAGAGCGGTGCATAAATGTTGAAAGTTGTATTTCATCAAGAGAATCTTATCACGAATATCAGGCTGTAGATTTGTAATGAATATCTTTTGAACATCTTTATATTTCATCTGATATTGAATCTGTTCATAAAATCCTTGATACCGACCAATGAATTCAGTCAACTTTTCTTTCGGACCTTGTTTACATTGAACCAAGTTAGAGTGACTTGGGGTTTGATATTTGCTTGAAAATGTTGTAAAAATTGATCAATCAACTGTGAAAAGGAGCGTATTGAATTTGGAGGCAATGAGAAAAACCATTCTAAAGCAGTATCTTTGAGAGATCGGGGGAAAAGTTTTGCTAACAAATCCTTTTCAAAATAAAAATCACTACACATAGCTGTAAATGATGCCACATGAATATTAGGATCACCTTTTCCACCATATTTTTCAAAGCGAGGAGTCTCAAACCTCTTAGGCATAGGAGTTCTCAAGATTGCATAGGAAAGGGGATTACGAGCATGATATGTTGGTAGACTAGGATGCAAAGAATTTGTCAAGTTTGTTACCTTTTGTTGTAAAGCAGTCATGCCCTTTAAAAGTTGGTTTAGGATGGAATCATTAGGAGATGCAGTTTGTTGTGAGGAATTAGAACCAAGGTGAGGAGGTGAATGAGCTTGAGATACGATAGGTGGAAGTTGAGAATAGGTCAATGGTTGTTGGACATATTGGTAGGTTGAAGATGGTTGTGAGTAGGTAATAGGTGGTTGAAAATGAGTGGAATGGATGGGTGGCTGAGAACAATTATGCATAGAGGAGGTCCCTTTAGGAACCAAATTATGATAATTAAATCCCACAACTTTGTAATTAGTGTCATTAGATACTCCAATACCATTGGTAGCATTACTACAAGCATTCGCATTAGTTGTTAAGATTGTTGACATAAAAGTAGATATTCCCGTAGTCGGTATAGGTGCCAAAACTTGAGTATGAAATGGTGATAGAGTGTTATTTATTGTTTGCGCACATTCGGTCACCGGCATGATATTGGTTTATACAAATGTACTACACCACGAATTGCATTTACACCATCTTGTCCCTCTTTTATCAATTCTCTTATATTATGAATTGTAGGGACAACTTCCTCAGCTATTCTCTCATTTTCCATGAATGATTGAAATTCAGCTAGCTCTTTATCTAATTTTTCTATTTGCATATCAAATACATATCCTATTTCAATAGTATTATCAACATCATGAAAATTTTATTCTTCCATTGTGGTTGAAAGATGTATACTATTTTGCACAATTTGAGTTTCTCCCTTTGTAAAGAAGGTGTCCAAAGTACCAACTTCTTCAAAAGCACTAGATCCCATTAATCTTTTACTTCTTCTCAAAGGGATATTATTTTTAGGACAGCGTGTCATAAAGCTTATAACAAAGTATACAATCCATAAACTAAGAACAAATCCTAGGAGAAGGATATGATTAACGACCAAAATGCTTGGTTTTTTGTACCCTTTTCAATGCCAATGAATGAAACAAAGCATGTTGTAAGGATTTTGATGGAGGATAGAAAGTTATATGTCTGATATCAGTCCAAAACAGCAATATAATCACTCCCAAAACACTCTTGATGCAAATCCAAGATAATGCCAAGTCAAAATATGGTGAAAATATGTCAAAATAGGCACTTTTTTCACTAAAACTCAATGCAAAAGGGGATAACAAAGGGTTCTGTAAGGAAAATAATGATGACTATAAAATAATATCAGTAATAACAGCCATGTGGTGCCAAAATACCCAACACAAAATGATTTTAATGCCACTTAAGGTAAAACCCTAGCAAAATATGCAATTTTTCACGGTTTTTCAATTCCAAGACCTAGAAAAAGGGGTGTTGTAAGGAATTTTAGGAGGTACAACAAATAATATCAATAATATCAGTCACCTCAATCCATAAAATTTATCACAACATGCTTGGAGTGCAAACTAGGTCAAACCCTAGGGCAAAAATAGCTAAAATGTGTAGTTTTTCACCGAATTTTCACTACAAGAGCTCGTTAAAAGGGTGTTGTGAAGCTTTTTATGAGGGGAAGAAAATTATTACCATGATAATAGAAAAATAATGGGAAAATACCTTTCACAACACACCTATAGTGCAAGTTTACAAAGTCGATAAGGCCAATTTTAGTGAAAATTGTTGTTTTCGAAGCCCTAGGTTTGAGATCTTGGGATAAAGTTTTATGTGAATGTTTTGAAGTCTGATTTATGATGAAATTGACTTAATGTCAGATCTAAAAATAATTTTCAAGCTTTAACCTGCAAAATGCCCATGCAAATTTAATGAAAATGCATCAAAATTACTAGTTTTTATTGAAATTTTCTATGTAAAAATGCAAATATTTTAAATCTTAATGCAAATTCACACTAAAATGCAAGACTACAGTCAAATGTAAATTTGAATGAGCCTCTAAAATCATTATAAAAATTTGATAAAAGATTTTGCCTACTAACCCTAGATTTTGGAATTACTAGGTTATATAAAATTGTCAAAATTTCCACAAAACCCTAGCAATTAAATGATGAAAATGCAAGACAAATTTCTGAATTTTTTGGATTTTTTTGTATTTTATATCAGATCTAATGCAAAAATCATGAATTAGGAAAATTTAGCAAGAATTGATGCAATTTAGTAAGCCCAACAATGCAATTTTTTAAAAATTTTCTCAATGCAATGAAATGAATGACCAAATGAATGAATGAAATCAATCCAAAGATGAAGACAAACACTTAGAAAGTTTCCATTTAAGTCCAAAAACACGGGTTCACCAAAATTTTTAGGGGAAAAATGGATTTTTTAATATTCTAGTGTTTAGATGCTTAAATCCTCCTTTCCACCTTACATTTAAGGAACTAGGGTCGAGTGACGAGCACTATCATACCCTAGGTCACTTACAGATGTAGGGAAACTTGGATTAGGGAATTAATTATCAATTTTTCCTTCTCTTATGTCCAATTGACCATTAAAACCCTAATTATGCAAATACGACAACAAATTAATGATTTACGAAAAAAGCTCTTGCAAACAGGAGTAAAATACTAAATTACAAAGTACCTATTTTTGGGGTTTTGAAGCGAAACAGTTGGGCACACTGGAGTGGGCGCCCAAGTCCAAGGTACTTGCTTTTTCAGGGAATCTGGACCTCCTTCCGACACTGATGAGCCTTGTAACTTCTATTTCTTGAGATTTGACTATGGAGGACACTGGAGTGAGCGCCCAAATCCTAGAAGTGCTCCTTTGTCTGACTTTTCTTCAGATCTTGAATCCTTGATGCCTGCCAAGCCTTCCTGCAACTCCACTTTTTTCAGATGTGACACCTGTAACCTGCAATCACAAGACTTGGTTTGGGGGTTGTGGTGTTTAGAGGTTTGCCTCAGTCAAACCCCGAAGGACACTTAAGTCTCTGAATACCATTGTCAGATAAAAAGGGCGTGCCCTTGTGAGGCAGAGGCCAAAAACCAAAGGAATCAATGATAAAAACACAATGTTATGTAACCTTGTAGTGAAGCTCTCATGGAGGAAGATGCTCTTCATGCCATGAGAAGATTGATGCTTAAATATGCAAATATCAACACACAAAACACACAAGTCTGCTCTTGCAACACAATAGAAGCCTTGAATCACCTTAAGAACACAATAGCTTGCTAGTTGTAACATCCATATTTGATTTAACTAGAAAACTAGGTTTTAACAAAGGTAATTTTTTTTTTCTTTTTTTTTCCTTTCTAGGTAATCAAATACAAAAGAACTTATCTTCTACCAAGTATAACATTTTTCACTTTAACATAAACATGATTTCATTTTTCATAAAGCTGAAAGAAATGATATACAATAAACATTTTGTTTTCTAGCAATTTGAAATTTTCTTGAAACAAATAAAATATTGGAAACATACCATTATCATGCATCTCGATTGTCGACCCATCACATTCAAGACTCGGCAATCCTCAACATTTGGAAGAGAAAGTATCTTCAAGGAGCTTAACCTCCAACCACAGACCGTCGGTCTCCCGCACTCCTTCCTAACCGGAAGTGGCCCTACCCTACTCAAGAGGATAGACTTAGGATAACCATCGGTGTTTGCCATCTGAGCTCTGGTGTTGTAACTTACGTGCCTTGTTATCATGCAGATCCCTAGATACCCTCTAGTCATGCACGACTCTCCACAGGAAATGCCATCCAGTCACAGTGAACATTCAATGCACTTGAGGATTGTGCATCACCTTGGCCAAAGGATTTGTTTTTAATTAGCGTTGTATGAATGCATGAACTTAATTCACCCACCCTACTCAACTTGAACTAATCGCAATCCTACAGTTTCCTATTTGTAAGGTTTAAACAAATGTTGACCTCGATGACCTCAAGGTATTTGGATTTTCTCATGCATTAGCGCATGGCGCATACGCTTACTCTATTCTCGAGTTTATGGATTCATAATCCCATATTCATATAAAACATCGTTTAATAACGCCCATTCCTAAGTGGTTTCAAACTTAGCTATTCGGTTCCCATATGTTTATACAACATACTCAAGTATATAAAACAATTTCCCCGTAATCCTAGAATTTAAAGTTTTAGACTCATAAGGGTCTACAAGATAATAGCGACACTAGAATCATCACATGCAACTTAATTTAGACTCAAAATGCGGGTTTCCCACCCTTATCTTTTCATTACATAATCATGACGGTTTTTTAACCAATACCAATACTTTAACTCTACTCCTCCTTCCAAGTCAAATGGTTTCACATGGTTCAATGAGGTAAGAGTCGTAAAATAAGATAATAAAGGATTTGGAATCTATCTTACGATACTAGAGATGACCAAACACATTGTCAACCTCTAACTAAAGGTATTAAATCGAATAAGATACTAGTTAGTTACTTTAGTCGACGTTCCATGTCTTGTTTTCAGAATCTTTATCTATTTGACCCAAGAGATGTTTTAATTCCTCATCTTCCTCTGGTTTTTAACTCCCGACACCACAGCCAGTTACAACTACATCTCCGGCTGTCAAACAACTAAAGTCTATGTCGAAACATGCATTACAACTGAGGTTTTAAACTCCTACATAGCATGCACGTGGTGCAATGTGGTTTCTCACTATGAAACTATCATTTCAAGTGTACAAAAGATAGTTTTAAGTTGATAATACAGTCATAAAGAAACCTATCTAAACATACGTCATTGCCGACCTCTTGCAGAATATAGTTCACATTTTGCAGCATGCATTGATCATTCATAGGTGTGTATACATTTGAAGACTGTGTTATAATATCATTATGTTTTGTTTCACGATAAGCAAGGTTATTGTTTCATGTGAAGACAGTCATGAGTTTGATCTCTTAAGAAGGCAACAATGATACTTAATCAATGTAAATATCCGCACATAGAACTTGCAGTAAGAAAACATCATTATCGTATTCTATTCATTGTAGGCTCATTACACTAACATTGCAGAGAAAGGACATCAATAATGATCTTAGACTGCGAAAAAGAAAGAATGGAAAACCTGTCGACGGGGTTTGAAGACTGCTGTGGCAAGCTCATTCTCACCAAGCTCTGGGCAACCTTCGTAAACTTCCTTCACAGTCTCATCGACTTCTTGCCCTCTCCTATCCACATCCTCTTCAAATAAGACGTGCTTCCTCTGGTTTTTATTTTCTAATACACTCTCTACTCCCCTAGCCGTGCAAAATAGATTAATCGTCTTTCTCTGCGGTTTTTGTTTCTAAACAACAACAGCCCAGAACTAACCATCCTCTCTCTACCCACGACGATGGAGTATATCACATTTAACTCCCCTTTTCAATTTCTAAACCACCGCATAACTACTGCCTCTCGCGCCCATGATGATGGAGAATATGCATTGAACTCACCGTTCCACTTTATTCTCAATGGCACAACTTCCTACCTGTCCACCCATGGTGATGGAAGATAGAGCATACAAACTATAGCCGTCACATGCCTATACACAAGGGGTCGACATAACTGCAGCTACCTGACTCCTCACTTGCAGCGGCCACAATCAAGATGGAGGTTTCTAAATGGTGACGAGGCATAACTAACGCATCCATTTCCTCCACAAGAAGACTTTCTAACCTTCAAAAAATGCAACCTAACACTGCTAGAGGAATGAAACTCTTACAAGGTGATAACTAATAAATGCACAAGGTGAATCCAAGGTCGAAAAAGAGGTAAAGAATCAAAACTAACTAAAGTAAGAAAGTATGGGTTTGATTTAAGATAACTCAAGTCGCAAACTCGAAGAGAAAAAGCGCATTCAAAAGGAAGACGTCCAACACGATAGAGCTTGGGTGTAAAACAACTTGACTTGGCGAGAAAACCAACATCAAGCAAACTGACGAAAAAAACCTCCCGTTAGCCAAGTTATGACTAAAATGATTTCGGAATATCCTTCCAAATGACGACCAAAATAGTTATAGCATATATCAACTTCACATTCGACTTCCGTCGATCTTCAAAAGGGAATAAATTCACAACACATGATTAACGCATTTTTACGGCAATCACGACGGATTGGGCGTAACGCAAAACAAGGTTTCTAAATCATTTGACGCACAAAACGACTTCTCGCATCTTTCGACTATGAGACGTGATTCACAAATCCGCCACTAATAGGTTCATCTATTTACCTACAAATGAAATAATAATCATCTATATAAGACGACTCATTTTGGTGGACTTACGACAACAATGTCGATTCCAAAATTCTATATGACGGCTTACAAAAAGGGTGTTAAACCTTATCTTTAGACGTCGACATCTAGTCTTAAACTATCCCAGTCGAAAACATGACTAAATTAATGGCTTCAAGGTTTATCTACCTGTTTGGCGTTTTTAGTAACAAACACCCATGGTTAATTTCCAGAGTCTATACTCTCTCTCAAAGATACTTTCTCTTCCTATCGAACATGGTCCACCTATTCCTACAACGACAGTCTCACATACAATTTTGTGGTCAAAGCAGCTATATTCCAATTCAAAGCTTAATATATCCAAACATCATTTCTCTTAACAAAAAGACATTTTAGTTTACAATATCACATTGATCATAATCAATAGATTCCAAAATTTCATAGAACTAACTTTGTCTAAATATATCACTAGTTTCCATGTCGTCCACAACATATTATATAACTGAAATTTGCAATAAAAGTAAATAGCATAATCAATTCCAAAAAGAGGGATGTAACACTAGTAATCATCTAATTGAAATTTCTAGTTTACAAATGAATGCCTAAGCTTGCTTATATATGCAACTACAAGCATTCCCGCCAAGAAATTAAAAATCAAACTTTACCGTGTTAGCAAAATAACCAAATAACAGTCATAAACCAACACCTAGAAATTAGGGCTACCCCAAAATAGGGTAGGACTAGGGCACAGGCGTCCAAGTCCTCCCCCCTATTTTGGGCAGGGCACAACTCAAGGGGTCCACCTAGGTCCAATTTGCCATGGAACCTAGATCTCATTCCATCGAGATGCCAAAATATGAACTAAAATGTCCTAAATGCACTCTAAGGACCCGAGAACTAAACCCTATGAGGGAAAAGCCCCCAAGGGGACATTTTATGATGTTACAAAAGCAATAGTTAGTTGGTTAGTGTTACCTTTTGAGTCACCCTTGTTTATTTATTGGTAATATTTCTTGAACAAGAGCCGGTTTGCTGTGTTGTATTTTGGGTCATACCTTTGTTTCTTAAATCGACTCTTGATCCTTCAAATTTTACCCGTTTATCGTCTTTGTAGGTAAGGTTACTTAAGGTTTGAACCTTTGAACCCGAACCATTCTCAAAGTTCAAAGTTCAAATGGTTCGATATGTCCAAAGTATCTCAAAAAGAAAGTTGTTGTTCTGTATATCTTAAACGTCTTCGAGCTTTCGGTTTGAACTTGAACCCTTTTGTGAATAGTTCAATGGTTCTATAGTCCAAGGTTCAACGTTCATTGCCTTCTAACAAGTCATGTCATGTAGTTACCTTGTGTAAATAATGTATTGTTGAACCATCTGCTCATACTCTATAGCGAAGTTCAATGGTTCAAGGTTCAATAGTTCGCTGTCTCATAGTTGGAAGCCTTTTACAAAAGCCACGTAACTGTTTGTTGGTCTACATAACCCTTGCGTCTTTGAACCTTCGTATTGAACCATATCTTAACAAGTTCAATGGTTCATGAGCTTAAGTTCCATATTTCCGTAAGTGAATCCTTTGCTCATCTATATCATCCAATTGGTATGGTCGAACCACCGCATTGAACCACGTCCTAAAGGTTCAATGGTTCAATAGTTCAAAGATTTGGTGATTTTGGTCTCATTTATTCCCACGGCTTTCTAAGTCAAATTTAGCGGGAAAGTTGGAGGAAAATATGTCAGAAACTCATTATGAAACTGAGAGTTCTAATTTGGCGGAGGCTACGGATAATCATTATACATCATGATGGTGCGTGAATAATACTTGCTATTAATGAAGAAGTCAGAATTCATGTCTTTTCAAATATTTTTGGCATGTATTGTTTCGAGCGATAATTATTCAATCTGGTTAGTGCCATTATTAACTAAGAACAAGCCAAGTTTAGCAAGTGAACATACTGTGCAACGCGAAGGAGAATAGCGCCGGAAGTGTAAGGTTCTTGTTACTCAATTTTGGCAGTGAATTCAGATATCTTGAAGGTGAGTTTTGTTTTTCCTATGTGCTATTCCTAGTTCTTATGCTGGAAAGAAGAATCTCTTGAGTTTCTGTTATTTTCAAAATTTGAAGTGTTTTTATTGTAATCCTCCAAGTATGGCTTTGAAATCTACGTGTTTGGGGAATGAACATGGTCCTAGTCTTACCTATTTTCACTCTGAATTTGGAGATACTGCGCTGATACAATATGATTTAGAAGAATTTAGAGAAAGAACTAGAAACCTTGTTCAAACCCCTATGATGAAGAAAATAGTAGACAACGGTTTAGTTGAAGCTGCAGCTTTTCCCAAGGCTATACAGTGCCTAGAATTGGTTCAGGAGTGTATGAATAGGTACGAACCCCAAAACAGATGCATCAAAAATGCAAACGGTGACATGTTATTTCATGTCAACATACAAACCCTCATGTCTCTAATGAAGATACCACCTAAAGAGGCGTATTCTAGCCTTGATATTTCTTCTTCCTATGGGCATTTCTCAAAGAAGAAATTGACTTACAAAAGTGTAATAGCGAGAAACTGGCCACTGAAATTTCAGAAGGGTGGTTCAAGGTTGCCCAGGCCACTTACTAGGGATCATTTGATTAAAGAAGTGAGGGATATTGTGGTATTGTTACATAGACTGAAGGGCAGTCAGCATGCGTATTATTGGGAAGATTGGATGTACTTTTTCATACAAGTTATCCTCCAAGGGGAACAATATTTAGATTGGGTAGAAATAATGGCCGATTGTCTACATCAGGGTTTGAGGAATTGTCTGGGTGACAGAGATTTTTATATGTCTTCGTACCTATTCTATTGCCTAGCATCTACAAGAGAATGGTTTGACCTACCTCATGCACCCTTAGTTGAGAATAGTAAGATTTATGAATATTATTCACAGTTGCAGAAAAGGAATTGCTATGAAAATTATAAAAGGGTTAATGATGTCTTCACTGGGAGAATGACCTATGAACTGGCAGGTAATCTGGGTAAAAGAATGTCCAGTGAAGCAATGCAACTGATTAGCATCTATGGTAGCTTCTTCATTCAATTTTCTGAGTTCACTTACATCAGAGTTGGAGGATTTGACGGCGAACCTGTTAAGTTACCTAGATATGTGTTTGACCGTTTCGTGCTGATAGAGGTATGCAAACAACTAGCACATGTAGATAAGAAGTTCTCAACAAAGAAGGGTTTTGGTATTTCTTTTCCCATCAAACTTGGGCATTATTCATGCCAGTCAAAATTTGATGCTTTGAATTTGGAGGTGAACCTTAAAAAGTTCAATTTTCAGTTCTTCACTGCCAGGTCTCAATTTGACAGCAAAAGATTTGTCAGAGATAACCTAGATCCTGGAATAGGGCTTTCACACATTCCTAAGCTAGAGGATTACTGGGAAGAGTGTCCAGATGAATTTGAGGTCAGGAGAAGACTGTGGTGTAGGCTCTCTTTAGGGCAGATAATTACTCTCAATTTAAATATGGATATTTCTGGAGTTATTGATGATGGGGAACAAGTGATTGACCCACAGTTTGAGAGAGTAGAACAATTACCTATTCCAGAAGTTGACTGGAGCAAAAAGGAAGAAGATAGGATTGAAGTTAAAACTCTTCCAGGGATAAGGAGAACCAAGAAGTGGCTAAGGGAAAAGAGACAGGAAGGGATCCAGAATAAAAACACCCAACAATTCACCTCAATGATTGGATCATCACTTCCCATAAACTCTTCTAACTGACCTATTGCTATCTGTGGTGCAGGTGCTTCCAAGCCATCAACTGAAAGAAGCCCTACCACTAAGAGGTCTAGAAGAGTCCTAGCAGATATTCTACCCTCTCGTGTTACCAGGTTGAGGACCAAAGGTAAAAGAAAGAAACAGGTTTCTGAAACAATAGTTGTTGATTTGAACTCAGAGGAAGATTCAGGAGAACCTATGGGTGACAAGGAACTAAGTCCACACAGAACAGAGGAAGTTGACACCGGGCCACAGTCAGGGGCTGTTCTAGAGGCCTCTGAAATATTAATGATATCAAATGTATCCTCTGATGGATTGAACCCTGAGAAGACAACCTTAGCCCCTGCACCAAAGTGGCTAGAGAGTTCTATCTCCGACAAGAGAAAAATAATTCCTTTTGTTGTCCCTTTAGAGGACATGGTGAGCAAATGTTTAGGGAAAACACCCAAGCCTAAGAAGCTAAAGGTGACATCCAGAGTGAACATTGATCCAAGTACTGGAAACTGGAGTGCTGAGATAGCCAAACCAGTGACTGAGGAAGAAGTACAAGACCCAAATGTGCAGGATTTCACTGTGGAAAAAATGGATCTCGGTGCTGCTTCAAGAGCTACAGATGTTCATCATCTTGAAGCATCCACCAAAAGGACAAAAGGGAATTGAAACAAACTCTACATTCAATGGCAGAATACATTAATGCTATCTATAACCCTAACCCACAGCCAGTTTCACAACTATCCCTGTCTTTTGATCCTAAATCACTAGTTAATTAGAAAATGTTGGATCAGGTTCAAAGAAACAAGATGGTAACAAAGACATTTGACAGTTGGTTGGATCACATTGAGTAGAAAGGAACTGAATACATTCGTGAACTCAAGAGTATATATGATCTGACTGCTGCCACCATTGAGGACCTTAAAGCACAGGTTGCTGCTTGGGTGAAAGATGAAGGTAAGTGGGTGAATGTAATAAACCAAATAGATGAAGTTCAGAAATATGGAATGGTGAAGTTTTTGACAGAAAAGAGCCTGACTGGTTTGGACAAAGATTTATTATATGTGAATAAGAAAAATATTGAATGGAGGAATTCCATATCACGGCAAGGACGCTTTGAACTTACAAAGTTAATTAAGGAGATAACAGAGTTCACTCAATTGCTGCAGCATGACTTGCAATGCATTGATGTTAAATACATAAAAGATGATGGGAAACCAGAGGAGGATGTTGATGCAGTGGTCCAATCTTTCAAAGATAAAATCGGCTTTATCAAAGAAAATGACAATATCTTAATTGAGGATTTCTCCCGGATCTCTAAAGTTGAGTCACTACTTTACCTCTGTATCAACGCACTTCCAGAACACAAAGAAAAAATTGGGAAAATGCAAAGGGATAGGAAGTTTGGAAGTCAAGAGTGAAACACATAGGCATTCCCAACTTCCCGAAGATTCAGGAGTTTGTTGCATCTTTTCAGGAGTGGAAGACTCAACGTGCTTCCCTAACCGCTGATGGCAAATCTGAAGATGCAAATCTGTTGTCCCAGCCATGATCTTATTGGCTCACTTTCTCTTTTTCAGTTCTTCTGTTATACTCTTCCCGTAACTTTGATCTTTAAATCTGTTTATATAAACTAAATCCTGTATGGGTTAGAGTTATTTTAACTTTGGGTTTGGTTTGCTTGGAGACATGGTTAAGACATTCATATATATATAGGTTTTTAAAAATCTTTGCAGGATATAGAGAGATTTGAAAAGAAAAGAAGAGGAATTTTTAGCTAAACTATTTTATGGTTTTACAGTATATGATGATTGTCTGAGAAATTTTTCATCTGTGAATGAGAAGAAGAAATAATTACTACTTGCTTAGATTTGTGCGTCTAGGTATTTGAAATTGGATTTTCGGTGTGAAATCTCCTTTCATCTGGTAATTGCTCTTTATTGGACAACTTGTCATATGTGTTCTATTATTTATTGGTTCAGCAAATCCATATGTATGTGTTCATGTTTTTAAATGTATCTAAAATAGAATCTGTGCATTTTATTACTCACTGTTATTGCATAAAATTTACCGCATTCATAACATGGTTATGTATGAGTGTCAGTTGGCCTTAGGCATTTTCTGGTTAAAAGTGCATTTGGATAGTTGAATAGATTAAATTCATTGGAAATCTTAAAGGGAGCTGTACCTAAATTCAAAGGGGAACTAATTCAAAAGTTCACCCATTTGTTGCTTAACTTATTTGTTCTTTAAAGAAGGGTATAGAGTCAGAATAAAACATTTTTAGAATAAGGACAAATCTGTTAGCCAACAGTTAGTTTGTGGGAGTTACATTCCCGTATGGAGGTAGTTATCAAATAGTTAAAGGGAAGAGGCTTTTATAAAGCTAATGTAATGCATTGTAAATTCATTCAAAGACAATAATATATTATTTTATATTTTAATATTGCTATGCAATAATGGTGTAACTATCTGCATTTTGTCCTGCCATATTTCAATAGTGCACACACCTTGGAAAAAATGCTCCAATGCCTTGGAAAATTTTTCCAAAATTTTTCAAATTTTCAAAATTTCAAAATTTTTCAAATTTTCAAAATTTTCAAATTTTGATTTTGATTTGCCAAATGTGTTTACACTGCTTTCCTTGGTTCCTTTGCATCATTTTAGCCTTCAATCCATCACTTTGGCATCTGCTTCTAAATGATCCTTCCACAGTTTGGAGCCATTTTGGCTTTGCAAAATCTCCTTTCATTTGAGCCTTGGATTCATGTCCTTTGATATATCTTGTACCTGTAGGGTTAGCAAATAATAACAAGGTGACATGGTGCTTGGGAGGTGTGTTTAGGCATCTTTTAGGGTGTTTGTATTCATAGACAAAAAATTTCGTATGGGTAGAACATTAGGCTTTGTCTAGGGACCATAGTGTATACTTGTGGCATAGGAGAACCTCAGAATCTTTAGTTTATGGTGTAGATTAGTGTCTTATCAGTTGGGCAATAGAGTCAGTACATTTACCTAAAATCACCTAAAGGTGGAACTCTGGTACCTAACGGAACACGACGAATAAATGATACATAAAGGGGAAACACAATACTACATAACAAATACATTACTGAAAGGGGAAACATAATATGACATAAAAGGGAAGACCCCTTCTAACCCTGAGGAATGAAGTGCTTCAGAAATTGCCCACTATAGGGCAAGGTCAATGGTGTTGTCTTTGCAGAACTCACGAATCTTGAAAGGTCCAAGCCACAAGGAGTCTAATTTGCCATGCATTCCTTTAGTCTCGTGTCTCTTATCCCATAGTAGAACAAGATCACCAATGCCAAAGCTGCGTTGATGAGCCTTTTTATCAAAGATCTTTTTTACCCACTCTTGATGATAAGTGATTTTTTCAACCACTTCTGATCTTTCTTCTTCAAGATTTGATAGATAATTGAGGGTAAGTGCAAGAAGATGGGGGGCCAAAAAGGGGTCTTAAGTGACCACTTTTTTGTTTTGTTTTTGTTTTTATTTTTGTTTTTATTTATTTATTTATTTTTCTGAAATCAACAAATGCTGGCCTTGGATGAGAAATTAAGCATAGTTACACTCAAAATTTTAAGATGCAATAAAAAAATGTTTGCAGTGCTCTGAGACTACTTTCTAAACTACTAAGTTTTTTTGAAAATGGTATAGATTAAGGAGTTCAAAAGAGGGAACCACAGAAATTGGTGTTATTTGTATCAAAAAAATAACATAGCATGTTTTGTGGCTCTCTCAAAAGGTTAACTTTTTTTGGTATTTTTAAAATCACTTCAGTGAGAAATTAGCTAACATGTAGTTTATGCCCGATTTTTCTGATAATTTTTTAATGAATATTTGATTTTTACTAATTTTCAAAGTGGACACATCCTAAAAAATAGAATTTTGGCCATGCTACCCCTATAAATTTTGAAAACTAATTGAAAATCATTTTTTTTGAATATGTGTAGAATGAAGTCTAGTTTTTAAAAATGTATTTTTTTTGAAATTTCAATGAATGGTTAATTTACAATGAAAAAAAGACTAAACACTGGTTTTTGCCCAAAAAAGGACACACAAACAAAAGAAATTAAAGATGAAAGGCTAAACATTGTCAAAATGTGAAAAAAATTACATCGTTAAATAGCTAAGAGAAAGCCTAACATTACCCAAGTGTTCGATTTGTTTGACCTTGAAACACATGCAAATCTAAGGGTTAGCACGAATGAAATTATGTGAAATCCTGTAGAATATGCAAAAACATGTCTTTGGATGCTGGGAAGGCACTCCAAGCCTTTGGGTTGGAAATCTAAAGTAGATCCCAAGCCTAAGGCTTGGGATTCCCAAAGAAAAATATAATGCAAGCATGTTATAATGCGCTTGTGTTATGTTTTGTTTTGCATTTTTTCCTTTTCGCAAAAGTTTGCCTGATGTTTGTCATGTTTGACATAATGCGAGCGCATTATAGTGCGCTCGTTTTATGTCTCCTTTGGAATGTTTAATGTTCAAGGTTATTAAGCATGTATGTATGTATACTTGTATGTATGTATGTGTACTTATATGTATGTATGTATGTATGCTTGCTTGCTTGTATGTATGCTTGTATGTATATATGTATGCTTGTATGTATGTATGTATGTATGGTTGTATGTATGTATGCATACTTGTATATATGTATATATGTATGCATGTTTGTATGTATGTATGTATGTATGTATGTTGAAGGTTTAGGGTTGAGGGCTTAGGGATAAGGAATTAGGGTTTAAGGTATAGTGTCAAGGGTTGAGGGTATAGGAATAGGGATAGTGTTTAGGGTTTAGGGTTGAGGGATTAGGGATTAGGGTTTAGGGTTGAGCGATTAAGGTTGAGGGTTGAGGGTTTAGGGATAGGGTTTAGAGTTTAGGGATAAGGGATTAGGGTTTAGGGCCTTGAGGGATTAGGGTTTAGTGTTGAGGCTTTAGGGATAACGTTTAGGGTTGAGGGTTGAGGGTTTAGGGATAGGGTTTAGAGTTTAAGGATAAGGGATTAGGGTTTAGGACCTTGAGGGATTAAAGTTTAGGGTTGAGGCGTTAGGGATAACATTTAGGGTTGATGGTTGAGGGATTAGGGTTAAGGTAGAGTGTTGAGGGTAGAGGGATTAGGGATAGGGTTTAGGGTTGAGGGATTAGGGTTTAGGGTTGATGGTTTAGGGATAAGGGATTAGGGTTTAAGGTATAGTGTCGAGGGTTGAGGGTTTAGGAATAGGGATAGTATCTAGGGTTTAGGGTTGATGGATTGGGGTTTAGGGTTTAGGATAAGGGATTAAGGTTGAGGGATTAGGGTTGAGGGTTTATAGTTTAGGGATAAGGGATTAGGGTTTAGGACCTTGAGGGATTAGGGTTTAGGGTTGAGGCTCTAGGGATAGCGATTAGGGTTGAGGGTTTAGGGATAAGGTTTAGAGTTTAGGGATAAGGTTTTAGGGTTTAGGACCTTGAGGGATTAGGGTTTAGGGTTGAGACTTTAGGGATAGAGTTTAGGGTTGAGGGTCAAGGGATTAGGGTTAAGGTAGAGTGTTTAGGGTAGAGGGATTAGGGATAGGGTTTAGGGTTGAAGGTTTAGGGATGAGGGATTAGGGTTTAGGGTTAAGGGTTTAGGGATAAGGGATTAG
Source organism: Cunninghamia lanceolata (assembly GCA_027924645.1). Taxonomy (NCBI): domain Eukaryota; kingdom Viridiplantae; phylum Streptophyta; class Pinopsida; order Cupressales; family Cupressaceae; genus Cunninghamia; species Cunninghamia lanceolata. The sequence continues at coordinate 8,980,410 of BSBN01000209.1, forward strand.
GGTTTAAGGTATAGTGTCAAGGGTTAAGCGTTTAGGAATATGTTAGTGTTTAGGGTTTAGGGTTGAGGGATTAGGATTCAGGGTTTAGGGATAAGAGATTAGGGTTGAGGGATTAAGGTTTAAGGTTGAGGGTTTAGGGTTTAGGGATAGGGTTTAGAGTTTAGGGATAAGGGAGACCTTGAAGGATTAGGTTATGTGCAGGATCATCGTGGGCCAAACAATGGAAATGGAAAAAAGAATTGCATCTTTACTTAGCCAAATTTGTGAATTTCCTAACTTTGACTTTCACAGGTATGTTAAAAATATCCGTTTTGGCTTGGATGCCAAACCAAAATGGATATCCATTCCAAAACGGATATCTATTTTGTGGGTCCCAAAATGGATATCCATTTTGGAACGAATATCCATTTTGGTTTTCCAGAAATGGATATCCATTTCCTGGAACTATAAATGGTTTTTTAAATTCTTTACATTGTGCATAGATAAACATGGAACTATAAAAAATAAAACTATAAAAAAGGTCACATAGATAAACGTGTGCATGCATGTTATGTAGGCTAAAGAAGCAAGATCATTGAGTGCTAGAGTAGAAGGTGCGAACCTAGAGGCTAGGGAGAACTTGATGATGAACAATGTTTTGTTGAAACTTGCATGAAAGGATGATGAACCATGGTTTAGAAAGAGTCTCTTCTGACTAAGTGCAAGTTTAGAGAAAAGTGTTGTAATCTAATCATTAATGGATGCACCACAAACACATTAGTATCGATAAAGATTATGCATAAGTTAGGGATGAAGATAGTCATACAAATCACACAATACAATCTCATGGATACAAAAGGGATAGTAACTCATGATGACATAGTAACATTAAGTTACATTCTACCTTGAAGGATATGCAAATAAGGTATGGTGTGATGTGATTTTGATGTACATGCCTTCCATGTGTTACTAGGAAATCCTTGGTAGTATGACTGATGCATTGTGCATAGGGGCACAAGAACACCTTCACCATCAAGAACCTGATGGGAAAATTTTGAGTTACTTCCCATGAAGGATAAGGATGAGTTCATGTAGAAGGCCAACATGTTTCTATAATCAAAATAAAAATTTCTCAAGGAGATAGAAGACTTGAAATACTACTATGCACAAGTAGTCAATCCCACATAGGAGTAGGTTGAGCCACAACTTAGAGGAGACAAGTTGTGATCCTACATGAGGAGTTCATAGATGTGATTTGTGAAGGAATTGTAGATGGATTTCCACCAATATGTAGCATCTGATACTTCTTGGATATGATTCTAAGTTCTAGTTTTCTGAACAAGCTTATACATGCCTTAAAAATGAGGTAGGAATTATTGTTTGTAATGATGGTTAAACTAGTGGGCATGGAGGTGATGAAGGATATCTACACCAAAAATCTATATTTTATAGATACATGGAATGCATTAGTAGAACCCTAGATGGGAGCTATAGTCTTATATGAGGAATAATTTGCATGAGGGATACCTATTCAAGAGTTAATAACTATCCATATTGTAGAGTTCTAGGAGGGAGAATATCATTAGAAAGTTACATTAAGGTGGACTTGGAGGATATTTTCATGTATAGAAAAGACATGATCCATGTTGGAGTAGAGGTATCACTAGCTAAGTTCGAACAAAGATGTACATATATTCATTGAAAGAGGTACCATCTACCAAAAACAAAGATAATTACATAAAACATTGGGTTTTATAAGCCATTGTGCATGCCAAATAGATTGTGGGAGGCACTATCTATATTTTGTCCTTGGATCTATGCACATAGAGGGGTAATGATTCCATCTTCATAGTGGTTTCCTAAATTTAACACTTCATTCCTTGTGTGTAGTTGAATGAGACATTCTAGATAGTGGATTATCCTTCAAGGAGATGTTTTGGTTGCATGGCTTGATATGGAGCATAACATCTAATCATGACATGAAGTTTCATAGCCAGTTTTAGCACAACCTATGGAATAAAGTAGGTACAAATCTTAATTATATCTCTATGTATCATCTACAAATGGATAGATAGACATAGGCTATTAATCAAAGTCTTGGAAATATACTTACATGTGTGGTAGGGGAAATTATTAGGTTGTGGAACTCTATGTTGGTGCAAGTAGAGTTTGTGTACAACAACTTGGTGAATTTATCATCAATGAAGGTTCTATTCCAAGTGGTGTATAGGACATTCACACAAGGTGTCATAAATTTGTTGGGAGTAAAAAAAAGGCAAGTGCAAAAGTGTAGAAGTTGAGGAAATTATGCAACATGTATGAGAGAGATTCATGCACAAGTCAAGGAGTAGATGGAGGAGAGTAGCACAACGTATATGTATTACACATAGATGATCATTATAAAGAGAATATTTACTCAAAGTGTGAGTTAGTCATGGAACATTTAAGAAAAGTAGTTACCTAGAGGAACCTACAATAAGTTAAATCTAAAGAAATTCAGTCCATGCTACATTATATGTAGATTTTCTAAGAACACATATGAGATATATTAGGACTAGGGATGATATTCACCTTGCAATTGATTTAGACTATTGCAATTTATTTAATAGTCTGAAACTAATTATGTGTACAACTCCAAGGATCATGAAAAGGGGAAAATTGGACTTAAACATGAGTCCATACATTCTCTAGGTGACTTAGAATATGTTTGTAAGGGGTATAATGTGGAGGGAAGAAAATGTGTAAGGAATGATTGGAAACTTAGCACAAAGTGGAGGGTAATCTATTAAAAATTATGACAATGTAAGATGTGTAAGAAACATATTTGACATTGTAAGAGGTGTAAGAAATAATATATATGATGACATGTAAGAAGTTGGTTGTCATTTTTGGACTTGGGGAGTTGTTATTTTGTCCTTTAGTGAGTTGCTTTTGTCCTCTAGTGAAGTTGTATAAACAAGTTCATGAGAAAGGTCTTGAAGCTTCTAGAAAGATACTTGTAACTCCCACACACATATCATGAGGTATCATTTGCATGTTGAGTACTTGGCTCATGGTTTGAGTCCATTGTATTGGAAACCACAAATTGGATTACATTTACCTATATATTGGAGGCATGGGATAGTAGTTTGTATGGTATTATAGGTTATGTTGCTATGCTACCAGAATTTTGTTGGACTAAAGGGGAAGTGGTGTTAATGTACTCTATATTTGAGATTAATACAAGATTGTAATCTCTTTGGTGGTGGGATTTTATACATATTGTATCTCCCTATTGGTCCTCTATCTCTCTCTAAACCCTAAACCCTAAACCTTTAAACCTTAACCCCTAACCCCAAAACCATAAACCCTAAACCATAAATAATGCCTCTAAACCCAAGCAACCCTAAACCTCTATCTCCCTATCTCTCCCTATCTCCCTATCTCTATCATCCCTCTACCTCTCAATCTCTCTCTGTCTCTGGACATGTCTCTCACTCTCTATCTCCTTATCTCTCCCCTGTGTCTCCTCTAGATCTCTCCCAATCTCTATCAGTCCCCTCTCTCTATCTCTCTTTAAACCCTAAACCCTAAACCTCTAAACCCTAAATAATTCCCCTAAACCCTAACCCCTAACCCCTAAACCCTAAACTTGAGCAATGCTAAACTCATAAACCCTAAACAATGCCCTTAAACCCTAACCCCTAACCCCAAGCAACCCCTCTCTCTCTCTCTGGTTATATGGTTCAACTATTGAACAATGATAAAATGTAATGTGGTAGGATGTGGCAAGTTTTAGATGTTACGATATAGCATGGAGATATGTCTACATGCGGTGATGCTATGGAAATTTAACCATGAGTCATTTGAAGTACTCATAGCTACATACTTAATTGTGCTAGTAGAAGCATAAATAATAATGCATGTGGACTTGTAGCAAACTTGAAGTTCATATGGAACAATCTAGAGGCTTGGTTATTACGCTGAGAAGCGTTCTACACTCATAGCAAGGGCTGAAAGATTCAGATTCCTCTAAACAATTAAGATTCAGATTCCATGTAAGCAAAATTCATAAAACATGTAAATAAATAAATTCGTGGAAGCCAAATGGATAGAAAAATAGAAAAACTTGGGCAGTTATAGAGTGAAATCTTTATCACGTTAAACAAAAAAATAAATAAATTGGTGGAAGCCAAATGGATAGAAAAATAGAAAAACTTAGGCAGTTATGAAATGAAATCTTTATTACGTTTGGAGAATATGAAAAGTCTTGCAACATAGTCTCTTTAAATTAACTCATGTGAGCATATCAAATATTCTAACTGCAAGTAATTTATAAATGCCAATAAATTGGAAGATATTTCTCGGCGTATTGTAGATATATTTTTTTAAATATAAATATACTAGTGTTAAGAGAATGTTCTATAATACTACAAGTTGAAAGAATTGGTTAGATGGTTGTATGTGTTACCACAAGCTTATGGGTGGTAGTGGTGGATATATAAGAATCTACATGAATACATTGACTATAGTTAGTAATTTAAACTATTGATATTTAATGTGTAATGTAATGTAATTTAAACTATTTATATTTATATTTAATGTGTAATTTAAACTATTTATATTTAATAGTTTAATGTGTAATGTAATTTAAACTATTTATATTTAAACTATTGATATTGATATTTAATGTGTAATGTAATTTAAACTATTTATATTTAATGTGTAATGTTAAACTAAAAAACAATGAAAATAATTGGGTAAAGAAAAATGGATATTCTTTTCTGAAAACATAAAAAGGGAAAAAAGAGGTCACATTTTGCAAACTTGCGACTTGCAAAATGTAGACCTGTCACAAAACAAATATCAGAGCTCAGAATGGATATTTGATCCAAACAAGTTAGTAAATTTGCATTTTTTTGTTTGTTTTGTATATTCAAGCAAGTTTTTATGGTTTTTATGCTAAATAGGTATGTTTTATATTTTAAATAGGTAAAATGGATGAACAAAATGAAAACCCAAACCCTCCACCACCAAACCTTCCCCCTCCAACAATCGAAGAGAAAATTCAAAGAAACATTGATCAATTAAGTAGGATTGTAGAAATGTATCGCCACCACCCTCGATTGTCTACAATGGCATCGAATTTAGAGGGAATTATTAGTCATGTTCGAACCCTGTCAAGCCAACACGAATCATTTAGGCAATGGCAAGAAACCAAGAAGGCAGAATATGCTAACAGTTTATCATATGATCAAGTGAAAGATTTAGACATTACAAAAGCTATGTTAGCCCAACATTTTGTCAATCCTAAAAATGGTTTGCATGTTGATGTTCATAAGCCCAAGTATTCAATCAAATGGTGAACATATGAGGGCATTAGTCAAAATTTTTGGGATCGTTGGTGGATGGTTTTTGATAAACCACCCAAAAAAAATTTAGATGTACCTTTGTATCTTCATCGTAAACTCTATGCCAAGTTCGTCATTGGCCACCATGTAACTAATTATTTTGATTTTAAAGAGTTTCAAGGTGTAGGTAAGGGAATGCCTCAAGATAGACCTGGGGAAATGAGACAAGTACAAGGTCCCTATATTCCCCCTCCTTCTATCCCTTCTCCACCCCCAATTCAACACCCATACATTGTTGTGAATGCAAAACAACAGGGCCTTAGTGCAATACACTCTTTGACCGAGCACTTGATTATACAGACTTCTTAGTTTGCAAAACCACATGATGTTAGCGATGATATTGGATCACCTAATTTTACTAGACCCTCCTCATCCACACATGTTTGTGTGCCCCATCATTGCATTTCTATTGTTACAAATCTGTTGTTACAAAATTAGAGATATATATGAAATGTTGACATACCAATGGAGGTGACAAATGCAATATGTTTGATTAAATTACCGATTTGGGTCTTCAATAGTCTCTGACTTCAAACTGACCCTTGTATATATATATATATATTATCCTGATATGATTCACTATCCAGATCAAGGTATCAAAGATCAAACTCACTCAATCAATCCTTGGCTAAAGTCTTAACACCTCAAACAAAGTGATTTTCTTCATAGTCTTCCATTATGCCTTGTAGGATAGTAAAAGGGGTATTTTTGACATAATTTGAAGGAAACAACTCAAACCAATGAACTAAAAATTGTTTTGGATACCCATTATCCTCTTACACAACATACTTCAAATGTAGATGGGGGTGTTTTGTAACACAAGGGTCAAAATAGGACTGTTACGCTGCAATTTAGGCCTAATTAGCCCAGTTTAACTAGGTCACTATATGGTTTTCACACTCTAAGGGTTAAATATACATAACAATGGCTCAGACACATCATTTGACATCTATCAAACCCCTTCCAAGAAAATTCAATCACCACTTATGACCTTGGTTGAGTAGTGTTGTTTTCAAACCTTAACACATGGCTGTCCAAAACTGTCCTTTACGACTGTCCTAAAACAACATTGTGTATATGGTCATAAAAGCCATCAAACTTTGAGAATAACTTGTCATTGGATAAGGAGTTGAAGGATAAAGTTTGTAGGTCTCTCCTTATGAAAACTAGGGTCTTTGCCGGTACATTGTTCCCTAAGTGCAAAGTCACTTAAGATCTTAAGAGCAAAAACCTTGCCGGGTGCCATATCTTTTGTTCTATTTGTCATGGGGTCAAACAAACTACACCAATGTGTCAGGGTGGGTGGGTAAATTCTATGGGAGGTCTCATTTTGTGTGCCAAGTGCCTCAATCGTTTGAGACAACAGGCTACCGGTAAAGTCCCTTAAGATCCCTAAGACGAAAAAATTGCCAAACTTTGAATTCGTGGCAGCTGGGAACATTTTGTTTAGACCTAAAGGTGCATGTGAGGTCCATCTACAATAACCTCTCTCAGTTTCATTCAACTCCTGTACATTTGACCACGTCAAAATCAAACGCATTCTTGCAAAATGCTTTAGTTTGATGCAGTGGAAAGGTGCTAGGAGTGACATTTTGCATTCCATAGTTCGTGGGGCCGAATGGACTATGCCAACATGTCAGGGTGGGTGGGTAAATGCCAAGGGAGGTCTATTTTCATGCACCAAGTATCCCAATCATTCCATGCAACAAGCTACCGACAAAGTCCCTTAAGATCCCTAAGACGAAAAAACTGCCAAACTTTGATGAGGTAGTTCTCAGAATTCATGGAAAATGGGAACATTTCATTTTGACCTATAGGTGCATAATAACCTCTCTCAGTTTCATTCAAATCCTATCCTTTTGATCGTGCCAAAATCAAACGCATTCTTGCAAAATGCTTTAGTTTCATGTAGTAGAAAGGTGCTAGGAGTGACATTTTGCATTCCATAGATTGTGGTGTCGAACAAACTATGCCAACACATTAGGGTGGGTGGGTAAATACCAAGGGAGGTCTCATTTCATGCACTAAGCATCCCAGTCATTCTGGGAAATAAGCTACCGACAAAGTCCCTTAAGATCCCTAATGCCAAACTTTGATGGAGTAGTTCTCAGAATTTGTGGTAGTTGGGAATGTTTAGTTTGAACCTACAGGTGCATGTGGGGTCTGCCTACAATAACCTCTCTAAATTTTTTTCAAATCCTATCCATTTGACTGTGCTAAAATCAAACACATTCTTGCAAAATGCTTCAGTTTGATGCAGTGGAAAGGTGCTAGGAGTGACATTTTGCATTCCATAGCTTGTGGGGCCAAACGGACTGCGCCAACACATTGGGGTGGGTGGGTAAATGCTAGGAGAGGTCTTGTTTCATGTGCCAAACATCCTAGTCATTCTGGGCAACTGGCTACTAGCAAAGTCCCTTAAGATCCCTAAGACAAAAAAATTGCCAAACTTTGATGGAGCAGTTCTTAGAATTTCTGGTAGCTGAGAATATTTCATTTAGACCTAAAGGTGCATGTGGGGTCTGCCTACAATAACCTCTCTTGGTTTCATTCAACTCCTGTCCATTTGACCATGCTGAAATCAAACACATTCTTGCAAAATGCTTCAATTCCATGTAGTGGAAAGGTTGCCAGGTGCCATATTTTTTGTTCTGCTCATCGCGGGGCCAAACCGGCTGCACCAACACATAGGGGTGGATGGGTAAATGCTAGGGGAGGTCTCGTTTTGTGTGTCAAGTGTCCCAGTCGTTCTAGGCTGTAAGCTACCGATAAAGTAAAAAGTTGCTAACACTGAAATTTGTGTTTCAAAGGTCATGGGGCTGAAACGATTGTGCCAACACATTTGAGTAGGTGGGTAAATGCTAGGGGAGGTTTCATTTCATGCACCAAGTGTCTCAGTTGTTTTGGATTGCAAGCTACTAGTAAACTCAAAAGGTGCTAGGAGTGACATTTTGCATTCCATATCTTGTGGGGCTGAATGGACTATGCCAACACATTGGGGTGGGTAGGTAAATGCCAGGGAAGGTCTCATTTTGTGTGCCAAGTGCCCCAATCGTTCAGGGCAGCAAGCTACCGGCAAAATCCCTTAAGATCCCTAAGATGAAAAAACTGCCAAACTTTGATGGAGCAGTTCTTGGAATTCATGGTAACTAGGAATGTTTTGTTTGGACCTATAGGTGCATGTGGGGTCTGTCTACAATAACCTCTCTCAGTTTCGTTCAACTCCTGTCTGTTTGACCCTACCGAAATCAAATACATTCTTGCAAAATGCTTCAATTCCATGCAGTGGAAAGGTTGCCATGTGCCATATTTTTTGTTCTGCCTATCATGGAGCCAAACCGCCTGTTGGTTATTTCCCTGACTGGATGCTCTTTTCCAGATCTCCCTACAACGTAGCCATCAGTGATCAACAGGATCTCTGGGCCAGGGGCCAACAGTGTAGGAGATAGACTCTATTTTTATCTCCTCTTCTTCTTCAGGCTCTGTAAAACCTAGGGGGGTATTCCCTATTCAACATCCATGAGAATATGTTTGTGGGTTGGCTTGGGATGTTGATACAAAGCAGATAAATCTTCCTGTGTGAAGACCAAAACTATGAGATAAGTGCAAAGGGGCTAGCTTTGGGCTTACGTTCAGTTGTGAATCAAAGGATCTTGGTCCTAAACTACTTCTAAGGTCCTAATGGTTTGATTTGGAAGTATGAGTTTGATTTATGTGTTTGGATGCCAAAGTAGGATTTGGTATATAATTTCAATGTAAAGCTAGATTGGTGCCTATCCAGGGCTTGGAGTCAGTAGACATACACCTATGAATGATCAGCATGAACACTAAAACTGGATTTCAAGGGGATGTTGTGGTATCTGCCTTATAAATACCTCCCAGAACAGAGTGTTAAGTCATCTCTACTTATGGCATCCCTATCGCAGTATATCTTTCCCAACACTTAATCAGAAAATAATTTAATCTACCCCTTGAGCAGAAGTTGAAAGATCAACCATTCAATACAGGAATTCTATATTCTAGAATACAAGACATCCCTTAGATATCTAGATTCAGAAGAAGGATACATGCAATATTGGAGACAGAATAACAAAACACATGCAAATACAACATTACTCATATAAAACCAATCATGAAATCAGTAAATTCATGCATGAGACATACAACAAGAGATACATAAACTCACAAGGTCACCTGCACAGAGCAACCAGAACCAGTTGTATCTTATTACAGAGCCAGATATGTCCATTTTTTAACAACCTTGAAAATGAGAAACACAACCTGCTATATACAACAAGGAAGGTCCTCAGCATTAATTACATGGCAGATGAAAATTTGCCAGATACAGTACATTGAGAAAATGGCGCTCATCGCATTGAATGCAATAGGTGGAAGAGGGGATAGGAAGAGATCTTGAGCCCTGCACCGCTGCCTAGGGATTCACATCTTTAGTCAGGTACTAGATCCGTCACACCATCGCCCATACCTCTGCAACAACCGCCATTAATGGCACACCAACTCGCGGCCTTGGGAAAAACATCATACTGTGCATCGTAACTATTTCCTGCCAAGATTCATCATCCTGATATTTCAAATCATGTAGGATCTAATTATCCCACATGCACCCCGCGGTGACCTCCTCAACACTTTATATACTGGGCCGGTTACATATATAATGTCGGTGATTTTGCTCCCGACGATGCTAGCATAAATCTCATCATCATCATCATCCTGCAGCATGATATCCTGTTACTCGAAACATCACCCTGACGTCAACATCATCATCCTGATGACCAACCTTACCTTCGTGTGAGATATCATCCTGATATTCACCTTCATTGGCACAACCTAATGCATCAAAGGAAGATCCTCCTGCTTAGCCGATACCAAATGTCTGGCCGATGAACATCCTGCATGTCCACAAAAATTCTGATGACATCATCGTCATATTCGCAACATCGGGGGATCTCCATAAAATGACTGATGTTAAAATATGAACCCCCCAGACCTTGATGACATCACCATCATGTCGGCATCAGGATGATATTCGAAAGATAACCAGATATTTGGAAATATCATCCTGATGCACAAATATCATGCAGCACTGTAGCTTCATGGAACATCAGGGTGATGTTTGAATGTCACCTAATATTTGGAAATATCACCCCTTCCTTAGAAAATGATGAAGCCACGAGACAGCCAATATCACCTTGATGCATGAATTACGTCAGCAACATCCTGGTGTAAAACAAACATAAGGTGATAAAATAACATCAGGGTGATCTTAACAAAGATCACCCGATATTCAAATGTGATGACCCTCCAGAACATCAGGTCATACTTAGAAATTTCTTAGCACCAACATCAGGATGATCTTGACCAAGATCACCCGATGTTAAATATCACCCTGCACACGAAAGTCAGGTTAGCAAAACATGATGATCCCACAGGATAGCCGATCAAGATGAGAAATGACCCTCACAGAAATATCTGGGTGACAATCAGAAATATGATGATGATGACAACCCCCTACTTCAGAATATCATGATGATGCTGAAAAACATTGAGGGTCCAACACTTAGGAAATTTTTTGGATTTCTAGGGAGGTGCACATCCTCAAACTCTAAACATAAATTATTACCAACATAGGCTCCGATTGGGGATGTGTAGGTGCAAGACTGCAGCGAGAACCAGACTTCTCCGGGGCCGACCAGATAAAACCAAAAATTCAAAATAGGACCGACCACACAAGGTATGTACAAAATATTTACAACTATTTTATATTGTGCACACAAGTTACTCATTTATCTGAAAAAGGTTTTAAGGAATTTGTTGTGCACCATCGATTCCATTAGTTCACCATTTAGGGCTTGGAGAAAGTAGGAGTCTCCTCCATAGATATTGCTAATTTGATATGGGCCTGTCCATAAGGGTTCAAATTTGCCATGTTTACCCTTATCCTGGTTCCTTGCATTCCACATAAGGACCATATCACCTATCTAAAAACCTCTCTCTGTAACCCTTTTATCAAACAGATACTTCATCTTTTGTTGTTTCTTGATATTTATTTTTTGTGCCTCTACCTTGATTTCATCTAGCTCAACCAGCTGATTGATCCTTTCAGTCATTGAATCATTAGCCTCCCCATCATTCTCTTGTATGAACTTGTAAACTGGTAGGAGATTGTTTATAGGCAGCCTGACTTTTGCACCATACACCAATTCAAAAGGTGACCTTCCAATAGCTTTTTTCACTGTCACCCTGTCAGCCCATAATGCCAACTTTAACTTTGAATCCCAAGCTCTGTTGTTCTTATCCACCATCCTCTTGATGATTTTCATGAGGCTTTTATTGCTTGACTCTGCTTGACCATTTCCCTGTGGGTGGTATGGTGATGCATATGATAAATTTATCCCATACTTGTTGCAAAAATCAAGAAATTCACTAGATCTGAAGCACATTGCATTATCTGTAATTAGCTTGACTGGTACTCTAAACCTGATAATAATATTCTCTAGGATAAAATCCATCACTATCTTACTTGTAGCTCTTTTAGTTGGAATAGCCTCAATCCATTTAGTGAAGTAGTCAGTGGCAACCAGAATCCAACTATGTCCTCCACTGGATTTCTCTAGAATTTCCCCCATGAAGTCAATTCCCCATTGTTGAAATGGAGCTTCCACAGTTATAGTCTTGAGGGGCAATGCACCATCATATCTTAGCTTCCCTGAGAACCTTTGGCAAGGGTCACACTTTCTTATCATTCTGTGTGCATCTGAGAAAAGAGTTGGCCACCAGTAACCAGCTCTGAGGACTTTGTGGGATGTTGTATAAGCAGGATAATGTCCACCACACACTCCATGGTGCATGTCATTTAGAATGTCCTTAGCCTGGTTTTCATCCACACATTTGAGTAATACACCATCATGATTTCTCCAATACAGTTCTCCTTGAACAATGATGTATTTAATATCTTGTAGCTTCAAATTTCTTTTCTGAATATCACTGAGGTGGGAAGGACAGTTCAAGTTTTGCAAATAATATACTATGTCCTTGTACCACTCAGATTCTAGCATATTTATAACTTCATTGTGCACTTCATTCACTTGGCATGCCTCTAAGTTTGACTCTGCCATCAATTTTGCTAAGCCTTGTCCTCTTACCAATTAAGTAATCTGTATTTTAATATTGAACTCTTGCAATTCGTTTATCCATCTGCACCTTCTTCTAGTCACCTCCTGCTGAGTGAAGATATCCTTGACTACTGCATGAGGTACATATGCAATTATCTGGGATCCTACCAGATATGGCCTGAAACTCTTGACTGCTCTGACTAGTGCATATGCTTGCTTCTCCATGATGTCATACTTCAATTCAGCAGCCTGCAAGGACATACTGAACAAAGCTATGGGTTGCTCAAAACCATCATCATTTTTCTGTAGTAAACATGCAGCAATAGTGTGGAAAGAAGCAAATGAAAACAATTGAAATGGCTTGGAAAAATCAGGAGATTTCAGCATAGGAGCCATCTTGATTGCTTCCTTGATGTCATGAAAAGACCTACTTGCTTCACCTTCCCAATTGACAGTCTCACCCTTCTTCAGCATTTTAGAAATGTTCCTTATGGTTTCTGCAAAGTTGGGAACAAATCTTCTAACAAAATTTATTTGTCCAAAGAAGGACTGGATTCCTTTTACTATTTTTGGCATCTGGATCTTGTCAATTGCAGCAACCCTCTCAGGATCTATCCTTATTCCATCTTTGGAAACAATGTGCCCCAAGAGTTTCCCTTCTACTACCCCAAAGGCACACTTCTTTGGATTTAGAGAAATGCCATACTCTAGTGCCCTAATGAAAATCTGCTCCAAGTGTATACAATGTTGTTCTTCCTTCTTAGAATAGGCAGTCAGATCATCCTGATATACATCTAGAATTGAGTCAATCAACCCTGCAAAAGCAACATCCATTGCTTTTTGAAATGTAGCACCTGCATTTGTTAGTCCAAATGGCATCCTCACATACACATAAGTTCCCCATGGAGTGGTGAAGGCAGTCTTGTATTGTTCTGATTCCTTTACCTTCACCCGATTGTATCTTGAAAATCCATCCATCATGGATAAGAGCTCACAACCAGTCACCTTCTATAACATAGCTTCCATATTAGGCAATGGGTAATTATCCTTTAAGGAGGATACATTCAAATTTCTAAAGTCAACACAAAGCCTAATATCACCATTCTTTTTTCTAACTGGGACAAGGTTAGACACCCAAGTTGAATGTCTAATAAGCACAATGATTCCAGATTCCCTAAGCTTCTTGAGTTCTTCTTGCATTTTTGGAGCTAAGGTAGGATTAATAGGCCTTTGCTTTTGTCTAAATGGCTTAGCTCCAGGCTTCAAAGGGATCTCATACTGGAATAGGTCTTCTCTATAAGCTTTGAGGTCCTCATATGACCAAGCAAAAACATGTTTATACTTTTTTAGCAATGCTATTAGCATGCTCCTGATGTGTGGTTTGAGCTGTTTGCCAATGTATACCTTCTTGGGGGCCTGAGATGTCCCTAAATTTATCTCTTCTAAGTCATCTTTATTTGTTGGAGATGTCTTTGTGACCAATTGGTCTCTATTGTTAAAAGCTCTTTCTAAAGCTACCAACCCTCTAGGGATTTTGTTAGTCCTCAGCTGAATTACTTCTTTCCCCATAAGAGTTTCTTTTCCATCTACAATTTCTACAAAGTTTTGAAAATCAATTTCTTGGTTCTCATATTCATCTATGCAGTGCAAAAATCTTAACAAGTCCTTATCATCATCAAACACTTGCCAACTGCATATATTTTATGGTACTGCAGGTCTGATTTTCACCTCAACATTTGTAACATCTGATAGAGTGATGTCATCTGGTCTTATTGCTACATTGGCTAAGAAATCAGCCATGACATTTTTTGATCTCTCTACCCAGCCTATTGAAAATGCATCAAATAGTTCAGTGGTATCCCAGACAGCATGCTTGCATTGTTTTAATCTTTTGTTCTTTGAAGCATACCTATCTCTAACTTGGGTAATAATTAACTCAGAATCCCCAAATACCCTTAACATCTTAATTCCATGTTTGAGAGCCATATTTAAGCCTAAGAGTAAGGCTTCATACTCTGCAATGTTGTTTGTGCAAGCAAATCTTAGCAAGAAGGAGAATTTTAGGAGCTTACCAGATGGAGATAGGAATACAACTCCAGCTCCAGATCCTTCCTTTGCACAAGCTCCATCAAAATACATGGTCCACAAACCCTGCTGGTCCAACTCTTGAATGCAAAGGTCTTCCTTTTGGTTTTCTTGATCACTTGAGACAACTCTGAAATTCTCACAGTCAGTGTCTACAAAACAGATGTGTTCTTCTGAATCTTGATCTTCAACTGACTCTTGTGATCTTTCTTCTCTAGTCAGCTTGACATCTTTGCCATTCATTGGGATCATGGCATATGATAGCTCCAGTTGCATACTTCCCCCAATCAGTGCTGCCCATCTCCTTGATAATAGCATACCATATTGTGGCTTTATGTCAACCACTGTTATATTCATTTTGTAGGTCTTTTCAGGATATGCTGCCAGTCTGAAATCCACATCCTTTATGATTCCAATGACTAGTACCTCTCTAGCATCCATGGCATAGCATTTTCCACATGCCTTGTCTATTTTTAATCTTGCTTGTTGCATAATGGCTAGAGGCATGATGTTTGTTGAGGCTCCTAAGTCAAGCATACAATTCCTGATTATTTTCCCATTGATAACAAGGGAGACATAGAATGGTTCCACTTGTGAAGGACATTTAGTCATGGTCACCCCCAGATATACTTCAAGGACTTCATCCTCTTCATTGCACAAGGCCTGCTTCTTACCTTGGGCTTCATCATTTTGCTTAGCTTGACAAGGCACTCCAGAAATTAGTGATACTGTCCTATTCCTGATTTCATCAACCTTCATCAGTTCCATCAATGGGACAGAAACCTTTACCTAAGAGAGGACTTGAGTTATATCAAAGGGAGCATAATTTTGTACCACAATTGTAACTTGTGTTGTGGCTTTGTTTTTATCCTGAGATGATCTAGCTTTTATCTTCATAGTCCCCTGATAATCATTTTTGATTTGGGAACTCTTGTTTTGATCTTCAACATGGGGAATTCTATTTTCTGGTCCTTGAGATTCATGACCTGTTTTCTGCTTAAAATTTTGCTTGTTATTTCCCACTGTTTCTTTTGTGGTTCAACCCCTTTATGACTATGCACTGGCTGACTTGTGAAAGTACTCTCTAGTTGGTGTGAGTTACTTACCTGAGCTTTGCCTCTAAGGTTATAGTTGCCCCTAACTTGGGCCACTGCCACAGCTGTGAGAGCTCTAATCTCTTCATCAGAAGGTCTCTGCAGGTTATTCAGGAAGTTGTGTGAACCCTAAGCATACACATAATTATCTTCATTATCTTCATCATAGAAAACCTGTTGACAGGCCTGAATCTCATTATCTGTACTCTCATCTGCATCATGAGGAGGGTGCCCACTGCTTATGGACAGCATATTAACATCATCATCCTGTACATAATGTGGCTCATTGCATTCATTACAGGACACAACATTATCATACAAAGATTAAGCAATCATGCATTGTGATTGTGAATGAGGCATCTGACAGATTATGCACCAAGGAGTATCATCAGCAATATTTATAGCTTTCTTCAAAGGATCAGGAGTCTCTTTGACATGTTGAGCTCTTTGATTTGTGTTGTTACGTGGAAATACAGGTTTACTATTATGCCAGTTGGTATTATATGGCATATCATGCAATGATGGCCTTTTTTCCTACCTTTGGTAAACTTGCCTATCAGGACCTATCCCTTTTTCACATCTAGCCAGTCTATAGCTCAGGTCCTTAACAACATTTGCCAGTTTATCTGTAATGTCCCATTTTTTTGGTGCATAGATATTCGTGCACAATGTGCTTGTTTACAGTCTCTTGGAGGCTATCCGACATGTTTGGGAAGAACTCCAATGTTTTTGGAGTGGTCTTGATTCAATCTGCAGAACAATTATTTGGGTTTTCCTTGTGTAAATGGATTATTCCTCATGGCTTTGAGCTCAGTTGATGTTCCGGGTAACAGTGTTGGTTTCTGAAGTTTGATCGGGCTTCTAATTTGCTCTCCAAGATTCTTGGAGGAATTTTCTATTTTTGGAAAGTCATCCAGAAGGCATCGTTGCTCATCCCAAACCTTATAGAGCATATTGGTTCAGTTTATTTGGCATTCGGAGGCCGTTTGGGATTTTTCGCAAAATTTAATATTTAATGAGCTATTTTAATTATATTTTTCACTTAAGTTCCTAAGGGTGAAAAATAATTAAAATATTATTAAGTGTTATAGCTCATTTGAAAGGGGAAAACATATTCTTTTATGTAGGCACAGAAAAGTGAGCACTTAAGTGGAGGAAAAAAGAAATAATTTAATTTAGAAAGAAAATGTTATTATTTTCAAGAAATAATTCATTTCCTTTGTAACTCCTCCAGTGCCTTATAAAAGAGAATGAGCTCTCATTTGGAGGGGGATGCTTTTGATATTGATTGTATTTGTAGATGGATTGAACCTGTGAGTTCTTCCATATTCTCTTGAGGACGAAAACCCTCTTGTAGGATGCTCTTGAGGACGAAACCCTCTAGAGATTAATGGTGATTTCATGCAGGAATCACATGGAGCTTTCATGGATTCATGAAGTTTTGTAATGCTTTGGTGTGGTGATGTTTTGTAATGATTTTGGAGTGAATTTGATGTAATGTTTTCCAGATTTTCTTTGAATATTGAAACAATGATATTTCCCTAGATGGCCGTACATGCTTGGCCGTACCAGCAGGGTGATGATCTGAAGTTTTGGAGTTTTGATGATAGCATATGTTTGATATTATTTATCAATGTTTTCCTTATGTCTTGGCGTCCCTTATACAGGAGATTTCCATTGAAATAAATGCTGATTTAAGTCTGTGTGAAGTAGACTGTACCAGCATAGTCCGTACCATGAAGGGTACAATTTGTTGTGAAAGTATAATCTTTATCTCTTGGGGCATTTTATAGGTTGCAAATTCATTGTTTGGGGTTGGTGCCCATGTGCAGAGTTAATTCATTGAATGTTGAGCATTATTTGTGGTGTTTTGAAGACTTCCGTACTCTACAGGCTGTACCACCCTGTATAGAAATTCAACTGATTTTCTAATGCTGTTTGTGCTCTTTTTAGACTGATTTTTGCTTACAATATTAATGTTGGGAGGTTATGAATAAGTCTGAGGCAGTTTGATGAAAGTCTGAGTCATTTCCTACATGTATGAGAAGATGGATCTGCTCATGGCTACCGTACAGCAGGGCTATGACTGGTTCTAATTTCACGAGTGCTCAGCTGAGTTTCTTTAGGGTGTTTTCTAAGTTGAAGATACTAATATCTGATGTCTATTGTTTTTGGGAGCATAAACCACTAATCATTGATGTTCTCGGTGAAGTTCTTCTTACAGGCCTCAGTACAACAAAGGGATAACAGTCTGAAACAGTGATTACAGTGACAGCAGTACATCCTTCATAATCACAGAATCGGTATGGTGTATTGAGCAAGCATGCTCATACTTGTGCAGGGTCTTCTGGGAGGCAGTACAGCATAAGGGCAGTCTGATTTCAGTAATGCAGTCTGATCAGCAAGGGTATAACTCAGTATATCAGCATGGGTCAAGTTAATGTCATGTGTGCTGAAGCTATTGTTGTGCAGGGCAGAATCTCATTGATCTCCAAAGCTTCAAAGTTGATAAGATTAGGCCCTAATCAATAATTCTGATTTATATTACATTTGATTTCATTGTAATAATTCTTTCCTATGCAAATACATACATTAACCCCTGGATGGTTCAACCGCCAGTGTGGAGGAATAAACATTGTTATTTCCCTTTACCACCCACTGAACAAGTGGAGTATTCCCACTGCACAAGTGGATGCCTGCATATGCAGATGAATGTTTAGTTGTTTGCACAATGTTTAATTTGTAATCTAAAGCACATTATGCTCTCACCTTGCCCGAATTGGGATCTTGGTAATCAGAAGTGCGGAGGAGTTTAGTTGTGCTAACACTGTTTAACATTGTTCTATATTTTGGAAAAAATATTTGGGGTTGTATACTACAGTGGTATCAGAGCTGGTATGTTCTTGCCAGCCTGTTGGGGAGTTAATTTGTTGCAGATCTTTCAGTTGAGCGAGTCAGTTTTCAGCCTTGCATGTGAGTGATCAGCACTTGCATTTGTGTTCAGAGTTGGGCAGTTGATGATTCTAAGCAGTGTTGAAAGATCATGGCATCTCTTATGTGGAAAAGAAGAGAGACAGATGTCCTGGATGAATTAGAAAGAGTTGTTCAAGAGAAGTTGGATCGAAGGAAATATCATCATGAGGCCACTAAGATTATTGATGAGTACGAAGAACTACCAGATGACTATAAGCAGCAACTCCCTTGGAATGCTTTCTTGAAAATCATCAAAGAGGGTAATCCAGATAAAAAGGGATTTGTAGAATACATTCAAAGGATAAGGAATGAAGAGGAGATGAAGGAAATGTCCTTGTGCAAGCCTGAGTTAACTACTTCAAAGGCAAGGACCAAGAACTTTTCTAAGTATTCACTTTCCAGCCCATCAAACAAGAAGCCTCTTATTTCAAGGAAGAAAGAGGTCAGCAAGAATGAGCTCAGGAGAAGAAGTCTTTGTTTCATATGCAAAGATTCATGGGAGCCTAATCATCATTGCAAGAACAAAGACACTGAACCAGTAACTTTCGTCACATGTCCTTTCTTTCAGGATGATGTAGAAACAAATAAAAAGGGAGATGAAGTCCTGATATCTGAAATACATAAGATTGAGCCTCTGTATGATGAAGACAAAGTCATAAATCATGAGACATGCATAGAGGAGTTTGCTGATTTGGGGAAGGCTATAGTAGAAATTTATGAAGTTGAACCTTGCTTTGATGAAGAATGTGAGCCTAAGGTGTGGGACTTAGCAAGTCCTTCATTTGATGATGATCCTGAAGATGCCCCTACTTTTGAGGAGTTGAAGATGATCAATAGATTGCTAGACGGTGACTTTGCAAGTGAGCCTAAGAGCATTAAAGCAAAGTGTCTTGTCGAGGACATGGGAAACATTGAAATCATAAAAGATGAAAAGGTTGATGCTGCTGAAAATTTCAGAACAGCACCTAATGAAGAGCAATTCCACCATTCTAGTGATGGAAGTCTTGATTATGAGTGGGATTGTTCCATGCAAAGAGAAAAGCAGTTAGATTCCTCAAAGATCCTTGACGAAGAATGTGCTGATGAAAATTTAAAATCAGCCATTGGTGATGATTCAATGTTTGATTATGAGACTGCCTTTTCATTTGATCTAAGTGATGAAGAAAAAAATTCAACTCCTATGCAACTTGAAGAACTTAGTATCCTTGTAGAAGAGTCAGTTGTTGAGCATGTTGATGAAGAGTTTGTTGGAAGATTTGGATCAGCCTCAAAGGTCGGCTCAACATTGAATTTATGTGATGCTACTTCTTGTAGTCAAAGTAGCTATGAAGAGGATAGCTTTAAAGCAGCTGATTTCAAGGATCATGCTTCTAAGGATATGACAGAAAATTTATTGTGTGCAGCTGATTTGAATTTTAAGAATCAATTGTTAGTCACCGAAGATAAGGTCGTGCAAATTCTAACACATGTGGATAGCTCACATAAGTTTGTTGAAGATCACATTTGGAGAGCTCAAGTTGAAAGGAGACAAATAGGCAGGGAAAGAGGATCTTCACTTGAAGATTGGAGTGTAGTCAAAGAGGCATTAGAAGCATTGAAATCTGATTTTTTGAACCTGCTTATTGATAGAGATTATGTCCTTGAGTTTGCTGGTCGAATATGTGATGCATTGAAGGGACGAGATGCTGAAATTAATAAGCTTACATTTAAGCTTAAAACAACTATGGATTCTTTAGAGAGTACCCAAATGGCTCTCTTAAAAGCTGAAAATCAGCTTGTTGATGTCCATCAATTCATGGAGCAAGTAGGAGTTGCTAGAGCCAATGAAAGCAAGCTGGAGACTGAAGAGCTTGGTTTGCTCCAAGGAGATTTTGACTTAGGACAGCCTCCTAAGTATGCAAATGCGGAGTGGGAGTCAATTGATGAATTGTTTGAACATGAAGGTGAAACCAATTTCCAATCATTTGATGATACTCTTTTTATGATGGAAGTTGAGTTGACTCATGATAATCTTCTCCTCATGTTGAATGATGAGAACCATTCTGATGTGAGTAGCACAGAGGAGGACAGTAACAGGATATGGGATCCGGGTGAAGTGCACTCATATGATGTTCATTTGTTCACAAACTTCTTCAACTGGAAGTTTTCAACAGTTGTTGAAAATGGGCAAAAGGTTCAAGTATGCAAGGGATTAGATTCAATGGTGGCTTACTTTTGCAATGGAGTTTATTTGCAAGGTTCCATGGAGGATAGTGGTGTTGGTAAGATTGTTTTATGGATAAATTTGGAGTCGAATTTCAGTTATAAAGTTGTTGTCCTTACTCCCATCAGCCATCATACGTGTTCAATTGCATACATATTGATTGATTGGAGAGAAATTTTGGTCATAACTTTGACATATTCTAATTGTAGATGGCCTAAATTTCTTATTGTTCTCAAAAGATTTCAGTTTTGTTGTTGCTATCTCACTTTGAGATCACTGAAATCTGATTTTCATGAGATTATTTCAGACTTGTGCAGCCATGAGATTGATCTTTTTGTTGTTTTTAGCCTTTTATGGGAAGATGACAAAAGTTTTCAGCTAAAAGGAACAAGTGTTACAGTTACTAATGCTCTTTTGAAGAGTGAGAATCAGCTGATTCATGGCTGTTCTGAGTTGTTTCCATCTTGTTATCAAGCTGATTTGTGTTCTTCATCGGGAGAGCACTACAATTTTTGGGTTCCAGTAGTTGTTTTGTGTTGCATGATTGTATTGATGATTGCTAACTCTTTCATTTTTGGAGTTAGTGATGTTTGGGATCCAAATAGTTTTGTGATTGGAGGCATGTTTCATAGTTGTAAGCAGAGTTCCAACCGTGCAGTTTGCAGTTATATCAGAGTGGCACAACAGAAACAATGTGAAGCATTCTTGAGATTAATTTGGGATCCAGGTCTATTATTGTTAATCATGCAGGTTTCTCTGTTGGATAGCATGCATTGTTTGAGGACAAGCAATCTTGAGCAGGGAGGACTGTAATGTCCCATTTTTTTGGTGCATAGATATTCGTGCACAATGTGCTTGTTTTGCATACATATTGATTGATTGGAGAGAAATTTTGGTCATAACTTTGACATATTCTAATTGTAGATGGCCTAAATTTCTTATTGTTCTCAAAAGATTTCAGTTTTGTTGTTGCTATCTCACTTTGAGATCACTGAAATCTGATTTTCATGAGATTATTTCAGACTTGTGCAGCCATGAGATTGATCTTTTTGTTGTTTTTAGCCTTTTATGGGAAGATGACAAAAGTTTTCAGCTAAAAGGAACAAGTGTTACAGTTACTAATGCTCTTTTGAAGAGTGAGAATCAGCTGATTCATGGCTGTTCTGAGTTGTTTCCATCTTGTTATCAAGCTGATTTGTGTTCTTCATCGGGAGAGCACTACAATTTTTGGGTTCCAGTAGTTGTTTTGTGTTGCATGATTGTATTGATGATTGCTAACTCTTTCATTTTTGGAGTTAGTGATGTTTGGGATCCAAATAGTTTTGTGATTGGAGGCATGTTTCATAGTTGTAAGCAGAGTTCCAACCGTGCAGTTTGCAGTTATATCAGAGTGGCACAACAGAAACAATGTGAAGCATTCTTGAGATTAATTTGGGATCCAGGTCTATTATTGTTAATCATGCAGGTTTCTCTGTTGGATAGCATGCATTGTTTGAGGACAAGCAATCTTGAGCAGGGAGGACTGTAATGTCCCATTTTTTTGGTGCATAGATATTCGTGCACAATGTGCTTGTTTATAGTCTCTTGGAGGCTATTCGACATGTTTGGGAAGAACTCCAATGTTTTTGGAGTGGTCTTGATTCAATCTGCAGAACAATTATTTGGGTTTTCCTTGTGTAAATGGATTATTCCTCATGGCTTTGAGCTCAGTTGATGTTCCGGGTAACAGTGTTGGTTTCTGAAGTTTGATCGGGCTTCTAATTTGCTCTCCAAGATTCTTGGAGGAATTTTCTATTTTTGGAAAGTCATCCAGAAGGCATCGTTGCTCATCCCAAACCTTATAGAGCATATTGGTTCAGTTTATTTGGCATTCGGAGGCCGTTTGGGATTTCTCGCAAAATTTAATATTTAATGAGCTATTTTAATTATATTTTTCACTTAAGTTCCTAAGGGTGAAAAATAATTAAAATATTATTAAGTGTTATAGCTCATTTGAAAGGGGAAAACATATTCTTTTATGTAGGCACATAAAAGTGAGCACTTAAGTGGAGGAAAAAAGAAATAATTTAATTTAGAAAGAAAATGTTATTATTTTCAAGAAATAATTCATTTCCTTTGTAACTCCTCCAGTGCCTTATAAAAGAGAATGAGCTCTCATTTGGAGGGGGATGCTTTTGATATTGATTATATTTGTAGATGGATTGAACCTGTGAGTTCTTCCATATTCTCTTGAGGACGAAAACCCTCTTGTAGGATGCTCTTGAGGACGAAACCCTCTAGAGATTAATGGTGATTTCATGCAGGAATCACATGGAGCTTTCATAGATTCATGAAGTTTTGTAATGCTTTGGTGTGGTGATGTTTTGTAATGATTTTGGAGTGAATTTGATGTAATGTTTTCCAGATTTTCTTTGAATATTGAAACAATGATATTTCCCTAGATGGCCGTACATGCTTGGCCGTACCAGCAGGGTGATGATCTGAAGTTTTGGAGTTTTGATGATAGCATATGTTTGATATTATTTATCAATGTTTTCCTTATGTCTTGGCGTCCCTTATACAGGAGATTTCCATTGAAATAAATGCTGATTTAAGTCTGTGTGAAGTAGACTGTACCAGCATAGTCCGTACCATGAAGGGTACAATTTGTTGTGAAAGTATAATCTTTATCTCTTGGGGCATTTTATAGGTTGCAAATTCATTGTTTGGGGTTGGTGCCCATGTGCAGAGTTAATTCATTGAATGTTGAGCATTATTTGTGGTGTTTTGAAGACTTCCGTACTCTACAGGCTGTACCACCCTGTATAGAAATTCAACTGATTTTCTAATGCTGTTTGTGCTCTTTTTAGACTGATTTTTGCTTACAATATTAATGTTGGGAGGTTATGAATAAGTCTGAGGCAGTTTGATGAAAGTCTGAGTCATTTCCTGCATGTATGAGAAGATGGATCTGCTCATGGCTGCCGTACAACAGGGCTATGACTGGTTCTAATTTCACGAGTGCTCAGCTGAGTTTCTTTAGGGTGTTTTCTAAGTTGAAGATACTAATATCTGATGTATATTGTTTTTGGGAGCGTAAACCACTAATCATTGATGTTCTCGGTGAAGTTCTTCTTACAGGCCTTAGTACAGCAAAGGGATAACAGTCTGAAACAGTGATTATAGTGACAGCAGTACATCCTTCATAATCACATAATCGGTATGGTGTATTGAGCAAGCATGCTCATACTTGTGCATGGTCTTCTGGGAGGTAGTACAGCATAAGGGCAGTCTGATTTCAGTAATGCAGTATGATCAGCAAGGGTATAACTTAGTATATCAGCATGGGTCAAGTTAATGTCATGTGTGCTGAAGCTATTGTTGTGCAGGGCAGAATCTCATTGATCTCCAAAGCTTCAAAGTTGATAAGATTAGGCCCTAATCAATAATTCTGATTTATATTACATTTGATTTCATTGTAATAATTCTTTCCTATGCAAATACATACATTAACCCCTGGATGGTTCAACCGCCAGTGTGGAGGAATAAACATTGTTATTTCCCTTTACCACCCACTGAACAAGTGGAGTATTCCCACTGCACAAGTGGATGCCTGCATATGCAGATGAATGTTTAGTTGTTTGCACAATGTTTAATTTGTAATCTAAAGCACATTATGCTCTCACCTTGCCCGAATTGGGATCTTGGTGATCAGAAGTGCGGAGGAGTTTAGTTGTGCTAACACTGTTTAACATTGTTCTATATTTTGGAAAAAATATTTGGGGTTGTATACTACATTATCAATTTTGTCTTTAGGAGCAGATGTATTACCTTGAATATTCTGAGGTTTATTTAGATTCTACAGAATTTTCACATCATCCCTTCTGTTTGTCTTGCCTGATGCTTTCCTGTTATTCTCAATATTTATTGCTATCTTGAAAGCATCCCTGAGAGTAGCAGGACCTTTATCTCTTAACCCATATGCAGTCTTGGCATCAAAAGCATTAATATATAATATTATGCACATTGGTTCATTTGGCCTCATGTGATGTGGCAATTTGTTCAACACTTTAGTAAATCTTGCATTAAAATCTGCAACCTGCTCATTTGACCCTTTAGTGATACTAGTGAATTCAGTTACAAAGAAGCTAGGGTCAGTTTTATCACCATATTGCTCCTTAAGCATCCTCTTGAAATCATCCCATGATGAAATGCTCTGATCAGGCAGATTCTTGTACCATTCTCTAGCTTCATCAACCAAAGATTGCATGAATGACTTCATAAAGACATCCTCATGCTCAACCTCAAAGTTGTCCATGACATTTTGAAAAGCTTTCAAATGATCTTCCCCTGACACAATATTATTTCCTAGAAATTTTGGCACTTGAAGCCTTACATGCTTGTCAATGGGGTTAGGATAACCAGGAATACCATCAAACACCAGCTATCTGAATCTATCTAGCTGCATAGGTTGTCTACCAAACTGATTAGCATTAACATTTCTATTAGCATTTAGATCTCTCACATTATTTAATGGTACTCTAGCATTGTTTGTATTCTGTCTTTGATCATTTTGCTGATACTGGACTTCATTTCTATGTCGGTTCCTCAGGGCATCTACATTATCAAGGGTAGGGACTGCATCCTGCTGAGCAATCCTTAAAGCTTGCACTTTCTGTCTCATATCGTCTCTAATTTTCACAGCCCGAAGATACTCAAATTCAGCTTTCAAATTCTTCATCTCTTCAACTAATTGGTCATCTCTGGGCATGGAAAAAGATGGTCTCATTCCATTTTGGTCATCATCCTCATCATCCCTTGGAGATTCAGCTTCTTCAAATCTTTCACTAGGGTCTAAAAAAGGGCATTCTTGAAACACTTCTGACCTCATTCTTAAACTACCACCCTGTTGCCTTTCATATGCACCTTGAATATCAGCTTCTACATTTGAAAAGTAAGGCACATGTTGTCCTGATGATTTAGGGTTATTTTGGACATCATCATTATTTCTAGGAGAGCCCTCATGACTAGCTGAGACAGTTCCTTTTCTTCTATACATCATCTTTCTAGGTAACTCTTCTAATAGAGGATTATGTAGGGATCTTCTCCCTTGCATAAAAATTTCACTTTGACCGGTTGGGAAATTACTTCGGAGTCGCCACCTATTACTAGGAACTATTTTTCTTTTAAATTAGGGTTCTTTCACTTCATGTCCCTAGCGGAGTCACCAATTTCTATTGGTTATTTCCCTAACTGGATGCTCTTTCCCAGATCTCCCTACAAGGTAGCCATCAGTGATCAACAGGATCTTTGGGCCAGGGGTCAACAGTGTAGGAGATAGACTCTATTTTTATCTCCTCTTCTTCTTCAGGGTTTGCAAAACCTAGGGGGTATTCCCTATTCAACATCCATTAGAATATGTTTGTGGGTTGGCTTGGGATGTTGATACAAAGTAGATAAATCCTCCTATGTGAAGACCAAAATTGTGAGATAAGTGCAAAGGGGCTAGCTTTGGGCTTACATTTAGTTGTGAATCAAGGATCTTGGTCCTAAACTACTTCTACGGTCCTAATGGTTTGATTTGGAAGTATGAGTTTGATTTATGTGTTTGGATGCAAAACTAGGATCTAGTATATAATTTCAATGCAAAGCTAGATTGGTGCCTATCCAGGGCTTGGAGTTAGTAGACATACACCTGTGAATGATCAGCATGAACACTAAAACTAGATTTCAAGGGGATGTTGTGGTATCTGCCTTACAAATACCTCCCAGAATAGAGTGTTAAGTCATCTCTACTTATGGCATCCCTATCGCAGTATATCTTTCCCAACACTTAATCAGAAAATAATTTAATCTACCCCTTGAGTAGAAGTTGAAAGATCAAGCATTCAATACAGGAATTCTATATTCTAGAATACTAGACATCCCTTAGATATCTAGATTCACAAGAAGGATACATGCAATACTGGAGACAGAATAACAAAACACATACAAATACAACATTACTCATATAAAACCAATCATGAAATCAGTAAATTCATGCATGAGACATACAACAAGAGATACATAAACTCACAAGGTCACCTACACAGAGCAACCAGAACCAGTTGTATCTTATTACAGAGCCAGATATGTCCAATTTTTAACAACCTTGAAAATGAGAAACACAACCTGCTATATACAACAAGGAAGGTCCTTAGCATTAATTACATGGTAGATGAAAATTTGCCAGATACAATACATTGAGAAAATGACACTCATCACATTGAATGCAGCAGGTGCAAGAGGGGACAGGAAGAGATCTCGAGCCCTGTGCCGCCGCCTAGGGATTCACATCTTTAGTCGGGTACTAGATCGTCACGCCATCGCCCATACCTCTGCAACAACCGCCATTAATGGCGCACCAACTTGCGGCCTTGGGAAAAACATCATACTGTGCATCGCAACTGTTTCTCACCAAGATTCATCATCCTGATATTTCAAATCATGCAGGATCTAATTATCCCACATGTACCCCGCGACGACCTCCTCAACACTGTATATACTGGGCCGGTTACATATATAATGTCAGCGATTTTGCTCCCGACGACGCCAGCATAAATCTCATCATCATCATCCTCCAACATGATATCCTGTTACTCGAAACATCACCCTGACGTCAGCATCATCATCCTGATGACCAACCTTACCTTCGTGTGAGATATCATCCTAATATTCACCTTCATTGGCACAATCTGATGCATCGGAGGAAGATCCTCCTGCTTAGCCGATACCAAATGTCTGGCCGATGAACATCCTGCATGTCCACAAAAATCCTGATGACGTCATCGTCATATTCACAACATCGGGGGATCTCCATAAAATGACTGATGTTAAAATATGACCCCTCGGACCTTGATGACGTCACCATCATGTCGGCATTAGGATGATATTCAGAAGATAACCAGATATTTGGAAATATCATCCTGATGCACAAATATCATGCAGCACTATAGCTTCATGGAACATCGGGGTGATGTTTGAATGTCACCCGATATTTGGAAATATCACCCCTTCCTTAGAAAATGATGAAGCCACGAGACAGCCAATATCACCCTGATGCATGAATGACGTTAGCAACATCCTGGTGTAAAACAAACATAAGTTGATAAAATAACATCAGGGTGATCTTAACAAAGATCACCTGATATTCAAATGTGATGACCCTCCAGAACATCGGGTCATACTTAGAAATTTCTCAGTGCCAACATCAGGATGATCTTGACCAAGATCACCCGATGTTAAATATCACCCTGCACACGAAAGTCAGGTTAGCAAAACATGATGATCCCATAGGATAGCCGGTCAAGATGAGAAATGACCCTCACAGAAATATCTGAGTGACAATCAGGAATATGATGATGATGACAACCCCCTACTTCAGAATATCATGATGACGTTGAAAAACACTGAAGGTCCAACACTTAGGAAATTTTCTAGATTTCTAGGGAGGTGCACATCCTCAAACTCTAAACATAAATTATTACCAACACCGCCTGCGCCAACACGTCAGGGTGGGTGGGTAAATGGTAGGGAAGGTCTCTTTTTGTGTGCCAAGCATCCTAGTCATTTTGGCTTGCAAGCTATCGACACCTAGCACCTTTCAAGTTTGCCGGTAGCTTGCAGCCCTGAATGACTGAGACACTTAGCACATGAAATGAGACCTCCCCTAGTATTTACCTACCCACCTAGACATGTTGGCGTAGTTGGTTTGGCCCCACGATGAGCAGAACAAAAAATATGGCACCTGGCAACCTTTCCACTACTTGAAGCTGAAGCATTTTGCAAGAATGTGTTTGATTTTAGCACGGTCAAACGAACAGGAGTTGAATGAAACTGAGAGAGGTTATTGTAGAAAGACCCCACATACACCTATAGGTCCAAATGAAACATTCCTAGCTGCCATGAATTTTGAGAATTACTCCATCAAAGTTTGGCAGTTTTTTCGTCTTAGGGATCTTAAGGGACTTTGCCAGTAGCCTATTACCTGGAATGACTAGGATGCTTGGCACACGAAACGAGACCTTCCATGGTATTTACCCCCCCACATCAACATGTTGTCATAGTCCATTTGGCCCCACAAGCTATGGAATGCAAAATGCCACTCCTAGCACATTTCCACTGCATCAAACTGAAGCACTTTGCAAAAATGCATTTGATTTCAGCACGGTCAAACAGACAGGAGTTGAACAAAACTGAGAGAGGTTATTGTAGATGGAACCCACATGCACCTGTACATCTAAACAAGCACCTATCCCAGCTGCCATGAATTTTGAGAACTGCTCCATCAAAGTTTGGCAGTTTTTCCGTCTTAGGGATCTTAAAGGACTTTGCCGGTAGCCTATTTCCTGGAATGATTGGGATGCTTGGCACACGAAATGAGAAATCCCCTGGCATTTACCCACCCACCCTGATATGTTGGCGCAGTCTGTTTGGCCCACAAGCTATGGAATGCAACATGTCACTCCTAGCACCTTTGTACTGCATGAAACTGAAGCCTTCTTAACTATGTACGATGGTAGGGTTTGGATAGATGGAAATTTGTTGTTGAAATTCACAACATCTCGATGGTATTTTGGCCATGATCTCCTCATATGACATGATAAGAGCTATTCCATAGCCTTGCTATCCCATAACCTTGATTATTATGATTAGAAGCATGGAAAGAAACCCTACAAGAAACAAAGCAATGATTAGATCTTAATATGATCATGAGATACCCAAACATCTGTATTAGTCTAAATCATAAAATCTCTTCAAATAAAGATTGATCTTAGGATTTGGTGAGTTGCCATGGCACCCAAACCTATTATTACAAAATGCATATGGGAATTTTATCAAATGTTGTAGTTGCATTGAATGATGCCTCAAAAAAATGTTATAGTTGCATTGAATTTTGAAAAATGTTGTAGTTGCAACTACCCTATAAGACATGTATGTAAAATGTAGAAGCATAGACAAGATGAGTGAACTGTTGACATGATGCCTCAAAGAAATGTGGTCTCATGGAATGGCATGGTTGCAGGATATGCAAATAATGAATTTGTTGCCAAGGCTTTATAAACTTTCAAGAAAAACCAATTGGTGGGTGTAAAGCTAAAATCCACAACGTTTGACTACATCCTCTCTGCTAGTGCCAAACTAAGATCTTACACCATCTTCACGATCTTAGTTCATGGTTTGTAGGACCTCTCAAAGATCTTAGTTCATGGTCAACCCTTCAAAGGTGTTCAAGACCTATAGTTCATGGTCTATATGACCTCTCTCTCCATCCACCTATCATTGCTCATGACAAACAAACAAAAAATAGGCTCTAACACATCAAATCTTCCTTGTTTCTGTTGTCCACAGTCTGATACATCCAAATATCAAACCTACTTTGCCAACAAATCCTAGGGCCAATTCAGGTGCCAACAAAGATTGAAATTAAATCTTTCCTACTCATCCCAATTGCTATAAGACTACAAGAGCATTCAGATCATACACCAAAGAAAGCACTAAAATCCAATTGCCAACATGCTAGTGAATGAGCATTGAATGTGACCACATAAAGAAAAATCATACTATTCTTCAACAAAGACCATCTCTTTGGTCCAAAAATTCAAAAGACCTAGATTCAAGCACATCTCAATGCACATTTAGATGAATAGACACACTTCCAACTTTATTGAGCCAAGTGAAAAAAAATCATTCCTTGAAAGAAAGCCAGTCATATAATAAGAAAATTTCAGCCTAGTCTTTTGTCTTATTGTCTTATTTCTCACGACATCCCACTCTCGTCACTTAAAACTAATTCCACTAATTATGAACTTTGAAATTTGACTTTTGACATTGTATTGATGCAGAGCAGGGTTGCAAACTAGACTATTGATACCATATTTCACAACAATGGGTTCACTCTCTTCTCAAGGTTCAATGGAACTCACAGCAAGGCAAATTTAGTAACTCTTGTTGGCAAGAGACACTGTGTGGCTTCATGAGTGTTGTCATTGATGGCAGCAAAGTCTATCCCACACATCCACAGTACATAGTATGCCTATACTAGAAGTCAGATTAAAGATTGTTTTGGTCTGGTGAACAAGAACAGAGTATGCAACAAGGTCCGACAATCTAGTCTAGATCTCTCAGATGGTGTAACTCAGCAAGTTGCATACTTGGATAAGTCTAGAGGGGTATCATGACTACTATATTCTAGAGATTTAGCCTTCAGTGATAAAGCATGAAGAAGATATGAGCATCTGAGTGTTGGGTTCTAGACAGGCAGAGTAGACAGACAAAGAACTAACCGACAGAGCATTAGACTTCAATCCGGATGAGTAAAAGGTGTTGATCAAGCTATTTGGGGGATTATACATTGTTGGCCAACATGATTAAAGACTTCTATGCCCATGTTTTTGATATGCATCACAAATCAACCATGGATTTTGTTGACAGATCAGTAACTTGCAAACATCTTGAAGTGTTCTTGTTGTCAACTAGGAAGTTGATGAGAATCCTTTATATGGATATATATACCAGATGTATTCCAGTATGTAGGAGTGTGTGTGTGTAGGAGATGAAATAAAATGCAAAGAAAAGTAGGGATAAGTGTGAAAGCAGGAACTCAAGTATGGTATGTGACAGAGCAACAACACTAAAATAGAGGAAGAATGAAGTGCATCAGATCAGTGTATTGTGCCTAACTGGAACTGAACTCTAGCATTTGTAGATGCTTCTCATCAGTTCAAACACATGATTACCTTCTGTAAGTTCTGTAGACAGTGAGTCTCTTGTAGGCAGTGTGCCTCTTGTGAGTAGTGTGTTCAGGTAGTGAGCCCTAATTGGCAAGTGCCATTTTGTACTCCTTTATTCTTTTAATAGAGAATACAATCTTGGGTTAGTCACCCCATGGTTTTTCCCTTAACAGGGTTTTCCATGTAAAAATCCTTGTGTTATGTGTGTTGATTTCTATTCTTACGATCACATATGCTTATATATTTTGATGCTGCACTAATTATTAAACAAGAAAAGAAAGTTAAAGAAATTTGAGATAACTGATTTACCCCCCCTCTCAGTTATTTGCCTTGTTTCCAACAACTCTTACACCCTAAGACTATGAAATCAGTTCTCTTGGGACAGTCATGCCTTAACTTGTGTCAACCCTTCAAAGATGTTCAAGACCTATGGTTCATGGTCTATAGTCCACCTCTTTCTCCATCCACCTATCATTGCTCATGACAAACAAACAAAAACTAGGCTCTAACACATCAAACCTTCCTTGTTTTTGTTTTCCACAGTCTGATACATCCAAATATCAAACTTCTTTAGTCATGACAGTCCTCTTAATATGCAAAGGTGGTAGACCTCTTAAGTTTGTGGGATAGCATGGTAACACCATAGAAAGTGTTAGTGCCTGAATTGACTGACAATTTTTGAGCAATTTTCATGCAGGTACTTTCCA
Source organism: Cunninghamia lanceolata (assembly GCA_027924645.1). NCBI lineage: Eukaryota > Viridiplantae > Streptophyta > Pinopsida > Cupressales > Cupressaceae > Cunninghamia > Cunninghamia lanceolata. The sequence continues at coordinate 9,012,725 of BSBN01000209.1, forward strand.
TAAGTATCCAAAAAATGTCCTAAGTGTTGGACCTCCTCAGCATTTTTCAGCCGCAACATCATTTTTTCTTTGAAGAGGAGGTCATCATCATATTTTATTATCGAGTGATGTTTGGATATCATCCTGATCCTGCTGATGAGCTACAGTGCGCCCTGATTTGCTTGCGGGGGTGATTTTTCAAGTATCCGGTGATCTTCTAATTATCACCTTGCCCAAACATGATGATGATGTTACCCCGATCTTCTGAAGGGGTTATTCTTTGAGTTGCTCGACCTAACTTGTTTTTTCTTAAGGGTTGTCATCATCATCATCATATTTCCAGTTATCACCGTGTTGCTTGCGGGGGTCATCATATTTTCTGCCTTCATGATATCTCGCCGGGGTGATATTTTTATCATCGGGTGATCTTGGTTATGATCATCCTGATGATGTTGTTGAAGAGTTCTAAGTGCGACCCGATATTCACTGGGGTCATCATATTTTGAACGTCAGGATGATCTTAGTCAATATCATCCTGATGATGTTGTATCACTTCTTGTTCGTTGTTTTGTCATCCTGATGATGCTGACGTCATTCTTATGACAGGGTGATATCTATTTCTCTGCCTATCTACATCATGATATTTCCGAAGGGGGGGGTGATATTTTCATATCACTCGGGTGTATGTTTGTTCCAGCGTCATGATGATGCTGATATCAAGGAGATATCCGCCTGCCGGCTTCGTGCATTATCTAGTGGGGGTGATTTTTTCAAGCATCATCATATTCATCTATCGCCCCAATCTTATAGTGGAGCTACAGTGCAACCTGATATTTGTACATCAGGATGATATTTCCAAATATCTGGTTATCTTCCGAATATCATCCTGATGTCGATATGATGATGACGTCATCAAGGTCCGGGGGGGTCATATTTCTAACACTGATCATCTTGTGGAGATCCCCCGATATTTGCAAATATGATGATGACGTCATCCAGATATAAGGAGGTGCGCAGTAGGCAGATATGATGATGACGTCAGCAGGATATGATGATGACATCATCAGGATGTTCATCGGCCAGACTTTTGGTATAAGCTCTGCAGGAGGATGTTCCTCCGATGGATCAGGTTGTGCGGATGAAGGCATTTATCATGCAGGTTGTATTGCAATATGATGCTGACGTCAGGGTGATATTTCAAGCGACAGGATATCATGCTGCTGGAGGATGATGATGATGAAGTCTTATACTAGTGTCGTCAGGAGCAAAAGCGCCGACATCATATATGCTCCTGACCTAGTATATAAAGTGTTAAAGATGTCATCGCGGGGTGCATGTGGGATAATTGATATCCTGCATTTTCAAATATCATGATGATGAATCTCGGCGGGAAATGGTTGCGATGCAGAATTGATGTTTTTTCCCAAGGCCGCGGGTTGGTGCGCCATTAATGGCGAAGGTTGCAGAGGTATGGGCGGATCTGGTACCCGATTGAAGGTGTACATCAGCGGACAGTGGCGCAGGGCTCGAGATATCTTCCTGTCTCCTCCCCTACCTGTTGCATTCATGTTTGGGCGCCAATCTGGTAGTGTTTGAGCACCATTTTCCTGATACTGTATATCTGGCGGGATTTTTGGTCAACCCTGTAATTAATTGCTGTGGTACACTACCTGGCTGTTATAAGCAGGAAGTGTTAGTCATTTTGGGGTTGTTGAAAGTTGAAGATTTTTGGCTCTGTAATCCGAAACCAGCTGATCTGGTTGCTCTGTACAGCTTAACTTGTGAGTTTATGTATCTCCTGTTGTACGACTTGGCATGAATCCACTGATTTCATGGTTAATCATATATGAGTAATGCTATCTTAGAATGTGTTGTGTTAATTCTGTCTCCAGTATTGCATGTATTCTTCTTCTGGATCTGGATATTTGGGTAATGTTTAGATTCTAGAGCATAGAATTCCTATGTTGAATGTCTGATCTTTTAACTTCTGCCCAAGGGGTAGATTAAACTATTTTCAGGTTGAACATTGGGAAGAGTATACTGCAGTAGGGATCCCATAAGTAGAGATAACTTAACACTCTTTATTGGGAGATATCTGTAAGGCAGATATCATGTGTATCCCCCTGAAATCCAGTTTTAGCTATTCATGCTGATCATTCACAGGTGTATGTCTACCGACTCCAAGCCCTGGATAGGCACCAATCTAGCTCTGTGTTGAGGTTATACACCATGTCCAGCTTTGCATCCAAAATTCAAACTAAACCATTTCATACTTCCTCCTGTTAGTTGTAGGAATAGGATTAGGAACCCCCTGCATGCTCTCATACCCAACCAGACATTATGTCCAAGAATGTTGCCAACCTTGTGATCTATCATACAGATCTTGGTCCATACATGAGAGTATTCTGCCTGTTGTTGTCAAGTTAAATCTTTCTATCTTTGAGCTAGTCAAAGTTACATCTTGAGTTATAGGGATACCCCCCTTGGTGCGGCAGAACCAGAAGTGAAGGGGAGGCAGCTCACGCAACCTCCTGTATTTAGTTGGCTGAATTTGCCTGTGCATTAGAAGTGGCAAACCCTAATGCTGATTCAGAAGCAAAACCAACAGAATGGCGACTCTACTGGGGATGGAGAAGTAAAAGTACTATCTAATCATCTCCAGTAATATATCTGTGACCCATCCGAGTCACCAACAAGAATGGCGACTCCGCTGGGGAGATCAATGTCATATCCATGAAAGTTTGAGTCTACAAGATAAAAAAAAAAAATTAGACCTGGAAACTGTTTGTTGCAGCAGAGAAAAGGGTTATATATGTGATTCTGCTGGTGGATGACCCAGAATAAAAGAAATCAATCTGTAGCTTCAGCTTGTTTGAAGCTCATTCCTCTTCAAGGAGGTGGCGACTCTGCATCAAAGATCCTGATAAAAGAACAAAATCAGCCAGAGAAGAATTTGCAGCTCCTGCAACATATCCAGGTATTTCATATTGTTTGACAGACTCCCTATTTGGTGAGATAGCACTGGTTAAAAGGGAAACATTGGTGAAAACAGAGCTTGCATGCTTCTATTAGAACTTACACTGTATTTTAAAGGGCATGCAATGTTGTTCAAAAGACTCATTTAAAGGACTTTAAGAAAGTTTGAAAAAACAGTCTAAACTTTGGGTGCCTAAAGTCATTGTTTGTAGAAAATCTGAGTAGAGAGGAGGGTTGCAATAACATAAAGGATGTATTATCTGCCTATGCACCCTTGTGAAGTGTCAAATGCAAAAATGTATAGTAGTCAGTCCCAACAATGTAATAAAAGAAGTTTCAACATAGACAGATATAAGCCCATAGATTTCAATGGCATTTGTGGCTATCCAAATGCTTTTCCACCTAAAATCAGAAATTTTTTGCCTAAATTTAAGGGTATAAAGGATGAATCAGCTGAGAGACACTTGCAGCAGTTCATGAATGTGATAGATGACTTTGAGATTGACCATGAGGATGTGGTTATGAGATTATTTGCTCAATCTCTAGATGAAGATGCAAGGGACTGGTTTTCCTACCTTCCAGCTCACTCTGTCAACTCTTGGCATGGTTTTAAATCTGCATTTCTAGTACAGTATGGTGAAAGAGTTTCTGAATATGCAGCTATTAGTGACTTCATGTACATCCATATTGGAGAAGATGAGTTGATCCCAGCCTTTAACCTCAGATTTATGAGGGCATTGAATAGAATTCCAGAATGCATGAGACCTAATGATGCACTGTGCTTAGTTATCTATTTGGGAGCCTTTGATAAGAAAATGAGTTACAGATTAAGAGACAAGGAGCCCACCACATTGCATCAGGCACATCAGTTTGCATTAGATATTGAAAACAATTGGAGGTATGGAATACAAAAGGGTTATTTCTCTAAAAATTTTTGTTGTCCTGCAGCCCCCAGTGTTAATGAAGGATTTAATTCAGGTATTGACAATGAATGTCATAGCACTCACACCCCTGTTGTCCCAGTTTTTGCATCATTCCAAGTAGATGATGTTTCTATCATAGAGGAGGATGTCCTTTTTTGCCCAGCAGGTGAAGTTGAAAATAATAATTTTTCAAGTAATATTTGCATACCAGTCCTAAACAAAGAGCCTTCATGTTTAAATGATCCAGTTGTGCAGAGTTGTGATCATATGGATCAAGAATCAATATCAGTTTCATCAGGAAGTATTGGAGGGCTGGAAAATGATGCAGATTGTTCAACTTCAGAGTACATTGAAACAGCAAAAATCTTGTATGCGAGGCAATTAGATGATAAAAATGATATCCATGACCAATTCATGGATCAGGTTTGTTCTTCTTATGACTCTGGATCTGATGATAATGAAGAAGAATTGGAGTGTCATGAAGAAGAAGCAGAGGCCTTTGCAGTGAATGTTAATCCCCTTTATGATGAGCCTGCTGATGCATATGATGTTGTGAGTCTTGACTTTCAGTGGTGCAGGATTAACCCTTTGTTTGAGGATGATGATACTGATTTGCAAACTGTGAATAATGAATGTTCATCATCACCTGATTCAGACATGTGCAACATTGGGTGTGTGGATCAGGTTTTATTTTCAATATCAGTAGATATTAGGGGTCTCATATTTTCTGAGTATTTTGAATTGTTGGATCAGCTGGATGAGTGCCTGATAATGTGCAGCAGCCAGATAAATGATAAAGAATGCCAAGAGCAGTATGATGTACTGTCTGAGGGACATAACATACATGTGTTGCCTAATGTTGAAGAATATTATGTGTATGGTTACATGTCTAATTCTGAAATCTAAAATGACAGAGCTGAAAATGATGGTGGCAAGCTTTCAAAACTGGTGGAATATCTTTTTAAGCAGATGACATTATGGGCAGATTATGCCAATCTTTTCAGTTGGGATTGGGATCTTCCAGTTTGGAATCAGGCATTTGACAAGAAAAAATTATGGTTTTTCCTTTTTGGCTGCCCGGGGCCACCAAAATAATGTTTAAAAATAATGTGTTTGGTGATGCAGATCATGGTAACTTCATGACTCTATGCCCAATGGATAAGGGACTGGTCTGCATCCCAGAGATCTGGGGTTCTCGCTGCAGTCTTGCACCTGCACGTCCCCAGACAGAGCCAGTGTTAGTGCCTGAATTGACTGACAATTTTTGAGCAATTTTCATGCAGCCACTTTCCATAAGTATCCAAAAAATGTCCTAAGTGTTGGACCTCCTCAGCATTTTTCAGCCGCAGCATCATTTTTTCTTTGAAGAGGAGGTCATCATCATCATATTTTCTTTGATGGTGGTCAGCATCATCATGTTCTCCGTCGACTGGTTTCTCATCGTCATCATCATATTTTATTATCGGGTGATGTTTGGATATCATCCTGATCCTGCTGATGAGCTACAGTGCGCCCTGATTTGCTTGCGGGGGTGATTTTTCAAGTATCCGGTGATCTTCTAATTATCACCTTGCCCAAACATGATGATGATGTTACCCCGATCTTCTGAAGGGGTTATTCTTTGAGTTGCTCGACCTAACTTGTTTTTTCTTAAGGGTCGTAATCATCATCATCATATTTCCAGTTATCACCGTGTTGCTTGCGGGGGTCATCATATTTTCTGCCTTCATGATATCTCGCCGGGGTGATATTTTTATCATCGGGTGATCTTGGTTATGATCATCCTGATGATGTTGTTGAAGAGTTCTAAGTGCGACCCGATATTCACTGGGGTCATCATATTTTGAACGTCAGGATGATCTTAGTCAATATCATCCTGATGATGTTGTATCACTTCTTGTTCGTTGTTTTGTCATCCTGATGATGCTGACGTCATTCTTATGACAGGGTGATATCTATTTCTCTGCCTATCTGCATCATGATATTTCCGAAGGGGGGGGTGATATTTTCATATCACTCGGGTGTATGTTTGTTCCAGCGTCATGATGATGCTGATATCAAGGAGATATCCGCCTGCCGGCTTCGTGCATTATCTAGTGGGGGTGATTTTTTCAAGCATCATCATATTCATCTATCGCCCTGATCTTATAGTGGAGCTACAGTGCAACCTGATATTTGTACATCAGGATGATATTTCCAAATATCCGGTTATCTTCCGAATATCATCCTGATGTCGATATGATGATAACGTCATCAAGGTCCGGGGGGGTCATATTTCTAACACTGATCATCTTGTGGAGATCCCCTGATATTTGCAAATATGATGATGATGTCATCCGGATATAAGGAGGTGTGCAGTAGGCAGATATGATGATGACGTCATCAGGATGTTCATCGGCCAGACTTTTGGTATAAGCTCTGCAGGAGGATGTTCCTCCGATGGATCAGGTTGTGCGGATGAAGGCATTTATCATGCAGGTTGTATTGCAATATGATGCTGACGTCAGGGTGATATTTCAAGCGACAGGATATCATGCTGCTGGAGGATGATGATGATGAAGTCTTATACTAGTGTCATCAGGAGCAAAAGCGCCGACATCATATATGCTCCTGACCTAGTATATAAAGTGTTAAAGATGTCATCGCGGGGTGCATGTGGGATAATTGATATCCTGCATTTTCAAATATCATGATGATGAATCTCGGCGGGAAATGGTTGCGATGCAGAATTGATGTTTTTTCCCAAGGCCGCGGGTTGGTGCGCCATTAATGGCGAAGGTTGCAGAGGTATGGGCGGATCTGGTACCCGATTGAAGGTGTACATCAGCGGACAGTGGCGCAGGGCTCGAGATATCTTCCTGTCTCCTCCCCTACCTGTTGCATTCATGTTTGCGCGCCAATCTGGTAGTGTTTGAGCGCCATTTTCCTGATACTGTATATCTGGCGGGATTTTTGGTCAACCCTGTAATTAATTGCTGTGGTACACTACCTGGCTGTTATAAGCAGGAAGTGTTAGTCATTTTGGGGTTGTTGAAAGTTGAAGATTTTTGGCTCTGTAATCTGAAACCAGCTGATCTGGTTGCTCTGTACAGCTTAACTTGTGAGTTTATGTATCTCCTGTTGTACGACTTGGCATGAATCCACTGATTTCATGGTTAATCATATATGAGTAATGCTATCTTAGCATGTGTTGTGTTAATTCTGTCTCCAGTATTGCATGTATTCTTCTTCTGGATCTGGATATTTGGGTAATGTTTAGATTCTAGAGCATAGAATTCTTATGTTGAATGTCTGATCTTTTAACTTCTGCCCAAGGGGTAGATTAAACTGTTTTCAGGTTGAACATTGGGAAGAGTATACTGCAGTAGGGATCCCATAAGTAGAGATAACTTAACACTCTTTATTGGGAGATATCTGTAAGGCAGATATCATGTGTATCCCCCTGAAATCCAGTTTTAGCTATTCATGCTGATCATTCACAGGTGTATGTCTATCGACTCCAAGCCCTGGATAGGCACCAATCTAGCTCTGTGTTGAGGTTATACACCATGTCCAGCTTTGCATCCAAAATTCAAACTAAACCATTTCATACTTCCTCCTGTTAGTTGTAGGAGTAGGATTAGGAACCCCCTGCATGCTCTCATACCCAACCAGACATTATGTCCAAGAATGTTGCCAACCTTGTGATCTATCATACAGATCTTGGTCCATACATGAGAGTATTCTGCCTGTTGTTGTCAAGTTAAATCTTTCTATCTTTGAGCTAGTCAAAGTTACATCTTGAGTTATAGGGATACCCCCCTTGGTGCGGTAGAACTAGAAGTGAAGGGGAGGCAGCTCACACAACCTCCTGTATTTAGTTGGCTGAACCTGCCTGTGCATTAGAAGTGGCAAACCCTAATGCTGATTCAGAAGCAAAACCAACAGAAAGCATTGGGTAATGATATAAATGACATCACAGACCATTCAATGTCTTAGTAAACCCCAAATGCATGGACAAACTTAAAGGTAGCAACATTCAATGGGACATTCTATGTTTCATGTGCAAACAATGAATCAAACCTCAATCCATGAAGGAAGTATCATGCCAATGGTTGTTCCAAGGTGTCAACATCAATCTCAAACTTGTCATAACCTTCACTGAACTCTAAGCAAACTTTCAAGCAAATGTAATTGGCACGTGTAAAACCAAATTCCTGTAACGATAATTGATCATCATATTAAATATTTAATATAAATTTTCATATACATAATGTCATGAACATAGCATCTAGTTTATATACAAAGTCATATAGGCATGTCCAAACTAAGCCATACAGGCATATATTCAAAAATATACATCAGTAGTTCATACAAAAGTATGTATACAAAGCCATCTAGGCATACAAAAAATGTCCCAAAAACTAGTTTCCAATTAGTGACTCATCCTCTCTTTGCCATCGAGTAGACCTCTTTGACATAAGTTCATCCAGCTTCACCTGTTAATACAATCAAGCAATATATGCACATTAATATAGAAAATGTATGAAATATATAACATCACATATGTAATTGAACACTTACCACCGCTTGATGATTAGTATCCATCATCTTGTCTCTAGCTTCTTTGATCGTAGTTGGACAGGTTGGAGTTGTGTGAGGACTACCCTTTTTACTTTTTGTTCATGTGACTACTAACATTACTGTTACTGATACTTTTATATTTGTGGGACTGTAGTTCCCAGGTTTTCAAACTGTTAAACCTTATTATGTTAAAGGAAAACTAATTGGGTGATGTCTGGATAACGTTTACATTTTAGAAAAGCTAATTGGGTGATGCTAGAGAGAAAATTGTAATATGATTTCATTTATGCTATTTAGAACTATGGTATGTCAAGGTAATGCATGTTTTAAGTTGCTTCGGCTATGATGATTATATGTAAAATTAACCTTGCAATTAAGTGCGCAGGTTTTGCTAACAAACCACAGATATTGGAGATCATTCCGCACCTTATGTTGTTATCCCTTGTAAAGCTGATCTGGTTCCACGGGGAACTGAGATAAACTCTGTGTTTGATGTAGTGTTGTAATGTGGTCTTTCATGAGGTTGAATGGGTTAGGTCTACCCTCTTGTAACATTGAATTATGATTTGTGTTGTAAGAATTGTATATTAATTTCTTTTCTTTTTATTTAAAATTTTGAGGCCCTTTTCTTGTGTCTTAACTTGACCCTGGGTGTCCTAAATAGGTTAAAGTTGACCCTGGGTTATACCCCATGGGTCCAGGGTCTCTTTGAGCTTAGGTAACCCTTGGGTAACCTTCGTATGGTCACCTTAACTTCACACTGAAGTTAAGTGACGAATTTGGAGGTAGGGGAGGGATAGGATGAGTGGTACCAACACTCAAGCCCATCCCTCTTCAATCCCCAAGGTAAGAGATGACTCCAAACCCACCAATTATGGAGGATTTGACTTCAAGTCACCCTCACCATTGGTGAGAGTCCCCATGGAGTTGTGTGGTCATTCATAATGAAGGAAGGAAGGAGAGGTATGGGTCACCTTTCTTTTCCTCTTTTAACTCTTTTTATTTCTCCCATGCGTAAGAGAAATGACATGTGGTAAGGGATAAGGAAGACTTTAGGGATGGGTGAGTGACATAAGCCAACGCTCGTCCCTTGGGACACAATAGTAGTTTGGGGAAGAGTGAGGAGGTGACAAGTGTCACCTCCCCATTCCTCTAAACTCATAGAATTTGGGTTATTTTAATCCCACTTGGGATGGGGAGAGGGGTTGTTGAATTTGGAGGATTTTTATTTAAAAAAAAAAAATTGCTTTTGAGAGAGAAAAGGGAGAGGGAGTTTGGTGGCTTAGGTGGAAGGAAACTTCATACATTAAAGGGCTTTGTAAGGTTGGTTTTCATAGCCTTTCCTTTGTAATCTATTTGTTGCATGCAGAATGTGTGAAAATTATTTATTTGCTTGTGTTGTAAATTTTGTTATTGTGGGGAAATTTTGTTGGGATGTTGACAGAGCTTCTCCCACTTGGGAGAAATGCTCATCAAGTGTGGGGTAGGGGAGGAGTGATCCTCCTCGGGTGCATACCTTGTTCTTTTGGGATGTTGAAAGCCTTGAGGGCATGTGTGTGTGACTTTGAGAAATTGTGTTATTTGGCTTGAGAGTCAAAATACGAACTCCTTGGTGAATTTTGTTATCAAATTTGTCTTGAGGCCATGAGAAATTGTGTTGAGTATATTATCTGAAAGGGTGACACTCTGGAGTTGAGTGTGTCCACTCTCCTACCCCTTGTTAAACTCACTGTGGTGGAGTTTTTGTGTTGTGTAAATTAACCATGGGTGTATGTGTGTTTTGGATGTGTTGTTTGTACCTTGTTTTGAAGTGGATTGTTGGAATACCCTAGGTGTGTGGATGATCTCCCTAGCTCGGGGGTGACCCTCTTGCAGGTCTACGGTAGGGAGGAGAGCAGCTTGTGTGGTGTTTCTTCCCTTGTGTGATATGCAGGTTTTCTGGGAGCTTATTGTGAAGCTTGGAGAAGATTACTGGATCTTAGAAATTATTTTATTTTCCTTTATTCTTAAGGAGAGCTTGGTCTTTTAAATAGCTTCATCCTTGTTATTTCCCAAGAGGAGATAATTCTCTCTCTGCTGTTGTAAAAAGTTTTTTTTTTTTTTTGGGAGTTGAAAGAAAATCCTCCCTTAATGTGTTGTTGGTTGTTTGTGATTTTACAGCTTATTTGATTTTACCATTTGTGAGAAAAGAAAGAAAGATTTTTTTTTTTTTTTTTAGTATTAGGATTGTCTATGACCTTCATCACCTATCTGAAAGTTTGTAAATTAGTCATTGAAGCAAACCAAGTTGTTAAAATTTATTTATTGCAATGTTTAGTGGAAAAGTGACATTTAATAAATTTTGTAATTGTAATTTTGCCTTTTGGAAAAGAAATGAGATTTGATTTAAGTTATGCAATTGAATTTAATCAAAAACGATATACATGTTTGTTATATTGAATATTGAAGTTAAAGACAGAAATTTGGCATATTATTTTGGGAAAATTTAAATTAATTATCTTTGTATCTTTGTTATGCATTGGAAAGAACATTTGTAAAGAAAAATTAAAATTGGCAAATATGATATTATGCCCTCCAAATTTATTTGATAGTAAATAATATATATATATATATATATATATATATATATATAATTATTTATTTATTTTCTGTATTTATACAAGTATCTGTTTAATAAATAAACTATCATTATGAAGAAATTATGAGTATGTGATGAACCTGTTATATATATAGATATATATATATATATATATATATATATATATATTTTCTTATATTTAAATTGAAATTTACGAAAATTAAATGAGATATGAAATTTAATAAAGTTGCAGTTTTAATTTAAAAAAAAACATAGTCAAAAAAATTACATGCAATAATGGTGGGGGTTTTAACCCCCACCGAATGAAACTACATAGTGGGTGTGGGGAGGGGCGGAGCCCCACCCACACCCCACAAAATGGGATGTGGGTGGGGCTCTGCCCCTCCCCACACCCCCCTCCCCACAGCTATCCTCTTTCCCCTCACCCCGCCTGCGAACCCCCGTTCGCCGCTCCATGTGTGGCCTTCACACCTCCGCTGCGGCCCGTACGTTCCACCCACTGTCATCCCTTGCCCGCCACCCTCTGTGGTCTCCAGATACTCCGCCCTCCACCCATCTCCACGGCCCATCTCCACTACTGGACCTTCATCTCCGCCGCTGTCGCCCTCTTCTCCCTGCAACATATCACAAACACAAAAAAAAAATTAGGGTTGTTCAACCTCAACAACATGAGGTATAATATATAACATTACACTCTGTCATTTTTAGTGGAGTTTATCCTCATATAATAAAATAAATAATAATATATATAAATATATATGGCTACACTTAAATAAGAATATATATTTATATATAGATCTATATACATAAGTATATAGATATATATATAAATATATGTATTGTAAATATATAGTTATTCATTTTACACATATTATTCATTGAAATTTTTTGAGAGGGAGCTTCGGAAAATATTTAAGAATATTGTATAATAAAAGAAATAATAAGACAATTATGTTAGACATTAAAATATATATTTATATTAGTTCGATCTGTAAAAGGAATTGCAATTTTGGAGTTTAAGTATTAACGAATGGAATATCAAGGAAATGAAACAAATTAAATAAATAAATAGATAAAAGAATAAATAAAAAATCAAAGATAACAAAGGAAAAATAAGTTTATAAATTAAAATGGAATATTATATTCATATATATATATATATAATTCTATTTAAGGAAGAGTTTCTCGAAAGTTTCAACAATTAACACAAATTAATAATCAGGAAAATGAAGAGGAAAATATGATCCTCCCATTTATAAAGGACATTGGAAATAAACGCAAACAAGCTATCACAGGCATTCCATGTGTGGCCTTTTTAAACTCAACTGTGTATTTAGAAAACGTCTAATTGAGAAAATAAAAGAGAGAGAAAGAGGAAGAAAAACTAACATTGAAAAACAAAGAGGAGAAAATGCGTGGCATGCTGAAAATAGATTAAGAGAACAAAGGTAGTCTTACCATCCCCGTTTAAAACTGACTAGGGACAAATTGAGTAACAAAGTTATTTTCAACGTTGAGATGAAACCTAGAGCGGAACACTAGGAGACTGAGTCCAGTGAAGTAGTAAATCAGTTTAAGTGATCTGGTCTATCTAGAAATTAGGAATAATGTAAAGAATACAGTGATAACTCTGATTGATGAAGAACATGAAGAAAAAATAGGATAAACATAAAGAAAACTTAAAAACCAAAAGAGAGTGACCGAAATATAATCAAAATAAATTTCAGAGAAAAAGGGTAAGGTGAACATGATAGAAATACAATCAAAATTAAGATCTAGAGAAACAGAAGAGGGCAAATGAACGACCTTGTTGGAAATGCTAAGTCCGAAGGAGGAGAAATTAATATTAAATTTCAAGAAACGGGGAAAGAGACAGATGATCGTGCTTTGTTGAAAAATGATCCATTAAGGAGATCAAGTGTAAATCCATTATGATTAGGGAGTCATGGGAAGTTTGTTAAACTATCAGGGAACCTCGAATTAAGTGTAGTGTTTAATAATTCCCACTCACGCTCGTGAGGCGTTATGCTACCAGAATCTTCCGAGATTTATGGTTAGGAACCTTGAAAGTACAAACTAGTAGCGATGTTAACTGCGTCGTGGAGACCCCCTTGTTGGCCTTCTTGCGTCTGGGTGAGCGCAATTGTACTTAGTACCCCACCGACAACTATATTGTTTTCACCTTGAGCGTACGCCACCGAGCATGCTTACGTGTGTGAGGGGGTTTTTAGGGAAGTGTGGGAAAATTTTTGATATTCCGTGTCATGACCACATGACAGATGTGGACATGACACGAGTGATGCGTGTTGTGATCGCATGGGAAATGTGGGCATGACATTTGGTATCAGAGCCTAAGTTTAAACACTGGGCAATATTGGGCACGTTATTTTTCTGCAACTTTGTTTATTTAGTGTCTACCTTGTTTTGTAGGATGTCTCCCTGACGCGTACGACGAGCGCAATCGCACAACACGGCCTCCACTGAGATCCATAGTGATTTCTCAGCTGAGGGACAGGCACCCGCAGTTGTAGCAGATCCACCAGTGCCACAAGCACCACTAGTACCACAGGCACCATCAATATTGGATATAGGTCCATAGATTCTACAGGCACTGCAGGCTATGTTAGAGAGGTTACCGCCAGCGATTTTTGAGCCACGTGATGAGCCTCGCGTTGATCCGCGAGAGGAGCCACGTGCCGAGTCATGTGTTGAGCCACTTGTGGAGCCTCGCGTTGATCTGTGAGAGGTGCCACGTATGGAGCCTTTCGTTGAGATCTCTGACACTACAGTAGAGGAGGTAGGGTTAGCCTACCATGCATGGAGTAGGAGTCCTCCGAGACCTTTGAGACGAGATGAGACCATGAGAGCAGAATAGGTACATCATGGATTGTATGAGAATCGGGTGGAAGAGCCAGTTGTGGGACTTAGAGACAGAGGGGACCCCATCAGAGACCTACTTAGGCTCAACCCACCCACTTTCGCAGGTTCTATAGAGGGAGCTGTGGCCGAGGCTTGGCTGATTAGTCTAGATAGGTGTTTCGCGTTGCGACCTTACGGGAGCAACACGAAAGCATGAGTGGTAGTACATCTCCTGAGAGATACAGCAACTACCTGGTGGCACATTGAGGAGTGCAAGTGCCAACTATCCTTAGATACACTCACTTGGGATATCTTCATAGAGTGCTTTAATGCGTGATATTTATCAGAGCATTACAGATAGCGCAGAATTGATGAGTTCCATGATTTACAGCAGAGAGGACTCACAGTTACTCAGTATGAGAGTCGATTCATTAAGCTTTCTCGTTACGCGGAGTACCTCCATGACAAGAAACTCCTGGTACATAAATTCATTAGAGGACTGAATCACAGGATAGTAGGACCGGTACGCATGGTGGATCCCCAGACCATGAGTGAGGTTGTTGAAAAGGCTCTTATAGTAGAGGAAATTCAGGGATGAGGGCAGAATTCACGCCTGCAGTATCAAGATCGTAATCCCCAACAACAGCAGAACTTTCGTAGGCCTCAAAACACAACACAGAGAGGAGGATATAATTCTTCATCATTACCTCCTAAGCCTCCATAGTAGCAGTAACAGCAGCATCAGTAGAGATCTAGATCCCAGCAGAGGGGTCAGGGAAGACAGAACCGTGGTTGGCAGCAGTAGGGTCTGCGCAGAGACTAGAGGCAGTAGGGTTCATCGGCGGGACCCACGAGGTCTTAGCAGTCTTACAAAGGTTCACAGGGGTCCACTGGATAGACTGGACAGCAGCAGACGGGTAGGACACGGTTAGGACAATTACAGTCTAGAGGTTCGTGTTATGTGTGTGGTGGGGCAGGGCATTTGGCTAGAGAGTGCCCACAGAGATTTACAGCAGGGGGACAGCCTCGATTAGGAGGATCTGAGTAGACTATAGGTGACATGGGTAGATCACACCACATGTTTGCAGTGGTTGATAACCACCACGCTGATTTCTAGGCCTTAGTCATCGAGACAGAATGATTGGGGATATCCCCATCTCTATTCTTTTTGACTCTAGAGCTACCGACTCTTTTCTATCTACATCATTAGTGGAACATTGCAGGCTGGTGGCTTCTAGGTAGGACATTAGGTGGGAGGTTGAGTTGGCCTCTAGGGCTAGGATGTCAGTAGATACCTTGGTTAAAGATTGCAAGATCACCTTAGGTTCCTTCACTACATCATGTGACCTTAGGGTTATGCCATTAGGATCCTACGGTGTAGTTCTAGGTATGGATTGGCTTGCGGCTCATAGAGCCAAGCTAGATTGTCACCAGAGGACAATTAGCTATTTAGATGATCATGGTTTACTGGTTGAGATAGTGGGCATTCAAAAGCCCACGGCTGTTCGTATGATATCCGCTCAGCAGCTTAAGCGCTGCATGTGGAAGGGATGTCAGATGTTTGCTATCACGGTTAGTGACAGAGCAGAGGATGAGCCTGAGACTACCTTAGATGATCACCCTATCCTTAGAGAGTTTGCCGCCGTATTCCCACTGGAATTACCAGGTATGCCTCCATGCAGAGAAGTTGATTTCCACATCGACTTAGTGTCAGGTGCAGAGCTAGTGTCTCGTGCACCCTATAGGATGACTACACATGAACTTACAGAACTTAAGCTGCAGTTAGAGGAATTACTTGAGAAGGGGCACATCCGACCTAGTGTTTCACCATGGGGCGCATCGGTTATCTTCGTGAAGAAGAAGGATGGGTCTCTTCGATTATACATGGATTACAGGCAGTTGAACAAGGTGACGGTGAAGAACCGTTATCCCCTGCCTAGGATTGACGACCTTTTTGATCAGATGTAGGGAGCCAGGGTGTTCTCAAAAATTGATCTAAAATCTGGGTATCACCAATTGCGCATCGCAGAGGTAGATATTCATAAGACTGCTTTTCGAACCAGATATGACCATTACGAATTCACAGTGGTACCCTTCGGGTTGACAAACACCCCTACAGTGTTCATGAGTCTCATGAACGGGGTGTTCCGTACTTACTTAGATCAGGTTGTGATCATATTTCTAGATGATATTTTGTTCTATTCACAGACTGAGGAGGAAAATGTGGATCATTTGTGTCAAGTTTTGCAGTGCTTACGGTAGCAGCAACTTTATGGCAACCTGGCAAAGTGTGCCTTCTTCAGGACAGAGGTGTAGTATTTGGGACACATCTTATCAAGCGATGGCATCTCCATAGATCCATCTAAGATTAGAGCAATTCAGGAGTGGCCAGCACCCACCAATGTGACAGAGGTCAGAAGCTTTATGGGATTAGCCAGTTACTACCGTAGGTTTGTCGAGGGCTTTTCCAGGATAGCACATCCCATCACTTCCCTTCAACGAAAAGGGAAGGTTTTCATTTAGACCGAGCAGTGTGAGAAGGCCTTTGGAGTCCTCAAGGAGTGTCTTACCAGTGCTCCCATTTTAGCGGTTCTAGATTCGGTAGAAGATTTTGTTGTTTGCACAGATGCATCACTAGAGGGTTTGGGAGCCGTGCTTATGTAGGGTAGTAGAGCGATTGCATATGAATCACGAAAGCTTAAAACACACGAGTTAAACTACCCTACTCACGATTTAGAGCTCGCAGCAGTTATTCATGCTCTTGTCCGCTAGAGACACTTCCTCTTAGGTCGACGCTTTGAGCTCCATTCAGATCATCATAGCTTACAATACATTTTTACACAGCCAAATTTGAATGCCCGCCAACGGCGTTGGATGGAATTCTTATGTGAGTATGACTTTGATGTCCACTACATCAAAGGGAAGGAAAATGTGGTTGCTGACGCGTTGAGTCGGAGGTGCCACGAGATCCTGACCTTGACTTTGAGGGTGGACTTGAGAGATCGCATCTTACAGCATCTGCCTGAGGACGAGTGGTTTCTTGAGGTACAACAGGAAATTCAGAATCAGAGGCCCTTAAGGGCAAATTCGTAGGATATTCCCTTCAGTTTGATGGTTTACTTAGACATCGACAGTGCATCTATGTACCCCATGCGGGTGATCTACGTACAATGATTCTATCAGAGGCTCATAGAGCACCCTATGCAGCACATCCAGGAGTGAAGAAGATGCACGCTGATTTGCGACAGCTTTATCATTGGTTGGGATGAGGCGTGACATTACAGAATATGTTGCTCGTTGCCTTGAGTGTCAGAGGGTCAAGGCCAAGCATCAGCATCCAGTAGGACTGTTGTACCCTCACAAGATACCTAAATGGAAATGGGACACCATTTCCATAGATTTTATCATTGGTCTACCTATGTCATCACGTCGCCATGATGCCATTATGGTAACAGTTGACAAGCTGACCAAGGTGGCACATTTCTCACCTGTATGCACAACGTACAATGCACCATCAGTGGCGAGAGTGTTTCTTGATCAGTTTGTTAGGCTTCATGGAGTACCTCACCACATCATTTCTGACAGAGACTCTGTATTCACTTCATCATTTTAGAAAGCCTTACATCAGGCATTGGGCACACAGCTCAACTTCAATTCAGCTTACCATCCAGAGACTGATGGACAAACAGAGAGAGTTAACCGGTGTTAAAAGATATGCTTCGCATGTATGTTATGGACCATCAATCTAGATGGGAGGAGTATCTGTATCTAGTTGAGTTCACCTACAATAATGGGCATCACAGCTCGCTGGGTATGCCTCCTTTCCAGGCTTTATACGGTAGACCATGTAGGACACCATTGAGTTGGGATCGGATAGAGGACAGGATTGCCATTGGTCTAGAGATAGTTCAGAATATGGAACAACAGGTCAAACAGATTAGACAGAGACTTCAGGAGGCACAAGACAGATAGAAGAAGTATGTCGATGCTAAGAGAACTGATCAAAGCTTCTCAGTGGGTGACATGGTATTTTTGAGAGTATGACCGTACAAGAGTCCAATCCGTTACGGGAAGGGCTCTAAGCTCGCACCTCAGTTTGTAGGACCTTTTGAGATTTTGGAGTGGATAGGACCTATAGCCTATCGTCTAGCCTTACCACCTAGTCTGTGACGTATCTACGATGTATTTCATGTCTCAGTTTTACATCGTTACATTTCTGACTTATCTCACATGTTGGATTGGAGTGCTCTTCAGGTAGAGGCAGACAGACAGTTGGCATTGGAGCCAATTCGCATATTGGCTCGTCGGACGTTAGGCCTTCGAGGTCGAGAGTTGGACCAGGTTAGGGTCCAGTGGGACATGTATGACGAAGTCACTGCGACATGGGAGGATGCAGCGAGGCTGAAGACCCTTTATCCTCACCTCTTTGATGACTTCTAGGAGGAAGTACAGTCTTAGGGTGAGAGGATG
The DNA here is from genome assembly GCA_027924645.1 of Cunninghamia lanceolata. NCBI lineage: Eukaryota > Viridiplantae > Streptophyta > Pinopsida > Cupressales > Cupressaceae > Cunninghamia > Cunninghamia lanceolata. The sequence continues at coordinate 9,031,094 of BSBN01000209.1, forward strand.
TGAGGACTACCTTTTTTACTTTCTGTTCATGTGACTACTTACATTACTATTACTGATACTTTTATATTTGTGGGATTGTAGTTCCCAGATTTTCAAACTGTTAAACCTTATTATGTTAAAGGAAAACTAATTGGGTGATGTCTGGATAACGTTTACATTTCAGAAAAGCTAATTGGGTGATGTTAGAGAGAAAATTGTAATATGATTTCATTTATGCTATTTAGAACTATGGTATGTCATGGTAATGCATGTTTTAATTTGCTTCAGCTATGATGATTATATGTGAAATTAACCTTGCAATTGAGTGCACAGGTTTTGCTTACAAACCACAGATACTGGAGATCATTCTGCACCTTATGTTGTTATCCCTTGTAAAGTCGATCTGGTTCCATGAGGAACTAAGATCAACTCTATGTTTGATGTAGTGTTGTAATGTGGTATTTCATGAAGTTGAATGGGTTAGGTCTACCCTCTTGTAACATTGAATTATGATTTGTGTTGTAAGAATTGTATTTGAATTTCTTTTCTTTTTATTTAAAATTTTGAGGCCCTTTTCTTATGTCTTAACTTGACCCTGGGTGTCCTAAATAGGTTAAAATTGACCCTGGGTTATACCCTATGGGTCTAGGGTCCCTTTTGGCTTGGGCAACCCTTGGGTAACCTTCGTATGGTCACCTTAACTTCACACTGAAGTTAAGTGACGAATTTGGAGGTAGGGGAGGGATAGGATGAGTGGTACCAACACTCAAGCCCATCCCTCTTCAATCCCCAAGGTAAGAGATGGCTCCAAACCCACCAATTATGGAGGATTTGACTTCAAGTCACCCTCACCATTGGTGAGAGTCTCCATGGAGTTGTGTGGTCATTCATAATGAAGGAAGGAAGGAGAGGCATGGGTCACCTTTCTTTTCCTCCTTTAACTCTTTTTATTTCTCCCATGCATAAGAGAAATGACATGTGGTAAGGGATAAGTAAGACTTTAGGGATGGGTGAGTGACATAAGCCAACACTCATCCCTTGGGACACAATAGTATTTTGGGGAAGAGTGAGGAGGTGACAAGTGTCACCTCCCCATTCCTCTAAACTCATAGAATTTGTGTTATTTTAATCACACTTGGGATGGGGAGAGGGGTTGTTGAATTTGGAGGATTTTTATTTTTTTTTAAAAAATTGCTTTTGAGAGAGAAAAGGGAGAGGGAGTTTGGTGGCTTAGGTGGAAGGAAACTTTAGTGGAGCTCAACATCAACTTCATACATTAAAGGGCTTTGTAAAGTTGGTTTTCATAGCCTTTCCTTTGTAATCTATTTGTTGCATGCAGAATGTGTGAAAATTATTTATTTGCTTGTGTTGTAAATTTTGTTATTGTGGGAAAATTTTGTTGGGATGTTGACAGAGCTTCTCCCACTTGAGAGAAATGCTCATCAAGTGCGGGGTAGGAGAGGAGTGATCCTCCTCGGGTGCATACCTTATTCTTTTGGGATGTTGAAAGCCTTGAGGGCATGTGTGTGTGACTTTGAGAAATTGTGTTATTTGGCTTGAGAGTCAAAATACGAACTCCTTGGTGAATTTTGTTATCAAATTTGGCTTGAGGCCATGTGAAATTGTGTTGAGTATATTATCTGAAAGGGTGACACTCTGGAGTTGAGTGTGTCCACTCTCCTACCCCTTGTTAAACTCACTGTGGTGGAGTTTTTGTGTTGTGTAAATTAACCATGGGTGTATGTGTGTTTTGGGTGTGTTGTTTGTACCTTGTTGTGAATTGGATTGTTGGAATACCCTAGGTGTGTAGATGATCTCCCTAGCTCGGGGGTGACCCTCTTGTGGGTCTACGGTAGGGAGGAGAGCAGCTTGTGTGGTGTTTCTTCCCTTATGTAATATGCAGGTTTTCTGGGAGCTTATTGTGAAGCTTGGAGAATATTATTGGATCTTAGAAATTATTTTATTTTCCTTTATTCTTAAGGAGAGATTGGTCTTTTAAATAGCTTCATCCTTGTTATTTCCCAAGAGGAGAGATTTCTCTCTCTGCTATTGTAAAAAGAAAATTATTTTTCTTTTGGGAGTTGAAAGAAAATCCTCCCTTAATGTGTTGTTGGTTGTTTGTGATTTTACAGCTTATTTCATTTTACCATTTGTGAGAAAAGAAAGAAAGAAAATTGATTTTTTTTAGTATTAGGATTGTCTATGATCTTCATCACCTATCTGAAAGTTTGTAAATTAGTCATTAAAGCAAACCAAGTTGTTAAAATTTATTTATTGCAATGTTTAGTGGAAAAGTGACATTTAATAAATTTTGTAATTGTAATTTTGCCTTTTGGAAAAGAAATGAGATTTGATTTAAGTTATGCAATTGAATTTAATAAAAAATGATATACATGCCTGTTATATTGAATATTGAAGTTAAAGACAGAAATTTGGAATATTATTTTGGGAAAATTTAAATTAATTATCTTTGTATCTTTGTAATGCATTGGAAAGAACATTTGTAAAGAAAAATTAAAATTGGCAAATATGATATTATGCCCTCCAAATTTATTTGATAGTAAATTATATATATATATATATATATATATTTATTTATTTATTTATTTTCTGTATTTATACAAGTATCTGTTTAATAAATAAACTGTCATTTTGAAGAAATTATGAGTATGTGATGAACCTGTTATATATATAGATATATATATTTACTTATATTTAAATTGAAATTTACAAAAATTAAATGAGATATGAAATTTAATAAAGTTGCAGTTTTAATATAAAAAAAAAAAACACACTCAAAAAAATTACATGCAATAATGGTGGGGGTTTTAACCCCCACCGAGTGAAACTACATAGTGGGTGTGGGGAGGGGTGAAGCCCCACCCACACCCCACAAAATGGGATGTGGGTGGGGCTCCGCCCCTCCCCACACCCCCCTCCCCGCGGCTATCCTCTTTCCCCTCACCCCGCCTGCGAACCCCCGTCCGCCGCTCCTTGCGCGGCCTTCACACCTCCGCCTCGGCTCGTACATTCCTCCCACTGCCGTCCCTTGCCAGCCGCCCTCTATGGTCTCCAGATACTCTACCCTCCACCCATCTCTGCGGCCCATCTCCACTACTGGACCTTCATCTCCACTGCCGTTGCCCTCTTCTCCCTGTAACACATCACAAACACAAAAGAAAAATTAGGGTTGTTCAACCTCAACAACATGAGGTATAATATATAACATTACACTCTGTCATTTTTAGTGGAGTTTATCCTCATATAATAAAATAAACAATAATATATATAAATATATATGGCTACACTTAAATAAGAATATATATTTATATATAGGTCTATATACATAAGTATATAGATATATATAAATATATGTATTGTAAATATATAGTTATTCGTTTTACACATATTATTCATTGAAAATTTTTGAGAGGGAGCTTCGAAAAATATTTAAGAATATTGTATAATAAAAGAAATAATAAGACAATTATGTTAGACATTAAAATATATATTTATATTAGTTCGATCTGTAAAAGGAATTGCAATTTCAGAGTTTAAGTATTAACGAATGGAATATCAAGGAAATGAAACAAATTAAATAAATAAATAGATAAAAGAATAAATAAATAATCGAAGATAACAAAGGAAAAATAAGTTTATAAATTAAAAGGGAATATTATATTCATATATATATAATTCTATTTAAGGAAGAGTTTCTCAGAAGTTTCAACAATTAACACAAATTAATAATTAGGAAAATGAAGAGGAAAATATGATCCTCCCATTTATAAAGGACACTGGAAATAAACGCAAACAAGCCATCACAGGCATTCCATGTGTGGCCTTTTTAAACTCAACTGTGTATTTAGAAAACATCCAATTGAGAAAATAAAAGAGAGAGAAAGAGGAAGAAAAACTAACATTGGAAAACCAAGAGGAGAAAATGCATGGCATCCTAAAAATAGATTAAGAGAACAAAGGCAGTCTTACCATTCCCGTTTAAAACTGACTAGGGACAAATTGAGTAACAAAGTTATTTCAACGTTGAGATGAAACCTAGAGCGGAACACTAGGAGACTGAGTCCAGCAAAGTAGTAAATCAGTTTAAGTGATTTGGTCTATCCAGAAATTAGGAATAATGTAAAGAATATAGTGATAACTCTGATTGATGAAGAACATGAAGAAAAAATAGGATAAACATAAAGAAAACTTAAAAACCGAAAGAGAGTGACCGAAATATAATCAAAATAAATTTCAGAGAAAAAGGGTAAGGTGAACATGATAGAAATACAATCAAAATTAAGATCCAGAGAAACGGAAGAGAGGGCAAATGAACGGCCTTGTTGGAAATGCTAAGTCCGAAGGAGATGAAATTAATATTAAATTTCAAGAAACGGGAAAAGAGACAGATGATTGTGCTTTGTTGAAAAATGATCCATTAAGGAGATCAAGTGTAAATCCATTATGATTAGGGAGTCGTGGGAAGTTTGTTAAACTATCAGGGAACCTCGAATTAAGTGTAGTGTTTAATAATTCCCACTCACGCTCGTGAGGCATTATGCTGCCAAAATCTTCTGAGATTTAGGGTTAGGAACCTTGAAAGTACAAACCAGTAGTGACATTAACTGCATCATGGAGACCCCTTGTTGGCCTTCTTGTGTCTGGGTGAGCGCAATTGTACTTAGTACCCCGCCGACAACTGTATTGTTTTTGCCTTGAGCGTACGCCACCGAGCATGCTTACGCGTGCGAGGGGGTTTCTAGGGAAGCATGGGAAATTTTTTGATATTCCGTGTCATGACCACATGACAGATGTGGACATGACACGAGTGATGCATGTTGTGATCGCATGGGAAATGTGGGCATGACAAGTTGTGACCTCCTGTGAGAAGCATCAAGAAGCAAAATTGATTAAACATCAATATTATTTATGTGCATCAAATGACATGAGATAAAACAAGAAATACCATCTGAGATTGCATGAAGGATATGGAAAATCTATCAGATGTTGTAGTTGCAACTGCCTTAAGAGACATGAATGCAAAGTGAGGAAGCATAGGTAGAAATTAATATGTAGTAAAAGCTAGAAAGCAAAATATTAAGAAATTCAAATTAACACTAAAATTCATACCTTGGGTATAGTCAAAATAACCTATGATGCCATGCAAAAATTCTACTATGCCATGCAAAATAATCTCATTCGCAATCTTGTATAGTCAAAAACATGCATTATAGTTAAATAAACAAGATTTTTAATTTAAAACATAGAAAAATTTGGCAATTGGTAGGTGTAAAGCAAAGTGTGGAAACATATAAAAGTGTGCAATTTGATTTCATTTGTCATACCTACTTTCTTGAACATGGTCAAGGTGTCATTGGAACCATTTATCCAAAACCCAAGGAAAGTAGAGATTGCCATATACTATATGAAATATACCATATGAGATTGCATGAAGCATATGGGAAATCTATTAGATGTTGTAGTCAAATTAACACTAAAAATCGTACCTCAGGTATAGTCAAAATAACCTATGATGCCATGCAAAAAAATCTACAATGTCATGCAAAATAACCTCATCTGCAATCCTATATAGTCAAAAACATGCTTTATAGTTAAAGAAACAAGATTTTTAATAAAACAATCCTAAAAAATAGAAAAAACAAGAAAAAGTTAACATAAAAAAATGTCATACATGTCCATCTAGAAGTTTAAATGCTATTCAAGCGTACCTGAGGGGTCATCTCGTACCTTCAGATTATCCAATATTGCTTCATGATCAACATTACTAATTGTCCATAGTTGTTTTGATTTTGGTTTTCCATGATGCTTTAGTAACTTGACATTTGTTTCTACAACTATTTGCAAATACATCAATATGGTTTTCTGCTTCTCAAAGTCTTCAAAGGCATGGATGCCATTCTTTCTAATCATATATGTTCATAACCAAGTCCCAACAATAACAACTAATCTTGTAGGATATGTGAACCCATCATCATCTGTCATAGGTTGTGTTAGCTTTTGTTTTCCCTGTACACATCATGCCAACCAATAGTCTGATCTCTCTTCATTTCCATGCGGTGCAACAACTGCATAAACATGACCTGGTTGTACAAGGTCTAAAAGATGTTCATAGTCAAATGAGCTCTCCATGTCGTTGATGGAAGATGATTGACCTTGAGATAAAGGGGTTAAATATCATGGAATCCATGCATCTACCCACTCACTTGACTTGCAATTATCCCAATCACATTTAATACAACTATGGCAAAAACAAGCTAATTCTCATGTCCAAATAGTCCATGCACTTGCATCTGAGCTTCGAGATGAATGCATCTTTGACGATTCACTAATTCTCTGATAATCCCATTTCTCTTTCACTATCCCGTCATCAACCAACCAAAAGAACCAGCACACTTCTGAATCAAGAGCCACTCCTTGTGACAATGCATAGATACACCACTTAACAATAGAGTCTACATCACTGAATGTAGCACCACCTCTAATATTTAGTTGTTCTCTAAAAAGAGCTCTCTTCATGCATGCAGCTGCTCCATCATGTTCACCTTTTCCATGCCCAGCTTCAAAAAAATTCTAAATATGAGGTATATCTATTTCTATATGCTTTCCGCACAACCAATAGAATATACGAGCATTCTTGAAGTGACCAGTGCAATTATCTAACCAAATGAGTTGTTGATCCATTCTAATAGTTTTTTCTTGCAAGAACCCATAAAATTGTTCAAAACAGTATTGCACATACTCTGATGAATGAGATCGATCATCACTCATGTAAAAATGTTATTCTCTGACAATCTTCCTATTCTCTTCTGTGCTATCATGGGCATGTCTGTATGTGATGTGAACAAAAATAGCAATATGAATAGAATTGTAGTACTGGGATTAACCTTCATTTTGGGGTTGCAATGTGTAGTTTTCTACAAAATTAACTACAAAGACAATAGTTTCAATCATAAAAAAGTCTTTACACATCTTTAATTTCTTTAGTAAAGGTCTCATTTTGTACATCTTTAGTAATTACACAAAAAGTTGGCATTGTTCGGTTAATGTTTTATATTCAAAGTATTCATTGAAGAGTTTTGAAGCCCACAACCGAACCGTTCGTGACGACCTCTTGCCTTCAAGTTTTTCCATTATGTTCTCATCAATTTCAAGTAACCATTTTGGGGTTCTTGGGTGTTTTCCAATTTCATCACGCTTATTCTCTTCTTGACAAATGTCCTCTCTTCTTATGAAATTTGAGATACATTAATTTTCATTGTTTCATCCATGGTATCAACCTCATTAATTTTATCAATAAATGGATTATGGAGTGCAAATTCAATATCATGAGGTTCATATCCACTTTGTTCAAGCACACGTCTTTGTTTTTCTTCTTCTTCTTTGTCCATGGTATTGCTCTTATCAATAGGTGTTTCATAAAATTTTGCGACATTTTCATTTGCAATATCATGGTGAATTTCATTCTTATCTAACATTTCATTATAATCAAAATTAACATCTTCAATTTGCATGTCATTGGATGGTAAAGAAGAAGCTTCACCTTGATGAGCATCCACCAAACCCACTCTTTCAATCCTCTTCCTTGCCCTATCTTTTTCCCTAATTGCTTCAATTTCCTCCAATGTAATTTTCCTCATCCTTTTTGCTCTACGACGACTATTTCTCCCCATTAGGGGAACAAAAAGATCACCTTTATGATTGTAACAAGTAAATTGTGTCTCCAAAAGTGCATAAGAATGTTTCTTTTGCTGTCACAGGTAGAAATCATGAGTTTTTCGACAATAGATGGTCTGTAGGCGGGGATGTCGGGCCCAACAATATTACCTTTGTCTTTTTTTTGCATCTACATAATGGATATCCATTTTAGAAATGGATATCCATTATTAAATGGGTATCCGTTATTGAAATGAATATCCACTTCTTAAGCCAATTCGTTGGGCAATGACCACCAAGCAACGTCTATATCACTTCTACAAAACAGATATCTATTTTCAAGATGTCCAAAACGGATATCCGTTTCATTTTCCTCAATTTAAGCATGAAACTATATACATAATCTATGAAATATACAACTATATACATAAATGAGAATAGGAGATGCATTAGAAACATCATAATAAGCATGGAGTATGGATACATAAGAGATAGAGATCACAAGCATCGATCATAGGATCATAGGGACATCATGGATATATAGCATAGGGATATATAAGTAAACAAGGAACATGGAAAAATATAGGTTCTAAACATAGAACATAGAGATGTTTAGGAACCAAACAAGGCATAGAGGAAAGCATGGGAGGTAAGAATTGAATATATGAAACAATAGGAGCTAAACAAGTAACATAGGATAGCATAAATGGTAATCATGGAAGATAGGAACAAGTCATATATAGGAAGAGACATGGAAATAATTGAAAGGAAAAATGTCCCCACCTGGGTTGAAACAAAGATCAACCAATAAAATTAGAGAGATAACTATGTAAAAGAGGTCATCCCCATCTCAACAAGTAATATATCAAGTTCTTTATCCTCAAGTAAATGTATTTTTTTATAAGTGATTCTCTTAGTGAAAAAACTAGCAACATGTGTAACTATTGAATTATTTTTCTATATCCAATGTGCTTTTTTCTTTTGAGGTGGCTCCATAGAGAGATTTTACATTTGCTTTGCCACAATTCATTATTAAGTATCTAGGACTTGAAGTAGTTCCTTTGGAATGAAATGTAGGTTTATCATACATAATGTCCTTGTTAATCTCTTGATTTCTTGGTATGTGAGGAATGTGTTCTTAATAAGATCATTGGAAGACATGCATATATATCATGACCTTAATGTTTAAACATTTTAGGACGTGCAACTTGAGTCTCAGGCATTTTTCATCATAAGTTCTAGAGTGAGAAGGTGCATAAGTAGCTTCTTGATTATTGTTCATATTTTTATTCTACTGCTCTTCAATAACTATCAACTTTAACAACAACAACATGTCTTCATCAAAAAATATTTGACTTTGTTAATGACTACTCAACTTCATTAGCAAGGAAACTTTGGTAGTAAAGAGCCACTTCTAGAGAAACTGTCAACTTCTATAGTAACGCAAAAATTAGGACATGACCCCGATCATCTAATTATTTCAAATAGATTCAAATTAACTACTTAATTTTAGATCAATATAGGTTTGACATCTATCATCACCTTGTCCACATGATCCATGCACCACACGCATGTACATATGTATAAAAGTATAGACAAGGAAGAATAACCTAAACATTGCACGTGTACATGCCTTCTCCATTTCAATTTAAAGTAATTTGTTCAAAGTCTTTAATGCCTTTGAATATATACATTTGGATTCTAGACTAGGGATTCATTTTATTATTCTATAGACTTGTGAATTACCATCTAATTTGAATGTTTACACACTAATCCACCTAGGTAGATCAACTTAATAAAGCTCCATACAAGCCATTATTTGATTTGAGTAATTTTACTCTAGACACATTTGTGAAGACTCTTAAAGAGCCTCCATATAAAATTCTAAATATGATATAGCCTCCATATAAGCATAAAGATGATATATAATTCTAGTTTGTTGAAGGCCATGTTTCACTCATTGATGAAGACTCTGCTACACCTTTAAAGTTGAGTCCTTTGTTTTGAATGTTGAACCATGCAAAGAGGCAAACTGTGAATTCTAATGCTTAAGTAAACATGAGTCTCAACATGATGTAGTTCAACTTGATGACATGTCTAAATGTGACACATTTTAGTTTGTGTTGCATGAGGACTTCCTTATTCATGCATATCAAATTTCTAATTAGGTATATTTTTCTGAAGTGTATGAGTTTGAGGCTTTTAATTTTTGTATCAGATTCACTTGAAGATGCTAGCAGCCATGTGAACATGATTAATATGGGATCCAAGAGTTGTCCTTTTCCTATGCATTTGGAGTCGATTGTTGACCCTTATGATTGTTTACATCATGTTGGCCTAGCATTTGAATAGCTGCTTCATGACATGGATGGGAATAGATCATGCTCCTACTACCTATGGCTAAATTATATTGATGACTCTAATGAGTTTGACTATTATCTTTAAGAAGTAGTGTCATGGTCATGTTTGGATGTGCAAGATACTTCATGTCAAGTAGTTAAAAGGTGGATACATAATTAAGTCGAGATTGGGAATCTCATTCATGAAGGTTATTTTTTACAACTTGGAAGGAGATGTACTTTAGTTTATCTATTGTAGCATGCAAACAAATCTCCCCACAACTCTTGACTTGCAACATGTTCTTGATGTTACTTGCATGAAATGCTTAATTTGTCCTCTCGTATGCCTTTAGGTCAATTAGCTGCAAGTTTTCATTTTTATGCTTTGTCCTAAGGGTTCTAAGTTGTGTTCCCTTTATCCTTGTCTATAAATATTGGTGTGTGTTTGTGTATCACCCCTATGTTTTTGGACTTCCCTTTTTCCATTTTGGTCTACAACCTAGAACTTTTTTGGATTTTCATAGTGTCAACATGTGATACTCATCCTCAACCAAAGCTTATGTTGGCATTATTTTTTGTCAAACCTTCTGATATGCATATTTTCTCTTCTAACTTGTATGAACCTTGGTATATTTGTTTTTATGCTTCATTTCTCAATTTAGATGTTCATTGTTAGTCTCCACCATTAAGGTTTCATTTTGAGCATAAGCCTCTTATGGTTAGGGTTTAACTTGTACATTTTCTCATTGCATGCACACCCTAATTCTAAGTGTTCCTTGATGTTTATATATCTCTTTGCATGGCTCTATGTAATATACTTGGACCATTTGTATCATGACACATGTTATCCTAGTGATGCCAACATTGGCGGGCCTTGATGTTTATTTGTCATGGGTGTATGGTCTCTCATGTGGCTTATGTGGATTCATTATTGGCTCTTTTCTTGCCATGTATTTTCTTTGATGGTGATGGGCCCAAGCATTTATTATGTTGGCTTTACAATATGAGGTGTCATTCTAACTTGGTGGTGACTATTCTCCTACAAGATAGTCAAGTATACTTCATGGTAGAGCCTTCATCTCATAAGAACACATAAAACCAAAACCTTTGAACACTTGGTTTTAGGTAGCCCCAAAATGCCAGAAACAGATATCCATTTTTAGCTGCCAAAACGGATATCTTTTTTTCTTTGGTAACAAAGCAACACAGATATCCATTTTGGTTGTTGATTTTTCATGGATTCTAACATGTTTTCATGTTTCAGTCTCTTCTTCAAAATTCACCATTCGTGTTGACGACTTTGTTTTATGCAAACTTGATAAAACGAAAAAGGGTTTATTGAACAAATTGTCATCTTTCTAAAAATATAAGATTTGTTTGGTTATCAATTTATTAAATAATTATTAATAATTTTCTATATAGTGTGTGTCTGAAATCATGATGGATACACTGATTAAAAAACATCCATAACTTTCAAACCGTTACACTTTTTTGAGATCTGAAAGCTGCATCACATTCTCTGCTTTTTTGGCTACAGGGTAAATTTTTTTTTTTGAATTCTGATTTTTTTTTATTGAGTTAGGTTGGTTGGACAATTTCTTTTTAGTTTTTAAAAAAAGTCACAATAAAAATATCATAACTAATTATTTTATTGGAAAAATTTTTCAAACAAATATGTGTCACATCCGGGCATGAGTCCTCTACTTATTTTGAAAGATTTAAAAAAAAATATTTTTTTTGCTCATAGTTAGGTTGGCTGGATAGACACCTACTTTTTTTTTTCCTGAAATATTTAATAGTTGTTCATTAAATATTCATTTTTCACTAAGTAAATTTAGTTTTTTTTTAAAAACTAGATTCAATTCTCTACAAATTTTGTTCTTACATCTTTTTCAAATTGTATAGATAATCCATTCAAATTTTCACATGAACTTGATTAAGTCTAATTTTTTGTATTTTCATTGCCACTTAGAGGTATAGTTTGGCCCATCATGATCCTACACATACCCTAGATACAAAATAATCAATCATAAAGAGATGATATGACATAGGTTTTGATGAGTGGAAAACCCTCATTGGGATAAAAACTACTCTGAAAATTTGCCTCACTGGCTTAATATAATCTCACTGATTACAATGATTGTCTCACTAACTTACATGCCTCATTGCCAACAAACAGGTCTCACTAACCATGCAAGCTTCACTGGCTACAATGTGCCTCACTAGCAAAATATACAATCTCAGAATAATACAAAGAATACAGATGCTTTCTCTATTTCAATACAAATCGTCTATATCTCTTTTTCATTCATATCCTACATATATCTATACATTCAATACAAACTTTTTCATCTACAATTTCATCTATTGCCTTGTCTCCAAAATTAAAAAATCATGTCTCTGTGTGTATGTCTTCAAAGTCTACATTTGCATACTTGCTTTGCCATCAATCAACTTTCAATCATCTCATGTATTGAATTCATCTCAACTCAAAACCTCACAACAACAAACAAATTCTTTATTGCTGCATATATATCAGTCCACAATCCCTTTTACAATATACCTGCAATATCATTAAAAATGAAAAATAACTTTTCATTTCCTCTTCTTTCCATATTCCTTCTCCCATTTCAAAAAATAAAGACCATAAATAATATCCACCATATCTTCAATAATAATAAATCAATCTGCTCTAATAAGAAACAAAACACCTTAATTAACTCAAACCCACTCCTCATCTTATAAGAATAGAAAAAGAAGGCATTTAAAAAGCCTTTAAACTTCACCCATAAGGAATATGAATCAACACTCTGCTCATTATAGAAAAAAACAAAAAGACTTCCTCCTTTATAGTCTTTCATGCCTAGGGAGTCACACTAATAAAATAGAAATAATCTCTTCAAAAAAACCTTTAAAATCCACAAAAATCTGTCATTTAAAAGTGACTAAAAATAGCATATAAAAAGCAAATCTGCAGTCAATATCCTTTCGACGGCCATCTGCACATCAATAATGAAGCTGGGGAGTGGAGGTCTAACTTTAATTATTGATCATCGATATTCAAACTCGCGCTCTTCAAAGTTTTAAACATGACCTTCGATTTAACGATTGACGCCCATATGCTTATGAGAAGACTGAACCTGTTGGTGGAAAGAGTGGAGAGGGCCGGTTAACAAAATGTATAAAGACCCCTTCAGCAGGTCATTTTAAGTGGCAATGACTTGTTGCAACTGGTCAGTACTCAAATATAACAAAAGGCGACTTCATATGTGATAGGCAAAAAATAAAGAATTAGGTCTTTCGAAAGCACCTTAGGAATTTAGAATGTAGGACTTAAACTATAGTGACCTTTAGGGTTTCAGGGATTTAGAAAAATAGGCATTAAATCTGCATTAGTATAAGCCATACTCTTAACTCTGCTACAGAGAGGTAGCACAAAGATAGAGACATTTAGGGTTTTAGATCATTGCAAATTTGATCTATAGAAGGTAACAACCCATCAAAGCCCATTGCTTTGAAGAAACTCAATTGACATCTCCAACACCATGAATGTAATCCCTTCAATCATCTTATCAAACCATATATTGTCTCTATATGCTATATGAAATATATAATGCCATGATGCAGTCCCATGATGAAATCATGTAATGATAAAGTCTTTGTATGCAATGATCATTTAAATAACATCATGATCTAATGTCCCATGAATGACAACTAAATCAAGGCCAATATCCCATCAACTGAACTAGTCAAATTATGTCATAACCTTTGAAGCAACCTGTGAAAAATCTTTGCACCTGAGAAAACATAGTCTGAGATCTTGAAAGTATCTCCACTCCTGAGACATGATCAATTGAATCATGATCAAGTCACACAATGAAGACAAGCCTATCATGACATCATAGAGAATGACAACAAACTTGCATCTTGCATTTCTTAGACCATCTGCATCTCTTGACTCAACCATGAAGCAACCTATCAATATGAATTACATGAAGACTGTCAACCGACTGAAGCAAGATCCAATGCAAGATGCTAATGTCATATGAATGAACTCCATGTCATATGAATGAATTGAAGCAACACCATAAACACTTCAACACCCATGATGAACAACCATGCAAGCTCAACAAGCAAGATCTTGAAGATGAAGATCCTCTAATGATAAAGACATCTGACAAGCAACCTTAACCCTCACTTTTGACATCAATGACAATTCTCTAACATGGATTCCATTCTTGGGATACCTTTAGAAAGGGTAGGGGTTAAGAGGTCCATGGGGGTGTTTATTTGACTAATGACGAGATCCCCATCCCCAAGGGGTCTTAATTCTTCTTGAGAGTGAATTTTAGCCCCTAGTTTTAGCAACATGTCCATATAGTAATCAAGGTGTCTACCCATCAATATTTCAATGAGTTTAGAGCCCCTTGGATCAGCTACAAAATCTTCTATTTCCTTAGAAGTAGGCATGTTATCTAAGTCTTGCACAAGGACTTGTTCCAAGGGCAAGGGTGATGGCATAGATGGCATACTATATTCTTTAGAAGTAGTGTTTGCATTTGAAACATAAGAGGTTCTTGAAACATTGATGGATATTCTTTTAGGATCCATTTCTTCTTGTTGAGAACATGCTCTTGTATTAATCATATACTATTGTTAAATTGATATCAAGTTTGGATATGTTCTAAAGATCAAATTTGAGACCCTTAGGTTTAATCTAAGCCAAAGAAGTCAAAGATATGCTAGATCTCCAATGATATAAGATATGATCATGATAATGATATTTTGATCACAATATGATAGTGTTCACTTGTACTAAACTTTTGAGTACAAGCAAACTGATATGCAATAGATTTGATTACGATATGATAGTGTTTACTTGTACTAGACTTTTGAGTCCAAGCAAATTGATATGCAATAGATATGATAATGTATACTTGTACTAGACTTTTGAGTCCAAGCAAACTAATATGCAACTAGATGGAGAGATCTAGTGTTCTCTTTGATACGTTCTTGATATAAATAAGTTATAGGTTCAAAATGATTTTGATATTCACCAAGATCTTGATACATTCAACAATTGGATATACGATAAAGATAAGAACAACAATAAGAAACTTTTTAGAATGTTTCCTATGCAAATCTGTGGAATTTATATAGAAAATTACTTTTCTTTTAATCTGATTAAAGTTGATTAGTTAATGTTTGTGTTTTGGTTAAAGCTGATTAGGTTTAAGATATTTTTGGCAAAATGATTGTGTCACAAACTGATAAAAATCAGCAAACAAAAAACCTCCCCAGACCAAAGAGTTTAAATGAGTTTTTAAAAGGTTTTGATTGAGACTAACTTAGTTTTTGACAAAGAACTTGGTGTGTACTTCTATTCTTATGATGAAAATATAGATGCGAAAAACAAACAATCAAAAGTAGAAACTTGAAAAACACTTCTTATTGTTCCAATTTTGATATATATCTTACAAACACAATAGACACAACAACAATCCTAGAGAAAAGAGGGTAGATAGGCTGGATGGCTTAACTAGGATAGAACAAGCTCACTAATGGAACCATCCTCTATATACCTCGAGGGTAGTTGAGGCCCAAATCCATAGATGGATAAGGATATCCTCACAATAACCGAGAGGAGAGGGAACCCTCCCTCCTCTATCACTTTCCCATGGTATAAAGTTCTTGGGGGCTTATTTATAATGACAATATACAAGATCCAAGAGAGGTGTCTTTAGATTCACCTCCCGTTATTTATACTCTGCCGGGACACTAGAGTTAAGGTCATCCCTAGAGTGATCACTTCTCTAGGCATGCCTTCCTAAGAGGGTACAAAGGGTAAAACAAACAATGTTTTTGATCCTCAAAATTGTGTAACCATGCAAGAGGAGATCAAACACATGCGTTTATTCACCAAAGCAAGTCGTTCTTTTAACCTTTAAAAAAAAGTGTGATAACAATAAAAATGCAAATTTGTGAATGTAAGAAGGTGTTTTTGATCCTCTAGATTGTGTAGGCGCGCAAGAGGAGAGCATACACACCAATCTTGAATGGTTCACAAACTTTTAACAAACATGTCAAACACTAGTTCTTTTAAAGACCTAAAAACAAATGTGAAAGAATGTGAAGAGGAAGGTGTAAGAGAGTGTTTTTGATCCTCAGGATCATGCTAAGCACACAAGAGGAGAGCATACACACCACTCATGGACAACCAACAACTTCTTCACCAAACACTTGTTCTTTAAAATCCCAAAATGAAATGTGATGCAAGCATCCTATTATACTAAGAATATAAGGGTTGGAATAAATGCACCTTATGTTTTCTCCTTAACTTCCACAAATAGATGCTTTGTGATGTAGCTTGATTTATGCCAATGTTTTCCCTACACACATATCAAAAAAAATACAATACAAAATTTCTAGCAAAAATAATGAAGTTAGAATGTTGAAATGAAGATCAGATCTATGAAAGCTGAGAGGAAAATCGTAGGCAGACCTCAACCTCTTACTACAACTCAGCTAAAAAAAAATAGACATATACAATCTACACTGAAAACAGATGACTCAAACCAATGAACAAACAAGTTCAGCTCGCGAATAAAATGTTAAAACAATAGTAAAAACCTCTGATCCGTGGATTAAACCTTTCTTTACTCACAATTTTTTTTTATTGTTGGTTCACAGCAGAGTAGTCAGCAAAATGGTCTCTTGAGCGAGGGGCTTTCACGCGCCAGCCATAAACAGCCGGTGAGTTGTAACTCACGGACTGTACGGAGGCGTCGACGAGGTGGGCAGTCGACTGCATCTAAAAGCTGAAATTGTTCATCGATTTCTGACTGTCCGTGCCGTACTATCCGTCGACCTCTATTTAGCTGTTTAGTTGGTCTGTACCTGACGTCGACCAGCCGGTCGATTACAACTCACCGGCTGGTTAAGACTTTCCGCTTTCACGTGACTCTGAGCTCTATGCAATGCACTCCAAACTCTTCGGATTGAATCACGTTTGGAAATTTGTGTAATTGTAGTCTCATTCCCCAACGTTGAATGTCTGTGTCTATAGTGCAGAGACGAAATTCTTCTCACAGAGACTGATTTTAAAGATAGTTGGGCCTTTTCCTTCGTCGAAGCAGTAGCAACAAATGACAATTCTACCAACGATTTTCAGAAACCATGGGAGAAGGAAATCACTGTTATTAGTTCTCGTCCCAGTTGCTGGTATTTGATTTGGCTAGATCAACGAAAGCTTGACTTGTTGAGGATGCTAGCGGTGAGCGAAGACTGTGAGCCTATGCAATCTGCAATGGGAACTGTCAGATGCAAACAATAAGGGGCGATTTGGAATGAAAACAACGACAAGTTAGTGATGAGATGCCTCTAAAACGTCGACCAAATGGTGATAACTGTGGCTAACAGCAAACAGCGACCTCTCTCTGCAACCAAAGATGTCTTCCACAGAAGTCGACTTGGATCAAAGCCTCCAAAAAAACAAATGTCAATCTCCCTTTAAAAAATAGTAATAAACACGGTGGGCGCCAAAATGTAGTGTTAGAAATGTAAATACTCAGTAAATGCATCAAACCAATGAATACAATGAAATCTACAGATCTAAAACTACACAATAGAGCAAATGATATTGAATTAGGAATGCAAATACAACTATCAACAATCAAACCAAATAGCTCTATTGTTTATGTATAGTGATCCTCGTGATCCAAAAATGCTCTCAGATTCGCATAATCATGCTTCAATGATTGAGTGCTTCGATGATTGATAGAGTGTTTGAGTGCTTTAAGAATTCGAGAATCAAAACAAAGGCTACAAATGAGAAGTGATGTGTAAATGGCTTAGAGGAGGCATGTTTATATGATTTTCCTTGAAAAGAATGGAGGGTTGAGATCTAAAGGAATTGAATTATGATCAACGATTGACAATTGATGAGACAACAAAAGCTATGAGTTAACTAAGGAGTTAGGTCCAAAAATCAAGGGATTGCATGAGTTAACTAAAGAGTTATCTTTTGAAAATCATGGAATTGACATGTGACCATGAGTTAACTTCCGAAAATCATGAAATTACAAGGAGTTAACTTTCGAAAATCAAGGAATATGATTTAACTCAAAGTCAATTTTGAAGGTGGAGATTGAGTTGAGACAAAAAGCCATGGAATAAAAAAATTTAAATAATAATAATGATTATTTATCATCCAAAACATGTGAGGAAATAAATAATATATATATATATTTTTTTAAGAAGCAACTTGAAGGAGAATTAAATAAATTTGATTTATTTATTTAATTTGAGAAGATGTTAGTGATTAAATAATTTTTAAATTATTTAATCATGAGAGATGGTGAGAGAATAATTAAATATAATTTATTTAATTATTAGGAAAGGGATAAATAATTAAATTAAATTTGAATTATTTTGTGGAAGAATAGTTAGATTAATTAAATAAGTAATATTATTTAATTTTTTGGAAGAAGGAGAAATAATTAGATTTTAGAGGAATAATTAGTTTTAATTAAATAATTGTCATTATTTAATTATTTTTAGAAGAAGGGGGAATAATTAGATTTTAATTAAATAATTGATATTATTTAATTAAATAAGGGAAGTTAGAAGAAATACAAAGTGTGATGATCTACATGAAAATGTGAAGAAATACTTTATGTTAATTTTGGGTGTCTACACGAGTGAAAAAAAAATGAATGATAAAAAATAAGAGTGTGAGAGAAAAGTGATATTATAGGAAAGGAAAGCACCAAAGCAACTAAATACCCAAAGCATCAATATTTAAGTTTCAAAGCATCCCATAAAAAAACTTTAAAAATATCAAAAAAATGAGAAAAAAATGAGGTACTACAAAATACAAAAAAAGAGAAAAAGGAAAAAAAGAGATACAAAAAAAGAGTGAAAAGAGAGAAGACTGTTGATTGTCCATATGCTCAGGTGGAGATAAATCTAAACTTAAATCTATGAGGGTGAAAATCTACTAGAGAAAGTGAGGTACAAAGCACACACATGCAAGCTGAGAAATACTAGGAATCTAGCTATTTTTAGGGCCATCTTCTATTCTGGAGTCTTTTCCTTTACCTAGGTCTATCTCATTGGCCATTTTTGATCTAAGTCTAGTGAGTGCTAATAAAATTTGTTGCTTGTCTAAGTTGAAATCTTGTCAAAATATTTTGTCTAGATAAGGATCAGTGTTCAGCCTTCAGAAAAGCCCAAAATTTAGAAGCATTCCATTCCCCCTCTCCTCGTTCCCAACTTGAGTTCTAAATCCTATCACAGAAAGTTAATAAATCTCCTATACCAAGATAATTTGCAATCTCTTGAGTCAAAAATCCTAATTAAGAGTGGTCACATTGTTTGTTCCATCTACATACATGCCATCATAAAGAGAAAATCAAAGTAATAAAACATGTCATAACATCATAGCATTCATATCACTTAGAACATAATACTTTGCATTTCATATTTTTGAATCACATCTAGACACATTGCATCTCATTCATATCATAAAAAGACATTTGACAAAATTGCATCATCCATACGTAATCATCAAAGGTATGTAGTCTCATAAGAAAAATAAAAGCTCTAGCCAACTATATGCACAAGAGGGAAAGTGAAGTACAAAATGTCAACTGAAACTATGTATAGATCTCATCCAATCAGGTCTTGTAACAATAAGTGTAAAACAATATCTAAGCATAAGTCACTCCTCCAAATGGAATCAAAAGAGAAAAACTATGCACTCAAGTGTGTAAGTCTTCCCATGTAAGGAGACAAGGGTATAAATCCCTTCAATAAACATGGGTCTTTCAAGGACCTCAAGTCATCAAGATAGACCTTCACAATCTCTTAAAAAAAACCACAAAAATTAAAAAGTTAAAAAACCTAAAAATTTGTAAAAACTCAAAAATTCTTTAAAAATCAAATATATACTTCAAATCTACAATAAAAGAAGAATTTGTTCTTCTCTCTAGATTAGCATGTGTTTTATTTCTATAGTGGTCTTGCACCCTTGTTTTGCATGCTTGCATCCTTACAAGTTACCTTGGCGAAGCAAACAACTAGTTGAACTTACGACATGACGGATGGTATGTTTAATTCATTTGCAATTTTATTGTTTATCATTAATATCTCAAATTTTGAACTAATACTTGTTTTTGTAGGTACAATCATGATAGATCAATGACAGTAAGGCCTATTTTGGGAACAATACATGTCTTTCATGTAGACTACCATCCTTGAGGATGTAAATATGTAAGCACTAAAAACATGCATGAGCTTGCATAAGGACTCCATGATGATATGTAATCCTAATCACATACATGCAAGCATGAATAATAACACCCTTTTAATAGTACTCCTCTTGGCAACGTGTGTTGTTTGGTTTTTCCCTTGTCGATTCTTTAATTTCCTAACCATTATTTTTCCCTTTTGTTGATTCTTCTTCTGTTACTTTCTTTGCCTTTCCTACATGCTTATTTTAACCTTTCCATGCTAATTCCACCTTATGACACCCCATTCTGAAGGTCTCTAACCCTACAAAGCCTCTAGACAACCTAACATACCAAACCCATGTCTCTATTTTCACCCAGCTTTCCTCCTTTGTGGGTCACCCCTATTAATGGCTAGATCTCCCTAGGTGACCCTACCTTTTGTCATCTTACAACCCATCTCAAATGTCAGATCCCCCTTTCAGACTTTCATTAAGCATGTACACAACTATTAAACTTCACCCAGGTGCCACCCTTTGTGGGTCACCCCAGGGTTACCCTAGTTGACTTGACCTGGTAAAAGAATTGACCCATGGGTGACCCTTACGGATTTCAAATGCAAGTTTCTCCTTCAATTTGAGCCAAAAAATGCTCCATTTTCACCCAATTTTCATGGAAATTCGAGCCTAACATGGAGTATACCATTCTCAATCCATCCATCACTCCCAATCAAGAAAATTTATCCATGTGATTCAATTTGATCTCCTCTCTAACTCGTCGTGACTATCATTCTTCCATGAGTGATAAGCTTTCAAGATTATATCACTATCCAATCAACCCATTCCTCTGATCAATCAAGTTAGTTAACTCTCCAATCAATTTTTGTTAACTCTTCAATCAAAGGAGTTAATTCTTTAATCATCCCCACCCACATTGTGCTAATCCAATCTATAAATACCCCTCACCTCTCCATTATTTCTCAAGTTGGAGAATGCTTTCCTCTTCTTCACAAGCTTTTTCAAGCTTCTTCATAGGCCTTTGAACCTCTTTCTTCATTTCTTTCTTTAGTTTTTCAAATCTCTCATTTCATTAGTTTCCATTGTTGCAAAGCTTCAAAGCTTCCCATATGAGGCAAATTCATTATTGCAATCCATCTTTTTCTTAGCTTTTGCTCTCCAACTAGTATACTTATGCTTAGTATACTTATGCTCACTACAGGACGCAGGTGCCTTTTATTTATTGTTGTGATTTTTCCAAAATCTTCAAAGGCTTCATAGCATCGTCACGCTCGCCAATTCTCAATCCATAGTGCTCTTAGCTCACATTGGGCTCAATTCAAAGCTTTCCAAAAGATCATTATTTTTCTCTCCCTTCCCAATTGTCACCAAGAGGTGGACCCTGCTACTACAAGAGGACAAGGAGTTTTCCATACAGAAGGATTCCTAAGGGTAGTGCAAAGCTCGTGTGCCAAGCAATTCCAAGTTCCTTTTTCATGCTTTTGTAGTGATTAGATAATGAAAATTTTCTCTTGAGGAAAGTAACTTGTTATTTTTCTTTTGATAGGAATTCATAGTTTGCTTTCATTTCATTGGAATAGATTAGAGAACATTTACTTTTCATAGTCTAAATTCATTTTCTTTTATTAGTTAGATATTTTCTTTCTTTCCTACAGTAGATTTCAAAATCATCAAAAATACAAAAACATAGAATAGAATTACATTAGATAAGATTCATTATTGAGTGCATTCATATAAAAATTATTTTATTTATTCAAGGAAAATACAAAAAATAGCTTGCATATCATATAGTTACATTTCATACACAAAAATACAAAAAACCAACAATATTAGGAAAACCAAAAACATTCAAACCCTCGATCCCATCACGGGGTAATAGGTAGTTACATTCACATTAGAGACAAACCCTTGATAACATCACAAGGTAAACATTCAAACAAATCAAAAGTCAACTCTAGGTCAACTCTAAACCCTAGGTCAATCTTGGTCAAATCAAGTCAATGTACACCAACTCTCTTAAAAAAAAGTGAATGTGCCCATTACTTAGAGGAGAGTGGGTTAAAGTAGTTCTAGAAGAACTAGAAGAAATAAACCCAAGACCAGAACTCACACAAGAGAAACAACACATCATAAGAGTTGTAGAACAAGACATACAAATCAATAATGCCTCCAAGACCACAAGGCTAGATTACAAAGTGCTAGAGACATAAACATAACAAATAGACACCCATCTAGGTGTTGGAATCAAAGAAACCCCAACAGGAGACAAATCACAAGTGATCCTTTAGGTCATATCATAATCTCAACAACTTCCATAGAGAGAACAAGACAAAGCCAAAACAACAACAAGCCCCTAATCAAGTTGGCCAATCTTCACGAGGCCCTTCTCCCACTTGCTAACATGATAACCCCTGGGTCTCGCCCCCACTCAATCAGATTTTGCCACGAGAGTGAGAGTGACTTGGAGGTCACCAAAAGCAAGGAGAGGGTCCATGTGCTACGTCGAAGTTGCCTCATCCACAATTGTGCTTGTGTCACGTTTCAAAGAGTTTAGGGATATGATGCAATTGCATCAAACACAAATTATTAGAGGCTGACATTTGTGATGGACCACACTGTTGTGAAATACTCCATCATATAGAAAATAAATATAGAATATTTTTGATGATATATAAAATAAATAAATAAATAAATAATTACAAAATATTGATTTCACCCAAACAATAACTACTTAAATAGTACTCAACACTTATATTTTTTATTAGTTTATAAAAGAGCTATAATTAATATTTTGGTTGACGTAAAAATTGCAATAATGATTCAAAATTTTTAATCAATAATATCAAGATGAACGATATTTTTATTTATTTAAAAACAAATATTTTATTTTATTAAAAATGTAATAAATAAAAATATTTTTTTAATTAATTAAACAATATTAATAAGAATAACTAACTAGAAATTATCAAATTCTATAATTAGTTGATAGGCTTTTATATGTGAGCATTATAGTGCTTGGAATTGTCTTGCGCTGTAAAAAAAAATCACGTCGAAAAAATTTCTAAAGTCGTCGGTTGTTCCTATTGGCATATTCCTTGGTTTCTTTATATTTTTAACTCATGTGTATCCAATTAATTAAATTAATTAGATGATTCTATCAATTATCTTCTAATTATCCTATCTTGTCCATCTCGATTTCTTTTTATTTCCAACTCATGTGAACTTAATTATGAAAATCAATAATTAAATCTTCTAATTATCTTCTCACATCCTCATCTTATCTCTTTTGATTTCTTTCTATTTCCTAACTTATGTGCAACTAGTTAAATGGAAATAAATCAATGATCCTCATCCTTATCTTGCTTTTTTTTTTTTCTAAAAATCTTATCTTTATCCACCTTCAAATCTCATCCTTATCAATCCACCCACAATCAAAAATCTATAAATCGAACATGTCTTGGAAGCCATAATCATCACAACTTGGAGTGCAATGTTATGCTATTGCAGTGAGTACCTAACATCCATTATCTCAAACCAATCTACCTTTTGGGTGCAAGGAATTGGGTGAGATAAATTTATTTCAAGTGCTATATTTATTTGCTAGGTTCAATCGAAAGTTTCATTGAATGTAGAACCCAGTTTTAATTTTCATATTTTAATCTATTGTTTGTTCGAATCATCTAAATTTGTGTTTACTAGAGTGCTAAGATTTTCAAATGTGTATGGTGTAGATTCATTTTGGACAGCTTAGAGAGTGTGTACACTATGAGTACAATATGTTTGACAACTGATTTGAACCATCTTAGACAGTTCTAAAGAAGTTTTCGGGTAAAACCTTGATTTAGAAAATCTGCTCCATGTTGTCCACCAAACATATGTCATTTTATATTAAATATTAACTGACATTTTGACTTCCACAATTGGTGAATATAATACATTAATGTCTTCTTCGGAGCAGCCTTTCTTTCTGTTGGTCAGCTATTGTCATAATAGCAACAAAATTTTTATGGCAGCTATTCTATCTGTTGTAATTTGTATTCTTGTTCTATTTCTTGTTTTTGTAATTTTTTGTTTCATATTAATAAAATCTTTCGCTCAATTAAAAAAAATATAATACATTAATTCATCAAAGTGGTTGTACGCCATATAATATTTTATTATCTTGATATACCTATTTTTTAATTGAAACAAAGCAGTACAAAATACAAAGAGAGTATCACAGGGCTACGGGAAAGAATATAGACAAGCCTATATGGAGCTTCAGTTCCTAATGGTCTTGATATATGTTATTTGGCAAAAGTTAATTATCCCACACACACACACACACACACACACACACACACACACATATATATATTATTGATTTTGGATTGTGATAATAATAAATTATATATTAGTATATAATAAGAAGTTTAAATATTGAAGATATCTTTTTGGGAGGGTTTTTCAATTAAACTTAACAACTAAAATAAAAATGCTATAACACACTAGAGGAAAATATTATTTAGCACTTATATTAGCATCAAGCCATGGTGTGGACAAACACCATCAACATTAGACTTTAACATTTGGCATGGGAATACTCCCCAAACAAACAACACAGTGTTTCTTTTTAAAATTGTACATTTTTTCAAGAGGAATCCATAATGTAATCATATTCAAAATTTAATTCCATCTTCACATTGATTTTTCCTTTGCAACACAACTACATTTATAAGGCCCAGGGTGAGTAGAATCAAACTTGAAAGATGTCTTATCTACCAATGAAGATTTCAAGATGTCCCATACCATCCTAAAATTGTCATAAGCATCAAAGAAGCAAGCCACTATGTGAAAACATCTATGTTACCTTGATTTGATAATAATCTCCTACATTAGGCTTCTCGATGACACTTTGCAAGTGAGGATGCTATGACCCTAATGGCCAAATGTCAATCATTCCTATTTTCTAGAATAAAATTCCAATTTATCTTGTACCATTTTTTTCATCTCATAAAACCTATCACTCTAGGGGAGAGGACGGAGTAGTTGAGCACCCTAACGTCATGCCTCTCGAAATCATAACTCCAATTTTTTTACAGCAGCTTACTTGGCAAGGTCCTTGCTTATAAGTAAGGTTTCATGTCCACATCATCAAATATGATGCCACATTAGCATGCTTTTTGTTGACGTGTCCAAAAAGACCCCAACAAAAGGGTAGACCAATAGTTGTGCATTAAGTCATGTTTTGTTGGTGCACTGATGTGACATCACATGATTGGTTGCTTTTTAAATCTAAAGAGCATGTTTCATTTAATTATAAGTACTTATAGTCAACACTAACAACCTTAAAATCACAACTACTAGTGCTAAACTTTTAAAAATATTAGACTCAACAAATGGATCCTCTCCCCTATAATTATAAATCTTAAAACCCCTACATAAAATGGCTTCCTTGAACATATTCAATTTGCACCCTTCTACTAAATAGGCTTAAACACTAGACTTTAGTGCGTAGGAGCCTCTCAAATGTCCCATTGAATGTTACGTGCACTCACCCCTTAGTTTTTAAGGCAAATGGAGTGCATAATCATAATGAAATGTATTTCACGCTAGAATTGAAAATATTTCCTTGTTCTTGTGAAAATTAATGGACGTCACCGACGAATGAGGGAAGATAGTCAATTCAAATAGAGGATTACACCCAAAACGTGCATGCATAGTTGAAGATAGTGCAAGATAAAGCCTGACACTACTTTTTGGTACACCAAACCTTTGGAAAGTAAGGATAACAAACCAAAAATAATTTCCTCTGCTTCCACTAATTTTTAGTGCCTTCTCTCGTTAGGAATTTGTGACTACATGACATTTTTTATTTCTTAAAACAGTGACTAGCACTTGCACCTATAGGAGGTTCAAGGAATTCGCCGATAGGAATAACCGACGAGTCATATAAAAGCCTTTGCCTATCCTTGGAAAAAGGATGTTAAAGAGGTAGACAACACGAAAGCCATTGTGTCGCATCAGTCGGGAATATAGTGGGAAACCACGTCGAAATGTGGTCAGTCACACTACAATCGATCAAGAAAGCCAATTTTAGTCTCCTTTTCATTTACCTCTAAAGATTTGGTCATTGTTCTCGTTCGGAAGATTTTTAGCAAATTCTTAAACGTGTAAGCTGCAGATTGATTCCAGAGGGTTTGATGTGCATTCCATACAATTTCGAGAGAATTTGACGTGCATTACATACAATATGTTTGAACAGGCAATTTGATTGATGTGCATTCCATACAATTTCGAAAGAGTTTGATGTGCATTCCGTACAATATGTTTGAACAGGCAATTTGATTGATGTGCATTCCATACAATATGTTTGAACAGGCGATTTGATTGATGTGCATTCTATACAATTTCGAAAGAGTTTGATGTGCATTTCATACAATATGTTGGAACAGGCAATTTGACTCAGTTTAAGTAATTTTTTCAACATTTTACTTAAATATCATCTATTTTAATGGTCAAATAATCAACAGCAATTTTACACTTCATCCATAAGAAAAAGTGGTAAATATTTATCCTATTTTTATTGGCCAAAATTGACTTTTGACTGTTGAAGGGGATGATATTTAAGAATAGCCTTCTTCCAAAGATTCCTTTTTCGGACAACACAGAAAAGAGTGGAGTCAATGCATTCTACTTTTGACCTTGAAGGATACCAACAGCTTATAGGTATCAGGAGAAGAAATCAATATGGGAGTGGATTAATGTTAAAATATTTGCTCTTTTATTTTGATGATAGATTATAAAGTGTGATTTCACAGGATAAGCTTTCAAATTTTCTATATAATTTTATCAAATCGAGATCACTGTGAGTTATATTTTCCATCTAGTTTGGGCACTTGAGTTCATGGCATCTTCCTCTTTATCTCACAAACGTTCTTTTAATGAATTTGAAAGGGGGGAAACGATGAGTGCATCTAGGAAATTATATGATGCATTCATCAACCACCGAGGCCCTGACGTGAAAGAAACTGTGGCTTTTGCACTGTACGAATCACTGGAGGAAAAGGGATATTGGACATTTCTTGATGATCAAGAGTTAGAATTGGGAGATTCAATTGCCTCTGCCATACGAAATGCCATAGACTCTTCTACAGTGCAAATCGCCATCTTCTCACCAAGATATGCAGAGTCCTCTTGGTGTTTGGATGAGCTGCTTCTCATGTTGAAAACCAAGGCTCACTTTATTCCTGTATTTTGTGATGTGAAACCTTCTGATCTTCGAAACCCTGAAAAGGGAGTTTATGCACATGCATTCGCTGAACATAAAAAAACAAGATATTCAGCAAAAAGAGGCTTGACCAGTGGAAAGCAGCCCTCCTCTGTTCTTCAGGCTTCTCTGGCGAAGAATTCAGCACATCTAATGAGTAAGCCCTAGGTTAATTTTGCCATTTATTGTTTGCTTTCAATCCATTATGATTCAGGGTTTTATTTTTTTCCTTTTTACCCTCTACATATTGATTTTGAACGCTTTTGAATTCTCGTTCCCTTAATATTGTCAGTAATGTCGAGATGCTGTGTACAAAGATTGTCTTGGCTGTGCAACGAGAGGTTGGAAAGACATTTAAGGAACATCAGATAGGTTTTCATGCAGCATCAACAAGTACATCAGTACAGCTGAAGAAATCTACTCTTCTGCCCAGAGATTCGCATCCGGTGGGCATAGATTCAGAAGTTGAACACATGGTAGGCTTGTTAGAAGACCCAAAAATTGAAGTTATAGCCGTCGTTGGTATGGGTGGCATGGGAAAGACATTTCTTCTCCAAAATGTCTACAACAAAACAAAATCCAGGTTTGACAATTCTATTTGGCTCTCTATTTCTAAATCTTATTCTATAAAGAATTTGCAACATGATATAGCTTCCTACATACGTTTAAAGAGTGAAATTGTGGAAGCTGATGTATCTGAAGTGAGAGCGGCTGAATTGATTCGCAGCAGTCTGAAAGGGAAAAAATCTCTTATTGTGCTGGATGATCTATGGACTCTCTCTACAGAGGATAACCTGCTTGATACACTTGGTCTGCCAGCTGATAAAGATTGTAAAGTTGTGGTTACCACAAGAAATAAGCAGGTTGCTCTAAATTTACATGCTCATGTTTATGACATGAAAATTTTGTCAGATGAAGAGAGTTGGAGGCTGTCTTGTGCCTCTGCATTTCCCCAAAGCGAGGGAAATAGAGAGCCAAAGCATCTGGAAGAGGTTGGTCGTCAGATTGTAAGGAAATGTGGAAATTTGCCACTGGCTATCAAAACGATAGCAGCATCTCTGGCCAACACCACACTTGTTAGCAAATGGGAGTACAAGCGCCATCAGCTCGAAAGAGTAATTACTCCCAATGGTGACCGTGACCTTGTCATGGAAATATTAAAATTGAGTTACGACTCCTTGCCTGCAGATCTTCAAGCCTGTTTTGCTTATCTTTCTTTCTTTCCTGAAGATGAGGATATAGACTGTGAATATCTCATAAATCTGTGGATAGGAGAAGGATTCATCCCAGCAGGAGAGGAGCAGTGGGATATGGCCTGGAATTGGTTATATCAACTTGCTGATATGTGTCTGCTTCAACTATGGGAAAAGCTAGTTTTTGTTTTTAGGCATAACATTTTAACCAAATATTGCAGAATTCATGATTTATTACTTGATCTGGCCATCCATATTTCCAGAGAGAATAAATGTGCTTTTTCTGTTAAGGAAGCCTCTACACAGACAAGTGGGGGCACTGGCTGGTGTCGGATATTACTGGCCAAGAAAGATATAAATGACAATGTCATCTCAGAGAGCCGTCTTGATTATCTCCGTACACTCTCACTCTCTCGGAATGTCAAGATTACAAGCATTCCTGCAAACTTATTTACTACTATGAGAGGACTGCGCGTTCTGGATTTGAGCTACACAAACATCTCTACATTGCCTGCGTCCCTTGGAAAGATGATTCTTCTTAAAGTCTTGAATTTAAGGAGGACACAGATTAGGAAGGTACCTGAGTGTGTGAGACAGCTGAAAAGTCTCTTGTTTCTTGCTATCCCTGAAAGTTGTGAGGAACCAGTATGGATAAGTGAACTTAAATGTCTTCAGCATTTAGAATGCGAGGATATTTATCGCATGCCAAAGGGAACATCAAAGCTGGCCTCTTTGAGAACACTGCGATCATTTCCTTTGAAGCTGTCCATAGAAGATGATGAATTCATGAGGCTAGAGGATTTGGCCAATATGACTCAGCTTCAGGAATTACGGTTAGCAGTTAGCCATGAGATGGAGTTGAAAAGAATGGAAGAAGGGATCCTTGCGCAGCTGGTGAAGATGCGCCATCTGATAATCTCGAATAACATTGTTGAAAGAACGGAGCCTCTGCAGTTTCCGGAGAATATGACAGCAATGAAACATCTGGAAAGTCTTAAATTACACGACTTTGTAATGCCAAGTTGGATATGTGATTTGCCAAGTCTGAGGGAATTGAGTTTAACTTGTTGTGAATGTAGTGATTATCCGGAGTTCCAAAGAATGCCCAATCTAGTGAGCTTGGTGTTGTGGGGGAACAGGAGGTGCAGAGAATTGCCAAAGGTGTTTGGAAAGTCGGGAGGGTTTCCACACCTCCGCTTCTTGGAAATTTATGAATTTTGTCAATTGGAGGAGTTCCCGGAATTGGAGGAGGGAGCGATGGCATGCCTCGAGGAGTTCAATTTAGTATGGTGTCCTAAAGTGAAGAAAGTGGGAGAGGGATTGGAGGGGTTGAAAAGATTGAAGGTGTTCTATTACTCTGAGTCAGGGACGAATGAAGTAACAAAGACCTTAAAGGCAGGCGGGGAATATTGGAATAAAATCAAATCTGTCAATCCAGAGGTAATTATTACGTCATAGTAAGCCCTCATTTATAGTATTGTAATAGTAAAACTTGTTTTGTAATTGTAAAATAATGTAATTTTAGAACAATTGTAATTGCATGATAATAAGTAATTCAAAGGAAGGCTAGAATCTTAGAATATCAATTTTCTATTGATGGTATTGTAGAAAGATTGTGAGAGGACAATAGATTGTATGTTATTTTAAAAAACTATTTCTCGAAATAATAGGGAACTAAGTTGGGGTTAGTTATAAAAATGAGAGTGTAATGCAAGTGCTTGTAGCATGGCTAAGCGTATTTTGTAACTCAAGAAATGGAGACTGTATATGCTATTCTATAATTTTTTGGCCTTGGAAGAAGGCTTATTTTGTTTTAGTTTGGAACTATTGTAGAATTATTTTATATAATAGGATATATCTAGTGTTAGGTCAAGTTTCAATATCACAAAGAATTAACAAGGAAGCATTATCAAGTACCTTGCATGAAATACATATTAGATCAAAGTAGTATCAAGCATTATGTTTAGCATTTGTAGATACATTATTATTATTGTAAGTACATTGTGTCTTTGATCTTGTACGTAAGATTAGGAGTTTGACACATTAATAATTGTGAAGTAAAATAAACTAATTATTAAGTAAATAGAAATAGCAATGTAAATAAAATAAAATAATCTCATCGTAGTACAATACAATGTGTTGTTCTAGATTTGTTATCCATATATACAAGTCACAATTATATTAGACATTGTAGAATCTTTCCTTCATTGTGGTTATATAGAGTTGGTACATATGAATTTGTGAGTATAGATTTAGATAGAGGAAAGTTGACATACTAAGAAACTAGAAGGCAATACTCAATAGTTATTAAGAAAATTTTATGGTGAGGAATAGATAGAATGTTAAGACAGGTTTAGTGTTGGAACTTAGAATTAAAAGAAAAAAAAACAAAAGAAAGAATGTAACACAAATTAATGCAATAAATATTTATTTATTTATGAATGTTTTATTAGTTTGTTCATTCCTTTTCAAATACAAAGAATAGCTTGATAAAAAGAATGGTTAGCATGATGAGAACATGAGTAATGTGCATTGTGAGGAACAATTTTAGCCAATTTGATTTCTTTGCTATGCAGCTTGATTGCTAATAGTTTGGATACTTGCTTATGGTAGGTGGTTTGAGGGATTGTTTTTCCTTCTAATTTAGACAAACTATATTTCGTATGCTAGGATGGAATAGTAAAATTTTGCGATTGCCAAATAGGACAAGTATTTTAAACCTTAAGTTGAACTCTCTAATGCATAATAAAATTTGGGAAATCAAATATTTGGCATGTGTCTTTTTCTCAAATAAATCATACCACTCATTCTTGCCAATAGTCCTGGTCATTTTATAGAACATGGATAAATGGAAGCTACATCCTATTATGTCAATCTTTCATACACATGCTCTTAGTCAATTTTAATGCATGTGGAGTTTTCATCAATCTTATTAGTCACCACAAGCTTAAAGCCTCATTGAGGGGTTCTATTCTGTCAAAATTACTTTGAACTTGAACCTTGTTACTCGCATGAATGTTATTGTTGCTTTAACATAGGGGGCATGCTCAACAAGGGTTTATCCAATATCATCGTCATGGAAATTATAACAACAAAAGATGAAGCATTGATTCTATGGCTCAATGGAAAGAATTTACTATATGTTCATATCATCTATAGGGTACATATTATAGAATTTGTAATTTGTAATATTTTGTAATATATGTTTCTCTTGCATGTAACAATGTAGAAATGTTATGAAGTTGGGTGTTGAGGTTGGATGCCTACTTAATGAAGGTCCTTGGCTTTTTGTTAGCCTTCCAAATTATGACTACTATTTTCATTATGGGGTATGTGCAGGATCATGATGGGCCAAAGTATACCTCTAAGTGGCAATGAAAATATAAAAAATTAGACTTAATCAAGTTCATGTGAAAATTTGAATGGATTATCTACAAAATTTGAAAAAGATGTAAGAACGAAATTTGTAGAGAATTGAATCTAGTTTATGAGATACTATTTAAAAAAAAAACTAAATTTACTTAGTGAAAAATGAATATTTCAATGAACAACTATTACATATTTCAGAAAAAAAAAGTGGGTGTCTGTCCAGCCAACCTAACTATGAGCAAAAAAAATATATTTTTTTGAATCTTTCAAAATAAGTAGAGGACTCATGCCCAGATGTGACCAATATTTGTTTGAAATTTTTTTCCAATAAAATAATTAGTTATGATTTTTTTACTGTGACTTTTTTAAAAAACTAAAAAGTAATTGTCCAACCAATCTAACTCGATAAAAAAAATCGGAATTCAAATTTTTTTTTTTAACCTATAGCCAAAAAAGCATAAAATGTGACACAGCTTTTAGATCTCAAAAATGTGTAAAAGTTTGAAAGTTATGGATGTTTTTCAATCAGTGTATCCATCAAGATTTCAGACACACACTATATAGAAAATGATTAATAATTATTTAATAAAATGATAACCAAACAAATCTTATATTTTTAGAAAGCTGAATTTTTTTCAATAAACCCTTTTCATTTTATCAATTTTGCATAAAAAAAGTCGTCAGCACGAAGGGTGAAGTTCAAAGAAGAGATTGAAACATGAAAACATGTTAGAATCCATGAAAAGTCAACAACCAAAACAAATATCCGTATTGCTTTGTTACCAAAGACAAATGGATATCCATTTTGGCAGTTAAAAATAGATATATGTTTCTGGTGTTTTGGGGCTACACAAAACCAAGTGTTCAAAGGTTTTGGTTTTATGTGTTCTTATGAGATGAAGGCTCTACCATGAAGTATACCTGACTATCTTGTAGGAGAATAGTCACCACCAAGTTGGAATGACACCTCATATTGTAAAGCCAACATAATAAATGCTTGGGCCCATCACCATCAAATGAAATACATGGCAAGCAAAGAGCCGATAATGAATCCACATAAGCCACATGAGAGACCATACACCCATGACAAATAAACATCAAGGCCCACCAATGTTTCCATCACTAGGATAACACGTGTCATGATACAAATGGTCCAAGTATATTACATAGCGTCATGCAAAGAGATATATAAACATCAAGGAACACTTAGAATAAGGGTGTACATGCAATGAGAAAATGTACAAGTTAAACCCTAACCATAAGAGGCTTATGCTCAAAATGAAACCTTAATGATGTAGAATAACAATGAACATCTAAACTAAGAATTGAAGCATAAAAACAAATACACCAAGGTTAATACAAGTTAGAAGAGCACAT
This sequence comes from Cunninghamia lanceolata, assembly GCA_027924645.1. Lineage (NCBI taxonomy): Eukaryota > Viridiplantae > Streptophyta > Pinopsida > Cupressales > Cupressaceae > Cunninghamia > Cunninghamia lanceolata. The sequence continues at coordinate 9,064,520 of BSBN01000209.1, forward strand.
CTGCATATCAAAAGGTTAGAGAAAAAATAATGCCAACATAAGCTTTGGTTGAGGATGAGTATCACATGTTGACACTATGAAAATCCAAAAAAGTTCTAGGGTGTAGACCAAAATGGAAAAGGGGAAGTCCAAAAACATAAGGGTGATACACAAACACACACCAATATTTATAGACAAGGATAAAGGGAACACAACTTAGAACCCTTAGGACAAAGCATAAAAATGAAAACTTGCAGCTAATTGACCTAAAGGCATACGAGAGGACAAATTAAGCATGTCATGCAAATAACATCAAGAACATGTTGCAAGTCAAGAGTTGTGGGGAGATTCGTTTGCATGCTACAATAGATAAACTAAAGTACATCTCCTTCCAAGTTGTAAAAAATAACCTTCATGAATGAGATTCCCAATCTTGACTTAATTATGTATCCACCTTTTAACTACTTGACATGAAGTATCTTGCACATCCAAACATGACCATGACACAACTTCTTAAAGATAATAGTCAAACTCATTAGAGTCATCAATATAATTTAGCCATAGGTAGTAGGAGGATGATCTATTCCCATCCATGTCATGAAGCAACTATTCAAATTATACTAGGCCAACATGATGTAAACAATCATAAGGGCCAACAATCAACTCCAAATGCATAGGAAAAGGACAACTCTTGGATCCCACATTAATCATGTTCACATGGCTGCTAGCATTTTCAAGTGACTCTGATACAAAAATTTAAAAAGCCTCAAACTCATACACTTCAAAAAAATATACCTAATTAGAAATTTGATATGCATGAATAAGGAAGTCCTCATGCAACACAAACTAAAATGTGTCACATTTAGACATCCCATCAAGTTGAACTACATCATGTTGAGACTCGTGTTTACTTAAGCATTACAATTCACTTGCCTCTTTGCATGGTTCAAAGTTCCAAACAAAGGACTCAACTTTAAAGGTGTAGCAGAGTCCTCATCAATGAGTGAAACATGGCCTTCAACAAACTAAAATTATATATCATCTTTATGCTTATATGGAGGCTATATCATCTTTACAATTTTATATGGAGGGTCTTTAGGAGTCTTCACAAATGTGTCCAAAGTAAAATTACTCAAATCAAATAATGGCTTGTATGGAGCTTTATTAAGTTGATCTACCTAGGTGGATTAGTGTGTAAACATTCAAATTAGATGGTAATTCACAAGTCTATAGAATAATAAAATGAATCCCTAGTCTAGAATCCAAATGTATATATTCAAAGGCATTAAAGACTTTGAACAAATTACTTTAAATTGAAATGGAGAAGGCATGTACAAATGTGCAATGTTTAGCTTATTCTTCCTTGTCTATACTTTTATACATATGTACATGTGTGTGGTGCAGGGATCATGTGGACAAGGTGACGATAGATGTCAAACCCATATTGATCTAAAATTAAGCAGTTAATTTGGATCTATTTGAAATAATTAGACGATTGGGGTAATGTCCTAATTTTTTCATTACTGTAGAAGTTGACAGTTTCTCTAGAAGTGGCTCTTTACTACCAAAGTTTCCCTTGCTAATGAAGTTGAGTAGTCATTAACAAAGTCAAATAGTTGTTGATGAAGACACGTTGTTGTTAAAGTTGATAGTTATTGAAGAGTAGTAGAATAAAAATATCAACAAGAATCAAGAAGCTACTTATGCACATTCTCACTCTAGAACTTGGTGTAGAGCACCCTTATGTTTCCATGGTCTTATGCAATTTGTTCTTATGTTTTATGCATTTTAAGTCTAATAAAATGTCCTAGGGAGGTCTAGGACTAGGATAAGTATGGTTTTGGCATCTCAAGATTCATAATAAGCTTTGTAATAAGGTCTAAACACGATCAAAGTCTGAATAGAGATGTATAAACATCAAATGCCAACCTATATTGGCAATTTCATGTTGTGGCATGAATGGGAAAGTAGTTTGACAGTTGGTGAGCGACCCCAATTGATTTGAAACTAATCAAAACATGTATAAAACTCTTCAAAAACATCAAATGAGGATTAATGATGTAGTTTTTGGTGAAATTTCTCATTGTTCTCTATTATTTCTATTATTTTACTTTTATTTGCAAGTTGCAGGGCGTATTTTTCTCCTGTACGGAACTGTCAAGAGGACACTTGGTCTTGGGTCGATAGAGGAAGGAGTCTACTATCTATTGCATGTGATTTGAGGTCTTGACATTGAAGTTTAAGCAAGTTATAATTGTTTTTCTAAAAATGCCTTAAGCCCTAAGCTAGGGTTTTGCTCTCCTAACGATGAGTGTTTGAGCCATTCCATCGACTGTGTCAAGACACAATCAGTGGAATGGACCTAAGACCAGTAGATTGTTGTGTCCCAATCCTCATTTTATGCATTGGTGTGAGTTTTGTTGTTATTTGGTGAGTGAGAGCCTAATAAACCCATGTATTAGGCTACTCAAGAGGGACAACAGCTATAAATCTCATTAAATGGCCATAGGAGCCCTAAAACCTTCAAAATCCCTTGTTTGGGCATAGACCCCACATGTCCAATTGGTTGGTAGAGTTATGTAGATCCATTAGAGGCTGGTCTCTTTGTAAAAGAGGGCTAATTGAGCCCCTGCCCAACAGTAACAGTCAATTTTTGGGGCACACATTCCAAATCAACCCTTAGTCACTTTGGAATATGTGATGTACCAACCAAATGGGTACTCCAATCTAGTTTTGGCTTTTGGGAATAGTACAACAATAGAAAGTTATTGGGCAAAAACTGTCAAAGGAGGGCTACAAGGAGTTAGGTAGGGTTGTGAAGAAAGTACTAATCCTTGGCATTCAAGACCCAATCAAAGGTGCTTGGAAGGTTTGTATAGATGTCTCAAGTTGGTCTAGGTGACTGCCTCAAGGTCTTGATTACTTTCATGGCTTATTCCATGTTGGGCTCCTTGGCCTAGGTCTAGGAAGATTAGTGAAACAGGGTATTGGAAAGGTATAACTTACCTCCATGCCTAATAATCTTGGAAGCCAAATGATTGAGGATCTGTAGTCCTTGCCACTCCTGCATCAGATTGGTATCAGAGTTGGTTCTAATTTGGTGAAGTAGTTGTGGGTTAGTATTAAGAAGTTGAAGGTTGTGAGAGAAACAAGGTGTCAAGATGCCTCCAAAAGGTGGGTCAGTGGTTGCTAGGGAATTGAAAGCCCTAAGAGAGGAGATAGAAACATTGAAATCTAGAGAGATAAGGAGCAAGGAAGGTGAAGAAGACAACACCACCTCAGAAGAAGAAGAAGAGGGAGATGGTGGAGACCTTCTAGAGAGACCTCAGGAAGAGGAGATAACTTCTGAAGAGAGGAGGTTTATTAATGCTTTGAAGTCTGTAAGAGGGGAGACTTCTGATGTGAAGATAGACCTGCCCATGTATGGAGGAAAGATAGATGCTGAGGAATTTCTAGAATGGATAGATTCCTTCAATAACTATTTTGAATACAAAGAGATGGCAGAGGACAAGAGAGTGAAGTTTACCAAGACGAAGTTGAAGGGGTCTGCTTTGACATGGTGGAATTACCTTCAAGGAGAAAGGGTAAAGAATAACAAATCCATGATCAGTTCATGGAGTAGAATGGTATCTAAGTTGAAGGCATAATTCATTCTTGTTGATTATGAAGTACAAGTATATAGAAAATTGTAGAACTTGAAACAAAGAGATATGGATGTGGTTGCCTACACTGAGGAGTTTCACAAGCTTAGTTTGAAGACTGGCCATGTGGAGAATGAAAAAGAAAAGGTGGCTAGGTATTTGAATGGTCTCAGTTATAGTATTAAGATGAGATGAGTCTTGTTACACCCAAGACAATAGAGGAGTGTTTCCAAATTGCATGTAAGGCTGAAGAAAAGTTGAAGAGGAAGCAAGAGCAGCAAGGTAGAGGAAGAGGAAACTTTGGTGGTAGAAATTAGTCACAAAGATCACAAGGAGAATCAAGCTCAAGCCAAGAACTAGTCCAAGACTCAAGAGGAGGTTTTAGGGGTAGGAGACCCTTTGGAAGAGGAAGATCCAATGGGCAAGGAAGGGGATCCAATACATTCTCTGGCAAGTGTTATAACTGCAATCAGTTTGGGTACCCTACTTTTAAGTGTCTAGAGAAGCAACCATCACATTCTTAAGGAGGAGAACGTAGAATCAGATTGTGCAAGAGGATGAAGAGAGTGCAACCTCACCATTAGTGAATGTGACTTCAGAGGTAGGAGAATCCTTGGTGATTAGAAGGACATTGCTCAAGGTACCAGTTGTCCAAGAGCCACCACAAAGAAAGGCACTATTCAGGATAAATTGCAAGGTACAAGGTAAGGTGTGTAGAGTGGTAGTGGATTCTAGCTCAACTGATAATCTTGTAGCATTAGAGATGGTTGAGAAGTTAAAACTAAAAGAATCCCTCATCCTAACCCATTCAAAGTTTCATGGCTTAATAAGGGGCAGCAAGTACTTGTAAATGAACAATCTTGGGTAGAGTTCAACATAGGCCCATACAAGGACAATATTTTATGTGATATAATTCCCATGGATGTATGTCATCTTCTTCTTGGCAGACCTTGGTAGTTTGATAGAAAAACTAAACATGATGGGGAGAAGAACACTTATGTGGTTACAAAAAATGTAGTGTCTTATAATCTCACACCTCTTCAAGAAGGAAATAAGGTAGAGCATGAAGGGCCTAGTGTAATGTTGGTGAAAGAGAAGAGTTTTTGAGGACCATGCATGAAGGAGTGGGTTTTTCCATTACTTCTAAGGTTGTCTTAGACCAAGCAGTAGCTGATAAGAATGAGATTCCTCATGAAGTGTAGTCCTTATTGGATAAGTATGAGAATATTGTGGAAAAGGAGTTGCCAAGTGCTTTGCCTCCTGTGAGGCCTATTAGCCATCAAATTGACCTCATTCCTAGTGCAAGTTTGCCTAATAAGGCAGCTTACAAGATGACCCCACAACAAAATGAGGAGGTCAAAAAGTAGATTCAAGGATTATTGGATAAAGGGCTAATAAGAGAGAGTTTGAGCCCTTGTGTCGTGCCTAATGTTTTGGCACCAAAGAAAGGGGGAAAATAGAAGTTATGTACTGATTCAAGAGCCCTCAATAAAATTACAATAAGGTACAGATTTCCTATACCAAGGATAGAAGACCTCATGGACAGCCTTACAGGGGCATGCTACTTTTAAAAAATTGATAAGAGTGGCTACCATCAGATAAGGATAAGGGAAGGTGATGAATGTAAGACAACTTTCAAGAAAAATGAAGGCATCTACGAGTGGTTGGTGATGCCTTTTGGCTTGTCCAATGCCCCTAGCACATTCATGAGACTCATGAATGAGGTTCTCAAACACTTCATTGGTAAGTTTGTGGTAGTATATCTTGATGATATTCTTGTATATAGTAAGACCAAAGATGATCATTTGCAGCACTTGGACAGAGTTTTCAAGAGGTTAGATGAGGAGAAGTTGGTCATCAATCTCAAAAAGTGTGAATTTTTGAAAGAAGAACTAGTTTACCTTGGATTTGTAGTATCTCAAGGCTCTCTCAAGATGGATCCAACCAAAGTTGAGTCCATACTCAATTGGCCACCACCTAGATCAGTGGGAGAAGTGAAAAGCTTTCATGGACTGGCCACTTTTTATAGAAAGTTCATTAGGAACTTTAGTCATATATGTGCTCCTATTCTCAACACAATAAAAGGAGAAAAGAGAAATAGGTTTCAGTGGACAGAAGTAGCAGCTAAAAGCTTTGAATACCTCAAGTCAAGAGTGGCACAAAGACCCATTCTTGATTTTCTTGAATTTAACAAGGTGTTTGTTATTGAATGTGATGCCAACAATCAAGCAATTAGTGCAGTCCTAAGCCAAGAAGGCAAACCAGTGGCATTCTTTAGCAAAAAAATTAATGATGCCAAGAGAAAATACTCCTCTTATGACCTTGAACTATATGCCATGGTGCAAGCCCTCAAGAAGTGGAGGCATTATCTTTTGCCCAAAGAGTTCATTGTCCACACAGATAACCATGCCTTGAGTTATCTAAATAGTCAAGATACATTAAACCACAGGCACATGAAGTGGGTAGAGTAGCTGCAGACCTACACATTCACAATTAAACACAAGAAGGGTCAAGAGAATAAAGTTGCTGATGCACTCAGTAGAAGGGTGTTGATGGTACAAGAAGTACAACTCCAAAGTGTGGGGATTGATTCCCTCAAGGGAATGTACAAAGAGGATGCTGACTTCAAGGAAGCTTTTGAGGTATGCAATCAATTTTCTAATTCCTTTCATGGAGAATATGTTGAGTATGTTTTACAAGATGGTCTTTAGTTTAAAGGAGCCCAATTATGTGTCCCAATATGTTCTATGAGGGAGAACTTAGTGAAAGAGAAGCATAGTAGAGGCCTAGGAGGACATTTTGGCTATGACAAAACACTAGATTAGGTGAAGAGATTTTATTATTGGCCTAAGATGAATTTGGATGTCAAAAATTTTGTAGAAGAATGTGTCATTTGTGAAAGAGCCAAAGGGACAAGTTCCAATGTTGGTTTGTAGCAGCCCCTGCCCATTCCAAGCAAGCCATGGGAAGCAATAAGTATGGATTTTGTCTTAGGTCTGCCTCAGACTGCAAGAGGATATGATAGCATCTATGTTGTTGTTGATAGGTTTAGTAAAATGGCACACTTCATTGCATGCAAGACAAACAATGATGCATCCCATATTGCACATTTGTTCTTTAAGGAGGTTGTAAGGATTCATGGACTGCCACTGTCCATAGTATTTGACAGAGATGCAAAGTTTCTTGGCCACTTTTGGTGAACATTGTGGAAACAATTAGGCACAAATATGACCTACAGTTCTGCTTATCACCCTCAGACAGATGGGCAAACTGAGGTTGTCAATAGGTCCTTTGGAAACATATTAAGATGCCTCACTAAGGAACATAATCAGGCTTGGGATTTAATCCTACCTTAGGCTGAATATGCCTATAATGATTCAATCAATAGGACTATTAGTAAGACTTCTTTTGAGATTGTTTATGGGGCACATCCAAGAGGTGTTTATGAACTCCGAGTCTTGAGTGGGATGGATAGAAGAAGTGCTCAAGGAGAGGACTTTGCAGCATCTATGTCTGATATACATCACCAAGTCAAACAAATTCTTGAAAAGAATGTCAACAAGTATAAGCAGACTATAGACTTGAAGAGGAAAGAAGTACACTTCAAGGTGGGTGATCTTGTGTTGGCCCATTTGAAGAAAGACAGGTTACCAAAGGGGAAGTACAAAAAGCTCATGATGAAGAAAATAGGTCCCTGTAGAGTACATAAGTATGGCAACAATGTCTATGAACTTGAACTCACACAAGGAGTTGCCATTTCCCCAATTTTCAATGTTTCAGACCTCTATCCCTTCAAGGGGTCTATTGGTTTAGGCAAAGAGGCATGTAGTTCTAATGTTGTAGATGAAGAATGGGTCAGAGATTTGCCACCCAGTCAGCCTATGTAACTTGAAACTATCTTGGACACCAAGGAAGTTAAAAGGACAAGAAGGAAGGTCTACAAGGAATGCTTGGTCAAATGGGCTGGCCTACCATCTGAGGATGCCACTTGGATGTCTAAAGCATCCATTGAACAACATGGGGTCACTGTTGCAAATCTCATTCCATCAAGAGATTGAATTTCTTTCACCCCCAGGTGTATGGTGCAGAGCACCCTTATGTTTCCATGGTCTTATGCAATTTGTTCTCATGTTTTATGCATTTTGAGTCTAATAAAATATCCTAGGGAGGTCTAGGACTAGGATAAGTATGGCTTTGGCATCTCAAGCTTCATAATAAGCTTTGTAATAAGGTCTAAACATGATCAAAGTTTGAATAGAGGTGTATAAACATCAAATGCCAACCTATATTGGTAATTTCATGTTGTGGCACGAATGGGAAAGTAGTTTGACAGTTGGTGAGCAACCCCAACTAATTTGAAATTGATCAAAACATGTATAAAACTCTTCAAAAACATCAAATGAGGATTGATGATGTAGGTTTTGGTGAAATTTCTCCTTATTCTCTATTATTTCTATTTTTTTACTGTTATTTGCAAGTTGCAGGCTGTATTTTTCCCTTGTACGAAACTTTCAAGAGAACACTTGGTCTTGGGTTGATAGAGGAAGGAATCTACTATCTATTGCATGTGATTTGAGGTCTTGACATTGAATTTTAAGTGAGTTATAACTATTTTTTTAAAACCTTAAGCCCTAAGCTAGGGTTTTACTCTCCTAATGATGAGTGTTTGAACCATTCCACCAACTCTATCAAGCCACAATTGATGGAATGGACCTAAGACTAGTAGATTGTTGTGTCCCAATCCTCATTTTATGCATTGGTGTGAGTTTTTCTGTTATTTGGTGAGTGGGGGCCTAATAAACCCATGTATTAGGCTACTCAAGAGGGACAACAACTATAAATCTCAGTAACTGGCCATAGGAGCCCTAAAACCTTCAAAATCCCTTGTTTGGGCATAGTACCCACATGTCCAAGTGGTTGGTAGAGTTTTACAGATCCATTAGAGGGTGGTCTCTTTGTAAAAGAGGGCTAATTGAGCCCCTACCTAGCAATAACAGTCAATTTTTGGGGCACACATTCCAAAGCAACCCTTAGTCACTTTGGAATATGTGATGTACCAACCAAATGGGTACTCCAATCTAGTTTTGGTTTTTGGGAACAGTACAACAATAGAAAGTTATTCGGCAAAAATTGTCAAAGGAGGGCTACAAGGAATTAGGCAGGGTTGTGAAGAAAGTACTAATCCTTGGCATTCAAGACCCAATCAAAGGTGCTTGGAAGGTTTGTATAGATGTCTCAAGTTGGTCTAGGTGACTACCCCAAGGTCTTGATTACTTTCATGGCTTATTCCATGTTGGGCTCCTTGGCCTAGGTCTAGGAAGATTAGTGAAACAGGGTATTGGAAAGGTATAACTTACCTCCATGCCTAATAATCTTGGAAGCCAAATGATTGAAGATCTCTAGTCCTTGCCACTCCTACATCAGAACTTATGATGAAAAATGCCTGAGACTCAAGTTGCACATCCTAAAATGTTTAAACATTAAGATCATGATATATGCATGCCTTCCAATTATCTTATTAAGAACACATTCCTCACATACCAAGAAATCAAGAGATTAACAAGGACATTATGTATGATAAACCCACATTTCATTCCAAAGGAACTACTTCAAGTCCTAGATACTTAATAATGAACTGTGGCAAAGCAAATGCAAAATCTCTCTATGGAGCCACCTCAAAAGAAGAAAGCACAATGGATATAGAAAAATAATTCAATAGTTGCACATGTTGCTAGTTTTTTCACTAAGAGAACCACTTCTTATAAAAAAAATACATTTACTTGAGGATAAAGAACTTGATATATTACTTGTTGGGATGGGGATGACCTCTTTTACATGGTTATCTCTCTAATTTTATTGGTTGATATTTGTTTGGACCCATGTGGGGACATTTTTCCTTTCAATTATTTCCATGTATCTTCCTATATATGACTTGTTATTCCTATCTTCCATGATTACCATTTATGCTATCCTATGTTACTTGTTTAGCTCCTATTCTTTCATATATTCAATGCTTACCTCCCATGCTTTCCTCTATGCCTTGTTTGGTTCCTAAACATCTCTATGTTCTATGTTTAGAACCTATATTTTTCCATGTTCCTTGTTTACTTATATATCCCTATGCTATATATCCATGATGTCCCTATGTTCCTATGATCTATGCTTGTGATCTCTATCCCTTATGTATCCATATTCCATGCTTATCATGATGTTTCTAATGTATCTCCTATTCTCATTTATGTATATATTTGTATGTTTTGTAGATTATGTATATAGTTTCATGCTTAAATTGAGGAAAACAAAACGGATATCCATTTTGTAGAAGTGATATGGACGTTGCTTGGTGGCCGTTACCCAATGAATTGGCTTAAGAAACAGATACCCATTTCAATAATGGATATTTGTTTAATAATAGATATCCATTTCTGAAATAGATATCCGTTATGTAGATGCAAAAAAAAGACAAAAAGAATATTGTTGGGCTCGACATCCTCGCCTACAGACCATCTGTTGTCAAAAAACTTGTGATTTCTGCCTGTGACAATGAAAGAAACATTCTTAGGCACTTTTGGAGACACAATTTGCTTGTTACAATCATAAAGGTGATCTTTTTGTTCCCCTAATGAGGAGCAACAGTCGCTGTAAAGTAAAAAGGAGGAAAGTTACATTGGAGGAAATTGAAGCAATTAGTGAAAAAGGTAGGGCAAGGAAGAGGATTGAAAGAGCGGATTTGGTGGATGCTCATCAAGGTGAAGCTTCTTGTTTACCCTCCAATGACATGCAAATTAAAGATGTTAATTTTGATTATAATGAAATGTTAGATAAGAATGAAATTCACCATGATATTGCAAATGAAAATGTTGCAAAATGTTATGAAACACCTATTAACAAGAGCAATACCATGGACAAAGAAGAAGAAGAAAAACAAAGACATGTGCTTGAACAAAGTGGATATGAACCTCATGATATTGAATTTGCACTCCATAATCCATTTGTTGATAAAATTGATAAGGTTGATACCATGGATGAAACAATTAAAATCGATGTATCTCTAAATTTCATAAGAAGAGAGGACATTTGTCAAGAACAGAATAAGCATGATGAAATTGGAACACACCCAAGAACCCCAAAATGGTTACTTGAAATTGATGAGAACATAATGGATAAACTTGAAGGCAAGAGGTCGTCATGAACGGTTTGGTTGTGGGCTTCAAAACTCTTCAATGAATACTTTGAGAATAAAACATTAACTGAACAATGCCAACTTTTTGTGCAATTACTAAAGATGTACAAAATGAGACCTTTACTAAAGAAATTAAAGATTCGGTTAAACAAAGTGTCCGATCGGAATAAAATTATTGTTAGAAGCCTTTTCAATGCACTCAATTCTATTGGAAAGACTAGCAACGAGAAAGATAAAAGAGCTACTCATAGAGTAATAACAACCTCAATAGTAAGAAAACAATTAAGAAATGCTCGATTAATGAGGCAAACTTGTGTTGACTTAAGACTGAATCCTAAAACATTGTCAAAAGAACTAGCATTAAGATCAAGGCTAGATAGCCCTCTTGGAAATGATACTTGGGCTTTTAGTGGTAGGCTTCCATGAGTTGACAAGAAGCTAATCAATAGCACAAAGGAAGAAATCGAATGATTTTGGCACACTAACTCTAGGGTATCACCGAATGCAAAAGATGCTTTAAAGTTAAGAATTGGTGATAAAGACCGCACACCACATCCTAAACATTACTTGGATTGTAGCCAAACAACATTGTACAAACAATATTGTGAAACACACCCAGGTATGATAATCTCACAAAGATCATTTGAATCTCTTAATCCATTTTATTGTGTTCCTCTTAAAGTTCGTAATACATGTTGTTGCAAATACCATGTAGAGTTTTCTATGTACCATGAATTATTATGCAATATTCATTCTACTTTGCACACTAATGAAATGTTACAAGAGTGTAGTGCAATTCAACTACCAAAGTCATCTAGGGACTTATTAGATTTATTTCTATGTATTACAGATAATGGTTACATTTTCTATAAGAATGATTGTTTAAATGAAAAGTGTTTACAATGTGGTGGGTTATCAAAGTTTGCAGCATGTTTTCATGAGGGCAGTGAGCATGATTTTGGAAAGAGAATGGTTGAGAAAAAGAGATATGAGACATTGAAATACAATTTGAAAAGTGGAGATGAAGGTTCTAGATGTGAGTTGATTGTAAGAGAGGTAAGTATTGCTGATTTTATTGATGATTTTAAGAAAAATCTTTTCTACAAGTATGTCAGACACAACCACAGGTCTCGATGGTTAGATATCACAACCACCATCCTGAAACACAAGATTGTATCATTTGCTACACATTTGTCCAACCCTTAACATAAAGAACATCATCGGTATTATGCTTACCATCAAAACTAACTGAGCCTCTTCCACATATCTGAGTAGCTCTATCATCACCAAATCTTACTAATCCTCCATCATATTTTTCAAGTTTAACAAACTTACTTTTATCACCAGTCATATGATTTGAGCATCCACTATCAATGACCAAAAGGTTCTTTTCCTATGTAGTATGAAAAGTAGATATCAAAGTGCTTTTAGCATTAAGACCTACTTTTAGAACCTTTTCCTTCACACATTTCGCAGAGTTAGTAGAAACAATATCATCTCTCAAAGCTATGAAATGAAATTCATTATCCTCATCATTCTCAAAATCAAATTCATCTTCAGATATACCTGCACCTCTCTAACATAGTAGCTTTTCTTAGGCACTCTACTTTTGTTCTCCCTATTCTTGCTCCTCAAAATTCTTTCCAGACATCTTGAAACATAATGACCTATCTTGCCACAAATGAAACACTTGAAAGGCAACTTACCACTGTACTTACCAATACCTAATTTCATTCTTCTTGCAAAATTAGCTTCCAGATCATTTGTATCCTCCTGATTTGATTCCTCAGTCTTCTTACATTTCCCAGCCATGAAATAAGTCTCATCCTTTGCACTACTTGTACCGAATTCTCTTATTTCAAAAGTAGTTAAGGTGCCAGGCAACTAATCTTTGGTAAATTGATTCAGATTTTGTAATTCTTCTATAGCAGAAACCTTGTGAATGTAAGTTTTGGGAAGAGTTCTAAGTACCTTCAATATCACTTCTTTTTCGTCCATTTTTCCACCAAGACCTTTGATGCCATTGACAACTTCATCCACCCTTTTTAAGTAGCTTGCAATGTTTTCATCTTCAGACATTCGCATGGTCTCAAACATGAGCTTTAAATTTTGTATTTTAGCTTGCTTGACCTTATCATTTTCTTTATGAATACTTTCTAACGTTTTCCAGATTTCATTAGCAGATTTTAGATCCATGACTTTTACCAATTCAGAATTAGAAAGACCACTTAAAAGAGCATACCTTTCTTTACCATTGAGTTCATAGGCCCTGACCTCATCTGTAGTACTTAGACCATTTTTAGGCATTGTATATTGAGTCATTGCATACTTCCAGATGTCATATCCAAGAGAAAAATCAAATAACCTTCCATCCTTATTTTCTAGAAAACATAGTCTGATCCATCAAACAGGGGAACATCCTTCTTGTGCGCCATCCCGGATCTACCTCAAGCGATTAAGATCTCTTCCAAGGAACCTCACTCTAATACCAATTGTTGAATGTACAAGACAACTAAGAGGGGGGTGAATTAGTTGTAGCTTAAAATTTCAAAACCCTCACACACATTTAGATCCACATAGATTCAATTAACCCTTAAACTATTATTATGATTAAGCATGAAAAGCAAATAACAGAAATTGAATCAAATCAACATCAAACACAAGAGAACACAAGATTTACGTGGAAAACCCAAGAAGGGAAAAACCATGGTGAGTATTAGATCACAATATAAAGTAGTAACAACACCAAATTATAAAAGGCTGACTACCAAAGGGCTCACTGCCCAAAGAGAAAGAGAAAGAAGAAGTAGCTCACTGCTAAGATTTGAATTGTTATAATTGCATGTAACTTATGCATGGAGTGCAATTCCAATGAATCTCAAAATATAGAATCAATATTCACCACAATACCAACATCACATTTGCAACATCACTAAAAGATAGTAGACACCTTATGCTCACTACATCCAGTAATCTAACACATGAAGGCTTGTACTGCTTCACACATTCAACCATACTGTTACTCACATCACATCCATCATGCGCACACCTAACCACAATCCCTTGACACTTATTTATATTGTCATCAACCTTGAGAACATTCTCCAAGGTTAGTAAATCACCTTAACCCAGAAAATTCAAATTAGGTCTGGACCTAAGCATCCCCGTGGTGGAAAGGAATGAAGGCAGACCAAAACACATCTTATCTTGGACCTAAATCCATCCAAGCACACTATTTCACACTTTCACAATCACCAAAGCAACTCCACAATTAGTGTAAACACCCAAGGTTGGCCAAACCTGTGTTAACACAATGTTCTTTTAAATGCATGCTTCCTCAAACCCAAAAATGACTCACGGACCACATGCAATGCTTCACCATGATCTAGAGTATTCCACAAACATCCTAAAACATCTTGAGATCCAACAAATTTCGCTGCAACAACTTTCACCTACTGCACAACCTTATCCTATTTGTTCAGTATGCTCAATTATCTCTATCATACATTGTATCTCTAGAAAATGACTTCGGGAGCATCAAACCACAAACAACTTCAACAGAAGAAAGATATGAACCTTATAAGCGCAAATCTAGAATTGCAAGGTTTAAAACTTCTTTGCGAAGAAATGTGGAGTAGAGACATTTCTCCTAGACACCTCTGCACAATTCAGAAACATAGTCCACACACTGGTGAACACAATTTTCTCTGCACAACAAACCAAAGCACCAAATTTGGAATATAACAACTCTTAACACCTTTGAACAACATACCCAAACCACAAAGATAGATCTTCAATGCAGATCAAAAGAATAACACTACTCTGTAAGCCAAAATTCTACTTCAACACATTGTTTCCTTTATTAATCAATTTTTCTCAAAAGCACTTGGAAACTAACCAACAAAAACATATTCCTAACAACTTTCGCAAAGCAACTTGACCAAATAGCTCACACCATTGCAACAACCTCATCTTAGAGACAGTATCCACTCAACACTAACTACTCATATTCTTGCACCATAAGCAACTCACACAAATGACACAGTTGACACCAATGACAACACAAGCTTGTTGACATCAATGAAAATACTAATTACACATACTTGCAACATAAGGGATATCAAAATCCAAGAGAATCAACCTATACCTAAGTAATCTTAGACTCCTCATTGAAACAAAAATCAAACAAGAGCATGTCACTCACAAAATGCGTGATGAAATAGAATGAAGAATGTAAAATTTTAAGTTTTCATGATTTTATGCTTTTTAGGGGTTTTTGAATTATTTGAATTATTTGGATTTTATAGACTTTTACAACATTGTGAGATGTTGAACTCTTCTCCTTCCATAATGCACAAGAGGTAGCGTCGTTTCTGATGTCTTCCTTAACTACGTATGGACCTAACCAATTTGGTTTGAACTTCACTTAAAAGTATTTGCAAGGACACTCAAAGGCTTGGTGTAAAAATGTCTTTGTATTCATTGATGAGTTTTGTGTACTCACATGTTTCATTATTTGATGATTTGCCCCTAGCTTTATCAATTTCTGTTCTTGTTGAGTTTCAATGTTTTAAATTTTTGAGGGGCAAATGATGTTGATGTTGAATCTCCTAGTTTTTGTGTGGGTTTTGTTTCTCCTTTTTTCTTAGTGGTGATCTCAATTGTATGGATGCTCATATCTGGCTTGATAGGAATGACTACTAAGTTGAATGGAGCACATGACTTTGTTGAGTGGGTATTGAAAGGGAATTGTCTTGTTGCCTCCTTCCCTATACATTTCAAGGTCTTAGTTATGTTTTCAATTTGTTTTGATGTCTCTTTTTCAAAAGTGTTGATTTTGGGGTCATTAGTAGTTTTTATGGTCTTTCCCTTCCTTTTTGACTTGTTCAACTTTATAAAGATTGAAAGGATCAAAGTCTCCTTTGATGACGTGGGTTTGTCCCATATGTAAGAAGTGTATTTCTTGAAATAAGGTGGAGGGAACAATCCTCATCCTATGGATCCAGGGCCTTCCTAGGATCATGTTGTAAGTGGTTTCTTCATTGATAACATAAAATTTAGTTGGGAGAGTTTTGGGACCCAATTTAATTTGAAGGTTGACCTTACCCATGGTTTGAATGTTTTGGTTATCATGAATTCTAATGATGGAAGTTTCTTTTGTGATTTTTGAGTTTTGTCATAACCCATTCTTTGAAGAAGAAAGAAAGAGACAATGTTGATTGCAAACTCATCATAGATCATTACACATTTAATGGAATAGTCCTAAACTTGGACTATTAGATGGAGGGGGAGATCACCCTGTTTATCTATATCATCGTCTAGGGGTAACTTTTCAAAATCAAGTGTCGAAGAACTCTTTTCATTTGGAGTGCTTTGAACTAGATGACCTAGATCTAAGGAATTAAGGAGAATGTTCTTGTGCGAAGGAGAACTCTTGAAAAGTTCAATCATGTGAAAAAAATGTTGGTGTCATCTGGTCATTTTGGTCCTTGGGTGACACAAATTTCTTGATCTTTATCTAATTCCACAAGGCCTAAGGTGTTTTGATCAAAGGGACTAAGTTCTTCATCTTGTGAGAATGTGTCCATGAATACTTTTTTTTGACATTTTGGGAGGTTTGATATGAAGCGATGGTACCCTTGACATGACTTGATATCATGCCCTCCGATGGTACCCTCGACATGACTTGATATCATGCCTTCTTCTCTTGTGAAATGAGAAATATTTATCATGATTGTAATCTTGAGGCTTATGATGATTATTGTATGAATACTTGTTGATTTTTGGGGGATAGTTGTTGGCATTTTTGTTTCCCAAATTTGTATGACTATTGTAGTCACAATTATTGTTGTTTCTAGATGGAGAAGTGTTTGTTGACCCATCTATGTTTTGATTGTTCATTGAGGATTTTCTATTTATATCATGGTTTATCAACCTTCGATTGACATCATACTCCCTTCTTCCACTATCAATAATAGCTTGGTCAATTCTAAGGGTACTTTTGAGCACTTCTTTGTATGATTTGTAAGGGAGTTTTTGAACTCCTTGTATGTCATTGTTGAGAGCGTGAAAGAAGAGATCACAAGGTTCCCTATGATCCATGTTTGATGCACTAGTTGAAGAATAGAAAAAATCCTCCATATTTTGATAAAATGTGCAACCGAATTATTTTTTTCTTGCTTGATCATTAAAAAATATCGTATTCCTATTCTGACCTATTTTTTTATGTTGAAGGCAACCATAAATTGATCAGGGAATTTCCTAAAAGAGTGGATTGATGCTTCTGGAAGATGATAGTACCAATCTAAAGTGATACCCTCCAAAGTCTTTGGAAAATTCTTTTCCACCATCCCATCCCAAGGAAGGATTTCTTGAACTACTGTGATGTAAGCCTTGATATGAGAGTTGGGATCACCCTCTCCTTTAAATATTGGAAGCTCAGGGAGAGGATGTGGTAGTATGACCTAGTGAATGTTATAGTCAAGAGGGTCCTTTAAATACTTGAGGTTTGTTCCTAAATGGGGGTTATGTGTAGAGGGTCTTATTCCTCCAAACATTATCCCTTCAAGTGGAGCTTGTTTTACTTGTTGAAAGGGTATGCTAGATTATTGATATCCTAAAAAAGTTGGATAACTAGATGGTGACATGTTCATATTTTGAAGATTGGGTGGGATCGTTTGTGGTTGATTTTGCATCATAGGAATCCCACCTATTTGATTGAGACTTGTCATGTTGGATAATGATGGTAAGGGAAACATGGATACTTCACTATGTGTGTCATGAGAATGGAAGTTTAGATGAGGTGGATTTTGTGTTGCCCCTGGTTTGATTTGATCTTGTCTATGAAATGATTTCCCTGTGCCCTAGGTTTTTCCTCAATTTGGCAATATTGTTCAACACTCTTAGCCTCAAGGGTCTTGATTCATTGGACCAAGGTTTCTATAAGGTCAATGGGTGAGGCTTCGTCTATTCTTTAAGTTTTGCCACCTTGCGGTGGATTGTTTTTCTCTAGGTTTTGAGTGACCTTGTTTGTTCTTTTTGATGACACTTGACATGCTATGGCCCTTTTGTCTCGATGTACTATGTGGAGTGATTTGTGTACCTCCTAAGATTCTTGTAAGTTCTTCTTTTGACAACACACTTTATTTTCCATTTGGGTGGCCATTTCTCTATGCTTTGTTATGGTTGATAATGTTGATAGACCTTAGATCAAATGTTCACATGTCGTGTTTTGATTTGATCAAAGTTGTGGGGATTTTATTGGATTCCCTTTGAATTTGTAATTTCACTTGAGGGGACATTCCCTAGACTTTTTTCATGAAACATCATGAAATGTGCAAAAATATGAAAGAACCCATCCCAAAAGTGATAGAAATGCAATTGACTCTATCGGAAGTTTTTGTTTTTCACGTCAAGTTCACCAAAAATTACGACTCTATAACTCTCCAACATGAAGGCATAACTATTGTTGGATCTATTGGCTAAATCTCAATAGCTAGTTCCTCCTTGCATACCTCTTCAACTCCCCTAGAATAGATTTTTAAAATTCTATGGAACTCAACAAAACCTCTCCCAATAATTCTTGCAACATTCTTCTAAGCACTTGTAGCATCCTCTTAAAGTTTTACAACATTTTTATGTAGCTTTTTTAACAAAATTTTGTGAGCGTTATGTTGACCCTTTTACCTTTGGCATTGTGTTTGTTTGGCATTGATGTAATTTGGGTATTCCCCTTGGTAAATATTCGAAGGGTATATGCTGTTGTGTTTTTTGGTTGGCATTTGGATAATACTTGGTTATCATTAAAAGTGGAAAATGTTGTTTGACTAAGGTAGCAATAACTTGGAATGATAGACCGACTCAATGAGTTGAGCATTATGATGTTTTGGTTTTCATGCAAAAATATAAAAACATAATGAAAAAGGTCTCGACATAATGATACCTTAAAGTCATTTCGACTAAGTTCAAAGACAGTTCATTGTGCACATATGATGGCCGTGTTAGGGCATGAGAAAGCTTGAGGAAAAGATGGTATGGCAATAGGAGAGTATGGGGAAATGGTTTTAGGCAGATTTCTCCTTGTTATTCCAAGTGAGTATGAGGAAAATCAATTAAATTAAACTAACAAAATCAAAAACCAATAACATAAAGAGAACGAATCTAAATAAAAGCCATTACTAATAAATCAATGAAATATGAAAGCTTTTACCGAGATTTGTATTGTTCCCTTTGGATGAATGTGGATTGCTCAATAGTGCTACGAAACCATGGTTGCAACAAGCAAGTAAAGTGCTCAAAGATCAATGTCAAAAGATCATAAAGTTGCTCAATCGATGCGATGTATGCTCAAAGCGCTGTTAAGTATGCCTGAGAATAATTGATCGAAGAGAGAATTAATGAAGGATATGAGGGGGGTTTATATAGGTTTCAACAAAGATTGATCAACGGTCTAGATAATTCAGAAGGATCAATGGAGGAGAACAGTTGAGGAACGTGCATTGAATAAGAAAAAGACATGTGTCTTGCTTTCTTTTGCATGAGAAGATTTGCTAAGAATAGAAGAATGAGTTAAAGCAACTAAAAGAATATAATAATCAGTTAAGTGATTTAAAATAAGAAGAAGGGATTTGCATGAGAATAAGAAGATATTTTGCTTTATTAAATATTAGGAATATTTAATTGCATGTGCAAGAAAGCTTGAATTATATTTAGAGATAACTCAATTTAGAAGAAAAAGTAACTTAAATAAATAATTGATTTATTTAAATTTAGAGAAGATATTATTGGAAGAAACAATTAAATAATTAGAATTATTTAATTTAGAAGATTTGAAAGCAAATTAAATAAATAAATTTATTTAATTGTTGTGCATGATTTTGGAAGAATAAATAAAATATTTGATTATATTTCTTTTTTTGGAAGAATGAATTTGATTTAATTAAATAATCAAGAATTATTTAATTGTAGATAAGAGGGAATTTGTGATGAATTAATTAAATAATGGGATTTATTTAATTAATGGAGACTTGAAATTTGGAAAGAGGATAATGATCTAATTAAATAATTAAAATTATTTAATTTTGGAAGAATATAGAGGAATTTAATTTAATTAATTAAATAATGAGGATTTATTTAATTAATGTCGAAAGTATGTGATTTAGAGGAATTTGGTAAAATTAATTAAATAATTAGATTATTCAATTAATGTTGAAATGTAGGGGATTAGACAGATTAGACGAAATGTCAGTGATTCGAAGACATGGTCATTTTTGGGTGTCTACATTTTGCCCTTCTTTGATGCAATGCAGTTTATAGCGTTGCGTCAAAGAAAATGATTGTTGAAGACATGATACAATTTTTGATGCCCTAGTGTAAGTAGTTGCCCCAGTGTATACCCCCTCGAGCAGAAAGACGGGGAAGCGACAGAAGGACTGGGTTGACGGTCGACCACACGCGTGTGTGTCAAGGTTAGAAAAAAAAGCAGAATGGGTTAGGCAGAAAGAAAAAAGAGGGAGGGATGCTATAAATAGGTCCCATGGGGACCACAATCCTCATTTGCACCCTAAGAGTTTCTAAATTTAGAGAGTAGAGCCTCCAAACTTAGGGTGAGAGAGTTGAGTGGAAGTAGTGGACAGCGTGGAGAGATGCCGATTCCAGTGCACAGGCATCAGGCGGAGCGAGTGTGGACATACGGGAGGCCAGCAGGAGCTCCGATAGCGGTAAGTGTCCAAAAACCTCATTTTAATTTGATGTTTTAGGGCAGTTTAGGGCTAGGTTTAGAGAGGTCAATTAGGTCAGCCAAAAGCGCTTTAGGATAGAATGGCACTATTGTCGGTCGGGTTAGGTGCTTTTGGCGTGCCGCAGCGTGTCTGGTAGGGCAGTTCAGCACTTTTCACAAAGACAAAGTGCTTTTAGTTTTAGGGCTCCGCGTCGCAGTGTGATTGGTATAAATCCGCAGCGCTCCTGGTGGAGCAGTGCAGCGCTATTGGTTGGGAAGGAAAGCGCAGTTGGTGGGGAAGGAGATAAAATGCGTCGCTTTTGGTAGCACAGAGCAGCGCGGTTGTAGGCATAGCAAAGCGCCCTTGTTGAAAACAAGTCGCGTTTGGTGCAGAAAATAAAGCGCCTTTGTAGGATTAGTAAGGCGCGTGCGGTAAGACAGTGTAGTGTTCTTGTGGAAATCAAGGCGCCTTTGGTTTGGATAGAAGAATGCAATAGGTAGGGTTGATCGAAGGGTTGACTACCCTAGTTTAGAAAAGGGGGGAGTTGGTCTGAGGGCTCATAGTATAGAATAGATGTAGGTAGGGCTTTAGGGATATGGTATAAAAGAACTGACAAGTGGTTGTTTGGATGCAGAGGATTATGCCGCCATTGATGTCATGAGAGCGACACCACCCTATAGCACATGAGGTAGTACAGCTGACGTGGGAGGAGGATGCATTGCTAGAGCACGTAGGATTGTGGCATGTTGCACACTTGACACACATTAGGGTGAATCTCACCCTAGTGACAACAGTGGTAGAGAGGTTTCACAGTGAGACAGGTTCGTTTCACTTTCTAACAGGGGAGGCGACAGTGACGCTGGAGGATGTGTATCGCATCCTGAGGATTGGAATTGATGGAGAGAGAGTGGATTTTGACCCAGCGCGGGATGAGGCAGGCTTGATAGAGGTTTTCTGCATAGATGACCTGAGGATAGATGATGGGGAGATTCAGTGGGCAGACATCCCATGACTCTGCGATAGGATCAGGTGGATAATTGCTTCACTAGTTGGCGGCTTTCTGTGCCCCGACAGGTGGTCGAGAGGATTAGCTATGGGATGGGGCATAGTACTATCAGGGATGTTCACACATGGTACACAGTACACATGGGGGCCTTGCGTGCTTAGACAGTTGTATCGCGATATGCACGATTGCGTTTACAGGAGGGGCCGCAGTCTCTCAGCAGGGGTGACTTTGCTACAGGTGTGGGTGTGGGAGCATATCCCCATGATCAGACCCATGACACAGTGCCAGCAGGAGAGGGGAGAGCCATACACATTCCTATATGAGGGAGTGATCACACACAGGAGGCTGGGATCTGTTAGCCACTGGAGGCGATAGATCGACAAGATGGACCTATTTGTTTGGAGGCCATGGTTACTTTGCGAGGAGTGGGAGGATGAGCACGAGTAGCTTATGTACTGCTGCCAGGCTCGCTACCTCTTTGGGAGATAGATAGACACCATAGAGAGATACTTGCCAGAGTGGGTACTCAGACAGTTTGGGCTGCCACAGGGATTACCAGTTAGAGAGGTGACGCATGCCAGGACATGACGAGAGGTTGGGGACTAGGATGTAGAGATTCCAATAGCTATAGCTTTGGCAGAGGTATGGGGACTTGTCCCCGTGAGATGGGACTGGGATTCAGGACTGGTAGATCCAGGTACACTGCCAGAGTATGATAGATACTGGTAGACACACAGGCCGGTGAGATTGACCACACCAGGTGTAGCAGGGGTAGTGGGGGAGGTATTGGTCCTAGGTGTGGAGGGAGGATGAGGCGACAGGCCAGAGGGGCCAAACAGCAGGCAGTTGGAGAGGCCAGCAGCCAGCAGGCAGATGTGGAGATGGCTGTGGAGGGGGATCCAGTCGTAGAGACTGATTTACAGCGGGCCGAGCGACTGCTACAGGAGGAGATAGCCTAGAGGACATGCTTGGAGCTCCGAATGGTATGGTTGAGGAGAGATAGGGATGCAGCGAGGGCCGAGGTGAGACAGGCCAAGGCCTTAGCACAGGTGCAGACACAGGTAGCAACAGCAGCACAGACAGCCCTGGCACACGCATAAGCACAGTTACAGATCCAGGCACAGGCACAGGTACAGGTATAGGTACAGGCGCTGGCCGCACTAGCAGTGGATGATGGGCAGCTAGCCCAGGTGACAATTGAGAGAGATGCAGAGGCACAGCTATGGTTGACAGCAAAGGCCACACTACATAGAGTGAGGCAAGAGAGAGATGAGGCACGTCGTGCACTGGGTGCCGATCAGAGGACTTTATATAGTGAGCTTGTCCGGGTGCAGGGAGAGCTAGTATCAGCAGGCAGAGAGGTTGAGTATTACAGGGCTCTCTACGCAGGTGCGGTGCCAGCGGCGCAGCCAGAGCCGAGCTACAGAGATAGGAGCAGGTCTGGAGCATCCGGGTCTTATAGGACAGGGCAGTCACTATCCTCAGTTAGAGGACCAGGGGTGCCACCAGGGGGAGGAGGACCAGCAGGGGGACCTGCATCGAGCATAGGTGGAGGACAGGGGCCACAACAGGAGGGAAGCTCTACCCACTAGAGCATGTACATTTGTATATTGTATCATTTTGTATCATTTTGGAGTGATGCCTACGTGCATCCTTATGTATATTTTGTGGGCTCTTGATAGCCTTGATGTACTATATTGATGTATATACGGACTATTGATGTAGACACATACATTTTGTATTATGATGACCTACACATGATGTATATGATGATCTATTCTTCTCATTGATGTTCATGTTTGTATATATGCACTTCTTGATGTCATGGATGTGATGATATGTATGTATGATTATAGATTTATGTGATGACATATATTACCTATATGATGCTTCTAGATGTCATGATGCTTATAGATGTATGATGATAGAGATGTTATGACTTGCAATGACCTGATGTAGATGCTATGACTAGTGATATCTAACATGTGGGTTTTGCAGATATGCACCAGAGAGAAGAAAAGGAGGAGATGGAAGACAGAGACTGTTGATTGATCATTGCAATGAAAACGATATAAAGGTTGTGGGAATGGATGAATGAGCTTGTTGCATTGGTTTCATAATTATATATAAAGAGCAATCCTTATTTTTGATATAGCACGTGGATAATTCGCAACCAAGGTATAAAAGACCAAGGTGCAGTAATATCCAAGTGCATGGATGTTGACTCTGCAAGCAAGCGGTTTGAACTTAGATCCCTTAGACATGATATAACCTTGTTGGAATATGTGAATGAGCCCTAGTCTTGAACATAAAATAAACCTCAATACATGTTGATGCACAAAGAATATCAATATGTAAGATGCTAGGTCGCAACACACACAAGGTAAATATAATGCTAAGAAAGATGCTAAAGATCATCCCTCAAACACAGCACACAAAAGCAATGACTATGCCCCCAATCCAACTGTATCGCAACAAACCAAGATTATAGACAAATCAAGGTAGTCTTGAATAGGTAATGGATAAAGGAACAAAAGATAAACCGAAAAGCAAATTGACTGACTGACAAAGTAAACATACAGCCAACATATTCTCTTTCCAAAGAGGTTGCTTAGGATAGATTGGATAGGAACGATAACAGCCTTATCGTAGGAACTCGGTGTCCATTAAAGGGGGCTATCTACCTAAAAAGACAATGTCTTGCTGTAGGAAATGCCATGTCGCAGGAGACACGTGTGTTGGTCTTGACAATGGAACACTTTGCAAAAGACAAGCTTGTTGATTTAGTGCTTTGGTTAAGTTGGAATTAGCTGATGTTGGCAATCATAATAGTAGGACGGTAGACGAATCTGGAAGAAAGTTGCTTTGCTTCAGGTTTGTTAAGGACTTGTGCTTTGAAAGGATGTGCTAGCTTGCTACTTGAGTTAGTCAAGTTGAGGCGAATGGACTTTGATAAACGGAAGACTTAGCAAGATGACATGTCGATGGAATGGGATGGGTGGAGAATGATGAATCGTATGTGCCTGAGTACTGGATACATCCTTCGTATTCCAGACTGCCTATATACCCTATATCCATGGGATCAAGGCACATTACGAGGAAAGATGAAAGATGATAATATGTAGTTCTGTATAGAGTGATGAGGTGGATCGAGGTGGAGAGGAGGAGATCTTATGTACCTGAGTACTGGATACTTTCTTCATATTCCAGACTGCCTACATACCCATATCCATGGGATCAAGGTACCTTAAGATTGAGTAGAGATAATATGTAGTTTTGGTTGGTGTGATGATGTAGGAAAAGTGTTGGGAAGATAACAGCCTTATCGTAGGAGCGATGTGTCCGTTAAAGGGTGTTATCTACAGAAAGGAGAGAGATTGAAGCACTTTGTGAACCACAAACAAGGAACCACTCCTAGACCTAGGTTAAGGAAACAATTGCCCCCATTCTAGTAGAGGAATTTGCATGGATGACTGACGAAGAAGACAGAAAGCTTTGACCTAGGACAAGACAGTGTTAACTATTTGACACAGATCAAGACGCGGGATAACGATGGTGGACATTGACAAATTTCCAAGCTATACTAGATAGGGAGATGGAAATGCAAACAAGGTCAATGGTTTTATTATGGATGGATGGATGAAGCTTGCTGTGAAATGGAATGAACAAGACTCGATAGACGATGGATGCTAACTCTACACATAGCGTCTATTTTCCAGGTTTTCACTATGGTACTTATCCAAGGCGCCTGTTTACCAGGTTTTCACCAGAGGATGGATTATTTTGTATCTTTTTTTTTTGGAATACTCTAAGGATCAGGCATAGAACTTCTTAAGATGAACACTGTTAAGTGGCTCATCCAAAGGAATGTCGTCAGGTGTAGCTAAAGTATAAGCTCCTGATCCATACGTTGCTATGACAATAAAGGGGCCTAACCAGTTAGGCTCAAACTTGCCCTTCTTTTCTTGATCTACTTGATTTCTCTGATTCTCTTTAAGTACAAGATCACCAACTTGAAACCGTTTTTCTTTGATCTTTTTGTTGTAATTACGCCAGAGGCGGTTTTGATAGACATGGAGATGATTAAGCACTGCAAGGCGCCTCTCATCTAGTAGTTCGAGCTCAGCTAATCTGGAAGTGTGATACTCTTCTTTGCCTATCAGGTCCTGCGTGGATACTCTAAGGGATGGGATCTCAACCTCTATAGGTAGGATGGCTTTAGAGCCATAGACCAAGGCATCGGGTGTGGCACCAGTTGGTGTTCTGATACTAGTGCGATAGGCCCATAGGGCGGGATTGAGTTGCAAGTGCCAATCACGACTAGCTTCATTGACTATTTTCTTGAGGATTTTGAGAATGGTCTTATTAGAAGCCTCAGCTTGGCCATTACTTTGCGGATAGTAGGGAGTTGAAAAGCGATGTTGGATATTGTATTGTGTGCATAAGGCACGGACATCTTGATTCTTGAATGGTCTCCCATTATCAGTGACAATGGCTTGGGGAATACCATACCGGCATATGAGGTAGTTAAGGATAAACTTGGCTATTTGCTTACTGGTGATATAGGTCATGGGAATGGCTTCAACCCACTTCGTGAAGTACTCAGTGGCAGTATGTGTATGAATGTGTATGAGGAAAATTGATTAAATTAAACTAACAAAATCAAAAACCAATAACATAAAGAGAACGAATCTAAATAAAAGCCATTACTAATAAATCAATGAAATATGAAAGCTTTTACCAAGATTTGTATTGTTCTCTTTGGATGAATATGGATTGCTCAATAGTGTTGTGAAACCATGGTTGCAACAAGCAAGTAAAGTGCTCAAAGATCAATGTCAAAAGATCGTAAAGTTGCTCAATCGATGCGATGTATGCTCAAAGCGTTGTTAAGTATGCCTGAGAATAAGTGATCGAAGAGAGAATTAATGAAGGATATGAGGGGGGTTTATATAGGTTTCAACAAAGATCAATCAACGGTCCAGATCATTCAGAAGGATTAATGGAGGAGAACAGTTGAGGAACGTGCATTGAATAAGAAAAAGAAATGTGTCTTGCTTTTTTTTGCATGAGAAGATTTGCTAGGAATAGAAGAATGAGTTAAAGCGATTAAAAGAATATAATAATCAGTTAAGTGATTTAAAACAAGAAGAAGGGATTTGCATGAGAATAAGAAGATATTTTACTTTATTAAATATTAGGAATATTTAATTGCATGTGCAAGGAAGCTTGAATTTTTTTTTTTCAACAAAAGTGGCGGACCACTATAATTATATTAAAATTAAAATAATTACAAACCCTGGTTCGATGAGCATACTGGCAAGAAAGAATCAGGGAAGAAAACCTCCAGTTATAGCTCACAAAAACAAAAAAGCTCCACACATTTCTCAAAAATAGGAGCAAGATTTTACATGAATAATGTTAACAAAAGATCACATTTTGATCATCAGACGGAGGAAGCAAAAACCAAAAAAGCTACTAGCTAACCCAAGTTCACTTCAGCATTCAAATCCTGCACAAAATAATTCGGATCCCCCACAGCCTTAACTTCAATAGGCGAACCCGGAGGGGGAGGAAGAAGAGGATGGAATTGCATTAAAAATAGCAGAGCTTGAAATATTTCATCCACTCTGTTTGAGAAGCCTTCACCAATCTCACTACCATGAGCATGTAAAGAAAGGTGTAGAAAATCTTCGTCCTCATGCAAAAGAGAAGAACGAACCGCATTAAAAACGCAATTGTGGGCAGGAGAGTGAAGAACTTGACATTTGGTAAAAAGACCACCAATAAGAGCTTCTGAACTAAATAAATCATAATTCTGAAAGGCTGCATCAACACTTTCATCAGTAAAAATAAAACCATGAACAAACTTCTCAATAAGCTGACGAACTATGCCAATATCCTGTAATAAGTCCATAGCATTAGAAACAAAAACCATAAAGATCTGAGAAGGGTAAAGAACTCGAACATGGCCTTCAAGTATGTCTCGGCCCACAACCTCCCTAATGGCTTCCTCCACCTCCGGGCCGTCTATAGCAAAGACAGATCTTAAACCATCCGGAGACACAGAGCTGATGAAAGCAGACTCCCACTTTGAGATAGGAAAGAATAATCGGCGATTAAGCTAAATTTCCATTGCATCAAGCAGAGCAAACAACAATAAAAGAAGTATGGTTAAACATATTAAGCAATAGCAATATATAACCCAAAGGATCAATAGATCATAATTAGCAGGCATCATTACCCATGAGGGAAATGAATGAAACATGTTGCGAGCCGGTGCTGTAAGAAAGCAAGTACAAATAGCTTGCGGAGGAAAGGAATCAATGGACAACATAAATCATAACACAGATGAACAACGCATGTGGAAATAATGACAACTCCAAGAAAGAACTATTAAATGCCACAACCATGAAACCACACAAGTGAGAATTAATTCACATACCTTAAACAATCAAAGTGTACTATATCCACCAAATGTGGATATAGGCCAACTAAATCCTCATCAAAATAAGTTAGAGAGAAGTCTAAATCAAAGCCCAAGTTAGCAATAGCGTCAGCCAATCTATTACCCTCTCTTAGGGTATGTGAAATAATGAAGCTATCAAACGCAACCAAAAGATGCCAAGCCTCTTGCAAGAGGTAATCTAATTGCCAATTAAAAGTATGATGCTTTTTCAAAGCATTAATAATAATTAAAGAATCACCTTCAATATGGAGTCTAGAAATCTTTAAACTAATAGCCAACCTAAGACCCTCAACAAGAGCAAGGGTCTCAGCCTGGTTATTAGTACCATCAAAAATTTTACCAGAGAAGGCTTTGAGAATTTCACCTTTCTTATTTCGAAAAACCCCGCCAATAGAAGAAGGGCCCGGATTGCCACGAGAAGCCCCGTCAAAATTAAACTTAATGAAATCACTAGAGGGGGGCAACCACTTAACTAATCTTCTATCCACCTGAGTGACTGCAAAAGAATGTGAAAAAGAAAACGAACCTAAAGAGGGCCATTTTTCAAAAATGGAATTATCCCATGAAGTGAAATGAAGAGTAGAAGACTTCAATGATTTAAGATAGTTCACCACCACCTCTACGATAGAATTTTCAATAATAAAGGAGATAGACTGAAAATCCTTACTAACATTTCTAAAAATCCTACGATTCCTTTCCAACCAAATATTCCAAATAACAATAGAAGGAGCAACAATCCAAATAACAGCAAAAGTAGAACCTTTGAATAAAATGGGCCAACTTTTAAAAAGTTCCAACAAAGAATTAGGAAGAGGAGAAGACCAACTTAATTTGGAAAAGAGCCAAGTCCAACATGAAAAGGCAAAAGAGCAAGAAATAAACAGATGATCTACCTCTTCTTCACATAAACCACAAAACACACAATTGAAGGAATCCATAATCCCTAACCTGGCCAACCTCTGACCCGTTAAAATTTTATTTTTCAAAGCTAACCAAGCAAAGGCTCCAGCTTTTTGAAGACAAGCAACATTCCAACATAGCAGCTGAGGCCAATCCAAATCAGAAGGAACGTCCATGGAAGAAAGATATCTATAACCATCTTTAACAGAATAAGAACCAGTATTAGAAAAGGACCAAAATAAAACATCTTCTTTTGGTAAGAAACAAACCCTTCTTTTACTTAATAATTGCCTAAGAAGAAGCTTCTGATTCTTAGGAATAGGACAAGTTGAAAAATCTCTCCAATGAGAACTATAAAAAGAGCCTTCTTTAGTGACTGAAAGATAGTCACTTACTCTAACACCCCAAGAAGAAGAAAGATAAGATTTAGCTTGAACCAATTCCTTAATCGAGGAGAGAGGAGAAAAACCATTCCAAGAATCATCCCAAAAAGAGGCTTTAGAACCATTAAAAATTTTCCAGATAGATGAGGTAAAAGAACTCTCCTGCAAGAAACTAAAAAATTCCAAATTGAAGAACCCTTAGGAGGATTAGAAACGGTAAAGATCCTGTCAGGGGAAAGGGAGTCTAAGTATTTATATTGAAGGAATTTACACCATTTAAGATCCGGATTAGAAAACATCTTCCAAGCCAACTTAGCACCCAATGCTTTATTATGCATAGAGAGATTATGAATTCCTGAACCACCAGAAGATTTAGGAGCACAGACCTTATCCCAAGCAACCAAGGAAACTTTATTACCTTTATCAACAGATCCTTTCCATAAAAAAGAACTCAAAGATTCCTGGATCTCCTGGATTACACCTTTTGGAATATTTAACACAGAAAGCATATATATAGGAACAACAGTTAAAACAGATTTTAAAAGAGTGATTCTACCAGATAAAGTTAACCATCGAGCCTTCCAAAGAGCAATTTTAGTATGAATAGAATGAGAGACCTTTGCCCAAAATGACTTCTTTTGTGGACCAAAGAATAAATGGATTCCCAAATATAGACTAGGTAAAGTCTCCAATTTAACTTTAAGGATAGAAACAATCCTACTTTGTAAGGAAGGTTTAGTATTAAAGAAATAAATTTTAGATTTATCCAAATTGACTGCTTGATTTGATGCAGAACTATATCTAGAAATAACCTTCTGAATACATTTAGCCTCTTTGATAGAAGGGAGACCAAACAATAGAGTATCATCTGCAAACAAGGTATGTGTTACCGAAAAAGGAACGCCTAGAATCTGAATCCCTTTCCAATTAGATAAACTATTTTGCAATAAGATTTCTCTACTAAAAGTCTCAGCCATTAAAATGAAGAGAAAAGGGGATAAAGGATCCCCTTGTCTTATACCTTGAGAAACTTGGAAGAAAGCAGTAGGACTACCATTAATGATAACCGTTGATCAAACCCCCGAGATACAAGAATGAATCCATTTACACCATTTTTTATCAAAACCAAATTTGAGAAGAACTTTTAATAAAAAATTCCAAGAAACCCTATCATAAGCTTTCATCATATCTAGTTTGAGCATCATAGCAGGAAGCTTAAGATCTTTAATTGAATGCAAAACTTCATGGGCCAAGATTGCACCATCCACCATTTCCTTGCCAGGAACAAAACCTCCTTGTTCAGAGGAAATAATTCTTGGAATAAGCATGGCTAACCTCAAGGAAATAGCTTTTGTAAATATTTTATAAATAGTGTTGCATAAAGAAATCGGTCTAAACTGAGAAAAAGAAGAGGGAGCAGTGGATTTAGGGATTAAAACAATAAAGGTTGCATTCATTTCTTTGAGAATATTACTATGTTTCCTTGATTCTTCCAAGGCCAACCAGACATCCTTCCCCATAAAATCCCAACATTTCTGAAAAAACAGAGTAAAACCATTCGGACCAGGAGCCTTATCAGGGTCCAAAGAAAAAACTACTCCCTTAACTTCTTCCAAAGAAAATTCCTTCATTAATAGAACATTATCATCATCATTCAAAAATTTAAGAATATTGTCTAATAGAGAATTGCACAGCTCTTCCGAGGGATCATTTGAATTATTGGTTAACAGATTCGAGAAAAAGGAAATAGCCTCTTGTTGTAAAAGGATAGGATCTGATATTAGGGACCCATTAGAATCAACAATATGATGAATTTTAGTAACCTGTCTATTCATTTTAACAGAAGCATGAAAGAATTTAGTATTTCGGTCCCCAGCTTGCAACCAAGTTTCTCTTGATTTTTGACGCCAATACTCTTCTTCTCTAGCCAAGAGTTCATCCAACTCCAACTGGAGCTGTTTTTGTTGATCAAAGGTTGAACTATCCATACCACAATTGATAATAAGAGAGTTTAACATGAGAAGCTTTTTTTCAATAATCTCTTTCTCTTTAAAGATATTCTTAAAATGGGAAACATTCCATGCTCTTATAAGCTTTTTTATTAAATGCAGTTTTCTAACAAGCTGAAACATTCTAGATCCCTCCACATAAGGCAAAGTTTCCCACCAGGATTTTAATAACGGAAGAAAAGAAGGATCTCTGAACCACATTGATTCAAATTTAAAAGGCTTTTTCAAACTTGGTTGAGATCTAAAAACATCAATATCTAAGAGAATAGGAAAATGATTAGACCCTGAGAAAGAAAGAATCGAGGAAGAAAAAGAACCCTGAAAAGATAACCAAGGATATGACAATAAAAATCTATCAAGCCTTTTTGCTATGCTAAGAAAGTTTTTTCTTTTATTAACCCATGTAAATCTCCCATTAGAAGGCAAACAATCGAACAAACCATTATCACTAACAAATGCAGAAAAGTCCAACATAACCTTAGAAGGGGGAATTATACCACCTTGTTTTTCATTCGTGTTTAAAACAACATTAAAGTCCCCTCCCAATATAAGTTTCTCCTCAGGTAAGGAATGAACAATATCAGTTAAGGAATCCCATAATCATTTTTTATCTACTAATGAAGTTGGGCCATAAACATTAATTAGGCCAAATTTCAAATGATGTTCAAAGCAAATTTCTACAAAAAGCCAATTAGTGGTTTTAGAAATAAGAGTCACTTCCACACACCTCTTATCCCATAGGACAACTAAACCCCCTGAAGCTCCAATAGAAGATGAGCTTAAATAATTCCATTTCTTCCATAATTTAAAAACTTTCTCCGCTGATTGGTCAAACAATTTAGATTCTTGAAGTAGAACTAAATGAGCACCTGATAAATCAATCTGATGTTTTATCAGGCATTTTTTGTTAGGAGCATTAATGCCCCTAACATTCCAAGAAATAATCTTCATTATACCTGAGGAGAGCCCTCGGCTCTCCTCAACGCTGATCTTGTTAACATTTTTTCAAGAGTTTTTTGCACACCTGCTTCAATTTCTTCCTGAGTAACCCGAACTTTCGATTTTCTTCCTCTAGTCTTAGGAGGGGAAGATAAAACCACAGGTGTCTGCAAAGGAGTTTGAGAAATACCTGAAACTGAGTCACTAGGAACATCAACCTCATTTAAAACATCATCAACAATCTTTTCAATAAGTTCCTCCCCAACTTTAGCAACCACTTCATCAATAAAAGTTTCTGCCTCTTGTAGAGAAAAAGGAAAAACCTCTTCAACATCTATTTGATCTGTAGAGACATTACTAAAACCTTCCCTTTGAACAAAAATCTTTGTAGATAGAGGAGAATCAGAAGACAAATCGACAGGAGAAGAAGATGTCAGAGGAACTTCATTATCAAGACAAGAAATAGGGTCCAAAAGAACTTTAGAAGGTTGAGGCAAAGGTTC
Organism: Cunninghamia lanceolata; assembly: GCA_027924645.1. Taxonomy (NCBI): domain Eukaryota; kingdom Viridiplantae; phylum Streptophyta; class Pinopsida; order Cupressales; family Cupressaceae; genus Cunninghamia; species Cunninghamia lanceolata. The sequence goes on from BSBN01000209.1 coordinate 9,097,251, forward strand.
CTCAGAAGATACCTCAGAAACATTATTATCCGGCGAAGAATTCACTAGACCTGAAGGTACACTATCAACATCGACAACTTCTAAAGTTTGGGCATTAACCAAATAATCCAAAGAAAGTTCAGGGAATATATTTGAAGCACCTAATAAAACCTCATTAGAATGATCGTGGTCAATACACTCCGCTCCACAAACCGAACCTTTCGGGGCTACCTTAACAGAAACAGGGACACAATCATCCATAAACTCAGAATCGGTTCTATCTCCTAAAACAACTTCATTATTAGCCTCAGGTAAATCAAAGGCCTTGCCCTGAGAACTAACCAAAGGATCCTCAAGCAAACACGATTTTCCCTTTTCCACCCGTTCCTCAGAAGCAAACAGATTATCAAATTTAAAAATGGTATCCGGATCTTCGAAAATGATCTTTTGGGTCCACGAGGATTTAGAAGTTTTCAAAATGATATTCTCCGGGAAAGTATAAGAAGTATTCATAATCAAACACATTCGAACTGGGAGCTTAGGGTTTTTAAATGTTAAGAGATCATGGTTAATGAAAAACCCTAACCTCTAAGCAATGAATTTTAAAACAGTTAAGTCTCTGTATTCCAAAAGGGGAAGAAATTATCGTTACTCTTAGATGGATTGAAATTTGGAAACCAAGGTTGTAAATGCATACCCTTCCCATTAAAAAACCATGATTTAGTTTCCAGAATTAAATTTTGCATTTCCGCAGATGAGAAGATTGCAACAAAAAACCCCAAAGATTCATCCAACATAAAAAAATTTGTCACACCTTCCCAATTATCATCAACCCAAGACTCCAAATTCACAGAAACCAAAGAACAATTCCAGATCTTACCTATTAAAGAATTATATTTAGAGATAACTCAATTTAGAAGAAAAAGTAACTTAAATAAATAATTGATTTATTTAAATTTAGAGAAGATATTATTGGAAGAAACAATTAAATAATTAGAATTATTTAATTTAGAAGATTTGAAAGCAAATTAAATAAATAAATTTATTTAATTGTTGTGCATGATTTTGGAAGAATAAATAAAATATTTGATTATATTTCATTTTTTGGAAGAATGAATTTGATTTAATTAAATAATCAAGAATTATTTAATTGTAGATAAGAGGGAATTTGTGATGAATTAATTAAATAATGGGATTTATTTAATTAATGGAGATTTGAAATTTGGAAAGAGGATAATGATCTAATTAAATAATTAAAATTATTTAATTTTGGAAGAATATAGAGGAATTTAATTTAATTTAATTAATTAATTAATGAGGGTTTATTTAATTAATGTCGAAAGTATGTGATTTAGAGGAATTTGGTGAAATTAATTAAATAATTAGATTATTCAATTAATGTTGAAATGCAGGTGATTAGATAGATTAGACAAAATGCTAGTGATTCGAAGACATGGTCATTTTTGGGTGTCTACACCAGGTGATATTGTTCTTCATTTAAGTCTAAGTTGTTTTCAAAAGAGGTAAATGGAGTTTTTGTGCAAACCCTAGTCGGTTGTATATCTAAAAGTTATCTTGTGCATAGAGGTCGATATGGGTCCTCATACATTGTTTCTTTTGTGCAATACTTTAGTATATGAGAGTTTTTCAAAAGGGTTTTGTGTTCATGTTAGGGCTGTGTGTGGTCAAGTTATATTTTCTTCTAGTTTTTGTCGAGTTGCTACTACATTATGGTTTTTGTTTGCAAATGTCTTTACATTGTTTTGACCTTGTCTTTCTTACCATGAGGGTTTGTTCATACATTCTTATATGGGCTTGTTTTGTTGGTTTATTCTTTAACCCATTTCAAGGGCATGGTTTGTGTATCACAAATGTGCTACTGTTTCCAGCATGTAAAGCTAGGTTATATGATGCATCAAGGGTTTACACTATAGTGTCTTTGTTGTCTATTGTTAAATGTTGTTTCATAAGGGTTTAGCTTAACATCCATCCATGGGTTATTGTTTTTGATAGTAATGTTGTCCTCTACTAGGGCATGGGGTCTTATATCTTTTATCATTTTTAATCCTGTGTAAAAGGCCATGTAATGTATTTGTTGTGTCGATTTGGACATGGGTTTTGTGCCATATACATGTTGTCTATCATGGTATATACTAAAGTTCGACCATGTATTAAATGTTTAGTGGTTATATATGATTATGTTATTTAAAGAATGATATAAACAATAGTCTAGCATATTATAAACATATATACCATGATGATTCAAGGGGCATTTTTTGAAAACAGTTATACACCTGGCAGTTTATTCCAAAGACAGTTGACAGAAAATGCTATATTGAATTTTTATAAAAAGGTCACTCAATCAACTATTTTTTTTCGAGGGAATGTACGGTGATATCATATCAATTTTTGTGAGTAGAATACTGAGATCTATTTTGTAAAATCTATATTCTGTGTTTTGATGGAGTGTTGCAAAATAACAGTGATTTATTTAATGTATTTTGTGCCTTCTAGGTTTCAAATGCAATGAAATCTATAGGACACAAAATAGATTAAGGTAGAAAACTGCCATGAACAACAATGAGACAGAGAAACCCTCTGTATTTATTCTTTATCTTGATGTGTAATGTCAGTGAGGAAATGAATGTGAAATGCCAGTGAGGCAATAGTAAATGTGAAATGCCAGTGAAGCAATGAATGTGAAATGCCAGTGAGGCAGTAAATGTGAAATGCCAGTGAGGTAGTAAATGTGAAATTCTAATGAAGCAGTTGTGAATGTGAAATGCCAGTGAGGTAGTTGTGAACTTGAAAAAGCCAGTGAAGCTCTGTAATTGGTGAATTTTGATTAAGACAGTGGGCATTTTCGAGTGGTTTTTCATTCCTATGAGGGTTTTCCACTCATGAAAATCACTATGTTATGGTTTATCATTATTTTTGGTCTATTTGGTCTTCATGTTTAAACATTCAGTCTTATGTATCTTTCAGCATTTGAGTTTCTATGTTGATCAAGCATTTAATCTTGATTATCTAATAAAATTACTTTCAACATTTGAGCTTCCAAGTTATTACATGTGCATAAGTTTAAAGAGAAGCAAATACATTGAATCTGTCTTGAAATGCTGATTCACCCCCCTCTTAGTGTTGCACGTACTCCAACAAGTGGTATCAGAGCATAGGTTCCCTGTAGAAGTCTAACAGGCTTGGCTAGGTCTTGATAGTGGAGTACCATGGGAAAGTGTAAAAGAAATAGAGAAAAGAAAGATGCCAAGCAAAATGTTCAACAACAAACCCCAGTCAAGTCAAGCAATAAGTTGTTGCATGAGTCACCCCTGAATGTTGATACAAAGTTGATAAAGAGAATGGTCTTGCAGTTGAGAGTTTTGATGAAAGAAAAGATGATTTTGTTGTTGAGATTGATGACACAAAAGGAGACCTCTTTGTGGATGAAGAGGAACAGGAGTTTGATGAAGATGAATGTACGGTTGATATAGAAGGTGAACTTTTATGTGCTCTTGATACAATCAAGCAACTCAAAAAAGAGAATAAGAAACTAGAAGACCAACTTCAACAAGAAAAAGATTCCAAATACAAGGTATGTTTAGATTTTGCAAAAGTTTCTTTGGAGTTTGAAGAGGCAAGAAATCGAGTTGTTAACTTAACGAGTCAAGTTGATGAATTTGACAAACTGATTATAAGTCTAAAAACTGAAATAGAAGAAGCTAAAAGGGTTGTTGATTTTACAAAATCTGATCTTGAAGTCAAGACTAGTGAATACTTAAAACTAGAGTTAGAAATAGTCTCTTTGAGAAAGGAGTTAGAAAAAGCATCCTCTAAATTGCACAAGAGTTTTCAATTTGAAAGGAGTACTGATTGCTTGAATGACATATTGAGTACGCAAAAGCATCACAAAGACACTACAGGTCTAGGTTATGAAGAAGGATAATGTTCTAAAGCCAGAAATACTCCTAGAAAGAAGATAGACCTGAATTATCACTTTGTTGCTCCTGATGAAGACAAGAAGAAAGAAAAAGACAAAGTTTCTAGTGTTGGAAGAGGAAGAACAAACAGGCTCTCAAGACCTCCACCTGTTGGGCAATACCACTTAATAAGGTACAACTACTCTCAGTTTCATGGTTATTTCTATTCTTGTCATGTTTATGGTCATAGAGCTAGAGATTGTAGAACTCACTCAAGAAATGGTCTTGGATGGAATAAGGAAAAGAGTTCTGATAGTTTGTTAAATCGGGACTATAACAATGTTTGTTATAACTGTAATAAAACTGGTCACATAGAAAGGGATTTTTGGATGCATGCAAGGAAAATGGGATGTATTAAGAATTCCTTTGAATGGTTAAATAGAAGAAACAAAACCATATGCTATAGATGTCACAGGTTTGGAAATATTGCTCAATTTTGTACGAGTGATCTAAGGAAATCAGTCAATCATCATAAGAAGATAGGTGTTAAGAAGGTTTGGAGAAGGAAACAAATGAAAGAGAAGGTTGAACCTAATCTTGTGCATGTTGCACAAGAAACATTTATAACAGCTTAAAAGAGTAGCATGAGGTTAGGGGGAGGTGTTTACAATTTTATCATTCAGCCCCTTAGACATCAACCAAGATGTTGTAAAGTCTGAAGATGTCTTTGTCAGACAGTTCTTTATGACAAATGTAATATTGTGACTCAGTGTTTTAGTCCTTCATTCTGTGTTTTTCTTTTTACTGTGCTATTTGACAGTGATAAGTTCCTTCTTTCATTCATAGCACAATGATAACAAAGATGTTTTAGTGTGCAACATTCTTTGTTTGGCTCAAATAGATGTAAGTTGAATAAAGGTGAAGGATCATCATGTTTGAATTGAAAATGAGGTCTCTAGTGGTACAAATTAGTATAGGATAGGACATTCTTGTACTTTTTTATGCCTATGGTGCAATATATTGTTCTTTGACAATGAAGTTTGAAGTTGCACGGTAGTGATGTTTGCAAGAGAACAATGGAAGGTATTTTAGTGTGGTTGCTATTAAATGAGACAACTCCTTGGTCATGTGATAGATTTTTTATTGTTATGTGTTCTAGAAATAGTCTTCAAGATCTTCTATGTTAAATACATATTGATCCATGCTTTGTGCTCTCCTCTATGATGTGATGACTGTAGTGTGATATGCCACAAATCTATGTTGTCATGATCTTCATGTCAATGGATAGTAAGGTGTTTTCAAGTGGTCTTCTTGAACTACATATATGTTGGTGGTTGCCTATGCTTCATGTTGTGAGTTTGCTACTCATGATTCTGGTGGTATTATTATTTCCTCAGATGGTGAATATGTTTGGAATTGTACTTCATGCCATTAGGGTATGTATCTTCTTCATGATACTCATGTCGTAATAGGATTACTAAGTCATGGTGTTCATAAGATGTGATACCAAGAGATGGATGGCTAGATCTTTGATGCCTAGATGTCAAGAGGTCTATGATATGCAGAGAGTGAGACATAAAAAGTTGACATGCAGAGAGTCGCATTAGATTAATATTGATTTAGATGTATAGAACTTCAAAAGCATCAGATTAATTGACAGAGTGTTGCTTCATTGCAGAGATCATTCATTCATGTTGTTCATACAGGTTATTCACTTGACTCATGATCAAGACAAAAGTTAGGAGTATTATCCTTATCTTCTCTTCCATAATTGCGTCATGATATTGGACTTAGGGGGAGATAACCTTTAGCGATTGATAGGTGTTTGTTCAATGATCACAATTCTACATTAATAGTTCATACAGTGATAATAGTGGTTTGAACATCATTTGCTTTGAAAATATGGTTTGTGCTATGCATGAATAAGTCAATAGTGAATTTCAATACTTGAAAGGACAGTTGACTTTGCCTAAAGACAAACACTTTGTAGTGATAGTATGACAATACTTTCTTGAAGCAGCATGCACTTGCTTTGAATATATCAACAATTCTTTAAGAGTGATAGCTTTGTGACAGTATCTTGAGTTTGTTTAGACACAACATTTGCTTGGAAGTGATAGATATGTGCTTGAACAGTGACTTTGTTTATTTATGGATAGTTTATTGAGGATAATGCCTTGGTACTTGAACTTGCATGAACATGAGCAGTGCTTGAATAGAAAACAAATTTAGATGTTTGTCGTTGTATGGAGACAGTTGAAACAATGCTTGTTTAGCTGATGCCTTCTTAAGTGCGAGTGGTAGTTGACAAAAAGTTGAAACACAGTGATTGATGGCTTGAACATAGTTTATTGTCAAAACTTATCATTTTAGGACTTTTCTTATTAGTATTCTTGTAAGTCTGTATTTCTTTATGAGTAAAATGACTGGAGTAAAATGACTATAATCAGTTAGGGGACTCATCACAGTACTAGTTTCCTTATTGATGGCTATTGGTGATTCTTGGTACATGATGTTGATTGTCATTATGATATCCTTTGTGATCTTAGAGTAGTGTATAATAATTTTTCTTCCCTTGATGATTAGTGAAGTGACTAGTTAGTTGATCTAATGGTCTTACATTGTGATCTACAAATCATATTTGAGCAATAACAGTACAAGTGACAAACACTAATAGTATGCAGTTAATGGCAGGATACAATATTCATTCCTTCAATGTCCAAGGTTCTTCATGGTTTCAAGTTGGCAAATGAATAATTCCTGGTAATTTGATACAGTTGGTAATGCATTTGACAAGTTGTAACATTGCACTATTTGACTTAGCATGTAGTTGGTACTTATTGTACAAATGGGTACTTATGACTTGCTCAGTAGTTTTTGGCATTTTTGGTTGGTCTTTCAGTTGACAGGGGAGCTTCAAAGCTATTGTTTATCCCTGGCTCATGAATGGTTCATTTTTGTTACCATTCCATTCATATTTTCTTTTTGCTTAGATATTCAACATGCAAAACAATATTTCAATCAGTGATTTGAGCTTGTATATGATATTTTTTTATGCCTTCACTATGTGTTTTTGATGCATACCTCTTACAGTAATGACACTCTATTGCATGTTTTCCATGTACCAGTTTGTGATTATCCGTGATATTGGGCACCATGAAGATACAATGGATGTTTGTCAAGTTTTTGATGCTCCATACTAATACTTATTGCTTTATGAGACTTCTACATCTCTCTAGAATATGTTCAAATGTGCATGGGTGACTAGAGTTGATGTGCATTGGTTTTGGTAATTATAATGCATTACTACAGATGGCATTTGATGCATTGGGCATTGTCATGATATGTTGATGATTCCTTTGTTGATTTAGTATGTAGTTGGCATTGCAGAGATATGCATAAACAATTTTTTGCATTCTGACAGTCATTATGATAGTGATTTTATTGTGATCTAATAGTGTTTTAACCTTACTTGTGATAGCATTTCATGAGGATTATCTACTTGTTGTTTGGTACTCTTTAGTTGGTAACATTGTTGATGGTCTATTTTGCTAATATTCACACATTGTTGTTGGTAATCTGACCTTGTTCATTTGACAGTTGGGTTGATATTTCAGTTGCTACATGGCTTGCACTAAGGACAGTGGTAGCATTATACAGTTGGTGTTACAGTTGATACTTAGCAATCTATTTGGTAATCAGTGATCACACTTCTCTGTTTGTTTTGCTACAGTTGCATTGGTTTCAAGGACAATCTTCTATTAGTTTTTGTTGTCCTCGGCCTTTAGCATTGTTGTCAAAAGGGGGAGAAAAGCATATGTTGTCCTTACAAGTTTCAATTTAGTTGTTTTAGTCACAGTGATCACTTTATATGTTGTTACAGTGCTACTTTCTCTTGATAATGGTGATAACCTTTTTTATGGCTATGATGATAACCTTTTTGATGGCTGTGATAGGGTGTTTGACATCAATGCCAAAGGGGGAGTTTGTTGACCCTTTTACCTTTGGCATTGTGTTTGTTTAGCATTGATGTCAATTTGGGTATTCCCCTTGGCAAATATTCAAAGGGTATATGCCATTGTGTTTTTTGGTTGGCATTTGGATAATACTTGGTTATCATTAAAAGTGGACAATGTTCTTTGACTAAGGCAACAATAACTTGGAATGATAGACCGACTCAATGAGTTGAGCATTATGATGTTTTGGTTTTCATGTAAAAATAGAAAAACATAATGAAAAAGGTCTCGACACAATGATACCCTAAAGTCATTTCGACTAAGTTCAAAGATAGTTCATTATGCACATATGATGGCCATGTTAGGGCATGAGAAAGCTTGAGGAAAAGATGGTATGGCGGTAGGAGAGTATGGGGAAATGATTTCAGGCAGATTTCTCCTTGTTATTCTAGGTGACATTGTTCTTCATTTCAGTCTAAGTTGTTTTCAAAAGAGGTAAATGGAATTTTTGTGTAAACCCTAGTTGGTTGTATATTTGAAAGTTGTCTTGTGCATAGAGGTCGATATGGGTCCTCATACAATGTTTCTTTTGTGCAATACTTTAGTATATGAGAGTTTTTCAAAAGGGTTTTGTGTTCATGTTAGGGCTGTGTGTGGTCAAGTTATATTTGCTCGTGGTTTTTGTTGAGTTGCTACTGCATTATGGTTTTTGTTTGTAAATGTCTTTACATTGTTTCGACCTTGTCTTTCTTACCATGAGGGTTTGTTCATACATTCTTATATGGGCTTGTTTTGTTGGTTTATTCTTTAACCCATTTCAAGGGCACGGTTTTTGTGTCACAAATGTGTTGTTGTTTCCAACGTGTAAAGCTAGGTTATATGATGCATCAAGGGTTTACACTATAGTGTCTTTGCTATCTATTGTCAAATATTGTTTCATAAGTGTTTAGCTTAACATCCATCCATGGGTTATTGTTTTTGATAGTAATGTTGTCCTCTGCTAGGGCACGGGGTCTTATATCTTTTAGTATTTTTTAAGCTTGTGTAAAAGGCCATGTAATGTATTTGTTGTGTCGATTTGGACACGGGTTTTGTGCCATATACATGCTGTTGTCTATGCATGGTATATACTAAAGTTCGACCATGTATTAAATGTTTAGTGGTTACATATGATGGTGTTATTTGAAGAATGGTATAAATAGTAGTCTAGCATATTACAAACATATATACCACGATGATTCAAGGGGTAGTTTTTGAAAATAGTTATACACCTGGCAATTTATTCCAAAGATAATTGACAGAAAATGCTATATTGACTTGTTGTAAAAAGGTTGCTCAATCACCTATTTTTTGTTCAAGGCAATATACGATGATATCATATCTATTTTTGTGAGAAGAATGGTGAGATCTATTTTGTAAAATTTTTATTCTGTGTTTTGAAGGAGTGTTGCAAAATAACAGTGATTTGTTTAATGTATTTTGTGCCTTCTAGGTTTCAAACGCAATGAAATCTATAGGACACAAAATAGATTAAGGCAGAAAACTACCATGAACAATAGTGAAACAAAGAAACCCTTTGTATTTTATTCTTTATCTTGATGTGTAATGCCAGTGAGGCAGTGAATGTGAAATGCCAGTGAGGCAATAGTAAATGTGAAATGCCAGTGAGGCAGTAAATGTGAAATGCCAATGAGGCAGCTGATGTGAAATGCTAGTGAGGTAGCTGTGAATGTGAAATGCCAGTGAGGTAGTTGTGAACTTGAAAAAGCCAGTGAGGCTCTATAATTGGTGAATTTTGATTAAGTCGGTGAGGCATTTTCAAGTGGTTTTTCATTCCTATGAGGGTTTTCCACTCATGAAAATCACTGTGTTATGGTTTCTCATTATTTGTGGTCTATTTGGTCTTCATGTTTAAACATTCAGTCTTGTGTATCTTTCAACATTTGAGTTTCTATGTTGATCAAGCATTTAATCTTGCTTATTTGATAAAATTACTTTCAGCATTTGAGTTGCCAAGTTATTACATGTGCATAAGTTCAAAGAGAAGCAAAGAAATTGAATATGTCTTGAAACACTGATTCACCCCCCCTCTCAGTGTTTCACGTACTCTAACACGTTACTCTCTACTTCTTGGTTTCATGTATGGGAATTCATAGGTGTTGTTTCTCTTGTTTGAAAACCTACTATAGCACCAACACATTACCTTTAGGCATATCTTCGTACATAACTAGGTGATATTGTTGCCTATGTGATTTATTATGGTATATCTTTTAGTTCTTCATTTTAATAGTATATTCTAGCCTTGTCGCTATTATTTCTTGATAATCTTTCTTGTGTTTTCTACATCATTGTTGGCACCTTGAGGGTCTCATTACTACTCTCTCTCCTCACTCACACACACTAAGGTGTTGCTCCCCATAAACTAGGGATTAAACATTTATAAATTTATTTATATATTATTGTTCTTAAGTTTAGATGCACATAAGCTTAAGAGCACACATAATCTCCAATCTTCCCTTGATCCATATAAAAGACAGTAATTATAGTGGTGGGAGGGGTAATTAAATGTATATCTATTCATCTATGTCATGCCTACATAAATAATCTAAGGTAAATAATAATTCAAGAAATCAATCAATAAATACACATAGATTAATGAGTTGGTTTTGATCAAGTTGTTGAATTAAGTGTACAAAAATTAAATAAATCAATCAATGGTACTTACCTCAAAACCTAACATAGATTTATTGCACCACATCTCAAATCAATTTTCTAGTGTATCAAAAAATCAAAATCTATTAGACATGTCTAATTTATGACTAGAAAAACTTTTGTCTATCACTTCGGTTCACTATTGCACATATGGATCTAACTTTTGTACTTGTGGATCTAAGATTTACGCACTTCCCCCACATATATAAACTAGTAAAAAATAAATTATTGGAACCTATTTTCCTTGATGTCTTAACCTATGTATGCAAAGGGATGGTGTTGATAGACCCTATTTAGGAGCTTTCAAAGCTAGGAATAACCCTTGTTAATTAATTTAACATTTTGGTGGAAAGGATCAAAGACAACACAAACATGTAGTGGCACCTAGGATTATGTAATTTTTTTTAATAAGCAAGTTGCAGACCTAGGATTATGTGATGTTGATTATCTATGATGTTATGATTTTCTCATGTGAATGCTCTAGAGACTCCTAGGATGATTTCAAACAAAATAAGGCATGTCCTTAAATACAGCACTCTAGCACATAAATTGACTTTTTTTCATGCTAAGTCACCTCATAATGACTAATTGGAGGGAGTTGGCTTGGACCCGTGTTTAAATTCAAATTTTAAAAGTTCAAGGTTAATTTGTGTGGGGAAGAATTGAACCAAGTTATCTCCACAACTACAAATCTAAACTAAGTTGATGAATAGAAATATAGAGATAAATACAAATTCCTATGGATGTGTGTAGATATGATAAAACTAGGCTCAAGTTAGTTGCCAATTTTCACTCTATAATATGTCACTTGTTTGATTTTAATCATACTAAGGACAAATCCACTAGAATAGGACCAAAATGAATGGGAAAGTGAAAAGTATGCAATTTTTACCATTACAATATTATCATTTTGATTATTTCTTAACATGTCAATATATTAAAATTCTTTTACAACTTTCATTTTATAGTGTATGAAATGTTGATTCTTATTTTTTAGAATGACCTTGATTTTAGTAGTGGGTTGGGAAAATAAATGTATATCTATTCATCTATGAAAGCTAGTTTTACATATTGGTAACAATGCATCTTAATTATATGTTAGTGGTGCACTAAATTTTACCTATCCTCCCACAAATTTATAAACACATTGTACATTCTCTTACATAACACCATCTCTATCTTCATTCTCATTTAGATTAGAAATTTTATGCAATGACTTTTCTCTTTCATGTCCATATACCCCCATTTCTTGTATTTCATTTCAATATTTTGAGTATTACTTATATGGATTTAACTCTATTTTGTAAGGTTTCTATATGTTTGTATATTTCTAGGATTTTATCACTTTTATCTTGCAAACTAACATCGGTTGGAAGGTGAGGTCTTTAAATCTTACCAAGTTCTCAATCTTTCTTTCTCATTTTATTCCATACTTACCCCATAAATAGTATTATAATAAAAACAATGTACTAATATTAATGATTCTAGTATGTTTCAAAAGTTCTGTGATTAACCTCTTATAAATGGGCTACAATATACTCTACAATTCCCTAATTGCAATAAAATGTTATAACTAAACTAAAGATACATTTTTACATTTCATTTAGAACTATGTTTGAGTTTACATCGCATATTGATTGCATCACTCACTATTAGAGTTATATAGTTACATTATATATATGGGTACATTCCCTAGCTTCTAGTCAAATACAATTTACAATTTACAATGTATATGTCTTTATGTCTTCAAGTCCTCAAGTTGCTCCTTTAGAGAGGGAAGGGTATAAAGTGAACCCAACAATAGATGGAAATTCTTGTTTACCTCAACCATCTCTAGAGATTGAAATGATCAAGAATATAGCCCATAGTCCAAGTAGCATTGACTGCAAACATTGAGTTAGATAAAATATATTGGGGGTTTGATTCAATTCTAGGCTTGTTCTTAGTTAGTTTTGTTATCATTATGCTAATAATATGTTCAATTCAATTTATTATAGCCAATAAGGTTTCATAATATCATTAGTTCTCTTAACTCTTCCTTCAGGTTTAGACAACTAGCCATAGCTACTACATTTTATCCTACTAATAAATCCATTCTAAAACACCAACACTATACATAGCTAGACTTGAAACAACACTTTCATTAGTTCACAGCACTAGAGAAAGCATACCATCTTTTAGCTATAGCTGACATTAGAAAGCTCCTGATATGTATATTTCTTTGATTAATTCATAGGCCTTCCATTCTTTGATGAACACCTAGGATGGAGCAAGCAAAGTACACATAGAAGTCTTATCTATGCCCTTTGTACTCCCCTACCCTATGCTATGTGATGACATATTAATCTTAGGGATCTTATTAATCACGTGAACTGTCTTGAAACTAGGTGAGGACCAAACTATCTAGTCTACCTAACATTTTTTGTTACTTTTACATTTCAGCTAAGGAAATTCACGGTTTCTTCTTATCAATGTCTTCCTAAATTGGATGGTTCAACTTTAAGGTATGACTAGCTTTACATGCTATGGAAATGTTGTTTGAATGGTAATTTAGTTAGCTACCTTGATGAAATATTGGCATTGCTAAGATAGGTTACTAGGGATCACTTAAGACTACTCACTAATTTAGATTCTTAATTTATGTGGTTAACAAAATGCCAGCCTTCATGATTTATTAGATTCAAAAATGTATATTATTGATTCAATAGAAATCCTAATAACTAATTGCAAATAGAACCACTAATTAATTTTATGTACATGAAGAAATAGAAAAACACACACAAAAACACCTAGATATAGTCTATTTGGAGAAGTTCACACAATTTTTGGAATAAAACCACATTTTTTAGGAAAATATGTGGCCTCATTCTATAATCTTTCTCTATTTACTGTGACCCTATCCTATTTAGTACAAGCTCATCCAACACAATACATTTTCAAGAATTTCTACATAAACCCAATTTTATAGTAAAATATAAGTTTTAGATTAATTTCACATGTACAAGTATAGAAAATCATATGCATACATGTAGATGGCCTATGAGATGATATCTTTATTGCCTTTAGAAATCGAAATGTACTCTAATGATTTTTTTCCTTGTAATTGCATATGAATTTCCCACATGAATTAATGGCACATCGAATATCTTTAAATACAATGACATAGCAACATGTTGCACAAATGTGTGTTAAGTTAGGTCATAAAGGCTAGTAGAAGGGGACTAGAAAGTTGGCTTTGAAATTTGAACATTTGAATTTTGGGGCCATTCCCACATGCCTCAAAATTAAACCAAGTTGACCTACGTAATATGGAAATGAATTTGAGGGAAAAAGAAGTTGATCTCAAGGCAAGGAGCAATTGTGCAGAAGTAAGTGTGAACAAGGGTGTAATAATGATGAGAAAATGACAATTGTGTAAGAATTGGTGTAAATAGAGGTGAAATAAAAATAAATAGGGATCAAACTCTCAGCCAAACCTAACACAAAAGTATGCCACTTATTAAACCATTCCAATAAAATAAACAAAAAAACTAAATAAAAAAGATATAAATGTTATTAATTTCACAATTACAAAAATAAAAATTATTAAAAAAATAAAATTCACTTAATGATAATGGTGTTAAGAATTATTAGCATTATTATTATAGGTGTATATTAATTATATTACTAATAATATAATTACAGAAAATTATTTATTTAATATGAATTATTAGCGGGGCCTTACCCACAATCGAAGAATTTAATTGGAGTATGAAATGAAAGATTTTAATAACGTCCACGAGGCCACAACAACGTATGGGACCTAGAACCACACTCTCAGATCTTCTGCAATGAATTTTGATCAATAAGTTTGCAGCGTTACCTAGTCTCGCCTCTTCAAACAAGGTGCTTAAATTGTTAGTTTTCATAGTTGGTAGGAATGTCGCTATATGTTGAGCACTCCATGATGAAATGTCATTCTGTCTCCACCGCACTTTTGTTGAAAAAAAGCATATTCTCTAATATTAGATAGTGGGATTAGATAGTGAAGAGCATAAAGTAAATGCAAGAATTTGGAGAGCATGAATTATTGTAGGGCCTACGCATTCTATGGTCTCTAATAATTAAAGCGACGATTCTGTCATAGTGTGGATTGTCCTTTGTTGTGCAGATACGACGGGCTGGTTGAATTTGTAGGCCATGAATTATTGTAGTGCCTACGCATTCCATGGTCTCTAATAATTCCTTTGTTGCGCAGATACAACGGGCAGCATGTCAAAGAGAGGTTTGTCACGGCACTTTGATCACAACATGTGAAAGAGAAATGTAACCGCACTTTCATTTTGTGCTCCATCCATAGGCCAAGCTAACCGCACTTTCATTTTGTACTCCATCTATAGGTCACCCTAAATTATTGTAGGGCTTAGAGATTCCATACACTATTATGGACTCTGATTATTAAAGAAGGTAATGAAATACAAGAGATTGTGACATTTCATTTCATTGAAGTTTTATAGGTGCTGGCCTTGCAATCATTCCCCCAAAAAAACAAATCAAATGGAATTACTTGAAGTAAACAATTTTTAAAATCTTAAATTAGGTGAATATTAATAAAATGATACATTTCAAATTAAGGCCATGGCATATACAAAATTTAATCCAAAAAAATTAATTTTTTAATTAAAAATAGTTAAGATTTTAGTTAAAAGAAGAGTAAGAACAACTATTCTAAGGTTTGAAGATGTTTTCATTCAAAATTAATTTGATATATTTTCACCATACATTAAAAAAAAGATTAAATTGTCTAAATATGTTCATAGATATGGGAACTTTACAAAAATAACAAGGATTCAAGTTTTGTTTACCACAAAGTTTATCGATTTAGATTAGTTTGTGATTATATCCAAATACATACTTATATCCAATTTGTTAGAGGACAATGTAAGAACTTAGAGTACATGTAAACATTTTTCTCAATAATATTTCTCTTGATTATGAAAAGTATGTATACAATTTACATACATTTCATCTATTCAGTGATGTCCCTATTAATCCTTCCTCCAAGAAAGTGTGCCAAAATCTCATTTAGTTCCAAGACTCTTTCTAAAATTCTATGAAGTCAACCGCCTCAAAATAAACTTGTGCGATCAAACCATCAAAGACTCATAAAGTCATCTTTTTATACTTGGATCCATATTTAGAGTCATGGTTTCGGGACAGATCATTCTAAGAAGCAACCTTGTTGTAATTACTTGAGAATCATTTTTATGGAGAGACATTCCCATCAAATAATTTAGGATTTATAAGAGCATGCTAATCAAATTGGTGGAGAGAAGTTTCTAGTCAAAATTATCATTGCCCATTATTTTATGATGCATCCCCAAGTTTCTTCATAGTGGCTAGATGAACCCTAACACCAAAGGCATTCTCATTGAGAGAGATGTTTTTTGAGAAGATGTTCTTCAGGTGTTCTCTATAGAGCTTCCTAGTTTTCTAGCATCAACTAAGAATCCTTAGAGGACTATGGTTGTAAATGATACTAGTAGAGAGAGTTTATCCATCGCCTTTCCTAGTATTTCTATTCTTGCTCTTTACAAGAGTACTAAATATGTGCCAATTTTTTTCACCTATGGAAGTTCATTTTTATCACCACATGTTCAACAGGTATGTTCATCATCCATTTAGTTAAAGGAGGATTTGGTCTCACATTTAATAGAAGAACCCATTATTTCGAAGTTTGTCGCCATTATTCCAATCAAAACACATAAGTGGTGTGTTGCTACCTTGGAGAGTCTTACTTCCATACTCGAGGATCTTGGAGAGGTTTATGGGAGGACTTAATCAAGGACATATAGATCTCTTTCATGGAAACCTTCTGAACTTGTTTCTTATAAACTAGTTCATGATCATGCTAATTGATAAGAGAACATGCACCTAGGAGTATGATGCTCTCATGCAAAATAAATCTTGTGTTTTGGTTCTTTAGCCTCAAAAGACTATTATTAGTTGCAAATGTGTCTATAAGAATTTGATAAGAATGGAGATATACAAAAATAGTAGGCATGCCTTTTGGCTATAGAATTCTCTCAAGTGGAAGTAATTGAGTACAAGGATACTTTCATTTTGGATGCTAAAATGGATGCTATACCATTCTCTCTCTTTCTACCTCTCTCAAGAGAGATTTCATCATATGAATGTGAAGAGAAATTTTATTCATGAGGATCTTCAAGAGGAGATTTTTATGGAGCAATTAGGTTAGGTTCTGATGAGTAAAGATGTTAACATAAATAAGGATATTATACAACTTGTTACCTTTTAGTCTATCTAGGAGAGTCCATTTCACACTTTTTTAAGTCCACACGTAGGGACCTTTTATGTTTTGTCTCACCTCATAAGGATGTGATAAATGTGCACACCTTTAGAGACACCTATCTCATGTGCACATAACACATTAGGTACACTTGTCCTATGCACATGCAAGTTGGTTGGAGTCCTCAACCATCTTCTCATCTCATCGTTGCCTTTATATGCAAGGGCTTCATTGCATTTTTTATTTCATTTTTGTATAATAGATATTTGACTTATTGTGCTCATAATTCATTTGTGGAAGTTATTAGATTTTACATTTAGATCTTAGCTACTCCAACATGGTATTATAGACATGAATTATAAATCCCTTCCAATTTTCTATTGAATCTCACACACAGCCCTATCAAAGGTGTCTTGTGGAGCAAACTAGACACCACCATTGAGTCTAGGAGGCCTAAATTAGCTAAGATCACCTATCATTTCATGAATTTCTAACATAGCTAAAATTTGCAAAAAAAATTGAGGCCTATACCCCTGTACCATACAACCATACCTTGTACAAAATTTCATACCTATATGATTTTTTTTGGATTATGAGGCAATTTGTTTTGGATTGACAATTTTTTGTTTTCTCTCTAGTTCTATCTTGGTGTTCTAGTTTTTTTGGATCAAATTTTGGTGTGGTTTTTTACATATTGAATAAGTTGCAGTGCAAGTTTTGGGCATTTTCTTTTGTTTGGCATCGCCATCGGCCACATATTCCTCCATCACCATTGATTTTTGGGAAAAAAAATGGTTTGTGCAAAACCTTCAAGTGCTATTGTTAGGGTTTCATTCCTCACAGTCAGCGGTGTTCTCTTATTAATCTCTACACATAGTTGATCTTTGTAAAAATCTCCATTATATAAACAAAAAAAAATCATTATATTGGTTGCTTGAACTTTGAAGCATCATAATTAGGGTTTGTTAACTCATAAAAAAATATTATTTTGTTGAAAATATGCACGGGCTTTGTTGAGGCCCCACCAAAAGAACCCTACATCGGCTAGCCATCTTCAAATAATTGCCTAATGATTGCTAGTAGTCATCTAAACTACCTTTCTCATCATTTCTCACAAAAACTACTAGTTCACAACAAATCTTTTTACTAATCGCTAGCAATTTCAATTCAAACTACTAGCATTTTTGTTAACCTTAACATTTGTTGTTAGCATTTAATATTAATAGTTAGCAATTTATAGCTATCAGCTTTTTTGTAATTGTTGAAAATATTTTGAGCATATTCCATCTACTAAAATCATGATGATGTCGTGATGACATCATCCATTTTCTCCCCAATTTCAGGACTCCTTACCATTTGCTAGTTTAATTTTTTTGATCAAGTTTAGGAGCCTTGTTCGAGGCCATACACAATCATTTTTTGAGCAGTTTTCTTGATTTAGGGTAATTTTTCATGCTCTACATCATGGTGTAATTATTTTCAAAATTTGATGTATAGAATTTTTAAAATCAGAGATTCTCAAGAGTAACCTCGTGTAGTTCCCATTTTTAAAACATCAGAGGGCTCGTTCAGACATAGATGGATTCCTTTTTGGGCCCCATTTTTTAAAGTGCCTAATTTTTTAAGCACTACACAGAGGTGCTAATATTTTTCTTGATAGTATTTTAGAATTAGAATGTTAACATATGCCTCTATTTTGAGTATTTGTAATCATATGTCATCAAATCCACCTACTAGAAATTTTAAATGCACTACATATAAAGTGCCACATCACTATAAATTGCTTGGGGGATTCATTGATTGAATCAAGGGGGGTAATTTGGTCTTTCTAATTTTCTATTTGTTAGTTTTTAGATCATATCTCACACTAAATCCACTTGGTGGAAATTGTAAATGCAGTACATATTAAGTGCCACATCACTATAAATTGCTTGGGAGATTCATTGATTGAATCAAGGGGGGTAATTTGGTGTTTCTAGTTTTCTATTTATTGGTTTTTAGATCATGTCTTACACTAAATCCTTTGCATTTGAGTATCATTTGTAATCTTCCCAATAAATGATAAATTAAATGGGGTTAATGTGGAAAGAAAAAGCATCCTAAAGATTATTGTATTCAAAGACAAATTGATAAAATGAAGCAAATTCTTCTAGTGTTGAACACACCAAGATACTAAGAGGGAGGGGGGGTGAATCAGTATCAAAACAACCTTCAACTTTAACAACTTCAACTTATCTGGAGTAGATTAAAACTTAAGCATCACAGTATGAACATGAAAGATTAACATAATGCACATCAACACATAACACCAGATATACATAGAAAACCCTAGAAGGGAAAAAACATGATGAGGATTAACTCGCAATATATGAAGCTCAAATAACAACTTTGTTTTAGGGCTACAACCCAAGGAAGCTACTACTCCCTGCAGACTTTGTTTTAGGGCTACAACCCAAGGAAGCAGCTACTCCCTAAAAACTTTGCTTTAGGGTCACTCCCAAGGAAGCTACTACTCCCTAAATTGAGAACACTTACAAAAGATTACAATATGAGAATCCATCTACTGTCTGAAAACTGACATTGAAATTCACACCTTTGATGATTGTAATTCTGCCTCTTCACACTTTTTTCTAATGATTAGATCAATTAGGCACAATCTACACTTTATCACTATCACAAATATGTCTTCAAGATGAATCAGGACAACATCTAAAGCTTCTGTTCTTTCTCCTTCAGTCAAAATGTATTCATTATGCTCCTTATCTTGGTTGTGAACGTTATCAATCACTTTGCAATCACACCTCGGCTCACTCAATTTGAATTACAATTTATACACGATATTACATTGATTACATTGCTTGTCGGCTAGATACAACATGAAAAATGCATTTACAAGTCGGCCAGACAACACACAACATGAACCGTGTAGAAGATAGGTCCTAAACAAAACCACACGTTATACCAGAAGAAGACCCATGCCTTGCGAACACCAACACTTGCTTAACTAGGTCCAAAACATCCTTCACAACTTGAAACACCAAGGAATTACATCTACACAATCCACTCATTTGGAAATAGGACAACTTTAAGCAAAACATATGAAGACTTGAAGCAAAACAACCACAACAACTTGAGAACCTTATGCAGTACTGTAAACAAGAAACATCTTCATGAAATTCTTCCCGATGAGTCAACATGACTCATATAGCATCTCTAGGCACTCCTTTATTTCCACACATCAAAGATTTGTGCCACATAACTTCAACCATGAACATAAGTCATTTGGAACACACTGCTACATGTTGTCATTTGAAAAACTGAGTTACGAACCACCAAGAACCTTGAAACTGTAAGGAAGAATGTAATACACATCCATAAACATGTCCTTAAAACCACAAGGGAAAGCAATCATTTCTGGAGGAATGTGGAGCATTCCAACAGGCCTTCAACACTATCTTACTCTGCCAAAACACATGCTGGTACTCTATCATGCATAACTTTTACAGTAGAAGGATAAATGATCTAAAAAATTTGAATTATCACCTTCACTGCACCCTAACTATATTTTAAGAATCGCATGGCCATCTATAAATGTAGAGGAATGTGGAGTATTCTATTGTCCTATACAGAACATCTTCATAGAAGTAACATTGTCTTTAGTCTGTCAACAACAAAACACTCTTCCAATAATCTAATCATCATGAAACTTGGAACACACATGAGTCACACCATCAGTAACATCAACAACACATCTGATCATCTTAGTGCTTCTAATTCCCATATTAATATGTCTTCATACTTAACTCTGCACTGATCAAGGCATGACATCCAACCATGAACTATATCTTCTCTCTTCTCTTGTTGGATGGGACATGACATCCAACCATGAAGACCATCACACCTCCATGATAGTGTTGACATCAATGATAGCCTAGTGGTAGTGTTTCCATCAATGAAAACCCTAGGAACCATATGTGTAACAATCTCTCCCTTTGGCATTGATGGCAACACATACCTGCACATTTCTCCCCCTTTGACATCAAGGACAAAGGGTAGCCACTACCTGCTCATTAGTGACCACACACCTGCACATTATTTCTTAGGGCATAACTTCTTCTTATAGCAAACATACTCTCCCTATCATCAGAAAACACTACCTGCTCCCCCTGAGAGGTAGCCACCATCAGTCTAGGAATAAGATATAACATGAACTCCCCATGGATAGATGCACCACTATGCATCTAGCAAGGAGGGTCAATTACCCCTAACCTTTTTTGTAGATCTTAAAAGTATCCTTTACAAGAGCCTTTGTGAAAATATCTTCCATCTAATCCTTTGTTGGAACATATTCCAACTTCACTTCCTTATCTACAACCTTCTCTCTAAAAAAGTGATACCTCATTGCTATATGCTTGGTTCTAGAATGCATCATTGGATTCTTGGAAATATTGATAGTACTTGTATTGTCACACAAGATAGGAATAGGCTCATCATACAATACCTTGATATCCTTCAGGGTTTGCTTCATCCACAACACTTGTGTATAGTAGGATACTGCTACAATGTACTCTACCTCTACAGTAGATAAGGAAACTAAATCTTGCTTCTTTCTCTACCATGAAACCAATCTGCTTCCTAAAAAGGAAGCACCACCACTTGTACTTCTTCTATCATCAACACAACCAGCCCAATCAACATCAGTGTAATAAGTCAAATCAAAGTCATTACCTCTTGGATACCAAAGGTCATAATCCAGAGTTCTTTTCAAGTATCTGAATATCCTTTTCATTGCCTTCCCATGTGTTTGCTTGGGATTGGCTTGATATCTACCAACCACACATACTACACGCATAATATCAAGTCTAGAAGTAGTCAATTACAACAATCCTCCAATCATAGATCTATAGACAGTCTGATCCACCATCGAAGACTCATCATATTTGCTCAAGTGACATCCAGTATCCATGGGAGTACTCACTAGTTTTGAATCCTTCATACCAAACTTCTTCAACAAATCTTTGAGATACTTAGCTTGAGAAATAAAGATACCACCATCTAGTTGAGTAATTTGAAGTCCAAGGAAGAAAGACATCTCACCAATCATAGATAGCTCAAACTCTTTTTGCATCTCCTCTGCAAACCTCTTACACATATCATCATCTCCACCAAAGATGATGTCATCAACATATACTACAACTATCAATATCATGTCTCCTTCTTCCTTGATGTAAAGATTACTATCTGTAGTACCTTTCTTGAAACCCTGCTGAAGTAAGTACTTGTCCAACCTAGCATACCAAGATCTAGGTGCTTGCTTGAGACCATACAAATCCTTCTTGAGTCTACATAGCATGTCTGAATCTTCTAATATTTGGAAACCATCTAGTTGTTCAATATAAACCTCTTCCTCTAGATCATCATTCAGAAAATCTGACTTAAAATCCATCTGATATACCTTGAAGCTCTTATGAGCAGTAAGAGCAAGGAGCATTTTGATTGCCTCCATCCTTGCCACTGGAGTAAAAGTCTCCTCAAAATCAATACCTTCAACTTGTGTGTATCCTTTGCATACCAATCTTGCTTTGTTCCTTACAACTTCACCTTCTTCATTCAGTTTGTTCTGGAACACCCACTTTGTTCCTATGACATTCTTATTTGCTAGTCTAGGAACCAATTCCCATGTTTGATTCTTCTCAATCTAATCCAATTCTTCTTCCATGGCCTTTATCCATCCACCATCTTTGCTAGCATCAGCAAAGTTTTTGAGTTCTACCTTTGATAACAAACACAAGTTTACTTGTTCATGTGTCTTAGCAAGCCTTCTCTTTATCTACACACCTTCATCCTTATCTCCAATGATCTGATCTGTCGAGTGGTTCTTCTGAACATACTTTGCTAGAGTCTTAGGCATCTACTCTAGCTCTTGGTCCTTTTCTTCTTTCACTTCTTCTTCTTCATCTTCAATGCATGGGAAGATATCAGATTCAAAGTCCTCTAATTCATGTGAGATCTGATACAGGTCTTCATCTACCTTGACATTTGTGCTTTCAATCATCTTTCCTAACCTCTTGTTGTAGAATCTATAAGCCTTGCTTCTATTTGAGTAACCAAGAAAGATTCTTTCATCACCTCTTGAATAAAACTTTCCTAGGTCTTCTTCATCTCTTCTGATATAGCATTTGTTGCCAAAGATCCTAAAGTATCTAACTATGGGAGGTCTTTCATACCATATCTCATAAGGGGTCTTGGTGCTATTGACCGTCAGTTGCACTCTGTTGATTAGATAGACAACAGTGTGACCTGCATCCTTCTAGTACATATTAGGCAGATCTACATCTTTCAACATTGCCCTAGACATCTCTTGCACAGTCCTATTTGTAGGAGTCAAGGACAACACTGAGAGGGGGGGTGAATCAGTGTTGTGTGAATTTTCAAATCTTTTTACAAACTTTATCTTGCAGAGCACAATGAGAGAAAGCTATCATTGATTTGTCAAACACATATGCACATAATTGAGAATGAAAAACAAAAAACTCATGAGTAAAACATACAACCATAGAGAGAAGGTCAATATGAATCAAGACACAAGAATTGCACGAGTGGAAAACCCTCCAGGGGTAGAAAAACCACTCCAGAACTGCCTCACTGGCTTATCTGATAAAACATGCCTCACTGGCTACAATATGTATCTAGGAGCACCAACTCCAATACCAAATAGAAGCACCCACTTCCAACACTGATATACCTCACTGGTAAACAAATAGGTCTCACTGACCAACAAGCCTCACTGGCATACTGTGCCTCACTGGCAAACCAAATCACCAACAGAAGTAATAAACAAAATCAGAGGGACACTCTGTTTCCATTCAATTCAATATTTCATCTCTGCATAATACAACCTCCATTTGTGATTTCTCCATGTGTATGTCTCCAATCCTGCATCTGATGCTCAAACAATTCATTCCTGCATATTCAATTTCATATTATCTTCTTGCTTAATTCAATCTATATCATTCAAGAGGATGTCATAGCAAATGTCTTCATTCTGTATACAATTCCACACACACCCACACTATCAATGTGAAGCAAATAAATAGATATCTCTCAACAATCTGCAAAATCATTTTCACATGACCTTTCATATTTCAAACTAAAAAAAACTTCTTCTTTATTTTTGTTTCACTTTCACCTTCTGACCCTTGACATCTGCATAAATAATTCATCTAAAAACAATTGTAAGATCATACAAAAATCTTCAATAAAATCAATCAGTGCCCTGTAGGAGAAAAACAAAATCTCTGAGCAACTTCATCTTCCATCTCTTTCAATATGCTTCAAATTACAAAACCCTTCAACTTCTTTCCACAAAACAAATCTTCATTTCTGCAAAAACCATCTTCAAGCAAAAATTAGATTAAACTATCAAACCCCATTCAAAATCTCTTCATATTCTTCTTCAAAATATTCTTCACACTTCATAAAAAAATATCTTTGTCAAAACTTTATGTTCATCTGAAAAAATATTCTTCCAATAAAATCATTTGAGTCTTCTCATATGAAGGCCAAAAAAAATATTTCTCTAAAAATCTCTTTCCAAAAAAAATCTCTCTAAAAATCTCTTTCCAAAAAAAATCTCTTTCTAAAAATCTTTTTCCAAAAAAAACTCTCCTTAAAAAAATCTTCTCATAAAACTTGCCTTTTAAAAAAAAAACTCCTTAAAAAATTCCAAAAAAAACTTTTTAGAATAATGGCATTTGTGG
This sequence comes from Cunninghamia lanceolata, assembly GCA_027924645.1. Lineage (NCBI taxonomy): Eukaryota > Viridiplantae > Streptophyta > Pinopsida > Cupressales > Cupressaceae > Cunninghamia > Cunninghamia lanceolata. The sequence goes on from BSBN01000209.1 coordinate 9,121,864, forward strand.
GCCGACCAAATAGGAGATAAAGTATTTTTTAAAACTTATTCAATAAGTAAAAATCCTCCACTTTATAAAAGCATCATCCTCCTCATCAAATATAATATTTGATGCCTTTTTTTTTTTTTAAAACATAAATCCCTTCATATAAATCGGGCTCCCTCCTTTGAATATTCGATGCTCTTAAAATAATCAAACTCTTTATTAAATAAAGATGCTCCCCTTTGAATATGCACCACTGTTCAAACATCATATGGAGCTCTTAATAAAATTTTTTGGCCCTCTTCCACATAGAGGTCAAATCATACATTTTTCAATTTTTCTTTTTCGCCAACTCACTTTTAAAAGGTAGCCATTGATTTTTAATTTGGCACTCCCTTTGTGGCTTTTAACCGATGAGCAAGGTATGAAGGGCCAGTCTTCACAATGACTTAAAAGCCTTCAACCGGTAATTTTTAAATGATAAACCTGCTATACAAAGTCAATTCTAATTTAAAACATAAAGTGCACTTTTATTCGATGGGCTAGGGTTATAATTAAGGACATAAGTATCAAAGCCTTTTCAAAACATAGAAAGAATTAGGGTTTAGATAAATTGTTCCTCCATGCTCAAATTAGCTTCTGACTTGGATTCACTATTGATCAACATTGAATTTCACCTTCTCTCCCATGAGAAACAAACTCCTGAAGAAGCCACGCAATACTAAGTCTTGAAGACAAATCACAACCTTGAATTATAGCAAAAAAAATAACAATGAGTTATGCAAGAGCCTTGAAAACAAATAACCCTGTTTTGTCTCAAGATACAGAGGATGTCAAAGTGCCACTAAAAGAGACTAATGCAAGAAGGCCCACTGTTCACATTGCAGACTATAGCTCCTTGTTCATATTGTAGAAAATGTTTCAACCATCAACACAAACAAGTCTTCAAATCTGTTTCACCCTGATGTAATCCTGTAACAACACACAAGATGATGTACTCCTAAAATATTCTCTGCAAGTACTACTAATCAAACAAGTCCTTCACTTTAGTTACAGACTGACACAATAAAGATCCACTGAAGATATGAGCACGCATCCTTAATAGGATCCTATATCTGATTTCACATGATCCAAGATGATCCAACAACATTCCATCACATATAAAGATATCATTATGATGTAAATCTCCTGATAGAAACTTGATATATCAAATGCAAGGAAGTAGTAATGATCACATCTGAATTTACCTCAAACATATGAAGACATCATGATGAATACCTCATTAACCATCTCCTGAACACTTTTGACGTCAATGACAACCTAACACCATCAATCTCCCCCTTTGTCATTGATGGCAAAACCACCTGATGCAATTTTTCTTTCTCCCCCTTTTTGACATTTGATGACAAAGACTATTATCTCCCCCTGAGAAAGTAACTCCACTGAAAGATGTTAAAGCTTGATCATCACAAACATATTGCATTATGAGCACTTTGAAGGCATAAACTCCTGTCATCTTGTTATCTTCAGCCAAAAATAAAAATGAGAACCACTTACCAAAATCTTTGAAACCACTTTTCTTTCAAGGTATTGAAGCCACTGAATGCAATTTTGCTAAACTTATCCTGAACATCAACATTTCAAACTTGAGAGCAAAAAGATATTGAAGCACAATACCACTTCTTATTACCATACCACTATGAAGATGAAGACTGACACACTCCTGATACCAATTTTTGGAATCATTTGCCGTTGCGCCAAAAGCTCAAGCTAAACAAATCTCTGAAATTCACTTCAACATAATATTACCTTTTGACACAAAACCAATATAAGGATGAAGAATACATATCTCTGCAACCAAATACCAACTAGTATTACCATTATCAGCTGATTCAAGACCTTTACTTGCCTCTGATTAACTGATGAACTTGAAGAAGAACAAGGCACCACCATCAATTTCATAAGCAACTCTAGATGTCATAGCATGACACACATACCTTACCACTTCAAAACTGGAGGCACACAATTTGCACATACCTTTATAAATCATATTAATGAGGAAGATCAACAAAGAACATGTCAAATTATTACACCAATGATCACTTCTAAATGAACATTCATTCTGTAACCAATCTATTCTTGCCCATCCTTTTTGACATGAAAAGAATGAAGACCATCTGAACTATCCTCCTGTTCTGCACAAGACACTTTTCACATCATAATGTCAATTCTGATACAAAACCACATCTAAAACATACTGCAATCAACAAGAACTCATACCTCTTGACTTTGTCATTCAAACTAGCTCATCAAATAAGCACAACAACAAACAAACTGCATCATCAAATTCTCAAATTCTTCCTGCAACAACACTTCACATTTTCTGAAACATATCAAGCACATTTTGAACTGCAACATCATGACAACTCAACATGATATGAACAAGATTTAAAAGGGTCAAGTCACTCAACATCTTCAAACTCTTTGTGCAGAGAACTATTGAACATCTTATCAACACCATGTATGCATTATGACATCAAAAACCATTGATCACCTATTTCACTAACATGCACCTCCTGAAACCTTTTGGGGATAATTGATAGAGCAAGGACAACTCCCCCTAACTTCATTCTATCTATTATGCAATTGATGAAGTAACTTGTGCAAAATGAACAAGTTTAGAATCTGTCTTCTTTTCACTTTGTTTTTGCTTCAGTCTCCAAACCATTACAGGTTCTTTCTTCTTCCAGACTTTTTCAGCTTCTTTTCTTTTCCACTTTTTCAAATCAGGTGAAACTTTCCTGTAACTGTGTGCTTTATGACCAAGAGTATTGTAATTATAACAGACTATATTACAATCATAATCAAATAACTGATAGTGCCTTTGATCATTCATGTTAAGCTTCCATGCAGGATCATACCTTCTATGCACTTTACAATTTCTTTGTATGTGTCCAACATTATTGCATTTGTAACATACAAGGTTAGTATTCCTTCTACAATCAACTGCTTTATGCCCAAAATGATTACAAGTATAACAGTAACCATTAAATGAATAGTTATACCTGTACATGTAAGCTTGTCTTATAGTAGCAGGTTTTCTGAAATTCCTTCTTTGATTGTGCACAAATTCATCTCTAGTTTTCTGTTCAGCTTCACTCTTCCTTCTAGGAGTCTCTCTAGCTTTGGAACATTCCCCTTCTTCAAATCCTAAACTAGTAGTGTCCTTATGATGCTTCTATTTGCCCAACATCTCATGCAACTTGTTTGAACTTTCTTCAAACTTCAAATTCTTTTCTAATTGCTTTCTAACATTCTCAAGATCTTTTCTTAAAGAAACTAATTCTCCTTCAAGTTTTTGGCATTCAACTGATTTAGCTTCCAATTCAACCTTTGTTATATCAACAATCCTCTTAGCTTCCTGAAACTCCATCTTCAGACTAATAATTAATTTATCTGATTCACTAACTTGATTCCTCAAATCCATAATCAGACTTCTAGTATCTTCAAGGTTAGATAGTGCTTTGTCTTTTAAATCTCTTTCTTGCTGCAACTGCAACATTAATTTCTTGTTCTCCTTATAATTCTTGAGTTCAGTTAGAGCATATATGAGCTCTCCTTCCAGATCAATCTCACAGTCTTGTTCATCATATTCATGATCATCGTCACTTGTGATGCTAGCTTCTTCTGAATCTGATTGGGATTGAACTTCAACTCCTTCATTTGAAAGTCTCCTTTCATTGTCACTTTCTTCACACACCAGAGTGTCTCCTTCTTTATCTTTATCTTGATAAATTCTTTTCAATCTCCTCCACATATCCTGAGCTGTAACACAATCCATAACTTTACAAGTAACATCATTAGATAGAGCGAACAATATAGCCTTCTTTGCAATAAGATTATATTCAATAGCTTCTTTGTTATCAGTAATACAATAACCATTCTCAACTATCATTAAAACATCATATCCTAAAGAGGATAAATACACTTGCATTCTAACATACCAAACTGAAAAATTTGAACCATCAAACTGAGGAACATTTGAAACTTTTTCTTCTAAGACAACATCAGATTCAACTTGGAGAACATCTTTATCAACTGACTTTATATCAACATTTGGCTTTGATATAGATGATGTCTTTTGTGTCTTTTGACCAGAATGAAGCTTGACATTTCTGTTCTTATTTCTTCTGCACTTACCCATTGAACTCCACACACAAGACCTACCCAAGCTGATTAAGTTGCAAAAGGGAAACTGGCTCTGATACCAATTGTAGGAGTCAAGGACAAGACTGAGAGGGGGGGTGAATCAGTGTTGTGTGAATTTTCAAATCTTTTTACAAAATTTATCTTGCAGAGCACAAGGAGAGAAAGCTATCATTGATTTGTCAAACACATATGCACATAATTGAGAATGAAAAATAAAAAACTCATGAGTAAAACATATAGCCATAGAGAGAAGGTCAATATGAATCAAGACACAAGAATTGCATAAGTGGAAAACCCTCCAGGGGTAGAAAAACCACTCCAGAACTGCCTCACTGGCTTATCTGATAAAACATGCCTCACTGGCTACAATATGTATCTAGGAGCACCAACTCCAATACCAAATAGAAGCACCCACTTCCAACACTGATATACCTCACTGGTAAACAAATAGGTCTCACTGACCAGCAAGCCTCACTGGCTAATACAAGGCCTCACTGGCATACTGTGCCTCACTGGCAAACCAAATCACCAACAGAAGTAATAAACAAAATCAGAGGGACACTCTGTTTCCATTCAATTCAATATTTCATCTCTGCATAATACAACCTCCATTTGTGATTTCTCCATGTGTATGTCTCCAATCCTGCATCTGATGCTCAAACAATTCATTCCTTCATATTCAATTTCATATTATCTTCTTGCTTAATTTAATCTATATCATTCAAGAGGATGTCATAGCAAATGTCTTCATTCTGTATACAATTCCACACACACCCACACTATCAATGTGAAGCCAATAAATAGATATCTCTCAACAATCTGCAAAATCATTTTCACATGACCTTTCATATTTCAAACTAAAAAAACTTCTTCTTTATTTTTGTTTCACTTTCACCTTTTGACCCTTGACATCTGCATAAATAATTCATCTAAAAACAATTGTAAGATCATACAAAAATCTTCAATAAAATCAATCAGTGCCCTGTAGGAGAAAAACAAAATCTCTGAGCAACTTCATCTTCCATCTCTTTTAATATGCTTCAAATTACAAAACCCTTCAACTTCTTTCCACAAAACAAATCTTCATTTCTGCAAAAACCATCTTCAAGCAAAAATTAGATTAAACTATCAAACCCCATTCAAAATCTCTTCATATTCTTCTTCAAAATATTCTTCACACTTCATAAAAAATATCTTTGTCAAAACTTTATGTTCATCTGAAAAAATATTCTTCCAATAAAATCATTTGAGTCTTCTCATATGAAGGCCAAAAAAAATATTTCTCTAAAAATCTCTTTCCAAAAAAAATCTCTCTAAAAATCTCTTTCCAAAAAAAATCTCTTTCTAAAAATCTTTTTCCAAAAAAAACTCTCCTTAAAAAAATCTTCTCATAAAACTTGCCTTTTTTAAAAAAAACTTCTTAAAAAATTCCAAAAAAAACTTTTTAGAATAATGGCATTTGTGGGCCGACCAAATAGGAGATAAAGTATTTTTTAAAACTTATTCAATAAATAAAAATCCTCCACTTTATAAAAGCATCGTCCTCCTCATCAAATATAATATTTGACGCCTTTTTTTTAAAAAAAAAACATAAATCCCTTCATATAAATCGGGCTCCCTCCTTTGAATATTCGATGCTCTTAAAATAATCAAACTCTTTATTAAATAAAGATGCTCCCCTTTGAATATGCACCACTGTTCAAACATCATATGGAGCTCTTAATAAAATTTTCTGGCCCTCTTCCACATAGAGGTCAAATCATACATTTTTCAATTTTTCTTTTTCGCCAACTCACTTTTAAAAGGTAGCCATTGATTTTTAATTTGGCACTCCCTTTGTGGCTTTTAACCGATGAGCACGGTATGAAGGGCCGGTCTTCACAATGACTTAAAAGCCTTCAACCGGTAATTTTTAAATGATAAACCTGCTATACAAAGTCAATTCTAATTTAAAACATAAAGTGCACTTTTATTCGATGGGCTAGGGTTATAATTAAGGACATAAGTATCAAAGCCTTTTCAAAACATAGAAAGAATTAGGGTTTAGATAAATTGTTCCTCCATGCTCAAATTAGCTTCTGACTTGGATTCACTATTGATCAACATTGAATTTCACCTTCTCTCCCATGAGAAACAAACTCTTGAAGAAGCCACGCAATACTAAGTCTTGAACACAAATCACAACCTTGAATTATAGCAAAAAAAATAACAATGAGTTATGCAAGAGCCTTGAAAATAAATAACCCTGTTTTGTCTCAAGATACAGAGGATGTCAAAGTGCCACTAAAAGAGACTAATGCAATAAGGCCCACTATTCACATTGCAGACTATAGCTCCTTGTTCATATTGTAGAAAATGTTTCAACCATCAACACAAACAAGTCTTCAAATCTGTTTCACCCTGATGTAATCCTGCAACAACACACAAGATGATGTACTCCTGAAATATTCTCTGCAAGTACTACTAATCAAACAAGTCCTTCACTTTAGTTACACACTGACATAATAAAGATCCACTGAAGATATGAGCATGCATCCTTAATAGGATCCTATATCTGATTTCACATGATCCAAGATGATCCAACAACATTCCATCACATATAAAGATATAATTATGATGTAAATCTCCTAATAGAAAATTGATATATCAAATGCAAGGAAGTAGTAATGATCACATCTAAATTTACCTCAAACATATGAAGACATCATGATGAATACCTCATTAACCATCTCCTGAACACTTTTGACATCAATGACAACCTAACACCATCACTATTCTTTCTTTCCACTATCCTATTTTGTTGAGGGGTTCTAGGAGCTGATAGATGTCTCCTAATACCATTATCTTCACAATTTTTTTCAAATTCATTTGAATTAAACTCACCTCCTCTATTAGACCTAAAAAAATTGACCTTGGCATCTACTTCATTCTCAACCATATCTTTGACCACTTTAAATTTAACAAGGGCATTTGTTTTTTCTCTTAAGAAAGTAACCCAAGTAATTCTAGAATAATCATCAATAAGCAACATGAAATACCTCTCACCTTGTTGACTCTTTACTCTTGTGGGCCAAGTAGATCAGTGTGAATCAACTCCAATGGTTTTGAAGACGAATACTCCTTGCTTTTAAACTTTTTCTTTGTTTGCTTTCCTATTTGACATTCCCTGCATATTGTATTTGTATGCTTGATTATCTTAGGCATGTTTCTCACTACATGAGTAGAACTGATCTTTACCATATTATCAAATATGTTGTGTCCCATTCTCTTGTGCCGCAACCAACACTCACTAGATTGAGCCAATAAGCATGTTCTTCCATTTACCTCCTTCAGATGATAGATGTCACCATATGTCTTGATACCTTCTGCAACTAGTTTTCTAGACCCTGCCTTCCTGATTTCACAACCCTTGGCATAAAAGGTGAGATTATACCCCTTGCTTCACATCTGAATGACACTGAGAAGATTGTGTTTTAGCCCTTTGACATAGAGGACATCCTCAGTCCTGTTCTTCCCATCAATAGTTATAGCACCTTTTCCACAAATCTGTGCCGACTCATAACCACCAAACTTGACAGCACCACCATCCCACTTTTCAAGGCTAATAAACTTCTCCTTGTCACTAGTCATATGATTTGAGCATCCACTATCAATTACCCAAGCCTTGACTTCTTCTCTTGCATGAAAGGCAATCCATACAACCATTGATCTTTCATTGTTTTGGTCTATTTGCAAGGCATTAGTCTTCTCACATTTTCCAACATCATCCTTTTTGTCACAAAAACTCATGGCCATGAAAAGTGTTTCATTATTTGAATCATCATGATCCTCATCTTCTGAAGAATAACTACTCTCTATGCAATACATACTTATTTTGAATGTATCTCTCTTATTACTACCCCTTGATTCCTTGAAAGGACATTTGGAAGCAAAGTGACCAACCTTTCCACAATTGAAACATTTGAAGGGTAACCTACCTTTGTATTTCGTAGTGCATTTCTTTAGTCTTCTCACAAAATTTTCTTCAACTTCATTAGAGCTCTCATCTTCATTAGCAACTTCTTCTTTTGTCTTCATACTAACTTTGAAAGCAACTTCTTTCTTTGGAGCATCACTGCCAAACTCTCTCATTTCAAAGGCAGTAAGGGAACTAAACAATTTGTGTACAATGTATGTATCCAAGGCTGCATTATCCTCAATGGTAGATACCTTATGACTATCATATTTGGGAAGAGATCTCAAAACCTTTTTCACAATCTCCTCTTCTTTCACTTCTCCACCAAGATCTGTAATGCCATTGACTACTTCATTCACTCGAAGCATATATCTAGCAATGTCTTCATCCTCTAACATTTTTAGGTTCTCAAATCTGTTCTTGAAGATCTGCATCTTGGCTTTCTTTACTTTCTTATCTCCTGCAATGTACTCTACCTATACAGTAGATAAGGACACTAAATCTTGCTTCTTTCTCTACCATGAAACCAATCTGCTTCCTAAAAAGGAAGCACCACCACTTGTACTTCTTCTATCATCAACACAACCAGCCCAATCAACATCAGTGTAAGAAGTCAAATTAAAGTCATTACCTCTTGGATACCAAAGGTCATAATCCAGAGTTCTTTTCAAGTATCTGAATATCCTTTTCATTGCCTTCCCATGTGTTTGCTTGGGATTGGCTTGATATCTACCAACCACACATACTACATGCATAATATCAGGTCTAGAAGTAGTCAATTACAACAATCCTCCAATCATAGATCTATAGACAGTCTGATCCACCATCGAAGACTCATCATATTTGCTCAAGTGACATCCAGTATCCATGGGAGTACTCACTGGTTTTGAATCCTTCATACCAAACTTCTTCAACAAATCTTTGAGATACTTAGCTTGAGAAATAAAGATACCACCATCTAGTTGAGTAATTTGAAGTCCAAGGAAGAAAGACATCTCACCAATCATAGACAACTCAAACTCTTTTTGCATCTCCTCTACAAACCTCTTACACATATCATCATCTCCACCAAAGATGATGTCATCAACATATACTACAACTATCAATATCATGTCTCCTTCTTCCTTGATGTAAAGATTACTATATGTAGTACCTTTCTTGAAACCCTGCTAAAGTAAGTACTTGTCCAACCTAGCATACCAAGATCTAGGTGCTTGCTTGAGACCATACAAAGCCTTCTTGAGTCTACACAGCATGTCCGAATCTTCTAATATTTGGAAACCATCTAGCTATTCAATATAAACCTCTTCCTCTAGATCATCATTCAGAAAAGCTGACTTAACATCCATCTGATATACCTTGAAGCTCTTATGAGCAGTAAGAGCAAGGAGCATTTTGATTTCCTCCATCCTTGCCACCGAAGTAAAAGTCTCCTCAAAATCAATACCTTCAACTTTTGTGTATCCTTTGCATACCAATCTTGCTTTGTTCCTTACAACTTCACCTTCTTCATTCAGTTTGTTCCGGAACACCCACTTTGTTCCTATGACATTCTTATTTGCTGGTCTAGGAACCAATTCCCATGTCTGATTCTTCTCAATCTAATCCAATTCTTCTTCCATGTCCTTTATCCATCCACCATCTTTGCTAGCATCAGCAAAGTTTTTGAGTTCTATCTTTGATAACAAACACAAGTTTACTTGTTCATGTGTCTTAGCAAGCCTTCTCTTTATCTGCACACCTTCATCCTTATCTCCAATGATCTGATCTGCTGAGTGGTTCTTCTGAACATACTTTGCTAGAGTCTTAGGCATCTACTATAGCTCTTGGTCCTTTTCTTCTTTCACTTCTTCTTCTTCATCTTCAATGCATGGGAAGATATCAGATTCAAAGTCCTCTAATTCATGTGAGATTTGATACAGGTCTTCATCTACCTTGACATTTGTGCTTTTAATCATCTTTCCTAACCTCTTGTTGTAGCATCTATAAGCCTTGCTTCTGGTTGAGTAACCAAGAAAGATTCCTTCATCACTTCTTGAATAAAACTTTCCTAGGTCTTCTTCATCTCTTTTGATATAGAATTTGCTGCCAAAGATCCTAAAGTATCTAACTGTGGGAGGTCTTTCATACCATATCTCATAAGGGGTCTTGGTGCTATTGACCCTCAGTTGCACTCTGTTGATTAGATAGACAACAGTGTGACCTGCATCCTTCTAGTACATATCAAGCAGATCTACATCTTTCAACATTGCCCTAGACATCTCTTGCACAGTCCTATTCTTTCTTTCCACTATCCTATTTTGTTGAGGGGTTCTAGGAGCTGATAGATGTCTCCTAATACCATTATCTTCACAATTTTTTTCAAATTCATTTGAATTAAACTCACCTCCTCTATTAGACCTAAAAAAATTGACCTTGGCATCTACTTCATTCTCAACCATATCTTTGACCACTTTAAATTTATCAAGGGCATTTGTTTTTTCTCTTAAGAAAGTAACCCAAGTAATTCTAGAATAATCATCAATAAGCAACATGAAATACCTCTCACCTTGTTGACTCTTTACTCTTGTGGGCCAAGTAGATCAGTGTGAATCAACTCCAATGGTTTTGAAGACGGATACTCCTTGCTTTTAAACTTTTTCTTTGTTTGCTTTCCTATTTGACATTCCCTGCATATTGTATTTGTATGCATGATTATCTTAGGCATGTCTCTCACTACATGAGTAGAACTGATCTTTACCATATTATCAAATATGTTGTGTCCCATTCTCTTGTGCCGCAACCAACACTCACTAGATTGAGCCAATAAGCATGTTCTTCCATTTACCTCCTTCAGATGATAGATGTCACCATATGTCTTGATACCTTCTGCAACTAGTTTTCTAGACCCTGCCTTCCTGATTTCACAACCCTTGGCATAAAAGGTGAGATTATACCCCTTGCTTCACATCTGAATGACACTGAGAAGATTGTGTTTTAGCCCTTTGACATAGAGGACATCCTCAGTCATATTCTTCCCATCAATAGTTATAGCACCTTTTCCACAAATCTGTGCCGACTCATAACCACCAAACTTGATAGCACCACCATCCCACTTTTCAAGGCTAATAAACTTCTCCTTGTCACTGGTCATATGATTTGAGCATCCACTATCAATTACCCAAGCCTTGACTTCTTGTCTTGCATGAAAGGCAGTCCATACAACCATTGATCTTTCATTGTTTTGGTCTATTTGTAAGGCATCAGTCTTCTCACATTTTCCAACATCATCCTTTTTGTCACAAAAACTCATGGCCATGAAAAGTGTTTCATTATTTGAATCATCATGATCCTCAGCTTCTGAAGAATAACTACTCTCTATGGAATACATACTTATTTTGAACATATCTCTCTTGTTACTACCCCTTGATTCCTTGAAAGGACATTTGGAAGCAAAGTGACCAACCTTTCCACAATTGAAACATTTGAAGGGTAACCTACCTTTGTATTTCCTAGTGCATTTCTTCAATCTTCTCACAAAATTTTCTTCAACTTCATTAGAGCTCTCATCTTCATCAGCAACTTCTTCCTTTGTCTTCATACTGACTTTGAAAGCAACTTCTTTCTTTGGAGCATCACTACCAAACTCTCTCATTTCAAAGGCAGTAAGGGAACTAAACAATTTGTGTATAGTGTATGTATCCAAGGCTACATTATCCTCAATGGTAGATACCTTATGACTATCATATTTGGGAAGAGATCTCAAAACCTTTTTCACAATCTCATCTTCTTTCACTTCTCCACCAAGATCTATAATGTCATTGACTACTTCATTCACTCGAAGCATATATCTAGCAATGTCTTCATCCTCTAACATTTTTAGGTTCTCAAATCTGCTCTTGAAGATCTGCATCTTGGCTTTCTTTACTTTCTTATCTCCTTCATAAATGGTTAAAAGTTTAAACCAAACATCTTGAGTAGAACTGCAACTCATTACCTTTAAAAGTTCTGAATCAGCTAACCCACTCATAATAGAAAACTTTGCCTTGGCATTGTTATCATACAACTTGACTTCATCTACATCTATAGGAATAACAACATGAAACATGTAACCATACTTGACAGAGTCCCAAACACCACACCCTAGATAATTAATATAGGCTTCCATCGTTAGCTTTCAAAAAACATAATTAGTTCCATCAAACCTAGGTATTTTGTTGGATCCATTTTGTGCCATCTCGAACCTTCCTCAAGCAATTAAGCTTCCTTCAGAGGGATGTAGCTCTAATACCAATTGTTGAACACACCAAGATACTGAAAGGGGGGTGAATTAGTATCAAAACAATCTTCAATTTTAACAACTTCAACTTATCTAGAGCAGATTAAAACTTAAGTATCACAGTATGGACATGAAAGATTAACACAATGCACATCAACACATAACACCAGATATATGTGGAGAAACCTAGAAGGGAAAAACCACGGTGATGATAAAGTCACAATATATGAATCTCAAATAACAACTTTGTTTTAGGGCTACAACCCAAGGAAGCTACTACTCCTTGCAAACTTTGTTTTAGGGATACAACCCAAGGAAGTATCTACTCCCTAAAAACTTTGCTTTAGGGTCACTCCCAAGGAAGATACTACTCCCTGAATACTGTGTTTTATGGTCACTCCCAAGGAAGATACTACTCCCTAAATTGAGAACACAATTACAAAAGATTACAATATGACAATCCTTCTACTATTTGAAAATTGACAACATCTACAACTTCTTCTCTTTCTCCTTCAGTCGCACATCAAAATGTATTCATTCTGCTCCTTATCTTGGTTGTGAACCTTATCAATCACTTTGCAATCATGCCTCACCTCACTCAATTTGAATTACAATTTATACAAGATATTACATTGATTACATTTCTTGTCGGCCAGATACAACATGAAAAATACATTTACAAGTCGGCCAGACAACACAACATGAAACATGTAGAATATAGGTCTTAAACAAAACCACACGTTACACTAGCAAAAGACCCATGCCTTGCAGACACCAACACTTGCTTAAAGAGATCCAAATTCATAGCTTCAAACACCAAGGAATTACATCTACACATTTTGTTCATTTGGAAATAGGACAGCTTTAAGCAAAACATATGAAGACTTGAAGCAAAACGGCCACAACAACTTGAGAACCTTGTGCGGTACTGGAAACAAGAAAGATCTTCATGAAATTATTCCAAATGGATCTACATTACTCATATAGCATCACTAAACACTCTTTTACCTTCACACATCAAAGATTTGTGTTGCATAACTTCAATCATGAATATAAGTCATCCAGAACACACTGCTACATGCTGTCATTTGAAAACCTGAGCTGCAGACTACCAAGAACCTTGAAACTGCAAGGAAGTATGTAATAAACATCCATAAACATGTCCTCAAAACCACAAGGGAAACCAATCATTTCCAGAGGAATGCAGAGCATTCCAACAAGCCTTTAACACTAGCTTACCTGCCATAACACATGTTGGTACTCTATCATGCATAACTTTCATAGCAGAAGGATAAATGATCTGAAAATTTGGAATTATCACCTTCACTACACCCTGACTATATTTTAGAACCGGATGGCCATATTTACAAATGCGGAGGAATGCGGAGCATTCCATTGTCCTACACAGAACATCTTAATAGAAGTAACACTGTCTTCAGTCTATCAACAACAAAACACTCTTCTAGTAACCTAACCATCATGAAACTTGGAACACACATGATTCAAGCCATTAGTAACATCAAAAACACATATTATCATCTTAGTTATTCTAATTCCCATATTAATATGTCTTCATACTTAACTCTGCACTGATCAAGGCATGACATCTAACCATGAGCTATATCTTCTCTCTTCTCTTGTTGGATAGTACATGACATCCAACCATGAACACCATCACACCTCCATGATAGTTTTGACATCAATGATAACCTAGTGACAATGTTGGCATCAATTACAACCCTAGGAAACATATGTGTAACATTTAGATCATAATATTGCTTTACTTGATTATTCTATTCTAGCACTTACAGAATCATCATATGGTCTCACTCAGACATCTTCTGAGACAACATTATTTGGGAATGAACAATGCAGGGAATTTTTTAGTGGTGAATCTTCACCAATTGGAAAATAGTTCATATCCACAAATTGGGAAATGGTGAATACATTCCCACCGACAAGGGGCCAATTCGCCTAGTTTTTTAGATTTTCGGTCCAATGTGTTTCAATTCGCCACCCTATTAATTTTTGAGTAATTTATAGTTAGTATTTTCGCCACGGTATTCTATGCGGTTCTAATGGTGATTCACCTAGAATTTCAGAGGCATGTTTTAATTCACCCACATATTCTCCAATATCATTAAATGGTTGACACACATGAGGACCCATTTTGCCAACATCATTAAACAGTTGACATGCAAGAGGACCAATTTCACTAGTATAATTAAATGGTTCAAATGTATGAGGACCAATTTCACCAATACCATTATAACTCCATGCTAATTCAATGGCCTTATTTGCCTAGAAAATTACAACATATGTGTTTGATGGAGGTCCATTTCCCCTAACATTTACAAGTGTCCTATTAATAGTACACATGATTCACCAAATTATTACACTACCATTTGAAAATCTGTGGTATTTTCCAAATATGCATTGATATAAATGCATTTGAAACTCTAATTAATCCTTTAGACATTTTGTTCAGCTTTGAGCTCTCGAATCCTCGATTCATTTCAGATCATAGAGAAGTTATAGCTACAGGCATTGGCAAGTCACAGAAAAGGTAAGTGATCATTTCTTTACTGTGTAATAATATAAGATTCATGTTGATTATTTATGTCTTTATTTGGTTTCATTGTAATTTGTTACATATGATATTGATTGAGTAGTAGCTAGGAGTCTAGGACTAGGGACATATCAGGACCTAGGGAATTAGGGATCTATATTCTATCATCTATGATTCCTTCTTGAACAAAATGACATTTTTTCTGTATATTTTAATTCATGAGAGATGTCGAGCAAGAAGAAGTTGTCTGAGGGTGGTGAAGGGAGGTCAAGGTCATTAAAATAGAGAAACATAAAGTCATACTTTGGTAATGTTGGCAGTCCATCTGATGGAGCTACAACATCAGAACTTGTACCATCTATTGACTTGGATGTCAATGCCACAGATGATATTCCAAGGAATACCCAAGGTAGCAGGAATGATGGCAATGCCACAAATGATGTTCCAGGGGTAGAGAATACCTAATGTACCAGGAATAATGAGAATGCCATAGATGATGTTCGAGGGATTACCCAATGTAGCGGGAATGATGACAATGCCACAAATGATATTGATGTTCCAGGGAATACCCAAGGTAGCATGAATGATAATATGAATAAATAAAACTTAACAAATGATAATGAAGTTATAGAAATCAATGAAGATGAAGATCCTGCAAGTGCACGCAAGGGGAAAAGAAAAGCCAAATAAAAAAAGGGGCGTGAGTGGGAAATGTCAAGGAGTTTTTAGATTGATTGGGTGCCAAAATTCCCATTCGTTGAACCAATGGAGAATGCAAACAATGATGAACCTCCCATAGAATGCAAGTGTAAGATTTGCAGTTGGAAATATCGTAGGGACAAGAGGTTGCAGCTAAATCTCGACACCATAGAAAAACATATTGGCAAAGTTTATGAAAAACAAATCATAGATGGATAGGAAAAATCAGTGATAAGATGGAAAACGAAGGATGAATGTCTTCATGTAAAGAATTCCCTCGAATTTGATGTACATATGCAAAGAAAGGCAAAGATTCATGCAGGTGGAGGCTTAATTGAAGCTCAATTTGGAAAGACGATGGGAGAAGCACAATGGCAAAAATTATTCAGTTGGGTGTTGTTTTTCATATTTTGACCAGAGGGCGTCCTATGACATACTACCTAGAATATAATAGTTTATTATCTTTTATGGGTGTTCCTAATTTTCCTAACACACATTGGTCAATAAATAGTGGATGGGAATGGGCAAGTTGTCTTGCTGATGTGGAAAAATATGATTTACAGGAAAAAATAAAAGAGTCAACTTTTATTGCATTATCTCTAGATGAAGTTACAATAATAGATAATACTTCTTGGGTATGTATGCATGTGTATACTATGGAAAATCATGTCCTCCAACCTCATCTACTCCATGTTTATAAAATGAAGGAGAATGCAACATCACAAAATCTATTTGAGATAGTTAAGAAATCTTTGATTGAAATTGGAGGTATAGAAGACTGCACAATTGCCAGAAAGTTGGTGTGTGTAGGGGCGGATGGAGCTTCAGTAATGCAAGGTCATAGGAATGGTTTGTGTGTAAAGCTACAAACTTCTATTTCACCACACATGATTGGCATCCACTACATGGCCCACAGAATGAATTTAACATTTAAAATGGTGAGCAAGTTTCCTGTAGTATCAAAAGTTGAAGATCTAGTCTGCGAGCTCTACTCATACTTCTGCCGAAGTCCCAAACGGTTTTTGGAATTTCAACATTTTGCTGAGTAACTGCAAGAAACAAGCTTCTTAAGGATGTTGATACCAGATGGATCTCCTTGCATGAACCAGCAAAAAGAGTTTTTATAGAATATCAATCCTTGATTGGTGTAATGTGTAACAACCATCACTTCTCAGTTGACAGGGCTCCTAACCTCTTACATAGGTTAAGTGACTTAGAGACACTCCTTGTTTTAGCTAGTATTCTTCCCATGCTAGAGGAAATGAACGTGCTTATGAAAAAATCCCAAGAAAGAAATATGTATATTTATGAATATACTAAACTGTGTTGAATGATATGCATGACCCTCGATAATCTATATCTATCAGACAGGTCCTTCATAAGTCCAAAATTTAGCAGCTGGCACTTGATAACAAATGTGACCAATCTTGCTAATTTTTTATAGTTTAATGATAGTGGGGAGTTATGTGTCTCTAAAAAGCAATTTGAGATACCAATGCACTATTTTAACAAGGTCAAGCGTACTATCAGAGAAGAACCCGTTTCAAGGGAAGCTTTTGACAAGATTGTTATTTCTGTAAGTACTACTTTAAAGAATATTGTGAAATCTCTTTCCTCAGAGATTAGAGATTGATTCCCTCGTGATGAACTGCTTGAAACCATGTCTATAGTGTATCCTTAATATTGGGTCAATTGTGAGCCAAGTGATTATAAAAACAAGATAAAGACCTTAAAATATCATTTTCGCAGAAGTACAGAAGTTGATGGACAAAAAATAGAAGGAATTTTAAATCAAACTAATCTTACAGAGCAATCAGGTCAATTTGCAACTTAAATGATTGAACAATTTAAACTCATGGAGGCTCCCCACCAAGAGGGATCGATAACAAAGCTTTGGGCAACCTTAAGTCAAAGCGAAATATTGTGTGATCCATTATCAAAATTTTTCAAACTTGCTGATTTATGTCAAACCATGATATTGGGGTCAGTGGAGGATGGGAGAGTTTTCAGTGCATTGGGGTTCTTTAAATCAAAGATAAGAAATAAACTTGACAAGAATTTGGAAAACTGCTCAAGAGAATGTATACAACTATGCATGATATCTAGAGGTTTCCTTTTGATAGGGCACTCGCAATTTGGAGGTCCTTATGTGAAAGAAGAGGATTGTGCAACACTTCAAACAATAATAGTATAAATGACAGTGACATAATGAATACCAGAACCACATGTAGTGGTAGTGGTGTTGATGAGACACTCTTTTAAGTGGAGATATGGAGCTAGAAGAAAATGAAGAACATGATCAGGATGACACTAGATATCATGGTCAAAGGGAGGAGAATGAGGATGACGAGATGATTTGGCAATTTGAAGGGAATTAGCAGTTATTAGGTATTTATACTGTATTTCATGTTCCAAACTTCAAAATGTTGTTGATGACATTTTATTTGTCTATCAATGACATACATTCTTCATTTTTGATATAAAAAATTAATATTTTCATATTATTATTCTGTGATACTGATAAGTTTTACAAGCATTCAACTAAATGCAAAGTAATTTTTCTTTTCTATAACCACAATAGTGTTTCATTTGTTTTCCTTTATTGCATTGCATAGTAATCAACAACATTAGCATATTAATATACAACATTAGCAAATTTTTAACGTGTATGTAGAAACCAGAGTTTTCTTGAAGTAGACAATTAAATAGTACAGATAATTTGAACAATGAACACATAAATGGATTTAAATGTTATATAAATTTTCAAATGAAGGTCCAAAGGAATACATTGAAGTATTACATTTACAATGTACAATAATTTGCTCAAAACCAACTCTGCATAATGCTCTGTTGGAAACACATATTACTAAATCATTTTATCAACTTTTGTAGAGTGCTCCACTCTTCATTTGATGGAAGTGTAACTTTTCTTAATCTAATAACTGTGAGTTGTAAGTGTGATATAAGTTTATAATTCATATATTTACTTGGCTTCAATGTTTCACTAGAATTTCCATTCAAGGTTATCAGTGGTGAGATAGAATCCAAAAAGTTTGCCTCATCAAGATTTTGAGGAAACTAGTCCTTATCCAACTTCATTTTATCCTCCATATTCTTTTTGAAAGCATCCTTTCCAATGTATTGGCATGATGGGTCAAAAGCCCCCGGAAAACCAAACTTTTTGAAGTATTTTTCCTTTGTTTGCATCCTCTTTGTCAATATTGTAGCTTGTTCCAAAAGATGTCATGCTTCTTCCAGCTTCTCACATTTTTCAATGATAGATGAGACCTTTATTATGGCATCAATACGGTTCTCAATTCCTTTCGATTCCAATTCTTCGCCAGTAGCATTGTAGATTGATTCCAAAATGTTGTTTGCATCTGACAGTTTTGAAGTTGCCATGTATCCATTTTCAGCAATGCATTTTTTGAGTGTATTACTACATAATGGTAGATCATCAGTGAATTCAAACATTTTAGACATATCATCAATCCTCTTCATAATTTTCTCCCACATGTTATGTCTTATATAAACCATTGTGTTTCTATAAAATTAAGATACTTTCTTTTTGGAGGATTTTATTTCATTTTCTGCATTCTTCAGTTTTATCTGTAAATTTTTAGAGTTCTCTCTCTCTCTCTCTCCACATTTTCTTCCCATAGATGTCCTTTTTCTGCTACCTGTAGTTTGTCTTTGGCTTGATTCAAGGATTGTTCTAATTTTTTTGAATTGGCTTTTTCAATATCATAATTTTTTTTACTTTCACTTAACATTTTCTGTAGTTTATTCGCTTCCACCTCTGTCTGTTTATTCACTTCACTTGTAGATGTAGAGTTAGGGTTTTTTATCCTTTTCTCTAATTCTTTGGTCTTGTTCTCCATTGCTTTCCTCTTGGCTTTTTCATTTGCTATGTCTCCCTATAACTTTTCTAAATGAGTCTGCAACCTATTATGTAAATCACAAAGTCAAATGAAAATGAGCAATTTGAATGGAATTAACATCATTGAATATATTTTCTTCTGTTGTAACTCAATTACTGGAACCTGTGACCTATCTATATTACAACTCTAATTTTTAGACAATATATTCAACAAAGTTACCAAGAAATTAAAAAACAACCATACCTTTTTTGTTCTCTCTCTTGCTTTAGCAATGATGTGTACACCACTTCATTGTTCATTTTTGATACATTAATTTTGTCAGAATTTTTCATTCCAGAAAAATCCACTTGGATGGTGCTCACCTCATAGTCAGAGCGTTGGATCTGGTCCTCTTGTTTATTTTGAACTTTGGGCACAATAATCATGTAAAACTTTTTTTTCAATTTCTAGGTCAAATTTAGTCAATATGCTGGTTGTTGGAGGCTCTAAAGTTGCAGTAGTCTCTATCTCTAGCACTTTTTTCTTGTGTGTTTTAGATATTTTAGATTTCTTTTCAAACTCAACTTTGTAGTCAGAATTTGTGACACTTGACATAACTTTGAATGGCGAAGGAGTAGTTGTAGTGTTGGCAGCATCTTTAATTAATTGATGCTGAGGATTAGCCATTCCTGTCCCAATCATGCTAACGATAGGAGGGGGTGCCTTCTAGAAACAATTGCTTTGATGTGGATGTGGAATCAAAACCTGCCATAATTGTTTGCTTCTTAGTATTCAAAAGGCCTTGTTCTCTAAGTTTGTCTATAGTATCATCTAATTTTATTGATGGCCTCTTGTGAGTTTGTTATTACAGATCTTTCTAACTAGTACTACTACTATTACCTATACCATCACCAAATTTGCCACCAATAGCACTAGAATGTCCACCATCTCCTATAGGAAAAGAATGAGAAACATGCAGATCAAAAGACCCTTGTGGTACTGTTAGTGATTGGATCTCACTCTGAGGATTTAAAGCTAGATTAAATCTAATCTCTTGATCTGTATGTGTATGCCCTTTGGCTTGTTCATCACCTCCAATTCTGAGTTGAAGATCATTAGGTTTTCTAGGGTATACATCTGGTACAATCCAAATGCCTTGTCTTGTGGGTCCCAAACCACCACCTTCATAACCCAATTTTTGGGCTATTGATGCCCCTATAGTATATGTTTCTCTTGTGGTCTCACTCATATGAGGTTTGAATGCAAAGGCACTAAGATCTCTAGGTTGTTCTTCATCCTCATCATCACTTTCAACATTAGATGCTTCATCAACAGTGGGATGCTCTATATCCCACAATTTGCTAAACTCTTCATCTTCTGAGTTTTCTTCAAATTTTGCAGTAGCTTTTGGATCACCGAGATCCTTCCTCATAGACCAAAAGGCACTAATTTTTGAGTGTGACTAGCGTTCCTTTGTACAATCCTCTTTTAGAGTTTGTGGAATTTTTGTATACATAGATTTTATAGTACCTTTTCTAAAGAAATTGTCATATCTCTTGTTTGCCAGTGCCACCTCTGCATCTCTCTGTGTTTGTGGAATTGGATGTGATCCCATTATTTCTGATGACAATATTTCAAAAGAAATACCTCTTTGAGCAGCAATTTCTTCCATGACTTTTTTGACGTCATCCCAAGAATTCTTATTTCTCAACATTTCTAGCATGGGTTTACTTTCATGTTGAATTCTACTTGGAGCATTCTTATTGGTCAGAAGCCTTGTTTTAATCACATCACATGGGTCATAGTGCCAGTGAGAGTCAACATCAAATTTTAAAAGTTGTAAAATTTCATGTGCCACAGTGAATGCTTTTCTGTCGATTGTGAACCCTCCACATGAAAAAGGTAAGGAAGGAAATATTCTCTTCTTTTGTTGACTAACAAAGTGCGGTTGATCTGTACTCTCCATCTGTTGTATGTATTCCAATGCAAAAATCCTCTCTATCACATGTATTGGAAGTTTGTGGGGCTTTACTCTCGATCTATAAAATCTTAGGATAGTATATTCCTCCATGAAGTACCGGTCAGCCAATTGTATTTCATTTCCTAGTTGAATGCAATTTCTACAAGACTCAGGCAATCTAGGCATTGGAGTATTTGTAATGGTTTGATACAATGGAGCCAAAAAGTAGTCGACAAAATGATTGTAGTTCTTTTGATTATGATACATCTTTATCTTATGGGTCCAATCTAGTAGTCCATTTTTATCTTGCTGACGCTGAATTTGAAGCTTGTTGTCTTGAAACATCCCAACAAACTGCACTAGAAAAAAATAACACAAGTAGGTTGTGAACCTAAATGTCTTTCTATTGGAACTGGGAGTGGGAGCTTCGCTTTGACTTCGTTTAATCATTAAAAACTGATCTTGCATGGATCTTGCAATGTGCTCAAGAAATTTGTATTTAGCAGGTGGATTGCATTGATGGATATTGTATAGGTATTTCAAGGAGGCTTGCATCCACTTGACTATTATTATCCAATCCAAGGCAAAACACTAGCATGGAAACATTATCTTGAACCCATGGTTTAAAAATATCAATTTTATAAGGAGTCTTATGATTCTGATTGAGTAGGGCACTATCCAATGCTAGAGATTTGATAATTTTTTTAGCATTTTCACTAACTACTTCATAAGTACTAGCAAGTCTTTCTAGGTTTATGTGCACTATTCCACATTCTTTAGCGCTAAAAACCAATAAATTGCCAAAATATTCTCCATTAATGGGAAGCATTACTTCTTGGCTATCATTTATAACTATTGCTTTTCTATTTTCATCATAATTCTGGGCACATACCATGATAAATTTAGGGCAAGGGAAGACCTCAGGGAACATTAGGCGTCCCAATCCAACCGCCCATGGTGCAATCAACCCGCTATTTAGTATTGGTTTTTTGGGGTCAATTTGCGCTTGACGTACCTTATTATCCAATTAATATCTAAGTGTTGAGGTAAACCTTCCAAAGATTACAGGGTCATAAATAGCATGGTATTCATCTGTAAAACCTAGGGTTTTAAGTAGTCTGACGTAGTCTGTTTTATCTCTTTCTTTGGTTTTCCCAATTTTTAGTCTGGTAGTGTTGGTAGACATGCTTATAAACACTCAACCCTAATTTCTAAACCTCGGTCCCCAAGATTGAAAAAACTAAAGTTTCAAGGAGAATAGTAATAGCAATAGTAATAGGAATGAAGTATTTCTGTATTTCACTTACCCAGAAAAGATGAATACAAAGATTGGCACTGAGTGACTCCATGGAATTGCATAATCAATATTAAAATTTTTGGTGCACTGTAATCTCCTTGAGTCCTTGATCCTCTCACTTCCAAATAGTATCAATTAAAATTGCTAAATGCTAAGTGCCAACTGTGAAGTAAAGCGAGTGAAACGTGTTACATTCTTTTATTAAAGTTATAAATTTTATTTTATTCTTGAGGAAGTCAATTTTTTTAAAAGTTATTGTATTCTATTCTATTCTTCACTTTCATTACAAGTTTGTAGTTGTAGTTGTACTACTACTGAATACTCCCACTTTAAACGAATTAATAATGTAATACTTATACAACTCGTACATCGAGCTGTGGAATTGAAGACTATCGTATAATCTCAACTGTTGATCTTTGTAAATATAATGGCTCTTGATTGATTCCGAGGGTTTGAGTTCCCAAGTCTAGCACTTTGGACTATTGTTTCGGAATTCAACTACATCCATCCATCTGTCATCGAAACATTCATCGAATGGGTGATACATGGCACTAAAGTCTAAAAATAATATAGGTTAGATATATTATATAATGATTATAATTAATATTATGTAAAATATTATAATATAGGTTAAAGGCTATATATATTATTATAATATATTATATAATAATTAGAATTATATATTTTATTATATAATAATTATATTATATTATATTAATATATATAATAATTATTCATCTGTTGATCTTTGTAAATCTAACGGCTCTAGATTGATTCTGGAGGTATGAGTTCACTAGTCTAGCACTACAGACATTTCATTCCAGAATTCAACTACAACCATCCATCTGGCATTGAAACATTCATGCAAGTGTTTTTGATGCAGAGCGCACTGCGAAGCTGCAAAACTATTCAAAAAAATTGAACCCTTGAATTCGCTGAACCATCGAACCTTTGAACCATTGAATTCTCTACCAGTTGAACTAGTTTGAATCTTCAAACGGTCTTGAACCGTTGAACTTGTCGACCCTTTGTACCATTTTGAACCTTCGAATTGTTGAACCGTTGGACTGTTGAACCTGTTGAACCGTTGAACCTGTTGAACTGTTGAACCTATTAAACTGTTGAACCTATTAAACCACATGAATTGTTCAACAAGTTCAACACTCTCGATCATTCATTACTTCTTCACTTACGTTCATCGGTCAACCCCAAACCTATTTCACCGACAACCCGGTCACTCTAATGATCCAAAAGAGCATTCAATGCCTAGCTCAATTTCAGTAAGACTAAAACTATTACTCCAAGGTTCAAATCTCCTGCCAATGACCACTATCTCGCCATGATGCCTTCACAAAACTACAAGTTCTCAAATCGTCTAACTTCCAACCCAGACCCTAGCACATGGAGATGCTAGGTCTCCTACTGTATGGATTGTTCCACTTCAGTTCCCTGCACCGCCAACCTCAACGCAAAATAAAAGAACAAAAACAAATATATATATACACTGAAGCCATTCCACCGATCTCAACGAGAGTCAAACCAGTGGAATGCCTCAACAAGCCATTTTGTGACAAACCATAGGAAGGTAAAATCTACAACGAACAAATTATGAAAACTTTGAACACAAAAAAAAATGAGAAAAACTAAACCGACGAAACATAGTCTTATTCTTCTTCAGCACAGAATTGAACTTACACAACCGAATTCAAAACCAAACACAAATGTTCATTCTGCTGCCAATTTATCCCAACACATTGGGAGATTAAACAGTTCAAGACAGTTGGGGAAGGCCAACCGCTTCATATTCCCAAACTGCTTTTATTACAACTGAACAAAACAAAAATTGAAAATGAACAACTGGTCCGTTTGACCTTATCCAAACAAAACAAAACATTTGTTAGGTGCCCCTGCACCATACTCCTGGGGCTTAAAAGAACTCAAGTCCCTTGAGGAACCAAGTCTGAAATATTAACTCCATGCTTGACGATGTCTTCCTCACTCATCCAGGTAGCATCCTCATCAGGCAAACCATGCCATTTGACCAGATACTGCTTGTAGGTTTTATGTCTGGTCTTCTGCTGAACTTTGGTGTCCAAAATACATTCCAGCTGTATTGGCTGACTCGGTGGAAGATCAGAAATCCATTCTGCATCCCCTGCTCCTGTCACATCTGAATCTGTAACATTGTCTCCCCTGAATGGAAATAGTTATGACACATTGAAAATGGGTGATATTGCTAAACCTGGAGGAAGTTCAATTTCATATGCATTAGGCCCAAATTTGTGTACAATCTTGCATGGACCTATCTTCTTAATAAGAAGCTTCGTGGGTTGCCCCTTCAGGAGTCTTTCCTTCTTCAGATATGCCATTACCAGATCCCCAACTTTGTATTGGACATCCCTTTTCTTCTGATCAGCTCTCTCTTTGTATTTCCCTATGTTCTTCTGGATAGTTTCCCTTACAGCATCATGGATATCCTTCATGCTGATTGCAAAATCTTCTCCTTGTGCACGCCTTTTCTCCATGTTTCAGAGATCCCGGAGCTCCAAAATTCCCCTGGGGTGAATCCCATATACAACTTCAAAAGGGCTCTTTCCTGTGCTCCTATTAACATAATCATTATATGCAAACTATGCTTGTGGGATGATCATATCCCATGCTTCTCCATGCTGTTTAGTCAAACACCTCAAAAGATTACCCAGTGATCTATTCATGACCTCAGTTTGTCCATCTGTCTGAGGGTGATAGGCTGATGTGAAAGATAATTGAGTGCCCAATTTCTTCCACAAAGTGCAGCAAAAATGTCCCACAAACTTGGGATCTCTGTCAGTGACAATATTCAATGGCAAACCATGAATTCAAACTATTTCTTTAAAGAACAGACTGGCAATGTGTGAAGCATCATTGGTACATTTGCATGGTACAAAATGAGCTATTTTACTGAATCTATCAACTACAACAAACACACTATCAAAACCTCTTTGGGTCTGAGGAAGACCCAAAACAAAATCCATACTTATACACTCCCATGGCCTTTGCAGAATTGGAAGTGGTTGATAGAGACTAGCATTGGATGAAGTTCCTTTTTCCCTCTGACAAATGCTACAAGTTTCTACAAGCTTCCTGACATCTGTTTGCATCTTAGGCCAGAAGTAGATCCTTCTCACTTGTTCCAACGTCTTGTCCATTCCAAAATGACCTCCAAGACTACCGCAATGCTTCTCTTTTATGATGTTCTCCCTCATGGAACACCTAGGTGCACACAGTTGGCTGCCTTTGAATAGTAACCCTTGTTGTAACAAATATTTAGAAAAGTCAGAATGATAGGAATCTAAAAATTATGAACAAACTGTATATATCTCTTTGAAGTCCTCATCATCCTGGTACATATTTTTGAGAGAATCCACTCCCACACTTTGCAACTAGATTTCTTGTATAGTGCACACCCTTCTGCTCAGAGCATCTGCCACCTTGTTGGCTTGTCCCTTCTTATGTTTGATGGAAAAAGTGTATGCCTGGAGTTGCTCAACCCACTTCATGTGTCGGTGGTTTAACTTCTCCTGCAAATTTAGAAAACTTAGAGCATGGTTGCCGGTATAAACAATGAATTCCTTGGGCAAGAGATAATATCTCCATTTTTTCAATGCTTGAACCATTGCATACAATTCTAGATCATATGTGGAATACTTTCTTTTAGCATCATTCAGCTTTTCACTAAAGAAAGCAATAGGTCTGCCTTCCTGACTCAAGATAGCACCAATGGCAAGGTTACTGGAATCATATTCCACAGTAAACAACTTATTAAAATCAGGCAAAACTAAAATGGGTTTCTCTGCTGCCTTCTGTTTAAGAATCTCAAAAGATTCATCTACTGCTTTATTCTAAACAAACTTACATTTCTGCCCTCCTTTTATGGTATTCAGAATAGGTGCACAAATGTGACTAAATCCCCTTATGAATTTCCTATAAAAGGTTGCCAAACTATGAAAACTTCTTACATCACTTATAGTTTTAGGTGCTGGCCAAGATAGAATAGCATCTACCTTTTCTAGATCCATTTTCAAATTGCCCTGGGCTATTACAAATCCAAGGTATGTGAGTTCTTCCTTCATGAAGACACTCTTCTCCATATTGATCATCAATTTCGCCTTATGCAGCTTCTTCAACACCTGTTCCAAATGCTGCAAATGTTCTTCCTTTGTCCTGCTAAAAATCAAAATATCGTCAAGATAGACAACAACAAATTTGCCAATAAAATCTTTCAATACCTCATTCATTAGACGCGTGAAAGTAATTGGAGCATTGGATAGTCCAAATGACATCACCACCCAATCATAAAGACCCTCATTAGTCTTAAAGGCTGTCTTCCATTCATCCCCTTGTCTAATCCTGATCTGATGGTATCCACTTTTGAGATCAATTTTAGAAAAGTACCGAGCTCCACCCAAACAATCCATTAGGTCCTCTATTCAGGGCATAGGAAACCTATATTTGATGGTGATCCTATTTATGGCTCTCGAATCAGTACATAACCTCCATTTTCTATCCTTCTTGGGAGCTAAAACTATAGGTACAACACACAGACTAAGACTTATCTTCA
Source organism: Cunninghamia lanceolata (assembly GCA_027924645.1). Taxonomy (NCBI): domain Eukaryota; kingdom Viridiplantae; phylum Streptophyta; class Pinopsida; order Cupressales; family Cupressaceae; genus Cunninghamia; species Cunninghamia lanceolata. Next base: position 9,149,244 of record BSBN01000209.1, read on the forward strand.
CTAAGCCTTTATCCAACAGTTCTTGCACCTATTTAGCAATTTCCTCATTCTAAGCAGGTGTCATTTTATAGGCTGGTTTATTTGGCAATGTGGATCCTGGGATGAAGTCAATCTGATGACTTACGTCTCTCATAGGGGGTAGTGTATTGGGCATATCCTCCACCATGATACTCTTATACTTGTCTAACAATTCCTGCACTTCCTTAGGGACTTTTTCCTTGCTGTTTTTAGACAAATCAGAATTGTCTTTAGGTTTCAAAATTAGAGCATACCCCTGGGTTCCCTCTTCTTTCAGAGTATGGAGAAACTCTTTCCCACTCACTAACATGATACTTGAGCCCACATTCTTGTCTACACCCTCTGCTGGTAAAGGATCCATCTTATACTGTCTACCATTCTTGGAGATAACAAAGGAATTGGATTTACCATCATGCTGGGCTTGTACATCATACTGTCAAGGTCTTCCTAACAGTAAATGGCATGCATCCATGGGAATTATATCACACAATAGTTTGTCCCTATATTCCCCTATCTGAAATTCTACCCAAGCTTGTTCATCAACCAAGACTTGTTGCCCTTTGTTCAGCCAGGACACTTTGTATGGACTAACATGTGGCTATCTTTTCAAATTCAATTTCTCTACCATTTCTACTGAAACTAAATTTTCAGTTGAGCCAGAATCAACAATTACCTTACACCTTTTGCCAGAAACTTTACATAGAGTTCTGAATATTGTCTTCCTCTGGGGTGGTTCCTTGTTCTGTGGCACTTTCAACATTGTTCTCATCATGAGACTCTCTCCATCTTGTGCTAGAGCTGCGATTCCCATAGGTGAAGTCACACTCTGACAATCTTCTTCCTGAATCAGCTGGCTCCTTCTCTCTCCTGTATGAGAGCTTGAGGCTTTCTCCAGACACTTGCCTGTTGTGTGCCCAATTTGGTTACAACTATAACATCTTCCCGTGAAGACATTAGGACCTCTGTCTGGTCCACCAAATCTGCCTCTTCCATTGGGCCTCCTTCCTCTAAAGCCCCCTCTGGAACCAGATTCTCCACTATGTTCTTGTTGACTGGACTCCCCTTGATTTTTCTGGAACTGGTTTCTACCACCGAAATTATTTCTGCCTCTGAAATTCCTTCCACCTCTACCTCTGTTCTGTTGTTCTCCTTTTCTTTTCAATTTCTCTTCTACTCTCATTGCCACCTGGAAGCTCTTGTCCACTGTTTTGAGTGTCAGAATGGTAATTTCATCTTGAATACTATATTTTAGTCCATTAATATACCTGGCAACTCTTCCCTTTTCATCCTCAGCAAATCCACACCTTAGAGACAATTTGTGAAATTCCTCTGTATAGGTGGATACATCCATATCCTTCTATCTGAGATTCTACATTTTCCTATATATTTGCACTTCGTAATCTGTGGGTAGGAACTGAGCCTTGATCCTCTCTACCATTTGACTCCAGGATGAGATCATGCTCTTGCCACTCTTCACCCTTTCTCCCTAGGTGTAGTTCCACCACATGAGTGCAGTACCTTTCAATTTGGTCTTTGCAAACTTGACTCTTTTATTCTCCGGTACCTCCTTGTACTCGAAGTAATTGTTCAAAGCCTCAACCCATTCGATGACTTCATCTACGTCCATCTTTCTGTTGAACATCAGAATCTCCATTTTTTATTCAGACGACTCCTTACTGAGTGTCCTTATGGCCTCTAGAAATTGTTTCTGGTCTGCATATATATTTGCCTGTTCTGGGGTTGTTTCCTCTTCCCCATCTTCTTCTTCTTCATCAGACTCCTCGTCTGATTTCCTACCTTTTTTTCAAGGTCTTCAACTCAGCCTGGAGTGCTTCCCTGACCCCAACTTTAATTTGCTCTTCCATTTCCCAAAATTTCTTGGCCACCTCAGTGGTCATTCCTTTTGGAGGCATGGCACTGGCCTCTCCTTCGCTCTCGTCTATTGACATACACAGATCTTTCAGAGCACATCACACACAGAACATCCAAAGCTCTGATACCAAAATGATACAGAGCGCACTGCAAAGCGGCAAAACTATTCAAAAAAATTGAACCCTTGAATTCACCGAACCACCGAACCCTTGAACCATTGAATTCTCTACCAGTTGAACTAGTTTGAATCTTCAAACAGTCTTGAACCATTGAACTAGTTTGAATCTTCAAACAATCTTGAACCGTTGAACTCGTCGACCCTTTGCACCATTTTGAACCTGTTAGTACTCATTTATGTTTAGGGTTTTAAGCTTGAATATTTGCAGGTTTTCTCTCTCAAACCCTGAAGTTTTTGTCTTCCTTGGTTTGTTGCATTGTTTTGTCTATTCTGATGTTGGCTTCCTGTAACGGGCTCCCTACTACTAAGTTTCATCTCCATGCCCTAATGTTTATAGGTTAATCAGCCCAATGTAATGTGGAATCTGCTTTCTCCTGTCGCGTGTAGGAAGATTGTCATGTTTTTGTATGTGCAACTGATCAAATCTATTGACAAGCTTGTGAAATCCCAATCGGCTTCCAGAAATGGTGAAAATTTTGAGTTATATGCATTTCTAGATTTATATCAAGTTGCATATACATTGGGGGAATCTTTTGTAAGATTTTGGAATATTAGCCATTTTTATATCGGCCCTGCTTGTATATCGGGCTTGTATGTAGAATATGCAAGCGAAACATACAAAGGAAAAGATACATTGCAGGAATATTCTGGATAAGATTCCTTGCTTGTATGTGCAAGGGAATGTACATTGAAAAATATACAAAGGCCCACGACATGCAAAGTGAGCAGTTCCGCGGATATACAAATGGGTTTGTACATGTTCAACATACAAGAGAGAATGTATTTCGCATATTCCAGGAAAGATTCCCTGTTTGCATGCAATGGGCAAATGTATATTCAGTGATATACAATTGAAGATACTAGCAAAATATACAAGGGACCTTGTATATTCCGCGACATACAAAAGCAGAGGGTACATTTGATGGGGCCCGCCACTTGTATAAAGTGATTGTATGTTCGAACATACAATGAAAGTGCATTCCAAAGATGCAAGGCGGACTCGAAGTCATTTTCATTTTGTTCTAAAGTAGTGTGGCATCCACGGCTTGTACATTGCATTTGTATATGTGACGTGCAAGGAAATGTGCAAAAGAAAGAGAAAATGGGTTGGGCCCACCACTTGTATATTTGCACTTGTATATGTGCCGATATGCAAATTCATGAGGATACAAGGCCCGGACTTGAAGGTTTTTCAAATCTGATGGATAGATGCAATGAAGTCTGCCTTGTATATGTTTTGTGCTTGTATGTGTGTAATATACAAAGCGATGGATGCAAGACAGAGATACAAGCCGGACCCGAATGGAATTCCAGTTTGTTCTATAACATTTGACGTTTGCCTTGTATGTTGTATATGCATTTGGGTTTGCATATACAAAAGCGATAAAGGCGAAATGAAAGGAGAAAAGGTCAACGATAGAAGGTCAAGGTGCCTACGTGGCACGATATCATTGGTTGGCATCTCTTCATGCATGTTTTGGGACTATTGATTTCAGGGATGGGTTTTTGATCAACGGTCAGGTTTTGAACTTTCAGCGATGGTTTTTTCCTTGTGTCTGTAGTCATTTTTTGAGTGGGAATTTTCCATGGGTGTGCTATTACAGCTTCCAAGAAGAGCTATGGGTGGTTGAGCCATTAATGGTAGGGTGCAAACAGGTATGGGCCAATGGTCGAACGGCCAAGTACCTGGTTTATGACAGAGAGTTTTCCAGTGGCGGCATAGGGCTCGAGCTCAACTACTCCTCGCCCTTCTCTTGCTTCTTCCTATTTTGTTCCCTGCTGCATTTATGATTTTGAGCGCCATTTCTGGTGCAGTGTATCTAGCAGGAATTTTTGACCTTGTCATGTAATTAATTTTGCTGAGTACACAGTCTTGGTATAAAAGCCAAACTGTGTTACTCATTGTTGTTGTTGAAAACTGGACAAATTTTGGTGTTGTGACAAAATACAACTTCATTGGTGGCTCTATTCTTGATGTCTTATAATTTTATGAGTCTCATGTTGTATGTTTCACGCATGAGTTCACTGGTTTCATGCTGTTTTATATGAGAAATGCTCTGTGCATGTGTTTAATCATTTGTCTCCAAGCTGTAGGCGTATTTTCTTTTGAATCAAGATAACTAAGGGTTGTTAAGGTTCAGGAATATAGATTTTCTATATTGAATGTTTAATCTCCTACATTTGTTCAAGGAACAAATTAAATGTTTTAGGTTAATCATTGAGAAGATGTGTTGCAGTAGGGATACCATTAAGTATGAATGATTAAGCACCTAATTGTTGGGAAGTATATGTAAGGCAGATATTAGAAATCCCCTTGATATCCAGTCTTTGGTATATGTTCAAGCTAGACGTTCACATGTGTATGTCTATTGACTCCGAGCCCTGGATAGGTACTGATCCAGTCTTGCATTGAGGTTGCAACCCAAAGTCTCAGTTTTGCATCCAAACATAAAATCAAACTCAAACTTCATATACAACCATTAGGACTTTAGAAGTAGTTTTAGGACCCAAAATCCTCTGTCTACAACTGAATATAGGCTCAAAGCTCACCCCTTTGTACTTATCTCACAGTTTTGGTCTGCATAAGAGAGGATTTATCTGCTTTGTGTCAACATCCTAGTCAATCCACAAGCATATCTCATGGATGTTGAGTAGGGAATACCCCCCTTGGTTCTGCAGAGCCTAAAGAAGAAGAGGAGATATCTATAGAGTCTATCTCCTATACTGTTGGCCCCTGGCCCGAGAATCTTGTTGATCAATGATGGCTACCTTGTAGGGATAACTCAGAACAAGCATCCACTCTGGGAAAAACACCAACAAAACCTTCGAATTGTTGAACCGTTGGACTGTTGAACTGTTGAACCGTTGAACTGTTGAACTGTTGAACCTGTTGAACTATTAAACTATTGAACTGTTGAACCACACAAACTATTCAACAAGTTCAACACTCCCGATGGTTCATTACTTCTTCACTTATGTTCATCGGTCAACCCCAAACTTGTTTCACCGATAACCCGATCACTCCAATGATCCAAAAGAGCATTCGATGCCCGGCTCAATATCGGTAAGACTAAAACTATCGCTCTGAGGTTCAAATCTCCTACCGACGGCCACTGTCTCGCTGATGATGCCTTCACAAAACTGCAAGTTCTCAAATCGTCTAACTTCCAACCCATACCCTAGCACATGGAGATGCTAGGTCTCTACTGTACGGATGTTCCATTTCAATTCCTTGCACCGCCAACCTCAACACAAAACAAAAGAACAAAAATAAATATATATATATATATTGAAGCCATTCCATCAATCTCAACGAGAGTCAAACCAGTGGAATGCCTCAACAAGCCATTTTGTGACAAACCACAGGAAGGTAAAATCCACAACGAACAAATTATGAAAACTTCGAACACAAAAACAAATAGGAAAAACTAAACTGACAGAACAGAGTCTTATTCTTCTTCAGCACAGAATTGAACTTACACATCTGAATTCAGAACTGAACACAAATGTTCTGCTGCCAATTTATCCCAACACATTGGGTGATTAAACAGTTCAAGACAGTTGGGGAAGGCCAACCGCTTCATATCCCCAAACTGCTTTTATTACAACTGAACAAAACAAAAATTGAAAACGAACAACTGGTCCATTTGACCTTATCCAAATAAAAACAAAAGATTTGTTAGGTGTCCTTGCACCAATTTTACTTATTTTCCTTAAAACCCTAAGTCTTATAGTCAAGAGTTTACTGTATGTTCTATTTTGTTGTTGATTGTCTAGCCTAGGTTCCTGATTAGCTAAGTTATAACCTTATGTCTTTTATGTCGTGAGTTAACTGGCCCCTAGGTCTCGAGTTACCTATTCTAGCCCGTCAAGTCATATGCATTGCAAAGTCTTAGTCTTATATCCTTGTAAGGGTCTGAAAGTGCCACTTGGCAGGATATCGCAAGCCCACACAACGCTGAAGGTGATGTCATGTTTGCACCGCGAGGATGTGAGGTGAAGACAGATGTCAAGGACATACATCATGGGCTATGGCCATAATATCAATGATTAAATTGAATGAAGGATATGGTGCCAGGGGTCGAAGGATCGAGTGAAGTAGTGGGGCCGTAGATATTGAAGATCTAACGGTAGTGCATCCTCGTAGGAGAATCTTGTATGAGGGGAAGATCTCCGCGCTACTGTGAGATTTTGACACCTAGCTAACTCTTGGAAAGAAGAATAAGGTTTGCATAATGGATGCCCACATGGAATCCTTAGCGCACACCCACGAAGCCAAAAGGAGGTGATCTATTTTCTACTGCACCGCTGCGAAACGATGCCACGTGGCCACATAAAAGAAAAAAATTGAAAAGTCAGCAAGAAGGTGCATGTGAGATGGAGTAATTTGATTGGTCGCTAGGCTAGTTGCTTTTCACGTAAAGGCCTAGATTTCCAAATCTGGCGATTGATTCACGATTGTTGATCTCACAATATGAATTTTGCATCAACGGTTGGAATTCAAATTTTCTATGTATACGTATCACGAATTTGTAGTGATGGTTGAAAAGATGTACATTTGCCATTTATGCATTGAGCCCTTATCTGTAAGCTCAATTAAAGTTGAAGGTAAGGGTTTTCATAGCATTTTCATAAACATGAAGATGATTTCTACACAATGAGCAATTGGATGAGAAAATATTGTGATTTCAAGATTTTGCAACTAAAACCTATAAGTTATTCTTGCCTGTTGTGTCTATTTGAAGGTGAATTGCTAATTTGCTGCCTGGTAGAGGATATTTTGAGCATTCTTAGAAGAGAAAACCCTAGTCTAGTGAAGTGTTATTTCAAAAAATGAGTCAAACAAGTCAGCCTTCAACTTCTAATAGGAGTCTAGATGAGGATTTAATGAAACAATTTGCCTGGGTCTTCAAGAAGGCCAATGAATGCATATGGTCTAGGTGGGCCTAATGATAGACTGTTAGATTTGTGTTCTGGGTGTCGAGATGCTAAATTGCCTGTGTATTGGTGGACTCTATTTAAGCACTGGCATGATAGGAAGGAGTACAAAGCCCTGGTTTGTAATGCCTAGAATTTGGATGTGGCAAAGTTGATGTGCCCTAATGTATTTGTAAATCCTGACCTGGTAAGGGTTGTTGCACAGAGATATGATCCTGCTTCTAGGACTGTTAGAGCAGAGAATAATGAAGTCATGATTAGTACAACAAAGGCATTCATCACAAAGGTATTTGGCCTTAACCCTGCTGCAAACAAAAAGATTGATTTCAATGTCCTAAAAGATGAATACAAAAGAGCTTGGCATGCATACAGAGTATTCAAGTTGCCTAAGCACAGAGCAAGGGGAATTAATGGAAAGTTAATTAGAATATCAGATAGTGAAGAAGAATCTTTTGATGTTTCACAATTCATGCATTACTTTGTAAAGACTTACCACACTCTATGCCATGTATTGGGAAGAGATGCATTAGATAAGATCCCAGTTCCTATGATGTTAGATGCAAATGTACAAGATATTTCAACTACTGAAGCATTTGATTATGCAACATATATAGTAGACAAGATGAATGAGCAGTTATTGAAGATTAAGAACAATCTATATGTTGTAGATGCAAAGGTGGAATTTAAATGGTATTCAATTATGTGCCATATATTTTTATATGCTAGAACAGAGATGTGGCATTAGGATTTACATGTCAAAGAATTAGAATAGGATGGTACTCTTCTCCTTGTCTAATTATGGACTCATTTGTTAGATATGCACTGTGAAAATTTAGACTATGTGATTTTTGAAGAACATTTTGTGAGAAGGCTGCTGAAGTTTTTGGAGCCTGAAGATGAAAGGGTTCCAAGGGATGTATTAGATTTTCTGAGACCATTGGATAGAACCCCTAAACTAGGAATTCAACATAATTGGGGAGATTGGTTCCTGTACACCCGCACTACTTGCATTAGAGTTTATGGGAGCAAGGTTGCCCCACATATATTGCCAAAGTATGTGCCAAGGAGGATTGCATATTTGGAAATTATCTGGAAATTGAATGAATCGGATAAAAAACACCTAAGATTGCAGAAGAAAGGGTCATTTTCCCTACTGCCACCAAGTTTTTTGACTTCTGAGCTACAAATAAAGATGCTCTAGATCAAATTGATTTAGTTTTGGAAGGTTACAAGATGGGGTTTTAACACCCAAGGGTATTTGATCCAGAAGGTTTCATCAACAGGGTGAGACTTAATGTCAAAAGGCCACAATTCATCCATCAGGTCCTGTATGATTAGGATGTAGTAAGAAACTGTGCTACCATGGAGGAAATTCATATATTAAGGGAAAAGTGGAGAGCAGTGATGGAATGGGAAAGAATGAGAAAAAAATTGAATTCTACATATCTTGGGGCTTTTGTAGAGGAAAATGATCCAATAATAAGGATTCAGAAAATATTTGCCAATGTAGAGACTTTGATTGAAAATGCTCCTGTAGGTAAAGAGAGACCTACATATGATCCAAGGAGTACATTCAATCCATATAATAGAAGAAATGAGTCTCTTGATTCACCTCCAGCCAAAAAATTGAAAATCATTGACTTGGAGCATGAAGAAGAAATAGAGTTTGTGGACTTGGAGGAGGAAATTAATGAACAAGAACAAGGAATTTCTCAACAGGTGAATTCACCTAAGAGAAGAAGGCCTTATGCCTCTCTAGATAATAGGTTGGCAATGTCAGTTTCTAGTGACCATGTAGATACAGAGGACATCAGAGTGCTCGCTTGTGCACAATTTTTAGAAGATGATGCCTTTTGTCAATACCCTTGAATTTAAGGGGTATGTGTTGAAAGTGAAATGAAGAATTTTAGAAGAAAGTGGAAGAAGCAAAAAGAGGAGCTGATCCTGAGAAGTATGAAGAAATAACACACAAGGTGCTCAATGAATTGAGCCAGGATATCAATAGGATGACCCCTGATGAATGGAGAGCTTTAGTGGAAAAGAGTGGTCTGTTGTTACTTCCTCATTGGACTTTGGCAGATGCACTTGCATTTGATACTATCACAAAGATGGGCACATATACCTTTGATAATTAGATAGATAAAGCACTCTCTGGTGCAAGGTTCAATCCTGAATTTGAGACCTTGGCAATATGGGCATTGGCCCCAAACAATAAAAATCCAAGGATGGGTTTAGGTGAATTAACAAGAGATGTGATAATAAAAAGAGTATCAGATACTCCAACTCCTCAAGATGTAAGCTTGAGTATTCACACAACTCAATTTGCTGAGGTTGTCACCAATAAACTACAAAAGGACTATGATGAGCTTTTATTGAAATATGGACAAGCAATGTCAGAATTGAATAAGTATAAGGGGAAAATGTTGTTATCACCAGGTACTTCAATTCAGAACTTTTTAGTCCCTGTAGATGTTGCAGAAGCTTTCCCAATAGACAGAGAGACATTGCTCTCAGAGATTAAAGTGTTGAAGGAAGAAGTAAAAAGTTTGAAAGATGAGAAGAAGACCACTGTTAAGGAAATGGTTACAAAATTGATTAACCATAGGCTATATAAGATTACAGCCAGGGTTGATGATACATGGAAATCTTATTTAGGTTTGAGGACAACCCAAGACAAACATGAGAAGGATAAGGAAAGCTTGAAGGACATGATTAGCATATGGCTACCTAGAACTTGAGAAATAAGGGAAATTCATAGATGTTCAAGATTTGCCCCTAATGTTCCAGCAGAAATAAAATTAACCCTTGACATGTTTTTGTTAGAAGAGGTAGTGGCTTTCAAGCTAAAATTGGATAAAGTTTTGAAGGAGAAAAGACAATTAATTAAGAAGATAGATAAAAAGATTATGCCAAGCATATTGGAAAATGATGGACAAATAAAGAGTTTGGACAAACGGAAGGCTGATTTTGAAGATATAGCCAGCCAACTTGTATCTTCAAGTTGTGTAGATGGTGATCCAAATATGAAAATTTTAAGTTCTACACTTGATAAGCTACATGCATTGGAGTTGAATTTTGAGATATTTTGTAAGGAGTCAAAAATCTTATTGGATGCTAGGTATGCAGGGCATAATGAAAAAATAGCAAAATTGGTTCCTTTCCAATGGCCATCTAAGAAAGCATGTGCATCTTGGGTGGAGAAGTATGGATAAATGTGTCTAGGGTGAACAAAGATCTAATCATGTGATATGTCTTTTTCATCATTGGGATAAAACAATTCTAACAGTTTTTTGGCATCTCCAAGTTGAATTGTATTTTGTCTTTTTCTCTTTCATATGTAATTTGGATTAGCTTTCCAATTGAATACAGAGCAATTTATGAGAAGTTGTCCATATTCTGAGTAGTAAGTTTCAATTTCTTGCATGTTGAATGTACTTTCTCTATAAACATTATATGTACTTTGAATGTAATATATTATAATAATTATATAATAAATATATGATAATAATAGATTCTAAAGGTCAGTTCCTTGTTAAATGGCTTAATCTAACCTTGTCTACAGAAATGAGGTAGCAACAACTAAAACAAATGTTGAAAACAAAAGAAGCAATATACCAAGATTAAAATATATTATCCTTGAAGATTAAATTCAATAGTTAACAAAATAAACTACACACATCAATAGCAATGTAGGGAGTAATTAATCATCCAAAAGTAATAACAAAAATATGATAAAAACACAATTCTACAACTTCATATGTTAATTGAATAATAACTAATAGAATAGAATAAACACATTAATAATAATGTAGAAAGTAATTAATCATCAAAAAATAATTATAATAATAGGATAGAAACACATTTTTTGATTGGTAAACCGCACCATGTGTGGGAAATTATATTAATAAAAAAAAATTTACATTCGATTTGAGCCTAGAGGGCTCTTCGCAGATTAATACAAGAGCACTCATTGTGCCAAAAAACAAATATAGTACCAAGAAAATTCCCAAAATTAGCCCTCTAATCTACCATCCCAGGCACCAAAAACACATAGCACCAGCCACTAGCTCGAAAACTTGTGACCCTACCACTCCGAAAACTTGTGACCCTACCACTCCGGTCCCCAGTATGACCATTACCAAAAAAATGGCCCCGACACTGGGAGCTCAACCACTCCTACGGCCAGTAGAATTCCCCCGCACTCATAGTGGCTGCGAAGTGATCAATCTATACCAAAGTCTCCTCTCTGTCGATTCCAATTGCCCACCAAAGAAAGTCTCTCCCACAAGCCACCCAAAGCATGTGCCTTCCCAGTTGTTGCTCATTCATGTTTAGTAGGAACGACTGCCTAGCTATGCCCTCATCTTCCTCCTGTAGCTTCTCCAAGTCCCTCAGCCATGGGATCTCGACCCCTAATTCTACAAAAACTACCACATCTATGTCGTCCACAAGAATATCTGGAGTGAATACCTCTCATAGAATCACCAATGCATCCACCTTTGCCTCTCCCAGGGCAAACAAAGAAGCCAGAAAGTGCAAGGAAATGTCTGTATTTATCCTATATCTATCCTCTAAGACCAAGAAGTCTTTACCCAGGACCATCTTCACTGCCTTAATGAAGAGGTCGTTCTGCTCCTTACAAATGATCATTAATCTGTAATTTGTAATACGACCCAGAAAGGTGACTTGGCACTTATTGCAGTGGAGCCTTATCGAAGTCTCCATCCTATGTTTTGAACAAGCTAGAGGAGTGTCATTTTGTTGGAGACCTCTAGGATTTAAAGGAAGTTTGTTTATGAACATACACCTCAAGTGAAAGATGTATTTATTTGTTATCTAGATTTTTGTATCATCAATCTTTGGTTCGTGTTGTCATTAATAATTATAATTCATTATTCCTCATATTGGTAGGGTTGTCAGAAGCTCTTGCGGGAGAGCCATTTAATGCCTAGGAAAAGTACTGTTGGTTCAATAATTATTAACAATATATAACTATTATTATATTATATTGTATTATATAATATGATTAACATCATATCTTATTAATTTATATTATATATTGTATTAGTATTAGTATTGATATTAATATAATATATGATAAAATAACCACCACCAAGGGAATAAAATAACAACTTAAGTTGGGGAAACTGGCTACACAGGTCAACGATCAATTAGAAGGATAAACCCTAAATGCCTTAGACAACACCAGCTATAGTGTTTTTACTTGGAGATTTTACAGAGTGAATCATGATAACATAAAAACCATAAAATTTTGAATTGACATAACACATCCATTTATCTTTGCCCTTTTTATACATCGCTATACATGCCATTGAACTCATTTCTTTTTTCCATGTGATGAATGTTATTTACATTTTTAATATTGAAAATTTGAACCATCTATGATCTGTATACATTGCAATTTGCCATTAAACTCATGTTAATTTCAAACCATAATTACTTCTATATTTTTTATTAAAATTTAACATCACCCTTCAAAAATGATTAGGGAATTACATCGTACATGAACATCTAAGTTTCTAACCAACATCTAACAGTAACAGATGCAAAAAATACACACAGACTGTTACATCTAGAAGCCTTCACACAATACTATCATGGACTACGGAAACTCATGCTTACCATCTAACCAACCTCAAAGTTCCAAACAAAACTCCTATCCTTCGACCTTCAAACCCTGCTTTGATCCTCCAAAATCTTTTTGGTTCCTCTTTTTAACGACGCTTAATTAATATTTCATTATAGCCTATAATTATCCTATTAACAAGTGATAGCTTCGTTACAAATTCAATTATGTCCTCATTCACAATGATAGTCAATGATTTACTATAGAACCTTGCTTTATATGTACAAGAAACTACTAGGCATGGGTAACAATAAGGCCAGTCAAGGAGAATTAAATTGATTTTCTCGAGGTCACTGGCAATTGAGTTGCAATACCAATTCCACGCGTCAATTCAAATTTCTAGTTTCTCATACATGCATGCATGTGTGGGAGATTCAACCCACCACCCAGAATAGAATGCATCATTTGCAAATGTTAAAAGTGTCAATTCTTAACATGATTTATTCCACTTGACAAATGCTCGTATTTCTTCATTATGAGACATACAAAGCAATAACATCCTGCATAGCCACACATAAGAAAAATTTTCCATCATTCTTATTACTATTCTACATCTGTCAATTGAGAACTCTATCACACAGTTAAATTCAAAATCATGAATGATCAAAAAATAAGTACTTGGTAACTTACTTTCTTCACACAACTACTGCAATGAAAGCCATTACTTTTAACTTTTACATATATTGATTCTTCTACTATCTGAAACTTAGTAATGCAATATAAGGTTGAAACAATAAACACTATCATATATACATGACACGTACTGCCGTGATAAATGGGTAATAAATAACAAGCACCTCCATTTAATTGACTCTATTGTACCCTAGAAATTCACATTGGCTAATCTATGCGGTATGTCACTTGCCATTAATGAACTCAATTGGCATTGACTAATCTAGCTGGTTAAGTGGCGCTTTCAATGAAATCAATAGTACAACTCTAATTAATGATAGAGAAAATTGTTCCACTTGTAGTCTTGTAAATTGCTCCACTGTTTGGTGAACCATTGAACAAATGATGAACGGTTGTAGTTGAATTCCTGAAGGTAGATCTCCAACGGTACACATTACCAACAAAATCCTCCAAAAATTGGAATCAACTAGGAGCCGTTAGATATTAATAGATCAAAGGTTGAGATATATATAAAATATATAGTATATTTATATTGATTATTGTATAAAGGTCAAGGTGGCAATAGAGCACAAGCCCTCAACTGTAGAAAATTAGAAATTTGGGTGTGTTAGTACTTTGGCCCGAAATAGAACTTATGCCTCATTGACATGCGTGGCAGAAGTGACATATGTCCTTTTGTAATAAATAAGGAATGTCTTAAACACTTTTGTTTAATATAATATATTAATATGGGTTATTGATATAGATTACAATTGTTGACAACATTTTAATTCTTTGGTGTCATTATCTATTATTTTTAGATAATAACATAATTCTAAAACTCTTAAGTTTTATTGTTTTATGGTTAGATCGATTGGTTGACTCTGGAAGTATTAAAATTCAGAATATATGTAAAAAATAAGTTTAATCAAAATCATTCCTTGAATCCTTCAGAAAAGAGATTAACAATATGTGTAATTAATGAAATTAACGAATTAGAATTATAATCATCTCTCATTTTATTAAATCAAAAAACTTAACAACTATTACACAAAGATGACATCCCTTTATAATAAAGGTTACATGGCGAAAGAAGAAGCCCTCGGTCCCTCATTGGATAAATATTTCTAGTTGACAGAGAACTAAACACTGTATATTTCCCTCATATTTTCTTTACAACACAATGAAGAAGAAACCTTCTCTTGAGCCCTAGTCATTGGACCGGGAAGAATGTGTGAATGAAATTGGGAATAAAACTGGGGCTTTCGTCCAAATTTAAGAAGAAAAGATAACATGGTGAAAGAAGAATTTTTGAGATCAAAATTGGATCATTGTGTGTATTTCAAATTTGACAATGATCGCATTCTCATTATAGCATTGTATGTTGATGATATGTTACTAATTGGGAATGGTAAAGGTTTGATTTCTAATTTGAAGTCTCAGTTGTCAACATAGTTTGAAATGAAAAAATTAGGGGTAGCTAGGTACATTCTGGGGATGGAGATCAGAAGAGACAGAGCAAACAAAATTTTTTGGTTAGGCCAAAGTAAGTATGTTAACACTGTGTTGGAGAGATTCAGTATGGTGGATTGCAGATTGTTGACTATTCCTGTTATGATAGGGACAAAGTTATCTGTTGGTGATTGTCTAGAGTCTCCTTCTGAGATGGAGGATATGAGTAGCGTACCTTTATGCCATTGTCTATACAAGACCAGACATTGCCCAAGTAGTGGGAGTCCTTAGTTAGTTTATGGATAATCCTGGACGGGTACACTGGGATGCAGTGAAGATAGTGTTCAGATATTTGAGGGGTATTTCTGAGTATTCCCTATGTTATCATGGTTATCCTACAGGACCTCAACATTCTATGAGTATTCATGGATTTGTGGATACTGATTGGGCAGGTGACATTGACAACAAGAGATCCACTAGTGCTTACATGTTCACTATGTTTGGTGGAGCTATTAGTTGGATGAGTAAGCAACAACCTGTTGTTGCTTTGTCCATGACAAAAGCAGAGTACATGTCAGCTACTCATGCTTGTAAGGAAGCCATTTGGCTTAAGAGGTTGTGTTCAGATATTGGTTATGATGTAGGACATATTACTATCTGTTGTGATAGTCAGAGTGAGATTTTCTTAGCAAAGAATCCTACTTTCCATGCCAGAACAAAGCACATTGATGTTCAGTATCATTTTGTTTGTGATATAGTAGAAGATGGGAAGGTGATATTGGAGAAGGTTGACACTTTGAAGAATGTTGCAGATGCATTGATGAAACGTGTGGGCATAGATAAGTTCAGATGGTGTTTAGAGTCTATGGGACTCTTGGCCCCTAGTAGTGAAATCTTGTCATTCTATTGGCTCTTGCAAGGTGTTTGACAAGTGGGAGAATGTTGGGAATTAAGATGTCTCAACCTTTGCAAATTCCTAGCATATGATATTCATTTATGTATTTATTTATTGGCCTAATTTTTGTATTTACTTGCACATCCTATTTTGTCATTTAGTTTGAGGTGGCATTGTGACATGTCATCCTACTTGTAATATGACTTGGATGGTCAAGTCAACACATGTGGCACTAATATGCCATGTGTTAGCATCTTGTGGTATGACAAAGGAGTTATCTTGTATGACAGAATCTATGACAGAATCTATGACATGTAAGAGTCATGTATAGAGATTCCTATGACAAGTGAAGACAAGTGTCAGAGAGTATCTTTTCATGTGAGGAAGGCATCTTGGAGTGCCCAAGATTGACTATGACATGTTGTAAGAGGAATATGCTATATTTAGTCTTGTATGACGAATTCTCTTACAATAGTAAATGATGTTATGTTGGGAAGATTTTATGACAATTGTAAGATGCATAAGAGCATCTTTCATAGCCTATTCTTGGTTGGAGCGCTCCACATTGGGAAAGTCAAATCTGCATGTTATGATGGTTGAATGGAGGTTGCTTGTGTTATCCAAGTGTCCCAAGATGTTGAGTTTTGACCAAGAGGCCAAGTTGGACGCCCATCTCTAGAAGCTTCCTAAGATGGCCTTATAGACTCTATATATTGAGATACTTGATGTTGGAGTTGCATAGTGTTTTTATAGGTACTGTTATGCTACTGAAATTACTCTAGAAACAACAATTGAAGACTTCGAAAAGAACTTGCATTGCAAGTGTATTGTAAACATCATTAGTTTTGATAGTACATTGTGTAGGTTTTGGAGTGTGGGGTTTTTCACCTGAAAAGGTTTTCCCCACGTACATATTGTGTCACTTGCATTCTATGTGTTGTTGGCTGATTTATCTCTATGTTACATGCTTAACATAACTATAATTGTAAGGATCTTAAAATTTGCACCACATCCCCCTCATTAGATTGGTGTAGGAAATGTTTCTGCATACCTTACTTCCTTTCACTCCTCTATTTCCACAACCTTGGGCATGGATATAGAAATGACCTTCAGAGGTGTATCCCAAGGGGGTGATGGCCTAGTTGCAAGTGAAACATCTTCCATAGTGAATTCTTCTATAACATCCGACGATCCTGGCTATGCTAGCCTGGTCCCTATCACATGCCTTTTATGCACAAGGAAATCATCAAAATCTAGCTCATCCCTTTCTTTCATCTTTCTTTTCTTATCAAAGGTGATGGCCACTCCTTTGGATTTTAGTTCATTGATCTTCATGTTTAGCCAATTCTTGGTCATCCCTATCACTTTTGTTGTGATGACATCAATTGATGTCTCATCCTCTTTAGTCCAATTAGAGGGAGTCAATGCTTCATTGTATATTTTCCTTTCTTCATACTCAAGGTCCAGGATATCCTTTTCATCCACCTTGACCTGAGGTGGTACCTCTAGATATCCGAGGATCTTCATTTGATCAAGGGCCAGTCTTTGGTAGCCCCTTTTCCTTACTTCATATTCATCATCACAATCCACCTAGTAGTCTTCTAGGTGAGTGACATGCTTGTATTTCTTGTTGATAAATCTTTCTACTCTGTGATAGGGATCACAATCTCTTACCAAGGGGAATAATTGTAGATGCAACATTTTTAGGTCTCCCTTTGCCATCTTGGCATTGTCTATGGATCTAGTTAAAACCAATTGATATCCAACGAGAATTCTATGTATCCTCTACCATCCTTCCTCTTGGACACTTCAAATGTTGGGATGATCTGCCTAATCATCTCCATCAAAACTACCTTATCCGAAGGGTACCTAGGCAGCATGAAGGGATTTCCATTGAACCCTTCCATCTGAATGTATGTATAAGATGGGAACTGGATGAACCAAGCCCCATGATGATGTATCCTCTCTCATTCTCCTAATGACAACTGTTTACCTTTGTCTCCTTCCATGAGCCTGACCAGATGCATTATAAAACAATCATTTACCACCTTCTAATGTTGCATAGATTGTCTTCTCTCTAACTGACTGTAATGTTCACATGAGGTTTTCTCATGTGGCAATCTACCTAACTTCCTAACAGTTTGCATTCCATCAAAAGTGCCTTTGCATGCACATGTATAGACCAAATAGGAGGTCATGTAGAAAACTTTGTTTTTACTCTTCCTCCATCTAACCATTTGTTCATACATGGCATCATTGATTATCTTGGCCCATCGTACAGTCTGTTTCTTTTCTATTACCATACAGATTAGGCCATACATCCATGACTCAAAATTTCTAGAATTGGGCCTTCCACTCATCCTGCCGAGAAATACTATCATATATTGGGGTTCTGGAGAGAATTCATATTTATACAGATATTGAAGCATCTTGGCTACATCCTTCACTTTATTTCCAGGGTCTATCCATCCGAGGAAGATAACTTTCCTAAAATATTTCTGGTTTCCATCATACTCTGCAGCAAGTGCATCCAGATCAGGTACATATATCCCCCTAGGTGTAGGTAAATTGAAGGCTTTGGTGATGCCATCAACTAAGAGGTCGACATACACCCTTCCCTGGTGCTCAATCCTCCTAGTAACTACGTTGTAATGTTCTACACATTCAATCAATAATTCAAGGGCCTTTACAGCATAAGGAAATCCAGCCCCATAAAACATCCTGGTGGCCACTATATTCTTTAGAATAGGGTTGTCCTCTCTGCTCTGAATCTTTGATCTAAAGGCATCTAGATTTGTACTGCCACAATGAGTATCCTTTGCAAAACCATACTTGCTGCATACACTCTTAGCTTTTGGAAAGATGTCATCTTTGAATTCTACATCAGGTCTATCTATATGGGGCTACATCTTGACCTACAAGTTTAACATACCCACATCTTAACTAGGTCTTAGGTACCCCTAGGGTTAATATTTTCTAATTCTTATGAGTGGAAAAATAGATCATTCCCTAGGGGGAATATACAAGTAAAACGAATTAACTTTTAATTATCAAATTTCGGCATTTAACCCCATTTTACTTGTGTAAAACATGTATTATCATCATGAAAATGACAAGAGAATATTTTTTTGTCATATACATACCTACTTATCATGACCTTAACTTGGATGTGCAGGCGTATACCATAAATGTCATTCACAGGTGATCTTCTGGGTAATTGAGTTCCTCTTTGCAACTTTGCAAGAACAACCACTTATGGTTTTCAAGCTCTCTGTGCAAATTTTTACTCTTCGAATGCAACAATGTGAAGAATGGGAGAGTAATTGTTGTTTTAACTTAGTAAATCTTTTGATTTTAGGTCTTATTAATTGCTCCCGGGAGAATAGGTGGATTCTCTAAGTGTAAGTGCAGGAGATTGCTATAGGTGTCAATAGGCACACTTTCAAATTTAAAAGACAATGACTTTTCATCAGCATTAAATGTAAAAAGGCACATCTGAATACGTATATGGATCTTCGATTAATATTTCCATATGTATATACCCATGTGGATATGTCCATATGATGTTAGCAAGGGGGTCGGGTCAACCATCATTGATCGAAGGCAACCATCAGGTCCTAATTCGGTTGTAAAATATTCTAAGATCTGTAGGATATCCATGTGGACACATGGCACAAAATCATTGGTTAGGATAGGGATATGGATATTTGGGAAGTTATGGACATTAAGTAGTGCAAAATATCCATGAGATGAATGTCTATGTGATGTCATTAGGTTTGGAATTCTGTATTGGGGTGAGATGATGTGACGTCACTAGGACATGGATATTAGGAATAAGGTATGACTCTTTCAAAAAGATACTATCCATGTGAGTTAATATCTATATGGCGTCAGCTATTTACTTTAGCTACATACGAGTGTAGGTTGAATTATGTCATCAGGATCTGGACACTTCACAAGCTTAAAGGTATGGATATTAAGATGAGAGAAAAATATCCATGCATATGATGTCAGCAAGCTCTATGTATTACTTTAAGGCTAAACAAGATGACGCAACCCAAATATGGATATTAAGATGAGAAATATCTATATCAAAATATCTGGCATTAAATGTCCATATCCGCGGGGATTATGTTAAGTTGAAATTTGATGGGCTTTCACTTGGCTATGGATATCCATAGGGATATGGATATATGGAAGAGATGAAACGTCCATGTCCAAAATATCCATGTGGATGACATGCACCTACTTGGCCCACGTAAATTTGATGGGCTCGAAAGAAAAAAAAAATAATCCTTAGACATTTTGAGAACCCTTACTTTTATTCATCTTCCTCTATATTTGGTGACACAACATGATGTCATCAGGATATGGATGTTTCAATAATGATCAGGATGTTACATTGGTAATA
Organism: Cunninghamia lanceolata; assembly: GCA_027924645.1. Taxonomy (NCBI): domain Eukaryota; kingdom Viridiplantae; phylum Streptophyta; class Pinopsida; order Cupressales; family Cupressaceae; genus Cunninghamia; species Cunninghamia lanceolata. Next base: position 9,169,267 of record BSBN01000209.1, read on the forward strand.
TCCATATCCACGTTGACCAATCTTTGACCGACCATAACTTTCTTATTTTTTGAATTTTGACATGATCCAAAAGGCAAAGTTGCTCTAAATTTAGTTCCCCATCTAATGGAGACCTTATCTAAGGGATTTTTTGAACTTTACCTTTAACTTCATCAGGACATGACTTTTACCAAACCACCCAAAAGCAAGAAACACACAAGAAGAAACAAAAAGTTGGATCCCTGTTTTGCTGAGGCAAAATGGGGCATGTTGTGAAAACTCACAATAGGATGTAGACATTCCAGAGCATCAGGATGATGTGAGATAGGGGAAACATCAGGTGATGGACACATCCATATTGGATAATATTGTTATCATAGATGACCTTTTATAGCATACGTTTGGTATTGACTCCAAGGTAATTTTTTACAAGGTTCTGCAATTTAATATATTTGTATTTGAAATCTCTAATTAATTATATGAGTACATATTATAAGTCAAAAGTAATGTATGTAATTGTCTGCACTATGAAATTCTAGGGTCAAAGTATTCATCCTGCATCTGTAAGTCATCCAGTGTAGGGTTATGAGAGGAGGTCCAGTCAACATGTATGTAATTTATCACAAGATCGTAAATATAGTACATGTAACTTTTTGTCATATATCAATGGTAATCTTATTTAGTTACAATGTGATGATGAACAAGTGGATGTTGGAGCATCACCATCAGGATGATTTCCTTGGTCCCCATGCAGAGCCACTTTCACTGAGGTAAATTTTATCATTTATAATCATTATGCATTTAAATAATGTTATGTATCTATTTTGCTCAAATAAAATTGAACTCTATTTTCAAATGTTGAATATGCAGACTCGTCATCTTCGTTAGTTAGTGGAGGTGGGCATTGCTGTAGTTGTTTTGTCTGTAAATACTTTGACTGAGGTATGAGCTAGTAACATGTAAATGTCATTTTGTATTTCTTGTTTTATCTCACATCATTTAATGTACATAAATGATATTCAAATTTACTTAAATTTTCTTCTTCATGCTTCTCACAAGACATCACAACTCCTACCCGTCTAGCTACAGAAGAAGAGAGACAACAAATGATCGAGAGGGATCACCAGTTGGAAGTAAGTAATTGATTACTTTGTCATGTTATATATTTTGAATATTTTCTATATTAATGTGGATATTGTTTGATTGTATTAACATGTGGAACCTCAAAAATCTCTATTGAGGAGGTCTAGTCGATGGGCGATAGAGGATGAGTCATTGACTGGTTCACCATCTTCACAGCCTAGCAAGAGCCGTCGATTATTTGATAGTAGTCCATAGGAGATTTGATTTTGGGAAATCTTCTTACATGTGCCTATTTAGCTTTGTAAACATACTTTTGTATGTTATCGATGTATATCATTGTAAATGCCTATATGGATTTATTTGTACATGTCTATATGGCTTGATATATACACTATATGTTATTTTAATGACATTATGTATATATGAGATTATGTATATTTTCATGACATTATATTTTTAAGACATTATATATATATTTTCATGACATTATATATATGTTGACAGCATCCTTGCAAAATACATGTTGTGCATATCTTGCAAGCATTGCATTCCATGAGACTGCATTTCTTTGAGGTATCATGTCAAACGGTTCATGCTCCTTGTGTATGCTTCTGCACTTTGCATACATGTCTACAAGGGTAGCTACAAATACAACATCTGACAAAATTCCTATATCCTTTATGCTTTGATGGTTGTCCACACCCTGTTCTGAAGATCCCATTTTGGCATAGGCAAGGAAGATGTTGGATAAGGTTGTGGAATTGGCTTGACACCCTCCAATTGCATTTTCTTGAAAGTTTCTTTAAAGCCTTATCAAAAATCTATTTTGTGCATATCTTGCAATCATTGCATTCCATGAGACAACATTTCTTTGAGGCATCATGTGAAACAGTTCACGTGCATTGTCTATGCTTCCACACAAGTTGCATACATGTCTACAAGGACAGTTTGAAATACAACATCTAACAAAATTCCTATTTTCTTTATTCTTTCATGGTTATACATACCCTATTCTAAAGATCCTAATTTGACACAGTTAGAGATGATACTTGCAAAGGTTATGGAATTTGGTTTTACATGTTCCAATTGCATTTTCTTGAAAGTTTCTAAAGCCTTTTCAAAAAATCTATTTTGTACATATCTTGCAATCATTTCATTCCATGAGATGGCATCTCTTTGAGGTCTCATGCCAAATTAATCACATGCCTTGTCTATACTTCCACACTTTGCATACATGTCTACAAGGGCAACTACAAATACATTTGACAAAATTCCTATATCCTTTATGCTTTGATGGTTGTCCATATCCTGTTCTGAAGATCCCATTTTGGAATAGGCAAGGAGGATGTTAGATAAGGTTGTGGAATTTGGCTTGACACCTGCCAATTCCATTTTTTTGAAAGTTTATTTCAAGCCTTATCAAAAATCCATTTTGTGCATATCTTGCAATGATTGCATTCCATGAGAACATTCCTTTGAGGCATCATGTCAATAATTCACATGCATTATCTATGCTTCCACACAAGTTGCATACATGTCTATAAGGGTAGTTACAAATACAACATCTGACAAAATTCCTATGTCCATTATGCTTTCATGGTTGTCCATACCTTGTTCCAAAGATCCTAATTTGGCATAGGCAGGGAGGATGCTTGCAAAGGTTATAGAATTTGGTTTTACACATTCCAATTGCATTTGCTTGAAAGTTTATAGAGCCTTTTTAAAAAAAAACCATTTTATACATATCTTGCAATCATTGCATTCCATGAGATGACATCTCTTTGAGGTGTCATGCCAAACTATTCACATACCTTGTCTATGCTTCAACACTTTGCATACATGTCTACAAGGGAATCTACAAATACAACATCTGACAAAATTCCTATATCCTTTATGCTTTGATGGTTGTCCACAACCTGTTCCAAAGATCCCATTTTGGCATAGGCAAGGAGGATGTTGGATAAGGTTGTGGAATTTGTCTTGACACCCGCCAATTGTATTTTCTTGAAAGTTTCTTTCAAGCCTTATAAAAAATCCATTTTTTGCATATCTTACAATTATTGCATTCCATGGGACAACATTCCTTTAAGGCATCATGTCAAACAGTTCAAGTGCATTGTCTATGCTTCCACACAAGTTGCATACATGTCTACAAGCGAAGTTGCAAATACAACATCTGACAAAATTCCTATATCCTTTATTCTTTCATGGTTGTCCATACCCTATTCCAAATATCCTAATTTGGCATAGGTAGGGAGGATGCTTGCAAAGGTTATGGAATTTGGTTTTACATGTTCCAATTGCATTTGCTTGAAAGTTTCTAAAGCATTTTCAAAAAATCCATTTTGTGCATATCTTGCAATCATTGCATTCCATGAGATGGCATCTCTTTGAGGTGTCATGCCAAACTATTCACATGCCTTGTCTATGCTTCCACACTTTGCATACATGTCTACAAGGGCAGCTGCAAATACAACATCTGAAAAAATTCCTATATCCTTTATGATTTGATGGATGTCCACACCCTATTCTAAATATCCCATTTTTGCATAGGCAAGAAGGATGTTGGATAAGGTTGTGGAATTTGTCTTGACACCCACCAATTGCATTTTCTTGAAAGTTTCTTTCAAACCTTATCAAAAATCCATTTTGTACATATCTTGCAATCATTGCATTCCATGAGACAACATTTCTTTGAGGCATCATGTCAAACAATTCATGTGCATTGTCTATGCTTCCACACAAGCTGTATACATTTCTACAAGGGTAGTTGCAAATACAACATCTCACAAAATTCCTATATCCTTTATTCTTTCATGGTTGTCCATACCCTGTTCCAAAGATCCTAATTTGACACAGGTAGGAAGTGTTAGTGCCTGAATTGACTGGTAGTTTTTTGAAAAATTTTCATTCAGGCACTCTCCCTAAGTATCCAAAAAATGTTCTAAGTGATGGACCTCCTCAGCAGTTTTCAGCTGCATCATCATATTTTTCTTGAGGAGGAGGTCATCATCATCATGTTTGTTTCGATGATGGTCAGCATCATCATATTCTCCCTCGACCGGTTTCTCATTGTCATCATCATATTTCGCTGTCGGGTGATGTTTGGGTTTTACCCTGATGATGCTGACGAGCTACAGTGCGCCTTGGTTTGCTTGCGGGGGTGATTTCTCAAAGTATCCGGTGATCTTCCATTTATCACCTTGCGCCAACATGATGATGATGTTGCCCCGATGAGGTTGCTCGACCTAACTTGTTTTTTCCTAAGGGTCGTCGTCATCATCATCATATTTCCAGTTATCATCCTGCTGCTTGCGAGGGTCATCATATTTTCTGCCTTCATGATATTTCGCCGGGGTGATATTTCTATCATCGGGTGATCTTGGTTATGATCATCCTGATGATGATTGTTGAAGAGTTCTAAGTGCGACCCGATATTCACTAGGGTCATCATATTTTGAACGTCAGGATGATCTTAGTCAATATCATCCTGATGATGTTGTATCACCTCTTGTTCGTTGTTTTGCCATCCTGATGATGCTGACGTCATCCTTATATCAGGGTGATATCCAGTTCTCTGCCTATCTGCATCATGATATTCCCGAAGGAGGGGGTGATATTTTCATATCACCCGGATATATGTTTGTTCGAACATCATGATGATGTTGATATCAAGGAGATATCTGCCTGCTGGCTTCGCGCATTATCTACTGGGGGTGATCTTTTCAAGCAGCATCATCATATTCAGTTATCGCCCCGATCTTATAGTGGAGCTACAGTGCAACCTGATGTTTGAACGTCAGGAGGATATTTCCAAATATCCGGTTGTCTTCCGAATATCATGATGATGTTAATATGATGATGACGTCATCAAGATCCGGGGGGTCATATTTCTAACAACTGATCATCTTGAAGAGACCTCCTGATATTTGCAAACATGATGATGACGTCATCCGGATATGAGGAGGTGCGCAGTAGGCAGATATGATGATGACGTCAGCAGGATATGATGATGACGTCATCAGGATGTTCATCGGCCAGACTTATGTTATAAGCTCAGCAGGAGGATGTTCCTCCGAAGGATCAGGTTGTGCCGATTATCATGAAGGTTATATTTCAAATATCATGATGACGTCAAGGTGATATTTCGAACAACAGGATATCATGCTGTTGGGGGATGATGATGATGAAGTCTATACTAGTGTCGTCAGGAGCAAAAGCACCGACATGATATATGCTCATGACCTAGTATATAAAGTGTTATTGAGGTCATCGCGGGGTGCATGTGGGATATTGGTATCCTGCATTTTCAAAACATCATGATGATGAATCTCGGCGGGAAAAGCTTGCGATAGTCTGTATGATGATCTTCCCAAGGCCGCGGGTTGGTGCGCCATCAATGGCGATTGTTGCAGAGGTATGGGCGATGGCGTGGACGGATGTAGTACCTGACTGAAGATGTACATCAGCGGATGGTGGCGCAGGGCTCGAGAATCTTCCTGTCTCCTCCCCTACCTGCTGCATTCAAGTTTGGGCGCCAATCCGGTTGTGTTTGAGCGCCATTTTCATGATACTGTGTATCTGGCAAAATTTTGGTCAACATTGTAATTAATTGCTGAGCACCTACCTGGCTGATATAAGCAGGTTGTGTTGCTCATTTGAAAGGTTGTTGAAAGTTGTGGATTTTTGGCTCTGTAATCCAAAACCAGATGATCTGGTTGCTCTGTACAGCTTGATCTTGTGAGTTTATGTATCTCCTGTTGTAGGACTTGGCATGAATCCACTGGTTTCATGGTTGATCTCATATGAGTAATGCTATCTTAGCATGTGTTGTGTTAATTCTGTCTCCAGTATTGCATGTATTCTTCTTCTGGATCTGGATATTTGTGTGATGTTTAGATTCTAGAGCATAGAATTCCTATGTTGAATGTCTGATCTTTTAACCTCTGCTCAAGGGGCAGATTAAACTATTTTCAGGTTGAACATTGGGAAGGGTATACTGCAGTAGGGATGCCATAAGTAGAGATAGCTCAACACTCTTCATTGGGAGATATCTGTAAGGCAGATATCATGTGTATCCCCCTGAAATCCAGTTTTAGCTATTCATGCTGATCATTCACAGGTGTATGTCTACCGACTCCAAGCCCTGGATAGGCACCAATCATGCTGTGTTCTTGTGTTATACACCATGTCCAGCTTTGCATCCAAATTCGTATCAAAACACTTCATACCTCCACCTGTTAGTTGTAGGAGTAGGATTAGGAACCCCCTGCATACTCTCATACTCAACCAGACATCATGTCCAAGAATGTTGCCAGCCTTGTGATCTATCATGCAGATCTTGGTCCATACATGAGAGTATTCTGCCTGTTGCTGTCAAGTTAGATCCTTCTATCTTTGAGCTAGTCAAGGTTACATCTTGAGTTATAGGGATACCCCCCTTAGTGCGGCAGAACCAGAAGTGAAGGGGAGGAGCTCACGCAACCTCCTGTATTCAGTTGGCCTGAATCTGCCTGTGCATTAGAAGTGGCAAATCCTAATGCTGATTTAGAAGAAATGTCAACAAAATGGCGACTCCGCTGGGGATGTTAATGTAAAGTGATATCTTGTAGTCTCTGGTGAAGTGATGCTCTGCTGGTGGAATGAACCTGGAAAAGTAGCTTTCAGCTGCTGTAAATTTTGTCCTCTCTGGAGAGGTGGCGACTCTACAACAAAGATCCCAATGCACATGAAAGATGGATGTATGTGATGTGACAAAAAAGATGTACATATTTCTGCATCTGTATGAGAAAAGGTACCTTGTTCCTTCCCCTTTTATTTGCTATTTTACTGCATAGGTTAGATGCCAGGGGAAGCCTTAGGTCTTAGACAGACAAAGGGATGTCTGAGAGTAAAATTTTTATGAATCCAAGTATGAGTTATCCCACACTCAGTGGTAAAATGTTGGATAAAGGAATAGAAGAAATAAGAAATAGGTTGATATTCTTAGAGGTTGAGCAGGCCCAGTTAAGAAGCAGTAACCCTGTTGTGTCTGCCAGTCAGAAGGCTAAACCTCCTGTCAGCCCTTTTGATCCTTTGTATGACCAACTGGATTTGTCATGGGTGGATTATGAAGTAGAAATTATGCCTGCTAGGATATACTGTCAGATGCCTAGATTTAGTGGTCACAATGTATGTGATGGGAATGCACATATCCAAAATTTTCAAAGTTTTATGGGAAAATATTCATTCAGAGATGAGGATATGTGGATGAGGTTTCTTGTTAGGTCCTTTGATGCAAAAGCAAAAGACTGGTATTTGAGCTTTCCAAAGAAATCCTTTGCCTGTTGGGATGAGCTTGCTGACTGTTTCAAGGAAGAATTTACAAAAGAACCGGCTGATCTTGTTGCGAAATTGATGAGAATTAGAAAACAAGATGAAGAGCCATGTGTTGATTTCAGTCATAGGTTTGCAGTAGCCCTTTCACATGTCCCTGAAAGTTTCAGACCTGATATTTCAGCCTGTGTTGGCATATTCTTTGAAGCTTTTGAGGAGGGCTCTAGTGCATTACTGAGGGATTTCAAGGTGACAAGTATGCAGATGGCATACAAATTTTTAGAAAATGTAGAAGAAATGAGAAATGTGCACCTGCTGAAACCCCTGTCCCCAGGCCTTGGTGTGAATAATTGTTGTGAAGCTGCAAATGACCAAATGATTATGGCATCAGGTGCAGATAAAATTGAATATAAAAGCATAGAGGTTGAGACTGTTGTATTTGAACATAATGCTAACAATACTGCTCAACTAGATTGTTCACCAGTTGAGGATGCCAGTGAAAGGACTAATGAGGATTCCCATTGCAATGATGAGGCAGCTGATCATGAAAACAATAACGAGGTTGTGGACAGCAATGAGCAATTTTTAGAATGGACCTGTGGAGACAATTGTGAGTATTGTACTCAAGACAGAGAAGATATAAGCAAACAGAGAAGCAGTCCTATGTGTGGCCCATTGCCTACCTTTCAAACACATGGAGATCATGAAGAGCAGTCAGAAATTGAAATAAGTGCTAGTTCAGAGCATGATTGTCTTTCATTTGATGGCTGTTTTGCTTATGACACACAGGCTGATACTCCTCCACAAAGTGAATCCATCGGTGATGAAGAGGTGTGCTCTGCTGCCCATGAACAAATGGCATACTATGATGAAACTGATGCACCTGGGTCACCCATTTATGACACATATGGTGAAGAGGATCTGTCTGAGTGTGGTGGGGATCTAGACATTATTTTTGACTTGGATTCTGTTTCTCATCCTGATGAAGGAGGAAACAACATACATCAGGTAAGTGACTGTGAAAATGTGCCTGATTTGAAAGAGATGCCAGAGCCTGATCTTTTCCAGCCTGGTGTACCAGATGGTTGTGTACATGATGTGCACAATTGTGATTTTGAAAGCTTTTCTTTTGATGAGCCAGCATACAATACAATGAGCCTTGATCTCCCTAGTTTTGTGGTGGACTCCGAGTGTTTCCTATTTGCAGTCCAGCTAGGAGATCATGTTGCAATGCATGATGATGATATAGGTGATAAGTGCTATATGCCATATGAACATGCATTGTTTGATACATTCTGCACCCACATGTCACATGATGCTGAGGGTTATCTGCACAAGGGTGATAATGACAAGCCAAATCAGAAGGTTGAATGTGTAGATGACAAGATTTGTTTGTGGGTAGGTCTTCGTAGTATCTCCAAGCTTGACCCAGTGCATGCAGATGAAAACAAGATATTTGACAAAGGGAGATACATGTTTTTCTTTTCTTGGTGGCCTTAGGCCATCAAGTGTGTTTGGTGATGCAGGTATTTGACTCTGTGCCCAATGGATAAGGGACTGGTCTGCATCCCAGAGATCTGGGGTTCTCGCTGCAGTCTTGCACCTGCACGTCCCCAGACAGAGCCACTGTTAGTGCCTGAATTGACTGGTAGTTTTTTGAAAAATTTTCATTCAGGCACTCTCCCTAAGTATCCAAAAAATGTTCTAAGTGATGGACCTCCTCAGCAGTTTTCAGCTGCATCATCATATTTTTCTTGAGGAGGAGGTCATCATCATCATGTTTGTTTCGATGATGGTCAGCATCATCATATTCTCCCTCGACCGGTTTCTCATTGTCATCATCATATTTCGCTGTCGGGTGATGTTTGGGTTTTACCCTGATGATGCTGACGAGCTACAGTGCGCCTTGGTTTGCTTGCGGGGGTGATTTCTCAAAATATCCGGTGATCTTCCATTTATCACCTTGCGCCAACATGATGATGATGTTGCCCCGATGAGGTTGCTCGACCTAACTTGTTTTTTCCTAAGGGTCGTCGTCATCATCATCATATTTCCAGTTATCATCCTGCTGCTTGCGAGGGTCATCATATTTTCTGCCTTCATGATATTTCGCCGGGGTGATATTTCTATCATCGGGTGATCTTGGTTATGATCATCCTGATGATGATTGTTGAAGAGTTCTAAGTGCGACCCGATATTCACTAGGGTCATCATATTTTGAACGTCAGGATGATCTTAGTCAATATCATCCTGATGATGTTGTATCACCTCTTGTTCGTTGTTTTGCCATCCTGATGATGCTGACGTCATCCTTATATCAGGGTGATATCCGGTTCTCTGCCTATCTGCATCATGATATTCCCGAAGGAGGGGGTGATATTTTCATATCACCCGGATATATGTTTGTTCGAACATCATGATGATGTTGATATCAAGGAGATATCCGCCTGCTGGCTTCGCGCATTATCTACTGGGGGTGATCTTTTCAAGCAGCATCATCATATTCAGTTATCGCCCCGATCTTATAGTGGAGCTACAGTGCAACCTGATGTTTGCACGTCAAGAGGATATTTCCAAATATCCGGTTGTCTTCCGAATATCATGATGATGTTAATATGATGATGACGTCATCAAGATCCGGGGGGTCATATTTCTAACAACTGATCATCTTGAAGAGACCTCCTGATATTTGCAAACATGATGATGACGTCATCCGGATATGAGGAGGTGCGCAGTAGGCAGATATGATGATGACGTCAGCAGGATATGATGATGACGTCATCAGGATGTTCATCGGCCAGACTTATGTTATAAGCTCAGCAGGAGGATGTTCCTCCGAAGGATCAGGTTGTGCCGATTATCATGAAGGTTATATTTCAAATATCATGATGACGTCAGGGTGATATTTCGAACAACAGGATATCATGCTGCTGGGGGATGATGATGATGAAGTCTATACTAGTGTCGTCAGGAGCAAAAGCACCGACATGATATATGCTCATGACCTAGTATATAAAGTGTTATTGAGGTCATCGCGGGGTGCATGTGGGATATTGGTATCCTGCATTTTCAAAACATCATGATGATGAATCTCGGCAGGAAAAGCTTGCGATAGTCTGTATGATGATCTTCCCAAGGCCGCGGGTTGGTGCGCCATCAATGGCGATTGTTGCAAAGGTATGGGCGATGGCGTGGACGGATGTAGTACCTGACTGAAGATGTACATCAGCGGATGGTGGCGCAGGGCTCGAGAATCTTCCTGTCTCCTCCCCTACCTGCTGCATTCAAGTTTGGGCGCCAATCCGGTTGTGTTTGAGCGCCATTTTCATGATACTGTGTATCTGGCGAAATTTTGGTCAACATTGTAATTAATTGCTGAGCACCTACCTGGCTGATATAAGCAGGTTGTGTTGCTCATTTGAAAGGTTGTTGAAAGTTGTGGATTTTTGGCTCTGTAATCCAAAACCAGATGATCTGGTTGCTCTGTACAGCTTGATCTTGTGAGTTTATGTATCTCCTGTTGTAGGACTTGGCATGAATCCACTGGTTTCATGGTTGATCTCATATGAGTAATGCTATCTTAGCATGTGTTGTGTTAATTCTGTCTCCAGTATTGCATGTATTCTTCTTCTGGATCTGGATATTTGTGTGATGTTTAGATTCTAGAGCATAGAATTCCTATGTTGAATGTCTGATCTTTTAACCTCTGCTCAAGGGGCAGATTAAACTGTTTTCAGGTTGAACATTGGGAAGGGTATACTGCAGTAGGGATGCCATAAGTAGAGATAGCTCAACACTCTTCATTGGGAGATATCTGTAAGGCAGATATCATGTGTATCCCCCTGAAATCCAGTTTTAGCTATTCATGCTGATCATTCACAGGTGTATGTCTACCGACTCCAAGCCCTGGATAGGCACCAATCATGCTGTGTTCTTGTGTTATACACCATGTCCAGCTTTGCATCCAAATTTGTATCAAAACACTTCATACCTCCACCTGTTAGTTGTAGGAGTAGGATTAGGAACCCCCTGCATACTCTCATACTCAACCAGACATCATGTCCAAGAATGTTGCCAGCCTTGTGATCTATCATGCAGATCTTGGTCCATACATGAGAGTATTCTGCCTGTTGCTGTCAAGTTAGATCCTTCTATCTTTGAGCTAGTCAAGGTTACATCTTGAGTTATAGGGATACCCCCCTTGGTGCGGCAGAACCAGAAGTGAAGGGGAGGAGCTCACGCAACCTCCTGTATTCAGTTGGCCTGAATCTGCCTGTGCATTAGAAGTGGCAAATCCTAATGCTGATTCAGAAGAAATGTCAACAGGAAGGATGCTTGCAAAGGTTATGGAATTTGGTTTTACACGTTCCAATTGCATTTGCTTGAAAGTTTATAAAGCCTTTTAAAAAATATATATTTTTTGCATATCATGCAATCATTGCATTCCATGAGATGACATCTCTTTGAGGAGTCATGCTAAACTGTTCATATACCTTGTCTATGCTTCCAGACTTTGCATACATGTCTACAAGGGTAGCTACAAATACAACATCTAACAAAGTTCCTATGTCCTTTATGCTTTGATGGTTGTCCACACCCTGTTTTGAAGATCCCATTTGGCATAGGCAAGGAGGATGGTGGATAAGGTTGTGGAATTCAACTTGACACCCGCCAATTGCATTTTCTTGAAAGTTTCTTTCAAGCCTTATCAAAAATACATTTTGTGCATATCTTGTGGTGCAGGAGCACCTACCTGACAGCTGGCCTCCATGAGGTAGTTAGTTTGTTTTAGGTCTTGTTAATGTTTCCAAGAAGGTCTTATAAGACCAATGCATGTAATAAGGTCATGTTGACCATACTTTGCTATTCTTAGCTATGTTGTTAGGACAGCTGTTATGCTGTAGGTCCGGTTGGATCTCCTAGCCGCCTGGAGAGATTTCCCAGCCGCTTGGAGTCGGGTCAGTAGTACTCGCAGGAGAGCCTATTTATACAGGCGGATCGGTTAGTATTGCATATCATCGATCAAAGATCAGACATTGCATTGGAGAGGAGAGTGAGACAGTATATTGTATTGCATCTTTTGAAATCAATAAAGATCCTGTTTGTGTTCATCCTCTATTGAATTCCCTTGTGTGATCGATTTGCTGTTTTGGTGGGTACATGGATTCGCTGATCCATTCCACCGGTTGATTCGTCGAATCGGTGGAATGGCTGTGTATAGTAGTTTAGGAGGTAGTTTGTTTTTTCTATTTGTTCGCATGCAGGTGTGCAGGATCGCAGTCAAGAGGTGTTGAGAACCCTAGCATGGGTATGTGCTAGGTCGAGCTGATAGTTAGAGTCTGGAAGATCACCCTGAAAGTGGATCGGGTCGTCCCAAGAGGTTCGGCGGATCAAAATTCGCTAAGGCTGGAAAATTCGTCACAACGGCATCATCAGGATATTTCTGGGTATATCCTGCAGTTACTTCGGGCGTCATCCGAGTAAGGGAGGTGAGCATGATGCAGTCGATTGCATAAGGTGAATGTGCATTGGGGTGATCATCATCAGGTGTTGCCGAGGAGGAGCGTATCGACATAAGGTAGAAGATCGGGTTGACAATTCCTTCGCGGGCCGATAAGGTTAAGTTTGGCCGACAGCAGGATATTGAAGGAGTTGCATATGACGTCATCGTCATCAGGATATACGTCATCAGGATATCGGGGCAGCAGGATATTGAGGAGCTGCATGTGACGTCATCGTCATCAGGATAATCGTCATCAGGATATCGGGGTGACGTAAGCATCGAAGGAGAGGTGCGTGAAGTTGAAGTATCATCATCAGGATATATGGGAGGAACTGGATGTTCTATATCCTGCTGATGAACATGATGTTGAACATCATGATGCTGAAGATAGTGAAGGTAGAGGTTGTCGGTAAGGTGAATAGTGAACGTCAGGAGGATGTTTGCGCTTGCCGGATATGATGATGCTGCTGACAGGCGAAGGGATGAAGGCTTGTCTGCAGGAGGATATCGGTCGGCAGAGTAAATATGATGATGCTGACAGTGTAAAGGGAAATATGATGATGATGATGAAGAATTGCAGACATCCATGCTATATGTCAAGGTTATAGTGTGGATGCCTCTGTATCATAGTGGTATCAGAGCTCAGTAAAAGGTCTGGGCTGTTGTGTGTTGATTCTGTCACCGAAAGGGCAGAAGTAGAGTTGATTCTGTCACCGAAAGGGCAGAGGTAGAGTTGGTTCTGTCACCGAAAGGATAGAGGTAGAGGAGTGAGAGGTTGACAAAATGCCTCCGAAAGGTAGTAGTACTGCAAGGGAATTGCAGGAGATGAAGGAAAAACATGCCAGAGAAATGAGGAAGATGAAGGAGCTTGCTGAAGCACTTCAAGCCAGGCTTGTAGCCCTGGAAAAGAACAAAAAGAGGGAAGTGGAAGACAGTGAGTCTGAAGAAGATGAAGATGTTGTTGAAGAGTATGAAGAGGTAGCTGAAGGTCTGGATGCTGAAGACCAGAGATTTGCAAAACTGTTAAAGGCAGTGCAGAGTGATAAACCTAAGGTAAAGGTTGATGTTTCCAAGTATAATGGAAGTTTGAATGAAGATGAGTTACTGGATTGGATTGTTGCACTTGATAATCATTTTGAATGTGAAGATGTTGTTGAGGATCAGAAGGTAAAGATTGCAAAGACCAAGTTAGGAGGTCATGCTTTGGTATGGTGGGATTATGTACAATCCGAGAGAAGGAAACAAGGGAAGTCAAAGATCACTTCATGGGATAAGATGGTAGCAAGGATAAAAGGTAAATTCTTGCCTAGAGATTATGAAATTCAGATGTTTAAGAAGCTGCAATTTTTAAGGCAGAAGGAAATGGATGTGAAGGCATATACTGAGGAGTTTTATAAGTTGAGTATGAGATCTGGTCATCATGAGAATGAGGTAGAAAAGGTGGCTAGGTACTTGGCTGGTTTGAGATTGAACATACAGGATGAGTTAGTTTTAGCTAACCCTAAGAATGTGGAAGATTGTTACCAAATGGCAATCAGGATTGAAGAAAAGATGAATAGGAGACAAGATAAGTCCATGAGAGGAAGAGGCAGCAATATGAGGGGAAGAGGATTAGTCCCTACAACAAGGCAAACCAATGAGGGTCAAGAAGACACTGGTAAAGGACAGGGACAGTCTGATTTCAGGGGTGGATGGAAAGGTAATAGAGGCAGGTTTGGAAGTGGTAGAGGTTCTACTACATTTTCAGGAAAATGTTACACCTGTGGTGAGTTTGGTCATCCATCTTTCAAATGTCCAGAAAGCAAAGGTTCATCATCCAGAGATGATAGAATGAATGACAAGAGAGTACAACTTGTGCAAGAAGAGAAAGTAGAGCAAACAGATAGAGCTTCTGAATGTTATGGATATCTTGAGGAGGGAGAAGCATTGATGCTGAGGAGAATTAGTTTGCAGGCATCAAGGGATATGATGCAAAGAAGAGCTCTTTTCAAGACCACATGCAAGAGCAAAGGTAAAGTATGTAAGGTTGTCATTGATACTGGTTCAACAGACAACATGGTATCTCAGGAAATGGTGGATAAACTGCATTTGGAAAGGATTCCACATCAAAACCCTTACAAGGCATCTTGGGTGAGTGATAGTCAATCACTTTTTGTCTATGAACAGGCATATGTGGATTTTCAGATTGGAGCATATCAGGATAGAGTTTTGTGTGACATTTTGCCCATGGAATGTTGTCACCTACTGTTGGGTAGACCATGGCAATTTGATAGGAGGGTACTGTATGATGGGTATGCTAATACCTACACCATCAAGAAAGATGGAAAGATTATTA
The DNA here is from genome assembly GCA_027924645.1 of Cunninghamia lanceolata. Lineage (NCBI taxonomy): Eukaryota > Viridiplantae > Streptophyta > Pinopsida > Cupressales > Cupressaceae > Cunninghamia > Cunninghamia lanceolata. The sequence goes on from BSBN01000209.1 coordinate 9,184,482, forward strand.
AGTTGATGCCATTGCAGGCAAATGCTGCAGCACAGAGGGTAGCCCAAATCATTTTAATGGGAAAGAAGGAATTTGTGCAGAAGCCTATAGGAGCAGGCATAAAGGCAGTTGAGGACACTGCAGGGAAAGGAGTTGTTAAGGACAACAGGTTGAAGAAAGTTTCAGTTTTGATTGACAGAGGTCAGCAGTAGGTTCAGAAACAGGTTTGCAAACATCAACCAGTTGAGAGGAATGACAGGGATGTTGTCTTAGTTGGGACTATTGGTTGTCCTATAAAGGTTGAAAGAAAGACAGAGTTGAACATTGCAGAAGTTCAAGAGGCAGTTCAGACAGAGGTTCTGGTCAGACAACCTGACAAACACAGGGTATGTGAGAGAAGGGCCTACATTGACAGGCATGAGGGTTTACTTGCAAGACAGCAAGTTACAGTTCAGAAGTCTTGGAGAAGCCAAGAGACAGCAGAGGATAAAGCTGGAACAGGGCAGAACACTGCAAAGGCAAAGTGTAAAGGTGGAGGACTTCCACATCCTAAACTCATGGGACATGAGTTCTTTTCTGTTGGGGAGTATGGTGCAGGAGCACCTACCTGACAGCTGGCCTCCATGAGGCAGTTAGTTTGTTTTAGGTCTTGTTAATGTTTCCAAGAAGGTCTTATAAGACCAATGCATGTAATAAGGTCATGTTGACCATACTTTGCTATTTTTAGCTATGTTGTTAGGACAGCTGTTATGCTGTAGGTCCGGTTGGATCTCCCAACCGCCTAGAGAGATTTCCCAGCCACTTGGAGTCGGGTCAGTAGTACTCGCAGGAGAGCCTATTTATACAGGCGGATCGGTTGGTATTGCATATCATCGATCAAAGATCAGACATTGCATTGGAGAGGAGAGTGAGACAATATATTGTATTGCATCTTTTGAAATCAATAAAGATCCTGTTTGTGTTCATCCTCTGTTGAATTCCCTTGTGTGATCGATTTGCTGTTTTGGTGGGTACATGGATTCGCTGATCCATTCCACTGGTTGATTCGTCGAATCGGTGGAATGGCTGTGTATAGTAGTTTAGGAGGTAGTTTGTTTTTTCTGTTTGTTCGCATGCAGGTGTGCAGGATCGCAGTCGAGAGGTGTTGAGAACCCTAGCATGGGTATGTGCTAGGTCGAGCTGATAGTTAGAGTCTGGAAGATCACCCTGAAAGTGGATTGGGTCGTCCCAAGAGGTTCGGCGGATCGAAATTCGCTAAGGCTGGAAAATTCGTCGCAACGGCATCATCAGGATATTTCTGGGTATATCCTGCAGCTACTTCGGGTGTCATCCGAGTAAGGGAGGTGAGCATGATGCAGTCGATTGCATAAGGTGAATGTGCATTGGGGTGATCATCATCAGGTGTTGCCGAGGAGGAGCGTATCGGCATAAGGTAGAAGATCGGGTTGACAATTCCTTCACAGGCTGATAAGGTTAAGTTTGGCCGACAGCAGGATATTGAAGGAGTTGCATATGACGTCATCGTCATCAGGATATACGTCATCAGGATATCGGGGCAGCAGGATATTGAGGAGCTGCATGTGACGTCATCGTCATCAGGATATCGGGGTGACGTAAGCATCGAAGGAGAGGTGCGTGAAGTTGAAGTATCATCATCAGGATATATGGGAGGAACCGGATGTTCTATATCCTGCTGATGAACATGATGTTGAACATCATGATGCTGAAGATAGTGAAGGTAGAGGTTGTCGGTAAGGTGAACAGTGAACGTCAGGAGGATGTTTGCGCTTGCCAGATATGATGATGCTGCTGACAGGCGAAGGGATGAAGGCTTGTCTGCAGGAGGATATCGGTTGGCAGAGTAAATATGATGATGCTGACAGTGTAAAGGGAAATATGATGATGATGATGAAGAATTGCGGACATCCATGCTATATGTCAAGGTTATAGTGTGGATGCCTCTGCATCATCTTGCAATCATTGCATTCCATGAGACAACATTCCTTTGAGGAATCATGTCAAGCATTTCATGTGCATTATCTATGCTTCCACACAAGTTGCATACATGTCTACAAGGGCAGTTGCAAATACAACATCTGACAAAGATCCTATTTCCTTTATTCTTTCATGGCTGTCCATACCTTGTTCCAAAGATCCTAATTTGGCACAGGCAAGGAGGATGCTTGCAAAGGTTATGGAATTTAGTTTTACATGTTCCAATTGCATTTCCTTGAAAGTTTCTAAAGCCTTTTCAAAAAATCCATTATCTACATATCGTGCAATCATTGCATTCCATGAGATGACATCTCTTTGAGGTGTCATGCCAAACTGTTCACATGGCTTGTCTATGCTTCCACACTTTGCATACATGTCTACAAGGGCAGCTACAAATACAACATTTGACAAAATTGATATATCCTTTATGCTTTGATGGTTGTCCACACCCTATTCTGAAGATCCCATTTTGGTATAGGCAAGGAGGATGTTGGATAAGGTTGTGGAATTTGGCTTGACACCTGCCAATTGTATTTTCTTGAAAGTTTCTTTCTAGACTTATCAAAAAATCCATTTTGTGCATATCTTGCAATTATTGCATTCCATGAGACAACATTCCTTTGAGGCATCATGTCAAATAGGTCACGTGCATTGTCTATGCTTCCACACAAGTTGCATACATGTCTACAAGGGCAATTGCAAATACAACATCTAACAAAATCCTTATATCCTTTATTCTTTCATGGTTGTCCATACCCTGTTCCAAAGATCCTAATTTGGCACAGGCAGGGAGGATGCTTGCAAAGGTTATGGAATTTGGTTTTACACATTCCAATTGTATTTTCTTGAAAGTTTCTAAATCCTTTTCAAAAAAAAATATTTTCTACATATTATGCAATCATTTCATTCCATGAGATGGCATCTCTTTGAGGTGTCATGCCAAACTATTTACATGTCTTGTCTATGCTTCCACACTTTGCATACATGTCTACAAGGGCAACTGCAAATACAACATCTAACAAAATTCCTATATCCTTTATGGTTTTATGGTTGTCCATACCCTATTCCAAAGATCCAATTTTGGCATAGGCAAGGAGGATGGTGGATAAGGTTTTGAAATTTGCATTTACACCAGCCAATTGCATTTGCTTGAAAGTTTCTTTCAAGCCTTATAAAAAAATCCATTTTGTGCACATCTTGCAATCATTGCATTCCTTTATTTATTATGTGCATAACATTCCTTCATTTGTGATATGCATAACATGCTATAATTGTACATGCTTACAACAAGTAATTCATGCTACAATAAAGCACAACATGATGAAATAAGAAGATGCATATTTACAACACTTGAGAATATGTAGTAGTGTTGCTCATGTCATCAATACATGTTATATCCCTTACTTTCTCATGCAAATGGATAAACTATGTTTTCATCTTCACATACATGGATTACAACATGTGACAATAAACCACTACAAGTTGTATATGTGCTTAACAACAAGTATACATGTGATACAACACCCCAAAACATGCATTGAATTAGGTGATTGGTTATTTTATTAGTGGTGGTGTTCATTTTGGACATAAAATAATAATCGTTATTTTTATACAAATTATTCATGGAACTTGTAATTTGCAATCTTATTCTTTATGCCTATTCCTTTTGTAATTTCAAACAAAATATGGAATTCTTACCCACATTCTATGCACCTACATTAGTGACCAATGTACTTTAACACATAGGGAGAGAGACATAGGGATAACACATTGATGAAAACCAAGGTCTTTGCTTATGAATAAGACATCTTCTTGTTGCTACTACAATCTTAGGACTGTCACAATTTTGCATGCTTTTGACAGTGATAATGAGGGTTTTAGATGCTCAACAATGTTACCCTCCACTCATGACACACTCATAATATCCTAATAATGCTTTCCTTGATAATCTAATGACTAACTCAATAGGATAACTTCATGGATTCATTAGAAAAATCCAAGCCCATGATGTAATACTAAAGACAAGAACCCTAGCAGCCATAGGTAATATCCCTACACACAAACATTAATCAAATATGCATGGAAGACCATGAAACCATAATGTAAGTCTGAAAAGATGAAATTTAATCAATTTTGAAACTCTACCATAGTTGTAACAGTCAAAACAACATCAAATCCTTCCATTTTTTTTTTTTCCAAAAATCATCATAAACCCTAGTTTGATAACCATTTCATGTGATTTTTGTAGCACATTCATTAAGGTGTGATTTTCCATTATGTTTTTTCTACTTAAATGCTAGATACATGTGCTTACAATATTACATTTTGTTGTTTTAGATGATGTTATCTATCCCATTATTACATTTTTCTTGTGCTAACATGATCATATCTTTTACATTTTTCTTGTGATAACATGGATTGGAATGGGATCATCTTCAAGACTATTTAAACCTTTGATTAATGCCCTACAACACATTAGGTCAAGTGAGAACACCATATAAACCTAAGGAGAGTAGAGGAAACACCTAAAATGGAGATTACAACATAGCTTTTAGTTCAGTTTCATCTCCCAGAAAGGTGCTAGGACTGAATTTTTGCATTCAACATCTCCTGGGGCCAAATAGATGATGCCAAAGCATCCGGTTGGGTGGGTAAATGCTAGGGAAGGTGTCTTTTTTGTGGTGAAGCCTTGTGGTCATTCTCAGCTACATTGGACGGAGATAGTCTCTTAAGAGCCCTAAGACAAAAAAGATGTCAAACTTTGGACTGGCTATTCTGTCAAACCGTGACACCTAGGAACATATTATTTGCATGTATAGGTGGATGTTAGGTCCACCTACAAATACCTACCTCAATTTTTTAAATCAATTTAATTTTCTTGTGGTGGCAAGGAACACATTGTTCCAAAGTGCTTCGGTTTCATGCACTAGAAAGGTGCTAGGAGTGAAATTTTGCATTCCACACCTCGTGGGGCCCAACGGACTATACCAACATGTTAGGGTGGGCAAGTAAATGCTAGGGGAAGTCTCTTTTCATACACCAAGTGCCCCAGATGTTCTGAGTTGTAGGCTACCCACAAAGTCACTTGAGATCCTTGAGAGAAAAAAAACTACCAAACTTTGATAGAGTGGCTCTTAGAATTCATGACACTTGGGAATGTTCTTTTTAGACCTATAGGTGCATGTAGAGTCTTTCCACAATAACCTCTCTCATCTTTTGTCAAATCCAATCCATTTGACCATGCCGAAATTAAAAACATTCTTGCAAAATGCTTCAGCGACATTCAGTACAACCTTGATCGGAGCCATATTTTTCATTTTTCTCATCATGAGGCCCAAAGTAATATGCCAACACATCGGCATGGGTAGTTAAATGCTAGCGGAGGTCTCTTTTTCATGTGCCAAGTGCCCCAAACATTTCAGGTTGCAGGCTATTGGGAAAGTCACTTAAGATCCCCGAGAGCAAAAAACTACCAAACTTTGATGAAGCGGTTCTCAAAATTTGTGGTACATGGGAATGTTCCATTTGGACCTATAGGTGCATGTGGGGTCCATCCATAATAACCTCTCTCAATTTTTGTCAACTCCAATCGGTTTGACCATGCTAAAATTAAACGCATTCTTGCAAAATGCTTCAGTGGCATTCAACACAACCTTTACAGGAGAAATATTTTTTATTCTACTCATTATGGGGCCCAACGGACTATGCCAGTACATTAGGGTGGATGGATAAATGCTAGGGGAGGTCTCTTTTCATGTGCCAAGTGCCCCAAACATTCTGGTCTGTAGGCTACTGACAAAGTCACATTTATGGACTTTGTCGGTAGCCTACAGCCCAGAATGTCTAGGGCACTTGGTGCATAAAAGAGATCTCCCCTATCATTTACCCACCTAGCACGATGTGTTGGCATAGTCCATTGGGCCCCACGATGATCAAAACAAAAAATATGGCTCCTGGCAAGGTTGTGTTGAATGCCACTGGAGCATTTTGCAAGAATGAGTTTAATTTCGGCACAATCAAACGTATTGGAGTTGACAAAAACTAAGAGAGGTTATTGTGATTGGACCCCATGTGCACCTATAGGTCTAAATGAAACATTCCCAGGTGCAACGAATTCTGAGAACCGCTCTGTCAAAGTTTGGCACTTTTTTGCTCTCAGGGATCTCAAGTGACTTTGCTGGTATCCTGCAGCCTGGAAAGTCTGGGGCACTTGGTGCATGAAAAATGACCTCCCATAGTATTTACCCTCCCACCCCGATGTGTTTTCATAGTTTGTTAGGCCCCACGATGAGAAGAATGAAAGTTTGCTCCTGGCAAGGTTGTGCTAAATGCCACTGAAGCATTTTTTAAGAATGCGTTTAATTTTGGCACGGTCAAACGGATTAGAGTTGACAAAAATTGAGAGAGGTTATTGTGGAAAGACCCCACATGTACCTGTAGGTCCAAATGGAACATTCCCAGGTGCCATGAATTTTGATTACTGCTCCATCAAAGTTTGGTAGTTTTTTGCTCTCAGGGATCTCAATTAACTTTGTCAATAACCTGTATCCTGAAACATTTGGGGCACTTGGTGCATGAAAAGAGACCTCCCTTAGCATTTACCCACCCACCTCAATGTGTTGGTGTAATTCGTTGGGTTCCACAATGTGTGGAATGCAAACTTTCACTCCTAACACCTTTCCACTGCATGAAATTGAAGCATTTTGGAACAATGCGTTCCTTTCCACCATAGGCAAATGAAATTGATTTTAGAAAACTGAGTTAGGTATTTGTAGGTGGACCTAAAATCCACCTATACATGCAAAGAAGATTTTCCTACGTGTCATGATTTGATAGAATAGTCAGTCCAAAATTTGACACCTTTTTGTCTTAGGGCTCTTAAGAGACTATCTTTGTCCAATGTAGCTGAGAATGACCAGGAGGCTTCACCACTGAAAAGACACCTCCCCTAGAATTTACCCATCCACCCAGACATTTTGGCACCATCCGTTTGGCCCTAGGAGATGTCAAATGCAAAAATTCAATCGTAGCACCTTTCTAGTAGATGAAATTCTAGTACTATAAAGGTGTTCTCACTTGATCCAATGTGTTGCAGGGCATCAATTAATGCTGCCCTTACTACTGTTATCAATTCTTAGTAGCAAATGTGAAGAAACACATGAGGGTTTGTAAGATGGAATCCTTGTCATTAAAACTCATAGTAACATCATTATATTATGGTCTTAATCTCCTCATAGGATATGACAAATCTAGTTTGAAATAAGATCCTTGTATGATTTCATGATGCAAATATAAGTTTGATGTACAATTTGCAACTTTGGTTTCCATGAATGAAACCATAATGTAACATGATGAAACAATCTTTGAAGGAATCCCTATTCCTATGATGCATGAAGAACCATGGCTAATCCCAAGCCTAATAGAGGATATTTTGGCCAATAATGCCACCAGTGGTACTATGAAACCTTCAAAATCTCAGGGCCTGCAAGACAAATGAGAAAAATCATTATGAGATAATCATGAAAACCTACCCTACTTTCCTTCCAAAACCAACTTCATAAGAATTATGCCTACCTCCATCATACTCAAATCTTGCTTGCAAATGCAATTACACTATTTAGCTAAAATGAGTACACCAACATGATGAAATGAGACAATATACCATCAAAATTCCTCCACACAGTACAATCTATGTTTCTAAACATAAATATATGTTTCTTGTTGTCCACTTATTCAAAGATACAAGTTTTTGTTATACCAATCCTCCTGGTAAAGGTACAAATCAAATGCCTGCTTTGAAATTTGAAATAAAATAAATTAAAGACTTACAATTTTGATTTTCTTCCATTGCTATTCATAAGCTGAAAAGTAGTGATATTTTTCACACACCCTATTGTTTGAAATGTCTTAACCTTAGAATATGAATTCAATCAAACCACTTGACTTAGTTTGATCAAACCAACTCACTAATCATGACCCTGAGAAATATCCAAATGCATCAACAACCATGCCATTCAGTCATGAGCACTATAATGAAATGAAGCTAATCAACCAAGACCAAGGATCACATATAAGAAGGTAAGAAAAATGTCAAAAATATAGAAGGTGAAATGAGGATAGCAAAGAAAAATAACATGCCTTTATGTCATTCCACTGATTCAATCTAATGAAACATCTAGATTTGCTCGACCCTTTATGGTGTCAAGTATTGCTTCATGGTCAGACTCACGAACTTTCCACCAGTTTCTATTCAACAGTCTACCCCCATATTTTATCAAATGAATGTTTGATGCCACAACAATGTTAGAATAATGAAGAATCTTCCTATGTGTGTTAAAGTCCTCGAACAACCACACATCAGACCTCTTCATTGGATACCTTCTAAGCCATGTTCCAGTAACAATCACCGATCCTCTAGGATACTCAATGTTTTCTCCATCTATGACAGGTGTTGTCAATTTATTTTGTGCCTCAACACAATGACATAAATAATAATTCGTTCCCTCATCATTATCTTTATCAGCAATGACTGCATATACATGCCCTATAATAAATTGCCCAAAAAAAATTAAAATTCAATAAATGATAAAAAAATATACTGCATCGTAATCTAAAATAAATAATAATTTCATTGACATATTACCTGGTTCAACTAGATCTAAAATATGGTCAAAGTCAATTGATGATTCCATCTACATGAGTTGTAGTTCTCCTAGAAGTTGATATATTAGAAGTGGGCTTAAAAATCTAGCATGCCATTCATCGACCCATTCTTTTGACTCACAATCATTCCAAGAAAAATCTGTACACGATGAACAAAAAACACACCATCTACCTCAAATTAATAGTCCATGAAGCTGCATTTGAACTTCTAAAAGAGTGGAAAAGTGACGGAGAGGACGATGGAGCGTATAAGCGGGAGCTCTGTGTAATCCCGCGGCCTGTAATAGGCCATGGTCTGAATGTGTTTGTTCTCTGTTGCATGCATTTTTTATTTGTAGATCAGGCTTTGTGGGGTTGTTTCCAACGAGGGGATGGGTTTTTTAGCTTTTGGGGGGGTCTTTTTTCTCAAGTGTGTGCGTTGTTTGGTGTAGGTGTGGGGTGTGAGGGCTTGAGGGGATTTTATAATGGCAGGCTTTGTACCTTTGGGTGAGACATCAGGGGATACTGCTATGGTAGAAGTTGGTGATGGGTTTCCTCATCCATTCCCTCCTGATGTTGGGAGCACTGGTGCTTTGAAATTGTAAAATAAAAATGGATGCTTGGTGAGAGCTCAAGCTCGTCTGAAGCTAGTGTTTCAAACAGAGGTGGTAGCTGAGGACCTGGAGTATTATAGAAAACATGTTTTAATCTACAAATTTATGGGATTGAGGATTTCAATGCCTTTTTTGGAACCCTAGATTCGCAAGTCATGGAATTTGGAAGGTGATTTTGACATCTTGCTAGCTGCGAATAACTTCTTTCTGGTGGTTTTTTCATGTATCTTTGATCATAACAAGGCGTTTGAGGGAGAGCCCTACTTTTATAATCAAGTTGGCCAATTCATGAAGTCATGGCATGCAGGCTTTAACTCAGCTAAGGAGCTACCCTCGAAGGTGTCAGTGTGGGTTCCTTTTCCTCGGTTGCTGTTGGAATGTTGGAGACATGATATTCTGCAATCAATTGCGTTGCTGCTGGGGAAGCCTATTGGCCCGTCTCAGCAAACTCTGGAGAAGCAATTTTTTCCTATTCCTGGGTATGTGTGGAGATTAATCTGAGCTAGCCTCTACTAGATTCTATTGATCTGACTGTTGGGTCTACCTCCTGGACTCAGTAGTTAGACTATGAGACTTTACCCTTCAGGTGCCGGTTATGCCATGAGTATGGTCATCTTCAAAGGAGGTGCCCTTGTGCCTCAGGTGCTAGTGGTTTAGATAATGTGAAGGCTCCATCTAATCCAAGGGTAGAAAAGGGTAAAGAACCCATGCAGGGGGTGGTACCAGATAAAGATGGATTTGTGCCAGTTAAGTCACAAAACAAGAATCAGGGTCAGAAGAGGACTCTTTAGGATTGTCAAGAGGAGGAGACTTTTAACAAGTTTGAGGCTTTGGATGAATTAGTCCATGAGGAGGGGGTTTCTTTTGACATGCATGTTGAAGCTTCTCCTTTAGTTGATCATAATTATGAGTCTTTGCCTATCACTATCTCGGCCCTTGTTCCTATGGTGGCTTCCAGGGTGGTGATGGATTCGGTTGCTCCTCCCCCCGATGCTGGGATTGGTGACTCTTGTGGTTTGGTGGAAAGCTCTACGACCTCTTCAGCTGAAAGGGTGAGTTTAGTGAGTAGAGTGGATTTGGAAGACTCTGGTAAGAATAAAGCCCTCTCTACTCCTATTTTGGGTTTACAACAAAAAACCATGAAAAAGAGTGCTCCTGATAAGCCCCAAAAGGTGGGGAGGAAGAAGGATCAAGAGAAAGTTAAGATGGCTGGGGAGACATTGGTGGAATCTAGGTTGGTGAAGATATTGGATACTCACTTCTCTCACCCTTCATGATGATTGTGTTATCATGGAATGTAAGGGGTATGAATAGCATCCCTAGACAAAAGGCTATTCAGGATTTGGTTAGCGCTCATTCTCCGGATGTGGTTTTCCTTCAAGAGATGAAGTTATTTGCGGATGGTATGATGCAGTGTGTGTCTAAGATTTGGAACAGAGGGTTTTGCCAGTGTGTGGGTGCGCAGGGTAGCTTTGGGGTCTTGCTTGCCTCTGGGATCCTCGGCGAATTTCTCCTATTTGGTGGTTCTCTAGAAGATTCTCCATTTCTCTGGTTACAATTGGTTTGGAGATGGGGGAAATAATTCTTCTTTCTAACATTTATGCTCTAACGGATGTTCCTGGCAAGAGTCTACTATGGTCTCATATCAATTTACTGAGATCGTTGGATCCTTTCCTTCCCTGGATTATGGCAGGTGACTTCAATGCAATTGCCTCTCTAGAGGAGAAAAGGGGGGGTGTGCCTTGTTTGGACCCCTCCTCTGATCTCCTAAGGGATAATTTGGTTCAGCTTCGGCTTGTGGATATCAAACCTTCGAATGGCATGTTTACTTGGAATAATAGGAGGCTTGGGGATGATGTCATTTCTGAACGGTTAGACAGGTTTCTTGTTTCCAATTTTTGGGTGGGTGACAAGTGGTTGTCAAGTTCAGAAATTTTAGATTGGTGAGGATCTGACCATTGGCTGATCAAATTCTCTGCCTGTTTGGCTAGTGGTCCTAAAAAATAGACTTTTAGATTTCAGCTTATGTAGCTCAAGGAGGAGAGTCTTCTTGACTTGGTTTCTAGATGGTGGACTGAAGGGCGACCTGCTTTTGGTACGGCTATGTACTCATTTGTGAAGAGGCTTCAATATGTGAAGATAAATTGAAACATTGGAATAAGTATCAGTTTGGAAACGTGTTTCAAAGGAAAAGGGTTTCCCAGGAGTGCTTGGATTCTATTACCAGGCAGATTTGGTATTAAGGTCTTGATGTAAATTTAAGCAGGCTAGAGGATAGTGCGATTAAAGACCTTGAGGAATGGGAGCTTCGTGAGGAATTTTTTGGAAATAGAAGGCTTGTGTCGATTGGCTTCAGGAAGGGGATACGAATACTTCCTTCTTTCATAAATCAGTGAAGGCTCGAAGACAAGGTAACTTTATTTCTTCTCTTCGCTCTCCTGAGGGTTCTATTCTTTCTTCCTCTTCGAGGATCTCTAGTGAGGCGGTTCATTTTTTCTCTGCTCTCTTTTCTGAAGATACCCTGCCTGCTAGTGAGGAGGAAGCTTCTATCCTGGCTTGTATTCCTCCTTTGGTGACTATGGATATGAATGCTTCTCTTCTTAAACCTATTTCTTTGAAGGAGTTGGAGGATGTGGTGTTTCAGTTGAAAAAAGGGAAGGCTCCTAGTCCTGATGGGTTCCTAACTGAGTTCTTTTAGGAATTTTGGGAAGTGATCAACCTTGAACTTTTGGAGGTGGTGCAGGAGTCTTTAAGGAATAAGAAAATGTTGCGAGCCATGAATGCCATGTTTCTTGCTCTTATCCCAAAACGTGAGGGTGCTAATTCTCTGGATCTTTTTCAACCAATTGCTTTGTGTAATGTGGTGTATAAAATCATTACAAAGCTAATTGCTAAGCATTTGAAGCCATGGCTAGATAAGTTAATCTTGGAGGAACAAGGGGGCTTCATTGTGGGTAGATAGATTTTGGACGGAGTAGTTATTATCGCTGAGACTATTCACTCCATGGCCTCTTATAAGGAAAAGGCTATGTTTATAAAGTTGGACGTGGCTAAAGCTTATGACAGAGTTAAATGGGGCTTTTTGATCAAAATTATCAGAGCCTTTGGGTTCAGTGGTGAGTGGATTGATTGGGTCATGAGCTGTGTGAAGACTTCATCCTTTTCCATTCTCATAAATGGGAAGTCTTCGTATTTGTTTGGTGCTTCTAGAGGTCTTCAGCAGGGAGACCCCTTATCCCCATATTTGTTCATCTTGATGGCTGAAGGCTTGGGGAGATTCATTAAGTCCCATGTTATGGATGGGCACATTCAGGGGTGGAAATGGAGCAGCTCTCTTCCTCCTCAACCTCATCTTTAGTTTGTGGATGATACGACTTTGATGGGTGCTGCTAAGGTGGCTGAAGCAGTTGTTTTACGATAGATTTTGGATTGTTACCTCGCTGCCTCGTGTCAAAACATTAATGAAAGTAAGTATTGCATTTATTTCTTTAATACCTTCATGCTTATTCAGTAGTGTATTTCTAGGATCTTAAGGTTTCAAGTGGGGAAACTTCCCTTTATATACATTGGCATCCCTCTAGATGTGCACCCACTTCCTAGGTGTTTTTCACAGGATGTGATTGATAAATTTTGAGGGCTAGTTTGTCATTGCACCTATAGATGGTTATCCATAGCTGGCAGAGTTACTCTATTGAAGTCTATGGTGCAGGCCCTTCCTTTATATAGGTGCTTCATGTTGACTGCTCCCTCAAGCTTCATCAAAGATTTTGAGGGCCTCTGTTGGCAGTTTCTTTGGTCGGTAATCTCCTTTCGAAGAAGTGGAGCTTAATTAAGTGGGAAGTTATTTTCTGGCCAAAGAAGGATGGTGGTCTGGGTTTACGTAGGGCAGATTGGAATGTGTAGGCTTTGGCTGCTAAGCTGTACTGGAGATGGTGTTCATATGAGCATTAGTATTGGGCCAGGATCCTTACTTTCAAGTACCTTGGGGAGGTGGATGGAGCTTAGGATCCTCGATTTAGTCTTTCGGGGAAAGGTTCTATGATCTGGGATACTCTCAAGAGGGGGGCTATGCTGGTTAAACAAGGCCTATTTTGGATCTACAATAGAGGCTCTAATGCTCTTTCTTGGCATGACTCCTGGGATGGCTTCCCGCCTATCCTCTCCTCACATCCTCACTTGGGCGACTTATGTAGGATTTTTGTTCAGGCTGGTTGGAGTAGAATGATGGATTTCAAAACCCCTCAGGCTTTGGAACAAACCATTGTCTACCAGTGGAAGGATATGTAGGATTAGCCCATGGGTGGATATTTGGAGGATAGGAGGGAGTTATCCTCCATTTTAGCTGATAGAGTCTGTTGTTCTCTTCCAGAGTGGGATGTGCTGGCTTGGGGTCTGGATCCTAAAGGGAAGTTCACTATTGCTTCAGGGTATCGTGTTTTGGACAGACAAGCCTGGGGTAGTGCTGAGGTTCCTTGGTGGAAAAATATTTGGAATAAATTCTCTTAGCCAAAATGCAATTTCTTTTCTTGGCTAGTGGTTTATGGCAGGTGTTTGACTTGGGATAACCTCTGTAGGTGAGGCTTCCAAGGTCCTTCATTATGTTTCTTATGCCTAAAAGATGTTGAGATTGTTTCACATCTTCTCTTTCAGTGCCCATTTCCTAGGACTATTTGGCATTTTTGGTGGGGGCTTGGAACTTGCAGTGCAAGCATCCTTCTTCTCTGGAGGAGTTTTGGTAGAACATTGGGCCCATTCCAGTGAGGACTTCACTTTTCACATAGCATGGCCAATTGGCCCTAGTCTGATTATATGGCACATCTGGTTGAAGTGCAACCACAGGGTCTTTCTGGATAAGAAGTTGTTGGTGGGTCAAGTTTGGTCTCACATTCTTGGGGCCTTGTAGGAGACCTTGTATACTAAATGTGATCTATCAGTCCCGGTGGATCCTAGTGATACTGGAGTGATTCGTAATCTAGGGATACCTGTTGGGGGTACCGGAAGGCCCAAGATTGGGGGGAGCAAGTGTTCTAGAGGGAAGGTCTTTAGGGGAGGACATTGGCTACCCCCTCCCACTAGAGTCTTGAAAATCAATATTGATGGGTCTGCAAGGGATAATCCTGGGCACGCTAGAGTTGGTGGGGTGGGCAGAGACAATTTTGGGGTGGTTGTGTTTTTCTTCTTGGAATATAGGGGGCAACACTCCAATAATCTTATGGAGGCCTTGGCTATTCTTTTGAGGGCATATGCCCTTGGCTGGAAATAGATTATCTGTAAGTCAGATTCTTAGGTGGTGATAGACTTGATAAATAGAAGGCAGTTTGATGATGTTAGTTGGCAGCTTGCGGTGGTGGCTAAGAAAATCACCGGTCTTGGAGAATTACTTGATTCTATCACCTACTCTCATATCCCTTAGGAATGGAATAAGGTGGCTAATGGGTTGGCCAAATGGGCTTCTGGGAAGAATGGGACCTAGTTGGTTGATGATTGGGACAGTTTACCTGGGGATCTTACTCAGGATTTGGAGGATTTGGTTACGGTGGATGTGAGATGTTGCATGACCACTTCTTGATTTCTTGTTTGATGTTTCTGGGCCTGTTTGGGCCTCCTGCTGCTTTTATGCTCTGTACTGCTCTCTTTGATTAATAAATTTTTTACCCTCTTTTATTAAAAAAACTTCTAAAAGAGTTGAACTCACTTGATCCTGTCACTGTACAACAATCTTCATATTTTGCAATGTTAGCTTCTTATATCAACCAAAAGAATCTATGAACTATAGACTTACCTTCATTACTTAGACCCATTGTAGATTTGCACCATTCGACGGTGGATGCTGCCTATCAACTTTGTACTGTCCTTGTACTTCAACTCTTCTCGTGCTAAGGCTCTTTTAATACATGCTCCAACACCATCATGTTCCCATTTTCCATGCCTAGCCTCAAAGAAATTCCATACATGTTGAACACCACTGAATATATACATCCTACTTAACTAATAAAACATTAATAAATTCTTAAATTATGATGCACAATTTGTTGCAAGTATGGGCCTAATCGGTGTTGTCATTGATGTCAACATACTCCTATTGCATTGATGAAAAGGATTGGATGAACTGAGTGCTGAGGATATTGAGAAAATTAGTCCTAATCAGGAACAGAGAAGAACAGTGAAGACAATAAAGTAAAAGTCCCAGATAAGATGAGGATCAGAGGATGCGGTTTAAAGGGTTTGTAGATATGTATCTTAAAGTGATCCAGTAAAGATTTTAGATGTCCTCATGAAGATCTAAAGAAGTTGTGGCCGTTCAAGTAAAACTGGTTCTGACAGGTGTTCAGAGGTGACAGAGTGACACAGATAGGTCCGGTGAGATCCGGAAATACATTATCCTATTATGCAGATTTGAGGGAGTGTTGAGGAAGTCTTTGTGAAGTATCAACTCGATTGGATCATGGTTTGAAGGTCCAGAAGCATCTATTCCTTTGTGATAGTGGTGACAGACTGTGTTCTTGAAGTTCTGGATGAAGGAGGGAAGGATTTCAGGAAGTAGATGAAGTATGGATGTTCTTGGTGATTCAGGCAATCTTGTGGAGGTCTTTGGATCATGTCTAGTTCATGGTGGTGGTCTACATTGGAGTTAGAGCTCGCAATTGAAGAATAACCTCCAGATGATGGTGTTCTTCCTGAGATTGGCTGACCAGATGTATTACACATCTTGCGGATGTTCTTGGAGATGTTTGCCAACTTAGATGATTATTCCTAAGTTGATGCCTTGTATAAATAAGGGATTGTAAAGTCATTTCAAAGTGTGTCTTGTGGAGATGTCAGTGTGGTAGTGAGGAAGCGAGCGAAAGGCAGAGCAGAAGTTTTGGGCTTAAATGGAACTGATTCAAGCATGGTGAAGATTCTATTCTCCAGTTCAAGTATGTGATACTTATTATTCTGTAGACAGTGAGTCTATTGTAGGCAGTGAGCCTCTTGTGAGCAGTGTGCTCGGGCAGTGAGCCCTAATTGGCATGTGCCATTTTGTTCTTTCTATTCTTCTAACAAAGAATACAATCTTGGGTTAATCACCCCATGGTTTTTCCCTTAACCAGGTTTTCCACGTCAAAATCTTGGTGTCTTATGTGTTGATGTGTTTCTGCTCTTGATTTAATGCATTATGTTTCCATTATTGATTTATTGATATGCTGCTAAATAACAAGAGGGATTTAAGTGTGTAATTGGAAAGAAAGTTTTAGACAACGGATTCACCCCCCCTCTCAGTTGTCTATCCTGAATCTAACAATTGGTATCAGAGCTAAGTTCCTCTAAAAGAGCTTAACCACTTGAGGAGATCCAGGATGTCGTCCTACAAGAAGGATAGTTTGAAGTTTTGATGGAACCAATTTTAATCTTTGGAAAAGTTGCATGAAATGTCACTTGCAATGTATGGGAATACAGTATTGACCATGGCTTCAACTAAGTAGACTCCTCCACAGGGTTGGTCTGAAAGCCCCAAATGAATTCACAAATGTTGAAAACAATCTACGAATTATAGAAGCCCTTCTAAGCGCATTATTTGATTCAGAGCTTTCAAATGTTGTTGACCTACCAACTACTTTTGAGATTTGGGAAAAACTAAAACTTCTGCATGAAGGAGACAAGTATGTTAAATGTGCAAGGCTACAGAGTCTGAAAGGGAATTTTGAAAATCTGAAGATGAGAGAAGAATGAAAATATCACTACTTTTATGCCAAGAGTAAATGAGCTTGTTGTGGAATTAGATGTGCTGGTGGAGTCTTGGATGAAGATGAGATTGTTGGCAAAATTCTAAATCTCTTCTTGCTTCTTATAAAATCAAGGTTGCTGCCATTGAAGAATTCAGAGCCCATACCAAACTGTCACAAGAGATCAATGGCTGCATTTGAAATGACCGAGTTTGGAGATGTCCCCCAAGACTGAATTAGCATTCAAAGCTAGTGCTTTTGTAAAAGGAAAACAAAGTTTGATCTGAGAGAGACTCTTCAAGGAAACTATCATGGTATGAAAAGCAAGAAAAGACTTGGAAGAAGAGGAAACTGAAACTGCTTAGCTTGAAGCTCTTATTGCAAAAAGACCTGCCAAGAGGATCCAGTAAGTATGAAGGAAATTAGCTTTTAAGTGTTTTAACTACAATAAGATTGGTCATTTTGCCTCAAAGTGTCCGGAAAGATTTTCAAGACCAAATCCTAACAGATCAAGGTTCCAAAAGAATTGTTACTATGTTCCATGAAGAGGATGATAATGAAGGAGTAACAGATGATGAATCAGAGGACAGGAAACAAAATCTGGAAGTGATTGGGTGTTTATTGCCATCAAGGAAGAAGATCCAATGCCCTATGAATCTGTCAATCATAAAGTTGTAGAAAGAGCTCTGGCTGCCCAAATTGAAGAAAAGGATGATTGGGTCCCAATGACAGTGGATGCTCTCACCATATGACAGGTGACAAAAATAAGTTCTTAGATTTGGAAAGGTATGCAGGAGGAGTGGTCAAGTTTGGTGACAATTCTGTTGGTAGAATCAGAGGTAGAGGAACTATTTCTTTTGATGGAAAGAACAAAACTGGTAATGTACTGTATGTTGAAGGATTGAAGCACAATCTTTTTAGTGTTGGATAGTTGGTGGACAAAGGCTATGATCTCCAATTCAATAATGGAAAATGCAAGATCTTTGAAAGTTTTGGAATAGAGATTGCATCTGGTACTCAGATAAAAGGTAATATCTTCCATTTAGTGGTACCGGTAAAAGTTGTCTATTTGTGCAAATTGATTAGAGTTGGCTATGGCATAGGAGGATGTGTCATGTGAATTTTGATAATATCATCAAGATCAGCAAACACTCAGGGCTATAAGAGATCTTCCAAAACTGGTGAAACCAACAAATAGTTTGTGCAAAGAAGTCAGTTGGGAAAACAAAGCAAAGTCTCATTTAAAAGCAAAGAACAATCTTCTACCAGAATATTGGACTTAGTTCACACTGATCTATGTGGTCCAGCAAGAATCAGGAGTGTGCAAGGTGATAGATACTTCATGTTACTAATTGATGACTACTCCCAGATGATGTGGGTAACTTTTCGAAAAGAGAAATAAGAAGCTTTGAGAAATCAAAAATATTCAAGGCTATGGTAGAGAATGAAACTAGATTAAAATTAAAGTGTCTAAGGTCTGATAGAGGTGGAGAATTCACATCCGGTGAGTTCATAGGAATTCTATGAGAAACATGAATAAAAGAGACAGTTGTCCTACTCCTAGGACTCCACAACAGAATGGAGTAGTGGAGAGAAAGAACGGACCATCCAGGAAGCCATCTAGGACAATGATGATGGAAGCAAATGTTCCTCAGATCTATTGGAGAGAAGTTGTCAGCACTGCAGTCTATACTCTAAATAGAGTTCAAATCAGAAGCAATATCGGTAAGACTCCTTATGAACTTGGTTTGACATCACTCCTACTATAAGGTATTTCAAAGTTTTTGGTAGCAAATGTTACTTCAAAAGAGATGAAGATCTAGGCAAGTTTGATGCAAGAAGTGATGAAGGAATATTCTTGGGTTACTCTACTCAAAGCAAAGCATACCAATGTTGTAACAAGAGACTGAGAAAGATTATAGAAAGTACAAATGTGAAGGTTGATGAGGGAATTGAAAAACCCTCAAGGTTTTATGAATATGATCAAAATGATGTTCTGATTCAAGCAGTCCAAGCCCCCTCTGCAATTCAGATTCAAACTGATCTGGTAAATCAGGAAGAAGAGATGAGTTTTAATGAGCTTGATCAAGAATCAAAAGTACAAGACACTCCAAAGTTCCTAGGTATGTAAGACTGAACCACTATGAAGATTAGATCATAAGTGATAAAAGCAAAGTGTACAAACAAGAAGGAGATTGCTCAAGATTTAGATGAGTATTGTCTGATTTCAAAGATTGAACCTAAGACAGTAAATGAAGCTTGCAATGATGAAAACTGACTAAAGCAATGGAGGAAGAGCTGATACAAATTGAGAAAAATCACACTTGGATCTTGTTCCCAGACCTAGAAACAAGAATGTGATTGGAACAAAATGGGTCTTCCAGAACAAACTAAATGAAGTTGGTGAAGTAATAAGAAATAAAACCAGATTGGTCTACAAGGGTTATTCTCAAATAGAAGGAGTTGATTTTGAAGAAACGTTTGCTCCGGTGAAAGAATTGAAGCAATCAGATTATTTCTTGTTTTTGTTGCCTTCAAGGACTTCAAAGTATATCAGATGGATGTCAAGTCTACCTTCTTGAATGGTGACTTGGAAGAAGAAGTATACATGAGCAACTGGATGGATCTCAATTGTCTGAATCATGGTGATATGGTCTGCAAGTTGAAGAAAGCTCTGTATGGACTAAAGCATGCCCCAAGAGCCTGGTATGAAGATTGGTTAAGCATCTTTTGAAGATTAGTTTCAACAAAGGTACTGCTAACAGTAATTTGTATTTCAAAATTGATCATGAAAACATCTTGCTTGTTGAAGTGTTGTTGATGATATCATTTTTGGAGGAAGAGATAGCATGTGTAAAACTTTTGCAAATCAAAGAAAAGTGAATTTGAGATGTCCATGCTTGGGGAAATTAAATTTCTTCTTGGGTCTACAAATCACTCAAAAAAAGAAAGGAATCTTCATTTCTCAGACCAAATATGTGAAAGAATTGTTGAAGAAATTTAGGATGGAAGACTCAAAACCAATGAATACTCCCATGGCAACTGGATGTAAATTAGGCAAAGATGATGACTCTCCTAAGGCTGATCAGAAAAAGTACAGGTCAATGATTGGAGGATTGTTGTATCTCACTCAAACTAGACCTAACATTATGAATGTTGTGGGTCTTGTTGCTAGATTTCAAGCTGATCCTAGAGAAGACATGTGAATGGTTGTTGCTGATAGGGGGAGTTGTGACAGTAAGGAGAAGTTTTTGTCTTGATGGTTATAACAGTTTTTCACATCATATGTTGCCATCAATGACAAAGGGAGATTGTTGCAAGTATGGGCCTAACCGGTGTTGTCATTGATGTCAACATACTCCTATTACATTGATGAAAAGGATTGGATGAACTGAGTGCTGAGGATATTGAGAAATTAGTCCTAATCAGGAACAGAGAAGAACAATGAAGACAGTAAGGTAAAAGTCCAAGATAAGATGAGGATCAGAGGATACGGTTTAAAGGGTTTGTAGATATGTGTCTTAAAGTGATCCAGTAAAGATTTCAGAGGTCCGCATGAAGATTTGAAGAAGTTGTTTCGTTTAAGTAAAATCAGTTCCGACAGATGTTCAGAGGTGACAGAGTGACACAGATAGGTCCGATGAGATCCAGAAATGCATTATCCTATTCTGTAGATTTGAGGGAGTGTTGAAGAATTCTTTGTGAAGTATCAACTCAATTGGATCGTGGTTTGAAGGTCCGCAAGCATCTATTCCTTTGTGACAGTGGTGACAGACTATGTTCTTGAAGTTCTGGATGAAGGAGAGAAGGATTTCAGGAAGTAGATGAAGTATGGATGTTCTTAGTGATTTAGGCAATCTTGTGGAGGTCTTTGGATTGTGTCCAGTTCATGGTGGTGGTCCACATTGGAGTTAGATCTTACAATTGAAGAATAAACCTCTGGATGATGGTGTTCTCCCTGAGACTGGCTGACCGGATGTATTACACATCTTGCAGATGTTCTTGGAGATGTTTGCCGACTTAGATGATTATTCCTAAGTCGATGCCTTATATAAATGAGGGATTGTAAAGTCATTTCAAAGTGTGTCTTGTGGAGATGTCAGTGTGGTAGCGAGGAAGAGAGCGAAAGGCAGAGCATAAGTTTTGGGCTTAAATGGAACTGATTCAAGCATGGTGAAGATGCTATTCTCTAGTTCAAGTATGTGATACTATTATTCTATAGACAATGAGTCTATTGTAGGCAGTGAGCCTCTTGTGAGCAGTGTGCTCGGGCAGTGAGCCCTAATTGGCATGTGTCATTTTGTTCTTTCTATTCTTCTAACAGAGAATACAATCTTGGATTAATCACCCTGTGGTTTTTCCTTAACCGGGTTTTCCACGTCAAAATCTTGGTGTCATATGTGTTGATGTGTTCTGCTCTTGATTTAATGCTTTATGTTTCCATGATTGATTTATTGATATGCTGCTAAATAACAAGAAGGATTTAAGTGTGTAATTGGAAAGAAAGTTTTAGACAACTGATTCACCCCCCTTCTTAGTTGCCTATCCTGAATCTAACAAAATTATTTGACCATATGATATGTTGATCAAACATGATGTTCCTACTACTCAAATTACCATAGAACATCTAAAATCAACCTTGCACAAACTTTGTAGAATGTGTATGATCATCACTAATATAAAAATGATACTCTCAATATCTTTCTATCTTCCTTAGTACTATTTAATGCATGAATTAATGTTATATGCACAAATATAGTAACCTGAGTGGAGTTGTAGTACTATTATTGAAACTCATTCTATGGTTATAGTGTGTAATTCTTTACAAATTCAACAATTGACACAATCGTATGAAGAGGAAATGTGTCCTTGCATAACTTGGATTTCAAGTCCAACCATCAAGCTCTGTGTGTATGTCTTGCATACTCATAAACTATCTTTTCTCAAAAAATAGGCATAAATGTAGATACTGGTATTACTACCAGTTCACACACATTTTTTATTTACCATCTTTTAGACTATATGCAACTATCTTATATTTTCCAAAAGGTACTAATTCATTTCCAATTGCATGTGCACCTTCCATGTGTACACAAGTTCTCAAACGTTACAAACCACCACAACTATCACATGTTCCATCCAAACATGATGTCTTATAAAACATTTGTCCATCTACCATTTCACAAAAATGCTTGAAATGAAATCTCTTGCCAATTTAGGTGGAGCCTCTATCATACACTCCTACAAAACATCGTTAGTATGCAAAGATACTCATATTTGTCGATAAACATCATAATTCATAGAAAATTCCTTGTGAAGTCTACAACAACAAGTTGTGCGTGTGTGATTTATCTTGACATAAAAATGTTTTTCCATTTCAAAATACCTTTGACTAATTTGAATTTGAGGATAAGTAGCTACAAATTTGGAGAAAAATTATGTTTGAGTCATATCTAAAAATGTTTTGGATGTGGCTCACAGTTTTGACAACCAATTCTCCTTCTTACAACATCCCTTTGACTGGGATATACTCTTGCGTTATTGGAACAAAACTCCTCAATTAGGGATTTTAAGGCTTCAACTATGGCTTTATCTTTTTGTGGGAGTCTACCAGAAAATGCCCATAGTTCATTGCTATTCGGGTCCTCAATTCTTTCACGCCTCCCAACGACTTTCATAAAAAATTTTCTATTTATCTTTAGTGCTTGACTTATTTTTCTTATCAAGTGAGATTTCTTTTCTTTGATTTCTCACAATAGTTGATGTAATTACACATCATGTAGCATTACTATCTTTGGTGTATGAGGTGGAACCAATGCTTTGATATGCATTGATTACATTTCTTACAACAAATTTTCACTATTAGCACTTGATGTTCTTAGGCCAAGAATCTTCATGATTAGCATAAAGTTTAGGTTTTTCATCATCTCAACAAATAATTGGCATCTTCCGGTTTCACTTATGTTTGAAAAAACATGTTCCATATCTTATTCACATTTCTTGTACAAGTACATTTGGGAATCTTATCAACCATTGGTTTTAGAATATCCTCTTCAATTTCAATTAAAAAACTTAGGATTTTTACGCAAAATTCTAGGAGGTGTTCTCAATGGAAAACTTGATTCACAAGATAAATTTTGATCACTAAACACTTGATCAATTGGTGTATCATCTACTACAGCATTTGCAAATGCATCATAATTTTCAATTGGAGATTGAACATTTTCTACATTATCGAATTGAGATGGCAAAGATGACATACCTTGAATTTCTCCCACATTTGATTTCTTACTTGCACGATGTTTTTTCATTCATTCCCTTTGTTTCTCCAATTCCCTCTCTCTCTTCAATGCTTCATCATCTAATTCAGTTGGCAAAGATGGTTCACCTTCATTTGTGAAGTTCAATTTCTTATTGTCATGAAGTTGTCTCATTCATTCTCTTTTCTTTGCATTCTTGACTTCATGCTCCTCTGGTGTTAGAGTTTTTGCTCATTTCCTTAGCATTGTATTGAATTCTATATCACTCTAAAATAATGGTCAAAAGAACACAAAAAATATCTGATAATTTATCAAGTTATAATACAAAACATACTTAATTACATTATTTTTTGTCAATATAAAACAAAAAACTAGTTATTTTATTCAATCTAGTGTTGCAATCCCTAAAAAACATGAAAAAAAAATGCTTTCCAATACCAAATTTGAATTTTAAAAACATGTAATTGGAATCTTGTGCATCGAAAAAGAACAAAAAATGTATCAATTTTGTCAACCAATGATGGGAGAACCTCAAAATCATGAAAAGTCTCTTTTAATGTCCAAAAAAGTGTAGAATAGGGAATAAAACAAAGCATGTGCACCAAAAATCATGTGGCATGCCTTTTTGTAGGCATTTAGACTCATTTTAACTAGTTCAAAATGTGATGTGCGTTATAATAGGAGCGCATTTTAAACTAGATAAATTCTATTTATATCCCTCTCTTCTATTGTTTCACAAACTCTCTCTCTCTCTCCAGCTACTCTTTCTAACTCTCTCTTTCTATCTCTTTCTATCTATCCCTAAACCCTAACCCATAAACCTTTATCTCGTTATCTCCATCGTCCCTCTATCTCTCAATTCCTAAATGTGCCCACCCCACACTAGGGTAGGTCTAAGTTCCCTAAACACCCCTAACCCCTATCTCTCCCCTTATCTCCCTATCTCTATCATCCCTCTACCTCTCAATCTCTCTCCCTATGTCTCTGGACATCTCCCTCACTCTCTATCTCCCTATCTCTCCCCTTTGTCTCTTCTATCTCTCCCTATCGACCCTCTCCCTCTCTCTAAACCCCTAAACCCTAAACCCTTAAACCCTAACCCCTAACCCCTAAACCCTAAACAATGCCCCTAAACCCTAACCCCTAAACCCTAAACCCTATACCTGAGAAACCCTAGAACCCTAAATAATTCCCCTAAACCCTACCCATAACCCCTAAACCCTAAACCCAAGCAACCCTAAACCTCTATCTCCCTATCTCTCCCCTAATCTCCCTATCTTTATCATCCTTCTACCTCTAAATCTCTCTCCCTATGTCTCTGGACATGTTCCTCACTCTCTATCTTCCTATCTCTCCTCTCAGTCTCCTTTATGTCTCTCTATTGGTCATCTCTCTCTCTAAACCCTAAACCCTAAACCTTTAAACCTTAACCCCTAACCCCTAACCCCTAACCCCTAACCCCTAAACGTGAGCAACCCTAAACCCTTAAAACCTAACCAAGCAACTCTAAACCTATATCTCCCTATCTCTCCCCTATCTCCCTATCTCTATCATCCCTCTACCTCTTAATCTCTCTCCCCTATGTCTCTGTACATGTCCCTCACTCTCTATCTCCCTATCGCTCCCCTCAGACTCCTTTATCTCTCCCTACCAGTCCTCTCTCTCTAAATCCTAAACCTCTAAACCTCAACCCTAAACCCTAAAAATAATGCCCCTAAAGCATAAACCCCTAACACATAAACCCTAAATGCTAAACCCAAGCAACCCTAAACCTCTATCTCCCTATCTCTCCCATCTCTCCCTATATCTCTCATCCCTTTACCTCTCAATCTCTCTCCCTATGTCTCTAGACATGTCCCTCACTCTCTATCTCCCTATCTCTACCCTCTGTCTCCTCTATCTCTTCCCATTGGTCCTCTCTATCTCTAAACCCTAAACTCTAAACCTTAACCATAACCCCTAAACCCTAAACCCAAAACCCAAGAAACCCTAAACCTCTATCCCAACCTCACATATCCCAATGACACCTGAAAGCAAATAACCTCACATAAAGGAGATCAAGAGGCACAAAAATGGTGCTCTACAACCTTTAAGCAAAAATGCATTAACAAGAATAAATAATTACAAAAGACCAATCCTTAAGAAAGGAGATCAAAACCCTAAAAGTGAAAACCCTAGGATGAATAATTAATAATTAATTATTAATAGGGCCTAAGTTTAGCTTAAGTGAAAAATAAAGTAAAGGTGACTTAATGTAATTAATCAATATGATTAAATTAATTAAGTAATTAACCTATTACTCTTAACACCCCCCCTTAAGATGAACTTAGGGAGAAGCTAAAAAACTAAGGACAAAATGAATGAAAGCAAAGATGGGTCCCAACAACTAGGCCTAATGAGGTACCCAAGTACAATGAAATCTCTATAAAGTGGACAAAAGGAGAAAACCCAATGGGAAAAAAACTCCTCTCCTAAAAGAGATGCTAAAAGAAAGTACAATGAAATGTCTCAAGAGACTCTCTCAAGAACATATGTAGATATACAATCAGATACCCCCTATGAGAGAGAGTGGAGACTCCAAAGCCCCCCCAGAATGAGAGAATCCCTGTGCCGATGATCAAACCAATGTGACTCCCCTGAGGAAGAAACCAATCCAACGATCGATGATGAGGAAAGCCCTAGATGTGAGGTGAAAATGGAAGTCCTAGATGATGCTCACTGGAGAACAAAAGTGAAGGCATGAGTGTCTGAATGACAGGATGTTGAATCAAATGTAGCAACCATTATCTGAATGACATGATGTTGAATCAAATATATCAACATCAAACAACTCAAGATGATCCTGAAATGGAATCTCCAATGAAGATGGGATAACAGATGTGTTGAATCTATCATCTGTGAGGAAATGAATATCCTCTGATATGGCCTCAACAACTGCACTAGATGGCTTGATGAGTGGAGCTACAATGTCAGTCAAAGCTGAAGAGGGATTCTGCTGAACAGATGTGGTCTCAACAGGAGGTGGAGGTGTAGAAGTCTCAACACTGGTCTCATGAACAGATGGAAGAACACATAAGTTCAAGTGACCAAACTTCACCTCAGATACAACATGCTCTCTTGGAGAAGAGAGTGATACTCAGACAGTGGAGATGGTGGACCAAAGTGTGTGAATGCATACAATTGGGACGAATGATCAACTGTCCTTATTGCAACAATGTTGCCAGTCTGAATGTCTCTGATGTGCACTAAATCTAGTGTAAACTCAACTATCTTCCCTGTCCCACTGTGAGCAATCTGATAAATGGAGAGAAGGTTGGTGGATAAAGATGGTACACATAGTACATCATTGAATGCACTGTCATCAATGTCGATAGAACCTTTCGTACATACACTCATATAAGTGTTATTACCCATCAATATGTGTGGTGCAACCTCAAAAGATGAGAACATGTCCTGAGAAGATGCCATATGTGTGAAGCACCTGAATCCAATAGCCATCTAGATGAATGTGAACTAGTGGTTGCACATAATGCATATGCATGACCCTTTTGTGGAGTCTGTCTATCTGTCTAGAATGATGTAGATGAAGAAGACCCACCTGATGTAGATGAAGAAGAGGGATGAATATTGTTCTTCATAAGAAGAGCTGTCAAATCTGAAACCTGTTGTGCATATCCATCTATCTTCTTCTCATAGAATTTAGACTCATCATGTCTTGACTTATTACAATAAGCACACTTAGGTCTTTCTTTCTTTGATGATTCCCCCTTAGGAGAATGAGAATCAGAAGTGTTCTATGAACTAAAATCCTTCCCATGCTTTGTGGTCTTTGGTTTCTATTTCTACTTCTGCTTCTGCTTCCCCTGAGATGACTGAGCTACCAATGTATGGTTCTATGATCCTGGAAGAGCATCCAACTGTGATAACTTGGACTGCTCATGTGACAACATATCACAAAATACCTCAAATGTAGGCATGGTAAATTGTGGACCCAAAGCATCCATGGTGGAGTAGAATGTAGAAGAGAATATCTGAAATGAAATCTTGGAGCTTAGATAGAATCAGGTAAATACTCTGGGTGTCAATTTTGGTCTTGCCACAACTCTGCAAAAGTGATCTGAGTGATTTGAATTTCATCAAGAAATCCTCAATAGATGGAAAGGAATCAGGTACCAAGGAAGTCAATTCTGCCTCAATCTGAAGTGCTCTGAACTCATTGATGGTGCCAAATAGATCATTGAATTTTGTCCACATTGCCCAAGGAGTTGTGCAACTCTCAAGGTGAAATAAAAGACTGTCTGAAACATGCAATGATATCAAACCCATGGCCTCATCCATTTTGTTTCTATGCTACAAAATCTCAAACTGACGTTGCAACTAAGGTTGAATCTCATCCAAACAGGACCATAACCCCTTTGACATGAGAAGTCTAGTCATATGTGCTTTCTAGGTATGATAATTGTGTGGGGAAAGACATTCAACTGATGAGGTGTCTGCCATGATGTTTATGGTTTCGAAATGTGTTTAATGATAGAGGTTTCTGATTTCTAATGTGTATATACAAAAAGCAAGAAAAAAAACCCCCCACAACACAAGAAACCAAACCCTAGTACAAATTTGAAAGCTGGAAAGCGTGAAAAAGTAAAAATCACTTCAGACTATTCTCTATGTACTTGGTAAATTTTCTGATGAAACACTCTACAGATCTGGAAAGAGCACTGTAAGACCTTTCCAATGCCTATTCTTTTGCAAAAAATAGAGTCCGTATGCAAGAGTTATGCCCCGGAAGCGCAAAAACAAGGTTTGACTTTGACTGGCAATAAATGCACCAAAAAAAAAAACTAGGAGAAGAGACCTGCACCACTAGATCGGGCTCAAAACTAGCTTTTCGGCAATATTTCATTTTCAAAAATTTGAGTTCATATGCAAAAGTTATGGCCAAAATACCAAAACTGCTCCAAAAGGGCTTTGGGGAAAGCTTGGTGGTTAGCTAGCCACTAGCATTAACCTCTAGCGGTTAACTGACTGCAGCACCTATGCATACTCTTTTTTTTTTTTTTGCTTGGATTTTGTGCCATACCAGGGTGTACGACCCAGAAATGGAAAAAAATTACCTCTCGGAGTCAATGTGTCTGATTTTGATGATTTGACAGTCAATTTTGGGGTTTTTGGGCGCTCTGAACGCGATGGTAAGGTCCGTTTGGGCTGAAAATGCTCCAAAATTGCAGGTACCCTCTAGATCTAGAAACCCTCTCAAACTTCAAACCTTCATAGATCGGGCACCATATAACCAAAAATTAACGAAACAAAGGTCAATCTTGACTATTTTGAACCTTCTGGATGCAATGGTGAGGTCTAAATTGACTCAAGATGCATTGAAATGTCGCTTTAAGGCAAGGTCCCTCAAAAAATGAACAAGAAGCTACAGATCTGGAGCTCTGATACCATGTTAAAGTTGGTAAACCAACGTCACAGATCCCAATGAACACCTGCAAGCAAATAACCTGTCACATAAAGGAGATCAAGAGGCACAAAAATGGCGCTCTACAACCTTTAAGCAAAAATGCATTAACAATAATAAGTAATTACAAAGAGATCAATCCTTAAGAAAGGAGATCAAAACCCTAAAAGTGAAAACCCTAGGATGAATAATTAATAATTAATTATTAATGGGCCTAAGTTTAGCTTAAGTTAAAAATAAAGTAAAGGTGACTTAATTAATTAATCAATATGATTAAATTAATTAAGTAATTAACCTATTACTCTAACACCTATCTCTCTCCTATCTTTCTATCTATATTATCCCTCTACCTCTCAATCTCTCTCCCTATGTCTTTGGACATGTCCCTCACTATCTATCTCCCTATCTCTCCCCTCTATCTCTATCTCTCCCTATAGGTCCTATCTCTCTCTGTCTCCCTCCCTAAACCCTAAACCCCTAAACCCTAAACCCAAGCAACCCTAAATCCCTAAACCCTAACTAATGCCCCTAAACCCTAACCCCTATACCCTAAATAATGCCCATAAACCTTGGCCCCTAACCCCTAAACCCTAAACCCTAAACTCGAGCAATCCTAAACCTCTATCTTCCTATCTCTCCCCTATCTCCCCATCTCTATCATCTCTCTACCTCTCAATCTCTCTCCCTATGTCTCTGGACATCTCCCTCACTCTTTGTCTCCATATATATCTCTATCTCTCTCTCTCTCTCTCCCTATCTCTCCCTAAACCCTAAACCCTAAATAATGCCCCTAAAACCTAACCCCTAACCCCTAACCAGTAAACCCTAAACCCTAAACCCTAAACCTTTATCTCTGTATCTCTCCCTTGTCTCTCCAGCTCTATCACCCCTCTCCCTCTCAATCTCTCTCCCTATGTCTTTGGACATCTCTCTCACTCTCTATCTCCCTATCTCTCCCCTTTGTCTCCTCTATCTTTCCCTATCTCCCTATCTCTCCCTATATGTCTCCTCTCTCTATCTCTACCTATCTCCTTATCTCTCACCTCTCTCTCCCCTATCATTCCTCTATCTCCCTATCTCACCCCTCTATCTCCCTCTATCTCCCTCCCTCTCCCTGCCTCTCCCTTTCCCTCTCCCTTATCAACAAAGGAAATGCAAACAAGAAAACTAGGACTCTCTCTCTCTCTCTCTCTCTCTCTCTCTCTCTCTCTCTCTCTCTCTCTCTCTCTCTCTCTCTCTCTCTCTCTCTCTCTCTCTCTCTCTCTCTCTCTCTCTCTCTCTCTCTCTCTCTCTTCTCTCTCTCTCTCTCTCTCTTTCTCCCCCTATCTCCCTATATCTCCACTCTCTCCCCCCTCCATCTCCCCCTTCTTTCCCTCTTCCTCCCTCTGCTTCTCCTTTTTCGACAAAGAAAATGTAAACAAGAGAATTAAGACATGAAAAGAGGGATGAGGATATAAATTGGGAGGATGAAATGGAAGCAAGATAAAATGAAAGTTAGTTGGATGGGAAGAATGATGAGAGGAGAGGTGGAAAATAGTAAAATAGGGAAAAATTGGTGGGATCTAAAGGAAAATTGGAAAGGAAAAGGAAAACTAGGAAAGCTAGGGTTAAGAGGTGAAAAAGAGAGGGGAGGAGGTGGAAAAAGAAGTCAAATGGACACAAAGGGATGAAGATTAATGATTCAAGAGAGAGAAAGAGAGAGGTGTCCAGAGATGTAGGGAGAGAGATTGAGAGGTAGAGGGATGGGAAGAGAGATACAGAGGGAGGGAGAGAGAGGTAGAGTTAGAGATAGGGGTCAATAGAAAGAGCAAGTTAGAGAGAGGGAGAGAGATAAAGAGGAAGATACAGGAGAGATAAAATTCAAGAGTTAGAGAGAGAGGGGGTCCATTAAGAAAACAAGATAGAGGGAGAGAGATATATGCATAAAAATCATTTTAAGTATTTTATAATGCACTCGTGTTTTTGCCTGCTTTGGGAAATTCCAACCCTAAGGATTGGATTTGCCTTGGGCATCCAACCCAAAGGGTTGGAGGTAGCTTTTGGATGCCAAGGACGTGTTTTTCACAAAAGTGAGAAATTTCAACCTGTTATGTCAGAAAATGTCTCCTTGGACTTTTCCCTCCTAGATTTAGCTCCCGGGTCCCTTGTTTTGCATCTTGCATGTTCATTCTGACTCCCGAAAGAAAATGGCTTGAAACCCATGTCACATGGGGCATGAATGATGTTGTGGCACTTAGTCCTACCTTGAAATAGAACCTATGGACATGGGTGCTAGTGCCCTTGTCCTACTCTATTTCAAGTAGGCCCCAAATTTGAATGTTGGTTATGTGACCGTTAATTAGGTCCCATGCCGACATCTTAAGTTTGAATTACAAAATTCTTAGTGGGAATGTGTCTAGTTGCATATATAAGCATGTTTAGGGTTTCATTTGTAAACTAGAAGATGATTGTGAACTTTTGGAAAACTTATGATTTTAGAGAATTCAAGATATTTATTGTTGCAGAGCAGAGCATTGTTATTGTGATTGTGATTGCAGATATAGCTTCATCTTCTCATGTGATTGAAGGATTTCATATACATGTGAGCTACACCTTCGAGGTGATATCCATTTGTTTTTTAATCATTTATCAATTTGTTTTGCCTCTATCCCATAGGGATACACACTCTTTATCTGACAATGATGTTTAGAAGACTTGAATGTCTCTCCGAGGCTTGGTTGAGGCAAGCCTCTAAACACCACAACTCCCAACCACTCTCCTTGTGATTGTAGGTTACAGGTGTCACATCTTGATGGAGTGGAGTTGTAGGGAATAGTAACACAGTGTGCAGATTCTAGATCTTTGAAGAAAAGCACTAGACTCGAGTGCCAATGCCAGTGTCCTCCAAGGTTGAAAACACAGAAATCATTGTGACAGTGACAATCAACATATGAAGAGGTTCTGATATCCTAAAGAACACCCTGCCTTGGACTCAGGCACTGGTGCCAGTGTACTCTACCTCTCCCGAGATAAAAACATAAAATACAGTGAACATTTGTGTCGAAAGGAGATCAGATTCCATGAAGAAAATACCACCTTGGATAGGGGAACCAATGCTAGTGTCCCTAAGTATTCTGCATCTTGAACATTGAAAAATGGTTAGTAACTAATCTTTGCCTACCACCTTAGTCTGCAAGCATCTGTTGTAATTCATCATTTTACTTATTATTTTGCATAATTAGGGTTTTAAGGGTATTTGAGCATTAAATTGATACATTAATTGACAATCTCTAAATTTCCACATCATTCCAAGTGACAGCCTAACATGTAGGTGAATCCTCTTGCAAAAGTGTGATTTAACTTGGTTGATATGTCCTTGAATGTTTTGTTGTGAAAGGAGGATTTAACCCTTTTATCATTTTCCCCCTTCTTTTCTACAAATTTTTTTGGTGAAACCATGTTTATTTGAATTTTGCACCTTGCGAAGTGTTGTACTTTAGATTTTCATTCATTCATCCTATTGCATATGAAAATTTACAAAAAAAAATTGAAAAATTTGAAACAATTAGCATCTTAGGCTTGCATTTTGGCATAATTTGCATTAATTTAATTTAGTTTAGTTTAGTTTATTTATTTATTTATTAGATCTAATTTAAATTGCATAAATTCATCATTATTTTAATCATTTGCATTGCATTTTCATTATTAATTTGTTAAAAATTGATTGAAATTGCGCATTTTTCATAAAAACCTAGTTTTGCATTAGCTTGGGTTTGTAGTTAAAATCTTGTTTCAGATTTTATGATCCTTTTCAAATACTCATTTAGGAATGATTTCTAATTGTAGTGTTTTATCATAGTGTCCTTTTTGCAAAAATTCACGTCTAGGATTTGAAAACCTTGCATTTTCACTAGATTTGGCCTTGTCGTCTCTCTAGAATTGCATTATAGACATGTTGTGAAGGATATTGTTGCATTATTAGATTCATATTGAGATTATTATTCACTATCCCTCTTAAATTTCTTCACAACACCTCTTCTTTTAGTGATTTGCATTGAAAAATTGTGAAAAAAGTGAAAAATCAAGCATTTTAGGTCATAAACATACATAGTTTCGCATTCATTCTCTTGCATATCTCATGGATTCTCCTTGTCATTCATCTTTGGAAGATTTATTTGAGTACATTTTATATGTTGATAACTTTTGCATATTCATTGATAAGTATCCTCAAGTCTTGCATCAAATAGCATACATCTATAATATTGACTTGTCCACTAGCTCTACTTGTGATGTGCTTCATTCCATAGCATATTTTGAAAGCTTTGTCACTATTGTGGGTATTTTCCCTTCAATCTTGGAAAAACTTACTAGTTTCATTTCAAAAAATAACCAACAAAAAAGTAGTGGTGAAAATAACCTTCCCTCTCTTCCTACATTTCACGAGGATATAATGCATATCCTTTCTGAGACATACGAGGCTAACATAGCCCGAGGAAATGCATGTAGTAATTTGAACCCCCCTCCCAACATGCCCTCACCTGGTGAAGATATTTTGGCACAAGAAGATGACATCATTGAGACATTCCTTAACACCACTCTGCCATCCCTTCCTGCTCTCCTTGTCCAGGATGAAGCATTGGATGATGCAGACTCCCTTTGTGAGCATTTACTTCAACCTATTGATACTAAAAATTCACCACCCAATCTTCAAACACTTCTCAACTACATTTTAAACAAAGAAACAAATTATACACCTTTACCTGTACCCCCACATACCTTGGACAATAATGAAAACTCACAAAACATCTAAGAACAAACTATTCCTCACAACCAAGGTATCCCAACACCATATATACAAACTGAAATGGGCACTTTTTGGGTTCCTTCACAACCTCACTTGACTGAAATGGGTATCGTTAGAGCTCCTACATCACCCCATTTAATTAACATAGACAACCATGACACTCCTTCTACACCATCATTAATAGATACCTTTCCTACAATGGTACCCTCATAAGCTCATGAAAATATGGAAGAGAGAAGAAGAGATAAAGCTTTAACCATTAAAGTAAAGATCAAGATCTAGGACAACTGCTAGTTCGGTTGTACCTTCAAGTAAGTATTTCTAAACCCTTTACCTCTGTGTTGTGTTTCCCTCGTGATGTGTTATGTGTTGTTTAGGCCTCCTTGGATGACCCTTGATACTCTTGTAAGTTCAAGGATACTGGGAGACCGCCGTTGTTGTGACCCTTCTTCTATTTGTATCATCATTCTTCTATATTGCTCCTCTCCTCTATTTTTATTGTTGTGCGTTGTGTCTTAGGGGCATAACGTTGCAGTTGGTGACCTGGGGGCACCTTCCTATGTGATGACCCTAGGTCACTTGTTTCTCTTCTCTTGATTTATTGTTTACCTTCTTCTAGTGGTTCTATCTAGCTGGTGGATGACGAAAAATAAATAATACTGATACAGACCATGTGTCCCTTCAGCGAGTAAGCAAAAATAGACCTAGTACATACATGACGATGGGGTTAATATATATTATCCAATACTTGGCTAGTAGAATCACTCCATGTGATATTTTGATGATGTCTTATATTTTCTAACAAACCATAACAATATAGTTGCTCCGTTCACTCTGTTTATCTTGGATCTTGCCTTGGTTACATTTGGTTCTGAGATCTCTACGGTATAGCCCCACAGTTATACTCAGGTTTTGAATCCGTAGTTTAACCTTGGATTTTGATGTGATTATGTTTATGCATTTCTTTTGATCATGTGATGTGGTTATTATCTTAGAGAAAGATTTCTAACCTCTCTTCTTGTAGGAAATTGTGTGTTTGTGGGAATATTCGGCGATCGTAAAGTGCATGTCACTTCTGGGGGCATGGGCTTTGCGAAAGCTCTTGTTCCCTTGTGTGTTTTCTCCCTGCCTTAATGTGCTTGATATTGGTACACAATATCAACCACCTTAAGGTGGGGGCATATATAAGGTAAGTTGTTTGATGATTATGGTACTAACGAAGCATATTTTAAAGCACTCTACAGAGGTGGGATGTTGTATCTCCACGCAAGTGCACATCTTTATTTTATATTGCAATGAGAAAGCCCTCCATGGAGGCATGATATTGTATCTCTTGAGCTAGTGCATATCCTTTTATTTTTAAGCCCTCTGCGGAGGTGTGGATGGTGTATCTCTTGAGCTAGTGTACATCCTTTGTATTCTAAAAGTCCTCTGAGTAGGCGGGGTTGGTGTATCCTCCCTTAAGCGTGTCTTTGGCGGTTGTTGTGGCATAAGCCCAATCGTCAGGTGTGCCTATAATGTGCCTAAGATGGTGGTGAACCTAGCAATAGGCTCTTTCCATCGCTTGTTTGTCATGTTTTAGACGTATAGTATGTCTTTGGCATACTATACGACGCTGATGTCTTCCGTGTGTTTACTGTGTGTTTTCCCTTTTGTATGGCATGTTTGTTCCCAAGCATAGTCTAAAGACATGTGGCGATGAGTCCCTCCTACACTCTAAGATTTGTATTGTGTGTTTGTTGCCCCATATGTAGTCTAAAGATGTGTGGTGATGAGTCCCTCCTACATTATGGGTGGTGTGTTTACTTTACATGTACCCGCATTTGCATTTGTTTATCTATGAAAATGAAAAAGAAATAATTACTGCATTCACTATATTCATCGTGTTTTGCATGTCTTCAATGTTGTCTTCTCCATGTTTTGCATGACTATTACTGTCTTCTCTGTGTTTTTCATGCCTATTACTGTCTTCACTGTGATTGGCGTGTCTATAATGTGTTTTCTCTAATATCTACCTGAGATTGGGGGCTAGAAATAGTTCCTCAATCTTTGTGTATGCATTAGCTTCAAGTGCCTGGTGTGTTTGTTATATTTTGACCGTACTTTAATGCATGTATGGGTCTTGCATTCATACATACATTAAAGTGGGGGCTAAATGTTATGTCAAAAAATTTCTCCCTGGACTTTTTCCCTCCTAGTTTGAGCTCCTGGGTCCTTTGTTTTGCATCTTGCATGTTCATTTTGACTCCCGAAAAAAAATGGCCTGAAACCCATGTCACATGGCGCATGAAGGAAATTGTGGCACTTAGTCCTACCTTGAAATAGGACTTATGGACATAGGCGCTAGCGCCCTTGTCCTGCCCTATTTTAGGCAGGTCCCAAATTTGAATGTTGATTATGTGACCATTAATTAGGTCCCATGCCAACATCTTAAGTTTAAATTACAAAATTCTTAGCGAGAATATGTCTAGTTGCATATATAAGCATGTCTAGGGTTTCATTTGTAAACTAGAGGATGACTGTGAACTTTTGGCAAACTTATGATTTTAGAGCATTCAAGATATTCATTGTTGCAGAGCAGAGCATTGTTATTGTGATTGTGATTGAAGATTTAGCTTCATCTTCTCATGTGATTGAAGGATTTCATCTACATGTGAACTACACCTCTGAGGTGATATCTATTTGTGTTTGAATCATTTATCAATTTGTTTTGCCTCTATCCCAGAAGGATACACACTCTTTATCTGATAACGATGTTTAGAAGACTTGAATGTCTCTCTGGGGCTTGACCGAGGAAAGCCTCTAAACACCACAACCCCCAACTACTCTCCTTGTGATTGCAGGCTACAGGTGTCGCATCTTGATGGAGTGGAGTCGTAGGGATTAGTAACACAGTGTGCAGATTCCAAATCTCTGAAGAAAAACACTACTCAAACTCAAGCATCAATGCCAGTGTCCTCCGAGATTGAAAACATAGAAATCATTGCGATAGTGACAATCAACATCTGAAGAGGTTTTGACATCCTAAAAAACACCCTGCCTTAGACTCGGGCACTAGTGCCAGTGTCCTCCACATCTCTTGAGACGAAAACAGGAAATATAGTGAACATCAGTGTCGGAAGGAGATCAGGATTCCACGAAGAAAATACCACCTTGGACAGGGGCGCCAATGCTAGTGTCCCTGAGTATTCCACATCTCAAACTTTGAAAAATGGTCATTAACTAATCTCTGCCTACTACCTTAGTTTGCAAGCATTTGTCGTAATTCATCATTTTACTTACTATTTTGCATAATTAGGGTTTTGAGGGTATTTGAGCATTAAATTGATACATTAATTGACAATCTCTGAATTTTCACATCGTTCCAAGTGACAGCCTAACATGTAGGTGAACCCTCTTGCAAAAGTGTGATTCAACTCGGTTGATATGTCCTTGAATGTTTTGTTGTGAAAGGAGGATTTAACCCTTTTATCATTTTCACAAAACATCAACTCAAGAATTCTTTAATAAGCCATAAACAACCTACAAATTTCATGTATTATCATGAAAAGATACCTAGCAAAAGCATTGCAAGGAATTTACAATTTCTAGTTATCAACTAATCAAGAACAATATTCAAATCAACAAATGTGACTAGGGTATATTGCCAGAATACCAAAAATTTATAGAATGTTCATGGAGACAGTTGAAAAGATGTTCAATCTGCACATTAAATTTTTGAATGTTACAATGCCCTCTCACAACCCTTGAGAGAAAACTAGAATAAATTATAGTAAAAAATTCTCTTTCCATAACCACTAAAATAAACCTTAGATATTCAAGTTTGTCTTCTATTTTGACTCTACAACCAAAATTCCATCCTTTGAAAATGAATGCACAATGTATTATATACCTCATTCAATCCATCAAGCAGCTTTGGAGGTGTTGGATTTGACATTTGAAAATGAAAATGGGTGACCATGCCTTCTTGCATCATAGCCAAATGGGTTGTACTAGAAAATTTGCATATTTAGAGTGTTTATCCATGCTTTGGTACAAAGATTTCATCATTGAAGGTCTACAAGAGTCATGAGGCATATGGAGTCCACCTACCATGCTATTGGGCCTCAAAAAAATATTAATGGCAGTCCTAGTTGTTGGAGTGTCCTGTCACGTCTAAAAAAAATGAGGTTTTTTGCACTATTAAGGTTTAGGGCTCTAATGGAACCTGGAACCTAGAACTTAGGGGGTGGGGAAATTCCTAGAACCCAAAACATCCCTATGTCCATGAAAATCTTGAAATCCCCAAAGTGTGAAAATACAATTGGGGTTCAAAAATTCGAGAGGAAATAAGAAAAGGAGAACATAGAGATATGAGGGAATGAATTTTGGGGGAACAAGGATTTTACAAGAATGGTGGTTCTAGAGGAACCAGGAACATTGGAACTTGAGGATATACATTGGGGGAATGGGGATCCCGAAGGAATTAGGAAAATTGGAAATTGGGCACCCAAAAATGGGAGAATGGGGATCCTAGATGAATTAGGAACATTAAAACTTGGGCACCCAACACTAGTGGAATGGGGATCCTAGAGGAATCAGGAACCTTGGAACTTAAGGAAAAGGTTTCAATCTCCACAGAAAACCCAAAAACCCCAAAATGACCAAAACACCCAAACTAAAGTCCCACATAATTCAAAGTGACAAACATAATCTCAATCAACATTTGGACCCCAAAGAATCCAAATTTAAATATTCAAATTACACCATGGGGGAATGGGGGTCGGTAAGGAACTTGAAACTAGTAATGTCCCAAGGTCCACGGAAAACCTGAAACCCCCAAAATTCCAAAACATTTGAACAAAAGGACAACTTGATGCAAGGTGACACACATAGCCACAATCTTCAATATGATCCCAAAATTCCAACCTTAAGTCTTCAAATTACTCCATGGGATTTTCGAGGTTCTAGAGGAACTTGGAACTAGGGACCAATACATTAGGGGCGAGGAAACTCATGGAACCTAAAATATTCCAATGTCCATGATGTTAGAATCTTGAAAAAGAATATAACCCAGAATCAAATTGAAAGAGCTAGAATCAATAAATTGTAATGCAAATGAAATGAATAGCATAACAATACTATGAGAGAATAATGTAAATGTTCCAATGGCATAATAGCATTATGAGAGAACTATAGCTCCAACCTTCATTACATTCATTCATTCATTCATTACAAAATGAAAAGAGATACCTTGCTTATAAAGACAAGGATGAGAGCCAAGAAATGTAGAGTGAAAGGTGGAGAGTGTCCTACAACATCTGACAATCAGAGGATACCAACTAATTACACATGTGGAGGATAAGACACCTCACTCCAACTATCAACAACTCAACACACAACTAGATTCCTAGAAAACTCACTAAGTCAACTTAACATGTGAATATGTGTGTGAATATTATTTAACTAATAAATAGTTAAATAATATGAATTATCCACACAACATGGGAAATAACTGGTTAGGTAATATCCCTATTCACACTAACACATGAAAAACTTGAAATTTCCAAAATGACCAAAACACCCAAACAGAAGTCCCATTTGATTTTAAGTGACAAACATTTCCATAATTGTCAATTAGACCCCAAAATTTCAAACCAAAAGATACCAAACTATTCCATCGTGTTTTGGGTGTTCTGGAGGAACTTGGAACTAGGGACCAATACACTAGGGGTGGTGAAATTCATGGAACTTGGAACATCCCCAAAATATCCAGGAAAAGACAAGAAAAGTGTTAAACTTAAATTTTTTTTTTATCATTGGCAACAATAACACATGGCCAAGGCAAGGGGGAAGTGTAATGTTCTACCCCAATTTTTTTTTCAGATTTTACCAAATCACAATAGTAGCATTAGAACATGAATTTGCAATCAACAAACACCTCCACACCTTCTGATCACCAAGTTCTCAAGATGGGCGAGGTGAGAGCATACATTGCTTTAGCTGATCAAATAAAATGCCTTGCAACAAATTCAAATACAACTTCCACTTATTCAACAGACATCCACTTAGTCAGTGGGAATGCACCACTTATTCAGTGGGAGAATGAACATAGAAAATCAAGGCACTTCCATTTATTCAGTGGGGAAGCTAATAATACAAACACTTATTTAGTGGGTAAGCAATGAAATCAGAAAACTTGTTATCCACATTGGCGGTCATACCATCCAGGGGTTACATATAATGTTTGCAACATAATTAATGATTACAATGAAAGGTAAAGGCTACAAATTCATACTGTAACCCTGTGTTTCACTTGTCTGAACTGCTACAACAAGTTAGCTCATAAAATTCATATAGATGATGAAGGAAAACATAAGCTATCTTGTGAAAATGGATCACCAAATTATACTGAACAAGAATCTATGAAGAAATCATTTATTGAAGCCCCTCCTGTCACTGTTGTAGCACTGTTGCAAGACTGAAATATCTATAACAACAATGAATAAACCCTTTACCAGTCTCATTTCATTGCTTTTCCTAACTCAAAACTCATGGTAATGAATTCTCCAATCCAAGACTCCTTCCACACACTAAAATAATGCCTCCAAAACAAATAGATTCTCCTTCTATATTCCCATGCCTACCTCATAGCTGGTATGACCTGCTAAGGGCGTACAACATGCAAAATGGGCATTGAATTTGCTGCAAACTCCACATAGATATGAGCAATGAGGGCACTTAAATATGGAAAATATTACAATAAAGTTTTAGAGGAAAAATAGAAATCAAAATCTGATCAAACTCTCACGCCTAGGCTGAGGTGTACGACCTGTAGATAGGCAATCTACATTCATGATTCTTCAATACACTGATCAAATCCATTTATTTCACACTCCAAAATCTCAAACAAGAAATAAGCAACAATCTTCAAAATAAAAACTTCAAAATACATCATAATCCATCCAGTTCTGTGTGATTTTCTGAATGAAGTCACCTCTTTCAACTAGGGTGGATCTTTCACCACTGAAATTGAACTTCTTTGAGATGGTTTTCATCCTCAAGAAGGTATGAAGAACTCACAGGCTTATTTTTGTAGCATAATAGTATAATCTTCAGCATAAAGAAGCAAAATGAGCTCTCATCCCCTTTATAAAGGCACTTTGGGAGTTACACACAAAAATAATTATTTCTTGGAAAATAATCTTTTTTCTCTCCAACTAAAATATTTCTCTTTTCCAAACTTAAGCACTCACTTTAAAGTGCCTAAATAAAAATAATATCTCTTCCTTTTTCCAATGAGCTATAACACATATGCACTTTTTAATTATTTCCAACCTTTTATGAAAGAAGTGCAAATAATTATTAAATAGCTCATTAAATCACCCACTATAATCCGAGAAACCAAAAAAACTTTTGAAAGCTGCACTGTAATCCTAAAACTCAATCGAGCTAAATGCCATCAACAGAAACCCAAAAAACAATTGAACTAGTGCTCTTCACAAACAAGGAGCCCCTTACCATAGCACATAGCCTATCAGAACTCCAGGAAATAGGCTATCGGGCCCACAACTGACTAGCTTGAGAAGGGGACATTACAAGAAGGCAAAGGACCATTTTAACATAAAATTTTGACCAAGATTAAACCCATTCAAGATTTCTCAGATTGGCTATCAATATGGGTGAGAAAATTTTAAGACAACAATGAGGCACTAAACTTAAGATTTTTTTATAAATTTTAGGCATGTGCCAACACGCTCAATAATGGTATTATGGTTGGGTGGTAGCTAACTTGCCCCCTCTTCGGTCTTGGATGATTTCAGTAATCTTCGGTCTTGGTACAAAATTTGGTGATAAATATGGATCTTTGGAGATGCATCATAGAGTTTGAATACAACTCTTATGGATTTTTTGGTTTGTTGCATCTTCTTATTGTTGTAGCATAATGAAAAGTTATACATGGTGATCTTTGTGATCCATGATTATTTATTGTGATTATATATTGATTTAATATTGTTGATATTCTTAATCCATCTATGTATTGGGATGCTACTCTTAATTTTAATCTATAAGTAAGTGTTATTCAACTGATTATATGATGTTCTTTGTGTTGGTGTTTATCATGCAAAGTAGTGTAATGCATATACATGTTTAGGCCTTCATTTTGCTTCATTTTTATAAATTGTGGAAATGGAAGTTGTATATTGATTCTGGTATGTCATATCTGATTGAATTCATTAGTATTAAGATTTCTTACCTATCTTTTAAGTGGATTGAGTTATGCTCTTAATTTTGTTCTCCTTTATTGCATGATAGGAAGTCATTGCCATGTGTTAATAATGATTTTGGTCAAAAAATTAAAAAATGTGTTTTTAGAATATTTAATTGGTTGATTGTATTGCTTGTAAGTATTATATTTGAATGGTGTATATCATATTGACCTAGAAAATGGGTGTAAATTAGTGGTTCAATTTATGGTGCAACCTTTTTAACTTGCATTGACTTGCTAATGTATGAGAATTTGTCCCCTTTTATCTTTTGAATGATTTTAAGGTTCAAAAACCTAAG
Source organism: Cunninghamia lanceolata (assembly GCA_027924645.1). NCBI lineage: Eukaryota > Viridiplantae > Streptophyta > Pinopsida > Cupressales > Cupressaceae > Cunninghamia > Cunninghamia lanceolata. The sequence goes on from BSBN01000209.1 coordinate 9,226,466, forward strand.
GTTGGTGTTAAATAGGGTGTTAGTACTCTATAATTTCTCTTGACCTTGTTTGGGGTGAGGTTGGAGTGAAATGTACAAGTGTTGTTCACTTTTGCACTCTTTCTCTCTATGGACAATTCACTATTTTGAGTAAGGGAACAACAATGTTTTGGCCGTAACTCTTAAACGGTCATCTGGGTTGGGCCAATTTTTAGATATATTGTTCCTAAATAAAGATTACTAATTATCTTAAAATATTATATTTACATCTTTTGTTTATCATTCCCTATGACTAAAACTAGTGGACTGTTTTACTGTAGTTTTGTAAAAGTCTATCATGTAGTCCCTCAAACCTTTGTTGTTCCTTCTCTATTATGAATTTTGTAAAACCCTTCGTGGGTTTTGCATGAAATTTATTTTTCTTTCTTTTTCATATTAGAAGTTAGGAGAATATTGTGTTTTGAGTAAGTTATGGCTATTTTATCCTAGGTTGTAATTGTGCGATTACCACCTCTTTTTGCATGATAAGACCAACTTATTTACATAGAAAGATCTTGGGATTCTCCAACATTGTTTTAAGTGTTTGGAAATTTTTAGATACATTCTTATGGTTTTTGAGATGAATCTCTATTTGAAAATTTATTCCCTTATAAGAATTACTTAAAAATATTGTTCCTACCTATTTTATTATTTGTAAAATAAGACTATGTTTAGGTAATAACTAATAGAGTAAATATACTGAATTTATTTTTCATTATTGATGATTCTTATGCCCCAAATAATAGTATTTCAATGTAACATATTTCTGTGTTCTTATCTCACCTTGAACTGAATAAAGAGAACATTAAGATTTAATGTGAAATATCTACCCCACTCTATTGCAACTAAAAAATAATTATGTTCATTATTTATGACTTAATTACCCTCCTAATTGTACTAGTACTTTATTTAAGTTAGAATTAAACTTATTTTATGTCAAATAGAAGATATAATCTATTTTCTTATGATCTGGTTTCAATGATTAATAGAATATAGAACCTACATTGTTAGATTGCCATTCCATTTCTTTTATAATGTCATGCATATGCAAAGAATGCATGAGTAGACCTCATTAAGAAAACCATGAGTGTGATTTATTTTGCATTAGATTTGAATGAAAGATGTTTTTACTCTCCTTAGTGTTTTCCTATTTGTGCATTTAGTTGTAGTAATCGTAGAATGTATAATATTAAGTTTAAGTTCACTAATGATAAGAGTGTTCAAGGTGGAAAGATCTTACCTTGTTAGAAGGAACTACAATGTACCATTGTTTATATATGTCAATGAATTAATGAATCTAAAATTTATCCTAGTGATGATATGTATGTTATCCATCTCTTAAGCTAGATGATCATCACTCTTGCCTTGTGACAGAATGTAGTGGTCCCCCTTTATGTGTGTCACCTACATGTATATTCCACATATGTAGTGAGTCTTGTGCTAGTGATGTTGAGGTGTCAACAATACTTGTGCATGTTTGTGTGCAAGGTATCTCTATAGTTGTGATTGTGAAAAAAAATTGTTAGTCGTGTTTCAATCTACTAATGTTTGATATTAAGATTGGGTATTATAGGTTACTGCTCCTATGTACTTGGTGATTATAAATGGTACTCCCAATGGGCATTTTTCTTCTAGAGGTGGGATTAGACAAGGGGACCCCCTCTCTTTATGTATTTTCATTATTATTGTGAGGTGCTTGGGAGAAACATCACTAAAAATATTATTAACTATAGATTAGCTAGGTTTAAATTAGCTTCCACTACTAATCCCATCTCCCACCAATAATTCATGGACGATACCATTTTTCTTGAGAAAGCCACTATAGTAGAAACTAGGAAATGGAAGAACATCTTGTTGGACTATGTAGCTATTTCAGGTAAAAAAATTAATTTGGATTAAAGTGGCCTCTTTTTATCTAACGCAATCCCATCCCTTCAAAATTAAATTGATGTCACCATTGGCTACAATATCAATTAGCTACCAACTAATATCTTGGAATGCTTTTAATCTTAGGAAACATTTTTAGTTATTTTTGAGTTTGTTACAGATATGGCTTCATCATCCATCTCCTTGTGAGTTGAAGAGATTTCATCCTCCCAAGGGCTTCACCTCTAAAGTGACATCATCTCTATTTGAATCATTTCATCATTTGAATTATCTTTAGCCCTGCCCTGCAAGGGTACGCTCTCTCATTAACAACGGTGTTGGGAAAGCTTGAATGCTAACCCAGGATTTGACTGAGGCAAATCCCTAAACACCACAACCCCCAAACCCCTGCCTTGTTGTCTTGTGTGCAGATTATAGGTATAGGTTTTGGGAAAAGTGGAGCTACAGGAAAGCAGTGCAGGAAACAAAGTTTTGAGATCTGAAAATAGTTCTGGAAAACCCTTCCAAACAGACTTGGGTGGTTTCCGCCCTAGTCTATAGGGCCTTAAGCTTTGGGATCTAAGTTCTAAGCATCATTAGTAGCGTTTCATCAGTTCTGACTTCTGGAAGAATCCTACATCTAGACTTGGGCAGTTGTTGAATTTATCCTCTGACACCTCTTCTTTTAGGAGACAGGTTCTGACATCTTATTGATCCTCTCTGTACTTTTGGTTTCCAGATTTCTATTGTCGATCATCTGTTTCAAGCTGATTATCTTCTAACTAGGGTTTCCTTCATACTAAGCCTAGAGTTTGATAAAATCTTTGTTGAATCTTATCTTTCCTTGACAAACAAGAGCACAAAGATCAGTAGCTGAGCCCTCTTCCATTTTGTAGTGGCTTGGCTCAGTCTTTGTCCTTGAATGTTGGCATGAAATGAGGGTTTGATCTAGTGTACTCACACATTCCATCTTCTCTCTTTTTACCTCTTAACACTTAGTTAAAAAAAATTGGATCGATTTCAAATTTTCATCTCCCACCTCTAGTTCACATGCCCTAGCACTTGTCGCCTCATCTAGTTCACGTGCCCTAGTGGAGGAGGAATTCCCACTTCTCAAGACTAGCATTAGAGTCTCTATTATTGCATCTCATGTTCGTGTGGAGTATAAGTTGGATCATATTCTCATGGAGTCTATTCATGTGCGGTGTGATCATGTTGACGCTCATGATTTGGTTCATGTTGCTTGTTTTGAGTGGCCTACTCATGTTTGTGCCTCCTCTCCGGTCCTTGGTGTGGTGGATGCTTCCAAAACCTATGTGAATATTGCTAGGGTAAGGATGACTGCTGGCACTCCTAGATTGACGAGGACTATTTGCCCCTCTCTACAGAGTAAACTTCAACACATCTCCTATGCTCCTTCCTACCCTATCATTATCTATGGACATGAGGTGTTGAATAATGAAGAATATTTTTGAATGTCAAGCCCTCATTTGTAGGTTTAAAATCTCTTCTAGCCTTCCCTTCTAGAACTGAACAAATGGGCTTTGGAATCTTGGAGGCTTCTCAATAAACGTAGGATAGAATTATATCCCTGTGTTAGGGGATTTTTAATTGCATCCTTTTGATCAGAAGATGATAGGATGTGGGTGTTGGAGGGTAGGGTTTGAATTTGGGGATATCACTCCATCTCACTCAAACCATGGTTTCCCTCCTTAAACACTTTAACAAAATCATTAAGTATCATGCTTGTTTGGGCTAGACTTCCCAATCTCCCTCTCCAATTTTGGGAAGTTTCTTGTTTTGAATCTATTGGCAATGCTCTTGTTCATTTTTACAAGAGGGTATAGTGTCATCAAACTTTGGTTATACTACCTTTGCCCATATTCTTGTGGACATTAAAACATCTAAGGAGCTGCCAGGGGATATTGTCCTACTTCTTAGGGACAGACCGTGGACTCAAACACTCGACTATGAGGGTCTTCCCTTTCACTACAAGGGATGCTTCTCCACTAGAGACTTATCTTTGAAGTACCCTCATCCTTGTCACAAGAAGGGTGAGCGACTTGGTGGAGGATTTCCCTCCATGACCATTTGATTGTCAGTGATTTTGATACTAAGGTAGATGGGACCTTAGAGACCTCTATTGAGTCAGTTCTCTCTAGGGTTGCCATGAATTCTAAAATTCCTAATGGGCCATCTTCTCAAGGACCTGTACTAGTAGCTACACCATTGGACCTCTTGTCATTAGATTTTGGGTCTGTTGTTCTTTCTCTTTTAGAGGTTTTAATGTCGCATTCAACTCCTCTTTTAGCTCCTGTGAGGGCTTGGGCTTCAACATAGGCTAGCCCTCCCCTCTCCCCTCACTCTAAGTATTTGGAGAATGATGTCTCATAGAAGATTGTTCAAAGAAAGAAGAGAGGTCTTCCTAAACATGCTTGTGTTTCCCACACCTAGGTCATGGGTGCTTGGAATGATGAGATAAAGCCTAGGGTTGTGTAGGAGGTTGTCCTAGGTCTTTTTTGTTTGGAAGCTAGGCTACAACCCATTTATTTAGGGTTTATGGTCCATTTAAAACCATCTTTATGTTGGTAACATGGCTGTAGTGATGCAAAAGGTTTTCAGGTCCTTCCAAAACCTATCTGTGTTTTTGTTATGGCTCAATTGTGCTCTCACTAATATTTCACCTATTGTTTTGGGTTTCCAAGGCCCCATCAAAACCTATTTTTACCCCTTTAATAAAAAACAAGTATGTACTTAGTTAAATTTAGTTTTAGTTTTTCTAATGGATCTTCTTGCCCCTGATTTCAATTGGAATCATATTTGGAACCATAAAATCATTCCTAATTTTAACTTCTTTCGATGAGCCACCTATCATGGAAAAATTCTCATGGCTAACAACTTCAAATAGATGGGGTTTTCCTTGGCTAATAGATGGATCTTGTGCAAGAAACCTGAAGCATCTATCAACCATTTGTTTGTTGAATTCCCATTTTCCTAAAATTTGAGGCAAGTTATCCTAAACAAGTTTGAAACACAATGGGTTTGCCCCCCCAAAAATCAACTCTTTCGCTATTAGTTGGTCCACCCAGCCTTTAGAAATCCTACTATCAAAGAAAAATGGATGCAAGCTCTTCCTCAACTTTGCTGGGGAATTTGGAAAAAAATGAATAATTGTAATGAGTTTCCCTATAATAAAAAATAAACTCAATTAATACTCTAGAAAAGAATGGATTTGCTTGAAATAATTTAACAATTCTCACCAAAAGGCACACACACACACACACACACACACACACACACACACACACACACACACACACACACACACACACACACACACACACACACACACACACACACACACACACACACACACACATATATATATATATAAGTAATAACTAAACCATGAAGATTCGTAACTTAGGTAAAAAGATGTTATACATTTACTAACTTATGTGGTACAACATTTTTCAAATTTCTAGATGAAATAATGTAATACTTGATACAACATTAAGACTATAGTCCTATATAGTACATAGAAGTGAGAATTCTCCATACAAAAGTTTAACTTTCAAATTATATAATATAGTTAAGACCCACTATCTTATTCATCTTTTTTTAGTGCAATTAATATGGTCTCTGTAATAACAATATGGAGGAAGAGCATTACTCGAGAACTTTAACTCCAACCATAGACTAGTCGGTCCCTCACTAATATTCCTACTAGAAGTGACCTGACCCTTCAACGAGCATAGCAGATAATGGCATCTGTAGTAGTACCATAACCAAATCTGAGAACTAAGTGTATGTAAATACATACACTAGTACATGCAGTTAGTCATGAAAACCCTAGATACTCTTTAGCTACTAATGAATTCAAGATATTGATGAATTCTAACTACCATGTAATCTTAAGAGTACAACGAACTAACAATGCATACAACTATAGCATCACTTTGGTCAAAGCATTTAATCACAATCACATTTTGATTATACAAAAATACAGTTCATCTATTCAAATGCTACTATCTCTTGCTTGACTCATCAAAATGATCATAAATAATTGTAAAAATATGAGGTACAATTCAAACACAAGTTCTCAAAAAACCATAACATTTCCCAAACTTCCAACATACCTTTCCCTTGAGTGAGAAACATAATAGTATATCATTTAAATATCATCTTTTTGCTATACTAGAGATGTAAGTTCATACAATGTGTCTATATAGTGAAAATACAGTCTTATATAGGGTTCATAGAGTTTTATTCACTTTTCAAAAGACCAGTCATATATAAGGTTGTCATGGTCTTATTTTCTAGGTATATAATGTAAAAAACTCATGCATGACGCTATATTAAAGAGTTAATAATCATATAAAATGTTGCCCTCACATAGTTTTATGAATAGTCAAGACATATGGTAATAATAATGATGATTGTAATCAACTTCCATGAATATACTGCATACATAATTGAGTATAATTCTATTCATGTACAATCTCCAGGTTTCCTACAATATACAACCTTATAAACCATCACATTTTTTACCATTTTCTAGACAGTTTTATTAGATTTGGTCTCCTACATATAGTCAGTCTCATATCACTAATCTAAATGCATAAAAGCCTTCATACACAACCACATATGTATATGGATTAAATAATTTGAATGAGTGTACATAACTTTGATTATGATTGACTTAACGAGTATAAGTCTATTCATCATATAGATAAATCTATGCATGTATAATATATGTACACAATTATGTATACTTACACACACACACATATGTATATACGCATTTATATAATTGGTTCAAAACTAAAATTAACACATCTTTGTTATATTTGCATAGCCTAAACTTGTATTTCAATTAACATTTAATATGCAAATCACAAGGGTTGGTTGACTAATATTTATGGTATATCTCTATATAAGTATATGTATGCATCCATATGTGCACATATACACCTATATATAAAAATAATAATGATTTAAGACTGAGAATAAGCTAAATTACTAGCACATAAAACATTTTAACTTAACATTTAATATGTAATCCCATGTTCACCCACTTCCATCACTCTACACTAATTCCCATATTCACATAAATCATTATAACTATTTTTACACATATATAATCAGTTCAATGCACTTCGAACAAATTTCAAAAAAATAGATTGTATACACAACTATGTTTACATTGTTACAATAGCCACATAAATACACACCCAACTTGTTAACACAATTCCTAACATGCCATATGCTCAAGCAAGGCCAATTATATGTGTGGGTGTGTGTATGTATAATTATGTATACACACACAATATAGATATTCCATTTAAAAAAAAAAACAGTTTGCTTCAGTATTCTATACAACCCCAACTCTGACATACATATGAAATGAAATCTATTTTTTGTTGTTCCATGACTAGTTTACACCATAAAAAGCTTATACAACAAACTCAGACTCACAGAAATATATATTCATCTATATATCGTCTATATGAGGAATCTCAATCATTTAATATATATGCACAATTAAATAAGATGCTATATATAATGCAATTCTCACATGTTCCATATGAAAGTACAACCATAAAGTCAACAAAACAATCACAAATCTCTACTTAAATATCATCCACTTCAATGATCAAACAATCAATAGCAGTTTTACACCTCATTCAAAATAAAAAAGTGTTAAATATTTGTTCTATTTTTACTAGCCAAAATTAACCTTTAACTTTGAAGTGGATAATATTTAGGAATAACCCCTACAACAAATATTTAAACCCAATCACATACTCCATAATGATAACACCAAAAAGCTCTACAGCAGTAGCCCAATCTCCTCACATGTTCCAACTACACGACCTCCCCCAAAATGGCTCCAAATAATCCCCAAAAATGTTCTCCCTTTTTTCCCACACTCTCCTTTGCCCAAATTTCTCCATGAAAGTATTCACAAAACCCCCCACATTCAAGGCAATTTTCACGCCTCCACGAACTCGGTAACCAAACTACACTCCATTCCAAATAACACACTTTGGTGAGAGAGAAGAGCCGAGTGGGTGATGGACAAATGGAGTGAGGATTCTGTCATTAATTTCATGCCAAAAGGCTTTTTTGTGGCGGTCTTTGAAAATGAAAAAATGAGAGAGAAAATTCTGAGGGTGGCGGATTGGAAATTTGAGGAGTCTTACCTATATCTGCAGAAATGGGAAAGAAACTTCAATCCCTTAAACTTGGATACGTTTATACAATCTCCCTTGAATATTGGTCTGAAGGATGTTTGAAACGAATAGGAGACTCTCTAGGCCAAAAAAGGGAGATATATCTCAGAGAGGGGTGAATCACTTCTATATGCCAGAATCCAAATCCTGGCAATTAAATAAATACCAGATACAATATGCCTTGTGTCGGAGGGAAGAGAATGGCTTCAATCAATAGAAATAGAAATCCCCAAATTCTTTTTTCTGAAATGTAAACGAAGGAATCATTTTGCTGAGAATTGTAGAAGATTTCCCCCAACCTTCAAAGATATTTGGAGGGAGAAATCAACCATGAAGGAATTGGATGTTGGCACAAGCAACCCAGCAAACGTAATCATAGAAGAAATTGATCCTAAATCACCAATTAAATTACAAAAATGGCAAATAACTGTAGCAGAACCTCTGGAAACAATAAAACCAGAGGAAACCGCTCAAAACAATGAAGAAGGGAATTTGTATGCCAGGAGGAAGCAACTTCCCCTCAGAAACTGGTCGGTTGGATCGAGAATGCAGGGGTAGAAGACTCCAACCATGAATCGGTATTTGGAGATTGCCTTGATGTTCAAAATTGGGCAGGAAAACCAATAAATAGAAGAGGGAGGAGGAGGCCCTCAATGGCGAACAAAACTCAATAAGGCCCTACATGCTGAGATCCAAGGGAGGTAACAACTCCCTTAATGGAGGGAGATGAGGATCCTCACAAAAGGCGACTGGTTAAACGCCAGTTGGATAACCAATGCACAGATATTATCATCCTACAAGAAACTAAAATAGAGGGTGCGGAAACGGAGTCTTTCACAAGATACTGCAAAGGTTGGGCAAGAAACTAAAAATGATCCCTATATCAGATCATTTTTCTGTTGAACTCATGATATGCGAAGTAAGGGAGAGGGGCCAGTTTCCGCCCACGCCCAATCCATGCATGGCAATGCCCTTTCCATTACTCCCTTATTCCCACCCCGGGGATAGGGGCTCATTCCATCAAGAGATTTGGGTGGGCCCGGCTTCTAACTTAGTTGATGGAAAGGCCATTATTGAATTGAGAAGTCATGAAATGGGAAGAACTGCCTCTGAGATATCTAGTTCTTGACTGGGAGGGCCTAACCCAATAACCGCTATGTTTTTAATCACTTGACCCCAATTAAATTTTTAAAAAGAATCAATACATGTAAAATACCAACCTAATAAATTAACACAAATGCACCAATACATGTTCACAACATTTGTACATGTTCACAAATGCACCAATACATTTGTGAATTAACCAATGAAATTAAGACAAGTGTACAAATGTGATGGTGAGCGGTTACCGGCACATCGGTGCGGATGTATGGGGCGACATGTTGAAATGACCATTTTTCGACCCATGAGCACATAACGTGTCCTACAGGGAAATGTATAAGTGCCTAGAAGCTGAAAGAGTAGCTTTAAGCTCTTTGGTCGCATACGGAAAAACCCAAAAAAAATCGTCGAAATTTGATATATATATAGCTATGTGCTTGACGTGCGCGAAGTTAGGGTGGGCGGCTATTGGCCCCTCTCCCTTAGCCAAACCAGCAAGGGGGCAGTTCAAGTTTGAAAGAATGTGGCTGCGATCCACGGAGCTACCGGATTTAATGCAGGACTGGTGGCTAGAACCGATGCAAATCAAAGGGACCAAAATGTTTATTTTTCAAAAAAAGCTACAACGTATGAAGGTTAAATTGAAAGAATGGAATCAATCCTCTTTCAAAAACATTTTTGAGGAGAAAGAGTGATTAGAAGCAGAGTTAACAGCTTTGGCTGATATTGTTTTAAAACAAGGCATGTCTATAATCGAATTCGAGAGAGAGAAGGTTTTGATGGCAGAATATAATGAAATCCTTGCAAGAGAAGAATGTTACTGGAGAGCAAAGTCTAGAGATACTTGGTTGGAAGAAGGTGATCGAAATACCAATTTTTTTCACAATTCAACAAAAGTAAAACGAAGCTAGAATAGAATTAATCAGATAAAAGCCCTAGGTGGTAATTATATCATGGAGGAGGAATTAATCCAGAAAGCAGGGGTGGAATATTTTAACGCACTCTTGGGTGGGGATGGTGAGTCAGAGCCAATTCAAGGGGAAATTCTCACGGACTTGGAAAAGGTAGTAACAGAGGATGATAACAAGATGTTATATGCCGCTGTCACAAAGGAGGAGGTCCTGGATGGGAATTTATAGGCCAAGAAATATTTGAAGTGGTAGAGGAATCGTGGAAAAAAACCGAAATGCTAAAGGATTTAAATAACACAAATATTGTTTTGATCCAAAAAAAGGAGAACAGTGAAGAATAGAGTGGGTTCATTCCAGAGAGGAATATTACAGACAGTATAATAGTTGCTCATGAGGTCATACATACGCTGAAGAAAAAAAACAAGAAAGGTATGGTGGTGAAACTCGATATGAGTAAGGCATTCGATAGGGTTCGTTGGTGTTTCTTGATGAAAGCAATGAGCAAAATGGGTTTCGATGAAGGCTGGTTGAAGTGGGTATTTTGTTGCATCTCAACACCAAGATATTCGGTTGTTGTAAATGGCTCTCCTTGTGGTGCTAGAGGTCTGCGCCAAGGAAACCCCCTTTCCCCATTCTTTTTGTTTTAATGGTGGAAGCGCTTAGTTGCCATATCTCAAATCTGAAACTTCAAGGAAGCTGGAAAGGCACCAAAGTTGCTCAGTCGATTCCAGCAATCTCCCACCAGCTCTTTGCTGGCGACACAATCCTATATGGAGGATCAACCATGCAAGAGGCAGAAGTTATAAAGATTGCAATTGAAAGGTTTAGTGATGAAGCAGGGCAGAAAATCAACTCAGATAAAATCAATCATATTTTTCTTCAATATAGATCATGCCACCCAGCGTAGAATCACGGTTTTGTTGGGCTTCAAAATGTTGGAATTTCAAAATTTGGAGCGTGCGCATTTACTCCTCCTGACCGTTTGAGATCCTCCGGTGATTTCCCTCCCGCTGCACCCTGCAAAACAATTAATGCATTTGCTGGCCCGATTGTTTGTGCTTAATGCTGGTCAGTCTCCATTTATTGCTAGTAGGTGAATTTGATTTTTGAGCGGTAATTTTGGGCGGCAGAATTTTGGTGAAGGAAAACACAAAAGGGAAGAATGTTGGACAGTTAGAATATAGAACAACAGAAGAAGAATACAGTTAGAATTTTGAAGCAGCAGCAATAGGGAATGTTCTTTGTGTGCATGAACAACAGTTCTGAGTAGTTCAGTGTGTGTGCAGGGAGTAGCAAATAGCTCCAGATTGTTGTATGTTTGTGTAGCTCCAGATTGCTGCAAATCAAGTGTATTGTTAATAGTTTGTTGTTTTTAGTTAAGAAATGAATTTGTAATTGATATTTTTTCTGATTGAATAGAACAAACAAGAAGTTTGCATGCCCAATTGTGTGTCTCCTTTGTTTTCTGTTTGTTATTCCGCATTTTATTTGTGTTCTGGGATTCAAATATCCAACAGAGTGGTATTAGAGCCAGAGGGTCCTAAGTCTTGAGTGAGTTGGGCATTTGTTTTATGGGTGTTTAAGTCTATTTGATAGGAGACATGGCTGGAGAAGAGAGTAAGAGTTGGTAGCAACCACCACAATTCAATGGACAAACTATGATGTTTGGGCAAAGAAGATGAAGACCATAATGGTTGCAAATGATCTATGGGAGTTCGTGTTTAATGGGTTCAATGATGTGACTGACCCAGCTACGTATGCAGCCCTCACAAACAACTAGAAGACCCAACTGAAGGAGACAAGGAGGAAAGATGCAAAAGTCCTCATTCTGATTGAGGCAGCCTTGACAGAGGCTATTTTCCCTAGAATAGAAACAACTAACTATGCAAAAGAAGCATGGGAAATATTGCAAAACAGTTACAAGGGAACTGACAAAGTAAGGTTAGTGAAACTCCAGTTGTTTATGAGAGATTTTGAGACCCTCCAGATGAAGGACAATGAGTCCATTCAGATTTTCACACAAGGGATTCCACCTTAGTTAATCAACTAAGAATAAATGGAGAAACCATTGATGAGCAAAGGATTATAAAGAAAATCCTTAGAAGTCTACCCCCTAGATTTGATCCTATAGTTATTACCATAGAAAAGACCAAAGATCTCTCAAAAATGGCACTTGATGAGCTAATGGGTTCCCTGCTAACCCATGAGCAGCCCCTAAATAGGTCTACAAATTCTTCCCATGAGCAAGCTTTCAAAGCTCAAGCCAACTGAAGAGGCAGGGGGAGAGGTAGAAATAGCTCCGAACGAAGCTCAAGAGGTAGAGGTAGAGGCAGATCTAGACATGGAAGTGCTGGAGAAGATAGCTCAGGATGAGCACACAACCAAGAGGGAGCAAACAGTTCTCAGACCAACTCCGGACAAGTCAAGAAAAACAACAACTCGAGTCAGAGGTTTGACAAGAGCAATGTTGAATGTTATTATTGCCATAAGTTTGGTCATTATGCAATGAGTGCTAGAAAAAGCAACGTGATTAGTCCAAGCAAAGTGCAAATGTGGCCGATGAAAATGTGGCTGAAGGTAATCAGTCAAAGGCCCTTATCATGTGCAACATTGCTTAGCAAGATAGTGATGAGGTATGGTTTTTAGACAGTGGATGTAGCAACCACATGAGTGGTAATGAAAGTTTATTTTCTTTCATTGATAAAAATGTTAAGTCTAAGATAAAAATGGGAAACAATGAAATAGTTCCAATTGTGGGAAAGGGATCTGTTATGTTTCGTACTAGTCAAGGTGAGAAGGAGATTGAAAATGTATATTTTGCCCGTGGTATAAAGCACAATCTCGTGAGTATTGGACAACTGATCCAAAAAGGCTACAAAGTGCTGATGGAAAAGGGTGAATGTGTCATTTATGAGAAGGATGGAAGAAAGAAAATACTTGCAGTTGTGCCAATGACAAAGAATAGAATGTTTCCTTTGAGGTTAGAAAGGTGTTTCTTAGTTAAGTCCACAGCTGCACCTGTCAAGTTCCAAAGGGCTTCGGACGGCTCCAGAGTCAACCAGATGGCGTCTACAGCAGTGGCTCAGTAGTTAGCCTTCAAGACAGTCATTCAAGACCCCTCAAATCTTTGGCATCTCAGGTATGGACACTTAGGTTATGCTGGTTTGAATCTTTTGTCAAAGAAGGGTATGGTTAGAGGTTTGCCAACTATTGTAGAGCCTAATGGTAAATGTGAAGCCTGCTTTTTAGGAAAGCAACACAGGCTGCCCTTTCAATTAGGGCATTCTAGAAGGGCAAGAGCACCATTGGAGCTAGTGCACACTAATTTGTGTGGCCCTATGCAAACAATTTCTATTGGTAAGAGCCAATATTTTATGACCTTCATAGATGATTACAGCTGTAAGATATGGGTTTATTTCTTACAACATAAATCTGAAGCATTTGACAAGTTTAAAGTGTTTAAGGCCCAGGATGAAAAGGAGAGTGGACATTTCATCAAGGTCCTAAGGTGAGATAGAGGAGGAGAGTATACCTCCAATCAGTTTGTGAATTTTTTGCAAGCAACATGACATTAAGAAGGAGATAACAACAGCCTATACTCTACAGAAAAATAGAATGGCTGAGAGGAAAAACAGAACCATTGTGGAGATGGCAAGAAGTATGCTCAAGGCCAAGAGACTCCCAAATGAATATTGGGGTGAAGCTATAGTAACAACGGTATATTTGATAAATAGAAGTCCTACAAAGGTAGTTCGTGACAAGATTCCACAAGAGGTGTGGACAAAATACAAGTGGACGGTTGAACACTTGAGAGTCTTCAGGTGTGTGACATATGCACTTGAGCCAAAAGAGAAGAGGCAAAAGTTGGATGACAAGGGTGAGAAGTGTATCTTCATGGGCTATAGTGAAGAGTCCAAAGCCTACAGGTTGTATAACCCTGTCACCAAGAAAATAGTTATTAGCAGAGATGTGGAGTTCTTGGAGAATGAGTCGTGGGATGGCTTGATAGATACTAACAGCTCCGGAGAGAAAAGGAGTATGAACAGCTCCTGACAACTTCAGAGAGCTCTCGACAGCTCCAGAGAGCTCTTGACACAAACTATAGACATGCACAGAGCTCTGTACACAGAGTTCTGAAGAGCTTCGGACCACTCCAGACACAGATAGAGAGCTCTAGATAGCTCCAGACAGGATCTGTACAGCATAGCAGTAGTAGTAGTGAGAGTTCAGACCCCACTCTCGCCTCCCTATTGCCAAGAAAGACCAAGAGTCTAAGGGATCTACCAAAGTGAAAGGTATGATGGAGAGTTTGATGAAAGCATGAATTTTGCATCATTTTCTCATAGTGATCCAATTTATTTTGAGGATGTTGTGAAAGAAGAGAAGTGGTGTGAAGCCTTGGATGAGGAGATAGATACAACAGAGAGGAACAGAACATGGGAGCTAACTAATTTGCCTCCCAACAAACAAATCATTGGAGTGAAATGGGTCTATAAGACCAAGAGCAATGTCGATGGAAGAATAGAAAGGCATAAGGCAAGATTAGTTGTCAAGGGGTACAAATAGCAGTTTAGGAGAGATTATGATGAGACATGTGCTCCTGTTGCAAGGATGGAAACCATGTGGGCAGTTATAGCAATCGTAGCCCAACATAAATGGAAGGTGTATCAAATGGACGTGAAGTCTGCCTTCTTAAATGGAGTGTTGAAAGAAGAAGTGTATGTGGAGCAGCCACCTGGTTATGAAGTTCCAGGTCAAGAAAACAAGGTATATAGGCTAAAGAAAGCCCTTTATGGGCTGAAGCAAGCACCATGGGCATGGTACAGCAGGATTGACTCATATTTGTTGAATAGTGGCTTTAGCAAAAGTGATGGTGAGCCCACTCTTTACATCAAGACAACTGATGGTAAGATTTTAATTGTTGTCTTGTATGTTGATGACTTAGTTTTTACTAGGGATGATGATTTCCTCATTGCTGATATTAAAGAGGCCATGAAAAGAGAATTTGAAATGATAGACTTAGGTCTCTTGAGGTATTTTCTAGGCATAGAGGTAAAACAAATGCATGATGGTATATTTATCTCTCAAGCAAAGTATGCAACAGAGATTTTGAAGAGGTTTAGGATGCAAGATAGCAAGCCTGCCCCCACACCAACAGCTATGGGTCTGAAGTTAAGCAAGGAAGATTGTAGCAGCAATGTGAATCCGACCATGCATAAGAGTTTGGTTGGAAGTTTGATGTATTTAACAACTAGGCCTGATATAATGCATAGTGTAAGTCTGATTTCCAGATTTATGGAGACTCCAAAAGAGTCACATTGGCAAGCGAGTACAAGAATCCTAAGATATGTGAATGGAACCAAAGGATATGGCATTTTGTATAATGCAGCAAATGTTTTTGGGCAGGTTGGTTACACGGATAGTGATTGGGCAGGGAGTGTAGATGACAGGAAGAGCACATCTGGATATGTGTTTCACTTGAGATCAGGAGTCATTTCATGGGCTTCCAAGAAACAACCCATAGTTTCTCTATCTATAGCTGAGGCTGAGTATATAGTAGCTAATGCAGCAGCATGTCAAGCTATTTGGCTAAGGAGGATCTTAGCAGATTTGAAGGAAGAACAAAAGGATGGAACAACTATATTTTGTGACAATAATTCAACAATTTCTTTGACAAAGAATCTAATTTTTCATGGAAGAAGAAAGCACATTGAAATCAGGTATCATTTCATAAGAGAATTAGTTGAGAATGGTGAAATCAAAATAAAATTTTGTAGGTCTAAGCAGTAGCTTGCAGACATTTTTACCAAACTGTTGAGCAAAGAGAGATTTGAACGTATCAAAGATAGCTTAGACATTGTGGACAGCTCCAGTTTCAGTTCTAGAAAGAAAGCTCTAGATAGCTCCGGAGACAGAATGAAAGAGGTATATTACTCCAGATTTAGGGGAGTGTTGGAATTTCAAAATCTGGAGCGTGCGCATTTACTCCTCTTGACCATTTGAGATCCTCCGGTGATTTCCCTCATGCCGCACCCTATAAAACAATTAATACATTTGTTGGCTCATCTATTTGTGCTTAATGCTGGTCAGTCTCCATTTATTGTTGGTAGGTGAATTTGATTTTTGAGCAGCAATTTTGGGCGGCAGAATTTTGGTGAAGGAAAAGACAAAAGGGAAGAATGTTGGACAGTTAGAATATAGAACAATAGAAGAAGAAGACAGTTAGAATTTTGAAGCAGCAGCGACAGGGAATGTTCTTTGTGTGCATGAACAACAGTTCTAAGTAGTTCAGTGTGAGTGCAGGGAGTAGCAGATAGCTCCAGATTGTTGTATGTTTGTGTGCAGCTCTAGATTGTTATAAATCAAGTGTATTGTTAGTAGTTTGTTGTTTTTAGTTAAGAAATCAATTTGTAATTTATATTTTTTCTGATTGAATAGAACAAGAAGTTTGCATGCCTAGCTGTGTGTCTCCTTTGTTTTTTGTTTGTTATTCCGCATTTTATTTGTGTTTTGGGATTCAAATATCCAACACAAAACCAACCATCTCCCTGCCAAATACCTTGGAATACCACTCTTTGGGGAAGTGGTCGACTTCAAGCTATGGGAACAAATTCTAAACAAATGTAGCAATTGTGTTGACAATTGGAAAGGCTGATGGCTTTCATTGGCAAGAAGGGTGATTATGGTGAAAGCTGTTTTGGTCGCTATACTCGTTTACATGCTGTCATGCATCAAAATCCCTTGCAAGGTGGTGAAATGACTAGTGGGCATCCAAAAGAAATTCCTCTGGGATGACACTCATGACAAGAGGAGAATCCTACTTTTAGTGTGGGAGACGGTTAAGTGTCCAGAAGAGCAAGGAGGTTCTGAAATTAAAGATCTATGATTTCAAAACAAGGTGTTAGGTGCCAAACTTTCATGGAGACTGTTCAAAAATCCCAAGGCTCTATGGAGCAAGCTGTTGAAAACAAAATATCTGTATGATGACAAACTAGAAAGTATATTGACTATAGCGAATTCCCTAGGGGCTCAACAATTTGGAATTTCATATTGTGCTGTAGGGACATGATAACTGAGCATTTATCCTGGTGCATAAAAGATGGTAGGTAGGCATCATTTTGGAATGAATCTTGGAATGGCTATCCATCCTTGAATGAACTGCAAGATTTTGAAGAGGTGATTTGTCTCTCAATAGCAACTTTTGGGGAGAAAGTTAGACACTACCTAGATATAAGGTGGGTGAATGGCAGAAGCGAATGCACTTGGAAGCAATTTGTTTTTTTGTCTGAGTCAGCAAACTCCACCACTGAAACATAATTAGCTAACAAGCGGGTGTTTATCTCCAAAGAAGAAGACACAATATTCTGTTGTGCTGCTAAATCTGGATCATATTTGACAAGGATGGGCTACGAATTAATTTCAAAAGAAAATTTGGAGGTATCATGGCCAAAGCACTTGTGCTAGAGAAATAGGGTTCTCCCAAAGGCTGCTGCCTTTGCTTGGACAACCCTTCATGAGCGCATTCTCACAGGTGAAAGATTGAACAAGATTGGGATCCAAGGTCCACATTGGTGCGTCATGTACCACAAGAGTAATGAAACAATGAACCACCTACTTGTGCAATGTGAAGTATCCCAGGTTTGTTGGTCTATCTTTTGTGACAAACTCGAATGGAAAGGACCACTACTAAATAATATGAAAGAAATTTTTGAATCTTGGCCTTGTTTATATAAGTGATCAGCAATTGAAGGTTTGTGGTACGAAACCCCTGCTATGATTATATGGCAGATATGGAAAGAAAGAAACACAAGAATTTTCAAGGAGAAATCGATGCATATAGATGGTCGTCTTCATAAAATTAAGTTGGGTATAAGCGAACATCTAAATGGTCAAATGAAAAAATGGAAGTATAAATTCATATCAACCTGGGACCAAAAGATGATCAGAAATTGGCCTTTAATAAGTCCCCCCAAAGGACATCTTCTAAAGAACAAGGCATCATGTGGCAACACCAAGTGGGTAACCCCCAAAGGCAGATTAAAGGTCAACTTTGATGGGGCCTCAAGGGGTAATCCTAGGCCCTTGAGTGTAGGTTTCGTGGTAAGAGATGACAAGGGAAATCTCATATGGGTAGCATCGATAAAATTGCCCCTAGGGACAAACAATGAAGTGAAATGCTCAGCATTGCTAGGTGTCAAGGCTTGTGTGGACAGAGGTTGGCACAACGTGGACATAGAAGGTGATTCCGAAATTGTTGTAAGAGTAGTGAGTATAAAGTCTACCCCTAGTTGGAAGCTTTGCATGTTGATCGAGAAAATAAACAATGTCTTGTAACAAATAAACATGAATACAAGCTTGCCCACGTGTACAGGGAAGCAAATCAAGTTGCGAATTATCTTTTAAACTGTGGCATTGATCAATGTATTGCTTAGAATGCATCAGACAATTCTAATGAGTGGGCAGGCCTGGACAAAATTCTTGAAGCCGACGCCCTGCCCAATTGAGGTAAAAGGAAGTCAAGCTGCCCTCGTACCTTCAATATCTCTGTAGAGGCTAAGGAGATCTTACGGATCTCATCTTGAGTTGAGCAAGTTTGCTCATGGGATGCAAGAAGCCTTCTCACCACTTCTAATTGCAACAGAGAAATGAAGATGCAGAAAGACAGATAAATCTAGCCCTGTAATCATGTATTTTTCTAGATTTTTAATGAAGAGTGTTACCGTCTCTAGTAACAACTTGCTTAAAAAAAGAGAGAGATTATATCTTTTCAAAAATGGCTCAACCAAAATAGTTTTCACTAAAACTAACACCTAAAGCATTTTAATTTCCCTTAAACTGAATAAAACTCAAATAAGAAAATACCATAGTAATTCAAACCAAATAAGCTTAGTCTAGCTTATAGGAGTAATTAGAATTATAGCTTATTAATTCCCTTTTGAACATAAACTCAAATACCAAATGACACACAATGCCACCTTAAACATGCATAAATAATAACCTCATGAGGTAAAGCCTTCATACATCCATTTGAAGGAAACAAAGACTTCATACACAAAATCATGATGACACTCATGTAGACCCTACATGCTTGCAATGCATCACCATGTAGTCAACCTACGAGTTTGTGCAAGTGTGTGAGTTCTCAAAGAGTATGATACAGTTGCCCCACTGTTACGATCTACCTCCCTCTCCTAGATGATGCTCTCCACTACAAACAAGGGGGAAAATCTAACCTACATCAACTTCATACCAATAGATAGTAGTTAGTCAGTGCTAATATCAAAATATCATAATCACAAACCAGTAATAACTGTTAAAATATCAATTGCATATGATTTACGAAATAGCTAATATCATCATATTATTGATCAATTGTTCAAAATGACAAACATGTGCAAAACATTATGAACAACAAGATATCAGTTCAAATCATAGATGTTCCATAAAAACAACAAAATACTAAGTGTCATATATATATCATAATGTCATACCATTTAATACATCATATCAAAACATTGAATACATACACATTTAATTAGTTATTTTAAACATCAAAATGTTGTCCATAATGAGAAAATGAAAATGGGATGTGACATCCTTCCTCACTAGGAAAAACTCATCGTCCTAATGGATTAGTTAAGCATAATGCAAAAGTTTGTCTTTAAGGTATCGTAAGATTGAAAATTCTATGCAAATAGATGATAAAATACTCTATAAAACTCTTCATAGTCTTCTCAAATGGCATTGTCCTCTTAGTATTGGTCCCACTAGACTAGTGATAACTTTAAGAAAAGACCCATAAAAATGTTTGTAAAATCCTAGTGAGTCCCAGCTAAGTATTTTAATTTTCCTGGTGAATATATATATATTTTTAAATATTAATTGTTTTGGTGAATCTATGAACATTATTAAAAAAATTATAAAATCCTAGCAAATCTTAGCAAATATTTGATTTAAAAAAATTACAATGGCGATTTTCTTAAAAAAATTGCATAGTTGGTTGTGTTGGGACCTTAAATTTCATACCAATTTTTGCAAAATTTTAGGTTCCCATATGAAAAAATCAATTTCAACACTCATAGATACACCTGCACAATATGCTCAAGTGGCCTACTTTGAAGCATTATAATTCGGAGCCGATTCGTCTTCATGCAAAATCACTTTACAAACATGTTTGCTTGCCATATGTAAGTGAGAACACCTGATTTCAGATTCCTACGATCAATTTTGACTAGGTTTTGAAAGAACCAAGTTGGAGGGTTCTTGTAAGGTTTGCTGTTTGCACATTGTGAAATCTGCCTGGGAGGTCAACTTTGAAGGCAAATATTTCGTAGCTGGATGATGATCGTGATGAACCAATCAGTGTTCCAAATTCCCCCTGTGATAATGTCCTCCTATGTCCGGTTTGAAGGCTCCAGCACATCGTTTGCTATTTTTTCAAAATCAAAAGCAAATGCATTTAGCCCCGATTTCACGGTTTCACCTCCAGAGAGGTCAACTTTGGCCCTAAATATTTTGTGATCAGAGATGATTGGTGAAAAAATATCTTGCAAATGCACTCATCAAGTCTAAATGAACTAAACTCTCTAGTTACAACTTCTCAGGAAGAGATTTAACAGTTTTTTAAAATTGCAAGTTGGTGAGCTCGAATCAGGTTTTGACAGGGGCGGTTTTCAAGGAGGTTAGTTTTGAAGGTAATATCTAGCAATCGGGTCATGTTCATGACAAACCAATTAATGTCTCAAATTCTTCCCATGTTAATGTGCCTTCATACGAGTTCTCAAGATCACAGCACTTTGTTTGATATTTTTTCAAAGTCAAATCCAAATGGGTTTTACACAGTTTTTTGACTACATTCTCAGGCCGCTTCAGAAGGTCAACTTTGACACTTGATATTTTGCAAAGGAAGAGGAATGATGAAAAATCCTTTTGCACACATGTTCATTTAAGCTAAATGACCTAATCTCCAGGATGGTAGCTCCTCAAAATCAGCTTTGATATTTTTTCGAAGAGGCAAGTTGGCAAGTTTCAATTGAGTTTAAACAGGCATAAAAACATGCAGAGTGAGCTACTTTGATGGCGAGCAGCTTTTAATTCTAATAATTTTATGCTGAATCGTTTGTTGCATTGAATTCTTGGGTCAAAAATATACAAGAAGTGCATTTTCATAGGTCTGGGAGAAGTGTTGGTCAGTTTTTCAGGCTAATTCCGAAGGCTAGTTGGCCTGTTTTGACCACTATGCAAGGTGTCGAAAAATGGATTTTGGTGACAACCCAGTTCGTTCTTTTATCCCAGGAACATATTAAGGCAGCGCATTCAAAGAAAATGACCAATAAAGATTCATGTATAAGCATTTGGCATGAAGAAGCACAGTTCAAACACACAAGCATCTTTATCTAGCCAAAATATGCTTGAACTATTGACTAAGCCAGAGCATTTGAAAGAAAGTGATCCCTCAAAGGGCATTTTTTTGAACGAGCAGAATGTATTGATTGAACTGTGTGAATCATCTTTTTCTCTAGGCCACGTCTTGGCTTTACAAAGCTACCAAATCCCCATATTATCCCAAATATGTTAACGAGCACGATGGTCTAAATGCATATGTTAATGAATTTAGCTGGGAGCTCAAATATGCTGGAATTCAAGTGCTCCTAACAGATTTATTTTTCTAAGGAAGTGAGATGGCTAATGATGGCCATGCCAAGGCCAGAGAGAAAATAACAAATTTTTTTTTTGGTGAGCTCCTTTGTAATACTTGAAAAGAACGGTGTGCTGTGGTAGTGGCAACTACACTTTTACCAACTCTCATAAGGAGGCAAGTACAATGAATTGCAAGAGACTGTGGATAAGAAATATGACCCTGCTACCGATAATACATACTCACTGCCTAGCCATAGCTTCAAATTACACTTGGAATCCTACTTTCAATGTTTACAAAACTCAATTCTACCTCCCGTACCCATAGTTGCCATCTTCAAATGTATATACAGATACTGGAAAATCTTTCCTGTTTACTTAAGGGTTGCCAAGCCAAGAAACTGAATGGACGAAGGCATCTTTTATTTCAAAAAATTTGCAAAAGTCTGACATCTTTCGACAGATTAGTGGTTGCGAGACCGTTGGGGCGAGTTGGGGCGATTTCAACACTGATAGTTTGAAAGTTGTTGCCTTTGTAGAACCAGTTATTTCGATCTGCCCCAGTTTTCAATGATTTCTGAGCATGGTATAGATATCTATCAAAGCACAAATAAGAAGGAAGGTTTTTTCTCAGATATTATTTTTGGAACTCTCTACCAGGTATGCGGCATCGAACAACAGGATATGCACAAAATGAAGTTGTTGAAAAGGGTTTTATAAAACTTCAATCAAATGCAAATGGCAAGTGTAAAACCGAGCTCCGTAACCCTCGCCAGAATCCTTCTGCTGGAAAATATACAGTTGAAACACACAGCAAAAAACCCTAAAAAACCATCGGGGAGACCAAAAGCATCGGGATGGCTTGTTAATTTTACAACGATGGTCTATGTTATACCGATGGATATCACTCCGAAAGAGACAAACATAAGAGAAGATAAAGATTGCATCGGGGAGAGATATATGATCGGGAAAGACCACATAAATCTCTCAGATAACATAGTTCACTCCGATGAGAAAGAAAAAACCATCAGAGGAAAACGTATGGAGTGCCAATAGAAAGATTAATAAATATGACTATGATAAAATTGAAGGTTTCACATTTTTGAAGGTCATAAAATAGGGACTTTACTAAAGGGAAAATAAAATCTCAACAAGAGAGTAAATAAAAAGTTGATGAAATAAGTTCCACATTTTCATTGAAGGAATTATGAAGTTGAGATTATTTTTTCAAAAGTGAAATTTTTTTCCAGAAGAGTCAATACGATTTTGTGAAAATGTGTATGATGGCCCGTGAAAATATTTTCACCCAAAGAAATATGAAGTGGAACATTTTATGAGTAAAATCACATACAAGATTACTTGAAGAGATTAATATTTTGGTAAAGTCATTTCCCGTGGAGAAATTATTACAAGGCAAGGATTTATTTAATTAACGTGAGGGTGGGGAAAATATCACCCATTGAAAAATATTTTGAGCGTAGAAAATTTTTAATTTATTTTGAAAGAAGACATTTCGAAGGGAAAAATATTATTTGAGAAGGAAAACAAGTTTTCATTAATGGAAAAGTAAAATATTTTCATGAGAGGAGTTATTAAATTATTTTACCTAATAAGGATATACTTCATCGGGCAGAGAAGAGTACATTGGTGAAACAAAAGAATTAGCCCCACGCGAAATTTTGAGAAGCATGAAATGATGAAAACAAATTTTGTATTAAAATAGGTTGAACACTTTTAATCTATGGAATAAAGTATTTAAAGGTAAGTGATTATTTTTAATCAACCGGCTGAGTGAAACATAATAATTATAGTGAAGTATTTTCACTTGGGGATAAAATTTCTCGGGAAGAATTAACCAAGGCAGTTACTGGTGAAATGCTTCTACAAGAAGTAAATATGAAAGTGAAAGTTGCCATCAAAAGGAAAATAATTATTATTATCACCATCACCGACATATAAAAATGAAGGCTAAAATTAATATTCTACTCTTGCCAAAGAGAATTAATTAAAGGTTACATGGAACGGATGTGAAGAGTCATAACCCTAGGAGACATCATGTATATATTCCAGATGAAATAAAAAAGGGAATCAGGAGTAGATTAGAAAAAACATCATGATCAGAAGTAGGAGTTAGATAACTGGAAGGATTGATCAGTTTCCGAAATAAAACATTATGTTGTATATTGTAAAATCTTTTGAAATTGTATAATGGAGAAGAATGCATAAATTGATGATTTAATATTGGTGTCTATTGTTTGTTGAGCTGAACAATTATTTGGCTATCTCCACATTGTTATTTCTCTGTTATTTGAACCTGAGTTTCCAAGTTGATATTTCAGTTTCATCGAGACACACTTGTTGTTTTCGTGTAATCGAATTAATTGGTTTCCATTAAAGAAATAAAATCTTTTTGATTGATTATAGTAACTTGGTAGTAACATTTGGATTAGTAAGAAGAGCCGTATAATTGACAAGATTGCCATACTGTCTCCAACTCGATATTGTCTTGTTATTCAAATTGAGGATCTACTCCATTTGTCAATACACACTTGCTGTCATTGTGTGATTCTGTTGATTGGTTCCTTCAAGCAAGGATTAAAAATCCTTTCAATAAGTCACAGTAACCTAGTAGGATCGAGTGGATCAATAAGTAGAGTCTGTCAGTCACATTCTTGCACGTTTATATAAGTTATAAACAAACACAAGTGCCAAACAATCAGAATTGTAACCAGTAAGTAAATCATATATCATATACACCTTGACTCCATTAGCCCAATAGAAATAGGCACAGGTCATACCAATTCCACTCTAGGATTCCATAAAATCTTATTCAAACAATTACATCTCAGATCTTAGTATTAGGAGTAGAAGTAGTTTGAAAGCTTTCATCTATTCCTCACTTTATGCCATTGTGGGTAGATGCCTAAATTCATTTGAGTCATACATTCCTTTTATCTGCTTCAGCTTTCAAGGTTCACCTACCTAGGTTTAGCAGAGCCTGAAGTGTAGGGAGTCATCAACCATTTAGGTTAATTCTATTAGTTGGTTCAAAAACGTTGCAAGTCTGATCATAGAGCTTGGCATCCTCTTAGGGCTTGAAACCTGCATTTTTGAGACCTAACAAATGGTTACTCTACTGGGGACTAATCTAGAATCCGGTTAAAGATCATCTCATTATAGATTCAGTAAAACTTTTGAATTTCGACGCGAATTGGTAACTCTGCTGGCAAGAAGGACCCGGAAAGGAAAAAATCATTTGTCTTTTGATAAGAGGTGGCAACTCTGAAAAGGAATTCAATGAAGAATATAAATACAACTTGTAAACAACACCATCTGCAGTCAAAATGAATATGTTAGAAGAAGAGGAACTATTGTAGTTGTTAAGGAGAAAAAAATGGCTGATTCAAGAAATACAACGATTAAAAGCCAAACAAGCTTCAAGTTCATTACAACATATACCAACGTCTAATGAGAATGGGTATAATGATCCTTTGAACTCACAAGTGTTCCATGATCCTGACAGTGAATATAATGCATATCATACACAACAAAACATTTATTTACCACAAACCTCATACCAAATAAATGCTTATCCTGTATTCCCTGACCAAAGATCAATCATCTACCAAAACCCATATGGCCCTCCAAACTTTATCTCAGCCATCGATAAACCATTTAACTGCAATAGTATCCAGGGCTACCCAAATCCTTATCCCTACGAGCTGACAGAAATACTAAAGCACGTCCCTAAATTTCATGGAGACTGGTGTGAATTAGCTCATAAGCATGTGCAACGATTCTAGGATTTCATTTTGGACTTTCAGATTTTTTCAGAAGATGTCATTATGAGGTGTTTTTCAAGATCTTTGAGGGATGACGCAAGGGATTGGTTTATAGACTTACCTATGCAAAGTATCTCTTCATGGGAAGATCTCAAAAGACTATTCCTTAGCCACTACAACGACTATTATGAAGATGAATATGGAGAATCTGATAAGGCAATGTAGCCAATAAACGAGACATATGCAAGTAAAAATTTTCATGATAATATTCCAGATTTAAATGATGATGAAGTTCTAAAATACCAAATCTTCACCCAGGATCATAATTGCAATCATCAAAATTTTGCACAAGACTTGGAGCCCCAGCATATACCTGAAAATGAGAGTAGTCTTCAAAATATAGATGTTCCTTTTGTCCCAGCACACCCACCGCAACACCTGAATCAACAGTTTGAGGAGGAAAAGGATGATTGTTCTCAACAAACAGGTCAAACTCATGATGAGGAGGAAATACACATATCTGAAAATGATTTTCAGATTTCTTCAAACCCATTGTATGATGAAGAAGTGAAAGAAGATCGGATGACATTTTGCCAAGGTGTGCCGGAACATGAATTTCATGTGTACACAAACCCGTTCTATGAAGAGGATGAAATGCTTTCAAACAGTCAGGAAAATGAATATGTTGATAATACTGATGATGAATCCATAAATGAAGGAAGGTCACATGATGAAATGAGCACAGTTGATTATTGTGATGATGATGAAGACAACAATGCGCACTCCCAGTTTTCAGATCAGCCAAGAGGTCAATTCACAATGCATGACAGTAAGAAGAACAATGAAAAATGTTGCATTGAAGAGGGATATGCTTCATGTAGCAAAAATATATCACATAGAAATGAGATTGTTCAGATCATACTTGAATTTCAGCTGCACAATGAGGAAAAATATACCAACATCACTGAACAGTTAAAAATGGATATGTCCAATGATGCAAACTTTAATGATATGTTCAAATTGGTTTCACTATAGTGTAACCAGAACAAAATTTTTGACAGAGGAAAACATGGGTTTTTCTTTTGGCATCAGGTTATCAACTGAAGTGTGATTTTTCAAAACATATTTGGTTAGGGCAGAAGTGATATCTAGACTCTATTGCCCAATGGAGTAGGCACCGGTCTGCTCCCCAGAGATCTGGGATCTTACTATGTCCGCAAGGGGCATACATCCCCAGACAGAGCCACTGTTGGGACCTAAAATTTCATACCAATTTTTGCAAAATTTTAGGTTCCCATATGAAAAAATCAATTTCAACACTCATAGATACACCTGCACAATATGCTCAAGTGGCCTACTTTGAAGCATTATATTTTGGAGCCGGTTCGTCTTCATGCAAAATCACTTTACAAACATGTTTGTCTGCCATATGTAAGCAAGCACACCTAATTTCAGCTTCCTACGATCAATTTTGACTAGGTTTCGAAGAACCAAGTTGGAGGGTTCTTGTAAGGTTTGTTGTTTGCACATTGTGAAATCTGCCTGGGAGGTCAACTTTGAAGGCAAATATTTTGTAGCTGGATGATGATCGTGATGAACCAATTAGTGTTCCAAATTTCCCCTGTGATAATGTCCTCCCATGTCCAGTTTGAAGGCTCCAGCACATCGTTTGCTATTTTTTCAAAATCAAAAGCAAATGCATTTAGCCCCGATTTCACAGTTTCACCTCCAGAGAGGTCAACTTTGGCCCTAAATATTTTGTGATCAGAGATGATTGGTGAAAAAATATCTTGTACATGCACTCATCAAGCCTAAATAAACTAAACTCTCCAGTTACAACTTCTCAGGAAGAGATTTAATGGTTTTTTAAAATTGCAAGTTGGTGAGCTCGAATCAGGTTTTGACAGGGGCAGTTTTCAAGGAGGTTGGTTTTGAAGGTAATATCTAGCAATCGGGTCATGTTCATGACAAACCAATTGGCATCTCAAATTCTTCCCATGTCAATGTGTCTTCATACCAGTTCTCAAGATCACAGCACTTCGTTTGATATTTTTTCAAAGTCAAATCCAAATGGGTTTTACACAGTTTTTTGACTGCATTCTCAGGCCGCTTCAGAAGGTCAACTTTGACACTTGATAGTTTGCGAAGGAAGAGGAATGATGAAAAATCCTTTTACACACATGTTCATTTAAGATAAATGACCTAATCTCCAAGATGGTAGCTCCTCAAAATCAGCTTTGATATTTTTTTGAAGAGGCAAGTTGGCAAGTTTCAATTTAGTTTAAACAGGCATAAAAACATGCAGAGTGAGCTACTTTGATGGCGAGTAGCTTTTAATCCTAATAATTTCACACCGAACCATTTGTTGCATTGAATTCTTGGGTCAAAAATATACAAGTTTGTGTATTTTCATAGCTCTGGGAGAAGTTTTCATCAGTTTTTCAGGCTAATTCTGAAGGCTAGTTGGCCTATTTTGACCACTGTGCAACGTGTCAGAAAATGGATTTTGGTGACAACCCAGTTCGTTCTTTTACCCCAGGAACATATTAAGGCAGCGCATTCAAAGAAAATGACCAATAAAGATTCATGTATAAGCATTTGGCATGAAGAAGCATAGTTCAAACACACAAGCATCTTTATCTAGCCAAAATATGCTTGAACTGTTGACTAAGCCAGAGCATTTGAAAGAAAGTGATCCCTCAAAGGGCATTGTTTTGAACGAGCAGAATGTATTGATTGAACTGTGTGAATCATCTTTTTCTCTGGGCCGCGTCTTGGCTTTACAAAGCTACCAAATCCCCATATTATCCCAAATATGTTAACGAGCACGATGGTCTAAATGCATATGTTAATGAATTCAGCGGGGAGCTCAAATATGTTGGAATTCAAGTGCTCCTAACAGATTTATATTTCCAAGGAAGTGAGATGGCTAATGATGGCCGTGTCAAGGCCAGAGAGAAAATAACAAATATTTTTTTTGGTGAGCTCCTTTGTAATACTTGAAAAGAACGGTGTGCTGTGGTAGTGGCAACTACACTTTTACCAACTCTCATAGGGAGGCAAGTACAATGAATTGCAAGAGACTGTGGATAAGAAATATGCCCCTGCTACCGATAATACATCTCACTGCCTAGCCATAGCTTCAAATTACACTTGGAATCCTACTTTCAATGTTTACAAAACTCAATTCTACCTCCCGTACCCATAGTTGCCATCTTCAAATGTATATACAGATACTGGAAAATCTTTCCTGTTCACTTAAGGTTGCCAAGCCAAGAAACTGAATAGACAAAGGCATCTTTTATTTCAAAATTTTTGCAAAAGTCTGACATCTTTCGACAGATTAGTGGTTGCGAGACCATTGGGGTGAGTTGGGGCGATTTCAACATTGATAGTTTGAAAGTCGTTGCCTTTGTAGAACCAGTTATTTCGATCTGCCCCAGTTTTCAATGATTTCTGAGCATGGTATAGATATCTATCAAAACACAAATAAGAAGGAAGGTTTTTTCTCAGATATTATTTTTGGAACTCTCTACCAGGTATGTGGCATCGAACAATAGGATATGCACAAAATGAAGTTGTTGAAAAGGGTTTTATAAAATTTCAATCAAATGCAAATGGCAAGTGTAAAACCGGGCTCCGTAACCCTCGCCAGAATCCTTCCGCCGGAAAATACACAATTGAAACACACAACAAAAAACCCTAAAAAACCATTGGGGAGACCAAAAGCATCGGGATGGCTTGTTAATTGTACAACGATGGTCTATGTTATACCGATGGATATCACTCCGAAAGAGACAAACATAAGAGAAGATAAAGATTGCATCGAGGAGAGATATATGATTGGGAAATACCACATAAATCTCTCAGATAACATAGTTCACTCCGATGAGAAAGAAAAAACCATCAGAGGAAAACGTATGGAGTGCCAATAGAAAGATTAATAAATATGACTATGATAAAATTGAAGGTTTCACATTTTCGAAGGTCATAAAATAGGGGCTTTACTAAAGGGAAAATAAAATCTCAACAAGAGAGTAAATAAAAAGTTGATGAAATAAGTTCTGCATTTTCATTGAAGGAATTATGAAGTTGAGATTATTTTTTCAAAAGTGAAATTTTTTTCCAGAAGAGTCAATAAGATTTTGTGAAAATGTGTATGATGGCCCATGAAAATATTCTCACCCAAAGAAGTATGAAGTGGAACATTTTACGAGTAAAATCACATACAAGATTACTTGAAGAGATTAATATTTTGGTAAAGTCATTTCCCGTGAAGAAATTATTACAAGGCAAGAATTTATTTAATTAACGTGAGGGTGGGGAAAATATCACCCATTGAAAAATATTTTGAGCGTAGAAAAATTTTAATTTATTTTGAAAGAAGACATTTCCAAGGGAAAAATATTATTTGAGAAGGAAAACAAGTTTTCATTAATGGAAAAGTAAAATATTTTCATGAAAGGAGTTATTAAATTATTTTACCTAATAAGGATATACTTTATCAGGCAGAGAAGGGTACATTGGTGAAACAAAAGAATTAGCCCCACGCAAAATTTTGAGAAGCATGAAATGATGAAAACAAATTTTGTATTAAAATAGGTTGAACACTTTTAATCTATGGAATAAAGTATTTAAAGGTAAGTGATTATTTTTAATCAACTGGCTGAGTGAAACATAATAATTATAGTGAAGTATTTTCACTTGGGGATAAAATTTCTCGGGAAGAATTAACCAAGGCAGTTACTAGTGAAATGCTTCTACAAGAAGTAAATATGAAGTGAAAGTTGCCATCAAAAGGAAAATAATTATTATTATCACCATCACCGAGATATAAAAATGAAGGATAAAATTAATATTCTACTCTTGCCAAAGAGAATTAATTAAAGCTTAAATGGAATGGATGTGAAAAGTCATAACCCTAGGAGATATCATGTATATATGCCAGATGAAATCAAAAAGGGAATCAGGAGTAGATTAGAAAAAACATCATGATCAGAAGTAGGAGTTAGATAACTGGAAGGATTGATCAGTTGCCGTTCAATAAAACATTATGCTGTATATTGTAAAATCTTTTGAAATTGTATAATGGAGAAGAATGCATAAATTGATGATTTAATATTGGTGTCTATGTTTGTTGAGCTGAACAATTATTTGGCTGTCTCCACATTATTATTTCTCTGTTATTTGAACCTGAGTTTCCAAGTTGATATTTCAAATTCATCGAGACACACTTGCTGTTTTTGTGTAATCAAATTAATTGGTTTCCATTAAAGAATTAAAATCCTTTTGATTGATTATAGTAACTTGGTAGTAAC
Source organism: Cunninghamia lanceolata (assembly GCA_027924645.1). Lineage (NCBI taxonomy): Eukaryota > Viridiplantae > Streptophyta > Pinopsida > Cupressales > Cupressaceae > Cunninghamia > Cunninghamia lanceolata. The sequence goes on from BSBN01000209.1 coordinate 9,257,335, forward strand.
ATTTGGATCAGTAAGAAGAGCCGTATAATTGACAAGATTGCCATACTATCTCCAACTCGATATTGTCTTGTTATTCAAATTAAGGATTTACTCCATTTGTCAATACGCACTTGTTGTCATTGTGTGATTCTATTGATTGGTTCCTTCAAGCAAGGATTAAAAATCCTTTCAATAAGTCACAATAACGTGGTAGGATCGAGTGGATCAATAAGTAGAGTCTGTCAGTCACATTCTTGCATGTTTATATAAGGTATAAACAAACACAAGTGCCAAACAATCAGAATTGTAACTAGTAAGTAAATCATATATCATATACACCTTGATTCCATTAGCCCAATAGAAATAGGCACTGGTCATACCAATTCCACTCTAGGATTCCATAAAATCTTATTTAAACAATTACATCTCAGATCTTAGTATTAGGAGTAGAAGTAGTTTGCAAGCTTTCATCTATTCCACACTTTATGCCATTGTGGGTAGATCCCTAAATTCATTTGAGTCATACATTCCTTTTATCTGCTTCAGTGTTCAAGGTTCACCCGTCTAGGTTTAGCAGAGCCTGAAGTGTAGGGAGTCATCAACAATTTAGGTTAACTCTATTAGCTGGTTCAAAAACGTTGCAAGTCTGATCATAGAGCTTGGCATCCTCTTAGGACTTGAAACCTGCGTTTTTGAGATGTAATAGGTCGGTGCAACCCCCCCATATATTCTTTTGTTTTTTATAATTTTGAAGTGGGGGCCTAGGGGTAGAAACCACCGGTGAGGTCAAGGGGGAAACACATTGGAGCACACACAAATTAAACATTTCTAAAATATTTGAAAGGCATTGGAGCACACATAAATTAAACATTTTAAAAATATCTCACTTTAAAAATAAGATTAAATGAAGAGTAAATCTGCAACTTATATTCCATTTTAATCAGATGACTCTAATTGAATTATGTAGCACTATAAGCATGTGCCTTTTAAAAAGCTTGTTAAGTCGTAGAATTTCATTTGGGCCACATGATTATAATCGAATTGTCTAGCCTAAAAGAAATTCCAAGGCTCGACAAGCCTTTTAAAAGGCACATGCTTATAGTGTCATGGAATTTAACTAGAGCCATTTATTTAGAATGACAATTAATGTCAGCAAATAAATGCCCTATTCAAAGTAAAAATAACCCTAAAAGTAAGCAGAAATTTATTAGCAATGGTGATATTGTCCCAAAAGTAATGGCAAGAATATATTATTAATGGCGAATATGATTAAGATTTGTAATTATATTTTAGACTACTGGCGAATTAGCTCCAATGATGCATCATTTCATTGGCGAAACAATTCAATTTATTTGTTTAATAAAATAATTCTTAGGTGATTTAACCAACACTAAATTAAATTTTCATAAAAAATGGGTGATTTAGTCCCCTTTCTAGCTTCAACTATTTGCCAAAAATGGAGGCCCTGATTTTAACTATTCACTAATTGGTGAAAATTCGTTAATAAAAAATTAGTGCACTGGACCTTGCACTGAGTTACTTCTCTATTACAAAAGTGGAACTTGCACACCTAAAGCACTCTAAGAGGCTCTATTATTACCACCCTTGGGTCTAGAACCTATAAATAATTCTAATCAAGAATATGAGAAAAATCAAGTACATACTTTTTCAAATAAGATACATGAAAAACATTATGCACTGAGCAAGAGAAGGAAATAAGGCTAATCTGTAAATAACTGGGTTGATGACTTCAAGCACTTCAAATGGGCCTACATATTTGGGAGCCAAATTTGTTGATTTACCAAACTTAATCAAACTCTTACAAGATTTATGTCTGAGAAGAACTTTGTCTCCCATAGCAAACTACCTCGTCCACTTCAAATCAACTTAACTTTTTTTCCTATCATTGGCTTCAACCAACTTTTTCCTAATTAGTTTGACTTTCTCTTCCATCTCTGCTAACATTTTTGGCCCAATCTTGTCCTATCTTGTAATTTATCCCAACTAATAAGAGTCCTACATTTTCTTTTGTATAATGCTTCAAATAAAACCATTTTTAAAGTAAAGTGATAAGAATTATTATAAGCAAACTCAACTAGTGGAAGGTATTCTTTCCATTTGTACTACTAGTCCATACTTGATATATCCACAACAAATCTTCGAACACCTAATTCACCCTTTTAGTTTGTCCATCTATCTCTAGGTGATAAGCTAAACTGTAGCTGAGTTCTGAATGTTGAAGATAAGGTTTGTCAAAACCTCAAAATCAACCATGCATCTCTACTTAAGATAATCTTTTCTGAACTCCATGGAGTCTAAAGATCTCCTAAATGAATCTTCTTGCAAGAACTAGTGCACAATCAGTCAAGTTTCTTGGTATAAAATGAGAAACTTTCATAATCTTGTCTACTACCACTAGGATCATGTTATGGCAGTTCCTAGACATTGGAAGACCTTGCACAAAGTCCATGCTAATATCTTGGCATTTCCACTATTGTACATCATTAGGATAAAACAATCTTGTAGGGTTCATGTGTTTGGCCTTAACCCACTAACACTCTAACCATGTAGCCACAAAATTGGCTACATCTTGCTTGATCCCTTTCCAAAAATATAGTGGTTTTAGATCAATCATCAACTTAGTTACATCTGGGTGTCTAGAATAAGGTGCAAAATGAGTTTCTATCAGCACAAATTATCTCAAATCCCCTTGGTTCAAAACATGCATTCTTCCTTTGCATCTTAATATCCCACTAGGCACAAACTAGTTACCATCATATCTAAAATCTTGTGGATTCTCTAAGAGAGATTTCTTGGCTTGCTCATAGAACTCGTCCCCTAAAGAGTGCTTCAAAAAAAATTCCTAAAATGTTGATCAAACATTAGTCATTGCAGCAATGGGCCTTTTGTGGCTAAGAGTGTCAACCACACAATTGTCCTTGCCTTTAATATAATTGATATCAAAATCTTAATCTGATAGGAATTCTAGCCATCAACTTTGGCACACATTCAAGTTTGGCTATGTGAAAATATACTTGAGTCCCAAGTTATTTGTGCTAAGCTCAAATAGTTTTCCAAGCATATAATGTCTCCACACTTGCAATATGTGAACTATTTCTGCAATTTCTAAATCATGTGGAGTATAATTCAACTCATATGGTTAGACTTTCTTAGACTCATAGGCCACAACTTGACCATCCTGCATAAATACACCTCCTAAGCCTTCACCTGATGCATTTGTGATGACTACAAAATAACCTTATGGATCAAGAACTCTAAAAATTGGAGATGAAGTTAATCTTTCCTTTAGGATTTGGAAAGATTCCTCATACTTATTTGATGATACAAAGTGTTGGCCTTTCCTTTGGAGTGAATTGATGGGGTTAGCTATCTTAGAAAAGTTTAGCACTGTTATCCTCAAATTCAGCAACGCTCAATTTGTAGGATGACCCCTACGAAACTTGTCCATTTTGTAGCCTACAACTCTAAGCACGCAGAATAGGGCAATTACATTTGCTCTCATGCGTAATCTCCTAGCCTCGAAATGTCCTTCCGAGCGTCATATTTTGTCAGTTTCTCAAAATTTGTGAAACAGGTCAAATTACAAATTTCACTTTTTGGGAGTTAGAAAAATTTTATGTAGTGCAGGGTCGGCATTTTTTGCCAATAATGCATCTTAGTAATTTTTGTAATGTAAGGTCGGCAAAATTTTCTGACCCTACCTGTTTTTCCTCTAGGTTGCATGGGTGGCAAAATTTGCCGGCCCTGCAACTATCTGTCCACACGAGTGCCATTAATGCATCTCGTTAATGGCATTTATGGGGCTTTAAAGTCAATTTTTGTTGTTATTTTATTTTGTTTTCTTTCGTCTAGCTCTCATAATTCCTCTACGTCTTCAAAGACCCCCCAAGTTTGTCAGTGCACGAATATTGAGTGGATTTAAACAACGATTCCAGCTAGGGTTTCACCATTTTTCTGCCTTTGTCGCTGGGTATTCTTCTTTTCCTTTTTCCTTTGTTTGTCTTCATTATTAATTCTTAGGATTCATGTTACTTTTCATTTTTCTTTGGGGTTTGTTTTATATGTTTGTGTTCCTAGGGTTCTTTTGTAACATTTTTCTTTGTTTAGATTTTATAAGTTTGTGTTCCTCCCTGCATTTAGTAAGTGCCTTAAACCCTAGTTTAGAGCACCCAAGATTTTCATATTTTGTTTGTTGATAGGTCTCCTTTACCCACAAGTGGGGAGGGGGTTTGACTTCTAAGTTTGTTGTGTCAAATCTTCCATGGGGGTGGTGATGTTTTTTGCTGCAAGTGCTTTAGATTAAAGTATTTCTACCTATGACAAGCCAGTAGAAATAATTGATCTTACGTTGATGGCTTTCATCATTTTTTTACGTGTTTAAATTTAAAAGCCTTGAAGTCTTATCTCCACACAGGGTTGGCAAATTTTTCTGACCATGCAAGGTCAAGTTTTTACCTCCATGCAAGGTCGGCAATTTTCGCCGACCCTGTAAGCATTTTGAAAGTTAACCTACCTCGCAAGTTTGAAGTTTTAAACATCATGCACGGGCAGCAAATTTTTCTGACCGCGCATATACTTCAAAAGTTTTACCCCATGTAGGGTTAGCAAAATTTGTCAACCATGCATATTCCTTTGAAATCTCTACTCTATGCACAAGCAGCAAATTTTTCTGATCATACAAACACATGCACATTTTACCCATGTACAAGGGCAGAAAAATTTGCTAACCTTGCACAAAACTAATGCATTACCCTTTTCACATGCAGAGGCACTAAATTTTAGCGCTCTTACACTCATTTTCCCAAAATTTATCTAACACTGGAAAATTTTCCCTTTTCAACCAATTGCTTGCTTTTGCTCAGTTTTTAACCTCCATTGTGCTCTAGCCCCTCAAAGCTCATGCCATTGCTCAAAATTTCCCCATCATTGCAATTTTCAATCAATCAAATTTCCCTAACACTGCAAAAACCCTTGATTTTGTGTTGCAGTCTCTTGTGCATGCATCTCGAGGTCTACATTTCAAAGGATAGTTGTGCTTCAAATGACAGATCCCTCTCCAAGAAAGTCAAAAGCCATGAAGTATAAATACTGAATCTTTCTAGTGACATCAGTGACATCCAATGTGGATGAAATAAAGGATTCTAAGATTAGTCATTTTGACATGACTGAGTTGTAGAAAGAACCAAACAAAAACCACTCAATCCAACCATGAGGTGTGTAGTGGAAAGTAATATTCAACTGGTGGTTGCCTTTCCTGTAGCTGCACACAATCCAGAGTTTGTTCTTCAAGTGGCGGCTAACTACAATAGAGATAACTGGAGTGTCACTGATTCCAATGGGAATGTAATCATGAGGTTGGATGCAAAATTCTTTGATAAAGATTTCATGTGTCCTAGCATTGATACATATGCGGATATTGATTGTGAGTATGCACAAAAGGAATATGACAAGGATCTTGAATCTGCTAAAAAAGTGATCAACAATAGATGGTTGAAGAATGCAAGGCCAAATTTGTTAAGGTGGCCTAAGAACTTTCCTCGAAGTGACTTCATTGAAGAAGTTAGTGACTTGATCACTCTTCTTAGTAGAGTGAGAGGGTTGCCTACATCTTCTACCTTCCAAGAATGGATGTATCTGTACATCAAGATCATAATGAGGAGGAGGCAACAGATATTCTGGGGATTTCAAATCAGTAATGCCATTCATGAACAACTACCAAAAGGTGCAGAATTCATTTAAGTTCTATATGACATCGTATCTTGTCTATGCTACTTCCTCAATGAGGAACTTTCCTGGGTTGACATCAGAGGGGAACAGGAGAGTTCTAGTTTATTAGTATTATCCTCAGATAACTCTAGATGGAAGTATTCATCACTTCAAAGAGTTAATGATGCCTTCTTTGCTACTTTCTTGTGTTTATTTGATTCTTAATTAGAAAAGAAGAGGAATTCTGACGAAGCATGGGCAAAAGTGAATAAATATGGCTGCTTATACCTTCAGTTTCCCACATTCACTTTATTTGAGGGTTGGTTGCTTCATGGGGTATCCTTACATGCTTCCTAGGTACCCCAGTGATAAGATTTTGCTGATGGAACTGTGCAAACAAATCATGGCAGTACATAGTAAACAGATGGAGTCTAAGAAACCAGGTTTCAGATTTCCTATTGAAATTGGTCAGTATTCTATTTCTACATCTCCAAAGGCTAAAGCTATAGATTCTAAAATGCAATTGGTCACAATGAAATTTTACAAGAAAGGAGCCAATTTTGATTGCATAAGGGTAAAGGATAAAATAAAAAAGAGAGCTTTAACCCATGTGCACAGAGTTGAGGATGTTTGGGCAAATTTGAGGATAGAAGAAGAGATATGGAAAATGGATTATTACCGGTTAACTTTGAGTCAAATTGAAGAAATTGACTTGGCAGATATCCCTGAGGGCATGGTTGATGATGGTGATATCTTGGATCCCACCTATGTGACAGATAACATTATAGACTCTCCTTTAGCAACCATACAATGGTCAAAGAAAGAGGTAACTTCTATCTGACAAAGGTTTCAAATAATTCTGGCTAACACCAATGTATGGTTGGGAAGAAAAGGAATTCAGTTGAAAGACTTTGTAATTGGGTTGGAGGAGGAAACCCAAGATCCCACTGGTAAAAGCACAGAGTTGAGAACAAAGAATAAGAGTGATGTGCCAAGTTCAAGAAAAATTGCTAAGCCTAAAATCAAATTTGTTTCAAAGGGTGGAAAGGCCAAGACAGTTGCTAAAGGGCCATCTGCTGAAAAACCATCTTCAGATGAGCAAGAAGAAGTTGATCAAGAGGAAAGGAAAGAAGAGCAGGAACAACATGAAGAACTTGAAATGTCTCCTCATGGGAACATTTCAAAGGAGCCACATGTTTCTTCTTCCTTAGATACTTTGTTAGTTTCTACTGCTACTCCCATGAAAAACATTCATGTTGCCTCGATCAATATTCCATCTTCTGGGTCAATCCAGTCTGTGCATTCATTTCCCTCCTCTAGGACCACTTTTGATAGTCTTAAGCAGAATTTGGAAACTATTTTTGGCTCTTCCTCCTCTTTTCCAAGTTTGTCTTCACCTTCATTTGATATACCCCCTCAATCTGATTTTGAGCAACTCATGACTGATTCTTGGAAAATTCCAAATTTTGATATTCCTGGTGTTGTTTTCACTAATACTTCACCTATTGTAACTTCAAATTTTGTGAGTGCAGTTTCTCCAACACAAACAATGGCTACTGGTTTAGATGCAAGTTTATCTCCACTTCCCCCTTGGCTCTCATCTCATACACAAAAGAGGAAGAAGGAAGTCATCTCCCCATACGACTTTGACTTCAAGAAATTGGCACCTACAAAGACCAAGAATAAGAAGAAGTCAAAAACTCTTTTAAGGATATTTGAAGACAAAGGTCACAAGTATGCAGAGATAGCTCAACCTCCTCCTAACAAATCCATTGAAGATTTTGATCTCAACAATATATGATGAGAATATGAATGAAATGATGAACATTACCATAAGATGCAACACCCTAATTGGAGTAGATGCTCAAGATCATGCACCAATAAGGAGAGTGATGGAGAAGGCTTGAAACTTCCTTCAAGACCTACAAAAAAACTTCATAACATCCACAAGTAGATATCAATTCCATAGAAGATCAAAACATGTGAGCAAACTTTAATTTCACATTAGGCATCTTAGTATTCTCTCTCTAGGTATAAAATGAATTGTAAAACTCCTTCATATATGCATTCCTGCTCACAATCAATGAATAAAACCAAATGGGGCCGACATGTACAAACTAAGGAGGTGTTCTAAGCCGACACCACAAGAGAGGGGCTAAAGGACCCATCTGGGATCAGGGCACTCGGGCGCCTTGGTCCTTTAGCCCCACAAACTCTGGGGAGTGTCTAATGTTGTGGGATTAGGCCAGTCCTAAGTTTATTCTGTCAGGTTTATTCATCAAAATTGAGATTTTATCATTTAATGCTCAAAAAGGTGTTAAAATAGGTCTTGATTAACAAAGGTAACATTTTAGGTCCAACCAAGTGCTAAACTAGGTGTAAAATGCTAGTGTACACATTTTACTCCATAACACACTTTAGTAGAGAAGGTGGGTAGTTTTAACTCAACTTCAAATAGACATTGCTCTACCTTAACTTTTTGCTTGATTTGCATATTGTACGAACCAAGAGTTAGCCATAAAGCTAGCTCTTCTAAGAATTTTACTAAGCACTCTTGGTGCCAAAGAACATTTTGTAGCTCTAGTATCTATCAAAATAGAAATAGGGAAACCAAAAAGTATACCTAAAGTCTCAGTTGGAGCAATTTGATAACTAGCTTGGCGATTGTCAACCACTTCATGGATACTTTGCTAGAAAGTTAATTATTGAAAAGGTAATGAGGGATTTCTAAAATTATTTCCCAAGATTTATTTTGGACAATTATTTGCACAATGATCACCTCCACATGTGAAACATCCTCCTAGCAGTCTTCTCCTTTCTGACACCCTTTCCTCTCTATTCACATCTTCCTTTGGACTTGTTGTCCCTTCTTTTGAACCCTAAATCATTATTGTTCTTAGTACTTTTTTCATTAAATTTTTACTTTGAGTTTTGGTTTTGGATCTAATTCTTCTTTTTGAAGGAAGAAAACATTTTAGAGTTCCCAAACTTCTTACAGAACTTGTCCCTCAAGGCGGCAATAGATTTGATCTTTGCTCTTGCTTAATGGCCTTCTCACACACTTAATCCATGGATGAAGGCCCATGCACATCTACCTTGCTTTCAATCAAGGGATTCAATCCAATGATGAATTTTTGAATGCATAACCATTCAGAACGTTGGTATTAGGGAACATATAGGAGAAGTCTTGTGAACTTCTCTTAGTATTATTTTACTGACGTGCCCCTTGCCTTACATTTTGAAAATTAGGCAAATTTTGGTCAAAGTAGAGTTGAGGAGTCATCTTTGCCTAAATAAAGTCACAAACTAATTCCATGTTAGGTTAGTGGAATCTAACCCCATTTCCATTTTTTTGTTGGTCCACTAGGTAGAAGCTTCCCTCGAAAGCTAGTATGCTCCCCAAACTACTTTAGTTACCTTTGAGTAGTTTTGAATCTCAAAATATTTCTCCATTTCACTAAGCCAAGCCTCAGCTCCATGACCAAGAACTGTGCCATAAAACTTTGATGCATTCGCCTTGTTCATATCACAAGCAAGTTCATTTTCTAAATAGTTTCTCATGCTCGCCTATCTTTCAACCTCTTCAAGATTAGACCAACTAGGCTGAGACTCATCCCATCTCTCATTTACACTATGGTCTTAATCCTTCTCAACTTCTTCTCCATGATCTTGAGGTCCTTGAACCTCTTTCTCTAAAGCTATTATTCTTTCTTTGGTTTTATTAAGTATGGTGAGAATCTAATCAAGCTTAGTGGTTGGATTATTTGCAACCTAACCTGAAACACTACGACCACTTCCCAAATTCATCCTTTTGTGCACCATAGTATCTTGGTACAACCAAGTTTGTGGTGCATTAGTGAGAAAAACCCATCTAAAATCTCTTAATAGATTTGCTATTATTCAATAACTAAACATCACATGTTTTCAAGGAAAGAGAAATAACATAATTAATTTTTTTCATAAATAATTGGAGTTACATATCCTTATTTTAAGTAGAGGATTTCAATTACAACTTTTAAGATATTTTTTGGACTTAAAATCCTTAGGTTCTTCATCCTTGAAGTCTACTTTCACACTACTAGAGGTAGGATGTACACATAGGTACTCCTTTAATATCTCCTTACCTATGGTTTGGGCATAACAATCATAGCCAAAAGGCATGTCATGTATTGTAGAAGGTTTTTTTGGGTTTAGTTTTACTTTAAGAGTAATTGGCACTTATTTTTATTTATTACATTTAACTCGACTTATAGTAGATGCTAGCATATCAAAGTCAAAAAGTCAAATATCCCTTTCACAAGGTGGTTGGGTGGACTTTTCTTCAAGCTTGTTTGGTTTCCTACCCTTTTTTTCCTAGGTCATTTCCCTACCTTGGATCCTCCCATATCTGAATAGACAAAAAAATGCACTATTAGTTAGACTAGAATCATATATACAGTTAAACCAACAATTGTAACAACCTCCAAAATGCAACCTTAAAATTATTAAGTATTAACCAAAACTAACAACCCAATACTAACAAAAGAGTACAAAATAAACTTCCAACAATGTCCATTAGCTCCCATGATATAATAATATGTAACAATGTACAAAACATGCAAGAGATATACAATAAGATCCACACAATATATAACTTCAACCCATTAAATATAATAAGGAAGCATAACAATAAGTACATATGAAATAATATGAAAGTCTCCCAAGTACATATCTAGTACTTATCAATGAAGATAACATTTTTACATGACCAAGATATACAAGGGGTCAAATACTACAACCCTCATCAAAGATAATGAATATAATAAGCAATGAACCAATCACCAGAAATACAAGTGGCCATATACAATAAGCACCATGAACAATATCTAAAGAAAGTTCCAAGCTCAACTTTGCAAGCTAATCCTCTAAGCTCTCATGCTCCTATTGCTGATCAGGGAAGGGTTTGAACCCACCATGAGGATGTCCCTTTCCTCCCAATCCATAATCCAAAGGTGTGGCATAATGCAATACTAGTGATTATCTTATTTAGTTCATTCCTTTATTAACATATATTTATACACATGAAACCATATATCAGAAACATATTAAATATAAGAAATAGATTACACAACTAACATCAACACATCATTTCCATCATTTAATACACTTTCGAATGCAAATACATGAACAAGCCAAACAACCATCAATAGTAACCACAAGTCCCTTCAAACCTACAAGGTTTGACTTAGAAATATATATCCAAGATCATATCCAACATCCACATGAATTTCTACTCGCATCCCATACTACGAAAGCTCTTTTCACATGATGCTATATTTCTTACTAAGAACATGTGCTTAAGGTAGGACTACATTCATCCCATACTACATTCATCCTAACCTTCGTACAATACGAGTATCCAAACATACATATAACAATTATTCAAATACATAATTTACACACACAAAGAAATAACATACAACATACAATCCAAACATCCATAACTCAAATACATGAGTCACACACATAAAACAAACACACAAACAAAGCACACAAGACAAGCATAGAATACAAGCACATCATACATTACAAGATCACAACAACAAAGACAATCATATAAAATAAAAGCACACAAAAGAATCCACAACCATGACATGCACACTTGGACCCCACAACCCATCAAGAGGGTATCTCCCAACTGTGCAATGTACCCAAGTACCACTACCTCACATAAGACAAGAAGGTTAACTATACCACCAAAGAGCACCCTACCCCAACCCCTCAGAGTAGAACATCATGCACACTAATAAACAAGCCATAGGTCTTATCCTCAGAGATCTCCTAGCTACTAGTGATGGATGGCAAAAATAATGCATAAACAACTGTGGACCTTCTTCCATCGAAAGCACTAGAGCTTCATGTGATGGGGTGCCTATAGCGAGAAAGAGAAAGCTCAATTCCTCAGCCAACTTTCTTAAGGGGACGATGTCTCAATGTGTTGGGACCAAAGTAGAGAAGATAATGCTAGGATGTATCCACCCATGACTAGGACATCCAACCTCTCCTTCTCCTTTAATCTTGTCACCTCCAATGGAAGTCAAGCTATCAACCATCCTAGCCCTTAGGATAATAAAGTGTCCAAAAGCTCTGGAATCACTCCCATAAACCACTTACTCATATACTACCTTCATACTCTCACAAGTAGAATTGTGACATAAATCATATCACATAAATATAATCAGCCATGACACAAAGGATGCCACATATGATAGAAACATCTTCCCAAGGAGATAATACATTACCAACACAAGTTGGATTTACATGAGCATAAATAGGATAATCTCATTCCACACATACAATCAAGAAAAAATATTGCACACATAATATCACTATCCCAGCAAAGAGATGATCTCCACCCAAACTAAGTTAGGAAAACAAATAATATAATAATGGAAGTCAACCATTCCAATCATGACATCAAAACTATCAAACACAAATCCACGAAGGACTCTCAAACATTAGATCACTATACTTAAGTGTATGGGTAGCATAAGGAATAAGTTCCAACTCATGTTCACACCCTCATAACTAGTATCCTCATAACAATTTCAACATGTTTAATAAGAAATACAAAGTCACCAAACCATGTTGAGAGATCACACATATACAAGACATTACTTTCATGCTAACAATTTATATCTACTACATGAAAATAGTTTTCACTAAAAAATCCATAACTTCCTCAAAACATAATATTTTTCTAATTTTTAAAATGTGTTGGAAAGATAATACAGAGATCTATAAAACCTAAAAAATATTTTCATAATAAATTTATTTAACATACTTTTATAATGAAAATATAATCACAATCAAAACATCATTCTAAAAATAGCAGTAGAGACAGACAGTCGCTAATTAATACATATCTCAGAATTGACAAACTAGGTAAGGATTTTTTTATGATTTCAAAACATTAATTGCGCACCTTCCATAAAAATGTCAAAGAAATCCAGCTCCTAAAACTAAAGTTATTGAAGACATAACAAACTAGTTTTTCTCCTCATGTCAGTTTTACTACCATTATAACTTTTCTCAAAAACCCATTTTGAAATAGAGCCTCAATAACAAAAATATATCATGAAAAATATAATCTGAATCCTCTTAACATATAGATTTAATCCAAAATCATATCTATGTTTGAATTCCATAAATCATATGTTTCTCTGAAATTTCACTAGGTTTCTTCTTCCCCAAGCAACCTTAGTATTCAACCTACAACAACTAGTTTCTTCCCAATTTGAACAATGTGAAACCTAATTGTTTTGATTCAGATTTAACTATTGTTTTTTAAAAGTAAAACATGCTTAACAAATAAATTCATGTTCATCAAAGAAATCTAAATTCATTGATTAACCAAAATAAATAAATTATTTAAATCCTTCCATGATAAGAATCCTACTTCATTTCTTGTAGCAATTTGGTACTCAATTGAGATGAATTTAGAAACAATCCACAAACAATAACAGTTCTTCAATTTTCACAAAAAGCACTTTCAAATATTTTAATCTTCAATAACCTGTTTTCCTTTTCTTCTAAATTGTATACTAAAATTGATAACAAAAAGGAATAAAAATAAAACTAATTCTCTTCTTTTAATAACTCTTCCTTTTCTTTCCAAAACCTAAAAAGTAAATTATAATATTATATTCTCTATAAAAATAAAATATTATTGTGATGCAACTTATTATCAGGTTTTTAATCTCTTTAATGCTATTCATTTTTTACTGAAACATGCTCAAGATGAGAATCTCTTGCATCCTCCTTCACTAGCTACTGAGCCTGGTCCTTCAGATGTAGCTAGCTCTTTGGGAAATTGTGATGAATAGAAGGTTGTTTGTCTTGGTCTGCTATATAGTTTGGTTTCTTAGCAGTTGGTCTTTATGATACTTTGATGTAATCTTATGATATACTGGTCCTTTTTGTATTATCACTGTTTAGCTCAGCCCTTGTTTTGTTGGTTGTGGACTTTTGTTTTGCCCAACCTTTTCTATGTTGGTCGTAGGGCATTTTGATGTATAAACTCTTTTAATGTTTATAAAATAGGTGATATATTCACCCTTGATTGATTAAAAAAGAAATAATATTAAAATATTTTTATTCATATTCATACGCATTCTTTAAAAAATAATAATATTAAATATCCTTTCCAATTCTATCCAAATAAAAGAATTCATTTAAAAAATAATATTAGAAAATATAATTTTCTAATTCACAAATATGTTAAATATAATAATTGATTTTCTACATCCTTACAATAGACATGCACATTCAATAATTAAATAAATTAACAAATTAAAATAATTATTAAACTTATTTATTTTTCCAAAAGAAATTAATTACCAAAATAAATAAATAAATAAAATAAAATAATGCTCACATAATTAACCAACACTAATTATTTATTTATTTTAAAAAATTAATTATTCTTATATTAGTTAATCTTTTCCCAAATTGGGGCAGAGGCCCTGGCTTGATTGGCTAAAAAGTTTTGTTGCGGTAAAGGTCACGAGGTCTAGTCTCCCCCCATCCCCATGGTACCAGAGGGCGTGTCATGCTAGCGTCACCGGTCACATGAAAAAAGTTTACCAGGCACACTGCAGTTTATAGGGGGCTACCCAATTCCTGCAGTCTAAAAAAAAATGACCACATTAGAGCTAGCTTTAGCGGGGAACCTAGCTCGATTGGCTAAAAAGTTTCGTTGCGGTAAAGAAGGTCACGAGGTCCAGTCTCCCCCCGTCCCCGTGGTACCGAGGGCGTGTCGTGCCAACATCACCGGTCATGTGAAAAAAGTTTACTAGGCACACTGCAGTTGCAGTTTATAGGGGGGGCTACCTGATTACTGCAATCTAAAAAAAAATCTTTTCCCAAATTGAAATAAATATTATTATTTATTTCTAAATTCTAAAATAAAAACATGCACATAAAAATCTATTTCAATTATATTAATTAAATAATTCAAATACATTGCATTAAGTTTTATTTCTAAAAATACTAGAAACTATAATTATCTAACTATATAATTAATTTAAAATAAAATCTAAGCATCAAATAAATAATTTGTTTTATGTATTTATTTTATTTTCTAATTAACCAAGAATTAATTATCAAATAAATAAATAGAATTATTTCTATGCACTCAAATAAATTAATTAAGCTACTAATTAATTTATTTTCAATTAATTATTTATTTTAATTTAATTTATTATTTAATTTCCCACACCATTGGATCATTTCAGGACACTTCAGCACCAGGACCTAGTTTCCCTTCCCTGATACCTATACCTGTTACACAACATAATCTTGCCACATACCTTAGTAGCATTGTTAGAAAATAATATAATCATATAATCACCTTTATACAATTAACTATGGAAATGAAATCACACACTATGCATAGAATGCATTAAATCAGTACTTTACACTTAATATAAGTCAATAAAGCTTATATAATTTTACCATAGAATTAAAATATCATAGACTAAAAAATAAACCAAAAATTAGGGATGTTACAACAATCTTGCGTTAGGCATAGTAGGCTCAAAGATCCTAGATTTTAAACCTACGCTTTAATACTACATGTAACAAGCTTCCTTATAATCACAAATAAACTCAATTAATACATTAGAAAAGAAGGAACTTGCTTGAAAGAATTTAACTATCCTCATCAAAAGGAATATATATATATATATATATATATATATATATATATATATATAGCAATAACTAAACCATGAATATTCATAGCTTAAGTAATAAGATGCTATACATTTAATAAATTACATGGTAAAAATATTTCAAAGTTTGAAGATTAAACTATGTAATACAATACAACATTAGGGTGGTTGTCCTATAAAGTACATACAAGTGAGAATTCTCCATACAAAATTGTAACTTTCAAATTATACAATATAGTAAGACTCATTCTCATATTTATTTTTTTCGAGTATAAGCAATATGGTCTTTGTAACAATTGTATAGAGGCAGAGCATCACCCGAGTGCTTTACCTCCAACCATAGATCAATTGGTCTCTCGCTCATCTTCCTACTAGAAGTGGCCTAACCCTTTAACACAAATAGTCATGTAGACCCTAGATACCCTCTAGCTATTGATAAATTCTGACTACTATGCAATCCTGAGAGTACAATGAACTAACAGTGCATACAGCTATAGCAACAAAGATTTAATTATAATTGCATTCTAATTATATAGAAATGCAGGTCATCTATTCACAACATTACTATCTCTTATTTGATTCATAAAAATGATCATAAATAATTGTAAAAATACAAAATATAATTCAGAATATAAATTCCTAGAAAACCACAACATTTCTCAAACTCCTAGCATACCTTACCCTTGAGTGAGAAACATAATACTATATCATTTAAATACTATCTTTTTTATTTCCTAGATAGGTAGGTTCATACAATGTGCCTATATAGTGAAAATACAATCTAATATAGGGTTGTCCATAAAGTTTCTATTCACTTTTCCAAGGACTTGTTGTGTAGTCTCACAACACGCCCCATTTTGATCCCAGCAAAATGAGGACCCCACTTTCTTTTTTTACTTTTTGCTTGTGTTTTCTTCTTTGTGCTTGCTTTGGTGATGAAGGTAAAATGTGAAGTTATAGTGAAGCAATAGTTAGTAATCCTAGGGCCTTTCTTGGGCGTTGATTCTGATTTGATGTTCTATGACCATTGTTATTAAAATAACTACGACCTAAAGGGTCACTAGTCACCGTTCTTCTGTTTGGATTCCTAAGATTCCAACACTGTGTAGGTTGACGATTGTTCTCATTGATACTTCTATTGTATTGGAGTTGTTCAAATTGTTCGATGATAACTTGTTTTTGGAATATCCTCAACCTGTGTTGTTGAATTGTTTGTTGATCTTGTTGAGGTCTAGGGTGAATCTCCTCGCTCTCATCAAGGATTGCCCTCACCAACTCATCTCTAAGCCCAAGGCACATTCGTGAGCCCAAACCAAGAGAGAAATAGTTGAAGTTAATCTTGATTTGACCCAGGGTTTGACTTAGGGTTTGTTTGACCTAAGTTTTGACTTTACGTTGACCTTGTGTTGAAATCAAGGGTTTGATTAATGTTGAACATTGTTCACCTTATGTTGGAATCAAGGGTTTGTGAACGTTCTATGATGCTAATATTTTTGTGTTTTTTTTAATTTTTGTATGCATGCAAGTCTATATGAGTGCAAAACAATATTTTTGTGTTTTTTTAAGAATTTATGAAAACAAAGTGCTTTTTTAATCTAGGAATTGAAATATGTATACAATCTAGAATGTATTTAACTAATGCAATTTGATCTATGTTTTTGTTTGATTTTCTAGATTTTGGGATCAATTACTCTAAGAAATAAAATTGCTTTGAAAACAAACTAATCTAAAGAACTTTGAAAGCAAACTAATCTAACAATGCAAATCCTATCTAGTCTATCAAGGAAATTGCAATATCAAATTACTATTCCCAAGAACAAATTTAGGTTTTCTAATTGCTACAAAAAAAACACTAAAGAACCTAGAATATGAGATGCGTCAGCCTCCACTACCCTCAGGAATCCTTGTGTTGGCAACCTCTTTGTCCTCTTGCAACATGGATATCCACTTGGAAACAATAGGGAAGGGATGCAAAAGAGCTTTTGAAAGCTTGAATAATGAGCTCAATGTGAGCTAATGAGCACTATGGCTTGCAATTTGGGCAACATATCGACGTGATATGAAGCTTTTAGCAAATCTTAGATGAAAAAAACAATAAATCAAAAGGCTTGAATGTCATGTATGAGCATATGGATGCTAGTTGGAGAGCAAAAACCTACAAAGACTAGATGCACAAATGAAATTACCTCCCAAAAGGGGGAGCTTTGAAGCTATGCAATAATGAAAACTAATGAAATCTTTGAAGCTTTGGAAAACTAAAGAAAGAAATGAAAAAAGAGGCTCAAAGGCCTGTGAAGAAGCTTGAAAAAGCTTGTGAAGAAGGGAAGAGCATTCTCCAACTTGGAAAACAATGAAGAGGGGAGGGGGATTTATAGGTTGGATGGCACACAAGAAAGGGAAGTTGATTGAAGAATCAACTCCTTTTGATTGAAGAGTTAACAAAAATTGATTGGGGAGTTGATAGGATTGATTACTCAGTGAACTCAATTGATTAGGCAATAGACTGGGTTGATTGGGAGTTAACATGCTTTGATATAATAGTTAACTCATTTTCTTGATTAATTAACTAAATTGATTGATGAGTTCACTAATTCGATTGATTAGATAACTAAATTGATTGCATAGTTAACTATTTGGATTGAAATTTGATTGAGTAGTCGATTTGAGTGATTAGTAGAGGAAATTATGGGAGTTAATTTAATGGTTAAGGGATAATTGTTTTTATACTGCAGGAATCGAGTAGCCCCCCTATAACCTACAGTGTGTCGGGTAAACTTTTTAACGTGACTGGTGGCTCTAGTGCGAGACGCTCTCCTGTACCACGTGGGCGAGGGGGAGACTGGACCTCATGACCTCGTGCCTACCACAGGAAGCTCTCGCCAATCGAGCCAGGCCCTCCACCCCAAAGTTAATGGATAATTTGGAAAGAAAATAAAATAATTTTATTTACTTGTGATGAGAAAAATGGAAATTTATTTAAGAATTCATGTTCAAAAATAATGTTTTTCATATGAAACTTCTTGGAGCTCATTCGGGCACATACGGACTTCTTTTTGGGTGCCATTTTTTTTAAAGTGCATGATTTTTTGAGGGCTACACAATGGCATCATTAGTATTTGTTGAAAACACATGGAAAGTGGGTTGCCCCTTTTACCAATCCAAATCACCCAACGGAGATCTTGGGTCGCCCAGGGGCGACCCACAAAGGAGAGGGTTTGGGTTGACATGCGAGGTTGAAGATTGTTAGTTAGGGGATGAAGAAGTGAACTGTCTCAGGAATCAGGTCAAAAGGTGGTCAAAAACCAAATCTCCACTTGCAAATGTCAAATCTCCCGGGAGAGATTCTGAATTAATAGGGGGAGATTTGTCTTGGTTGAACATAACTGAAAACTGAAAGTTGGAGATGGCTTGGGAGGTCCTCTAGAGAGCTCCTATGGGTTGGGTTGGATGAAAAACACTAGGGAAAGGTTAAATTACAACAAATAGATGAATAAAAGGATTAGAGATGAAGTCACAAGCACAGAAAGCGGAAATCAACAAGTGTCGAGAAGTGTCAAAAGCGGGGATAAGGTTAGTACAACAAAGGGGAAACAAAAAGAGAAGTGAAAACCTAGATGTTACTAAGAGAATCACCTCTGAGAGGACGTTATTTCAAACTTACGTGTAAGTGACAAGGATTAGGAGTCATCATGGGGTCCTTGTGGAGGTTGTGCGTGATTTTGGTGCATACAATTGCAAAGTGAATTTACAGAGCGAAGAAGTGTGATGTGAAGTTACGTGCATAAGGCAAAGTTGAGGTGAATTGAGAGTGACAAGTGGATGGGATATTGTGATAGTGTGCATTTCATTTGTATAAAGGTTTGAAAGATATTCGTTAATCAGGTACACGTAATACTTAAAATCCTAAGGTAAAATTATAGTGGATTTTCAATTGAATTATTTAATTTTAATCAAAGGTAAAGGGAATAGATTTTTATTGCAGTGAAATGCTCTTATTCACAGTAAACGAACTCAAGTGTAAATTTTAATTAAGAAATGGGTTAGTTATAAACCCTAAGTAAATTCAATCAAAGTAATTGTGTATTCTTTCATAAATGTTAATAGGCAAAATGACCAAGTGCACGAAAGAGATGAAGGATGAGTTCAAAGAGATGGGTCACGCTTCGGAGATATGGCCAAGATTTAGGATTATTTCTGACACCAACCTAGGGCACATCGACATGAACGAGTTTCAACAAAGGATCACAACAACTAATGCAAGCCTGTTGTAAAAATATTGTAAGGAGTGGACTACACAAGGCTGCAGGGTTCTCCATGTCAATGGAGGCCCAAGAGCTCGTACTACAGTGCATTTGTAGGTACAATGTCGAGAACCACAGTGTAATTCACAAGGGTAGGGTCTAAGTAGAGTTTTTTCTCGAGGGTAATCAACATATCAACCAGATCAAATGTCTAGATGGTTTGTTATATTCTTTTGTTAGTATCTCACCATGGATGTCCAAATGTAGTTTATTGTATATTTTTCATCCAAGATCAAGTGCCACGTCATATCATAGATTCTAAAATCTTCTAGTAGTGCGTGCTAGTTGTTAGAAGTCCAGATTCCATGAGAATATTCTAGGAGGTCAACTATCATCCGCTGGCCATATTTGAATACGTGTCATTGATTCTTTTGATGCAATCTAGACTGTTGAATTGTAACTGACTCAAGGCGTCCTTATTCTATAAAAGGACCCAAGTCATTCATTTTTAGGGGATTAGAAATTGTTGATATCTGTCAAGCTTGAAGTGCAGAATTTGTAACTTCTTGCTTGCTTCATGGTTTCTACTCACTCTCAATGAGAACACTTGTTTATTTTGTGTGAAATTGTGAATTTGAGGCCAACTGTAGGTCATATCCAATTGTAAATCTTAAGTGACTGTATATTTGTGAATAGTTGTGAAATATCAAATTGATGCGTCCAATTTGGAGTGCATTTGACTTCTTTCATGTTACAAATTTCCTTTGAAGATTTGCATCACTTATGTCTAGCTATGAATAATTATGGTGAAGTATAAGATAATTTGTCTCAATTATTGTTTTGGCAAAGTATACGTGTGGAATTGCTGAAAATATTTCTTAAGACATTTTTTCTCTTTCCTTCCCTATCTTTTTCCTATTTCTTTATCAAAATCATTAAAATAAATACAAATCTAATTGAATCCATAAGTAATTACTAAAATACTTGTGAATTTGTCAATTTCATGAAGATCTTTGAGCAATTTCAGAAGAATTGATCAAAGTTCCAAATCTAGAGCCTTTCGTTTAAGAAAATCTAACAAAATAATTGCATATCCTAACAAGATAGTTGCATATCCTATGGAATCTTAATGATATTTGTAGATATTTGATGATTTTCTGAATCCTTGGGATAGAGCAAAAATATGTGCATCAAGACCTAACTAATGGAGCCTTGGGATTGCGAATTCTGATAAGTGTTTTGCTGTAAAAAATTCTGTCTATGTTCGATGTGAGTAACATCCACGTCAACATGACCAATCATATATAAGGTTGTCACAAATTTATTTTCTAGGTATATAATGTAAAACAGTAATGCATGTCGTTTTAAAGAGTTAAACACATAAAATGTTGCCCTCACATAGTTGCACAAGTGATCAAGCAATATATTCATAATAATGTTGATCACAATCAAGTTCCATGAATATACTACATATATAATTGAGTATAAAGCTATTAATATACAATCTCTAGGTTTCCTACAGTATACAACCCTATAAACTTTCACATATTTTACCATTTTATGGATGGTTTTAATAGATTTGGTCTCCTACATAGAACTGATCTAATATTACTGATCTAAATACATAAAAACCTTCATACATAGCCATGTATATGTATATGGATTATATAATTCTAATGATTGTATACAACTTTGATTACGAATGATTTAAAGAAAATAAGTTTATTAATCATATATATAAATCTCTCCATGTATAATGCATATATAATTGAGTATAAATCTATTCATGTACAATCTCCAAGTTTCCTAAGTATACAACCCTATAAACCTTCACATATTTTACCATTTTATGGATGGTTTTAATAGATTTGGTCTCCTACATAGGGTTGATCTAATATTACTAATCTAAATGCATAAAAACCTTCATACATAGCCACATATGTACATGGATTAAGTAATTCTTATGATTGTACACAACTTTGATTATGAGTGACTTCAAGTGTATAAGTATATTAATCCTATGTATAAATCTCTCCATGTATAATATATATATATACACAATTATGTATACTTACAATATACAATTGGTTCAAAACTAAAATGAACACATCTTTGTTATATTTGCATAGCCCAAACTAACATTTCAATAAATGTTTAAGATGCAAATCACAAGGGTTGCTTGACTAATATTTCTAGTATAGCTATATATAAGTATGCGTATGCATTCATATGTGCACATATACACCTATATATAAGAATACAAATGATTTAAAGCCAAGAATTAACTAAATTACCTCACTGATATATACGATGGCACTTAAAACATTTTAACAAATATTTAATATGTAGTCCCATGCTCACCCACTTCCAACACTCTACACTTATTCCCATATTCACACAAATCATTATAACTGTTTTACACATATAATTGGTCCAATGCACTTTGAACAAATTTCAAAAGAATAGATTTTATACATTGTTATTAAAACATTTTAACAAACATTTAATATGTTGTCCCATGTTCACCCACTTCCAACACTCTACACTTATTCCCATATTCACACAAATCATTATAATCATTTTACACATATAATTGATCCAATGCACTTCGAACAAATTTCAAAAGAATAGATTTTATACATTGTTATTTAAAGTGTTGTTTACACAATTACAACAACCACTTAAGTACATGCCCATCTTGTTAACACAATTCCTAACATGCCATATGCTTAAGAAAGGTTGATTGTGTGTGTGTGTACACACACACACACATATATAGCTATTCCATTTAAAAAATAAAATAGTTTACTTCACTATTCTATGAATGAGCATAAAGACAAATAGTTCACATGCAACCCCTGCTCTGACTTACATATGAAATGAAATCTATTTGCTATGGTTCCACAACCAGTTTACACCATGAAAATCTTATACAACAAACTCACACTCACAAAAATCTATAATCATTTGTATAGAATTGGCTTATTACGTATATGAGGAATCTCAATCAATTAATATATATGCATAGTTGAATAAGATGATGTTTATGTAATTCTCACATGTTCCATATGCAAGTACAACCATAAAGTCAACAAAATAATAGAAAATTGATATACCTATAGAAAGTATTCAAACCTAATCACATATCCAATAATTATGACACCAAAAAGCTCTGCAATAGTCACCCAAGCTCCTCACATGTTGCAGCTACATAGCCTCCCCCTAAAATGGCTCCAAATAATCCCCCCAAAACCCAAAAATGTTCTCCCTTTCCCCCAAAACTCTTCTTCGCCCAAATTTCTCCATGAAAATATCAACAAAACCCCCACATTCAAGGCAATTTTCATGTCTTCATTAGCTTGGTGGCAAGCAAGACAATAACAATTTCCAAAAGAATTTAACCAAACTACACTCCACTCTAGATAACACACTTTGGTGAGAGAGAAGAGCTCTGAGATTCCAGTGTTGGGTCGACCTTACCAACCACCACAACCCCTTGAAAACTCCAACACCCATCCATAAATTTCTCATTGTTTTCCAAAAAGAACCCTAGCACTTTTCAAATGAGATTATATATTTTCAAAATGGCTCGACCAAAATAGTTTTAACCAACACTAAAACCTAAAGCATTTTAATTTCCCTTAAAATAAATAAAACTTAAATAAGAAAATATCATATTAATTCAAACCAAATAAGCTTAGTCTAGCTTCTAGGAGTAATTATAATTATAGCTTATTAATTCTCTTTTGAAAATAAACTCAAATACCAAATGACACACAACACCACCTTCAAACATGCATAAATAATAACCTCATGAGATAGAGACTTCATGCATCCATTCGAAGGCAACGGAGACTTCATACACAAACTCATGACAACACTCAAGTAGACCTCTACACACCTATAATGCATCATCATGCAGTCAACATGTGAGTTTGTGCAAGTGTGTGAGTTCTCAGAGTATGGTACTGTTGTCTCTCAGATTTGCACCCTTTGCTGCTGTTGTGAAACTTTAGCAATCTGGAGAAACATGGGAATGATCTCGAAGTGTGGGACCTTGCAAATTGAGATTAGACCTCCGAAGAAGGCCGGCTTCCTCTTTCTAAGCCTAATTTCTAGAGAAATATATCTAAATCTAGTGCTAATGTTTGCTGGGAAAAGGGTTAGAAGGAATGCTGAAATAAAATAAGTGATACACTAGATTTAAATGTGTTTGGCTGCAACTGAAACAACACAGTAATAATCTCATAGCTGGAAAGACTTACGCAGACTCATACTGATTCTAATAGAGGTCAAGACAGAATAATGGAGGAATGAAAGGGACCGTTTTGTCCACAATACACAGCCTACATTAATCCAAAGACACAGTGCTAAAAATAATAGAAGAGAGGCAAAAAATACCAGTTTATATTGATTATAGAGGCCAAGGAGCCATTACAAAAATAGCCCAGAAGAACAACCAACAACCATATACATCTGTTTTACATGTATATATAGCATTTCATTTTTGACCTCAGTCGGTTACAAACAATCTGCCCATGGGCACTGTCAGAAAATATTTGCCTCTGAAGGGACGTCTACCTGCAAAAAATTCATGGCGTGAAATATCTAGAACAGGGGCAGATGAGAGATATTTCTAGTC
Organism: Cunninghamia lanceolata; assembly: GCA_027924645.1. Classification (NCBI taxonomy): domain Eukaryota; kingdom Viridiplantae; phylum Streptophyta; class Pinopsida; order Cupressales; family Cupressaceae; genus Cunninghamia; species Cunninghamia lanceolata. Next base: position 9,281,637 of record BSBN01000209.1, read on the forward strand.
TTCAATGTAAGCTGCTGAATCATCAATCTGCAGCAATGAATGCAACAAATATCTGCATTTGCATACGCCAATTTAGTCGCTGAAACGTCTAGTCGCCAAAGCATGCAAATCCAGATCCAAATTTTGAAAGTGCAAAAACCCTGCTCAAAGTCTGCCAGATGAAAGAGGAGGCAAAAATAAGCACTTTTGCCTTTTGCAGCATGTTGAAATTCGCTAGGATGGAGGAGATATGGTCAGTCAAAGATATGGTCAAACTGCATGTGTATATCGCTTTGCATATTTGCACTTGTATATTGCTGAATTTTGCAATTGCATATACAAGCGCTCATGTACTTGACTACTGGGTTCACTTATATATTTTATGCAATTTCCCTCCTTTTGCATATACAAAACGCCTTGCATATACAATTGTATGTGCCCTCTTGTATATCACATTTGTATCTTTTATACAAACGCATGTACATACAATGCGCAGACCCCAACATTTTATAAAGTAAGTTGAAATTGACATTGGGTCCGGCCCTTGTATATTCCTTTTTATATCAGCACATACAAGCACCTAACATACAAACTGTGGAACTCAAGAGATTATCGTCCATATTTGAACTTTAGAATAGGTCCGGCTTGTACATTGCCCTTTGTATATGACATTTGTATATCGCATATACAATGTGAAATATACAAAGGAAAATTGTATGCAAACACTTCATCTTGGCATATACATGTGGCCTTTGTATATCGCAGTTGCATATGACCCTTGTATGTGCAAACATACATACAAGGAATGCATACAATCACCTCTACTTGTATAAACCAAAATGCAATATCTTTCGGGTCCAGGCTTTGTATGCTTGAAATGCATATGCCATTGTATATGCAGATTGTATGTTCAAAGATACAATCGCACATACATGCAAAAAGCGGGGCCCACCATTTGTATGTCCTTTATTTGCTGCTTTGTATATGCGATTGTATACATGATACAATCACTCAATATACATTCACCTTTGTATCTCGACCTTTGCATATAGACTTTGCATCCTTCCTTTGTACCTGCGACTTGTATATGAGATACAATCACCTTTGTATGCTTTCCTTGTATATCGGCGATGTACATTTCCTTATGCATCTGTGATATACAACTTGATATACATTCATCTTTGCATATTCAATGTAACCTGATGCATAATGACTTGCATCTTTTCCTTTGTATGTTGTCTTATGTATGTTTGCCGATGCACATCGTGCCTTTGCATCTTTTCCCTTGTATCTTTTCTTTGCATATCGCATATACAATGTCACTTGTATATAAGATACAATCGCCTTTGTATCTTTTCCTTGCATGTTTTGTTTGTATCTTTCCAATGTACATTCTATCTTTGTATCTTTTCCCTTGTATCTTTTCTTTGCATATCGCATATAAAAAGACTAAGCATAAAACTGAGAAATCCCTGTGATGGAAAATCTTGAAGCTAAAAGATTTCTGGGTTTTTTTGGGTTTTTTGCAAGGAATCTTCAGGAAAGATATTGGGATTTTTTGGCAAGGCATTGCATGAGTATTTGAAGGATTTAAGCCATTTTTGGTCATTTTCTAAAGGATTTTGAAGGAAAATGCAAGGTGAACTATTTAACTCTGGACAGAGGAAAATAGGTCAACAATTTGGCAACTTCTACAGGACGTTTGCCTGCTAAACATGAGATCAGTGGCCTTATGCATCCATTGGGCATGGATTCAAAGAGATTGTAACAAGAATAGAGGAGCTAGAATACTGAGCAAGCTACCAAGCCAAAACAAAAACAACAAGCAAGCATGTATCTCCTAATGAGAATACAGCAAAGTGCAAGGGCACTTATTGAAAGGAAACCTAAAACTAAAATAAAACCTATTCTAATCCTAAACTAACTAGTCAGAGGTGACTTTAAACAAAGCCATTAACTGGTTCTTGAAAGTAATTGCCGTCCCTTAACAATTTACAATGTTTCTCATTAATGTGGGTAGTTAAAAAGAGGTGAGGGGGGAATGGGCATATGACAAATTGATAAAACACCCCCCACAAAATGGAGATAAACTCACCTATCCACCTGGACTGATTGCTGGTGCTGCTAACTTGTGGTGAATAAATAGGCTAATCCCATTCATTTTGATGTTCAACTTCATGCTTAGAGGTAAGCATGACAAGTGGTGACTCCTGTTGATGTGTCTCCAGCTAGGCTAGATGCTTGATTGGGCATCCCCTTGAAGTGACATGCAAATCAACATGTCTGATCTCATGTCTCTGCTCTGATTCTTTCTCTTCTTGCTCTTCATTTGGTATGATGGTGCCTTCCATTTGACTCTCATGTTGCTCTTGTGTGTGAAGCAACTGACTTGGGATCTCATGGTTTTCTCCTTCTTCCTTTAAAGAACCCAAGAAGGCTGATATAATGCAATCATGGTTGCATTCTTCAAACCTTTCTATTTTTTGTTCATGGTTGTCCTGGTTCGTGGCTAAGGTTGGACAATAGAGAAGACAATTTGAAAGCTCAGAAATGATATCATTATCTTTACCTTGCATGATAGTTTGCCATGTTGATTCCTCCTCCATGGTCAATGGAACATCTTCCTTTACTAGGACAGCCTGAAGCTCATCAAAGCTATCAGCTCTTAGAAGACCTCTATAAATAGCTGGCTCAAGCTCAAAATTTCCATTATTACTCAAAGAAGTGCCCTCCAAATCAAGATTTTCTTCTTCAATAAAGGAAGGCAAAAGTTTAAACAATGAGGTAGCCTCTTCCCGCAGACTTTCATTTGTTATATTGGCCTCAAACTCTTCTGTACAATAGAAAGGAAGCTCCCCCAACCAGCTGAAATCTTGCAAAGTAGCTTCATCAACCTCAACCTGCAGCAAATTGTCATTATTTTTAGTGTTCTCTTGTTGCTGCATATCCACAACCAGCTGCCCACCTTCTTCATCTTCAACATAGTCAGGTAGCTCATGAAGTAGGGCAGCATCATCCACTTCTGAAGTGACCATAGCAACTTCTTCCCTTATGCCTCCATCCTTTAGCTGCATCTCTGCTATATTTTGGTTAAGTTGCCTCTGCAGCTGAAAGTTTTCCCCTTGCACTCTTTGCATTTCAACCTTGTTTTCTTGATCGGATGCATGAGAAAAGGATTCAAAAGAACCATAGTCTAGAGGACTCAAACCTTTATTTGGATTAAGAGTACTCACAAGTGCAATAGGTTCAAATAATTCTATCTCTGTGAGTGTAGGAACAAACTGCTCCTCATTAGTTTTATCTTCTTCCACCTCTTCTTTTGGTCATCTTTCCAATTATCTTTTAGGACTAAAATAGCATCAGGGAAAGAGGCCTGAAAATCCTTTTGAATTTCTTCGGGGGAGAGCGTTCTGGACAAATTTGTTCTTGGGGAGTGATAATTTGAGTTTACACAGGAACAGGGACTTGTGGAGGGATAAAGGCATTGAAGCCTGGAAACTTGTGGAGTCTAGGTTGCCCCTGGTCAAGTATAGGTTCTTTCAATGGATGAGACCCTCTAAAACTTGGAATATTCAATTCAGGAGACTTAGGAGACTCACCTTGCTTGAAGCTTGGTATTTTGAACCTGGAAACCTCTTCTTCAAAGAATGGATTTGAAAAAGAAATAGCTAATTGAGTTTTCAACTTTTGAAATGGAGCCAACAAAAGCCTCTTTTGCTCTTCTTCTGTTAGCTGGATGCTAGAGCATGTTTCCGTTTGTATGTTTGGTGGAGGGTCATCACAGGGTAAAAAAGATGGCCCTTTCCAACTTGGAACATTAAAGGTAGAAGGCTACCTGAAACTTAGAATTTTGATAGGCTTGGATTCTACAACCTTTTCTTCTTCCTAATCTTGAATTGGTATGAGAGGATTGGCCTTTACAAGGTTTGGCATTTTGTAACCACGATGCTTGGGCTACTGAAAGCAGCTGATTTGTTCAGTAGAATCGCCATGGTGTTGTTTGTATTGCCTCCAAAGGTTGGTAATACTAGGAGAAACACCAAATCTCTTAGTATCTTGATGAGAAGTTCATCGACTTGGTCCCATCGGGCATGCTAAAAACTGTTGTCTCTCAGATTTGCACCATTTGCTGCTGTTGTGAAATTTTAGCAATCTAGAGAAACATGGGAATGATCTCGAAGTGTGGGACCTTGCGAGTTGAGATCAAACCTATGGAGAAGGCTAGCTTCCTCTTTCTAAGCCTAATGCTTAAAGAAATATATCTAAATCTAGTGCTAATGTTTGCTGGAAAAAGGGTTAGAAGGAATGCTGAAATAAAATAAGTGATACACCAGATTTAAATGTGTTTGGCTGCAACTGAAATGACACAGTAATAATCTCACAGCCAGAAAGACTTATGCAGACTCATACTGATTCTAGTAGAGGTCAAGACAGAATAATGGAGGAATGAAAGGGACCGTTTTGTCCACAATACACAGCCTACATTAATCCAAAGGCACAGTGCTAAAAATAATAGAAGAGAGGCAAAAAATACCAGTTTATATTGATTATAGAGGCCAAGTAGCCATTACAAAAATAGCCCAGAGGAACAACCAACAACCATATACATCTGTTTTATATGTATATATAGCATTTCATTTTTGACCTCAGTCGGTTACAAACAATCCGCCCATGGGCGCTGTCAGAAAATATCTGCCTCTGAAGGGACGTCTACCTGCAAAAAATTCATGGCGTGAAATATCTAGAATAGGGGTAGATGAGAGATATTTCTAGTCTTCAATGTAAGCTACTGAATCATCAATCTGCAGCAATGAATGCAACAAATATCTGCATTTGCATTCGCAAATTTGGTCACTGAAACGTCCAGTCGCCAAAGCATGCAAATCCAGATCCAAATTTTGAAAGTGAAAATACCCTGCTCAAAGTCTGCCAGATGAAAGAGGAGGCAAAAATAAGCACTATTGCCTTTTGCAGTATGTTGAAATTTGCCAGGATGGAGGAGATATGGTCAGTCAAAGATATGGTCAAACTGCATGTGTATATCGCTTTGCATATCTGCGCTTGTATATTGCTGAATTTTGCAATTGCATATACACGCGCTCATGTACTTGACTGTTGGGTTCACTTATACATTTTATGCAATTTCCCTCCTTTTGCATATACAAAACGCCTTGCATATACAATTGTATGTGCCCTCTTGTATATCGCATTTGTATCTTTTATACAAACGCATGTACATACAATGCGCGGACCCCAACATTTTATAAAGTAAGTTGAAATTAACATCGGGTCCAGCCCTTGTATATTTCTTTTGTATATAGACACATACAAGCACCTAACATACAAACTGCAGAACTCAAGAGATTATCGGCCATATTTGAACTTTAGAATAGGTCCGGCTTGTACATTGCCCTTTGTATATGACATTTGTATATCGCATATACAATGCGAAATATACAAAGGAAAAATGCATGCAAACACTTCATCTTGGCATATACATGTGGCCTTTGTATATCGCAATTGCATGACCCTTGTATGTGCAAACATACATACAAGGAATACATACAATCACCTCTGCCTGTATAAACCAAAATGTAATATCTTTCAGGTCTGGGCTTTGTATGCTTGAAATGCATATGCCATTGTATATGCAGATTGTATGTTCAAAGATACAATCGCACATACATGCAAAAAGCGGGGCCCACCATTTGTATGTCCTTTATTTGCTGCTTTGTATATGCGATTGTATACATGATACAATTGCCCGATATACATTCACCTTTGTATCTCAACCTTTGCATATAGACTTTGCATCCTTCCTTTGTACCTGTGACTTGTATATGAGATACAATCGCCTTTGTATGCTTTCCTTGTATATCGGCGATGTACATTTCCTTATGCATCCGTGATATACAACTTGATATACATTCATCTTTGCATATTCAATGTAACCCGATGCATAATGACTTGCATCTTTTCCTTTGTATGTTGTCTTATGTATGTTTGCCGATGCACATCGTGCCTTTGCATCTTTTCCCTTGTATCTTTTCTTTGCATATCACATATAAAAAGACTAAGCACGAAACTGAGAAATCCCTGCGATGGAAAATCTTGAAGCTAAAAGATTTCTAGGTTTTTTTGGGTTTTTTGCAAGGAATCTTTAGGCAAGATTTTGGAATTTTTTGGTAAGGCATAGCAAGAGTATTTGAAGGATTTAAGCCGTTTTGGGTAGTTTTCTAAAGGATTTTCAAGGAAAATGCAAGGTGAACTATTTAACTCTGGACAAAGGAAAATAGGTCAATAGGTACAACTACCCCACTATCATGGTCTACCTCCCTCTCCTAGATGATGCTCTCCCTCTACAAGCAAGGGGGAAAATTTAACTTGCATCCACCACATGCCAACACACAATAGTTAGTATGTGCCAATATCAAAAGCTCATAATCACAAACCAATAATAACGATTAAAATATTAGTTGCATATGATTTACAAAATAACCAACTTCATCATATTATTCATCAATTGTTCAAAATGACAAACATGTCCAAAACATTATGAACAACAAGATATCAGTTCAAATCATGGATATTTCATAAAAACAACAAAATACTATCACAATAAGATACATATCATAATGTCATCACATTTAATACATCATATCAAAATATTGAATATGCACGCATTTAATCAGTTATTTAAACATTAAAAATTTGTCCATAATGAGTAATTGAAGATGGGATGTGACAATAATAGAGTCTCCCAAAATAAAAATAATCCTTGGAAGATAGTGCTATTGAAAGTTTTTCATGCAATTCAAGAGAATGTGGACCCTTATCAAATCAAAAAATCCAAAGCCTTCCCCATTTCTGTTGAGAGACAAATAGCTAAAAACTAGAATCTCAAGTCCTCCCTTGATGATGTTGACATTGTCAAACAAAAGAGGAGAATTGCAACTATTTGGAAACCTCTTAACATTGGGTGGATCAAACTTAAATTTGATGGTTCGTTCAAGGGAAACTCAGGATAGGCTAGAGGTGGAGTTCTCAAAAAATTGGAAGGGAGAAATGATAGCAACTTTTGCAAAAAAATTGGGCATCCAATCCAGAAACATGGCAAAAGCCTTTGTTGCTCTCTTCAGTATTACCCTTGTCAAAAATCTCAATATCTCTAATATTGTGATAGAAGGGGATTCCAATAACATCATTAAAATTTTGAACTCAAGATCTTCCATCCATTGGTCTTTCAAGAACATTATTCTTGATTCTATGGAGCTTCTAAAATCCTTCAATAATCTCAAAATTATTCACACCTATAGGGAGGGTAACCGATTAGCTGATTTGCCAGTGAATTTGGGATGTTCAATTAATGAGCACATATATTGGTATGAGTTAAATTCCCTACCTCCAAACATAAGAGAGAAAATAAACCATGAGGACAATTACTTTTCATAATTATATGTCATCGTTTGGCTTGGACTAAGGCGAGAAAGACATGAGCAATGTATTAATGCCAAGTACATGGAAAATCACTTTGGCTTAGAGAATTATGCATATTAGGATGTGAATGTCATATATGAATTGTCATATCTCTTAAAAGCCAATAAATTGCTTCTCATCTTTTTCTACTTCAACTTTCTAGGTTTTGTAAGCACTGAAAAAATGCATGAGCCTACACGATGATTCGATAATGAGCCGTAATCCTAAACACATGCATGTAAGCATGTAAAAAAACTCTCAACAATATTCTTCTTGGTGACACATGGATGGACTTCCTTCACTTCATTCGTTCTTCTCCTACCCCCTAGCTAACCCATCAAGGTCATGTTCCTTCTTCACTTCCCCTTTGTCGACACTTCATCTTTTTTGGTTTTTGGCCCTATCAAAATGGTTTACTAGCATCATAACATGGGAAATTCACCTTCCCTAAACCTGTTTCACCCATTTCAACCCTTTGGAGACCTTTGTTGGGCCTCCAAGACCTATCCCAACTCTCAAATTTGAATTGTCTTCTATCCTTGCTGGATCTCCCCCTTTTATTTCTGGGTCGCCCAGGGATCTCCCCAATAGATCCTACTGGTAAACTAGGAGATCCACTGTTATGCATCAATTTGGGCAGTTTCAAAGGCCAGATGGCATCTCTAGCCTCCCAAGATCATTCTCAGCCCTTTAAATCACTCCCAGAACCTCTCCTTTCTAGGTCACCCATAGATCTCCCCTGGGAAACCCTAAATCTCCCTTGGGTGACCCTACTGGCAAACTAGGTGACCCCTGTGCGACCCTATCATGTTTTCATGCATGCATTCCTCTTTAGTTCGAGCCCCAAAAAGGTCTATTTTTTCTCCAATTTGCATGCAAATTTGACCCTAACTAATCCTAGCCTATTCTTAGCAATTCTTCACTCCCAATCATCCATAATTAGCTCCCACTAATATATACTTAGCTTCCTTTCTTCTCATGCAAACTCCCTTTCTTCATTCAATGATAAGCTTTCACACCTTCATCACTCCCTAATCAATTGAGTTCTCTGTCCAATCAAGTTTGTTAACTCTTTAATCAAAGGAGTTAACTTCTCAATCAATCCCACCTCTTGTGAGCTCTCCCAGTCTATAAATACCCCCCTCCTATATGCAATATGGGAGGCAAATTCATTGTTGCAACCATTCATAAAGTTTTGGTTTTTCTCTCCATTAGCATCTTCATACTCATTGCAAGACTTGTGTGCCTTTTGTTTCATGTTTAGGATAGTTTTCTAAGCTTTCAAAAGCTTCAAAAGAATTGGTATGCTCTTAATTTGCTCTCAAGCCATAGCTACTGTGCTCACAAAGTGCTTTCATAGCACACATAGCTCTCCCCTTGAAGCTCTCTCAATTTCAATTTTAGCTTTCAAAGCTCAAGCCATTTCAAATCAATTTATCTCTCCATCCCTGCTGCAGAGGAGAAAGAGGTTGCCACATACAAGGATTCCTGAGGATCATACAAAGCTCATGCTCCAGATTCATGACAAGTTCTCTAATGCTTTCATAGTAATTAGTTATTTAAATTGCTCTTGACGAAAATAATACTTTGTTGCTTTACTCTTGATAGATTATGCATTGTTAGTATAGTTTCCCTTATTTGCTTTCATAGATTAAATTCCTTTATTGCACTAGATTAATTATTATTTGCTTTTATTAGAATAGAATTCCAAAATCGATCTCAAAAACAACAAAAACATATTTAGATTTACATTAGAAAAGAACAAAAACATTGCATTGCATACATATTAGCTTGCATACATCAAAACCCAAAAACATTAGAAAAGAGAAAATCAAAAGAAAGTGAGCACACAAATCCGTCAATTTCAACACGAGGTCAACTTGAAAACATAATTGAAAAATCCTTGATATCATCACAAGGTTAACATCTAAGTGAATCCATAGAAAACCTTTGATCACGTCACAAAGTCAAGGTTAAACAAAGGTCAACTCTAGTCAACTCTGTCTCATCCAAGCATGCGAATGTGCCCAAGAGTTAGAGGTGAGTGGGTTAGGGAAATCCTTGAAGAAATAGAGTCAATACATCCTAGACAACAAGCACCTCAAATGGTAGAAGAGCACAAACATACTCTCAAGATCATCCAAAATGCATAAATCATACACCAAATCATACTAGAACGCGACAACTATATAGAATACCCAAGTCATCAATGAGCAAAACTGACACCCATCTAAGCATTGGAACCTAAGGAATCCAAATAAGAGATCGACAACTAGTGACCCTTTGGATAATTGGGTTATCTCCACCATCACAGTCTTAGAAGAACAAACATCGACACATATTAGGCCCTAGGACTGGCCAACTACTCTCTGTGATGTTCTACCTCCACAAGAATAGAACCACCCCCGGGTTATGCCTCCACTCGATTGGATTTTGCCACAAGAGGGAGAGTGACTTCAAGGTCTCCATCAACAAGGGGACGGTTCATGTGTTGTATCGAGGCTAACACATTCACATTTGTGCTTGTGTCATGTTCCAAGGAGTACAGATTCACAACAATAGAAACAAGACTTTAGGAGAGATAATGACATGGGTGGAGATAGGCTAAGGATTGAACCACTGTCTTGTGATTAAGTTATAAAAAAGACCACAGTTTGGAACATCCTCAAGAGATTAGGGATTACTTGCTATTTGGAGGCCATCAATGGGTATGACCTGGTGTTGTTGAATGAATTCACCTGGTCATGGAAGAGAAGGTGGTTTATGTTAGGGGTATATCCTTTAATATTACTGAGGAGATCACTGCCCAAGCTATTGGCCTTGATATGGGTGGATTGAAACTGCAAAAGTTGGTCAAATCCAAAAATAGAGAGCAAATAGAGTTTTTTCTTAAGGAAGGAGAGAAGGTTGGAAATTTCTATCTAGAATGGCTTTTAGAAGGATGACTTGTTGAAGCCATGGGGGAGGTCATTGTCATGCTCATTAGGTATTTCACATTAGAGAGATGATATAAGTGTGTCTATTATTATTGTTTCCCAATGTTAAATCATTTACGTCACAATCAAAAGATGATCTTTCCCTTTTATCTACTCAGTTCTTAAGAACAGTCAATTGTTAATGTATTGTTGGGGAAAACCAAGTTACCTTCACATTAGGGCCTATCATCTCTACAGATTTGAGTTAGCTAAAACCATTGCCCCCACTCTTTTTCTAAAGATTATGAACCCCTCTAGGGTTCCTCCAAAGCAGAGGCTGGTTTCTTCCATCCCCACTATTCCTTCCCCTTCTAACCCCCCGATTGTTGATCCCCTACCCCAAATGTTGATACTTCAGCCCCACCGCACTCCAATGTTGTAGTTTTAGACAATCCCAAGAGCACTTCCAACCCACCTCACTATACTAAGACGAGAGAGGGTCCAAGATTAGTGAAGATTTTTGTTCCCCCCAAGGCTACATTGACTATGGAGGGTATGGTTCCCCATGTTTCTATTACTGGTGATTGTTTATGTGAAAAGGGTTATTCCCTAATCATTTCCCTTCTAGCACCTATTCACACTTAGATGTTAAGCTTACTTAGGGCACTTTTAGGGTACACATAGGATACTTATCTCTTTGTGTCTCATGTCATATGATTATAACACTTTTCATAATCCTATGTAATCCTAGGTCTCACCTTGCCTTTATAAACAAGGCTTCCCTTGAACATTATGTAGCTTGTATCATCGTATTGGATCTTGCATCCACTTGTATGATTATGTTATTGTTTGGTAGAATAGCATTCTTTGTTGCTTCTCTCTTATGTGTAGAAGGTTATTTGGTGTTGTAGATTTGTTGATCTTGGTTGGTGACTTCAACATGGTATTAGAGCTTTGATTCTTACAACCCCTTCTTAATTTGGAGAGTGTCTGTTATCAAGTTTTTTGGGTGCATCTTGGCTTCGATCTAACCTCATGTTGAGTCCAAAAGGGTCAAATTTGTTAGGATCAATGATTTTCTTACAATCAGATATGGTGTTTTTTGGCTCCTAGCTCATGTCATACAACATGTGTATTGCTTGCACATGCACTTGCATAAACATTGTCTCTTGGTAGAATATTCTAGGCGATCAATTATCCACTGGGAAAAAAAATTATCCATTGGTTTTCTTTTCATTATCTGCAGATGTATTTTTATTTGTATTTCTTTAAATTATCAAGTGGTCCATAGACCCCTATACTTGTCAGATCTTTATCAGGACAATGTGTAGGCACGGTTTGGTAGGATTGTCGGCCACTATGCCCACCTACGTGGCTTTTTTTAGCACCAAGTACTAATGCCTAAGTGCTTTGCTCCAAGTGCTTAGCGTTGTGTTAGTACCTAAGTACTCAAGAGACTTTTGGGGGGCACCACCTGTTAATACACTACTGAAGCAGCTCTACCACCGACAAGGCCACCACTGCCCTTCACTTGTCGCCTCTTAGCAACCCATCCACTATCCACAACCACCTCACACCACCCAGATCGGGCTCCTCCGTCATTGCACTTCTCAAATCGGGCCACCTCAACTAGTGAGTCACTTGGATTGTGTTTCCTAGTAAGTGGGTTGATTCTTCTCATCTTGATGCTTAAGTTCATGCTCAGAGGTAACCATGACAAGTGGTGACTCTTCATGGTCTGTATCCAGTTGGGCTAGATGTCTGATAGGACATCCCCTTGAAATGACATGCAAATCAATAGAGTTGATCTCATGCCTTTGTTCTGTTTCTTTCTCTTCTTGCTGGTTTGAATGCTCTGGCTCTTGTGGTCCAACTGGAAAAATGGTTGCCTCCACCTTGTGCATAAGATGCTCATGATTTCCTAAATTGGGCTCCAAAAATGAGCTCTGCACATGCTCAATGGTGAAATCTCCTCCACCAAGAAGCTGATATCCCTGTTGGATAATCAAGAACAAATCTTCAATTTGTTCTTGCCCATGCTCGATCTCCACATCGTTATCTTCTATGAAAAATGGGAGCTCCTCTATAGGCTGCTTACATACTCTTTTTCATGACCTGGTACCTCATTCTCGCACTTGTCTGCTCATTCCAACAACTTGCCATGGCCCTCAACATCTTCATGTTGTTTCAAAACTGTAACTAATGTTGGCATTTGCATGCCTTATTCATCTTCAATGTAACCAGGCAGCTCATGAAATAGGGAAGCACCCGCAACCTCCTTTCGAGAAATTTCCTTTGCAACCTCTCCAGTGCCCTCATCATTTGATTGTAACTCCATTGGATTCTATTTGAGCTGCCTCTGCAACTGGACCTCTTCACCACACTTTCTTTCTATTTTGGTGTCATTCATCTCATTAAAAGCATGGGAAACCTCCTCAAATGAGCCAAAGTCTAGAGGACTCCACCCTACATCTGGATCAGCACTAGCCTTGTGCTCAATGCACTGATGCTAGCCTGAATCATCTGCCTTAACTTCATCTTCTAGTAGGTTTGATTCTTCAGTTTTAATGGTGCATGAGGCTTCACACATAGTAATTTGCTCCACAGCTGCCTCCAACACTTCCTTTTTTGGCTCATAGAACCCAGTATCTCGCAAAAAAATCAGTATGTCCCTACAGAGTGAGCTAGTACATGAGGGCTCATTATCAGCATGTGGCTCCTCCCTAGTTGCAGGCACCTCCCTTTTTGGCTTGTCCTTCCAATTAGCCCGATAAACAAAAGGTCCACCTTTGAAAAGTGAAATGGTGTCAGGACAAGAGGGGCGACATGGGATAGGGACTGGAAGGGATTCTTGAGAGGATTGTTCCTAAGGAATAATAGGTTGGACTTGCATAGGAATAGGCTCTCGTGAAGGTTGAGGGCCTTTGAAACTTGGGATTTTGAATTTTGAAGGTGGTCTTGGAGGTTCAGAGGTTTTTCCCTGCCTGAAGCTTGGGACTTTGAATTTGGGGGTCATTTCTGCTACAGATTGGACTTGTATAGAAGGAAGGGGTTGCTTGAAACTGGGAACAGAGGTGATTGATTGGGCTTCCCACCTCTCTACCTGTGCAAGCATTTGTCTTAACTACTCCTCAGATAAGGTTGCAAGTTGCATAGAAGTTTGCTACTTGTAAGCTTTTTCCTCCGCCTCCATCTTCTGTTGTTGAAGATGAGCTTGATAAGCAAACTCCTCTTGCTGTCGCTCATACTCCACTCCTTGAGCTTCATCCCACTCCCATTGGCAATCTAGGATCATGTCCCTCAGATCACTAATGCTTCTGATGTTAAGACTACAACCTCGTTGAGGTTGATTATACCCCATATTTCTTTTAATGTCCTCCAAATGTCCCTTAAGCTCTAGTAGCCTATTCGTGAGACCATTGAACTCATCGACATCCACATTGTCAACATTTTGGGACTGACTAGAAGGGGAGCTATACTGATGAGGAGTAAGGCAATCTTCTTGGGTTTGATAATACATATGATTAGGCTGCCAAGAAGGCTAAGCATGGGTGGGTGGGAGGTGAGCATCATGAGGATGCTAATATTCTGTTGCAACAGGGATGTATGGTATAAAGATAGAGGCGTTTTGGGCCTAATACTGTTGGTATGGAGGGCATTGACTTGTGTTTTGACCAGGAGGAGGGGAATAACCATAACTTCCATAATAGTTTGACATAATGGAGCATTAAGAATTAGAAACAATTCAAACAATCAGAAAATAAGAGCAAACATGTCTGCCCTTTGAAGGAATGAGCTCATACTAGAGATTCATCAGGTGATTGAGATGCTTTTGAAAGCAAGTTAGACCAGGAATACCACTGAAATGCTAATCCTTGAAGTTCTTTAAGTGCTTGAATTGGTTGCACCAGTAGATTTGTTCAGCAGAGTCGCCATGGTGTTAAAGAAGACTGTACTGAATGGCAAGATACACTGAAGAACACACCAAATCCTTCAATGGATTGTAAAGCTCATCAAACTGGTCCCACCAGGTGTGCCAAAAACTATTGTCACCTAAATTTGCACCATGTTGTTGAAGCTTTTAGTAGTTCCAACAAATTTAGTGAAACATGGGATTAGTCTCAAGGTGTGGGACCTTGCAATTGAGACCAAACCTACAGAGAAGGTTGGTTCCTCTTTTTGAGCTTAAGGTCTTTTAATTTCCTCCAAATATCCCTTAAGCTCTAGTAGCCTATTCGTGAGACCATTGAACTCATCGACATCCACATTGTCAACATTTTGGGACTGACTAGAAGGGGAGCTATACTAATTAGGAGCAAGGCAATCTTCTTGGGTTTGATAATACATATGATTAGGTTGCCAAGAAGGATGAGCATGGGTGGGTGGGAGGTGAGCATCATGAGGATGCTAATATTCTGTTGCAGTAGGGATGTATGGTATAAAGATAGAGGCATTTTGGGCCTGATACTGTTGGTATGGCAGCCATTGACTTGTGTTTTGACTAGGAGGAGGGGAATAACCATAACTTCCATAATAGTTTGACATAATGGAGCATTAAGAATCAAAAACCATTCAAACAATCAGAAAATAAGAGCAAACAAGCCTACCCTTCAAAGGAATGAGCTCATACTAGAGAGTCATTAGGTGATTGAGATGCTTTTGAAAGCAAGTTAGACCAGGAATACCACCGAAATGCTGATCCTTGAAGTTCTTTAAGTGATTGAATTGGTTGCACCAGTAGATTGGTTTAGCAAAGTCACCATGGTGTTAAAGAAGATTGTCCTAAATGACAAGATACACTGAAGAATACACCAAATCCTTCAATGGATGATAAAGCTCATCAAACCGGTCCCACTGGGCATGCCAAAAAATATTGTCAACTAAATTTGCACCCTGTTGTTGAAGTTTTTGGCAATTCCAACAAATTCAGTGAAACATGGGATTGGTCTCAAGGTGTGGGATCTTACAATTGAGACCAAACCTCTAGAGAAGGTTGGTTCCTATTTTTGAGCTTAAGGCTCAGAGAATGATACCTAAATCTAATGCTAATGCTCACAGGGAAAAGTGATAAGAAGGAACTGAGATTGAAAGGGGTGATGCACCAGATTTATAGTGTTTAGTTGGAACTAACGTAACACAGTGATGATTTCAAAGGCTGAATAAACTAACACAGACTCATCTAATCTTTAACAAAGGCTAAAATAGAATACTAAAACTTACAAAGGGATCATTTTATCCACAAGATAAATAGGTAGTATTCAAGAAGACACAGTGTAGAAGAAAATGAGAGAGGCAGAATCAGTTGCATTAATCATAGAGGCTAAATAGCCATTACAAAAGAAGGAGAATTCACTACAAAAGAAATAGACACAAAATAACCAGTTACATTCAAAGGTGAACCACAATTAGAGACATCAAAGGCTCAGCTTCAAGCACAATGTATCAGATCTGACTGGTTCTTGTAATGCATTACAAGGTCTGAAACTACAACAAACTCCCCTTGCCCATGGAATGACCCAGAAGAACAACTAACAACAATTACATCTTTTTTCATGTATATATAACTTTTCCAATCGTTGCGCAGCTACAGGTGTTAAATTTTGGTCAACCACTTTGCCCAAGCACCCACGGTGCATTTAATTCAACCAATGGCCCTATCAGGTTTGCAAAGTCGTAGAAGGAGATTGCCTACACACATGGGTGTCAAGCGCGTTGAAAGGGAATGTCTAAAATCCTTCCATTGTACCTGCAAATCCATTTTGTCTCTTGTTTGTACTGGCACGTTGAAGAATTTAACCGTTTCAACTACCTGAATCTGACTGATTTGCAACATTGTCCTTCATGAATTTAATTTGTTCTACAACAATGGCGTGATTTCAGGAAATCATGCCCTGCAAACATTTACAACACTTTAAAAGTGTTTATTTTAATTCTGCCTTTCACGCTCTTTGGATTTCCCTTTATCAATGAATTCGCCCTCTAGTGAACTCCTTTTCCTTGGCTTTCTTCACTTTCCTTCTCATATCCCCCTTTGGTTAGCGAAATCTTCATTTGGCGAACCATTGGGTCCTCTTGTTTTCTCCTTTTGGGCCTTTAGTCAGAAAATCGCCTTATCGATGAACTTAAGCCACAAACTGATTGGTGAGTTTGTAATTTTGCCGATTCCCTGATTTCTTCCTTTTGTTTGATCTTTTGCCTCCTTTTCTTCTTATTGGCGAGTCTTCTTGCTCACGAACTTGCCCTACTTTTGCTTTATGTGTTTTGGCTGCCGACTTCTTTCCTTTGGTCAGCAAAATCCCTTCGCCATGAACCATCACCTTGTCTGTCTTCATTCCTCGCTTAGTTGGCGATTTCACCGATCAATGAACTTGCCGATCGACGAACCAAGAGGTTTGCTAACTTTCCCCTCTGTCAGTGACTTTGTCTTTCTGCCCTTGGCCCTGCCTTTGTTCCTTTGTCGGCAAATTTACCAATCAGCGAACTTAAGGTTCGCCAACCTTAAGTTTTGCCAATAAGGGAGTTTCACCAATAAGGGAAAACTCTTTATCTTTTCTTTCCTTTGGTGCACTTCATTTTCTTTTACTTAATCACTTCCCGCTTGTCCATTCTTCCTTAGTCGGTGAATTCGTCGATTGACGAACTTGCTGACTAAGGCAACCTTTCGCCACTTTTGCCTCCATCTTTTACCTTGACCTATTGTCAGGGATTTCTTCCATCGGTGAACTCGCAGGCCGACAAACTGGCGAGTTTGTGAACCAAACATTTCGCCAACAAAAGCCTTCTTTGCTTCCTTCTTTGCCTTAGGAGAAATTTTTTGGCTTTGGTCCCTTAATTCGGCAAACCAACCAATCGGCGAACCAAAGGTTTGCCAAACTCAAATTTTGCCGACTAAGGCAAAATACAAAGGAAAAATACTTAGAATTTTTAGAAATTTTGAAAGGGGGCTTCTTCCATTTAGGCTTTCTCATATCGGATATTTCTAATGGAAGAAAGGTGGGATTTTTGGGATATTTTGACGTGGGCAAAAATATGACAACAGTGACTTATTGTAACTCTGTCAATGTAAGTGACACTTCTGATAATTCATTTATATTGTGGCACCAAAAATTGGGCCACATTAGTGAAAAGGGTCTTTGAACCATGATTAATAAAAATATGATTAATGGTTCTTTTAATTATTCTATTGAGTTTGATTTATGTGAGTATTATGTGTTTGACAAATAGAACAAAGTTAGTTTTCTCTATCGAAACACTAGAGGTATGAGCTATTTAGAAGTTATTCCCTCATGTTTTTGGTCTGGTGGATGTTCACTCTATTGGAAAATCTCATCATTATACTACAGTTATAAATGATTAATCAATGTAACTTGGATTTATTTTTTGAGAAATAAATATTAAGTTTTCTCCAAGTTTAAGAATTTTAAAGATTTGATTGAGAAATAGTTATATAGGAAGATAAAGGTATTGAGATTTGATAATGAAGATTAATATTGCTCTGGGGATTTTGATGATTTTTGTAACATGTAGGTATTGTGTCGCATAAAACTACCCCTTATACACCACAACAAAATAGAGTTGCAGAATGAATGAACCAAACATTAATGGATAGAGTCCAAAATGTATTGAGTAGTGCATAGTGGGATTGTGTTTTTCAGTTGCGAGTTGACAATACAATAGTGTGTCCCACATTTTGGCATAAGTGGGATGTTCAAAATCAACATTTTTCAGTATTTTTCAATTTGTGTCAATTATAGGGAACAAATGGTCAAGAATTCAAGGATGAAGTATATAATGAGTTGTGGAATTTATTATATAGATTCAAGCTATAATTTTTTTTATATTTTTTACAAAATTATTTCTGTCATTTTTTATTTTTATTTTTTAGTCAATTATTATTATTTATTGAGTGACATTACTCCATAACACACAACTTTGACTACAAATAATTTTTTTTTATGATTTATTGGAATTAGATCATTAACTCCATTTTCTAGTGCATGGATTGTGGTATTTTTTGGTTAAATATTTTATTTATTATTAATTTTTGAATTCACACTAAAAAAAAAATTAGACTTGTATAATTCCATAATGCATTTCTCTCAACATATATATCAAAATTATTTTTTTCTTCTTTATTGAAATCAGGACATCTATGTTTATTGCAATACATTTTTTTGATTTTTTTCTAACAATGTTTATTATTTTTCCTAGTGACTTGAATAGAAGTCATTGTTTTTTCGTAATGGACCTATATTCATTATAAAAATAAATAAAAATATAATATTAAAGAAGACATAATACATATTATAATATTTAGAAAGGTAATACGAAGGGCTAGATACTTACAAAATGACATTTCCAAATGACTTCATTTGATCCCCCAAAAGGTGAAGTAAAATTTCTTTTTTGTCGGCATTTTGATAGGTGTGGAGGAGACTCCATCAAGTGTTTGA
Organism: Cunninghamia lanceolata; assembly: GCA_027924645.1. Taxonomy (NCBI): domain Eukaryota; kingdom Viridiplantae; phylum Streptophyta; class Pinopsida; order Cupressales; family Cupressaceae; genus Cunninghamia; species Cunninghamia lanceolata. The sequence continues at coordinate 9,300,460 of BSBN01000209.1, forward strand.
TTTAAGCCTAACAAGGTTCTATCGAAGGGGGTTTGATCTAAGAGGATTTGATTTAACCCCTTTCAATCAAACCCCCTTAGACAAGATTCCTTTAGGCTTTAATCATTATTTTTTCTAAAAATATATGATTTTAGGCAAAAGTTAGGACATCCCATAAGTGGGACACACTATTGTATGATTAGATGTGACCTTCTTGCTACTTGGTAAATAAATCTTCTTATTCAACTCTAGCTGATAAGACACCATATGAGGTGAGGACAAGTAAAAAACCCTTTGTTCCACATCTAAGAGTTTTTGGCTATGAAGCTTTTATTCATATGTTAAAAGAGAAATGATCTAGGTTGGATCCCAAGTCATAGAAATGTATATTTGTTGGATATGGTGAGCACATTAAGGGTTATAAACTTTAGAATCCTCTAACCTTAAAAATGTGTTACTTGAAGGATGCAGTTTTCAAGGAACTTGTAGTATTTTCTGATCCAACACAACCAAAGGAAAAAGAAAGGAAGATAATGCATTTTGAGACAAAGATTGAGATATAGGAAGATGCATATGTCAAAGAACGACATAATAGATCTAAGGATAGAGAGGTAGAAGAAGATTCAAGAGAGAGTTCTCATGTGTATGAGTATGTAAAGGAACAAGTCAAATCTCTTATTCCACCCTTGAGGAGATCCATGAGACAATAGAGCAAGTAGTAGACAAGTATAGCCCACTAGATTTCCATTGTGTATTTGCTTCATCTTGAACTAATGATGAACCTAGATGTGTTAGTGAAACTCTCTGTAGAATATTCCAAAGTGCATGAGTCTTGGATGGAAGCCATGTAGGAGGAGATGATGGCCTTGGACAAATGTGACACTTGGGATCATGTGAGTTTGTCTGTGGGAATCCCATTGGTTACAAGTGGGTTTTAAGAAGAAATATGAAGCAAATGGTAAGTTGGAATGGTACAAGGCTAGACTAGTGGAAAAAGGGTACTTATAGAAATAGGGAGTTGATTTTGGTGAGATATTTTCTCCTATAGCTAAGCTAACCTCCATTGAATTCCTTCTTTTTATTGCTACTACATGTGATTTTAAATTAGAGCAAATAGATATTAAGAGTACATTTTTGCGTAGGGATCTTTAAAAGGAAATTTATATACGACAACCTACTAGTTTTGTGGTGAAAGGAAAATAAATTTTGGTTTGCAAATCATTGTATGATTTGAAACAATCACCTTGAATGTGGTATTAGAAGTTTGATGTTTTTCCATTTAAGTTGGGTTTTGTTAGAAGTGAAGATAACTATGTATATTTTAAAATGATTGTCAAGCAATTGTTAATCATTGTCTTGCATGTTTATGACATGTTTATTTGTAACAAAGGGATGATTAGATAGCTTAAAACTCATTTTTTGGTATGCTTGATATAAAGGATTTATGGGCTACAAAAATTTGTGGGAATGGAAATCAACAAGGATTAGGTTCATAGAAGATTTGGCTTATTAGTTAGAATAAGTATGTTGAGAACATTTTATAGAGGTTTGTTATGCATGATTGTAAACCAATGAGTCTTTCTTTTTCTATAGGCACTACGCTTTCATCGGATCAATGTCCTAAGTTAGATGATGTTTTTGAGGATATGCATAATGTTATTTATGCTAATGTTATTGGTAGCTCAATGTATGCAGTGGTTTGCATTAGACTAAAAATTGCCCAAGCAATGGAAGTTCTTAAATAGGTTTATGTCTAACCCTAGTAGAGAGCATTCAAATTATGTTAAGAGGGTATTTAGATATTTGTGAGGAACTTCTAATTAGTGTATGTTATCATGAGACTAATGATGTTGGAAAGATGTTGGACATACAGGGCTTTGTTGATTGGACTAGTTGTATACACCTAAAAATGACACGACTCTGTCCAAATAAATATTCTTAATATTTATTTAAGTCTAATTCCTCTATCAATAAATAAACAAACAAATTTATTTATTTGATTCATATTCTCCCAACAATTAAATAAAACCAATTTATTTAATTAAATTCCTAAATTCTTCTAAATTCCTCCAATAAATTAAATAATACAAATTATTTAATTAGTTCTTCCAAAATAATTCTAAATTAAATAATACCAATTATTTAATTGTTTCTTCCAATAATATCTTCTCTTAATTTAAATAAATCAATTATTTATTTAAGTTGACTATTTCTTCTAAATTGAGTTATCTCTAAATATAATTCAATCAAATGTGCACATGCAATTAAATATTCCTAATATTTAATAAAGCAAAATATCTTCTCATTCTCGTGCAAATCCCTTCTTGTTTTAAATCACTTAACTAATTATTATATTCTTTTAATTTTAGTTAACTCATTCTTCTATCTTGTTAATTCCTCTCATGCAAAAGAAAGCAAGACACATGTCTTCTTATTCGTTGCACATTCCTCAATTGTTCTATACCGTTGATCTTCTCATTCTTTCTATACCATTAATCTTCATTCTCCCAAGTCTATCAATTGAACCCCATTCATCCATTTCATTGATCCAAGCTTTAGTATTGTTACTCTATAGGAATCACAGCGCGCCTTTGGCACCAATTCCTTCATTGCTTGTGATCACCCTTGTTACTATATCACTACCATTATTGTGAAGCTCATCTTCATGGCGATATTATCATAGCCATTCTCCATTATCAATCTTGGAATAGCAAAGAAGTGCACTCTTTGAGGGCCTTATTCATACATGCAAGATTGATCAAGATAGGCAACCAATGGAAGCTCCGAATTAAAGAGGTTTGCTTTGTGTTGTTTCATTGTTTGATTTGATCTCTTTAGTTCACTATTTCATTGAGTTATTTGGATTATTTGATATTAATTTGATTGATCATTTATCCTAATTTTTTAATAACATTTTTGGCGCCCACCGTGGGGTCTAGCCCCAATTTAACCCAAAAACTAAGTTTTTGTGTTTTAGAATGCCGTACACAGGAGGAAATAGCACATCTGACACATCCTAACATGCTTATATAATCTGTTCCAGCATATACACCAGTCTGGCGCATCTACTTCCTGTTTCAGCGCATCTGCTTCCTATTCCAGCATATATATCCTTACGGTGCATACAGACTCTGTTCTAGCGCATTCATCCTCTGTTATGGCACATGTGTTAATCCAGCGCATTTATACTATATTCCTGCACTTTTGACCTCTGTCTTAGCACATTTTTATTGATGTGCTTTTGTTCTTTGTTACGACGCATTTACACTTTGAAGTTGCACATTTGATCTAGGCAGTGATTTTTAGGGTTTTCTTGAAGTTTTCGCTAACGCTAACATTCTTTTGCAGGAACACTCTTGATCTGTTTGCAAGCTAGGCACTGGTTTAGAATCATATAGTTGCACTTGTTAACTCACACTTCAATTTCTAATGGAAAAGTAAATGGATGCTCATACAAATCTCATGTAGTTTTAACTAGGAAGGCGGTAATTGAATCATTGCTATCTTGCATATCATTGAATCATTGCTATATTGCTATCCTTCAAAGTTAACAACTCATTGCTATCTTGGTAAAAGTGGACCATTTCTATCTTGTTATCACTTCAAATTAACAACTCACTGCTATCTAGGTAAAATTGAACAAATCATTGCTATCTGGGTAAAATTGGACTATTGCTATCTTGTTATCACTTCAACCTAACCCCCCTCTTTATAAGGCAATTCTACAATCCCATTCTTTAGAATCCTCTTCCTGATGATGGTTCACAGAGTGTGACCCGAAACTTCGATACAAAAGAATACACGCAGTCAAATCCAAAAGCAATTTCTTCTTCACTTCAAAGTTAACAAATTCTTGTGCTTGCCCAAGTAGATAGCTCATCTAGTTTTTCTCATTTTAAATAGGGGAAAAAGAGTTCCACTGTCTTTTGTGTTTTGGGAATGATACCAGGCCTATACTCTCCCCTATCTTGGGTGATCAAAATGTCAGACATATCATTTTTGCATGTGTTTTTTCCTTTAGAGGGGCCTGCTCTTAGATACCATTTATCCAAGTAGGAACGACCCCAAGTGGTATTAAGCTAGATGCCAAGCCCTTCCAATCCACCATAAATAAATTATGTTTGGAGCAAAAGCTTCAAACAATGAGTGCAGTTGTGTTATACCGATAGCCAACTTCCCCCAAAACCCTCCAAGGTGCAACCCTTGCAGGCTGGGAGACTCCATAACGGAGAGTAGTGCTGCCACATGTATAACCACTAGAATGGTTTCCCGTATTAAACACCTTTGTTCTAGTGGTCAAAAACCCCTATATTCTAGTGCAAGGAAGGGCGATGATCACCTCCCGAAGATGCCTCACCTAGAAATAGGGAGAATTTGGTTTTATAATGTCCTTTGAAACCTAGGTTTGTACTTGATTTCTTTTAGTCCAAAAAGAATCAAAAAATCACAAAAACATAAAAAACCATGAAAACATTCTTTGTGTTTGCTGTGTCTTCTTGCCATAATTAGAGAAAATCATATCAAAAGAGACCTCTTGCAACCAAAAAATACCAAAAACATCAAAAATTTTGCAAAAAAACACTGAAAAACTAGAGTGGCGCATTCATCCTCTTATGCTGCGCATTTGTGCCGACCTGTGGTGCATCTGTACTGACTTGTAGCGCATTTGCTACCTATTACGGTGCATATACAATTTACCAGTCTTGCGCATTTGTGTCGACTTTCAACGCATTTACCTGTTCTTGCAGCGCATTTGTTTCGGCACATGCATAACAGTGGGCACTTCCACAGTCTTTGAGGGAAAAATTTTGTCATCTTTAGATACCCATTTTAGTCTTGTTTAAGATTCTGAGATCATATTTTACCTTGAAGTCATTCTTTCGTCCATTCCTTAGCGTACCCTCTCTTTCACCAGTCATCTCATCCACCGTCCACCCAAGGTCTTCCTAAGCAAAGTTAAAAGTATCCCATATCAGATTAGCATAAATCCCTTTTTTGGTTCACTTTGGATTCAAGTAACCCTAGTAAATCGCACAACTTCGCTAGTGGTCTTGGTGCACGACTAGTCCCTACACAGTAAGACAGGTATCAAGTACCCTTACTAGTGGCTACCGTCTTGTATCAGTTGTTTTACTTGGAATCATTGACCAAAAGAGTCCTTTGTCTAAGTCTTGTTATAAGTATCCTATTCATAGCAGTCTCCATTGGGACCTTGCCAAAATCTCTAGTCCCATCCTACTTCATCCCGCGTCACCTTGCATGGTTCTTACCAGATCTCAGTACCAAAAGCAATCTGAAATGGCCGAAATATCAGAGCACATTGGGTCTTCTCATAATGAAGAACCTGAAATCACCCTGGAAGAGTACTAAGAAGCCGTCCAAAGTAAAAATTTTCAAAGCATGATGGACAAAATCCTACATGAGGACCCTCAGAAGTACTTTCTTCACCTTGCGAGCCTAGGGATTAAGCTCCCCTCCAACTATGATACTGATGCTTTGAAATAGCAAGTAGAGGAAAGAATCCCCAAAATGAATACAAATGAGGAGATCCCCCTAGATAGCAAAGGCAAACAAACAATAGACCAAAACATACCTATGGACACAATGGCGAAATAGATTGAAGCCCTACAACAACAGTACGCAGAATTCAAAGCAGGGACAACAACAAAGACTTATTCATTGGAAGATATCTCACCCTACCCATTTGATAAAAGTTTGAAGATGGTACCCTTCCCCTTCCAATTTGAAGTTCCCAAGTTTGACAAATACAAAGGGAAAGGGGACCCTAGAGATCACATCAGGGAGTTTAGCGTAGCATGCTTAGAAGTGGCTCATAACAATACTTACTCATGAGACTCTTTCCTAGATCCCTAGGGGGTCAAGCAATGGAATGGTTCTCAAGACTTCCTCCGGGCATTAAAACTTTCAATGAGTTATTAAACCTTTTTGTCACACACTTCTCTTACAACATAGAGCATGAAATCTCCATGCTAGACCTTTGCAACACAAAGCAAAAGGGTGGCGAATCCTTCGCCGCCTTTCTACAAAGGTGGAGACAACTCACGAGTAAGTGCTCATATCACATGCCAAAGAAACAGCTGACAGAAATATTTGTCCATAATCTAAACCCCAATCTTAGCTACCAAATACAAATTCAATGCCCCAACTCATTTATGAAAGTCATTGAGATGGGATTGTTTATCGAAAAAGCTATGATCGCCAAAGAGCAAATCAAGATATATAAGGACACACCTAACTCAAGCTATACAACGGACAAATCTAAGTTTTGGATGAAGAATAAGAATGTAGTCAATGATGGAGTGGTGGATGCCAAGATGGCAGCTCCCAAGCAACAACCTATCCTCACTCTCAAAGGAGAGGCAAGTAACGCTCCATCCAACAAACCATTCTCTCGTAAACCCCGACAATGGTTCACGTCCAATCCTAGACAGAAGTTTACACCCCTAGGAGAGTCTCAAGAATCTGCACTAAGGAAGTTGTTGGCTAACAATGAGATCACCCTTCCTCCCACTATTGATTACGAACCGTAAGTTAAACCTCACTATTGGAAAGACACCAATTTTTGTGAGTATCACAGAGGAAGAGGTCATACAACCAACAACTGTATCCATCTCAAACACGTCATCCAAGACATTCTTGATCAAACTCAAGGAGGTGCTCAACAACATACTACTAATGAGACACACGTGGCTTATAGAGATCCACTTCTAAATCATGATAGGCCGTATAACAACAACAGCCACAACGGCAACAACAACGATAACAACAAGGCCACAACGGTAACAATACCGGCAATAACAACAACCGCAATAGGCAAAATCAGAACAATGGGAATAGTAATGCCAATTACGCACATGTGCCATTCGATTATACCATCAACTGCATATCAGAGCATATCCCACACATCAATGTGGTTACATCTACCTGACAGTCAGAACCCAGCAAACCAGATTGTAGCATCATTACCCACAGTGGTAGAGTCATGCTGAATACCCTCCCTCCAAGGTCATTACCTTCTCAGTCCAACCCCCATCAGTATAGTGTCCTAGACCAACTACGGCAGACCCCTGCCCACATTTCTATGCTAGAGTTGTTACATCTATCCCCTTCCCATAGAGAGATTCTTGATAAAGCCTTAGTGGAAACGACAGTACCCACGAACTTGGCCCAAGAGAAGTTCCAAGCCATGGTAGGAAATCTCACTTCCTCCAGTACCATATCATTCACTGAGCAGGATGACCTCTCAGTATCTCAGCCTCACAATACCCCCTTACATATCGTCGCATTCATCCACAAACACCGCATCAAGTGGGTTCTCATTGATGGGGGTGCTAGTTTAAATATTTGCACGTTGAAGCTAGTCCTTGCATTGGGGTTCTCTGAAAATGCAGTTGATCCAAGGAAGAAGATTACTATCAAAGCCTATGATGAAGAGGAGAGGACTACCAAAGGAACAATAATCTTACCCATATAGATTGGATCGGTTATTAAAGAGGTTGTTTGCCAAGTCCTTGACAGAGAGGTAGCCTACAACATCCTTCTAGGCAGACCATGGATTCACGCCATGAAGGTTGTTCCCTCTACTTATCACCAATGCATAAAGTTCCCCCACAAAGGCAAATAGGTCACCATCCAAGGTGACCCTGATCCCTTCCAACATTGCAATACCATATAATCCAAGCCTGATTACATCATCCCTAACAACAGAGCCTATACATCCCCTATCCCACAGCATGACCATATCTCTGAAGCTTCCTCATCCACGCCTAAAGAGTAGAAGATCATTATCAAAGAGTCCGGAGTAGGGGAATACTCCATAGAGCACAACCTCAATCTAGCCACAATGCCCTTATCTCCAAAATCCTTCAGCCGACCCAAGCATTTTCCAAAGCCATCTACTCCTCCTACACCTCCCACATCTTCCTTTGTCAAATGGGGGACCCTATCCGATGAAACCGAGGAGAGATGTCTTATCCTAGCTCTACACAGAAGAACTGGACACACCACAGGAACCACCTAGACTCCCAACTGAACTTTATGGGTGTGGTGAGACTATCTTGCATAGGATGGGCTATGAAGGACAAGGCCCTATCGGTCTAAGAAGGGAAGGTATAGTGGAACCCATCCAACCTTCTTCATCCTCGCTAAAAAGAAATACAAGAGGACTAGGCTTCCAAGACAAAGGCAAGGCTAAGACAAATGCTTGCTTTGTAGAACAGATTCATGTACTCCAAGATGACAGTGATACTGATTCCAACGAGTATAAGTGGGAAGAAATCACAGAACACTCCTACGAGGACAAGGGAGTCAATACCATTCAAACCTATAGCCCCTATCGTGAGGGACAAACGTTGACGCAAAGACCATTAGAGTCTAATTTGCCTATTTCTAAGAGTACAACCTTCAAGGAAGGTTCGAGTTCTATCACGATAAACAATTTGGAGGAAAGTACCATCCTAGATCTACCCTACAAATACTACTCACATATCCATTCAACATATCAATGAATCAGATCTATACTCCGACTCCCTCCCCCTTGTGCATCTCGAGCTTATCGACTGGGATCTACGAGGCACCCTCAATTAGATATGTTCTAAAATGATGACGCCTACATAAACTACATGGAACTTAGGGACCACCTATCCCAAGGAGATCATAAAGCTAGCTTCGCTATTGAACTAAATACCATGGCTTATTTCAGAGAGGGTGCCAAGCCTTCTAGTCACAAAAATATCAAACTCAAAACTGGATCTGATGGTGAAAACTGATCAGCGGTAGTATCAGATCCTAAAACAGTAAAAAGAAAGGACACATCCGAGGGTGAAAACCCAACTGTGGCACCTGACAATGGAAGGCTTGACACTCTCCCCGAAGACATGCACTAGGAGAAGTCTCAAATTGTCATGGAACCTACAGAGCTAGTCAACATTGGAACAGAGGAACAGCCTAAGGTTATCTACTTTTCAAAATCTCTTACTCCACCAGAAAAGACCAAGTTTATACCATTCTTCAAGAAAAAGCAGGGCAACTTCGCTTGGTCATACACAGACATGCCCGGTCTAGATCCAAACTTGATCCTGCATCATCTTCCACTGGATCTAGGTGTAAAGCCAGTTAAACAAAAGCTTAGAAAGATGCATCCACACATAGCACTATTGGTCAAAGAAGAACTCAAGAAGCTGTTAGATGTGGGGTTTATCAGAGCAATAGTCTACTCGGAGTGGATATCCAACATTGTACCAGTGTCCAAACTAGATGGCAGAGTCTGACTATGCAATGATTTTAGAGATCTAAACAAAGCTTACCGCAAGGATGACTTTCCGTTACATAGATATCATTGTGGACTTAACAGCAGGGCACACCATGTTGTCTCTCATGGACAGTTTCTTTGGATACAATCAGATTAAGATAGCACCTGAAGATCAGCATAAGACAGCTTTCACTTGTCCATGGGGCACCTTTTGCTGGAATATCATGCCATTCGAGCTAAAGAATGCAGGAGCAACATATCAATGAGCCATGACCACCATATTCCATGATATGATGCATGTAAATATGGAAGATTATGTAGATGGTATCCTTGTAAAATTGCTCACTAGAGAATCACACCTGGACATACTGGAGGTCTTTCAGAGACTAGAGAAATTCAAGGTCAGACTAAACCCAAAGAAGTGTGTGTTTGGAGTCACCTCAAGAAAACACCTAGGTTTCATCGTCTCAGCTAATGGAATAGAGGTAGACCCTGCTAAGGTCAAGGCTATTATGGAAATGCCGCCACCTAAGAATATCACTCAATTGAGATCCCTACAAGGCAAGCTACAGTCTATCAGGAGGTTCATATCATAACTAGCAGACAAGTGCCAGCCATTCAGCCATCTCTTACATAAGAACATTCCATTTCGATGGGATGAGAAGTGTGAAGAAGCATTCGACAAAGTGAAGGAGTACCTTGTGAACCCACCTATTCTCATGCTGCCTATCCAAGGCAAACCTCTACTACTCTACATATCTGCTACGCCAAGAGCTCTTGGGGCCCTACTAGCACAACATGATTATGAAAACAAGGAAAGCGCCATATACTATATCAGTCGCACGTTGGTAGGCTATGAACTACAATACTCCTAGATAGAAAAATCATGCCTTGCAGTGGTTTTTGCTTCTCAGAAGTTACGCCATTACATGCTAGCACATTTAGTTAAGCTTATAGCAAAGATCAATCCACTCAAGTATCTACTAAGCAAAGCAGCTCTTACAAGCCGCCTAGCTAAATGGGTCATGCTATTAAGTGAGTATGACATTGAGTATGTAGAGAGAAAAACTATCAAAGGGCAGATCATTGCAGATTAACTAGCAGAGGCACCATTACAGGACAATACACCAATGACATTTAAGTTCCCAGATGAATCCATTCTCACTGTAGCAGCCTACTCATGGAAACTCTACTTTGACGGCTCTTACACTAATCATGGATCAGGGACAGGAATCTTGTTGGTTACTCCTCATGGCAACACCATACCAAAGTCTTATCATTTGCTATTCCCATGCACAAACAACATAGCAGAATATGAAGCTTTGGTCATTGGCCTCAAACTGGCAACATAATGGAATATCAAAGAACTACATGTCTATGGCGATTCCCAGCTAGTGATCAACCAAGTCAACGATGATTATCAAACCAAAGATGAGAAGCTTATTCCATACAAGCGGATGGTTGATGACTTCAAGGAGTACTTTGCGATCATATCTTTTGAGTAGATTCCTCACATTGAGAACAAGGCGGCAGACGCCATGGCAACCATCGCCTCACTCCTAGAGATCCCAGATAATGAGTCACATTATGAGTTCTTAGTGGAGCCAATTCGGCAGCCAGCTTATGATCTTCCAGAAACCCATTCCATATGCCTACTAGTTGGATCTTATTCACCTTGGTACGGTAAGATTTACACTTACCTCAAGGACAACACCCTCCCAATTGACTTATCTTCAAACCAAAGATGAACCTTTATCCACCAAACCTCCTGATATACCATCATTGCCAATACCCTGTACCGCTGAGGCCTGTATGGTACTTTATTCCGTTGTTTAGAATGAGAAGAATCCCTAACCGCCTTGCGGGATGTACATGAAGGAATTTGCGGAACACACTCTAGCGGTCCTTCTTTAGCCAAGAAACTCATGCGTTTGGGATACTATTGGCCCAACATGGAAATAGATTCATACCAGTTCGTGAAGAAGTGCAAATAGTGTCAAATACATGGGAACCTGATACCTGCACCAGCTCAAGAGTTACGACCACTTACGACACCTTGGCCCTTCTGTCAATGGGGACTCAACCTTGTGGGCAAAATTCACCCACCTTCATCTAACGGCCACAAATTCATAATAACTGCCACATAGTACTTTACCAAGTGGATTGAAGTCATTCCCCTTACCACCATCACAGTTAAACAAATTTCCTCATTCATCCTCAACTACCTCATCTGCAGATACAGAATTCCCTCATCCATTATCACGGATAACGGAAGACTGTTCAAAAACTAGGATGTGCAAGAACTCTATGAAAAATTCCAAATCCAAAATCATTTTTCTACCCCCTACTATCCACAAGGGAATGGCCAAGCTGAAGTATCCAATAAAACAATTCTAAAAATCCTCAAGAAAATAGTCAACGATGCTAGCCATGATTGGCACATTCAACTGAATCCCACTTTGTGGGCCTATAGAACCAGTATACGCACTCGCACAGGTGCTACCCCTTATGCCCTTGTCTATGGATTAGAAGCTATTTTGCCCATTGAGGTCGAGTTACCATCCCTAAGTGTCGTTAAAAGGTCTTATCACAGATGAAGACTACAGAGTTTCCAGACTCCAAGAACTAGAGCTGTTAGATGAGAAGAGATAGAATGCATTCAAACACCTCAAAGCATATCAATAGAGAATGTATCGAAGCTACAATCACAAGGTCCATCCAAGGATATTTAATGTTGGCGATCTAGTTCTCAAAGAAAACCCACGCAATCAGCAGGAGCAAGAAAAGAAAGGTATGTTTGAGCCCAATTGGCTTGGTCCGTATGTCATCATTGTAGCCTATGGCTCGGAGCATATCAGTTAGTAACATCTGAGGGAGAACTGTTCGATGACCCCATCAACAGCATGCATCTCCACTGATTCTATACCTAAGAGAACCCCAATGCAAGGGGGGCAATATATCAGAAAAACACAAAAAAATCAAAAAATTAGGAAAAATACAAAAAAAATAAGAAAAATTCAAAAAAATAAAAAAAATACAAAAAAATTGTCCTTTGGTGAAAACCTGGCAAACAGGCACCTTGGATAGGTATCATGATGAAAACCTGGCAATCAAGCATCATGTGTACTTGCTAGCTTCCTTGCAAATAAAAGCAAGTGGTGAAAACCTGGTAAACAGGCGTTACTTGTGATAAACCGCTTCCTCCATCTTTGGGAAACCAATCACCATGTGTCCATTCTTCTGTCACTCGTATCCCATTCGACCCATATCTATACCATAATAAAATCCTGATGATAACCTATCATGGCTTGATACTCTATCTCTTTGTTGCCTTGTCAACCAAGGTTTTATCCCATATCCTATCCATAGTGTCAGCCTGGCATAGTGTCCGTCATCAGTATTTGCATGGTCCTAGTCCATGAGCTACGTTGCCTCGGTGTCATCACATAGGCAAGGCCATTCTTCAATGAGCCCCTGAGGCTCCATTGTCCCATCCGTCACATGTCTAGTCCTTCTATCTATCTGAGTCCACTCCACTTTCTATCGCCTAGGTCTTAGGTCCATTAGGATTTACCCTGAACTACATTGCCTCTGCATCATCACGTAGGCAAGGCCATTTAGCAATGAGCCCCCAAGGCACTAGGTCAGTCCCTTAGGGTCCGTTTTACCAGGCAAGCAAGCGCGAACAAAGCCCGCTCCTTTCAAACCAAAATCTTGACGCAAGGCATTAACCTATCCAGAGCAAAGAAAACAAGCACCTAAGGCATTCTAAATGATTTTACCTAAATTATGGCAAGAAACAAACACATCTAAATGCAAACATGTTTTGTGGTTGGGGTCATAGTTAAGTTACGGTGTCTTGATTTCTGTTATCATGTCTTTCTATGCTACTCAAGGATGCCAAAAGCTAAAGATGCTATGATGAGGGCATGATTATTTTTCTTTGTTTGCTATTTGTGGATTAAACTTTAGTAATGTAAAAGCCTTTGTCTAAGGATGTGATCAACTCAATGATCATCGAGGACATCAAAGGTCTAACATGAATGAGGGCAATCCTTGTCTGTTGTTACGCAAGAAATACTCAGGTCATCTCAGTTCAATTATACCTAGATGCTTGTATTAACTTGCTAAATCAAAATCCATGTAACCAATGCTCAGGTGATCTCGGTTCAATTATACTTAGATGCTTGTATTAACTTACAACATTTGGAAAAAGTACCAAAAAAATCACCCAATGATGAAACAAGGCATTTCAAAATATTTGCACCATCAAGATGTCAAAAAGCAATACATCCATTATACATCCATACATCCATATCCCATGCAATAAAAGATCCAAACAATGCAGAGTAACAATGCAAATCAAAACCGGTGAGTCTTTCTATCTAGTCATTCTTTCAATCAAACTTCTATCTTTCATTCTATCATTTCTGTGTCGATATAGTACATTTGGACATCACAAAAATGTAACATATAGGTGCATATCATATCACATGATATAGTCATTTCCATGATTAAATTAATTGCATACATAATAAAGTGTATTAGGTCATCCATATACATTTTTTGCATCCATCACATAGTGTCAACATAAAAAATCAAAAACATAGATAAGTGCATCACATACACTGCATAATCATATAGATACCATTTGCATTTGCACATTAGAGGAATATCAATTAACACATCAAAAGTCTGCATTAGGTCACATAGCATCACATAACATCATATAAATATTGCATTAGATAAACATCATATAGACATAAATATGCATCACATGAGTCCCATCATACAAATAGCAATCCATCCATGGCATATAGAATACATTACTACTTCTAGACATCACATAGCATCACATAACATCATATAAATATCATAAAAGCATGTCCAAGTGTACAATATCAAAGAGGTCCATCTCTGAGCCAATGTCATATAACAAAGTGTATACATATCAAAAAATAATGATGTATGTCCCAAAATACAAAAAGGGGTACGTATGCATCTGGCTATCTGAGCCATCAAAAGATAGGTGCGTGGGAGTCAAAATCTATGTCAATATCTACTAACCCTGCTGCTAGGAACCATGGCTTCCTGCAGTGTCCTCTGTGTCTCCTCCTCGGCTGGCCCTAGACTACTGTGGGCCCTGCACAGAGGCTCCCGACCTCGATCCCCCAACTCTCTGCGAGGCCGCAGACTGACTCCTGTAGCTTAGAGCCCTCTGATCAACTGGCAAGACACCTGGTATAAACCTCGGTAATACTGTGTCTAGGCCTGCACTCTAGCGATATCAGCCTATGCCTGCACTAACTGCCCCTGCACCTGTGCCAACTGTGCCTGTAACTGGGCTAGCTGTGCCTGTGCTTGCTACACCTGACCAACCAAAAAATTGTTGGTGGCATCTGTCTCGAGGGTTGCTATCATTGTATCCCTCTCTACCCAGATAACTCATATCCTTGCCTCTGCCATATCTCTCTCTCTTCAGAGCCCCAAGATAACCTCTGCATCTGTGCCCGCCGAGCCTCGACCATCCTAATCTAAGCCCGCAGCTGTCAAACTTGTCCTCTCAACATGGCACTGGCTCTGTCATGCACATTTGACTGAGATAGATCCTGGGCTGCCTGTGCCTATCCCTGCCCTTGTGGCGGGGGCACCTGCTGAGGGGGTGGCACCGGTACCTGTTGTGCAACCTGCGGCTGGGGCACCTACTGCTGTACCACCTACTGAGGTGGCGGCATCTGTGCTAGCTGTACAACTTATGGTGCAACCTGAGGCTGCACTACCTACTGTGCATGGGAGGGTCCCTCCCCAGATCTCTGCCTCTACCTAGGTTGGCCTCTGTCATCTCCTCCATCATCTCCCCCGCCTCCTCTGCCTCCCCGTCCTCCATCCCCCCGTCCTCCTCTCCTCCTCCTCCTCCTGCCACCCCCACCCTCCTCCTCTGAATCTCCCTCGTTTATGAGAGGGACCAGCTCTCCAGGCCCTGAGTACCTCAGAAAAGGGTAAGCCACGAACCAATCCTCATAATCTTGAGTCGTCCCTGCGTCGGCTATCTCTCTCCTCATGGGCCATGTAGTGTAGGGGATCTGTCTAAACTCCACTAATGCCTCATCATAAGATGCCACTAGCCCCCATCAGAACCTCTCTGCATGTGTCCGCGTGAACAGAGCCTATTCCTATGGCATGCCCTGTCTCCTCCCAAATTGCCTCCGCACCCGCCTGACTATCTACCTCTCCAGGATGAACTGCGTCCTGCCTATCACCCAGCAAGTCTGATAGTAGTAGGGCAACTCATCCGCCTCGTCATCCCAGAGCTCGTACTCCAGATAGGGCCGCCAAACAACTCTATCTACATTATCCAACACATGTCTCCAATACTCTATCTTTCCTAGCCTGTGCTGGGAAATCACTCCTACATACCCATAACTGTAGGGCTCCCCCCTCTGTCTCTCAAATACACATATCAGTCTAGTGACGACGATATGCTCCCACAACCAGAACTGCAGCAACAAAACGTCTGTTGATAAGCTGGACCCCCTATGGTATACCACCTGATGCATATCATGGTATAGGTGAACCAAAATGCAGACACCCCATGCATAGCAGGTGCCCTCTGTAACCATCCTCTCCATGATCCATCCCCATCCAATCGGGAACCCGTGTGATCTCCTATTGGGGCATACAACGCCTCCGATCAATCCTGCTACAATCCTAGGGAAGTAGTCATAGTCATCATAAATATCCTGCCAGAAGATAACCTGACAATCTAGCTCGGGGTCATCGAAAACCTGCTGGCACTCAGCTAGTCCTGTGTCCCGCTATGGATCATACTTCACGAGCTCTCCCTGAATCGGCACATTAAGTATCTGGTACACATCCTCCAAGGTCACCGTCATCTCGCCTGTCAGGAAGTGGAATGTCCCATCCTCACTATGGAACCTCTCCACAGCTGCAGTCAGTAACCCTTGGTTCACTCAAACCTCAGGCATGAAGCAAACATAGTCCAGGCCCATTGCGCTAAGCGCCTCTCGATCCATCTCAGTCAACATATGACACTGCAACAATGGCATAGGGAACTACTCCCTCGACTGTAACGTATCTCGTATATCCTCTTGCAAGCACGCAAAACAAGGCGTCAACCTAAAGCTACAAATACCATGCAAAACATATCTATGGATCCATATCAACCAACTTCACATATCAAATTGATTAAAAAAGCACACTACATCTCTTGACTAGATTCCTGCAATCTCAGAGATAGCTCATCAATTGACGCATCAATCAGGATGCCAATCGAGTCAATTTTGTTAAGGTCAAACTTTCTATCCTATTCATATGCACCATAATAGAAGGTAAAAGTGCCATTTTGTAGCAAATGTGCCACTTCTGACAGATGCACCGCAAGATCTCATGCATGTGCCATACCATACCATATATGAGCCACTTGGGCGTATGCGCCGCAAGATCTCCTAAATGCACTGCAGAATTATGCATGCACTGCCTAAACTCATGCATGCACAGCTTTCATGCATGCGCCGATCTATAACCTACGTGCATTGCAGAATGACACATGCGCGGTTTCGTGTGTCATATGCGCCACTCTGCGGTTCAGTGCATTCATCAAGCCTAACTTCACCTACCATTTAATACATCAAAAATCAACCCTAGGGGAAATTTTTTGAGATACATACCGGGGGTCCTGCGTCTGCTAGCCGATTGAATCGGCAGACTCACTCAAAATGATGCTCCTTGCATGGAATATTCATCCTACCGTTGACTGCTTTATGCTTTGTGCTCTCCTAAGCTCTCAAATCCAATCCAACAAAGCCAAGTGTACAAATGACTTGTCTTGTGGACCCAGCTCCTAAATATAGCATGCAAACCCTAAACTGGCTATGTGGTGACTATGACTGCTTCCCACACCCGTTTCTTCCCATTTTTTCTACTTTTCCCCACAACCCATCCCATTTTCTTCAAACCTAACCAAGTTTTTTCCTTTGTCTTCGTGAGATTGTTCGTCTCTCGTCTTTCTCCCTTCTTCCCGTCCAATCTCCCGAGGGGGCATCCTATCATCGTTATACCTATACCAAGGGCAAACTGAGGCATGTATCATTATTAGAAATTTATTCTTTGAAACAACGTGATAAAACACATTGTATCAAAGAGGGGCAAAATGTATGTACACCTAAAAATGACATGACTCTGTCCAAATAAATATTTTTAATATTTATTTAAGTCTAATTTCTCTATCAATAAATAAACAAACAAATTTATTTATTTGATTCATATTCTCCCAACAATTAAATAAAACCAATTTATTTAATTAAATTCCTAAATTCTTCTAAATTCCTCCAATAAATTAAATAATACAAATTATTTAATTAGTTCTTCCAAAATCATTCTAAATTAAATAATACCAATCATTTAATTGTTTCTTCCAATAATATCTTCTCTTAATTTAAATAAATCAATTATTTATTTAAGTTGACTATTTCTTCTAAATTGAGTTATCTCTAAATATAATTCAATCAAATGTGCACATGCAATTAAATATTCTTAATATTTAATAAAACAAAATATCTTCTCATTCTCATGCAAATCCCTTCTTCTTGTTTTAAATCACTTAACTGATTATTATATTCTTTTAATTTCAGTTAACTCATTCTTCTATCTTGTTAATTCCTCTCATGCAAAAGAAAGCAAGACATATGTCTTCTTCTTATTTGTTGCATGTTCCTCAACTGTTCTATATCGTTGATCTTCTCATTCTTTCTATACCGTTGATCTTCATTCTCCCAAGTCTATAAATTGAACCCTATTCCTCCATTTCATTGATCCAAGCTTTAGTATTGTTACTCTGCAGGAATCACAGCACGCCTTTGGCACCAATTCCTTCATTGCTTGCGATCACCCTTGTTACCATATCATTACTATTGTTGTGAAGCTCATCTTCATGGTGATATTATCATAGCCGTTCTCCATTGACAATCTTGGAATAGCAAAGAAGTGCGCTCTCTAAGGGCCTTATTCATACATGCAAGATCGATCGAGATAGGCGACCAATGGAAGCTCTGAATTAAAGAGGTTTGCTTTGTGCTATTTCATTGTTTGATTTGATCTCTTTAGTTTACTATTTCATTGAGTTATTTGGATTATTCGATATTAATTTGATTAATCATTTATCCCAATTTTCTGATAACACTAGTGATTTGGACATCAAGAGGTGCACAAGCGGTTATGTGCTTTCTATGTTTGAAGTAGCTATCAGTTGGATGAGTAAAAGGCAACCCATAGTTGCTTTGTCTATGATGGAAGAAAAGCACATGGTTGCTACACATTCTTGTAAGGAGGTGGTATGGTTATAGAGGTTGTGCTTAGGTATTGATTTTGACTACAAGGTTCTGAAAACTAGTTGTAACAATTAAAGTGTTTTCTTTGGTCAAGAATCCCATGTACCGTGCTCATAGTAAGCATATAGATGTGTAGTATCACTTTTTTTTTTAGATGGTTGAGTGGTAAGGTCATAATTTAGAAAGTGGATACTCTTTATAATGTTTCAGATTCCCTTACAAAACTAGTGAGAGTATATAAGTTATGTTGGTGTAGAGAGGCTATGGGCCTTATCTCATTGTATACTTGATTCATTTTATGTTTCCTATTATGTCATTGTAATGTATAATATAAATTGGGAGAACGCTAGGATTGTGTGTGATATTAACCTTGCAATCCTAGGTCCAATGATTGTATGTGTCTCTAATTTTCTTGGAATGGATACTTGGACAACTAGGCGAGAGATGAGAGATAATAATTTAATTATTATTATTCTCTAAGACTTGGAATATTATTTGTAGTGGCATAAGGGAAGTTACAGTTGGTAGGAGTTACATAGTCATTGTCATGAATATATTTAATCACGTCTCTATGTAGTGCTTGGGAGTTACAGAGAGATGAGCGTATCATTTTATCATAATTGGTGGGACCCATGTTAGCACTAGACTTCAAGAAGTGTGCCTACATAAGTAATGAGGTCAAAGGTGCTTGTAATAGTCATTTATATCTTATGTGGTCATAATTGCACATGGAGGTGAGTTTTTGTCATAGACCACGGTTTTGGTCCCTATGGTTTTGGGAAACTATTTTTGGTTTCCTCTTCTCATTTCTATATAAATTGTATGCATTGGATAGATGTTTTGTGGCTCTTTTGTAGGTTGAGTATTGTTATGTTGCCAAAATGTTGTCAAACTAAGGAGTTGGGTGGATTTCATTGATGAAACATATTATTCCTAATTAATATTGTAGATACTAATTTACACCACCTTCTAACATCATTCCTAACATTGCATCCTAATACCACATCGACATTTCCTCATTATCATATTAATTCCCCTTTTCATTTACCACCCGTAATTAATTAAATAATTCATATTATTTAGTTAATTAGGCTAATGGTCATCCATTTATTCAAAAATAAATAAATCTAATTATCCACTCATATTCCATCATAACTCCTCCATGATTCTCCCCCTATTTTTACTCCATGCACAAATAATTAGTCAAAATAAATAAATAAATAAAATTAATTACCCTCGCCCAACTAATTAAAAAGTCATCATAACTCCCCTTTGACTCCTCACTATTTTCAATCAAGGAAGATTCTCCACTCACCCTCAATCAATCTCAACTGTTCATCCAAAAATCATATCCTTACCATTCACATCCACAATAAAATATCTATAAATCTACTCTCATCCTCTATCAAATCATCCATGAACAACTTGAGCTTGACATGTACATGTAGAAATCTTGCACAAATCCTTAAGCATCCACATTCTTTGAGCATATCCCCATCAACAAAAAGGGTTCGTATTTGGTGAGACTTGTCAAATACTTTTTTTTATGAATTTATTTTATGCTCGATCTTAGGTTATACATGATTTAGAATAAGGGTTAAATATTGTTATAATATCTTTGCATTTTGTTCTAAATTCTAGGTATACAAATACAACACCAATTTCTTTTGATGGTGATGTTTTTTATCAAAAGGGTTTCTACACGTATATCTGATGCTATGAGTGTTTGCTGATTTTAGTTTGTTGATATATGTTTCTACATGCTTGTTCATGTTAATTTAATGGTTAATCACATGCTACCTTAATTGGTTGATCAAATTTTTTTATTATTTGTTTAAGCTTTCATTGTAGTAGTTTACAGTATTTATTAACATAGCTAATTACTTTATTTTTTTAATTTGCTATTTATGATTATGTACTTTGAGTAAGGATGAAAAATTGAATTTCCTTTCAATAATTCAAAATTGGAAACAAAAATCATTATATAGCTATGTATTATTTTCTATTATATTAAACACAATTGTCACCTAGTTGTATTTGGAATCAAATAGATACATGAAATTTTAATGTTTATTTTTTCTACATTTATATTAATGGATTAGTTGATTTACTATGTAGTTCACACTTAGCAAGTTCAAAACAAAATTAGACCATGACTTAGACAATGTTCAAACTAAAAAATAAAAATACTATAGACTAGCTTTAAATGACTTGTACTGCTAGTTTATCGAGTAACTTTGACAACATGCTAGTTGATTAGTTAATAAATTGAATTTAAAAAATATCCTAAAATTTTGGGGTATGATGGATAAAAAATCATTCTTTTTTCATTTTCCCCATTGTGGATTTGAGGCTATTTCAACACTTTTCCTAGCCATGCAAGATCTAAATTCATTTTCTTATGATTTTCAACACTACACTATTTCTTCTGCAGTTTCTTTTGTTCATGAATTGATTACTACTCCGTCAGTTCCTGCTTTATCTTCGGCACTGCTTGCTTCGTTGCGTGAGAGTTATGCGGTTGCGGCATCTGTGGAGGATCCCCTCCTCTCGCCTTTCTCTAAGGATCTGGACTCAAATTTCTAGACAATGGTTCAATGTATATAGAAGGGTCTCCCCAAATCTGTTGCTGCTCTACTACCTAGGGTCAAGGCAATTAGATTTGCTGGCTCGAGTTCAAGGATTGTTTAGATCTGTTTGTTTTTCTGTCTTACAGCAGAGTTGTTGTTTGTGTGTTTGTTTACTACTGTTGGCCTATTTGGTCCTGCCCTTGGCACTTGTTGTAAAGGGTTCAACATCATGGTATGATGCTTACCTTAATAAAAAAACACTACATTATTTTCTAGTTATATGTGTTTATTTTATGAATGTGTTTTTTAATATGTGAAGATTGTTGAGTCATAAGTTTGAGTCAAAATTTTGGACTACTAAAATTTTGTCAAGTTCATTTTTCTGAACTATGCTTCAAACCATAGAAAGGATTTCCTAGTATGGTTTGACACAAATCTTAACACAACTGAATCAAGAGCTATGTTTGTTCCTCGAGTTTCATGCAACTATTATCTATTAACATTTCATTGTTAGCTAATATCAATGTTGTAGTGATAGGTGTGGAGTTGGACACAACCCAACTAGTCATGCCTTTGTAAAGAACTCCCTTGGGGGAGGTCACAAATTTTAACACCACAAGTGCCTTACATTTCAACAGATAATATCAACAAGAAAACAATGACATAAATGATATGAGTGATTGTGTCAGCATATCTGGTGCCACATGGCACATCCTCATTGGTTTGTAAAGGTGAAATGGGAAAATTGCAAAAAATCCAAAATTTAGGTTGAGTTGGCCAAGAAGTACTTGATTATCATTGATCAAATCTCCCCCCCTCTCTACACACTATACCACATCACCTAACACAAAACTAAGTGTCGAAGTGTGGTGATGGGGTGTAAAGGAATTGCTCGCTCCACCTAATCAAATTAGATATAAACCTAAGTAATAGAGGGGTTCACCCGCAACCCATTATTTAATTGTGTGATCTAGGTGGTTGTAACAACCACTCTAACCCCTACACCTCCCATAAACCAAAGTAATAGAGTGGGGGGACCCCCTTCATATTTATAATTTAGATGTACAACAAGTCACATATAAAACACTTGAATAATTACATTTGTAATTCATTTATTAATTAATTAATTAAAATCAATCAATTAATCTATTATATTGTCCATATGTAGATCACTTTCCACAACCACAACTAAGAAATAGGAAAATACATTTTCACAAGTAAATAAACCATTAATTGACCAAGCCTCTAGTACTCCATTATCTAAATGGGAATGTCTATACTATTTCCCATTCTATTTCTTTTGCTTACTTTTGCATACTCCAATTCCATACAAAGAAGGGCCCTTTTCTCTTTAATGTGGAAAAGAGCCCCACCAAGACCTGCCTCTATCTTGGAAATAGGGCTATAGTCAGTAGTAGAGAGGCTTTTTATGTATTTTAATAGCACTATTAAAGAGTATTTTGTTGGTTCCCAAAGTTGTAGTTCCACATTCCTAGGGACAAAACCAATCCTCAAGGTTAAGGACTTTGTCATCTAGAGGATAAGGCCAAAACCATCAACAAAATGTGGTCAACTATGTGTTAGTTCTTGAGAAAGGGAAAACTCTCCACCATCTTTAGGCATTTGCTAAGCCAAAGGGGGTAATCTTCGAGGTCTTATTTGTTAGAAATGAGGGCAAACTACTACAATATAGAAATCTGAATAATGTTGCAAATCTAAAATTTAATCCATAGAATGTAAAAATGGAGATAAAATATGTAAATCAATAGTAAAAGAAATCACTCAAGAGATTTTACGTGGAGAAACCCTTTCAGGGAAAAACTCCACCAAAAATGAGGATGAGTCTGTATTATCTTCAAATGAACTTACAATACAATCACTTCCTTCAATCTTGCATCCACTATAACTGCACCGGTGTACTTGTAAACATACAATTCCTACTCTACACTCAAGCTTCTATTAAATAGGAAAATGCAAGCTTACAGAAGAAGTTACTAGAATATGGCTCCCAAACTTGCAAAAATCCAATGCCCACATTAGGAGGTTACAAAATTAGGAATTAATGACACTCTTACACCTGTCATAGCCACCTCTCCACATATAGTGCTCCATTATGGAAAAATCCCATGCCCACCTTGAGAATAGTCAACAATGGGCTAAAATAGCCTCTTACACCTTACAAGTTGTCATAAGATGCCTTACAACATTTAAGACTCTAATAATAGAAGGTACTCTTACATCTGTCATAAGTCATTAATAAACTTGGACGCCCACCTTTTACCTGATTATTATCTTAAGATAAATATCATAAATTATTGTCACTATAAATAAATATTTACTACAGTCAATGGATCTCACATCCCTTATGGAATGTATTTACAAAATAATGTTAAGAGAAATCAAATACGTTGGATTTATCAAGTGGATGGCACCTTAATCTTAACATTCTCCCACTTGACATCTTACATTATAAATACATCCATCGGAAAACATAAATCAACTAAGTACAAGAAACAAGGCCCATGGCCTCCTTGCATCAAGTGAACTTTTATGTGCTCATAGGGTTGGTAAGATAATCTACAACATTCTCTTGAATGTCAACCTTCTTCAACTCAATCTATCTATTTGCAACCATTTCTCAAACAAAGTGATACTGAACATCGACATGCTTAGTTTGAGCATGATACATATGATTCTTAGCTAAATAGATTGCACTCTAGCTATCACAGCCAATTTGAATTGTCATACAATTAAAACCAATACCTATACACAATCTTTGTAACCATACTGTCTCCTTAGAGATATGAGTAGTAGCCATATACTTTACTTTGATAGTGGATAAAACAACTGTGGGCTACCTCTTACTCATCCAACATATAGCTCTT
Organism: Cunninghamia lanceolata; assembly: GCA_027924645.1. Classification (NCBI taxonomy): domain Eukaryota; kingdom Viridiplantae; phylum Streptophyta; class Pinopsida; order Cupressales; family Cupressaceae; genus Cunninghamia; species Cunninghamia lanceolata. Next base: position 9,324,512 of record BSBN01000209.1, read on the forward strand.
CCAAATAGAGTAAATACATACCCACTAGTGGACCTTCGACTATCCAAATCACCTACCCAATTTGCATCAACAAAACCCTATATGTCCAATATCTTATCCTCATTGTTAATACCAGAATAAAGAAAACAATAATCAGAAGTACCACACAAATATCTTAACACCCTCTTCACATAATTCAGATGCTCTCTACTGAGGTTAGGCATAAACTTGTTCAATACTCCCACTACTTGAGCAATGTCTAACCTAGTGCAAACCATTGCATACATCAAACTTCCTACTGCACTAACATATGACACATTAGACATATCCTCAAAATCATTTTCACACTTGGGACACATATCTAAAGTAAGCTTATTGCCGACTGGTAAAGGAATAACACAAGACCTTTAAATTATCATCTTAAAATGCCGATCATTTTATTCATATTTTGACATGCACAATGTTTAAAAGTTCGTATGACTTGTATGGAATAAAGCATGTCATTTCTGCACATGGAAACTTTAATTTATCACTTGAAAGAAAATCCCACTCCATTCATAAACTTGAACATAAAATTTCTTTAGGAAATTCTATGATTTGAGTAGAAGATGGTATGTTGTTCATGTATCCCTATTATTCGAGCATGTCTTGAAGGATACATAAATAAAGGTTAATCATGCCTTGGCTACCAAAGCAACAAGGAATCATTATTAGGTTCTGCAAATACTGTTCAGAAATGTCATTCTAAATGTTTAAAATGAAACCAAAATATCAACTTGAAGAGACTAGAATTGGTAATATAAAAGTACCGATAAAGTTAATAAATGAAAAAGAAATGGAATCTTTGAGATATATTTAGTACTTACTTGAACCTATCACCTAACCGCATTAGCATTTGTGTTTTGGACAAGATCTCAAACCAAAAAAATTATAGCTTTGAGGATGGCTAAAATTTCCCTCATTTGAGGATTTGGCTGTGTTTTTCTTTGAATATGCAGAGTTTATCTTCAATTACAGAGTGCGCATTACTTCTAGATTGAACATCAAGTATCGATTCTAATGTTTGGTTACCTATCAAGGCCATATAATAGCAATAAATGAGACAGTTTTTGCAACTTCTAAAATCTGTGTATCTTTTTGCCTGCTTCCTCAAGCAGCAACTGCAAATGTATAATAGGAAATTGCTAAAAACTGACACTACTGAATGCATTGAAATGAAAACGAGAGTGAAAAAGACAATTTCCAGTAAAAGCACCTCAAAAAATGTGGTCTCATAGAATGCAATCATTTCTAGATAGTCACAATATGCATATGTTGAAAAACGATAGAATTTTTTTAAACAATGCAAATGGAATCAACAATCTTTAACAATATCTGAGAAGGGTGTGCCAAAATCAGAGCCCTAGAGCAGTGTATGGAGACTCATTATGAATAAACAAAAATGAATTTATGGTAGATGTAGTTTTGAAAGTTGTAATAAATATGCATGCCAAATGTGAGAGCATACAAAATGCATGCAAATTGTTTGAAAAATATGTATCGATGGTAGGAAGTCTTATATGGACTATTATACATACCAAATAGATTTAAGTCAATTAACTCAACTTGTAATTTTTTTTCCAAATAGATTTAAGTCAATTAACTCAACTTGTAATTTTTTTTTTTTTTATGATTTGAAATAAATTAAATAATAAATTATTTAATTTTGTGTGCATGATGAACAAGATTTATTTTTAGAGGAATTGAAAGATATTTGAGCAAATTAAATAAATAAATTTATTTAATTGTTTGTGCATGATAGAAGAATAAAATAGATTTGAAAATTTAAATAAATTAAACAAATAAATTGATTTAATTTATTTTGCATGATGAAGGATAAATAAAATATTTTATTTTTAGAAGAGAAATTCAATTTAAATAAATTTGAATGATTTATTTAAATTTGGAAGAATAATTAATTTAATTAAATAATTTAGAAATTATTTAATTATAGATAAGAGGATTTTGAATGATAAATTAATTAAATAATTAATTTATTCAAATTATGTGGATTTGAATTTTTGGAAGAAAATAACGATTTAATTAAATAATTAAAATTATTTAATTTTTGGAAGAATAAAGTTGATTTTGCTGAAATTAATTAAATAAATAGAATTTATTTAATTAACATCGAATTTAGGAGATTTGGAAGACTTTGATGATTTTGATGAAATTAATTAAATAATTAGATTATTTAATTAATGTTGAAATGTAAGTGATTTGGAAGAAATGATTAAAATGCAAGTGATGTGATGACTTGGTCATTTTTGGGTGTCTACATTTTGCCCCTCTTTGATGCAATGTAGTTTATAGTGTTGCTTCAAAGAAAACGATTGTTGAAGACATGATACAATTTTGATGCCTCAGTGTAGCTAGCATAGGATGCCCCCTTGAGAGGAAAGATAGGGAAGTGACAGAAGGACTGAGTTGACGCTCGACTAGAAGATTGTGTTTGAGATAGACAAGGCTAGATAAATGGAGGCTGACATATGGTGATGCAGGAATGCAGAAGACTTGGACGATAGATAGAAGACAATGGAGAAGAAAACATGATAGAAAGACTATTGATCGATCTTGGCTTGAAAGGCTATATGATGATTTGGATAAATGGATGGGTAGATGGATAACATGTTGCAACGGTTACACAAATGTTTATAAAGAGCAATCCTTATTTTTGATATAACACATGGATAGTTTGCCACCAAGATATAAAAGACCAAGGTGTTCTAATATCCTAGTGCAAGGACGTTGACTCTGCAAGCAAACGGTTTGAACTTAGATCCCTTAGACATAATATAACCTTGTTGGATATGTGAATGAGTCATAGTCTTGAATATAAAATAAACTTCAATACATGAATGCAAGAAACATATTAATATGTAAGATGCTAGGTTGTAACACACACACATGTGAATGAGCCATAGTCTTGAACATAAACTACACTTTAATACATGAATGCAAAAGTATATTAATATGTAAGATGCTCGGTTGTAACACACGCACAAGATATATATGATGCTAAGGAAGATAAAAGATCATTCCTCAAACATGGCACACAAAAGTAATGACTATGCCCCCAATCCATACTGCATTGCAAAATACTAAGATATAAATAAATCAAGGTAGTCTTGAATAAGTAATGAGAAAGGGACAAAAAAGATAAACCAAAAAGTAAATTGACTGAATTACAAAGTAAATATACAGCTAACATATTCTCTTGCCAAAGAGGTTGCTCAGGATAAATTGGATTGGTTGAATAGATTTATAGACAATAGCCTTATTGTAGGAACAATATATCTATTAAACGGTGTTGATCTGTTGATAGGATAGATAACAGCCTTATTGTAGGAACAATTTATCTGTTAAAGGGTGTTGATCTGTTGATAGGATAAGTTGATGGTTGTAGCAGATGTTGGCAATTGATATGTAGGACATCATATGGCTTTGCAAGTAGGTTTCTTTGCTTCAGGTTAGTTAAGTACTTTTTCTTTGAAAGGATGCATTGTTTGTTTATTTTGTTGCTTGAGTTAGTCAAGTTGGGGTGATAGGATAGATTGTGACACATGGAAGACTAGAAAGATGGAATGTCAATGGATTGAGATGAGTGGAGAATGATGAATCGTATGTGCCTGAGTACTAGAAACTTCCTTCGTATTCCAAACTGCCTACAACCCTATATCCACGAGATCAAGCAACATTACGATGAAAGATGAAAAATGATGATATGTAGTTCTGGGTAGAGTGATGAGTGGGTCAAGGTGTTTGAGTTTGGGTAGGTGAAGTGATGTTATCTTATGTACCTGAGTACTGGAAACTTCCTTCGTATTCCAGACTGCCTATTTACCCATATCCATGGGATCAAGGTACTTTAAGATAGATGAGATGATGATATGTAGTTCTGGGTGATTTTGATGATGGAGTGATGAAGTGAGGGGCCATGATGAATATCTTATGTACCTGAGTACTGGATACTTCCTTCGTATTCCAGACTGCCTATATACCCATATCCATGGGATCAAGGTACCTTAAGAGTGAGATGAGATGATATGTAGTTCTGACTAATGTGTGATTATTGATAAGGATTATGTTGTCATTGTGGGGAACGATATATCCCTAGATCAACACAAGGATGAAGGTGTCTGGTTTCAGAAATGAAACACCTCGTATAAGGCACCTGATCTGGTTTCGAGAGTGTGCCAATCTGTATAAGACAATGGAACATCTTGTATAAGATAATGGATCTCACATCCCTTATAGAATGCATTTACAAAATAATGTTAAGAGCAATTAAATATGTTGGATTATCAAGTTGATGGCACCTTAATCTTAACATTCTCCCACTTGACATCTTACATTATAAATACATCCATCGAAAAACATAAATCAACTAAGTACTAGAAACAAGGTCCATGGCTTCCTTGCATCAAGTGAAATTTTATGTGCTCGTATGTTTGGTAAGATAATTTGCAACATTCTCTTGAATGTCAACCTTCTTCAACTCAATCTATCTATTTGCAACCATTTATCGAACAAAGTGATATTGAACATCCACATGCTTAGTCTGAGCATGATACATAGGATTCTTAGCTAAACAGATTGCACTTTGGCTATCACAACCAATTTGAATGGTCCTACAATTAAAACCAATATCTGTACACAATGTTTGTTACCATACCACCTCCTTAGAAATATAGTTAGTAGCCATATACTCCGCTTTGATAGTGGATGAAACAATTGTGGGCTGCCTCTTACTCATCCAATATATAGCTCCTCCAAACAGAGTAAATACATACCCATTAATGGACCTTCGACTATCCAAATCATCTACCCAATTTGCATCAACAAAACCCTATATGTCCAATATGTTATCCTCATTGTTAATACTCTAGAGTAAAGAAAACAATAATCGGAGTACCACGCAAATATCTTAACACCCTCTTCACATAATTTTGATGCTCTCTACCGAGGTTAGACATAAACTTGCTCAATACTCCCACTACTTGGGCAATATCTAACCTAGTGCAAACCATTGCATACATCAAACTTCTTACTACACTAACGTATGACACATTAGACATATCCTCAAAATCATCTTCACACTTGAGACACATCTAAAGTAAGCTTAGTGCCAACCGGTAAACGAATAACACAAGACCTTTAAATTATCATCTTAAAATGCCGATCATTTTATTCATATTTTGACATGCACAATGTTTAAAAGTTCGTATGACTTGGATGCAATAAAGCACATCATTTCTGCACATGGAAACTTTAATTTATCACTTAAAAGAAAATCCCACTCCATTCATAAGTTTGAACATAAATTTTCTTTAGGAAATTCTATGATTTGAGTAGAAGATGGTATGTTGTTCATGTATCGCTATTATTCGAGCATGTCTTCAAGGATACATAAATAAAGGTTAATCATGCCTTGGCTACCAAAGCAACAAGAAATCATTATTAGGTTCTACAAATACTGTTCAGTAATGTCATTCTAAATTTTTAAAATGAAATCAAAATATCAACTTGAAGAGACTAGAATTGGTAATAAAAAAGTACGGATAAAGTTAATAAATAAAAAGGAAATGGAATCTTTGAGATATATTTATCAGAGTTGCATGGACACGGATATGGTATCGGATACGGTTATTTTTCAAGACCCCTAATATGGATACGGCTATATATATATATATATATATATTAAATAATTTAAATTTAATATAAATAATATATATTTAACAAATATATTATATATTAATAAATTAAGCTTAAATTAAAAGTTAAATGTATTAAACTTTATAAATAAATAAAAATTTACAATGTAAAGTAAAACAAAAAAGCCAAAAATTAAAAAAAGTATCACCAATTAATAAAATCTGCCTCTTCCTCCATTGCTTGTTGACACTATATCTCCAACTTTAGAATGAATGTGATTATTTGAGTAAATATGATCGCATAGAAAGACATATTTCCAATCGTGTGTGTGCTGGTCTAGAGTAGTTCCCTGCAACAAGAAATCAGCATGTCAGGTCATGGAACAGTTGCTTGCAGCAATTTTTAACATTCTAGGGTTAATATTTTTGGGATACGACACAAATATCATGAGATTGCCGTATTTACGCGTATCCGGCATGGGAAAAAATAGAGTTTTTTTGGGTACGGCTGGATATGGTATCCAAGACATCCGAGCTGTATCCTATGAGTATCTGTATCCGATACGGTAATACGCGTACCAAGGGAGAGGGGATGGCGTATCCGGTAAATGTGATATTTATTACTTACTTGAACCTATCACCTACCCGCATTAGCATTTGTGTTTTGGACAAGATCTCAAACCAAAAAACTAATAGCTTTGACAATGGCTAGAATTTCTCTCATTTGAGGATTTGGCTGGGTTTTTCTTTGAATATGCGAAGTTTATCTTCAATTACAGAGAGTGCATTACTTCTAGATTGAACATCAAGTATCGATTCTAATGTTTGGTTACCTATCAAGGCCATATAATAGCAATAAATATGACAGTTTTTGCAACTTCTAAAATCTGTGTATCTTTTTGCCTGCTTCCTCAAGCAGCAACTGCAAATGTATAATAGGAAATTGCTAAAAACTGACACTACTGAATGCATTGAAATGAAAACGAGAGTGAAAAAGAGAATTCCCAGTAAAAGCACCTCAAAAAATGTGGTCTCATGGAATGCAATCATTTTTAGATAGTCACAATATGCATATGTTGAAAAAGGATAGAATTTTTTTAAACAAATGCAAATGGAATCAACAATCTTTAACAATATCTGAGAAGGGTGTGCCAAAATCAGAGCCCTAGAGCAGTGTATGGAGACTCATTATGAATAAACAAAAATAAATTTATGGTAGACGTAGTTTTGAAAGCCATAATAAATATGCATGCCAAATGTGAGAGCATACAAAATGCATGCAAATTGTTTGAAAAATATGCATCGATGGTATGAGGTCTTATATGGACCGTTGAATACATACAAATAAGAATTTGCAGGTATTTAGTTATAGTCAGATTCATTAACTACTGTCAGCATCAGCCAACATATGCCAACATGGGAGCTTTGAAATAGTTGTGCAGGAACTGACCTTATAAGTTACCTAGACCAAATCCTTCAGCCCAGCAACTTGAAATGGTAAATGGTTTCCACACTACAGCTAATCTGCCAATGTACTTCTAATTCTATAGGACAATTATCTTTTATTGCTATTGCAGTGATCTGTAAAAAGACCTGCCTTTGTACTTCATGGCATTGTTGAAGAAGTTTTGGAATAGGGGCAGGCTTGTGGAAGCTGGAGAATCTGCACAGTGGTATGGTACATCTATGTGCATGCTTTGGTGTAAGCGAAAACAATGAAAACTAAGTATCTTTGGCTCTATGGCAAAACCACTGATTGTGACAGGCAGCAAAAACGAATTCCAAGTGGCAATTTTGAAAACGCTGCAGTGAAAAATGAAATCACTGGCCTACATAAAGCAGCAAACTCATCATACGTGGAAGTGGCATGATTTTCCAGGTTTTTGTGACTTCACTTTTGGCAGTTTTTTTCAATCTCTTTAGCTTCTTGAAGCATTGTAATACTTTATATAGTCAATGTAAGCTTCAATTGAGCAACAAGGAGAAAATTTTGAAAGGATTTTTGGTAACAGTTTGCAAGTTTTCTAGGTTCCTAGTGACTACTGCAAGTTTTATAGCAGGGCTGTGGGGTTGTGAGAGCTCTGATAGGTTACATAACAAGTTTATACTATAATACAAGCCCAGGAGGCTTAGACCAGTTGTAAGTGTGATTTGGAGAGACTATAAGACAGTGCTCACATTTGCTGGATTTTTCATCCACAAGTGGGTTTCTCTAAGGTAATATTGGTGTTGGTCTTTAATGGTGTTGTTTCTCTCTATTTTCTTGCATTCTCTTGTTCATTTCTTGCTCAATTAAAACCAGTCAATTGTGTTCTCTAATAAATCTGTAATTGGTGAACCGTTGGAGGAATATCCACCTACGTTTACGAATCAAGTGGTATTAGAGCAGTTTCTTTTCTTTGTGGAAGTTGAGTGTTTTGTAAGTTCATGCCCGCAACAAAAACAAATTCATCATGGCAAAAATGAAATCGTCAATCCGCAAAAAGCAGCAAATTTGTCATGTGTGATATGGCATCCCATGACATTCCAATTTTTTATGACTCCATTTTTGGCAGTTTTCTTCAATCTTTTCAGCTTACTACATATATTCATTGTAGGCTCAAATTATGCATCAAGGTGAGCATTTTGAAGGGATTAGAGTAACAATTCACAAGTTTTCAAGGTTGCTAGGGATCGTTGCAAGTTTTATAGTAGGGCTATAGGGTTGTGAGAGATTTGATAGGTCATAGAGGATAGACTAGAGTTGGTTTATATTGTAATACAAGCCCAAGATGCTTAGATCAGTTTTAACTTTTAAGTGCCATTTGGAGCGATTCTAAGTGAGATAGTGCTCACAATTGCTGGATTTTACACTCACGAGTGGATTTCCCCAAGGTATATTGATGTTGTTTCTCTCTATTTGCCTGCATTCTCTATTTGGTGATGTAATTCAATAAAAAAATAATAAATAAAGATGGAGACGTTGGTTTAGGTCCGGACAATTGAGAGGGGGGGGGGGGTTGAATCAGTTGTCACACATTTTCAATCTTTTCTACCTTTAATCTTCCTTTGCCACTTATAATCAATTTGATGATATAAACATTTCAGCATCAATCAATAACATATGAACAAAAACATAAATAACACATTTGACACCAAGATTTTGACGTGGAAATCTAGTTAAGGGAAAAACCACGGTGGGGGTTAACCCACAAAAATTCATACCCTGTTAAAAGAATTTTTACAAATGGGAATGCACATGCATTTGGGCTTACAGCCCAGAGCTCACTGCCTATGGAAATATTACAAGAGAATGACGGAGATTTGAACTGATTGATAGCATCTACCCATGCAAAAATTTCAGTTTCGGTCAAGTACAAAAACTGATCTTACACATTTCATCTTTGCTCTGCTCTTCTTACTGTTCTGCCTTCATTCGCACTTTGGATTTCTGCTCTTCTCACATACGCCTTGTTCGCATTCACCACACACACTGAATCATCCAATTTCATCGGCTATATATATCCGCAATATGGTCTACAATCATTCTATCAGTCGGCTTCAACAACACTTAGAACTTTTATGAATGCTCCGCTCTGTTGGCTAGATCTATACATAACTTAAGGTGCGAACCAAAACTTGCTCTTGAAAATTATCACTTATGTCGGCCACTATCACTGATCATCACCATTTGTCCAACAAACAACTTCCATACATCCGGAATCAAGACCTTCTACAAGGTCGGCCTATTCTTCTTCTGTCTGCTCTGACAAACTGGAACCTAGTACTCAGAAGCTAATATCTTTTGAATCCTTCATCCCCGGAGGACAAAAATCTGGATTTAGACTATCTTGACAATGCATATGACTCTCCTAGATCAGTAGCTAATTATGACTTTCCACCGGAGAGATCCGGACCAAAATACCGGACCAAAATACCGGACCCTGATACTGCTCTGTTCCTAACTACCCAGACTTGGATAAATTCTGAATCTGACTTTCGGTATGAACAAATTGTATTATGCGGATGATTGGGATGATCTTAGTTGCCATCAATGACAACACCTATCAATGCAAAGCAATGTCTCTTGCCAACAATCTCCCCCTTTAGCATTGATGGCAACACTTAATGAAAAATGACTAAGTGTCTAGTGCAACTCCCCCTTTATCTGTACACTTGTATACTTCACTTATTCTGGTGCTCCCCCTTTGTTGAATACCTCATTTTTCACTGCCCTTCACTCCCCCTTTGACATCAATGGCAAAGGGTGGGGTCCGCAAGCCAAAACTCTCCAAAAATTATGTATAAACTGTCGCATATGTACAAATAATCATTAAGTCTTATTTACATGAACTCGAGAATGTTTGCAAAGCTGGTCTTTATTTGCACAAGTTCAGAGGCCCAAGTACTCTTCATTCCATCCAAAATGGAGATGTACCCACTTAACAAAAATGAATATGCTTCTACCTTTAATAGATCTACTGGATCACTAGTCTGAGCTGCACTCTGAGCTTCAGATAGGGCATTATACATTGTCTCTAACTTAGGAGCAATTAATCCTTGGAGCTCACACATTCTCTTCATAATGTTACCCTTTTCTTTGACAAGCCTCTTTATCTCATCTGTCAAGCTGATTACTTGACATTCTTGACTTATAGGCGAAACTATTAGAGGATCAAATTTTTGAGAGAGATCTGACAATTTCTGTTCTTGCTCCTTTATCTTTTTCTCAATATCCTCATTAACTTTGGGCCATGATAGACAGACTTTGTATATATCGCTTCCATCATTTAGAGCATTCTGAATACTTTTTATGCTAATACCAAGTATTCTTCTATCATTTCCTATCAGATTCTTTATTTCACAAAATTTCTTATCCAGGAATTCTTTCTAAACGTTTGCCTCCGCAGACTTCTCAAAGGACTCAAAATGAGTATTCATAGAACTTACAAGATTTTTTAGATGTTCAGAGGGGGAATCAGACGGACTCTTCTAGTAGGTAGGCATTAACTTTTCCAAAATCCCGGATGCAAGCCCCAGTAGTTCATTGTCCTCCATGTGGAATTTTAACATCTTTTCTCTGGCCTTTACTTGGGTGAATAATGATATTTTCATCAGTTGCATTGGAGAGAGAGCGTCTGGATTGGCTAGACCTTGGAGTAGTTCAGGTTCATCAAGCTCACTCATCTTTTTTTCAAGAAGACTTTTCACTGCATCTGCAGTGTCTCTTGCAACATTTTATGAACCATCCTTTTGTTCATTAGATTTCTCAGTATCTACTTTATGTGTTTCAACATTTGCACCATCTTCTTATGTTTTATCTTTCTTTATGTTCTCTGCAAAAGGACTCTTTCCTATTTGTTCATCACTTGCTACCTGATCCGAAGGGCTCTGTGAAGTAGTAATATTATCCTCTTTCCCTGACATATCAGGTGGATTGGGAGTATCTCCTGCACCAACTACTTTATCCAACATTTATGTATCCTCCTGATTTACTTGTTCTACTTCCGGAACAGAGGCTTCACCCAACTCAGATTGCTACCCAATAATGTTCTCTTCTTCACCATCCGAAACTTCTTTTGTGACTATGGGAAAATTGTGCTTTCTCAATGCTTTCAAAAGAATCTCTTGAGTTTCTTCAATGATTTCACTTGTTTCTCCAAGAATGAGTTTGTTCATTCTCCTTTTGCTTTTAAAGTCATCTTTGACTTCCTTGAATATCATATCTATTTGATCAGGAGAAATTTGAGGACACAAATTTATTAGCTCATGTTCCCTGATCTCCATGTCCTTGCACTTGGCATTTTCTTTTCTCAACTCCAAGATATTTGCCAGACTTTGTGGTAACTCAGATGTTATCTCAATCAGTGCCTTATTGTAGATGTTGAGATATCTGACCGTTGCTTCCTCCAACACCCTTTTATCCATATCATTGTATTCATCATAGAATTCAATCATAGGTTTTAGATTACCATCCACAGTGACTAATTTTATCACATCTTCTAGGGAGAGTGTGGGCTTCTCAACATATTCCTCATAATCTTTTGTCTTTTGGTTTTTGCTAGTCCTTTTGCTTTCGGGGACTTTTCTTTGGTTAATTTTGCAGCTTTTGTTCTAGTGACCTTTAGTTCCTTGATTTCAATGTCAAAGTATGTATCTTCTTCTTCTTTTCTTATGCTTTCATAGGTCTGGGATGCTTTTGTTTTCTTCCTTTTCTCCCATTTTCTGGATGATTTTGCTTCCAATTTTGTAGTTTTGGAAGGAGTAGAGGCAGTAGCAGAGCTTCTAGTAGTTCTTGAAGTGGAAGAGAGTTCCACCAGATCACCTGTTTGTTTCTTATCTTGTTTCTCTTTCTCATCCTTCTCTGTTCTTTCTCTGAATTTTCTCACAGCTTCCTTAGTTAGGCCCAGATTTTCAACTAACTACTCAACTTCTTTTCTTACTCTCCTATTGGTTTCAGGTTCTCTGAGCTCAGTATGCAACTTTAAACTCAGCTCCTCATAAGTTCCAAATCTTTCAACCATTGTGTCTTTGGGCTTGCTTAGAAGATGTTGAGCATACATATTCAAGATCCTTTCATCTACTTCATACCCCATGGGTATGATCCAAATAGTTCTGGGTTCCATTACTTCCATTAAACACTGATTAGTATCAAACATGAAGCATACTTCATTTGTGTACTTGTCAACAATTGAATTAGGGATTCTTTCCCTTGAGTGCATCAAACTCTGAAAATTCTTGAGGTAACCCCATATTACAGTTTTTTGAGTTTTGAAATCATCAATGCTACAAAGATGATTTCTAATCTGAATGGCAACTGGCTCACCTTAGTCCAATGCACACCTTTTACCCCAGGTACTTCATTCATAATGTAAAAGAATAGACATAAAATCAATGTACCATACTTGAAAGTGTTTTTCTTATCTTTCTTGATTTTGTTTAAATTTTCAATTAGTTGATTCTGTAGTAGTTCACACATGTCATAATAAATATTTTCTTTTAGCATCTTGTATGCAACATATATGGTTGTTCCAGAAATAGAATTTTCTCTACTCGAGTGGTAAATCTTGTACCCAATCACCATGGAGGCGAATTTGACATCTGGTTCTATAATATCATTAATGGTCATTGCCCTTCTGTCAAACTTAGCACCGGTAGCATCAGTCACTGTCTGGTTTTTCACAGCTTTCAGCATGGGCAATCCTCCGGTTGAGTTTAAGCCAGTTACATTTCTGATAGCATCCTTGGTAATCTTGAATGGTTTTAACAACCAAATAAATTCATCATGCATCCGAAGACGTATCGGACCCATTCAACCTCATCAAATGTTGGAAACCCCATAATCTAAATAAAGTGTTTATCCTGTAGTGCCTTATACTCGGGTTTAAGTTCATGATTTTCATCCTTGAGTTGTTTCTCAAAGAAGTCTACATACCTTGGATCTCCAAACTCATCTATATTTGCATGAATATTTAAACCCTAATGTCTTCTACATGCAGCACATCATACAGAACACTTGAAAAAGTACTTAACAGGTCGACTTCAATTGATTTGTGAGGATGCTTCTTAAATTTGGGTCGAGGCCTTTCAGTAATGTCAACAACATGAGGAGTAGCCATCTCAACAAATTTCAGATTCAAATCTTTACAGAGAGGTACCTTTTTTCTTTCGCGAGGTTAGGGTTGATCAATTGCCAGTTGAATTTGCTCTTTGCCTCAGTCTCTAGATTTGCAGCTCAAATGCTTTTCTTCTTGTTTGCTTTGAATGCAAGATGATTCAAATGAGTGACCAAGTGACCTTTTATCTTTTGCAAAACCTAATTTGGCATTGTAATAAATGCGTTGCCCTAATTATATCCGGTTACATCATTTTTGACAATTCTTCATGAATCACTTCGCAAGATTTCATATCAACATCTTTTCTTCTAGAAATCCTTCCAAAGGTTCTGGATCAATTTAGAATATTCTCTTTTATTGTGCCAGACTCAGGCACCCACTTACTAACCGAGGGAATTTGATGTTTTATGCAGCTCCCCCTGAGCCAGAGCTTCTGACTTGATTTCTGGAGGAATTGTCAACACCAAATTCTGGTGCGGACCCATCACAATTGTTTATTGTATTTTTCTTTATCCAAATCTTGTTCATTTCACCCTATATCTCATTCACATCAATTTTACTTTTTCCTCTATCTTGTTTCTACTCATCCAGATTTCTTTTTACCGGACCTCTTCTTCCATTGTTCCTATTTCTGCAGAATCTTGCAATATGACCAGATTTATTGCAGTTAAAGCACACTTGATTTCCTCTTGATCTGCACTGATTAGCCATGTGTCCAAATCCATTGCAAGCAAAGCAGTAGCCATTGAAAGATTTGTCATTTGAGTTATTCATTATCATACTTCTACATTGATTAGATTTGTGACCATACCTCTTGCATTTGAAGCATTGATCGGAGAAGGATGGACCATTTTGATTTGCTCTACTTCTACACTGAATAGATCTATGACCAAATTTATTGTAATTGAAACAATTTTCATTAAATGATGGATGTCTTTGAGCATTAGGCTGTCTTACCAGAGGTTTTCTAGTTCTATTCCTTTTATTCCTTGGTTGAAAATTTCTTTGTCCAGATCTGGATCTTTCACCTTTCTCATATCTAAGATTACACTTGTCATTATCCTTTTTATGTTCTTCAATTAGTGCTTCAAGTTTAGCTGAGCTTATTTTGAACTTCTCCTTATACTCATTTGCAATTTCTACGTCATGTTTGAGAGTGATAATCTATCTCTCAAGTTCTCTCTCATTGTTTCTGTTTTCTTGTAGATTAGATTCTAGGAGACCAGCTATTCCATCCAATCTACAGCATTCTTCAGTTCTCTCTTTCAGATTTTGCTTCATCTCTTCAATTTTCTTCCTATCTTCAATTTCCTTGGTTAGTCCCATCACCCCAGTTTCCATCTCATGTTTTAGGACAACTTCTTTAGCTAACTTTTCACATTTTTTTGTCTTTTCTTTCAGGGCCTTGTCTTCCAGTTGAAGAGGTTGCTCCTTTCCTTTTGCATTGGATTTGCTCAACTTTTCTTTTAAGATCTCAATGAAGTCTTCAGCCTTTTTGAGATTATCTTGCAGTTCTTGGACTTCTGCCTTGGACTGCCTGAGATCATCTAGGGCGAAATTAAGTTGCCCTTGAAGATTATATTCATCCATTTTTACTGCCTTCCCAGATCTTCCTTAAGCTGTTAAACTTTTCCAAAGGAACCTTGCTCTGATACCAATTGTTGGTTTAGGTCTAGACAACTGAGAGGGGGGGGTGAATCAGTTGTCACACATTTTCAATCTTTTCTACCTTTAATCTTCCTTTGCCACTTATAATCAATTTGATGATATAAACATTCCAGCATCAATCAATAACATATGAACAAAAACATAAATAACACATTTGACACCAAGATTTTGACGTGGAAACCCGGTTAAGGTAAAAACCATGGTGAGAGTTAACCCACAAAAATTAATACCCTGTTAAAAGTATTTTTACAAATGGGAATGCACATACATTCAGGGTTACTGCCCAGAGCTCACTGCTCAAATGGAAGCTCACTGCCTATTGGAATATTACAAGAGAATGGTAGAGATTTGAACTGATTAATAGCATCTACCCATGCAAAAATTTCAGTTCTGGTTAAGTACAAAAACTGATCTTAGACATTTCATCTTTGCTCTGCTCTTCTTACTTTTATGCCTTCATTCGCACTTTGGATTTCTGCTCTTCTCACATACGCCTTGTTCACATTCACCACACACACACTGAATCATCCAATTTCACTGGCTATATATATCCGCAATATGGTCTACAATCATTCTATCAGTCGGCTTCAACAACACTTAGAACTTTTATGAATGCTCTTCTCTGTCAGCTAGATCTATGCATAAATTAAGGTGCAGACCAAAACTTACTCTTGAAAATCATCACTCATGTCGGTCACTATCATTGATCATCACCATTTGTCCAACAAACAACTTCCATACATCTGGAATCAAGACCTTCTGCAAGGTCGGCCTATTCTTCTTCTGTCTGCTCTGACAAACTAGAACCCGGTACTCAGAGGCTAATTCTTTTGAATCCTTCATCACCGGAGGACAAAAATCTGGATTTAGACTGTCTTGACAATGCATATGACTCCCCTAGATCCGCAGCTAATTATGACTTTCCACCGGAGAGATCCAGACCAAAATACTGGACCCTGATACTGCTCTGTTCCTAATTGCCTAGACTTGGACAAATTCTGAATCTGACTTTCGGTATGAACAAATTGTGTTATGCAGATGATTAGGATGATCTCAGTTGCCATCAATGACAACACCTATCAATGCAAAGCAGTGTCTCTTGCCAACAGGAGAAGACTATGGAAGTTGGAGAACTTAATTCGATATAACATTACCAGCATGTCCACAGAAATATGAGTAATCTATAATGTCCCACCCTAATTTTTTTCCTTGTTGTTTGTTTTAGTTTTCAAATGTTTTCTAGAAGAAGACGGATATGCAGAAGTTATTTTTTCATAACAGATATAGTTGCAATGAATACAGAATTGAAATAACTCTT
Organism: Cunninghamia lanceolata; assembly: GCA_027924645.1. NCBI lineage: Eukaryota > Viridiplantae > Streptophyta > Pinopsida > Cupressales > Cupressaceae > Cunninghamia > Cunninghamia lanceolata. The sequence continues at coordinate 9,340,765 of BSBN01000209.1, forward strand.
CTAAATAATATTTCCAAAACACCCACATTCAGCAATAAACTGAAAGTGCAATAACTTATTGAAACTAGAGATGCCCAGATGGGGAAGAGTCATTTCAATGAATAAACAAACATACCCATTTGTTGTTTTATAGTTTTGCACATCTGAAATGAAGATTACAACAACCTGGAGCTATACAACCATGATCAAATATATCAAACTATTTCTCCTCCTTAGAAATGATGAACAATAATTGATTGGAGGCCTAAACCCTAGGCGTTTTGGTCTTGGGGTCTCACGCCCAGCCCTAGGTCTGTACAGCCTATTTGGGAGATAAAACCAACAGCAACAAACTCTATTCAGCTCTTCAAATCTACCCTTTACTCACTCCCTAAACACTTGAAAACAGTTGCTCAAACTCACACCAAGATGGAAGAGAGAAACATCCAAAATAGAGCCCAAACAAGACACAAAATGGTACGGTCTGCCTTAGAAAATGGTATGGCCAGCATTAACACCATATACCAATTCAAAGACAAATACAAACTACCTTATTTCACTTATAATTTTCTGCTCATCCTCTGCACAATAAATCTGAAATCAAAATCTTCTTATAAACCCTAGAAATCTACAATAATGTGCTCCAGCATAGCCCTTGTGTGAAGCTATCAACAAACAATCTTGGGATGTCTTCCAATCCTGCAGTTGTTGTTCCTCATGAGGGATTTCGTCCTCACAAAGCCAAGAAACCAACTTTCAACCACCAAACTCTCCAATAAAATATTTATATTTTCTCCCAAAACTTACACTGAACTTGGGCATTTAATATTTTATTTATTTGGCTTAATTTCCCAATCTTATAACTCCCTCAAAAGGGCACCGAGTTAAGTTATTTAAATAACTTATTAAGATATCACTTTTTCTAAAGTTGGGTGCCCAAATAATTTTAATAAAAAGTCACCTTTATAATATTAATTATGACTAAGTTAAATATTTAAGTTAACTTAATACATTGACGATAATTAATATAATAATATCTCCCCCAAACGGACACCAACGGGCATCGGGTGAAGAAATCAATCATGATGGAGCATAATCGGTGCCACATGACGAAGTCAGTGTTGAGTGGTGACCTTGCTAAAATAGTACAAGTGTGGGCTCCGTGTCCAAAAATGCCCCGAAAGCATCACAGTTAATCCCCTAACATCCTTGAGCTCAATGCAACCCCTGAATACCCCAAACGGCTGAATTGTCATGCCGACAATCCCCTCAGAAGAAGCACCCTAACCACCATGTTAGCCTACGAGAACCCAAGTAATAGGCTAACCATCACTAATTGTCGGATGCTTAGGAAGGGGACATTACTGTCCACCCTCCCCAAAATTGCTTGCCTACAAGCAATCTATCATGTCCCGATATTAACGCATTGTTTAAATTAAAGATTTAAACATCATGATAAGACGAAGAAGTTGCTTTTGACGATAATCATGCATATAATAATATTTAATAAACATGTATAATTATTGATATATAATAATATTAAATAATATTATTTTATTTAATTGTATTTATAAATAAATAATAAATATAAATATTAGCAATTTAAATATTAATAATTATAATATAATATATTATTAAATATAATGTATATAATTATAAACATAAAATATAAATAATATTAATATAAATATAAATATAATATAAACATAAATATTATTAATATTATAAATCCTTGTTCTTACATGGGATCATATTCAATAATCTTATAAATAGGACTTCTTTATAAATCCCTTGATGTATATGATCATTACTTAAGCATGCTACGGTCAAGTCAGCAATCACTATAAAAGGAAGAATGTTTATAAATCAGCGATCATTATATCCAAGGCATTGATCCATGAAGGCAGCACTGGAAGAGGCGGCCTCTCTTGGGAGAAGTCGTCTCCCTTGAGACATCACACCCCTTTTGTAGAGGCATTCGATGGGGTATAAAATTGTGATTTAAATGGAAACCTACAGGGGAGCTATAGGATGGGGAATATAGAATAGAAGAAGGTAGATAAAAAACAGGTTTATGGGCAGTCATTTCTGAATATAGGAAACCATAGATATTCTAGTTGAATAAAGGAATAAATATAGATAAAATCTTGAGTTTTAAGGACACTTATATATTCAAGAGGAAATATATACTTCTGATTACATGAAGAAGATAAGCAAGGAAGATAAGAAGATAGAATCAGATCTGACATAAATACAAATCAGCAATATTCTGAGTTAGAGACAAAAGAATATTTTTGAGTTGGAAAGTTATGTGTGGTAACTTACTGAATATTAAGTAGCAGTAAATCGGCTGCAAGGGAGAAATCTTTAAGGATTCTCAAGGTTACAAAGGTAAGTATTGTCTTAGATGATAAATATATCATTATATTTATTATGATAAATACCATATGTTAAGAAATGATAAAATATCATTAGATATATATACATATCTAAGTATGCATAATTTAGAATAGATCCATTTACATGTCAATCACATTGTTAGGATTACACAAGTATATGAACCAATATATATATATGTATTAGTGTCATTTTATAGTTGATATGAATCCATGTGAATCATTGTAGTTTATAAGGAATTGTCTTAACTATATAGATCTAAGATGACCAATTGTATAAATAAGAATACCTTACAAATGTATTCCAAATTAAGATAAGAATGATTATATTCATGCATTATGATGATAAATGGTATAATAGAGTTCCATCTATAGTACAAGGGAATATTGCATAAAGATCATATTTTCGTAGCCCTTATTACTTCATCCAATGAGGAATCATAGGTATTGTAGGGAAAGGCGGGTGTAATTTCAGGTCATAAATCTCGTATCGACCCCAAGGGCTAGGGACAGTTTTCTGAAGCTGGGTCGGGGATTCGTGAATAGACCCCAAGGGCTAGGATATAGGTTCCCAATGCTGGGTCAGAGATGGCTTCCACGCGCCCTAGTCATGTAAAACCTAATTCCTTGATGAAGAATAAGAGGGGAAGATATGGATCTTAAAATATGTTTAATATCCACCCTAATGTACTTATGGAATATATTATAGAGTAGTCATGAATGACAAGAAGGAAATGAATAATCCTTTGACAAGAATGAAATATTTATATTATCTTTGATCTCATTAGATATTATCACTTAAATATATTGATCTCTAATGTTACTAATGTCTCTTTGAGAATCATTTTGAATGCAGATTCAGGTTTAAGTGCTTCCTATAAAAAGGGGACATTACACAATCTCAACTTTGGATGTTGTAATATTAGCTCATTCTCTCGAGTCGCATCCTCCACCAGCAAATTCTTCCACTTCACAGGGTATTCTCTGATAACCCTCTTCTGCAAAGTATGTTCTCAGGTGACAATGATAGCCTCCGAAATTAAAATCAGCTTGCCTTCTTCATCTAGAGGCAGTAACTCAGTGGAAGGAATCACATTGTGCTCCAGTGCCTTCTTGAGGCGAGATACGTGGAAGACATTATGAACTCTACTCTCTGCCGGCAACTGCAACTCATAAGCCACCTTCCCAATCCATCAGGAAACTCTGAATGGGCCATAGTACTGTGGCTTCAACTTCTCTACACCACTCCTCGTGAGAGTGAGCTGTTTGTAAGGCTGCATCATTGAGTAGACCATGTCACCAACCTCAAAAGAATGCTCAACACAATGCTAATCTGCGTATTGCTTCTGTTAATTCTAAGCTTTTTGTAGGTTCTCCTTCAAGGACTTCATGATGTCTTGGATCCCCTGTAATAGGTCCCTTGCTATGGGCACTCTACTATCTCCAAATAACAAGTCCTAGAAATTCGGTGCCTTGTAGCCATATAACGCCATGAATGGTGACATCTGTATGCACATATGGTAAGTGGTATTGTAGCAATACTCACCAAGGTGGAGCCACTTAACCCATGCATTTTGTTGCCCTACAATGTAGTTCCTGAAGTATCCTTCCACCCACTTGTTAACAATTTCTATTTGCCAATGAGTTTGTGGGTGATAACTAGTGCTAGGAGTGAGTTCAGTCCCACTCATCTTGAAGAGCTCCTGCGAAAAGTGACTTAAGAACTTGTTGTCCATGTCACTTACTATGCTCCTAGGCAACCCATGAAGCCTGAATACCTCTATGAAAAATAAATCAGCAACATGTGTTGCTATGTATGTGACTAAAATAACAAAGAAGTGAGCAAATTTTGTCAATCTATCAACCACAACATAAATACAATCCTCCCTGTGAACTTTGGACAGCCCTATGATAAAATCCATGGAGATGCATTCCCACTTCTGATTTGGAATAGGAAGGGGTTGTAGAAGACCAACTGGATAAGGATGATCATGCTTGTTTTGTTGGCATGTAGGGCATTAATGAACATACTTTAAAACTTCAGTTTGAGCCCTTTCCATGTAAATCTTTCCCAGATCTGCCTGTAAGTTTTGAAGAAACCTAGGTGACCAGCCATTAGAATATCATGGAATGCCCTCAAAATCTTCTTTTTAATCTCATAATAAGGTACCAAGAAAATTCTATCCTTGTAAATGATGAGATTGTTTACAACTGTGTACCTATCATCACGAATACTACCCTCAATAATGCATGTGGCCCACTGATCCTTAGCATATTCAGCTGAAATCAACTCTTTCCAATTAGCTATAATCTCCACTAAGGAACACAAATGCGGTCTCCTAGATAAAGCATCAACAACAACATTCTTTTTTCCCTTGACATAGACTATGTCAAAGTCATAAGCCTGTAGTTTACTCACCCATTTTTGTTGCCTATCATTTAGGTCCCTCTAATTTAGGAAATGCTTGAGGCTATTGTAATCTGTCTTAACAACAAACTTGCCTCCCACCAAGTACTATCTAAATTTGCCTAATGCATGCATAATAGCCAACATCTCCTTATCATAAATGCTATAACCTCTCTTGGCACCCCGCAACTTCCTACTCTCAAATGTTATGAAATGCTTATCATGCATCAACACTGCACCTATTCCCTCTCTAGAAGCATCACAATCCAACTCAAATGGTTTGGAGAAATCAGGAATAGCCAAAACTGGGCAAGTGCTCATTACTTGTTTGAACCAATCAAAACATTGTTGTGTATTGTGAGATCAAACAAATGTCCCCTTCTTTGTCAAGTCTGTGAGTGGGGTAGCTATCTGTGAAAACCCTTTGACGAACCTCCTGTAGAAACCGCAAAGACCAAATAATCCCTTAAGCTATGAGATATTCGTGGGCAGAGGCCAATTAATGATCGATCTAATCTTCTCGGGATCCACTCTAACACCCTCCAAGCTGATAATGTGACCAAGTTACAAGAGCTCGGTCATGCCAAACTCACACTTAGACTCTTTGGCATATAGTGACTCCCTCTCCAAAATATTCAACACCTCGTCAATATGTTATAGGTGTTCCTCCCAAGTCTTGCTAAAAATCATTGTCATCAAAGAAGATGAGGACAAATTTTCTCAACTGATCCCAAAACACCCTTTTCATGCAGGACTGAAATGTAGTTGGGGCATTGGTTAAGCCAAAAGGCATAACCAAAAACTTGAAGTGACCATAACGGCATCGGAATGTCGTCTTCTCCACATCTTCCCTAACTTGAATCTGGTGGTACCCTAATCTCATATCTATCTTAGAGAAGTAGCAAGCACCATGCAGCTCATCTATGAGCTCATCAATACGTGGGATGGGGTATCAGTTCTTAATCGTCTTCTTGTTCAAGGCCCTGTAGTTAATACACATCCTCAACATCCCATCTTTCTTCTTCACCAACACTACCACAGAAGCAAAAGGGCTCTTACTTGGCCTAATGAGCCCCATCTCGAGAAGCTCTTTGATAGCCTTCTTGATCTCATCCTTCAACCTCTTCAGATGCGTATATGGAGTAATAATGACCGGCTTGGCCCCTTTAACTCTATCATATCCTCAACGCCCCTCTCAGGAGGCCTCCTAGGTGGAATTCTACTAAACACTTTGTTGTGCTTGGACAACGGTAATGTCCCCATTTGGCGTTTAGCCAAGTTTGTGAGCAATAACCTATTTCTTTGAGCTTCTGTAGCCTATCTAGGTTGGTTAGGGAGCTCTGTATGTTGTGAAGGGCATAAGTTCAGTTATTTGTGATGTTTTTCCTTGGCTTTGAGCTCAGAGATGTCTCGAGATGGCTATGCAACTTTCGGAACTTTGTTCAACGTCCTGAATAGCTCTCCAAGATTCTTGGAGGAGCTGTCTATTTATAGTAAGTCACTCGAATGACATCGTTCTTCATCCCAAACATCATGGAAGGCGATGGTATGATTTAATTTGCAGTTCACTTAAATTTGGAATTTTCCGTAAAGTTGGGTGGATTAATGAGCTATTTAATTATTGTTTTCACTTAAGTCTCCTAAGGGTGAAAATAATTTACAAGTACCTAAGTGTTATAGCTCATTGGAAAGGTTATTAAGTGTTTTAAATAATACACTTAAAAAGGGGGCCTCACACGTGATATATTATTAATATTTGAAAATAGGTCTTTTTGAGAGAAGAAATATGAAGAGGTAATAAGAAAATAATATTATATTCCTCTCAAAAAAGTTATAAAAGGGGAATGAGAGCTCATTTGTGGAGGCTTTTTTATTTTGATATTGTGATTTTTTCGGATTGAACCTAAGAGTTCTTCCATTTTCCTTCTTGATGACGAAAACCCTCTTGAAGATGATCAATTTCGGTGGTGAAAGATCCACCCTAGCTGGTGCAAAGTGATTTTACTCAGGAATCACACAGAGCTTCAAGGATTGGGATAGTTTTTAGAGTTTTTGGTTTGAAACTGGATGTTATTATATTTGCAATAATATTGAGATGTTTCTTGAAAAGATTTGATATGTATTGATGATGTATGATGCTGATTTTTCCCTTACAGGCCATTCAACATGCATAAGGGCGATCCATATTTTTGAATGATCCATTGTATAAATCTGATTCAGACTTGTTTGGAGATTATTCTAATTTTCTTGGTGCCTATTTCTATATTGTTTGGATATTGTTTATTGTAGATATGTGATGAGTACGGCAGTCCATATCACTCCAGCCATGGTCGTACCATTTGCATGAGGGTCTTGTTTTGGTTGTGCATTGAATTGGGAAAAAACATTTGTATGAAGTTAGTATTTTATTTGCCCGCGCCTGTGGAATCTGGCACGCCTCATACAGGTCTTAGGCATGCCTTCACCAAGACCCATGCCTCCTTCATATTTCCAACACTCTAACAGATAATCCAATACCTATGAAAAGGTTAAAAGCACTCAGAGGGAAAGAAAATCGCTCTCCAAGAAAGAGGATGATGCGCCATACAAAAAGAGGTGAATTTCATCAAGACTACCATGCCATCAACAAAAGAACAGTCTTTGTGTTAGAAAAATTAATCTTTACTTGGTGCTTAGTTACAGATTATATTTATTTCTTATTAAATGCTTGTATTTTATAAATACAAAGTATTTTTGTTTTATGTGAGTATCCTCACACGTGTGAGGATAACTAACGTCAATATTCATCTTGAAGGAATATTTGATTTATTTAGTTACCTCCTTATGAGGTTTACACGTTGCACTCACCCACATGAAAGGTGGCAAATGGGAGTTGCATGCAGCTCCCCCTCACCTCTATTTATGAGGTGCTCTCTCCTTATTTCTGATTATTCCTCTCATTCTCTCTTCTCGTTCATTTTCTTGAGGAGCTCCTCTCCCTCTTTTTTTGTAATATTGTTCTTTTATGGCTTCATGCCATCTTTCATAATTTATGGGGTTTTTCATTTGCTTTTTCCCCCTTCAAAATCTCGTCTCCATTGTTCTTTTAGTGCATGCTTGCAGATTTGCTTTTAAATAATGATAAATTCATTTTATTTTATTAACTCATAATCTTAATTAGTTGTTTCCTGGTTTTTATTTTTCTATCATGGTATCAAAGCCATGCAAATAATATTTTTGTGAGTTGTATTTTTTAGCAGCATTCACATGTGGAGTTCATTGCAAATTTGAGAGAAGAAGGATTTTTTTTTTTTGTTTTCTGTGTGCAGGAATAAAGGTTTTAAACCCTATATTTCATTTCATGTTCATTTTGTTTTACCCTTTTAAATGCATTTTTTTTGCAGCAAGAGTTTATAGGAAGAAATCAAATTTTTATTTTCTTTTTAGATTTGTGTGAAATCACAATCTAGCTTCTAGTTTTATTAGTTTTTTAAAAAAATTATAGTTATTTTTAGGGCCAAGCCCTGATTGCATAAATCTAGTTTTTTTTCATCTAACCCCTTTCCATGTATATATATATAAATTTGGTTTCTAAAAAATATAAATCATTCTCGTTAATAGCCCTGTGAAAGGTTTTCTTTAAAAAAAGTTGTGTTTTAATTTTTTTTTAAAGATCTGTATTTTTTCCAAATCTTTGTTCAAAATTTTTTTGGGACCAAGCCCTGTTGAAAACAGAATCTCATTATAAACCTACTTTTTGGTTTTAAAAAATTAATAATATTTCTTTCTCTTTATTTAAATTTTTTTCCAGATCTAAATCATCTTACAAATTACTTTTGTGTGCTGGAAAAAGTTGCCGAAATAACTATTTAAGTTCTGTGCATCTTTTTAAAAAAATTCATATCATATTTTCAGTTTAAAAAATATATATATAGGGCTTTGTGGTGATGTAAAAATTCCTCCAATTCTCTTTCAAAAATTAATCTATATCAGTTTCAATCTTTTGTTTCAAATCTATCAAATTTTTTAAAAATATTAGTTTTCTTTTACTGCTTTAGCTCTACTTCAAATTTAAATCTGTGTTCTATATTTCTAAGTTTTCAAAATCACATCTTTTTTTTTTTTTAATTTATAGCCTTTTTCCTTCATGTTGCATGTTTATCTAATCAAAACCTTAAAAACATTTTTTTTATTCAATAGTTTTTTATAAAAAAATTACGTTGTATCAAATAAATCTATTCAATTTTTTCTATACAATAATACAGGGTTTTAAAAAATCACCCTATTTTAAGATGTGAAAAAGATCTGTGTCAAAAACAAATTTCCTGCCCAAGCTATAGCCTTTCAAATTTTGGCCTTTCATGGCCTCTCCCTTGAGCTTCTGCCTGCACTCATCAATCATTTAAAAAAAAAACAAATTAGAGTAAAAATATAAAGAACAATTAGAAAAAGAAATGAGAAGAATTGTGAAAGAAAAGATATAGAATTTTTTTATGATTTTTAGGTGAGATTTAAAATAGTATTTTACTATTTACTTTCACAAATCATATCTCTAGAAAATAACCACTATTCATTATTTTATGTGATGAATTTAAGTTTATTAATTTGTTATATATCTTTAAATTTATATATATATTTTTAGGAACCATATCTCTAAATTTTAGAAAATGGATTCCTTATTTGGTGGATGTGATATCAAATCAGCTCCCTACTAAATCGGGAGGAATGCTTATTTCTTTCATTGGCTAATTTAAGGACATGCTTTAATATTATTTTATTTCACTTAAATAAAGTTGCATTTATATTTTATTATATTTTTTACGCATATTTTAAAAATTTTGCCTTTTATTTAATTAGGCATATTTTTTTAAACATTTGTCTTTTATTTATTTATTGATGCATCATTTTTTTTAAATCCTTTTATTGAGGCATTTGTTTAAACAAATTTTTGTCTCCTATATATGGCCTTTAAAAAAAAATTGTCTTTTCAAGGCATTATTAAACATTTTTTTAACTTGTTGGATGGAGACATTTATTTTTTATTTTTAAATTAGGCAATATTGCAATCTCTTTTTTAAAAAAATATTTGCCTTTTTAATTAGGCAATTTTTCAAAATTTTCAAAAAATTAGGCTTTTTTTCAAACAAAAAAGATTTGGCCTTTTAATCAAGCATTTGTTTTAAAAAAACAATTTTTTGGCATTGAAATAAAAAAATTGCCTTTTAAATAGGCATTTCTTTAAAAAAATTGTTTTTTCTTTTTGAAATTAGGCAATTTTTTTTTTCAAAAATTTAACTTTTTAAAATAATTACACATGTACTTTATTATTGGACTTGATCAACCCAATAATAGTGTACTTGTTTCATTCAATTGTATTTATGAACAAAAGATATTCATGTAGTCTAGAATGCATGAATATCATCTTGCAATATTTTTTAAGTCTATAATATTTAACAATCCATGACTTCATATTATGGAATATGCATGTCAACCCTTGTGACATTATTGAATCATAAAAAAAAAAATTATATTAATTTGTTATAACTTATTAAGGTGGCTTGATTCATGCCCCTTCTCATTCAAATACATCTCTAAGCACTTTCTATCACAATTTGAGTCAAATTATCATTCTCTCTACCTAACCTAAGTTTTGAGCTATCACAATTTTTTCATAAAATTCAAAAATATCTTGAGTTTCCTTCTCAATTACAATTATGTTGTTTTTTGGTAAAGGGAATATGATATTTTATTATGTCTCATTAGTAAAATCTATCTCACATTGTGCCTTATTGATAAATTTGCCTTCTTGATGGATTTATTCCATACATATATATATTTTTTAAATTAAAAACTCATTGGAGCATTTGCCTTCTTGATGGATTTATTCTATCTATTTTTTTTTTACAAATTAAATGTTTTATCAAGTCTCAATGGAGCCTATATATATATATATATATATATATATATATATATATATATATATATATATATATATATATATATATATATTATGCGCTAGACGCATTTGCATAATGTTGCATAGGGAGCCCTATCTATAATGAATCATATATTTTATCAAGTCTCATTGGAGTTTTTGTTTGGCCCCATGGAAAATATTTCCATCCACTTTGATGGTATGCACTTACTTATTTATGATGAACTTAGATCTATTTTCTTAATTGATGGTGATCAAATTCTTAAAAATTTTGATGAAGGCAATATGATTTTTATACTATTTTTAGGACTATTTTCAAAGTCCTCTGATATTTAAAAAGGCAATATGGTTTTTATACCATTTTTCGAACTATTTCAAATTCCTTTGATATTAAATTTTTTTATGAAGGCACTATGGTTTTTAAAACCATCTTCAAGACTATTTTCAAAGTCCTTTGATATTATATTTTTTGACGAATGCACTATGGTTTTTTAAAACCATCCATCTATAGGAATGTTTTTCAAAGTCCTTGATATTGAAACTTAAAATAATGGCACTATAATCTTTAGGACTAATTTTCAAAGTCCATTATTATTAAACTTGATATAAGTTCCCTTTACAATTCAACAAATGATGTAGTGAGAGAAAACCTAGAACTATTATTGCTATGCCTATATATTGGCATTTTATAATTTGGGCTATAAGCCATGATTTGTGCTACAATTTTTACTAGCACTCTTATTCAAGACTTAAGGTTATTTTATCTACATTGGATTACTCTTATATTAGCTATGCTAACTTTTGCCTTCTTGGCTAAATTATGACTCAAATTTGGATTCATTTGATCCACAAACTTTTCTTATGCACTATGCAATTTGTATCTCTTTATATGGTTATACTAATTCAGATTTAGGAGATGATCCCAATCATGGGAAATCCATTTGTGGTTATAGTTTCCTTGATGAAACAGGTTCAATATATTGGCAACACAAGAACCATCAATCCACTTCTCTTGGCTCTAAAGGAGCTCAATATTCAAATTGTTCAAAGGCATCTATACAAGCACTTTGGTTCACAAAAGCATCTATACAATTATTCTCAAGATTACTTGAAGACTTGTCTCTATCTCAAAACAGATTCTTCTCTCTTCTTCAAGCTTCTTTCTCAAGATATATATTCTTCTTCATTGTAAAGGCTTTCATGGCAATTTTGTAAAATGTTGTAATCATCCACAGTTGATGGATTTGTTGTAATCTTCCCCAAGTAAAGCTTAAGGGGGGATGTTAGAAAAATTAATCTTTACTTGGTACTTAGGTAAAGATTATATTTATTTCTTATTAAATACTCGTATTTTATAAATACAAAATATTTTTGTTTTATGTGAGTATCCTCACACGTGTGAGGATAACTCACGTCAATATTCATCTTGAAGGAATATTTGATTTATTTAGTTACCTCCTTATGAGGTCTACACGTTGCACTCACCCACATGAAAGGTGGCAAATGAGAGTTGCATGCAACTCCCCCTCTCACCTCTATTTATGAGGTGCTCTCTCCTTATTTCTGATTATTCCTCTCATTCTCTCTTCTCGTTCATTTTCTTGAGGAGCTCCTCTCCCTCTTTTTCTGTAATATTTTTCTTTTATGGCTTCATGCCATCTTTCATAATTTATGGGGGTTTTTTCTTTGCTTTTTCCCCCTTCAAAATCTCGTCTCCATTGTTATTTTGGTGCATGCTTGCAGATTTACTTTTAAATAATGATAAATTCATTTTATTTTATTTATTTAACTCACAATCTTAATTAGTTGTTTCCTGGTTTTTATTTTTCTATCACTTTGGGCACCTATCAAAGGCTCCTCATGCGCTTGTCAATGGTTGGAAAATGGACTTCATATTAAAAAACACCTCAGATGCACTCCAAAGGCGTCAACACAGAGATTAGAGCAATAAAATAGAAAGAGATGTGTTATATCACATCTATGCACCCATACAAACCAAAAGGCACCTTCAATCTTCTGCAAATACGCTCCAATCAAAGAGATTCATACATCAAGAAAACTCACACAAAGGGAGAAAAGGAAGCAATGTTCCAGTGCTTTCCCTCGTGCCATCCAAGCGCAAGTCAAAACAAAAGAAGATTTGGATCATCAAATTGCCCCAACCAAAATGGAACGCACCATCTAGAGGAGTGGGCACCTCATATAAAGCGCAAATATGCCTAATGAAATCCAAGGCGCCATTTCAAAGGAAAACTCAGGAACTTTAAATCAAAGTTCAAAGCACTTGATCTGAGGCGTAAATAAAAACAAAAGACTCAAATCCAAGCACCAGCAAGGATGGAGATATGTTCGTTCTTTTTAAATGAAGAGAGATATATATATGTGTGGACACTAGGAATCTAGCGCGCCACAGAGAGCAAGTTTAAAGTTTAAAGGTGTTCATCAGTGTAATAACGTACAACTTTGACATCAAACATAGCAAGACAAAGGAGATTCTTCACGCCATTTCAAAACCCTGAAAGCGCTTTTACAAAACACAAAGCCGCACCTTCAGTAAGGAAAACCACCTCAAATATCTTTGTCGTGCACCTAAGTTCAAGAAGCTCGTGCTCATACCAAAATGAAGGCACTTTCAAACACCTTTCATGCATCAATTTGACGAAGAAAAACCATGCTCCAAACAAAGAAAACACGCTCTCCTACACTTAGATGCGCATGTACTTGGTTGTGTCTTCATTTGCAACTTCAGTTTAAACTCCTTAAGCTCGCTGACCCAACTTAAAGACACAGACGCCTCCCTCCATGTGGAAGACATGCCTACCAAAACAAAAGATGATATTTTTAAAGCTTACATGTTTTGATCATTAGTTGAACTAGTGATTGCATGCTTTTATTTTCAGTTTCAAGTGGAGCAGATATTTGTAATAAGTTTGCATGATTATGCAAGCACCAATCAACTAGGGTAGCAGTTCAGTTATTTATTTTATTTTATTCTCATGCATTTGCTTTGTGAGGGTATAAATAAGTGCTTTTGCACAAGCACGAGGGATGGAGATTTGAGAATTCATGATTCATTATTAGTTAGCTTTTTCAGAGCTTTTAGGAGTAAGTTTTTTCAGCAATTAACTTTTTCAATATTCAATGTTCAAGTGTTCAAAATTCAGTGTTATACTTTGATCAATCAATGAAAATGGCAATTCTCACGCCTTCATTATGCTGGAGTTGTTAGTTACTTGGTGTTCAAATTGTGATTCTGTTGTTCGTTTGATAACATCTATTATGCCTACTTTTGCTAATAAATGCTTATTGAAACGTATCATCATATGTGCCCAAGGATAAGTCGTTTAATGAATTTGCAAACTTTGTGTTGTAAATAAAGTTGAATATACGAGTTGAGGCTTTGTCCCGTCGTGTATTCGTTTTAGTCTTGGCATTCATGTTTTAAGTGTTAATCAATCTCATTTGTCTGGATTTAGCTGAATAGTGCAAGTGTGAAGTTTAGATTTTTCATTCCATTCAAAGACACTATTCTTGCATCAAGGTTGAAAGTGCATTTCTGCCTTTCTCTTCAGCAAACCCAAAAAGATTGTACAGTTTTAGATCAGTTTTACTTTACAGGGAGCTTCCCCTTCAAATTTGAAGCGTGATTCTACCACATATTTGTCTGTTTTCTTTTTGCATTGAAAGGTGCGAAATAAAACGCTAACACTAGCAAAGCTCTAAGTATGTCAAAAAGTCTTATCATCTTTCAATATATATTATGCTTAGCCTAGTTGTTTGGGAGCACCCATGTTGAGGAAATTTAGAGAATAGTCAAAAACTTTTTGTGGTCAAATGGAAAAGGAAGCAAGTTGAATGATATTGTCTTTCCAAGAATTTAGGGGGTATGAATTTGAAAGACCTCAAGATGCAACATATTACTTTGGCTGTAAAGTGAATCCTTAAGGCTCTCGAGGGTTCACAACCTTAGAAAATATTAATCATATTTAGCATTTGCTTGGCCACTCCTAGAAAGAATAAGGGGAGAAAAAGATTTTACCCTCATGATATCTTGTTTGGGAAATTCTCTATCAAGACAACTAGCTCAACAGTTTCCTACAGTATATAGAAGCTTGGGAGTCTTTGAAACATTTCATTGGTGGGCATGATATTTTTTCTAGGGTGTAGGATACTTGTCAATTACAAATCCATATGATGGAGTCTAGCATGTACTAACAAACCTTTAGCCCTTACTAGTTGTTCTACTAAAGGGTGTAAGAATTTTGGTAATATTTTTGTCAATGGTAACTTGATCTCATGGAATGAAGTCCAAACAAAATTTCAAATTTTTGCTACACATACGAAAACATACTCTATTCTTAAAAAGCACTATATAATGTTAAATTCCCTATTCAACTTAGCATCAACATAGAAATTCTAAACAAATTCAAAAAGAGAAATGGTGCACCTCTGTCGATGGCTAAGATATATAATCTTTTGACTAACACCCATGAAGTTTTTGATATGCTAAATCTTATGAAGAATTCCTTTGTCTAATAATGACTAGAAATATATCATAGGTCATATATGGTCCCCTAGGCTTGAGCCTAAAAAGTCCTATTTTAGGTGGCTTCTAATCTTGAAAAATAAAATGTTGTGGGCTTTGTTTTGAAAGATGTTGGAGTTAGTCCATATGTCTGCCAAATGTGTAACACTAATGAGTCTATTGAACATCTCTTTTTCAATTTGCAGAGAACATTTGGTCTATGTTTTTAAGCAATAAAAATGGGTGAAATGATAAAAATGGCATTACTCAATGTGAAGTCTTGTTTGGTTTTGTTGAATGTTTTGATAAAGAACCTTTCAATTGATATTTTGTGGCACCTATGGAGAGCTAGAAATGATGAAGTGTTTCAGAAGGTTCCTTATGGACTCTTGTAGTGAGTTCACCTTTGCCTCTATTGTTTTGTAGGTTACTTTCACAATGAAGATCGCCAAGTGTAAATTCTATGGTCTACTTGATGGTGGCAGAGTTATGTTACACAAATTGATATAGTGTATGCCAAGTGGTGGCCAGACATCGAGAGAAATGGTGGAAGGCCTAATGAAGAAAGTGAGAACAATAAGTATTCTAAAGAGTATGAGCATATACATAGGTATGACAACACTATATTTATTGTTGATCTCCATGGGAATGTCTACACTAGCAGTCAAGATATCCCTTGGCCTATTAATGCAATCAATCATGTTCTAAACAATTTCGTTCTAGCTGCCCCAGATGTTGTTGAGGATTCGAAGAAGGGTTCTATTACATAATACTTGTAATAGTGGACTTGTATAATTTTTGGTTGCTTTGTATTGATACTCTAATGAAGTGTAAACTGTAATGATATCTCTAATCTTAGTAGCTTAATAGTGGTTTTGTTTCTACCCTGAGTGTCATTTTTTAACCATGGCCCTAGTTGTTCCTACTTTTTGATTATATTTTGTATTAGCTAGTATTAGCAGACTCTCATGGCCTCAAAGGCTTATATTGTGTAACTTGTTTTCGTTGACTATTATGAAATATAATATATATTATATATATACTAAGTTACTAATCCTGGTACTGCTTCGGGTTTGGGTTAGTGCATTCGGCCAAAAACAAATTGGGGTTGGACTTGTTTTGGTTTTGTCAATACAAAAATGTAATATGCACACCCAATTTTTTTTATTTTTCATTATGAGGAATGCAAATGCAATGTCCTAACACGTTCTAATCACCGAGATCCCAGTGTGGGTACGGTGAGAGCATACAGTGCTTTGGACCACACACAACTACTCTAATAAATGTAATCACTAAATGTTCCACAATGGCACACAAGGCGGCAAGCCATCCTTATTTTCACTTCTTCAGTGGAATCTTCCAATGCATTACAATATGAACACACAAGGCGGTTGGGCTGTCCTTATCTGTGCTTATTTAGTGGAGTGTGTTGAATGCAGTTACAGAATGAGCACACAAGGCAACTGAGTCAACCTTATCAACACTTATTCAATGGATTGTGCATATATGCAAAGCCACTAGCAGAATGTCTAAGCGGATTCAAACCAAAATGGTTAATAGCATTCAACTTGTTCAATGCCAAATGGGCCAAAGTTAAATGCTATACCAACTGGCGGTAAACCATCCAATGTTTCAATATGTAAAATGCATACAATAAGATTCCTCTGGCGGTACTACCTTCCGGGTTTACAAGACAAGTATGTAATACACTATAACATGTCAAAAATTAAGGAAATCAGCATCAAACTAGTATATTAATATTCTGATATAAGAAATCATACTGCTTCAACATTCATATCAGACCAAAAAATATCAAGGAATCATAGAGTAAACATGCTATTAATAAACAATAACTGAGAAACATGAAGTATACCATTAAAGGATGTTGAAGGAGTGAAATTCAAACTCATACATTACTGAAAACTCACTGAAATCACTGCATACTCAGGTTTGAACTGAACTGTCATGCTAAAAGCCATTAACCCCAAACTATACATCCAGCAAGAAGACCATCCACACTCAAAATTCCATCCCAAATCTGTACGGCCTGTTATTACTCCTCAAAATCACCGAAGATCATCACCAGAGAAGCTACAAAATTGGATCAAACCTCTTACGTGCCTGTACTAGCAGGTACGGCTCAGCAAAAAGAACGACTTGCTTCATCAAATCGTAGACACCCTCCCAGAAGTTGATAAAACAGCCAAAGTCCAAAAAAAATTTGGATGCTTCTAATAAGCATTAGGATTAGCAGCCCCCACCACTATCACTACAGACAAAACAAGGAGCAGCAAATTTCTTTAAATGTTCTCACGTCCTTTTCTTCAAATACATGTACAATCAACGCCAATATAGGAGTTGGTACGGAACCAAAGGAAAACCACAATTTGTTCTTTTAAACGCCTTCTTCCAAAATGTACGGCGCCAATAGAAATATTAACATCCTCAGATAATTTCAAACACCCAGCTCTCATGTAATATAAAGGTACGACATTTTCCTTATAGAGGTATGGCTTGGGCAAATTGGTACGACCTCCTTGCCTTCATACAATCACCTACATAAAATGATCCAACTTCCACAAACAACTCAATCAACAATCCATAAATTAGCAAACTCAGAAAAGACTTAAGAAAAGAATAACTGTAACATTTTAGAACACATCAAAATTCACCATTATCAACAACTTGTCAAAACTCCACACAAATAAATCTGGCACAAAATCGTTCAACACAATGGCAACCTAAAAATGAAATTGCTCCAATTCCTTCTGCATCCAACATAATGGTGATTTTTGGGTGAAATCACATTGTCCAACTAGGAGGGTTTTCATCCCTGAAACTGGTATTTCAAGAGGGTTTTCGTCCTCAAGAAATATTGAGAAGAACATAAGTTTTCACTCAAATGCAAATAACAAACAATATCCAGTCTAAACACCCTCCTTTTCTAACTTTTTTGAGGGAAATAAAATACTATTTTCTCTTTTTCCTCCATATTCACCTCAAAATATAAAATAATTCACTTCATGTATGCAAAAGTCCCCTTTACGGCCCTTGCGCCTAACACAACTTATTTGCACAACTTAAGGTTCCTTTTTATTAAATAATTAAATATAAGTTGCTTTTTTAATCGTTTCACCTTTCGGCAACTTTAGTATTTAACTATTTAATAATTTAATTGTTTTCGCACAACTGATGTTGCGGAAACTATTAAAATGACTTCAAATATGGATTTTGACCATACCATAATTTCCCTTAGCTCTCGGGATGATGAACTGTATACATATTGATGCTTTCCAAAAATAGTAGTCTCCTCCAAGAAGTTTGGAATGCACTTAGAAAGTCGGAATTGCATCCAAAAAGTGTCATTGAGCTTATCTTGGTCTCCTGAACTTACTACCACTGTATGAATCTCAGCATGATCAACGCAACGCTCTCCAAGAAAGTTGGAGTTTTCCCATGAAGTTGGAAATGCCCCAAAAAGAGACATTACAAAAACATATAAAAATCATAAATATATATATTTACAGCTTAAAATTAAGAATATGAGACGTAATATACATATTTCCTAATATTTTTGATGTATAGTAATATTTATAAGCCTTATACAATATTAATAAAGTTAATATATAATAATAATAATAAAATTATAAAGTTAATATTAATAAATATTATAATTTTATATATGAAATTTATTAATATATTAATAATATTATAGTATATTATATTATAAATACTATTAATCACAGTATGTTATAGTATATTATATTATAAATATTATTAATTAACATTATTTGTGTCTATATTTCTCCCGAATTCATTAACATACCCTGATAAAATTGCTCACTTTTATAATGTTAATTTGGTTTGCATTTCTTTTGCCTGTCTTGCACACTTCATGGATATGAAAACCACGATATACACAAGGTTCGGCACAAGGTCCTAAAGTCTAGTATTGAAAAGTAAATAAGGCATTTCTGGTCATATTGAAGGTCATGACAATGTGATATATTCTTCACAGATATGGAGATTTTTAAAAAAAATTGAAGGCGATATACACAAGTTCAATGCAAGGCACACAATTTTCTATCGGGTTCACATTGGTTCATATGAGACAAACCCATTGTCGTCCATGTGCGCTCAAATAGAGCCCCTGAACAAATCGGCCCCAAATCCGGACTAGGTATATATATACATATAAATGCTATGCCTTTAAGCATCATCATTATAAAGAGTTGTTCAATTCTATCATAGGCCTTCTCAAACCCCAGCAAGGCCATACAAATATTTTGCCCAATCCTCCTAGCCCAAACTATCCCTTCTAGCTAGCAATGAGGTTCTCTAAAATATATCTCCCATTAACAAAGCTTGTTTGTGTGATGGAGATAATTTTAAGGAGAATATTTTTTAGGCTTATAGACTTGCCATTATTTTATTGTACACATTCAAAAGAGTTATTAGTCATCAATTCTTCACCAAGGCTCTATCACCCTCTTTAAGAAGCAATTTGATAACCCCTTTGTTGATCTCATTACCTGAACTTTAAAGTACCCACATTGATTACTTCCTTACATACTTTCAGAAGATCTGAAACAATCTAGTTAATATTAGATTTATAAAATTCAATAGGAAGCCTATCCCATCCAAATGCTTTCTCATTCTTGAAAATTTTAATTACCATGCAGATCTAGTTTGTAAATTCTTTGTCAAGGTCCTAGGCATCATCACTATCTACTTTCTTTAGAATTATTCTCCTAGAAAGGTCTGTAGCCTCTAAACTTTCTTTACTACATTCAAATAATAACCATCTTACAGAAGTTCATGAAAACAAATATTATATCCCTAGGTCTTCATTCAATTTTCCATCAATGTCAATAGGGCTTATCTTCTGTTTAGCAAATTTAGCTTTCAGGTTATTAAAAATAGATTTGGTACCTTGATCACTCTCTTTGATCCAATTCATTTTGGCTCTCATTTTAGTCCCCTGTGCAATGAAATTCTGCTGACATCTCTATCTGTGTTTTGTCTCTGCCAACTTATTTTGAAGCTCAGAATTGTTGGAGTTTTTTGAACAATTCTTTCACACTCAGCCATTCTTTCTTCATATTCCTTGACAACCCTCCTATCAAGAGCTTTTTTCTTTCTAATTATATACTTACAAAGGTTTCCAACATTTAGTCAAATTCCCCTAGAAACGTAACTTATTAACTAGCACCTCAACTAGGTGATGGTCAGATATGGTTGAGGGGAGCACCTTAACAGAGTTGTTTTATCTTCACTACAACATGAAATACATGCTTATTCATGTGAAATCTGTCTAATCTAGAATACAACATTTAATATCCCTTCTAGTTATTGCAATTTACACCAAGTGAACCAAATGTTTTTGTTATCTTTCTGTTTTTTTTTCAGTGGGGTCTAAAAGATTGAGGAACCTCTTATATTTGGACCAGAACATAAGCTTATTATGTTTCCATGTTAGTGTTTTGCCTCCTAATTTGTCCTCCTTGTGTTTCACCATGTTAAAGTCTGCCTATTAACCAGGGAATATAGGCATATTAGTTGTCATCCATTTACATAAGTCACTCCTCTATATAAATCATTAAATGCATATAGAGAAGTACTACCAAATTTCTTATAATTAATTTCAGTCAATATCTATACAATTCTATTACAAGGAGAGCACCCTAAATCAGTGATGTGGGGGGCAATTTATTACCTCCCAGAATTGCAACCCCTCTCTTCCCTTTATCATGGTTGGAGGAAAAAAAAAAATCCATGCAAATTTCAAATAACAATCTAAATCAAAACCAATGGTTTTAACTTCCTGAAGCAGTAGAAAATCTAATCCATTTTTTGAATTACAAAATGATCTTAGAACATATTCCTTGTTAGGGCCTCTAGGCCCCTAACATTCCAACTTATACAGTTTATTTTCATTTGAGGGTTGGTGAAGGTGAGGTCTTTTTTCCCTTATATAGCCTCTCAAAACAACTTGGGATCTTTTCCCCTTTTCCTTTTCTCTTTAATTTATGAATAACAAGAGACAGTTCAACTGGTTTTCTTTTATCGAGATCTTCCACTATTTCACTAATAGGCTTGTCTCTTTTTTCCTTTTCTCCTATGTCTTTTTCAAGACTAGGATCTTACTCCCCATATCTTCCAAAAGGATTATAACAGAGGCTTTGTGTCTCTTTACTCCTCCCACAAATACCATATGGCTTGGTTCAAACTGCTTGACAGGACCAATTTCCCACATTATCTAGGTGATTTAGCAGTCCTAAAGTTCTATTCCAATCACCTTATTGTCCACCTCATTTGACACAATCAAGGAATTAATCCCATTATTTTCCACCCCCCTACTTTTTTTTTCATATGGGCAGCAAGGATGATAGTATATTCTACAGAGACTTCTTTTTGCATATGCTTTCCTCCATTTCAATCAATTCTTCTGAATTCTTTACTCTCTCGCCAGATTCATGAACATTAACTGCATTTTCCTTAGACTTAGGGGGACCTTGTCATTTATAGAGTTATTGAGTTTTTTTACAATTTTTGGGCAGTCTTTCCTTCGATGGCCATCACATTTGCAAAGAAAACAAATATTTAACCCTCCTAACTAGCAGACTTCACATTGGATAACCCTATTCTCAAACTGGAAGCATAAAACCTCAAGGATGGGATTTTCAAGGTTAATAGCTAAAAAGACTCTAGTGTTCATATGAGACAAAGTAGACCTAGTATCATCAACCTGCAATACATCACCAAAGGTTTTCAGGGCATTAGGTATTAGGTCCCAAAGTTGAGAAGGTATATTTTTTATTTCTACCCACCTTGGAACCAACCTCACAAGGAATGAGTTTTGGATTCCAAGACAAAACTCTAACGACCAGCTTCCCTATATTCTAGAAGGCTTTATCTAGCACCATTGAACTATTCTACAAAAAGACACATAAATACCCATTTACTTACCCCATACATTAGCCACCTAGACAGCGAAGCATTCTTATCCAAACACACAAAGAAAATAGCAATGCTTTTAAGTCTTCCTTCCTCTTTTCTAAGTACTTCCATGGCTGGATTAAGTTTAATACAAGCATTTTGGGGTAAGAGTGTTCCTTACCACATTTAGTTCTTCCACTGATGATACTACTTCCCTTGAAGATGTCGTCGATATATCTTCCATAACAATAGCTTGCTACAAACTTAGCTGCCTTAGGGACAAAAGTTGCTTCGTAAGCCCACAAAACACTCCTATACAATTTATTTCCACCATGTAAAGTGTTACTATCCTCTTTCTTGCTATCACCATTAATATTAATGTGACTGCAACTTATTACCAGTATCATCACTTGGCATCAACTTTCCAAATTTTTCTATACTAGTACTTCACACCATATAGCTTGCACCATGATATTTTTTATATGCTGTTAAGTTTCTATTAATTTGCCACGAATGCCTAAGGCGATTGAAGTGGGAGTTGGTATTGCCAATGCCACCATCACTGTCACCATTGGCACTTTGGATATTACACAAATAAACGCATATGCACTGCTGGCACAAGAGGTAATACCCCACCAACACACACTTGACAAACAAAAAACAAACAATTCAAATTTTTAAAACTATGGCAATTTTACCCATTGACATTAATCAAACACAAGCATGCCAAGAACATCCACCACAAGCCAAGCAAAATCAGAACAAATTGACATTAAAGGCACTAAGGAGAGTTGTAAAATGAAAAGTGTTGAGCGATGAAAAGAACTAATCAAATTCAATCACAAAAGAAAGCAAAGCTCTAGGATCAGGATGACTATTTGTCTTCCTTGCCAAGCTCTAGAGCACCACCTTCACCTCTATCCTATTGTAAGGACTTTCTAAAAACAAAGAAGAAAATAAATAAAAAGATTTCAAGAATTATGATATTCTTGTCTTCAAATGTGTAGCCCTCATCATTTAGACAAATCAGATTCTCCAGCTTCACCATTAGTTCTCTGAAGTAAAAAGATTTGGTCAAAAATAATGGGGATTTGATGTCGAAGAAAACATAGTGATAAAATTATGAAAAATGGCATGTGTCATGAAACTTTGCGTGCTCTAAAAAGCCTTAATTTGGGCTTGGTGGTAGAGACTTTTCTCAGGGTGCTGCCCTTGACCTTGTTTGGGGCTCTACCTCCAAATCCCCACCATCGTTCTAGCTTTAAAAAGCAAAAAATAAAAATTGTTTTAGAATATATATATATATATGCTTTGGTTAACTCAGGTTTTTAGCGTGGTCTAAGCCCAAAGAGACCACTTATGGGTGATCTCTTCCCATTGGCTTTATCGTCGAGACAACTACAGGGAGGTCTCCATCCCCAAGGCCTTATCACCTGTTCAAACCCATGAGCACGACGACCCAACGAAGGCACACAGCTTGCGAGCCCACCAGCCCAATGAAAACACGTAACCTGCAAGCACGGCAGCCCAGCGACAACCCATGGCTTGCAAGCTCAACGGCCTAGCAGGGGTTCGAACCTTGGTGGCCATCACAACAACCATGTGAACTAACCACCACACTGCACCCCTAAGGGCTTATAAATATAATGTGGGGACACTAGGGATGGGTTTCAGCTAAGTTGTTCGGTTCCCCAGGAACAATCCCCGTACTGGTATGGGTTTGGTACGGGTCCAGGTCCTGGGCCGATTCCTACCTGGGTTTGCCCAGGGTGCCCGAGGGTACCCTGGGCGAACCTGGACATAACTTGGGCAAACAAAAAAGACACTTAAAAACAAAATTTCACCCTAAAGTGAGGGTATAACTACTCTTTTTACTCATTTGACAAACACAAAAGAGCAAAACAACATTTTTTTCCTCCAAGATGCCATTGTTGGGTTTTGAAGGTTTCTTCATTTTTCTTCAAAGGTGAGGGCTATTGGAGAGTTAAATCTACATCAACAGGGGAGGAATAGCTGCACAAAGAAGATTTAACCATCAAAAGTGAGTGAATCTTCCATTTTTTTCAAGTCTTGAATAAATTTTTTCAAGATTTTCAATATTTTCAAGTTTTTTTTCTCCAAAATTTTGAGTATATTTTAGAACTCTTTTATGCATAATAAGGGGTTATAATGCCGATTTATTTTTAGTTTTCAAGTTATAGGGTTGTAAATTTGTAATGTTTTCTTTGTAGGTTCATATAGAATGGCTGGTAGTTCCGGTTTAGTTGCCCAAAATGCAAAGAGTTCATTTAAAATTGATGGAGCATCACCTCTTTGGCGACATACAATAATGATTGAACAACTTCCGGGTGGTGAGGGGTATCGTTGTTGTTGTAGCCAATGTAAAATTGAGTACAAGAGCTCATATAGTAGAGTGAAAGCTCACTTCTGCACTATTCCCAACTTGGGAATAAAAGCTTGTCCTAGTCCCAATAAAAAAGGGTTGTCAAAGAAACAAATAATGGGCTACATTAAAGAACAAGAAGATGCCGACATGGTGAGCAATAGATCAAAGGAAAAAGCACATCCTCTTGCCAACAAAAGTGTAACGAAACCTCCTAGTGGCTTATCACAACTGGCTGGCCCACATCCTTTCATGCCATTGTAATCATCTTCCCTAGCAGAGAATGTTTCACGTAAAAAAGGCCCATTGGAAAGGGCCTTCAACAATGAAGTGAGGGAGATTGTAGATCAGAGCATTGCTCGTTGCATTTATGGCAATGGACTTCCTTTTAACCTTGTTAGATCACCATATTGGCAAGATATGGTAACAGCCACTGCCAATGCACTTGCTAGTTATGTTAGTCCTGGATATGAAAAGGTGTGAACCACCTTATTGGCGAAGGAGAAAGCTTAAGTAGAGGCATCATTGAGAGCAATCAAGGATACATGGCCCGAAACAGGTGTGTCCATCATCTCTGATGGATGGAAAGACCACTAATCAACGTCATTGTAGTGTCCCCTAAAGGGGCAATGTTTTTGAAGGCAGTAGATTGTGAAGGGCAAGTGAAAGATGTAACTTTCATTTCCAACATCCTCATAGAATCCATTGAAATGGTGGGCTCTAAAAATGTTGTCCAAGTCATAACAGACAATGCTCAAAATTGTAGGGCACCTGGCAATATAGTGGAGGTTAGGTATGGGCATATTTTTTGGACACCATGTGTTGTCCACTCATTCAATTTGATATTGCAAAAGATTGGCACAGAGATTGAGTGGGTCAAAAAAATCTACACAGAAGCTAAGGAGATTCAAATGTTTGTGACTAATCATCATATGTCACAAGCCATCTTCAGGACCTTCTTCACATTGGAGTTGTTGAAGGTAATTTTATTTTTATTTTTTACTTTTAGCATATTTAATATTTTAAAATTTTTGCTAAGTTGCTACTTTTTATTATTTAAATTTAAATTTATTTATTTTACATGATGCTAGGTTACTGAAACTCGTTTCGCATCACACACAATAGTCTTGAGACGACTTGTGAAGGTGAAAGTAGCATTGAGAGCCATGGTCATCGACACTCTTTGGAGTGTATGGAGGCAATCACAAATAGAGAAAGCCTAAAAAATCAAAGCATTGATCCTTGATGATGAGTGGTGGGCTCGTGTGCAATATGTTTTGGATTTCACCGAGCCCATCATGAGTATGATTAGGTATCCAGATATAGATCAACCATGCTTGGGTGAGATTTATGATGGCATGGACTCCATGGTTGAAAAAATAAGGACCATAATAGAAGCCAAGGAGCAAGACCCCACAAAAGCATTTTTTAAAAGAGTGCAAAGGATCATTTTTTGGCGTTGGAACAAGATGACCACACCCTTGCATCTCTTAGCATTTGCTTCGTCTCCAAAGTATTATAGCATAGAGATACTTTCCCTACCGAGGAGGGTGGCACCATATAGAGATAAAGAGGTTGTTGTTGGGTACAAAACTGCATTCGAAAGACTATTTCCAGATGGAGATTTAGAGAGAATTGTCTCATGTGAGTTTGGCGAGTTCATATTGTCAAAGAATCAAGATGCTTTCGCTCTTCGAGACAAGTACAAGAAAGATGCTCCTAAATGGTGGTACCTACATGGCCAAGACTATTTTCACTTTCAACCTCTTGCAATAAAATTCTATCTCAAGTATACATCTTTTTATTTTTTTAAATTAACTTCCTCATTTTTCTTTCCCTACTATATATTAATTTATAATTTATGTTTTATAATTTTTATAATTTTATAATTTCATAATTGTAAATGTTGTAAGTTTGTAACTTGTAAGTTGTATGGTATGCAAATTTAACAGGTTGCAAGTTCATCTTCAGCTGAGCGGAATTGGAGTACATACTCCTTTATCCACTCAATTAAACGAAACTGATTGGGTGCAAAAAGGGCTATGGATTTGGTCTTTGTGCACTCCAACTTGTGTCTCTTGTCACATAAGAACCTAATTACAATGAGGGGTGACAAGAAATTGGGATCTAACTCCTGAGTGTGCCGATTTAGATGCTACTGCTACACAGCTTGCAGAAGTCTCTATCGATGAGGACCATGAGACAACTACACATGACACAGACATGGCTAGTGGGAGTGGTGTTCCAGCTGATTGTGGTTCAAATGAAGTTGAACCAAATGTTGACTATAATGCTTTTGATGAAGACCCATATGATGCTTATTGAACAATGAATCAGAATATTGATTAATTTTCATTTTGTATTGACATTTGACTCTTTGAGAAATCACTAAATTATGAATTTCAATTCATGAGTATTTACTATTTTCCTTATTGCAAGTTATGAGGTATTTAGATATGTTATTATTTTGTTTATTGGCAATTACGAGTATTATTGTTTTTAAGTTTTAGTCTCAAAGTTCTAAATATATATATGTTGTCGTACCGTACCTCAGCGAAAAAAATTTGTCGTATCCACGTACCCGAACCTCATATCCATACCCGAACCCATACCAGGACCGACAACTTAGGGAACCCATCCTTGGCATCCCCCCATCTCCCATCCACGAAATTCCATGTAACAATGTCAATATATTATATTATTATGGATAAATTGTTGAAGGCACAAGACAACTGAGAGGGGGGGGTGAATCAATTGTATCAAACCTTTAACTCTTCTTAAACAAAAATCACATTCACATTCACTTACTTTAACCTCTTTATCTATTATGAAGATTAAACATGACCAGAAACAAAACTTAAACACATCAACACCATACACACATGAACACCAGATTTTTACGTGGAATACCCTAAAAGGGAAAAACCACGGTGAGTGTTAGCTCACAATATAATATAGTAACTGTTATCATATTTTGCCTTCCTGGCCAAATAGCATAAGAATCTTCAAATTTGGTGTTTTCCTTCCCTATCAAGCAAGCCAATTGTTCAAACCCTTCAAACTCTTAAGGTTTCCATTGTTTTCCCCTTAAACCCTAAGGTTCTACGGTCAGATCATGCCCTTGTTCTAATTCATCGTTGATTGTCTATCCTAGGTCGCTGGTCACTTAAGTTATAACTCTGAGTCCTTTATGTCGTTAAGTGCTCAACCCCACATCCTAAGGTTACCTTCTGCCACCCGTCGACTTCATTCCCTTAAGACCTAAGTCTTTCGGGGCCCGCAGTGCCACATGGCAGTATTTCGCAAGCTCGCAGACCACCTGAGATAATGTCACTTCCCTTCCGCGGGGCTGCGAGAGGAGGACAGCTGCAAAGTAAGTTTCGTGGGGCCACAGCTTTGACGATGCAACGACAACGCATAGGTGTAGAAGAATCTTAGTGAAGGGAAAGATCCTCCGCACAGTCGTGAGATCACGACATGTGTCCGACTTCAAAGTAAGAGTAAAGGTATATGAAAGGGGGACACGCGGCAACTTTCGCAGTCGTAGAGCTCAAAGGAAACAAATTTTTGGATGGAGATCCAGGAGCACTATTGTTCCCTGCCACGTGGAAATGTGTCGCAAGCCTAGAGACCATTGAAGGTGATGTCACTTTCCTTCCGCCCGGCTCTGGAATGAAGACACATGTCAAGCATAATGGGGGCCCATGGCCATATGATCGATGATTCCATCGAGTGAAGGAGATCGCGCCAAGTGTCAGATGAAAGAAGGCAGCGTTGAAATCTTTGACTTCATCTACGATCGCGCACTGTTGCAGATGAATCTTGCCCACAAGGAAGATTCTCCATGCAACTGCGAGATGTTAACACACGGTAGGCTCGCGCTCTATCTTCAGTATCTTCGGTGGACCCTTATCTGACAGCGGCTATTAAAAGAAGAAGACTTGCCAGTTCAGATTGTGTCACGTATGCCAAATCTTAGGCCTTAGCGAATAGTAAAAGGTAAGTGTGTGCTAGGGAGCTTGCGGGGCCATCGATCTTTGAACCATTCCTTCATCCAACGATCCCAATTCAAACTCAGGATATTTTGAACTTCCCGGTGGCACCAAGGCATTCAACCGAGTTGGTGAGTTTTGCACAGAATCAAGGGTTCAAGGACTTAAAGTGTTGTAAAAGCTTTGCTCGGGGGTTTTGTTCCATCTGCCATCAACAAGATCCGATCTTCTCAGCTGCCCCTTAACAGATATTCACTGCATTGATTGTTGCAAATCAATGAATCAACTACTCGCATTAAAGGAGAAATATCTCCCAGCCACCTATGGATTCAGATATTTTTCCGCAATAAATTCTTGCAGGCCAACATTCTTTTTGGCGGAGATATTTTCTGACAGAGCCCATGGGGCAATTTATTGTAACCTAATTAGGTCGTTTGGAATTAGATGCTATATATGCATGAATGTAAGATGTAAAAAGGGTTGGAAAATAGTTAGTTTGATACTTCTGTATTCCAAACAGAACTTTCCTCTGCTGTAACTGTGCCTCTTGATCAATACATATGGTGTTTTACTTCTTCATGCTTTTAACTCTGTGTAGTTTTAGAATTGGTCATTGTTTGTGAATGTTTAATTCCTGGCAATCCATTCTTTACCTCTATTAAAATCTTCATGATCTATGTAAGTTTACCAGTTGTATTTCTTTATTTGTGCATCTTAGCTCTGTGAATGTTCTTTATTCGAACCTAGTGTATCACCTCCCTTTACTTTCAGTTTTACCCCCTCTTCCTCTTTTCCTATCAGGTGGATAGATTAGGTTTAGTCTTAGGTTGGCCGAATCTCTCATTCAGCAAAGGAACCAACCTCTCTCTGGAGCTTTGACCTTCCTGTAAGGTCCCACACCTGGAGGTCGTCTCAATGTTTCACTAGATTGTTGGAGCCCTAAAAGCCTTCAACATTGGGTGCAAATCTATGTGACAACAGTTTCTGGCATGCTCAGTGGGACCGCTTGATGAGCTTTATCATCCGTTGAAGGATTTGGTGTGTTTTTCAATGCATCTTGCCATTTACGGTAGTCTTCACAAACACCATGGTCACTCTATAGATCAAATCTGCTGGTGAAAGCAGCCCAAGTGCCTAAAGATCTTCAAGGTTCGAGATTTCGGTGGTACTCCTGGTTTAATGTGCTTTTAGAAGCATTTCAATCACTTGGCTTTCTGGGTCACAGAGCTCAAAGGAAACAAATTTTCGGATGGAGGTCCCAGAACGCTATCATTCCATGCCATGTGGAAATGTGTCGCAAGCCTACGGACCGTTGAAGGTGATGTCACTTTCCTTCCACCTGGCTCCGGAATGAAGACATGTGTCAAGCATATCGGGGGCCCATGGCCATATGATCGATGATTCCATCGGGTGAAGGAGATCGCACTAGGTGTCAGATGAAAGAAGGCAACGTTGAAGATCTTTGACTTCATCTACAGTCGCGCACTGTCGCAGATGAATCCTGCCCGCAAGGAAGATTCTCCACGCGACTGGGAGATGTTAACACGCGGCAGGCTTACGCTCTATCTTCAGTATCTTTGGTGGGCCCTTATCTAACAACAGCTTTTAAAAGAAGACTTGCCCGTTCAGATTGCGCCATGTATACCAAATCTTAGGCCTCAACAAATAGTAAAAGGGAAGTGTGTGCTGCAAAGCTCACGGGGACATCGATCTTTGAACCGTTCCTTCATCCAACGGTCCCACTTCAAACTCAGGATCTTTTCAACTTCCCGGTGGTGCCAAGGCATGATGGAGTCAGTTTGTCATTGATGTCAAAAAGGTGTCCTCAGTTTGTTTGATGTCATCAGGACTTGGTTGATCAGGTTTGGCCTTCAATGTGTTTTCTTATGTTCTTTGGTAAGTGAAGTCACAAGGTGATTTAGGGTTGTCAAGTGTTGACAAATGTTCATCATTCATGTTTGGACAAATGTTCATCATTCATGTGTGCTCATCTATGTTTGGATAGAGTTTGCTTAGAAGTTGTGATTCATTTCATACTTGATGAAGTGCATATCATGTTTGGTTATGCAGTGTAGAGATACATACTTGTTAAAGGATCAGGAGGAACAAAGAGTTCACATCATCCTGTGTAGAGTTTA
This sequence comes from Cunninghamia lanceolata, assembly GCA_027924645.1. Classification (NCBI taxonomy): domain Eukaryota; kingdom Viridiplantae; phylum Streptophyta; class Pinopsida; order Cupressales; family Cupressaceae; genus Cunninghamia; species Cunninghamia lanceolata. Next base: position 9,371,438 of record BSBN01000209.1, read on the forward strand.
TATCATCTTATATGTTATTGATTACATCATCTTGTGTGTTCTTTACAGATGACTTGTAGTGGTAGTGACTTGGTAATTTGATCTCAGGAACCTTCATCATGTTGTCTGACTTTCTCTACAATAAGGATTGGTTTCATTTTGTGTGGCATACTCTATATCAAGGATTGATAGAAGTGATCACAGGAGTTGTCATACCACTGAGTTTACAGATGCATATATCAGTTGGATTTCATGCAAGTTTCTTCAAGGTGATGTCATCAGGTACTATGTGCTCTGATATAAGTTATGATGTGAAAAAATCAAAGGTTTCTCAATTGAATCTCAGTTGAACAATATTTGATGTTATTTGATGTCATAATTATCAGTGATGTGTTGAGGATAGTCTTGTGCTTCAACAAGAGGATGATGACTTGCAAATGCATAGAAGGTAACATTCATGGTAGATAAGTTTGCAGGACTAGATTGATCTATTGATATCTATCATGTCATTTTGGTGTTCATACTGTGTTGATGACAAAAGGTGTTGTGCATTGATCTGAGAAGGTTTTCAAGATGGATTGGTGTTATTCATTATTTGCATGGGTTCATGATATAAGATTGATGTCAAAAATCTATCAACAAGGTTTTATGATACAGGAAGGATTAGGTTGGTACAATGTTGAGAAATTCACAGTGTTATGGAATATGTCAATGATTTTTTTAGTGTGCCACAACTGCAAAGAAATCTAATCATATTTGTTAAGAATGATTTGTCTTTTAAGACATCTATGCTTATATGTTTTGGTAACCCCAAAGTTTATTAATAAATTCTAAAATATTGACTTACTTACAAAAGGGGTGCTTTTGTTCTAATTTGAAATTCACTGGTCGAGCAGGTGAAAGAACTTAAGTTATAATCTTAAGTCATTAAATTCCATAAGGAAACCGGCCCCTTTCCTCCTTATCACCGATGGAGCAAGTCTTCTAAACGGGCGGGCTTTCAATGTTTTTTGAATTTAAAACTATCACCACCAAAAGGTTAAGAGGAGCCCGATGCATTAAGGAATATACTATTTATCTTCCTTAAAAATTTGTGAGGAGTTTAGAAAGTTTTGAAGCCCGAACCAAAGATAAAAAGTTTCTTTTTAAAATTTAGTAATTTCCTTCTAAATTTTTTGGTCGGTTCTTTTTTGTCATAAGGAGATTTTTTTAAAATGAGAAAAATCTTTATGAAGAGTTTTTTTTGAGGATATTGGAAGTAAAGAGATGAACATCAAGATTTTGTTTATTGAGGAGATTTTCTTTTAAGAAAAATTGGTGAATTTTTTTTAAGGATATGAAGGGTCTTATTGAAAAGAATATGAAAGATCATTTTTGCAGAGAAGATGAACAAAATTTTTGTAAGGAAAAGATTTTTGTTAAAGAGAAGAAAAGAAGTTGTTTGAAGAAGATTTTCAAGGAAGAAGTTGAAAAGATTTTTTATTTGCAGGAGATTGTCTTTTGAAGATATTTTTTGGGATGAAGTTTAAGAGTTTGATGATTAAATTTTCTTGCAGGAATATCAAGAGAAAGATAATATTTACAGGGCAGATTGGTGCAAAAATAAGTATGATTTCTAACCCTTATTTTGCAGATTGATTGAAGGCTCATTTTGATATTATTTTGTAGGTGAAGAAAATAATTTTTGTGTGAGATCTTAAAAATGGCAAATGATCAGGAAATTGAAGAGAATTGAAATGAAAAGTCTCAAATATGAAAAGATATTCTTTCATCTCTAAGAGGAAATAATAATGGAAATTTGGTTGAAGAAATTTGCAGATTGAAGGGTTTTGTGAATTAGAAAGGGCAGTTGTATTTTATTTGACAGAAATGAAACATACAGAAGATGAAAGGTGGAAGGACATTCAACTTGTATAAAAATGATTTTCAGGTGCATTAATTAATGACTGGTAAGGCAGAGATGAAACATACAGAGAAAAGTAGTGTTGTTGAGCATATCTGGATGAAGGATTGATTTTGAATAGAATGGCCATTTGACAGACACATGAGAGAGAATAAATGTTCTGTATTGAAACAGAGAAACCCTCTGAATTTGTGTTTTCAGTTTGTTCTGTAATAGGGGTTGGTGCTCCTTGAAGCTGGTGCTTCTAAACAGTATCCAGTGAGGCTTGTAGGTCAGTGAGACCTCAATAGTCAGTGAGACATAATATTCAGCCAGTGAGGCTTTGTAAGATGTTTTCAAAGTTAAGCCAGTGAGGCACTTCATGAGTGGTTTTTCTACCCAGAGAGGGTTTTCCACTCCAGTAATTCTTGTGTTAATAATATGCTTCTATGTGTGTTTTTGCTTCTATGTTAAGATTTATCTCTATGTGGTCCTGCTCATAATTTTCACTATCAAACTTGTACATAGTTTATTGATGACTTTCTCTTTCTGAGTCTTGTAAATCAAAAGTTATAATAAGTTGCAAAAATCTACACAACACTGATTCACCCCCCCTCTCAGTGTTGTCCAAACTCCTACAAGGCATTCAACCGAGTTTGTGAGTTTTGCACATAATCAAGGGTTCGAGGACTTAAAGTGTTGTAAAAGCTTTGCTCAGGGGTTTTGTTCCATCTGCCATCAACAGTATCCGATCTTCTCGGCTGCCCCTTAATAGATATTCACTGCATCGATTGTTGCAGATCAATGAATCAACTACTCGCATTAAAGGAGAAATATCTTCCAGCTACCTATGGATTCAGATATTTTTCTGCAATAAATTCTTGCAAGCCAACATTCCTTTTGGCGGAGATATTTTCTGACAGTGCCCATGGGGCAATTTATTGTAACCTAATTAGGTCGTTTGGAATCAGATGCTATATATGCATGAATGTAAGATGTAAAAGGAGTTGGAAAATAGTTAGTCTGATACTTCTGTATTCCAAACAGAACTTTCCTCTGCTGTAATTGTGCCTCTTGATCAATACATATGGTGTTTTACTTCTTCATGCTTTTAACTCTATGTAGTTTTAGAATTGGTCATTGTTTGTGAATGTTTAATTCTTGGCAATCCATTATTTACCTCTGTTAAAATCTTCATGACCTATGTAAGTTCACCGGCTGTATTTCTTTATTTGTGCATCTTAGCTCTGTGAATGTTCTTTATTCGAACCTGGTGTATCACCTCCCTTTACTTTCAGTTTTACCCCCTCTTCCTCTTTTCCTATCAAGTGGATAGATTAGGTTTAGTCTTAGGTTGGCTGAATCTCTCATTCAGCAAAGGAACCAGTGTCTCTCTGGAGATTCGACCTCCCTGTAGGGTCCCACACCTAGAGGTCGTCTCAATGTTTCACTAGATTGTTGGAGCCCTAATGTAATAATGTAGTAGCAATACCGAATAACAAATGAGGCTCACTACCAAAGGGCTCACTGCCCAAGGACTCACTGTCCAAAGAAATGCTCACTACAAATAGGGCTTACTGCCAGGGTTGGCTCACTGCCGAGGATTGGCTCACTGCTTGGAGGGGTAGCTCACTGCCATGAACTGATATAATAGCATCTACAACATGCATGAGTTCAGTTCCATTGAAGCACAATACAAATCACCTTCGCTACCCTTACAACACACACTCTCATCTACGCATCTTCGCATCCCCCACTCAAACACATGAATTCATTACATATATTTATACCAATCATCAACCTTGGAACATACATCAAGGTCGGAAATACAATATACAATCATTGGAACAATCTCCAAGGTCGACAAGCATACATAATTCAAATTAGGTCTGGACCTAAACAAACTTGCGAAGCAAATGAATTAAGGAAGAACACTTCACGGCTTAGCTCGGACCCAAATACATCTTCACACGTTTCAATATGCTTCTACAATCCACGAAACATATCCGCAAAGAGTGTTAGCATCCAAGTCAGCCTAACTTGTGCAAATACCAAGAATACTTAGACACACGCTTCCAAGAGCTCAATCATTGCTTGCGGATCAAGCACAAGCCTTTACCACGATCTGGAGACATCCACGAACAACATGAAATCACCTGGGAGCTGACAAATCCATCCGCAACAAATCTCACTTGAAGACAACAAATATCACTTGAAGACAAATCACAGAGTGCTCACAACAAACACTGTCGAACTCTGCTAATTAATAACTTTCTTTTCGGAGCACCAAATCACAAATCCTTTGGAATGAAGATAGCTAAGGACCTTATAAACATAAGTCCAGAAGCGCAAGACCAACAACCAAACTGTGGAGCAAAATACTTTCTCCCTGTCACACTGCAAATGCTGCCAGGCACAATCTTCAAACTGGTGAATAGAACTTCTACTGCACAGTGATCCGGACCACCAAATTCTGGATTTAGCATCTTCAAACACTTCTCTAAAACATATCCAAATCTCACACTCCAGTCTTCAACACAGAGGAAATACAGAGCAAAAGCTCAGACAATATCCTGTAAGTCAGAATACATCTTCACAACTCTGTCTTCAGTATGAACCAGATTTTCTCAAAAGCACTTGGAAACTCAATATCAGGAACATATTCTTATCATCTTCAGCACTTATACAACACAATACAAAGCAACTAACTCGTCACAATCAAGTAACAAAACAAGAGCACAGTTGACACTAATGACAACACAAACATGTTCATCAATGACAACACCGGTTAGCACATACTTGCAACAATCTCCCCCTTTGTCATTGATGGAAACATATGATGTGAAAAATTGAACATGTTCCACCATCAAGACACAACTCTGTATCAGAACTCCCTCTTTCTCTTTACACATCTAACCTCTCTCTGATCACTGAATTCCTTTATTTTCTCTGAGTGTTTTACATAAACTCTCTCCCCATTTGACATCAATGGCAAAGGGCAAGACATCTCTTTCCATTGCAGGTAGTTGCACTTGTTCTCAACTGCCCTGAATGCTTCTTTCAGTTTGCAACATTCTTCAGTATCACTACCTGCTCCCCTTGAGAGGTAGACCCCATCATCAGTCCAAAAAAGAATAACTCTTGAACCACACTGGATTGATGCACTTCCTTAGGCATCTAGTTCAACAAAGAAGGGGCAATAACCCCTAACGTCTCCCGCAGATACTCAAATGTGTCCTTAGGAAGAGCTTTGGTGAATATGTCAGCAACCTAATCTTTTGTAGGCACATACTCAAGCTTCACTTCTTTCTCTGCAACCTTCTCTCTTAGAAAGTGATATCTGATAGAAATATGCTTAGTCCTTGAATGCATCATTGGGTTCTTTGAAATGTTAATGGAACTAGTGTTACCACAGAAAATAGGAATTGGATCTTCATACTCAACTTGAATGTCCTTCAGAGTTTGTCTCATCCACAACACTTGTGTGCAACATGATGTTGCTGCAATGTACTCTGCCTCTGCAATAGATAAGAATATTGAATCCTGCTTCTTGCTTTGCCAAGATACAGCTCTGTCTCCAAGAAAGAACACTCCACCACTTGTACTTTTCTTGTCATCTACGCATTCGGCCCAATCTGCATCTGTGTATGCACTTAGGTTGAAGTCCTTTTTCTTGGGGTACCACAAACCATAATCAGAAGTGCCTTTCAAGTACCTGAATATCCTCTTTCCTGCCATAACAAGTGACTCTTTAGGATCTGCTTGAAATCTGGCCACAAGACAAACTACATGCATGATATCAGGTCTAGTAGCAGTTAGGTATAGCAATCCTCCAATCATAGATCTATACTTGCTCTGATCAACCTTAGGGGAATCATCATCTTTGCTAAGATTGGAATCAGTTGTCATGGGAGTACAAACTGGCTTAGATTCTTCCATTCCAAACTTCTTCAATAACTCCTTGAGGTATTTTGATTGTGAAATGAAAATGTCCTTATCTGTTTGATTAATTTGCAGTCCAAGAAAGAAGTTTATTTCACCACACATTGACATCTCAAATTCTTTCTGCATCTCATCTGCAAACTTCTTACACATACCTTCATTTCCACCAAAGATTATATCATCTACATAGACTTCAATAATCAGGATTTGATCTTTGCTTACCTTGATATACAAGTTACTGTCTGCACACCCTTTACTAAATCCCTACTGCAGCAAATACCTATCCAACCTTGCATACCAAGCTCTAGGAGCTTGCTTCAGTCCATACAATGCCTTCTTCAATCTGCATACCATGTCTAGTTTGTCTGATAACTAAAATCCATCCGGTTGCTCTATATATACTTCCTCTTCCAACTCACCATTCAGAAAGGCAAACTTCACATCCATTTGTACACTTTGAAATCTTTGTGTGTTGCATAAGCCAGAAACAATCGGATAGCTTCCAGTCTTGCCACCGGAGCAAAAGTTTCTTCATAATCTATTCCTTCCACTTGTGAGTAGCCTTTGCATACAAGTCTAGCTTTGTTTCTTACCACTTCTCCAATCTCATTCAACTTATTCCTGAAAACCCAATTTGTTCCAATCACATTCTTATCTGCAGGCCTAGGGACAACTTCCTGGTACAGGAGCACTTACCTGACAGCTGGCCTCCATGAGGCAGTTAGTTTGTTATAGGTCTTGTTAATGTTTTCAAGAAGGTCTTATAAGACCAATGCATGTAATAAGGTCATGTTGACCATACTTTACTATTTTTAGCTAGTTTGTTAGGACAGCTGTTATGCTGTATGTTCGGTTGGATCCTCCCAGCCGCTTGGAGGCTCCCAGCCGCTTGGAGTCAGGTCGGTAGTACTCGCAGGAGTTCCTATTTATGTAGTAGGATCGGTTGGTATTGCATATCATCGATCAGACTTTGTGAGAGTGAGACAGAGAGAGAGACAGAGTATTGTAATAGCATCTATTGAAATCAATAAAGAGATCCTGTTAGTGTTCATCCTCTGTTGAATTCCATTGTTTAATCGATTTGCTGTTTTGGTGGGTACATGGATTCGCTGATCCATTCCACCGGTTGATTCATCGAATCGGTGGAATGGCTATGTACAGTAGGTTAGGATTTAGTTTGCTTTTTCTGTTTGTTCGCATGCAGGTGTGCAGGATCGTCGTCGAGAGGTGTTAAGAACCCTAGCATGGGTATGTGCTAGGTCGAGCTGATAGTTAGAGTTTGGAAGATCACCCTGAGAGTAGATCGGGTCATCCCAGGAGGATCGGCGAATTGAAAATTCGCTAAGGCAGGAAGTTCGTCAAAACGGCATCATCAGGATATTTCTGCGTATATCCTGCAGTTACTTCGGGCGTCATCCGAGTAGATGGAGATGAGCATGATGCAGTCGTTTGCATGAAGTGAATGTGCATTGGGGTGATCATCATCAGGTGTTGCCGAGGAGGAGCGTATCGGCATAAGGTAGAAGTTCGGGTTGATAAAGTCATCGCGGCCGATAATGTTAAGTTTGACCGACAGCAGGATATTGAAGGAGTAGCATATGACGTCATCGTCATCAGGATATACGTCATCAGGATATCGGAGCAGCAGGATATTGAGGGAGTTGCATGTGACGTCATCGTCATCAGGATAATCGTCATCAGGATATTGGGGTGACGTAAGCATCGAAGGAAAGGTGCGTGAAGTTGAGTATCATCATCAAGATATATGGGAGGAACCGGATGTTCTATATCCTGCTGATGAACATGATGTTGAACATCATGATGCTGAAGGTAGAGGTTGTCGGTAAGGTGAATAGTGAACGTCAGGAGGATGTTTGCGCTTGCCGAATGTGATGATGCTGCCGATAGTCGGATATGATGATGCTGCTGACATGCGAAAGGGCGAAGGTTTGTCTGCAGGAGGATATCGGTCGGCAGGGGAAATATGATGATGCTGACAGTGTTAACAAAAATATGATGATGATGATGAAGGGTTGCGGACATCCATGCTGTATGTCAAGGTTATAGTGTGGATGCCTCTGCATCAGTTCCCAAGTCTTGTTCTTTTCAATTTGCATCAATTCTTCTTCCATTGCCTTGACCCAGTGTTCATCTTTACATGCTTCTGAAACTGTCTTAGGTTCAACCTTTGAAATCAAGCAGAGATTTGCATGTTCTTTTGCAGCTCTTTTTCTTGTCAATACTCCTTTCCTCTTGTCACCAATGATTTGATCTTCAGAGTGATTTCTTTGCACATACCTGGGGGTTTTAAGAACTCTTTCCGGAGTATCTTGTTCTTCAACTTGAGCTTCTTCTTCTGGAATAGCTTGCACTTCAATCTGAATTTCCTTGTCTTTTTCTCCAACTATCTCTGAATCTGCAAGTCCATCTGACTTGTATCCATTTGGCTCTAAGACTTTCTGAACATCTTCATCTACCTTCATATTTGCACTTTCAATGATTTTTCTCAATCTTTTGTTGTAGCACCGGTAGGCTTTGCTCTTAGTAGAGTACCCAAGGAATATGCCTTCATCACATCTAGCATCAAACTTTCCCAATTCATCTCTTCTGATATAACATTTGCTTCCAAAAACTTTAAAATACCTAACAGTAGGAGTTCTTCCATACCATAGCTCATAAGGTGTCTTTGTTCCATTTGCTTTGACTTGTACTCTGTTCTAAATGTAGACAACAGTATGAATAGCTTCTTTCCAATAAACTTCCTGAAGATCAGCTTATTTGATCATTGTTCTAGCAGCTTCCTAAATTGTTCTATTCTTCCTTTCAACTACTCCATTTTGCCGAGGAGTTCTAGGGCCAGACAGTTGTCTCTTTATTCCATGTTCTTCACAAAAAGCATTGAATTCATTTGAAGTAAACTCACCACCTCTGTCAGATCTCAGACACTTGATTCTCAAATCCATTTCATTTTCAACCATTGCTTTAAATGCCTTGAACTTGTCTAGAGCTTTTGATTTTTCTCTAAGGAAAGTAACCCAAGTCATTCTTGAATAATCATCAATAAGAAGCATGAAATACCTATCACCTACTTCTTGTTCTTGTAGGACCACACAGGTCTGTATGCACCAACTCCAACAGATTAGTAGAGGATTGTTCCTTGCTCTTGAAACTTATCTTTGTTTGCTTCCCAAACTGACATTCTTTGCAGATGGCATTAGCAGGCTTCACAATCTTAGGTAGGTCTCTTACAGCTTGAGCAGAGCTTATTCTCACCAGGTTATCAAAGTTAATATGACACATTCTCATATGCCATATCCAGCATTCATTTGTCTGAGCCAGCAAACAACAATTGTCAATACCTTTCAAATGATAAACATTACCATGAGTCTTCTTACCAGCGGCAATTAATGTTTCGGAGCTTTTCCTTATCTCACATCCATTGTCTTTAAATATCAGATTATATCCTTTGTCACACATCTGTCCAACACTTAGATTATGCTAGAGGCCTTTGACATAAAAAACATCATCTGTATAATACTTGCCATCAAAAGTAATTGACCCTTTTCCACAGATCTTACCAACTGCATCATCACCAAATCTAACTAGTCCTCCATCATTCCTTTCCAATTTGACAAACTTACTCTTATCTCCAGTCGTGTGATTTGAACATCCGCTGTCAATGACCCATTCATCATTTTCCTCTTTAGCATGAAATGCAGATATCTCCTTTTCTTCTTCTGGACTTCCTTCCTTCACACAGCTTGCAAGATTAGCGGAAACAGGTTCTTCTCTTAGTGCAATAAACAAGCATTCACTACCATTACCATCTTCAGAATCAGGTTCATCATCAGTTATACCATCATCATCTCCAACATAGTAACTCTTTCTTACCATTTGACCTTTTCTTTCATTGTTTTTGATCTTCAAAGTTCTGCCAGGACATCTTGAAGCATAGTGACCAATTTTACCACAATTGAAACATTTGAAAGGTAACTTACCTTTTACCTTTCCACTGCCTCTCTTCATTTTGCTTGCAAATTTTGCCTCAAGTTCATCAAGGTCTTCTTCATCTGATTGCACAGCATAATTATCTGATCTAGCAGTCTTTTCTTCCTTGGCCTTAAAGGCAGTCTCAGTTTTCACAGGGCCATCATTAGTACCAAATTCTCTCATTTCAAAGGCAGTCAGTTTACCAAGCAATTGATCTTTTGAAAGCTTATTCATATCAAACAATTCTTCAATGGCAGATACCTTGTGACTATAAGATTTGCGAAGAGTTCTAAGTACCTTATCTACAACATCCATATCATCTATCTTTCCACCAAGACCCTTGATGTTGTTAGAATAATAATAAGGTCTACATTTACAATAGTTAGTTTATAGTTACATATAAATAAATACATGTTAGTTTTGGGAAGTAAGAAAGTTATTTCCCGTAAGAAGTTATACACGGGAATAATAAGGCTTTAAAAAGCCAATGTACTGCATTGTAAAATCAATCCGAAGACAATAATATATTATTCTATGTTTTTGTTATACCTGTGCAATGGTGTAATTTGTATGTGCTCACCATATTTCAATATGGTATCAGAGCATTTTGAGAATGGGCTATGAAGAAAACGATTGTTGAGCGAGTCCGTCAATCTGGAAAATCAAATCTTTGCATTTGATATTGCTGGCAGTTGGGGGACGACTCTTGCTATGGAGAAAGCGAGATAAGTTTTAATAGCATTTAAAGTTTGTTGGCACTTAGCTTTTCATTCAAACTTAACTCTTTTCAATAATAGATCTCTAAATGGATGGATGTAATCAATGAGTGATAGATGAATTGGATTTCACACTTGAGGTTCTCATTCCATATTTTGCTACATACAAATTAACGGAAAATAATATTCAGACTCCAGCACATTACTTTCACGGTTGCGATTGTAGTTAGGGTTTCGATGTAAAATGTGGGAGAGTTAAAGAATAAAAGAAGACAGGAATGAAAGCAGCATACAATGATCTTATAGATGTTAAATGACTTTTCTAGCGTAGAAGAATGTCAAGCGTTGAAGAAGCATATAGTGCAATTGATAATATCAGGGCACCAATAATCTGAAGCTGTTTCAGTTGAAGAAAGAACATTCTGTGTTACTTTGTGGAAATACAAAGCAAGGCGTGACTTTCTTTTATAGCAGATACAGACCGATTTTCTTTATTTTGTCATTGATCTCATTCATACTTAGCGAGAGGATGCAAATTAAGTCATGATCTGATTGGCATACAAAGAAAACAAAAGTGCCATTGAGTCATAGTGCTGTTGATTCCAGACAACGGAGGAAGTCGAGTGCAAAAGTTGCTGCCAATTAAAATTTGTATTCCTGAATGCAATCATATCAGCAGGTCAGTTAGTGCATGAGATTTACAAAGAAGACAATTCATGAAGAATAATCGTGCCATAGGTATAAGTAGATTTTGTCTATTGGGGATATACAATTACATTATAATAGGGTTTGGGTATTTTTGAAAGAAAATTGATGAAAAATCAAAAGTTGTTCTATTCAAGAAGCATTTAAAGGGTGTGTAGTGTGGTTGGAGAGAAGGTAATTGGTTGTGGGTTCAAATTTGGGTTTCTTTATACTTTTGTCTATAAATGCGAAGTTTAAAAACAAAAGTAGTCATTGAAGAGGTAAGAGTTGTTTTTGCATTTGGAGGAATAAAGCTTAATGAGTTTTGATATAAAATCTTATAGATTATTCTTCTCCTTTTGGAGTTACAAGGCATTTTATTTAGAAGCTTATTGTTTGAGGAGATAATCCTAGTAAACGGAGTCATATGGAGTTGATTTTTGTAACATTGGAGATATTTTGCTTTTCTATGGAGAAATAAGGACATTGTAGTCAAGTGCAATATCAGTGGAATCCAACACTTAATTTCTTGTTTTTTTTAATATGGCCACACATGCATCAAATATTGCTTGTACTCTTGAGTCCATTCATGTTACATCTAATAGAGCTTTCAGAGACACATGTGACATCTAGTGGATAAAGTGTAACATGCCAGATTAGAGGCAGGAGGCAATGGAGGTAGGAGGATTTTCGTCATCCCGAGCTAGCTTCTCGCTCAGGGATGATTCATTGCAGAGGAGCACCCATTTTCTATCTGTGTCCCTTCATGAAGCAAGGGGGGGCTTGGAAGTTTGTGGCAATATATGTACATAGTGTAACTTCTGAAATAGGTGGAGTTAGTGTATCTGCATTTACTCAGTTTGTGGATAGTGTAATCTCTGAAACAGGTGAGATTAGTGTATTCACAGTGGTTCTGTACAATAGAGAAGAGATTGTTTCCACAGCACTGGAGGAGGGATATTGACACACTCGGAGATGTGGACTCTCAGAGGAGAGTTGTTCTCTCATGTGCAGCACTTGAGGAGGCATTTTGACACACTCGGAGGAGATGTGAACTTTCGGAGGAAAGTTGTTGTCTCATTGTGCAAGGAGGTTGGGAACACTTTATGTTCTCTCATGTTGTGCAGATGTTTGCAGGTTTTACAGTCAGGAGATCAATGGCGTCAATCTGGTGTTTCCTGGGTGAGTGAGGAGGATTGGTGAAGGTGCTTCATCAAAGTCTCTAGAAGAGTTGCTATGATCAACTCTTGCAGTGTTCCATCTCTTGTTCGAGATAATGTAATAAGGGGTGGAATGTTGGTTCTATTACATGTAAACCTTAAGGGGGGGTGTTAGAATAATAATAAGGTTTACATTTATAATAGTTAGATTATTGTTAGATATAAATAAATACATGTTAGTTTTGGGAAGTTAGGAATTTATTTCCCTTAATTATACACGGGAATAATAAGGCTTTAAAAAGCCAATGTACTGCATTGTAAAATCAATCCGAAGACAATATTATATCATTCTATGTTTTTGTTATTCTTGTGCAATGGTGTAATCTGTATGTGCTCACCATATTTCAATAGATGTTGCTAACAACCACATCAATCTTCTGAATGTAACTTGTTATGTTCTCATCTTCAGACATCCGCATAGTTTCATATCCGGTCTTCAAGTTTTGCAACTTGGCCTTTTTGACAGACGCATCACCTTCATAGATACTTTTCAACTTTTCCCAAATCTCATGAGCAGTTTCTAGATCCACAACTTTCGCCATTTCAGTGTTAGATAAAGCATTTACTAGAGCATTTTTAGCCTTGCCATTAATATCATAGGCCCTAATCTCACTTGCAGTCCAAGAACCACCATTAGATATTTTGTAATCATCTTCAACTATTCTCCAGACATTAAAACAAATGGAAACAAGATAACTTTGCATTCGTACCTTCCAGAAGCCATAGTCAGATCCATCAAACTGAGGAATGTCTTTGTGCGCCATCCCAGATCTACCTTAAGCTGTTAGGCTTTCTTCCAAGGAACCAAGCTCTGATACCAATTGTTGAAGGCACAAGACAACTGAGAGGGGGGGTGAATCAGTTGTATCAAAACTTTAACTCTTCTTAAACAAAAATCACATTCACATTCACTTACTTTAACCTCTTCATCTGTTAGGCAGATTAAACATGAAGAGCAAAAACAAAACTTAAACACATCAACACCATACACACATGAATACCAGATTTTTACATGGAAAACCCTAAAAGGGAAAAACCACGATGAGTGTTAGCTCACAATATAATGTAGTAACAATACCGAATAACAAATGAGGCTCACTGCCAAAGGGCTCACTGTCCAAAGAAATGCTCACTGCAAATAGGGCTCACTGTCGAGGGGTGGCTCACTGTCGAGGGTTGGCTCACTGCCATGAAATGATATAATAGCATCTCCAACATGCCTGAGTTTAGTTCCATTGAAGCACAGTACAAATCACCTTCGTTGCCCTTACAACACACACACTCTCATCTACGCATCTTCGCATCCCCCACTCAAACACATGAATTCATTACATATATTTATACCAATCATCAACCTTGGAACATACATCAAGGTCGGAAATACAATATACAATCATTGGAACAATCTCCAACGTCGACATACATACATAATTCAAATTAGGTCTGGACCTAAACAAACATGCGAAGCAAATGAATTAAGGAAGAACACTTCACAGCTTAGCTCGGACCCAAATACATCTTCACAGGCTTCAATATGCTTCTACAATCCACGAAACACATCCGCAAAGAGTGTTAGCATCCAAGTCGGCCTAACTTGTGCAAACATCAAGAATACTTAGACACACGCTTCCAAGAGCCCAATCATTGCTTGCGGATCAAGCACAAGCCTTTACCACAATCTGGAGACATCCACGAACAACATGAAATCACTTGGGAGCCGACAAATCCATCCACAACAAATCTCACTTGAAGACAACAAATATCACTTAAAGACAAATCACAGACTGCTCACAACAAACACTGTCAAACTCTGCTAATCAATAACTTGCTTTCCGGAGCACCAAATCACAAATCCTTTGGAATGAAGATAGCTAAGGACCTTATAAACATAAATCCAGAACCGCAAGACCAAAAACCAAACTGCAGATAAATGCGAAGCAAAATACTCTCCCTGTCACACTGCAAACGCTGTCAGGCACAATCTTCAAACTAGTGAATAGAACTTCTACTGCACAGTGATCCGGACCACCAAATTCTGGATTTAGCATCTTCAAACACTTCTCTAAAACATATCCAAATCTCACACTCCAGTCTTCAACACAGAGGAAATGCGGAGCAAAAGGTCAGACAATATCCTGTAAGTTAGAATGCATCTTCACAACTATGTCTTTAGTATGAACCTGATTTTCTCAAAAGCAATTGGAAACTCAATATCAGGAACATATTCTTATCATTTTCAGCACTTATACAACACAATACAAAGCAGCTAACTCATCACAATCAATGTAAGATGCTACCCCATTTTTTTTCAAAATGACATACAATGATATGGCAGTGTTAGCATCAAATGCATAAACCAACTAACATGCCTCACTTTCTGATCACCCAGATCCTGGAAAGGCAAGGTGAGAGCATACGATGATTTGGCTACAGAAAATAACTATGCAAACTAGAATCTATGCTTCATCTGCTGCAGCAGGCATCCACATAACGTGGGGATTTACCACTTTTAGTGGGTAAAGAACAAGAATGAAAGATTACAAGCCATCCACTTATTCAGTGGGTGAGAACAATAAAGAAGAGTTCATTTCTCCACACTGGAGATATACCATCCAGGGGTTATTATGTGAATGCATAGAAAGAAATATTACAATGAATTCAAATGCAATAATAATCAGATTTATTGATTAGGGCTTGTTCTAGAGCAACTTGTAGACTTGGAGATCACTATGATATTACCCTGCAAAGCATTCACATCAGAACTCATATCATTAACTATCAAATGCTGATATGCTGAGCTTATCCTTGCTGATCAGACTGCTCTGTAGTAAAATCAGACTGTCCTTATGATGTACAACTGTCTTGGATCAGTTATGGAATCACAAGTTCATCACATATAAGGAGTTACCTTCACAAACCACCATACACCCTCAAACATACATCATACGATCTCCAAATGCATAATATAGGAAACCAAATGATAAGAAGCCTGCACTTTATGACAAAACCCACACACAGGTCTGTACTGCCATAAGGAGGACAAATCATTTCAATTCATAACACATGCTGCCCAGAAGAATCTAAACTTTATTGCAGATTGGAAGCCATCACATGACAAAGGCAATAATATATATATCTAGAAACCAAATGAGTTTTCTTCACACTAAATACATGAGTTTATTTCTGATGCTGTACGGCCACCTTTGCTGGTACGGCAGCACTTTCCTTCACCAAGGCAGACTTAAAAACTCCTCAAAACCATCACAAAGCTGGTTCCTATATCTCACAAACAACTTCCAACATTTAATGCACTTAACAAACAAGGATAAGATCATATTTGCATACAGAAAAGTCCCTTCTTCCTGCTGTACGGCACCATTAACAGGACAGTACGGATCTGCAGATTACTCATAATTCAGTCATCATAAAATTCAAACAAAACAGGGAATGGCAGCGCTAGAATGAGGCAATATAAATCCAAACACTAAACTTCAACAAAACTGCAGTTAGGGTTCACAATAATGATTTCTCTCTTCAGCATGTACGGCCTCAAGAGGTACCGTTTGCAAGAAATTCACTCCCAAACTACATAAAATCTATATTAAAAACTGAGAAAACCATTCATCAATCCAAAACTCAAATAAACCAAATCAAAACAACTACCCCAAACTCCATGTAAGCTCTATGGCAAACTCTGCATGAGCTTGCTCCAATCTCCATCTTCAGCACAATGGTGATTCCTGTATGAAATCACACCAAACCTCAAGAGGGTTTTCGTCCTCAAGAGCATTCTACAAGAGGGTTTTCATCCTCAAGAGAATATGGAAGAACACGCAGGTTCAATTCAACAGAATAACAATACAAATCCAAAACATGTCCAAACAATGAGCCCATCTCCTCCTTTTATAACTTTATTGAGGGAAATAAAATATTATTTCATTTATCCCTTCATATTTCTCCTCAAAAATATAAAAAATAATTCATTATGTGTGCACAACTTAAAGTCACTTTTTTAATTTAAAGCTCCTTTTAACTTCAAAGACACCTTTATCAAAATAAAGGAAATATTTGATTCGCAAGGCCCCAATATGATGCATCCATGATTTAAAGCTTTTCATCCCCTTTCCAACGAGCTATAACACTTAAGTGTTAAATGAATATTTCCCAACTTTTTTAACTTAAGTGCAATAATTAATTGTTTGGCTCATTAAATCAACTGATTTTACAGAAAATCCCAAATATCATCAAACTGCAAAATTAAGCATACCAACATACTCCATGATGTTTGGGAAGATGAATAATGCCTTCCGGGTGACTTTCTAAAAATAGACGGCCTCTCCAAGAATCTTGGAGAGAAAACCGGGAACCTGATCAATCATCAGAAAGCATCACTGCGACCCTAAACACCATCTGAGCTCAAATCCATAACTAATTGCTCTGTAAAACTGATCTGTGGCCACTCCAAGAACATTGGAGTTCTCCCAACAAAGTTGGATAGCCACTAAGAGACTAAGAACAAGCCAAAATGCTCACAATAATCAATGCGCCAAAAATGGAACATTACAATCAAGTACAAAACAAGAGCACAGTTGACACTAATGACAACACAAACATGTTGACATCAATAACAACACCGGTTAGCACATACTTGCAACATAAATTGTCATTACTCAGCGGCAAACTAATGTCGAACACAAGCAACACTAAATCAAAGCATCCATAGTACTATTATTGTCTTACACATAGGTTCTATAAGGCCAAAGTTTAGTAATTTTTTTTCAACCTAGCATGTAAGGAACCATGTATGTTTCTATTATATGCAAGTGCTCAAATGCTATGATGAATAATCTACAAATCAGAGCTAATAATAATAAGCATAGAACCCACACCAAAATTAATATTTTCATGAAATCAGATCCATTAGCTTCGATTGGAAGATAGCTAGAAAGTGGACAGATTGAAGGACGCTTTGCAATGAAAATTAAATTTTAGAATTCGTTCTGCACAGCCTTTATACCCTCTCTGCACTAGTAATACATTTTGTGTGTGCAGATAAATATAAACTATTGTTTTACATACATGTTTAACCAAAACCAAATATCATTATTTTAAGTACAAAATCAATAGCATGGGCTTCTATTACCTACCTTCAAAAAGATTACACTACCATAATGCCTCCCTTTATTATTTTTCAAATAAAGGCACATAATGTGACTTCCGCAGTACTACTGCATGCTGGAGCAGTGATGATTCAATGGATCCCTGAAAAACTCCCTGCATGATCAAATGTCATTAACATTTATGTTACTTAGATACTATGCATGAATTTTCCCGGGACATAAATTGAAATACCAAATGGTCAAAACATTTCCCAATTCTAATATTTCATTCAACCAAAACAGAAGTACCCAAAACTGACATTTACGTGCACATAGCAGCCTCGCATCTATGCCTGCCTAATTCTGCAACAGGTAATAAATAATAATCAAAGAAGAGGCCACTCTAGTGGATGCGATGTAAAGATAACAGACAGGTACATGATTAGAAGATGAAGATGAAAAGAGAATAAAAAATTCAATTGATCAATGATTTGAGGCACATTTTACTGGGGAGAGTTACACAAGTTTTCTAGCTGCCAATATGTAGTGGACACTGGACAGAATGTGTGATTAAGATTTGACAATGTCAGTAAAAATATTACTATTGAGTTGAAATTATGCAGCAAAATTTTATGTTAATGTACAGACTAGGTTAAGTGTGTGGTAACCACATATAGTGCAATATCACTGTTAATTGGAAAACAGGCAGAGACTTTCTTTATTAACAAAAACTTAAAGCAAATGCCGTAGTTAATGATGACAGTTGAAGCACATCCATACTTTTACAAACTTATTTGGTATTGTTTGCAGGTGGTTCCCCATCAAAGGTTGTTCATCTTGTTTGGCTTCCTTTCTCCTTTGCTCCTGCATTATAGAGAATTTCACATCCCAATCATTTGGAGGTATTAAGCTGGACAAGTAACACTCAGAATCTCAACATAGTAACAACAACAAAGATGACTTTTAACAAAGACTTTGAACAAAATGACAAATACAACAGCGGATGATAGCTAAATTGCCTACTTAACAGTATAAAGTTCAGTAAATGGAAATTTTGCAAAATCACTCACAAAGCTCAATCAGCTAAGGTGAATCTTCCATACAAGGACTGTGAATTAATAGAGCATACGCATGCCCCAATCCAATGAAATGAATCCACCAGTTTTTGGAAAGATAGATACAGCTTTTAGTTGGTGTAATGGTAAGTG
The DNA here is from genome assembly GCA_027924645.1 of Cunninghamia lanceolata. NCBI lineage: Eukaryota > Viridiplantae > Streptophyta > Pinopsida > Cupressales > Cupressaceae > Cunninghamia > Cunninghamia lanceolata. The sequence continues at coordinate 9,390,158 of BSBN01000209.1, forward strand.
GTGTTTCTTAGCCAGAGTAAAGAGACATGGCTAAGGACCTAAAATAGAAACAAATATAATTGGATATTAAAATTCCTAGTATAGCCAAGGGTTTTAATGTCAAGATTATGACATAATACCAAGTGTTCTCATTAATATATTGTTCAATATTTTGACAAAAAAGTAAAAGCATTGATCCAGCCTGAGTTGAATCTTGAATTTGCAGATGACATTGAACTTGACAAAGATACTAAAAGCATTGACACTTCTTGCATTGGATCTTAGTTTTCTTGTGAGATTGAGAAAGAATAACCAAGAGCAAGCTCCCAAGTAACATGAGTGATAGTAGTATCATTAGCATTTTAATTCACACCTTTTAATGCGATAGAAAACAGAACAATGTGTATGGTAGAACCCTTCTACAAATTATAAAGGGAAGCTCCTTGTAAACAAAAAATTAACCTAAAGCTCTAATCAAAACAATATGTACTTGCTTGTACTGGTGTGTCTTTCGGGGAAACTTATGCATAGAAAACAAAACTAAAAGTGTGTCTATAAGTATGCAATACAAACAAATTTAAAATAAAACCTGTGGTACTTATGATGTTCAACTACATGCAGAAACTATGTAGTGCAATGTAATAAACAACCCCCAAATTTTTTTCCCAAATTGAAATACAAGGATATGACAATGTTAGCACAAATGCATAACCAACTAAATGCCTCACACTTTCTGATCACCCAGATCTCAGGATGGGCAAGGTGAGAGCATACGGTGATATGGCTTACAATGAACACTATGAAATCAAGAGCTACAATTCATTCGCTGCGGCGGGCATCCACTTTCGTGGGGATTCACCACTTTCCAATGGGTATATAAACAACATGAAAGATTACAAAGCCATCCACTTATTCAGTGGGAATACTCCGTTTTTCCAGTGGGTAAGAAATAAAGAAAGATTCATTTTCCACACTGGCGGTAAACCATCCAGGTGTTTTTAATGTGAATTAAATTACGATGAAGTATAAAGATACTCAATCTATTCATGTACAATAGCACAAGAGTTAAAACTAGATGAGTAATTTCCCCTGAAGATCATTGATAAGAGACATACCCTACAACATGATTAGCAAATGTAACATTCATAAGCTGATAAAGACTGTATAATCAGATATATATGACTGATCTCACATTATTTTCTTCTTGTTGATGGTAACAACCCGTACTGTGGTCTGAAAATAGAGCAGAAATCACCTAAACAAAGCACATGTCTGATATACTTCTTGCTGCTCCAATTCTCATTATGATGACCAAACTAACATTTCTGAGCATACAGATTTCTGAACCCATGTTTATGTCACACACAGCAAACAAGTTTACTGAACAGGGCCGTATGGCCTGTACTTGGTACGGCAGCTCACAAGAATTTCAAATCAACTTCAAAAATCTTCATATCACTCTTGAAAGTCGCGTCTAGGCCAGACAAACAAAATGCAAACAAGAGATTTTCAAAAGACATCAACAATTAATTTTAATGTGCATCGAACCCATAGCAGATGTACGGCATTAGATATGTACGGCAGTGTTAAAACATTATAAAATCATACTTTAATCTCAAATAAATTGCTCAGATCATAAAGCAATCACACAACAATAACAGTGCAATCCTTTTCAACTCCATACAAAGAAGATTTATCATGCTCAAAATCCATATTTCTCAATGTACGGCCCTTCTGTACGGCCATGATGAAACACACCAAAAACAATATTAAACTGCAATCCACACACACCAAAACATATGAAATCCCTCTCCAGAAATAAGAACAATGAAAACATACAAAAAACTTCTCAAATTCTCTGAAATCCATTAAGCTCCATGGCATACTCTGTATGAGCTTGCTCCCAATCCACCTTTAGCACAATAGTAATTCCTGTAGTGAAACCACACCCAACCTCAAGAGGGTTTTCGTCCTCAAGAGAATAAGGAAGAACACGCAGGTTCAATCCAGCAGAGTAACAATACAAATCCAAGCATGCTCAAACAATGAGCCCATCTCCTCCTTTTATAACTTTTTGAGGGAAATAAAATATTATTTCCTTTATCCCTTCATATTTCTCCTCAAAAGTATAAAAAAATAATTCATTATGTGTGCACAACTTAAAGTCACCTTTTTAATTAAAAGCTCTTTTTTTTAGCTCCAAAGACCCCTTTATCAAAATAAAGGAAATATTTGATTCACAAGGCCCCAATATGATGTATCCATGATCTAGAGCTTTTCTTCCCCTTTCCAATGAGCTATAACACTTAAGTGTTAGATGAACATATCCCAACTTTTTTAACTTCAGTGCAATAATTAATTGTTTAGCTCATTAAATCAATTGATTTTACGGAAAATCCCAAGTATCATTAAACTACAAAATTAAGCATACCAACATACTCTATTATGTTTGGGAAGATGAATGATGCCTTACGGATGACTTTCTAAAAATAGACGGCCTCTCCAAGAATCTTGGAGAGCAAACCGGGAACCCGATCAAACATCAGAAAGCATCACTGCGATCCTGAACACCATCTGAGCTCAAAGCCATAACCAATTGCTCTGTAAAATTGATCTGTGGCCACTCCAAGAACATTGGAGTTCTCCCAACAAAGCCAGATAGCCACTAAGAGACTAAGAACAAGCCAAAATGCTCACAAAAATCAATGCACCAAAAATGGAACATTACATGCAAGTACACATAAAACTAGGAATTGGTTTTGACAAAACAAATGACTCGGTAAACTAGAGGAGGGGAATGGCATACAAAACCACAAGACCCACTTCATTGCAACCTAAACTAATAAATTTAATAGTTAAGTTACCAGTTCTAGTACAAGAATGGGTACAAGTTCAAGGTTCAAGTACACTAGTACAACAATTTTTTTCTTGGGTACAGGTACAGCTATGCATATATGCCAAAAAAAAATATACTATGCAAAATTGAAAATGCATTTGATACTTGAAGTTGATACTATGATACTGATAAAGATAATTGATAATAAAATGTTATATCATATATGTCAAATCATTACAAAATTTGAAAATAGTAAATACAATCAAAAATATGTATCTTGCTCCCCCCAACAAAAGCATCTTGATCTAAGTCATCACTTGATCCAACTTCATTTGAACAACAAGCAACCGTAGTGCCACTCCCACTAGCTACATCATGTGTAGCCGTAGGAACCTCGTCACCATCTAAAGTGACTGACAAGTTTTAAAACAAATGCATCCAAGTTGGCACGCTCGAGGATTATAGCCCAATTCTTCATCACCCATTGCTTGTAGTCAACTTGCCATGTCCCCATATCGATAATTTATAATTAAATCGATTATGTACTATTCATTCAATCAAAGATATGAATGGCATTAAACTCAATATTAAATATATTTAAATAATAAATTAAATATTATATTATAAATATTAAATATTGTTATATAATAATATAAATCATCAATATAAATAAATAATAAAAAAAAAAATTATTATTATTATTATTATAATATAATATAAATATAATAATAAATATATTATAACTACAAATATAATATATATAATATAAATATAAAATATAATTATAATATAATATATAATACTATACATTATAGGAAGCGCTCCTCATGAATGATAAAGGTATCTTTGGCTAAAGACAAACTTGTCTTAGGAAAATGATACAATTGGTAAGATATTAAGAGCCTTGATAAACTAAGGGTATCGGTTCTTATTTAGGAACAGCAATCCATTTATACAAAGCACAGCAAATATATATAATTCATAAGACAAAACTAGCCACGAATTGATAAAACAGCACTCATGATAAATATTAATTAAGCCAATGATCATTATATATTATGCAGCAATTAACATGTGCGAAGGGATTATATATCACATGCCATTTATAATAAGCGATTAATGATAAGTAGAAGGATTATAGCAGTGGTCAAAAAGAACGATCTGCATTTAATAGTGATCAAATATCGATCAAGCAGTGGTAATGTTGAAGAGTTAAGAATAGCATGAAGCGACATAGAGATAATTATTTATGGGCAGTGATTGAGGAAAGAAATCAAGTATTAAAGGCACAAACTAATAAAAGGGTAGCATAAAGAAGTTTGTTAACCAAAGGACGCATCTATTGGAAAGAATGCATCAATTGTGAAGTGTTGTCTCTCTTCATGAAAGATTGAAGGTATATATAGAAGTTGGAAGGCAGATCAATTCCACGAACAATCAAGCAAACACCTCATCAATGATTCATCATTAAATCAATCATAAAACAATTCAAATATAAATCAAGCATCACTTAGCAGCAAATTGAGCAGTATATAAATATACAAATATCAATCAAATTCAGATATATTAGAGGTAGCAATCTGCCATACAAATATACATCTATAAGTGGTGGAAATATTCTCAAATTGACATAGTTCCTATAAGGAACATCATTGCATAAAAGAATTCTGATTTGATAGCAGCCTATATATATAACAATACTTAGTCTTGCCCATGATATGCGAGGAACGTTGCGTGTCTTGCTGCATCATTAATCTTTGTCTATTGCCCCTATGAGAGCGTTTGGGTTGTTAGGGAAGGGCGGTTTATTATTATTGTTATTATTATTAAGTCTTACACGGTAGGTGACTCTCAAGTGGTGAAGTATTGCCAGGTGTGCAATGAAACCCTTGAGCCAAGTGGTGAGGTATTGCCGGGTGTGCAATGAAACCCTTGGGCCTATGGCAGTAGAGCATTGTTATCCAGCGCCTTAACGAGTATATTCCCCGCCTCCGCTAGGGTTGATGATTAGGTTAGATTAACAACTAGGCACGATAATCGCCATTCCCAAAGTATATCATGATGCGAAAGACGTATCAAGTATAAGTATATTAAAGTATGAAGAAATACATTTGAATATATGTACTTGTTCATTATTATTGGTTCGTACAAATAACATTACATTCTTGTTCATTATAATTGATTATGATTATGATGTATTGATTTCATCACTAAATTGATCTTTAATAGCACTAATGTCCCTTTCTAGTAGTATTCTTGTGTGCAGGTTAAGAGATCAAGGATATCCTAAAAGGGACATTACAAGTGGTATCAGAGCAGTCATCCTGCCATCCTGTGAATGATAGTTGACTTACACAACTCGTGTGTACTCCGTATATTATATCTTAAACGTATACTTCATGCCTCACGTATACTTCAATATGGATCTTCTCTCTGATGATAATCTTATTCATCATCGATTGTCTCCACACTATCATATCATCATCTATTATACACTTCTACGATTAAATTTACCTTCTCTACAAATTCATCTATCCGAATTCTCAAGATGATTTCACCATTCATGTCTTTCATCAACTATAACTTAGTATTATCTTTTCACAGATGGTCTTTTCTATTTGAAGTGTCAAACTGAAATATCCCACCCCTGATAGGATATCTAATTTTCTGGATGTTCTCTGATATTTTTTACAATGTTTGATACGACAATATAATGCAGCGAAATAGAGGATATTGCAATAATAATATTCAACTCAGAACTGAACATTACACAGAATACATAGCTGAAAATTCCAGATTTTAATAGCAACTTAGATACTCCGCATTTTCACAAAATATCAACAACCCAGTTCATAAAATAGCCCCTATTAGCTAAAACATCAATACCCAGAAACATAGATAGCCAAAATAGTGAAGTTTCTTACATACCCATTAGCTGAAATGAGAAATACATGGCTGGAAACAGTAGTATGCAAATGAAAGACAACTCCCATTGGTTGTTCATGTAAATACCAGTCTAAAACTGAAGGCACAGCAACTTAGATGCTCATTTCTCCTTTGTTATTCATCAACGAGCAATACAAATGGCATTGTAATAGCTACAGTAATATTCCCAAGTGAATAGGATGTGAAACAATGGAATACTCTCAGCAAACGAACCCCAAATGCCTCTAAAATGGTAGGGCTCAAGAAACTTAGAACCAACATTAAAACCCTCCAAAGATTGCTCTTTAAATAATCTGAAACTTCTCAATCTCTTGTAATTTTTTGAAGTAAAACCTTTATTCTGATCTGCAATTGATTAATCTTCAAAACCCTTGTGAAATCTATGCAAATCCTCCAATGAAGCTCAAATGTAACATCTGTGTGAAGCCGCCAGCACAATCCAAGAGAGGCTACGTTCTCCAAGATTGATATTACAGTGAAACCCTAGGTTTCTTCCTCAAAGCCAAAGCTTCTTCAGAAAAGACAAATGTTGAATGATCCAAGAATGAATGAAATCCCTTTTCAAAAAGCCTTTATATAATATTCAATTTGTATTTGGCTTCATCTCATTAAATTTCACTTTAATTTCATTTACTTTTCCCTCCATTTGGTGCACAACAAAATAATATAAAGTATATTTTAATAATCACTTATATCTCCCTTAAAATTGGTACTTTATATTATTCCACAAGTAGGTGCCCATAATATGCACTTATATAACTTGACTTTATAATCATTAAATACCCCTTTTAATAATAAAGTCAAATAACATTTAATGATGTGCACTTTTAATTAATTATTAATAAAGTATTACTTTATTAATAATTAAAATGTCATAACTCCAAAATACTCATTATTTCTCGATTCCGTCGGAACCAAGTGGTCAACCACATAAACCACTACTCATCCAGATGTCTTTCCCAAAATAGAAAGGTTGGCCACTGACACTCAACTAACTTACTATAAATAGTAAGTGCCTCAAAACAGAACCAGAAAGCTCTAAATAGCTTAGCCACAGAATATACCAACAATCTGGAGAGGTGAACACTGTCAACTGCCACTTGAAGAGCTCATTAACGCCCACTGGACCCTCTAATCACTGAACACTAGCCTACGAGGGTCAACTAATAGGCTAATCCTCTAAACTCTGATGCTCACGAAAATGGGGACATTACAGTTTGCCCTCCCTGAAATTGCTTGTCCCCAAGCAATCTCCACTGCAAAGAAACTCCACTCCACCGGAGGCCCAAAGGAAGAACTGTAAAATGTCCCACACATCTCTAACCAACTCTTGCAGCACCAACATAATCACAACTACGCAAGGATAAACATCATGCGCACCAAAATTGTGCATTGTAATCAAAACATGTACAAGTAAATCAAAGATGAAACTGTACGCTCTCTGCACACTGTACATGCTGTGTAAATCACCAATAAGCTCTATCTGGAATCCTGATGCACTAGAAGGATCCCAAACTCTGTGATCAACACTCAGCTGAATGTCAGGATCCCAAATCACTCTATAAAATGCCCAACTACTTGTCCATAGCACCCACTAGATAGAGACTGACCCATGCTCAGAACTGTTGTGAACAACTACCACAACGTAGATTAATCTACCAAACAGAAGAATCCCTGGATCCCATAACCGGAATGGAAGTCTGCCATGCATATCATCCGCTAACCTCTACTGTGCTACTCTGACATAATCTTCACCATGCTGAGAATGGTGAAGCAACTCTCCGGGATCCAACCGAACTGACGTGCCAAATTGGTCACCACCTAGATCCCAATGCAACCAAAACTCACATCCATCAATCATGAAGAGGTAAATATATCTCGAAGTGTCCGAACCACAACATCCCCCTTCATCCTCTACAAAACTCCTATGGATGTGTTGACTATCCAACATAGGTGCTGGAAGATATGAAATTACTCCTCCATCACCGCTGTAAAGACTAAACATGCCATCATGCCTACTGACACTGCAACCTCTCTGAAACCATGTCTCCAATGGAAATTTTTGAGACAAAAATTGCAAACTCTGTCTGGTACACATCAGTATGATGGTAATCTGATCTCTGACCCTGCAAGTAATCCTCTGCATATATCTGAGTCAGACACCTGCAATCTCTAGTTCCATCTTCTGTAGATGGCAACCCTTCATCCCACAATGGATGGTATAAATCCCGAGCCAATCCACACTTACACATCATCAAGTCATCTGTGTGTGGACTAAAGGAGAAATGATGAGCACTCCTCACTATGCAGTCAAGATAAAAAGCACCTGCCTGTGTCAACGGTTGACCATCATAGTCATGGGGAACACAATCCTCATCACTCTCATCACTCGACTCAGATGATGGCTCATGTCTCTGATCCTGAATAGCTAACTAGGTAGATACTCTAGTAACCCTCTCTGCATACCCAATAGCATACTCCCTATCATGAAACAATTGGAGATATTCTAATTTAATCTCCTCCAAAGCACTCCTAATGAACCGCAAATTACGAATGTGAATACCAACCGAGACCCCATACCGTCTCTCCTCAAACTTTGCTTTCCAAAGAAGTTACTCAACATACTTATGAGTGCAATCAAAACAAGATAAGGTTGAATCAACCTTCTCTCCTGTAACCTTTAGTTGATCTCTCCATCTCTGTGGCTCAATAAGTTGTCGATCAAAATCAGCTGCATGGGATGTAATCTCTGATTTGCTTCCAGGAGAGGGAAACAAATCAACATGAGAACCAATCTCCCCACAGGATGATGCCCTGCATATCTCCTATGAAAATGTAGTGTGGTGATCTGCCACACAACTCTCTGGAGAATCCACCAACTCATCACACGAGCTATCAATAACCTGCTCTGCATCACCTGTCATGGGACTATCCTCAAATACCCCTGATGCAACATCTAGTTCTCTGCTACTCTCAACCAAAGCACCCATCCCATCTATATCACCTACACCTGCAACTATAATGAATGTAGCCACATTCACAAAGTGCTCCTTACCACTATCCGTGGGTGTATGCTCATCACCAGTAACTGTCATAGATATCGGGATTGTAACTGCTGGAGATGAAGACTGCGCTAAGCTCAACTCCACAGTAAGCTCATTTATCCGTCGCTGACTCTTGAAGGGTTGATTGAGCGCTCTTCAAAGAGTCGGGGGTGATCTCAAGCTCATAGGTGAGCTCATCAACCTCCTCTTCCTTTCCCTTAAGAGCATCATAATAGATACCATCGAGCATGAGAAGATGATCTCTATCTGATAATAGTTGTAGGTAATTATTCTTCATTATCCCAACTACATCTCTAAGTGCTTGAAACTCGGCAAGGGAAAGTTCACTATCAAAGTGCTTATGTGTTTCTGGAGTCTTCCAACAACAGTTTACCAACAACTGCTGAGCAACATCAAAGTGTTCTATGGCTGTAGCAATCATACCTTCACTCACTTTCAGTTGCCCTACCAAATGATGAGACCCCTGTGACAAGTCATTTCCACACAAATTTTCTGATTTGTAATCAGCACTATGGTAAGAGGTTGAGTCACCATCATGTTGTGACCTAATCACAACATCGCCCCATCGCTGATGGGTACCACTCTTTGGTTTTGGATTTTTGAGTTTTTTGGCTTGAGTTTGTTTTGTTTTGGCGCTGGCCATGTTCAAATTCCTGCCCGAATTGAGAGTTTGCAAATGATACAGGAAGCTCCTAAATCCCCGCCCAAGCGGACTTTCGTAGTCCCTTGGCAATCTGATTTTCTCAGTTTTAAACTTGATGGTTTAAATCGCCCACCTAGAGCACCCGTCCGACTAGAGCATGCAAAATCACGGGCATATAACATTGGCATAATCCCTTTGCAAATCAAGGAATCCAATTGATGCTCAATATTTCCAATTTGTCGCCTTGATATTCTAAGATGCCTTGAAGATATACGTAAGACTTCTCATGTTCTTTATATGGTCATTTTACAGAATCGCGCATTCAATATCATTAAGTATCAAACATCGGGTCCTTCGAAGCCTTCGAGTTTAGGTGCTTATTCATTTTGTGTGGGTCTCGATAGCCTAGCGCATATTCCATATTGTCTAACATGAAATGCAAAAACATACATAAGGCGTCATAATATCTGCTCTAAGCATTCGAGAGCAAGCTTGGAATATGTGAAGGGCACATTTTCAAGTATCTGCGTAGAACGTCATAAAGTCCGCTCAAAGAAATGAAAGCTCGTAAGTTACTTCGAATGCAAAATTATGCAAAGCACATCTAAATGTCGGCTTCTCCTCCTAGGCGCATATCCGCTTCACTCTTGCATTTCGCATTATCCAAATTATGCATAGAGCAACAAAAAGTTCGCCTAGGCGCACATAGGAGACGACCTTACAATTTGCAAAATGGATGTTATGCAAACCTACCTGAAATGTCCGCTCCAAATAAAGATTAATTTGCCAGGAGTGAAGTTTCAAGAAATATACGCCTTACATGCCGAAATTACCCGCTCATTATCTTCTGACATTATGAGTATTATACGTGGAGCATTAAAGAGGCCACTTTGGCATACGACTGGATTCGCTTTGTGTTTACTAAGTTTGGAATCATACGTTGGAGCTTAGAAGGATCGCCCAAGTGTATATTCATCTTTCAACTTATGCGAGCGTGGTCAATGAGTCCGCTAGAGCATGAGTTAGCAATTAGTTTAAAATTTAAATTATGCGTGAACATTTGAAATGTCCGCCGGAGTGCTCATTTAAACCATTCTTGTCGTTGCGAGATCCGACTTATGCATGCAACACTAACGTTCGCTTAGACGTACACTTAACCATATCTTGCAATTTTTATAATTCACCTCATATCTCACAAGGCCACGCATATGTAAATCCTTCGCTATATATGGAGACAATCATGGGGCCCACTCAAGGATCGTATTTGATGGATTTCGCATTCGTTAAGAAAAATCTTATACGTAGGTAGCATAGAATCCACTTAATTTCATATTTGATGATTGCTCTATTTTTAGCCTGATGCGTTAGAACTCCAACAGCTGCCCAAATGCTTATTTAAAGGAGGCATAGAAACTCATTCAGATGTATATCGGGGAGAGTCTTGCAGATATTATACAATTCTCAGAGCACAGGAAAGGCTGTTAGAACGTTGGTTTAAACCATATCTGCGTTGCAAGCATTATACATAGACAATAAAGGGCCCGCCCTAGGCAATTGCATATAAGAAGTTTAAAACTTGCATTATCAACACTGAACCTCATCATCAGAATTGTTTGCCCTAGGCTGATTGCGAAGAAGTTTTGCGAGTTACAGGATTTGATCCATAGAGTATGTTTAGTGCCGAAAATTTTATATCAATCGATCAAGGCAAAAAAAGTCCTCGAAATATCAAGTAAATTCGCTTTGAACCCCGTAATGATAACATGTAGATTACATTTCCTTGTCTCAAAAACTCATTTCGAAAGTTTTTTTTTAAAGAAGATCATCGCAATATATGAAAAGGTGAGTTGGATCTGAGTTTGTCGATAGGAATTATTAAGAAGACGGTCAAGTTTTTAGTTTTGCAAAATCCGCATTATTGACTCTTCTTGTATTAAGGACAAGGTGATTCTAAATTGCATATTTTAATCCCGCATGTGTTAAGCGGTGGGATTTTGTCCTTTTGCACCTTTTAAAGCATTATGTTGACTCAAGATATTTGTGCAGGTGAAGGGTGAATGCGAAGGAGAGGCAAGCAGTTATGAAGAGCGATATGGGAGTATAGTGGCGAAAGGCTTGCACAGGAGAAGTTCAATGCATGGAGGAGTCTTGTTCAAGAACATTCGAGGGAGAAGACATCATCACCACACGGAGGAATGCCTACATCAAGATCACCATTTGCACGAGAACAAGAGAAATGAGCAAGTTCATCAAGCAATCCATGAAGTATACATTCAAAAGTACAATTGCATGATCGATAACAACAAGAAATTCAGAGAAATTCCCAAGTTTTCAAGTTCGAAGAAGCTAGGTTCCAGAGGTGAAAATCCAAAGTTCGAAGACTACTCCAAAGATAACATAATTTGAGAAAATACTCCGAGCAATGTGAACACGTTCAAGATCAAACTGGTTTGCTCGATGCTAAGGTGGCATGTGGATAACATTGATCCAATCACAATCTGCCACATCATCAGTCCGCATTCAATGTTCTAAAAATAGCAATTTTTGTAACAAACTGCCTTGTTGTATCAATCTTGGCCATTGATTCTCGAGTCAATCCTGGCCATTCATGTAATTTTGGGGCCTATATAAGGCCCATTTCTCTCATTTGTAAAGGGCATCATCAAGGAGAGATCAAGATAGGAGAGTAGGAGTAGATGTTGTTAAAGTAGAAGTAGATTAGAGGAGACTCTTCGAAGTCATTGAAGAGACATATGAAATTGTTGTAAAATGCATTTCCAAAATCAATACAAGTTCATTGTTGATTCACATGGTGATTTTGTGTGATTGAGGAATGTTAGCATGGTTTCAATGTAAGATACCCAACTAGTACTAACTAAATTTTTTCTTACTTAGACAGATTTACTTGCACTTAACTCTTCAACTACTTAGTCTACTTAACATCACATATAAAAAGATAACAAAGGCAACTAGCATGAATCAACTTGAAGTTGGGTACTTGTATTATTACTTGATTCAACTCAATGCAAATGTCTTATTACAATGATGATTGCCCACAATGGCATGATCATACAATCTTATTCAAATGATTACAAGGAAAGGTCTTGAAGCCTAGATGTATACAATGCTTTCAACTTCTTCACAACTAGCTCTATCTCACTAGTTGATGTAGATCACTTCAATTAAACCCAATGATGTCAACTGGATGTCAACACCTCACAATACAACAAGGGAGCATCACCTTGTCAGTTGAGGGAGCATCACCCCAACACTTGAAACTCACAGGCCTTAAGATCACAAGCATAAAGCTTTGCAGAGAGAAAATTCGCCAAAAGATAAGATGTCCAAATGAGAAAGGCTCTCCTCCTTTTATAGTGCTCCTCAAGGCAATGAAGGCACGTTTCCCAATGCACAAGAGGAACCAAGGCACATTTTCCAAGGAGAATATTCCATTTGACAACTCAGTCTAAGGTGGCAACCTTATCCACTGAACCGGTACGGATCCCAATATCATTTTGTTGACCAATGAGAGCTCAGGTACTTGTAACTTACTCTAGGTGCCCAACTAAGGTAGTTTAATCATGAACTTGCGCCTTACTACTGCTAGGCGCCAATTGAGGGTAGTGGAGACTAGAACAGGCGCCTTTCCCAAGCTAGGCACTCCTTTGAGGTGGCAGAGGCTAGAAGGTGCGCCTTATCAATAAGACTTGTCTTCTGACAATTAACCACTTTTCCAAACACTGGTACAAACTATAATGCTCTCCCTGTGATGTTTACTTGCAAGTAAATGAAGAATCCATGTGAGGCGCATATCCAAGGTGGCACAGGAGGCAAAGTGCGCCTTAGGCAATTTGATGTCCTCTTTGTCATTTGATCAGTATCTTAGCTCAATGAAGAATCCCTTAAGTAAGTTTGATCTTCTTCAACAGAATGAAAGGTCAAATGGTGATTCCAATAGCCTTATCTAGCTTAGGCGCATTTTCAAGGTCCTAGAGTCACGGAATAGCGCCTAACCTCCTTGAAGTGAGTTCTAACTTCATTCAAGTCTTTCAAAGAGTTTCTAAGCCTTCTCCAAATGCAACTTAGGTATAAACATGGATGATATCTCAGTATCATTCCTTTAGGCGCAAAGTGAGCTTCCAAGAGAAGGCGCAATTGTGAGGTTGGAGATGATGAAAAGTGCGCCTCATTCACAATCATGTTTTACTTGTCTTCAATGATGATTCCTTGATCCTTTGATGATTCAAAGCGCTCTTTCAAGGTTGCTTAAGCAAGAGCTAGCGCCTCCACATCTAGGCGCACTTTTGGTGTTCTAGAAGCATGAGCTAGTGCCTCATTAGTCTAGGCGCACATTTGATGATGTAGAGAGGTAGATGTGTGCCCAAGTCATCATTTGATGCCTTCAACTACTACAAACTCTTTTGATGATGCATTTTATCCTTCCAATCCACTATCTAACCTTAGGCGCACTCTTCAGGTTGATCAATCTCAGTCTAGCGCCCCAAGTACCAAGGCGCACTTCTGAGTCTATGTAGGAGGAAACTAGCGCCTTGCATTGGATTCACCTTCATACATGTGGCGCTCACACTTGTACCCTTTGTGGTGAAGTAAAACACCTATCTCACCAAGCGCCCTGACTACTTGAAGTGATTGGAAGTTAACTACCCACTTAGGCGCACATCAAGTGAATTTGTCATGGTATTTGCGCCTAGAGTTTACTTGACCCCTTTACTCAAGGAGTATGCTTGGTATGAGACTTCTGACGGAGAAATCAACTTCTTTAACTAGAGCGCCTTCCATATTGAGGGTCATTGAAGCCTATTTTGTCCCTAGGTGCTCACTTGGGAAATTTGATGTGAAATTGGCCCTTAGACTCCAAGAGTCATGCCTTTGGCTTCCAGACTTAGCCAAATTTTGAGTTTCTGACGTTCCTGCAAAACAATAAGATTGAGTTAGTCAAAAACCAATTCATTCCCTTATCATTCAGAATTAGCCTCCGGGAATGAGGAATAGGCTAATCCATCCTTCACTTGGTATTCAAGCCGGAAATGGAGACATGACATTCAAATTCTCGAATATGATGGAGAAATGTTTCCAAGTAGCTTAGAAAATAGATTAGAAGTGCATTGATGTAATGTTTATATGTGGAGATAATTGATGAATTCCTTGAATGGTTCATACTTTCTATGATTTGTCGCTGATAAGTCATTTTGCAAAGTTAACCTGAACCACATTTGTTTTAGTTCAGTTGTGGATGCTCGTTCAAGCTACGCCAGCAGTGGGTGTTTGGATGGAGATTCGCAACATGAAAATCCTTGAGTTTCCTTAGAAGATTGCACCAGCTTCGTGTAGTTGTTGGTTCTCATGGCGAAGAAAAGTCTGGTTTCATGAGGAGTTTGTCTATCTTGGCATATTTCATTATATCATTGTCCTTAGAGTAGATTTCCTAAACCCTTGTCCTTTTTCATTTTCTTTCATAGTTGGTTAGAAGTAAGTTCCACTTCACAGAAGGAGAATAACATGTTTGATTGGAATAAGGAGTCAATTCAACGTAAGTCCCTTTGTGAGTTTTCAGCAAATCACATCAACTACTGAGTCTATCCATTGCAAGTCAAGACCTGACATATCATGAACCTTGGAGTCGTCTCACTGGATCACTTTGTTTAGCCTTTGAGAGACTTTATTCAAGAGAGGATAGAATACTTAGTATTTTATTCTGAGTTTGCATGTGCATAAAAACACATCAACACATCACTCACCAATTGATAAGCATCCTCATGAGTGCTATCAACTTCGCACACATCCTCATCAAGTGTGCTGCTGTTATGAAACTCTAGGGATGGCTCAAATGGCATGCTAGAGGCTGCTAATTTGCCAATATCAATGCACACCTCCCCTATCAAAACAGATGCACGCACATCCGTCAAACAATCCTCAGAACCATCACCATTAAGCAAATTTTATGTTTTATTCCCATCCTCCAAGGTCTAATTTGCAGAATCAGACTTATTGTGGCTTGAATTCCCCATGCATTCCTCATTTTTGACCCCCATATCTCATGTGCCAATATTAAATCCTTCCACAACATTTTCCTCATGTGTTGTAGCATCTAACTCATGGTTATGCTCAGTAGTATGACTGCTGTCATCAGAATCAAAATTGTTCTCATGGCTGATAACAACTCCCTGAATGCTGAAAGTATCATCCGAGGGTTCTGCCAAACTACTATCAATATGTAAGGTGTTATCATCAATCACTTCAGATTTGAACCCATGTTCTTCTACCTACTCCTCATCAGCTTCCCCAATATGTTCATCATCACATTCTGATCCATTCTCGTTGCCTGCTACAACTTCTTGTCCATGATCACTTGTAAGCTGAAAATCATTTTGAAGCGGTTCTCTTTTCTTATCCTTTCATTTAGATTTTCCAAACATCCTTAGAAAACCCTGTTTCGTTTCCGAATCCCTCATCAAATGATACAGGTTCTACATCAATTCAATCGTGGATTTATCTAAAGCCATCTTTCCTTTGTTTTGAATTTTAATGACTCACCCAACTAGATGGCAGGAAACCGCTCTGAAACCACTGAAATATCCCACCCCTAATAGGATATCTAATTTTCTGGATGTTCTTTGATATTTTTTGCAATGTTTGATACGACAATATAATGCAGCGTAATAGAGGATATTGTACTAATAATATTCAACACAGAACTGAACATTACACACGGAATACATAGCTGAAAATTCCAAATTTTAATAGCAGCTTGGATACTTTTCACAAAATATCGACAACCCAGTTCATAAAATAGCCCCTATTATCTAAAACATCAATACCCAGAAACATAGATAGCCAAAATAGTGAAGTTTCTTACATACCCATTAGCTAAAATGATAAATACATGGCTGGAAACAGCAGTATGCAAATGAAAGACAGCTTCCATTGGTTGTTCATGTAAATACCAGTTTGAAACTGAAGGCACGGCAACTTAGATGCTCATTTCTCCTTTGTTATTCATCAACGAGCAATACAAATAGCATTGTAATAGCTGCAACAATATTCCCAAGTGAATAGGATGTGAAACAATGGAATACTCTCAGCAAACGAACCCCAAATGCCTCTAAGACGGTACGGCTGAGGAAACTTAGAACCAACATTAAAACCCTCCAAAGATTGCTCTTTAAATAATCTGAAACTTCTCAATCTCTTGTAATTTTCTGAAGTCAAACCCTTATTCTGATCTGCAATTGATTAATCTTCAAAACCCTTGTGAAATCTATGTAAATCCTCCAATGAAGCTCAAATGTGACATCTGTGTGAAGCCGCCAGCACAATCCAAGAGAGGCTACGTTCTCCAAGATTGATATTATAGTGAAACCTTAGGTTTCTTCCTCAAAGTCAAAGCTTCTTTAGAAAAGACAAATGTTGAATGATCCAAGAATGAATGAAATCCCTTTTCAAAAAGCCTTTATATAATATTCAATTTGTATTTGACTTCATCTCATTAAATTTCACTTTAATTTCATTTACTTTTCCCTCCATTTGGTGCACAACAAAATAATATAAAGTATATTTTAATAATCACTTATATCTCCCTTAAAATTGGCACTTTATATTATTCCACAAGTTGGTGCCCATAATATGCACTTATATAACTTTACTTTATAATCATTAAATACCCCTTTTAATAATAAAGTCAAATAACATTTAATGATGTGCACTTTTAATTAATTATTAATAAAGTATTACTTTATTAATAATTAAAATGTCATAACTCCAAAAATACTCATTATTTCTCAATTCCGTCCCAACCAGGTGGTCAATCACATAAACCGCTACTCATCCAGATGCCTTTCCCAAAATAGAAAGGTTGGCCACTAACACTCAACTAACTTACTATAAATAGTGACTCAAAACGGAACCAGAAACCTCTAAATAGCTTAGCCACATAATATACCAACAATCTAGAGAGGTAAACACTGGCAACTGCCACCTGAAGAGCTCATTAACGCCCACTGGACCCTCTAATCACTGAACACTAGCCTACGAGGGTCAACTGATAGGCTAATCCTTCGAACTCTGATGCTCACGGAAATGGGGACATTACACAAACCAAAGAGCCTTACTCATCATGATATAGACAAATGTAATTTTGCTCTCTCATCATTCTTTCTTGATTAACACAATCATGGTTCACATTCTCAAGACTATTATGTCCTTATTATCAATGTTAAGAGTTTGCTACACTATATATAGTTACACTATAATAGTTGAGATAGTTTAACCAATATCACCCACAAATTTAGTTCTTGCAAATCCTAATCTAAATATAATGATCAAAACATTATGCCTTGACTCTGAAATATAAGTGCTAGGTTCATTTTTCACTAAGGGTTGTCATACAATTTTGCCTTACTACTATTACTTCCATCTTTTCATATGATTGATACAATGTAGTGACCTCAACCTAACTATTATGTAGAGATCTAGCACTATGTTATGCCCTTATAATAGACTATGTTCAATCAATTCATGGTAATGTATTTACCCCTAAGTATCTAAGGTAAAATACAATTAACCTTTGATAGTAAGGTACTCTATTACTACCCTTCTAAAAAAATTGGATAAGTGGCCAATGACCATCAAATCTAGGGGAATCTTATGAAATCTCTGTATCTTAGTCATGGCTAGGTCTGCATAAGATGACAGCATACAAATAACCCCATCA
This sequence comes from Cunninghamia lanceolata, assembly GCA_027924645.1. NCBI lineage: Eukaryota > Viridiplantae > Streptophyta > Pinopsida > Cupressales > Cupressaceae > Cunninghamia > Cunninghamia lanceolata. The sequence goes on from BSBN01000209.1 coordinate 9,408,358, forward strand.
ACATTCTGACTGTCCCTATTATCCCATATGACCTTATAACAATAGCAACTCGAATTAACTCTGTCTATTCCTGGAATGGTGGACAATGTAGCAAGGAAGACCTATAGGATTCAGTGTCTCTTCATGGTTGTCCTTATTGTTATCTTGATTGGCAGCAGACACTTTGTTTTGGGACTGTTACTTCCAAATAATTATGACAATCTTCATTATAATCAGAATTGGGATCTTAATTAGATGTTGTTTTAGTCCCATAACAACCTTTATCACTCAGAATTTTGTGAGTTGCCTCGAGGGCAACCAATTTGAGATTCATTATACCCCTTCATCTTTTAAGCCCCTGATGTCACAAGACATGCATTGACAGTGAGATGGAATACTTTAAAACCTTGTAAAGATGCATTGCCAATTATGTGATTGTGAGGACTTCTTATGGCCGTCTTCATGAACTTGAACAAATCTAGTCTCAAAGTTTAATATTGCTATTGGAATCACTGGGGAACTGCACCTTCATCATCTAAGATCCCCCATGCAATGTAAAATAGTGGTAATAGTCTTTGACAACAATCTTTCATATAGGAGCATGCTTTATAAGTCAGTTCAAGATGAAGGAAGTAACTCTGATGGTGATCCCTCAAATGGACATCCCAATGGGCCCAAGTGCATGATAACAGTCATAAGAATCATGAAGAATGTAACATGCTTAAGATGAGCCTATGACTGCCCGTGCAGTTCACAATAGTACCTTGGCAAATTTAAGGATTGCCAATAGGTCTTATAATGAATCTGATAGTCCTAGGCTTATGAGAGACCTCTCTCTAAGTATGAATGAAAGCATAATTCCTTTGTTATGATCCCAAATGCCTTAAGCACTACTCATTGTCCATCTTCATAATGACTTCTGGATCAATAGACCTTACCGGGGAGAATCACAATTATTAAGGACTGTACTGCCAGGATGTAGTAGACTTTTCGTTGGGTTTTGGAACACTCTTCCTCATGCCAAAAACCTATATGACAGTCCTATGACCATGAGATTATTATCACCACTTAAATCACAAGCATCCCATAGATGACAATATACAGATAAACCTTTTAACTTACAAAATTGATCTAGTAAATTTATGAATTCATTTCTAGATCATTTCTTCCAAAAGTCTCTTTCTGAGCTCTTCTCTTGATTTCAATAACATAAACCTATGCTAAGTTATATTGTCGGCCCATAACCCACAAGTCCCAGGAACATTCTCCGTGATATCTTATCATTTAGTGATTATTCTACACATCTACAACTTAATAATAGTCTTCTTGAGATCCGAATATACCCTCACTACAACATCATTAGACTCTTTCAAATTTTTTTCAATCTTGGATTCTCAATACTCCCAAATTCTTCTTTAAAACATTGAAAAGGTTTTTCTTTATGCATTCACTTAATTAACTACATTACCTCAATCACATTGCTAATTAAAACCAAAAAAGGGTTTACCAAATCTTCTTGATAGCAGGTTTTCTCTCCACAACATCATATAATCAATTACTCCTCAAGGCACTCATCTGAACATGACTCTTCTCAAACTTTATAGTCAATAATATATCAAAAGGAGTTAAAATTATTGATCACCCAAACCCAAAATTGCTTGAGGACAAGCAATCTTGAGTGGGGAGGGTTGTCATGTCCCCATATCGATAATTTATAATTAAATTGATTATGTACTATTCATTCAATCAAAGATATGAATGACATTAAACTCAATATTAAATATATTTAAATAATAAATTAAATATTATATTATAAATATTAAATATTGTTATATAATAATATAAATCATCAATATAAATAAATAATAAATATTATTATTATTATATAATATAATATTATAAATATAATAATAAATATATTATAAATAAAAATATAATATATAATATATAAATATAAAATATAATTATAATATAATATATAATACTATACATTATAGGCAGCGCTCCTCATGAATGATAAAGGTATCTTTGGCTAAAGACAAACTTGTCTTAGGAAAATGATACGATTGGTAAGATATTAAGAGCCTTGATAAACTAAGGGTATCGGTTCTTATTTAGGAACAGCAATCCATTTATACAAAGGGCAGCGAATATGAATTGAGCAGCGAATATATATAATTCATAAGACAAAACTAGCGACGAATTGATAAAACAACGTTCATGATAAATATTAATTAAGCCAACGATCATTATTTATTATGCAACAATTAACATGTGCGAAGGGATTATATATCACATGCCATTTATAATAAGCGATTAATGATAAGTAGAAGGATTATAGCAATGGTCAAAAAGAACGATTTGCATTTAATAGTGATCAAATATCAATCAAGCAGCGGTAATGTTAAAGAGTTAAGAATAGCATGAGGCGACATAGAGATCATTATTTATGGGCAGCGATTGAGGAAAGAAATCAAGCATTAAAGGCACAAACTAATAAAAGGGTAGCATAAAGAAGTTTGTTAACCAAAGGACGCATCTATTGGAAAGAATGCATCCATTGTGAACTGTTGTCTCTCTTCATGAAAGATTGAAGGTATATATAGAAGTTGGAAGGCAGATCAATTCCAGGAACAATCAAGCAAGCACCTCATCAATGATTCATCATTCAATAAATCATAAAACAATTCAAATATAAATCAAGCATCACTTAGCAGCAAATTGAGCAGTATATAAATATACAAATATCAATCAAATTCAGATATATTAGAGGCAGCAATCTGCAATACAAATATACATCTATAAGTGGTGGAAATATTCTCAAATTGATATAGTTCCTATAAGGAACATCATTGCGTAAAAGAATTCTAATTTGATAGCAGCCTTGTGATAAATCAAGGCAATCATCATCCTAGTGATCCATAGGATCACTTGTACATCCTTAAGAAGAGCAAATCTACAAATCAGTATGATATTTCTAACTTATATATATATATATATAACGATACTTAGTCTTGCCCATGATATGCGAAGGACGTTGCGTGTCTTGCCGCGTCGTTAATCTTTGTCTATTGCCCCTATGAGAGCATTTGGGTTGTTAGGGAAGGGTGGTTTATTATTATTATTATTATTATTATTATTATTATTATTATTATTATTAGTAAGTCTTACACGGTAGGTGACTCTCAAGTGGTGAAGTATTGCCAGGTGTGCAATGAAACCTTTGAGCCAAGTGGTGAGGTATTGTTGGGTGTGCAATGAAACCCTTGGGCCTATGGCAATGGAGCATTGTTATCCAGCGCCTTAACGAGTATATTCCCTGCCTCCGCTAGGGTTGATGATTAGGTTAGATTGACGACCGAGCACGACGATCGCCATTCCCAAAGTATATCATTTGGCAAAAGATGTATCAAGTATAAATATATTGAAGTATGAAGAAATACATTTGAATATATGTACTTGTTCATTATTATTGGTTCGTACAATTAACATTACATTCTTGTTCATTGTTATTGATTATGATTATGATGTATTGATTTCATCACTAAATTGATCTTTAATAGCACTAATGTCCCTTTTTAGTAGTATTCTTGTGTGTAGGTTAAGAGATCAAGGATATCTTAAGAGGGGACATTACACAACTACCTTATGTGATAGGAGACACAAGTTGGAATGGACATAGACTAAATTTTTTTCTTTTTATGCAGCCAACTGGTTGCACTTAACTAAGTGGATAAAGGAGTATGTACTCCAATTCTTCTCAACCAATGAACTTGCAACCTATTGAAATTGGAGAGAAATTCAATACAATTTTAAAATGCAAAATAATGGTAAGAATGTTAAAAAATAAAAAATGTTTACCTGTGATAGAATTTTGATTGCAAGAGGTTGTCCTGAGGAACATATAACTTTGCCCATGGAGGTACCACCACCTATGAGTATTTATCTTGTACTTGTCTCAAAGAGCACAAATACCATGATCTCATGACAAGATGAACCTGCCAAACTCAATCCTAATATTATCCACCACTTCTAGATCTAAGAAAAATATTCAGAATGCTTTCGTGTACCCTTGAGCAACTTCACTGTCTCTATATGTTGTCATTCTCCTAAACAACAAAAGCATCTTTGTATTGTAATATTTGGGAGACAATGCAAATGCAAAGAGATACAAGGGTGTGGTCATCTTGTTCCAGTGGTCAACAATGATTTGTCACCCCTATGAAAAATGTTTCTCTAGGTTCATTCTCCTTCTCTGCTATTATGGCCTTTACTTTTTCTATCACGGAGTCCATGTCATCATAGTTTTCTCCCAAACATGGTCGATCTATATTAACAAACCTAAGATAGTCTCAATGAAACTCAAGATGTCCACACAACCCCACCAATCATCATTCAAGATCAATCATTTGACCTTTTGGGCCCTCTTTGAATTTGACTATCTCCACGCACTCCATTGGTTCTAAATGCCTCTCACACCCTCACAAGTTGTCTCAAAACAATTGTGTGATACGAATCAAGTCTCAACAAACTAACGTGGTGTAAAAAATAAGTTAATAACAAATTAATATTTAAATAGGTAAATGACATAAATTAAATTTAAAATAAATATTGAAATTTCATAAATTTACCTTCAACAACTCCAAATTGGATAAAGTCCTAAAGATGCCTTATGACATATAGTGTTTTGTCAAAAACCTCTGAATCTCCTCACCCTTGGTGTATATTTCTTTCACCACTCAATCTAAGTTCCAATCTTTTACATCACCAAGTTGAGCGAGTGGATGGTACATGATGCCCAAAAAATCTGCTCGTATCTTTCCTCAACCAAAGCATCTACTACTTTACATTTTTTTGCATTGTCCATTATGATTTGGACAATGGCCTCAACACCCACCATCTCTATGGACTTAATAAGGATTTTGGAAATGAAGTTTGCACCCTTCACTTCCCCTCACAATTAACAGCCTTCAAAAACATTGCCCCTTTAGGAGACAATGCAATAACAATGGACACTCCTGTTTCAACGCATGAATCCCTAATTGGATTTAGTGATATCTCTACCAGAAAAAAAAAAAAACTTTTGCCAATAAGGCAGTTGTAATATACAACCCCAAAATTTTTTCCAAAATATTGAGCAATGGTACACAGTGTTAGCACAACTAAACTCCTCCACACTTCTGATCACCAAGATCCCAACTGGGCGAGGTGAGAGCATAATGTGCTTCGGACTATAATTTTAAACATTGTGCAAACAACTAAACATTCATCTGCATATGCAGGCATCCACTTGTGCAGTGGGAATACTCCACTTGTTCAGTGGGTGGGAAAAGAAAGATAAACAATATTTTTCCTCCACACTGGCGGTTGGACCATCCAGGGGTTAATGATGAGTTTGCATAAGAAAAGAATGATTACAAAGTAGGCAGCTGAATATGTTGTTCAATGAGAACTTTTTTTAACCTCATTCTTCAATGTGGTTTGCTTCACCATAAACCTTGCATCTCAATGAAGGAAATAGATTTGGTAAACACCTCCAAAGACAAATCAGATCAGACCTCTGCTGCTACAGAACTTAGTGATTTGAATTACTCTTCATAGGACAGCTACCAGTTTGCAAAGATCTTCATAGAACTACATCAATCCCTTATCTCTCATCAACAATAACTTGAGGAAAGCTTCAATAGACTGTTTATTTGATACTCACAAACCAGACTTCCCATGAACTATATCAGACTTAAATAACTCAGACTATTCAGTGGTCTAGAAAGAGAGCTGAAATCACATTAAACCAAACACATGTCTGATTCCCTTAACTCTACCACAAGTCTGGTAATACTGACCAAACAAAACATTTTGAGGATTCAGATCACTGAACCCATACCAAAGTAACCTACAGCAAACAAAGTTCCTGAGTAGAACCGTACAGCCTGTACTTGATACAGCTGTTCATAGCAATTTCATATCAGCATCAAAATTCTTCATTTCACCCTTGACAAAGGCATCTAAAGAGGTCAACCCAAATGCAATCAAAAGATTTTTTCAAAAACATCAATCATTAATTCTTATGAGCATCAATCCCCATAGCAATTGTATGGCAGATTATGTACGGACTTGCTCATATTGTCTCCAATACACATTAAAACATCTGCACAATAGGCTTGAAAGGGTCGCCTATAGCATACAATGATATTTCAATAAGCATAAGTTTCAATACTACTCACAATAATTTCTAACATCCATCGTACCATTTCAGCTGGTACGGCAATTGAAAATGTACGGCAGTTCATAGAAATGCATTCTTTACTTTATGACTCTCAAAAATACATGGGAAGTGGTCGCCTATCCTATAAGACAATAATGCAAAAAGAACCAAATCAAATCTCTTCTTCATTTTTTTTTATTTTCAAATTCTTCCAAACTATAGGTACGGTTTTGAGGAAGTACGGACACATAGGAAACTCACAGAAATTACAAAATATAGAGCCAAGACTATTTTCAATGATCTCAAATTGATTTCCAATCATTACCACTAGATTACAAATGCAAACACAACAAATCTTTCAAAACTCTGATCAGCTCCATGTGATTCCCTGAAGTAGAAACCACCATTACCAGCTAGGGTAGATATCTCACTACCGAAACTGATCTTCTTCGAATGGATTTTCATCCACAAGAAGGCAGAAAAAGGAAGAACACGCAGGTTCAATCCAACAGAGTAACAATACAAATTCCAAGCCTCCTTCAAATGAGCTACCACTCCCTTTTTAAAAGCCTCTGGGAGTTACAAAATGATCTTTCTTGAAAATAGAACCTTTTTCCTCTCTCTTATAAAATATTTCTATTTCCAAGTTATGTGCACACTTTAAGTGACTAGGGACTAATAAATAAAACATTTCCTTTTTCCCCTCAAGACATAATGTTAAGTCACTTTAAATAATCCAACCTTATACTTTAGTGCACAATACATAATTAAAACAACCTGTTTAATTATCAAATTAAATAAACTCCTTATAACTCCAAATTTGATAATTAAACCGGACCAATATCTTCTGATAAAGACTTCGACCATCCATGACGAATTTGCAGACTTGAGATACCCAACTATTTTGCAGAAAGAATTATGATCACTCCAAGAAGTTTGGAGATCACCCAAACATGCCGGATAGCCTTCGTGGGATTAGAAACAAGCATAATGCGCACAAAAATCAATGTGCCAAAAAAGGGACATTACAGCAGTGCACACCTTTTCATACCCAAGCCCTGCGTAACCAGAGGGTGTTTAGCTAATTGTTGTCACCATTTTCCACCAATATGGTGATCTCACTAGGTTGAAAGGAAGTCCATTAGTGTAAATGCAACGTGCAACGTATTCATCTACATTGTCTCTCACCTCATTCTAAACTGCACTATCCAATGGGCCTCTTTTGTGTGAAGAAAGAGAGGGATCTTCTTCTTGGATAGATGGTGTCTCCAAGAAAGGATGTGGGGCAGCCAGTGTTGAAGGAGACCCTATATGTGGCATCCCTGATCCTTTCTTTGCTAAAGGAGGAGATTTTAATTATGCTCTCTAAATCACAACATCAACTTCTTGTTCTCTAATATATGCCATAATTTGTTCCTTTGTCAAACCCTTCTCATTTGGCTCTTAACAAACTTTAATTCCATGGCCGATCATAGCACATAGGTGAGCTTTCAATCGACTATACAAGCTCTTATACTCGACCCCACAATGACTACAATGCCAAAGAAAAGCCCTCTTGGAAGTTGTTCAATCATCATGACATATTTCCATAGAGGTGATGTTTGATCATATTTTAACTATCTAGCTGCCTCCAAGGCCATTGAACTTGAACTACCAGCCATTCTAAATAGATTGTTGTTAATAGTTATATTAAAAAAATTAAAATTGTAAATTGAAAATGTAACCCTAAAGTACATGAACTTAGAAAAATAATACAAAAACAAAAATACATCTCTACAATACATATAAACGTAATAAAAACAAAAAACAATTAAAAACATTCAAAATGTTCAAAAAGAATCTAAAAGACGTATATTTTTTTTGAAACAACTTGAAAAAATTCTTCAAAAACTTGAAAGAATCTCACAAAATACTTACCTTTGATCAATAAATCTCTTTTGTGCAAAGCTAGTTCCCTCCGGTAGCACCTAGCAAACATCTTTGGCATCTTTGCAATCCTTCACCTTAAAAAAAACTAACAAGCTTCACAAATGCAAAAATGGCAATTTGGAATGGTATTGGTTGTTTTTGTACTTTGTGATTGTGAAATGAATGAATTGCAACTATTTGGGGTCATTTTTAAGGTTGTCATTCATGTTTTAGGGTTTTTTACATTATTAAAATGTTTTTTATTTTAAAAATCACTTTTCCTGACAAAAAAATGTGTTTGGGCCTGTGGGTGCGATTGGGAGCAGCCAAGCATGTCACAGGACATCCAAGGCATGCCCCTACCGCCTCGGATAACTTGTGGATACATCTGTGGGTACCCGAGGCAGAAAAGGCATGCCCCAGCCATCATGTGCACAAATGAGGCCCTACTCCCAAACCAAAACCCGTTCGACCTTGCAATGGGTCCAATATTGCAAGAACCCAATAAAATAGTTTTATAGTGAAAACTCTAAAATTTACCTCATCTACACTAGACATTATCAACTAAACAACGTAGTTGCATTCTAAGCTACAACAACCAACCTAACACCTACTACAATACAAACTTTCAATAAATGCCAAGCAATATCCAACTCATAAAAGCAAAATAACACAAAAAATCTCAACAACAATTTAGAAGCAAGATAGGCATTACTAAATTCCATTGAATGAATGATACTGAATTATGTTGAATCCTAAACTAAGTGCCCAAAGCACTTATTTATAAGGTTTTACAATGCGTTGCATGAAAAATAAATTAAAATTCTAACTACAACTTCTACCCTAAGAACAGATTGCTTGCACAATTTTGCCCACAAATACTAAATCCTACTCAAGCAATCTTCAAATAGACTCTTGATAAGAATAACTATCAGCCTAACAATAGATCTTCTAGAAGGTCATCTAAAAATAGTTGATCTAAAATAAGCCTTCTCAAAATTCACTTGTCTCCTCAAAAACAACGACGACTAAAAATAGTGCAAGCTATTGTTAGTGCAGGCTAAAAAACGACAATTCAAACAGTTGGCTCCTAGATAATTCTCATGAAGCTTTTTGTTATGATCATGGTGGATCCTCTGACAAAACTCTGAAACTCTGACAATTCACCTTAATGCTTTGAGTCTGAAATATCCTCGATCTGTTGATTTAGCATCAATCCTTAGCAACTCAAAAAATGATCAACAGTGTAATGCTTGATGGTGATCTCCAAACCTTAGGCACACAGAAAGACTGAAAAAATGACACTGTCCGATTATAATTTGTTAATATAAGTCTGAACACTTGCTAAAAAAGAGAACTTAACCCAAGCCTAAAGGAACCGCGGTATATTGACGAAAACTGACAAAGGCTTCTGTTGAATGAATGAAGATGGAAATCTTTGTATGAGGCACCTCTGCTGAAAATGTTGATGATGACAATGACTGAAAATTGTCTCTAAAACCCTAAATGTCTTTGAAACATTCAGAAATTTGAATGCTACTGGAGATAAAATCCTCGCCAAAACAAACATCTTAACATGATCCACTGAAATCAGGCATCCTTTGCTGATATAATGAAAACTGTTGCTAACTAGGTGATCTGATAGGATAAAGCAATCTAGGTTTGAATGTCCACGAATTGATAAGGACCCTAAGCACTGCTTATATGTTTGAAAACCTGATTGAAATGATGACAAAACTCCGCTGATCCCAGGCACTTCTGATGATGATTCTGAGTTGATCTCTGGAAATCACTGAAGATGACTATCAGGACACCATAATGATGAAAGCAGAGGTCACTGCCGAAATATAGAAACCTTCAATCTAATCCTGCTGTTGTTTAAAACAATGAAGGCTGATGTAAAATCAATGTAGAAGGGGTTTAGTCATACATGAATACCACTGCTTAACCTGCCTATCATTTTGCTCAATTATAGAATGCTTTTCCTGCTGGTATGACGGTTAGGACAAAATTTCACTGTTATAAGCAGCCTAATGATGACTGCCCTTCTGTTAAAACCCTTCAAATAGAAGATGAATCCATTGCTGTCTGGATGCTGCCGATCTGATATAATAAGGATAACACCTGTTGCTGATGCTGCTAGCCAAAAATGACTGCTGCTTGTCACCTACACCCCTGCTATTTCTGACCCTTAGGTACACTATTTAAAACTATTCATTTCCAGTCAGCCCTTTAAAAGTAACAAACTTTTCCTTTTGACAAAAACCTGGTCGACCCACATATGAAGCACTATAAATGGATTTCAGTCGACCTCTAAATTTGCCTATATTTTGCATACCAAATTATATTCTCTCGTAATTTTAAACTCCAAAAGAAGCATGCATTTCCTTTTTCTCAATATGGATCAGATGCCAGATGCAGAAAAAATAGAAACTATTTGCTTACCAAGTAAATCAAGCTGCAGGGTAGCTCTTACAATGCCCTTCCAAATAAGCATTCACTGCATGTTCGATAAAGACTATGGGCAGATCAAGTTCCAAACTGGATAAAGTCAGCCATACACATCTTACACAACAAACTCATAGGGCTTCATGCATGGATGCTTATAGCAATATGCGAGTGGGAAAGTACATACAAAGTCTCCAGCAATAAAGTTTGAACCAACAGTCATGACTCCAGTTTAGTCCCATTGCAGTGCCAACTTGAAAGCAAACGCTTTGCCATTGTAAGAACATCTACAGAATAAATAGAAATTTGTGAGTACAAAATGGTTTCTCAATTTTACAATTAAATCAAGACAGGTGTTTGTCTAAAATGGTGTAGTTTCCTTTTCTAAATACCCATTTTAATCTGATATAAATCCTAGCACAGCAGTTTTTTTCATATGATATTTTTTTCTTTTGCTATTACATCTTTGAGAATTGTTGAAATTAGATACACATGTAAACAGACAACTGCCATGAATTTGTGCTCTGTCAAATCAAATTCTGCAATGTTTTGTTGATAAATGGATGGAAATGCAAAATATCTTATGTTACGTGAATCTTTCATACTTCATTAAATGAACAAATATGATAGAAAATACCTGTACTATTTGTAGTTAACTTCCTTCTCCATTCTTTGGTTTTCTGCAAATTGCCACGCCAATCCTGTCATAACTGACTGTTTCCTGAATCCAAATTGCACAACACCTTTTAACCATTTAACTTTATTAGCAAGCTCTTCCAACACCATAACCGATGATTCTATTTCATCAACATCCCTCTGTGAACTCCTTTCTGAATTTTTATTTCTGCTGTTATAAGGCATATCAAACTGATTACTGACAGAGACTAAGCAATTGTTTCCTCCAGCTGGGCTCTTGTGCTTCAGACGACCTCTTACATGACAAAAGGACTTTGCTCTGTTAACAATGACTCTCGCTTGTTCTTTCTTATATGTTGACAAAGCAAATGAATTTCTTGTTTTACCAGAAAGTGAATTGTTCATCATAGACTGATTGCTGTCAGTTCTAGCTATATCATGAAGAGAATTCTCAACACTAATGGTTTTTCTCTTATGTCCTATGGCATCTTTGTCCATCAATGGTCCATTCATATGTGAATCTCGTTTGGCAGCACCTGGACCATTATATACATAAGAAGTGTCAACTTCTTGGAACACATTCCCTCTTACCTGCCAACTCTGGCATAAAACATTCTTTGTAAAACCTTCACTGTTTGCTGTGACTGAGGAACTACACTCAGCCTTACCAACTCTTAGGTTTGGTTGTTCAGCATTCCAAATATGCTTGCTATTGTTTGTTTCACTATGCAGTTGAACACATTCGGTGAGATGACTGCATGTTCCTGCAGAACGATCAATTCCATATTCTATTTCTTTTCGCATAACATTATCCATAACCTGCTTTTCATAAGCAGAATTACCATGGGATATCTTAAGATCATTTTCTCGGTTACTCTTTAATTCTGGAACCATATATACAACAGAACCCAAGTCTTGTAGCACGAAGCTCTTCCGTGGATGATTTTTATCCTGGGCTGTAAAAGTAGGAGAGCAGGCAAAAGTTGTCAACAGACCCCTAAATATAGAAATTCCAAATTGATTGTTTTTCAGGTAATGCAAGAAGATAAATAAATTAAACCATAGATATATGTGCTCACAAAAATTGTATTATAATTATATGAACGAAATGGCAATTCATATGCAACTTTAAAATGCTCAAACCATAGAAAATGAGCTCGACAAGGAAAAGGGGCGGACTTGTCAAACAACAAACATGCATAAAACTGGCCATCGGCTACCAACCACAATTGGCCTTCCTTGACATTATTTAGTAACTCACCCCACTAAGAAAGCCCTTCCCAAACACCACTTGCCCTTGTTGCAAGGAATGCATCCTACCTCTATCTAGTGTGTTTCCAGATAACGGATTTCTCAGCATGTTCTTATCATGCAAGGCTGTGTGTGTGTGTGCGCGCGTGCGTGCATGTGCGTGTGGGTGTGCGTGTGTGTGTGTGGGTGCGTGTGTATGTGTGTGCATGGGGGTGTGTGTCTATGCGTGGGTGTGTGTGTCTGTGCGCGTGTGTGTGCATGGGTGTGTGTGTGCGCGCGTGTGTGTGCGTGGGTGTGGGTGCGTGTGCGTGTGCGTGTAAGGAAAATATTACAAAACAGCCTCCTTGTCCTCTAATATAAAAAAGAAGCTCGGGCATGAGGTGCATAATTACCAAAATCACTTCAAAAAAGCAACAGATCAAAACTATGAGCATCAAATAGAGACCATTATAGAACTGATTACAAGGGTAAAAGCATATAAAAGTGTGTGTGTGTGTGTGCACGCGTGTGTGTGTGCGCGTGTGCGTAAGGAAAATATTACAAAACAGCCTCCTTGTCCACTAATATAAAAAAGAAGCTGGGGGATGAGGTGCATAAATACCAAAATCACTTCAACAAAGCAACAGATCAAAACTATGAGCACCAAATAGAGACCATTATAGAACTGATTACAAGGGTAAAAGCATATAAAAGTCTATAAAGAGATAGAAGCAATGAAACTAGACTTATCATCCGCACATGTAATATAAAGTTCTATTAAACGGCTGTCAGCATGTTATTTTTGTTAGGACATTTCATTTAGGTTTGTTGTACACCTTGCAAGCCTTGCAATATTTTAATGTGGTGTAATTTTTCGGCCCCTCATTAGATGGGGTGCCACCCTTGGAGGAAAATATGAGATTCCTTGTATGACACAAAATTCCACTTGGAAGGTTGGATGTAACATGGAGGTTATGTTTTATGAGCATGATGATGGGAGTTACAATGCATATATTGCAGAAGGAGTTACCTGTAACTTGGAGATCATTAAAAGTTGACGAGTCAAAACTTGAGCAACTATCTTGGAACACTTGGACAGTTGGATTTCTTGCTCGTCTATTTATTGACGGCTCTTTTTGGTTGAGTAAGGAAGAGGATTTTGTGTAAGGAGATGATGCCAGAAATCTGTTGGAACTCCTTCAAAATCTCCGCATAGAACTCTAAGATGTAGAAAATGCTCATTGTATTTTAATCTCTGATTTGAGTTAATACAGTGAGTGGCACTACATTTTTGGCTGGGTTTTTTTCCAAAAGGGTTTTCCCAAAATAAACTTATGAGTTTATGCATTTATGTTTTTTCTCTATTCTTTTTGTTCAAAACTTCAATGTATTGATCTTTATCATTTTTACTGTCATTTCAAAATTTGAACTTTTTCACTATTAATGATATGTAATCTATAAGGATATTCCTTAACTAGTTTGTCAAAAACGGCCATTGTTAGTCTTAAAATGTGTCAGAAAATGTCTGAAATGCTTAGCAAATGTAATAAAGAACAAGAGATAATATAAGAGATTCAAACACCATGAAAATAAGACCAAGATACCCTGGAGAATCCCTTAGTAGGTAAAAACTCTAGCAAATGTGAGCATACACTCAATTAGTGCTCAAAATGGCTTACAAAGATTAATTCTACAAAGCTCCAACAAGATGTTCCACTCTCCAAGAACAAATCAATCACTCCCAAATGATCTCTCTGCTCTTACAATTCTATGACAGTCATAAATACGAGAAAATACAATGAAAAATCTCACCAAGAGAATTAAGACCATAGCATATCAAATTCGAACTCCATGAGGTTATAACTAGGCTAACATGCCATAGGGAAGTTGGAATGGCTATCCAAAAGGAAGACAGAGAAAAAATTCAGAATCTAGAATGTTACTAGATGCCATGACTACACAAAATGAATTCACCATTTCCAATGGAGAGGCAATTGCGCATTTGTTGCAGTCGCAGCAAGTTCACCACAGTAGTTGATGAATTCATCATGGCAATTAGGCTTTCACTGTCATGTCCCTATATTAGTAATTTATAACTGAATCCATTATGTATTATTCATTCAAATTAAAGATATGAATAATATTATAAATGAAATCTATTTAATATATTTAAATAATATTTATTTAAAACAATTAACAAAATATATTATTATTATTATAAATAACACATATAAATAATATAATATAAATCATATATCATTTATTATGATATAAATGATACAATATAAATAATATAAAATACATAATATATCATTTATTATAATGACATAATATAAATACAAATAATATAAATAAATAATAATATAAATAAACATCTTTTAACCTATCCTCTTATGATAAGGGAGTTACGTATGGTTAGAACTAGTTTTACCACAAAAGGGAATTAATATAAAGTAATAAAAATTATAAGAGGGTAAGTATGTCTTTTACCACCAAGCATAATAAGAGACGTGCCTCTTCGAACATATCCTTTGAAAGGGAAATAAATAAAAGTTGTGAGATAGAAGGAAAACATCATCGGAAGAAAAAAGAGTATCGGATAAATACATATATTTAGATCTGCATTAAATATATTTCTGAGTCATAAGTGGGAAAGATATCATAAATTAATATATAGAGATATGTACATCAGCAATAAAAATGTGTGAAATATATATTATAAAATATATAAACGGCAACAACAATACAATAAAAATTATATTACGGCGGCATAGGTAAGAAATCCTAGGTAAAGCTACAGTAGGTAAGTAAGCAATTATATTTACTTATTCAATTTATGATTTGTAAGAATTTATATTTACTTGTTCAATTTATAAGATATAAATGATAAGGTTATAAATATTGTGAATAATCCATTGAATGCTAGGAAACTCTAATAATCTCATATTAAGAAAAGCTAATAATAGTAGAGTAAACATCTAATGAAATATGCATTCAAAGGGAAATATCAATATACTAGTAATTATTGAATATCCAAGAAAGTGAATTTTTAAATAGAAGGCATGATGCCTAGAATAATAAGTATGTTCTATAAAGAGATTGATTATGGAGTACCGGGCTAGGATTAGTAACCTTCTCCTTAATCCACCTACACACCTTATTAGTATGAGACTGGTGGTCAGAAGGAATCTAGTGTCTAGCACTCGAGCTGGCAAGTCATTGCCCCTCAGAGCTAAGAGTGAAGTATTGCCGGGTGTAGCATGAAGCTCTTAGACCTAGGGTAAGAACGAAGTATTGCCGGGTATAGCATGAAGTTCTTGACCCTATGGTTGCGTAGGACCTAAATAATATTAATGGCCTAACGGTAGGTGAACCTCGAGCTGGCTATAAGCCCCTCCGAGCCAAGAGTGAAGTACCTCCAAGTGTGAGGTGAAGCCTTGGGCCTACGGCCGTGGGTCTTGGAATCCTTAACCCACCCTCTCATATTATGTGAGTGGTCTGATTAATGGGTAGGATCACGAACGTCCTCCCCAAGGTATGTCATGACTCGTGTGATTAAGGATATGAGATAGATCATGAGCCAATGATGAAAATGAATAACATATATATGAATGTGTTTTAATGCATGATGATGAAATGAATTATATGAACTTAATGTGAATATAATCTAATATGTTATACTCTTAATGATTATATGTTGAAAGAAATGATTAAAAGATTACTAATGTTCTCTTTTACTAAGTTGAAGTTGTGTTAAATAGTGAAAAATTTCAGCTTACTAGAAGGGGACATTGCAGTGGTATCAGAGCAGTCATCCTGCCATCCTGTGAATAATAGTTAAATAAAAAAAATAAAAAAAATAAAAATAAAAATAAAAAACAAGAATCAATGAAAATGCCAGGTATGAATTTCATGAATTGTTGGAATAATGGTGTTTAATACATTGCTAAAATATTTTTAAATATATATATATATATATATATATATATGATGCAACATTAAAAAAAAATAAGATTTATTTACAAATATGTAATAAATAATGAGTAAATAAGGTAAAAAAATAAATAAAAATAAAATAACTCTTTAATAACAATAAAATAACCTTAAGTAAATACACTAAATGAAATAGTAAAATAAAGTAACTCTACTAAGTTCTTATAAAGTAATATATTTGACAAAATTATTTTCATCTTAACTTAATGTTATTTTATAGCTATAAGATTATATCATAATATATAATATTATAAATATTATGTGTTGTATAAATACATCATATATAGTTTATATATAGATGTATTTTCAAGAAACACATATAAATTAATTAAGGATGAATATAAATATAAAATTTGTGATCATAATAACCCTATGATTAGACCCACAATCCTACTAAACATAACTGTAACTTTTAAAATAAATAAATAATAAAAAAAGTTTTATATACTTTAATAATAAATTTATTATTACCATTTTTTAATGTATACTTTAATATTAAATTACTTATACTTTCACCTAATCCTTTAATCCTAGTTGTGATTGTTTGAGGACAAGCAATTTTGAGTGGGGAGGGTTGTCATGTCCCTATATTAGTAATTTATAATTGAATCCATTATGTATTATTCATTCAAATTAAAGATATGAATAATATTATAAATGAAATCTATTTAATATATTTAAATAATATTTATTTAAAACAATTAACAAAATATATTATTATTATAAATAACACATATAAATAATATAATATAAATCATAAATCATTTATTATAATGATATAATATAAATACAAATAATATAAATAAATAATATATTATAAATATATCTAATAATATAAATACAAATATTATTATTATTATAATATAAATCATATATCATTCATTATCATATAAATGATATAATATAAATAAATAATAATATAAATAAACATCTTTTAACCTATCCTCTTATGATAAGGGAGTTACATATGGTTAGAACTAGTTTTACCACAAAAGGGAATTAATATAAAGTAATAAAAATTATAAGAGGGTAAGTGTGTCTTTTACCACCAAGCATAATAAGAGACGTGCCTCTTCGAACATATCCTTTGAAAGGGAAATAAATAAAGGTTGTGAGATAGAAGGAAAACATCATCGAAAGAAAAAAGAGTATCAGATAAATACATATATTTAGATCTGCATTATATATATTTCTGAGTCATAATTGGGAAAGATATCATAAATTAATATATAGAGATATGTACATCAGCAGTAAAAGTGTGTGAAATATATATTATAAAATATATGAACGGCAACAACAATACAATAAAAATTATATTACGGCGGCATAGGTAAGAAATCCTAGGTAAAGCTACAGTAAGTAAGCAATTATATTTACTTATTCAATTTATGATTTGTAAGAATTTATATTTACTTGTTCAATTTATAAGATATAAATGATAAGGTTATAAATATTGTGAATAATCCATTGAATGCTAGGAAACTCTAATAATCTCATATTAGGAAAAGCTAATAATAGTAGAGTAAACATCTAATGAAATATGCATTCAAAGGGAAATATCAATATACTAGTAATTATTGAATATCCAAGAGAGTGAATTTTTAAATAGAAGGCATGATGCCTAGAATAATAAGTATGTTCTATAAAGAGATTGATTATGGAGTACCGGGCTAGGATTAGTAGCCTTCTCCTTAATCCACCTACACACCTTATTAGTATGAGACTGGTGGTCAAAAGGAATCTAGTGTCTAGCACTCGAGCTGGCAAGTCATTGCCCCTCAGAGCTAAGAGTGAAGTATTGTCGGGTGTAGCATGAAGCTCTTAGACCTAGGGTAAGAACGAAGTATTGTCGGGTGTAGCATGAAGTTCCTGACTCTATGGTTGCGTAGGACCTAGATAATATTAAGGGCCTAACGGTAGGTGAACCTCGAGCTGGCTATAAGCCCCTCCGAGCCAAGAGTGAAGTACCTCCGAGTGTGAGGTGAAGCCTTGGGCCTACGGCCGTGGGTCTTGGAATCCTTAACCCACCATCTCATATTAGGTGAGTGGTCTGATTAATGGGTAGGATCACAAATGTCCTCCCCAAGGTATGTCATGACTCGTGTGATTAAGGATATAAGATAGATCATGAGCCAATGATGAAAATGAATAACATATATGTGAATGTGTTTTAATGCATGATGATGAAATGAATTATATGAACTTAATGTGAATATAATCTAATATGTTATAGTCTTAACAATTATATGTTGAAAGAAATGATTAAAAGATTACTAATGTTCTCTTTTACTAAGTTGAAGTTGTGTCAAATAGTGAAAAATTTCAGCTTACTAGAAGGGGACATTACATTCACTGCCTGTACAAACTGGTGTTTTTGCTAAAAGCAGTAAACTCATTTTTTGAAGATCTTCCTGCACACTGCACCCTGTACATGAATGTACCATATCATCCTGAACATTTTCCAACATACAATAAGTAGTTCACTATCCCAAAACATGCCAATGTCCACAAAAACCAGATCAATTTTCAGATGACACCTCTCCAATTAGGGAGCTTTTGGTTCCCAAAAGCTTAGAGACTCAGGGGGTGAGGGTGGAAGAACCCCTCAATTGATGGCACAAGAGAAAATTTAGTACACCTTTGTCTCCAACTATCGTTGTGATGAGAAAGTATGTTGCTTGAACTTGAAGAAACTTTCTCAACATTGGTTCTCTCCAAAGGAAGCATTCTCCCATGAAGATTCATGACCTTCTCAAGCTGCTCTCTGCCCTGGTAATCATGCAACATGAAGGATTTACCATTCTTGATAATGCAATATTTGTTGACCCTCCTATAGAATACTACTTTGCAGTCATACAAGTATCGACTGCCCAAGATGACACCACAAACATCTAGAGGAGCAACATCAAACACCATTTCATCAACAAAGTTAATTCCAACAGAAAATCTTAACTTGCATTGCTTACTAATTAGCATATTACCACCTATTTGACCCAACCCAACTTATAAGGTTTGGGGTGTTGAGTAGTTTTGAGGCCTAACTTATCCACGAAATCTTGTGAAACCAAGTTAGCTTGAGACCATGAATCAAACAAAGCATCAACCTTATTACCATTTACATTAACCTTGATGATAGACAATGCTTCTTTTGCTAACTTACCAATCCTTTAGTAGTGCAAGTAAACTTAGAATCCTCATCAAAATCCCCATCAACTGATTTACCCTTCTTAATGACTACATTGTCTTATTCATGGAGGGCATAGAGTTCTTCGTACCCTTCTTATCTTGTTTCTAAGGATTCTTTTCTAGATGTTATTTCCAACATGAAGACTCTACATGACCATCCTTTCCACAATTATCACAATGTGCATATTTCTTTTTAGAGCTAGTGGAATTCACCTTTTTATCCTTTTTAGAGGCCTTAACTTTATTAGACTTGGAAGAGGAAGTGTTACCATCTATCTTAAGATAATGAGCATGTGAGCATGCTTCATCTACGTCCATTGGTTTAGAAAGCAATACAAGGAAATGGAGATGATTATGAAAACTTCCTCTATATTTCATTACTACTTCTTCTAATACATTTCTATAGCCTTCCTTATAAATTCACTTGTGTATTCTTGACATCTTGTACACTTTGGCCTTCTTTTTACTTAAGAAATTGTCATTTCATACTCTTTTCTTCCTTATGACAAATTGGATAAAATTGCTTCCTATTTAATTGCTTAAAATGCTCACAATAACATTCAGCAGTCGGTCACTATGGAGCCTGCCAATAGAACTAGGGCCAAGAGCAAGAACACCAAAGGGAAAGAGGTTTGCATGGACATCTCAGATGGTCAAGAAAGCAATGTGCAAGAGAATTCCTTCGAGGGCAAGCTGGAGTTCCTCAACAAGGAGTGGCAGGCCATCAACGGCCTCAAGTTCCTTTCCAATTAGTAGGGTTTCTTCTGCTGGTCCGTGGGTGGTCTTTGCTTTAGCTATTGTTCCTGTGTCTATTTCTTAAGCTTTGTGTTATGTTTAGTCTATGTTATGTTTTACATCTTGTAAGATTCTGACTGCTTGCCTTTTGGGAATTTTTGTACGGGTTCGGGCCCTTCCCAGTTATCTTAATCAAAACATATAGAAACCTTGTCAATGTTTTACATCTTGTAAGACTCTGACTGCTTGCCTTTTGGGAATTTTTGTACAGGTTCAAGCCCTTCCCAGTTATCTTAATCAAAACATATAGAAGCCTTGTCCATAGCCATGGAAAACAAGAGACTCTCAAACCAAGTCAAAGCATGTTTTGCCAACCTTAGTCTAGCAAATGGAATCTTTTGATCTAAGGTGACAATACACATAGTGAAATATACCTCAAGTTGAGTGATCCAACTATCAAACTTCTCCACATCTACATCCCCATCAAATGGTAGTATCTCAATCTTGGCCTCTGCTTTAAACAAGGGCTTGCTTGGAAGACCCTTCTCACTCTTTGAAGACTCCATTGGAATTGATTGAATCCTTGCCTTTATCCAATCTCTCTATAAGTGGTTACATCAAGTTCCCCATATCCGCTATGGATTGAGATAGGCTTGCTATGTCAACCTCCATTTTAGAGAACCTCATTTCAGCATACTCACTCTCCTTTTGACACACTTCTCAACTCTTTCTCTCCACTTGCAGGATTCAATGTCTCCTTGCAAAGGTTGAATCTCCTTTCCACTTGATCTGATTGTGGGCAAGAACCTACAAAACACTCTCAACAAACCACTCCCAAAGGAACGAACTTGATCTATTAACAATAAGGATATTCCTTAACTAGTTTGTCAAAAAACAAACATTGTTAGTCTTAAAATGTGAGAACAAATGAATGAAATACTCGAGCAAATGTAAGGAAGAACAAGAGAAAATATGAGTGATTCAAGCACGATGAAAATGAGACCAAGATACCCTAGACAAACCCCTTGTGGGTAAAATCTCCAACAAAAGTGAGTATACTCACTTAGTGCTCAAAATTGGCTTGCAACAATTGATTCTACGGAGCTCCAACAAGATGTTTCATTCCCCAGGAACCCATCAATCACACCCAAATGATCTCTCTACTCTCACAATTCTATGACAACTGTGAATATGTGAAAATATAGCGCAAAATTTCACTAAACACCTCTCTACCAAGAGAATTAAGACTCCAACATATCAAATTCGACC
This sequence comes from Cunninghamia lanceolata, assembly GCA_027924645.1. Lineage (NCBI taxonomy): Eukaryota > Viridiplantae > Streptophyta > Pinopsida > Cupressales > Cupressaceae > Cunninghamia > Cunninghamia lanceolata. The sequence goes on from BSBN01000209.1 coordinate 9,429,947, forward strand.
TCCATGAGGTTATAAATAGACATCCTGCCATAGGGAAGCTATAACAGTCATCAAAAATGAGGAGGAAGAGGAAAATTTTGGAATCTAGAACACTATTGGATGCCATGACTGCAAGAAACGAATTCGCCGCTTCTGACAAAGAGTCGATCATACATTCACCACAAGTTTGTTGTGAATCTTGTGATAGATGACAAATTCGTAATGGCAATTACACTTTTATTGCCTATACAAACTGGCACTTTCGCTAAAACTAATAGAAAACTTAGTTTTCAAAGATCTTCCCACACACTAAAACCTACACATGGATGTCCCATATCATCCTAAATATTTTCCAACATACAAGTAGTTTTCTATCCCAAACATGCCAATGAGCACAAAAATTGGATCCATTTTCAAATGAGTTAATGAAGTTTATTCTAGTCGTATGTTTTCAATATTTGATATAGAATAGAATAGAAGATTTCTATCATCCACGAGGCCAAAGATAGCCTATGGGACAGCAGACCCTGTCATTTTTGTTTCCTGGCGTGCTAATCTTCTACTATTCAATTTGATAATGAACTCCCCCATTCTCTCAACCATCTCGTCACTAAATAGATCTTCAAATGAAGCTGCTGCTAAATTACTTGTGTACCTGACCCGGATGTCTTTGTAAGCTTTACACTCCAAAATAAAATGTTTTTTTATTTCCACTACCCCAGTTGTGCAAAAGACACAAACTCTCTCTTCCCATACCTCTTTTGGCCGTTTCCATCTACCTATTTCACACCGAAGACAATGCGAGTTAGTCCTTAATTGAGCTATGAGAATCTTTGCTCTCCAAGGGATATTGGCCCCTAAATAGGCCTTTTGTTGATGGTCGGAAGTGGCGTTAAATTCCTCAAGGTAATTCTTCTTTCTCTCTGACGCCTTTTCCCACAGACTTGTGAAACTTATCTACCACAAATGCTTTTATTTCTTTTCCATTATTAGGACAAGCATTCAAGTGGATATGTCATTTGCTCATTCACCTGCTGTTTTGTTTCATCCATGACTTCTTTCTTTCGCCCAAGACATCTTTACTGACAACATTGAGCCACCTATTTGCCTTCATCTGCTCGATTTTTTTCAGATATCTTAAGAGACGCGCCACAGCAATGGCTTCAATAGGATCTGCACCTGTTTCAGCTAGAAGAATCTGCTTTTGTATATTGAATGATGAAAATGCTTACATTTGGTATCAAAGTTTAGTTAAGTCTGATCTATGAAAGAGGGGATGCACCCTTTGGATAGTAAATTTTATTTTCAATAGGAGCAATGTCGAAAAATCTGTAGATTCAAATTAATGGCGAGTAAGTCCAGGAGGATGGAGATTGAGAAATTTAATAGGCAAAATTTTGAGCTTTGGAAGCTTAAAATGGAAGATCTACTAGTTGACAAAGATCTTAGGTGCTGTTTCTGGGCAGAAACCATTCGGTATGTCTACTCCAGATTGGGCAAAAGTTGACCAAAAGGCCAAAAGCTTGTTCGGCTTTGTCTTGTAGATTCAACTCTGCTAAATGTTTTAGGGGACGATACCACAATTAAACTTTGGATGAAGATGGGGACTTTGTATCAAACGAAATCTTTTGATAACAAACTTTTTCTCTGAAAGAAGTTGCATTCTCTGAGGATGGGTGATTGTAATTCTATTAAAGAACATTTGAACACCTTCAATATTTATAATCAGTAAAATTGCATTAGTGGATGTGAAAATGGATGAAGAGGACCAATGTATTACTTTGTTATGTTCATTGCAGATTCTTGGGATACTCTTGTTATGGCAATCAATTCTACCACTTCTATGTTGAAGCTTGAGGAGGTGGTTATTGCCTTTCTATCATAAGAACAGAAAAGAAGACGAGAAAATCCAAGTCCAAGGAAAGATCTAAATCTCTTGGCAAATCCAAGGTTAAGGGTTAGAATTGTGGAAAATCTAGTCACATCAAAATCAACTATAAAAAAAATAAGGCTAAAAAGGAGTTTAATAGTGATACAAATTCCAAAACCTCAAATGAAGAATCTAGAGATGTGTTACAGGCATCTGCAACTCATGCATGTGAAGATGCATGGCTTATTGGTTCTAGTGCTTCATTCCATATGACTCCTCGTAGGGACTAGTTTTCTTGTTACTTATGCCTCTTACATTGTAAACAGATGCAGAATCAATTAATGTGTTGTTTAGTATCCCATTGGATGAACTTGATCCAATAATAATTGATAAAATAAAACTAACATCCCCTATAGGCTTCAGTTAGACCAAAGGTGATAAAAGTATTTAATCAAAACATTCCCTGGGTTAATTGCAGTGCAAACTAACCCTATAATGCCAGTTTCTTGTCTTTGTTGATCTCATGTGCAGGAAAATGATTTTTAACAGCCACAAAGATAACATCTTAAGTAGACATTGTCAACAAGCCAATTCAGAAAATTGGTAAGTGACGTTGCAAAATCATTAATTACAGCTCTACAAATTGTGACAATTGTTTTAGTGTAAACAAGAAATGGATGAAACCCTCCCTTTTAAACTTGAGTTTAGCTTAAAGAAGCCCAACTATATTAGAAGCATAACTCTTAACAACGCAAAGAGATGTTTCCCCTCAACTTTGGTCATTAGTGTTCTTATAAAAGGAGACATTTATAGAAGGTAATCCATGGAGAAGTAAGAATTGTAGATGTCAAAGTCCACTGTGCTTCCTTGATGAAAAGTAAATTTTATCCATTTTTTACAGGGGTGCTGTCCACTCATCAAAAAATGGTATCTATGAAAAATGCTTTGAGTACAAAAAAGCGTTCAAAGGCCTATGATACCAAACTTCTCCCATAAACAAGAAAAATTGTTATAGCATATAGATTCCAGCATGTAATTTAAATCCAAGCACAAATTGAGAAAACACCCTAAACATATAAACAGAGATGCAACATTAATTTTACATGCCAATGGACAAAGCAAGAAAGCAAGCATCACAATTTTTTAAAAGGTTAAGATTTACCTGAGGTAATCGTAAGCAAAGTTGAATTACAATCACCCTTAAGCCGTACACAGGGATTAAAATCTTTTCTATTCTGTAAAGTCACATGAAATCAAAGTCAAATGAGAAAACAGCAGCAAGCCCACATATATTCAATAAATAACATATAAAATGAAAAAAGATTCAAGAGCTACATTCAAGTTCCACTTATTGAATCTAAATTGAGCAGATGGTATAAACTGAAATTCTTGAATGTATTCTCTAATAGAAGAGCTGAGTTAAGGTGTAAAATTAGACAGAAAAATGGAAAACTTGTAGACAATTTAAAACTAGAAATCCTGCTTTCACAGGAAGAGACTATCCACCCTGTTAAATACTACAAGGATTGCGTGAGGACCTGGAAATCTGAAAAGTGGCAAGCAAGTCAAGAACTAAGTTAAAAAAAATTCTACAAATTCTATGGGATATGATTGCCAGTGTCTTGTCTGGAAAGTTTGGTTGGAAAGAAACAATAGAATATTCAATAATAAGGAGAATTCACAAGAAATAATTTGGCAGGAAATCAGAAAAGCATGCACTCAAAGTAAGACACATCTCTCCTTGGAAAAATCAAAAGAATTGAACCTAGTGGAACTTTCCATCTTGAGGAATTGGCTTGAGATCGGTAAGCTTTTTGACTCTTCCAAACCCAAGTCAAAAAGCAAAGGGAGAAGAGTCATTTGGAGTCCTCCAAGTGGTTGGTTCAAACTAAATTTTGATGGAACATCAAAAAAAAAACTGGGGTTGTCTGGGGCTAGAGCTTTGGTGAGAGATTCAAAGGGAGGTATGATCACAGTTGGTACTCTCTTCACAAGTTCCAATTTCACCATTATTGCTAAGGTGGAAAGCCTTCTGTTAGAAATCACGTTGGGAACGCATTTGAACATCCAAAATTTAATCATTGAGGGGAGACTCCAAGATGGTGATTAATGGTATCCAAGATGGTAAAACTATTCATTGGCATATTGGCACTGATCTTGAGGCGGCCAAAAAGATGATCAATCTATTTAAAAAATGTTTGAATATCACATGTTAAAAGGGAAGGGAACATGGCAGCTGATTGGTTGGCCAACCTGAGTTTGCATGATCATTTTTTACTTTCTCGCAATCGAAAAAATTGTGCATGCAAATAAGACTTTCGAACCTCTTCGAGATATTATTAATGTAGACAATAAAGTTTCCTTCCTTCCCTAAAAAGAACTGTACAAATCTTGGTTTTCCCATTGGGATGATTTTGGTGAGATTATCACTTTGCTTTTCAAACATCCTAGCTAGCAGTGTAGCACCTCTTATGAAAATGAAATTTTTTCTTTTTCAAATCGACCTCTTGGGAAGATGTTTCCTAATTTGAATAGAACTATGGTTAGTGTCTTGGTGTGGCGTCTTATTCTCACTCTCAAGTTCATGCCTTGAAGATTTTTGGATCTTTTTTGTTGTGTCCTTTGTGGCATATCTCCTTCCAATTGACAGCCCACGCCTTCTACCTTCTATGTGGGTCTAGCTTATTAAGCAGATGTTTCTAATTGGTAGGTGTCATTGGATTATTAGAAATAGATATGGAGATAATATGGCTTTTTTGTTTGGGCTCCTCAGTTTTTTGTGCCAATCTTGGCTAGCTGCAAATTTTAGAAACAACTATATTGGAGATTCGGCTTTTTCTTGTGGTTTTCTTAGTCCTTCATGCCACTCTTGGCTAGCTGCTAACATTTCTATTCTCAATGCTAGGTCCTCTCCACTACTTTTTTACTCGGCCTAGGTTCCTATCCTATCACTTATTATTGTATGTTTGTTCACTTGGTACCATGGGTTTCAGGGTGGCACAATGGCTCCATAATGGTATTTTGTAGTGTTTGCTTGTTGTTTGGTGTCCCTTTGGCTATGGGGTAGGCACTTGTGGAACTTTTGGATTCCTTATTTCCTTGCTTTGCCTCCTTTGTTTGGCTTAGGGAGTATTGTTTTATGTTGACACGCTATTTGCCCTCTCTCAAAGCCTATTTGAAGGCATTGAGATCCAACAAATTGCAACAAGTATGGCTAGGAATCTCTCCTTCGTAGATGTTCCTTGGTAATGTTTGTAGTCAGTGTCCAATGCCGATTATTATATTTGATAATATGGGTGACCCGACTATGTATTAATTGTTTGTCGGCTCTTGGGTAGTTAGAGTTAGTTGGTCAGTTGACGGTTGTGTTCCTCTTGGCAACCGTCGGGTCATTTAAATAGTCTTTGTATTGTCAAGGAAAGTAGTATGATCTAGTTGAATCGACTCTAGTCCTTGGCCAACCATCTTTGGTCTACTGTAATATTTTCACGAGAGAATAAATATATACTTTTACTCTATCTAGTATGCATTGTTAATTCTGTTCATTATTACAAGTATTCATTTTTCAGATAGGCAAGTAAGCATTGGCGTTGTTGCCTTAAAAGAAATCGGGTCCGATATAAGAGATTCATGCCCTTAGACCCCAATAAAGGCGAGAAGAGACCACGTGGTCAGGATCACGAGATCAAAAGATCTCTTAGGCTGGTAGAACAAAGAGAACGCAGAAGAATACTAAGAAAATTGCCGAAGTTCGAAGCCGAAGTCCATTCCGAAGTCAAAGTCAGAGTGTGAGTAGAAGTTGTAGTCGGGCGAGCGTGAGTAGAAGTCGTAATTGGGCGAGCATGAGTAGAAGTCGTAGTCAGGAGAGGGAACACATTTTCGCAGAGTGGAAGGAAATTGCCAGGCACCTTCCACTGCCAGATGACATGTGGATTGATCTTTCTAATCAAGTTGAAAAGTCAAAACAACCTTCTCTAGACGAGGGAAATTGGAACTCGGAATCACATTCCTTCATAGAAGTGTACGAGAGCAACCTTTGAGGCATCGAAGGGTTGGCAATTGAAGGAGAAGAAGCCGAGCCAAGGGTGTCTAAAAGAAAGTATGAAGGCGAAACAAGTGCGTGGAATGCTAACATTGCGGGAAGAGTGGAGGATTCTCACATGGCCGAGTGCGAGAGAAGCATCAGAATGTTCGAATCAAAACTCCCCAACAAGCAGGTTCCAGGCACGAGGTTTGCATTAAAACAAAACCATGGTAAGCCCCAGTGGAGAAAAGCAAATGTTGCCCAAGTTTACAAGCAATGGATCGGAGAATCCCGTTAGGCACTGTAAGCCTTGCGAGATAATCTAGACAACAAATGGGCAAGATGATAAAGCAATTTGGCTATAGTCTTTTACAGCCACCTTACGAGGTGTAGCAATTGACTAGTATACCGAACTTGACCAAGCATCTCGAAACACGTTGGAGAGTTTAAAGAAGGCCTTTGAACAAGAGTTTAAGTTTTTGCGAGATGATAATGAAATAGTAGCCGAAATTTACAATGCCAAGCAAGGTAAGCATGAGAATGTACGAGCTTATAACCATAGACTTAAAGAACTACTTGTAAAATTAGAAAAAGAACCTACTGACGGTCGCAAGAAAAGGTGGTTCATCAAAGGTCTAATTCCATCCTTAAGAAAAAAGATGAAGGTAGTACCACCCTTTTCTTATGTCGAAGCCTACAATCAAGCGATGGACATAGAAAGTGAACACAAAATGTCCTCCCATAGTAAAAGAAAAACAGAGGGAAGATGTTAGTTTGGATGATAGCAACGACAATGAGTCAGGAACGGTGCAAGCACTCCAGAGGGACATGTTTCGAATAATGAAAGAATTGAAGACAAAGAAAGAAACCAGCAAAGAATCAACTAAACTTTGGTGTAGTGAGTGCAAAAGTGAAGGTCACACCAAAGGTAATTGTCCCAGAAATTTGTTTTGTGAGATTTGCCAGATTATGGGTCATTCGATAAAAGAGTGCCCATATTACTTGAAAGCCAGGAGTACATAAGTACTCTTCACATAGGGAGAGCAGTCCACTCCATCAAAGCCACAGAACGCATCTCTAGGCGGTTATCAAAATCAAAGAGGAGGATGAAGTCAAATACAGTACGACTCCAAAGGACGTCCGATCATACAGTGCCGATAATGTAACAAATGGGGGCACTTTGCGAGAGACTACCTAAACAAGCAAGACAAAGTGCAATTATTGTGCAAATGGTGCGGACCTGGAGACCATGAAGACACTAGATGCCCGAAGCAAAAGGCTACCATCAACCTGATTGATGTTGAAGGGCAAAATCAAGTATTGGCCATTACTCGAGCCCAAGCAAAGAAGGTTGTGTACCCGGACCCACATACAGAACAAGCAAAATTTCATGAAGCAAGAACCGAAGTGGCGCAAACGACGCCACTCACATGCAAATGCCAGTATGGTAACAAATCAATTACATTCTGAGAAAAATATTGCACGACAAGTACCCCAAATTATCATACCAATTAAAGTAGTGGATTTATTACAATGTATTCTGGAACTCCGAAATGCTATTGTATCAGGGAAGATGAGACGGTGCATGCTGCGACCAATTTGGATTTTGGCAAGAATGAAGACTCAATAACCAAACCTTCACTATCGAGCGACCAAGTAATTAATCCCATGTTATTAATAGTTAGCACAACAAAGAAACTGGTGGTGGTAAATATGGAGATCCTTAGAAAAAATCTCACTAATACAATTATTGATGGCAGGTCTAGTGTGATCATACTTCAAAAAGATACTTGGAGACGTCTGGGTAAGCCGACTCTCTAGCCCCCGACTTTTCAACTAATGGGTGCAAATCAACACGGTATTAAGGTACTTTGTGTTTTAATGCGCCAAAAGGTAATTATAGTAACCCAAGTATTTCTGTTGAATTTTGTGGTCATTTCATTACAAAAGAAAGTGTACGATGCATTATTGGGTTGGGGTTGGCTGGTAGCAGCCATAGCCAACCACAACTGGAAAAAGAATACAATCTCCATTGAAAACAAGGGTCAGAAGTATATAATCGATTTAAAAAACCAAGCAGTCAGCAAGGCAGTAGCTTCTTCTGATTCATCAGATTCGGACTCTGAAGAAGAATGGACAAAGAAGCATGATCTCGGTCCAATGGAGCTAAACGATGAAGGGATTCTCGAATTACAGTGATGCTCGGAAGATGAAACAAATTCTCTCTATGGCTTATGTCACTGGAAAATGGAGGATTATGAGGTATTTCCATCAACTTGTAATTTTCTCGAGGCTATGACGATTAGTGAAGAGCAACAAAGGAAAAATTATTTTAAAAGGTTGAACAATCTATGTGTATCGAGTGCAGCACAAAGTTCGCAAAATACGACAGTTCTGGTTCCAGCAAAGGCAACTGACTTTACGAATGATTGCAAAATTAATAAAGGTAAGCCTCAGAGAAATAATATTAAAATATTGGATTTGGAGCATACGGATACTTATTGTCAAGGAAAATCAATTTCACAACAAAATTCCAGAGGGCAAAATATTGTACAAGAAAATTATGGAGAAAGAAAAAATATTGCGGGACAAGAAATTTTTGTCGTCAAAGCAGTAGATAATAGGTGGACCCCGCCGGAGAAAAATTAAAAAAAGAAAAGAAAAAAGGAAATTATTGGAAAAAACAGAGGATGAGAAAAAAGAAATTAAAAAGGCAAGGTTAAACATATTCCCACCTCTAGCCGTACGACTCCAATTGCTCTCAATTGTTGTACTATTGAAATTTCTCTGTGCCGTACGATCTACTCCGAACGTCATACTGTACGATTTGTTGTTGACCGAGAATCACTTGGCCGAGAATCACTTGCTGTCGTACGATTTGCAGCAAGGGTCTTCAGTGCCGCCATATGATTTGCAGCAAGGGTCTTCAGCCCTACCGTATGATTTGCAGCAAGGGTCTTCAGTGTCGCTGTATGATTTGCAGCAAGGGTCTTCAGTGTCGCCGTATGATTTGCAGCAAGGGTCTTCATCACCGTCATAGAACCTACAACAAGGGTTTTCACCGCCGCCCTACAACTTGCAACAAGGGTCTTCACCACCACCGTACGACCTACAGCAGGGGTCTTTACTGTAGCCGTAGACCTACTGCAGGGGTCTTCACCGTCATACGACCTTCAACAGGGCTCTTCACTATCATCATACGATTTGCAATAAGGTCTATAGTACGACCATCCATACTTCCAACTTTGCCTCCTGCACTAGCTATACAATTCACTCCTACTTCAGTCGTACGCCTTCACCAAAGTACACAGATTGACATTTCACGCTCGACCGAGATTGACATTTCATTGGCCGAGATTGACATTTCATCAACCGAGAATAACATTCCACGCTCAACCGAGAATGACATTCCACGCTTGGCCAAGAATGAGATTGCACGATCCACCAAGAATGACATTCCATGCCCGACCGAGATTGGCATTTCACGTTCGGTCGAGATTGACATTTCACACTCGGTCGAGATTGACATTTCACGCTCGACCGAGAATGACATCACACTCAGCTGAGATTGACATTTCATGCTCGACCGAGAATGGCATTTCACGCTCGGTCGAGAATGGCATTCCACTCTCGACTGAGATTGACACTCCATGCTCGAGCAACATTCCATTGTCGGGAGACATTCCATTTTCGGGAGACATTGCACCATCGAGCGACATTCCACCATCTAGCGACATTCAAACATCCGGGACATTCTACTAAGCATATTTTTGGAGATGTTGATTCTCCTTCCTACTCCGTGTGTTCTTCTAGGTTTGCATATAGGTTCTTCGTCTACGTGTCGTCACCAGTTGGAGCACCTTATCTAATGTTACTTGATGCTTACTTAATTTCAATGTCTTCTGGAAGACTACTTTTGCTTTTCGGGGGATGATGTAGTCAATGTACAATGTCGATTATTATATTTGATAATATGGGTTACCTGACTATGTATTAATTGTTTGTCGGCTCTCAGGTAGTTAGAGTTAGTTGGTCAATTGACGGTTGTGTTCCTCTTCACAACCATCGGGTCTTTTAAATAGTCTTTGTATCGTCACGGAAAGTAGTATGATCTAGTTTAATCGACTCTGATCCTTGGCCGACCATCTTTGGTCTACTTCTATAATATTTTCATGATCGAATAAAGATATACTTTTACTCCTCTATCTGGTATGCATTGTTAATTCTATTCATTATTACAAGTATTCATTTTATCAAATAGGCGAGTAAACAATGTTGACCCAAACATACCTTCAAGCTCTTTGCAGCTTCAGCTGGATAATGATGTGTGTGATATAGATATGTCTACTCATCATATTTTGATGGAAGGGACTAGTACTAATATGAGAGAATCTCCACTCAGGCAGGAGGATGGAGAGACTCCAGAGCAACCTACCACCTCCAAGAAAGGAAAGAGGAAAGTTGAGGTGGATGATGAAGGCTCTTCAAGCAAAAGAATCCCATTGGGCAAAGTTGAGGTGGATGATGAAGGCTCTTCAAGCAAAAGAATCCCATTGGGCAATGGCACTCCTCTAGTCAACCTTCCCCAACCTACGCAACCTATAGATACTTAGCCTTAGATTAATAATTTTCACAAGTCTCTTATACCACTAGTGCCATATCTTCAAATTTTGGTTGCCATTAGAAATGATTTTGTGCAAGACACTCGTGAGGAATGTTTGCACCTCTAGGATTTCTCCTCGTTCATCCAAGATTTAATGGTTAATACTAAAAATTTACTCCTTTGCAATGCAAATGACAAAAGAAGTCAAGTCATGGATGAGTAAATGGAAACTCTTGACAACGTTGCAACCAATGCTTTCAAGCTTGAGGAGAGTCATTGCAATCTTCGATTAGTGGTTCAGGATACTTGCTCTCTAGTGAATCAAATCCATTCTCGGCTTCACCAAAAGGTTTACTAACTTGAACACTCGCAATATTAATGTAGCTATTAAGCAAGAGTAAGAGTCTGACCATGAGTCCTAAGGCTTTTATGTTATATCTACTCTCTTGTTTCTTTGTTTTTCTGCTTCATTGTATTGGGCCTGAGGCCACTTAGTTTTTGAACAAATTATTTAACCTTATCAAAAATATATATAATATTATATACATTAGTAAAATATAATATAATAATATTAAAGGAAATTTATGAGGTCCAAAAGATGGCAAACAGATGAATTCAATATGCTAGTGAATGGCTATGGGTGAAACACATTCATAATAAATAACATAAGACCAATGATTTATGACCAGCATAACATAATAACAATGATGGCCTTGATGATGTATGTATCAATCTGTCCAATCGTATTATCTGCCAATAGGCGAAGGTATTCACTTAGGGTTAACTGACTTTTAGGGTTGTATTTTCGCATTTTTTCTTTTGACAATCCACCACAACATATTTTTCCACCGGTTAAAGGCGCAACGTCCCTGAAGGGAATCGCAACTTAACAAATTGAAGGGCAAGCGAGTGAAAGGAAACGACAGTGAACAAAAATTTTGAGCATCGGCGGCACTGTGGAAGGAAATGACGTCGCTTGCGTGAGTGACTCCAGCAACTCCAAGTGAGCACGTAGCTCTAGATGATGCTCTAGTTTATTTTAATACTGAAACCGCCATTCTGTTGTGGGCGACACAAATAGGTTTTAGGGTTTTTTTATGTTTTGTTTTTTAAAATTTTATGTATTTTTATTTGTATGATTTATTAGTATTATAAATAAAATTTATTACTTATAGATAAAATTTATTAGTAAGATTTTTATTTTGTTTTAAATAAAAAATAAAAAATATAATATATATTTTTGTTTAAGTTTTTTAAATAGTTATAAGCTTTTTTAAATAAAATTTAATTTAGTATTTTTATCTTATTTTTTTTAAATAAAATTTTTAAATTTAGTATGTTCTATTTTTTAATTTAAAAAGAAAAATTAATACATTTTTATTTTTACAAAATAAAACCGAGTTTTTTTTTTTGTTTTTTTTTTAAAGTTAACAGTAAAAATTCAATAAATTTTTATTTTTACTTTTTTTGAAATACAATTTAGAATTTAGTGTTTTCTTTTTTTTTATGAAATAGAATTTATAATTTATAATTTAGTGTTTATTTTATTTTATTTTATAATTTTGTGGATATATTACTTATATTTTTTAAGAAATCAAATTTATATAGGCAAATTTAATGACGATTTTTTTTCCCATTGCCGAACTTCATCCAAACTTTATAGTTGCCGAACACGAACACAAACTCGATCCTTGTGACTTAGCCTACATCTATGTATTGTAATACATGGATTGAAGTGAAAAGTAATTGACAAAGAAAAAGTTTTGGGACTTTTCGTATTTTGTGCACATCTATTCATCAAATGGGCTCATTAACTTATCTATATTCCACAAATCATGAGCTAAACTCTCATTTTTTATTTGCTCTTTGTTGGAATGTTTGTCATTGATGTCAAAGGTGCATACATGTGGCCGTTGCTGTCAAGAAGTTGCATGAACAACATTGTTATCCCTAATGTCAAAGCCCAAGATTGTTGGTGAGATTGATGTCTAATAGATCCTTGTGGAGATTGTTGGATTAAGATGTATAGATGAGTGATGTCAAAGGCACAGAGTCATAAATAGGATCATTGATGTCAAGGCAAATAAGAGTGGCCCGATATAATAAGAATTGTCCATTGGAGAGCAAAGCAAAATACATCCATTACACGTTACCATTGGGAGATTGCATGTTTAAATTAAAGATTTAAACATGTGAGATACAAGTGTTTTGTGTCGGCATAGAATGAAGTTCAAATTTAATTATACATCCACGGTAGCTGACTTGTGAAAGAAAAGAATTTAAATGAAAGATTTAAATCCATATGAGGCCGACTCCTTTGAAGGAAAGAGACAAGGATGATATAAAAGAAGTTTTTGAAGTCATTTCCAAACAACCATACTTTGATATACACATGCAACGATCAGTTTTTGTATGCTGCGAATACTTTATGGATACCAACGATTTTCAAGTGTTATATTTTGCAAAGAGGAACAGCAATCATTAGTATACATGATGTGATTTTATGAAGGCAGCAAGAAGACAAATTGTGTTAACAAATAAAGACAAATCAGTTTAAGGAAGAAGACAAAATCACTAGAGGACGAATTGGAGAAGAAGATAAAAGTGAATAAGACAAAATCACTAAAGGATGAATTGGAGAAGAAGACGAGAGTGAATAAGACAAAATATTACAAAAGGACATATCTATTCATCAAGGACACATCCATTGAAAAGTATAAAAGGGAGTTGAAAGATTCATTTTGAAATAAGCAATTCAATAAAATATTTCTGAGTTTAGAGCAGAGATGAAAGAAAGAAGAGGGGCAGAATTATGAGAGCAAATCTGATTTGTTTTGAGAGGAAGTGTGTACGTGATAGTATGTTGATGTGAGCAGAAATTTATGAGAAGAGAATGCCATGATTATGATCAGTTTAATGTAAAGACGTTGTGCATGATTGGATCAGATTTATGAAAGAGAAGTGTGCATGATTTATAGTAGATTTATGAAGGATATGATTGGAAGAGGTGTGAGTTTATGAAGGGTTGTGTTCATTGGCAAAAGACACATTCATTCAAAAGGGAAGCCTCTCTTGGGAGGATATAAAAGGAGATTGAAAGGTTGAGTTTTAGACAAGAATTTAATGATTCATTTCTGAGTGTTATAGTAGATTTGAGAAAAAGAATAGAGGCAGAAATGAAGTGCAAATCAGATATCTTTTGAAGAGTATGTGTTGCCATATGAGAAGGATAAATGCAAATATATAAATGACAAACATATGTGAAGATTGAGAGGTAAATGTTAAGGGATAGAGTGCAGATTTTAAGGTGAAATTATGGATCAGATTTGTGAAAGGATTGTGTGAATAGTTGTGATCACATTTGTGAGGGAAGGAAGCGTGTGATCAGATTTGTGAGAGAAGGTTAATGTGTGGATAGTGATTAAATTTGGAAGAAAAATATTGTGTGAGTTGTAATCAGATTTGTGAGAGGAAGATCATGTGGAGAAGTAAACTGTATCAGCCATTGAAGGATTAATAGGTTGGAGCCTCTTGCTAGATTGGAGCCTCCAATAGGTTGGAACCTATAATTCTGTCAAGGGGAGATTGGAGTCTCTAGTAGGTTGAAGCCTACAAGAAGAAGAAAGAAGATATATATATATATAAACAATATTGTGCCGTGGTTTTCTCCAGAAAGGGTTTCCACATAAATCGTGTGTTCTCATTGTGTACTTAATTGCTAGATCTTGCATATGTGTAGTTGATGTAATTGATTGAGTTTGAAAAGTAAAAGATTGTTAGAAATTGATTCACCCCCCTCTCAGTATCACCGTGTGCTCATCACTCTCTATATCTCTATGCTATTAAAATGCCTTTAAATTTAAAAAATAGTAGGTTTTTCTCTTTTTTATGCATTCTTTCTACATTTTGAAAAAAAATCATATTTTTCCCTTTTTTGGAATAATCTTAATGTTTTGGTTGGCCGATTTTTCCCCCAAAGGATTTTTGCTGCTATAATTTTAAGTATGCAATACAAACTTAAACTAAAAACCTATATTTTTGTACTCAGGCTAGGGCACAATGCAATTCAACACTTTTGCACTAGACAAAGATCTTATATTTTATAACTATCTAGCATAGAAAAAGATTTAACACAACTAATGAACCCTTGTAAGTTTTAGTTAAATGTGGAGATTGAAAATCACAAGTAAAACTCAATTGGATTGAAATAAACACAAACACAAAGGATTATGAATTAAGTATGAAGAATTGCATACAAAGCTACAACATTTCCTCATAGTAAAATCTACATTACAAAGCTTGCATTAATTATTAGATTTTTACTCAATTCACAAGACAATTAACTCAAAAAACAACAGCTTCGTGAACAGCAATATCAACAAGTGGGCATGAACATTAATATTGGAAAATCTAAGTGCAAATGGCACTTATTTATAAGGATTACAAAACTTTGCATGAGAAATTAAAAAAAAAAACTAACTACAACTCCTAGGCTAAAAATAACCTAATTGCATGTAAGCTTCATTACAAATTATAATCCACAAATACCAAATCTGAACTCAGGCTAAGAATAACTTGATTGCAACACAATCTTTATTACAAAATATAATCCACTAATACTAACTAAATCTTAACTTCCGCAATCCTCAATTAAACTAATGAGGAAGATTACTACAAACTAACACTAGAACTCTCATCTCTAGAAATTAGAGATCCAAAAATAGATCTCTAAAAATAGACTTTCTCAAAAAGCACATTGGGCCAAAATTAGAGACAGCTAAAAATAGCTACTAAGCAACCCCACCGTAATACCCTAGCGCTGAAGCAGGTTTCTAGATGTTTTGAAGAAACTGTTCAACTTCAGATTCACCTGGTACCACCACTGAATCAATTAGAACAACCTAAGTGTAAAATATGAATTCAAATTCTAAAATACATGTCTCTGACCCTGCTGATTTACATTTTTTTATGAGCAAAATTTGAACACCACCCCCCACCACTATTATACTACTTTGGCAAGATTTATTTGATGATATTTTCTTCAAAACTCTGGTAAATCAGCCAGGCACCTTGTAATAAAACCTCTTGAAACCTCATCTTCACCTCACCGTTTTACTGTTCTTATAATGCTGATTAATCTCACTTGAACTTTTTTATGAATAGAAGAAAGGATAGCTTTTGAACATCAAATTTGCTGCTATTACAAGTGCAGTGACAGGGTTATAACTGCTGTATAGGCTGAAACACTGCTTTTATGACAAAATGATAGGTCACAATTAGACCATCGAGAGTTTAAACTTTACGAAAACATAGAAATTTCTAGAAATAAACCTTAGCATGCCAATGCTCATGCAACAAAAACTATTAAAATAATTAATACTCAGAAAGGCCGGCATTTACATGAAATTAAAGCTATAATAGACCAGATAGTCAACAGTTATCAGAGTAAATAAGTTTATCTGAAAATGAGTTTGCAAAGAAGAAAATAATATCGGCATTTCTTCTTATTTAGCTGACTAGTCTCCCAAGTGCAAGCATCTATCTAAACAGAAATAGTTACCGACAATTATCTTCAGCACTGATACCATGTTACTGCAGTACTCCATACTTGAATTTTCACATTAATATATCAACCAATCTCTGCAATATTTGTATAAAAATTATAATAAGGTGAGGTAAATAACAGATACCTTCTGCAAAGGGACAATCCAACTGGATTTGATAGACCATGACAACGTTGGACGCAGATCTTTGCAATCAGCTTCATAAGAGCCCCCTTCACCATTAGGAGGTTTTAGCAAATCAACCTAAAACACATCATCCAAATGCACTTTCTATCAGTATCATTCTTCAGATATTTCTAATCAGTTCCCTTATGAACACCCAGACATATACACATATCATACAAATTCCATGTTGTGGTATGAAGCATGAACAACAGATCAAGTTAAGATGTAATCATACATTGATACACCATCTATCCAAATCATCCAATAGTAATAAAGTACGCAACAAGGATTTTATTATTAATCTTTTATATAAAATAATAATGAATTTTACACAAAAGTAGATAGCTTTCATAATAAGACTTGAACAAAATGTTTATCACACTATTTTATAACATAAAAGTAAATTAAAGCAGTAGTGCTCATAAAATTGACATACCAATAAAGAACATATTCTCATGTCCCCTTTTCAAAATTAAAATAATCGGGAGACCCATAGCCTATTTTGTATTTCCCATAGGCTAAGGGATAAAGTTAGAGAAATAATTTAATAATAATATTTTAAGTTGGTCATAGTAATTTTATTTTAAAACATTTTAAAAACAACTTAAGTGTTATTATTATTTTATTAAAGTGACCGTCTAAATGGGACATTATAAGGCCTTATGTAATATTTCATTAAAAAGTGTTCTTGAACACTTTTGGAGAGAATTTTAGGAGGAAAAAAGAAATTCAAATTAAAAGGTGATTATAAAAGGAAAAGAATTGCACAGAAGTAGGCATCCATTGTCTATTGAAATCAAACCCTTTTCCAGACCTTGAGTACTTGTGTTCATCTCCATATTTGAAAATGAAAACCCTTTGGGTAAGGAATCTGGAGGACGAAAACACTCTCAATTTCCATTTGGGATTGGAAGACGAAAACCCTCTTGTCCATTGAGGTGATTCCATCCAGGAATCACATTGGTGCTGAAAGATTCAAGAAATTCTAGTTTTCAGAAGTTGTGCTGAAGGATTTCAAATTAATTCTAGTTTGGTGAAGATTTTTAGTGTTTATACCATATTGAACAAACATTTGTTGTTGTCCAGAAAATCTTATCTATTTTGGTGATTATTATCTCTGAGTACCGATTGTCATAGAAGAAGGAAGTCAATTGAACCTCTTTGTATTTGAATCATAGCTCACAGAAACTTGTTAAGACTGTTGTACCTTTCCAGGCCATACTTTATCTGGGGCACCATATGTACCCTGAAGTCTGTCATACCATCTTTCATACCCATCACACCGTACATATCATATTCGTTGTTGTGTAATAATCCTAAGTCTTCAACCTATCTACCTTGTAAGCTGATATCCAACGCAGCATTTGTACGTTAAAATCGCAACATAATATTATTAGAGATAGTTGGTATTTCTGTTGATTATTTTTTGTAAGGGTTTCTTGTACCTTGTTTTGGCTATAATAATATCTAATTATTATTGAAGTTCAATAGTGTTATTCTACGTTCCTTATTTATTCCAATTTGCATAAATCAAAACATACGAAAAAAAATATGTATTTTATGAAAAAACCAAAAAGGGTCATTACAGTGGTATCAGAGATGATCTTGCCAGCCTGTAGGGTGAAAATCTAATACTTTGATATAGATTTTTATAAAGCATGCACGCTAGTGAAACAGAACTCGGATATAACCAAAGAGAAAGAAGGAAGTTTTAATCACCAGAATCAGACGCGGATGTCATGGGGGACAAAGAAAAGAGAATGCCTACAAATGAAATGAATTCTTTGAATGAAGCCATTAGTCAAGGTCAAAGAGAATTGGCAAGGACAATCCAAAGGCCAATGAGGGTGTTCATGGAAGAGCTAGTACAAGCCTTGCAGAATATAAATCAAAATAAGGCTAACCAAGGAAAAGGAAACTCTTCAACTAACAACCGGACTTCAATCAAGCCCCCTTCTAAGACCTTCCAAGCAAAACTTTTATAGAGAGAAGAGGAACATACAGAAGAAGAGCCCCATCATCAAATAAGAGATGACTTTACAACATATCATGATGAATACAATGATCTAAGCCAGGAAATAAGTCATGAGTTGACTTTCCAAGAGTTTTGTGATTTAAGGAAAAAGAATGGGTCAAGGAGAGGAAGGAGAACTCGGCAGGATCAACCTCACAAAACATCCAACACCATTTGGGTAAGATTACAATTCCTACATATGATGGGTCCAACTAATGTTCTGTCAAATCTTGGTTACAAAATTAGAAATCTACTTCTCATTGAATCCTATGTATGAAGAAGAGGAGATCAAGTTCACTACCCTCCACTTGGAATGAGTAGCACACGAGTGGTGGTATCACAGTATGATCACCCAAACACATAACTCGATTGCCACATTGGAAGAATTCAGCCAAAGATTGATAGAAAAGTTTGACAGGAAAGATCCAAAGATTCACTTCAAGGAGTTGGCTCAGCTTAAGCAATATGGAACAGTGGACAGCGATATTGTAGAATTTCAAAGATTATCAATAATGGTTCCTAATGTGTCAAAGAAAAGATTCATTGTTCTATTTGTGGAAGGATTAACTAAACCTCTCAAAGGTCTGGTAAAAGCATTTGATCCTCTATCTCTGTAGGAAGCTATCAATAGATGTAATGTCCCCTTCTAGCAAGCCAAAATTTTCACAACCTTGCACCAAATTTCAACTCACAAAAAGAGAACATTAGTATTCAATTCTTTCTTTCATATCATAATTAGGGTTAATGATCAATAATCAAATCAATATACTTTTCTCAAATGTACTTAAGGCTTGTACCCTTATAATCATAATCATAATCATATCAATTCTCCTAACATAATAAACATATGTCTTATGCATTCATATTATCATATATATATATTACATATTCACATTATTTCTCTTTACATGATAAACATATGTATTTCCTATTCACATTATTCTTACAACATATCATTACTTTATAAGCATAAACCATATGTTTACTTATCATCATAGATCTATTGTAACCTCTCATGATACCATGGAAAAGATATACTTATGCCCTTGTTAATCAAACCCTCCACCTTATGAGAGTGAACTTGTTAGGGTGCAATGTCATATCAACAGACTTCAGTTCTTCTTTTCCTTGACTTCAAGAGGTACCCTAGACCTACTCGAGTCCATAGGCCATCCTAAGGCCTTCCTTTGACTCAGGGTGCCCTAGACCACACGAATCAAAGGCCTAGCCACTTGTCTCATAAGGTACCCTAGACCATTTGGAGACAAGGGCCTTTTCTTGAAATGGGTACCCTAGACCCATCTAACCAATCCTTGGTCAATTGCCAACCCTAACCTTGATTTCCTCTTCATAGTGTTGGGTGGATTAACATTAAGGGTCACTTATCTATCCTTTGGTAATCATGCCTCTTACTGCTTTCTTTCATTTACATTTATCCTCCTTTTGTATTCGTTATCTTGTCTAAACAATGTTCATGTATTCATATATGAAATCTCATTATTATATTTAATCACAAGTTCTAATCATCTCTAAGTTCATATCAATTACTCATAACATATCAAGAGATTGTATACGTAATCCTATTAAAGCATTACTTTATTCTTTCCTATGATTAATTCATCATTTTTGCACATACTATTATTCAAGATGAATATATTCTTTCCTACTAGAATCTTATTTATTCTTATGACAAATCCATGCTATTTAGAGTTCATGCTAATATTCTTGTTTTAGCTTATTATAGATTGGTGATTCCTTCTTAGTATTAATTTACTTATTCAAGCATTGTAAAGCTTACTAATTCAGTCACATGTATTCATTTCCAATAAGCATGATGACAAAGGTTAATTCAACATATCGATCATACCTGATTATGCAGAGATTAATGCTCTTGCGCTATAAGAATGTTGGAATCCTTAACAGGCCGATGATGATTTAGTCTCCCCGATTGGGTGGCAGAATTGTTCGTGGTCCAATGGCTCAGTGATAAAGGATTATGGCTGTCCCTGTTGATTTTGTTTATCACAGTATATATTATATTTGTTCGCTGCCTGGTAATGGACGTGAAGTATTACGCATCCCTTGATTCGCCTTATGGAGTATCGATGTCTGTAATGATATAGATTGTTGCAGCTATTAATAATGTTATTGCTTCTTGCTTGATCAATGCTTCTTGATCGGTGGATGAATAGCCAATGTGTTCTTCCTTAATGTATATGCTCAAATACTTGATGTATATGCTCGAATGCCCCCTCGCTGCCTCCTGATACTTCCCATATATATATGGGAGGTTCATCCATTTCAAGGGACGTCTCCCTTTATAAGAGGTCTCGACTCCTTTGAAGGGCTCGGACCTCTTTAAGATATATTTATTTTTATTGTTACTATTATTTTATGATAATAATAATAATTATTGTTATTATATTATTATAAATATTATTATAATATTATTATTATATATATCATTATAATATTATCATATGTATATATCATATAATTTATTATATATATATATATATATATATATATATATATATATATATATATATAATTTATTTATGGTGTTTATTACTGAAATAATTAATTATTGTCGCCATAATATTATTATAATATTATATTATTATTTTATACTTAAGTTTAAATCTTTAATTTAAACAATGCCTTAATTTCGGGACATGACAACAGAGCTTTAAATTTGGAGATTTCAATACCCAAGAATAAATTTTACTCAAAAACATCACCTTTGGGGCAACAAATGAAATCATTCCAAAAGGGAGTTTCCCATCAAAAAGACATGCCACGAAGAACAAGTAAAGAAGAAGAAACAAGAATGAGCTCAAGAGAAAGAAATTGTGTTTCTCTTTCAAGGAGCCATGGGAGCCTGGTCACAGATGTCTTGGCCGTGGATAGGTACATTACATAGAGGTGATATCAAATGAAGAACCAGAGGCACCTAAGCCAGAAATTGAAGAGGAAGAACCAAAACCTGAAAGAAAAGAAGAGGAAGAAACTTCAAGAGGCACCCTTGACAAACTATTTGATGCTCCTAAATATCAACATTTCAAAGTTTGTGGAGTTATGCAAGGATAGAAAATTACTATGTTGATTGATAGTGGGGCAATCCAAAACTTTATAGACGAGGGATCAATAGTCAAAAGGGGATTGGGGACAAAGGATTTTGAAGGATTTAATATCAAAATAGCAGATGGCTTCAACATCCCTTACACTAAGGGGATACACCAACTTGACATCACACTGAGTAAACACAAGGTGCGTGATGATTTCTGTGTAGTGGCCATAGGAGAGACCAACATGGTCTTAGGAGTGCAGTGGTTACATTCCCTTGGGGAATTTACTCAGAACTATTAGACCATAGAGCTGAAATTCATATCAGAGGGAAAGGAAGTAGTCCTTCAAGGCATTGCAAATGGAGCCCCAAGAGTTGTTTCAGCAAAGAGGATGGAAAAATCTTTTAGGAGAGGGCAAGTTGCAACCCATAGTTTGGCGGCAACCACAACTTCATCCACAAATAAGAAATCCAATCATGTTGATATCCAATCTATTTGGATAAGCATAGTGTGGTGTTTAGTGATTTGCCTCCAAGACTACCACCTGATAGAGGATTTCAGCATATCATAAAGTTGGACCAGGTTCTAAACCTGTGATGACTACACCCTATCGCCATACAAGAAGGTACGAGGAGAAGATTGAAAAGGCCATAAAGAAACTTTTGGAGATGGGGCACATCAGGCCTAGTTCTAACCCATTTGCATCATTAGTGGTTCTTGTGAAGAAAAAGGATGGTACCATGTAGATGTGTATTGACTATAGAGCTTTGAACAAGAAGATTATCAAAAAATAGTATCCCATTCCCAAGATCGATGAGCTTATTGATGAGTTGCATGGAGCTATGTATTTTTCAAAGATTGGTTTTAAATCAGTTACCATCAATGTAAAGGATGAGGATGTGCACAAAACAACATTCATGTCACTTTGGGCACTTTGAGTTCTTGGTCATGCCTCTTCATCACTTGACAAATGCTCCAGCCACTTTCCAATCATGCACAAATTAGGTATTTAGTAAGCAATTGAGAAAATTTGTTTTGGTTTTCTTTGATGACATTTTGATTTACAACAAGACTTGAGAGGATCATTTGAAACATCTAAATGCAATTCTGGGTATATTAGTGTAGCGGGCTCTTTTTGCAAAGGAATCCAAATGTGAGTTTGGAATGACAGAGATCTTGTACTTGGGCCATGTCATTAGTGCTCAAGGACCCCAGGTGGATCAACAAAAGATGTGATCCATCTTGGGTTGGCCTCCTACCACATTGACATAGTTGAGAGAATTATTTGGCCTTTGCAATCATTACAAAAGATTTGTTAAGGGGTTTTCACAACTTGCAACACCCTTAATAGATATAACAAAGAAAGGAGTATTTGCATGGTCAAAAACAGCACAAGTTTTTGATAAGCTTAAGGAGGTGGTGAGCTCATGTCCTCTACTTGCTATACCAAATTTCTCACTTTTGTTGTATAATGTGATGCTTCAAGGGAAGGAATTGGAGTTGTATTAACACAGAAAGGGCATCCCATAGCCTTTGAAAGAAAGAAGTTGAGAGAATCAGAAAAAGGGTTCTCTATCTATTACAAAGAGATGTTGGCCATTATGCATGCTTAGGAAAAGTTTAGACATTATCTAGTTTGTGGAAGATTTGTGATGAAAACAAATCATAACAGTTTGAAACTCTTCCTTGGCCAATGAGATTTAAATGACAGACAACAAAAGTGGATAAGCAATCTTCAAGCTTATGATTTTGACATAGAATACATAAAATGGAAAAAGAATGTAGTTGTTGATGCACTTTCTAGAAAGCCTATTATGTTCCATTTCTATTATTTGTGTTGATAGGAAGGCTACTATTGTAGCAAAATATGTTAAAAATGCATTTGCTACTAATCCCCTTGATGGGATAATGAGGGATGACAAAATACAGTGGCAGTGGCAGATGCTCTTATCCTCTAAAAGAGTAGAATTTTCTTAACTCCAAAATCCAGGATGAAGGACAAGATTTTGAGAACAGGTTACATGATACACCTCTAGCAGAGCATTTAGGATAGTACAAAACTTATAAACAAATCCTAAACAAATCCAAGAAAGATTTTCTTGGAAGGGACTTAAGGAGGATGTCCTCAAGCATATTAGAAAATGCATAAAATGTCAACGAAACAAAGTAGAACATATTTTTCCAACAGGTTTGTTGCAGCCCTTACCTATTCCAAATCAGAAGTGGGAAAGCATATCCATGGACTTCATTACAAGCCTCCCCAAGGTACATGGAAAATATTGCATTTATGTTGTTGTGGATAGGCTAACTAAGTATGCACACTTATTTCCTATTTTTTCAGAATTCAAGGCTCCTCAAGTGGCTAGTTTATTTTTCAAAGAAGTGTTTAGGCTACATGGATTGCCTAAAAATATTGTAAGTGATAGAGATAATAGATTCCTCAGTGCTTTCTGGCGGGATTTGTTTCATCTGACAGATATAGAACTCACTCCAAGCACAAATTATCGTCTCCAAACAAATGGACAAACAAAAATAGCGAATAAATGGGTTGAGATATTGAGGAACTATGTTTCAGATCAACAATCAACTTGGGTTAAATGGTTGTATTTGGGAGAATATTGCTACAACACTTCTTATCATATGTCTATTGGTATGCCTCCATTTATGGCACTATATGGTTATGATGCTTTAACCTTCGTTGATTTAGTGTTCACAAATTGCAAAGTGCCAGCAGCTAGTGATTTCGTTAAGTAGAGTCAATTACATAATCATATCACTCAAAGATCACCTCCAACAAGCTCAAAATCAACAGAAATTCTATGCAGATCAAAATCACACAAAGAGGACATTTGAGGATGAAAATTTAGAATTTTTGATATTGCAGCCATATAGACAATCTTCTATCAAGAAAAGAGGAGCTAAAAAACTCAAACCCAAATTTTATGGACCTTATAAGATCTTAAGGAGAGTTGGTGAGGTTGCTTATGAGCTTGAGTCGCTAGAACATAGTGAGATCCACAATGTATTACATGTTTTATGCCTCAAAAGGGCACTTGGACAGCATATAACTCCAACAAAGTTGCCTCTTCTGGATGATGAAGGCAAGTTGATCTTAGTCCCAAAAGCCATCATTGATACCAAAAGCATATACACAATATCTGGTGCATCGGAAAGATCTCCCAACTGAAGATGCAACATGGGAAAGTTGTAATGTCCCTAACCAAACTATTAGCTCAATTTCACCAAATTTTCAAAATCAACTCAAGTCTCAGCTTTTTTTTTATCACAAAGGTCTCGATGTAGACAAGGTGAGAGCATATGGAAACTAGGTTGTGGACAATAAACAATTATTTAAACTCACTAACAGCAAGCCGCACAATTTACAATAAATGCCAAATTGGCGTATAAGTATGCAGATATATCAATACTGTGAAATCCCTAACCCAGATTTTTGACCAAAACTCACAAACTTTTCGATTTTAATATACTGCCATTTCGTCAAACACTTTGCATATAATGTTTCATGAAGTATTTCTGTATGCAGAACTTAGGACAACTAAAACTATAATTATAAATCACGATTCCATCATATAGGCATCACAATATTCAATGATAGATGAGAGACATTTGTCAAACAGTTGGCAACTTTCTTTAATTATGCTGATAAATATTCAATACAAATTGGAAAATGCTGAAGCAAAATTAGAAAGTACATACAAGACTGAAAACCAAATTCTGACCTCAAATTGGAGCTTTATTTGATTGAAACTGATGCTAATTTGAGTATAAATACTCGTGAGAATGCATATACTTCTATGGTAATTATTTGTGCCTTGTAAACCCAATCAGAACTAGTGAAATGCAGCGTGTAACCTCTGTTATACCTGCTACAGCACCAGCACCTGCCTTATATCTCCTAAATAATGGCGAATAGGCAAGATACGGTCTAAAGACCCAAGTTAAGGCAATGCTTCCTTTTTATTCATCATGTCCCATCTTCTATTCCTCACGTATCCCAAAAAGATGCCGGCTGGGGGTTTGAGGGTCCCACGACCCCTACACATCAGAAAATAAAGTCTTCAAGGGTTGCGTCTATCTTATAATATGCTACGGTAGCTTTTGAGAAGGCTTTCAAGCCTCACATTGCTCCCCTTTGATGTGAGCGCCTCCTTTGTAAAAAGGGTACTGCCAAATATTATGTGCCACCAATGGTACAATTTGGGTTTGAACCCCAACTGAATATATTTCAGAATTTAACTGCACTTAAATTACTTCACACACTACACTTTGTAAATCTGATTTATATCTCAACTCCACACACAGCACTTACAAATTTTAGGGAGAATTGAAACAAACTTAAAGTTTTTTCTTTTAAGTTTGCTGGATTTGGAATTTTTGGGATAAAATCCAGCTAACTCTGTGACTTAGATTACAAATAAAACGTGGTAGTATTTGATTAAGGAGCAATTCACCTATAAAAATGTCATCATTCTATTCGTTTTCTCCAAAATCGTGTATTTTCCCTTTCAGAACATATGTCTTTAGCAATAATCAGAAGTAATCACTTGTCATGATGCCAACATTAGTT
The DNA here is from genome assembly GCA_027924645.1 of Cunninghamia lanceolata. NCBI lineage: Eukaryota > Viridiplantae > Streptophyta > Pinopsida > Cupressales > Cupressaceae > Cunninghamia > Cunninghamia lanceolata. Next base: position 9,455,822 of record BSBN01000209.1, read on the forward strand.
TTGTAACAGAAAATAATAGTAGTCAACAAAATACAGTTGCAAGAAGAAAATGCAGTTGCATCTTCAGAAATAATATAAAGTAAACTATTCTTATTACCTGAATTTTACTGTGGTCAAGAACTGCAGCTATTTTGCCAGACCAAAAGCAACCATCATACCACAAGTCTACGAGATTTCCAACTTGCCACTCATTGTTGATAATGGCTTCTATTTCAGAACTATTTTGACAGTCTGTTATTTCACATTCACGACAAAAATGAGGAAAACCTGGCCTCATCATTAGCTCCAATTTCTTCCTATTAGCAGGATCTTTCTGGTAGACTTTTGTCCATGTAACTTCTGCAAATAACAACAAAATCACAGCTTACAACAAAACGAATCATAGACATCATATGCTAGCAAAATATGAATATCTTACCAGAACAAACTCCAAATATTATAATTAAAAGGAATGTTTATGGTGACAAAACTGCAAATAAGAAACTAATGGTAAGTATGCTATTGCAATAGAAACACGATAAAATATACAGCAATACATACAATAAGAAAAACTGAATACAAAAACATGTACACTGTTCACCACATCATAATGGAACATTAAAAGATTGAACAAAATGTCTTTATTAATAGATCTGAACATGCCCTACATCGTCTCCAAGTGCAGACCTGACTCACATATGATCTACAATTATCACTAGGGTAAACTTCTAAACAACTCGTGCATATAGTACAAAGAAAGGGTAGTTGGGATGGTTGGCCATTATATACATATAAGATGACAACCACTTTAATAACTCTTAAGATTGAAAAATCATACACAAGTACACCATACTGTAGAAAAGTTATGAAATTGCTTATCAACTCACTTGTCTTATTATAGCTCTACATCTATTCCTCTTCAAGAATTGACATCATCTTTAATAACTCTGAACAGTGGAAGTGTGAAGAGTGGATGGTGAACCAAGATGGCAGAAAAATGGCAGAAATTCATGGAAATGCAGTAGAAATCAACAGTACTGCAGGCCTCAGTGTCATCAATGGTGTTCAAAGTCAAACTCAAGATAAGGGGCGAGGCATCCACTACATCTGGGATGACAAGAATTGAGTATAGTCGAAGAACATACATAAGGATAGAGCAGGAGCTCACAGAATAGGCACAGTTGTCCAAGGCAAGGAAGTCTAAGGTGGAAAAGAAAAAATTGAGTAAGGAAAACCATCACAAGAAATATTGGAATAGTCACCATTGGTGGGAAGAACATGTGGATGAAGATGATCAGCTCAACAATGGGAGTAATGTCGAAAGTGAATTGCTTCATGTTGAGGGTATGGGGAGATTAAATGGTGTAAGACAGGGGATAAGGAAGAAAGGGAACTAAGCATCAAGTTCAGGTTGGAGGCTACCCTTTTTGCCAGGGTATATGCAGATTGACTTTCATGATTAGCAATGCTTGCTACAAACCAGCAAGAATGTGAGCTACCTGAGGAGACAAGGGTGGCATGCCAAAAGACAAGAGAGGCTAGCCATTGCCTTCTCAATTGGAGAAGAGAAATACCACCAATACCATCAGAGTTGAGCAACATGGTCATCCCTCCAACAATGGGAATGGACAAAAGTACAGAGGGAAAAGTAATCAAAGCCATGTCCATAATTGGAATATGTATATTAAAATTTGGATTTAAGACAATGAATTGATGACATGAAAAAATTATCGATGTACTTGATTCATGGTGACCTTGACAGGAGTTACAAATGATTGTTGTGTGGAGAATAAGAAAGGGTTGGTCAATTGCAAGAAACTCTGAAAATCTTTTGAGGAGTTCAAGATGCTTTGAGATGATAATGAGATGTTGTGGAGATGTATAATACAAAGCAGGGGAAAGATGACACTATAGACATATATACTATGAGATTACAAGAATCGATCTCCATGTTAAGGAGCCCTCTTGTGGATAGATTAAAGACGAGATGGTCTTCCAATAATCTTTTGAATAATGTTCTAGAAATGAACTAATACACGCATAATAACCAAAAATTATTTTCATACAGTATGCATTGCACAAGCTTAGAAGATAGCTTATATAGTAATTAGACCGAAATTCAATGTGATGATAAAACATTATGCCATTGATGACATATAATGATGTGTATGACAAGGTGATGGAGTAGAAAATGAACAGAAGGTAAATGTGTGAACCACAATGGCAAGATATTATAAGGAAGATGAGGACTCCTCCAAGTTCCACACAACCTTGAGAAGGACATGAGGATGTTTAAGGAATTAAGGACCATTCACCTATGCTTAATGTAGCAAGACAAATAGTGGAAGCCTATCTAGATGAAGGTGAAGGACTTACTAAGCAACATCTTGACATTGCATACAACACACAAAATGATGCCCAAAGCAACAAACATGAATGTGCCAAAAGAAGAGGACCATTTCCTAAACCCTATGTGGCATTAACGATAAAAATTGTAGATATTATCTTGGTGCACATATACGTACAAAGGCAAATGTCAACTAATGTTCTTTTTGATAGAAGCTTATGGGTGAACACCCAATCAGAATTGACTTGGAGGAAGTCGGACAAACCTAACTTGTGGCCATCAACATTCAAATTACTAATAGACCATCAATTCAAATAGGAACATTTGTCACTCAATGCATGAAAGTAAGATTATCTACCTTCATTCTAAACTTTATGATAATCTTGTAGCTGAAGTTGGATATGGTGCTCTCTTTGCAAGAATGTGGATGAAGGCAGCAAAAGCTAGCTTAAGTATGAAGAATGTCACCCTATTCTTCGAGCAAAAGACATAGAATAAACATAATCTAAATAAACCTAGGTTATAACTCAAGAAATTGTCTTGTCTAACTCAAACAATGATAATTATCCTAAAAGATGGGGTTATCAATACCACAATTCATGTGTTATTCCAATTGTGCCATTCAATGGTGACAAGGAGCACTTAAAGAGCAAATTTCTCCATTAGCAAATGGGGATTGATGTTTTCCAAATAGTCTTGTTGGTGTCAAAATACAACTTCAAGAAGAAGAAGCCCTACCAACATTTTTGGTGCCATCGATAAAATAGCTTTGTGACTTTGTAGCCACTGGAGTTCGAGAACTATTTGGAAACTAGGTATGGACTTCATAGGTCTAATCAAAAAGCCTAATCTTCTGTAGTGATAGTTAGTCATGCAATATACCAAGCTCCTTTCAAAGCGAGTAAAAGCAAGGGCATCTTCAAATAACCTGGCCACAAGCACAACAAAGTTCCAATTCATGAGCGCTCCACTCAACAAGTCATCCAAGGACCACTTTGTGAATGAAACCATACAAGATCTTTTACAAGATAATTACCATGAGCAGATGGTTAAATAATAGAAACCAACAAAGTGTTGGTGTTGGTAATACAAAATGCGTGTGGCCTTGAAGAGAGTGGTCTCAAGAAAAAGACTTCTGCCTATCCTATGTGCTTATAAGATGAGCTATGAGGATATTGTTGTCCTATTTGGCCTTCAGGCCAAATAGCCCAAAGATCCATAAGATTTCCAAGTGTTTTCCCTTTTGAAGTGCAAGGAAAAAGCCCCCAAAATGGCTAAGTCCAAAATTCTAAGTGTTTTCCTTGTATTTTTTGCCTTTTCAGAGTTTCGGAGTTCGGGGTTCTCTTTGCTATGCCATTCTTGTTGGCTCCAAACTCCGCCTTGGTTCCTTTGTAATCCGCCAGTTTTAAAAAGTTTCTAAGTATTTCAGGCACTAGAGGTCGAGAGTTTCTTCTTCTCTCTTCTTCTTTTTCGAAGTCGGAAGGCGGAAGGCCCAACGGCCAAGTCTCGCCGATTTTAAAAGTTTCTAAGTGTTGTGGAGAGGTCAGGGTTGCGGTCTTTTCCTTTCCATTTGGAAGACAGTAAACGGAAGGCCCAATCGCCGAAGGCCGTCGAACTTCTAAATTTGTCTAAGTGTTTCAAACTTCAGCAAGTGGGGGTCTCCTTCTTCCTCTTTTCTTTTGGAAGGCGAAAGGCGGAAGGTCCGAGGCCTGATCCCTAACAAACTTCATAATTTCTAAGTATTTCGAAGCCAAGGATCGAGTGGTTCTTTTCAAAAGCACGATGCACGGTGAAGGCCCAATCTCCAAAGCCCGATGATTTCCCTATTGCTTCCTTTGGACTTTGGAAATCGAGGTTTCCTTCTTCACCTTTCAAAGGCCCGATCAGAGGAAGTTGGTCGGAGTCCAACCTATTTCGCCTTCAAGGCTCTTTCTACTGTTCAGAGCACAATGGGACTACTCAGCGACCTTCCTGGCCGCCATTAATGCTTCTTTAGAGCCTGATTGCTTGTGGAAAATGGATTTCTCACCCCTCTATGCCACTGTAGCTTCTTTGCATTGAATTTCTAGTACCCAAGGCATGGGCGGACGATCTTCTTCAGCGGATTTCCAAGGCAAAGCCATGTGGGTGCATTCCAAGGACACATAAGTGAAGTTATTGCAGCATGGGCGACAGGTTTTCCTTGTTGACCACTCTTTCTCACGTCCATGGCCGCCATTAATGTTTCTTCAGAGCTTGATTGCTTGTGGAAAATGGATTTCTCACCCCCCTATGCCACTGTAGCTCCTTTGCATTGAATTTCTAGTACCAAGGCATGGGCAGACGATCTTCTTTAGCGGATTTGCAGGGCAGAGCCACGTGGGTGCGTTCCAAGGACATATAAGTGAAATTATTGCAGCATGGGCAACAAGTTTTCCTTGTTGACCACTCTTTCTCACGTCCATGGCTGCTATAGTGATTTGTAAAAGATATATATGCATGTGTTTGATATGTATTTTTGTTAGTTGTTCTTCTAGGCTATTATACGGGTTGGATAATTTGTTATCACAGACCTTGTAACGCATTTACAAGAACCACTCAGATCCGATTCATTGTGTTCGAAACAAAGCCTTTGATGTCTTCGATAGTGGTTCGCCTATGAATGTAAATTGCTATTTTGTGTCTACCTCTTCTGTAACAAATTGTCTTTCTTTTGTAATGGCTATTTGGCCTTCATGATCAATACAATTATTGATATTTTGCCTCTCTTTATGCTTTTACTCTGTGTTTACTTGAAATCTGTAGCTTATTCTGTGGATAAAACGGTCCCTCCTATAGTTACAGTTTTCTAATTCGAGCCTCTACTAAAGTTGTAAGTCTATGTGAGTCCATGTCAGTATTTGAGATCATTGTTGTGTTATGTCAGTCCCAGCTAACACTCTAAATCTGGTGCATCACCTTTTAATTTCAGTTTCTCCTTCTTCCCCTTTTCCCCTGGTAATCAGTAGCATTAGATTTAGTTGAATTCTCTGGACCTTAAGTCCAGAAAGAGAAACCAACCTTCTCTGGAGGTTTGGTCTCAACTGCAAGGTCTCACACCTTGATACCAATCCCATGTGTCACTAGAATGCTTGAACGAGCTTCAAGCAAGGTGTAATTTTAGGTGATAATAGTTACAATTAATCACACTTAAGACTTCCAACTATCCTATGTATAGATAGGAGGTTGTAGTTCCCATGGTGTTTTTGGTCCAAAGTATAGGAATAATCCCCGATATTTAACAAGAAGACTAGAGAAGTTAATCAGGTTGGATGAAAGATAGTTGAATGCACAATGGAAAATTTGAGATCACCTATATGAGAAGGAATCATTTGCATGATGAAAATTTGCAACAAATGAATTTGACGCCATTGACTTTGGTATTTAAGTTGGACAAGCAAAGAGAGATCAATCTTAGAAAGTTCAAAATGTTACAGTTTGGAACTTTTTAGATGCATAAGTTTGTTGCAATTCGAGATAGAGATGCCTTAAAATGAGTACCTCCCCTTGAGACAGTCACCTTGTTGAGGTCATTCCTTTTACAAATGCACAAATCGGCTACAACAAAACATTAATAAATCAATGGTCTACATTATCCCCACTTCTAGAAAAGTCTGAGTGATCTGTGCACAGTACTGCAGAACCAATGCTTGTACACATCACTCTTCTCATGCTATATTACTCCCTTGCACGCAGGTTTGACAGTGCCAAGATATTTTGTCCATAGTTGAGAATTTGGCAAAATGGCTTCACACATATCTATGCAAGCATTGTTCTACGAAGCTCTGCATGAAGACAGTACATGGCAACCGCATGCACATTGTTCAGTGATGTTGAATCAACGTGCATTCTTCAATCACACCACGCTATTTCTTAGGAGTCTAACTACAACAGTTCCAACTCCTGCAATATTTCTACATTGTGTGCAACCTACACATGCATTTACTTCAACACACTCAATTCAGCACCATACACTTCAAACACACGGCAACACGCACAACCACGTCATACAGCGATCCAACTAGCACAATATGGGTCAAACACATGGCACCCACTTATCCACATGTAAAGAGCACCATATGCGCATGACATTTGTCAACCTTCTATTTGTAGGCTTACCTAATGGCCATTTATAAATATAGTCTTTGTACTCTAGTTTAGGCAGAGCCTTTCTAACTCATGTCCCAAAATACAATTTGTTACAAGCCTACACTTGCAAGCTTACAAAATCGCCATTACTATGAGTTGTAGTCTCCAAGGTGTCTAGTAAATTAGGTGTACGCATTAAATAACTACGCAATCACAAGACAATGCTTTCTGCCATGACCTTTGTTTATTCTTTGTGCATTCACATATCAACGAATATAGGATATTATTCTTCATGCTTTTGTCATATCTTTACTTTGCTTCAGCCATGGCATTATATAACAAACACTTCTGCAGTTCAAGCTTTCCATTGGAAGTAAACCTATTTCCACTAGCTTAGCCATAACTTTGCCTACATGCAAAGTTGTCCTCCAATCTTAGATAGAAATTGGATAACAAAGTCCCTTCTGACAATACTAATAACAAAAGAATTAACTCAACAAGAAATTGTTGTAGCTGGGGGGGGGAGAAGACATCCCTAGAGCTGCAAGAAGTGGTGAGCTAGATGATTAAGCACAGTCAACCTTGAGCTTCTTTACTTCTGCATGGAGGGCATACACTTCAGTTCACTCTTGAAAGTGCTTGACTGCTTCAAGTTTACACTCGCTGGAACACTTAACCATTTTAGCTACCTTTTAAATTTTGCTCTTTGCCCACGCCACCTCCTTCTCATACATCATCAATTTGTCTTGAGCCTTAACAACATGCTCTGTCTGTGCCTGGCTGAGTTGGGTTTGCTGGTACAATTGTTCTTGAAAATGAACCTATTGATCCTAGAGCTCACACTTCAAGGCCTCTAAATCCAAAAGGACATTATCCTTTTAATGTCCCCAATGGGATCTGCCCTAAAATCCTGATTTTTATTTCTGCTCAAACCCTAATTCTGATTTCTGATTTTTATTATCTGATTTCAAACAAAATATCACAGCAAACATACAAGTGCCCAAACATGACAAATAAACATGCCAAGTGATACTACCAATTGATATTCATATCAAACATGAAATCCACCATGGAAAACACAATATAGGGCATCCAAATGCAACATACGAATTTGATTTTCTGTAGGAAACTTCTGCTGTTACAAATCTGAATAATTTGGACTAACTTTACAATGAATTCTTGGGCTCAAACATGGCAAACATATGCCCAGATTTCTGCTCTATAAATCAGATCCAAAACTATGATTATACATACCAAATATATGCAAAATTATACATACCAAATATATGCAAAATAGACTCCAAACATCAAACCCTAGATGGGTGAATCCTCCTTGGCAAGTGCTTAGGGTTTGCTGCTCCGAAAGATGCAAAATCACCCTTCAAGATGGGCGCTCAAGTCTACTCCAAATGTGGCGCTCCAAATTAGGGCAAACCCTAATGCAATATGCTCACAAAATGCCACAACAATGCTGCTCCAAATCTGATCTGCAAATCTGATTATGCAATGATGCTACAAACGTCCAAATGTCTCCAATGAAGTGCAAGTAGAACTCCGTGATGAGTCCTCCACAAGATGAGCTAGGTTTTCATCCAACTCACCACATTCACAAGGGTTTCCATACAACTCGCCGCATTCACAAGGGTTTTTGTCCAACTCACCGCATTCACAAGGGTTTTCATCCTTGGAATGAAGGCCAACAAAAGTTGCAACCAAAGAGTAAAAACTCAATGAGAAAATATGTTATGAATGGATGATGAAATGACCTCAAATAATCTTATATTTATAGCCACCTTTTCCCTCCAAATTTGGCCGACCTCCTCAAGGGAAAATATTTATTTTACTTGCTTTTTTCTCTCCTCCTTAGGGCCAACCTCATGCAAGGCATGCTAGGCACCCAAAAACATAAATAAAATATTTTATTTTGTTTTCCTTCTTCCATCTTGGCCGACCTAGACAAGGTATTTTATTTTTCTTATTTTTATTTCCTTCCTCCAAGAGGGGCGAACCACCAAGGCATTCAATGTTCCATGTTTTTGACCTTCACTTAGGTTGTCCACCTCAAAGGAAATTATTTGGATTTATTTTATTTTTCCCATGGCATTGCAAAATACCCATAGTCATTTTCCCTCTTTAATTTTTCTTCCTCTTGAGTCGCTCACCTCCTTGGCCATTTAATTCAATTATATTGCCTTCACCAAATGGCTCACAAAAATATGAGTCACTTCAAATCTTCAATACGCCCAAATAAATTGATTAAATATAATATTTAATCAATTAGGTCATTCCCTTAGCCCTCCGGCTTAGCCTACGGAAATAGGATAGGCTACTTAACTCCATTAGGTGATCACTCCGAAAATAGGGACATTACATTCCTCCCTTCCCGGAACTACTTGCCCACAAGCAATTGCAAGCCTAGATATTGCAAAACATCCTCAAGTGGCAAGTCTCTCCATCCAATCAAGTACTCCGTGATCACCCTGCTCCTCAACTTGTGGCTACATCTCCTATAGTGAATATGAAGAATGATATGCAAAGTGAGTTCTAGTGGCCAGCAATGTGACAAAACTAGCCATACACACTCAAACTCAGATTAGCTCCATCCTCCAAATTCTGAAATTCCACTTCTCCTCCATGTAATCTATCTGTGTAGCTATAGGAACAAGAATACCAAATCATCAACCTCAAGTGTCATCAACTCTCTTCCTTTGAAGGCTCCTCTGTCCACAAATGCTAAGTCTATCAAAGACAATGCATCATACATATCCAAAGCCCTAAAAAATGTCATGCCTACCAACATGTGATAGGTGATATCATAATCATGTCCTCTCAAGCACAACCACTTATACCAAACGTTTCGATGCTCCACGCTGATACAAATATCACTCAACCAAAAGTTGTGAAGCAACTCACCAAGATCCCTGTGAAGTACTATACCAATCACACCAATACCTGGATCCCAAATTATTACACCATCATACCAACTAAAAATGAAGAGATAAGTGTCTCTCATCATGCCACCAAAACATACTATCCATCTAGATCTGAATTGTCTCATATGGATGTGAAAAGTGTCCATCCTATGTGCATAACCAAGCATGCAAATCCCTTCTAGGCTGCTGGTGCAAATCAGAACGGCACTATGAAAACTGAAAATCAGACCTATGATCATACCAGGAATGCTTCTGTTGTCATAAGATGATAGGATCTCATCATCCTGCAACCTCCCAACGTTGTAGTGACAATCCCATGCACACCAATCCATCCAAACAGCTGCAAACATCAATGTATAGTCTGAAAACTCCATGATCAGCAATGTAGAACCGTCATCAATCATCAATGTGTGAGCTGAAAACCAATAGATTAGGTCTGAAAATTTTCTGCTCTCATACTCATCTCCATGCCTTGGACTATAGTCCAGTTGAAGCTCAACATTCTCATGCACATACAACTCCAATCGGATACCTCCATGACATCTCCTTCAAGTTTTGAAGTTGGGACAGCATTGTGCTCACCACAGTTGAAAAACTCGGAGACTCGGCAAAAACTCGGCAGACCCAAAATTTTTAAAAACTCGGGACTCGCCAAAAACTCGGGGAAAAACTCGGCAATAACTCGGCAAACATAATTTATGTAAAAATATTCTTAAAAAACACACATTTCTGAAATTGTAGAATGCATTGCTGATTTCCTTCATATATAAATCAAAATTAAGAGTTTAATACATATCATAGACAAAAAAAAGAGTTCAACCTTTGAATACATATGAAATTCCAGTTTGATAATACATATCATAGACCAAAAAAAGAGTTCCATCATCACTAGAAAATCTAAATCATAAATTTCTTCTACGACTAAAGCTCAAAAGAGTTTTGTTTCTATGTGTGGGTGGTGCGGAAGTGGCTGGTATAGCCAAGGTATGCTCAACAGGATCCTCATCTATAGGATCAAACAGTACATGTGAGGAACCCGCCCCTGATGGCACATCAATATCATCTGACTCTGTCTCTGAATCCTCATATGCTGCGACATTTGCTTGCAATTCCATTGTATCCCTCTCCATAGCAGCTATATCATCATCATCAAGTGATGGATCAACATCAACATCCTCGGCAATCCAATCTGAATATGGATCAATGTCGTCAAGGTCCAATGCCTGATATGATTCTTGGCCTTCTACCTTCTTCTCATGCAACCGAAGGTTGTACCGCACATAGACAAGGTCATTCAAGCGCTTTTGAGTCAAACTGTTGCGCTTCTTTGTGTGAATGGCCTCAAAAACACTCCAGTTGCGCTCACAACCAGATGCACTACAAGGCTGGGATAAAATCCGGATGGCTATCTTTTGAAGATTAGGCGTTGAGGAACCATAATCATCCCACCATAAATCTGCAAGGATAACATTTATAACTTTGTAAGGATTTTAGTAAACTTAAAAATTAAAATAGATAGTAAATGAAAAATAAACATATGTATTTTACCTGGTTGCAAAGGGGATCTCCTACGAATGGCATCTCTTGAAGAAAAAAACAGCCCATCCGCATTCTTATAGGCCTGTAACTCATCGAGTATGATGTCTCGAAGGTTATCATCAAAGACCAACCTCTCCAAGCATGTGTTCAGACCAAGCTTAACCTCTGCATCTGCTTTGAATGAAGAGGAGAAGAAAAATGCGGGGTTCAAATAGTAACCAGCAGCATGAATATGTTGGTGGAGTTGTCGATTCCACCTCCGATCAATAATGCGCCATATGGGTTCATATTTTGTTTTATTCGACCCATACAAATGCTGAATGGCCTCTTTGGCCTTATCCATGGCCTCATATAGATACCCCATGGGCTTTTGATCCCCATCCACCAATCGTAGAACTCTAACCAACGGTTCTGACACCTAAATCAATAGTGGATGAAAATAAAATTAGAAAATTATAGTAATTGAAATTCAACAAATATAAATATAAGTTTTTTACAAAATCAGCAAATTTTAACATTAACAAATAAAAATAAAAATAAAAATTAGTGTTTAAAAACTTACCTTGATGATCTCCTCCAAGGATTTTTCCATGACAACATCATAAACTGCTTTCACGACCCTCTTTGCTTCTGGCTTCCTATGATAAGGACTCTCCAACCACCTTTCAGCCACAAACATGCGCCTAAGGTGGGGCAATAATGATGCTATACTCTGCAAGGTAAGGAAATTAGTGGCAAAGCATGTGACTCCTGATCGTGTGAGCTCCTTGCCACCAGTGTACTCTCTCATAAGATTTAGCACCCATGTGTGGTTGTAGATGTATTTTGTGATATTTCTTGCCTCTTCAACCACATTCTTCACCCAGCTTATTTTTCCAATGTCCTCAAGAAGAAGGTCAATACAGTGGGTAGCACAAGGGCTCCATAAAATGGTCGGATGCCTCGCCTCTAGAAGTCTAACGGCTGCCACATATGCAGCTACATTGTCAGTCACTATTTGGACGACATTTTCCATTCCCACCTCCATCACTACCTCATCCAACATGTTGCACAAGGTTTCTGCATTTTTTATTTGATTGGAGGCATCAACTGATTTTAAAAAGACTAGCTGCCCCGCTGAAGCCACTAAAAAATTGATGAGAGTTCTGTTCCTAGCATCTGTCCATCCTTCAGATAAAATAGTGCAGCCTTTTCTTTCCCAAACTTTCCTCTGATCCTGTACTAGTAGATGTGTGTGTTCCACCTCCTCCTGCAACAATGGGCCACTCAACTCATGACGACTTGGGGCCTTGAACCCCTTACCTGCCACAGTCAATGCAGTGACCAAGTGCTCCCAATAAGGACTCAAAGCGACATTGAAGGGAATATTGTTGTAGTACCAAAATCGTGCACATGCCAACTTCGCCTCATGATGCACCTCTCTATTCCATGTATTTGCAAGACCATCCAATGAAGGTTGCGAACCAGGAGTGTTCCGAGGAACAAAAAAGCTATCAAGCCCTTTGCCTGATCGTCGTATCTGTGGCCCAATGGAAGGTGTAGAAGAGGCCTCTACACTTACACCTCTATAATCTGACCCTGTAGAACTCAAATCTCGGTTTGGGGCTGCCATTGCCTCTGCTGCTCTCTTTTTAGCTGCTTTCTTTCGTTCATAATCCATAAGGAGGACGTGCGCCTCCCTCTGAGCCTCCACAAGAACTTTGTCACATATCTCAACATCATGGCAAGGGACCTGTGCAAGGTGGTATTTAAGTCGATTAACGCCTCCAGACATATGTTTATTGCAATGGTTACAAATCACATCTCCTCGCTTTGGACCTGGTGTCCCATGTTTCTAGCAAGGGTCTTTAGGTTTGCCACCGGTTCTTCTACCTCCAATTCCACTTGCAGAAGCCATAAGTTATAACCTGTTACCTATCAAAAAAAGAGACAACAAATTAAAAATTTAAATTTGACAATGACAATAACACAGTTGCTGTATTTTGACTCTTTTGCTATAAAAATTAAACGAGATTCAAAATTATAAAAAGACTGTATCATATGAAAGGAGAGATTTTGGACTATATTATAATTTATTTATAAGATATGTGTTTTAACTTTTATTTATAAAATTTTGACAGTAATTTCCTATTTATTATTAAATGACTGGTCACTATATTATAAAAAATTAAAAATTAAAAAATGACTGTATCATATGAAAGAAGAGTTTTTGGACGAATTGTTAAAATTTATATAGGATTATGATGGTTTTAATTTTCAATTTTTTTACTCAGTGACAGTGTGACTAATAAAAAAACTGAACTTTTAAAAAGACTATCATATGAAATTATGAATTATGAAAGGAGAGATTTTGGACAAACTGTCAAAATTTATATGGAGCCTGGACAGATTGTTAAAAATTAAAATTTATATAGGATTAGGATGATTTTAAATTTCACTCGAAATTTTAAAAAGACTATCATATGAAAGGAGAGATTTTGGACGAACTATCAAAATTTATACTTTAAGTTTAAGTTTATAGTCAATGACTAATCACTAAAGTCTAATAAAATTCGAAATTTAGGTAAAAATGTATCATATGAAAGGAGAGATTTTGGACGAACTGTCAAAATTTATATAAATTTTGACAGTTCGTCCAAAATCTCTCCTTTCAATGCTTTCATAATATCATATGATTATGATACATATTTGATAATATTGATATTACAAATACAGAGTCTAGACTACAGTCATTTAAAAATTTATAATGAATGATCAATGATGAATCAAATTATCAATAATAATCGATACAAATGCAGACTACAGTTCGTAACTTCGTCCTTCGTCGCAACTCGAAAATCACTCAAAATTTGGACAGTTCGTCCAAAATCTCTCCTTTCAATGCTTTCATAATATCATATGATTATGATACATATTTGATAATATTGATATTACAAATACAGAGTCCAGACTACAGTCATTTAAAAATTTACAATGAATGATCAATGATGAATCAAATTATCAATAATAATCGATACAAATGCAGACTACAGTTCGTAACTTCGTCCTTCATCGCAACTCGAAAATCACTCAAAATTTGGACAGTTCGTCCAAAATCTCTCCTTTCATATGATACAATCTTTTTAAAACTTTCATTTTTAAATTTTTTTAACAGTTCATAACTTCATTCAAAATCTTACCATTTAGAACTTAGAAGATTTTGCCTCCAAATGAGAAGTCAGAAGATTTCGAAATGAATCAATGAATCGCGCTGCCAGAGGTTTTCGCGCCGCCGGGAGCCGTCGGGAGGGTTTCGTGAGTTCGTAAAATGACAAATAATGCTTTAGGGTTTTCGGTTTTTAGTGTTTTAATTGTTAAAAACCAAACATGTTTTTATGTGCCGGATTTTCCATGAAATACTCGCATTTTCTGGCGATTTTTTATCAGAAACCTCGCCGCGAGTTTTATCAAAAACCCAGGCCAAGTTTTACTGATAAAAACTCGCCCCAGTATCTGCCGCACGAGTACTTGCGGGTCAGGCGAGTTACTGGCGAGTTTTTCATCTATGGTGCTCACTAAAAGGATCGTCATCATGATTGCATGGTGTCAAAACGCAAGTAAGCTCATTGATCTCTCCAAGAATGGTTAAACTCTTAACCAAATATGAATCACAAATGTTCTTCTCTACATATGCATAACAATCATTATTTGCTGGTCCACAAAGTATATGCACAACTTCCTCTTTCTTAACCCTGACTTGAGCCTTCAATTGGCTCTCCAATTGATGTGTTTCATGAATCCTATGATTAAAATCATTTGCACAAAATAAATTTTCTGATTTGTTTTCATACCTCTCAACAAGTTCATGCAAATTTGATTGCTCTTCATTTTCTACCATCATAAGAGGTTCATCCTGCAAAGGTTCAACCATCATAGTTTCTTCCCTTGGAAGTATTAGAGATTGACGAAGAAGTGTATCTCGCCGTTGCCTCTCATAATCCATGTGACTGAATTGTTCCTTGATATTTTGTAGGTGTTGTTTTTCTTGGGCAGTCAGCAACTTGGCTTCCCCAGCGCTCCTTAGCAACTAGTCACACATGCTTTGAGTCCTCTTTATATCTTCTATGCTATGATGCACAAAATCAGATTGTTTGTGGCTTGGATCCACAATCGTTATCTCATGCTTAGCCATCAAATCTTGAGTTTCAACAAGGTAGAGTTTCTTACCACTATCATCCTCATATGATTTATCTATCACCTCATGATTATGTGAAGATAATGGATTATTGTTCGTAATCAGAAAATCAGAATTGTCATCATACCTTTTTGTGGTGTCTTCATGGATCTCAAGTTCATCTTCCTTCATTGTTGGATGTTCATCATCAAATTCTGGTCCAAGAGATGTATCCAGCTGAAAACCAAGTGTATTACTTGTCATAACTTCTATCCCATGGCTGCAAGTTCTACCTTCATTGACCTTCAACTCTTGCCATGCTAAATGTCTTTGATCCAATTTATTCAAGTCATTTTGCTCATCACATAACAAATTGCCTTCATATGTATTAACAATATCACCTTCAAGGTCACCCAACTCACAATTCAATTCCTTGCAACTACTATGTAGAGATGGTGAGACAATGCTATGCTCAAATAATGGATAACCAAAAGAATTCATAACTTCATGTGGCTGATCAGTCACTGCTGGTTTGGCAAACTCTATAACAGCATACCCTTCAACCTTATTCTTATCATGAAAACTCATGGGCCCCTCACTTGTGGATGCATGAAATGATTCTTCTTCGTCCATATCATCATCCTGCTGAAGTGAACTTGTGAGCAACACTTCATCTTCCTTAGGGTTTCCACAAGTATGATTAGGTGTCCAAACTTCTAAGCATGTGAAACAGCGTTGTTCTCTCCTCAACTGATTTTTGCTCTTCTTAGGATCACCTGTAGGTTGCGAATCACAAGGAAGCAATTCTTCTTTATTCTCTTTCTTCATAACTTCCTTTTTGTCAATGATCTTTTGGGTAACTTCTAATTTTTCTTCTTCTCTTCTCAATTTTCTGATGTAGTTATATAGATCTCTCTTTCCTGGATCCCGTCTTCATGTATTCTCAAAAAATATCAATGTGAAATCCTTGAAATCATCTGATAAACCATGATATTCATCAATGATTTTTGTGGCCTCTTTTTCATTACCACATTATCTTCTTTCTTTGGTAAGAACTTTTGGAGAGTTCTTATCATCTCATTTTGACTTTCTCTAAAAGATTTAAGCAACTTGCGTTGATCTCCTTCAAGAGAGTCAAATCTGCCCCTCTGAACTATTGCCATCATGCTGGAAATAAGTTTCTGATTTGTAATTTGTCAAACCCTTGTCATGAATGATGCCATAATACAACCTATGACGATTAAATTGCCGATATGACATAATTTTCTGATTTCGAAGAATGAATAACTGCTGCTATAAATCAGATTATTTGGAAGGGGAATTACATTAAGTTTATGGGCTCAAGCATGCCCAAACATAGCCCAAACCCCTGCTGTTACAAATCAGACTGTTATACTGATAAACAATTGTTCATACATACCAAAATTGGTGGGGAATGGTGTTTTATGTCCAACCCTGAATGGCTTCCTAGAAAGACCATCAACAACTACATTCTTTTTTGCTTTCATGTACTCTATGTCAAAATCATAAGCTTGGACTTTCCTTGCCCATTTTTGTTGCCAATCATTCAAGTCATGATGGCCAAGGAAGAACTTCAAGCTATTATGATCTATCAAATAATGTTGAAACTTGGCCAAGGAATGTATGATAGCCAGCATCTCTTTTTCATAGATAGAGAATCATTTTTCTAATTCTTTCAATTCCCTTCTTTCAAACAATATGGGATGCCACTTATGTACTAAGACAAATCCATATCCCTCTCCTAAAACATCACATTCTACAACAAATGGATGTGAGAAATCTAGGATAACAAGAATAGGGCATGAACTCATACCTCCTTAAGCTTATCAAAAGCTTCTTGAGCTATTTTTATCCATGTAAAAGCTCATTTCTTTGTCATATCAGTTAAGGGTGTTGTTAGCTATGAGAACCCCTTAACATATCTCCTATAATAGCTACAAAGGCCAAAGAATCTTCTCAATTGTGTCAATGTGGTAGGAGACCAATCCAAGATGGCTTGGATATTCTATTGATCCACCTGAACACCTTGAGCACTAGTGACATGGCCTAAGTACAAGATCTCCGTCACCCCAAACTCACATTTTGATTCTTTTGCAAAAAGAGCCTATTGCTCTATTATCCCAAGGACGGTATCTAGATGCTTCAAATGATCTTCCCAAGTCTTGTTGTAAA
This sequence comes from Cunninghamia lanceolata, assembly GCA_027924645.1. Classification (NCBI taxonomy): domain Eukaryota; kingdom Viridiplantae; phylum Streptophyta; class Pinopsida; order Cupressales; family Cupressaceae; genus Cunninghamia; species Cunninghamia lanceolata. The sequence continues at coordinate 9,473,073 of BSBN01000209.1, forward strand.
TCAAAATGTCATCAAAGAAAACCAAAACAAATTTTCTTAGTTGATTGCTAAAAACATGGTTCATGCATGATTGGAAAGTGGTTGGTGCATTTGTCAAGCCAAAAGGCATGACTAAGAATTCAAGGTGCCCACAGTGACACCTGAATGTTGTCTTATACATGTCCTCATCCCTTACACGGATCTAATGGTAGCCTAATCTCAAATCAACCATTGAAAAATACATAGCTCCATGAAATTCATCAATTAGCTCATCAATCCTGGGATGGAATACATGCTTTTAATGGTTTTTTTGTTCAAAGCTCTATAATCAATACACATTCGTGTGGTGCCATCCTTCTTCACAAGAACCGCAGATGAGGCAAAGGGCTAGAACTGGGCTTGACGTGACCCATCTTGAAGAGCTCTTTGATGGCCTTTTCTATCTCTTCTTTGTACATTCTTGAGTGGCAGTAAGGAGTGGTCATCACAAGCTTAGAGCCTAGTTCCACCTCTATGATATGCTAGAATCCTCTATCAAGTCATGGTCATGGAGGCAAATCACTAAACACCATACAATGCTTATCCAAAATATTTTGCATATCAACATGATAAGTGCATTGCTTATCCATGGATAAATTTGTAGGCATAACCAAACAACTTTCCACCCAAGCAAATTGTCCCTTATAGAATGTCCTCTCCATTCTTTTAGTTGTAACCACTTGCCTTTCCCATCAAAGATTCCTCTAAGCACCACATCTTTTCCCTCAGATTTAAACTTAAGCTCCATGGATTGATAGATATGTGAAAACTTGCTCAAGGGAGTGCAACCATTGCACCCCCAAAACCATGTCAATCTTTCCTAAACCCACAACATAGAAATCATCACATACCTTATGGTCTCCCATGGCTATGTTGAGTTGTCAAATTATTTTGGTGCATGGAATGGTGAATTCATCAACAACAATGACATCGAATCCTTCAAAATCCTCAGCTTCTGAATCTAAATCATCATCAGATATCACTTCAACATGATGGACTTGGCCCTTGCCAAGGCATCTATGGCTAGGTTCCCATGGCTCCTTGCAGGAAAAACATCGCTTCCACTGTCTAAGTTAATTTTTGTTGTCTTCTTCATTGTAGGTGGTTGAGGCGTAATCTTCCTTGCTTCTAAAAATTCCCTTTATGCTACACAAGGGTGGGTGCCTTGGATTCGGATAGGAATATGCCCTCAAGCATAAATGGCTCAAGTATTAGGGCTCTTTTGATTGCTTCTTGTAGAGAAGTGGGTGCAAAATCTTTAACAATACCTTTGAGGGGTTCAAACAGACCTTCAACAAATAGAAAAGTGATTCTTTTTTCAGAAATGTCTAGAACCATTATTGCAACTTGCTGAAATTCATCAACATAGGATTCCACAGAGTGTTATTGTTTGATACCTGTGAGTTCTCTGAAATACTCGTCCTCATCCTTTCACTCAAAGTAGTCCAAAATCCTTTGGTTAAAATCATCAAAATTTTGCACAAGGCTATGTCCTTGTCTGACCAAACCATGGTGCCACCAATCATAAGCAATACCTTCTAAATGCAATGTAGCAAACTAAATGGCATCTTCCTCCTCTATAGGACTAAGAGTAAAATAAGTTTGCAATTTCTACAATCAAGCCCTAGAAAAAAACTTGTTGCTGCCATCAAAGGTGGGAGGATTCGACTTATCTACTTTTTGTTGCAGCATTAGCTTTCCAAAGTTTTTCTTGCTATCTAGGGTTCTTCTCTTAGAAGTTCTCCTATCAATGATGTCTACGTGCCTAACAAAAGATACTATACTTTTCAAGGCTTCCTCAAAAACTTTGTCAATTCCCTCTATAGGAGAGTCTTCAAGCACTTGTTCTTCCTCTGCCTCTTTCTGCAATAACATGGATTTTGATGGCTTTGACATGGGATTAACCCCAGATCTGTTATTTGCAAATGTACTCCCTTCTCCTTGAGATGCCTTAGTAGGATCTAAACTTTTCAATTCTTTTATAGCATGCAATGTCCACACCATTAGATCTATGGATCCATTCTATCTTTGCTGCAATCTAATCATGTTCTCTTGAAAGAACTCTTCTTTTTCTTCGGCTATTAACTTGTACTTTTCTCTTCCCCCCTTCTGCCATGTCTTCTTTTGGATCCGGTGCTTGCAATTTCTTTTGCTCCCTTCTTTGATATTTAATCTCTCTTTCACTAGGACACAACAACAAATTGAGTTTCCCTACAGGCCGGAAAGATCAAAGCTCTGATACCATTGTAAAGATCCTTAGCTAAAATATTCATATAAAACGCTCAGATCTAAAATATCCACCAAAACTATTTTGGTAATAGATTGAAAACCAGAAAAAACATGAAATTCCTACAACACATAATAGATTTGCACATGGAATGGTAGTTGGAACTGAATATTTCATTCAAATGTTTCATTCAAGTACATAACAACTTCAAAAGATTACAAAGATATTCTAGAAATGCCCAAAATGTTGAAACACCCAAAAACGTTGTTGAAGTGCTCCAAGCTTGAAATGCAGATGCAACCTCCATATGAGGCTGCCCTTTCAAAAACCAAAAAGCTTCCCTCCTCTAATCTCCAAATCCAAGGGTTTTTGTCCTTAGATCCAATAGTTGAACAGGAGTGCTCGAACTACGGTTGGGGATTGTTGATAAGATGATGAAAGATGATCCAAACTAATGAAGTTGTCTACCTTATATAGAGGTTGAGGGCCTAGCATGGGTGCACACGTGTTGAGAGGCGTTTGAAAGTTTCCCACCTTTGTACATTCAAATTTGGTCCCATTAATGGCACTCTTGTTCAGTCATGGCAATGGGTGAAGTCCTTCGTTCGAACGGTGGGGTTTCATGAAAGAGCATACCTGAAGGCAGGGGTCCATATGGAAATACACGCTTGATTAACGAGCAGAGAATTCTCCCAAGGTCCGACACCGAGAGTTTGGGAATTCACGTGCCCAAAGGATGCAATACTATGGGGGTTTGGGGATTGCATGCTTGAGGTATGCAATGGCAAGAGGGGCCAAGGAATCAAGAGTCAGGATGCCACTCAGAAGTCTTATGTTCTCCAAAGGTCCAAAGTCGAGGGTTTGGGGAATGGAGTGCAAGGATACCAAGATGTGAAGGTCCACAAGCCAGATAGGCAGAGTGGCAACACAACGGGGATTGGACTTCAGTGATACCCGATGCAAGAGGGAGCGGGGATCGAGCTCCAAGGATACCTGACGTAGGGAGGAGCGAAGGTCAAGCTTCAGAGAAACCCAATGCTAGACAAAGCAGGGATCTGGCTCCAGAGATACCTAATGCAAGGAGCAAGGTTGCGAGGGCGCAGGGAACAAAGGAAAGGCATGATAGCATGAGAAAGTCCAAAATCCCACCCAAGGCTGAAAAGTGACTTAGACACCCTCATTCTTAGGATTAGGAGCATTACATTGATCATGAAATTACATTTAGGAACTTATAACAATTTGGATTAAAATATATTTAGATTTGATTGTTGAATTTGCATTGTTTAAACCTAGGAAATTGTTGATTCTAGAGAGAGACTATTGAATGTAAAACTAGGTAATCTAGTAAAATTTCATATGGAGAATCTTATTTAAATCTATAGGAAATTTGAATATGGGGTATTTATAACACTTAGAAATCAAATTGGTATTGATTTCAATTGGAATTGAAAACTATAGTCAAACCCTAGATGGATTGTATAGGGAAAGACAGTAGTTGAAACCCTAGGTTTTGGATTTGAAACCCTAGGAGAAGGAATTTAATGATTAGAACATGAACCTAAATGGTAATACTATGTCTATGAATGATTTATTTACTGTTTGCATGCATGTCGTATGTTCAATTGATGGAAAATGTAGTCTAGAATCAAGTTTGATTAAATTTAAAGCTGAGGGTTTGGGAAAGTGTCTAATTGACTACGGAAGAATGTTCCATTAACTAAATAGAAAATTTGGATGTGTTTACTTTCTAGAATTTCATTGTCTTTTACATTTTGTGTCTTGGGAAATTTGTGGAGCTTATTTCTATCTATGTGCTTCTTGTTATTGATTTATGGGTTTATCAAAGGCCTATGGGACCTTGATAAACAAATTTGAGTAGTTAGATCTAGCAAAACATGTTTGTGGGTGTATAAGGGCTTCTATGCGAAGGTTTTGTTGCACATATGTTACCTAAGGTTGGCATTGATGTGGTTGTCATTGATGTCAACACTCAGTTTGGGCTGTCATTGATGCTTATGTTGATGATATATTATGATGGTGTGCTAACAATGATGTTGTTGATGTTCATGGTTGGATGTCATGTCTTGTTTAATGTCAATTAAAGTTGTATTGAGTATGTTTGCTGTCAGCAGAGATGATATCATGATGATATATGAAGATGAGAATTAGAAGCATTAAGATGAGGATTAGAAGTAATGTTGATATTGGGGAGATGCTGCTCCTAAGGAAGTATGTGTTGCTACAAGGAGGCTCTGGTCTCCGGATGTTGGTGAAGGTCTCTGCTACAGGAAGTTGCCTTGAAGACTGATTGGGAGAATGCTCCGCATTCCTCTACCTTCGAAGATACAGTCATGCGGTTAAAAAGTTAAGTTCAGTGGGTTGTGAAGGTGCTACATTCAAAGTTTCATATCATTTGCCCCTCCACACAGAAAGTTGTAAGTGACAGAGTGCAGGACTGTATTGTCCAATGGCTAGTTTCAGTGTTTGTTGGCTTGCGCCAACTTGTTGCTGTATGAAGTGGTGGATTGGCTGGTGGAGAATGATCCTAAGAATCTTGTGATGTTTCCTATCGCTCTGCAAGGTGTTTTATGGTTTCTCTGGAACAAGTTGTGTCATGTCCCTATATTAGTAATTTATAATTGAATTTATTATGTATTATTCATTCAAATTAAAGATATGAATAATATTATAAATGAAATCTATTTAATATATTTAAATAATATTTATTTAAAACAATTAACAAAATATATTATTATTATATTTATAAATAACACATAAATAATATAATATAAATCATATATCATTTATTATGATATAATATAAATAATATAAAATAAATAATATATCATTTATTATAATGATATAATATAAATACAAATAATATAAATAAACATCTTTTAACCTATCCTCTTATGATAAGGGAGTTACCAATGGTTAGAACTAGTTTTACCACAAAAGGGAATTAATATAAATTATAAGAGGGTAAGTATGTTTTTTACCACCAAGCATAATAAGAGACGTGCCTCTTCCAACATATCCCTTGAAAAGGAAATAAATAAAGGTTGTGAGATAGAAGGAAAAGATCATCAGAAGAAAATATAAAAAGAGTATTGGATAAATACATATATTTAGATCTACATTATATATATAAGTTATAAGTAGGAAAGATATTATAAATTAATATATAGAGATATGTACATCAGCAGTAAAAGGGAGCGAAAATATATATTATAAAATATATAAACGGCAACAATACAATAAAAATTATATTACGGCAGCATAGATAAGCAATCCCAAGTAAAGCTACAGCAGAGAAACAAGAGGAATTCAAAAGAAGTAAAGAAGCTTTCAGCAGTCAGAAACTGCAGGAAAGTATTTATATTTATTTGTTCAATTTATGATTTGTAAGAATATAAATGATAAGATTATTATGAAAGAACAAATATATATGTTTATACATAAAAATGGAAATTAAATGGTAAATTATAATTAAGATCTATTAATGAATACAAATTCAGTATGAGAATAACTATATGAAGTTCTTAGATACGGTATGATGAAAATATATGAATTGGAAATAGAATCATATGAACTTTGGAAATGATTAGAAAGCTTGTTGATTAAGTAAATAGCATACATGGATGTATAATAATACAAATTGTTATAGCCTAGGATACTACGGCATGGATTAAATGACTAAAATGAGTACTTAAGTTAATCATGATGAATAAGGATGAGAAGTAGAGGCTCATGGTATATCAACCAAACCCATAGATCGAGATGAAGGGATATGGGTGAGCAATGAGGTATAATCATGGTTGATGCCGTAGTTGATCAAGAGTACCATCCGGCTAAAGACCAACATCATGGTTGATGCCGTAGTTGGTCAAGAGTACCATCCAGCTAAAGACCGACATCATGGTTGATGCCGTAGTTGGTCAACAGTACCATCCGGCTAAAGACCGATACATTCCCATTATCTTGTGTTAGTCAAGAGAACCATCAAGTAATCGATAGGCTCTTGTCTCATGTTGGTCTAGAGTACCTCTCCGAGACAAGGGATGGGCCTTTGATTTGGGTTGGTCTCCGGTCAAAGGAATAAAATATGGACCCCTCGATTACTCCTTATAAACCCTCTCTCGTTGGGCTAGTGGTTTGATGAACATGTAGACCCAAGTGTATCTCTCCCAAATGGAATCATGAAATAAAATGGATATTGTGAAAGATAGAATACTTTTAGATTATGATTATAGAGTTTGATTTAATATATAATTGTGATTAATATGATTAGATAAAAAGAATTGAATACTAATGTTCTCTTTTACAAGTTGAAATTGTGTGCAAGGTTGTGACAAATTTTGGCTTGGTAGAAGGGGACATTTCATTGTGGTCCGGAATGAAGGTGGTGTTGAGTTATGCTTTTGCTTAGCCGACTAAGGTATGTTGAAGGTGTGTACCACAAAGTCTTTGTTGTGCGGAGTTCAACGAGTGTTTGGAGATGTTGTATGGGTCATGTCGACTTATCTGGGAGAAGCGCAAGTAATGTTTAATCTTCCAGGAGTACCACCAAGTTGTAATGGCCGACATGCTACAAGCTTCACATTTTCTTGCTTAAGGCCGACCTATTTCAAATGTGTGAAGCGTGCGAATGTTATTCTTTGAAGGCTGATGTTGTGAAGGGTGTTTAGGACCAGGTTAAGCGTGTGTTGGAATCCGCAAAGCGTGTTCCTCTTCTTGGTGTTGCGTGTAGTTCATTTTAGGGCTTGCCCTCTACACGTTTCATGTTGTTTGATCTTTGGCCGACTTGTAATTGTAATATTCTTGTTGTCTCTGGCCGACGTGTAAAGTAATCAATGTAATATCATGTATATATTGTAAACCTAGTTGATCTAGGTGAGGTGTGATTGGAAGTGTGAGGGTAAGGAGTTGAATGTGGATGTGTAACGCATTATGATGTGCGACTCAACGAACAAGAGCAGAAGTAATAGATCATGTCTGGATTCATCTTGAAGATATTTTTGAGACAGAAGGGAAGTGAAGAGTGTGCCTAACTGATTGTTGGAGGTAGTGAGCCAAAGGCAAAACTTCTTGAAGGCTGAAAGTAGTGAGTCAGTAAGTTACAGAGAAGACATTTGAAGAAGTTGCAAAAGTAAAAAAAATAGAATTGCAATCATCAAAAGGATTGAGCTTCATTGTCAGATTCAGACAGTAGGACTCTCATACTGTAATCTTTTTTGAGTTTGTTCTCAATTCAAGGAGTTGTTGCTTCCTTGGGTTGAAGCCCTAAAATAAAGTCTACAAGGAGTTGTAGCTTCCTTGGGAGTGACCCTAAAACCTTTCTACAGGGAGTAGTAGCTTCCTTGGGTTGTAGCCTGTTGTACCCAATCAAAAAAATTTGCTTCATTAAGCCATTTTGAGAAAGTCTAGAAAAAATTTCGTCAAAAAAATCAAAAAGTCAAAATTTCTAAAAATAGAAATTTCTATTTTTAGAAAGTTTCTAAAAATAGACATCAAATTAGGTTTTCTAGGTTTCTTGAGATACGGATGCTAGCAAAATTTTCTAAAAATAGAAAGTTTCTAAAAATAGAATCTCCGATTCAGGTGTCCTGTTTGGTTCTGATTGGCTGATTTTGCTTCATGATCAAGTTGGTCCAGACAAAATCTGCGAAAGATCAAGTTTTCTCTACTGGGTCAATTCTATTTTTTCAGAAGGCGAAGCACGAGCTCTGGAGCCATCAATGGAGGAAGTTCATTTGCCAGAGCTCATTTTTAGGTTTTCAAGGATGTTCAGCTAACGCAAAACTAACGAACAGTCATCGATTTGACGAAGAACGGGAAACAGAGCAGGATGGATCCGAAATATGTTGAAAGGTTAAAAATCCTGAAATTTGACTAAGCCATGGATTTCCAAGCGCCCCTAGAAGCTGGGGGCGCCCAAGCAACCCAGTGTTAGATTTTTTTTGCGTTTTTTCAAAAAACGTAAAAAATTCCTCTTCAGCCCACTTTCAGGTGGATAAAAACAGTCAAAAGGCCCGTAAAAGCAGAAGATTCATCTCAGATATGCTCAGGCTATCCAGTCTACCCTCATCCTGATCCTTGTCCCTGGAATCCTAAAATTGACTAAGTCTGATGCCCTGAAGCCCTGAAAATTTGACTAAGTCTGAAATCTGGCGGATCCTCAAAAATCTAGAATCTACATGTCAAATCTCATGTATTTGAGACCTATCTCAAACATCCTGAAAGTATATTTCAAAATATTTAAAGTATAGGAAATTCAATATACCTAAATATATTTTGAAATATACGTCAGGCAGGACCATAGTTCCGAGACTCGCCCGAACTCGCCAGAACTCGGCGAGTCGCGAGCCGAGCAAGGTCTGGCGAGTCCTGGAGACTCGGACTCGGACTCGGCCTTGAAACTCGCCGAAACTCGCCATTTCCTTAAACTCGCCCAAACTCGCGAGTCCCGATGGTGAAACTCGGCCGGCGCAGCATGAGTGAAAAGTTGAAAAAAAAACATAAAAAACTCAAGTCAAAGTTGATTTTTTTTGGACTTATATTGCCTCTATTACACTTAAAGTAACTTCATTTCATTTTCTTGGCAAAATAGGAGAAGAGAGAGTTGTGAGAAAAAATAAGAGTGTGCATTGTAGGGCAAATAGCAAGGAGGTAGAACCATAGAACGAAAAATCCGTCATTAAATCGCATTGGAGCAGCTTCATACTTAGAGTTGGTGCATTGAGAGCTCTCTACCGGCGATTGGAAGGAGTTTGCAACTTTGCATTTCATTTCAAGGTTGGTTTTTTTTGTGTTTTTTAGCAAAAATTGCATTGTTTTGTAAAATTTCAAATTTTATTTTGAACAAAGTTACAAACCCTACTTATTTTGTTTGAATTTTGAACTTTGAAGTTTGAAACTTTGAACATTCAACAAATTAAAAAACCCTACCTTTTGTTTGAAGTTTGAAGTTTGAACATTCAACAAATTAAAAAACCCTACATTCAAGTTTTCAACAATCAACAAACCCTACATATTTTTGAAAGTTTGAAACAAACCCTACCTTTTGTTTTTGAAAATTGGAACAATCAACAAACCCTACCTATTTTTGAAACAAACCCTACTTTTTTTTTGCATTAGTTTAATAAATTAATAATTATAAATGAATTAACAAATGTTCATTTTTTTTGTGTTTGTGTTATTGCAGCAGCCTTGATTTCAAGTTCAAATTGTATTTTGCACAATGTCTAACTCTTCACACCCAGTTCGAAAGGACCCAGCTTGGAAACACGCTGAAAATTTTCCAGGGCAAAAAAAAGGACAAACAAAATGTTTCTATTGCAAAACAATTTTTCATGGAGGCATTAATAGATTGAAATACCATCTTGCACGCATAGCCGTCCATGATGCTTTGGGATGCAATGATGCACCTATTGAGGTTGTTCGTGAGGTGCAAATACAATTAGAAACATTTGAAATGAAAAAAGCGCTGAAAAAGAGGCAAAGGGAGGAGTTAGCGTGCATTGGTGGTGTTGGAGAGGCTTCTTCCAAGCCTCCATTTCATCCTAGTGCTAGTGCTTGTGCTAGTACTTCTGCTACTGTTGGTGCCCGTGCTACTACTGGTGCTGCCGCTACTGCTGCCGCTGCTGCTAGTGCTGCCGCTGCCGCTACTGGTAGTGGTAGTGGTAGTATTAGCATTGGTCCTAGAATTCGTAAATCTAGGTTGGATTCATTTTTTGTGCCACGCACTACTCCTGGTGCCCAACCGTCACTTGAGAGCACGGGTTGGAACAAGGAGGCACATGATGTAGCTAGACGAGCAATTGGCGACTTTTGGTACTATTGCACCATTCCATTCCATGCAGCCAGGTAATTCTTTTTTGTTTGATTGTTTTAAAATTTATATTATTATAGTTTGATTCTTTGTCTCATGAATTTTTATATTTAAATTTTAGATGTATGTTGAATTCAAATTTAAAGTTAAACTCTCCTTTTTACATGTGCTAGGTCTCCTTATTGGCAAAATATGCTTGATGCCATAACTGTTTGTGGGGCGGGGTTCAAAGGCCCTACTGAAGATGACTTAAGGGGCCCACTTTTGACACAAAAGGTGGCTGATGTAAAAGCTGAAATAGAGGAGCAGCGCTTGGTATGGAGCAAGAAGGGTTGCACCATTATGACCGATGGTTGGACTGACAGAAAAAATAGGACGCTGCTGAATTTTCTTGTTTCCTCTTCAAGTAATTGTACTTCCCTCAATGCATTGAATAATTTGAATTTTAAATTTGATTTAACGATTAATATTTTTAATTTATGTTTTATTGAACCATTGATTTTGCTTCTTTTTTCAGGTGGCACCGTGTTCATCAAGTCAATTGATGCTTCAACACATGTAAAAAATGCCACATACCTTTGTGAGGCTATAGAGGAAGTCCTATTTGAGGTGGGTGAGGAGAATGTGGTTCAAGTAGTGACCGATAATGCAGCAAATTATGTTGCTGCAGGTAGACTACTGATGGAGAGGCACCCAACAGTATTTTGGACTCCATGTGCCGCACATTGCCTTGACCTCATATTGGAGGATTTAGGCAAGCTTCCATGGATCAAAACATGTGTGGATATTGCCAAAAATATTTGCAAATTTATATACAATCACACATGGGTCCTTAGCCTAATGAGGCAATACACGGGGTTAAAGGAGTTGGCTCGTCCTGGCATCACCAGATTTGCTACAAATTTCATCACACTACAATCCTTGATTCGGTCAAAGGGACCTTTGAGACGTATGTTTGTTGCTGAGGAGTGGACTTCCTCATCCTATGGTACTTCCACCGCAGGGATTGAAGTGGCAAATTACATTTTTGATGAGCCAGGCTTTTGGACACCTGCTGCAGAGATTGTGAAGGTAACCGTAATATTCAATTCTAGTATTCTTTAATTTTTATTCATATTTTTCTTTTATTTGTTTAACTTTTTTTTATTCACACTTAAGTTAATGTTTCACAATATTTGCAGTTCACCGAGCCCTTGGTAGTTCTCCTACGAGTTGCTGATGGGGAGAAGCCCGCAATGGGCTACATATATGAGGGCATGGACAGGGCTAAGGAGGCCATTAGATCAATCTATGGGGGAGTTGAGGGTAAGTATCGTCCCATTTGGGAGATCATTGATAGGAGATGGCAGCACCAGCTTCACAAGCCCCTCCATGCAGTAGCTTATTTCCTAAATCCGGCATTCCAATTCCGCCCTGATTTCAAGGCGGATGATGAGGTTCTTGGTGGGCTCTACTCAGTGATAGAGCGGATGGCGCCTGCAGTTACTAGACCGATAGTCCATGAGATAGAGGCCTTTACTAGTGCACAAGGAGAGCTCTTTTCTCGTCTAATGTGCAAAGAGAGTAGGACAACATTGCAGCCAGGTAAAAATATATATAAGGGCATAATTTTCCTCTTTTTATATTATTATTAAATGTTGAAACTTGAAACTTGAGACTTAAAATTGGAAATGAGATTGATTTTTTTTTTCTTTTTCTCATTTCAGATGTATGGTGGCAAATGTTTGGTGCTAAAACACCAAACCTTCAGAGGATTGCCATTCGCATATTGAGCCAACCATGTAGTGCTTCAGGTTGTGAGCGTAATTGGAGTATGTTTGAGCACATACACTCCAAGAGGCGCAATAGATTGTCCGTGGAGAGGTTGAATGACCTAGTGTATGTTCATTACAACCTTCGACTTAGACACAAACAGATTTTTGACCATGACTCCACCCCAATCAGGCTAGAGGAGGTCGATCCACAATCTGAGTGGATCACTGAGGCTACAGATCCTATCTTTAGTGATGAGGACTTTGATTGGGTTGACCAGGCAGATAGGGAGGCTGAGGCTGTAGCCATGGCAGAGGAGGTGGATAGAGCACGAGCAGACACAGGCACATCTAATGTTGGTGAGGGTGGCATGGAGTCACAGGCAGAGATTATGGCTGCTGCATCATTGAAGACCTACCATTTACGCCTTCGTAGGAAGGCGAAGGATGCAGGCTCCTCTGAGCCATAGACTTCTAGTTATTGTTTTGATACTTCATATTTGCTTGGAACATTTGATCATTTTGATGTCATGGATTTCATATTCCATGAGTTTTGTATACATTTGACTATATTTATATATCTAAGTGTGTTATTTCCTTCAGCAGCTCAGCTACAATTTGCATTTATACTTATGTGATCGATGTATACTTGTGTATGTGATCCAATTAGCTTCTATTTGATGATGTTAGTGTCTTTAAGGTTTATTTAATAAAGGGTTCATGAAACAAGTTTTAAATCCTTAAAAATCTCTAAATTTCTTGGGTTTTTCACTTTGCCGAGTTTTTGCCGAGTCTGCGCCGAGTCTAGGCGCCGAGTCCCGAGTCCCAAGCCGAGTCGCCCTCGCCGAGTCTGCGCCGAGTCCGAGTCTCGGAACTATGGGCAGGACCTTCAAAATCTAGCAGAATTCAAGATTTGCAAAAGAAGTTGAAAAATTCCAAAAAATTTCTAAGGCACAAAATTCCAAGCACCCCTGGAGGCTAGGGGCGCCCACTTTTCCATGCCTTAGAATTTTTTACACGTTTTTCGTGAAACGTCAAAAAGTCTCCGACAACCTATTTCCGAGTGGTCAAACTCAGTCAAAACTCAGTCAAACGCCGGTAAAAGCTAGGATTTCATCACAGATGTGTTCAAACAGCTCATTTCACCTCCCAACCTGCCTCAGCAACCATTTGAACGACAGAAAACGATGATCAAACAAGCCCTGTTGGCACAAAAATCGAGGAATGCAATGAAAAGTTTAAAATCACAAAAAATTTCTAAGGCACAAAATTCCAAGCGCCCCAGGGGGCCTGGGGCGCCCACTTTTTCATGCCTTCAAATATTTTTCAGTTTTTTCCGGAAAACGACAAAACCTCCTCTGTCAACCCAGTCAAGTTCACTACAAATCAGTTTGGCACATTTTCCGAAGCAAATAGGGGGTACAATCAGCTCAGTTTTCATCAGGCTTGCCTTTTTGCCAAATCATCAAACTCAGTTTTACTCCGATAGGCAGAAATCGATAGCCAAACAGGGGCCCTCAGTCACCGGAACACGCGCGGAAATCAGAAAGTTTGAAAAGTTGAAATTTTCCAAAAATTGGCTAAGGCACAAAAAACCAGGCGCCCCTGGAGGCTAGGGGCGCCCAACTTTTCATTCCTTGGAAAAATTTCATGTTCGACAGTGTTTCCTTGCAGTTATTTTCCGATCTTTGTCTGGCGACAGGTTTCAGAGGTCAGATTTGCAGTCAAATGACGTCAAATCATCAGTTTGAGGCTAGGGATGGAATCACGGTTGATAAATCTTCAAGATGCCATGATCAGTCAGCTTTTTCAGTCAACGATGACAGTTTGTCATACTGTTGAAGTCAGGGAAAGGCCATACTGGAGTCAAAACGAGTGCAAAAGTGTTGAAACGAAGGAAAAATTGGCTAACACTTTTGTAACCTCGCGTGTTTGATGACATCATCAAAAGAAGATATTTTTCGTCATCTCACACATGAAGCCATAGGCAGCTATAAAATAGGGATTCCTCCTATTCAAAGACATCAACTTGGATTTGCATTTTAAAAGTTTTTTTTTTATGGATAAGATTGAAGCTTTATTCTTTCACAAAGAAAGCTGTTTTTTTGCCCTAAAGTTTTATAAAGACAAGCTTTGGCTTCTTTTATTTCATTATCTTTTGCAAGTTGCATCCAGAGGAAGATTTTTTATTTGAAGACCCAAACGAAGTGTTTTTTTAGCGTTCTTCATAGTTTCGGGATGAGGAAGCAATGAAGCATGCTTTTTCACGATCCTTTTTTCTAGGGGATCGTTTTTCAGAAATAGGACCAAGGCTTTTTCAATTTTCATTGAGATGGGTCCATCCAAAATTTCATCCTCTTGAAGATCGGGAAATTTTATTTTTCCAAGAATCTATTTTTTTTGCTGCTTTTTCAAGAAACCCTCTATTGTTTCAAAATCCGACGATCTGGGTTGCTTCAAAACGGAATTGCCTACAAAACCCATGTGCCAGCTTTTTTGCTCACATTTTACTTTTTCGAAAAAATCAGCAAGTAATTTTCAGCCTTTTGTCCAAGATTTTTCTGACATAGGCGTGTTCACAGTCATTCTTCAAATCTTTCAGTATGCAGTACTCTCTAACAGAGATCAAGCCTAAAATAGCGTTGGTTCACTATTACCTGAGAACTTTCAAGACAGACTTGCATAAAGTACTTCCAGTGTTCAATTTACATCCTTTGGAAGATGCAGGAAATATAGGTATCAGGAATCTCAATCACTCCGGGTTGCTTGCAGCAGCTTCCTTCCCCATCACAGTGAAAAGTATCGAATTCGTAATTCCTTGTATGACGCATTACAATTCAGTCACAAGAGAAATCCAATCAGCAGATAAAATATGCTCTGCAACCTCAAACAAAACTACATTGAGAAGTGTTTTTCAATACCAATATGGATGGAGAACTTGGTTGTTTCAATTGAAGAATGCAAGAGGGTTGTTGCAAGTATGGGCCTAATCGGTGTTGTCATTGATGTCAGCGTACACCTGTTGCATTGATGACAAGGATTGGATGAGTTGTATGCTGAAGATATTGAGAAAATTAGTCCTATCAGAAACACCGAAGAACAGTGAAGACAGTGAAGTGAAGATCCCAGCTAAGAGGGTGCGCATCAAATGGTTTGTAGATGTCTTAAGATGATCCAGTAAAGATTTGAGAGGTCCGCATGAAGATTTGAAGAAGTTATGGCCACTTGAGTAAAACCAGTTCTGGCAGATGTTCAGAGGTGACAGAGTGACACAGATAGGTCCAGTGAGATCCGGAAATGCAATATCTTGTTCTGCGGATTTGGTGGAATGTTTAGGAAGTCAATGTGAATTGACAACTCAATTGGTTCGTGGTCTGAAGGTCCGCAAGCATCTATTCCAATATGACAGTGATAACAGATTGAGTTCTTGAGGTTCCGGATGAAGAAGAGAATGATTTCAGTAAGCAGAAGTAGTGTGGATGTTCTTGGTGATTCAGGCAAGCTTGTGGAGGTCTCTAGATTGTGTCCAGTTCGTGTTGGTGGTCCGCATTGAAGACTGAGCTCGTAATTGAAGAATTACTTTTGGATGATGATAGTCTTCCTAAGTTTGGCCGACCGGATAAGTTACACATCTTGCGGATGATCTTGAAGATGTTCTGCGAAGCATGGCGTGTTCCTCAAAGAAGATTGAAGTCCCAAATCTGTGTAGCCGACAGTGTGATAATCCGCATGAAGTCTTTTGTAAGTAGTCATGTTGTATTATGTATTTGCTCTGTAAAGTATGCCGACTTGGATGATTATCCCAAAGTCAATGTCTTGTATAAATAAGAAGTTGTGAAGTCATTTCAAATGTATCTTGGCGCAGATGAGAGTGTGGTAGAGAGGAGGGAAGCGAAAGGTAGAGCAGAAGTATTGGGCTTAAATGGAACTGACTCAAGCATGGTGAAGATGCTATTCTTCAGTTCAAGTATGTAATATTTATCATTTTGTAGACAGTGTGTCTCCTGTAGGCAGTGGGCCTCTTGTGAGCAGTGTGCTCGAGCAGTGAGCTTTAATTGGCATGTGCCATTTGTTCTTCTTATTCTTTTAGAAGAGAATACAATTTTGGGTTAGTCACCCCGTGGTTTTTCCCTTAACTGGGTTTTCCACGTTAAAATCTTGGTGTCATATGTGTTAATGTGTTTCTGCTCTTGAATTGTTGCATTATGTTTTCATGATTGATTTATTATTATGCTGCTAAATTACAAGAAGGATTTAAGTGATTAATAGGAGGAAAGTTTTGGGACAACTAATTCACCCCCCCCCTCTCAGTTGTCTGTCTTGAATCTAACAATTGGTATCAGAGCTAAGTTCCTCTAAAAAGGAGTTTAACCGCTTGAGGAAATCCAGGATGTCTTCCTACAAGAAGGATAGTCCGAGGTTTAATGGAACCAATTTCACTCTTTGGAAAAGCCGCATGGAATGTCACTTGCAATGTATGGGAATGCAATATTGGATCATGGCTTCAAAGAAGTATGTTCCTCCACAGAATGGTCCGAGAACTATAGATGAAATCAGAGATGCTAAAAACAATCTTCAGGCTAAAGAAGCTCTACTAAGTGCCTTATCTGATTCAGAGCTAACAAATGTTATAGATCTAAAAACTGCATATGAGATTTGGGAAAAACTGGAACTTCTACATGAAGGAGACAAGTATGTTAAATGTGCCAAACTACAGAGTTTGAAAGGAAAATTCGAAAACCTGAAGATAAATGAAGATGAGAATATCACTGCATTTATGCCAAGAGTAAATGAGCTTGTTTGTGGCATTAGATGTGCTAGTGGAATCTTGGATGAAGATGAAATTGTTGCCAAAGTTTTCAGATCCCTACCTCCTTACAAATACAAGGTTGCTGCCATTGAAGAATTCAGATCTTTTTCAAATATCACAAGAGATCAATTGGTTGGTAAATTAGTTGTATTTGAATTGGCTGAGTTTGGAGATGCACCCCCCAAGACTGAATCTGCATTCAAAGCTAGTGCCTCTATAAAAAGCAAACAAAAGTTTGATGCGGGAGAGAACTCTTCAAAGAAATTATCATGGTATGAAAAGGCAAGAAAAGATCTGGAAGAAGATGAAGCAGAAGCTGCTCAACTTCAAGCCCTTATTGTAAAAAGATTGCCAAGAGGATCCGGTAAGTATGAAGGAAAATTGCCCTTCAAATGTTTCAACTGCAATAAGATTGGTCATTTTGCCTCAAGGTGTCCAGAAAGATTTTCAAGAGCAAATCCAAACAGATCAAGATTCCAAAAGAAATGTTACTATGTTCATGAAGATGATGATGATGGAGTAACAAATGATGAATCAGAGACAGGAAACAAATCCGGAAGTGACTGGGTGTTTATTGCCATCAAGGAAGAAAATCCAATGCCCTCTGAATCTGTCAATCATAAAATGGTAGAAAGAGCTCTGGCTGCCCAAGTTGAAGAAAAGGATGATTGGGTCATTGACAATGGATGCTCCCACCATATGACAGGTGATAAAAAAATAAGTTCATAGATTTGGAAAGATATGAAGGAGGAGTTGTAAAATTTGGTGATAATTCTGCTGGCAAGATCAAAGGTAGAGGAACCATTTCTTTTGATGGAAAGAACAAAACCAATAATGTACTGTATGTTGAAGGTCTGAAGCACAATCTTCTCAGTATTGGATAGTTGGTGGACAAAGGCTATGATCTCCGATTCAAAAATGGAAAATGCGAGATCTTTGAAAGTTCTGGAACTGAGATTGCATCCGGTACTCAAACAAAAGGTAATATCTTCCACTTGGTTGGTACTGGTAAAAGTTGTTTATTTGTTCAAATTGATCAGAGTTGGTTGTGGCATAGGAGAATGTGTCATGTGAATTTTGATAATATCATCAAGCTAAGCAACACTCAGGCTGTAAGAGATCTTCCAAGACTGGTGAAACCTACTAATAGTTTGTGCAAAGAATGTCAGTTGGGTAAGCAGAGCAGAGTCACATTCAAAAGTAAGGAACAGTCTTCTACCAGATTGTTGGACTTAGTACATACTGATCTATGTGGTCCGGCAAGAATCAGGAATTTGCAAGGTGATAGATACTTCATGTTATTAATTGATGACCACTCTCGGATGATGTGGGTGACTTTTCTGAAAGAGAAATCTAAGGCTCTTGAGATATTCAAAATATTCAAGGCTATGGTAGAGAATGAAACCGGATTAAACATAAAATGTCTCAGGTCTGATAGAGGTGGAGAATTCACATCCGGAGAGTTGATAGAATTCTGTGAGAAACATGGGATAAAAAGACAGTTGTCTGCTCCAAGGACTCCACAGCAAAATGAAGTAGTGGAGAGAAAGAACCGGACCATCCAGGAAGCATCTAGAAACATGATGATGGAAGCAAATGTTCCTCAGATCTACTGGAGAGAAGTTGTAAGCACTGCAGTCTATACTCTTAATCGAATACAAATCAGAAGCAATACTGGTAAAACCCCTTATGAACTCTAGTTTGGCATCACTCCCACTGTGAAGTATTTCAGAGTCTTTGGTAGCAAATGTTATATTAAAAAAGATGAAGACCTTAGCAAATTTGATGCTAGAAGTGATGAAGGAATATTCTTGGGTTATTCTACTCAAAGCAAAGCATATCGGTGTTATAACAAGAGATTGAGAAAGATTATAGAAAGTACGAATGTGAAGGTTGATGAAGGTATTGAAAAACCCTCAATGTTTTATGAATATGATGAAGATGATCAGAATGATGTTTTGGTCTAAGAAGTCCAAGCCCCTTCTGAAATTCAGATCCAGACTTATCCGGAGAATCAGGAAGAAGAGATAAGTTTGAATGAACTTGTTCAAGAAATAGAGGTGCAAGAAATTCCCAAAACTCCCAGGTATGTAAGACTGAATCACTCTGAAGATCAAATCATAGGTGATAAAAACAAAGGTGTTCAAACAAGAAGAAAGATTGCTCAAGACTCAAAAAAGTATTGTCTGATTTCAAAGATTGAACCAAAGACAGTGAGTGAAGCATGTAATGATAAAAGCTGGACTAAAGCAATGGAGGAAAAGATGATGCAAATTGAGAAAAATCACACTTGGGATCTTGTTCCCAGACCTAGAAACAAGAATGTGATTGGAACCAAATGGGTCTTCCGGAATAAACTGAATGAAGATGGTGAAGTAGTCAGAAACAAATAAATGAATCTCCATTTCACAGACCAAATATGTGAAAGAATTGTTGAAGAAATTTGGGATGGAAGACTCAAAACCAATGAGTACTCCCATGGCAACCGGATGTAAATTGAGCAAAGATGATGACTCTCCTAAGGCTGATCAGAAAAAGTACAGGTCAATGATTGGAGGACTATTGTGTCTTACTCAAACTAGACCTGACATTATGAATGTTGTTGGTCTTGTTGCTAGATTCCAAGCTGATCCTAGAGAATCTCATGTCATGGCAATCAAGAGGATTCTTAGATATCTAAAAGGGATAGTTGAGTATGGTTTATGGTATCCTAGAGATCATGATTTCTCTCTTCATGCATATACAGATGCGGATTGGGCAGGGGATATGGATGACTGGAAGAGTACTAGTGGTGGAGCATTCTTTTTGGGGAAAAGATTGGTTTCTTGGCTGAGCAAGAAACAAGAGGCAATATCTCTGTCCACTGCAGAAGCAGAATATATTGCAGCAGCAGGTAGTTGCACTCAAGTATTGTGGATGAAGCAAATGCTAAGAGCCAGCAGAGTGGAGTATGAGGAACCAATCACAATCTTCTATGATAATTCAAGTGCAATAAATATATCAAAAAATCCGGTGTTGCATTCAAAGACAAAACATATATCCATCAAGTTTCATTTTTTGAGAGAGCAAGTGAACAAGAATGAAGTCAGATTGGAGTTTGTGCCCTCCAAGGATCAGATTGTAGACATTTTTACTAAACCTCTACCTAAGGACACTTTTGAGTATCTCAAGGAGAAGTTAGGGGTTATCACCCCTTCGATTCTGAATTAAGCTGCACTGATGTGCATCAGTCCGTGGATCTCACAGTCATATCTTGTGGTCCGGATTGATGATGGGAAGCTGCTACTCAGGGGGAACAGTTGGTATGACTCTAAGTGATGCAAGTATGTGCCCTTTGCCATTGATGTCAAAGGGGGAGAGAAGACATGTGAAAAACAAAAAGTGGTCGCTGATCAAAGGGGGAGCAATAAAGGAAGAGAAGACATGTGAATGGTTGTTGTTGACAGGAGTTATGTCAGTCAGTGAGGATAAGTTCTTGTCTTGATGGTTAAAACAGTTTTTCACATCACATGTTGCTATCAATGACAAAGGGGGAGATTGTTGCAAGTTTGGGCCTAACCGGTGTTGTCATTGATGTCAACATACTCCTGTTGCATTGATGACAAGGATTGGATGAGTTGTATGCTGAGGATATTGAGAAAATTAGTCCTATCAGAAACAGAGAAGAACAGTGAAGACAGTGAAGTGAAGATCCCAGCTAAGATGAAGATCAGAGGGTGCGCATCAAATGGTTTGTAGATATGTGTCTTAAGATGATCCAGTGAAGATTTGCGAGGTCCGCATGAAGATTTGAAGAAGTTATGGCCACTTGAGTAAAACCGGTTCTGGCAAATGTTCAGAGGTGAAAGAGTGACACAGATAGGTTCGGTGAGATCTAGAAATGCAATATCTTGTTCTGCGGATTTGGTGGAATGTTTAGGAAGTCAATGTGAATTGACAACTCAATTGGTTCGTGGTCTGAAGGTCCGCAAGCATCTATTCCAATACGACAGTGATGACAGATTGAGTTCTTGAGGTTCCGGATGAAGAAGAGAATGATTTCAGTAAGCAGAAGTAGTGTGGATGTTCTTGGTGATTCAGGCAAGCTTGTGGAGGTCTCTGGATTGTGTCCAGTTCGTGTTGGTGGTCCGCATTGAAGACTGCGCTTGTAATTGAAGAATTACTTCTGGATGATGATATTCTTCCTAAGTTTGGCCAACCGGATGAGTTACACATCTTGCGGATGATCTTGAAGATGTTCTGCGAAGCATGGCGTGTTCCTCAAAAAAGATTGAAGTCCTAGATCTGTGTAGCCAACAGTGTGACGATCAGCATGAAGTCTTTTGTAATTAGTCATGTTGTATTTATATATTTGCTCTGTAAAGTATGCCGACTTGGATGATTATCCCAAAGTCAATGTCTTGTATAAATAAGAAGTTGTGAAGTCATTTCAAATGTATCTTGGCGTAGATGAGAGTGTGGTAGAGAGGAGGGAAGCGAAAGGCAGAGCAAAAGTATTGGGCTTAAATGGAACTGACTCAAGCATGGTGAAGATGCTATTCTTCAGTTCAAGTATGTAATATTTATCATTCTATAGACCGTGTGTCTCCTGTAGGCAGTGGGCCTCTTGTGAGCAATGTGCTCGAGCAGTGAGCCCTAATTGGCATGTGCCATTTGTTCTTCTTATTCTTTTAACAGAGAATACAATCTTGGGTTAGTCACCCCGTGGTTTTTCCCTTAACCGGGTTTTCCACGTTAAAATCTTGGTGTCATGTGTTAATGTGTTTCTGCTCTTGAATCGTAGCATTATGTTTTCATGATTGATTTATTATTATGCTGCTGAACTACAAGAAGGATTTAAGTGATTAATAAGAGGAAAGTTTTGAGACAACTGATTCACCCCCCCCCTCTCAATTGTCTGTCTTGAATCTAACAAGGGTGTGGCACAATAATAAAGAAAAATATTAGAAAAGGTTGCTCAAAAGTGGTTGAAAGAAAAGTAGAATATTTTGCCAAAGAACATTGGACGTGGATGTCTTCAAGGTTTTCAGAGCCAATCTTGGTAGAAGTACCCGACACACAGATGTGAATCTCTTGAAGTTGCAACAAATAATCTGAAAGAGAGTGTTGAATGATAGAGAAGATGAAGCAGCCCTCAAGGCTGAAAATAGGCAGCTGCAGCAATATATTTATATCAATGGATGACATCACCAAAAAGCAAGAATGTTGATGAAGATGTGATTCAAAAGAAAGCAGCTTTAACTCAAATGCTTTTTGTTTTAAAGCATTTGCTTTCATCCAAAGCTCATCCATTCTTTATTTAAAAAGAAATCACTTTGTATTAGTTGGAGTTTTCTTTGTTTTAAAGCAATTCGCTTTAAAGCGTTTGTTAGTTGTAATCTTTGTCTTAAAATAGAAATAAAGCTTGCGAGTTGGCAAGTTAGTTAGGGCAAATCAAGGAGATTTTAGGGTTCCCTACTCCTTTGATTTTAGTATAAATAAGGGCAGCCTTGCCCATTGTAATAGAGCGACTTTTGTGATAGCAAATTTGTTGTACCTATTCTAGCCTCCAGATCTTGTTATACCAAGTGTTTGTTCACTCTGTGTAATCTGTTTCCAGTGTTTGATTGCTTATTGTATGCCTGCCTTTTGCTACAATATTGCTGTCCTGGAATTGTATTCACTTTATGATATTGGAATAGAAGTCTCATGCCTGCCTTTGCTTTGATTTTCTATCTCATTAATCATCAAGTTTGTCGTCAGATGTGTGGCTTACGTAAATTTTATTTCAACTTTCATCATTAAAGTACAATGGGTCTTGTGATGTGAATCTGGGAGAAGTTTATTTAAGTTTTTGTGTTTAAACAAATCTTTCCTCGTCCACTTTTGATTTTTGTGCTCTGTGTTTACTCAGACAATCAAAAGCATCATTTAGCTTAAGCCTAGTTGTAGTTAGAAGTTTATTAAAAGGAAAAACCTCTTCTGCAGTGAAATAGAGTTTTATAACCTTGTGCTCGCAGCTGAGAATCAAAATGAAGATAGCCAAATTTAATTTATTTATCTTTTCAGCGAACATCAGCAAAAAGGGAACTCCCCCTCACAATAGGAGAGCAGTTTATCTGTGCATAGCTGTCCATTTCCAACTCACATTCCAGAGGTGCGAATTGAAACGCCAACATAGCCCTAAAACTAAGTTGTAATTTTGATTCTTTTGTGAGGCTGGATTAGGACAATAGCTCCTAGCAGCGTTTCTCACCGTGGTTTTTCCCCTTTGGGCTTTTCCACATATATTTGGTGTTATGTGGTGTTGTGCATTGTGTTGATCTTTTATGTTTCTGTTAATGCTGTAAAGATTAAGTTTCAGTTTGCTCCGGAGGTTTTGAGATTTGTTTGAATACTGATTCACCCCCCCCTCTCAGTATTCTGGGTGTGTTCAACAGGTTTCCCATGCTAGCATTTGTTCCCAAGGTGATCTCCTATGCCAATATCTACGCCCAGGAGAGTCTTCTATGCCAACACTAGTGCTAGGAGAGGTCTCTTGCACCCAATCCTGTCATAAGTGACCTATCAAAGGTGTGAGTTCAATAGGTAGTTTTGCTTGTTTGGATGTTTAATTTCAAGTTTTAAGTCTTTCATAAAGCAACATGTGCTTCCCATAGCAGAAATGCATATTTGAATGCATAGGATTAAAGTCATGATTGTCATCTAACTTCTACCAATACAATTTGGTGAGACTGTTTCTCAATTGAGAGTTATATATGGTCTTGAGTGTACTGGGTGTGAGTGTGTGAGCCTTAGTAGGATCTCGATCCCTATGCTACAACTACACCTAAGTATGATCAAATTGTCTTGTGAGTTTGGAGTATGGGTAGATGGGTATCCCTATAATGGACAATGAGTCCTAATATCATTTACTATGCCTTGTATCTTAAGAACCTAGGAGGTCATTGTCCCCCGAGACATGTATGGCCAAAGAATAAGATTACTCTTCTCACTAAATACATTTTGCATCACATGAGGCATAGTGGAGTAGAGTATAGAGGGTCTGCAAGCTATTTATACATTTAAGGTATCCATCTACTGCCATGTGCTTGAAGGTTCTCCGTATGAAGACCTATCACCTGTTTGCAAGAATTCATTTTGATTCTACATAGGAGGTAGGGTGCTCTGTGGGTGATTATAGTTCAATGTCATTCTTGTGCAAGTGAGTTTTAGAGGAAAATGGATCCTAGTGTTGCCTGAGACACCCTCGACAGTTTTGTGATGTGTTTTCTAGTATTCATTACACCTAGTTTGGTATTGCCTATTGGTAAGTGTGTTGATTGACAACTTACAAGGGAATGAGCTCTAGGGTTTGTCATTGAAAGTCGACTATGGTGTTTTGGACTAAGTCATTCCACGGATCGTTATCTTGTCTTGCATTCATATTGTTTTGTATTCATTTGTCTTGTGTTCATGTCTTGTTGTCTTCTATTCATGTGATTGTATGTCTTGTGATTGTTCTTGATTGTATTGTATTCTTGTTTGATTGTTTGGCATGTATTCTTGTATGTCTTGTATATTTGTTGTATGTATTCTTGTATTGGTGTTGAGTATGTATGTTAATGTCGGTCTATGTGAAGGGAATGAGGTCTTGTGCTAAGGTGATATTCTACCTTGAGCTTAGTGGGGTAATTAAGATGTATAACATTGAAGAATGGATACTCTTGTAGTATGGATGCAACTAGTGTTTATTTGGAAGTGTTGTAGTCTTGTGTAGTGTAGGGATAGTTATTTTTATTTGATTATGATCTTTTTTCTACCTCGAGTGAGTGTTGTTAACTTTAGATGAGTATTGTAAGGTGTTGTGAAGATTTATATGATTGTTTATTACGATGTAATGGATAGTGTTGTAAAGTGCAACGAACTTAGTTAGCTTAGTTAGTACTTTATGATTATGAATATATAAGTTGGAAATATGAATGAATCTAAGAAAGATAAACTCTACAAACTTGTTCCCTATTGCTTCATGGTCTATGGGTTATTTGTTTATCGACTTCAAGTCAAGCTAATGGTTGGAGGGATAGGGTTCCTTCAATGTGTGGGTTCATATCACCTTCCCCATACACAGTTGGATCTTGGATGGAGTTGAACGTTGCTTGGTCAAGTTCTACATTGGACTTGGATACTTGAGTTATTGATTTGACCACTATTGCATATGTGGAATATTTGGGCATGTTGGTTGTGTAGATCATTGTATATTATTTAGATGTATTATTGGATTTAGTTGTACTATGAGCTTGTTATGCCAAGAGGCATAACCTACAATGGCAACAGGGGGTGAAGTGTAATGGCGTGACCATGTTAACAAAAACTATTTAAAGCCAACATTTGTTTTTTAAATATAGAGACACCAAAATTTTAAAATAGTGGTAAAGTAAAAAATATATGTAATCAATAAAATAGCACTATAGTAAAATAAGTAAAGACATCAACTTTTTTAAATTTATAGTAAAAAAAATAGCTCTAAAGTAAATAAAGTAACTTATAAGTAAATAAAAAAATATTTATATGTTCTTTTCATCTATTTTAATTTTACAAAATAAATATTAAATAAAAAATGTTTACCAATCACAAATAAAAAAGTTATAGTGAATGGCGGTTTTTCAAAAAGTACAATAAAAAGTTACATAAGCTATAGAAAAAATAAAATAGCTCTTCAAATAAAAATAAAATAAAATAATTGTTTAGTAAAACTTAAAATATTATGTCTATGTACGTATGTATGTAGTAAATAAAATAATTCTAAAGGAAAATAAAATAATTTTTAACTATATAAAATAACCCTTACTAAATAAAATAGTTCTATTTCATTTTTTATCTATCTACTTACATATTTACTTGTCCATGTGTAACATTAATAGTTTAAATAGATATTAAAAAATTTAATATTCGTATAGAAAAATAAAATAGCTTTTTAAGTATAAGTTTTTTTTTTAAATATAAATATCAACTAACATAGATATATTAAATACATCTATCTTAAAAACACTTAGAGATATCAATCTCAAGGCTCCTATATAACAAATTCAATATAGGCACCTAGAGATTGATATCTCTCGGTGTCTTTCAGACAGATGTATTTAAGATATCTATACTAGTTGTGCTTATTGATATTGTTACGAATCTATGGGTATACCGTATAATCATTGTACTGGATTTGTAATGGAATTTTATTGGAGTATATCTTAGAGTTGTTTATTATACTTGGCACTTGCTATGGATTCATTGAGTTACTTGTTCTTGTTAAAGTATGAGAAATTTTGTGGTTCACATTTTGGGTGTTGTTACAAAGCATTGTAAAACTAACAAAAATATTTGTCGTCAGAGATGAGTTTTTGCTTGTCTAAGGAAGAAAGGAGCCTGTCAAAAGAAGGAAGAAGCCCAGCACAATACAGAATAGTCCAACTAAAAGGTTTTATGTAAAGTGCTTGACAAAAATCCTCTTAAAAGGACTGCATTCTAAGATAAGAGGATTTGAACCACAACTCTTTATAGAATGTCCACTTGAAATGTTACATGATTAATGTTGGACAAAAAGCTTTGTGGAGAGGGAGTAATTATTAAAGAGCAGATGCTGCAAATCAACAAGTATATTGTGATACAAAAAAGATAAATCAATTCTTTGTAATATGCTTGCAGAAGAGTCACTCAGGGTGTTGTCCTTGCCATGACAAAATCCCATCTTACTTAGCAACAACAATATACTACAGAACAAGCTAGCTTCAACAAATCAAAGGCAATAATTCAATAATATAATAGAGATAACTACACATCTCTTAGTGACACAATATGGTAGAGCATTATGGAAGAATATTTTTAGAAGGAACTAAGATATTGTTACTGTAAAATCATCCTAAGGTCCATGGTCTTTCGCCATTCCTGACATACGATGTATCAAACAAAACAAAGCAGCAAGCACAACTCCAAGACTACAATATAAAGTATACTATTCAGATATTAAAGACCAAAATATTCTTGCACACATACTTTCACCAGGAAAGTCAAAATACTCCAAAGCACACCACAACTCGCCTCCCCGCATGCTTATATTTTTCACCTGATAACCAAACGAGCAGTATCATCAGATATCAGAATCCCCTCAAAGATTCGACTTCTTAAAAGGCCAGAAAAAAGCACCTACACAAATGTGCTTTGCATACTCAGTCTATAAAAATGCATTGCCCTAAAACTTGAATCTAAGCATGTGCAAGATGAATGCTGTTATAGATTCCTTGAAGGTTAAGAAGCATATTTTTTTAACCCAGGGTTTCAGTCAAGGTATCATTTGCAAGCTGGTGTCCAAAGTGCCGTGGAAATGAAAGCATTGCGCATGTGCATGCAAGAAGTCTCAAGCATTAATGCATGAACACCTAAGATTGCAGCTAGATTCATTTTTATAAGTTTATACTTATTTTCAAAACTTTCCTGTAACATTTAATGCCTAGTTTGAATCATCAAATCCCATTAGTAAAAAAATTACACAAGTATTAAAGAATGAGACAGTGAACATCAGAGTATGACACTTGCATGGAGAATTTAATCTAGAACATATCATGATCTATATTTAAATGTTAGATTGAAGGGAGAAAACCAAGGTGCTACACAAAAGTTTCATAACTCACTTCCTGGACTAAGCCCATTGATGGCATGTAAGTTCCCACAAAATACTCTAAACTTAATCTAATTAAAAACACCGAGCCCCCTAGATGTCATCGGAGTAGGAAAAACATAGTAGCCAGATGTAGTATAGGAAATATAAGTTTGCACAACCAAACCAGACAAATATACACAAGTAATCAACATATAACAGTAATACCACTTGGCACCTCAATCCTTTATCAAAACTTGCATGTACATATATTTTCCAGAAATAGTGAAAACAATAACACCAGGGAGAATAATCAAGAGAGTTCCTTGAACATATGTACATTTAAAACATATAATTGTTGGCCAAGAATATGCTGGTTGGAAACCATGCGACAACTGCTCATACTGAACACAAGTAGACATGACCATGACTACTCCCACAAATTAAATAAATCCCATACAAACACATATTCTTGGTCAAAAATACAATGTCAAAAAATATTTTATTAACCCAAGTATCTAAAGACTATACATAACAACAACAAAAAAATATTATCCACTATGCTAGATCCAATGCCTACATGCGGTCTCCTGACTAGACTCGAAGACATCACCACCAAAACTCAAATACTGACTGTCGGTGTGTAGCATCCAGGGCAAATGTGAAAGAAAGTCACGTAGCAGTGATCATTGATGACTGTTGCAATGGCTGCCTGAGGTCAAGCTCTTGTACAAAGATTGTAGAAACAGCTAACTACAGAGAAACAACTCCACACATAGCCCTGTCTAGATTCTTAGACTTCTGGTTTCTCAGCCTTTCTCTCAACCACTTCACGATCCCATAAGTAGCATTTCTTTTTTCCAGCTCTGTAGTAAAAGATACTCTAACATTAACATATGCTAGCTTGTCAGCATTCAACAGCTTCTGAAGTTGTTTAAAACCTATGTTCATTTTCTTCATCTTTGTTAAAAAATGTCATTCCCTTTCTTCAATTTGTTGTCGCTGATGTCAAGTTGTAACAATCCCTCTCTTTAGCCCAAATCAGATCAACTAATTGTGTAGGTTCAGCTGGGATATACGCATTTTTTGCTCATTTAGTTTGTTTTCAACTTCAAGGAAAAGGGAGTGTTCCTTAGTTACACTCCAACTAGACTGGATAATCACCAAGGAATCACTTGTAGCCATCACAAATGTACTGAAACTCTTATCAGTCTGTTTAAAACTGTGTATATAGCATGTCATAAATGAGATTCCTCAAAATGGAAACTGAGCGAAGTGGAGGGCTTACAGACAGAGCTTCAGCAGGTGAACATGTTGGTCAGTCACCCAGGCCCAGATCATCTTCAAGCAGTTCATCTATCTCAGCCCCTGCAACACAAAATCAACATCACTGGCAGATCCTCCAGGAGTGAGTACATGTTCCTCACACCCTCTGGTGTCTTCTAGAGCGCCAGCCAGGACAATGAACAGCCTTGAAGCGGGGTAGATGTAGGCACCATTTATGTTTGTACTAGAGTTAGTCTAACATCTTGTAATAAGTCCATGTGTTATGAATAACATGGTTAAGATATGTTTTATGTTGTGTGATGTTCATGGGCAAACTTCTAATTTTTGGTTACTCATGTAGAATGTGCTGTTGAAATAGAAGTTAGAATGAAATAAGTAAAGAAGTAATTGTATTCTGATTTACACAAGTGGGTGGATGTTCTGTAATGTCCCCTTTTTGAGCAAGGTGTAATGTCCCCATTTTGCAAGTAACCTAAAAAGGTTATAATTGTAAATTAATTTTATAAAGTATTTTTAATTGCTTTATAGAATTAATATTTTATTAAGTTACTTGAGTCAATTTAAAACACTTTATAAAATAAAGTGTTATTGTGTACACAAAAAAAATCATTTAATAAAGTTAAGTGATTGTGTACAAAAAAACAATCATTTAATAAAGTTAAGTGATTGTGTACACAAAAATAATCATTTAATAAAGTTAAGTGATTGTGTACAAAAAAAAATCATTTAATAAAGTTATGTGATTGTGTACACAAAAACCGTCATTTAATAAAGTTATGTGATTGTGTACACAAAAGCCGTCATTTAATAAAGTTAAGTGATTGTGTACATAAAAACCTTCATTTAATAAGTGATTGTGTATACAAAAACTTTCAGACCTGTTTGGAGTGAGGGCTTTATAAGGAGCAGCTGGGAGTCATTTGAAATCATGTTTTTGACTTGGTTTTTGCATATTGAGTTTATCTCTTGGCTGAAAACAAATTTCAGTCCAATCAAAGTGATGATCCCTTGATAACTAAGGTTTGGTGATGGCCCCATTCCCATTTTCAGAGGTGGATGCAATCAGTATTCATAATAGAGCTTATTGGAGACCATTATTGTGAATTTGTAGAAGACATTGTTGGTGATTTGAATATCATTACACATTGTTGAAGTTGTTGAAGATTTAGGTTGAAGACATCGGCATTTTGGCGTCATACCTTGAAGAGTTTCATTTGCTTGCTAGAGTGCTATCAATAAGAAGGAATCTCTGCCATTTGAAATAAAGGAACTGCTGTCTTAAAGTGCAGAAATCAGAGCTAGGGTTTTATCTTGTTTTGCAGATTTATATCAGATTGGAGGCTAGAGATCAGATTATAAAGTGGCTGCATCAGCTTTGATCATCATTGAAGAAAACCATCATAACAGATCTGATACAGCAGAGGGTTAGCATTGATTTGTTGGTCATTTGATAACATTTCTTGTGAGTTCTGGTTCCTTTACCAGTCATTAAACATTTGGAGGATTGGAGCCTATTCTTACATATTTGTCATCTTCATCTGAGTTGCTGGAAGACTAATCAGACCTGTAGCAGCTCCTATAATCTGAGTTTTATGGTATACACATTCACTTTTGGCACTTGGGAGTCCAGCATTGGAGTTGAGGAAGGATTTGGAGCCTATCGTTGCCCTAGAGGAGTTGTTTTGTCATGCTCTTTGCTCTCTGTTTTATATCAGACCTTTCACAGTCACTTATGACAGTCATCTACAGCCTACAGTGAGGTTAGATCAGATATACATTTGTGTTCTTATTGTAGTTTGGCTCCCATTGGAGGTCATATTGGCTTTATTCTATATCATTCAAATGAGAAATTGGGAGTTGTAAACATTCTGATTTGTGACTGAGATACAATAACCAGCAAGCATATTAATTAGTTATATGTGATCATTGACAACAATAAAATCCTCTTTTGGTCTCGTATATTGTTCATGTGCTTGTTCTATATGGTTTTGGTATTTGTATTGTGCATTGGCAAGGTGTAACTATGTTTGTAAAAAGGGAAAATTTTGGTTCAATTGAGAAGGGGATTTTACAGTGGTATCAGAGCCATGACCCTGCCAGCGTGGGGAAAATTAGAATTGGTGTCAATTGTGGACTTAGAACAATGGGTCTATTTCCGTTCAATAAGCAAATGATGAGAGAGATGGTGGATCATCATCATAGAATGATGGATAGTCAACAACAAACAAATGCAAACATTCAGTGAAGCATTGATAGGCTATGTCAAGCTTTGATGGGCAACAGGAACAACAACAACAGACAGGAACAACAACAACAGAGCTAATAAGGCAGATTCAAGGAAGTCTAATTCAAGAAGATCAACAGGTACAAGGTCAAATTCATCCTAGAAGACTCCTAATGATAAAGGTATGCATTGGTTTATGATGAATGATTTCAAAGAGCAAGAAGACTATGCAAGTGGAATAAAAATTGAACAAATGGATGAGTTTGATAGCAGCTATGAAAGAGCAAAAGATGAAGAGCTCATGTCACTCCATGATGATTGCAAGATTGATGAAGAGGATGTGCAAGACGAAGATAAATCAGCTAAGGTAGATGAAGATGAAGATATGATTTCTCAAGTTGAGACGAACATTGATCCTCATGTCGATAAGGAGACAAGTGATGTGAATGATTTGGAAAATGATAATGTTCATTCATTTGAGAGCAAATCAGAAATTACAGTTTGTTATGAAGGGCATATTATTGATGTTCAATCATACATGAAAGGAGAGGTCATAATATTTGCTACAAAGAATCATGATTTTGACTTAGCTTCACAACATGAATTATGTGAAGAAGATGGCATGAAGGTGATTGATTTTGAGATGGTCAATTGTGAAGACTCATTACAAGGGTATGCAAGCAATTCTGATTTTTGGAACAGCAGTCCCATTTCTTCCCATAGTCATGAAATAGCAGCCAAATCTATGATAGATATGGATAATGAATTGTCTCATGAAAACATAAATGATGCATGTGAAGAGAAGGGTATGGAACCGGCAATTGATGGTAAGCATTTGATTTTTGATATGGATTGGCATGATATAATCCCTGATTTGTTTGAGGGCAGCAGTACTATTCCTTTGCAATCAGCTATATTTGATATCTTTGAGGTAGCCAATTATGTTATGCGTGAATATGGCAATGAGAATGAAGAAGATTCATTTTGATTTGATGCATTCGGTGAATTAAATCAGCCTACTCATGGTATTTCTCATACACATTTGCACCCTTTCAAAGAGGCTTTGGAGTTGATAAAAGAAGACTATCTACAAATGGTTAGAGACATGGCTATCCAATTGATGAAAGATCAAGATAGAGAGGTTGTTAATCTTTGTTTACTTTTGAGTAAGCATAATTCAGAAAATCAGTCCTTCATAAAAGCTATTCCTATACAAGATGACAAGGCAAATGGTGTAAAAGTCGAACAACTTGAGGGAAGGATTGAAGAATCATA
This sequence comes from Cunninghamia lanceolata, assembly GCA_027924645.1. Lineage (NCBI taxonomy): Eukaryota > Viridiplantae > Streptophyta > Pinopsida > Cupressales > Cupressaceae > Cunninghamia > Cunninghamia lanceolata. The sequence goes on from BSBN01000209.1 coordinate 9,505,105, forward strand.
CAATAAGGAACCTTATAGCCTTGTGACATTTAGTAATGGAGACTTCTTTGAGCCACTTCCACCCCTAATCATTTGGGAAGAAGAGACAAATCAAGACTTGATGGTGTTTGATGACACCCATAGTGGACCAACCACTCAAGAATTGTCTTTGATGGGTGTTGAAGGTATCCATAACTCATCTTTGGTTATGTCACTAATTGATTATGATATGGCAGCTTTTTATTTGTTGATTGGTGACTTCATCTTCATTGATTCGTCATGGGTTAGAAGTTGTCCTACTTGGAATTCCATTGCATATGATTTCAATTGTGATTTGCATGATACATTAATTTTCATTGGAGAGGATCAGCCTACTCTTGAAGGAACACCACATCATTTTGATGATGCTCTCTCATTGGCACATGTGGATGGTTATTCTTCATTGTTGAGTAGTGAAGTATGTGATTTCAGTTTTAGCACAACAGGAATGGATACATTTGTGTTTAGCATCCTTCATCTATTCATGTTACTATTCAATGGTAGAAGGATTTTCGGCTTCATTGGTTCATTGCTTGGCATCTACAACTTCATGATTGGCATCTATATTGGTATGGATGTGTTTGCATCATTGTGCGACAGTGGAAGCTGTCCCAGGATCTACACCAACAGCCTTAAGGAGATGCATTTAAGCATGATTGAGGAGCCTCGATGGATTTGGAATCCAGGCATTGATTGAGTTCAGTTTTTCTTCCCATTGCTTGGGGACAAGCAATGTCGGGAAAGGAGGGCTGTAATGTCCCCATTTTGTAAGTAACTTAAAAAGGTTCTAATTGTAAATTAATTTTATAAAGTATTTTTAATTGCTTTATAAAATTAATATTTTATTAAGTTACTTGAGTCAATTTAAAACACTTTATAAAATAAAGTGTTATTGTGTACACAAAAACAATCATTTAATAAAGTTAAGTGATTGCGTACAAAAAAACAATCACTTAATAAAGTTAAGTGATTGTGTACACAAAAACAATCATTTAATAAAATTAAGTGATTGTGTACACAAAAACCGTCATTTAATAAAGTTAAGTGATTGTATACATAAAAACTGTCATTTAATAAGTGATTGTGTATACAAAAACTTTCAAACCTATTTGGAGTGAGGGCTTTATAAGGAGCAGCTGGGAGTCATTTGAAATCATGTTTTTGACTTTTGGCTGAAAACAAATTTCAGTCCAATCAAGGTGATGATCCCTTGATAACTAGGGTTTGGTGATGGCCCCATTCTCGTTTTGAGAGGTGGATGCAATCAGTATTCATCATAGAGCTTATTGGAGACCATTATTGTGAACTTGTAGAAGACATTGTTGGTGATTTGAATATCATTACACATTCTTGAAGTTGTTGAAGATTTCATTGAAGATATTTGTTTGAAGATTTAGGTTGAAGACATTGGCATTTTGGCGTCATACCTTTAAGAGTTTCATTTGCTTGCTGGAGTGCTATCAATAAGAAGGAATCTCTGCCATTTGAAATAAAGGAACTGCTGTCTTAAAGTGCAAAAATCAGAGCTAGGGTCTTATCTTGTTTTGCAGATTTATATCAGATTGGAGGCTAGAGATCAGATTATAAAGTGGCTGCATCAGCTTTGATCATCATTGAAGAAAACCATCATAACAGATCTGATACAGCAGAGGGTTAGCATTGATTTGTTGGTCATTTGATAACATTTCTTGTGAGTTATGGTTCCTTTACCAGTCATTAAACATTTGGAGGATTGGAGCCTATTCTTACATATTTGTCATCTTCATCTGAGTTGTTGGAAGACTAATCAGACCTGTAGCAGCTCCTATAATCTGAGTTTTATGGTATACACATTCACTTTTGGCACTTGGGAGTCCAGCATTGGAGTTGAGGAAGGATTTGGAGCCTATCGTTGCCCTAGAGGAGTTGTTTTGTCATTCTCTTTGCTCTCTGTTTTATATCAGACCTTTCACAGTCACTTATGACAATCATCTACAGCCTACAGTGAGGTTAGATCAGATATACATTTGTGTTCTTATTGTAGTTCGGCTCTCATTGGAGGTCATATTGGCTTTATTCTATATCATTCAAATGAGAAATTGGGTGTTGTAAACATTCTGATTTGTGACTGAGATACAGTAACCAACAAGCATATTAATTAGTTATATGTGATCATTGACAACAATAAAATCCTCTTTTGGTCTCATATATTGTTCATGTGCTTGTTCTATATGGTTTTAGTATTTGTATTGTGCATTGGCAAGGTGTAATTGTGTTTGTAAAAAGGGAAAAATTTGGTTCAATTGAGAAGGGGATTTTACACAAGGTTGGAAAAACGAATATTGTTGAGGCTTGGAGAATGGAATGTTGAATTTTATGGCTTCAACTAATTTTGCAAGCTGGAACAAAGTAATATTTTGGCTATTGGTATTTTTATATTATTTTTAAGATAGCCAAAATTAATAAAATAATTAGCCAAGTATTGGGGCGGCCAAATTGGAGAAACGAAAAATGACTTAAAGATGGAAAATGGACAAGTTGGAAGGTGAAAATGAAATATAATATTTTATTATTATATTTTATATTATTTTTCCATAAAATCGCCGCCCAAGAGAGAGAATAAAAAATAAAGAAAATAATAAAATATTTTTTCTCTCTCCTAGCCGCCGCCCATGGAGGAATAAGGAAAATAAATTAAATGAAAATCAATAAAATTTCTTTTATTATGGTGGACTTGAAAATTAATAAAATATTGATTTGTTGGGTCGCCCAACTTGAGGAGGATAAAAGGACATCAATTGATATCATTTTTCATATCATTGATCATTTAGATTTTGCATTTTAGAGAGCTTCTCTTGGCTGTAACAGAGTTTCAACAATATCTAAGGACGAAAACCCTTGGATAGAAGTGGTTTGGACGAAAACCCAATTCACTATGGGAGATGGATTCACCTAGAATTCATTATTGAGCTTATTTGCAGGTTAATTGATGGATTCAAGCTTCAATTAGCTAGGGTTTGAAGAGGACAATTACAATCATCTAGGGTTTGAATTCAGATTTGAAGGTGTTTGTGATGCTATTTCATTGTTAGATTGATATATGAGGGTTTGGCATTGAAGCGCTTGGCTTTGGAGGACATATTTGTGCTTGGCATCATCATTTAGCAAGCTGGAATTGTGTTTCAAACTTATACAGGTTCATATCAGTTACAGATCTGATGATATAAGGGCATATTTTGATGACATTTGGTGATATTTTACACATTGGGCATAATCGCTTCACTCATAGACCTAGTGGCTGCACTTTGGAGGCATTTTTGGCACATTATAGCTAGGGTTTTGACATCTGGTTTTATATCAGCAGCTACAGATCAGAAATCACTTGGATTATCATTGGCATTCATCATCAACTAGTTGGCACATGTTGTGACTTCATTGGAGATTCATTTGTACATGTTTTGGGTCATCTTTGGACTCAATTTGCACTCATATACCAGTCTGATTTTTATATCAGACCTCTGTTTTTGTAATCAGCCAACTACTATTGAATAAAGAAGTCAAATTCTCCATCCAGGTATGTTCACTTATGTTTTGTGTTGATAATTGGTTGTATTAGTGAGCTGATTATTTCATTTTCAATCATCATTTGGTAATATATCATTGTTATATTACAACCTTTCCATCTACAACACATTCCAAACATATTGGTGAAAACAAAACTTGAAAACCATAAGTCAATTTGAAGAAAGACAAATCAGAAAATTCAAATCAGTAGGGTTATTTTCAGGACAGAATTAGACAGGGTTCTTACATCTTCTCCAACTGTTGCACCTCTCCTCCTAGGACTCTCACGTTCCCAGACATTGTATGATGCTGTCATGTCCCCGTTTCCGGCTTGATCATCAAGTGTATAATGGATTAGCCTATTCCTCATTTCCGGAGGCTAATTCTAAATGATGAGGGAATGAATTGGTTTCTGACTAACTCTATCTTTTTGTTTTGCAGGAACAGAGTTAGAAACCTAAAATTTGACTAAGTCTAAGAGTCATTTCATCAACTCCAGTGGTCACATGTCAAATAATGCTTTCATCCTGTTTAGGAGCATTTCTAGGAAACTCAAGCTCATTCTGGCGCCTAACTCTCAAATCCACTTGTAGCACTCAGTAAGGGATTTAATTTGAGGCGCTTCATGTGTTTAACCTCCTCCAACCCAGCGCCTAGTATTGAGATGAGTGGAGTGGGTATGACTGAGGCTTTCATGCTTGGGCGCCACTATCATGTTGAAGATCACCTAATGAGCGCCTTGGGCATTGAAGGCAAGAACCTAAAGATGAAGTCATCTATCAATCAGTTGAGCATTCAACCAACGTGTGTATGGAAGCATTGAAAGGAACTTCTCCAAGTGAACTTCATTTCCAGGGAGATCAAATAGAATGGTCAAGTAATGATGTCTTGAAACCTAGGCGCATATTAGGTCAAGAATCTTCCATTTGAGCGCCTAGCATGGGTGATTGATAGATTTAAGGCTTTGGAGCTAAGGAAAGTCACTTAGGTGAATAATCAAAATTGAAATGAGAAACTCCTAGCCTAGGTGCAAAATTCCTCAATTCTGGCATCCAGAAATCAAATCTATGTGAGGCGCACTTTCTTGATAAAATGCTTCCATTTTGGCGCCTAGGACAAGAACTCACTCACATGGCTTATAACTTTGGAATTGATCAAGTGAGGTGAAGTTGAAGAAGGTAGGTGCACTCTACTGCTTATCTCACCCTTAAAGTGCACCTAGACAAGTAAGGCGCTTATTCCATTGGCCTAAGACTCCATTAGTGCCCTAGGTTGATGATCTTTCCAGACACCTCAAATGTGCGCCTAAGATGGGAGTAAGTCCTTAAGACCAATCTAGATACAAGGCGCTCCATCAAGGAGGCAAGATCATTCCAATTGAAGTCAAGTTGCTTTCAATCTACTTTGAAAAGATGTTCAGTTGGAGCCTAAGCGCAACTTCCTAGCCAAACTGATGATAAGTGCGCCAAGTTGGGAAAGAAGCATCTTCAAAGGAGTTAAGTTTTGGGCGCTCATTTCATAGGAGTTAATCTAACTCTTGGGAGCTCCAGATTGTGATCCAAACTTGTGGAAATATGTCAAACTATTCATTGGCGCCAAAACTACTACAAATCCTCCATGTAAGCGCCTAAGTTGGAAAGAAGTTTCCAATCACTCCAAATAGTCAAGGCGCTTGGTGAGTAAGTGTCTCACTTCACCACATGATCTTCAAATACAAACCACTACATGCATAAAGATGAATCCAACATGAGGCGCTAGTATCCTCCTACACTCTCTCAGAAGAGCGCCTCAAGCAGGTTGACTTGGCGTGGAGTTGGTAGAGTTCCCTGGAATGTGAAGGCAAAACAAGGAAACATTTCCAAGTTGCATCATCCCTTGTTGTCACTAAGTCACAATCATCAGTTCAAAACAATCAAGATGTGCGCCTAAGACCCATAGGGCGCCATTTCATGAGCAAATCCTCCAAAGCTAGCGCCCTGTCTGAAAAACACTAGAACTGCGCCTAAGTTGAGGTGGTTAAGGTAGTTACACAACTTGGATTCTCATTGGTCGAAAGAATGGCATTTGGATCCGTGTCAAGACTTTTGGATAAGATTGCCAACTTAGGATCAGTTGGAGAGAGGAATATTCCCTTGGATATGCTTCTTGGGAAACGTGCCTTGGTTCCTCTTTATGCATTGAAAAACATGCCTTCATTGCCTTTGGAAGGCCTATAAAAGGAGGAGCTCTCTCATTCATTTGGGATCGAATACTTTGGCGAATTTCTCTCTGCAAAACTTGTAAGCTTGTAATCTTGAGGCCTACGAGTTTCAAGTGTTGGGGTGATGCTCCCTCAACAAGCAAGGTGATGCTCCCTTGTATTGTGAGGTGTTGACATTCAGTTGACATCATTGAGTTGATCAAGTGAAGAAATCATTGTAAACATCAAGGCTTCAAGGCCTTCTTTTGTATTTCCATTTGAATAAGTTTGCAACTCCATGCTATTGAAAGCATTATATATGTAATAAGACATTTGCAAGATGATTGAATCAAGCAATAAGACAAGTACCCAGCTTTAAGGTTGATTCATTCAAGTAGTTATCTTTGATGTTTGTCATTAAGTGTTAAGTTGATGATAAGCTAAGTACAAGTAAACTTATCTAAGTTAAGGAAAAATTTTCGTAGAACTAGTTGGGTATCTTATGTGTATGCAGATGTATGGAATGGATCAAGAAAACTACATTCATTGTCCACAATTTTACATCATTGTGTTATTGATATCCTATTCTCACATTCTCTGTGTTATTTATACCATGACAATTGTGTGTTAGTCATGTAAATTAGACCGTGTATATAAGTTTCTCCACCTACATTTATTGCACATTCCCTGGATTCGATCCGCATAGGTCACATGATGCCCATCCTGAGATCCATTGTGGAGGGGGCTTAGGAAATTCCTACATTTCTGCCATTATTGCCAAAAATTGAACCTATGTATACTGTGAAATGTACTCCTGAGATATATATAGGAAGAGATTTCAGCCTAAGTAAAGCTAATAGAAAGGTGGAGGAATATTAGAAAGAGACCAGAGAGCATTCTAGGATTGCAGTCACAGCTGACTTTAATCGACAGGTATCTGCAAATACACAAACTATCCTCATGGATCTGATAGATAACCTCATGTGGGAAAAAATATGTCAAACATATGTTTGACTTTGTTAGCCTCCCAACCTTCATTCATGCTGCTACTTGGACTTGAAGAGGAGCAACTAGAAGCAATACAGAGACGGAACATTCTCAAGCAGTTTGAGGACATAGTATGAAGAGAAGTAAGAGAAAGGGTAAAAAAGCAATCTCATTGAGGCAATTTGTGAGCTGTGAATTTTCAGGCACATAAGAATCGCTTGCTACTACTGTGATGAGAGCTCCCTAGAGTTGATGTCCTTTGAAGATCTATCAGGATAGCAAAAAAAGAGCACAGATGAAGATTATCAAGGATTGAGTTGACATAGGAATCAACAACTCTTATGTTGTTTGAGCTCAAGAATGGATGAGGGAATAGAGAAAGAATGCAATGGAGGAAATGGCACAATTGTCCAAGAAAGGCAATCGGATGGAGGGAGAACCATCAACTGAAATAACTGAACATTTTTTAGCAAACACTAACTATTAGGAGGAAGGGTGGCAACCCGATAATGGAAGGACTATCAGAGGGAGGCAGCTTGAGTGTAGCTAAGAGAAAAGTGGGGCGCGAAATTGAAGCAAGACCCAGTAAAAGAAGAACAGGGCACCAAGCAGCAAACTTTCAGTCGAATGCTGCACCTTTTTTCTTGGGAATATGTGGATTGAGATTAAGGACCGGTAAAGTGGACTGGGAATCGACACATGCATGATAAATCTGATATTACTTGAGACGAGGGTTGCAAGCTAGATGACAAAGAAAGACTAGGCACGGGTCATTGAACACGATAAGTGGGATTTCACCAAGACTACCACCACCGCCACTGCAAAAGCTAAGCACCATGGCAAGTCCCAACAAAGTTGGAGGATACACAAAAACTATCTGATGTTATGTGTAACCAAGACCCTTACAACATTATAATAATGCATTACAATTTGGAGACCAAATGGACAAAGTGACCAAAGATACTAGTATCAATCTTTTACAATGACCTTGAAAGGACTCACTGATGACTAATACATGAAGCACAAAAAGATTGAGATGACTACATGAAACAAGCTAAGGCCGGCCTTTGAGAAAGACTTTAACTTACCTTGAGTTGATAACAAGATTGTCATCAAGATCTACAACACGATGCAAGGGAGGAATGACTCTGTGCATATACAACATGAGGTTGAAAGAGTTGATCTCTAGGCTAGAGATTCGTCTGGCAAATGTTCTAAATAAGAGATGGTTTATTAAAGGTTGCAGACCAAAGTTTGAAGTGAAATTGAAAATTGTGACACCTTTGACATACAATGGATGAATACAATTGATCCATAATCTTGAAGAATGAAAACAAAACAAATACCAAGACAAAGGAAGCAAGTGACTCTAAATACAAGGAGAATACCTCTAAGCCCCACAATATAACTGCCTTAAGAAAGGACATGATAAGAATGTTCAAAAAGTCAATAGAGGTGTGGTCAAGCGGTTGGGTCATTTGGTTCTCATGATGGAGACCAAAGTTCAACTCTCCCCAAGGACATCTTAGCGTTGTAAGGCATGTTGAGTGGTAGCCCTGCTAGAATTGCAGGTAGAATGCAGCCAAATAGTGCTGGAGGATGCGGCATTGTTGCGACTAGATAGTGCTTAAGGGTGTGGCAAATGGAGTACATTGAAAAATAGCAGCAGCAATAGTCCTAGAAATTTATAGATGGAGAGGCATATGGCAGCAAGTATAGATCATAGTTACAAGGCCCGGACTCGGCAAGCTGATTTTGGACTCGGACTAGGACTCGACGCCTAGACTCGGCAAATTGAAAAACCCAAGAAATTCAAAGATTTTTAAGGATTTAAAACTTGTTTCATGCACCCTTTAATAAATAAACCTTAAAGACACAATAACATCATCAAATAGAAGCTAATTTGATTACATACACAAGTATACATCGATCACATAAGTATAAACGCAAATTGTAGCTGAAGGAAATAACACACTTAGATATATAAATATTGTCAAATGTATACAAAACTCATGGAATATGAAATCCATGGCATCAAAAGTTCCAAACAAATATCAAAACAAAAACTAGAAGTCTATGGCTCAGAGGACCCTGCAAATGCACCCTTCCTACGAAGGCGTCTAAGATAGGTCCTAGATGATGATGCAGCCATAATATCTGCCTCTGTCTTTGTGCCACCCACACCAACATCCAATGTGTTTGCTGACTCTGCTCGTGCTCTAACCTCCTCCTCTGCCATGGCTACAACCTCAGCCTCTCTATCTGCCTGGTCAACCCAATCGAGGTCCTCATCACTAAAGATAGCTTACAAAAACACCTAGGGTTTAATCAAAAAAAATCAAAACACCTAGGGTTCTTTCTTTGATCTACTAAAATAAAATAGAAAGAAGAAAGGAAATGTAAAGAAAAATGCAATTTTTGGTAAAAACAAAACAAAAAAACCTTCAAAATACAAACTTACCTCTTAAATCTAGCTTGAAATCAATAGAGAGCTCCTTTCAATCCTTTGTAGACACCTCTAGATGCACCAAAAGTAGCTACGAACCTGCCCAAATGCGATTCAACAATCGATTTTTGCTCTACCTCCTTGCCGGTTTCCCTACAATGCACTCCAAATTTTGCTCACAACTCTCTTTTCTCCTTCCCCTTTGGCTTCAAAATGAAATGATGTTGCTTTTACGGTGGAGGAGGAAATATAAGTCAAAAAAAAACCAAGTGAAAGCATTATTTTTATGTTTTTTTTTACTTTTCACGTTCAGCTAAGCAACAGAGTTTTTCCAGCGGGACTCGCCTAGACTCGGCGAGTCTGGCGAGTCTAGGAAAAACTCGGCTGAGTTCGAGTCCGAGCCTCCCAGACTCGGCCAGCTTGCCTCGCCTCGGACTCGCCGAGTCTAGGCGAGTCTCGTAACACTGGTATAGATATAGGTCATTATGTGGCATTCATGTTGAAGTAGTAGGCCTATTAATCTCAAAAATGTTGTAAGGGGAGTGAGCCCCGATTCAACCCATATATCCAATAGAACCCCGATTCAACTCATATATCCAATAAACTAAATAGATAAGAATGGTCAAGGAGTTAAAGGGCGAAGCAAAGAAAGAAAAAAGCACACCACACAACTTGTTATATTAAGAGACATACAAGTGTAGATCATTTTGGTACACAATTTTATGAGATATGTAGAATGATAGGGCAAGCAGTCAAGGCCTGCCCCAATAATCTCAAAAAACAAAAAAGAACAACAAAACTGTTGACCACAATAGTATTAACCTCCAAGGAAGTGGTATAAGAAATCAAAACCAAGTAGGAGGGAAACAAATAGAAAGATATGCAAATAGCTTCCCTATAATCTAGTGTCACATATGTAACAAATGGGGGTACTTTGCATGAGATTTTCCAAATAAATTGGAAGATATTTCCTCATCAATGTGTAGATGGTGTGGACTTGAAGACCAAGATAATGGAAATTGTCCTACGCATCAAAATCCAACCAATGTGAACAAGGTAAATCCAAAGTTTAACGTGCTGATGACAAAGGTGTGCGCTATGAAGAACAAGTATCTATACCCTATACCCTATACTCTATGGTCAAAAGAAAAGACTTCCAACTGCAAGGGACCAATTTGAACAAGTTATCCTAAAGAGCCTCATGTAATAGAAGAAGCACTGAGTCTAAGCGAGAGAACAAGTCATCCACCACATAAGCAATTACCAAACATATAAAAGAGACCACCATTCCAATAAAGATAGGAGAAGTACTATACATCATCCATCTCTATAAATTATACAAGCAGCACAATTTGAGAGGACAAAGGTGGAGATTCCATTGGTGGAAGACAGGGTCCTAAAACCCTTGACACTAATGATAAAGACTAATGACTCTATTTTAGACAAAATAGCTATCCTATGGCGAGCACTCACAAAAGTAGTTGTAATTTCTGGCCAAGGGATTCAAGTACTCCCAAAGAGCACCTAGAGAAGATTGCATAAACCAACATTGTGGCTACCTATATTCAGGTTGGCAATGCTGAACCAATTTGACATCCAACCCCTAGAATTTTCGCTGCACAACACATACAAATAGGAGGATGCTGTCTTATGATTTTCTTCATGGTGATATCTCTACTAAAAGCAGCCTATGATGCCTTCTTAGAACAATTTTGGATGGATAAAGATAGGTTGTGGCTAAGCATGACAAAGAAAGTAATGTTTATATAACAAAAATGGAACAAATTCAATATAGCGATGAAGACTCAAGTGGTAAGTCAAGAGGCCACGTCATTTCACTTAAAGGGAGATGCTCATTCCAATGACAAAGTAGATAACCCTACAGATGGAGTCCAACAGTTCAAGCAATGCTCCAGAGATGAAGACCACTTGGATGGCAGGTTGTTGCACTAGAATATGGGAAACTCAAATTTTATTTCTTTCTTGTTCTGTAAAGACATAGACCTCCAAAGTAGGGAGAACCACCCACGTGTAAAAGACAGAATCCAGAGAAAAATAAGGACAATGGGAAGATAGGACACATTGCAATTAGAGCTCTGACTTGAAACCAGAAGTTCCTGTCTTACCAAATAAAAAGTTTGATTGATGGGAATTTAAGATAAATATGTCCCAGCAAATTCATTTCCTACAAAGAAGTAAATTTGGTATGGTGGTCCTAAGACAGTGAAAGTGAACTTTGGGATGGATTAGAGCCCGCACATCATTCATGAGGGAGATGTCAAAGACACAATATTGAAAGCTGCTGCTTTCAGATTTTTCCTTGATGTAAGGATTATTCACAGGGGCATACAGAGATTTGATGGGGCATTCTATATTCCACATGCAACAAGCTGAACTTATGCAAAGTAGGCCATATCAAATGAATACTAAGTACACAATAAAGGTACAAGCAGACATTAATAAGACATTGCAAGCAGGAATTATATTCAAGGTGAATTATAAATACCAGTGACAAGGTATCACCAATAGTCGTCAGTCTTAAGAATGAGAAGAAAATTTTGAATTTGTGTGGATTTCAAAGCTTGAACAGTGAACACAGTAACCTTGAAGGACCACTTGCCCAGACAATTTGCCATCTTAATATTTGAGGAAGTGACAGGGAATGAGATGTACTCATCTTTCAATGGGTTTATTGGGTCTAACCAAATAAGAATTGCAGAGGAAGATACATTGAAGATGACCTTTGTTGTTGAGACCATAGCAGCAAAAATCTTTTGGGGAAAAAATAGGCAAACCAGAAGTATAAGATTTTTTCAATAAATTGGGATTTAAACAGGAAAAAATCTGATTTCCAAAAAACATAGAAATACGAAAAAAAAAAGGGAGAAAAACCTGCTATTTTTTTAATTTAAAGGCATTTCAATAGCATAGAGATTTAGAGAGCAAATAAAATTGAGAGTTTAGCCCATCAATTGTGGAGTATAGACTTTTGTCATTTATGTTCATATCGCTGATTACATAGTGCATAAATAATAACAAGATGATAAGAGTTTTCAAATTTTCAATTATAATCTACTTTGTACAAAGTCAACCTTCAAACTAAGTACAAAGTTCCAAAAAATCAGGCATAACCAATGACTCTTCCTACTACAAAAAGATCTACACTAGAAGGCTGCAAGTCCTGATGATGAAGCTCCTGGGTCAAAGCCTCTCCTAAGTCGTTCAACCAGATCACTATCAAGGTTGGCCTCTATCAAGATATCAAAATCCTTGGATCAAGAAGAACATCATCATTTGCCTGTGATGCCACTCGCCCTCCAGCCAATACTTGAGTGTTGGCAAGGGCGCCAATGAATCTAGAAGAGAAGAAAAATGTAGGTTGCAAAAAATTGAACTAACAAGAAGATATGTCATGTCTTCTATTAAATAGCATATTAGTTTTCTAGTAGGTTATTGTTTACTGCCGAATGAGTCTATTGGTTTCATATAGAGTAAACAAGAAAGATAATTGAACTATCACATTGTACGAGAATGAAATTATAATTGATACTCAGAACTCAACTACATATATTAATTCAAAACAGCAAGTACAATATAAAACACAATAACTCCATGTCTAATCCAATGAAATGACACTACATATATAGGTTGGGATCGGTTGCCAACCATCGCCAACGACATACCGATCGGCAGTAACTACTTGCCGATGCAATTACTCAAAACATACTTTGCCAATGCAACTAACTAATAAGTATAAAATATGCCTAACATCATCCCCCCCAAAAAACTTGTCATCTTCCAAACGACTACAAAACAATATCCAATGAACAACTATGAAGAACGAGGGTCAGTGGACGTCCCTGGGAGTGTGGATGCCGTCCGAGCTGAACCCAAAGTCTCCTACTGCGGTAAGACCAACCGGCGAAGCCTATATACTTCCTCAGTCCTTTGTTTCAGATGGGTGGTGGCGACAATGTGCTTGTCTCTGGTCAGGCGTACCATCTGGACAACCTCCTCCAACTGCTTTTTGGTTTTTTCCTGTGTTGCCTAAGATTCGGCCAACTCCTTCTTTGTTGCCTCTAACTCCGCTCTCAATGCATCGACCTTGTTCCTCTCTGCTTGTGTGACCTCAGCTTCCTGGGCAAGCTGCCGTTGGAAGTGGACCTGCTGGTCGTCGATTTTCTCCCTCAGTTTCTTGCATACATCTGCAACTTCCTCTAGTCTTTTGTTGCACTCTGTCTGCTTATTAAAGTCCTCCTGCTGAGCGTAATATAGTGCTCTGAAATGATCTTCAATGCTGTGAAGGGCTGCCAGCATCTCTCTATCGGCACCTCCAACTCCGGTATCTGGTCTCTCTGGTTTCCATGCCTGTTGCATCTCTTCAGTATTAACTTCCGGCCATCCCCGACTCCAGAATACTCGTACAAATTCTGCCTAGGCATTCTTGATGAAGTGTTCAATCCTTTGCACCTCTACAAGTACTACTGGCGAGGAGTGTTGAGGGTCGACTCTGGTGGCAATGTCGGACACCCTCTGGATAATACCTCCAATGGACCCTAAGTCCTGCACATACCTGAGCACTGTACCAAGCGGATCACTCTCGTCTGGCTGGGCAATGTGAACTGTCAAGTCTGCTGGCTCGGCTAAGTGAGAAGTATCCTGTGTATCATCAGAACTATCTGCCATGCTAGTATCGGTGCCTTCTTCCTCTGAACTACCTGTAGTTGTTCCTTCCTCCTTTGCTTCAGAGTCACTGATCATTACAATATCTTGTGGTGCATCGGCTACCTTTACCGTCTCCTCTTCAAGTGCAAGTGTTGGCAGTAAGGTAGATCTAGTCGGGCTCAAAGGGCTCGTCTGGCTTAGCAATGTGAACTGTCAAGTCTGCTGGCTCGGCTGAGTGAGGAGTATCCCGTGTATCATCAGAACTATCTGCCATGCTAGTATCAATGCCTTCTTCCTCTGAACTACATGTAGTTGTTCCTTCGTCCTTTGCTTCAGAGTCACTGATCATTACCATATCTTGTGGTGCATCGGCTACCTTTACCGTCTCCTCTTCAAGTGCAAGTGCTGGCGGTAAGGTAGATCTAGTCGGGCTCAAAGGGGGAATATTTGCCAGCTATGAAGGTGCCCCGAGTAACTGAAGCCAAGTATCCACCTGTACTGAACTATCCACCTGTGCCGAATTCTCGGGAGACCTAGTCTCAAAAGGAGTAATCTGTCCTAAAGGAAGGGGAACTGGAACCGTGTCGTCCCCCTTCATCCTCATGATCTGACCCCATGAAATGTGAGTGGTGCTAGGTTGAGTGTTCACGGGAATCTCCACCTATGTGCGGGTGTCCAAATGCAAATGTGCATGCCTCTTCCCGAGTGCAACATCCAACCTACTCTCTCCTATTGGTACTATGCTGCTGCCGCGAGTGCAAGGAGTAGCTGAGGCTGACGAGGCCTCAATGCAATCCTCCTCTACACCTTCTGCACTGTATGATGCTTCCGATGATGATTCGGCCACCTCTTGTTGTTTCCTTTTTTTGCTGCTTCTGGACTCATCCCCTTTTCCACCTTGAGTAGGGGCCTTCAAATTTGTCCATCGGAAGACAGTTGGCCATGCCGGGTCGTAGTGCTCATCTGGTTGAAATGGAGCTCTTGCCAGTGAAGGGACCTGAGTGAGAATGGTGTCTAAAAAGAGCGCAATGGCCTACTGAGTCATATAGAATGATTTGTGAGACATCTTCAGGAATTCATGAATTCTGTCAAAGAGGATTGTTGCCCAGTTATACATTGCACCTTGGCTAAGGCCAATCATATAGTCGGTCATCCAAAATGGAATGTCTAACGAGCATGAGGCTCCAGTCAACCGCCCCCTGATCACGTCCATTATGCATCGCCATTCATTGTTTGCTAAGTGATCTCATCGCAGTCCCTTGTTGCCTATCGCTTTCAACTGGGTCTTCTCTTTGTCACTCAAATCTGCTCTGCAAACCTTAGCCATTATATTTTCTTTGTGCCTGGCCGTCATCTTTTGTTTGCCGATTGTGAACCCCTGGCGAGGAACTCCCATCACTCTCTCAAAGTCTTGGGGCGTGAATGTGATTTTTATGGCAACATTCATAAACCTGATTATGGTATGCTTTGAACGAGGGTTGTAGTTTGCCACCATGCTCTTTAGTACCACTTCAAACTCCTTGAAATTGAAGTAGGGCATTTGTATTACCTTGTCAACTTTTGCCTTTTGTAGTGCTACTTTGAGAGGATGGTCATTAGCGTGGCTATTCCACCATTGCTTACATTTTGCCGTTGTCAAACTTTCCCATTGCAACGAGTCTACTATGATTTTTTCTTTCTCTTTCCCCTTACCTTTCAGCTGCTGCTTTTTCTATGCTGACGAACCTACATCAATCTGTGGCCTAAGTTTTGGTGGAGACTCCTCTACAATCACTTTTCTTGCCATTCTTCTACCTTCAGCTTCTCCTGTTATCTAGATGTGCTTCACTCTGCCTTGTGCTCTAGTTATCCTGTTTGCCGGTGAGAATGACATTCTGCCCTTTTTATAATGCTCGGCGGATTCAGTTACACCGTTCTGTTTCCCCTCTATTGATCCTGACACTTGTACGACAGTGATGGCGAGGCCGGCAATTTGAAACCCTTAGTTCTTCCCTGGCCAGTTGTACGGTGGCAGAGGAAACTTGCATGTTAGCTCAAGGATAACCGTACAGCGACAACTGAAAGGGCCCGTACGGACTATGGGAATCACCCACTCGTACGTCTACAACTCAACTCGTACAGTGGGGGTGCAACACCTCGTACGGTAGATGGTGATAAAACCGTATGGCAATCAAAACTTGCACGGAGGATTCGTACGGCGAGAAGACAAGCCAAAACTCGTACAACAAAACCAGCAACTTGCACGGCGGTCAAGACACGAAGTCGTACAGTGATAAAATCTCTTAGCTGATTTTGTACGGTTGCAGACTCGTACGACAGAGGGAGAAACGCAGAACTCATACGGTCACGTACGGCAGGGCAGCAATGAAAATCAGGCTTCGTACGGTCTGAAAAAACACTCGCATGTACCAGAGGAATTCGTATGGCAGAGAAAAAACTTGTACGGTACTAATATCCTAGACCGTATGGCTCAAACAGAACTCTTCTCATACGGACGGGTACTTGCAAAGTTGCATAATTCCCCTCTCTCCAATTCGTACAGTCTGCCAATGATTGTGACTTATGGAATGGTACGGTTGGGTTTTTATAATGCTAGGTCTATTCTTCACTTTATTCTTTTTTCTTTTTTTTTTGATACTCACTCTACTTTTCTTTTTCCCTTTACTGACTTGGCGGTTTCTACTTCTTCGAACTCCGCCAACCTCCATTCAATCTCCCAAATTTCTCTTCCATTGTCATTGCCGTTCCCCTCTTTCTCGTCTGGAACCTCAATTTCCGACATTTGGCGAAAGATGCAATTTATATAGCCTTTCTGTCGCAAGCAGTCGTTCGAGCAGTATTCGTCAATTTCCTCCAATTCCCAAATCTGGTCGAATATCACAGATTGATCTCACACTTGTCAAGTTCCACCCCATTGGTTCTTGGACCCATTGAAATGTTTTACCATCATCGTTCATCTTGACATTTCTGCTTCTGTATTTTGCCTTCCAAATCCGAGTCTTCGGTAGTTGTGTATGAGATACCCCATCTAGCAAGTTTTTCATCCTTAACGCCCAAATCTCGTCACAATATGGTGATCTTTCCACAATGAACATGGTTTCTGCCAAATACTTCCGTTTTGGTGGGTCCCTTACTTCCTTTGATAATAGAAACTCAAATCTATCCCGTACCTTATTGCATTCCTTTATCCAATTGTTCCAGGCATCTTCCTCTTCTTCTTGATTATCCTTGTTTATCCATGTGCCTCCATAATCTTCATCAATTATGCCCTGTCGGGCTCCTATCTGCAGTGTTCTCGGTGCAAAGAACCCGGTCACTAGTTCAAATTGGGTACTTGCAAAAACCATTCCATCTATTTTGTTTCCTGCCTCACCAGGTTGTTCTCTTTCTTCCATCCCGCATTGGTTCTTTACTGTGTATCCGAGCATATTTACTTGCACTGTTTCTCCTTTTCTCTCCTTGTAAATCTTCAACTTCGATCCGTTCACTGCGTCCTTGATGGGGCTTCCATCTAGATTGTCCAGTTTTATAGCCCCGCTGTCCAACAATTCCCGTACTCTAAACGGTCCCAACCAATCAACTTTGAACTTCCCCGGCTTTATTTCGTTACGGCCGTTATACTTCAAAACCAACTGTCCCAGTTGGAATTCCATCTTCCGCGAGTGTCTATCGTGCCAATATTTCCACCGTTTTTGCATGACTTTCATTGACCACTGAGCCAGGATTCTCTCCTCATCCAACTTGTTCAACTGGAATAATCTTTCTTCCAAACTTTTTGTATCGTCCAATCTATTCTCCACTATTATCCTCAGGCTTGGTACTAGGTACTCTGCTGGAACTACCGCCTCTTGGCCATACATGCTGGAAGGGAGCATGCCTAGTCATCACCTTGTAAGTGGTTCGGTAGGCCCATAACACGGCCGGTAGCCTCTCCTCCCAGTCTGACCCTTCGATACCGCACGACTTATGAATCACTGAGATGAGCACCTTGTTTGTTGATTCTGCTTGTCCATTTGCCCTTGGGTAGTACGGGCTTGATAGGGTATGAAAGATTTTGAACTCCGAAGTCATAAGGCGAATGACGTGGTTGACGAAATGTCCCCCACGGGCACTCGTCAGTTGGATTGGAATTCCATATCTTTTCACGATCTGCTCATAGATAAACCTAGTTGTACTCAATGTAGTATTATCTTCGAGAGCCCTTGCTTATGCCCACTTCGTCAAATATTCAGTGGCCACCACGATATATCGGCATCGATGTAGCTGGCTGACTTTCAATGGCCCAATGAAATCGAGTCCCCACCTCTCGAACAGTTCCTGAGGCTGTGATGGCCACAAGGGCATATAGTCTCTTTTTAACGGCTTTCCTACCCTCTGGCAGGTGTCACTGGATTACCCACTCTCGAGCGTTTGTATGCAACGTCGGCCACCATAGACCAGCGAGTAGAACCTTCCTAGCGGTGGCATCGGGACCCATATGGCCCCCGGCCAATCCTTCATGGGCTTCCGTGAACACACTCCTTATTTCTTCCATCACACATCTTCGGAAGATATGATCGAGCCCCATTTTGTATAGTAGCCCATTTATCAATTGAAACGTTTTGCTCATAAGTGCAATTTTCCTTCTCTCACTGGCGAACATCTCCAGAGGGAAGTTTGATGTTGAAAGGTACTGACCAATTTTCTCGTACCAAGGTGGGAGTGCTGCTATTTGAAATAGGTGGGCATCGGGAAAGTCTTCACTCACCCCATCTGCCAGTTCTCCTAACTTGATACGTGACAACTGGTCGGCAATTACGTGACTTTCCCAGTCGTACAATAATGGTAAAGGTGAACTCTTGAAAAAGTAACAACCACTTGTTGATTCTCCCCTGAATGATCAGTTTGTTGACCAGGTACATTAAGGCTTGGTGATCTACGTAAAAGGTGAATGGTGTCACCAAGAGATAATGCCTAAATTTTTGCACCGAGTAAACCATTCCCAAAGCCTCCCTCTCAGTCATACTGTAATTTCATTTCGCCTTTGAGAGTAGCCGACTAGCGAAGTACACTGGTGGTCAAGACCATGAGATCCCACCTGTGCCAAAGTGGCACCAATTGCAAAGTTTGATGCGTCGACGTGCACGTGGAATTCCTTGTCCCAGTTCGGATAGGCCAAAATAGGTGCACTGATCAGTCTTGTCTTTAATTCTTCAAATACTCTTTGTTGTTCGTCCGACCACACAAACTGCACCCCTTTTCTTGTCAACATGTCCAATGGGTATGAAACCTGAGCAAAGTTCTTGATAAATCTTCTGTAGTAGCTGACATGGCCGAGGAAGGACTTTACCTCGGTGACATCCCCCGGAGCCTCCATCTCCACAATTACCCGAATCTTGTCCAGGTCTACTTTTAGTCCGGCTTTGCATACAATGTGGCCCAGAAGTTTTCCTTGTGGTACCATGAATCGGCACTTCTTCGGATTTAAGGTCAGCCGTGCGGACCTGCAACGCTCTATACACTCAGTGAGAGCCTTGAGGTGTGTCTGTTGGTCGCTATAAATTGACCAGTCGTCTAGGAACGCTTTGAAATTTCCCACCAACATTTTATCAAATATGTGCAGAATAATTCTTTGAAATGTTGCTAGTGCATTGCACAGACCGAACGGCATCCGGTTGTATGCATATACACCATCTTTTACCACAAATGTAGTCTTTAGTTTGTCCTCCTCGGCGATGCTGATCTGGTTATATCCCAAGAATCCGTCCATAAAAGAATATATCTTATGACCGGCCACTTCCTCCAGGATGGAGTCTGTGAATGGGATGGGGAAAGGATCCTTGATCGTTACTGCATTGAGGCATCTGAAATCGACGCAGATCCTAATTTGTCCCCCTTCTTTCTTGAGTGATATAACAATCGGTGAAACCCACTCACTCATCTCCACCTTGAAGATTATCCCGGCCTCAAGCATTTTCTCTATTTCTTCTTGCACTTTGGCAGCGTAATTTTTGTTCATCCTATATGGCCTTTTCCTCACTAGACGTGCTCCTGGCATGAGTGGAATTCTATGGACACATAGCTCTAGTGGTATCCCTTTCAGGTCTTTGTATGTCCAGGCAAACACATCTTTGTACTCAAAGAAGATTTTTAACACTGCTGCTTTCAATACTGGATTCCAGTCGTCTCCAACGAGAATTACCTTAGGGTTACTTTCCTCGCCGAGATTAACTTTCTTTGTCAATGGTTCCTCGTACATGATCTTTTTCTCACGTTCAAACTGATGTGCCAGCGTGCTATCTAGTTCGGCATTCCCTTCCTTGTACTCCCCATATCTAGTTCATGCTGTTGACCATCCTCTAAAAATTGCACTCCAGAAAACACGGGTAGACAAGGTAATACAGATGTCATACTTTAATTTTAAATTTGAAACACTATTCTGGAGCATGGTGTCAAATTATAATGCACGCACGAGGCAAATTATCATCAGATTCATGAACGTTTCTATAAAAATCACTTTTACACCAGAGGATTTTGAGAGGGTAATGGGCATCCCTCAGCATGGATTTACAATGGGCAAACAAAAAACATCACCAAGTCACAGGGAAGCTATAATGGGTAAAATCTGCAGGAGTGACCTGAGTGAGAAAGAAAGGCACAGCTAAAAGCCACAAGTAACCGAGGGTTGCGCCGAGATCACTTGGCGAATGATGAGTGGCGATGCATTATGCATGTGATCCGGGGGAGATTGATAGGAGCTACCCGCTCGTTGGACATTCCCTTCTGGATGACCGACTATATGGTAGGTCTCAGCCAAGGACCCTTGTACAATTGGGCAATGGTTCTCTCTGAGCGAATTCATGAATTCATGAAAATGACGCACAAGTCATTTTACATGACGTAGCACGCCATTGCATTATTTCTCGATGCTAGTTATACACAGGCGCCTTCATTGGGAAGAGGTACCTTTCAGCCAGATGATGAGTACGACCCTACCTGGCCGACTATTTTCCAATGGACGAATTTAAGGGCCCCAACACAAGGTGGAAAAGGGGATGAGTCGAGAACTAGCAAGAAAAGAAAACCAAATCATCCTCGGAGGCATCGTATAGTGCAGCAGAGGAGGGTTGCATTGAGGCTACCTTGTCAGCCTCAGCCAATCCTCACTCAACAACATTGTGGTCCCAACGGGGGAGAGTGCATTGGATGTTGCGTTGCGAGGAGGGACTTCTGCTCAGCAAAGTACTCCGAGTGGTAGTCATACACAGTTGGACGTGGTGCCGGCACAAGGTAGTAGGCATGCACATTTGGAGACATCGAGTGCTACTCATGTATTGTGGGGGCAGATTGTGACGATGACAGGCGATAATTCAGTTCCTCTTCCTTCCGAAGACATTACTCCATTCGAGGGCGGGTCACCACAGAGCTTAGCACAGGTCGATACATGGCTACAGCTATGGGGAGCACCTAGCTAGATTTCACAGATTCCTCCTGTGAGTCCGCCACGTGACTTGCCTAAGGAGCAGAGATTTGCTACACCACCGCCGACTACATAGGGAGTTGAGGGAGTTGAGGTAGCTCTGGCACTCACAGTTCATAGTGAGGGGAGAGATATGGTAGAGATATCCGAGGGTATTCCAGTCGAGCAAGTGCCTACTGGTACAGTGGTGATTAGTGATTCCGCAACAGAAGGGACCGCTACCAGTGATTCCATAGCAAAGGGGACTGATACCAATGATTCCACAGCAGGAGAGACTGCTACCAGTTCTCGAAGTCCCCAAGAGACTTCTACTAGTTTGAAGAACCATAGAGACATGACAATCCACATATCCCAGCCGAACGAGAATGATCCACTTGGTACAGTCCTTAGATACGTGGAAGATCTCGGATCCATTGGAGCCGTCATCCAGCGGGTAGTAGATATTGCCAGGATAGTAGACACTCGCCATTCACCAACAGTTCTCAATGAGGTTCGGAGGATAGAGAACTTTGTCATGAACAATGCCCCAGTTGAGTTCATGCGCATTTTCAAAAGCAGAGAGTGGCCGAGCATTAGCACCAAAGAGATGCACCGTGCTTGGAGACCAGATAGATTTATCCCTGCATTTGGAGGTCACGATGGAGATGTACTTGCGGCACTCTACACCATCGAGGATCATTTTTGGGCCATGTTCTACCAGCGGGAGGAAGATATGGAACAGCAAATTAAATGCAATAAGAGATTAGATGAAGCTGCCCTAGTCTGCAGGAAACTTCGTGAGGCAGCCGACAAGCAGTTAGTTCAGGTTTCAAAGGCAGCTTGCTCAGCAAGCTGAAATGACAGAATCGGAGAAGCATAGGGCAATTGCACTAGAGGCGGGTGTATGAGATAGAACTAAGGAGTTGGCAGCAAAGGAAAAGGAATTTAATGACCTCCAGCACACTCATGAGGTGACCGAGGAGTTGAAGGATTTAGTGAGTGCCCGTGCTAGCACGACACAGCAGCTGACGGACACGGCACAACAATTGGTCGAGCTTCAGGCAACACACGAGAGGACCAAGAAGCAGCTAGAGGAAGCTATTCAGATGGTGCGATTGACGAGAGCCAAACACATCATAGCAACCCATCACCTGCAGCAGCGTACGGAGGAGGTTTACCAGTTGCGTCGGATGGTGCCCCCTTTAGCTTCATCGGCAGCGACTTCGTCAGCAGCTACACCTCCAGGGACATCCACTGCCCCTCCTACTTCACAGTAGATATTCTGAGTCTTTTTGTATTGTAGTCATCTGGAAGACGATTAAGTTTTTTGGGGGGGATAATGTTAGCAGTATTTTATAATTGTCATGTTTAGTTAGAGTCAGTTGGGATCGGCGAGTAGTTACCTCTCGATCGGTGTTGTCATTGGCGACGGTTGGCCATCCAGGCAACCATCGACACCTATATATGTGTTTCATTTCATTGTATCGGGGACAGTGCATTTTTGGTGTAAATTGTATTAGCAAGTTTGAATTAATATATATGCATCTAAGTTTTATTGTGTCAATTCAATGTGTATTCTCGTATAATGTTATTCTTCATTTCATATACTTTGTTTACTCTGTATGAATTCATCTAGACTCATTCGGCAGTAAACATTGGAGGCGTGCCTTGAAGATTTGAGGTGCGTTCATTTCAAAGTAGGCACGTCTGTGAGACGCATTCGGCGTGAGGAAGGCGCACTAGGTGAGCCAAGGCAAGGGAAAGACGTTCACAAAGGCGCTCCAAAATTCAAAACGGTGTGCCTATTTCAAGGCGCGTCACCCCACACTGAAGCACGCCCATCACAAAAGACTTGGAACACGCCAAGGAGATCATGAGCACGCCCTCATAACGCCAATGATTTCAAAGTCTAAAGTTTAGGTTGGAATGGCACGTCTAGATCATGTTGAAGGCGTCCGGGAGAGAAACAAATGCTAAGTTTAAGATGTGGAGGATGTACTTTGTAATAGACACGTCCAATGATCAGAGAAGACGCGCTTCAAAGGTTTCAGGCGCGCCTAAGGAAGATGACGCACTCAAGGAAGACACCCACGC
The DNA here is from genome assembly GCA_027924645.1 of Cunninghamia lanceolata. Classification (NCBI taxonomy): domain Eukaryota; kingdom Viridiplantae; phylum Streptophyta; class Pinopsida; order Cupressales; family Cupressaceae; genus Cunninghamia; species Cunninghamia lanceolata. Next base: position 9,528,475 of record BSBN01000209.1, read on the forward strand.
GTTGGCATGGAGGTAAAGCGCGCTCACAAGGAGGTGTGTGCACCTTCAAAGAGGCGCGTCTGCCCTCTATAAGGCACGCTTTCTTCTTCTTTGCTACCTCTTTTTGAAGACAGACGTTTTCCAAACCAGTCTAGCATTTAGAGGACCATTTGAAGTGCGTTTCTAAGTGCCATATCCGTAGAAGTGAAGCACGTGGAAAAAATCATGAAGGATGAATTTGGTGATAACGCCTCAATATAGGCGCGTCTACAAAGAGGCGCGTTCAAGTGAATGTGCACACGCTTTCAAACAGGCGCGTCCGCCTCCCAAGCGGTGCGCCATCCCCTAATATGGAGCGTCATTTTTAGCATTGCTTTATAAATTTTAAAAAAAACACATTCTAGCTTAAGAGGCCGACTTCACTCAAGTAAAGGCCGACTCTCAATTCAAAGAGATGCACCTTCATGCAACAGCGTATGCCTTTTCAAAAGGCTATAATTAGGGTGCTTTTATCATGCAATTAATGGAACTATTTTTGTAATAAACATGCAATAATCAGTTAATTGATTTTTGCATGGCTTTAGGATTATTTTATTATTTGTTTTAGTCACAAATAAGACTTGCATGCATGCAAGTCCAATCCTAGAGTGAAGAGTATTAGTTAAACTCTTCTTTCCCTTTCATGCATTTGCTTTGTAGTAGTATAAATAAGTGTTTTTTGCACATTGTAAAGGAGGGAGAGGAGAAGGATAGATTTTAGAATTCAATTTCATTGTTATTTAGCTTTTTTCAAAGCTTTTTAGCAATTAGCTTTTTCAGTATTTAGTATTCAAGTATCCAGATACTTAGTGTTGTATTCAATCAGTGAATAAAAAAGCAATAACAATTCATATGCCTCAATTTGCTTCACTTGTTATTTGTCCAATATTCACTTGATCGTGTCCTTGTTTGTTCATTTAATGGGTTCCAGTATGCCTATTTTGCTTCCAAAGATCCATTGAAATGTACCATTTGTGCAAAAGGTTAGGTTGATTCAACAAATCTGCAAACTTTGTGTCGCAGGTGAAATTGAAGGAATAAGTCGTATCTTTGCATCGTCTTATAGTTGATTTGGTCTTGGCATTCGTAATTGTGTGGTGTTAATTTGTTCAATCCATAGCTGAAAAACTCGGACTCGGCAATTACTCGGCAGACCCAAAAATTTTAAAAACTCGGGACTCGGCAAAAACTCAAGGAATAACTCCACAATAACTCGGCAAAGTTATCGAACATAAAAAATACATTAATTTTTAAAAATATGCTTTAAAAACATGCATATTACTGAATTTATGGACAATATTATTGATTTCCTTCAATACATTTCATCTAAGTTGCCTAGAACGAGGGTTTGAGATTGGGATTTGTTGCAAATGTTTTACCCTTGGTAAGTGTACTATATATATATATATATATATATAAAATAATTAAAAATTATAATATTAGATATAAATATTGTATAATAATAATAATAAATAATATATTATATTAAATTTTAATAATAGACACGTTGCTATAATATATTATAATATAATTATATATTATTATTATAATATAATTATATATATATTTTATTGGTAAAAGGCCAAGGCCATTAATATATAAAATCAGTTATAAAATACAACTCTGTTCAGTGCGGGCACCGGTAGGAAAGAACAAAGCAAAGAAAACCTCCGGTCTAGCCCGGGACTTTTGCAGTCCAATACATACTGTTTATTTATGAAACTTATACGGGGATAAGCCCAACAAGGAAACATCCTTTCTTATACAAATACTGAGATACAAGTGCAGACATCGCCCTTATCCATGGCCTTTCTTTTGATATCCTCTTGCTGTATGTCTTTTGGTTCTTCGGCTCTTGGGATGACCTCCATGACATACGACATTAGATCAACTGTCTATTATCCAATTGAAAGGTTTTCTTCTGTCTTGCTCCTACCAATATACCTGTCTAACCTGAAACCACAAGAAAACTACCACTTTTTTTCGCATGTTAGCTATACAAAAAATATATAATTCATTTTCTTGCAACCATCTGTTAGTTCTTTAAAACCTTTCCCTGAGATGAAAGAATAAAATACCTGCTCTTGCCAAGCTTATCATAAATAATCAAACAAACTTGCTTCAATGTTAACTTAAATCCGGTTATGTGGGACATCCCATTTTGGTTGAATGATCCACTGTATATGCCAACATCTATATATATATATATATATATGCTGTATAAATACTGATATATATACCTACATGTAGGCATAAGTAAGTGATCAGCCACTTCACTTAATAATGATGATAAACCAAAATTACCATTCCATCTAAATTCTAACTCATCATAGATAACGCTGTTACCTGTCAAATCACATCAATTAAATCTCTCAAATGAGCTGAACTGATGGCCTGATAGACTAGAGACCTCATTATTGCTTTTCTCATTACCTGTCTTCTCACATGACAGTAGAGATTCAAGTTTCAATCAAAGCATCGAGACAATATGCTTCACACATAATGTCATTATTAAATGATTATGGAGATCAGATCATATCTTAAACTCTTTCTGCTTGGGTCTTGAGCCCCGTGCTGAGGGGAGTCGTGCATATTTAGAAAGCCTTGAATCTATAGTTATACATCTATCTATATATATAATTTATATGTGTATAAATAGATAATAAATGATAGATAAGAAAGGTGGTACCTCCGAAGCATGTGAACAGAGAAGGACCTCAAGCTTAAACAGACACGATTGAAACTACGTACTTCAATTAAAGCTTTTCAGTAGAAGAGACAGAGCCAAGGATAACACTCCACTATCCTCTTCCAACATACCAATGCCATTTCAATTTAGAGTTGTCTTCACAGCTGAAGCTGTTGTTTGTTTATTGGGTTGATGAAATAAATTGAAATTATCTTCGGATCCGCCTTTGTATATATCCTGTTGTATTACTTTCTCGCATATCGTATACATATATCTCCAACATACATATGTGGTCCCCACCCGATGTATACAATGTTAAATCTCCAATTATGTCGGGGTTTGTATATTATTCTCTTGTATATTTCCATGTATATCATATACATGCACATATACAAATATCCACGACGTTGATTCCTTATCTTTGTTATGAACAAATGCACTTTATTCCATATTTAATTCTGGGTTCAAATCCATAAGTGCATCACCTTTTTGTATATCGGATACATACATTTCTTACATACAAACGCAGACCCCACATAAAGTTCACAATGTTTTATTTTCCAATCGTGTCCGGCTTTGTATATGTATATCAGATACAAGTGATTATACATACACTGATACAGGCTTCTGTCTTTGTGTGTTTAATATTTGTATGTCTTATACAAATGTATTTGTATATCTGTTTGTGGTGGGGCCCATGTATTCATCTTTGGTGCTTGCATATTCTATATATGCATTTTCATGCATTTGTATTTTTGTATCCACGCGTTTTATGCAATTGTATTTGCATCTTGTATGCATCACGGACTTCACTGAAAATTCTTAAGGATTTAACTCTCTGATCAGTTCCGGTTCTATGAAAAGTCATCAGGTCCGGATCTTCATGCATATCGGTGTAAGCTACGCCGAAGCACTTTTCTTCAATCGGTGAGACTTTAGAGTATCGGAAACTCCTTGATTTTTCTTTCTGATGCTTATCTCCTGCCAATGACTACTAGTTCCCTCCGTTCCACTGAATGATCGGTGAGAGTCCTACCGAACTCCACTATCGACATGACTTATACTGGCGGGAGGGTTTGTAGAGTATTCGCCGATAGTATTTCCTTATGCCAATCGGCGTGACCATGCATTTTCTCCCCGATGAAAGGTCATCGGTGCCGCTTTCTCCATCGGTGTCTTTCAAACCATTCTCCCTAATCCTTATTATCATGCCGATAGCCATTTCAACTAGTTTCTCATGGAGCATGGATCGGTATAACAAAAGGAAGGTCTTGCCGATGTTAAGAAATTGAGGCCTTTTACATTATTTGTGATAAAAGTCATGGGATATATCAGTTGTTTATTCTGATTTTGGGCGAAATATTTTTTGGTTTGGTCGGAAATAAGTAAGAACACAAGAAAATTTCAGTCTTATCACATGGAGTGTCCTGCAGAGATGCCTAAATGAAGGATAACACATCAATAGAATCTTATCTCGTATATGAGATTGCAGGTTTTCAATGTAAGAGTCTTTAAGGGCAGGCAGTAGGCTAATAATAAGTTTAATTATATCATTGTTTGAACAGAAGAAATATTATTATAGAGGAAATCAAAGAAAGACCCTACGAAGTCCCTCCATCTCTGCTATCACAGTTCTGACCAACTTTTGTAGCCCGAAATTGAAATCTCTGCTTCTGTAAGAGATGTAGAGGATCGTAGTAAATATAAGTCGTTGGAGCATGTGAATAGGAAATAATAGCTGAGTATGAGAGTACAAACAGGGATTCGAAATCAAGTTTAGGGGAAAGAGGATCACTGTTTCTCCCCAACGTAGTATAAAATTGTTTGGGCAGTTTGGGAACTTGAAGTTACCATAGTTCCTAATATGCTCTGCCATCTGATTCAAAGAAGACTCATTTTAACTCTTAGTTAATTTGAATGAATGGCCTTCCCATCACTATCCGACTTCAAATCTTTAATTTGGAATTATCTACACCTGACTAGAAAGGGTCTGAGATCTACCCAACCGGTTGAGAAACTGAAGTGTTCTTAATTGCTCTATTATACTCCATTGCTGTCTAAAGGGTAGAAAACCTGAAGATGCCCAGAGTTAGTTCACACTCCATGGTATGTTATTAGAATAAGTAATGAACTGATTGGCCTCAGAACAACTTTCCTCCATTGTTTCAATTTGACTCTGATAATACTTCATCGGTGTTAGCTATAGCAGATAGGCAGAAACCATCAACCCCTTTGTTGGCAAGGGAGTCTGTTTTGCTATTACCCTCTCTATAGGTGTGATTGAATGTGCACCTCCTGAAAGAAGCAATGATGTCGAGGGCATTAGCCAGCAGGGAATTCAGTCTCCAATTAGGCATATTCCCTTTCCGTAAGCCATTAATAACGATCGCAAAGTCTCCTTCGATCTCTAATTTTTCAATTCTCATGTCTTTGCAGATTCTCAGACCTTCAATCAGGGCGGTTAATTCTGTTGTTTTGTTTGTTGTTTCTCCTAGGGGTTTGGCTAAGGTTGCTATTTCTCTAGATTCAAAATCGTGGATTACGCAACCTATTCCTGCGACTCCCGAGTTGCCCCTAGAAGCCCCGTCGAAATTGAGCTTGAACCACCCTTCTTTAGGAGGTTGCCACTTACATTCCTGTCTCTTGTTGGTGGTGTTGTGGTTACCTGGTCCCACAAAGGAGGGCAGTTTTAGTCCTGCCCATCTCCCCCGCATCTTTTCATCCCAGTGTGTCATTGTGGATTCTTTTTTGGAGTTATTTAGAATCCTACTATTGACTATTTCTATAATAACGGCCTCAATTTTAATAATTAGCTGTCCATAAGTCATTTTTCTTTCTTTAAAGATTCTTCTATTTCTTTCTTTCCACAGCTCCCAAACCATGATCGAAGGGGAAATTGTCCATAGCATATGGTAGATGCTTTGTTTGTGACTCTCAGGCCAACATTGGAAAAGGTTCATAATGTTATCAGGCATGGCAGTAACCCATCCCATCTTATTACTTAGCCAATTCCAACATTTATTAGAAAATTGACAATTGAGGAGAATATGGTCTGCTGTTTCTTGATCCTCTTCACAAAGGGAACATCTACTAGGCCCCTCATATCCCATCTTGGAGAACCTATTCGCAATTAGGATTTTTTTCTGCATGGCCAACCAAGCAAACAGCCCAGCCTTTGGGAGACAGTTCTTATCCCAACACAGTCTCAGTGGTAACTCCGATTTTGGTCTTAGTTGCTGTCTGATTAAAGTTTTGTAACCATCCTTGGTTTTATAATTTCCTGATTTAGCCCCGTCCCAGACTAATCTATCTAAGTCTCCTTTGAGAGATACCCTCCTATTGTTAAGGCTATCAAGTAGTTTCTTTTTCTCATTATCCGGAATGTTCATATTATCCAGGGGTTTCCATTTCCACCCCTTATTCTCCTCAAGATTGGGGAAATCTATATAATCTTTTACATATTTCCCCCAATGGGTTTCTAGGATCCTTTTGGCATTCTCTAAGTTATCCATGTTGCTTATCGCCTCACACCCCCCCCCATGAGTCGTCCCAGAAAAGTGCTAGGTTACCGTCTCCTAAACTCCAAGTCAGTTTGTCCATTATGAGCTTCCTACAATCCATCATAAAATTCCAGAGGCGAGATCCTTTAGGTGGGTTAGCCATTCTAAAAAGGAAAGCCGGTTCCTCCCCTCTAAGATATTTGCTTCTAAGGATTTTAACCCACTTTGAATCGGGCTGCTGATACATTTTCCATACAAGTTTAGCGCCTAAAGCCTTACTCTGTTCTCTGAAGTTTTTTAAGCCCAGGCCACCTTCCTCTTTTGGTCTACAATCTTGTCCCAAGCCACAAGTGCCATTTTCTTTTTATCCTCTGAACCTTGCCATAGGAAAGTTCTTAGAGTTTTGTTGATTTCATCTCGTTTACCTACTGGAAGATTCATACAGGATAATTGGTAAATTAGGATAGCTGAGAGAACCGATTGTAACATTGTCACTTTGCCTGCTGAGGAGAGCCATTTGCCTTTCCAAGATTCTGCTCTATTCCTGATCTTGGAAGTAATATGATCCCAGAGATCATTAGCCTTATTGCTCTTACCCAAAGGAATGCCTAGATATTTACAAGGCATTTCCCCTTTTTTATAAGACAGGATTCTGCATATTTCTTTTTCAGTTTTAGGATCCGTGTTGAAAAAATAAATTGCTGATTTATCAGCATTTACCTCCTGTCCAGAGGCCCTACAGTAGGAGTTCAGGATATCTTTGAACGCCCTAGCTTCTTCTATGCTCCCCATACCGAAGAGCATAGTGTCATCTACAAACTGTTGATGAGTTGTAGGGTCGACACCAGAAGTAATTTTGATACCTTGGATCTTCCCTTCTTCTCTGGCCTTGGAGATCATTCTCCCTAGTACGTCTGCCATTATAATAAAGAGAAAAGGGGAAACGGGATCCCCTTGTCTCAATCCTCTTGAGATGCTAAAAAAACCTTCCGGAGTTCCACTGATTAAAACTGAGATCTTAGGATTAGAAATGCATTCATAAATGAGGTTTATCCACTGTTTAGTAAAACCAAAAGCCTCTAGGGTTTTGCAAAGGAAACACCAATCTACCTTATCATAGGCCTTACTGATATCCAGTTTAATTAGCATACTAGGTTTTTTGTTTTGCTGTATGGTATGGATGGCTTCTTGGGCTGTAATAACTCCATAAAAAATAGATCTACCCGGAACAAACCCTGTTTGCTCGTCACTTATTATATCTGGAAGAACAGTCTGAATTCTATTAGCCAGGGTTTTAGTGAGGATTTTATAAATAGTATTACACAAAGATATAGGTCGCAAATCCCCTAGACATTCTGGTTTCTCTTTTTTTGGAATGAGTGTAAGAAAAGTGTTATTTACCTCTTTGAGAATACTTCCCAAGTTTCTTACCCCTTCTAGTGCTTCGACTACTTCATCTCCTATGAAGTGCCAACATTTCTGGAAGAAGAAAGCTGGGAAGCCATCAGGACCAGGTGCTTTATCTGGTTGCATTTGAGAGATTGCCAACTCTACCTCAGTTTTGGTAAATTTACCATTGAGAGCTTTGTTTTGTTCCTCTGAAATAATCCTTGGGATATCTTCCAAAATGGTTTGTTGGTGCAAGCAATTCGATCCTTCCTGATTATTAAGAATATTTTCGAAGTACCTAACCGTTTCATGTGCAATTTGATGAGGATCTTCGATCCATACATTATTCGCATCTTTTATTTTGAAGATTCTATTTACGTTTCTACGTGCTTTGGTGCTGTTATGAAAGAATTTAGTGTTCTTGTCTCCCTCTTCCAACCAGGTTTCTCTTGACTTTTGACGCCAAAAGATTTCCTCTTTGGCTAGGATATCTTCATATTCGATTTTCAGCTATTTTTCTTTTGAATATGATTCAGCGTCCATTCCTCTGGTAATCACGTTTCTGTTTAGGTTTTCCAGTTCTTCTAGCTTAGTTTTGGACTCAAAGATATTACCAAAGTTAGTTTTGTTCCAGCTTAGAAGCTTACATTTAATAATTTTCAATTTGGATACTAAACAAAAAAGCTTAGATCCAGATATTCTAGTTTCTTTCCACCATTGCTCAATTAGGGTAATAAGGTTGTTATCTTTGACCCACATTTTTTCAAATTTAAAGGGGCAACGTTTGGGTTGGCAATCATCTGAGATACTCAACTGAACTGGGTAGTGATCAGAGCCCGAGTATGGTAAGATCTCTGCCGTCAGAAAGTAAGGGAATTGGGCCCAATTACCTCTTAACAAGAATCTATCAAGTTTTTCTGCAATATTGCTGAAACCTTCTCTTCTGTTGTTCCATGTAAAACCTTCCTGTGCAGTTTTAATTTTCAGTAAATTGTTCTTCTGAACCCAGTCTTTAAAGTCTTTCGCTGCTATAGATAATCTTACATGACCTCCCAGTTTTTCTTTAGGATCCAATATCGCATTGAAGTCTCCCCCCAGAATGCATACTTGATCTTGTAAGGTTCCCAAGAATTGTTCTATTTCTATCCAGACTATTCACTTATCCTGGTTCTGAGAAGGGCCATAAATGTTAAGGAGAAAAAAGTTTAGATTGCTTCTGATGCTTCTGACATTCCCAGCCATCCAGTTCTTCCTACAACTTATCACTGAGAATGAAACCGCTCTAGGATCCCAGATTACCCCAAGGCCTCCCGAAGCTCCTTCAGCTGGAACTCCTGCTAGCTCCCATATTCCTAGCTTCTTATTTAGAGCTTCTAACTCCTCTTTATTAAGTTTAGTTTCTTGTAGTATTAGTATATCTGGTTTTGTGTTGGTTATACAACATTTTATGATTCGTTGTTTGTTAGGGGCCTTGAGACCCCTAACATTCCAAGTGTAGACTCTCATGGTGCCTCGGGAAGGTACTTCCCCTTCCCTGCATTAAAAAGTGAGGTTATCTTGGTCTGATCAGTTGCCTCGCCTGCTTTCTCTCTTAGTTCCAGACGTGATTTCCTACCCCTTTTTTTATTACTTTGGCACAATCTGGAGTCTCCTTACCAAAATCGGTTATTGCAATTCCCAGCCTTGGGTCTGCTTCCTCTAACTCTCTATCTTCCTATTCTTTTGGGTCCTCTATATTATTCTCCTGCCTTTTCTCCCATTCTTCAAGTTCCAGGATCTTGGAGATTAGCTTTTCCTTCTCTTTATTTGCCTCCTCAATTACTACTTCCTCTAATGCCTCATCAAGGATCTCATTGCATATTTCCTCTAGCTCCCTATGGCTAATCATATCTGTGGTTATCTTTTGATATCCAGACTCTTTATGTTTTTCCTCTGTTTCATAAGTGTTGGGGACCCATTCTGGAGTCTCTAATACCTCTAGTTCTATTTTACCTTCCTCTGTTGGAGGAATATTATTTCTGTTTTCTTCAACAGGGACTTCTCCCTCTTCAAGCTCCTTCCTACCTTCACCTTTCTGAGGTTTATAACTGTGCTCTGGAGGCTTAGCTGCTGCGTATGTTTCTTTGCCTGTGTTTTCCTGTGTAAGGTTAAAGTTCTGTAAAATGAGATCCTGATTCTGACTCTGGTTATTTCTTATGGTATTTTGAGAGGGTTTAGGGCTTTTTCTGGGCAGGGCTTTTTCCATACTCGGGTTCTGAGTTTGCCTAGCCAAATCCCTTCTGCCACTAAGGGTCGGAGGGTTGGTTCTCTGATAATCCACTATAAATCCGCCCTTGTTATCATTAAATCTAATGTTGACACCCGACGGCTGGGGATTGGGATTCTTGTTGGTTAGTCTCTTTGAAGTACTATTGATTGTATTACTGGGGAGGGACCCTGGTGAAATACTGGTTGGATACTATAATTAGCCATATTTGTGTTAATTTCAAGAGGTTCGATGTTTTTAATGCTTATATCCATTTTTACTGACAGGAGAACATCTGAATGGATGAAGAAGTCCTTCTCAATTGTTATGAATTCTCCCAGGTGATTACCTATCTCCCTTAGGATTTCGCTGTGGATGAGCTCAATCGGGAGATTTGGTAATTTGACCCATCTGGCAACTTTAAGTTTCATTTTACTGGGGTCAAAATTCGGTTGCCAGTCTACATATTTGAATTTATACCCTTTGAAGAACAATCTTCTACTATTTAAAAAAAAAAATTTAAGGTCTACACTTTTGCACTCGATGAAAATGAAATCTTCAAAAGTGATAGTGATACTTACCTGATCTTTGAGGAGGGTCTGGACCCAATTCGCAATTTCCTTCACAGGCTGCCCAATCCCACACCACCATATAAAGAAGCCATGGGTTCAACAGTGATTCCCTAGACCGTCTAAGTAGATACTGCTAATATTTACCAAAGCTTTCTTACCCAAGGTCTCGGGATTTTGATACTGCCTTGAATTCATTTGTAGCCTTGACCAAGGGTGGTTGGGGATTGCCTGCTCTTGAGTTGCAAGCTGGTTATTGCCCCTCCCCCGAATGTTGGCCGCGGTGATTTTAAAATTAGGGTTTTGGGTAATTGACTAATGAGGAGGTACTCTTGTGATTGCCGTATTGTTTGAAGGAGGCTTCGAATGAGAGATCCTGGGGGTCGGTTTTGAGAAACCCTCCGCAACTTTTTGCCTTCGAAGGAGAGGTTGAGAGATAGCAGGGGGGAATTGAACAGTATAGCTTCTTTCCCTACCTATTGAAGTACGGTTTGCTCTAGTTGCAAATGCTGGGGTTGCTGCAGTAATTGGGATAGCCCAAATCCCAGAAACCCTAGCTTCGTCATTCCTTCTTGAAGCATGATCTGCCCTAATTCCCCACTATGATTTCCTCCTCCTCACAACTTGCCAGCCTTGTTCCATGTGGGGTTGCGGAGGGGGAGCCCAGCCCCCATAAGCCCTCTTCTCCTTCCATGGCAGATCACTGCTAGGGTGCTCTGCCCTATCTTCAGCTTTGATTTTATTGTCATTGTAGATTTGTCGCGGGAGTTCTGCTCTTTTTCGCATTTTTTTCCTTTTCAGCTATTCCCAAATATAATATAGATTATATTAATAATATTGTTATTATATTTAGAATTTAATTAAAAATAAAATGCTAATCCTATAATATAATTCTATATTATTATTATAATATATTATAATAATAAAAATATAATATATTTCTTATATTATTATTATAATAATAATATATAATTATATTATAACATATAATATAAGAAATATATTATAATATAATATAATATTAGAAATATATTATATTTTTATTATTATAATATATAACTATATTATAATATATAATATATAATAAAGAATAATATATTAATATTATTAGTATTAATATATTATTATTTATTATTTATTATATATTATATATTATATATTATGTATTATTATTATTAGTGATAGGCTTCTTTATGTGAGCATTATAGTGCTCCCAATTGTCTCACACCCTAAAAAAATTCACTCCGGAAATTTTTCTAAACTCGTCGGGTTGTTCCTATCGGCGTATTCCTAAATCGAAGTCCTATTTGAAGTTGGAAAAAATCGCACTAGGGTTTCTCACGATTCTCCTCACTCCACGAAGTCAGTCGTCGCTCAAGTCTGTCACTGGGATTAAAAAAAATGGGAAGTCATTTTGTTTTTAACCTTTTAACTTTTAAGTTTTATATTGTTGGCGATTCTAGCGAGTTTATGGCGATTCTAGCGATTTCCAGCTATCCTTTCATGCAAAAATCGTGGTGAGTTTTTAGAAAAACTCGGACCGAGTTTTTGGTGGTAAAACTCGCAGGCACTTTGGACGCGCGAGGACTCTTACCATTTTTGCGAGTTTTGGGCAATTTTCAACGATGGTTCAATCAATCCAAATTGTGTACTTGATTTATTCAGCCTCTATATTTCGCTGAATAGCGTAAGCATTTAGCAATAGGTCTTTCATTCCAATCAAAAAGCACAAAATTCTTGCTTCGAGGTTGAGAGTGCGTTTCTGCCTTTCTCTTGCGGCAAACCCAAAAAAGATTGCAAATTTCCCTTTCATTCAACATAAGTATGAAAAACCCCTGAAAAATTTGTTCATATTGTATAGTTTTAGTTAAGTTTTATTTTACAGGGAGCTTCTCCTACAAATTCGAAGAGCAGTTCTACTGCACATCTGTTCTTTTTGCTTTCCCACCGAAAGGTGCAAAATAAAACGCTAACAACTTTAATAAAGAAAATAATGCTACAAATCCCTAAAAAGATAAAGGAGAGGGGGGGGAGGTGTTGTCATTGCAAATTAAGCACGTTGTATTTACTTGTTAAAATTTAAGTTGCTTTTAGTTTGTTGAAGTTATTTTGATAACCATCCTCTCGCCATCCCCAAAATTCGAGAAAATATTTGTTGTCCCCGAAACCTATGTCATGAGGTGTGCCGAATTTCAAGCAAAAAGTTCAAAATCCGGCAAACTTATAGAAAATTTAAAAAAAAAAACATTTCAGTTGGCCTTGATATTCGCACGGAAAAAGGATTAGGTATTTTTTACATTAAAATATATTTTTAAAATGTGTTTCCGAATAGGTTTTTCAGATTTTTTAATGACAAAAAAATCACGATATTCACTGTTAGTATTTACCTGCTAGGGTTTTCAGCTTGCAAGCCCAACGACGACAAGAAGTGCAACTATGAGCTTTCCGAGTACTTCACGTTGCGAACGGAAAGGTTTGATGAGGAAAGTGTGGAGTTCACATGCCAGATTTATCTGAAATCTGGTATTCGCAATGAAACGTACGGTCCACCTTTTCCTTTTCGAGACAAAAAAGTGGAAAGCCTGGAAGCCACTCTGGAGGAGGCAACAAAAATGATGTTTGGTGCAGTGGACGCTTTGTTTAATGACACCGGTCTTTGTGGTGCAGATATTGATATTGTTATCAATGCCTACAGCATGCTCAACATGGCGCCCTTGCTTACATCTATGCTTATCAACCACTATAAAATGAAAGAGGGCATTAAGTGTATAGATTTGGTAAGAATCCTATAAAGAATAGCCTTACCAAATATTGAATGAAAGTGTGGGTGAATATTGACTCATTCATAAGAAGCAAATTTATATATTGTGTGTTGTGGCAAATTTTAAATTGTTAATATATTTAATATATAAAATTTTACATCTTTAGTAATTATAATATTTGAATTAAATTTTTTAACTTACGTATATTTTAATATTTTGAATTAAAAAATCTGGAAATTTATATTAGTCGAATTTAATTACGAATTATTTTTGGTATTTTTTTTGCACGAGTTAATCTGAATTTTATCCTTGTCGAACACAAGCACAAACCTTGTGACATAAGCTCGAAACCATGATATTGTGAGGGATCCCTTAATCTATTGACAAGTGAGAGCTAACCTTTGTATGAAACCATGAGTGGTATCATTTGTTATGTGTATAAACTGTTTGCAAGCCATTACAATTCAAATCCACAAATGAAGCAAAATTACAACACATATTAAACCATAAATGTTTAGGGTATCTTCAAAAAGTGTGGAATGAATCGAGACACTACTAAATATTAAATAATTATCTTATAGAACAAAGAGAAACTAGAAGCTTCATTTTTAAATAAAAATATGTTTTTTTATCATTTGAATAAAGATGCAGAAAACAGATAATCAGCATTAGAAAACAAAAATTTGGTAAAAAAAATTGTAAACCAAATTACTCGGTCAACAAAAATGGCCAATTTTAGATGTGTAAATATGCTACCTTACAGCGAAACCAAGCTCCCCGATAACCATCTGTATGGGACTTTGATTCAGCATCTTGTCCAATTTTAAAAGGAAAACTCTGGAGCATGTCCATTTTATTGGAAAAGGATCAGGAAAGACTTCCAGAAGGTCCTGAAAAAGAATATTAACTGTCAGGAACATCTTTTGATTTAAAAATTGAAGGACTAAGTGATACAAAAGCTAGACTTTGCAATGTAAAACCTAGAATTCATTTTTTTAATTGATAGGAAGCTGTGGCATCCACAAAAACAAAAACTACAATGTCAGCCCTAGTTATGTGAGCATCCCCATCTCTTAAATCCTCGTAGAGCTAATGCTCAATCTTTCCCCCTCTGAAATTGAAGTTTGATAGAAGAGTAAATAGACAAATATGGACAATGAGTAATTAAAATTAGATATAAGAAAAGTAAAGTAACATATAAAACATTAAGCACATATAGAGGACATGCTCTGAGAAAGAAAACATATATTTCCCATTCATTAGATAATACATAATAACATGCCTTCCAAGGAACCTTATATTACATGTATCATATATGTGAATATTTATTTATATATTCAAGGGATAGATTGAAGCTGACTTCCACAACTTGGAGGAAGTGGCAACCACCAACCAGGAAATGTCAACCAAGGTAGCAACAGAGGAGTAAGTGGCAAGCAGTACACATACAGGAGGTAGAAGTTGAGGATCTTGAGCGTTGAAACAAGAAAAGTGTGAAGGAAGAAGCACAAGGAGACCAAGGCGTAGAGGATACTATCCAGATTCCATACCATAAAAAAAAATGTGGGAGAGGAACTAACACAATCACTTTTCAATCTAGACCCACTGAGTTCGTGGGGAAAAAAAGCAGAAGATTTGAATCAGGGATATCAATGTTCAAAGCTTCCCATGAGATCTCAGTAATCCAAATTCCAAATTCCAGATAGGTTACTCAATCAAGCCGCCTATAATCATTTTGAATGTTCCCTAATCTGTAAATTTATAAGAGAAGAGGGACTAAAAAATGGATGGGGCAAAAATGAAGGTCTTGTCTGAGACCAGAGGTAAGATCTTAAGCAAAAGGTTTCTTTCAGCGAACATTCTAGAGTGTGACAGAGACGATTTTTTTCTAGGGAGCTCAAGGTTTTTCAAAAACTCAGGATTGTATCTTAGACCTTGGTCCCCTCTCTTTTACCAGGAGGAATTGCTGACAGAACCATCCTTGTGGATAAGATTTTACATTTGCCTCCTAGGAAGAAGCTATCCTAGACAGTTTGGCAAGGCAGATTAGTTCCTTCGTTTGCATCTCAGAGGAAATAATAAACAGAATTATCCACATATGCAAGACTTTGTGTAGAGGATCTCTCCAGATATATTCCAGAAGTTATCAGAATCTGCTCCTCCTTAGGGGTCTAGAGACAGGAACTGATTACAAGTGATTGCCTTGTAAGTGCTCTAAATGTAGAAAAATTGGGCATATCACGAAGGATTGTTCATTGAAGAGAAACATCAAAATCCCACAACTTATTAAGGGCCTGACCCCACCTCTGATGAGTACTAAAAAGTAGTTTGGAAATGAGTTATAAAAATCTCCTTGGTAGAGCAACAAGCAGAATTTAGATGGTAGAATCATGAAGGCTTCTTTTAAAGGGCAGGGGCTGCTCAAGATTTTATTCAGGCATCTCAAGAAAAATTGATTCAAGGGGTATCTCAATAATATGATTAATAAAAAAGATTGTTTCAAGGGATATCTCAATGATTTGGTTGATCAAGAAGATCAATTCAAGGTGTATCTCAATAATCTGGTGTATCAAGCCATCCAACCTAAGTTGGAAGATCAGCCCTCCCTCACAGTAGAGGACAGTTTCATGAATGCACTAGCCGCGGGAGGAAAAAATCAGACAAGCAATCCTATAATCAGGGAAAAAGTAGATTGTTGGGAAGATCCATTTGGGGAAGAGGATATCAGGTGAGAGGAAATATCAGAAGCAAACCAGGATTTTCAAGAATATACCTTGGAAGGGTTAATAATTAATTAAGGAATGGTACCTAGAAATAACTAAAATTCTTTAGCAGAAGAAGACAAAAGAGTGAATCTCCCTATATCTTTAAACAAATCCTAGAGATATGTCCAGATAATCCACACTACCCCAGATGGTAGATCTCAATCAACTACAGGATCCCTAGGGCAGAGAGTGAGAAAGCCTGAGCAATTTAAATCCCAGCAAGCAACACAAGTTGATTTGGGAAGCAACCAACAAATTGAACTCACTGATATTTTTGGGTGGAAGGCTTGCCTTCCACAAAGGCGCTTTGAGGGCCATAATTGGAATCACAGAGGCCTGAATATCACTGAAAGATGCCACCTAGTTAAGTGGTTAATGGAGGAATACTGATATTATTTTGCTGCAAAAAAACTAAGATAAAGGAGGACCAATTTCAAATCATTGCAAAAGCTCACTAAGAAAAGATTCAAATAGCAGCTCATGGATTCTTAAGGCTCTGCTTATTGCAATCATCTGGAACCCAAAAAATGTTCTCTAGTAACTTTAGTCTCCAAATCCTCTTGCCTTTTTAATTTAATAATGAAAGACCCTTGAGTTAGTTTGCATTTTGCCATATCAAATGTCTAAATTTCTATGGCTGTTACTGAAAAGGAAGACTGCTGGTCAAAACTAGAGTATTTCAGAGCTAATTATAATAACTACATCTGTTTTTTATTGTTTTTTTATAAAGGGTAAAGGTGGGTTTAGACAAGTTCAGATACAGTGATAAAGCCCAACAAACAGTGTTAGCGTTTAATTTCGCACCTTTCGGTGAGAAAGAAAAACGGACAGCGTGTACAGTAGGACTGTTCTATAAATTCGGAGGGGAAGCTCCCTAAACAAAGAAATTAAAAAGACGATACAATATAACCTATCTTTTAGGTTTCTCAGAGCACGAGCACAAGGCAATTGAAGCTCTTCTGCAAGGCTATAAGATTTTCTAAAGTATTGCAGAAGAAAATAACTAACTTTATCAAAACACACTTCCAATTCCTTTAAGTAAACCCAGAACATAAAGAAATTGAAGAGACAACTTGGTGATTTCAACACAAAGGAACAATGATAATCTGACAACAATCGTTCATGCACAAAGTCATGAACAATTCTCACAACCCTCGATAACAAGATAGATCTCAGAAACCATGATGCATATTCTCATTAATCAAAAGACAAGAACAAATAACACTGCTTGAACAATAAAATGCGAGCAAAAATTAGTCTCAGCATTTACCATTAGAAAGTTTAAGTGTGTAGAATACACTTATTTATACCCTAGAAAGCAAAGATGCGAGGAAATAAAAGGAAGAGTTAACTAACACTCTTCACTCTAGATCTAATGCTGCATGGGAAGCATGCAAGCTTATTAGCAATTAAAAATAAAAATATCTTGTCATGCAATTCAGTTAACTGAACTTGCATGTCATTACACAATGAGTTCCACTCAAAGAAAATTTGCATGATCTCCAAAAGAAAAATCCAAAAATAGATTTAACTTAAGAAAGCAAAGTCAGTTCTCAAAATAGAAACTGCTTTGGAAACCTCACCCACTGCCAAAAATAGATCGCTCCTGCAGATAGTAAAAATTGGCTAAGTCTGAGAATTGAGATTTCTCTCAAATTCATCAACTCTGGCCTCATCTGGTATAATGATTGAATCAAGGTGAACTGTCCTCATCTGCAGGTCAACGGCAGCATCCTCTGTGATTTTCGCAAAAACTTCAAACTCTTTTTCAACCTTGGCGAATTTTGATGCAATTTCTACTACGAGATACATCTTGTCTACGTGGGGATCACCACAAGACCTTCCGTAGAACAGCTGAATGAACTCTTCCTGCAAATTATGAACAAGGCAATTTACGCCTTTGTTGCTGAAATACCTGCAAGGAATGTTTTGGACAAAATCAATGGCATACTTTTCAATGCCCAGAAGTTTTTCTTTCCATGTAGCCAACTCCATGGCTATATTCTTCGAGGTGTAAACCAACAAAGAGTACTGATGGGTCCACGAGAAAACAATAGATTTCTGCTCTGCCGTTATAGGCCTCATGCCGAGTGCTTGCAATCTAACCATCAGCCTATCATAAACAGGCTCCATGTCTGTCATGCATTCTATCATATTCTGAATACCTAGGAGAATATCCTTGGAATTTGACACCACTGCCATCAACTTTGCTAGAAAGTCAACACTTTTCACTATGAAATGCTCCACCCAATCCTTAGTATGCTTGCCATATACAACCAGCTGGCTTAACTACCTCTGCTCATCAGTAAATTCCATCACCTATGGCAAAAAGAGTGAAGGCGAAGAAGGTGAATGTAAGAGTTGAGAAATATATTGACGTAGTTGCTTATTTTCTGATTTGAGGGCAACCTTGTCTTCTCCGTCTTTCAACACCCTATTCCTCATGGTATCAATAGCAGCCTCCAAAATGTTTATTGCTGCCTGTCGTGTACTATGACCAAAGCTAGTCTTGACAATGTGATAATCATCGGGCTCAACTTCTTCAGTCGCTTTGTCCTGAGGAGGAATAGCGGTTTCTAGGATTAATTCGCCTTCACTAGACTTCAAAATCCTTGATTGCTTTTTGAGCTTCTTTATTGAAGGCTCTTTGAATGTCTTTTGCCAAAGCACTGAAATCTAGCTGATAGGATGGCCTTTTCTTTTTCTCACTAATTACTGTATGAAGCCAATTTGAAGTATATTCTTGAAACACTGGCTCTAGCTAGTTTTCCTTCTCAACCTCCGGATCTGGCATGACTTCACCCTCAGGAGGTGCAAAATGTGTATCTAACTCAGGATCAAATTCCAACACTATATCAGGCTCGAAAACCAAATCCACTTCCATTACTGTATCTGCCTCAACTCCCTGCACGACCTCTAGTTCTCCTACCTCGTTAACTCCTGATGAGTTAAGTGGTCTAGAATTGATTGGTATGGGAGACAAGTGAGGTTCAGGTATCCTCTGTGATCCAGGTAAATTTCCCTCTTCTGAAGAAGTAGAAGCTAAAATAGAAGTTGTCGGTGAACCTGGCTCAGTTGATGGCAAAGGGACTGCCCTTGGTTGTACTAGGGCTTGAGACTAAGCTCTCTTCCTCTGGGTCACCCTCAAGGGTTCTTCCTCATCGATGTTAGCTTCTTTGGTCTTCCCACTCACTACCTTGGTTTTTAGGCGCGAAGTCAAATGAGTGGGTGAAGGTGGCGGCTCCAATGTAGATGCCTTGTCCTTCAGTGCAGTTGTCCTCTTATTCCTTTGACTGTTGATGAACATCCAACTTTGCTTCACTACCCCTTTAGTTCTTTCAGCAATAAAGGTGATCTCTTGGAGTGACCAATCCATCTGTGGCAAAGGTTGTAAATCAATTCCCTCCTGGATGAATTTGGGAGAGAGAATTGAATCATTCTCGCCCAAGCCTTTGGTGTTTTCATCAAGAAAAATCGATATCTGCTCCAAAGTGAAACGGCTGAAACTCCTTCGACGAACCTCATATTCATCTTCACAGTTGACCGAGAAATCCTCCATAGTAGGCACATGAGCAAACTTGCCACTAAGTCTAGACTTCATCACCTCCTTAGGATCATAAGTGCATTCTCCTTAAAGGTCTTTAGGCCGAATTTGGACATTTCTTACCCAATTATTTTTGCATCAGAGGCACTTTTGCATTTGAAGACACCAAGCTGGATAGGGAAGTTTATTGTTGTCTTATGCCTGTTGCGTAGGAAACTATGCACTTCTTCACTCTGACACAGGAACTCCATGAAGACCACTTCATCAGAAGGGTACCTTGGTAGCATATATGGACATGATGTGAACCCGTACACTCGAATGTAGGAGAAGGTAGGAAACTAAATATACCAATCCGCCCAATCCGAGATCACTGCTCTAGCTTCCTCTAAAATCCTAACATGCACCTGGTTCTCCAATTCATGCACGGTGAACATTAGAAATGCGTCGTTGACTCGGCGGAAGTGCTTCTAGGACTTTGCAATCTCTAGCTGAGGATATAGCTTGGTGATTCTGGTATTTTGTAGAGCCCATGAAATTCAATCCAGCAAAATGATGTTGTTTGGCCACCATGAATAGCAAGTAGGATATCATCTTGAACTCGCGAGTTCGAGAGAACTCTGTGATCTGCCGGTGAATACAATCACTTATGAAGGTAGACCACTCATAGGTTGCACTTCCATTGGCTATCATGCTGATGACGTAGAACATCCATGTTCTGAAACTTCTCCCCTCAGCTTGGCCTGTAATCCGGTTGAGCAGTGTGATCATGATTGCATACTTGTCCTTGAACTGGCCTCTACCCACATTCCTTGGGAGTTTATTTCTTCTTTCCTTTAGCCATTTGCAGGCTATCTTTTGACACTTTTCAGTAGTTGAGGTCCACACTCTGTCACTTTCTTCAAGATCAAGGACGAGTGATTCCTCGAGTGGTGAGATGCCGAGAGCATACTCAGTATCATCGGGTTTCAGGCTAGCAATCAATCTTCCATCCTTTGATCTGATTTCTCTTGACTCGGGATTATAGTGTTTGATGCATGAAAGTACAAATTCAAGACTGTGAGCAGCTATGGGAAATGAACCGACTTGAATGAGCCCTGAATTCCTCAAATTTCTCACTGCTATGTTGCCTGAGCTTACCAAGGGATCCAAGTCAAAACCTTCAGGTGAAACTTGACACAAGTCCGTTTCTTTGACCTTGGATTATTCATGTTTGAGCAAGGATTTGGCCTCAATGGTGACTGATGAATATTGCATGATGGATTTTTAGGCTTCAAGAAAGCCTTTCTTCTTCATTGTTCTGCTTCAAAAGATCAAACTAGGCCTTTGTATGCTCGTTGTTTTCAGAAAAACAGGTTTCCTTCTAGCTGTCCAAATTTTGATTTTTTTGTGAAAAAAAATATATTTTTGGGCTTTGGAGAGTGAAAATTTGTAGCTGCAACCGCAAAAATTCGCCAGATCTAAGCTCTAGACAGTCAAGAATGGTGGAAAACGCCTTTTCCCGAGGTGGGTAGGCGATAGAAATGAGAAATTTTGGACATATAGGCCTCAAAAATCACTTTTATTTTAGCTGTAGGTGGTGATTTTGAGCTTGAACAGTCATGACCAGCAAAGAGAAAGCTTGAAAAATCTTCAAAAATGACCTCCTAGACTTGGGCGCTGCCTCCTGAGTGTGCAAATGGACCTTGGGATGATGGAGAATGATGAAAATAGTGCCTTGAAGCCACAAATCTGCCTTTTGAATGTATTGCTGGCCCAAAAATGCTTCAAATCTGCAAAAAGAAGAGCTTGAAAACCCCCATTAATGGCTGCCAGTGTGAAGGAAAGGCATTCTCATGTGTGGATGTGCCTTGGGATGTGAGAAAGAGACACGGAATGATGCAACAATGTGTGATCTTGGCCTTCTAGGTGAAGCGCCTCTCCAATCCTTCCATTTGCCTTAGAAAAGCTTCAAAACCCTCATCAATGGCTGCCTCCAAGTTGAACGCTGCCTCTATATCTTCAAATGGCCTTTGGAAATGATAGTAACAATGAGGAAGAATCCCCTTTATAGCTTGCCTTCACCTCTAGGGTTTCAATGTGCTTTTGCCACAAATAGAGAGCTTTTATTTTTAGTTCCATGCACCAAAGAAGAATGAATTAGAAGTGAAGGATGAACCTCTATTTATAACCTTGAAGCTTCTCTCTCCTAGGCGCTCCATCTTCTCTCTCTAGAACGTCCAATCCCTTCAAACTTGAGCCCCCAAAAATGGAGTGCATTTGCCTTGATTTGAGCACCTTTCCTCAACATCAAAAAGGCGTGGGTTTATGCCAATAAGGGTGCCTTTTGCTAAAGCAAAAAGGCATGAGAAATGGGGAATTTAGGCGCCTTTTGCCATGATCAAAAAGGCGTGCATTTTGGGTGAAAAGAGCGCCTTTTGTTAAGGCCAAAAAAGGCGTGTAAATTGGTCATTTTGAGCGCCTTTTTTTTCAAGGCAAGAAAAGGCGTGCATTTTTTAGGATTTAGGCGCCTTTTAGGAGTTTGAAAAAGGCGTAGGATTTCATGGATTTTGTGTGCCTTTTGGCATGGATGAAAAAGGCGTGGATTATGGGCAAATTGAGCGCCATTTTGGAGTTTGATTTTGAGTGTCCTGGGTGGAAGTATATTTAAAAATATATTTAAGTATAGGATACTTTAAATATTTTGAAATATACTTCCAGGATGTTTGAGATAGGTCCCAGATCCATGGGATTTAACATGCAAATTCTAGATTTTTGAGGATCCACCAGATTTCAGGCTTAGACAGTTTTCAGGATCTCAAAACATCAGGCTTTAGGACACCAGACTTAACCAATTTCAGGGCTCATTCTTTATGATTCTTGACCTTGGAAAACTTTGAACTTTAGCTTGGCCATTTTGACGGAGGCTGCCTGGATCACTGTCGTTTGCCTCTGCCTCTGGAGCTTATTTTTGCTATAACTTCTTCATCTGATGACGGAATGTCTTAAAGTTTGGAAATCAGGCTCATATAATCCGAAGCTCTCATTGAAGCCTCTCCTCCATGAATTATACTCCAAGATGGAGCATATTTTAGCCAAAAAATGCCCAAAAATGCCTTAGAAAAATTTTCCAAATTTTCAAAATTTTCCAAATTTTCAAAATTGAATTTTGATTTGCCAGATGTATTTGCATTGCTTCCCTTGGTTCCTTTATGTCATTTTGGCCTTCGATCCATCACTTTGACCTCCTCTTTTAGATGTTCTTTCACTGCTCTAGGCCTGATTGGCTTGTCAGAATCTCCCTCCATTTGAGCCTTGGATCGCCATCTTTTGATATGTCTTGTACCTGCAGGGTTAGCGCAGTAATGACAAGGCTACATGGTGCTGGAAGGTGTGTTTGGGCACATATACGAAGAAAAAAAATCGTATGCGTACAACAAACAGCAGGAACCAACAACAAGGATCAACAACACTAAGGCTGTAAACCAACAGCTACATAAACATCAAAAATAGAATCTCACTTAAAGGGGCCAAAAACAACTCATACCACCCCATAAAAACAGACAAGACTAGCAGACACAAAGCTAGTCAAGCAACACGAAACCATAGCGCTCCAAAGAGCCCTGACCACTAATAGGGGCCCTAACTATAGAATAATTAAAGTAAATTTCCTTCCTGGCCTATAATGTCCCCATTTTTGGAGTGATCACCACAGAAGGACAGGAGGACTTGTTTTTACACTCAAGGGGATTTTGGAAGGCAAATTAAGGTTTGAAGGTATGATCCTAATGCTGTTGTGTGACTCTTATCATTTACTATCATATTCTTGCCATGGGAGTGAACCACATGGAAGAGTTGCAAGTATGGAGATTTGTCAACTTGAGGGATTGTGAGTGTGGAGACTTGTCATGCTTTTGCCAAGAGATGATTGTGTTGCTTAGGGATGCCACTTTGACAAAGGATAAGTGATATAACTTTGATGGATGCTTTCATTCATGCCAAGAGAAGGATAAGTTTGAGGTCTCATTGTATATGCCATCACTATGAGGGTTCACTTGATGTAATATTCCATTTATCTATGACAACGCTTGGAGAAGAATAAAGAAACAATAAATTCATATCTTTAATTTGAATTTACCTTGGCGCCCATGAGGATTGATGCTGGTCGGCCCTCTTAGAGGGATGAATTTATTAAAACAAAAGAAAAACTCTTCCTAGGTCGGCCATGAGAAAAAGAAGGAAAGTTGCGTATAAATACAAGTTGGTTTTGGCATTTGGAAACGATCATTCAGCATTCATTCATTCATACTTGGAGTTATCTCTTGGACTAGGAGCTTGAGACACAAACCTTGAGTTCCTAGGAAGAGTTGGACGAAACCCTAGCTCTTTCATTCGGAGGATTCCGTGATGGGAGTTCACTTGTGCTTCATTGGTATTTTGTGAAAAGGAACAGAATTGCAAAATCAGATTTGGAGATCATCTTTGGAGGCTTTCTTGGCGTGGATAGATCATCATTTGTGAGAAGAATTGCCCTAGCTTGGAGCGCCACCTCTTGGAGGGAGAATACTTGTATATTTGGGAATTGTGATGCTGATTAGGGTTTGAGAAGAGCAGAAATTTATCACAGCAGCAGAGCAGACCTGATTTGCCCTAGATTGGAGGCGATTCATTGGTGGATTGGTGTTAATTTGACTAGGGTTTGCCCCTACTACTTGAGCGCCACCTTTGGAGGATCATTTGTTGGAGTTGTTGGCTTCTTTTGGCATCATTTGCATCATCATTTGGAGCAGCAAACATCTCAAACCTGAGCGCACCACTTTGGAGTTGATTTCCATTGCGTTGGAGAGTTGAAGACTTAGGGTTTGATGCCTTAATTGGAGCAGCACTCATTGGAGATCATTTCTTATCATTTTGAAGGTCAATTTGTCATTATTTTGGTATGTACAACGATAGGGTTTAGGGCAGAACTTCTCTGGGCATGTTTATCATGTTTGCCCTATGTTTTGGATGTATTTGAAGACTTGTCATATTCAGTTTTTGTAGCAGCAGACTTCTGAAATTAATTTCAGTCATTTGTGTTGGATACGTGGATTGAATTTGTGGCTCATTTGATTGTGTAATGCGAGCATATGGTTGATATTCATGTTTATGATGAAATTATGGTGATTTGCTATGTTTTATGAGCTGCCCTATGTGTTTGTTGAGGTCTGATTTTAAGTTAAGAAATTCAGAAATTAGGGTTTGAGCAGAAATCTTAAGTTGGATATTTTGGAAAGCCCGTAAAACCAAAATTGCTCAAAATATCCCATTTTGGGATATTACATGGCCTTTCTCCCTTTTTTACCTGCCAATCCTAAATCGGAAGAGTTCATGGTGCTTCCAATATTCCTCCTGCCAAAAAATGTTCTTGAGCTTGAAGCTTCCAACTTTCTTTTTTCCTTGTTTGAGGAAGGTGAATAGAGAGGAGACTGGACCCCACTCAACGGGATGATAACATTTTCAACTTGGAGAGTGCCACCTGGACCCCCTCTACCAACATCCCACCCCCTGCAATCCTCATCTGACATCCTCACATCAGAGGAAGGCCTGGCATGGAACTTAGAATTAGGCACCTTATTGATTTTTTCTTCAGAGTTGTTCCTAACCACTGGAGGGCAATGCTCAACTCCTCTATTCACCGGGGGTAACTACATCTGGTTATCATGGGGAGATTTCAACACAAGTTTACTAGCCATTTAAAAGGAGGGGTGTCAATTGCAATCATCCCAAATATGACATTAATTCCTATCAGAACTCGGCTCTAATTGATGTTGAACCCAAGGGTCCCCCCTCCACTTGGACAAACAAGCAAAAAACGCAACAATAATCCACAACATGGAACCTAGAATAGTGATGCAAAGAAAAACGCAATAAATAAGCTAGTAACCTACTGTTACAATACACAGCATTCCATTAAATGTTCACAGAAAAAAAAGATATAGTAGAATAATAATGAACAAGTATAGTAGATAGGCACATAAGAAACAAAAGACTGAGAATGAAAATTCCCGTGATCAGAGACTAAAGGAGTACATCCTATGATTCTGATTATCGAAAATCAACTATACTGTTATCGATCTAGGGCAAGCCAATAGAACTAGCACTAGTCAACTCAAGTGGTGTTGAGTCTAGCTAAGCCAATGCACAGATGGTGTGGAGCAGAGCGCAATGTGGAAGCATTGTTGGTGCTCAACTATGGAGAGGTGTGTGCAGCAACCTCTCTGCCTACACTAGAGGCAATATATCCAAGACCAATGTTTCATGGTCCCATCTCCACCTAAAGGCAATTTAGGATGCCTTGGCCATCATAGCCCATTTCCTTAGTAGCTTGAAACCAATGTCTCTAGAATATTTTGAAAACAAGCAACTAAGTAAAGCTCCACAGACCCAATTTGGACTCTGACTCTGCAACTCACCAAAACTCAGCAAATTAAAAAAATACTTAAATTCCTTAAAAAAACAGAAGTTTCAAGCAAAATGCAGTTACAGAACATATGAAATGAGTCTGTAGTACATTGGGGAAGTGTTTTCTATTAGATTTGAATAAGAACACAGTACCATATCACATCAACATGCGAATACATTAACCAATAACATGACATGAATCTCATAACGATTGAAAACATCATAAAGAATTACAATTCCATGCAAGTTAAAACTATTTATTATTTTCTCTTCCCTGTATACATCCTAGTGATGGATGGCATCCTAGTCCTTGCAGTTGGTTGCAGTTCCACCTTCAAACTAAAAGGTTATGACTTCTCAAGCTCAACATCATCATCAGTGACAATGTCATCCAATCCAACACTTCCCACTTCTGCTTCTGATGCA
The DNA here is from genome assembly GCA_027924645.1 of Cunninghamia lanceolata. NCBI lineage: Eukaryota > Viridiplantae > Streptophyta > Pinopsida > Cupressales > Cupressaceae > Cunninghamia > Cunninghamia lanceolata. The sequence continues at coordinate 9,554,802 of BSBN01000209.1, forward strand.
CCCTCCTCTACTTATCTTTCAAAATCAGCAATCTCATGGGGTCCGTCCTCATCCTGTGCAGTCCAGTCACTATATAGATCAATGTCATCCAAGTCAATCACCTCGTGACTATTTGAGCCCTCAACCTTTTTGAGTGAAGGCAAAAGTTGTATTGCATGAAGACAAAATCATTTAAGTGCTTTCATGTCAACCTGTTGTGTTTCTTCGTGTGAATAGAGCATCAAATAAGGTCCTATTGTTCTCACATCTAGAGGTGCTACAAGGTTGGGACAAAATTCAGTGGGCTAGCTTTTGAAGATTTGTGCTTTCTCCACCCCAATCCTCCCACCAAACAGCTGCAAAGAAGGTACTCACAAGTTTCTAATTAAGCAATACTTGCACACATCAACAATTTGAAGTGAAGTGAATATTGAGATTTTTTGTTCCCTGATGCTTGGGTGGTTCTCCCTCGAATAGCTAGTGGCTAAGAGAAGAGCCTCTTGTATGGTTAAAATCTTATAATTTTTTTGTAGAATATAAAAGACATAACAAACAACACAAAATATATTTGTGGGCCAAGATGCCCTAATATCCATTATCCTCAAAAATAGAATAAACCTTAGAGGTAGGGCAACACCATACAATACTTATGGATGAAGCCACTCTACAATATATCTCCATCTTGAGAACCCAACTAAATACAATACTCTTAACATCTCCTTACAATGATATTCACCTCCTATACATACCTCCTAAGAATATAATAGAGGTACAACACTAATCCCAACATAGGCTAACTCATTACCCAATATAACTAACTAAAGGGATGTCTCTCATTTGTCTAAGACAACTCGTTCCATTTCTTCCCAAAAAAAGTTTAAAATACTTAGAGACTTGCACCACTCCTGCACTTCATCAACAAGATACAACCAAAGTGTTTTATCCCAAATCCTACTTTCATAATGGTTTTTTGATATTGTAACCACCATTCTCTAGCATCATTGCTCCCATCAAACTTAGGTGTCTTCATGAAAACTAGGGTTTCAATAAAACTTAGTTTCAATTGATGACGTGATCTACCATAAATTTGAAAATAAATTATGTAGAAAGGTAGATCTAACATTTGAATTACCAAAAAACAACATTCAATTTGCTTACTTAAATTGCATGATATACCAATGGTGTGGAAAAGATATACCAATGGTGAAGGAAAGATATCAGCCAAAGGCTAATGCACTAATGATTATAATGAAGTACAAAAAGAAATAGAAACTTCAACTTTCAAAGGAACCACAACATTAGTTCCAAATTAATCACTGACAACATGTTGGTTAAAATTACAATTAAATAAAGGTTTTGTTTCTTTTACATCAACATCACAACTAGATATGACTTTGTTAGTGGAAATGTCAATGAGTCCATATGCCTTAAAATGTTCACTATATCCAACAAAGAAATATTTGAGGCTCTTAAAATCTAGTTTAGTCCTTTTGTCATCAAGGAGCATAACATATGCAACTAGCCAAAAACACAAAAAGTGTTACCTTTGGTCTAAGCCTAGACCCAAATTCTTTAGGTGTGACATCTTGCAAGTCTTTACACAAACTTTTGTTTAAGAGATATACCACCATGTTCACTACTTCACCCCAGTATCTATACAACACGCCTTTGTTGTGCATCATGCACCAAGCCATCTCCATGATAGTTTTGTTTCTCCTCTCACCTACCCCATTCTACTAAGGGATGTATGTAGATGTCAATTGTCTCTAAATATCTTCCTTCTCACAATAATCTTTGAACTACTTGAAAATGAACTTGCCCCCATTATTGGGACCTCAATGTCTTGATCCCCCTACCTTTCTAATTTTCAATGAATGCTTTGAACTTGACAATGGGTCCAAATCAATCAGTCTTCTTCTTCAAAAAGAATACCCACACTTTCTTGGAAAAATTGTCAATCAACAATATCAAATACCTTGTACCTAGGATTGTTGATAATTTATAGAATGGCTCACAAAGATTTGCATAAATGAAATCTAAATCCTCATTTCATGCCCCTTCAATCGAAAACAACTTTTGTTTCTACTTACTAGCCACACAACCTGTACATATATCATGCTTCAATAGATGGCAATTCATGAACCAAGCTAGTTCTAGTCAATTTGGCTAAATACTAAAGTTGAGATGCCCCTCTCTTATGCCGCAAAATGTTAAATGAAAAATTAGAAATTATATATTAATGTCCACAGATGACCAAAATTAGGTCAATGGGACTCAAGAAAACAGTAGTATACAATAGAGTTCTAAGAAGAGAAACCTAGAAAAGTCTCACCAAGCAGAAGAACAAAATAAAAGATACCAAACAATAGGGTACCACCAAAACAAGTGGTCAAGAATTAGGTACAAATAGCTAAGAAAGGGGAACAAGAAGCCCGAAGAGCAAAGAGCAGCCACAAAGAAAAACTGAAGAGCATCAAGTATCACTGCCTAGACTAGAAATGGTGAAGTCGCTAGTGCCATCGTCGATCAATGTGAAGGGACCGATACAAGATCTAATAATGCTCATCGGGGAGTGCTGAGGGCCAAGAGGGGTACTCCCACTAGGATCACACCTAACATCCAAGGCCAAAGTAACCCCTATAGTAGTGAAAAAGCTCGTAATATGCATTTGTCCCTATGAATAGAGAGGTGGCCGGAGAGGAGTAGATATATGTCGACGAGAGGAAGGTAGGGTGCGTTGTCGGGAAGAAACAGGACCAAGACGCTGAGGGGCAACATGTTGAGGAAGAAGCTATGAAGGACGTCTCACAGGTCTATCTACATCTATGAGAGAAGTAGGAGTATCCAAAGGCTGTTTAGGGCTACCAATCTCCTAGATGTGCTGAAAGGAGGTGATCAACCTGGGGACCCTAGAATCCTGAGAAACCACATGTGAGGATCTATGTGGAAAGGTGATAGCCTCCCGAAGATAAAGAGCCAAACAACGTTGGTCTAAATATTTAAAGAAAGTAGAGAGATTGTTGTCTGAGTCCCGATAAAGGCAGTAATATCTCCCTCAGATCTCATAATAAATGGGGCATCTGAAGATGAAATACTCCTTGGTCTCAACCTCCTAGAGGGAGCAAACACAACAGACCAAATCAAGGCGAGGAATATGGTGATCTATTTCAACCTGTAGTTGATGGGAGCACACCCTCATTTGGCCAAGGGGAAACCTCAAGCCATGTGACCAATGACGCTAGAGATAGTGAGGGCGGAAAAGCATACCATCTTCGACTTGTAGGAAATGCTAAGCATAAAAAGCAAGCTTAGAGCTAAGAGGCACAAGAGGGGAGGTCCAAGTGACTTGGACATACTACTTCTAAATGTCCCTTCTAGTAGCTTTGGTGATGGTCTCCTTCGAAGGAAGGAGTCGAGGAGGAGCGTCCAAGGAATACATGAAAGGAGGTAGTCTATCAACAGAGATGCCAATAGAAAGGAGCGAGCTAGCCTCAGAGTACAAACAATGATGGCACCGAACTAGACCCTATGAGACAACCTTCTCAAAAGAACGAAGAGCCAAATACGAATATCTATCATGACCAAAAGCGGAATCACCCATGGATTTGAGTTTGTGTATGTAGAGAGTAAGCCAATAGTCTTGAGACACAAAGGTTGGGCAGCAAACTTTGCCTAGCTAACACTTTGAGGAACAGTACGCTTGCACCTGATAAGACGCTAGAGCATGAGAGTTTGGAGTTGGACCCTCTCAATACAGGCCAATCAACAGATCCCAAGCTAGGCCCCAAACCTCCAAGCCGTACAAAACTGTGGGCTTGATGATGGTATCAAAAAGACGTATCTTTTAAGGGATATCCTGGAAATGGATCTGGAAACACTGGACGTTCCAAGAGAGAGAGAGAGACATATCCCTTGCAAAGACGTGAATGTGAGGCAAGCTTCATGTTGAATGAGGGGCCAAAAAATTGGACCCCAAGTATGTGTAAGTGGATGTGATCTCCAAGGCTGCCCCCTAATAAAAGAACTAGAATCTGGAAAGAAGACGTTTGGAGATATTGAAAATCATGACCTTAGTTTTATTGAGGTTGACCACAAGTTGGTGGAGATCACAAAAATAAGCAAGGGCATCAATTTGTCGTTGTAAACCTTCAACAGAGTGAGAGGAAAGCAACATCATCAGCAAAAAGTATAATGGCAATAACCACCTCATATAAAATGCAACCATCACCCGAGTGAGTGTGTTGTCGAAGAAATACCTCCAACTCATCAATGTAGATGTTAAAGATCGGTTAGATCGGTTAGAGGACACCCTTCTTTGACCCCAATGGTACTCTTGATAAAGTCGGAGAAACCATGAGAAGTAGGACACTGCCCAATAATTGTCTCATAAAGCCTCCAAGCAGTGGTAATGGGAGAATCAAAAATGCCAATATCACACATCCATTGGAAAAGCAGGTGCCTCGGTACTGAGTCAAAGGCCTTCTTGACATCTATGAAACAACAAAAGATTGTGGAAGATCAATGGCGAGCCTCCTCAATAATAGCCCAAATTATGCAGATCTGGTTAATGGTTTGAAAATCTCCCTTGAAACTGGGCTGCCCACAAGCACAAAGATTACCTCTCTCCAAGAACTCGGAAAACTGCATATCCAACACTGTGGCATAAAGTTTGACAAAAGTATGCCCAATCATGATAGTCTTGTAGTTTCCAAGGTTAGAGAGATCCCTAAACTTATGAATAGAATGAATTATATGCTGAGACCAAGACTTAGGAAAGCCTAAACAAATAACCTCATTGAAAAGCTTTGCCAAAAGTGAAGCCAAGGAATCTACATCATATTTGATAAATTCAACTTGGAGGCCTTCAAAGTCAACTGCTCAGCTAGTACATAACTTCATAATAGCCCTCTTGACATTACCTATGGTGAAAATGGTGGAAGTAGGTGGTGAAGTGGGGACCACGACAGCAAATTGATTGGGCACATTGTAAAGAGAGCTAGCATAGGAAACTAACGTTGTGGGGCTAATGTCAAGTTATACCTGCAAGTTTCCTTGGGAGAAGAGTGTGCCAAAAGTGTTTTGGGGAATGCTGAAGATCAACAAGGAGGGCAAGTCGCCGAGAAGCAAGAAATTCCCGCTTCTTGCAACGAAGAAGACAATAGTGATCCCTTACAGATGGAGGGCACAAAGGATCATGAGATAGCAAAAACCGGACCCTATGATGGAGAGATTCGCATTCATCGTCAAACCACCAATTCATAGGGCAGGATCCGTGGAGGCGAGGAGGCGGGGGAAGATGTAAAGTGTAGGGAAAAGATTCAAGGGCAGCATCCCAAAGGGCTTGATGAAGTCAGTCATACATGGAGTCAATGGTAGGAAGAGGGAGGGAGTAGAAATCTATCGCGAGAAGGGAGAGATAGGCCGAATAATCAAGGGTATAGTCATCAATAAAATGGATAGTGGGATTCCTAGTGATAGGGGACAAGATGGGAGAGGGTGTGTGTAAGGAGTGAGAATTAGAAAAAAGGATGAAGGCCATCACAACATGATAGGCAAGTGGGAGCCAAGGAGAAATAAAGAAACCGTGGATGTGGTATGAGGGACCTACAAGTGAGAACATAATCCATGACACTCACACCACCACCATGAGGAAAGCAAGTGGATCTATCAAACTCAGGGAAGCAAGAAAGGTCGTTGAGAATATGGAAGCTCTGAGATTCCCCTAATCGAAGAAGATGTCTCCCGTAGGTTATGATAGCAATATCCCCATCAACAAAAACTCTCTATAAACCAAACTCCTCAAGGTCCATCTCATCCTCTGCAAAATCATGAATGGGGGTGTTTGTAGGGTCCCCGTGCGGGAATTAAAGTAGCCCAAAAGAATGATATCACCAACTATGGAGTATTTGGAAATCTCTAGATAGAGGTCCAGGTAGGGATCCCCGTCAATGTGAATGACAAAAAAAGAGGCAGGGGGGAAGTAACAAACTGCAATGAAGACATCCCAAATGGGAAGAGGTCCCTTGTGAATCTAGAGCCACATGTATCTGGAGTAGACATCGAAGCGACCAATGAAACTCTAGGTCTAAGGTTATTCCAGATGAGGCAGGCCACCCCTCCAAAACCATGAACACCACCAGACCTACGAGTCTCATGACGGAAGGACGAGATCCAAAAATAGCCAATAACAAGAGGGAGAGCCCCGCTCAGGGCTCTCGTGAGTCTCAATGAGGAAGCTGAGATCGTGGGACGCAATCACATCATGAAAAAAAATTGGAGAGGACCAAATAAAAGCATTATAGTTCCAACAAGTAAAGGAGATGCCATCACCACCCACTGAGAATGTTGACGGTCTAGAGTGTGACCACCCAGAGGGAGGGGAGTCACAAATGATGGCTCAACATTTAGTATAACAGCCCACTTGTTCCCTTTCCTAGCAGCTACAACTTGGGCACGGGCTTTCTAAAGTTCCTCTACCTGGTGCCTCATAAGATCCGCATCTAAATATATCTTTTGAGGAAGGAGAAGACATTTCTCTTTGCTCTAAGATCTTGTAGATGGTCTACAGCTGTTTGAAATTGGATGACAAAAGTGTTGTCCGGAAGTGCCCAAGCCTTGTGGAGAGAGATATCCTTCAAATCTAAGGATTTGTGCAAGAATGCATGACCAATCTATAAAGGATCGATGGGCTTAGGTAGGCCACAAACACAAAGATTCAATGCCTAAGCTTGTCACACCCTTTCTTCATCGAATTTGGCTTGAACAGCCATCTCAACAACAGGGGGTGCCTTCTTTCATGCTGGGTGATGATCTCTGACTATTTATTCTGAATTTCGAAAACGACATCATTAAGTTTTTGTAAATAACGAGACTCACTGGTAGCTTGAGCCTATTCAAGATGGGTGATTTGAACCTGCCAATTGATCATGATATCATATTTTTCTTGTAGTTGCTTCTGAAACAGTGATATCAACTCTCTGAGTTCATTGCCAAGGCTAAGGCTAACATATTTATTGTGTGGGTACAGTGCTTGTAGGCAAGGTGTTATAATTTCCAACTCCATACACACAGAAATCATGCATAGCTTCCTGTTGTGCACCAAAACCCTTGTTACAAACCAGCACACCCAAAAAAGTGTGCTGATTTTCAACCAAAGTAATAATTGTCTTCCATACCTAATGCATGCAAATTAACTATGATAAGATATACAAACCACCTTGCTTAATGCCTAGGTCAACCATTTTGTCCTATTTGATGCCAATTACAATACACTTCTTTCTACTAAAATTCACAACAATGTTAGGAGATTTTATAAACTAACTAACAAACAATAGATTTTTGTTCATGTTTGGAACAAATCTAACATCCCTGCCTATCAATTTTATTGCATCTCTTAGAACAATCCAATCCTCTCTTACATGAGTTCTACCATTACCCAAAGAAATAAATTTGTAAAACTAGAATCAACTGTAAATTTTATATACAAGTCTTTGTAGCAGGTAAAATGATGTGATGCAACAAACCCAAAGAACCAACAACCAATTGCATCATAGTTATCTCAGGAAGACACCATAAAGGCACACTCTTCCTCCCAAAGTCTTGCTCCACCTCAACTACCACATTAGCCTAGGCCCGCAACTTCTTATGGGATAGATCATATTGTCATTTCTGGCATTCTATTTTGATATACCTAAACTTTTGACAATAATATAACTTGACTTTGTGTTTGGAATATAAATCAGAAGTAGAAATTTTCTTACACTTTGCACTTATACTATGTAGCAACAACACTCTCATATTGTGTAGAACTAGACTCTGTTAGCAATAAATAACCCCAAGTCATTATATTGTTGGTTGTGAAGGTGGTTGGGTGGTTAGTAACTCGCAGGAAGTTTCGAGAGATTACAATATTTTTATTATATATTCCTTTATTGCATAATCAAAATGATATGTTGCTGATTTTATTGAAGAATTCTATTTGTTTGGTTTATCAAGTGGTATCATAGCCAACAACCATGGGAATAAAAGGAATGTGAAGGATTCCATGCATTTCCCTTTCCAAATTGTCAACATCACAATCCTAACTGCATTTCCTTTGTAAGATACCCAACTAATTCTACCAAAATTTTTTCTTACTTAAACAATTTTACTTGCTATTAATTCATCAACTACTGCAACAATACAAAGATATACATCAAAGACAACTACTTGAATGAGAGTTGGGTACTTGTCTAGTTACTTGATTCAATCAACTTGCAATGTCTTATTACATGGATAATGCTTCCAATAGCATGAAGTACAACTCATTCAAATGGAAATACAAAGGAAAGGCCTTGAAGCCTTGATGTCTACAATGATTTCTTTACTTGATCAACTCAATGATGTTAACTGAATGTCAACACCCCACAATATCACAAGGGAGCATCACCTTGCTTGTTGAGGGAGCATCACCCCAACACTGGAAACTCGCAGGCCTCAAGATTACAAGCTCAACAGCTTTGCAGAGAGAATTTTGTCAAAATGAACAGATACCAAATGAATGAGAGAGCTCCTCCTTTTATAGGCCTTCCAAAGGCAATGAAGGCACGTTCTTCAATGCACAAAGAGGAACCAAGGCACGTTTTGCAAGAAGCATATCCATAGAGAATATTCCATCTAACAACTCAATCTGAGGTGGCAACCTTACCCAATGCAGTGGAACGGATCCTAATGTCATCCTGTCGACCAATGAGAGCTCAGGTGCTTGAAGTTGCTACAGCTTATTCTAGGCGCCCAATTGAAGTAATTTGATCATGAACTTGCGCTCAACTGAGGACTAGGTGCCAACAGGAGGTGATGTAACTAGGGAATGATCCCTTGTGTTGTCTTCACATTTCGAAGGAAGTCTACTAGCTCCAATGCTAAGTCAATCTACTTGAGGCGCATATTTAGTGCTCCAGAGACTTGGTATTATGCCTAACACCTTTGTGATGATATTTTACTCTATTCAAGACTTTCAAACACTTGTTTGTAGACCTTTTGATGCTTCTTTATCCAAGCGCCCATATCCAGAGTATTTAAAACCTTGTTTTAGTCCTCATCTTCACTTGGGCGCATTTGTGGGTAGAAAAAGTCTAGATTGGCGCCTTAGGTGTTGCAATGGAGAATTTGCGCCTTGGGTGTTTGATGATTTATCTTACCAAGTCTTCATGTGTTTGTATCCTTGAGAGTAGCAATGCAACATACCTTGTTGAGCGCCCTGATTAGAATGTCCAAACTCACTTCCCTAACTTCATTCTTCATCTAGGCGCACATTTGGAGAATTCGACATTGGATTTGCGCCTAGTGTGTGACTTAACCAATTCTACTCATTATTTGCAAAGTCTGAGGTTTCTGAAAGTGATAGCATCTTCCTCAATGCTAGCGCCTTGATCTTGAAGGATGTTTTGATACTCATTTTCTCTTTAGGCGCATATTTGAGGAGTTTTTGACCAAAGGTGCGCCTCATCCATGATCTTGTCTTCTTTAATGATTCCACTTGAGTGGATGTCTTCTAAACTTCATCTTTAACCTTTGGTGATGCACTCTTACCCTTCCAATGACTTTTCTTGCTAAGGCGCACTTCTAGGAATTGATCTTAGGCGCACTTCTGAGTCTGTGTAGGAGGAAACTAGCGCCTTGAATTGGATTCGCCTTCATACATGTGGCGCTCACACTTGGAGTCTTTGTGATCAAACAAAACATTTATCTTACCAAGCGCCCTGGCTTTTGAGGAGTTTGGAGATCATTTACCCCCTTAGGCGCATCTTCAAGGTCATGGAGTCATGTTTTGGCGCCTTGATGTTCTTGGGCGCACTTGGAGTGTTGCAGAGTGTCACATTGGCGCCTAGGGTCATATCTTCTTGACAAGGCAATATACTTTGATGAGAAACCTTCAACTCAATATCTATCATCATCCATGATAGACTCTCAGAAGGATGTTTATTGACTCAATGTGCGCCTAACAACCAAGACATGATCATTTCATCTTTCTACTTAATCTTCATTGAGGATGAGACTCACTTGATCTACTTGGAGGAGCCCTGTGCTTGTTTGGAATGCAATCTTGATGCTCAGAGTCTAGGCGCACTTTTGGGAATTCTGATGTAGAATGTGCGCCTAGGCTATACTTAGCCATTTTCCCTTGACACTTCCAATGCATTATGGTTCTAGAAGTTGATATCTCCTTCTCCAAAGGTAGCGCCACCCTTCTGGAGACATTGAAACCCTTGTTCCAAGCTAGGCGCACATCTAGACTTGTCAGAGTGACATTTGCGCCTAGGCATGAAAACCTCATTATATCTTACTCAAGTTCATCTCTGATCTAGGTGCTTGGTTGGAAGAACCCATCCAGGTGGAGCGCCTTCTGTTTGAATCCTCATCTTCACTGCCAGAAGTGACTCTTGAAGCTAGGCGCCAGAAGGGAGGAGTTCTGCCAAAATGGGCGCCTTGCTCATGACTTAGTGGATTCTGACTCAAAACTCCCTGATTCTACCTGCAAAATAACACCCAGAGTTAGTCAAAACCCAGTTCATTCCCTTATCATTCAGAATTAGCCTCCGGGAATGAGGATTAGGCTAATCCATTATACACTTGATGATCAAGCCGGAAACGGGGACATGACATCCTTCCATTTGAGTTTGCATCCATTCACTGTGAGAAGTTCCCTCTGAAGCACTCTACCCAGGATTTTCTTTTAATGTGTGCCTGATCAAAATTTAACACTTGTGGGAGGGGCAGGTGGTTGAACATACAGCCTATGTCCATAAGAATTTGTTGACGAAATGTGATTTTTATTCAACTACCAGCAACAAGAGATCAAATAGTATGACAAAATTATTATATGAAGCACAAATTGTTTCTAATTCTTGATTCCTGTATACATGTCATGATCAACAACACTAGAAATCAAGCTTGCTGATTTTTATGCTTTGATCCATGCAAATTTAGTGAGCTTATCCATCTACTGATTAATTGTTTTGGAATTGCAGCAACCAAATGCATATGTCCAAAATACCTGGATGAAGTAAAAATCCTAGCACATTGTTTTACTTGTGTTGCATTGCTTCTTCTCAAGTACGTATTGCACAAGGAGTTCCAAGCCTTAAAAGCAACACTCCTTTTATTCAGTGTGTCCTATAAAGTAATGTATCAATAAAAAGGAACAAAGCAATGCAATAACTTGCCCCTGATCCGTAAAAGGGGGTCCTTGAAAGAGTTTAAAAGTGTCATTCCTCTATGATTCGCAGTGAACATGATTTTGTGACATTCCAAGTGGACTGTAAAGTTTCGTCAGATTTAGAGGTTAAGATTGCAAAAGACGGTCAGATGGTTATGAGACATCTTAGTTCCAGCTTTGGCAATTGAAAAATCTTGAAGAAAGGAGGTTTATTGTGCTATGTGATGAATTTGCTAGTTGCCACAAGCAGCGAAATTGAAACCACCACACCAATTGTGAAATTGTCGAAGCAATTTCAAAACTACCAACGCAAATTTGAAATTGCCTCTCTGAAGAAAGTGGCAGTTTCACACATTTAAAAAGACATACTTTGGCATTCCAGATTCCTCAATTCAACCATTTCTTTCGACTGTTAGGTATCTGATTCAAGTTATGCAAATCTATTTAGCTATTTCAAGTGGAAAGAAGCAGGGGAGCAAGAGTATAGACATGTTTTGACCATTGGAGGAGGATAATTGGCATCCAAAGGCCATTGGAGGTCCATGGAAGAACCAAAACACATGAAGTTCCCAGAAGGTCCTATGAGATCCCAAGAGTAGATCGGGAATGGCCCAAGAGCCCCACAGAAGTTGGATTCCATTGTAGACCCATGTAAAGGCCAAATTGTAAGGATTGCGTAGTTTTAGATCTTCTGAATATGTTCATATATTGTTGTATAAATGTGTTGAACAATTGGGAGTGGCTTATTGACATTTTCTGGAAACTAGACTTAGTTGGGACTCCATCGAGTAAAAACACCAAGGGGTACAAGTTGATAGACTAGTAAATTTTAATCCCTACAAATCAGAAAAAATTACAGAATTTGTATTATTGAACTTGACAGAACCATAGTATCTGAAACTAGAAAAGATTCTCAAAATAGCAATCTATCTCATCTGGTTGTTAAACTTGGCTTATGACCACTCATTTTTCATGGAATGAAATATCTGAGTGTTTCTATGTGCTCGCTTTTTGAGTTCAATGCTTGTAAAAGCATGTTTTGGGCTATTATGCATCTTTTGCGTGTATGTTAAAAAGTTGTTTGAATAATTGAGATAAAAGATTGTACCGTATTCTTCTGAAGACACAAGGGTGTAAACACTTATAAATTGACTTGTTTGAATGTGGTCCAAGTGCAAAGACCCATCAAACTGTAATGTTCTACCCAAAAAAAATTTCAGATTTTTACCAACATAATCAGCAGCATTAGCACATGAGTTTGCAAATCAAGCAATACCTCCACACCTTCTAATCACCAAGTTCACAAGATGGGCGAGGTGAGAGCATACAAGTGCTTCAGCCTAACAAGAATGAAGCTTTGCAATGAAAATGAGTACAACTTCCCCTTATTCAGCGAGCATCCACTTATTCAGTAGGAGAATGAACAAGAACAAGGCACTTCCGCTTATTCAACGGGAAGCCAACAAAAGAATCACTTATTTGGTGGGGTAAGCAAATAAAATCAAAAACTTGTTATCCACACTGGTGGTGTAATGTCCCCTTTTTGGCACATAGATTGTTGTGTGCATTATGCTTGTTCCTAGTCTCTTGGAGGCTATCCGGCATGTTGGGAGAACTCCAATGTTCTTGGAGTGGTTGTGGTTCAGTCTGCAGAACATTTAAATGGTTTTCCTTCTAGGAATGACTAATTTTCTACGGCATTGAGTTCAGTGGATGTCCAAGGTTACAGTGATGGTTTCTGAAGTTTGATCGAGTTCACGAATTGCTCTCCAAGATTCTTGGAGGAGCCGTCTATTTTTGGAAAGTCACCCGGAAGGCATCGTTTCACATCCCAAACCTTACAGAGCATATTGGTTCAGTTTATTTGGCAATTAAATGAAGTTTTAGATTTTCCGCAAAAAGAGATATTTAATGAGCTATTTTAATTATTATTTTCACTTAAGCTCTCAAGAGTGAAAATAATTAAAGGGTACCTAAGTGTTATAGCTCATTGGAAAGGTAATTAAGTGTTTTAAATGTTAGACACTTAAAAAGAGAGCTTCACACATGATATATTATTATTATTTCAAAAAAGGTCTTTTGAGAGAAGAAATATGAAGAGTTAAAAAGAAATTAATATTATATTCCTCCCAAAAAGTTATAAAAAGGGGATGAGAGCTCATTTGAAGGGTTATGGTTTTGGGAATTTGATTGTTTTGCAGATGGATTGAACCTGTGAGTTCTCCCATATTCTCTTGAGGACGAAAACCCTCTTGTAGAATTGAGTGTGATTTCATTCAAGAATCACCATTGTGCTAAAGGTGGATGTTTGGAGCAAGCTCATACAGAGTTTGCCATTGAGCTTTCAAAGAAGTGTGGTATTTGATTTGATGATTGGTCATTTGTAGTTTTGATATTGTTTTGGGTTGATTTATTTTGGATACTGATGAGCCTATGGGTTTATGAAGTTTACACATTTTCCTTGGCTGGAGTACTACCAAGCCATACCTGAGCAACCCTGGGCGTGGAGTATGTGTTAAGAGTGGATAAGTTTCATTGCAGATTTTTGTGTGGTAATATGCTTCTAGTTTGGACGCCTTCAATCATCCAGTTTTTGATGAAATTTAATGCAGTTTCAAATTTTTATGGCAGGTCGTGCCTTGTAAGCCTGGCCATACCATGCATGAGAATGTGTCTTTGCATATATGCATGAAATGCTCTATGGAATAGTCATTCTGGTTTTCTGCGCTCAAAATCTAATCAAGATATCTATTCATTGTTATCAGTTGTGTGATGTTCTCTTTATATTGTGACTGTACCCTCAGGAGGGCCGTACAAGATGTATGAGATATTTCTTGTTGATCGAATATTCTTTAGCAGCAGGGTTTTGATATCTATGGCTATGGTTTCTGGTTGGAGTGATTCCTCAGGATTATTTATGGGGTTTAGAGTGCTTTTCTGATCTTCATCACTTGTTGTACTCTTCCAGGCAGCAAGGGTCTGATTTACATCAGTCTGTAGCAGCACTGGGGTGGAGTGAGGAGTCCAAGGAGAAATCCTTTATGATGTGTTGAGGGAAGTGTTAGGTTTGAGCTATCTTTATTAAGTGGGAAGTATCCCCATGAGAGTGAATGTGGGTGATGGGAGTTGGAGTCCATATGCAGAGATTATTCATGACTGTCATAGACAGTTCCAGACCCATGATCAGCTTCATCACTAAATAATAAACCTTAAACTAAACTCTCTCTATTGTAGTTTATAGTCATAGTGATCCTATTACCTGATTTGCATGCTTCCTTCATTATTTATTGGAATTTCCTAAGCTCGAGTTATTGCACCTATAGCTTGGGCGCAAAGTCAAGATTTCTGATTTAGTGGCAGCTGTGACTTCATCATATCATGAAAATGATTATTCAGTATTGCAGATTATGTATCTTAATGAAATACATTTATTCCTTGGGGTATTTTATCACAGATTAATCCTTGTGGGGGGGGGGCGGGGGGGCAGGGGGCAACATCATCTTTCATAATAATATTTCTTTAGTGTTGCAAAAAGAACACTTGTAACCCCTGGATGGTTCAACCACCAGTGACGAGAAAATTGTAATGTTTAATCTTTCTCTATCCACCACTGAATAAGTGGAGTATTCCCACTAAACAAGTGGATGAACATTGTATATCTATCTTTACTCACCCACTGAATAAGTGGAGTATTCCCACTGAACAAGTGGATGAACACTGTATATCTATCTTTAATCACCCACTGAATAAGTGGAGTATTCCACTGCATAAATGGATGCCTGTTGGCAAGCAGATGCCTGCTATTTAGCGGATGATTGTATTCAGTTTCATTTGCAAAGCATTGTTTTGTAAACCAAAGCATTGTATGCTCTCACCTCGCCCATTCTGGGAACTTGGTGATCAGAATGTGTGGACGTATTCTAGTTGGTTCCAACATTGTGCTAACCCTGTTGTGATAGTGCTTGAAAATTGGGAAAAAAAATTGGGGTAGCATATTACAATGGTATCAGAGCTGGTGATATTGCCAACCTGTTTGGGTTGCTACTCATTCCTTGTAGATATTCAAGAGTGGGTCAAATTTTCAGCCTTACATGTGGGTGACCAGCACTTGCATGTGTGTTCAGAGATTTGGCAACTGAAAGAAGTTGTTCAATGAATGTGAGATCATGGCATCTCTCATGAGGAGAAGAATTGAGACAGATGTCTTGGTTGATTCTCTTATACAAGGTCAGGCTGAATTAGAAAGAACAATTCAAGAGGAGTTGGATCGAAGGAAGTATGATCGAGAGGCCACAAAGATTATTGATAAGTACCAAGGACTACCAGATGACTTTAAGCATCAAATTTCTTGGGATGCTTTCTTGGAAATAATCGAGGGGGATCCTAACAAAAAGGGCCTTATAGAATACATTCGAAGGACGAGGAAGGAAGAGGAGAAGAAGAAAATGTCTTTATAGAAGCCCAAGTTACCTACTCTAATGGCAAGGACCAAGAACTATTCCAAGACATCACCTTCCAGTCAACAAAACAAGAACTCTCTCATTTCGAGAAAAAAAAAGGACAACAAGAATGAACTCAAGAGAAGAAATCTTTATTTCCTATGCAAGGATTCTTGGGAGCCTAACCACCAATGCAAGAACAAAGAAGATGAACCGGTAACCTTCACCACATGTTCTTTCCTTCAGGATGTTGTGGAATCCAAAAAAGGACAAGATAAAGTCCTGAAAGCTGAAAAAAATAAGTCTGAGCCTCTGTATGATGAAGACAAGGTCACAAATCAAGAGGCATGCATATTGGAGCTAGCTGATTTGGGGAAGACTACAACAGAAATCAGTGAAACTGAGCTTTGCTTTGAAGAAGTTAATGAGCCAAAAGTGTGGGACTTTGCAAGTCCTTCATTTGATGAAGACCCTAGAGATGCCACTATTTTTGAGAATGAGTTGAAAATGATTGATAGATTGCTAGAAGGTGACTTTGCAAGCGAGCCTAAGAGCATTGAAGTAGAGTGTCCTGATGAAGACATGGGAAAAGGTGAAATTACAAAGGTTAAAAAAGTTGATGCTACTGAAGTATTCACATCAGCACCAAATGGGGAGCATCTTCAACATTCTAGTGATCGTAGATTTGATTATAAGTGGGAATTTCCCATGCAAGGTGAAGAACAGTCCGACTCTTCAATGGTTCCAGATGAAGAATATGTTGATGAAGACTTTAAATCAGCCATTGGTGATGAATTTGATGCTGCCATATCATTTGATCAAAGTGACGAAGAAGATTCATTTCCTATGCAAAAAGAAGAAACAATTGTATTTTCAGAAGAATCAGTTGAAGAGCATGATGAAGGGGAGCTTGTTGAAAGCTTTGGATCAACCTCCATTGTTGATGCAACATTGAATTTCAAGAATCAGTTGTTGGCACTGAAGATAAGGTTGTACAATCCTTAACTCACTTGGATAGCATACATAAGTTTGTTGAAGATCACATTTGGAGGGCACAAGTTGAAAGGAGACAAATGGGCATGGAAAAAGAATCTCCACTTGAAGATTGGTGTGTAGTCAGGAAGACATTAGAAACATTGAAATCAGATTATTTGAACCTACTTATTGATAGAGATCATGTCCTTGAGATTGCTGGTCGAATCTGTGATGCATTGAAGGGAAGAGAGGCTAAAGTTGATAGGCTTACATCTAAGCTTAAATCAACAATAAGTTCTTTAGAGAGTTCCCAAATGGCTCTCTTAGAAGTTGAAAATTAGCTTGATGATGTTCATCAATTAAGGGAGCAAGATAGAGTTGCTAGAGTAGATGAAATCAAGTTGGTGACTGAAGAGCTTGATTTGCTCCAAGAAGGTTTTGACTTAGGACAACCTCCTAAGTATGCAGATGCAAAGTTGGAGCAATATGAAGATTTATCTGATCATGGGGGAGAAAGCAACTTCCAATCATTTGATAATTCTCCTTTTACAATGGAAGTTGAGTTAACTCAAGACAATCCACTTCTCATGTTGAATGATGAAGACATAATTGGAGTTAGCAACATGGAGGATAGTAACAGGATATGGGATACGAGTGAAGAGCACTCATGGAATGTTACTTTGCACAAAAACTTCACCAACTAGAAGTTATCATCAATTGTTGAAGTTTGGCATAAGGTTCAGGTATGCAATGATTTAAGTTCAATGATGGCTTACTTTCATAATAGAGTTTATCCTCAGGGTTCTGTGGAGGATAGTGGTGTTGGTAAGAATGTCTCATGGATGATTTTGGAGTCAAATTTCAGTCATGAAGCTGCTGTCCTTCATCCAATCAGCCATCATAAGTGTTCATTTGCATACATATTGATGAACTGGAGAGAAATTTTGGTTATGACTTTGATATATTTTGGTTGTAGATGGCCTAAATCTCGTCATTTTCAGAAGATTTCGGTTTTATGGTGGCTTTCTCATTATAAAATTACAGAAATCAGATTTTCAGAAGATTATTTCAGAATTTTGCAGCCATGTGATTGGTCTTTTTGTTGTTTTTAGCTCTTTGTGGGAAGGTGACAGAAGAGTTCAGCTGAAAAGGACAAATGTTTCAGCTAATATTGCTCTTTTGGATTGTGAAAATCTCGTGATTCATGGCTGTTTAGAATTACTTTCACCTTGTGTTCAAGCTGATTTATATTCTTCCTTGGAGGAACATTTCAGATTTTGGTTCCCAGTTGAAATTTTAGGTTTGATAAATTGTATTGATGATTTGTTGAAGGATGCTAACTCTTGCACTCTCAGGGTTAGTGATGTTGCAGATGTTTGGGATCCAAAAGGATGTGTGTTTGGAAGAATGTTTCAGAGGCTTATACAAAGTGTCAGCTGTGCAGTTACCAGATATATCAGAGTGGCGCAGCAGAAGTGGTGTGGAGCATTCTTGAGATTGATTTGGGATCCAAGTATATTATTGCTAATCATGCAAATATCTCTGTTGGATAGCATGTATTGCTTGAGGACAAGCAATCTTGAGCGGTGAGGACTGTAAAGTCCCTTTTTTGGCGCATAGATTGTTGTGCGCATTATGCTTGTTCCTAGTCTCTTGGAGGCTATCCGGCATGTTGAGAGAACTCCAATGTTCTTGGAGTGGTCGTGGTTCAGTCTGCAAAACAGTTAAATGGTTTTCCTTATGGGAATGGACTAATTTTCTACGGCATTGAGCTCAGTGGATGTCCAGGGTTACAGTGATGATTTCTGAAGTTTGATCGGGTTCACAAATTGCTCTCCAAGATTCTTGGAAGAGCCATCTATTTTTGGAAAGTCACCCGGAAGGCATCGTTTCACATCCCAAACCTTACAGAGCATATTGGTTCACTTTATTAGGCAGTTAGATGAAGTTTGGGATTTTCCGCAAAAAGAGATTTAATGAGATATTTTAATTATTATTTTCACTTAACCTCCTAAGGGTGAAAATAATTAAAGGGTACCTAAGTGTTATAACTGATTGGAAAGGTAATTAAGTGTTTTAAAGACACTTAAAAAGGGAGCCTCACACATGATATATTATTATTATTTCAAAAAAAATCTTTTTTAGAGAAGAAATATGGAGTTAAAAAGAAATTAATATTATATTCCTCTAAAAAGTTATAAAAAGGGGATGAGAGCTCATTTAAAGGGTTATGCTTTTGAGAATCTGATTGTTTTGCAGATGGATTGAACCTGTGAGTTCTTCCATATTCTCTTGAGAACGAAAACCCTCTTGTAGAATTGAGTGTGATTTCATTCAGGAATCACCATTGTGCTGAAGGTGGATGTTTGGAGCAAGCTCATACAGAGTTTGCCATTGAGCTTTCAAGGAAGTGTGGTATTTGATTTGATGATTGGTCATTTGTAGTTTTGATATTGTTTTGGGTTGATTTATTTTGGATATTGATGAGCCTATGGGTTTATGAAGTTTACACATTTTCTTTGGCTGGAGTACTACCAGGCCATACCTAAGCAACCTTGGGCATAGAGTTTGTGTTAAGAATGGTTAAGTTTCATTGCAGATTTTTGTATGGTAATATGCTTCTAGTTTGGGCGCCTTCAATCATCCAATTTTTGATGAAATTTAATGCAGTTTCAAATTTTTATGGTAGGCCGTACCTTGTAAGCTTGGTCGTACCATGCATGAGATTATTAATGTGTCTTTGCATATATGCATGAAATGCTCTATGGAATAGTCATTTTGGTCTTCAACGCTCAAAATCTAATCAAGATATCTATTCATTGTTATCAGTTGTGTGATGTTCTCTTTATATTGTGATTGTACCCTCATGAGGGCCGTACAGGATGTATGAGATATTTCTTGTTCATTGAATATTCTTTAGCAATAGGGTTTTGATATATGTGGCTATGATTTCAGGTTGGAGTGATTCCTCAGGATTATTTATGGGGTTTAGAGTGCTTTTCTGATCTACATCACTTGTTGTACTCTTCCAGGCCGTACTAGCAAGGGTCTAATTTACATCAGTCTGTAGCAGCACTGGGGTGGAGTGAGGAGTCCAAGGAGAAATCCTTTATGATGTGTTGAGGGAAGTGTTAGGTTTGAGATATCTTTATCAAGTGGAAGTATCCCCATGAGAGTGAATGTGGGTGATGGGAGTTGGTGTCCATATGCAGAGATTATTCATGACTGTCATAGACAGTTCCAGACCCATGATCAGCTTCATCATTAATTAATAAACCTTAAACTAAACTCTCTCTATTGTGGTTTATAGTCATAGTGATCCTATTACCTGATTTGCATGCTTCCTTCATTATTTATTGGAATTTCCTAAGCTCAAGTTATTGCACCTATAGCTTGGTTGCAAAGTCAAGATTTCCGATTTAGGGGCAGCTGTGACTTCATCATATCATGAAAATGATTATTCAGTATTGCAGATTGTGTATCTTGATGAAATACATTTATTCCTTAGGGTATTTTATCATAGATGGGGGGGGCACAACATCTTTCATAATATATTTCTTTAATGTTGCAAAAAAAAACACTTGTAACCCCTGGATGGTTCAACCGCCAGTGAGGAGAGAATTGTAATGTTTAATCTTTCTCTATCCATCGACTGAAAAAATGTATTCCCATTGAACAAGTGGATGAACATTGTATATCTATCTTTACTCACCCATTGAATAAGTGGAGTATTCCCACTGCATAAGTGGATGCCTGCTGGCAAGCAAATGCCTGCTATTCAGTGGATGATTGTATTCAGTTTCATTTGCAAAGCATTGTTTTGTAAACCGAAGCACTGTATGCTCTCACCTCGCCCGTTCTGGGAACTTGGTGATCAGAAAGTGTGGAGGTATTCTAGTTGGTTGCAACATTGTGCTAACCCTGTTGTGATAGTGATTGAAAATTGGAAAAAAAAAATTGGTGTAGCATATTACAGGCGGTCATACCATCTAGGGGTTACATATAATGTTTGCAACACAATTATATGATTACAATGAAAGGTATAGGCTGCAAACTCATACAATAACCCTGATTTCCATTTGTGTGAACTGCTGCAACAAATTAGTTCTTAGAAATCATGTGAATGATGAAGGAACAACACAAACTATCTGTGCAAATGGAATACCAAATTATACCAGACATGGACATATGAAAGAACACTGATTGAAGCCCCTTCTATTACTGTTGTGGTATGTTGCAGGTCTGAAATTATTATAACAGCAGTGTATAAACTCATCAATACCCCCAGATCGTGGCTTTCTCCACCACCAAACTCCTAGCAGAGTCTTCTACTATCCTAGGCGCCTCCAATACAAGTGACAAAGATCCCTCAAACTAGGCGTTTTCTTCCTTGCATTCACACGCCCCTTTCTAAGCTTGTACGGCCTGCCAGCAGGGTGCACAACCTGCTAAAAGAACATCACAGCAGCAGCAAATCTCATCAAAATGGCTGAAATGTGGGCGCCCAAACATGATGATAATAATCCACATCAATAAACTTTGAAAGATCACAAAATGATGCTCAGAAATCCCACGCCCTAGTTGCACAGGTACGGCTAAGGAGAGCAAGCCTGCATCATTCTCATCTGGAGACTCCAAAAATAATCCATCAATCTCCTAAAACAATCCAAAAACTCAACAAAAAGAGTAACAATAACTCAAAATACATCGAACTCCTTTTCAGCTTCAATGATGATTCCTATATGAAACCACACCCACTCTACAAGAGGGTTTTTGTCCTCAAGAGTTAATGAAAGAACTCGCAAGTTCAATCCAGTAGCATAACAATATCGAATCAATAGCATAATCCAAACAATGAGCTCTCATCCTCCTTATAAAAGCACTTTGTAAGTTACAAAAGAAAAGAACTATTTCTTGGAAATAATAATCTTTTCCTTCAACTTAATTATTTCTCTTTTCCCAACTTGAGCACTCATTTTTAAGTGCCTAAATAATTAGAATATCTTTTCCTTCTCCAATGAGCTATAACACTTATGCACTTTTAATTATTTCCATCCTTTTAAGATAAAAGTGCAAATAATAATCAAATAGCTCATTAAAACACCCAACTTTACGAAAAATTCCAAACATCATCAAACTGCAAAATAAACTATACCAACGTACTCCAAGAAGTTTGGGATGAAGAATGATGCCATCCGGGTGACTTTCTAAAAATATACTTCTCCAAGACATTTGGAGAGCAATACGAGAAGCCGAAAAAACTTCTGAAAGCATCACTGTACTCCAGAACACCAACTGAGCTCAATGCCATATAAAAGAATCCACTCCAAGAAGGGAATGCTAATTTATAATTAATATTACACTAAGTTGCTAATACTTATTCCAAATCTTAGGCAACCTTAGTGAAATATTAATTAAATTGCCAGATAATAGTCCCAAGCTACAGAAAGCATAGAGATGCACTGATCGAACAACTCTGACCATATCAAAGTGTAGTAGAAGACTTGGGACAAAAATCTGAGGTCGTCAGATGACTGTCTAAAAATAGCATGTTTCTCCAAGAAGGTTGGAGAGCACCTAAGAAGTCGGAACTGAATTCTGAAAACATCTATGAACTCCAAATGACTAGCCGAACTTAACACCATGAACAACTACTTTACAAAACTGAGCCACAGCCACTCCAAGAACATTGGAGTTCTCCCAAACATGACGAATGGCCGCCGGAAGACTAGGAACAAGCATAATGCGCACAAAAGGTCAATGCACCAAAAAAGGGGCATTACACAAACCAAGTATTTTGTCTACTTAACATTTTCAGTATTACCCAACTTAGAGTTTGTAGTGTCTGTGATTGTGTGATTTCTCGTTGTTTTGCATTTCCTCACTTACAAACATGTCCACAATATATTCTAATGGCATATTATCACTTCAAATCAATATGAGAAATAAGGAGGCAGAATTAATCTTAAATGTTGGCAACAAAACAAGCCTTCTTTCATGTAGTTTTGCAAGCTACATTCACTCTTACACCTGAAGATTGATTATTTGCAAACACAGTTACATGATCAGAATATTAAGCATACTGATGTATCATCCCCCAGCACTGCAAGAAGAAGAACACACGTGTGAAGAAGAATGTTATTGAGTCATCAAAACTTGCGTTGAAACCCAATGAGACAAAATGTGTATATGTCCAATAAAAAGAAGAATGGTGTGTCACAAACTATATCTAACTCTATTGCTCTTCCCTCAAAACCCACTGTGCAGGTATGGGAATCACAAAAAACAAATAGGAGTCGCTGATTTGGCCTCAAGTATAAAGGTTTTGTGGGGTGTTATGTTCCTGAATATTCAAAACTCATTAAGTTCATATCAGGCGGTACCCTCGACCAGTGTCGAATTGTGTCTTCACCATTTGTGACAATGAAGTCAAAACCCCTAAGTTGTCTGCAATCCAACCTAAGTTGTGTTCTCATTGTGATCATAAAGGACGTATCAACTACTTGTGGTCATAAAGGACATGTCAATGTTGCGGTCATACCTATTCTGTCAAATATTTTTATCAGTGTTGTATATCAGATTCTCATGTATTGTCTATTGCTAATCCCTTGTTTAAGCATGTTGTTAGGGATGTTACTAATGTGACAGAACAATACCTTGTACCTAATGTGGTATACTGTGGTGGTTTGTGCTCTACTTCAGGATGATGTGTGTTGGGGATTCACTTGTCATAGATTCCCTTGTTCATCCAGTCATGTATGTTAGACATGGTGAGTCAGAGACTCGGAGGTTGATGCATCTGATAAGACATTGTATGATTTTTGAGATCAGGGTGATGCTGATGTGTGCATGAGGTTGGTGATTTGTGACAAAGCCTCTCGTTGATCAGAGTTGTGAACTATTTTGTGTGCATGCTTGTTTCATTAAGTTGAAAACCCAAAAGGGCAACTTAATTGAAATGTTCTCATTAAGTTGAAATCCCAAAAGGGTGGCTTTATGGAAACTCATGGTGAAAACATGCAAAGGCATCGCTAAGTTTTTTGTGCACTTATAATCACTCTTGCTTCTTCAAAGATTTGTTCAAATACTTCCCAATTAGGGAGGTCCATGCAGAGTTCTTTACTCTTTCCTCCACAAGAGGGGACCGTTGTTGGCATTCTCCTCTCTCATCTGCCAAGGGGGAATATTATGTATCCAACGCTTGAGTAGAAAAGTACAGTTGTGTTTCACATGCTTAAGCAGAGATGTAGAGATGATTGTGTGTGTCAGATAAAGATGCAGAGATGATGCATTGTGTTGTACTGCAAAGTTGTGCTACCAAATCTATGTACAAATTGCTGCATTTTGATTCATTTTGCCTAATGATTGTTTGTTAGAGATATTCCTAATCATCTTGTTGGTTCTTCCAAGTGTGCTTATTTGTTCTTCAAAATGTGCCTGTTTAGACAGAGCGTGTCTGTTTAGACAATTTTATGGATGATTCACTAGTTGCAGATCATTTGTTGACACAAATGCCAGCTTGTTGTAGCTTATGTTGGTAATCAAACATTCATGGTTGGAGGTCAGTTAGTGATTGTGTACCTATTCCTCTAAATTGACGATGTGGTGATATTGATTTTGTACCTGAGTTGCAGATGCATCTGATGATGCACCTATTGATGGTTCTTTGTGTTGCACCTGATGTGTGCTTGTGACCACACTTGAGCAGTGTTGTTGCAGTTGATATTGCTGCTATGAACATTCAGCATGATGACTGATTTATAGATTTCAGATCACAAGGGGTTGCCCTAGAGATGATTAGCAGGAGACTACTCACACAGGCCACGTTGAGGATTAGCCCTTTTAACAGTTTGCTGACTGTTGCAGTTGTCCCAGAGGAGAGATAGTTGAAGACTACTAGTAGGGACTACTATTTATTGTGACATCAGTTGCAGCTTCTATGGAGTGATAGCAATTAATTGTGAGTAGATGGTACCTTTATGATTGATTGCTTCATGAGTAGGATCAGTCAATTGGGTATCTTGAGGATGAGATAATATTAGGTATCACGATTCCAGACACAAATTCCAGTGATTCTGGACACAGATTCCAGATATTGAGTGAGTGAGCACCAAGGAGTGATCACAGATGATCAGTACCTCAAAATTGGGGGAGTGATATCATATAAGAAAAGATATGATATGATATCCACATCTTTATCTTTTATTCGAATGTGTTAATTATAGTCAATTACGATGATGGAGAGTGACAGATCATTTGATTTTGGTTACATCAACATGAGATTGAGATTGTAGTCTTTTGGGTTTGCATTCTTTTGCAGCCATTTTAGAGAGTTTTGATTGGCCATGCACAAAAGTTGGTTCATAATTCACTTGAGTTTTGGCACATTTTTTTCTACCATAGGTGCAGTTTTTTATGTGTTGACATGTGCCTTCATTTGGAGTTTGAGAGCTTTGTATGGTAGGACTTTGATAGGTCCACAAATGTGTTAGTGTAAAATTGTGTGTAGCATCTATTTCTTGAGTTTCAGATTACTTATGAGAGTTAGCTTGAGTTGTCCATTCTTTTGCTCTCTTGACATGTGACTGATTGGGACACATTATGAGTTGGTGTGATTCCTTACAGGGTTGGGCATGGAATGTATGCAGTGATTTCCACCATATTTTGCAGCTTTAAGAGTTTGAGCTCCCTGTCTGCATCATGACAGGCAGAGAGTGAAAGCTCAGTTCTTAGGATCATTATTTGTTGGTTGGGAGCGTGGTTGGGTGGTTGGTAACTCTCGGGAAGTTTTGGGAGATTACAGTATTTGTATTATATATTCCTTTATTGCATAATCAAAATGATATGCGGAGTATTTTATTCAAGAATCCTATTTGTTCTGTTTATTAGACTCGGCCATTTGCATTTGTCTCCATCCTTTTTGTAACAAACATGAACTGAAACCTTACTGAGACTCATTGTGAGCTCACCCATATTGGAATTATTTTGCAGGTGACCATGGTGCTCGAGATACCAAAATAAAGGTTCTTTATTCTGCTGGAAGGACTTACCATAGTATACAAAATAGAGATAAAGAATGCTCATTTCTGGCTGCAAGGTAGAGACAACCTGAATAAGGAGGAGCTGAATATGCTTAAGGACTACATGGAAAAGCATAACATCCCAAGACCAAAGAAGAGGGTTAAAACAGTGGCAACTGTAAGAAACAGGTACGAACCAGTGGTCAAAGACAGACCCAGCAGACAAAGCAGATCCTCCTATTGGCATATATCCGAGTGATCAGTTTGAACATAGCAGCAACCAGAGGTGTTGCTGGGAGCAGTAATTGGTTGGGCTTTTACCATGATACATGATGTTTTGATTACTATATTTTGATGTAATAACTAATAAGTATAACTGCTACTTGATATTTCGGGTATTTACTATTTTTGGGATGTAATTAGTGTAGTTTGAGGACTTTAGTCCGTAGACTGTTGGAGTTGCTGCTCCTTATATCGTATCTCCTCTTTTGTGTATACGATATCTAATATTAAAAAACAAACATGAACTGACTTTTTCAAAGGTGGAGGGGAGTCTGACACTTTGCCAACAAATGCAATTACTCCATAAAAGTTTCAAATGACAGTAGTAGACGATTGATGACCGAAGAAACCATAGCATCTTCATCTACTGGGTTGTTGATAGTAGAGAGTTGATCTCTTAGGTCTTTCATCCTAAGTAGACACTCCAACAGTGACATACTCACTCAACTTTTGTGGAAAACAACAAATTTTTCAAGTACAAAACTCTTAACTTTTTCTAAAGTTTTATATTCATTATTCCAACTCTCCCAAAGATCACCAGCAGAAGTGGCATTCTGCACTTCTGAGATCAAGTCAACAGAAACAGAATTTTTTAGCAAGGAGGCTTTTTTTATTATAGTTATCAAAATCTGCAAGATTTTTCTGGGATTTGTTTTTAGGACTATTCTATCACAATTCCTATACTCGATAATAGTAAGTACTTTGTGACTCCCAACATTAAAGTTTTAGCCTGCCCATTTTTGGGGTTTAGGCAAAATGCAATTTTGAATATTGGCCATGACTATGCAACCTACAGTTTACAAAGAAAACTTTCAGACCTTGAGAAATAATTGCAGACTAATGTAGGACTTTTTTGGTTTCCCGAAAAATAACACAAAATTTGTATTTTTGCAAAAAAACAATTGCAAAGAATTTGAAAAAAATTCGGTACCCAGAAAAACATACTGTGTTTGCAAACACCGACTATATATGGCTTCGTGCTTCTACCTTGACTAAATTAATCAAGCACTTTTTTGCCTTGATTGTAATTATCAGGCACTAGGGTTTTTGCCTTCCCCCTGACAACAGTCGGTATTTACAGCAGTCTGTCAACCCCCCTTCAATCAGCCCCCTGCAAGTCTGCCCAAATAGTTAGAGTCTGCCCTTGGCCTGCAAGTCAGCTCAAAACAGAACAGGGACAAACAGAAGTCAGTCGATCCTTTAAACAGCCACAAACAGCAGTCAGTCAGCCCTTGATAGCAATATTGAGCCTCCTTTTGACAACGATTTACAGCAATTTTTTTTCCACAACAGCAGTTTAATTCTTTCGGGCAACAAAATGAATGCACAGCAAGTTTGAATCATATTTCTCCTTTCTCCGCACAGCTATTCTGAATCAGATTTCACCTTTCTCCACACAGTGGATTTCTTCTCCTTCCAAATGGTTTGGATTAGTGTACCTCTCCTAGGGCTTCCTCCCTTTGAATATCGTACCCTCTCCTAGGGCATCCTTGCTCTAATACCAAATATTGGAAAAATGAATGCATGGAGCTTGAAAGAATTGAATGGCACTCACTTCAATGAGTGTATGATTGTATTTATTATCGTACGGAGAAGTTATATCGGTGGTTGTAACTTACATTGTGAGCTACTTTTTAGATTAACTAATGTGGCATCATTACATCATTAACATTAGTAATAAATGACCCCTGTTAAAGGGGTAATTGATAAGACAATGGGTCGCAGCAATCAGATTTGGCTGAAACCTCCTAAGAGCTGTTTTAAGATTAATTTTGATGGTGTCTAGCATGGCAACCCAGGCCAGAAGAGGCTGGCTGTGTTCTGCACAATGACAGGGGGCAGTTTGTTAAAGCAGTATCCTCCTTTTGGGGGTCCAAGGCTCATAACGAGGCTCAGTGGCTGGCAATGGTTGGAGGCCTCAGGTTGGCAAGGTCCCTTGATTGCAGGAAGCTTATTGTTGACAATGATTCTTTGGTGGTTGTTGCTTGTCTCTCTAAGATGTTTGCTTGATGTTATAAGTATAAGTCACTTCTCGAGGAGACTTTGGCTTTGAGTAATCAGTTTGAAGAGATCTTTTCCATTCATTGTTATTGCCAATGTAATAAGGTGGCAGATTTTTTGGCCAATTTTGGGATTGGGCTGGATCCCCTCTCTGAGGAAGTCAGCAATCGTTTAGAGGCTTGGGTTGGCCTCAAAACAATAATTTTGAGCAATTGCCCGGCTTGAATGGGAGTGGATGGATGGGCATTGTTTCTTTTAATATTTAGTAAATCTTAAAAATTTTAAAAAGATTGAGCCTTCGTTGATGTCATTTGCTGCCCAGGCTGGTGGTTTAATGATGAGGGATGGCATGGCAATCTCCACACGTGTTTGGGCAATTTTCCATCCTTTCTCTCACATTCTAAGATGTGCTGCCCTGCTCCCGTTTCTCTCAATTTGAGCACTGAGTTTTTTTTGCTCTCTGTTCTTTCCTGCGGAACTGGTTGGAGAAGGATGGCAAGGCACCAGTCAGGGTAACGCACGAGGGATCATTTTTCAGCAGAACTATGTCTGACAGATGGTTGAAGATTTTTTTTTTAAAACCTAATGCTTAAGATGGTTGGGGTGGTTTTCGGGTCTGATGGTATAAATAATACTGGCTCTATTCATTCGCACACCTCCATTGCAGTGAACTTTACTTCAAAATTGGAAGCTTTGGTGCCTGAGTTGGCCATTCGTGAGTGGATAGTCTCCATCGTGCTTCCTGGTTCAGTGGCAATTGGGTTTACAGTGGAAGGGGAAAGCTCACCTAGGACAGCATCGATTCCTCATGCACATTGAATCCATGATGAAATTTCTATCCTGGGGGATGAAATTTGTATCCTGGGGGATGAAATTCAAATGGTTTATCAACAAAAGAAAGAGTTGGTTGAGTTTTGTTCTGACTTGGCTCTGGTGGTGAAAATATTAGGGGTTACCCACAAAGGTGGAAAATTTGGCTTCTGCAAGTCATTTTTCCTTACCCTCTCTCTCAAGCAAAGTGTTGTACGGGTCTGAGAAAAGTCAAGATCATCCTGAGGGTATTGTTTCATCTTCATGAAGCCGGCATTGTTCTGAATTCTCTGGCTTGTGGGAGTGGTGAAGCTAAGGGTGTGGAGTTTGTGCAAGATGGTGGGGCCAGTGTTGCTGGGAGTCATGATGTGCTATGTGGTCATCAAGCTGACAAGACCCTGCTTTGTATTCACTCGAGCTTGCTTTTTTGTGTGTTTTTATTTTTTCCTGCTGACTAGTTTATTGCAGCCTCTGTGTGGTTTTAGGTGTTTTTTTTGTATGTCTTTGGGCTTGTTAGATTTAGCCTCTTCGGTCCAGCCTTGGAAATGCCTTTTTGTTTGTAACATGTTGTTTCATAGCTTTGCTTGGGCAAGGGCCCCAATAGAACCCTCATTAATCTATCAAAAAAACATAAGCAATAAATGTTGTGTACAAAGTGTAATCAAACATTATGTCTAGCATTATATCCTATGTTCCACGGGGATGCATCCCCTGCCCTGAGACCGCCGTCCCCGTCCCCCCTCCCCAAAATCAAACATACATTTTATAATGTTTAGAGAAAAAAACTCACAACTGGCAATGAAATATTGCCGTTACACTGCTGTCATGATTAAATTGCTGTTATACTGCTGTCACGATTAAATTTTATTGGTGTTATACTGCTGTCATGATTAAAGTTACTGCCATTATATTGCTATCATGACTAATTTTATTGCTGTTATGCTGTTGTTAATATTTATTTTGCTCTCTCTCTCTCTCTCTCTCTCTCTATATATATATATATATATATTATATTTTATATTGCCTTCCCCCCGCCGTCCCCAGAAAATGGTCCTCAGACTGCCATCCCCAAAACGCGTCCCCGTCCCCAAAACACCGTGGAACATAGATTATATCATATCTAATAATGTGTCATTTAATGAAGGATTGCCCATTCCACATGAAGAACGATGGTACACAGTTCCTAGTATCACTAAGAACACCAATTCCAAACTCAGAGAAGATCAAGATTACTGATTACCTTTATAAAACTAAAGGCCTCCTTCGAATCACTATAGCACCTTTACAAACACCGCCAATTGCCCATATGACCACATGCTTGCCTCAATTTAGATAAAAGTGAGTAGGAGGGGTGGAGAATTGAAACCATGAGGATTGAACCCATGACCTCCTCCCTTCAAATAGACCTACTGTGCTAGGGCTAGCCACCTTGACCAAGGCACAACACCCTAGGGTTTTCATGATGGAGCACAACCTTTATGGATTTCAACAATCAACCCTAGGACGGCTACAACCTTTGCCCATACCTGATCAAACATGGGAGGAACTGTCTATGGATTTCATCACAAGATTGCCAAAGTCAAAAAGACTTGAATGTAATTATAGTGGTTGGCGATGAATCACCAAATACAAAAACTTTTGTAAGTTGCCTCATTCATTTAAGGCTAGTACAGCAACAAAGGCATTCATGGAGAATCCATAAGGAACCCATATTCATCAGTAAATTTTGGAAAGAGCTTAATGTGGCATTGGGCACTCAATTCACACAGTATTGCTTTATCACCCCAATCAGGTGGGTAGATATGAGTGATCAACAAATGCTTAGAAGGATATCATTGTTGCTTTAATTTGGACAAACAAGCTATGTGGTAAGTGGTTACCCTTAGCTGAATAGCAACATAATATTACATTTCACATGTCTTCCAAGATGACATTTGAAGCACTCTACAACTATCCTCCACCATCAGTCAAATCCTACATTCAGGGGCATTCCAAGGCGAAAGTGATGGAAGAGCATGTCCAACAACAGCAAACTTTCCTCAGCATCTTAAGAACAATTTAGCCATGGCACAAAACTGAATGAAATATTTAGACCAGCAAAAGATTAAGAGATATTTTAAATTGAGATACTGGATCTTCTTGCAACTACAGCCCTTCAAGCAACTATCTCTCCAGCAACAAGAAGGAAATAAGATGGCACCAAAATTCTACAGGCCCTGTAAGGTGCTCCATAAGATTGTTATTGTGCTTTACAAGTTGAAGATACCTCCCTCTTCAAGAGTACATTTTGTCTTCCATGTTTATAGAAAATAGTTGATAATAGGATTTTGGTGCAAACAAAGCTTCTAGAGTTGGATTAGGGAGGAAAGGAGATCTTGGAAGTAGAGGACGTTTTGGAGTAGTAGATGAAGCAGTCGCACAAGAAGGAAATCACACAGTGTCTTATCAAACGGAATAATTTGCCATCAGAAGACAAGCACTTTCTGCAAGAACACCCACATTTGACCAGTGTTTACGACAAATTTTCAAAGGGGGCCATGTTACAACCCTAGTTCTTTGCATGTTATTATTCCTATTGAGTTATAAAACAACCGACACATGATGCACATAACCGTTGACCAAGTCATAACTTATTTCCAGATTTATACTTTCTAGGTAGTGGGCCTCATTGGGGCTTTGGGATTTACCCAACCTTATGTCAGCTACACATAAAATCTAGGTATTCATTTAGTAGGCATCAAGTTGTATGTACTATGATATACTCTTACTAAAATACATTTGGGAGGGCAAACCCGTGAAGTGGCTCTGCTTTTCTTTCAATACTTCAGCATTTGTCATCTGCTTATATCTATTTAAGATTTGAGATCCATGCAATTCATTTGTTTCACTGCTATATGAAGATCTGTTATGTCATTTCTGCTATGATATATTGTTTGTTGCTATTACAAACGTTATACGCAATTTTTAGGTTCTGCTATGTTCTACCATTGATACTGACAGAATCAGTTAGTATTTCTATAACTTCTGCACTTGCGCAGTTATTAAATATTGTAAGTTCATTCAAAAAAAAAAACACTCATTTCTCAAAGCAACTTCAACTTGTTTAATCTGACTAGTATAAGTTATTGGGAGAGGAATTATTGGTTTGATATATGGTCTAGGAAGCAGTTCAATGTTCATATATCTAAATCTATGAAAAACAATTGGTTGCTTTTTAGTTTAATGTTTAGACATCTAAACATATAGAAAAAAATTGGTTACTTTTCTCTATTGAAGTTGTATAGCATTAAAGAGACATGAAAATTTTTTAAGGTGAAGTGGTTCAATGACTTCAATTTGGAAGTCATTTTTTATTTGGTTGTGGGCCTTGTGGCACAGGAACCTTTCAAGTTGTAGGTTGATGAAGATAATATAACGAGGCTCCTGGATACAGGGTAATATTTAAAATGCTCAATGGCACAAAGGCTAACAGCAGGTTATAGACGACAGAACAGATTGCTAATGGGAGTCAAGTGACAATTGGACATTGGGTGCTTCTGTGCAATATGATACAAACAGCTAGATTTTACAAGTTTCTCCTTGAGCATCTCTCAGGGGAGGGTCAATTCAGACCAAGGGGCCTTCTCTCCTATTTTTGGGTGGAGATCCTCCACTCTTTTCTGATTATGTAACATGTTTCTAGCTTTCTTGCAAGCTTAGTGTATCTCTACTTTGTAATGTTTATGAGATTTCTATATCTTTAGACTTTGGAAAGTGTACTCTTGTTTTGCAGCATGGTAAGAAGACAGTTATAACTTTGGGCTGCAGTTGAAGACAGTGCTAAGGGGGACTCAAGATTGAGAAGCGATTAATGTGAACCAAGTGCATGAGGCTAAGGATGTGGATCAAGTGACTTATGACTATTTGGAGGGTAGGTTTTTAAGACTCTAAGATAGTTACAATTTAGTTTTTGATCATATCAGTTTTGTATAAACTGTTTTGCGTTGTCTCATTTGCGGCTACTAGGTATCCCATTTTTGGATGTAGTATCATATTTCCACATCACTCTTTTAAACAGACATTAACATCCCAGCGTGGATACCTCTTTGCTGATTTTTCAGGTGTAAATATTGCAAAATATGAGTGGAGGCTAAGAATGGAAAGATTTCTAGTAAACTAAATGCGTCTTTAAGTAACTCTGATAATAAAATCAAGAAAGATTATATACAATTAATTGAAACTTTAAAATGCAATATGGTGCAACATACTAAAGGTGTCAAAATATAAAAAGATTAAAGCAATAAAGCTTCAAAGTCAAAGGAGAAACAGGATTACAATCCCTGTCAAGTTGTTGCTGAGTCGTAGAAACCATTTCTTATCCAGGAAAAAAATCTAAAGTTTCTAGCATATTTTGTATTTCTTGCAAACTCATTGTGATCTCGTACTTGTGATAGAAGTGCCCATGATCATAAACCGAAAATCAACTAAAGATCCTTAACCCTTACTAATAAGTGCAGATACCACTTCAAAAACTCAAAACTGCTAAGCTTTTGTAATTAATTTACAGTACGATTTTCACCTTAAACAATCTAATAACCTCAGAATTACATTTGCCAATATATGCACTCAACAGTTTAGTAAACCTAAATTACCTCCCAACCCATCTTAACTTTTAAGCCAAC
The DNA here is from genome assembly GCA_027924645.1 of Cunninghamia lanceolata. Lineage (NCBI taxonomy): Eukaryota > Viridiplantae > Streptophyta > Pinopsida > Cupressales > Cupressaceae > Cunninghamia > Cunninghamia lanceolata. The sequence goes on from BSBN01000209.1 coordinate 9,588,166, forward strand.
TATAATCTTTTCGCCAACTCAACCCTTAAAAAATTTAGGTATATAATTCCTCCCCAAACTTCGTTCCCCTGAAGATAAGCGAGGTAGCTCGCTCTAAAAATCTGACAAAAGTTTGATACCTTCTCCAAATTCATCCCCTAAAAAAACTTCGAAAGCTCAAAATCTATGCAAATTGCATACCAGCATTTACACCCAGCAAGGAATACTATCATTCCTTACCACTTCAGAAGTCTCAAACACTTGTTATGTAAAGAATCGAGCTAGGCATCTAGTTTTCAGTTAAGCATTGTGATTATTCACACAATCCCTTCCCCATAGAAGAAGACTCCACAACATAAACTGAGAATAAACCCTTAATCTCCATATTCACCATCTTCATTGGTCCAAAAAAAAAAAAGTAATTCAAACAAATGGAATTGTATTCTGTGAACCAACTATTTTATGAAAATCATATGAAACATTACCGATGTACTAAATTGTGATGGAAGACAATACTAAAAGATTGTTTTTGAAGGCAGGCATTGTGGCAATACTCAAGATATTCATCAAAGAACTGGTGATCGCAATTAAATCCGGTTAAAATTTTCACAATATCCTATTTAAACTATAAAAAATATTATATAAGTACACGTTCAAGTTGGAATTTTGCTAAAAGCGGGAAAAAAAAAACTGCATTGCAAAAAAACGGAGGCACCTGAAAGTGATGTAGGGCAGCTGCAGGAGCTGCATAAGCCCTTAATTGCAAGTATGGAGAAGAGATTTGATAAAGGCCTAGGGGAATGAAGATCGCTTACGTCCACTTCAATAGAAAGCGCAACTTATTGAGAGGGTCTTTCTTGTCTTTAGTTTCAAACGAGTATTTTTGAGGGTTCCTTTGGGTGACTTAAGTCACATTGGTGATGTTGTATGGTTGTGAGGTATGGGCTAATGCAATGTCGAGTTTGAAAGGCAAAGAAATACAAAATATTCAAAAGCATCTAATCACAAACAATTTCAGAATTAAGACTTCAATTCTCTATGAAATATCTTTGTTAAGATAGGAACTTTTTCTTTAAAGGCAACCATTGTGACTAGGTTATTATGTTACTTGAGAAAAACTGAAAATATGAAGATCAACAGGTGGCCTAGAGCTACAAGGAATGAATGAATGAATGAATGAAGGCTTTTAATAACGTCCACGAGGCCAGATAGCCTATGGGACCACAGAAACCAAAACACGCTGCAAAGAGAGCCAAAACCGCAGGAGGGCCACAATCCTCAAAAGGCAAATCACTCACACAGCCCCTAACTGAACTCTTTTGCTTTTTGGATCTTATATCTTCTGCTATGTATCTTGATCAAATACACCGCGAGTTTAGCTAACCTCTCTTCTTAAACAAGTTGGTCAAGGAGTCAACATTCAAAATATCCCTGTAATTGACCCTAATATCCTTGTAGGCTGGGCACTCCGTGATGTAGTGCCATTCCGTCTCCACTAAATCCAGATTGCATAAACAGCAGATTCTCTCCCCCCACTCTTCTTTAGGCCTCGACCACCTTCCAGTTTCACATCTAAGTTGGTGCGAACTAGTTCTTAGTTGTGCTATTAACATTTTCGCTTTCCATTTTATGTCTGCTCCTAAGTAGCTTTTTTGCGTGTGGTCCCATGAGGGATTGAGATGTGTTATGTAATATTGTCTTTTCCTTCCTACTTGCTTTGTCCACATGCTTACTTTGACTTTTTCTTGCACATATTTTTTGATATCCCCTTTTGTATTTGGGCATTCTTTTATGCTAATACCCCACTTATTCATCCACCTGTCATTATGTTTCATCCATGTACTCTTCCTTCTTTCTAACTTCTCCTCCCCTGCCATTTTGGGCCATCAGGATGCCTCCATGTTCTCAAGCCTCTTTAAATAACTTAACACCCGAATCAATGCTGATGTCTCCATAGGAAAGGCGCCGGCCTCAGCTAGTGCAATCTCATAAGGGACCGATGCTTTAATTCTGAGGCTACTTGTGATTAGATGCTTTTGTAGCCTCTCTATTTGTCTCCACTTCATCTCTGAAGTGTTACCACCCCAAACCTCGCAACCATAGAGCACCACCGGCACCACTAGCAGCCCGAAAAGAGTTCTCTTAGTTTTCCAATCCCACAATTCGGCCCTTCTGCACCAGTTTTGCAAGGAGAATAGAGCTTTCCAGCCCCCTTGTATCCTTTTAGCTCTACATGTCTCCTAGCTGAGTTTATTATGGAAATCTAGGCCAAGATATTTGTATTCATTGACAACCTATAGGGGGCTACCATCAAAGACAAACTCCATCGAAACCTTCTTTGTTTTCAAGGTAAAGATCATGATCTTAGTTTTACTGGTGTTCACTTGCATCCCAACCTCTTGGCAAAATGACTCTAGAGCTTTCAAGTGTTCCTTCAAGTCGTGTGTTGTTTTTGCCATTAGAATAAGATCATCTGCATATAAAAGTAGCTTTATAACATAGCTTGCCAAGTAAACACCTCCCCCACCAAACTTGTCTATCCACTCCTCTAATTGTCAATGTACAGACCAAACAGGGTAGGAGATAACAGACAGCCCTATTTTACCCCAATGTCACTCCCGAAGCATTCTGATAATCCCTGTTTGGTTCTAATTTTAGCATGCACTTGATCATACAACCTATGAATAGCAGCCCTGTATTTTTCTGGAATTCCTAGCTCTTCCATTTTGCTCCATAATTTGCTTCTAGGAACCGTGTCGAACGCCTTCTTAAAGTCGACAAAACAACATAAGACCTCTTCCCCTTGCTTATCCCAAACCTTTTCAATCAAGTGTCTAAGGGTAATACGGTGATCAATTGTAGAGTGTTTTGGCCTAAAACCTGCTTGTCCTTTCGCTCTCTTTCCCTCTTTTTCTACCCACATACTGATACAGCATTCAACCATACTCCCAAAGAGTTTGCCAAAAAGAGGATTGATCATTATAGTGCGGTAGTTTGAAGGGTTATTGACATCTCCACTTTTGAGCAGAGGAATGACGACACTGGTAGTCCAGTTTGTAGGGAAACCATTCCTGATGACCCCATTAAATATCCTTTTGATGTGCGGTGTCAGAACTTCCAGGCCTCATTTTATGTATTCTGCTTGTAAACCATCTATGTCATGCGCTTTACCCACCGCTAGCTTTTTAATTCCCTCTTTAATGTCTTTTGTAGAAAAGAGTTTGACCATTGAGTTGATAGCTGGGGGAACATCTTTACTTTGATCGCGCTCATACAATTGTTTTGCATACTCTAACCATTGGGAATCTGTAATGTCATTTTCAGCAGTTGTGTTTTTTTGTTGCAATTCTTTCCAGAAGCCTTTCGGGTTGCTCTTCCCAAGATAAATCAACTCTTTTCTTCTTGCTTGCATGTAGGCCTCTTTTTTCATTCTAACCAACTTTACATATTCCTTTTTATTTCCATGGGTTTTCAACTTTCTCTTTGTTGTCTTGCAATCTTCGTCATACCATGGATTAGCCGGAATGTTGTTTTTAAAGCTTCTTTTAGGTCTAGACCTCTTGCACATGTTGAGAGCGTTATGAATTATCAATGTCAACTTATCGCTGCCTATTGTTCTCCTACCTATATTGGTTGTCCTGGTATCTTTTATTCCTTGCATCTATTTTTCAATTGTTGTTCTAAATATCTCCTAATTTTCTTGTGTTAGGAGGATTGTGCCTTGGGGTACTATTTTCTTTTGGTTATGTTGTGATCTATTTTGATGTTGATGTTGAGTGTCTTTTTGCATGTTGATCTTTACATGAATAGGATTGTGGTCGGAATTCATTTCTATAGGACACTCTCTCACTTCAATTTCAGTTAGCCTTGCCAATAGGTTTTGAGAACAAATAAAATAATCTACCACGCTTTGCCCATTGTACATTTGACACGTAATATTCCCTAAACTTGGCCACATTTTGAGGCCATTGCAAATGATTAGATCGTACAAGCTGCATATCCCTAGCAATTATGCCCCATACTGTGAGATACCACCTTTTCTGTCTTGAGAGTCTCTTTCCCACTTTTGATTCTCTTCCTCTTCTAACCATAAAGGATTGTCTTTTATCCCTTCTTGGCTCTTAAGTTATAGAGCCTGGCTATTTGTTGTCCTTGCATTGAAATCTCCCATAAGAATGATGTCACCTACCGCACTATAGCCATGTATGTCTTTTTTCAAGGCTGCATATGGATCCTCTTTGTCTAGGTTCCTCCTCTTATAACATTTTGATCCATGAGGAGCAAAGTAACATGCAGCAAGATATATTGTAGATTCATTTTCCTTCACTTTTGTCCATATGTATTGTTTGTTTGGATCTTCTTTTTCAACATGTATGACTCTCTCCCAAGACTCTCTCACCAACACTGTCATGCCACCATGTCCCTTGCCGCTTTCGGTTAGTTCATTCCAAACTGAAAACTTCCTATAACGTTCAAACTCTGGGACCTTACAGCCCTCATGCTCATGCGTCTCAGTGATGACAATGAAGTCTTTTCCCTCTGCTATGGACCCTAACCCAGGACCTCTCCTCCAAGGGTAACCCCGACAGTTCCAGCTTACCATGAAGAGTTGCAAAGAAAGAAGAACATATGGATGAAACAAAATCACAAATGGCTAAATAGATGGGACGTTAACCTAAATGAATGCCAAGACTTTAACAAAGACATAAAATTATGGGAATGAAAAGTTTAGAACAATGATGTGTAGGAGACGACAACACTTACAAGCATTATGAAAAAACATATATAAGGGATGAAATCAATTGAGGGAAAAAATCATCATTATTTGAGTAAGGACTAGCTCTCATAGGCTCAGATGTGAGAGAAGGATATGGACGACACCTAAGGAAGAATGGGAGAGAGGGTTTGTATTTTTGCACCATAGGGGCAATAGAAATAAGGAGCACTTCATGCTTGAATGTCCAAGGTATATGAACATCCAAGCCAAATATGGGGAAATGTTGAGAGTCAATTCCATGGTAGAGTTATTTGAGAAAAATAGATTAAAAGGAGTATGAGAGTTGCTAACTCAAATCAACAAGAGAAGGTGCAGCCTTCTAAAGGATGTTATTTGTCCCAAGAATCTTTGAGCAATTGAAGCAATCAATACAATCAGTGGTCCCATAGACCGTTCGGTCTTGTGGATGTAATTAAAATCATTTCATTTCATTTGTGAGAGTATCTTAAGGGATGAATCTAGATATTAGATATATAGAAATTTTAATAATGTCCACAAGAACAAAATGGTTTATGGGACCTACAAAGATAGGAAACTAAGGAAATGAGACACTGTTGAAAAATAACAAACAATGGTAAGGCCCTAGCTTGAATCTCTATTATTTTTCTGCTTGAATATCTATTATTTTTCTCCTACTATATTTTTTGATCAAAAGTTCCCTAATTTTTTCAATACTTCCCTCTTTGAGTATAGTAAACAACAACCACCCCTTCAAGTTGATTCGATACTTGTCCCGAATATCTTTATATGTAGAGCATTCCATGATATAGTTCCATTCTATTTCAAAACATTCCATCTACTTGTCTCACATAAAAGTTGGTGTGAACCCGTCCCTAGTTGGGCTATGAGCATCTTCATTTTCCATTTGATTTTTTCCCATGTATGTTTCTTGGTCATGCTCCTGGGTGGAATTAAACTCAATCATATAGTATTACTTTTTCCTCCTAGGTTGCTTTGTCCACATTCTTATTTTACTATTTTATATCGCATAATTTTTAATTACTTGATTAGCAGTTGGACATTCTAGTAGGTTGTTACCCAGCTTACTCATTCATATTTTATTTTGTTTCATCCATGTCCTCTTTCTCTTGTTCAACTCTTCTCTCATTGCAGACTTTGGCTATTTGTCCTCATCCATGTTCTCTATTTTCCTTATATAACCTAGGAGACAAATCATAATTGTTGCTTCTATCAAAAAAGTGCATGCTTCTACTAGAATTATTTTGTATGGGATTAATGCTTTAGTCTTGAAGTTGCTATAACACACCCCAAAAAGTGGCTAGAAATTCTTTACTTAAATTCACAATAAAACATTACATGTCCCATATTGTGCATGTCATTAACCATAAGAATCAATAAGTACATCTCATTACTATGAAAGTCTTACAAGTAAATATCTAGTACTAATAATGTAGATAACAAAATTACCTAATCAAGATATACAAGGGGTCAAGAACTAGAACCCTTGTCGACGATAATGAATACAATAGGTCATATAGCCAACTGCCACAATACAAAGTGGTCATATACAACATAAATCAAAAATATTTCTGAAGGACTCCAAACTTAACTATGCAAGCTAATGCCTCCAAGCTTTTATTGTTGATACAAAAAGTTTGAACCCACCATTAGAAGAAGTCCCTTTCCTCCCCAACCATCAATCCAGTAATGATGTATCCAACCATAATCCAAGTGTGTGGAATTACAAACAACACTAGTGGTTATCTTTTTAGTTCATTCCAATATTTTCACATAGACATCCATATAAACCATTTCACACACACACACACACACACACACACACACACACACACACACACACACCAAGTCACTCACAAACATTCCAACACTTCATAATACATCATTCAAGCATATAGAATACACACAATACAAGCACATCATGAAAGATAAGATTGTTACCTAAATTTTCACTACAGGCTCAATCAGGTTACTTTATGAGTGGAGGGAAATGTGGCTCCCAAAAGGGTTGAGCCCAGCTCATAGACCTTATAGAACATTTCACACCACAGCTGTCTAGAGCAATAACAGTCAGCAGGAAGGCAACCAGAGAGACTTTGCACAATGAAGACAACAAGACAACAGTCGCGTGTTTTCACTATATCTGGAAAAGTACGATCTGGGTTCTTGAGATTTTTGGATAAAAATTAGGAAACAAGAAGATAAAAAAAGCTAATAAATTTCTCACAAACCCAGTTTATAGGTTTCGAGAACTTTTCACCAGTCCTAAGGCTATATTTTTCATTTTCAATTTAAAATCTCTATTAAGGGAGGAACCAACCAGCAAAGCTAGAGGTGGCAGCGATACATGATAAGGATAAAAATTAGTCATAAGAGTAGTTAACAGTCCTTGAATGCCTGAAAGTAGTCATATTGTCACTGTCCAAATCAATCCCAAAAAATCAGTCATAAGAGTGACCGTTCCTAGTTCAAAAGTTCAAACAACACAAAAAGTTTGAAAGTTCAAAAGTTCAAACAACAAAGGTTCAAAGGAACTTAGAAAAAGTTTGAACCTTTGAACCTTCAAACCTTTGAAAGTTCAAAGGTTCAAAGGTTCAAAAGACCAAAAATCTGCAAAGTTTGAACAACAAAAAGTTTGAAAGTTCAAAAGGTACAAAAAGTTCAAAGTTTGAACCTTCGAACCTTTGAACCAAGGTTCAACGGTTCAAAGATCTGTTTGTCGAGCTTAGAAAAAGTTTGAGCCTTCAAACCTTCGAACATTTGAAAGTTCAAAGGTTCAACGGTTCAAAGGTTCAAAAGTTCAAAGGACCAAAAAATTGCCAAGTTTAGAACAACAAAAATTCGAACAGCAAAAGGTTCGAAGGTTCAGAGGTTCAAGGGTTCAAGAGTTCAAAAGTTCAATTTTTGATCTATTGTCCATTTCCACTGTGCGCTCCTCATCAAATTAAATGTTATGTCATAAATGTCATTATTTTCTGCATGAGTTTGTATAAATTTTTGAATTGTAAAACATTAACTAAGGTGATGTAATTATAAATCACTTAGTCAATGATAAATGAATGCAGAAATTGTGGATTTATGTCATTTATTGTGAAAATATCAGACATTTATGATGCTGCAGGGTGGAGTTGACAAACAGGGGCGAGAGTTATTGCACATATTTGACTTATTTTCATGGCCTTAAAGATCATTTAAAGGCATTTAAAGACATTTTCAGGTGCCTTTATGATAGTTGATGACATGCCTTGACCATTTCTGCATTAGGAACCCATTTTGGAGGACTTTGGGTAGATATTTTGGGGGTATTTATGACACCCACAAAAATGGAGAGGGCTGATCTTTATCTGATTACAGCTGTTTGGGAAGTATATAGTCTTCTTCCTTGTTCATTATTAAGCAGTTCTTGCTATTCACTACTCTGTATATTGTAATTTTCTGAGTTCTTTTGCAGAAGTGAACAGTCTTGTAACCCATTTTCAAAGATATACAGCATTGCAACACCATTTTTAGCAGTAATAAGCAATTCATACCTTCCCATTTCTTCTGATATTGTGTGTCCTCAGTGTTAGTGCAGATCTTTGTGATGTTCTTTGTCCTTGGAGCTGTATTTTCATGTTGGTGCCTTGATGCAAGGATTATGATTTGCTGGGTTGTGTAGGGGAGCCTCATTATTACTGGTTCTATAGTGTGTCGATTCTGTGTAGTCTCTGATGATCTTTTGGTGCATCATCTTAAACAATAGGTTTCATTTTTATGCAATCCTTCTTACCCTTTTCTCTACAAAGAATTTAGTATAAGCAGTATAGGTGGAGTACCAATAGGAAGCTGACCTTCTCCGGAGGTTCTTTCCAACACAGGTGACCCACAGACCTGGAAAGATCCCATGTTTCTCCAGATTGCTGAAGTTTTACAGCTGCAGCAAGGGTGCAAATCTGAGAGACAACAAAGATCACAACAAATAATGACACTCATACAAATAATATTACCAAATGAATTCACAATCATGACACACACTCAATGTTCCCAAAACCCATCAAGATGCATCTCCCAACCAATAATGTACCCAAGTACCACTACCTCACATAAGATAAGAAGATTAACTATACCAACCATAGAGCACCCTACCACAAGGTGGAACAACAAGCATGCCAATATAATAGGTCATAGATCTTAATCCTCAAAGATCTCCTAGCTACTAGTGATGGAAGGTAGTCAATAATGTATAATACAACATGTGGATCTTTTGCCAATGAGGGAAATAAATCTTAACCATGATGTGTTGCCTATAGTGAGAAGAGCAAGCTCAAATTCTCAACCACCTTACTTATGGGGACAATGTCTTAATGTGTTGGGACCAAAGTAGAGAAGATGGTGTGAGGATGTATCCATCTGAAACGAGGATATCCAATGTCTCCTACTCCTTCAATCATGTCACTTACAATGCAAGTCAAGATATTAACCCATCCCAACACATAGGACAAATCAAGTGTTAGGAAGCTCAGGATAACTCCCATCAATAACTTACCTACATGACAACCTTACAACCAAATAGGTTCGGCTCCTATACAACACCAACCCAAGCTAGATTTACATGAATATAATCAAGATAGTCTTATCCCACACATACAATCAAATAAAGCATTGTATATCATAATCTATTAACTCCAAACCATTCATATAGTCAAAATACAGTCATATCGACATTCTAGAAGTATGTGTAGCTTTTAGAAACCTTTGATAAGTTAAACTACAATGCACTTCAAGGGCACCAACACACTTCTGGGACTACAACACAATTGTAGAACATTTGTGCACTTTTTGGATACTAGAGCAACTTTAGGACATCAGTGCACTGACTAGACACTAGCACTCATGCACTATAGTCCTCTAGTTGTCCTCCTATCCTGGTTAGGAATTTACTAGAACTCATTGTCCAAATCTTTTACTAAGTTTATTTTAGATCTTCTTAGTTAATTAATTCAGAAAAATGCAACTTGTAGAAGGCAAAATTAATAAAACAAAGTCCCATACAAATTTGAGTACACAAAACTCAAAACATCTACACGTTCATATTTTAACCAATAATTCCATTCAGTTTCAAGATCATGTTAGGTCACTTAAATCAAAATTTTCCCTTACTTCAAAACTATTAAAACAAGGCTTACTAATTTCCTAGTTATACCTTTGTTCACAAACCAAAATCATTCAATTTGTAAGCTCAATTGTGAATTAATTGTCTTGATTCAATAACCAATCATTAGGTACAATCATAACCATGGCATGGATTCATTCACACCAATTTCTAAATCATCACACTTGATTCACAAGAAAACCCTCTTCCCGAGTTTTCCAATATGTTTCTTCCTACACAAGAAACTATGTTTTCCATCATCTAAATATAATTTTAAATTTAATAACTTATCCAATCAGCGTAATGGTTTTTCCATTATACCTAATCCAATTTCAATTTACCAAATGCTTCTATATTTTGATTAGAACACCTAATTCAATAGATCTATAATTTGTATATAGTGTTATTTTTGCATAAGAAACCAATCTTACAATAAGATCACAACCTCTTTCATAAACAACCCTATATTCATTATTAATCTAAAGTAAATCTTTGCTAAAACATTTCATGACAAGATTCCTACCTTGATCCTTGTAGCAATTAGAAACAAATGGAGATGAGCAAATAAATCCAATCCACAACAATCCTTCAAACTTCTCAAAAACCACTTCCAAAAATCCTTAAGCTTCAAACCTGTATGTTTCTTTCTCTAGAATGCAATAATCTAAACTAAAAACTCTATCTTTTTAATAACTCTCTGCTTTCTCCAAATCCTAATTTTAAAATCTTAAAAGCATAATATAATATTTTATACCTTTAAAAAGATATTAAAATATCTTATTCCTCTTCATGCACATCTTTTTTGGAAAACATATATATTAAACTATTAGCTTTTCTAATTTTAAATAATAAAATTCACTTAAAAACTAATATTAGGAAATCATATTTTCTAATTCACAATTAGGATAAATATGACAATTTATTTCCTAATTTCTTACAATAAAACTTGCACATTCAATAATTAAATAAATTGAAACAATTAAACTTATTTCTCATTTATTTATTTTCCCAAATAAAAAGCAATTAAATAAATAAACAAATAAAATGAAGTAATATTATGCACTCATAAATAATTAACACTACCTATTTTTTTTATTTTAAATTAAATTAATTCATCTTATTTTAATTAATTATTTTATCTTTTCCCACACACTTAGACCATAGTGATGGGTTGAAATATTGACTTCTTTTTATGTTGTTTTTATATTAAATGCACATTCAATAATTAAATAAATTGAAACAATTAAACTTATTTCTCATTTATTTATTTTCCCAAATAAAAAGCAATTAAATAAATAAACAAATAAAATGAAGTAATATTATGCACTCATAAATAATTAACACTACCTATTTTTTTTATTTTAAATTAAATTAATTCATCTTATTTTAATTAATTAATTTATCTTTTCCCACACACTTAGACCATAGTGATGGGTTGAAATATTGACTTCTTTTTATGTTGTTTTTATATGCTTTTAGAACTTTTCCATATGATCCTCCAGACACTTTACCAACATCACCATCATTATATGTTGTCTTTTTATATACTTTGCAAGACTTTGAATCTATGTTATTAATATGGAATATGGTGATGATACTATCAATTGAATGATTTAAATATGAGTATACATGCAATATATATGGAATCCTATGGTTTAGTCATGAAGGTTATTTGTGTGCATATGTTTTGTGAATCAACCCCTGTGCAGCAAGAACGTGTCATCAAGGAAATGAGCATTTGTAGCGAAGTTGTAGACAGGAGAACTAAAGGAAGTGAAGTTAAGACACCAAAAGTGCAGGTAGCTGGAGGATGAATGTGAACCATCATGGACTAAAATAAATGCAGAAGAAGTAGACTTGTTTCAAACACAGTTTATGTGTGTTCTTCATGCAAGTCATTGCATAAGAATTCTTGTTTGAATAAGACTCTCCTTCCTCTGTTCAATTAGATTAATAAATCAATCTCAAACCTGTATATTATGTCTTGCCTTTTGGTTTGTGCAACACTCCAGCCACATTTTAGAGAGCAGTCCTCAGTATTTTCTCTGATTTTGCCCATGACAACATGGAAATTTATATGGATGACTTCACCACATATGGTGAAACATATGATGAAGCTTTACACAACTTGGAGAAAGTTTTGAAGAGATGCACAGAGCACAATCTATCTTTGAGTAATGAAAAATATTTTATGATGATGACACAGGGGATAGTCTTGGGACATTTTATCTCAAGTGCAGGAATACAAGTTGACCCAAAGAAGATTGAAATTATATCTACCTTGCCTATTCCACACAGACAGAAGGATGTAAGGAGCTTCCTTGGACATGCAGGTTATTACAGGAGGTTTATTCAAGATTTTAGCAAAATTGTTGCACCTCTGTTTACTCTGTTGACAAAGGATAGTGAATTTGAATGGACACCAGACTGTCAGAATTCCTTTGAAAAGCTAAAAGCATCCTTGACACAAGCTCCAATTCTTAGAGGTCCAAATTGGACATGGCTTTTTCACATCCACACAGATGCACCAGACTTTGCCATTGGAGCAGTCCTAGGCCACCAGGAAGGAACTAAGGAGTATGCAATATACTATGTAAGTAAAAACCTACAGGGAGCTGAGTTGAACTACACTATGACAGAAAAGGAAATGTTTGCAGTTGTTTATGCTATTAACAAATTTAGACACTACATTACTGGTTATAAAGTGTTCGTACATACAGATCATACAACAATCAAATATTTGATGAATAAGCCAATAGTGGGTGGCAGACTTGTAAGATGGTTGTTATTACTACAAGAATTTGACATAACAATTATTGATAAACCAGGAAAGGCTAATGTAGTTGCTGATTTTCTATCTAGACTGCCTACACAATCATCAGAAGGAGTGGTTGATGACTCTTTTCCTGATGAACATTTATTTTCTCTAACTATACACACTCCATGGTATGCAGACATAGCTAATTATTTGGTTTCAGGGCAGATTCCAAGTTACTTTTCTCCAAGGGAGAAGAGACAGCCAGTTCACAAATGTTTTCCTTATTCTTGGATTTCTAGATTCCTATTTTACACTGGCCCAAATAACATTATGAGAAGATGTATCAGAGAGGATGAGGTGTTTGATATATCAAAGGCATGTCATGATGAACCCTGTGGGGAACATTTTGCAGCCAAAAGGACAACCTTCAAAATATTGACAACATGATATTACTGGCCAACACTTCTTAAAGATGATGTCAAGTATACTAGAATCTATGATCTGTGTCAAAGGATGGGGAGACCTACAAGAAGTGATGAAATGCCTTTGCAGCCACAAATAGTATTAGCCCCTTTTGATAAGTGGGGGCTAGATTTTGTTAGTCCTATCTCTCCTACTTCAAACAACAAAGAATATATACTAGTATGTACTGATTACTTAACCAAATGGGTGGAAGTTAAAGCCTTGCAGTTTGCTAGAGATGGCAATGTGGCAAAAAATTTGTATGAGGAAATATTCACTAGATATGGTGTACCAAGGGAGATAGTGACTGATCAAGGTCCACAATTCACATCAGATTTAATCACCAGACTGGTGGAGGAATATCATATTAGACACAAGAAGTCTACTCCCTACCATCCTCAGGCTAATGGTCAGGTTGAAGTCACAAACAAAGCGATTAAGAACATATTGACAAAGACAGTACAACTTCACAGAAGAGGTTGGGTTTCAAGGTTACCAAAAGTTGTTTGGGCATACAGAACTACATGGAAGACAACTACAGGGTTCACTCCTTATGAATTGGTTTATGGCAAGACAACAGTCCTGCCTATAGAATTTGAATACAAAACCCTAAGGACAGTAGTAGAATTAGGGATGGATTTGACAAAAGCTCAAAAGGATAGACTACAACATTTGAATGCTCTTGATGAAATCAGATTAGAAGCCATCCACCACACAAAAGTTATATAGAAATAAAGAATTAAATGGCATGACAAGTATATCAAGACTAAAGAATTCACTACTGGTGATTGGGCCCTTCTCTATGATTCTAGATACAAGGATTTCAAGGGCAAGCTTCAATCTCGGTGGTTGGGACCATATGAGATTGAACAAGTATTCCCTAATGGTGCAGTCCAATTACAGACCATTGATGAGGACCGATGTTCATTGCTAGTAAATGGACACGGGTTGAAACTGTATAAGAAACCACTTCAGAAGGATGATTTTCTCATTTCTCTAGCCACTTAGTATGGTACTCATGGCACTCCTGATGAAGGTTCTGTGACACCAACTGATACACCATCAAAAGATGATCCACCAATCATGTCTAGTGATGCAGAGGTTGAGTTGCAATACTCAACCCATGTCGCTGAGACTTGATTTTTCTTGCTTTATAATCCACATGCACACACAACACACTATCCAAGATGACCACAGTTAACTCCAGAGAGACATGTTTTTCACTCTCAGTTGGGACCTGTTGCAGTTGGGACCTGACATATTGTATATGTAATTATTTAGTCAGGACTTGTGCTGGAGGTACCCATAGCAACTAAATATCTGCAGATGTATTCACTTCTTTGGCACTCAGCATACCATTTTCACTGCTCATTCCATATCTTCCACACATTGCTTCATTCATTATGAAATAACTCTAACATCACTGCAAAAGTGTCAACTCAAGCTCATGAGTTGTTCATTCAAGCATTGCCAGCTATCACATCACATCAACTCCGCAGTCCCTGCCACTTTACCATTCCTCCGCATGCATGTCATCTTGCTCATATCAAATAAAATGTCAAGTATGTGTTCTCAAATTCTGAGGTGCGCTGATCATTTATTTCCATAACGTGTGTACATAAGGTAACTTTCAATGATTAAACTTATCTTTCTTTTTATATTCATTGTTACTTTTTATTTATTCCATGCATACAAAAATGTTTATCGCCATTCCATTTTATAAATCCTCTTCCTTTCATATCAATTGACACGTGAAGTAAGGTCACTTCACAGATTGGTTGGGGGGAGGGGTTTAATTTTTCAATTATTGCCATTTTCGCCATCTTTGTTTTTAGAAATACTAGATAGAACATCCTATGCCATTTTCTAAAAAATAGTAAACCTACCCTGTTTCGCCAAAATATGAACTTGTTACCCTGAGAAAGTTGCCGTGGAAGTATAGAAAAGGGCAGTAAACTATAGCTTGGTTCTCTCTTCAAGGTGGTAGAATTGTAGTTTAGCATAAATTGATACTTCAAGAGGTTACAGAACATAGAGATAATGGGGGGTGATGTGGTACGATGAGAGCCATCTGCACATAAAGAAATATTAGAAGATGTGTTGGTGCTACCACTCTTTACCAGAGTAGGATGGCTGGACTACTTTTTGAAGTTGACTGAATATGATAACGAAATGGTAAAGGAATTTGCAGCCACACTGCAGTATGATGAGGTAACGGTTAGGGAATTAGTTATAGATGCTTCTGAGATGGTCATTGCCCAAGTCACAGGATTGCCGCGCATAGGGTCCGAGTATCTAACTCGTGCTGATGTAGCTACAGCAAGGGAAGAATTCTACGAGCGAGGAGAGCACCTGGACTCAACAACACAAGGTACAAAGAGATTATCCCTTCCATTTTTATGGGGAAAATGTGCTTCATATATCATTAAATACATTACCTGTGATGGCCAGCATAATTTGTTGTATACTGTGCATTTTAAGTTGCTTAATCATCTACGCCATGATAAGCTAGTCAACATTCCCAATTTCCTGTATAATATGTTGAAAAGAATGGCGTATGAATACCAGAAAAAAGCAATCAGACACCACAATGTCCCATCATTGTTTAATAGCCTTATTGATAAAGAGGAACCTAAGAATTCAACACCCACATGTTGATTGGGAGGATTTTAAACAATGTGTAGATATCACAACACTATTGGAAGAACCTAAAGAGGAGAATGAACCCCAACATGAGCCAGAACCTGAGATTGAGCTTGAGCAGGAGGGGACATAGCAGAACAACACTCTAGAAGATAGGCCAGTGCAAGTAGAGGAACCCTCGTCTTCTAAACCTAAACCTATGAGAGGCACTGATTCAACACCTCTTAAGAAAAAGAGAAACAAGAAAAGTGTTGAGAAGCATAAAATCACTGAGAAGGGAGAAGATGCAAGGGAAAAGAAGAGGAAGAGGAGTAAAAAGAAAAGGAAAAATGAAGTCAAATAGGAGACTGCTACTCCTAGGTGCTCAGGAAGGTTGAAGAGCCAGAGTGTGAAGGAAAAAATTGTTAAGGAACAGGGGTAGGAAAAAGGTGAAGGACAACAGCACCAGGATCCAACACCAGTGAATTTAGATTTAGATAAAGAAGGAATTACCCTTGAAGATGTCCCTGTTGATGCTCCTGAGGATGTCTCTATTGATGCTTGTGAAAATGTTAATGTGTCTGCTAAAAATAGAAGGTATTTTTCTTCGATTTATGATTCTGATTCAGAGGATATGTTTATTGCAAAGAAAATGGGAAAGTTAGTTCCTAGCAGTTCTGCTAGGTAAATTTTTGATATAATTGGGAATGATAATGATGAAGGTCTAAATTTTGAGAAAGAAAAAGAATTGTTGCAGGATAGAAACATAAAGAAGGAACTGCAAGAAGCTCTTGATAGGATAAAACACTTGGAAGAGCAGGTGAAAGGATATGAAGAGAAGCACAAAGAAAAGGAGAAAATAATACAAGAGTTGGAGGAGAGAATTCAGACCTATGTCCATGGAACTAATTTAGATCTGTTAGCACAAATAGCTGTAAGTAAAACAAATGATAAAGAAAATGAAGTACTCAATCCACAACCTCCTGTAACAAGAACTCCAGTATACCACACTACTTTGTCTTTGGGTTTCGAATTAATGAAACTCACTCATAAATCCAAACAAGAAAAGGAAAACTAGGAGAAGGAAAAATAGAATCTCAATGCATCAATAGAAGATAAGAATTTGGTGATAAAAAGGTTAGAGGAAAATCTCACAGAGGTAATTGATATAGCCATACAGATCATTGGGTGTAGACCTCCACCAAGGGTATATGCATTGTTCTTGAAAGAAAAGTTTCTCAGTTTCTAGTTTAATAGGTTCATTAATAATCAACCTGCTTTACATTCAAGGCATATTTTCTACAACCATTTTAAAGAAGTCAGTTTAGAGGATCAAGATCAATTGTGTGAATATTGTTTGCATAACTACTTAATGACAGAGGACACAGAATGGAACCCTTCAATTTATGTTGGGGATTTGCAGGTTAGGGCACTGTTAACATATCTCAAGAATGAAAAGCTTAGACGGGAATTGATGGATAAGTATGAGGAACAAGAGAAAATAGTGGCACTACAGGTCAGAAGGGAAGCATTGAATCCTGATGTAATCCTTACTCAATGGTTAACACTCCTCTCACACAAAGGTCCAGGAAAAATAATTATGGATTTGAGATTGCGAGATCACAGGAGGATACATCACTTAGCAGGGGCTATGCTTCAAAATTGTCTAAGGTATGTGCAAGATAGATGGAATAGTCTGACTCTAGCACTGTAGAGAAAAGAGCCTCACTCTTTTCATAATTTTATGAATATGTTTGAGAGGTTGTGCAAGTATATCCAGTTTTTAGAGCAAACAGGAGTGGGATGGCTACCACTTACTTTTCATCTTCCTATTCTCCTTTATCCAGTACCACACTAGACAAGGGAAAAGGGTGACGAATGTAGGAATTCAAAATCAGTCAGGTTGGATAGGCTTGCTTGTTACAATGGTTTTTATCTTAAACAAGGAGAGGGAGTCAGAGAAATAATGGACCTGAGGCAGATTACTTTACACTACAATCTTCTTCCCTAGATAATTAGTTTAGTGATTTTGATTGAGGGCAAGCAAAAGGCTAAGTTGGGAGGAATGATGGGTTGAAATATTGACCTCTTTTTATGTTGTTTTTATATGCTTTTAGAACTTTTCCATATGATCCTCCAGACACTTTACCAACATCACCATCATTATATGTTGTCTTTTTATATACTTTGCAAGACTTTGAATCTATGTTATTAATATGGAATATGGTGATGATATTATCAATTGAATGATTTAAATATGAGTATGCATGCAATATAGATGGAATCTTATGGTTTAGTCATGAAGGTTATTTGTGTGCATATGTTTTGTGAATTAACCCCTATGCAGCAAGAACATGTCATCGAGGAAATGAGCATTTGCAGCGAAGTTGCAGATAGGAGAATTAAAGGAAGTGAAGTTAGGATGCCAAAAGTGTAGGCTGCTGGAGGATGAATGTGAACCATCATGGACAGAAATAAATGCAGAAGAAGTTGACTTGTTTCAAACGCAGTTTATGTGTGTTCTTCATGTGAGTCGTTGCATAAGAATTCTTGTTTGAATAGGACTCTCCTTCCTCTGTTTAGTTAGATTAATAAATCAATCTCAAACCTGTATCCTAGTAACTAGGAATGGATTGATGGTTGAAGTTAGTTGGTAGTTGCATAAAACTCACCCATTTCTGTATAAGTTAGGAGGGATGAGTTAGATGTCAAGTTAGTCACTTTATTTTCCAGTTACTCAGTTGTTACTCTATTTTTCTATATTGGAAGATCTAGACATGTTTTATTAAGGAATGTCATTATTGAATACAATCTGAAGAGATTTTGTTTATGATATGAAATGAATGAAACTGTATGTTATGAGGATGCGTGAGTATCTAAATTAGATATTATTTCCAGTTAAAGTGAGTCAGTCCCCTGAGCTGGCCACTCAAGGTATTGATCCTCACTTCATTTATTTCCTCATTCCTTTATGCATTTTTGTTAAATCTATTCTTCATTTGCATATAAATACATTACGAGTCAATTAGAATACTTTGATTGTCAAATTACAGTAGTATGGTTCATGAGCAAGTGCATGCTTTGTCTACTTTAAGTCCTCCAGAGGTTAGCATTAGCTCTCTTATCATTTTGAATGTTTTGGATTAGTTCTGTAATTTTTTGTTGTTAATAGTTATATACAACTTATGCTGAAGGTACCCGTAGCCACTAGATCCTGTAACTATTTTTACTATCTTTACATTTATGTGAATTCCAACAAAGTAACTAGGTTTAGATAAGATGGTTTAGAAAGAATATGAGCCCTGAAGGCACATACAGTGCAGTGCCATCATAAGCTTACACTCCTTGGTTGATAATTTAATGTAGGAAGTACAATGATAGAGTGGACTATTCAGATAGGTTTACCCCTGAATTATGTTAAGTCTACAACACATTAGTTTTCCTCTACACATAGGATGAAACACTTCATCCCCAAGACCTAGTTCACCTTCCCCATTACCTGTACCTATTGTACAACACATATTGTCACACATGCCCTTAGTAGGAATTATTAGTTAAAAGATATATACATTAAATCTAAAATTTACATTTAATAATTAACTATGTCATCAACATGTATATTGCAAACAAGCACAATATAAAGTGAAAACACCATAGTTCTACATAACATAAACCAACAAGGTCAACAATCTTCATCCAAATACCATAGAGTGAAAACATTAGCAAGTTATAGAAAATATCTAAAAGAGGTCAAATAAGGAATGTTATAGTTGTTTGTGATTGGATATTTCTAAATTCTTTGCATTTGCCTCCACTTTGGACTTGACATATTGCTGCCCCAAAATTTATAACCATATAGCACCACTAGTACTACTAGCAACCCAAACAAGACCCTAGTGGTTTTCTAGACCCACAAATCAACATCTTTGCACCTATTTTGTAGTGAGTTTAGTGATCTCCACCTACCTTGAATTATTTTCATGATGTAAGTTTTCCAATTAAGCTTGTTAGTGATATCAAGCCCTATGTATTTGTATTTTGTGACTATCTCAAGTGGGTTTCCCTTGAATGTGAAGCGTGTATGTTTCTTAGATTTTTACTATAAGAAGATCAAAATCTTTGTTTTACTAGTGCTAACTTGCATCGTGACGTCTTTACAAAAGTGTAATGGCCCTCGAAAACTAAGACTACATTTTTTTGTAACATAAAAACTTTAAGAAAACATTACTTAGTTTGCCCCTATAAGAGCCTTAATATTGAAATTAGCATTAACACACTCTTATTTTTAGAATCTTTTTCTTTGATTATTCCTTTTTCATTATCTAGGTGTAGAACCTAATTTAAGTTTTACAAACCTTGTGTAAAGTATGCTTTCCCAACCAAAAGTTACTGAAGTAAATAAATCATGAATTTCATTTACTCCAGTAAAAGGATAGTTTCTACAAAACAATAATAATAACGTCCACACTTTTTACAATTCCACGTGCCAGATCCAGGTGTCAACACTATAATTAATATGAAATATACATCTCAGGCTCTCATGCCATAAGTCATCTCAAAATAATGAATTACAATAATCCAATACAATACATGAATGAATAATAAATCAAACACTGTCATTGGCCGCCACTAACCCACATGGTCTTCTGCAAGCCGCGAGACGGGAACATGGTCCAAGCGCTTTTCCACCCAACCACGAAGTAATTACACTTCCCTAGATTCCTTCATGACACGAAGGAAACCCGACCTTACACGAAATGTCTAGCAACCTAAAAACAATTGGCAGGAGGGAATACCCGTTGCAACCTGTTGTCTAAATGCCAATCTAGAATATAATAATGTGCAAATGTATCACAACAAGATGTGGTAGAGAAACATATTAATTAAGTTTTGCTAGACAATCATTCTTATATTTCAATGAATTCCTAGCTTGGCCCAAGCATTTATAAAGTTATGGTCAAATCCTGAAAAGAGGAAAAGCCATCTTTGTTTGTCCACATTTTGCATCCTAGCCTGAGAAGTAACCCAAACATACACAGCAAAATATTAATCTTCTTACATGACTAAAATAAAT
Organism: Cunninghamia lanceolata; assembly: GCA_027924645.1. Taxonomy (NCBI): domain Eukaryota; kingdom Viridiplantae; phylum Streptophyta; class Pinopsida; order Cupressales; family Cupressaceae; genus Cunninghamia; species Cunninghamia lanceolata. Next base: position 9,608,948 of record BSBN01000209.1, read on the forward strand.
AAACATGTATTAAGATCATAATTAGTCACTTTCTTTGCAGTAAGGAACATAAATTCATTTCCTAAACTCAATGATAATGTTACATTTTATACGATCAAAAAAACAGTCTCACCCCAATGCCCATATTCAGGAACCATATAAGCAAGAAAATATTATATTCCCTAAGGTACCTATTTCAAAAATTACGTGTAAATAAGGAAAATTAATCTATTTCCCCCCCAATGTATCAACTATCTGTAATCTCCATGCTCCAAATACACATAATTACTCCTCGCAAACAGATCCCAAGAAAACAAGTAATATGAACGTAAAGAATCTATTATGATTGCAAAACTATAGGTAAATCCATTTCATAGTCTCAATGATGAGGTTACACTTTATACGATCTTCATGCAATTGATTACTAATTTGTTATAACTTGTATACATTTATTAAATACAGATGAACTCATTCCAGTCTTTGTGTATAACCACCTCATTCAATCTTATCCATTCAAATCAATTCAATTCGGCCTTTTATCATAGTTTTGTATATAAAGAAGAAGAATTTGAATATGTATGAGTACTCTTGCTTAATTATACTATACGGTTATATATCAACATATTAATTAAACATGTATAATATAAGGAAAGCAACACTATAACAAAAGGATAGCTATAAGTTTTAGACCAACGGAAACCTATAAGCTGACCACATCAAGCCAAAAGGTTGTTAAAAGGAGGTTCATAGGCCGATCTAGATTAATATAGGTCATTGTCTAATGAAAAGGCTAGTATACTTTTATGTAACAAACAATTCATAAGTCTATCTTATTGGAACAAGAGGTTTAAAAAGGAACACACAAGCTAATAGAAATTTGATATGGACCGATCTAAGATAGCTTCGGGTAGTAGAAATAAATAACTTTCAACTCGGATAAAGGTTGATTCAGATCGATCAGGTTAGTTAACATAAAAGAAACTAAAATTTTAATACAGGTGGATACCAAAAACAAGAGGTGATTTACTAGCTTTTGAGGCCAATTAAAAGAAGACTTGTAAACAAACGAAAGAGAACCGACTTTATAGTTGAAAAAGTTGGAGGAGTCAAGGCAGATTATCAATCAATACCCAATCGATCCAAGGGTTTCCAAAGGATGAATATTTATAGTAAAGGTTGTTTATTCTATAAATAATACATGAAGCTATTAAAAAAAGTTAACAGTCGGCATTTATGGCCTAAGGAGGTCGAAGCAAAAGAAGTTTGGAACATATAAAACATACGTAGTAATTGTTTTTGACCCAGGCTGATTACATAAGAAGGTGGTGAAAAAAAACTAATATGGTGTTATAAGAATGTAAGGCTCACTCTCTGGTTCCATAAAATAAGGTTTAGGGTGATTCTAGATACAAAAAGGGCGATCTAATCACAAAGAAAAATAGGGTGCTCTTGTGATTAGGTCGATGCATTATATATGCATGCCCACGTGGTTAGGTGTTTTGCATTCAACCAAGACTAGTGATATGCGTACATAATATCGGAACATAAAATGTGGTGAGACTGTTTTACTCCTAATAGGCTGACTTGAGAAATAAGAAAAATAAAGGAAATACATGTTTTAAAATAGGCTGAACTTAGCAAATTATCACGCCTGATTAAAAGAAAGATTTTAGGCCAAGCAAGGCCGACACAAACTAAGCAGGCCAAAAGAAATCACAACTATACTTTAGGCCATTAGTTAAACGATATGACATGACATACAACCAAAATATCCGAACCATCTAAATTCCACTATAGATCCTAGGATTAAGAAGACCCATTAAAAAGATGGTGATCAATAAAAGAAAAAGAGGCCAATCAAAATACACTAAGAGCAGATCCGTAATGTTTAAGTATCAACAAAAACTTGACAGACAGCGTAAATAACAGAGGTGACATTTGGGCAAGAAGGAAAATGTTTAGAAGGTAGGGGAGTCGTTTAGAAGGCAAAAGATGATTTAGAGAATACACTTGGATAAATGTGAACAAGTTAAGGCATTAAAACTTCAAGAAGGCCAAAAGGTTGATCACTTCTAGATATAGTTGATCCAATTAAGCCAAACTCCACATAAAACCAATTGATATAATAATATTGTTCAGGTAGAACAAGTTTTTTCATTTGCTCTAAAGATAGCCTACGTCTATTTTACCAAAGGCAAGACATAACAACATAGACTAATCCATATACTAGCAATATCTCAGGTTTTATAAAGATGTCATTCAAAAATAATTTCAATAGAGATCTTATCAGACATGTAGAATCAGATAAATTATGAAGAGAAGAACTTGGCTTGCTGCCTGTGAGGATCCTCTACTGGAAGTTTCACCAACTTAAGCTGATGGAGCTCCCGAGATGTCCTTCCTTTTTCCCCCTATTTCTTCCCTTCATTCCTCTCCTCCTTTTTTTTTTTCCTTTTGTCCGTCCCTCCTTTTAACCATCCCCTTCCATGCTCTAATTTTGTCATAAATAATTTTTAGAACGTCAGTCTCCCCTTAGTTGACTTCACTTTTCAATGAATAGCGCATGTTGCTTTGATCACCTTTTGCATGCTTTTAATTCCTTTATTGAATACGTTAGTTTCTCATCGTTAAACAATGCAAGAGTAATTGTCATTATATTTAGATTTACTTTAAAATAGATGTCCTAACATTATGAGCACAGTGTTTTTATAAAAATATAAAAGCTAATATTGGCATAACATACACTAGTATGTATTATTTACTTTTAACTTAACTAGCATAGTTTATTAACAAGAGCTTTATAGATATAATTATTTATATACCTATAAAATCATAGCCATTTAGATAATCAATTTACAAATTTACTAAAACCACTTATAGTAATATTTAATCTTATAATCATAATGATAATTATGTTTGGGTTTAATAACATCAACTAGACACTTTATCTTTTTGAACAAAGAAAGGGAATCATAACAATCAAGATGATATTGTGCTCACACAACATATAGGAGACAACGAAATAAACACTTTAGCTCATCCACTCAAGTCAATCACGCCAGTCAATGCTCAAAATGATTATACTACAATAACTCAATGAACCATTCAAGAATGCAAGAAAAAAATGTAGTATGACTACGTGTGTGTGTGTGCAACATCAAGGTTCCATCTTGTCGGTTCTTGCCTGGTGGCTAGAACGTCTCTACCTTGACCATGTTCTCATCTTCGACCAGTACCTTTGCTAAATCACACTTAAATCCACATAAGTAGGTTAGTCCCACAAATCAATAGCCAAAGCTTGTGAAAACATGATCCATGATTATAGGCATTTTAATTCATCATTATACTATGCTCAACATGCGCATCATAAAATTATGACAATTCACCTGCAATTTAACCAGATAGTAAAACAATCAAGATATTAACTGACAATTCAATTTGTAAAAAGAGTCAAAAGGATCGATATGTGACATCATTCCCCACTAGGAAGAGACATTCTCCTGATGTCCTATTACACACATCTGAAATAATATATTTGTCTACTCTTATCAATGTATCCATAAGGTATCATCAAATCAATAACAGTATCTCCACTTATGCTAAAATATTCATATCTAATGCATGCCAATGAGGCATAATCCTAATTCATCATAGACACATACAAGCATTAATCAAACATCATAAAGCACATGCAATAACATGATAAAAACAATATAATATCAAAAGATCAGCCCTCCTATCTGACACTAGGTCCAGATCTCACAACAACAATCTCCAAAGGTGCACCAACTATATCAAAACCAACCATCGTGCAAAGGTCAACAACATAATGTGTCACAAGTTCATGATCAACTAGGTAACACAAGGCTTCCTCAAGGCCTAAACACCAAGTATCCATGAAATGGAATACAACTGACAACAACTTCTTCACACAAAAATTGCATCCCTTCCAACCGCAAGCTAGGAAAACACTATCTACTAAGGCAAAACTTCTGAAGCAACCAAATTCTTGAGGTTGGAATTTTAGCAAAAGTAAGAATACGACTATAAGACCCTAAATATACATTGCATGCTCAAGCACTAACTAAGGCTCCATCATACCCTACACCAAGTCAAACATGAGTGTAGTTAGGAAACTCTCCTTAGGAATACAACCACACAACACTTCACTAAAGCAATTACTAAAAGCAAGATTCAATTCAAGCTAGTCCTCTACATATCTCATTCACATAGAATCGACATCTAAGCTAATACAAGAGTTCAATCCACATCAAGTGATCCATAGCAACACAAAACCATACCAAACTTTCTTCACCTAACAATGATTACTTGCATCTAACAATAGTTAAAGAATTTGATCTATCAAAGTTCTAGTAACATACACACAAAGAACAAGTATATTCTCTGCATTCTACTCCCTTGTACAATCCATCAGAGGCCCATCATGGATAAGATAAAGAACATGACACAATACATGACCAACAGTTTTAAAACATTCAAGTATAGCCACCAGTAATTACATAAATAACTAAAATATCAAAAGGAAGAAGAGTTAATTCCAACAATAAAGCATAAAATGAGCTCAGTTCCAACAATAAATCGAACATAACCACAAAGGTCGCGAGATAAATAAATTCCAAGCTTTGATGGCTATTCTTATTCATAAACAAGAATAATAATTTAATGTTGGTCCTTACAACATTAGAGAATTTACCAAAGTCAAATAATTAAAGTACACCAAGATTAAATAAATAAAGTATCAAATTTTGAAAGTTCCACATTACATGAACCATGTGACTAATTCTAGCCACTCGAGAGGGAGTACAATGCTACACTACACCTGGATTCTAATTGAGGTGAGTAAGAGAATATAATAAATCACGTTAAACAAACGAGTCTTCTAAGACTCCAATTACGTCTATACCTAGAGATCCTTTCTAGATCACTCAATGATGCCAAGCAACCAAACGTTGCATCCCGTTCAAGGGACTCACAATCACTAAATAAGGACACACATAGTCATACATTAGCTAGGACAAAAACATCACTTCCACAACAAGAGTGGTTAACATTACTAGTCATCGTACAAATAGGCAATTTAGTAAACAAATATGTTAAGCATTCAAGACATCTAGAAGGAAAACACGCATCAACAATTCCTCAGTACCCACTAGGGTTTATCTTATCCCAAAGCAATGTATTCCTCGCCACATTGATATAAGGAACACATAACAAAAGAAGGTACTTGCTACTCGTGTTACACAGAGACACAAGGACACACACATGCACGAACATACCAAGTAGCACAAACACCCCTAAGCCCTCATAACATTTTCTTATTCTAAAAGCCAAAATTTTACTTTATTCACTTTTTCGATTCCTACATCCTTATTCAAATACAAAAATCTCTCTATTTTTTCTTGTAAGAAATGTCTACATCACTTTCTAACAGAGGAATTTCCTCAGGTTCCTCCTCTCCGTCTAAATTGAGTAACACAGACTTAGAGGGTGGGTGTACTTGTGAGTACTCCATCAACACCTCTTTTCCCATAATAGGTGCATCCCGACCACACCCAAAAGGCATATCACAGTGAGATGATGGTTTACTTTTCACATTAGTTGAAGGGGTTGGCAACATTCTTGTCTCCTCAATTGTTTTCTTCCTTTCTAGGCGAATACATTTGAGTGCATCCACTAGTGTTTCAGAATTAGTAAGCCAAGCTTCTTTTGCATAACTTATTATTTCTCCCATCTTTGGTTCAGTAGGTGGCTCTTTCTTAATGGTGATCTTAGGCATATCACTTAGTTTTGTTTTCTTGGCTCACCTTCTTGTCCTTATCATTCCTTCCATTCTGACACAAGAACAAATGTTTTATCATTAGCATATCTCACCAAACTTGTGAAACCTTGCAATGAGCTCCAATGGTCCAAGTGTTGAACCCAAACACTCTGATACCAAATGTAAAGTATGCTTTCCAAACCAAAAGTTACTGAAGTAAATAAATCATGAATTTCATTTACTCGAGTAAAAGGATAGTTTCCATAACAATAATAATAATAATAATGTCCACACTTTTTACAACTTCACATGCTAGAACTAGGTGTTAGCACTATAAGTAATATGCAATATACATCTCAGGCTCTCATGCCATAAGTCATCTCAAAATAATGAAGCACAATAATCCAATACAATATATGAATGAATAATAAATCAAACACTCTCGTTGGCCACCACTAACCCATATGGTCTTTTGCAAGCTGTGAGACAGGAACATGGTCCAAGCACTTTTCCACCCAACCACGAAGCAATTACACTTCCCTAGATTCCTTCATGACACAAAGGAAACCTAACCCTACAAAAACCATCTAGAAACCTAGAAACAACTAGTAGGAGGGAACAACCGATGCAACCTGCTATCTAAATGCCAATCTATATAATGATGTGCAAATGTCTCACAACAGGATGTGGCAGAGAAACATATTAATTAAGTTTTGCTAGATAATGATTCATCAATTTCAATGAATTCCCAGCTTGGTCCAAGCATTTATAAAGTTACAGTCAAATCCTGAAAAGAGGAAAAGCCTTCTCTGTTTGCCCACATTCAACATCCTAGCCCGAGAAGTAACCCAAACATACACAACAAAAATATATAATCTTCTTACATTACTAACATAAATAGACATGTATTAATATCATAATTAGTCACTTTCTTTGCAATAAGGAAGGTAAATTAATTTTCTAAACTCAATGATAATGTTACATTTTATACGATCAAATAAACAATCTCACCCCAATGCCCATATTCAGGAACCATATAAGCAAGAAAATATTCTATTCCCCAAGGTACCCATTTCACGGATCATGTGTAAATAAGGAAAATTAATCTATTCCCCCCCCAATGTATCAACTATATGTAATCTCCGCACTCCAAATACACATAATTACTCATCGCAAACAAATCCCAAGAAAACAAGTAATATGAACGTAAAGAATCCATTCTGATTGCAAAACTATAGGTAAAGATCCATTTCATAGTCTCAATGATGAGGTTACACTTTATATGATCTTCATGCAATTGATTACTAATTTATGTGTGTGTGTGTATATATATTAAATATAGATGAACTAATTCCAGTCTTTTTGTATAACCAACTCATTCAATCTTATCCATTCAAATCAATTCAATTCAGCTTTTTATTATAGTTTTTTATATAAAGAAGAAGAATCTGAATATGTATGTGTATTCTTTCTTAATTATACTATACGGTTATATATCAACATATTCATTAAACATATATAATATAAGGAAAGCAACATTATAACAGAAGGATAGCTATAAGTTTTAGACTAGCAAAAACCTATAGGTTGACCACATCAAACCAAAAGGCTATTAAAACGAGGTTCATAAGATGATCTAGATTAATATAGGTCATTATCTAATGAATAGGTCAGTATACTTTTAGGTAACAAACAATTCATAAGTCCGTCTTACTGGAACAAGAGGTTTAAAAAGGAACGCACAAGCTGATAGAAATTTGATATGGACCGATCTAAGATACCTTCAGGTAGTAGCAATAAATAACCTTCAACTCAGATAAAGGCAGATTCAGATTGATTAGGTTAGTTAACATAAAAGAAACCGAAATTAAATACTGGTGGATACCAAAAACAAGAGGCGATTTACTAGCTTCTGAGACCGATTAAAAGAAGACTTGTAAACAAACAAAAGAGAACCGACTTTATAGTTGGAAAAAGTTGGAGGAGTCAAGGTAGATTATCAATCAATACCTTATCGATCCAAGGGTTTCCAAAGGATGAATATTTAAAAATAAAGGTCGTTTATTCTATAAATAATATAGGAATTCATTCAAAATGGTTAAGGGCCAACATTTATGGCATGAGGAGGTCGAAGCAAAAGAAGTTTGGAACAAATAAAACATACACAATAATTGTTTTTGACCCAGGCTAATTACATACTTGAAGGTGGTGAAACAAAACTAATCTAGCATTAGAAGACTGCAAGGCCCTCTCGTTGGTTCCATAAAAGAAGATTTAAGGTGATTCTAGATACAAAAAGGGCAATCTAATAACAAATAAAAATAGGTCGCTCTTGTGATCAGGTCGATGCATTATATATGCATGCCCACGTGGTTAGGTGTTTTCCAATCAACCAAGACTGGCGGTATGCGTACATAATACTGGAACATAAAATGTGGTGCGGTCATTTTACTCCTAACATGCCAACTTGAGCAATAAAAAAAGGCAATACATGTTTTAAAACATGCCAAACTTAGCATTTTATAACACTGATTAAAAAGATTTTAGGACGAACAAGGCCGACACAAACTAAGCAGGCCAAAAGCAATCACAACTATACTTCAGGTCGTTAGTTAAACAATATAACACGACATACAACCAGAATATCTGAACCATCTAAATTCCATTGTAGATTTTGGGATTAAGAAGACCCATTAAAAAGATGGTGATCGATAAAATAAAAAAGAGGCCCATCAAAATACGACGAGAGTAGATCCGTAATGTTTAAGTATCAATAGAAACTTGACAGATAACGTAGAGGTGATATTTTGGCAACAAGGAAGATGTTTAGAAGGCAGGGGAGTCATTTAGAAGGTAAAAGACAATTTAGAGAAGACACTTGGATAAATGTGAACAAGTTAAGGCGTTAAAACTTCAAGTAAGCTGAAAGGTTGATCGCTTCTAGATATAGTTGATCCAATTAAACTACTCCTTATAAATCCAATTGATATAATAATATTGTTCAGGTAGAACAAGTCGTTCATTTTCTCTAAAGAATGTTGACGTCTATTTTACCAAAGGCAAGACATAACAATATAGACTGATCCATATACCAACAATATCTCAGGTTTTATAAAGCTTTCATTCAAAAAGAATTTCAATAGATATCGTATCAGACATGCAGAATCAGAGAAATTATGAAGAGAAGAACCTAGCTTGTTGTCTGTGAGGATCCTTCATTGGAAGTTTCACCGACTGAAGCCAATGGAGCTCCCGAGATGTCCTTCCTTTTCCCCCATGTTTCTTCCCTTCGTTCCTCTCCTCTTTTTTTGTCCCTCCTTTTAACCATCCCCTTGCATGCTCTAATTTATCGTAAATATTTTTTTAGAACTTCAATCTCCCCTTAGTTGACTTCACTTTTCAGTGAATAACATGTCGTTTCGATCACCTTTTGCATGCTTTTAATTCTTTTATTGAATACGATTTGTTTATCTGATCGTTAAACAATGCAAGAGTAATCGTTATTATATTTAGATATATTTTAAAATAGATGTCCTAAAATTATGAACACAGTATTTTTATAAAAATATAAAAGCTAATATTAGCATAACATACACTGGTATGTATTATTTACTTTTAACTTAACTAGCATAGTTTATTAACAAGAGCTTTATAGATATAATTATTTATATACCTATAAAATCATAGCCATTTAGATAATTAATTTACAAATTTATTAAAACCACTTATAGTAATATTTAATCTTATAATCGTAATGATAACTATGTTTGGGTTTAATAACATCAACTATACACTTTATCTTTCTGGATGAAGAAAGGGAATCATAACAATCAAGATGATATTATGCTTACACAACATATTAGAGACAATGAAATAAACACTTTAGCTCATCCACTCAAGTCAATCACACCAGTCAATGCTGAAAATGATTATACTACAGTAACTCAATGAACCATTCAAGAATGCAAGAGAAAAAAATGCAACATGACTACATGTGTGTGTGCAACATCAGGGTTCCATCTTGTCAGTTCTTGTCGGGCAGCTAGAACATCTCTACCTCGACCATGTTCTCGTCTTCAGTTCTTGTTGGGTTGATTGGGTTATGAGTTGTTTGACTTTGGCTTCCTTCTCGGTGTTGATTAATGGAATTCCCTCAACTCTTTTTTCAGCTACTAGAGGGCTTAGACAAGGGGATCCTTTATCTACTTATTTGTTTATCCTAATGGCAGAAGGTCTTAGTCATTTGTTGAAGTAGTATAGAGTGAGAGGGCTCATTCAGTGCTGGGAATGAACTTGGAATATTGACTCTCAATCTCATCTCCAATTTGTGAATGATACAACTCTTATGGGGATGGCCAAGATCGAGGAAGCTATTAGTTTCAAAAAAGTGTTAGACATTTACATTTCTACTTCTAGTCAGCAAATGAGAAAAAATCTAGCATCTTCAATTTCAACACTCCTGAGCGTATTCAACATAGAATTGCAGACATTCTCCACTTCCAGATCGAAACCTTGCTTGTGGAATATCTTGGAATTCCCCTCTTTGTTGGGAGCCTTAAAAGATACCAATGGAAGAAAATTTTAGATTGTTTCCACATGTTGGTGAGCCATTAGACTTTTTGATGGCTATTCTTTGTAGGTTGAATGACTCTTTTGATGAGTTAAAATCAATATCTATTTAGTTTCTGTATAAATCATTGCAAAGACTTTAATTCTATGGAATGATAAACATATATACATTATCATGGTTATAATTATTTTATGAATGATTAGATAAACATGTTTTGGTACTTATTTTATTTAGATGAAATATTTGTTGCAAGTATGAGGTGAGCCATTGTTGTCATTGATGTCAACATACTCATATTGCATTGACAAGAAGGATTTGATGAGCTGTGTGCTGAGAATATTGAGAAAATTAGCCTCAGTCAGGAACAGTGAAGAACAGTGATGAGAAGAAGGTAAATGTACTGTATAGGATGAGAACCGGAGGATGCGGATTAAAGGGTTAGTAGATATGAGTCTTTAGATGCTACAGTTAAGATTTCAGAGGTCCGCATGAAGATCTGAAGGAGTTGTGGCTGCCGGTATAGAACCGGGTCCGGCAAGTATCCAGAGGTGACAGAGGATCACAAAAAGGTCCGGTGAGGTCCGGAATTGTATCATCCTAATCTGCGGATTGGACGGAGTGTTTGGGATGTCCTAGTGATGTGTCATCCTGATTTGTGTATGATTTGGAGGTCCGGAAGTACCTCTTGCATTATGACAGTGGCGACAGACTGTGTTCTTGAAGTTCCGGATGAGGAAGACAAGAGATCCCAGTAAGCAGAGGAAGTGCGGATGTATCCGGATATTCAGATAGGCTTGTGAAGATCATGCTTAGGTTGTGTAGTTGGTCCGCATTGATGGTGGAGCCCGGAATTGAAGTTATTCTTCCGGATGAAGTTCTTGCTCTGTTTAGCCAACCGGATGAGTTGTTCATCCTGCGAATGTTCTTGTGATGGCCGACCGGATGTGTTATTCATTTTGCGGATACTCCTATGGTTGTTTGCCGACTTAGATGTTTGTTCCTAAGTCGATGTCTTGTATAAATAACGGTTTGTGAGTTCATTTCAAGGAGCGGTGTGTGGATGAGTGTGGCATAGCGAAGAAACGTGCGAAAGGCAGAGCAGAGAGTGTTGGGCTTAATTGGAACTGATCCGGACATGGTAGAGATGTCATTCTCCAGTTCAAGACTGTGATTTTCATCACTTTGTAGACAGTGTGTCTCCTTGTAGGCAGTGGGCCTCTTTGTGAGCAGTGTGCTCGGGCAGTGAGCCCTTATTGGCATGTGCCATTCATTTTTCTTTATTCTTCTAACAGAGAATAATTCTTGGGTTAATCACCCCGTGGTTTTTCCCTTAACCGGGTTTTCCACGTCAAAATCTTGGTGTTCAATGTGTTGATGCTTATCTGCTCTTGTGTTTATGTATTATGCTTCCATGGATGAGTATTTGATATGCTGCTAACTAACAACAGAGAATTAAGTGTTTGAAAGAACAAGAAGTTTTATACAACTGATTCACCCCCCCCCTCTCAGTTGTATGCCCTAGATCCAACAATATTTTGATAGTTACTACAATTTCTGCTTTAATATGCATGTTATGATGGGGTTTTGCCAAAGTTGGTTGTTGGATTCATAAGCATAACAACACGGAGCTCTTTGAAAGCCTCTGGACCCCTCCGGAGCCACCCTTCCAGTTGAAGAACACAAGCTCTAGATAGATCTAGAGTTCCCCAGTGCTATAAAGGAACCATCCTCCCCTTGAGTCAATGATTATCTAGCAAGATCCAAGCTAAATCTAGTCCCAACATGAATCCCACGGGCAACTCTAATTGTCCAATCAACGCCACAATCCTTTGACACCTTGTAGCTCCAGTTCAAGAGTTATATTGGTTAAATAACTAAAGTACTGTTTCAATTTGAGTTCCTACAGTTCACGATCTATCTGTTGATGCTAATTATGTTGAATTTAGAATCTTCTATGAAGTTTCGATTTGAAAGACTCTTTAAGTAGGAATAAGTAGTGGGTTAAGTCCAAGTTCCATTGTAGTTTAGTCCAGTTTAGTTCAGTCAAATGAATAAGAGCTCAAATTTATAAGTATGAGCTGAGTAGATTTTTAGAGTTAGTTCCTTTTTCATTTCAGAATTGTTGTTTTTCTCGAAGATTCCATTCTATGAAAATAAAGAGGTGTAGACACCTAAAAATAACCTTTGCATTCTTCATCTTGGATACGTCAAATTCTTCTAAATCACTTGCATCTAATGTTAATTAAATAATCTAATTATTTAATTAATTTCATCAATTTCCTCTAATTCCCCTAATTCCAAAACATTAATTGAATAAATTCTATTTATTTAATTAATTTCATTAAATCGCCACTTTATTCTTCTAAATTAAATAATTTTAATTATTTAATTAGCTAATTATTCTTCTAAATTTAAATAAATTATTCAAATTTATTTAAGTTGACTTTTCTATATCTTCTAAATAAATAAAATCAATATTTTATTGATATCTTCTTATTCTTCCATCATGCACAATAAATTAAATAAATTTATTTATTTGATTTCTAATTATCTTTCAAATCTTCTAAAAATATCTTTTTCCTCCATGCACACAAATTAAATAATTTATTATTTAATTGTATTCAAAGCATGTCAAAAAGCAAAATAAAAGTTGAGTTAATTGGCTTTTAAATATTTGTTTTTATCAGTCAACTCATAAAATAGAAAAAAAAAATTCTATTTTTGTGAAAAGCATTTTATTTTTATCCAAGAAAGCAATTAACTCAATAAAACATCTCTTTGCATGGACACTTGACATGTGCACGTTCCTTCATGTCTTCTCAATTTATCTCAATCGTCCATATCATTGAATTATCTTCACTGTTGATTGATCTTTCCTTGAAAGCTATAAATACGTCCATTCATCTCTTCACAAATCCTCTTCAATCATTAAGTTTTGGGCATTCATACAACACTTTGAGCATCTCGTATCATTGAGCACATACTACATCTTTTGAGCACATCATCTATCCATGCTTGTTGCAACCATGGTTATGCAATTTGAAGAGCAATCAACAAAAACCAAGGAATACATACAATATTTTTTGGTAATATTCTTTATTTGATTTGTATTGAATTATGGGTTATTATCTTAGATCTATTTCTTGAAGGTTGTAGGGTTGAGTTTTGATATTTATGCTTGATCTATTGAACTCGATTTTCCTCACACATTTTGGCACGCCTAGTGGGACCCACTTCCTGATCTAACTTTGATTTTTAAAAAATGATTTTTCTAGGTACAAGTACAGAACCATGCATTCACAACGTAGAAATTCGCATTTGGCAGACAAAACCTTGCCTTTGGTAGATAGAAAACCGTCTTTCGTTGATAAAAGTGTGCTTATGTTCGACAGAAGCTCGTCTTTGGCATGTAGAAGCACGCCTTTAGTTGGCAAAATTTCACCTTTGGTCTCTATGTTTTTTCATTTGTCTTGCATTTGCAGGGGTCTCTAGCATCTATCTTATCTGATTTTGTGTTTTGCAAGCTGTTGTATTTGCTAATACTCTTCATATTTCACCCTCAAGCTGATTTATTTGTGGGTACTTTATTGCTTTTGGCCTAATTGATCAATTAACTTGGTTTGCTATTTGATTTTGGTGCAAGAGTACAATTTCACTACTTCATCCAACCCCCTAGCCTATCAAGAATCCATCTACTTATCTATCGATTGCGCGTTTGACTTATTTTTCTTGATTTTTGTAGGACTGTCACAGAAACTCACCTCTGGTCAGCAAAAACCCGCCTTTGGAGGCTAGAAACTCACCTTTTCCAGATAGAAACTTGCCTTTGGTCTGCAAAAACTCGCCTCTGGTGAAAATCTCTGCGCCTTTGGTCAATATAAACTCACCTTGGCACATTATTTATGCGCTTTTGGTCTGTTTGTTGTCTTTTGGGTTTTTGGAACTAATAATCAACTTGTACATCCTCGTATCATCTATCAAGGAGTCAAGAAGTGAAATTCTAACAAATTTGGTGCAGGACACTTGTCAAAGGACCTACTTTTTATCACTAAGTCTTAGAAACACTTCAATTTCATAAAGGGAATTTACGATTGTATACTTTGTCTTGAATACCTTGGTATGTATGCTCTCTCCTCACACTAAAAGGTGATCTTGGAGATCAGAAATACTTAGGATATTCACTTACTTTCTTTATTTGCTTTATTCTTAGGGACTCGAGAGTCATATGTATGCTCTTCTCTCGCATCAAAAGATGATCTTGAGAATCAAAAGTACTCGATATCCTCTCTAGGGGGGCTGCCAGGGGATTTCATCACCTCTAGGGATGACCTCAACCACATGTTCTAATGTGATATATAAATGTTATGAGAATTTAAAGACTCATTTCAAAGGAAGTACCTTTCACCTCCAAGCAAAAAACCTCTGGGATACTTGGTCCGCGAAGACTCGTGTGGTTGAGCATCAGTTGATTGGGACACCCACGCTCATAGATTTGTGTCCTCCCGTACCTCGTGTATATTGGGGAACTCCACAGACACCTTGTGATCCTAGCTAAGACCTTCGATCATCATATCCTTAGGTGCATCACAACCACATGGAGGACAAGAGCTCACACTTGTACCTTCTTTGATTAGAGATAGAATACACTTTTGGGCAAGACTTAAGTGTCTCCAAGAGTAAGGGGTGTAAGGTGGTACATGATCTTACATTCCCTACCTATCTTAGTAATGATGAGATGGTATTAAGGGGGTGGAAATTGCCATTATCTAATAGTGGGGGTTGAAGTCGCACCCAAGTGAGTCCGCAGGATATGACACTCCTACTTGAATAATTCTAGGTTGTTGTACAAGTGTTTGGCGTGTATTCTTGTGATCTACCTAGTATTCACCATTTGTTTATCCATGAAGGTTAATAGCCTCGTGCACCCAACTCCTAGAGCAGTCCACAGCCATTGTATCTACTTTGTTTTCTCTTGCCAAAAGAAAAATCCAAAATCTATCTCTCAAAAAATAAACTATTACAAAAAAACTCACCTTTGAACTACAAGCTCACTTTTGCACAGTATCCCCGCACCTTTGGCAGATAGATCTGCACCTTTGGCTGACAGAAGCTCACCTCTGGCTGATAGCAGCTCACCTCTGGCACACAGTAACCCGCTTTTGGTCCTGTTCAAAACCTTTACAGTTTATAGAAACTCAAGATGGTGCTACACAATTTACCACAGGGTTTAATCCTCATGAATTTCTACCAAAAGGGTATACCATAGGTCAATCTTCATCTCATCAACATCGACTCCCTCAATAAGGACAAACATCTCAAGAAGTATCTTAAGACCTCTATGAAAGCTTGCAAAACCCTAAGATCTTAGATGCTTTAGATAGACTCTTGGCTTCTAATCAAAATCATTTATTTCATCTACTTGCTAAAAAAGGAGCCAAGTTGCCTAATAACTATGACACATCCACGCTTAAGTAGCAAGACCCTATCAATGATGATATTGCTGCTATGGGCATACTACAAATAACCCCTATCCAAACTATGTCTACTATATCATCTCTCATTCCTGATTCACCCTCAAATTTGGTTCTTTTGAATCCCTTCACCTACAAATGTATCAACCCACTTTATCAAGCCCCCACCACATCACTTGAACCTCTTATTGTCCTCATGGAGATTTATCAAATGAATCAAACAAATCAAACAAACCAAGAAAACCCTTTCTTCACCACATCCACATCTACACCATCTCAAAATCCTCCACAAATATCACAAGTCCAAACCCCCATCCCTAATATTGCTAGTGCCACTCCTCCACAAGTGTCACAAGTCCAATCTTCCATATCTAATCTTGCTTATTCCACTCCACCACGGATGTGACAAGTCCAATCTTCCATATCCAATCTTTCTTATGCCACTCCTCCACAAATGTCACAAGTCCAAGCACCCATTCCTCAAAATTCCTATATCACTCCACCTCAATACTCCCAAAATCAACATTCTTACATCAACCCACCTCAACAATACCAAAATCAACATTCTTACACCAATCCCCCTCAACACTCTCAAAATAAACACTCCTACATAACTCCTCCGCAAAATCCACAAACCCAACACCTGTACATGAATCCTCCCCAAAACAATCCTTAACATTCTTATTATCCCTACAATATCCATTCATATGCATCCAATGCCAATCTCTCCTATGGGGCACCACAACCACCACCTATTCAACAAAATATTGCTCCACAACCACCCATATCGGAACTTGATCTCAAATTTTCAAATCGACAAAAGCAAATTTCTAATCTAACATTTGGACACACAAAGAAAACTTTCTCCTTGGAGGAGGTTTGTCCCTATCCTTTTGATAGATCCTTACCTATGATCCCTTTTCCCCCTAACTTGACATGCCAAAATTTGACGAATATAAGGGAAAAGGTGATCCAAAAGAACATTTTAGAGAGTTCTATATTGCTTGCTTAGAGGTTGCCCATAATAACACTTATCTTTTGCGCCTCTTCCCTCGTAGTCTTGGAGGGAAAGCAATAGAATGGTTTTCTCATCTACCCACGGGTATCAAAACATTTAATGAATTGGCCGAAAAGTTTGCAACCCACTTTTCCTACAATACTGAACATGAGATTTCCATGACAGACTTGTGCAATAATAAACAACGCAATGGGGAAACTTTCATCTCTTTCTTGCAAAGATGGAGAAACATGGCTAGTAAATTCCCTTGGCCTGTCCCAAGAAAACAACTTGTTAGCATCTTTGTTTAAAATATCAATCCCAAAATTGGATTTCACTTACAAATCCAATGTGCTAACTCGTTTGACGAAATAATTTCCAAGGGGACCAACATTGAAAAGGCCCTTATAGCAAAGGGGTTAGTCAAAATATTCAAAGAGACCAAAGATAATCCTCAAACCTCTAACGACAAACCTCGATTTTGGTCCAAAAATAAGAATGTCATCAATGATGGTGTTGTGGACTCTAAACACGTTCAAACTCTCCAAACACTAGTCAATATTCAATCAAAAACTACCCCATCTACTCCTTAGGAGCAACCAAAACAAGACTACCCCCTAGACATAGGTTCACTCTTTTGGGAGAACCTATCGAATCGGTCCTTAAGAAACTTGTACAAAGTGGACTCATCACATTTCCAGAAGCTCATCAATATGATGAACCCACTTTCAAATCCACTTGGTACAAAGATAATGAATATTGCGATTACCATAGAGTTAAAGGACACAAAACCCCTGGATGCATGAAGTTGAAAACCTTAATCCAGAATCTCATAGACAGAGGAGAAGTCACTATCGATGATCCTCCAACCCATACCACAAATAAGGACCTAGACATGTATAAGGATCCATTCCCTCCACATGGTAAAGGAAATAACCTCGATAAAGGTAAAAGTGTCAACAAAGCTTCCTCTTCATATGATTCCATCGTGGGTCATTTTGAAGAAAGTCATGTCTCCACCCTGACCATCAAGGGGAAAGTCCTTGATTGTGTTGTTACAACTCGTCGTGATCATGTTACCCTTTGTGGGCCAACACAAGAAATTCCCATCAACTCTGAATATAATATCATAGAACATCTAGGGAAGACTCTCGCACAAATCTCCATTTTATATCTCCTAAAGTCATCACCTGCCCACAAAGTGATGCTTGAAAAAGCACTTAAAGAGTCATCAATTCCAAACAACATAGCTATCACAAAATTTCAAGCCATGATAGGCCACATTGCCTCAGCTTACCATGTGGTCTTTTTTGATAAGGACCTCCCATCTCATAATCCTTGCCATATTGATGCACTCCATATTGAAGTATTCATCCATCAACATAAGATAAAACATATACTTATAGATGGTGGTGCTGGTTTGAACATTTGTTCACTAAAATTGCTAAAATAATTAGGATACTCTGAGGATAGCATCAATCCTAAATAGTCTATCACTATCAAAGCTTATGATGATGCTGAGCGTCAGTCAGAAGGTGTGATCCATTTGTCTTTTCAAGTAGGCCATGTCATATTAGAAACAAGATGCCAAGTATTGGACCTTGATCTACCTTATAGTATCATCCTAGGTCGCCCATGGATCCATACCATGCAGGTCGTACCTTCTACGTACCATTAATGTCTCAAGTTCCCATTCAATGGTACTAAAATCACAATCCTTGGAGATCTTCATCCTTTTGAGTTTTGCCACACCATGCAAGGGTGTTACAAAAATAGCAACCAAATCCCAAATAATATTGAAGAACAACCCTCTCCATTATACATTGACCCAGATACTTTGCAACAAACCTCTACTGATAAACCCATTCTTGAGATCAAGGTCCAATATAGAGACAAGGGATTTGGTGAATATGACCTTTCAAAGTCTTGTTGTGTGGGGAGGATGCCTCTCTCTCCTAAATCATATGGCAAACCACACATATCAAAGGTCACTAAAAAGGTAATCATACCAGCTTCCTAACAACATTCACTCATTGGGGATTGCTAGAAGACGAATCTATTGAAGATATGTGCTCTTGGATATTCCAAGAAAAGGATCTAGTCACACTACCTATTGCACAATATGGTATAGGTCTCCAAAATTTGAAAAACATGGGATATAAAGGCCAAGGTGGTCTTTGAAAACATGGTCAAGGAAATCTAGAACCAGTTATTGTGACTAAAAAAAATAGGCATGGTTTAGGATACGGTAAGGAGGTACCACGTTCCTCAGACATCGAGTTTATTCTTGATGAGGTAGCGAAAGCTTCTCATAGTTTCGATCTCTAAAGAGGATACTATCAATGACTCTTCCCTACACCTCACAGACCTATTCCAAAAAACCTTGATATTCATGATATCATCTATTTCCCTCACCTCCAACATCAAAACCCAGAATCTTCCACTCGTCTACCTTAAACTTATTAATTGGGACCAACAAGAGGCCCCCATTCTCGACATCTTTTAGAATGATGAGGTTGTAGCAAAATTCATGGGACTCCAGGATGGTATCCCACTTGGTGATCATAAAATTGGGTTTGTCATGGATTTAGATCAAGCTGCATACTTTGGTGAGAATGCCAAATCCTCCAATCATAAAAGTGAATAAAAATAGATCCCTAGGTGAAAACCACAATGTGGCACCTCCTGATCATAAAAAAGTAAAAACAAAGGACGTATTCAACGGTGAAAACCTTTCTGAGGTGCCCGAGAATGGAGGATTTGATGCTCCCTTACCTACAAAGTGTCAAGAAAAATCTTCTCTTTGGTGGAAGACTCACAAGAGATGAATCTAGGTGCCATTTAGAATCCTAAAATCACATTCCTAGCAGCTTCACTTTCAGAACAAGAAAGGAAGGATTTCACAAAATTCTTCTTGAAAAGGAAAATCAATTTCACTTGGTCATACATTGACATGCCTGGGTTGGACCCTTCACTAGTGGTTCATCATCTAGTAGTATCTCCAAATGCCAAGCCAGTCAAACAAAAGCTTCATAAGATGCATCCACAAATCACACTATTGGTAAAAGTAGAGCTTCAGAAATTGCTAGATGTGAAGTTCATATGACCTATTGATTATCTAGAGCGAGTTTCCAACTTGGTACCTATTTCCAAAGTCACTGGGGGCATTTACATTTGCACAGACTTCAGAGATCTAAATAAAGCATGTCCTAAAGATGACTTTCCATTGCCCAATATTGATATCATTGTGGACTTAACAACAGGTCATGAAATGCTTTCCCTAATGGATGGTTTCTCTGGATATAATCAAATTATCATAGCACCAGAGGATCAACATAAAATTACTTTTACATGTCCTTGGGGCACCTATTGTTGGCAAGTCATTCCTTTTGGTCTAAAGAATGTAGGAGCTACCTATCAATGAGCAATGACATTAATATTTCATGACCTTTTTCATACTATTATGGAGGTCTACGCCAATGATATATTGGGCAAATCTACTACTAGGGCAGATCATCTACAGGTTCTAGGATTTGACAGACTAGAGAAATATCAAGTGTGGCTCAATCCTAAGAAATGTGTCTTTGGTGTCACTTCAATGAAATTGTTGGGATACATTGTATCTCGCAAAGTAATTGAAGTAAATCCAATTAAGGTCAAAGCTATAGTTGAGATGCCTCCACCCAAGAATCTAAAGCAACTAAGGAGCCTTTCAAGGGAGATTACAGTTCATTAGACGGTTCATTTCATAGCTAGTAGATAAATGCCAACCTTTTCTACATTTTCTCTGAAAGGATGTTTCATTCCGATGGGATAATAAGTGTCAACAGGCATTTGATCAACTCAAAGAATATCTAGCTACACCTCTAGTTTTGGTGCCACCAGTTCTAGATAGACCTTTACTCTTGTATATCTCTACTACATTTGTAGCATTAGGTGTTCTCCTAGCATAGCATGATGAGTCAGGAAAAGAACACGCAATCTACTATATCATTTGCACCTTGGTTGGTTATGAACTCAATTATACTCCCATGGAGCAGGCATGTTTAGCAGTAGTGTTTGCTTCCTAAAAGTTACAAAATTATATGTTAAACCAACACACCAACCTCATTTCTAAAATTGATCCATTGAAATATCTTTTATCCAAAGCAGCCCTCACAGGTAAACTAGCAAAATGGGTCATGATTCTGAGTGAGTTTGATATAGAGTATGTTGATTAGAAAGCTATCAAAGGATAAGTTCTTGCAAATCAATTAGCAGAGGCTCCTATGACAAATATAAACCCTATGCTCTCTGATTTTCTAGATGAAGGGATATTCAACCTTTCTACCTCAGTTGAATGGAAACTATACTTTGATGATTCCTACACACAACATGGTTCAGGACCAAGAGTCCTCTTTATTACACCAGAAAATGATTATATTCCAAAGTCATATTAGCTATCATTTCCTTACACCAACAATATTTCCAAGTATGAAGCACAATTTATGGGTCTTCGCATAGCAGTCCAATGGAATATCAAACAATTACAAGTCTATGGAGACTCTCAACTAGTCATTAGATAGGTCATAGATGAGTATCAAACAAAAGATGACAAGATGATACCCTACAAACAATTGGTTGATAACTACAAGCAAGATTTTTCTAGCATCTCCTTTGAACAAATCCCCAGGGTACATAATAAAGATGTAGATGCTATTGCTACTATTGGATCCCTTGTGGATATGCCTACAAACACTCATTGTTGTGAATTCTTGATTGAGCAATTGTTGATACCGGTTATTGATGTTCCACCAACTGAAATTATCAATGAACTTGTTAGTCCCTATTCCCCTTGGTACCAAGATATCTATGATTATCTCCATGACAACACCATCCCATTAAACCTTACATCTACCTAATGCAAAACCTTCATCCGTTGAACCTCTTGTTTTACTATCCTTGGTGACACACTATACCGCAGGAGTCTCAATGGTATCCTCCTTAGATGTCTTAACTCAGAAGAAGCTAACATTTCCTTACGAGATGTACACGAAGGTGTCTATGGATCATATTCCACCGGTCCTAATCTAGCTAAGAAGTTGCTTCGTATAGTTTATTATTGGCCCACAATAGAACAAGATGCATTTCAGTTTGCCAAGAAGTGTCTTTAATGCTAGCAGCATGGAGATTTGATTCATGCACCAGCACATCAGCTACTACATGTTACTACTCCATGGCCGTTTTCACAATGGGGACTTGACCTCGTAGGTAAAATCCATCCATCCTCTTCCAATGGCCATAATTTTATCATTATCACCACTAGGTATTTCATGAAGTGGGTAGAAGCTATTCCTATGACCTATATCATCGGCAAACAAATAGCTAAGCTTATCCTAAACTACCTCATTTATCGGTATGGTATTCCCCTAGCCATAGTAACTAATAATGGTAGACCCTTCAAGAACCAAGATGTACATGCCTTGTGTACCCAATACCATATTCAACATCACTTTTCCACTCCATACTATCCCTAGAGTAACGACCAAGCTGAGACTTCCAACAAAACCATATTGAAAATCCTAAAGAAAATAGTCAATGAAGCTGGTTGTGATTGGCATTTGCAACTCAATCCCTCCTTATGGGCCTATCGCACTAGTATCAAAACCCCAACTAGTGGTACCTAATATGCCTTAGTCTATGGCACTAAAGCCATTTTACCTATTGAGGTTGAGATCCCATCTCTCAAAGTATCTATGCAGCATCTTATTGATGGAGAGGAGTATAGAATTTCTAGGTTGCATGAGGTAGAGTTACTGGATGAAAGGCATCTCATAGCACTTAATCATCTTCACGTCTACCAAAACCGCCTTCGTCGTAACTATAACAAGAAGATCAAGGAAAGATAGTTTCAGATAGGTGATCTTGTCCTTAAGGAAAATCAAAGAAACCAACAAGATAGGGACAAGAAGGGCAAGTTTGAGCCTAATTGGTTGGGTCCTTTTGTTATTACAATAGTTTATGGATCAGGAGCTTACACTTTGTCAACACCTAAAGGCATTCCCTTGGATGAACCCATCAATAGTGTTCGTCTTAAGAAATTCAATGGTTGATCCTCAGAGTATCCCTAGAAAAATCCAAAAAAACAAAAAAATAGAAAAAATCCAAAAAGAAAAAAAGAAAAATCCAAAAATAATCCATCCTCTGGTGAAAACCTGGTACACAAGAACCTTGGATAAGTACAACAGTGAAAACCTAGCAAACATGCACTATGTGTAGAGTCAATATCCACCATCTATTAAGTCGTACATCCATCTCATTCCTTATCAATTCAAAATAAAAACCCATGTCCATCCATATTGACCTTTGCATTTCCACTTTACCATCTATCATGGTTTAGAAATTGTTAATGTCAGTTAATCATCCATAGTCATTTCATCCATATTTATCATCAATCCATAGTCAGTTCATCTATAGTTATCATCATCCATAGTCAGTTCATCCATAGTTATCATCATCCATAGTCAATCCATCCAACGTTCTCCATAATAAAACCCCTATCTGAATGGGGACACATTTTCCTTAACCTAGGTCTAGGAATGGATCATTGTTCAAGGTATGATCACATCATCACTCACCATCCCATATCATCAACACTAACAAGAACTACATATCATCATCATCATCATCTTAATGTACCTTAATCCCATGGATACAAGGTATGTAGGTAGTCTAGAATACGAAGGAAGTATCCAATACTCAGGTACATAAGATGTCATCATCTTCATTCAAATATCCTGAAACACCCCATCTCATCTCACATCATCATGTATTAGAACTACATATCATCATAATCACCCCCATCTTAATGTGCCTTGATCCCGTGGATACAAGGTATGTAGGCAGTCTGGAATACAAAGGAAGTATCCAGTACTCAGGTACATAAGATGCACCCCATCCTCCATCCCAATCCATAATAAATTTCAAGCTTTCACTTCATCCATCTATCACAATCCATCCTATCACCCTGACTTGACTAACTCAAGTAGAAAATGAACTATGCATCCTTTGAAGGCTCACATACTTATCAAACTAGAAGCAAAATACTACTCCTAAAGCAATACGCTTGCCCACATACCGCTTGCCATATCTGCTAAATCCATATTATCCAACAACAAATCCTTTAACAAATATATCTTTCATACAATAAGGCCCAATCTACCATGAGCACCCTCTTTGGCAAGAGGATATGTAGGTTGTGTTTTTGTTTTATCAGTCAGTTGATTTCTTTTTGGTTTATCTTTTGTTCCTTTCTAATACATATTCAAGACTACCTTGATTTTTCTATATCTTGGTATGTTGCGATGCAATATGGATTGGGGAATAGTCATTGCTTTTGTATGTTGTGTTTTAGGGATGACCTTATTATCTTACTATGGCTAATATGTATCTTGTTTGTGTTGGAATTACCATCTTGCATATCAATATCTTTCGCATCTAAGGTTCTATGAAGGCCCTATGTGTATTAAGATCATTCTACACTAAGACTATTTTCCATTCATATTATCCAATAAGGTTCTATTATGTCTAGTGGATGTAAGTTCAAACCATTTGTTTGCAAATTCAACGTCCTCGCATTGGATACATCATCACATTGGTCTTATATACCCTGGTGCATAATATCCATATGCTATATCAAAAATAAGGATTGCTCTTTATATATTTAAAGCATAACCATTGCAACTATCTATCCATACACCCATCCATATATCCTAATAAAATTATAGCTTTCATACAAAGATCGATCAATTATCATCTTCCTCAATTCTAAAAATCATTTCTTCTATCCATGCTAACATCACCATTTGTCTTCTTCAATCCTGCAAAACTATACATGTTAGGCATCATGATCATAAACATCATAGTATGCCATCACATAAAATCCATGATTCTAATATCTATCATCTCATCCATAAATCTATAAGCATATATGTATCATCAAGATATATCCATGGCATATCAAACAGTAAAGTATGTCATCACATAAATCCATGATCCTAATACATGTCATCATATCCATATAATCAGCATCACATGTCATCAAATATAAGCATCTAAACATCCATAGCATATAGAAGTAAATCATCATCATAAATCATATAGACATCCATAAACATCATCTTGAATAATCAATAGAACATCATATTCCATCATGTACATTTCATAAGGTCATCAAAATAGTCGTGTCTCATCATATATACATAAAAAATGGATCAATATAGTGAAAAAGGCTATTAATAAGCCATCAAAATATGCATAGACACTTGTAGGCATTATAGTATCAATAATATACATCACTGATACAAAATGGTACATCATATAAATACAACAAAGCTCTATCGGTGATTGTGAGTAGAGCTCCCTGCAAAGTGTTCTCTCTAAGACCCACTTGTACCAGGTGGAGGCCCTCTTGCTGATCGTCTTTAGGTGGACCCATCACTGATGATCCTGATCTCAAGGGTGAAGATGCCCCTGACCTGTTCCTCTCTTAGAAGCTCGACTAACATTTCCCAGCTAGCACGACCCCGTAATACAATCCCTTGTAATACTCTGCCTCTCGATTAGCTGTGGTCAACTCACCCTCGACGCGAGTCAGCTCTCCAACTAGTGTGATAGTGGCTTGGTCAGTACTCAAAGCATCTCTCATTGTGTCTCTCTGTCCTCATCCACTGCATGGCCTACATGACAACGTCCCTCTCGACAGTCAACCGAGCTACTCCTCCATTGTCTACAACCTATGCTAGCACCTATGTTGGTGCATGTGCTTGTGCCTGAGCTTGGGCCTGTCTCAGCTCTGCCCTCGCAATATCTCTCTCATGTCTGACTCAGAGATATCTCAACTCCATACGGGTGTGACATGTTTTCTCCGCTTGCAGAAGCCTTTGCAGGTGCTCTACCTCTATCTTGACCTATGAGACAGCCTGCTACTTTCCTACTACATCCTCCATCTACATGTTAGGTTGATTAGGAGCCTATGGTGCATCCTTTCCACCCTGCTCTGGCCCTTGTGCCTGCCTCTGGCACCTCACCCTACGAGGTCTCTCCTCCTGTCCTCTGTCAGCAATCTCCCCCACTGCACCTGATATCGTCAACCGCAATGGCCTGTTTTGTAACCAATATGCGTCATACTCAAGTGTGGTGCCTGCATCAACTGCACCCAAGATCCATTGTCATGCCACTGGGGCAAGCCCTCTCAACTCTAGCAAGGCTATAGATGCTACTATCTCTGGTCCCCAAGATGGTATCTCCCTCTGTGTCCACACATAGATAGCATCCCCTACTGGGTCAAGTCGGGGCAACCCAAACTGTCTGAGTACCCTCTTTGGAAGGTACCTCTCTATAACATAAATGCTCCTACCAAATAGATATCTACCATGTTGGTAGTAATGCAAATGCTCTGTGTCATCATCCCAGCTCACACAGTCACACCATGGCTACCAGATGAATGTATCTAGCTCGTCGAGTTGCCTCCACTAATAAGTAAATGCACCTAGCTGTTGTTGTGTCAATGCACCGTTATATAGATGAACAAATGGCTCCCCGTGCTCTCTGTCAAGGAGAGATCAAACTGGTGATACCAATGTACTTCCAGGCCCATACATGGAGTAAACTAACACCTATAGATAAGTTGGTCCCAAATCTATTCGAGCAATCATGCATATCATGATATAGCTGCCTCAGAACACATGGCCCCCATGCATATATGATACCATAGGTAATCATGCCCTCTAAAATAGTACCCCATCCAACAAAGAGTTCATGCGAGCGTTTATCAGGAACTAGTATGCCACTAATCAAAGACACCACCACAAGCTGTATACGGTCACATAGTCGGCGTATCTGTCTCCATGAGATCTCGTGATCCTTAATACAGAGATTTGGTGTCATAAATATATGTCTAAGCGCAAACTCACCCAACTCAATATCGTAGTCTACCCATGCTCCATGGATAGGAATCCTGATAATGTGCCATACATCCTCTAACGTGATGGTGGCCCCCCCAGTTGGTAAATGGAAGGAGTTGTACTAACTATGCCATCTCTCCACTAGTGTTGTGATTAGTGCTAAATGGGCCCGAATTGGCGTCATATGTGCCACATGCCATAAACCCATGACCTCCAAAAAGATCTCCTCCTTCCACTCCAGATCTTCAACTAGAGCCAACTCTATGGGATGACACTCCCTAGATATGAGTGATGATAAAACAACCTGCATCCACACAAGTCAACTTGTTAAACTTTGTCAAATCTAGTCAAAAAATAAATTATCAAAATCCCTCACCTCATTTTAACCAAACTTGTAAAAACTTGAAAAACCTTGTAAAAACTAGTTTAAACCAAAAGTGCATCATCTTTGCCAAAGGCACATTTTTGCTTGCCAAATGTGCATCTTTTTTGCCAAAGGCGTGTTTTTGTGCACTAATGGCGCATCACTGTCACCCATATGTGTGTTTCTACATGCTAAAAGTGGGTATTTGTTTTGCCAAAAGTGGCCTAAAAACATGCAAACCCTAATTGCTGCCAAAGGTGAGGTGTTTTTGCCAAAGGTGCAATTACACTGACCAAATGCACGCTATTTTCTTAAAGATGCATCGACATTTACCAATTGTGCACTTTTCTAACTTAGCCCGCCTTTGGTTAAACTATTTTTCTACCTACATTTATCACCCTAATAAATGCACCTAAGGCAAGTTTAGGAGTACATACTAGTGTTGGGGCCCCTACTAGTTGATCGTAGGTCCTGATGCGCTCGCCTTGATGCTTATGGAATGGAATGCCTTCCATCTATGCTCTTGAAGTCTCCTCTAAATCTCTAAGCACTCAACTAGCACTAGAAGACAAGGGCTCTAAATTTTCTAAACTCTGAGGATGCAAATGAGTTGAAAGTGACCCCTTGGACCTTACTTATAGAGTCCCAACCCTACTTATTCACTCCTATTGTCCTATTTCTCCATCTTATCAGCCTCCAATCTCTAATCTAGCCCTTCTTATCCTCATTCTGTTGCATCGCAAACCCATTCTTCTAGTCACGAGTCAACCCTGTCCTTCTGTCACTTCCCTAGTTTTCCTCTCGAGGGGGCATCCTACACCAGTTACACTAGGGCACAGTTGTTAAATCAGACCATCATCACTATTTTCTTTGAAACAACATTATACAATGCATTGTCTCAAAGAGGGGCAAAATGTAGACACCTAAAAATGACCTTTGCATTATTCATCGTGCATACGTCAAATTCTTCTAAATCACTTGAATCTAACATTAATTAAATAATCTAATAATCTAATTAATTTCATCAATTTCCTCTAATTCTCCTAATTTCAAAACATTAATTGAATATATTATATTTGAAAGGAAGCTAGGTGTGCGGAAATTGCTTCCTACACTAATCTAATGAGGAGAGATAAGTGCAAATTCTTTTGAACCTTTACAATTACAGTGTTATTAACGCAACAACAAAGATATTGCAGCAATACACAACACAAGAATGTAAGACAGAAGATGAGAGATACAAGATATAACGTGGGGAAAACCCTTACGGGTGAAAAACCCCACACTCCAAAACCTGCACAATGTATTATCTAAACAACAAGGTTTACAACACACTTGCAATGCAAGTCTTTACAGGAGTCTTCGACACTCGTATCTGGAGACAATTTGACAGCATAATAGTTCCTGTCAATCACATAATACATCTCCTCTCAAAAGCACCTATTTATATAGAAGTTACAAGGCAAAAATGAGCCTTTCTTGAGATGGACGTCCAACTTGGCCTCATGGCCCAAAACCCATGCCTAGGGACACTTTTCAACACTACAACATGGTCATGACACTTGTCATATCACCCCATCCTAAAGAAGTCGCCTAATCTCAAGTTGGGCAATGACAAATACTCTTACGACTGTCATAGAATCTATCATAACTGTCATATCTTACAGTTGTAAGAGAATCTGTCATACACTGACTAAAAATAGAATATTCTCTTACAACATGTCATAACCTTCCTTGGGGCACCCAAAGATGCCTTCTTCCAAGATGCCTTGTGACACGTCTTCACCTGTTATAGTATCTTCTATTTATGACACTTACGCGCCATAGATTTTGTCATAGGAATCTGTCATAACCGTTTCAGTCAAAATTCCCTTACACACTATTCAAAGTGTTGACACATGGGAAAATACCTCTACCACTAAGTGGGATGCCTATCTCCTCATGTGAGGACAAAATTACATGTTGTCACCTTCCACGTAGGATGACACATCACCGTGCGAACTCCCACAAGATGACAAAACAAGATTTGCATCGTAATTACACAATAGGCAATAAATAAATATATTACAATAAATAAATGCAAGGAATTACCAAGTTTGAGACACCTTAATTCCCAACATTCTCCCACTTGTCGAACACCTTGTAAGAGCCAATAGAAATAACAGGATTTAACTGCTATAGGCTGAGAGGCCCATAGACTCTAAACACCATCTGAACTTCTCTGTGCCCACTGGTTTCATCAATGCATCTGCAACATTCTTCAAAGTGTCTACCTTCTCCAAATTCACCTTCCCATCCTCTACCATGTCTCGCATGAAGTGAAACTGTACGTCAATATGCTTTGTTCTGGAATGGAAAGTTGGATTCTTTGCTAGGCAAATCACACTCTGACAGTCACAACAAATTGTAATCTATCCTACATCAACACCAATATCTGAACACAATCTCTTAATCCAAATGGCTTCCTTACAAGCATGAGTTGCTGCCATATACTCAGCTTCTGTCGTGGACAAAGCAACCACAAGTTGTTGCTTACTCATCCAACTAATTACACCATCAAACATAGTGAACACATAAGCACTAGTGGATCTCCTGCTGTTAATGTCACCTGCCCAATTAGAATCCATGAATCAACGAATACAAACTGAATGTGAAGGTCCTGTAGGATTACCATGATAGCATATGGAATACTTGAAAGTACCCCTCAAATATCTGAACACTCTCTTTATTGCATCCCAATATACCCGTCCAGGATTAGCCATAAATCGACTAAGGACTCCCACTGCTTGGGCAATGTCTGGTCTTGTGCAGACCATAACATACATCAAACTGCCAACAACACTAGCATAAGTTACTCTGCTCATGTCTTCCACCTCACTAGGAGATTTTGGATAATCATTAACAGACAACTTTGTCCCCAAAGAAATAGGAACACACAATGGTCTACAATCTGCCATGCTGAACCTATCCAACACGGTCTTCACATACTTACTCTGGCTTAACCAAAGTTTTCTATTAGCTCTGTCTCTTCTGATTTCCATTCCCAGAATGTACCTAGCTACCCCTAGATTTTTCATCTCAAACTGTGCTGACAACTAAGACTTCAAATTAGAAATCATATTCTTACCATTCCCAATTAACAGTATATCATCAACATATAATGCACTAATGAGAATGTGATCATTGTCAAACTTATAATACACACAATGATCTGATTTTGATCTTAGAAATCCAAATGACAACACAAAGGCATCAAACTTCAAGTACCACATCCTAGGAGACTGCTTCAAACCATACAAAGACTTTTTCAACTTGCAAACCAAATTTCCTTTACCTTTCTCTTTGTAATGCTCTGGTTGTGACATGTAAATCTCTTCCTCCAAATCACCATGAAGGAATGTTGTCTTCACATCCATCTGCTCCACCTCTAAGTCATAAGCTATTGTAAGAGATAACAAGAACTAAATAGATGTCAGCTTTGCAATGGGAGAGAAAATTTCACCATAATCAATTCCCTCCACTTGTGAGTACCCCTTCGTAACCAATCTGGCCTTATACTTTTCAACACTACCATCCGCACCAAATTTCCTCTTGAACACCCATTTGCATCTAACAGGTTTATATCCTTCAGGCAAAGGCAACAAGTCCCATGTTTTATTCTTTTCCAAAGAAGCCATCTCATCTTTCATGGCCTCCTTCCAGGAACCTGCATCTTTCATGCCCATTGCCTTCACAGTTCTAGGCTCATTAGTGTTAGTAAGCAAGGCAAAAGCACAACTAGAATCAAGCAATGAATAACCAAATCTATCAGGTTTCTTTCTTGTTTGTCTAGACCTCCTCAATGGTTGAGGTTGAGGTTCTGCTTCTTCTTCTTAACTTTCAGAGCTGCTAGAGCTCTCCTCATCATCAGGTCTCACAGGGTCTATCGGTTCAGTCTTCTCAAGGGTAGAAGGAAACTGAACCACATCCTCTTCCTTTTCTATTTCTTCTGGCTATAGAACAACAGGGGAAGGTGTTATCTCTCTAAAATACCACTTCTATTATACAACACTTTTTCAACCATAGGATCCCAAATATTGTATTCTTTCACATCGACACCATAGCCAATGAAAATACACTTAAGAACCTTGTTCTCCAATTTAGACTATTTCTCCCTAGGCACATGTGCATATGCCTCAACCAAAAACACGAAGATGTCTAACTGAAGGCTTCTTACCAAACCACACCTCCATAGGTGTCTTACCAATAAGAGCTGATGTAGGAAACCTGTTTACCAGGTAGCAAGCAGTGGCTACAGCTTCATCCCAAAACTTTTGTTCAAAGCTTGCTCCACTAATCATACTCCTAGCCCTCTCCATCAGTGTCATATTCGTCCTCTCTGCAACTCTATTTTGTTGTGGGGTGTATGGAGTTGTCTTATGTCTTTCAATCAATTGCTCTTTACGGAACTTATCAAACTTTGCCGAACAATACTCACCACCGTTGTTAGTTCTCAAACACTTAATCTTTTTACTAGTCTGATTCTCAACAAAAGCTTTAAACTCTTTAAACTAACTAAAGACTTCAATCTTGCTTCTAAGAAAATAAATCCATGTCCTTCTACTGTAATCATCTATGAAAGATACAAAATATACAGATTTGGAAATCAAAAGAACACTAACAGGACCAAACACATCAAAATGAATAAAATTCAATACACCAAAAGACATGCGAAAACTAGAGTAAAATTGAACACGGTTTTGCTTTCCATATATACAACATTCGCAAAAGTCAAACTTGAGATTACAATCATTTAACCCCTCAACAAGGTTTTTATTTTTCAGGGTTCGAAGACCCTTCTCACCAATGTGGCCAAATCTCATATGCCATAACATTGTCTTTTTAGTAGGAAGCTTAACTTCCAGAGCATGAGCACCCTTGGCTACCCAAGATGCGCTACCATCAGGATTTGTTACAACAAATTTCTTCATTACTGGTTCAAATGGTGGGGATGAAGTGACTGTAGCTCTTTTGTTTGAGTCAGAAGAACTATTGCACTGTGAAGTGCATGCCTCCAACTGAAATAGAGTACCTCTCCGAGTACCCTTTGTAAGCACCGTAGATCCTCTAGTCATCTTGCATCCGTCATTCAAAAAGACAACTCGCACACCTGTATCATTCAACATACTTATAAAAAGCAGGTTCTGTGCCAAGCCTAGGATGTGCATAACCCTAGTGATCCCCTTCACTCGTCCATCAGGGAATCAGATTGAGACTCTTCCATGACCTACAATCTTCAGATGAGAATCATCACCCAGGTACACTCTTCCACCATTGAACTCTCCATACTTCATGAACCATCTTCAATGTGAGGTCATGTGGAATGATGTACCAAAATCAATCAACCACACATCATTAGATGCATGGGTGTCCAGGGCTGCGATGAATGCATCACCATCATCTTGTGACTTGTCAGAATCTAAGTCTGGGACATTCTTCTTCTTCTTTTTCTTTTGCTCTTTGCATTCCTTTCAAAAATGCCTAGTTTTTCCATAGTTCCATCAAAGAGCCTTGGACTTTCCAGGAGATTTGGATCTCCCATGGGATTTGGATCTACCCTTCTGAGCTTTCTTGTCCTTCTTTTTCCCTTTCTCTTTGGGTCTTCCATGAACCGCAAGAGCCTCTTTAGCTGCTTTAGAAGACTTTCTCCGCATCTCTTTAGATAACAGCAAAGATACCACTTCATCCATTTTGAAAGTGGATGTGGTGCACCCAATAGCTATGACAAGATGATCCCATGAGTCTAGCAAAGAACAAAGCAAGGTCATACAACGATCTTCCTCCTCCATCTTCACACCAACGGATGTCAACTATGCAACTAACATGTTGAAAGCATTCAGATGATCTGCAATAGATCCTCCATCCTCCATCCTCAAAGAATACAACTTATTTCTTAGAAAAACTTGTTCACCAGGGATTTGGCCTGATAAACATCTCTAAGCTTCTTCCAAAGGTCTTTCGTGGTCTTCTCCTCATGGACATTTAACATGACATAATCAACTAGACTGAGTCTTATGAGACCCTTAGCCTTCCGATCTTTGAGATCCCAATCAGCTTATACCATTGCGGTTGGTTTTACATCGGATACGGTTTCCCATAGGTCTCAATCAACAAGCATGTCTTCCATCTTAAGTTTCCATAACTCAAAATTTGTGCCATTGAATTTCTCCACCTCTAATCTTCTGGATGTGCCTGCCATCTCTTTTTCTGCAACAAGATTATAGATACTCTACACAGACTCCCACTCAATCTAAGATCAGCTCAAAAAACCCCTACCCAACAACCAGGACCAAAGGTGATCAATCTCTAATACCAACTGAAAGGAAGTTAGGTGTGCGAAAATTACTTCCTACACTAATCTAATGAGGAGAGATAAGTGAAAATTCTTTTTAACATTTACAATTACAGTGTTATTAACCCAACAACAGAGATATTGTAGCAAAATACACAACATAAGAATGTAAGATAAAAGAAGGGAGAGACAATATATAACGTGGGGAAAACCCTTACGAGTGAAAAACCCCACACTCCAAAACCTGCACAATGTATTATCTAAACAACAAGGTTTACAACACACTTGCAATTCAAGTCTTTACAGGAGTTTTCGACACTCGTATTTGGAGACAATCTAGCAGCATAACATTACCTGTCAATCACATAATACATCTCCTCTCAAAAGCACCAATTTATATAGAAGCTACAAGGCAAAAATAAGCCTTTCTTGAGATGGGCGTCCAACTTGTCCTTGTGGCCCAAAACCCACGCCTGGGGACACTTGTCCAACATTGCAGTATGGTCATGACACTTGTCATATTACCCCATCCCAAAGAGGTCACCTATTCCCAAGTTGGGCAATGACAAATGCTCTTACGACTGTCATAGAATCCGTCATAACTGTCATATCTTACAGTTGTAATAGAATTTGTCATATACTGACTAAAAAATAGCATATTCTCTTACATGTCATAACCCTCCTTGGGGTGCCCAAAGATGCCTTCTTCCAAGATGCCTTGTGACACATGTCTTCACCTGTCATAATATCTTCTATTTATGACTCTTACGCGTCATAGATTCTGTCATAGGAATTTGTCATAACCGTTTCAGTCAAAATTCCCTTACACACTATTCAAAGTGCCGACACATGGCAAAATACCTCTACCACTAAGTGGGACACCTATCTCCTCATGTGAGGACAAAATTACATGTTGTCACCTTCCACGTAGGATGACACATCACCGTGCCAACTCCCACAAGATGACAAAACAAGATTTGCATCCTAATTACACAATAGGCAATAAATAAATATATTACAATAAATAAATGCAAGGAATTACCAAGGTTGAGACACCTTAATTCCCAACACTATTTATTTAATTAATTTCTTTTAATCACCACTTTATTCTTCTAAATTAAATAATTTTAATTATTTAATTAAATTATCCTCTTTCAATCTTCAAATCCACATTAATTAAATAAATAAATTATTTAATTAATTCATCACTTTAATTCCTCCTATCCACAAATAATTAAATAATTTTGATTATTTAATTAGTTAATTATTCTTCTAAATTTAAATAAATTATTCAAATTTATTTAAGTTAACTTTTCTATATCTTCTAAATAAATAAAATCAATATTTTATTTATATCTTCTTATTCTTCCATCGTGCACAATAAATTAAATAAATTTATTTATTTAATTTCTAATTATCTTTCAAATCTTCTAAAAATATCATTTTCGTCCATGCACACAAATAAAATAATTTATTATTTAATTTTATTCAAAGTATGTCAAAAAGCAAAACAAAAGTTGAGTTAATTGGCCTTTAAATCTTTGTTTTTATCAATCAACTCATAAAATAGAAAAAAACATTCTATTTATATGACAATTATCTTATTTTTATCCAAGAAAGCAATTAACTCAATAAAACATCTCTTTGCATGGACACTTGTCATGTGCACGTTCCTTCATGTCTTTTGAATTTATCGCAACCGTCCATATCATTGAATTATCTTCACCGTTGATCGATCTTTCCCTGAAAGCTATAAATACGTCTATTCATCTCTTCACAAATCCTCTTCGATCATTAAGCTTTAGGCATTCATATAATGCTTTGAGCATCTCGTATCATTGAGCACATACTACATCTTTGGAGCACATCATCTATCCACGCTTTTTGCAACCATGGTTATGCAATTTGAAGATCAATCCACAAAAAACCAAGGATTACATACAATCTAGGTGGTAATGTTCTTTGTTTGATTTGCATTGAATTATGGGTTATTATCTTAGATCTATTTCTTGAAGGTTGTAGGGTTGAGGTTTGATATTTATGCTTGATCTATTGAACTCGATTTTTCTCACACACAAGAGGAAATTCTACTAAAATTGCATTAGCTTAGGAGGATCCTTCCAGTTGGGGAAGTATGTCATGTTTACCCAATAGAGGAGATCTCTCGGTACTCTTTTCTAGTTTTATTACATTCTTTGTTTGTGCCAGAATTAGATAATGTGCTTAAACTAGATTATGTGTTTTCTCCAGTATTCCTATACCTGTAGGTCGTTCTTCAAATCTAAAAATCATAAAAAGAATTATGTTCTTAAAAAATCATCTTGTTGCAACAACACTTGTTTAATTCTATTGAACTTGGATTGTGGAAACATGGGTTGAATGGTTTCATTTCAGTTATTCATTTTTGTCACGTGGTGTAATTTAGCAATAGAATAGTTTCAAATGATTTAGCAATTCAATTTGATTAAATAGTTTCCTTTCTGCAGAATGGTATAAATGTTTCAATTTCTTTCAATTTTAGCATGTGTGTTTCTTTCGATAATTAAGATAGTTTGAATTCAAGCATTGTCCTTACAGTTTACTTAGAATAGGATCCACACTTAAAACCCCCAAAACAAGTAAACCTTGCCGCAGATTGCTCCAGACACCTCTAGATTTATAAAATTAAATGACGAGGAATTAAAACAACTACGATGACCCCATCATTTTTGGTGTCGTTCCCATGGATTCTACAAATCTTATAGGTTAAGGTGTTGGTAAGGTTATCATCCAAGTGCATCGAGAATTTACGAGTTTATGAGTAGGCCTAGGATACTTTGGGTCACTTCATAAAGAAAACTTTAGTCAGTACACCAAGAGACACATAGTTACCATCGAAATCCAACCTAGAGGAATATTTGAATCATTTATCTGATCAAGGATCTCCCTTGTCACCAGAGTCTCCCATTGTTCCTGAACCTATTATCACTATGGCAGATAATAATTTTGGTGGTGACGAGCCAATTAACAAAACATTTCCAATCCAATCGCCATAATTCCTAAAAGGAATGAAACGCCAATGAAAAACATATCACTTGCATTCTTGCCAACTTTTAGAGGGAATGATTTTGAAGACCCAGATCAATTTTTTTTGAGTTTAAGGTTCTCTGCTAGACTTATGATTATGGGATAGATAATCAAAAGTTGAAAAGTTTTCCCTCTACTCTAAAAGAATCTACCTTACAATGGTTTATGGGCTTAACAACATATTCTATAACCTCTTGGGATCATATGGAGTCTGCCTTCCTTGATAAGTAACAAGACTATTGTAGAGTTTGGGATAGGAAAGATGAGATCTTTAGAATGAAGCAGATGGAAGATGAGAATTTGGAAGATTATGTGGATCATTTTTTGTTTGTCCATAGAAGATGTGGCAAGAATTTGGATGAAGAACTCAACAAAACCGTTTATAAATCTTATGAGAAAAGGAGATATCAACAAATTGAGTTTTGCAAAAATTGTAGAGTTCGGCAGAAATTACTCACACATGAGCTAGTAATAGGACACAAAAGAAAGGGAAAAGTGGAGGTAATGATGTTACTAAAGCAATGGAAGAATTTTCCAACCTAAAAACTAACATTTTAGTCCATTTAAACACCACTCTTGATGGTATTCAAGCAATCAAAAAGACTACTAAGCCTTTAGCTATCTATTGCCTGCAGTGTAGAGAGAAGCATCCACCCAAGAAATGTCCATTAAATCAGATAGAGTTATGTAGAATCTATGAGAAAAGTCACCCCACAAATGAAGATACCACAAGTGGAAGAAGAGTTAAACTTTATAGGGAAAAACAATCAAATTATGGGTTTAATCAGTTTGTTGGACAATATGGTCCAAGAGGCCCTTCTAGTTGGGGAACAAGTCAATGGACTGGGCCTTGGGGAGGCCCACCTCCACAAATACAAATTCCACCTTAGTGGGGACCACCATGGTCTCAACCGGAGTGGATGACACCTAGGAAATGTCCATTAAATCAAATAGAGTTATGTAGAATATGTGAGAAAAGTCACCCCACAAATGAATGTGGATTACTACTTGAGATTAAGAATTAGTTTAAGAAGATACCACCAGTGGTAGAAGAGTTGAACTTTATAGGGAAAAAACAATCAAATTATGGGTTTAATCAGTTTGTTGGACAATATGGTCCAAGAGGCCCTTCTAGTTGGGGAACAAGTCAATTGACTGGGCCTTGGGGAGGCCCACCTCCACAAATACAAATGCCACCTTAGTGGGGACCACCATGGTCTCAATCAGAGTAGATGAACCAGTCTTGGACTACCCCCAATGGCAAAACCAAAATCAATATCAAGAACCATGGATACCCCAATACAACCAAGGACCAAGGTGCTATGGAAACCAACCACAAGCCTCACTTCCTAGACCATCACTACCAGCAACCCAAAACCAAAATGATCAGGTGAATCAACCTCATTACCTTCTCAGCCTGTGCCAAACCCCAAGAATAATTGGCCTCAGAAGCAAGTATATGTTACACATATGGTTCTTAGGGTTGTCATTGATGTCAACACTGTCACTAGGTTGTCATTAATGTCAACACTATCATGGTGGTGTGATGGTGTTCATGGTTGGATGTCATGTCCCATATAGTAAGAGAAGAAGAGCAAGTGAAGAAGAGCAAGTGAGAAGAAGAGAAAAAGAAGAAGATAAAGTTCATGGTTGGATGTCATGTCCCATCTAGCAAGAGAAGAGCAAGAGGAGAAGATTCAGTGAGAAGAAGAGCAAAAGAAGATACAATTCATGGTTCGATGTCATGTCCCATCCAGTAAGAGAAGAAGATATAGTGAGAAGAAGAGCAAGAGAAGAAGATACAGTTCGTGGTTGGATGTCATGTCCCATCCAACAAGAAAAGATGATACAACTCATGGTTGAAGGTCATGTCTCATTCAACAAAAGAAGGGAGAAGATATAGTTCATATTAAGATGGGAATTAGAAGCACAAAGATGATCAAATGTGTTTTTGATTCTACTAATGGCCTGTAGTATGTATGATCCAAGTTCCTTGATGATTGCATTACCAAAAGAGTGTTTTGTTATTGATTGTTTGAAGATAGTGTCAACACTGTGATGATGTTCTGTACAAAACAATGGAATGCTCTGCATTCCTCTGCATTTGCATATATGGCCATGTGGTTTTGGAATTGTGTTCAGGATGCAGTGAAGGTGATAATTCTAAGTTTTCAGATCATTTTTCCTTCTATTGTGAAAGTTATGCATGTTAGAGTGCTGACATGTGTTCTAGTAGAGTATGCTAGTGTTGAAGGCATGTTGGAATGCTCCGCATTCCTTCAGAAATGAATGATTACCCTTTCAATTTTGAGGACATGTTTATGGATGTGTATTACATGCTTCCTTGTAGTTTCAAGGTTCTTGGTGGTTCGTATCTCAGTTTTTCAAATGACAGCATGTTGTAGTGTGTTTCAGATGACAGATTGTTCTCAAAGTTAATGATTGAAGCTATGCGGCACAATTATCTGATGTACAGTGGTAAAGGAGTGTTTAGGGATGTTTTATGATTCATGTGGACTCATCTGAAAAATTTTCACGAAGATCTTTCTTGTTTCCAGTACCGCACAAGGTTTTCAAGTTGATGTGGTCGTTATACTTCAAGTCTTCATGTGTTTTGCTTAAAGCTGTCCTATTTCAAAATGAGTGAAGTGTGTGGATGTAATTCCTTGGTGTTTGAAGCTATGAAGGATGTTTTGGACTTGGTTAAGCAAGTTTTGGGGTCTGCAAGGCTTGGATCTTCTGTTGGTGTAACATGTGGCTTCACTTAGGACCTATCTTCTACACGTTTCATTTTGTGTGTTGTCTGACCGACTTGTAAATGTATTTTTCATGTTATATCTAGTTAAAAATAAATGTAATCAATGTAATATCATGTATAAATAGTGATCAAATTGAGTGAGAAGAAGTGTGATTGCAAGTTGATTGAAAAGTTTGCAAGAATATAAAAAGCAGAATAAATGTATTATTGATGTGCGACTGAAGGAGAAAGAGCAGATGTTGTTGATGCTGTCTGGATTCATCTTGAAGACATATTTGTGATAGTGATCAAGTATAGAGTGTGCCTAACTAATCAGGTATTCAAAAGAAAATGTGAAGAGGCAGAAGTGCCATCATCAAAAGTGTGAGTTTCAATGTCAAATTTTAGATAGTAGAAAAACTGTCATACTGTAATCTTTTGTGTGTTCTCATTTCAGGGAGTAGTAGCTTCCTTGGGAGTGACCCTAAAACAAAGTCTTTAGGAAGTAGAAGCTTCCTTGGGAGTGACCCTAAAACAAAGTCTTCATGGAGTAGAAGCTTCCTTGGAAGTGAATCAAAGTACTTCAGGGAGTAGAAGCCTCCTTGGGTTTTAGCCCTAAAACAAAGTTGTTATTTGAGCTTCATATATTGTGAGTTAATCCTCACTGTGGTTTTTCCCTTCTAGGGTTATCCATGTATATCTAGTGTTATGTGTTGATGTACAATGTGTTAATCTTTCATGTTCATGTTAATGTTGTGATGCTTATGTTTTAAATTTGCTATGGATAAGTTGAAGTTGTTAAAATTGAAGATTGTTTAGATATTAATTCACCCCCCCTCTCAGTATCTTGGTGTGTTCAAAAATTGGTATCAAAGCCATGTTCCAATGAGGGAAGCTTAGCCGCTTAAGGAAGGTCCAGGATGGCACAAAATGGATCCAACAAGATACCTAGGTTTGATGGAACAAATCATGCTTTCTGGAAGCTAGAGATGGAAGCTTATATCAATTCTCTAGGGTGTGGTGTTTGGGAATCTGTCGAGTCAGGTTTCACTATTCTTGCTACTATTCCTACAGATGTAAATGAAGTTAAGAAGTATGATAACAATGCCAAGGCAAAGTTTGTTATCATGAGTGGGTTCGCTGATTCAGAACTTTCAAAGGTAATAAGTTGCAGTTCTACTCAAGAAGTTTGAAATAAACTTAAAACCATTTATGAGGGAGCTAAGAAAGTAAAGCAAGCCAAGATGCAGATCTTCAAGAGAAAATTTGAGAAGTTGAAAATGTCAGAGGATGAAGATATTGCTAGATACATGCTCTGGGTGAATGAAGTGGTCAATGGCATTGAAGGACTTGGTGGAGAAGTGAAAGAAGATGAGGTTGTGAAAAAGGTTTTAAGATCTCTTCCCAAATCTTACAGTCATAAGGTATCTGCCATTGAGGAGAATGCAGACTTGGATACTTACACTGTAAACAAATTGTTTGGTACCTTTACTGCCTTTGAAATGAGAGAATTTGGCAATGATGCTCCAGAGAAAGAAGTTATTTTCAAAAGCAGGATTAAGACCAAAGAAGAATTTGTTGATAAAGATGAGAGATCTGATGAAGTTGAAGCAAATTTTGTAAGAAGATTGAAGAAAGGTACTGGCTAATACAAAGGTAAGTTACCCTTCAAATGTTTTAATTGTGGAAAGGTTGGTCATTTTGCTTCTAAATGTCCTTTCAAAGAATCAAGGGGTAATAACAAGAGAGACAAGTTCAAGAGAAGTTTGTATTCCATAGAAAATAATTTTTCTTTGGAAGATGAGGATCATGATGATTCAAATGATGAAATAATTTTCATGGCCCTCAATGTTGGTAACAAAAAGGATAATGCTAGAACTTGTGAGAAGACTGATACCTTGCAAACAAATCAAAACAATGAAAGATCAATGGTTGTATGGTCTATCTTTCATGCAAAATAAGAATCCAAGGCTTGGGTGATTGATAGTGGATGCTCAAATCATATGACTAGTGACAAGAAGAAGTTTATCATCCTTGAGAAATGGGATGGTGGTGTTGTCCAGTTTGGTGGTGATGAGTCAGCACATATATGTGGAAAATGTGCTATAACTATTGATGGGAAGAATAGGACTTAGGATGTCCGCTATGTCGAAGGGATAAAACATGATTTTCTCAGTGTCAGTTAGATCTGCAGCAAAGGGTATAATCTCGTCTTTCATGCCAAAGGTTGTGAGATCAGGAAGGCAGGATCCAGAAAATTAGTGGTAGAAGGTATCAAGACATATGGTGATATCTATCACCTAAAGGAGGTAAATGGAAGAACATGTTTGTTGGCTCAGTTCAGTGAATGTTGGCTATCGCATAAGAGAATGGGACACAAGAATTTTAATAATATGGTAAAGATAAGTTCTACTCATGCAGTGAGAGATATGCCTAAGATAATCAAGCCTACAAATGTAGTATGCAGGGAATGTCAAATGGGAAAGCAAACAAAGACAAACTTCAAAAGAAAGGAGTATTCTTCTTCAAAGCCATTGGATCTGATTCACACTGATCTATGTGGTCCTACAAGAGTAAAGATCCAACAAGGTGAGAGGTATTTCATGTTGCTTATTGATGATTATTCTAGAATGACTTGGGTTACTTTCTTAAGAGAAAAATCAGACGCCCTTGATAAATTTAAAGTGTTCAAAGCTATGGTTGAGAATGAAGTAGATGCTAAGATTAAATGTTTGAGGTTTGATAGAGGAGGTGAGTTTACTTCAAATGAATTTGAAAAGTTTTGTGAAGATAACGGTATTAGGAGACATATGTCATCTCCTAGGACCCCTCTGCAAAATCGGGTAGTGGAAAGAAAAATAGGACTGTGCAAGAGATGTCTAGGGCAATGTTGAAAGATGTAGATCTACCTGATATATACTGGAAGCATGCAGTTCATACTACTTTCTATCTAATTAACAAAGTGTTGAGGGTTAACAACACTAAGTGACCAGCATATTCTAAATTTCTTGGAAGATGAGGTAGAGTTTGTTGCCAAGAACTAGTCAGTATTTCTAGAGCAATATGGTGACCAGGTGATCCAGCTGAAGACCAATAAGTTGCCCAGAGGACTGATAACTTTAGAGAGCATATTTGATGTGATGATCAATCAAAGAAAGAGAAAATGAACATGACGGTCAAAAAATAAGACCAAGACGAGGTTGAGATTGCACATGATCAATTTTTAAAACATGGCAAGGTATGTGATCAAGCTGAGAGGGAAGGTTTTATTGAACTTTGTAATGAATTTAATGATTTAATAGATTGGGATTATAGGGATCTAAAATG
The DNA here is from genome assembly GCA_027924645.1 of Cunninghamia lanceolata. Lineage (NCBI taxonomy): Eukaryota > Viridiplantae > Streptophyta > Pinopsida > Cupressales > Cupressaceae > Cunninghamia > Cunninghamia lanceolata. Next base: position 9,651,513 of record BSBN01000209.1, read on the forward strand.
CTTTGACCTTGGTTTAATCCAACATACCATTGATCCAGACCCCAATACAAAGTCTGTCTGCTAAAAACAAAGGCCTGTCGACCCCAAAATAGAGCCATTAATGAGAAAGAGCTATCCAAACTCATAGAGGCTAAAATCATTTATTCCATTAAAAATGCCTCTTGGGTAGCTAATCTTGTTCCAGTTACGAAGAAGAATGGGGAAATCATATTGTGTGTGGATTTTAGAGACCTAAATAAGGCCTCCCTTAAAGACCACTATCCACTCCTTTCCATGGAGCAAATCCTCTAAACATTAGCAGGAGCTGAAAGATTTTCACTCCTAGATGGCTACTCAGGCTATAACCAGATTCTTGTAAAAGAATCAAATCAATACAAAACAACCTTTACCACCAAGTGGGGTACTTTGGCTTATCAAAAAATGTCATTTGGGTTGACCAATGTTGGGGCAACCTTCCAAAGAGCAATGGATTTGGCCTTCAAAGGCCTAATTAATTATATTATTTTAGTGTATCTTGACGATTTGACTGTGTATTCCAAGCATGTCATTGACCACCTAGGGCATTTGAGAAAAGTCTTTGAGGGATGCAGGGAATATGGAATATCATTGAATCCAAAGAAATGTGTGTTTGTTGTCGCAGAAGGTAAATTTCTGGGACGTGTGGTCTCAAAGGAATGATTGGCCATTGATCCAGAAAGAACCAACACCATTCTGATCTTCCTCTTCCTAGTCACAAGAAAGTCCTGCAGAGTTTCCTGGGCAAGATCAACTTTGTGAGGAGGTTCATAACTAACTTCACTTCAATAGCGAAACCCCTCACAGCCATGCTAAAAAAGTGTTGTCTTCACATGGTCAAAAGAAAGTAGAGATAGTTTTGAAGCTGTCAAGCAGGCCATTGCACATGCTCTAATGCTAATAAATGCTAATTATGAGAAGGATTTTATCCTTTATGCCTTTGGAGGCAAAGAGGGCATATCAACAGTCCTAACGCAAAGAATGAAGAGAAATTGGAACAACCAATTACTTTCTTACCTCTCAAAGAATATGAATTGAGGTATGATTTTGTTGAGAAGCAGGTATTTATTGTATTGAAAGCACTTAAAAATTTTAGGCATATGCTTTCAAACAACAAAATACAGTTGATGGTGAACCACCCTAGCATAAAAGAATTTCTTGTAGGCATAAATATCAATTAAAAAGGGGTTGGGTGGATCACAAAAGTAATGGAGTATTATGTAAACATCAACATCACCAAGCTGGTGCGAGGCAAAGGCCTATGTGAACAGACGGCGATGGATCCTGAGGTCAGAAATAATGTTGTATGTGTCTAAGGGCAGGCACAATCAACTGATTCTCACACTCCAACTGACTAGTATCATGAAACGGTCACATTTCTACAGTCAAGTAGATGCCCATATGGATTGGATCAGGTTAAAAGAAGGTATTTCCAACTCCAGTCTATCCCTTATGTTATTGTTTATAGTGTCTTGTTTAGAAAAGACATCAATGGAGTTCTTCTTAGATGTATTACATAAGACTAGACTTCTAAGGTGTTAGAAGAATTTCATAATGGCCTTGTTGGTGGCCATTATTCTCCAAGAATGACTATTGTTAAGATCATGGGGGCTGGTTATTACTGGCCCAATTTATTTAGAGATGCCCATAGATGGGTAAGGAGCTACAAAGAATGTGCATTCTTTGTAGGAAAACAAAGGTTGGTTGCTCTCCCCCTTCATCCAATTCAAACTGATCAACCATTTTCCCAATGGGGTTTGGACTTCATTGGGATGATCAATCCTACAACCACTGTTGGTTATAAGTGGATTTTGATAGCCACTGATTATTTTACAAGGTGGACAGAGGCAGTTGCATTAAAGGATGCCACAAAGGCCTCCATACTAGATTTCCTTGAGGGGATAGTTACCAGGTTTGGTGTTCCATCCACCATTATCTCTGACAATGCCAAGGCCTTTGTAGGCACAAAAATCAGTGAATGACAATTGATCTATGGAATTTATTTGAAGACATCATCCAATTACTACCCCCAAGGGAATGGTCTGGCCAAGTCTACAAATAAAAACCTGATCAGGATCATCAAGAGGACGGTGGATGATAATCAAAGAACTTGGCATTCCAAGTTGAAGACAACTCTCTAGGTTGATAGAATTACTCCCAAGAGGGCCATAGGTAATTCCCCTTTCATGCTTGTTTATGGGAGGGAAGCAAAAGTTCCATTATCATTAGAGTTGCCTTCCCTTAAGCTAGCCCAACAGCTAGAATTATTGGAAAATGATGCCATAACAGTCAGGTTGGCTGAGCTGATGGAGCTTGAAGAAAAAGAGATGCTGCCATGAAGACTCTTGAGGCTTACCAGGATCAGGTAAAAAAACCTTTGATAGAAAATCAACTAACAGAACATTCAGTAAGGGAGATTTGGTGTTGAAATGGGATGTAGACAAAGTTAAAGCTGGGAGACATTCAAAATTTGATGCCATGTGGAGTGGCCCTTATATTATTACCAACTGTAAATAAGCCAATGTATTTCAACTTTCCAAGCTGAATGGAGAGGTTCTGCCAAACCCAGTCAAGGCGATTCATCTCAAACCTTGCTTTTAGCATGGTGGTGGGATTATGTAATATGTTAGGTGTTTCCTTTCAATAAGTGCTTTTGCACAGGCATCATTCTCATTATGAGATTGTTTGCCTTGTTTGTTTTGCTTTGTTTTGTTTCCCAGAGGCAATGTTCAGTTTTGTGTGTTAGTTTGCCCAACCCATGTTCTTATTGTTGTGCCCTTTAACTTTGTGCTCAATAGATTGATAAGGCCTCTAGATCCCATTGTTTAGCAGGCAAACACCCCTGCATAGTCACCAAAATGTTATCCTATTTTGCCTTATGGCCAAATAGCCTAAAGATCCATGAAATCCTAGTATAAATCCACCCTTTGAAATGCAAGAGAAAACCACCTAAAATGTCTAAGTCCCGAAAATCCTAAGTTTTCCTTGTGTTTTTTTGCCTTTTTAGAGTTTTGGAGTTCAGAGTTCTTCCCTTCGCTCTGCCATCTTAACTGACTCTGAACTTCACTTTGTCCCTTTGTAAATTCAGCTAAGTGTTTCAAGTGCCAGACTTCGGGGTTTCTCTCTTCCATGTTCTCTTTTGGAAGGCCAAAGGCTGGAGGTCCACTTACCGAAGCCCGACAAGTAAAAGCTCTATGTATGTTGGATGTTGGAGTTTGGGCTTCTTGCCTTCTTCCTTCTTCATAAAAGGTGTAAGTGAAAGGCCCGAGGCCTGATCTCAGCCGATTTCATAAAAATTGTCTAAGTGTTGACGAGGCAGAGATTAGGTTCTTCTTCTTTCCAAAGAATAATGCAATGGTGAAGGCCCAACCCTTGAAGCCTAACGTTTCCTTTTCTTTCAAACTTCAGAGGCCGAGGTTTCCTCTTTCACCTTTCCAAGTCCGATAGGAGGAAGTTCGATATGTCAGGTCCTGACCTTTTTGCCTTCTAGAGGCATTTTACACTGTTCAAAACGTGATGGGACTACTTAGAGACCCTCTTGGTCGCCATTACTACTTCTTCAGAGTCCAATTTCTTATAGAAGATGGATTCCTCACCTCCCCATGCTACTGTAGCCTCATTTGCATTAACTCTTTGTACTCATGGCATTGGTGGGGCTCTTGTTTCAATAGATTTCATGTGCAGATCCATGTGGGCGTGCTCCAAGGACATCAGAATGAATTTATTACACCATGGGCAACGGTTCTTTCTTGTTGACTTCTCCTTCCATGACCATGGATGCTACAGTATGATCAAAATGCTATATATGCATGTAAAAAAATGTAATTATGTTAGTTTCTCTTCTAGGCTACTACGCTAGGTAGATTATTTGTTATTTTTAGACCTTGTAATGCACCTGCAGAACCAACTGAATGTGATACATTGTGCTCTTTTTCTGAGCCTTTGATGTCTCTAGTTAATTGTTCACCAATGAATGTAGATAGTTATACTATGTCTAGTCTTTTGTAACAGATTATCTTCCCTTTGTAATAGCTATTTAGCCTTCGTGACCAATACAATTTCTAATATTTTGCCTCTCTTATGCTTTTTTTTGTGTTTTCTTGAAACATGTAAGCTTATTCTGTGGATAAAATGGTCCCTCTTGTAGTTACAGATTTCTAATTCAAACCTCTACTAAAGTTGTAAGTCTGTGTGAGTTTCTTTTAGAGTTTGAGGTCATTGTTGTGTTATGTCAATTCCAGCTAAACACATTAAATCTTGGTGCATTGCATCCCTTTTAATTTTTAGTCTCCTTCTCTCCCTTTTCCCTAGTGATCATTAGCATAGATTTAGTTGATTACTTTGAACCTTAAGTTTAGAAAGAGGAACCGGCCTTCTCTGGAGGTTTGGTCTCAACTGAAAAGGTCCCACACCTTGAGACCAATCCCATGTTACTCTGAAATTGTTGGAATTGTCAAAGCTTCAACAAAAGGGTACAATTTCAAGTGATAACAATTACCATGACAATATTATTCACATATCAGGCATATGATCAAACATACTCTTTCACATACTAATGTATAACTCTTAAAAAAATAAATTAAGTTCAACCACACTCAAGAACACAGTACTTTCTTTCACACAAGGTCATCATAACTCCACCATAAAAAATGGTCACACGAGCATGAACATGACCCTACAAAGGTCACTTGAGTACTCTCAGACACTACAAAGGCTCGTGCCAAGCATTCAGGACATCAAGAAGGAAAACACACATAAACAACTTCTCGGCAACCAACAGGGTCTATCTAACCCAACACAATGTATTCCTCACCACCCACATGCAAGGAAAACATAATAAAAGAAGGCACATACTACTCACAACATGCCAACACACAAGGACCCACATATGCTCAAATAAATTGAACAACACAACACCCTAGAGCTCCTAATGCTGAAACCGGGCTCTGATACCAAATGTAAAGTACGTAATCCAAAACTATAATCACTGAAGTAAATAAATCACCTCATTCTCATTAATAGAAAATAGATAAGATACATCTTTCATATATGTAGAAATATCAATTACATCTTACAAATACAAGTGCCAAATCTAGGTGTTAGCACAATAATATAATATACAATGGTACATCTTTGGCTCTCATGTCTTATAGTCAACTCAATACAATAAATGAGTACAATATCCAAATTATACAAGTAATGAATAATGAATCAAAATACTATCATTGTCCGCCACTAACCCACGCGGTCATCCGCAAGCCGAGAGACAAGAACATGGCCCAGGTGCTTTTCCACCCAACCACAAAGCATTTATGCTTCCCCAGAATTCTTCGTAACATGAAGGATACTCGACCCTGCATGAAGTGTCTAGCAGCTTGAAAACAATAGGCAGGAGGGAGAACCTGGTGCAACCTGATGTCTAAATGCATATCTTTCTAATAGAATGTACAATATCTCACAAACAAGATGTGGTAGAGAAACATATAAATATAATTTTGCTAAACACATGCATTCATCTATTTCAATGAAGACAGGGCTTTGGCCAAAGCACTTTAAAATATCATTACGGTCAAAATCTTGAAAAGAGGATCAGCCTTCTCTATTTATCCACATTTGGCACCCATCTCAGAAGGTAAGCCCAACACACACAATCAAATTAAACTAGTTTCATTGCAAAATGAATCCATGGTAACACGTGCATTTACCAAATAATAATTACTAGTTACTTTCTTGCAAAAATCAATGTGAGTACACTTTTTCAAGAAAGTACATGTTCTATAATGATGTATGCATAACATTCTTTTAACAATGAACTTCATGCATGATTTATTTCAATTACCAATACTATCCATACTCATGTTTTTCTATTCATTTCCCAATGTTGGCAAAACAAATAAAGGAATTCAGTTTTACAATAATAGATGCCAGAATTAGTTACATATTTCCACATTTAATGCACAATTATTTCAAAGATTAAGGCTATATCCATGAATTCATAACCACAAGCAGGTTTATAATTCCACTATCTTGAATATGTGACATGAATTTAAGAATATATATTTAATATTCATTTAATAACTTCATAATAACTCCACAGGTTTATATATTTAATAACTTCATAATTGCCAGTAAAACATCATTTAAAGCGAAGGCATAAGTAGAAAAGTAGGTTAAGTACATCCTAAAGCTAATGTAGGAACCCAACTATCTACTGCAAAAGTAAAATAAACTGCTACAAGAGTAAAACAAAATCTACAAGAAATAACAAACTGCGACAAGAACAAATATAGTCTGCTACAGGGATAAAGAGTCTGTGATAAGATTAAGTGACTACTGCGATAAGAAATAACTAATCTATGAAAGGGAATTACATAACTACAATAGGAATAAATAAATTGCTGCGATAGGAAATAATAAATGTCTCAAGAAGAAGAGGCCAAATGGTTATCAAGAAAACCACTTGAAGACACAAAAAAACAAGTCGTTAGCTTCAAATAGACCAATATGTTATGCAAGCCGTTATCATCATAAATTAGGTCGATACCAATAATTTAGGCCATTGAAATTAAGCAAGAGACTGGTAAAAGATCTTCAAGCCAAAGGAATAAATGAATATCTAACACAGGTTGATTGATTAAAGTTCAGGCCAAAAGATTAAAACAACATGTTTATAATACAAAACATAGGCAAGGAGAAGATACGTAGATTAAGAGAATGAAAGCCAACTCAAATAAATCATAGGCCAACATAAGTGAAAATAGGAAGAAACCTTTTATTTTTAGGCCATAATAATAATACAGGTAGATTAGAATAGTATTACTTGTGGATTTTAAAGCATAGGCCAATTAAAAGCATACCAGTTGATGCAAAAGAATGGTCGATAGAAGGATAATATGGGCTGATTATGCAACTAAGGGCCCATTAGGAATAAAACAAAAATAGACTGCTAATTATCGTGGCAAATCAGGCCAAAAGATAGATATATGCACAAGCCAATACACAGGTCAATGGAGGGACCTCATACTGCAAAATATCAGGCTAAAGGAAAACATCTTCATGCTAATAAAGGAAAATCAGGCTGTTTTAAAATCACGCCAAACCAAGCTTAGAGTTTGTCAATCATTCATCAGGCAGAAATGAAGAAAACACATGGTAATTAAATATACAGGTGACATGAGTTGCACAAACTACTACAAATTACCATAGCCAATACAAAGAGAAAAGAATGAAGGCAAAGTTTAAAAATCAAACTATTAGGCCCAGTGAAGTACCCGTAAAAGTCACGAGAGCCTTGAACACCTCCTTGCTTGTCACCACTAGTAAGATCTTCCTTCTTCCCTGTTCTTATCAATGAAGATCTCCTTCCACTTTCTTTCACTGGTAGTCTACCCTCTGGCACTGCTAGGTCGATGATGCTCATCTTTTGTCTTGCCTTCTTCTTTTAATAATTTTCTCTCCTCTAAACTTAGCGTTCATATAATTAAATTAAGCTTTTTTATTATTGAAACTCCAGTTATCTTTTCTTTTGCATGGCACTCGGCGTCCAATACCACAAATTTCTCTTTTGTTATTTTAAACTCTCTTATTACTACCGCTCTATTGAATGCCATCAGATTTATTATATTTAAATTTTGTTAATATATTCTTGAATTAAATACTTATATCTTTAATAATATTTATTTATTTTAAGTCTATCAAGGATATTGTTTTCAAGCAAGAGTATATGTGTGTATATATATAATTAATTAATTAAATTATATATAAACACTTAAATATTTTCTAATAAATCAAATTAAAACAACTTATACAATCAGAATAAATCTAAGTCGAAAAGAAAGTATACATACATGGCTAACTTATGCAATTCAAGTGAACATACAGTAGCAACAAATTTTCATTTTTATTTAATTATCATACATCAATCATATCAATTAAACATATAAAATACTCAAACATGACTACGTAACCATATAACGATGCATAATAACGCCACTCAATGAAGAAATATGAATGATGCAAAATGTCATGAAACTAAGTGAGTGTGTGCATACATCGGGTTTATCCATCATGTCAACTCTTTCTGACGGCTAGAACACTTCTACCTCAACCATGTTCCAGCCTTCGGTATTTTTCCTGCACTCAGTTGCACTTAGATTTTCGTCAATATGTTATTCCTTATAATCATAGGTGGAGCAAGACATGATACACATCCATAATTATACCAATAATAATTGATCATCAAATTGACTTTCAAATTTTATGTATTTTAAATATCAACTATTTTACCTTTACGCACATGAAATCACTCAATAGTAAAATAATCAATAATTAAATGTCCAATAATTTAAATTATAATTAAAGTCCAAAAATGAGATGTGACAATATAAGACGACTTATAACAACATTATACATGTTGAGGGTTACAATAACAAAGGCAACAAATTTGTGGCTATGAAAAACCAGAACTTACAAGTTTTAATAAGCCCCTTCCCTCAACATAATCAAGTGAATCACGTTGATCCTATGGTAGAGACCCCATCTTCCACTTCTTGTTTTTATGCTTTATATCATGCTTCCCCCTCTACTCCATCCCTTTCTTTTGACCCATATGAGATCTCTTTTTCTAAGATGTCTAGTGCAATTGACATGGACAATTTTCTTTTACCATGAATCTTAAACAAAGAAATCACATTCCCACATCATGACTATCAACCCTTCTCTAAGATAGGGAATTTAACTTAATTAATTTATATGAGTGCTATGGGGATAAAAAGGCATTTATCCTTATTATGAGGGTTGTGATGTTTACTTTATTGATCTCCACCTAGCCAATCTTGTTGTTCTTCCTTGTTTTATGCCTTCTACTTTTGGTCTTGCTGCCCATCCTCCTAGACTTCCACCCAAACCTCAATCCACTAGACTCCAACCATCACCCCTTTTAACCTTGTTGTTCCCCTTCCTAACCCACCCATTATCTCCACAACTTTCTTTTATATGTCTATTACCGCTATAGAGTCCATTAGCATTCTTTAGGACCCTCCTATTGCTATTCCCACCTTCTCCACTATTACTACTCTAGTTCTTATTCCCACAATGACTAATATGTCTCTCCCTTATTTTGATAAGATGTTTTTTTAATCCACTGCAAATGTTTTTCCTCTCTCGTCTATATTTACTGTTGGTACACTTCAATCTTCAAAGCATCTTCTCAATATTAATCTTGCTCTCATGACTCACCTATAGCCAGGACACTTTGACAATGATGATTTCTTAGTGTATCCTTCACATGACTCTATGATTAACTGATTTCAATGAATGTATTTATGCTCTTTAATATTTGTATCTTTTTTGTTTTTGTTCCCTTATCTTTATGGATAACTCATGCTAACATTGTAGATACATGATTACATATAGACGGAGGAACACCTTCCTTGTATCATGTATGTTGATTGTCTATGCTTTCATTTGTTCTCAAAAGATGTAATATGAGATACCCCTAAGTTGTTTTACCTAGAAATAGTTAAAATACCTTCATTATAATACTTAGAAATAAAGTAGCTTTATAATGAAAATATAAATTGAAACTGACCTAATATAATCTATAGTAGAAAATATAAGAGTTGGTAATGAAAATTGGAAATGAAATGAAGCTATAGAAAATAAATTAATAAATGAGGCTAAAGTAACTAAAAAATTAAAGATTTGACACTAGAAATGGAATCACGAGGTCAACAAATAGATCTTAGATGATTTTTAGCCTGATACGAGAACTTGTCAAAACCCAACATTATTGTGTGGCATTCCTAGTGTTGTTTCTTAACACACTAAGCATTATTGCATGACACCCTGGGCACTATTGCCTGACACACTTAGTGTTGGTGACCTCCTTGGGTGTTGGTGTTCTAGTATTAGAGGGTCTTCAAACTTTCAAGACTTACTTGAATTTTTTGATGTTTCTTCTATTTTGCAGATTCCTTACATTGTACTTTGAATCCAATATATGCTTAGCTAAAATTAGGGACAAGAGAAAAGGGTTGTGCTATTTGGGAGATTACCTCAGTCGGTTCCCTAGGATGGCATTTTTAGTCTCAACATTAGCACTATGGAAAGACTTGAGTGTGTGCAAGCTAGTGAAGGTGTTAATGGTGGTGTGTGTAGAGATTTAGATACATAGAACACAAACCCTAAGGAGAATATTAAGCTATTGTGGTGTGTGAGTGTGATGGAGGACAAGTAGGTGACGAGGATCACAAAAATAGGGAAAATGGAGAGGAATGAGAAAGAAAAGGACTCTAAATTTGTAACACAAGGGTTTGGATAGAGGAGTGTATGATATGTCTTCATGAGAGGATGGGAAATGGGAAATATTTGACTTTGAGGAGGGAAAATGAGATGATTAAAGAAGCTAGTAATATATGGAGGAGAAAGATTACAAATAAATTATGGCTTTAATGGCTCTAAGGCTCCCAATCTATAATCTTTAGTGTTGTAGCTAGCTTCCTCGCACAAAAATAATGTTTTCTTAATCACCTAGAAGTGTATCAATGCTTGTGTGTGAGTTTGAGTGATTGGTAAGATTCTAACCTAATAAAAGGAGGGTAAAATTATATTTATAGGAATTTTTAGGTGAGGTGACCATATAAACCATGGTAAGAATTAGGCTTAAAATAGTCACCAAAAATTAAAATTTGAACATAGACATGAGTGCTGGCTTAAGCAAGTTTCTAGACATGAGAATTGGCTTACACAATTATCCAAACATGAGTGTAAGCTAACATTCATGTCCTCAGTGAATTAGGTGCCTAAACTTTTAGGGATGGCCTGGGAAGGGTTCCTAGGCTAGTTATCCATATCTTGTATTTTTTGGTCAAGGAAACCACTAGCGTGTCAAATGATGCCAAAACATTGTTAGGGGGATGGACATTAAAGTGAGTGTAGAAAGATAAGGTGAAAATTATAAAGTAGGCAACTTTTGACCTTACAGCTCGCTAGATTCATCCATGTGTATTTTCAATCCTTCCAATTTTCTCCTTTGATATCTATATATTTTGGAGACGACACAAATAATTAAGGTGCCAATGCCTCTTTCATGTTGACCCTAAATTTTAGATACTCACTTGTTTCCATTTAAACTATTTGTTTGTTCCTCTCTCTTTTGAACTATTTTATATGTTGTTACCACTCCCTCATGTTTTCTTCTTCTTGGTAGTTTGGGGATGATACAAATTATTCAGGCAACTCTTACCTTTTTCAAATTGGCCGAATTAAACAATGTCCATCCACCCTATTTGTTGCATCCAACTTCCTTATTCCTATTTTTTCCTTTATACTTCTTGTACTGTGTGTATGTGGAATGATGACAAATTCATGAACAAATTTATTGTATTGAACACAATATTCTTGACACCGTGCACATAGATCCCTTCATACATCACATTTGTCTATTTCCTTTTGACAATTTTCTCTCATTTGCTTTACACATGTATTGTTTTTCTTTCTATTCTACTTCCACATTATTCTCCACATGTTCTCTTTTCCTTCTATGTTGTATTGATGACATATTTCATGGTTTTGGATATTCTAGATACTTGTTGCTTTTCTTGTGTCATGTTCTACTTACTTTCTCTTTACATTCATATATTCATATGAAATTATTCTACTACTATACTTGGCAATTCCTACTTAATTACTATTTGGCCTTTTCTATGGGAGCATAGTACTATTCCCATTATTGGGGAAACATTTCTATTTCTTACTACTTCTTTATACTACTTTATATTCTTTTTGAAACATCAGTACATGTGTTTTCTATCCACATAATCTTTAAATTAATTGCATCATTTAGCATACAATCAATTTAAGGGGGCATACATTCTCCTTATCTATTTTCTTGATCATAATTCCAAATACTAAGATTCTTGGTCCATGAGCCAATTTTATGGTCATTACACCTAGTTATTTCGGTCCTTGCACCATGTTACCTGATTTATTTCTGGGCCTGTCTTGGCCCCCTATTATTCCCACCATCACTTTTCCTATGTTCTTGTTGTAATTTCAATCTAAATAATGTGTCATTTTATTTTCCCATGTTTCTATTTCATTTTCCTTTCTCCTTCCACCTAACCAGGTCCACTAAAATTGTAGATGATAGATAATATATGATGTTTATTTTTTTACATGTTATTATTTTGTCATGATGAATAATAGCTTCCTTTTCTTATGTGTATGCCTTGTAGATGAGGGGAATATATTGGAAATAAGTGCAAATAAGAGAAGAGAGAGGGTGTAACCTCCATATATCCTTTATTGTATCTTCAAAATTTTAATAATTATCATACAATTTAACTATAGGATACTTTAACATTGTTTTACAACCCCACTAAAGTGGGGAAGAATGTAGCATAAAAGATTACCTACTTTCCAATTTCTACTCTATATTGTGCACTCATTTTAGTGTCCACACAATTAGAATGTTATAGGACTCATTTAGCCAATTTCCTAATTTAAAAATCCATTATCAAGATAGTGTATGGACCTAGCCATGTTTAATATTTGTATTTTTCTAGTCCATAAACATCTTGAAGACTCATGTCTACGTTGATTCGAATGCAATTGTGGTAGAATTAGCATGCATTAAACCATTTTAAAATGATTAATAGTCACTCTTGGTGGCATTTTTACATTTTAAATGGCTACAGTTTTGTAAATTTCATAAATATGATATTTTGAAACTCTTTATTCACTTATAGCAATTCTAAATCTTTTATAGGAATTTTAGAATTATCTCTCCAACATTTAAATTTTATTTTTTGGCTATTCTTCTCATGAGTTTTGTTGAAGCTCTATTCTTATATTTTTCACAAACTCCCTATAGCTTTCCTCCATAGTTACCTACAACTCCCATTATTGATCTATTGTCTAGAAAATTGTAAAAATCACACCCACTCCCTTTAACATCTTGGCAATCCTTCATTACCCTTATCTCCTTCCATGCACAAAATCACAACACACACAAGTAGATTCCTTTAGGATTTCTATCGAGTAAGTACAAGAAGATGGGGGGCCAAAAAGGGGTCTTAAGTGGCCACTTTTTTTCTGAAATCAGGGAATGCTAGACTTGGATGAGAAATTGAGCATAGTTACACTCAAAATTTGGAGATGCAAACAAAACAATGTTCGTAGTGCTCCAAGTCTACTTTCTAAACTACTAATTTATTTTGAAAATGGTATAGATTATGGGGTTCAAAAGAGGGAGCCACAGAAATTGGTGTTGTTTTTGTCAAAAAAAATAACATAGTAGGTTTTGTGGCTCCCTCAAAAGGTTAAATTTTTTTTAGAATTTTTAAAATCACTTCAGTGAGAAATTAGCTAACAACATGTAGTTTATGCCCGATTTTTCTAATAATGTTTTGATGAATATTTGATTTTTTACTAATTTTTAAAGTGGACACATCCTAAAAAATAGAATTTTGGTCGTGCTACCCCTATAAATTTTGAAAACTAATTGAAAATCAATTTTTTTAATATGTGTAGAATGGAGTCTAATTTCTAAAAATGTACTTTTTTTGAAATTTCAATGAATGGTTAATTTACAATGAAAAAAAGACCAAACACTAGTTTTTGCCCAAAAATAGACACACAAACAAAAGAAATTAAAGATGAAAGACTTAACATTGTCAAAATGTAAAAAAAATTAGATCGTTAAATAGCTAAGAGAAAGCCTAACATTACCTAGGTGTTCGATTTGTTTGAACTTGAAACACGTGCAAATCTAAGGGTTAGCACATGAAATTATGTGAAATCCTATAGAATTTGCAAAAACATGTCTGTGGACGTTGGGAAGGTACTCCAAGCCTTTGGGTTGGAAATCCAAAGCAAATCCCAAGCCTAAGACTTGGGATTCCCAAAGCAAAATACGTTATGTTTTGTTTTGCATTTTTTCTTTTTCGCCCTGATGTTTATCATATTTGACATAACGTGAGCGTGTTATAACGCGCTCGCGTTATGTTTCCCTTGGAATGTTTTATGTTTAAGGTTATTAAGCATGTATGTATGTATGTATGTATGTATTCCTATATGTATGTATGTATTGATGTATGCCTATATGTATGTATGTATATATGTATGCCTATATGTATGTATGTATAGTGTCGAGGGTAGAGGAGGGTAGAGATGGGGGTGAGGCGGATAGGGGAGGAGAGGGGTGGATAAGGGTTGAGAGTTTAAGGGTCAAGGGTTTAGGGTTTAAGGGTTGAGGGTTTAAGGTCAAGAGGGATTAGGGTTTAGGGTTGAGGGATTAAGGTTTAAGGTTGAGGGTTAAGGGTTTAGGGTTTAGGGATAGGGTTTAGGACCTTGAGGGATTAGGGTTTAGGGTTGAGGCTTTAGGGATAGCGTTTAGGGTTGAGGGATTAGGGTTGAGGGTTGAGGGATTAGGGTTAAGGTAGAGTGTTGAGGGTAGAGGGATTAGGGATAGGGTTTAGGTTTGAAGATTTACGGTTGAGGGATTAGGGTTTAGGGTTGAGGGCTTAGGGATAAGGGATTAAGGTTTAAGGTATAGTGTCGAGGGTTGAGGGTTTAGGAATAGGGATAGTGTTTATGGTTTAGGGTTTAAGGATAAGGAATTAGGGTTGAGGGTTAAGGGATTAAGGTTTAGGGTTGAGTGATTAATGTTTAAGGTTAAGGGTTTAGGGATAGGGTTTAGAGTTTAGGGACAAGGGATTAGGGTTTAGGACCTTGAGGGATTAGGGTTTAGGGTTGAGGCTTTAGGGCTAGTGTTTAGGGTTGAGGGATTAGGGTTGATGGTTGATGGATTACGGTTAAGGTAGAGTGTTGAGGGTAGAGGGATTAGGGATAGGGTTTAGGGTATGAAGCTTTAGGGTTTAGGGATAAGGGATTAGGGTTTAAGGTATAGTGTCGAGGCTTGAGGGTTTAGGGATAGGGTTTAGGATATAAGGTTTAAGGGTTGAGGGTTGAGGCTTTAGGGATAAGAGAGAGACCTAGATGGCTAAGGCTTGAGAGATAGGGGAGATATGGGGTGAGGCGGATAGGGGAGGAAAGGGGTGGATAAGGGTTGAGGCTTTAAAGCTTTAGGGTTGAGGGATTAGGGTTTAAGGTATAGTGTTGAGGGTTGAGGGTTTAGGATTTAAGGTTTAAGTGTTGAGGGTTGAGGATTTAGGGATAGGGTTTATGGTTTAGGGATAAGGGATTAGGGTTTAGGGTTGAGGGATTAGGGTACCATAAATTATAATTAGGGATTAGGGTTTATGGTTTAGGGATTAGGGATTAGAGTTTAGGGTTAAGGGATTAGGGTTTAGGGTTTATGGATGTACAATTAGGGGATACCATAAATAAACTAGAATTTAGGTAGGGTTTGGAAAATTTTGTGAATCATCATGGGTTGGAGATTGGAGATTTTGCCGTGTTCAAGTACATATCCAAGTCATATTTCAAGGTTAAGATATTTCAAAGAACAAGGTGTGTGAAAAATAGCAATGATCTTCATCTTATGAATACCAATATTGATACAGATAAAAGATGCCCTTCTTCTAACAGAGTATGTAGTTCAAGTCAACCAATGGGCAACAAGTTGCCAAATGAATTGGTTTAATGGGTGTGCCTCCTTCAAAGTTATGCTTGGAGAATTTAGACAAAAACAGGTAACTCTATACATTATTTTTCATTCTTTTATTTGTTGTACACTATTAAGAACTTGTATAATCTAATTGTGTAATGTGTTTATGGCAGCGCATTCCTCCTACATTTGTTTCACAGTTTATAGACAACACAGACGAACATATGGTGTTGCAAGGCCCAGGTGGGCAGGAGTGGGATGTACAATTAGGGGGTACCATAAATAAACTAGAATTTAGGTAGGGTTGGGAAAATTTTGTGAATCATCATGGGCTGGAGATTGGAGATTTTGTTGTGTTCAAGTACATATTCAAGTCATATTTTAAGGTTAAGATATTTCAAAGAACAGGGTGTGTGAAAAATATCAATGCTCTTCAGCTTATGAATACCAACATTGATACAGATAAAAAATGCCCTTCTTCTAACAAAGGATGCAATTCAAGTCAACCAATGGGAAGCAAGTTATTGATTGAATTGGTTTCTAATAAAGAAAACAATGATGTTGTTGAAGCAATGGAAGAAAATCAAAATTGTAAGTCTAATTTAATTTATTTCAACTTTCAAAGTAGGCATTTGAATTGTAGCTTTACCAGGAGGATTGGTATAACAAAAACTTAATTATGTTGTAGGCCTTTCTTTGAAGAACCCTGGACATTATGGACCCTATCATCTAGAAAAGCACATGACAGTGAACTCTAAGCCACCTTTCAAATCAGATAAACCTTTTTATTCAATGAAAATGAAGTCACGAAATGTAAACCAACCATGCATACTAGTAAGATCAAATTATCTGCCTTCTATTCTTATTACTCTTACTTTATTAAGAGAAAAGTGTCAAAAAGAATGGGTTTAACAAGCTAACATAAGGCAAAGCAGTTTTGTTATTACATTTTTCTAAGAAATCTCTAATAGTCTAATATAATGCAGTCTTCTATAATATGAACATCTGCATTTGTGTGAATGCTAAGCCCACTGTGGATGTACCCCAATGCAAATCTTTTCTCATAATGATCATCCTTCTGATTTCAACTATTAATTACTCACTGTGGATGTACTAGAAGCAAAGATTTTCTCATAGTGGGTACACCTATTGGCATAATGAACCCCAGATGGGCCAGAAAAAGATGCCATATAATTTGAATATTCACTTCAGCTAGAAAGTTTTACTGATGGAGCTAGAAACTCAGAGAATTGACATGGCACAATATGGCCCAAGATGTGAGATGCAAGCAAGGACAACTCATGAATCTAAAGAGTTAAGGTGCACTTGGACCTTTCCTAATTTCAATGGATGACATTTGCTCTTGCTAGTTGATGGTAAATACTGCAGTTTTGCAAACTTTATTTTCATTATCCAAGAGAGAAGCATATACCTATTGGCAAGAGACACTGTGTGGCTTCATAAGTGGTCATTGATGGCAACAAAGTCTATCCCACACATCCACAGTACATAATATGCCTATACGAGAAGTCAGATTGTAGATTGTTTTAGTCTGGTGAACAAGAACAGAGTATGTAACAAGGTCTGACAATCAGGTCCGGATCTCTCAGATGGTGTAACTTAGTAAGTTGCGGACTTGGACAAGTCAAGAGGGGTATCATGACTATTTTATTTCAGAGATTTAGCCTCCGGTGATAAAAAATGAAAAAGATATGAGTATCTGAGTGTTGGGTTCCAGTCAGGCAGAGTAGATAGAGGAAGAACTGATCGACAAAGTATTAGACCTCAATCCGGATGTGTAAAAGGTGTTGATCAAGAAATTTGTGGCATTATACATCATTGGACGACATGATTAATGACTTCTATGCCTAAGTTTTTGGTGTGCATCATCAATCAAGTATGGATTCAGCTGACTGAACAATAACTTTCAAATATCCTAAGTGTTCTTGTTGTCGACTAGAAAGTTGTGGGAAATCCTTGATGTGGATATATATACCTGATGGATTCAAGCTCGTGAGTGTGTTTAAGTGGCAGTATGAATGATTAAATGTTAAGGAAAGTAGAGACAAGTGTGAAGGTAGTAATTCAAGCCTGGAATGTGATAGGAAAGTAATATTGAGCAGAGGAAGAATGAAATGTGCCAGATCAGTATACTGTGCCTAATCGGAACTAAATTCTTGCATGTATAGATGTTGTTCACCAGTTCAAACACCTTGGTATCATCTGTAAGCATTTGTAGACTATAAGTCTCTTGTAGGCAGTGGGCCTCTTGTGAGCATTGTGCTCGGGCGGTGAGCCCTAATTGGCAAGTGCCAAATTTGTACTCTTATTCTTTTAACAGAGAATACAATCTTGGGTTAGTCACCTCGTGGTTTTTTCCTTAATAGGGTTTCCACGTAAAAATCCTTGTGTTATGTGTTAATTTCTTTTTCAGTTCTTATGATTGCCTTGTTTTGATATAACACTAAATGATAAGATAAGAAAAGAAAGTAAAAATAGAAAAGTTATAAGATAACTGATTCACCCCCCCTCTCAGTTATCTGCATTGTTTCCAACAATTGGTATCAGAGCCAAGTTCCTTTGAACAAGCCTAATAGCTTGAGGAAGATCTGGGAATCTCAATGGATGCATATGGTATGAAAGAACAACTTTAGTCTGCCCTAGATGATCTTGAAGAATCCCACTCTGAAGTCAACAATTTAAGAGAAAGACTCAAGCAAGCTGATGATTTCATAAACGAGCTAAAAGAAAAACCTAGTAATTCTGTGAAAAAGAGAAAGGAACTACTCCAGAAATTAGCAAATCAAAATTGGGTCAATAATGCTGATGAGGATCTGAATGAGAAAAATAAGCTATGTGAGAAGCTGTCAAAAGAAGTCATTATGATAAGGCATGAAATGGAATCAGGGGTTATGAAATTCACCCAAGAAATTGAAGAAAAGAGAAAGATTGAAGATAATCTAAAATAATCCCTTAGGGAGAAAATAGAGGACTGCCACAAAATGGATAGAATAATCAAGCGTCTTGAATCTGATCTTGAAGAAGCCAGAGATAATGAAGAATAGCTTAAGAACCAGATAGACACTCTTAAACAAGATCTTCAATCTACAAATGAATACAAAGAAAAATTCAAGATAAGCTTAGCCCAACTTGAAGTTCTTCTTGAAAGTCAAAAGAGGGTAGATGATATGCATGGCTTGGGATATGAGAAAGGTGAAAGCTTTAGATCCGATCAAAAGAACTTTGGATCAGGAAATCAAAGAAACAGGCCTAGAAGACCTCCGATAAGACAACCAAATGCTCAAAGATATCCTTCCTTCAATGGATATTGCTTCAATTGCAACAAGTTTGGTCATAAAGCAATCCAGTGCAGAAATAGAATGAATCAAATCAATCCATCCTTCTCCGGTCAATGTTTCAGTTGCAAAAGGTATGGTCACAAATCTCATGAATGCAGAAATATGCAAATGAACAATTCTTTCAATGGTAGATGCTTTGTATGCAATAGAATTGGACATAAGGCTAATGAGTGCAGATCAAAAGGATATCATTCAAATAAACAAAGAAATGTTGTGTGTTACAATTGCAATGGATCCGGTCACATAGCCAGATTCTACAGAAGCAGGAGTCAAAATAGAAAAGGTCTGGTAGATCATGATAAAAAATAAGATAAAGGCAAAGGTAAATTAAATGCGGATGAAGTTCAAAAGGAGATGAGAAAGATTTGGGTAAAGAAGAGTACAATGAATATTGGGGATGGATCCACACCGGAATCCGGTGTTGATATTCTTTCCAGAAACTAAAAAGTAAGCTTTAGCTCAGGGGGAGCTACAGAGAAGATCCTTTTTCCCCTAGCCAGCTAGTGAGTGCTTGAATTTGGTACATTGAGTTAGAATAAGAGGTTGTAGTTTAAAGGGTTTGAGGACATTCATTTAAAACTTGTCCAGTTAAAAATTGACAAATCCGCATGCAGATTTGAGGAAACTATGAGGAGATCTTGTATCGACAACTATTCGATAAAGCAGAATTTCATAGACAGATCCGGTATGATCTAGAATTGAAATGTTTTAATCTGCGGACCTATGGCATGTTTGAAAAAGGTGAAGATATGTTGTCAACCCTCATAAACAATGATTTTAAGATCCGCGCAATGATTCTAGAAAATCTCTCTCAATACAGGGTAACCAGATGACTTAAGTTGTGAATTTATTACAAAGGGAAATTAGGTTTATGGGCAAGGTTAAAAGGTTTCTCATCCATAATTTGCAACACTTTGCACTCACGAAGAAGGGAGAAGAGCTCTGAGAAGAAATCTAGCAAAACACTCAAACTCAGTTGAAGATCGAATCCAAGTGCAATCTATTCCGGTAGTCGCTCCAAACCCTAAGGCATGAAGAGTTATTTCTTTTGTAAATCTCTCCAATCTTCATTGATTAGAATGGCTACTCCTATGGTTGTAAATGTTTCTGAGAGACCAAGGCCAATTTTTAAGAAACATCCTCACAAATCTTTTGAGATTGATCCTTTGGGTGCATTTTCCCATACCCCATATGGCGTTCTCCATGTAGAAGACATTAGGGTTTATATACATGCAAACATTGAGGACTTTGGAGACCTTAAATTGATGAAACTATACTGCAATTAGTTAAGCATTGAGAACTTTGATCTAAAACTAGAGTTCCAGACCCTAAAAGATAAGCATTTTGCACATTGCATACATTTTCCATCTTTTGGAGAGGACGAATGGGTTCGGTATATCTTAAGCAGGATCCATGATAACTTCATGTGGTTAATGAGGCCTTTCAAAATAACCAAAGATGCCATCAAAGTTGTAACTGGTTTGCACTCCATTGGTGGGTTGTCTGCTCTTAAGTCTGTGAAGAATCAAATAGTATCTGAAGCCACAGGTTCAAAATATGATAAGAGGGCAATGACCATTGATGACATCACTGATCTGGATGTGAAGTTTGCCTCAATTGTGATTGGATACAAGATTTACCATTCAAGTAGAGAAAAATCTGTATCTGGTACTGCCATCTACACTACATACTAGATGCTAAGAGAGAATGTAGATTATGACTTGTGTGAACTCCTGTTGAATCAGTTGCTGGAGAACCTACAAAAGATCAAGAAAGATAAAAAGAACTCTTTCAAGTATGGTGATTTGGTGTTATGCTTGTTTTTCTACTTCATGAATGAGTTACCAGGCTCAAAAGGTCTGATCTGGGAAAATGACAAACTGGTTGCTATACAGATCAGGGATTACTTGTATGAACTTGGTGACACTCAAACCCAGAAGACAACTCTCTAGAGTTACTTCAAAAACTTCTAGAGCATGATGCAAGCAAGAGAAAGAATTCCCAAAACAATAGTGGAGAAGTACAAAGACATAGTCTGCTTTATGGTAGATACTGATCAGTGCCTAATAGAGGCAGTTGAGCCAAGGACAATATGGATATTGCCCATGGGCTATGAGATTGATGGAAACATATTGGAGATTCATATTCAACATTCACTGAGTCAACCCAAAGACCCCAAAGCAGAGAGGTTTGGCACTTTTTAAGAATTAAACATAAAACTACATGTTGAACTAAGAAGGCCTGAGATTAAAAAAAAGGTGAGAAAAGAAGTTGAAGAACTGGCTGAGAAATTTGGCATCACCAGAGAAGCTATTATTTCAAATAGAGAAAGAATAGAGAAATTTGAGAAAGAAAAAGAGGAAGCAAAGAAAGAATAGGTTTTGGTAGAAGCCTCCACCCAGACTAGAACTACCAGGAGTTCTGCCTCTAGGAGCTCTAAAGATACAAATCTGGAAGCCCATTCATTTGCAAAAGAAAAGAGAAAGAAATCCAAGGCCAAAAGAGCCTATGTGAGTCTCAAGGATGATGATGAGACTAAGTCAGATGTAGAGATTAGAGAATTGAAGAAAGCAAAAGTAAAATCCCCCAAGGTTGATGTAGAGCAGAAGTCAACAAAGTATGTTGAGAAGCCTACTATTTCTATTGATGATATCATCAAGGCAGTTATTGTGGATGGGAACCTGTAGCCGATGACAGAGTTCTATGATGAATATAATGATGCTGACAAGAGAATTCTAGAGGAAGCTACTATAAGGTATTTGAATATCTATAATAAAGCATTCATTGAAATAATTTCATTAATTCCAAAGAGCCTAGAAGATGTATTGGAGCAAAGAAAAGAGAATGCAAAGGCAAAAGACTTGGAGTTTCGGGAGCATATAGTGATACAGCTATGTCTCTCTATCACTCCAAAACAAATGGACATGGTTTTCAAGGATTGTAAAGATGTTTCCAAAGCAAGTCCTAGATGAATAAACTCATGGTTGGAGAAACTGACCAAATAGCAAATGAAACAAAAGAAATTCTCAGGAATGCCTTGAAGAGATTTAATCTTCCCATTATAGAGGAAACAGATGAAGAGCCTTCTAACATGGATGTTGAAGGATTAAAGAAAAATGATGAAGATTCATCTAAGGTATTAGATTCCTTTGTTCCGGAAGAGGAAGGACAGAAAGAAGAAACATTTTCTGACAAGGATGTTGAAGGATTAAAGAAAAATGATGAAGAGCCATCTGAGGCATTAGACTCCTTTGTTCCATAAGAGGAAGGACGGGTAGAAGAAACAAATATCAATAAGCAAGTCAGTCCAGATGCCCCCAAAAGGAAGGAAGTAGAGTCGACAAGAGACACTATAGAGACAGTACAGAATTTCCTGGACAAAGAAATAATGGAGTTGGATGAACCTGAGTTAATTCAAGGACCACTAAACTTTGACTCTCTCTCTAGTTCAGATAATGAAAGTAGCATCTTTTGCTCAGGCCAAAGCAAAAGAGAAACTTCTAAAATCACACATGGAGGATTGTGAGCTGTTGGAGATTACATCTGGGATGCTGGAGAAGATTATGCCAACCTATCAAAAGGATCCTTCTGCCTCTCCATCTAGTAATCTGAAACACTTAGTCAATTTTGTTAACACTCATTTTGAATCCTTAGAGAAATCGACAGAAACTAAGGTCTGAAAGGAGTTCTTGGGAAAGAAATTTAGTGAAGTACAAGGGCTAATTGCTAATGATAGAAGAACCTTAGGCATTGGCATAAAGAGCCTTGAAAACACTCTTAAGGATGGTGGGGACATATACAAATTTTGTTTAACTTGGCCCAAAGTGACAGAGGACATTGAGAAGAAAGTGAAAGAACAAGAAGGAAAACTGTCAAGTTTATCTCATAATTTTGATCCCCTTACTACCTCTCTGGTGAATCATGAATGTCAAGCTATTGCTATAATAAATGAAATTAAAGAACTGGTTAAAGAGAAAAAGAGCATAATGGATAGAATGGGTGAGCTCAGAGGGATAATCATCCCTAAGAGGCAATGCATGATGCCTTGACAGAGGCACAAAATACAATCCGGACAAGTGATCCATCAGACTTAAAGAGGGCAGAAGCATATGCATTTTTGTTAAGTGGACACATCTCCATTTTGGATAGAATGAAGAGGAGTTGGGCCACAAAAATCATACAGTTGAAGACAACCTTTGCGGATATACTTAAGTATATGTAAGTATAACATATGATTTGTATATACTTATGCAGCCATGTATATAATAATTTTTTCAAAATTTTGGTATGCGGATTCCACCCTTTGCCATTGATGTCAAAGGGGGAGTGAAGAGCAGTGAAAAATGAGGAATCCAGCTAAGGGGGGGCTCCGGTGAAATAGTGGAAGAGACAGAGCACAAGCAAACGGGGAGTTACTGTGACACTGAGTCATTTTTCACTAAGTGTTGCCATCAATGCCAAAGGGGGAGATTGTTGGCAAGAGACATTGTGTGGCTTCATAAGTGTTGTCATTGATGGCAACAAATTCTATCCCACACCCGTAGTATATAATATGCCTATACCGAAAGTCAGATTGTAGATTGTTTTGGTTCGGTGAACAAGAACAGAGTATGTAACAAGGTCTGACAATCAGGTCTAGATCTCTCAGATGGTGTAACTCAATAAGTTGAGGACTTGGACAATTCAAGAGGGGTATCATGACTATTGTATTCCAGAGATTTAGCCTCTGGTGATAAATGATGAAAATATATGAGCATCTGAGTGTTGGGTTCTAGTCAGGCAGAGCAGACAGAGGAAGAACTGACCGACAGAGTATCAAACCTCAATCCGGATGTGCAAAAGGCGTTGATCAAGAAATTTGTGGCATTATACATTGTTGGACAACATGATTAATGACTTCTATGCCTAAGTTTTTGGTGCACATCATCAATCAAGTATGGATTCAGCCGACTGAACAATAACTTGCAAATATCCTAAGTGTTCTTGTTGCTGACTAGAAAGTTGTGGGAAATCCTTGATGCAGGTATATATATATATACCTTATGGATTCAAGCTTGTGAGTGTGTAAGTGGTAGTATGAATGATTAAATGCAAAGGAAAGCATAGACAAGTGCGAAGGCAGTAATTCAAACTCAGAATGTGACAGGAAAGTAATATTGAGCAGAGGAAGAATGAAATGTGCCAGATCAGTATACTGTGCCTAACCAGAACAGATGTTGTTGACCAGTTCAAACACCTTGGTATCATCTGTAAGCATTTGTAGACTATAAGTCTCTTGTAGGCAGTGGGCCTCTTGTGAGCAGTGTTCTCCGGCAGTGAGCCCTAATTGGCAAGTGCCAAATTTGTACTCTTATTCTTTTAATAGAGAATACAATCTTGGGTTAGTCACCCCGTGGTTTTTCCCTTAACAGGGTTTCCACGTAAAAATCCTTGTGTTATGTGTTAATTTCTTTTTCAGTTCTTATGATTGCCTTGTTTTGATATAACATTAAATGATAAGATAAGAAAAGAAAGTAAAAATAGAAAAGTTATAAGATAACTGATTCACCCCTGCTCTCAGTTATCTGCATTGTTTCCAACAATACCATAGCACTAGTCTTGGATAGTATACCTGGTCTTCATGCCACCTTTTTTTTCAAGACAAATAGGTTCCCATGTGCCAGGGATAGAATTCATTGTAAACAATTTTTAATAGCATTGCATAAAACCTGCTATTGGGTTCTTTGTAGTCAATCAAGTCCTCTTGCTAACCTTCTTTATTGAGACATTACATAAAACTTAAATTAGGATTTACTGTAGACATGCATAATTAAAAAGGGCATTAAGAAAAATACTTAAACACTAATTTCTAAAATTACCAAAAAAGTTCATAGTCATTTTTCTGACATATTCTTACAACTCAGATATCTTTAAGAGACGAGTGTCAAAAATGATGGGTTTAACAACCTAGCATGAGGCAAAGCAATTTTGTTGGGTTTAGGGAAGGGTTTAGGGTTTAGGGTTGAGGGATTAGGGTTTAGGGTTGAGGGATTGGGGTTTAAGGTATAGTGTTGAAGGTTCAAGGTTTAGGGATAGGGTTTAGGGTTGAGGGATTACGGTTTAGGGTTAACGGATTAGGGTTTAATTTTGAGAGTTGAGGGTTTAGGAATAGGGATAGTGTTTAGAGTTTACAGATGAGGGATTAGGGTTGAGGGTTGAGGGATTAGGGTTAAGGGTTAAGGAATTAGGGTTTAAGGTATAGTGTCGAGGGTTGAGGGTTTAGTGATAGGGTTTAGGGTTGAGGGTTGAGGGATTAGGTTTTAAGGTATAGTGTTGAGG
Source organism: Cunninghamia lanceolata (assembly GCA_027924645.1). Taxonomy (NCBI): domain Eukaryota; kingdom Viridiplantae; phylum Streptophyta; class Pinopsida; order Cupressales; family Cupressaceae; genus Cunninghamia; species Cunninghamia lanceolata. Next base: position 9,676,776 of record BSBN01000209.1, read on the forward strand.
GTTGAAAGTTTAGAGATAGGGTTTAGGGTTGATGGATTAGGGTTTAGGGTTGACGATTCGGGTTTAATGTTTAGAGTTGAGGGCTGAGGGTTGAGGGTTTAGGGATAGGGTTGATGGTCAAGGGATTAGGGTTAGAGTGTCGAGGGTATAGGGATTAGGGATGGGGTTTAGGGTTGAAGGTTTAAGGATTGAAGGTTGAGGCTTTAGGGATGAGGGTTTAAGGCTTAAGATATAGTGTCGAGTGTTGAGGGTGTAGGGATAGGTTTAAGTTTTAAGAGTTAAGGGTTGAGGGATAGGGATTAGGGTTTAAGGTATAGTGTTGAGGGTTGAGGGTTTAGGGTTGACGGATTAGGGTTTAGTGTTGACGGATTAGAGTTTAATGTTGATAGTTGAGGGTTGACGGATTAAGGTTTAATGTTGAGAGTTGAGGGTTGAGGGTTTAGGGATAGTGTTGATGGTCAAGGGATTACGGTTAAAGTAGAGTGTCAAGGGTAGAGGGATTAGGGATAGGGTTTAGGGTTTAAGTTTAAGAATTAAGGGTTGAGGCTTTAGGGATGAGGGTTAAGGGATTAGGGTTTAAGATATAGTGTCGAGTGTCGAGGGTGTAGGGATAGGTTTTAGGGTTTAATTTTTAAGGGTTAAGGGTTGAGGGATAGGGATTAGGGTTTAAGGATAAGGGATTAGGGTTTAAGGTATAGTGTCAAGGGTTGAGGGTTCAGGAATAGGGATAGCAATTAGGGTAGAGGCATTAGGGATAGGGTTTAAGGTTGAAGGTTTAAGGATTAAGGGTTGAGGCTTTAGGACTAAGGGTTAAGGGATTAGGGTTAAATGTATAGTGTCAAGGGTAGAGTGTTTATGGATAGGGTTTAGGGTTTACAGATAGGTAGAGAGGTGAGGGGAAAGATATAATAAAATGAGAGAGTGAAGTTGACAACTTGAGGGAAACATGGGCAAGGAAGAGGGAGAGAGATGGAGAGGAAGGGAAATATGTAGAGAGCCATGAGAGATATACAAGTGAGACCTATAACCTAGGGAGAGAGGGGTGAGAGAGATAGGGGAGAGATGAGGGTGAGGCAGATAGGGTGAAGTGTGAAGGGTTTAGGGTTTAAGGTTTGAGGTATTAAGGGTTTAGGGTTGAGGGATTAGGGTTTAAGGTATAGTGTCAATGGTAGAGGGTTTAGAGATAGGGTTAAGGATTTAAGGTTTAAGGGTTGAGGGTTGAGGCTTTAAGGATAGAGTTTGGGGTTTAGGGATAAGGGATTAGGGTTTAAGGTATAGTATCAAGCATTGAGGGTTTAGGGATAGAGTTTAAGATTTAAGGTTTAAGGGTTGAGAGTTGAGGCTTTAGGGATAGGGTTTAGTGTTTTGGGATAAAGGATTAGGGTTTAAGGTATAGTGTCGAGGGTTGAGGGTTTAGGGATAGGGTTTAGGATTTAAGGCTTAAGGGTAGAGGGTTGAGATTTTACAACTGGGGGATAATGTTCAAGGTTGAGTCTCTAAGATATAGGGTTTAGGGTTTAAGGTTGATGGTATAAGGCATATGGATGAGGGTTGATGGTTTAGGGCATAAGTATAGGGTTGAGGGTATAGGGTATAGGGTAGAGGTTTGAAGGTTGAGGGATAATGTTCAAGGTTGAGTGTCCAATGTTAAGTGTATAGGGTATAGGGTTTAAGGGTATCTAGGGGTTGAGAGTTTAGGGTTGAAGGGTTTAAGGTTATAGGGATTAAGGGTTTAATGGTCAAGGGTTTAAGGGTTGAGGGATTAGGGTTTAAGGCATAGTGTCGAGGGGTAGAGGGTTTAGGGATAGGGTTGGAGGGTTTAGGGATAAGGGATTAGGGTTTAAGGTATAGTATCGAGCATGTTGAGGGTTTAGGAATAGGGATAGCATTTAGGGTTTAGGGATGAGGGATTAGGGTTGAGGGTTGAGGGTTGGGTGATTAGGGTTTAGGGATTAGGGATTAGGGTTTAAGGTATAGGGTTGAGGGTTTAGGGATTAGGGTTTAAGGTATAGGGTTGAGGGTTTAGGGATTAGGGTTTAGGGTTTAATGCCCAATATGCAAACCTTAACTATCAATAAGAAAGATTTAAACATTCTAGCTTTCTTCAAGAGATATCTAGGACATTTCAGAGACCTCAGGGACATCAGAAGAAAGACATTAGAGTATGACACTTATCATAGGCTCAGGGTTCTAAGACATGAACAACTTCACATTCGAATCAAACTCATGACTCCCCTTGATAAATATAACTCTCCTTGATGATGACATTGAAGTATGATTATGAAAGATTGTGTCTTCTCTGACTTCTTATTGCATGAACAAAACAACATCCACCATGAACATGAACCTTGGATCACATGAACCATGTTTGTCTTGTGCAGCATCAACATGAAAAATGCTCTTTTTTATATAGTTAAACATAACACACTCACGTTATAACGCGAATGTGTTATGGCTTGGTTTTTTCGAGCCTTCAGCTCATCATCACCAAACCATAATGTGAGCGCATTATAACACACTTGTGTTATGGCTTAATTTTTTTTGAAAAAAAGTTGGCCACTTTTGGGCCCCCCAACTTTTTGCACCCGTCCTATCTTTTAAAGTACTTCTATTTAGCAACATCTTTGCACCTATGACAACATAGATTCCATACTCTTACTTGTTTCTATGTGGGGGTTGAAACCTATTGTTCAAGGACCTAACCAAGGTAGGTTCCCAAGTAGTCACACAAATTTTTATTTTTCTCCATGTTGATTTTTACCCCCATATCTTTCTATAGGTACAATAGATCTAGATTTTACAAGCATCACAGTGATTAGCAAATCAAAATGACCATTCTATGAAGTTTTCAAGTCTTTTCACTCAAGGTTCATGACATATTATAGAAATCTCCATTATAGAAGCATGATCTCCAACATAAAAGTATGGTAGCTAGCCTTCCATTACACATCCCTATTTGTAAGTCTAAGGCTAAATTTTCTATTTTCACACATTTCTCCACTTCTAAATTAGGTCATTATCATTCTGTTGTTCTCAAAATCAGCTACGCTCATTTTGTAGACAACCCCACGAAACTTGTCCGTTTCGTGAAACTACACTCTAAGATCGCAAATCGAGAAAAGATGTTCTTGTTCTCGTGCGAGGTCATTTGACGTTTTTACGACGCTTCCTTGAATTAATTTCTCAATGAAGGCGAGGAAAGTTCAAGTCGTAAATTGGTCAAGGTGTTAATTTTAGTCTTTTTTAAGTTTGGCAAATTTTGACTCTTGATATGCAAGAGCGGTGAAATTTGCCGCTCTTGCATATCCCTTAAGTTTATTTTGTTTTGATGTAAAGTCGGCTAAATTTGCCGCTATTACATCGTTTTTAGTCCAATATGCGAAAGCGGGTAAAATCACCGCTATCGCATATGTCGAGTAACTGTTTCACATGCATCGGCGGCCTTTTTTGCCGACTTCGCATATTAGTCAACGGCGATGTCGTAGCGGCCGAAATCGCCGCCCGAACGAGATCTTCGGGATTTTGGTGTCGGACGCCATTAATGGCCACTCGTGCCAGGCGCTTCAACTCCAGTTTCGACCTTTAAAAAGCTTTTTCTTCCTTCCATTCGTCATTTCTTATCCACAAGACTTCTACGCGACTCGCTTTACGCTTGTTCGATCTCACCGTTCGCCGAATCGCCGACGGATCTATTCTTATAATTTCCACTTCAAACACGGGTAAGTTTCTTCTTCCCACTCGTCGTTCAACTTTTCCTTCAAGTTTGTCACAGGTTTTTGCATTTGATTGGTTTTTAGTTGGTTTTTTTATACGTTTCGTGTTTTTTTAGGGTCTGGTGTTTTCGTTTTGTGTCGTCATTGTCGTTGTCCACCTGCGTACCCTAACTACTACCCCGAAAACCCTAGGGATTCCCTCGCCTTAGAATTCCCAAACCCTCAACACGAAATTCCTCTCATACGACATAGGTGAATTTTGCCATGTTTACGTTGTTGGTTACCTGAGTGTCGGATCGGCGAACATCTCTGCGCTCAAAACTTGCGGATGTTACCTTGCCATGCAACGTCGGCGTTTTTCGCCACCCTAACTTCACTTTACCTTGCAATGTAAGGGCGGTGAAATTCGCCGCTCGTACATATATAGAACCCAAATGCAGTGTCGGCAAAAATCGCCGACGGAACATTGAAGAGATCAAGTTTAGAACTCAAATGCAGTGTCGGCAAAAATCGCCGCCCGAACATTAAAAACTTTTTGTTCCTTTCGCCTGCAAAAGCGGCAAAATTCGCCGCTCCTACCAACCCAGACTCTCCCAACACATGCAAGGGCGGCGAATTTTGCCGCCCGTGCAAAATTATCTCAAATTTTCCTAACACTGGAAAATTTCCAATTTCATTTTCCCGAGCCCGCTTCTCCTCTGATCCTTGGCCAGCTCGCATTATAGCCCTTTTTCAAGCGCACTCCCATAGTCGTGATCGTCAACATGCAATTTTCCCAGATTGCCCATATTTTCCCTGATTGCATGATCATGATTTCTGTTGCAGTTTCTTCTGCGGAGCTCCTTTCGACGTCAAATTTCTTCTCAGTGAAAGATCGTCCAAATGACTGATTTGTCTCCGAAGAAGGCTAAAGCAATGAAGTATAAATATCAAGGTGTTTTCCCAATCACCTCAGTCCACTCTAATGTTGAAGATATTAGAGATACAGAGATTGGCCATGTTGATATGGCTGAGTTCGTAGAGAGAACCAAGTCGAGCAACCCCAGTGCTATGATGAGGAAAATAGTAGAAAGTAATATTCATCTGGTATCCTCCTTCCCAGTGGCGGCTCACAATACAGAATTTGTTCTTCAGTGCGCCCATTTCTACAACAAAGATATCAGAGCTGTGGTGGACGCCAGTGGTAATGTAATAATCAGGTTGGACCCTGAGTTTATTGACAAGGTGTTCATGTGTCCTCCTGCAACAGAGGTGTTGAAGCTTGATTTCACCGATGCTCAAAAGGAATATGATAAGAATCCAGAGAAGGCGAAGAAGGTAATCAACAACAAATGGTTGAAGATTGCGAGGTCAAGTTTGTCTAGATGGCCACGCAGCTTCCCTCGAAGTGATTTCGTGGAAGAAGTTGGTGACTTGATTACCCTCCTCAGCAGGATAAGAGGTTTGTCTTCCTCTTCACAATTTCAGGAATGGATGTATCCCTTCATTAAGGTCATACTCCAAGGCAAGCAGGTCATTTTCTAGGGAGAGCAAATTAGTAACGCTTTGCATGATCAATTGACGAAGGTATCCACTACCTCCAAGTTCTTCATGACTTCCTATCTGGTATACATTGCAGCCTCCATGAGGATTTTTCCAGGATTGTCGTCAGAAGGGGATAGAAGAGTAGTCCCAGTATACCAGTACTATTCTCAGCTAACATTGAAAGGCTCAATTCACCATTTCAGGAGAGTGAATGATGCATTCTTTGCTGTATTCTTGTGCCTTTTCAATCCCCAACTGGAGTAGAGAAGAATCTCAGATGAGGCATGGACAGTGGTTAATGGTTTTGGTTGTATGTTTTTGCAATTTCCATCTTTCTCCTACTTGAGGGTTGGCTTTTTCCAAGGTTACCCTTATATGCTTCCAAGGTTTCCTTCAGATAGATTGGTCTTGATGGAGTTGTGCAGGCAAATGATTGTCGTGCATAACAAGCAGATGGAACTCAAGAAGCCTGGTTTCAGATTTCCTGTAGAAATCGGCAGATACTCAGTATTGACTGCCGCAAAGGCAAGAGCTATGGAAACGGAGATGCAGCTGGTCACCATGAAGCAATTCAAGAGGAGACCAAAGTTTGATTACCGGGGTGTAAAGGATAAAATCAAGAGGAAAACACAGTTCCATGAACCCATGGTGGAAGATGTCTGGATAGACTTGAGAACAGAGGAAGACATCCGGAAACTGGACTATAGCAGGCTGTCTCTAGAGCAAATTGAATACCTAGGACTTGCTGATATCCCAGAAGACCTTGTAGATGATGGAGAATTGGTTGATGCCAAGTATGAAACAGAACAGATAGCTGGTACTCCTCTACCGCCAATCCAATGGTCCCAAAAGGAACTGACTTCCCTAAGGAAGAGATTTGAACCCATATTGGCCAACACCAATAAGTGGCTGGAAGATAAAGGAATTACGCTGAAGGAATTCCTCACTGGTTCAGAAACTGAAGTTCAAGAGCAAACTGGTAAGAAGGTTGAAAATAGAACGAAGAATAAGAGTGATGCTCCATCATCCTCTAAAACACATAAACCTAAAATCAGATTTGTGACAAAGAAAGCAAAGGTTGTTGAGAAGGAACCTGAAGTGAAGGATATGGAAGTTGAGGAGCCAGCGGCCGAGGATCCAACAACTGAAGAGCCAGCTGCAGAAGAGATGGATGTCGGAGACAAGGGATCAGAGGAACAAGAAAAAGAGGCTTTGTCTCCACAAGACAATACACCTGTTGCACCTCCTGTGCCTGCTTCCCCCATTATCATTCCTTCTTCTGAATCCCCCTCTCCTCCTAAGATAATCTTTGATAATCCCCAGGGCACTTTTGAAAATGTTCTCCATTCTTCTGATTCCATTCCTAGTTTGTCTTCTTCGTCATTTGATATAGGAGATACTTCTATGTTTGATCATTTTGTGATGAATACTGAGCAAATTTCAAGTGCCAATGTAACAGGTGCGGTTTTTACCAACACCCCGCCTATTGTTACTACCACCAGCACAAGTACAGTCCCAGTAACACCAGTGGCAGGAATGGACTCCAATGTAAATACTTCTCTGCTGCCACCTTGGTTATCAGCTTACACGCCAAAGAGGAAAAAGCAAGTCATCTCTCCAGATGATTTTGATTTCACTAAGCTGACACCGGCAAAACCTAAGGCTCCGAAGAAACCAAAGATCCTTTCAAGGGTACTTGAAGAAAAGGGGCAGAAGGTTTTGGAGATAGCAAAACCCCCACAGGATGCAACTGTCGAAAATTTTGACATGAATGACTATTCTATTTCTAGGGTTGAATTGGGCAAAATCACCCATGAAAGCGCTAAAAATGATATGCAGTCAGCCATGGACATCCTGATCCAGAAATTCGACAGGGAAAAAGAAATGAAAGACTACTACAAGGCAAAAGCAGAACAGCTGACTGCAGTGGTAAGAAAGATCACGTTGAATTCAGAAGCAGTTACTCCAGAGGCCGTGTCTGTAGAAGACCCCGTCATCCTGAAAGCGGAAAAGACTCACATCAGAGGAAAAGTACTTGAAGAGTACTTAGACAGGATGCGAGCTCAGGGAATCTCTTTGCTCAAGGAGGTTTTTGAGAAAACGGATAAGATGAGGAAAGTAAGAGCAGAACTCAACGATCTCATTGATGCCATCTCTCATGATATTGAGCACACAGAGGATACTCATGATAAGTGGGTTGAAATGAGGAAGCTGAAAATGAGCACTTTAATATCCATTGGCGCCATTTCCAACAGAGATTCATATATAGAGACAAAGGAAGCTCTAACGTACAGGAGCAATGTGCTAAGAAATTTGATCAAGGATCTCGAAGCTGCCAAGGAAACCAGTGAAGAAAACGATGTTAACATTTTGCATAAGCTGGAGGAGTTGCCCTGTAAATTGGTATCACAGGATAACCAGTTTCTTTCAGCAGAAGAAATGGTTAAGGAATTTGAGGACATGTTTCAGCAGGAATTTGAAGACAAGGTATTTTCAATAACTTCTGTGGACAACATATTGGACAACCAGTTAACCTTGGACAATTTGAAAACCAGGTTAACCAATCACGCCAAGTCAATCACTACAGTAAGGGGTGCCATAGTGAGGGCCAGGATGATTTTCAAGAACACATTCAAACCAGATAGCATTGAAATGCAGGCGACCTTCACTATGTATGATGACCACGTGAAAAAGGGCGGTGACACAAGTCGAAGCAGCTGATTTTTTCCCTTAATTTATTTTCTGATTTCTATATGTACTTTCAAAACAGTTTTGGACATTTTTACATGTACATTTTTGATATGCAATTACATGTAAAAAATAGGAAGTCCCAAGTCAATAAGGACTCCTATTTTTGAATAAGTCAAAGTAGTTGTAGGTTTCCTAGATTTTCTCAAGGTCTTTCCCTATAAATAAAGGGGACCTCTTTTGTAAATATTATCTTTTATCTATTGCAAGAAAACTCTGGCGAATTGAAAAGCAAATCAAGACTTTGTGCTTATTGTGAAAATCAATATTCAAATATTCATTAATACAAGAAAGCAAGTTCAATTCCAATCTTTGTCTTGGGATTATTTGCGTTGTGATAGTTTTGTTCTTATGTCTTGCTATCATAATCTTAATTGATAATAATTGAAAGGTGGAGTTTGTTTCAAGTGATTGAAGAGCGCTCTAGATTTGATTCTGATAAACTTTGTGTTATCAAATCGGTTGGGGGTTATATGTTCATGTTTGTGAAAATACAACAGTTTGAAGACTTTGTGCTGCAAGTTGTTATATTTGAATCATTTTTATCATATTGAAGGAGAGTGAAGACTTTGGGCTGCATTTTGCTTCAAACAAGTTCTGGTTACAAGTAGTGAGTGAGGTAACAGAAAACTTTGTGTTTCTGTGATATTGTGATAATTTATAAGTTTTATATTGAGAGTTCGAAATATAAACATCTATTCTGAAAAAAGAGAATGAGATGAGATGGAACCACCCCAAACATAGTTTTTAGTGTACATAAATTTGATAAGTGTTTGATTTACAAAAGTTAAGCAATTAGAGGGAACCTCCCCTTGCTGAGAGGAGAGACTTTGTCTCATCATAGCTGTGGCTGATATACCCATTTTGCCGTTAGAGAGTTAACGACAAAATATTCACCCAACACATTCTAGACATATTGGGGTTGTATTTTGATAGCCTCTATTGCATTGTAATATTCTACAATCCAAAATCAAATCTAGAACATGTGTACCTCACTTATCAAGTCTTCCATCATTTCCATCAACATATTATGCTCCAATAATCATATTAGTGATGTTATTTCATCCTTATAGCTTAGTTAATTTCTTTTAGATAAAACTCAACACTTGTTTTGTTAGATCAATGTTAACTTGGTTTACTTTGTACTTATGGTCTTCATTTCTCAAAGAAAAGTAAAACATATTTCTAGTTTAAATAATACATGAGTCATGGTAAACTAGGGAGCATATTTTAAAATTCACTATGTGCATCATCACCATCACCACTTGTGACTCATGGAATCATAAAGGATAGTTATACATTTGCTATTGATTTTGATGACACATTTTTTAATGCTATTGTGGTAGACACATTACCACTTGATTATATTTGTTGAGAATTTGATCCCAATATACTTGATACCTAATTGTCTAAAACCTTACACGACTATGTGATCTAGATGATAATTATGTTACAATTCAATTCACAAATATTATAGAAAGACATGGAACCATACACAATCCACATATACATGAGACACAAGGAGTTAACTTGGGAAACCCTTTTGAGAAAAAACCAAGTAGCAAAGAGAGATAACAATTGTATTAATTTGTGAATACAGAGTTCAAATATAATAAGTCACCTTTGACCTTCCTCAATTTATAAACTTTAGTGTGCAACATTTGAACATACTTCACAACATCATCACATCATCTTGCACAACCTTTGCATCAACCTATTCAATTTGTAATGTATAGTAGATGTAATCTTGGGTGTTAACCTACAATCCCAATTGACTCAACACTCTAACCGTTTATAGAATATCAACCATCACACAACCATACCATGATCATACCGTGACATCAAACTACCACATGTCACTCCAACAAGACTTTTCTAAATGGATAATCAACCCATCTACTTAGATAACCCCACAACGACTTAGTCAATGATTGTTGACTAAACTTGCCTAATAGTGAACACGTCTTCTTGTGGTACCACCAAGACCAAATCATGGCTCGTGGTAATACATACAATGCTTTTGATAAGATAGGTAATCCAAAGTACCTCCTTGAACATAAACATGTCTTTAGTTGTCATCGTATGCACTCTAGCAATGTTGCATGTGCACCTACACCACCATACATACTCCAATAACATACTTTATTTGTAATGTGATAAAAAATTATTAATTAGTCCTCATGTGATTGATACCATGACAACATTGGGATATAACCTCCATACCAAACTACAAAGTGTAACTCCCCTCAAATTCTACTACACAAGCTTCCAACATTGGTTTACCAATTTGAGATCAAACTTGTTAATAGGAACTAGCATAGTCCCAAACCATCTCACTCAAGAACTATTTGTAGGTGAATAGCACGACAAAGTTCCAACTTCACCCACTTGATATTTACTACAAGAGAGTTACAATATAAACTAAGAAGAAACTATGCATGGGAAATGGATAAACACATCACATCCCTACACCACGAAAACTTCACTTTATTTACAAGTTTTGTCAAAGAGGTAGCTCTATTAACCTTAGTGTTAATTTTATCCATATGATCCTTCCTTATCTCTACCATCTCCCTAACAAAATGATATTGCACATTTGCATTTTTAGTTTGAACATGATAAATTGGGTTCTTTGCGAGCTCTTAAAACCAATTGTAGCGCAATTTAGTCTATGTAACCACACTACTTCTTTGCGAGCATATTTGTAGTCATATACTCTACTTCAATATGGATAATGAGGTTGTGGGTTTCTACTTACTCATCCAACTCATTGCACCTTCAAATAGAGTGAATAGATACCTACTTGTTAACCTTTAGCTATCCAGATCTTCACCCCAAACAAAATCTACAAAGACGTGTCTATTCAACATCTTACCAACATCATCAATACCATTATAACACTAATAGTAAATAAAAGTTCCTATCAAGTACCTAAAAACTCTTTTCACATGAGACCAATGTTATCTACTAGTTTTATGTGAACCTACTAAGAACTCCCACTACTTGGGCAATGTTTGGCCTTGTGTAAACCATAACATAGATCGTGCTTTCTACCACACTTGCATATGAAACATGATGAGTTATGTAATGATTCACCCGAATCAATTAATCAAGAATCACCACCAACAATGTTGGCAAAGATAAAATCATCACTACCAATCTCACCATCGTGTAAGGATTTATTAGAAGAATAATCTTTCTTCTTAGACTTGATTTCCTTCTTCATCTGACCTATCTTGCCATAATTCCAACACTTTTATTTAGGTTTGCTACCGAGACTTGTACTTTCCCTTTCCCTTGGACTTCTTGTATCTAACCTTCTTCTTACCCCTTTATTCTTTGAACTGCTCCTCACAAACAAGGCATTAGTAGAAGACTAATCCATTGACTTTCTTTGATTTCTTCACTTAACAAAACTCCTACAATATCTTTAAGTTTAGGTGAAGAACAATTACCATTAGTTGTCATGATCATATTCTCCCATGAATTAGGTAAGGAATCAAGTAATATTATGTACTTATCCTCTTCTTCTAGCTTGACTCCAACCGATATTAACTAACTCAAAATTAAATTGAAAGCATCGATGTGATTATTAACATAGTCTCCCTCTTTCATCTTTAAATAAATCACAAGTTTCTTTTCAAGAAAAGTTTATTAGCCAAACTCTTGGACTAATAAATGTTCCTATCTTCTTCGATAACAAATATGCAGTTGATTATTTTGACATATTCATTGATACAAAATCTAAAAGGCATAAATAGACAATACTTCTAGCTTTCTTATCCAATTTATTTTAGTCCTTGTTAGACACACTTGTATGTTTAAAAAAAAAAGATATCATCGTCCACCAATTTCTCTCTACCAAGAGGTATTCAGCGTTCAATTTCCATAGCTCAAATTTGTAACCATTAAATATCTCAATCTTAGATTTCAACGTGTTAACCATGAATTCAACAACACATTCTCTACATTCTTGTAGAATCTTCCAATGGTTTCCACTCCAACTAGATATACATGTATGGCAAGAAAAGGTGTCCAGGCCTTCCTTCCACAAAACAAACCCTAGCACAAAATTGTTAGGGGTTTCACTACCAAACACATATAGTTGTTACACAAAATGTCTTGGCCCTATTCAATAATGAAGCTCTTATACCAAAATGAGAGGTTTTGATATTGAACTACTAGCTCTAATACCAAATGTTGGGAATTTGATACCTAGTCACTGAAACTTTAAGACTATGTCATACAAACAATAGTTATGTTGTTACAATTCAATTAGTAAAAATTATGGAAAAACATGAAATCATACACAAATCTACATACACTGAAACACAAGGATTTAACTTGGGAAACCCCTTTGGGAAAAAACCCAATAACAAAGAGATAACAATTGTATTAATCTATGAATACAAAGTCTAAATACAATAAGTCTTCTTTCACATTCTTTAATATGTATACTTTAGTGTACAACCTTGAAACATGCTTCACAACATCATCACATCATCAGGCACAACCCTTGCATTAATATATTACATCTACAACATGAACTAAATGTAACTATAAGTTGTTAGCCTAGAATCTTAGCTAACTCAACACCCTAACCACTAATGGAATACCAACCATCACACAACCATACCATGACATCAACCTAGCACATGTCATTCTAACAAGGCTTATCTAAACAAATAATTAACTCTTCTACTTGGATAACCCCACAACGACTTAGTTAATGGTTGTTGACCAAACACACCTAAAGTGGACATGTCTTCTTATAGTGCCACAAATACCAAACCATGGCTTGCAATAGTAGAGACAACGCTTCTGAGAACTTGAGGTAATTTAAAGTACTTCCTTAAACATATACATGTCATCAACTATCATTGCATGTACTTCAACAATGTCGCATGTGCACCTGCATTGCCATACATACTCTAGCAATATACTTTATTCATGATGTTTAACCAATTTATAACCAAACCTTTTGTAGTTTTAGCCATGGAAAAGTTAGGATATAAGATACCTACATTCCAAACCACAAAGTCTAACTCCCACCACATTCTACCGCACAAACTTTCAACACTATTTTACTAGTCAACAATCAAACTTGTTAATAGGAACTAGTATAGTCTCAAACCTTCTTTCACTTAGGAATTATCTGTAGGTGAATAACACATACAAGTTCCAACAATATTAACATTATTGGTTAGTCTCCTCTTTATCTCTATCACTTGCTTTTTGTTGCATATTGTAGTATTATATTTGCATATGTGATATTCATGTTCTTTCACTACTTTCACTTGATCTTGCCATGTAGGGACAACGTATATTTTTTTGTAGGTTGTATGTGCTCATTATCACTCCGAATGGGGGGAACTTATTTCATAGAAATAAATTGAACACACACGTAAGTATACACCAGGTATTCATTTTATACTCAATTTCTTTTATTTATCATGTTTATCTTGAAGTCACAATTTCCATATACTTTTGGTCTTCTTTCCTTCTCTATTTGTGGGCACTCCTTCATAGTACATACAATTCAAGAGGGTATAATATTACTATTTTGTTCTCATTTATATGTTGTTTTTGATATAGATAAGCTGCTAGCACAGGAGCAGAACCTGATAACAAGAGCCAAATGGCATCAGAACAGGCCCAGGGCCACCAACAGCTGACTAACAGCTGCTTAACAGTTCATCAAAAACTAACAAAACATTAAACGAGTCTTTAAACAAGTCTTTAATAAAATAAAACAAGAACCACCTAGATAAGAAGAGATTTCCAGTCATCAGATACTATATTAGCAAGATTTTCTTGATCCCCCAGCAGAGAATCCACAGTCTTCTTTCGGTCCACCTGCAGAAAAGAAAAGGCCTCAGCATCCTTGTGGGAAGTCCTCAGAACCAGCTTAACCAGATTCTTGACTTTGTTCGCCATCACGAACAGGCGAGCTTTGACAGCAGCAAGCTCCATTTGTAGTTTCTTGTTATCCACATCCCTTCTGGCACTCATCACTTCCTTGTCGGGGGTTTCCTGCACCTCAGTATCTTCATTATTAGTGTCGTAGAAAAAGTTATTCATTGAAGCAAAGTGTCTTGCGCCCTCCTATTCCTGCATAGGGGTGGTTTTGGTTCCCTTAATGTCTACTTCCTGCACAGTGTCTTCCTGATCAGACGCATTGGAATAATCAACAATCTTTATTCCTTGGGGCGTATCTCCCGCCAATCTAGAGGATCTCCTTTTACTACGAGTTCTGGCAGAGCCCCCCTTTCCCATAGATTTTTCCTTAACAAACATGACCTCCTCCTTCCCCTGATTCCCCTATTTTTTATTAGTCATTTCAGCACCTTTCCTCTCCTCCCCTTCACTACAATTCTTTTTCTCAGTTTTGTCCTGTGTAGGATACCCTCTCTTACATTTTTTGTTATCTTGCATGGGGTTTCTATTTTTTAGTTTACACAAACCCTCAGTAGCCACAGCATGAGACTAGTCCTAAGAGGTCTCAAAGGTTTGACCCATAATTCAGCTGCCTAGGGTAGCCTTCGAAAAAGAGGTGGCTTTTGACATAGGCAGGCTAGACAAAGGGCCAAAGGGACCGCTCATAGGAAGGTTAGATGGGGAGGCGGGTTGAGAGGCCATCGGAGTGGTAGGCTTCCTAAGTCATACACTTAGGGGAATTTTATCTTCAGATTCTTCATTGGAGCTATTCTCCACAGGTCGAATAGCTGGGGTTTTAGGCAGACACAGAGCTAGGTGGTATTGATACAGACGAAAGATTAGGCCTTGGTGTAAAGGTAAAGCAATCACCTCAGGGTCCCCTTCACAGGCTTTTTTGGTGTGCATAACAGAGGCTTCAAGGATGGATAGCAAGAAGGAGGGAAACTGACCAGTGATTTATAGCGAAAATGATTTAAGAAGGCAAAATGATAATGGTAGAACACTCTGTATCTACCCTCAAGAGTAAAATATTTCATTATAAAAAACATACCCGATTCCACGGAGAGACTAGACTCTCTCGTTTAAAGCCTCCCTGAAGCCAAATTTGTTTCTCCCCCTCTCTATAGAATAGTTTCATGCCCTCCATGTCTGGGACACGAGCCTTTTTCTTGAGTCTGTTCCCCGAAGACAACAAACCAATCGCGACAGCAATGGAGTCCTCAAAGACAACAAATTGGACCCCGCTAACTTTCACCATATGAATCCCATCCCACGATTCAGCAAATTGAGTCAATATATTTTCATCATAGCCATTTAGGGATTCCATGAAAGTAGTAACTCCTCCTTCATACGCTAGACTCCAAACATGCAGGTCCTCTTTGAATTCATTACAATTCATTGGTTCCATTCTCACTTTATCCCCCCCATTTTCCTATGCCTCCAGAGCTCAAGACTAAAACCCCAGATGCAGAAAGAAACAAATTCCCCTCAAAACAAATTGTTGTGAAGAGTAGGAAGATGTCTAGCAAATAATCTAGAAGTGCATAGAAAAAGAAACTTAAGTTTCTTTTTCGTCTTATGCACGCTAATCCAGAACCCGAGCACGTTCAGATCATAAATGTCGTCAAGACCCGACTCATGCGAACACTTCAAAACTAGCACATCGAGCAAAGGTTAATATGACCTTTTGCAAATATCTTTCCATCGAGCATGATTTATACTGATTATCTCTAGGTACACACAAAACTTAGTCCGCCACATCATCACAAAAGAATGAGGACTCCTTCTGTCATCCACCAAGCCACATTCTCCCTTTATCCTAGGAAGGCACGAAACAACACTTCATGCAATAAAATAAATCATACCATCCATCATGAGGGGGTAAGGGCCTCTTTCTAAATACAATCATTGAAGGTCTTAGACAGATTATCTGAATCCCTCCATCTTAAGGGGTTAACATTAATTCCCAAATTTACCATAAGGTCCACGGCCTTATTTCCTCCCCTGTAGATATGTTTCATTTCTTTTCCTTCAAACTTGAAGAGAAGACCTTTTTATATCTTTGATAACATCCTCTATCTGCCAACCAACACTACCATTCCCTTTAACAGCTTCAATGACAACCATAGAATCCCCTTCCACTCTTATGTTTTTAATGCCTATGGACAAGGTAATTTTGAGCCCCCAAAGGAAGGGCCATGGCTTTCGCAGTGTTATTGGTGTTTTCTCCGATGCTCCTAGCAAAAGTAGCCATCATAATACTTTTATCAGATCTTATCACTCCTCCACCACTAGCCAATGCTGGGTTGCCTTTGGCGGCACCATCAAAGTTTAACTTTGACCAACCACTTGGGGGGGTCCAGTTTGTGTTAGCCCTGGCTTTTTTCTTCCTATCATCCACTCTGCAAGTACTTATAGGAATAGTCCATTGTTTAATTATGTTGGTTTCTTTGGCATTTGGGGGATTTTCAGTAGTTTTTAAGGAGTTGTTGATGATGTTGTCTTGCAACAGTTTAACAGCAAAGCCAAAAACTTCCTTGGGGTTCCTAAATTTTTCTTGAAAGAGTCAATTGTTTCTTTCCTTCCAAAGGCACCAAGACAAGATAGGGGGAGTTTGGACCCATATTTCATGGCAAACTGGATTTGAAAGGGAGGGATCCAGGCTCTAATGAGATCCTCTAACTTCCCATTCCCACACCAAGGAATATCCAGAATATTTAGAGCCAAATTCCAAACCTCCCAAGTGAATTCACAATGTAAAAGAATATGGGAGACAGACTCTTCATCTTTCATGCAAAGCACACATCTGTTGGGAATTTGGATGCCCCTTATCTAGAGGTTTTCAATAGTAAAGATTTTATTTTGCATAGCCACCCACCAAAAGTGATTCATTTTTGGCACAAGGTTGTGGTTCCAAACTCTCTTCCATAATTTATCACCATCCTAGAGGAGGGATAGATTATAAGAAAATGTAACAGTAAACCTCCCAGAGTTCTCCTTAATCCAAATCAATATGTCTTTCTGAGGGAAGAGGGGGATTCTACATCCTTTTAGAAGCAATTGTATATCTTCAGCAACTCCAGCCAACTCAGTTTGTCTTTGATAGCACTCTGACGGCCGAACCCACTCACAACTGCCAGGGAGGAAATAATCCTTAGCCCAGTCTCCAAAGTGATTACTAGCTAAATTCATCAACTCTTGAGTGTTTTAGCACATTTTTAGGGGTCCTCCGTTGATCAAGTTGTCTTCCCAAAGTCTTATCAATTCTCCGTCCCCCAATTTCCACTTGCATCCTTTCAAAAAAATAGTTTTACATTTTAGGATATTATTCCAGATCACCGAGCCTCTAGGAAAGTCAGAGGAAAGCAAAATGTCTTCTGGGGTTGAGTTACCCATATATTTGGCCTTTATAATGCTACCCAGTCTTTGCCCCCAATAATAAGGTTCCAACCCACTTTGGCTATAAGGGCTTTATTAAGCAAGTTTAATTTTCTTAGACCCAAGCCCCCGTGCAATTTAGGTCTACAGACTTTATCCTAGGTAATAAGAGCCAGCCTCTTTTTGTCTTCCATCCCTGTCCAAAGAAAGTTTCTTTGTATTTTCTCTAGTCTCTCAGTCAGGTACTTAGGCATTTTGAATAAGGATAAAAAATAAACAGAAATTCCTTGGAGTGAAGCTTTGAGTAATTGAAACTTACCAGTTTGACTCATAAGTTTTCCTTTCCACCCTGTCAATTTCCTCTGTGTCCTTTCCATAATAGAATTCCAATACTCTGGGGTGGCATCTTTGACTGAGAATGGAAGTCCCAGATAGGTCCCAGGGAAAGAACCCGCAGCACACCCCAGGATCCCCATAATCTTTTGTTGTAAATCAATCTGGGTGTTAAAAAAGTAGACATGACTCTTATCAAAATTTATACATTGGCCCGTCGAGGTAGCATACTCCTGTAGCACTTCTTTCCATTTCTGAGCCTCAATAACTGAAGCAACTCCAAACAATATGGTATCATCCACAAATTGTTGTATGACAGCAGGCTCTACTATTGAAGCAAGTTTAACACCTTTAATTTCTCTAAAATTTAGCAAAGAGTTGAAGCCCCTGCTTAGAGATTTCACAAGAAGGATAAAGAGGTAGGGGAACAGGGGATCCCCTTGCCTTAGCCCTCTACCAGCATTAAAGAAACCCCTAGGTATGCCATTGACCAAAACAGAGAATCTGACAGAGCTGACACAGATAGTGACAAGCTGTAGAAATTTACCTTGGAATCCCATCTTCCTCAGAACAGTAAAAAGGAACTCCCAATTAACTCTATCATAAGATTTTGAGATGTCTAGCTTGAAAGCCTTTCACGGGCTTCTGCTTCTCTCCATGGAGTGGATTATTTCATGAGTAGTAATAGCCGCATCTGTTATCTGTCTGCTTGGGACAAATCCTTTTTGATAGTTGTTGATCGATCTTTCAAGAATGGGTTGGAGTCTCAACACTAGGATTTTAGAGATCTTATACATAGTATTACAAAGACTTATAGGTCTAAAGTCCCTCATGCTCACTAGGTCTTGAGTTTTGGGAATAAGAGCTATGAAGGTATGATTAAGCTGCTTTAGCAACTTGTCAGTCCTAAAGAAATCACTGGTAGCCTCAGTGACATCTCTGCCCACAATATCCCAATACTCCTGGAAGAAAATAGGGGGGAATCCATCAGGTCCCGGGGCTTTAAAATCCCCCATTGAGAAGAGACTGGCCTGGACCTCCTCCTCAGAAATAGGTCTACCAAGTTGAACATTGTCCTCCTCATTTAGCAGGGTGGGTATAATATCTTGAGCTCCTGATTGGTATTGCTATTTTTGGCTCCCAGGAAGTTCTGAAAATAGGAAGCCACCACCTCTCCAATCCGGAAATCTGAGTCAATCCTTATACCTCTACCATCCATTATCTTAGTTATGCTATTTCTTTTCCTATGCCTCATCGTAGATTGATTAAAGAATGAGGTATTCCTATCCCCCTCTTTCAACCATTGGACTCTTGACTTTTGCTTCCAAAAAATCTCCTGTTTCATCAGCAGATCTTTCCATTCCCTTCTCCCACTCTCTTCCTCCTTGGCAATAGCCTCAGTGGTGTTTCCTTCTTCTAATCTTTTCTGCAATTCTCTCAATTTCAAGTTGATTTTTCTTTTATCATAAAAAATATTCCCAAAGTTGAATCTATTCCATCCTTTAACTTTTTTCTTGACCATCAACAACTTCTGAGTGAGATGGAACATAGGCGTTCCTTGGACATTTATCCTCCACCAGCTAGCTAGCATTTCCTTAAAATCAAGATGTTTGGTCCACATAATTTCAAATCTGAATGGGTAGGGGCCTTTACCATTCCCATCCTTCCAAGAGAGAAGCAACAAATTATAGTCAAAAGTTGTTCGAGGCAGAGCTTCAAGGACATGGGAGCTTAAGAATTTCCAACTGGAAGAGATCAAAACCCTATCAAGTCTGACTTGGATCAGATTCCTTTCTTTCCTCTGATTTGACCAAGTAAACTTATTACCTTATAGTTCCAGATCCATTAGGCCCTCCTTATTTAAGAAGTCATTCAAGTCCAACATGTTGTTAGTGTAATCCATAGTTCCTCCCCTCTTATCAGAAGGAAATAGGGGGTTGTTGAAATCTCCCACTAACATCCAATAGTTATCCAGGTCTCTAGAGATCATAGTAGAAAGGAGATCCCACAACTCCTTTCTTGGGCCCTTCTGATTAGGAGCATAGATATTAATCAGATTCCATGAGAAGATATCAGACTCCATCTTAGTCGCTAGAAATTTTTTATTCTTATCAATAATCCTTCCTTTGATAGTCTTACCATTCCACATGGTGACAATACCACCCAAGGCACCAGAGGCATCACACCCAAGGTAATCCGCGTTAGACCATAGATTCCTAGCCACCGACTGAAAGTTATCACTTTTCATTTTAACTTCTTGGAGCAACAAGATATCAGTTTTATTGTCAAAGATACAGTTCTTGACCAAGAACTATTTGTGAGGGTTATTAAACCCCCAGATGTTCCATGATAGAATTCTCATTTGATAAGACCCTTCTTGGAGCTAATCTCCAAGGTCTTTTGTCTGCCCATAGAAATATCCTTGTTGATCGCTTTCTGTCTTGTTTCTCTAAGGAATGCTCTGTCCTGCTTTGAATCCACTCCCACATCCATAGCCTTCTTTCCTTAGCCCCTACCTTTCTTTTTAGCCGTATTCCAACCCTCTGAATGGGTGATGCTAGACCCCCCTCTAGGAGTAAGGGTCGCAATGTTGTTATTAGGAGAAGCAATCCCAGATCCTACTTCACCTCCAGTCTTAGTACCAGCTGAAGCTGGTAACAGGCTAGGGACCGTAGGAAGAGGCACCAACCTAGATATATCTTGTTTTTTCAGGATTTCCTCTTGAAGAATCTCCCCATCCTCAAGACTGATGGACAAGGAAGCAATGTTGCTAATAATACCTGAATTAGGAGAATTTCTCAGGCTTTCAAAGAGGTTGTGGTCAAATGTCTCCACATTGTGGGGTTGAGGCTTATCCCCATTAACTATATCAGTCTTCTCTGACGATTTAATTATATTCAGCAGATCCTCCCTGAACGGATAATCCTCTACTCCTTCTACTGACTGAGCCTCCTTAGCCTGGGTAGGTTTCTTTACTTTGCACTGAGGAGCTAAATGGCACTTTTTATTATAGATTTGACAGAAGGTTGTGGATTTTTCATAAAAATGGGTTGAACCTATTGGCCAAATTTAGACTTAAGAGTATTATTGTTAGGGAGAATCTTGTTACTATCAATGCTAACATAGATTCTAGCAAAAACTAACCTTGATTTATTTCTGGTGGTGTCGTCGATTGTTATGAAGTGTCCAAGTGAGTTGGCAATCCATATGAAAATCTCTTCATCCCAGAACTCCAGAGGGAGGCCTGGGAGCCGAATCCAAACCGACGCCATTTTATTTAGGTCTAATGCACTATCAAATCCTGGTTTCCATTTGCATAATGATAAGCTATGCTTCCCATACATCGAGGGTCCCCCCGTTAGCATAGAGGCTAGATCTTCCCTTGCCGTGAATTTAAAGAGAAACCTCCCACAAGCTATAGCGTTCACCGAGACACTACCTTTAACCTTCCATTTAGCAGTCACCAATTTTCTGACCACATCTATATTGGGTCTGAAGGAAAAAAACTTCCCCACCAAAGCATTCTCCATGGAGGAGACCACTCTATCCATCAAAGCATCCAAAAGCACAAGCATGGAGCCATCCTCCAGAGCACAAAAATTTGGAGAGACACGAGTTTCCACCATCTTCTCCCGAAATAGGGCCTTTTTCCAGGCATTGGGCCCCAAAACTTTATTTTGCAGCGTGTGAGCAGAGGAATCTATGTCCCCGTCATGGTGCACATGACTCACAAGGTCCTCATTTCCGTCCAGCCCACATGGGATGGTCCCTATCCCCAAAGCATCACTCAAGAAACTTTGCGACGGAGGGTCCGGGGGATCGCCAGGGTCCCCAGCATCCATCCAGATTCAAATTCAAACAGTGAACGAGAAGTTGCAGAGCTAAAAAATTCCTCCAGTATCTTATTTTTATTTATATGTTGTTTCATAGGTTGATGTTTTTCCTTTGACAGTATGATTGGCTCAATGGATGGATGTTACATATAAGGGACAAAGGGAACCCATATTTGTTCTAGTTGGCTCAAAATCCTAATTGTAGAAAATTTATATCCTTTTATGTGAATACTTATTTCATTAATTTATACTTTGACATGCTTGCTCACATACGTTTATACACACCAAAGTGGGGACAAAATGTAGAGGATAAAAATGCATACCCTACACCTTTACCCCTTTATTTTATGTCACATTGTGTGAATGTCATAAATGCATGGTTTTAACACTCAATTTGATTCTTGTGGAGCACTAATTGACCCTAATATTAAACATACCCTTCGATATGATAAATCCATCACTATACAACATGATCGGTCCAATTATGTAGGGCTTGCCTACATAGTTTTGTCCCCTAGACAAAACCACTTCCATGGTCTAGTTCTCCTATTTTCAAATTTAAATCTCTAACTTTCATACGTCAATGTTAAGGAACATCACCATTACTTATCAACTTGCAAGCTAAAGGTTTCAAGTCATGTGTCCAGGACTTCTATTTAAAGACATCATCGTAGGTCATTTTAATCACTGACCATTAGCATATTACATCCATATTTAGAACACTAGTTGCAACCCTTGGTCTTAGATTAGACTCAATTTATCCAATCTTAATTGAATCAACATCGACATCCTATGTTTGGTGTGTTTTCAAATTTTTTATATTGGCCACTGGGCTTGATTACTATCAAGGAAGTCAATGGTATTTATGTTGTCTATAGTAGGCCTTTAAAGGTCATTTTCGACCCCAACCATTTCTCAGATGCAAGTATAAGTACAAGTGAACATATTTTGTAAATCTAAAAGGTGAAATTCAAAGGTGGACAAAATTGCGTAGGAACAACATGTCATAAGATCAAATTATGGGGTAACCTATTCCTAACCATTAGAAAAATTGTAATTCATCTATCACGAGCCACTAATCATTAATCCATTACCAATTTTCAATTTATAGCTTTTTGTTGTATTGTACCAACTAGTTAAAGCAATCGAAGACAACAATACATTAAAAATGAAACAAGGTATCTAACCCTTCTCAACATTTCTATTTCTCTTTATTGACTACTTACATTTCTATTTATATTAATCAATATCAAATTTGTTTTCAAATTCTAAGGTTTAATCTAATCAATTAAAAATTTTGGTTAAATCCTTTATGGAGGGTTTACTCTATGAACTTCCCATGGGAAATTATGACCATTATTTAATATGATAATTTTTGTTTTTAAAATTATCATCTCTTCATGTAATTAAATAAAAAACATAAGAAGGGAGGAGTTAATTTCTTTTGGAAAACACAACCTCAAGAGCCTTTAGAGGGAACTACAACAAAAAGAAAGCAAATAGAAAATAATATCATAGATTCTCAATGGTTAGTTTATGCAAAGTTGCTCTGTAAGTGAGTTTAAGAGAAAAACATCCCCCTAGTGATCAACATGGATACAAAGCACATCTTGGTGGAGAACATTAGTTAAGGCATAAAGAATCTCATAGTGGGTAAAGCTCAAGATATAGATAAGTCATAGACAAAGTTAATAAAAAAGGGGAATATAGACCCTTAAATCTCACATCAAGTACATCTTCAATAACGTCATTCAAGAAGAATTCTTTTTAGAATGGACAACTAATGTTGTTGTCCTTCTCTATAATAGTGGGCATATCAATAATCAATAAAACTACCACACTATTATGGTTAATCATCTACTTGGAAAGCTTTTTGGGAACATGGTTGAGCAAAGAATCAATAGTTGGGCAAAAAAAGAAGGAAACAGAGCAAAAGAGCAGTCAAATTTTAGAATGAAACACTCCTTATTGATCATTGCATCACCCTTAGATACTTGATTGAAAAATATGGGACACCCAAGGTGAAGAGAATTTTTGTTGCTTCATTAATATAAAAAAATATTTTTGGTGCCTAGAGATAAACTTTGGAGTAGGATGGAAGAACTCAGGGTACTAGTTGAGTTTAGAGTGATAGTCCATAGGATTTACGAGTAGGTAAAGGCCAAAATTAGTGTAATAGTTGGCTATTAATGTAGCCACCCAAGATCTAGGAACTTCAATGAAAGCACAATAGAGACCCAAAATGAGAGAATGATTCTATTATATTAAAGGATGCAAATACAAAATGTACATGATATGAAATTATAATGAGAAGCCCTTAGTTATATAGACAAAGGTGAAACATAGGAAAACATAGGATTGTGACAAGTGTTAATCATATGACATGAGACAACTAGACAAGTGTAAATATGACCTAATGTGGAACCGATTAGGTAATGTACCCCATTCACACCAACACCCCCCTTAAGTGCAAATTAGGGAGAATATTAAACATGCAAATTGTTGGTTTAATTAAATATTTAATTAAACTTTAATAAGTTTACTTGGGGATTATTTTTAGTCTTAGGTTATTATTAAGTCATATTAGGTTTTTATTTAACTTGAAAATATAAAAGCAAGTTGTCACATGTAATTCTCAATCTTTTTCATTAATTACATCCATTTATTGTGCAAATTGCTCTCTTGCACTTTTTTCTCTGTAGAAGGTTAATCTTTGGCTTGTAGAAGATTCTGGAGTTTCAAGTTTATCATAAACTTCAACATGGTATTAGAGCGGATCTACAGCCTCCTTTTCAAATCTAGGAAAAATTTCACATAGAGTCTTTTGTTGGGTGCTTTTTTGAGTAAAATTGTCATTCTCAATGGATCCAGAGTAGCTGGAAAAGGTAGATTTATCTTTTGTTTGGCTAAATTTGGTCTGGGGAAGCCAAATCTGTGAAGGTTTCAAGAGTGCTTTTTTTAAAGATCCGAAGGGGAATAGTAGTTTCAGAGTGTTTTTGGCCAAAATCATCATCACCAACATGCTTAGAAGGGCTGAAAACCCTCGAATCGCCTATTCATTCACAAAAATCAGAGACTGAAAAAAATCTCTGTGATTTTTTGAGGGTGCATCCTTTTATCCAGCAGTCTAAAGGGTGCTTCTGCATCCTTTTATCCAGCGGTTCGAAGGGTGCTTCTGCAGGGTGCATTATTTTATCTAGCGGTCCGAAGGGTGCTTCCGTAGGGTGCATGCTTTTATCTAGCGGTTCGAAGGGTGATTTTGCATGGTGCATTGTTTTATCCAACAATCCTCCATCCCATCCTCTTCTACATGCCCTAATGGAGCAGTTTCACAAAAACTGTCATAACTTGGGCAAACGGAGTCAGTTTTTTGCAAACAAAATATTGACGGAAAGCTGATTCTGTACACTTTCTGATGGTAAGATTAGTTTTTTTTTAATTTTTCTGTTTCACATCTATTTTTTTGTTTGAAGCCAAGGCATGTTTTTGGCTTTCGAGCTCCGTTCTTGTGCCCTAAATCTCCATTTTTCAAAAATGAATAGGCATTGGAAAGGTATCAGTGAGCTCTACACAGCCACCTATATAATTTTTTTAGATTCATCCCCAAGTATCTTTTAATTAGTTTATCGATTTTATGGCTTCTGTTGGATATCCTGGACATGTTGCCTCTTGGAAAGGTTCTGTTTGCTTTTATAGGCTTCTATTATCAACATAAATCTATTTGCATGTTTTGATCTCTAATCACCTAAGGATATGGGATTCTACCATCAGCATAAATCTAATTGCAGATATTATGGAAGTAATCAACATGAGAAAGAGGTGTGTCCTCATTTCTCACATCATCTTTTTGAAATGCTTGCTTCGATCGCTTCTCCTCCTAATGAGATCATTGCTCCACCATCACCTAATGCTACTTCAGAGTTCAGTGTTGCATCATCATTGGCTTCTAGTGATTCTATGCAGCAGGTCAATATTACTCTTCCTGATCCATCTCATTGGGATTCCTATCTTGTAGACATATCATCTCTGTTTGTGGAGTCTCACATTGCTGATTTGGAGGACACATTTGAGGGTTTATCTCTCTTGTTTGATGCTATCTCAGGTGGCTTTACATCACCACCTTCATCTTATGTGTTTCCAGATGTAGTTCATATCATATCCTCTCCTGGTTCTTCTCTGATTGGGCAGTCAGTTTCTATTTTGGAGAAGACATATTTCCCCAGTATGAGGTCACTTGAGTTGCATTTAGAGGCACACATTTCAATATGGATTCCCTATTCATACAAGATGTGGGAATGGCTTCTACATTCACCAGTGAATCTATTTCTTCCGAAAGGGAGAAATGTTGTTTGTATGCAGTGGATTGGATTTTGTCTTCAAGATCTCTTCATTGGTTCTGGAGCTTCTTCTTAGAGGGGATTCATATTCTCTTTTCACTCTCTTATGGGGGGCATTCATGATTGTACTTTTGTGATGGATTCAGTTCTTGGGGGGTCTTAGTATTAGTCCTTCTTCCATCACATGTTCATGTACTTGTTTTTTCTTTCTTTTGGAGAGGGGTTTTTTCCCACAAGGTTTTTCTCATTTTGTCCACTTTATGAGAGATTCTTGTTGTTCATTGGTACCTAACATGGCCTTGTAGCTGGGACCCATTCTTGCATTCGTTGCATGGTTTTCATTTCTTCCTAAGTTGCACTTATGGGGGGTGTTGGTGTAATTAAATATTTAATTACACTTTAATAAGTTTACCTAGGGCTTATTTATAGTCTTAGGTTATTATTAAGTCATATTAGGTTTTTATTTAACTTGCAATTATAAAAGAAAGTTGTCACATGTAATTCTCAATCTTTTTCATTAATTGCATCCATTTATTGTGCAAATTGCTCTCTTGCACTTTTTTGTCTGTAGAAGGTTAATCTTTGGCTTGTAGAAGATTCTGGTGTTTCAGGTTTATCATAAACTTCAACACAAATGATGCAATGATGGATGTGTCCCAACTATAAGGCCATGTTAGGTACCCATGTACAAACAATCTCTCATAAATGGAGTAAAGCAAAAAAACTCGTAAGAAAAAAACTCCTCTCCAAAAGAGAGAAAACATGAAATAAGTAATGGAATCAGGACTCAATATGACCCCCCAAGGACTACATCCAACACAAATACATAATCAATAACCCCCCATAGGAGAGAAAGAGTGAGATGATAGGTTCCAGGCATAAAGAAATATCTCTTGTGCCAATGGTGGATGCCTGAAGATGAACGTTGAAAAGTGTCCAATTGGTGCAGGAGCACATTCTCTGTAGTGCTGGGTCATCTTTTCTTTTGTTTTCTCATAAGGCTTTTAAGCCATTTCATTTTGTAATAAGGGTCAATTTGGTCCCATGGATGTACATGTGTAAGGCAAACAAGTGATTTGCTTGTATGAAGGGTAACCCAACAGCTAACTGATTTGAAAATCAGTTTGCACGGTTGGAGGGAAATAACTGTTGTCTCTACATCTTCTTTAGAGGCAGGTTGTATGTCACACGGAGCAGAGAGAGAGAAGGGTGTATTACAACAAGTTCTTTTTGATAACTGAATAAAGAGAGTTCTGGGTATGATCTGTGTTGATTTTCTTGGTTGTTCTTAGTGACTTGATATCTTTATCCTGATTTTGTAAATGGAACCCTAACCGGATGCTATCTGTCAATCCATAGTGACTCTGTAGTGTGCAGGCGGTGTAAAACCCACGGTTCCACAGTGACTGGTTCGTAACCTAGGAGTAGGGTTTTGGTTCATACATGGAGGCCCTTTCCTCTGTCCACTGAAACCCTGTATAGTATCAGTGTGATGGGGGAAAGACTTTTCTCGTTTGTTGTTGTTGAATTCTTACCCAGGAAGCCAGCGAACTCAGTCAAGTTCGACTAGACATCGTCATGTGGCTAGTCGGGAAATCGGAGTGAAATTGGATAGTTTTGATGTGGGATCAGATTGCTACAAGTGATCGAGGGTTTGATATATGAAACGACCAAATTCCATTGTTCGGTCGAAAGGAATTTTGACTCGGCATCACAGAACAGTTGGCGTCCATCGGCGTAACACCGAGCATCGGAATAACTTTTTGGAGGACACCCGATAGACTATGTCTATCCGATGAAACTTTTCATCGGCGTGAAAGGCTCTCCGTCTCGTCGAAGATTGGTATAGTGTCGGAGACACATACCATTGTTATTCGCATCGGTGAGAGAAACGATATCGGGCTAAGGAAAATACACTTAGCCGACGGTATATAGTTTCGCCGATCGGTGAGACATCCTCGGAGTATCGCCGATAAAGAGTATCGGTGTGAGGAACCTTGTCGGGGAGACTTCTGGTGGACCGGCCGATGTATGAAGTGTTGCCGATGGAGAAGCGGAGTTAGACACTCATCGGTGTGACCGATAGCGTCGGCAGAAGATTCAAGGAGCTCGCCGATAGAACAGTGTCTTGCCGATAGGCAAAAGGGGGATTGCTTCGGTGAGAAAAGAAGAAGGTCTTGCCGATAGTGAAGATATAGTCAAATCTTCATTCGCTTCTGCTGGCACTCTGCATCACCAATACATGCAAACAAAATTTCTCCCCTTAGGAAGAAACCAATCCAATGATTGGTGTAGAAGAAACTCCATCTCCACGAAGAGATGAGGGAAGAAATCTCATGATGGGTGCCTCTAAAAACTACTCAAATGTCTGCATGTCAGAATCAAAAGATGGCACAATGCAATGAAGTGTGAACAAGCTAGAAACATTAGTCAAGGCATAAAGAATCTCACTTCCCAATGGTTAGATTATGCAAATTAGTTGCTCTATGAGTGAGTTCAATAGAAAAACATCCCCCTAGTAATCAACATGGATACAAAGCACTTCTTGGTGGCAGACATTAGTCAAGGCATAAAGAATCTCATGGTGGGTAAAGCTCGAGATATAAATAGGTTCTAGACAAAGTATATAAAAGGGGGAATATAGACCCTCACACATCACATCGAGTGAATCTTCAATAATGTCATTCAAGAAGAATTATTTTTAGAATGGACAACTAATTTTGCCATCCCTCTCTATAACAGTGGGCATATCAATAATCCACCAAACTACCACACTATTATGGTTAATCCTCTACTTAGAAAGCTTTTTGGGAACATGGTTGAACAAAGAATCAATGGTTGAAGGAAAAAGAGCAAAGGAGCAGTTCAGTTTTAGATTGAAATGCTTAATTATTGATCATTGTGTCACCCTTAGACACTTGATTGAAAAGTATGGGATACCTAAGCTGAAGAGAATTTTTGTTGCTTCATCGATTTTAAAAAAAAGCTTTTCGGTGCCTAGAGATAAACTTTGGAGTAGAATGGAGGAACTCTGGGTTCTAGTTGAGTTTAGAGTGATAGTCCATAGGCTTTATGAGTAGGTAAGGGTCAAAATTAGTGTAAGATTTGGCTATGAAGGTAGCCACCCAAGAAATAGGAGCTTCAATGAAAGCACAAGAGAGAGCCCAAATGAGAGAATGATTCTATTCTATCAAAGGATGCAAATACAAAATGTACATGATATGAAATTATAATGAGAAGCCCTTAGTTATATAGACTAAGTTGAAACATAAGATAGCATAGGATTATGACAAGTGTTAATCATATGACATGAGACACAAAATGATAAGCATCATAAGTGTAACCTAAGTATGCCCTAAGTAAACTTAACTAAACAAGTGTAAATATGACCTGATGTGGAACCGATTAGATAATGTACCCTGTTCACACTGTAGATCAGGGAAAATCAAGGTAAATGCATGAATCATCAATAGCAACCACAAAACTATCTAAATTGAAGTCATAAAGATCCCAATCTAACAATAAAGCACAAGATGCCATAGAAATCAA
The DNA here is from genome assembly GCA_027924645.1 of Cunninghamia lanceolata. Lineage (NCBI taxonomy): Eukaryota > Viridiplantae > Streptophyta > Pinopsida > Cupressales > Cupressaceae > Cunninghamia > Cunninghamia lanceolata. Next base: position 9,706,128 of record BSBN01000209.1, read on the forward strand.
ATGATAAAAGCCATAACATCTAAATTCCTATGCCAAAGTTGATTCTCCTCCATTGCTCTTCTCCATTTTGCTTTAATTGCTCTCAGATTTGTAGCATGCAAGATATATGATAAGCTCAATGTGGATGTATGATAGCAAGATCACAAGATGATAGCAAAATATTGAAGATTATGATTGTGGTTGTCGTTAACCTTGAAATGGATATGAAGGCTTGCTTTTATAGAAGACTTCGATTTGAATGAAGGGTGAGGATTGAAAGGTGAATTGTGTGATGTGGACAGCTAAGATTAAAAGATAATTTAATTTTGGATCCTTCATTTAATAAAAGGTAGTGGTATTACAACTTTTTTAAATGAAGGTGGTAGTGTGACAAATGATTTAATGAGAGGGAGATATGTGTGAAGATAAGGATAAAGGTGAGGGCTAATTTAAATAAATATTTTATTTATTTAAATTGGATGATGGAGGAAATGGAAAATTATTAAATAATTGAAAACCATTATTTAATAATGTTTAAAGGAATTGGAAAATGACTAATTAAATAATTAAAAATGATTATTTAATTATAGAGGAAAAATAGAATAATGCAAATGAATAATTAAATAAATAAAAGTTTATTTAGTTATAGATTAGAAAATAGAAAAATTAAATTAATTAAATAATTCAATATTATTTAATCAATCGAAGAATATGACATTAGGCAATAATTAGTGTAAAAAATGTTACTCGCAGACTCGGGACATTTTTAAGTGTCTACATTTTGCCCCTCTTTGATACAATGTGAATTTGAGCGTTGTATCAAAGAATAATCACGAAAAAATTTGTCTTAGGACTTACCCCAGCATGCCTCGAATAAAGCGGGATAGCATGGTGCGTCCTCGGGAAATTTGACAAATTTTCAGAAAATTCCAAAAAACTTGGTGAATTTACTGATAGGTGTATTCGATAGGCGTGAATGTATTGGTGATTAAAAACTAATCTTTTAGGATATTTGCGTGTGAAAGTGAAAGCTAATATGGCCAATTATGAAGATAGGGGGCCCTCTTAGGTCAAAAAAGTTTATAAATAGGCCCTAGGGGAGTGAAAATAGGTCATTTGTGTAGAGGAAAACTAATGTGTTGTAGACTTAAATAAAATTCAGGGTTTAACCTAACTGAACAGTCCACTATCATTGCATCCCTACATTGAATTATCGACCAAGGAGCGTAAGCTTATGATGATGCCTACATTATCTATGCCTTCAAGACTCATTTCTAATCTAAGTTAATCTTATACAATTCTTATTTTGTCCAGTCCTAGTTACTAGAATGCATAGAAATGTAAAACAATAAATGAAAATGGAAAACAACAAAAATAGTCTAAACTTTCAGTTGCTACGGGTACCTCCAGTAGAAGCTGAAGATGACTGTATTTAATAGAAAATTACAATTTTAATCTAAACAACTCAAAATGATGAAAAGGCTAACACTAACCTTCAGAGGATTAAAAACGTGCACTCTACTCATGAATCAAAATTACTGGAAATATCAATCAAGAGTTCTTACTTGCTTCACAATATAACACACGAGATGGAATGAAACAATTTAACTAAGAATGCAGGAATAAATAAGAAAACATGCAAAGTGAGAGTTAGTACCTTGAGTGGCCAGCTCAGGGAACTATCTCACTTTTCTGGAGATTAAATCTACTTCAGATCTTCACATATTCCATAACATACAGTTGAATTCAAACCATATCAAAGATAGAATCTTCTTCAGATTTTATTCAAAATTATATCATGTCTGGAATAACTGATAACTGTAACAAAGTAATGGCTATGTGGAAAGTAAAACATAACAACCAACTTAAGCAACGAACTCATCCCCAACTTATATAAAGATAGGAGAGTCTTATGCATCCTTCTAACTAATTGCGATAATCAATTCATTCCTGGAAAGATATTGTTTTTGAGATCAACTCATTAACTGGAACAAAGGAAACAGAGTCCTATCCAAATAGAAATTCTAACCATAACAGCTCAAAAATAAGATTCATAAACTTCGGTGAGACTCCCAGAATAAGTCTTCTTTCTCCCTTGCATTTATTCTCCCATGATGACAACGTTTGTCTCCACCGATCTCTATGTTTGGCACTTGGACTGCATTCTCATTGATTCCTCTGTTCTACATCCTATTGTAATTACTCCTCCTTGGATTCTTTATCTGGCTGCACAGGGTTAATCATTCCAACATATATACAAAACAACCTCTCATAATAAACTTATGAAATCCTATCTATATTTCATCCATATCAATAATTTAAATCATCCATTTGATAATATAACCACCTGATTTCATTTATCAGCATAGGGTCAAAGTCTTTGGAAAGTATATATGAAACAACATAAAATAGAGATAATGTATGTGAAGTCTTTGCAGAACCATATAGAAAAGGTCTTTAAAACATATGGAAATAGTATAAAAGGAGGACAATATTACATCCCAACATTCCCCCCAACATAGACTTTTGCTTGTCCCTAAGCAAAATTAAAGAATGAGACACCTATGGCAAAAGGTTATAATGCAGGGTAATTCTTCTAAGGTCTGTGTCCTCTCTAATTCATTTTCCTTGCTTGAGGTAGAACCCATTAGAGTATGCAAGTCTTTCCATCCTGATCAGCTCAGCATGCCTACAATGCTTACTTTTCCCTCCTGTCCAATGTGGCACTAGATAAAGAAAGATAGGAGGCTGATAAGTGAGAGGTAACCATGATACTCCCTTTTGTTCTGATATCTGGATATATATGCAGAATCTTTCAAGCATATTCATGAAGTTGTGAATAGAATGGGGTTCCTTTCTTTGTAATGCTGGAGTTAAACTGTCCCATCTGCTCTGCACATACTTTTGACAATTTTGGATGATAGGCACTGTCATTCTCTATATTCTTCTGTAGTCCCTAAGTCTTAAATCCATGAACACCTTACCTGGTCCTTTATGAGATAACAATGTTAACCATTGGGTTAAGATGATTTCAGGCTCCAAGGCTTCCTTCCTTAGTTACAATGGTACTTTCTTTTCCTACTCTTCATATTGGTCCATCAATAACCCTCTGAGTTGTTCATTTTTGAAATATGACATTAATGTTCTGACCTGGAGGTCTCCAACATAAATGTAGGGATTCCATTGTGTATCTCCATCCATTATATAACTATGCAGGTAATACTCACACAACTGGTCTTGTTCTTCTAGGCTGACCTCTTTGAAGTAATTACAAAAGCTAAACCTTGAATGCAAGTCAGGTTGATCATTGATAAACCTTTTAAACTAAAAACTGAGAAATTTTTCCTTCAAAAATAGTGCATACACTCTTGATGGAGGTCCGCATCCCATAATCTGCTTGGCCCTTTCAATAACCTCTATCAACTTTTTCTCTAATTGTTTAATCTTCAAATCCTTTTTTGCAACAAATTCATTGAGGTTATGCTTCTCTTTTTCCCAGTTTTCCTTCTCTTGCCTATTTTCATTAGTCAATTTCATCAGTTCAAATCCCAAGGACAATGTAGTATGGTATTTTGGGGTTTTTACCACAGGAGGTTGGAGAGTAAGTATTGCTTCTTCCTCAATCTTTGTGTTATTTTCAACAAACTATTCTAACAAATCTAAGTTAGAACCATGGCCATAAGTTTGGATCTTCTCCTCCAACTCCTGAATCCTCTTTTCTTTTTCTCTATCTCTTTCTTCATAACCCCTTACCTGCTCCTCAAGTTGCCTTATTTTGTCTAGGGCTTCTTGCAACTCCTTCCTAATATCTCTGTCTTCTATCAATTCCTTTTCACCTTCAAAATTTTCATCATTCCCTTTTTCAGGGGCATAAAAAATTTCCTTAGCAAAGTCATCTGGCACAGGTTTTCCCATTTTTCTGGCAATAAACAGATCTTCTAATTCAGAATCAGAAGAAGAAATGTACCTTCTTTTTCTAGCAGATATATTATCATTTGCACAGGCGTCAGCAGAAACATCCTCAAGAGGGTTTTCTCCCCTATCTAAATCTAGATTCAGAGGAGCTGGATCAATATCCTGCTGGCCTTTATTTTTTTCTTCTTCTCCTTGTGCTCAACAACTTTCTCTTTAACACCTTGCTTCCTCAACCTCCTCGATCGCCTAGGAGTAACTGTCTCATGTTTTTCTACCTTTTTCCTCTTCTTGTTGTTCTCCTTCTAACTCTTTGTTTTCTTCCTAGATATTGAGGAAGTGGTTCTTTTTGTTTTAGGATTAGAGGTTGAGGGCTCTTTAATTGATACAGGCCTAAACTCTGGAGGGTTCTCAGGTTGTGTTTCTTCCTGCTCAGTATCAATAGGGGGTTCAGTTTCATGTGGAATATCTTCCTCTGGCTCTGCTGCTTCCAAGAGTGTTGAGATGTCTACACATTATTTAAAGGCTTCCCACTCAATCTGTGGGTATTGAATCCTTAAACTCCTTTTTACTAACAAAGCTATTAAACAATGGCGAGAAAGAGTTGTGTCTTCTTGTTGCCTCTGATACTCTAAAGACATTCTTCTCAGCATGCTATACTAATAATTGGGAACATTTATAAGTTTCTCATGTCTCAAATGGTTGAGCAGTTTAAGATTTACAGTATACAACATATTATATCTACCATCACAAGTGATATATTTGATAATATAGAAAGCACATTTCCCCCAAAAATATGGAAGAGATAATCGTTTCGTACCTTGTGTGGTAGAATCTATGTGTTCACCTCTTTCACAAAACTCCTCCCTGGACACAGTTGCATCAGACTTGACTAGATACTCAGACCCTATTCTAGGCAACGCTAAAACTTGAGCAATTCCAAGCTCGAAAGCGTCTACTGTCAACCCTCTAACCATTGCTTCATCATAATGCAGAGTAAGTGCAAATTCCTTTACCATGTCATCGTCATATTCTGTCAATTTGAGGAAGTAATCAAGCCAACCCACTCTAGTAAAGACTGGAAGAACCAACACATCCTCCAATATTTCCTTGTGTGCCAAGGGTTCCCTTCTGATTATGTCTCCTCCCATTAAGACTGTGAATTAGAACTCTACAATGTCAATTCTCTGCACAATGCCAACTTCTGCTAACCAATTTCTACTGCTTCAGCTCACCACCCTGAAAAACTAGTCTTTCAATTTGCCTCTTTCCTGCTTCTCCACTATAACTCCATAACTCCTTAGGGTATTAATTCATTATTTGACAGAGGTGAGTTCATAGCGCAGAGTATTTGTCTAGTTTTCTCAAAAGGCAGGGTTTTAAACAAGATTTTGAAAGGCAAAAATGTAAAGGCAACAATGATTAAATAATAATCATTTGAAAAGAAACCCCTCCCCCCAATTTAATGATGAAGTGACCACACTTCATATGGCAGGTGTTATGGATGGAGAAGGAGTGATATAAAGAAATGGTGGAAATATACATTGCATGCATGAAATAAATTATGAATAAACATGAATATAGAAAAGAAATCTAAATGTATTAATAGAAAGGTGTTGATTGTACATATATATCGAAATGAAATAATTAACATACCTTGGAAGTCGTGAAAAACACTGGTGAGGTGATAGAATATGCATGCGGCAAATGGGAAGTTGGATGTACAGTTACATAGTGATAATGGAATAGTGCAAGACGGCAGATGGAAGTACCAACTCATAAATGTGAATTGACACTTGGAACAGTGTGAATGGATCAATTTGAAAGGAATATGGGTTGACAGAATGGGCGGGAAAAGTGAGGTAGTGTTCACCAAGCAATGGAACAGAATAGTAGACAGGTGTTGCTACGGGCGCCTGCAACACAGGCCCCGACTGTGTAAATGTAAACATAATATAACAGGTCCAAGCTGAGTCAGGTCCCGACTGAAGAAGTGAAAAACAAGTCCCGATGGATATATCTAGTTGTAACCATGGAAATTGTGTAGTGTGTGCATGTGAGCAAAACAAATAAATTTTAATTTTCAACAATAAGGGTTGTGTATTGCAACTCAACCTCCACATCACTGGACATTGTTGTTGTATCAGCATCAGAATGTGCATTGTCTGGTGTTACAGCATCTGAATCAACATCTTCTAGTGTCATAGCATCTAAATTAGGAGTATCAGGAGGACCATACTGAGTAGATAGAGATACCAGAAAGTCAATTCTTTGAAGTGGCTGCTTGTACAATTTGAGCCTGTGCCCATTGACCAATAGTGAAAATCAAACTTCATCAATAGTTTGCCGCTGAACTGTACCATTAGGAAAAACTTGTTGGATTTCATATGGACCTAACCTTGCCCTTGAAGTCCTTATACCTTGAATCATAAAGTAGTGCCCAGTCTCCTGCAGTGAATTCCTTTAATTTTATATACTTATCATGCCATTTTGCCCTTTGCTTCTATATGACCTTTGTATGATGAATGGATTCCAGTCTCATTTCATCCAAGGCATTCAAATGTTGTAGCCTTTCCTGTTGTGCAGTGGTTAGATCAAGTCCTAGGTCCATTGTTGTCCTCAGGGTTTTGTGTTCAAATTCAATAAGTAGGACTGCAGTCTTGCCATAGACTAGCTCATAAGGTGTAAACCCTGTAGTTGTCTTCCAAGTTGTTCTATATGCCCAAACAGCTTCAGGGAGCCTAGAAACCCAATCTCTTTGGTGAAGCTGCACTGTCTTGGTCAGGATGTTTTCAATTTCTCTATTAGTAACTTCTACCTGACCATTGGCCTGTGGATGGTAGGGAGTGGATTTCTTATGCCTGATCTTGTATTCTGCAACCAATTTTGTTATTAAATTAGATGTAAATTGTGGTCCCTGGTCAGTTACTATATCTCTTGGAACACCATACCTAGTGAAGATGTCTTCATACAAGAATTTGGCCACATTGCCATCTCTGGCAAACTGTAATGCTTTCACTTCTACCCATTTAGTTAAGTAATCTATACATACCAGGATATATTCTTTATTGTTTGATGAAGGAGATATAGGCCCCACAAAATCCAAACCCCACTTGTCAAAAGGAGCTAGTGAGATTTGTGGTTGCAAAGGCAACTCATCACTTCTAGTAGGTCTCCCCATTCTCTGGCATCTATCATAACTCCTAGTGCACTTGACAACATCCTTGTGAAGCGTTGCCAATAATAACTTGTTGTGAGGATTTTAAAGGCTATCCGTTTTGCTGCAAAATGTCCTCCACAAGGCTTATCATGAGAAGCCTTCATTAAATCAAATACTTCATCCTCCCTAATACATCTTCGCATAATATTGTCTGGTCTAGTGTAGAATAGAAATCTAGAAATCCAAGAGTAAGAGAAACATTTATGCACTAGCTACCTCTTCTCCCTTGGAGATAAATATCCTGGAATTTGCCCTGTAACCAAATAATTGGCTATATCTGCATACCATGGAGTATGTGCAATGAGAGCAAATAAATGCTCATCATGAAAAGAATAATCAACCACGCCATCTAAAGACTGTGTAGGTAGTCTGGACAGAAAATCAACAACAACATTGGCTTTGCCTGGTTTGTCAACAATTGTAATGTCAAAATATTGCAACAACAATAACCACCTTACACGTCTACCACCTACTATGGGTTTATTCATCAAGTATCTGATGGTTGCATGATCTGTATGGATGAAGACCTTGTAGCCAGTTATGTAGTGTCTAAAATTATTTATGGCATAAATAACTGCTAACATCTCTTTCTTTGTCACTGTATAATTCAATTCAGCTCCTTGTAGATTCTTACTGACATAATAAATAGCATATTCCCTGGGTCCTTGTTGGCCTAAAACTGCACCAATTGCAAAATCTGATGCATCAGTATGGCTATGAAAAGGTAAGGTCCAATTTGGATGTGAAAAGGTAAGGTCCAATTTGGTCCTCTAAGTACAGGAGCTTGTGTTAAGGAGGTTTTCAGCTTTTCAAACGAAGTCTGACAATCTTGTGTCCACTCAAATTCACTGTCTTTTGTTAACAAAGTAAATAGAGGTGTAGTAATTTTGCTAAAATCTTAAATGAACCTTCTGTAGTAACCTGCATGTCCTAGGAAACTCCTGACATCTTTTTGCTTCTGTGGAATAGGTAGGGTGGAAATAACTTCAATTTTCTTTGGATCCACTTGTATTCCAGCACTTGAGATAAAGTGCCCCAAAACTATTCCTTGTGTCATCATAAGGAAACACTTTTCATTACTCAAAGAGAGATGGTGATCTGTACATCTTTTCAATACCTTCTCCAAGTTTTGTAGGGCTTCATCATATGTGTCACCATATGTGGTGAAGTCATCCATATAAATCTCCATACTATCATGTGCAAAATCAGAGAAAATGCTTAAAATTGCTCTTTGAAAAGTAGCTAGAGCATTGCACAAGCCAAAGGGCAAGACAAAGTATGCATATGTCCCCCAAGGGTAGGTAAATGTTGTCTTATCTTGATCTTCTGGAGCAATTTTAATCTGATTACAGCCACTAAAACCATCGAGGAAAGAAAAATATTTCTTTCCTGCTAGTGAGTCAAGAACCTGGTCAATGAAGGGCAATGGAAAGTGATCTTTCCTGGTAGCAGTGTTCAATTCTCTGTAGTTGACACAAACCCTCCACTTTCCTCCTTTCTTTGGAACTATAACCAATGGTGAAACCCATTCACTGTCTAAAATGGGGTGTATGAAGACTGCATCCAAAAGTTTATGTAGCTCAGTTTTAACAATTTCCCTGAGGGCTGGATTCATGCGCCTTTGCTGCTACCTGATGGGACTGTATCCATCATCTATGTATATCTTATGCATGCACAAGGCAGGATTAATGCCTTTCATATCATTATAATCCCATGCAATTGCTGCTGAGTGTGCATTTAAAACTCTATGCAAGGAGTGTTGTTGTTCATCAGTCAAGGCATTATTAATATTCAACATCCTTCCTAGTCAGATTTCTAGTTGTTTGGACACTTCTTGCATAAAAGACAAATCAAGGCTGGGTAACACAGGTAAGCATTGCTGAGGTAATAAAGCATGAAATATTTGAACACCTCTTCTGATGAACCGCTTGGTATTGTGGTTCTCAAAGGGTCTTGCAAGCAAGATAGGCAATCCTGCTACTGCGGATGCCTTCCACAGTCATTGTGGAGGACATGAGCAATTAGTTCATCTTCATCTAGAATGTCTAACAAGGGGTTGCATTCAATAGTCATTAGTGTTTGCAAGGAGTAAGTGTCCTCTTCTTCCTGGAAAGGCCAAATGGTCTGCTCAAGTTCATGGTATGGTTGGGCTGAAGGATACAACACCAGTTTCTTGGTTACTGTCCCATTAGATATTATCATGTTACCAGACCTACAACCTATAGATGCATCAACAGTAGCAAGCCATGGTTTGCCTAGTATAAGAGGACAGTCAGCAAGATTAACTTTGGGTTACAAAACTATGAAATCAGCTAGATACTCCCAAGAGTCTAATGCAATGACCAAATCCTCTATGACTCCTTTAGGTTTGACTGTAGACCTATCAGCTAATTGAAGAACAGTCTGGGTAGGCCTAAGATTGTTGAGTTGGAGTATATGCATTGTTTCCTTGGTCATGACATTAATAGCAGCACCTAAATCTATCAGAGTGCTCTTAATCAGAGTCCCGTTGATCTTGACATCCACCACTGGACTTCCTGGGTCTGTATATTTTGGAACAGTTATATTACCCAACATGATGTCTGCAAGATTACCTAACACATGCACTGTCTAGGGGTCTATTCTCTTCCTTCCTGGTTTTTTAATGCAAAGATCCCTAATAGTTTTGGTATAGATGGGGATATCCTTGATAGCTTGGATTAAGGAAATCTTGATGCTGATATCCTTTAGCTGGCTAAGAAGGGCAATATCAACTTGAGCTGGTTGTTTTTGCATAGCCAAACGTTCAAGGAAAGGAGAAGACTTCTGTTGCAAGGTAGCTTGGGCATCTTGGTTTGAGTTAGGTTCCAAGTGTTGTTTATCTGGGGTCTCTTTAGTGGGCTCTTCATATTCAAGCTCAGTAATTTGGGGAGATGAAGGTCCTGCAAGTTGTTTCCCTGATCTAAGATGAACATTGCTCACTTCCACCCCATAGGTGGGATATTGCATCACCTCATTAGTATAAGCCTACTGAATAGGCTTGTTGTTAGGGTTAGGTGCAAGTTGGGCAGGGATTTGGGTAGGTCTAGGAGATGGATTTTGAGGTGGTGGCATTATGGCTAGCTGTTGTGGCTGAGATGGAATCATAGGTTGCTGAAATTGTGCATTTTGCTACTATTGTTGGCCCTTGTTCCATTGAGGCTGCCATTATTGCTACTGAGGAGGCCACTAAGGATTATAGTTAGGTCCTTGGAAATTTTGATTTGGCCATGGGTTAGGTTGTTGTTGGTTCCAACCAGTTTGTGGAGTAGGCCATTGGGGATTTTTCCATTGTGGGTTTTGCCATACATTTTGGTTACCAGACCATTATTGAGCATTCTAAGCAGAGAAGTTCTGATTTGCATTAGGAAAGGGAGGATTAAAATTAAGTGGATCAGGAGGCATACCTTGTCTTTATTGCCATGGCCTTCTTTGAGCAATGAAGAATAATTGCCCGTCCTCTCCTTTGAATTGTTGTAACTCTGGTCTCTCAATCCTTTCTTGCTGGATACTAGCCACCCTCTTTCATTTGCAATTAGCTTTCCTTTGTCTACAGCTGGGGCAGTATTCGGTGAGCATTGCATCTGCCTCTTCTTATTTCTTCTTGATGTGAAGAGTGTCCAACTATGTATCCATGTGGCTAATGATATCTTCTTTCATATTGGTCAGCAAGTTACTAATTTCCACTCGAGAAACTCCATTAGCTGCCTTGCCTGCAATGGCTACTCTTTCTCCTCTAGGTTTTCTGGAAAAAGTCCTAGAGTAGTTCCTGCAAGCTATACAAATATCCTCAAAGGGGAGTTGGGAGATATCCCTTGTTCCAATGAGATTTAGGGCATCCATGCAATCATTATTAACTCCTTAAAAAGACAAGCTTCAATGATTCTTCAGACAATCTATTTTGAGGGTTTTTCTTCCAGGCAAATTGGAATCTCTCCACATAGTCCTCTAATGGTTCATCCTCCTTCTGTGACATCCTAAAGATGTCATCTTTCCTCCTATCATGACCTTTGTAGTAGTCTTTGTATTTTGCCAGGAATTTTGTCTTCATGGTATCCCATTTTGGAATGGCATCTTTCCCTAGTCCCATAAACCATCTTAAAGCAGCATCTTTTAGGGTAGCAAGGAATAGCTTGAGTCTATAAGGATAAGTGGTATAATCATAACTCCTACACAGAACATCAAACTCGAACAGGAAAGTGTCAAGATCTTCAGTCACCAAACCATAGAAAACAGGCAACGTAGAAGGTGGTATATTTTTTAGAGTAGCTGCCTGTGCTAGGTCTGGTATAGGGAATTCAAATGTAGCTTGTCTTGGAGGATCCTCTACTGCATCTGCCATGGTTCTGAAAGTTTCCTTTGTGGCAGTAGAGGAAGTTGATGGAGATGTGGGGGGTGTTGATGAAGATGTAAAAGGAAACTCTCCTTCAACACTTCCTATTGTGTAGTTGTTGAAATCAGTTGTACCCTCGTTGTTCTAAGAAGTTGATGGGAGGAATCTACCTTGAGTATCTCTTTGCCTCCACATACAGTAAATTGAGCTTTATGTTTCAGCGGCCCTGCACAATGTTAGTAGAATGCCTGGTGTTTCTTGAAAAATGAATTTAATCAATCTAATACTAAAATCAAGATTTAACTATAAAAGCATGTGAAACCTAACAAATGAGATTATGAAGATAGCACCATCCCCGACAACGACGTAAAAAATGTAGAGGAAAACTAATGTGTTATAGACTTAAATAGAATTTAGGGTTTAACCTAACTGAACAGTCCACTATCATTACATCCCTACATTGAATTATTGACCAAGGAGCGTAAGCTTATGATGATGCCTACATTATCTATGCCTTCAAGACTCATTTCTAATCTAAGTTAATCTTATACAATTCTTATTTTGTCCAATCCTAGTTACTAGAATGCATACAAATGTAAAACAGTAAACGGACATGGAAAACAACAAAAACAGTCTAAACTTTCAGTTGCTACGGGTACCTCCAGCAGAAGCTAAAGATGACTGTATTTAACAGAAAATTACAATTTTAATCTAAACAACTCAAAATGATGAAAAGGCTAACACTAACCTCAAGAGGATTAAAAACGTGCACTCTACTCATGAATCACAATTACTGGAAATACCAATCAAGAGTTCTTTCTTGCTTCATAATATAACACGTGAGATGGAATGAAACAATTTAACTAAGAATGCAAGAATAAATAAGAAAACATGCAAAGTGAGAGTTAGTACCTTGAGTGGCCAGCTGAGGAAACTATCTCACTTTTTTGGAGATTAAATCTACTTCAGATCTTCACACATTCCATAACATATAGTTGAATTCAAACCATATCAAAGATAGAATCTTCTTCAGATTTTATTCAAAATTATATCATGTCTGGAATAACTGATAACTGTAACAAAGTAACAGCTATGTGGAAAGTAAAACATAACAACCAACTTAATCAACGAACTCATCCCCTAACTTATATAAAGATGGGAGAGTCTTATGCATCCTTCTAACTAACTGCGATCATCAATTCATTCCTGGACATCAGGATATTGTTTTTTAGATCAACTTATTAACTGGAACAAAGGAAACAAAGTCCTATCCAAACAAAAATTCTAACCATAACAGCTCATAAATAAGATTCATAAACTTCGGTGAGACTCCTAGAATAAGTCTTCTTTCTCCCCTGCGTTTATTCTCCCATGATGACCATGTTTGTCTCCACCGATTGCTATGTCTGGCACTTGGACCGCATTCTCATTGATTCCTCTATTCTACATCCTATTGTAATTACTCCTCCTTGGATTCTTTATCTAGCTGCACAGGGTTAATCATTCCAACATATATACAAAACAACCTCTCATAATAAACTTATGAAATCTTATCTATATTTCATGCATATCAATAATTCAAATCATCCATTTGATAATATAACCACCTGATTTCATTTATCAGCATAGGGTCAAAGTCTTTGGAAAGTATATATGAAACAACATAAAATAGAGATAATGTATGTGAAGTCTTTGCAGAACCATATAGAAAAGGTCTTTAAAACATATGGAAATAGTATAAAAGGAGGACAATATTTCATCCCAACAATTTGTGCACTTTGTCTTTAGAATTCTAGAGCTCTGAGTTGAGATTCTGTCACAAAGAAATTGCAGAGATGGCACCTATTCTAGTTTCTTATCACAGAGGATATCAAGTCAGGACCCATGGACAACCAACAGGCTCAGGCGTGACGGTATGTACTCAAACTTTGCTTTGTAATTTTTTTCAGTTTTTGCTAGATTTAGGGCTCAAACAAGGGCCAATAGATGCACCGCAATTGTTGTCACGTTTGCCACAACTGTCATCGCAATTGTGGGATTTTACATCGCATTTGCATTTGTGTGACACAATTGTAAAACATAGCCGCAACTGTAGGCTCTGGAAAGACAAGTGTCATAGATTGCACGTAACTGTAAAGTGTGATGCATTTGACTGATAATACGACGCATTTGAGATTCTGTGACGCAACTGTGGCATGGCGCGACATAGGTGCAAAAGTGCAACGCATATGATGAGTAGTGTGATGCAATTTACAAAGATCAAAATTTGCTTAGAGTTTGATCATATTTGTGATAGGCAAAGAGTTCAATAGGGTGGTTTAGGTGTCCTTACTAACATGACATGTTGTTTGGGAGCGCAGGTTAGATTACCACTGATTTATACGCGAGAGAGCCGATCATCCTGGTTCAGATTGCGCGATAATTTGAGCATAGAGGAGAGGGACACATTGTATGCATTAGGTTTATATCATGTGAGTTTCATGCCTATAGTACAGGCTAACAAGCGATTATTGACAGCACTTGCAGAGGGATGACACTCAGAGATGAGTTTGTTTCATCCGTCGACCGGAGAGGCTATTGTGATGCTAGAGGATGTCTGGTGGATACTGAGGCTTCTTATTCATGGGGAGCGAGTGATGTATGATCCTGAGCAAGGATTGACAGCCATATGACAATGTTTTGAGACAAATGACCTAGTGTAGCTAGGTGTAGAGGACTATGCGATCCGGTGGGATACACTGGCAGATAGATATGACAGATTGATTGTAGTGGTTTGCACAATCATCAGTGGCGTTGTTATCCCTAATCGGTGAGGTCATGGGTTCCCTATAGGATTAGGTGAGATGTTGGAGGGCATGATGGAGCAGGTGACAGTATTTTCTTGGGGACCACACTGGCTTGCGATGCTTATAGAGATGGTCAGTCGATTAGCTGTGGGACGCTACTACTTATGGTTTGGGCTTCGGAGCATATACCTGTGTTTAGGCCACTAGTGGATAGAGATCTATTCGTGGAGCTGTCATATGTATATATCTATGGAGGGGCAATGATACAGGCTCGGATTGGTGATGTTGGCTACTGGAGGCATGGGATTGATCATTTGGATGGCTTTACAAGGAGATTGTACAAAGAGTGTAGAGCCTGGGGAGAGGATGTAGAGCACCTATCATATTATCAACAGACGAGATACTTGATCAGACAGATGGTACAAACACAACATACTATTGAGAGGCATCTTCCAGAGTGAGTCCTTTGATAGTTTAGGGAGAGATAGGATGTACCAGCGGGCATAGTAGAGTTTGCTCAATCAGCCATGGAGGTTCCTCATTGGAGGCCAATGATTAGTGTATAGGTGGCCCTTCAGGAGATTGTAGGATTACAACCTATTTAGTGGGATACAGTGATAGATGTAGCAGATGCAAGCACTACGCCTGAGTATGATGGTTGGTGGCCATAGCATACGCCTACGTTGTTCTTAGATCTAAATGCACCTGCCCCTGTAGAGAGGCTCGGGACAGGTCGTCATGGTAGATTGCAAGGGTGAGGCTAAGGGAGAGATGGAGGCTAGGGTGGTGGATGAGGAGATGGTGATGGTGGTGGTGATGGTGGTGGTGGACGAGGGGATGGCGAGAGATGTGATAGGGGTAGAGGCAGGGATGGTAGAGGTAGGGGTGCACCAAGATTTTCCTCAATCTGAGAGGAGGGTGATATTGGAATTAGACAAATGTAGGTGGAGATGGAGGAGGTTAGAGTGGAGGAGGATGTGACGAAGGGGGAGGAGGAGAATGAGGAGATGGATGCAAAGGAGAGATCTCAGGAGGAGGCGATCGAGGAGGGGTTACAAGATGTCCCGATTAGGGAGACCATTTTGGATGTCCTAGAGGAGGATGCAGAGGATAGGGGACAGGATCCTCAGGCTCATATCTAGGCTTTGAAGGCATAGGTTCAAGCATTATAGGCGTAGGTAGATTAGGTTCTAGTGTTACAGGGGCAGATATCATAGCTTAGAGCAGAGCGGGATCTAGCCATCATCAGGGCACAAAGAGCTGAGCAAAGGTTAATTAATTTCATGTCTACTGTCAATGGTCCCAAATTAGATTTAGCATTGACGTTGTATCAAACTAGGTGAGAGGGTTAGTATTACAGGGATTTAAATGAGAGTGTTGTACCAGCAACACATAAAGGACCTAGCTTTCAGAGTCAGAGTCAGAGCAGGACTCATTCACGGAGATCACAGAGTAGTGGTGGGGTCTCATAGCATAGGAGGTCATATCCCTATGATAGACCATCAGGATCAGAGCACAGGGCATCCCCTTTAGGATAGGCACCCTCAGGAGATAGAGGTAGTATAGGCTAGGCCTGCTTATAGACTTTATGTATTTTTTATCGAGCCTGCGAGCTCCATTTTTGACAGACATCTTGATATTGTACTATGACAGATATATATATATATATATATATATATATATATATATATATATATATATATATGAGATGCATCATTTTTTGTCAGCAACTATATGAGGTGTTATGTTCTATATGCATGTTATGTGATGTGATTTATGATATGCAATCTATGGTTATGCGATGGTTTCTATATGATATGCATTATGGATTCATAATATATGGTCGATGCTTATATATGTTATGATGTATGAATGGATGCACATGACCTATGGATATTCATTATATTGCAGGATGGTACTATACATTCATAACATGCTTATATGATGCTTATATGGATGATGATTCCATATGATGCTATCTATGTTTTTGTATTTTTTTTATGTAATATGGATGACCTAACATGTATATGATGATGCCTATATGACGTTCTAACATGGTTATGTATGTAGGATGATGAAACTAATGCATTTATTTTTTGTGTGTTATAGCACGCCATCAAGATGACTGTAGGGACAGACGAAAGAAATGTTAATGCGAAAGATATGGTGTTAGTAAGAAATGAAGAATGAGTGAAATGGAATAAGATCTTGCTTGATAGATTTTGAGATTTAATTTCATTGCATAATTATCATCATAGAGCTTTTATTATGGCAATGGATAACGAACACCATGGCATGATATAGACAAAGGCGCAAAATATGATCCCTTGCAAAATAGACACATGACAGACAAGGAATGTCATGATGCAGACAAGTAACCATAGAACCTTGTTAGAATATGTGAGGAAATAACCATGAAACATGTTAGTCCTAGTACAAGAAAGCATTAGATGACCTTTCACTTGCACATGATATTTTGATTATGCCGAATGGAATCCCAATCACACACAAGGAACTTAGTTGCACCAGTCATATTGCCAAGACAAACCACAACCATAAATCAAAGAGAAAAAGGTCATGATTCATCATCACTTCTCTCATCACTTGTAGACTTCCTTGAGGCGCATAGTAACATGACCAAATATCAATCAGATAAAAAGATAAGACAAACTAGACCAACAGAGTCAACAGCCATTGAGATAGTGATGAACAGTCATGACTGGGCAATTGATTGGTTAGGATTGGAGACTTGATGGATAGTTTCGCCTGTTGTCTCAAGATTTGTTAAGCTCAATTCTCTACAGAAGATAACCAGTTTCTGTTTGATCAAGGTGTCAACCTTAGCAAGGGATGACTTATTATGGGATATGAACTATGGTAGACTCGACTTAATGGACCCTGTTGGTTTTTTCCCAGAGTGGATGCTTACTCCTAGATTTCCCTACAAGGTAGCCATCAATGATCAACAAGATCTCTGGGCCAGGGGCCAACAGTGTAGGAGATAGACTCTATATTTTATCTCCTCTTCTTCTTCAGGCTCTGCAAAACCTAGGGGGGTATCCCTACTCAACATCCATGAGGATATGTATAGAAAGGCTGGGATACTGACAGAAAGCAAATAAGTCCTCCTGTAAGTGGACCAAAATTGTAAGATAAGAGCAAAGGGGCTAGCTCTGGGCCTATTTGTACTTGTAGATAGAGGACTTGGATCCTAAAACTAATTCTACTATCCTAATGGTTGTTTTGGAGTTTTGATTTTGATTTTGTGTTTGGATGCAGAGCTGAACATGGTATGTAACGCAAACACAAAGCTAGATCGGTGCCTATCCAGGGCTTGGAGTCAGTAGACATACACCTGTAAATGATCAGCATGAACAACTAAAATTGGATTTCAGGGGGACACATGTGATATTTGCCTTACAGATATCTCCCAATACAGAGTGTTAAGCTATCTATACTTATGGCATCCCTACTGCAGTATACCTTTCCCAATGTTCAATCTGAGAACAATTTAATCTACCCCTTGAGCATAAGTTAAGAGATCAGACATTCAACACAGGAATTCTATGTTCTAGAATCTCAGACATTCCTTAAATATCCAAACTCAGAAGAAAGATACATGCAATACTGGAGACAAAATTAACAAAACACATGCTAACATAGCATTTCTCTTATAAGATCAATCATGAAATCAGTGGATTCATGCAAGAAACATACAACAGGAGATACATAAACTCACAAGTTTTGTTGCACAGAGCAACCAAATCAGCTATATTGCATTACAGAGCCAAATGTTCAACTTTCAACAACAACAAAAATGGTAACACAGTCTGCCTATATCGGCCAGAAAGTGTACCTCTAGCAATTAATTACATGTTTTTTGACAAAAATCTGCCAGATACAGTCCTTATAAGGAATGGCGCTTAGAAGTTATTGCTGCAACAGACAAGAGAGTAGACAAGGGTGGCCTCGAGCCCTGCGCCACCATCCAGGAGTCTTCATGCCAAAAATCGGGTACACAACTATTCAACAACTCGCCCACGCCTCAGCATAGTCGCCATTGATGGCTCAACCACCCGCAGCCACCAAGAAAACAGTCACAACATTCAAATGGAAGTTTCTCGCCAAAACGTATTTCACCACAGGTTTAAAATAATACAGGGAGATTAATCCCACATGCATGGTGCGGAGAGCCTTCTATTACCTTATAAGCGTGGTCGCATACATACCAAGTGTCGAGCGCTTTTGCCGCGCTCGACGCACAAGCCTTCGCCAAAGCTCGTCGCCAAGACCTACACCATCGGCTCACCCCAAAAAACTCATGTCGACCTCCGTTGTCTCACCGACCGCAAACTCCACATTCCCTTCATCGGCCAGAGAAAGACCATCGGGTTAGATCTCCACACTCCCACCGATAGTATGAGTCTCTCTGATGACCAGCTCGCACCCCGTTAGCGGTTACCAGCCCACCTTCCTCCTCCATCGGTATGACCAAAGCCATCGGCGAACCACAAAATACTCTCGCCGATAGCACCACTCTCTCCGATGGCCTTGTTGTCGCCAAGATAATCATTCCACCATCAACCCGATGTACAAGTCACTCCGATGCTAATAAACAAAACACACCCTCTTCGGCAAGACTATTACCATTGGCCCAGCCGAAAATCCTCCTGCCGACATACATTATTATACCGATAACACCTTGGCTTCCCACTTCTCCTTCCGTCGGGTTGAACCATTGGCTAGGTTCAAACGAGAAGTTCAACCCGATGGTTCAACGCCGATACCTCCTCTGTCGGCAACACAGATGTAACCCCGCGAACCCATTGAACCGATGAACCGGTTCAACCCGATGGTTCAATGGCGAGGTTCGCCGGTGAGGTTCAAACCTCAAAAACAATACTCCATTGGCAAAACACTTG
Source organism: Cunninghamia lanceolata (assembly GCA_027924645.1). Taxonomy (NCBI): domain Eukaryota; kingdom Viridiplantae; phylum Streptophyta; class Pinopsida; order Cupressales; family Cupressaceae; genus Cunninghamia; species Cunninghamia lanceolata. The sequence goes on from BSBN01000209.1 coordinate 9,725,298, forward strand.
ACTGTCGGCCAAGCAACTCAAAGTCGACCCGATACTCAAAAACTTAGGCTGAGACCAAAATCACAAAGCTTTGAACCGTTGAACCTTGAAAAAAGGGTTCAAGTTCAAACCGAAAGTTCAAAGACACACAAAAACAAACTCATGCCGATGGAGAAAACATGAAGACCCCCTCCTCAAGAGCTATGATGCAGATGCTGAAAAACACTGAGGGGGTGCCAAAACTTAGAACTTTTTGGATTTTTTGGGAAGGTGCCTGCATGAAAAATTGCTCAGAAACTGACAATCAATTCAGACACCAACAGACCCTAAGGGACTGATCTAATGTCTCTGGGGCTCATTGATGATGGCCTTGCCTAAATAAAGTGTAGAGACAACGTAGTTCGATAGGGTGGATTGACACTGACACAAACTCGATGACTGACACTGTTTTTGGATTTTTGGAAATGTTTTTTTTTTTTGGATTTTTTGAATTTTTTTTTTTAATTTTTTGAATTGTTTTTGATTTTTTTGTATTTTTTGAAATTTTTTTATTGATGTCTTCTAATACCATGTCTAGGATCCCATATGAAGACCTAAGTTATGGATTTGCCCCAGTCATGTATAGGATAAAGTTATTATAAAGGAAAATAGATGGTGTAATGCTTATTATGGACGGATACGAAAAATTAGAGATGCAAAATGCCAACTATTCTTAGACCATGGGAAGGACAACAAAGCCTCATTGTCAATTATGTATGGAAGGCTAGTGGATTATGTAAGGTAAAGTGGAAGACTAGATAGAATGATGGTAGATGATAGAGCGAAGACTAACTACACATGACACTTGTTTGCCAGGTTTTCACCACAGTAACCGGAGTGGTTTTCACTATTGGACGGATTATTCTCTTTACTATTTTTTGTCATCCAAAGCGCCACCAAAATGGTTTTCACTATTGGACATTTTTTTGGTATTATGAGGATTCTCTAAGGATCAAGTATAGTACTTGCAAACATGCATGCTGATGATGGGTTCTGGCAGCAGTTCACCTTCAGGAGTAGCAAGTTGATAAGCGTCAGATCCATATATTGCTATAATGATGTAAGGACCCAACCAATTAGGCTCAAACTTTCTAGGCTTCTCTCAGTCCAACTGATTCTTCATATTCTCTTTTAAAACCAGGTCCCCAATGTTAAAATGATGAACCTGGACTTTCTTGTTATAGTTGTGACGGAGACGATTTTGATAGGCTTGTAGATGGACCAATGCATTTTGTTGTCTCTCATCCAGCAATTCCAGCTCATGCAATCTAGATATGTGATACTCTTCATCATCAATGAACTACTGCATAGATACTCTCAAGGAGGGTAACTCAACCTTAATGGGAAGGATAGCTTCAGAACCAAATACAAGGGAATAGGGAGTGGCTCCTGCGGGGATACGAATGTTGGTTCGATAAGCCCATAAGGTTGGGTTAAGTTGGATGTGCCAATCACGACCATCATCATAGACGATCTTCTTTAGGATTTTAATGATGGTTTTGTTAGATGCCTCAGCTTGACTGTTACCTTGGGGGTAATATGGAGTGACGAAATGGTGATGAATATGGAATTTCTCGCACAGTTCCCATACATCCTAATTTTTGAACAAATGACCATTATCTGTGATGATGGATTAGGGAACACCATACCAGCATATGATGTAATTAAGGATGAACTTGGATATTTGCTTGCCAATAATATAGGTCATGGGAATGGCTTCAATCCATTTCATAAAGTATTTAGTTGCAATGATAATGAACTTATGTCCATTGGCGGAAGTAGGATGAATCTTTCCTACAAGGTCGAGTCCCCATTGAGAAAAAGGCCACGGTGATGTGATTGGATGAAGTTCTTAAGATGACTTATGTACAAGATCCCCGTGTATCTAGCATTGTTGACATTTCTTAACAAAATTATATGCATCATGTTCCATAGTAGGCCAATAGTATCTAGTTTGCATGATCTTCTTTGCCAAGGTAGGACTGCTAGAGTGAGCTCCACATATACCATCATGTACTTCGTGTAAAGATGTTTGCACTTCATTAGAATCAAGACATCTAAGAAGGGTATTATCTAGGCTTCGACAGTAGAGGGTATCATCGATGATGACATATCTAGAGGCTTTATGGATAAAGGTCTTTAGTTGGTTGGTAGACAAGGCAGGGGGAATGATTTGGTCATGCAAGTAGTTGTAAATATCTCTATACCAAGGCGAGTCAGGACCAACAATTTCACACACGATCTCTGATTTAGGAATATCAAAAGTAGGGATCAAAAGTTGTTCCATCGAGAATTCATACTAAGGTACATTGTTGGGCATATCCAAGAGAGATCGTATGGTGGCTATTGCATCGGCCACTTTATTCTGAATCTTGGGAATTTGATTGAAGATGACGGCATCAAAATGCAACTTAAAACTATCGACCATCTGCTTGTATAGTGCGAGCTTTTCATCATTTGTATCATAATCATCATTAACATGACAGATTACCAACTATGAATCACCATAGACTTGAAGATTTTTGATTTTCCATTTAATAGCCATGCAAAGTCCTGTGAGTAATGTTTCATATTCAACTATGTTGTTGGTGCAAGGGAATGTTATTCTAAATGACTTAGATATTGTATCTCTTTGAGGTTTGACAAAGAAGATTCCCACACATGAACTGTGATTTGTACAAGATCCATCAAAATAAAGCTTCCATGCATTTGAAGTTTTTGTCGTGAAAACTGACTCATCAAGAAAATCAGAAACCAACAGATGATCTGCTATTATAGGAGCATTTGCGAGTTGATCAACTATTACTTGTCCTTTCATTAACTTTCAATCAACATAATCTATATCAAACTCGTTGAGAATCATGACCCATTTTGCCAACTGACCTGTTAGAGCTACTTTGTCAAGTAAATACTTCAATGGATCTATCTTTGCTACAAGCTTTATCTAATGATTTAACATATAGTGTTGGAGTTTCTGAGTGGTGCAGACCACCGCAAGGCATGGTTGTTCAATGGAGTTGTATTTAAGCTCATACCCTAGACAAGTGTTCAACTGATATAATATATGGTTCTTTATTTTCCTTCTTCGTCATTTTGTGCCAAGAAGGCTCCCAATGTTGATGAGGTTATTGATATATACAATATTAGGGGTTTACCATCAATAGGTGGCATGAGAACTGGAGGAGACAATAGGTAATCCTTGATTTGCTAAAAAGCTTCTTGACAATGATCAGACCATATAAATGGGACTCCTTTGCGAAACAGATGCTGAAATGGGTGACACTTATCAGCCAACTATGTTATGAACCTGCGAATTGATTGTAGCTTTCCTTGAAGACTGCATAACTACTTGAAATTTGCTGGTCGAGGCATATCCATGATAGCTTTCACTTTTGTCGGATCAACTTCAATACCTCTTTGAGACACAATGTACCCCAATAGTTTACCAAAGGTTACCCTAAAAACACACTTCTTAGGATTTAATCTGACCTTGTATTCTTCCAACCTTGTGAAAACCTTGTCTAATATATCTAGATGACTATCTCTTGTGATGGAGTTGGTTAAAAAGTCATCAACATAGTCCTCCATGAGTGTATGCATGTACTCATGGAAAATTGTTGTCATAGCCCTTTGATATGTTTCTCCAGTGTTTTTAAGGTTGAAGGGCATGACATTCCAACAATAGGTATCCCAGGGGCAAGTAAAATCCATTTTATGCTGATCTTCAGGCGTAATTCTGATCTGGTTATACCTTGAGAAGCTGCCATGAGTGATAGCATCTCTTATCCCACCGTCAGGTCCACTATGATATCAATGTTAGGCAATGGGAAATCATCCTTAGGACAAGCTTTGTTTAAGACTCTGAAGTCTTCATAAATTATGATTCCTCCATTTGGTTTAGTTACTAGTACAAGATTGGAAATCCATTCTCCATAGTCTATGGGTTGAATGAAAACAACGTCCAACAATTTGGGGGTGCATCTTCCTCAATTTTTGTTTAACCAATTTTGCATTTGGAAATAATGACAAATGATGAAAAACTAACTTAGGATCTAGCCCAGGCATATCAATGTATGACCAAGCTGCAAAGTTTATTTATCTCAAGGAAAAGAAGGCCATATACTCTAGTTTTTTTCTCTGTCAAGGATGCTGCAAAGTGAACAATCCTGGGACTGTCGTTGGTGCCGATATTTACTTCCACCGATTTCTCTACTAGAAACGGTGATCTCTCTTAAGTTGTAGAGAGCACATCCAACCCTCCATCCTTAAGCACCTCAGGGAGGTTTTCACCCTCGAATACGTCCTTTCTTTTTACTTTTTCACAGTCTAAAGGTGCCTTTCGGTTTTGACCTAGAGACTTATCTTTTTTCTTTTTTTTTTAATTTTTTTTTTTATTATTTTCATTTTGTGACGAGAGGGCGGAGTGGACTCCCCAAAGTAGGCTATGTGGTCAAGATCTATGATGAATCCAACTTTATGATCCCCATTAGGTATTCCTTCTCGAAGTCCCATAAACTCAGCGATTGCTTCATTGTTTTCAAATGTGTCTAAGCTCAAAGGTCCTTGTTGGCCCCAATCTATCAATTATGGGTGAACTAGGGGTAGATCATCATTAGTGTTTGTGTAACTCAAGGAGAGGGCAAATATGGTGCATAGTAAGGTGTCATCAGGGTCCCAAAAGATATCAATCCAGGCAAAACCCTCAGGTTGTTCAATTTTAGGGCGATCCGATTCATGATTTTCCTTAGATGTCCCGATATCTTTAGAAACATTAGTGTCTTTACCCAATAGGAACTCAGTACGAGGAGCATTCACTTTTAATGGTGCATACCCTAACCCTTTATTCTTTCGTAGCCTACTCGATTGTAAAGGTTCTGTCCTTCTATTCTTATGTAGACCAAGTCCACCGTGTCCATCATAACCTTGTTGCTTAATGAATTCAAAACCCTTTCCATATTGTTTAATTGGTAATTGCACAGGTTCAACTTCTTCTTCATCCTTATAGATACATGTAGAAACGTCCTCATCTATGTTTTATTTACTTAATTCACCCCACTTGGTAAAAGTGGTAGGGGCAGCGCAGATAGTGACTTTACGTTTGATAGGATGCAGTTTTCCATGAGACTTTGGTGATATAGGTAGCTTGCCAATGCAATATGAACTCTCCATGTTATATTCTCCACACCCTGCATCGTGAATCTAGCCCTTAGTTTTGGAAGAGGGAATGAATGTAGTGGAAGATGTGGATAACGTGGAAGGATCAATGTAATGAGATGAAGTGGAAGGTGAAACTCCCCTATTAACAGGCACTTGGTGTCCAAGTGTTCCTTTTAGGTGGCTACAATATTGAAAGGGATCTGGATCACCGGCTATTGTGATTTTGGTGCCATTATAGGGAAATTTTAGGCATTGATGATATGTGGATGGAATGGCCTTCATGGCATGAATCCATGGACAACCAAGAATGAGGTTATATGGGAGGTCCAGATCCAAGACTTGGAATATAGTATCTAGAATAATGGGTCCAACTCTTATTAGAAGTGAAATCACACCCTTGGAAGAATGCTCTGCATCATCATAGTCCTTTATAACAATATTCTTAGACACATCTACACAAGCCTCAGAGAATCTTAGTGTTGTGACCAATTTTAAGGTACATATGTTCAGGCTTGCTCCACCATCTACCAAAACTCATTTAATCTTATGTTTATTAATGAATGCCTCGATAACAAGTCATTATGATTAGGATTTTGTGAAGGAAGGTCATGTTCGGTAAATGTGACATGGTGGGTGGTAGCTAAGTATCCCACCATGGCCTGAAATTGATTGAAATTAAGGTCTGTGGGGGTAGATGATTCTTGCAAAGCTTTGTCCAAAATGGCCTTATGTTCAGGGGATATGCGAAGCAACTCAAGAATGGATATCTACGCGGGAGTCTTCCCCAAATGATCTAGGAGATTATATTGAGATTTCGGCTAGGGATTGGGAGGAGAACTTTGTAAGGTCAACTTGGATCTTCGGGTGGTAACAACACATTCCAGATGGGCTTTGACGATAATTGTGGAGACATTATTTGTCAAATGTTCAGATATTATTAACGATATACTCATAGGCAACATGATTATAATTGGATTGGTCATTTGTTTTTGTCCCTGAACTGGAGGCTTTTCTCGACCAATGATCTTGTAAGGGATTCTTGAAGATGGTATGATCATTGTTTGAGGACCCTTGTGGACCATCTAATACTATGTCACCTTGTTCAATGAGGTCTTGAATTGTGTTCTTCAATTTGTAACAATTTGATTTCTTATGTCCTTTCATTCAATGGTATTCACAAAAATCATTATTATTCCACAAAGCTAGTTTGAAAGCTAGGTCATATTGTCTTATCTCTGAAAGTTGGATGAGGTTTGATTGCAATAGTTTTTTTATAATTGATTCAATAGGTTCCGGTAAGGGGGTGTAATTTCATCTTGGAGGACCTCGTCGTTGATTGTTTTGAACTGCATTTGTTGTTTGTTGATGTATCAGTTGTGGATTGTTTGATATAGAGGGTCCTTTGAGAGTAAGGGTGGGACTAGCTTTTTTTATCACTTTTGCATCAACGACCCCATCATTCGTGACATTCTTGTTTCTAGACCAAAATTTGCTCTTTTCCTAGGAAGTATTTTGATTATTTTGGTTCTTACTAAATTTTTTTATCAATCCCTTTGTAATAAGTGCCTTTTCAATGACTACTCCTTTCTCAACAACATCTGCAAAGGTGGTACAACAATGAATTTGAAGTTGGTCCATCAATTCGGTGTTTAGATTTTCAACAAACATAGGGACCAACTGGTTCTCTGGTATGTGACATGGGCACTTACTAGCCATGCTTCTCCATCTTTGGAAGAAAGAGAGGAACAATTCTCCATCATCTTGTTTTGTGTGACACAATGTTGTAATTGTCATGTTAGTCTCAATATTATAGGAGAAATGTGCTATGAATTTGTCAGCCAGTTCTTTCCTTATCCTTATCTCAAGAGCTAGATGTGCAAACCACTCAAGTGCTTGTCCAACGAGACTTCGTGGGAATAAAATCTCATTAGATATGTATGGTCAAATGCAAGTTCAAGGCAAGTAGTGTGAAACTCTCACACATGTTCCATTGGACTCTCCTTTCCTGTATATTTGTTAAAATTTGGCACATTATAGTTTTGAGGAAAAGGAGGCATATATATACTCCGATCAAAAGGAAATGGACATAGGGACCAACTGGTTCTTTGGTATGTGACATGGGCACTTACTAGCCATGCTTCTCCATCTTTGGAAGAAAGAGAGGAATGATTCTCCATCATCTTGTTTTGTGTGACACAATGTTGCAATTATCATGTCAGTCACAATATTATAGAAGAAATGTGCTATGAATTTGTCAGCCAGTTCATTCCATGTCCTTATCTCGAGAGGTAGATGTGAAAACCACTCAAGTGCTTGTCTGGCAAGACTTCATGGGAACAATCTCATTAGATATGTATGGTCAAATGCAAGTTCAAGGCAAGCGGTGTGAAACTCTCACACATATTCTATTGGACTCCTCTTTCCTCTATATTTGTTAAAATTTGGCACATTTTAGTTTTGAGGAAAATGAGGCATATATATACTCGGATCAAAAGGAAATGGACATAAGTCTTCCATGGAGTAAGTCTTCTTTGTCCTGGATACTTGCATGTTAGAGATTTTTTGTTGCAATGAGTGCATTTTGTGTGCTAAAACTTCCATGGAGGATAATGATGTGTCTGCAGCATTTACAAGTGCATTGTGATATTGAGAACCCATGTTTGAAGTGGATGCATTTTGAAATCCCATACTCGTAGCGGAAGAGTTGGTGTTGGTGTTAAAGTAATTATGAGATGAAAATGGGTTTTGATTTTGGATGTTTGGTATGAATGTGGTATTTGGGTTGGTGTTTGGTATGTTTTGGTTGGCATGTTGAAAACGCAATGGGATGTTTGTATTGAATTGATATTGAAGTGGATTGGAGTTTGTTTGAAAGTTGGATTGATTTGTTGTTGAATGGGATTTGAGTTGATGTTTTGTTGGGATGGATTAGCGTTTTGGTGAGACACATTAATGTTTTGATGCGATGGATCGATATTTTGATGAGTCAAGTTGTTGTTTTGATTAGACCCAAAATTCATGTTTGTGTTTGGTATGGCATTAGTGTTTTGGGATTGTGTTCGTGGAGTAACTATGTGTATCCTTCGTGGTCTCTTTGATGCATCTGAATTCATTGTGTTTTGCCCCATGGGTATGGTATTGGTTGATGGTGTAGTAGTTTGAGATGACAATGAGGCAAATGGATTTGCAAATTTTAGTGGTTAAGACGTGGGATTTGTGTTGTTTGCCCCAAATGGTGGGATGGGATGCACATTGACGGTTGTTGTGTTATGTGTACTTTGTCCCAATGGTAAGCTAGTGTGCTCTTGTTGTGAATTGGTGTGACGCGATGAAGGTGTTGTAGGACTTTGGTTTTGTGTCACATTGTTCGGAGATGACCCTAGAAGCTTGTTGATGTCAACACCAGGAGGGAGTTTGGTTCCATTTTGAAGAAGTCGCATACCACAGCTATCATTTCATCTAGAATGAGCAATAGCCTAGGATCTTGGGTAGTCTCATCAATTTCTTGTTGTGTTAGACCTTGTTCTACCTAGTGTAAGGTGAGATTTTCAAAAGGATTTGCAATGTTAAATTCTGACTCGGGTGGTTCATTTGAGGATGATCCAAACTTCATGGTGCTAGTAGGATTATTGTTGGGGTGATTTGAGTAGTCCACTTCTTTTCGTTTCCTCTGTGACCTTATTTGGACCATAAAGATTTATGGGTTTTGGGATGACAATGCAAACTAGATATGACAATGCAAGATGGGTATGCAACTAAGCTATGTTTTTGGGAATTTTTTTGAATACAGGGATGCCAATTGATAATGCAACTATGACCAAGGTATGGGATGCAAGGTACAATGAAGCTATGACTATGACAATGTTTAGAGTTTTTGGATATGCAACTTTAGGATTTGAAAAGGATGCTAAACCAAACTATGATGGACCAAGGTAACAAATCAAAATGTCAAGACCTCAAAAGGACAAGTGCTAAAATGATTGTGATTAGATAAAGTGAACCTAAACTAGACACGTGAGTTTAAGGCCCAACTCGATGATGAATGGATAAAGTGAACCCAAACTAGACACATGAGTTTAAGGCTCAACTTGATGATGATTGTAAGTAAGTAACAACAAGGTCTAGACAATCCAAGTATGTGACAATGGTGTGATCAAGTATGACAAACTTCCTAATTTCAAGTCTCAAAGATGACTATGACTATGAATGACCTAGGATGACAAAGGCTAACTAGACAATGCAAGCTAAACTAGGTGAATGCAATGGATGGACTAGATAGACTGAATGGGTCTCAGGTCTGAACATATGGTCATTGTCCAAATCAGATCAGACATGTGGATACTCAGGAATTTCCCCAAAATTTTTGATCATGGCAGATGCATTGTTAGAGGCTATAGTTGTGGTGTTGTAAGCTATAGATGCATTGCGAGAATTGATAATTATGACTCAAGATGCTATAGTTGTAGTTTTCTGTTTGACATATGTGGTTTCAAATGTGATAGTTACGGTTCATGATGTAACAGTTGCATTTCAAGATCTGACGATTGCGGTGTACTATTTTTTGCAACCTAAAATCAAAGGTTTCTAAATGAGTTTTCATTTTAAGTAGTTTGTTCAGGTGATCAGAAAACACCACAAACACTTGAAATACAGATCTTTGGCTATTTTGACTCTTTGACTCTTGGGAAAAGTGGTATTTTGCAAGTTTTCTTCCACAAAACTCGCTAGGCCATGGTTCACAAATAATTAAAACAAGCACAACCTAGCTAGTACTAAAGGGCTCTCTACTATAGTGGGCTTACCACACCTTTCGATGTTTTTAGATATGACAAAATGGAGTGGGTAACTAGAATATGCTAAGGTCCTGGACCACCTTGACACCTCTCACCTTGAAAGGACGAGTCCAAACAAGGAATCATGTCACCTCAACTAAGAACCATACGTGGTAAGTAACTTCAGGGTACCGTCTACATTCCTTGCACCACCATAGTAAATGACCAAAAGGTCTTAGGCTTCTAAAAACAATGGTTTGTAGTGGAGGAACTCCTAAGAACACCATGACATAGTAGCAATGGGAGACTAAAATCTCTAACCCATGTCCGGAATCACCCGGGACCGCAAAGGCCCACCCCTATAGCACAAGTGGATTGAGCTCACCTTTTAGTTTTTGCCCCTTTATATAGCCTGTTGGAGATACATGCTTGTGGTCGAACCCTGGGATGAACTCCTAGGGAGGCCACCTACTAAAAGAAAAAAGGGAAATCTTGTGTATTGTGCTTTCTCATCACCTAGGAATCGCACGTAGCACAAGGGGAGAGGATACTCAAGACAATACGGTGCCACTATTTTTCATAACCCATGAATTGCACGTGGTGCAAGGGGAGAGGATACTTTAGACAAACACGCTTTTGGTAAACTAACTCACATGCATGCAAGTGCACAAGACATAGAAGACACTTGTTCTTTTTAAGCACCAAATCCAAATGTTCCTAAACTAAAAATCACAAACATACAATGGAACCTTGCAAGAAATTGGATTAGTAGTTTGATTCAAAAGGTCTTCTCCCAATGATTGCCACATAGCTAGAAATTAAATATCAGTAAAAAAAAAATCTTTGCCCTAGTGAATGCAAAGAGCAAAAAATGATGAAAATCACATATTTATACCCCCTTTTTACTTGATAGTTGAATGCGTTGCAAAATGGATCAAATGCAGTGTAGGACCTAGCAGATGCGTCTCAAGGTCTCATGATTGCGACTTGGGATTTGATGAATGCATCATAGGATCTGTCAATTGCGGTGCAGGATATCATGAATACGTCACACTATAACCTGAATCTCAGAATCACATCAAATCTAACAAAAAATAGTCTATAGATAAACCCTAATGGTGTAAATTCACTATCAAGATGCCAAAGAAATAGCTAGGACATTGTAAGATGGTCAGAAAAGAAATCAGATCCCTACAAACAAGATCAAACAACAATGATTGAAAGTCTATTTTTTTTCAAACAATAGTCAAATGTGGCACTGCAGGCAACAAATGCGGCTTTTTGCATAATAGATGCATCATTGAATTCAATGGATGCGTTGCACTACACAACAAATGTGTTGTAGGAAGGTTCAGATGCGGTGTTGGATTTGGCTAATGCGTTGCACTGTCTATAATACCCTAAATTCACAAAATTTGCACAAAATTTGGTTAGTTCACGTCAGGTTCACCAGATGTAGACAAGGGAAAATCAGGGTAAATGCATGAATCATCAATAGCAACCACACAACTATCTAAATTCAAGCCATAAAGATCCCAATCTAACAATGAAGCACAAGATATCAAATAAATCAAATGATAAAAGCTGTAATATCTAAATTCCTATGCCAAAGTTGATTCTCCTCCATTGCTCTTCTCCATTTTGATTTGTTTGCTCTCATATTTGTAGCATACAAGATATATGATAAGCTCAATGTGCATGTATGATAGCAAGATCACAAGATGATAGAAAAATATTGAAGATTATGATTATGGTTGTGGTTAACCTTGAAATGGAGATGAAGGCTTGCTTTTATAGAAGATTTGGATTTGAATGAAGGGTGAGGATTGAAAGGTGAATTGTGTGATGTGGACGACTAAAATTAAAAGATAATTTAATTTTCGATCCTTCATTTAATAAAAGATAGTGGTATTACAACTTTTTAAAATGAAGTTGGTAGTGTGACAATAATGTGACAAATGATTTAATGAGAGGGGGACATGTGTGAAGGTAAGGATAAAGACGAGGGCTAATTTAAATAAATATTTTATTTATTTAAATTGGATGATGGAGGAAATGGAAAATTATTAAATAATTGAAAACCATTATTTAATAATGTTTAGAGGAAATGGAAAATGACTAATTAAATAATTATTTAATTATAGAGGAAAAATGAAATAAGAGAAATGAATAATTTAATAAACAAAAATTTATTTAGTTATAGATTAGAAAATAGAAAAAGTGAATTAATTAAATAATTCAAATTTATTTAATTAATAGAAGAATATGACATTAGGGAATAATTAGTGTAAAAAATGTTACTCGCAGACTCAAGACATTTTCAAGTGTCTACACACACCAACACCCCCCTTAAGTGCAACTTAGGGAGAATATGAAACATGAAAATGATGCAAGGATGGATGTGACCCAACTACAAGGCCATGTTAGGTACCCACATACAAACAATCTCTCACAAATGAAGTAAAGGAGAAAAACCCGTAGGAAAAAAACCCTTTCCAAAAGAGAGAAAACATGAAAGAAGTGATGGAAGCAGGACTTAATATGACCTCCCAAGGAGTACATCCAACACAAATATATAATCAATAACCCCCCCATAGGAGAGAAAGAGTGAGACGATAGGTTCCAAATACAAAGAAGTACCTCTTGTGCCAATGGTGGATGCTTGAAGATGAATGTTGAAGAGTGTCCAATACATGTAAACAAAATTTCTCCCCTTAGGAAGAAACCAATCCAATGATTAATGTAGAAGAAACTCCATCTCCATGAAGAGAGATGAGAGAAGAAGTCTCATGATGGGTGCCTCATAAAACTACTCAAATGTCCACATGTTATAATCAAAGGATGGCATAATGCAATGAGGTGTGAGCAAGCTAAAAACCTATGTAGACTCATGAAGAATAATCTCCAAGGACAAAGAAGATGAGATAACATATGTGTTGTAACTTTCATCAAAGAGGGAATGAATATCCTCAAGTGTGTCCTCCAAATATGCAATATGAGACTCACATAACAAATCTAATATACATGTCAAGAAGTCATCCTACAAAGATGAATTTGGAAGACTAGAATGATCCTACTCAACTAAAGTAGAGGAAGCCACGACAATGTTGATCTTTGAAGAAGCAAGAGGTGAAGGAGATGGAAGATCAACACAAGTCTCAATAACACCAAGGTTCAAGTGACCAAATTTCTCCTTAGAAATATGATTCACACTTGATGCATGAGTGTGAATATCAGTCAATGGAATTGTAACATCATGAAGGGAAAAATGAGAAAAGGTGTACAAGTAAGATGCATGATCAACTATCCCAACGACAATGATCTCTCTACTCTCCAAGTCCATAATGATCATTGAATCAAGTGTGAACTCAACAATCTTCCCTGTACCACTATGTGTAATCTGATAGATGGAAAGGAGATTGGTTGACAATGATTGAACACAAAGTACATCATGAAAAGTGTCTTATCCCATGTCAATAGCTCCTTTACCATAAACATGCATATATGTGTTGTTCACCATCATGATGTGTGGTAAAGTACAAGGCTCAAATGAAGAGAACATATCCCATGATAAAGCCATATGATGTGAGGCTCCAGAATCAAGAAGCCATTTCCCTAACTCAAGACTTGTAGATCCCAGGAGTGCTTTGCTTTTTAGCCTATGTATCTTGTTTGTCACTGTAGTTGTCCTTGAATGTGTAGATGATGATGGTGTCAAAGAAGAGGATGGACTAGATGACATGGCTTAAGGCAATTAGATATCGTGTTGTTGAACAAGGTGTGTCAACTCATCAATCCTTTTTTCACAACACTTATGCTCATCATGTCCTAGTTTCTTACAATATGCACATTTGATTTTCTCCTTCTTAGAGGATCCCTCTTTGGAAGAGGACTTAGGTAAATTATTTGATTCCCTGGCTTGCTCATTGTTCTTGAAGTCCTTATTTTTATGTTTCTTACCTTATCTATTTGAATCTGTATACAACTAAAAATGACACGACTCTGCCTAAATAAATATTCTTAATATTTATTTCATTCTAATTCCTCTATCAATAAATAAATAAACAAAATTATTTATTCAATTCATATTCCTCTAAATTAATTAAATATCAAAATATTTAATTACCTCTTCTAAAGTCAAAATTAAATAAAATCTTTTATTTATTTGTTTTCTTCCAAAACAATTAAATAATTCTTAATTATCTAATTAAGTTAATTCTTCTTCCAAATTTAAATAAATCAATCAAATTTATTTAAATCCTCTCAATCTCTAAAAATAAAATATAATAAAATATTTTATTTATTCTTCCAAAGCATGCACAAACAATTAAATAAATTTATTTATTTAATTTGCTTTCTTATCTTCTAATTCCTCAAAAATCTTCCAAATCTTCTAAAAATAAGTCTTCTTCATGCACGCAAAATTAAATAATTTATTATTTAATTTCTCCCAAATCATGCAAAAGCAAATCACAAGTTGAGTTAATTGACTCAATCAACCTTGTTTTATCAATAACTCTTAAATTAGAAAAAAGCTTTCTAATTTATTAGCTTTTTAATTTATGAAATCAAATATTATCTTCAATAAAAGAAAGTAGTTAACTCAAACAAAACAACTTTTGTGTGACACTTGTCTTCTTTCTATTTGCGTACGTTCTCTCAAGGTTTCTATACCGTTGATCTTCTCATTATTTCTGTACCGTTGATCTTCTCTCACAAATCTATAAATTGAACCCTATTCTTCCATTTCAATCATTCAAGCTTTTAGTATCGTTACTCTGCAGAATTAACAACGCGCCTTTGGCACCCAAATCCATTCATTGCTTGCGATCACCCTTTTATTGTATTGAGGCTCATCTTCATTACAAAAAGTATCACAGCCATCTCTCTATCGTCATCTTGAAAAACAAAGCAAGGAAGTACGCTTCTGAGGGCTTCAATATTCATACAAAGATTGATTGAGGCTAGGCAAACAATGGAAGCATAAAAGTAGCAAGGTTTGCACGGTTCATTCTTCGTTATTTGAAATCTTGATTACTTGCAATTTCTATTGAGATTATTGGTTTATTGATTGAGTTTAATAACTTTGACAATATTTCTGGTAACAGAATCATTTTGAGCTTTTGTACTTTGATTAGCAATAATATCCAATGGTTTTGGAGACTTCAATGTACCCATGTGTATTAACTTTTCTTTCTCCCTAGTGAGTGATGTAGCAAAATCATCAAAATCGTCAAGTGAAGGCATTTTGAATGTAGTACTAAGAGCATCCATAGTAGTATAGAATGTAGAAACAAAAATTGAATAATCAGGACCAAGTTTGGCAAGGATTGAAAGAATCAATTGAGTGTCCTCTTTCTCAGTACCACATTGTTTAAGCTACATTCCAAGTGATTTTAGTTTGGTGAAGAAGTCTTGGATGTTGTCAAAATCTATAAGATTCAAACCAATCAATTCATTCTCTAATTTAAATCTTCTCATGGTATCTTTCTTTCCAAATAGACTCTCTAATGTAGTCCAAATTTGATTTGGTGTAGTGCAAGATTTAATGTGAAGGAGTTCAGGAGAAATAGACATGCATGATGTTCCATATGCTTGATCACATCTAGTATACCGCTTTCTCTTTTCTGTAGCAATTGTCAGTTCAATTTCTGTACCCATTATAACACTATGTATTTTAAGCTTCTCAAATAAATATCCATTTGTTTCTTCTACTTATGATAATTATATGGGGTGAGTAGAGCAATTTTGGTTTGATCCATGACGGAGATACAAGAATACAAAAATGAAACAACACAAGTACAACCCCCCTTTCACTCAATCAATGAGATCACTCCCTAGAAAAAATATGATCTTGACACTTTATACTTAGTGCAATTACAATTTCCATTAGCTAAAAACAACAAAGTGGTCTTGGTTTTAATACATTGCAAATGCCAAATTAGGCCTCAAATTGAAAGTATAATTTTTTTTGTGTAAAACTAGAACAAACTGATTATAGATCTGAGAAGTACATGAAAAATTATGCACTTTCAAAAAAATTCACCCAAAAATGTTACAATATGAGCCCAAACGGAGCCCTCGAAGTTCCCAAAATGAGAATGACTTAGCAACATGTGTGAAAATCTACAATTTCTGGAAAAAACTAGGTATTAAAATCAATATTTGTCTGCACCACTATGAAGCCTATGAAATTCTACCCCAAATAAAAAAAATGATTTAAAAAGGAGCAAAAATGATTGAGAAACAGGTCTACAAAGTTTAAGTGCCAAAATGAAAATGAAGTTGGAGCAGGGAGTTGGTTGGGGATGAATTTGTTGATGTCATTGATGACACAATGCCATCGTCAGTAGTTGTCTCATAGAATATTTCTCTAATTCACAGAATATTCCTCGTTGATCTCAAAACCACTATTTGTTTTCAGCAAAACCACGCTGGATTTAAAAATCGTTGGGTTGATGTCCAAAAAAGCAATGTTGTAGGGTGAAGGTGCTTTGTCAGGTTTGAAAGCAATTTCGTGACAAGGATATTCTTTTCTACAATCGAAATATTCTTCCATGGGTTGTTAATGTGCCGTCGGGGGTGGATCCGTCTAGGGAACTGCCCTGGTGGTGGGCTTTAAGTTGCTAGTCTATCAGAGATTTCCCACCGTTAGTATTTGTTACTACTGGGGGTTTGATCCATTGGTCAATACAAGTACACGGGCTACCCCTGTTAGTGCTATGTACTCTGTGCTAGGAGGTTTGCAGTACCCTGTTGACAGCAAGAAATTTTTGTTCATTTTTTAGATTTTGAAAATAAAATAAAAAATAGAATATATATTTTTTACTTGATGGATAAAGCATCGTAGAGATTCCTTGATGCCTGTAAATTTTGCCTGCGCAAGAGAATATTCTGTGACATACTCCTGTGATTCATACGATCGAGGAGTGCAAAATTTTGCTTGATGGCTTGGGGCAAGTGTCTGATTTTGATGAATTGATAGTCAATCCTTAGGTTCTTGGGCCTTCTAGATGTGATGGCAAGGTCAAATTTGACCCAAAATGCTCTAAAAATGCAGCTACCTCTCAGATCTGGTAACCACCTTCCAACTTCAAACCCTTGTAGATCTTGCCTTCATTGTCCAATTTGGACAAATCAAAAGGCTTAACCAAATTTCTTGGACACCCTAGACTCAATGGTGAGCTCATATTTGCTCCAACATGCTCCAAAATGAACCTGTAATACAATACCACAATGAGGAAATTGTCCCAAATATGGTATTTCTATCAAGTTTTTTTTATTCTCTAGGTCATCATATGATGCAAGAGAAGAACATACTCAATTTTTCAAAATCCATTATGATTTGCATCCTAGATCTCTAAAAAGAAGACTAACATAAAGCAATCCTACTAGCTTTGATACCATGTAAGAGTTGGCTATGTAGGTAGCCACCCAAGATCTAGGAGCTTCGATGAAAGCACAAGAGAGACCCAAAATGAGAGAATGATTCTTTTCTATCAAAGGATGCAAATACAAAATGTACATGATATGAAATCACAATGAGAAGCCCTTAGTTATATAGCCCAAGGTGAAACATAGGACAACATAGGATTATAACAAGTGTCTTAATCATATGTCATGAGACACAAAGTGATAAGTATCATAAGTGTAACCTAAGTATGCCCTAAGTAAACTTCACTAGACAAGTGTAAATAAGACCTAATGTGGAACCAGTTAGGTAATGTACCCTGTTCACACCAATAATTAGAATAAGTGAGGGGATGTCAGATTGCTTTAGAAGTGACATTAGCATGAAGAAGGGTTGCCTACTCTCTCCCACTTTATTTGGGGTTATACATTGATAAACTAGAAGAGTGGATAAACAAAGTTGGTGGTGGGGTGTATAACTTGCTAGTCATGTAATAAAATTGCTCTTATATGCTGATGATCTCATCCTATTTGTAAAAATTTCAATAGCTCGAGAGAACACTTGAGTTCTTTAGATCTGAACATTGTCAGTACCGAAGTCGTGATCTTTACATTATAGAGAAAAAGAAATAAATAACTTCCTTTTTGAAGGTAGCCCATTGGAAATAGTGGAATAATGCAAATACCTCAAGTTTGATTTTCACAACAGGCTTCATTGGGAGACGTGTATAGGGCAAAAAGAATACAAGGAGGATAGAAAGCATTATACTCACTACATAATAGATGTAGTAATGTGGAGCTATGGGATTGGAAATCCAAGAAAATCCTATTAAGTTTACTTGTCATCCTTGAGGTCTTTTATGAATGTGAAGTTTAGGGCAACAATATATCAGATCAAAAGTGGAGGTAGGTTCTAAAGAATCCAAAAGTACTTAATTATAAATAGCCTCTAAATCAAAACTTTAATTTTGTATAAGATTCTTCTAGTTGAAATGGGTACTTTCCTATTAGAAGCATTGGCAATGGCTTGATTTTAAGTGGCTTTAAAAAGGCTCAAAATATGGAGAACTATTGTTGGCCTAGAGCGGTTATCGAGGAAGAACTAAGTAGAAGGAAGAACACGTGGATAAAACAAAATGCCACATGGATGGATAAATGGGACATTAATATGCAAGAATGCCCAGACACCAATGAGGAGATAAAAATGTATGTAAGTGAACATTTCAGGACTACCATGTGGGCAAATCAAAATGGTTGGAAGAAAACCTACCATATCAAAGAGTTCAACCCTATGTGGGACTATGAGGAAAAAGTTTACATACGAGCAAGAATTATATGGAAAACAAAAATGTTGATAGCCTAGTTAAGGACTAGTTTGCACCATATTAGATGTAAGATCGATAGGTGGAAAATACCTAAGGAGGAATGAGAAATAAGAGCTTGCTTATTTTGCAACAAGGGGGTGGTCAAGATGGAGTAGCACTACATAATGGAATGCTTGGTTTATAGCGACGTCTGCATATAGTATGAGGACAACTTGAGTGTACACAATCCGAACACCTTGTTTAGTGAGGCGACGTTGGACACAATGGTAAGATTTTTTTATCAAGATCCATAGTAAAATATTCGACATTAAAACATGCTTAAAATTTGCTTAAGGCTTTCATAGATCCCTTGTTTTCCCAAATTAAATTTATATTTCATTCCTTTGTTACTACTCTTAATCCCTAAGACTATCTGATGTCATGGATATTATTAAAATCTTCCATCCATTCATTCATTCATTCGCTAAAGGCGGTTGGATTTCCTTCTTATATCACAAAAGAACTAGCAAATAGAACAAAGGAAAACCAAAAAGTGTATAAACAACAAGTGAGAACAAAAAAGAAGATTATACAAGAACCAAAAAAGAGTTGGTCTACTTGGGGAAACATGAATCAAAGAGATTTTGGAGGGAGCTCCATAAGGAAAAAACACATATAGAGAACATACTAGCAAGTCAATGATTAGAATACAAAAAATAGTTGTATGAATGTGAAAACAAAAAAGATGCACCCCTATAATCATTGCCAATGAAGAATTGTTCATGACGGAAGATATCATACAAGGGATTAAAAAGCTTGCAACACATAAAGCTCAATACATAAATAACCTTCAAGTAGAGCATCTAAAGTGGGGAGTTGAAATCCTAACACCTCAAATCAAAGAAAGTTTTCAAAATGGTTTCCCGATAAAGTGGATAACTAGCCTAACCATACCTTTGTTCAAAGGTGGAGATGTAAACAATTCCTCAAACTATTGAACTATCATGGTCAACCCTCTCTTTGCAAAGCTTTTTAGGAGTATGACAGAACACAAAATTAGCGGTTGGACAAAGAAATAGGGAAAGAGAGCAAAGGGACAAGCAGGTTTTGTATCCAAACATTCAATTATCAATCATTGTGTCATGCTTAGACACTTAGTTGAAAAGGTTTGGGACAAGAAATAAGATGTGTATTGTTGCTTTGTGGACTTCAAGAAAGCATTTGACACAATTCTTGGGAGCAAATTATGGCACATAATGGAGGAGCCAAGAGTGCAAACACATTACAAAGCAATAGTTCATAGATTGTACGAGCAAGTCAATGCTAAAATCAAAATGCAAGAAGGGTTGTCTAAAGTTTTTGGGAGTGACATAGGCATCAAATAGGGTTGCCCTCCATCTCTGACTCTATTTGGGCTATACATTGACAAGCTAGAAGATTGGATAAACAAATTTAGGGGGGAGGGAGTCCATTTGACCAACTATGTGGTCAAACTCTTGCTTTATGACGATGATCTAATCCTAATGGTGGAGACAACCCAAGGTTTGAGAGAGCACTCACAAGCTTTAGAGCTCTTTTGTAAAGATGGAGGATGTAAGTGAATATTGACAAAATTAAAATTACGTTATTCTCTCTGAAAAGGAAAAGGAAGCATTTTGACTTTCAGTTTGAAGGAAAATTTCTTGAAGTAGTGTCAAAATACAAGTATCCTGGCCTTGACTTTCACAACAAACTTCATTCCAAGACACATGTAGGACATAAATGACACAAGGAGGATGAAGAGCTCTCCATGCACTTCAAAACAAGTGCAATAATGTTGAGTTATGGGATTGGAAGGCTACTAGGGTCTTATTTGTTTACTTGTCACATCGGTGGTGTTATATGGCTACGAGGTATGGGCTAGTGGAATGTTGAGTTTCAAGTTGAGGCAAATAGAAAGGATCCAAAATCATCTAATCACTAGCAATTTCAGAATTAAGGCTTTAGTTCCCTATGAAATTATCTTTATAAAGACATGGGATTTCCCTTTAGAAGCAATTTCTATGACTGGGTTACTATGTTACTTGAAAAATATAGAAAACATAAAGATTATGATATTTTTATTTCAGGATTTAACTGTGTAGTTTTTGAGTCAAACACATGACCCAAAAACTGCGCAGTTAAACCCTGAAATAAAAATATCATAATTTGACATGCTGCGAAAAATATCTCCTACTTATCAAACATAAAGATTGACAGGTGCCCTAGGGTTGCAAGAGATGAAGAGTTGCCCAAAAAGAAGAAAACATGGATGAAACATAATCACAAATGGACGAATAGATGGGACATCAACCTAAATGAATACCCAAACCTTATTAAAGACATAAAAAACTATGTGAAAGAAAAGTTTAGAGCAATGATATGGAGGAAGAAAACAAGTAGAAAATGACAACATTATATTGTAGAGTTCAACTTGGCTTACGAGAATTGTGAAAAATCTTATGGAGGGAAAGAATCCTCATTGCTCAATTGAGGACTGACTCCCATAGGCTCAAATGTGAGACATGCAAATGGACGATACCCAAAGAAGAATGTGAAGAAAGGGTTTGTATCTTTTGCACCACAGGGGTGGTAGAAACAAATGAACATTTCATCTTTGAATATCCAAGATACAAGAACATCATGAAAAGATTAGAGCAATTATATGGAGGAAGACAACACGTAGAAAATGACAACATTATATTGTAGAGTTCAACTTGGCTTAGGAGCATTGTGAAAAAGCTTATGGAGGGAAAGAATCCTCATTGCTTAATTGAGGACTAACTCCCATAGGCTCAAATGTGAGACATACAAATGGACGATACCCAAAGAAGAATGTGAAGAAAGGGTTTGTATTTTTTACACCATAGGGGTAGTAGAAACAAATGAACATTTCATCTTTGAATATCCAAGATATAAGAACATCATGAAAATATTAGAGCAATGATATGGAGGAAGAAAATAAATAGAAAATGACATTATATTGTAGAGTTCAACTTGGCTTACGAGCATTGTGAAAAAGCTTATGGAGGGAAAGAATACTCATTGCTCAATTGAGGACTAACTCCCATAGGCTCAAACGTGAGACATGCAAATGGACGATTCCCAAAGAAGAATGTGAAGAAAGGGTTTGTATTTTTGCACCAAGGAGTAATAGAAACAAATGAACATTTCATCTTTGAATATCTACCAAATATGAGGAAACATTAAAAATCAGCTCCATCTAAAATTATTCCAAAAAAAACAAATTAAAAGATGTAAGAGAATTGTTAATCCAAACCAACAAGAGGAAGAGCAGCCTACCAAAAGAAACCACATATCACATGAATCTTTTAGTGGTTGTAGTAACTGGTGCAATTGGTGGTCCCATATACCATTTTGTTCTCATGCAGTAATTAAAATCCTTTCATTTCATATCATTTTCCAAGAAACAACGCCATTTGCACGTCGTCCATACAAACTAAGCATCTGGGTAACGCGTGTGGTCAATCAAACCAACCGGGAAATGACTGCGTAAATATAAAAAACACGAGCTTCCGTGGGAGAGGCAGAGTGAGAAAAAGAGTGGAAAGAGATGAGGAAGGGCAGTTTTGTTATTTAATCATAATCCTTGCATTCATTTCGTGTGGGAGGCGGAAGAAGAAGAGGAGAAAAGAAAGCCCAAATCAGGTTAGGTGCCTTGGAGAGATCCTGCTCTTGCATACTATTTTTTCATCATTTTTCCACTTTCAATTGTAGGTGTTTGGTGTTTTGATTTGTTTTAGGGATCTTTACAATATGGAATTTGCCCTCTCTTTTATTATCGTTTATTTGTTTTGGCCTGTTTTGTGGGCGATCATTGTCCTCCCTAAATGCCCACTTTATGATTCAACCCACGGAAGTGAAAATGCTCCTTTGGGTCCGATCGATCTTTAAATTAACATGCCTTGAAACCATTTATTTCTGGTGTATGCAAGGCCTGGTTCGCGAGTTCGAACTCGAAGGCTAAACGAATTAAACAATACTTAGAAGGTAAAGCCCAAAATTCTCCTCAAAAAACGGGTTTCATATGCTCAGGGGACGTTTCCACTGGGCTGTGATATTAAACATGACTTTTACCTTTTCAGAGCAACCATGGATTCTGATGACAGCCCTATTTTTAAGACTTAATCTTATTATGCTAATTTTTCCATAATGTTTCAAGGGCATTTATGGCAATGGTACTGGTAATGGGGGTTCTCCTAACAGCACGATTTAGGTTCAAATCTACCCACTGTAATAAGGTGTATGGCATACATGTGACAATATTATAGTGTGACAATTATGAGGTACCGATGTTTTTTTTATCATTGAAGGGATCTTGGTGACTTACTGATTTCAGAAACCTTACAAAATGAGCATGTTCCAAGCATCCCAAGTATTGGATTTGGGATTCGAACTTGGGTATCATTTGTACAAATTATACCCAGGTTTACAAATCTTAATCTTAATAATGTGGTCCAAACTTGCCTCATGATGGAGGAGCATCCTGCTGGTGGTGCAATCTTGCATGAGCGAAAAAGAAGACGGTGTTTTGCAGGGACAAGAAGCGAATAAATTGAGTCCTCTTTGATAAAAGTCATGTTGAGCATGAATGAAGGCGAATAATCATCATATGGAATGCAAAGAGTCGTCAAATGGAAATGAAGAGCCATCATATGGAAGCAAAGAGACGAATACAACGAGTCAGCCCGAATGAGAAGAGACAAGAGATAAAGTGTTGGAAAACCAATCTTTAAATTGGTTTTTCAGTAATGAGATTAGAGGGGGGACTATTGAAGGAAAAAGAGCAGGGGGACTCTTGAGAAGAAAAATGAGGGGTTTCTTTTCAGCAGAGTGAGATTCTTAGAGAAAGAGGGAAAATTGAGTTCAGATCTTGTAAAGAGAAATTAAGTGAATGACTACAAGTTTTGAAGGCTTGTCATAAATTTTTCAATCTATGTTGTTGCTCACGGTTTCTTTGTGTTTTTAAAATCTAAATTAAAACTTTAGAATTTTGTCTTTATAGTGCCTAAGGGATATGCTTATTAAACATAGGTTTTTTGCTACAAGGACAAGACCGCCATGACTTTGGCTCCCTATCCTTGACTGCATCAAGTGGTATTAGAGCTTGTTTGAATCCAATTTGTGAGAGAATATCCATCTTATGTAGGATTGTAGTCAAATGGATTGTAATAGTAGGTTTTGATTGTTGAGATTGTAATAGTAGGCTTTGATTGTTAAGAGTGTCAACATACCCCCCAAAAGTGCATCATTTGATATTAGAGCAGGAGTATCTTACAGGTGTGATTGGAAGAGTGAAAAAAACATCTTCCAACAAGAGAGTGTTGAATAGAATGTACACAAAAAGAGGAAGCATCATCCATTGAGTGAATAGTGGGTAGATGGTGTTTAGAGTGTTCTCCATCTTTTGTAGGTGGGTAGAGAACAAAGATTTGAAATATTGGTCTGATATCAAGAAATGGTTTATGCAAAGTTGGAGCAGAAAGTTTGAGTTTTCAATGTCAGTCAATGATTCAAAATTGGATTGGATGTTCAGGTTGGGTTGTTTCTACAGTCAGACACATGTTGCAAGTGCACTTGCAATAGAGAGAAGATTACCTTGAAGTGACTCTATGAGCATTTTGTATTGCTACAAGATCACTTGCAGCAAAGGAAAATCTCTTCAAGAGTGCTGCAGTTTCAAAAACTGCTAGAGGTTAGTTAGCAACATGCTGCAGGTCACTGGAAAACAATCTTCTGTTGAGGTCATTTTGTTTGACGATCTATATTGCTTTTAGCAATATTTTGAATGTTAGAAATGTGGACAGCGAGTAGGTGTCTTGACTTTGGGTCTGATGGCATCTTGGTAGTGGTTCAAAGCATCACCATGGAGTCTTGGAGTCATTTATTCATACACGTGTTTGTTGTAAGCCGTTTTTGGCCAATTCAAATATGCTGCAGGAAGGTTAAGGCAAGATGATTTTGGAGAGACGATTTTCTCTCTTATTGGCTGCCAGTTGACTTTGCTTTGGCTGTCAGTTAGCTTGTCCTGTGTCGTAGTGATAGTTAGGTTAGCATTCACTTGCTTGTGGTGGGATGTTTTTCTTCATAGAGCTGTGACCATTTGCATTCTTTATGGCGGGTGACACTACAAATTCCTTGTTGGCAGTCGTCAGGGTTGAGAGGATGGTTGTTTGGGTGGCAATGTGGTTGAGTGGGCGGTTGGACAATTGCAAATGTGCAACCATTCCCATCCAATGCAACCGACCATCTTCCCCCTTGTGTTCTGCAACCAGAGACGGAATAAAAGACAAACATTGAGTCATTTTGAAGGTTCAATTGGCATAGGTAGGGATTCTAATTGCAATTTTGTTGATAAAGAGGTGGTGTATCATAGTTCTTGTAATAGCAGGAGCAGAGTGGAGAATAGGGAATGCTGTAAATTTGTTGTACAACTCCAAAAACCATTTGAAAAAGACATTTTACTCCATGCATTGACACTGGATAGTGATGGGATGTTGTTAGCATTACCTTCTTGGAATTTTTCAGTCTCTTGAGTTTTGTCTAGATGAGATCTTGTGTCATGTGTTTTGTTTCATGCATGTTTGTGATCTGTTTAATTGTTTTTCCTTCTTGTTTTATGAATTTCCATATTGCTTCAAGTAGATTAAAACAATAGACTAGGTTGCTTAGAGTTGTAGTGAAGGAGTTAACTTAAGAATCCATAATTGATGCACCATTAAGGTTATCAATTGGTGGTTTATGGATCAAGTGGTATTCAGGCTATAAGTTCTTGGTTGTTGAGTAGGGTTTCTGGATAATTTATGCCATCTATAAGGTCAAGTGGTAGCGATAGCCTAGTTCCTTACGGAAATGAAATTGGAATAAGGCAGTGGAATAGTGTTGTAAGCGCAATGGCTAGAGAAGGAGAGGAGGAAGGCAAGATCTGTTTTAGAAGACTTGAAGAAGAAGTGGCTAGGAACTCCAATTCATTGGGGAAGATAGACTGTGTTGAAAGCTTCATGCAAGCCTTGGCTAAGAAAATGGGAATGCTTAAAACATGAGGAAGAAGAAGAACCGGTGAAAATTGAGCCAGAACAAGGAGAGTTGTCCACATGGAGTGTATTTAAGGCTAAAGCTAGAATTGACATGCAACCGTATGATAGAGAGATCAGTGATGAGAAGTTGGATCAGTGGATATCCTAGATGGAGGTGTACTTTAGCATTCATCAGCTTACTCCCCACAAATAGATTCTTTTCTAGGCTCAAATTATTAGGTCATGCTCTCACATGGTATGAGAGCTATGCATTATCCCTTGAATGTGGAAAAGTTGCTCCTGTTTTAAAGTGAAAAGACTTCAAGAAATTTCTAAAAAAGCACTTTAATCCCATTTGTTTTCACAATACCTATGGCAAGGAACTACATGCATTGGTTTTCACAGTGAAGTGGAAATATTACCTTATTGGGGAAGGAGACAGTGGTGCACACCAACAATAAGCCCTTGCAATACTTGCAAGCACAAACAAAATTGCAGCAGTCCAAGCATTACAAATGGATGGGATTCCTTTAGTAGTTCCATCTTGTGGTCAAGTATAAGTGTGGTGTGATGAATAAGGTGGTTGATATCCTATCCAAACCACCTCTTTTGTCTGCAGTAAGTAGCTTGTCCAAGCTGGAGCCTTTTTTTGATGAAGTGTATGTAGAAGATTATGAGCAAGATGCAGATTTCAGCAAGGTATATCAGACTGTATGCAGCAAGAAACATGCTAAGTTTGAGTCTCATCAAGGCTATTACCTTCAAGAAAGACTTCCATATAAAGTGGGTAAAGCTTGTGTGCCAAAAGAGCAAAGGGTTTTGTTGATGTTGGAGGCATACACATTGCATGTAGCTGGACATTTTTGGTGTCAACAAGATTTTAAGTAATCTGAAACATTATGTTTATTGGCCATGTTTACAAGCTGATGTTGCATGTAATGTCCCCTTTTTTGGAGTGATCACGGGAGAAGACCTGAGCAGCAATTTTCGACACTTCATGATTTTTGGAAGGCAATTGGAGTACATAGGATGACTTGTCATAATTTTCTGATATTCTTAATGTATTTGTTTCATACGAATTAATTATCCTTTACATGGAGCGAACCATTTCGAGATAATGAAGAGTGTGGAAATTGGTCTTTATAAAGGGCAGCTTGGTGTAAGGCATGTTTCATTCCTTTTGGTTTTATGCTTCGCCCTTGGAGGAGAGAGTTTCGCAATCCATAACATGCTAGTGGTCTCATGTGAGTGCCATTGTAAGAAGAAACTAAGGGATAAAAAAGAATATCTTGTGTTGGGTCGGCCTAGGAGGAGAAGAAGGAAGTAAAACACATCTTCAAATTGTTTGAGCGCCTCTCTTTAAGTTGGTCAAGACAGAAACCAAGGTGAGTCGGCCCAAATTGAAGGCAGGTCGGTCAAGTCTACTTGAGCGCTAATCTTTCCTTGAGGAGGGTCAGCCTTCTTTGAAGGAAAACTAATAAAATAAAGGTAATTAAGGGTGGTCGGCCAGCATGGAGAAAAAAGGTGGAAATATGTAAAAATACAAGTTGTGTTGTGGCATTTCAAATCATCAATCAACTTGTCATTTAATTCCTTTTGGACTGCATTTTAGAGCAGCTTATTCCAAGGACGAAAACCCTTGAGAATAAAGGGTGGGTTGGATGAAAACCCAACCTCATCTTGAGAAGACTTCATAACGGAGGTCTACTTGTACTTCATTGAAGAATTTCGAGTTTGGAGCAGAAATTGAACATCATTAGGAGCAGCATTCCGATATCTTTTGGAGCAGACCTTGGAACAGCAGATTTGTGGTTTTGAACATCACTTGATTGAGGGTTTTAACCCTAGATGGGAGCGCCTCATCTTAGGAGAAGGGCGAATTGTATTGAAGAAGGAATTTGGGCTTTTTGAGGAGTTCTAGGGTTTGATTTTGCATCAGATCGGAGCAGACCTGTTCGCCATCTTGGAGCAGCCTTAGATCATCATCATTGAGCAGAATTCTATCATCTTTGGAGCAGCATTTGGAGTAGACTTGTGCGCCATCAATTGAAGGAGATTGTTAGGTTGTTTTCATCATTTGGAGCAGCAAAACCCTAGCCGATTTGTAGCAGACCTGAGCACACCTTTGGGGATTACTTTTTATTGTGTTTTGATGATTGAAGACCTAGGGTTTCAAGCCCTAGTCGGAGCGCAGCCTTTTGGAGATCTTTCCCATCGTTTTTTCTAAGGTCTATTTGCTATTGTCTTGGTTTGTATCAGCCTATTTCAAGGTCTGATTTGTAACAGCAGAGATGTGATTGGAGTTTGGTATGATTGGTCTATGCTTTGGATGTGATTTCATTTTCAGAACTTTCAGTTGTGACAGCAGAGTTACATCAGACTTTGATATTGATTTGATTGCCCTAAAATGTGTATTTCATGGTGTAATTCATGGGAGATGTGAGTTGTAATATTTAGTTTCATTTGCCATCATGTTATGCTATGTTTGGATGCATTTTTATGTGTTATAATTGCAAGCTTAAGTGCAGAAAACGAAATCAGAAATCAGGGTCTTTTTGGCAGAAATCTAAGTTACAGAAATTATGGCAGACTTTCAGGTGGAAGAAATCAGAAATTCTGAGCAACTTTCAATTGGAAAGCTTGGGGATCCAAATTAGGCGAAAATATCTCATTTGGGGATATTACAATGGTATCAGAGCTATGATTTTGCTAGCTTGGAGGGTAACCATGTTGGATCAGCCATGTGAAGTTATGAGTTTGTTTGATGTCCCTAGCATTTCTTAATCACCTTTACATCATGTTGGCATGGAATCAAATTGTGGTTTGGATGTTTTTGAGATGGATAATGCTCATACATTTGAGGGCAATTCAGAAATATTGTTATGTAGTGGACAAAGAGATGTTGCTAAGGTTGATTTGACATGTCAAGAGTTGAAGGATCCCTTGGTGGACAAGGAGGTCATAGTTGTTTCAGCTATTGTGGAAGATCATGATGTAGAAGATTCTACCTACTACTTTGATGGAGATCCTTGGATCGAGCATGATGATGACTTAGCACATGGGTGTAATGGAGAAGATGTCAAGGAAGAAATTGATTTGGAAAGGCATGATCATGATATGTTGCATGAAGACCTCGGGTCTCATAAGTCACATCACTTGGAAGGACAATTGAAGACAAATGAAGGTAAGAATGTGGCAGCCCTAACTCATTTTGACCATGTTCATAAACTGATGACAGGTTTGTGTTGGAAAGCTATAGAGAGGCATGAATACTTTGAAGAAGATCTATATCTTGCCAGTTTTCAAGAGCTCCAAGAGGCCTTGGCTATGGGGAAGTCAAACTACTTGCATCTACTTGCGGATAGAGATCATCTCTTAAAAATTGATGCGATATATGCTAATGCTTTGAGAAGGGAGGAAGATGAAGCGGATAAGCTCATCTTTGAGCTTAAGGACACTATGGATTCTTTGAAGAGCACTCAAGAGGCCCTTCAAGAATCAAAAGATCATATAGAGAAGCTTCGTTGGGAGTTGAGCATGGCACATTCCTCATCACACCCAACAAAATTTTTGACTTATATGGTAGCTACATCCGAGGAAGAACAATGCAACATGAAGAATGGACACATGGATGAAGAAATTGATGGAATACATGAAGACATAGCTTGCAGGCATGGGATAGAAGTTATGGCACATGACATACTTGATTCTCCATTGGAGACTTCCCTTGGACCTGCACTAATTGATGAGCACTCATTCATGGAAGGAGAAGAGGTTAAGGATTACAAAGATATCACACTAGGGCATGAGGTAAGGACTGATTTTTTGATGCATAACAGCAGTCCCTTATCTTCACATTATCATGACATGACAGCCAAGAGGATCAACATTGAGGCATGCCATCTTCTTTGGGAGGCTCATGTTGGAGCGGCACTTCTTGGAGAGCATGCAACAATGAAGGAGGAGAAGTTTGAGGTGGTTGAAGACACTATAAAAAGGTATGACAACAGTTCTATTTTTTGATTTGGAGCAACAGTCTTTCACTTTTGTGGGACATCCTGATTTTTGCCTAAAATCACATATATTTTAGAAAAATAATGATTTAAGTCTAGAGGGGTTCCATCCAAGGGGGTTTGATTGAAGGGGGTTAGATCAAACCCTCTTATATCAAACCCCCTTGGATAGAATCCCCCTAGACTTAAATCAAACCAATGATAGAGTCTCCTCTGCACTTGTCAAAATACTGACAAAAAAATAGTTTTGCTTCACCTTTTGGAGGATCAAATGAAGTCATTTTGAAATGTCATTTTGTAGGTATGTAGCCCTTAGTATTAGCTTTACAAAAATTATAATATGTATTATGTTTTCTCTAATATTATATTTTAAATTTTTTTTTATAATAAATGTAGGTCCATTATGAGAAAACAATGACCTCTATTCAAGATACTAGGAAAAATAACAAACATTGTTAGAGAAATTACAAAAAATGCACTATTCTCCACTTAGATGTCCTTATTTAAATGAAAAAAGAGAAAAATATTTTTTATAAATATTCTAAGAAAAAATGTGATAGAATAATATAGGTCTAAAATTTTTGTTTTTGATTAGTTCAGCAGGAAAAAAGGGTCCTGAACCCTATACAAAGCACAGCCCCCGGGGCAAAAAGGCCTCAAACGTGCCAGAAACAATACATTAATAGCACAGAAACGACAAACAAAAAATGAGACTAATCAAAAACACAAAAATCAGTAGAACCACTAAGGACTATCAGCCGTCCCATACTTGGCCAAGAAATTGACCATATCCTTATAATCACCAAGGCTATCCACCCCCACATCTTTGACCATGTCGTCGATGTCCTTAACAACAACAAACATCGAAGCCACGCGGTGAAGAGCCTTTGCAGCAAACTCTGTCATGATCTTCCACTTCTTCTGCATCTTGTCCATCTTAGCCTTGAGCATCACCAGCTCATCAGCAGTCTTGACACACAACGAGCAGCTTCCCTTCTTTTGGTCCTGGGCTTCCTCAGCAACCTTCTCCATCTCCTTCGAGCTAGGCTTGTTCAGTTCGGCAAAGTGGCTCGCTCCATCTTCGTGCACGAATTCAGTGGGTGTTTCCTCTTCTCTCTCCCTAATGGTGTCCTCAACAAATTCAAAATCTTTAGAAATTTCCATGCCCCGGGGATTAGAGGACGAGATTCCAGCAATACGATTGGACCTGCGCACTCCATGAACATCATGCTTACCAGCACCACCCCCATCACCACTCCCTGCTTGCTTAGGTCCCGAATCCAAATTAGTGACTTTCATAGGCTCCTCAACCATATCAAAGTCCTCCTTCCTGGTTTTAGCTTTCTTAGACTGCACATTGCCCTTGTCTTCCATAGCCTTCTGGTCCCTTTTAACAGACACCTCCGTATCCTTCTCAATCTCCCGGTTAGGGGTCTCAAGTTTACCACTAGCTTTCTTAGGAGACTTAGTCTTGGAATCAAGAGTAGGGGTCCCAACAGGGGTACTACATTCTTCAATTCTGGGACCCCCCTTCAGGTTTTTAGGGGAGATTTTGGGGGTCTCGATGGTTTTATTGGCTTTACCTTTAGCAACAAGAGACAACGCTGACGGGGTATTCTCAATCAAGCTAACCTTAATTTGTTTCGGGGGGCACAAGGCCAAATGAAAGTGGTATAACCTCAGGATGAGGCCTTGGTGAATGGGGATGAGAGGGTAGTTAGGGTTTTTAGCATGAATTTCCTTGGCCGACTTAATAGAGTTCTCCAGAGAAGACAACAGGAAAAGGGGAAACTAATCTCCATCCTATTCCTAAAGTGATTAAGCAACGCAAAGTGATAATGGTAGAATACCTTAAATTTGCCCTCCAGAGTGAAGTATTTCATGATCATTAGGCAAACTTGTCCTCATGGCGCCGACAACTTTTCCCTTTCAAATTTCCCATGGAGTTTCACAACAACCTCACCTTCATGGAAGAAAATCCCCATATTTTCAGGGTCCGGCACCTTGCTACGATGATAGTGTTTTTTGCCTTTGGTGGGGACTCCCGTGGCTTGCCCTATCACCTCTTCAGAGACTTCGAAACCAATGACCCTCACGCGGACTTGCTTGGAATCCTCATCCCATGATTCTGCAAATTGGCATGACCAATTCTCGTTGTGACCAATCATCGCATCAAGGAATGGAGCCACATCCCCCTCTTGTATAATATGCCAAATTGTAGGGTCTTGTCGAAATTCCTTGAAAGAGGTCGGCTCAATCTTAACAATGTTACCACCCATCTTCAAGTCTAGTAAACTACGCAGCCAGAGAGAAAGGAAATGTTTAAGGTACAGAATGTTGGAATGCTTAGCATGATACTCAAAGGAGTAAATAAGCCCTTTCGTGCACATCCATCTAATCAAAGGCCACGGGAATCCTGAAATAATAACATCATAATAATTCTGGAGGTTTGCAATGCCTTCCTCACCCTAGTTTTCTCCCTCGGGAAAGACTTGCGCCCGCCACCTCGTGCAAAAATGAAAATTAGTGGAGACGGGGATTGAAGGGAAATAATTACTCTCGAGCCATCCTATCCATTGATTGTCCCGCCCTCCTGTCATATGCTACCTCAGCGTTTTTTCGGCCCAGCGTGTCATCTCATCAACTCGCCCGCCCGTCACGTGCCTCCTTAGCGTCTTTTCGAGCCAGCGTGTCAACCAATCAGCCAGCCACCCAGTGCCTTGCCACCTCAGCTTACCGACAAGCCAACATGTCCTCCAAACCTTCCTCTCATCTTTCGCATGCCACCTTGGCATCTTTATAGGTCTCCTAGTCAGCTCCTTTCACATCTTTTCCTTACACCTGCTCCGAAAAGTTTGAAAAGTACTGACTCTTTTCCTGCTGCTCTGAGTTTGAAACCCAACAACTCCAAGCTCGTTTGAAGACTTATTGCCCTTCAAGGTAAAATAGCCACCTCCACACAACCAGAGTATGTAAATGGTGAAGAGCTTGTAACACCTAATCTGTGTACCTGCTTCCATCTTGCTTAATGAGAGTTTGAATCCCGCTAGGCACCCTGGACAAAAGCCTCCAACACCGCCAACCATTGTTGTTACTACGCAGTTTCGCCATAGCGTCTGCCACAACATTACCCTCCCTATAGATATGAGAAACCTTGTACTCTTCTATGGCATCGAGAAGCAATTAGATATCACCTATAATGTCCGCCAAATTCCAACCTATACCCGCTGAACCGAGAGCAGCATTCACAACTAACTGCGAATCCTCTTCCACATGAAGATGTTGAATGTTCAAGGAGATGGCTAGTTTGATACCCCACAACATGGCTAAAGCTTCGGCCTCATTGTTGCTTTTAATACCAATTCCCCCAGTGTAAGCAACCACAAACATTCTCGAATCAGATTTTATTATGCCTCCTCCACTAGCAACCCCCGGGTTCCCTTTAGCTGCCCCATCAAAATTGAGCTTGAACCAGCCTTTTTGAGGCAAGGTCCAGTTAGTTTTAGCTCTAACTATCTTTTTAGAATTGTCAATTTGGTAGATGTTTGGGCTAATAGTCCATTGTTTCAATAAACTCTGTTCTTCCTTTCCTGGAGGGTTCTCAACAACTTTGAATTTGCAGGAATTGATATTCTCCGCTAGCAATTTGGAGAAGGGCTGAAAAACCTCCAAGGGGGTTCTAAACTTTTCCTTGAAAACTAAAATTAATAATAAATAAAATATTTAATAAAAAACTACCAAAAAATATCCAGGCACTAGACATTGGAATCAATGATCTAATTCCAATAAATCATAGAATTTTTTTTTGTAGTGAAAGTTATGCATGACGAAATAATGCCACTGAATAAAAAATAATAGAAAAAATAAAAATTGGTTAAAGAACAAAAATAAAAAATGATAGAAATAATTATTTAAAAAAATAGTTTGAGTCTACATAAAAAAATCCACAACTCATTAGTTTACATCGTCCTTAAATTTTCGACCATTTGTTCCCTATAATTGACACAAATTGGAAAATGCTGAACATTGTTGATTTTGAGCATCCCACTGAGGCCAAAAAGTGGGACACAGTATTGTGGGAACACCCAACCTCATCTTAGAGATACCACCTAAAAAAGCCATTTGCTTGTTGTAGCACACCAAGCACAACAAGGTATCCATTAGAGGAAACAAGGCATTGATATGTGAAAATGGAGACAGACTTACATTAATTATTGATAACTATCTCTTCCTCTTTTGTAGCCTTTGCTTTGAGTGAAATTAAGGTTAGCGCGAGCAAAATCACATAAGGGATGGATGAAAGACTACTGAATTGAGAGATATTAAAGATATGATGTCTTTAAACCTTATTTGAACTTGACGCCTTTGGAGATATCCGTTCAAGTTTTGATTTTAATATTGGCCAAGAATCAACTTTAGAACTTAGTAAATTGTCTTCGACCATATCGAATGCAAAATTAGCCAGAATATCTGCTTCATTTATTTCCCTAAAAATGTGATGGAACGGAAAAACTATCTAATGAATCTAGAAGGGGCCATATTTGTTGGAGGAGATTGTTAATTTTCCAATTTTCCAATCTTGTGATTTTTCTTCTTTATTGCATCTACTATTATTAAGGAGTTGCCTTCAATTTCAACTTTCTTACAGTTGAAAACTTTGCAAATCTGAATAACAAGTGCTTGAATCTTTGCTTCATTATTGGTTTCGTCAATGAGTTTTTTAGAAGCTGCTCCAATAAGATTACTCACTTCATCTCTAATGATGCATCTAGCGCTAGAAGCACTAGGATTGCCTTTGGAGGCTCTGTCAAAATTCAACTTATACCACTCCTTGGGAGGGGGAATCCATTTAGCTTCTTTTCTAAATCTAGAGGTGTTAACCCTACCAACCTTATTAATGGGGGGAACTTTGAGACCATGCCAACTCTTAACCATCTCATTATCCCATAAAGAAAAGGATTTTCCTTTTTGAGATTGTGTAGCTGTTCTACTATTGATTACTTCTACCATTGCTGAATCCAATTTATTGAGAAAGGTAGAATCAAATAGTTATTTATCTTGAAATACTCTTCTATTTCATTCTTTCCAAATTTCCTAAATTAATATAGGACATATAATCCACATTCTTGAGAAGATGGAATGCTTTTTTAGAAGATGCCTAGATTGGAAGAGATTAACTATATCATTTGGTAAAGCACTCTTCCATTCTAGCCTAGCAAATAGCGACTGCCAACATTTTTGTGAGAATTGACAATTTAGAAGTAAGTGATTCATATTTTCTTCACTTTGTTTATAGAGCACACATCTAGAAGGCCCATTGTATCCAAACTTCTGAAGTTTGTCAGCAATAAGGTTTTCTTCTGAAGAACTGCCCATGAAAAGACCCCAACTTTGGGAAGACATAGTTTATTCCAGCAAAGATGAATAGGAATAGAGGTCTTTTGTTCAATGGATTCTTCCACGATGAGTCCAATCTTGGCTGAATATTCACCATTTTTTGAACAATTCCATCTAATTAAGTCCTGATCATTGAATAAGAATATCTTCCTTTTCTTTAGAATTTCTTGAAGAGCTGATACTTGGTGTTCTTGAATACCACCCAGTGGCTTCCAATCCCAACAACTGATTCCTTGGAAGACGTTGGGAATTACATAATCTGCTACTTTCTTCCCCATGCTTTAATAAGAGATTGCGTTGTAATACCAAAATCCTGAATAGAGTCTATTGATTCGAACACATTCCAAGAATCTTCCCAAAAGTTTGCACTTTTTCCATTTTTGATTTTCCAGGTTAGATGATTAGTTATAATTGATCTACTTGATAAAAGGAAGTTCCATGTGCTTGATCCTTTTGGGGATTAGAAACAGTCAAAATTCGGGTAGGATTTGAAGAATCAAGATATTTATTTTGTAAAATTTTAACCCACTTTAGTTCAGGCTTTTAGAAAATTTTACATATCAGTTTTGCTCCCAATGCTTTGTTTTGGATAATCTGATTTCTAAGACCAACATTCCTTGTTGATTTTGGTTTGCAGATAAAATTCCAATCTATAAGAGGAATCTTTCTATTCTTTGAAGATCCTTACCAGAAAAAATTCTTCATTCTCTGTTCAAATTTGTGGCTTGTTTTCAAAGGAATTTTTAAGCATGACACTAAATATATAGGGATTGCTGAGACAACAACTTTTAACATAAGAATTCTGCCAGCCCAGGACAACCATCTCCCTTTCCATGAAGCCACTTTTCTATCACATTTTTCTATCAAAGGATCCCACAATTTTGCAGAACAATATCCTTTGAATAAAGGAATGCCAAGATATTTGCTAGGAAGATTTCTTATTTTGAATTCCAATCTATTTCTTATATCTTTCTAAATCTTAGAGTCTGTATGGAAGAAAAATATTTCTGATTTCTGAAGTATTGACCTCTTGACCAGATGCTTTCATATAGTTATGTAGGGTATCCTTAATAATTTTTGCTTCTCTAATTTTGGACAAGCCAAAAAGTAATGTGTCATCAACAAATTGTTGGTGGGTAAGAGGGTTAACTTCCTTTGTAATGGAAATGCCTTCCTTTTTGCCCCTATTATATTATGCTTGAATGGATCTTCCCAATGCATCTACCATAAAAATGAATAGAAAGTGAGAGATTGGATCCCCCCGTTGCAAGCCTCTAAAAGCACTGAAAAAACCTTGTGGGCTGCCATTAATCAAAATTGAATATCTCGAGCTAGCAATGAAGCTAAATATTCAATCCAACCACTTTATACAAAACCCAAAATTTTTCAATGTTCTCATAAAAAATCTCCAATCTACAGTGTCATATGCTTTTTTATTATCTAGCTTCAGGATCATATTGCTTCTTTTTGTGTAATTTATAGAATGAATCACTTCTTGTGTTGTAATTGCCCCGTCTAATATTGATCAACCCATAACAAAACCACTTTGCTCTTCTGCTATAATTTTTGGAAGAACCAATTTTAATTTGTTGGCAAGAGCCTTTGAAAGGATTTTGTAAACTATCTTGCAAAGAGAAATAGGACAGAAGTCTTCAAAGATGGAATAGACCTCCTTAAGAATGAGAGCTATGAATGTATTATTTAGATCCTTCAAAAGAGCGCCCTTTTTCCTAAATTCCTCAGCTGCTAACCATATATCTTTATCCACTATGTGCCAGCACTTATGAATAAAACCAGTAGGAAAGCCATTTGGGCTAGGAGCTTTATCCAGATGTAATTGAGTTGCAGCAATTTTGATTTCTTCCTCTGAAAAAGGCCTCATTAAAAAGTTGTTTTGCTCTTCTCCAATCAAAACAAGAATGTTTGCTAGGATTTTTTTTTGATGCTTCAAATCTGATCCTTCAAAGTTGTTTAAAAGTTTCTGATAATAATTCATAGTCTCTTCACCAATTTTCTTACCATCAAAGTTGCATGGACACAGATATGGTATCGGATACGGATACGGATACGGCTATTTTTCACGACCCCCTAATATGGATGCAGCTGGATACGGCTCTCTTTCTCTCTTTCTATATATATAAAATAATATAATAATATTACTATATATAATTAATAATATAATAATTTAATTCTCATACAGTAATATAATAATTAATAGAATAATATACTAATAATTTAATAATTAATTAGAATACAGTAACGATTAATATAAGAATTAATAATATAATATACTATAAGAATTTTAATTTGATCTTATTATAATATAATAATATCATAACTTAGCACTTGCACCCGTATGACGTTCAAGGAATACGCTGATAGGAACAACCGACGAGTTTAGAAATTTTTTCGGTGAGTTTTTTTTTTTTTTTTACGGCGTGAGACAATTTCCTGAGCACTATAATGCTATTCACGCCAGTTTAATGCTTATCATATGTGAGCATTATAGTGCTCAGGAATTTGTCTCACGCCGTAAAAAAAATTCACGCTGGGAAATTTTCTAAACTTGTCGGTTGTTCCTATAAATGTTAATGCTCCATTACGCAGACGGACTGTATTAAAAACTCGATTAAAATTTAAATGATTAAAATTTAAACGTTTTAGGTTTTTCTTCTTTGATTTTTTTAAAAATACGACACCCTCTTATCATATGCTGAATCTAGGCGTATTCAGCATAGGTCTATATTTGCCCTAATCCTGTGTACGGACGGATATGGTATTTGAGGTGTATCCCTGCCGTACCCTACTCGAATCCGTACCGGGTATGGCGGTACGCGTACCAGAGGAAAGGGCTTTGACGTATCCTCCAACTCTGCTTACCATCCAAGATTTGTTCCCCAGATTCATTTTTGATGTTGCTAATCCTATTCTGAATTTTGTGAGCCTTTGTTGAATTGTGGAAGAATTTTGTATTTCTATCCCCTTCCTTGAGCCATAATTCCCTTGATTTTTGTCTCCAAAAAATTTCCTCTTTAGCTAATATATTTGTATATTGATTCATCAAATCTTTTTCTTTTTTGTTGCGTACTTGATCCATGCCACTATGGATTACTTCTTCATTAAGGCGCTCCAGTTTTTCCTCGATTTGTTCTTTTTCCTCAAAGATATTTTTAAAGTGTTCCCTATTCCATTTTTAGGCATTCTTTCACATACTGAAGTTTCTTAGCAAGAGTAAACATCCTTGTTCCTTTTTGAAACTGACCATCTTTCCACCATTTTTCCATATTGTTAATAAAATCAGGATCTTTAAATCACATGTTTTCAAATTTAAACAAGCATATTTCTGGATTTTGTTCTTTTTTCAAGGTGAGTTGAATGGGGAAATGATCAGACCCTGAAATTGAGAGAATATTACACTCGCATATTCTAGGGCAGGAGGCCCAATCTCCATTGCATAAAAATCTGTCCAATCTTTTTGCTATATTGCTGAAACCAACCTTGCGGTTTGTCCAAGTAAAAAGTCCATTTTAGGGTTGATGTTATGAAGGTTTGCTTTGGATACAAATTCTTTGAAGTCAATCTGTGATTGATTTCTTTTCTGTATAACCCCTTTTTTGTCCTCGTCATTCATAATGGCATTGAGGTCCCCACCAAGAATTACCAATTCGTTGGGGATTGAGCTGATAAATTTTGTTAAGTCATCCAATTTTTTTGTTTTGTTTTGGTACAGACAGTAGGGCCATAAACTGGAATTTGGAAAATAAAAAATTGATTTTACTTATCTGCCAATGTTGTTCTTGCTCTATTAGTTCTACAGAGGTAGTTGACGCTCTCCAGAGAATGGCCATTCCTCTAGATGCAACTACAAATTCTCTGAGAAAATCCTTCCACTTCCTCCACTCATGAGTTAAAATTTCAACTTCCTTGTTGCTCAATTTTGTTTCTTGTAGCACGAAATGTTGGTATCCGACATGTCCATTCGACGCTTGACTAAGCGTCTTTTGTTAGGGGCATTGAGGCCCCTAACATTCCGTGATGTTATCTTCATTGCTCTATGGGAAGGGAAACTCCCTTCCCAGATCTTAGTAGCGTATTTATTTTCATTTGGCCTTCGGCTTCCCCATCTTTGGATAGCAATTCTCTATTAGTTTTTCTTACTTCTCTTTTTTGTTCTTCTCATTCTGGCTTGTCAATTTTAGATTCTGTTTAGCAGATTCCTCTATCTTCCAGGGAATTAACTTCCTGGGGATCTTCCATAAGCTCTTCCTCATGGAAACCATTCATGGGTTCCAAATGTAGGGACTGGTCTCTATGTTTTTCTATTCTAATTCTATCTTCTTATCCCCACTGTAATCATCCTTCTGGGCTACTTTTTCTTTTTCCTTAGAGGAATGAAAGTTTCTAAGATCATTGTGAATTCTGAACAGATCCAAAGCGATTTCAAAGGAGTTAAATTTCTAGAGATTCTTTGGATGATCTTCCTCAGATGAATCCATATCCTCCTCCCAATTTTTATTTTCTATCTGAATTTCCTCTATATTTTGGTTGGCTTGAACTGTACTTTCCTGAATTGGATCTTCAGTAGAGGGAACTTTTTTAGTTTCCTTTCTTAACTTATTTTTGCATTGATGCTTCATATGTCCATTTTCTGAACACATAGGGCAAAGTTTCGATGGACCTTCTATTTCAATTTTTTTCCTCCACACCCCTTCTTCAGTTTGAATCTCAATTGAGGATGCCAATTGTTCCTCTAGGTTTAAGTATATGCAGATTCACACATATAGACCCAATTCTTTTTCTTATGTATTTTCATCCACAGAAATAAAGGATCCTAAGAAATTTTTGATTTTCATTAATAATTTAGGGTTCCAATATTTTGACGGCAGATTGTATACCCTAATCCACATTGGGGTGATGGAAATTTTATGTTTTACAGGATCGAAATTTGTCTCCCAATCTTTGATATAAAAATCCACACCATCCATAAGCCATGGTCTGCTCTTCATGATTTCTTCCTTTTTTTTTTGCGTATTCACATTCTATTTGAAAAAGCTGTACCTCAATGATCTTTGCACCAATTCTATATCCTATCCCACGGGGGCCATTGATTAGCCCATTTCATAAAGAAAGTAGTTTTTTTCAGGCGATCTTTATATTTTTCCAATTCCTGCTTATTTTGAATGATCAAAACCTTTGTTTCTTCCATTTTTTTTTTCCAAAGGTATTCGATTCACACCTGAGGCAAAAGGCGGAGTAGCATGAAACTTCCTGGCTCTTGATATATTTTCTTGAAACCCATTTTGTTGATATGGCTTTTTTCTAGTTGAAGATTTTTGATTCTTTGATCTCCAAGCCATATCGATTTTAATTGGAAAATTTGTCTGCTGAAACCCTAGCAGAAGAGGACTTGTATCTGATGTTATTCCCTTTCTGTTGAGAGTATCTTCGATCAACTGCTATCCTTTTGCTTTTTCTTTCTTGGATTTGTTCATTCCTTCCATGAATTTTTCTTCTGTGATTGTTTGATCTGTTTCGATACTCTCATTTTTTAAAAAATTTGCTGGAAATTGCTTCACCTCTTCCATTTTGCATTTTATTCAGAGCAGAGTGCTATTTTATTTTATTTATATTATTTGCTTTCTAATTATATATATAAAGCCGTACCCATACCCAAGGGAATTTTTTTTTTGCGGTACCAGCGAACCCGAACCCTGAATCCTTATCCGTTCCCGTACTCAAACTGGCAACTTAGCTTTTAAGTATTAACCAACAGTTGATAAATCAATGCAATGTTGTCAAAGGAACAATTGTGTAAATGAGAAAATGAAAAAAAAAAGAATGGTCCTTTGTCTTGCCTGGCGAGTGTTCTTGTCAGAATCGCAAGTTTTGGCAATTTATTGGTGAGTTTTTTCAGCGATTACTTGCCAATAACTCAGCGGCGAGTAACTTGCCAATGCCCATTTGGCTCACAAGTCAGCGAGTTGCTCACCAAGCTTTTTAACTATGACTTGAATCTTTCAATGTGCTAGAGGAACTCAAAATAGGCACGAAGAGGTTAATTTGTTTGGAATAATAGGAGAAATTTACTGCCATTTGTTTTGTATTAATTACATATTTAAAATTGCTAGAATAGAAGTTTACAAAGAGATATATGCTCAAAGTTTGGGTATGTCCCATACTTGCAAAAATTTAATCAAGTTTCTTAACAAAACATAATTCAGAAAACAACAAAGCTATGATCAAAGTATAGTAAATGTTTTCCACAAGCTAGCATAAAGGACATAATTCAAAATTCAGTTCTCTTTGATCCCAGAAAGGTCTGCCTCCTTGTCATCAAGATTCACTGTTCTCTTTCTGATCACCTGCCTGAACCGCTGACTGTGCTGCAACAATACTCCGTGCCTGTTCCTCTACCTTTCTAGCATCCAATGTGTCTTAAATGCCATGCATTATATTGAACATATTCTACACATTCTCGATCATCCTCTCAAAAGAAGGTAGGTAGCCAGCAACGCTACCCACATGTACAGAATAATCAGCCAATGAGGAATCTCAGTACATTGTACAATCAGAGTTTAGGCAATTTCTATGTCCCACTCCAGATGAGGAGCTGCTAGAAAATTGGGCTTGCGGAATCTGTCTCCTTCACTCCATCCTCTCAGCGGCCTCTTGCAAGGCCCTCAAAACTGCTTTGATATTGTCATTGTTTGCAGTGGTCTGTTCCTCATGTTGACTGCCATTATCAACAATATGCACCTGACTCTCTTTGTTTCGACCATCCATCTGATTCTCCTTGTCACCTTAAGCCATTTGCTCATGCATGTGCTTTTTCTTGCCTTTGCTGCTGAACCACCTCTTCATTTGCAGGTTGAGGTAATCAGTTATCCAATACACATTTGTTACCTTATCCCACCCGTATTCAGTAGTAGCAGGCATCACAGGGGTATCCATTTGTGTCGAATCAGGAGGTGGGGGAATGCTAGGAAGTATTCTCTATCCACTAAATAGTCAGGATCAAATATGATATAGCCATTGTTCAAGAAATTCCACAGCATATGGTTGGGTACCTTCATCCGTAAGTTAACTTGCGGTGAAACACACAAGACTTTGACTTCACTGACAAAGTCAGTAGGGATTCTCATTGCATTGTTAAAGCTGTCATCATTACTTTTTCTGATTTTTCCTACAAGAACCCCAATATTTAAGTAGACATTGTTTAAGTTGTATGTTAGCACCAATAAACCCATTCCAATTATCATACCAAGTTATAGGCCTATGAGAGCATAGAGATCGTCCCACACTTTATCTTTTTCCAGGCAGCTTTAGCAAAAGGACAATTGTAGAAAACTTAAAAGGTGTTTGATGGTTTTCTTTTCCACAAACAGAACATTCACCAATGTCACATCCAACATTAGAAAGCACAAAGACAACAACTAGATTTTGTAAAGTAAATAACCATCTGAAATGGTGCAGGAGCACCTAGAAAATCATGTTTTCTTTTTGTAATAAGGTCTACTGACCAATGCATGTCATTTCAGTTTGTATCTAGGTTCATTTTGTAAGTCCCAAGTGACTTAGGACACTTGTCAAATTGTAATAGCATAATGCCAAAATAGGGCAATAGGGCAGTTGGAGGCTGTTTAGACGGTTGTCTCCCAGCCGCTTGGAGTCGGTTTGGTATTCCTCGGGGCGAGTTGATAAATACCCAGAGGAATGAACCAAACAATCATTGTAATCAGATCGAAGAAAGAGTGTGATCGAATGTAATTGTGATTGTGCTAAGGAGAAATAAAATCATTCTGTTCCGTCAACTCGATTTCCATTTCCTGTAATTGCAATTTGTATAGCTGTAGATTTCCGTTCTCTCTGTGCTTTCCATTTTGTTGCTGTATGTCGTCGTGAAGCATTCCATTGGTGAGATTTCTGTCGAAATCAGTGGAATGGCTTCATTGTATAAATATTTGCTTTCATTTTTTGTTGTGTTCCATTGTTTGGCGGTGCAGAGGATCCAGACAGTGCGTTTCGCATAGTAGGTTGACCTAGCATCTCCATGTGCTAGGGTTTGGAGAAGGCAGATTGTGCGACGACATATCGGTGTATTAGCGTAGCAAACCCTGAGGTGGCCGATGGTAATTGTCCTGCCGACGAACGAAGGTCGAAGGTGATATCGGGGTGATCGGCGTATCGGCAGCTCCGGAATAAGTCTTGGCCGATGGGAATAAGTCTCGCTGAAGTTAAAACCGGTTGAGCTATCGGT
Organism: Cunninghamia lanceolata; assembly: GCA_027924645.1. Taxonomy (NCBI): domain Eukaryota; kingdom Viridiplantae; phylum Streptophyta; class Pinopsida; order Cupressales; family Cupressaceae; genus Cunninghamia; species Cunninghamia lanceolata. The sequence continues at coordinate 9,768,681 of BSBN01000209.1, forward strand.
GTGAGTTGGGACACGGAGAGACTCGGGAAAGTCTTTCCGACGGTGGCTGTCCGGCCGATGAAAATGTTCCGGCGGTTCATTTGTTAGTTTTTGCCAACTATGACTCAGTTGGGACCCGGTCTGCAGTTTCCGCTGTGTGCTCCCCATCATGAAACAAGCCTTTTTAGGTTCAATGCAAGATGACCAAATCACAGGTAATCTCCAAGCCCAGACTCTAGGGGACAAGTGATGACCCACTTTTCATTAATCACAGGACAAACAGCTGGGTCAGCTGCCAAATTATCATACAAGTATTTATAAGTAATTACTAATTTCAAGGAGAGATGGCCTCTAATCCATTTGATATCATCCCAAATTTCTATGTCAAACTTGAGAGTAAGGCCTTTAGAGCAGGGTAAGGGAGTGGGGGACAGTAGGGGTTTTTAAAAGCTTTCATTAAAACCGAATAGGTTCTTTGTCTTTCAGGGAGAGCTTTTCTCTTTTTTAATTCATTTCAACTACTCCATTGATCCCCTGCATACATGTCAACAAAGGTGTTGATGCCTTTACTAGCCCAGCATTTGGTAGAGCACCGTTTGGCAATTGCTAATAGCTTGTTCTTAAATGAGAGATACTATCATAGGGACCTATAACCTTGGCATTTAGTTCCATAATCATATAATATATATTGCTTCACCACTGGACCCTTAACAGATTTCCAAGCCCTTGAAGAAAAGTAGGCATAAATAGGAGATCCCCCAGGCTTAACCAAGAATTAGTCAAACATCAAGTTTAGTGAGGAGAGTTGAAGAAGCTATCGAGTTTAGGCACACCATTAGCTGTATCATGTCTGACTAGGACCTTCCATAGAGCATTACCTGAAAGTGCTTTTAAAATCTGCTTGACAGCAAGAGCTATCCCTTGAAGACTCTAATTCTTGATGCCTATAACACTGACCTTGGGCTTGGAGCATACCTCCCAGGCCACTAGTGGCATAGCATCTCTTATTGCCCTTGCCATCTGATGACAAAAATTCTTTGGTCATCTAGTGCATTTGTTCAAAGTGAGTTGCTAGGTTGTGAACATGATGAGGAGTAGATAGTATATGAAGAGAGGACTTTCTGACACACCTGCAGCCTACCAGTGAGGAATAGAGCATTATGATGCCACTTACTATATTTTTGCAAATCTTCTCAGGAATTCACTCATACATAACTGTGTATGGGGGAATTAGGGCAAAAGGGATACAAAGGTACCTCACAATTGTATTAGGGTTAACCCATCCCCATCCTGGCTGCTTCATCCAGTTGAAGGGGGAGGCGGGGGGCAGGGGAGGGATGGTGGGATGAGGAATCTGGGAGCAAGGGGTGGTGGGGTCTCTTCCCAACCTAGTGAAGAGGACTGATGAATTGCAAGTTTAGATCCTGATATAGAACAATAGATTTCTAGCCTCTTATTCATCTCTTGTAACTTACCATGATTTACATCATGTCATTAATTGACATTTAACTATTCTGTTGTGTCATTAGAAATATAATTTCAGTTTGAATTCCACTTAACAATATCTGTAGCTCTTATTCTTTTTCTTGATCCAAGAAATAGATTTTGAAACTACAGTACACTATGAAAATACAGGAAAACTTTATAGGAGACGGTCCTTTCTTCCATTTGACACTTGACTGACATCTTCATATTTGACGGCCTTGAAAATTTTCTCCTAAGAAAAAACAAAGGGAATCTCAGTCCAAGACTTCTCAAGAGCGATTTCTGTAGTACTGTGGAACTTATGGTCGACCTAAACCATGAAGCTCCTCGAAGTAGCATTTGGGTTGAAAGAACACTTAAAATATGCTGATTTACAAGGCATATGGGCCACTCATTAGACAATGTTTAGTAGGATTTGAAAGGACTAGTCACAAGATTTGAGTGGATGTGATGTTACTGTCTAAATTCTATATTGTGAATGTAATTTAAGACAAGGAATATAGGGATTATGTTTTTGAGCGAGGGAATTGGTTCATAGGTAGAAATAAATTATATGTGAAATATTGGACAATGGCTTTGTGTCTGCTAGGCTTTTCTTTGGTATTCTAGGAGATTGTATTCCAAGATACTTAGTTACTCCTTTGGAGAGTTTATGGTTCAAAAACTACTAAAGAGGACAGAACAATTTGCAAGAGTATACATTGATTTCAATCTAAAGAAAGGATTATAAAGATCTCCAAATCTGATACTTGACTATACTTGGATAAAAACTGTGGATTTTGAAACCACACACTTTGAAACTAGAGTATTGATTCACAAGTAGGAACTGATTATATACATGAAATATTGGACAATGGTTTTTTGTTTGCTAGTTTTACTATTGGAATTCTAGGAGGAGATTGTTTTTCAAGATATTCAATTCCTTGGGAAATTTAAGCTTCAAAAGCTACCAAAGCGAAGGATACTGCAGCTTGCAGGAAAATGCCTTGACATCAATTTAAATAGAGTATTATCAAGACTCTAAATTGGATACCTGACTAGACTAGGATAAAACTGGTGGTCTAAGAACATCACTTCAAAACGAGGGTCAGTTATTATAACTTCAAAGTATAAACACATGGATATCATTATAGTAAAACTTGTCAGAATTGAAAGTCCTTGGTATCTATTAGTTTAAGAATACACCATTTTAGTTCTTCCTGTCGCACTTCATCAAAGAAAGTTGTATATGCAGACCTCAAACAAAATGAAAGTAATTAGCTTGCTTTGTTGGTTGAAATTTATAATATTATTTTCCTCCTATATGAATTATTAAAAAAATGCATGAATAGGAAGATATGCTAGGGGTGATGTTTTTTTATTTGGTTGCTTTTCTCAAATGACCAAAATATTTGGCCACAGGTCTGTTCAGTATTTACTTCTCAGTGGGTATGCAAATGTTTGATGCTCTCATGATGGAGTCACGGAATCTTCTTCTAACTGACAGCTTGCTTGCTTATATCACTGTGCTTGCTCAGTTAATAGATAAAGATGCCAAAGGATGCAAAGCAATGCGATAACTCAAGTTCCATCAAGAATAAGCATGCTCGGCATCATCCTTACAACAATCCGCCTCTTGAAGGAAGCACATCAAAAGATGGAGAAATGAATGCTCAGAAGAAAGAATGGGATGATGCTGTATGCCCCATTTGTATGGAGCATCCACACAATGCTGTCCTCCTCGTCTGTAGTTCTTATGACAATGGTTGTTGTCCATACATGTGTGATACTAGTTATCGACATTCAAATTGCCTTGATCAGTATAGAAAGCCACGGTCAAACTGCCGAACTCTTGAAGCTTTTATGGAAAATGCAGGGACTCAAGCTTTGGGTGTAAGAGCCTTGACAAACATTGATGAAGTTGCTGGAATAGATGAGCCAGGAAATGCCAGATCAAATCCTTCTAATCCATGGGCATCAAGTTCAGAAGCATTGGAAGATTCACTGAATAGGATGACTTTGCAGTCAGGGAGGACAAGTGCTAGACTGGTAAGACAGGATGCAAATGGAGAAACACTGCTCATGAATACTCGGCATCATAGGAGTGGAACAGATGTTTTCCTGAATGATGACATTGAATTGAAATGCCCGCTTTGTAGAGGCACAGTGAATGGTTGGAAGGTCGTAGATGCTGCTAGGGAGTATTTGAATATGAAGAAAAGAAATTGTTCTCATGAATCCTGCTCTTTTAATGGAACCTATGAAGAATTGCGCAAACATGCAAGACGTGAGCATCCCACAGCTAGACCAGCAGATGTGGACCCTTCCCGTCAACGTGCTTGGAGGCATTTAGAACATCAGCGTGATTTTGGGGATGTTCTGAGTACCATACGATCTGCTATGCCCCGTGCAGTTGTGCTTGGGGATTATGTTCTTGATAATGAAGATGGTATTCATTTTGACCACGGAAATGAAAGTGACAGTTGGACATCTTCTCGAAGTTGGTGGACAACATTTTTCTTGTTTCACATGATTAGTCCCATTTCTTCACTTGCAGATGCTAGAGGATTTCCAGCGAGATGGAGGGCTGCAAGGAGGCAATTTGTATCTCCTGGTATGCTTTCAGTACAACCCATGTTGGCTGAACATATAATGGGTACTGACGAAGAAGATTTGGACAGTGTTTCAACTAATGAAGCAACTGATAGTGCTCCTGGACCTAGTAGGAGAAGACGATCAACAAGGTTCAGACCTGATAGTGAATTGCCATAAGTTGTTTTCTGCCTTCATATTTGTGAGTGCACAAACCGTCTAGTTCTTTACAAGGTAGTGGTGGTGTTTTAAACTTTTAACTGTATATAAGTAGTAGGTTTTTGTTTGTTTGACCTGAATTATCATCCATTTAAAGGAAGCTCTTTATCATTACAGGCTGTAATGCTCCATTTACTAGAAGCTCCTGTATATGAACATGAAGCAGGCCTGCCCTTGGTGTAATTTATTCTTTGAACCATTTTCTCTTGATTATTTTATATGCTCACTTAGTCCAACTCCGCAGGGAGTTGGATTAAACTATCTTAATCTTATAAATGTGCATTCTTCATTGAATTTTGAAATACAATTGGTGTCATGATTATCTTCAGGCAGGCTTGATAGAATTAGAATTTTAACTGTTAATATATAATTTTATTTTGTATCTTCCAGACCACTTTGACCTGTTGAACAGTATACATGCATTTATGTTGAAGCAGCATTCTGAGATCCTATGTTTAAGATAAACATTTTGTGAGTATTTTTTGTCTTTGGAGGTTTGTACCTTCCAAGTTCTGTAAATATCTCTATTTGCTTTCATTAATTCTTGATGGACAATGTGGTCTAGTATGTCTTATCGTGTGACTTTATTGCCAAACATTCTAATTCTAGGACTTTAAAGGAGGAACGTACCAATCCATTCTAGTGATGGCCAAATTAGCTGGTAATGATTCAACCATACTAGCATTCCATTTACACAACGTTGACAATGCAAATTGAGTGTAAATGGAATTCAATTACTCAGGTTAAGAGCAGGAGAAACCTGACAAATTAAACAATACTAAGATGCAAATAAAAATAATCCATTGGGGTAAATCTATACAAGAAGTCATAGTATTGGGTAAAAGTTAAATCACAAACTAGTTTAAAAAAAATTATTTATTTTTCCCATTTTATAGGTGGTCTGTTTAGTTATTTTATGTTCCTTGCCTATAGAGGGAGGGACATTTTAGGGCAAGCACTGTGAATGGATCTTGCTATATTTGTGCTATAAAGTGATTGCTTATTGCCCAGCGCTAATAAAATCTAAATATCCACGTAAAATTAATTTCAAAACATGCAATGGACATATATGGTTTCACATGCATCTTAATCCTTAAAATAAGATTAGGAAAACTATTACTCACTCAGTTTATGGAGGCACGATTAATTTTTCAATTGAAATTGGAGAGGGTAACAACAGAAAAGATTTGGGTTTAAATCATTCAATAGAATTTTAAAAATCCTTTATCGATGATTTCATTTCGCTTACGGGGACAGAGGACCTCATCTTCTTTTCAAAAGAAACAATTTTTATTTGAAATCTTTAAATATGTGATTAAGTACAAATACTATTCATCCAGTAAGAGGTTATGTTATTCATCAAGTACACAATCATCCCTGAGGGATATTACTATTTGATAATGGCCTTAGACTAGGGTGCAAGACTTAGTGACAATGGGTTCTGCAGATTTTCATTTTCATTTTCATTTTAAACAATATATTGTCCATACATTACTTTAGTTTGGAGTGTTGTGCTTGTGTTGGACTATTTTGGCCTTGATTATTTGTAGGGTATTTGTGTAGCTCTTTGAATGAATGAATGAATATTTTTAATAATGTCCACAAGGCCAAACAGCCTATGGGACCCATGGATAAACAACAACGCTGCCAATCATGAAAGCTCTATACGGGACTGCTGCCCAAACTGTGTTTTCTTGTTGCCCTCTTTTTCTTTCAGAATCCTCGATCTTCTGCTGTGAATCTTAGTCAAATAAATTGCAGTATTTGTTATCCTTTCTTCTTCAAACAAGTTATTCAAGGAGACCACATTCAAAATAGCAGTGTAAATGGCCCGAATATCCTTTGGGTCACAACCATTTTTGTAGGGTAGTTTGGTAAGTAGATTTGTATGAGAGAAATCATCAAAGTGAGACATCATTTCTTTTTTTATTGTAAAGTTTGATTTGAATACCACTCTAGTTTACAAGTTGTAACTAAATCACAACATTATGACGGAGATCATGAACTAGTGGAGTTCTGAAATTGAGCTATTATAGCAGTATATGTTCAAACATACCGCTAGACCCTAACTCAACAAAGAATTGCCAAGTCCTTCGTTTACATGGAGTTTTTTTTGAGGTAAGGGATGTTGCCTTCAACGACCTATGTTGAAGGCAAGGAATATTGCCTTACTTGCCTTCACTTTCCTTGAAAGTAAGGAATATTGCCTTCTAAGTATTGCTACATCTTCCTTTTCTTCCTTACCTTCTTAGTATAGCTACATCTTCCATTTCTTTTGATGAATGAATGATGAATGCGATACACAAGTTTTGAACAATAGAACCAAATGTTAACAAGAAATTAACAATGAAGTTCAAAGTAACAAGCCCATATCTATGACAAAAAGATGTGTATAAATATAAGAAAAGGCACGACATGATATTCTTGGTGAGTATCAATGAACCTTAATATTCAATGTACATGGGAATAAAATATGATTGATCTAGGGTTATATCCTATAATATTTCTAAGTATTGAACAACATAATCAGACTTATTGCTATGTGAGATAGTGAACACAACTCCTAAACCATCATATCCTTAGTAATTGATACAACTGATCCATGAGGCTTTTACAAAAAGATGAGCCTTATATATAACATCACATAAAATAATAATGGGAAGGGGAAACCTTTAAACCATATGTTATCTATTTGGTCAGAATGTAACAATCCACAAGCTACTCATTAGACACGATATGACAACCCTAGACTAATACATAAATTCTTAATTTGTAAAAAAACTAGGATAGTAGATGTATAACTTTCTACCCCTTTAACATATTTATCTCGAAAACATTGAAAGAGACCGAGTAGTATGGGTTCTTTAAAATGCATATACTTGAAGCCATTTTGAATGATTCCTCCATACATGGTTGATCTTGATAAATGATGGTGGTTGATGATACCATGCCTCTTCTATGCTACATTAATGTAGTACTCGTCTATAGTTGATGCTTCTCAAACATTCTACATGAGTGTCATCGATGCTTCTCTAATTCCATCTATATCTAGTATCATTGCTCTTTTGACGCTCCATACTATGGCTCTATGATTGTTGTCTGTCATTGTGATGTAGATCCAATAAGAAGTAGCCTTTGTAAAATTCGCTGCGTGTTCTTGTTAACATTTCTTCCATTTTTTCCTTGGAATTTTTATTGAGCGAAATGTTTGAGCCTCCATCCAAGCACCCAAGTCCTCGTGCTCTTTTTTAGATCTTTGCTTTTTCCCTCCTTTGGATCTCTTCAACAAACTTATCATATTCTTCAAAATCGTCCTCATGCTCTAATCTAATGTGTTGTGGTATACCTTGCAATGTCACATGCTTTTTTATGTACCAAAACTTTCTGAACCTTTTTCATATACCAATATTAGAAGTTTGGAAACTCTCTAACCAAGGATATCCAAGAATAATGTACAAACCTTGCATAACCATAACATCAAACATAATGGAAAAATAACATAGGTTATAGCAAAAAAATTATCAATGAGCACTAAGTGGGAAATTTGGCGTTTGAACTGCGAGGGTCGTGGGCTGGGTTCGCTGCCATTGGTGCCCAACTCTGGTGCTGGTGTGCCTGCGTCCAGCAGTGTGCCTGTTGCGGAAGGGTGTGGCGTTTTGAGGGTGGTTGGGTGCGTCGGGAATGGCGTGGCTACCGTTCAGAGCCCACTCTTGGTTTCTGACAGGAATGTGGGTTTCGACGCCTCGGGTGTGGGGATTGTGGTTGGTGCTCCTGCCCAAGATGTCGTTCCTGGTGCTCGGGTGTCCGGTGGTCCCTTTGCACCTGAAAACTTTGAGAAGACGTCTTCTGTTCCGGGTTCTGGTGGCATCCCAGCTGCTAGTTTGTCTGTCAGGGCCGCTTCAGGTGGCCATAAGAAGTCTTTTGCGGATGCTGTTGCGCGTGCTCAGACTCTACCTGCTTAGGCTAGGGTTAGGCCTTTGCCCTGTGTCCGTGCTTCCCCTGTTGTGGTCTGTGGACTTGAGATTGCAGAAAATGAGAGTTTCTATTTGTGACGTGGAGTGGTCTACAAGTTTAATGGCTTGTGGCCCTCCCTTCCCGATATCCATGGCTAGATTTTGGTCTCCTGGAAGCCTATTGTCTTTGGGCAGATTGAACTCTTCCCCAGTGCAAGGGGGTTCTTCATTGCAACCTTCGCTACTTCTGAGGAGCGAGACCGAGTGCTAGACAGAGGGTGGTTGTGGGGTGATCATTCGCTGTCCATCAGGCCTTGGACTCGCTCTTTCAATCCTCTTACGGAGCCGTTGAATACTAGACCAGTTTGGGTCCGACTGCCGAATCTCCCTCTATAGTTTTGGGAGGAATCATGTTATGAAGCTATAGGCAACACCATTGGAAGCTTTTTGAAGGTGGACTCTATGACTCATGATCTTGGGCATACTTTGGTGGCTCGTATTTTAGTTGATATGGACATCTCCAAACCTCTCCATGGTGATGTGGTCTTGATGGTGGAGGACAGATCAGGGACACAACTTCTGGACTATGAGGGCCTCCCTTTTCGGTGCAGGGGATGTTTCTTTGTGGGTCATTTGGCCTCTGGCTACCCTCTTGCTCGCCGCAAGGGCGTGACAACTTGGTGGAAGGATGTTCTCTCTGCACATCTCACAGTGGGCACTTCCTCTTCTGATGGTTCCTCCAAGGAGGATGATCCTTCCTTGACTGAATCTTCTCTGGAGACTGAGTCTCCCCAGGATCCTCTTCCTTCAGTGGAACCTTTGGTGCCTCGTTCTGCTGTCGTTGTTCAGGCAGAGCTTGTCTGACCCTTGTTGATCGCCTCTGCTGTTGCTCCCAACTCCTCTTCTGCGCTGCTGACTCCCTCGCTGCGTGGTGACTCTTTGCCCATGCTGGTTGTTGAGGATCTGCTCCTCTCGCCTTGCTCGGTGGACTTCGATTCCGCATCTTCTTGGTCTGTTGTTCAGAGAAAGAAGGGACTCCCCAAGGTTGTCGCTACTTCGCAGCCTAGAGTTAAGGGAGTCAGATTCGTCCCCTCAGGTTCTGGGGTTGTCTAGTCCTTGTCTGTTGTTCGACAGCGTTCTGTCTGCTATTCATCAGCGGTCTGTCTGCTGTTCCTATCCTGTTTCTGTTCTGTGTGTGGCCTGTTTTGCCCTGTTCTGCAGGGCCCTAGTAGCCCTTGTTTGTAAGGGTTCTGCCCCTTGTTTGTTGTCTGTTTTGTGCCTCTGTGGCTGAGGTGTAATGGGATCAACACCCTTTTTTGCCGCTTACTTTACCAAAAACATCAAACATAATGCAAAACATCCTTGTCCATAATGAGCTTTGAATCTTCAAAGCTTAAACTTGGTCACCTTAAAGTTACACTTCTTTATGTCTTGCTCAAACCTAAAACCACTTAACTAAATCAATTTTGAAGAAATTGTACCTATTACTAGAGCATATGGAGACAATGACCTTCAATATGCAACAAGCATCCATCAGGCTTGTCATATTGTCAAGGGAAAACCACCAACTTGGGAGAAAATACACAAATTGAGCATATAATTACTAATAATATGCCCCTTGTATTGTGTGTACTAAGGAGAGCCACAAATTGAGTAGGAAAGCAAAAAATGACAAGAAATATGAAAACCATGGACGGAAACTTAGCATAATAAGTAAAATAATGGGTAAAGAATACACACCCAAAGTACACTTACTTGTGTGTGCAATTGGTGTAAGAGATGCCCATAATTTTGCCCCAACAAGAGCAAGTACAAGCACATAGAACTTGTAAAAAGAAACAATACCTTGTCCCCCAAGTGGAGAGATAAAGCGAAAACAATCAAAGAACAAAACATGTGCAAATACAATACTATAATATGCAATTAAAGATAAATGATAGAGATTAGGAAGAGGTTAACCAATAATATCAATGGACTCATATGGTAATGGATCAGCCTCAAGAGGGCCATAAGATGTGTCATAGAAACTTGCGTTGCCCATTGAACTATTCTATGATCCCTTGATGCACATGTGGTGATGATGTGATGGGTGCTCAAGAAATGTCTCTTTATAAACAAAGTTTGTGTATGATGGTGGCAATTTTGATGTTAACTTTGGAGAAATAGGGCGAGATAGTGTCCATTGTGTTATATATTCTATTTTATGAATGTCCTTCTAAGATGTTTTCATAGTTGTTTCTTTGTCAATGCTTTGAGCATTACTATGAGAATGTATAACTAATGATGTATCCTTTGCAATTTTTGTCTCATGTTGATTCTTTTGAAGTACCCTTGCTTCAATTATAATATTCATTGGAGCTCTAGGGTCGGTCATCATAATGACACATTGTTTTCCATTGATGCTCATTTGTATTTGTTGTTGTCCTTGATGCTCATTTTTAGCATTGATGTTGGATGTGCTACATGTAGCCTTAGTTTTTCTAACAAAACCAATATAATTGTTATAACAAGCATTGGGAGGATCCTCATCATCCATTTACATTTGATTAGATTCATCAACATGATGCATAGGAAAGGGATCAACATATATCTTTAGATTTTGATTTGGATGTGATACATATTTGTTTCCATTGTCATGAATACCCTTTATTTGAATCACATTACTATTAATAAGATCTTGTATCTTGTACATTAGTGTTTTATGCCTACTCGTGGTATGTCTTGTTATTCAATGATAGTCTCAAAAGGAATCAACGTTGAAATATTGTGGGATGTCTTTAGATGTCTCAATTAGTTTGATGAGGGTTAAGGTGATAAGTTGATGTTTTTGATTAAGGTAAAGAGGTTTTGAAAGGGGTCCCACCCCTTTACAAAAAGACAACCCTATGGCCAATGAAACTTACCTCACGAGAAGTGAGACCTACAAGAGGGAACAACAACATAGGGGCTCCAACCACAAAGATAACAAAACAACTATAGATAGGTTGTTGCATCGGAGGAAAAACAAGGGGTCGACAAACTACACAACGCTAGACGTCGACCTTGCTTATCACACACCCTTAGCTCGGGTATGAGGAATTGAAATTGAATGGGAAGACCTTTTTCTTCATTGGACGATGGTCCAAGACACACCGTTATCTAAATCTGCAGACCACAGAGAGAGAAGAGGGGAATCCTCGAAAGTTGCCATAACTTGAGACCACCCCGAAGAGGAAGAAAGGTAATTTGAAGAAGTAGGAAGTTGCTTAGCCTCCAAAAGTCAAGAAAGCACTAGGGTCCCCCATCAACAAGTGAAGGAGCAATAGTAGTTGAAGGCACTAGAGTCGCACCAGACCTGGAGGGAGTCTCCACCGAAGGAGCCACAAAGTCCACATCATTTGTCGCTTGAGGAATTGGACTCGAAGGCACGCCGATTAGCAAGTAAGAAGCCGTAGAAGCACCAACAATCAAGTGATCAGGGAGAGCATTTTGCCACTACGAAGCTAAACCTGCATGCTTGCAGTGATAACGAGAACAATCTAAAGCCAGATGACCAATAGAAAAGCATCTTCTACATTGAAAGGGGTTACCCTCATAATCAAGCGGCTGAGTCCACGGCCTATTCTCCACCATCAAAACAACATCCGTAGGGAGTGCCTTGGAGGTGTCGATGTCGACCAAAAGGCGAGAAAAGGTAGTATGACCAAGGTCTATCATGGTAGAATCAATCATTTGAAATTATCCTATAGCATTGTTGATAGCCTCAAAACATGAGACCTCCCAGAATTGGAGTGGGAGATTAGGCAGTTTGACCCAAATTGGCAAAACATTAACGGTTCTATGAGAGGGTTGAACGAGGGAAACTGTGGCTTGAGTGAGTGGGATTGTTCTCCCCACATCCAAGACTAACCCTCCAACACGACGTACCTATCTTCTGAGGATTGAAACATCGCAATAAAGAAGCCCCTTGCACACAAGAATAGTTCAATTTTGTCCTCCGTAAGGGGCTGCCATGATTCCAAAACCCATAGATGCAAATCAGGAAGGGAAGGTCACAAGTGGTTGAATATGCCAATTAGGTTAGAGGAGCATAGTGAGCTTCATTTTTTATCACATCTTGCCCACAGACCACCACTAGGGAAGTTTGGCATTGCCACGTTGAAGGGGGTGAGCAGACCCCTTCCCAACCATGTCTGCGTAAGGCAAGCCATGACTTGTTCCATCCATGGTGATAATGAATGCAGCACAACCCAAGTCATTCACAACAACTAGACCAAAGCCAATGCCACCATCACTCGAATAAGAAACGGGGGCGCTGACACCACCACTAGTTCCATTAGAAAATGTGTTGATGCTAGGGGCAACATGAGAACCAGACAAAACACCATTAGAGATGACTCCACCAAGAGCAACTGTGAGAGGCAAAAAATCTGTAGAAAATCGTAGGGGTAGGGTTATGGAAGTAGGCAATAGTTGCATATTCATATATTCTAACATTTACTAGGTGATAAGTTGATGTTGCAAAAGTTGTAATGCTATATATGTAGTATTCACCAACCTAGTGAACATTCTATGCCCCATTGGGTTTAGCCTAATGATGTTGACATCAGAGTTATTGATGGTAGTGGCACTATGTAGATTTGTTTGTGTTCAAATCCACCCTTATTATCCCTATGTTTGAAATTTGACTTTTATTAAAACTTATCAGAGGAGTGCTAGAGATGTCATAGTGTGGAAGATTGTTATCTAACAATTTAAGATCATAATTGCTACACTGGCACATGACTTAGAAAATGAAGTGTAAGTATTGAAGACCACTTTTTCTTTGAGGGTTGGAAGGAATCTATTAATAAATAAACCTTGAAACTCAATTTCTAGTGGTTGATAGCACATGTTAGCTAGCATAGTTTTTTTTAAATAATTTTTTTTGCTACTCTACAAATATAGCTCAAATGAGCATATGAGCCAATTGATACTAACCTTAGCTCCTTACGAGCAATACAATTCTTAGCTCCTTAAGAGAATTAACATTTGGATAACAACTTAGAAATTCTTCCTAGAATCCAAACAATGGAAGATCATGAGTCACCACTTAGAATTCCACCTCAAATGTCACTTTTAAGAATTTGAACTTAGGTCTCCACCATGAGAATCCAACACTTTAAGCACTTGAGCTTAACCCCTTGACCTAGCTAGCATAATTTGAAATCTAAGCACATAATCACTGATTGTCTCATTGGTTCCTTGCTCACATTGTGCTAATGTGGAAAATGTAACTTTAAGTCTAATATTATGTTGGAAATGATTGATGAAATCATTGACGAAGTCTCAGAAGGAGTGAATAAAAGCATGAGGTGAAGACGAAAGTAAATTAAGTACATAATCTCTCAAGCTTTGTGGAAATAATTTAGCAAGCACTTGCTCATCATAAATGCAATCTAAACATGTTGCTTTGGAAGAACATATGCAAGTGAAGGGATCACCTCTACCATCATACATTACAAAACTAGACACTGTAATTCCCATTGGTAATGGATAATCAAGTATGCCATATGCCAATGTATTATATAATAACTCTCTTGTTAGATTCTTTTAAGGAAACTTTGCAAATCATTAATATGGGTTTTCATATCCTTCAACTCACACATGATGGTGGCGAGTTGGTGGGAAATGTTGAAGGGTGTAGAAGAAACAATGGGAATAGGAGTGGTCAAAGGGGGAGTGGTGGAAACAAATGGCATATGACTAGACAAGGAGTTCTAGATATAGAAACAAAGAGGATATGTGTAGTCAAATGAGTGTATAGAGATTGAGTCATATGGTTGTTATGGTTAGATATAGGTGTAAGAATAGAAGGTGTGGCTTTGGATGTGGTAGGAAATGGTTGAGTAGTATAAGGGATAGAAGAGGACGACACATCTATGAAAGAAGTGGGAAGGATGACAATAAGTGTAGAAGAAGGCTAGATGTTCATAGGTAAATTATAGGAAGATGAATGTTGTATAGGACTAACGTTTGAGATAGGGGTGGGGGGGCTCATAGGCAAACTATGAGTAGGATGGATAGAACCTAGGGGTTAGGAAAGGGTTGTGGAAATATTGCCCACCATTTGAAGATCTTGTGTATCTTTCATGACTTGACCTCAATTGTATCGATGCCATATTGTTTAGTAAGAAGTATCTTGGTAAGAGCATCAATGACAAATGAAGAGGACATATCATCATATATGTTAGCTAATTGATTGCTTAAGGATTTCAATTGATCAAGAATCTCATGTTTATTTTGATTTTCAACTTTTTAGTAAATTTATCGTGATCATAATAAATACATGTGATTGTCATAAGAGGTAGAGGGAAGAAAGGTAGAATATCTCTCTCTCTCTCTCTCTCAGTAAATTATAAGTAAATTATTATTCGTTATGGTTTACTTAACTATTTACCTTATGTGTGCAAATTAACTATTTACCTTATGTGTGCAAACTCCTCACACTTTCAAGAGGAAATTTGGCATATAACTCTCAATGTCATCCTAGGATTCAAAATTAGCTACCTTCATATAGTGGGACTTCAATCCTTTCAAGAGATAAAACATACTATTTATCCATCACAACTCACGTAGTTCAATGAAAACAATCAAAATAGAGCTATACTAATATTAAAGGGGCACTCTAACAACAATTTTGTCTTCTAACATTATGCTTAGATACAATCTTCGAGATGGAGGTTGACAAATTATGTAGGCCAACCCCACTCATCGGTCAAAATTATATACATATTACCCAAAGCCTTAAAGTGTCTCCGACCTCTACATGATCCATTCTCTTAGAGAAAATCCACATCATTTAAATCTAAATTTACATATAAGGGTTGTGATTTTCACTAGAGGATTGGAAAATTGTTGCATTGCACACCACTCTTTTGCCACTCATAGTAGGTGTATCCATTTTAGTTGTCCTAGCCCCTCACTTGATTTTCTTTGATGTCAATGCCATTATAAACCAAAGAGCTCAAAATTGGAAAAGGTTTAGAGCTTATCCTACTTGTGGCTTACTATCTTACACTCCAAGAAACTTAATGTTTCATGAATGTGCACTGCCACCTAATGCATTCATATGTGATGCAATTGTAACATATGGTGTGATTAATATGATAGCTAGAAGCTACCTTGTGATTGGAAAGGGTCGATCGAACCCTTTCAATTAGCTATTGTGTTGACTCGAAGTGAAACATTTTGCTTTCCACCTTTGGAGTTACATTTAAGGACTAACCCTAATTCATTTTTACATCACCTAGCACCTAGAAATCTAGTACTCATTTGAAGTATTCATTAAGCATATCAAAGAGCTTTCATGATGCACTACCTACTGGCATTAGCATTTGGAGTTGAAGACACAAGCATCTAAGTAGGACATGAACAATTAACACCTTGATATGAGTGGAAAACATTGAGAAATGTGTACCCCCATAATCAAATTTATTATTTGAAACTCCCCAAAATCATCAGAGATGATCTTGAAATATTCTCGAGTCCATTTCCAACATCAGTTTTCACTCCATACATGTTTTTCTATCCCTTTTCCTAATTTATTTCCATAGCTTAGTCCATTTCAATTTTTACTCCCAACTCTTTTTACTATATTAGATTAGATATCAATGTTCCTATTTTTTGTATCTTGGAGTAAATCCAATTTGTTTAATATAGTAAACACAAAATAAATTTGCTTCACAAAAACAACATAGTTAAGAGGCAAACTTTGTTCTTTCATTTGGTGAACCTAATCCTCTTACACAACTAACTTCTTAACATTAGCCAAAAACTAACAAACTAAAACAAACAATCACTTTCTTTTCCCTCTTTTTTCTTCCCAAATCGGGTAAAAAACCAAATAAAAAATTAAAACAACCCCCATTATTTTTGAGGTCCTTCCCCTAACCTTGTCCCTTAATCCAAAAGACAAAAATAGTGGCCTTTGGTTGACTCATTCTCTCCTCTCTCTAATTCAACATTAACCACATTCTATCCACTCTTCACAACACCTCTTTAAGCATTCCCACAATACTCCTTTTCCGAACACTTAGTGCCACCTTCTCAACCTTATTTACCTTCTCCCTCTTCACAACACCTCCTTATGCTTTCTCAACGCTTAATTTATATCCCATTATTTTATTTATATATCCCAACACTTCTTTTCAATCTCTATTTTCACAACACTTACCATAGAAATCACAACACCAATTCCAAGTCCACTATCACCTTCCCTTTCCTTCTTTCATAACCTTGGATTTTCTTGTCCTTTCTCATGGCTTCCCCCATTTCTATTGCCTCCATCCATACATCCTTTCTTGATTCCCATTTTTTATATCAATTTTTTTCTACCCACCTCCTCGTCCTTGATTATATTCTTTATTTCTTAAACTTGGACTTCTCTTTCCCTTAATCATATATTAGCTAGTCCCTCTCACTATCCCTCTTTTACTTGTTTCCTTGGTACATATCCTTGTGATTTGGAAAATCGCACATCATTTCATGCCACTTTCCCTACCAATAGATTTTATCTACCTTCTTCTCCCTCTCTTACACTCTCTACATATATTCTTACTCAAGATGATGATACTTGTCTCACTACTCTTTTCCCACACTCTCCCTTTTCTTCTTTGCAGAATCCTATAGCTCATGGTGTTTATCCATGGTACCTTGCTTCTTCATCTTCTCTTATCACATATGCTTTGAATACATCACCAGATGGTGAGCATGGCTTCTCTTTTCTTCCTACCATTATTGTTTCTACCCCTCCCACCTCAAATTCTTTCTCACCAAAAGGATCAATGTTTAAAATATGTTCATGGCGATAGATTTGTAAAGGTTAAAAGAGATGCATATGAGCTTGTTTCAAAGTTGAGTCACTTCACATTGGACACATATGCAAAAAAATTCCTAAGGAAGCTCATAAGATTCCCAAGTTATATAACATGCATCTAGATGAAAAAAGAAGAATCAAAGATAGAGTTACAACGAAATAAAATATGGAGCAAATGAAGCACCCTTCTTTGTCTCCATCATAGGAAATTCAGGAGGAACAATAAGGTCCACATGCATGTGCTTTATTTTATTGTTTGATTTTGATACAATGTTTATATCAACTATTTTGATGATGTTTTGCATTGACATTTCGATGCTCAATGTGTGTGTTGAGATACATATGCTATTATTACCATATGCTGAGACTATCTGACTTACAACTTTACCAATAAATTTATATATTATGATAGTAAGTTTACGAGTTCAGTATTATGAGATGTTTAAATGATTAAATGTGATTTGATTATTGTCACAATTTGATATCATGTTGGTTTATATTGAGTTTGACTGGTTATGATGTAATCACATGATGTTATGTATGCCTTGCTTGATTTCATTTCACATTGGTTATATTATGGAGCTTCAACTATTGTATTGTGTAGATGTGCTTTATGTTTGCATTCAATTTGCAAGAATAGGTTCGCCAACGATGATTAATTCAGAGATGACCAATTTGGGTAAATGTTTTTATGCTCGAATTCCCTATCTCACTTAGTTGTGAGTTGCAAGAAGTGCCCTACTCTATAATTCTATGAATTGTGATCCAAATTGATGTCAATTTTGGATTCTCGTGTTATGTGTAAACTTGTAAAGTGTGTGAGTGCTTTCCACAAGTTTACCTAGTTTTCATATGTTGCATTTACTTAGTTTTCAATATACGTGTATAGTACTTTCAAAGTAACCAATATGCCTTATGAGTTTAAATTTTTATTTATTTATTAAATGCTTTAGTGAATAACATGTACAATTTAATAAATTGTATTGTTGGCAAGGAAATTAAAAGGGCTATGTAGTTTTATTTAAAAGGAACCACACATCTTTTAAATAAAAGGTAATAGTTATTTGGAAAGATAGTAGTCATTTGAAAGGAAAATATATATTTTACAAATTATCTAGTTCTAATGAGAATTGGGTGAAAAGTTATTTTCAGGTTAAGGGTTTAAAACAAAAAGGAAAAGTAAGTGTATTTGGTAACACTATTTCATTTTTCCTCAATTGCATGTGAGCTCTTGCGTTTTGGAAAAGATTTCTTGGAAATCCTTGTTTGTGAATTGGAACTTGAACATGGATCTTGGAAAAGATAACAAAAGGATTGGTACATGCACTGTATTCAAGAAACGACAACCTCCATTGTTGAGTTTGCATTGTAGAAAGGTATTTTCATTTTTTATAAATATGCATTTATTTAAAGGAATTTCCTTTTTGGCCATGCTCCACCTTGTGGATTTGCATATGGCTTTGTTGAGTAGGTTCATTTTAGAGTTAGAATTAAAATCTAGTTTTGTCGTGCAAATTCTTATTATAGGTCTTCATTTTTTTTTAATTATAAATTTGCACTAGAACTATGGAAAATTTTTCCTAGAATTTTATGTAATTAAAAAAGTGTGGTCCTTGCCCCTGTTCGCAAAAGGGTATAGTTAGATTTTAAAAAAATTAAGTTCTAAAATTTGAAGAAGATCTAAGGTGTTTTAATGGTGGAATTGGATTGCATGGTTCTTGATGTGTTTCCAAGAAATGGTATTTTTGTAACTTAGACTAGGTTAAATCAGTTTATTTTGTAGGATGAGAAATCTCCCCATGGAGATATGTGTGTTTATCTTTCAACAATATGTGTTAGTTTAAACCTCACTTTCCGTGCCAAGGCCATTTTGAGTATTTTGGTCCTTTTAGTTTTAGAAGTGAGGATTCTACACTAGGATGGATTGGACTCTCCTACTCAACCAATCTAAAATGAAGTGAACAATTGAGGCATATAACAATTTAAAAACTTAAATCATTAAAATTGAATGGGGTTCAAACATGAAAATCCTCAATGATTGATGCAATGTTGTTGAGAATCTCCCATTGAGGATGAGAGCATACTTCTCAACTCCACAAGGTCTTTTGACCATTGTGATGACACTCCATCATTTGAACTCTATGATAATCTTTCTTTTTGTGTGTTGAATTGTTTGTATTGGGTAGGTATATGTGAACTCTATGTGTTTACAATTGGTTGTTATCACCATTCCCATTGTATGCCATTGGTTGGTAACGTGATTGCAATGGGCATGCTTATTGGATGTATTGTGCATGAGTTGGTATTGTATCATACTTGCCTTGTTTTACATGCATATATGATTTCTTGATCAATTTCCTCCTAGTCTAAAGGGGTGGGCCCGAGGGTCCCACATGGTTTGTGGTAGATGATCACAATTGGGGCCATTTGGATCATCAACGATGCTTTGGAAAGTGCGTAGGGTCCCCTTGGTTCTTATGTTGTAGATCTTCATTGATGCATTGCCAAGAAATGTATAATTGAGAACATTTGTAACGCTATGGTTCAAGTTGTATAAGAACTATGAACTATGTTTGTAATCTTATGTATAATATTCACAATTGGGATGGGAGTAGCACGTTGTAATCTTTCTTTGATCATATTTTGGGTCAAAATAGTATCTTAATTTATAATAAAATCCCATGATGTGTTAAGTCTTGATTTTAGGAGGTACGGATCTAGTTTACAATAAATGTTGAAATGGAACTTATGGATTATGTTATGGTATAATTTTGATGCTATGTAAAGTTGAATGCATTAGTAGAATGATTGTCATACTCATCCCCATGGATTAGGAGTTATGATTGTTCATGCATGTTTCATGTTGCATTGTTAGGAAAGGAAAATTTTCTTATGAATAAGTAGTAA
The DNA here is from genome assembly GCA_027924645.1 of Cunninghamia lanceolata. Lineage (NCBI taxonomy): Eukaryota > Viridiplantae > Streptophyta > Pinopsida > Cupressales > Cupressaceae > Cunninghamia > Cunninghamia lanceolata. The sequence continues at coordinate 9,788,631 of BSBN01000209.1, forward strand.
ATTTGGTTAACATGAATTATGGATTTTGTTGATCTTAAACATGTTATATTGAGGCTCAGTGATGGTAAAAATCAATGGTTCAAACCATATTGTAACAACGCTCAAAATGAGAATGCTACATGTTTAGTTTTAGACCACATATTATCTATTTGGTCAACGACATGTAACAATCCACAAGTTACTCATTAGACACAATATGATAACCCTAGACTACTAGATAAATTATTAATACCTAAAAGAACTAGGGTAGTAGGTATATAACATTCTACCGCTTAACATATTTATCTCAAAAATATTGGAAGAGAACGAGTAGTATGAGTTCTTTAAAATGTGTATACTTGAAGCCATTTTGAATGATCCTTCCATATAAAGTTAATCTTGATAAATGATGGTCCTTGATGATACCATGCCTCCTCTATACTACTCTAGTGTAGTACTTGTCTGTAGTTGGTGCTTCTCAAACATTGTACATGAGTGCAATTGATGCTTCTCTAATTCCATGTGTATCTAGTGCCATTGCTCTTTTGATGATCCACTCTATGGCTCCATGATTGTTGCCTCTCATCATGATATGGACCTAATAAGGTTTGGCCTTTGAAAAATTAGCTATATGTCCTTGTTTAAACACTTAAGCATTCCTGGCACTTTTTCCTTGGAATTTTATTAAGTGAAGGGTTTGAGCCTCCATCCAAGTACCCAATTCCTCATTCTCTTTTTTAGATCTTTGTTTTTGCTCTCCATTGGATTCTTCCCTACACTGTTCAATAAACTTATTGTGTTCTTCACTATTGTCTTCATGCTCTAATCTAATGTGTTGTGGTATACCTTGCAATGTCACATGCTTTTTCATGTACCAAAACTTTATGAACCTCTTTCATATACCAATATTAAAAATTTTGAAACTCTCTAACCAAGGATATCTAAGAATAATATACAAACCTTGCATAGCCATAACATCAAACATAATGCAAAACATCCTTGTCCATAATGAGCTTTGAATCTTCAAAAACTTAAACTTGGTCACCTTAAAGTTGCACTTCTTTATGTCTTGCTCAAACCTAAAACCACTTAACCAAATCAATTTTGATGAAGTTGTACCTATTACTAGAGCTTATGGAGAGAATTACCTCCAATATGCAACAAACATCCATTAGGCCTGTTATATCATCAAAGGAAAACTACCAATTTGTGAGAAAATATGCATAAATTGAGGATATAATTACTAATAATATGCCCTTTGTATTGTGTGTACTAAGGAGAGCCAAAAATTGAGGAGGAAAGAAAAAAATGATAGGAAATATGAAAATCATGGATGAAAACCTAGCATAATAAGTGAAGTAATGGGTAAAGAATACACACCTAGAGTATACTACTTGTGTGTGCAATCAGTGTGAGAGATTCCCACAATTTCACCCCAAACAAGAGGAAGTATGAGTGCATAAAACTTGCAAAAAGAAATAGTACCTTGTCCCCCAAGTGGAAAGATAAAGTGAAAGTAGTAAAAAGAACATATGTATGTGTAAAAACAATACTATAATATATAATTAAAGATAAATGATAGAGATTAGGAAGGGGCTAACCACTTATATCAATGAACTCTGATGGTAATGGTCAACCTCAAGAGGACCATAAGATGTGTCAGAAACTAGTGTCCTCCATGGAACTATTTTCTATGATCCCATGATGCACATGTGTCAATGATGATGATGGATGCTCATGAAATGTCTCTTTATAAACAAAATTTATGTACAATAGTGGCAATTTTGATGTTATCCTTGGAGAAAGAAGGTGAGAAAGTGTCCCTTGTGTTATATATTATATTTTTTAAACTTGCTTTTGATATTTTTAGTAGTTGTTTCTTTGTTAGTGCTTTTGCCATTACAATGGGAATGCATAACTAATGATGCATCCTTTGCATTTTTCTCATGTTGATTATCTTGAAGTACTCTTGTTTTAATTATAATATTCATTAGAACTCTAAGGTCATTCACAATACCAACATATTGTTTTCATTGTTGCTCACTTGTATATGTAGTTGTCCTTGATTCTCATCATGTTTGATAGCTTCATTTTTAGTGTTGATGTTGGATGTGCTACATAATGCCTTAGATTTTTAAACAAAACCATTATAATTGTTATAATTAGTATTGGGAGGATCCTCATCATCCATTTCCCTTTGATTAGATTCATCAACTTGATGCATAAGAAAGGGATCACTATAGATCTCGAGATTTTGATTTGAATGTTCTACATATTTATTTCCATTGTCAGGAATACCCTCTATTTGAATCACATTTCTATTAATAAGATCTTGTATCTTGCACATTAGTGTTTTACATTTTCTTGTAGTATGTCTAGTTATTCAATGAAAGTTACAAAATGAATCAACATTGAAATATTGTGGGATGCATCTATATGTATAAATTAGTTTGATGGGGGGTTAGGGTGATAAGTTGATGTTGCAAAATTTGTTGTAATACTATAGATGAAGTATCCACTAATCTAGTGAACTTTCTATGCTCCTATGGGATTAGGCTAATGATGTTGGTATGAGAGTCATTGATGGTATTGGTATTATGTCTAGACTCATTTACGTTCAAATCCACCCTTATTATCCCCATGTTTGAAATTTAAATTTTATTGAAACTTATAAAGAAGAGGAGTGCTAGAGATGTCATAGTGTGGAAGATTGTTATCTAACAATTTAAGCTCATAATTGCTACACTAGCACATAACTTTGAAAATGAAGCGTAAGTAATGAAGGCCACTTTTTCTTTGATGGTTGGAAGCAATCTATCAAAAAATAAACCTCGAATCTCAAATTTTGGTGGTTGATAACTTGAAATACAAGGTAAACGACATAATGGAAATAATGAACAATATAGGGTTTAATTTGATTATAATGTGATTAAGCCAATAAACTTATGTCAATGAAATAATGGAGAAGCAATATAACAAATAAACGAACTCATAAAATGCAAACCATTACATTAGAAATGTGTGGAGAAACCCTTGTGGGAAAGAACTCCACTCTAAAGAGACCCAAGCTATTCTCAAAAGATGAAGTACAATAATACAATCCACTTATCCATCTGATAATAGATTGATTGCATAAGAGTACCTGCAAAGAACCATACAATCCACTATCCCATGCCTCCAATATGTCAGAAAATAAAAAATAAGAAACCATGAGTCAAAAACATGAGCCATGGCAAGAATCCAGTGCCCTTTGGTCATGGTCAAGTATCTTGAAATAGTATGCAACTCCTCTTACATCTCGTACAAACCCCTTACACATCATAGATGTTACAGATTTGGTCATAATGGTCAATTTGACTAAGATTCCAATCCTAGGCACTTCATGAGGGCATTGATTGCCTCGTCATAGCATAAATATGAAAGATCCTCTTACAACTTGCAATATTGATTGATTCTCTATAGCTTCCCTATTAAATGCTTCATAAGAGTATGGTACATCAAGTTCTTTACAAAACAAATGACACTTTGATTGTCACATTTGATCCTAATCTATTTACATTTAAAGCTAATGCTTGAATATGATCTCTATAACCATAATGCCTCTTTATAGGCATGTGTTGCAGCCATGTGCTCTACTTTTGCAATGGACAACATAATTATAGGTTGCCACTTACTCATCCAACTGATAGCTCCACCAAATAGAGTGAACATATAATTGCTAGTGGACCTCTTGTCCAAATCACCAGCCTAATCCAAACCAACAAAGCCTTGTATATAAATCATCTTACTGACATCATCAATCCCATGATAACAAATATGATAAATAGAAGTCCCTTTGAAATATCTAAAAACCCTTTTTCACACAAGTGTAATGCTCTATACTAGGGTTGGACATAAACGTGCTAAGAACTCCCACTACTTGGGTAATGCTTGGTCTTGTATAAACCATTGCATACATTAGGCTTCCTGTTGCACTAGCATAAGGAACAATAAACATATCCTACAAATTACTATTTCAGTTAGGACACCAATCTAATAATAACTTAGTGCTAACAGGTAAATGAATATTAATTGGCTTACAATCATGCATCGTGAACCTCTACAAAATAGTTTGAACATACTTTGATTGAGCTAAATATTTCTACCAACTCAATCCTTGCTAATCTCTATAACTAGAATGTACTTCATATCCCCTAAACCCTTCATATCAAAGGTAATGGACAATTGAGTTTTTAGCTCTTTAATCATTTCCTTACTGCTTCTAATGAATATGTTATCCATATACAGGACAATTATTAACAATTGATCATTAATTAATTTAAAATAAACACAATGATCACATTCACTTCTAACAAACCCAAGGTATAATGTGAAAACATCAAACTTCTAATACCACATCTGTGGTGACTACTTTAGGCCTTACAATGACTATTTCAACTTGCAAACTAAATTTTTCTTCCCTTTTACCACAAAATTGTTAGGTTGTTTCATATAAATTTCTTCCTCAAGATCCCTATGCAAGATAGTAGTTTTAACATCCATTTACTCTACTTCTAGATCATAAGCAACAACAATAGAAAGTAGAAATCTAATAGAAGTTTGTTTTGCAATAGGAGAGAAAATTTTATCATTTAGTCAACTCCCTCAACATGGGAATATCCTTTTGCCACTAGTCTTGCCTTGTACCTTTCCAACTATCCATCCGCTCCAAATTTCTTATTAAACACCAACTTGCAACCAATGGGTTTCCTTCCCTCAGGAAACTCAACTAGATCCCAAGTCTCAATCTATCTAGGACCATCATCTCATCCTACGTGACCTCCATCCAAGACTCGTGTTCCTTCAAAGAAAGAGATTCCTTCATATAACTAGGTTCATCTTCAATATAAGATTTTACAAATACACAACAAAAATTTGGTGGGCTATACCTATCAACTATTTTCCATTGCCTTATGGACCTGTACACCAGTGTAGTAAGAGGTTATTCCCATTCTTCCTCTAAACTCTCTGAATCTAAACCTTCTTCCTCTACATCCTCTTGTCCAACTCGTTGTTCTTCCACCGGTGCATCTTCTTGATTCTCAATTTTGGTTTCAAAATGCACAATTTTCTTTTCCCTTTTTTTAGTTGTTCCTAATTAGACATAACTAAGTTTCTTAAAAATTACATCTCTAGAATATACAACTTTTAGGGTTAGAGGATTCCAAATCTTATAAACCTTAACATTATCTCCATAACCAATGAAAATACATTTGTTAGCTTTGAAATCCAACTTAGACCAATTTTCTTTAGGCACATGAACAAAATCCTCAACCAAATACTCTAATGTGCAAAACAAAGGGTTTCTTACTTGTCCATACTTCATATAGTGTTTTATTAATTTTATCAACCAAAGCTGAAGAAGGTGATCTATTAATCAAATAACAAGAAGCACTTATAACCTCATGCTAGAAACATTGATCTAACTACGTACTAGTTAATATACTTCTGGCTTTGTCCATTATTGTCATGCTCATTCACTGTGCAATGCCATTTTGTTGTGGCACATACAGAGTTGTTTTCTACCTTACAATAACTGCATGTCTACAAAAGTCATCAATTTATCTAGAACAATATTCCCCTCCATCATCTAACCTTAATACTTCTATTTTCTAATCCATCTAATTTTTAATAAGAACTTTAAAATCCTAAAACTTGCTAAAAACTTTAGTTTTATGCCTTAGAAAATAAATCCAAGTATAACGTGAGTAGTCATCAATAAAGGAAACATAATAGAAAGAGTTTCCAATATAAGCAACATCCACAACACCAAATACATCACTATGAATTACTTCCATTAATCCTTTTTCTCTAGTACCACTATAATTAAACTTTACTTTGTTTACTAAACACACATTGCTCACAAAAATTTAAATTTACATAATAACCACACAAACCATCCACCATAATTTTATTAATAATGGTCATAATTCATTTTTGACCAATGTGACCCATCTTGTGGTACCCTAGAATACATGAATATTGTTAGGAAATACCTAGTATGCACCTCTAGTACCATAAGATTTACTACATAAAAATCCTAATACGAGTACAAATAAATTATGGCCATAAAGTAGAATTGGGACACATATTCATTTCCCACATTAACCCTTAGAGGAAAGAAATGTAGATCTCAGATCTATGAAAATGTCAATACTATAATGGCATGAAAGAAATACTTTAATAACATGAATGAGAAGAAAAGAAGAAGCATAGACAAAAGAGAAGAGACACCAATATATGTGGGGAAAACCATTTTGGATAAAAACCCCACCCTCCAAAGCACATAACCAATGTATTATTCAAAAACACATATTGCTTACAATACACTTCTAAGATCTTGCCTTAACATGGATAATATCATTCCGCTCCTCTAGAAAAAATCTGACAACATAACTCTACAATGAAAACTCCTAACTTAACATCTCAACCCAATCACCCAAGAAAATATGTAATAACTAAATAGGAAGCCATAAATGGTTTCAGGAAAACAATGTTCTAGCACAAGAGGTATGGCACTCATATCTCTATGAAACAAATTCCAACACCCATGTCCAAGTTTGGGCTCTAGACAAAAAATAGAATATTCTCTTACACATGTAAGATACTGTCATAAGTTGTCATAGTCAACCTACTAACTTGGGCACCCCATTTGGTCATATTCCACATTTAACAAGATTCTTTATGATATGTGCCACAGACTATCATAATGCTTGTCAAGATTCTTGGTCCACTTTGTAACTCCCCTCTTTCATACTCTTAGACGTGTTGTAGAATCTCTTATGCACTTACAATGTCATATATGCTCCTACACATCTTACATGACAAAATGTTGTTAAATATTCTTACACACATCATACAAAGGAATACACATGTTATAATGGCCAAGTCATAAGTGGGACACATCATTTCATAAATGAGGCACAAATAATAAATAAATGCTATTAAAATAATTAATTCAAACATTAGGACTTGCAAGGTATATTACACACCTAATCCCAACATTCTCCCACTTGTCATATACCTTGAAAGAGAAAAAGGGAAACTCCAACAAATCCATGAACTACCAAGGGTAGAACCATGAGCTATCCTAACTGAACTCCACCATGTTCATGAGTTTTATAGAAGCATCTACAAGAACAACTTTAGATCACACTTTGGAGCACACTCAAAACTAACTTTGGAGGACACTCTGAAGCTGCAATAACCAACTTTGGGCACACTATCTATAGCCAACATCAACCCATTATTAGAACACATAGCTACAAGTCCAATCTCCTCCAAAACAAGATTGAGTATGCACCACATACTGTAGTCTAATCAAAACAATGACCATAGCTAATTTCTCAAAGTCAACTAAGCCCGATCATTGATAGACCTTTTGCTCATGACATCCAACTCACACTACAGCTCTTGCCCTTGTATAATCCAATGTCATACTCAAGGTTAACATGTCCCATGGTAACAAACACACTAATATGCAAAAAACAATGCAGTCCAATGAAACCTATCTACCAAGGACACAATACCTCCTAGAACTCCCACTACACAAGCAATGTTTGGTACATGGTATTGACCAAAGAAACACAAATTCCACCAACAAAACTATCATAAAAGGTGTGGATAATGTCATCAAAACCAAAATCAAAGAGCATAGATAATGATATGTAAACTACAACCAAAATGCTACAAAATAGAGCATACTTCCTCAAATAATTGTATTCCCACCCTCTCTCATCAAATCTCCTCAACTCTCCCAAGTTCTCTACATCACAAAAGGATAGAGATTAAAGACCACATTTCTAGTTGCTTAAAAACTGATGAAGTACAATGTAATAGTAAATGACCACAACAACTCAACACAAATTTCAACCTCAATGTCATGTGAATACGAACCTCTAGAAAGAAACAATAGACCATAGAGAGAAAAATTGTAAATCATATCACATACCACATCCTTCTGCCAACACCATTAAGTTCTCAAGCTATGACAAGTAAGATCCTCATTTTTGAAACCCTAAACATAAAAGCCTTAACAACATCCAATTGTTCAACCCTAAGGTCAAACATAATAGGAATGAATCAATAAACCAAAATGGATATAAGATTCTTTAAGTGAAGGAAGATCAAACCAATAACCATTCCCATCACTAGAGAATATGCCCAAACCCATCCTCTGCACTCAAAACCAAAACTCTAGAACATACTCTAGAGCACACTTTAAATAGCACTTCAAATTAGAGTCTCCTCTAGAATTGACATCTATAGCTCAAGACTCAATTCTAGGAGGAAATAAAGGAAAAAGACACCATGCCTTGTAATCCTTAAAAAGCCCTCTAGAATTGATATCCATAGCTCAAGACTCATTCCATGAGAAAATAAAGCACATGAAATAGAATACATCTGAGTACTAGGTGGTAAATACCTCTCATATAATTCTCCATTGAGTGGACTGAGAGTGGGGAATGAGATTGCTCATCCTAAGATGCATCGAATCACACAGACTCTCTCCATGAACAATTTCGTCATTAGGTCTGTGTTGAGCTCATGTCCATCTCCAACTAAAGGATCCTCAATATTTCTATTGAAACCTCATCAAGGAGTCACCATTCCAACACATAATCCCCATAAATAAAAGATATCTAGCCTCACCCAAATCTAACTAGTAGAAACAAGTGCACAACTGATCATCTCATTCTAAACTCCAACTACAAAACCATAAGCTCCAAAAGTATCCAAGCAAAATGATCATGGCACACAACTAACAGATTACCACAAATCACTACCAAATCTCCCTCTACATGATTAATATAGAATCTAGGAACTCTCCATGATGTCATGATTTACATCTTCCTTACAGAAGATCATCTGCCTCCAATAGACAGATCTACTCCTAAGAGCACCCATATCATACCAAGATTGTAAACATGAAAAATCTAGAGTCCTCCATAGCACAATATCATAGCACTAGCAAATCTCTCACTATAAGTGATCTAAATATACCCATGGCATCATGATGAACATATCCTAACTAAACATCATCTGTGGCCCCCACACAATAAAAGAACTTAATTGTAACATTAGGAGCTCCCAACGGGCAAAGTAAAATCATGATCTCCAAAAGAAAATAAATACTATATGTTCTAACAAGATACAATTGCAAGTGACCCAAAGTACTCTTAAGGGAATTCTATGAACATCCCAAAGTACTACAACATGAATCAAAAGTACTCCATCCATCTATCTCACTGTCTCACTACTACACAACATCAATGCATCATGATGGCCAAAGGACCACCAAAATTGAATTTACTACACCATGGCATCCAAATAGTCTATAGACAAACCCCACTGCAACAAGATACCATCAAATTTGTAAGGATCAATGGGTATAGATGACCCACATTTGAATTATGTATGCAACTTGTAGGTATAGACAACCAACAAAGCTCCACAACTTGTAGATCTTGCAACAACACAACATGGATCCACCAAGCAAAGTAGACCCAAAAGAAAGCAGAATCAACACCACATTAGTAACAAGAAAATCATAGACATCAAGAGATAAAAGTACAGTCTTCATGACACTTACATCAAATCCAAAACCAAGATCCAAAATGTCAAAATCCACAACTGGAGACAACATCAACGCATGAACCCAGGAAGAACCACCACAAAAATGTTGTGATTCATCACATGACAACACTTCCACATCAAGAAAGCTACAAACAATCTTCTTGAATCATGCATAAAGAATGCAAGCAAATCTGTGACTATCTTACATCCATAAAACATCCCTATAGGATTCACAATATGAAAAATGGTCTCTCCATAGATCTACAAAACCATAAATTTTGGTTAACATGCAAACCCTACAAAACCATCCATGTTAGAGACATGCATGCAAAATTGAATCCACTTATTGTCTAGAAGACCCACAACTCTGAAAACACCAAAATGATTAAACTAGAACAATAGAATATCACTGAAAAGTAAAACCATGGATCTTGAATGAAAAATTTGCAAAACCTATAGATTCAGTCAAGATGAATTTCAAACATGCAACTACAACCATCCTTCAGGCCCAAGAGGCTATCCAGAAACTCCATGCCATTAGAAGACCAATCCCACAACCATCACCATGTACATGCATATAGAGAAGGTAGGTTGTTCTAGAAGCGTTCAGGGCATATAGTGACCAACTCCACAACCTACACACATTTAGGGACTAAATATCTAGTGCTTTCCAATACTAGGGGTTAAAACCAAGCACCTAACATAAGCACACTAGACCGTACTCTAGACAACCAATACTTTTCCATGTATCCAAGGAGCCAAAGATAGGCATCCAACATGAGCACTCTACTGTGCACAACCACAAAATATAAACACTCAACCATCATGCGAGAGGGTAGTTCCATACTATTGAATTGGAGCTCTAGGTTAAGACCATGCTACATGCAACCACATGACCAACTCCATAATCCTCCACCTTATCCATTCTTCAAGTGCCTATAATATTATATCCTAGAAAACAAGATCAATTGCAAGACTTCCACTTGAATAAGGATTAATAATTAGTCAATTCCTTCCTATAGATTCCCATAAACTTTTCGAGATAAGAAATAAAAAATGGAGGAATACCCAGAATCAAATTACATGCAACAAAATGCAAGCACGTGCAACAAAATGCAAGCAGATGCAACCAACATGCAAACAACATGAAATTACATGAAGATGGCATGTAAGCACATGCAACTAATGGAGCCAACTTAGATTTGATACCAAATGTTAGGAAAATACCTAGTATGCACCTCTAGTACCATAAGATTTACCAAAACAAAATCTTGATACAAGTGCAAATAAACTATGCCTATAAAGTGGAATAAGGACACAAATTCATTTCCCATATTAACCCTTAGAGGAAAGAAATGTAGATCATATATATATATATATATATATATATATATATATATATATATATATATATATATATATATATATATATATATATATATATATATATAGTAGCATAATAACATGAAAAATAACACTTTAACACTTTAAGAACAAGAATGAGAGAAGAAATGAAGCATAGAGAAAAGAGAAGAGACACCACTTTGGGGAAAATCCTTTCACATAAAAAACCCCAACCTCTAAAGAACAAAACTAATGTATTATCCAACATCACATAAAAATTACAACACACTTCTAGACTCTTGCCTTAACATGGAGAATATCATCCCACTCCTCTAGAGGAAATTCAATAGCATAATCCTGCAATGAAAACTCCTCACTTAACATCTCAACCCAAGCACCCAAATAAATAAGCAATAATAAATAGAAAACCATAAATGACTTAAGGAAAACCATGTACCAGGATAAGAGGTATGGCACCCACATCTCTATGGAACAAATTCCAACACTCATGTCCAAGTTTGGGCTCTAGACTAAAAATAGAATATTCTCTTACACATGTAAGATGTCATAAGTTGTCATAGTCAACCCACTAACTTGAGCACCCCATTTGGTCATATTCCACCTTTATCGAGATGCTTTTATGATATCTGTCATAGATTGGCATAATGTTGGTTAAGAGTCTTGGTCTTGTTATGACCCTTCACAACATGCCACTAAAATTTAAATTTTAGGGACCCTAATGTTTGATTTTAAAAATTGCATTTCCTACAGAGCTTGGATAATGTTTAGTTTTCATTTGTTTTATCTCATTTGGACATATAATGCATTGTCAAAATTATAAATGTCATAATGTTCATGCTTTAATCTTACTAAATAATGCATTTATTTTATTAGGGGTCATTTTGTTAGGATTAAGGTGCCATCAACCTTGTAAATCCTATGTAATTAATTACTCCTAATATTGTTTGTAAATCACCCATAAGGGATGAAAGGTTTCACCAACAACGATCTTGTTTCAGTTGTATGTTTATATCTGATACACAACGTTCATTCGTCCGTGACGAGGGTTCACAGGTGGGTTTCCCCTCTGCAAGGGGTCTGGGGGGGATCATCCCCCCAGCGGGGGGTCTGGGGGCCGCGCGCCCCTGGGGGTTCAGGGGTAGTGCCCCTAAAGCCTCATTTTATTTATATTTTATCATTGTGAATCTAGACCGTTCGTCATTAAGTCACAGATCTAACGGTCGATATTTGTCGGTTATCTTGCCCTAGAAGGCAATCCCCTTTTATAAGGATATTTATACTAATTTTTTATTAGATTGGAGAGTAACAGACGCGCTGAATTGAAGATTGAAGGAGAGAGGAAGTGCATGTATTGTAATCTTATAATTGAAGATAATACAACTTGGAGCCTCTTTTCTTGGTGGAGTTTTTTACTCGAAAGGGTTTTCTCCACGTTACATATCGTGTTATGTGTTCAGTTCTTAGTGCATGTTATTTCTGTGTAATGGGTTTTGATTTCTGTTGCAATCTCCATTGATTCTACATTATTTAGAGGATAATAAGGTTTGAATCAGATTTCTGTTGTGTGGTTTGCACCTTCATTTCTAACACATTTTGTTTTAATTTTTGCAAAGGTTATAAAGTTTTTATTGCTAAAGTGCAAACTTGCTTTGAATTCCTAGAATCCCCTTTACCTAGCATTTGCAAATTGCTTGAGTTTTTTAAAAACTTAATGGAGGTTTTGTGCAAACCACTTCAAAACCCTGAAGATGGTTGGTGTGCCATTAGTGACACTTATGTGAGGAATAACAAAACTCTGAGCCACTCCAAATTCTTGATATTTCAACTTCACTAAGCAATTCAACTCCCTATGACCCTCTAGCTTCCCCCGATGTTTTGAATTCTAGATTTTGTTGTTATTCTTGAGCATCTTCATGCATTTCTAGGTTTTCCTTTCATTTTCTCTCTAGTTTTATTTATTTGCAGCTAGGGTTTAGGCTGGATAATTTTGTCTTTGGTTCATTTATGACCTTGACTGCAATATTACGCTTAGATCTTGCATGTTTCCTTTCATCATTTGGGTTATTTTAATTTTGGTTTACATTGCTTAGATAGTTTGAATTTGTTTTAAATTGATTGTATTTCCTATTCAAACTTTGATTTAGGGTTCTTTGGCCCTTACCATTAAGAAACCCCATGCCCTTGTTTTTGGGCCTTTTGGCAAATTGTCATGGTCTTATGTTTAATATTTTCAATGATAAATTTTAAACTTAGATTTTCCCATGCTTCAATGGAGGACTTTAAAACTTTTCAAAACTTAGTTAAATCTATGTTTTGACCCTCTCTAGAGTCTAACCTTGGTTTGCAAGATTTTATAAAATGTGATTGGACCTCGGACCCCTTTCAGCACTTGGAGTTTCTTTACAACTTGTGAAAATTTTCATGATGCAAGTCAGACCCCAGCTTTGGGTGGTACTCAAAATAACTTTACAAGTTTTAGTTTTTTACAAATTGCAACTAGGCCCCAAGCTTCGGTTATAGTCTAGAAGACTACCTTCCATTTTCACTTTGCAAACTCTTACAAAATGCCATCAGATCCTAGACCCCCTTTGACACTCTGGAACTTCTGTGTAATTTGTAATTACATGCATATGCAAGTTACATTTTGAGCCTAAAACTCTGAAACCCTTGAATTACCTGATTTTGTTTGGACCTCGAACCCTAAAATGTAGGAAAAAAGTAAGACACTTGTTTTGAAGGTTTTTACACATGGGTTTTCGTAATTTGAACATTTTAAACCTTGGAAATTGTGCAAATGATAAAATTAGACATTAATTAACTACATTATGAATTTGATTGATCAAAATTGTAAAATACATTGGTAAAAAATGTGAAATTGATTGTTAACTTAGATTAAATCTTTCTTGGATATGACCTCTCCAACAAAGATGAAATAATATAAAGGGGTCATACCAGCATCAAATTTCACATCAGATTTAGTCAACATCTCTAAAACTGATCTTGGACATGTGGGCCATGATGAATTTACCACAAGAATGGTTGTAAATGAGGAATAGATTACTAGAAAAACTAAGAACCTAAGGGTGTGTGAATTAGTCCAAGTTGTAGGATTTCCCATCACATTACAATCTATAGGTCTAATAATGACATGTGCACACTACTATAACCTTGATCTAAGAGAAATTAGAACTATTGAGGGCTATGTAGTGCTGCTATTATAACCATAGTATATTAAGCAAATATTTAGCCTACTAACTAGGGATTCATGTATAAACATTTATGTAGAATCAAATCAAAAATATTATAATGAAAATTTGAACAAATGTCTTGATGTTATCAACAAAGAGTGGCTCCAAAAACCTAGAGGTGCTATCTCAAGATCACACAAGAAATTATTCATTAGTAACTTTGTTGAAGATGTAAATGATTATATAACTCTATTAAGTAGAGTCATTGGGCAAGAGAATGCCAATGAATTGCACTCTTAGATGTATAGGTATATTATTTTTTATATTAGTAAAAAATGAGAAAAGGGCCCGGACCCATTACAAATAACAACCAAGAAGGCGGGTGAGAAGAGTCTCACAAGGGGTGATACTAAAAAATATTACATATCCATCAGAAAAAATCAAAAGCACCAGAAGGACCAGGAAAAAACCACAAAACCAATACAAGAACAACAAAGGAACAACATAGGAAAATAAAATGCTACTGATCAACCAAATTTTTCATCCCATTGATCCCTTGCCGTTCTCTATTCAAGAAATCCACCTTGTTAATGAAGGTGACCTCCCTGGAGTGCTTCACCTCATACTTGGTTTTACCTTTCTCTTCCAACATTTTAGCTCTGGTTCTCTTTGTAGGGCCTTCCTAAGCCATATTCTTCACACTATTTTTTTAGTGCATTCCTTTCCTTTTTTCCAATTCCAATTGCAAAACATACAGATTGGTGGCGAAATTTTTTATGGTGTTCCTTAGGTTTTTTTGTTAGTTAATACTCTCCTAGTCATTTTCAAGCAATGCCATCTAAACATATTTTTTAAGAACCTTAGATATGGGGTAAGGTAATACATAATGATAAAATTTATAAAGTGGAGAAATTAGTTTTAAGACTCAAGTACCTCAAGGTCCTATATGCCACAAGGGAGAATATTTATAATATTGATAGTTCTAGGTCTATAAAGGGGGTTAAGTATGGATAAAATCCATCTTAGAGTGCATTGGCTTAGGGAGGTGGTAAGCCATGGCTAGTGGCTCAAGTACTTTGTGCTAGCTAGGGAGGTGGTTAAGACTTGCCCATTTGTGACAAAGTCAAGATTAGAAAAATATGTAAAAACATAGAGTAAATTTGACATTATTAACTAGAATCTAATCAATTTAGTTGCAAGTTCATCTTAGACAATACTCAAGGAAATGAAATCATCAAATAGAGATAAAATACTTCGTTATCTACCAATAATCCACAATATTCCTTATATATATTTAGAAAAGTATGTTTGCACCTATAAAGTTAGAAATTGCTTACGTTGTAATACCCATCTTATATTTTTGCACTCAACTTAGTGTTCATCTCCCTAGGTGTGCTTTAGGTTCATTTTACTCTATTTTTATCCTTATGCCAAGTATTTAACTAATTTATAATCACCCATAAAATTATTTTCACAACTAAAACTAACTCATAAAGATTTGGTTCAAAATTTAATTTGGGACAAGTTATACCCAGGTAGGTATAAATTTAATCTTATATGCTTAAAATTTTGGGTGTCAAAAATCCTAACCTTGTGTTTCCCTAATCTAGATTCAAATGGTTAAGTAGATCTAATCCCAAAATAAAAATATCAACCTCTCTCATTTGAAAATAATCAACACATAGTAATACATCCTAATACTAGGTTTTCTCTCTTCTCTTGCAAGGCTTACTAAGTTTTCCTTTGTACTAGAAAGCTAGAAGATTTTAGATATAAAATATAAGGTGTATTTGGAAAATATTCATCCTTGGTAGAATTATACCATCCTCCAAATTTCCCTTCTAATCAATACCAAATTTCCCTAATCCTTGCCCATACATTCTCCATTGTCCCTAGCTTTAGATTTGCCCATCCTAACCCTCCCTAATTAGTCCAATCTCTCCATTTATTTTTTATCACACACACACCACTTTAAATAGTATAGCCTCCTAGGTTTTTTATTTTGTCATAATAAATCTACACACACCACATCACCATTTCACCTTAAGGTTGCACACACATCAATATTTTATCCGTGAATTAGTTAAGGTTGAAAAATATCAACAAGGGGACTAAATGAGATAGTCTCCTATACAATCAAACCCTTTCCTCTCAACTCCTAGCTCAATCTTAAATATTTGAAGATCTAAAATAGGTACATGAAATCTACAAGAAGATCTAGAACCAATAGACTAGGAAGATCATTCTAGAAGTTTTAGAGCCACGAGATAGAAAGGACACAAGTGCTAGACTGTAATTTATCTAGATAAATTCCAAATTATAAAATTGTCTAACTCTAGGGCCCACATCTAACATGAGTCTTGTCAAATGTTTTCTAAGGGATTGCAGCACCATATGCCAACACCAAAGATCTACTAGAAATACCCTAGCACCTAACTTCCATGCTAGAATCATGTCAATTATTTCATAAAAGACCCCAACGCTCATCTCCAATGACAAACACCTACTATAGTGCCTAAGTTTAGTAAATTTGTCTTGCAGAGATCATAAACAACTATAATTTTGTAGACTTGCTCCTCCATGCATCTTTTATCATCCTAGTTAAATATAATCAACCTTATGTATATCTCAGAACATAAAATCTCTTCCCTTCTCTTGTCTTTTACAATTATTCATTTCCCAAGTTAGTATCAATTTGATTTATTTTAAAATTGAAAGTAATCATTATACTCTATTTTATATTTGTGATAGATTTTATATTTGTTAGATTATATTGATAAATTGAAATAAATTAACCTAGGTTGGTATAAAAACATAAAACCCATTTAATACAACCTAAGGTTTCTAATTTTCAATCTTTTATTTGGTAAACCTGGTATGTTAGATGCTTATTTTCTAATTTCTTATATACAAACAAAAAAACCCCTCATTTCCATTTCTTTCTTATCATATTCACACGACCTTTCATTTCCAACCACTTACCTTGAACACTATGAAACCCTCAACTTTACGTATCACCACTTGATTTTTTTTTTGATCTCTAGTTTACCCTATTAACAACCCCTCTACATCTTGTCAAATACTTGCATTTCCTTTAACACTTGTTCATTCTATCCAAAGCCCTAGTTTGACCATCCCTACATCTAGTCTGACCATCTCTTGACCTATTTCACATATGATTTTAGTCTCCCCTTTACCTTAGGCCTTCATAACACCCACTTTTCTTTCATCCTAGTCCATTCCCATTTATTCCCTTAACCTAGTTTACTTGTTCCTATAGCTTTCTCTTTCCCTTAAGCTTCAACATCTTTTCCCATCCCTAGCCTTCTCTATTTACCCTCTATCCTTAGTGTCCATTCCATATCACTTTTTCATCCTCTACTTAGTTATCTTATACCCTAGTTAGCTTCACCTAATCCATACCTCTAGTTTCAATTTATCTCTTACTTCCCCATCCACCTTCACCTTTGTAACCCAACCTTAGAACTTTCCCATATTTTCCAATCCTAATCCTCTCCATCCCTTTCTCTTTTTACCTTTACCTATTCCCGCACATATCTATAAATCCCCTTGACTTGATCACTTAGCTTCCCTATTTTGATCATAGTTCCCTTTTCCCTTTTGGTTCATTCCCCCTTTTTTCCAATATTGTTGTGCCTTATACCCTATTAGTATCCTACCTTGTCATAACCTATGTATTAACCCATATACAATTTAACATCCTCCTATTTATAAAATATTTGATGAGTCTACTGACTTCTATCCTACTAATGATAACTTTGAACATCACACACACCTTACTGAAATTGACCTTCAATGTCACAAGATCATCTCACAACTACAAGTTGTGAAGCTCTCTATTGACCCCATCAATGACCCTCCCCTTATGAGCTCATTGATGCATTAGATAACCTATTTCTTACCGATTCATCTGGCTTGGAGATCTTAGAGAGTATTAGGCCTATGATTATTATAAATACACTCTTTTGTCATCTTTTGACACATTCTTCTCATCCTCTAGATGCAAATACTTCTACTATATCCTTAGGTAGTCCCTTGTTTCTATTGGACCCATTATTGATCCCCATTCTACCTGTAGTCCTATTTTGCTTCCCAACCAAATAGCTCAAATCCATAAATTCTCTAAGTGTTTTCCCCTTGATAAATGTAAGGAAAAACATCCCAAAATCAATTAAGTCCCAAAAACCTTGAGTTTTCCTTTTAATGTTTTCAGAGTTTCAGAGTTCGGAGTTCCCCCTTTCGCCATGCCATCCTGGTCTCCTTCGAACTCTGCCTTGTTTCTTTCAGGCTTCACTCGAATATTTTGACATGGACCTTTCACAATTATAAATATCCATATCCTGATGACGTCAATCAATTTCATCTCAAAGAAACACTTTAAGACTGTTGACATCATCCAAAAAAATTTCCTGTATTCCGTGGAGGTTATTTTATTGAAGTAAAAAGTGACGGCGGAACCGCAAAAGGATGACACGTGGCGCTCTAGAAAAACCCAAGGAGGAAGTCTTAGGGACCAAGTTCTACTCCTTTTCTCTAAAATAATGCTAAGTGTTTTAGACTTCAGGGCTCAGACCTTCCTTCTTCTTCCTTTTCAGAGGCCCAAACTCTGCCAAAAATTTCAAAAATTGGCTTAGTCTTTATACTTTCGGGAATCCGACTTTCTTTCTTCCTCCTTCTCTAGGAAGGTGAAAGACAGAAGGCCCGAGGCCCGAAGTCTGCTGATATTGTAATCTTCCTTTGTAAAGCAGAGCTCAGGGGGCGGGGTTTTCTCCTTTCTTCTTCTATGCTAGAAGGCAGAACGCCGAAGGCTTGAGGCCCAATCTCTGACGACTTCCGCTATCTTCAAAAATGAAGGGAAAAACAAGCCAGAATCAAAGGTCAAGCTTTCAGATCTAGTTGGAATTTGTTGTTGGGCATTTATTGTTGTGGGTAGAAGAAGATGAAAGGTTTCAATGCAAATATTTCTTCAGCTACTTCTGAGAAGATATTTTTTGCACTTGTGACAAAGAAAAAATAATGTATCCAGGCATTCCTTTACAGAAATATCTTTTGACAGGCCCATAGGACGAATTTATTGCAGCATGGGTGACAATTCTTTCTTGTTGACCACTCTTTCCCTCTTCCATGGATGCTATAGTGATTTGTAAAAGATATATATGCATGTAAAAAGATGTATTTCTATTGGTTGGTTGCGATGGGTCACTTCCAGAGGTAGAAAGTTCATCGCAGGTTCGGACCCTATTGTTTTCTCTAGAACTGGGCGGATTTGATGGACTGTACTCTTTTGCTGAGCCTCTCAGGTCTCTGTACTAGTTCAATAATGAAGGAGAGTCTATCATTTTTTGTCTATTTCATGCCTCTAATGAATTCTTCTTCTTTTGTAATGGCTATTTAGCCTCTATGATCAAATATAAACTAAATTTTTTCCTCTCATTGTTCTTGCACTGTGTTTATTTGATGGATGTAAGCTATGTATTGTGGATAAAATGATCCCTTTCATACTTTCATCTCTCTGCCTTAACCTCTATTTGAATCTGCATGAGTCTGTGTGATTTCCCTTCAGCATTTGAGATCATTATTATGTTATGTCAGTTTCATTCAAACACCCTAAATCTTGGTGTATCACCTTTCCTTTTCTGCACTCCTTCTCTCTTTTCCTTGGTGATCATTAGTGTAGGTTTATTTGAATTATCTAAGCATTAATCTCAGAAAGAGGAACTAGCCTTCTTTGGAGGTCTGATCTCATATGCAAGGTCCCACACCTTGAGATCAGTCCCATTGTGTCATTGGAATGCTTGGACATGCTCCAAGCAGGGTGCAATTTCACGTGACAACACTACCCATTAGCCCACATCCTCTTAGACATGTATTTTTACTACTACTACCTCCAAGGTCCCCACATGCCATTGAAACAAAAATTTCAGACATGTTGCAAGAAGTTAAGCCAAATCTAATAGAGTAGCAGTGCACTAAACATAGGGATAATGCTAGTTCTGGTGTGGAGTTAAACCCTATGGATTTTGACTCATTTGGGGAGTTTTCTCATGCTTTTAACAGGATGAACTAAACTAAAATGCAAAGAAAGCATGGTGAAACATTCCAGTTGCAAGGATAGCTTAGGTAGAATTCAGTGGAGTTGCAGTCAAAGGACAAAAGCATGGTGGAAGAGATTGCTCTAGTAGCTCCAAGAATGGATGATGTCACTCTATTTGATGAACTGCCCAGCTACATTGAAGATGAAGAAGGCATGCAAATGCCAACATTAGTTGCAGTTTCAAAACAGCGTAGGGGCGGTGAAACTGATGACGAATCATTGCGGGTTGAGGCCAAGCATAATAATGAGGTTCTAGCTCATGAAAAGGAGCATGTAAGTAGCCTCCTTCTAGAAAATGCAGAAAACCATGAAGCCAGGGTGGATCTTCTCATTCCTATGTGCTTCGAAGAGATGGAAGACCTCTTTAGCGATAAGATAGATTTTTTTCTCAATATGTGACATCAGCTGACATCCCCTGAGGAAGAACATCATGAACATCATGATCACAAGGTGGAGGCAACTATATTTCTAGTTGAGTTGCATGGATCAAAGCACTCATACTAGCAAGAAGAGAAAGAATCAGACCAGAGGCATGAGATCAACTCTGTTGATTTGCATGTCATTTCAAGGCGATGCCCTATTAGGCATCTAGCTTAGCTAGAGACAGATCATGAAGAGTCACCTCTTGTCATGCTCACTTTTGAGCATGAAGTTGAGCATCTAAATAAGTGGGATCAGCCTATTTATCCACTTCTAGGTAACTACATTCCCAATCAGTTCAAGTGGGTAAGTGAGTTTGTTCTCATTCTGGGGGAAGTATTTTATCAATTTGTTGTATGCCCATCCTTTGCCCACCTCTTGTTAACTACCCACAAGAATGTAAAGCATTGTAAATTATTAAGAAAGGGCAATTATTTTGAAGAACTAATTAATGGCTTTGTTTAAGGTTAGTTCAGGTTGGTTAGTTTAGGTTTAGGCAGTTTCATTTCTATTTTAGTCTTTCCTTCCTCTAAGTGCTTTTGCACAGGCAACATTCTCATTAGGAGATTGTTTGTCTTGTGTGTTTTTGTGTTCTCTGGAGGCAGTGTTCAATTTTGTGTTGGTTTGGCCAACCCCTATTCTTATTGTTGTGTCCTTTGACTCTGTACCCAATGGATTGATAAGTCCACTGGATCCTAGTGTTTAGCAGGCAAACACCCCTAAGAAGTCACCAAAATGTTGTTCTATTTTGCTTCCCAACCAAATGAAAGGAAGCTAGGTGTGCAGAAATTGCTTCCTAAACTAATCTAATGAGAAGAGAAGTATGCAAATTCTTTACAACCTTTACAATTATAGTGATGTTAACACAACAATAGAGATATTGCAGCAATACACATACATAGAGAATGTAGACATAAGAGAGAGACAAGATATAACATGGGGAAAACCCTTTCGGGAGAAAAACCCCACACTCCAAAACCTGCACAATGTATTATCAAAACAAAGAATGTTTACAACACACTTGCAATGCAAGTCTTCTCAGGAGTCTTCGACACTCGTATCTGGAGATATTCTGGTAGCATAATAGTACCTCTCAATTACACTATGCATCTCCCATCCAAGCACATGTTTATAAAGAAGTTTCAAGGCAAAAATGGAACCTTCTTGAGATGGGCGTCCATCTTGGCCTCATGGCCCAAAACCCATGCCTAAGGACACTTGTCCAACACTACAACATGGTTCTAAAACTTGTCATATCACCCCATCCCAATGTGGGTGCTTAGTCCCAAGATAAGCTATGACAGATGCTCTTACGAACCTTACAACTGTCATAGAATCCATCATAACTAACAGCACTTATAGCTATAAGAGAATATGTCATACACTAACTAAAAATAGCACATTCCTCTTACAACATGCCATAACCTCCCTTGGGTGCCCAAAGATGCCTTCCTCCAAGATGCTCTTTGACACATGTCCTCACCTGTCATAGGATCTTCTATTTACGACTCTTATGCATCATAGAATCTGTCATAGGAATCTGTCATGACCGTTACGCGTCATGATTCCTTACACACTGCTCAAGATGCTGACACATGGCAGAAAACCTCTAACACAATATGGGATGCCTATATCCACATGGAGTGGGTTGACCATCCTAGTCACCTTACAAGTGGAGTGACAACTCATCGTGCCACTTCACACTAGAAATGACAAAACAAGATGTGCAACTTAATTACATCATAGGCTAATAAAATAAATACATTACAAATAATAAATACAACGAATTACCAAGGTTGAGACACCTTAATTCCCAACATTCTCCCACTTGTTGAACACCTTGTAAGAGCCAATAGAAATAACAGGATTCAACTGCTATAGGCCGAGAGGCCCATAGGCTCCGAACACCTTAATTACAACTCATCATGCCACTTCACACTAGAAATGACAAAACAAGATGTGCAACTTAATTACATCATAGGCTAATAAAATAAATACATTACAAATAATAAATACAAGGAATTACCAAGGTTGAGACACCTTAATTCCCAACATTCTCCCACTTGTCGAACACCTTGTAAGAGCCAATAGAAATAACAGGATTTAACTGCTATAGGCCGAGAGGCCCATAGACTCTAAACACCATCTGAACTTCTCAGTGCCCACTGGTTTTGTCAATGCATCTGCAACATTCTTCAAAGTGTCTACCTTCTCCAATGTCACCTTCCCATCCTCCACCATGTCTCGCACAAAATGAAACTGTACATCAATATGCTTTGTTCTAGCATGGAAAGTTGGATTCTTTGCTATGCAAATTGCACTCTGACTGTCACAACAGATAGTAATCTGTCCTGCATCAACACCAATATATGAACACAATCTCTTAAGCCAAATGGCTTCCTTGCAAGCATGAGTAGCTGCTATATACTCAGTTTCTATCATGGACAAAGCGACCACAGGTTTCCACTTACTCATCTAACTAATTTCACCACCGAACATAGTAAACACATAAGCATTGGTGGATCTCCTGCTGTCAATGTCACCTGCCCAATCAGAATCCACAAATCCACGAATACTAATAGAATGCGTAGATCTTATAGGATGACCATGATAACATAGGGAATACTCGGAAGTACCCCGCAAATATTTGAACACTCTCTTCACTGCATCCCAATGTACCCGTCCAGGATTGGCCATAAATCGACTAAGGACTCCCAATGCTTGGGAAATGTCGAGTCTAATACAGACCATAGCATACATCAAGCTGCCAACACCACTAGCATAAGGTACTCTACTCATGTCCTCCATCTCAGAAAGAGACTTTGGATAATCATTAATAGATAACTTTGTCCCCAAAGAAATAGGAACACACAATGGTCTACAATCTGCCATGTTGAATCTGTCCAACACGGTCTTCACATACTTACTCTGGCTTAACCAAAGTTTTCTATTTGCTTTGTCTCTTCTGATTTCCATTCCCAGAATGTACCTGGCTGCCCCTAAGTTTTTCATCTCAAACTGTGCTGACAATTGGGACTTCAAATCATAAATCATATTCTTACCATTCCCAATTAACAATGTATCATCAACATACAATGCAATAATGAGAATGCGATCATTGTCAAAATTGTAATATACACAATGATTTGATTTCAATCTCAGAAATCCAATAGACAACACAAAGGCATCAAATTTCATATACCACATCCTAGGAGATTGCTTCAAACCATACAAAGACTTCTTTAGCTTGCAAACCAAATTTTCTTTACCTTTTTCTATGTAATGCTTTGGCTGTGACGTGTAAATTTCTTCCTCCAAATCACCATGAAGGAATGTTGTCTTCACATCCATCTGCTCCACTTCTAAGTCATAACCTGCTGCAAGAGATAACAAGAACCAAATAGATGTCAACTTTGCAATGGGAGAGAAAATTTCACCATTATCAATTACCTCCACTTGTGAGTACCCCTTCGCAACCAATCTAGCCTTGTACTTTTCAACACTGCCATCTACAACAAATTTCTTCTTGAACACCCATTTATAGCCAACAGGTTTCCATCCTTCGGGTAAAGGCACCAAGTCCCAAGTTTTATTCTTCTCTAAAGAAGCCATCTCATCTTCCATGGCCTCCTTCCAGGAACCTGCATCTTTCATGCCCATAGCCTCTGTCACAGTTCTAGGCTCATCAGTGTTAGTAAGCAAGGAAAAAACACAACTAGAATCCAGCAGTGAATAACCAAACCTATCAAGTTGCTTCTTTGTTCATGTAGACCTCCTCAAAGGCTAGGGTAGAGGTTCTGCTTCTGCTTCTTCTTCTAAGCTTTTAGAGTTGCTAGAGCTCTCTTCATCATCAGGTCTCACAGGGTCTGTTAGTTTAGTCTTCTCAGGGGTAGTGGGAAATTGAACCACATCCTCTTTCTTTTCTTTCTCTTTTGGCTATAGAACAATGGAAGAAAGTGTTAGCTCTCTGAAAATAACACTTCTTCTATACAACACTTTTTCGGCCACAGGATCCCAAAGCTTGTATCCTTTTACACAGACACCATAGCCAATGAAGATACACTTAACAGCCTTGTTCTCCAATTTTGACCTCTTCTCCCTAGGCACATAAGCATATGCCTCACAACCAAAAACATGAAGATGTCTTATTTAAGGCTTCTTACTAGACCACACCTCCATGGATGTCTTACCAACAAGAGATGATGTAGGAGACCTATTTAGCAGGTAGCAAGCAGTGGCAATAACTTCAGCCCAAAACTTCTGTTAGAGGCCATCTCCACTAAGCATACTCCTAGCCTTCTCCATTAGTGTCCTGTTCATCCTCTCTGCAACTCCATTTTATGGCAGGGTATATGGAGTTGTCTTATGTCTTCCAATCCCATGTTCTTTACATAACTTATCAAATTCTGTGGAACAGAACTCACCATCATTGTCAGTTTTCAAACACTTAATATTTTTACTAGTTTGATTCTCAACAAAAGCTTTAAACTCTTCGAACCGACTAAAGACTTTAGATTTGCTTCTGAGAAAATAAATCCATGTCCTTCTACTGTAATCATCTATGAAAGATACAAAATATACAGATTTAGAGATTGAAGGAACATTAACTGGACCAAACACATTAGAATGAATAAGATCCAATACACCAAAAGACTTATGAGAACTCAAGTAAAACTGAACACGGTTTTGCTTTCCATATATACAATGTTCACAAAAGTCAAAATCGAGATTACAATCATCTAACCCCTAAACGAGGTTTTTATTTTTTAGGGTTATAAGACACTTCTCACCAATGTGGCCAAGTCTCTTATGCCATAACATTGTCTTCTCAACATGAAGCTTGACTTCCAAAGCATGAGCACTCTTAAGTACCCAAAATGCACTACCATCAGAATTTGATACAACAGACCTTTTCACTGTTGGTTCCAATGGTGGGGATGAAGTGACTGTAGCTCTTTTCTTTGAGTCAGAAGAACTATTGCATTGTGAAATGCATGCCTCTAGCTAAAACGGAGTACCTCTCTAAGTACCCTTCGCAAGCACCATAGCTCCACTAGTCATCTTGCATCCTTCTTTCAAAAAGACAACCTGCACATCTGCATCATTCAACTTACTTACAGAGAGCAGGTTCCGTGCCAAGCCTAGGATGTGCATGACCCCAGAGATCCCCTTCAATCATCCATCAGGAATCAAATTGTGACTCTTCCACAGCCAACTATCTTCAGATGAGAATCATCACCAAGGTACACTCTTCCACCATTGAACTCTTCATATTTTGTAAACCAGTCTCAATGTGAGGTCATGTGGAAAGATGCACCAGAATCAATTAGCCACACATCATCAGATGCATGGATGACCAAGGCTACGATGAAAGCATCACCATCATCTTGTGACTTGTCAAAATCTGAATATGTGACATTCTTTTTCTTTTTCTCCTCTTTGTATTCCTTTCAGAAATGTCTAGATTTACCACAGTTCCAATAGAGAGGATTGGACTTTCCAAGAGATTTGGATCTCCCACTGGATTTGGATCTACCCTTCTCAACTTTCTTTTCCTTCTTTTTCCCTTTCTCCTTAGGTCTTCCATGAACCGCAAGAGCCTCTTTGGCCAACTCAAATGACTTTCTCTGCATCTCTTTAGATAACAATGAAGATACCACTTCATCCATTTTGAAAGTGGATGTGGTACTCCCGATAGCCATAACAAGATGATCCCATGAATCTGGTAAAGAACAAAGCAAGGTCATACATCGATCCTCCTCCATTTTCACACCAACAGATGTCAACTATGCAACTAGCATGTTAAAAGCATTTAGATGGTTTGCAATGGATCATCCATCTTCCATCCTTACAGAATATAGCTGCTTCTGTAGAAATAACTTGTTTACCAAGGATTTGGCTTGATAAACATCACCAAGTTTCTTCCACAGCTCCTTCGTGGTCTTCTCCTCATGGACATTTAACAAGACAGAGTCAGCCAAATAGAGTATCACAAGACCCTTAGCTTTCCGATCCTCGATATCCCAATCATCTTGCGACATTGCCACTAGTTTTACACTAAAAATTGCTTCCCATAGGTCTTGATCAACAAGCATGTCTTCCATCTTAAGTTTCCACAACTTGAAATTGGTGCCGTTAAACTTCTCCACCTACTCTTCCGAATGTACCTGCCATCTCCTTCCTGCAAAAAGATTTCAGAATAATCTGTACAGACTCCCACTCAATCTAATATCAACTCAAAAACCCCAAGCTACCCAACAACTAGGATCAAAGGTGATCAAGCTTTGATACCAACTGAAAGGAAGCTAGGTGTGCGGAAATCACTTCCTACACTAATCTAATGAGAAAAGATGTATGTAAATTCTTTACAACCTTTACAATTACAGTGATGTTAACACAACAACAGCAATATTGTAGCAATACACATACACATAGAATGTAGAGAGAGAGAGAGAGAGAATATATAACGTGGGGAAAACCCTTTGGGAGAAAAACCCCATACCCCAAAACATGTACAATGTATTATCAAAACAAAGAATGTTTACAACACACTTGCAATGCAAGTCTTCTCAGGAGTCTTTGACACCCATATCTGGAGATATTCCAGTAGCATAATAGTACCTGTCAATTACACTATGTATCTCCCATCCAAGCACTTGTTTATAAAGAAGTTTCAAGGAAAAAATGGAACCTTCTTGAGATGGACGTCCATCTTGGCCTCATGGCCCAAAACCGACTCCTAAGGACACTTGTCCAACACTGCAATATGGTTCTGACACTTGTCATATCACCCCATCCCAATGTGGGTGCCTAGTCCCAAGATAGGCTATGATAGATGCTCTTACGCACCTTACAGCTGTCATAGAATCCATCATAACTGACAGCACTTATATTTGTAAGAGAATCTATCATACACTGACTAAAAATAGCATATTCCTCTTACAACATGTCATAACCTCCCTTGGGCACCCAAAGATGCCTTCCTCCAAGATGCTCTTCAACACATGTCCTTACCTGTCATAGGATCTTCTATTTATGACTCTTACGCATTCTAGAATCTGTCATAGGAATCTATCACGACCGTTATGCGTCATGATTCCTTACACACTGCTCAAGATGCTGACACATGGCATAAAACCTCTACCACAATATGGGATGCCTATATCCACATGGAGTGGGTTGACCATCCTAGTCACCTTACAAGTGGAGTGACAACTCATCGTGCCACTTCACACTAAATGACAAAACAGGATGTACAACTTAATTACATCATAGGCTAATAAAATAAATACATTAAGAATAATACATACAAGGAATTACCAAGGTTGAGACACCTTAATTCCCAACACCAAATAGCCCAAATCCATAAATTCTCTTAGTGTTTTCCCCTTGAGAAATGCAAGGAAACACATCCCAAAATCAACTAAGTCGCAAAAACCTTGAGTTTTCCTTGTGTTTTTAATGTTTTCAGAGTTTCAAAGTTCAAAGTTCCCCCTTTCACCATGCCATCCTGGTCTCCTACGAACTCCACCTTGTTCCCTTGAAATTCATCTAAGTATGGCGGGCGTCAGAGGTCGGAAGATTCATCTTCCTCCTTCCTTTCATGGAAGGCAGAATGCGGAAGGCAAGAGGTTCGAGCTCCAATCCTTTCCCTTTGTATAAATTCTCTAAGTGTTTTAGGCTTCATCCAGATATTTTGACATGGACATTTTGCAATTACAAATATCCATATCATGATGGCGTCAATCAATTTTGTCTCAAAGAAACACTTTAAGATTGTTGACGTCATCCAAACTTTTTTTTGCCATTTCGTGGAGGTTATTTTATTGAAGCAAAAAGTGACTACAGAACCTCAGAAGGATGACATGTGGCACTCCGAACAGACCCAAGGAGGAAGTCTCGAGGACCGAGTTCTACTCCTTTTCTCTGAAATAATGCTTAGTGTTTCAGACTTTGGGGATTGGACCTTCCTTCTTCTTCCTTTTCATGGAATGAAGAAGACGGAAGGCCCAAGGCTCAAACTCCACTAAAACTTTCAAAAATTCGCTTAGTCTCTATACTTTCGGGGCTTGGACTTTCCTTCTTCCTCCTTCTCTAGGAACGCAAAAGACAGAAGGCCCGAGGCCCAAAGTCCGTCGATATTGTAATCTTCCTTTGTAAAGTGGAGATTAGGGGTAGGATTTTCTCCTTTCTTCTTCTCTCATAGAAGGCAGAAAGCTAAAGGCCTGAGGCCCGATCTCCACCGACTTCCACTATCTTTAGTATCGAAGGGAAAAAATGAGCCAGAATCGAAGGTCAAGCTTTCAGCTCTAGCTAGAATTTGTTGTTGGGCATTTATTGTTGCAAGTAGAAGAAGAGGCAAGGTTTCAATGCATATATTTCTTCAGCTACTTCTGAGAAGATATTTTTTACATTTATGACAAAGACAAATAATGTATCCAGGCATTCCTTACGGAAATATCTTCTGACAGGCCCATAGGATGAATTTATTGTAACATGGGTGACATTGCTTTTTTGTTGACCATTCTTTCCCTCTTCCATGGCTGCTATAGTGATTTGTAAAAGATATATATGCATGTAAAAAGATGTATTTTTGTTGGTTGGTTGCGCTGGGTCACTTCTAGAGGTAGAAAGTTCCTCACAGGTTCGGACCTTATGATTTTCTCCAGAACTGGGTGGATTTGATGGACTGTGCTCTTTTGTTGAGCCTCTCATGTCTCTGTGCCAGTTCAACAATGAAAGAAAGTCTATCATTTTGTGTCTATTTCATGCTTGTAATGAATTCTTCTTCTTTTGTAATGGCTATTTAGCCTCTATGATCAATATAAACTAAATTTTTGCCTCTCTCATTATTCTTGCACTGTGTTTATTTGATGGATGTAAGCTATGTATTGTGGATAAAATGGTCCCTTTCATACTTTCATCTCTCTACCTTAACCTCTATTTGAATCTGCATGAGTCTGTGTGATTTCCATTTAGCATTTGAGATCATTACTGTGTTATGTTAGTTGCATTCAAACACCCTCAATCTTGGTGTATCACCTTTCTCTTTCTGCACTCCTCTCCCTTTTCCCTGGTGATCATTAGCATAGGTTTAGTTGAATTCTCTAAGCCTTAAGCTTAGAAAGAGGAACCATCCTTCTTTGGAGGTTTGATCTCATCTGTAAGGTCCCACACCTTGAGATCAATCCCATTGTGTCATTGGAATGCTTGGACAGGCTTCAAACAGGGTGCAATTTCACGTGACAACACTACCCATTAGCCCACATCCTCTTAGATATGTATTTTTACTACCTCTATGTCTTTCTTCACCATTATCTCATAGTCACACTATCACACTCCTCCATTCTCACATCCACCTTCCTTAACATTTTCCTCTTTTTCCACCCATACTTTTTTAGCCCCATCTACTTGTCCTCCACATTATAGCACATCTCTCACTATGGTCACATCCCTTTTTAATATATGGATCTATCTATAGCTACCTTGTCTATTCCCTCGACATCCATGTATCAACCCATTTCCTCTCCTTTGACCACATATCATATTTCATCTATTTATGACACTTCTATCCAACAACCACTTACTTTTCACATGTCTTCACATCCCACCTCATCATTTTCTTTGATGCCATCCATGACCCTCACTTTCTTTCCTACATGTGTGTGTTCTTGTGACTTTTTCCTCCAACCCATGTCACCTCCTCAACCTTTGTCATTATTCAGTCCCACTATCCTCCATGTTCTGCACCACCTTTAGCACATGCAGTAAAAGTTAGATGTGCTTCCTTCTAATTTTCAGGAGTCCACCACCACCATAATCCTCTTTCTCATGAGATTACGACTAACCCATTCCCTCCTACATTTGTTGCCCCTCTATTCCCATTGTATATTTGTAAGGGTGACCCAACAACACATGTATAGGCATTTAATGCAACATGTATAGACTATCTTTATGATGAATCTATTCTAGATAAGATCTTTCCACACACACTCATGGACCATTCATTTGAGTAGTTCTATTCTCTCCCACATGGATATATTAGGACTTTTGATGTGCTATCATAGGCATTTGTGAGTCATTTCTAAGTCCAAATGGGCTTATAAGTAAATTTCACATAGCTTATTCACTGTAAGGAAGGTCTAAATGGGAACATGAGGGATTTGTATTGTGATTGTAGTCCATTCTCATGAAAATACATTATCACTTACCATAAACTGAAATAAAATAAGTATTTGAGGAAATTTTACAAGCAAAAATCATGAAAAAGATCATATTTCAAAAGTATACAAAATCTATAGATCTTTGTGCTATGATTCATGTTTACGAGACTGAGATGGAGAAACTAAATTATGCATGTCATGATCCCACTTCTTCCCCTTATATCCAACCAATTATTTTGTTCCCAATTCTTCTTTTCCAAATCTCCTAATAAGTCATATAAGAAAATTTGCAATAGTGATTATAATAAGATCAAGCCAAAAGAGAATGTTAATACTCTTGAGTTTTTTTGTCTTTTATTTCTCTTCCATGTACTTCCTCCAATGCTATTTCTTTTAAACCAAAACCTAACCAACAATTCACTGAGTTAGTTAATTCATTATTATAGGCAATGCATTGAGTTATAGTAGCTAACCTTCTTACACTTCCTCTAGTTTTCCCACTAGATATTTCTATTTCTCTTTCACAAGGATATGATTCCAAAGAATTATGTCAATACCATTGTTTGGACATGGCACATAATTATGTATATGGAACTCAAGCATAATATTTAGGACCTAGTTGATTTGAATATCATTCATGTGGAAGGAATCAATGGTCAAGGAAATAAGTTAGTGGCCCCATTGTATTAGAACCTGCAACTTTATACAAATCCTTTCCTTGGTAACTAATCAATATCTCAGTGTGGCTCAACTCAATGTTATTCTGGATCAGCTAACCATTAGGTGAGATTGTACTATCTATAGGCAAAACCATAGATAGATATAGACCTTGTGATCTAGGGAAATGATTGGCATTGTAATCTTGAATTGGGAATTATATCCTAGCACCTTCCCTTCTTATGCACCCTAGGGTATGGCATTTAGAATCAAAACTTTTTAAATGGGAATCAATCTTGCCTTGGGGTGGGTGGAAAAGGTGAGAGCTATTCGATTGGCACTAAGTTGTTGTTGGCAAGAGACACTGCTACACATGACAGGTGTTGTCATTGATGGCAACTAAGATTATTCCACCCATTCACTTAACACAATTTGTTCATATCGGAAGTCAGAATCAGAATTTATCTAAGTCTGGGAAGTCAGAAATAGAGCAGGTGACAGGGTCTGGTATCTTGGTCCGGATCTCTCTGGTGGTAAATCAGAGTTTGTTGCGGATCTGAGGGAGTCATAAGCATTGTCAAGATAATCTAAATCTAGAGTTTTGGCCTCTGGTGATGAAGGATGCAAAAGTTATTAGCATCTGAGTATCGGGTTAACAATTTGATAAAGTAGACAGAAGAAGAACAGGCTGACCTTGTAATTGATCTTGGTTCTGGATGTATGGAAGTTGTTGGTTGGACAAGTTGTGATGATCAGTGATAGCATCCGATCTAATTGATGATTTGTGAGTGCAAGTTTTGGTCCGCATTACAAGTTGTACATGGATTTAGCCGAAAGAGCATAATCTTCAATAAAGTTCTAAGTGTTCTTGAAGCTGATTGAAAAGTGGTTGAAGATCAGGATGCGGATATATATAGCTAATGGATTTGAATGATTTTTGTGTGTGTGTGTTGCGATGATGGAGTAAAATGCGAAAAGGATAGATCTGAGGTTCGGATGATAGCAAAGCAGTAAAAAGGATAAAGTGAAGATGAAGTGTATCAAGTCTGTATTCTGTGCTTAACCGGAACTGAATCTTTGCATTGGTAGATACTAACCATCAGTTCAAACACATTGTAATCTTCTTTCTGTAGGTAGTGAGCCTTCTGTAGGCAATGAGCCTTCTTTTGAGCAGTGAGCTCTAGGTAGTGAGCCCAAATGCACGTGGATTCCTATTTGTAAAATACTTTTAACAGAGTATCAATCTTTGTGGGTTAACCCCCACCATGGTTTTTCCCTTAACTGTGTTTCCACGTTAAAAATTCTTGGTGTCAATTGTGTAATTTGTATTTCTGCTCACATGTTATTGATTCATGTTTTCATAATGATCTGTTAAAAGGTGGTAGAAAAGAATTAAGTGCAACAAGTGTAAAATTTTTGTGACAACTGATTCACCCCCCCCTCTCAGTTGTTTTCCCTAATTCCAACAGTTGTTTGATCAACCCTTAGGGTGGGTGGGAGAAGAGACAATGGGGTTTGATTCTATTACATAATAAAGTGACAAGGTCCATGAGGTCCTGTCAAACAAGAGGAAAAACATTTGTTGGGCATACATATTCTAAATTAATATGGATGGGCCCTACCAAATAAGAGGGCCCTACCTTTGTAGTGGGTTACAACTTCATCCATAGGTTACAACACTATAGAATACTAGCATATCACTAGTTTGGATATTGCATATCCTCTATAGTGGGGGACTAGACTATCCTCAAGTAAAATTATTATATTGGAAATGTTGAGAAGCCCCCTTGAGTTGCTTGTCCATAGAAGTGTAACGTCCGAAAATGTCCCCTTGGGGGCTTTTCCCTCATAAGGTTTAGCTCTCGGGTCTTTAGTATGCATTTAGGACATTTTAGTTCATATTTTAGCATCTCGATGGAATGAGACCTAGGTTTCATGGCAAATGGGACCTAGGAGGACCCCTTGAGCTGTATCCTGCCTAAAATAAGGGGGAGGACTTGGGCGCCCATGCCCTAATCCTACCCTATTTTAGGGCAGCCCCAATTTATAGGTGTCAGTTTATGACCATTAGTTGGTTCTTTTGCTGACATGGTAAAGTTTGATTTTTAAAATCTTGGCGGGAATGCTTGTAGGTGCACATATAAGCATGTGTAGGCATTCATTTGTAAACTAGATTTCAATTAGATGATTACTAGCAAGCTATTATGTTCTTAAGGTGATTCAAGGCTTTCTATTATGTTGTAAGAGCAGACTTGTATGTTTTATGTGTTGATATTTGCAAATTTGAGCATCAATCTCCTCATGGCATGAAGAGCATCTTCCTCCATGAGAGCTTTATTACAAGGTGACATATCATTGTGCTTTTATCATTAATTCCTTTGGTTTTTGCCTCTACCTCACAAGGGCACACACTCTTTGTCTAACAACGATGTTTGGAGACTTAATTGTCCTCCGAGGCTTGACTGAGGCAAGCCTCTAAACACCACAACCCCCAAACCAAGTCTTGTGATTATAGGTTACAGGTGTCACATCTGGAAAAAGTGGAGTTACAGGAAGGCTTGGCAGGCATCAAGGATTCAGGATCTGAAGAAAAGTTGGACAAAGGAGCACTTCTAGGACTAGGGCACCCGCAACAGTGTCCTCCGCAGACAGATCTCAGGAAACAGAAGTTACAGGGTTGATCAGTGTCGGAAGGAGGTCTAGATTCCTTGAAAAAGTAGGTACCTTGGACTTGGGCTCCCGCACCTTATTCCCCAACTATTCTACCTCAGAACCCCGAAAACAAGTATTTTATGATTTGCCATTTTACTCCCGTCTGCAAGAGCTTTTTCCGTTATTCGTCAATTTGTTGTCGTATTTGCATAATTAGGGTTTTACTGGTTAATTGGACATAAGAGAAGGAAAAATGATAATTAATTCCCTAATCCAAGTTTCCCTACATCTGCAAGTGACCTAGGGTATGATAGCGCTCACCACTCGACCATAGATCCTTCAATGTATAGTGGAGAGGCGGATTTAAACATCTAAACATTAAAACATTAACAAATCCAATTTTCCACTAAACATTTTGGTGAACCCATGTTTTTGGAATTTAATTGCAACTTGTTGAGTGTTTGTCTTTATATTTGGTGTGATTTCATTCATTTATTTGATCATTTACTTTATTGCATTGAGGAAAATTCAAAAAAAATTGAAAAATTAGGAAAATACAAAAAAATTGCATTGTTTGGCTTACTAAATTACATCAATTCTTTCTAAATTTTCCTAATTCATGATTTTTGCATCAGATTTGATATAAATTTGGTGTGATTTTATGTTTATAATTAGGTTTCTTCTTGTTCTCATTCATTTATTCTCTGGTTTCATAGTTTTGACGCTAATGTTTGTGTTCATCTTTATTTATACTCATTTAGACTTCATTAATTTTATTTTTTACTTTTACTTCTTTTATTTATAATTTTCATCATCTTGATTTATTTATGTAGTTTGAGTCATCTATTGTTTTTTTTTTTTTCAACTTGTGATTGATTGTATTTCTTATATCAATCAATTTCTTAATTGCATTTATTCTTTAGTTCAAACACTATTGTACATATTCTCATTTTATTTCCTAATTTAGACATATAGATATGCTCTTAGACATCTTATATTTTTATCTTTATTATTTAATTTATATTTATTCTAATTTATCATACTTTGTTGAATTTGCCTTCTTGGACTCCTTTGGTTCCCGTGTTGCATCCCCCATTATTTAACATCCTTGTTCTACAAATCATCTCACTTTTCTCTTCTCTTGCTCTTTATTCTCCTGATGATGGATCATGGAGTATGATCAGAAACGTTGAGACAAAAAAAAATATGCACACAGTCAAATCCTGAAGCATTGGTTCACTAATTTACATTGCATTTTCATCATTTAATTGCTAGGGTTTTGTGGAAATCTTAACAATTTTATATAACCTAGTAATTCCAAAATCTAGGGTTAGTAGGCAAAATCTTTTATCAGATTTTTCTACTGATTTTAAAGGCTCATTCAAATTTACATTTGGATGTAGTCTTGCATTTTAGTGTGAATTTGCATTTAGATTTAAAATATTTGCATTTTTACATAGAAAATTTCAAGAAAATACTAGCAATTTTGATGCATTTTGATTAAATTTGCATGGGCATTTTGCATGTTAAGGCTTGAAAATAATTTTCAGATCTGAGAGTAAGTCAATTTCATCATAAATTAGACTTCAAAACATTTGCATAGCATTTTGTGTCAAGATCTTAAACCTAGGGCTTCAAAAACAACAATTTTCACTAAAATTGACCTTATCGACTCTCTAAACTTGCACTATAGGTGTGTTGTGAAGGATATTTTTGCATTAATTTTCTGTTGTCAGGGTATTCATTTGTTTCCCCTCATAAAAAGCTTCACAACACGTTTTTAACGGGCTCTTGTAGTGAAAATTTGGCAAAAAACTACACATTTTGACCATTTTTGCCCTAGGGTTTGACCTAGTTTGCACTCCAAGCATGTTGAGATCAATTTTATGGATTGAGGTGACTGATATTATTGATATTATTTTTTGTATCTCCTAAAATTTCTTACAACAGCTCCTTTGCTAGGTCTTGGAATTGGAAAATCGTGAAAAATAGCTTATTTTTGCTATATTTTCACTAGGGTTTGACCGTAAGTGGCGCTAAAAGTGTGTTGTGTTGGGTATTTTGGCACTAAGTGGCTGTTATTACTGATATTATTTGCTTTCCATCAAAATTTTCCTCACAACACCCTTTGTTATGCTCTTTTGCATTGAATTTTGGTGAAAAAAGTGCCTATTTTAACATATTTTCGCTATATTTCAACTTGGCATCACATCAAAAGTGTGTTGAGAAGGATAATTTTGCTGTTTTGGACTGATATCAGACATATAACTTGCTTCCATAATCAAAATCCTTACAACACATTTTTGTTTCATTTATTTGCATTGAAAAAAGTACAAAAAATTAAGCATCTAGGTCATTTTTGCATATAGTTTTGCACTTGACTTTTGCATAAAGTTGGAAAAACTTCTCAAAATCTAATATTACATTGAAATGGCACCTTCATGTCATTTTTCAATGGTATCTTTGCACGCATTTATCAAAAACCTTGATTTTGACCAATTTTTAACCCTCATGAGTGAATATCCGACGATTTTAGAAAGCTTAACTGAGTTCTTCTCCATGATTAGCAAGGAAAAAGTTGATGATGATCCCATATGTTATCCTACTTCCCCTATAACTAAATACTCAAATGAGAAGACTAGGGATAGCTTTAATAATTCCACTGCTCTCCCTGGCCAAGATGATTAGTGAATGAAGAGCTCCCTTTAACAAAGAACATTCCATAGGTAGAAAATGAGCATTCATTTAACAATAATCAAATTCCTACCTCTGTGGATCCTCCCACCAACCTTCTTCCTTTAGTGGATTGTTCACACACCTTGGATTTCACTAAGGAAGTGAAGACCTTTAATGTCCCTCCTTTGTTTGAATATTCAAGTCATTTGGACATCACTAAGAGGATAGAGAATAAGTACAAAAGTAAGCTTCAACAAGAAAACGTTCCACCTAGACAAAGGACCTTTGATCTTGGTGATTCCTCCTCTATAACTCAAAAATCCATAACAAACCAAAGCCCTATGTTACAAAAATGAAGTCGTAAAATACAACAACGTCAACTTGCAAAAAGGAGGAAGACAAGGTGATGAGCTTACCTTGCATCTCAGCAAGCAAACATTGGTCCTAACATTGAACCAAACAAACATGATTCTAACAATGAACAACATGAATTGTGCTATGGTACCTTATATTCCACTTTCCCCTAACATTAGGGAGTGGGAGGACGACGATGATTTACTTAATGATAAGACTTAGCTCGGAAGACCCTACAAATAAGTATCTCTAATCCTTTATTTCTCTTGTGATGTACTTCCCCTGTGATGTGTTATATGTTGTTTAGGCCTCCTGGGATGACCTTAGATTCTCCCATAAGGTTCGAGATACCAGGAGACCGCCTCTGTTGTGACCTTCTATTTGTATCATCATTCTTCTATATCACCTCTCTCTCTCTGATTTCATTGTTGTGTGTTGTGTCTTGCGAACATAGCATTGTGGTTGGTGACTTGGGGGCACCCTCCTACATGATTGTCCCTAAGACACTTGTTTTCTCCTCTCTTATTTATTGTTTCTCTTCCTCTAGTGTTTCCATCTAGCGGGCGGATGACAACAAACATTTACACTGATGCGGACCTAGTGTCCCTTTCGAGAGCAATAAAAAAATGGACTTAGTTCCTAATAGAACGATAGGGTTGTATATTTTATCCGACGCTTGGCTAGTGGAAGCACTTGTGCTTTCCGTGTAGTGAATTTCATGATGATTCTGTCGCATTTACAAACCTTAACAATATTGCTGCTCTATGCACCTTTGTTTGCCTTTGAATCTAGCCTTGGCAGTACTCGATTCGAAGAGCTTTGTGATATAGCCTCACAGTTATCCTCAAACTCCGGATTCGTTGTATAACCTTGGCTCTTTGTGTGGTTAATCACATGCATTGATGTAGTTGTTTATCGTGATGTTGTAGACACTAACATGTTTATTGCAAGGATGTGTTTGTGGGAACATTTGGCGATCGTAAAGTACATGTCACCTTCGGGGGGCATGGGCTTTGTGAAAGTTAGTGTTCCCTTGTGTGTTTTCTTCCTACCTTAACGTGCTTGATATCGATGCATGATATCAACCACCTTAAGGTGGGGGCATATATAAGGTAAGTTGTCTATTGTAGATGTTAGCAATGTGCTTGTCCTCAAGTGTAGGCTAGTATGATGAGTACTTCCTGCATCCTGAGTTTGTTTGCAATCAATCAATCTATCGATTGTGTATACCTCCTTTTCACTGTAAGGCGTCTCTGTGATGCAGTTGGGGTTGTATACTTTTGATTCATACCTCCTTTTCACTGTAAGGCATCTCCGTGACGCAGGTGGGGTGGTATGCCATGCTTCCTTTTCATTGTAAGGCATCTCCGTGACACAGGTGGGGTTGCATTTTCAAAAGTCCTCTGCGGAGGCGAGAGCAGTTTTGTGACTAACTCAACCCTTAAAAATGTCTTCGGTGATTGTTGTGGCGAAGCCCAATCATCAGTGTGTGCCTATAATGTGCCCGAGATGGTGTTGGACCTAGAAATAGGTACACTCCATCACTTGTCTGCTGTGTTTTCTCCGTGTCTTCAAGTGTGTGTGTTTTGGCATGCTTGTTTTGTGTGAAATGTTTGTTGCCCCATATGCAGAGACCAGCGCCCTCAAGTAGTGCTTCCTACATTTTGGGAGGTTTTGCGTGTCTTGCGTGTGTGTTGCCCCATATATACAGAGACCTACACCCCAGAGTAGTGCATCCTGTATTATGGGAGGTTTGTTTACTTTCCAGTACTTGCATTTGATTTCATATATATGAGAAAAAAAAAAGATATCATTTCTGTCTTCCATGCATTAATGTGTCTTCCATGCATTAATGTGTCTTCCATGCATCGACTGTCTACTCCGTGTACTGCATAACTGTAACTGTCTTCTCTGTGTTTTGCGTGCCAATTATTGTTGTCTATGTGATTGGCGTGTCTTCTCCATGCTTGGTATGTTTACTATGTTTGTGACCTTACTTTAATGAATGTATTGGCCTCATGTTTATACATACATTAAAGTGGGGGCTAAATGTAATGTCAGAAAATGTCCCCTTGGGGGCTTTTCCCTTATAAGGTTTAGCTCCTAGGTCTTTAGTATGCATTTAGGACATTTTAGTTCATATTTTAGCATCCCAATGGAATGAGACCTGGGTTTCATGGCAAATGGGACCTAGGAGGACCCCTTGAGTTGTACCCTGCCTAAAATAGGGGGGAGAACTTGGGTGCCTGCGCCCTAGTCCTGCCCTATTTTAGGGTAGCCCCAATTTTTGGGTGTCAGTTTATGACCGTTAGTTGGTTCTTTTGCCGACACGGTAAAGTTTGATTTTTAAAATCTTGGTGGGAATGCTTGTAGGTGCATATATAAGCATGTGTAGGCATTCATTTGTAAACTAGATTTCAATTAGATGATTACTAGCAAGCTATTGTGTTCTCAAGGTGATTCAAGGATTTCTATTGTGTTGCAAGAGCAGACTTGTATGTTTTGTGTGTTGACATTTGCAGATTTGAGCATCAATCTCCTCATGGCATGAAGAGCATCTTCCTCCATGAGAGCTTCACTACAAGGTGACATATCATTGATTCCTTTGGGTTTTGCCTCTGCCTCACAAGGGCACGCACTCTTTGTCAAACAATGGTGTTCGGAGACTTAAGTGTCCTCCGGGGCTTGACTGAGGCAAGCCTCTAAACACCACAACCCCCAAACCAAGTCTTATGATTGCAGGTTACAGGTGTCGCATCTGGAAAAAGTGGAATTACAGGAAGGCTTAGCAGGCATCAAGGATTCGAGATCTGAAGAAAAGTCAGACAAAGGAGCACTTCTAGGACTAGGGCACCCGTAACAGTGTCCTCTGCAGATAGATCTCAGGAAACAGAAGTTACAGGGTTGATCAGTGTTGGAAGGAGGTCCAGATTCCCTGAAAAAGTAGGTACCTTAGACTTGGGCACCCGCACCTTAGTCCCTGACTGTTCTGCCTCGGTACCCTAAAAACAAGTATTCTGTAATTTGTC
This sequence comes from Cunninghamia lanceolata, assembly GCA_027924645.1. NCBI lineage: Eukaryota > Viridiplantae > Streptophyta > Pinopsida > Cupressales > Cupressaceae > Cunninghamia > Cunninghamia lanceolata. Next base: position 9,828,844 of record BSBN01000209.1, read on the forward strand.
ATTTTACTCCCATCTACAAGAGCTTTTTTCATTATTCGTCAATCTGTTGTCATATTTGCATAATTAGGGTTTTAATGGTTAATTAGACATAAGAGAAGGAAAAAATGATAATTAATTCTCTAATTCAAGTTTCCCTACATCTGCAAGTGACCTAGGGTATGATAGTGCTCGCCACTTGACCCTAGATCCTTCAATGTATAGTGGAGAGGCGGATTTAAACATCTAAACATTAAAACACTGACAAATCCAATTTTCCACTAAACAAGAAGAAACTTTTCTAAATGTCTCTAGCTATAGAAATGATTTGTCCTCGGCAAGTTATTTCATGAAAGAACACTTGCATGTTGATCCAAGTTAAGCACCACATTTATATAGTGTGGGTGGGCCATATCCCTATAGACACCTAAAAATGACCTTCGCATTACGTCACTTGCATACATGAATTCCTCTTGAATCACTTGCATTCAACATTAATTGAATAATCTAATTATTTAATTAATTTCATCAAATTTGTCTATTTCTTCTATTTTTCCTAATTTCAACATTAATTGAATATATTCTATTTATTTAATTAATTTCATTAATTACCTCTCTTAATCTTCAAATCGACATTAATTAAATAAATCTAATTATTTAATTAATTCATCATTAAATTCCTTCTTATACACAATTAAATATTTTTTTATTATTTAATTAATCAATTATTCCTCCAAATTTAAATAAATTATTCTAATTTATTTAAGTTGACTTTATCTTCTAAAAATAAATAAAATTAATATTTTATTTATATCTTATCTATTCATCTATCATGCAAAATAAATTAAATGAATTTATTTGTTTAATTTATTTTCTATATTTAATCTTATCCTTTCTTCAATCATGCACAATAAATTAAATAAATTTATTTATTTAATTCTCAATTATCTTCCAATTCTTCTTAAAATATCGTTTTCTTCTATGTGCACAATCAATCTTATTTTTAGAACTTCAAAAAACAAATCTAAAGTTGAGTTAATTGGCCTTAATCATTATTGTTTTTATCAATCAACTCATAAATTGGAAAAAACATTCTAAATTTATGAAATCAAATCCTATCTTTATCAAAGCAAGGACTTAACTCAATAAAATAGTTTTTTCATCATGACACATGTCTACGTTCATCATGTCTTCTCAACTCATCGTGTTCATACATTTCATTGATTTATCTCCATCGTTGATTGATCTTCCCTGAAACCTATATATACCCCCTTCACTTCATCACAAATCCTCTTCGATCATTTAAGCTTTGGGCATGCTTAAGCGCTTTGAGCATTATATCACATCATTGAGCACATATTGAATCTTTGAGCACTATCATACATCCACTTATTGCAAACATGGTTTTGCAATATATTGAGCAATCCACAAAAAACCAAGAGATCTATACAATCTAGGTGATAGCTTTCTATTGTTCTTAATTTGCATTGATTTTGGTTATCATTTAGATTGATCTTTTGAAGGTTATAGGATTGAGTTTGTTATTTATTGTTTTGATCTTTATCAATCTCAATTTTACCTATACACATTATGGCACGCCCAGTGGGACCCACTAACCTTTGCTTTTTTGAAGAAAATTAATTTTTTGAAGCATAGGTACGGAAAAATGCAATCATAAAATAGAAAAGCGCATCTAAACAACAGTAAAGCACCTTTGGTTTGATTTAAAGTGCCTTTAGCTGACAGTAAAGCACCTTTGGCACACAGAAGCACGCCTTTGCATTGTTTTGAAGTGCCTCTGGTTTATAGGATCTCTAACTGACTTTTGTATTTTTTATACGGTTTATGCATATCATATTGATCATCTATTGTGTTGACAAGCTGATTTATTTGTCTAACAATATTTCTAGCATACTCCTTAAGCTGATTTATTTAAGGGTATTGTCATTTTTAGCTAATCCATCATCTCACACTTTATTATTCATTCTTGTTAGAGATATACAGATCCCCATCATCCTACAACATCCTGGATCATCATAGAAACAACTACCAATCTCTCGATCAAGTTTTTTGGACATAGATTCTTATTTTTTGCAAGCCTGTCATAAAAAAGTTCTTCTACACAACAGTGATGCACCTTTGAGCAATAGTCAAGTGCTTCTGCAAAATAGTAACGCACCTCTAGTAATAAAAAATGCGCTTATGCACCACAGTAACGCACCTCTGGTAATTTCTGACGCGCACTTGCACAACAATTAAGCGCTTTTGGTTTAGTCCTTTATTGTTGCTAACTACTTGCTTTCTGTGGAACTAATATCACTTGTTGCAACATCTTATCACATATCAAGAAGAGTTTATAACATATTTTTGTAGGACGTTTGTCAAAGACATCAACTTTTTCATACTAAGTCTTAGAAACACCTCAATTTGATAAAGTAATTTACGAATGTCTACTGTGTTTGGAATACCTAGTACATATGCTCTTTCCTCGCATTGCAAAGTGATCTTGAAGATCAAAAGTACTTAGGATATTCATTTATTGCCTTCTGTGCTTAGAAATCCTGGGGACTCAAGATCACACGTATGCTCTTTTCTCATGTAGCAAGACGATCTTGAAAAATCAAAAGTGCTTGATATCCTCTCTAGGGGACCTTCTTGGGGATTTCATCACCTCAAGGGATGACCCCAACTGCATGTTCTAGCACGGTCCATAAATGTTGGGAGTAGTGAAAGCCTCAACTTCAAAGGAAGGACCCTTTTAACTCCAAGCAATACACTCTCGATATACTTGGTCCACCAAGTCTTGGATAGTTGAGTGTCAGTTAACTGGGACACCCTCATTCATAGATATGTGCCTCCTGTAGTTTCACGTATATTGAGGACACCCTAGACACCTTGTAAACCTATATAAGACCTTCTATCATCATATCTCTGGTGCATCGTTGCCAGCAATGGGGGAGAAGAGTTCACACTTGTACCTTCATTTACTAGAGATGGAATATGCTTTTGGATAGACTTAAGTGTCTCCCAAGAGTGAAGGGTGTAAGATGGTCCATGATCTTACATTTCCTACCTATCCTAGTAACGATAAGATGGTATTAAGGCGGTGGAAATAACCATTATCTAATAATGGGGATTGAATTCGCACCTAAGTGAATCCGTGAGATATGATACCCCCACTTGAATAATTATAGGTTGTTGCATTCAAAGATTGTTTGGTGTGTCTTCTATCTGTTCTTGTTATCTACCTGCAAAACCATTTGTTATCCACAGAGGTTAATAGCCTCGCACAACCAACATTGTTGAGTCAGTCCTCGGCCATCTTGTTTACTATGTTTTTGTTCTCTTGCCAAGAAATCAAACCAAAATCCTATCAAAATCTTGCCTTGAAAACTTTATTGTTCCAAAAAGTCGCATCTGTACATAATTAATAGGCCTTTTCACTGATTTGAAGCGCATTTGTACCACAGTCAGGCGCCTTTGGTTTGCTGAAAAGCGCCTCTAGCCCACAATCTCGCACCTTTAAGCAAAAGTCAAGCGCCTTTGGTCTCTGTCATAGTTTACCAGTTTGTCAAAATAACAAAAAAACATGCCTCTGAGCTATCCTGAAGCACCTTTGAGCTATCCTGACACGCCTTTGCAGTATCCTGACATGCCTCTATTTACACAGAAAAGCACCTCTGCACTGTAGTCAAGTGCTTTTGAGCCACAGAACAACACCTTTGAGAACAGTCAAGCACCTTTTGTCTCTGTCTACTGCATGTCATCCATTTAGCCTAGAACACGATGAACTTCAATTTTTTCCAAATCTAACATCTGAGCTAGCATCATACAACCCTTTCAGACCTGTTCATCAGCTATCAGACCATAATCATCTATTATCATAGCCAAAACTTAGACTTTTCGAGCTTCTTATCCTCTTGAGATTACTATCAATCCAACCACCTTCGCCAAACAAGACTATATCCTTACTCACGCTTTTCAGAGCTGTGTAATTTGGCTTCCACCATAGATTCTAGATCACATCATCCCCTAATTCATCTTTGATTTGAGAGTGATTACATCTCTTAGGTCCTTGAAGAGGAATTAGTATTCGTTATTGGTTTTTATGAGCTTAGAGAATGAACTTCTCTCGAATTAGTTAAACGCCATTAACACTATCTACCTTCATTGGAGTCAATAATCTACCTTTGTGTAAGGTCATCATTTATCCAATCAATAATTGATATAGTCTTTATAATCTTCCACAAGCAACCTATATCAATCCATCAAACATAGTGATCTCAACTAAATTAAACTAGTCCAAAATCAATCAATCCCCAAATCTCTATCCTAGTGCATTCGAGTTATCTTATGGTCACCACTAGACAGTAACATCATCAAGCCATGGAGACTGAGCAAAACATCCCTCAACAACACCATCAAAACATCCCAACACACACTCCTAAACAGTCCTCATGGTACTGTCCACAACAATCCACCATCAAACACTCAAAACAGTCCTCATAATACTATCCAAAACAATCCTCAAGAGGATAATACCACATGGATAGATGCTAGACAGTATACCACAGGGTTGCATCCTCATGATCTCCTTGCAAAAGGATACACCATTGATCAAAATCCATCTCATGAAGAGAGACAATCCCAAGAGGGTCAATCCTCTCAAGAAGGGTCTCAAGACTTTGATGAAACCATGCAATATTCAAAAATCATGGCAGCTATAGATAAACTCTTAAGCTCCAATCAAGATCACTACTTCCATTTGCTTGCTCAAAAGGGAGCTAAATTACCTCAAAACTTTGATACATCTACTCTTAAGGAGAAAGATCCATTCCAAGATGTTGTTAATGCTATGGGAAGACCACAAATAAATCCTGTCCAAACTATGTCTACCATATCTACACAAATTCCTGAATCATCTTCACAAGAGGCAGTATCTAATCCTTTCACAACAAAATATGCAAATCATCTTTATCAAAACCTCATGGGAGAAACATCCATTGAGCCTCTCATTACTCCCATGGAAATTTATAAAGCTCAGCAAGAAACCCTCCACCTCAAGCTGACCTAGCAAGACAAGCCAATTTAGTAAAACAAGCTCAACAATCAAACCCCTTCTTCACCACATCCATACCTATGAATCCTCAAAATCCTCCACGCATGTCACAAGTTCACACATCTATATCTAACCTTGCATATGCTACCCCACCACAGACATCTTTTCCTCCAAATTACACACCTAGTAATGCTTATGCCACTCTACCACAAGTGTCACAAGCTCAAATACCCCAAACTTCATCCACTCAAAACTTAAACAACATCTACAGCAGTAAACCCCAACATTCATAAAATCTAAACACTACCTACATCACTCCACCCCAAAACTCTCAAAATCTAAACAATGCCTATATAGCTCCACCCCAACACTCATCAAATCTAAACACCATCTACATCACTCCACCCCAAAACTCTTCAAATCTAAACACTACCTACATCACTCCACCCCAAAACTCTCAAAATCTAAACAACACTTACATCACTCCACCCCAATATTTTTCAAATCTAAACACCACATATGTCAATCCCCCACAACCACCACAAAATTAGAACACATACATCATACCACCACAACAATATCAAAATCAAACTTCTTTCATCAACACCCCTCAACATTCACAAAGCCTACACTCATATCTAGCACCCCCACAAAATCCACAAACTCAAACTTTTTCCACAAATTAGCCCCCTCATCAGTCGTATGACCCATATAATACCAATGCATATGGATTAAATTCCAATCTCTCATGGGAAAAAACAACCACCTCAAACCCAACTAAATTTGGCTTTACCAACACCTCCATCCGATCTTGAGCTTAAATTTTATGATTTACAAAAATAGATTTCAAACCTTTCATTTGGACACATGAAGAAAACTCTCTTTGGAGGAGGTTTGCCCATATCCATTTGATCGATCACTACCAATGATCCCTTTTCCCCTAGTTTTGACATGCTAAAATTTGATAAATACAAGGGAAAAGGAGATCCAAAAGACCATCTTAGAGAGTTCTACATAGCTTGGTTTGAGGTTGCTCATAACGACACTTATCCTATGTGCCTCTTTCCTTGTAGTCTTGGAGGACAAGCATTTTAATCATTCTCACACCTACCCACGGGTATTAAAAATTTCAACGAACTAGCTAAAAAATTTGCCACCCATTTCTCGTACAATAATGAACATGATATTTCCAGGATGGACTTGTGTAACAATAAACAGAGAAATGGGGAAACCTTTATCTCCTTCCTACAAAGATGGAGAAATATGGGTAGTAAATTTCCATGGCCCATACCTAAAAAGCAACTTGTTAGCATCTTTGTACAAAACCTTAACCAAGAAATTAGTTTTCATCTACAAATCCAAAGTGCTACCATCTTTGATGATATCATTTACAAAGGAACCAATATCAAAAAATCCCTCATTGCAAAAGGTTTAGTCAAAATCTTTAAGGAGAACAAAGACAATACTCCCCACAATCAAATGACAAACCTAAATTTTGGTCCAAAAACAAGAACATTGTCAATGATGGTGTTGTGGATTCTAAACATATCCACTTACCACTCAATCCTCAATCAAAACCATCCCAATCTACTCCTCGGGAGCAACAAAAACAAGAATGTCCACAGCAAGATTATCCTCCAAGACGTAGGTTCACTCCTTTGGGAGAACCTATTGAATCCGTCCTTAAGAAACTTTTTCAAAATGGACTTATCACATTGCCTGAAACACGTCAATATGATGAGCCCTCTTTCAAACCTACATGGTACAAAGACAATGAGTATTGTGAGTTCCATAGAGTGAAAGGATACAAAACCTCATCTTGCACGAAATTGAAACACTTGATCGAAAACCTCATTGACAGTGGAGAGGTTACTTTTGATGAGCCTCCTCATCATACCTCAAACAAAGATCTCAATGTTTACAAGGATCCATTCCCTCAACATGGTAAAGGTCAAAATCTTGATAAAGGAAAGAGCGTTAACAAATCTTCTTCTTCTTATGACTCCATTGTGGGTCATTTTGAAGAAAGTTGAGTATCCACCCTTACTATTAAAGACAAAGCTCTAGATGTGCCGTCACAACTCGTCGTGGTTGTGTTACCATTCGTGGTCCAAAACCTAATTCTATAGTCACTTCTGATTATAATCTTGTTGAACATCTAGGGAAGACTCCCGCACAAATCTCAATATTAGACCTTCTAAAGTCATCACCCGCTCATAAAGATGTGCTTGAAAGAGCCTTACAAGAGTCATTGGTTCCCAACAATTTAGCAGTCACGGACTTTCAAGCCATGATATAGGTAACATTGCATCACCCTACAACGTGGTCTTTTCTAAAAAATACCTCCCATCTCATGATCCTTGTCATAACGATGCACTCCATATCGAAGTTCTCATCCACCAACGTAAAATCAAACGTATACTTATAGATGGTGGTGATGGTTTGAACATTTGTTCTCTCAAGTTGTTAAAACAATTAGGGTACTTTGAGGATCATATAAACACTGAGCAGTCTATTACTATCAAAGCATATGATGGTGTAGAGTGCCAGACAAATGGTGTGATACGTTTGCCTATTCAAGTGGACCCCGTCATATTAGAAACAAGATGCCAAGTCTTAGACATTGAGCTACCATACAATATTATCCTAGGATGCCCATGGATTCATGCCATACGAGTTGTACCCTCTATGTACCATCAATCCCTCAAGTTCCCCTACAATGGTATCGGAATCACAATCCTAAGAGATCCTAATCCATTTGAATTTTGTCATGCCATGCAAGGGCGTTACCACAATAGCAATCAGATACCTAACAATATTGAAGCCCCAATATCTCCTTTATACATTGACCTATATACTTTGAAAAAAACCTCTGTGGATAAACCCATTCCCAAAATCAAACTCCATTTCAGAGATATAGGATTTGGCGAGTATGATATCTCAAAATCTTGTTGTGTGGGGAGGATGCCTCTTTCACCAAAATCTTATGGCAAACCTCCCATAGCTAAAGCTACCAAGAAATTAAAGATACCAGCTTCTCTCACATAGTTCACTGATGGACGCTTGTTAGAAGAATAATCTCTTGAAGATATATCATCTTGTCTATACAAAGAGAATGACCTAGTCACACTACCTGTCAAAAAGTATGGTAATGGTCTTAGAATTGTCAAAAATATGGGCTATAAAGGCAAAGGTGGCCTAGGAAAACATGGTCAAGGTCAAATGGAACCAATTACTGTGACTAATAAATACAACCAGAAAGGGTTAGGATATGATAAGGACGTACCACGAGCCTCGAACATCGAATTTATTCTTGATGAGGTAGTGAAAGCTTTTCTCGTAGATTTGATCTCTAGAGAGGATACCATCGAGGACTCTGCCCTATACATCATAGAATTATTCCAAGAAACCTCAATATTCATGATATCATCCATCTCCCTCACTTCAACCAGGAAAACCCATAATCTATCCCTCATCTACCCTGAACTCATTGATTGGGACCAACAAGAGGCCCCCATTCTAGACATCTTTCAGAATGATGAGGCTATAGCAGAATTTATGGGACTCTGGGACGATATTCCGCTTGGTGATCACAAAACTGGTTTTATCATGGATTTAGTTCAAGATGCTTACTTTGGTGAGAATACCAAATCCTCCAGTTGTAAAAGAGAAAATAAGAATAGATCCCTGGGTGAAAAACACAATGTGGCACCTCTTGATCATAAAACAGTAAAAATAAAAGATGTATCTGATGATGAAAACCTCTCTAAGGTGCTTGAGGATGGAGGATTTGACCTTCCCCTACCAACTAAGTATCAAGAAAAATTAGCTCTCTTAGTAGAAGACTCCACAGAGATGAACCTCGGTATAGTTCAGAATCCTAAGATCACATTCCTAGCAGCTTCCTTATCTGAACAAGAGACAAAGGATTTCATCAAATTCTTCTTGCAAAGAACAATCAATTTTGCTTGGACATATGCTGACATGCCTGGATTGGACCCTTCACTTGTGGTTCATCATCTAGTTATATCTCCAAATGCCAAGCCTGTAAAACAAAAGCTTCGCAAGGTGCACCCACAGATAGCACTCTTAGTCAAAGTAGAGCTTGAGAATTTGTTAGATGCAAAGTTTATCCGACCTATTGATTATACATAGTGGGTCTCTAATCTTGTACCTGTAGCTGAATTGAATGGGGGCATCCACATATGCATAGACTTCAGAGATCTCAATAAAGCATGTCCCAAAGATGATTTTCCACTACCCAACATAGATATCATAGTGGATTTGACAGCGGGTGATGAGATGCTTTCTCTAATGGACGGTTTCTTCGGATACAATCAGATCCTGATAGCACTAGAAGACCAACACAAAACAACCTTTACATGTCCTTGGGGTACTTACTGTTGGAAAGTCGTGCCTTTTGGTCTTAAAAACATAGAAGCTACCTATCAATGAGCAATGACAGTGATATTCCATGATTGTTTCATACTATTATGGAAGACTATGTCGATGACATATTAGGCAAATCTTCTAGGGTAGATCATCTACAGGTTCTAGGACAAATATTTGACAAACTAGAGAAGTATCAAGTGAGGCTAAATCCTAAGAAATGTGTCTTTGGCGTCACTTCAGGGAAATTGTTGGGGTATATTGTATCTCACAGAGGAATTGAAGTGGATCCAGCTAAAGTCAAAGCTATCATTGAAATGCCTCCACCAAAGAATCTAAAAGCACTAAGGAGCCTTCAAGGGAGGTTGCAATCCATTAGACAGTTTATTTCAAAGCTAGCAGATAAGTGTCAACCATTCCAACACTTGCTTCGCAAGGATGTATCATTCTGATGAGATAGCAAGTGTTAACGGGCATTTGATCAAATCAGGGATTACCTAGCTACACCGCTATTTTGGTACCACTAGTTCCTGATAGACCTTTGATCCTATATATATCTACTACATCTACAGCATTAGGTGCTCTTCTTGCACAACATCATGAGTCAGGTAAAGAACATACTATCTATTATATCAGTCACACCTTGGTTAGTTATGAACTCAACTACACCCCTATGGAAAGAGCATGTGTAGCAGTAGTGTTTGCTTCCAAAAAGTTGCAACATTACACATTAAACCAACAAACCAATCTCATCTCTAAGATTGATCCACTGAAGTATCTGTTATCCAAGGCAGCCCTCACAGGCTGACTAGATAAATGGATCATGATCTTGAGCAAATTCACCATAGCGTATATTGATCAAAAAGCTATCAAGGGAGAAGTCCTTGTAGACCAACTAGCAAAAGCCCCAATAATAGATGTAAACCCCATGATCTTTGACTTTCTAGATGAAGGTCTTTTCACTCTATCTACCTTAGTGGAATGGAAGTTATGTTGTTATATGGAGCCTAATCAGACTCGGAGGTTAAATTTACCCCACTTTTATCGGCGTGGTTTCCCCCCAAATTCCTATGGGGTCAAGGGGCAGCGCCCCTGTCGCGATACAGGGCAAGGTTGAGGGGATGCGCCCACGTGGGGGCTTGAGGGAAACGCCCCTGAAACCTCACATGGTTTTTTATTATTTTATTAAGGCGTCAAGAGTTATTTTTTCATTGGTCGACATAAAAAACCCTATTTTGTAATCGACAAAAGTTGTGATAAAAATGGCTAAGGGTTAGGGTTTCCATTGATGCATTGTAGCATTTTGTAGTGGTATTGAGTTGCAAGGATTGTTGGTTGTAATCGGTTTGATTTACTGGATAATAATATTGCACTCTCTGTTGGTGGATGTAGCCTGACTTTGGGTGAACCACGTTAAAACTTGTCTCTCGCTGTTATTATTTCTATGTATTTCCATTCCTCTATTTAATCTTTATTTGCATTTAATTGATATCTTCTGCCAGCTAACCCTAACAAGTTATACTTTGATGGTTCCTAGACAGAGCATGGTTCAGGGGCCGGAATCCTATTTATCGGGCCGGAATCCTATTTATCGTGCACCTTAGAATGATTATATTTCAAAATCATATCAGCTAGAATTTTCATGTACCAACAATATTGCCAAGAACGAATCACTTCTTATAGGTCTCTGTGTAGCAGTAGAATGGAATATCAAAGAACTTCAAGTCTATGGAGATTGTCAACTAGTTATCAGATAATTCACTGATGAGTACCAAACTAAGGATGACAAGTTGATACCCTACAAAAGATTGGTTGATACATACAAGACACATTTCTCTAGCCTCTCTTTTGAGCAAATTCCAAGGGTACATAATAAAATTGCAGATTCTGTGGCACTATTGGATCACTTGTAGATATGCCTACCAACACTCAGCGATGTGAATTCTTAATCCAACAACTGTTGATACTTGTTGTTGATGTTCCTACAACTAAAATCATTTGCAAACTTGTTGGTCCCAATTCTCCTTGGTACCAAGATATCTATGACTATCTCCATGTCAACACCATCCCTTCCAACCTTACATCTACCCAACGAAAAACCTTCATCCACTGAGCCTCTCGTTTCACTATTCTGGGTGACACCCTTTACTACCAGAGTCTTGATGGTATCCTTCTTAGATGTCTTAACTCGGATGAGGCCAACGCTACCTTAAGAGATATACATGAAGGTGTCTATGGATCACATTCCACTGGTCCAACTCTAGCTAAGAAGATACTCCATACAGGTTATTATTGGCCAACCATAGAAGAAGATGCATTCCAATTTTCTAAGAAGTGTCTACAATGCCAACAACATGGGGACCTAATACATGCACCATCACATGAGCTACAACTTGTTACAACTCCAGGGCCTTTTTCACAATGGGAACTCGACCTTGTGGGTAAAATCCATCCATCCTCATCTAATGGACACAAGTTTATCATTACTGCCACTGAGTATTTTACTAAGTCGTTAGAAGCTATTCTAATGACCTATATCACCAGCAAACAAATAGCCAAGTTTATCCTAAATTACCTCATTTGCTGGTATGGGATTCCCCAAGCCATTGTTGCTGATAATGGTAGACCTTTCAAGAATCAAGATGTTCATGCCTTATGCACACAATACCATATCCAACATCACTTTTCTACTCCATATTATCCTCAGTCAAATGGCCAAGATGAGGCTTCGAACAAAACTATACTCAAAATCTTAAAGAAAATTGTTAATGAAGTTGGTTGTGATTGGCATCTGCAACTCAACCCCGCCTTATGGGCCTATCACACTAGTATCAGAACACCAAATGGTGCTATACCTTTTGCCTTAATCTATGGATTTGAAGCCATTTTACCCATCGAGATCAAGATCCCATCTCTCAGAGTATCTATGCAGCAACTGATTAATAGAGAGGAGTACCAAATTTCTAGATTAGTTGAGCTTGAGTTACTAGACGAGAGGTGTCAAACAACACTAAACCGTCTTCATGTCTATCAAAATCGCATTCGTCGTAACTAAAATAAGAAGATCAAGGAGAGAAGGTTTCAGATAGGTGATCTTGTCCTTAAATAAAATCAACGCAACCAATCAGAGAAAGATAAGAAGGGCAAGTTTGAACGTAATTGGTTGGGACCTTTTGTTATCACTGCAATCTATGGATTAGAAGCTTACACTTTATCAACACCTGAAGGTATTCCCTTGGATGAACCCATCAATAGTGTTCATCTCAAGAGGTTTTATGCTTGATCCTCAAAGTATCCTTAGAAAATCCAAAAAAAATTGAAAAATAAAAAAATAAAAAAATAAAAATCCAAAAAAATTAACAAAAATAGAAAAATCCAAAAAATAATCCATCCTATGGTGAAAACTTGGTAAATAGGTGCCTTGGATAAGTACCATAATGAAAACCTGGCAAACAGGTGCTATGCGTAGTATCAACACCCACCATCTATTAAGTTGTACATCCATCTCATCCCATATCGCATCCATATTAAAACTTTCATCCATCCATCCATATTGACTTAACATTTCCACTTTCCCATCTATCATGGCTTGGAAATCGCCAGTGTCCATTTATCCATTAGCATTATCCATATAGTCAGTCCTCATCCATAAGTCAGTTCATCCATCGTCATCCATAATAAAACCTCTACCTGAATAGGGGCAACTTCTTCCTTAGCCTAAGTTTGGGAATGGATCCTTGTTCAAGGTATGACCACATTATCAATCATCACTTCATCTTATCCTACATCATAAAAAAAAACTAGAACTACATATTATCATCTCATCTCAATCTTAATGTACCTTGATCCTGTGGATACAGGTATGTAGGCAGTCTGGAATACGAAGGAAGTACCCAGTACTCAGGTACATAAGATGTCATCATTTCACCTAAACATTCTCATAACACTTCACCCCATCTCATCACACTACCTAGAACTACATATTATCATAATCATCTTCATCGTAATGTGCCTTGATCCTATGGATACAGGGTATGTAGGCAATCTAGAATACAAAGGAAGTATCCGGTACTCAGGCACATATGGTTCGTCATTCTTCATTCTGATCCAACTAACACTTCCACCTTTCTTGTCTTCCATTTATCACTCTCCATCCTACCACCTAGACTTGACTAAATCAAGCAGAAAACAAACTATGCATCTTTTGAAAGCTCTAAGTGCTTACCAAAACTAAAGAAAAAAGACTACTCCTAAAGCCATATGTTGTCTTGCATACCCATTGCCACATCTGCTACATTAATCCATCTATCCTAGATCAGACCAACAGCCTTCAATAGATATATCTTTCCTATAATAAGGCTTCATCTATCTATCTACCCTAAGCAACCTCTTTGGCAAGAGAATATGTTGGTTGTGTGTTTACTTTATCGGTTAGTCAATTTCTTTTTGGTCTTTCTTTTGTTCCTTTCTAATGCTTATTCAAAGCTACCTTGATTTATCTATATCGTGGTATGTTGCGATGCAGTATGGATTGGGGCATTGCTTTCGTATGTTGTGTTTGTGGGATGTTCTTATCATCTTACTATGGCTAATATTTATCTTGTGTGTGTTACAACCTAGCATCTTACATATTAATATTCTTTTTCATTTAAGGTTCTGTAAAGGCCTCATATGTATTAAGTTTATTATATGTTAAAGACTACAACTCATTCACATATCCAACAAGGTTATATCATGTTTAGTAGATATAAGTTCAAACCATGTGTTTGCAGAGTCAATGTCCTCGCACTAGATATCTCAGAACCTTGGTCTTGGATACCTTGGTTGCATGCTATCCATGTGCTATATCAAAATCCAGGATTGTTCTTTATAAATATTTGTGAAACCATTGCAACAAGCTATCAATACACCCATCCATACATCCAAAATCACAATATAGTTTTCATACAAAGATCGATCAATTATCTATCATTTTCTATTCTATCTCATTTCTTCTATCTGTCATCAAAGTCTTCTACATACCTACAAAATCACATATGTTAGGCATCATGATTATACACATCATAAGTATGTCATCACATCAATCCATGATCCTAGTATATTGTCATCTCATCTATACATCTATAGCCATAAAACATGTCATCATATAAATCCATAATTATAACATAGTATCATCCCATACATGCATCCATAAGCATAAACATCATCACATGAGTCCATTATCATAAGTACAATGTCATCGCATCCATAGCATATAGAAATCAAACATCATCATAAGCATGAACATCCATAAACATCTCATGAATCATAAATCATCATATATATCATCATCGAAGGTTATCAAAAATCACATAATGTCTAGTGTATACATCATGTACACCAAAAATGAATCATATAGTACATCATGGCTATCATGAGCCATCAAAAATATACATCGGATGCTCGTAGGTATCATCGTCAAAATAAATACATAGCTGATACACAATGATAGAATATGCATATATACATCATGCTCTAGCCTCTAGTGTGAATAGAGCTCTCTGCAGGCTATTGTGGTCCCTACACCCCACCAGATGGTGCCCCTCCATGTGAGTGTCTAGGTGGACCCATAACTGATGAGACTGACTACTTTGATCTCTGCGAGGATGTAGCCCCAGATCTACTCCTCTCCCTGAAGCTAGGCTATCTCTGATTTGCAGGAACAACCCCGTAGTATAAACCTCTATAATACTCTGCCTCGTGGGCTGCAACTGTTAGCTCACCTGGTACCCAGGTCAACTCTCCTGCTAGGATCACTATGGCCTGGTTTGTCCCTAGGGCTGCCCTCATTGTGTCTTGCTCATATGTCAATCTCTATACAGTAGCCTTAGCTGCTAACTGCACTTGAATGGCGACATCCCTCTTAGCTGTAAGCCAGGCTATAACCCCGTCATCTACTGGAGCTGGTGGTGGTGGTACTACTACTGCTACTACTACCTGGGCCTGTAGTTGAGCCTCTTCCTATCTAGCATCTCCTCAAGCTCTATCCCTCTCCCTCCTCATCATAATAAATCTAAGCTCTAGGCGAGCCCACCTCATCGTCTCCTCCTACAATAGCCTCCTAGCCTGCTCCAGCTTAATCTCTGCACATTGTACCACCTGTCGTGGTGCCTCTACATCTACCATCTCAACATCTGGCTATTGTCCCTGTCCTCTTCCTTGTCCCTATCCTCCACCTTATCTCCCCCTCGTAGCTTTGTGTGCTCTTGCCTCCTATCCGGGGCCCACTATCTCTCTAGCTGCACCAAGTGCTCTAAGACCTATAAATCTAACTAGCATGTGTTGTAGCCAGTAACCATCATACTCTGGAGTGGTACCAGGTCAGCCTCTCTAAGAATCCAGTCCCCCATAACTGGGGCAAGTCCCCAGAGCTCTGTTAGTGTTGTGGCTCCAATGATCTCAGGACCCCAATCTCTTGCCTGTCTCTGTGACCACACATGCAATACATCACCAACCGTGTTTGGTTGGGGCAGTCCAAACTGTCATAGTACCCTCTCTGGTAGATAGTGCTCAATAGTGTAAATGTTGTGCCCAAACAAATATTTGGCCTGCCTGCAATAGACCAACTACTTTGCGTCATCATTCAAGGACTCACAGTCCCACCATGGAGGCCATATAAACATGTCCATCTCGTCAATCTATCTCCTCTAGTAGGTGATGGCACTAACTCACCTTTGTGTCAAGGGACCCTCATATATAAAAACAAATGGCTCATTGTCCTGTGGTGAGGAGAGATCGGTCACATAATTGGGATATGCTCCCAAGCCCACACGTGTAATAAGGTAACACTAGCAGATAAGCTCAATCCTGATCTGTAGGCACAATCATGTAAATCATAGTACAACTGACCTAAAACACAAGGTCCCTGTGCATATCTGATGCCATGAGTGAACATCATTGATAAAATAGCCCCCCATCCAACTAAGAGTCCTCTCGAACATCTATCTGGTACTAGGAATCCTCTAATCAAAGCCACGACGATCCATTAGATCCTGTCACAGAGTCTCAGTACGCAACTCAATTTGATCTCATGATCCTGAATACCAAGGTTGTTAATCACAAACACATCTCTCATGCATCCTCACCCCTATAAGTATCATAATCTACTTAAGCACCATAAATAGGAATCTTGAGGATGTGCCATACATCCTCTAGTGTGATAGTGGCCTCGCCCATAGGGAAGTGAAATGAAGATGTCTCACTGTTCCACCTCTCAACCAAAGTTGTCATCAATGAGAGGTTAGCCCTAATCGATGTCAGATGGGCTACATGCCATAATCCCGTAACCTCAAGAAACACATCCTTCTCCCACTCTAGCTAGACCACCTTGACAGCATCCACGAAATGTCTCTCTCTAGATGCCAATGGAGGTAAGACAACCTGCATCCACAAGATCACTTTGTTATACTTTGCACATGTTTAACTCAAAAGTACTTGCAAAACCTAAGTCAAATCCTAGTCAACCTTAGTCAAACACTAGGTCAAGCAATGAATAACCCTACGACAACCCTAGTCATCCTAGCTCAATCTAGTCAACCTAAGTCAAAAGGGGTCAAAACCTTGGAAAAGCCAAAAGTGCCTTAGTAAATCAAAGGTGCCTAATTATTCTCCATCTGCGCTTAACTGTTATTCAAAAGCACCTCTTTTCAAAGCCAAACGCACCTCACTATGCACCAGAGGCACTTATCTGTCGACCATGAGCACTTCAAAATGCACCAAAGGCTCTTTGTTTCCTAGACCTATCTATTAGTGACCAAAGGCACTTTCTTTCTACTAAAGGTGTAGTTGTGTCCCTCATATGCATTTTATTTAGCCAAAGGCGCTTCAAAATGCACCAAAGGCGCCTGAAACCTAAAAACTCGCCTTTGGCAAAAAATCTAAAAACCTACAATAAATGACCTAATAAATGCACTACAAGACACATTTGAGGGTACTTACCACTCTTGTTGCTCCCATTGGTCTCCCGTAGGTCCTCATGTGCTCACCTCAGTGTTTGTGCACTGGAATCGACATCTCTGCAAGTCAAAAGCTCCTCTAAGGCACTAAGCTCTCACACTAAGCACTAGAAAGAAAATCACTTTGAAATCTATGAACTCTAAGTGTACAAATGACTTGAAAGTGACCCCTTGGGCCCTACTTATAGCCTCCCAACCCTAAATTCTTCCCACCCCTTATCTAGTTTTCTTTGTGTCATTGTATTTTCTCCATCGTGTTAGCGTCCAAATTTCCAACCTAGTCCTTCTAAGCATGCTTCTATCATGTCGCTATTCTTTCTTCTAAGTCGTGAGTCAACCCAGTCCTTCTGTTGGTTCCCTGTTTTTCCTCTCAAGGGGGCATCCTATGCCAGTTACACCGAAGCATGATTGTATCATATTTTCATCACTATTTTCTTTGAAACAATGTTGTAAACTGCATTGTATCAAAAGGCAAAATGTAGACACCTAAAAATGACCTTCGCATTACATCACTTGCATACATCAATTCCTCCTAAATCACTTGCATTCAACATTAATTGAATAATCTAATTATTTAATTAATTTCATCAAATTCCTCTATTTCTTCTATTTTCCCTAATTTCAACATTAATTGAATAATTTCTATTTATTTAATTAATTTCATTAATTTCCTCTTTTAATCTTCAAATCCACATTAATTAAATAAATCTAATTATTTAATTAATTCATCATTAAATTCCTTCTTATCCACAATTAAATATTTTTAATTATTTAATTAATCAATTATTCCTTCAAATTTAAATAAATTATTCTAATTATTTAAATTGACCTTATCTTCTAAAAATAAATAAAATTAATATTTTATTTATATCTTGTCTATTCATCTATCATGCAAAATAAATTAAATGAATTTATTTTTAGTACCTGCCAAGGCAGTACTATTGCAATGAGTTCGCACTTATCTAGTTATTAATCTATTGATTGTAAACCAATCAAAAGACATGATTATTTTTCTTGTCAGGCAAATTTGATTTAAATTTGTACTTTTCCTATGTCAACATGATAAATTTTAACAAAAAATTATTGAAAAATGGTTTATCTGTATTGTCATTGGCTGAAAAAAAATGACTCCTTCTCTGTGGATTGTCAGAGAGTGCAACAAAAATCTATAAATGCGGAGAGAATTTTGGTTTGAGGGAGGATGTGGCAAGTAAACAAATTATGAACACAAATTTTGTCTCCCACTAGTTAAGTCATGCCTAAATGGATGGCGATAATTATGAGAGGGAAGAATCATCAGTTTTTATGAATTTAATTTTTTGCTTCATTAACGTAAAAATTACTTTTTGTTAAAGGGACAAAGTTATAATATTAATAATACTATTAAAAATATAGGGTTCTACACATTTTATTTTATGAAATTAGATTATTTTTGGGATTTCAATTTTATTTACTCAAGAGTTAAAAATATAGTATTTGAATTTTATTTTAAAAATCTACAGTATCATGAAAAATATTTCACCATGTTATTACATTTTTTATTTTATTCTTCAAACATACAATATTTTAATGCATTTTAAATTCTATACACTCAATTAGGGTCAGGGCTCTCCACATAATACAAATATGCAGACTTTGTAAAGTTTACTCTTATAGTTAAGGAAATATTTGTGCTATTTAATAGGTTTTGTAAAGTTTAGTTTTATAGATAAGTGAATATTTTAGTGCTATTTTATTTTTACCAAATTAAATTATTTTTGAGATTTCAATTTTATTTACCCAAGACATTTCAAAACGAGTTCACATAAATTTTTCCTTATACATTTAGTTTTGGAAATATAATAGTTACAAGTTTAAACCACAATATTAGATTAATTAAAATAATTAAAATCATGTTCTCTAAAAGTACTTACTATTATTACTTAAACAAAAAATTAAGTGACTAAGATAAAATATTGTAGTGATCTAAATATGAATATGTTATTGTTAGTATATTGTGTAATTGTTTTTCAAACTTACAATATTTTAATGCATTTTAAATTGTAATAGTATTCAATATTATTACATTTTAATATGTTAGATAGACATTTCAAATCTTTCCACACGGTTCTACAAAATTAGATTATTTTGGGATTTCAATTTTATTTACTCAAGAGTTAAAAATCTAGGATTTCAATTTTATTTAGTCAAAAGTTAAAAATCCACAATATCACAAAAAATATTTCGCCATATTATTACATTTTTTATTTTATTCTTCAAACTTACAATATTTTAATGCATTTTAAATTGTAAAAGTATTAGTATTATTACATTTTAAGAAAATATTTGTGTTATTTAATAGGCTTTGTAAAGTTTAGTTTTATAGTGAAGGAAATATTTTATCCATTTTAAATTATAAAAGTATTAGTATTATTACATTTTAAGGAAATATTTGTGTTATTTAATAGGCTTTGTAAAGTTTAGTTTTATAGTGAAGGAAATATTTTAGTCCTATTTTATTTTTACCAAATTAGATTATTTTTGAGATTTCAATTTTATTTACCCAAGACATTTCAACACTCTTCAAAAATTAATTTTTTAATTATTGGAATGTAATTTGTCTATAGAACCAATACCTAATCAACAAAAAATTACAACTAAACAAATACTATATACAACCAATAGCTAATCAACAAAAAAAATTACAACTAAACAAATACTATAATAACAACACTACAAGGCAGGTACTAGCCACTATGTGGCACTTGTTTAATTTATTCTCTATATTTAATCTTATCCTTTCTTCAATCATGCACAATAAATTAAATAAATTTATTTAATTAATTCTCAATTATCTTCCAAATCTTCTTAAAATATCATTTTCTTCTATGTGCACAATCAGTCTTATTTTTAGAAATTCAAAAAGCAAATCTAAAATTGGGTTAATTGGCTTTAATCATTATTATTTTTATCAATCAACTCATAAATTGGAAAAATCATTCTAAATTTATGAAATCAAATCTTATCTTTATCAAAGCAAGCAGTTAACTCAATAAAATAGTTTTTTCTTCATGACACATGTCGTGTGCACATTCATCATGTCTTCTCAACTCATCTTGTTCATCTATTTCATTGATTTATCTCCACCGTTGATCAATCTTTCTTGAAACTTATATATACCCCCTGCACTTCATCAAAAATTCTCTTCAATCATTTAAGCTTTGGGCATTCTTAAGTGCTTTGAGCATTATATCGCATCATTGAGCACATATTGAATCTTTGAGCACTATCATACATCTTCTTGTTGCAGACATAGTTTCGTAATATATTGAACAATCCACAAAAAACCAAGAGATCTATACAATCTAGGTGATAGCTTTCTATTGTTCTTAATTCGCATTGATTTTGGTTATCATTTAGATCGATCTTTTGCAGGTTATAGGATTGAGTATGTTATTCATTGTTTTGATCTTTATCAATCTCAATTTTACCTATACACAATCCCTATCCCTGATGTTCACCAAATTGAAATACCTAGGATGAGAGTTAACCAAGGTGGCTTTAGTTTCTCCAATGTCAAATCATAGATCTTCTCTAATGTTAGAGGATGATGAAATGAAGGTGCAGAACCAACTACCTTAAGGGGCACAAAAATAGGAGTTCTAATGCATTTGTAAAGGGAAAGTCCAAATGATTTATGTATGTGCAATGACAAGATTTCATAATCGTGTTGTAGAGCTATTTGCTCCTAGTGAAACAATTAATGAGAAGAAAAATCAAGGATAGGGATATGGCCCATTTTGTTTAATAGGGTGGGCTATGCCCATATTCTCTAGTGGGTAAAAGGATAAAGAGTGCCAGTAGGTGGGTGGGGATATAGGAATTTAAATGGTAAGCTACTGTGACATATAAGGTGGTGGTGGCATTTGAGCATGATTCTCCCAATTTCGGATCAATGCTCGGTTAGCCCTTCAAAATGCGAGAACCTATATAGAGTAGGGTTCTGAAAGTGCAACAAATAACTATGGTAAGTGAGACGATTTTCAAAATGGTGACAAATTAATGGATCGACTAGAAGGAAACTTTCTCATCCCACTAAACAAACTTGAGGGAAAGCTACCTTCCATCTATACTCTGAGAGGCTTTACATAAACTATTTCTAAATTAGGAGTGCACCATTCAATATAACCCATACCTTACTAATTCTAATGATAAATACCTTGGATTAGAAGAGTAGATTAGAGATCCACTCTACTAGGTAATAAAGATATATCATTAGCTATAAGGGTGGTGGGTGGTGGGCCTGCCTCACATTTCATGAATGATATCATGTCTCATATCAATAAGCTTCCCTAACTTAATTGAGATATCAACCCATGTTTCTATACTAGTTGATCAAAGATGTTACTAGCTGATTAAAGATTCCACCCTCATAGTAGGCCCTATCCCCTATATTTGGGGGGCCTACCCCAGTTTTCCTTGTGTAGTTGGACATTTTCCTTGATCAATAATTATGCCATATGGAACAAGTAGAGAGACACATTTGGGTAGATCCCACTCAAGGATCCCACAGCCCACTCATGTTAATATCCTACATGCTATAGATTAGCTAGTTAATGAACAAGGAGATCTATAACTCATTGTTATGGAGTAAAAAGTGTCCACATGTCTTTTTACTTCCTTGTTTAGCTCCTAGGTACCCTTTATTACATTATACAATGTACATTCAAAATGTTTATCCTGATGCAAAATTGCCCGACACCAAGATAAAAGTGCAATATGGGCCCCTCACTTTAGCTTACCCATGACCCAAATAAGGCTAAAGGACCTAGGCAGTACCGCCCAAGTCCCTCCTTTTAGGTCAGGGATAAATCAAGTATATGTTGGCTTAACACCTTTTTAGAGGTTTCTCCTTGTCGACTCTTTTGGTTTGAATTTACGATTGTGAGTGGGAAAGCATATATAAGTGTGTTTTTGAGTTCATTTGTAACTAGGCTAGAAAAAGCATAACTTGAGATCTTGAAGTAGAGTAAGCAAGATCATTCATTGTGATTCTAGAGGAGATTTGTGTATCGTTATTGTGTGTTGTTGTAGATATGGAGCTATCATTTATTCTTCCTTAGGAGTTGGAGAATCTTCATCATTCTAAGGGTTCATCACATAGGTGATATCATTTTTTCTTTATCATCATTTGAATCATCATATTATCATTGTTTTTAGCCTCTGCCCCCATTAGGGCACACACTCCTTATCAATCAATAGTGTTGGGAAGTTTGAATGCTATCCCAGGATTTGACTAAGGCAAGTTCCTAAACACCATAACCCAAAACCCCTTCTTATCTTCTTGTGTTTAGGTTACAAGAGCGAGATCTATAAAATATAGAGCTATAGGAAGATAGAGTGTAGATCAAGGTTTCAGGATCTGGAGACAGTTTCAGAGTATTTCATTACCAGGGACTTGGGTGGTACTACCCATATCCTCTTGCCTTTTTAGAGTTTAGATTTGGCATCAGGATATCATCTGCAACATCTTTCTAGTTTGCACCTCCTGCAGATTCTTACAGTTAGGACTTGGGCGGTCCCACCTTGGTCCTCTGACACCTCTACTTTTGGGAGATAGGTTTTATCATTCCTTTTATCATCCCTATGCAATTAGTTTCTATATATCTATTGTAGTTTCTTTGTCATAAGCAAATCATTGTAGAACTAGGGTTTCATGCATTGTTAACCTAGGGTTTGATAAAAGGGATAAGTTAAATCTTATCCATCTATAACATACATGAGAACAAGGTCAGTAGCTAAGTCCGCCTTCATTTGGTAGTGATTTGGCTCAGCCTTGTCCTTGAATGTTATATGGAAAAGGGTTTGATCTAGTTTGCATTATAGTGGTTATCATTCTCCTTTTTCATACTAAACATTTTGGTGAACCTGTAGCTTCAAGCATTTGCATCTTACTGACTGTTCAAATCAGATCTTGCATTAATTTATTGTACATTTCTCATTATTCATTTGAAAATCTTGCATAATTTTTGAAAAGAGTGCATATTTACATCTTCAAAAAGGCTTGTATTTTGGTTTTAAAAATTATCTTGCATGATCATATTAGTTGCATCAAACATTCATCAAATCTGATTTTGTATAGAAATCTTGCATCATTTTGCATCCTTGATTTGGAAAATTCATACTTTTTGCAATTACACATTGTGTATTTCAAGCCTTGGATAAAGAACAATAGGTGACAATGTCCAATTTCTTTTTACAAGACTTTCATGCATATGATGAGTCGTTTAGTAGTGATGGCTTTGATATGTTCGATGAAGCCCTTGATGAATTTATCTCTATTGGACGTTCCACTATGACTCCTAAACTGTCGTTCCTTCAAAGATTGGTAAACACAATTTATGTTCCAAGATCTCAAGAACCTGTGAAACCGAAAATAGTTGTCCACTAGCATTCGAATGTGCCTCAAACACAAATGAAATTGGTGCTCACTGTAAGAGGCCTTCTAAATTCTTCTAGACCTTCGGTTACATTTATAACTATGCTAAGCAAATAACAAGTCAAAATCAAGTGTATCAAAATGCATTGTAACAACCCAACTACAATGCAGTATAGAAAAGTCTTACATATATGGCATCTAGTCATAACAATGGTGATGTGGCTCCTCCTAGATCTAACAAGAAAAGGAAGGATCCTAAACCCGTCATATCCCTCACACCACATGAGGTCTCTTTGGCTCGTCCTATGGATTTTCCACCTTTGGTCGAATGTTCAATCACATTGGATATCACTAAGGAAGTGGAGGCCCTTGATCCTCCTCCTTTGGTTGAATGTTCAAGTACCTTGGATATCTCTAAGGATGCAAATACCATGGATATTTATCCTTTGGTTGCATGTCCAAACCCCTTGGACATCACTAAAGATATAGTCAACAATAATTCTCTTAACAACACTTTACCTTCCCTTCATTCCAATGTTCTCCCTTCAAAAGACAAAGCATTGGTGGATGAAGAAAGGTCTCTCGCATTAAATCCTCTAGGGATGGATGTTGAGATTAATCAAAGTGAAAACAATATTAATTCAATCATCATTAATAGACTTATTCCACTCACTAAGGGGATAATGGATAAGTGTACTAATGTTCCTAAAATCATTGTGCATGAGGCACCTAATGCACCTCCTCACTTCAAACCAATGATCACGGTTCAAGGTGCTCTAACACCACCTTGACCAAAAGGAAAGGGAATTTTTTCTGAGGTTCCTCCTCTGCCATCCTTACAGGCATTGGGAGAAAACCTTCAAGAACGAAGCTATCCATCACAAAATCATAAAATCACTTTTGTACTGGCTTCCTCTTCAAAAATGGCGAAGAATGCAGAACATCGTGAACCCTTGATGGTGGACAAAGAAACTCCCTTGGGAAATATAACTAACAAAACTATAAGAAATAGAAATGCAAGGGAAAGAAGAAGAAAGCAACAAGCCTTAGCTCAAAAAATGTCGCTGCAAGAAGAAAATATTCTACCGAGAGAAATGGAATCAAAAGAAGAACTAAAGGAAGAAGTTTCAAGTTGGGATATAGTGCCCTATGTACCACCTATTTTATATGAAGATCAATATTGGGAATAAGATGATTTGATCAAGGACAACCACTAGTGCGGTTGCATTTTATTTCAGGTAAGTATTTCTCACTCATTCAGCCACCCTTGATGTAGCACCTCTTTGAGTTGCTCTCACGGGTGGCCTCCTCTTAAGTGTTGTGTTGTGTTCCCTTGTGTAGTGTTAAATGTTTGTTTAGGTCTCCTTAGATGACCCTTGATGCTCTTGTAAGGTCAAGGATACAAGGAGACCGCCTCCGTTGTGATATTCCTTCTATTTGTTTCTCTACACTTCTCTTGCTACAATTTTATCTGTGGTGCCTTGGGGACATAACGTTGTGGAGGGTGTCTTGGGGCATCTTTC
This sequence comes from Cunninghamia lanceolata, assembly GCA_027924645.1. Classification (NCBI taxonomy): domain Eukaryota; kingdom Viridiplantae; phylum Streptophyta; class Pinopsida; order Cupressales; family Cupressaceae; genus Cunninghamia; species Cunninghamia lanceolata. The sequence goes on from BSBN01000209.1 coordinate 9,854,203, forward strand.
CACGTTGTGGCCCTAAGTCACTTTTGTCTCCTCTCTCATTTTTTGTGATTGAATTCTTCCGTTGTGCTTGTGACTCTACTAGTTGATGGATGATGACATCAAATATACACTTCTAATAAGGATTGTGTGTCCCTAAACAAGAAAATAAAAATGGACCCAGTCCATATGTGAAGACGGGGTAATTTGTTACTTGCATTTGACTAGTAGAATCACTTTATGTCATGATGTGATTGTGTATCGTGTTGTGAAATTGTTGTATCAAACCTTTGCAACACTCTAAATCTACTTCTATGCACTTTGAAATGCTTTTGTATCACCTTGTAGCTACACTTGGTTATGAGATACCTGAAGTATAACCTCACGGCTATACTCAGTTCTGAACATGTAAGTATAGCCTTGGTTTTTTTGAGGGGCATGGTGCCTTATTTCTATATCAATCTTTATTAGATGATTTGGTTATTATCTTAGCTTAGATTTTCTAACCAAAGCTCGTTTTGATTATCTTTAGTACATGAATATTACTGATCAATAGTTGTTAGCAAATGATATTGATGTGTTTCTATCGTGATTGTTGGGAACAATTCAGAAATTGTTAGCACATGTCACTTTGGGGCATGGGCTTTGTGAAATCTCTTGTTCCCTCACGTGTTTTCAACCTTACCTTGAATGTGATTTCTACCGGCAAGCAGGAGGAACCACTTTAAGGTGGGGGCATATACTATGGTAAATGCTTGGATATCTTAGATGATGTGATAAAATGTGTTGTGTACAATTCCCTTTCACTGTAAGGCATCTCCGTGATGTAGGTGGGGTTGTATACTTTGTTTTTGTGTTGCGTATGCTTCCTTTACACTATAAGGCATCTTTATGATGCAGGTGGGGTAGTATACTTTGTTCTCATGCTTCCTTTTCACTGTAACGCATCTCTACGATGCAGGTGGGGCTATATGATTTTGAAATCCCTTCTGTAGAAGGCGTGGTTGTGTATTCCCTTGAGTGGTTGCACATCCTTTTGAAAAAGTCCTCTCATAGGAGGCAGGGTCAGGTCTTGAGTTACTCACCCTTAAGCATGTCTTTGGTGGTCGTGGTAGCATAGCTCAACCATTAGGTGTGTCTTAGATGGTAGAGTATAGCGATGAGCTCCTCCCTATTGCCCGTGTTTACTATGTATAAGATGTATAGTGGGTCGACGACACACTCTACGATGCTCGTGTATTCCATGTATTTTCTGTGTTTTTTGTGTGTTTTGTGTGTTTTGTGTAGGCACGTAGCAATGAGCTCCCCCACGCCATGTATCTTATGTGTTTTGTGGAGGTGCGTAGTGATGATCTCTCCCCACACTGTGTGTTTTGCGTGTTTTTGATGGTGGCATGTAGCAATGAGCTCCCCCCATCGCCTACTAGTATAGTATAATTATTTAATCATGTCTTCTCTTCGTGTATGCTTTGTGTATTGCGTGACTGCGTTCATGTCTTCTCTATTTATTACATGCTTCTCTACTATCTTCCTCATGTTTTGTATGTTTGTCATGTGCCTTCTTATGTTTGCCTCAGCTTGGGGGCTAGAGGTAGTCTTCCTAACTTAGGGTGTGCTTTCGACTCTAGTGTTTGACATGCTTGATGTGTTTTCAACCGTACTTTAATGCATGTACTAATCATAAGATCATACACACATTAAAGTGGGGGCTAAATGTTATGGAGTAAAAAGTGTCCACATGTTTTTTTACCTCATTGTTTACCTCCTAGGTCCCCTTGATTACATTATACATTCAAAATGTTTATCCTGATGAAAAATTGCCTGACACCAAGATAAAATTGGAATATAGGCCCCTCACTTTAGCTTACCCTAGACCTAAATAAGGCTAAAGGACCTAGACGGTACTACCCAGGTCCCTCCTTTTAGGTCAGGGCTAAATCAAGTGTATGTCAGCTTAACACCTCTCTAGAGGTTTCTCCTTGTCGGCTCTTTTGGTTTGAATTTACGATTGGGAGCGGGAAAGCATATACAAGTGTGTTTTTGAGTTCATTTGTAACTAGGTTGGAAAAATCATAACTTGAGATCTTGAAGTGGAGTAAGCAAGAGCATTCATTGTGATTCTAGAGCAGATTTGTGTATTGTTATTGTGTGTTGTTGTAGTTATGGAGCTACCATCTATTCTTCCTTAGGAGTTGGAGAATCTTCATCATTCTAAGGGTTCATCACATAGGTGATATCATTATTTGTTTATCATCATTTGAATCATCATATTATCATTGTTTCCAGCCTCTGCCCCCACAAGGGCATGTACTTTTTATCAATCAATGGTGTTGGGAAGCTTGACTGCTATCCCAAGATTTGACTGAGGCAAGTCCCTAAACACCATAACCCCCAAACCCCTTATTTCTTGTGTTTAGGTTACAGGAGTGAGATCTGGAAAATATAGAGCTATAGGAAGATAGAGTGTAGATCAGGGTTTTGGGATCTGAAGACAATTTTAGAGTATTTCATCACCAAGGACTTGGGTGGTACCACCCATGTCTTCCTGCATTTTTAGAGTTTAGATCTGGCATCAGGATATCATTTGCAACATCTTTCCAGTTTGCACCTCTGACAAATTCTTCTAGTCAGGACCTAGTTGGTCCCACCTTAGTCCTTTGCCACCTCTGCTTTTGTGAGATAAGTTCTATTATTCCTTTGATCATCCCTATGTTATTAGTTTATGGATATCTATTGTAGTTTCTTTGTTATAAGAAGATCATTGTAGAACTAGGGTTTCATGCATCATTAACTTAGGGTTCGATAAAAAGGCTAAATTAAATCTGATCCATCTATAGCATACATGAGAACAAGGCTAGCAGCTAAGTCCACCTTCATTTGGTAGTAATTTAGCTTGGCCTTGTCCTTGAATGTTATATGGAAAAGGGTTTGATCTATTTTACATTCTAGTGGTTATGATTCTCCTTTTTCATACTAAACACTCATATAGTTGGAGGATTAGGGTCCCCTCTCCTTCTAGATAGGGGGTATGGGTAGGACCAAGAATTATTAGGGAAGTGCCTCTAGTGAGCTAGTGATGAGTATGATTCTAATTGAACATGAGCCCGTCTACCTTCCCCACCATATATACATTGGGATATAGGTAGGGCACTTTACTTACATAATATTCCAATGATAGAGGAGTAGGGATGAACCAAGTAGGTTGATTAATGATCCAACCCTAGACCTAGTCCATCCCCATGTAATTAGTAGCTTGCCCTATGCTTTCTTCCCAACCCCCATTATAGAGTAGGGCTCCATCCCCTTAATGCTCGCTTAGGTATGTGGGATAATCTTTTCCTTCTAACATGTGGTGTAGGCCTCCCATCACATGATTCCACCCCATTAGATAAATTAACAAATATATCTGCTCACCTCATATTATAGCTTCCCTACCTTGATTAATGCCCTACTCTATAATGGGTATCCAATTGAACAAATAAACATATCTTGGGTGGGGGGAATTAATATAGTATTTATCCTATTTGCAAATGTTTGTAAAAAGGAATAATTCATCAAGCAAGTATCTAATCCTACTTGCTCCCCTAATATAATGGAAGCCTAAGTAAGGTCTCGAGTAAGGTCCCTCCCTATTGATTCCTCCTTTGTTACCCAACTATTAGGATAGGGGTTGGATTAATAGCTAGATTACATGAATGGATTAAGCAAGTTCCCCTTTGAGTGGACTAAATGAACTACCAAATGAGTTGAGTCTAGACTAACTAAATGTGTCACAATAGACTAATCTAAGAACCCACTCTTACTCCTATCTATAGATATGCAAGAAATGGAACCAATTATAGATTGATCTCAACTACCTTACTTTGAGGTAGGGAACATGTGGGCTCATCATTATCGCCAACTTGTTTTTAAGATATAAGAAGCCTAAGTAAAGTATAGGGATGGATACACAATTAGACATAAATGAATAGCCCTACTTATTGATGTTATGCCCAAAGATTGCCATACCTAATATGTGATCTTACCCCTATTTCTGATATACCATGTTGGAGGTGAGTATGCTATGTTGGGGAGTAAGTGAGCCTGGAAGGAAGCAAGTGATTGGACAAGTAGAACTTGCAGACTAGAGAAGGGACTCAACTTGCAATCTCATTAGTTGGTCCCCGACTATAGCAATTGCCATCGCAAGATGTTTTCTAGGTCTCTAAAGTGTTTCTATCACCCATGGAATAGAGAGTATGTGTACCCACCTCCCCCATTACCAAATATAGGTAGGAGTTGTTGCATATGTGTTGCCATTGATGTCAACTGAGTGGCAATGTGGAAAGCAAAGGCAAATGTGAATATGCTAAGCAGTCAGAGGAACAGTGATGATAAGAGACAAAGGATCAATATCATCTGTACATAATCATACCTCATCTTCTAAAGTTCATAAGCAAGTTCATGATAAGTGTATGTTACCATTATCCTTGACGTTTCGTTTTAAAAATGAATGTCATGGAGGTTATGGTGGTTCCATATGTTGTCTTTTGGTAATATGGAGTCATATTGTTTAGCGTTGGATGATGAAAGTTGCAGAAAGTTTGAAGAAAATTTGTCAAGTGTTGGTTCAATCAGGAAAGGTGTCACAGGGTCAAAAGAATGTGCCACATTTGAAGATATAAGCCTACGGATTAAATAGATAGCTAGATATTGCTCCAAGGCATGTATGGTTCAAATTTGAGATCATGGAGTCTACCACAAAGTGTTTTAGAGTCAGAAGAGTGAAGGCAGTAATGAAATAGGGTAAGTGCAGTCATAGAGAGACTGAAGGTTGCTCTGCACATCTCTGTAGATGAAGATTTGACATTATGTTTTGGAGGACAGGTAGATATGAGCAAAAGGTATGCATGTTTCAAGTTTCAAGCAATAATATGTACCGTAGAAGTGTCTCTAGAGTCAGTTGTGTGAAGACATGTCTTGTTGCTAGTTAAGGTAAGTAGAGGGAAATAGTAGATGCCACCGCAGTTCACTGCACATTGGTATTTGGCCCTGCTAATTGAATGATAAACTCATATGGCTGGTTAGTATGTGTAGTTCATGTTTCAAATGGTTGTGTTTACTACAAGTATGATTTTCATTGTTTTACTTCAAGACTATGTAAGCAGAGTATGTTAAGGACACTAGCATCAGAGTTCAAATGTTTGTTCTAGCATGAAATAGCCCGAAATGATAAAAGGAGTGTATAGGGATGATTTGCAAGTCATAAAATTCCTTTTGAGTGGTCCACATGATGTAATGTTGTCCCCTCCAGCACCACTTTAGGTCTGGAGCTAAATGCAAGGAAGAATAAAGTGTTGCTAGGCCAAATGGGTGTGTGCTGATGATTATGTTGTGTGTTTGGAAGTGTGCGCCAATATGGAAGAATGTGCTAAGGTAAATTAGGTCTTGATTAACTCTTGTTTTTGAACCACATTGGATTTCTATTTATCACAAATGTTTAGGAGCCAACTGTTGTGGTCGTTGCACGTTTCATGTTACATGTTTCAACTTAGTCAACAAAGGAGAAAGTTTTTGAATCTTGTGAAGGATATAAATGTATGATAAAAGTTGTTGAATGAAAAATGTGATGTGTATTGTGTAATAGCATTGATTTTATGCGAACAAAGTAACCACATAAGTAGTATTGGTGATGAAATGTGGAAAGGATCAGTTTATGTAAAGTGATGTTGTTGCAAAGGTAATTAAGAGAGTTGTGATGATGGAGAATTGTATCTGAAGGTATTTGATGTTGCGGAGCTTGATATTGTGATTATGTAGAGGTGAAATAATTGCACAGAGTTTGGAAAGGTCGGTAGAATGCTGAAGCAGTCAGTTTTGGTGAAAGAATCATCTGAGTCTGATAAGTATTTTGTTGCAGAGGTTGAAGCCTCTTTTGTAAAAGTTGTAAGTGTTGTAGCACTTCAAGGAGTTGCAGCTTCCTTTGGGTTGTAGCCCATAAATGTTAATGTAATCCTATTTTTATTTGTGAGGCTGGATTTGGACAGTAGATCCAAGTAGCTTGTTCATTGTGGTTTTTCCCTTCTAGCGTTTTCCACGTAAATCTAGTGTTATGGTTGTGTTTATGTGTTATATCTGTTTATCATGGTTTAAATGTTTACATTTGATTAAATGTTGTTGGAAGAAAAAGCATTTGATTAAGTATTGATTCACCCCCCTCTAAGTACTTTTGTGTGTTCAATAGGAGTAACTCTCATAGATTTAGATTCCACCCCATAAAATAAAGATTATATGTCAGATGGGGGGAATTATAGTGTAGTTAGGATAGGAAGGATATAGATCCCCGTGTCATCAACCATATGGATGCCTAGGGGGGCTTCTCTATCAATGATTCCACCTTATAAGCCTCCTATATCCACTACTAGATATAGGGGCACCCATATGGGTAGGAATCCTAATCTTAATAATGAATTATACCCTACCCACTCTTTCCTTGAAATTGAGTTCAATTCCCTTTAACAATTCCAATCGATCAGACATTTTAGGTTTAGTTCTTAGTAATAATACTTTGACTATGGCAAGGGACTCAATCACCAACAATGAGAACAACCCCTTAAGAGTGAGCTAGTTGCCTAGCCTGTGATCTTCCTAACATGGCTTCCCATTCACCTTGTTCATGGAAATGTTGATCAAAGTGCGGGCTATATAATCAATCTACTCCTTCTTCTTGGAGGTTGTGCAAACGAGATACCTACAATTAAAGTTAAGTTTCATTTGAATGCTTTGTAAGCTCTTCCTATCTAACTATTTGATCAAATCATAGAGGCTTACAAAATAGTCATCTTTTGAGTTAATTTGGGTTATATGTTGGTTGAAAGAGACCTCGTTTATTAGTTATTATTGACCTTAGGTAGAATACTTCTCCTGAATGGTCATTGATCCAACTTGAAAGTAATCATGATGGTTGTTCTAGGATCCATCCTTTTCTCTCCCACTTTTCTAATAATGCCAAGTGCCCAGATAGGGCCCTAGGCCTATCCATAGGATTTTAAGTGAAACTTCTATCGGGTTCCTTGTATGTGGGATTTTCTATATCTATTGGCATGAACTAGATCACTAGAAAAGCTCTTTAGGGCTTTCAAGTCTAGGAACAAATCATATCGTTTGAATTCCATTAGAAATGCTAGAACAACTAGGATTGATCATTGTCATTATCCCATTGGGGACTCCAAGCTTAGGTTGTTGTACACCATGGGTTCGTAGGGTCAAATCTATCCTCCAAAAATAGAACTTTTGTTCTATAATAGACCACTTTTTTGTTGGAAAAAGTGTCTCAAATTACTGGCTTAACATTAGAAGTGTTCTATTCATCAGACTAAGTGTTCAGTTTTGGTGGGACCTTATTACTTGTCCCCTCAATGGTCTAATAAATATTTGTGGTTTGGTGTTAACCCTTGTTGGAGTGACTTTGACTATATCAACGAGACAAAGCATATCAGTGGGAGTCTCTAAGGAGTCTCTTTGACAGCTGATATGAAGCATATCAGAGTGACATGGCATATCAGTGGGACTCGATCATGAGTCTCTCTAATATTCTGATGTTGGGCAATGGGGACCACATCGGAGAGACAACTCTATATCAGAAGGAGGCATTATGATGTCTCTTCGATAGACTGATCTATGTGCATAGTACCTTGGTGGGACCTGATCAGTGCTAAGATGAAGAATGATTGGATGATGCTAATTAAAGAATGTGTGACTCAGCGACATGGAAGTTTATGTGTAATGCCACCTGGTAGTTAGTAACAATGTTAGTCTGACAGCATAACTTCTGTGGATATCTTTAAGTCATCCCTTTAATGGCTAATACGCAGTATTGGATCACCTTTGGAGTGACTAGGAGATATCAATGGGACTCTATTTTGAGTCTCCTCAATAGTGAACATTGACAGATATGTTTTAACAGTTAGACCGTTTGCCTTAGAAGTGGAATCGACCAGTTTCTAAAAGGTGTGGAATGTAGAATGGATTGTTCTGTATGGTAACCGAATGCAATGAATTTTATACATATTGCAACCGTGTGAATGAAAAGGAACATTCTGAAACATAGAGAAAATTGAGAGGCTAATCAAAGAAATGTTGTGCCGCCCTAGTCACTGTGAATTGATATTTGAAAGCAGAGGACTGTAAATTTGTATGTAATCTTTGTTTTACTATAATATAAAGTGTTTAACTTGGTGTGTGGGTTTTTCTCCCGTAAGCGTTTGCCCACATAACTCTGGTGTTAATCTGTGTATGTTTCTTGAATTGTCTATTCTGTATTTCTGATTAATGTGCATCCTTGAATTAACTATAAGTGAAATTGAAAGTATTTTTTGCATTTTCTCTTCTACAAATTGGCATTAGGAAGGTGTTTCCATACTTAGCTTTCCTTACAAGTGGTATTAGAGCCTGGCCAAATATGTTATCCTTGTGGGTGAGTTGGGTTTTTTGTGCTAATTTGGTTGAGTGGGAGTTATGCAGAGAAATCAATTTGTCTTGTTTGCATATTTAAGATGGCAAGCACATCCAGAAGAATAGAGATTGAGAAGTTCAATGGTAGCAATTTTGAGTTGTGGAAAGTCAAAATGGAATATTTTCTCATGGATCATGAGTTATGGATTGTAGTGTCCTCAACCAAACTTGCAGCAACCTCGTAAGAAGACTGGGATGCAATGGACAGGAAAGCCAAGGCTCTGATCAGACTATGCTTGGCCAATTCAGTTCTTTTAAATGTCCATGAAGAGAAGACAACAAAGCTTCTATGGAAGAAAATTGGTGACATTTATCAGGGGAAATCTCTAGTAAATAAATTGTTCCTAAGGAAGAAGATATACTCTTTGAAAATGGAGGAAGGAGCGTCTGTTGTAGATCACCTGAATGCATTTAACATGATCATTGCTCAGTTGACATTTATGGGTGTGAAGATTGAAGATGAGGATCATTGCATGCTCCTATTGTGTTTGTTGCCTGACACATGGGATCACCTAGTAATGGCTATTGGGAGTACAACAACCACTTTCAAGATGGAAGAGGTGGTTTCTTCACTGTTGTCAGAGGAAATGTGAAGGAAGTCTTCTGAGATGGCCAAGTAGGCCCTTACTATTCGAGGCAGACCAAAGGAGAAAGGCAAGAAGAAAGACAAGAAGTCTAGATCCAAGTTAGAGGGGAGATCAAAGTCTCCTGGTAAAAAGTCCAAGGTGAAATGCTGGAACTGTGGGTAGAAAGGTCATATCCAAAAAGAATGCAAAGAGGAGAAAAAGAAGAAGAATAAGTCTTCTGATGATGAATCTTCTCAGAGTGAAGTAGATGCCTTCATTGTAGCCTTGGCAACATAGGCATCAGATGATGTCTGGCTGATTGATTGAGGTGTATCCTTCCACATGACATCTCATAGAGAATGGTTTTCAAAGTATAAAGAATATAAAGGTGGAAGGGTGTATCTGGGTGATGATTCTCACCTTGAAATTGTTGGCCATGGTAGAGTCAGAATCAAGTTTCCTGATGGAGGAATAAAAGGAATCAATGATGTAATGCACATACTAGGTCTGGCTCAAAATTTGCTTTCTGTTAGTAAGCTGAATGATGTTGGTGTGCAAGTTTCTTTTGTGAATGGTGGTTGCAAAATGACAAGAGGCTTAATGGTGTTGGCCAAGGGTGCACGCATAGGCACTCTGTTTAGGCTGGACGTACATGTTGTTTGCTGTAACAACATCTCTGTAAAATCAGACATAGCTGCCAACACTGGGAAGGAAAACATTGTTCCTCTGGGTACAAACTCTTTGGAGGTGAAACTCCCAACAGAGAAAACTATGTTGTGGCATCACAAACTCAGCTACATAGGGGAAAAAGGCTTAAAAGCTTTGAAAAACAAAAACTTGGTTGAAGGGCTTGATGATTGTAACCTTGAGTTCAAAATTTGTGAACATTGCATTTATGGAAAGCAACACCATGTTTCTTTTTACTCTAGTCCTCATAAATCTTTTGGTATATTGGATTATGTTCACTCTGATGTTTTTGGTCCAGTGAATGTTCCTTCGTTATCAAAATCTAAATATTATGTTTCTTTTCTAGATGATTTTCCAAGAAGGGCATTTGTGTATTTTCTAAAAAGTAAATCAGAAGTGTTTAGTCGGTTTAAGGAATTTAAAACCTTGGTAGAAAATCATACTGGAAGGAAAAAAATGCTTGAGGATGGATAACAATGGTGAATTTTGTTCTGCAGATTTTGAAAGGTATTGCAAAGACCATGGGATTAAAAGGCATAAAACTACACCTTATACTCCACAACAAAATAGAGTTGCTGAAAGGATAAACAAGGCGCTGATGGAAAGGGCAAGAAGTATGTTGAGCAGCACTAAACTAGAGCAGAAATTCTAGGCTGAGGCTGTGGCTACATCATGTTACTTGGTAAATTGGTCTCCCTCTTCGGCACTTGTTGACAAAATACCTTTGGAAGCATGGACTGGTAAGAAGCCCTCTTTGAGACATATTCGTGTCTTTGGCTGTGAGGCATATGCATATGTGCCAAATGAGAAAAGATCTAAATTGGAAAACAAGGCTATAAAGTGTATTTTTATTGGCTATGACATTGGTGTAAAAGGATACAAGCTTTGGAATCCTGTTAATGAGAAGGTATTGTACAATAGAAATCTAATCTTTCGTGAGATGAAACCTTCTTCAGTTGATCCATAGCCAGAGGTGAAAGAAGACTATAAGAAGGATGTTGTTGAAATCCCTTTTACTCCAGAAAAGGAAGAACAACGAATTCCAAGTGTACCTAAAACTGAGGAGAGCTTGAAAAGTTCTGAAGAAGAACCACAACCTTAGTATCAGCCTCTGAGGAGGTCTACACGTGAAGAGCAGCAACCTAAAAGGTTTGGATGTTCTATGTTGGATTCTAGTTGTGCTTATGCTTTGATTGCTAACATTGATGAGACTAGGACTATAAAAGAGGCAATTAATATGTCTAATTCAGATTATTGGTTGGAAGCTATGAATGAGGAAATGGCATCATTGAAAAAGAATGAAACCTAGGATTTGGTACTTTTGCCTGAAGGTTGAAAGCATGTTGGCTTTAAATGGGTATTTAAGAAGAAAATTGGTCTGGATGGTAGTGTTGAAAATTATAAAGTTAGGTTGATTGGTAAAGGCTTTTCCCAAGTAGAGGGAATTGATTATGGAGAAATTTTTTCTCCTGTAGCTAAGCTAACATCTATTAGATTTATTTTGTCACTTGCAGTAGCGTATGACTTGGAGATTGAGCAGATGAATGTGAAGACAACATTTCTTCATGGAGATTTGGAAGAAGAAATTTATATGTTCCAGCCTGAGCACTTCATTGAAAAAGGTAAAGAACATCTGGTTTGCAGGTTAAAGAAATCTATGTATGGTTTAAAACAATCACCTAGAATGTGGTACCAAAAGTTTGATACTTGTGTGTCGTCATTGGGATTTGTGAGATCAAAATTAGATCATTGTGTGTATTATAAATCTGAAAATGGTCATGTACTTATTATTGCCCTATATGTGGATGATATGTTATTCATTGGGAATGGTAAGGGTATGATTTCTAAATTAAAATCTCAGTTATCAGTACAGTTTGAAATGAAAGATTTGGGTGCAGCTAGGTATATTTTGGGGATGGAAATTAGAAGGGATAAGGCTAATAGAAAACTTTGGCTCAGCCAGAACAAGTATGTTAATTTTGTCCTAGAGAGGTTTAATATGACATATTGCAAGTAGCTAGTTGTTCTGGTGTTGCAGGGAATGAAGCTATCTGTTGAAGATTGTCCAAAATCTCCTACTGAGATGGAGGGCATGACCAAAGTGCCTTATGCAAGTGCAATTGGCAGTTTATTGTATGAAATGGTCTGTACCAGGCTAGACATTGCCCAAGTAGTGGGAGTGCTTAATCGTTTATGGCTAATCCAAGGAGACCGCATTAAGATGTGAAAAGAGTTTTCATATATTTGAAGGGTATTGCTAAGTATGCCTTGTGTTATCATGGTAACTCTGCTGGATCTAAAAGTTCAGTAAGCATTCATGGATATGTGAATTCTGATTGGGCAGGGGACATTAACAGCAGTAGATCCACCAGTGGATATGTATTCACTTTGTTTGGTGGTGCAGTTAGTTGGATGAGCAAGCAATAGGCTGTAGTTGCTTTATCCACTACCGAGGCTAAGTACATGGCAGCAACACATGCTTGTAAGGAATCCATTTGGCTTAGAAGGATGTGTTTTGATATTGGGTTTGATGCAGGGCAGATTACTATCTGCTGTGATAGCCAGAGTGCTATTTGTTTGGTGAAAAATCCCACTTTCCATGCCAGGATGAAGTACATTGATGTTTAGTATCATTTCATTCGTGATATGGTGGAAGATGGAAAGGTTAACCTGGAAAAGGTGGATACTCTAGAAAATGTTGTTGATGCATTGACAAAGCCTGTGAGCACAGAAAAGTATAGATGGTGTGCCAGATCAATGGGCCTTGGGGCCTATGACATATAGTAAATTTGAAGCATTGGTAGAAGCCAGTAAGTTCTTCGTCAAGTGGGAGCATGTTGGAAAAAGTGTCTCAAATTACTGGCTTAACATTCAAAGTATTCTATTCATCAGACTAAGTGTTTAGTTTCGGTGGGACCTTATTACTTGTCCCCTCAATGGTCCAATAAACATTTGTGGTTTGGTGTTAACCCTTGTTGGAGTGACTTTGACTATATCGACGGGATAGAGCATATCAGTGGGAGTCTCTAAGGAGTCTCTTCGACAGCCGATATGAAGCATATCGGAGTGACATAACATATTGGTGGGACCGGGTCATGAGTCTCTCTGATACTCTGATGTTGGGCAGTGGGGACCACATTGGAGAGACAACTTTGTATTGAAAGGAGGCATTATGCTATCTCTTCGATAGACTGATCTATGTGCACAGTACCTTGGTGGGACTCAATTGGTGCTAAGATGAAGAACGATTGGATGATGCTGATTAAAGGATGTGTGACTTAGCGACATGGAATTTTATGTGGAATGCCACCTGGTAGCTAGTAACGATATCGGTGTGACAACATAACTTTGGTGGAGCTCTTTAAGCTGTCCCTTCGATGGCCGATACGCAGTATTGGCTCGCCTTCAAAGTGACTAGGAGATATCGCTGGGACTCTATTTTGAGTCTCCTCAATAGTGAACATTGACGATTACATTTTAATAGTTAGACTATTTGCCTTAGAAGTGGAATTGACTAGTTTCTATAAGACATGGAATGCAGAACGAACTGTTCTATATGGTAACCAAATGCAATGAAGTTTATACATATTGCAACTATGTGATTGAAAAGGAACATTTTGAAACATAGAAAAAAGTGAGAGGCTGATCAAAGAAATGTTGTGCCACCCTAGTCATTGTGAATTGACATTTGAAAGCATAGGACTGCAACTTTGTATGTAAGCTTTGTTTTATTGTAATACAAAGTGTTTAACTTGGTGTGTGGGTTTTTTCTCCAGTAAGGGTTTTCCCACGTAACTCTGGTGTTAATCTGTGTATGTTTCTTGAATTGTCTATTCTGTATTTCTGATTAATGTGCATCCTTGAATGAACTGTAAGTGAAATTGAATGTATTTTCTGCATTTTCTCTTCTACAAATTGGCATTAGGAAGGCATTTTCACACTTAGCTTTCCTTACATTTTCAACTCTTCTCAATTAAGCCCACTTGTGTTGTATGAAAGGGGGAGGGACTTGTCATTGTGAAGGGCCAACCGAGATAAGATATTTTAAAATCTATGTTAGATGGCCAAGCTCCATTCCAGTATTCTAGATTAGCAAAAAATTCATTGAACAGGACTAGAGCAAAAGGTTAGGAAAACTTAAGGTATTATATTATAGGTATATAAGTGGGAGCATCCAATTGCAACTTCCCTAAATTTAGTTATTCCCAATCAAATTGTATTGCCAACTACAACTAGAAAAATGGATAATTATTCTCACTCTAGTACATACACAAGAAAATAAGGGATTGGGTCAGGATTCGATTTTCTAGTAAAGCAAGGGAGACTACAACCCTCTCCCTACCCTACTATTGTAGCATAAGTGTAGTGGGGTGGTATCCCCACCTCGAGTTACCTACTACACTTCCCCCTCCTAGTTATATAGCTAGGGGGCATACACCTATGCTACAATAGTAGGGGAGTTCCCTATATCATAGAGGAGAAATCCCCTTGATCAACTACTCATGGAGACTGCTTATGGTCCTAGGTGGAACCTTCATTCTTATTTGGAAAAAAAGAGTTTCAAACCATGGAAACACTACCCTCCCTTAACCCCCAAATGAATTGTCATGCAAATTGAAGGATAGGGATCACTCCATTTCCTATTGGCACTAGTTTTCAATTAGGGAAATTCCCATACTTCTTCAATTCTCTTTGAGTAGGAGGAAAAGGTGCATAGGACAACTATAGTGGTGCAATCCTCCCCAACCCATAGTCTCATGTAGAGTAGATCGATCACTGCTACTAACTAAATAGTGAAAAGGGTAGAACTGCTACCACAAATTTCCTAGATACCACTCTACATGGTTTGACTTGTGTCAGACAGAGGAAGGGGTTTGACACTCTTAACCTTTGATTGGAATGTAGTGGGGAGAATCGACACATTTGGAGGAACCAATCTATGTCATGCTACTTATCAAATCAATAAAGGTTGGGGAGTAGGAGGGGAGATAGATTAGAGTATAACAGACATTGAACAAAACTTCTTAGCCTAGTATAAATGTGCACTCATTTTTCTTGGGACTTAGGTCATGTAGCAAGGAATGGATGCATTCCAAATCTTTGTCAATAAGAAAGATTATCTATCACGTAATAATAGGTTGCAACTACTCCCTCTCCTACATAGATTAGTGCATTCAAAGAGAATCAAAAGATTGGGGTGAACCTCCTAGCAATAGCCCTTAGGTGGGGTGCTACTATTCTAAGGGTAGCAGGATCTACTACGAGAGAAGTGATAGGGATGAGAGAATCTAATGGCACTCCAAATATTCTTTGTAGAGGTGACATCCCCATAGATAGTAGGGCATGAGAGAGTTAGTAGAACCAACAGGGGTTCGTGAAGTCTTCATTTTCAGGTAATCTAGGCCCAACTATTCTCGAAAAAAAAAGTTGGGGCATTCCCATAGGCTATTCAAATTATCCAATCTAAATGGGCATGTCATTTCATTCCTTGAACCCCTTGAAATTGAAAAAAAAATTCTCTTCCATTTAGTTATATAGGTAGGGGGTCCACCCATGAAAGGGAAACTGGGAATTGGTGATTGGATAAGACCTTTTCTTCTTTGACAAGAAAGCCTATCCCTAGGCCCCTACCTCTATATTAGGTTTCTTGTGCCTGGAAAGATGCATTAGTAAGTTAGAGTAACCCTAATCCAAGAGGGGAAATTAAAAGACTACACCATAATCAATCAAACAATGTGGATTTCATCCTTGGGATTGTTGCTCCTCACCTATGTTGTGAGGAGCATTTTTCTGACACGCCTTATTACCCTTCTTGTTGCATATGTTGTCATTGATGTCAACAGAGTTGTGTTGTGGAAGATTGCATGTGATGTCAACAGAGTAAGTCATAAGAGGTGTTGTGATAGAAGTGATGATCAAAGTAGCAGACATAGGAGTGATGTTCATAGTTGTACCTTATCTTCTGAAGTTCATGGACAAGTGAAAGTTGACAGGTTGAAGAGTATACTAATATGAAGAAGTTGTGGTTTCTTATTTGTGATTAAAAGAGCTATAACTATTGTCTATGGTGTTGTGAATGTATCATTCATTATTTCTTGTTGAAAAGATTTGCATAAGATATGAAAGAAAGTGTATAAGTTTTCAAATAGTTAAAGGCATAGGAAGTTGCACTGAAGAAGCTTAGGAGAATGCTTCACATTTCTCCAGATTTGAAGGTATGGCTTTGTATCTTGGAAGTTAGACAGAGACAAGAGTGAAGTATTTATGTTCCTAATTCTAGAGCATAGAAGTTACCATAGAAGATTCCAGAGCTAGTAGAGTGAAGATAGTGGTACAGTGGTGTTGCAATCATAAAGAGTTAGAGGAATGCTCTGCATTTCTTCGTAGTTGAATATGTGATCTTGCGGCTTGGAGGATAACTGGATAAAGATGAGAAGTATGTTATATTCAAGTTTCAAATGATAAGATGTACCATAGAAGTTCTCTAGAGTCAGTAGAGTAAGGACAAATCATGTTGTTGATTAGGGTTGTCAAAGGGAGAATGTAAAAGCCACTGCATTTCACCGCAATACAATATTTGGCTTTGCTGTTTGGAAGATATGTTGAGAAAGTCTGTATGTTTTCTCATTTCAAGTTTCAGGTGTTGAGGAGTACCGTAAGTCTATTTTGTAATACTGTGTATTCAGAGTTTACAAGAGGTGTTGGGTTTAGTGTCTATTTATTTGCACCAGAAAGATGATGCATAATTTAGAGAAAGGAATGTATGGGAATGTTCTTGCGAGTCATATAATGTTTGTAAAGTGATCCACATGATGTTATTTGGTTCCAGTACTGCTTTAGGTTTGGAGCTAATGCATGGAAGGATAAGTGCTTGTTGGGACGACTTTGTGTGCTTAGGTGATTACATCATATGTTTGAAAGTGCATGCCAATGTGAAGATGTGTGTTAAGATGAAAAAGGTCCTAATTATTACTTGGTTTGAACCGCATTGGTATTTGGGGGGCCAACTTGTTATGACCATTGCACGTTTTATACTACACACTTCATCTTGGCTAACAAAGGAGAAAGTTTTTGAAGCTTGCACGGGATTTAAATGAAGGATCAAGTTTATTGCAAAATGAATGAGTATGTGAGAGTGTGCAATGATGTATGTGTGAGTGTGGATGTGAGTATGTGTGTGTGGAAGTGTGTTGAAGATAGCAGAGTTTATTGAGCAGAGGAGTTGAAGATATATGTCAGTGTGAAGGGTGTTGAGCTACGGAGGTGATTGATCAACAGATTTCTTTAAACTATTTTGTACAGAGGTTGTAGCCTTGTTCTATAAGTGTTGTAGCACTATAAGGAGTTGTAGCTTCCTTTGGTTGGAGCCATAAAATTGTATTTCAGGGATTTGTAGCTTCCTTTGGGTTGTAGCCCATAAAACTTGTAGTAAATCTTGTTTTTATTTGTGAGGCTAGATTTGGATAGTAGATCCAAGCAACTTGATCACTGTGGCTTTTTCCTTCTAGGGTTTTCCATGTAAATCTAGTGTTATGGTTGTGCGGTTGAGTGATTATGTTTTGAATTGCTTCATTATCTGGTTAAGGCAGTAGAAAGTTTTTGTTGATAAAGTTGAATTGGATTGAATTGAAGTATATATGGATTCACCCCCCTCTCAGTATATTAAAGTGTTCTAACAATTGGTATTAGAGGCGAGTTCCTTGGTGCAACCTAATAGCTGGAGGTAGATCTTGGAGTAGAACACATGGCCTAGAGAGAGTCCTCTTCTAAAGCACCGGTATTTGATGGAAGTAACTATGCTTTATGGAGTGTAAGGATGGAGGCCTATCTTACCTCTCTAGGGTATGATGTTTGGAGAGCTGCAATAGATGCTTATGCTAAACCTACTCATCCCATTATAGATTTGGATGAGAAGAAGGCCCATGAAAACAAAGCTAAAGCCAAGAATGCTATCTTGAACTTGGTCTAACCAGTTCAAAACTTGTCAAGGTAGCGCAATATAAGACAACCAAGGAGATATGGGATAAAATCAAGAATCTTTATGAAGGAAATGATAGTGTAAATCAAGGAAGATTAAAAACTTATAGAGCAATGTTTGAGAATCTAAGGATGAAAGAAGATGAAAATATTGCTAGCTATTTGCTCCGAGTGGATGAAGTTGTCAATAGAATCAAAGGGCTAGGTGAAGATGTGGATGAGTTAGTGGTTGTGAAGAAAGTCCTAAGAATTCTCCCTCACATGTTTGATTCAAAAGTTTGTGCCATTAAAGAAGCCAAAGATCTGAATAAACTTACCATGGAAGAGTTGTTTGGGTCCCTCACTGCCTATGAGATGAGAATTGAAGTCCAAGGTACATCCAAAATAGAAGTTGCTTTGAAAGCTGTGAAGAGAGAAGGAACATCTGGTCAACACAGTGAATCTAATTAAGAAGAAGCAAACTTTGTGAGAAAGCTGAAGAAGGGTTCAAGCAAGTATAAAGGTAAGTTACCTTTCAAATGTTGTAAATGTGGAAGAATTGGTCATTGTGCATCTAAATGTCCTTTTGGAGAAAATGAAAATAGCAATAAGGGTTTTGAAAGGAGTAACTTTAAAAGGATCCTCCTTTCCAAAGAAGACTATAGCTCCTCAGAAGAAGTAGATCACTACTCATCAGATACTGATACAGGATAATCTCTGTTCATACTGAAGATGAAGAAGAGTGTGAAGTTTATTTTGAAGGTGAACTTATTTATGCTCTTGAAGACTTGGAATGTGCAAGGAAAGAGGTCAAAGAACAAAAATCCCTAACTGAAGCTAAGACAAATGAATGCACAAAAATTGAGAAGGAAATCCTGTTACTCAAAAGGGAATTGGAGAAAGCAAAGTATGAAGGTATGGATGACCCTAAAGAAGCAGATCTTATGATGCCTCAAGGAAGACCTTTTCATGCAAGACAATTCTCCATAAATAGGTTCAATCATGCATTTTTGGTTATTGTTTTATCTACAATAAATATGGTCATACGGCTATGGATTGCAAGTCTGGAATGAATAGAAGAAATTTTGTAAGTAGGAATCCTCTTGCTTCACTGGTGGATGTCAATGTGGTATGTCATATTTGCAACAATTTTGGACACATAGCAAGATATTGTAGGAGTGGATTAGCAAAATCAGAATCTCAGATGACAGATGTTGCTGGGAAAGACAAGGAGAGTGACTCTTCCAAAAGATAGGAGACACAATGAAGTTGAAAAATCAATGATTGTCCAAGCAACATTTCATGCTCAAGGGAAAGCAAATCTCTGGTAATAGACAGTGGATGTACAAGCCACATGACAGGTGATGAGAGCAAATTCATCAATCTTGTTAAGTGGAATGGTGATTCAGTCAAGTTTGGAGATAATTCATCTGCAAAGATTTGTGGAAAAGGCACCATAAGTATTGATGGTAAATCTAGGACAGAAGATGTTCATTATGTAGAAGTTCTCAAGCACAATCTTCTCAGTGTAAGTCAGATGTGCAACAAAGGATACAGTCGTATATTTCATGATCAAGGGTGTGAAATCAAAAGAGCAAAGTCTGGTAAATTAGTGGTAGAAGGTTAGGACATAGAACAACTTGTATAACCTAAAGGGTGTTAATGAAAAAGTTGTCTTCTAGGATGGACAAATGAATGCTGGCTTTAGCACAAAAGGATGGGACATATAAACTTTGACAATCTTGTGAAGATCAGCTCTATACAAGTAGTTAGAGACATGCCAAATATTATCAAGCCTGCAAGCACCTTATACAAAGAATGTCAGTTTAGGAAGCATACAAGGATAAGATTCAAGACCAAGGAATATTATTCTACAGGTCCATTGGAATTAATTCATACTGACTTGTACAGAACAACTAAGACAAATAGTCTCCAAGGTGAGAGGTACTTTATGTTGCTCATTGATGACTACTCTAGGATGACATGGGTTACATTTTTTAAAGAGAAATCAGAAGCTTTCAGTAGGTTTAAGATTTTAAAATCCATGGTTGAAAATAAAATGAATGCTAGAATCAAGTGTTTAAGGTCTGATAGAGGTGGAGAGTTTACATCAATTGAGTTTGAGAAATATTATGAAGAACATGGAATAAAGAGGCACTTTTCTATTGCAAGAACACCTTAGCAAAATGGAGTAGTGGAAAGAAAGAATAGAACCGTTTAGAAAATGGAAAGAACAATGTTGAGAGAAGCTAAGTTTCCTGATGTATATTAGAAAAAGTGGTTCATACTGTTGTCTATATTCTTAACAGAGGACAACTAAGAGTGAACAAGGCCAAGACTCCTTATGAGCTATGGTATGGAAGAACAACATTTGTCAAGTACTTCAGAGTTTTTGAAAGAAAATGCTACATCAAAAGAGATGAAGGTTTGGGAAAATTTGACTCAAGATCTAATGAAGGAATCTTTCTTGGATACTCAACAAGGAGCAAAGCTTACAAGTGCTAGAATAAAAGATTAAGGAAGATAGTTGAGAGTGCAAATGATAGGGTTGATGAAGAGACATCAAATCACATATAAACAAGAAGACTGTTGGTCAGATGAACTTGCTTGCATAGAAGAAGAAGAAGTTGATGGAAAGGAAGAAACACAAGAGAAGGTCACTAAGAGTCTTGCCAAATATGTCCAGAAAAATCACTCATAAGATTAGATAACTGGAGATAAGAATGAAGGAGTGCAGACTAGAAGAAGATTTGCAAGGTCAAATGAATAGGTAAACTTCTCTTTGATGTCTAAGACATAACCTAATACTTTTGCTAATGCTAGGAAGGATGAAGGATGGATACAAGCAATGGAAGAAGAACTAAATCAGATAGAGAAAAACCAGACTTGGGAATTGGTGCCAAGGTCTGCAGACAAGAATGTGATAGGTACAAAATGGGTGTTCAGAAATAAATTGAAAGAAGATGGAGAAGTGGTGAGAAACAAAGCAAGGCTAGTTTGCAAAGGGTATTCACAAGTGGAAGGAATTGACTTTGAGGAGACATTTTCTCCAGTGTTTAGAATGGAGGCAATCAGGATGTTTCTTACATTTGCATATCACAAGGACTTTAAGGTATATCAAATGGATGTCAAATCTACTTTCTTGAATGGTGACTTAGAAGAAGTTTACATTGAGCATCCTAATGGATTTCAGTTATCAGAAGACCCAAAAATGGTATGCAGACTTAAGAAGGCTTTATATGGTCTCAAACTCCTAGGGCTTGGTATGCAAGGTTGGACACATACTTACTCCAGTAGGGATTCAAGAAATGTACCGTAGATAGTAATATTTATATCAAAATTAAGGATGAACAAATTCTGATAGTTGTTGTGTATGTTAATGATATAATCTTTGGTGGAAATGATGAGATGTGTAAGAAGTTTGCAGAAGAGATGCATAAGGAATTTGAAATTGAAGAGAACTTGTGTCTCAAGTTATTGCTTGGAACTTCTTATCTTCGTGTTTTTTGTTTATCTTTCATCAGCAAAGTTTGAATTGATTCATCGGGTTCGCTGGTTCAATCGCTATTCTTTGTTGAAAGGTTGAACTGCTTTGTTGAACTGTCCATCGGGTTCAATGGTCCATCGGGTTCGTTTGTTGAATCGCTATTCTTTGATGATAGTTTGAATTGTTTCGTTGAACTCTTTCGTTGAACCCCTTCGTTGAACTGTTTATCGGTTCAATGGTTCAACGTTGGTTCAACAAGTTCAATGGTTCAACCGATGGTGATGGTTCATTGAACTCCTTCGTTGAACTGTTTATCGGTTCAATGGTTCAACGTTGGTTCAACAAGTTCAATGGTTCAACCGATGGCGATGGTTCGTTGAACTTCTTTGTTGAACTCCTTCATTGAACTGTTTATTGGTTCAACAAGTTCAATGGTTCAATCGATGGTTCGATGGTTCGTTGAACTGTTTATCGGTTCAATGGTTCAACCGATGGTTCCACAGGTTCAACCGACAGAGATTGAAGGTTTTGGACATTGGTAAGAAAATTGTCATCAGCGATATTTAGAGATATCTTTCCGACTGCTAAGTGTCTTTCCGATGGTCAGCGAATGGTAAAGTCGTTGGTTTTGTCAGCATATGTGCCAACAGTTATAACTCTTTTGAACACGTATATATATTACTGTTTTGCCTGATAGCTGGTGCATGTGGGACTAATGTTTCCCATGAATATGTAAACTGTCAGACAACAGTTACGCGACAGTTGGGACAGCGGTGCAGAGTAAGTTGAAATGGCAGTTAGGGCAGAAGTGAAAACGGTTTTCTTGCTCTTGACGAATGTGGTTTATATACGGTTTTGGTGAGCTCGTGAGGATGATGAGAGATCGATTAAACTATTCTAATTATACAGTTTATTCTGTAGAAGTGTAGATGCAATAAACTATTTTGTATAATTGTTATAGAATTGATACCTAAACAAAAGAGCTGGGTATCTTTATTGTAAGCCCTCAGTTTACTGTAATAAAGATAGCTTCTATTGTGGTGGTGGGTTTTTTACCCGAAAGGGTTTTCCCACGTAAAACTGGTGTCTTTGTGACTTATCTGAGTTATTTAGTTTGAAAAAGTTACCTGTCTACACTGTCCTCAGGGAATTAACATTAGGAAAGCTGTTTTCCGCACGTGTGTTTTCCTTACAAGTGGTATCAGAGCCTGGCCCGTTGTGTTATCCTTGTCGGTAGTTTGGGTTTTTTGTGTTAATTCTGTTGTGTGGGAGTTCTGTAGAGAGTTATTTTTAAATTAAATAAAGATGGCTAGTACATCAGACAAAATAGACATTGAGAAATTCAATGGCTCAAACTTTGAGTTGTGGAAACTTAAAGTTGAAGACATGTTAGTCTATAGAGATCTTTGGGTTGCTGTGTCTGGAGTTCAACCTACAGGCATGAAGCAAGAAGATTGGGAACTGATATGCAGAAAAGCCAAAGGACTGATAAGATTGAGTTTGTCTGACTCTGTTCTATTGAACATCCATGAGGAGAAGTTTGCAAGTGATTTGTGGAAAAAGTTGAATAATATTTATCAGGGCAAGTCCTTGGTAAATAAACTTTTCCTCATAAAGAAATTGTATTCTCTGAAGATGGATGAAGGTGCATCTGTAGCAGAACATCTGAGTGCATTCAATACGATAGTTGCTCAGTTGACATCTATAGGTGTAAAAATAGAAGAGGAGGATCGCTGTATGCTTCTGTTATGTTCCTTACCTTACTCGTGGGATCATCTGGTGATGGCTATTGGAAGTACAACAACTAAGTTTTCACAGGAAACTGTTGTTGCCTCTTTGTTGTCTGAAGAGATGCGGAGGAAGTCTTCTGGAATGGGCAAAGAGGCTCTGTCAGTTCGTGGTAGATCAAAGGAAAGAGGCAAGAAGAAGGACAAGAAGTCTAAGTCCAAATTAGAGGGGAAATCAAAATCCCCTGGTAAGAAGTCCAAGGTGAAGTGCTGGAATTGTGGGCAGAAAGGTCATGTCAAGAAAGACTGCAAAGAGGAGAAAAAGAAGAAGAAGAACTTTTCTGACTCTGAGTCTTCACACAGTGATGCTGATGCTTTCATTGCTGCTCTGGCAACACCTGCTTCTGAAGATGTTTGGCTGATTGATTCAGGAGCATCTTTTCATATGACATCTCATATAGAGTGGTTCACTAAGTATGAACCTTATGCTGATGGCAAGGTGTTCCTGGCTAGTGATTCAACGTTGGAAATTGTTGGTCGAGGTCGAGTCAGAATCTAATTCCTAGATGGCAGAATAAAGGGAATGAATGGAGTTCTTCATATACCAGGTCTGGCTCGAAATTTACTTTCTGTTAGTAAGCTTAATGATGTTGGAGTGCAAGTTACTTTTGTGAATGGTGGTTGTAAGATGACTAGAGGGCCTATTGTTCTGGCAAAGGGTGAACACATTGGAACTCTGTATAGGTTAGATGCTAAACCAGTGTGCTGTAATAGTGTCTCTGTAAAATCTAGAAAAGCTACTATTGTAACACATGATGCAAATTCTATGGAAGTTAAACTTCCTGCAGAGAAAACAATGCTCTGGCATCATAGACTTGGTCACATAGGTGAAAAAGGTTTAAAAACCTTGAAAAATAAAAACCTGGTAGATGGGCTGATTGATTGTAATCTGGAGTTCGATTTCTGTGAACATTGTATATATGGAAAGCAAAACCGTGTTTCGTTTTACTCTAGTTCTCATAAATCTTCTGGTGTTCTGGACTATGTGCATTCTGATGTTTTTGGTCCAATTGATGTTCCTTCTTTATCTAAGTCAAGATACTATGTATCATTTATTGATGATTATTCGAGAAGGGCATTTGTATATTTTTTGAAAAATAAATCAGAAGTGTTCAGTCGATTTAAAGAATTTAAAACTCTTGTGGAAAATCAGACTAGTAGAAAACTAAAATGCTTGAGAACAGATAACGGTGGTGAATATTGCAATGCAGATTTTGATAAGTATTGTGTAGACCATGGAATTAAAAGGCATAAAACTACACCTTATACTCCACAACAGAATGGAGTTGCTAAAAGGTTAAATCGGTCGTTGATGGAGAAAGCAAGAAGTATGTTGAGTTATGTTGGTCTTGAACAGAAGTTCTGGGCTGAGGCAATTGCTACAGCTTGTTACTTGCTGAATCGTTCTCCCACTTCAGCATTGGTTGATGAGACACCTATGGAAGCATGGTCTGGTAAGAAGCCCTCTCTAAGACATATTCGAGTCTTTGGCTGTGAGGCATATGCTCATATTCCTGAAGTTAAAAGATCTAAGTTGGATAACAAGGCAGTTAAATGTATCTTTGTTGGCTATGGAGTCGGTATTAAAGGGTACAAGCTTTGGAATCCTGAAACTGAAAAGGTAATCTACAGCAGGAATGTAATTTTCAGAGAGCTGAAACCGTTGGTTATTGATCCTCAGCCGGAAAAGATAGAAGAAAAGAAAGAAAAGAGTGTTGTGAATATTCTTCTGACCCCTGTAAAAGAGGAACAACAAGCACCAAGTGTAGATGGTTCAGATGAGAGTTCAAGTAGCTCCGAAGATTCTGATCCAGAGCAAGAACTTGATCCTGCACCTCCACCTTTGAGGAGATCTACACGTGAAAGAAGACAACCAGATAGGTATGGATTTTCAGTACTTGATTCAACTTGTGCCTATGCTTTACTTACTGATACTGATGAACCTAGGATTGTGAAAGAAGCTATTAGTTTACCTGATTCAGATTCTTGGTTGGAAGCCATGGCTAGTGAAATGACATCATTGGAGAAGAATGGAACCTGGGATCTGGTGCCCTTGCCTGAAGGAAGAAAACCTGTAGGCTGTAAGTGGGTATCTAAGAAGAAATATGGTCCAGATGGTAGTATTGATAAGTACAAGGCAAGACTAGTTGCTAAGGGGTATTCCCAAAAGGAAGGTATTGATTATGGAGAAATCTTTTCTCCTGTAGCTAAGCTGACATCCATTAGATTTTTGTTGTCACTTGCAGCAGCATATGATTTTGAAATTGAGCAGATGGATGTGACAACAACATTTCTTCATGGAGACCTTGAAGAAGAAATTTATATGTCCCAGCCCGAGCATTTTGTGGAAAAAGGTAAAGAACATCTGGTATGTAAACTTAAGAAGTCTCTTTATGGTTTGAAACAGTCTCCCAGAATGTGGTATCAAAAGTTTGATACGTATGTTTTATCCTTGGGGTATGTGAGATCTAAATCTGATCATTGTGTCTATTATAAAACTGAAGGTGATCAGATTCTTATAATTGCACTATATGTGGATGACATGTTGTTCATTGGCAATGGTAAGGGGATGATCTCATAATTAAAATCTCAGTTGTCCTTGAAATTCGAAATGAAAAATCTGGGGGCAGCAAAGTACATTCTAGGAATGGAGATCAAAAGGGACAGATCTAAGAGAACAATTTGGCTCAGCCAGAGGAAGTATATTACCAATGTTCTTGATAAGTTTCATATGTCTGATTCTAAATAGTTAGTTGTTCCAGTTTTGCAGGGAACGAAATTATCTGTTGAAGATTGTCCAGAATCTTCAAATGAAATTGATGACATGAAGAGAGTACATTATGCAAATGCTGTTGGCAGTTTAATGTATGCAATGGTCTGTACCAGACCAGACATTGCCCAAGCAGTGGGAGTTTTGAGCCGGTTTATGGCGAATCCAGGCAGATCACATTGGGATGCTGTGAGACGAGTTATGAGGTATTTGAAGGGAACTTCTGACTATGCTATTTGCTATCATGGAAACTCAGAAGGGTCTAAGAAATCTATCAGCATTCAGGGATATGTTGATTCTGATTGGGCAGGGGACATTGACAGTAGGAGATCCACCAGTGGATACATATTCACGTTACATGGTGGTGCTATCAGTTGGATGAGCAAGTGACAGGCTGTAGTCGCTTTGTCCACAACAGAGGCAGAGTACATGGCAGCTACTCGTGCATGCCAAGAAGCCGTTTGGCTGAAAAGGTTGTGTCTGATGTTGGTTTTAATGCAGGGCAAATACAAATTCACTGTGACAGTCAAAGTGCCATATGTTTGGCAAAGAATCCTACTTTCCATGCTAGGACAAAACATATTGATGTCTAATATCACTTTGTTCGTGATATGGTGGAAGACAGGAAGGTGAAGCTGGAAAAGGTTGACACTTTGGAAAATGTCGCTGATGCCTTAACTAAACCGGTGAGCACAGCCAAGTTCAAATGGTGTTCAGATGAAATGGGTCTTCAGGCCCATAGTTCTCAATAATCGAATGAGGACTAAGAAGTAGCAGTAATCTCTTCGACAAGTGGGAGATTGAAGAGAACTTGTGTCTTAAGTTACTGCTTGGAACTTCTTATCTTCGTGTTTTTTGTTTATCTTTCATCAGCAAAGTTTGAACTGATTCATTGGGTTCATTGGTTCAATCGCTATTCTTTGTTGAAAGGTTGAACTGCTTTGTTGAACTGTCCATCGGGTTCAATGGTCCATCGGGTTCGTTTGTTGAATTGCTATTCTTTGATGATAGTTTGAACTGTTTCGTTGAACTCTTTTGTTGAACCCCTTCGTTGAACTGTTTATCGATTCAATGGTTCAACGTTGGTTCAACAAGTTCAATGGTTCAACCGATGGCAATGGTTCGTTGAACTCCTTTGTTGAACTGTTTATCGGTTCAATGGTTCAACGTTGGTTCAACAAGTTCAATGGTTCAACCGATGGCGATGGTTCGTTAAACTCCTTCGTTGAACTGTTTATTGGTTCAACAAGTTCAATGGTTCAACCGATGGTTCCATAGGTTCAACCGACAGAGATTGAAGGTTTTGGACATTGGTAAGAAAATTATCATCGGCGATATTTAGAGATATCTTTCCAACTGCTAAGTGTCTTTCCGATGGTCAGCGAATGGTAAAGTCATTGGTTTTGTCGGCATATGTGCCGACAGTTATAACTCTTTTGAACACGTATATATATTACTGTTTTGCCCGATAGCTGGTGCATGTGGGACTAATGTTTCCCACGAATATGTAAACTGTCAGACAACAGTTACGCGACAGTTGGGACAGCGGTGCAGAGTAAGTTGAAATGGCAGTTAGGGCAGAAGTGAAAATAGTTTTCTTGCTCTTGACGAATGTGGTTTATATACGGTTTTGGTGAGCTTGTGAGGATGATGAGAGATCGATTAAACTATTCTAATTATACAGTTTATTCTGTAGAAGTGTAGATGCAATAAACTATTTTGTATAATTGTTATAGAATTGATACCTGAACAAAAGAGCTGGGTATCTTTATTGTAAGCCCTCAGTTTACTGTAATAAAGATAGCTTCTATTGTGGTGGTGGGTTTTTTACCCGAAAGGGTTTTCCCACGTAAAATTGGTGTCTTTGTGACTTATCTGAGTTATTTAGTTTGAAAAAGTTACCTGTCTACACTATCCTCAGGGAATTAACATTAGGAAAGCTATTTTTCGCACCTGTGTTTTCCTTACAGAAATGTCTACGATAGGCGAATTAACATTCTTTCTTGGACTCCAAATTACTCAATCAGATGATGGTATTTTTATCTCTCAAGAAAAGTATGTCAAGGAGATGTTGAAGAAGTTTGGTATGGAAGATTGCAAACCAGTGTGTACTCCTATGGTAATAGGCAGTCATTTGAGCAAAGATGATGAGTCACCTCAGGCTGATCATACTTTGTATAGATCTAAGATTGGGGGTCTACTGTAGTTAACATCATCAAGGCCTGACATTTTGCAAGTTATTTGTGTGGTTGCAAGATTTCAAGCTGATCCAAAAGAAACACATGTGAAGGCAGTTAAAAGGATATTTAGATATTTGAAGAGCACTCTGGATTATCGACTATGGTATCAAAAAGGTAATGACTTTTCTTTGAGTGCATATACTAATGCAAATTAGGCTGACAGTGTTTATGATAGGCGAAGTACCAGTGGTGGAGCTTTCTTTTTTGGGAGATAGATTGGTTTCATAGTTTAGTAAGAAGTAGGATTTAGTGTCCTTATCAACAAAAGAAACAAAGTATATAGTTGTAGCATCCTACTGCACTCAAGTGTTATGGATGAAGCAAACATTAAAGGATATCAAGGTAATGTATGATGAGCCCATTCCTATTCTTTGTGACAACACAAGTGCCAACAATATTTTAAAGAATCCAATGATGCATTCTAGAACCAAGCACATATCCATAAAGTATCACTTTTTGAGAGAAAAGGTTGCAAATCAAGAGGTAAGATTGTAATATGTACCTACAAAGGATCAAGTTGCAAACATCTTTACAAAGACACTTTGTAAGGACACATTTGAATATCTCAGACATAAGTTAGGGGTTATTGCCCCTCCTTCTTCTAACTAGATGCATAGATAGCACATCTGTCCAGGGGATGCAGTTCAAGATACTTTTTTATCTCTGGATTAATAGAGGCTACCTCTCAGGGGGAGTAGGTAGAAATAGACTAAGGAGGATAACAAGGATTGCATAGACAGGGGGAGATTGTGTGTTTTTGCAGGTGTAGAGGAAGAACACTAGCCCTTTACCCTTGATGTCAAAGGGGGAGAAATTGCATATCAGGTTAGTGTTGCCATCAGTGCCAAGGGGGAGATTGTTGCATATGTTGTCATTGATGTCAATAGAGTTGTGTTGTGGAAGATTGCATGTGATGACAACAGAGTAAGTGATTAGAGGTGTTGTGATAGAAGTGATGATCAAAGGAGTAGATAGAGGAGTGATGTTGACAGTTGCACCATATCTTCTGAAGTTCATGGACATGTGAAAGTTGATAGGTTGAAGAGTATACTAATATGAAGAAGTTGTGGTTTCTTATTTGTGATGAAAATAGTTGTAATTGTTGTCTATGGTGTTGTGAATGTCTCATTCATTGTTTCTTGTTGAAAAGCTTTGTATAAGATATGAAAGAAAGTGTGTAAGATTTCAAATAGTCGAAGGCACAAGAAGTTGCACTGAAGAAGCTTGGGAGAATGTCCCGCATTTCTCCACATTTGAAGGTATGGCTTTGCGGCTTGGAAGTTAGACAGAGACAAGTGTGAAGTATGTCTGTTCCTGATTTCAGAGCATAGAAGTTACACAAAAGAATCATTTGTGTGTTGAAGATGAATGACTGAATATTGTGTGTTGGAGCCTCTGGCTCTCTTTGTGACATTTTCAATAATAGTAATTCTAAGCAGTAGACAACTTAAAGTAAATTAGGGGCATGTTATATTCAACATCCCTATGGCCACATAAGCCTTTCAATATGCAAACATGTATTCAACATTGTAATGGTAATTGTTATACTCTACCCATCATTTTATTATTCTGACATGGAATTAGTTGCACAACAAACTATTAAATCTTGGACTTTTAAATAAAAATAGTGTTAAGAAGAACAAGTAATGAAAAATTCAACATAGAAATTAAAATAATGAATGATCACAAAATTGCAATTTCCAAATGAATGGAAGTTAACTTGCCTTGTGCTCCAAATAATCTAGAAGGGAAAGTATACAAGGCAAGCCCAATCCATAAAATGACAAAAAAGACAAAATAAATGCTAGGTATCAAGGTAGAATCATTGTATTTGAACATCTTGGTTACTTCCAAAAGAACATTAGATGCACCAAGAATCACCACAACAACAAAATCAACTCTTGAAAACCTAGACACAAAAACCATCAATCCATGTGAAAAAAACAATAGAAAATAAAATTGTAAATCTTTGCAAGAAAAGTAAAAAGACTGCATGCATTTGTCCTTCCCTGTAAGCATATGCAATATTTAATCTCACAACAATGTAAATAATAGAAAATTGAATAGTTTCTTTTTAATATAAAATCAACAAAACTTAATACCCATCAAATATTGAATATGAATCATCAAAGGAGTTGAGCCCAAAACTTAATGCCCATCCACGACTCTTGCATCATAAAAAAACAAAATTTGCACTCTAGACCAACCATGCCTCTGCACAAAACAAAAAAGAAATAATTCATGAATAGACATAAGAAAACCTCTCAAATAGAGTTGAATAGCACAAACTCAAATGAAAATTAAACACAAATACCTATTGAGTATGAATCATCAAAGGAGTTGAGCTCAAAACTTAATGCTCATCCATGACTCTTGCACCATAAAAATACAAAATTTGTGCACAAAAAGAAATAATTCATAAATAGACAGAAGAAAACCTTTCTCACATAGAGTTGAATAGTACAAATTCAAATGAAAATTAAACACAAATACCTATGGACATAAGTAAAGAGCTCCCAAATTTTTTTTTTTACTCAACACACCCACAAAAAATTGTTTGCACAAATTCCCAAAAATTAGTGCTAAAAAGTGAAGACAATAGTAGTATCCTGCCCACTTCCAATACTGTGTATTGGAATTAAAAACAGAGGAATGAGTATTTGAATGAGACATATCAGGAAATCGTTTGGTCTTGAAACTAGATTAATAATAAGTCATCTTCATTATAAAAATATTTTTCCTTTTGGATGAACTTCGATGATCCAGGGAAAAAATATAATCTAGGAATATTAATACCCTGAAACAAAATTTGAAAAATATATATACAAAGTTCAGTTGGAAAGTAAAACCAAACGAGGTCCACTGAATTAACGTATTCATTACACCCAATATATCAACAATTTCATTCTTTTATTATATTTAATTTTCTGTGGGTTTTTTCCCCTTCTTCGACTGTCGTTTCTCCAGATATTTGTCGGCAGAGAGGAGATATTTTGAAGAGAGCAAAGTAGTGTTGGTGTTTGATCTTGTATAAAATTTGTTCCTTGTTCACAAATGGTAAATCTCTCCCTTTCATCTTTATATTGTCTCGCACTTGGATTTGTTGTTGCCATCAATGTGGTTTGGGAGACGTTTTCTGCAAAATTGAAGGGTATTTATTGTATAGATTGTGCTGAATTCGTTCCGCTAGTTTATCTGGTTCAATTGTTTGCTTTTGGGATTTGTATGATCTACATTGAAAAAGCAGAGGATTTTGTACCAAAAGATTTCTTTTTTGAAGGATTTGGAAATCGGGAGAGTTTTTGACGCTTCTTAAATTAATGCTTCTAAAATGCCGGGAACCTTCTTTTCTCACCGAATCTCAAGCAACTAAGTAATGCTGAAACTCTTTATATACATATGAGAACGGAGATGGAGGATACCCAGTGTGTTAGAACAAAGAAAAATATTTTTGCCTATATGGCATATGCATATGTGTACATTGTATAAAGTCTAGCAATTGCAACATAACAAGAGAAATATTACATTTTATCAGCTGTAGATGTTGATTAGATGCTAGATCCTTCCAATAACAGCCCCACCTTTTACCAGCATCATCTGATTAGTTTGAAAGAGCTTTGCTCCATTTGATTGTCAGTTATAAAGAGATGGATGGGGCATATTTATATAGTGTTCTGCAGGGCTGCATCCCTACTCCTGGATATCCCCCGTTCCTCATTTCCATTCCCCAATCCTATTCAACTATTTCCCCATTCAGATATAATTCCTAGGATTTTCAGAGTACTTCTAAATGCTTCCGTTCTGTGTTACTGTGTTTCGCTGTCCTCAAAATGGGACTCTGTGGAACATAGTATTTATACAATTTTAATGTAGTCCCAAGACTTCTAATACTTAAAATAGTGTCTTTGCCTCTTGCACTACTCAAATTTCACTAAAATCAAAGGTTACGCTTGTTTTTATTAGTTGATCAAATTCCTTCAGGTCTGCAAAAGACACCATAACTCATGTTTGGCTTAAGATACCCCAGGCTTGTAAAAGGGATGAGTAATTATTCAACTCAACAGCAACCTACATTTACAAATAGGCTATGTACCACAAATTAACTGAAACACAATGTTAAAGACTTTTACATTGCCTGATATGATCCACACCTACAAGTATTACAGCTTGAATCGACTAAAATTGGAAAATGCTGAAAAAGCAGATTTAAGTCATCTTCTATTCTCTGTTCTGAACAGAGAAAAAGGAAGCTGATTGAAAGCTGTCAATCTACTTTTAATGCATACAAAGGCTTACTTCTCTGTTATGATTTTGTCGCTTATTTTTCAAAGAGAAGCAAATTGAGTACTCTCTCTGATTTCTTCACTCAAAATACTGAACACAGGCTGTGTGTGATTGTGAATTCACCCTCCTCATCTTCAATGTTATTATCTCTCTCTGTTGTTCTGAAGAAGCATGGAAAACAAATGGGTCTTGCATTGCATGTGTCGACTGCATTAAAACCAAATTCATTCTTATCCATCAAACAATAAATATGTCTTGGTTTTATAGCTCCAAGGATAACTGTTAGCCAACATAGAGTTTCAAATAGTCTACTAAATCTTCAACACCCAGATTTGAACTCAACAACAACCTCCTTTTACTTTGAGGCCCTCTTACCACAAATCAATTGAATCTGAATATTAAAGCTTTTCACTCTGTCTAATACAATCCACATCCACAAGCTTTAAAGCTTGAAGCAACTTGAATCGGAAAATGTGGAAAATCCAGAATCAAGCTATTTTTCTATTCTCTATTCCAAACACAAAGAAAACAAAGCTGAATGGAAGTTGTCAATCTACTTTGAATACATACAAGGATTAGAATGGTAGAAAACCGAGTTACTCTCTCTGATTTCATTCTCTCAGATACTGAATGCAGGCTGTGTGATTGTCAACTCACTTCCCTCATACTCACTGTTTGGTCTTGCACTGTGACGAGAATCTTGCATGTTTGGTCTTCTTCATGTTGCTTAGGTGGAGGTTACACTTGACTTCTTGACTTGCAATCAATCCTTGTTGAATGGCACCATATTTGGGAGGAGTTACTCTTGGAGGAGTTACAAGTTGACTCCTTGACTTGATTCCTTGACCACCTTAGAAGAATAGTGCCACAAGAGAAGAGAGAAGCAGTTGGGAGTTACATGTTCACTTCTTCACTAGAATTTTCTAGATGGAGTGTCATATTTGAAAGAAGATGATAAAAGGAGAAGAGATGGAAAGAGAAAGGCTAGGTTCCTCATTTTTCTTGCATGTTGAAGGTGAAGAAAGAGTCTTGAAGTTCCTTATGCAGGTTGAGAAGCTAAATGGAAAAAATAAGCCAAAATTGCCAATCACTAGTTCCTAGTCTACAGGTTGTTGTTGTGTAAAGGGTCTATTGTTCTAGATGTCAGTCTCGGAGTGTCGTGAGGAGTTGTAATCTGTTTTGTATCAGTTTTACATAGGGAAATGCTGTCCAAATTCCTCCATGAAGTCTTATGTAAATTGGTTAAACTATGGTAGTGAAATCAGCACTTTCCTATATCCTGTTTGTTCATAAATTGTCTCCAAAAACTACTAATCTTGAGAGTGTATGAGAATCTTTTCTTTGCGGCTCTTTAATCAGTCAATTGGTGAGTTGTGAGAGTGTTCTAGGTCTGTAAACAATCAGTAAATTAAATGCAGAAGTACCCAAACAATAGTGTAAAATTTCACTTTGCAAGGATCTCCATTGGGAGTCTAGTTGTGGCAATTTGAACTTTAGGTTTTAGATGTTGTGAATATGTCTCTTGTTTCAGTTTAGTGAGGGTTTCAGACCCGGGTTAGCCTTGTAAACACATGTTATGAAGTCTTGCTGCAAGGGGAAGGTTGCCATTCACTTGGTTCCCTACCCTTGACTGCATCAAATATTAGAGTTTAACTCCTTTTCAATGCACATGTGTGTGCACACATCTTGTCATGATGAATATGACAGATAGACACACACTAATGCAAGGTGGCAAATGCAGAGGCTTTGTATAGACACACACTTTGTATCTTTTCACCTCTATAAAATAAAGGTTTGCCATCCCTTTCCTTTATGGTGGTTCTTAGTTGTTTTGTTGTCTTGAAACTCATGTTTTTTGTAGTAAAGGGATTGTAAGCATTGTAAGATTTCAAGTTGCCATCTTCATTAATACACATGTGGTTTCTTCGTCAAATGATTTACCCACTTAAAAAATCAACTTTGTTTGGGTACAATTTTCTTTCATTTTGTTAATTTATGTCGTGTTGGTTATAATTCGTATGTAACGACATTTGCATTGAACAATGAGCTAGTCTAGTTGTATTTTGGATGTTAGTGTTACTTTGTAGAATTGTCCTTTGTACTTTGTATCTGTAGACGGCCATAGTCGGTTAGAGTCATAGTTGGCTGTAGTCTTATTTGGACAAGTAAATAATAATGAATTAAATAATACTTGTGCACAGTTAGTTTATGAGTGTTATCGTGAATTAACCTCGACAGTTGGGTAGTTATGTAGTCGTTGCCGACGGTTGGTATCTCAACCAACCCCGACAAGTTATATATTGGTTCAATGCTTTGTAGTCAAGGGGGACATTGTGATATTGTGATTTAATGCTGATATATTCAATGAATGGAAACAATGCTTTATTCTGTGCAATTTTGGTATGAATCTTATGCTTTATACTAGTTACTGTATAATTCCGTTTACTCCATGTGTCTCTAAGAAACCACTTAGCGAGTAAACATTTGACGTCGTTGCCGAAGTGAACTTGGTAAACATCACCCAGACGGAGAATGGCGTCGTGATAGGTCAGCCGACTGAAGAGCCGGTACAAGCAAATGAAGAACGTGAAGATGCTATGACAGAGGATCTGGTCAACTTGTGGGACATCTCGTTGAGGGATCACGTAAGGAGGGAGGCTCTTAGGCGAGAGATCCCTCAGGAGGTCATCTAGGATAGACTGCACGTCAACCCAAAGGTCGACCACCTCCTCAACCGACTACCAAGGTTGATTGCTCGCCATTACATCATCCTACAAGACCTTCGGGCTGAGAGTGATCAAGAACGACAAAGGCAACATATACTACAACGGTACGAGGAGAGAAGTAAACGAGAGGAGGAAGAATGTGATACTAGCCGAAGACGTACGATCGTCAATTAATGTCCGTACGATCGTCAATTAATGCTCGTACGATCGTCAATTAATGCCCATACTTCTCAATAAAGACAAGAACTGAGTACCAAGCGGGCAAGAAACACCTGAGGAAAGAGTACGAAGATCACTGAGATTAAAGGAACAAGAGAACCAACGAAGGAGACTAAAACAAATTTTTAAGGAAGCGAATGAAGATCTTCATGAAATAAATCAAGATACTGCTAAGTTGCACCAAAAACTCGTTGAGGAAACTGACGAAGGAACTTTCAAGACACCGGTGACAAATAAAGAAAAAGAAAAAAAATAATGAAGATGAATTGACAGAAGAGCTCAAAAACAACATACACCGCATCTGAGAGTTGTCCATATCGGATGACGAAGGGCTGAGGATTGGAGGACCTGAACCCAAGACCCTCGGCCAGAGGGAGTACTGGAATGAACCCCAGGAGACTCGAAGTGTAGAGGATGCCGAGAAGGGACATGGATAAGGCTCATACGTGGCCGAGAGTGCAAGAGAGGCACTGAAACGTCGTGGGAGAACCAGTCTAATTAGGTCTAACGCACAGGGAGGGCATTGGGGAAGAAACATGGTGACCCCACCAGCCAGCGAGAGGCAGAAGCTGCAAAATTCATGGGGAACGGGTCAAAGGATTCAGTACGACATTGCAAGACTTGTGAGACGATATGGATAGCCAATAGGCAGGAAGATGAAGACTATTGGTTGAGAGCGTTCCCAGTGACGCTGAGGGGCATAGCCATAGACTGGTACATAGAACTTGAAGTAGCACATAAAGCCTCATGGCAAGTACTGAAGAAGGCATTCGAGAACGAATTCAAACTTCTCAGGGATGACAATGAAATTGTAGCGCAGATCTACAACATGAAGCAAGGAAAGCACGAGAACGTGCGAGCCTATAATTGTAGGCTCAAGGAGTTGTTGGTGAAATTGGAGACTAGGCCAGCTGACGGTCTGAAGAAATGATGGTTCATCGAAGGGTTGCTCCTGTCGTTGAGGAAGAAAATGAAACTCGTACCTGCGTCATTGTACGCCGATACAATTGCGCGATGGATATGGAAAGTGAAAACAAAACATCTTCCCAAGGGAAGAGGAAGACGACCAATGAGGAGAGTACGGACAACAGCAGCGAGGGTGAGTCAAAAACCGTCCAAGCACCAAGGAAAGACATGATGTAGATGATGAAGGAATTGAAGGCTGACAAAGAAAGTATGAAAGAAGCCAGAGAATTGTGGTGCACTGACTGTTGTCAAGCCCACAATTTCATCACAAAAGTAAATGAAGTAAATAATCCACTTATATACAACATCACAATATCCAACGTAAAAAGATGTAATTAATCCACTTAATTACAATATAAAAGATAAATGGGTGTAATTAATTCGCTTAATTATAATACCACAAGTAAAATGAACCATCTCATAAATATAAATCAATATGTCATTAAATCTTATAAAACCGCGTGCTCAATCCAGCTAAAAGCACTATAAATAATATACAAAATCCATGGTCATTCATGCCATAATACATCCAATTTCAAGTACAATCATCATGTACAGCGAAAAATAAATAAATCAATACACTCATCAACCGCACGAACCAAGTGGTCCACCACCTACGATCCGAGAGACGAGAACATGGCCCAGGTGCTTTTCCACCCAACCATGAAGTAATTACACTTCCCCGGATCCCTTCATGAAACGAAGGAAACCCAGCCCTGCACGAAATGTCTAGCTACCTGGAAACAACTGGCAGGAGGGAACACTCGATGCAACCCTGATGTCTGAATGTGCAATTCTAAATAATGAAAAGCAGATTGTCTCACAACACGATGTGGCAAAGAATATATAAATAAGTTTTGCTAGACAAAATAAACATCTATTTCAATGTCATCTTGATTAGATCTAATCCTTTAAATAGTAACTTGGTTCAATTCCCGAAAAAAGGAAAAGCCATCTCTGAAAATCCACATTCGGCATCCTAGCCCAGAAAGTAACCCAATACTTTCCTAGATAAAAATCTACTTCTTTCCCCAAGAAACAAGTAAATAAATAATAAAATAAAAGGATTCGAAATTCATCAATAAATATTTAAAATCCCTTTTCCAAAACACCAATCAAGAAATACACTTTCAATAAGAAAAAAGAGAACATATATTTGTTCATTCATTTATTCAGTCATGATTATGATTATAATACTGATAATCTAATTCAATTTTCCAGTTTCACATTATTACATCATATAGTTTAGTTTCTCTACTTCTATCTATCTCTGCTTTGATTTAAGTAAATAGATAAAAAAAAAGTGGTTTTAGCATCAACATTCATTGAAAAATAAAAATAATGTCTACTGCCTCTGGTTTAAACCATCATACTGTTTTAATGAGTTTTTAAACAGAGCTATAAAAGTAATTTATTTAGCTATAGGAAGATCGTATATTCTACTACAGGAAGATCGTATATTCTGCTACAGGAACTTATAATAGATAACAGTCATAAAAGAAAGCTACAAAAGCTGATTTCTTAGGCTACAGAGATAATAATAGTTTTGATCCAACTTTAAGAGGTTATGATCACATCGTGTGTTCATTAAAAATAGATCGATTATAGCAGGTACTGATTCTATATAGCACTCAGAAAATTAACAGTCTTATAAGTTTTGATAGAGAGTTTTCTGACTATATTTGGGTTTGGTTAATTTATTGTTTCTAACGGTTAAATCAAGATTTGGAAAGGCCGATTGACTGGGCATAAAAACAGAAAATAAACGCCATGTTAGAAGAGTTGGGCGGCTGAGAAAATAATCCAAAAAGACAGACCAGTTTAGAAGGAAAACCCAATGTCTCAACAGGAGGTCGATCCCATCTGGGTCGCACAAAACAGAAGCCAAATGCCAGGAAGAAGGTCGACTCACGAAAGAAGATTTAAACATAAGTGTGGTTTTGCATTTTAGCGGCGAAAGGAGAATTGGGTCGACGCCAGAAAGAGAGGAAAATAACAGTCAAGACAACCATCTGGCGGCTGGAAAAATACATAAGATAGGTCGATTCTCTACATTACATAGCAAGAGAAATTCCACAAGTTCGCAGCCAATATTCAGGCATGAAAGATTTGTCTATTCTAAATTAACATACTACAACATATTATTCAGAAGAATACCCATTTAAATGCTTGCCCAAAGTGGAATCCTCTGCGACTGTTGTTGCCCTTCTATCCTCTCGTCGTTGCAAGAATGTGGTGCCTTATCCCTTTCTTGGTCACTTAAAAAAGAAATAAAAAGCATAACCCCTTTGCTGTCTCTTCTCCTTTATTAAAACCCAAAACTCTCCTAATATTGGCGTGGAGAAAATAGGTTTTCAAAACTGAAGTCTCCATCCAGTTTGCATGCAAAAGCCCCCAAATAAAATATATATAAAAAAAACTAATTTTTTTATTCCTATAGCTGCATGATAAAATATTATCTTCTTAATGTTTTAATTTAGAAATCTAATTATAATAGTGTCAATAATATAATTTATTTATTTTCAAATAATCATATTTAAATAAAAAACAAGAACTATCTAATATTAATATTAAAATAATATATTTATATACAACTATTTGCAATTTAATATAATTGGTTAAGTTTATTATAGATATTGTCTTCCAAACATCCTCATTTGCATAAATAGGAAGACATTATTCATTATTTATTTAGATAAAATACAATCATATATATTTCCTTATTTAAAATACAATACACCATTTAAATACAATTGGAAAGAACATTAAACTTAAGTAATCACATCATGCATTTGCAAATTTTTTTAACTCACTAATTCTAATTATCAATCACGATTAATAACCACACATCAATGCATAAAATAAGCCATTCGAAAATGCATATGCAGCTATGTGAGTGTGTGATTGCATCAGGGTAAACCATCCCATCAGTTCTTGCCAAGTGGCTAGAACACCTCTACCTCAACCATGTTCTCATCTTCGACGAGTACCTACACTCATTCGCACTCAACTCAACGTTAATAGGTTAGTGTCTCCAAAAACATAGCCGAAGCAACATTACAATCATATCGATAATATAATATAATTAAATCAATTTTCCAATTTTTGCATATCTACTTCCCTGCTAATTATCTTCACACATATAAAATTACTTAAAGTAAAAGTCAATCACAGTAATTGTTCTCTAATCTAGATTATTAATATAGTCCATAAGAACGAGACGTGACACTGTAATGGGGAAGGACACACAAAAGCAAATTGCCCGAAGAAGCTGTTCTGCGATATCTGCCAAGTGATGGGACATTTCATCAAGGAATGCCTATACAACCTAAAAACAAGGAGTACGCAAGTGCTTTTCACACAAGGAGAGCAGTCAACCCCGCCAAACACACCACCGAAACCCTAGAACAACTCCAATGCGTCCCCTGGAGGATATCAGAATAATAGAAGTAACAATAGTCCTAGAAGCAAAATACAATATGATAGCAAAGGGAGGCCCATGATACAATGTTGGAAGTGCAACGAATGAGGCCACTTCGCAAGGGAATGCTAGAATGGTCAAAGTTTAGGGGGAAGACTGTGCAAATGGTGTGGATCAGGTGATCATAAAGACAACCCAAACAGAAAGGCATCAATATGTTAAATGTGGAGGAGCAGAGCCAAGAAGTATTGGCAGTGACCACCAGAGTGCAAACAAAGAAGGCCATCTACCCAGATCCATGTACAGGAAGCAAAGAATGAAAGAAGCAAAGGCAGAAGTGGAGTGGGCGATGACCAAGGAACAAAAGACTGCCTTGGAAACCCCAAGTACCTCCTGGCGGTTAGAAGTAGAAAACAATATCATAGGGTAGGTACTGCAGACCATTGTACCCATCAAGGTGACCGACCTTCGGGCAATGCCACAACTTGGAATGGCAATTACAAACGTAGTCGGTGATGACCAACGACAGCGACAAGAAGGCCGAAGGAAGGAGTTAATAGTAGAACCACCACTGCAAGGTGAACAAGCCATCGACCCAATGTTGCTGACGGTAAACATCGGGAAGAGGTCGACGATCGTACAAATGGAAATTGGAGGGAAAACCCTAACAAACATGATCGTCGACGGAGGGTCGACAGTCAACATACTAACCGAAGACACATGGAGGAGTCTCGAGAAACCTACACTCTGGCCACCAACATTCCAATTGGTGGGTGCCGACCAGCATGGCATCAAGCCGTTGGGAACATTGATGGCGCAGAAGGTGACGATTGGGACACAGTCGTTCTTGCTAAACATCGTAGTCATCCCGGTGTAGAAAAATGTGTACGACACGTTGCTCAGAAGAGGATGGCCGGTGGCAGCCAGAGCAGATCATAACTGGAAGAGAAACACACTGTCCATAGAGAGCAATAGAAGAAAGTATGTGATCGACCTAATAAATCAAATAGTTAGCGAAGAACTGGCATCGTCAGATTTAGAATCTGAAGGAGGATGCGAAATGGAGGAAGGGGAACTATAGAACCGAACAACGAAGGTATTCTAGACCTCCATGAATGCTCGGAGGACGAGACAAGTTCACTGAATGGATTATTCCACTGGCAGATGGAGGACTATGAGGTATTCCAGCAGGACTGTAACATGTTGCAAATCAAAGAAACTGAAGGGGAAGAAGAAGACGGAGCGTCGATGAGTTAGACGTTCCCTCTAGAATACGGAGAATATAAGGAAGGAGTAACCAGAATAGATGACACATCGACACACCACTTTGAAAGAGATAAGGTGATCTAGTACGAGGAACCGAACATGAAGAAAGTCAATTTGCGAGAAGATAATCCTCATACGATCTTGGTTGGAGACAATTGGAATCCAGTGTTGAAGGCAGCAACATTCAAGATTTTCACAGAATACAAAGACGCCTTCGCATGGACATACAAGGACCTGAAAGGCGTACCTCTTGAATTGTGCATACATAGAATACCATCGGTACGAGGAGCAAGACCAGGGAGAAAGAAACCATACCGAATGAAAAAGGAATATGCAGTATTTCCGTCAAACTGGAATTTTTTTGAAGTCACGTCGATCGGTGAAAAGCAACAAAGAAAAGATGATTGTAAAAAGTGGGACAGTTTGTGTGCGAAATGTTGTACACGGTTTGCAAAAGACATTAGTTCGTGAAATTAATAAAGGTACGTCTCCGAGTAATAAAATCAAAATATTTAATTTGGAGCGTACAACTACTTGTCATATAGTCAAATCAATCTCACAACA
The DNA here is from genome assembly GCA_027924645.1 of Cunninghamia lanceolata. Lineage (NCBI taxonomy): Eukaryota > Viridiplantae > Streptophyta > Pinopsida > Cupressales > Cupressaceae > Cunninghamia > Cunninghamia lanceolata. The sequence goes on from BSBN01000209.1 coordinate 9,895,611, forward strand.
AAATTTCAGAAGAAGGAAAAATATCGTATAGGGACATTGCGGAGAAGGGAAAAATATTACAAGACAAGAAATTTCTACAATCGGAACCGTAGATAACAAGTCGACCCCATCAGAGAGATAGAAAAGTTCAATTCAGTTTGCTATGGATGGAAAATTGGAAAAAAACGGAAAAAATAGAGAAAATTAAAAAAATCGAAAAAGTAAAAAAATAGAAATGTCAAAAAAAAAAGATGAAAAAAATCATTTGCGGAGCGCTGTACAAAGCCTTTGAGGAAACTTTGAAGACCGCCGTATGAAGTAGACCCTGCGCTTTCGTACGAGTTTTGAAAAATTTGACATCACTGTACGGAGATATTAGAAGTCCGTCGTACGACTCCTTGGAGTGACGTCATCTGTATGAGTGGAAGGACTGTGACGAGTTGTTTGAATCTGCTTGTCATACGAGTAGTATCCCTGCTTGCCGTAAGAAATTAATTTTCTTGCCCTTGCCGTACGAATCTGCTCCCATCGCTGTACGACCAACCACCTTCACCCTTCCTACACCGCCAGTTGGTATACCACCGGTTAGTACACCGCCGGTTGGTACACTACCAGTTAGTACACCGCCAGTTGGTACACCGCCAATTAGTACACCGCCAGTCGGTACACCACCAGTTGGTACATCGGCCCTAGTCATCACAGCATTGGCGCCAGTCACAGTGTCAACGCCGTTGGTATCAGACACCACATGGGTGCCGACCACAGCAACAAGATCATTGACATCATGGGGGAGGATCATACAGTTGGTGACAGTCACACCATCTGTTGTAGTTACAATGATAGCATGTGATGTCCCATTCTCGAAAGTGCCCTAGAACTATGATCGTGACAATTTAGGGTTAGGGTTACCACTTACCAATATAAATATTTCTTTGAATAATGTAATTCCGAATTTGAATCCTGCAATCAAACACAGTAACAACATATACAAAATATATATATTCATCTATAATCATTAGGGTTAGTTGCATCATGATCATAATCAATAATAAAGAACAAGAATATAATGTTATTTGTGAGTACATATATTCAAATGTATTTCCACATACTTAAACATACTTATACTTCAACATGTCTCATACATCATGATATACTTGAGAATGTCTAACGTCGAGCCCGGTCCTTAATCTAACCTAATCATCAACCCTAGCGGAGGAGGGGATAACATTACGTTAAGGCGTTGGATAACTATTCTCCACTGCCGTAGGCCCAAAGGTTTCATGAACGCTCATCAATACCACCACTTGGCCCAAGGGTTTCATGAACGCCTGTCAATACCATCACTTGGGAGTCACCTACCGTGTGAGACATTAATAACAAAACCGCCCTTCCCTAACAACCCAAACAATCCTCATAGGGGCAATAGAGAAAGATTAAAGACTTGGCAAGACGTGCTCATCCCTCGTATATCATGAATAAGACTAAGTGTAACTATTTAATAAATTAAAGCATAGAAAAACATATGGGTTAGATATACCATACCAATAAATGATTCTCTCTCCTTAGATGATTTGGAGATGCACAAGCGATCCTATGATCACTAATATATCACTTACTTTGTATATATCCTTGTCTCTCACAAGGCTGTTATAAAGAATCTGAAATTCCTCATTTATTTCTGTTGTTCCTATAATAGGAACTAAGTTTATTTGATGATATATCCACCAACTATGGCTGGATATGCAGATATGAGGTCGCTGCGCTTTTCTTGCTTAGACTGCTGAATTAGAATTCAATTCGTATTTTCTGTCTTACTTAGACTGCTCAATAGGACTTAATTTGTATTCGTTTCTGCCCTTGATCAATTGCTGTTCCTTCTATATATATCTTTACATTGATGAGAGACACCCCTTGGAGAGGGTGATGTCTCTTCAAGGCTGATCGCAGCCTTTCCAAACAGACCGCTTCCTTTCATAACCTTCGCTGCTGTTTAAATAACTGTTGGTTATGTGATACTGCTGTTGTCCTTAATTTGATCGCTGTCTTTGTATAGTCTTTGTCTCCTTCTATGAACCGCTCATTTATAAGTAATATATCTTATATTAATATTTATAATTGTTAATATTTATATTTAATTTATTAATATTTTAGTATATAAAATATATTATATATTATAATGGTTATAATAATATTTAAATTACTAGTATTAACATTTATATTTATATTCATATTATCAATGTGTATTTATATTTATTTTATATAATTTAAATATATATATTATATTTTAATTATATTAGATTATTTATATAATAATATTATTTATATGTATTAAATATTAATACATACATAATTATCTTTATTCAGATTGACTAAACAGTGTATTTCACGAAAGCGACTTCACTGTCTTTTATCATGATGTTTAAATCTTTAATTTAAACAATGCCTTAATATCGATAGTTGGCTGAGCACAGTCGGTTTCACAGTGGAGGTGCCCGAGTTGCCATCACCAAGCCCTTCAGAGACTTTGGCCAAGGGTCAGGATGAGGGTTGCACACCAAGAGTGGCAGAGAGTGTAGACCTGTAGCAGAGTTTCATTGCCATGATGACAGAAGGCGAGGGTATGCAACATGACATCTCGCTGGGCGATGCTGAGCAAGGGATAGTGGAGACACAACCACTCGCAACCATCCAGGAAATTGGGGGACCATCACAGGTTTCTCCCATGGTAGTCAAGGGTTCACCACCGCCCACCCCATTAGGCGAGGAGTCCAGTGGGTTAGAGGGATTGGCATTGGAGATGTCTAAGCCCGATGTTTCCGATCCACTGGGGATAGTACAGAGGTATGTTGAGGACGTTCAAAGCATAGCAGTGGTCATGCATTAGGTGGGAGAAATCTCGAAATAGCTTAAAATTGGCCGATCACCATAGTAGCACAGGAGGTCCAAAGGATCCTTGGATTTGTTCAGGTGGGATGCGAGCAAGATTTTGCACGATGTTTTACCACCAAGGGATGGCCGGAATTAGAGACATGTGCAATGGAAAAGGCATGGCGGGGAGCACGACCATTGATTGCAGGGAGAGATGATCAGGTGATAGCAGCCTTGTTTAGCATTGAGAGGGCTTTTTGGGATTTTTTTACCTAATGAAACGTCAGAGGGTAGCAACAGAGGCAGCAGTGCAAGAAAAGGATGAGGCCTTTCAGGTAGCACAGAAGATGGAGTTAGCTGGGCATATGTAGAAGTTTCATGAACAGTTGGCTCAGCAAACTCAGATTAGCAATACAGAGCGAGCTCGAGCATCGACCTTAGAGGCCAGGGTGTCGGAGATAGAAAGCGATGCAACTCAGAAGATGAGGGAGGTGGAGCAGAAGGTGAAGGACTTGGAGGCACAGCTTGCAGCGAAGGGATAGGAGGTGGACCAGGCGAAACATCAAGTGATGGAGGTTGCGCACATGGTGAAGGCAGCCAAGGAACGTGAGATTGTGGCCGAACACCAGTTACGACTACGTACAAAGGAGGTCCGGAGATTACAAGAGATGTGGTCGCCAACGTCCACCTCGACATCCTCGATCCATCCAGGGACATCTCCACACCCCCCTCCTTCTCAGTAGTTCATTTTGCTGGTCACTCAACCTCATTTTTGGTTGTAATGCGGTCTGGAAGACGACTTCTTTTGTGGGGGGGATGATGTAGATGACCATAGTCGGTTAGAGTCGTAGTCGGCCGTAGTCTTATTTGGCCAAGTAAATAATACTGAATTAAATAATACTTGTGCACAATTAGTTTATGAGTGTTATCGGGAATTAACCTCGACAGTTGGGTAGTTGTGTAGTCATTGCCGACGGTTGGTATCTCAACCAACCCCGGTGAGTTATATATTGGTTCGATACTTTGTAGTCGAGGGGGACATTGTGATATTGTGATGTAATGCTGATATATTCAATGAATGGAAACAATGCTTTATTTTGTGCAATTCTGGTATGAATCTTATGCTTTATAGTTGCTACTATATAATTCCGTTTACTCCATGTGTCTCTGAGAAACCACTTAGCGAGTAAACAGTATCTTGAACTTGATAAATAATAAAAATATTAGACATAGATGCGTTTCATTGATAATTAGATCACTTGATTGTCAAGTTTCCAAACTTTGTATAATTTCAGCTTCATTTACTCAAATTGTTTACTCTTTTTTGTAATTATTTTTGAAATATTAATATTTATATAATTTTTTAATAACCAGCCCTATGGCCCCTTAAGTTGTGTCCCCATGTACTCAGAACTATTCTAATTTCCCACCCTCTAAATTGGAGCCCTATCTTGGCGGTTGTGGGGGGGGGGGGGCTGCTCATGATCCATGGGAACCCATGACTTCCGGCTCCGGCAGATGAGTGGTCCCATTCACATATCCATAAAGGCAAACAAAAATCAAATAATATGACCCGTCAACAGTGGGATTTGTTGCCAGCCAGTGCAAGCAACTATAACATTGCCCCCTAAACCCGGAGAAACACTAATATATTTCTACCATTCTTTTGGTACTTTCAAATGCAATGCTACTTTTCGAATCTTATCATTTTGACCAACTTCACATGGTTCTACCAACCTTGATTTGATTTTGACTTGGTCATGCTTGGGGCTGAAATGCTTGCATCCATTTATTAGATACCTTGGGTTGAATCTAGAGGTTCTCCGAGCTGCCACCAAATATTGTCACCACTAGCATGTGCTACTGCAGCAGCTACACTGAGGATGGATGCGGTCCTGCTGACATGGGAAATTCTCCAACCATATATGAGAGTAGGGAGGTCCATCTCTTATGAGAAACCTTCCCTTGCCTATGTAAGGATAAGTTTACTACTGTTCTTAAGGGCTAGCATAGCCATCATCAAACATATCATAGATAAATGCCATCTTTGATTCTTTTTGCAAATCCCGAACTAGAGTTTAGGCCACTATTGATCCTAGTCATCAGATAATTGGTTAAGAAGGCTGTTTTTAAATCAACAGCACTTGCAAGGTTACCAAGTGAAGCTCCAAGATAAGTTGATTCTGTGGGCTACAAGTGAATCTCCATTGCTGGTTGAATCTCTTTAGGGTTATCAAGTGAAATGGCAATATTGGAGGTATTCTTAGTTTCCCAAATGAAATCCCAAAGAGAGGTAAAATATTTGCGTTGTTACAGAAAGAACTATCAAGAGCAAGCATATGAGGGATACTTTAAAGTTTACAGTTTATACACATTAAGAAAAAAATTATAATGTAGAGTGCATACAGTATGCTATTGTCCATTTTATACTAAGGTTTATGCAATGCAATACGTAATTTTAACTTCTAGTAATTGGTGATATTAGGAAATTTAACATAGTTTTGGCAAAAATAAGGTCTGAAAATGATAACAGAAAGGAATGATGTTACAACAAAAAAGATATTACAAGAGTTAAGTCAATCTATTTGTAGATCAAAAAGGAAGGTAAAAATTATGAGTAAAACTTATTCTTTTATGCATTTCTTATCATATTGTAATAATATTGCAATTGTTGAGGATAAGTAGGGAAAAACACATTTATGAAAAGCAACTAGTGGGCAGGTGATTCTTCATCCTTTAATTTTTGTTTGTTAAGCTTATAAAATGTCAAACTATAAGGGTGGTTTTTTCGGTCACAATGTAGCTAGCTTGTGATCCATAATTTCCACCAAAATTAGTTAGAAAGTAGGGAATCAAGCAAATAAATTACCATTCTACTTGGACATCCAAATGACACTGATAATTGGGAGGAATTAAAGAGCTGTTCATAAAAGAAATGAAGCACTGAAATGAAAAGATGCAACACAACCACAATTATTTATCCTGGGAAAGCCCTCTAAGGGGTGAAAAACCAGTTAGTAGAGGCAATTGCTCTTCTGCTGGAGTGTATTGCTCAAATGGGCAAGTACAATTGTAATTACAATCCCTGTAAAGTCGTACTTCAGCTTTCTACTAATTTGAAAATACAATTCTTTAATGCTCTTTCTCTAATTGATCTATTCGATGATTCAAATCATACTCTCCATCTCTTTTTATAGTTGCTGTTGTTGGAACATCCCCCTTGTCGAATGGAAGGATTCCTAAATTAATTTGGAAGTGGAAGAGTTGGCTGTTATCTTCACATTCCATTTGGTGTCAGTTGGGTCAAAACTAGGTGTGGATTGGTTCCCGCAGGTGTGGATGCATCATGTAAATGTGGGTTCATCCACTGATCCTTTTCTCAAGTGTCTTCATCTGTGAATGAGCTTTTGCTCCTATATCCATTATGGATCACACCTCCCTTCTTGGAGAACTTTTGGTCCCACAAAAGCTTATATTTGGTATATAAGAAAATTTCTCCTCTCATTTGTGAGATTTTTGTGTAACAACTTTACAACTTTGGTTGTGCTGAAACTCTAATAGTTACAATCGCTTGTGGTGCTCAAGGCATGCTACAATGGCTGCTATGTGATAGGAACAATATTATGAAGTTTCCTTCCTACTTGGTACACACAAGAAGGGGTACTATTTACTTATTGCAATGGAAACGTTGCCATAGAAAGATAAGCATGCTACAACTATTGTGCATCATCTTTCAAAGCCCAAAGATTCATATCTGCTTCTATAAAAGAAATCTTATATTTTTCTGACTTTCTTCAACCCCTTGTGATGCATACAACATGCTACAGTGATTGCCATGAATGACCCTCTTTGTATTTGGAGGTTAAGCAAAAGCTATTACAAAGTGATCCTTATTGCATTTATGTATAGAGAAGGCTATACATGTTTATAATGGTACAATAAATTTTGAAAATCATCCTACAACTTGCACCTGTTACAGTTATGACAAGATTTTGGTGCACAATACAATAATGAAATCCATCACTGTTATGCTCTTGGCTGCTCTTACTTGCCTATAAAAGTGGTATTTAATTGCACTTTTGGCAACAATTTGCCAAAGACATACATGCTTACAACTCTGGAAAATATTTTCACCAAGCTGTCCATGCTTTTCTGATTTGTTTATCTTGCTAAAAGACATACATCTTCATGCAACAAGCTATCATACCTATCTTTAATCACGCCGAGAGGTGTTATACAGTCACAGCGGGGTGGGGATGAGAGCACTCATTTTTTCTCCCTAAATTTATGAGAAAAAAAATTAAAATACCAAAAAGGAAATGAAAAATAAAACTAAAAAAGAAATTAAAAACTGTCGAAGGAGAAAAAGCTAAATCACAAAAACTATGGAACCAAAAAAGAAATTGGAAAAAAATGAAAAAATAAAAACTAAAAAAGAAATTGGAAAAATTAAAAAATAAAAACCAAAAAAGAAATTGGAAAAAATAAAAAATAAAAACCAAAAAAGAAATTGGAAACTGTTGGAAGGAGAAAAAGCTGGAGAAAATCACAAAAACTATGGAACCAAAAAAGAAATTGGAAAAATTAAAAAATAAAAACCAAAAAAGAAATTGCAAGAGAAAATCAAAGAAACTATGGAAAAAAGATATACCTTGGCGTATTTTAGATATATTTTCTTAAATATAAATATACTAGTTTCTTACAAACAACAAGTGAATGTGGAAATCTACCAAATGCAAGATATGTGAAGGTTGAATTAAACCCATTACCTTGTACATTTTCCTTCTTGCTTGTTTTCTAATTAAACTTGTTTAGCATACTCACCCATAGTGAGTGCATCCTACGCCTTGCTTTCTTTACAAGTGGAGTTTGAAACTTGAACATCACTCGATAAAAAAACTTGGAGTGCTAAGCAAATGCCTGTACAAATGAAAGCAGCTCCTCCTTATCTCCTTTGGAAATCAAGTAAATGCTCTTTGCAAGCATCAAATGACATAACCTTACCATGCAATGGTGGTGTAGCATCTTGTGAAAGCTGTTCTCTCTTTGAACTTGGTGCTTTGGTGTGCTTCTCTTGCCCTTGTGATCTTGCTTTTGCTATTCTCTGGGTGAAGCTCTATGGAGCTTCCAACACTTGCCATCCCAATGTCCTTCCATCTTACAATGAGAGCAATTGTTGTTAGTTTTACACATACTCAAATCATCGTGTTTGTTACCTTCTTTTAGTGTGTCTTGGCATTTCTCTTCCCTTTGTTTTTGTGAGTGGCTTCTTCTTTTTCCATCCTTTATAATGAACATATGCTCCTTAGTGGTGTTTACTTTGCACATCATTCTACAATGTTTACTTCATCCACAAATAGTGCAAGGAACAAGAAATCTATATTCTTGTGCAATATGTTATTTCCTTTTGCAAATCAAACAAAGATGGGCTCTTTACCTTGTTTTCCCACTTGCTTGTTTACTTCCTTAGGCTTAGCGAGTGGGGAAGTAGGTGGAGTGGCATCTCTCCATTTCTTCTTTTCTGCTTATGGAGTGTCATTCTGTGCTTCTCCCTTCTCTGAAGGTGTTTTCATCAGTTTGGGGTCAATACCACATGTGTGGGTTCAACCCTGTAGCTGTGGGATTGTCCCTGCAGGTGCATGTTCATCTCCAACTTTGTCATCTGCAGAAGTGTCCTCTTTTCTGAGTTTTACTTCTTTTTTATCATCAGGAAGTATAGTCTTGCTCTTTTCTTCTTGCTCCGATTGCTGCACAGGTTTTTCTGTCAACATACAACCATTTAGAGGCTTCACAAAGACAATATTAGAGGATTTTTTACCTCCCATGAGCTGTCCTCATGTGCATGGTGTAGACCTCTTCTTAAAGCATTCACCACTTAATGTGCTTCCATATCCAAGGCCCTCATATGGCGATCTGTCATTCACCATGATGGGTTGAAGTATTCCTTGGCCATCTTTGCCAAGTCTTCTTCCATTATAACCCATTCTTGTTAGCAATTTGGGACCCTATATCCTTGGTATGTTTTTCAAACTTGCCAGTAGGATTATCAGATTTATAACCATTGAAGAAAACATGGGTGCTTTCTTTGCATAGCTCATTCGTTTGTTCTTCTTGAGTGGGGAATGGTTGGCCCTTCTTTGTAGACTCCTATTTCTCATCTTGGAGTTTTGATAGAAGTTCATCCTTTGCTATGAACTCTTGTTGTAATTGCTCAAGGATTTCAATCAAAAATTCAGATTGGTCATTCGTTTCTCCTTGCAAATCTTCAATTCTTTCTCTCAAATGGTGCACTTCTTCCCAAAGAGCTTTATTTTCTCTTAATACTTGCTCATGGCTTTCTTGGATATCTTCAATCTTCTTTGCAGATTTTGTCATTGCCCGCCCTTCAAAACCTACACAACTTGAGAAGAATTTAGCAAAAATGGTTATACACTCAAATCCTATGTGTTACCCAAATTTTCCCTACACACCTCAAAGAAACTAGTGAAATAAGTAAATAAATTGCTGTTCTATTTGGACATCCAAACGACCATGATAATTGGGAGGAATTAAAGAGCTGTTCATAAAAGAAATGAAGTGCTGAAATGAAAAGATGCAACACAACCACAATTATTTATCCTAGAAAAACCCTGTAAGAAGTGAAAAAACCAATCTATAGAGGCAACTGCTCTTCTATCAGAGTGCATTGCCCAAATGGACAAGTACAGTTGCAATTAGAATCCATATTAAGTCCTACTTCAACTTTCTACTTCTCTGAAAATACAGTTCTTTAATATTCCAATCAATTTATTTGATAATTTAAATTTAAAACCATACTCTCCACCTCTCTATATAGCTGTTGCTGTTGGAACATCTCCCTTGTTGAATATAAGGATTCCTGAACAAATTTGGAAGTGGAAGAGTTGGCTGTTCGATTCACATTCCTTTTGGTGTTAGTTGGGTCAAAACCGTAGGTGTGCGATTGTCCATTGATCTTTTTCTGAAGTGTCTTCATCTGTGACTGAGCTTATACTCATCATATGGATCAGCATGACAACATACATATTAGACTCCCCTTGTGGGAAAGAGCCTTTTTGAATTTTTCTCTTTTACTTTATATATATTGTTCAACTATTTTATGCCTTAAGATTGACCTTATGACCAAGCTTGAGAATAGATGGGCGTACTCAATCCTCTTACAGGAAGAGGTTTTTTGAAGAGGAACTAAATTGAAACGTATCTTTTGTTTGTTTATATTTTGGGAGGCCAAACTTTTGCCTCACACACACATAGAGCTCTATGATTGCAACGATTGAGCTACAATCTTTTTCATGATTGCTCTCTTTATGATGTTTGTATGTTTTGGGATTTGACCATCTTGTGTGGTCATTAATTGACTTATCATGTGCACATTGTTGCTCATCTATATGCCCTTGTGTGCCAAATGCTTAGTTGGATTTCACAAACATTACATCAAAATTTTCTGTCATTTTTTCTCTAGTGAATCTATTTGTGTCCATTGAGTCCTATTGTTCCCTTGAAGGTTGTATTGGGTGATACAAGTTTTAGAAGTGAACTTTGTTGGTTGACTTTGTTCTTGAAATGGTGTAGGAACTATTTGAAACATGGTACGTTGGCTTTGGCTCTGGCATTGGAAGATTTCACTTTTATTGTAAGTTTTGATTTAATTTTTAAGCTCTATGATAATTCTTGTCATCCTTATATGGCAGGCGAATGAATCCAAGAAGGAAGCTTTCAGGAAATATTTGGAGTCAAGTGGTGTGCTTGATACCCTCACAAAAGGTCTCTATGGCTTCCTTTTTCGTACTTGTATTGAACACTGAATGTGAGGATAGCATTTTTCTTATGCTTCTAATAGAGTGCATTAGTTTCTTACTAGAACAATTATTTAAATCATAGAGAAGCTAAACCTTATGTTTTCTTTGAGAAATTCTAGACAGCTATCATTTTGGCTAAATCAAATCTATCCTTCTTGGTTGCAGTTCTTGTTGCTTTGTATGAGGAGAATCAGAAACCCTCTGTGGCAATTGAGTAAACTCTTGAATCAGATATTTTTTTTCATTATTACAGCTTTTGTGTTTATCTGCATAGATGAAATTGTTTGCAGCAAAATAAATCGTTAGAAGAATGAATGTATGGAGCATAGTTGCAGATATCTGCAAAAAAATGTGATTAAACGGCACTCAGCCTGGGTGCCAATTTTTTCATTAAAAATATTGTGATTTTTTGATTTAATTGGTCAACTGGAACCCAATTATTAACTGTTTTTTGTGATTTTATTGGAAAAAAAATCATGATTTTGGTAAAAAGTTTAGTGTTTCTGGGTTTTTTTCTCTCTTCTGTGGCAATTTTTTTCTGAATTTTCCTAACCCTAACCTGATTTTTTCCTGATTAATTGAAGAAATATTTATCTTTTTGTTTGCCAATATACTCTCGAGAAAAGAGTTTTGCTACTATGGTATACAGTACAATTCTCTAAAACTTTATGAGTCTGTACATTGATTCTTCTAACAAAGATATTGTATTGGTATCACAGTTGAAAAACTCGGACTCAGCAATAACTCGGCTGACCCATTTTTTTTTTAAACTTGGACTTGGCAATAACTCGGCAAATTTTCTAAACATTAAAAAACACATAAATATGTAAAAATATTCTTCAAAAACATGCATATTACTGAATTTAGTGAACATATTACTAATTTCCTTTATATATACATCAAAATTAGAGTTCAATACACATCATAGACCAAAAAACGAGTTCAATACATATCAACTTCAAGTTTTGTTATAAATAATTTTTTTACAAATTACAAATTTCTTCTATGACTAAAGCTTAGAAAAGTCTGTTGCTATGGGTTTCCTTGAACTAGATGGTATAGCCGCATCATCTTCAACAAAGACCTCAATAGAAGCCTCAGCCATAGGATTATGCTGTGAATGCAATGAAGCCCTCACTAATGACTCGCCAACCTCACCTTCTACTCTATCAAGTGCTGCCACTTCTGCTGCTTCCCTCTCCAAAGTAGCCAAGTCATCATTAGTGAACAATGTATCCCCATCCTCCACAACCCAATATGACTATGGATCAATGTCTAAGTCGCTGGTTTTGGTATGGGAACGGGGTTTTGGTATGCCGGTATGGCGATTTTTTTTGGTTTGGGTACGGCTGTACTATTATATATTTATATACAATTTTTTTTTAAAAATATACAGAATTCAAAATACATTTGATATATCAATTATATTATTATCATGTATTAATATAATTGAAAGAGTGTGTGCTCCAATACTTCATCATTGATCAATTTACAGAGTTTAACTGTGATTTATAAAAAACATTTATGAGGCCTAAGTATAGCTGCCATTCGAGTATATTGTCAAATCTTTGTCCTCTGACAGTGCATATCAAGTGGCACCATCATTGAATGAATACTAGAATCTGGAGCTTAATGTGCAAAGCTAAAACACACAGCTGTTCTCACAAATCATGTACAGAACTAGCATAATACAAATCTGTTGTTATAGTTCTAATTATTGTTTACTGCCTTCTCTATTTCCTATTCAATTGTTCTTGCATATTCTTAATCCTCATTATAAGTATAAACCTTCCTGTGCTATGATACCTGGTTCTTCTCTGCAGGGGTTTTGTTTTTTATTAAAAATCACTAAAAAATGTAAATAAAAAAAGGTGTTTTTTCATGCCCGGGAGTGGCCCTGCCGCTCCCTGCCCGCACCCATCGCCGCTCCCGTCACCGCTTCGGGACCCACTCCCGGTCGGTGTGGGACCGCCCCTCTACAGAGAAGAACCCAATATCGTAGATCAATGTCATAGAGGTCAAGTGCATGATGTGTCTCCTGCCCCTCTACCTTCTTTGCACACAACTGAATGTTGTACCGCACAAATACAAGGTCATTCAAGTGCTTTTGAGTCAGCTTATTTTGCTTTTTTGTGTGAATGGCCTCAAAAATACTCCAATTGCACTCACAACCAAAAGTGCTATGGGGCTGGGGCAAAATGCGAATGACAAGATTTTGAAGATTAGGTGTTGTTGCACCAAAATCTTCCCACCACAAATTTGCAAGAATACCATTTATAATTTTGTAAGGATTTTAGTAAACTTAAAATTAAAAGTAAAGTAAACAAGGAACTAAAATTAGACATCTATCATTTTTTTACCTAGTTGTGTAGTGGCTCTCCTTCGAATGCATAGAAGTGAAGAAAACAACCTCCCCTCTGCCCCCTTATAAATTCGTAGCTCATCATGTATGATGTCTCTAAGGTTCTCCTTGACAACCATCCTCTCCATACATGTGTTGAGACCATCCATAACCTCCTCATTTTCTTTGAATGAATTGGAGGAAAACAACTTAGAGTTCAAATAGTAGGTGGTAGCATGAATATGTTGGAATTGTCGATTACACCTTAGATCAATAATGCACTATATGGGTTCATAATTGTTTCTATTTGACCCATACAAATGCTGAATTGCCTCTATGGCCTTAACCATAGCCTTAAATAGATGCCCCATGGGGTTTTTATCCTCATCCACCAGCCATAAAACCCTAGCCAATGGTTTTGACATCTAAAACAAGAGAGTTTATGAAAATGAAATTAGAAAATTAAACTAAATAAAAAATAAAATAAAAATAAAATCAACAAATTAAAATATCAAAATTTTACAAAATCAACAAATTGTAACATTAATAAAAAAAAGAATTTTTGATCAAAAACTTACCTTGATTATCTCCTCCATGCCCTTGGAAAATCTATTATCAAAAAAATAGTCTTCATGATCCTCTCCGGTTTGGCCTTCCTATACTAAGGACTCTCCAATCACCTTTCACTCACAAACATGAGCTTAAGGTTGGGCAATGCGGTTGCAATACTTTGCAAGATGATAAATTTAGTGGCAAATCGTGTGACTCCTGACGGCACAAACGCCTTGCCATCAGTGTGCTCTCTCATGAGATTGAGGACCCATGTGTGGTTGTAGATGTATTTTGTGACATTCCTTGCATCTTCCTCTGCGTTTTTCACTCAACTTAGATTCCCTATGTCCTCAAGGAGGTCAAGGTAGTAGGTGGCACAAGGGCTCCAAAATATGTAGGGTGTCTCTCCTCTAGAAGTCTATTAGTTGCCACATATGCAGATGCATTGTCTGTCACTATCTAGACAATATTTTCCACTCCCACCTCCGTCACCACCCCATCCAATAAGTTGCACAAAATCTTGACATTTTTTATTTCATTGGAGGCATCAATTGACTTCAAAAAGATTAACGGTCCTCTTGAATCCACTAAAAAGTTAATGAGTGTCTTGTTCCTACCATTTCCACTTGTCAGATAAAATGTTGCAGCCCGTATTTTTCCAAATTAGTTTTTGTTTCTCTACTAGTTGATTTGTGTTTTTGATCACATCCTACAATAATGGGCCACTCAACTCATAATGGCTTGGTGCCTTGAATCCCTTACTTGCCACAATCAATGCAGTGACCAATTGCTCCTACTAAGGACTCGTAGCAACATTAAATAAAATGTTATTGTAGTACCAAAAATTGGCACATGCCAACTTCCCCTCATGTTGCAATTCCTTATTCTATGTAGTACCTTCTAATGAAGGTTGCATGCTAAGAGTGTTATGAGGAAAAAAAACTGGAGCTACAGAGCTGCCCACCCTACCTAATCCTTGTATCCATGGCCTAATGGAAGAAGTAGAGGCCCCTCTATGTCCCTTTGACCTTGTGGAACTAATACTTGCCAATGCCTTTGCCGTCCCCTTTTTCTTTGTTTTCTTCTGATCATAGACTGCAAGGAGAGCCTTTGCCTCATTCTCAACCTCTTGAGACGCTTGTGTACATGCTGCAACATCTGGCAAAGGATCCGTGAAAGGTGATACTTGAGGCGATTTATGCCTCCTCTCACATCCATCCTACAATTGTTGCAGACAACCATTCCTAGCTCTGTACTTGCTGTCCCATGTTTCCAAGCAAGGTCCCTAGGCTTGCTGCCACGTCTCCTACTTGCGGATGCCATTTTCTTTTCGAGAAAATGGAAACAAACCCTAGCAAAAGGGAATTAATAGAAAAAAGAAACAAAACCCTAGCAGCCTAGAAGTAAATAAAAAAAAAACTTTTAACTAGTTACTAAACCTTAGCAGTAAATAAAAAATAAAACAAAGAAAACAAAAATACCTAGCAGTCTTATGAGAAAATGGAAACAAACCCTAGCAAAAGGAAATAACAGAAAAATAAACAAAACCCTAGCAGCCTAGAAGTAAATTTAAAAAAAAAAACTTTTAACTAGTTACTAAACCCTAACAGTAAATCTAAAAAAATAAATTAAACAAAAAACCCTAGCAACCTAGTACAAAACATTTAGAAATGAAGGGACAAAAAAAAAAAACTGGAAATGTGTTATAAACATTTCAAAATGTTTCCATGCTTTACACAACAAGGAATTATTTCCTTTACTTAATCTGAAATAATCACCAGGCCTAAGACTGCCACCTTCCTTGAGCTGTAGATAATGTAATATGCAGTTTTGACAACACACAGACTGGAAACATACTTGCAGATTGAGGCTTCAATGAGAGTGAAGCTTGTTGCAGACAGGCCTATATCTGCTTACACAGATGAAATTTTTGAACTTTGACCTTATTTTGTGACATAGTGCAACTGCAAACTGAAACTCCCCTGCTGCTCAAAAAGCAGGCTTGGAAGCAACACAAAATGACTTTTTTTTTTCATGCAAAATCTCGTTGTAAAACTGCAGGTGAGTTTTTGACAGAAATTATGAGTTTTTGCGAGTTTTTTTAGAAAAGCTCGCCAATTACTCGGCTGTGAGTTTTTAAGCCAGTTTGACTCGAGTTTTGTGAGTAATTGACAGGTTTTCCAACTATGATTGGTATGAAAGTAAATCTCACAAGGGTGGTGTTGTGACCAAATCACACATCGCCCCATTGCAAATGGGGACCCCCTTTTTTTGAGCTCTGATGCATTGCATGAAGTTTTGGATGATGTCCTGGGTTCTTTTCCTCTGCCAATCAGACAAGAAGTCTCTCTCTTAGAGGTTTTTGCTTCATAACTGGAGGTTTCATCTAGAAATGAAGATTCTTGATTCAAATTCTATCCAAGTAGTGAACATTGAGACCCATCCTGATGTATGTTTGAGATCCTGAAAAGACTAAGTCTGATAGCCTGAAATCCTGAAAATCCTGAAAAATTGGCTAAGTTTGAAATCTGGTGAATCCTCCAAATTCTATATTCTGCATGTTAAATCCGGTGGATTCGAGACCTATCTCAAACATCCTGAAAGGTATATTGAAAAAATATTTAAAGTATAAGAAATTCAACTTATACTTAAATATATTTTTCAATATACCTTTACCCTCAAGGACCCTGAAAAAACGAAATTTTCTGAGAGGGCGCAAATTCCCCATCTAGTGCGACAAAGGCTAGAGGATCTCCGAACCTTGAATCGATTCGCCAATTTTAGAGGATCTTGAAGGCCTTAACTGGCGCGCCAAAAGGAAAACAAGAGGATTTCGAATGCATTAACCACCGCGCCAAAGCGAAAATTCTAGAGGATTTTGAAGGTGTGAACCAAAGCGAAAATTCTAGAAGATTTTCAACCCTTAACCAAAGCGAAAATTCTAGAGGATTTTGAAAGTGCCAACCAATGTGCCAAGGTGGAAGGGCAAGTTTTGAGTGTTAAAGTGCAAAAAATTTATAATATTTCTAGAGGAAACCCAAACCTTGAACCAATGCGCCCAAGGATGAGATGATTCCTTTCAAGTTTTAAGGCATACTTTCTAGAGGATTCCAAATCCTTGAAGTGATGCGCCCAAAGCAGAAATGCTTATGTTTCAAGAGACTTTCAAGAGGAATCAGCTATCCTCATCCAATGCGCTCAAGGAAGAAGGTTCATTTAGAGTTTAAAAAAAAAAACAAGAAGACCTCGAATTCTCCTCAATCCAATGCGCCCTTGTGGAACCTATTAAGGCCAAATCAAAGGGAGATTCTAAATTCATGATCTAATGCGCCAAGGCAGATTTCAAGGGGAACTCCAAAGTCTTATCCAAGGCAGATTTCAAGAGGATTCCAAACACCTCATCCATTGCGCCAACATCATGAGGATTTCCAACCTTTGATCTGCTGCGCCAAAAGGCTGATATGAGAAATTTCAAAGTAAAAGATCCTAAAACTCCAATCCAATGCGACAGCTCAAGGAAGATCAGAATTTCTGAACTAGTGCGCCATTTTGCTGTGAAGTCTAGATAAAGTTTTCATATCATTTAAGAACAAGGAACTTGTATGAAGTCAAGGAGTCACCTTTAAGGAAGTCATCTTGTAGCTGTTTCAAAGAAGTTATTCACCTTCATTCATGCTAGAGGATCTTAAAACCTCCAACCATTCTGCCACCTTGTAGAGGAGTTTGAAAACCTGATCTAATGCGCTTAGATTATAAGAGAAACTCAAAGACATCAACTGCTGCGCTAGCCTCAAGAAACATTCATAACCTTTATCTAATGCGCCAAACAAGAAGAAATCAGAAGTCTGAACCAATGCGCCAGCTTTTGGAGAGGTTATCTAATGAGAGTAAGAGGATTTAAATCTTTAAACTGCTGCGCCAGCCTTGTAGGAGGCAGTCCAAACGGGATATCATAGAGTAACTAAAATTTGATTTTGAAAGATTTTAAGAAGAATTCACTTCTTTGATCTAATGCGCTTGGAGGATGATTTAACTCAAGTTTGAAGTGATTTCTAGAGGATTCCAAACCCCTCAACCGATGCGCTAGCTCTTATAAGATTTGAAAGTTGATTCAAGGCACTTAAATCAGTGAGAAACCTGAATTATCAACTAGTGCGCCAGCTTTATAGAGCACGGTTTTGTTTAAGTAAAATATCTTTTGATCAAGAGTTAAAATCTAGATCCAATGCACTTAAGGTTGGAAAGGTTAGAAATTGATTTATAATGATTATTTTGTATTGTAAGATTAAGGATTGATATTATTTCTTCCTTTGTGTTGCAGGAGCTAAGGAGTCGTTAGAGGAGCAAATGTCTAGAACCACCTTCATGCTAGGAAAGTCATCAAGCAGCTGATCTAAGAAGTCACTTCAACTATCAACTACTTCACTTCAAGGAAACCTCATGTCATTAAGCTTCAAGTCTCCTTGGGAAGTTAGCTACTCTATCATAAGGAAGGTGTTATCATCAAGTTGGAGCATTTCATATATTCTACTTCATTCAAGATCATCATCCAGGAAGCATCATTCTAAGAGATCTACATCACTTCAAGTATTAGCTGGTTTCTTCATCAATCTACTAGATCACTTCATCAACTTCTACATCAAGCGAAGACATTCATTCAACTTCAAGTTCCATTCAACCTTTAAGTCTTTGAGAAGAGTCTTCTACTCCGATTCATGAAGCAAGCTTCATCATCTACTCTTACATGAAGGAAGTATACATCATCATCATCTACTCTATTACTCACTTTTCAAGAAGGAGCATCATCAAAGAAGATCATCATATCAACTTACCTACAAGAAGAAGAAAGAATCATGAAGTTAAATCAAGTGAAGCAACAAGTATCATACATCCAGTTTACAATTCAAAAAACAAGGCAAGATCTACAAGATGTATTCCTAAACATACAAGTTCAAGCAATCGCATTGAATACATCATTACAAGTTGATACAATTCTCAAAGTATGCTGAAGTGGCATCTATGTGGCGAGTACACATTCTTTTAAATGCATTAAATGTATCATTTAATGAAAGAAGCCAAGAGGACACCTAAGTGAAAAATGTTTTAAATGCTTTCGTCTTACCTAATCACATTGGAAAACGTGCCTTCATTGCATCTCTCTTTTGTGCTAAAAATAGAAAATTGTTGTAACTACCTCTGAGTGGCATGATCTAGACCCTTGGCTATCAAATTGATCCAAGCCATTCATTGTAATTTGGAGCACTATATAAAGGCTTTGTTGCCTCATTTATAATTCATTAGAGACTAGAGATTAGGCTAGTAGGAGTAGAATAGGAGAAACTCTCGAAATTCTCTAAGAGGTCTTGAAATTGTTGTAAATATTTCCCAAGAATAATGCAAAGACATTGGAAGTTCATTATTTGGTGTTAAGTGTTATCTAGTGGAATCACATGGTTTCTTGTACTTTGATGAAGTGGAGAGGTGTTTCAAATTAGAAATAAAGTAGATTAGAAGCTCTTTGATGTAATGTATGTTGTATTGGATATTTGATCAACTCCTAGCTCATGCTTTTAACATTCATCGCTGGTGAAGTGTTGTGTAAAGCTAGTCTGAGCCTTATAATTTGCATAAGTTCGATTGTGGCTGCTTGTTTGAGCTGCGCCATTCGATAGGTGCCTGTATAAGCCTTCATGATTTGAAAACCATTCGCGAACCTTAGGAGATTGCACCAACTCCATGTAGTTGTAGGCATCCTTGGCGAAGTGGAGTCAGGTTTACTTAGGAGTTTGTCTGTTCATACATCATCATTACTTCATTGACCTTAGATTAGCTTTCTAAACCCTTATCTTTTTTCCATTTCTTTATCATTGCAACCTTATACATACTTCATCCACACTCAAAGGAGAGATAAGCTAAATGAATGAAGAAGTCTGCGTAAGTCCCTTTGTGATTATCAGCAAGATCACATGTAATCACTGAGTTAACCCACCATAAGTCATAAGAAAAGGAACCTTGGAGTTACTTCACTGGATTGCATAGTTCAGCCTTTGAAGAGCTTTATTCAAGAGAGAGTGGGATACTCTAGTGTTTTACTCTATTGTTGACTTGTCGAAAAACAAACATCAACAGGTGGGAAAAGGGCGAGGTTTTCTATAAGAACTATTATCTAAATAATTTCTAGAAAGAAAAAAAGTAATTATATCACTGCCTATAGGTGTCCAAAAATGATTTATAATTAGTATAGAGATATTCTATAACTAATTCACCAATACAAATTTTTATCTTTCCTTTAAACATTTTGATTTTAGTTGATTTATTTGAAGTTCTCTAAATGTTTTACTTAAGAAAAGAATTAGTATGTGCTTAGAAATGAGTTGTTTTGAAATAATTGAAGATGATTGTATGCACGAATTGAAACAACAAAAGAGCCAAAAATATCAAAAAAAGAGAGCACAACACAAGAGTTTACCCTAAAGAACTCAATGTGGAGAGAAAACTCCAGAAGAGTAAGTAGTTTACATTTTCTTTCTGCAATATCTGCTGCATATTACAAGATTATTACCTTCTTGAGGCCTTCAAGGACATCAACCACCATTACAACAGTATACTAACACTTGCATTGCTTTGCAACCTGCTCAGATGCACATTTTTCGCCTGCACTCAACTCCTATGCACTAAAATCAAGAATCTGACTGAGAAAAAACTGAATTGAACCAAACTTCATATTTTGTCAATAATCCTGAGGGTGTGTTTATGCAATCACAAGAATTTTAGGTTTGAAACAAGAAGTCCAAAAGACAAGAATTGGAAGAGACATTGTTTTGAACTTGTTAACTTGCTTGTTTGTTTCTCCTTGTCAAACTACCACGTAAGGCAAAGAAAATCCACCACCTATGAGAAAAACTGCTATGGCAATTTCATAATGCACATGACACATCCACAACCATCACTTTGTAGTAACTGCCGTTCTACAATCACAACCCTGCACAAACTTCCAGTTTCACAACTGTCATCTTGCTGCAACTGCCAGATTTGTCACTAGCAAAACTGCAACTTGCTTTTCTTTGTTTTGTCAGGCACCAGCTTTAGTTATGTTTGACCCCAAGATGTCTAGATTACCTCAAAACAATCTGCAACCTCTAAAGATTCCGGTATAATTTTTATACTTTGTTCTTGCTTAAGATTCATCATTTTAAGAGTGCTAGCAAGTGTTTCAAATTACATCTTAGCCTGCTTGACTAATTCAATGAAAATAGTAGCTTTAGTTAGTTGATTTTGCTAACTTTTATGGCCCAAATTCAGATCAAACCTCTTTATTTAGGAGACTCAATGGATGAGAAAATAACTCCTCCACCCTCTCCTTTGTATACCACTTGGATTGTCTTTGCAATTTACCTTTCAACCCAATTTGCTAGCTTTACCACTCTTGACTCTTTGATGCTCCCACCTTTTTCAAAACCACATCCTCATCCATCTCTTTGAGCATTAGGAAAGTTCTTTAATAGAAGGTAACAAAAAACCTTCTTCCTTATCTAGCATGGAAGGCTCAAAGAAACGTATGTTTTCCACATTCACTTCACAATGGAATACAACTTTATACAAGGAGCCAGGTCTAATCTGAAAGCACAAGTACGTATTTGTTCAAGAATCTCAAATGCAACACACCTATTTGGTTTTTAACTTTGTTGCCTTATCTTCGACTCTTTCTCTGGTCAAGTACAACTATACCTTCTCTCAGAACTTGTGCTCAATCTTGTGATGGTCATGCCTTTCTTTGTACTTGACTTGAGACTCCTTCAATCTCTTGTGCACATGGAGATAAACATGCCTTATCTTTGTAATAAAGATCTTTGCTTTGATCTTTTCCAAATCCACATTTTCTTGCTTCCATTGCGGCTGTCCCACCATTACATCAAGAGGACTAGGAGGCAAGTGACCAAAACATATCTCAAATAAAGATCTATGAGTAGAGGAATAAATTGCCTCATTGTAAGAATGCCAGATAAATGATAAATGTTCATCCCAAGTCCTAGGATGCTCCCTATTACCCTACTATACCCCCTTAAGAGCTGCACCGATGTTCTTTTGACCACTTCAGTTCAATCATCTTTGTGGATGAAAGGAAGTATATCTCTTCAACCTTGTATCTATCTTTTACCACAATGTGGTCCAAAATTTTCCCATAAACATTGTATTGTTGCCTGAAATTATAGGGCTAGGCATAGCAAAGTGATCCCAAACATAAGTTAAAAACAAATCAGCTGCTTCATTGCCTTGAGAGTCTTTTTACATTGAATGAAAATGTACATTTTGCTAAACCGGTCTACAACAACAAACAATTGGTCATGCCATTTCTTTAATATGGGAACAAATCCTACAAAACGCATGGCAATTCTCACCCATGACCTAGAAGGAACTTTTTGTGGCATAGACAAATTTAACTTTTTGTTACTATTTTTACTTATGCTACCCAAAACACATCCTTTAATTAACTTTGCAACATCGATTTGCATGTAAGGCTCAAAGAGATGTAGGTTTGTTACATTCACAATGGAGTACATCTTCACATAAGGAGGCAGGTCTAATCTGAAAGCATTAGTGCCCATTTGTTCAAGAATTGCAAATGGACCATACCTATGTGGTTTTAACTTCTTTGCCTTACTGTTGAGTCTTTATTTGCTCAAGTACAACCATACCTTGTCATCAACTTGGAACTTGTGCTCAACCCTATGCTGGTCATGCCTTGATCTGTGCTTGGATCGAGACTTTAACATCTCTTGCTCTTGGAGGTTAATTTTCCTTATCATCCCAATGAAGATCTCTACTTAGCAGTTTTTTAAATCCATATTTTGTTGCTTCATTTGTGTCTGTCCCTACTTAGCAGTTTTTTAAATCCATATTTTGTTGCTTCATTTGTGTCTGTCCCATCACTATATCAAAAGGACTAGGAGGTAGATAACCAAAACATATCTCAAATGGAGATTCACTCGTAGAGGAATCAATTGTGCTATTGTATAAATGTTGGATATATGGCAAAATTAAGTCCCAAGTTCAAGCAATCAGGATGCTTCTTGTTATACCCACTCAATAGCTGCACCAATGTTGTATTGATTACTTTGGTTTGATCATCAATGTTCTGTTGATTACTTTGGTTTGATCATCTATTTGTGGATGAAGGGAAGTAGATCTCTTGAAACTTGTATCCATCTTCTCTCACAATATGCTGCATAATTTTCCTCTAAACCTTGTATCCTTGTCTAAAATGATAGAGCCAGACACATCAAAGTGAACCCAAACATTAGTGAAAAACAACTCAGCTGCTTCATTGCCCTTAACAGTCTTTTTACATACAAAAATGAGCTACAACAATAAACAACTAGTCATGCCCTTTGTTTGACTTGGGCAAAGCTCCTACAAAATCGGTGGAGATGCTCTCCTATGGCCTAGAAGCTAAGTTGCTAGTTTTGGTATGGGGTTGGGTACGGGTACGGTGTTCTGGTACGTCAGTACAACAAATTTTTTTCCTTGGGTACGGTACGGCTAGGTACGACTGTGTATATATATTATAATATATTATATATATAAAATATATGATATATTAATATTATATATTATATAATATAATATAATAATATATATATTAATATATTATATATAATATAATAATGTCGGATCGCCTGAGAGCGGCGAGGGTATGAGCTTGCCACCCTGGGTTCCTTGTGGGTACACCTACGACGTACCCACAGGGAACCCGGGGTGGCAGGGCTGTGCCCTCTCCACTCCCGTCATCGGACCGGGCCCTAGACCAGTTCGGTACGGGACCGCCGCCGGCTAGAGCAAAACCCGGTAACTTAGCCTAGAAGGGATCACTAGTGGCATATACAAATCCCACTTTCTGTTACTAAGTTTACTTATGCTACACAAAACATGTCTCAAATGAACTTTGCCACATCAACTTGCATTTTTGACTAATATACATATCTTTGCAAATGTGCCAACATCTTTGACACACCAAAATGCCCTGGAACTTTTGAAGTATGAGCTTTTCTCATTAGTGGAACTCTTCCTTTGTTAGGCACATCAAGCTTCCCCAACTTGTAGAACAAAGCTTTTTGGAGACATTAATCTTCCTTGGGTTCAAAATCAGCTCTTTTTCCTCATTTAAATGTTGAAATACATCCCCAAATATGTACCAAGTTATATCCTTCACCAAATGCCTCATGGATAAATGACTTGAGATATAATGATAACCAAATGAAATTGTTGCAAGAAACCTATCCATTTATAATGACATGCTTGCTACAATTTTGATCATGCTTGCATTGGAGTGGTTTATGATTTGTGTGGATGGAATTGTTCATGATCCATGTAGATAATGTTTTTTTTCCTCATTAGTGTAGTGGTTCATGATTTGTGTGGATGGAGTGGTTTATGATCCATGTAGATGATGGTTTCTTTCCTCATTAAATAGTGCTTCTATTGTTTAAACAGATGGACAAGAGTATTCAATTCCTTATCATATGTGCAATAATTCGGAATTGCTTCATGAAACAACTCAGAATGATAACAAATAGGCTTACCTCCTTGCAGTAAAATGACCTCCATTGCATGGTCACTTGTATCCAGTTCCACCTCAAATGTCAGCTTCAAATTAGGTAATGCTAGGAACAATGCATTGTTAATCTGTTTCTTTAATTTAACAAATGCATTTTGCTGATGTCTATCCAAAGCAAATGACTTACCACTTGTTAATGAATGCAAAATCCTTGCTAGTGCAGAAAAGTATCCGATGAACTTTCTCAAGTACTCAACTGCCCCTACAAAAGCCCCTGTCTCAGTCATATCACAAGGCTTGGGCCATTTGAAAATGGCTTTCATTTCTACTGGATCAATTTGCAACTCTTCATCACCAACCACATACCTCAAACAGACAAGTGATTGTTGTGTAAACTCACATTTCTTCTCATTAAGCACAACTTATTCTCCTTCAAAACTTGTTCCAAATGCATTGGATACTCATCAAAAGTCTTGTTAAAAATCAACACATCCAAGTAAACAATTACACAAGATTTATTAATAGAAGTGCATTACACAACCCAAAAGAAAGTACAAGCATCTTGCCTTGTCTTGAATGCTGTTTTCCTCCTGTCCTCTTTAATTCTTACTTGGTGATATCCAAAGCTCAAATCCAACTTTGTAAAGTATTAGAATGCGGCAATTGTTCCCACAAATTATCAATGTATGGAAGAGGGCACATATTCTTGATGGTTATTTTATTCAAAGATTTAGAAACACATTATCAATAAACCATTCTATTTAGGCACAATAACAATAGGAGAACCACATGGACAAGTGCTTAGATTGCTTACATTTTGGTCTAACAAAGACTACAATTGGCCTCTTACCTCATTTCCCTCCATGAGTGATTGTTTGTAGAAAACAATGTTGGGGAGAGGATAATCTTGTAACAGCTAGATCTCATGTTTGAGTGCTCTTTGGAGAGAGGACAATCTTGTATCAACCTCTAAACATTTGGAGCACGTTCTTGAAACTTGTTGGCGTTTCAATTCGCACCTCTGGAATGCGAGTTGGAAACGGAAAACTATGCATAGATAAACTGCTCTCCTATTGGAAGGGGGAGTTCCCTTTTTACTGATGTTCGCTGAAAAGATAAATAAATTAAATTTCGCCTATTTTCTTTTTGATTTTCAGCTGCGAGCACAAGGTTATAAAACTCTAAACGCTGCAGAAGAGGTTTTTTCCTTTTTAAAACTTCTACTACAACTAGGCTTAAACTAATGACGCTTTTAATCTCCTAAGTAAATTCAGAGCAAAGGGATTAAAAGTGGACAAGGAATGATTGTTTTAACACAAAAACTTACGTAAATTTTTTCCAGATTTACATCACAAGACTCATTGTACTTTAATGATTAAAGCTGAAATAAAAGTTACAGAAGCCACACATCTGACGACAAAACTTGATGATCTAAGATAGAATATCGGAGCAAAGGCAGGCATGAGATTTCTATTCCAACATCACAAAGTCGATACAACTCCAGGACAGCAACACTGTAGCAAAAGGCAGGTATACAACAAGCGATCAAACATTGGAAACAGATTACACAGAGTGAACAAGCACCTTCAACAACAATTTTGCAGGCTAGAACAGGCACAACAAAATATGTTATCTTCAACACCGTTCCCTTACAATGAACACAGAGTGAACAAACACTTGGAATAACAAGATTTGCAGGCTAGAATAGGCACAACAAATTTGCTATCACAAAAGTAGCTCTATTACAATGGGCAAGGCTGCCCTTATTTATACTAAATCAAAGGAGTAGGGAACTCTAAAATCTCCTTGATTTACCCTAACTAACTTGCCAACTTGCAAGCTTTATTTCTATTCTAAGACAAAGATTACAACTAACAAACGCTTTAAAACAAAGAAAGCTCCAACTAATACAAAGTGATTTCTTTCTAAATAAAGAATGGATGAGCTTAGGATGAAAGCAAATGCTTTAAAACAAAAAGCATTTGATTTAAAGCTGCTTTCTTTTGAGTCACATCCTCATCAACATTCTTGCTTTTTGGTGATGTCATCCATTGATATTTTGGGAAACAATATCTTCTAAAAAGCGAGTAACTGCATCTTTGCCAGGAACACTGATACTCTCTAGAATGATATTCTGATTCTTTAACATTTCTTCACCATTTGCAACCATCTGAAGAAATTCATGAACTTCACCCACAACCTTGTCAAACTTCACTGTCATTGCGGCAAAACGATCCATCTTGCCGGCACTAATATCATCATTAAAATTGCCGCGGACGAGAGTCTGGAACTTTGCTTGAACTTCCCTGAGATCATACAAGGTACCACTTCTTTTTCATATGAACACGGAATTTGAGAAACAAAAGATCTCACAAACTTGAGAACATTTACTACCTTTTCTTTCCATTCTGTTAACTCTGAAATTATACTATCATAAGTTTTTATTGTGAAAAGATATTGCGCTTTCCAAGTAGAAACTATCTTCTTATCTTCAGCTGAATCAACAGAATCATGTGCTATCTTCAAGTCAGAGATAATGATTTCAAACACCGGTCTGTTTTTAGCCATAGTCTGCTGCAACCCCTGAATGCCTTGACACAGATCATGAGCGTTATACTTTAATTGATAAAACTCTGAAAGTACAACTCTCCCTTTAGTCACAAATTTTTCCACCCAATTATTCATGTGCCTCCCATAGAGGACCAACTGACTGAATTGCCGCTGATTGACTGGTGATTCAAGATTTGGCGGAAGCAATAAATCAACCTGTGACATGCCATGGAAAATGTTTGAAATATACTGCCGTAGTTGCCTAACTTTAGCTTTGAGAGCTGCTTTGTCTTCTCCATCTTTCAACACCCTATCCTTCAAACTATCCGCTGCAACCTCGAAGAGATTTACATCGGTATGCCGGGTACTCCTACCAAGGTTAGCTTTGACAACCTTGAAGTCATCAACCTCAATATCATCAGCACTTCTATCTTTCGGCGGCGTTGCAGTTTCAAGGATCATTTCTCCATCCGCATTCTTTTCAATGAGAACCTGCTTCTTTAGTTTCTTGATCGACGTGTCTTGGTAGACGCTTTTAAGCTCTGTTAAATCCAACTGATATGAAGGCTTTGTCCTCTTCCTTCCCAGAATGTTTTCAAGCCAAGATGAGCCATCCTCTCTTGGAATTTCGATTCTAACTTCATCAACTCCGGATGAACCAATATGTGTATCAGAGTTACGAACTGGCGAATCTAGCTCTGAATCTATGTGGATAGGAGAAGTGCTCGGTGAAGGAGGAGAGACATGATCTGAAGGTAATGTTTCAACATGCGGTGTTGGTTCAACGGGAACTTCTGATGCAACTGTTTATTGTTCCTGCTGGACATGAGTTGGAGACTCATCCTTTTTCCTCTTTAACTTAGCCATTTTTGTTCCTTCTGGAAGAACACTCATGGCTTTAACCTTTCGTTTTGGTTTGGAAGTGGAAGGTTCTGATGGTTGTACAACTGGCGGCTCTGCTACCGGAATATCCTCCTTGCGCTTATTCTTCAAGAATATCAAATTGTTTTTAACAACTCGACTCGTTCTTTCTTCCATGGAAGTGTTCTCTTTTATTGACCAATTAACTGGTGGCAATGGTTGTTGCTCAACTTGGTCTCTGAAATACGTGGGAAGTAGAACTTCACCATTTTCTGTCAAACCCTCTACATCTTCTGATAGGATATCAGACATCTGCTGAAGAGTAAACCTGCTATAACTGCATTCTCGCACTTCAAACTCATCAGCACAATTAGCCTAGGAGTCTTCAACTGCATGCGTATGCGCACAATTTTGACCAAGATGTGATGCAAAAACACCACGAGGATCATATGAAGACCTCCTGTCGAAAAACTTAAGACCATACTTGGATGATTCATTACCAATTACCTTGGCATCTGCTCCAGATTTGCATCTGTAAATACCCATCCCCATTGGAAAATTGAAAGTTGCCTTGCGTCTGCTACGCAAAAATGTATGAACTTCATAGGCTTGCCTCAAAAACTCCATAAATGCTATTTCATCTGTAGGATATCTCGGCAACATGGCTGGCTCTCCTGAGAAGCCATATACTCTGATGTAGGAAAAAGTGGGAAACTGGATAAACCAATCAGCCCATTCTGTCATTGCCATTTTAGCATCTGCTGAAAACCGTATATGCAACTCATTATCCATATCTTGCACTGCATGCATCAGGAATGCATCATTTACTCGTTTGTAATGTCTCTCAGCCTAAGAAAATTCTAACTGCGGGAAATGGTGATATACATGTTGAATACCCAGAGTTCCAACAGCATTCAAACCTCTGAATTGACCCTGAAAAGCCATCAAATACACAAGGTATGACATCATGTGGAATTCATGGGCCCTTTGAAAATCAAGTATTTGTTGGTGGAGACTATCACTGATGAGTGCCGACTAGTCATAGAATTTGGTTCCATCAACAATCTGGGACATGATGTAAAACATCCAAGGTTGGAACTTGTTAGCATCTGCTTGACCTGTGATTCGGCTCAGCAGAGTAATCATTATTGCATGTTCCTCCTTGAACTCTCTATGTCCAACATTCTTTGGCATAACATTCTGCTTTTCTTTCAACCACCTCTGAGCAATCTTTTTCCGGTACTTTTCTTTATCATTGTTCCAAACCCTCTTGCATTCTTCAATTGAAACAGTTAAATTTTCCCTCCAAACTAGTATTGAAAAACACTTCTCAATGTCATTCGGCCTCAGACTACAGAGCACACGTCCATCTCTTGTGACCGAATTGTAATGCGTCATACAAGCAATTACGAACTCAATACTTTGCACTGTGATGGGAAAGGATGCTACTGCAAGCAAACCAGAGTGTCCTAGATTCTTGATAGCATTATTCCCTGCATCCTCCAAAGAATGTAAATTGATCACTGGAAGTACTTTATGCAAGTCTATCTCAAAAGTTCTCAGGTAATCGTGAACCAACGCCGTCTTGGGCTTGATTTGTGTTGAAGAGTATTGCGTACTGAAAGATTTGAAAATTGACTATGAACACGCCTGTCGGAAAAATCTTGGACAAAAGGCTGAAAATTACTTGCTGATTTTTACAAAAAAACAGAGTGTGAGCAAAAAAACTGGCACATGGTTTTTGTAGACAATTTTGTTTTGAAGCAACCCAAATCGTTGGATTTTGAAAAAGTGAAGACTTTCCCAAAAAAATAGATTCCCGAAAAAAAGCAAAATTCCCAATCTTCAAGAGGATGAAATTCTGGATGGACCCATCTTGACGAAAACTAAAAAAGCTTCGATCCAATTTCTGAAAAACAATCCCCTAGAAAAAAGGACCTTGAAAAAGCGTGCCTCCCTGCTTCCTCAACTTGAAACTATGAAGAACGCTGAAAAAGCACTTCGTTTGAGCCTTAGAATCTTCTTTGAAAAAAAAATAAAAATCCTTCCTCTGGATGCAACCTGCAAAAGATAATGAAATAAAGAAGCCAAATGCTTGTCTTTATAGATCTTTAAGGCGAAAAAGCAGCTTTCTTTGTGAAAGAATAAAACTTGGATCTCATCCATGAAGAAAGCAACTTTTAAAGCACAAATCCAAGTGGATGTCTTCGAATAGGAAGAATCCCTATTTTGTAGCTGCCTATGGCTTCATGTGTAAGATGACGAAAAATATCTTCTTTTGATGATGTCATCGAACACGCGAGGTTACAAAAGTGTTAGCCAATTTTACTTCGTTTTCGACACTTTTGCACTCGTTCTGACTCCAGTATGGCCTGTCTCTGACTTCAACAAGATGGCAAAATGTCACTGTTGACTGGAAAAGCTGACTGATCCTCGCATTTTGGAGACCTATCAACTGTGATTCTATTCCTGACGTCCAACAGACGATCTGATGTTGTTCAACTGCGAATTTGACTTCCGGAAACTATCACCGGGCGAAGTTCTGGAAACGACTGTCAAAAAACACTATAAAACATGGAAAAATTCTAACTCTGGAAAAGTTGGGCGCCCCTAGCCTCCAGGGGCACTTGGTTTTTCATGCCTTAAACCATTTTTTTGAAAATTTCAACTTCTCGATTCCCGCGCGCGTTCCGGTGACTGATGACCCCTGTTTGGCTGTCAATTTCTGTCTACTGAGACAAAACTAAGTCTGATAATCTGGCAAATCGGCAGGCCTGATAAAAACTGAGCTGACTGTACTCTCTGTTTGCCTCGAGAAATGTGCCAAACTGACCTATTGTGAACCGGACCGGGCTGACGGAGGAAGATTTTCGTTTTCCGTGCCAACTCAAAAATAAACTAAGTCTGGTGGATTTGGGCGCCCCTAGCCTCTAGGGGCGCCTGACTTTCAGTGCCTTAGAAAATTTTTGGTATTTTTCAATTTTCATGCTATTTCTCGATTTCCGTGCCAACAAATCCTCGTTTTCGGTTGTCTGGATGACTGCTGAGGCAAGACGGGGAATGATTTGAGTAGCCTGAACACATCTGTGATGAAATCCCATCTTTTACCGACGTTTGACTGAGTTTGACCACCTGGAAACAAGCTGACAGAGGCATTTTTGACGTTTCTCGAAAAACGCGTAAAAAATCTAAGGCATGAGAAGTTGGGCGCCCCTGGCCTCCAGGGGCGCCTGGAATCCAATGCCTTAGCCAAATTCTTGATTTTCAACTTTCGTTTGCAATTTACTCCGTTTTGCGTGTTGATAGCTGCTTCCTGATGTCGATTTCGACGATTTCGTCAGTCAACTGCCACTGGATAGTGAATGAACTGGATAGTCTGGGTACTTCTGACGTGATTTCCAGCTTTTCGGAGCCTGATGACCAAAATGACTGCTTTTACGCTCACTGGAACTGACCGACGGAGACACTTCTCGCATTTTCTTGAAAAACGTGAAAAAAATCTAACACTGGTGCAACTGGGCGCCCCTAGCCTCCAGGGGCGCCTGGATTCTCCAGACTTAGTCAAATTTATGATTTTCAACTTTCGTTCACTCCGGATTGACCCTGCTCCGTTTTGCGTTCTTCATCAAATTGACGACTGTTCGTCGGTTCTGCGTCGTTGGAACAGCGTTGAAAACGAGCTTTGGCAGATGAACTTCCTCCATTGATGACTTCAGAGCTCATGCTTCGCCTTTTGAAAAAGCAAAAATGACCCAGTAGAGAAAACTTGACCTTTTGCAGATTTCGTCTGGACCACACTGATCGTGAAGCAAAATCAACCAATTAGAATCAGGCACGACACTTAAATTGGAGATTCTATTTTTAAAAACTTTTGCCAGCATCCGTATCTCAAGAAACCCAGAAAACCTAATTTGACGTCTATTTTTAGAAATTTTGCTTTTTTGACATTTTGACGAAAATTTTTCTAGACTTACTCAAAATGCCTTAATGAAGCAAAAATTTTGATTGGGTACAACAAAACTCTCTAGAAGAATCATTAGCAACTAAACTTCAATAAGCATGAGTTTGTGAAACAACCCCTTTATTTTGAGGATTTTTGGTTGGATGAAATGAAATGAAAATATAGCCAAGCAAGTTCCAAACAAAAATATAATAGCTAAGGCCAAAAAACTTGACTAGAGTTTGTAGCTTTGTTGGAGCTGGTCAAAGCCTCTGCAATTTAATTTCTCACTACTCAAGCATTGCAGCCCCTTTGTTTATATTTGCAACCAGTTTAATCATGCATGCTCATCATGTATATGCTTGCATCAATCTGTAAAGAGTTGCTGACTGTAGGCAGCATAAGGGGTACTTGGGTGCATTGAATATATAGTTGAGCACTAAGTGCAATATGTCTGATAAGGTTGTTAGCATATTGAAAAGGTATCATCAAAGGTTGCAACTTTTGATGATAATCTTACACCTATATATAGAACTCATTCCAGGTTAGGAATTCATCAAGCTATAACAAGATATATTGTTTTGAAGCTATTCATAACTATTATTTACATTCATAGCAGATTTGTGTATATCAGTGCTTGCTATCATATTTCTGTTTTCCCTGCAGTCATACTATGAGTGTACTTCCCTAAAATGTTGTAAAGAACACTTTAGACCCTATGCATGTTTACATTGGTGAACCTGATGTGGCAGCATAAGGCAATTGTATGTCATTATTCATGAACAGCAATTTTGATTGTCAAGGCAGTGAGTATACACCTAAGAACAGATGAACAACCAAGCAAAAGGTAAGGGATGTCAGAAGGTCAGGACAGTTGTGGAGAAAAAAACATTCTACTGATACTGATGTATCAGAAACAGAAGTTGATTCTTTATCTGTATAGATTAGACAAGTAGAAGTACCATATACTTAACCAGAGGTTAAGGAAGAAGTGTCATGAACAGCCAAGAAAGGTTCGTGGCTGATTGTCTACACGTGCTAGAGTAAGAAACAACATTCACTAGAACCAGTTAATTGCCCAGAAAAATGAAAAACTGTAGCACTGCCACTAAATGAAGGACCACCAATGAGGAAGAAAATGGAATCAATGCCAACTCTGATGTCCAAGCCTGCTAAGCTTGGTGGTGAATCCAACCAAGACCCTACAACCCATTGCTTAAACTGGGAAATGGTATTGGGAAGCCAATGGTTTAACTGAAGGTAAGGTAAAATTAGAGTATTTCTCTGGCACATTGCAACGCTATACAATTAAGTGTTTCAATGAAGTAAAAACAAAGGATACAAATCTGTCACCGAAAGTTAAAATTATTTTTACCAGTGAATTTTTAAAATGGCATATTGATGCTCAAATTCTGATGGAATTCACTAGTATAAAACAAGGAAAAAAATTAATCTATTAAAGGCTACACTAGGAGAATGTTGAATTTTATACACTTGCTGGATAACTAGATTGGGAATAACTTGAAACAAAAAATCTTTGCAAACAATTTAATGAATGTCTCCGGAGAGAGTCTAAGGGTAGTGCCAACATCAAAATACCAAGATACATATCAGTGAATGTCAGATGGTGAGCAACGATTTTTTACACTGAAGAAAAGAAAATGAAGATGAACATGAGTCCAAATTAGAAGAAATCTTTAAATTGTTAAATAAGAAAGATGACGAGAGTACAATTCAAAAAATGGGAATTTGGTGTTTGAAATGTAAAATTGAAGGACACAAAGAAGAAGAATGTCCTGTTAAATACTGTGGAATCTGCAATGTAAGGTCTCACAATATAAGTGACTGCCCATTTAATCCTTAAAGTAATAATGCTGATAAGCAATGCATTATGGTGCAACAAACACCATTGAGTGATGTTATAGAAACCGGAGAAATCAACGATCCCCAAGTAGATATGTGATGCAATGGTGAAAAATGTAATAAGTGGGGTAACAAATATGTTGAAAAGTGTAGAAATGTTATACTTTGCTGATGAATTGCCAAATACAACAGCACAAGTCTCCAAATTATGCTCTGAATGTTGTTCAATTGGGGGGAGTGATTGCTTTTAATATTTCATTTTCTAGGATGGTATTGGATACTCAGAAAAAGCTCTACCAGTTGGAATCCAAAAAATTGGTTTGTTGAGAGTTTGCTCCTAATTACATGAGCCAAATGAAGGTGGGGGTTCCCTTGATTACATGAGGAAGTTTACAATAGAGCCATGATCCTCAAAAGCAAGTGGTCTTGGGTTCTTGGTGAATCCAACAAAAAAAGATCCCACAACAATTTAAATGCTAACAAATAATATGATGTGAACGTTCAAAGAGCAAAGAGGACAACATGAAAATCAAGAAAAAAAAAACCAGGTGTAACAATTGTAAAAGGGAAACTGTTTTTATTTTTTTGTTTCTGCAGGATTTGTAAATTTTTGGGGCACACTCTGAAGAGTTGCATGTTTAAATTGAAGATAAGATAAGATGCCCAAGTTTTTGATTTACTCATAGGGAAAAATGCCAAAAGGAGCTACAGGGACAACTGTATGAATCCCAAACAAAGGGGTAACATACAACAGAATTAGCAAGGTGGTGTAAATAGGAAAAATGAAAGAAAGAAAAAACTATGTTACATTCTACAAATGGCCAAAGTAGGCCAATTGGATTAAATATTTAAAACATATAATGGGCTACAATAAATGACAACTAGAATAAGAGAATCCTAGTGTATGAAAGTAACTAAACACAAAAGCAAGAAGAAAGAAACAAACCAAGAGAAGGTAAATTGAAAGTGGTTAAAACCTCTAAACCACGACATCTAAGTACAGTTATCCAAGTGAGGGAAGGATCTCCCAATGAAACAATGAAGCATGGAGCTGAGGAAGATAAAAAAATTGTGACCAAGAGTGAAAGCATTGTTGTAGTATATATGCGGCAAGGCTTGGGTTATAAGAACCGACAACATCATCGACCATTCTAAAATTGCCAATGCAAGACCTAATAATGTCCAACCTTGAATGGTGAGGGCTAATGGGGCCTCAATGAGGTTTTTGGCTAGACAATCCTAGGAGGAAGCAAGGTACTCTCGTTAGAATCTCTCCTAACACCCAAGGGTGAGGAAACCGCGATAGCAAAGGAGAAAATGTTAACATGCACTTGCCCCTGCAATCTTAATATGAAGAAAAAAAATTGTGACCAAGAGTGAAAAATATGTTCCTTACATATATGCAGCAAGGCTTGGGCCAGAAGAATCAACATCATCATCGACCATTCTAAAATTGCCAATGCATAACTTGATAATGTCCAATCTTGAATGACTAGGGCTAATGGGGCCATGATGAGGTTTTTGGCTAGACAATCCTAGGAGGAAGCAAGGTACTCTTCCTAGTACTTCTCCTAACACCAAGGGCAAGGAAACTATGGTGGCAAAAAAGAAAATGTTAACATGCACTTGCCCCTACAACCCTAATTGTAGGCCAAAGGGTTAGAAGCATAGTTCCATGGAGTCTTGGAATGGGAGGATGGGTCTTGGGGACAGGGGGACCAAGGTCCTTGATTTGGGGACAGCAGGGGGACAATGGTGTGAATATATATAGTACTCGAAAAATTAGTTATAAATTTTTTAATAAGGAATAACAAATGAAACTTTGAAACATTAAACATGTTGCATTGAACAATGAAAATGCCGAATATGGAATATCAATATGTTACATTCAAAATGATTATTACATTCAAAAATCAAATACAATTAGCCAATGGCCCAATGCTTCTAATCATCCCCAAAGTACATGCCAAACTCCTCATCACTCGAACTGTTGGACTCCTTGAGGTCAAGCTCCCCCAAATCAATGCCAACCAACCTTGTCCATGCCACATAGTCAACTTGCGTTGGCTCCTTTAGTTCTACATCCCATCGAGCTGCTAGACTCTCCTTGTACGTGTGTTGTAGTCAGTGAGATGTAAGACACTATATACAACTACAAGCTTCTTTGCCCTCTTAGAGGTAAGCATGTTCCTCTTAGTAGAGTGGATGAAGCTATAAGTAGACTGGTTCCTCTCAACAACAAAAGAACTAGAAACCTGGGACAACAAATGAATGGCTAGTGTGGTTGTCAAAGAACGAGGCCCATGCATAGTCCACCATAGAATTGGGTTCTCCTGTGCCGTAGTCTCCCTATCTATCTTGGCCTCTTCTAGATATCCCCTAAGAGCAGCAAATTTTGTCCACCTAGTACGATTCATGGTGGCATCCTCATATATTGTACATCTTTTGATTAGCCTTCGTGAATGCCGCCTTCACTTCAACATCCTCCAGAGGGTAACTCTACCTGGCCTTTACATATGCCACTTCGGGCTCAATGTATAGGTAGCCATGTGCAAGGGAGTGTTGAGCGTCTTCCACCTCTACTGAATGATTGGTTGAATATGTTCATGATAGAACTGCAATGTGTAGTCTTTCTCTTGTACAACAACCATCATTTGGCTAAGCATGCTTTCAATGCACCCATACACCTCTAGAAGGATAGGTGCATTAGAGTTCACATATTTGATGACTGTGAAGGCTAGAGCAATGATAGAGACAATGTATTTCACATCAGCCCAAAAAATGTCACTCTTCACCACCTAATTCATTCTCTTCCCCTGCTCTAACTTAGAACCGGGCTGCCGATTCCACTCTACTATCATGACCATTACTTGTAATGCCTCTTGCAACTCAAGCATCCTCTCCAAGAGAATAATTTATGATGCATATCTAGTCTCCACAGGTTTTAAAAATTCCTTGTTGGAGAAGGTCCTAAATAGTGCATGTGAAGTGTGGTGGTTGCAGATAATCATTTACACATCTCTAGCATCATTAATGACTTTTTTGATCCAACCAATTTTTCCCATGTCCTTGAGTGCATTATTTATGGGATGCACATAACAAGG
Organism: Cunninghamia lanceolata; assembly: GCA_027924645.1. Classification (NCBI taxonomy): domain Eukaryota; kingdom Viridiplantae; phylum Streptophyta; class Pinopsida; order Cupressales; family Cupressaceae; genus Cunninghamia; species Cunninghamia lanceolata. The sequence continues at coordinate 9,932,041 of BSBN01000209.1, forward strand.
AGTTATCCAAATATGTTTGTAGGCTGCCTCAATCAACTTCCCTGCAACTTTGCACACATAGGCCACATCTGTCACTATATACACCACATTCTTTGGCCCAACCTCCTAAATTGTATCTCTTAAAGATTTGGAACTGATAATCAACATCCTTGCGGTGCTCTAAACAATCAACAATCCTAAGGAAGTAAGGGCCCTCTCTACATGTGACCATGATGTTGATGAGTGGATGATGCCTAATGTCTGTCCACCCATTCATGACTATGTTGCATCCACTAGTGACCTAGGTAGCCTTCATTTTCTCCATTAAAATAGTAATCTTGGAATATTTCTTATCCAGAATTGTTGTCCATAATTTTCTCTGCCTTGGCACATATGAAGATTCTGCTCTTATTATCTTTGCCACGACCTCCCTATAATAAGGAGAGCGAGCCACATGGAAGGGAATGCCATTGGCAAAGAAGAATTTGCCAATGGCATCATCTGCTTCATCCTTACGTTGGACATTGAATAACTTTGCCACCATGTTTGGAACATCACTAGTCACTCTACGTTTACTCTTAGGCTTTGCTGTCCCTGAACTAGATGGAAAAACAGGAAATCATGGCTATTGGAAAGAACTAGTATTAGTAGAAGTGGGAACCGTTGGCATAGTAGTAGCTGTACCTATGTTTTCTTCAGCACAACCCCACAATTTATTTATTTCAGCCTTTTGTTTGAGTGACAAGGCACCACATACCTTAGTGCCTTTGCTTGGGATGTTAAGGAGGTGTGCATTAACTCTAGTAATGCTGCTTTGAAATTCAGTTTGACAAAGATGACACTTCCACAATCTAGTGCCCCCTGATACCCTAGGCTTTGCTTATAGCTTGGTTGGAAATTGCCTTAAAGGGGACTTCTTATCAAAGGGGCCCTTGGCAAATTCTTCTAATAACTTGGAAGAAAAACTAAATTTGCTCTCCCAATAGAATTAGTTGCCTCTCCCCCCACACATCTGTACATGGAGTCTCAGATTGAACCCCCATAGGTTCTCATTGACCCTCTATATCTCATGTTGTGAGAAGTAGAATTCATAGTGCATTGCAAGAAATGAAACTTATGGTTTAAATTTTAAACCATACATATGTCATAATGCAAGGCCTCAAGGCACAAGGATTTTCATTTTGTTTTTCTTACTTTAGGTCACATGAAGCACAGAAGCAGAGGATAGACAAAAATTATCAAACAAGGTTTTCACTCCTGTTTTTCTTACTTGAGGTCACATGAAGCGTAGAAGCAGAGGGTAAACAAAAGACAAAATCCTAATTTGATTAGTATTAAGTTTAATCAGCTATTTTAAATTTATGCAAATTTGCAAATAAACATTAAAAATAATTTAAAAACCTAAAATACTGCCGTTATAAAAGTAAAGTTAAAACTTAAATCCCAAATGCTGTTTTTAGGGTTGTCTAACTGCTGTTTTTAGTGAAAACAATAGTTCAACAACCCTAAAAACAACGTTTTATAACCGTATATGAACAATATATTCAATATTGCATAATCTAAATTGGAAAAAAAAGTCATGATCATTGATTTCAGATTTAGGAATGAGCATTTAAAATAAAATATCATATATGCAAATCCCAAAGTATGAAGGGCCAAGGATTACTTCAAAGGCTTGAAGACTTATTGATTGTGTTGAAACTTGAATGGTTGATTGATGAAGACTTGGCACTTGCTCTTCCTCTTGCAGCCTTGCTCACTCTTGCACCTTGCTGTTGCAACTTGCAGCCTTGTTCAATGCTTTGATAAATTGATAGTGATTTAGAGTGAAGGTGGAATCTATATTTATAAATTTTTTTAAGTGCTTAGTGTGGGGGTGCAGCCTATAAACCATTAGGGTTAGGGTTAGTGACCCAAATTTCCAAAAACATGCTTGATTTTATTAAAAATTATTTTTCAAGGGTTTGATGTTGGGGGACGTGTGACTGTCTTGTGTACTTTCAAGAGACTTATGGAAGTTTCTTGAATGCTTAGGTGACATCTTGACGTCTCCATTAGGGGGAATGCTTTGGAAACGTCCCTCTATGAGGGAGACATCCTCTACTTGTTGGTGATAGTGGGGGTACATCCCCTTGGTGTCCTTATGTTTTGAGGACATTCCTGTCTTAGAAACTCCAGGTTTTTGGGGGGGCGCGCCCTCGTGCAACACTGATTGGAAGGCTCTTGACACTAACAATGTAGCTACATGTAGCCTAAAATACAATATTTTGTAAAAAGTAGGTCAATGATTCAATGAAAAAATGTTTAGTGAAACCATTTTGCGCATGACTGTTCCAATTGTCAAAACGACAATTCCATGTTTTGTTCCAATGTAATTTTATTCCATATAGAAGAAACCATGGTTGTCACTTAAGCAAAGAGTATACCTTAATTCCTCATCCCTTTTGCCGATGTTTATATCCCAAGCAATTGCTCCAATCGGATCAAAGCTCTTTCCAACAACTATTTAAGGTCTTTTCATTCCAACAACCAAAACTCTTTCGGATAGTTGATTAAGGTCTTCTCTTTCCAACAACCAGAACTCTTTCCAATAGTTGTTTAAGGTTTTTTCTTTCTAACAGCAAGAGCTCTTGACAAATGGGAAGTACAAAAAAAGCCTAGAAAATCTATATTGCTCACCAGCCTGCATATCTATTATATTCTCTTCACCTCGAATGTAGGAGAACTACTGTCAACTGCTAACTGATGATAGCCATTTTTTTGGTAAAGAGCAGAATAGATGTTTGCACAGTTGGTTTAGCCATATAGATCTCTGGTTATACCTACTCTACTGAGGGCTCTACTATCTATAGGGGCCCATTATAGAGCAGGATAGAAGTAAATGCTTCATGTTGATTCACCATCTTGATGTTGATGCTAAAGAGGAAAAACAGTGCTATAGGGAGAAGGCTGCCAACCTTAGAGAAGAGAGGGAAGGTAGTGTTGATGCTAGATTGAGAAGGCCAATTGCAGTGAATCACCTATCTCTATTGCTCCTATTGTTTGCGAACCAAGAGAGCATTCTTTTGGTTAGGGAAGGAAGTTTGGATTGGTTGGCTACCAAGGGAGGGGGAGGAGCAAGGGAATCAACTGCATGCTATCTACAAGTTACCTGATGTTCTAGGCAACATTTCTTCCCCCCACCCAAAATTGAAAGTAGTGGATGAGGATTGGATGTTTGACTGTATAACTAGAAGGTGAGTGAGGACCAACTATTGTTGTCTGCATTTGCACATTTTTTGAATAACATTGATTGATGTGTTTGTAGACAAAGGTTACCATGCAAATATATTGCATGTGGGCACATGATAATAGCTAGGCAAGTGCACATTATGGGTACCAACCTTCTAACTATAGGAAGCTTATTAGTCTAGAATTGTGCCATCAAGTTTCTTAATGGCACACAAGAGGAATATTGGAAAATAAAAATTTATCACGAAATTTGTAATTTTCTACTTGCTTAGATGAACTTATAATACCTTGTCTAGGGAAACAATGGCTAAGGACTGCCAAGGTGACACATGTTGTACCCATACAAAATTTTTTGTATGATGACAAATTTTCAAGCTAAAACCCCGTGCTTCTGTCAAAGCCAAGAGTTGCATTTCAAACTTTGTCTTGTTGGTCTATGTTGCTTTTGTCATCTTTTTTTGTCTTAATGTAGGTGGAATGGAAATAACTTTTAGATGCTTTTAGAAAGGCGAAGAATGAAGATCAATCAAAGAAGAAATGATGGAAAGTTCACCAAGGCAAAGAATGGAGGTTAATCAAAGACAATGTAATGTCCCCTTCCCAAGTCAGCACATGTTCTTCGGGCTAGTCTACTACTCGGGTTCCCGTAGATTAGTGAGTGTGGTTGGGGGACCCACGGTGACGTGGCTTAACCTAGCTCAGAGTCTCAGACAACATTTTGGAGTGATGAGATGGATTTCTCGTGGCGGGGAGTTGCCAGTTGGCCTTTTCCAGGGTGAGTTTGGGCCGTTTGGCCAAACTTACTATTTATAGTAGTGGCACGGGACTCCGAGCGAGTCGGTGCAACGGTTAGGGAAACTTGTTGACATTTCATAGGCCAGCTCAGTGGTACTACGGAGGCCAGATGAGACCGTTTGAATTGATATTTTAATAATCAACATTGTTAAGTTAAATTAAATATATAACTTAACATGCTTATTATTATATAATGACTTTATAATATAATGGTACTTTATGATATATTTAAAGTTGATAAAGTCACCTTGTTTTGGGCGCCCAAGCATGAGGAATAAAAAGAAAAGTTAAAATATTAATATTTCCCAAAAGAGGTGTTGGGCGAAAAGGAAGAAACATAAAAGAGAAAAAGGCACTTCATTTGCATTATTCACTTTGGCAAAAATTATCTAAGTCTGAGCTTTGTTTTGAGTAAGGGTTTCGAACCAGCTGCATTGGAGACGAAAACCTCCATTGTTGAGAGCATCTGCAGGGTTGAAAGACACTCTCAGGATGTTTATTGGCATGGCTTCATCTAGGGGTCACCATTGAGCTTCATTGAAGTCATCGAGCATTGTCGCGGAAGGTTTTACAAGGAGATATCTTCAGTTTTCCGACACTATAATTTCAAGGGGTTAATGAAGATCATACTACAATGTTTGGACTGCATTTTTGGAGGGTTTTGACTTGTTTTTGAGCCCACAACCTGGCCGTACCAGGCTGTGAGTACTTTGGATCTGTTTGGTGGCAGATTTCTCATTGTTTTCTCTTCCTATCTAGGTGCATGAGGGCTGCAACTAATATCAGTTCATTATCAGTGAATAGAAGGCAGTTTTGAAGGAGTTTGAGGGAGTTTGATGCATCAAATACACTGCTGCCATAGCCGTACCAGACCAGCAGGGACATGGGTTCCTTAGAGACCCCTTTTTATCTTCATTTTGTCACCATTGGAGGCGCCAGCATTTGGAGGAGGAGCTGTTCTGTGCATTGATGTATTTACAGTCCATGTATATTGGAATATCTATGGATTTTGAAGCTCCCAGCACTCTGTAATAAGTTTTTTCAGACATGTACTTTCATTGCAGCCAATGGGTATGCAAGATTCCTATTGATAAACTCTTTCTTCCATATGGGTATTGCATTTAGTTGATATTTATTACATTTCCATCATATTTTGCCATCTGGGTATTCCTATTTCTTTGTATTATTAAATATATGTACATGCATGTGTCTATGTCAAAAATGCAAAAAACCAAAAATGCATCAGGTACCAACTAAACATCAGAAAACACAAAGGGGGTGGGATATTACAGACAAAGTGAATTTCAAAGTCAAAATGCAATCCCAATGTTGGGTGTACACCTATTGAGGGGACGCACCCTAACAAAAGAAAGATAGATATTGTCAGAGAAATTTCTAAAGAAAGAGGTTAGAGGCACATCTCTGTATAGGAGACAAAGTTTCAAAGAACAAGGTCAAAATCCCTTTGTCAGGGGCACACTTCTTAATACAACTTCAAACCTCTAGGTCTGGAATCTCAATATCAGGTTCTCACTCATGTGAATAAGAATCAAGTGTTTGAGTTAAAGTAAAAAATGCTTAATGAGGTGCACACCTCAATAAAGGAAACTCTATTTCCAATTCAAAAGGCAAAATTGCATTGTCAGGTGTGTACTTGACAAAAGGAAAATGAACACCAAAGTTATAAAAAATGTATTGTCAGGTGCACACCTGACGATACATTTTTAAGAACACTCAAGGTTGGTTTTGAAATCACATATACAAGGGCGCACCTGTATGAAGGAAATAGGTTTTCAAATCAGATTCACAAATTACATTGTGAGGTGCACGCCTCAATAAGGGGTTTTGTTTCAAAAATTAGAAAGTTGCGAAGGCTAATGTATAGGTGCGCCTCTTATTGAAGAAAACAGGTTCAAAACTTCAAAGTCTCAAAGTTCATGCATACAAGTGCATGCCTAAATAGGGGAAATCAAAGTCATTTTTTGCCTTGTTAGGCATGAGCCTATACAAAGGCGAATTTGAGTTTCAAGTCAAGCAGGAATTCCTTATATGAGGTGTGCACCTCAATAAGGGGATTTTGTTTCCAAAACTTCAAACATATTGCATGTGTTGAGGGGTGCACCTAATAAAGGAAATTTCATTTTCAAATCTCAAAATGCTGTTCATGTTGTTAGGCGTGCACTTCATCAAAGGCTTTTGTTTTCAAAATTCAAAATGACTTTTTCCATACACAGGGGTGTGCTAGTATGAAGACAGATTTGTCGAAAGTCAGAATCAGAATTAGAGTGTATAGGCATGCGCTGATCATAGGGAATTGACAAGTTATAAAAAAACAGGCATATATAGTGTTAAGGGGCACACCTATGATTAGAGGCAGACAAACTTAAGTTTGAAAAGGTAAAAATCACTTATTCATAGGCACCTAAGAGGCCAACTAGCATTGCTTGTTAAGGGTGTGTCTATTAATAAGAGGAAGTGTCCATTTATACTGTTGTGACTTTTCAAACCCAAGCAAAATCTGCTAAGTATAGTTGCCCACTAGATGAGAGAATAACAGGTTGCTACAACACAACAGGAAATCCTAACAGCAGAACACAAAATCGAAACAGCAGGATGCCAAATACAGCAGAATGCAAAAATAACTATTATCACATCAGTAGGATTTTGGTGAGCAGCGACTTTCATCAGCAGAAGAGCAGAGTTTATCATCTTTTTAGTAGGGTTTTTGGTATCAAACCTCATTGTTTTAATGGTGATTTTTAACTTCACCCTTGCAGATCAGTAATTTCAGCATGCTTTATTAACTTTCGGCAACAAAATCCCTCATTTCAATGGGTTTAGTTACCTTTTTGCAGAGGTTGCAAAATTTCAGTATAAAATTCAGATTTTCATGACATCCTGGCTTTCAGATATGAACATGTTAAATCCATCATTGAGTGATTCCTTTCAGATTTTTGTTAGGGTTTTTTATGCTTGTTAGCAAGAGTTTTTCATTTCAGCTGTGATCATCAAAGGCTTTGGACTTCAGCAGGTTCATCAAAATTCAGTCACCATAATCATTCATGTTGTCTAGTATTCATTTAAACTTTAAAGCAAGTGTTCAAACATGCCAGCAAATTATTAAAACAGAGTATTCAGAGTTGTGCGTTTCATATTAAAGGTTTGATATGAGATCAATAGAAAAGAAGTTTTCAGATTCAAGCATCCAAGTGGATTGCAGAGTCTTGGACATCTTCAGAGGGTTTGCCATGCTCAGGGAAAAAAGCTTCATCATCATTTGGAGCTGCTGTCTAGATTTTCTTTTTTTAGCCTGAGCTATGTATAGCTGGTGCTATTTTTAGCCGTCATCGTTTTCAAGGAGAAGAACATATTTTGAGAAGTCTATTTTTTTGTTGTCTCTAATTTTAGCCCGATGTGCTTTTGGGGAGTCACCTACTTTTAGAAGTCTATTTTTTATTTTTTTGTCATGCAAGAGATGAGAGTCCTAGTGTTAGTTTATAGCAATTTTTATCAGCAATCTCATTGAAGAGTACCTGATTTCAAATTTAGAATTAGTGGATAGAATCTTGTAATAAAGCTTGCATTGCATGGAAGTAGTCTATGGTTAGGATAAAAGTTGTAGTTCGTTTTGTTATCATTTTCGTGCAATCTCTTGTAAACCTTATAAATAAGTGCTATTTGCACTTAAATTTCTAATGGTAATTTTCATGCCTACTTGTTGCTGACATTGCTAATAGCTATTTATTATTGTTAATTTAGAATTCATTATTCATTCAATAGAATTTTGTAATGCCTATCTTGTTTCTAAATTGATATTGAGATGTTTTATATTGTTTGTTATGTGTGATAAGGTAGATCAAATTACTTCAGTGAGTTTGCAAGCATTGATTGCAGGTTCGCTCAAAGCTGGAGATTGTGGCTTTGTATTGATTCCTTAACTTAATTTATCAAGGTGTTCATGTCCTTAAGTTTAAACCCGTTCAATCCTTATGTGTACTTGCACTGCTCAGTCTCTGCTTTTAGCCAAACAACATAGGTGCGTAGTAGTTGTAGGGTTTTCTTTAAGTCAAAAAGAATAAAAAATCTTTTGCCTTGAGTTGAAGTGCATGTCAACTTTTTGCCCAAAGTGAATCCAAAAAGACACCTTTAGTTTTATTCAGCATAGCATGAACCACCCCAGAAAACATTGTAGAAATTGTAAATAACAAATACATATTGTTTAGATTAGGTTAGTTTTTGTTTATAGGGAGCTTCCCCTTCTAATTCAAAGAGCGGTTCTACTACACATTTGTTCCATTTTGTGTTGCACTGAAAGTTGCACATTAAAATGCTAACAATACACAGTGGGAAGAATAATTATTGATTGTAGAATGCATAGGCTTTTGTAGCTAGAGGAGTCAACTAATGATCCATTTGGTAGCAACTCTTAGCTATTCTATAGTCTTCACATCTTGGTGCGTAATAGAGACCTGCACCAAGCATTGTGCTAATATTTTTTGTAGTTCATCATGTTTTCCCTTGTGTATATTTTGAACAAATTAGTAATGAAGTCTTGGAACAATTTCCCTGACCTCACCATAAGGGCCGGAGGAGTATTTTGTATGATGATGATGTTTGTGTTCAATGAAACGCCTTACAAAGGACATCCCCATTGAAGATAGATGGTTTGCATAAGCATCAAAGAACAACTTGATAAATTTAAAAAGTTAAATGTGGAAGCATTAGTTTCATTTTTTTCATTAGCATTTACCATATAGTGTTTTAGCTTGTATTATGAGTTTTGCTCACATTCTTCAATTTTTTTAAATAGTATATTCAACCTTTGTTGTTTTTAATTTTATGTTGTGGTTTTTGCTTTGAATTCCAGAAGTTAAAATGTCTGCTACCTGTTTTTCTTATGTGGCAGATTCATTCAACGCAGCTTGGGTGGGCCCACCACAGCGGAATATGAAAAGCTGCAAGCTGAGAAAGAAGAGCTGCAATCGAAGTATGAAGAATTACTTTTAACACATGAAGAGACTTGTGCACAGGTCCTGTTCTTATAACTTATTGGTTCTGGTTGGCTGGAATTGCTCAATTTTAAAGATGCCAGTTTAAACCATAGTTATGAGACTCAAAGAGTACTTGCTGAGTCAGCCTCTGCGAGTCTGCAGCCGCGGCTCACAGATTTGTCCGAGTCTGACAACTGAGTTGAGCTTCAGCAGACTTGCAATTGTGCCAAGAAACACAAAAAACAATACAAAAGAAAAAAAAAGATTTAAATTGCTGAGTTTTGGCTTAGTTTTTTTGGAGATAGTCAAAAAACAGTTTGCCGAGTTTTTGCAGAGTCCGAGTCTCAACACTATGCTTTAAACAACACTGTTCCAAACAATTTTTTTTTGAATGCACTGTCCTTACTTTTTCATCACTAGTTCAGACAATATGTGAATCTGTTGACTCTGTAGTAGTTATCTTTCAAAGATTAATCCATGCTAATGATACTGAAGCACACCACTTCGTCCACCATGTACCTGGTCCTTCATTTGCACTAGAATATTGGAGTGACTAAAATAGAAATTTTTTACTATTGCAAATCACCAGAGCAACCTTCTCCTTGTAGGACTTCTGGAAACCAGCGTAGATGTGGACCAATCCAGAGGTCTTCAGTCACATTCTTGGAGACAGTCATCTTGAAAGGATTCCTTGCTATGCTGCAATTGGATCTTGGCTCATAGAAATCTTGTGAGGGCGTATCCGTCGGTTTCTGTAACTGGGGTTTTTAAAACAGGAAAACATATTGCTATAAGATGATAAGCGTGCTTTGACTATGGAGATTTTCACTTTGATCATCCATAACATTTTTGCATATGTTATAATGGGCACCAATAAGAACACACGCAAATAAAATGGTTAAAAAACCAGAAACAATTCTTGAGGGCGGCTGAAGCACCTCACTGGGGCTCAGGCAGCATGGAGGACATTTGGTAATGAAACTCTGACCACAGACAATCATCAAAACACATTAGAATCATCAACAGGTATTATTTGTAGCTTCTTTGAAGTCTAGAATGTTAAACTAGATGTATTACAACCAAAACTGGGGACAAGGTTTAGCAAATCTTAAAAACATCTTTTCAAAATAAGTAAAGGAATTTATAACTTCTGTTATCCTAAAGAAGTTCGGCAAACTAAGCTATGAGCTAACTTTTATTTGTGAAGCCAGTACCTGCTGTGTTGCAGGCACATGCTTGAGATATTTGTATTCTCTGCAATTAAACTTATCTTTATGGTAGAAATATAGCTCTTCAACAAGTCGTTTGTATCTTTGCAATGAATCAAATCATGTTACAGTATTTGGCATAGTTTGATCTCACAAAAAGACTAAAAGCAAACTTAATCAAATTGAAACCTTTCAAAAATTTGCAATTTGATCTCCAAAGTTCAAACCTCTTCCATTATACTTGCCCATGTGCAATGGCATGGTTAGCATGTGATTTGATCTCCAAAGTAAGTCTTCATCCATTTGCAGAGTGGAACAATGAAGAGGAAGTTCTTTCTTTTCCAAGGTTTGTTCAAATGTTAGAGTTGGCTATGATTGGAGCCACCCAGGATCTAGGACTTCATGAAAGCACAAGAGAGATCAAATGAAAGAATAATGCTATTCTATCAATGAATGCAAAAGATTGATTGTTGTTACAATGTACATGATATGCCTTACTTATAAAGGCAAGGTGAGAGCTAGAAAGGTGGAGTGGAAAGTGGAGATATTCCTACAACATGTGCCAATTAGAGGATGATAGCTAATTGCACATGTGGAGGATAAGACAACTCACTCCAACTATCAACAACTCAACACACAACTAGACACAACTAGACATCTAGAAGACTCACTAAGTCAACTTAATATGTGTGAATTATGTTTGATGTGCGAATATTATTTAACTAATAAATAGTTAAATAAGATGAATCATCCACACTAGGGTAAACCAGTTAGGTAATAACCCTATTCACACCAACATCAAATACTTTCAAAGGGAAAGCAAAGGCCAAGGGGAGGGGGGTGCAAGGGGGCAATTTGACCCAAGAAATTCGACCCTGTATGAGAGGAGGCTGTATGACCTTGAGTGTATAGGCAAAGAAATGAGAAGATGATGCAAAGAATGACACTAATGAGAAAGATGTAGAGAGGACCACATAAAACACAAACACCCAACCACTTATAGCAACTCTCCATGACACCTTGAAGCTTCCCACATTTAGTTGGTCTGGAAATGTGGATCCATTTAGTTATTCCAATACCTGTCAAAACTGTTACTACTTTGGAATAGTTGGCATTTTTACATGTTCTATACATAGATATTGTCTCTACCATTGCAGTCTTTCTTCTTTATGCCCTACATTTCTATCATAACATTCAGGATGTCTCATTTTCTTTACATACTACGCTTGCATTAGACAGTCTATTTGTTTACTGTGCATTGCCATTCTAATACAAGCCGTCCAATCAATTTGTTACACATGCAAATCCATGAAGGCTCAAGTCCATTTGAAAGGGTCTTTGTTTTTACACCAGCTAACCTTAGCATTGAAATGTCCCGTTTTTTTGAGTGATCACCCATCATGTGCCAGCTAGTCTATCTTGTTTCCGTAGGCTAGGTCGAGGAAGCTAGGAAACACTTTGAGAGGTATTGGAGCGAATCATTTGATGACATGGAGATAAACAAAATAGACGTTATTGCGCTCTTGGTGGATAATCTAATTCAAATCTTTAATTTGAATTAGAGCGCCTAAGTGGAGTTTGAGCTGGGTCGGCCCTCTTGAAGGGAAAAGTGCATTCAAAAAAATAATATTATTCTTCCTAGGTCGGCCTGAATTGAAGGAAGCATAACATGTATTTATATGAGGTCGAATAGTGGCATCTGGAGCATCATTCAATCAGCTTTTTGGGAGTTCATCTCTTAGCAAGATCTTGGGACGAAAACCTCAAGCATCTTAGAGGAGTTGGACGAAAACCTAGCTCTTCTTGGGAGGATTCCATGAAGGGAATTCATTTGCACTTCATCATTCTTGGAGCAGAATTGCAGATCAGATTTGAAGATCAATTTGAAGGACTTTGCTATCATTATTTTGCATTGTTTTTGGTATGTACAACCTTAGGGTTTAGGGCAGATTTGAGCTGGGCTTGTTTGTCTTGTTGCCCATGCTTTTGGATGTAATTGAAGACTTGTTCAGTTCTGATTTTTATAGCAGCAGACCTCTAAATTATATTTCAGACATTTGTGGTTGCCATTTGAAGTTGTTCAATTGCATATTGTGTGGTAGAATTCAAATATAATATTGGAAATGTTGTTGGCAATGATATTGTGGTGATTTGGCATATCTTATGGAGGTTATATGCAATTGTTTTTAAGTCTGATTTTTAGAGCAGAAGTTAGGGTTAGAGCAGAAAACTAAAAAGAGCAGAAAACTAGGGCAGAAGTTAGGGTTAGAACAGAAAATTAGAGCAGAATTCAGAAAATTCGTTTGAAAGTCTGTGAATCCAAATTTGCTCATAATATCCCCACTTGGGATATTACAAGCATTTTACTGAACCCATTGATCTTTTCTCCATTTTTCAAATTCATTACAAAGTTTTTTTTCCTTTTTCTTGGTTCAATGCCTTGGGACAACTTGCCTTCAATAAGAAACTACTGATATTCTTGTATCAAGATGGAAAGACAGCTATATTAAAAACTAGACATTTGAGAAGTAATCTGGTATTGAATTGTGCAGTTTAAATTTTTGAAAATGAGAAAAGGGGAGTTTTGTCTCGTTGATATTCCTGTTCAGAATGTAGCACTGGTAACAAAATGGATAAGCATCACTCTCTGATGGAATGCAATTAGGCAGATTATGATTAAACAGAATCAAATTTATTAAACATGGTATTGTGAATGTTAATAATGCAACTGACTGTTATGTTTGAAGGCTCATACCTTCTGAAATGATATGGGAATCTTGTCATATTAGCCAGAGAATATCTAGGACCTAAGAAGCTGCTTTGTTTGGTACTTCAAAACTTCTGATTGTCCTTTGGGATCAAACTCAGATTGGAAAGTAAATCTTTGAAAAAAGGGATTTGTTAGTTGGTGTGATTTGTGGAATGTAGACAAGGATTACTGGTCTTTCTCAAGAGATATTTCTAGGTGTTTAGCTTTAAAAATACAAATTCTCTTATGTAGAGATAGTCATTACTGACCCTGGGGATAGATTCAATGCTATATTTGTGGAAATGAAACAATGTTTCATAGTTGTTGATCTATGGGATAGATTCAATGTCATCTTTGTAGAAATGAGACATTTTTGAGTAATGTGTTTTTTATCAGTTTAATTAGTTGGGGTATCTATAGGGGCCCCTGCCCGAGAAAATAAAGACTCCGTTACATAAAATGAAGACTAACACAACATATTAGCCAACTTTTTTTAATGCGATCTTAAAATCATTTGTGAAGAGGCTTTCTTTTTCGATACTGCTTTCCTGTTGGTTACTACAGCCCAACCACTTTTCTTAGGAGATGCATTCACTAGATCAACATCCTCATCCCCCTCAACAGAAGAAAAACCCTCTACCGATGAAGCAGAAAGACAAACCTTATGTGCAGAACCTAGATCATTTGAAGACTCTAGTAGAACAATCTCTTGCAGTACAAAATTATCAACTGCTTGGCAATTCTTCTTCTTATCCATGGGCTTCACAGAATCTGCTTTCAAAGCTCACTCAGGAGGCAAAGGCATGTTTTATGTCAGCAAATCCGACCTACTGGGGGAGGGAACAGGAACATCTACTAGGGAACTATTCACAATATGATGATGCATCTCGACATTTTGCCACCATGACACCTTGCCAAAAGAATTTCTTTTTCTCCTTAGACATGAAACAAATAGATGATCAAGACCAAAACAATTTATACACCTAAAGGGCAGCCTTTCATTATCAAGATGCTGCTTCCAAATGCTGTTGCCTACTTTCAGCCATATTCCCATTGGCAAGCCTAGAGACAAATCCATTTCTACCAAACTATGCGCAAAAGTCATGTGAGAAAGTCTCAGAGTTTTAGAAGAGATTGATACAAATTTTTCTAAGGAGTTTCCAATGCTTTCTAGAGAAGAAGAAAGCCAAAAATGCAAAGGAAGATTTGCATCCTCACCTATACCAGCAAAACCTTAAAATTTTTTGTTGATGGATTAAAATCTGGGAACTAGGGTTTGTGATGTAGGAGCATCCTTGGGTGTCGAGACAATCTTGCATCACCCAAAAAGATTTGCTTTTGGTTTGTTTTAGTTCATTTGTTTGTTTGTTGGTTTTTTGTTGTCAAACAGTTGCAAAGGAAGCCATTGCATTTCACCGCAGTTTGGAATATAGCTTCGCGGTTTTGAGAACATGTTGTAAAGTGAGAAATGGACGTCTTATCAATATTTGAGGAGAATTGGATTGACAGAAGAGTGTTATTTGATTTGTGAACACCTACTGAGCTGACAATTTTGCATAGTTGTAACTTTTCCCATTTGTGCCGGATTATGTGGAGTTTGTGCCAACAAAGGAGTATATGAGAAGGTTTATTGGATCCCTAAGGATGTATCTTGTGCACCACACATAAATTCCCCACCTTTGTTACTATATGGATTTAGAAGTTTGTTCACATTGGCTAACTACATGTTTCATGTGGCCTAGAGCTTTGCGTCACCTTGTAGCTGACAGATCATTTTTGAGGTTTGGGATCGCTATATTAACAAGGCTTGTGATGGATTGAAGGATCATCGGAGGTAGAAAGGAGAGAATATGGCAAATTGAGAATAAGGATGTTGAAGAGAGGATTGGGTAAGAGTGAGGAGGTGAAGTTTGAGAGAGTGGGCACGAGGATCTAAGATGGAGTTCAAGATTGAGAATGAAGATGTTGGTAAAATGGCATGTAGGAATGTAATAGGTTTATTTTGAGTAGTTTAATTCTATGTTAGTAATCAAACGACTGCGGCTTGGAATAGGAAGCCCATTGCAACGAATTTTGAGTAGTTTATTTTCAAGTTAGTAATCAAACGACTATGACTTGGCATGGAAGGAGCCCATTGCGGCAAATTGTAATCATTCAAGTTTGAGAATTCAATATAGTTGTGTTGCTATTCTGTGAAATTCTGTTGCGTTATTGTATTGAGTGTTTTGGTTGCATGGTTGGACAATCCTTCATTGGATCCTCCATCCATGACTGCATTAAGTGGTATGAGAGCAAAGGTTTAGGATCTTGAGGGTTGGACAGAGCGGAGAAGGAAATTTGTTGATTGAACTGAGGCATCTTGCGAAGGTCTTGTAGATAGATCGCCGAGTGTGAGGCAGTCACAAGGGTTTGTGAGTAGATTGCCAAAACTTGAGGCAACCCATAAGAAACTTGCAAGCAGAGTGCCAGTTGTGATGCATCTTACAGGGTGATTGTGGACAAACTGCCGATCCAAGGTAGTTTGCATTAGATCCAAGATGCTGCCAAAGAGAGGGCGATGTATTGTTAATGTTGCTAGAAGGATGGAAGAGATGTATGAGATGCTAAAAGCTATGTAGAACTGAATGGATGCCTTTAAACAAGACCTGTAAAAGGAACCCTAACCCTAAGATTGAGGAGAGTGATGAAGAGAAAGAGGTAAATTCTGTTGAAAGCGAAGGAGACAAGGAAGAAATGATGCTAAGAGCCATATCAGGTATTGTTAAGAGGATTATAGTAGATATTCCTAATCTCTTTGGTAATTTGAATCTTGAGGAGTTGATAGATTGGATAACTGATTTAGAAGAGCACTTTGAGTATGAGGATATTGCTGATCCAAATAGAGTGAAATTTGCTACGACTAAATTGAAAGGTCATATTGCCATTTGGTGGAAGGAGGTTCAGTTGGAGAGGAATAGGAAGGGTAAGCCAAGCATTGGAAAGTGGGATTGGATGGTAGAGAAGCTAAAGTCCAAGTTCATTCGGGCAAATTATCAGTTGGAGTTGTTGAAGGAATTCCTCAATTTCTGGTAGAAAAACATGACTGTGAAGGAATACACCGAAGAGTACTACAAGTTGACAATTCAGTCCAGACATCATGAAGAAGGAGCTAAGAAAGTGGCAAAATACATCAATGGTTTGAGGGAATCCATCCAAGAGGAGTTGGGTATGTGGAATATCCAAACAATAGAAGAAGCTTACTGGTTGGCACTCATTGCAAAAAGAAAACTAAATCGGAGGTTGGAAGAGAGGTAGAACTGACAGAAGGAGAAGGAAGGGAGATGTGGAAATAGAGGAGCACACCCAAGGGGTCAAGGGAGAGGTAACTTGTACCACAATGGAGGAAGGAGCCACAATACCCACTATAGAGAAGATGGTGAATCTCACCGCAATGAGCAAAGAGATGATAGTAGTACCCACCGTAGAGGCAAACATGTTGGTAAAAGCTACCGCAAGGATGAGGAAGGCAACAATGCATACCGCATAGAACCTCAACAAGGTAGAGGAGGATATAATTACACATACCATAGGGATTCTCATCAGGGTAGAGGAGGATATGAAAGGAATGAGAGATCTTTAATAGGAAACTATTTTAAGTGTGGGGAAGAAGGGTGTAAGCATTTGAGTGTCGAGGAAAGAGGGGAGAAGGTAGTGCATGGATTGCTTTCATGGATGAGAGGTCACCTAGCTTGGAGAGGGCCCAAAACATGGAGAATCACTTGTCTTGAGGAGAGCATTGAGATGCGACAACGGGAGAGAATCGGCACAAAGAAAATGCATGTTTAGGACAAGATGCAAGGCAAGAGATAAGTGTTGCAATGTTGTTGTGGTTAGTGGCAATATAGACAATTTGGTATCTAAAGAAATGATTGACAAACTAGGACTAAGAAGATTGAAGCATTTGCACCCATATAGGATTGGTTTTGTAGTAGGGAGATAAAATACATGTGGAGGAACAATGTTTGGCGAGGTTCAAGATAGGAGCGTACTATGATGAGATGTTGTGTGACATTGCACCAATGGATGTACCATTTGTTGTTAGGAAGAACTTAGCAGTTTGATAGAAGTGTTGTGCATGATGGGAGAGCTAACACATACACAATTTGGAAGGGTGGTAAGAAACTTCGGTTGATGCCGCTGAATGAGACTGATGAGTAGTTTTGTAATAGTGTTAGAGTTTGCATTAGGGATGAGCATTATGCATTGATTCAGAGGATGTGTGGCATTGCAAGCTTGCCAAACAGTACGCAAGTACAAGGAGATACCGTAAAAGATGGAATGTGCGAGTAGAGGTCACCAAAGGGAAGTCGTCCAGAGGATAGGACAGATGAGGGATGGGATGAGGAGGTGTATTGAGAAACATGCTGTAGTGGAAGGCACAACAGAAGGGTATGCGACATCCAAGAAGGTGGATGACAGATGTGAGGGATTGGTTGATGAAGATAGAAAAGGCAAGAGGATGTAGCACAGAAGATGATTGGTGGAACAGAGTACTGTTGTGTGGTTACACAACACGCCCTATTTTGACTTGACAAAACAGGGACCCAACTTTTTGCTTGGTTTTGCTTGTGTTTTCTGCTTGCTGGCGGTCTGGTAAAAGTAAGACAATGCAGATGATCCTGCATAAAGAGGACTGGGTAAGTCATCATGATGAGGTCAGTTTTTTCAAAGTTAATATTTCATGACAATAACCTCATGGGTAGATAGAGCACAGAATTTCATGCAGGTTTGCCTTTTGGATCATCCTAATATTCCTTAGAGAACAAAAGTTATGGTGAGTCAAACTCCTGGTCAAACCTGATATTCTGAGGGGAGGATCATATTTCTTAACATCAGTCATATTACAAAAGAATCACCCCGATCTAAAATTATCACCCGATAAAATCATTTGCTCCGAACATCCGGACGTCAACTGTATGTGATAGCGATATCTACCTGACACACATGTATTTTGCGAGGGTCATATTCCTAAATATCACCTGACATTTAAATATCACCCCGATATTTGAATATCGGCCTGTCGCAAAATATCACCCCGAACCAATATCCTGACGACGTCATCCAAACTCGGTGAACGAAGAAATAAACATGATGATGACGTCACCATTCTTTTTACCTCGCGGAGGTATATTTCCAAACATGACCCTTCTTACATAACATGATGGTGACGTCATAGTGCGACAACGATGAACCAAGTCTTTATCCTGTTGACGTCACCCTGATATTCCGAGAGAGAAATCATTTTAGTCCAGAGGGTGATATTATAAACATCACCAGACATTCCGAACATCCCCTGATCGTTTGAACATCGCTCGATATTTTCAACCCAACCCGATGTTTCGACATGGGTCTTTCCACTTAAAACGGATGATCATATTATACCAAGGGGGTCATATTCTCAATATCACCCGATATTCAGAATATCACCCGATCTTCAGAGATCACCCCGCGCCTTGCCGCCATAACATTAAATGCACGCAGATGTGGTAGGTGATTCCCGCCGATTACGAACCCGATACATACACCTGGCGAGATCTGGAAGTTTCGTACAAAAAGATCAGCTGTTTCAATCAATTTGCCCTAATTTGCCCTAAGGAGGAGGTTAAAAGTGAATTTACAGAATCATTTTACACTTACCTTGCGATAAAACGAGTTTTTACAGAGCAGAGTTTGCAAATCCTCATAAGGCTACCTGCGGACGCATAGAGCTTGCACTAGAACGGGATACGTGAGCATTGCGGGTATTTGATTTCCTTTCACACAGTTATCAGCATAATTGAGAGGATAAACACATCAGGTAAGTAATTGAAATCCTCTCGCTGTCGTGTTCTGCATATCCAGGTATCATGGTGTTTTCTGGTTCGAAGTTCTAAATTATGCATATCAGGATAAACGAATATTGAAAGAGTAATAGTATGCATGATGAATAATGAAGATATGACGTATATGCATGCTGGAAAGATATCAATTGTAAGACCAATTTTGTTAATTGCAGGCATCCATGGCGGATAAGTGGTTGGCTAAGTCAGAGGCAGAATTTCTAAAACCCATGTTTGCTCAACCCGAGAGTGTCCAGTTCAAATATGGAGCCATCACAGACACGCACCAAGGAAATACAGATCTGGCTACATGGTCAGCCAAGATGAGTGATGAAAAGAATAATAGCACCTTGCTGGATGCAGTCTCTACATCTGGAATGTGGAATGCAGCTGGTTTCCCTTATTCCATGGAAACTCCTGAGCTGGTCATTGAATGTGCAAGAAATTATAACCCACAGACAAGGAAGGTAGAGAAGCATGGCAGAGTATATGCAGATCTGTCTATCAAAGGTCTTGCTGCTACATTCAGTTTACCATTAGGCAAGAAGGTTGCCAATATAGATTTGAAGAAGTCGGAAGCAGAATATGAGAATAACAAGAAGTCTGCTAGGAAGAAAATGTACCAATGGAGGGCGAAGAACAGTCCTTATCCTGCAGCAGCTAAGTTTCCAGTACACTTATATAAATTTGACTTTGATGATGAATACCAATACATGATAGCATTGCTCAGCAGAGTGACAGGTCAACCTAATGCTGGAAGTTTTAAGGACTGGATGTATGCAGTCATCCTGATGTGTCTTTACACAGATAGTAAGCCAATGTGGGCTAAGATGATAAGTGATGCTCTAGATGAGCAGCTAATGAATCTAGGAGGTCTAGATTGTTCCTTCTACATGACCTCATACATAGTTTATTCAGTACATTTGATGCATTGATTACAGATGGGAAAATTGGTGGCACAATAAATGATGCACATATATGGGATCATCATCCCCAGCTGCAAAGAGTAAATTACCTCCAAGATTATAAATTAGTGAATGATGCATTCTCTATGCATCTGGTAAGAACAATGGAGGAGGACCGAACTAAAAGACTGAGCATGGAGGCTCAGGAAGTCATATACAGGCATGGAGCCTGGTTTATTCAATTTGCAACTTTCTCTTACATTAGAGTTGAAGGTTTTGAGGAGGAGCCTTTCATGCTCCCAAGATACCCTACAGATGCAGTTGTCTTAACGGAGTTTTTAAGACAAATCTCCACAATACAGAATGCTTACAAAGCTAACAACAAGCTTCCACCAGTATTGTTTCCAGTCACAATGGGCTGGTATATGTGCCCAGATTCTGAGAATATTAAAAAGGCCATAGCTGGTCTAACTATGATGAATTTCCAGCCATTTCCATTAAAAAGATCATATGATCCATATGGGAGGATGCAGAAGATCATGGGGAAGCCCATCCATCGAAGACATCTTGAGGACTTCTGGGCAGATTGTGAAGATGAAGCTGAGGCCAGAAGAAGAAGATACCAAAGGCTTACACTCAGCCAGATCAAGACCTTTGATTGCATGTCCATCCCGGTACAATTGAAGAAAGATGATGGAGCGGTAATGGCTGATGAATATGAGGAGAAAAAGGTATATAATGATACCATCTCAGCACCGGATCTCACCATATAGGAGGACATTGCAGCTGACCCAAGCATGGGTCGATAACCAGATAAACATACTGAAGAAAAGGGGTATTGCCATCACGGTGGATAATAAGAAGAAAAGACAGCAAGTTTCTGAAGATGAATATGATGATTTCTGCAATGAGAAGAGGAAGTCTAAAGGAGAGAGAGCGCCACCTCCTGAGAAAAGCAAGAGAGCCCCAAGAGGTAAAAAGGTTGATGCTGAGCCTAAAGGGGTGATAATTGAGAGAGTCATAATAACAGCTGAGGGTGCACCAGCATCAGAGCAAGCATCAGCATCATTTGCACCGCCTCCTAAAGATAAGCAAAAGGCCAAGAATATCCAGAGGCCGGCTGTTGAAACTGTGGAAACATATGAGGAAGGTCAGGCATCACAAGCACAAATTGAAGAGGATGTCCACCTTGATGAAGAGCCTGCAGAAGAAGACCTACTGCCCCTCATCAGAAAAAGAAAAGCACCTCAGGTGATGGCTTCCACACCTAAGAAACCAAGAACTTCAATGAGAGGTGAAATAAAACAAACCCCTATAATGTTAAAAGGGGCAGGTGGAGAAGTATTCACTAAAGAATTGCAGCATAATGTTCCACTTCCCACCATTGTAAAGTTTAAAACTGAACAAGTAGAAGAACAAAGGAAAGAAGCCTCTAAGACAGTTCAAAGTGGTCTAGTCTCATTAGACGAGACAGTTGACCTATCTGATAATGAGGTAGTGAAGGATGTAACTGCACAAAAATGGAAACCCTTGCTGCTAGCACCCAGAGAACTCCACAGGGGACCCCATCAGTCCAGGCAATATTAGGAGAGATGAAGCAAATAGAGTCAGAAAGAGAAAAGAGCCCGGAAAACATTGCACAACAAATAGGGCTGGATGCCTTAGTTTCTCAGGTCACAAGTCCTGCAGTTATAGATTTGACATATGTAGAGGATGTAAATCCTAAGGATATGGCAGATGCACCTGAGAAAGCAGAAGATAAGGGTGAGCAACAACAAAAAGAAGTACCTGTTGAACCCAAGATAATTGAAGTCCAAGACAAGGGAGGGGAAGAAAAGGATACATCAGTTGATCCTGCCCTAAAAGTACAGGAGGTAATTACTACAGCTGTGGAACAGATTGCAGCTTCAGATCAGGTCAGTATACCTAAGGTAGATACAGTAACATCCACGGATGCTAATATGCCTCATGATGAGGAAATCACCAAAGTGGATGAGATACCCATGGAGGAAGTAAAAGATCAAGATCATGATCAACATGCAGATGATCAGCAGGATCACCCTCCAGAAAAGGAAATTCCTCAACAGGAGGATATACCCAAAGATCACCCTCATGAGGAGCATCATGAGGAAGAGATAAGAAATCACCCTCCCCATCGAACATGATGGTGGATACCGGAGATCGGGGTGATCATCATGATGATGATGGAGACCAACAGTCGAAGGATCAAATTCCTCAGTGGCTCGAGAAAGAAATTGGCGCAGAATTAGGTATAGAGGCACAAGAATTTGATGTGTCCACATTGTTTTCTGAAACCTTAATAAAGCCTAAGAGGAAGGCTAGAATAACTTCTGCAATAAGGAGAGATCCTGTCACGGGTAGGACCGCTCAGGTGGCCATTCCTACAGCAGATAGAGAAAAAGGCAAGATCACTCTGGATGAATTCCAGATTAGTACAATAGATTTGGGATTTGCCAATGAGGATCAGGAAGGCCAAGAAGGTAAAGATATAATTGATTCATTGACCCAGAGGGTGAAAAGAGAGAAAGAGAAAAATAAATAGCACAAGGAGCACATTGCTCAGTTACATACTTACATAAAAGGGTTAATTAACCTTGAGGATACATCAAGTGATCATGCAGTCCCATTGACTGCTATTTCTCAAGATGAGGTAAATAAACTGGATCTCATGAAACATGAGTCATCCATAATGAGAAAGTGGATGTTATCCACATTTGATGAAGCAGAGGAAGTGGTAAAAGCCTCCTTGAAGAGGTGGAATTCTTTGGGTACCTCCAGGAAAAAGGTAGATAAATTGCAGATGGAGATCGGAAGGAGGTCGTTCCAATTGGAGAAAGTCCTGAGCGCCTTGTGTGAAATAAAGAGGATTGATCCTCTGGTTTTAATAAAGAATCAGGTACTGAATAATAATATAGCCCTATTGATTGATATATGGTATAAAGACATCAGGTTTGAGTGTGATGTGCTTAAAAGATGCAACAGTAAACTAAGAGATATCAGCATGAAGCTGCATGATATGATGTCGTTTGAGGCTGAAATTTTGGAAACATTAGAAGGAAAGGCAGAAGGCAAAATTGAGAATCAAGATGAAGAGTTTGCCATTAAAGCTCTACATAGCAATTTTCAGCAGGTAGCTGATGATCCTCTAAACTACCTGATAGAGGAAACCATGGATAAGATCATGAGGATCAGGGTCAGGATGGAGAATTATAACGAGACATCCAACAGCAGGAGAAGTAAGTTAGAGAATCTCCGAGGCAAATATCAAATGCACAAGCACGCCATCATCAAAGCAAGAACTCAAGATGGCGGGGAGATAGAGAAGATAGTACAGTCATATGACAATATCCGAACATCCATGCAGGTCCATGTACAAGGAGAAGCTCATCAGGATGATGAAGATTTTGAAAGCGATGATCCTGATGCTCCTGATGACGGAGATGAAGCACTTGAAGGATAAAGAACCTGATGAAGATGCATCATAAAAGAGATTTAAGCATTAGGTACTTAAGAAATATGAGTTACCTAGATGGTTGCCAGCTGGCAACCTGTGCCACGTGGAAAGAATTGACTTGGTCAATGAATGTGAACCGTAGATCGTAATAGATAAATCTGGATCATAGATCAATTGTAACGGCTCCTTCACTTTATTCTATAAAAGGTGTAGGGATGCCTTATTTTAAACATTCGAAACTTAATTGAAATCTGTTTGCTGAAGTATTCAGGGCTCATTTCAAAGTTGTTGTATACATATATGTTCTTGCATACCTAATGAATGAGAAGACTCTTTTGATTACAATCCATCATAAATCTTGAGTAATCAGTGTATGAATTCTTGATACATGCTGTGATTTGCTGCATCCTTTGGAGTGCATATCTACTTACATGTGTTGTTTTCATACCTTTTCCTTTGAAGTTAGCATCGACTGTATCTAGCTGTGGAATGTCCTGGTGAACATATGGTTTGATTTCTTCTCTTCATGACTGTATCTGATGTATATGTGGCTCAATAGCTGAAGGTTCAACATTAATTTGAAGTATTTCTTTCAATTTCAGAACATTTCATCATCATAATTGCAAATAATTGGCAATCTTAAGCAAACAATACAAATATGCAGACATTCCGTAGATAACAAAACATATTTAGCATATTTGAGGTTAAAGCATGTCAAAATGACAAATATCATGCAAGGATTTAAAGATAGACATAATATTTGAAGCATATCCTGTGTAGAATAACTCTCTGTGCAGCATCATTACATGAAACATTATCTTACTGATGAGATCTATGTAAGGCCCCAAAATGGAAACAGCAACACACATCAACCTCTGAGTAACGTCAGAAGATTAAGACCTAATCACCGGAGACTTGAGATCATGAATTCTCTGAATCCATTGTATCTTCCAAGATGAATAAGGGTTAATGTGTACTTTTATTCTATGCTTGTTTATGACTAACATCATGATCAACAAGTACCACAACCCCCAAAGAGGAAATTCGAAGGAATTTCGGGCAATGAAGATGAAGGAAGCAAGCATGATAGATCACTTAAGGTGTATTTGAAAATATGGAAAGAACAGGTCGAAGAGGTCAATGGTTGGAGTTGCCAAGCAGGGGTAGACTGTCTTGGAAAATGAGGGACTCATTTTTTTTAATCAACCTCAGCTGTCTGATGTAGGAGCATCCCTAGGTGTTAGACAATCTTGCATCACTCAAAAATAGTTGCTTTTTGTTTGTTTCAATTCAGTTGCTTGTTTGCTGGTTTTTGGTTGTCAGATAGTTGCAGAGGAAGCCACCACATTTCACTGCAATTTGGAATATGGATTCGTGGTTTTGAGAACATGTTGTAAAGTGAGAAATGGATGTCTTATCAATATTTGAGGAGAATTGGATTGACAGAAGAGTGTTATTTGATTTGTGAACACTTACCAGGTTGATAGTTTTGCACAATTGTAACTTTTCCCACATCCGCCAAATTATTTGGAGTTTGTGCCAACAAAGGAGTATATGAGAAGGTTTATTGGATCCCTGAGGATGTATGTTGTGCACTCTGCACAAAAATTCTCCACCGTTGTCACTGTATGGATTTAGAAGTTTGTTAACACTGGCCGACTACACATTCATGTGGTCTAGAGCTTTGCACCACCTTGTAGCCAACGTGGATCATCTTTGAGGTTTGGGATTGCTATATAAACAAGGCTTGTGATGGATTGAAGGATCATCAAAGGGAGAAAGGAGAGAATATGGCTAATTGAGAATAAGGATGTTGAAGAGAGGATTGGGTAAGAGTGAGGAGGTGAAGTTTGAGAGAGTGAGCATGAGGATCTGAGATGGAGTTCGAGATTAGAAATGAAGATGTTCGTAAAGGGCATGTAGGAATGTAATAGGTTTATTTTTAGTAGTTTAATTCTATGTTAGTAATCAAATGGCTGCGGCCTGGTATGTAGGAAGCCCATTGTGGTGAATTTTGAGTAGTTTATTTTCAAGTTAGTAATCAAACGACTATGGCTTGGCATATAAGGAGCCCATTGTGGCAAATTGTTATCATTCAAGTATGAGAATTCAATATAGTTGTGTTGTTCTGCGAAATTCTGTTGTGTTATTGTATTGAGTGTTTTAGCTGCATGATTGGACAATTGTTCATTGGATCCTTTGTCCATGACTGCATTATTTTGACAAAGAGAGTGGTACTCCCCCAAGCCCACAAACCTTTAGCAAGAATACCATCTCTGTCTACCTCAGATTCAAACACAATAATGTAAAGCCTTGAGCATAGGGAAAAATCACCATAGATTCAGAAAGAAAGGGTTTCCATGAATTAGTTACCCATTGATGCAGCTTCGGCAGATTGCACCAAATATTGTTGAACTTGCAAAAAAGTGCCATTTCTAAGTAGTGCTCAACTTCCTCCACCATATCACTATCCAATTCTAAAAGCGAAAGCCGAAATCTTCTCAGCTGCATTAACCATACCACTTGAAGAGCCTTTCTAGTCAAACAAAGCTTTTGCAGCAAAAACAAATTGTTGATGCTTAACCTTAAAAGCAACAGGCATCACTGGGTGCCCATTATCTCTATTATCACCCACAACTTCAGAATATGAGCACCCTACATGGTGTCTGACATCAATGGGCAAATCACCATGGGAAGGACTAGATTTGGCTGTTGACCCACTAGCTCTCAGCAACTTTGGTACAGCCACGTAAGCAAGAACAGAGGCGCATTCCCTTGTTAATCCACCCTAGGAGAATAATGTAAGCCATCCAAATGAAGACCCTCTTTGCAGGGAGTAACAGCAGCAACCAAGCTAGCCATGCCTCCATGATCAACACTTGAAGCAAATCTAGGGTTTTCCACAAAGGCAGAAGCAACCTTTGACATCTCTCTGTCTTTTTCCCTATGAGTCTATGACACCTAATAATATCAGCTGCTGCATGCATGCCATTCAAGGTTTTCATTGCATTGCTTGTGCCCTTCATGGAGGAAGCCTCCCCAGTCTGCAGCTCCATAGGGTTGATTGCAAGATCGATCAGGAGATACAATGTTGCTGCAGAAGCCCTAGTTGAGACCTGTATGAGTGTAGCCTTAAGTTGCTTCTCATCTGTCAAAGTAGAGCTATTGCCAACCAAGGGAAAGATGATTCAAGGTTACAAAAACCACCTTAGGGTTTAATGCTGTTGTAGTGGTAGGAGCCATTTTTTGTCTTTAATGTATAACAATTGATGCTATTTTCGAGTAATGTGTTATGGCTAGATGGCAAAGCCATTATGAAGTTGTTGATTCCATGTAACAATTGGATCAAGCCGTAAACCACTAGATTATAACCTTATTTGAGGATGAAAATTTAGGGAGGCTGAGGTTGGATGGCTTTTATGAATGGATGCTATTTGGATTAGT
This sequence comes from Cunninghamia lanceolata, assembly GCA_027924645.1. NCBI lineage: Eukaryota > Viridiplantae > Streptophyta > Pinopsida > Cupressales > Cupressaceae > Cunninghamia > Cunninghamia lanceolata. Next base: position 9,958,676 of record BSBN01000209.1, read on the forward strand.
CCATGTTCTTTCGAACTTAATCACTCTGGTTGGTTGGTTACGTCTACAAGTGGGCCAGCAAGAATGTATTAACTAAACCAAGTTTACTAGGGAATCTTTATGTGCAATTTGGGAGGAACTTGGAAGAAAGGCATTACCACTTCTTTTTGAATTGCACATTTGCAAGAGTTTTGAGATGATATTCTCCTGAGATTTTAAATTAGTTTGTTCTACCAGATTAAGTATAAAACAACATTTTCAGCAATCTTTTATCATGTAAAGATATGAATTGAAGGTTTTGGGCCATCCTCAGGGTTACAGTTATCTTTTTAATTTGGACAGTAAGGAATAGAATGACCTTTGAGGGTTTGAAAGATTTTAGTAAAACTAATTTTTATTGATTTATATCATAAGCTTTAACTGCTCAGAAAACAATAAATTAACAATAAATGCATTTGGCTGTTGATGTAGGGGTTCATTTTGAGATGTTCTCTCCTTGTTTGGAATGGGGGAGGAAGGAAAGCTCTGTATCTCCCCTCCCCAACCTGATAGGGACCAAGTTTACTTTGCCATGGTCAGAGCCATTAACAGTCTCGAAGGAAGAGTCAATAATTTGGGCCAGAAGTTTGGGGAGGATAATCCCCAAATATGTATTCGGAGAATGCATTACAGAATTGACAACCTACATAAAAAGGCGAATGATTTTATCAAACAACTGATGAAGCATTGTGACCATTAAGTTTTTAACAGTATAGACTTAAAACCATTGAAAAGCTCATGTATGATGCAATTAAAAGACTGGTTACTGAAGCCATGCAGGGAAATATGAGGCTTCAGAATGCAGCTAAGAGGCAGGCAACACAGGCTGGAAGTTGTTGTAGTACACAGGCACAAGCTAGAGATTGGCGAGCCCCAGTGTTCAGATCCACTGCCAGACAGACTGCACCGGCCAACTGGTCACATGCTGAACCCATGCAGACAGCTGTTCCTCGTGACCCCAAACAGAAAGGTTGTCTTGAATAATGACTTCCTTTTCTAAAAAAATCTTTCTTGGAAAGTCAACTTTTCAATATAGAAATTTCCCAATTTTTTATTGGTAGTAGTAGTTGCAGTGGGATAGAGCAAAACAGCGTTTATGTTTGTGTTAACAGCTACAGTTACATGATAAGGTATGCATATAAGAGTCTGGAGGTCTTTGGCTTCTCTGAGTGTCCACTTTTCTGTTTTTGATGGACTCTCTCAAGTTGTAATCGCCCATCTTTTAACATATATATTTTGGCTGTTAGAAAGAAAGAATGAACTGTCTATTTTTCTGGTAAAAGAAGTGCTCTTATAATTTTCTATTTGAGATTGAATCCTTCTATAGATATTTTGTTTTCCACCATTAGATCTATTTTATTGCATTTCTATTCTACTGCTATGCAACTAAGAAGCAATGTACTTGTATGCTTAGTTTCTTTTTAACATCACTGTCAACTCCTTTTTGTAAGAATATGTTATCACTATACATCTAATATTTTACTGGTTTCAGTTATATATGAATTCTTTTATTTAGAACCTTTATTTCTAAACTTCAGTCACCGTTTCTTGTAGCAGCTGGAGGAATTGCGTGATGCATCAGCCCAGCAAGCAAATGATGAGCCAGGTGTTGATGCCTAAGTACCAAAAATAGCCTCTTTCAAGATTACAGTACTCTTTGGTCCATGTAATGTACGTTAAGAACTTCTTGTTTCAGAAGATAATGAACTGCCTCTTTATAAAGTTTTGGCATCATTGTTTGCTGTCATGCTGATAAAAGTATGCTATGCTTTTCCATGTAATATGACAATGGCTTGATGTACCATTTCCCATGCAAGCACCGAAGGTTGTTGTTACTAGTTAGATTGAAAAGGCTGATAATTTATTTTATGGAGTGCAGTAATTTGCTGATAATTAACATAGTTTTCCTTTGCAAACCTTAGATGGACGGCTTTCATGTACATTTTGTAAGAATGTCCTTGATCAAGCAATTTCCTTTTTTACTTGATCTGAATCATATAGTAGATTTCATAATCAGTTCTTAGAGTGCCCTGCTTTGAATTTTACATGGTGTGCATTGGCTTTAATGGGTGGCCAGAAACATGAAAGGTTGAATCAGTGCTGGTACTTTATCAGAAATTAAACTGGCAAGTTGTAAATGAAGCTATTAATCAGATTATTACAATGAAATATGATCTTGATGTTGCTTGTTTGCAGAATAAAAATTCTCAAGCTTGACAGTCCAGAACTTTCTACTTCTTGTCTACATTTGCTTCCCTCTTTTGTGGGGCATTGAGGTCGCTTATAACATATGAGTTATTGTGAAATAAAATAAATATGACATCGTATCTCTGGCCATTCTTGGAATTAGAGTTGATCTTTCAAAATTCTTAGAGATGGGTAGTCCTCTTAAACTAATTATATGTTTTTAGCTAATTATAATTTAGGCTACAGCTCTGATTAAATACTAATGTCTTGTCCCCATTTTTGTTAGGTACCTTTCAAAATTTAGTCCAGTCCATTTCCAAAATTTTGAAACCTTAACACTTAGCCTGGTTATGCAAATTCATGTGGAAGAGGTCAATTTCTAAAGTCTTGAGCAGCCCAACTTTAAAAGCTTTGTTGGGGTTTTCAAGGCAAAATCAAACTTTGGCAGCTGATTGAGAGATTGTCACAACTATATCGGCAGTCAATGAACAAAATGAAATCAACCGTTAAAAAGTTTTGACTGACTTCTATCTTATCTTTGGCTATTCAAAGGGTTGTGGAAACCCCATTGGCATTCAACAATCTTTTCACAACCATGCGAGTTCTCGACAAGAATGAAGAGGTCGATAAAAGTTCTTTATGCTTGGCAAACAAGTTTTGAATAGTATGGTGGTGCTTGATAAGGTCCATTGGGGGCCAAAGAGGTTCCCACAATCTCTACGTCTAGATCAAAGGCAAAACAACTAATAACATTTCAAACTTTTAAACTCTCCAACCATTGGCAAAAGAAAAAGGTTTTGAAAGCACCATCGAGAGTCGACAAGGTTCTCACAACCTTGTTTCAAGTTGACACGGTTTTCGTGAGCAAGTAAATTCTTGACAAGAAGGTTTAAAGGCTAAAGGTTCTCACAAAGCTTTCCAAACAAAGAAGTTCCAAAAGGTACATTGGCTCTCGACGTGGTTCCCACAACCTCGTTGGAAGCCAACAAAGTTCTTATAACTAATCAAAGACTTGAACTTGAAGACATTTCTCAGGCACAATTCCTCATCAAATGGCTTGATTAAATGTTCTCACAACCCTATCGGAAGTCGATGTGGTTTCAAGAACCATTAAAACTTTTGATAGAGTTCAAAAAAGCGGAAAGTTATAAAAGGGCTCTGAAGTTTGGTTTCAAAACACAAAAGTTGATAATTTGCGAAGAAGCTCCCACACCCTTTGCATTTTGAAGCTCGCCATTGCAACTAGAATCTCATTCAAATTGTGCGATTAGGTAAGCCCGTACCATCTGTGTAGCAATTTGCTTTGTTATATTGTTGGATATTTTGAACTCGACCTCTTCTCATGAACCCTAGTTACTGAAAAACCCTCCATTTTCTCACCATCTCATGAAAACCACGTAGAACCATTCTTGCTTGCACAAACTAAGACTTCTAGATTTGGCATATCCCAAATAATTTGAAACCCTAACCTGCACAATCTTTTTGTTCTCAAAACCTTAAAAAACAAAATACAAATATTAGGGGTATGAATATATGTCAATATTGGAACCCAACCTTTCGGAGGTTGGATACATAAAGTTAGGGTACATAAACTTGGGTGAATTTTGGGATAGAATGAGGCAAGACAAGAGGTCTCCAATGGCTCAAAGTACATTTGAGAGTGGATTAGCTCATGTTGTTGGGTTCCTAGTTGTTGTGTAGTGTACTAATCTTGTTTTGACATGTGTCACATTACAAGCTAGAAACTTGTGAAATTAGATTTGTCGATGATAGACTCCTTGCCAAATTGGATGGCCCATCTCTTGGCATCACCTTTAGATTGTCACAAATGGATGAATATGTAGAAATGAATAAGAAAATTGGAGATGGATTCTTCTAGGATAAAAAGGATCCCTGCCTTAACAACATTGCAAAATATTGGATGAAGGTTCTTGAGAAAGGGAAGTCCTAGTTGCCGAAGAACCTATACAAATCCCATTTCAATGAGGATATATTAGATATGGTCATCTTGCTTAACAAAATAATGGGACATGAAGAGACCAATTCCTTCCATTACTAGATTGGCGATTTCATCACAGTAATTTGCTATGGTCAACAATTCATTGAATGGGGAAAAATCATAAGTGATAACTTGCATAATCAACGGGTGAACTTCTGACAAACCAATGTTTCTATATGTTTTATGCTATTACAAGCATGAGAGCATGGTCGAGCCTACAAACACAAGGAGTGTACAATGCCACTATGCAAATCTATGATTTTTACCCACAACTACAATTGGAGATTAATAATAAGAGGTTTAGAAGGGTAAATAATGCCTTCACAATGTTGATAGTTAGAGAATTGGAGGGAAATATTGGGGCAAGAATGTCATTTGAGGTAGCTAACCTCATCACAAAGTATGAAAGTTATTTCATCTAGTTCCCAAGGTTCACCTACATCAGAATTGGACGATTTAAGATGCTCCTTAGAAGCTACCTTGTTATGCATGTGACAAACTTATACTTATTGAGGTCTGCAAGAAAATAGGAGCAATAAATAAAAAGCGCAAGGAGAGGAAAAAGGCAAGTATCTCTTTCCCTATTGGCCTCAGTTACTATACATGTAGAACCTCTGCTGATACTCAAAATATTGAAAGGTCTATATCCAAACTGACGATGTACTTCTATGGAGCAAGGTTTCCATTCAATAGTAAAAAATATGTTAGAGATAATTTGATGCTTGGACCCAGTTATAGTCGTGTTTCTCATCTAGAGGATTTTTGGGAAGATTGTGAAGACGAGCTTGAAGTCAGGAGAAGAGATTGGATGAGGTTAACTTTGGAGTAAGCGGAAGCCTTTAATTTAGGTTGGGATATAGAAGGTATAAAGGAAGATGGCACTAATATGCTAGATCCAATCTTCACCTCCACTATCCAGGGATAGCCACTTCTACCCATCAATTGGGCCAATAAAGAAGTTAAAGATATCTATGAGAGAACATTGCTTGTAATACAAAAGATAGAGATGGCTTGATGAGAAAATTGCCAAGTATACAACTTCAAGGCCACTTGCCAAAAATCACACTCCTAAGAGGAACAAAGTGATAGGCAAGGGGAGACCTCTTCAACCCAAACCTTTGCATTTGTTTACACCACAAGGTCAAGAACAAATGCAACAGAGGGAGGTGATGAAGAAGATCCAAAAAAGGGGCTAATATGAAGAACACTTGTGGCGTGGGAGATTTAGAGCCCATGAAAAGGTTGGATATCAATAAGCCACCAACCCTAGCTAGGCAAAGCATTGATATCGATTCTCAAATACATGTGGATGCTAAACAACAATCCACCAATCCCAATCCTACTCCCCCTTCACCTCCACTTCCTCCTTCATCACAAATATCTCCATCTTCTCCTTCAAACCTACTTTCTCCAGCTCAGAGCCCTCCATCCTCACCACCACAAACTAACACAAGGGATAACACTATCCCAAAGGTCACTCTCCCTCCTATCACCTCTTGTACTTCCAACCCCAAAACAATTTCTTTGGGTTTTCCTTCACCATGGCTGAAGGAGATGGTTGCCAAAAATAGGAGGTACACCCAGGTGATTGACCCTAGATTTCATGTTGTAGTCAAGCTACTACAAATGCCCCCTCAACCCAAGAAGGCTCGAACAACCTCAAGATTGATGGTTGATTCCTCCTCCATGGCACAATATGTTGAAAATAAAGGAATACCATCAAACTTTGTGTTGAGTTGTCTTCTTGGTGTTGTTCATTTTTCTTATGTTATGTTTACAACACTTTTTCAATATCCTCTTTACATTTTGTAAATGCCATAAGTCATTAAATATTATTTTATTCTAAAATATTGAGTAAGGAAAACAATTAATTCCTAAACTATGTTAGAAATTGTTGTCAAGGACATATCTTTTCTTACGTTTAGCTATGTTCTTTATTTACTTCCCAGTTGCACCAACATAAGTAATTATGTTCAAGTTTTTGTGCATGGTGTAAAACTTTGTGTTTACTTTCTATAAAATTTTATGTCTTATTTTCTTTAAGAAAAACTACAAAACAATTCCAAAAATCCTATCATACAAGAGACTTGCCCCTCTCAAACGCAAAGGAAAATGGTTAACCTCATAATGATTTCTCCAACTGTTACAATGTTTGTTACTGCCCTATAATAGAGTCAAAATAAATAATCACTTCAGTAGTGACAAATCAGTTTGCTAATATATTGCAGGCTTGCAAAACAAGGTGTTCTAAGCATTTTAGGTGCACAACACATGTCTATATAAAGAAAACATTCAGTATAGTTTTATATAAGCTAAAAGAGCGATGTAACCAAAAATGATTTAAATGATTTGGAGATATAGGTATTATATTGATGTGTAAAATCATTGAATTTACTATTATTATTATGTTAGCTTGACATATTTGTAGTGTTTCTTTGAGTTTCTAGGGTGAGGGTTTGGGGGGATGGGTTCCGGGGACGGTAGGGGGATTGGTTTTTGGGGACAACAAAAGTTTTCTAAAATTTTGGGGATGGTTTGGGGATGGCTATATATATTAATAAAAAGAAAAGTAGGATACATAAATTAAATACTAGTAACAAAATTGACAACACAATACAACAAATGATGAATGATGATGAGGTGAGTTTAATTGTCCCATTTTGCTTTAAAAAAGTCAACAAAAGACACGATTGATTGATTTGTGTGTTCCTTTGATGTTTATGAATATATGATGAGCAAATTATTCAATTATAAAAAAACTATTTCATTCAAAATGTTTGGCCATTTTGCTTAAAGTTAGATAACATTTAAAATTCTATAATTTAGTTGAAAGAAAATCCCTTGCTATCTTCTTGTTATTTAAAGAATTGGAATGGAGGGAAACTAACAAAATGGTAGTTGATGGAGAGTCCAATGGCGAGGCACTGCTTGCATTGTGCCTAACGAGGTGGAGGCAAAGGTAGAGGCAGAGTTTTGTTTCTCACAAAAATCCTCCTCTACTTCTCCCTTTGTTTCACTATTTTTTTAAAAATAGAAAAAATGGGTTACAAAATAACAATGCAAAGAAATAAGATAGACATATAACTGCATAAAGATTTAATGCAAACATGGACATTAGAGGATTGGTCTCAAATAGGATTTGGTGTTGTTAATGAAATGGATTTGCCAATAACCCTGTTGGATTGGGGCAAAAAGAAAATTAGATACAACATACCATAAATAAGCAAATAAAACTAATAAGTGAATAAATAGAAGACACATTTATTTTGATTTAGGAGGGTTTAAGCAAAATTTAGATGGAGTATCATTTGGGGAAAAGATATAGGCTCACCTACAAGATTGGCAATGGGTCGTTGGCAAGATCTATTTATGTCTTCTTGTTTATTTTCCTTTAATATTTTCTTTTAAATGGTGAAAATGCACGGGGGATGTTAGGACATATGCCACAGGGATGAGGGAGATTCCCCTTGTCAAGGGAGCATCCCCAAATATTTTGAAAAAGTAGAAACAAAGGGGATTGGAGGCAGGATGTTTTGTTCTCATCCCCAGGGTGTCCTCTTATTCAAAAACGATATATAACTAGGGGGGATACATTCATGGGGAACACTACATATTTGGTGACTTTTTTTTTATGTTTTATGATATTTTTGAATTTTTTTAATTAAAAATTTCCATATATGGAATTTGCTAAAATGAAAAATCTTAATATAATGTGGAAACCTTTGGAACCATCTTGGGTTAAAATCAATAGTGGTGGAGCCTCTTGGAGCAATTTGGGAGAAGTTGATGTAAGTGGGATTGTACTAGTAACTCTAGATTTAGTTTTATTTGGAAGTTGGGCAAGAGCTCAAACATTGCCAAAGCCTTTATGTTTGGAAATGTATCTCCTTGGCCCATCAACCTAATATTGATAAAGTTGTGGAATCTATTTTGAAAACCAAGGTGAGAAATTGAAATTTAAATCAAATCTTCAATGACACCTCTTGACTAACCAGGGACTTTCACAACCATACATTCAAGCACATAAATTGGGAATCTAATTAGGCTACAAATGCCTTGGAGAAGTAAACCTCCTTTCTAAAAGATTTGTAAGAATAAATTGCTAATGGTATAGATCTTCCTAATGTTGGGCTTAAAGCAAGCCTTCAAGTCATTCATGATGAAGAGAACCAAATGATCCCATCACTTCCTTGTCTTTAACTAGAGAGGATAAGGATAAGGTTTGTTTTAGTTTTCTTATGGGGCTTTAACAATAACTAATCTTAATCACTCCTTGATTATGACTTTCAACATAGTTTTTCCTCGTCTTGGCCCTAGTTTCATCAATTTGGCTATTGTTATCTTCTGCCCTTTGTTTCTCACAACAATATTCAATTTTCTTATGTTGTTTGTGAGAAGCACTTGCCACACTTGGAGATCAATGGTAAAAGGTTACACATAAGAGAAAGAAACCATCATCTTCACTTTATATGGGTTTTTGAGGTTTGCCTTCTCTTTCATGAGGTTTGTTTATTTTGGGCATTTTGCTCCTGGTTTGAAGCCTCTCTTATCTCTCCTACATGCTCTCTCCTTTGTTGTACCATACTTATTTTCATGGATATAGCTACTCATCCCACCTAGGTAGCTCTAAATGGAAAAGGCCCAAAATTCCCCGCTTGCATTCCTAAAGACCAAGCTCCTCATCCTTATCCACTGTCACTCATCATTCCAAATCTTCTAGGCAACATGTCAACTCCTTTATAGTTTCCAAGATCTCTCTCCTGTTGGTAAGTAAGTCCTTGTATATTTTGAAGAATTGGGTCTCAAAAATTATCTCAATCGTGGGGGCTCTTAATATTCCCCCTAGTTCTTATTCCCATTCCACTTGACCCATTAGACACTTGAACCAGAGATTTGATTATACCAATGTTGTGGTTATTACTAAATTCAATGAAGCACGGATTATAGGGGCTCTTTGAGCTAATTTGACGAATGTGAAAGCTTCCATTGAATTTGAATTTGACCCATTGCGACTAACCTTGCCTTAAGCAAGGACTTACGATCCACATGTTTGAGGATAAGCCTTCTCTTAATGTTTTGCACTATTGCTTCACCAAGCAAAATATCTAAGGTTTCTCCCAATGCCCATAAGCTTAGAGAGATAAAGGAGGAGCTTGAGTCCTTGAAGTTGGTGGTCATGTTGCAACAATCCCTAATATAGGGAACTAGGCTAGCAAGCCTATCCAATTTGTTCAAGTGCTTTAGTTTCACTCAAGGAGGGTCTTTGTATTAAGGACTTAAAAAAGGATGTGATGGTCACCCTAGAACAATTATTCAGGGGTATGTATGATGTGTAGCGGAGGCCCTCAAGTGAGGGGAACTTTATAAACTTTAACCTCAAGCTCATTAATAATCCTTTTATGGAGGTAGGCCCTTGGCTAGTTGTTGGAAACTGCTCGTGACGATTGACATGCAAGGAGTTGATGAGGGTTCCAATGTTCAAACTTGGGAATTTGAAAGATGTTCACCCTCCACTGCTAGTATAGTTGGTCAATATCTAGTAGCAAAAGTAGAGAAAGCAACACCCTCTCGATAGATGGGGCAGCAATTCATCCCGTTGTTTATGATGCCAATGAACCTGTTGATCCTCCAACATCCGAGGCAAGCGAAACAGAGACAGAGGCAACTCTCTAGTTGCATTTGATCCAGGACCTATGAATGATCCACAATGCTTCTTAGTGTGGTCATGTTTTATTTTTGCCAAATGTTGTCAATGAGAGGAAATACTTGATAAATCATGTGATAATGGTCATGTTGTAGCCTTGAACCTTTTGTTGGTTTTCACTAAGTTGGTTAAAACTTGGCTTATTATATTTTATAAAGTTTTTAAAATACTTTTGGAATAGGTATTTTATGGGGACAAATTGGTTTCCCTTATTGGTCGTTTGGTTTTTCCATGAAATTAATAGTGTCTAACACTCTGGTAAACAAGAAATTTGCTAGCGTTGGAACTATGTATTGTTGTTTCTATTCTTGGTTGTTTAGTTAATATACTTTTCTACTTTTCACATGTTTCAAATATTTTATTATTAAAAATCCATTGTTAAAAATAATCCATAAAAAAGCAACTTAAAACTTAATCTAAAATGTTGGCATAAATTCCACTGTGCCTCTTGAAATATTCGTGAACTTCACAACTTCCAATCCTAATCATGCTTCTGCAGGTGAGCATGAGCTAACTTCAATGATTCCTAATGAAGCTTCTTCAATTTTTTTGTTCAAGTAGAAGAGTTGTGGTGCTTCTTTGTCTAATGTTGAGAATGGCAATTTAGTTTCCTCTAGCAGTAACTCCCAAAATGCTTATCACATGAGCTCCACTTCGTGCCCTTATAAGTTTCCTCTTCAACCTCCTTGATTGGATAGGAATTCAAATGTTAGTATATGAGGATTGGGGCATGTTGGTTTCTATGCTAGCAACAATCTCTTTCTACCTTCTTGGGCATCAAATCTCCCCTCTTAGGCAATGCTTCCCACTCAAGCCCTATGCTTTAGACTTTTCCAACAAGCATTGACAACTCCCTCAAAAAATATTGTCCCAAGATTAGTAAGGACAACTTTGCAACATGGCCTAACAACTTGGCTTGGAGTGGTGGTACCTTTGGTAGAGTTAATACCCCTTCTTTTTGAACTTCCACTCAAGTCCTAGAAATTAGTATGGTTGAAGAGGTGGTTGATCGCAAAGAGTACTTGTTGGAGTACGCCATCATATGCAAATTTACAAAATTGTAGCCCAAATTATGCGACTTACATGCGGGATCATAGAGCAATTGAATACACACCTAGAAGACAAATCTCCATATACCCTTATGCATTCTCGAGGTTCTTTTATTCTTGATTTTGACTCCCTAAGTGATAAGGAGTTTGTTTTAAAATGACTATTTTTCAGGGTGATTTCCTTTGCATTAAACCTTGGTTTCCAACTTTTGATTCTGAAACAAATTCTTTCTCCTTTGCTCATTTATGGGTCAAATAACCTTTACTTATCTTTGCAATTCTAGGAGACCAAGGGTCTTAAGGCTATTGGAAATGGGCTTGGGAGTTTTACTATATGTTTGACACTGTTGCTTGCTACAACTGCTCCATTGATGCTTGCATTTGCATGGAGATGGATTTCACCAAGGGTTTGCCTATTGAAATTTCCTTGAAGGTTGGAGATAAAAGATGGCGTCAACTTGTTGACTACGATAAAATTGCCTTTAGGTACAAGAACTAATTTTCTTTTGAGCATCTTACCCCGAAATACCACAAAAAGAATTTCAAGATAGTGGTTTTTGTGTAGAGTAGACAAAGCATAGTTGTGCATAAGAAATCCACTTCGTGGGTGTTAAGTGTGAAAACGGTGAATGAAGAAGACTAGCATGCACACTAGATCAAACCCTCTTCCACAATAACATTCAAGAACAACACCAGGCCAAATCACTACCAAATGGAGGTGGACTTAGCTACAGATTTTGTACTCAAGAGTGCTATGGAAAGATCTGATTTAATCAAACCTTTATCAAACCCCAGATCAATCAATGCACTAAACCTTAAATTCTCAAAGATCTGATCATAACAGGAGGTGTACAACAGATAATTAGAAACTAACTTCACAAGAATGATCAGGGAGATATCAAAACCTGTGACCCGGAAGCTGGAATGTCGGATGATGATTTCAAAGGCGCCCAAGTCCTCAACTGTGGAATTTCTAGAAATTGTAAATTGGAGAAATGATATACAGACTGTCTTGACTCTAGATCTAATGTTAGCTAAGTCAAAAGGATAGTTTCAAAAGTGCCCAAGTCTTCCACAGAGGAATATTCCTGAAATGTTGTTGGATCCCGAAACCCTTTTCCTTAGTCTTCCTGTGTCCTCACTTCTCCAGATCTCGCACCTATAACCTGCACACAAGAAGAAAAGGGGTTTGGAGGTTATGGTGTTTAGGGACTTTCCTCAGTCAAATCCTAGGATAGCATTCAATCTTCCCAACACCATTGTTTGATAGAGAGTGTGTGCCCTAGCATGGCAGAGGCTAAACACAAATCAATATGATGAAATCAAATGATGATGGACACAAATCATATCACCTATGTGATGAAACCCTTAGGAGGATGAAAGATCTTCAACTCATAAGGAGAGATATATGATACCTTCAAAAACCTACAACAACACACAATGACAATACAAATCTTCTCTAGAATCACAATGAATGCTTTGAATGCTCTTCACTCCAATGCTTCAAGTTAGCTATCTCTATCTAGGTTCATAATGAATTAAAAAACACACTTATATATTCTCTCCCGCTAACATTCGTGAAGTTAACCAAAAGAACTGACAAGGAGAGACCCTTTTAAAGGTCTTATGCCGATATGTATTTGAATTTGCCCCAACCAATCAGGAGGGACTTGGGCGCGGGCACCCAAGTCCCAAGGCACCTTTTTGGTCTGGGGTAAAGTGTAATATGGGCCCCTTGTTCCCAATTTGCATTGGTTTCGAGGGATTTTGCATTGAGATGAATATTTAGGATGTATAATGTTATCACAAGGACCTAGGAGCTAAACAAGAAGGTAAAAAGGCATGTGTCCACTTTTTACTCCACATTAGTGGGCATGTGGTGAACCTCACCACCATTCGATTGTCCTTGGTGAATCATTTGAGGTTGACATCCATTGTGCTCCTAAAGAGGGGCCTCCCTCCCCATCTATTCACCTTTCTTCTCACGGGGTGAAGGCAATTGTAGTGATAGATGTGGTTCTGGCTCCTTCCACTCCTAGGTCTAAAAGGAAAAGTTCAAAACATGTCAGGGATCAAATTCTTGACAAAAATAGGCTTTAAATCTTTGATAAAAAAAGAAATGTGTGAAGGATTTTTCCTCTACATCTCTAGATGTTGTGCTAAAAGATATAGCGACTCTCAAAGAGTAGGATATGGACATGGCTTCAATCTTGGAGGCTTCCTTAGAATCAGATCAGATAGAAGTGAAAAATTGGAGGGATCCTAAGAAAATAAGACTCCTTTACAAATGACTATCAGATCAACAAAGAATAAGAGCTAAGTTAATGCAAGGGTCTATGGATAGATTCTCTTATAGTTATGTTTAGACAAGTTGATAACAACTTCATTACTCCCAATTTGATATCAACTTCATTACATCTATGTTTGAAGGGTCAATGTTCAAATAATTGTTTATAAATAATTTAATATAACAGGACTGGACCCATGTCCATAATTTATAGATTAAAATATAACCCATAAAAAATACATAGCGATGTAACTTAATGAAGGGTATACTAGTTTATTCTCTTACATTTGAGTTAATATATAAAATAATATTAAGGAAAATGGTCAATAGTCATGAGATAACGTAATTGGTTGTCCTTGGTTGGAGAGTAGAGAAATGTGTATCAAAATATTCTTTGTGAAATGAAGATGATGTGGTAAGATGAAGAATAACAACTATTGCAACAAATGTTTTGATTTTGTTGAATGATCTTGCTACATGTTTTTAAACAATAGAATTCCCCTTCTCCTTGAGTGGCAATGAATGTAGTCTATGGAGGAATCTCAAGGTTGAATGAATTGGTGGATAGGATATGTAGGTCTAGTATATATTAGCTAAGATATAGGCTTGAGACCAAGTCACACCAATATTTTTATATCTTTGTGATCTTATAATACTCTTAATCAAATTGAGGGTGACAATATTAGGGTAGTGAAAGTTTGATCACAGATGATGATCAGAGACTCAACCTTATTAAAATACTTCCATAGAGGTGTATTCATTCCATTTGAGGCATGATATCAGTCTTATCTTTTTAAAATATCACAAACCTTGCATTCAACAAGCTCCCTAGTAAAAATATCACATTCTCCTAATTGACGCAATGGACCACCCACTTGCTGAAGGTTTGAATTCAACGAATGATCTTCCATCCCCAGCTCACGCTGCCTATCTCGGTTAGGCTTCAGATCATCTAGTCCTGTAGGGTTTGAGCGTTCGGCCTCAGGTACATGCATTGGGTGTTCGTCCGGTGCTTGAGGCCCTTGGGTTGGCTATCCCAGTGAAGCATGTTTTTGGGTTCGCTGTAGGCATTCAGTCTAGTCCTTTCCCTAAAGCTACTGTTGTTGTGGGTGTGACTCCTATTTTCTATGCTTCAGGTGGGCGTGGTTCTTTTAGGGCTCTTTTCCCCAAATTTGATGGACTAGATTCGCCCAGGCGTCTTCCTGTCCGTTCCTCACAGAATGCTTTGTTTCACCCTGCCCTCTTCACATCCTCCTTCTATTGTTGAGTGCAGGCAAGATGTTTTAGAAAATGAGGAGTTCTATCAGAGCAATGGGGTTGTTTGTAGATTCAACAACTTGTGGTTGTCCTTGCCAGACCTTCACAATTGGGTCTTGGAGTCTTGGAAACCCTTGGTGGAAGGCAAGATTGAGCTCTTCCCTTGTACCAGGGGTTTCTTCGTTGTGACCTTCGCTTCCCCGAAGGAGCAGGATATGTGCTGCACAATAGGGTTTGGTTGTGGGGTGTTCATTCCCTCTACATTAAACCTTGGTCTTGCTCCTTCAACCCACTTACCGAACTGCTCAACATCAGGCCTACCTAGGTTAGGCTCTCGAATCTTCCGCTCCAGTGCTAGGAATATTCCTGCTATGAGGACATTGGGAATGCTATTAGCCACTTCTTGAAGGTTGACTCTACAACCTCTTTCATGGGGCACTCTACGTATGCCCTATTTTGGTCGACATTGACATCTCCAAACCCATGCATGGGGAGGTTGTTCTAAATGTTGGGGATCGGTCATGGTCACAACTGCTTGATTATGAGGGCCGCCTATTTAGATGTAGACATTGCTTTGCCATTAGCCACCTGGCCTCTGTTTGCCCCCACTCTCGGCGTAGGGGTGCGGCCACTTGATGGAAGAATGCCTCGGACAACCACTTGACCATCAGTGCTTTTGACTCTTCGAAGGATGCTCCCTTGCATGATGATGTGCCCTCTCAGGATGATGGTTCCTCTTTGCCTTTGTCACTTGGTCCCGTGGGGGTTTTGGCGGTTGAGATAATTGAGATCCCCTCGTTGCCTCTAGTTCTTCTCTTCCTGACTTGGCTCAAAAGGTAGTGGCCCCTTCTAGCTTGGGCGGTGTGGCGTGCCCATCTCCAGTTGTGATCCTTGCTTCTTGTTCTACGATTTCCCCCTCCTTACGGGATCTATTTTTGGTTGCGAATTCTGCTATGGATTCGCCCCTCTCCCGCTGTTCAGAGGACTCAGACTCTAGGTGTTCTTGGACTCTTATTCAGAGAAAAAAGAAAGGGCTCCCTAAGTCAGTTTCTTCTTTGCACCCCTGGGTCAAAGGTGTTCGTCCTGCTCGGTCGGGTCCTGGTGTTGTCTAGCTCCCAACAATCTATCTTTTTGTTTCGCAGTGGGGCAGCCATTTGTGCTGGTTGTTTCTTTTCTTTTGGTTCTTGTTTCATCTGTCTCTTTGGCTATGTTGTAAAAGGGATCAGACCCTTTCAAAAACCCATCTTTTCTCTGTTTCACTACTTGTGAAACTCTCTTTGCTCGCCTTCTAGGCTTCTGTGTATGGGTTCGGGCCCTTCCCATTATTTTTATCAAAACAAGCTCCCTAGTAAATTTTATATGACTCAGTCAATTTCACCAATAAACCAAGAACTACTTAACAATTCTTATACATTTCAACCAATACTAATTCTTATTCTAATCATTAAAATATCATCCATGTTTCAATTGAATAATATGCTTGTAATCAATCAATTCATTATTTTTTTTTTGTTGAGAGAGCCTTTAATATTCAAGTAAATTCTATAATAATTTTTAAAACACAAAAATTCCAATTTACATTTTATCTATTCTCATTCATTCATAAAGAATGATTTGACATGTTTTAATCTTATTATTTAATGGTTCTTTAAAAAACCATGAAAATAAACTCCAATTCACAAGATTACCATGGCAACTCGTTGAGATACTTAACAAGTCAAAAAACCAACTATAAATGCATCATTGAAAATAAATAATACACACACCACCACAATTCTAACACTTGTAGAATTGTTCATTATTCGTCAATTCTATAGGGAAGGAAAATTCCATGTCTTAACTCGCACGTGAATTTCCAAGGTTGGTTTGTAAGACCCAAAAACAAAAATGATAGGATAAGGTATTCTATTAATTGGGTCGATGGTTAATTATGTTTATTGACTTGTGTTTGTTGTTGAAGAACTATTTGTTCACTTGTTTGTTGTTAAATAATTTCTAGGAGGTGAGGGTAAGGCGTGTCTGTACTTATATGACTTTTTTTGGGTTGAAGAGATCTTCGTGTTAAAAATTGCACCTTTGGAGTTAAGCATGCATCCAACAATAGGAATGAGTTTCTAAATATAAACGTGCAAAATCGTGAGGACAAATAGGCACTTATGTAAAGGGAGAAGAGATCAATAAATTTGAAGATCAAGTTTCATTATTGAGCACCCACTTGTTTATTGTTGGGTAGGTGTTAAAAGTAAGAAGTTATTTCCAATATATGTACTTTGTGTGCCTCTGTATAAGAGCTAACTGAATGGTGTAAAAGGCCATGACTATTATAGGTGTGCACCCAGTTGACTAGGAAGGAGGAAAAAACATGCAAATCTATATATAGAAGGGTGTGCTTATGAAAGGGATCCACTGATTTTCAAAGCAAAGTCACAAACCTAATGTTTATAGGGGAAAACAATTCAAGATAAGAATCAATTTTAATTAGTAGATGAGATATGAAATATTATTCTATATATAGGTGATTCAAAGTGTTTGAGATGTCAGAGGTTTTTATAACCTTCACTCTTCATTATTCCATTCATCTATTTGATAGAGAAGAATAATAGGTATATTTATCATATCAGTATGATTTCATCTTTAGTAGGGTCTTGAAATCAATCTCTATTGTTCATTAGTCTTTGCCATAACATTCAACTTTTTGAATAGCAACACATAGTCTATCATACATCAAATCAAACTCTACCTTTGAAGAAGCCATATATAGTGGTAGTTGTAATCAAAATGCCTGATTTTAATAAGTGTTCATCATCATTTCAACATGTGTACAATAGAATCTTAAGAATATGTGATGTCAAATCCTTTGTCCTTAAATTCACATAGTTTTGATTAAAATAACGGGAAGGGCCCGAACCCATACACAGAAGCCTAGAAGGCGAGCAAAAAGAGTTTCGCAAGAAGTGAAATAGAGAAAAAGATAGGTTTTTGAAAGGGTTCGATCCCTTTTACAACACAACCAAACAGGGAGACGGAACAAGAACCAAAAGAAAAGAAATAACCAACACAAACGGAAACCCCGCTGTGAAACAAAAAAGGCAGCCTTGCTGCGAAACAAAAAGATAGATTGTTGAATAGACAACACTAGGACTCGACCGAGCAGGACAAACACCTTTGACCCGGGGGTGCAAAGAAGAAACTGACTTAGAGAGTCTATTTTTTCTCTGAACAATAGTCCAAGAACACCTAGAGTCCAAGTCCTCTAAACATGGGGAGAAAGGGGAATCCATAACAGACTCCACAACCAAAGGCAAATCCCGTAAGGAGGAGGAAACAACAGAACAAGAAGCAGGGATCACAACTGGAGATGGGCACGCCACATTGCCCAAGCTAGAAGGGGCCACTACCTTTTGAGCCAAGTCAGGAAAAGAATACACCGGAGGCAATGAGGGGCTCTCAGTTATTTCAGCCGCTAAAACCCACATGGGACTGAGTGATGAAGGCAAAGAGGAACTGTCATCCTGAGAGGGTGCATCATCCTGCAAGGGAGCATCCTCCAGAGAGTCAGAAGCATTGATGGTCAAGTGGTTGTCCGGGGCATTCTTCCACCAAGTGGATGCACCCCTGCGCTGAGAGTGGAGACAAACAAAGGCTAGGTGGTTAGTGGCAAAGCAACGTCTACATCTAAATGGGAGGCCCTCATAATCAAGCAGCTATGACCATGACTGATCCCTAACCTTTAGAACAACCTCCCCATGTAGGGGTTTGGAGATGTCAATGTCGACCAAAATATGGGCATACATAGAGTGCCCCATGAAAGAAGTTATAGAGTCAACCTTCAAGAAGCAGCCAATAGTATTCCCAATATCCTTGTAGTAGGAATCTTCCCAGCACTGGAGTGGAAGATTCGGCAGCCTAACCCAGGTAGGCCTGATGTTGAACAGTTCGGTAAGTGGGTTGAAGGAGCAAGACCAAGGTTTAATGTAGAGGGAATGAACACCCCAGAACCAAACCCTACCATTCAACACAATATCCCGCTCCTCTGGGGAAGTGAAGGTTACCACGAAGAAACCCCTGGCACAAGGGAAGAGCTTAATCTTGCCCTCCACCAAGGGTTTCCAAGACCCAATTGTGAAGGTCTGGCAGGGACCACCACAAGTTGTTGAATTTGCAAACAACCCCATTGCTTTTATAGAACTCATTTTCTAAAACATCTTGCCTGCACTCCATAATAGGGGGAGGATGTGAAGAGGGCAGAGGGTGAAACAAAGCATTTTGTGAGGAACAAACAGGAAGACGCTTGGGTAAATCTGGTCCATCAACTTTGGGGAAAAGGGCCCTAAAAGAGCCATGCCCACCTGAAGTCCACCCGAAGCATAGAAAATAGGAGTCGCACCCACAATAGCAGTAGTTTTAGGGAAAGGACCAGACTTAATGCCTACATCAAACCCAAAAACATGCTCCACTAGGATAGCCGACCCAAGGGCCTCATGCATCGAATGAACACCCAACACACGTTCCTGAGGTCAGACGCCCAAACCCTGCGGGAACAGACCATTCGAAGCATGGACGAGACATGCAGCATGAGCTGGGGATGGAAGATCATTCGTTGATTTCAAACCTTCAGCGGGTGAGAGGTCCACTGCGAAGTGCATCCAATTGATTTAACGTAGTTATTGATAAGGTTAGAGAAACAATATTGAGTAGATTTTAAGTTATCAATAGTGATCTTTTTGAAATTTTGAGGGTAATTACATCAAATAAGAGATGAAAGACAATAATCATAATTGCATAATTATGCAATCTTTAATCATTTCATACATAAAAGGTGCTTAATTCTAGAAAATTTTCATCAAAGGGTTTGTCTTTCACAATAGTTTTACTCAGAGGATTCAAGGTTTTCAAATAAAGACACACCTAGGGTTTGGAGACAATTTTAATCTTCTATTGTTAGACATACTGCTATTCACATTCCTCCCTAGTTGCTAGGATCTTAATTATGCCAAATCCATCAGTGAATGGTTACTTGCAGTTTTTAGTTAGGGTTTGTCATGCTTTCCAGCAAGAGTTTTTCATTATAGTTGTGATCATCAAAGGTATTAGATTTTAGTAGGTTATTCATCAAAATTCAATCACCATTGTAAGATTTGTCTATGGAGTTAACCAACCAAGATCAAGGAGCTTAATGAAAGCACAAAGAGACTCAAAATGAGAGGATAATTCTATTCTATCAAAGGGAACAAGTATATAAATAAGATGATGAGAGGTTACTTACAAGAGTACATGAAGTGGATATATAAGATACATCGCCAAGAGATGTGAAAGTACAACCCATGTGGGACAAAGGAGATGTACTCACATGTGTAGTAAAACTCTACCAAACAAGGAAAGTACAAGTCACATTTGTAAATGCAACCTACCTAAGCAAACTTATCCTATCCTAGGTGCAAATATACAATAAGTAATTAACTAAATAAACATGAATACATATGCACTAACACCCCCCATAAGTATAGCTTAGGTGGGTAGGAATAGATGGATGGGTTTCAACAAATGTGTATCCATGTTAGGTAACCATGTACAAAATGATTCCCTTGAGAAGATTAGAAGGAGAGAACCCAAAGGACAAAACTCCCCCAAAGAGAGGAAAAAGAAGAGAGACCATGAAGCCCCCCTGAAGGTGTAGTCTCTTGCAATAATGGTAGATGCTCGACATTGAATGCTAGAGATGATCCATGATCGTCGAACAATATTCCTCTCCTTAGGAAGAAACAAAATCAAAGGTGTATGTAAGATATCTTCCCATTCCAAAAAGGAATATGAGGGAAGAAAGACCAGAATGTATGATGTCTCTAGAAACTACTCAGGGATCACCATGTCGGTGCCAAGAGGTGCCACGATCAAATTATGAGTATTAGGCTTAACTAAAGAATGTGACAATCCATAACCTAGTGGAAACAAATTTAGAACAAGATCCAAAGATGACAAGACAATTGTAATGGAATTGTCATTGAAGTGGATGTGGATGTCCTCCAAATATGTAAGAAGGGATTCACAAAACAAACCTGATATATTTGTAAAGTACTCATCCCAAAAAGCTATATTTGAAAGGCAACGAATATGATCCTATTGCAAAGAAACATGAGAAAACCAATTAGAAACAACATTGGACTTTGAATAAGTAGGAAGTGAAGGAAATGGAATGTTAGCATGTCTCTAGAACCTTAGTTGATGAAAGGATACCAAGGTTCAAGTGACCATACTATATCTCCTCAAAAGTGTCTACACTAGATGTTTGAGTGTGAACATTAGCCAAAGGAACATCAATAGCAAAGTGTGAGAAGGTGTACAATCTAGATAGATCGTCTAGCTCCACAACTACAACAATATCCTTGCTATGCAAATCTTGAATTGCCACAATATTTGGTGCGAACTCAAAACTCTTCCTTGTCCCATTGTCTGATTTGATAGAAAGGAGATGGTTGACAATGAAGGATCACAAAGGGCATCATTTAAGGAATCATCACCCACGTCAATAGATCCTCTCTCAAAAACACACATATATGTGTTATTACCCATCAAGATATGTGGTGATGAACAAGACTCAAATGAAGAGAACATACTCTGTGATGAAGCCATATCATCTAAAGCTCCAAAATCAAGGATCCATCTCTTTGAACCAAAATCTGCAACTATGACAAGTGCATTGCTCTTCTATTTCTGACTATGTATAAGAAGATGATGAACCTCGACATAATTGAAGGCAATTTGATTTGATTCTTCATTAGAAGATGCTTCAACTCATCAATCTATTTTACATAACATTGATGTTCCTCATGCCCAATTTTCCTGCAGTATGCACATTTGGGCTTCTCCTTTTTAGATCATTCCATTTTGGAAGAGGAATTTTTATGTTCTTCTATGGATGTGGATTATTGTTGTGTTTTCTTCTTAGACTTGTCCTTTTTTCTGTTTTCCACTAGAAGCCTTCTTGTCTTTTGCAAGAAAGGCTTGTAGTTTCAAAGACTTCAAGGTACCCATTTGAATGAGGTTATCTTCCTCCCTAGTGAGTGACAACAATATCCTCAAAGGTAGGCATTTTAATCTCACCTCCTAAAGTACTCTTTGTAGAATAGAAGGTAGACACAAATACTAAATAGTTAGGTCCTAGCTTAGAGAGAACACTTAATATCAACTATGTATCCAATTTTTAAATTTTACAATCCTTCAATTGTACTCTTAGTGACTTGAATTGGGTGATGAAGTCTTATATGTTGTCAAAAACTGCGTGGATTAAGACTTATTAGTTTATTTTTCAACAAATGTCCTTTGGTTTCATTTGTTTGCCCAAACAAGTTTGACAATGTAGTCCACATAGCCATAGGTGTAGCAAGGTGCTCAATGTAAAACAAGAACTTAAGAGAGACATACAAACACACACATCTAATGGCTTCTTCACAACTATTCAACCACTTAGTTCTTTGATTGCTCATCTTTTGGTTCACCATCAAGTCCATGAGCTATCCTATTCAACCTCTTAACTCAGTAATTTGTTCATTTTAGATTTTCATGTAGAATAGTTTTAGGATGTTACAAGTGGAATTGAAGCACTCTCCATGATGAAGCAAGAAAGATAGAACACCAATCAAGAGGAATGCAAGCATAAACATAAGAAGATCCCTCCAAATTCACTAAATCAATGATCTCCCCAACACAATATGATCTAGGCACTTTATATTTAGTGAAAGTACAATTACCACCAACAAATTTCACCAAGTGGATGATCTCAATGATTTATAGATATCAAAAAATGGTTCAAATGATAATCTACACCCAAAAAGGATCTCGTATGAGCAAAAATGAGGCCATGGAAGGTCTCGAAATAGGAACTGTGCAACAACACCTATGAAAATATAGAAATTATAGAAAAACATGCATTAAAATAAAAAAATACCTACATCATGGAAAGTGTAGAAAAATAGCCCAAATAAAAAATTTGCATTGAAAACAGAGTTGCTCAAGATATGACCCTCTAAAATTAAGTTCAAAAAGGCAAAACTCCAATGGTGAGGGGGACAAGATTTGGGGGAAATGGATGATGATGTCAGTAAACACTTTAGACAGAATATGCTCCATCTAGATGGAATATTCTGTGTCCCTAAAACCACTATTTGCTCAAAACCGTTGTGCACAAAACTACCCTTAAAAAATCTAGAAACCACCGCTATACTCCAGAAGTGGTTTCGGGTGGAAGAAGATAGTTTTACGATAGGTGATGGTACAATATTTTTTAGAATATTTGGTAACCACTAGAGTAATTCTTTGGAAGTGCTATTTGTGTTGTGCCATTGGTGGTGGTAGCGACTGTTGGGTGGTGGCGAGGATTCCACACCACATGCCTCCTCTACAATAGCCCTACAAATTGTCGCTAGTACCCTATGTAGGCAAGGCATGATTGTACCCTCCAATGTTTGTAGAAAGTCTTAGAAAATAATCAAAGATTCCTTTCATACATATTTTAATCCCTTGCACCAACAATATTCCTTTAGTGCTTGTGACATGTATGACCTAGATTTTTCCTGTGCCAACACTATACAAAATAGTTTTTTGTATAATACAAATTGTAGGGACTGTATGGATAGTTGAATGGGGGAATTTTTTTTGATGGCCTAGGGAAAAGTTTTCCAATTTTGATGATTTGATATGCAATCTTTATATTTTCAAGCCATTTGGACACAATAGTAGGGTTAATTTTGCCCCAAAATGCTTTGAATTATGAGTGATCTATAGATGACCAACAAAAAATCCTTCCTTTAAATCCTTGTAGTTTCGGCCTCCTATGTTTAATTTGGTTGAAACAAAAGAAAAAAACTTACTTCCTAAAAGTGCTCTAAACTCAATGGTATGATTAGGTTTGCTCCATCAAGCTCCAAAATGCACTTGCAATATAAAGCCACAAAGAGGAACCCCTCAAAATTTGGCATTTCTATCAAGATTTTCTAATTTTTAGGATATCATTCGATGCAAGAGAAGAGCATACTCATAAGAAAATACAAGATCTACAACCTAGATCTCCAAAAAGGATAACAAGAAGCAATCGCACAAGCTTTAATACCATTTAAGATTTGACCATGGAGATAATCAACCAAGATCAATGAGCTTTAATGAAAGCACAAAGAGACCCAAAATGAAAGAATAATTCTATTCTATCAAAGGATAAAATTATAATAATGAGATGATGAGAGATTACTTACAAGAGTACATGAGGCGGGTTTATATATGATACACCACCAAGAGATGTGAATGTACAACCAATGTGGGATATTGGAGATGTACCCACATGTGTGTAGTACAACTCCACCAAATAAGGAAAGTACAAGTCTCATGTGTAAATGAAACCTACCTAAGTAGACACCTACCTAAGCAAGCTTATCCTATCCTAGGTGCAAATATGCAATAAAGTAATTAACTCAATACAAGAAAATAAATATGCACCAACAACCATAATCATTCATGTTGTCTAGTATTCATTTAAAGTGAGTGTTTTGACACACAAGTAGATTATCATACAAAGTAGAGTATTCAAAGAACTATGAGTTTTAATTAAGGGTTTGAGGTGGAATTAACAAAAAAATGGTTTTTAGATTCAAGGCATTGAGGTAGACTATCAAAGTTTCAATGCTTTTTCATAAGAGTTTCTATGATCGAAATAGAGAGGCCTTTTGAATTGTCTCTAGAGATGACCGTTATGAAGTCTATTTTTAGCTAGAGCCATTTATAACTCTCACTATTTTGTAGCTAAATCTATTTATAGTTCACGCTATTTTTAGTTGTCTTCTAGAATATCTATTGTTAGTTTGTAATAAACTTTACTAGGAGTCTAATTGAAGATTGTGTGAGTTGAAATTTAGTTAGTGGATTTAAATCTTGTAATAAAACTTATATTGCATACAATCAAACTATTCTTACGGTAGAAGTTGTAGTTAGTTTTTTAATTTTATTTTCATGCAATGTCTTGTAAAACCTTACAAATAAGTGATTTTGGAACTTAGTTTAGGGATTCAATATTATTAATTCAGTATCATTTATTCAACAGAATTTAATAATGCCTATCTTGCTTCTAAATTTCTATTGAGATGTTTTGTATTATTTGTTGTGTACTAAAGTAAATTAAATTTATTAGAGCAAGTGTGCAAGCTTTGCATTGTAGGTTTACTCAAAGTTAGAGATTATGGCTTTGTATCAATTTCTTAATTCAATCTACCAAAGTGTTCATGTTCTTGTGTTTAATCATATTCAATTCTTATGTGTACTTGCATTGTTCAGTCTCTATCTATAGCTAAACACCATAAGTGTGATAGTTATGGGTTTACTTTCAACCAAACAAAATATTAAGATACTTTTCCTTGAGTTGAAGTGCATATTAGCCTTTTGCCCTAGGTGAATCCAAAAAAACACAACTTTATTTTTGTTTAATATGAGCATGAACCGCCTAAGAAAATAATCAAATTATAAATAACAAGTACATATTATTCAAATTAGGTTAGTTTTTTTTTCACAGTGAGCTTCTCCTTCTAATTCAAAGAATGGTTTTACCATACATTTGTTTTGTTTTGTGTTGCACTGAATGATGCAAAATAAAACACTAACATTTTTTGGTGATTGTACTAGGGAACAACTGATGACTAGTTATAGTGCAGTCTAAATTTGATTGCAAAGGAAAGAAAGTCTTGATCATTCTCCTCCAAAACAAGGTTCTTCTTCCACAACTATATCAAAACTTGTTAAAATTCTCTCAACTTTAGAAGAAGAACCACTTCAAACAATGGCTAATAAAGAGGGCAACAATGACAACACCAATTGTTCACCTCCATTATTGCTATGGAGAAATTAGGTTGGTCCATTGGCATTGATAGAACACCATCAGCTTCCTTGACAGATCAAGGAAGATTTTTTTAAAAATTTTATTGCAATGGAAAGCAACATCTAGATGAACATATTCAACTTTCACTACCACTTGTGAAATTTTGAGTGTGGCACATGAAGATATTGTAGTTTTCTTGTTTGTTGAAACATTATAAGGTGCAACAAATGATTGGTTTCACCAACCTATTTCCATTTCTATTACTAATTGGGAGTTAATGAGGTAGAAGTTTCTTGCATGCTTCAAACAAGTTGAATATGTTAGAGTGAATAATTTGCCTATTCACTATAGCTTAAGTGTACTTAGGTTGATGAGGTTAGACAACATCTTGTCTAAATGAAAGTGCAACATTTTAGGCCTTTAGAGGTTACCTAGTTGTTTGGTAAACCTTGTGTGCATACCTTTTGAGGTTAGAAGACTTTCTATCTCACCTCAAACGTCAATTTTGTAGTCATTCAACACTTTTCACCAAGGTTGATGACTTGGTCAAAATGTTGTTGGTTTACATATTCCAAGTGATCCAAAGGTTGACACTTATAGGACACTTGTCTATGTGCATGTGTCACATCATGGGGCACTTGTCAATCCACATACAAGGTGGATTGCCTCACCCATTCCTATATAATAAGGCATTCCTATGTAAATTATCAAGTGAGATTAATATATGTTTATGCTCAAATCAGGTTCATCAATATCATTGATTTCTTATCTCTATTTGTCAATTTTCATAATGTGAGAGTGAATATCAAGTGTTGTAGAGAATCCTTGGCTATTCCAACATGGTATCAGAGCCTTGCTACAGACACGTTCTCTATTTTGAGGGGATTAAGAGGTGAGGTGAAAATCAATGTGTTCTAGAGTGAAACCAATCTCACGAGAAAAATTGAAAAAATAATTTTTTTGAAAATTTGATTTTGCTGTGTAATTTTGTGCAATTTTTTGTTTCAAAATGCAATTTTTTTTTCAAATTGAAGATTTGCAGGAATTTAAAGGGTTGGCTGGAATTAGAGCAAGTGTTAGTTTGATTGTTGGTTTTGGTAACCTGATTTGCAAGTTTTGCTTTGTGCAAAAGTCATTTGTATTGTTGCAGAGGACGAGCGAATTCACATGGCCTGCATAAAGAGACAAAGCCTATGCAAAGAGGATGAAGTAGCACCCATAAGAAGTTCACAGCCTACATATTTAGAGGTAGCTTGGGCCACATAAAGGGCGTCCACAACTTTGCAGGGGTTCGTATTCCCTCTATGTGGTCAAATCTCCTCCCCACAAGGCATTTTTACATTTATGTAGCTCAAATATCCTCTCAGCAAGGCATTTTTATATATCTATGGGTCGAAACCCTCCCAGCAAGGCATTTTTTGATGTGCAAGACGTTTTGAGCTGGGCAAGGCGTTGTTTTGATGTGGTGGGCATTTTTTGACCTATAGCTACCTCAAATTGACTTTTGGCTGCCTAATATTGACTTGAGAGGAAGAAATTCATCATGTAGAGCTATATTTTGGCTGCATCGATGATTTTTTAGGCTCTTTTTACCGTAATCTGCCCATTTTCTGCCCTAATTTTTGCTCATCAAAATAGTATTTACATTTTGTTTTTAATAAGCATTTAAATTATGTTTATTAAGATACTATAAATGCATAATTTTGGGGGTTTATTGTAAATTAGGAGGCAAATTCAAAGGGCAATTTTTTCAATTAATGATTTTAAAACTCTTGTATCTTCATCGATCAAAGACGAAGGGAGAGGTCCCATTTGGCAGGAGTCCAATACCCCCTCTCAAGTCAAACCATTATATTGTACTTTCTTTTCCAATTCCCGCGAGTCATTGGACGACTAGGTTTTCTCTTCCCATACGCATTTTTTTGTATTTTAGTGTAAATGTATTAAAATAGGCCATTTATGGGAAATTGTTTTTGTCATAACTTTTGATCGGTAGCTTGAAATTGAGCACCATTTTTTGCAAAAGTTAATATTTTCCCATTTCTCACGCATTGGACCTATTCACATTGTAAAACACACTAAGTTATAAAGTGCCAAATTTTGGGGGGTCACCTAATCCGAGGGTTACCTAATCTATTGGTTTCTATTGTCTAAAGGAATTAACCTATTTGTAATCATGAGATATCAAATTCACTCTTCTATAATCCACCTAAAACTGGGAAATTATAAGTCTTGGTGTGAAGGCATCCTGAAACATCTCAGGTTCCACAATCTCATAACCTATCTATATAGACTTGTCCCTAAACCAGGTAACCAATCTAAGAAGAATAAGTGGTTTAATAATCATGATCACATTGTTGGATTACTCGACTTACATATACCAGATGAAGTTTTGTATGCCATCATGGATATTGAATGTTCACATGCATTATGGATCAAAATTTGGGACATATATGGAGACTCCAATGTTTCTCCCTTCTCGTATGATCCTGCTACGATCACAACTCACATCCAACATCATGATTTAGATACAAAGTGTCCAGTTGACATAAAGGAAATCATCATTCTTCCACTACCTACTATTGCTTCATCAGATGTTAGTGTCGCTTCTTCGCAAGCTTTGAGTACTTTTTTGCAGCAAGATCACATTTGTCTTCCTAGCATTGTTGATTGAGATGTATATCTACACGACATCTCATGTCTGTTTGTAGAGTCCTGCATTGCTGACATGGAAGCACACATTGAGGACATCAGTCTTCTTTTCAATGACAACTTCAATGAAGTTGCATCAACCTTGTCTTCTTCAGATATGATTGCTCTTCCTTCACCTACATCGGTTTCTATAGTGATAGTATCATATTCTTACGGTTCTAGTTATCACCATACATCTATAGTTCCTGTGGTTAATTCTATTACAAAATCTTCTATGATACCTAATTTATTCCATCAGTTTTTGTCACATGACAGCATTGGCTTGGAGATTATTAATCATTTTTTGAAGACATCATGGGCCTCATCCGAGTCTTTGAATCATGTGCAGAATTCAGAGACATTCCTACTTCTTCTTGTATGTTCCTATAAAGAATGAGAAGATTACTTGCACACTTTTGTGGTTCAATTTCTTCCTAAGGGGAGAAATGTGGTTTAGCATTCTTGGATTCTCTTCAACATACTTCATCGAGAATCTACACGCACTACATCATATCTTATGGGGGGCTTTCAAGTCTCTCTTTGTATCTCCTATTTTGGGGAAATTTATTGTACACATGTGATAGAAGTTGTCTTAGGGGGTAATGATATAAATCCTCCTTCACTTGTTTCCTTTTCATGCATTTTGTTTCTCTTTTTGGAGAGGAGTTTTGTTCCCACATGGTATTCTCCTTTACTCCACTTCATGAGAAACTTTGTACATGGATACCTAACATGGCCTAGTAGTCGGGACCCATATCTATGTATCTCTTGCACTTTTGTGATCTCCAAGTATTACTTAAGGCGGGGGGGGGGGGTGTTAGAGTGAATAATTTATCTATTCACTATAGCTTAAGTGTACTTAGGCTGATGAGGTTAGACAACATCTTGTCTAATTGAATGTGCAACCTTTTAGACCTTTAGATGTTACCTAGTTGTTTGGTAAACCTCGTGTGCATACCTTTTGAGGTTGGAAGACTTTCCATCTCACCTCAAAGGTCACTTTTGTAGTCATTCAACACTTGTCACCAAGGTTGATGACTTGGTCAAAAGGTTGGTTGTTTGCACATTCCAAGTGATCCAAAGGTTGACACCTATAGGACACTTGTCTATATGCATGTGCCACATCATGTGGCACTTGTCAATCCACATGCAAGGTGGATTGCCTCACCCATGCCTATATAATAAGGCATTCCTATGTAAATTATTTTGAGTGAGATTAATATATGTTTATGCTCAAATTAGGTTCATCAATATCATTGATTTCTTATATCTATTTGTCAATTTCCTTATTGTGATAGTGAATATCAAGTGTTGCAGAGAATCCTTGGTATTCCAACAGAAGATAGTCATATCTTGTAATGCCCCAAGCTCACATTCAAGACATTAATGGTTAAAAATGTCCAAACAAAATTTTCACGATACAAAAGTGGTATTAAGCAACCACACAACACACTTACATGCCAAAGGTGTCATAAAAACCTATGATGACACACTTGACACACACACCAATGCATAATGCAAGGTGACACGAGTGAAAGACTTAATGGTACCATGCAACTAAACACCATGGTTGGCACAAAAAATGAGGCTTGGAGAAGAATCAAGATCTCTAAATTGAGAGATAGTCTCATGGGTATAAGCATACACACATGTAATACAAGGGAATATGGAAATACATACACACTACTCCACATGAATACACTATATACAACAATCACATAAACATATAATTATGATCATAAATTACATCAAATTCAAACTCTAATTGAAAGGAATTACAGGGATCCTAGAAATAAAACAAGGAGTGTCATCATAGCAACACAATGACTGCATGGATATTTGGGAGTAGTACTTCCTCTTACAAAGCTAGTCAATGACATTCACCAACTTCCAAGTGTTGTGACATGTCCTTCGTAGCTGAGACCAAATTCATCTAAGGCATTCGATCATTGCACATACATCTTTATTAAACATTTTATTAACCCAATGTTAATTACATTATCTCTTAATTAAAACTCTGCCCCTGCACAATCTTCATGTATCACTTTGGATCACGACAAGTGATGAGAGGCCACTCCTCTCCTATCCTATACCTCAATCCTAAAAGTCCATCGCTCCAAATGCATGATTTGGGCATGGCATTGAAATCATTGCAACAACTTTTACAACACATTACTAAAAGGTGCAAAATGCCAAGTTATAATGGACACCATTCATTTCATAAAATAAATTATTCATTTAAGCCTTAAAAGGCAATTTTATAATTTTCTCCTAAAAGTTGCAAAACCATAATATTTTCCATAGCTCCATTAATGGACATGTATGTAACTTTCAAATTTTCCAACTTTTGATTTAAGGAAAAATTCCAAAAACTAAATTTACCCTTTTATGCATAATTCACCTAACAACAATATTCTTCAACAAAATTTGGGGAAAAAATTCTAGGAAAATTTTATCATTGTAATGAATTTTAAAACATGAATTCAAACATGGAGAACTCAACATACAATTTCAATTTAAATTAACCACTACAACAATTGAGCCATATGCAACCACCTATTGTAGGCATGGCAATGGATAATTTCCATTTCTAAATTCAAATTTAAAAAAATGTACAAATGAGGGGAAATACCTTCCAACCAAAAGCTCACACAATGGGAAGAACTTCTCTTTTTGATGCAAGCACACCACTAAACAATCCTTTGTCAAAACAAACAATCTCCACTCCAAGAAAATTTCACTTCAAGCAATTTTCCAAACTTTTCTTTCCATCTTTCAAAAATTATTTTCAAAATAAAGAAAGAAGAGGATTTGAGCAAGAGTTTTAAAACTTAAAAAAAAATGAAAATGCAAGCCTATTTTTATTTTGTCCCTGATTCCCTAAATCCTTTCCCACCTTTTCTCCTTTTCCCATTACACTAGTTATTTTCAAACATCCTTTTTGAAAATATAAATATTTCCAAAAGGTTGTTCCACACATTTTATTTAAAATAAAGCCAACTCCTTATAAATAATCTATAATCAATATCTTTCATACCACTTTTAATTAAAATGAATTTCCAATTAAATAGAAAATCTATTTACCTCATGCAAATTATTCTAATTCCGTATAATTTTTTTTTCACTTAAGAATAATAAAATACCAAACGCCTTTTTCTACTAAAACACAAATAATATATTTTTTGTAAACATGAAAAATACATATTTTAAAGTATTTTTAAATACAAATAAACAAGATAAAATAATCATCTACAAAGGACGCACACACTTTAGGGTTTCTGTAACATGCAGATTCCAAAAGCATCACTAATTTAGATCTAGGTTTACACAAGATTCATCTCATACTCAAATCAAGTGAGATAAAGTTTAACAAGTTTTACCCAATATGAACGTCTCCTATATAACCACCATTGGACAATAACCCTATAGTTGCACACTCAGATCACACATCGGGCATACCTGCTGCTGCAGAGGCATCCACACTATAACCTTCGCATATAGCATGAATGTCTGCAGACCAACCTCATCATCATCATCTTCGCCATCATCATCATATTCCCTACAACCACCAACAGCATCATCATATTTTGCGTTACACGGTCAGCATCATCATCTTTCAGACGATCGCAAACATCCGCCTGCCGACTACTGTTCACCTCCTCCGCCTTCCTTCTAACATCATCATCATGATGTTCAGCGGGCGCATACATCCTCCGGTTGCACTGTTCATCGGGCACCGAACTCCATCGTCATCATCATGTGCAACACTTCCTTCGTCAGCAGGATATCCAAATATCCGGTTGTTCAAATATCCTGATGACGATCACCTTCAGCAGCTTACCCTCGATGCTCCGCTACCCGACGATACAAGCAACAGCATCATGATATAACTTATCCGGTTGTCTTCGAAACCTCCTGATGATGTTAACACAACTTCCTGCCACGGACTTCCGCCGATACCTTAACACCTTACGACGGCAGGATAAACTCGCACAGGGGGAATATCTCAATATCCTGATGACGATGACGTCATATCCTGATGACGATGACGTCACCCGATATCCTGATGACCTCTTCAACACTTAGCCAAAAAACACGAACTTTCTCTCCCGCATCTGCTCGCGATACGCGGATGTTTGGCACTTCGATATGATGATCCTGATGCCGATACATGCACTTAGTCTATGTCCGGCCTAAAACATCCTGATGCATTCGCAACATGAAAACTCCAATAGTTTCGTGACCCGATCTTCTACCTGATGCCGATGCACTCCTGCTCGGCTCCTCCAGATGATGATGATCACCCCGACGAACTCACACTTCATGCAATCGACAACATCATGCCGATCTCCTTCACTTATCCGGATGACGATGTCTAACCCGACTGCAGGATATTTGCAGAAATATCCTGATGATGCTGTCTTCACGGACTTTCAGCTTTTGCGAAGTTTCACTTCGCCGATCCTCCAGGGATGATCCGATCCACTCTCAGGGTGATCTTCGACACTCTGTCTTATCAGTTTGACCTAGCACATGAGGATGCTAGGCTTCTCAACATCTTTCAGCCGCGATCCTGCACACCTGCATGCAAACGGAAAACAACCTACCAACTAACCTACTGTACATTACCATTCCACCGATCAGATGAGTCAACCGGTGGAATGGATCAGTGAATCCATGAAGTCACTCAAACCAGCAAATCAATCAAGTGATGGAATGCAACCAGAGCAAGAACACAAACAGGATCACTTTATTGATTTCAAAGATGCAATACAATATGACCAATCTCTCTCTCAGTCTCACTCTCTGCAACCTAGCTCGATCGATGATATCTGTCTGTATATCCAGTATCAAACGATCTCATGCTTATAAAGACTTTCCTACGAGTACTACTGACCCGACTCCAAGCGGCTGGGAACTCTCCAAGCGGCTGGGAGATCCCACCGAACATACATCATGACAACTGTTATAACTAACTAGCTAAAAATAGCAAAAGCCTGGTCAGCATGATCTTATCATGATCAGCATGACCTTATTACATGCATTTGGTCTAACAGACCTTCTTGGAATCATAAACAAGACCTAAAACTACTAACTGCCTTATCAAGACCAGCTGTCAGGTAGGTGCTCCTGCACCATACTCCCCAAAAGAAAAGAACTCATGTCCCATGAGTTGAGCATGTGGAAGTCCTCCACCTCTACCCTTTGCCTTGTCAATAGTCTGACCTGCTCCAGCTTTGTCTGCTGCTGTCTCTTGGCTGCTCCAAGCCTTCTGAACTGTAACTTGCTGTCTGGCAAGTAAATCACCATGCCTGGTGATGGAGGCCTTTCTCTCACATACCCTGTGTTTGTCAGGTTGCCTGACCAGAACCTTTTTCTGAACTGCTTCTGTAGTGTTCACCTGTATCTTTCTTTCAACCCTTATAGGACAAGCAATAGTCCCAACTATGACAACATCCTTGTCATTCTTCTCAACTGATTGCTGTTTGCACCCCTGTTTCTGAACCTGCTGCTGACCTCTGTCAGTCGCAACTAAAACTTTCTTCAGCTTGTTGTCTGTAACAACCCCTTTCCCTGCAGTATCCTGAACTGCCTTTATGCCTGCTCCGCTAGGCATCTGCACATACTCCTTCTTTCCCATCAAAATGATTTGAGCTGCCTTCTGTACTGCAGCTTTTGCCTGCAATGGCATCAACTTAATAGTCTTCCCATCCTTCTTGATGGTGTAGGTATTAGCATACCCATCATACAGTACCCTTCTGTCAAATTGCCAGGGTCTACCCAACAGTAGGTGACAACATTCCATAGGCAAAATGTCACACAAAATTCTATCATGATATGGTCCAATCTGGAAATCCACATATGCCTGTTCAGAGACAAAAAGTGATTGCCTATCACTCACCCAAGATGTCTTGTAAGGGTGTGGATGTGGAATCCTTTCCAATTTCAGTTTATCCACCATTTCCTGAGATACCATGTTGTCTGTTGAACCAGTATCAATGACAACCTTACATACCTTACCTTTGCTCTTGCATGTAGTTTTGAAAAGAGCTCTTCTTTGCATCAGATCCTGTGATGCCTGCAAACTAATTCTCCTTAACAGCAATGATTCTCCACTCTCTGGATATCCATAATTTTTAGGACCTTTGTTTGAACTCTGTGCACTTTCTTCTACTTTCTCTTCTTGTACCAATTGTACTCTCTTGTCACTTGTTCTATCATTTCTGGATGATGAACCTTTGTTTTCTGGACATTTGAAAGATGGATGACCAAACTCTCCACAGGTGTAACATTTTCCTGAAAATGTAGTAGAACCTCTACCACCTCCAAATCTTCCTCTATTACCTTTCCATCCACCTCTGAAATCAGACTGTCCCTGTCCTTTACCAGTGTCTTCTTGACCTTCAATGGTTTGCTTTTGTGCAAGGGCTACTCCCCTTCCCCTATTGTTTCCTCTTCCTCTCATGGACTTATCATGTCCTCTATTCATCTTTTCTTCAATCCTGATTGCCATTTGATAACAATCCTCCACATTCTTAGGGTTAGCTAACACTAACTCATCCTGTATGTTAAACCTCAAACCAGCCAAGTACCTAGCCACCTTTTCTACCTCATTCTCATGATGACCAGATCTCATACTTAACAGATAAAATTCCTCAGTATATGCCTTCACATCCCTGTCTTTCTGCTTCAAAAATTGCAGCTTCTTAAACATCTGGATTTCATAATCCCTTGGCAAGAATTTACCCTTTATCCTTGCTACCATCTTATCCCATGAAGTGATCTTAGACTTCCCTTGTTTCCTTCTCTCAGATTGTACATAATCCCACCATACCAAAGCATGACCTCCTAACTTGGTCTTTGCAATCTTTACCTTCTGATCCTCAGCAACATCTTCACATTCAAAGTGATTATCAAGTGCAGCAATCCAATCCAACAACTCATCTTCATTCAAACTTCCAGTATACTTGGTAACATCAACCTTTACCTTAGGTTTTTCACTCTGCACTGCCTTTAGCAGTTTTGCCAGTCTCTGGTCTTCAGCATCCAGATCTTCAGTTACCTCTTCATACTCTTCAACAGTATCTGCTTCTTCTTCAGACTCACTGTCTTCCACTTCCCTCTTTTTGTTCTTTTCCAGGGCTGTCAGCCTGGCTTGAAGTGCTTCAGCAAGCTCCTTCATCTTCCTCATCTCTCTAGCATGTTTCTCCTTCATCTCCTGCAATTCCCTTGCAGTACCACTACCTTTCGGAGGCATTTTGTCAACCTCTCAATCTACACAACTCACAATTCACTCTATCTCTGCCCTTTTGGTGACAGAATCAACACACAACAGCCCAGACCTTTTGCTGAGCTCTGATACCACTATGCTGCAGAGGCATCCACACTATAACCTTCGCATATAGCATGAATGTCTGCAGACCAACCTCATCATCATCATCTTCGCCATCATCATCATATTCCCTACAACCACCAACAGCATCATCATATTTTGCGTTACACGGTCAGCATCATCATCTTTCGAACGATCGCAAACATCCGCCTGCCGACTACTGTTCACCTCCTCCGCCTTCCTTCTAACATCATCATCATGATGTTCAGCGGGCGCATACATCCTCCGGTTGCACTGTTCATCGGGCACCGAACTCCATCGTCATCATCATGTGCAACACTTCCTTCGTCAGCAGGATATCCAAATATCCGGTTGTTCAAATATCCTGATGACGATCACCTTCAGCAGCTTACCCTCGATGCTCCGCTACCCGACGATACAAGCAACAGCATCATGATATAACTTATCCGGTTGTCTTCGAAACCTCCTGATGATGTTAACACAACTTCCTGCCACGGACTTCCGCCGATACCTTAACACCTTACGACGGCAGGATAAACTCGCACAGGGGGAATATCTCAATATCCTGATGACGATGACGTCATATCCTGATGACGATGACGTCACCCGATATCCTGATGACCTCTTCAACACTTAGCCAAAAAACACGAACTTTCTCTCCCGCATCTGCTCGCGATACGCGGATGTTTGGCACTTCGATATGATGATCCTGATGCCGATACATGCACTTAGTCTATGTCCGGCCTAAAACATCCTGATGCATTCGCAACATGAAAACTCCAATAGTTTCGTGACCCGATCTTCTACCTGATGCCGATGCACTCCTGCTCGGCTCCTCCAGATGATGATGATCACCCCGACGAACTCACACTTCATGCAATCGACAACATCATGCCGATCTCCTTCACTTATCCGGATGACGATGTCTAACCCGACTGCAGGATATTTGCAGAAATATCCTGATGATGCTGTCTTCACGGACTTTCAGCTTTTGCGAAGTTTCACTTCGCCGATCCTCCAGGGATGATCCGATCCACTCTCAGGGTGATCTTCGACACTCTGTCTTATCAGTTTGACCTAGCACATGAGGATGCTAGGCTTCTCAACATCTTTCAGCCGCGATCCTGCACACCTGCATGCAAACGGAAAACAACCTACCAACTAACCTACTGTACATTACCATTCCACCGATCAGATGAGTCAACTGGTGGAATGGATCAGTGAATCCATGAAGTCACTCAAACCAGCAAATCAATCAAGTGATGGAATGCAACCAGAGCAAGAACACAAACAGGATCACTTTATTGATTTCAAAGATGCAATACAATATGACCAATCTCTCTCTCAGTCTCACTCTCTGCAACCTAGCTCGATCGATGATATCTGTCTGTATATCCAGTATCAAACGATCTCATGCTTATAAAGACTTTCCTACGAGTACTACTGACCCGACTCCAAGCGGCTGGGAACTCTCCAAGCGGCTGGGAGATCCCACCGAACATACATCATGACAACTGTTATAACTAACTAGCTAAAAATAGCAAAAGCCTGGTCAGCATGATCTTATCATGATCAGCATGACCTTATTACATGCATTTGGTCTAACAGACCTTCTTGGAATCATAAACAAGACCTAAAACTACTAACTGCCTTATCAAGACCAGCTGTCAGGTAGGTGCTCCTGCACCACCTGCACCATATAATAGCTGAAGTGAAGCATAAACACCCAACATGGTGTCAAATCATATGAATCAACTAAGCATCACATCTAACATGAATCATTAACCATAATCATAAGATGTAATAACAAACAATAATCTATAATACTAATCCATGTATGATAAACTCATATGTACAATATATCAAAAGGAGTGGAATAGTAACACTAAAAGATCCAACATATTAAAGCACAACATATACATCCATAGACAAAAGTCTAGATGTCAATACAAAACCCCATTAGAAACACCTCGATGGAACAATAAAGCCTTGTCGCTAATAATAACAATGGATCCAAAACAAAAGCCAATAGATGAAAAGGCACAAGCACCATAGACATTACATCCTCCCCTAGAACTAGGCTTAGTCTAGGAAACCTTCAAAAATATGAGGATAGAGAACCCTTGGCTACATGGCATCCTCCCAAGTAGATGCAAAATCATCCATTGGGTGCCACTAGACCCTTACCTGATCTAGGTCTCAACCCCAAAGTACCAACCTCTGATGCTACAATATATGGATGGGCTCTAAAGAAATTTTCCCTCCCTCCTTGATCTACAAGACACCCCAATCAAACACATTTGTCACATTTGGAATATACTATCTAAGAACTAGAACATGAAATGCATCATGGATGCACAAGAGACTAGACAACAAGACAATTAGCTATTGGACCAATCCTCTCAAGGATCTTAAAATACCCAACAAAACATGGTGTGAGCTTAGAACCTTTCCTATAATGGATTGAGATCTTGTACGGTTGTACTCTTAGAAACACATAATCACTAATTGAGAAGTGTTGATCTAATCTCTTGGAATCAACATACTTCTTTTGTCTATCCTAGGTAGTCAACAACTGATCTTTGATACAAACTACCTAATGCTCCATATTTTGAAGCATCTTGGGACAGAGAATAACTAAATCCTCAAGTCTATTCCAACTCAAAGGAGTATGACACTTACATCCATAAAAGGCTTGGAATGGTGCCATACTAAGAGAACTGTGGTACCCATTATTATAAGAAAAAGCAACCAAGTACAAATAGTCCTCCCACCAGGACTAATGGTCCATCATGCACATACAAAGAATATCCTCTAACATTTGATTCACCCTATTTGTTTGACCATCTATTTTGGGGTGGTATGCAGAGCTACAATTAAGTTGAGAACCTAATGCATGCTGCAAGGATGTTCACAACAATGATGTGAAAATGAGATCACAATCTGAAATGATCCTACGAGGCACTCCATGCAAGCATACAATGTCCTCCATAAAGGTATGTGCCACAAATGCAACACTATATGATGCCTTTATGGGTGAGAAATGGGCAACCTTGGTGAAATTTTCTACTACCACCATGATGACAGTGTGAGAATGAGAAGAAAAAAATCAAACCAACAATAAAGTCTAAAGAAATCATGTCCCATTTCCATTCAGGAACATTGTGCAGCTATAGGAGACCTATCAGTTGTTGATGTTTTTCCTTTACTCTAACAAAGGCACCTACAACAAAATTAGCAACATCACACCTCATCCCCACCCAATGGAATAACTGACGGAGGTTGGCATGCATCTTCTTCACACCAGGATGCATCTAAGGAGAATGATGCACCTTAGTCATCACAACCAAGTGAAGGCCACCTGAAACTAGAACATAAATATGACCAAGACGTCGCAATAGTCCATCAAACTCTAACGAATAACCAAAAAACTTTCCCCTAAGGGTCCTCTAAGACTTTACCTCAACTTTAACCTCATGATACCATGGATCCTCTGGAATATTTTCCAAGATATGCCCCTATAGATCCATACTTAGGGATAAAATTGAGACCTCATTCCATCTCTTTCTCAAAGCATTAGTGACTAGATTCTCCTTTTCTTTGATGTACTAAACACCGAATTCATACTCAAAAAAAATCTATCCATCGATGCTAAGGAGCATTCAAATTTTACTATGTGAAGATGTACTATAAACTATGATGATCTGTATCAAGCTTGACTTGATGGATCCAAGGGAATGTCTCCATCTAACAAGTGCATGGATGCCAATTTCCAATTCTAAATCATGGGTGGGGTAATTTAGCTCTTGATCCTTGAGCTTCTATGACTCATAAGTGATCACTCAACCCTCCTACATAAGGAACGCTCCCAAACCATCTAACGATGCATATGCAAACCATAAAATCTACTATAGGATTAGGCACTACAAGGATTAGTGCACTAATCAATTGCTCCTTGAGAAACTACAAGGCTCTCTCACACTAATTTTACCAAATGAACTTCTTCCCTTTCCTCTGAAGAGAAGTGATTAGATATGCGAATATAGAAAAATATAGGACATATCAGCAGTAATAACCTGCTAATCCCATGAAATTGTGAACCTCTGAGACATTCATGGAACCTGGAAAATCCACAATGGCCTGAATCTTTGAGGGATCAACTAAGATACCCTCACCAGAGATAACATGACCCAAGTACCTCACCTCTGATTGGAATAATTCACATTTTTCCAAGTTACCATATAGTTGGTTATCATGCAAACACTAAAGGACCTAGTGGTGCAGTCACGGATGGAGGGTCTAGGAATAGGACTATCCAACCATGCAACCTTAGAGTAAACACAAAAAATGGAACAACAAATGGGAATATATTGATTCATGATCATAAATAGTTACAATCTTCATATGCCAGTAGTATGCAGACTATAATGGGCTCATAGGCCTATCCTCCAGCTTGTTACAATTTACATGAAAGATATAGCTTTGAAGCGCTACTCCACAATTCACTATCCTAACTTCTTAGCTCCTAAAACTTAACTAACTCCTCTAACTACATCTAGTGAATGATTATATAGCAATTTTGGTTTCAAGGAATGATCCACGTTGGCCTTAAGGGATTCCAAAACTCAATGCTTATTGAAACATGTAGGTTTCAGAGATCATATGGTGATGCACCGCGTGTTGAGAAAACACGTCGCGGTTCTAAATGAAGGTGCCTTTGGTACCATACTACCTTGTGAGATGCTTCATTTGGTGTCATATGTTACATAAAGGTGCCTCAAACCTCATACGCCAAGTTGATTGTTGATTGTTTTGAATTGAGACTCTTGATGATTCTTCTTATGATGATAACTCTCCACAGACAATTGTAAACCTCCTTAAATATGGATATGATGTAGATGAATCATTAGAGAGTCTTAATCCTATGCCACAAACTATGAAGTGATAATGCGGTAAAATGTGGTGAAATCCTCTAAGACTGAATTGACTGAAATGTAAGAAAAGAAAAGAAATAGAATATTTTTGGTTGATGCAAGATTGCCTTTTAACCTAGGATGCTCCTGCATTAGACACTCTGGGTTGTTTGAAAAGTGAGTCCCTCACTTTCCTAGGGCTAAAGGAAAACCAATGCGGTCTACCTCAGCCTGAGAAATCCATGATGAATCTTCCTCCAGTCTTCCTTTCCACTTAACCAGGTACTCCCTGTACCGCTTGCCTCTGGCGTTGCATCCAACTCTATCATCCAAAATATGTTCTATTTGCTCCTATTGTTGATGCGGTATTTGGTCCTTCAAACCAACTTCAGTTGTGCTATCACTTGATTCTCCCTCATGATACTGATATAGATCTGCAATGTTGAAGATGGGTGATATGCCAAATGCTTCTAGTAATTCCACTTCATATGCATTGCCTGAGTCAAACTTCGTAAGAATCCTAGATTGTCCAAACGTTCTCATCTTCAGCTTGTTGTATGTCCCTACTAGAATCTTTCCTTCCTAAGATATACCATGACTTCATATCCCACAGAGAATTCCTTATGTCTCCTTTTCTCATATACTTGCCCCTTGTACTTGTTGTTCATCTCTTCCAAATGCTTGGACAGACTTGAGTGTATATTGTTTCCATGTATCCTACAAATTATTTTGCTTCCGCACTCTTTTTGTTTTTCATACTGATGTCTCTCATCTCCACAAATCCTCTAGGTTGTATTTCAATCACAACTTCAAATGGTGTCTTCCCTGTAGTTCTGTTCACTGAGTTATTGTATGCAAACTCTGCTTGCGGTAGAATTATATCCCAACTTCCTGCCTTATCTCCTATCAAACATCTCAACATGTTACCCAAACTCCTATTTACCACTTCTGTTTGTCCATCTATCTGTGGGTGAAATGTTGAACTAAACTTTAGGTATGTCTTCATCCTCTTCCACAATGTCCTCCAAAAATATCCTATGAACCTTGTATCCCTATCTGAAATTATACTCTTTGGTAATCCATGCAATCTCAAACCTCCATTAAAAATAGGTTAGCAACATGTACAACATCATTTATCTTCTTACAAGGAATGAAATGCACCATCATTAAGAATATGTCCACTACTAAAAATATAGAATCATGTCCCCTCCGTGTTCTTGGTAATCCCAATGACAATTTCTACAACTCTGAACAAACTTCCTTACATCCTTGTATATTTGAGGCCAAAAATAATGTTCATTCACCAAAGCTATTGTTTTATCAATACAAAAATGTCTTGCTAATCCACCACTATGCTTCTCTCTAATCAAATTTTCTCTCATTGAGCTCCACGGAACACAGAACTGATTTCCTTTGAACAACACATCCTCCTGAATGAAATAATCCAACCACTTGCTTCTATCTGTCACAATAGGTTCTTTACATACCTTCCATGGTTCCGCAAAATCAAGATCATCCTCATACATGTGCTTGTGTTCTTCAAAACCTAGTACTTCTACCCTCATTTCTATCAACAAGTTCCTTCTTCTACTCAATGCACCTGCAAATTTGTTTGACTTTTCATTCCAGTGTTTCAATACAAATGTATAACTTTGCATGAATTCTACCCACCTCATGTGTCTCTGATTCAACTTACCTTGACTATTCAAATATTGCAAAGCTTGATGGTTAGTGTACAACATAAATTCTTTTGGCAACAAATAATGTTTCCACATCTTTGGGGCTTGAATTATGACATAGAACTCCTAATCGTAAACTGAATATATCCTCCTTGCATCGTTCAACTTCTCATTGAAATATGCTATTAGTCTCCCTTCTTGACTTAACACTGCTCCTATTGCATTTCCACTGGCATCACAATCAACCTGAAATACTTTGTCAAAATCTGGTATGGCTAACACTAGTTGCTCTATCACCTTTTGCTTCAACAACTCAAAACTCCTATGTTCTCCTGATGTCCACTTAAAATCCTTTTGATCTCCTCTTATTGTCTCTGTCATTGGTGTGCATATGGTACTAAATTTTTTGATGAACTTCTAGTAGAAACTTGTCAATCCTTGGAAAGATCTTGCCTCCCCAATACTCACAAGTGTTGGCCATTCAACAATTTCTCTTAACTTTTCTAGGTCCGTCCTCAATCCTTCTGCAGAAATCACAAATCCCAAATATACAATTTTGTCTTCATGAAACTACATTTATTGATGTTTATCAACAATTTCTCTTCTCTCAACCTCTAAAATAATTGTCTAATATGCCACCAATGTTCTTCCTTGGTTCTACTGAAAATCAAAATATCATTCAAGTAGACAATAACAAACTTACCCAAGAATTTCTTCAATACTTCATTCATCAACCTCATGAAAGTACTTGGTGCATTAGTTAATCCAAAAAGCATGACTAACCAGTCATACAATCCTCCATTTGTCTTGAATGAAGTCTTCCACTCATCTCCTTCTCTGATTCTAATCTGATGGTAGCCACTCTTTAGGTCTATCTTTGTGAAATATTTTGCTCCACTCAAACAATCCATGATATCATCCATCCCTTGCAATGGAAATCTATACTTGACTATGATATTATTGATTACTCTTGAGTCTATGCACATCCTTCATTCTCCATCCTTCTTTGGTACTAGTACTGTCGGTACCGCACATGGGCTTAAATTTTCTCTAATCAATCCTTTCCTCAACAGCTCCTATATCTGTCTGTTTAGCTCTACATTTTCTATTGGTGTCATCCTATGCACCACTTTGTTTGGAAAACTAGCTCCAGGTATGAGATCCATATGATGATTGATACTCTGAATTGGTGGCAATCCTTCTGGCACATTCTCTGATACAATATCTTGGTATTCTGCCAATAATTTAGTCACTTCCTTCTACGGTGGTTCTCCATTTGTGGTAGTGGTTTATGCACTTTGGGTACCACACTTCTTTGGAATCAATGCAAAACACATGTTCTCATGTCTCAATCCATCCAAAAATTTCCTTCCATATACCAAACAGATTCTAGCATTGCCGCATACTTCACTCTTGCTCTCTTCTTCCAAAGGTATCAAGATATGTCTTTTCCCATTGAATGTTACAGTATAGGTATTCTTCCTCCCATCATGTATTTCTTTTCTATCATACTGCCATGGTCTTCCCAACAATAAATGGCATACATCCATCTGCATAATATCACACAATACCTCATCATTATAAGATCCTATATGAAATTTCACCAAACATTGTTCACTCACCAGTATTTTGTGTTCATCTTGAATCCATGCTATCTTGTAGGCCTTTAGATGTTCTAACCTATTCATATTTAGCTTCCTTGCCATCTCTTCTGAGACCAAATTATCTGTACTTCCACTATCAATGATAACAGGTTACAACATTTACCTCCTGATTTGCATATTGTCCAGAACAAACTTTTTCTTTGCGGTGGTTTCTCAATTGTTTATGCTTGCAACAAAGCCCTCATTATCAATGATTCACCCTTCTCTGGTTTCTCTACTAAACAAGGTGATCCAACTGGTTCTTCCTCTACATATGCTACTCTTGCACTGTTTTCTGCCTTTTGTTAGTACTCCCTTGATGACATTCAAATGATTGGTGTCCTTTGCCTCCGCACTTGAAACAGGTTCCCTTGAATGATCTTTTGTCTAACCCTCCTTCATCTCTCTGGTATCCTTCATTGTGGTAAGAATTATGACTTCCTCTATTATTGTGGTAGAAACTTATGTCATCTGTCCCTTGATGATATGAATTGTTGTTTCTTTCCTCTTTGCAATATGGGCTACTGGTGCAGGTGCACCCTAGCATGAATATGCCTCCATGAGGCAGAT
This sequence comes from Cunninghamia lanceolata, assembly GCA_027924645.1. Lineage (NCBI taxonomy): Eukaryota > Viridiplantae > Streptophyta > Pinopsida > Cupressales > Cupressaceae > Cunninghamia > Cunninghamia lanceolata. Next base: position 10,002,882 of record BSBN01000209.1, read on the forward strand.
TTAGGATTTTTATTTTGTATAGGTATTCTCATTTTGTAATAAGGTCTAGAAGGCCTCAATAAGCATGTAACAGGTCCTAGTTAGTTCATTTGGGTTAATTTGGGCATCAAGTGCAAAAGTTGCAAATATTGACAAAATGTTGTCAAGCAATATTGTTAAAATGCAACAAATTGTAAAATAGAGGAATGTGAAGAATTAGGAAGTTAGAAAGTTAGTTGTAGGTGTTGGTTATGATTTATTGAAGCATTTTGAACCATCACAAACTTCAAGGAAGGCTGGAGGACAATGTATGAATAAGAAATTCAAAGAAATTCTCAGTTTTTCTGTTAATTTTCTGCAATTTCATGGTTTCGGTCCATTGTACGACCATATTCTTAGAATAAATCCTTTCCTCCTCCATGGTACGTAATAGCCCTAAGAATTCTCTTTAATATGCTTTTTGTCTCATGAAAAATGATTTATTTTTGTGAAAGATATGAGTGTTTTATGGACTGCAATTTTTAGATTTTCCCTGCAACAGTCCTATTGCAGCGTTTGGTACGGTTTTGTACGGATATATATAGGCACAATCCATATATTTATGGAAATAGGATCGAAGTAATTTTCAAATACATCTAGTCTGAGGTCTTAACTCGATTTCTAGAGGAAGATATCACGTTTTTTCTAAAACTGCTCTGTTAACTAGGGTTTGGTAGGAAAAATGTCATAAAACCTCATTCCACTGTGGGAATCCTCTAAAACTTGGTGGAATGGAATTAGAGGGAGTGATTGACATGTTGACCAAGGATCAGGACTGAAAAAGTTGTTTTGGTGTGTTTAAATTGATGCCCTATGTGACTGTAGTAGCATTTTCCTTGTTATTTTTGCATTTGAAGTGGGAAAACAAGCATAGAATGAAATTGTCTTGAATCCTAACCACAAAACCCTTGAAATACATTGTTTTTCCATCCATGTGAAGTGTCCAAGGGGTCCAGAGAGTTTGGTGGTTCCATCCAAGGGTAGTTGCTTCACAAACTAGGCCTAATAGGGGCTCTAAGTCATCAGGAGGGGCTATTGGTTGAGGCATATCATCCAAAACAAGCCATACCCATTCTTGGATATGTGATAGGGAGTCCAAATGGGTATCTCCAAATTGTCCAAGTTCTAGATTTGAAGTTCTATATCAAAAGTTATTAGGATTGTTCTCCTTTTGAAGGGCTACAAGCCATTTTGGGCGTTTATGAAGGAAGTACCATTTCAGAGTTTGACCTGCCTTTTCCAATGGATGGGATGGGTCCCCTAACATCCCAAACCAACATTTCCATGATGATCCTTGAGTTTATTTCTGTTCTTCCCACTTTTGTGTAAAGATCTTTGTTTTTGGGCTTGTAGGTGAAGTAGAACCTTGTCTAGTTTGTCTATCTTCTCCTAAACAATTTGCCTCTACATCAGGTACTCTCCTTGTTTTTCTCCGCATATGATCTCCCTTCACCGCATTGTATTCTATCTCCTTGGAATTTTCCTCCTCTACCTCTTTGTCTTTGCTCATGTCTCTTGTTCAATTTTTCTTCAACTTTCAATGCAAATTGATGTGCCTCTTCCACTGTTGTCATCCTTACCAAACTTATGTCTTCTTGAATGTTTATTCTTATTCCATTTATGTACCATGCCACTTTCTCCTTGCTTGCTTCACTATGTCCAATCTTAATAATCATCTTGTGGAATTCCTTAGTGTACTCTTTCATTATCTTCTCCTTTTGTCTTAGGTTTTGCAATCTCTTCAGCAATTCTAGCTCATAGTTAGCAGGTATGAAGTGATTCTTCAATTCTGTCACCATTCTATCCCATTTTATGATTTTCTCCTTTCCCCTCCTATTTCTATCCAACTAAACTTCTTTCCACCAAATAGCAACATGTCATTTCAACTTAGTTTTTGCAAATCTCACTCTTTCCATATCTTCAATTTCTTCATAATCAAAGTATTCAACCATGTCATTTATCCAATCAATCAACTCCTCAAGGTTCAAATTTCCTGCATAGTATGAAATTTCCATTCTAGGTCTCTTACCAAACTTATAAATAGCTTCCAACATCTTTACCTAATATGATTCTTCTTCTTCTAGGGTTTCCTCATTTTGCTTGGCAACTTGAGCTCCTAATTCATCATCATAACTTTCATCCTCATGTCTAGGGTTTAGACCTCTCTTTCTATCCTCTTCTACAACATCCAATCTAACTTTCATCATTCTCATCATCTCTATCATTCCTTCCATTCTTCCGGCAACATTGGTCATAACAGGCATCCTCCTTGGTGGCAACTCTTCCTTAGATCTAGTGCAACTACCTCAATTCAATGATCTAACTATAAGTTTGCAACTGCCTCATAATCGATGCTCTATTGACAAACACTTGCAGGTTGCCTCAGGTTGGTGATCTGTTCACTTCAAGATATGTTGGAATGCCTTCTCTCCCAAAGGACTCGAAAACTTTGCTTTGATGCCACTTGGTGCAATCATGGATGGAGGGTCCAGGAATAAGATTGTCCAACCATGTAGCCTTAGAGTAAACACAAAGAATGGAAAAAAATGGGAATATATTGATTCAATATCATAAACAGTTACAATCTTCATATGTTGGTAGTATGCGGACTATAATGGGCTCACAGGCTTGTCCTCCAGCTTGTTACAATTTACATGAGAGATATAGCTTTGAAGCACTACTCCACAATTCACTATCCTAACTTATTATTTCCTAAAACTTAACTGACTCCTCTAACTACATCTAGTGAATGATTATATAGCAACTCCAGTTGCAAGGAATGATCTGCATTGGCCTTAAGGGATTCCAAAACCCAATGCTTGTTGAAACATGTAGGTTAGCCAGTGATCATATGGTGATGCTCTGCGTGTTGAGAAAACACGTCACGATTCTAAATGAAGGTGCCTTTGGTCCCATACTACTTTGTGAGATGCTTCATTCGGTGTCACACGTTATGGAAAGGTGTCGCAAACCTCATGCGCCTAGCTGATTGCTGACTGTTTTGAACTGAGACTCCTGATGATGCTTTTGATGGCGATAACTCTCCACAAAAAATTGAAAACCTTCTGAAATCTAGATATGATGTAGATGAATCATTGGAGAGTCTTAATCTTGTGCTGCAAACTATGAAGTGATAATGCAGTAAAATGTGGTGCAATCCTCCAAGACTAAACTGATCAAAATTTAAGAAAAGAAAAGAAACAAAATATGTTTGGTTGATGCGAGATTTGCTTTCAACCTAGGATGCTTCTGCATCACCTAGTGCAAGTGAACCTCATTGTTCTTCCACTGTCCTCAAATATGTCAAAATATCATTGAGAAACACAAGGACAAATGGTCAAGATAAGTACAAAATACTCCATTCATCAAACTCATAAACATAGAGGGAGGATTCATCAACTCGAATGGGACTATAATGAACTCGTAGTGCCCATAATGAGTACAAAATGTAGTCCAATGAATAGCTGCCTCATGGATACGAAGCTAATGGTATCCAAACTTTAGATTTATTTTTATATAACACTCTAGATCCCTTCATTTGGTAAAATAAATCATCAATTCTCGGCAAGGGATGTCAGTCCTTCATCGTCACCTTGTTCAACTACCAGTAGTCGATACACAAACAAAGAGGTTTGTCCTTTTTCATGAAGATAACTAGTGCACCATAAGGGGATACACTAGGATGAATGTGCCCGTTCTCAATAAACTTCTCTAACTATAACTAAAGCTCACTAAGTTTATGAGTGGTCATATGATATGGCACACATGAGATGGGCTCTTCTCGTTGGATAAGTTCAATGCAGAAGTCTACATCTTGTTTAGGCAGAATACCTAGAATAACACTAGGAAACACATCAACAAACTCCCTAAGAAGGGGATGATCATCGAGAGATACCTCCTAACACTCACTTCCAAAAAGATCACTCGTTGAGATAGAAAACATATAACATCCCTTATGCATGCTCTGTTTCAACTACATAGCAGAAATCATGCAAAGAGAATTGGGATTAGCTAACCTTGAATCAACTAACTAGATTACCCAAATCATCCACACACTTAACGACCTTAAAATGATAATTGATTCTTGATTAATGGGCCTTGAGTCAATCCATACCAAGGACAATAGCATAGGATCCCAAGGGTAGGACTCACAAATCGATAGTGATGGTTAAGGTTTGTAGATCCAACACAACTCACAGTTGACTCTACAACCACCTTAATATCAATAGCTAACTCAACCTGCCATTTATCATCCTTCCTTGCTACCACAAATCTATAACACTCTACCAAGGATGGGGAATAAAATAATTTGAAGCACCATAATCAAACAAGATGGAAGCATGAACACCATCCAAAAAACCTAATGTCTCCACCATTGTATCCTGATGCTTTACTTGGTGGTTGTCTACTACAACAAACACTTTGTCAAACCTACCAACATCTCCCATTGTTAGATCTAATGTTGCAACACTCTAACCCCCATTTCGCATCTTCCTTGAGAGCATGTTCTTGCATAGTGACCCTTCTGACCACAAGAGCAACAATCCCACAACCCAAGTAGGATCTAGCTGAGATGCATTCTACTATTGGAAGTTCAAGTGGATAGAACTTGATGCAGTCAAGGTAGGAGGGTCCAATGAAGGATTGTCCAACCTTGTAGCCTTAAACAACGAACAACATGATCATGACAAAGATGTAATAACAACATATAGATAACAATAGAATGTTAAGAGATGCTCAATAACACATGACACAAGATTTATCCTGGGAAAACCCTAAAAGGGAAAACCCAGCCTTCAAATTCACTTCTCATTATTATAATACCAAACTCATTACATATGCCACTAGGGATTTTTACATGCTAGGCCATAGCCTAGGTTTACAAAAGATTCATACAACAATACTCTTTCGTGGCTTCTTTTTCCTTCTCAATCCTCTGCTCAGTGTCTTCTTCTTCTGCTTCTGTTGTGTGTCTTCTGGAATTAAAACACCTCAGTACCTTTCGGATCTTTCTTTTTGCATACCTTCTTCACACACCTCCATGCTTGCTTTGAAACAATCCTTTTCCCTTCATTTATATTCTTCGCAAGGCTTCAAAACACTATCTTGTTGGCTAAAATGTAACGGGTAGAATGAAACATGTAGAAACAAATAGATCAGCCCTAAAACATAGGGTATTACTTTGCGAGTGGATGAATCTTGGTACAGTTCTCCATGAAGGTTGGCTAGGTCCTAAAATACCTTGAATGATGTTCCATTAGGCTTCACAAGTCACAGAATTTCTCCGCAAACCCATTAGGCTTCAACTGAACACTAACTGCTTTGCTTTGTGAAAACAGGTAATCTTCTGATAGCAATAACTTTTGGGAAACAAGTCCAAATGACCTAAATTTTGGATATGATGTAGATGATGATAGCTAGATGCTAACTCTTTCTCTACAAGCTCTGATATGCAAATACGATAAAATGCAGTAATCTCTAATATCTCTTCTTGGCACTCTGCAACTCAACCTTAACTGTCTTAACTTACTTGAATGACTTCTGGATGCTCCTGCATCAAACTCTCAGGGTTAATTGAAAAGTGAGCCTCTTCACTTTGGTCAGTATTCTGTCAAAATCAATGTGGTCTCTTAGGATAGGTTTGGCGGTCCATTCATAGGTACTTGCAACTACCTCAAGGTCAGCATTTATTCAAGTCATCCATGCAAACTACCTCAAGCTCGGTGATCCGTTCACAAATCTCTGTAAGTGCTACCTCATGGTCAGCGATTTGTACAGGTCCTCCAAACAAACTGCCTCTAGTTCTCCTCACTTCCGGTGGTCTATATTTGGCGTTCTACTTGCAAGTCATTACACTTCCTTAATGGTCGGCAGTCTGAGCAAGACTTCTCTGCAAGCTACCTCCAATTCTTCATTTTATGGTGGTCTAGATCTGGCAGTCTGGCTACAATGTTACAACTACCTCACAATTTGGCATTCTATTGACAAACACTTGTAGGCTGCCTCAAGATCAATGTCTACTTCAATCAATTAAGAGTCAAATAATCTCAACATCCTCCAGAACAATCATTTTCTTCTTTGATTCAATCAATACATTCTTTAATTCCCTCTATGATACTCTCTAACCTTTGGTTGTAGATACAACTCCTACACACATCAAAATCCTACAGTTTCTTCTCTGCATACACTGCCTCTAGACTTCTCTCTATTCTTGCAACCATATTTACTTTACTCTGGTACACAAACTTTCTCTTCTGGTAGAATCTTTGCTTTCTCTACAATATGAACTTCCCTTCTCTATTATGCTTCACACTGGTTACACAACTTTCTCTTACACTGGTTCCTCAGTTCTACAACATAACTCTCCTCAAGATCAATAATTCTCCCTCTTTCAGTTTTTGTGTCAGACTTAGTTATTCATTAGGTTCTTCTTCCTCTGCATAAACTACCTATGCATTACTGACATCTCCTCTGGTAATATCCTCTTGGTGACATTCAATACTTGATGCTTTTCATCTCCAAACTTGAAAACAGGTTCCTTCGAATGGTCTCCCATCAAATTCTCTTTCATCTCTCCGGTATCCTTCCTTGTGGTAAGAATTATGACTTCCTCTATTGCTGCAGTAGAAACTCTTGTTATCTCTCCCTCTGTGGTATGAATTTTTGTCCTTGTTTTGCTATGCAGGTGATCTTCTCTCTCTGCATCTTGATCCAACACATGAATACTTCAACCTATACCTCCTTTTGAACATACAAGTAGCATATTTCCATTCCGGTCCATTAATCTATCCATAATCCTTCTATATACAACATGTCATAGATCTCCTCCTCCACATTCTATCCCAACACATCTTTTCAGAGTGATTCCTTAGTCCACAGAACTTACAAGGGTATAGATCCCAACGCAATTCCTTTTATTGTCCATACCTATTTCAATAAGAACAATGGATACCTTTCCTTCCTTGAGTTGATTTGATTGAATTTGTGACAACACCCTTACCTCTGATATATACAAGGCCTTCATTTCTTGATCTAATTATCGGTTTAATAGGCTCTATAATTCCTTGCCGACACTTTCCCAACCCTTTTCCTTCATATCCCATTCTTTGCATGATTTTGAAACCAATACCATCACCAACAACTGCAGGTTCAGTTACATTGTCATCTTCAACCTTACCTTCTAAACAAGTTTCTACAGTATCACACAAATCATTAGTATCACAAGAAACATCACAAAGTTTAGGCTTAGATCTTAGAATTTCATTCTCCCTCTTGCATGCTACAAGTGACTACTCTAACTGATTAACTCGTTCCTTCAATCCTGATATTTCACTCTTTTGTAGATTGTTTTCCCTTTTCAACTTTTCCAAACTTTCCTCCAAATCTCTGTTCCTCTTTTCAACCTTCCCAAACAACTTGAATCCTTTTTCCAATTTTTCAAAACTCCTTTTGACATACTCAAACAACTTCAGCTCTTCTTCTAATTCTTCATTCCTCCTTTTTACATTTTCCAATTCTTCTTCAAGAGCATCATATCTGTATCCTCCTAATTCTTTTATCTTCTCCATCAACTTTGAGTTATACCTTTTGATTTCACACAATTCTTCTTCTAGAATATCCTTCTTGCTCATTAGGTTTTCATTTTCTTTCTTCACCCTTTTTCCAATTTTCTCCATTGAAACAAATCAAACAAACAACTTAATGTGAAAAGCTTACCCAGATCTTTCTTGCCTTGATCTTTCTTCTAAGGTAATTCTTCTACTTCTGGTAGCACTTACTACACTCTAGGGTTTCACACTTTCATCCAACACTTTCTATCTTCTCAACAGATCTGTAACCTTCCCAACAGACTCACAGCCTGATCTGATACCACTTGATGCAGTCAAGGTAGGAGGGTCCAATGAAGGACTATCCAACCTTGCAACCTTAAACAACAAACAACATGATCATAAGAGAGTTGTAATAACAACATATAGATAACAATAGAATGTTAAGAGATGCTCAATAACACATGACACAAGATTTATCCTGGGAAAACCCTAAAAGGGAAAAACCCAGCCTTCAAAGATCACTTCTCATTATTATAATTCCAAACCTCATTACATATGCCACTAGGGCTTTTTAAATGCTAGGCCACAACCCAGGTTTACAAAAGATTCATACAACAATACTCTAGCATGGCTTCTTTCTCCTTCTCAATCCTCTGCTCAGTATTTCTACTTTTGCTCTGTCTTTTGGAATTAAAACACTTTAGTACCTTCTAGATCTTTCTTTTCACATACCTTCTTCACACACCTCCTTGCTTGCTTTGAAACAATCCTTTTCCCTTCATTTATATCCTCTGTAAGCCTTCAAAATATTATCTTGTTGGCCAAAATGTATCGGGTAGTATGAAACGTCTAGAAATAAATAGGTCGGCCCTAAAACATAGGGTATTGCTCCGCAAGTGGATGAATCTTGGTACGGTTCTCCATGAAGGTTAGCTAGGTCATAAATTACCTTGAATGATGTTCTATTAGGCTCTGAAAGTCATGAAATTGCTCTGCAAACCCATTAGGCTTCAGTTGAACATTGACTGCTCTGCTTTGTGAAAATAGGTAATCTTCTGATAGTGATAACTTTCGGGAAACAAGTCCATATGATGTAGATGACGATATGTAGATGCTAACTCCTACTCCACAAGCTCTGATATGCAAATGCGGTAAAATTTAGTAGTCTCCAATGTCTCTTCCTGACACTCTGCAACTCAACCTTAATTGTCTTAACTTACTTGAATGACTTTCAGATGCTCTTGCATCAGAACTAGGCTAGCCACCACCACCCCCTTCACTCCCCATAAGAATTTTTACTAGATAATTGCCCATTTTGAGGGGCCTGATGAGGTTTTGGCTTCTATTGCTAAGTGTTCCTAGATGACACTGAAGGTTCCCTATAAAATCCCTTAGTTTGGGGCTAAGATCTTCACACCCCTAAACCTGACTTGTAAGGAAACACTACCTGAATTACCACCTGACCATCATAGCCTTTAGCAAAATTCTGCTTGATTATCCTAGCTTTCACAACTTGGTTCCATCACTCGTACACCACTTCTTACATGAGCATTCAATTTTTTTACAAATCTCTACACTAACATCCCTTCATCTTCCACTAAGCTCACATACTATTTAAGTTTAAATAAATATTTCTCATATAGATCAACTATCATGCCAAGTTGTCAACTCATCTTCACAACATTGCCTAAAATGCTTAGAAAGATATCATAAATGAAATCATTCTAGAAAGGTGTCCCATGAGACTATAGAAATGCCCAAGTGTCTTCTCCTCTTAGCACCACCAAGTGGAAGAAAACCCGTATAAATGCATGACGACACATTGAGCCTTGGTATTACTACCATAGGGATGCATCACAAAACATTTATCTAGGGCCAAGAGCTAATTATTAGCCTTTTACCCTTTCAAAGAACCTTCAAAGGTGGGTAGGTTTTCTCACAAAAGATCTCTCATGTGATTCGTGGTCACATTGTCCTCATTCACTAACTGTATATCTCCTCGATGGGGTAGATCCTGAAAGGTTATCTTCTCCACTCTAGATCGACATGGGCTCCTCAAGAGTTTTGTTTCACCATCTCTATCAACCTCTTTGCTTTCCTAAGAAGGGTGAGAATTATTGAAATGCATTCCCCCCTGACAAGGGGTCAACCTTGCCAAAATCTCTTAAGAAAGACCACTACCAGCAATGCACCTAAATGGTCTTCAAGATGATCTCATCGTATCATAGGGGAATGATCACTCTAAATTTCTAGTGACTCTCTATTAGGGTTAAAATTCCATCCCTATTGAGTGTGGTAAGTCCTGGGAGGCATCTTTCTTAACAACAAGCTACATGGGTTAGCACATACTTAACAAATTTCAACACCACACTATGGCATGCAAGAAACATGAAAACATAAAACCAACATATGCTAATAATAAATTAAATGAACACATAAGAAAGCACATAAACTAGAGATCCCAATGTTACAACATGGGATCTAATATCAAATGTAATGCCCTTGGCTTACATTCAAGATATTAGTGGTTAAAAACTAACCGAACAAAATTCTCATGATACAAAAGTTGTATTAAGAAACCACACAACACACTTACATGCCCAAGGTTTCATAACAACCTATGATGACACACTTGGAGTTCACACCAATGCATAAGCAAGGTGACACAAGCAAAGGACTTAATAGTACCATGGGACTAAACATAATGGTTGGCATGGTAAATGAGGCATGGAGAAGAGTCATGATTTCCAAGGTCACTGAAAAACCTCACAACAAGTCCAAGGCCACCCGTTAGATATCTGGGAGTACAAAAAAGGCTAAACTACCAAAGTTTAGGTTTTAAAAAGAACTTGTACTTGGCTTGGGTTTTAGAAATGGGAAGCAACTTGTAACTTGCAACACTAGCTCAAGTTTAGGTTGCAATTGCATACCATACCTCTCTAGACTTTAGGTTCCATTTTCCTACCATGCTATGCAAAAGGATAAGCTGGCCCTAGAATCTGATCCTAGGGTGACTTTTGGCTCTGAAAAACATTTATAGTTGCACATCTACAATGTGCAAAAGAAATCTGGTTCTTAGCTTAGAAGGAATTTGGACTTCAAAAACCATTTGCAATTACACATCTACAAAGTGCAAATCAAATCCAAACTATGAACCACTTATGACCTCAGAAAATGGAAGCTAAATGCAACATGCATAGTGCAAAGTGTGATGGGATTCCAAACTCTGGACCTTCTGCACTTTAGGTTTCGGGGATCAAGTACAATTGGTAGTTTGGATTAGTAAACCTAGTTCGTATGCAGTTCGGGCTATTTTTCCAACTTGCAAAAACATAATGTGGAAAACTACTAAGGCATGAAAAATAACAAACTTAATTTTCACACTCAACGATGTGTAACTTCGTTGATTTTAGAGTTGTATAGAAATGGTTTTGGAAAAATGTTCAAGGAATTGTGGGCTTTGACTTGGCCACATGAAAGCCTCTGAAGCACATAGTTCCTCAGAAATAATGTGGAAAGTGAATTCCACTTTTAAAACTTTGAGAAATTAATTACATAATTGAACATGAAATAATGGAAATAGCATCAACTCTAAAAACTCACCATGCCATGAAGGGAGAATACTCTCAACATGCTCTCCAAGTAGCTCGAAGGTCCATGTGGTTACCAATGGTGGTACAATTCCACCCAACCATGTGGAACCCTCAGTCCCACTTGACTGAATTGAGAGACGATCACATGGGTGCAATCATACACACACAATACAAGGGAATATGGCAATGCATACACACTTCTCCACATGAATGCACTAAATACAATAGTCATATAAACATAAAATTATGATCACAAACTATGTTGAATACAAAATCTGACTATACGGAAGGGTGAGGATCCTAGAAATAAGATAAGTGTCATTGTAGAAATACTATGGTCGCACAAATATTTGGGAGTAGTACTTCTTCATATGAAGCTACTCAATAACATTCACCAACTTCCAAGAATTGTGACTTGTCCTTCATAGCCAAGACTTAATCCATCCAAGGAATTCAACCATGGTAGACATCTTTATTAAATATTTTACTAACCCAATGTGAATTAAGTTATCACTTAATTAAAACTCTTCCCCCGCACAATCTTCATGTATCACTTTGGATCGTGACAAATATTGAGAGCCCACCCCTCTTCCATGCTATACCTCAATCCTAAAATTCCATTGCTCCAAATGCATGATTTGGGTGAGGCACAAAAATCAATGCAATAACTTTTACAACACATTGCTAAAAGGTGCAAAATGCCAATTTATAATGGATACCATTTATTTCATAAAATAAATAATTCATTTAAGTCGTAAAAGGTAAATTTACAATTTTCTCCTAAGACTTGCAAAACCATACTATTTTCCATACCTCCACTAATGGAGATGTATGCAACCTTCAAAATTTCCTAATTTTAATTTAAGGGAAAATTCCAAAAACTAAAATTACCCTCTTATGCATAATTCACCCAACAACAATATTCCTCAACAAAATTTGGAGAAAGGGATTCTATGAAATTTTATCCATAGTAATGAATTTTAAAACATGAATTCAAACATGGAGAACTCAACATACAATTTCAATTTAAACTAACCCCTACTATTGCAAGTATGTGCCTAATCGGTGTTGTCATTGATGTCAACATATTCTTGTTGTCATTGGTGTCAACTGTATCTTATTCTATTACTTGTTTAGAAGACTTGTATGTTGAGGATATTGAGAAAATTAGCCTCTTCGGAAGAAACTAGTGAGCTACAGAGAAGTGCAGTACAGACAGTGAGTTGTACGCTGAAGAATAGTCCAGTAAACTGCTCCACATTTATTTTTGTTTGAAGGTCATGGTCTGCCGATTGGAAGTAAGTTAGAGGTATGACTAAGGATGCTACATTCCAAGTTTGAGCCCTCCGCATGAAGATTTGAGTGAGTTGTGTTCACTAGAGTGAAACCTACTTTTTCTATAAGTTCAGTTGCGACAGGAAGAAAGTATTCTGCTCCGCATTCCTCTGCAATAAAGTATTTTGCTCTGCATTTCCAGAGGGAAGTCTGGGATGATGATAAGTGCCTACAGTTGCAATGGTTCATGGTTTGGTTGTCTGCAAGCTATCTTTCTTTTATGACAGTTGAAGACAGTGAAGTTCATGTGTTCCAGTGTGAAGATTCTCATGGGTAAAGTGGTTAAAGGTTATGCGGTTGCTCCTGATGATTATAATGTACTTGTGGATGTCTCCTAATCATGTTCCTATCTTGATATTGGTCTGTGTTAAGGATTTGAGATCGTGTTCAAAGATTGTTCCCAGATAGTGTAACATGTAACTAGTTTTGGCTGACCTGGCTAATCCCAGTGATTGCAGAGATCTCTAGAAGATTGTGGAAGCATGTTGTGGTGTGGAAGATTGTATTTGAGTCCTAGCTAAGGCATGGTGTGATATGCATTTCATTTCCTTTGTATAATGTTGTAATAGGTCAGGACCTATTTTGTAAATGTTTGTAATGCCGACCTTGGAGAATGTTCCAATAGTTAATTATTGTGATGCCAGCCTTGATGATCATTCCAAGGTTGATGAAGTGTATAAATACTTGTAGTTGAGTCATGGAAAAGGTGTCCTTAAGAGAAAATGAGAATATATTAAGAAAGGTCCAAAAGGCATAGCAGAGAAAGAGGCAGAGGAAAGAAGAGGAAGAACATAGTAGAGGAAGAGTAGAGTAGAGGAATCATTATACTTCAGTTACAAATATAGAAAGGTGTTGATCATGGTAGTAAGTCTGGCAGTGAGCCGCTATTAGGGTTTAACAACCCTTAGGGTTTAACAGTCATTATTGTAAGCCTGCTACGTTTAGGGTTGAGGCAGTGAGCCTGCTAGACCTAGTTGTTCTTCATGGCAGTAAGCTAGTATGTTTAGGCCTATGGAGTGACCAAGCTTGAACATCATTATTTCAAGATTGCAATATATATTGAGAGCTAATCCTCTCCATGGTTTTTCCCCACCTTTGGGTTTTCCACATAAATATGGTGTCTCTTGTGTTTGATGTTGTATCTGTGGTTAAGTTTTTGATTTCATGCACTCATTATTAAATCATAATAATTGTGGATAAGTGATGAATGTTTAATTGCAGAAAATGTTTAAGTTTTTGTGACAACTGATTCCCCCCCTCCTCTTAGTTGTCTGATGCATATCAACAATTGGTATCATAGCCACGTCCCTTTTGGAAAGAGTCTAACAACTCAAGGGAGATCCTAATGGAGTCAAAGGAAAACAGATACTCTCTAATGCACCCGGATATTCATCAAGAGATATCAAGAGTAGATTGTCCAAGGAAGCGATTCACGAAGAACAGGATGTCAACCATTGAAGATGCTCTGAAGCTTGTACCAGTGATAAAGACTGTTGGGTTATTGATAGTAGCTGCTCAAGCCACATGACTGGTGATAGGAGTAAGTTTGTTAGTTAGAAAGAATACAATGAAGGGTTGGTCAGGTTTGGAGATGACTGCACTGCTGAAGTTTGTAGAATAGGATTGAGAAATTTTGGCAACAAACAAATTTTTGAAGATGTTCTTTATATAAAAAGTTTGAAACAAAATCTCTTGAGCATCAGACAGTTATGCAGGAAGGGATTCAAGTTTGTGTTTGAGAATGATTCTCTTAAAATCAAAGAAAAATCTAGAGCTACAATAGCAATTACAAAAAGAATAGAAAAGAATCTCTATCATCTCAGAAAAAGTGACTTTCTTGGATACACATCTCAGACCAATGAAAGTTGGGTTTGGCATAGAAGACTTTGCCATACAAACCTTGATGATTTAACAAACTCAGTTCAGATTGTGAAGGACCTACCAGAGATTGATTACTCGAGCAACATCAGTTGCAGGAAATGTCAAAGATGGTCAAGAAAAGCATGGCAAGATAAAGAAAGATCCTCCACTGAATGATTGGAATTGATTCATGCAAACTTTTGTGGTCCTACAAGAATATCAAGCCTCCATGATCACAGGTACTTTATGTTTTTTATTGATGACTTTTCTAGAATGACTTGGGTTAGCTTTTTAAAAGATAAATCAGAGATTCTAGAGGCACTCAAAAATTTTAAAGAAACCCTTGAAAATGAGCTAAGCATGAACATCAAAGGACTGAGAATTGGCAAAGAAGAAGAGATTATCTCCAATGATTTCAATATATTTTGTGAAACCTATGGGATAGAAAAATAGCTCTCTACAAAAAATAAGATAATGGAAGAAGCAAGTAGAACTATTTAGGAGAATGCAAAATTAATGATGGAAGAAGCAAATTTACCATATATATTTTGGAAGGAGGCAATTCAAACCACTGTCTATACATTAAATAGAGTTCAGGTAACAACCAAAGAAGGAAAGACCCCTGCTAAGTTATGGTATGGATTGATACCCACTGTGAAATATTTTAAAATCTTTGGAAGTAAATGCCTCATCAGAATGGAAAAGGACAATGCTAAGTATGAGGAAGGCATTTTTCTTGGATACTCATCTTGGACCAGAGCCTACCAGTGTTACAACAATAGATTGGGAAGGATCGTGGAAAGTACAAATGTTAAGTTTATTGAGAACATCTAGGAGAATTCAGTCTCAACCAATAAGGGTTTGTAAATTAAAGAACAAGAAGGTTTCCAAACCACCAAATGTGATATGGAAGATCATAAAGTTGTTGTGAATCAAATGAATATGTGCCTAATTGCCAATATTGACAGAGATATCTCAAGAATTGCAGATAAAGACATGGAAGATTTAAGAAGGCAAATCAGGCAGTTACAACAAACTCCAAAAGAGAACAATGAAGAAAGGACAAAAATTGAGAATTGTCTGAAAGACAAAATTAAAGTCTGCATAAAGCTTGAAGAAGAAGTTGAAGACTTGAAAGCTGACCTGAAACATGTGCAGGCTCAAAGAGATCAATTCAATATGAGTGATTCCATTTATGATAGGCCAATGGCAGAACAGAAAAATGATGATGACAGAGAAGGCATAAAATTTGGAAAAGACAAAGGATTCAGAGCAAGTTAGGAAGAGGACAAAATCAGACAGATTCAAAATCAAAGAAGCATAATACCTTTAATTAGGTAGCCAAATGCTCAAAGGTATTCTTCTTTCAATGGTTACTGCAATTTATGTAACAAATTTGGTCACAAGGCTAATTGGTGTAGAAATAGGGTGAATCAAAATACCCTATCATTCTCTAGTTAGAATTCCATTAGATGTTATGCTTTCCATAGAATGAGACATAGAGCTAATGAGTGTAGAAGTCAAGGGAGAAAAGGCTATGGGAAAAATAGGACAATAGAATCCTTCAATGGCTATTGTTATACATATAATAATTTCAGGCATAAGGCTAACCTAGGCAGGTCAAGGATGAATGGAAGAAACATTGATCAGAAAAATACTATGTGCTTCAATTGCAACAAGCTTGGACATATTGCAAAATACTGCAGAAACAAGAAGGACAACCAATCAGAATCAAGGGAACCGGTTGAAAAAGTTGGTCTGGCATAAATCAAGGAATAGATGGACAAGGTTTGGGTCAGGAAGGAAATAAATGAAGAGATGAGTCTGCTCCAGGCTAGCTACTTCCTCCAAGAAATAAATCGTGAATCATGGCTCAAGGGGCACCGTATTGAAAATTCTAAATCCCCCAGCCAGATAGTCAGTGCTAAGATCCCGCATGAAGATATATGTTGTGGCAGTCCACTTAAAGACTAAAATGACTAAGTATGAGCAGTATGCAAAGTAAGTGACAGAAATTGGATCAGTATGCCTCCATAGTTGAAGATCGTTATATAAACATCTGGTGAACATATTTTCCCGTGTTCAAGTTCTAAAGTCACATGGTGAATTGTCTATGTCCAGATGAATAGAGTTAAGCCTGAAACAGTGTAAAACATCTAAGTATTTTGGTCTGCATTCTTCAGTCATTGAGTATTCTGAAGATAATGCTCTGCAGTTCTGGCATACGGTTATTGATCGGTGATTACATCTACATCCATAAGTTTGTCTGATCTTGATAATTGGCTTGAGATTAAAGAGCAACAGAAGTTCAGGATTGTTTTTAGTACAGAGTAGTTTCCTTTGGAAAAAGATGAGGATAAGTTTTCAAGCAAGCCTGTGTGTAAAAGGCACTCACAAGTGGAAAATGTTGCTCAAGTGACACAAATGGAAGCTATTAAGTTGTTTCTAGTTTTTGTAGCACATAAGGACTTCAAATCAGATGTGAAGACTGCCTACTTGAATGTCAGGTTGAAGAAGACATTGTTTCAACTAGACAGATGATAAGGGAAGCTTGTAGAAGAAAACTTGCAGACAGAGTCAAGTCTGAAGCTTTGAGAAGACAAGATATGTGAGAGCATGTGAAGATTCTAATAAGAGCTAGATACGGTCTGATGTGTACTCTTAAGGGGGAAGTAGTCAGAGCAATAGAAGGAAAAGGTGTAACAATGCAGGTAGTAATCAGAGATGGTTGTTGAAGTCAAGAGGATTATGAAGTTATCTCTCAGGGGAAGCAGGTAGATGATGCTTCTGATAAAGAGTAGTAAGTATTGCATTGTTGCTGACAGAGGAAACAGTTTAGTAGCAGCAAGATCCCAAGGTGAGAATTGACAAACCAAGGAGAGAACTTCACATGAAAAACCAAAGTTGCAGTCAGGGAAAGCATCAAGTAAGGGGGAGCACTCAGTTGAAGAAAGTTCAGAATAGAGAAAGTAAGCAGAAGAGTGCAAGTATGTGCCCTTTGCCATTGATGTCAAAGGGGGAGAGAAGTCATGTGAAAAACTTAGAGTGCTGATGTGTAAGAGAAAGGGGGAGAATTTTGGAGAAAGAAAGAGTGTAGGTGTGTATAGAGAAAGGGGGAGAATCTTGTCTTGATGGCTGTTATAGTTTTTCACATCATATGTTGCCATCAATGACAAAGGGGGAGATTGTTACAAGTATGTGCCTAATCGGTGTTGTCATTGATGTCAAAATATTCTTGTTGTCATTGGTGCCAACTATATCTTATTCTATTACTTATTTAGAAGACTTGTATGTTGAGGATATTGAGAAAATTAGCCTCTCCGGAAGAAACTAGTGAGCTACAGAGAAGTGCAGTACAGATAGTGAGTTGTATGTTGAAGCGTAGTCCGGTAAACTACTCCGCATTTATTTATGTTTGAAGGTCATGGTCTGTGGATTGGAAGTAAGTTAGAGGTATGACTAAGGATGCTACATTTCAGGTTTGAGCCCTCCGCATGAAGATCTGAGTGAGTTGTGTTCACCAAAGTGAAACCTACTTTTTCTGTAAGTTCAGTTGGGAAAGGAAGAAAGTATTCTACTCCGCATTCCTCTGCAATAAAGTATTTTTCTCTACGGTTTTAGAGGGAAGTTTGAGATGATGATAAGTGCCTATAGTTGCAATGGTTCATGGTTTGGTGGTCCGCAAGCTATCTTTCTTTTATGACAGTTGAAGATAGTGAAGTTCATGTGTTCCAGTGTGAAGATTCTCATGGGTAAAGTGGTTAAAGGTTGTACAGTTGCTCCTGATGATTATAACGTGCTTGTGGATGTCTCCTAATCATGTTCCTATCTTGATATTGGTTCGCGTTAAGGATTTGAGATCATGTTCGAAGATTGTTCCCAGATAGTGTAACGTGTAACTAGTTTTGGCTGACCTAGCTAATCCCAGTGATTGTGGAGATCTCTAGAAGATTGTGGAAGAGTGTTGTGGCATGGAAGATCATGTTTGAGTCCTAGCTAAGGCATGGTGTGATCCGCATTTCATTTCCTTTGTATAATGTTGTAATAAGTCAGGACCTATTTTGTAAATGTTTGTAATGCCAACCTTGGAGAATGTTCCAATGGTTAATGATTGTGATGCCGAACTTGATGATCATTCTTAGGTTGATGAAGTGTATAAATACTTGTAGTTGAGTCATAGAAAAGGTGTCCTTGAGTGAAAATGATAATATATTAAGAAAGGTCCAAAAGGAAGAGCAAAGAAAGAGGTAGAGGAAAGTAGAGGAAGAATAGAGCAGAGGAAGAGCAGAGTAGAGGAATCATTATACTTCAGTTACAAATATAGAAAGGTGTTGATCGTGGCAGTAAGTCCTGCAGTGAGCCGCCAGTAGGGTTTAACAGCCCTTATTGTAATCTTGGTAGGTTTAGGGTTGAGGCAGTGAGCCTACTAGACCTAGTTGTTCTTCATGGCAGTAAGCCAGTATGTTTAGGCCCATGGAGTGACCAAGCCTGAACATCATTATTTCAAGATTGCAATATATATTGAGAGCTAATCCTCTCTGTGGTTTTTCCCCACCTTGGGGTTTTCCACGTAAATCTGGTGTCTCTTGTGTATGATGTTGTATCTATGGTTAAGTTTCTGATTTCATGCACTCATTGTTAAATCATAATAATTGTGGATAAGTGATGAATGTTTAATTGTAGAAAGTGTTTAAGTTTTTGTGAAAACTGATTCACCCCCCCCTTAGTTGTCCAGCACATATCAACACCTACAATAATTAAGCCATATGCAACCACCTATTGTGGGCACGGAAATGGAGGATTTCCATTTCTAAATTCAAATTTCAAAAACATACAGAAGTGGGGAAAATACCTTCCAACCAAAAGCTCACACAATGGGAAGAACTCTTTTTTATACAAGCACACCATTGTTCCCTTTGTCACAACAAATAATCTCCACTCCAAGCAAATTCCACTTCAAGCAATTCTCCAAACTTTTCTTTCCATCTTTCAAAAATTATTTTGCAAGTAGAGCAAGAAGAGCATTTGAGCAAGAATTTTAAAAGTTAAAAAAAAATGAAAATGCAAGCCTATTTTCATTTTGTCCATGATTCCCTAAAGCCTTTCCCACTTTTTCTCCTTTTCCCATTACACTAGTTATTTTCAAACATGCCTTTTTGAAAATATAAATATTTCCAAAAGGTTATTCTACACATTTTATTTAAAATAAATCCAACACCTTATAAATAATCTATAATCAATGTCTTTCATACCCCTTTTAATTAAAAATAATTTGTAATTAAATAGAAAATCTATTTATCTCATGAAAATTATTCTAATTATGTAAAGTAATTAAATTCACTATAATTTACTTTTCACTTAAGAATAATTAAATATCAAAGACCTTTTTTACTAAAACACAAATAATATATTTTTTGGAAACATAGAAAACACATATTTTAAAGTAGTTTTAAATACAACTGAACAAGATAAAATATTCATCCGCAAAGGATACACACACACTTTATAGGTTTCTACAACATTTAGATTCTAAGATCGACATCAATTTGGATCTAGGTTTACATAGGGATACACATGATCCATCTCATACTTGAATCGAGTGAGATAAAGGTTAACAACAAGTTTTACCCTTGATATGAACATCTCCTATATAACCACTGGTGGAGAATAACCCCATACCTACACACTCAGGTCACACATCAAGCATACCTACACCATATATAATAGCCAAATCAAAGCATAAACACCCAACGTGCATCACATCATATGGATCAATTAAGCATCACATCTAACATGAACCATTAACCATAATCGTAAAGATGTAATAACTAATAATAATCTAGAATATTAATCCAAGTCTAATAAACACATTTGTACAATATATCAAAAGTAGTGGAATATTAACACTACAAGGTCCAACACATAAAATCACAACATATACATCCATAGGAAAAAGTCTAGATGCTAATACAAATCCCCATCGAAAACACTTGAATGGCACAATAAAACATCATCACTAACAACACTAGAAAAATCTAAAATAAAAGTCAACAGATGATAAGGTACAAGTGCCAAAGGCATTATATATCTTATTTGCACAACTATCATGTGCCAAGAAAGACAACAAACTGGTGAAGGAGTTCCTTGCAAGATTCAACCATATTGTTACTAGGGCCATTAACACTCTAAATCTGTCATCTAATATTCTTCTAAGTTGCTTCATAAATTCTCTATCTACAGATATTGTTTTCTTTCTCTTAAGATAGGTCATGTTACTAAATTGAATGATGCTTAAGAACATGCAATTGAGTTGGAGGATCATATGATCACTTCAAGAAGAATTTAGAGATTCAATTGGACCATTAGTATAAACATTAGTTGATCCTTTATTGTAAAGAGTAGTAATTAATGTGGCAAGTGTGAAAGAACAAGCACCTTTGAGTGTTCAACTACTTTAGTAGTATCCACCATCTCATACGAGAGATAGTTCTTTCAAAAGTTATAGCAACCACAAATCTTGTTTGCCTACTCCTCCATTAAGGCAATTCGTGGAAGATTCATTTTATTCATTCACATACTGTATGTTCCATGCAACAAATAAACAATATGGAATTTGTCTTGAAATGCAAAGGCCCAAATAGATTTTGGTAGCTTCAAATGCAAATCAAGGGTCTTCAATCAATCCTCAACGTTCACTAGATGAACCCAATGGTAGCTCTATGATGGGATATACCCAATACAAACATAATTTTGAAAAGGTAAGGAATATTATTTATAACCATACATTGAATGATGTCATTTGTTCATATAATCAAGAACTATCAATAGAACAACAATATCCACAATAAGCAAAAAAAATTCTTGCTTTGATCACTTTCTTTGAAGATGAAGACAATGGTTCATAAAATAAGGGTCTAATATTTTCCAAGTGTGTCATGCATTTTTTAGGACAATGAGATCAAGTCAATATCTAAGGACCAAAATTGTATTCCAATTCTTATTGAGCAAGATGCCACTAGAGAAGATGATGAAACTTGTTGCTTCTTTTCTTCTTTTGAAGGGTTGTTTGAAGACCCGACACCAAATGTAATCAAAGAAGGTTAAATCACTCAAGTTATTCAAGCTATATTTATTAAAAAATTAGAGTCACATGTTAGAAATTGACTTTTTCTTCAATGCTTGAATTCATTGTTAGAAATCCAAGATATTTCTTTCTTTGAGGAGGTTGCCCCTTCAAGTTTTGTGGATTCTAAGAGCAATATTGATTAGGAATTTTAGTTCTAGGAGGTTTATATTTTTCATGATGTCATTTAAAGATCATAGTTATATGAAGAATATTTTCTTGTTCTTGAGTATAGTTTAGCTCTAGAGGTACTCGTTGGATTAGAAGTATATGTGGGGGACTTGTCACTAGACCTTAATAGTTTTCTTGTAGCACCTTGATAGAAGGTCTTCACTACAAGACATGGTAAATTTCCTTTTGAGGTTCAATTCATCCATGCCTTGAATGGATCTCATGTATATCAATGACAAGATGTGTCAAACATTTAGAGATTATCAATGAGCCCATGTCAGAAAGAATTATTACAGAAGATGAAGAATGTCACTTAACTATGAGAAGGAAGGAGAGCTTGAGGTTGTTACCATTCCTAGAGATGTGTTGCAACAACAATATTTTACAAGATATATTTATAAATAAAAAGATCACCTCTAATAGATGTGGTTGAATTTCAATGAGACGAAAGACTATTATGTATCACAAGGCATTGATGAATTCTTACTAGGGCTTTATTTTTGTGAATCTTGAAGCCCTCTTGAGTCATTCTTCACAATAGATCTTCCACAAAGTTTTCAAGGCTACATGCTATCGTGACTACATTCTCAACCTATAAGGAGAGGTTGCTACTTTTCCCAGTTTATAAATGGTTTTGTGTAACCTATTTCTTTCCCTTTGTTCCCACTCTTAAAGAGAATTTTTATTTTCCATGTGTGTCATATTATGTTTCCCAATTCCTCATGAATATGTTATGTAGTATCATGATGTGATGTCATGTTACTGAAGTTTAGGTGATCTTTTGTTGGGTTTTTTAGAAATAATTTGACTATATATCCAACTAATAAAGCATTGATCTACTATAAACTAGAGCTTCTATGGTTCTCTTACACTACAAGTATATGTCGTGGTCCTAAAAAAGAACCTATGTTTGTACCCCTACAATTTTTTCATAATGTGACAAGTTTCAAGAAAAATCCTTATTTTTTGTCAAGTGAAGAATCATGTTTGCAACTTTCATCAATAGTCACCCTAGTCATTTTTGCAATATTTTGTTTGTGTCTTTGTAGAGTTGATAGAAATATCTTTTGAATATATTCAAGAAGGCATAAAATGAAGGTCAATGGAAGATTTGTAGTTAGTTCTGAAAAGGAATGCACAATATCATGTATTAATAGATTTTGAATAAGGAAAACAAGATTAAGTGCATAATAGTAGTTGCCATGGGGAAAGAGGGTAAATTTTTTTTTCAAAACCTTCAAACATATAGAAGAATGCTAGGAAATAGAGGAAACATGACTTTTGGGAGGTCAAATGCTACAACACCATTGTTGATTGTAAACCCTAATAAGAGTTAATTGATTGTGATGCCAGAAGAACTCATATAAGACATATGACACCCTCCTATCAAAATAAGGTGATTTTCAAGTGTTATAACATCCATATTCAACATATAGTGGTACACCTTTGATAAGGTTGACTAAGAATGACAAAATTTGCATATGTATATGCTATCACACACTAAGGGTGTTAAAAACAATTTTTTTTCTAAATTGTGTCTAGAATATGAGTTTGTGTGTGCTTGGAAGGGTGTGAATTGGTTTCAAGTTTGCAAATTTATACATATGTGTTAGGGTGTGCCTAAATACAAAAAAATGGGATCCTCGATGTTAAAGATTGTGCTTATGCAGTAAGTGCACATCCAACAATAGAAACATTTACACCTCTATATAAGGGATAATTAAATGGTGTAAAATATGTTACTAGGGTTTTATAGGTGTGCACTTAGTTGACAGTTGACTAGGAATGAGAAGAAACATGCATATCTATATATAGAAGGGTGCACCTATGAAAGGAATAGACTAATTTTCAAAGCAATGTCAAAAACTTAATATTTACAAGGGCAAATAGTTTAAGATAAAAATCAATTTTAATTAGTAGATTGGATAACAAAAGAGTATTCTATATATAGGTGATTTGAAGTGTTGGAAATAATAGAGGTTTTAGTAACCTTCACTCTTCATCATTCCATTCATCTATTTGGAAGAGCATAATAACATGTATATTTATCATATTAGTATTATTTCATCTTACACAAGAGATCTTGAAATCAATCTCCATTGTTCGTCAACAATCCATGTCTTTGCCAAACATTCAACTTTTCAAATGACACAGATAGTTTATTACACATCAAATCAAACTCTACCTTTGAAGAAGCCCTCTATAGTGGTAATCATCATCAAAATGACTGATTTCAATAAATGTTCATCATTATTTCAGCATGCTTATAGTAGAATCTTAAGAATATGTGATGTCAAATATCAGATGCCTTCCCAATGTCCCTGATTTCAAATAGATATCAACAAGGTTAGAGTAATTACAATGAGTAAATTTTTAGTTATTAGCACCATTTTTTATTCTCTGGAGGGTAATTCCATCAAATAAAAGATGAAAGGCAATAGTCATAATTGTAAAATCACACAATATTTGATCACTTCATACACAAAAGATGCCTAATTTTAGCAAATTTTCATCATAGGTTTTTTCTTTCACAAGAGTTTTACTTAGAAGATTCAAGGTTTTCAATTAAAAACATGCCTAGGTTTTGGAGATAATTTTAGTCTTCTATCACCAGACATATCGTTTGCATTCCTTCATGGTTGTCAGAATCTCAAGCATACCATATCCATCATTGAGTGATTGGTTTTAGATTTTAGTTAGGGTTTGTCATGCTTTCCAACAAGAGTTTGTCATTTCATCTGTGATCATCAAATGCATCAAACTTCAACAAGTTCTTCATCAAAATTCAATTGCCATAATCATTTATGTTGTCTAGTATTTATTTAAAGCAAGTGTTTTGACATAATAGCATATTATTAGAGAAAGTGGAGTATTTAGAGTTTAAGTTTCAACTAAAGGTTTGATGTGGAATGAATAGGATAAGGGTTTTAAGGTTAGAGGCATTGAGGCGAATTGTCAAGGTTCCAATGCCTTTTAAAAAAATCTACTATGATTAGAATAGGGAAAGCTCATTATAATTGTCTCTAGAGATGTCTACCATGAAGTCTATTTTTAGCTAGAGCTATTTATAGCTCACACTAATTTTAGTTGTCTTCTAGAAGATCTATTGTTAGTTTGTAGTTATCTTTACTAGGGGTCTCTAAAGATGCTATGAGTTAGATTTAGTATTAGAGGATTAAATCTTGTAATAAAGCTCGCATTGCATGCAATCAAGCTATTCATAGGGTAGAATTTGTGGTTAGTTTTTTATTTTATTTTTAGTACTTAGTTTTTTTTATTTTATTTTCATGTATAAATAAGAGATTTTGGCACTTAGTTTAAGGATTCAATATTATTAATTTAGTATCATTCATTAAATATAATTCTTTCAGTAATGATTATCTTGCTTCTAAATTAGTATTGAGATGTTCTTTATTATTTTTTCTATGCGTCAAGGTAGATAAAATTTCTTTTATCAAGTTTAGAAGCTTTTTATTGTAGGTTTACTGAAAGTTTGAAATTGTAGCTTTATATCAATTCCTTAATTCAATCTACTAAAGTACTTGTGTCCTTGTGTTTAATCCTATTTAATTCTTATGTGTACTTGCATTGTTTAGTCTTTTGCTTTAGTTAAACAATGTAAGCATGATATTTGCAGGGATTACTTTCAGTCAAAAAACATAAAAAACTTTTTTCCTTGAGTTGAAGTGTGTAACAGCTTTTCCCTATGTAAATCAAAAAAGAAACACTTTTAGTTTTGTTTAGCATGCGAATGAACCACCCAAGAAACCAATGTACATATTGGAAATAGAAAACACATTGTTCATTTTAGGTTAGTTTTTGTTCGCATGAATCTTCCCATTTTAATTCAAAGAATGGTTCTACCATATATTTGATTCATTTTGTGTCACACTAAAGGTGCAAATTAAAATTCTAATAAGATGTAGGTTGGAGCACAGATTGATGGAACTATTGTTGAACAATATTATTGTTAGAAAAATATAATTTCAAGATCAAGTACTAAAAGTTAAATTTATAAGCACAAAAAAATCAACAAATTACTATAAAACTATACCACAACAAAGATGTGAGACAAGTTTTTTGAAGTGGGAAAACCATTTGACGGAAGAAATTCACATTCATTAATAAATATAACAAAAAATATTATAATGCTCACAATCTCTCCACTACAAAAAAACAAAAGTTTTAAAGATAAAAGATAACAAAATATCACCTTAAAGAAAAGGGATGAAGAGGTTGTATTTTATAGAGGTGAAAAGAGGAGTCATGTATGTAACTCCAAGTCTCTATATTTTTTACATTACATTAGTGTCCCATTATTGTGTTTCTATGTGTCAAATTCCTCATGACAATAGGTGCACACGTGTGTAAAGAAAAGGAGTTACACTCTAATATTCTTATAAGGAATATAGTGACACCTAATAAATGAGTTACACTCGAATATTCCTTTCAAGGAATATAGTGACACCTAAGTGTAGAGATAAATACACCCTACAATCAATATCTAGGATAATAAATTATTACTTCAATAAATTCAACAATTAACTTAGATAAATGTGTTAAGTCTAGAAAAGAACTGAAATAAATGCTAAATTGTCAAATAAGGATAGACATGCTTAGCTCTCCATGTAATAATGGACTATTCTATTGTAGCACACACTTTATGACCAGTTAGTAGAATTTACTATTAGGTCTGAAATAGTAGAGGTTTGATAAAGTAGAAACTAATTTGTGCTTTGTCAAGAGTTAAAACTACATGGTGACCTTGATATGAAAATTAGTAGTCTTGAGCCTCTAGTTGGCTTTGATCCTACAACAACGACCCTAAAATATATCTTTATTCTATTTATAAACCTATTCATTTATGTTTACGTCAACTTGGTGGTGCTTAAAATCACTAGCAAGACCTTCTATCAAGATGGAGAATCCACAACTTTTCTTGATTACATTTACGCCCTATGTACGAATTCAACAATGTTTGAACAAGATCGAAGATACACACACAGAATGCAAAATACCTAAGAATTTGTCCTTATGTATGTAGATTTAGATGCAATAATTGATTTATATGTTAATTATATATGTGATCAAATGATAATGCTATATGGATTTCATCATGTCTAAATGACCTGAGGGTTGTATATTAGGTCTTTGATTTTATATAACACCAAATCATTCAAATTTGAATATTTCACATGAGTTTTTAGGTAATTTCTAGTTGAGATAAAGTTGGCTTGGCCCATGATTAAATATTAATTTAGAAAGCAAGGGTCAAGGCTCTTCTAGTGGTCTTGACCCAAGATTAGGCCCACTTGAGTGGTCTTGACCCAAGACATGGAACAACAAGATTAAGGGTTAGGTTCAAACCACTAGGGAATGGGTGAAAGGAAAATGACTAGATCCTAATTAATCCCAAGAGAGAATCAAAGAAAATAGAAGATGATCTTCACAAAATTTAGTAGAGTAATGACAAGATACACAAAACATACCCTAGGAAACCCACAAATGGAATAACCTAGCAATAAAACATACTCAATGTATTGCACTAAAATGATAGGTTACAATACATAGTATATGTGCTTCAAAGGAGATCTTCAACACTAAATACTTGAGGTATTCTAATAATATTACTTTGCATGAAGTTGACCATACAATCTCCATCCCAAGCATTCAATTTATAGGCCAAGGAGATCCTAGAAATCATAAATGGTTTCCCAAAACTATGGGCTCAAACCATGAGACAAGATGTGGTCCAACTAGTTCAATTTGGACCCATGCACCCCTCTCCAAGTGTATCTCCTCTCAAAATATTAAGTAACTCCCATCATGAAGACCTTCATCCCTATGACTAAGAGGTCAAGTGTAATCCTGAAGCACTCCACGTTGGTGAAATAATAACTCTAACACACCTCTTATAGATAGCTAAAAAAAATTTAGTCAAAGATGCCTTGATTGCTCCACTTGTAACCCCCCTTTAATGACTTCTTACAACTATCATAAGACCAATAACAAGTGGCAAAGAATCCCAACCAAGGTATCTTGAGATTCCCTCCATGTGTGGTGCCCCATTCCACGAGGGCTTAATATTTACAACATATTACAATGATTAACTAATTACAAACATTAGAGATTGAAAGGAGTTCAACACCTACTCCTAACAATTTCCTAATTATTGTATACATTGTGAATGGTCTTAAATAGGCTCTAACAAAGTGTTCAAACTAATTGCTAGTTGCTAAAATGAGCATAGATATCCTCCACCATCCATACCTATTTGTTCTTGTAGGATTCACTAATGCATCTAAAACATAAATCAAAGTATCCACCTTCTTGATCATAATCCTTTTGCATCCACCATGTTACAAATAAAATGATACTACACATCAATGTGCCTAGTCTACTTGTGGAAAGTAGGGTTCTTTGCCAAGTGTAGGGCACTCTAACTATAACACTAAATCTACATTATATCTTGATTCAATTTAATTTACAAACATAATATATTTGAATCCAAATTGTCTCCTTAAAGGCATGAGTAGATGCCATGTACTATGCCTCTGTAGTTGAAAGACAAACCACAATATGTGCTTTGCTTATCCAACTCACCATACAAATGAACATGTTAAAAAGATAACCACTACTATACCTCTTGCTATCCACATCTCCTACCAAATTAGAATCCAAAAACCTTCTTCACTACAACCCAATGATCGTTTCCCAGATTGGACATATACATGCTTACAACTCCCACTATTTGGACAATGTCTTATCTAGTGCAAACCATAGCATACATAACACTTCTAACTAAACTTGCACAAGAGATATGTCTCATGTCCTCAATCTCATTAGGTGTTGACCAACACTACTCAATTACAAGATTCATTCTCGGAGGAATGGGAACACTCATTGGTTTACAATCCCACATCTTGAATCTCTTGAAAATAGAGTCAACATACTTCCTCTGACTTAACCATAGTTTTTTGTTAGCTCTATCTCTCCTAATCTTTATCCCTAAGGTAAACTTAGCAGCCCTTAAATTATTCATATAAAACTGAAATGAAAGCTAATATTTTAAAACCCTAATCATTTCATGTTATTATTGATTAATAACATATCATGAACATAAAGAATAATAAGAGCTTTACTTGGTTTACTTGGATGGCATGACAATAGAATGAATAAAAAATGGAGCTAGCAAGAGTGGGAAACTAAGCAAAGTTGCAACATTTGAATTTTCACCTCAAGATTTTGATAATGCAAGCCCTACGATTGATTCCTAACAGGCTGGATTATGGCATGATGTGGGCCTAGGTTTGATAGAGGTAGATCAGGGGGAACCAAGGGGTCTGCTAAAATATTGTATCTTGAGGTGAACAGTAGAGACCTCAAAAGATATAAGCTTGATGACATTCAAATTCATAGGTTGAGTAAGATTTTTAGGGGACAAGGTTTAGGTGGCTCTTCTAGGGAGCCAAAAAACCCAAGGATAGCTAGGTATCCTTGTTCAAAAATCAATCGAATCAATGTAAGGAGAAGGGAGATATTTCAAACCCTCATGTTGCTCTTATTGTGGGACCAAAAAAATGTGAGTACTCCATTTAGTGTTGAAAACACAAAAGTACTGAGAGGGGGGAATGAATCAGTACTTCATCAAATTCTTTTACTTCCAACAACATTCAAACTTAACTAAGCATACAAAGCATGAAAAGCATAAGAACATAGTAGCACACAACATTAACACTAGATTTACATGGAAACCCCTAGAAGGGAAAAACCACGGTGACCAAGCTGCTTGGATCTACTGTCCAAATCTAGCCTCACAAATGAAAACAAGATTACAATATTATTTATGGGCTACAACCCAAAGGAAGCTACAACTCCCTAAACAATTATAACACTTACAATCTTTACACAACTATTCTTCAATCTCTATAACACAAAAATTATCTGACTCAAAAATTCTTCTCACAAAAACTGACTGCT
This sequence comes from Cunninghamia lanceolata, assembly GCA_027924645.1. Classification (NCBI taxonomy): domain Eukaryota; kingdom Viridiplantae; phylum Streptophyta; class Pinopsida; order Cupressales; family Cupressaceae; genus Cunninghamia; species Cunninghamia lanceolata. Next base: position 10,032,512 of record BSBN01000209.1, read on the forward strand.
ACAAACTTCAATTGATCACTTCAGCCTCTGCACAACTATCTCACCTCTGCATAACTACAATATCAACCTTCACAACAACAAAACAACTTCAGAAACTCTTCTCCATCATCACATCACCAACAATTGCCTCCACAACAATAACATATTACAAAAATTGGTCCTTTCCACATTACATCATTAAATATGCTTATACTGTAAGTTTATTCACACTAAATCAATGCTATGACACAACACACAACTCATACACATTCAACAATTCTTGATCTTGTATTTATATCCTCCGCAAGTTACAAAAACTTTCTCCTATATCGGCCAAGATGAAACTTGTGAAATGAAATGTACAACAACCACAACAATCAGCTCCCAAACATATGCGGTAAGTAAAAATCTAATGTGGTTCAAGAGAAAGATATAATCAGGTCCTATATTACCTTAGCACACTCTTCCAAGCTGGTGCACACTCCTAAACACATGGCATAGCCATCAGCATATATCAAGTTAGCCCAACAAACACTTATCCTTCCTTGCATTTAGCTCCAGACCAAGAGCAGTATTGGAGGAGACCATATTACATCATGCAGACCACACAAAGAGAATTATATGATTTGTAAACCATCCCTATACACTCCTACCATTTCAAGTCATCCCATGTTGGCATAAACACATGAACTCTGATTTCAGTATCCTTAACATACTATGCTTGCACAAACTTGAAGTAAAGCAATGAAAATCATACTTGCGGTAAACATTATCATTTGAAAATTGAACTGAACATACCAACCAACCATAAGAGCTTATCATTCAATCAACAAGGCCAACTACCAATGTGCAATGAACTGCAATGTTTTCAACTATCTCCTTCTGTTTACTTTCTTTAACCAGCACCATGACATATCTTCACACATCTGACTCCAAAGAACCATCTGCGGTACATATTATCACTTGAAGTTTGAAACATGTGTACTTGCTACACGTATCTACCTATCCTCCAAACTTCATCATCATATCTTCATCTGCAGATAAATGTAGAGCATTCTCCTATCTCCCTGTGACTGCACTTAACTTGTTTCAATACTGTCTTCACTCTTCTGGCTCTAAAATACTTTGCAGTAGATTTTGTCAGCACATATTTGAATCATAGATACCTAAGAGTAATATCTATCTATCTACTCAATTTACATGCTCATATCTTCAAATGTGGTAGAATTTGGTACATTCTTTTGAGCCTGTGACACATTTCCTAACTTGCACTATACTTAACCAAATTTCTTCGAACTATTGCAACATTCTTTCTTCAGTTCCAAGTCACATGTCTTCTTATTATCCATATGACATAATTTACCCAGCATAACATCCATGGCATAGCATACCAAAGATATTGAAAGCATACTCTTAGCATGAATTTACATATGAACTTCAGAAGATATGGTATGACTGTGTACAGATGATACTGATCCATCTCCTTCACTTCACAACTCTTCTGATCAACTTCCTTTATCTGCTTCTTTGACCATCACTACATATGCACATCACTTTGCTTTCTACCTCATAACACTTTTGATTACTTACTCTATTGTCTTCGCTGATCACCATACTGCTACTATCTCACTTTAACATCTCTAGTGATATTACTTCCAACCTTCCACAACGCAGCACTCCATACCACTATTGACATCAATGACAACATATATGCAACAATCTCCCCCTTTGTCATTGATGGCAACACTTACCCTGATATGTACACATTTCTCCCCCTTTGACATCAATGGCAAAGAGCTAGTAGCCTTCCTCTGTTCCACAAAAAACTCATAGGCTCCCCCTGTCTGAATATTCCTTATCTCCTTTTATTAGTTAACTCCCCCTGAGGAGTAGCCTCTATCTCTTCAAACTTGATGTAGCGAAATTTGTTCTTCAATATACATAGATACTATGTACATAGTGCTTATACCAAAATAGCACTGATTACACCTATCTTATTCTTTGCATATCTATACAATCATCAAATTTTGTTTTACCTTCAATATGTCTTCAATTTACTTGAAAGGTAGAACATTCTTGTAAATTACCTTTAACTGGGCAAGAGTTGTATCCGAGTTCTTCTTTGCAGAAGACAAAATGTGTATTGGCTCTCAAGATGAATATACAGATCTTCTGCTTCCTCCAAAGTGTCTGGCACCTTCACTTTTTGTGCAACTTTTTAGCTTCAGTTAAGATGCAGTCAAAACTACTACCCTCATACTTACCACTTCCCTTAGCTATCCTATCTCACTCTTTATTTTCTCCCTTTGATCCAAGAGCCGCTTTAGCTGGGAATGTAGATTTTCTATTTGAACTCTAGTGGCTTCATCTTTATCCTTCAATGGATCATATACTTTGGTTGCTTGAATTAGTTGTGACTCAATAGATTCATCTTGATCATTTATGCTCTTTGTAGGTGCAGGCTAGTTCAAACAAAATTGATGTAAGACTTTGGCATCCTCTACACATTTCTGAATGTTTTTGCATATTTTATTGAAAATTATTGTGCCTTAGCACATCTCCCAGATGCATCAGCCAATCTTTTAGCATTCACCTACTCTATTATCTATTGCTCAACTTGTTTCTCAAGATAGGATGAATGGGCCTTGAAAGACTCCAGCATGAGTTTCATCTACTAAGTAGGAGACAAGGATGGATCTATTTTTTCCTCAAACAATTCTTCCTAAATTATCTTAATTGCCACTTCCAATACTTCAACTCCTTCCACTTGTTGTTGCAAAATATCTTGTCTTGCAGTGGATTGGAGTATGTCTCCCAGTTGTAGCTTTTGGAGGGGAGATATCTTGAACAAGGTAACTTGTCCATCTAGCATAGGAAACTGTAAGAGTTGTGGAGTAACTATTAGTTGTATTTGCATTTGTTGGGCTAAGAACTACTTAATTGAGTCAACCGAAGATGAGGAGGAAGATGTGTCTTGTTCTTTTCCTGAGCTCTCCCCTGCATTAACATTAACCTGCTCCTCTTCTTGTTCAAGGTTACCCTATTTCTCAGTGTTCTCTGAAGGAGAATTATCATGCACAACATTATTATTAGGTGAAGCATTTCCTTCACCATGTGCAACTAGTTCTTCATCTTGCACTACTTGCTCTTCTTTCTCCTCTTGGGGAACATTATGTTTAGTGTTGTGCGAAGGAGATACATGTGGATGCTTCACATTTTTAGCAACTTTTACCTCTTCCATGATTTTCTTTGTCACATCCTGAGTCTCCTTCAGAATTTTCTCTCTATTATCTTTTTCCATGCTCATAAGAGTGTCTGCCCTTTTCTTTGTACTTAACTCCTGAGCTTGCATTGGAGCCATTTTATCTTTTTCTTCCTAAGAGATACAAGATTTAGCCTTATCAAGAGCTTGTTGCCTCATCTCATTATCTGTTTTAATAGCTTCTTCTCTTCTCTGTCTTAGAGCCTGAGCTAGGCTCTCTGATACCTTTTCAATGGCATCAATCATGGGTAAGTTGTATTTAAGCATATACATAACTACAACCTTTTCAATGGTGTTTTGATCCTCAGGAGGAACATCCAGAGACAAATCAATTATATCCTTTAGCAGTCCATGTTTTTCAATTCCATTGAAGATAGCCTCTAATTGAAGAGGGTCTCTTCTAGGATCCATCGAAGGAGTTTTTTTAGATTTCTTCTTTTTCCCTTTTAGCTTAGAAGTTTCTTCTTCTCCTTCTTCTTCTTCTTCTTCTTCTTCTTCTTCTTCAACCTCCTTTAGAACTGTCTTCTTCCTTTTAGCTTGCATCTTTTGCCTTGGTTGCTTCTTTTTACCCATTTTCATCTGAGTCAGAATTTCAGATGCATCTCTTCTTCCAATTGAGGTAGTTTGAGTTGATTCAGAGGGCTGCAAAGCATTTGTGACTATAGAAGAGGACCTACCAGTCCTTCTTGACCCTAGAACAGTTGGTGGATTAAAAATAAGAGTTGGAGTATCCTCTACAAGGGCTTCTAATGTAGATTCTGGTGAGATACCAATCCTTTTATGAAAAATTTCTTTGTGTTTCTCAAAATGCTCCTTCGCACTTCTTTTAATCTTCTTATCCATTATTTCATCATAGGTACCAAATCTCTCAGTAGTTGTGTCTTTATGTTTGCTGAGCAAAATATCAACATAGGTCTTCATTTCTTCTATTGAGACCTCATATGGTAGTCTTGGAATCCATGTAGTCCATATAGGTATAATCTTTATCAACTAGGAATGTGATATTCTCCTTATATTGTTGTACTGAATTGAAAGGGATTCTATCCCTGGCTTGCATATCAATTTGTAAGGGTTTAAATAACCCCCAATATAAATTCTTGTAGTGATTTGGATCATTGACACCTCTAATGTAACTCTTGATTTGAGTGGTAACAGGAGTCTGTTGTTGCCAGACCTTTCCTTTAAAACTAGGCAACTCATTCATAAAATAGAATGCAAGGCATATAATTAAGGTGCCATACCTAAAGTTGTATCCAGTTTCCTTTGTTCTCCTCAGGTTCTCCAAGAGTTATTCTCTCATGACCTTGCAGAGGTCAAAGTCTTTACCTTCCTCAACCATCTAGTAAACAGTGTAAATTGTTGTACTAGTGGCAGATCCTTCTCAGTTTGTGTAATACACTTTGTAAGAAATACCCATAGCAGCATATCAAACACTAATATCTGTTATGTCATTCACAATCAGGGTCCTCTTATCAATTTTAGCACCTATTAGTTTAATGACCTTATTTTTAATTGATTTCATCACTGGTACAGGTCCACTGGAACATAGCCCAGTAACTACACTTATTGTATCTTTAGTAATTCTGTAGGGCTTATCTAGATACATGAATTCATCATGAATCCTGCTCAAAATATATCTCACTAGTTCATGCATTTCACAAAGATCAAGGTAATCTTTCCAAATGTCCAGATGCTTGGCCCCCACATTTGCATATTATGGTTTATAGGTAACATCATTGTCTAGAAGTTGATCTCTGAGCTCCTCAAATTTTACATGGTTAATTTCATCCAAATTTGAGTGAATGTAAAACCTAACATCTTATGTGTATACCACATACGTTATAACATGTGGAAATGCCCCTTCTTTATCTACCTTTTTGGCTTTGTAAGGAAATTTCTTATGCTTTAGTCTTGGTTTTTTAGTGACATCAACTAGTTGAGGAGTCACCATCACAAATTTCTTTGAATTTGGAAACTAGGGTTTTAACAAATAGCAGTTCTGATAAATACCTTTGGATTCAATCACTAGGGTTTCACCTTCATCTTGATTCTTCTCAAATTCTCCAAGTAATTTGAAAGCTTTCTTCTCTTCTCAGCTCCGGATGCAAATTCTTGATCATGAATGAGTTTTGATCGTCCAAAAGAAACATAAATACTTTACAATTTGGCCTAACATTCCTCATTTAGTGCACCTTTATCAGGTTAGGAAAACTGTTGCCAGAGTTCTCTATTAAATTCACAGAGACTCAAAAACCTTTCGCAATCCTCTGCATCATGTGATTTTGCTCCAGAAGTTTGGTGGAAGGAAACTATGTTGCCTTACCAACAACTTCATGAGTTGATTTCATTCCAACTCATCTATATGCTTAGCTTCCATTTGCAGAAGCCACAATTATTCAGGGGGAAAATAATAGATATGCACTAATTAGCTCCCCCGGACCCTATACCTTATCTTAATCAACAATGAAGTCTTCTGCACTAGGCAAAAGCACAAACTCTTCCTTCTTCTCATTATCTTGATATGTCTTCTTCCTCCATATCTTTGTCATTTCCTTCTTTCGCTGAGTCACAATTTTCTCTATCTTCTTGTGTTGAACAGGTGGTTTCACATAACCATTCTTGCAGAACCTTGCTTTATGCCCAAAATTGTTGCACTTGTAGCAAGCAGCATTGTATTCTGGAGTCATATCATTTCTCCTGACTTTAGTTCTACACTTAACAGCCCTATGACCAAACTTATTGCATGCATAACAATAGCCATAGAAGGAATGAGAGATCACAACATCATATTTCATGCGTAGAAATGAATTCTTCCTCATGTTATCATTTCTTCTAGCCTTGGTTCTATAATAAATAGCCTTATGTCCAAATTTATTGCAAGAATAACACTAACCATAGAAGGATTGAGAGAACCTGGGATTAACAACTTGTCTAGGAGGAGATCTCTTGAGATCTTTCTTCTGATTGCTAACCTATATGAAGTCATCATCATCCAACTCTACTCCTCATCATCAGTCTCCTCGAAGTCTTTAGTGCTAGGCTCTTCCTTTTTCATTTCAAACATGCCTTCAGGTATATCTATTTTAGGACTCCAACTTTTCTCAAATCCAATACCACCTTTATCCTTTAGAGGTCTTTGACTTCTGATTATCTCATCAAGTATGTTGGTGCTTTTCTTCAGTTTTAGACCTTTGTCTATCTGATCCTTTGCTTTCTACAATTCTTTCCTTAGAGAGACAATTTCTTCTTCAAGTTTGGAGCATTCAACTGATTTGTCATTGAGCTTAGCATTTAGACAATCTGCAACCTTCTTACCTTCTTCAACTTGAACTTTCAATTTGGAAATTGTTTATTTTGATTCTTTGAGCTTAATCATATATTCTTCATTTTCACTTCTTGCTACATCCAGATCTTCTAGGGTAGAAATAAGTTCTCCTTCATAATCAACTACATAATCTCTTGGATTATAGGTTGTTAAGTCTCTATACTCTTCAAGAGTATTCTTACAATTTAACAATACTTCAGTTCCCACGTGTTCCACTCCAAGATCTACCTCAGCTATTAGGTTTCATTCAAGGAACTCAACTGTGATATCAATTGTTGAACACACATAAGTACTAAGAGGGGGAGTGAATCAATACTTCATCAAACTCTTGTACTTCCAACAACATTCAAAATTAAGTAAGCATACAAAGCATGAAAAGCATAAGAACACAATAGAACACAACAATAACACCATATTTACGTGGAAAACCCTAGAAGGGAAAAACTATGGTGAGAAAGCTGCTTGGATCTACTATCCAAATCCAACCTCACAAATAAAAAAAGATTATCATATTATTTATGGGCTACAACCCAAAGGAAGCTGCAACTCAAACAATTACAACACTTACAGTCTTTACAAAACTATTCTTCAATCTCTATAACACAAAACTTATCTGACTCAAAAATTCTTCTCATAAAAATTGATTGCTACAAACTTCAGCTGATCACTTCAGCCTCTGCACAACTATCTCACCTCTACACAACTACAATATCAACCTTCGCAACAACAAAACAACTTCAGAAACTCTTCTCCATCATCATATCACCAACAATTACCTCCGCAACAATAACATATTACAAAAACTAGTCCTTTCCACATTTCATCATTGAATTTGCTTCTACAGTAAGTTTATTCACACTAAATCAATGCTATCACACAACACACAACTCATACACATTCAACAATCCTTGATCTTGTATTTATATCCTTCGCAAGTTACAAAAACTTTCTCCTATGTCGGCCAAGATGAAACTTGTGAAATGAAATGTGCAACAGCCACAACAGTTGGCTCCCAGACATATGCGATAAGTAAAAATCCAATGTGGTTCAAGAGAAAGACATAATTAGGTCCTATATTACCTTAGCACACTCTTCCAAGCTGGTGCACACTCCTAAACACATGGCATAATCATCAACATATATCAAGTCAGCCCAACAAACACTTATCCTTCCTTGCATTTAGCTCTAGACCAAAGCGGTACCAGAGGAGACAATATTACATCATGCAAACCACACAAAGAGAATTATATGATCTGTAAATCATCCCTATACACTCCTTCTACCATTTCAAGTCATCACATGCTGGCACAAACACATGAACTCTGATTCCGGTATCCTTAACATACTATGCTTGCACATACTTGAAGTAAAGAAATGAAAATCATACTTGTGGTATACATAATCATTTGAAACTTGAACTTAACATACCAACCAGCCATAAGAGCTTATCATTCAATCAGCAAGGCCAACTACCAATGTGGGATGAACTGCAGTGTCTTCAACTATCTCCTTATGTTTACTTTCTTTAACCAACACCAAGGCATATCTTCACACATTTGACTCTGAAGAACCATCTACAATATATATTATCACTTGAAGTTTTAAACATACATACTTGCTACACATATCTACCTGTCTTCCAAACCATATCATCCTATCTTCATCTGCGGAGAAATGCAGAGCATTCTCTTATCTCCCTATGACTGCACTGACCTTGTTTCAATATTGTCTTCACTTTTTTGGCTCCAAAATACTTTGCGGTAGACTTTGTCAGTACATGTTTGAATCATAGATACCTGAGAGTAATATCTAGCCATCTGTTCAATCTGCAAGCCCGTATCTTCAAATGCAGTAGAATGTGGCACATTCTTTTCAGCCTGTGACACCTTTCTTGACTTGCACTAAACCAAATTTATTCAAACTATTTTAACATTCTTTCTTCAGTGCCAAGTCACATGTCTTCATATTATCCATATGACATAATTTACCCAACATAGCATCCATGACACAACATACCAAAGATATGGAAAGCATACACTTAGCATGAACTTACATATGAACTTCAGAAGATATGGTATGACTGTGTACAGATGATACTGATCCATCTCCTTCACTTCACAACTCTTTTGATCAACTTCCTTTGTCTACTTCTTTGAACATCATCACATATGCACATCACTTTGCTTTCTACCTCATAAAACTTCTGATTACTTACTCTATTGTCTTTACTGCTCACCAGACTACTACTATCTCCCTTTGACATCTCTGGTGACATTACTTCCAACCTTCCACAATGTAGCACTCCATACCACTATTGACATCAATGACAACACATGTGAAACGTTTAGGTCCCTAATATTATTGTAGAAAGAGGGGTTTCTAATATGGAAACTTCTTTGATTGTTAAATTTCTTGGCCTCTAGCCAAATATTGATGTGGTTAGATCTTGGGCCACAAAGTGCTATCATATCAAAGGGAAAATGGATATTGCTATCATGGATAGAAAATTCTTCTCTTTCTCCTTCCCATGTGAGGAATACCTCTAAAATATCTTATTCGGGGGGCCTTGGTTTTTGGGAAAGGCTACCATTATCCTCAAAAAGTGATTTGATCCATCTAAGGAATCCTTCAATGTTGCTCTTATGTGGGTTAAGTTTCCTAGATTACCTTTGGATTTATGGGAAGAGGAAGTCTTTACAGTAATATCAAGTGCCTTTGGCTAGTTGTTGGCCATATACCTTGTAACTAAATCAAGAAAATAGTTTGCCTATGCTAGAATTTGTGTCTACATAAACGTTGAAACTACTCTCCCATCACAAATTTCTATTTCCTCAAATTTTGGTTTGTGGAACTAGGCTCTTGAGTTTGAATATTCTCCTTTTGCATGTTTAAAATGCAAGAAGATAGGGATTTGGGCCAAGGATTGCCCCTCAGGAAGAATTCATTGAAAAAAATCATGGTAAGGGTGGAGACTACCCCTCAAAGGATACTTCTTGGAATGGGAAGGGCAATGTTGAAGGAAACAAGGAAGAAATTACCAAGAACCAAACCTTACCAATAAAGAATATGGAACCCTTGATTCTAAAGGATCTAAAAGTAGAGTGTATTTCATAAGATAAGAATCCCACTCAGGAGGACTAGAATTTTCATATTTCTTCATAGGAAGAGGAGGAAAGAAAAAAAGAGGTGATGGTGGATTGGATAAATTTGGGATGGATGCTAATCCTGAATCAAACAATGAATGAGAGATATGCCTTTTTCCTGTAGACATGCTGAAATAAAGTAGTGGGTTAGCTAAGGAGGAGGGAGTCTTTTCTAAGGAGGAGGAACCTATGGTTGAAGGAATTCTGAAGAAAAACTTTCTTTCTTTAGCTAAGGGTAATGGAGTGAAGTTTGATCCAAAGATTGTAGGTCCGAGGAGCCCTTTAGCTACAATTTTTTTGAAAGAAAGAAAATAATTTGGTTCTCCTCTTTCAATGATGGGATTTAACACTTCCAGGAGAAATTTTGAACTAGTGCCTAGGATAACCAAGAACAAGAAAGAGGCAGACTGTAGTTTAGATCAAAACATGAATGTAAGAACCAACTCTAAGGAAATCAGGGAAAGAGGAGCTAAGAAAGATGTGACAGATGGGAACCAACATACCTTTCATGTGTTATACTCAAAGGGTGCACCAAAATCTAAAATAATAAAATTTTATCCTAAAATTTCAAAGGGTTGAATAACCCACATAAACACAACCTTCTAGCAAACTTAGATAGGTAAAATAAGCCAGACATCATGCTGGTGTAGGAAACCAAAATGCCTATTGAGAGCGTTGTACAAGTTGAAAACAAATTTTACAAGGATAATGGATGTGAAGGCATAGATGTTATTGGGGCTTCTAGTGGAATTGTGACTCTTTAGAACCCTGCTATTCTAGATGGTACATTTTTTAGTGTAGATCCTTTTTTCACCATAAAAAGGATAACACTGCCTAGATAATTTCTAACATCTATGCACCCAACACTTGATGTGCACAAAAAAAATCTTTGGAATCATCTACAAATCTTTAAAAGAATGCACACAAACTTGAAATGGCTGGTTAAGGGGGATTTTAACTCCCTTTTAAATGATAATGAGAAGAAAGGGGGATCTCAATCTTAGTCGGATAGCTAGGAAGACCATGTGGATTTTATGAATTGAAATACCTTGATAGATTTAGAGCTTGAAGGTACAAATTCCACTTGGCCTAATTGAAGGGTTGGTTCTTCTCTTATCTAGGTAAGATTGGATCAAGCCCTTATAATTCCCAATTGGTTAAACCTTCATTGTTGCTCTTTATTTGCTCTAACCATGATTAAATCTAATCATTCACTAATTGTTGTTTATACTAAAAAAATGGCTAAACATAAAGGATTCCATTAAATTAGATTTGAGAAAATGTCCAGACTCATCATCCACGTGTAAAGGAAAAAATTGTTGAATGGTGGAATATAAAAGTGGACGGCTTAGCTATGTTTAGGGTTGTTAAAAAACTAACATTAAGTTTAATGTGAGAAGATGGAATACGAATTCCTTTAGTAACATATTTCAAATTAAATCTAATATGAAAGCTCATCTAGATATAGTGTAGAAGGAAACTCAAGATTTGGGTATGAATTAGGATTTAATGATGAAGGAAAGAGGATTGTTATGTGAGTTACACACCCTTATTGCTAAGGAGAAAGAATTTTGAAGACAACAGTCTGGAGCAATTTGGTTAAAGGAGGTAGATAGGAATACTAAATTTCACATAACTACCCTAAAGCATCAATCTTATAGTAGAATCAAAGAGATATGGATGGATGGAAACATAATTTTGGATGAACCCTCTATTAGAGATAGGGTTGCTATATTTTTCAGTAATCTCCTTTTGAAGATAGTTTTTGACTAAAATTTAGTGTGAACTATTGAATATGATCCCTAATATTATTGATACTTAGGATAATAAGGAGTTGTTAAATCCTTTGATGGAGGAGGAAATTAAATTTTCTATCTTTTCTTTTGAAGGAAATAAGGCTCTGGGTCCCAATGGGTTCCCACACTTTTTCTTTAAGATGTTTTGGGATATTGTGGCTAATGATTTAGTGGCAGTAGCCAGAGAATTTTTTAGAAGCAGAAGACTACTAAAAGAGTTGAGTTCTACTTTTCTTGTTTCCATTCCTAAGAAGATTGAGGCAACTGCCTTTCTTGATTTTTCATCTATTAGTCTTTGCAACTCAGTCATAGTTTTTTTTCCAAAATCATTGCTTTGAGAATGCAACAAAATTTTCCCAAGTTGATTTTACTACACCAAAGAGGGTTTGGTCATGGTAGAAAATCCGTGAATCCATCATTTCCATTCATGAAGTAATTCATTCTATGGAGAGCAATACAAATGAAAGGTTCATTCTAAAGTTGTATTTGATGAAGGCCTATGACTTGGTTTCCTAGGAGTTTCTTATTAAAGTCATGGAAAAAAATTGATTTGGGAAAAGGTTTATCAAAATCATCATGGAATGTGTATATCTACTCTAAAGTTTCTATAATTATCAATTGTATTTCTTTAGATTTTTTCAAGGGATCTAGAGGAATCTATCATGGGGACCCTATTTCTCCTTTCTTGATTATCATCATGGCAGAAGATTTGGGAAGAAGTATCCAGAAATCTATTTTTGAAGGTAGACTTAAAGGTGTCAAATCTTCTTCTATTAGTTCTCCAATTTTCCACCAATAGTATGTGGATGATACTATTGTTACTAGTGAAGCCTCAATTTTAAAAGCAAAGGAACTTAAACAAATTTTATCTAATTATGAAAAAGCTTCAGGGTAGAAAATCAACCTTCCAAAAAGACCATCTTCCTTCTTAATACTCCTATGGCGAGGAAACAAAAAATTTCTAATATCCTAGGTTGTCAAGTGGGTTCCCTCCCTTTATCATACCTTGGTTTGCCTCTTTTTAAGGGTGTTGTTCTTGGTCATTTTTGGATTGGTTTGTTGGATAGATTTCAACATTAGCTTGTTAGATGGAAGGCACTCTCTTACGTCAAGATGGTAAAATCTAATTAATCAAAGTTTCTCTTCAAAATATTTTGATTTACTACTTAAGTTTGATTCATTTACCTAAGAAATTTGCTGATAAGATTGAAAAATTTTAGATAAGGTTTTTGTGGTCTAGTATGGAAGAAAGGAAACGTATCCCATTTGTGGCATGGGGGTCAGTTTGTAAACCCAAAAGTAATGGTGGGATAGACCTAAGAAAAATAAAAGATTTCAACTTAGCTTTAAATGTGCAATTAACATAGAGAATTCATAATGAGGAAAAATAATGGACCTCTATCACTTCAAAAAAATACTTGGCTGGTAGAAATGGTGATATATTGACTAGCAATGAGATTGCCTAGAGATCCTCTATTTGGAAGAGTATGGTCTCTAGTAGATTTATTCTTAATAAAGGTACTAAATAGAAACTTGATGATGGATCTAACATAAATTTCTAGGAGGATACTTGGTTCTTAAAGTCCCCACCGAAGGAAATCAAATGGGCTACCCTATTGAGGACTTATGCAAAACAACCTTCAGGATCAAAGTCACCAACTATATTGAGGAGGTGAATGGAGTTAAGTCTTGGAAGAATATGGCTACTACTTATCCTAATGTCGTGGAATACCTAATTAAATTAGATTCATTTCTATATTCATATCATAATCCAAAAGCCTTCAAAAGAGATGAACTAGTTTGAGTGGCTACTTCTATAGGTGCATTCTTTTTTGCTTCTAGTTTTTCCATGTTAGTTGATCAAGGCCCTTATCCTTATTGGTAAAAGCTATGGAAACCACATTTGATTCTAAAAATTAACATTTTCTATTATTTGATGGCTTAGAATAAGGTCCTTACAATTGATAATTTGGTTAAAAGGGGATTTTCTATGTGCAATAGATGCATCTTATGTGAAGGAGCTTAAGAAACTCTTCAACATTTGCTATTGGAATTCCCATTATCTTCAAAAGTTTTGGTGATGCTTCTTACCCTCTTCAAGATTAATTGGGATTTTCCCAATAACACTCAAGGGATGATCAAACAATGGATATCTCCTTTCAAAAACCCCTCATTAAAAATACTGTGTGGTATAGCTTTACCTCACATTTTTTGGGTGTTATGGAAGGAAAGAAATAACAATTTTTTTTGAGATGTGAAGTCCCCTATGGGTAGGATGGTTAATAAGATGTTCTTAGCCATAAAGGAAAACTTTCTAGTGGTTATTAAGGAAAAAACTGCCTCATCTTCTAAGATTGGGGTCTCTAAGATGGAGATGGAGGTGGCCCTTACGTGTAATTTAAAAATTGATATTTCTATTCCTTTCAAGAATGGTAAGTCCCAAAGGCAAAATATTGTTTGGTCTCTTCATCTCCTACTTGGTGCAAACTGAACTTTGATGGAGTATCTAAAGGGAATCTAGGTCTAGGTGGGGGTGTTGAAGCTCTAAGAGATGATAAAGGTAGCTTGATTGTAGTGTTTACAATTAACCTTGGTACTTAAACTAACCATCTCGCTAAAGTTGCAACAACCTACAATGCTCTCAAAATGGGTCAATAGGTTGGTGTTCATTCCCTTATCATTGATAGGGACTCTATGAATATTATAAATTATTTGATGAAGAAAACCCAACCAAACTGGACTATTGAATGCATGATAAGTACTCGATTAATTTAATTAATAATTCAAGAAATATGGAAATAGTCCATATTTACTGGGAGGTTAATATAGTAGTTGATTATCTTTCTAATTGGGGTGCACATCATAAAATGGTCACTAATTGGGTGAAGGATGATTCATTTTTCTTATAAGTTGTTAAGTATTAATGATATTAATAATTGTTAATATGCCTTTAGGAACAAAGGTGGTTTTTCCTATCATTCACTTGAGCGAAGGTCATTTTAGTAATGATGGCCTTGTGTACTTAAAGGTGGAGTCTATTAGCTTATCTCTATTGTTCATATTGATTGATCTTGAAAAGAAGGGCACTGTTGTGATATTATGGGGTAGAGAAGGAAGTAATAGGAGAATTGAAAGGATGGGAGGTGACATGAATTGAATGCCACTGAGTTACAACAGTGTAAAGCAAAATCATAGGGTATGGAGGATTCTAGTAAATGAGGGTTTAACACCCTATTTGGAAAATCTAAATGGCCACGATACCCCTCTTTCTCTTGAATTTGCTAAAGGATGGGATAGCATACACAATGATACAGGGGATAAAATTTAAGGTAACTAAGGAAATGCTGGAAGATGTTATTGGTTTCTCCATGATCGAGACAAAAATATTTAAAGATAGGAGAATGGGAGAAGATGCTATGCCCATCTTCTTGAATCCAAGTGAAGACCTTAGGAAGCTCCATTTGGGACATGCTCAGAGCTCCTTGAAACCATTGTGGGATGAGGTTTCTCATTGCATTATAAGGTATCTAACATTGGAGGGAATATTAAAGTCTATTTACTTTTGTCTTACTAACTCATTTTAGGCATAAGAGACTTGTTCCTTTCTCTTTTGACTTTCTTTCATCCCTAGAAAATTCAATCAAATACTACAAGTGTGCCTCTGGGATGATACCCCTTCTTCAGAGGTTAATAATGCTTATAGTTAACTTTGTGAGATTAAGAAATCCCAAAGTATCCCACTAGGTTCACAAGAGGAAAGATGACAAAGGGAAAAGGGTTTTTTACTATTTTGATTCTAGTTGTAGGTAATCAAAAATCCCTATTAATATGGAGGACTCTTGAGAGAATTTTGAGGAGGAGATTGGAGTTGATAAATGATTTGAGGACTTTTTTTTGGACAAAAACCTTGAGGTATAGGAGAATAGAAAGGTGGAAGGAAGCTATAGAGGAATAGGGAGTATAAGGGAGGACAAAAGGAGGAGGGTGGAATGTTCTCATCAAGCCTCAGTAGTGTAAAAAGGCAAAACAAAGAAAGGTGACGATAAGACTTAAGAGTGCCCTATGAAAGTGGATGGGATGGAATTTAGGAAAAAAGGAAAGGCTAAGACCCTTCCTGAACCTACTATAGGGGGACCTTTCCTATAATTCTGGACCCTTGCCCCTCCCTTTTTAATGACTTTTCCTTATCTCTCTCCAACTCTTCACCTTATAGGAAATGTTGGATGTGGTCAATCAAGTGATCCAGAACCTTGGGACTCTCCAAGAGGCTTTCAAGGCACAACACATCCTCACAAAGTGGTTCTTTGTGGAGATAAATAGGATCAATATTAAATTATCTATTATGGATAAGAAACAAAAGGGCACTCTCAGGTTCAAACTAAGGACGGGTCTAGAATATTTCAAAACTGGGAAACCATTCCCTGATTTAAAAACTAGTGATGGTGTTGGCCTCCTACAATGATTTAACAACTAAGCCCATAAAGTTGTGACTCAGAGATTGGACATCTAACCTGAATAACTGTCTTAATCACTCTGAAGGTGCATTTACTTGTCAACCTAGGGATGTGAACTTGAAATGGGTCAGCACAGTATGTGCACTAGGAATCCCAAAGTAGCCACATTCATTCTACAGCTAAGAAAGACATAATGCTGAAAGTAAATTGCTTGGAAAGAAATAACATAAATGTTGAACACCAACCAATAACTATACTAAGCTGAAGTGCATGATAGAAAATGAAAATCTAGGCCAACAAACAGGAAACTACTCTGTCTGCTTTGGCTGCAGGAACAAACACAGAATGGAATTCTAGTGGCTGCAGGAACATACGGTGCCAGATTTTAACTAACTACTTGACAGAAAATAACAACTAAACTAAAGGATGGAATGCTCACTAAGTGGGCCCCTTTGGATGATTATCCCTTAAGACAAATGTAAACTTAGAGATGCGAACTTATAACTTCATTTTATTCATTGGAAAACATGAGTACAAACGAGCAACATAACTTGTATTACTTAAAAACTTAATAATGCAAGTACAACCTCAGATCAATCAACCCCTTGGAAGGAGCATCTGAGTCTTCAAACCAACTACCTAGCAAGGCGGTCAACTCCAACAGATTAGGACGCCACTTTAGGGAAAGTATAGAAAGTGGAGAGGAGGTTATGCATGCGTGGAATCTGGTCAAGCATGTTCGCTTTGATGCAGATCTAGCACAATAGTAACTCCTATATTCACTCAACAAGTAATTAAGACCAGTTACAAGGTGATTGTCTTCCCTCCATTTGTCATTTGAATGGCCGCCTTGTTGACTTTGATGGCGAGTGACCAACTGACAGAATCTTCCTCAATTTTATAGGTTGCTAATTATATCTGCATAACAATATTAGTATGCACAATAATTGCATATCTGTAACTATCTTAGAGTAACATTCATTAATCCACATGTAAAATTAACATAGATAGTTCATATAGCATGTCAATGTCATTTAAAGATTATAGGAAATAACCTATGCCCAATATCTATGGTTTTGAGGAAATATCATAAAAAGATCAAGATCTAGGTACCAAAGTCCATGATAACTACAGCAAATGGATAATAAATTCTAACAAAATTGAGTCATAAACTAGACTCGTCACTCTCCCCAACCTAAGACTTTGCCGGTCCTCCAGCAGAGGAAGGGTTGTTCTTCTATTTGGTCAATGCCCTGAAATTAGCAACTGCCAGTTGTCCTATATTAGTTTCTGCAGTGTGTGAATTAGGATCCCAATAGAACCCTTAATGTCTATCCAATATGTTCCATCTCTGTCTCTCTTCAGCAATATCATACTGGTAGTACCTGAAATTTGGCACAGGCCATAATAGGATAGGTGGTTGGAAAATTAAGGGAAGCCAGAATTGCCCCTTTTTCCTCCCAATCTGTATATATCTATCCACTCTTTTATATGCTACAGCATAGTTCTACAGAGAGTGAGGTTCTGCTTGTTTTAGTTCATCAATTAAACTATTCCACCTTTGTGCCAAATATCCCTTTACAGATTCTCCTATAGTGTTTGCTACCTCGTCATATTCTCTATAAATTGCTTCTCTCTCAGACAAGATTCTATTGCCATGGCTTGGTTTATAAAGCATTCTATGCCAATCATTGAAAATGCTCCCTAGATTTCTAGATTCAAATTTGATGGATAGGGGAGTGTTGAATTTTGTTTGCCTATAAGCCCTGAGCTGTTGTCCCCAACTAATCTCATTTTGTATCCAAGACATAAATGCCCTTAATTGAACATCCCCAACATACAACAAGGGATTCCAATCATGATCTTGGGACACAACATAATTATGTAAATAGAATTCACACAACAAATTCTTCATTTTTGGAGGAGCAATCTGATAAGCATTGAAAAATTCAAGAGGAGTCTCAATGGAAGGATTCAAACCTAAAACAATCCTTGCTAGTTTAAAAGAAAGATACTTCTCCTTCAAATATAGAGCATAGACCCTTGGAGGAGTCTTGCACTCTAATACCTGAGGCACTAAGGCTGCCATATTATCCACTCTCTCCTTTAAAGTCACAATTTTTGCATTCTTATCTTCAATCTCTTCATCTTTCTTTTGAACTCTTTCCTTCAACCTACGTTTCTCCTTTTTCCATTCTTCTTCTCTCCTCTGCATCTCATTCCATAAATTCATAGCTACCATATGCATTAAAAAATCAGAGGGCTTGTGTATTCCTACCAAAAGTTTTCCTGGCACTGATGGTTGCCCTTCATATAGCACTAACTGTAGGGTTCCTGAATGTTCAACCAATTCTAGTTGCAGGGCCTCTTGCTAGAGGAACTCCTGGTTGTCTTCATATCCCCGACTCTCAATTTGTTCAGCGACAGCAGCAAGGTTTGCCAATGTTAGATTTGTTGCTTCCTCAAATATGTCATTTTCTTCAATGTTCACATGCCCCATTGGGGCCTCTGTATCTTCTGGTGTCATTTCTTCAGCCCTAGGGCTTCTCTGTGGAGGCACACCAAAGGCTAGCCTAGCAGGTCTTGATTTTCTAGGAGGGCTCTCATGTTTTTCTTCGGCTGCAGGAAGAACAGTGTCAGCCTTTTGTTTCTTAGAGCTTGGCACTTCCTTTCCTATAGTTTGCTTTTTAGCTTTACCCTTTCTTATTTCTACCTCTTTCTTTTGTGCCCTAGTTTGAATTAGGTTGCCAAGAGGAACATCATCATCAGAATCTAAAGAAGATCTCTCTTTGTCTGAATGCTCTGCCTCAGAAGAACTAATCTCTGTAGTTTTTTCAGTGACAAGAGGGTTTACACCAGAAGTTGAGGTTCCAGGAGTAGCTTCAACAAAACTCACTCTCCTCCTAGTCCTACGAGGTTGAGGCACAACCATAGGTCGCAAATGCTTTGGTCTAATTTGATCAATATTTAGGAATTCTTCCCAAGTCATGTCAGACACATCATGTAGAGACTTTTCAACTAACAGTTTGATCAAACAATGGTGGGAAATAGAATTAGCCCTACCTTTTTGGGTCTCGGCTGCCATGATTGAGAGAAGGTGGTATACCACATTTGGCACATTCATTCTTCTCCCATGCCTTATATGATTCAAAAGTTTGAAATGCACAGAATGTAGATTCGACTGATGACCTTCACAAGTAATGTACCTCACAACATGAACATCTACTTGCTTCCATGGCTTAGGCAGAGAGGTTCTCTTGGCTCCCTATTTGTCCACAATTAATGGAGGGTCACCAGGTTCTGTAAATTCAGCCCTAGCTGACCTGGCATCTCTAGAAATAGGGTAATTTTCACCATCAGTAGGCAACCCTGTAACTTCTGCAATCCTTTCTTCAGTAGCCAATACCTCTAACCCTTTTACCATGGCCTTACCTTCAGACAATGTCTGGGCAAATTCCAATGCAACATCTTCATTAAAACCATTCAGTTTCAGGAAATAATCTAACCATCTACAATTTATAAACTTGGCTTGGCTGGGTGCATCCTGTAGTAATACTTCATGAACCGAGGGTTCATTTCAAATTAACCCACCTCCCATTGTTTAGCTGTCTAAAAATAAACAATCACTCTGCAAAGTTTTTCTTCCTACAATCCTTATCTAAAAGCTAAACTTTGCCTTCCTATAATACTGCTAAATTTCCAATGCCAATGTCATCTGAATTTTCCTTATTTGGGGACTCAAGATTATGACAAGAGTAGTAAAGGCAATAAGGAGTAATCAATGAAGGCTATCACCTCACACTTGCAAGCCGTCATCTCACTCAATATTCAAATCAACTCAATTTTAAACTTTGCTGACATGCTGGCGTAAACCAACATGGACTGACACATGGACATGGTATTCACACTCCCCTCCCCAACCTAAATTTGAGCATGTGTCCTCACATGCGGAATGGTGATGCTTGATTTGACAGGACAATGAATAATTACATGCTATGGAGAACATCGACATTAATTTACAGTAATTAAATGAATATACTAAAAGATAAGTAAGAGATAACAAATTGATGCACACGTACCTTGATTTTTGGAAGATCAGTTGCAAAAATAATGGAGAAAGTACCGGTCTCCTTTTAAGAAATTCATTGAGCAATGAATGAAAGTGGAGTGGAATAAAGTGAGATGAAATGAAGTGAGATCATGGCAATGTGACAGAAGAGAGAATGATGGATATGGATGGGTGGATGGGTGAATGAGTGAAGAAATGGACCCCCACAAAAGTGGAAGTCTTTATTATGACAAGTGTTGTACCTTGGTTAGCCAGAAGGAGGGACACTAGGTCCGCTGCCTTTGGCTGCAAAATGCCATCCACATGGTTCATTGTGGCATGCATGCAAAATATCATATGTTTCATCTTCCCTCACACATCTCCTCATGACATGGTCTGGTCCAGTGTAGAACAAACATCCAGTAATCCATGAAAAAGGAAAAGACTTTTCAATGAGCGCCCTGCTCTCCTTTGGATAGAAATGAGGAGGGACTCTCCCTGTGACCAGATAATTAGCTGTGTCAGCATACCAGGGTGTTTGCATAGTGATGGAAAACAAATGTTCACCAGGGAAAAAGTCATCAATGACTTGGTTGTCCTCTGATGTAGTCAGCCTTGAAAGAAAGTTTGCAACAATATTGGCCTTCCCTGGCTTATCCACAATGGTAATGTCAAATTCTTGCATTAGCAACACCCATCTTGCTAATCTACCTGATATCAAGGGTTTGTTCATGAGACACCTAATGGCTGCATGATCTGTGTGCACAAAGATTTGATAGCCTGTTATGTAGTGCCTGAATTTGTTGAGGGCATAGATTATTGCCAACATTTCCTTTTCTGTCACTATATAATTGAACTCAGCTCCCTACAAGTTTTTACTGACAAAATAAATAGCATGTTCAATGGCTCCTTCTTTCTACCCTAAGACTACTCCTATGGCATAATCTGATGCATCAGTATGGATGTGGAAATGAAGCTCCCAATTGGGCCCTTTAAGTACAGGAGCATGAGTTAATGCTACCTTTAAATTAGAAAATGCCTTGTTACAGTCTTCATTCCACTAAAATTCAGCATCTTTAGTGAGAAGAGTATACAATGGGGCTGCTATTTTGCTGAAATCCTTGATGAAACGTCTATAGTACCCCACATGACCGAAGAAGCTTCTGACATCTGTTTGCTTTACAGGAATGGGCAGATTGATTATCACTTCAATCTTTGTTGGGTCTACCTAAATTCCTTTTGGAGAGACATAGTGGCCAAGCACTACTCCTTCCTGCATCATCATGAAGCACTTTGCACTATTCAGGGATAGATTGTGGTCTTCACATCTCTCCAAAATCTTCCCTAAGTTTTCCAATGCCTCATCAAAAGTAGCACCATAAATAGTAAAATTGTCCATATAGATTTCCATGCAGTCATGTGAGATATCAGAAAATATGCTAATGACTGCCCTTTGGAAAGTTGCAGGTGCATTGCATAAGCCAAATGGAAGCACTGAGTAGGCATAAGTCCCCCAAGAATAGGTAAAGGTTGTTTTCTCTTGGTCCTTTGGTGCAATCTGTATCTGATTGTAACCGCTGAACCCATCCAAGAAGGAAAAGTACTGCTTTCCTGCAAGTGAGTCTAATACCTGGTCTATGAAAGGAAGGGGAAAATTATCTTTTTTGGTGGCAGAGTTTAATTCTCTGTAATCAATACAAACTCTCCATTTCCCTCCCTTTTTGGGCACGAGACCCAGAGAAGACACCCACTGGCTATTTGAGATTGGGTAGATAAACCCTGCATCTAATAGCTTCTGTAATTCCTCTTTGACAATCTCTCTTAATGTAGGGTTGATTCTCCTTTGTGGCAGTCTTACTGGTGTACAATCTTCCCTTATGTAAATCCTATGGGTGCATAATGTGGGATCTAGTCCTTTCATGTCATGGTAATCCCATGCAAAGGCACTCTTGTGTTTCTTTAACAAGTTTGTCAAAGACAACTGTTGTTCTTGAGTCAATTTGTTATTAATATTCAGATATCTTTCTTCTAAAATCTCCACTTGAGTTGTTAACTCTACCATAGTTGCTTCACTAATGCTTGGTACCTTGATTATTTGTGGTAGCAATGTATGAGACATACCTGTTGCTGCAGGAAAAGTGGGAATAAGTGTTTTCACTGGATCAGCAGAATGAGAGGATGATGCTTCCTCTACTTCACAATGATTCTAAATTATGTTAGACAATACTTCATCTTCCTCTTGAAGCTGCATGAAAGAGCTTCTGCCTAACATCATAAGTTGTACCATAGAATTAACTTCCTCAGCCTCTTCACCAACATGTGGCCAAACAGGATTGTCCATATCATGAGATGGCTGTACAAGTGGGTAAAGAACAAGCTTTTTAGTGCTTCTCCCATCAAAGATGGTCATGTCTCCTGACTGGTATCCAATATAAGCATCAGCTGTGGCTAACCACGGCCTTCCTAGAATGATGGGATACCCTCCTAATGTAGCTTTAGGAGAAAATGCCATGAAATCAGCTAGATATTCCCATGAGTCCAAGGATACGACAAGGTCCTCTACTATCCCATCAGGTTTAATAGTAGAACTATCAGCAAGCTGTAGGAGAGTAGGAGTAGGTCTCATGTTTACAACATTTACTTGCTGCAGGATATCCTTGGTCATTACATTTATTGCTGCTCCCAAATCAATCAGAGAATTCCTTATTTGGATCCCATATATAACAACTCCTACCACAAGACTCCCTGGATCATTATATTTGGGAACAGTCACTTTCCCAAGCATGATGTCAGCCAACTGTCCCAGCACATGAACCATAATGGGGTCTTTCCTCTTTCTGCCTGGCTTCTTAAGGCATGCTTCCTTGATTACTTTGCCATATATAGGAACATCTTTTATGGCCTAAAATAAAGGGATCTTGACACATACATGTTTCAACTGCTCTAGAATGTCAAAGGTGGATTCCTCTTTCCCTTCCTTTTATTTCACAATTTCCAACCTCTATGGAAATGGTGGTTCTTGTGTAATCTGCTTGACTAGGGCTGGTTCAGGATTTTCAGGTGCATTTGGCTGAATGGGGGCATTTAAAGGCCCCTCTTCCTCCTCAGGAAGCTCAGTAATAATGGGTGTGGAAGGAGCTACCAAGGTAGTTCGTGAATGCAGGTGGATGTCACTTACACTCACATCATATGCAAGGAATTGATTTGGATCAGTAGAGTATATCGGCTGCTGCTGTGGTCTATTATTTAGGTTAGGTGAGGATTAAGCTGGTAACTGAGTAGGTTTAGGTGTATTTGAATTTGAACTAGCAGGAGGAGGCATTATAGCAGGCTGCTGGGGTTGAGAAGATGGCTGCATGTAATTAGTTGTCTAGTTTGGCCATTGTTGTCCTCCCCTCCATTGAGATGTTTGCTGCCAGTTTCCTAGAGGTGACTGCCAATTCCCTTGAGGTTGTTGCCACTGGGGTGTAGGGTTTTGGTAATTTTGCCAAGTATTTGGAGGGTTATTCCAAGGCTGAGGTGAATATCCTCCATAGTTGGATGGAGATGGTTGTTGCCATTGGTTACCAGATGCATAAGTATTGAAATATGGTCTAGCAAATGATAATGGATCTAGTGGCATACCTTGTCTTGGAGTCCATGACCTCCTTTGTGCAACATAGTAGACTTGATCTTCTTCAACCTGGATTGGCTTGAACTTAGGTGGAATCTACTTACTGTTAATAGTAGCTACCATCTTGCATCTGCAGTCCCTCTTCTTTTGTCTGCAATGAGGGCAGTATTCTTCCAACATTGCCTCTGCCTCGTCTTGCTTTTTCTTTGCTTGAAGTGTGTCCAGCTGGGTGGCCATATTATTTATGATATCTTGCTTAAAATCAAACAGTAAGTGAGTTATCTCCATCCTTGAAACTTCATTGGTAGGGGTTTTTCCCGTAAGGGAATGGTAACCTCTTCCTTTCCTCATGGCTGCTCTAGAATAATTCTAGCACATCTTCTTAATATCCTCCCAAGGCACTTGGGTAATATCTCCTCCTCCCATCAAATCCAAGGCATCCTTACAATGCTCACTTATTCCTCAGAGGAAGAGTAGTTTCTGAGACTCCTCATTGAGTGTATGATGGGGAGATTTTTGTAAACAAAATAGGAACCTTGAGATGTAATCCTCCAAACTTTCATCCTCTTTTTGTTGCATTATGAAAATATCATCTCCTCTCATATCTCCACCCCTACAGTAGTCTTTATACTTCTCAAGAAATTTCTCTTTCATCTCATCCCAAGTATTGACAATATCACTACCTAGACCCATAAAGCATCTCAATGCAACATCTTTCATGGTAGTAGGAAACAGCTTAAGCCTATGAGCATCAGTGGTGTAGTCATAGCTTCTACAGAGGATATCAAATTCAAACAAAAAGGTGTCTGGGTCCTCTGTTACAAGTCCATAGAACTTGGGAAGAACTGAAGCAGGGATGTTCTTGAGGCTATCCACTTCATTTTGATGAGCAATAGGAAATGGAAAGGTTGGTTGATTGGGTCTATTTTGGGCAGCCATAGCTGCTTGGCTGATTATCAAGGCAAATGGATTGTCAATCAATTTTTGGGTAGCTTGTTCTTCAGAGGATGTTTCAGAACTATTCAAATTGGGGAATGCATCAAAAAAAGGATTCTCTTCTTTTTTTGCTGGGTAGTTTGGATACTAAACTAAGCTCTCATCAGGAATAGGATCATTAGGAAGGAATCTCCCTAAAGCATCTCTTCTTCTACCTCTATGCATGCAATATACACTCAGTATCGGCCAACTCACACAAAGAATGTTGTGAATGGATTGTGGGTCGTTACTTCCTAAATAAGGGGTATACTAAGAGTACACTTCAAAAATACTTTTGCAAGAAATAATACTAAAAATGACTCCAAAGTTCTTCCGAGTTTGACACCATCCCCGGCAACGGTGCCAAAAATGTTGGCCTCCTACAATGATTTAACAACTAATCCCATAAAGCTGTGACTCAGAGATTGGACATCTAACCTGAATAGCTATCTTAATCACTATGAAGGTGCATTTACTTGTCAATCCAGGGACATGAACTTGAAATGGGTCAGCACAATATATGCACTAGGAACCCCAAAGTAGCCACATTCATTCTACGGCTAAGAAAGACATAATACTGAAAGTAAATTCCTTGGAAAGAAATAACATAAATGTTAAACATCAACCAACAACTATACTAAGCTAAAGTGCATGACAGAAAATGAAAATCTGGGCAAACAAACAAGAAACTACTCTATCTGCTTTGGCTGCAGGAACAGACACATAATGGAATTCTAGTGGTTGCAAGAACATACGGTGCTAGATTTTAACTAAATGATTGACAGAAAATAACAACTAAACTAAAGGATGGAATGCTCACCAAGTGGGCCCCCTTGGATGAGTATCCCTTAAGACAAATGTAAACTTAGAGATGCAAACTTATAACTTCATTGTATTCATTGGAAAACATGAGTACAAACAAGCAACATAACTTGTCTTACTGAAAAACTTAATAATGCGAGTACAACCTCATATCAATCAACCCCTTGGAGGGAGCATTTGAGTCTTATTTATAGCAAGAAAAACTACAAACCAACTACCTAGCAAGGTGGTCAACTCCAACATATTAGGAGGACACCACTATAGGGAAAGTATAGAAAGTGGAGAGGAGGTTATGCATGCATGGAATCTAGTCAAGCATGTTCGCTTTGACACAGATCTAGCACAACAGTAACTCCTATATTCACTCAACAAGCAATTAAGACCAGTTACAAGGTGGCTATCTTCCCTCCATTTGACATTCAAACGACCGCCTTGTTGACTTTGATGGCGAGTGACCAATTGACAGAATCTTCCTTGATTTTATAGGCTGCTAATTATATCTGCATAACAATATTAGTACGCACAATAATTGCATATCTGTAACTATCTTAGAGTAACATTCATTAATCCACATGTAAAATTAACATAGATAGTTCATATAGCATGTCAATGTCATTTAAAGATTATAAGAAATAACCTATGCCCAATATCTATGGTTTTGAGGAAATGTCATAAAAAGATCAAGATCTAGGTACCAAAGTCCATGATAACTACAACAAATGGATAATAAATTCTAACAAAATTGAGTCATAAACTAGACTCATCAGATGGATTGTACTAAGTAGAAGGAAAGGATGACTACTTTAGGGGAAGAGATCAAATAGGGCCAGGACACCCACATTGCTATATTGTTAATGTTGGAACAGGATATGAAAACCATCAAGGAGAATCAATATAGGGTAGTGGAGATTAGCAAGTGCACTATAAAAAATAATGCAAAAAGCATAAAGCTCTTGATTGAATTTTTGAGAAGGTTTTCTAAAGATTTAGAGCCCCCCACTTACTAGGTGAATGGAAACAACGCTGAGGTTGGTCCTAGCTCTAGGACCATGAGCAACAAAAATTTTACCTATGATGAGGAGAAGAAAGAGTTGTAGGCATTTGTTGACCTGCATGAAAGATTTTATAAGGAAGAGTTGGAGATTGCTAAGACATTGGAGAAATTATAGTTCTCTTTGTGTTGTGTTTTGTGTCTCTTTTTGTGTTTTACTTCTAGTAGCAACTTTGTTGTTGCTTTGTTGTAGTTTTTCTTCTAGTTTTCTGAAGCCTTATTTTTTCTAATAAAGTTATAAGGCCCCTTCTAAACCTGATTTACCCATTTTATAAAAAATTATAAGAACAATAATAATAAAATGATCATCAATCTACTTATAATAAAACAATGATTTAATTAGCTTTAACACATCCCAAATTTAAGACATGAATTGAATTTTTGATATCACATATTTGGGGTCTATTTTAGACCATAGAAGGAATTATTTTTAATTTATAAACCATGTCCTTACCTTCAATCTCCAAGTGCTCTAACTATGACATGTAGATCTCATCCTTAAAAATCCCCATGCAAGAAAGCCGTCTTAACATCCATTTGTTCAACCTTATTGTCAAATAAAATAATACTCAATAATAAAATCTAACGGATATAATATTTGTAATAGGAGAGAAGATTTCACCAAAATTAATTTTCTCTAGCTAGGGATAACCCTTATACACTAACCTTGCCTTGTACTTCTGGATCTTTCCCTCAAAACTAGACTTATTCTTGTAAACCCATTTGCAATCAAAACATTTCCTATTTTAGGCAACTATACCAAGTCCAATGTTATTTTCTCCAACACAACCATGTCCTCATCCATGGATTTCTTTTAGGAGTTACTATCTTTATATTTCATTACCTCATTCATAATTTTAGGCTCATCCTCATTAGTAGACAAACCAAAAATGTGACAAGAATCAAGTGGGATATACATTTCCAATTGTTACTTTTTTTTAGTGGAATTCCTTAAGGGTGGGGTCTAGGGTTTTTTATTATTATTCTTATGAATCATTATTTCAATTGACCTCCTTATCAAATCCAACCTCCTCATTTATAGGTTGCATTGGCTTGGGATAATATCTTATCTATTTGAAAATCAAGTTCAATTATACATTGTCTTTCTTGTCTTAATGTTTTAGAGATTGTATCCTTTACCAACTTGGATATCTTCTCCTTAGGCACATGTACATATTGCTAGGATTAAGGTGATAATAACCTTGAAAATTTGATGTACTTTTATGTCTCTCCAACATCTTAGGAATGGGTAGTTGGATGCCCATGTAGGTGGTTGAGAGAATATTTTATTATTATTTTTCTTGATACTTGGAATATTAGTTGTAATGCCATTTACAAGGGGACTTGCAGTTGGTAGGAGTTACAACCATATTTTTCATGAAAAGTAATTGTCCATCCTAGCACTTGGGAGTTACTTGTTAATAATAGATCATCTTGGTGGGTCCCATGTGAGTTGTTCACTCCATTTTAGAGTGCTATGCTTTGGGAAGTGTTCCTTTGGGAGTTACTAGTTAATGATATTGTTAATGAATGATGGTGGAAGTTGCATTCTATTTTAGGAGGTTTCCCACGTGGGATGGTGTATTGGATTTTTGCATGGAGGTTATGGGGCACCTAGTTTGGGTGCATGGTATTTTCTCCTAGTTTTGTAAACCACTCATGGTTTCTTGTTTCTATTTGCTTTATATATTGGAGCCTTGAGATAGAGGATGTAGTATGTTATTTTATAGGTACATAGGCATTGCTAGAATGTTGTCAGAATTAAGAGTGGTAGTTTGTTGTATTCATGTACTTTTTTGAAGATTAATTTAGAATTGTGCCCTCTTTGATGGTGGAGTTTTTCCTCAAAAAGGGTTTCTCCATGTACATCTAGTGTTATGTGTTGATTTCTATACATTTTTTCACTTATTATTTTCTGATCTATACTTCCACATATTTATTTTATGGTTAATCAAATTATTATACAATTAGAATTTTATATTTGCATACTAAGTGAACAATCTTTCATTTGTAGTAGTTTACCCTATGTTTCAACATTTGGTATTAGAGCTTTGACTATGTTGAGAAGGGGATATATTTATTAAAGTATCATGGGATTTTTTACTACAGTGGGAGATTTTAACTTTACTTTTGTAGATTTGTAGGTGATTGAAACCATGGCCTCTACCTGCTATTTAGATATTGATAAGTTCAATGGATTTGGGTATGAGTTGTGGAAGCTAAAGATGGAGGATCTCTTGGAAGAGAGGGATCAATGGAAAGTTGTTACAAAGGAAGAAAAGCCTAAAGGAATGTTTGATGTTGATTTTGCAAAGTTGGACAAGAAGGCATGGGGAACTATTTGGTTGTGCCTTATAGATAAGATTCTCTGGAATGTTTTAGAGGAGACTACCACACAAACTATGGAAGACAATAGGTGAAATCTACCAAACAAAGAGTCTAGTAAATAAATTTTATTTGAAGAGAAATTATATTCTTTGAAAATTATAGAGGGAGACTTTGTTGTAGAGAATTTAAATTTATTTAACTTGATCCTAAGTTAGTTAGAATCCATTGATGTAAATCTAGAAGAGGAGGATAAGTGTATTTTATTACTTTAATCTTTGCCAGAATCTTGGAAAAATCTAATCATTGCTTTGTGTGGTTCTATTTTAGACCCTAAGATGGATAATCTTGTTTCTACCTTTCTTACTAAGGAAATGAGAAGAAAATCCATGGATGATGGCTCAAAACACACATTACATGTTTGTGGAAGGCCCAAGGATAAAGGAGGCTCTAAAGGGGACTATAAAACATTTATCTAAATGTTTAAGTCTTGAGGTCATTCTAAGAACCTAGGAAAGAGTAAAGTGAAGTGTTGGAATTGTGGGAAATGGGATCACCTTAAGGAGTGTAGGAATAAGAAGAAATTGAATGAATCCTCCATTAAAAAATCTTTGGATGATGGTGATTTTGAAACCTTATTTATTTATGTTAATGTTGCATTTGATAATTCTTGGTTGGTTGACTTAAGTTGCAGATATCATATGACTCCTCCCAAGGAGTGGTTCTATTCATACCATGCTTATAATGGAGGAGAGGTGTACCTAGGTGACAACAATTTGCATCAAATTATTGGGTGTGGGAAGCTACATTTGTGTTTCATTGATGGAAGGGTGAAAACACTAATTGGTGTTTTGCATATTCTAGGACTTGCAAGAAAAATACTTTCCATATCCAAGTTGAATGATTCTAGAATGCATGTGATGTTTGACAAGTCTGGTTGCAGGATAGTGAGAAAATTTGGTGGTTGTTAAAGGTTCATAGTGTGGTACCTTGTTTAGGCTAGATGCATCCACATTTTGTAACTTTGCTAATGTAACTAGTTCTTCTAATAAGGCATGTATGTCATGGCACCAACATTTGGGTCACATTAGTGAAAAAGGTCTTAGGGACCTTATTTTTTATATAATAAGGTGGCAAAAACCAAGGGCCGAACCCTTACAAAACAAGCCAGAAAAGAAACAGCAAAGGCTCACAAACAAAAGGAGCCACTAATAGCAATTCTAGTATTGACAACTAATTAACAACAAAAAGTAAGTAGTAGCAGTCTAACAGCAGAAAGAAACAAAAAGCAAAGAGACAAAGCTAGGTAGAAACATCCTCCTAGCCTTTGGACAAGAATTCATGAATTTTATCAAAATCTTTAGTCTTCTCTTCATCCACACCATGTGCAAGGGTATCATGCTCCTGCAAAAGAGTCAAATTAACCATAGCTGAGCGGCAAAGCATACTGCTTATGAAGCGTCCAATGGAAAGAAACCTTTGCTCAAGGGAATCCACTTGATTTCTTAAAGCATATGTTTCATCTTCGTGATTGGCACCTTCCTCCTTAGCATCCTCCTCAACCTTCTCAACTATCATCCCCTCCCCATCTTAAGTATGATCTACAGGCGCATAACCCCCACCATCAGAGTCATCAGCTTGCATTTTCTCTTCCTCCACCCCTTCAGTCTCCTCCGAGATCTACTGCACTTCAATGCCTTCTCCTTTAGACAGCTCGCCCTCCTGAGTAGACTTATCCAAGTCACTTTCAAAATAATCTACCAATTTAGCTTGAGGGGCAATTTGCCAGCAATTCTACCAAATCTTCTAACACCTGAAGTGTTACCCTCACTCTTCTCTTTAGTTGTTTTAGTTTTAGCCTTTTCAGTGTTTCCTCACTGTCACTTTTTTTTTTCTTATGGCCCCCCTTGTCCTCTCCCGAATCAGTGATCTCCACAGAAGGCTCCACATCCTTAAGTTTTTGTTTCCTCAATTTCACACTACCTTTAGAAGTAGGAGTATGAAGGTCCTTCACAATAGTCTCTTCTAGGGATTCAGAAAAGGAAACCCCTTTTAGTTTCTGGGTGGTAGGGGTAGAAACACTGGGTTTCTCAAAAGTGGTATCGGCAATGGGAGGGTTATCCCCAGTGATTTCAAAAATGGTGGGTGGTTGAATGGGTTCAGGCGGGGTCAAGGCAAGATGGAATTTATAGAGGTGATGGATAAGGCCTTGGTGAAGGGGGATAGGTTGCTTTGAGGGTTTCATAGCATACTTAGCTTTCACATGGTGGACAGAGTGTTCCAATGAAGATAACAGATAGAAAGGAAAGCTAACAAGAGCATTTCTCCTAAAATGGTTAAGAAGGGGAAGGTGGTAGTTATAAAACCTGGTATATCGACCCTCCAATGTGAAATACTTCATCAGCAGATAGAACATAACATCCCATGGCTCTGATAACTTGGCACAATCAAACCCTCCTTGATAAGGAACTAGCTCCTCCCCCTCGCCCAAAAACAAATTCTAATTTTGGTGGTTTGCAACCTTAGCCTTCCTCTTCAATTTCATGCCTTTAGTGGAAAGACCAGTAGCCATAGAAATGACCTCCTCAAAAACCTCGAACCCAATCTTTCCAATTTGGACTCTGCGGTTATCCCATGAAAGGGCACACTGTTCAGAAAGATTTTTGTCGTGGCCATTAAGGCATTCCAAGAAAGGGATAATGCCTCCTTCCTTACAGTAATGCCACACTAAGGCGTTATCCCTAAATTCACTGTGAGTGTTGGGTTTAGTTCGGATTCTATCCCCCCATGATCAAATTTCCTTCAAAGCCACACAGAAGAAAGGAACTGAACTTCTTAGTTTGACAATCACAATGACTTTCTCTCTCTTCAAAATGCCTCTTTCAAGAATTATCTTTGCTGGCCTTGGGAATAATAATAGTAAAATAAATGATGAAATTAAGTGGCATCCATAAGTTATCATTACTTGGATATGCCGCTGCATTCCCTACTCTTTGCGTGTCCTTCCCATGCTTCAAAATCTTCCATTTAAGGCTCTTGTCAACATCAATCAGCCACCTCATCTTACCATGGGAGATCAAGAGTACCAAAATGGCATCTAAAATAAGGGTACAATATATCATCATTAAGATGTCCTTAATCGGCCACCTCAACTTACCACGAGAGATCAGCAATGCCAAGTTGGCATCCACAATAAGAGTGTGTTGAATCATCATTAAAAAGTCCTATCTTTTTTAATTAACTCCCCGATAGCCCAAGGGATATTATTACATTGGCGCCAACACCGCCAATTTTCAAATTGCTGACCATGGTTGGCAAGGGTGTCAGTGACTCCATTTCCCTCCCTATAAATGTGGGAGAAATCAATAATAGAAATACCCTGAATAAGGGTTTGGATATCAGTAATGATGTCCTGAAGACACCACCCACACATAGAAACCTTAGTAACGACATCAATTATGAGTTTCAAATCTCCCTCTATATGCAAATTCTGAATACCCAAGGTGATTGCCAGTTTAACACCCCATAAAAGAGCTGAGGCCTCAACAAAACTATTACTTTGGAAACCTAATCCCCCTACATAGACAGCAACAAGCTCCCCTCTGTCATCTCTGATAACCCCACCACCACTAGCCTTACCATTAGATTTTGAAGCCCCGTCAAAATTTAATTTGAGCCAACCAAACTTCAGGGGGGTCCACCTGGTATTAATCTCTAGAGTTGCTTTGAGTTATCAAAGGCAAGGATTTGATTAAGTATCCCCCAATTAGCAGCCATACTTTCCTCATGCTGGGTGAGAGGTTTGTCAGCAGTCTTAACATGAGAATTGGTCACACTTTCAATAAGAATCTTAGAGAGAGAATAATAGACTTGAGAATGATCTTTGGCAGCCTCCCTAAAAATTCTATTATTTCTTTCCTTCCATAGAGTCTAACCAATAAAGGGAAGGGTTTGGTTCCAAAGCTCCACTAACCAGGGTTGAGAGAAAGGAGGGATCCAGCTAGCAATGACTTCCTTAATATCCTTATTACAAACCCATTGCAGACCAAAGTTTAGAAGCACTCTACTCCAAATTTCTCTGGCAAAGTCACAATGCAGAATCAGATGAGGAATAGTTTCCTCTTCCTTGAGGCACATGACACATCTATTGACCAGATAAAAACCTCTTCTTTGAATATTGTCTTGGGTTAACATTCTATTATGGACCACTGCCCACCAGAAAAAAATTAACTTTAAGGATAAGTTTATGGTTCCAGACTTTCCTCTAAAACTCATCTATGTGGTCTTCCTTAATCAGCAGATGGTAAGCAGATTTGACTAAGAAGAGGCCTTTTTTATCTGCAGTCCAAAGTAGCTCATCCGGTCTTGGAAAAAGGGGGATCTGTGCTCCCAAAAGTATATGTTGTATAGCATTCACTCGAAGGAGAATATCAAGTCAATTGTTACAACACTCAAGCAAGTTTTTCCATTGTCTGATTCCATATCCTTGTTGGATATAATGACAAACTTTAGTACCAAAAAATTGTTTGGCAATAACAACAACTGCCTCATTGCCCTCTTGAGTGGACAGAGCTTTGTCAGCCAACCAAGGATCCTCCCAAAAGTTTATGAGGGTGCCATCCCTAAGTTTCCATTTTAACCCCTTCTTGATTATGCTCCTGGATTTGATCATTTTATTCCAAATCACTGACCCTTGTGGAAGACCCTTTTGATGAAGGAAGTTATAATTGACAGAACCCTGTAGATATTTAGCTTTCATAGTTTCCCCCGAGTCTTTATTGTTGCCGATAAGATTCCAATTGATTTTAGATAAAAAGGCTTTGTTCATATTTTGAATTTGTTGGCATTTCAATTCGTACCTCTGGAATGCAATTTGGAAACGGATAGCTATGCACAGATAAACTACTCGCCTATTGGAAGTGGGAGTTTCCTTTCTTGCTGATGTTCGCTAAAAAGATAATTAAATGAGACTTCGTCTATCTTCTTTTTGATTCTCAGCTACGAGCACAAGGTTATAAAACTCTAAACACTACAGAAGAGGTTTTTTCCTTTTTTAAAACTTCCACTACAACTAAGCAAAGACTAACAACACTTTCAATCTCCTGAGTAAATTCAGAGCAGAGGAAATTGAAAGTGAACAAAGAATGATTGTTAACACAAAAGCTTAAGCAGTTTTCCTCCAGATTTACACCACAAGACTAAAAGTACTTTAATGATGAAAGTTGAAATGAAAGCTACAAAAGCTACACATTTGACGATGAAAACTTGATGAATCGAGATAGAATATCAGAGCAAAATAGGCATGAGACTTCTATTCAATATCATAAAGTTTGCATAACTCCAGGACAGCAATGCTGTAACAAAAGGCAAGCATACAGCAAGCGATCAAACACCGGAGAACATATTACACAAAGTGAACAGACACTTGGAATATCAAGATTTGCAGGCTAGAATAGGCACAACAAATTTGCTATCACAATTACCATTACATACAATGGGCAAGGATACCCTTATTTATACTAAAATCAAAGGAGTAGGGAACCCTAAAATCTCCTTGATTAACCCTAACATGCCAACTTGCAAGCTTTATTACTATTCTAAGACAAAGATACAATAAACAAATGCTTTAAAGCAAAGAAGATTCCAACTATCACAAGGTGATTTCTTTCTAAAAATAGAATGGATGAGCTTAGGATGAAAGCAAATGCTTTAAGATAAAAAGCATTTGTTTTAAAGCTGCTTTCTTTTGAAATGCATCCTCATCAACATTCTTGCTTTTTGGTGATGTCATCCATTGATATCTTTTGTTGATTTCTTCTAAAAAGATGATTCTGAGCGGAAAAAAAGCTAGCACATGGGTTTTGTAGTCAATTCTATTTCGAAGCAACCCAAATTGTCAGATTTTGAAAAAGCAGAGATTTTCTCAAAAAAGAAGGAAAAAAGTAGATTCCCGAAAAAAAGCAAAACTCCCAATCTTTAAGAGGATGAAATTCTGGATGGACCCATCTCGACAAAAACTGAAAAAGCTTTGGTCGAATTTCTAAAAAGCAATCCCCTTGAAAAAAGGACCCTGAAAAAGTGAGCCTCCCTGCTTCCTCAACTTGAAACTATGAAGAACACTGAAAAAACACTTCGTTTGGGTCTTCGAATCTTCGTTGAAAGAAAAATAAAAATCTTCCTCTTGATGCAACCTACAAAAGATAATGAAATAAAGAAGCCGAATGCTTGTCTTTATAAATCTTTAGGGCGAAAAAACAACTTTATTTGTGTGAGAATAAAACTTCACTCTCATCCATGAATAAAACAACTTTTAAAGCATAAATCCAAGTGGATGTCTTCGAATAGGAAGAATCCCTATTTTGTAGCTGCCTATGGCTTCATCTGCAAGATGATGAAAAATATCTTCTTTTGATGATGTCATCAAACACGCGAGTTGAAAGAAGTGCTAGCCAATTTTTCTTCATTTTTGACACTTCCAACACTCGTTTTGATTTAAATATAGCCTGTCTCTGACTTCAACAAGGTGGAAAAATGTCACCATTGACTGAAAAAGCTTACTGATCCTAACATTTTGGAGACTTATCAACTGAGATTCCATCCCCTGCCTCCGACTGACGATCTGGCATCGTTTGACCAAGTTTGACCTCCTGAAAACTGCCAACGGGCGAAGATTGGGCACAAAACTATCAGAAAACATTGTGGACATGAAAAATATTCTAACACTACTCAAGTTGGGCTCCCCAAGTCACCTGGGGCGCCTGGTTTTCCAACACTTAGCCATTTTTTCAATTTTTGCAACTTCTTTAATTTCTTGATTTGCGTGCGCATTTCGGTGGCAGAGGACCCCTATTTGGCTGTCAATTTCTGTCAATGGGGATGAAACTAAGTTTGATGATCTAGAAAATAGGGAGGCCTGATGAAAACTGAGTTGACTGTACCTTATGTTCGCCTCAAAAAATGTGCTAAACTGATCAACTCTGAACCAGACCGGGCTGACGGAAGGAAATTCACGTTTTTCGAGAAAACTTCAAAAATAAACTAACTCTGGAGAGTTTGGGTGCCCCAAGTCACCTGGGGCACCTGGTTTGCCAACACTTAGAAAATTTTCTGAAAAATTCACTTTCTGCTGCATATCTTGAATTTCGCCAAATTTTGAAGGTCTTGCCTGACGTATATTTCAAAATATATTTAAGTATATGTTTAAATATTGAATTTCCTATACTTTAAATATTTTGAAATATACTTTCAAGATGTTTGAGATAGGTCTCAGATCCATGGGATTTGACATGCAGATTCTAGATTCTTGAGGATCCACCAGATTTCAAACTTAGTCAAATTTTTAGGGTTTCAGGACATCAAACTTAGTCAATTTTAGGATTCCATGGACACGCATCAAGATGAGGGTAGACTGGTTATCCTGAGCATATCTGAGATGAATCTCTTTCTTTTATGGGCCTTTTGACTGAGTTTGACCAAGTTTGACCAACTGAAAATGAGCCGACGGAAGCATTTTCGACGTTTCTTGAAAAATGTGAAAAAAATCTAACACTTGAAAGGTTGGGCACCCCAAGTCACCTGGGGCACCTAGATTCTCAACACTTAGTCAAATTTCTAATTTTCCAAGCTTTCATTCCACCTTGGATCCATCTTGCATCGTTTTGCGTGCGTCATCGAGTCAACGACTGTTCTTCGGTTCTACGTCGTTGGAACAGCGTTGAAAACTTGTCAACGAGCTCTGGCAGATGAACTTTCTCTATTGATGACTTTAGAGCTCATGCTTCACTTTCTGAAAAGCAGAAATGACCCAGTAGAGAAAACTTGGTCGTTTCAAGATTCCGTCTGAACCGCGCCGATCGTGAAGCTAAATCGACCAATGGGAATCGAGCATGACACCTGAGTTGGAGATTCTATTTTTAGAAAGTTTTGTCAGCATCCATATCTCAAGAAACCCAGAAAACCTAATCTGACGTCTATTTTTAGAAATTTTTCTTTTTTGACTTTTTGACGAAAAATTTTCTAGACTTGTTTCAAAATGCCTTAATGAAGCAAAAATTTTGGTTGGGTACAACAATTGGCTCTATCTAGGGACCATGGCAGACACTTACGGCATAGGAGAACCAAGAATCTCTGGACTTTTTAAGCTTAGACCAGTGCCTTATCAGTTGGGTAATAGAGTCAGGTCACATTCCTAATCACCTAGAACAAGACTTTTCCCTACATCACCTAAAACTGGACTTCCTAAAATCACCTAAAAAGTTGAAATTTCAGAACACAAAGAACACAACTGTCACATTACAAAAAGGGGAAAAATATTATGACATAACAATCACATTACAGAAAGGGGAAACACATTATGAGAACAAAAGGTGTTTCACACGCTCTTTTTCCTGAGCAAGGATGAGATGTAATTAGGACTGTCACATAAAACCATCAATCGACTCAAAAAAGTAAGAACCATCTCTCTTTAGCTGTGAAGATTGTCTTGGTAGCACAAAACTTTTCTTTCTCTGCAACATCTCCTCAAAGAGCCACGATTCAGGAGGGTATTCACGTTCAGGCCATGAGAAGTTCTTGAGGAACTGATTGATATGCCAGAGATCAAGTGGAGCATCTTCTTCTAAAGCGAGCAACCTCTACAACAAGTGAAGATATAGAACTTCCTTCTAAAGATATACAAGAAAGTCTTGTGGCCAAAGTACATCTGTGGGAATGGTCATCACCACATATTGAATATGAGTTTCATTTATATCTTGCACACACACAACTCTGTACTCAGTCAATGCATCATCTTCTGGAAAAGGTGCAAGCTGCTCATACACAACTCTCATTACTGATTCTTGGCTTATAGGATCCACAACTGTCGTTGCCCATTTTTCCAGTGCTTCAGGGGCTTCTTCATTGGTTGTGTTTTCATCCATCCACTCTCCAAAATCTGATGAATTATCAAGATCTGAATGCTTAAACTTTTGAACATCTTCACCTGACAGCTCACTTTCCCATTCATTACCTAGAATCTTGTCATCCTCTGTAGAGTAATCTTCTTCAATGCGGATATCCAGCATCACTTCCTCTTCAGCATTCATGTATCTTTCTTCTTCTGTAAAGTAAGTGGAATCAAAGACAGGTTCATCTAGGCCATATGTTTCCTCTTCTTCTTCTTGATCAATCTCACACACGGCGTATCTCACAAGACATTTGTCAAGAATCTCTGACTTTTCAATATCATCCTCTTTAGTGACCAAAACTAAATATTCCATGAACTCCTCTTCTCCATCAACCTCTTCATATGTTGCGTTCCACGTTGACTTCATCATATCTGTGATGTCTCTTGATTGCACAGGTTCAGGGATAACCTTCAAAAGTTTAGCATCATCTTCTTCACTAGTGTGTATGAGAATTTGAGACAAAGATGAAGATGGGCTAAACTGTAAAAGAAAATTTATAGTATCCTCTACTAAAGAATCACTCTCCAAGTGATGTAGAAAACTGTCAAGATCCAATGATGAATCTTCCATATGATCTCCATTTTTGAGAAATTCCTCCAATGATGAATCATCTTCAAAATGAAGAAGATCTTGTTCTTGCTCCAATTGGAATGCTTCTTTGGTCTCTTCTCCTTTGAATGTATCTAACACAGGTTCTTCAAACCAACCTTCAAAAGATGAGAAGAACAAATTAGATTCTTCATTGCTCTCTACAACATATTTGATCTCTTCCTCGTAATTTTGCTCTTGTGAAGATTGTTGCACTTCTTCTTCTTCAGGGAAAGTATGCAAGTTGTGCATTTCTTCAGGTTCTTCCATCAACGATCCTTCTTCATGTTCGAAGAAATTATGCAAATTTTCAGCTTTCGATGAACATTCATGTTCCATATGCAAACACATGATGTCTCTTGAAACAGAGTTAGGAAAATGATCCCTTCTAATATTTGATTTACACTGGTAAAATCCCTTCAGAGACCTGCCATCGAATTCGTCAAAAAGACGTTCAAGATTATCTGAAAATCCTTGATTTTCATTTGATGCTTTTAGTATTTGCATGAATCTTCTCATCTCTGAGCAACTTTCTCCATCATGTTGGTTTGTTGCATGGAACAAGCAGTAGATTTGTTTTGCAGAAGACACATCTGCCTCTTGACGTATAGGTGACACTTGACACACAGGTGAAGCAGGTTGATCACTGACATAGTTAATGAAAGAATCTAGTATACTTGAAGGAGACGGAACTTGCTGAAGCGGTACAACATTCAAGGGCACCAGTGGCTTGATTGAATCTCTCTGGATCTTTCCTGAAGTGATCATATGATCTTCTAATTCAATAGCATACTCCTGAGCTTCTTGCAGTTCTGTAGCATGTCTTTTCTTGAGGTAGAAAGAAATTTCTGAAGATTGTGCATTCGTGAAACACCTTAGTAGAATATCTAATGAAGGATTCAGGGTGTTTGCAACTTTTCCAACCAAACGGTTGAATCTGGCCACGAACTCTCGCATCAGCTCACTTTTGTCTTTCTTGATATTTGAGAGTTGTGTAAACAAGACATGATTGTCTTCTGCGGGCTTAAAATGAGTGAGAAATTTCTCCCTCATCAACTCCCAACTTGTGATAGAGCTGGAAGCAAGGTGATTAAACCATTCAGCTGCTGAACTTTGCAATGATCCACAAACAAATGCATTGCAACATCTTCATGTGCAACGCCAAGAATTCCACAGGCGCTGGTGAAGGCAGAAATGTGCTCATCAGGATGTTGCTTGCCATCACCATGAAACTTTGGAAAACTTTTTCTTGATCCTTCAGGAAGGTCATGATATTCTGCTAGTGCCAAAGGTCCAATGTTGTTACCCCAAGGTAATGGGGGTAGACGCTGTTGATTCTGATTATTGCGATTGTTATTATTTGCATCACCCATTGCTCTTGGCTAGATTACTAGTTCTTCTTGTAAATCTTCCTGCTTGACCTCAAGAACTATCTGAACTTCTCAAACTATGTTGGATGCTTCTCCAACTTTTGCAGAATCAAGATCCTGAAAGAAAGAATCCATAGCACCACCCTTTCCTCTTCTTGAATAAACCCTGTGAGCCAGGATTATCTATTGCCACGTGGGAGGTGGTAGTACTGGTCTTCCTGCTGCAAGATCTGCTTTGTGTTCTTCTTCGTCAAGGATAGCAGCCACATTTCTCCACTGATCAGGACTTTCCTTTTGCACAAATATGAAACTCCTTAGGCTGCTAATGATGTCTGTTTGCTCTCCTTCCACTCGTATAAGATTTGGTTGAATAACAGGTGGTGTAAGATTTGGTTGTTGAACTGGAGCAGAAGGACGCCAGAGAGTCATTCCTGTGACATAAGCCTAAGCTTTCTTGAAGTTTTATGCCTTGTGCCCCACAGTGGGCGCTAGAAAACTATTGGCGTTTCAATTCGCACCTCTAGAATGCGATTTGGAAACGGACAACTATGCACAGATAAACTGCTCTCCTATTGGAAGGGGGAGTTCCCTTTCTTGCTGATGTTCGCTAAAAAGATAATTAAATGAGACTTCACCTATCTTCTTTTTGATTCTCAAATGCGAGAACAAGGTTATAAAACTCTAAACACTACAGAAAAGGTTTTTTCCTTTTTTAAAACTTCCACTACAACTAAGCAAAGACTAATGATGCTTTCAATCTCCTGAGTAAATTCAGAGCAGAGGAAATTGAAAGTGAACAAAGAATGATTGTTAACACAAAAACTTAAGCAGTTTTCCTCCAGATTTACACCACAAGACTAAAAGTACTTTAATGATGAAAGATGAAATGAAAGCTACAAAAGCTACACATTTGACGATGAAAACTTGATGAATCAAGATAGAATATCAGAGAAAAATAGGCATGAGACTTCTATTCAATATCATAAAGTTTGCACAACTCTAGGACAACAATGCTGCAGCAAAAGGCAAGCATACAACAAGTGATCAAACACTAGAGAACATATTACACAAAGTGAACAGACACTTGGAATATCAAGATTTGCAGGCTAGAATAGGCATAACAAATTTGCTATCACAATTACCATTACATACAATGGGCAAGGATGCCATTATTTATACTAAAATCAAAGGAGTAGGGAACCCTAAAATCTCCTTGATTAACCCTAACTTGCCAACTCGCAAGCTTTATTACTATTCTAAGACAAAGATACAATAAACAAATGCTTTAAAGCAAAGAAGATTCCAACTATCACAAGGTGATTTCTTTCTAAAAATAGAATGGATGAGCTTAGGATGAAAGCAAATGCTTTAAGACAAAAAGCATCTGTTTTAAAGCTATTTTTTTTTTAATGCATCCTCATCAACATTCTTGCTTTTTGGTGATGTCATCCGTTGATATCTTTTGTTGATTTCTTCTAAAAAGATGATTCTGAGCGAAAAAAAGCTGGCACATGGGTTTTGTAGGCAATTCTGTTTCGAAGCAACCCAGATTGTCAGATTTTGAAAAAGTGGAGATTTTCTCGAAAAAGTAGGGAAAAAGCAGATTCCTCAAAAAAAATCAAAACTCCCAATCTTTAAGAGGATGAAATTCTGGATGGACCCATCTTGACGAAAACTGAAAAAGCTTTGGTCAAATTTCTGAAAAGCGATCCCTTTGAAAAAAGGACCCTGAAAAAGCGAGCCTCCCTGCTTCCTCAACCTGAAACTATGAAGAACACTGAAAAAGCACTTCGTTTGGGTCTTCGAATCTTCATTGAAAGAAAAATAAAAATCTTCCTCTGGATGCAACCTGCAAAAGATAATGAAATAAAGAAGTCAAATGCTTGTCTTTATAAATCTTTAGGGCGAAAAAACAACTTTATTTGTGTGAGAATAAAACTTCACTCTCATCCATGAATAAAACAACTTTTAAAGCATAAATCCAAGTGGATGTCTTCGAATAGGAAGAATCCCTATTTTGTAGCTTCCTATGGCTTCATATGCAAGATGACAAAAAATATCTTCTTTTGATGATGTCATCGAACACGCGAGTTGAAAGAAGTGCTAGCCAATTTTTCTTCATTTTCGACACTTCCAACACTCATTTTGACTTAAATATAGCCTGTCTCCAACTTCAACAAGGTGGAAAAATGTCACCGTTGACTGAAAAAGTTGACTGATCCTGACATTTTGGAGACTTATCAACTGAGATTCCATCCCCTGCCTCCGATTGTCGATCTGGCATCGTTTGACCAAGTTTGACCTCCTGAAAACTGCCAACGGGTGAAGATTGGGCACAAAACTATCAAAAAAAATTGTGGACATGAAAAATATTCTAACACTATTCAAGTTGGGCTCCCCAAGTCACCTGGGGCCGCTGGTTTTCCAACACTTAGCCATTTTTTCAATTTTTGCAACTTCTTCAATTTCTCGATTTGCGTGCGCATTTCGGTGGCGGAGGACCCCTATTTGGCTGTCAATTTCTGTCAATGGGGATGAAACTGAGTCTGATGATCTGGCAAATAGGGAGGCCTGATGAAAACTGAGTTGACTGTACCTTATGTTTGCCTCGAAAAATGTGCTAAACTAATCAACTCTGAACCAGACCGGGCTGATGGAAGGAGATTTACGTTTTTCAAGAAAAACTTCAAAAATAAACTATCT
Source organism: Cunninghamia lanceolata (assembly GCA_027924645.1). NCBI lineage: Eukaryota > Viridiplantae > Streptophyta > Pinopsida > Cupressales > Cupressaceae > Cunninghamia > Cunninghamia lanceolata. The sequence continues at coordinate 10,074,911 of BSBN01000209.1, forward strand.
CTAGAGAGTTTGGGTGCCCCAAGTCACTTGGGGCACCTGGTTTGCCAACACTTAGAATTTTTTTTGAAAAATTCACTTTCTGCCGCAAATCTTGAATTTCGCCAAATTTTGTCATGCCTGACGTATATTTCAAAATATATTTAAGTATATGTTTAGATATTGAATTTCCTATAATTTAAATATTTTGAAATATACTTTTAGGATGTTTGAGATGGGTCTCAGATCCATGGGATTTGACATGCAGATTCTAGATTCTTGAGGATCCACCAGATTTCAGACTTAGTCAAATTTTTAGGGTTTCAGGACATCAGACTTAGTCAATTTCAGGATTCCATGGACATGCATCAAGATGAGGGTAGACTGGATAGCCTGAGCATATCTAAGATGAATCTCTTGCTTTTATGGGCCTTTTGACTGAGTTTGACCAAGTTTGACCAACTGAAAATGAGCCGACGGAAGCATTTTCGACGTTTCTTGAAAAATGTGAAAAAAATCTAACACTTGAAAGGTTGGGCACCCCAAGTCACTTGGGACGTCTAGATTCTCAACACTTAGTCAAATTTCTGATTTTCCAAGCTTTCATTCCACCTTGGATCCATCTTGCATCGTTTTGCGTGCGTCGTCGAGTCAACGACTGTTCTTCAATTTTGCGTCGTTGGAACAGCGTTGAAAACTTGTCGACAAGCTCTAACAGATGAACTTTCTTTGTTGATGACTTCAGAGCTCATGCTTCACCTTCTGAAAAAGCAGAAATGACCCAGTAGAGAAAACTTGGTCGTTTGTAGATTTCATCTAAACCGCGCCAATCGTGAAGCAAAATCGACCAATGAGAATCGAGCACGACACCTGAGTTGGAGATTCTATTTTTAGAAAGTTTTTCCAGCATCCATATCTCAAGAAACCCAGAAAACCTAATCTGACATCTATTTTTAGAAAGTTTGCTTTTTTGACTTTTTGACAAAAAAATTTCTAGACTTGTTTCAAAATGCCTTAATGAAGCAAAAATTTTGGTTGGGTACAACAGAATTGTTACTAATTTTTTGTTCACACTTAAAATTAGTTGGACCTAAGTGTAATTGTTTAGAAGGAATAATATAAAACTTCAAAGTTATGCATTTCTTGAATGGTTGATGCCTTGACAAAGCTGAAAAGAAGATCCAGTTGTCAGGATAACCCATCAGTCCAATCAGGACTGATAAGTTATCATGACAAAAGAATTGATTATCAAGGGATCAAACATTCAAGGAGATACAGTTGTTCTACAAAGTTTGATCTTTTAGGAGTTATAAGTTAAATTGATTATTCAGTTAATCAGTTTTGAAGAAAAGAGAGAAAGATATTGTATTACACTGTTATTTCATGTCATGTTTTGAACATACATCTTGGTATCTATTACTTTATCTCATGCATTGATTGAAAAGGAAATACATATACATCAGAGAAACTAACCGATCATGTTTAAAAAAAGTGTTCAAATGTGTCCCACACAAGCCATGGGAGTAACTAGACTAAGCAATTGCAGACATGCAAGCTATGTATCTGTTTCATAAAAGAAAAGAGAAAAGAACATATGATAAATCTAAACATCCATCATTGCCTGATGATCGAGGTTGTTGTTGAAGTCGGCCTTCAAGTCTTCAGCTTTCAATCTTCACTTCAAGCCATCATCAAGTTGAAACCTGCAAAATTTTGGGGACAGCCCTATTAGTGCTCCGGATGTTTACAGTTATCACATACTTTTATCAAACAGAGACATCTACTTATCATATCATGCATTCAGATAGGAGATCAGATCAGATATATGACACAAATCAGGAAGAAATCACGAAGGAGATCAATCAATGCTATCATGTACTTTTTTATGCTAACTTGTTTGTTTACTGTGCAAGTATAGGACAAATTTTGTTGCCGATTTGAAGACAAATAAACATGTGGATTAAATGTGGCTCCCACAAGGGTTTGAGCCCAGCATGTTTCTTTTCATTTTTGAAAAGAGTATCAGAAAAGACAGGATGCATCATTTCGAGCTATATCATGCATCATCTAATCAACTTGTAGAAAGGATATGTCATCATGGCATTATTACAATTGATTAGAGCAAATTAGATTAACATGACTGAATGCAAAAAATTAGATTACAGTCATCCAGGCTACAGGAGCCATCTAAGGTACAATATCATTATAAATGCATGTATTTATTTCATCATAGCTAATAAAGAGCAACTGGCAGAGTGCATTCATAGTACAAGGATATGATACAAGTTTTCAGATTAATGTGCCTAATAAAGAGATGAAAGGCAACATAGAGAAATATACAAGTTATGCCTTTAAATAGACAAATCAAAATAGCAAGGCATTATTAGCTCTAGGCTAATATATGGCAGCTAAAAATGTAGTCATGAATATATCATTGTCTTGGACCAACAACTAAGTAGTCATTAATGCCTTGAAGCTTCAAAACCATCAGGATACATGGATATACAGTGAAACAATTCAAATGCAAGCAGATAGGACTTAGTTTTCAAAGATGAGGCAACACTCTATACCAGGTATTTCTCATTTTACTTCATATTGTCAAAGATGTTCAGAGTTTAACAGTTATATCACATTCAAGTTGCAAGTGTGTCATAGAGACAGTCAAACAAGATGCTACATGGAACAGCAGATGAGACATCATCCAAGACAAGAGATATAGTGCATACTGAGAATGTGGCAGTCACATACTAAGGGCAAAGATGTAAATGACAGATGCATATAGCATGCTCTCTGAAGAGCACTCATCAAGTGATAAATACTATCACTTAGTATCAAAGATCTTAGAAGAAGAACAAAACAGGAGCAGCATTCATTTATCATCACTGTCATGACAGTCAAGTATAAATCCAAAAGCAAGAGACTGTCATGTCTAGAAGTGGAAGGGTGCAAATACAGTATGCACAGTAGAGTATTAAGAATGCCACAACCCAAAGATAACAAGGCGATTTCCATATACCTCATCAACTATTTTGATCAAACAAAATCTACCTCATACACAATCGAGCTACAGTGATGCCATGATACAATCAACAATGCCATAAAGAGAGATACCATGAAGAACAAAGACAAGTTCAGTCACCTTCACCATGGATAGTCAGGGGCAGGATCAATAAAGTGGCTTATACAAGAAAGAAACAGTTAGAGTAGATCACAATTACCATATCCATCTATAGGAGTAAGTCAATGAGGAAGGAGAAACAATAGAAGAAGATGCTACAGTAATGGTGATTGACAATTCACAAAAGTAAAGAGCCCTCTTTCTTTTATGCCATCATGATGTAGTCATAGTAAATAGACAGCCAAGGGGAAAAATGCATGATACATTTGATACTATAACATTCAAGTGATGAGACAAACAGTGAGTATGAATATGTTTATCTATGCTACAGGTATACCTTAAGAATGCCACAGACAGCAAGGAGGAAAATACATGATGTCTAGAGCACAGAAGAATCCCAATACATATGACAGTCAATAGAAGACAAATGATATATATGCCATAGTATAAATCCAGTTGCAACAAAGATAGTATCCAGTCGAAGATGATGCCACATAACAAAAGTTCAACATACTACAGTTTGCAAGTTGAAGAGCACAAGTTATCATATGTAAACAAATAAAGAGACCATCTATGCTACAGGAGAGTCTCACAGAGGTGCCAATGTATGCTATAGAATATTAGATGATAACAATGTATGCTACAAAATATTAAATGATTTGTTGTCATACAGAATGTAAAGACTTGCTTATGCCAAGTAGCTACAGTGAGACCACAGTCAAGGAATTGCTCTACACAAAGAGAGACTATTATGATAAAGAGTAAACCCATTTGACAGAAAATCAAACCCTAGTGCTAATTTTTGCACCCACAGTCAAGAAGACTCAAATAAAAGAGAAATACAGTCATATTCATTACAGAAAAGTAGCATTTTTCATGATAAGTGTGTACCCATCTACAGGATGAACAAGGTCTTTCAAAGATCTCAAACCCTCAAGTTTCTTTTACACTTACAGGTAAAAAGAAAGAGTAGTGAAAGATACAGGAGAATGGCCATAACAGTTTGAAGCCTTGAAAGTATAGAAAGAGCAAACCCTTGACAGGAAGTTCAAAACCTTGTTTCTCTTCTTCATTTACAGTCATAAGCAGAAAAAGATAATAGTGAAGAGCATGGTCGTGGTAGTGTGAAGGATTTTTTTGTGCAAGAGGGGTTGAAACCCTAGCTTCCAAACTGAACTTGAACCCTCAACATTCTACATTTTTGGGTGCCTGTATTCAGATAGAGCATGACCCTAACAGGTAGAGGCCTTAAAAATGCAAAAAGATGTTAAAAACCCTCATTTCAAAAACTCAAACCCTCAGGTTTTCTACATCTACAGATAGCTCAAAGCAAAAAGAAGATATATGCAGTCATGGCTGAAAGTGATAGGCCATTTTTTGCCAAAGAATGCAATACCCATAGCCTCAAACATCCCTTGCCATTTTTTTTAAATTGTGAAAAGAGACAAAAGAAGCTACAGAAGATGAAATGACAAGAGCTTACCTCATTTCGCCTACAGGAAGAAGGGTCTACCCACGGCCTCACAGTGGCCTTAAAGCTTTCAAGAACAGGTGAAGGTTGCAAGGAAAGATACAGAGAAGAGAAAAGTGTTAAAGAATACATAATGACAAAGAGAGAGCCATAAAAGAGGAAAGGAGGTTGTAGCCATGAAAAAATAAAACCACAGAGATGAGTTCCAAGATGCAACCAGCGTTACCTTCTTTATTAATGATGTAGTTCCAAGATGCAACCAAAAATCCTGTTGAGAGGAGTAAAAAACCAGAGCCATGATGAATGCACTCGAACCCTAGTTCGATGGATCAAAAGTTGCAGAGCTTCAAGGAAGGAAGTCAAAATGAAGAATGAACAAAAATTAGGGTTGTTTCCTCACTTTTCTTCGAAGGTTCTTTTTTCAAGTGTGTTCTTTGACTTGTAAAAAACAAATAATTACATTATCCAAAAGAGATGTCGTGGTCAAGACTTTGGTCTTGAAAGTCCCTAGTCATCATAACATGGAGTGGCCGACAACAGTTTTTTAGACTTGATTTTTATTAAGTCAAGAGGGTCGATATGATGAAGGGAAAGGCTTCAATGCCTTACAAACTTCTTAAAGATTCCTTGGTGGTCGGGTTATGCATAGACAAGGTTTCACATGCTATGTTCTTTGTCTTATTCAAAACATCAAAAGGTAATGATACTTCAAGATTATGCATGGTGGCTAACAAAGCCAAGAGGGTGTAATTTTTGACATGGCATATGTTTAGGACTATGCATGGAGTTTTTAAAGGTAGGAATTTATGCATGATGGCAGTATGATGGTGCAGTGATGGGTCATGGAGTTGTTTTTTCTTTTTTGATCTCAACTTGCATATGGGGATATAAGGTGGTTTAGAAAATGTAATGTATGTGCACTAAGGCAACAAAGGGGAGTCATAAGGATGTTTATGCATATTGTTTTGTGCATGGAGTGTCATGATGCATGGGGTGACTTAGATTTTTTATTTTTCTTGCAGAGGAAGATAAATATTTTCTCATTGATCATGGAGTGATAAGGGTAAAAAAATTTGCCTTAAATGTATTTGCATCATGCAAAACAAGAATATTTTCTTACAAGGAGTTATAAGGAGTTTGTATTTGTCCCTAAGTCCTATTTTTTGCTCATACCATGCAAAATAGGCAAATGTAATTGGAGTGATAAGGAGTCATATTTTTCTTCTAGTCATGCACGATTTTACATACAAATCAATTGTAAATAAATAATAAAGTAATATTCTATAAATTACTTTATTATTTTTCACAAATTGTAAAATCGAAAATAGAACAAATTGTAACCAATAATAAAGTAATATTCTATTACTTTATTATTTACTCACAATCAATTTTGCTCATGCAAATTGATTAGTGGAGTTAACTAGGCCACCTAGGAGGTTTTGCATGACTTTTAGGAGTTTTTTTAGGGTCTTTGGTCAACTTTTTTGGTCAAACATATGAAGAGGCCCAAATTGAAGCTATTTTTGCTCAATTTGTGGCAGTTTTAGGCCCTAATTTTGAGGATTTTTGAGGTTGCTCAGAAATGAGTATTTTTAGAGGCAGTTATCTATAAGTCCATATTTTTTGCATGCCTCTTAGAGAGAGCAGACCTATATATTGTAAAGCAAAAGTTTGTTTTTGCTGGTTCTTGATTCTCATTCTGATTTAGACAGATTGGAGAATTCTTGTAGCTCACTTTTACAGTTTTATTGAGAGATCGGCAGGTTACAGGTTATCTTTTGTCTTATTTGCAAAGCTTTCCTTTGTTTATTTTAGATTAGTTGAATTACCTTTCCTTTTTGTGTTGAATGTTGAAGTGATTTGATGAAATTTTGTTGTGTTTTATTATTAAACCTTCAAAATTATTGTCTCACCTCCTTGTTTGCAGCATTAAAGCATATATTCATCACAAGTCTTAGGTTGTGTTAACCGGAAATAGTCTTTTTATGCTGTGAAAAAAACCATTTCCTTCATAAAAATCTGTTTTCAGACCTTCCTTAGAAACACTTTTGTGGTATTTATGCCAAGTCTGGATTGTGTAAAAGTTAGATTTCTGGGTAAACATTGTGGATCAGATTGCATTATTTTTATCCATATCAGGTGCATCACCATTTTACCTTCAGCATTCACTTATTTTCTTTCTTCCCTTTTTTCCCAAAAAGTAAAAAAACATACGTCTCAATAGAACATTTGAAGGGAACCAGCCCATAATCTGGAGGTCTAATCTCATCATAAGGCACCCACAACCTGAGATTTGTCCCATGTTACACGGAATTGCAGTGCTTTAACCAGCCTCGCATACGGGTGCAATTCCCAGTGATAACATGAATATTTCTAATATTCAGACCACCATGAGTTTTAGGGAGGCAAACCTTTTCCCATTTGACCAGGGACATTCTCTTCTTTTCTTCCACTCCTATCCACAAGAAAGTTTTTTGGATCTACTCCAATTTGTCAGCTAGATACTTACGCATTTTGAAAAGAGAGAGAAAGTAAGTGGGAATACCTTGAAGGGAGGCACGAAGAAGTTGCAATTTTCCAGCACTGCTCAGGAGCTAAGATGGTTGACAATTTTTCTAATCACTCTAATGAGCATTTTCATTTTTGTGAAAATTGTGTTTGACAAATAGAATAGAGCATCTTTTCTTTCCAGAAGATATAAAGTTTTGAGTTTATTATAAATAATTCATTCAAATGTGTTTGGTTTTGTGTTTGTGGGTTTTATGGGTAAATCTTAGTATTATGTCACTTTTATTAATGATTGTTCTAGATACACCTGGGTTTATTTTCTTTGTTCTAAATCTAAAATTTTCTCCAAGTTTAAGGAATTTAAGGTACTTGTAGAGAAATAGTTGGATAAGAAAATAAAGGTGTTTAGATTTGACAATGGTGGTGAATTTTGTTCCACATAATTGAATGATTTTTGTAAACATGTAGGTATTGTTTAGCAGAAGACCACCCCTACATGCCACAACAAAATGGGGTTCAAAGAAAATGAGCTAAATCTTAATGGAAATATCCAGAAGTATATTAAGTGGTACATAGTTAGATCAGTGCTTTTGGGTAGAGGCTATGAATAATTCTTATTACTTGGTTAATCAACGTCCTTGTTTGGCTCTTGTTGATAAAACTCTTTATGAAGCATGGACATGTAATAAACCTTCTATTTCACATTTAAGGGTATTTGGTTGTGAGGCTTCTGTTCATGTTCCTAAAGAAAATAAATCAAAACTTGATCCAGAAGCACATAAGTGTATTTCATTAGTTATGTTGAGAATGTAAAAGGTTATAAGATTTGAAATCCACTAACCTTGAATTTTATTCTAGAGATGTGATTTTTAGGGAGTTTATAACAATTTTAGGTCCTATACAACCAAAGTAAAAAAAAAGGAAGGAAAATAGTGCATTTTGAGACCAAGGTCGAGAAGTAGGAAGATGCACAATTGAAGAACACATTGATAGATTAGAGGATAGAGAGGAGGAAGAGGATTTAGGTGAAACTGGTGAGAGTTTTTAGTAGGTTGAGCATGCATAGGAATAGAAAGAGTCCCTTACTCAACACTTGAGTTGATCCAAAAGACAAAAAATTCTAATTGACAAGTATAGCCCACTAGATTATGTTGTGCATTTGCTTTAAGTTGCACTGATGATGAACCTAGATCTTTTAGGGAGGCTCTCTTTGGAGGAAGGCGAGTCTTGAATGGAAGCCATGTAGAATTAGATGATTGCCTTGGATAGGTGTGTTATCTAAGATCTTGTTGGTTTTCTCAAGGGAAGAAATCCCATTGGTTGCAAGGGTGTACAAAAAATTAGATCCAATAGTTGGTTAGAGAGGTATAAGGCTAGACTAGTGGTCAAGGGCTACTCCCATTGAGAGGGAGTTGATTTTGGTGAATTTCTCTCTCCTATTTTGGTGAAATTTTTCTCCTATTACTAAATTATCTTCCATTAGATTATTTTTATCTATTATTGTAGCTTATGTTAAAAGGGTGTTTATATATTTATGAAGAAATTTTGATTATTGCTTATGTTATCATTGTTCTAATGATGTGGGTGAGACATTCGACATACAAGACTTTGTTGATGTAGATTGGGCATGTGACTTGGATAGTTGAAGGTCCACTAATAGTTTCTTGTTTTCTTTGTTTGGTAGTGTAGTTAGTTTGATGAGTAAGAGGCATCCCACAATTGCTTTGTCCACCATCAAAGTAGAGTATATGGTTTCTACACATACCTATAAAGAGGTAGTATTTTATAGAGACTATGTTTAGGTACCATCTTGATTGCAATATGGATCAAATTGGATGTGATAGATTTTTATTTGTTTGGCCAAGAATCCCATATACCGTGCTTGTACCAAGCATGTTGATGTGCAATACCACTTTGTTCATGAGATGGTAGAGAATGGTAAAGTCTTGTTACATAAAGTTGACACTTTTGTTAATGTTGCATATTCCCTTATGAAACCAATGAGCATGAAGAAGTTGTCTTGGCATTTCGAGGCCATAGGCCTTGGATCTTGTACCTAATTTACTTTATGTTTCCTATTTATGTCATTGAAATGTATAATATCAAATGGGAGAATTTGTTATGATTAAGGTGATTAAAATTGCAAAGTTTTTTAATTTCATGTGTCTCTAACATCTTAGGAATGTGATGCATTCTAGATTGGGGTATCTTATCACACAACCAAATATAGCATCTAACAACACCAACTTTTCACAACAACAAAAAATTCAAATCTAAATTTTATTATTTATCACAAAACTTACATTCATTGCAACCAGCATAGGAGTACAATCCAACCAATTCAATCAATCTTCTTCTCTTCAGAAACAACACTTTATTCTCCTAAAAACTACCACCCCGAAATAGAGTACAATGATTTCATTTATACTTCAATTTGAGAAGTTGAACCATTTCCAAGTATTGACAGTTACAAAATTGAATCATTACAGGCCGAAACTATGTCTTCACCATGACCTTTGGTAGTTTAGTAGATCTTGCAATTCGTGAACTTGCCTTTACAAAAAAATTTGGTGAAACAAAACTCTTGTGAAATTACAAACCTTCGTTGGTGAATCACCATTTGTGTGAACTTGTTAACCTTTGTCGGTGAATTGACACTTGGGTGATCCTTTGAACTCTTTCCTTATAACACCTTTTAGTGAATTGGTATTTCCATGAACCAATGAACTCACCCTTCAGTGAATTGGCTCCTTCATGTACTTGTTGTTGGAAAATCAAAATTTTGAAGCACTTTTGAACTATATCGGCAATTCTCTAAGTTCTTGAACTTGTAAGATCATTGAAACACCTATAATACATCCCTTAAGTCTTTCACTTAACACCTTTTCGACGCAACAAATACTTCGTGAATATAAATTTTTACTAACAAAGAGTTCATGAATTCATTTTTTTTTTAAATTCTTCATTCAACGATCAAAAGAGTTCAAGAACATAGAGTTTTGTTGAAATGCTTCTTTTTTGGCGAAAAAAGAGTTCTTGAACTGGAACTTTTGCTGAAATGCTCCAGACTTAACCAATTTTTTCCAAACTTTCACCAAATTGAAATTGAAGATGCTTATTAAGGACTTCTACAAGGTCATGTTCTCAACTTGACCAAATTCTAAAAATTCTCTTGAAGCAAACTACTAAAAACCAACACAACTAGAAACAAAACACAACAAAAATTGAGCTGAAACTTGAAATGTTTTTGGGTGATATAGCATTGCTCGTGAACCTAGATTCTCCTGCATCAGACACAGAAGGTAAGTGAAATGTTCCATGATTGTGAATCTCATGAACATTTGAAGGTGCTTGGGATGGTGATCCCATGCTTGTTCTTTATCCAAACTTCTTTATCCACTTGATCTCTTGTCTTCACCCCATGTTGAATTTCTCTAACTCCACCTTCCCTTCCTTTTCCTCTTTTCTTTTCCTATTCTTTACCTTCAATTTGTAGATTATCACTGCTTATCTGTCTTTTATAAGGATGCAAATTTGTTCCATGTGCTCCATGGGAAAATTTTAAGTTTTCACCCTGTGGCTTTTGTTGTTTCCCCTATGAATACTCACTTCCCTGGTAATTACTTGTAGTCTTCATGCCCTTCAATTATTTATGTAGTGGATTCACAAAATCAACACCATTTTATTTATCCTCAATTGTAGTCACATTCTTAGGAACTTCCTTTAAACTACTCTTAGTCTCCTTTGTCACCTTTATCACCTATTTTTCTAAACTAAAGCAAACTATAGGACTGCTATCCTTTACTTCCTTTTCTTTTTCTTTTAGTGAGCTTAAAGTATATTTCAGTCCAGCCTTCACAATGGTATACAAATTCCTTCTACCATCATAGACAGCTTCTCTATCAAACTGCCAAGGCCTTCCCAACAAAACATGAAATGCATTCATTGACATAACATCACATAAAAATTCACCTTTGTATGACCCAATCTGGAAACTCACCAAATATTATTCTTTCACTACCAATTCATGTTCTTTTTGAAGCCAAGCAACTTTACATAGATTTGGATGTTTACTCTTCTTCAAACCTAGGTTTTCTACCATTTCATTAGAAACTAGCTTATCAATGCTACCACTATCTATAATTACTTTTTAGCAATTACCTTAGGATATGCATACAATTCGGAAAAGACTCCTTCTCTAAGATGGTCCATCCTCCTTCATGCTTGGTTTCACTAATACTCTCTTGAACATAAGAGACTCTCCTTCCTTTAGTTCTTCCACTTTTTTTGGTGATGCTAGACTTTCTTCCTCCTCTTGTGCTATGTGCTTTCTTGCTACACTTCTCTTGCTATGTTCCTGCTGCAATTATGGGCACTCAAAATCTCTATGACCAACTTCTCCACACCTGTTACATGTTCCAGAGAATCCTTTGTTGTTGCCACATCCTCTAGTTGAGTATTCCTTTCCTCTTTCTCCTTGACTTGATTCATTACTCCATTCAGGGCTTACTTCTTCCTCATACGTTTTTTTCCCTTTACTACTACTTGCTTGTCCTCTCTTGGTTGAGAATTTTTCTCTTCCTCTTGAATTGTTATGCTATGTTCTAGTTATCTTTTCTTCTACCTTCAATTATATTGGTAAGCCTCTTCAACTGTAGAAATTTTTAGCATACTCATCTCATCCTGGATATTGAATCTTAACCCATTTAAGTACTTGGCCACCTTCTCTCTATCCATTTAATGATGTCTAGATCTGATTACCATCTTATAGAATTCTTTTGCATGATCTTTTACACTCATATATTTCTTTTTCAGATTCTGAATCTTTCTAAACAACTCCAATTCATAATCTCTAGGAATAAATTTGGCCTTTGATATGGTGACCATTTGATTCCATCAGGTTATTCTTATTTCTCCATTTGCTACTCTTCTCTTTGCAACTCTCTCCACCAAAAGGTAACATGTCCCTTAATTTTTTTTATGCCAATCTTACCCATTGTGGATCATGAACATTTTCAAATTCAAAATACTCTTCTAATTCACCAATCTAATCTTAACTCCTTAGGGTTCAATGTACCTAAAAAATTTGGAACCTCCATTTAATTTCCTCCACTAATCCTGGCAAGAGCTCTTAGGAAACATTCTTCTCCTTCATCTGCTGGTTGTTCATTTTCTCTTTCTAGTTCTTTATCTACAATTTCTTCACCATCTGCATGTTCATCTTCATGTTCAAGATTTCTTCTCAAACCTACAACTAAAGCCATTAACTCATTTCTAATTTCAGTTAGAAATTGTTCAAACATCTACATTCTAGGAAATCTCCTTCTTGTGGGCATTTTGTAATATTTTCACAAGTTTGAATATTATCTTTGTCATTTTCTACCCGTGTACTATGGAAAATAGGAACTTATCCTTTCATTATTTTAATGTCCCTCTCATCCCTCTGCAATTGCAGGCTTCCTCACACACCTGCAACAAGTCTCTAGAGCCTTTGCGACACTTTTATTCCTTCAACCCTCTATAAACTATTCAACTCCTCCCAACAAGAACCTTTCTCTAATACTATTTGATGCAATCTAGATTGGGGCATCTTATCAGACAACCAAATCTATCAGCCAACAACACCAACTTTTCACAACAACAACAAATTCAAATCTAAATTTTATTATTTATCACAAAACTTACAGTCATTGCAGCCAACATAGGAGTACAATTAAACCAATTCAATTGATCTTTTTCCCTTCAAAAACAACACTTTCTTCTCCCAAAAACGACCACCCCCAAACATAGTACAACAATTTCATTTATATTTCGGTTTGAGAAGTTGAATCGTTCCCAAGTATTGATAGCTACAAAACTGAATCGTTATAGGCTAAAACTATATCTTCACCATGACCTACGGGAATTTGGTGGATCTTTTAACTTGTGAACTTATTTACTTACCAACTCCCCTTAAAAGATTCAAAAATGCCAAAAATGTCCCTCTAATAAAGGAAAGAGTAGAGAGCATATGCCCCTCAAAATGAAACACACATATATGAAATGAAGTGATCACAAATGCATTAACTCAATAACACCCTTTCAGGTTTTCATCACGAGTCTCCACTAAGATGTCACTTTTTATTTTTAACTTAATTAGAATTTTTAATTAAGCTGCTCTTTTGGGTTTTCAACTTAACAAAACAAATACATGCACACAATAATCACACAACTAATCATTAGTAGGACATGTACAAATCATCAACCTTAGACAACACACTCTAAAATATGATCATAGATATTTACATCGTGTTGCATCATGCATCCTCTTACAATGTCAAACTAAATCAAGAATAAGTAAGAATTTGACATAGAGGATTCCACCACACACAAAAAAATAGGGCACATGGCAACAAGCCCAATATCAAAGGTAAGGAGATCCTCTACATCTAACTTAGGAGCACAAATCATAGCATATGTCACATCAACATCTCAAACAAGCTCTGGGATATCTGTCATATCTATAGTAACTAAAACAATAGTAGAATCCCTATCAATATACATAAATAGGTGGTGACCACAACATAGGTCTCAACACATTCTTCTAGAAATAGTGGGGAGAAACATGTGTATGTTGACCATAAAATGAGCATGGATTCAAGTCAAAAGTGAGTTGGATCATGTCCATGATGACCACAATGGGAACACAACTTAGGAGGTTGGACTTCACTAACACACACATTTGAAGACTCAACTAGAAATGGATGTAAGATTTGGCTATGGAAGCCACCCAAGACTAAGAGACTAAAGGCAAGGACAATAGATTAGAAGATCAATGGATTACAATATGCAATGTCAATGTATGATCAATGTGTATAAAATGAGAACAATAGGTGGCTATATATACGATACATCACCAAGAGTGTAAGAACCTAATTCTGATGAAGGGGGTAAATCATAAAACACACAACAATAGAAATTGCACACAGAAAATAGAACTTTCATTATTGATTTGGACAACTTATTACATTACAGAAGCTCAAATACAATCAGAGGAATCAACCCTCCACAGGCTGCAACACATTACAGCTTCCTCTCACAAGACTCTGGAATCATCTGCCATCTGTAACCCCAAATCTGCTAGGGTTTCTATTTTTCTACCTATTCTTGACTCTACACTTCCCCCCTTAACTCTACTACTGCCCAGGGTTCCCAAAAATGGTTATTAATAGCCTTTTTGGCGGCTAACAACCTAATTTCAAAATTTGCATCTCCCTCCAAAAATAGGTCAACTTCCGAGAGCCATAACTTTTGATCCGGGTGTCTGATTGATAAACCATTTTATGCGTCGAAAAGCTCATGGAGTGCTCTACGTGATAGGAACCTACTTTGCTAGTTCTGACCATTTTCGGGCCCGTACGGGGCCATTTAGTGCCTCAAACCTGAGTTTGAATAATTTTCAGGCATTTTTCAGGAAACTGAAACTTTAATATCTTTCAGCTCGCAAATGATCTTTGCATGATTCCTTCGCCAAAGGTCTTATTTTAAAGTTACAAAGCTTCCTGTAAATTTTGACTTTAATCCATGCCCAAATGTAAACTTTCCTAAAATAGCAGGTTGGTATTTTTAGCAGTTTGGAAAAACTAAAAGTTCTACATCATTATTCAAGCGATTATGGAACGAGAACCAAAATTTTTGAAAAGAAATGGAAAGAACATCAATGATTTTGAAACACATCTTTTTTTTGGGTGATGCAAGATTGCCTTTACACCACTAGATGCTCCTGCATCAGACACCCAGGGTAATTTGAGAAGTGACCCTGTCACATCTCAGGTGTTTGTTTGAGGAAAACCCAACCGGTCAACCTCTGCCTTAGACAACCAAGAAGAATCTTCAATAGGCCTTCCTTTCCATTTCACCAGATATTCTTCATATTGCCTGTTCTGAGTACTTCTTCCCACATGGCTATCCAAGATCTCTTCTATCTCTTCTGTTGAAGTAGATGCCGAAATACTCCACTATTCTTCTGTTGGTCCATCCTCTATTCCACCTTCATGATATTCTGATAAATCAACAATATTGAAAATAGGGGAAATGTTGATCCCACTCGGCATCTCCACCTCATATGTATTTCCTGAATCATGTTTCTTCAAAATTCTGCATGGTCCAAATTTTTTCATTTTTAGCTTATTGTATGTCCCAATTGGAAACCTTTCTTTTCTCAAGTGAACCATGACTTCATCTCCTACCTGGAATTCCTTATATCTCCTCTTCTGATCCGCCTTAGCCTTGTACTGAATATTCATCTTATTAATGTGCATTTTCACCTCTTCATGCAAATTCTTCATGTGTCCTGCAAAGTCTTCAGCCTCTGCACTTATTTTTTCTCCTTTGTCCAGATTCCTTAACTCTAAAGCATTTCTTGGACTATTCCCATATACAATCTGGAATGGTGATTTACCAGTACTCCTATTGACAAAATTGTTGTAAGCAAATTCTACTTGTGGTAAAATCAAATCCCATCCCTTGGGCTTATCTTCTACTAAGCATCGTAGCAGGTTACCCAAACTCCTATTCAACACTTCAGTCTGTCCATCAGTCTGTAGATGGTGTACAAAACAGAACTTCAAATCTGTCTTCAACTTCTTCCACAATGTCCTCTAGAAATAACCGACAAACTTGGTATCTCGATCTGAAACTATGCTCTTTGGTAGACTGTGTAATCTCACCACCTCCTTTAAAAATAACTCTGCAATATGAACAGCATCATTAGTCTTCTTACAAGGAATAAAATGTGCCATCTTTGAGAATCTGTCCACCACCACAAAAATGGAATCATGTCCTCTCTGTGTCCTTGGTAAACCAAGAACAAAATCCATACTAATATCATCCCATGGCTTCTCTGGTATAGGAAGTGGCTGATATAGACATGTATTCTGACTTGCTCCTTTCGCCATCTGACATAGTCTACAACTCTACACAAATTTCCTCACATCCTGCTACAACTGTAGCCAATAATAATTTTCACCTATAGTAGCAATGGTCTTATCTCAACCAAAGTGTCCAGCCAATCCTCCACTATGCTTCTCCTTAATTAGGTTCTCTCTTATGGAACTCCTTGGAATGCACAACTGGCTTCCTCTCAACAACATGCCATCTTGGATTATGAAATCCAACCATTTTGTCATGTCCAAAGTAACAGGTTCCAAACAAGCTTTCCAGGCCTCTGCAAAATCTAGATCTTCAGGATACAAACTTTTGAGCTCATCGAACCCAACAACCTCTATCTTCATTTCTGTCAACAAATTTTGCCTTCTGCTCAAGGCATCTGCAACTCTGTTGGACTTCCCACTCCTGTGCTTCAAAGAAAAGTATAGCTCTGCAAAAACACAACCCATTTTAAGTGCCTCTGGTTTAACTTTCCTTGACTATTAAGATACTACAAAGCCTAATGATCAGTATATAAAACAAACTCCTTTGGAAACAAATAATGTCTCTATTTCTTGAAAGCCTAAACTATTGCATAAAACTCCTGATCATAAACAAAATATTATTTCTTGGCATCATTAAGCTTCTCACTAAAATAGGCAATAGACTTACCTTCTTGGCTCAAAATAGCTCCTATAGCACTGCCACTAGCATCACAATCTACCTGAAATACCTTATTTAAATCTAGAAGTGCCAAAACAGGTTGCTCTGTGACTTTCTGCTTCAATGTATCAAAGCTTTTATCTACTCCTTTAGTTCATCTAAACTCTTGTCTAACCCTTCTCATTGTCTCAGTTAGGGGTGCACAAATGCTACTAAAATTCCTGATAAACTTTCTGTAAAAACTTGCCAAACCATGAAAAGATCTTACCTCGGAAGCACTCCTTAGCGTAGGCCATTCAATGATAGCCCTTACCTTCTATGGGTCCATCTTAAGACCTTCCTCTGAGACAACAAATCCTAGGTATACCAACTCCTTCTTTGCAAAACTACATTTCTTTAGATTGATCAACAACTTCTCCTCCCTCAGCTTCTCAAAAACTCTTCTAATAAGCATCATATGCTCATCCCAAGTCTTACTAAAAATCAAAATATCATCTAAATAAACAATAACAAAACATCCCAAAAATTCTTTCAATACCTCGTTCATGAGCCGCATGAATGTGCTTAGTGCATTGGTTAGCCCAAATGGCATGACTAACCACTCATACAAACCTTCCTTTGTCTTGAAGATTGTCTTCCACTCGTCTCCTTCCTTGATACGGATCTAGTGATACCCACTCTTCAGGTCAACCTTTGTGAAGTACTTGGCTCCACTCAAACAGTCCATTATGTCATCCATTCTAGGCAATGGAAATCTGTACTTGATCGTGATCTTATTGATGGCTCGAGAGTCTGTACACATTCTCCACTCTCCATCTTTCTTTGGTGCTAGTACTACAGGTACCACACATGGACTTAGGCTCTCTCTTATCAATCCCTTCCTCAACAACTCCTGAACTTGTCTGTTCAACTCTTCATTCTTTGTTGGAGTCATTCTATGGGCTACCTTATTCGGCAAACTGGCTCCTGGTATCAAATCCATTTGATGACTTATCTTCCTCACTGGTGGTAAACCTTCTAGCACATTATTAGAGACAATATCTGGAAATTCTTCCAACATTTCTAAGACTTCTACTGGTACATATTCACATTTCTCTTGACTAATCTTAGGAATCTGTTGGGTTTTTTCCCAACTAGATGCTTCCCAGTTATCCCTACAAGGTAGCCATCATTGATCAATAGGATTTCCGGGCCAAGGGCCAACAATATAGGAGATAGACTCTATAAATATCTCCTCTTCTTCTTTAGGCTCTGCAGAACCAAGGGGGGTATTCCCTATTCAACATCCATGAAATGCGTCCATGAACTTGTTGGGATGTTAACACAAAGCAGATAAATCCTCTCTTATGCAGACCAAAACTGTAAAATAAGTGCAAAGGGGCTAGCTTTGGGCCTATGTTTAGTTGTGAGACAGGATTTTGGTCCTAAGACTACTTCTAATATCCTAAAGGTTTGTATTTGAAGTTTGGATTTGGATTTTGTATTTGGATGCAAGACTAGGACCTTGGGTTATAACCTCAATACAAGACCAAACTGGTGCTTATCTTGGGCTCGGAGTCAATAGACATACACATGTGAATGATTACCATAAACTTGAATCAATAACTGAGTTTCAAGGGGATTTTGTAGTACCTGCCTTACAGATACTTCCCAAGACTGAGTGTTTGGCCATTCATACTTAAAGATATCCTTGTTGCAACAAACTTTTCTCAATGTTTAACCTAAAACATTCAATTTGTTCCTTGAACAAAGGTAAGAGATTAAACAATCAACACAGAAAATTTGTATTCCTGAATCCCAAATAACCCTTAGCTATTTAGATTCAAAAGAAAAGATGCCCACAACTTGGAGACAAATAACTGAACACATGCAACAAATGCATTTCTCATATAAAACAACATGAAACCAACAAAATTATGCATAAAACATACAACATATGATTCATAAACTCACAGAACACCAAAATAGAGCCACTAGCAAGACTGTATCTTATTACTCCACCAAAATTTGTCCAATTTTTAACAACCAAATGAGTAACACAATTTGCCTTTTATATCAAGACCGTGTACTCAGCAATAATTACATGACATTTCAAAATGCTGCCAGATACAGTGCACCACAGAATGGCGCCCAAATCATTGAATGTTCCAGGCAGAGAGAAAGAAGGGAGCAGGTGAGATCGGGAACTGTGCAGCCGCTCAAGATTTTTGCCCTTAAGATGGTAGGTGGCCTGTCCATGGCTTTGACCATGCTTCTGCAACCTCACCGTTAATGCCAACCTACCCGTAGCTTCAAAAAATGCAGCAACTTGCGTGCTCTATGGTTTTCCTACCCTAAAAGATGCATCGAACATACAGAAATCCCCTTTGCTGAGATTTTGAACGATGACCGTCAATCCCCCCCTATCGCCAAAATCCACGGCCCCAAATCACGTTGAAAAGTCGCTAGCCAATTAGAACGTGCCACGTAGGCACCCTTTTGCTATCGCTGACTTTTCCCTCTCTGATTTTGCCTTTTTCGCCTTTAAAACCCTTGTATATGCAAAAGCATATGCATATACATACAATTGCCTGCATACAAAGCACGGACCCCAAATTTTATGAAACAGATTGAAAATACCTTGAGATCTGGCTTGTATCTTCATTCTTTGCATCATCGCTTTGTATATAACTAATGTATGTCGCATATACAATGCAAACATACAAGCAAAACATACATACAAACAGCGGGCTTCATCTTTTATCAACCGGAATGTATGTTCACTTCAAATCCGGCTTGTATATTAGGAAAGTATGCTCGATTGCATGTGCTACATACAATCACAAATATATGCAATTGGTGGGCCCCACATGCTTTTGACTACTTTGACTTCAACCGGCCTTGTATATTTCTTTGTATGTTGCGAATGCAACTTGCCATTGTATGTCGGAGATACATACAACCCAATATACAAAAGAAAACCTTTGACTTTTCAACTCTTACCATTGTATCACCGCTTGCCAGATTTGATAACTTTTGGAATCCAGGCTCTGAATGTTTCTTCATGCATGTGCATCGGCCGTCGGAGAGACTGCTGCATGGGTCGCCGATATGCTTGTCTGGCCGATGAACCCTTTCACTGTAGCAAATGCATGTCTGCCTCCTTATACATTTTCCATTGTATATACTCGATGTACATTTCCTTTGCACATTTCCTTTGTATATCAAATATACAAGGCGAACATACAATGAAACCCAATGCATAGACCTACGGACCCGACCACCATTTTTCAACCCGATTTGAAACTTTTGACATCCACCACTTGTATATACCCGTTGTATATCCGAATATACAACAACAACATACAAACCCTACATACAAGCACAGAATCTGTGACAGAATATTCGATGAATGCATCTGAACGCCAAATATAAACCTGATATGCATGCAACGATGCATACAACCATTTTTTTCCATTTTTCAAAGGCCGATTGAACATACAAATCGTCTTGTATGCCTGAATGTACAGTCGAACCTGCATGTACATACAAACGGCCATGCACATACAAAGACACATGCATATAACTATTTCTTGCACTTTTCAACTGTGAAGGCCGAAAGACTTAGAATTTTTTGGAAAGTGCCTACGAATTTAAATGCTTGAAATCTGAATGTTTATGCACACACTAGCATTGGCTCTGTCTGGGGACGCATGCCTCTTGCAAGCATGACGAGAAATTCAGATCTCTGGGATGCATACCAGTCCCCTATCCATTGGGCAATAGAGTCAAAACTACACCAACCTGCATCACAAATCACATTTTTGAATTTACTTGGCGGCCTAGGGCCACCAAAAAGGAAAAACCAGAATTTTCCTTTGTCAAATACCTTGTTTTCATCTGCATTCACTGGATCAAGCCTGAAGGTACTACCATTGTTTGCCCACAAATAACCCTTGTCATTTGCATCTTTAAACATCTCATTGAGCTTACCCCTGTCAGCCTTATGCAAACAACCTTCAGCATCAGGAAACAAGTGAATGTTATATTTATCAAACAATGCATTTTCATGTGAAATATAACACATATTATCATCAATATCAGCTATATGCATTGTAGAATGATCTCCCAGCTGGACTGAAAACTGGAAGCACTCACTGTCCACCATATAGCTAGGCTCATTAGGCCTCATTTGATCATAAGCTGGCATATCAAAGGAGAAGCTTTCACATTCATATTGGTGCACATCATGCAAACAATCTTCAGTTGCACCAGACAGGAAAGGCTCAGACTAAGGCACTTCTTTGCAATAACCTTCATGATATATGTTGGTCTCTCTTTCATCGAGATGAAATTCAGAATCCTTATCAATAACAGTGTTTTGATTTTCACCATACTCAAACAGATCCTCCTCAGCATATGTATCAAAAAAGGTTGATCCAAGTGTTTCAGCTTCATTATAATATGCCACTAGTTCATGGGCAGCAAAACATGTATTTTCATTACCAATGGATTCCTTGTGTGGAGGAGTATCAGCCTGTGTGTCATGAGCAAAACCATAATCAAACAAAGAACAATCATGCTTAGCACTACTACTTGTTTCAATCTTTGATTGCTCTTCATCATCTCCATGTGTCTGAATAAAAGACAATGATTCAAACATGGAATTGCTCCTTTGTTTGCTTACTTCCTCTCTGTCCTGAGCACAATACTCACAATCATCTCCACAAACCCACTCAAACAAGTGTTCACCGTTGTCCATAACCTCATCATTGTTTTCAGAACCAAACACCTCAACCTTGCAATGGGAGTCATCACTGATCCTCTCACTGGCATCCTCCATTGGTGAACAACCTAGTTGAGCATTGTTACGATCACTATGTTCTAACATAACATTCTCAACTTTTATCTTTTCATTTTCACATTTATCTTCACATGATGCCATGATCTCTCGATCATTTGCAACTACACAATTACTATTCACACCAAAGCCTGTGGACAGGGAATTCTGCATGTGCACCTCCCTCATTTTTTCTGTATTCCCAAGGGGGGTATAACCAAGGGGGGTATTCCCTATTCAACATCCATGAAATGCGTCCATGAACTTGCTGGGATGTTGACACAAAGCAGATAAATCCTCTCTTATGCAGACCAAAACTGTAAAATAAGTGCAAAGGGGCTAGCTTTGGGCCTATGTTCAGTTGTGAGACAAAGGATTTTGGTCCTAAGACTACTTCTAATATCCTAAAGGATTGTATTTGAAGTTTGGATTTGGATGCAAGACTGGG
Organism: Cunninghamia lanceolata; assembly: GCA_027924645.1. Classification (NCBI taxonomy): domain Eukaryota; kingdom Viridiplantae; phylum Streptophyta; class Pinopsida; order Cupressales; family Cupressaceae; genus Cunninghamia; species Cunninghamia lanceolata. Next base: position 10,096,821 of record BSBN01000209.1, read on the forward strand.
ACCTTGGGTTATAACCTCAATACAAGACCAGACTGGTGCCTATCTTGAGCTCGGAGTCAATAGACATACACATGTGAATGATTACCATAAACTTGAATCAATAACTGAGTTTCAAGGGGATTATGTAGTACCTGCCTTACAGATACTTCCCAAGACTGAGTGTTTGGCCATTCATACTTAAAGATATCCTTGTTGCAACAAACTTTTCTCAATGTTTAACCTAAAACATTCAATTTGTTCCTTGAACAAAGGTAAGAGATTAAACAATCAACACAGAAAATCTGTATTCCTAAATCCCAAATAACCCTTAGCTATTTAGATTCAAAAGAAAAGATGCCCACAACTTGGAGACAAATAACTGAACACATGCAACAAATGCATTTCTCATATAAAACAACATGAAACCAGCAAAATTATGCATAAAACATACAACATATGATTCATAAACTCACAGAACACCAAAACAGAGCCACCAGCAAGACTGTATCTTATTACTCCACCAAAATTTGTCTAGTTTTCAACAACCAAATGAGTAACACAGTTTGCCTTTTATATCAAGACTGTGTACTCAGCAATAATTACATGGCATTTCAAATTGCTGCCAGATATAGCGCACCACAGAATGGTGCCCAAATCATTGAATGTTCCAGGCAGAGAGAAAGAAGGGAGCAGGTGAGATCGGGAACTGTGCATCCGCTCAAGATTTTTGCCCTTAAGATGGTAGGTGGCTTGTCCATGGCTTTGACCATGCTTCTGCAACCTCACCATTAATGCCAACCTACCCGCAGCTTCAGAAAATGCAGCAACTTGCGTGCTCTATGGTTTTCCTGCCCTAAAAGATGCATCGAACATATAGAAATCCCCTTTGCTAAGATTTTGAACGATGACCGTCGATCTCCCCCCTATCGCCAAAATCCACGGCCCCAAATTGCGCTGAAAAGTCGCCAGCCAATTAGAACGTGCCACGTAGGCACCCTTTTGCTATCGCTGACTTTTCCCTCTCTGATTTTGCCTTTTTCGCCTTTAAAACCCTTGTATATGCAAAAGCATATGCATATACATACAATTGCCTGCATACAAAGCGCGGACCCCAAATTTTATGAAACGGATTGAAAATACCTTGAGATCCGGCTTGTATCTTCATTCTTTTGCATCATCGCTTTGTATATAACCAATGTATGTCGCATATACAATGCGAACATACAAGCAAAACATACATACAAACAGCGGGCTTCATCTTTTATCAACCAGAATGTATGTTCACTTCAAATCCGGCTTGTATATTAGGAAAGTATGCTCGATTGCATGTGCTACATACAATCGCAAATATATGCAATCGGTGGGCCCCACATGCTTTTGACTACTTTGACTTCAACCGGCCTTGTATATTTCTTTGTATGTTGCAAATGCAACTCGCCATTGTATGTCAGAGATACATACAACCCAATATACAAAAGAAAACCTTTGACTTTTCAACTCTTACCATTGTATTACCGCTCGCCAGATTTGATAACTTTTGGAATCCGGGCTCTGAATGTTTCTTCATGCATGTGCATCGGCCGTCGAAGAGATTGCTGCATGGGTCACCGATATGCTTGTCTGGCTGATGAACTCTTTCATTGTAGCGAATGCATGTCCACCTCCTTATACATTTTCCATTGTATATACCTGATGTACATTTCCTTTGCACATTTCCTTTGTATATCAAATATACAAGGCGAACATACAATGAAACCCGATGCACAGACCTACGAACTCGACCACCATTTTTCAACCTGATTTGAAACTTTTGACCACTTGTATATACCCGTTGTATATCTGAATATACAACAACAACATACAAAACCCTACATACAAGCACAGAATCTGCGATGGAATATTCAATGAATGCATCCGAATGCCAAATATAAACTCGATATGCATGCAACGATGCATACAACCATTTTTTTCCATTTTTCAAAGGCTGATTGAACATACAAACTGTCTTGTATGCCCGAATGTACATTCGAACCTGCATGTACATACAAACGGCCATGCACATACAAAGACACATGCATATAACTGTTTCTTGCACTTTTCAACTACGAAGGCCGAAAGACTTAGAATTTTTTGGAAAGTGCCTGCGAATTTAAATGCTTGAAATCTGAATGTTTATGCAAGCACTAACAGAATCAATGCAAAGCAATGATGCTCATGCTTCATTCCGTCCAAAAAATTTCTACCATCTACCAAGAAAATTATGGCAGTACTACATATCTTTTTTTCCACCTCCTTCAAGGGCTTTAACTTATGATGAACTCCATCCTTTGTTAGGGAATGTATTTGCACGACCATTATGGACAGCGCTCCTATCATACTGCCACAGCCTCCCCAACAGCATATGACATGCATCCATCGGTATGATATCACACAGCACCTCATCATGGTAGTCCCCAATCTTGAACTTCACTAAACACTGCTCATTGACAAAAGCTCTATGGTCCTTCTGCAACCATGCAATCTGATATGGATGCGGATTCTTTCTTCTTGTCAACTTCAACTTGTCAACCATCTTCTCTGAAACAAGATTATTAGTGCTTCCACTGTCAATAATAATATCACAACACTTACCTTCACATTTGCACCTTGTACAAAATAAACTCTTCCTTTGATTTGGTTCTTTCTCCTCATTCAACAAGGTTCTTCTGACAACTAGGGTTTCTCCCCTTTCAACATCTTCAGAATGCTCAGATTGTGCATCTTCATCTACATGTGCAACTCATGCATTACCTTCAGGTCTTCTATTTGTCCTTCCTTGATGTTGCAGACACTCCTATGCTCGATGCCCTTCTTCTCCACATTGCAAACAGGTTCCTCTGAAACCTCCTCTTCCAGGTCCTTGCCTAGGTCTGCCTCTTCCCCTTCCTCTTTGTTCACCATTATTCAGGTCACAAGGTCGGTAGGTATTATCTCCCCTCTGATTTTGACTGGTGCTAGCTTCTTCATTTTTCTTTGGATCTTTGTTACGGCTTCCATAGGTTCTTCCACCAATCCTTCCGCCTTGACCACTTCCCCTTTTCTTGTTGTCAAATCTTTTATTCAGCTTCTCTTCCACCTTCAGGGAAAAATGATATGCATCTTCTATGGTGGTCATTCTGACCAAGCTCAGCTCCTCTTGAATACTTGGTCTTAACCCATTAATGTAACAAGCTACCTTCTCCTTGTTGGGCTCTGCATGGCCTGTCCTAATAGTAATCTTATAAAACTCTTCTGTATACTCCTTAACAGAAGTGTTACCTTGCTTCAGTCCTTGCAACTTTTTCAGCAACTCCATCTCATAGTCCACAGGAATGAACTGCTTCTTCAACTTCTCCACCATCTGATCCCATCTGGTGATCTTTCCTTTTCCTCTTCTGTTCCTCTCTAATTGGACCTCCTTCCACCAAATACTGGCGTGGCCCTTCAACTTTGTTTTTGCAAACTTGACCCAATCTGGGTCTTCCACATCTTCATACTTGAAATATTCCTCCATGTAATTGATCCAATCAGTAAGCTGTTTCAGATTCAAATATCTAGAATATGTAGAAATTTTGATCCTGGGTCACTTTCTGATCTTCGAAATGGCCCTTAACAACCTAACTTTTGCAGGATCTCTTGCAACTTCTTATTCCTCCTCAGATAGCTCTTCTTCAGCTTCATCTTCGCTTTCTTCTCTTGTTCTCAGCTCAAACCCTCTTCGTAGCTCCTCTTGCAATACATTGATTTACCTTTACAGGGCTCTAAAACCCTCTCCCATCAAGGCATTCCTCCCAATACAAATTCTTCGTGGAGGCATCTTGATTTCCGCAGCAAACCCACAACCTCAGGTCCTGGTGCAAACTGCCTCGCGGTTGGCGATCTGTCTACACACTCAGGAAACTTGGCTCTGATACCACTTGATGAAGGGGGTAAATCATAAAACACACAACAACAGAAATTACACATAGAAAATAGAACTTTCTTTATTTATTTGAACAACTTATTATATTACAAAAGCTCAAATACAATCAGAGGAATCAACCCTCCACAGGTTGCAACACATTACAACTTCCTCTCACAAGACTCTGGAATCATCTACCATCTGTAACCCCAAATTTGCTAGGGTTTCTATTTTCCCACCTATTCTTGACTCTATGCTTCTCCCCTTAACTCTACTACTACCCAGGGTTCCCAAAAATGGTAATTAATAGGCTTTTTGGCGGCCAACAACCTAATTTCAAATTTTGCATCTCCCTCCAAAAATAGGTCAACTTCCGGGAGCCATAACTTTTGATCCAGGTGTCTGATTGACGAACTATTTTATGCATCGGAAAGCTCATGAAGTGCTCTACGCGCTAAGAATCTGGTCTATTAGTTCCAGCCATTTTTAGCCCGTATGGGCCGTTTAGTGCCTCAAACTTGAGTTTGAATAATTTTCAAGCATTTTTCAGGAAACGAAAACTTTAATATCTTTCAGCTCGCAAATGATCTTTGCATGATTCCTTTGCCAAAGGTCTTATTTTTGAGTTACGAAGCTTATTGTAAATTTTCACTTCAATCCGTACCCAAATGCAAACTTTCCTAAAATAGCAGGTTGTTATTTTTAGCAATTTGGAAAAACTGCAAGTTCTACATCATTATTCAAGCGATTATGGAACCAAAACCACAAATTTTGAAAAGAAATGGAAAGAAAACTAACAATTTTGAAACACATCTTTTTTTTTGGTGATGCAAGATTGCCCTTACACCACTGGATGCTCCTGCATCAAATTCCTAATAACCAAATATTTCAATAATAAAACTAAAATATTTCAAAAAATTATCATTTAATCCAAGAATAACTTCATAACCAAAAATAAATTTAATAAAACTAAGCAAATACTTAATTTTATTTTTTAAATGTAAAAGGACTAAGTCCTTATTGTATAACAAAAGCTACATTATTTAACTTGTTGTAATAATAAATATTTTGGATATTCTCTTATGAATGAGAAAAAACTAAGCATTTTGTTTAGTTTTATTAAATTTATTTTTGGTTATGAAGTTATTCTTGGATTAAATGACAATCTTTTGAAATGTTTTAATTTTATTGTTGAAATATTTGGTTATTAGGAATTAGGTTCTTACAAAGAGATGTGAATGTACAACCAATGTAGAATAATAAGAGATGTAGTCACATGTGTGTACATCTCCATGAAACTAGGAAGTACAAGTCATATGCAAGTACAACCTACCCAAGTAGATGCCTACCTAAGCAAGATTATCTTATACTAGGTGCATAATATACAATAAAGTAATAAACTAAATGTAAAATTAAAACAATGCACCGATAGTAACTACAACAATAGTAGCATCCTTAGCAACAAGCACAAACAAGGATTGATGGCACACAACATAAGTCTCAACACATTCTTTTAGAAATAGTGGGAAGAAGCATGTGTATGTTAACCATAAAATGAACACGAGTTCAAGTCAAAAGTAAACCAAGTCATGCCCATGACGACCACAATGGGAACACGACTTATGTTAATTTGTGGACAACTTAGTGGGTTGGACTTCACTAACATATGTTTGTAAACACTCAACTAAAAATGAATGAAGGGTTCCACCAAACACAAAGTGGATGGGTTTGGAATCATTAGGAACATAAGACTCCATAAGATCCTTGAATCTAAGACCATATCTTGCCCTATTGTTTTCTTGAGACCCCAAGATCCTCACAATAGGTTTTGATTGAAGAGTTGCAAACTTAGACATCCTGTTAGGATTAGACTTAATGTCTGACACAACACTTTACTTAGTTTGGGACACATGTTTATTATGCTTTTTTGAAACAAATTTTGACATAACAACAATTAGTTTATGTGACATAGGAGGTGACACATGTTTTTGATTTTACACAAAAGGTGACACACCAAGGGTTTTGGACACAAAAGAAAAAGAAAAATCATGAGATTGGGACACAATCACCTATTTAGCCTTGTCATTTTTTTCTATGTTGAAGTGCCTAGTGTCTAGGTGTAAAAAACATCGATAACTTGACTAGTACCTTTTTTTACAGTCAATTGATTATGTAACTAATTGATCTTTGTTTGTAACAACACATTTATTATAGAAGTCTAAAAATAAAGGTTGCATTGTTTCCAACACTCAGATATCAACCTTTCCTTGTGTTTCACACTTACATAAAGTTGTAGAGTTAATACATTATTTGAATACAAAGTTGACATATTTGTAAGTAAAAAGTGAGTAAAGGGAAATAGCAAGATCACAAACATACAAAAGAGAGTTTCCCATAGTTTTGGGATCATGTTCCTGTAAGCAGCAAAATCATGCATAGCCTCCATGAGGACCCCAATGATGACTCGCAATCCTTGTCACATACATGTAAGCGTGAAATAATGTCATTTCAACATCAATTCTCTTGGCAGCATGTGGTTTCTTCTTCCTTGTGTTGTTTCCCCTTTGTCGTTCTACCTCTTTCCCCACTTTCAACACTTTTGACATTTGTTGATTTGTGTTTCCTATGCTTGCGACTTCATCCCTAAGCCTTGTATTCATCCATTTGTTGTGTTTTCACCTTTCCCCAGTGTTTTTCATCCATTCCCACCCCTGGGAGCCCTCTAGAGGACCTCCCAACCCATCTCCAACTTTGGGTTTTCAGTTTCACTCAACCAATACAAATCTCCTATTATTTCCAGATCTCCCCTAGGAGATCCTACATTTGCAAGTGGAGATTTAGTTTTTGACCCCTATTTGACCTATTTTTGGAGGTAGATCCCCTTCTTTTCTCCTCCTCTTCCATCTCCCATCCTGCATCAACACCCAAGACCCCTCCTCTAAGGGTTGCCCATGGGTCACCCCCAGGTGACCTTGACTGGTGAAAGAGGTGACTAGGTGGTGACCCTTACATCTTTTCTAGTTGTGCATTAACTCGAGGTTTTGACCAAAAATAGTTTCATTTTCACGCATTTTTCTTTTTGTTTGCATGGAATTTTGTCCCAAATATAGAGTTAACTATTTCATGCACCCACCCATGCATATTTAGCTTATTTTTATCTTTAATTATCTCCCCATGCATTATCTTTCTTCACTTCTTCTTGAGTGATAAGTTATAATTGGTTAGATCACTCTGATTTTAGCCCAGATCACTCTTGTGTTTTCTAAGTTAACTCTTCTTCTTCATCACTTCTCATCCATTCTTCAAACCTATAAATATCCCCCTCCCTCAAGCACAAAGGGAGGTAATTTCATTTGTGCACACAGTTCTTGTAGGTTATTGCTCTCCAAATCGAGCATCCATATGCTCACACAAGACATTAGAGCCTTTTGCTTTTATTTGTTGTCTCATCTAGCTTTGCTAAAAGCTCATTTTGTGTTGATACATTGCTCACATCACAAGCCACAGTGCTCATCAATCTCTCATTGAGCTCATTTCAAAGCTTTCAAAAGCTTCTTTTGCTTCTCTTTTCTTATTGTTGCCAAGAGGATCACCCTGCTGCTGCAAGAGGATTAGAGGTTGCCATACAAGGATTTTTGAGGGTAGTGGAGGCTCATGTGTCTCTTTATTCTAGGTTCCTTCATGCTTTTTATTTCATAGTAATTAGATAATCAAACTTTGCTCTTGGGAATAGTAAATGCATGTTGCTTTTTCCTTGATAGGCTAAGTAGATTTGCATTGTTAAAGTAGTTTCCCTTTTAAAAGTTTATAGTTTAAAAGCAATTTCCCTTTCCTAGAGTAAATCATACCACTTATTCATAAAATCAAAACAAAAACATAGATTGAATTGTATTAGGTAATCTCATACTAGTTTGCATACATTTTCCAATTCCTAGAATAGAAAAAAACACTTTCATTTCTATAAATAGAAAAAAGCACAAAAAAACTATTTTGCACTCATATAGGCTTGCATGCATACAAAAATAGAAAAGAACAAAAACATTAGCAACGTAGAAGGTTTACAAACCTTTGGTCCCAACATAAGGTCAAATTTAATCAATGTTAGTCAAAACCCTTCGTTTCAACACAAGGTCAACACAAAGTCAAACCTTAGGTCACATAAACCCTAAGTCAAAACCCTAGGTCAGATCAACATTAGATTTAACCATCTATCTCTTGTTTAGGCTCACGAATGTGCCCTGGACTTAGAGATGAGTGGGTGAGGGAAATCCTCGACGAGATAGAGGAGATCCACCCTAGACAACAACAAGATCAACAAGTAATTCAACAACAACAAGAAAGATTTAGAGAACTTTAAATACAAGCAATCATCCAATAATATGAATGACAACGTCAACTTGAACAAAACATCAACGAAAGCAATAGTCAACCCACACAATGCTGGAATATTAGAAACCCAAACAGAAGAACGACGACTAGTGACCCTGTGGGTCATATAGTTCTTTTTACAACGGTCATAGAACACTACATCCAAACAAACTCACAATAAAGGTGCCAGGACTGGCAGACCACTCTTCGCGAAGTCCAACTCTTAAACGAGCTAGACTGCCCCCGTGTCTCACATCCTCTTGACTTGCTACTTCCATTAGAGCGAGAGTGGTGTGGAGGTTCAACTTGTGGCAAGGAGAGAGGGTCCATGTGCACATCAAAGATGACTCGACTGCCCCAGGCCACCAAGTCATGTTTTTGAGTGTACATATTTTGGTGAACTTGATGTGAAATTACAAATCCTACTAGGACAAGTAGTTTTGTGTTTCAAAGATCGCTCAGATTCCATTTAAAAACATCATCATTGTCACTCTTCGACATTTCAACTTCAAAGGTTTCAATCATTATCACTTTCTTCTTCATAACCATCTTCATCACTTTCACCTTTGTGACCCTTGCCTTTGCTTGTTCCATTTATTCTATGGTGTCTATGGCACCCCCTAATATGATAGAGCCAGACTTAAACTTAGGGATTATTCCCTCTAGGGAACTAGAAACTCCATCTTTCAACATGTATGTGCCCCCTGACCCAAATGCACTGGTTTCAAACTGCTATGACTATAAATATTTGAACTATGAACAAGATCGAAGAGAACCCAGGCATTCTCTATCTTTCAACAATCCTGCATGGGAGCATAACCATGCCATACCAAACACACCTCACAAAGCGAAAATAATACAAATTAGATTGGAAGTCCATCGCATGGATCAACCATCCACAAGCACCTCAAGTACTCATCTCGACGATGAAGTGAAAAGGCTAGAACAAAACTTACAAGAGACAAAAGATGTTCAAGAAGCCTTAAAAGTTGCTCTACGAGAAGAGCAACGAAAAAATGCTATATGAGAAGAAACACATAATCATGACAACATTCACAATGAAAACCCTAGAAATGAGGAAGTGCCTAGAGGTACCACACCTATAGACCTCATCACAATGCTAGTACAAAGAATCAAAACTCTAGAGGCGGAACAACCTATCCCAGAAAGAAGACAAAAATCGTATGAGCACATCAAAACTGAACAGGACCAGGAGGCATCTCAGAATCCTCCTTACCTCAACTACTACTCACGAAATGGGAGTAATGACACATTCCCAAATGGAAACCCTCTTATTCAAAATAATCATGCAATGCAAGGAAACCAAGTGAATCAAACAATAACATTGGGTTATCAAAGCCCACCCATGGGGCTAATGTTGTCAACTCCACAACCACAGTGCCTTTTTAGGCACATACTTGGAGTACTTAAAGGAACCACTTGACATGATCATATGAAGCGTTATGTTACCTTGACCATTACCTGATCTCCTGATGTTCAAAGTAGAAGGAGATCCCAACTCACATATTAAAGCTTACACAACTGCAATAAGAGAACTCCTCCCTTAGGATGGGGTTGTTGTCAAAATCTTCCCAAAGACGTTAGAAGGAATAGCCCTGGATTGGTATTATTGCCTACCAAAGGCCTCAATACATTCATTTAGGTAATTAATTGAAGAGTTTGTTATGGATTTTGCATGAACAAACCCATGAAGACAGGGATTCGAGAATTCTTAACAATGAAACAAGAACTAAATGAATCAGTAGCTCATTTCATCACTTGATGGAGACAAGTTCTCTATTCTTCGACAAGCGCTCCAACATGGATCGTCGTGAATTATGTGATCTAAGAACCAAATGAATCAGTAGCTCATTTCATCACTCGATGGAGACAAGTTCTCTATTCTTCGACAAGCGCTCCAACATGGATCGTCGTGAATTATGTGATCTTTTCTTGCATGCCTTAAACAAGGATATGAGAGAAGAAGTCAAAAAGTTACCTTACAAGTCCTACGAAGAAGCCTTGGAAAGTGCTTTAAGGATTGACCAAGCAGTCATTGATAGTGGCAAAAGGACTTATTGGTCAAATGGAAAATTGATGAGTGAGGATACGGAAAACAATGCACCTATTATCAAGATTCTCAAAAACAATAGGAATGCAATGATAGATGGGGTAATAGATCAACCCCCAGTTAGGAAAGTGAGGGATGACTATAACGGAAGGGATTACTACCCTACCGAAAGTGAGGGATGACTATAATGGAAGGGATTACTACCCTACCAATGTTAATACAATTGATAATCCTATAAATAATGCATATTACCCATGGGACAAATATCAATCTTGGAATCAGAACGGAAATGACAATGACAAAAGATATGAAAGACCCCCTTATGAATATAATCAATTCTATTCTTTTCATAGGACTAGGGGGCACATCATGGAATCTTGTAGAGAATACAACAAGTTCATAGCAAGATTTCTAGAAGATCAACAAGGACTATTCATAGAGATGTACTTAAATCCACAAGAGGTCACACCGGATAACAAGGGGGCAAGGAAAACTCAAGCGCTGATAGCCTCATAGAATGCCAACATGAGAATCTATCAGGACTCATTTCCTACACACAAAGACATGGAAACAACTAATCAAAACAATGCAACCCAAGGTAACAACACAAATATCCTGCTAAAATTAGGACAAAAAGGAGAAGCTAGGATGTTGGGATTGGTTGAAATATTACATGATGAAGAAGGAGAGCTTGAAAAGGAGCAAGAAGAAATACATGAAAGTACAGTCTTAGTGGTTGAACCAATACCAGCCCTGATTGGACCTTATGAACTCATTAAAGATTTAAAGAAAACTAACACACATATTTCATTCATCGACCTCCTCAAGAACTCCCTGTCACATCGCTTAGCACTATTGAAAGTGATAGGGTTGAAATACCTAGATCAAATCACACCTCTGCCTAGCGAACAAATCAATCATGTGGATTTTGACGTAAACCACCCAACTTTGAGCTTAAAGACACTTGATTCTTCTTTGATTTAAAGAAAATGCCCTCTGAGGTAGAGGTAACAAAGAAAAGAGATCGTATGTTATACTTGCAAGTGTGGATTTATGACACCCGCTTCAAGAGAACGCTAATTGACGATGGGGCAGTAGTGAACATAGTTCCATTTTCTCTCTTAAAAAGAATGGGTTATGGGCACACCAACATCACTACTTCTAGAGACACGCTAAGTGGATACAACAATTTGAAGGCTGCCATGATAGGGAAGATCATGCTTCTAGTGACTTTAGGACCAAAGACAGTCCCAACCACATTCTATGTCATCGATAAAGACACAAGATACAATTTTCTTCTCAGAAGACCCTTGATACACAGAATAAAAATTGTGCCATCTACTTTATTCCAGGAAGCTCGGTTCCTACATCTTGGGAAAGTGTATGTTGCGAAAGGGGATCTAGAGCCTTTTAGCATGATAAAATCCAACACAACAAATAATAAGATAGGCATCCCCATAGATTACAAACATCCCATGAACAAGCTTTCTATTCCTAGTCCTACTCCACAATCAATATGCATTAAAAGGATAGAAATTCTGAAAAAGACTATAAATAATGTAGAGATGAAGGCCTAGGAAAATTAGACACCACCAAAAGGGAAAGAGGTTATCCCCAAGGAAAAGATAGTAAAAATCATGGAATACATAGAGAAGGATGGACCTCTCCAAATTCCTTTGGAAATGCTTAAGATCAATGTACAACCGGCCTACAAAATCTTTCCTTGCATAGGGGAAAAACCTCATAGAATTGAAGGGCTAGTGTTTGAAATAGCTATGCTAGATTTGAGAAATGCAGACCCTCACGCTTTCTCAAATCCTGAAGAAGACATGACAGAAAGTTACTCTTTTGTCACCACTAAGTGAGTCATGTATCCCTGAGACGCCAGAAGAAAGTGAGTCATATGACCACTCACACCATCGAAAGAGTCCTATAGACTAATGACACCAAGGGAAGACGTAAACTTTGTGGACAATGAATCAACCAATGTGATAGGAATTCTCCCAAGGATTTTCATGGTATCTCAACCTTAGGTACAACCTACTACTTCTCCTTCAGTACAGTCAAATGAGCTTGATAAATGGGAAGCACCCTTAGTACAAATTGAAATGGTTGAGAGACTCCTAGATGAAGATGAAGAAAGAGAAGGAACATTAATAAAGAATGGAAAATGCGAGTGTTAGTTGAGATTGATGATCCTGTTATCTTTGAGTTACCAAGAAGCTACATAGGATATTCCATGGATTTGAGACCTGAGCCCAACGAAAGGATGAGTATAAGCTTTGTTCCTCCTGACAGGCAAAGGGAACCTCAAACTCCCTTTGAATTATTCCAATTTTTACAAATCATTCAAGGTCAACAAGACTTAAAGATTTATATGCAAGATCAATTCGATATGATGATGGAATTGCTAAGGTGCGACGGAGTCATGTATTAGACTCCCTCCCATCAACAAGCTTTCTAGGATTTACTCCATCTCACATTACCAAGATAAACCACAGAGTTAGAAAGGATAGAGTTGAATGATAACATGAAGCCCTACATGATAGGAGAACTTGTCCTAAGAAGAGGTAGCACGAAAAACAAAAAGAGAAGATGAAAGGGAAAGTTCACTGAGGACTAGAAAGGTTCTTATATGGTTAAAGAGGATATTGGAAATGGTGCCTATCTCTTGTGCATAATAGAGGAAGAGGATTTTGACGAGACAGTCAATGCCTTTCACCTCAAGAAATACTATGTCTAAAAATCATAAAACATAAAAACACCAAAAAATCAAATATTCCAAAAATACAAAAAAATTATAAAAATAAAAAATGTCAAAAGAGAGTTTTGTTTCTTGCATTTCAGTATCATTCTATTCATCTTACATTACAGTGAATAACTCGATCTTATATTATTTTCATTTCAGTAAGGAATCTAGGGTTGCCTAGGTATAGGTGATCCTTTTAGGTTTTGAGATTCCCCATTTTCACAATCGTTGTTTTCCCTCTTTATTCCTAGTGATTCTAATCAAAAGCCTAGCTCTTAGATTTACATTGATCCTAGTCTTAATAAGCCAAGATGTTAGGTCTAAGGAAAGTCAGTATTCAAACCTACAGTGTTCAAAGAAAGCTTGCAAGTAGACCTTCCCAATTCTTCTCTAGTAGAAAAGAAGTCCAACTGTATTATGAAAACTTTTAGTGGCGCTCAACCCCTCATCTTTCTTGGCCAAAAATGTTAGGAAGATCAAAACTTTGAAGGAAGCAATCTAAAATACGAGTGAATAAAAAAATGAGTGATAAAAAAAATAAGAGTGTTGAGAAAGGTGAGAATTGAAAGATCAAATTATTGCATATCCAAAGTTCTAAAAGCATTCATTTTCATAAAAATCAAAAATCCAAAAAAAGAGAAATATAAAAAAAGAGTTACAAAAAAAGAGTGATAGAGGGAAGGTTGTTGAATGTTCGTACCCTTGGGTGGAGATAACTCTAAGCTCGAAGCTTCAAGGGTGACATTCTACCAGAGGAAATAAAAGAGAAAGGTACAAAGCACACACACACAAGCTGAGCAAAGCCAAGAGTCTAGTAGTCATTAGGATCATTTTCTATCTAGGGACCCTGGTTCTTTCCCACTTATCCTTTACCCTGGGTCTATGTTGCTTGCCATCTATGATCTAAGTCTAGCGAACATCAATAAAATTTGTTACTTGTCTAAGTTCAAAGCTTGTCAAATTGTCTTATCTAGATAAGGATCAATGTTTAGCCTTTAGCAAAGCCCAAATTTAGAAGCACTCCATCTCCTTCTCACTCCCTACTTGAGTTCTAATTCCCTATCTCACGAACTTGAATACGTCTCTTATACTACCTGATAACTTGCAATCCCCTGGATTGAAAATCATACTAAAGAGCAATCATATTGTTTGTTCCATAACGCATTCATACCAAAATCAGAAAAAAGAATTCCAAAGCCATAAATTCAATGTCATAACTCATGACATTCCATAGAAGTAAAAGTTTCATTTCAGCATCACTTGTGTTCTTGCATTTGCATATCTTCACCTGCATTTCATATATATATTCCAAAAAGAGCTAAAAACATGTCATCATTATCATACTTGCATTCTTAGAGTTGAGGGTCTAAATATAATCAAAGAGTTCTAAAACTTCTAAAGTGCACAAGAGATGAATACTCATATGATAACAAAGCAACCATAAAGAGACAACTTTGCATAGATATATCAGAAGTTTGAGTTTACAAGAGTACAAGAGCTAGGATAAAATGCTCTCAAGGGAAAGTAAGGCTCCCCATACAAGGGGGCTTGGTTTCAAAACAAGTAGACAAAATAAAATCTCAAGGGTAGTTCCCTCCAACGGAACCCTCTGGACTCCTACTCCTCTGTCTATTTGTGGCACTGGTCTCTCCATGAGACCTGTGTGAAAGAGGTACCTTGCTCTGAGTATGAGAGTGTGAAGGGCCTGCAGTGCTAGATTCTGGACACCGAATCACAAGGTGAGCCATCTCATGAAGAATAGTGTTCTCACCCCTAAGGAGGAGAATCTCTGATCTCAACGCAACATTCTCCTGATGCACATGGTATGAAGGAGCCAAAACGTCAGTGTGTCGGCCAGCTCTAGGGGGCACACCAAGATCAACTAGTAGTCTCTCGCACATCAAACCAGTGAAAGGAATCACCATGTCAACATTAACCTCATGAACGAAACCCCTTCACTCCTCGACGCTACTTGCAAAACAAACAAAGATAAGAAAAGTGACAATTCATAAAACTTTGAGGAAAGAAGGACATTACAAAATTAGAAAACAAAAGTAGACTTACAAGGATCACTAGGCTACCAGGATGGATTGAAACATTGCATCGCCTCATAAGAATGAGGAGGCCTAGGCCTTATAGAAGAGCCCTCTGGTATCTCCTCCTCATTAGAATCTGTTGCAAGTATGAGGTTAACCAGTGTTACCATTGATGTCAACACACTCATATTGCATTAATGAGAAGGATTGGATGAGCTATGTGCTAAGGATATTGAGAGAATAAGTCTCAATCAGGAACAGTGAAGAATAGTGATGACAAGAAGGCAAAAGTCCTCAGTAGATTGAGGATCAGAGGATGCAATTTAAAGGGTTTGTAGATATGAGTCTTGAGATGCTCCAGTCAAGATTTCAGAGGTCCGCATGAAGATATAAATAAGTTATGATCACTCAAGTAGAACCAGTTCTGGCAGGTGTGACAGAGTGTCACAGATTGGTCCGGTGAGATCCAGAATTGCATTATCTCAATCTATGGATTGGAGAGAGTGTTGAAGAAGTTCGTGTGAAGTGACAACTAGATTTGTTCATGGTTTGGAGGTCCGGAAGCACCTTTTGCATTATGACAGTGATGACAGACTGTGTTCTTGAAGTTCTGGATGAAGAAGAGAAGAATTCCAGTAAGCTGATAAAGTGCGGATGTGTTTGGTGATTCAGGGAAGGTTATGATGATCATTGGATCATGTCTAGTTAATGACGGTGATCTGCATTAAAGTTAGAGTGTGCATTTGAAGAATAACCACGGATATTGGTGTTCTTCTTGAGACTGGCCGACCGGATGTATTACACGTTTTGCGAATGATCTTGTAGGTGTTTGCTGACTTAGATGATTGTTCCTAAGTCAATGCCTTGTATAAATAAGGGATTGTGAATTCATTTTGAAGTGTGTCTTGGTGTGGATGAGGGTGGCATAGCGAAAGGAAGAGCAGGAGTTTTTTGGGCTTAAATGGAACTGATCCAGACATGGTAAAGATGTCAATCTCCAGTTCAAGTTTGTAATACTTGTTACTTTGTAGACAGTGTGTCTCTTATAGGCAGTGTGCCTCTTGTGAGCAGTGTGCTCGGGTAGTGAGCCCTAATTGGCATGTGCCATCTATTTTTCTTATTCTTCTAACAGAGAATAATCCTTGGGTTAATCACCCCGTGGTTTTTCCCTTAACCATGTTTTCCACGTCAAAATCTTGGTGTCTCATGTGTTGATGTATATCTGCTCTGATGTTTATGCTTTAAGCTTTCATGAATGATTAATTGATATGCTATCAAATAACAAAGAGGATTTAAGTGTTTGAAATAGAAGCAAGTTTTGTACAACTGATTCACCCCCCCTCTCAGTTGTGTGCCCTAGATCTAACAATTGGTATCAGAGCAAGGTTCCTCTAAAAATAGCTTAACCGCTTGAGCAGATCTAGGATGTCATCATACAAGAAGGACAGTCCAAAGTTTGATGGAACCAACTTCACTCTTTGGAAAGGCCGCATGAAATGTCACTTGGAGTGTATGGGAAAGGCGTACTTGTCCATGGTCACAAAAGCATATACACCTCCACAGGGTGGTCCAACAACTCTAAATGAAATCACAGATGCTGAAAACAATCTACGGACCAAAGAGGCTCTTCTAAGCACATTAACTGACTCAGATCTTTCAAATGTTATTGACCTACCAACTGCCTATGAGATCTAGATTAAACTGGAACTTCTGCATGAAGGAGATGAGTATGTTAAGAGTGCAAGGTTGCAGAGTCTCAAAGGGAAATTTGAAAGACTGAAAATGAGAGATGATGAAAATATTACTACCTTTATGCCAAAAGTAAATGAGCTGGTGTGTGGAATCAGGAATGCTGGTGGAGTTTTGGATGAAAATGAGATTGTTGGCAAAATTCTCAAATCCCTTCCTGCTGTCTACAAAATCAAGGTTGCTGCCATTGATGAATTCAGAGCCCATACAACTGTCACAAGAGACCAATTGGCTGGCAAACTGGCTGCATTTGAAATGACCGAGTTTGGAGATGATCCCCCCAAGACTGAATCTGCATTCAAAGCCAATGCCTCTGTGAAAGGTAAACAAAGATTTGATCCGGGAGAAAACTCTTCAAGGAAGCTGTCATGGTATGATCAAACAAGAAGAGACATGGAAGTGGAAGAAGCAGAAACAGCTCAACTTGAAGCCCTCTTTGCAAAGAGACTGCCAAGAGGATCCGGTAAGTATGAAGGAAAATTAGCCTTTAAGTGCTTCAACTGCAATAAGATTGGTCATTTTGCCTCAAGATGTCCAGAAAGATCTACAAGGTCAAATTCTAACAGACAAAGGTTCCAAAAGAATTGTTATTATGTTCATGAAGAAGATGATAATGAAGGAGTAACAGATGATGAATCAGAGATAGGAAACAAATCTGGAAATGAATGGGTGTTTATTGCCATCAAGGAAAAAGATTCAATATCCTCTGAATCTGTCAATCATAAGGTTGTAGAAAGAGCTTTGGCTGCCCAAGTTGAAGAAAAGGATGATTGGGTTATTGATAGCGGATGCTCTCACCATATGACAAGTGACAAGAACAAGTTCTTAGATTTGGAAAGGTATGAAGGAGGAGTGGTAAAGTTTGGTGATAATTCTGCTGGTAGAATCAGAGGAAGAGGAACTATTTCTTTTAATGGAAGAAATAAAACTGGTAATGTGCTATATGTTGAAGGCTTGAAGCACAATCTTCTCAGTGTTGGACAGTTGGTGGACAAAGGCTATGATCTCTGATTCAAGGATGGAAAATGCAAAATCCTTGAAAGATTCGGAACAGAGATTGCATCCGGTACTCAAACTAAAGGTAATATCTTCCACTTGGTTGGTTCTGATAAAAGTTGTCTGTTTGTTCAAGTTGATCAAAGTTGGTTATGGCATAGAAGGATGTGTCATGTAAATTTTGATAACATCATCAAGATAAGCAATACTTAGGCTATAAGAGATCTTCCAAAATTGGTAAAACCTACAAATAGTTTGTGTAAAGAATGTCAGCTGGGTAAACAAAGCAGAGTCTCATTCAAAAGCAAGGATCAGTCCTCTACCGGATTATTGGAGTTAGTTCATACTGATCTATGTGGTCCGACAAGAATCAAGAGTATGCAAGGTGATAGATACTTCATGTTACTGATTGATGACCATTCCCAGATGATGTGGGTTACCTTTCTGAAAGAGAAATCAGAAGCGTTTAAGAAGTTCAAAATCTTCAAGGCTATGGTAGAGAATCAAACCGGATTAAAAATGAAATGTCTGAGGTCTGATAGAGGTGGTGAATTCACATCCGATGAATTCATAGATTTTTGTGAGAAGCATGGTATAAAGAGATAGTTATCTGCCCCTAGGACTCCACAGCAGAATGGAGTAGTTGAGAGAAAGAACCGGACCATCCAAGAAGCATCCAGGACAATTATGATGGAAGCAAATGTTCCCCAGATGTTTTGGAAAGAAGCTATCAGTACTACAGTCTACACTCTCAATCGAGTTCAAATCAGAAGCAATACCAGTAAGACTCCTTATGAACTTTGGTTTGGCATCACTCCTACTGTGAGATATTTCAGAGTATTTGGTAGCAAGTGTTACATTAAAAGAGATGAAGATCTAGGAAAGTTTGATGCTAGAAGTGATGAAGGAATTTTCTTGGGTTACTCCACTCAAAGCAAAGCATACCGGTGTTACAATAAGAGATTGAGAAAGATGATAGAAAATACAAATGTGAAGGTTGATGAAGGTATTGAGAAGCCCTCAAGATTTTATGAGTATGATGAAGATGATCAGAATGATGTTCTGGTTCAAGAAGCTCCATCCTCTCCTGAAAGTCAGATTCAGACTGATCCAATAAATCAGGAAGAAGAGACAGGTCTGAATGAGCATGATCAAGAAGTAGAAGTGCAAGAAACTCCCAAAGTTCCAAGGTATGTAAGACTGAACCACTCTAAAAATCAGATCATAGGTGACAAAAGCAAAGGTGTGCAAACTAGAAGGAATGTTGCTCAAAATTCAGATGAATGTTGTCTGATTTCAAATATTGAACCTAAGACAATAAATGAAGCCTGCAATGATGAAAATTGGACCAAAGCAATGGAGGAAGAGTTGATGCAAATTGAGAAAAATCACACTTGGGATCTTGTTTCTATACCTAGAAACAAGAATGTGATTGGAACCAAATGGGTCTTCCAGAACAAACTAAATGAAGTTGGTGAAGTAATCAGAAATAAAGCCAGATTAGTCTGCAAAGGCTACTCTCAAATAGAAGGGATTGATTTTGAGGAAAGCTTTGCTCCGGTGGCAAGAATTGAAGCAGTCAGACTATTTCTTGCATTTGTTGCCTTCAAGGATTTCAAAGTGTATCAGATGGATGTCAAATCTGCTTTCCTGAATGGTGAATTAGAGGAAGAAGTGTACATTGAACAACCGGATGGATTTTAGTTATCTGAGCATGGTGATATGGTCTGCAAATTAAAAAAGGCACTATATGGTCTAAAGCAAGCTCCAAGAGCATGGTATGAAAGGCTGGACAAACATCTTTTGAAGATTGGTTTCAACAAAGGTACTGCTTATAGTAACCTATATTTCAAAATTGATCATGAAAACATCTTGATTGTTGAAGTATTTGTTGATGATATCATCTTTGGAGGAAGAGACAGTATGTGTAATACCTTTGCAAATCAAATGAAAAGTGAGTTTGAAATGTCAATGCTCGGTGAAATGAATTTCGTCTTGGGTCTGCAAATTACTCAGACAAAGAAAGGAATCTTTATTTCTCAGACCAAATATGTGAAAGAATTATTGAGGAAATTTGGAATGGAAGATTCAAAGCCAATGAACACCCCCATGGCTACCAGATGTAAGTTAATCAAAGATGATGACTCTCCTAAGACAGATCAGACAAAGTACAGATCAATGATTGGAGGATTATTGTATCTCACTCAGACTAGACCAGATATAATGCAGGCAATTGGTCTTGTGGCAAGATTCCAGGCTGATCCCAGAGAATCTCACGTCATGGCAATCAAAAGAATTTTTAGGTACTTAAAAGGAACAGTTGAGTATGGTCTATGGTATCCTAGAGATCATAATTTTTCTCTTCATGCATATACAGATGCAGATTGGGCAGGAGATGTGGATGATAGGAAGAGTACAAGTGGAGGAGCATTCTTTTTGGGAAAAAGGTTGGTTTCTTGGCTAAGCAAGAAACAAGAGGCAATTTCCCTATCTACAACTGAAGCAGAATACATTGCAGCAATAGGTAGTTGCACTCAACTTTTGTGGATGAAGCAAATGCTAAGAGATATTCAAGTAGAATATGAGGAGCCTATCACAATTTTCTATGATCATTCAAGTGCAATAAATATTTCTAAGAATCCGGTGTTGCATTCTAAAACTAAGGATATATCTATCAAGTTTCACTTTCTGAGAGAGCAAGTGAACAAGGGTGAAGTCAGATTGGAGTATGTGCCCTCCAAGGATCAGCTTGCAGATATTTTTACTAAACCTCTTCCCAAGGACTCTTTTGAGTATCTCAGGGAGAAGTTAGGGGTCATGGCCCCTCCGGTGATGAACTAGGATGCACTGATGTGCATCAATCTGGTGGATATCATAGTCATATCTTGTGATCCGGATTGGTGATGGGGAGCTGCTACTTAGGGGGAGCAGTTGGCATGATTCTGATGTGTTAGAGTTGCAAGTATAAGCCCTTTGCCATTGATGTCAAAGGGAGAGAGAAGACATGTGAAAAACAAGTGGTTGATGATTAAAGGGGGAGCAGTAAAGAAAGAGAAGACATGTGAAGAGTTGTTGCTGATAGGGGGAGCTGTGGCAGAAAGGAGAAGTTCTTGTCTTGATGGTTTTTCACATCATATGTTGCCATCAATGACAAAGGGGGAGATTGTTGCAAGTATGAGGTTAACCAATGTTGTCATTGATGTCAACATACTCATATTGCATTAATGAGAAGGATTGGATGAGCTATGTGCTAAGAATATTGAGAGAATAAGTCTCAATCAGGAACAGTGAAGAACAGTGATGACAAGAAGGCAAAAGTCCTCAATAGGTTGAGGATCAGAGGATACAATTTAAAGGGTTTGTAGATATGAGTCTTGAGATGCTCCAGTCAATATTTCAGAGGTCCACATGAAGATCTGAATAAGTTATGATCGCTCAAGTAGAACCGGTTCCGGCAGGTGTTTAGTGGTGACAGAGTGTCACAGATTGGTCCGGTGAGATCCAGAATTGCATTATCTCATTCTGCGGATTGGAGAGAGTGTTGAAGAAGTTCGTGTGAAGTGAAACTAGATTTGTTCATGGTTTGGAGGTCCGGAAGCACCTTTTGCATTATGACAGTGATGACAGACTGTGTTCTTGAAGTTTCAGATGAAGAAGAGAAGAATTCCAGTAAGTTGATAAAGTGCGGATGTGTTTGGTGATTTAGGGAAGGTTATGATGATCATTGGATCATGTCTAGTTAATGACAGTGATCCTCATTAAAGTTAGAGTGTGCATTTGAAGAATAACCACAGATATTGGTGTTCTTCTTGAGACTGGCCGATCAGATGTATTACACGTTTTGCGAATGATCTTGTAGGTGTTTGCCAACTTAGATGATTGTTTCTAAGTCGATGCCTTGCATAAATAAGGGATTATGAATTCATTTTGAAGTGTGTCTTGGTGTGGATGAGGGTGGCATAGCGAAAGGCAGAGTAGGAGTTTTTCGGGCTTAAATGGAACTGATCCAGACATGGTAAAGATGTCAATCTCCAATTCAAGTTTGTAATACTTGTTACTTTGTAGACAGTGTGTCTCTTGTAGGCAGTGTGCCTCTTGTGAGCAGTGTGCTCAGGTAGTCAGCCCTAATTGGCATGTGCCATCTATTTTTCTTATTCTTCTAACAGAGAATAATCCTTGGGTTAATCACCCCGTGGTTTTTCCCTTAACCGGGTTTTCCACGTCAAAATCTTGGTGTCTCATGTGTTGATGTATATCTGCTCTGATGTTTATGCTTTATGCTTTCATGAATGATTAATTGATATGCTATCAAATAAAAAAGAGGATTTAAGTGTTTGAAATAGAAGCAAGTTTTGTACAACTAATTCACCCCCCCTCTCAGTTGTGTGCCCTAGATCTAACAGAATCAACCTCCTATGCATCTCCTGTTGGTCCCTCGATTGATAAGTTGTCTCCATCTGGGACATAGTCCTTGTCAGTAGAATCTAAGTCATCAATGACAATGAGTCCTTAGGATGGAACTCCTCTCCCTCCCCTTTGTCCACCTCTCGAAGTCGTAGAAGATTTTGTGATCAAAACCCTGGGAGTTAAAGGAGTCCAAACTACAGGTCTTTGTCCAACCTCACCCATCTCCTAGACAGATCCATAGCAAGTGGGAACTGGAGGTAAATCCTCTGGGAAGTCCTCATCAAATTGTTGTAAGGCACACTCAATACGATGAACCTCAACAAGACCATTACAGTCAAAAAGCTCTAATATGCCGAGACAATACTCTCTAATCTATCTGTCATTGGACCATACACCCTCCATATCTACATAAGGGTCTGCAATCATGTCTGCATCAATGAGAGTGGCGACAGTGCATAATGAAGTGTTGAAGTTGTCCACATGAGCCCATCTAGTGGCTCTTGGTAGTCGACGATCAGGAATAGGAATATCCTTTTGATATGTCCTGATATGCTTAAAGAACCAGGTCATGATCACAGAGGATTGGCTGAATGCAAGC
This sequence comes from Cunninghamia lanceolata, assembly GCA_027924645.1. NCBI lineage: Eukaryota > Viridiplantae > Streptophyta > Pinopsida > Cupressales > Cupressaceae > Cunninghamia > Cunninghamia lanceolata. Next base: position 10,119,693 of record BSBN01000209.1, read on the forward strand.
GCCCTACGCCATGCGATGCAATAGAAATCTCTGTAGACCATAGCAAGGATGTCTCAACCCCAAGAAAAAATTGTACCCTGCTCAATACCCTGAATGATGGGTGCCCAACACCATCTTAGATGAGCCAAGGCCTTATCTCCTGATAGCCTCGATGTAATCAAACTGATCAAGAACTTCCTCAAAAGAGGAATGCAAAGTCATGGTACTGAAGTAAGCTAGACACCAGTCTGGTCCTCAGGATGACTCACCCCCATGATCTGAGCCCAAGATGCCTTGTCCTCAAAAGACTCATTGGAAGGTAAAACAAGAGGATACCCTCTCACAGGAACCCTGAGAATGTGATACACATCATAGAGAGTGATAGTCCACTCCCCTGAAACTGTAAGCACAAAAATCGCATACTGCCTCCACAAGGACCCCTATGATGATTCAATCCTTGTCACGTACATGTAATCATGAAATAATGTCCTTTAAGCAGCAGGCTTCTTGATGACGTGTCCTCTTTTCTTGTCTTGTGTTGTTTCTTCCTTGTCGATTTCCCTCTCTCCCCGTTTACAATGCTTTTCGACACTTGTTGCGACACTTGTCGACTTGCATTTTTTAGCTTTCAACCTTGTTTCTAAGCCTTGTGAGTGTCTTGTAGGTGATTTTTCACCTCTCCCCTTTGTTTTTCCTCTAGTGCACCTCCTAGAAGCCTTCTAGAGGTCTCCTTATCCATCTCCCACTTTTAGTTTTTAGTTTCGTCGAACCAATCCAAATCTTCCCCTATTATTGCCAGATCTCCCCTAGGAGATCCTACTGATGCAAGTGGAGATTTGGATTCTTCCATGTGACTGAACTGTTTCTTGATGTAGAACCTTTCCTTTTCCTCTCTTCTACCATCTCCCAGCCTGTTTTTCTACATCTAACCCTATCCAGCCCGGATCTGCCCTGAGTGACCCATGGTCACCCAGGAGTGACCCTATTGGCAAAAGGGGTGACCCTGTCATTTTTGAAGCCACGGAAAAACTCAAGTTTCTCTCTCGTTTTTGCTCCGTTTTTGCTCGTTTTTCTCTTTGTTTGCATGGTTTTTGATCCCTGATATAGATTTAACTATTTCATACACCCACACATGCATAATTAGCTCGATTTGATCTCAAATTAACTCTTCAATCAATCTCATGCATTCCCTCACCTCCATTTTCTCTCTAGTGATAAGCTATCTTTGCTTCATCACTCTCTAATCAACTAAGTTCACTGGGTAATCAACCTTGTTAACTACCCAATCTATTCTTGTTAACTCATCAATCAAATGAGTTAACTCTCCAATCAATCCCTTCTTCTAAACCTATAAATACCCCCTCCCTCAAGTACAAAGAGAGGCAAATTCATTGTGCACATAGCTCTTGCCAAATTTTGCTCTCCAACTTAGCTTTCAAATGCTCTTACAGGACAAAGGTGCCTTTTGCTTTATTTGTTCAACCAAGTAGCATCATGCTGCTTCATTCTATGCCATTGTGCTCAATCCAAGCTCTCATCGAGCTCATACAAGCTTCATCAAATCTTCTTTCTGCTTCTTTGAGTCGTTTTGTTGTCAAGAGGATCACCTGCTGCCACAAAAGGATTCGAGGTTGCCTATTACAAGGATTGCTGAGGGTAGTGGAGTCAACAAATCTTTGTTTCTCTCAGGTTCCTTCATTATTTTCATTCAAGTTCATAGTAATTAGAGAATCAAATTTGCTCTTGGGAACAGTAAAACATTGCTTTTTCCTTGATAGTTAGATCTTGCATGTTAGATTAAACGCTTTCATATTTCTAGATCTAGATTGTTAGAAGAAGCATTTTCCCTTTTCTTAGACTAGATCGCATTCAAAACATCAAAAACACAAAAAAACATAGGTTAACATTGCATTGGAAAAGTCATAGAGGATTGCACACATATTTCCTTTTCATAGATTAGAAGCACTTTTATTTCCAAAATACTCTAAAAAATACCAAAAAGAATGGTTTGCATATCATTTAGTTTGCATGCATATGGAAACATTAGAATAGACAAAATTGCAAACCCTCGATCCCATCACGAGGTAATCACAGTTCAAACAATTCCAAACAAACCCTTGATTTCATCACAAGGTAAAAACAAAGTCAAAACACAAGTCAAACCCTAGGTCAACAAAACCCTAGGTCAAAAACCCTAGATCTGGTTGAGGTTAGTAATCATTCATATACCTCCATCTTGATTCACGAATGTGATTAGGAGTGAGAGGAGAGTGGGTGAGGGCTATCCGTGACGAGATCCGAGAGATCCATCCTGTTGGTTTTTTCCCAGACTGGATGCTTACTCCCAGATTTCCCTACAAGGTAGCCATCAACGATCAACAGGATCTCTAGGCAAGGGGCCAACAGTGTAGGAGATAGACTCTATTTTTATCTCCTCTTCTTCTTCAAGTTCTGCAAAACCTAGGGGGGTATTCCCTACTCAACATCCATGAGAATATGCATACAAAGGCTGGGATGCTGACATAAAGCAGATAAGTCCTCCTGTAAGTAGACCAAAACTACAAGATAAGAGCAAAGGGGTTAGCTTTGGGCCTATTTTCAGTTGTAGACAGAGGACTTGGTATCCTAAAACTAATTCTACTGTCCTAATGGTTGTTTTGGAGTTTGATTTTGATTTTATGTGTTTGGATGCAAAGATGGACCTGGTGTATAACCTCAACACAAAGCTAGATTAGTGCCTATCTAGGGCTTGGAGTCATAGACATACACATGTAAATGTTCAGCATAAACATACTAAAATTAGATTTCAAGGGGATTTATGTGATATCTGCCTTACAGATACATCCCAGAACAGAGTATCAAGTTATCTCTACTTATGATATCCTTACTGCAATATATTCTTCTCAACACTCAATCTAAAAACACTTTAATCTACCCCTTGAGCAGAAGTTAAGAGATCAAGCATTCATTACAGTAAACCTATATCCTAGAACCCAAGACACCCCTTAGATATCTAGATTCAAAAGAAGAGTATATTCAATACAGGAGACAGATAACAAGACACATGCAGTATAGCATTATTCATCTAAAACAACGATGAAACCAGTAAGTCTATGCACAATACATAAAACATGAGACTCATAAACTCACAAAATCCACTGCACAGAGCAACCAAGTCAGTTGTATTGTATTACAGAGCCAGAAAATGTCCAACTTTCAACAACCTCAAAATGGGTCACACAATCTGCTTAAATAGCAGGAAGATGGACCTAGCAAATTAATTACATGGCCAGACCAAAAATCTCGCCAGATACACTGCACTGAAAAATGGCGCTCAAAATCATAACTGCAGCAGAGGGACAAAGAGGAAGGAGCAGGTGGGAATCGGGATCTAGGCCGCCACTCAAAGATATGCATCATAAAAATGGTGGTTGAGCTATCAACTTGACCCATACCTCTGCAACAAGCAACCATAATGTTTCACCAACCCGCGGCCTTAGGAATGCAGCCACAGCAAGCCTCAAGAGTTTTCCCGCCCAAAAATAGTTACAAACGTGGGAAAAACCCACTGTTGCAGGATCAAAATATGCCCGTCAATCCAAAACCCTGTCGCTGCGATCAAATGGCCCAGGAACCGCTGAAAAGTCACCAAATAACCAAAACGTGCCACGTAGACACTTAAAGTTTCTATCGCTGGGTCCGTTTTCCCTTTTTCTTCCGCTGAGAGCCAACTGCCGGAAGCATACACGGAAGCCACCACGTGGCAAGCTCTGCGGCACCCCTGGAATGCTAGAGACCCTTCCGAGACACACCCGCGGTAGCCACCACGTGGTACCCCCCGCGCTCCTCTTGAGAAACACTTTGAAACAATATTGGGACCCTTCGGAAGCTTGGCGGAGACAGACACATGGCGGGCTCCACGCTCTCTTGAAACATTAAAGAGTCTACCTTGAAACACCCGCGGAAGCAGCCACGTGGCGCCTTCCGCGGCCACTTCTTGAAACTCAAAGAAACTTCCTCAAAACACTCAGAAACTTTAAGGCCCCTCCTGAGACTTATGCGGAAGGTGACATTTGTCATCACCCGCAACACTTGAGACACTCACTGGGACCCACCTTTGTCAATATTTGGCGCCAAAGGAAAAAGAGAGAGACACGCGGAAGCAGACACATGGCAGGTTCCGCGGCCATTATAAGATACACATGGCACCTTCCGCGCCACACCAAAACTTTAGAAACTATGCCTCCGCAAGTGACATGTGGCACTATCCGCGGCAACTTAGAAACTTTCAGAAACATCAACAGAGAGTGACACGTGGCACCTTCCGCGAAAATCTTGAGAAACGTAAAGGGTACTTCGGAAGCTTGGCGGTGAATGACACTTGGCACCGTCCGCGGGGCCGCTGAGCTACTTTACTGGGACCCACCACAACTTCGCTACACTCAGAAACAAAATAGAAACAATCTCAGAAGCTGACACTTGTCGGCTTCCGCAGCAACAACAAGGGACATGTGGCACCTCCTGCCCCTGCTTAGAAACTCTTTAGAAACCTCGCGGAGAGCGACACGTGGTGCATTCTGTGGGGAGTAATTTGAAACATAACAGAAACATTAAAAGGGTCTTTTAGAAACACTGGCGGAAGTCGCCACTTGGCACAGTCCGCGGGCCTTTAGTTACTCTCTTTTGTGTCCCTCGGGTGCCTCCACGTGGTGCCCTCTGCGCCACTCTCGAAACATATAAGAAACTTGATGAAACTTTGGTGGAATGCTGCGAGAAGCTGACACGTGGCGCCATCCGTGCAATCAACTTAGAAACAAAACAGACACAGCATCCGCTACATGGCACACTCTGCGTTGAAGCTACATTCAAAAATAAAAGCGCAGCAAAAAACTGGGGCTCAACACTTGGCAGGACCCTGCTGCGTTTGAAACATAAGACCCGCTCAGCCACACTTAGAAACATTTTAGAAACTGGAAACTGTGGCCCGAAGCAGTGACCCGATATGCATTCTTATGCATTTGACCCATTTTTAACATTTTTCAGGGGCTGACAGCGATTTCTGACCCACCACTGCATATTTTGACCCGCACCAATCTGATTTCTTACATTTTCACATCTGCAGAGGCCAAAATATTAGAACTTTTTTAGATTTTCAGGGAAGAGACCTGACCCAAAACCCCATACATAAATTATTACTAACAGTGGCTCCGATTGGGGATGCATGCCTCTTACAGGCATGGCGAGAACCTCAGATCTCTGGGATGCAGACCAGTCCCTTATCCATTGGGCACAGAGTCAAACTTGCACCAATCTGCATCACCAAACACATTATTTCAAAATAAACATGGTGGCCCAGGGCCACCAAAAAGGAGAAACCATAATTTTCCTTTGTCAAACACCTGATTTTCTTTTGATTTCTTCAAATGAAGCCTAAAAGCATTTAACCACTTGCAGCAACCCTCTTTGCAATTATTTGTGCTGTTGCCCATTTTTCTTTCTTTAACAATTCTACAACTAGCTTCATCAGCATACATTATCATCAGTTGTAGAATGTCATCATCATATGAGTCACTGATGTTGCTTGAAAAAATAACAGACTCACATGAAACAAATGAATCCATATCAGAATTTTGCCCTTCTTCAAAAAATAAGAGCTCCTCTGTATCAAACATGCAATATTCAGGCACAAGCAACATCTCATAATCAAATTTATCTTCATAAGCATACAGATATTCATCATCATTGTGCTCAGCAATTTTGTCACTAAGGTCCACCTGAAATGTCTCAAGAGAAGGCAGAAATAACTCAGAATGCAGCCCTACACTGAAAGCTTTGTAGTTACCCATGCAATCAACATTATCCCCAACTGTATGAGCACATACATCTGCTATTTTCCCATCCACCTCTGAATAGTGACCCTGTTTCTCTTCACCACTACACTGATAATCAAAAGCAAATTTTTTAACCTCTACACTGTGAAGGTGGTTAGAATCTTCAAGGAAACATTCATATTCAGCATCCATATATATTTCATCATCTGAAAGGCTCATATATGCATCTGAATGCTGACAGTCACTAACATATTCACTATCCCTTGAAGCAGTATCTTCTATATTCAGAGTGAAGCTCTGCACATCCACCTCATATAAATAATCAGGAATAACTGGGATATGCTTATCACTGCAGGATGCAACTTCATGTATATCTTTCATTTCATCACTTGGAGAATATCTTGCATCTATAGGCTTGTCTTCTAGAGGCTGATAACAATCCTTGTTTTCATCATTATAGGATGTGCCTACATTTTCTACAACATTTTCTTCATGCATCACATCATGGCTGCACACATTATTCTGAAATATATTTCCCTCTACACAATCATCTTTCAATGCACATACTGGGAGAGCTGAAATATATTCACTTTGATAACTGTTTTGACAACTTGCAGCCTTGAAACCTACTGGCATTCCATATTTCTCATTGTTTTCTATATCCATAGCAAATTGGAAAGCCTGGTGAAGTGTGACTGGTTCTTTATCTCTCAATAGATAACTCATTTCTTCATCAAATGCAGCCAAATAAATTGTCAAGCATAATGCATTATTAGGTCTCATATATTCAGGAATTTGCCTGAGCAACTTAATAAATCTAAGATTAAAGGCTGGAACCAATTCCTCATCCTCCCTTTGGATATTCATAAAATGTATGATCAGAGAGGCCACATCAAACCTTTCACCAAACTTCCCTAGGAATGCAACTTCTAAATCTATCCATGAAGAAACTGAACAAACAGGCAAGTCTGAAAACCATATCCTAGCATTATCTTCTAATGACTGAACAAAGAGTTTCATTACAACATCTTCATCCTCTACCTCATAATCTTCTATTAAATTACAAAATCTTTGTAGATGTTTGTTTGCTGATTCAGAATCTGATCCACTATATTTTGGCAAACATCTTCTAATTTTATTTGGAATAGCATTTGGGTAACCATATATTCCTTCAAAATTTAGGGCTTTATACCTTTCAATAAAAAATGGTCTTCTTTGAGAACACAACCAGGTTTGTTGTTTTAAACTTAACATTTTGAATCAAAGATGAAATACCTGGAAATATGTTGCAGCATTAATAGGTTCTTTCAACAAAGTCGCCACCTTTCACAGAGAGGACAGAAACTCAACAAGGCACACTTATAATTCTGGATTCACTACGCCAGCAGAGCACCATATGGTTACCCCTTTACTCTTTCTCTCCCCAGTAGAGTCGCCAATTTCTGTTGGTTTTTTCTAGACTAGATGCTTACTCCCAGATTTCCCTACAAGGTAGCCATCAATGATCAATAGGATCTCTGGGTTAGGGGCCAACAGTGTAGGAGATAGACTCTATTTTTATCTCCTCTTCTTCTTCAGGCTCTGCAAAACCTAGGGGGGTATTCCCTACTCAACATCCATGAGAATATGCATACAAAGGCTTGGATGCTGACATAAAGCAGATAAGTCCTCCTATAAGTAGACCAAAACTGTAAAATAAGAGCAAAGGGGCTAGCTTTGGGCCTATTTTCAGTTGTAGACAGAGGACTTGGGATCCTAAAACTAATTCTACTGTCCTAATGGTTGTTTTGGAGTTTGATTTTGATTTTATGTGTTTGGATGCAAAGCTGGACCTGGTGTATAACCTCAACACAGAGTTAGATTGGTGCCTATCCAGGGCTTGGAGTCATAGACATACACATGTAAATGTTCAGCATAAACATACTAAAACTAGATTTCAAGGGGATTTATGTGATATCTGCCTTACAGATACATCCCAAAACAGAGTATCAAGTTATCTCTACTTATGATATCCTTACTGCAATATATTCTTCTCAACACTCAATCTAAAAACACTTTAATCTACCCCTTGAGCATAAGTTAAGAGATCAAGCATTCATGACAATAAACCTATATCCTAGAACCCAAGACACCCCTTAGATATCCAGATTCAAAAGAAGAGTATATTCAATACAGGAGACAGATAACAAGACACATGCAGTATAGCATTATTCATCTAAAACAACGATGAAACCAGTAAGTCTATGCACAATACATAAAACATGAGACTCATAAACTCACAAAATCCACTGCACAGAGCAACCAAATCAGTTGTATTGTATTACAGAGCCAGAAAATGTCCAACTTTCAACAACCTCAAAATGGGTCACACAGTCTGCTTAAATAGCAGGAAGATGGACCCAACAAATTAATTACATGGCCAGACCAAAAATCCCACCAGATACATTGCGCTGAAAAATGGCACTCAAAATCATAACTGCAGCAGAGGGACAAAGAGGAAGGAGCAGGTGGGAATCGGGATCTGGGCCGCCGCTCAAAGATATGCATCATAAAAATGGTGGTTGATCTATCAACTCGACCCATACCTTTGCAACAAGCAACCATAATTGTTTCACCAACCCGCGGCCTTAGGAATGCAGCCACAGCAAGCCTCAAGAGTTTTCCCGCTCAAAAACAGTTGCAAACGCGGGAAAAACCCACTGCTGTAGGCTCAAAATATGGCTGTCGATCCAAAACCCTGTCACTGCGATCAAACGGCCCAAGAACTGCTGAAAAGTTGCCAAATAACCAAAACGTGCCACGTAGACACTTAAAGTTTTTATCGCTGGGTCCATTTTCCCTTTTTCTTCTGCCGAGAGCCAACTGCCGGAAGCATATGCGGAAGCCACCATGTGGCAAGCTCCGCGGCACCCCTGGAATGCTAGAGACCCTTCCGAGACACACCCGCGGTAGCCGCCACGTGGTACCCCCCGCGCTCCTCTTGAGAAACACTTTGAAACAATATTGGGACCCTTCGGAAGCTTGGCGGAGACAGACACATGGCAGGCTCCGCACTCTCTTGAAACATTAAAGAGTCTACCTTGAAACACTCGCGGAAGTAGCCACGTGGCGCCTTCCGCGGCCACTTCTTGAAACTCAAAGAAACTTCCTCGAAACACTCAGAAACTTTAAGGTCCCTCCTGAGACTTATGCGGAAGGTGACATTTGTCATCACCCGCAACACTTGAGACACTCACTAGGACCCACCTCTGTCAATATTTGGCGCCAAAGGAAAAAGAGAGAGACACGCGAAAGTAGACACATGGTAGGTTCCGCGGCCATTATAAGATACACATGGCGCCTTCCACGCCACGCCGAAACTTTAGAAACTATGCCTCTGCAAGTAACATGTGGCACTATCCGCGGCAGCTTAGAAACTTTCAGAAACATCAACGGAGAGTGACACGTGGCACCTTCTACGAAAATCTTGAGAAACATAAAGGGTCCTTCGAAAGCTTAGCGGCGAATGACACTTGGCACCGTCTGCAGGGCCGCTGAGCTGCTTTACTGGGACCCACCACCACTTCACTACACTCAGAAACAAAATAGAAACAATCTCGGAAGCTGACACTTGTCGGCTTCCACAGCAACAACAAGGGACATGTGGCACCTCCTGCCCTTGCTTAGAAACTCTTTAGAAACCTCACGGAGAGCGACATGTGGCGCATTCCGCGGAGAGTAATTTGAAACATAACAGAAACATTAAAAGGGTCTTTTAGAAACATTGGCGGAAGCCGCCACTTGGCACAGTCCGCAGGCCTTTAGTTACTCTCTTTTGTGTCCCTCGGGTGCCTCCACGTGGTGCCCTCTGCGCCACTCTCGAAACATATAAGAAACTCGATGAAACTTTGGTAGAATGCTGCCGGAAGCTGACACGTGGCGCCATCCGCGCAATCAACTTAGAAACAAAACAGACACAGCATCCGCTACGTGGCACACTCCGCGTTGAAGCTACATTCAAAAATAAAAGCGCGGCAAAAAACTAGGGCTCGACACTTGGCGGGACCCCGCTGCGTTTGAAACATAAGACCCGCTCAGCCACACTTAGAAACATTTTAGAAACTGGAAACTATGGCCCGAAGCAATGACCCGATATGCATTCTTATGCATTTGACCCATTTTTAACATTTTTCAGGGGCCGACAGCGATTTCTGACCCGCCACTGCATATTTTGACCCTCACAAATCTGATTTCTTGCATTTTCACATCTGCAAAGGCCAAAATATTAGAACTTTTTTGGATTTTCAGGGAAGAGACCTGACTCAAAACCCCATACATAAATTATTACTAACACATCCAAGACCTCAACAAGAAACACTTGTCTTACCACAAGGAGACCCATTTGTCCTCTTGGTGTTAGAAGAAACTAGACAACACCAGATACAACAAGAACTCTTACAACGCCTACAAAGACAAGAGGACATCAATAAAAATAATCATTTACCCACACAGAGGTGGAATCTTAAGAACCCAAACAAAAGAAGAGAAACTAGTGACCCTTCGGGTCATAGGCTTATCTCAACTACAACAACAATCAAACGAAACATACAACAAAGCACACAACAATAAAGGCCGTAGTACTTGCCGACCCCTCTTTGCGAAGTCCATCTCTCCAATGAGCCAAACCCCCGCCATGTCTCACCTCCTCTCGACTGGCTAATTCCACGTGAGCGAGAGTGACGTGGTGGATCGCCCCGTGGCAAGGAGGGAAAGGGTCCATGTGCGTTCTGAAATTTGACCCGACAGCCCCAGACAACTGGAGTCACGATTTTAAGCGTACATATTTTGGTGAACCTGACGTGAAGAGCAAAAACTTTTGTTTGTGTTGTTCACGTTCCCATTATTTGGATCTCATTAAAAACTTCAAAACATTCTTTCATTGCTTCTCATAGCCGCTTTAACTTCCATCACCTACTCCATCATCCGTTCCATTTATTCTATGGTGTCTATGGCACCCCTGAATATGACAGAACCTGACTTAAACCAAGAGAACATTCCCTCAAGAGAACCAGAAACTCCCTCATTTGATAGGTATGTGCCGCCACATCCTGACGCGCCAATCACCAAGTGTTATGATTACGAGGATTCTGACTATGAGCAACATCAAAGGGAATCTAGGTGCTCTCTATCTTTCAACAACCTAGCTTGGGAGAACAATCCAGCCATACCAAATGTGCCGCATAAAGCAAGAAGGGTAAGGTTAGAAATACATCGACCAGAACAACCTTCCACAAGTACATCGAATACCCACCTTGATGAAGAGGTCAGAAGGTTGAAAAAATGTCTACAAGAAACCAAAGATGCTCAAGAGGCATTGAGGATTGCCTTACAAGAAGAACAAAAAGAAAATGCTGCACATGAAGAAACCTTTCACCATGAAGATATTCGTAGAGAACGTCCTAGAAATGAAGAAACCCCTGGAGCTGTAACTCTTGTAGATTTAATCTCAACTCTAGTGCAAAGAATCAGAATCCTGGAGGCAGAGCAAGCTACTCTAGAAACAAGACTCAAGTGCCATGAACAGGACCAGGGGGCATCTCAAAATTCCCCTACCTCAATTACTATTCATGACATGCTAGTAATGATACTTGTCTGAATGATAAGCCTCTTATTCAGAACAATCCAATGAATCTAACAACGAGTTATCAAAACCCACCCGCAGGGTTATTACTAACAACCCCGTAATCTCAAAGTGCTTTTCTAGGAACGTATCTTGAATATTTGAAAGAGCCTCTAGACCAAAACATAAGGAATGTGCAATTACCTTGACCACTGCCAGATCTCCTGAAGTTCAAAGAAGAAGGAGATCTGAATTCATACATTAAAGCCTACACTACGGCCATAAGAGAACTCCTCCCTTGGGATGGGGTTGTAGCAAAGATCTTCCTGAAAACACTTGAAGGCATCACTTTGGATTGGTATTATCATCTCCCAGAAGCTTCGATCCATTCATTCAGATAACTCATCGAAGAGTTTGTCATGGCATTCGACATGAACAAACTCATCAAAATAGGGATCAAAGAATTCCTCACAATGAAACAAGAGCCAAATGAATCTGTAGCACATTTCGTCACTCGATGGAGGCAAGTCCTCTATTCTTCAACCAGTGCTCCAAACATCGATCATCAAGAACTGTACGATCTCTTCTTGCATGCCCTTAACAAAGACATGAGACAAGATATCCAAAAATTGCCATATAAGTCCTATGAAGAGGCATTGGAAAGTCCTTTAAGGATTGACCAAGCCGCCATTAACAATGGTAGAAAAGTATATGGTTCAAACAAAAAGCTAACAAAGGAAGACATAGGAAACAATGCCTCTATCGTTAAAATCCTCAAAAACAATAGGAGTGCAACTGCAGATGGGGTGATGGATTAGCCCCCAGTCAAGAAGATAAAAGATGACTACAATGGGAGAGATTACTATCCTCCTAACGTAAATGCCATAGATCGACCAAGAAACAATGGGTACTACCCTCGGGACAACTACCAAGGTTGGAACCACAACAGACATGGGAACAAAAATGACGGAAGATATGAAAGACCCCCGTATGAATTCAACCAATTTTGTTCTTTTCATAGAACTAGGGGGCATAGCACAGAATCTTGTAGGGAATACAACAGATTCATAGCAAGACTTCTGGAAGACCAACAACGGTTGTTCATAGAAATGTTCTTAAACCCACAAGAGGTCACACCGGATAACAAAGATACAAGACAAAATCAAGCTCTAATAGCGCCACAAAATGCAAACATGAGAATTTACCAAAACTTGTTCCCTGCCCATTGAGATACAGAAGTGACAAATCAAAACAAAGAAACTCGGAGTAGTAACCCTGAAATCCCACTACAACTAGGGCAAAAAGGAGAAACTAGGTTGATGGGATTGGTTGAGATTATGCATAATGAAGAACAAGAGGAGGATCACGAGGAAGAAAATGAGCAAATAGAACCATATGAGGGTACCATCTCAATAGTAGAACCAATACCAGATCCCATTGGACCCTACAAGCTCATAGAAGACTTAAAAAAAACGTATGCGCATATTTCGTTCATTGATTTACTCAAAAACTCCCCCTCACATCGCTCCGCATTGCTATAAGCAATAGGCCTAAAATATCTTGACCAAATTACGCCACCACCTAGTGAGCAAATCAACCATGTGAACTACGATCTCAGCCCACCAAACTCAGAACTTAAGGATCTAGGGTTTTTCTTTGACTTACAACAGATGCCCTCTGAGGCAGAGTTAACTAAGAAGGGAGACCCCACGCTATATCTTCAAGTGTGGATCTATGACACATGCATCAAACGAACATTAATCGACGATGGAGCCACAATGAATATAGTTCCCTTCTCCCTTTTAGAGAGGATGGGCTATGGACACACCAACATCACCGCTTCATGAGATACTCTCAGCAGATATGATAATCTAAAGGCAACCACCATAGGTAAAATCACCATCCCAGTAACTTTGGGACCCAAAACCATTCCAACCACTTTCTATGTCATAAACAAGGACACAGGATATAACTTGATTCTTGGAAGGCCATGGATACATAGGATGAAGGTTGTGTCATCCACGTTGTTTCAAGAAGTTCAATTTTTACACTTAGTGAAAATATATGTCTCACAGGGAGATCTAGAGCCTTTTAGCATGTTAAAATCAAATATGTCAAACCAACGCATAGGCATGCCCATAGACTATGAGCTCCCTACCAACAAGTTAACCATCCTAAATCCTACACCTCAGTCAATATGCGTCAGACGGATGGAAACTCCAGAAAAGACCATAAATACTACAGAAATCAAAACTCTAGAGAATGGGCCATTACCAAAGCAAAGGGAAATGGTTTCCAAGGATAAAATGATTGAAATCATGGAGTTGATCGAACGGGATGGACCACTTCAATTCCCCCTAGAAATACTCATGATCAATGTCCAAGAGGCCTACAAACTTTTCCCTTCCATAGGGGAGAAGCCTCATAGAACGGAAGGACTAGTCTTTCAGACCACCACATTAGATCTGAGAAATGTAGACCCACATGCTTTCTCAGATCTAGAAGAAGACATGATGGAAGGATACACACCGTTATCACCACTAAGTGAATCACGTGTCCCCAAGACATCAAAAGAAATAGAATCATATGAACCTCTCACACCAATGGAAGATTCACATCAACCAGTGATTCCCATGGAAGAGGCGCATTCTATCGATAATGAATCAACCAATGTTACAGGAATGCTGCCTAGGATTTTCGTGGTATCATAGCCACAAGAAAAACCAACCACCTCCGCCTCAGTTCAGTCGAATGAACTTAGTGAATGGGAAGCACCTTAGGTACAAATAGAAATGGTTGAAAGACTTCCCGACGAAGATGAGGAAAGCGAAGGTATCTTCCATATGGAGTGGAAGATGAGAGTGACAGTCGGTATCAATGACCCTATCATTTTGAACTACCAAAAAGTTATATTGGGTATGCCATGGATCTAAGACCAAAACCCAATGGGAGGACAAGTATAAGCTTTGTTCCTCTCGACGAGCAAAGGGAGCCACAAACTCCTCTTGAATTATTCCAATTCTTGCAAATAATCCAAGAGAGACTTGATGTGGAAGTGTACATGCAAGAACAATTCGACCTATTAGCAGAGCTATTGAACTGTGATGGAGTTCTGTATTGGACTCCTTCCCATCAACAAGCCTTTTGAGACTTACTTCGTCTCACAATGCCAAGGGAAACCACTGAGTTGGTAGTAGTTGATTCAAATGACAAACCTTATCGAGTAGGAGAACTTGTCTTAAGAAGAGGAAGCACAAAAAACAAGAAAAGAAGACGAAAGAGAGCTTTCTCAAAAGATTGGAAAGGTCCTTATATGGTTAAGGAAGACATCAGAAATAGTTGCTTATCTCTTGTGCACAATGGAGGGAGAGGAGTTGGGCAAAACAGTCAATGCCTTTCACCTCAAGAAATATTATGTGTAAAAGACCCAAAAAAAATCATAAAACATAAAAATACAAAAAAATTATAAAAATAAAAAATGTCAAAAACAATTTGTTTCTTACATTTCTGCATCATTCTGTTCATCTTGCATTACTATTTGTGACTTGCTCTTATACTATTTTCCCTTTAGTAAGGAGTCTAATGTTTCCCAGATATACGTTATCCTTTCAGGACCTAGAGATCCCCATTTTTCAGAACCACCATTATCCCCCTACATTCCCAGTAATTCTAATTGAAACCTAGCTCTTAGCTTTACACTGATCCCAATCTTAATGAGTCAAGATGTTAGATCTAAACAAAGTCAGTATTCAAACCTACAGTGTTCAAAAGAAGCTTGCAAGTAGACCTTCCCAATTCTTCCCTAGTAGTAGAAAAGTCCAACCAGATTACAAAAACTTTAGGTGGCGCTCAAGCCCTTATCTTTCTTGGCCAAAAACGTCAGGACAATCAAAACTCTAGAGGAAGCAATCTAAGGTACGAGTGAATAAAAAAAAGGAGTGATCAAAATAAGAGTGTCAAAAGCAAGAATTGAGAGATCAAAGCATTGCATAGCAAAAGTTTCATTTCTTGAAAAGTCAAAAATCCAAAAAAATGAAAAAAATCAAGTGAGGAAAAATACAAAAAAAAGAGAGATACAAAAAAGAGTGAAAGAGAGAAGATTGCTGAATGTCTATACTCTTGGGTGGAGATTAGTCTAAGCTCGAAGCCTCAAGGATGACATTCTAACAGATAAAGAAAGGTACTAAGCACACACACACACTAGTTGAGCAAAACCAAAGAGTCTAGTAGTCTCTAGGATCATCTTCTATCTAGGGACACTTGTTCTTTCCTAGATATCCTTTACCCCAGGTCTACTTTGCTTGCCATCTATGATCTAAGTCTAGAGAACACCTATAAAATTTGCTACTTGTTTGAAGTTGAAAGCTTATCAATTTGTCTTATCTAGATAAGGATCAGTGTTTAGCCTTTAGCGAAGTCTAGAAATCAGAAACACTCCATATTCATTTCCACTCCCCACTTGAGTTTCCCTAAATCCTATCTCACATCCTTGAATAGGTCTCTTATAGAAAGACAACTCGCAATCCCCTAAAATTGAAAATCATATTTAAGAGCAGTTACATTGTTTGTTCCACATTGCATTCATGCCAAAAATCAAAAAAAGAGTCTCAAAGAAATAAAGTCAAATGTCATATCTCATGACATTCAGTAGAAGTAATAGTCTCATTTACAACATTTCTTGTGTTCCTACATTATCATATCATGAATTGCATATCATATATATGTCATAAAAAACCACAAAAATATGTCATCATTGTCATACTTGCATTTGTTAAAAGAGTTGAAAAGATCAAACATAATTGAAAAGTTCCTCATAACTTCCAAACATGCACAAGAGATGAGTACAGATTTCGATAAGAGAAAACTATAAAAAGATAGACTTCCATATATATATATATCTGAAGTTTGCATACACAAGGGTATCAAAGAGCTAAAGACAAAATACTCTCGAGAAAGTAGAGGCTCCCCATGCAAGGGGGCACAAATTTCAAAGGAAAGCAAGTCAGGGGCGGTTCCCTCCAATAGAGCCTCAGGACTTCATCTCCTCCATCTACGAGTACCACTAGTCACTCCCTGAGACATGTGAGAATGAGGTGCTCTACTGTGAGAATGCAACTATGAAGGCCCCGCCATGCTAGCATCACGTCATCCAAAATTAAGGCAGGCCATCTCTCGGAGTACCTGATTCTCACCCTTGAGCATGTCAACCTGGGTTTTCAACTCCATAGTTATCTGGCATCTGTGGTAGACAGGAGCAAAAATGTCAGTGTGTCGCCCTGTAGCTGGGGGCACACTAGGATCATCCAAAAGATGATCTCGAGTCATCCTAATGAAGGGAGAAGTTAATCCAACATTGACCTCACGAATGAAGTCCCTCCACTCTTTGACATTGCCTGAAATAGCGAATCAAAACAAGACCAAGTCAGATCCATATAAAAAGAGAAAGGAAAAGAGTATGTGAAAAAGCAAGTAAACGAAAACCTACGTGGATCACTAGGCTGCCAATCAGGGTCAAATTGACGCATCACCTCATCTGAGTGAGGAGGTTGAGGAACAGTAGGAGGACCCTCAGGGATGTTAGGAATATCATCTGAGTCATCAATATCATCGAAATCCTCATCCTCAGGAACAACCTCATCTAACGAATCATTACTATCTGGAACATAGTCCTCGTTAGTGGACTCTGAATCAACAGTCATAATCAGAGATCAAGGAGTCCCTCTCCCTCCCATCTGTCCTCCTCTAGAGACCCTAGTAATGAAGATGTCTGGAGTCAAAGGAGTCCAAATGACATTTCCAAGCTCACCCATCTCTTGAACGGTCCTGTAACAAGTGGACACTGGGGGCAAGTCCTCGGGGACATCCCCGCCAAACTACTGCAAAACACGGTCAACCCGATGAGCCTCAATCGAACCATTACGATCTGTAATATCTGAAACCTCGCGACAGTACTCTCTAATCTCACCATCTCGGGCCCAAGCCCCCTCCATGTCGTGATAAGGATTGAAAATCATATCCTCATCAATAAAAGTAGCAATAGTGGGTAAAGTGGCATCAAAATGACCAACACGCATCCATCTCGCTGCTCTCAGTAGCTGTCTATCTGGAAGAGGAATAAGCTTCTGGTAAGGCTTCATGTGCTTAAATATCCATGCCATGATCAAAGAAGAATGGCTAAAGGCTAAAGCCCCTCGCCATGAAATCCGATAGAAGTCTTTGTAAACCATAGCCAGGATGTCCGGTCCCCAAGCGAAAACTGTGCCCTCAATCTCATGAATGATCGGTGCCCAACACTATCTCATACGGACCGAGGCCTTGTCTCCTGACAGCCTCGAGGCAATCAAACCAATCAGGAACCTCCTCAAGAGTAGAATGCGGAGTCGTGGCACGGATGTAAGTTGAACTCTTGTCTGGTCTCCAAGGTGATTAACCCCCATGAATGCAGCCTCAGAAGCCTTGTCCTCATAGGACTCGCTAATAGGAAGAGACAAAGGTTGTCCCCTCACAGGTACTCCAAGAATGCGATATACATCATATAGAGTGATAGTCCACTCTTCCAAAATCTATGGGAACCTGAATGTGTTTTTGTCTGCATCCCAGTAAGTCAAGATGTCGTAACATATGCGGGCTACAGGATGAATCACAAGTACATGACAAACTCTAGCAAGACCTGCCCTCTTCTGTATAGCACAATCCTCAGTACTCAATGAAGCAAATATCCCTGAGAGCCATCCCTACTCTTGGCAGGCATTCCATCAAATATGCATGTCCTGCAAAATCAAAAGAGAACTTTAGATTAGATCTCGTAAACTCATAAAATCCCTAAAAATCATAAAACTATAGAAAACCTTACACAAAAAAATCACATAAACCTTTGAAAATTGCAATAAACAGTTAGATTCAGTGACCAAATCATGTCAGATCGAAGTAAAACGTGTTGGTGTGAACAGGGTTATCACCTAACTGGTTTTCCCTAGTGTGGATAATTCATCTTATTTAACTATTTATTAGTTAAATAATATTCACACATCACACATTAATCACACATATTAAGTTGACTTAGTGAGTCTTTTAGATGTCTAGTTGTGTGTTGAGTTGTTGATAGTTGGAGTGAGTTGTCTTATCCTCCACATGTGCAATTAGTTATCATCCTCTAATTAGCAAATGTTGTAGGAATATCTCCTCTTTCCACTCCATCTTTCTAGCTCTCACCTTGCCTTTATAAGCAAGGCATATCATGTACATTGTAACAATCTAACAATCTTTTGCATTCATTGATAGAATAGCATCATTCTTTCATTTGATCTCTCTTGTGCTTTCATTAAGTCCTAGATCCTGGGTGGCTCTAATCATAGCCAACTCTAACATGTGATTAATGTGTGAATATTATTTAACTAATAAATAGTTAAATAAGATGAATTATCCACACTAGGGAAAATCGGTTAGGTGATAACCCTGTTCACACCAACACCCCCCTTAAGTGCAACTTAGGGAGTAGTTGACTAAAGCAAGATGCAATGATGGATGGGTCCCAGCTACTAGGCCATGTTAGGTACCCATGTACAACAAATCTCAGCTACAGAAAAGAGAAAGTGGTACAATAGATGTGATCAAGCCTATGGAACACTATGCTTGTCTATCTCTCCTGATCTTCTTTTTCATATTGAATCTTGTACTACACCCAATCAAGTGTGGACAACCTTAAAGAATCTCTTTGGTAAACAAGATACTATGAGAGGTTTCAAATTGTAGAATGAATTAATTGGTTTGAATCCAACCGATTTTGCAAGCATCCAAGACTTCTTCACAAAACTAAAATCACTTAGATTGCAGCTCAAACAATGTGGAATTGAGAAAGAGGACACTCAATTGATTCTTTCAATCCTTGCCAAGCTTGGTCCTGACTATTCAGTTTTTGTTTCTACCTTCTATGCTACGATGGATGCACTTGGGAAAGCTTTCACAATGCCTTCACTTGATGAGTTTGCAGCATCACTCACAAGGGAGCAAGCTAAGTTAGTACACATGGGCAAATTGAAGTCTCCTAGACCTCAAGCACTTCTTGCTATTCAAGGTTCTAAGGATCAAAAGACTTCAACTAGCAAAGTCAAGAAACAGAAAAATAAGGATTTCAAGAACAATGAGCAAGCAAAAGAGTCAACCAAATCACCTAAGTCCTCATCCTCTCCTAAGGAGGAATCATCTAAGAAGGAGAGACCAAAGTGTGCATATTGCAAGAAACTAGGACATGATGAGCATAAGTGTTATGAGAAGAAAATTGATGAGTTGACTCGCATTATTTAAAAGCACAACATCCAAATGCCATCATCATCACTAGTTTATCCTCTTCTTCGACACCATCATCATCTACACATACAGGGATAGCAGGCATTGCAAATAGGACAGATAAAGGAAAAGGACATGTACTCTTTGCTTCGACAAGTCTTCAGTTAGAGAGATGGCTTCTTGATTCTGGAGCTTCTCATCATATGGCATCTTCACAGGGGATGTTCTCTTCATTTGAGCCATGCACTTTGACACCTATCTTGATGGGTAACAATACATACATGCATGCATCTGGAAAAGGGACAATTGATGTTGGAGAGAATACATTCAACAATGTGTTGTGTGTACCTTCCTTGACATCCAATTTCCTTTCCATCTACCAGATTACTCATTGTGGTGCAGGCAAGACAATTGAGTTCACTCCTAATTCTGTGATCATATGAGACTTGGAGAGCAGAGATATAATTGCAGTTGGGATGGCTGATCATGCATCTCGCTTGTATACCTTCTCCCATTTTATTTCTGATGATGTTGATCCATTGATTGGCATTCACACTCATACATCAAGTGTGAATCATGTTTCTAAGGAGAAGTTTGGTCACTTGAACCTTGGTGTTCTTTCACCCTCTTTGGTTCATGAGACTAGTGTTGAGCTTCCATCACCTCATCCTCTTGCTTCTTCAGAGATTGACATCGACATGGTTTCATCTACTTTAGTTGAGCAGGATCATACAAGTCTTTCAGACACAGCTTTGTGGGATACTTTCTTGGCAGGTATATCAGACTTGTTTTGTTAGTCTCATATTGCAGATTTGGAGGACACACTTGAGGGGATATCTCTCCTCTTTGATGACAGTTACAACACAACTATTATCTCATCTACTTCGTCTTTGGAGGTTGTTCTTCATCAGTCTACATAGGATTTTGGATTGGACACACATCATTGCATTGTGACATTATTTGATTCTGACATGTGGACACTTAAGCAGTTTTCAGAGACAACATCCTTCATGAGACTTTATCCCTCATTCCTTGAGATGGAGTTCCTTCGACATCAGCCTTTGGACTTGTTTCTTCCTAAGGGGAGAAATGTTGTTTACAGGTACATGACCCTTTCCATCGTTCATCTTCAGGCATTCATCATCGGCACAAGAGCTACTTCATTAAGGGGGGGACTTATAGTATCACACTTGCTCTCCTATGGGGGGTATTTGATTGTACATCTGTGATAGAAGTTGTCCTTGGGGGGTCATGTTGAGTCCTCCTACTATCACTTCTTTCACTTTCATTTTTCCATGCATTCTCACTTTTGGAGAGGAGTTTTGTCCCATGAGGTTTTCTCCTTTTCTCCACTTGAGATTTGTTGTACATGGGTACCTAACATGGCCTGGTAGCCAAGACCCATCCATCATTGCATCTTGCTTTAGTCAACTACTCCCTAAGTTGCACTTAAGGGGGGGTGTTGGTGTGAATAGGGTTATCACCTAACCGGTTTTCCCTAGTGTGGATAATTCATCTTATTTAACTATTTATTAGTTAAATAATATTCACACATCACACATTAATCACACATATTAAGTTGACTTAGTGAGTCTTCTAGATGTCTAGTTGTGTGTTGAGTTGTTGATAGTTGGAGTGAGTTGTCTTATCCTCCACATGTGCAATTAGTTATCATCCTCTAATTAGCACATGTTGTAGGAATATCTCCACTTTCCACTCCATCTTTCTAGCTCTCACCTTGCCTTTATAAGCAAGGCATATCATGTACATTGTAACAATCTAACAATCTTTTGCATTCGTTGATAGAATAGCATCATTCTTTCATTTGATCTCTCTTGTGCTTTCATGAAGTCCTAGAACTTGGGTGGCTCCAATCATAGCCAACTCTAACAAAACGAGCATTAAACAACATCAAATGCAATAAGAAATCAGTCCAATAGGGTCGGCCCCAGGGTGACCCAGGTGTTTTTTAGGATCTCCCCTGGGCGATTCTGCTACTTTTTAGGATCTCCCCCAAGCGACCTTGCCTGTCAAAAGGGGTGACCCTAGGAGCAAATCCCTCAAGCAAAAATCACTCTAAAAACCTCACTTTTTGACCGATTTCAGAAAATGAAAGATCAATCTTGCTCTAAACAATGAGACAAACACAATGCAACAGAGAAAATCACCAAAAACAGACAATTTTAAGAGATTTTTCACAAAATTCAAGCTAGGGTTTAGAGAAGATTTTTTCATTGATTGCATACCCGGTTCTTTGCGGTTGAAGAAGAGGCGGCCATCTCTGTGATCTCCCCGACGATACCTCTTTATCGATTGCTCACATGAACGATTCCGTCGTCGTTTTGCTTCGACCTCACAATTTGGCTTGCTTTGTTTGCCCTTAGCTTAGTTCATTTATGCATTTTAGATTAGTTCTTTGCTTTTATGTATCTGTTTCGTGCATTATTTTGTGTGCTCTCATCCCTACAGGTCCAAACCGACAAAGGCAAGCAACTAGTTGAACTCAAGCAATCTATGGTAAGATTCGTCATTTCAGTTTCCATGATGTATTTTGATATATTTAAATGTCAGATTAACACTAGTTATTGCAAGTACAAATTGCAGGAAAATCAACAACAGGTAAGGCCTAGTTCAGGGATGGTACCTACCTTTCATGTAGACTACCGTCCCTGAGGGGGCAAATATGTAAGCACAAAAATCATGCACTGCCTCCACGAGGACCCCTATGATGATTCAAATCCTTGTCACGTACATGTAAGCATGAAATAATGTCCTTTAAGCAACATGCCTCTTGATGACGTGTCCTCTTTTCTTGTCTTGTGTTGTTTCTTCCTTGTCGATTTCCCTCTCTCCCTATTTGCGACGCTTTTCGACACTTATTGCAATACTTGTCGACTTACATTTTCTAGCTTTTGACCTTGTTCCTAAGCCTTGTGAGTGTCTTGTAGGTGAGTTTTCACCTCTCCCCTTTCTTTTTCCTCTAGTGCACCTCCTAGAAGCCTTCTAGAGGTCTCCTTATCCATCTTCCGCTTTCAGTTTTCAGTTTCGTCAAACCAATCCAAATCTCCCCCTATTATTTCTAGATCTCCCCCAGGAGATCCTGCTGACGTAAGTGGAGATTTGGATTCTTCCACATGACTGACCTGTTTCTTGATGTAGAACATTTCCTTTTCCTCTCTTCTACCATCTCCCAGCTTGTTTTTCTGCATCTGACCTTGTCCAGCCTGGATCTCCCCCGAGTGACCCATGGTTGCCCAGGGGCAACCCTACTGGAAAAAGGGGCGACCCTGCCATTTTTGAAGCCACGAAAAAACTCAAGTTTCTCTCTGATTTTTGCTCTGTTTTTGCCTATTTTTCTATTTGTTTGCATGGTTTTTGATCCCTGATATAGAGTTAACTATTTCATGCACCCACACATGCATAATTAGCTCTATTTGATCTCAAATTAACTCTTCAATCAATCTCATGCATTCCCTCACCTCCATTTTCTCTCCAGTGATAAGCTATTTTTACTTCATCACTCTCCAACCAGCTGAGTTCACTGGGTAATCAACCTTGTTAACTCCCCAATCTATTCTTATTAACTCATCAATCAAATGAGTTAACTCTTCAATCAATCCCTTCTAAACCTATAAATACCCCCTCCCTTAAGTACACAGGGAGGCAAATTCATTATGCACACAGCTCTTGCCAAATTTTGCTCTCCAACTTAGCATTCAAATGCTCTTACAGGACGAAGGTTCCTTTTGCTTTATTTGTTCAACCAAGTAGCGTCACGCTGCTTCATTCTATGCCATTGTGCTCAATCCAAGCTCTCATCGAGCTCATCCAAGCTTCATCAAAGCTTCTTTCTACTTCTTTGAGTCGTTTTGTTGTCAAGAGGATCCCCTATTGTCACAAAAAGATTCGAGGTTGCCTATTACAAGGATTGTTGAGGGTAGTGGAGTCAACAAATCTTCATTTCTCTCAGGTTCCTTCATTATTTTCATTCAAGTTCATAGTAATTAGAGAATCAAATTTGCTCTTGGGAACAGTAAAACATTGCTTTTTCCTTGATAGTTAGATCTTGCATGTTAGATTAAATGCTTTCATATTTCTAGATCTAGATTGTTAGAAGAAGCATTTTCCCTTTTCTTAGACTAGATTGCATTCAAAACATCAAAAACACAAAAAAACATAGGTTAACATTGCATTGAAAAAGTCATATAGGATTGCACACATATTTCCTTTTCATAGATTAGAAGCACTTTTATTTCCAAAATACTCTAAAAATACCAAAAAGAACGTTTTGTATATCATTTAGTTTGCATGCATATAGAAACATTAGAATAGATAAAATTGCAAACCCTCTATCCCATCACGAGGTAATCACGGTTCAAATGATTCCAAACAAACCCTTGATTTCATCACAAGGTAAAAAAAGTCAAACCCTAGGTCGACAAAACCCTAGGCAAAACCCCTAGATCTAGTTGAGGTTAGTAATCATTCATATACCTCCATCCTAATTCACGAATGTGCTTATGAGTGAGAGGAGAGTGGGTGAGGGCTATTCGTGATGAGATATGATAGATCCATCCAAGACCTCAACAAGAAATACTTGTCTTACCACAAGGAGACCCATTTGTCCTCTTGGTGTTAGAAGAAACTAGACAACACCAGATACAACAAGAACTCTTACAACGCCTACAAAGATAAGAGGACATGAACAAAAATAGTCATTTACCCACACAGAGGTGGAATCTTAGGAACCCAAACAGAAGAAGAGAAACTAGTGACCCTTTGGGTCATAGGGTTATCTCAACTACAACAACAATTGAACGAAACATACAACAAAGCACACAACAACAAAGGCTGCAGTACTTGCCGACTCCTCTCCGCGAAGTCCAACTCTCCAACGAGCCAAACCCTCGCCGTGTCTCGCCTCCTCTCGACTGGCTATTTCCACGTGAGCGAGAGTGACGTGGCGGATTGTCCCGTGGCAGAGGGAAAGGGTCCGTGTGAGTGCCGAAATCTAATCCGACAGCCCCAGGCAACCGGAGTCATGATTTTAAGCGTACAGAAACCAGTGGAAATTTGAATGTGTTCCTATCAGCATCCCAATAGGTTAAAATATCACAGCAGATGCGTGCAACTAGATGTACAACTGGTACATGTCAAATCCTAGCCAAGCCTGCCCTCTTTAGGACAACGAATCATACATCTCTGAAAGCCACAATTGCTTGCAATTGGCATTCCAACGGATCCTCACATCCTGTCAATTAGAAAAGAGCTTTAGATTAGATCTCGTCAACTCAGAAAATCCCTAAAAATCATATAAACTTGTGAAAATTTCATAAAAAAACATATAAACCTTCAAAATTGTAATAAATAGACAAATTCAATGTTCAAATTAGATCGAAACAGAGTGAAGTAAATGTCAAAAAACATCAAATTTAAGTTAAAAATGATCTATTAGGGTCGCCCCTTTCATCAGACTAGATCTCCCCTAGGTGTCCCAGATATTCAACAGGATCTCCCCCAGGTGACCCTGTTGCACAAGCAGATCTCCACCAAGTGTCTCTATTTGCCTACCCATCAAGCTAAAAAATGCTCTAAAAACCTCAAAACTCAGTTAATTTCAACAAACAAAAAACCAAAGCTACTTTAAATGATGAAACATACACAATACAACAGGAAAAGTTGACAAAAACTAACAAATTCAAGAGATTTTTCACAAAATAGAAGCTAGGGTTTAGAGAAAGGTTTTTCGCTGTTTGGGTACTTGATTCTCAGCAACAGAAGAAGAGGCGGCCATCTTTGCAATATCCTCTGCAATATCTACCTAATGACTACTTAGATGATCGATTTCGTCATCATTTCACTCAAATCTCACTAATTTCTTCACTCTTTGTTTCTCTTAGCTTAGTTTGCATTATGCATTTTTAGATTAGTGCTTGCTTTTATGCATCTCTCGTGTGTTCGTTTTGCGTGCATTCATTCCTATAGGTCTATCTGACAAAGTCAAACAACTAGTCAAACTCACACGATCTATGGTATGTTTGTCATTTTAGTTTTCATTACTTATTTTGATATATTCAAATGGTAGACTAATACTAGTTATTGCAGGTACAATTGCAAAAAAATTGACAACAGGTAAGGCCTAGTTTGGGAACGTTACCTACCTTTCATGTAGACTATTGTCCCCGAGGGGGCAAATAAAATCACGCACAACCTCTACGAGGACCCCGATGATGACTCACAATCCTTGTCACATACATGTAAGCATGAAATAATGTCCTTTGAGCAACAATTCTCTTGGTAGCATGTAGTTTCTTCTTCCTTGTGGTGTTTCCCCTTTGTCATTCTACCTCTTTCCCCGCTTTTGACACTTTTTCGACACTTGTCAATTTGCATTTCTTGTGCTTGCGACTTCATCCATAAGCCTTGTATTTGTCCATTTGTTGTGTTTTCACCTTTCCCCAGTGTTTTTCATCCATTCCCACCCCTAGGAGTCCTCTAGAGGACCTCCTAAGCTATCTCCAACTTTTGGTTTTTAGTTTTACTCAACCAGTACAAATCTCCCCCTATTGTTTCCAGATCTCTCCCGGGAGATCCTACATTTGCAAGTGGAGATTTGGTTTTTGACCCCTGTTTGACCTATTTCCGAAGACGGATCCCCTTCTTTTCTCCTCCTCTTTCATCTCCCATCCTGCATCATCACCTAGGACCCCTCCTCTGAGGGTCGCCCCCGGGTGACCCTGACCAGTGAAAGGGGCGACCAGGTGGTGACCCTTCCATCTTTTTCAACTACGAATTAACTCGAGTTTTTGACTAAAAATAGCTCTATTTTCACCCATTTTTCTTCGTAATTGCATGGAATTTTGTCCCAAAGATAGAGTTAACTATTTCATGCACCCACCCATGCATATTTAGCTTATTTTTATCTTTAATTCTCTCCCCATGCATTCTCTTTCTTCACTTCTTCTTGAGTGATAAGTTATAATTGGTTAGATCACTAGCCCAAATCACTCTTGTGTTTTCTAAGTTAACTCTTCTTCTTCACCTCTCATCCCTTCTTCAAACCTATAAATACCTCCCTCCCTCAAGCACAAAGGGAGGTAGTTTCATCTGTGCACATAGTTCTTGCAGGTTCTTGCTCTCCAAATCAAGCATCCATATGCTCACATATGACATTAGAGACTTTTTCTTTTATTTGTTGTCTCATCTAGCTTTGCTAAAAACTCATTTTGCGTTGATACACTGCTCACATCACAAGCCACAGTGCTCATCAAGCTCTCATTGAGCTCATTTCAAAGCTTTCAAAAGCTTCTTTTGCTTCTCTTTTCTTATTGTTGCCAAGAGGATCACCCTGCTGCTGCAAGTGGATTAGAGGTTGCCATACAAGGATTTCGAGGGTAGTGGAGGCTCACGCGTCTCTTTATTCCAGGTTCCTTCATGCTTTTTATTTCATATTAATTAGATAATCAAACTTTGCTCTTGGGAATAGTAAATGCATGTTGCTTTTTCCTTGATAGGCTAAGTAGATTTGTATTGTTAAAGTAGTTTCCCTTTTAAAAGCAATTTCCCTTTCCTAAAGTAAATCGTTCCACTTATTCAGAAAGTCAAACCAAAAACATAGATACAATTACATTAGGTAATCTCATACTAGTTTGCATACATTTTCTAATTCCTAGAATAGAAAAAAGCACAGAAAAACTGTTTAGCACTCATACAGGCTTTGCATGCATACAAAAATAGAAAAGAACAAAAACATTAGCAACGTAGAAGGTTTACAAACCCTTGGTCCCAACACAAGGTCAAATTTAATCAACGTTAGTCAAAACCCTTGGTTTCAACACAAGGTCAACACAAAGTCAACAAAGTCAAACTTTAGGTCACATAAACCCTAAGTCGAAACCCTAGGTCAAGTCAATGTTAGCTTTAACCATCTTTCGCTTGTTTAAGCTCATGAATGTGCCCTAGACTTAGAGGTGAGTGTGTGAGGGCAATCCTCGACGAGATAGAGGAGATCCACCCTAGACAACAACAAGATCAACAAGCAATTCAACAACAACAATAAAGATTTAGAGAACTTCAAATACAAGCAATCATCCAACACTACGAACAATAATGTCAACTTGAATAAAACATCAACGAAAGCAACAGTCAACCCACATAGCGTTGAAACATTAGAAACCCAAACAAAAGAATGATGACTAGTGACCCTTCGAGTTATATAGTTATTTTTATAACAACGGTCACAGAACATCGCATCCAAATAAACACACAACAAAGGCCCCAGGATTGGCCGACCACTCTCCGCCAAGTTCAGCTCTCAAACAAGTTAGACCGCCCCCGTGTCTCGCCTCCTCTCAACTGACTACTTCCACGAGACAAAGAGTGACGTGGAGGTTCGCCCCATGGCAAGTAGAGAGGGTCTATGTATGTGCCAAAGCTGACTCGACCGCCCAAGGCCATTGAATCGTGTTTTTGAGTGTACAATTCCATTAAAAAAATTTGAACAAGACAAAAATGCTTGTGAGGTCTTTATCTTGAACCACATACGAATAAAATTTACAAGAACAACAACAATCACATTATCCTTATTACTCCACACAAAACACAAAGAACATTTTTTTGAAAAAAACACCTACTCATCATTGAAAAACTACAAAGAAAAATCCCTGTTTTATTGAGCAAAAGGAAAGTGAGACATGAACTTAATACCGCCTACAAGCTATTTCAAAAGGTCTCTTGCCAACTCCATAATGTATCAGGGTTAAACATAAAGGCATGAACAACCCTTTTTTAAATGATTGAATGAATGAATTTTAATGACGTCCACGAGGCCAATCAGCCTAAGGAGCCAAAAAAAAAAAAATTGGACCACTTCTCGAAAAATTTGGACCATTTCCACTTTTAAAGGAAGGTCGCTGTGTCGTGTTCGTTTTATATAGAAAAATATACGATTTTGAACCCTCTAAACTTCTTTGTATTAAGAAAATAAATTTGACCACCTCTACTATAAAACTAATTGTATTTGTAAAAGACCATTTTAATATTTTAAGGCACCATCAATATCTGGTTCTCTGAGAAGGGAGTAGTTACCTACGTAGGAAACCATCCCATTGTCAATTGACATTTGTAAATTGGGTTGAATTGATGTGCACAATATTCTAACATTCAAATACTACTATTCCGTTTGAAGGCTTTGCTGATAACAATGCCTTTACCTTGCTGGAGAGGTATTCTTTAACTAGTCTTGTTTTTAATGATGGGTCATCCACAATGGTACTTCCAGACCTTGTCACATCATTACGAAACTGACATGTGAGAGGTTGGCGTACCGGTGTGAGAAAGGGCGAGATGCAATGAATGCATTCTATGCTTCAGGAGTGATGATCAAAATAGGCAAAAGGTTTTGGGTTGATTCAGTGAACAGGCGTAAAGATCTGAGGAGAACTTGGGTGCCTTTTGATGGGATTTGTTACAGGACAAGAAAACGATGCAAATAAAATGAGAAAGCTTGAGAAAGAGGTAAAGAAATGCAGTGTTTTTACATGCAGATATTAAGGAGGACTACCATAAATTGCAATATAAGAACATAGTCTTTTTTATAGCTGCATTTTGGCTCTTTGATATGGATTATCATCTTAAAGCTTATGATGATATTTATTTGTGAACAGACAGTCTTTCAACATTCTTGGCAAAAAAATGCTCTTCCTCTTTGACGCATCTAGGCACAAAGTCGGATGAACTGGGTTTGGTAACATCCCTCCTTCCTCCTTGTGCTCTGATAAAGATTTTAAATTACTTATGTTGGGCAACATGGGTATTCTATGCATCATGATCTGCATCATATATTTTGTATGTGTGTCTTCAACAAACACAAAAAAGAGAAAAATGCCTTAAAAAATTCGGATTGCCACTCATTAAGTTTTTGCAGAGACCACGCCACATAGAGGAAATCAAGCAAAAAACTTCACACGCCTCTACAAAAATAACTTCACTTTGATACCACTTGTTAGAGTCATTGTATGGGAGTTAAACAATAAAAACAACGGCAATCCCTCTTTATTCATTCAATCATTAAATCATACAATCAATGTACCTATGAAGTACAAGGTGTGCAACAACCCTCTCAACATCCAAGTAATCGTTTGGGAGTAGTTAAATATAATCAATGAGACATAAAACATAGGGAATGAATATAAACTCAGTGTCATAAATGATCATAGCTAACAATAATGTTATTTGTGATTTGTATTTTGGGTACAAAATCTACTTGCATCTGAGAAATTAGGTTTGCTAAGAGAGGATTGATTCTTGACCTTGAAGGTCAAGGGTAGAATGAACAACCTTCAACTACACATCAAATATACAGATCCTAGGCACAACAGGAACTGCAACTTACTCGCACAGACAAGCTTCAATTCATTGGTTTTGCCAACATCGATACAATGCGAAAAGTATTTTCCACAATTGTCTTTAGTTCAAATTGTATCATATAATGATTGGCCTCCACAGTCTTCCTCGAAAAAACACTACCAAAAAATCAAAGAAATCAAATTCCCTATTCTCACCGTCCTACACTAGACATCTTTCTCTGCTTTTCCTCTAGACTATCTTTTTCTCTTTCTAAACCCCCCCTCCCTATGTTGAAAGAATTTATTTATCAAGAACCTATAAGTGGTGGCAAATGGAGTTTAGATTACTTGAGTGTGACCGAGGTTCACATTACAAGATTAGAAAAGAAATAACTAAAAGCAATTGTAAACCCAGTGGTTTGTCATCCTTCTTTTGATTAGTTTGCACTTCTTAACATCTTCGGTTATTACATAGCACTTCATTTTTTTCCATGTCATTGATCTAAGTCATACAACATCTTAAGGACTACTTTAGTTTTTTAAGCTTTGGGTTAGAAAACCATTGCAACTTTGCAAAATATTGCTCATGACTATTGATTGCTCAATATAAATGGTCTATGGTTAGAATGAGGCCTTTGTGATACATGCAATGAAATTTACTAATTCTCAAAGTCGCAAATCTGAATGTGGATGCTACAAATCGTACAAATTATTTGAGTGAAGTTGACAACTCACTTCATGATACTCGGTCTTGAATCATTTGCTTGGATTTCCAAGTTAGCAGCACGTAGGGAGTCAGGTAATTATCCTATGAAGTTTGAAGGGTGTGAACAAGAGATTGCATAAATATGAGTTAGGTTGGGTAAACGCAAATTTGGCTGCAAAAAAGATTCCCTTTGAATTGAAATACAAGCTTGCAACAAGTTGACCGACAAGGCGTTATCCTCTGTACTTTAGAAGATTCAAATTAAAGATTGCATAAATGTGAATTCAGTTACAAAAAGGTACAAATTTTCTCATGGAAGGTATGCAATTCCCTTCAAATACAATAAATTCATCTTCTACAAAAGAATTGTAGAACAGATGGAAAACTTAAAACATGAAAGAAAGAAATGTCAATCAACTCATAGAGTTGCCAAACCCAAATTTAGCATTTCTTGGTTCTGCAGTTATGCCCTACATCAAACTCAACTAGAAATTTGATTGTGAGCATGTTGCTCACAATTTAAAGTGGGAAAGAGATAAGCATAAATAACTAATTCACCCAAGTTGTACTTCTAAAATCCATAAATCTTCTTCAAGCCCTTTCGCATTTGGATGGACCAAGGTCTTTTTAATTTTGTTACTTCCTTTTCTTACCAAATCACTCATCTAATATTTCTTCAACCTTTTCTTTTCTCTTTTAAGAACTTGAATTCTTCATCCCACAAGTTGTTCCTTATTCATTTCAACTTTATAATTTTTGTGGTATAAATGAAAGTTTGAGACTATAAATGGGCAAAATGTATAATGGTAACCCTTCTAGCAACTGTAACTCATGTCTAAAAACTTTCTCAAGATCTTGCAGAGGCTATTTTTCTTGTACTTTAACTTGTTATAACTTATAAGTTCTTTTGGGGAACCTATCCATAGATTAACCAACGCTAATTCTCCTCCAGCGAATAAATTCTCTCCTCGATTCATTTTTCTTCTCTTTATATTCCTCACTACTCTCCTACATTCTTTTCTTCACCTCCTTATGCAATTTTGCATGTATTATGTAAATATCGTTGCATCCACACTCTCCCTTATTTTGTGGGCACACTCATCAAGTTATCCTTTCAGTGACATTCCAATTACAATTTGGAATGGTTTTTTTCCCACATATTTGTTTACCAAATTGTTATAGGAAAATTTTACTTGAGCCAATACCATATCCCATTGTCTTAGCTCACTTCAAGAAAACATCTCAGCATATTTCCTAAAATATTGTTTACTACATTTGTTTCTGTGTCTTTGTGGATGGTATATGGAAGTTTGAACTATATTACATTTTGTGCTCAATTTCTTCCAAAGGGTTCTCCAAAATGTCCTTTAAATATAGGTCCAAGGTTGGGATCTTTGTAAATCATACAATCTAACAAGTTCCTTGACAAACAAATCCACCACATGGGGTAGCATCATTAATCTTCTTATAGGGTTTCAAATGTGTCATCTTCAAATATCTATCAACAAACACAAAGATAGAATCACTACCACGTTGTGTCTTGGGAAATCAAAGAACAAAATTCATGGTCAATTCTTCGCATGGCTTCGCTGCCAACGGCTTATAAAGTCTGGTAATCTAACTCTTCATTTTGCTAATTGGTACATTGCATCTGTCCACATATCCCTTGACAACTCATTTCATTCCAGAAGAAATATGTTTTCTTTAAAAAATGAATGAGTTTTATCACATCTGAAGTGGCCACTCAATCTGCCAATGTGCAACTCCTCAATAAAATTCTTCCTTGTTGATCCTCCGGGAATGCATAACTATTGATTCTTAAATAGACATCCTTCTTGGATGAAATAATCTACGTATGGGCTTCTATCACCAATCCACGATTCTTTGCAAACTTTCGAATCTTTTGTGAAATATTCGTCATCTTCATACAACTCTTGTGTGCTTTCTAATCCAATCATCTCCATTGACATAGTAGTCAATAATGCCACTAATACTCGAAGCAAATGCTACCTTAATGGGCCTTTCAAATCTATTCTTGAGGACAAATGAATAGCTCTGCAATACCCATTTCATATTCCTTTAATACAATTTTATCTAGCTGTTTATAAACTTCAATGCTTGATGGTGTGTGAACAAAAATAATTCCTTGGGAAAAAACTCAAAAAAGTAATGCCTCCACTTCTTTCATGCTTGAATTGAACATAAAATTCTTGATCGTCTACTAAATATCTTTGTTTGGATTCATTCAACTTCTCACTAAAGTATGAAATCAGTATTTCTTCTTGGCTTGACACTACCTCAATTGCAATTCGTCTTCCTTCTTGTCTTGACAACATCCCACTTGCTTGTAATTGGTCTTCTTGTGTTAACCATTGCCCCACTTGCTTGCAATTCGTCTTCCTGGGGTGACACTACCTTAGACATTCAACTTGCATCACAATCCGTTTGAAATACTTTATTACAATTAGGAAAGGTTAACACATTTTTTTGTAACCTTCCACTTTCAAAAGTTCAAAACTTTTGTCAACTGCTAATGTCCATTTGAAGGCATTTCTTCATACATTCATTCAAAGATGCACACACTCCACTAAACTATGATATTCTTTGAATCCATCTTCAATCCTTATTGGAAAATTACAAATCTCAGATAAAAAATATCTCCCTCCATGAGTGTGCACTTCAAATTAATCAGAATTTCTTATTGCTTGAATTGCTCCAATACTTGTTTCAAGTGCATTAAATGTTCCTCTTTTCTCTTGCTAATTGTTTTTGGAGACTTAGACATAGGTATTAAGATAATATCTAGTTTATTAATGGTCAATCTAGTTGTTTCCTATTAGATAGGTTTTGTTTAGCTGTTTCCTATTAGATAGGCTTTGTTTCTGCTTTCTTAGCTATAGCTTTTTACAAGCTATCAATCTTTTATTAGCATGTAACTTCTCTTTAAATAGAGCATTCGCTCTTCATTGTCATATATCTCATTCAATATAATATATTGCATATATTCTGATAACATGGTATCAGAGCCCAGGCAAGCGATTTTTTGGCGCCCTGATTAAATCCGTACGGTATTTCGAAGGTTTCTTTCTCCCGTTTGTGTTTGGTTCTGCCTTGTTTTTTAGTCAATGTTGAAGAAAACCCTATCAGGAGGTCGATTTTTCTGAAGGGTCGTGTTTTTCTAAAGGGTTGGCTCTTTCAACCTTCATTCGTGGCTTCTCTTAGTCTCGATTTCTGCCCTTTGCATGGCTTCTTGCCCTTTTCGCGTCTTGGTGGGTCGACCTGTGAGAATTCTGGGTCGCGTTTCTATGGGTGCCGTTTTTCATCATGAAGATTTGAGTTGTTGTTAGCGATTTTCTTTGTGTCAAACCCGTGGTTTTTTTCCTCACGTCTCTTGGAGGCATCATTGGACGTTTTGAAGTCGCGATTTCTTTCATCTGAGATTGTGTCCCCTAGATCTGTTACGGTTCGCGATTTCTTTTCCCATGACTTTTCGTAGCTTGCAGTTTCTGTTTGACGGGTTCATTACCGATTTCTGAGTTCGTGGGTATGCAGACTTATGGTGGTTTCAGTCGCGATTTTCTATTGACATTCATGAACCTTTTTCTTGGACGGTAGCCTATAGTTCTTTGTCTTTTGTCGAAGATTGTTTTGGCAGGCTTTGTGTCTCCTATTATGATCGATGGAAGTTCCTTATGATCTTTTTTTAAGACTTTGTGATCAATGTTTGAGGTCACAATCTGAAGGCATCGTGGTTGTTTTCCAAGTATTTTTAAGCCGGCAATTAAGTCACTACTCACAACGAATCATTCAACGGCCTTCTTACCTTTCGGTCGCTGTTTGTTTTTTGATTCTTGTTTGTATCTGCCTTGGTCGGTGTTTTATCTGCAGATCGCTCTTATTTTCGGAGTTAGTGAGCGCTGATCCAGGAAGCAATACTTTCTTCAAAATGAGCTGTTATGGAAATATTGTTTCACAGGTTTTTTTGGGTCGACAGAAATTTGTGGGTCCTCTATGGTGGCCCCCAATACTAGGTGTGATTGGCGGCAGATTCTGGCTTTAGTCTTTGAATCTCACGATCTGCAGTGCCTTTTCCAGTTTCTTATTGTCATTTTGTGGTAATCACTTATAAAGAGGCTTTATAAAAAAAAAATCAAATTTTCATGATAGATGCTATCTTTGTTCTGGTTGCTATCCTTGGAATTTGTGTTGTGCTGTGCCTCGAGATTTGCGCCTAGCAAACATGCAAACCTATTTTCCATCTTGCCTCAAAGTTCATGTTCGGATGTTCTGTACGTCTATACTTTTCGTACTCTCGAGATACACGGATTAATCTCGAGATATGTGCCTCGGTATCTGTGTTTCAGACTTATTCCGTGTTTTCGGAATCTGTGCGTCGTAACCCGTGCAAGGGTTTTGTTCGGCTTTGGTGCCGTCTATTTGCTTCGATATTCATGCCAGAAACTTATAATCCGTCTTTTCGTGCCTCGAAAAATGTGAAGTATGGCATCTTTTTGGACAGCAGTCAGAAGTTCAACTGCAGCAAACTTTTAATCATCAGTGTTCTCTGCAAGATCTCATCAGAGTTTGGGTTCTTGTTCCGTAGCCTTGTGAATGGGGTTTTGTTTTTTGCTTTCGGCGGCTTCCTTGTTTGGCAAATGTTTTGCCTAGTCGCTGTTTCTGGAGTGTTTTCTACCTTTTCGCCATGGTTCGCAGCTTTGAGGGCTTCCTTGATTTGTGCTTACAGCGCTTAGCCCCTTCTCGTCATCAGCGGGACTAGCGGTCAGCATTTGTGTTTGGCAGGCCGCCATTCTGCTTCTTTGGATCCCTTGGGATTTGTGTTTCGACACCCGTTTTCCGTTTTCTGATCATGCCATCCATTTGTCTTGGAAGACAGTCTGTTTTGGGAGGGCATCTTGGGATAGTTAGGAAATTGACCATTAAGTGGGGGTATTAAGATAATATCTAGTTTATTAATGGTCAATCTAGTTGTTTCCTATTAGATAGGTTTTGTTTAGTTGTTTCCTATTAGATAGGCTTTGTTTCTGCTTTCTTAGCTGTAGCTTTTTACAAGCTGTCAGTCTTTTATTAGCATGTAACTTCTCTTTAAATAGAGCATTCGCTCTTCATTGTAATATATCTCATTCAATATAATATATTGCATATATTTTGATAACAATAGGGCCATTCTCTGAGCATGTAACACATGCATTTTGGCCAATTTTATCATGTCCACATGATCATGAAGAACTTGGTCCAGCAGTTTCTCGGTGATATTTGAACCTGAATCTTCATCATGGCAATTGCTCCACCTTACCACTCAGTCACATCTGCCCGAATCTCTTTTTCATTAAAATTAAATCTTGAAAAAATTGTAACTGAGATTGATGATCTTAAATTTCCGTCAAATGTGTATTCAGAAGAATGGAATCTTATTCACTACTTTCAAGATGAGGGATGTAAATTATCAAACAAAGACATTCAGAACCCTTGTAACAGCATGCCTGGCTTCACTCTTCTCCACAACTAAATGTTCATTCAGTGTAGGTGGGAAATTATGTTCCACGTCACATAATTGTGTTACGCTTTGGATTGAACTCCACTTTGTCCTGGTTAGCATTTAACTTTATACAGATTTAGCATTTTCCTTTTCCTGGCTTATGAAATGTATACAATCTTTTTGAACTTTGGCTTCTGTATTATCGTCCAATCATTCAGATGATAATATGTTAGTCTGCAATAATAAGCTGCCAAAGTAGAAACCTAGTGCCTTCCTACCAAGAGAAGATAGCCAATGCAATTCTTATACATCATAAAGATGGCCAACAATTTGTGGCATGGCTAACATTACAAAGGATGGAGGAAATATTCAGCAACTTCAGATTGTGTTGAAATTTTCAATTGGAAAAATAACAGCACCAAAAGTAAAGCCCTAGACTTAAACACCAATGGGTAGCCCAACACAGTTACTCATTTTTGAACCAAGGTATGGTACCAGATATGAGGGATACCTTATAGACATTTCATTTTGATTTCTAATTCAAATGCTGCAATGAATGATTAACCACTGGAAAAACGATTGGCTATTAAGGCACCAACACCCATGCTTGTCTCTAAGATATCAAATTTTCACTGTAGCATTATCTGCAACGTGTGAGGTAACATTTCAATTGGATCTGATCAAAGGTTGCTTTCAAGGAGATTTTAAAAAACAGATCTTCCCTTCATATGATCGAGAAAGGTAAATGTGGCTGCAAATTAAAGTGGAGTTTATTCTTATTTGCTAATGCTTTAGGAGGCTAGGTATCTCAATGCCTCAGTTGCTGCCCCCATGGCTAAAGAGGATGAGGAATTTGGGTTTCCAGTCTTATTTCCGTTTCTTTTACAATTCTATTTAACTTCTTTCAGCTGGTAACCAGGAATATTTGCTCAGGCTCCAGTCCAGTGTCAGCCCACCTTTCCTCAATGGGGCTTCAAGGCTAGCCTGCCAGGGATTAAACCCAAGAGCTCAATCCAGTGAGCGCCCAATCAGTCCAGCCCAACATACTCCATTCCTGCTACAATTAATATTGGTAGTACATTTCGTTTTGAAAGGATATGCAAGATATTGAATGCCTTCCAAGCTCTTCTCAAAAGCTTTGCGGTAAGCTTTGTATAAGTATTTCCACCAACATCCCATTTGTTATACTCTTATTCTAGTCTAATACTTGCATCTTTAGGACATATCCTGTTGAATTGGCTTAAGAAGAAAGAGAAAAGGTAAAATGAATCAGAATATATGGTTGGATATTTGGGAAGAAATGGCTAAAATAGAATAATCTTAGGAGAAAAACTTTAACTTGTAAATGCAGGGACTATTAAAAAAGAAATCCAAGCTTCTAGAAGCTTTCACCTTCTAAGTGGTGCAGCACATGGTGGAACTGAGTCTACAATGTATCCAAGGAATCTTTAACACACAACCCTTATGCAGCTTCTGGACTGCTGAATAAATGGGTCTAGGCATAGAACCTAGCAGCAGTGCATAGTGGATCTGAGTCCAGAATGTATCAAAGGAATTCTTTGCATATAACACTTCTGCAGCGTCTGCATTGCTGAATAAAGGGGTAGATGGTGGTAAACAAACACAAGTCTCTGAAGGCAAGCAGAAAAAAATCTTGTGTAAAAAAGATTTGATGGTCTCTAGAGTCTAAACTGCTCTCTTACAGTCCAAAATGACTTGTTTATGTAGTTTCTGAGGTTTAGCCTTGGTTCAATGCTAGACTTGCTAGTCAATCAATGTTTATATCCTTCCACAGTTCCACTTACCTTGATGTAGAGGCACAAAAAATGCCAGGGAAAGTTTGATGTGGTGCCTCAAACACAAGGCCATCTAGAAATGACTAGAAGGTTAAAAGTGAAGCTATAACAGATTTACTTACATCTCTGCACTCCCATCCTGTACAGACGTCAAATCTTAATTCACAACCTTTATACGATGAGCAACTTCTGAATGTAGATTGATATTCATCTAAGTTGCTAGTTTGGAACAAGATCAGGTATGGATTCACGGTTTGGTTCACCGGTATGGTGATTTGTTTTCCTTTGGGTTTGGTACGGCTGGGTACGGCTGTACTCTCTCTCTATATATAAAATAATCTTAAAAATATATTAAAAAATTAAATTAAATGTTAAATTCTTACTTACCGTACTTTTGAAATGTCATTTTCCCCAGCATTTAATAAAGCACTGTACAAGTTGAACTTTATTGGATTCATATGGGAAAACTTATTCATGGCATGTAAGCTTTTGCAGAAAAGGTATCACTACAAATCAAACAAGCCCGGCAGCAGATTCTACATAAAAGACATTGTTTATGGCTAATTGTAGTTTCTTCGAATAAGATACAATTCAACTTTCAACTGAAACACTGATGCTTTCGTTAATGACAAAGCATCGACGGCAAGATGGACCACCTTGATGTCTTTGCACCAAAGATTTGTACCTTGAGAATTTGTGTGAATCCACCTTTCCAAAACAATTATTTCTTCATCTAATACACAAGTTGAATATAATAAGCCAGATAAAGATGAGCCTTGACGCATAGCAGCAAAAATCTTTTGGGGAATAAATCAGCAAACCAAAAGATTAAGATTTTTTCAAAAAATAGGGATTTAATTGGGAAAAAACTGAATTTTCAAAAAACGTTGAAAAAAGAAGAGAAAAACCTGTTGTTTTTTAAATTTAAAGGCGTTTTAATAGCATAGAGATATAGAGAGCATAGTTGCCAGGAAACTCCATTTTGGGAACATTGTCCCCGTACCCGTCCCCGTACCCAAAATTTCTGGTGATTCATTTACATATAAAATAGCCGTCTCCTTATTCATTTACTCACGTACCCTAATTTGATTGGCATCCCCGTACCGGTACCGGTACCAGTACCTTGCGTCTCCTGGTAACTATGATAGAGAGCAAATAAAATTGAAAGTTTAGCCCATGGCTGGTGGAATATAGATTCTCTCATTTATGTTCATATCAGTGATTACTTTGCATTGTGCAATGCATACTGCACAATTCATAAATAATAACTAGATGCCAATAGTTTTCAAATTTTTAATTACAATCTACTTTGTACGAAGTCAACCTATAAACGTATGATAGAAATCTGATTTTTTACCTGGAACCTTATTTACCACATACCTCAAAACCCAGAAAAAATCAGGTCCAAACTAACAATGGTTTGAAAGTTATGGGGGAAACAATAATCTTGGTCCAAATTGTAGCTTTGATACCACTTGTTATGATATTTCTTGGAAATAAATGTAAAAATCAGTAAAACAATAGACCACTTCAAGAGGTTGATCTCCAATAAGCAGAAAATAATATGTGAATTCAGTATTAGAAAATATGATAGTTTGGGAAAGTCTCTCTCTTCCTTATTTATATGCATAACTATGTAGGGACACACCCCTTCATCCTAACTAAGTCATCTTAAGGACTAACTAAGACTAATAAATGAAACTATTAAGGTTAAGCATGCCACAAGTGCTTATCTTTATTATAACTAAGAATATAGCATATTAGGATCATAACATACAGTCTATATAACTTACCATTTTTAGTTATGTCATCAGTCTATTTTTTTAAGGTTAAAATGATTGTAATTTTTCACATAGGATATTGTTACTCGAAGCTGTGCCACACTAATAATTTCAAGACCACAGAAATTGATGGAAGGCATGCATTATGATAAATTACTTTGATTATGTGCAGGGACCTGCTTTAGAATACTGACGAAAGAGAGAATTTCTATACAATAGCTTAATTTAAGATGAGAGCCTTGCAGTAGAGGTGCCTGCTGCCATTAGTATTAATAAGCCGCTATCAGTATGAAATTATGCAGCCATGATTAAAAAAATGACAAATTAAATAGTATTTTAAGCATTCATTATACTGCGAACAAGAATGGGCAAAGAGTAATGGATTAACTCGTAAAAACAAATAAATAAATTAGATATTATATATAGGAAGGTATAAATCCTGACAATATATTTTCCAATGGATTATTCTCACTGTACCCACGTAAGTATGGAATCTGGACAGAGCAAGTCTACACCATGAAATGCACACTAGAACATTATGGAAACCTTACAAAGTAGGTCAGAGCCAAAATAGGAATAATAAAAATGATTATGCACTGGCAATATAACAGCCATATCTTCCACATGTTCCCTTTGTTGATCACATTCTTTATGCTTCTCGCATAACACCAATAACTGCTCTAGTTGCTTTGATCTTTATTTACTGCATGAATGGAAGGGACATAGAGAGATTTCCTGAACATTGGAGACCAAAATTGAAAATAAAATAAAAGAAAAAGTAATATCTTAATGCCCAGCTTCAAACTGCCAGAGATCTATAACATGTGTGTTCCAATTGCTGGTCATTGCAACCAAAAGCTATTGAGTCAGCTGATTGATTACATCTGTAAAGAGATGTGTGCGAATTTTCATGCACTATGGCCTTCATTGAGTTTTCAATTGCCTCCTGAAATCATTTAAGTATTACTGCAAGCTCCATATAAAATAATGAAATATGTTCCACTAAAAGAGGAAAACTTGTAGAACAAATATGTACAAATTTCTGTGGAAAGTATTGAAGCTATCCATACCTTCTGTTTTGTTTTTCTTTGCAGGTACCACTCTAATACACCTTGCTACACGAACAAAATCCCTGTTTACTTTGAAGTTAATTCAAGACCATCAAGTTATTTAACTTTCTAAGGCTTATATTAATCCAGACAAACATACGAGTAATTTTGCACAAGCATCACAGACCAGTAATTTCTCCCAGAACAACATGGAATAGTCCTGGTAAGGTCTACAATTGATTCAGTATTCTATGCTTTGATATTCAGGACAATTGTTAAACATGGAAAAGAAAAACAAACAAAGTCATCACTTGCATCTCCTTTTGATCTTGTTTGCAGATACGATAGATATATGTCAGATCTACTCCTGGCTATGACATTTGCAGAATTTTTTGTCTCCTGACTTAAAAGCATGCTCAGACTAAAA
This sequence comes from Cunninghamia lanceolata, assembly GCA_027924645.1. Lineage (NCBI taxonomy): Eukaryota > Viridiplantae > Streptophyta > Pinopsida > Cupressales > Cupressaceae > Cunninghamia > Cunninghamia lanceolata. Next base: position 10,160,990 of record BSBN01000209.1, read on the forward strand.
TCAACTTACCTCCAAGAAAGATCACCAGCAAGAAGAAGATCGCCTTCTCCATCTTCAAAAGCAATCACAAAACCTGGAATTGCATTAGAAAGAATGCAATTGTCTCGAGAAGGAATCATGTTGTCTCCCACAACATTGTTCTTAAACATGTCTGATATGGTAAGAGCAAAACTTTCATATCCATCCAGTTTCTGAAGACACACCTGTCCTCCAGTAGATCTGCCTTCCATCACCACAGGTATGGATGGAGGAACCTCATTTTCATCCAAGTCAACTGTGGGGCCACACAAGTTTGGAGATGAATGTGACAGCCCTGAAAGGTTTAAACCCATTTCTTGTGTGGCAACAAACATATTGTTAGCAGAAGTAAAATTTTCTGGTGCTAAGCTACTTGAAGGGGCTTTGCTATTCACTAGTAGTGACAAGTTCAGGTCCGAAATCAAGCTTGGGAAGTCCTTGGGAGTATTGAACATGTTGCTAGTGCCAGGCTGATGTCCTCTATCTTGAAAGCTAGAATCAGTGGATGATTTTTGACGTAAGGAATGGACAACATCAAAGTGGCTGGTTGGAAGACCAGAATTATACAACAAATTGTCATTGGGTTTCATAGAAGGAAAGAAAGGAGCACAGGTAACTGAATATGATGGGGCTTGTAGGTTTTGTAGGACCATTTGAGATTTGGGTTGCATTTCAAAGGGAATCTCTGGTATAGGTGCATTTGGTTGAATAGTTGATAACACTGGTGCCAATGATATACCAAAGATTGTAGTGGGATTAGAAACAAGTTCTGTCCCTCTTTGTGACAACCTCATACCTTGTGCTAGGTTTCCTTCAATGGAACAGGAAGGATGCAAATCTATGCTCACATTTTCCGGAAATATAATATTGGGAAAATCTGTTCTTGGAATGTGCTGCCCAGTTTTTGATAAAGGTGTATCCCATTCAGCCAACTTTGTCTTCCCAAGCTCAATAGGTGAATGATCTAGTTTAAATACTCCGTTATCACATAATGTCACTGGTTCTGAAATGTTACCGTATGACAAACCTGTTGAGATTGGAACTGTTTCATCCCTGGTATAAATGTCTGTACTAATAGAGTGCAACATTGACTCATTACTTGATTTGCAGTTGCTATCAAAATAACTAGGCCTCCCATGAATATATGGCCTTTCCAAGGCGTCTCTTCCAGGGAAAGGAATAGTTCCCCTGGTAAAATCTGTACTATCCTTAGATTTTGATATAGAGAATAGATAGGGAAGAGATGCTGACTGCTCAAGTTGAGAATTGTGTTGACCAACTTGGCTAAAATTCCCATATGTCAGTTGCTGTGATAATGATGGTCCAGGTAAAGTTAAACAATGCCCAGGCACTGATTGCCATGATCTTGCCAGCTTCCAATCCACAGGGATTCTTGTGTGAGCCCAAGATATGTCCTTATCAGAAGACAAAGCTGAATTATTTGAGCCCACTACTGTGGCACCATCTCCAATTCTTTGAGAGGGACACTTAAATTGCAAATGCTCATTTTCGAGGTCTTTATTATTTCCCTCGGTATCTAACTTCAATGCACATGACTTGATCTTCTTCAAAGGTCCTCCTTCAAGGTTTAGCTCTCCAGACTCATCACTACAGACAGAATCTGCTTCTGTCATATATATAGATGTTCCTAAAGATGCATGTAAACTTAGAACCTGTGTGTCAATGCCACTACCTGTAGCTGCATTCAATTCTGCTGCATGAACATCATAAATAGATAATGCAAGCTCATGACTTTGTGGAGGGCCAGATGTAGTTGAAGTCCGCAACTCAGATGTTGCAGTATCTTCAGGGTCATTGGATTTGACCATTGTAGATGACAAGCACGACAATGATCTACTCGGTGAAAAACAATCTCCCTTGTTCAGATTCTTTGATTCAGAGGTGGGTGATAAATGAAGGCCAGCATCCACATTACACTGAGCTGATTGGAGTGTAACACTGGAATGTGCTTGCCAAACAGCCATTTCCACTGTTGAGCATTGCCAAGTATCATTTCAAAACTAGTGGTGACATTCTTTCTTCGAATTTTGCTGCTTGAAATTGACAAATTTTATGGTTAGATATTAAAATATTTAACCATCAATGCGAGGGAAAATTCTTCTGTCATTCATACTGATTAGCTTAACTAGTTATTTAAGAACATTACACTCATGAATTATAGTGAAAAACAGTTCAGTGAAAAACAGTTCATTAGGCTTATTGATTTAACTGTCGTAATGAGCAGCTAATTTTTTCTAAGACTATGATTACCATATGACGCCACAAAAGTGAGTGTAATGAACTACTTGAAATATCCAAATGGTGCCCAAAAAAGAAAAACTTAGAAAAACTTAAAACATGCAAAAGCACTAACAATAGACCATTCAACAAATAAAACAAGTTGCTTGTTGCCAATTCTAATTGCATCATGTGAATGTCCTGGCACGCTAAGAACCAAAGTGACGTGTGCAAGATGGTAGATTCCAAAACGGAATTCAGAGATGTGTGGTACAGACACAAGACTTGCTGGAGGAAGGTCTGGATAATCACTGGAAAATGGTTGTATCCTATGAGAGAGAGTGGATTTATTAATAGATTTTTTCTCCTCTGTTTCAGCAGCCTATATAATTACAAATTCCAAGTCTCACCTACTTTGGTTACATACTAATTGCTACGTATTGCATAATGGTAGTTTACAACATATTTACAACACATGATGAGCAAAATTGAATGCAAACATAAAATATATCATATTGTTTCCTCCCTATTTATGAGAGAATTGTCTCCACTTTCTTTCATAGATCTGGAAACTTCAAATAGATTAAGAGATTCAATGAGCTTGTTAAAGAAAGTAAAATTCTTATTTTGCGAACCAGGTATCTGGTAGTTTGACTTTGCCTGGGGGTGCAGGTACTGGTAATGAGAAAAGTGTAAATATGGAGTAGTATGTAATGGCTCCTGTCTGCCTCATCTGAATGTGGCAACTCTTGTATTTTTAGATTGTTGACAATGACTACATCATGAATGCCAAGATAAACAATAGTTCCTGCCAAAGTATTACATCCAAGATTGGACAATGGGACAAGTACTGTATCTGATTCCAGCTTTTGATGTTTCTGGTTCTTGAACCTCTCTCTGTTCAAATGAATCCATGCATTGTCACGTAGTTAAAATCAATTAAAATCCACTGTTTATCTTGTAGAGCCTTGTACTTTTCTTGAGTTTTGAGGAGAATATCCTTGATTTTTGCATATGGATGTGCTAGATAGCCTAAGGATACTATGGCTCTATCTTGCTCATAAAGTGCAGGTGGGTTAAAAACAATAACAAACCTTAAACATTGAATTCCCAATGGAGATGTAGTGCCTGATTGTAGCTGTACTAGATGACATGGAAGCATCTGTTCATTGCTTGTTGGTCTGATGCTAGATAATACATGCATAAGGGTCACATTGTTTGTTTGGCCATCAGTAAAAGAATAGAATGAAGTAGAGAAATATAACCGACAGGTAAGTAACCTCCATAAACACTGTCAGAATGCCTCGTGAACTTGGGATTCTATCCTGAAAGGCAATAAGTAGCAACCTGTAGTGTGCTCATGTGCACTTAAAATATAAGTCTGCATCTGTAGCAGCTTAAAAAGTCTTGTTGCAATCTTAGAAAAGCAATAGCAACAGAAACATACCCATGTTTATGTTATTCTATGGGTTATCTGCTAACAAATTCCATGGAAATGAAGTCCTAGGTTGAACATTGAAACCTTTGGAACTACCTGCCATTATGCAGTGAAAATTGAAGAGAAATTCAATCCCAATGGTAAGAAAGAATCTTTTGCAGGTGCCAAGCAAAAGGCAGACAAAAACAATAGGTCTGTGGCCAAGCAGCAAGACACGGATGCCACATCGTAGAAGCGAATACCGAAGAAGATTGGAAAAATGACCTGGAAAGACACAAGCACGTGTTGTGAGACTCACGAGAGCCTGTGGAATGACCAGAAGAACTATTGCACCAGCAAGGCTCTCTTAGCAAATTTGCAAGAGCTGGACACAGACTTTGCATCATTACCTAGAGATCCCTTCAAGTAGAGAGTAGTGGAGCAGATCATTGATGCGGGCCCACATGCCACCATTGCCTCTAGTATCTACAAAGGACCTTCCACTTGAGGATGAGGAATGCCTATTTGACTCACAAAGTTAAGGTGAATGGGAAGGCCCTACATTTCATCTTGGACAATGGAAGTTAGAACCTAATCTCTGTCAAGAGTGTCAAGAGGTTGATCCTGCAGACAACACCTCACTCGCATCCATATACCATTGGATTGGTGAGTCAAGGTAGAGACATTTGTGTCTCTATAGACAGTGGTGTATGTCCTATTCTATCAAACCATTCAAAGATGAAGTGATCTGTGACATTTCATCCCTAGATGTTTGTGATGTTCTATTGGGGCAATCCTACATGTACAAGTGTCATGGTGTCTATGAGGCTAAACGTCAAAATGCCATCATCAAACTATGCAAGAAGTATTGGATACCAGAAATTGCTTCGACAAAGCCAATGTCCCTGATCAGTGCAAAAAAATGTCAACGAGTATTTGCTCAGATCAGAACATTTGTCCTACTCATGATCAAAACTGATGAAGAATTGAAGGTGATGGTGGATACACATACTTAAACACCAACACCAAAAGAACAACAGAAGCAAATGGACCAAATGCTCTTTGAATACAAAGATTTGTTCACTTCACTGATAGGCATGACTCTACATTCTTAGGGAAAGCACACCACTGCCAAATGGGCCACTGTATAGATGATCAATTCCGGAGAATGACAAGATCGAGTGACAGATTTGGAAGCTAATTCAAAAGAGCCACATTCACCCAAGTGCTTCACCTTGTGGAATCCCAATTGTACTTTCCAAGAAGAAGGATGGGACATGGTGACTCTAAAGTGACTATCAGGCCCTGAACAAGATCATTGTTGTTGACTCTATGGGTTAATTTCTTCAGTTAGAAGCAATAATATAAATTCATGCGGAAGAGATACGATGTGCCTTCGAGTCATGGAAGAAATGCAAACTAACCCCCCTATTGTTGAATTAAATCAATTCCTAAATCCCAGGGTTCCCTAAGAAGACTCAGTTTTGTAAAGAACAAGGGACCTCCTCTGGATATGGAAACTCTATGTTTCTTTGATGCCAAGAATTCCATAAAACAACCACCAGGGCCAATATTTAGATCAGATTGACCTTCGATTCTTTAGAACTTGACCAACTACCAATACATATTTTTCTCCTCCAGCCAAAAGCCAATAAATCTACAAATTGGGGCTTTACATAGAAGCTCAACAATACCAAAATTGAGATGTTCTTAGTATAGCCAAATCCCCCAGAAATACTTCATACAAACACCCTTGATGAAGGGGCCTAGAGCAGAACTCTCTAGTCATAATGGACAATGCTAAAAATTGTAGGGCAATTGGTTCAATAGTGGAGGGTACATATGGGCATATTTTTTGGACACCATGTGTCATCCACCCTCTCAACATGATATTGCAAAAGATTGGCGCAGAGATTGAGTGGGTCAAAGAAATCTACATGGAGGTCGAGGAGATTCAAATGTTTGTGACAAATCATCATATGTCACAAGCTATCTTCAGGGCATGGAGTTGGAAAAGGTAATTTTATTTTTTAGTATATTTTTAAATTTTGTGACGTCATCTGCTTTTTAATTTTTTAATTAGTTTTATTTTTTACACCATGTTAGGTTGTTGAGACTTGATTCACATCACACACAATCATCTTGAGACGACTTGTGAAGGTGGGAGAGCCATTGAGCACCATGGTCATCAACACTCTTTGTAGAGCATGGAAGCAATCAAATACAGAGAGCCCAAAAAGTTAAAGCATTGATCCTAGATGATGAGTGGTGGGCTCGTGTGGAATATGTTGAGTTTCACTAAGCCCATCATGAATATGATTAGGTATGCTAATATGGATCGACCATGTTTGGGTGAAATTTACGACAGCATGGACTCCATGGTTGAAAAGTAAGGTCCATAATAGAAGTCGGGGAACATGACCTTATAGGAGCATTTTTCAAAAGTGCTAAAATTATTGTTGATTGTTGAAATAAGATGACCACACCCTTGCATCTCCTAGCATTTGCTTTGTCCACAAAATATTATAACACAAAGATACTTTCCTTGTCGAGGAGGGTGGCACCATATAGAGATGAAGAGGTTGCTATTGGGTACCAAATTGCATTCAGAAGAATACTCCTAGATGTAGATATATAGTGTTGTTTTGAGTGAGCTTAGCCACTGTATATCGTTAAAGAATCATGATGTTTGTGCTCTTCGAGACAAGTACAAGAAAGGCACTCATGAATGGTTGTATATACATGGCCAAGGCTCTATTTACTTGTAGCCTCTTGCAATAAAAATTCTATCTCAAGTATGCATTTTTTAATTTATTTTTAATTTCCTCACTTTTCATTTGTTGCTATATATTATAATTTATGTTTTATAATTGTAAATGTGGTATGCAATTTCAACTAGTTAAGAGTTCTTCAGCTGAGTGGAATTGGAGTACATACTCCTTTATCCACTCAATTAAGCACAATTGATTGGGTGCAAAAAACGTTGAGGATTTGGTCTATGTGCAGTCCAACTTCCGTCTCTTGTCACATAATAAACCTAATTATGAGGGGGTGACGAGAAATTGGGATCTAACTCTTGAGTGTGCCAACTTAGAGGCTATTGTTACATAACTTGTCGAAGTCTCTATAGATGAGGTAGCTTCTACATATGGCATGGCTAGTGTAAGTGGCATTGTAGTTGATTGTGGTTCAAATGAAGTTGAACCAAATGTTGAAGTTGATGCTCTCAATGAAGAGCAATATGAAAATAATTGAATATTGATTGTATTTTCATTTTGTATTGACATTTGACAAATCACTAAATTATGAATTTATGAGTATTTTCTTTTTTTTTGTAAATTATGAGGTATTTTGTTTATTGGCAATTATGAGTATTATTGTTTTTATATATTTTTAATTATAAATTATAGTTATATTGAGTATTATTGTTTGTATATATATACATGGACCCATACATGTACTTGGGGAAAAGATTGTTGTATCAATATACCCAAATCCAAAACCTGTACTCGTTCTCGCACCAAGACTGACAACTGAGGTTAGTACTGGGAAACTACCTTAGTCCCCTTATTTGGCATATTTCAGTCTCCATGGTAGCACATAAAATTTAGGTGTGATCCCTAAGTTTGGGTGTTTGTGGTGTGTGCAAGGTTTTGTAGCCAGCAAATGACCCTAGGAGAATGTCTAGTGCTAAAATGGTGTGTACCTGTGCATTGGAGGAGATAGGGAGATGTAAATCTATAGTGTGCCAAGGGTTTGATTCTATGGGGATTTTTAGATCTACAAGGGTTTTAGTGAGGGAGAATCTCTACAACAATGGAGGGTTTATGTGGGAGACTTGAGGGAGAAAACTCTAGTGAGTGTAGGAGGGTATTGGGAGTAAACTATAGATTCAAGGATGAGGGAAAAAGATGGAGATCAAGGAAGGGGCTTCAACAATGGAGGATTTGCAAATTTGTATCAATGCAGGAATATGGGGAGATGAAGAAAATCGTAAAACTTAGTATCAACACCTTAGAGGGAGCTTTTGGAAGAGAGTGTGCAAGAGTGAAAGTGACAATGTCAATGAACAAAAGAGTTTTAAATTAGGATTTCTACATGCCTAACTAGACTGTTTTAGGTCAAGGTGTTTGTTAGGGAAGAAAACATATGTTAACAATTCATCCCTTGCAATGCACACATTTGGGTCCGATTCATACCTATTGTAGATTTGGGGTCGATTCACTAGGGGATTCTATCAAGGCACATGTAGACAATTGTAGGTTTGTGTCATGTTGCAATATTAAAGCATTGTTTAAATTAAAGATTTAAACATCTTAATGAAAGTCGATTCGGATGATGGAAATAATTACGTATATTATTAATATATAAATAATATTATATAAATATTTTAATAGTAGATATTATTATATTAATATAATTACAAATATAAATATTGACAATATAAATATTATTAATATAAATATAAATATTAAATTAAATATTATTAAAATCTAATATAATATATTTATTTAATTAAAAATATAATTATTAGTACAAATATAAATATTATATTATTATTATAATTATAATAATAATTAAATATAATATATAATACATATTATATAAATATAAATATATATGATATAGTATATAAAATAAATATTAATAATAAATATATTATAAAGACAAATACCATATAAATATGAATATAAATTAATATCTACTATGGTTAGTGAGCGGTCATCATAAATAAGCCTAAGATATTAATAAACATGACTAAGACAAAGTTTATAATAAAATCAAAATAAACTTAAACTCCCTTAAAGAAGTGATGAAGAAAGTCTAAAGGCAACGATCATATATGAAAGGTTGTATCTATTCGAAGATATAAGGAATAAAGGAAATAAAATCTGAAAGGGGAAGATAGATGGGGAAGATAGATGGGATGAACATTAATAAAAGGTGCGAATCTACTATATTGAGAAGTATCGGGTCTTAAAGATTATGCCATTAAAGGACAGAAATAGAAGGATCAAGGAAACAAAGACACAGCAGTTCAAAATAGTAAATATAAATCAAGAGCTCCATAATAAATCAGATCTGCACAAAGAGAGGTAAATAAAACTTCAGCAGTAAGTATTTATAAATATTTAATTTGTTCAATCAATAACTAGCTTAACATCATAGTAAGAATGATATGATCAGAAATTAAGTAGATTACGATATGCATGGAATATAACTAGAAAGTGAATAAATGTCTTAAGTTAGATATGAAAATGCATTAAGATGATCATGGCAAACATGCTGCCAATGAATGAACATGAATAACATGACAATGATCAAATAAGGTATAAGGAATAATAGATTGATTAATGTTAGGGCTACCCTAAAGACTCCCTCAAGATAGTGCATGAGAGTTGTGAGAGAAATAATGTGAATATGCTATGCATATGTTTATAATGTAAAGAGAAATAATGTGAATGTGTAATGTATATGTTTATAATAATGTGACTGTATAAGGCATATGTTTATTATGTTAAGAGAAATGATACGATTATGATTATAAGGTTACAAGCCTTAAGTACAAATGTGAAAAGTATATGGATTTGATTATTGGTCATTAACCCTAATTATGATATGAAAAGGAGAATTGAATACTAATGTTCTCTTTTGTAAGTTGAAATTTTGTGCAAGTTTAAGGGAAATTTTGGCTTACTAGAAGGGGACATTACAGTTTGTCCCAAAAACCTGCGAAGAACCCAATAGAACCCGATTGTAACCTAGAATGAACCCACAAGAAAAGCAAATTTTTTCACTTTTTTAATATTTTAATCATTTTTTCTAACCCTAAAACTGATCTCTCAACATGCTTGAGATTGATGGCAGACTGCATGGCCTGGGCCAAAGAAAAGTAGACAACTTGGTAAAGAAGCATAAGGGTGGTTCCGCTATCAATAATTGTGTTACCACTTCCATCTGCCCTCGCATTAAAAGTCCCATTGGGAATATTTAGGGATCTTCCTCCCATCATGATTACAGTGATAGGAATGTAATAGAAGAGTGGCAGCCATGCGTTCTGAATGAAGCACATGGTTTGCACATGGCCTACATGGGAAATCCTAGTAGAGAACAACAACTATGACTCTGCTTGCATTTCTACTACTTACTCTCTGCCAATAGAATAACTATGTTTTATTTGTTTGACCATACTTATTCATGTTTTATTTGTTATGCTATATGTTTTAACTTTTATTTGAATAAAACAATACCCTAGCATATAAAACATAACAAATAGTATACTTAAATTTTAATAATTTTAATTTTAATACTTATAATTTAATACAATATTTTAAAAATCTAATATAGTATTTAAATTTAATAGTATAATAATATATTTGTGATATTAATTTCTATATTTAGGCTAAATTATGATATATGTTTTTTTATGAATGAACCCAAAACAAACCTTTAACTCCATTTTTATTTTTGCCAAATCCGCATACCAAACTGCAAACCTGAACCCAATCCAGCTACTTAAGAGAAACTCAGTAGGGTAGGCCTTTAGGGTTTCAAAGGAGGCAAATTCAAATTTTGAACTAGAAATTAGCACCCATGTTGCATTGGTGTCCTTTAGGAACCAAGACCTAAGTTTTAAATGATAGGCTGGCAACAAGTGGAAATGATTGGTTTGGCCTGTATTGCATGCTAAAGATGGGTTATTAGGCTAGAAAATGGTTAAAATTAGCCCTAAACATGACTACGGAATGGACACCAAAATAAGTGCAGAAACATAAGATGAAAAGTGTAAAGTAGGCAATTTTTGACCTTATAAATACATTACCAAGATGCAAGAGAAAAAATACAATATGATATTTTTTTAACAAATGCTATTCTTGGTACTTGGCTTGAATTTTTTTTAGTTTCAAATTGGTTCTAAGAAGACTAGTTTGATTTTACCATTTGATATTTCTTGTTCATTGTACAATGTTAATACACACAGGCTGTTGAAACCCTATTTTCCATTCTGATATTTCTCATATCTGATCTTGAGGAAAGCATCTGCAACAATTAGGCATCAATCTTTTGACTTATTTGTTCTTGGCCAATAAAGGCAAATTGAAGCAAACCAAGATTCAGGTTTATGATAGGAAGAAAGAAAGAAAGAAATTATATCAATATCAACAAATAATAACCAATGTAGGTCAATGGAGCTCAGAAAGCACAATCATCTCTAAGGGAAGTACTAGGGTAAAAAAACTCCTATGTAAAGGCATGGAGGCAAACACAATGTGTCATAGTCTGAAAAAACCCAGTGAGTGTTCCCTTGCATACTTTCATGCCAAAAATGTGGTATGCATCATTCTAAATGAAATGCAATTTCACCTTTGAAAAAACCACCCATCTGCATTTATGATTTCGGCATATGGATCTTATTTATCAGTTACATTCACAGGAAGCTCACTCAACCAACTAGTTAAGTCCAAGTTGTGGCACATATTCATTATTGTATTTAGAATTGTGTCAGATACAAAACATAAAAACAAATAACGGATACCTGCCCTAGAAGCTGAAACTCGGAACTAAATTGTATATGTTATATGTTTTGCAGTGAAAACATTTTTTGAATTTTCCCGCCATGTGTAGGTGCATTGGCTAAGTCTGATTTACTCCATAGCTTGATCATGAGATAGAATCACTAGAATACAGTATTTGATTTTAATAAATAAGGTAAATGGAAAGAATTCTCTTGTGGGTTTTCACAAGGGGTTTCATAGTGATAGGACAAATTAGCGTCTGGCTTGGCTGTGATTGAAAAAACAGCTTTTATCTTTTATATTTGCTTGCAAAAACTTGGCAGAACAAAATTCAGGGACTGCTTTCACCTTTTATTTGACTTTTTCATTACATTTCATAATAACAACTTGATTACCAGAATAGGCTAAAGAACATAACCGATCAAGATTAGTCATATCAACAAATGTGCCAGGCGCACACTACAATGCACCACATGTTATGGAGTTGCTGCCTTCTTTGGCTCCAAAACAAGCCTTACAAAAAGAGGGTCAAGATATGATGTCCTTTTACTTGCTTGAGCAAGAATGCCTCCAGGAACTACAATTTTGAGCTTCTTATCTCATGATATCCACATGGAGAAAGCAATTTTTACATTTTTAAGTACCTCAAAAAGCCCAGGGTTTGTATTTGCAGAGAAAACATACTTGGACAATAAGCCAAGCTTTCCTGAATCTTATGAGCTAAGCTGTCTTTCTTTCCACAGTATTAATCGTTCTCTTCTGTGGACCTTTTGCACAAACATCTGAATCCACATCGAACTCTTGGACGCCTTTTACAGGGAATCTCAAGGTTTAAGGCTATTTTGAAAGCATATTTTGCTGGCGAGGAAAAAGGAAATGGATGCCTGAGAAGTCATCAAGCATGCTCTTGAGAAACACCATCTCCAACAAATCGACTTCCATGCCAAACAGGAGCAAGTGGAAAGATAATTGAATTTCAAACTAGTATCTAAACTCTAATCATAAGGGTATATTTTAAGCAGTATAAAAACTTGACTTGTAGCATTTTTTATATGAATAGAGATGTTCCTCACATTACACAGGCAGCTTAGACATAACTCATGGAGTGAAATTAAGAAAGCATTGTCACAACTGTAAAGTCATTTAACATGTCAGGTTGCAAAATTGAATTGAGTTTTGTGTTTTATAGGGACAATTGCCATCCAATATCAATGAATATTTGTGTTCTTGGAATTATGGCAATCTGATGGGTAAGTGTACAGTCTGATATAAACCAACAACTCAGGTATCCTAATAACTGTGGATCAGTGTTTGAGCCCTAAGCCTCACCAACTCAAATTCAAAAACCAAAGAGCGCAATTCAACATTGTTCCTAGGTCCCATTCCTTTGCTTCCCAACAAATGTTATAATCTCAACACAACTACCCAAAAAATTGAGGGCAACCATCAAAACAACCATTCTATACCAACTTTTGCATTACAACATAAGCAAACGTGCAAAATTAACCAATCATTTTAACTAAACTACCCCAGGTGATCCAAAACTCAGTGGCATGTCATGAATTGTAAGATTATAAGCGAAGACTATGAAACGTGAACAAATTTGAAGTTTCCTAGTTCAGCCAAAACGATTCTGGGATCTAGATGCTCATAATTGACTTAATCAATAATTAGAATCAAACCCACCAAAAATCTAAATCTAGCTCCCAGACAAATATAACCATTTTTTTTTAAGTCAATTTCCAAAAAAAAAGAATGTTATACCAGAGATCTGATTGCAGTACCTCCTGATACCCAAAACAATAAATTGAACAAAAACTAAATAAACAGTGTCTTTCACAACTTTTTCAAAATTTAAAGCAGAAAATTAGCTGAAATATGTGTGCTGAAAAAAATGGTCACCTCTTTCAGGTAATGAGCCGCTGGTGAGAAGAATGTATTGGGTGGCCATGTTGCAATATGAAATCATGCATTATTTAGAATGGCATTTGTTTAGAATGAGATTTGCACGACTGTAAGTGGTGTTCTGTTTTAGTGAAAGAGAAAGGTGGTGGTGGTCCACTATCACCGGCTGCATGAATGTGAATGAAGAGAAAGAGAAACATGATTCATCATAAGTAAAGAAAAAAAACAAACACGCTTCTTCCGTTTCAATAAAATGAAATGAGCGATTGACAAGATTGTTCGCCTACCTCAACATCCACACATCATTGCATTCCCCCGGATTCTTAGATTTTGTTAAAACTATCATGTCATGTCTTTCGCCTCTCTATTTGCCTGCCTATACCAGTTTAAGCACTTTCCTTTTATTTGTTGGACGACCTTTTTCCTATATTTATTAAGAGGAAAACAAACTTCAAAACTTTCTTTGCTTTATTTTGATTAAATTTAATATGTAATTATATATATATATTTAAAGGGTTATTCATATTAGTATAAATATTTGAAATATATTTATCTAAAAGAAGTGGAGAGATATTAGTCCATATTATAGATACTTTAAGATGAATATATTTAAATAAAATCTTGTCAAATATAATTATTTAAAACTATTTTTAGCTTCTTTTTTAATTCTTTGGTTGTGCTTTCAATGTTTTGTCTCATAGATACATATATAAATATTTCTATCTATTTAAGCACTACATATTTAAATTTATTGTCAAAGTTATCTAGTGTAGTGTTTGGGGACATAGATATTTATATGTCTATTAGCCATCCAATAGTACCTTTAGGTGCTTTTACTAGTTACGTTCAAAGGCGTAATACAATGACATTAAGAGGATGATTGTGGTCATGTACATAAAACAGTGACATTAAGAGGATGATTGTGGTCATGTACATAAAACAGTGACATTAAGAGGATGATTGTGACCATGTACATAAAAACTAAATATAGCTGACATATATATTTTTTAAATTATGAAGTAAGTGTTTTAAATTTATTATGTGGAGAGAGTGGCATTAAGAGGATGACTCTAACCATGTACATAGAAAGTAAATAGAGCTGACATATATATTTTTAAAAACTAAATAGAGCCAACATATGTATTTTTTTAATTATGAAATAAGTGTTTTAAATTTATTAGGTTAAGAGGGGTGTTATACATGACATTAAGGGGATGACTGTGACCATGTACATAAAAACTACTTTTATTAAAACCAACATATATTTTTTAAATTATGAATTAAGTGTTTTAAATTTAAAATATATAACCCACATACTATTGTAAAGTTTAATTTTATAGTTAATGAAATATTTTACTACTGTTTTATTTTAGAAAATTAAGTTATTTTTGGGATTTCAATATTTTTTACTCGAGAAGAGAAAAAAAAATTATTAGGTCAAGAGGGGTGTTATACATGACATTAAGGGGATGAGTCTGACCATGTACATAAAAACTAAATAGAACCCACATTTGTTTTTTAAATTATGAAGTGTTTTAAATTTAAAATATATAACCGACATACTTTTATTAAAACCAACATATATTTTTTAAATTATGAATTAAGTGTTTTAAATTTAAAATATATAACCCACATACTTTTGTAAAGTTTAATTTTATAGTTAAGGAAATATTTTACTATTGTTTTATTTTAGAAAATTAAGTTATTTTTGGGATTTCAATATTTTTTACTCAAGAGAAGAGAAAAAAATCTAGAGTATCATGGAAAATATTTAGATGAAGTGCTGCCATGTTGTTCAATTTTAAAATATGTAGGCTTTGTAAAGGTTAATTTTATAGTAGGAAATATTTTTCTTTTATTTTATTTTACTAAATTAGGTTATTTTTGGGATTTCAATTTTTTTTACTCAAGTTAAAAATCTAGAGTATCAAGGAAAATATTTTTATTTTTTGGATTTTAATTTTATTTACTCAAGAGTTAAAAATCTAGACTATCATGGAAAATATTTAAATGAAGTGAGGCCATGTTCATTTTTATTTTATTTTATTTTTCAAAGTTTAATTTTATAGTAAGGAAATATTTTAGTGTTATTTTATTTTATGAAATTACATTATTTTTCAGATTTAAATTTTATTTACTTGAGTTAAGAATTGAGGATTTCAATTTTATTTCCTTAAAGAGTTAAAAATCTAACTATCATGGTTGCTCCATTTTTTATTTTATTCTTCAAACTTTTAATGCATTTTAAATTATAATAGTATTTAGTATTATTACATTTTATTATCTGAGACATTTCAAATCTCTCCACACCCAACTAGGGTTAAGGTTCTACACAAATAAAAATATGTAGGCTTTGTAAAGTTTAGTTTTATAGTTAAGGAAATATTTTAGTGAACTATTTTTATGAAATTATATTATTTTTGGGATTTCACTCTTTAAGTTAAAAAAAAATACATTTTAAACTAAATAAAATAAAACTAGCATAACTATCTTTAGAAAAATCTATCTAAAATACTCCAAGAGACATCCTATTTTAGATAGATTTTTCTAAAGATAGGTATGCTAGTTTATAACAATCTCATATGTGCAATAATTTAAGAGATTTTGATGAATATATTAAAAAAGTGACTTCAATTGTATCATAATTTATCAAT
Source organism: Cunninghamia lanceolata (assembly GCA_027924645.1). Classification (NCBI taxonomy): domain Eukaryota; kingdom Viridiplantae; phylum Streptophyta; class Pinopsida; order Cupressales; family Cupressaceae; genus Cunninghamia; species Cunninghamia lanceolata. The sequence continues at coordinate 10,176,739 of BSBN01000209.1, forward strand.
ATGGATAATTATTTGCAAAGACGCCAAAAATAAGTGCAATAAGTCTCAACTATAAGAATATATTTTTTAAAAAAATCTATTATTATATATAAAAAATCACTACTATCTTTCTCTTTTGAATATAAGCCTTGACTCATTGGATTACAATCGTGTCTCTAGAGCAAACATTCTCTTCAACTCATCTATGAAAGAAGAAGAATGGGCAAAAGAATAAGGTCTCTCTTAAACTTCCCAAAAGAAATTTCATCCTTTTACTCTCAACATGTATAGCGATATATAAAAATGATCCTTGGAATCATCGAGTAAAATCTTAACTTGTATCCATTATTGTACTATATATGTAGTTTACCAATCAATAGAAGCAGGGTTTTAATAGTTGGATCTTTCATTTCTTATACACTAAGATTTTGAATCTGATTTAACTATAATCACCATGTGATGTGGGTACAAGTACATAATGGGCCTAGCCCCTATATTCTAATTAGTTGGGGCAATGTATTGAACACATCACATTCACATATCTACATTACTATTTAATATGAGAATTTTTGCAGCCCACAGTAAATATTTAATGCATTACTTCTATAATTGAGCATCCTCAATATTGTGAAAATGCATAAATCTATTTCTGATGTTTGTAAGAGGTTAGTGTCTTTCCCGTTTTATCTTCTAGCTTCTTTGGAGTTTTCTATTAAGGAAAATGACAGAAACCTCAAGATGCCCATGCTTCATGAAGGTTTAATCCTTTAAATAATGGAGTATATGAAAGATCACACCCCCCAAGACTGGCATTAAGAACAAATCCTCTTCAAAGAAGAATTTGTACTTTGTCTTTAGTGACTCAGAGACACAAATGGGGGATGAGGAATGGGCTTAAGAGGATGAAATGGAGGAGGCTGAAATGTTTGGTAAGAAGGGTCCCATTAAGAATCAACGACAAAATAGGAAGGATATCCTTGTTGAAATGCACCAAACAACTGAGAGGGGGGGTGAATCAGTTGTCTCCAAAAACTTTAACCTCTTATGAACATTAACACATCAAACACTTGTTTACTGTTATTCATATTTAACCATGAAAGCATGAATTGAAAAACTCAACACAACATAATCAACACATGAGACCAAATTTTTTACGTGGAAAACCCTATAAGGGAAAAACCACGGTGGGTGTTAGCCCACAACGTTAAATATGTTATAGCAATACTGGAAAACAGAGGCTCACTGCCTTAGTTCTCATTGCCCAAAATGCTCACTGCAAATGTTAGGGCTCATTGCCAAGATAGGCTCATTGCCAAGGGTGGCTCACTGTCAAGGGTTGGTGAACTGATTTGATAGCATCTACTCCATGCCTGAGTTCAGTTCCATTGAAGAACAGTATAAATCCTCTGCTCTGCTCTTCTTACACCTTCGCACTTATCTTTTCATTTTCGCACCAAGACATCTTTTTTGCAATTACATTACATGTTTTTATACAATTCATCAACCTTGGAATGTACATCAAGGTCGGCATTACATTCATCAACTATTGGAACAATCTCTAAGGTCGGCATTACAAACATACATAGAAATGGTTTGGACCTAAACAAAATTTGCTAAGGTAAAGATGTATGCGGATCATGTTATGCCTTAGCCAAGACTCAAATGTAATCTTCCACGTCATGACACGCTTCCACAATCTTCAATGTATCTTTGCAAGTAATGAAAACAACCAAGTCGGACAAGACTGCTGTTAACATTAAGTCTTCTAAGAACAGTCTTCATCCACGATCCAAATTTCTCTTTGCGAACCAATCCAAAGGTAGAAACATGATCAAGAGACATCCACAAGCACATTGTAATCACTAGGAATAACCGCACAATCTCTAACCACTCTGTCAAGAAGATTCTTCAAACTGGAGCACATAAACAACACTGTCAGCTACTATCATAGAGAAAAGATAGCTTGTGGACCACCAAATCATGAACCATTGGAGTTGAAGGTACTTATCATCATTTCAGACTCAACTCATGAACCACAGATCATAATACTTCAATGCAGAGGAATGTAGAGAAAAATACTTTCTCCCTGTCACCATTGAATGCACAAAAAAATAGATTTTACTATGGTGAACATAACTCTTTCAAATCTTCATATTGGAGGCTCAAACTTGAGATATAACATCTTCAGATATGCCTCTAAATAACTTCCAATCTGCAGACATATATTTAATCTACAAGAAATGCGAAGCAATCTACTGGATCGTTCTTTAGTAAACAGAGATACTCTTCAACACACTATTTTCACCAGACGAGCAAATTTTCTCAAGAGCACTTGGAAACTCAATATCAGGATCACTTACTCATTATCTCCAACACTTACATAAGCCAACACAAAGCATCTAACTTATTACAAGAAAGCATCAAAACAAGAGCACAACAATGACAACATAGATATGTTGACATCAATGACAACACCGGTTAGGCACATACTTGCAACAATCCTCATTTCCTAGTTTGAAGGATCCCAAACTGGGGATGAAGTGGAGCCGATGGGAAGGAAGGATAGTTTGACTGGAGAGAAAAGGAAAGCCACGAAGAAAGGGAAGAGCCCTATGAGTGTTAAGAAGGTGAAGAGTAAGCCTACTGTGGAGCCAAGTACTGGAAAAGGGAAGAGTATGCCTATTGTGGAGGTGAGTGCTGGTATTCCTTTTCCTTCTATCCCTAATCCTTCTAATATTTTAGAGGATTTTGAGGTCTTGATTGCTAGGGCTGAAAACTGTGAAGATTTATCTTAAGCCCTAGGCCTGGTTAGAGATGTTGTGAATGACTAGCATAAAATGACTAAATGGTTCTTTGTAGAGATTAATAGGATTAACATCAAGTTAAGAACCTTGTAGGAGAAGTTGGACTGTTAGGGGTAGACTAGGGCTAAGCAAGACAAGAAAATTCTTCAGGGGTGGGAAGTGATCCTGAAGATGGAGAATATGGAAAGGGAACTACTTAGGATTAAGGAGGACTATGGCAGTAGGATTGAGAGCCTAGAGGAAAAGCTGATTTGGATTAATGAGAACCTTGAACGGGTGATTAAAATTAGTCAATGCACGATCCAAAACAACCTTCAAGGTATATGCCTTCTTACTTATAGACTAAAAGAGTTTCATAAGGATTAGGTCAGGGACCCTACTGTTAGGGATACTCCTACTCAGGAGGATGTTGTGATTGTCCAAAAGAATTAGGGGGATAAAGATAAGGGCAAATAGGTGATTCAGAATGAACAAGGTGGCCCTTGCACGCGCACCAGAGGTAGTAAGAAAAAACTTTTTGAGGAAGAGAAGAAGGAACTTGTGGGATTTGCCAAGCTGCATGAAAGTTTCTATGAGTAGGAGTTAGAAGTAGCTAACACTTTGAAGAAGTTGCAGTAGTTGGCTATTTGGCTATTATGCCTTTTTGTGCCTTTTTTCTTTGTTGATGCCTGTTCTATTTTTAGGCTGTTGGTTGGTTGTCTTTTCTCTCTTAGTAGCTTTTTGTACAGGGTTTCGGAGCCCCTTCAAAACCTATTTTACCCTTTAATCAAAAACATTATTACATAACTAAAATATACAAGGGGACAATTACTACAACCCTCCACAATGATAATGAATACAATAGGCCATGACGCGAACCACACATATACAAGTGGTTATATACAATGTACACCATAAACAATCTCTAAAGAACTCCAAGCTCAACACTGCAAGATAATTCTCTTAAGCTTCCATGCTCCTGTTACTAATTAGTGAAGGGGTTGAACCCACCATGAGGATGTCTCTTTCCTCTCCATCCATTAGTCAAGGTGAAGAAGCACCATCTATAATCCAAAGGTGTGGTACAATACAATACTGGTGATTATCTTATTGAGTTCATTTTCACATTAACTTATAAGCATACACATGAAATTATAGATCTAAAACATCTCAAATACGTGGACATAAATTTATCAACGCACATCAAAACATCCCTTCTAGCATCTAATACACATATGAATGCAAGGATATGAACAAACTAATTGACCATCAATAGAAACCACAAGTCCTTTCAACCCTACAATGTTTGACTTAGAACTAAACATCCAGGATCATATCCAACATCGACATGAATTACTACTCACATCCCATACTATGAAAACTCTCTTCACATGATGCTATATGTCTTAATAAGAACACATTCCTAAATTAGAACATCCATCCTAACCTTCTCATAAGATAAATCAGGTGTTGAGAATCTTTGGGATAACACCCATAAGCCGCTTACTCATATGACCACGTCCCTACTCTCACAAGTAGAACCATGACACAATAGATGTCATGCATAAATATAACCATCCATAACAAAAAGGATGTTACATACTATAATCAACCATGACACAAACGGTGTCAAATAAGTATAATCAATCATGATACAAAGTATGTCACATAATAAATAGAATCACCAATAAGACTTAATTCTTATAACATCAACACAGATATATAATCACTAATTTATTAATATTTCATAATTCACAAACTGGGTATAGCTACTTTTTTTGAGGATTTAAAAATCTTGTTTGCATAGCTTCCTTAAAAATTTCAAAGAAATCTAGTTCATGAAACAAAAGCTTTTGATTATATTGGTAAAACAGGTTTTGAAGGGGCCCCGAAACCCTTTACAAAAAGCTGCAACAAGTTTTGGTAGAACAGATAGCCAACCAAACGCTAAATGAAAGCTAACAAACTATAAAGAGCAAAAAAATAGTAGGACAAAAGAAAACAACTAACACTATAGCATCTTCTTTAAGGTATCCGTTGCTTCCAGCTCTTGCTCATAGAATTTCTCGTGCAATTTAGCAAAGTTCACCAGCTCCTTCTTCTCCTCTTCAAATTGCTTCTTTTTGCTGCCTCTAATTTGAATAGATGGGCCTCCAGTATCCTCTTGCATCACATGTTTCCCTTTGTCTTTGTTACCATCACTCTTATCTTGACAAACAACTTCATCCACCATCAGGTTGTCCTCAACATTACTATCTTTGACTTGTTCCTTTCTGAGCTCTTTGAGCTTATTAGTGAGCATCTTCATCCCCTATAAGCTATTTTGAATAGTTAGCTTACTAATCTTCATCATTTTCTCCAGATTATCATTGATGCCCAATAATTTTTCCTCCAAATATTGAATCCTAGTCCCAAACTCCTCTCTCATCCTCTGCATCTCCCACTCCATATCTTCCAACGTAGGAATAGCTTCCCAATTCTGGAATATTAGCTTATTTGTTCCACAGTAGAATCACCACCCTTGTCCAGACTGTCCTGCAACAACTTAAATTTAATATTTATCCGGTTGATCTCCACAAAAGACCATTTGGTCATCTTGTGTTGAGAATTGACCGCCATTTTAACTAACCCAATAGCTTCCTCTAGGTCGTATCTATTCCTTGCCTTAGCCACCAAAACTTCAAAATCATCTAGGATTTTCTGAGAGGGGTTTGGGATCTCTGGGAAGCAAACCCCTATGTTAAGCTCTTCAACAGGCATAACAGTGCCTCCATGAGAACATTTATTCTTACCTTGTTCCTTATCACCCAAAACCATACCCTGATCCATGACCAAATCAAGAACCTCCCTCCTAGGAATATGTTTGCCTTTCTTCACAGCTAAGGGGCTTTTCCCTTTGTCCGACAGATTCTTCTTCCCTTTACTACCCTTGAAAAAGAGTCAGAGTCCTCACCAATCTTAGAACCCTCATACCAGGAAATTTGGATGTTTTTTTTTTTCACCCTCTTCCTCTTCTTACTAACTCCTTCCTCACTATCTTCCTGTTCTTCCACCATCCATTCCTCCTCCTTAGACTGGGTCTCCGAGTCACTAGAGATCATCAAAACCTTCTTCTTGGCAGAGTGCTTACCCTTCAACCCGCTCTTAGGGGTGTTGTTTTTCATATAGTCCATTATGAGAAGGATAAGACCTTCATGGAGGATATGGAGCTTAGGGTTTCTAGAATTTTCCTTCAGAGCAAATTCTATAGACAACAACAAATAGAAAGGGAAGGAAACAAACATTTGATAGCGAAAATGATTAAGCAAGTTAAAGTGATAGCCATAAACAACAATGTACCTACCATCAAGGGTAACATAGTGCATAATTACCTCCACCACCTCGGCCCAAATCAGCTTAATGGACAAATGCTTGTAACCACCAGACTGCAGTTTCACCAATTTACTCCGCTCATTGCCCTTAAAGAATTGGTTTAAGGCCTCCTCACTGGTTTTCCGCTCCCTGAAGAACTTCTTCCCATTGACAGAGAGACTCGTGATTGTGGCTATGATATCTTCAGTGATGGTGAGCTCCGAGCAAAATGTCATCACCTTCTCGCTTTTCTAGTTTTTAGCTAACATCATTGTAACATTAGGGTCGGCCCCATGCAAAATTTTCATATAAGGGGTTAAACCCCCTGCCTCAAGAATCTTCCACACTTTTTGGTTGTGGCGGACCCCTCGTAGGAAGAGGGCTCCACTCTATTTTTGTCGCCACCCATGTTTAGATACATACCAAAGAAACCCTCACAAGCAAACCATAAACACAAGAAGAGAAAATGGATGCTTTTGGAATTGAGCGAGCCCTTAACTATACCCAAAATCCATGTGTTCTGATCATTCATAATAACTCTACCTTTTAAACCATTACAATCTATCATGATCTCATTAGTAACCCTCGAGCCTTGTTCCATGTAGGCAGTCATTTAAAATCAAAGTTTTAGCTTTGCTAGGAATCATGTCCATGACCTCCCATATGATATTAGTCTAGTTAGTGATCCCTATGTTTGCAAAAACATCTGCCACACCATTCCCTTTGCGGAATATGTGGGATATAATAACTTGATCAAAAGATTCCATAAGCTTGGTAGCTTCATCGGCGAAGGTTGCTATAGTCCAACTAGGACTTTGGGACCTCTTTAAACAATTGGTAATAATATTGGAGTCCCCTTCAACCCACACTTTTTTATAACCCTTGGTATGTGCTAATTTAATAGCATGGTAGGTCGTCGTAGCCTCGGCATATTGGTTTGTCTAAGTACCCAGAGGGAGTGCCACCACTGCCAAGAACCCACCATAATCATCTCTCATCACTTCCCCACTACCAGCAGCTCCAAGATTCCCTTTAGCTGCCCTGTCAAAGTTAATTTTGATCCAGCCCTTAGGAGGCAGTTTCCATATCACCTCACTTTTAGGATGATTTATTTTTTTAAAAAAATGGATAGAGATATCACCAGGGAGGTTCCAATTTTTAGAAATAGTCATCTCTGAAGGAGAGACCTCAATCTTGGTCCCATGGGAAAGTTGCTCATCTATCCGAACAAAGAAGTTCTTCTTGATGCATCTAATCACCTTGATAAACAGGCCTTCTGAGTCCACACTAACCTCCCTAAAAATTTTGTTATTCCTCTCCTTCCAAAGGTTCTAAGCAATGTGAGGGATCAACAAAGACCATAAAAATCTCAGGGAGGGATTGGAGGCAGGGCAAATCCATTGAGTCACCAAATCCTTGAAGGAGTTAGGGAATATCCAGCAGAGGTTCCACAAAGATAGAACTTCACCCCATACCTCCAAAGAGAAGGGGCAGAAAAGAAGCGAGTGGAAGGCGTCTTCAGAATCTCTTAGGAATAAGGGGCATCTATTAGGAATCTAGAAACCCCTTTTACAAAGATTATCAGTAGTCAGGACCTTATTCTGAACAAGCATCCAATAGAAGATGTTAACCTTCGGGATGAGCTTAGAGTCCCAGAGATACCCCCAAAAGGGAGGACCCCCCTGGGGAGGTAGTAGCCCTTTGAAACCAAAAGCAATAGAATATTGACCAGAGGAGGTATCTTGCCATATGAGTTGGTCTTCATTTGGAAAAGAAGGAATATGGAACAAATTCAATCTAGCTTGGAAATCTCCCATACGCCTATCCATCAACAGGAAATTCCTCCACCTTCCACCATCTATATAATCCGCCACCAACCTACCAAAAGTTCTAGAGCACACCTCCGCAAAGGGGCTAGCCCAATCCTGCTGCCTGAGAGGGGAATTACCAAACCACAAATAATCCCAAAAGTCGACCTGCCTTTCATCCCCAATCTTCCATTTAGATCCTTTCTTAATAATTTTTGTCGATTGAGTTATGTTCCTCCAAATTTCTGATCCTTCCAGTAAACCATTACTATCCAAGGCTTCCCTGAAGTTGTTGTACCCAACAAGGTATTTATTCTTAACTATCTCCGTCCATTCTTTCTTATCGTTCATATTGGTTTTTCTCATGAAACAAAAGTTACAAGAGATGTAACAAACTAGTTTTTCTCATATTGGTTTAACTAGTTTTTATAAAAATAGTAAACTTGTTTTAATCACCAAAGACAAAATATACTAGATAAAATTATAAAACTTGGTGTAAATGTTTGTCCCATAGTTTTAACCTTCATATCTAGAATTTTAAAATACCTAGATAACTGTTTAAGAGATATGACCAAAACAATGCGGATTGTTGTTTTTTTATAACAACTAGTTCACTAGCTAGCCTTCATGAAATCAATCCAAATTCATTCCAACATAAAATTTATCATTCCAATCCATTCTAAAATTGATTAATAATCATAGTAAATTCCTAATAAAGTCTTCCATAATAAGAATCATTTCTCAATTCTTCTAGCAATTTGGTAAATAATGAAGATGAATTCAAAAACAATCCACAAACAGTAACAATTCTTCACAAAAAACACTTCCAAGTCCTTAAAATTCAATAACCTATTTTCTATTTGATCTAAATTGCATATTGAAATTGATAACTAAAAAAGTGAAAATAAAACAATTTCTCTTCTTTAATAACCCTTCCCTTTTTTTCAAAACCTAAAAAGCAAAATATAATATTGTATTCTTTATAAAAGAAATATAGTAGGAAATTATATATTCTAATTTACAAATAAGATAAATAGAATAAATTATTTTCTAAGTTTTTAAAATAAACTTTCTCTAAATAAAAACTAGAGATAAGAAATCTTTTATTCTTTTCTTTTTTCCAAATTAAAATAAAATATAATATTTATTTTTAATTCTAAAAAAAAGACTTGCACATAAAAATCTATTTCAATTATAATAATTAAACAAGTGCCACGTAGTGGCAAGTACCTACCTTTGTAGTATTGTAATAATAGTATTTGTTGTTTAGTTGCTAGGTGAGCCTTGCTAGTGATTTAAAGGAAGGTTCTAGATAATAAATTTGGGATCAACAGATTCTTGCAATTCAAATGTATCATGATTTTATTGGATCAGTGAAGATTATTATTGTTATGACTGACCTAGTTCCAAAGTTTGATTCATACTAGGCACAATTGTGACTAGCATAGCTAAAGTTGGGTTTGTTCGTTAGAATAAATTATATCTATTATATATTAAGGAAGATTTTTTTTGTGAAAGTACTTATGTAGAATGACTTAATATTAGTACATAAAACAAAACTTGCATAAATAAAAGTGAACAATAAATTGTGAAATTTCTAATGACCATATTAAGTATAATACATTATAATTGAAGTTACAATTGACAAATTTCTATTGTGAAATTTCTAATGACTATATTTATTGATTGATAATACAAACTATGGGGCATTTTATTGTTCATTTCATTATTGCACTAAGCAAGGGAAAACAACTAACAAGGTCTCCACTTAGTGGAATATCCAAGTTGAGATATGAAGTTGCATTCACAAATGGTGGACATATTTGGATGTTGGCAGATATCAAGAAGTGTTAAAAATACCAAGAAATACTATAAGCTCACTCTTTTGGAATGCCATGGACATGAATTTAAACTTCAATAGATTTTATCTACAAGATTTGAATTGCACATGACATTGGTGAAACTATCTTAAAACTAGATTCACAGAAACTGAATGTGTTAAAAATGGATGACGATTTATTAGTCCAATGCAAATAAGAAATATTTGGTACAATATTTAAAATATTATATCAAATTTTAAAAATTAAAGTAATTTAATAATTAATAATTTATTGATGGTCATAGATTGGGTGGCCAATCAGGGGGTAAGCTTGCATGATGAGAATTAGTCTTGAGCAACATATTGGTGGGAGGATTATCCTTATGAGGCTATAAGATTAATGTAGGATGATATCAAGGAACAGCCACCTGACAAGGAGTCAAAAACAAAGAATTCTGGAAGTTGTTATTAATAGATAGGGAGAGGGGAACTCTTATTAACATGAGTGCGAAATAAATATGACAGACAGATGGTGTTGGTTGACGTGTGGCCATTCATTGATATGATTGATGCTTGGTGCGAAGGAAGAGTATTTGGTGTTTTCCTGGATCACTGCGTGTCATTTGTTTCGAAGAAGTGGGTGCTATTGTTGATGGCTTCTGCTATGGGTAAGCGTCATCTAGGTGGCGTTATGGTTAACAAGGAATATGATAAGGGGAAGTGGGTTGAGTCCTCTATTAGGAGGCAGAAGAAAAGGGTTTCAGGTGAGGAGACAATAGTTGATTTCACTGCATATATTGACAAGGAGATTGAGAGTCTAGATTTAAGGAGGTGGATGAAGAGGATTTGGGAATTATCAAAGAAGTGGATGGAAAACTAGAGGTTAGCCTACATTCTTTCATGGAAACATTTTTGCTTGATCTGGGGTACACACGTGGTTGTTGGAATGTCTTTGATGCTGCATAGTCGTTATCTTACACTTCAATGTTGTCCATTATGGCTTGCTCCTACCTGATGCACGACGATGTGGGGGATGTGATACATCAAGCTGAGTCATACCATGACTGTATGATGGAGCATTTACATGGAATCAAGAAAAGAAAAATCTTCTCGTAGCTGGCAGTTGAAGAGTTGGCGAAGATGCTGAAAGTGGAGCTCTTGGAGGAGTACATTCACCCTAACCTATAAGACAACAAAATCCTATTACCAATGACCCATTTACTTTATAAAATCATAATCAACATACAACATCCAAATAGGATTGAAATATGACAATATCCTAGACACATTATACCTCTAGCAATATCAAATACATCAATATATGTAGAAGTTCCCTAGATATATGAATTGAATTATAAGATGTTCCAACCAATTTTTATAAGGCTATATGAGCCCTAAATAATATGGTGCCTATTGTTGTTCTCAAAATCAGCTACGCTCGTTTTTGTAGACAATCCCTACGAAACTTGTCCGTTTCGTAATCTACACTCTAAGTTTGCAAATCGAGACAAGATTCCCTTGGTTCCGTGCGAAGTCGTATGGCATCCTAAACTAGTTTACAACATTCCCTCAAATCGATTCCTCGATATTTGCGCGAATCGATTAGGTTGTAAATTGACCAAAATATCAAATTTGGTCATTTTTGGGGTGTTAGTGAAATTTTGAGTCTTTATATGCAAGGTCGGCCAAATTTGCCATTTTTGCATATCTTTTTGTTTGTCTGTGTTCAATCGGCAATTTCTGCAGCTTTTACATAGTCTTTCTTTTCCCACATGCCCGAGCGACACTTTTTGCTGCCATTACATGTTCTCACTAAAAAGGCATGTGCATGGTTGGCAAATCTTACTGTCGTTACATTTCGTTTAACATATGTCATGTTGGTAGATTCTACTGCTCATGCATCATTGTCTTCGTGTGTTAGGGCGGTCAAAAACACTGTCAGAACATACCATTAATGTCACCATGAGTTAACTCGTGTGACATTAATGGCGTTTTTCTAAGTTTTATATTAAGTTTCTAAGTTTCTTTTAAATTACTTCCTTTGCGTTTTCCGTTTTCTTTCGTCTAAGTTGTTTTCGTTGCGATCTGTGGTTACACCTTCTTGAGTCCATGGTTCTCGCGATTTGGAGTTTCCGTCGAGAAAACCAGAGGTGTCATCATTTTTATCAGGTTGGATTTCTTTTATTTTGTGTTTCTTTGCATCTAGGGTTTATTCATTGTTTAACCATAGATTTGTCTTAATTGTTTAAACTTATTGTTAAACGTACCTTTGGTTATATCTCCTTTTGATTTGTATCTACGGCATGACAACCCTAGCTATTTTTGCTCTAAACCAGACTGGAATTTCCCAACATTTCTCCATGGCTTATGACTTAGTTTTTGTTTTCGGCGGTGGTTTGTTTTGATCAAACACCGAACCCATTTTTACATCCCGTGCATTTGACAACGGTTATAGTTTACCGCCCAAGTTCCATAAGCTTGTATTCACATGCGAGGGCAGCATTATTCGCCGCTTATGCATTTGAGCATGTTAAAATGTAAGTGTTTGGGCGGCGAAATTCGCCGCCCTTACACGAAAACCTTGCAATTCCTACCATATGCAGTATCAACATCTTTTGCCGCCCGGACACTTGTGAATTCCCCGTATCATCTGCAATGTCGGCATTTTTTGCCGCCCAAACATCAAACTTGGAATTTCCTCATTACCTGCAGTGTCAGCATTTTTTGCTGCTCCAACATATAACACTTGATTCACCTGGAACATGTAATAGCGGCAAATTTTACCGCCGATACATGTGCACAATACCCCTCACATGCAAAGGCGGCAAATTTTGCCGCCCATGTAAACATTCTCTCAAATTTTCGTAACTCTGGAATTTTTTCAATTTTGCCTTTCCGAGCCTGCTTTCGCCCTTACCTCGATTTGCGCACACTCAAGCCCTTCAATGCATGCTTTCCTGTCCATGATCATCAAATTGCGGTTATCCCAATTTATCCATTTTTCCCCTAACTGCGAGATCATGGCCTTTTGCAGTTCTCAACCAGTGTTCGTGGTAGATATCAATCTCAGAGTTCTCTTCAGAGCTAATGTCGGAGCCATCTCTGTCCAAAGCAAAGATCATGAAGTACAAGTACCAAGATGTCTTTCCGGTGACGACAGTGCAATCAAATATTGACGAAATCAGGGATACAGAAATTGGACATGTGGACATGGCAGAATTTGTGGAAAGAACAAAACAGACAAATCCTTCCAGGTAGCCAGTCATTACAACAGGGACACTAGAGTTGTGACAGATTCTCACAGGAATGTGATCATGAGATTGGATGCAGAATTCCTAGACAAAATCTTCATGTGTCCACCCATTGAAAACATTGGACGGATTGACTTTGCTCAGGGGCAAAAGGATTATGACACAGATGTGGAAGCCGCAAGAAGGTACATCAACAACAAATGGTTGAAAATCCCTAGAAGTAATTTGACTAGATGGCCAAAAGATCTTCCTAGGAGTGACTTTGTAGAGGAAGTTTGCGATTTGATTACTCTTTTGAGTCACATCAGAGGACTCCCCTCTTCTTCCAAGTTCCAAGAATGGATGTACACTTACATCAAGGTGATTCTTCAAGGTAGACAGAGAATATTCTGGGGAGAGCAGATCAGTAATGCATTGCATGAGCAACTGGTAAAGGTCAATACAACATTCAAATTCTATATGACCTCGTATCTTGTATATGCTGCTACTAGCATGAGAAGCTTTCCAGGTTTGACTCAGGTTGGTGACAGGAGATTGATTCCTGTATATGAGTATTACCCTCAAATTACTCTGAAGGGATCAATTCATCATTTCCGAAGGGTCAATGATGCCTTCTTTTCAGTATTCATGTGCCTATGGGATAATGAACTTGTTCAGAAAAGAGTCTCAGATGAAGCTTGGGAGGTAGTGAATTCTTTTGGTTGCTTGTTCCTGCAATTCCCCACTTTCACATATCTAAGGGTAGGATATTATCCTGGTTACCCTTATATTCTTCCACGATATCCTAGTGACCATATTGTTCTCATGGAGCTATGCAGACAGCTGATTGTAGTGCATAATAAGCAAATGAAGCTGAAGAAGTCAGGGATAAAGTTCCCTGTTGAAATTGGAAGGTATTCAGTTCAATCAGCTAACAAAGCAAAAATAGTTGATTCTGAATTACAACTGGTCACCATGAGAACTTACAAGAAAAGAGACTGTTTTGACTTCAGAAGAGTTCAAGATAAGATCAAAAGGAAGTCAACCTTCCATGTACCAATGGTTGAAGATATTTGGGCTGATCGCAGGACACAAAACGAGATCAGAAAGCTAGACTACTGCATACTTCACCTGAGTCAGATTGAAGAGCTGGGCCTCGCTGATATTCCAGATGGAATGGAGGATGATGGGGATGTTCTAGATCCCAAATATAACACGGAGAATGTTGAAGTCTCACCTCTCCCAAAGGTGAAATGGTCAGTGAAAGAAGAAACATCCATAAGGAAAAGATTTCAACCAATCTTGTCCAACACAAATGTGTGGTTGGAAAGTAAAGGGATTAAATTGAAAGAATTTCTCACAGGGTCAGAGACTGAAGCACAGGAACAGACATGTAAGAAGGTAGAGAACATAACCAAAAATAAGAGTGATGCCCCTTCTTCTTCTAAGATACGCAAACCAAAAATTAAGTGTGTCCAAAGGAGGGAAGAAGAAGGAAGTTGCAGAAACTTCCAATATCACTGAATCAGGTGTTGAAGATACTAATATTGATCAAATGGAGACTGAAAATGTTGAGGCTGAAGAGCAAAATATTCAGAAGTCTAAGGATGCTCAACAGACAATAGTATATGATAAATGTGATGAAGAAAATGAAACTGAACAAGGCGAAGATGAGGATGCAGAAAAGGAACAACTTAGTGATCCACCTCAATCTCTTGAGAAAGATCTTCCCACAGGAACACAGGTTTCTACACCTCCTCATGTTTTGGTTTCTGGTAGTTTCTCAGTGATTTCAAATGTACCTCTTTCACCTATCTTTGTTGTTTCTTCTGATAATACCCCTACTTCTGTAAAACCCAGTTTTGGGACTGTTTTTTATTCTTCTGGTTCCATCCCAAGTTTATCTTCTCCATCTTTTGACATTGGTGAACAATCTGTTTTAGAGAATCTTCTGGATGCTTCAGAAAAGGTTGTTGATACAGGTGTGGTTTTTACCAACACCAGTCCTATTGTGACTATAACAGGTATAAACATGGATCCAGCGAAACAAGTGGTAGACTCATCTCTGGTTGTTGGTGCTTCTGTTCTTCCCCCATGGTTGTCTGCATATACTCCAAAGAGGAAGAAGCAAGCTATTTCGCCTGATGAGATTGATATTGAAAAGTTGTTACCTGTAAAAGCAAAGACTGCGAAGAAGAAGCCTAAGACTGTTTCTAGGCTTATCAATGAGAAAGGAATCAGATACGCAGAGATTGGTAAACCTCCAAAAGATGCCACTGTTGACAATTTTGACATGAATAATTATGTCATTTCAAGGGTTGAGTTGGGCAAGCTAACTCATGAGGGAATAAAAGCAGATTTTCAAACTATTGCCAGCACTTTGCTTGAAAAGTATGATGAAGTCAAAAAAGAGAAAGAACAGTATAAGGCCAGAGCAGAACAACTTGCTGCTGTTCTTCAAAAGATAGTAAAGTCATCAGAAATTGTAGAACCCATGGCAATGATTGTAGAAGATCCCCTGATCCAGAAGGTTGAAAAAGCACAAGCCAGAGGAAGGGTGGTAGGTGATATTGTGGAGCGTTTGTTAGCTCAAGGGCGAATTCTACTAAAAACCACTATAGAAAGAAAAGAGAAGATGGATAAAGCTAAAGCTGAGCTGGACAACTTGGTTGACTTAATCTCACAGGAGTTGCAAGATCAAGAAGAGAGCTTGGAGGAGTGGATAGATATGAAAAAGATTAAGATAAAGAACCTGATCACCATCGGGGTCATTGCAAACAGGGAATCATATCTTAAAACCAAGGAGACTCTGGTTCATCGTATCCACATAATAAAGGGTTTACTTGATCTATGTCAAGCCCGAGAAGCCAGTGAAGATAGTGATGTCACACTTCTACACCGGCTAGAAGAACTTCCATGCATCTTAACAGGGGAAGATCACAAGTTCCTCTTAGCAAAGGAGATGGTAAGTTCCTTTGAAGAGATGGTCCAAAGAAAATTTGAAGAGGAAGTGCCCTCAGTACTTTCCATGGATAATCTATATGATCAACATTCAACTTTGGAGAACTTGAAGGACAATCTGGACAAGCATGAAAAGGCAATAAAGGCGGTAAAGGATGCAATTCTTCAGGCCCACACTATCTGAGAAAATACAGCTAAACCAGATGCATGCGAGATGGCAGCCATACAAGCCATGTACCAGAATTTTCTAAAGAAGAATGATGAAGGAAGCTAGTGCCTTAGTTTATTTTTCTTGTATATGATATGTAATTTGAATTTTGTTGTGGACATATCCACATGTAATTTTCCAAAATGTAATTACATGTGAGACAAAGGAAGTCCCAAGTCAAATAGGACTCTTTTGTTGAATAAGTCAAAGTAGTTGTAAATTTCCTATTTTTGCTCCAGGCTCCTCCCTATAAATAAAGAGGGCCTCTATTGTAAATTTTATCTTCTTTCTATTGCAAAGAAACTCTGCCAGATTGGAAAACATTTCAAGACTTTGAGCTTTTTATGTTTATCATATTTTTCAAGTGAATATCAATATAAGAAGGCAATTTGAGTATCAAACTTTGAGTTGAATCATATTGTTTTATGATATCAGTGTTCTTATGTCATTGGTGTTATATTATATTGAATCATTGTTGGAATTGTGGAGTTTATTGAAATTTGAGAGGAGTATTCTTGTTTTGGTTAAATAGACTTTGTGCTATTTTTCTCATTGCGGGAGTTTGTATGTATTTGTGGGAACGAAATTGTTTAGAGACTTTGTGTTGTAAACTGTTGTGTTCAAGTCAGTTATATCATATTGAGTGAAAGTGGAGACTTTGGGTTGCATTTGAATTCAATTAAGTTTGTTTGTGAGAAATAAGCCAAACGATAGAAAACTTTGCGTTTCTATGGTTTGTCTCGGTTCAAGAATTATCAAATATCATCTATTGTGAAGTTGTTATTTTGTAACAAAGAAACATCTATTCTAAAAAAAGAGAATAGGATGCAATGGAAACACCTCAAGAATAGTTTTAGTTTATTTAAGTATTAAAAGTTGTTTGTTAGAAAGAGCTCATAATCTAGAGGGAACCTCCCCTTGCTGAGAGGAGAGACTCAGTCTCATCATAGCTGTGGCAATATAACGATTTTGTCATTAATTAGCTAAGTGACAAAATATTTAGCGAACACCTATGGGAATGTCACTTTGAGACTTGTGGTTATGAGATCAAGTGCTAACATTTTTTATCAATCAATTAAAAAATAAATTCTAACCCTATAACTAAAATTGTCAAAATTTTGATACATATACTTTTATTGAAATTCAAACAATTAAATAGAAAAAAAAATCACCTCTAAACATATTTTATTTATAAATTTATTATTTTGAATACCTAAATAAATAATATTGGTCATAAATATCTCTCTAAATTCACTCTCCCTACACTTCATTACCCCATGGACTTATCTCGTTAGAAAAAAAAATGTTCTTTATTTCGACCAAATTTTATGATCTATTCAACTGAGCCTTATTTTAAAGAACCATGTCCTATTTAATAAAGGACATTATTCATTTTTAGTAAAAGTGAAAAATGGAAGTCACGTTCTATTCACAGGGTGTCATTCGTTTTGGTAAGATAAATTAACATGTGAGTGCTTCTGGATTCAACTATGTATGTTTTTGCATCAACGTTTCGGATCATGCTCAATGATCCATCATCAGGAAGAGAAGAGTTAAAGATTAGATTGGCAGACTTGAGCTTTTTAAAGGAAATATAGGGGAAAAAGGAAAGGAACAAAAAACAGAGAGGGGGAGGAGAGAAAATGAAAAAAATAATAAAATGGAATAAAAACTCAGTGAGAGGAAGTGTAAAAAAGAGGAGATAGATATGAAAAAAATAGAGTTAAAAAACTGAGCAAAGATAACCATACACACAGACCACCAAACAAGAGCCCAAATTTTAAATTTACCAAAGTTATAAATATGTCAGTATACAAACAAAAGGACCTATATATATAGATGAAACATGGAAAAAACACATAAAAATCTAAATAAGACAAACCTATGCAAGAACAAATTAAGAGAAGACCAATATATACCTAAAAAATGGGAAGATGAATATAGGCATATATATATATATATATATATATATATATATATATATATATATATATATATATATATATATATATATATATATTCAAGAACAACCATACGAAAATGATCTGCAACATACGAAAAAGAAGCAAACAATAAAGCTAACAACACACATAGTGGCAAAAGAAGCAAAAATGTTTTTTGCTTCTTTTGCCACTATGTGTGTTGTTAGCTTTATTGTTTGCTTCTTTTTCATATGTTGCAGTTCATTTTTGTATGGTTGTTCTTGAATATATATATTATACACCTATATTCATCTTCCCATTCTTTAGGTATATATTGTTCTTCTCTTAATTTGTTCTTGCATAGGCTTGCCTTATTTAGATTTTTATGTGCTTTTTCCATGTTTCGTCTATTTTTATTTTATATATATAGGTCCTTCTGTTTGTATACTGACATATTTATAATTTTGGTCTTGTATTATTATTATTAATTTAAAATTTGGGCTCTTGTTTGGTGGCTTGTGTATGATTATCTTTTGCTCGGTTTTTTAACTCTATTTTTTTCATATCTATCTCGTCTTTTTTAGACTTTCTCTCACTGAGTTTTTTATTCCATTTTATTATTGTTTTCATTTTCTCCTCCCCCTCTCTCCGTCTTTCATTCCTTTCCCTTTTCCCCTCTATTTCCTTTAAAAAGCTCAAGTCTGCCAATCTAATCTTTAACTCTCCTCTTCCTGATGATGGATCATTGAGCATGATCAGAAATGTTGATGCAAAAACATACATAGTTGAATCCAGAAGCACTCTCATTTTATCATAATGGACTGTGGAAAACTCATGCCTGCTAAGATAAATTAACATAAAAAAAACAAATAAAAGCACAATGGTAAAGACAAATTAACATCATAAATATGCAATATATGTGAGGGATACTTCGTGGTTTAAAATTTTTACCCGCTTTAAGGAATAAAATCACACTTAAATAAATTTATATTAAAGCCAATGTAAACTCAATATAACTAAGCTTAATAAGTTGGGATAGAAATTTTACAAGGATTTGGCTTTGTGAATAGTTTGATATTGTATGGTTAAAGATTGTTGCTCAATGGTCTAAATTATGTTATGGTATTTAATCTAATCCTAGAATAGTTTGATATACTACTAGTTGATCTTTATTTTGCTCTAGGTTCAAACTTTTACCCATAGAAGTGAATCCTCCTCCTAAAAATTGACCTCTACATGAAAATGGCATGTGAAGCTCTAGTCATCTAAAACTTTTTCACCTCAACCAATTCTTCTTGTATGTAAGGATTTTATTTTAGTTTCTTGTGATACATCCGTTTGTACAAATAGTATAGTTTTGGCTCTTGACACAATGAATCCAATGTTACCTGGATACCCTTATGGACTTGGAGGAGTGAGAAGTATTGATGTATTTGGAAAATCCATGATATAAATACCAAACTTTAGGAGATTATATCTATGAATTAAAATTGAATTTGCATCCACTTTCAAGCTAGAAATATTGGTTGAATGAAAAGAAGGTCTTGTGATGTTTTTTGTAGGTTCAATTGTTGGAGTATGTTATTTAGAATGGGTATTAATTCCTCAATGACCTATCATTTCTTAAGTCCAACATTTGATTCTTCCTTAAGCTATCTTAGTAACTCCTTGAATCTTTTCTTAAAGACCCTAATAGACTCATGTTTCCTTTGTTGGAAGGTGTAATTTTAATGGAAATCATGTTGTCTCTAATCAATTTAAATTATTTCTCAAAATCATTTTGTAGTTTTCTAAGGTGTTACACCAATGAATTGACATTCCTCATAAGAATAGTTGGAGATTACTACAACTAAAGATATGCATTTGTCCATCTAATGGACCTAAATTTGTATGCACATTCTATAGTGTCTAATAGGTTATTTTGTCTCATCACTTATAAACATGAACAATGTCTACCTCTTCTAGCTAGGACATATAGGATTAGCCATCACTTTTAGACTTTCTTGTTCCTTGTATGGGTCATTAGACTTTGTATTTCCTGTGTGTGTCATGAACATTCCTATTCTATCCTAGCACTTTCCAATATGCCTTGACGTTTAAAGTTTCCTTCTACCAAGAAAATCGATCTCTAAATGCTCTCAAACTCCATTTTTATCATTGATTAGTTTGTATGCCTCATATTATCCATATATGCTTTTCTCTTTTCACCCATAATGAGACTTTAAAGTTCTATATCAAGATGGGGACTTCCTTTTTGTTAAGGGGGGTTGTTATTAGCCCTTGATTCATTTGCAAGGTTTTTTTAAATAGATTGGTGAGAAAGGCCTATATCTTCTTCATCAAGAATAGATAGTTGTATAGTAATCCTTGGTCACTTGTTTTTCATAGGTGATAAAATACTTCCTAAATTTAGCTCTCTCCAACTCAAGTTTTTAATTTAGGATTGAGGTTGATTCTTTGGTATTAGACTTTTGTTTCCTTCCATAGCTTTAATTTTACTTATTTGCACAACCAATTTTATTGATTCTTTACCTTTATAGTGCCTCCTTTATTTGGATGTGTAGTGTAGAAAAGAGATCACAAGCCTAAAGAGTTAAACTAGTTCATCCCTCTTCTACAAAACATTGGGGCACAAACCAAGCATGGCTTCTACCCAAGGAGGAGAGTTAAACTATAGGGGTTTTACCTTTTTGTTGTACATAGAAAGACTAACCAAGTTCAACCAAATCTCAACTAGCAAGCCAAGACTAAGATTAAAACACAAAATAAAGCATAACAGACTAATACAGACTACAGGAAATGAACCGTAGAGATCAACAAGCATTGCAGAGGTAAGGAAATAATTCAAAAACTAGGAAGTTCAGCAGAACTGCCCAGGACAGGGGCGCTCGGGTGCCTTGGTACTTTTTTAGGGTTAGGCAAAACTTCAAACTTTGTCAGATCTATATTCGTCTGCACTACCTTCTTCCCAGAAACTAGCCTCTGAAACCTATTCTTCTCACCTGCACACATGGAAAGAGGGAAAAAGTTGTGTTGCTTTAAGGGTTTGCCTTAGTCAAACCCTGTGTTGGTGTTCCCACCTCTACAACAACGATTGATAAGATCCGAGAGTGCATGCCCTGGCAAGGTAGAGGCCAAATATACAACAATATGATAGATAATGATGATAAATGGTGACAATAACAACAAGATATCCAACCTTAGTTGATGGAGACTTAGCACCAACAACGGAGAGTGATGAAGGGGGCTTAAAAATTCTTTCAAAGCCTGCAAACAACTTCAATAGCATTCACAAGTAGATGTCAATCCAAACATGAAAAATCCTTGAGCATAGAACATCACATGAGACCAATTTCACATTCATTCGGTTAGGTGTAAAATGAACTACAACACACACTTAAATATACATTCCCACTCACCTCCGGAAAATAAAACAACTTTAGGCTGACAAATACTAACTAGAGGAATGTCCTAAGCCGACACCACAAAGTGGGACCAAAGGTCCTAAGCGGGACTAGGGCACTTGGACGCCCTGGACCTTTGGTCCACAAGCTTTGTAAAGTGTCTTTTAACGGGGGCTTAGTCCAATCCTAAGTTGATTATGTTGGGTTTACTTGTCAGGATTGAGATATTCATCGTTTAGAGCTCAAAAGGTGTTAAAATAGGTCCCAATTAACAAAGGCAAAAAAATAGGTCCAACCTAGGAGCTAAAATAGGTGTAAAATCCTAGCGTACACATTTTACGACACTAGATTTAGCCCCCACTTTAGTGTGGGTACGAACTTATGTTTGAACTCATACCAGAGAGATGGACAAAACACACGAACATAGAAGACCAAAGAATTCTACCAAGTTGTAAACTACAAGTAGCCCCCAGACTTAGGATCCTAAGGTTACAAATACATAAGCAAAGAGAAAACATGCAAGACACTATAAAATTAATTCACACATACACGGAGTACTAAAAGCATACATAGGAATACACATGAAAGACACACAATACATGAAGGTAATACACGCAATTTACACAAAGCATACACATAAAGAAGACAAAGAATACACATAAAGAAGACATGGAAAACATGATGAAGACACATGAAAGCATAAGTTAAAACATAGAACATAAACAGACATAAGAATACACAGAACAAACACACAAGGCACATGACTCTGATGCTAGCTTGCTCTGTCGCTAGGAGTCTTGCGAAGAAAAGGTGCCACTGTGGATCACACACTAGTAAGGACCCAAATTACTAGGTGACCACACTAAGTCACGTGAAACACACAGGATAGCCAACTACGTTACACTAGGTGGCTTATAGACCAAAGAGAAAGCATTGTGGGCTAGTGAGGACCACTGAATCACTAGGTGAGTTCCACGCCAACAAGAAAATAAATATGCAACCAAGAGAGAGCACAACACGATGTATGCCCCCACCTTAAATTAATTGCTAAATCCTATTAGGGAGCAATTGCTTTAAGGTACAATAAATCACAAAACAGGCACAAGAGCTTTCTGGAAGCACATGCCCATAAGATACATGTTTCTAAAGAACTACATCGCACCAAGGGGTTGCCCCCACACAAGGAAAACCGAGGTGATGCTACAAGCATGATATACAATGGCTTGTGTAGTCATGGTATGACGCCGAGCATAGCAACAAGGTGCCACAAAAATTAAAACATAAAAGAAGCATCAAGTTACATTAAAGAATAACACAAAGGGATCTACTTAACTGGTGTCAGTATAGGAATGGTTGTATATAGGAGACATATCAAGACCATATATATATACTACATCGCACCAAGGGGTTGCCCCCACTCAAGGAAAACTGAGGTGATGCTACAATCATGATACACAATGGCTTGTGTAGTCATGGTATGACGTCGATCATAGCAACAAGGTGGCACAAAAATTAAAACATAAAAGAAGCAACAAGTTACATTAAGGAATAACACAAAGGGATCTACTTAACTGGTGTCAGTATAGGAATGGTCTTGATATATATATCACTTATCATCCGCCAGCTAGTAGAACTACAGAGACAAAGGAAGAAGTAGCACATGAAATTAAAGAAAACATCCCTTGGATCCACAAGGGAGAATGTCGAAACATCCTATGCCTTGCATCGTCCCTAAAGGACACAACAACAAAACAAGTTATGACATATAGAGGAATGATGATACAAATAGAGAGAATGTCACAACGGATTTCGGTCCCTTTGTATCCTTGCACCTACAAGGGTGTCAAGGGTCATAAAAAGAGAGATTAACAACACATAAAACACAAAGAAAGCATCAGGCAACACATCACGGGGGAAACACAATCACATACACATATAACACAGAAAACAAGGTACCTCAGGTACGAGTCAACCTAAACCAAGTCACCCTCCTCCTAATCTAGTTCCTCATATGTTTGAAAAGGAGGACAACATGCAAGAGGAACTATAGCATGAGAGGTAAAAGGTACAATAGCCATACCTGTATTATCTTTAGAATCACTATCAAAATGTAGTACAATAGGTTCCATAGCAGCTTGCGAAGCTTCTTCTTTCTTTGCAGGAGACACAAGAGTAACATCTGTCTCTTTGGCATCCATTGGTGATAAATGCTTGTGAGGAGGGAGATTCTCCTCTCTTGCAACAAGGCGATCCATAGCATGATGATGCTTCTTTCTTTCTCTCGCAATCTTATTTTGCTTAGCTTTATTCGTGATGTTTTTAAGGGGAACCGTAGTATCTTCCAACACGAGTTCCTTTTCTTCCTTTGCTTCAAGAACATTAGAAGAAACAAGAGGAACCATTGAAGGCTGGGAGATTGCGAGGGAAGGGTTCCTCAATGTAGGATGCTCTTCCTTCTCAACTTGCAAGGCAGACAGAAGTACATGAGCATCTTCAAGCGGTTGAGAAACATCGAGAAATAAAACTCGCGCAACAGATTGATCACCATCAGTCTCCTTAGAGGCGGGTGGAACAAAAGTTATATTGCGGTTGTGGGGAGGTCTATTTTGTGCACGAAGGTTGCCTCGTTGTCCTTGAAGGGATGGTGGAGGGGGAACCTCAACATATCTACCAGACGCTTAGGGACGGGGACGCTTAGGGACGGGGAAGAACCTTTGATTTGAGCTTAGCTTCATTCACTACCCATGGGACAGGAGGAATTATGGCTGGAGCCTTAGAAGATCAAGGAGGTTTAGAAAAATCACTAGGAGGGATATTGCTAAGTGATAACTTCATGATTTTCTTTGCTTTAAATTTATAATATGACAAGAAGAATATAGCATCTCTCTCGAGCGACTCCTACTGGTTGTGGCCAGAAGTAGTTGAGTGAAAAGTGTCCATTTCAAGCAATGGGAAAATACTGACTATGATGTACAACATGCACATGCCCCTCAAATGGAAACTTCAAGCACTTATGGAACATAGAGGGGATTGCCTTCATGGAGCAAAGCCATGGGCAGCCCAACTTCACATGAAATAAATCCGATGTAGGAATGATAACAAAATGAACATCCAAAGCTCTTGGCCCAACTTTAAATTCAAGGGTTAAAGCACCAAGAGTTGGATGGATATACCCATCGTGTGCTCTAATAGCCACATCCGATACATCATATGTATCTCTATGTAAACCAAACATGTAGAGAAACTCTCCAATTACTACATTCACCATGCATATAGGATCTATCATAGCACCCCAAATAGATTTATTGTTGATTCAAATAGTAATGTAGAGAGGTTCATCAGGATCTTAGATAGTAGCATCATGTGGGGTAAAGGTTATAGTAGGTTCCACATTTACTCACTCTTTATGAGGGCAAGCATCCACCATGCAAACATCTCCATCATAACCCTCATCTTGAGATATAACATTAGATTCGTGATGAGATAGAGGATCCGTATATATTTGAAGATTTTGATTAGGAATTGCCACCATTTTATTCCCTTTATCATTAACACCAGTGACCTGGATGACATTGGCATCGATGAGATCTTGAACTTCATGTTTAAGACACATGCATATTTCAGTGTCATGGCCAATGGAGCGATGGAATTGACAAAAGGCCTTCACATCAAAGGAAGATGATTGTATCTTGCTTGGATAGAGAGGTATAACAAGTGGAATCTTGAGAAGATTATTTTGTAAAAGTTGTGTCATGATAGAATGAAGAGATTCAGATAAAGTTGTAAATTTTCTTGTTTTCAGTTTCAATTTATAAGAGGTAGAAGTAGGTGATGAGGAGCAACCAGCGGAAACAAGAAATTGATGCCCTAATCTCTCATAGCTGACGAACTAACAGGAAAGCTCTCGTTTCAACTCCATCGACCAAGTCCCTCGGCATTCTCCAATGCCCCGGTGGCATCCGCCTCTGCAGGGACGCGTTTCGTCAATGGTCGTGGAACCCTTGGCCGATCCAAAACGCCGTCGCGCGGTTCTCCCTCCCGCGAACCCTAATATGCGACTGCGGGATACTCATAAAATATTCACCACATACATCTGACATATACGCATAAAATGCACGATTCCTCCTCTGCAACCATTTTAACCGAACAACACATGGAAAATGCAAAAAAACATACATAACAGAAATAGAACTCAATGATACGGAGGTCATTCCACTGATTTCAAAGAAATCCACCAGTGTAATGACCCCGAACGATATCCCTTGCGATTACACTAGAACACAAACTTCTTTTATTTCTTCACAGAATTGATTTACAATCTTTCTGATCTAACTCTGTTCTTCTTCTTCTTGTTCTCTATTCTGAGATCGATCAGATCTCACATATTTATCCCCTCACGGGGTAGTACAAAAAATGACTTCCAGTGGCTAGGAGATGTAACCGCCTAACCAACTTAATAGTTGTCTAACAAACTATCCTAAAAATAGCAAAGCACGATCAATTGAGACCTTATTACATTTAATGTCCATTTAGGACTTCATTGAAAACATAAGAACAAACTTTAAGACAGCTAATGCCTCATGAAGGCTCCTGTAGATTGGGTGCCTCCGCACCATACTCCCCAAGTTGAAAAATTTCTTGTCCCAAGAGTTATGTGGTCTGTTGCAAACAACTTCATTTTGTCTTCAACCTTCTCAGCTTCAAGCTTCCAATCTTCACATCCATAGCTAGTGACCAACCAACCAACAAAATCAAACAACTATTAACTTTAGAGCTTCTTCAGGCTCCTTCTACTCCCATCAGTGGAGTACTCTTCAGGCTGCAACATCAAGTGCTTCTTCAGTCAGGTATCCATCTCTCTCACTGCTTCACAATACCAACTCACCAAACCATTCATCTTACCCAACAACAGATCCTGGTGATGCACCTACCACTCTCTCCTTAGTGGTTTCTCTCTGCATCCTTATCCATCCTAATCTCCATTGGAGAATGGTCATGACAGACGTCATCTTGTCTGCCCACACACACAACCTCAGAAAACATCCTTCTGCAATTAGATGGACCAAGCACCTGCAACGAAACAACTTATGGTCACCAACACAATCTTTCCTTTAGTTCTTCACCTGCCTTCTCAGTGACAGGAACAAATACAACACCCAAATCTTTCGCAGGCTCTGATACCAATATGATGAGGAGCAACCAGCGGAAACAAGAAATTAATGCCGTAATCTCTCACAGCCGACGAACTAACAGGAAAGCTCTCGTTTCAACTCCATCGACCAAGTCCCTCGGCATTCTCCAATGCCCCGGTAGCATCCGCCTCTGCAAGGACGCGTTCTGTCAATGGTCGTAGAACCCTTGGCCTATCCAAAACGCCGTCACGCGGTTCTCCCTCCCGCGAACCCTAATATGCGACTGCGGGATACTCATAAAATATTCACCACATACATCTGACATATACACATAAAATGCACGATTCCTCCTCTGCAACCATTTTAACTGAACAACACATGGAAAATGCAAAAAAACATACAGAATAGAAATAGAACTCAATGATACGGAGGTCATTCCACTGATTTCAAAGAAATCGACCAGTGGAATGACCTTGAACGATATCCCTTGCGATTACACCAGAACACAAACTTCTTTTATTTCTTCACAGAATTGATTTACAATCTTTCTGATCTAACTCTACTCTTCTTCTTGTTCTTTGTTCTGAGATCGATCAGATCTCACATATTTATCCCCTCACGGGGTAGTACAGAAAATGACTCCCAGCGGCCGGGAGATGTAACTGCCTAACAAACTTAATAGCTGTCTAACAAACTATCCTAAAAATAGCAAAGCACGGTCAATTCAGACCTTATTACATTTAATGTCCGTTTAGGACTTCATTGAAAACATAAAAACAAACATATTTGGGTAGGGGCCCTGGCTCGATTGGCTAAGTAATTCCGTTGCGGTAAAGATGGTCACGAGGTCCAGTCTCCCCCCTGCCCACCTGATATTTGTAACCGGTTCATAGCTCCGGTCAAAAGCGTTTACCCATGAATAAAAAAAACATAAAAACAAACTTTAAGACAGCTAATGCCTCATGAAGGCTCCTGTAGATTGGGTGGCTCCGCACCAGTAGGGGATGACATTGCTGCCACATGTTTTCTAATGTTATCTACTAAAATTTTGTTTATCTCGATGAAATTTTTGTTTTTTCTTTTAAAATAATGATTATGAGAGCCTTCAGATTGACCAACTAGAGCTGATGAGGGATTATGCTCATACTGACTAACCAAAAGTTGATAATCACGAAGAGCCATGCAAAGATGAGTGAATGAATCATACCGCATCAATAATATCTTATCATGGATGTGAGGTTGTAAGTTCCCTATGAAGGTTCTTTGTGCATCAACATCTGAAATAGAATATTGGATTTGTGAAAAGAGGGCTTGATAAAGCCCCATAAAATTAGTTATTTTCTCCTTCGTTCCTTGTTTACAATGAACCAAGTCCATCAAAGAGACTTGAGGTCCAATGTTCACTTGAAAGTGCTCAAGGAACTTAATGATAATTATGAAAAAATTTAGTTATAGAATTAGGAAAAAGAACGCAAAACCAATCCAAGGATGTGTTCTCGAGTGACCTAGGAAAGAGTTTTTCTAAGATCGCATCCTCAAAGTAGAAATCACTACACATAGCGGTAAAAGATGCCACATGGTTGCTAGGGTCTCCCTTCCCATTATATTTTTCAAAGCGAGGAGTCTCAAACTTCTCGGACATAGGAGTTCTTAGGATAGAATAGGACAAAGGGTTACGAAGGTAATGTGTTGTGATACTGGTTTTAGGTGGGCTATTACTCATGCTAGCCAATTGTTGTTGCATGGAGGTTATGTTCTTCAAAATTTGGTTTATGACGGGTCAAAAGCGGAATCGGGTAGAGATTGAAATGAAGGACTAGGTGATGGTGTATGAGTAGCCTTTTGAAATGTAATAGGTGGTTGAGATGTAGGTAGAGTGACATTAGGTGTAGAGCTTGTGTAATTATAAGGAATAGAACCATACTGGTGGACATGATTCCCATTAGATAAGCCAACACATGTGGTAGCATTATTACTCGACTGTGTAGTAGTGGTAAGAATAGTAGATGAATAAGTTGGCATAGGGAGTGAGGGTATAGGTATCGGCACTTGAGTCCCTATTTGATTAGGAGAAGTCACGTTCGTCATGAGTTCAACACAACTAGCTACTAACATAATGTTTTTATGCACTATGTGAGCTAGGCCACACAAGACTTCTACTCCCTCTTGTCCCTCAAGCAACAACCCTCTAAGATTCTCAACAATAGGGATGGCCTCTTCAAATATATGTTCCTTACTCACAAATTGTTGAAAATTTTCCAATTCTGTGTCTAACTTTTGAATTTGGGCCTCAGGAACATGAGCGATAAGGTCATCAATGTCAATGGACTCTTGAGTGATTGATGTTTCATGGATAAGTGTACTAAGAACTTGTGTGGCTTGATTAAGAATTTTAGATTCGGATGCATCAACATTAGAACCCATAATTCAAATACTTCTTCACACAAAGGTATTAGAATCAGGGCACTAGGTCACAAAGCTCATAAAGTGACTACAAGCTTTAACAACACACAAGATGCCCAAATAGAAGAAATTGATGATGTAGAAAAAGAAAGATTTGAGTTTTCTTTTAAATGAAGCAATAGTATACCATTAAGAAAATTCAATTCAAACAACAACAATAACACCAAAACACAATTTTCAATGCAACTGTCAAATCTAGGATGCAATTTTTCTTTTTTTTTTTCAATTTTCAAATGCAAAAATGTAAAATGCTTTGAACAACTAATAGAAGGTACAAAAAATGAAAGTGCTCTAATCAATGCAACAAGATCTAAACAACCCTCAAATCTAAAAACACTAAGGTCAAAACTAGCAAGATATTTTATCAATGCAAAAAATTTAATAAACCCTATGTTGAAATTATGAAAAATTTAACCATATACGAATGTAAAGCAACTAAAGAAAACACTCCCAATTACATCTAGAGTGATGAACAACTCAGATCTAAAAGCAAAAGGTGCGAGAAATGACAGGTTCACCAAAATGTAGTGTAGAAAAGAGATCACAAGCCTAAAGAGTTAAACTAGTTCATCCCTCTTCTACAAAACATTGGGGCACAAACTGAGCATGGATTCTACCAAAGGAGGAGAGCCAAACTATAGGGGTTTTTCTATTTTGTTGTATATAGAAGTACCAACCAAGTTCAACCAAAGCTCAATTAGCAAGCCAAGACTAAGCTTAAACCACATAATGAAGTATAAAAGAATAATACATACTACAGGAAATGAACCATAGAGATCAACAAGCACTGTAGAGGTAAGGAAGTAATTCAAAACCTGGAAAGTTTAGCAGAAATGCCTAGGATAGGGGTGCTCGGGTGCCTTGGTCCCTTTTTAGGGTTAGGTAGAACTTCAAACTTTGTCAGATCTGTATTTGTCTGCACTTCCTTCTTCCCAGAAACCAACCTCTGAAACCTGTTCTTCTCACCTGCACACACGGAAAGAGGGAAAAGGTTGTGTTGCTTTAAGAGTTTTCCTCAGTCAAACCCTTTGTTGGTGTTCCCACCTCCACAACAATGATTGATAAGATCCAAGAGTGCATTCCCTGGAAGGGTAGAGACCAAATCTTCAACAATATGATAGATAATGATGATAATAACAACAAGATATCCAACCTTAGTTGATGGAGACTTAGCACCAACAAAGGAGAGTGATGAAGAGGGCTTCAAAATTCCTTCAAATCCTACAAACAACTTCAATAGAATTCACAAGTAGAAGACATTCCAAACATGAAGAATCCTTAAGCATAAATAATCAAATGAGAGCAATTTCACATTCATTCGGTAAGGTGTAAAATGAACTACAACACACTTTTAAATATGCATTCCCACTCACCTTCGGAAAATAAAACAACTTTAGGTCGAAAAATACTAACTAGAGGAATGTCCTAAGCTAACACCACAAAGTGGGACTAGGGCACTTGGGCGCCTTGGACCTTTGGTCCACAATCTTCACAAAGTGTCTTTTAACAGGGGCTAAGTATAGTCCTAAGTTGATTATGTCAGGTTTACTTGTTGGGATCAGGATATTCATCGTTTAGATCTCAAAAAGGTGTTAAAATAGGTCCTAATTAACAAAGACAACAAAATAGGTCCAACCTAGGAGCTAAAATAGGTGTAAAATACTAGTGTACACATTTTATGACGCTACAAGATGTAAGTTCATTAACTCCTTTGATAACATAAGCCGCCTAATTATTTGTCTTCTTTCTGTGGTGCCTGTCCTTACACATATGAAATATATTTATCATTCTAAGTCAAAAATCTCTTCCACCATAGAGATCTTGAATAAATTTAAAATACCTTGACAAGTGATTGGGTAGATTGCACTTCAACTAATCAATTTTGAAACTAGATCGTCTCTCTAGACATTTGTTTTTTCTCACACCCCTGTCTTCTATGCATTCTCATATTGATATGCCCCAAAGAAATTTCTAAATTCCTTGGTTAAATTCTCCTATCTTTCCTCATTATCTTTGGTTGGCTCCTCATTTTGTTAGTTCCTTATCTCTAAATGTATATCTCCATTTTAGTGTGTCAATATCAATGCTTATTGTCAACAATCTTTATGGTTGAGATGACCTTATACAAGCAACATCATAATTTTTTTTATAACAATAATGGGTCCTATAATAATCATGAAAGAAATAACAGACCAAGGGTTATAGCTATAGTTGAAAATTAATACTTGTATTTGTTTAACATAAGTTATATTGTGGGCCCAATAACTCATAGGTCCCATGATCATTTTCACATTTTAAACTTTGGAAAATATGGTGTTGTTTAGGTGAAATGAAATAATGCTTTTACAAGATATGAAACCAAAATTATTATCTTAGCATCTGTTATGAGGACATGTTGGAATTTACAGGAGGAGAGCCAATCCCAAACTCAAGCCATTCTTAGATTAAATAAAACTTTTTTGTGATATGAAAATTCCTCAAGAAGTTATTTGGAAAAGAGATAGTTTATGTAATGTTTAAATCTTCAACATGTTTTATATATTATAGAAAAAATTTCATGAATTTTCTTATGCTGTCAAACTTCTAGAAATACATCAAGGTTATTAAAATTCATATCGAGAATAAAATTCTTGAGCTCATTGTTGTGAGTAAAAAATCTAATCATCTTACACATCTTAGGCACATGGATACTTAATTGGAATTCCTATGAGCTTACTATATAAGATTAAAATATAACCCCAAGGAAAGGCACAAGATGAAAAAAAATCCATGATCATAGATAATATAAAAAGACTCCAAGGGCATAGAAATATTGGTAACCCATCTTCTGAAATATTGAGTTTTTAAACATTGTTTGGGGATTTGGGTTTGGAAAATCAATCAAAAGACCTTGAATCGTGTCTTTATTTATTTTAGGAAAATATGAAGAAAGATATTCAATTAACCTAATTACTTAACGAAAATATTAGACCTATTGTTTCTCTATGAAGTACTTTATGGTGGTGTTTTGTTGCTTAAGTTTCCTTGCAATATTGTTTTGTACCATCTTTATTTTATTGTACTTTGTTATTGGACATGATCAACCCAATAACCTTGTACACATGCTTTTTGTGAACCTATGACAAGGTGAAGCATGTTAAATAATATGAACTTTGTTTAAAGGTTATTGTGTACTTGTTTCCATTCAATTGTATTTGGTATATGAAAAGAGGATATTCATGTAGTTCGGAATGCATGACTATCATCTTTGAATATATTTTGAGTATATGATACTCAATGATGGGTGACTACATGTACAATATATGCATGTCATTCACATGATAATACTTTTGTATATTTTATGTTGAAGTGACACCTAAAAGATTAAAATATTTGTAGTAAAGATAAGGTTACACATTAATGACCAAATTAAAAAAATTACTTGATAAGAGATTTATTGTATACACTTGTATTAGCTTCTCAAGTATAAATTTATGATCTATTTCAGGTGAAAATGTACTTATAGTTCTAATCATGTTATTGAATAACAAAGTATTCCAATGGAATTTAATCGTGGTTTCAGTTAAAGCAGAAGAGTTATTGGGAAGATCTAGAATTTGAGAAATATGATTATAAATGAAGTAGATTCATTGTGATATCGATAATGTTACTTGACTAATTATTTTTTCTAAAATACGTTGTAGATTCAATTTGAGTTACTGAGGACAACAACTGATTTACAAGCGAAGAAATGTAATGTGACTTTTTACCCAAAATGGAAAAAGAAAGCTATTTATGAATAACCCTCTAAAATTATAAGAGGATAAAGTTTATTTACCCTTTATAATTAAAAGGGAGATGGAAAATAAAGGATATTATGATCCTTTTGGTTAAAATAGGGATAAATAAAGAATAATTATGAAAAACCCTTTAAAAAGGGAGGAGTTATTATATTTATTAAACCATTATTAATTACAACCGTTGTGAAAGGGTGTGATGGTTTAGAAATCAACCCTTAAAAGCTTATATAAGGCATTCATGTGAGACTTGGAAAAGGCAAGAAAAATCACTCAAAGAAAGAAGAAGGTGGAGAAAGGAGTAAATAAGAGCATTGCGAGAAATCACAAAGGAGAAGGAAAAGTATACAAGAAAGTATACAAAAATCAAAGGGCATAAAGGAGTGAGGATTAGGGTCATTGGCTGGGCACTGAGCATTTGGAGAAGGGGCACACAGAGTGTGTCCAACTCAGGGTACATCGTACACCTACGAGTGTCTTGGCCAGGGCTGTGTTTGTTTTATGCCATGAGGCATGGTTGGTTTTGTGTAAGACCCAGTTCCTCCGGGGGTGCTTCTTTTTTGGGAATAGCTGAGACCCGTGATTACTCCTCTGAGTGACATATAACATTATCTCAATGCTTCACAGATAAGTGATATATATATATATATATATATATATATATTTGTAAGAAATGTTACAAATGTTGCATTGATTAAATTATTGTTGCAAATTGTTGTTATTAAAGTTTATTGATGAAATATTTGGTTGTACAATGTTATTTGCTATGTTTTAGCATTTATTCAATATATGGAAAATAGATTAATTTATTTCTATTTCAAATAATTTACCTTAAAGTGCATTAAATATTATATGAGGACTTTAGAGTTGTTAAGAGAATAATATATTTCTGGAAAATGAATGTTACTTGGGTGAAAAGGACATTACAATAGGAGTTGAGCTCGAAGAGCCCTCCTCAAATTGAATACTCCTCTCAATAAACAACTCATGTGTAGTAGGGTGGAGCAACCGATAACCCTTCACACCATCACTATAGCCTACACACTAGTAGAAAAATAGAAATAAATGACTAAAAAATCTACCAAAAATTGGTCATGTGATTAGTAGTTTGGTCACATGACCATTGGTAGTTTATTGCTGGTCATTTATCTCGCGACCAAATTTATGACCAAACAAATTTTAGTCATTAATTTGGTAGTAAATTTTGGTAGTATATTTAGTCATTAATTTGGTAGTATATTTAGTCATAAATTTAGTAGTATATTTAGTCATCAATTTGGTAGTATATTTAGTCATCAATTTGGTAGTATATTTAGTCATGTGACCATTGGTAGTTTATTGCCAGTCATTTATCTCGCGACCAAATTTATGACTAAACAAATTTTAGTCATTAATTTGGTAGTATATTTAGTCATCAATTTCTGTTAGTTGGTAGTATATTTAGTCAATTGGTAGTTTATGTAATTGTTTTTGAGGTTTAAACATAAAACACAAAAAAACATAATCAATCATTCATTTGCACATAATGAAACAACTATTAAGAAGGCAAAATACTGAAATTTTATTGAGAAAATATGTTTTTACAGTAGATACAAGACTTAAATATGTCTTTGTTTTGAAAAATGTGTTACAAAGTGTGTTTCTCAGTGCTGTGACTGAGAAAACTGAGTTATAATGCTCTATTTTTTGCTTATACAACTCTAAAACATGAAAGAACTACTTGCAAAATGAAGCCTAAATATTTCATCATGGGCTTTTACATCTCAAAATTTGAATAAATGTATTAAAACTCGCATAATATTGCTAATTGCTGCATTACTTCTTCTTTGTTGCATCTCCCGCCTTGGTCTAGACAAACAAAACCCAACAATGCAATAAGTAAATTGCCCCTTTGTAACAGAAAGCAAATAACTTACTTTAACATGTTCTTTGAAAGAATATTTACCTTCTTGACTCAACAGATCTTCTTAGATAGATGTTTAGACAGAGTAAGTCAAATTTATAAACAATTAGGCTTAGACATTCTTGCAACCCCCATTCCTAGTAATCAATTTCTGAACTATGAATTTTCATTGATTATAGGTTTAGGAAGCTAGCAATCCCAACTCCAAACATGTGAAAGTTAAGATGAAACTTGAATAGAAAATTCAAATCTGAAACATACTTTATCAGCAAATCAAAGCATAATGGAAGGGGGATGTTTGACAGATATTATAGTTGTAAATACTCTAGTAGAAATGTATGCAAATTTTGGAATAATAGTCAAGGCACGGGAACTGTTTGACACAATGCCTCAAAGAGATGTCATCCCATGGACATGCCACAACCTTTGCCAGCATCCTCCTTGCCTGTACCAAAATGGGAGCTTTGGAATAGGGTATGGACATCCATCAAAACATAAAGGATAGAGGAATTTTGTCAGATGTAGTTGCAACTGCACTATTAGACATGTATGCAAAATGTGGAAGCATAGACAAGGCATGTGAACTGTTTGATATAATGCCTCAAAGAAATGTGGTCTCATGGACTGCAATGATTACAAGATATGCACAAAATGGATTTGTTGGAAAGGCTTTAGAAATTTTGAAGCAAAAGCAATTGGCTAGTGTAAAGCCAAATTCCACAACGTTTTCCAGCATCCTCCCTGCCTGTGTCAAAATGGGAGCTTTGGAATATGGTATGGACATCCATCAAGACATAAAGGATAGAGGAATTTTGTCAGATGTTGTAGTTGCAACTACCCTGTTAGACATGTATACAAAATGTGGAAACAAAGACAAGGCACGTGAACTATTTGACAGAATGCCTCAAAGAAATGTGGTCTCATGGACTGCAATGATTGCAGGATATGCACAAAATGGATTTGTTAAAGGATTTAGAAATTTTAAAGCAAATGCAATTGGCTGGTGTAAAGCCAAATTCCACAACCTTTGCCAGCATCCTCCCTGCCTGTGTCAAAATAGGAGCTTTGGAATAGGGTATGGATATCCATCAAAACATAAAGGATAGAGGAATTTTGTCAGATGTTGTAGTTGCAACTGCCCTGTTAGACATGTATGCAAAATGTGGAAGCATAAACAAGGCACATGAACTATTTGATAGAATGCCTCAAAGAAATGTGGTCTCATGGACTGCAATGATTGTAGGATATGCACAAAATGGATTTGTTGATCCCACTTCTCCATACAGATGAATGAAAACCAAAAGTTGTATCCATTTTTAGATAGAATCCAAATAGGAAACAATAACTTATTGAAACAAAAAGATGTACTTTGCAAACATCCAATTTACAAATAAGTGAATCGTTATTATTATCACACCAGGCAATCAACAAATGAAACATGTCTTAAAAGCTTCGTGCGTGCATTTTCAAATCCAGGGACGTCACAAAAAGGATTGTCTTCCTTTCCACTACCGTATGCCCTGTCAGGTCTATTGAATGTTGTTATTTATTTTTGAGGCCCAGAACCAAAGAGAAATGCATCTTTCCACTTTCACATACCTTTCAATGGTCTAATATAAATAGGAAATAACAACATATAAAACCCATCCTTGTTTACAGTGTACCACTTCTCCATACAGATGAATGTAAACCAAAAGTTGTATCCATTTTGAGATAGAATCCAAATAGGAAACAATAACTTACTGAAATAAAAAGATGTGTCAAGTTTCAAATTGGACCAAGTGCATCCATTGTAGAGTAAGAGGTAGAAGCAAAGATATAGATGTAGAAATTTCATCAATCGTATATGGTGCTGCAATTTCATTGGAATTGATGAAAACATTCTTCATTTTTATATATGCAAAGATACTTTGGTTCTTTAACCGAGAAACTTTTCATTTATAATATAGTGTATTGAATAGACATATCTGCAAAGATACACATAGATAAGTAGAGATGAATAGAGACTTGAATGGATATAATATAAAGTCCTATTCTATGTATAACTGGGCAACCTCTCATTTATAATATGGTGTATTGAATAAACATATCTGTAAAGGTACACACAACTAATTAGAGGTGAATAGAGAGTTGAATGGATATGCTTTACATGGGGATTATTCATTCTTTGTAATCTAGGGGATATTGCCTGACCAGCAGGAATAGAGGTGAATAGAGAGTTGAATGGATAAGCTTTACACATGGATATTAATCATTCTTTAAAATCTAGGGGATATTGCCTGACCAGCAGGAGTGTGGATTATGCATGATTCTCATCCCCAACCAACCTTATGCTCAGTATTGAATTTTTCTCTTTTTTTGTTGTTCTTTGCTTTTCCTAATAACATGCTCGCAAGATTGTGCATCTAAAAAATGATCAAAGTTTTTTCTGGTTTCTGTTTGAAGTAAAGGAATTATTTTTATATTTCTTTTCTATCCTATGCAAATATAAGTTTCTTTTCTTGTAGTTAAAAGAATATTTGATTGAAATTGCTTTCACTACTTGACTCTATAATCTAATTTTCCTCTTCTTTTGCTTATGCAGTGGTGGGGAATGCAGTGCCAAATTTAAAATGCTTATGGACTCTATTAAGAAGTCTAGTCATCTAGCTGAAAAATACAGTATTGTTCGACATGAAAGTGATACAGTGGTG
Organism: Cunninghamia lanceolata; assembly: GCA_027924645.1. Classification (NCBI taxonomy): domain Eukaryota; kingdom Viridiplantae; phylum Streptophyta; class Pinopsida; order Cupressales; family Cupressaceae; genus Cunninghamia; species Cunninghamia lanceolata. Next base: position 10,214,171 of record BSBN01000209.1, read on the forward strand.
ACTAGGGATGCTATGGATATTAGTTAGGCTCATCAATATTTGAAAAGTATATTTTTAAGATTTCACTGTAATGTTGAAAAAAGGCAATTTGTACATTTCAAAGCATGTTTTTTAAGGAAGGAAGATTGAGTATCTAGTTTTCTTACCTCAGCATTTATTTCTGTCCATTGGATTTGCTTGGAAAGCACCATGTATCTCTGCAAGGATGTTTACTTTCACTGTTAGAAGTGTAGCTGCTGTATCCTTCATTGATATGTATTGTCCAAGTGGGGTCAACATTACTTGATAAAAAATATTTCAGACAATTTTGCACAAAACAAGGTTCCCATCACCTCAATCTCTCTCAAAAGTTCTTTGATCTCGTAGTGTTAATAGGGGTTATCAAGAACAACATTAGATATCCTCTAAAAGAAATAAAAAATTAATGCAAACAATGATTTACTCTCACCTACGGATACGGTATGCTATGAATGCCAATAAAAAAGTGAACATATAATTTTCATTGGTTTTGAGCCATCAAGAGGCTATGATGATTCAAAGCACTACAATTGATAATTAAGTATTCTTCTATTAATTTTAAAAAATGGAGAATAGTTGTTGCCCTTAAGCAAAAGATCAACTAAAAACTCCCATAGAACTATCATTAGCATCTTATTGTAAGACAATAGTATGGAGACAAACAAAATATTAATCTGACTGACAATATTTGGACCTCCCATCATTACCATCGATTTTAACATGGGCATCAGGTCTGGTCATGTCTTCAACTTAACAAGCCTAACTAGGAGAGTTGAAACATCGATATAAACATTAGCCTTAACAATTTGCTCTTTCATGATTTGCAGTGTGTTTCATCCAAAACCAAATAAAGTTTTTCTTAGAAAAAAAGTCTCCTAATATTGCCCTTAGAGATCATAAAAATGATTGAGTGTGGAGATCATAAAAATGATTGAGCGTGCTTCATAAATGTTCTTTTGTTGAAGAAGGCCCATTAAGGTTCACACATCATGCAATTATCTCACATTTTTATCTCAATGTTCATCTACTTGCATATCAACTTCATATATTCATTGCATAGTGTTTGTGTTCTTGATTAGCTCATAAAGCCAATCACTAAAATCTTGATAAAAGTCACTAGGTCTCCTCTTTCTTCCACAATTCATGTGTGAATATTGCATTCTAGTCATCTTTGGATGACCTGAACATTTCTTATGAAGATAAGACCTTTCATTTCTTTAATGCATAAGTTTTTTAGAGGTTGCCAAAGTCCTTGAAGCATGGTAGTAAAGAAGGTAAATAGCCATAACTATCAAACTCAAAGTTTAATTACACAAACCTATCATACATGCAAACCAAAAAAAAGGTTAGGAACCTTTCCTATCTATCAAACTCCATTTCCTATCTATCAAACTCCAAATGATTTTGCAAAAAAAATCTTTAAGCAAACTAATGTAAATCAATTATATTTTACTTTGATACCATTTCTCCAAATTGGTGTAAATAACAATCAAGTTGTAGGGAGAGTAATAAATCCAATTCCAATGATTTGTGTTGGGTCCAAGAGTTAATACTAAGTAAAATCCACAAAATAACTAAGAGATATCTATGATCAATCTACAAATTATGTAGAATATGCAATAGAAATGGTTAAACAAACATGGAAGCAAAATCACATATTTAATAGAGATCATGGATAACAAACAAATCTCTTATATTTATCACGAATAGGATATGTTTGATTACAATGCTTAGAGGCCAAACCTATCATACTTGTGGGGGTGAATCTTGAGAATAGTTGTATTGACGTCAATATTGTGATACAAAAATGGAATCCATATCTTTGCTATATCTTGATCAATTTTGCTTCTACCTCTTACTCTACAATGGATGCACTTGGTTCAAAAAGATGTGTCAAGTTTCAAATTCATTTGCAGAAGTTTGTTAGGGTTGAAAAGGCTTTAGAAACTTTCAAGCAAATGCAATTGGCAGGTGTGAAGCCAAACTCCACAACCTTTACCAGCATCCTCCTTGCTTGTGCCAAAATGGGAGCTTTGGAACAGGGTATGGACATCCATCAGAGCATAATGGAAGGGGGATTTTTGTCAAATATTATAGTTGGAAATGCTCTAGTAGACATGTATGCAAAATGTGGAAGCATAGACAAGGCACATGAACTATTTGATAGAATACCTTAGACAGATGCCATGTCATGGAATGCAATGATTACAGAATATGCACAAAATGGATTTGTTGAAAAAGCTTTAGAAACTTTCAAGCAAATTCAATTAGCAAGTGTAAAGCCGAATTCCACAACCTTTGCCAGCATCCTCCCTGCCTGTACCAAAATGGGAGCTTTGGAACAGGGTATGGAGATCCATTGGAGCATAATGGAAGGGGGATTTTTGTCAGATATTATAGTTGTGATTGCTCTGGTAGACATTTACTCAAAGTGTGGAAGCATAGACAAGGCACGTGAATTGTTTGACAGAATGCCTCAAAGAGATGTCATTGCATGGAATGCAATGATTGCAAGATATGCACAAGATGGATTTGTTGAAAAGGCTTTAGGAACTTTCAAGCAAATGTAATTGGTAGGTGTAAAGTCAAATTCCACAACCTTTGCTAGCATCCTCCCTGTCTGTGCCAAAATGGGAGGTTTGGAACAGGGTATGGACATCCATCAAATCATAATGGAACAAGGGTTTTTGTCATATATTATAGCTGAAAATGCTCTGGTAGACATGTATGCAAAATGTGGAAGCATAGACAAGGCACGTGAATTGTTTGATAGAATGCCTCAGAGAAATGTGATCTCATGGAATGCAATGATTGCAGGATATGCACAAAACGGACTAGTTGAAAAGGATTTAGAAGTTTTCCACCAAATGCAATTGACAGGTGTAAAGCCAAATTCCACAACCTTTGTAAACCTGGTCTCCTGCAGGCACTTCAAGTCATGCCTTCGGTGATGCGGGCTCGTGCCTGTGGGAGACTGGGTTTACAAAGGTTGTGGAATTTGGCTTTACACCTATCAATTGCATTTGGCGGAAAGCTTCTAAAGCCTTTTCAACCAGTCCATTTTGTGCATATCCTACAATCATTGCATTCCATGAGACCACATTTCTATGAGGCATTCTATCAAACAGTTCACATGCCTTGTCTATGCTTCCACATTTTGCATACATATCTACCAGAGCATTTTCAGCTATAATATTTGACAACCTCCCCCTACCTATTCGAGAAAAGTTGATCTCCTAGAGATAGAGAGAGATGGATCCCTACTAAACTCTTGGGTTCCTAAAGTGGTGGGGGGCCAGAGAGATGGAGCCCTACTCTTATGGCTATGGCTCGATCCGGGAGTCATCGGGGTAACTCTCGATCTGGGTTGGTCGGATTCCCTACCTCGATATGATGGATGAATGGAATGCAATGACTACGGGATATGCACAAAATGGATTTTTTGAAAAGGCTTTAGAAAATTTCAAGCAAATGCAATTAGTAGGTGTATATCCAAATTTGACAACCTTTGCCAGCATCCTCCTGCCCGTGCCAAAATGGGAGCTTTGGAACAGGGTATGGACATCCATCAAAGCACAATAGAAGCTAGATTTTTGTCAGATATTACAGTTGGAAATGCTTTTGTAGACATGCATGTAAAATGTGGAAAAGTAGCCAAGGCACATGAACTGTTTGACAGAATGCCTCAAAGAAATGTGGTCTCATGGAATGCCACAGTTGCAGGATATGCACAAAATGAATTTTTTGAAAAGGCAGAGATAATCATCACAGGTTTTAGAATTATGAGACTAGAAACAAGAATAGGATTTTATTGAAACATAAGCACAATAAGACTGTGACTGACTTACCTATGCCCGAATGCTCCATGTTGCTCCTCTCACTTGTAAATTATCGCATTTGGGTCGATGAATCAAGGGTTTTGTTTTCCCTCTTTGCAGACTTCAAATGTTTATTCAGCTCGATTTGGTGTATGTATGAGCGCTAGAATTTCAATCTTTCAAAATATTTAGTCACGCGGGAGGAATTTCTAGGGATAAATGGGTAAAACATTTATTTCAATATTTAGTGAATGTTAATTTTATATAATAATAAATGTATAGTATTATATTATATGATTAGACTTTTCTTGGAAATGCTCTGGTAGATATGTATGCAAAATGTGGAAGTAAAATCCAACTGAGGCATTACATTTAAAAAAACATAAAATAAAATTACTGACCATGGTGCGTAAGATTCGACAAGGGCACCATTGTCTTTGCCCACTTCACTCTCGGCTTTGCAAAATCTCGTTGCTCACAGCCTCCCCCAACACATTCTGCAAAATAAACCCTAAGAACAGTGCAGGGTTGGTGAAGAAATGGATTTCACTTTTGACACCCATCCTTTTCATTTTTGGCGCCCATATTTTTTTAATTAAGAGAGAATGTTTTTGTGCACTTGACCCCCCAATTAAAATTTTAAAAAGAACCAATACATGTAAAATACCAACCTAATAAATTAACACAAATGCACCAATGCATGTTCACAACATTTGTACATGTTCACAAATGCACCAATACATGTTTACAACTCCAATAAATTAACCAATGAAATTAAGACAAGTACAAAAATGTGATGGCGAGCGGTTACTAGCACATTGTTGCGCATGTATGGGGCAACATGTTGAAATGACACTTTTTCGACCCATGTGCACATAACGCATCCTATAGAGAAATGTATAAGTGCCCAAAAGCTGAAAGAATATAAGCTTTAAGCTCTTCGGTTGCATACGGAGAAACCCAAAAAAACTTGTCGAAATCCGATATGTCCAGCTATGAGCTTGACGTGCACGAAGTTAGGGTGGGCAACTACTGGGCCCTCTCCCTTACCCACTTTAATATCCTATTGTCTAATTTTTATTTTTGTGACTAATTATATAATAATAATAAAATATTATATTATAATATTATATATTATTATATAATAATGTTATTAAATATATTATAATATTAAATACATTATAATATAATACAATATTGTAATATTATATAATATATATATAATAATATAATATTATATTATATAATAATATAATATTATATAATATATATATTATATATTATATCATATAATATCATATTATATTATAATATATTATTATTATATTATATTAGAATACAACCCACTCCTTCAATTCGAAATACTTTTTTTAATATCCACTTTAGTTGTGTTTTTTAACCAATGACCAAATTAGTCATTTATAGCTATGTTGCAAAAAGTTTTAGTCACGCGACTAAAACTTTGGTCATGTGACTAAAAGTTTTAGTCACCTGGTCATTTATTTGCCATATTTATACTAGTGACAAATATGCAAGGCTTGCTCTATGAATTCAAGGCCTTACGTTTCTTTGCAAGAATGTGGGCCCATGCAGGAGAACCAAAAACTTGAAATTGCTTAACTAATGGTTTTCGACCGCTCCAAGCTTCAAAAGTAGTGACTCCCTTCAAGGCTCGGTTGAGGAACATGGTTATGTATATAACAAGCACAGTTAATGGCCTCTGCCCTAAACTGTGGTCCAAGAGATCTAGAGTGAATTATGCAGTTACCATTTCCTTCAAGGACCTATTCTTCTATTCTACAACATTGTTTTGTTGGGGAGTGTATGGAACAAAATGCTGCAAATCAATCCTTTCTGAAGTGCAAAACCTCTCAAAACAATGGTTGACATATTCACCACCATTGTTAGTGCACAAAACTTTGATGGCTTTCTCAGATTGCTTCTCTACAAAAGTTTTGAAGTCTTGAAAATGAACAAATACCAAAGAACTTCTATTTAAGAAAGGACACCCAGGTATATCGAGAAAATTCATCATTGAAAGTTAGAACAAATCTAGCCTTGCTGAAGGATGGATGAGGAAATAGACCAACCAAATCACTATGAAATAACTCTAGTATCTGTGAATCTCTCCATGCCTTACCTTTGTCAAAATTTTCCTTAGAATGCTTACCAAGAATGCAGCCTTGGCAAACACCACCTGAAAAATGAATTGAAGGCAACCCTATGACCATGCTCTACTAGTTGAGCCGCTGCAAGTAGTGGAAGTTAAGATGGCCAAACCTCTCATGCCATAACCTAATGACATCATCTGAATGAGTGAGCAAAACAGATGAAGGAGGATCAAGAACAAAGTGAGAAAATAAATATAGCCATGACTGATGATCTGCTCTCCCAATTGCAACTGTAGAATCACTATGCAACTCACAAATCACCACTATATCAGGAGTGAACTCAAATTGCTTTCCTAAACTGGCGTGAGTGATGTGATATACTGATAGGAGATTAATTGATAATGAGGGCACACAAAGAACATCATGGAATGTGCCATCCCCCACATCAACAGAACCTCTCCCACACACCTCAACAGGAGTGTCATCACCCATCAAAATAGAAGGCATAGTACATGGCTCCAAAGATGCAAGTTCTTCCTTAGATGAAGCCATGTGGTGTGAAGCACCTGAATTAAGAACCCAAGTGGATGGTGAAGAAGCAACTGCTACCAAGGCCTTGCCCTTTCCTTTCCCCTTGCTATTTTCCTTTGCCTTGTTAGACCCCTCATTGGAACTCTATTTTATAGATTTAAGAACACTGATATTATTCTTCTCAAGAATGTATGTCAAGTGATCAATTTGTTTCTTCAAACATTTATGTTCATCATGACCGGGTCTTTTACAATAGCCACAATTGACCTTTTCTTTCTTCGGTTTGTCACCATTAGAATATTAGGTCTCATTAGCTGCTTTTAGGACAACTTGTTTATGATCCTTCTCCTTGCTATTATTTTGTTTCTTATCCTTATTATTACTAGTTTGTCCTTTCTATTCTTTCATGCCTTGGTTTGTAACTAGGGCATGCGACTTAGAGGATTTAAGAGTGCCCATCTGGATTAGCTTATCTTGCTCCTGTACGAGAGAGATAACAAAGTCATCCAAAGATGGCACGGTGAATTGAGTACCAAGTGCACCCTTAGTAGCATAGAAGGTAGAAACAAATATAGATTATTCTGAACTTAGCTTAGAGAGAATACTAAGAATCAGTTGTTCATCTTTCTTTTCAATTCCACATTGTGTTAATTGCAACCTTAGTGATTTCAATGTTGTGAAAAAATCTTGAATTGTGTTGAAGTTGCCTATACTTAAACTAATTAGTTCACTTTCCAACATATGACCCCTCATTAAATCTTGTGTGCCAAATAGTGTTTCTAGCTTTGTCTAGATTTTATTTGGTGAATTCAAAGACTCAATGTGGAAGAGCAAATCAGGAGAAACAGACAAACACAATGTTCCATAGGCCTCATCACATTTGTTAAACCACTTACGCTTATCCTCATCTTTAGTAGGTTTAGTTTCAAGTCCCATTGTTATCCTATGCAACCCAGCTTTCCTTAAGTAGATTGTCATGCGTGATTTCCACTCAAAGTAGTTGTAAGGAGTTATTATGGGTACTATTGTTTGATCCATGATGAAGAAATGCAAAAATGAAGTGTTGAAAAGAAGAGAACACACACAGGACAACCCCCCTTTTTCACTCAATCAAATAACTCCCCCAAGAAAATATGATATGACACTTTATAATTTAGTGCATTTACAATTGTCACTAGCAAGAATTACTTAGTGGTCTTGATCTCAATGCTTGCAAAATCCTCAATAATAGGTGTATGCTGAAAGTACAATACTGGAATGAAACTAAGTGAAACTAACAACACCATTGCAAAGTACACGAAAAAACATGCACTTTCAAAAAAAGAATCACCTCTATCTAAGGTCATATGCAAAATTCATGCTTCTCTAAAGTTCCCAAAATGATAACTGTGTAGTGTCACGAGTGAGAATCTGCAATTTTTGAAAAATCTCTACATCAAAATAAAAAAATGTCTGCATTAGTGCAAAGAGCACAAAAAATAGCCCAAATCAAATAAAATTCTTGAGAAACGGAGCCAGTATGAGCTAGAACAGAGCCTTTGAAAATTGCCTTCAAATCTGCAACTTTTCCATATGACCTCGGATCGAGGTGATTCTTTTTCTAAAAGTGCATATTTTTTTGTGTACTTTGCAATGGTGTTGTTAGTTTCACTTGCTGAAACTTTCTAATTAATTTTGTGCATGATTTGTTTGATGCGTGCAAAAAATAGATACCCAAATAGTTTTTCGACGTGGCGAACAAAACCCATAAAGTTTTTTTCTTTTTGATGTGCCTAAGATGTGGATCTAATGTAAAAAACCTCTCCAACAATAAAAATGACATGTAATATGTCAAAATTTATCTGTGAGGCCTCCTAGATGCAATGGCAAGGTCCTTTTGGCTTGGAAATGCTTCGAACAGAAGCTTTCTTCCAGATACAAGTTTAAAAATCCCGTTCTGAAATCGTGTCAAACGATCTTTGATTTTGGTGAAATGAAAGCTAGATCTAACTTTCTTGAGCCTTCTAGACACATTGGAATAACCAGTAATGCTACCAGTATAACTAGAAATGTTGCAATCACCTAGATCTCACAAAGAACATATGCAAAACCCAAAGGTTAAAATATTTCCATCAAACTTTTCTGATTTGCCAAATCATCCAAAGATGCAAGAGAAGAGCATACTGGGTTTTTGGGAAAACCTGCAACAAATTTTATTATCCCCCCCCCAAATCTCTCAAATATGGAAACTAAAATCTATTCTTGTACATAGAAAAGCTCTGATACCATGTTAGAATCTGAAAAGATGAATAACCCAGAAAACTAATGCAAATGAATATATATTAAACTGTGAAAGCAAATGATAAAAGATCAAAATAACAATACAGAGTTAGTCTCCATGAGAGTAATGCAAATGATGTAGAAACAAAATAGCATTATGAGGATGCAAAAGTAAAAGATGCAAAATACAAGCTAGGTAGCATGTTTATATTAGTAATTAAAGATGGCAATGCACTAAGATGGATTACAATATTTAAAAGTGTAGCATCCTCTTAGAATAATATAGAATTATTTTGTAGGTGTGTAATGAAGAGATAAAAGAATTCATGCGTCTGAATTTTTATTTTTTCTAAAGATAAAGAATTGTTTATCATTTGAAGTTTTTAACCATTATATGTCCAGAACTAAATTTATAGGGAAAATTTTCTATTGAACCATCACTTTAATGATTGGTTAATATGTTTTTATCCTTTTATTTCATATTGACTCCTAGGGTTTGATTTTTTTTATTTCATATTTACCTAGGGTTTTATTGACTAACCTTTTAATTCTTAATATAGATTAAAACTTCATTGTTTTAAAAATATTTCTAAACAACTAACACCAAGTAACAACATATTAATTTGCTTTAATATGTTTTTATTGTTTTATTTCAACATATTAATTTTCTTATTTTTATTTGATTTGATAAAACCCTAATAAAATAAAATTGAAATCCCAAATATAATCTAATTTCATAAAATAAAATAACACCAAAATATTTCCTTAACTATAAAACTAAACTTTCCTCGTTAATGGGGGTGGTGATGTTGATATCCAAACAAGAAGGAAGGAAAAAAAGTGGAATCCTCCAGCAAAGGGATGGGTAAAGTTGAATTTTGACGGTGCCTCAAAAGGCAATCCTAGTATTTCAAGAGTTGGTTGTTTAGTTAGAGATGAAGATGGTAAAATCTTGGGGAAGGTGGCAAAGAAGCTTCCTTTTGGAACGAATAATGAAGAGGAAATTCAGGCTTTAATTCTTGGGCTAAACCTATGTCTCCATCTTGAAGTTAGAAAATTAGAGGTGGAAGGTGATTCCATGCTAGTTATAAATGCATTAAGAACAAAGAAAGTTCTAATTGGAAGTTAAAAAGAATGCTCAACGAGGCACTAGGCCTATTGGAGAATTTTGAAAATAAAGTTTCCAACCACATTCTAAGGGAAGGAAACTTAGAGGCCGATGGGTTGGCGAATGATGCAATCATTGTGCAGAGCACCTTGCTATGGGAGATAAACATTAATGATGAAGCCAACACAATACAATGTCAGGCCGACTAAGTCTTGACTGACGAAGCATGCAAAAGGCTTTATTTGGTGTTGGAGAATGAAGCCAGCAGAGCATTTGAATGGCGGCTTGAGTGAGTTAGAGCTTAACAACCATGGAAACCCCAATTCGCCTAACATGCAACAAGCGTTAGATGTTCTTTCTTGGACAAATAATAGATAAGAGGCTTGGGGTGGGTTTTAAACCCAAGAGTGGGATTGTCCTGTTTGCAATAGAGTGGGTTTTGGGTGAAGATTTCATGCAGAGTAGTAATCGGTATATGGTCAATTCTGACCTATCATCCATGTTTTTGGTGGTCCTCCTTGATCTTAATGAGGATACAGCCACAATAAAGAAGCTAATGGAGGATTATGTGGAGCCTGGATTTCATGGTGGATGGATGGAAGTGGTTGGGGTTTCAAGGTATGGGATTGGAATTCCCCTGTTGAATGACTTTCACATAATTAACCATGCTCGATACGTGGTGCAATGGTGGTCATTTGTGGTGGAGCCAGGGGATAACAAAGTAGCAGCCAGGTGACACAAGGCAGTAAAAGGCATTGCTTTCCTGAAGAAATTGGTGGGCCTCGAGGTCGAATATGACTGGATGCGAGAGCTACTCGATCTCTACTATGCAGACGATGAAGATGCCTGAGCAGGGTGACAGTGCCTGTGTTTTCTTCTATTGCTTAAACAGTAGTTTTAATAGCTTTTCATGATAAATCTCTGTATAGGGTGGTATGTAGTGGGTAGAAATCTTAATAACTATAAATCTTAGGTGGTAGGGTTTGCTTATGCATAATCAGGGCATTTTGTTTTTAATCCCTTATATGTTAAACTTTCTAGCTGTTATGCTGTAACTCTGTTCATATTTTGGTTAAATATAATACAAAGGGAGATGACCCCAAGTCAACAGTTTACCAAGCCAAAAAAAACTATAAAAATAAACTTTACAAAGCATAATTTAAAATGCATTAAAATATTGTAAGGTTGAAGAATAAAATAAACAAGTGTCATGTAGTGGCGAGTACCTGCCTTTGTAGTGTTGTAATAATATTATGTGTTTTGTTATGGATAGATGAGGTGTGACATAGTATTTTAGAGAGGAGGTGGGAAGAAGCTTGAGATGAATAGATTCTTGCAAGTTTAATGTATTATAACTATACTAAGTGGGTGAAAATTATAGTTGTGAATGATTTATTATTAAAATAGCTATATGTTATTAATATTATTATAATTCCACACTATATCTCTTATCAAAATGCAAAAAAAACTTACAATAATGTAACATAAATATAAATACATTATAAATTTTTATTATGAACAATTTAATATAGATTTTATTAGTAATATATATAATGAATAAGAAATTAAATAATTTTCATAAAGGGTGAATATTATATTAATATGAATATTGCACAATAAAATAAATTAATATTTAGATCACTATAATATATTAATATTTATACACAAATATATATCAATATTTCATTTTACTAAGTTTTAATAAATTTTATTATAAAAATAGTATTAATTATATTATTTTATAGATATAAGTGTGATATATTTTGTTTCTTGACTATTGTAGTGAGCCACAAGTTTGAGAAGATGGATCATCATGAATTAAAGTGGGTTAGTGACCTCATGTGAAGGTGAATAAAACATACCTATTACTAGTGATAGAAAAAGTGTAATCATCATAAATCTCATTGCTAGGATAAACATTAGAAATAAATATTCTAAAAGCAACAAGTATATCACTAGGGATGAGTGAATGTGTGGATCATCATCATATGTGGGTGAAGGTATGATGTGTATGTATATCATATCATGTACATAGGTTTAAAATGAGAGAAAAATGGTCATTATACACACCATCAAGTATAAAAGAAGTTAATGCATTCAAAGAACATGAATCTATGGAGATAGTCTATCATGACATATAAGAGATGTATCATTAAAAGTTGTAATCATTTCATGCATATTTATACACAAATATATATAAATATTTTATTTTACTAATATAACATAAATATAAATACATTATAATGATAATTCTATTTATTTGTATAATCAATAATTTAATATAAATATTATTATTAATTATATTATTCTATTAATATTTAAGATAAGAAATTTATATAAATAATATATACAATGAATAAAAACTAAATATTAATATGAATATTACACAATATAAAATATTAATATTTAGATCAATATAATATTTCAATACTTAATACCTCACAAACACCAACTTCAACCCTTTTCACAAGATGTTCCTCAGAGCATTCCTTGTCTTGAAAAATTCTCCTATTTCTTTCCTTCCATATATGCCAAAGGAGCATTGAAGGGCTTGTGATCTAGATACCACCCCACATGGAATCCATATGTAGATGAGGCCTGCAAAGGAGAAGAACTTTCAAATCATTTTGATGTGCACTCTGCCAATCTAACATTCCATATAGCCAATCCCATTACTTATTTGCAAATGGGTAGTTTAATAGTAGGGGCAGTTTAATAGTAGATGATCGACTATTTCCTCCTCATTTTTGCAAAGTGGACATCTACTTGGGCTAGTAATTCCAATGGTATGCAATCGATCTCTAGTGAGGATTCTTTTCTGAATAGCTATCCATGTGAAATCCCTAGCCTTCAACAGTACCACCTGACTCTAGCAGAGAATGGAAGGCCAAGAATCACCTTGCTCATGGATATGTTGTATCGTATAGCCGAGCTTGACCAAGTAGGATCATGATTTGGACCTGCACCATATTATTTTATCTTCCTGAGAGTTCACCAATATATTTCGTTTGGCTAGTTCCTGTGATAGATTCCTCTTGGGTCTCTCATCAAGGGGGTGTCCCTCAGATCGTTCCAAGCCCAGAGAGTCCCATCCTCTCCATCCACCTTAGTGACATAGTCAGTGACCTTGTCCCCCCATACATCCATCATTACCTCTTTGCAATTAACCAAATTGTTAAAGTCTACTAGGGGTGCCAAGCCATTCCATGAGTCCATCCAGAAAGCAGCAGATCTAACATCATTTATAATATAAGTCAAGTGCTTAGTTATTAACATCTAGCTATGTAGCATGAATTTCCAAACATGGGATCCATCAAGGATATTGGCCGTAGTTAGGATTCTATTAGGGGTGTTTGAGTCAAGGTATTTATTTTGCAAGATTTTACACCAAAGATTCATTTGGAGAAGAGCACATCTTCCAAATTAATTTCTAACCAAGGGCTCTATTGTGTTTGGATAAGTCTCTGATTCCAATGCCCCCATCTGAATTCCTCCCTCGCACAACATCCCAATGTACCAAGGGAATTTGATTCTGATCGTTTGACCCTTCCCAAAAAATGTTTTTAGGATGTTGTTCATTCTATGTTATGCCCTCTTTGTTAGCTAGAGATAGGACATTATATATATTGGGACCACCACAAGGATAGATTTAGTCATCAGAATTCACCCAACCAATGAAAGCCATTTCCCCTTCCATTATTTTGCTTTCGATTTACAAGTTTCAATGGTATTTTCCTAGAGATTAGTCCCAACCAATCCCTTGAAGAGAGGTACACCTAGGTATTTGCAAGGGATATTATCAATGTTGAAGCCAAGAAAGTTAGCGATCCTTCTTTGTGTTAAATAAGAAAATCTTAGATTTCTCCTGACTTATCAGTTGGCCTGAAGCTAGGATATATTTGTCTAGGACTTCATTGATCACCTTCACTTCCTCTACATTCACTTTTCCATACAATACAATGTCATCAGTAAATTGATGATGGGTTAGGACTTCAACATTTTGAGCAACCTGCACTCCTCCCCAACATCCAATTGTCTGATAATGTTTGACCAATCTAACAAATGCTTCTGCCATTATGATGAAGAGGAAGGCGGATAAGGGCCCCCCTACTTAAGTCCATTCGAGCTTTCAAAAAATTGCATGGTGAGTTGTTCAACAAGATTATGAATCTAGTAGAGGAGATACATTAAAATATACAATCCAACCAGTTTGCAGAAAAACCAAATTTATTCAATATCATCATCAGAAACCTCCAGTTTACTTTGTCGTAAGCTTTTCTAATGTCAATCTTAATCATCATACTTTTATGTCGTGACCTCTCAATTGAATGAATCATCTCATTAGCTATTATCACCCCATCCATGATGTCTCTCCTAGGGGTAAAACCACTTTATTCCTAAGAGATAATCCTTTCTATGATGGGTTTAAGTTTATTCATGAATGATTTGGAGATGATGTTATAAACAATGTTACAAGGAGAAATGGGTTTGTAGTCTGTGAATGAGGCACAATCCATCTTCTTAGGGATGAGGGCCATGAAGGTGTTGTTTAGATCTCTGAGGAGCTACCTTGATTTTATGAAGTCTTCCACGATCTCCCATACCTCTTTCCCAATGAAATTCCAACATTTATGATAAAATAAGGCTAGGAAGCCATCTGGGCTTGGTGCCTTGTCTGGATGTAATTGTCTAATTGCCAAATTTACATCTTCAGAAAATGGGGCCATCAAGATCTTGTCATCTACTTCTGTTAGAATTGTAGGGATGTTGTGAAGGAGCTCCCTTATTGCAATGTTATCTAAAGCATTCTCCAAAGCAAGGAGCTTTTGAAAGAAGTTAACCGCCTCACTTTCTATTTCTTCTCAACCCGTCAAGACACGCCCCTCCATAGATACAACACTATCGATTATGTTCTAGAATCTTTAGGCATTTACTGAATTGTGAAAAAACTTTATGTTTAGATCTCCTTCTACAAGCTAGGATTCCCTTGCCTTTGATCTCCAATATATCTCTTCCCTGGCTAAGATCTTGGCATGGGCCACTAGTAATCCTTTTTCCTTTATGTATTCAGTATGATACATTCCTTGGGCAATTACTTTGAAATTTAGGTTTTCAAGCTCTTTTTCAATTCTCTTTTTTTTCTTCAAAAATGTTTTTGAAATATGTCGTATTCTATTCCTTCAACCTCTTTTTTATGTGATTGAGCTTCTTCACAAATCGAAACATCTTGGTGCCTTTGTAAATAGGGGCAGTAGTCCACGGGGTTTTAATTTGACCCACTAGATCTTCTCTCTGAAACCACATTTTTTTGAGTTTGAAACTTGATCTATTTAGGGGCTGGTCTTGCCAAATGACTAATTCTATAGGGAGATGATTTGAGCTAGAAGCAACTTGAATTGAGGATTTTGTCAAGCGTGTGGCGTTAAGCCATTCGGAGGAGATAAAGAAGCTATCAATTCATTCAGCCACATTCACTGCACCATCCCTTCTATTCGACCATGTGAATTGCCCATTTTTGGGTGCAATATCCATAAGATTTGTGTCACCAACAAATTTACCAAAATCTCTTTGCACTTGTGATTCGCCTCTCAAACCTCCCGTTTTGTCCTTCGACTCCAATATTGCATTGAAATCACCGCCCATAAAAATTTTCTCATCTCTATATGCTCTGATCAATTCTAGCATCTCCTCCCAAATTCTAACTTTTTCTTCTGGTTTACTTGGGCCATAGATGTTACATAAAATGAAATTAAAATCAAAGATAGAGCTCCATACCTTACATAGCATCCAATTGTGTTTGGATTGGGTAAGATCTAGTCTGACTATGTTAGGATTCAATAGAATTCCCATCCCACGAGCTATGCCAAACACTTCTGACCACACTTCTTCTCAACCACAACAGTGCTTTGTGAATGAGTTAGCATCTTGCAAGTTCAATTTTGATTCCTGAAGCATTATGATGTCGACCAACAAAAGTTCAACTTGGTGCTTGGTTGTGTGTTTCTTGTTAGGGGCATTGAGTCCCCTTAGAACATTCCATGTAATTATCTTCATGGTTCTCTAAGGGAGGGGTTTCCTCCCTTAGATCTCAGCATATACTCTTTCAAATTTGGTTGGTTCTTTTCTAGGGCCAACTCCTCCATTTTTTGTTGATTTGTCTTCCTCCCCTTTTTCTTCTCCACACCAATGTTTAGATTCAAAATTTGGGATGCAGATTGGATGATATGTCTTGTATCGGTAATGCTAATCTCCTCAACCAGAAAGTCTTCATTATCATTCCATCTCTCAAATTTAGGTATGTCTTCCTCTTCCCAAATTTGTTGGTCTTCCTCTGGTTCAGCATTGTCTAATGCACTAAAGGAGATGATTACTAAAGCAAGAGGATTGTTTTCCATGTATACTGGGGGAGCTCCCATGGTAGGTACTGTATCTTTCTTCTTTTCAACCTAGATCTTAGGTATCTTCTTCTTCAGACAATTCTTTACCATGTGTTTGCAGTTTTTGTATGAAAGACAAAAAATTTCAGAGTTTCAATTTCCACATATTGTTGTCAATTTCCTACTGTTGATTTGAGAGTGATTTCTTGGGGAATTAGATAGATATATGCAATTCAGATCCTCACATAGTGATAGGAGTTGCTGCTAAGGATTTCCTCATCAGTTTCCAAAAAAGCCCTAGATTGTTGCCAATCTTTTGAAGACAATTCTCCAACCAATACTCTGTTGGTAAATTGTATAACCTGATCCAAGTAGGATTAGAAGGTGGGAAGCATTCCAGTGGATTGATTTGGGGGGACCATTTTTGAATAAAATTGCCATGTCATGCATCATCCAAAGTCCACCATTAAGAACATTGTTTCAATCTTCCTCGTTGTTGAATACAACATTGAAGAAGCCTTTTGGAAAGGAAGCAATGCACAATCCTGTCGGCTAATTCATTGCTATCCAATCCTCTATCTATTTCCTTGTTGATCCATTGTGGCATGCTCTCACTATGATTGCCCTTCCTGCCAGATTTTCTATCGATGGTTCATTTTCAAATTCAATGGTGATGCTCCTTTTGCAGCCTTCCTCTGTTTGAACCTTGGTTACAATTGGCACTACAAGAAAGAAGCCCCACCATTTCACCATAGGGTCTCCCCTAGGTAAGGTCCCTCAATTGTTGATGTGTTAGAGGGCAAGCCCATGAGGTTTGAACCTTGGTTGTTGGCATTACAGACAAGAAGCCCCACCATTTTACCACAGGGTCTCCCCCTATATAATTATTAATTATGATAATAGTATTAATTATTAATATTATTATCATAACAACATTCCCATTTGTATCATTATATTATTAATAATATAAATATGTTATTATTATAATTAATAATAATAGTAATATTATTTTATTATAAATATAAAAATATAATTTAACATGACACTTAATATAATGACACAATATATAATTATACTAATATTATTTTCTAAATAGTTAGAAATTATTCTATGTCACTAGATTGTGATTAATTTAGTTATAAATTAAATGAACATATTAATATTAATATAGAGATTATATTAAATAAAATAAACATAAATATAAATACATTATAATGATAATTCCATTTATTTGTATAATCAATAATTTAATATAAATATTATTATTAATTATATTTTTCTATTGATATTTAAAATAAGAATTTTATTATTAATATATACAATGAATAAAAACTAACTATTAATATGAATATTACACAATATAATATATTAATATTTAGATGAGTATAATATTTCAATATTTAATATTTATACACAAATATATATTAATATTTCATTTTACTATAATATAAAATAAATATAAATACATTATAATGAAAGCGAGATCTTAACTCTTGTAATAAAGGATATGAAATCCTAATTCATCATGAATTAAACATTGGACTCTCCAAGTAGAATAAGAGCAAGAAGGATATTATAAATAACTTATTTTATAATAAAGGGTATGAAACTCTATTTGTTAAGATTGGATCTTCCTCATTTATATGTATAATGAGAATGTTAGCAGGGGCATGTTCTTTCTATTAAATCATTTCTATTGGATGGTAGTCTTTAAAATTTGAGTTAGATAGGAATGAATACTATAATTCTCTTTGAATATAAAATGATTTCAATCTACAGAAGTGATTGCATTTTTTGTTACTACCATTTTATTTGTTGCTCTACGATTTTACTTGAAAAGGATAGTTTTTCTTTTTCAATAGATTACATTTGAATTATATTACTAGGAACTTACATCATAGGGGATTAGATTATATAAATTCAATCATATTTTAAGATATGTTTGTATTGGAATCCTTGTGATTAGAATATATGTTGATGTCAACATAATGATTCATTTTGGTTAAATGGCATAGGACTTGTTAGACACAGTAACAACAAGAACCATATGTTATGGCTTTATATTTACATCTACCTTACATTTGCTCATAATGCTATAATATAATCCGATTGGTGCCTTGTTTGTAAGATTCCTCGCCTGATCAATTTTAAGTACCATGTGAACCTTGTATTTAACCTGTTATCTTGTAAAAGGTCCTATCTTGATTTATCTTATCACTTCTGCTTGAAGGCTTCTTAAGTCCTTTTTATGCCTCTGATTCAAATTAGGGTCTTCTCTATTTATGATTTTGGATGATCCTTATCATTGATAGTCTTAAATGGTTGTTGATGGTTTCGATGGTTTAAAGCTGAAATTATTAATGTTGATGATTCATTGATAATGTTCAATGATTAGTGTTTGAAACATCTTATCTTAAATTGATATTCCTTGATGGTCTAGTGTTGAATTTATCCTATTCTTGATATTGATCTAAGATGATTAGAGTTGAAATAATTTTATCTCTTGATGTTGACTTTTGAAGAATTAATGTTGTAGAATGACTTAGATAATGATAAAATATAATAATGAAGGTCACTGATGCTCAAAAGAATCCTCGGGGTGGATTACTTGTACCAGACATTGGCCGAAAATTGGGGTGTACAAGTCTTAGATATTTAATCCCTATATGATATCCTCAACACAATATTGTATTTGGGTGAACTGCGGTCTATAGGAAGTGACTCTTGGACCCGTATTAGTCCTGAAGGGGTCAAAAGTCTCTGGCTAGAGCACCCTTTCATATTACCTATCCTTGAGCCCGTATGGCTAAGTATGATCCCTATCTTATTCAAGATAGAAGAGCCCGTTTAGCTACAGGTAAAATATGTCTCATATGGACAAGAAAGCCCATAGGACAAAAGAGCCCAATTTGGTTGTCTTGAATTGGACAAATAGCCTCTAATCCCTGAGCAATCAGATTGACTAAAATAATATTATTTTTCTAACTGAGAGCAGTGTATCTTTCCTCTAGGATTCTAAAGCATGTTGGAGAAAACTCTTCTCATGACTGGGAATATTAGATAATGTATTGGAACTCGACATCGAGGTTGGAAGAGCAAGTTGTAAAGCAATGTTTAAACAGGTATGGAATCTCACTTTTGCTCAATCCTTCTTAAGTAATTTTGCATCGGGACGATGCAAAGTTTTAGGGGGGAAGTATGTCATAACCCTACTAGTCATCCTACTTACCTTTGCCTAAATTATTTATTTAATTGATATCTTAGTCAATATTTTCTAATTATAGGGGGATTAAATAATTTTTTTTTAAATTCTTTTCTCAATTTATTTGGTATATAATAATTTAATGATATGTGTAGATAACTTTTGTTTTGGAAAAATAATTAGGATAATCTATATCCTTTGGTGTTAAGATGAAATTTCATATTATGTCTTACAATTAATCTATAAACAAATTAAATATAAAATTAAGCAAAAGATAAAAAAATAAAAATAAATCTAATTTAAAAATATAGTAAATTTCCTTATTAAGTCGATTTTCCTTGTTTTTTTTATTTTGTCATTCCTATCTTCTAATTTTCTTTCCAATATGGACTCTTGTTTTTTTTCTATTATTGAGCTACCACCACTAATGCAATTAGAAAAAAATATCTTTGATATTTTAAGAAACAACAATTGTTAGATCCTATTAGAGGTCTTCGAGAATGGAATAAAAAGGAGAGGAGGAAAAAGATTTTTTTTGGACGTAGGGGAAAGGAACTGTTGCGAAGGCTTTTGGAAAACAATAGAGAAATCTTGTTAAAATCTAAGAGGGTAGAGGCAACGTTAAGGGCACCAGGTTGTAGGTACATAAATAAAAATTCCATGTTAGTTGTTTGTAGAGTAATGAAATACCAAGGAAACTATTTCTGTGTATCATGCACAGTTCATGAGGATCTCTTTAAAACATTTCAGCTGAGGAATTTAAATTACATTTTACCCTATTCTTTTTTAGAGAGAACCCTAACTATAATATTAGCTATAATCCTAATTCTAGAAAGAACCCTAACACTAATCCTAATTGTAACCCTAATTATAGTTCTAAACATAACCCTAACCCTAATTATATCCCTAACCTTAACCATATTTGTAACCCTAATTCTATCTTTAATTTGAAGTTTGACCCTAACCCTAATTGTAACTTGAATATGAATCTCTAACCCTAACCCTAATTATATCCCTAACATTAAATCTAAACAAAACCCAAATTTCATCCCTAACTGTTACCCTAATTTTAACACTAATCCAAACCCTAATTCAAACGCTAATGGTATTTGTAACCCTAACCCTAACCTTAATTCTAACACTAATGATAACCCTAACTCTAGTTCTAACCATAATTCTAACCCTAACAATAACCCTAATTCTATTCCTAACCCTAATTCTAACCCTAGCACTCACCCCAATATGAACCCTAATTCTAACCGTAACCCTCACCCCAATACTAACACTAACCCTAACCCTATTTCTAAGCATAATTCTAATCCTAATTATAGCCTTAACTCTAATATTAACCCTACCCCTAATTCTAACTTGAACCCTTTAATAACCCTAATTATAACCCTAATTCAAACCCTAATTGTATTTGTAACCCTAACCCTAACCTTAATCCACACACTAATGCTAACCCTAACTCTAGTTAAACATAATTCTAACCCTAAACCTAACCCTCACCCCAATACTAATGCAAGACCTAAACCTAATCTTATCCTTAATTGTAACCCTAACCCTAACCCTCACCCAATACTAACACTATCCCCAACCCTAATTCTAACTCTAAGCCTATTTCTAACCATAATTCTTGATGAGGTAAAAACAACCTCATCCTAACATTGGCCTAATTACCCCTTTGTTCTAACTAGATAGCCCAAAACTTATGCCAATTTATTAATCTTATGCTAGATATTGTCTATTTTTGAAAGAATAGTGTATAAATCTTCATTCCTAAATTGATTGATTTTGACCACTAATGTTGACAAGGTTTTATGAAAAGATCTGTTGTGTCATCAACAAGTTTTGAAGATGGAGTGGAAGAAATGGATACTAATACAGATTGGAGTCAACAACACCAAAGGTCTAGGAGCACCGGAAATTTAGGAAACTCATAACCGAAGACTTGAGTCATTTGCTACCCGTCGGTCCATTTGGAAGTTCATTTATTTTTCTATTATTTTAAAAAAAGATATTTGAAGCATTCTAGTCTCCACTCATTAAAGACAAACTTGTTTATGAAATTTTGTTATGTTGTTATAAGACTTTCAAGTGGCAATCATGGGCCACCCTAGATTTTAGGATTTTTGAAGTGATAAAAACTATCTATTTTTCAAATAGAGATATACTATGAATGAAGTAAATAGAAGTTACTCTAAGTCAACATAGATTGTTGTATGGTGCTTATGCAAGATTGGATTGAATTTTGTTGATGATTAATGTGATATGAGTTAGTAGAGATATTCCAAAGAGTTGGCCACTCAATAGAAATAGATAGGTATTTTGTGTCATGTGAATGTGTTTTCTATCCTTCGTAGCATCTCTATTCTATTATGTTTTGTTCCATTATATGGTATAACTGTGTTAACCTGCAGGGTGTTGTAATTAATATCTTTAAGTAGAGTATAAATTTCAATTGTAATTCAATAGTTCTATGTGTGTCAATATAAATATTCTGAAGTTCCAGAGCTTGTCTTTTATGTTATGTAGTAAAGAAAATCTAGAGTTCTTGCATAGTTCAAATTTTCGTAGTTCAGTAGAAGTTGGTAGCATAGTTTAGATTTTGGTATTCTTATGCTTTCTTAGATTAAGTGTTTCTTTCAGTTCATAGATTAATATGAGTTAGTTTTGGGAATTTCAATTGCATTCAAATATTCTTCTTAAGTATAGGTTTCCATGCTTTGTAGTTAGAGTTACTTTATAAAGGCTTTTCTTAAAAATAAAAATCCAAAAAATTGTTGCTAAACTAAGATGTTTGAATCTTTCTCCTATTGCAAACAACCTTGGACACAACTTGGTTGATAAAACTGATACATTTTTAGCTAAAATGTTAGGTCTAAATGACAACCTGTCACTTTTTGGTGCCGTTACCGAGGAAACTTCATTGTGTTATTAGGAGAACATTAGGATACCTCTTGTTTAGTAAAAAAAACATTTTGTCAAACTTCTTTTTCTGTATGGTGAGGAAAAGAGGTCCACACGGAAGATTCATAGCAAAAACAAATAGTGGTTCCAACCAATTCAAACAAGGTAGAAGTCTTGGCTAAAGAACTTTTTTAATACAAACTGATCGATAAGGATCAACCTGAGACTTCTCAAAACACCTCAGACATTCAACCACAGCAACCTTGGGAAGAAAATTTTCCTTCCAACATAGTGGCTGAAAATGATAATGACCCTTTCAATCACCAGAATGGAAGGAGACCTGAAAACAATCAAGACAATAACCCAAATGGTAGGAGAGTAGCTGGAACATTTACCTATCCTATTGCTCTCAATCTAGACGAGGATTCACCAATGAAAAATATTTTGCCTTCTATCCTACCAACCTTTAGAGGTTTGCCTTCTGAAGATCCAGATCAGTTTCTCTTCGAATTTAAAGTTCTGTGTCAAACATATGATTACAAAACTAACAACCAAAAATTGTAATTTTTCCCCTCTACCCTAAGAGACTCAGTGTTGAGATGGTTCATGGTTTTTCTCTCAGGATCAATCACCTCTTGGGATGACATGGAAATTGTCTTTTTGGACAAACATAAAAGCTATTGTAGAGTCAATGATAGAAAGGAAGAATTGTTTAGGCTAAGACAAAAAGAGGATGAGAGCCTAGAAGATTTTTTAGATAGGTTCATCTTTTTAACAAAACGATGTGGAGAAGAAACAATGAGCCAAGAAATCATCAAAACTATATTCCTCAAAGGTCTTGATGAGGATGCTCGAAGAAGTTTAGATTTGATAGGAAAGGGAGATGTGGCCAAAATTGACCTCAGAGATATCTCTAAGTTATGCAGAAACTTTTCAAGAACTCGGGGAGGAATCTAAAAGTCTAGCCTAATGAGAGGATCAAATGAAATTGGCCAACTGAGAGAGGAAATAGCAAACCTAAAAATTGACATTCTTGTTCAGTTAAACACCACCTTGGATGGAATACATGCCAAGACATGTAATCCCGAAACCTTATTTATCTACTGTCCTAGATGTAGAAATAAACATTTACTAAGGGAATATCCTTTAGATCATAAATTTGACAGTTGCTAGATTTGTGAAAAAAACCATGCCACTGACCAATGTGAGATACTCAATGTGATTAAAAATTCTAAGAAAAATACATCTTAAACAAAAGAAGAAATCAATTATATGGGACAAAGACCAGGTGGAATTTTCTCTCATGTACAAAACTTGAACTCATCTTAGTGACCTCAAAATAATTGGAATAATAATCAGTGGGTGGCACCCTGGCCACCAACACCGCCTAACTAGCAATCTTATTCTTGGGGATGCCCAAAGTTGACAAACCAGTCCTGGATGAATCCTCAATGGGAAAATCAAGCACAACAATGGTATCCTCAAAACCCTGCACCACAATGGAATAAACCTCCAAACCAATTCTATCATGGACCATGACAAATGTTGAACCCACAATAGAATCTCTTACCAACTCCCCAGAAAAATCAACAAATTGAGCAAGTCAACCAACCCCAACTGCCAGCGCAACCTATTGCTAATCTAAAAAATAACCATCAAACTACACTGGTATACTCCACTGAGCAGGAAAACATGGCTGGGGTTAATGCTATTTATTGTGGGAACATACAGTTAAGGTCAGGAAAAATGCTCTAACAAACTACCATTGTTGAAATTATGGATGATAAAAATGAGATGTCCACTGAAGAAACAAAAATGATTCCCACGTCTTCAAAACAAACCACAGAGAATAACCAGGGTATTGTTGGTTTTAGGACAGACAACTAGGAGGGGGGGTGAATCAGTTATCACAAAACTTTCTTTTCTTCAAACAATTAAATCCTTCTTATATTTCTATAGCATAATAATGATTCAATCATGGAAGCACAATGCAATAACTCAAGAGCAGAAACACATTAACACATATGACACCAAGATTTTAATGTGGAAAACCTAGTTAAGGGAAAAACCACAGGGTGACTAACCTAAGATTGTATTCTCTGTTAAAAGAATAAGAAGAACAAAATGGCACTTGCCAATTAGGGCTCACTGCCCGAGCACACTGCTCACAAGAGGCCCACTGCCTACAGGAGATACACTGTCTATAGAATAATATAAATATTACATACTTGAACTAGAGATTAGCATCTTCACCATGCTTGAGATAGTTCCATTTAATCTCACCACTTCTGCTCTACTTTTCGCTCTTCTCCTCTCTACCACTCTCTCATCTTGACCAAGATTCTTTGAAATGACTTCACAAATCTTATTTATATAAGACATCAACTTTGGGATAATCATCAAAGTCGGCACAACATACTTTATTTTATTATAGAGCAGTTACAAAAATACAACTTGATTTGTTACAAAGACTTCATGTGTATCACCACACTGTCGGCCACACATATCCAGGACTTCAATCTTCTTTGAGGAACATGTTGTGCTTCGCATAACATCTTCAAGATCATCTGCAAGATGTGTAAAACATCTGGTCAGTCATGATTACGAAGAACACCATCACCTGAGAGTAAATCTTCAATTACGAGCTCAATCTCCAATGCGGACTGCCAACACAAACTGGACACAATCTAGAGACCCCCACAAGCTTGCCTAAATCACCAATAACATCCACACCACTTTTGCTTATTGAAATCATTTGCATCTTCATCTGGAACCTCAAGAACACAGTCTGTCATCACTGTCACAATAGAATAAATGCTTGCGGACCTCTAGACCACAAACCAATTGAGTTGTCAATTCACATTGGCTTCCTAAACATTCCACCAAATCTGCAAAACAAGATATTGCATTTCCGGATCTCACCGGACCTATTTGTGTCACTCTGTCACCTCTGAACAGCTGCCAAAATTAGTTTTACTCATATGGCCATAACTTCTCCAAATCTTCATGCGGACCTCTCAAATCTTGACTGGGTAATCTTTAGACACATATCTACAAACCCTTTGATGTGCATTCTTTGATCTTCATCTAGCTGGGATCTTCACTTCATAGAGCTTCATTATCTTCACTATTTCTAATAGGACTAATTTTCTCAATATCCTCAGCACACAGCTCATCCAATCCTTGACATTAATGCAACAGGAGTATGTTGACATAAATGACAACACCGGTTAGGCCCATAACTACAACAATCTCCCCCTTTGTCATTGATGGCAACATATGATGTGAAAAACTATTTTAACCATTAAGACAAGAACTTCTCCTTACTAACTAACATAGCTCCCCTATCAACAACAATCATTCATATGTCTTCTATTTCTTTGCTCCTCCCCCTTTTATCAGTAACCACTTTTGTTTTTCACATGTCTTCTTAGAAATCATTCATATGTCTTCTCTTTCTTTGCTCCTCCCCCTTTGATCAGCAACCACTTTTGTTTTTCACATGTCTTCTCTCCCCCTTTGACATCAATGGAAAAGGGCACATACTTGCATCAATACTTCATAATCATATAGACTGCTCCCCCTGAGTGGAAGCTTCCTATCATCAATCCAGACCACAAGATATGACTGTGAGATCCACCAGACTGATGCACATCAGTGCACCTTAATTCAGAGCTGGAGGGGTAATAACCCCTAACTTCTCCCTAAGATACTCAAAAAAGTCCTTAGGTAGAGGTATAGTAAAAATGTTTGCAATCTGATCCTTCGAGGGCACAAACTCCAATCTAACTTCATTCTTGCTCACCTGCTCTCTCAAAAAATGAAACTTGATGGATATATGTTTTGTCTTTGAATGCAACACCGGATTTTTTGATATATTTTTTGCACTTGAGTTATCACAAAAGATTGTGATAGGTTCCTCATACTCCACTCTGATGTCTCTTAGCATTTGCTTCATCCACAATACTTGAGTGCAACTACCTACTATTGCAATATATTCTACTTCTGTAGTGGATAGAGATATTGCCTCTTGTTTCTTGCTCAGCCACGAAACCAATCTTTTCCCCAAAAAGAATGCACCACCACCGGTACTCTTCCAGTCATCCACATCTCCTACCCAATCAGCATCTGTATATGCATGAAGAGAGAAATCATGATCCCTAGGATACTATAAAAAATACTCAATTGTTCCCTTTAGATATCTGAGAATTCTCTTGATTGCCATGATGTGAGGTTCTCTAGGATTAGCTTGGAATCTGGCAACAAGACCAACAACATTCATAATGGCAGGTCTAGTTTGAGAAAGATACAGTAGTCCTCCAATCATTGACCTATATTTTTTCTGATCAACCTTAGGAGATTCATCATCTTTGTTCAGTTTACACCTGGTTGCCATGGGAGTATTCATTGGCTTTGAATCTTCCATCCCAAATTTCTTGAACAATTCTTTCACATATTTGGTCTGTGATATGAAGATTCCTTTCTTTGTTTGAGTGATTTGTAGACCCAAGAAGAAATTCATTTCCCCAAACATAGACATCTCAAACTCACTTTTCATTTGATTTGCAAAAGTCTTGCACATACTATCTCTTCCTCCAAAAATGATGTCATCAAAAAATACTTCAACAATCAAGATATTTTCATGATCAATCTTGAAGTACAAGTTACTGTCAGCAGTACCTTTGTTGAAACCAATCTTCAAAAGATGTTTATCCAATCTTTCATACCAAGCCCTTGGGGCTTGTTTGAGTCCATACAATGCTTTCTTCAACTTGTAGACCATATCACCATGATCAGACAATTGAAATCCATCTGGTTGCTCAATGTATACTTCTTCCAAGTCACCATTTAGGAAAGCAGACTTGACATCCATCTGATATACTTTGAAATCATTGAAGGCAGCAAAAGCAAGAAATAATTTGACTGCTTCAATTCTTGCCATCGGAGCAAAAGTTTCTTCAAAACCAACTCCTTTGACTTGAGAATAACCCTTACAAACCAATTTGGCTTTGTTTCTGACTACTTCACCATCTTCATTCAGTTTATTCTAGAAGACCCACTTGGTCCCAATCACATTTTTGTTTCTAGGTTTGGGAACAAGATCCCAAGTGTGCTTTTTCTCGATCTGCATCAACTCTTCCTCCATTTCTTTGGCCCAACTTTCATCATTGCATGCTTCACTTACTATTTTTGGTTCAATCTTTGAAATCAGACAATACTTCTCTGAATCTTGAGCAATCTTTCTTCTTATTTGAACACTTTTGCTTCTATCACCTATGATCTGGTCTTCAGAATGATTCAATCTTACATACCTAGGAGTTTTGGAATTTCTTGCACTTCTATATCTTGGATAGGTTCATTCAAACTTATCTCTTCTTCCTGTATTTCAGGATTCTCCGGATCAGTCTAAATCTGAACTACAGAAGGGGCTAGATCTTCTTGGACCAGAACATCATTCTGATCATCTGCTTCATACTCATAAAAACTTGAGGGATTTTCAATGCCTTCATCAACCTTCACATTTGTACTTTCTACAATCTTTCTTAATATCTTTTTATAACACCGGTATGCTTTGCTTTGAGTAGAGTAACCCAAGAATATTCCTTCATCACTTCTAGCATCAAATTTGCCAAGGTCTTCATCTCTTTTAATATAACATTTACTACCAAAGACTCTGAAATACTTCACAGTAGGAGTGATGCCAAACTAGAGTTCATAAGGGGTCTTACCAGTATTGCTTCTGATTTGTACTCGATTAAGAGTATAGACAGCAGTGCTTACAGCTTCTCTCCAGTAGATCTAAGAGACATTTTCTTCCATCATCATGGTTCTAGATGCTTCATGGATGGTCCGATTCTTTCTTTCCATTACTCCATTCTGTTGTGGAGTCCTTGGAGCAGATAACTGTCTCTTTATCCCATGTTTCTCATAGAATTCTATGAACTCTCCATATGTGAATTCCCCACCTCTATCAGACCTAAGACATTTTATGTTTAACCCAGTTTCATTCTCTACCATAGCCTTGAATATTTTAAATTTCTCAAGAGCCTCATATTTATCTTTCAGGAAAGTCACCCACATCATCCAGGAATGGTCTTCAATTAGTAACATGAAATATCTATCACCTTGCAAACTCCTGATTCTTGCCGGTCCACATAGATCAGTATGTACTAAGTCCAACAATTCGGTAGAAGATTGTTCCTTACTTTTGAATGACTCTGCTCTGCTTACCCAACTAACATTCTTTGTACAAACTATTAGTAGGTTTCACCAGTCTTGGAAGATCTCTTACAACCTAAGTGTTGCTTATCTTGATGATATTATCAAAATTTACATGACACATTCTCCTATGCCACAACCAACTCTGATTAATTTGAACAAATAAACAACTTTTGCCAGTACCAACCAAGTGGAAGATGTTACCTTTTGTTTGAGTACCGGATGTAATCTCTATTCTAGAACTTTCAAAGATCTTACATTTTCCATTTTTGAATCAGATATCATAGCCTTTGTCCACAAACTACCCAACATGAGAAGATTGTGCTTCAGACCTTCAACATATAGTACATAACTGGTTTTATTCTTTCCATCAAAAGAAATAGTTCCTCTACCTCTAATTCTGCCAGCAGAATTATCACCAAATTTTACAACTCCTCCTTCATATCTTTCCAGATCTATGAAATTATTTTTGTCACCAGTCATATGGTGGGAGCATCTACTGTCAATGACCCATTCATCCTTTTCTTCAACTTGGGCAGCTAGAGCTCTTTCTACCATTTTATGATTGACAGATTCAATGGGCATTGGATCTTCTTCCTTGATGGCAATAAACACCTAGTCACTTTCAAATTTGTTTCCTGTCTCTGATTCATCATCTGTTACTCCTTCATCATCATCATCTTCATGAACATAGTAACATTTCTTTTGAAATTGTGATCTATTTGGATTAGTCCTTAAAAATCTTTCCGGACACCTTGAAGCAAAATGACCAATCTTGTTGTAGTTGAAACATTTGAAGGGTAATTTTCCTTCATACTTACTAGATCCTCTTGGAAGTCTTTTTGCAATAAGGGCTTCAAGTTGAGCAGCTTTTGCCTCATCTTCTTCTAAATCTTTTCTTGCTTTTTCTTACCATGATAGTTTCTTTGAGGAGTTTTCTCCTGGATCATACCTTTGTTTTCCTTTTACAGAGGCACTAGCTTTAAATGCAGATTCAGTCTTGGGGGGTGCATCTCCAAACTTAGCCAATTCAAATGCAGCTAATTTTCCAACCAATGGATCTCTTGTGATATTTGATAAAGATCTAAACTCTTCAATAGCAGCAACCTTGTGTTTGTAAGCAGGAGGTAGGGATCTGAGAACTTTGGCAACAATCTTATCTTCATCCAAGGTTCCACCAGCACACCTAATGCCACAAACAAGATCATTTACTTTTGGCATAAATGTAGTGATATTCTCATCTTCATTCATCTTCAGGTTTTCAAAATTTCCTTTCAGACTCTGTAGCTTGGCACATTTAACATATTTGTCTCCTTCATGCAGAAGTTCCAGTTTTGACCAAATCTCATATGCAGTTTTTAAATCCATAACATTTCTCAGCTCTGAATTAGATAAGGCACTTAGTAAGGCTTCTTTAGCTCAAAGATTATCTTCAGCATCTCTAATTTCATCTACAGTTGTCGGACCATTCTTTGGAGGAACATACTTCTTTGTAGTCATGGTCCAATATTGCATTCCCATACATTGCAAGTGACATTCCATGCAGCTTTTCCAAAGAGTGTAATTAGTTCCATCAAACCTCAGACTATCCTTCTTGTAGGAAGACATCCTAGATCTCCTCAAGCGATTAAGCTCTTTTAGAGGAACTTAGCTCTTATACCAACTGTTGGTTTTAGGATGGACAACTGAGAGGGGGGTGAATCAGTTGTCACAAAACTTTCTTTTCTTCAAACACTTAAATCCTTCTTATATTTCTATAGCATAATAATGATTCAATCATGGAAGCACAATGCAATAACTCAAGAGCAGAAACACATTAACACATATGACACCAAGATTTTAATGTGGAAAACCCGGTTAAGGGAAAAACCACGGGGTGGCTAACCCAAGATTGTATTCTCTATTAAAAGAATAAGATGAACAAAATGGAACTTGCCAATTAGGGCTCACTACCTGAGCACACTGCTTACAAGAGGACCACTGCCTACAAGAGATGCACTGTCTACAGAATAATATAAATATTACATACTTGAATTGGAGATTAGCATCTTCACCATGCTTGAGACAGTTCCATTTAAGCTCAACACTTCTGCTCTGCTTATCACTCTTCTCCTCTCTACCACTCTCTCAGCTTGACCAAGATGCTTTGAAATGACTTCACAAATCTTATTTATACAAGACATCGACTTTGGGATAATCATCAAAGTTAGCACAACATACTTTATTTTATTATAGAGCAGTTACAAAAATACAACTTGATTTCTTACAAAGACTTCATGCGTATCACCACATTGTCGGCCACACATATCTGGGACTTCAATCTTCTTTGAGGAACATGCCATGCTTTGCAGAACATCTTCAAGATCATCCGCAAGATGTGTAAAACATTCGGTTAGCCATAATTAGGAAGAACACCATCACCCGAGAGTAAATCTTAAATTATGAGATCAATCTTCAATGCAGACCACCAACACAAACTGGACACAATCTAGAGACTCCCACAAGCTTGCATGAATCACCAATAACATCCACACTACTTCTGCTTACTGAAATCATTCGCATCTTCATCTGAAACCTCAAGAACATAGTCTGTCATCACTGTCACATTAGAATAAATGCTTGCAGACCTCTAGACCACGAACCAATTGAGTTGTCAATTCACATTGGCTTCCTAAACATTCCACCAAATCCACAA
Organism: Cunninghamia lanceolata; assembly: GCA_027924645.1. Taxonomy (NCBI): domain Eukaryota; kingdom Viridiplantae; phylum Streptophyta; class Pinopsida; order Cupressales; family Cupressaceae; genus Cunninghamia; species Cunninghamia lanceolata. The sequence goes on from BSBN01000209.1 coordinate 10,245,419, forward strand.
AACAAGATATTGCATTTCTGGATCTCACCGGACCTATTTGTGTCACTCTGTCACCTATAAACAGCTGCCAGAACTAGTTTTACTCATATGGCCATAACTTCTCTGAATCTTCATGCGGACCTCTCAAATCTTGACTAGATCATCTTTAGACACATATCTACAAACCCTTTGATGCGCATTCTCTGATCTTCATCTAGCTGGGATCTTCACTTCATAGAGCTTCACTGTCTTCACTGTTTGTGATAGGACTAATTTTCTCAATATCCTCAGCACACAGCTCATCCAATCCTTGACATCAATGCATTAGGAGTATGTTGACATCAATGACAACACTGGTTAGGCCCATACTTGCAACAGGTCTGTCCACTAGAATTTTGGGAATTTCCTCTGAAATGCCCGCTTCATCCTCTAAAGGACCTCTAAGGAAAATTGAAAAGAAATAGTCACCATCCTTTCCAAAGAATGACCCCAACAGGAAAAGGAGAAGCCAAGCACCTTTTCTAGAGTGACTTAAGGAAATCTCTCTGAAGAATCCTCCAGAGACGACCCTGCTAACTGAAACTGCTTTGATGCAAGAGATTAAACAACTCCACATTGAAATACCATTATTGCAAGCAATCAAAGAAATTCTAGAACTAAACCAGTTAGTTAAACAATTGTGTATAAAAATGCCAAGGAGGAAAAAGAAACAAATTAACACATTGCAAATTAATGGGTATTTGGCTAACCTTCTGTCTAGGGAAATCTTTCCCCCAAAATATGGTGATCCAAGAAGCCCTGTTATAAAGGTAGCAATCAATGAGGTAGAAATCCCCAATGCACTAGTCGACTTAGGAGAAACGATTAATGTCATGACTATAGATGCCATGGAGAAACTGGGACTTACAAATTTGCACCCCACCATGACCATTTTACAAATGGCAGACAAATCTATAGATGTTCCTAAAGGAGTTCTAGAGAATATCCCTGTTAGAGTTGAAAATTGGGAATATCCAGTTGACTTCAAGGTGATTCAGTCACACACCCCCAAAGATAGTTATCCATTGATATTAGGAAGACCTTGGTTGGAAACTGTTACATCCAAAATTAACTACAGAACAAGGGCAATGACAATTTCAAATGGCCTAAATAGGAAACACTTATCACTCTACCTCTTGCTCAACCCACTGTAAATAAGCATGATCACATTTGGATAGATGAACCCAATCATCCTGGTAGACAAGGAAATTTGGCTTCGCTAGCATGGTAGTTATTAAACAACACGACGAAGAAATAGAAAATGAACTGGAAAATGACATGAGAAGTATTACCATAGTTTCAAGTGAGGAGGAAGTCTTTGAAATTGATGCAATATTAGGAAACTTGATCCAACCGGTTGATATAGAACATGTTCATGATGGAAACCAGACCTTCTACACAATACTTCAATGTCCATTGGCTAATATAATTCCAAAAATAGATCACTTGTTTGAAGACATAACTAAATTCCATAGGATCATACCACATAGTTGTCTGCTCAATACATTGATGAGTGAAGTTTACACTGTCACCTCCAACCATCCGAGAACTAAAACCATAATGGTATTACCAGGAAAGACCCTTAATATCAATAGCTAGTTAACAAAAATAGATGAGCTCAAACTATTTGATGTATTGGTAAACAGATCCAAAGCTTTTACTTGGGACTATACTGATATGCAGGGAATGCATCCTAGTATATGTACTCACCACATCTATACTAAAGATGTTCAACCAGTCTGCCAACCACAACATAGACTTAACCCTGCTCTCAGAGATATAGTCAAAATAGAAATAGAAAAGCTCCTACAAGTGGGATTTATTTACCCCATCTCTAACATCAAGTGGGTCTTGCCTTTGGTGGTTGTTCCAAAGAAAAATGAGAAATGGAGAGTTTGTGTAGATTACAGAGAACTCAACAAAGTGACCTATAGTGATTAATTTCAATTACCATTCATAGATCAAGTCCTAGATAACTTAGCGGGAAGAGAGTATTTCTCATTTTTGGATGGGTTCAGTGGATATAATCAAATATAAGTGGCAACTGAAGATCAGGACAAAATGACTTTCACTTGTCCCTAGGGAACATTTGCATACCAAGTCCTTCCCTTTGGATTATGTAATGCTCCTGCAACATTCCAAAGGGTTGTATTGGCAATCTTTGCTGAACTTGTCAATAATTATGTAGAAGTCTATATGGATGATTTCGTGGTATATGGCTCTACTTTTGATGAAGCACTTAAAAATCTAGACAAAGTATTGCAACGATGTGAAGAACACCAACTATTCCTGAGTCATGAGAAGTGTCTAATAATGGTCGAACAAGGGATAGTTCTGGAACATCATATCTCAGCAAAAGGGATAAAAGTAGACCCTAAAAAAATTGAAGTGATACAAAAAATAGAAACCCTAAGAAAGCAAACATATGTTAGGAGTTTCTTAGGACATGCTGGATATTACCAGAGGTTCATAGAAAACTTTAGTAAAATCATAGCTCCTATGTTCTCTCTTCTTCAAAAGGATGTAGAATTTGTCTGGACCATGGAATGTTAAATGTCATTTGACATCATAAAGAAAAACTCACTTCCACTCCAGTATTATGGGGACCCAACTGGAACCTTCCATTTCATATCTATGTGGATGTTTCTAATGATGCAATTGGGACAGTTTTAGGCCAGGAAGATGAAAACAGAGGGAAATATGCTATATACTTCATAAGCAAGAATTTGACCCCCACCGAAAGGAACTACACCACTATAGAGAAAGAATTCTTGGTTGTGGTTCATGCAATCAACAAATTTTGACACTACATCACAGGGTACAAAGTAACTATTTTTACAGACCATTTGGTGATTAAGTACCTAATGAATAAACCTACAGTGAATGGAAGAGTAATCAGATGGTTACTACTTCTCCAAGAATTCAACGTAACCATCATTAACAAACCTAGAAAATTTAATGTAGTAGCAGAATTTTTATCCAGGATAAAGCAACACGATGGAGATTGTGACCTTATTCAAGACAAATTCCCAGATGAAAATTTATTTGCCATCTCCATTAAAACATCTTGGTTTGCAGACATAGCTAACTATTTAGCCACCTCTAAATTTATGCTAGACTTCACATCCAAATAAAAGAAATGTTTAATCAGAGAAAGTGCTCAGTTTAAATGGATAAATAGTCTATTATTCAAAAGCGGACATGATCTGGTATTACGACGGTGTGTCAGGTTAGATGAAACATATAGCATATTGAGAGCGTGCCATGACGACCCCTCAGGAGGCCATTATTCAGAAAAAAAAAAAAAAGAACCTCTCATAAAATCTTAGGCGTAGGATACTATTGGCCCTCCATGCACAAAGATGTTAAAGACTATGTCCGTCATTGTGATGAATGTCAACAAGTAGGGAGACCTACTGCATCCAGTGAAATGTCTCTTCAACAACAAATAGTTTTAGAACCTTTTGAAAAATGGGGACTACACTTTATCGGGCCCATAGATCCATCCGCTCAAGGTAAAGAATATATCTTGGTTTGTACTGACTACTTAACTAAATGGGCAGAATTTTAGACACTGAAAGCTGCTAGAGAGGAACAAGTAGCAAATTTCTTTTATAACAAAATCTTCCTCAAATTCAGGGCCCCCAAACCTAATGTCACAAATTAGGGACTACAATTTATGTCTAAATTTATGTTGACCTTCATAGATCATTTCCAAGTGGGTCATAAGAAGTCATCTCCTTATCACCCTCAAGAAAATGACCAAGTGGAAGTAACAAATAGAGAACTTGAAAACATATTGACAAAAATAGTTTCATCAAGAAGAAAGGACTGGGCTAGGAAACTGCACGAGGTAATTTGGGCCTTCAATACTACATGGAAATCAACCATCGGTTTCACTCCCTATGAGTTGGTTTTTGGGAAGAAACCTCTTCTACCTATTGAATTCGAGTTACAAATACTAAGAACAACAATGGAAGTAGTCTTAGACCTTGACCGAGCTGAGATAGAATGAATCCTACAACTTAGTGAACTTGACGAACTTTGCTTAGAATCCATCTACCAGACCTAACTGATTCATCAACAAACAAAAGCATGGCATGACAGAAATATAAAAGAAAGAAAATTTCACAGTGGTGATTGGGCACTATTGTTCAACTCTCGATATAAGGATCAAAAAGGAAAACTTTAGACTCACTGGCTAGGTCCCTACAAAATTTTTGAAGTATTTCAAAATGGAGCAATGCAACTCAAACCCATCGATGGAGAAACCCAAACACTTTTAGTAGATGGTCATAGATTGTTTCTTAATCAAAAACCTATAAATATAGAGGAGTTTACTAAGATGGTAGAAACACAAGGTGAAGTCTAATGTATCCAATCTGCCTTGGCAGAGGATACATAAATAAATTTCTGAGATTAAAAAACAAGGTGTGTGTGTATAAATTCTCAAGTTATTTGTCTAAATTGTAGTTGGTCTTCTTTTATTTTTGCAGGAGTACCCCCCAAGATCTTGTTCATTTTGGTTGCATCCCTACTTGATGATGCTCCATAACTTTGTTCCTACTTGTTTCAATCACATCTCTACAATGATGCTCCAGAACTTTGTTCATTCTTGTCTTGGTCACATCCCTACAATGATGCTCTAAAACTTTGTTCCTATTCATTTCGGTCGCATCCTACACTGATGCTCCAGAACTTTGTTCTTGTTCGTGTTCATTTCGGTCGCATCCCTATAATGATGCTTTAGAACTTTGTTCCTGCTTGTTTCAGTCGTAGCCCTACAATGATGCTCTAGAACTTTGTCCTTGTTTGTTTTGGTCACACCCCTACAACAATGCTTCAGAAATTTGGTCCTATTCGTGCTCATTTCAGTCACATCCTACACCAATGCTCTAGAACTTTTTCCTGTTCGTGTTCATTTCAGTCGCATCCTACACCAATGCTTCGTAACTTTGTTCCTATTTGTGCTCGTTTCGATCGCATCCTACACCGATGCTCTGAAACTTTGTTCATGTTCTTGTTCATTTCGATTGTACCCCTACAACGATCCTCTAGAACTTTGCTCATGCTCATTTTGGTTGTATCCCTACAACGATGCTACAGAACTTTTTTCCTACTCGTTCCGATCACATCCCTACAACAATGCTCCAGAATTTTGCTCCTCCTCATTTCAGATGCATTCATTCACCGATGCTCTAAAATTTTCTAGCCTTTCATAAATACTCTAGAACTTGTAGCTCACACCTGCTCATAGAATTTCCTGCCATCTGACATCTCTGTACCCTAGGATTCATTAAAATGAATTCCTTAAGACAATCACTCCATATCATAAAAACAATCATTATTACGATCATTTAAAAATCATAATAATAATCCTATTCACCTACGTCATCACCCCCATCAATAAATCCGCCCATACCATCATTAGCCATCCCATCCAAAAATTCACATTAATGATTCACAAAATCATAAATGTGTTCATTCATCAACAAAAGTAGAATGAATTAATATCAACTTATGAATGAGAGGTACGTACATATCTTTCTTAATTAGGCAATAATTGTTATTAAGATATAATAAATTGGCATATTGTTCCTCTTTTCCCAAAACTAGAAATCCGTGGTGATTTCACTTCCAACGAAAGAAATGGCAGTACCATAAATCCACATACAAAGGAAGTAATAATGAGATGAGGGTATAGACTGGCATATTGATGGTGTATGGAAAGACATCATATCACTTAACCTTCCTTAAAATTCACTTCATTGTTTATATCGCACAGTAGTTGCAACTGACTATAAACTAAGTATTGCATTGTCTTGAAGCCAGCATTACGAGTTCAGTAAGAAATTCCATTGGTAACAAACATGGGGGCAAAAAGAAACTTAGAACCTGCCTCTGCAAAGAAACTACTAGCACTTTAGAACATCACAGAGCTCTTCTAGGCAACAGGGTGGCTAGAATTCATCAAGAAATTTGAGGGATATCATCTGGGGCTGGTCAAATAATTCATTGAAAACTTCACAGAGGGTCACTCAGAGGTATGAGGGAAGAAATTTAAGGTAATCACCTAAACCATTGCTGAAATTTCTAGCATTACAAATGAGGGTATAAATCTAGCTGAAGAAACCAATATATCTTATCAGAAAATGATTGAATTTTTTATACAGGAAGGGGAACCCCAACTATAGTTAGTCACAAGTCCTAGAGGTCAGAACAAGGAAATTCAAAGGAAATCAATCTCAGAACCTTGGAAAATGGTAGTCACCTAGATAATTAAATACTTTACCTATGATGGCCAATGTGCCACAATTGTAGGACCACCTTTCCGTTTGCTCACTCATTTGTGTCATGGAACAACGAACCATGAACTCCAAATCAACATTCCTGCCTTCTTGTTCAAATCCTTGGTTATATGGCTAAAAGATACAAATTCAAGTCTGCCCCTCTAAAACATCATGGCCTAATCACCATGATTTGCAAACATCAAATCTTGAAGCGAAGAAACACAAATAAAAAATGGTAAAAATTCCTTAAACAATTTGACACCCCAGCTCCCATGAAGTGGTTTGAGACAGGAGAATCTTCTGGGGTAGCTGCAAAAATGCCTAGGGAACTTTCTCCTAAACTTCAACAAACACAAGGGATTATGGAGGGAGAAGCACTGAAAAATGCCCCAAACCCTATGGAAACTAACAATTCTCCTAGGGCACACAATGTTCTGGATCCTCACCTAGAAGAGACTCCATAAAATCAAGAAAATCTGGAATTCATAGATTTTGAAGAAGAAGAACAGACTAGTCTGCCTAAGGTGAGGAAGCAACGCTCTAAGAAAAGGCTACAAAGATCCCCTCCTCTAAGGATAAGTAAGCGTCTAGCCACAGACGTGAGTTTTTCCACTTCATTTGAGCACCCCCTATCCCAAAGAGAAAAAGGCAAGACAGACAGTCAAGTGTTAGTGAAACCCTAGAGAAAAATGACAGAGAGGAAACTCTAAAAGAACCTGGTACAACTAAACAAGAAAAAGGAGAGGCAAGGGAACAAGACCAAATTGATACAACAATAATAGAAATAACCACTCATGTGGAGATAGAGAAACAACCTCCAACAGGGAAAGAAAGTGAGATAGAACAACAAAGCCTAGTGTGAGAAGTGAATGGAGAGGATCTGTACAATCAAAACACATAAATTTTTGAACCACCACACATAATAAATATAGACACTATAGAAAATAGTCAGTTAAGGGTTGAGTTAGATAAACTAAAGGAGGAAATTGTATAGTTAAAGAGCAAAATAGAACAAAGTGATGAGCTTGTCATAGTACAAAAATAAAACATTGACCAAAATGAAAAGGTTATGCAACAAATGAGCGGTTCTTGGGAACAAAAGGTGAGGGATTTGAAGACCAAATTACAACAAAAAGATGAATTCATTACAAACTTGTAGACCCAACTGAAATAGTTTGAGGAAAATAATCAAGAAAATCTAGCATTACAAAAGGCCTTATTTGATAAGGATAGGCAAATAAAAAAGTTAACTGATAACTTCATGGATTTCCTTCAATCCTTTCAAGAAAATCAAGAGAAGCATAAGCAAGAGTTGAATGCTGCTATCAGTTAGGCAGTGGAATTAGAATAGGAGTTGCATGAGGTAAAAGTTAAACCAACCATGAAAGATAAGGAAATCCAAACCAAGCCTACCAAAATGGAGTGCTTTCAAGTTCATATTCTTCCTCTACTAAGAAAATGGATAGAGAGATGTTACTTCTTAAGGCAGGCTGGAGTAGAAAATGCTATATTGAAGAAGGAATTGGTGTTATTAAAAGAATCTTTTGATAGATTATATGAAGCAAAAATAGAGGTTTGTAAGATTGGGGAACTATTATTAGCTTGCAAAAAACCCTCAAGACTGTACTCCATGTTCTTGAATGAGCAAGTTCTAAGATGGAAACTCTTAATAATCTCGTGCAACCTTCCCCATGATGATCCTAATGGTCCAAATAGTTTTTAGAAACATTCAAAACTTCATCTCCTGCTCAGAAAAATTTACTTTGTGAATTTTTTCTTCATAATTTACTTTTAGAGAAACATAATGACGTTTTCATCAATCTCTTTGTGGGAGAGGTTCAGTTAAGATCCTTTTTATATAATATGTAAAATCAGATCAACTGGCAAGAGAGAACTAAGGAATATCTACAAGCAGAAAAGACAGTTGGCCTTCTCATGAGACATCAGTATCAAAAGCCTTATGCATTCAAGGCACAATTCAGAAGAGTAAAGAAATATGATGCCATGAAGGAAAAATACAATGAGAGCCTTAGGATCTATTATAAGGATTTCAAGATCAATGGACCTAAACTAATAGATAGGGCATGGGTAGCATGTGAAGACAGATACACTCCCCTTCCCATGTACTTAAAATTAAGAGAATTAGTTTCTCCCGCTAATTTAAGATGGTCATACAGAAGAGAAGAGGCACTGGTAGAAATACTACAATAGTTGAAAACCAAATGGATAGGTATGAAGTATAATCCTCCTTTACTCCTCCAGCCTCCACCTGCAGTCCTAGTCACCACTGAACAGTCCCTTCGAGAACTTCAAACTTGGAAAGTAAAAGTGAAATTGCATAAAGGGTTCATCAAGTATCCTAATCACCAGGACCCTGAATCAAATAAAGTATATGACCTCAGTGCATTGTTTGAAGAACTCAATAGAAAGAGGGAAGCACAAATATAGATCAATCAGAGAGGGCAGTCATAGCAAAGAGTAGGAGGACCTACTCATCCTTAGGTGGGGGAGGAAGTGATGAGGTAAAAATAACCTCATCCCAACATTGGCCTAATTACCCCTTTGTGTTGACTAGCTAACCCAAAACTTATGCCAGTTTATTAATCTTATGCTAAATATTGTCTATTTTTGAAAGAATGGTGTATAAATTTGAACCATTCCTAAATTGATTGATTTTGACCACTAATGGTTGACAAGGTTTTATGAAAAGATTTGTTGTGTCATCTGTAGGTTTTCAAGACGAAGGAGTGGAAGAAATGGATATTAATACAAACTGGAGTCAATAGCGTCAGAGCTCTAGGAGCGCCAAAATTTGAGGAAACTCATAATCGAAGACTTCAGTCATCTGCTACCCATCCATCCATTTGGCAGTTCATTTATTTTTTTGTTATTTCAAAAAAAGACATTTGAAGCATTCTAGGCTCCACTCGGAGCCCTCTTTATGGCATTGAAGACAAACTTGTTTATGAAATTTTGTTATGTTATAAAACTTTTAAGCGGCAATAATGGGCCACCCTAGATTTTAAGATTTTTGAAGTGATAAAAAAGTTGTGTTTTTCAAATAGAGATATACTATGAATGAAGTGAATAGAAGTTACTCTAAGTTAACATAGATTGTTGTATGGTGCTTATGTGAGATTGGATTGAATTCTGTTGATGATTAATGTGATTTGAGTTAGTAGAGATATTCCAGAGAGCTGGCCACTCAACAGAAATAGATAAGTATTTTGTGTCATGTGAATGTATTTTCTATCCTTCATAGCATCTCTATTCTGTTATGTTTTGTTCTGTTATATGGTAGAACTGTGCTAACTTGCAGGGTGTTGTGATTAATATATTTAAGTAGAGTATAAATTTCAATTGTAACTCAACAACTCTGTGTGTTTTAACTTAAATATTCCAGAGTTCTAGAGCTTGTCATTTATGTTATATAGTAAAGAAATTTTGAAGTTCCTGCATAGTTCAAATTTCCATATTTCAGTAGAAGTCGGTAGCATAGTTTAGATTTTGGTATTCTTATGCTTTCTTAGATTAAGTGTTTCTTTCAATTCATAGATTAATATGAGTTAGTTTTGGGAATTTCAATTGCATTCAAAGATTCTTCTTAAGTATAGGTTTTCATGCTTTGTAGTTAGAGTTACTTTATAAAGGCTTTTCTTAAAAATAAAAATTTAGAAATTTGTTGCTAAGCTAAGATGTCTGAATCTCTCTCCTATTGCATACATCCTTGGACACAACCCGGTCAATAAAATGGATACATTTTCAGCTAAAGTGTTGGGTCTAAATGACAACATGTTAATTCTTACTCTAATTGTAGCTATAACCCTAACCCTAACCTTAATCCTGACAATAATGCTAACCCTAACCCTAATTCAAACCATAATTCTAACCTAAAGGATAACCCAAATTCTAACCCTAACTTTAGTGCTGCCCTACATTTGATTAACCCTAATTTAATCCCTAATTCTAACCCTAATTCAAGACCTAACTATAATATTAACTGTAATCCTAATTCTAGCGAGAACCCTAACACTAATCCTAATTATAACCCTAACTATAATTCTAAACATAACCCTAACTCTAATTATATCCCTAACCTTAACTATATTTCTAACCCTAATTGTAACTTTAATTTGAACCCTAACCCTAATTGTAACTTGAATCTGAAGCCTAACCCTAACCCTAATTATATCCCTAACCTTAAATCTAAATAAAACCTAAATTTTATCCCTAACCCTAACCCTCACCCTAATAGTAACGCTAACCCTAACCATATTTTTAACACTAATTCTAACTTCAACCTGAACCCTAACCCTAATTGTAGCCCTAACTATAAATTCAAACCCAAATTGTAACTATAACGCTAACCCTAACCTTAATCCTGATAATAATACTAACCCTAATTCTAGCCCTAACCCTAATTCTAACCATAAATCTGCCCTAATTCTAATCATAATTCTAATCCTAGGTCTTTCCTTAACTCTAATACTAACCCTAACCCTAATCCAAACCGTAATTGTATTTGTAACCATAACCCTAACCTTAATCCTAACACTAATGCTAAGCCTAACTCTAATTCTAAGCCTAGTGAAAACCCTAACCGTAATTGTAACCCTAATCGTGACCCTATTTCTAATTGTAATTCTAACCCTAATTATGTCCCTAACTCTAATACTAACCCTAACCCTAATTCTAACCCAAAATCTAATATAACATAACATAATATAAAACAATGTAATCAACCACAAGTTAATGTGTTGATTTTTTGAAATGGGCTCTCCCGCTCCTCTTCCCGCCCATATTCAGGATTTGTCTGTTGCTGGGCTAATTGCAGGGTCTTCTTCTGTTGCTGGTGTGGCTACAGCTATTGGTGGCCATCCGTGGGCTCAGCTACTTTTGTTGTTGGAGCACCATCTGTGTCTACAACTGATGCCTTACAGGGTTCATCTGCTACTTTACATGCAGGGGTTCAGTCTACTACTATTGGGTTTTCTTCTATTGATGGTGTGGCTATAGCTGTTTGTGTGCCGTCCGTGGGATCTGCGGCTCATGTGGCTGCGACTGTTTGTGCGCCGCCTGTGGGCTCAGCGGCTGGTGTGGCTGTTGATGCGCTGTCTGTATCTACGGCTGGGGTTTCATCTGGTACTGGGGTGCCTGCGGCTGGTGTGTTTTCTTCTGTTGCTAGTGTGGCTATGGTTGTTGATGTGTCATTCGTGCATTCAACTACTAGAGTTGCCGTTGGAGCGTCGTCCGTGACTACAACTACTGCTTTTTAGGGTTTGTTTGCTACTTTATTTGCAGGGGTTCCATCTATTGTTGGGGTTTCTACGGCTGTTGGTACACCGTCCATTTCTGGAGCTACTACTATTGCTACTACATCTTATGCAAAGATTGTTAGTAGCGGTTCTCCTCAGCGATGTGAGGAGTCTGCTAATGCTGTTGCTATTCTGGTTTCTAGGAGATCTATTTCTCAGTCAGACTTGCCTCCCCTTGTAGTGGTCCTAGGGGATGAGGTTTTAAAAAATATAGACTATTTCTCTAAGCAGGGTTTGATTTGTAGATTTGACCATTGGTGGCCTCGACTGGGCGATTTGAACCTCTGGATTTCAGAGCATTGGCGCCTTATCACGGAGGGGAAAATAGAAATTTACCCTTGTACAAAGGGTTTCTTTGTAGTTATTTTTGCTTCAGTTTCTGATCAGAATGCTATTCTTCATACTCAGACCTGGTTTTGGGGCAATCATGCCCTCCTTCTCAAGCCTTGGGTTCCCTCCTTTAACCCATTGACTGAGTCTTTCAATAGAATGTCTGTTTGGATTCGTCTCCTAAATCTTCCACTACATCTTTGGTGCAAATCTTGTTATGAGGGTATTGGTAATTCTTTGGGTTCTTTTATTATGGTAGATCAAGCGACTACCTTGTTTTCTCATACCACATATGCTCGTGTTCTTGTGGATCTCGATCTCTCTAAGCCTCTCCCAGCTGAGATTATGCTGCAGGTTGCTGATAATTCTTGGAGGCAGATTTTGGACTATGAAGGTATTCCCTTCCAGTGTCGTAGATGCTTCGCTATGGGTCATCTGGCTTCTGGGTGTCCTTGCTTAAAGATCCCTTGTTCTTCCTCCTGGTGGAAGAGTTCTTTGCATGAACATCATACAGTTGGTGCTACTAAGGATATTTCTGGGTCAGAGGCGGTTGACTTCCTCTGATGATGATGGGTCTACTCCTGATATTGAGGGGGTTCCAAATTTTACAGCTATGGATACTACTGTTGGTGGTTCTACTGTTGGGATTGCTGGTGTTGCTGGTGATTCTGTTGTTGGGATTGCTGGTGTTGCTAGTGGTTCTGTTGCTAGGATTGTTGGTGTTGCTGATGGTTCTGCTACTGCGATTGCTGGTGTTGCTGGTGGTTCTACTGCTGGGATTGCTGGTGGTTCTGTTGCTAAGATTGCTGGTGGTTCTGTTGCTAGTGGTTCTGCTGCTAGGATTGCTGGTGTTGCTAGTGGTTCTGCTGCAGCTATTTCAGTTGTTGATATGTCTCGCACTATTACTATAGGTACACAGGTTGTTGTTGGGGATGATGTTGTTGTGCCCCAGGCTCTGCCCCCTTCCAAGGATTTGAAGAGAGTTTCTCCTTCTTCTCCTATTTCTATGGATGGAGATGATGTTCTTTGGACTATTGTCCAAAGGAGGAAGCAAGGTCTTCCCAAGCATGTTTCTTTGAACCGCACTCGTGCCAAGGGTGTTCGACCTAATAGGTCTGGTTCTACTATTGTTTAGGTTGTTGCTCCTTGCAACCTTATTGCTTAGTCTGTTGGGCTTTGCTGGTGTTTATTTTTAGCAAGGTTGTTGTGCCTGTGCTGCTGGTCTTTTCTCTATGCTAGCTGAGTACTGTCAGTACGCTGTTTTCTTGCCCCCTGGACTTAGTTTTGTAAAAGGGTTCGGCCCCTGGTTTTTGCCGCCTTATTATATCAAAAACATAACATAATATAATATAATAATATTATTATATTATTATATTATTATATATAATATAATATAATATAATTATTATATTATTATATTATATTATATTATTATATATAATATAATATAATTATTATATTATATATTATAATATTATATTATTATATTATATTATTTTTTTGATAGTTGAATACGGCGAGAGGGAACCCGAACCCATTAAAGAGAGAAAACAGAAACAAAACTTGGCTACTCATAATGAGGGCCAAAATATACATTCTATTATCTAGCTTTGATACATATTATAGATAATCCTTACAACCCCATCGTAATTACATTGAAAGAAAAAAAGAAATATCACCTACACTACATATCTTCCTCCATCATATCTACTTCACCTTCGAAATCCTCAGCACCTGAACTAGGCGAGTAAACCACCATTGCATCGACCACCCCCGCAGATTCAGGACCGCCAATAAGCTGCTTTAGAAAGTCAATCCCCTCTAGAGCAATGTTTTTGTGAACCAAAGTATCATCACCCATCACCTCAATTACAAAGGGAGTCCATGGGCCATTGTAAGCAGGAAGGAGAACCGGCCAAAAATTACCATCTCTCCACAGGCCTATGCCCGAGATAGCTAGCTCCAGCACCTGGTTCAGTCCCTTATGCCACTCAGCCTTGATCAATGCCATCACCAGTGCCTTAACCAAAGCCTTCTCCAAACCTACATCCAACAGAATGCCAACAAACATGGCCGCAATATCAGAATTGACCCTATATTTGCTCTTAATACTCATGAAAGTAACCCTAAGAACTGCCTTAATGGTATTCAAACCCATTGAAGATTTCATATTGAAATCTTCATGAGTCTTTGGTTAGAGATTGGCCCTTAAAAAACCATTTGTCTCTTTCTAGCTAACAGAGGGATATTCAACTCCATGACCGCCACCACTCTTGCACCACACTGCTAACATCAAACATACATGGGAATGAAATCCCAGCTCCCTAGGCATAAATAAACCATCTCGAGTCATCACCAGCCAACTTCGCATGTTGCCTTGTCCTTTCATAGAGAGTCTCAAGTTTGAAGATCCCATGATATAAATTCCCATGGCTTTAATTAAAGTCCAAGCATGCGAAAACGTCCTTTGAGCCACAAACCTTACGTCACCCAGCCTTTCTAAGCTCGAGGAATCCATCAAGCCAACTCACATGGCATAGTCCAATCAGCCAATTCAACCCCACTGCCATGCTATCCAAAGGCACCACTTCAAACTCACACACTCTGCCAGTTATCTCTACTCACCATAAACAACTTGGCCTCTCCCTTGATCAGTTCTTCTAGCCTCGGGGCAAATGAGCTAGTCTATTCCAACGTATACATCAACTAAAATTCAATGGGTAACTCAAAGATTAGATTAACTAGCAAGTCAACCACTTTATTGGCCTCCCTATAAGTATGATTGACTTTGAAATCCCTAAATTTATTAAATAGCTCTAGTCCTCTAGCTAGATTGTTGCTTAGTTTCCAATTTGGAGTGTGGCTATTTTGAATGGGGTTCATAATTATCTGGGAATCCCCTTCAATATGTATATATTTCTGACCCCAATTGAAAGCCCTAGCTATAACCCCAAAATGAGCACCTGTAATTCTGCCTTGGTGTTGGTAGATTCTCCAATTCTCCTAGAGGTAGCATTAATTAGCTCTCCTCTCTCACTTCTAATAATGCAACCAATCGACACTGGTCTCAGATTCCCCCTAGAAGCACTGTAAAAGTTGAGTTTGGCCCACCCCACCTTGGGGGCCAACCATCTTGCATTTTCTCTCCTAACCGTCAGATTATCTCAGGACACCCCTTGAATGGGGAGAATAATCAATCCCTGCCAATTCTTCCTCATGTGACTATCCCAAGCCATAAACATTCTACCCTTGGAATTCTAATTTCAGAGAACATTATTTGCCACTTCAACAATAGCCCCTTCAGTCTTATTCCAAAACTGGTCAAGCACCATCGCCTTGCCTTGGAAAATTTGCCTATTTCATTATTTCCAAACCTCCCAAATTATGATCAAAGGGTTGATAACCCACAAACAGGAAAACATCACCTTTCTGTGCAAAATCAACCATGAATTGAAAAGGTCTGCTAATTTTCTTGGAAAGGCACCTAGCCAATTTAGTTTCTGCATTAGTCTTATCCAACATTGTTTCGTAAAAAAGCAACTCCAAAGGAAATGGTCTACTTCCTCTTCCTGTTCTTGATAGAGGTAACATATGAATGGACCATAGTGTCCCAATTTCTTCAGCCCTTTGCCAGTCAAAATTCACCCTTGAAGGGTTGCCCATGCAAACATTCTAGCCTTAGGGAGACACAGGCTATCCCAACTGCGATGATTCGGTCAATTCTATTTGGCACTATCGACCTCCTCCACAATATAGCCTAGCTTTACACTATAGGCTCAAGACTTGGAGCCACTCCAAAAAATTATGTCTTCACCATTCAAAATTGTCACTCTTCTACTGCTCAACTCATGCTTCAGGGTATCTGACTAATCTTGAGGGAGACCTAGGCCCCCAAAATCTCTCCATCTCCACTACTTTATTCCATTTTCCTTGTGCAAAACCACATAGTTTCCACCTTTTCACTCCATAATCAGGTCAACACAATTCTTCAATGCATGCATTATACCCATTCCAGGAATTTTCCTAGAACAAGGCTTTACTTCCCTTCCTTACTTCCCAAGAGAGGTGGTCTGCAATAAGCTGCCTACACTCCATCATGAAGTTCCAAACTGCAAATCTAGCAAGAGGATTCTCAGTTGTTAAAATTCTATCCGGGAAATCCATATCTAGATACTTCTATTGAAGAATCCTGGCCCACTAAGAATAAGGATTACTATACATTTGCCAAACTAGCTTGGCCCCTAGAGCTTTGTTAAAGGAAGTCCAATTCCTTAATCCTACCCCACTGTCTTGTTTTGATTTGCAGTTACTATCCCAAGCCACTAAGGAGTATTTTCTTCCCTCCGGTTCTCCACTCCAGAAGAAATTTTTCATGCTCCTATTGATTTCTTCTTCTACTTTTTAAGGCATTTTCAAGCAATGCATGGAGAAAATGGGAATCACAAAGATTACTGATTTGACCATCAACACCCTCCCAGCCGAGGACAACCATTTTCCTTTCCATGACTCCATCTTATTTTTACAACTAGAGACTACATCACTCCAGAGCTTGGATCTAACTGCTCCTTGGAAGAGAGGAGTCCATAAATATTTTCTCGAAAGACTCTTCATTCTCAACCCCAGTTTTCTAGCCAACATCCTTTGTTTCCTGAGGTCAGTATTGAAAAATTATACCTCTTGTTGTGCCTTGCACAAACGCCCCATTTTGCCAAATGGAGACCCCCTCTTTTAGTTTGGCTTGGAGAATCAACCTTTTTGCCTTATGATGAGAAGGTGAAATTGTGCTTAGAATGCAGGATTTGCTTCAAATTTGAGTTCTTGGCATGATTGCAATGATTTGATGTCATGCATGATTGATTTGGAAGTGTCTTGAGTGGTCTTGTGCTTTAAAAATAGTCATTTGTTGCCTTTTGCACTAAAATTGGGTGCTACGACATTTTGCTCTAAAATCCCATGTCACTGGATATTGCCCTTGAGATTGCTTTTGTAGGATGTGTCATGTTGAAATTCCTTATAATGATAACCGAAGGTGGTAGGTCTCGCAGCACGTGAAACAGGATTAGAAGGCGGGTTGCCTCTCATTTCAAGAGGTGGCATGTACGTTCCTCTCTATGGTGGTTGCATTCAAGTTGACAATGGGTTTCGGAAGAACTCAAAGTAACATAAGGAATTTGTAGGTGAAGTAATGGAGGCTGGCGTGGTGGTCAGCATGAGTACCAAAGGGAAGGAGGTGATGGGGTCTACATCCTACCGCAGACAAATCCCTCAGAGCGGTGTTGATAAGTCAGTCGGGGGAAGGATGAAAAGGAAATACACCCCGCAAAGGAGGGCTAAGAAGATTTCGGCGGAGGATGCAATGGTGATATTTATGAAGAACATTGAGATGGAAATCAAAAATTCGTTGTTATGGGAATGGCTTTTTCACCTTTTGAAGGTTGCAAAAGAGGTAGATGGGTAGGAGGGTGTTAATGTCAGGGAGGCTATGGCGCATCTTTTGCTCGACTTGGGTACTTTTAGGGGTCATTGGAATGTGTTTGAGGCAGCCCAGTCCATAACAGTGGCGACCATGCTTTCGGTGGTGGTTGCGTCAGTGTTAACTCATGAAGATTTGGTGGAAGCATCTATGTAGGTGGGAGAGAACCACGAAGCTTCGATGAGGCATCTACATGATATTCTGCAGAATTTCTTGGACTCAAGGAAGGTGCTGGAGGGAGTAGTGGCTAAACTGGAGGTCTCTATCCCAGCTCGAGCTAAGCATGTTTACTCTTGCGCGTGTGATGATGAAGGGATTGTGGTTTTGGATGAGGAACCAGATAAGTAGGATTGTATAGTGGTTTCTGTGTTTGTTCTAGGGTCCTTTTTTGTTTTTGTAAGGATCGTTGATGGTTTAGTTATTGGCGTTGTCTGGGCTGAGGTAATTTGCCCTCCTCCTTTTTTGCCATTTTAGCTTCTGTAGTCTGGTTTGTTTGGACTGATTCTGGCTTAGTATGTGGGGAGGTAGGGCCGTGGTAATTTTCCCTTCTCCCATTTTGGATATATGTTTGTCTGGTTCTGCTACTGGTGCTTGTTTGATGTTACAGATTCAAGGGTTCGACCCTATTTTTGATGGGTCCCTAGTCCCTTAACCAGGG
The DNA here is from genome assembly GCA_027924645.1 of Cunninghamia lanceolata. Lineage (NCBI taxonomy): Eukaryota > Viridiplantae > Streptophyta > Pinopsida > Cupressales > Cupressaceae > Cunninghamia > Cunninghamia lanceolata. Next base: position 10,263,503 of record BSBN01000209.1, read on the forward strand.
TTTATTATATTAAAAAAAATTGTTTTTACTCTAACATAATATAAACATAAATACATTATAAATTTCTATAATCAATCATTTAATATAAATTTTATTATTAATAATATATATAATGAATAAAAATTAAATATTTTTCATAAGGTTGAATATTATATTAATATGAATATTACACACTAATATAAATTAATATTTAGATAATTATAATATATTAATATTGAATATATTTACACCAATATATATCAATTTTTCATTTTACTAAATAATATTACATAAATATAAATACAGTGTCTTAAAACACCTAATCAAAAACATAAATATAAATACATTATAATGATGATTTCATTTATTTGTATTATCAATAATTTAATATCAATAGTATTAATAATATATTATTAATTATAATATTATATTGATATTTAAAATTAAAAAAATTATAATTAATATATACAATAAATAAAAATTAAATATTAATATGAATGTTTTTTATTGATGAGCTTGCTGCCACTATGATAGTATCATTTATAAAATATGGATAAAAAATAAATTAAAGAATAAGACCTTCCCAACTATTGGGATTGTTGGAAATTATTTCTACAAAAAACTTTCCTCATCCTCAAAGCATTGATAGAAATCATGGAGTCTCCTTCCACTTCGATCTCCCCTATCTCTCTCTTTGCACAATCTCAGACCTGCAAGCAAAACTTGAAATTCTGCTTCATTGTGATTCCCTCATGAAACTTATATTAATATGAATGTTACACAATATAATATATTAATATTTAATCAGTATAATATTTTAATATTTAATATTTATACAAATATATTAATATGTCATTTTACTATAATATAACATAAATTTAAATATAATTCTACTAATTTGTATAATCAATAATTTAATATGTATTATGTTTTTGATTAATATGGTCAAACAAGTTTTGAAAGGGGACCCCGAAACCCTTCACAAAAGGAAGCTAACAAAAAGATGAAAGCCAACCGAAAGCCAACTATAAGCTACCAAAATACATGAGCATATATAAGGAGTAGCCAAAAAAGAAACCAAACAAAACTAAACTAGTTCATCTTCTTAAGAGTCTCGGCTACTTCTAATTCTTGTTCATAGAATGCCTCATGCATTTTGGCAAAGTCCATGAGTTCTTTCTTCTCAACTTCAAACTGCTTTTTGTTTCTCCCCCTAATGCGGGTTAAAGGTCCACCTATGTCCTCAGCTACCACCTGTTTACCAGAATTTTTAGTTTCATCACCCTTGTCCTGATTACCCAATTCCTCAACATTCATGATGTCCTCAGCATTGAAATCCTTGAGCTGCTCTTTTCTAAGCTCCTTGAGCTTCTCTGTCAGCACTCTCATCCCGTTGAGGCTGTTCTAAATGGTAAGTCTACTGATATTCATCATTTTGTCTAAGTTGTTCACCTCAATGATCTTATCCTCCATGTACTAGACCCTAGTATTAAATTTTTCTCTCATCCTGTTCATCTCATGGTCCATTTACTCCATTTTAGGAATGGCTTCCCAGTTTCTAAAGACAAGGGTGTCCTACTCAACTGTAGTCTTGATACCACTCCCCAAGCTTTCCTACATCAACTAGAGCTTGATGTTGATTCTATTTATTTCCAAGAAGAACCACTTAGTCATTTTGTGTTGTGAATTGACAGCATTCTTCAACAGTTCAAAAACCTCCTCGACCTGATCTTTGTTTTTCGCCTAGGCCAACAAATCGTCAAAATCCTCAGGGAGGTTTTTCAAAGGGTCGTTGATTTCAAGAAATTTGAGGCTAGCATGAGGTTCAGGGATATGCATGGTGTTGCCATGTGTGTCCTCCACCCTATCATCCATCTTCTTAGATAGTTTCTCCTTAATCCCCTGCTTCATCCTGGTCCCCTGTTTCTGGGCAGAACAAACAGCTTCCTGAATAATTCCCTCATCCTGAACCTTCTCAAACAGCTTATCCTTATTCCCCTTCTTCAGCTTAAACCTCTGTTTCTACAAAGAACCACCGACATCCTGGACAAATCCCTCATCCACCATATCTTTCTCCAAGGGTTTTTTTACCTTTCTTCATCGGAGGGGGGGTTTTCCTCTTCTGAGGCATGGCCTTCTTGGCAATAATCTTCTTGACTGAGGTGTCAGAGTCATCACGCGTATTAAACCCTTCAAACCAAGAGATGGAAACTTCCCTCTTCTAAGTTTTTCTCTTCTTTCTAGAGGACTCCACCTCACTATCCTCTTCTTCATCATCCATATTCCACTCCCCATCCTCAAAATCAGTCTCCTCTTCACTCGACAGCACCCTACCCTTCTTCTTGGCACTGTGTTTTTGTTTTATCCCTTTTTAGGGGGTGTTATTCTTCATGTGCTCTATGATGAGTAAAATGAGGCTCTCATGCAGAATCAGGAGTTTCAGGTTTTTTCTATTCTCTTTTAAACCAAACTCCAGAGACGAAAGAAGGTAGAAGGGAAAGGAAACCAACATACCATGTCCGAAATGATTAAGCAAGCTGAAGTGATAACTGTAGATGGCCACGTACCTCCCGTCCAGAGTCACATATCTCATAATAACTTTGGCCACCTCTACCGAGATGGGCTTGGAGGGACAATTATACCCTCCAATCTGAAACATAACCAGCTTATCCCTTTCATTACCTTTGAAGAAGTTGTTAAGGGCTTCCTCACTTTGTTTCCTCTCGCGGAAGAATTTCTTCCCTCTAGTTCAGAGGCCCGTCACCATGGCAATAAGGTCTTCAAAAATAGCCATTTCCCATCCATACGCCATAACCTTTTTGTTCTTGTAACCTTTAATGAACAGAGCAGTCACATTAGGGTCGGCTCCATGGAGATTTTCCATGAACAGAGTGAACCCTCCAGCCTCCAAGATACTCCAAACTTTTTGCTTCTGCCTAATCCCCTCGCACGAAGACGGTTTAACCCTATTTCTATCTCCCCCCATACTGGAATACAGATACTAGAAGAAACCACTCTCTCTGCAAATAGAAATGAAGGTGAGAATGAGGAAAAGCCGAGCAATATTGTTCTAAATCCAACCCATAATCCATGTGAGACGAACAATATGGATAGGTGAGGCCTACAAACCCTTAGAGATCATGGTGATCTCTTTAGAGAATCTTGAGTTTTGTACCATGGAGGCGATCATTATTAATCAATTCTTTGACATTGCTTAGGATAGAAATAAATTCCTCCCATATGAGCTTTGAATTGTTTACAACCCCTAGGTTGGCGAAAACATCTGCCACCTTGTTCCCCTCACGATAAATGTCAGAAATATGGGTAGCCTCAAAAGTTCCTAACAACATAATAGCATCTTCGATCATGGTCGCTATAGACCAGCTTGGTTTAGTGGTGCTCTTAAGACAATTGATGATATTATTAGAGTCACCTGATGCAGAGGTGTTAGGTCTCCAAAGATAATCTAACAAGATCAAAAGGTTTCAATAGTTTGTGGGCTTCAACCAATAAGACTTCTCTAGCCTTCCTCTTGTCCTAAACTCCACCAAAGGGCTTAAGTTTGGATTCCAACTTCTCAGATGAATTCTAGAACCTTCTAGGGTCTCAATCTACCCCAACCAACAAGGTTCCAAAGGTTTCACAAACCAATTTGATAGATTCTTGACAATTCCCCTTAAACAGGCCTAATCCTTGTAGTCTTGTTCAGCGACTAAACTGTACTTTTCTCCAAACTTTCCCAAAACACTTTTGAAACAAATGACTGATTTGGATACCCTCTATTGAGTTCTAAAACATATCTCAAACTCACCTACTGTTGTTTTGGACGAAATGTGACTGTCCTAACACCCTGCTGCCTTCCTACAAGGCCTAAATTGACCATTTTACAAAGGAACCCTATGACAAACTTGTCCCACACACTTCAAACCTAAAAACAGTCTTAGGAAAGGGTTCAAAACCAAGGATTTTCCAGGTCTTATCAAGAGTTTTGCACATTTATGGTTTGAAATACAAAAAACTCGTTTCTAGGCCTCAAAACCTAGGGCTTGCTAGATCTTCCACCTCCAATCACTTCCAGACCTCATTCAAAGGTCTAACACCATCTCCTTGACCATATTAAACAACAGAAATCATAAAAATGTCACCTTGTTAAGACGGATCTCCGGCTGCTATAACCATGCCACCATTTCAATGCTTTTTCACAAGCAATCCCTTACTTCAAATGGTGATCACCTTCCAGTTTGAACTCCTCCTGCCTTGCAAAGGTTAAAGAATCATAGTATACATGTTAGCAAGGACCTATCCCATGAGAACCAGGGTCTTACATTCATGGGAAGGCCCAAAGATGCATTGTCACCACTCAAAACACACAGAACAGTCTGCTGTTTTTTATGACAGTCAACAAGAACAGAAATAAAACTGATCTAAAAACTTTTTCAGAGCATGGAATGAAGTCTAATAATGTTAACTGAGGTCCTAATACATTTTCCAACACTCAGCAACCAAAGAATCAATGGAAATGAGAAGAAAAAATGCAAGAAAACTGAAATTTCTATTATTTCCCAGTCCGCCGTACCAAAAAACAGCCTCCAAAGTACTTGTCCGTACCTCAAATGCCTTGGAATGATTACATAAGTTCTATCCAACTTCCTTAACCAATCCCCATCGGTTGGAGTTGGTTTAACCACAAAGAAACTACTCAAATTGACTTTCCCTCCTAAATGCATAATTCAGAAATTTGAATTTCTGAACTTTGGTTTAGTGAATTTTTGCCTTATTTAATAAACTTCTACCTTATTTATTTATCATGTTTGATTTTATTTAGGTTCATTAAACCTTCTTATTGATCTTAGACACCTCTATTTGACTCTAGGGGCACTATTGGCCCAACTTACATCATTTTTGGTCCTAGGGTCCTTACCAGGACCCTCAAGACATTTAAACATTACATCATCTTGACCATTACAATATGCCATAATTGGTTTTAGGATGTTCCATTTGATTTGATTTGATCCATGGGCTTCTCCTTTGATCATGTGTGTCTTCTTACTCCAGAGTGTTCTCTTAGGTGCTCCTGCACCATACTCCCCAGCATGATAAAAACTCTTGTCCCAAGAGTCATGTGATCTACTCCAAACCTCCTGCAGTCTCTTTGAAATGTTTCTTTGAGTTGTGATAGGAAACATGAATTCTCCAAGGGTTATCCTTCTCCTTCTACCTGCATGACTCTTACAAAAAATGTTAGCATCATAAAACATGTTTTGCTGTCCTAGTCTAGGACCTTGCTGCTGTAATGCTCTTGCATTCTCCATCTTAGAATTCTGATTTATTTCTTCTTGTACTATCTGCTGTCTACCTTCCTTCTTCAGCCTCCTTATAGGGCAATCAATGTCCCCAATCTTGATGCAACTCATGTCCCAAATTTGCTGCTCTTTAGGACTGTCATAAACCTTTCTTTGCTGCAACTGTTCCTGTTGTTCAACCTGCACATCCAACTTCAATTTCTCTCCAAAACAGATAGTAACATGTTCCTTCTTGTCTCCACAAGGTAAAGGGATTAATCTAAATTGTTTACCATCTTTGTGCACCAAATAGTTATTACTATAACCATCATGAACTGTCTTTCTCAAATGCTGCCATGGTCTACCCAAAATTATATGCCCACATGTCATTGAAATAACATCACATAAAATAGAATCATGATATGGACCAATTGAAAAATCAACATATGCCTTCTGACTAACCCTTACTTGTTGTTCTTGACTTACCCAAGTGGCATTGTAAGGACTAGGATGATCAAATGTCTTCAATCCCAACTTGTGCACCATTTCCCAAGAGACTAAATTATCATGTGAACCTGAATCTATAATCAACTTGCATATTTTTCCATGGCTTAAACAATTAGTTTTAAAAATGGATACCTGTGGTGTTTGCTGCATTTTGCCTTTTTCCACCATGAGCATTTCTCTGTCCATTACTGGAGAGGCTAATGACATTTCTTGTTCTTCTTTCTTTTCCTCTTCTTGTGCCAAATGAACTCTTGTATCCTTTCTCTTATCAACATCATCTCTCTTAGGACATTTGAAAGATGTGTGTCCTACTTCATTGCAATGATAACACCTACCTGTGAATACTCCTCTACCTGATCCAAACCTACCTCCACCTCTATATCCACCTCTCTGATCTGCAGAAAACTCTTTGCCTTTCTCATTGCTGCTTTGTCCTTCATTAGTAGGTCTGCCCCTACCTCTATATCCTCTACCACTACCTCCTTGTCTCTCTTGCTTCCTCTTCACTCTCTCTTCAGCCCTTATGGCCAACTGAAAACATTCTCCAAGTGATTTTGGTATTGTCAAACCAATCTCATCTTGCAAGTTATACCTAAGCCCATTAAGGTATCTTGCCACTTTCTCTTCTTCATCTTCCAATCCTCCTCTAATACTAAGCTTATGAAATTGCTCAGTATAGGACATAACATCCATGTCCTTTTGTTTCAAATTCTGCCTCATCCTCTTTGTTTGAATGGAGTAATCGGATGGAAGAAATTGATCCTTCATCATATCCTTCATCCTACCCCAAGAAGTGATTCTTGTTCCACCTCTAGCCACTCTTTCTGTTTGCACACTACTCCACCATGTAAGTGTTGTCCCTCTCAACTTTGTTTTTGCAAATTTAATCTTCTTCTCATCACTCATCTCCTCATACTCAAAGAAATTTTCAAGGGCATCTATCCACCCTAATAGCTCTTCACTATCCATCTTCCCCTGATAGATAGGTAACTCTATGTTTGCCTTTGTTCCACTTCCTTGGACTGCCTTAAGCAATCTCACAAATCTCCTTTCTTCCACATCCAACTCATCATTAGGAGTGTTCTCATCTACCTTCTCATGTCCTCCATCATCTCCTTCTTGATCATCTTGTTCATCCCCTCTAGAATTCTTTTCTAATGCTTCCAACCTTGCCAAGATTGATGCATTCTCCCTTCTCACTTGTCTTAACTCTCTTTCTCTTGCAGCATCTTGTTCTTTTCTATCCCTCAACTCTTTTTCTCTTGCCTCTAAGGCTTCTCTCAATTCATTGTTCTCCCTAGCCATTTGATTTTTAGGAGCCATATTCACACTTTCACAAACCCTTATTGTTTCACAAGATCCTACCACTCTCTCAAGGACCTACTTGCTGTTCTGATACCAATATGATGCAGAGGTGTTAGGTCTCCAAAGATAATCTAACAAGATCAAAAGGTTTCAATAGTTTGTGGGCTTCAACCAATAAGACTTCTCTAGCCTTCCTCTTGTCCTAAACTCCACCAAAGGGCTTAAGTTTGGATTCCAACTTCTCAGATGAATTCTAGCACCTTCTAGGGTCTCAATCTACCCCAACCAACAAGGTTCCAAAGGTTTCACAAACCAATTTGATAGATTCTTGACAATTCCCCTTAAACAGGCCTAATCCTTGTAGTCTTGTTCAGCGACTAAACTGTACTTTTCTCCAAACTTTCCCAAAACACTTTTGAAACAAATGACTGATTTGGATACCCTCTATTGAGTTCTAAAACATATCTCAAACTCACCTACTGTTGTTTTGGACGAAATGTGACTGTCCTAACACCCTGCTGCCTTCCTACAAGGCCTAAATTGACCATTTTACAAAGGAACCCTATGACAAACTTGTCCCACACACTTCAAACCTAAAAACAGTCTTAGGAAAGGGTTCAAAACCAAGGATTTTCCAGTCTTATCAGGAGTTTTGCACATTTATGGTTTGAAATACAAAAAACTCGTTTCTAGGCCTCAAAACCTAGGGCTTGCTAGATCTTCCACCTCCAATCACTTCCAGACCTCATTCAAAGGTCTAACACCATCTCCTTGACCATATTAAACAACAGCAATCATAAAAATGTCACCTTGTTAAGACGGATCTCCGGCTGCTATAACCATGCCACCATTTCAATGCTTTTTCACAAGCAATCCCTTACTTCAAATGGTGATCACCTTCCAGTTTGAACTCCTCCTGCCTTGCAAAGGTTAAAGAATCATAGTATACATGTTAGCAAGGACCTATCCCATGAGAACCAAGGTCTTACATTCATGGGAAGGCCCAAAGATGCATTGTCACCACTCAAAACACACAGAACAGTCTGTTGTTTTTTATGACAGTCAACAAGAACAGAAATAAAACTGATCTAAAAACTTTTTCAGAGCATGGAATGAAGTCTAATAATGTTAACTGAGGTCCTAATACATTTGCCAACACTCAGCAACCAAAGAATCAATGGAAATGAGAAGAAAAAATGCAAGAAAACTGAAATTTCTGTTATTTCCCAGTTTGCCGTACCAAAAAATAGCCTCCAAAGTACTTGTCCGTACCTCAAATGCCTTGGAATGATTACATAAGTTCTATCCAACTTCCTTAACCAATCCCCATCGGTTGGAGTTGGTTTAACCACAAAGAAACTACTCAAATTGACTTTCCCTCCTAAATGCATAATTCAGAAATTTGAATTTCTGAACTTTGGTTTAGTGAATTTTTGCCTTATTTAATAAACTTCTACCTTATTTATTTATCATGTTTGATTTTATTTAGGTTCATTAAACCTTCTTATTGATCTTAGACACCTCTATTTGACTCTAGGGGCACTATTGGCCCAACTTACATCATTTTTGGTCCTAGGGTCCTTACCAGGACCCTCAAGACATTTAAACATTACATCATCTTGACCATTACAATATGCCATAATTGGTTCTAGGATGTTCCATTTGATTTGATTTGATCCATGGGCTTCTCCTTTGATCATGTGTGTCTTCTTACTCCAGAGTGTTCTCTTAGGTGCTCCTGCACCATCACCCTCTGCCCAGACTTTTCTATAACCCTTAGCATGCGCCAGAGCTATAGAATGATAGGCAGCCGCAACTTATGTTATTAATATATAATTAATTATATTATTTCATTAATATTTAAAATATCAAATTTATAAATAATATATATGAATCAAAATTAAACTAATATATTTATATTTAAAAAATATATATCTAAACTAAGTGGAGGATATTTTTTCTATAAATTTTTTATTTTCTTACTTTTTTTTCCTTTAATTGTTTGCAATTTCTTTTTTGATTTTTATTTTTTAATTTTTGCAATTTCTTTTTTGGTTCCATAATTTTGGAATTTGATTTTTATTTTTTATTTTTTGCAATTTCTTTTTTGGTTCTATAGTTTTTGTAATTTTCTCAACTTTTTCTCCTTTTAATTTATTTTTCAATTTTTTTTTTCCAATTTTTTTAGTTTTTTTTTTTTTTTTTCTATATATTTACATGGAAAATAAATGTTCTCATCTCCACCTCGCTCTGCTATGATTGCAGAACACCTTTGGGCCTAATAATCATAGTTTTTTAAATTTTCTCTACCCTTTTTTCTTCCAATTACTTTTTTGGTTTTTATTTTTTATTTATTCCAATTTATTTTTTGGTTTTTATTTTTTATTTTTGCTATATATTTACACGGAAAATGAGTGCTCTCATCTCCACCCTGTTGTAGAATGTCTCTAGGCATAATTATACTAATATATTTATATCTAAATATGCCGAGAGATATATTCTCAAGTTCTTTTTTGTTTTCCATAGCTTTTCTATTTTTTCCCTCCACCTTTTAAGAAAAATTCTATTGGTTTCATATTTTTTTAATTTTATCCACATTTTTTGCTTCAACCATTTCTATTTTTTTTTGTTTTTATTTTTTATTTTTTTATTTCTTATTTTTTTCTAATTTCTTTTTTAGTTTTTATTTTTTATTTTTTGTTGAATGCCTATCAACATAATTAATATAAATATTACAATTTTTGTTATAATATTTGCATAGACTTAAATAAAAAATATTATTTGTTTAGTAACCAAATTGTCTGTAAGAATTTAGCCAATCCACTATACTTCCCTAGCTAGGACCTCGGCATGGGCCGCTAGTAATTCTTTTTCCTTTATGTATTCGGCATGATACATTCCTTGGGCAATTACTTTGAAATTCAGGTTTTTAAGCTCTTTTTCAATTCTCTTTTTTTCTTCAAAAATGTTTTTGAAATATGTTGTATTCCATTTCTTGAACCTCTTTTTTATGTGATTGAGCTTCTTTGCAAATTGAAACATCTTGGTGCCTTTGTAAACAGAGGCAGTAGTCCACCAGGGTTTAATTTGATCCACTAGATCTTCTATCTGAAACCACATTTTTTTGAGTTTAAAACTTGATCTTTTCAGGGGTTGGTCTTGCCAAATGACTATGTGTATAGTCAAGGATTCCTAAACTGTAATCTATAAGTTGTGCATTGAAACAAACTGTGGGAAAGGAAACAAACTCTACTTTGCAAGGAATAACAAGTATTACAAGTAGGTAATGTTGATAAGAAATAACCAATGCTTATTCAGTTGGTTGTAAATCAAAACAATCTATGTAAATCAAAATAGAGGAACAATTAATGAACTCAGTCGGTGATCACCTTAACCCAACAATATAAATTATCAATATTAACTAATCCACATTGAAAAGAGCACATCTACACTGAGAGGGGGTGAATCAGTCAACACCTTATTCAACAATCTTTAAAACACTTCAAAGAAGAACATATGAATGAACACCAAGCAAAACATTTACACAAGATACCAATATTTACATGGAAACCCTATGAGGCAAAATGCCACTGAGAGTTGCTTGAGTCTACTGCTCAAATCCAACCTCAAAATAAAGAAGATTACAGTTGTTTTTAGAAGCACCCACTTCAAGGTACAATCACACCTAGTACACTATTTTCAAGACTCCTATCTCAAGGTACAATGCACCCCTGAAAAACACCATACTCTAAAACACAATACTCTGCTTGAGGCACCAACCTCAATCAATGAAACTGATATACAAACTCCTGAGATTTTACAAATTCGTGTGCAAAGGAATGATTCTATACAACATGATTTGCACCAATTTAAAACATTTAGTACCCTCTGTAAAAATTCTTCATTAAGATACAATCTCCAATACACACTTCATACTTGCAACCATACAAAAATATACTTATGTCTTCTCTGGTTTAATAATCACTGCAGTATAAAAGCATAGTTTTTCTTGTTTTCACAGTCCATATATCAAATCCTTTTCAACCAGAAGCAAGATGTATGATTCATTCAAGTTCAAATCTCTGTGTATCGACCTAAAAAACTTTAGAAACTCATAAAAGAAGAGTTTTTAAAGACCCCTGATATCATCGACCTTTGAAATAGTTAACAAATTGTTGAAGAAACTGCTCAAAACTAAAAAACATTCACCTTCCCGTCAAATTCTATTCCCATCGAAGATATGTTAGATTTCAAAACAACTTTAAATGACATTCGTTGATTGATCATTTCATTCCATCGAAGAGGGTTAAATACACCGTAGATATCGAATTCCCACTCAGTTATAAAATAAACACCAAAGGTATCGGTAATGTCTAGGAAGAGGGGCCGGTGGATTCACGATGGAAAACCCCTTAACATGTCACTTAAGTGACATGTCCACCCGGCATTGAAGGTTACCGATCAAATAGACATAAAGTGCATGCGTCTTGTTTAGACTTTATAACATTTGATTTAGGGTTTAAGACATTTATAAATTAGGGTTTTTAGAAGGCACTAAACATTTAGGATCTAGGTTTCGTGTTAAAAGAATCAAAATGCTAAAAGTTTATGACACACAACATTGTCTCCACACCCTCAAACACTCTAAGCAAAGAAGGATAGACAAATAAGGATTGAAGAAGACTTTTAACATTTAATGGTTATGGTTAAAGAAACATGACAAACCCTAAAAGTGCACCCAAAAGAATATGGACTTGTATTCACTGAACACTTGAGGTAAAAAGAAGACAATGAAGGATCCTGTGACAAGAAGTCTTCATGAATGGATAATGACATCACACCTCATAATGACACCATCAACATACAATTGAATGAGAAATCAAACACTTTGCCATGAAGAACATCCACCACTTTGGCATGATGATGACATGAACAAGCATGTCCTCTGAAAACCAACAAGAACCAACACCAAGAAATGAAGGATAAGAGAGCATCAACACTATATTTAGTCATGAAGCAAGTAGCATATCATGTAAATAACCAAAGGCATCAAGTGATCTATCACAAAAGGATATACTAAATAATCTATCACTCCACCTAGTATCCTTTGTATGAACTCTGAGAGGATATTCCTGACATCACACTATGTTGACATCAATGCCAACATATCATTTTCATATGCTAGATGCCAGAGGGTCAACAATCTCCCCCTTTGGCATTGATGGCAACATGAGATTTAATCTTGACAGTCCATTTCATAGTAATATTGCGTTAATGTTGCTTGATCTGATTCATTTGACAGAACAAAAATATAATGTCACCTGATCTATCAGACCTGATTGGTTATTAGACTATCCTATCTCCACTAATCAGACTTCTTGGGTCACTAATCATACTGTTGTCCTATCTGCTTGGGTCACTGATCAGACTGTTGTCCTGTCTGCTCTTGTCCAATCAGTCTATTGTCCGGTCTGCTCTTGTCTAAATCAGTCAGTACTAATCATCACTATCTTGATCAGCATCTGATCTCTCTTGCCTAATCTCACTGTCCTCACACTATCCTGATCTATCTCTGTAATGCAAGTACCATACTCCCCCTTTGACATCAATGCCAAAGAATAGTTACTCCCCCCTATCAAGAAGCATTAGACTATAAGCACAGTCATAGAGGGACTGTGTTATATAGTTGTGAACTCCATACCTCTACAACTAAAGAAAGCATTCAAGACAAAAGGATCACTGTCAATTGTTCAACACCCATAAACCATTGTGTTGAAGGAGACAACAAACACATCAACCAACTATACTGCAAACACTAAAGTCACTTGCAATAAAAACTAAATCCAGGGTTCAAGGACACATGAAACACAAGTATAAGCTCCCCTTGAAACCAGTACACCTCATGAACTTAGTTGATAGATGAGAGAGAGAGAGAGAGAGAACACCTAATTTGAGTCTCAAATGTTTAAAAACATCCTTTTCCAATGGTTTGGTAAATATATCTGCAACTTGGTCTCTTGTGGTAATATATTGCAAAGCAACTTCATTGGTCATCACTTTTTCTCTCAAGAAATGATGCTTGATCTCTATATGTTTGGTTCTTGAATGCATAATGTAGGGTTCTTAGAGATGTTAATAGCAGTAGTATTGTCACATAAAATTGAAATAGGTTGAGAAACTTCCACCTTCATCCTTAAGTACTTGTACCATCCAAAGTACCTAAGAACAATAAGAAGCGGCTACTATATACGTTGCCTCAGCTGTAGAAAGAGAGATTGATTCTTGTTTCTTACTTGTCCATGCCACCAATCTATCTCCTAGGAAAAATGCTCCACCACTAGTGTTTTTCCTGTCATCTATGCAACCAACCCAATTAGCATCAATATAAGCTATCAAAGTGAAATCATTGTTGACAGGATACCATAACCTATAATCAAGTGTATTTTTCAAATATCTAAATATCATTTTAACTGCCTTAACATGTATCTCTTTAGGATTATATTGAAATCTAGAGACCATACCCACAACTTGCATGATATCAGGCCTTGTAGCAGTAAGGTAAAGGAGGTTGCCAATCATTGATCTATATAATCTCTGATCTACCAAATTAGATTCATCATTTTTACTAAGTTTTCACCATGTAACCATAGGTGTGCCAACTGTTCTACAATCTTCCATCTTGAACTTCTTTAGCATTTCCTTTATGTACTTACTCTGAGATATGAAAATGCCATTTGCTAATTGACTTACTTGCAAACCAAGGAAGAAAATTCACCTAACATTGACATTTCAAACTCCTTTTGCATATCATTGGCAAACATCTTACACATCTGATCACTATCACCACCAAATATTATATCATCAACATAGACAATGAATATCAACATGCTATTACCTTCTTCTTTGAAATACATGTTACTAGATGCATTATCTTTCATGTATCCTTGTTGTTGAAGATATTTATCAAGCCTAGAATATTAAGCTCTTGGAGCTTGCTTTAGGCCACACAAGGCTTTTTTTAGTTTGCATACATAGTCCTTATCTTCATGAACCTTGAAACCTTCTCGTTGTTTCATATAAACTTCTTCATCTGAGTAGCCATTGATAAATGCAAATTTAACATCTATTTGGTATACTTTGAACTTTTTATAGACTGAGTAGGCAAGAAACATCCTAATGACCTCATGTCTTGCAATAGGTGCAAATATTTCATCAAAAATCAAACCTTCAATTTGAGCAAAACCTTTGCAAACTAACCTTGCTTTATTCCTTGTGATTTGCCCATTTTCATCCAACTTGTTTCTAAAAACTCACTTAGCTCCTATAACATTTTTATTTGCAAGTCTAGGTACAAGTTCCCATGTTTCATTTTTCTCAATTTGACTCAACTCTTCTTTCAAAGATATAATTCAATCTTCATCCTTACTATCCTCTTCATAAGATTTAGGTTCTAACTTAGAGAGTAAGGAATAATTTACCTCTTCTTGTTGCATTGTCTTGAGTTTTCTTCTTGTCATGACACCATCCTCTTTGTTGCCAATAATCAGATTTTTTGAATGATCTCTTTTGGCAAACTTAGGTAGAGATTCTGACCTTGGTTGTGATGAACCTTCTTCTTCAATATTAGTACTCTCCTTGGGTGAACTAGGAGTTGTTTGAGGTTGTATAGTACTCTTCTTGTGTGCACTAGGAGTTTGTGGTTGTTCTTCATCTGATTCTACCTTTACTTCTTCTACTGCTCCTTCATAGACTGGATCAGAATTCATATATGACAGTTAGGTTAGATCTTCATTAACATTGACATGCACACTCTCAACAATATTATGTAGATGTTTGTTGTAACATTTATAGGCTTTACTAGTAGTTGAGTAGCCTAAGAATATACCTTCATCAGCCCTAGTGTCAAACTTACCAAGATTACCTTCTTCCCTCTTGATTGTACATATGTTGCCAAAGATTTTAAAGTACTTAACTGATGCAGGTCTACCTTTCCATAGTTCATATGGTGTTTTGTCACTATTTGCTCTTAACTTGCCCCTATTAAGAATGTAGACTGTTGTATGCACTGCTTCCTTCCAATATTGATTAGGTAACTTGGAGTCCTTCAACATAGTTCTTGCCATGTCTTGGATAGTTATGTTCTTTCTCTCAACTACCCCATTTTGTTGAGGTGTTCTAGCGGTTGAAAAATGCCTCTTAATTCCATGCTTCTCACAATAGTCATTAAACTCAATTGAAGTGTACTCTCCACCTCTATCTAACCTTAAGCATTTGATCTTCTTACCAATCTCATTTTCAACCATAGATTTGAAAATTTTAAATCTCTCTAAGGCCTGAGATTTCTCTTGTAGAAAAGTAACCCATGCCATCCTAGAAAAGTCATCCATTAATAGCATAAAGTATCTTTCACCATTTATTCTCTTTGTCCTTGTTGGTCCACATAAATCTGTAAGAACTAGGTCCAAAGGTTGAGTAGTTGAATACTCTTTTGTCTTGAAACTTGTCCTTGTTTGTTTACCTTCTTGACATTCCTTACAAAATGCATTTGATGGCTTACCAAGGATAGGCATATGTCTAACAACATTGTTCTTGCTTACCTTCACTAGGTGATCAAAATTTATATGACCCATTCTTTTATGCCATAACCAACTTAATTCAATTTGCCCTAACAAACATTTGCCATTTTTTACATCCTTCAAATGATACAAGTTACTTGTTGTCCCATTTGCTTCAGCAACAATTTGACCAGCACTTGCATTGATTATCTCATAGCCACTAGTATGAAACACAATATTATATCCTTTGTCACACATTTGACTTACACTCAACAAATTGTGTTGTAAACCTTCAACATATAGAACATCATGAATGTTTGTTTTGCCATCAATGCTTAATGTGCCTTTTCCAGTGATTTTAGTAGTAGTATTATCTCCAAATTTAACAGTACCACCATTGCATTTTTCTAAACTAGTGAACTTACTCTTGTGTCCAATCATATGACTAGAGCATCCACTGTCAAATACCCATGGACTACTTTTACCTTTGACATGGAATGTTGTTTGCACTTCATTGACTTCTCTTCTATCTTTTTTGTACCTAATGAATTGTACACCTCTGATTTGTCTTCATTTGATTATTCTTACTCTGATCTGTAGGGGTTGGACTAACTTTTTTTGTTGTTTAGGATTGATTTTTGCTTATATAAATTATTTGAGCTCTAATTTTTGAGGCTGCATGAATCCACTTCTACAAAACTTTGCAATGTGACCAAAATTGTTACAAATATAACATATATCATTCAAACCATCTAATGGAGCGAAATGATTGTTGCCAACAAAATCAGATCTACTCATTCTTCTAGTCCTACTTATGCAATTACTTGTTTTATGTCCATATTGATTGCAACAAAAACAATAACCATGAAAAGAATAGAAGAACCTGCTTTATCTTGGAAATGAATTTCTTTGAAATCTTTTCTTAGGAGTGTGGACTCTCCTAAACCCATCATCATTTGAAGTCCTAACTTCAAATTTTCTAGAAGCAGTACTAGATTCTCCTTTCTCACACGTTGTACCTTTTGATGAGTTTTCCAAATCAATTGACTTACCAATTACATCTTTGAAACTTCTCTCCTTCACAACCTAGTCCTGATTTGTTTAATACAAAGTTCTGACTCAAAATCAACTTGTCAAAAAGTTTAGTACTTTGCTCACATTTAAGGGATTGGTTTAACTCTTCTTTTACCTTCTCTAACTGCTTTCTCAAGGACACAACTTCTGCCTCTAACTTGTGACAGCCCTCTACTTTTGTTTGCAAATCCAATTTTGTGACTTCAATTCTTTTAGACTCTTCCAACTGTAATTTCATATCTGCAAGGTGTTTATCAGATTCTTCAAGTTTAACCTTAAGTTTTTAATTTATTTTCCTTTCATGTTTCAATTCAGCAAGTGCAGAGATCAGCTCTCCCTCAAAATCAACTTCTTCTTCTTCAGAATCATCATATTCTTCAACATTAATGTTTTCTACTTCTTTTTCAAATGTCATAAACACACATTCATTTTGATCACTAGCACATGAGTTATCATCAGAGCTACTTTCTTCATCTACATACAAGATTTTCTTTTTTGTAGCAAGAAATATTTTCCCTTTTTTTGAGTTATTATAGTTCTTAGAGTTGTCTTCTTTATTTTTTACACCTAGAGAAAATTTGGAAGCAAAATGGCCAACTTTACCACAGCTAAAGCACTTAAAAGGCAACTTACCATTGTACTTGCCTGATCCTCTTTTCAATCTTCTTACAAAATTAGATTCGTGATCATCTAACTCCTCTGAATCTGAATCTGCCTCCTTATCCTTTTTGACAGATTTAAAGGTTGTCTCTTTTCTTGTAGACTCATCATTGCAAATCCTCATTTCATAGGCTGTGAGGGTACC
The DNA here is from genome assembly GCA_027924645.1 of Cunninghamia lanceolata. Lineage (NCBI taxonomy): Eukaryota > Viridiplantae > Streptophyta > Pinopsida > Cupressales > Cupressaceae > Cunninghamia > Cunninghamia lanceolata. The sequence goes on from BSBN01000209.1 coordinate 10,281,010, forward strand.
ATGTAGTTCATCTAAGGAGATTTTGTTCAAATCTCTTGCCTCTTCAATTGCAGAAACCTTAGAATCATACCTTGAAGACAATGACCTTAAAACCTTTTTAACCACCACTAGATCTTTCACTTCCTCTCCTAGACCACTAATGGCATTAATTGTTTCTTGTACTCTTAGAAGATAATATGCAATCTTCTCATCTGGTTTGCAACTTAGCTTCTTTGATCTTAACATCACCTTGGTAAATACTAACCAACTTGTCCCACACTTCCATTGCAAATTTACAGTGCATAACCTTGACTAAAATTTCATTTGTCAGCCCACAACAGATAGCATTCTTGGCCTTTGCATTGCATTCATACTCTCTTTTTGTATCAGCAGTGGAGGGTGGTTGAGAGGGTACAGTATATCCATTCTCAACTGTTGCCCACACATCATAACCTAAGGAATATAATTAAGACTCCATCCTAAAACTCCAAAAGGCAAAACTTGTGTCATCAAAGAGGGGTGCTTTGGAAGTAGAAGAACCTTCGTGACAAGCCATGATTGTACTCAACTACCAGGATGAACCCAAGTTGATTAAACCTTTACTAGGAACCTGTTGCTCTGATACTAATTGAAAAGAGCACAGTTACACTGAGAGGGGGGGTGAATCAGTGTAGTTCAATTCAACACCTTATTCAACAATCTTAAAAACACTTCAAAAAGAACATATGAATGAACACCAAGAAAACATTCACACATGACACCAATATTTACGTGGAAACCATATGAGGGAAAAAACCACTAAGAGTTGCTTGAGTGCTCAAATCCAACCTCAAAATAAAGAAGATTACAGTTGTTTTTAGAAGCACCCACTTCAAGGTACAATCACACCTAGTACATTGTTTCAAGACTCCTATCTCAAGGTACAATGTACACCTGAAAAACACCATACTCTTCTTGAGGCACCAACCTCAATCAATGAAACTAAGATACAAAAACCTGATATTTTACAAACTCATGTGCAAAGGAATGATTCTATACAATCTGATTTGCATCAATTTAAAACATAATTTAGTACCCTCTGTAAAAATTCTTCATTAAGATACAATATCTAATACACACTTCATACCTGCAACCTTTCAAAAATATACTTGTCTTCTCTGGTTTAATAATCACTGTAGTATAAAAGCATAGTTTTTCCTCTTTTCACAGTCCGTATATCAAAGCCTTTTAAATTACAAGCGAGATGTATGATTCATTCAAGTTCAAATATCTGTGTATCGACCTAAAAAACTTTAGAAACTCATAAAGGGAGAGTTTTTAAAGGCCCCAAATATCATCAACCTTTAAAATAGTTAACAAACTATTGAAGAAACTGCTCAAAACTGAAAAACATTCACCTGCCCATCAAATTCTATTCCCATCGAAGATCCGTTAGGTTTTAAAACAACTTTAAATGGCATCCATTGATTAATCCTTTCGTGCCAACAAAGAGGGTTAAATACACTATAGATATGGAAATCCCGCTCAGTTTTAAAATAAACACCAAAGGTATTAGTAATGTCTAGGAAGAGGGGTTGATGGATTCACGACGGACAACCCCATAATGTCACTTAAGTGACATGTCCACCGGGCATTGAAGGTCATTGATCAAATAGACATAAAGTGCACCCATCTTGTTTAGACTTTATAACATTTGATTTAGGGTTTAAGACATTTATAACTTAGGGTATTTAGAACTCACTAAATATTTAGGATCTAGGTTTTGTGTTAAAAGAATCAAAACCTTAAAAGTTTATGACACACAACATTGGCTCCACACCCTCAGACACTCTGAGCAGAGAGGATAAACAGATAAGGATTGAAGAAGAAGACTTTTAACATTTAATGGTTATGGTTAAAGAAGCATGACAAACCCTAAAAGTGCACCCAAAAGAATATGGACTTGTATTCATTGAACACCTTAGGTAAAAAGAAGACAATGAAGGATCCTGTGACAAGAAGTTTTCGTGAATGGATAATGACATCACACCTCATAATGACACCATCAACATACAATTGAATGAGCAATCAAACACTTTGCCATGAAGATCATCCACCACTTTGGCATGACGATGACACGAATAAACATGTCCTCTGAAAACCAACAAGAACCAACACCAAGAAATGAAGGATAAGAGAGCATCAACACTATATTTAGTCATGAAGCAAGCAGCACATCATAAACATCCAAAGGCATCAAGTTATCTATCAAAAAAGGATATACTAAATAATCTCACTCCACCTAGTATCCTTTGTATGAACTCTGAGAGGATATTCCTGACATCACACTGTGTTAACATCAATGGAAACATATCATTTTCATATGCCAAATGCCAGAGGGTCAATAATCTCCCCCTTTGGCATTGATGGCAACATGAGATTGTTGATGAAGAAAGGGTTGAATTCAGAGAAAAAGATTTTTAGAAGACCTTATAAATGGTGTTGCAAAGGATGATAGGTCTAAAATTAGACATAGAGACAGCATACCCCTTCTTAGGAATGAGGACAATAAAGTATTATAAAATTGTTTCAGGAGTTTAGAAGACCTGAAAAGTTCTCTAGTTGTTGCAATAGCATCTCCACCTACAATGTCCCAAAAACCCTGAAAAAAAGGATGGGGGAAATTCATCAAGTCCAAGAGCTTTAAATGTCCCAAAGGAAAAAATAGTGACCTTGACTTCTTCCTTTGTAACATTTTTTACCATACATTCATTATTTTATTTATTCATTATTAAAGGAATGACATCCAAAATTTTGTTTAGGTTGAAACTGGAGTGTTGCTATTTTTATTGAAGGATGCTTTGAAAGAATTTAGTACTGATTTCCCCAATCTGATCCTCATAAGTAACCATATTTCCATCCTCATCCATAAGTTTTGAAATAGTGTTCCTTTTTTTATGTGTTTGAGAGTGGACTAATAAAAAAATTGGTATTCCTATCCCCTTCAGTTCATTGAATATAGGATTTCTACTTCCAAAAAATTTCTTCACTTAGAATTAATTTGTGTCATTCCTCCATCAGTAATTTCTCCTATTGACATGTCTCCATGTCATTCTGACCAATGGCTATTCCATCTTGGATTTCCTTTAATTTTTTTTATTTGTCTTCCTTTTGTTTAAAGACATTCCCAAAGGTAAGCCTAATCCATCCCTTGACTCTCTCTTTAACATACTTAATATTCTCAGCTAAATGAAACATAATTGATCCCTTGAAAGGAGTGTTCCACCAGTTCTCCAAAAGGCCCCTAAAATCAAGATGAGAATCCCACATTATCTCATACCTAAAGGGATAAGGTCCCTTCCTCAAATGATAAGACCAGTTAAGAAGGAGTAAGCTATGATCCGACCCTGCTCTTGGAAGAGTTGTAAGGAGAAGATTAGCAATGATATTCCAAGAACTTGAAATAATAACTCTATCAATATTAACTTGAATGAGGTTATTACCAATCCATCTATTAGACCAAGTGAAAATATTACCAGTCAGCTCCACATCCATGAGACCTGTATTAGCCAAAAAATCTACCAAATCAACCATGCTATTAGAAAAATCTTCCAAACCTCCCAAGTTTTTTTGAAGGAAAAAGAAAATCTCCAGCAAGCATCCACTTATAGTCCACTTGTTTACTTGAAAGACATTGAATTATTAACTTGGAAATCCTAAATGATAAGATTCTTAAGCTTCTCTTTGGCTACAAGAAGATGGTCAAATTTGTAGCCCATGAATTTAGCAATGTTGTTGGAGGTTTGTTCGAGATTTATACTAAAAATTAATATTTTAAGCTAAGGTCCACACCATAACACATTGCCAACAATAGAAATGCCAAAATTAGAATTAGAAGCACCATCAAAAAGAGAAAAGAATATTTGAAATGAATTTACTAAATTTACTGTGTATCTTAAGTACATGGCTATTTCAATAGTGCATAAGTTTTGAAAAAAAATCATTTTAAAAACTATTTTATCTATTAAAGTAGTTTGCTTTTTTTCTTTTTATTGTTGGTGCTTTATACTTTTTGGTAATACTTTTGTTTGTTTGTTTTTTTTTAAATGGGTAATATTTTTTTATATTTTTAATGAATAGTTTTATATCAAACTTAAATTATTTTTTGCAACTCAATTTGAAAGCACAAGCTTAAGCTAATATCTCTTCAGCTAAGAGTCAAGAACTGAGAGGTATCCATTTCTCCAAAGTCGCTCAAGGTACAATCTAGACCTCATCCCTTATGGTATTGAGAGCTTGCATTTAGCAAGACTTGATCTGGATAGTAGGCTCATTTAGAACCGTTCAACTTCACTAGCAGAGTAAAGACCCTTTGAAAAATATTCTATATTTAGGTATATGTAACTTTTTTATTCTATGATTTTAAAAGTTATCATTCATTATTAATAATTTCATTATCGACTGCTAAATGTTTTTGTTTAATATTTGTTTTGTTTGAATTTTGTGAATATAGTCACACACTCCACCATTAATCCCACTCTAAATTAAAACTCTCAACATACTTATATAATGCATAGTTAAAAACAAATTCATAATTTTATCTTGAACTTAAATTTGTTTTTGGCTAATTTAACCTGGGATAGGCTCCAAAAGCTAAAAAATAACATTTGAGCACTCATATGCTAGTAACTACTAGTTCCTAGGTCCATTCCATCAAAAATAGTATTTCTTTCAATCTCCAACCCACCCCTCCATAGCAAAAAACTAAATAGTAAAGTATATAGTTTATTATAAGCTTTCAACTATGCAATACATACATAAACTAGAAGCCTAGAAAACCACACCACCCACTGGACCTAACAATATATTCATATATATATATATAGGGAGAGAAAATCACCTTGGCTCTCTCTTGAGAGTCTTTGAAGAATAGTAGTAAAAACAAGGAGTTGGGGGAAAATTACACATGCCCCCCAAAAGTACCTGACCCATTAACACAATTCTTACAATCATTATCCTTTATAGGCAGAGGAATTTTCACAATTTCATCTTCAGATGTCTCACTATAATAGACCAAGATATTAGAATCAGCATCATCAAAGAGTTTTACCTTTAATTTACAAGTCATCTCTGCCACAGTGCAATGTAGTCAAAAAATGTTGTTACTCAACCCATGAAGGTGGTTCAATTGATAGTGTGAAATCCCTCTTCTTGCATCTGCACAATGGTGATATCTTCATGAAACAAAAATGTACTTGTGATAATTGAAAGCATTGTAATACTGCTAATGGACTGTGGAACTTCAAAAATGTTGTACCTGCCACTAATTGTCTAGGGTCCAAGAGGATCTTGGACACCACCTCATTATTGCCAATACATGGAGACCCATCCACCTCCTTCACCAACTCCTGTATGCACATCACCCATATCCAAAGTTCTTGACTGGAAATCTCTCTTTCTAGGTAGTCACTAAAATTTCTTAACATTTCTTCTCCACCCACATACTCCTTCTACCTCCATCCCTTAGTATTGATACCTCCACTACTTCCCCTTATCACTATTAGAGGAGGAAGCCATGTTTTGTCTCTACATCCTCACACAATCAAACATGTCAACAACACCAAGCCACTAGCAAGTGGGAGGCCTATAAAAAACCATTTGCCACTCTGACACATCATACTTTTTCCCCTACATCCTAATTGATTATATCATTTATGCTATAAGGGGAATGGAATATTAATAATTGTACTTTGCTTCATACCTTTCAAAACAATGGTTATACCATCCTCTTTCATCCCTCACACAATCATATGTGCCTTGTGATGCCTCCAATGCTATGATTATGGTAGACGGATATAATGTTATGATTACATTGGCATATGTTGTACTCACGTTGATGACATTCTTGGTTTCAGTTATGTTAGTTCGTATGAAAGTTAGTATGGGATCTTGATGATCATCTTTGCGACACTGATGACTTATATGTTTTGGCATTATCTTGCATTCTAGGCGATTATGATGTTGATCTTACCGCGATTGTTGTATGTTAGAATTGACTATTATGATGATTATTATGTTGTGATTATGATTATGGAATAACCCATGCTGTATGATGAGGAGGATATGTTTATGTTTTATGTAAATGTCATATTGATCTCTCCATGATGTGTTTGTATGATGAGGGACAAAGCCGTGTTCCTCACTTGTGAGGCCCACACGATGTCTTGATCCCCGTTGTTGTCTGTACTATTTTTCCATGAGGTGAGAATGCATATGTATGCTTCATCTTTGTTATGCAGGTTGCATGTACCAGGCATCGACTCCACCTAAATTGGCAGGTTTGAGCGTGCCTTGTACCCAATGGATAAGTTGTTCCAGAGATAGCACAGGATCCCACACCCCAAGTCATCATCCTCGATGAGGATGCGTGTCATGTTCAATTCAATCTGTCAGTTTTGTCAATAGTTAGGCAGTGTTGTTTAAAGTCTTGCTTTCCAACCCGGGTTAGTGGTCAAGTAATTGATCGACATTTGACTTCATTTAATTGAGTTGTTGGTCAAGTGTGTTTTGGCTCTAGCTAGTGATCAGGTTTGATTTGGCATTCTAAATCTTTCTTGCCCAGCGGATTAATAATATATGCCTAATTTTCATGTGGCATAATAGAAATTATTATAGTATATAGTATACTATTATTTAACCCACTATAATATTTAACATGGTTATATCATATTTTTATTATTATTAAGATTTAATAAATTATTTACGAACCAATAAATATAATAAATTATTGTTAATGTAATGTTAAATTAATAATAATAAGAAGAAGAAGTAGTTAAATAAATACCATGGATTTTTGGGTAAATAATTAATATTATGGTTTCTCTTAATTTTGGGTAATGAGTAAATTTTAATTATTTTTATCTATGGACTTAATAAATTAAATATTGCTTAGTTAGTTGGGTTGGTTTATTTTCCCCTATTACGGTTGCTCCGGAAATGTTTTTTTATTTGGGAGGGGGTGCGGGGTCTGTGGATGAATTCGATTCGGGATTTTGGCCTGGAGATTTGGGGGCGTGACAGAGAAAATGAAAGGACATTCTTCGTGGCAATTTGGAAGAAAATTTTGGAAAAGATGGGAAGAGAATAGGATTTTGGAAATCAATCTCAAAATATTCGGGTATGTTTTTGATGCTGATTCATTGGATTTTGTAACTTCAATTCTAAATCTATTCTCTCTCTGTAATTGGATCCTTTTGTTATAGCCAAATATATGTATTTTATCAACAGCTTGGAAGATTTAAAAGATTTTCTTTGTTTGAGTTTCTCAAATCGTGTTTAGTCTTGATAGCTAAGTAATTCCTCAAATGCATCTTATTAATCCATTTAGTATATATTCTGCAATCATTGCAGTCCACGAGACCATTACTTTGAGGCAATTTTTCAAACAGTTCTGTATCCTTCTGTATGCTTCCACATTTTACAAATGATAATCATCTTGGAATACTTGGATTATACAATCCATGAGATAATATAATGCAATCTCATTTTTTTACAGTGAGCAACCTACTCAGAAACTCTAGGCCACACAATGTGTTCATACAAACCTAGGTTAACACCCTCTATCTAGATAAGCAAGTGTGAATTCTTTCCCACAAGATCATGAAACTCTTTCCGTTCAACACCATTCGCAGCAATTCCCATGTTAATATCTGCAAAGTGGGAACATCATTTACATCAGATCACCTATCATTGCAACTACTTCCCCATCATCCTGAGCATTGTGGGCTATTTCTAACTTTCTTGACTCTCTTGCTGCAACCTGAGAAATTATGCACAGTTTCCTATCTGATGAGTCAGCAAGATCTTGCAACTCACCTGAAGACACATATGCAGAGAAATTTTTACTCAATAGAGATGAACATAGAGCCACAATGTCAAGACCCTGTACAATGTCAGTTAAAACCAATTTTGCAGCCAGATCTGCATTCTTATTCATATCAATCTACTAGTTATTTTCCCACTCTCACATAGGTCGCATATTACACTTCTTAAATATTAAAGACACATTTTCACCAGGAAATAGTGCTTGTAATTCATCATACAGTTCCTTGATCATAACCTCAACTCCTCCCATCAGCCATCATTCCACCAATCATTTACTACATTTCTAACTTCAAATTTGCCAAGTATATTTAAATATATGATCATTGCATTCCATGAGATTATATCTCTTTGAGGCGTGTTGTCTAACAGTTCATGTGGTTTGTCTATGCTTCCACATTTCGCCTACATGTCTACGAGGGCAGTTGCAACCACAACATCTGACAAAACTCCTCTATCCTTTACGCTTTGATGGATGTCCCCATCCTACTCGAAAACCGGCCGCAGGCTGGGAGGATGCTGGCAAAGGTTGTGAATTAGGTTTACACCTGCCAATTCCATTGCGTTTCAATAATTCTTTTGGTACACATTAGTATTTAGGGTTTATATTGTAATTGTTAATCACTTGGATATATGATTAAAAAACATATATTATGTTTTCCTTTTTTCTTTCCATAATGTGAATATAATAAAGGTAATGTGTTTTCATTTTAATATATTATTTTATTCTGGTAGTTAGTATTGGTAAACCTAACAAAATCATCTTCTTTATAGTTAGAATTCTATTCATCCTATAGGGATATACCTATACAATTTATATAATTAAATAGGGATACTATAATATAATATACTCATAGGTTATATTATTATATAATATATATGTATAGGGATATAATAGTTTCCTCAGCCTTATGATCATATAATTTTATTATATATAATAAATATATTATATATTGGCAGTATAGTTCGGTTATTACTCTATATAATACTAACCCTCTATATACTCCTTATGGTTAGTATTAGATGTACATACTATATCACTTTATATTATAAGGATCATTATCTATTATATATCTATGATCCGAGTAAATATATAATGTAAGGCTACAACCTTGTGATCATTTTGTAAAAATAGAAACAAATTATAGGTATAATATACTCCTTAATATATATATTATTAAAGTCATATATTTAAAGATAGGGATATATATATATATATATATATATATATATATATATATATATATATAGCTACAACCTTGTGATCATTTTGTAAAAATAGAAACAAATTATAGGTATAATATACTCCTTAATATATATATTATTAAAGTCATATATATATATATTATGTTGTATAATAGTTTTATATCTTTAAATATAAAAGTCATAGGATTATCCCTTATCGATATCATAAGATTTTCTTTTAAATTAATTATGAAATATTTTTATGTGCTATCTTTTGGTTAAAGGGAGGGAGAGTTATAAAGATCTTATGTTTAGAATATAGGATTTACTTTTAACTAATTATGAAATTCCCTGATAATGAAGGTTTGCTCTTTGCGATAAGTAACGAATAATTATTGTGGAAAAATTGCATATAGGTAATTGTCTTTTCATGCCTACTATTTACTTGCTTTGTGTATAGAATTAAAGGAATTAGTTTATTCAAATATAGAGAATTGAATGGTTTGTACGATTCATTGTTTGTATTAACCCATGTGTTGTAATGGTGGATTAAATGTTATGCTTTTGTTATAGTGTGATGTCAAGTTCTGTGTCATTGGGAAGTTGGTTTCCAGAAGCATAGGAGGGTGTAATTGTGTGTATGGCCCTCATGATTATGTAACCCCGAAGGTGGTGAGCTATGTTGTGGGTCATGTGTGTTGAGTGAAATGTCACCCTAGAATGTTGTCTCCTATTCTAGTATGAATTCATGTAACTGTGATAAATGTGTAAGATGGGTAATGCCTTGCTCTATGTATGATCACGTGGTTATGATAAATGGGCAAGATGATCAATGCCTTGCCTGGGTAGGGTTTACTAGTTGCAAGTAGGGGGAGTGGCTCTCAATGGGGGCCGGAATCCAAAGTGGTGTCCAGGAGAACCCATTGGAGGGTTTCTTAATCCAGTGATAACCTTAATAATTAACTAGGGGGAATGGGTAGAACTCACATTAATCAAGATAATGTGTGTCTCACTCATGGCTCAAGTGCTCATTTAGGCTTGAGATGAGATGAGAAGGCCTGGAATGGCAAGACCAACTACCTTGTCCTCATGAAAGGTATGTTGGTTCCGCATGAGTTTGTATAGGGGTCGGGGGTCGGGAGAGGTTGCCAGGACAACCCAGGATGGGTGCCAAGGCCTAGGAAGACCTACCAGGACAACCCATGACAAGCTATGTGATGACACTCCTCCCTATTGTAGTCTAGCACTCCCTAGTTGTATTTCCTCCCTCGGTTGTGTGAGTGACTCTAGAAGTGCAGTAAGTGTGTTCATTGTTGACAGTGTGGTGATTAGTGTCATGTATAACCCTGTTGCTTATGTTAGCCTAATATTAAATCCTGACTGTCTGTTGGATGTGGGACCTTGTGTTATCTCCTAGCACGGGGGTTGGACCTCAAGGCTCCACATGGTCGGGAGGTTGGTGCCTTTTCTCTATTGGGTATTCTTGCTACATATTCATAAGCTTGGAGGCTGTTCATTGTGCTATGGACTTTAGTTCCTGTTCTAGTTTGTGAAGACAATCCTTTCATGTAATGTATACTGGTGGTATATCAAATTGTATTTCTTAATGTATCTTGTTGTAATCTCTCCCATGTGCTGAGGAAGGCAACGTGGTGATTATTGTAATGATGTAATTGTTGTTGATGAATTCATCTTGTAATGAGTACTGTAAAATAATGTATCAATTGTGATAGTAGTTAGAAGATGATCTTTAATGTTGATTTTTAGTTATCACATGTGGAAATGAATTATATCAGTTAATGTGATGTTCTTCTTTTGTTGTTAATGAAATGTTATAGTAACCTTGTTTTGTAAGTAGCACAGTTGAGGAACCTTAGAGGACCTAGGTTTAGTTACCTTGTTATGCATCCTATAGTTAAAAAAAAATTATTCATCTTATTCGACCTAGTTAGTGTTGTCATCTGGGGTTCCTTGGCGGGGGCGTTACATGCCTTTAGTCTACATCACAAGCAATTGACTCAGTTGGGCCCCTTATCAAGCCTAAGGCCCCTAGAGATCCTTCACTAGTATTTCCCTTGTTCCCCACAAGAACTCCTTGTCCCAAATTTCTCAGATTGACCATATCCCTTCAATTTCTTAACTCTTTGATTGGCAGCCCAATCCATTCACTCTTCTTCTGATATGCTTGAAAATTATCATTTCCAAGGATCTCACACCACTTCATCCTTACTTTATGAGTGAGTCAAGAATCCAACATTTTCCTTTACCACTTTTCAAGCATTCTATGACAAATTTAGATTCCCCTTCCACTTCTAACCATCTCCAATTATTCTTTTTTTCTATCCTTATCCCCCATAATGCCACTCTAACCTCTTCCATATTATTGGTATCTATACCATAGTCCAAGGCCCCTAACAATAGTGGTTGCCCTATATCATCCCTGAACACCACCCACCCCCCAATAAGGATCGGATTACCCTTCGACACCCCATCAAAGTTCAAACATATCCAACCAGGTTTTGGAGGAAACCGTGCAATTGAACCACATCCAATTTAACTTCCTCCTTTTTATCCTTATGTAACTACTACATTCTAGGCCATGCTTTGAAGATTGGTAAGTCTTTATTCTCGTAGAACCAGTCCTTATCTTGATGGATTTCCCCAAATTTGAGGAACAAGGATTCAATTCTATCCCATACCTACTCCACTCTAAGCTCTTTCTCTATGAAGATTCTTCTATTCATTTCAAGCCATCAGTTTCATATTGCCATAGCCAAGAAGAGGTTCCACAATAGCCTCAATCCAGAGGATCTAACCCTACACAACCAAGCCCCCAATAAGTCCTTCACCATTCTTGAGAAAGGCCATATCATTCTCCACCGCTATAGGAACCAATTCCAAATTTGGCAAGCAAAGGAACAATGTACGAATATATGATTGTTTGTCTCTTCTTCCTCATTGAATAGAAAGCGCCCTGATGGCCCAATCCCACCATGCTTTTATAACCTATCCAAGATTAGGGATCTTCCCTTGATCACAATCCGTGCAAGAAGGCATTGGCTTTCCACATCCCCTCACTCCAAATCCTAGTCACAGGGAAATCACATAGCTCCACTTGACCTTCTACATTCCTTTCATATGCTTCCTTAACTATAACCTCCCTATATTTCCTCTTGCCCCAAATAATTTTTCCTCATCCCCTATCCTTGGAGCTAGCCATTTTTTGATTGAGAGATCCACCTTCTAGCAAGAAGCCATTAATTATACAATCAGAGGCACTAAAGAAGACAATTCTTTGTGTTTGTCACCCCTGTGAAAATAAATTTTCACCCAAACTCCCATTACTTCCTCAAAGTGTGAGGCCAAGGGTTTAAAAGGCTCCATATTAATGAAGGCCTCTTTATCATCTTAAGCCTCCCTCGAAAACCTTATTTACTCCTCTTGACCCTACCTTCCACCTAATATTATTTATAATCTCATCTCTGCACCTTCTTAGAAAATTCTAGATTCCTGACCCCCTTGGAAAAGCGGAAATGAAAAAGACATCCTTCATGCCACCTCCCCCAGATATTCATCCTAAAAAACTTTACTCCACAACCTATCTTCCTCTCTAAACATCCTCAAAAACATCTTCATCCCCAAGGCTTTGTTCATCATTTTATACTCCCAGAAACCTAGACCTCTAGCCTGTTTGTTGTAACATACCTTGGACCATTTCACTAAATTATATTTCTCCAACTCTCTTGTCCCACACCACAAAAAGGACCACTAAAGATCCGCAATAGCCTTAGCAACTTTCCTAGGCACCTAGAAAAAGGACATTAGATATACTAGTATGGTAGATAAAGCTACCTTTATTAGAGTAATCATGCCTACAAGAGACAACCATCTTCTCTTCCACGATGATAATTTATTTTGAATGTGTCCACAACTCCCTTCCATGATGATAATTTATTTTGAGTGCATTTCACAATTCCCTTCCACTCCTCCAACAAATCCTTCTTGTCCATTAAGAGCATACCCAAATACATACTCGAAAGTTGGCCAAAGTTAAAACCCAAAATGTTCATAATGGAAAAGGAGTCTTCATAGTACCTTTTCAAAAAGAATACCTTGGACTTCTGTGGGTTTATCTTTTGCCTAGTAGTCCTCTCATACAGATCTAAAATTCTCTTGAAGTTTCTAGCTTCCCTAGCTATGGCTTCCCCAAATAGAAGATTGTCATCCATTAATTGTGAGTGACAATATTAATTCCTGAGGAAATCTGTAATCCTTTAATATTTTTATTGATCACCTCTATATTCAAGGCATGCTCTAAAACCTCCACCACAATGAGGAAGAGAAACAGGGAGAGGGGTCCCCTTTGTCTCAACCCTCTCCTAGCTTCAAAGGAATACCACAATATTGTCCATTGATCAACAAAGAGAAGGACACCATTGAAATGCGACTCTTAATCCAATCAACACAAAAGCACAACTTTCTTAAAATTTGATCTAGGAAGTTCCATGAAACTTGGTCATATGGCTTATTCATATCAATTTGATCAACATCCCCTCCTTTTTCCTTTGCTTTATCGAGTTTATGACTTCATGAGCAACAACAATCCCATCTAAAATTTGTCTTCCTACCAATAAGCCACTATGTTCTTTAGAGATAAAACCAACTAAAACATCTTTCAATCTTAGAACAATGGCATTAGTAACAATATTTTAAATTGTGTTGCACAATGCTATAGGTCTATAATCATCAAAATATTTTACATTCTTTACTTTTGGTATAAGCACCAAAAAGGTCGAGTTCCATCCTCTCATCATGGCACCTCTTTTCCTACACTCTTCAACCAACTCCCAAACATCTGACCCCACCAAATGCCAAAACTTTTGAAAGAACCCCACCTCGAATTCTTCCGAACCTGGGGCTTTCTTAGCCCTCAAAGAGAAGGTCATCATTTTTTATTTCATCCATAAAGAAAGGGGCCATTAAAGAATCGTTACCCTGCTTTAAATAACTACAAAAGGGATATAACTCAACATAAGCTCTTGAGTATCCACATCACCCCCCCTCTCCCTTGTTATTTTCCAGTAAATCCTTGAAAAAATGCACCCCTTCAAATTTAATTTCATCAATTTCAGTGAGCTCAGCTCCCAATGAGAGTACAATCTTTTCAATTTTACTAATTTGCCTTCTAATGATGGTGGATAAATGAAAGAACTTTGTGTTGTGGTCTCCCTCCATCAACCATTTGACTCTAGATTTTTGCAACTAGAAAAGTTCCTCCATTCTTAAGATGGTTTTCAAATTATTAAGGGGCTCTACTCTTGCATCCCTTGAAGATTTCAGAAAATTTCTCTTAGCAATCTTCCTTTCAATAACCTCCAATTTTTCTTCTGCCTCTTTTTTCCTACAAAATAAATCACCAACCTTCTTTTAATTTTGGTCTCTTACCTCCTTCTTTACCCAAGTCAATTTCATTTGTAGGATGTATCTCTTGCAACTTTTAACCTCCTACCACCACTCTTGAAGATGTGTTTCAAAATCTACATGTTCAAACCACGTGAATTCCATCTTGAAAGGATGCCCACCTGAGTTACACCCCTTAAACAAGTTAAAAATAATTGGATGATGGTCCAAACCCTAAAAGGAATTACCTTCGAGGATACCTCCCAAGAACCCAAGGCCCATTCTGAGTTTACCAAAAAGTGATCTAGCCTACACTTTATATTCTCCAGACCTAACCTTTTGTTATTCCAAGTAAACCACCCTTCCTTTGGTTTAATGTCCTACAATGACAAATCAATGCAAAGTGCTTGGAAGGCAATTGACCCTAACAAAGCCTTTACAAAGCCACCTTATTCATAGGGCTCGAGACAACATTGAAATCCCCCCTAATAGCCAACATTGGTCCTTGGTTTGACCACAAAAACTCCTTGATTCCTCCCACAACGATCTTCTTTCAACTTTAGTGTTAGGGCCCATAAATACCAAAGAATATAAAATTGACCCCTACCTAAATGCCGCTAAACTTAATGTGGATAAAATTCTAGGTAGCCTATATCAGGGATCCAAACCACCTTCTCTCACCCTAAAAGAAAGCTAACCCACTTGCAATCCTTATTGCAACCATCAAAATACTAATACTACCTCGCCATATGATTCTCGTTATTATTTTCATTTCCTACCCACTCACCTTTGTCTCTTGTAAGATCAAGATATCTGAAATGTGCTCCTCAATTAGTCGTTTAACCAAAAAGCATTTTTCAGGGGTGTTGAGCCCCAAAATGTTCTATCTTATCACCTCCATTGCTTGTTAGCACCCTGGAGGTGCTCACCTCCCTTGTGCTAGAACTTGGTGATTAGTTCTTGTGTACCTTTCTCCATATCGTCCATCGTTGCTTCTTTGGCTTAATAGCATATGTTCTCCTTCCTCTCAATCTCCTGATCCCAAATCTGTTAGTCATACTGAAAGAGGATTGTTTCTTCTTAACACATTATCTTTTCCCTTTCTTGTAGGCCACGCTCCAACCCTTAAGCCAAGCCCTATCTTCATAAGTATCCCTAACAAATTTTTCTTCACTATCATTGTCTCTCAATACACTCTCTACTAAATCATTGATCTTTTCTTGCATATTTAAATCTTCTTCCCTCTTACCCACTATTTCTCCTAATTCCACCTCTCATGAGGATCCAATTCCTAGCTCTCTTGATATATATGTATTAGCTTTCCTTGGGATTTCTTTATCTTCAATCTGCTCCCTTATTTTCTCACCACTATTAAACTTAAATTTATAATGAATTGTTTATATAAATAAAATGAGTTTTTTTTAATTATTATAAATATTTTAAAAGGTGATTAGATGGAAGAGTAAAAATTGATTAAAATATATATTAAGAAAAAAATTAAAATTGTATTAATTGATAATAATAATAAATAACAACTGTAATTTCAAATTTTATCATAAACTCTAAATAAATTATATTATTTATATATATTATTTAATCTTATAAATTAATTTAATTTGAAAAATTAAAATTTATTATCATTTAATTTTATAAAATATACTTCAAATAATTTTTTAATTTTTAAAATACTTCTAGTGAAAGTCATAAGCTTTAGTTGGCAGCTTCCTCCTTGTCTTTCAACATGTGTGATGGCTTTGGTTACTAAATTAGCAATTACATTATTTGCACCTCTAGTTGATAGCTCCATGAAGGTTTTCAAAGTTGAGTTGATTTCTTAATAATTTGACTTTTAAGTTTTAACTTCCTTTAGGATAAAGGAGTATATTTTAGTTAATTAAATAAGTTATATTTGCAATATGAGTGGTGGATGTGATAGTGAGGTTTGGGTGTTTTAAAAAAATAAGTTTAATTGTCTGTATGCTCAAAATTGTGACTCTGGTTGCCTGGGGCTATCGGGTCGGATTTCGGCACGCACACAAACACTTTCCCTCCTTGCCACGGGGCCATCTGCCACGTCACTCTCGCTCACGTGGAATTAGCTAGTCGAGAGGAGGCGAGACACGACGTGGGTCTGGCTTGTTGGAGAGCTAGACTTCGCAGAGAAGGGTCGGCAAGTACTGTGGCCTTTGTTGTTGTGTGTTTTGTTGTATGTTTTGTTCGATTGTTGTTGTAGTTGAGATAACCCTATGACCCAAAGGGTCACTAGTTTCTCTCCTTCTGTTTAGATTTCTAAGATTCCACCTCTGTGTGGGTAAACAATTGTTCTCGTTGATGTCCTCTTGTCTTTGTATGCGTTGTAAGAGCTCTTGTTGTATCTGTCGTTGTCTAGTTTCTTCTAACAGCAAGAGGACAAATGGGTCTCCTTAGGGTAGAACAAGTGTTTCTTGTTATAGTCTTGGATGAATCTCTCGAATCTCGTCACGGATAGCCCTTACCCACTCTCCTCTCACTCCTAAGCACATTCGTGAATTAGGATTGAGGAAATTGTGTAATTACTAACCTTAACTAGATCTGGGGGTTTTGACCTAGGGTTTGACTTGGGTTTTTTACCTTGTGATGAAATCAAGGGTTTGTTTAGAATTGTCTTAACCACGATTACCTCGTGATGGAATCAAGGGTTTGCAATTTTGTCTATTCTAGGGTATCTAAATGCATGCCAACTAAATGATATGCAAAACGTTCTTTTTGGTATTTTTGAGTATTTTAGAAATAAAAGTGCTTCTAATCTATGAAAAGGAAATATGTGTGCAATCCTATATGACTTTTCCAATGCAAATTAACCTATGTTTTTTATGTTTTCGATGTTTTTAATGCAATCTAATCTAAGAAAAGGGACTAGAACAAGTGTCGAAAAGTGTCACAAAAAGAAGCTTTGATGAAGCTTGTATAAGTTCAATGAGAGCTTGGATTGAGTACAATGGCATAGAATGAAGCAACGTGACGCTACTTGGTTGAACAAATAAAGCAAAAGGCACCTTCGCCCTGTAAGAGCATTTGAATGCTAAGTTGGAGAGCAAAATTGGCAAGAGCTGTGTGCACAATGAATTTGCCTCCCTTTGTGCTTGAGGGAGGGGGGGGGCATTTATAGGTTTAGATGAAGGGATTGATTAGAGAGTTAACTCATTTGATTGATGAGTTAACAAGAATAGATTAGGGAGTTAACAAGGTTGATTACCCAGTGAACTCAGCTGATTAGAGAGTGATGAAGCAATGATAGCTTATCACTGGAGAGGAAATGGAGGTGAGGGAATGCATGAGATTGATTGAAGAGTTAATTTGAGATCAAATAGAGTTAATTATGCATGTGTGGGTGCATGAAATAGTTAACTCTATATCAGGGATCAAAAACCATGCAAACAAAGAGAGAAACGAGTTAAAACAGAACAAAAACAAGAGAGAAACTCGAGTTTTTCCACGGCTTCAAAAACGGCAAGGTTGCCCTTTTTGCGAGTAGGGTCATCCGGGGGAGATCCAAGCTAGACAGGGTCAGATGCAAAAAACAATCTAGGAGATGGGAGTAGAGAGGAAAAGGAAAGGTTTTGTATCAAGAAACAAGTCAATCATGTGGAAGAATCCAAATCTCCACTTGCGTCAACAAGATCTCCTGGGGGAGATTTGGATTGGTTCGACGAAACTAAATACTGAAAACGGGAGATGGATAAGGAGACCTCTAGAAGGCTTCTAGGAGGTGCACTAGATGAAAAACATAGGGTAAATAAACAGTCGTTTCTTAAACCAAGGGAGAACAAAATCCCTTTTATATTGATCTAGGGTAAATAAATAACATCAATATTTATAATCTACACAAAATAAAAAGAATCTTTCAAAAATGTAATAAATGTAAATGAATTAAATTTTTAAAATTTGAATAAAACAATAAACCTATTTAGCTAGAAAACTATGACAAATGACAAAATGTAATTTGTCAAGAATGCAAAAAATGTTAGCGAAGATGAAACAAATGCTTTGGAATTAATGAATACTCTTTTTGTTGCTCTAAGTCAACAAGTACAAATTCAATCTCACAAGTGCAAACCTAATCTCTACAAAAAATTTAGAAACATCACTTTCAACTCGACTTGATGTTCCCAATCTATTCCCACATAAAAACTAGTTTCGATGTTTGATGGTTTGCATGTGGCAAAGATAATTGCTTCCCTTGTATCAAACCATGTAAGGATATTGATTTAATGGTTAGATAAATAATTGAGGAAAACACTCTCAAACATGGAAGATGCCCCAAATGCTTATACAATGTAAATTCGCTAATAAATATTCTTAATAATGGGTGCAAGTAGGAAGTGATAGCTCTTGGTTGCAAGAGATCTAGATATATCCTAATGATCTAAAATGAACTAGGGCTATTCATTTAAATACAATGCAAAGGGTCAAACAAATGCTTCCATGCCATGAGTGAACACACATCATAAAAAGAAATGAAGTCAACCCCATATTTAAATTTGAATTTTAAAAGTTAGGGGGTCATCTTTGCAAGTGCATAAGTGATTGAGATCATGTTGGCAATTGTGAAGCTGACCTAGAACAAGAAAGAGATAAACTAAAGGTCAAGACCAGTCCCTAGGAATAAATACAAATAAAAATAAATCAGACTTAGGTTGTGGTGTCCATTCTCAACTTCAAACACACCATTTATATATTTGTTATTACATAAAGATAGCTCTAATCAAAGTGAACCCAAAACATAGGACAGTTTTCACCATTACAATATTAAATTTCCTACTAATAATTTTGTACACTTCAAAATTCGTTAAAGGGCAAGCCTACTTTTCAGAACAACAAAAAGCAAGATTGAAAATGCATCGAATATAATTCATCTATAGCAATGCAAACATGTAGATTAGTTGTTAATATGGGATGAAATTACAGTTATCCTGATTGAAATCACTCATAATCTGTGAAACATGAGGGGACATGGTGCCAAACAACAAAGGGTGAACTGCTTTCATGTATTAGTATAAGTCTCATATGTAACTTCTTCAATTATATTCAGATTGTGGTGAAGAACTTTGTTATGCAACTGTCCCTTGTAGGCAAGCTTTGGCTGCCAGATTTGCTGCCTCTTGTGTTGGTTTTAGGTTTGATGCGAGATGATGTTTGGCTGAATGGAGTGGGAGATGCCGAGGAAACCAAAGGAGCTTTAATGTTTTGAGAGTCACCTCTGCTTATACATGGCTGGGTTGCTGTCTGCTTCATCACTTGTGTCCCATTTGAGACTTGTAATTCTAGAACTGGACTGGCAGAAGCAGTGTGTGAAACAACTTCAGGATCACCCAAGTTCATTGGAGATGGACATTCTTTTTCATTTATGTCCAATTGCGTGTTGGAAATAATGTTATTGAGGGTTTCTTCACCTTGAATTTTACTTTTCTCGCACAAATGGGTGGCCGCTAAATCAGCATGAGAAGCTTTCTGAAACAAGGATTTGCTCTGCCCAAGAGAAACAGAATCGATTAGTTTTGATCTCTTGAAAGGATTGTTGTCTGGAATGGGAGGAAAAACCCTTTTTTGTCCTTTGACATCCAGAACACCAGCATCATTCTCCATTTCATTATTCTCATTATGATCAATTGCAAGGGATGCCTTTTTCAAGGATGAATGTTCAGCCATTAGTCGGAAATGTGTCATTATAGCTCGATCAGAAGGGCAAGCCTCTTGCCTCTGTAACAAACAATTTGCTGCTGCGTTTTTCTCGGAAAGAACTTCTAACTCTTGTTCCTTGTTCACTACACATTAAAACATCAAATAATGTTGTGAACACAGGAAATTTATTTGAGTTCTAACTTTTATTTGATAAAAAATATCAAAACGCTTTGCTTTTAGCCTATGAAACTTATTTTGTTAACTTGCCTTGATTCTTGTATGATGCATGTATTAGGATTTGAGAACCCTTCTCTTCAACTCCAAAAGAAGCCTCATTCTGGATGTCACCAAAAAGACAGTATTTTTCATATAAAAAAAGGAAAAATCAGTAATACTAATACAAATAATTTTAGACACAGAGATGTCTGAATGAGCCATGAAAATACATCACATATTACAACTCAAATGAAATGGGTGCACAACAATTTTCATGCTAAAAATATGAGTGCTCCTTGAATGAAGCACTTACTTTCCCTTTCTGAGAGAACGAGACACATGGTCTGAAATCATTCCTAGTCTGCAATCTACTTGACGGGTTCCAGGAGGCAACATTCTCATTTTTAGAGAGTAGCTGATGTCCTTGTGAAGGAATTTGTTGAAACTCATTAAAAGCTTCCATTGATATTGGATCCATTCGCCCTTCAGCGATGGCTATTACCATTGAAGGAGGCAAATCTCTGAATTTCTGTTATGGGAATTTCTTTTGAAAAATGTGTCTATGAAAGGCCTATGCAGGTTACTATTCGTTTAGATTCTTAAGCATTTCAGTTTTTGGATTTGTTTATACATGTTGCAGCTGTATAAAGAGTAAAGAACACAAACCAGATTAAGGATACGGGCCAAGGAAGTCAACATTGCCTTCAAATGCTTCTAAAAACCCTTCTGGTAGTGGCCTCAGAAATGAGAGACATCTTGTGTTGGCATCATATCTATGAAAACAATCAAAATAGCTTTGATGTTGTGCTAACACTTATGCTTTTTGACACCAATGAAAAATCAAGTTATAAATTACTCTGCAATATCAACCAAATAAGTGCTAGAACACTTACACTCTTGCATAACGGAAAACTGCATTTGCCTTTTTGAAAGAGTTGGCATAATCTTCAGGTATGTGATGTGTCTTATCAAATTGCAAGACAGAAAGAACCTGCATTGGAGTAGCTATGCATAAAACTCATTTGCGATAAACAGACTCCATCTCCGACTTCAAATTCAAAAGGGGACAAGGTTTCAATCGCTTTTACTCTAAATTTTATAGAAAAACATGTTCAAAGTACCAATCAGAGATCAACTATGATGTTAAATCAAAAATAATTAAAATCACTACTAAAAACCTCTAAATATATGCCATTCATAGCAGCTTGGCAAAACTCAGAAAAGGATATCAATATTGATGCTTGTGAATAAAAGCACCACAGTTCAGAATTCAGATTATGACTTTAATCAGCAACAAAGACTGTTTCAGCCTTTCATTCAAGTAGTAAGATACTAAGACCTACCCGATCTAAATTTTTATACTTGGATACCAAAGAATGTGCTCGTTTAATCCCAATGCCGTTGATAGATGACAGAAAGTCACAACCTGCTAGGACACACATCCCTGCAACGCACAAATTAAACAAATGTTACCTCATAAATTTTCATTCTAAAAATTGCCAGAATCCATTCTCCAAATTTCAGGCATAAAATAAAATTGCACATGAAGTAACTAGCAAGGTAGAATTTTCCTTATGTCATTGAAGGTTGTATTACAAACATTAGATGCTAGGAATTGAACTTAAGACTACCCATTTGAGTGGCAACTGTCAAGAAAGTGTGTTAAGTGAACTATTATTCAGTTCCCATTCTTTCCACTACATATCCTTGAGTCATATGGTCTTTTAAATATGATATTCTCCTTTCTGTTTGACGATTGGCTAGTTATATGATTATTATATATTCCCCGATATGACAAATTTCTTGTTCATTAAGACTCAATCTAGTGCTGCCCAATGCATGAAACCTAATATTTTCCATTCATGTACCAGGGTCCAATAGATTCCATTTTGGTGTCATGTTTTTGAATTTTCTGTGATAACGATCCCTTGAACGTAGTAGGGAAGTGAAAAAGCAACAGATTGAAACATGTGAAAGATGATCAAAGATTACTATTAGCGATAAAACACTCTGGTTAATGCTTGGGGTGCTTCTTCCCAATAATGAGTCATGAGAGAATAGGTCGGTGAAGCCTAAGATTAAATGCTTCACCCACCACAAGGAGTAATTTAATTAAAAATTGATTGCACTGCTAAAGGCAATCAATTTTCAGGGATGCTAGTTTTCAGCCAATTCGATCTATGCATTGGATGTACAAAAGAAAACAAAGAAACGAGCTCAAGCTCAAGCTATGTTCGAAGGACTGCAGCTTGCTACCATTTGAGGTTGACAGAAGATAGCAATACAAGGAGATTCTCTATTTATCGTCAATGCCTTGAAAGATGGCCAGGTTTCAGCTTGGAAATAGAAAGCCATCAGTGAGGAAGCAGGATGGTTATTAAGGAAATTTGACAATATTGCCTTCCAACATATCCAAAGAGAAGGTAATAAGGTTTCTGACTTGGCAACAAATAAGGTTATTAGTCTTTTGTGTTTGAAAGACATCCCAGACAAATATTGGCTCCCACCCTACCCCAGGGACTCTCAAAGTTCTAGGTGAGTGATGCCTCCCTTTTACCCTCCTAGTGACATGGAGGATTGGCAAGGCTAAGGGGAAGCATTCTCCCTAATCTGCTAATCCGTCTTTCTGCCCTATGGAACTTTTGCTCTAATGTGCTGGGAATTTGAACTTTCCAGAAGATGATTGAAGCTTACTCTAAAGAAACTCTTTTTTCTGTAAGATATAAGGATAAAAATTCTATGGCCTTCTATTTGGGAGAGGGTCAGAGTCTTCTCTGTTGGAAAACAAGCCACACCCAAACCATAGATGGACTGGTCTCCAAGGGGGCCGATAGCTCAGTGGTAGAATACCCCAGCAGCAAATGGGTGGTCCTAGGTTCAACTCCTAGATGTTCCATGAAAAACTTTAATTTGGTATCAAAGCCAAGTAAGCAAAGCCAAGGCCAAGCTAGGAGCCCCAAGCACCTGCAGTGTGGCTCAAGGGGGGGGGGGGGGGGGGGGGGTTGGAAAATGAGCCACACAAACCATAGATGGACCAGACACCAAGTGGGCCAGTAGCTCGGTGGTAGAGCACCGCAGCAGCAAATGGGTAGTCTTAAGTTCAACTCCTAGCTGGTCCATGAAAAAAGTTAAACATTTTCTCATGCACATGGGCAATGAGAAATGAGGATTCATGTATCAGAAATAATTTAATTATATCATTGAGCAGTGGAGAGTGATATGTTCAAATCTTTTTGCATTCTTCTACATTAATAGACAGCCACATTAGATTACTAGTGAAGACTCTTAAGAATGAGAGGCATGACGCATCATTGCTACCAACCAGTAATGATAGTATACGTTTTATTTGATAACAGCAGACATTGTCATGAGTGGGCCATTAGAAATTTTCAAATTACCTGTAAATAATTCTTGAGTGAAGCATCTGAATGAAGGTTTACCAGCAGGTACTTGTGTCCAGTTGAAAACTCTGTCCATCACAACTTCTTCACCATCTCCATACTTATCCATTTTATATATAACCTATTTACAACACCTTCAAAAAACAGGATTGTTAAATCTGTCAGAGCAGAAATGCTTTTCTAACGGTGAATGAGTTATCATTGCAATCAAATAAATGTTCCACAGCTTGCTCAACTCTACGAAAAAAAGAATGAAAACTTCAGTACATGGGTTTCGGAACCATACACACCACATTGCAGCCATATGCCATTAGATCACTGTCCTCGCTGATAACTGCTTCTAATCCTCCTTGTTTGGGGTCCAGCATGGACAAGTAAGCCAATTGAGCATCAGCTTCATAAGGTGCAACAACAAACTCAACACCTTCTGTTTTAAGAATCTGAAATCAAGGGTGTTTACAAAACGCTCATCAATGTCAACCTTAAAACAGGAAAGCATTCAGATGAGAACTGGAACAGACAAGACTCCGTGCAGTTATTTCATTGAAATAGGAGAACCACCTGGATAAGTTCATGTGCCATGAATGGTGTAATCTCCACTGCTCTCTGTAATGATAAGGGAAAATAGATTATCGTTAAGAGTAAAAACATAAAGCTTCTAAGCAAGTAAAGTTATACTTCATAGAAAATAAAGTTAAATGTGTAGTAAAAGATTCAAAGGCAATTCAAATCTAGACATGTTATTAGATAAACTAAAGAGCAAATACCTGGAAAAATTCAATAGCACCATTAATATCTCCCTCTGACAACTTAGTTTGAGCCTGTTCCAAGTTGGCACCTCTTCTCCTATAATGATAAAATCATCAAGGAATCAATTATTTCTTAAAGTGTAACTAATTAGTCCTATTTATCATGATTTTTGGTTAAGACTTCATTCCACATGCTTCTCAGCTACATTTTATAACATTAAGAAGGAACAGATACTCCGCCATTAATCAGAAAATTTTGGTAAATCTCGCACTAACCAATGATAGCATGGAACAAATGAGGAATTTTGTTAATTTGCAAATCTGAATTCAAGAAAAAATTGATAGGCATATACAGCACACACAGTTTTCCAGTATACTATCGTTCTTTGCAGGCCCCAATCAATAAAATTATAAAATGCATAGTAATGCATTTTGCATTACACAGTTCCGCTACATTCAACCATTAAAACGCACCTTCAGTTGCCAACTTGGCATTCAAACATCAAATATCCTGCCTAGTATACTATTCAGTCACTAGTTAGGATGTGCTGTTTTCCCTCAGTTAAGAAAGTGAGATTTAATATTTTTGCAGGCCTCTGCTTACTTGTTTGATCTCAAGGCAACTGATTGATCCCACTGATGCAATCCATCAGCCCACAGGAAGACACCCCAGAAAGAGAAGTCCCGAGCAACAATAACACCTCGCTAACAGGTCAGAAAAAAATTTGGGCATTTTTGGTATTAGGTTTAACAAATCTACTAGAAGTTTTAGTGTTTGAAGCCAGTACCACAAAAAGTTGGTTACAAATAGGACGTGGTGAAAACATTGCTCCCAGGTTTTTCTTTCTTCCTCCCTGATCATATGGTGTTCATCTTATGGTAAACAAAAGATATGTATGTGCCAACAAGAGTATTCACATTCATCCGTGCAGAGAGGGTTTCAATCCTTTTAACATTTTACCTAAAAGATAAGACAATACACAAAATAATCATTGTACATGATAAATTTACAGTCAAGTACAACATGTGTAAAGAAGGGCAAGAGGAAAACTTGATAAAATATTATTGATATTTCTGAAGAACAAGGAATGGCTCAAAGCCCTAATCAAAGCCATCACAAAAGCGTTAAAAAGGTGGAAGTAACCATTAATAAGGCATATCAGACCAGGGCTTATGTGGGTCTGCATCGATAATTTCATGTAGCCAAGCTAAGCCAGAAATCAAAGAAAGCTAATGTCAGGATGGGTTTGGATTTCATACACAC
This sequence comes from Cunninghamia lanceolata, assembly GCA_027924645.1. NCBI lineage: Eukaryota > Viridiplantae > Streptophyta > Pinopsida > Cupressales > Cupressaceae > Cunninghamia > Cunninghamia lanceolata. The sequence continues at coordinate 10,306,725 of BSBN01000209.1, forward strand.
AGATATGAGCTCATTGCATACATGAATCAAGGACTTGCCGTTACAAAGGTTGTCATAAGGGAAATGACTGCAGCTGTGGTAACTGCCATGACTTAGGGCTCTATCCATGGTAAAACTTACAAACCTAAATCCTTCAACGCATATATTTCCTGCTCTTGTACAATATCTTACAAAGAACATTAAAAACTAGAAGAACAATTCAGATGTTGTTTCTCTCCCTTCACCATATACGTGTGAGTTAAAATGTTTCACAGAACTATCCTCTGCCAATACAGTTTTTAGGTCTTAATCCTTCTCACAACAGTTGTCAATTTCAAAAAAAAAAAACTGCGTGTACAACGAGGGAAAACCAATTCAATTCAATGCAGAGAATCAAATCTCAAAGTCAAGCTGTGGGCACTGGGCATACATCAATAACAATATCTGCCCAAGGTCCTGCAAGTTACAGTCTAATGGTGAGGCAGAGCAATTGCACAAATGATGTCCCTAACTCAAACCCCATTAGGCATGCTCCCCATGTTAAAACAGCTGTAATATAATGCCTAAATGAGGCTGGGCAGACTCCACTGTAAAATCAGATGACGCTTGGGCATAGCTTCTATGCCAAATAATATTATAAGCTTGGTTGTGCAATGAACATGCCTTCTAAACTCTATGGCATGGTTTTAAAACTCATGACTCTACAAAACTGGGCACGGCCAATTTTTGGGAAAACCAGGCAAATTTAAAAATATACTTAAATGTCAAAGTGTCCCCTGATTTGTTAGTGAAGTTGAATGACTTACAAAGAGCCTATCAGATTAGTGAAGTTGAATGACTTACAAAGAGCCTATCAGGAATCAAATCTTGCTGAGTGCAAAGGCCCAACACCCTTAAGGGGATGAGGCTGGGGAGTTTTGATATTGTGAGCTCATGAATACAAAAGGAGTCAGACAAATACTTTGAGCAATGACAAGATATACAATATGCATTTTCAAACGAAACGAAGAATTTATCCCACTTGGTATAACGCTTGAGAGTGAGCAAACCTCTGGCGTTCTTCTTCCGTGGCAGCTTTTGATGGAAGTCTTCCACCATCAAAAACAACTACTGGAATGACATTGTAGTGTCGTAGCATATTGACCCTGTTCATGCAATACTGCAAGTATGGAAGCCTAGAACTCCTTGCATTGGAACCACTCTGGCAAATCTCCATACTGCATGAATAGGCTGATTCAATACAAAATCAGCTCATCTGAAAGCCCAAAATCCTTAGCTGAAACTGATTTCCTACAAATGGATTAAAAAGAATTGTACCTCCTTTATGAAGCCATGAATAAGCATCAATGCCCACCTGTTGGAGAACAGCCAACAAGTTATAGGTGTAAGAAGAAAAAAAATTCATTGCATGCAACAATAAAGCATTGTATAAGGCAATTGGGCAGCCTACTACTCTAACAGACACATGGTGAGAATATGATATAAATATTTTAGGATGCACTCAAGTTTACAAATCTTAAGAACAATCAAACGATGACAGTGATAGTGAGGATGGCATTGATCACCCTTTTCCCTGCAAATTTTTTGACATGAACCGTCTGAATGTAAGGCTTCATTTGCTTGAGAAGATCCTTCACCCCCATGGTTTTTGCTTCACAGTTGGGAGAGGAAAGACCCACTGAGCTGCCTACAATTTGCTTTCCCTCTTTATATCAAAGACATCAAATTTTCAATATTTTGGCGGGGAATTTTGGCCGCCGAATCATAAGATCGCTTCCTTTTCACTCACATTTTAAATTTTTTGTTTCTACTCTTCCCACGCCTTTTTTAAAGTACGGAAACGTTTTGGAGCACAGCAATTACATAATGTGCACTTGTGGGTCCCATGATTCCCATACTTTTCCAATAAACCCATGTGGCCATTACATGGAATATGATAGGACCTCCCTTTTAGAGAATTTGGGATGTACAAAGAAAATAGGAAGGCTTATGAAAAATTGATACAATTTAAAAAGAGATATGTAATGATAAAAAGGAAATAGCTAATTTCTTTTGAAAAACACAATTTAAGAAGTTTTTGAAGGGAATTAAAGTAAAAGAGAAAACAAATAGAAAATAATATCACAAATATCTAATGGTTAGAATATGCAAAGTTACTCTATAAGCATATTTAGGATAAAGACATCCCCTATAATCAATACAACAATTGAGCTTTTCTCTATGGAGGATATCAATCAAGGCAAAAAGATTCAAGTAGGGAGTAAAGCACGAGACATAGAAGGGCTACAAGCAGAGTATTTAAAATGGGGAATAAAGGTCCTCACACAACATATCAAAAATATTTTCAGTGGTGTCATCCAAGAAGGCTTCTTGACAGAGTGGACAACTAATGTCATTATCCATCTCTGTAAAACCATAGATATCAATAATCCATCAAACCACCACACTATTATGGTCAATCCTCTTCTTGGAAAAAATTTCATGAGCACGATAAAGTGTGGAATTAGCAGTTGGGCAGAAAAAGAGGGAAAAGGGGCAAAAGGGCAAGCAAGTTTCAAACTGAGGCACTCCACTATTGACCACTAAGTCACCCTGTTGGTAAACAGATGTGTCACTACAAATTTTAGTGTGACTCACCCAACGGGTAGTAACAAATGTTCCAACAGATGGATAAGTTGTGATGTGGGGGCATCAATCAATTAGTTGTCTTGTTTAGTTTTTGTTTGTTTGTTTTGTTTGTGATGTTAATTTTTCAATTGTCGTTCCATCAAATTCCTTTTTGATCGGTTGAGACAGTTGAATGGAAAGGGAAGTTATCCACAGACTAGGACTAGTCGTTGGTCGCCATGGAAGAGAACATTTATGTAAATTGCCAAAAGGTGAAGAAAGAGATAGATTGACGGTTTTGGAAGAAAACTGATATGTTTTGAGGGAGATGGACAGTTAGTAGAAAATGAATTGTTTTTGAGAGAGAGGGATGTCGACCTCCAAAACGGGAAAAGAAGAGAAAGGTTGCGATTGAGAGGAAGGAGGAGAACGGGGCATAGAAGATGGACTCTAGAGAAGGGTCGTTTGACACGATTTGTAAAAGTTACATAAGCAAACCAAGTATAGAGGAATTCAGTTTGTAGATAAGAAAATCAGTTCTTTCATGAACCGGCTATTAATGTAATCCATTCATAAAACTCAATGACCAGTTAATGTCCCATTTTATTATTGTGTGTAGCTTTGTTTCTGTTCCTCGTGTGTAGAAGCTTTCGTTCTTGCCGCTTTGTATGAAGAATGGGTTTTATCAATGTCCCTATCGCCTTGACAGAGGATCAGACTAATCTTTTAATACAACATTATGTAGTTTACGATTGATGTTTATCCTTGCCTCTATTATCGAAGTCTTTCAGTTTTGTTTGCAACTAATCGGGCAACCACCAATATGTGTTATTAGAGCATTGATGTGTGAGAGTGTTGTCATCAATTTGGTATCAGAGCCAGAAAGATCTAGAACTCAAAAGCATGTGTGTTGAAAGTTTGATAGGTTAATCAGAGGAACCTGGGTACCGAAAGACTAGGTAGAGGAAAAGGATAGAAGCCCTATGTGACATATCAAGAAGCCAAGAGGAAAGATAAAAAGATGCAACAGTAGGCCATAAACAAAAGCCTCGGGAAGAAAGACAAAATGAAGTTGAATATGAAGAAACAAAATGCAAAGTGGGATAAAGAATTGATGCAAGAGCATCCAAGGTGTATGGGCAATCCTGTGTCACCAAATTTTTTTTTTTTTAATTTTCAGTTGTTTGGTTTTTCAATAATGTTGGAGCTTTGAGTAAATCATATTTTTATTTGCAACAAATATATTTTCATGGACCACATTGTAATTGTAATTTTGGAGAAAATTACTCCAATAATTTGTAATTTCCACCATTTGTGGGAGAATCTTTCCCAAGCATCCACTTGCAGATATGCAATAATTTGTATTTTGGTGGGGCTAATTTGGTGGGTGAGATGCTGCCATAATGTGGGTCACCAACTCCTAATTTTAGAAAACACTTATTTTGAAACCGAAATCATGTAAGGAATCTTGTAAGTGGTCTTTATGGCCCAAGTTGGTGGACCTAACTCCCAGAATTTTATTTTACTTATTCCAAAATTTGTAACTCCAAGATGGGGCTCGTCATTATGAGACCCAATCTCGGTAAAATGGGCATAACTTTCTCATTTTAGATCGAAATTGAGAAATTGAAAATGTTCTGGAAATCCAGGAAAGAGACGCACAAAATCCAGAACCAATTTTAGAAAATCCAAAAAAATGAGGGAGAAATGATAGGTTGGAAGTGACGGGTTTTCTTGTGGATTTATGGAGGTTGTTTTGGAGAAACCAATAGTGGTTTCTTCTCATACAATTGCCTCATATTGGGGCTTACTCATTTGGGAGAGAGGGAGTGCTTGGGATGAAGATATTTGCATAGCCAGATGCTACTGGAATGAGTCCAGGATGTTGAGAAATGTATTTGTTGCAGGTGTTGCATGTATAATTCTAGGAAGCTCATAAGCTTCATATTGATGTAATGAATTTTGAAATTTAAATAAAATATTATGTTGCAGATTTCTCTTCAATTTTCAACTATGTTAGTTCATTTGTAGCCTTCTTGCATAGGATTTTGTGTTAGTATTTGTTGCATATTTGAAAGGGAGAGTATCCCATCTCATCAGTGGTATCAGAGCAGGTTGTTCCTGAGTCTACGGGGTAGGAATTTTGGTGGTGTGTGTGATTTGTGTGTAGACAGATCGTCGAGTGTGAGGCAGTCTATACCTAAGAGGTTGAATATTAAGAGTGTGTGGCAAGTGTTTAACAGAATGCCAAAGAAGAAAGGCAAAACATTTGTCATAGTTGTGTATGCAGGTGAACAAGAAGGAGAAAGTATTGCAGAAGTATGCTTTGAGGAAGGCATAGAGAAAGATAGTGAGAAGGAAGAGAAAAGTGCAGCAAAGATTAAAGTTGTAGCAGTATGCTTGGATGAAAGCATGGAAGAAGAGGAGAAAAGTAAAGCAGTTGAAACAAAATATGGAGTGATGTATGAGGCTCAAGTGTTCAATGAGGAACCTAATGAAGACCAAGAGTTTATTGAGGAAGAGATCGTAGAGGTAGAGAAGTTGTTCAAAGGAACAACAGAGACAATAGCCTTCAACAATAAGGAAGAGGATGTTGTGGCAGAAGAAGTCATTGAGGTAAAATATGATTTTTATGAGTTTTGTAATGTTGAATTTTTAAATGATTTGAATTTTGAAATGAGTAAAGAGTTGGAGAAGAAAGAGGATTGTGTAGATGCAGAGTGGTATACAGATGTATACTTGCAAGTAGAGGCTATAGAGGAAGCTACGGGAGAGATCTAGTGGAGGTGGTCAGTTTGTGGTGGGTTGAATCACACAAAGAAGAAGAAGAGAGGAGAAATAATTTGGCAAAAGAGGACAGTGCACGGTGGATGCAAGTTTATGAGAGGAGAGAAGAATGGAGTGCAGATTTGTTGGAGGAACGTGAAGTTGTTCCAGCAAGATGCTAAAAAAAGAGGAAAAAGAGAGTATTTTTGTGCAAATATTTGTGAGTATATGCTCACAAACTCCTTACCTTGGGTGTCTGATGCAGGAGCATCCAAGGTGCATGGGCAATCCTGTCTCACCAAATAAATAAATAAAAAAATTTAGTTGTTTAGTTTTTCAATAATGTTGGAGCTTTGAGTAAATCATATTTTTATTTGCAACAAATATATTTTCATGGACCACATTGTAATTGTAATTTTGGAGAAAATTACTCCAATAATTTGTAATTTCCAACATTTGTGGGAGAATCTTTCCTAGGCATCCACTTGGAGATATGCATTAATTTGTATTTTGGTGGGGCTAATTTGGTGGGTGAGATGCCGTCATAAAGTGGGTCACCAACTCCTAATTTTAGCAAACACTTATTTTGTAACCGACATCATGTAAGGAATTTTGTAAGTGGTCTTTATGGCCCAAGTCGGTGGACCTAACTCCTATAATTTTATTTTACTTATTCCAAAATTTGTAACTCCAAGATGGGGGTCGTCATTATGAGACCCAGTCTCGGTAAAATGGCCATAACTATCTCCTTTTAGATTGAAATTGAGAAATTAAAAATGTTCTGGAAAGCTGGGAAATAGACACACAAAACCCAAAACTTATTTTAGAAAATACTAAAAATTGATGAATAAATGATAGGTTGGAAGTGACGGGTTTTTTTTGTGGATTTGTGGAGGTTGTTTTGGAGAAACCAATAGTGGTTTCTTCTCATACAATTGCTACATATTGGGGCTTGCTCATTTGGGAGAGGGGGAGTGCTTGGGATGAAGATATTTGCATAGCCAGATGCTGTTGGAATGAGTCCAGGATGTTGAGAAATTTATTTGTTGCAGGTGTTGCATGTATGATTCTAGGAAGCTCATAAGCTTCATATTGATGTAATGAATTTTGAGATTTAAATAAAATATTATGTTGCAGATTTCTCTTCAATTTTTAGCTATGTTAGTTCATTTGTAGCCTTCTTGCATAGGATTTTGTGTTGGTATTTGTTGCATATTTGAAAGGGAGAGTATCCCATTTCATCAGTGGTATCAGAGTAGGTTGTTCCTGAGTCTATAGGCAGATCACCGAACGTGAGGCAGCTTGTAGCAGGACTTTTGGTGGTATGTGTGTGATTTGTGTGTAGACATATCGCCGAGTGTGAGGCAATCTATACCTAAGAGGTTGAAAATTAATAGTGTGTGGCAAGTGTTTGACAGAATACCAAAGAAGAAAGGCAAAACATTTGTCATAGTTGTGTGTGTAGGTGAACAAGAAGGAGAAAATATTGCAGAAGTATGCTTTGAGGAAGGCATAGAGAAAGAAAGTAAGAAGGAAGAGAAAATTACAGCAGACATTAAAGAAGTTGCAGCAGTATGCTTGGATGAAAGCATGAAAGAAGAGGAGAAAAGTAAAGCAGTTGAAACAAATTATGGAGTGATGTATGAGGCTCAAGTGTTCGATGAGGAGCCTGATGAAGACCAAGAGTTTATTGAGGAAGAGATCGTAGAGGTAGAGAAGTTGTTCAAAGCAACAATAAAGACAATAGCATTCAACAGTAAGGAAGAGGATGTTGTGGCAGAAGAAGTCATTGAGGTAAAATCTAATTTTTATGAGTTTTGTAATGTTGAATTTTTAAATGATTTGAATTTTGAAATGAGTAAAGAGTTGGAGAAGAAAGAGGATTGTGTAGATGCAGAGTGGTATACAGATTTATACTTGCAGGTAGAGGCTGTAGAGGAAGCTACATGAGAGATCTGATGGAGGTGGTCAGTTTGTGGTGGGTTGAATCCCACGAAGAAGAAGAGAGGAGAAATAATTTGGCAAAAGAAGACAGTGCATGGTGGATGCAAGTTTATGAGAGGAGAGAAGAATAGAGTGCAGATTTGTTGGAGGAACATGAAGCTTATTCCAGCAAAATGCTGGAAAAAGGGCATTTTTGTATAAATATTTGTGAGTATATGCTCACAAATTTCTTACCCTAGGTGTCTGATGCAGGAGCATCCAAGGTGTATGGACAATCCTGTGTCACCAAAAAAAAAAAATTAATTTTCAATTGTTTGGTTTGTCAATAATGTTGGAGCTTTGAGTAAATCATATTTTTATTTGCAACAAATATATTTTCATGGACCACATTGTAATTGTAATTTTGGAGAAAATTACTCCAATAATTTGTAATTTCCACCATTTGTGGGAGAATCTTTCCTAGGCATCCACTTGGAGATATGCATTAATTGTATTTTGGTGGGGCTGATTTGGTGGGTGAGATGCCATCATAAAGTGGGTCACCAACTCCTAATTTTAGCAAACACTTATTTTGTAATCAACATCATGTAAGGAATCTTGTAAGTGGTCTTTATGGCCCAAGTTGGTGGACCTAACTCCCAGAATTTTATTTTACTTATTCCAAAATTTGTAACTCCAAGATGGGGTCGTCATTACGAGACTCAATCTTAGTAAAATGGGAATAAATTTCTGATTTTAGATTGAAATTCAAAAATAAAAAATGTTCTGGAAGGTTGGGAAATAGACGCACAAAACCCAGAACCAATTCTAGGAAATCCTAAAAATTGAGGGAGAAATGACAAGTTGGAAGTGACGGGTTTTCTTGTGGATTTGTGGAGGTTGTTTTGAAGAAACCAATGGTGGTTTCTTCTCATACAATTGCTACATATTGGGGCTTGCTCATTTGGGAGAGGGGGAGTTCTTGGGATGAAGATATTTGCATCGCCAGATGCTACTAGAATGAGTCTAGGATGTTGAGAGATTTATTTTTTGCAGGTGTTGCGTGTATGATTCCAAGAAGCTCATAAGCTTCATATTGATGTAATGAATTTTGAAATTTAAATAAAATATTATGTTGTAGATTTCTCTTCAATTTTCAGCTGTGTTAGTTCATTTGTAGCCTTCTTGCATAGGATTTTATGTTGGAATTTGTTGCATATTTGAAAGGGAGAGTATCCCATTTCATCAGTGGTATCAGAGGAAGTTGTTCCTGAGTCTACAGGTAGATCACCAAACGTGAGACAACTTGTAGCAGGACTTTTGGTGGTGTGTGTGAGATTTGTGTGTAGACAGATCGATGAGTGTGAGGCAGTCTATACCTGAGAGGTTGAATATTAAGAGTGTGTGGCAAGTGTTTGACAGAATGCCAAATAAGAAAGGCAAAACATTTGCCATAGTTGTGTATGCAGGTGAACAAGAAGGACAAAATATTGCAAAAATATGCTTTGAGGAAGGCACAGAGAAAGAGAGTGAGAAGGAAGAGAAAAGTGCAACAGAGATTAAAGAAGTTGCAGCAGTATGCTTGGACGAAAGCATGGAAGAAGAGGAGAAAAGTAAAGCAGTTGAAATAAATTATGGAGTGATGTATGAGGCTCAAGTGTTCGACGAGGAACCTAATGAAGACCAAGAGTTTATTGAGGAAGAGATCGCAAAGGTAGAGAAGTTGTTTAGAGCAACAACAAAGATAATAGCATTCAACAATGAGGAAGAGGATGTTGTGGCAGAAGAAGTCATTGAGGTAAAATCTTATTTTTATGAGTTTTGTAATGTTGAATTTTTAAATGATTTGAATTTTGAAATGAGTAAAGAGTTAGAGAAGAAAGAGGATTGTGTAGATGCAGAGTGGTATACAGATGTATACTTGCAGGTAGAGGCTGTAGAGGAAGTTACAAGAGAGATCTGGTGGAGGTGGTCGGTTTGTGGTGGGTTGAATCCCACGAAGAAGATGAAGAGAGGAGAAATAATCTAGCAAAAGAAGATAGTGCATGGTGGATGCAAGTTTATGAGAGGAGAGAAGAATGGAGTGCATATTTGTTGGAGGAACGTGAAGCTTGTTCCAGCAAGATGCTGGAAAAAGAGGAAAAAGAGAGCATTTTTGTGCAAATATTTGTGAGTATATGCTCACAAATTTCTTATCTTGGGTGTCTGATGCAGGAGCTTCCAAGGTGTATGGGCAATCCTGTGTCACCAAAAAATATATATATTTTTATTTTCAGTTGTTTGGTTTTTCAATAATGTTGGAGCTTTGAGTAAATCATATTTTTATTTGCAACAAATATATTTTCATGGACCACATTGTAATTGCAATTTTGGATAAAATTACTCCAATAATTTGTAATTTCTACCATTTGTGGGAGAATTTTTCCTAGGCATCCACTTGGAGATATGCATTAATTTGTATTTTGGTGGGTCTAATTTGGTGGGTGAGATGTCGTCATAAAGTGGGTCACCAAGTCCTAATTTTAGCAAACACTTATTTTGTAACCGACATCATGTAAGGAATCTTGTAAGTGGTCTTTGGGTAAGTGCAAGAAGATGGGGGGCCAAAAAGGGGTCTTAAGTGGCCACTTTTTTTCTGAAATCAAGAAATACTGGCCTTGGATGAGAAATTGAGCATAGTTACACTCAAAATTTGGAGATGCAACCAAAACAATGTTCGTAGTGCTCTGAGTCTACTTTCTAAACTACTATTTTTTTTAAAAATGGCATAGATTAAGGGGTTCAAAAGAGGGAACCACAGAAATTGGTGTTGTTTCTGTCAAAAAAACATAACATAGCATGTTTTGTGGCTCCCTCAAAAGGTCAACTTTTTTTTGGTATTTTTAAAATCGCTTCAGTGAGAAATTAGCTAATAGCATGTAGTTTATGCTTGATTTTTTTGATAATTTTTTGATGAATATTTGATTTTTTACTAATTTTCAAAGTGGACACATCCTAAAAAATAGAATTTTGGCCGTGCTACCCCTATAAATTTTGAAAACTAATTGAAAATCATTTTTTTCTTTTTTAATATTTGTAGAATGGAGTCTAGTTTCTAAATATGTAATTTTTTTGAAATTTCAATGAATAGTTAATTTACAATGAAAAAAAGACCAAACAGTGGTTTTTGCCCAAAAATGGACACACAAACAAAAGAAATTAAAGATGAAAGGCTTAACATTGTTAAAATGTGAAAAAAATCACATCGTCAAATAGCTAAGAGAAAGCCTAACATTACCCAGATGTTCAATTTATTCGACCTTGAAACACGTGCAAATATGAGGGTTAGCACGAATGAAATTATGTGAAATCTTGAAGAATATGGAAAAACACATCTGTGACTGTTCATAAGGCACTCCAAGCCTTTGGATTGGAAATCCAAAGCAAATCCCAAGCCCAAGGCTTGGGATTCCCAAATCAAGACATAACGCGAGTGCGTTATAATGCGCTCGCGTTATGTCTTGCTTTGCATTTTTCCTTTTCTGCAAGTCTGTTGTTTGTCATGTTTGACATAATGCGAGTGCGTTATAACGTGCTCGCGTTGTGTCCCCCTTAAATTTTTTTATGTTCAAGGCTATTAATCATGAGGATTAAGGGATAAGGGATAGGGTTGGAGGGTTTAGGGATAAGCGATTAGGGTTTAAGGTATAGTATCGAGCTCGTTGAGGGTCTAGGAATAGGGATAGCATTAGGGTTTAGGGATGAGGGATTAGAGTTGAGGGATGACAGATGACGGATGACGGATTAGGGTTGAGGGATCAGGGTTTAGAGATAAGGTTTAGGGTTAGGGTTGAGGGATTAGAGTTTAAGGTATAGTGTTGAGGGTTTAGGGATAGGGTTTAGTGTTGAGGGATTAGAGTGAAGGGTTGAGGGATTAGGATTTGACATTGAGGGTTGAGAGTTTAGGGATAGGGTTGAGGGTCGAGGGATCAGAGTTAAGGGTTGAGGGATTAGGGTTTGACGTTGAGGGTTGAGGGTTGAGGTTCAAGGGTCAAGGGTTTAGGGATGGGGTTGAGGGTCGAGGGATTAGGGTTAAAGTAGAGTGTGGAGGGAGTAAGGATTAGGGATAGGGTTGGAGGGTTTAGGGATAAGGGATTAGGGTTTAAGTTATAGTATCGAGTCTGTTGAGGGTTTGGGAATAGGGATAGCATTTAGGGTTTAGGGACGAGGGATTAGAGTTGAGGGATGATGGATTAGGGTTGAGGGTTAAGGGATTAGGGTTTAGGGATAAGGTTTAGGGTTAAGGGTTGAGGGATTAGGGTTTAAGGTATAGTGTTGAGGGTTGAGGGTTTAGGGATAGGGTTTAGGGTTGATGGATTAGGGTTTAGGGTTGATGGATTAGCATTTAATGTCTAGGTTAGGGTTAGAGTGTTGAGGATAGAGGGATTAGGGATAGGGTTTAGGGTTGAAGGTTTAAGGATTGAGGATTGAGGCTTTAGGGATGAGGGTTTAAGGCTTAAGACATAGTGTCAAGTGTTGAGGGTGTAGGATAGGGTTTAAGTTTTAAGGGTTAAGGGTTGAGGGATAGGGACTAGGGTTTAAGGTATAGTGTTGAGGGTTGATGGTTTAGGGATAGGGTTTAGGTTTGAGGGATTAGGGTTTAGTGTTGATGAATTAGGGTTTAATGTTGAGAGTTGAGAGTTGAGGGTTGAGGGTTGAGGTTTTGAGGGATAGGGTTAATGGTCAAGGGATTAGGGTTAAAAAAAAGTGTCGAGGGTAGAGGGATTAGGGTTTAAGGTATAGTATAGAGCTCGTTGAGGGTCTAGGAATAGGGATAGCGTTTAGGGTTTAGGGATGAGGGATTAGAGTTGAGGGATGACAGATGGCGGATTAGGGTTGAGGGTTGATGGATTAGGGTTTAGGGATAAGGTTTAGGGTTAGGGTTGAGGGATTAGGGTTTAAGGTATAGTGTTGAGGATTTAGGGATAGGGTTTAGGGTTGAGGGATTAGAGTGAAGGGTTGAGGGATTAGGATTTGACGTTGAGGGTTTAGGGTTTAGGGTTTAGGGATAGGGTTGAGGGTCGAGGGATCAGAGTTAAGGGTTGAGGGATTAGGGTTTGACATTGAGGTTCGAGGGTCAAGGGTTTAGGGATAGGGTTGAGGGTCGAGGGATTAGGGTTAAAGTAGAGTGTGGAGGGTATAAGGATTAGGGATAGGTTTGGAGGGTTTAGGGATAAGGGATTAGGGTTTAAGGTATAGTATTGAGTCTATTGAGGGTTTAGGAATAGGGATAGCATTTAGAGTTTAGGGATGAGGGATTAGAGTTAAGGGATGATGGATTAGGGTTGAGGGTTGAGGGATTAGGGTTTAGGGATAAGGTTTAGGGTTGAGGGATGAGGGATTAGGGTTTAAGGTATAGTGTTGAGGGTTTAGGGTTGAGGGATTAGAGTGAAGGGTTGAAGGATTAGGATTTGACGTTGAGGGTTGAGGGTTGAGGGTTTAGGGTTTAGGGATAGGGTTGTGGGTCGAGGGATCAGAGTTAAGGGTTGAGGGATTAGGGTTTGATGTTGAGGGTTGAGGGTTAAGGTTCGAGGGTCAAGGGTTTAGGAATAGGGTTGAGGGTCGAGGGATTAGGGTTAAAGTAGAGTGTGGAGGGTATAAGGATTAGGGATAGGGTTGGAGGGTTTAGGGATAATGAATCAGGGTTTAAGGTATAGTATCGAGTCTATTGAGGGTTTAGGAATAGGGATAGCATTTAGGGTTTAGGGATGAGGGATTAGAGTTGAGGGATGACGGATGACAGATTAGGGTTGAGGGTTGAGGGATTAGGGTTTAGGGATAAGGTTTAGGGTTAGGGTCGAGGGATTAGGGTTTAAGGTATAGTGTTGAGGGTTTAGAGATAGGGTTTAGGGTTGAGGGATTAGAGTGAAGGGTTGAGGGATTTGGATTTGACAGTAAGGGTTTAGGGTTTAGGGTTTAGGGATAGGGTTGAGGGTCAAGGGATCAGAGTTAAGGGTTGAGGGATTAGGGTTTGACGTTGAGGGTTGAGGGTTAAGGTTCGAGAGTCAAGGGTTTAGGGATAGGGTTGAGGATCGAGGGATTAGGGTTAAAGTAGAGTGTGGAGGGTATAAGGATTAGGGATAGGGTTGGAGGGTTTAGGGATAAGGGATTAGGGTTTAAGGTATAGTATCGAGTCTGTTGAGGGTTTAGGAATAGGGATAGTATTTAGGGTTTAGGGATGAGGGATTAGAGTTGAGGGATGACGGATTAGAGTTGAGGGTTGAGGGATTAGGGTTTAGGGTTGAGGGTTGAGGGATTAGGGTTTAAGGTATAGTGTTGAGGGTTTAGGGTTGAGGGATTAGAGTGAAGGGTTGAGGGATTAGGATTTGACGTTGAGGGTTTAGGGTTTAGGGTTTAGGGATAGGGTTGAGGGTCAAGGGATCAAAGTTAAGCGTTGAGGGATTAGGGTTTGACGTTGAGGGTTGAGGGTTGAGGTTCGAGGGTCAAGGGTTTAGGGATAGGGTTGAGGGTCGAGGGATTAGGGTTAAAGTAGAGTGTGGAGGGTATAAGGATCAGGGATAGGGTTGGAGGGTTTAGGGATAAGGGATTAGGTTTTAAGGTATAGTATCGAGTCTGTTGAGGGTTTAGGAATAGGGATAGCATTTAGGGTTTAGGGATGAGGGATTAGAGTTGAGGGATGACGGATTAGGGTTAAGGGTTGAGGGATAAGGTTTAGGGTTGAGGGCTGAGGGATTAGGGTTTAAGGTATAGTGTTGAGGGTTTAGGGTTGACGGATTAGAGTGAAGGGTTGAGGGATTAGGATTTGACGTTGAGGGTTGAGGGTTTAGGGTTTAGTGTTTAGGGATAGGGTTGAGGGTCGAGGGATCAGAGTTAAGGGTTGAGGGATTAGGGTTTGACGTTGAGGGTTGAGGTTCGAGGGTCAAGGGTCAAGGGTTTAGGGATAGGGTTGAGGGTCGAGGGATTAGGGTTAAAGTAGAGTGTGGAGGGTATAAGGATTAGGGATAGGGTTGGAGGGTTTAGGGATAAGGGTTTAGGGTTGAGGGTTGAGGGATTAGGGTTTAAGGTATAGTGTTGAGGGTTTCTGTCGTTAAATGTAGATTTATGGGTTTGATTATATTAATTGCCTCTCTAGTTTTGGGGTGTGGATGTTTTGGAATCAATCAAGAAGTCTTTAGGAGACTTTGTGGAAGTGGATTGGAAATCACTTGACAGAACCCCTGCTATTTATGCTTGGATAAGGATTTGTCACAAACTAGAACTTTTGCTTCCAAAGAAGATCTGTCTTTCTTCCTCGATGGGCATTTTCTATCAAGAACTTAATTATGAGGGCTTGCCCCTTCGTTGTTATGCCTATCATATGACAGAGCATCTGGCAATCTCTTGCAGGAAACAGGAAAAGTTCTCCCTCAAAAACCTTGTGGTCATTCAAGTCTGAAGAGGAAGGTTTGGAAAGAGATGTGATCAATGCAAAGGATGTCATCAGTCTATAGCAGGACAAAAAGTGAGCGCATTATAACGTGCTAGCGTTTTGTCTTGCTATAGAAACGGTAAAAAAGTGTTGACCCCCGTGATCCAGGCCCACATGCTCTATTTTCATACTGATTCTGCGCGTGCTCTAACAAAAAAGAAGTGCTTTCATGCTATTGGGAAGTTCACATGCACATTTGACACATTGTACCACCTTTGCATGATCTCTCCACCACCTTTTCTGCTTTGCCAACTTGAGAAGGAGGAAATAACACAGTTTTCACACCAAGTTTGATATATATATATCTATTCAAGTTTCAATTTTTGTAGTGTTGCAATGTTAATTGTGATTCAGTTTTAGGAATTTAACATCATAGATTGGTTAATAGTATTGTTGTTAGTAATTATATTTGAGTGTTATTCAATTTAACATTGAAAAGGAAGCAAGTGGTGAAAAACTCAAATTGTTGAGGAGTTTGATGCAAGAAGAAAAAAATACTACATAATTGGATACTCTCTCCATTCGAATCTTCATTTTTTAAGTATGTTAAGTCTTTACATGCATGTTCTTTACATTTTCCTTATTTCAGATTGAATTACTTTATCATGCTTTATCATACATGTTTAAAATAGACACATTCCCAATCAAGAAAGTAGCCTACAATCTCACATGATGCCATGTATATTTTCTACACTTGGGCTCTTTAATAATTGTGTAATAAACAGACCTTAACATACCATGATGTCAAACTATACAAGAATAAATCCTTACAACATAATAAAAATACAATCCCACTATTATCTTGTATTCATTTCTTAGGAACTAATATTGGTCTCTTTATCATGCTACAGACAAATTCTCTGTCATGCCGAGGAAACGATCAAGAATTAAACCAACACAGAAGAGATAGAAGCTAAGAATGCAAAGAAAGCAGTGGCTATGAGGGAACTTCATGAGAAGAGGAAATTGGACACGATAAATGAAGACATACCAATTGAAGAGGAACCACAACTATCACAAAGAGATATGGTATTGGTGGCACAAAGAGAACGAATGCAAAAACTTCGTGGTACGAGAGATTTGAATACCATAGTTGGAGACACGTCCTCTATCGCAAGTCAACATGTAGGGACACCATCTACCACATCTCAAGTTAAGAGTACATCATCACTCACATGTGATGAAGGAGGTATGCCATCGTTCCCACCTCAACCTCAAGGTATGTCATCTATTCCATCTTCGATCGAAGGTATGCCATCTAACCCATCTCATTTAAATATTGATGAAATTTTTAATGTTGAGATAAATTTACCTAACTTAACACCACCTAGAATTTTGCATAGAAAGCCAAAGTATTTGATTGATATTGATGAGAATATTTTGCAACCAATGGAAGGTAAGATTCCAAAACGCACTTGTAGAAGATATGCTAATAAGATTTGGAGATTGTTCTTTGAAAAGTTAAATGAGACTGTAAGATGTCAACTATTCATTGAAATGATGCGAAGTATAAAGTATAGGTCTATCATGAAGATTCTTGGGTTGAGAACATCAGAGGCTTCAAGTGAAAAATCTATTGTCAAGAATCTAATGAGTGCGTATGAGAGTGTGGGTAACACCTCACACAAAAGATAGTTATGCAACACGGCGTGTGATTACATCGAGTATAGTAAGTAGTCAAATGAGGAAAGCTCGTCTCATTAGAAAGATGAGTCAACAATTGATAATTAATAGGAAAACTTTATCAAGAGCCGTTGGAAGACGCTAAAGAATTGAGGACACTAATGCCAATGAATTATGGGCGTTCTCGGCGAGACTACCACAAAAAGATAAACCAATTGTTGAAGCATTGAGATCACTAATTGAAGACTTTTGGAAGAATTACACAAGGGTATATCCGAATCAAAGGGATGTGGTAAGAAGGAGAATCGGAAGTCAGAACTGTGAGCCACATCCAAAGCATTTTTTGGATGAGACTCAAACATAGTTTTATGGTAAATTTCTAGAGAAGTATCCTCAAATTAAAATTTGTCAAAGATATTTTGAAATGCTAAAACCTTTCTATGTTAAGATAAATCACACATGCACTACTTGTTGTAGATTACATATTGAATTTTCTAACCATTTTGATGCTTATAGGTCTATATGTTTAGATATGCATACTAACAATGATTTGCAGGGTTGTGCCATATGTGCCCCACCAACATCTTCAAGAGACTTCATATCAAGAATTTTATGTGAAAGAGAGGAAGGTCAAATATTCTACAAGAAATTATGCTTGGATGGCACATGTCATCATTATGGTGGCTTGCAACATTTGCCAATATGTGAACATATGGAAAGAACACATGCGGTTGGAAACGAACTAGTAGAGTTTGGCAAGTATAAAATAGTGGCATACAATACAAAAGATGGTAAAGAAGCAAAGAGGTGTGAATTGGTTATTGAAAAGATTCCAGTGTATCAGTTTATGCCTATATTTCGTGACAGCATAGTGTATGAGTATGCAAGACATGCCCATAGAGCTCGATGGTTCGACTTGCAATTCAAGTTATGCAAGGACACATTTCTGATTGGTAGCATTGTTTCAGTCGTCAACTTTACAGAGAACTACAGTCTACAGCCACAGCGTGAGGTGCAATCACAATATTACAACTCCACACAGGTTTCTATATTTGTGCACATCGCATTCATTCATGCGAATGATAGTACAGAGGATGACATAAAGATCATAAGGGAGTATAATTTCTATATTAGTGATGATCGTATGCATTCTACGGAGTTCGTGCAAGGTTGCTTTCAGGTGTTCTAGAATGATTTGGCTAGAAGGGGCATATCGTTTAGTCAGCATATCATATGGTCCAGGTAATGAAGGTAAGTATTCAGTTCGTAGATTTTTTTGGTTGATAGATGATACTAACATTGCACCATATGAGGACTGTTATACACTAACAGGATCAAATGAGATGCAGTCTTTCAGAAGCTCAATTGCAGGTTCATGGAGTATCCATACATGAAAGATTTCATGCTTTTATTCTTTCTGTACAATTCAAGTCTGGGATGAGTGCGAGTCAAAGGAGTGGGTTGAAGAATGGCAATTAAGTTATCTTAGCCCACTTGACACGTATCAACCCCCGACGACACTAGAAATAACACAGATGGAATCATCAGTTGACTTTGACCACATATTAGATTTAGTTCAACCAGGTAATATAGGGCACGTATATGCATCTAATTTCATCTAGTTCAACCAGGTAATGTCATCTTACTTTGTAGTGTTTTGTAATGTTGACTAATTTCATCTAATTTGCTACACATATCAATGTAGGGCACGTATATGCAGTTATTGCAAATGAAGATAATGAAGAGGGAATAGATTATTACTTATGTCATTGTGCTGAGGCCAAAAATAAATTGGAGGCCCCTGTTACAGATGGAGAAAACATCGAATACCCTACAGGCTTAGTGGTTATTACTGGAACATGGCTTAGAAGGTACCCACATAAGAGTGTTAATATTTGGCTATTTCAGGACTTTGACATGCATCGGAAGATTCTTCATTACTCGAACCTTGTCGTGGCATCCAATGTTCATTTAATAAAGTATCAGGGTAGACCTTTGAACAAAATCTTGTGGAAGGTGCGTGAGTCTGACCATGAAGCAATACTTGACACAATAAAGAGTAGAGCAGACCCAGATGGTTCATTGGATTAATTTGTAAGTATTCACATTGATTTTGTAAAGTCATGTTACATTGAGTTGTAAGTATGCACATTAATTTGTAAGGTTTGTCTTTTTTTTATTTCCTCCTACATTTTTACACATATACACATTTTTACATCATCATGTTATGCATTTTTGGTGTCCTGCTCCTGATGCGACTAAACTCATAACTCACCCTACTTCCTCTAGACACCATTTGATGATCTCTCTAACACTCTAGATCCAGGGTGCCCAATCATGATGATGACCTATATACCATTCTCCCAAGGCGCTCATAATGAATGAAAAGAAGACCAAGGGCACTCAAGCTTAATAGACTTATTTCTTTCAATTTTGATGATCCAAACTCTTGCAAAATGACATCCACTTTCATGCCTTTAGATCTTCCTTCACATACAGGGCGCCAAATCAAGTTAAAAAATCTACATAAGGGCGCCAAAATGGATGAAAGGAAACATGAAATGCGCCTTAGGACTCCATGCTAAGGTTTGAGCCATTAAAGTCTCTTGATATTAGGCGCTCATGATGATGAAACTTAGAGTTTTTTCCTTTCCTAGGCGCTCATCTAAGATGTTTGAATGATAAGGAGCGCCTAGACCTCTATAATGTACATTGGGCACCAAAATCAAGGTGATTTTAAGTCACTTTGAGTCATTTGGGGTTAGTTTGAGTCTTTGAGTCATGTTGCAAAAAAGTGTCAATGTTGTCAAGTTGCACAAAGCAACTTTTGAATTTTTGGTGTCCTGCTCCTAATACGACCAAACTGACTGTTCCAACACGTTTGGATGGGTACATTTATGCTAGGCATGGTCCTGTTTTTCACCCAAACATGTCGAAATAGTCTGAGCTACATTGTACCGATGATATCCCTGAAGAGTCCAAAGTGCAAAAAGGCAGCAATCTTTGACAAGATGTTACTTGAAAATTGTGTCACTTAGAAACATTTCGTCTTAGGCAACGCGATCACGTAGAGTGCCTCTATAATAACCTCTCTCAGTTTTTTATATCTCTGAGACATTTGCCCATGGTGAAAGGTTTTCTGCTGCCCCAAAAATCATCAGAAGGAGGTAGTGTAAAGTTGCAAAGGGGTGTAACTTTCGTCCTTCTCCTGATGCGACTAAATTGACTGTTCCAACGCGTCCAGATGGGTGCATTTACGCTAGGCATGGTCCTATTTTTCACCCAAACATTTCGAAACAGTCCGAGCTACATTGTACCGACAATATCCCTAAAGAGTCCAAAGTGCAAAAGGGTAGCAATCTTTGACAATATGTTACTCAAAAATTGTGTCACTTAGAAACATTCCGTCTGAGGTAACGCGATCACGTAGAGTGCCTCTACAATAACCTCTCTCAATTTTTTATATCTCTGAGACATTTGCCTGTGGTGAAAGGTTTTCTCCTGCCCCAAAAATCATCAGAAGGAGGCAGTGTATTAAGTCAGGATGAAAGCCTATTCACTCTAGGCGCCAATCTCAAGTTGCACAATCATGAATGGGCACCTAGAGAAATAAGGTGCTACATCATGGTTCCAGGACCTTGAAATGGCGCCCAAGCATGTAGGAGGAATTTTCAAGGAGCCAGAATATTTTTGAAACTCTAAGGAACTAGTCCAAAGACTCTATGGCGCCATCTTGATACTATTGAGTCAACTTTGGAACTCAAACATATTGAAACAAGGTCTAGGAAGCTAGGCGCCATCTCTTACCAGTTCAACCTCTCAGATGTGCCAACATTGGAAATACTCTTAATGAGCGCCTAAGTTTGAATTGATCTTGTGATTGAAAGTTTGGTGATGTATTGGTGCAAGATGATCTTCAGTTGAAGCAATCTAAGTTTCAGGAAGGGTTTAGAAGTTATCAACCTATTCACTAAGTTAGGCGCACTTTACAAGCTTTCTTACCCAAGAGTTGCACCTCATTAAGACAAGGCGCATCTTAACCTCCGGGACTTTTCCAAAGAAGTGCTTCAGTTTATTAGCACCTTTGGAGCTTGTTTTGTATTCTGAAAGAGAAGGCGCACTTTGGAGGCATTTCTAACCCAGATTGATGCCTAGGTATAGTCATCTCTCTGGAGCATTACAACATGTTTTAAAATGAAGGAGGACATTTCATAAGCTGGGGAATTGATCACTGAAGATCTTGGAGTGTTTGAATTACTCTAAGCAAGAAGGCGCATTTCCATGGAGTAGCATACTCTAGATAGTGCCTAATGCCATCAAGGAGCAATTCCACCCTCACTTTGGTGCCTATCATCAAGAAGGGGCATTATGCATTCCTTGAACAGTTCTGAGTGTTTGAAGTTCGTGAAATCACTAAGGAATGTTGGGCGCCATGTGTATCCTCAACAAGCTTGAGTTTGCGCCTAGATAATTTGGCACTTATTCATGCTTTAACTTCCCCTTGAAGCGACTAACTTGGGAAAAAGTTATCTTGTTGTTAGTCAAGTGTTTCATGTGTTTTTGAGACTCCAAAAGACTTCCTCTTGCTAGGCGCTCTTCTTGGCAACTACAACCTTCAACTGGCACCTAGATCCTGAAGAAAAACACTTGCAAGTGTGGGCGCACTTTCCTTGTGATGGAGCATCAAACTGGTGCTTAGAAATCATAATGCATGAAGTGAGCACCTAGGATCCTATTGGTCTAATAGGTGGTTTTGGGATCTGTGTCAAGTCATTGGATTAGGATGCCAACTCAGAATGATTTTCATGCACTTAGACTTCAAGGTGCCAAAACTAGTAGGAAAATATTTGGGGGGAAACCACACTGATAAAAGTTGGGTAAATTTAACCTTCGAGTCTGATTAGGCTCCATATAACAACAATATTTATATCATGTCCCTTTGCTTTATGAAACAGGCAGTATGTGTCAAGTCATAGGGATAACACTATGGTCCTTAGAAATTTCTCTGTGACTTTTGATAATATTATCTACTATTATGTGGATGCTTTATAGTATTATCCTGATTTATTGGCGAGCTTAAAATTTCATCGACTGATAGGCCGATGGAACCATGACTCCGTTTGATTTCACTTCTGACAAACATCCCATCATTGACTCTTATTGGTTAGACAGACTGCTATCGGTGACTTTATATCCTTTCACACCGATGTCTTTGTCACTCCGATACGAGACTCTAAGTCCTTCGCCTATCGGTAGGACTTAATACCATCGGCGACACACTCAAAAACTCTTCTGCCGACACACCGATCTCACCAATGACAACCTTTGGACCACACCCATCGGTGAGACTCCAAACATCAGTGAACTCTAATCTCATTAGACCGATACACCGATGGATTTCAACTATCGGTGTGACCCCCTTCATCGGTGAATCTCTCAACTGCTCTTCCGATGCGCCGATGGGATTATCTTCTGATACATCGATGTCTTCGACTTCGAACCACACTCGTCGGCAAGACAGACCACTATCGATGAAGCCTAACCAATGTCTGTCGATACGCTGATATGACCAACTCTTTATGTTGATACAAGGTTCTTTTGAAGGCAAAGGGTGCCTAGGCTTATGGGGCTCAATTTGATGTATTTATTGAAAGCTCAAGGTGAATTGATGCTTATTGAAAATGCCACTTAGTCCTTCATTTGCATTCTAGGCGTCATTTCCTATTGACTTATATACTCCTGATGCTAGGGTGCCATAATGAAGTGGTTTAGACAATAGATGCGCTTCACTTACTAGAGGCTTGTTCTCCTTCCACCTTAGGTACATTTTTATGGTGGAACAGGTGTCAATGGGCGCCTTGTCTTAAATGAATGCTCTCTCTAAGTTGGGCGCCCTTTTGAGGCTTTATGAGTTGCAAATTGTGCCTTAACCCTTCATGCTTGTTGCTCGATGTTTGAATGTTTAAGAAAGTCTCCTTTAGGCGCTCATCTTAATGACATTTTCTCAAGGCGCAATCATCCTAATGACTTGGATATTCATCCTAGTGTTTCAAGATATCAGGCTACCAGACTTAGTCATTTTCAGGATCTCAAACATAAAGAATAACATGATGATTCATTTTTTTATATTGCATATAGTTGACATTATATGCTACTCATAAAGAATATTAATATTTTCTGTTCAACATGATGATTCATTTTTTTTTTAAATATATCTTTTATCTTTTAGTTCCAAAATGAGGTTTAGGTGATACTTGAATAACAATAGCTAGCTTATTGGATCAACAAACATCCTATGTAATACAATTGGACTTTAAATATTTGAAGTAGCCATCTACAAATATCCATTCAAACGTGGATTTATAATGCAATTATGGATGCCATCAATAAAAAAGATTTGTATTAACCAAATATCCATATAGGCATACATCAATATCTGTCGATATAAGTATAACATATATAAAAAATAGCCATATAGGCTTACAAGAATGCCATATAGGCATACAATGTCAACTATATACAGTACAAAATATATGTCCACAAATGCCATATAGGCATACAACAAAGGAACACAATAAAAAGTCATTCCCCTCTGGCTGGTGAAGAGAATAAATCACGGGCAGCCTTTGATCTTCTAGGGGATGGAGACGCGCATGTGGGTGGTCTACTACGAACCCGAGGGCTACTCCTCCTATTTAGTTCTTCCTGCATCTTTAGCTATTACAATAAAAAGTATAGACATTAATATATAGAAATTACATGTTATAAAAAATGAAACATTTAACAAAATAATCACTTACCGCTAACATATAATCTATCTCCTCACTTGCCTCAGTAGCAGGAATAGGCCCTGGTGATGTCATGTCCCATAGAAACCATCCAGATAGAAATTAAACTTCAAATCAATAATCTTTTGATTTTTCAAAAATAGACAACTATAACAATGAATGTAAATTGAAATTTACTAATCTGCCTCATACCCCTGTCAATGCCATGGAGCTATGAATCACAGAGGCCACACCATGCTCCATTGCCCTCTGAACATGGGGAGGTGTCTCCGCAGCCTGCATCATCTAGAAATAAAACAACATTATTCAATTACGAAAACTATAATAGTGATGCAAATCATGGCTCCTAACATACACACACGTTCATCTAAACATGGAAGTACACACAATAAAGCACACAAGTCACATATAAAAATCTAGTAAGTACAATTCATTCATTAAACTATTTATTTTATTACCTCCGTAAAGCTTTGAAGTCCACCACCACTGGCAGGTGTTGCCGTGAAATCTACAATATTAACCTATTCAACATCCAAAATCAGATATTAGAATACCATTCATATAACGATGCTATTCACATGTAATATTTATAATTGTTTACTAGTTACATACCCCGACAGTAGATGATCTAGTGTAAAATCAAGGTGGCGAACCACTGAAAACTGCATCGACACTATGACCCTGAAATTTCATTAAAATCATCAATTTAAATTAGTTAATCTTGCATTTCAAAAATAAAATTTAATAAATTAAATGCAATAAACTTGCTAATATTTACCTGAGTATCAAGGCCAAAAGTCTCACTCAGGAGGGTATCTGTCATCACCATCTGCTCAGCTGTAGATGTAGCTTGTGCACCTACATCCTAACTATCCATGGGGTCATAACCACAGGCTGACCCACAAGCCTGACAAGCATGGGGTGGGACCCTACTCCTCGCACTATCTCCCAACCCACTCTATACTATAGGACTGGCATGCTCTATGATGCTCTGAGTCAAGGCACTAATGGACTGAAGTGTATCAACCTCAACACTCTCCTTCACAATGGAAGGGATAGAAACATGCTCATAGGCTAGTCTGTTGATTACTCGTCTCACTACTCGCTGTGGGTCAAGACGTGCCCCTGGTCTATTTTGTGCTGACCCCCCACCTCTACGCTAGAAGTCCCGCATATCAAAATAGTTTGGCACTTTATTGAGGACAAACTCGCAGTAGAGTTTCCTTAAAAAGTATTGCGGGACCTCATTATTATTGCATGGAGGATGGTCAAAAACCATCCACCACCTCTGCCCAAAATTGTCCCTTATCGCTTGGTTGTTGCACCAATGGATAGGGAACCTCTTGCATGTAATGGGTAGAGGTTGATTTATTTGTGGGTTTGTGAAAATCGAACACAAGTCTAATTTTGTGATTTGTAATTTTTTCACATCTTGGTATGACAGCTTGTCTGCATAATAATCTCTAAACTCTCTCCTCTTATCCGTCCAACTAGTTATTTGTTTGCTAATTGAATCTACATTTGATAACATAGATTCAAGAGATTCAACAAGCATAGACCTATGCAAGGTTGAAGTGGAAGGATCTTTCAACCTTGCAATTATATCTTCAATTTCTTTTTTGTTGTTTTCAATTTGCCCCATTATATTTTCTTGTGTTCTAGGGGCATGTTGAGGAATGGATGGAGGAGGTTGTTCCGCAGGTATTTCCTCCTCAGGATTTTGTGGATTTGGAGGAGGAGGTGCATTAACATTTCCTGACAATTAATGAAATATACATCAAAAAACAACTCAAACCTACCTATTTAGAAGTAAATTCAAATAAAAAAATAAATAAAACTCACTCCTTTGGCGTGCTCAACGTCGTGGCGGCATTTTGGCGACGAATCAACAAGATTTTGGTGTTGAATTGTCTTTTCCAAAACGCGAGCGCGCTTCCTAGGGTTTGCAAGCCACGGGGATAGAGGAGACTTTTTGGCCCCCCATCTTTTTGCACTTACCCCTTTATGGCCCAAGTTGGTGGACCTAACTCCTAGAATTTTATTTTTACTTATTCCAAAATTTGTAACTCCAAGATGGGGGTCATCATTATAAGACCCAGTGTCGGTAAAATGGACATAACTATCTCATTTTAGATTAAAATTAAGAAATGGAAAATGTTCTGGAAAGATGGGAAAGAGATACACAAAACCCAGAACCAATTTTAGAAAATCCTAAAAATTGAGAGAGAAATGATAGGTTGGAAGTGATAGGTTTTCTTGTGGATTTGTGGAGGTTGTTTTAGAGAAACCAATAGTGGTTTCTTCTCATACAATTGCTACATATTGGGGCTTGCTCATTTGGGAGAGGGGGAGTACTTGGGATGAAGATATTTGCATAGTCAGATGCTGCTGGAATGAGTCTAGGATGTTGAGAAATTTATTTGTTGCAGTTGTTGCATGTATGATTCTAGGAAGCTCATAAGCTTCATATTGATGTAATGAATTTTGAGATTTAAATAAAATATTATGTTGCAGATTTCTCTTCAATTTTTTGTTGTGTTAGTTCATTTGTAGCCTTCTTGCATAGGATTTTGTGTTGGTATTTGTTGCATATTTGAAAGGGAGAGTATCCCATTTCATCAAGAATTAACAGAGTTGAGAAGAGATTTAAAGAAGTGTAAGCAGTGGCTTGAGGAAAGAAGCCAAGAAAATGGTTGGTATTGGCCATTGAAAAAAAATTTGAAGTGGCTTGTGAAGATGATCGCTATGAAAATAAGAAGGTGGAATATCGATGCCTTGAAAAGAGAAGATGAAAGAGGTTTGGATAGCAGAGAGTTTCCAGGTGAGCAACATGCATCAGAAGAGGTGAAGATAGTCCTCATTGAGGAGAGCGTGAAAGAAAATAAGAAAGAATGGAGAGAGGAAGAAGTGCAGAAAGAAGCACTTACAGAAGTGGCTAATGAAGAGAGAATGAAGGAAGCTTCATATCAAAGGTTAGAAAATGACTGAAATCAAGAAAAGAAGTTACTTGGCATTGGCATGAATGAAGTTCGAGCGCATCTTTCAGCTAAGCAAAGAGTAATGTAATGAGTATAGAACTAATAAGAGGAACTAAGACGAAGGAAGAAACAAGAAATCAAGCAAAGAGAGAAGAGGATACAGAAATGGACAATGACACATATGAACGAAAGATAGAGTTTTGGTGTCTTACAGCTGAGAAAGAATTAAGGAGCAAATATAAGAAGAAAGAGACCAACAAACAAATACAAACTAAGAAACTAAGAGAAAACCAATACAAACGTGGAGAGGATGAGGAGCCAAGAATGCAACACAATTGGAAGAAGAGAAAAAAAAATAATACCATCATTTGAGGTGGAACTCAAATTTCTTCCACCTAGGGAGCCTAATGCAGGGGCATCGATCAAGTAATTGTCCTGTTTAGTTTTTGTTTGTGATGTTAACCTTTCAGTTGGCATTCCATCAAATTCCTTTTTTATCAGTTGAGACAGTTCGATGGAAAGGGAACTTATCTACGGACTGGGACTAGTCATTGGTTGCCAGGGAAGAGAATGATTATGTAAACTACCGGAAGGTGAAGAAAGAGAGAGATTGACTTTTTTGGAAGAAAACTGATCTGTTTTGAGGAAGATGGACAATTAGTAGAAAATGAATTATTTTTGAGAGAGAGGGACGTCTACCTCCAAAATGAGAAAAGAAGAGAAAGGTTGCGATTGAGAGGAAGGAGGAGAACTAGGCATGGAAGATGGACTCCAGAGAAGGGTCGTTTGACATGATTTGTAAAAGTTATAGAAGCAAACCAAGTATAGAGGAATTCGGCTAGTAGATAAGAAAATCGGTTCTTTCATGAACCGGATATTAATGTAAACCATTTATAAAATTCAATGACCAGTTAATGTTCCATTTTATTAATGTGTGTAGCTTTGTTTCTATTCCTCGTGTGTATAAGTTTTGTTTCCTGTCACTTTGTATGAAGAATGGGTTTTTATCAATGTCCCTGTCGTCTTGACGGAGGATTGGACTAATCTTTTAATACAACATTCTATAGTTTATGATTGATGTTTATTCTTGCCTCTATTATCAAACTCTTTTTGTTTTGTCTGCAACTAATCAGGTGACCACCAATATGTGGTATTAGAGCATTGATGTGTGAGAGTGTTGTCATCAAGTTGTTACTAGACTAATAACTTTCATTTGCATTTGAGAGGGGCATCTCCCTCATATGATGGGGGTTTTTATAGTTTTTGTGTACTTTTAACCTAAAAGTACAAAAAGGAGAAAAAGGAAAACTAAAAGGAAAGATGGTTTGCAAAAACCATGATAGTAAACATACTAATACTAGTTTGAATTTCTCAAATTTACTAATAGGGGTTTCATCATAAAAGTCAAAAACTACATTCCTAAACCTGTATGATGAATTTCACAACAACAATATATGTATTTCACATGCAACATTGATGAAAGAAGAAAGAAAAATCTCAACATACAAAGAGATAGGGTGTATTAGCACATTCAAATCAATATACCAAGAAAAGATTGTGTTTCTTTACATCAATTGCACAATTTGTATCAATGTTTCAATGGATGACCATTGATTTCCCCAATGTTTCAAAGGAATTACCAATTTAACATACAATAAATTAGTAATGATAACACAGAAGAACATCCAAAACATACGATTCAAATATTTTCCTTATTATCTTTGTGAAATTATACAACTCCAAAAACCTTTCTATACAAATTGTGAGCCCAAAAGTCTCCAAAAAGTTTCTCATAAAGTCCCCCCCCTTTTTACAATACCAAATAGCCTCTTATGTAGGCTTTCCTTTAGTAACAACTACTTCATAACTACCTCATAACTACTTTTTGAAACATAATTAAAAATAATAAACCTTACTTGGTTATGTTTTACATAAATTTTTTAGAAATAAGATTCATTTTGTAACTTTTAGTTACAATAAGTGACATAAGACACATTTTAAAAAGCAATATGAAATTGTAACTTTTGAAAGAAATACCAAGTGATCGGTCTTGTTGAGGCGGGCACCATAGCTTCTTCCGATCCATGAATCACCTGTTCAAACTAAGGTCTACCAACGACAACTTGGCCTTCAAGGACATGCACTCCAACTGCATCTGCTGAGTATCTTTCTCTTCCGTGGACCTATAATGATATAGTTCCATCCTTACAATCATATGTCATGTCATCTCCATACTTAAGAGAGGTTTATTGTATTTCTAGGGGGTCCAATAATAAGCCACATGAAGTTATACTTAGGACATTCTTTGATAGGTATGAAAAGCAACTTTGCATTCCTTGCCACATTCAAAGCCTATAGGAGGCTTGAATGTAAAATATTTTCCTTATCAACTTTTAGATGATAAATTGTCTTTCCTTGGCGAGCCTTTCTCATAGTTTAACCTCCCTTGTATTAATCATTATTTTCCATTCATTATATGTGTATCTTTGGTGATGGGGATCTAACCTTATCAGCTTCATCAAATGCTTTGTATTCCCTATGTTTTCACTATATAATCATTGGAAGTTCATGCACATAAACTTATATTCCACTGAGAATAACCAACACTCCACACCCTTCTATCACCATGTACATTCTTCCCAAATGCAGCAATGCCTCTTTCAACATCCCATTTTATAACAACTACATCATAATTCTCACTTCCTATAACCAAAATTCCGCTGATAGAGTTCCACTTCATGTTGTTCAACTTCGCAAAAGTGCAAATAACACCAACTTCTAAAGATGAGCTTTGTTCAATAAATAGGACATCATTACCATAAAACCTGCTTCTTTTCTCTATAGAATGCCCATCCATATCTATTAAACCCTTCTATTTATCTCCATAGTTACCCAACTGGTACAATACTCCCATCACTTCTTTTAAGTATATGCAAATCATTGTATAAGCTATGATCATTAGTGTATCTACCAAAGGCAAACAAATACTTTCCCAAAGAGACTGTGGAATGACCTACTTGACTATAAATTACTATTGAGACATGCTTCTAAAAATGTTGATATTGGATTTGGAAAACTTCAATATACGACCCATTACTTATTTTAGAACAAAACACATTTTTTTAAAGATTCATCCCTTGATGCCCTTGAATGCTAAACTACCACCAACATTGCCCACTGAACATCTCCATTCGTGGACTGTGAACTAGGCACTCCAATATGCTACTCTTTGAAATTCAAGTTATTGAAGTCCATCTCATTCATTTCAATATTGAAAATTGATAGCAATGTTCTTCCTTGCATATAATTATGAGTAGAGACAATTGTAAAGAATGGAGTAAGCTCCTGAGATTCTCTAAAGCATCCTCAAAAATAGCTTTGACCTAACTATAAGCAAAGGCCAATCACCACCACATAGAATGGGTACAAAAGGCATTAGAAGTGATGATTTCTTTCTTGAAGGCAGAGTTGGTCAGCAATATATGTAAGAACATGAACATATCTAGTGACATAAATGAGTGGTAGACAACTAGCCTCCTTTTCAAAGAGCTTCAAATCTTGTGGAGAGTTGAAACATTCAAATAGTTGTTGCTTCTAAATAAAAGAGATTGATGAGAAGGAATGCTAGTATAAGCCATTGAGGCATTGTCAAACGACCACTTGTTTTGTTTTGCTTCTACATGTCACATACATGTCTAACTCATTTCAAATGTAATATCTAAAAAAAAATGCTCATTCCATTATGCTTTATGGATGTCCATACCCTGATCTAAAGTTCCCATTCGGGCACAAGTCAAAAGGATGCTGACAAAGGTTGTGGAACTAGCTTTACAACAATCGATTGCATTTGCTTAAAAGTTTCTAAAGTATTTTTCAACAAATCCATTTTGTATGTATCCTTGTTTAGAATCTTCCATTTTGACATGGACAGGGAGTACATTCTTGAAAATGTAGGTCTATAATATTTGAAAATTTGTGTGTTGAGCAGAACATGCAGTGCCTCCCTTATCTGGCTCTCTCTAAATAATGCTGTGAGATTGAGATGAGTAGCAAATGGTGTTCAGTTTCTTAGGTAGTTATAGTAACTACATTTTCTTTTGCAAAGTTGAAGTCATCGACTCTTTGAGAGAACTTCACGACCTCTGTTAGCAATTCAAACAAGTTTCAAAACCTTTCATCTCCTCTGACGTCATTAGGACTCTTTTTAATGAATGCAATTTGTTGAGTCTTCATCATTTCAAGACTTCATCGGAGGTTAATTGAAACTTTCGAACCTCATTACATTAGCTGATGACAAAAGAGTCTTCTTTATTGGCGTTTGAGGTGGTGTTCACAACTAATAACTAACTTTTGAATTTGACTTGTGCTTGTAACAAACACCTATCGATTCTTTAGTTAGTTATGAAAACCATTTGTCTCTTTCCTTGTATATGCTTTGATGTTCGGCCCTTTAAGTGACTATTGAAACTTTAGGAAGCTCATCAAATTATCATAACTTTTATTTCACCAATCTATGTTTATAGACTCCCTTTCTTCATGCATTGGATTATTTGGTGATTATGCCAACTTCAAACTTGAAACTTGTAAAAAATGATACCATAATTATTACTCTTCAAATGTAGTTAATTGGACCTTTGTTGGCAGTGGATAATAGTTTCAAAACCATGGTTGTTCACCATCTCTTTGGTTATAAAACCTATTTGAATTATCGATGAACACTTGAACATTTCTTGAATTTGAAATAAGTTGTGCATTGGATGTTTGAGTACCAACAAAGATCATTTTGGCTCATCGAATCTAGGTTTTAAAACTATGTGGAAACTCCACCTTAGTGTATTTCAGTGCTTTGAAGAAATTTCATAACCATTGCAACTTGTACTGATAAACAAAATGAAAACCTTGAAACTTTTTGATGATGATGACTTCGATAAATCAGTGCAAAATGTTGAGCATGCTGAAATGCACCGGACAACTGAGGGGGGGGGGTTGAATCAATTGTCTCAAAACCTTAACTACTTTTGCACTTTAAAACATTATTCACTTGTCCACTGATATTATGATTAAAACATGAAAGCATAAGATCAGAAACTTAAACATTGTTGCAAGATCAAGCACAAGAGACACCCGATTTTTTACATGGAAAACCATGTTAAGGGAAAAACCACGGTGGGGGTTAACCCACAAGATATATATGTAAAGCTCAATACCAAAAAATAGAGGCTCACTGCCCATAAAAAGGCTCACTGCTAAGGGGTGGCTCACTCCCAAGGGGTTTGAATTGATATGATAGCATCTACTCCATGCCTAAATTTAGTTCCATTGAAGCGCAATATTCTTCCTCTGCTCTGCTCTGCCTTTTACACTTCTTTCCTTCACTTCACATCTTCACTCAAGGAAATGTTTTCCACAACCAAATTACAAGTATATATATCATTCATCAACCTTGGAATGTACATCAAAGTCGGCAT
Source organism: Cunninghamia lanceolata (assembly GCA_027924645.1). Classification (NCBI taxonomy): domain Eukaryota; kingdom Viridiplantae; phylum Streptophyta; class Pinopsida; order Cupressales; family Cupressaceae; genus Cunninghamia; species Cunninghamia lanceolata. Next base: position 10,338,325 of record BSBN01000209.1, read on the forward strand.
TACATTCATCAACCATTGGAATAGTCTCCAAGGTTGGCATTACAAACATTTACAAAATAGATCTTGACCTAATACAAAAATTAAGCTAAGGAAGTATAACAAAGATGTATGCAGATGACGCCATGGTTAGCTAGGACTCAAACACAATCTTCCACACCACAACATGCTTTTGCAATCATCAAGAGATCTCCGCAATTACTAGAATTAACTAAGTCGGCTAAGACTGGTTACACGCTACCTTATCTGGGAACAATCTTCAACTTTGAAATACTCCTTGTGGACCAATGCAAAGGTAGGAACATGATCAGGAGGCATCCACAAGCACATTGTAATCATCAGGAGCAACCACACAAACTCTAACCACTTTATCCATAAGATTCTTCACACCAGAGCATATAAACTTTACTATCTTCAACTGTCATAAAAGAAAGATAGCTTGTGGACCACCAAATCATGAACCATTGGAGTTGTAGGCACATATCATCATCCCAGACTTCCCTCTGGAATCGTAGAGAAAAATACTTTAATGCGGAGGAATGCGGAGCAAAATACTTTCTCCCTGTCACCAGTGAATAATCAGAAAAAGCAAGTTTTACTCTAGTGATAGTAACTCACTCAATTCTTCATACCGAAGGCTCAAACTTAGGATTTAGCATCTTTAGACATGCCTCTAAATAACTTCCAATCCGCAGACAAAGATCTTCAATATACAAGAAATGCAGAGTAATCTTCTGGACTGTTCTTCAATATGCAATACACTGTCTTCACTTTAATTCACTACAGTGCTTTGTTTCTTCCGGAGGAGCAAATTTTCTCAATATTCTCAACATGTAAAGCTTCCAGACTAATAACAAGATTGGATACAATTGACACCAATGACAACAAAGATATGTTGACATCAATGATAACACCGATTAGGCACATACTTGCAACAATCTCCCCCTTTGTCATTGATGGCAACATATGATGTGAAAAACTACAACAGTCATCTAGACAAGATTCTCCCCTAACTCTTTACACACCTACACTCTTTCTCTCTAATTTTTTCACATGATTTCTCTCCCCCTTTGACATCAATGGCAAAGGGCACATACTTGCACTCTACTACTTTGAACTAAACTCTCTTCATCTGACTACTCCCCCTGAGAAGTAGCCCATACAAGCATCAATCCGGATCTGGATGTAGAACTCTGAGCACCACTGGACTGATGCACTCTTGTACATCTTAGTTTAGAGCAGGAGGGGTGATGACCCCTAACTTTTCTCTGAGATACTCAAAAGTATCTTTAGGCAGAGACTTGGTAAAAATGTCAGCAATCTGATCTTTTGTAGATACATACTCCAACTTGACTTCATTCTCTGTCAGTTTTTCCCTCAGGAAGTGATAACTTATGGATATATGTTTTGTCCTTGAATGCATTACAGGATTCTTTGATATGTTTATGGCACTTGTGTTGTCACAAAAGATTGCAATTAAATCTTCATACACAACTCTGATGTCCTTTAATGTCTGCTTCATCCATAACACTTGAGTGCAATTGCATGCTACTTTGCTTCTATAGTAGACATAGATATTGAGTCTTGAATCTTGCTTAACCAGGATACTAGCCTTTTTTCCCAAGAAGAATGCACCTCCACTTGTACTTTTCCTGTCATCCACATCTCCGGCCCAATCCACATCTGTGTATGCACTGAGAGTGAAATCATTATCTTTTGGGTACCACAAACCATAATCTATTGTGCCTTTTAAATATCTCAGTATTCTTTTGACTGCCATCACATGTGATTCTTTAGGTTCTTCTTGAAATCTTGCCACAAGACAAACTGCATGCATTATGTTAGGTCCGGTTTGGGTTAGATAAAGGAATCCTCCAATCATAGATCTATACCTCTTCTGATCTGCCATAGGCGAGTCATCATTTTTACTCAACTTACAACCAGTTACCATGGGAGTGCTTACTGGTTTAGAGTCATCCATCCCAAACTTCTTTAACAACTCTTTCACATACTTAGACTGAGAAATGAAGATACCTTTATCTGATTGATTAATTTGTAGACCTAAAAAGAAATTCATCTCACCGAACATTGACATTTCAAATTCATTTTGCATTTCCCCAGCAAAAACCATGCACATACCTTCATTGCCTCCAAAGATAATGTCATAAAAAAATTGCAACAATTAGGATTTGTTCATCATTGATCTTGAAATAGAGATTGTTGTTGGTAGTACCCTTACTGAACCCTAATTGTATCAGATATTTATCCAATCTTGCATACTAGGCCCTGGGGGCTTGTTTTAGTCCATACAAAGCTTTCTTCAATCTACACACCATGTCACTCTGATCAGATGACTAGAATCCTTCCGGTTGTTCAATATAGACTTCTTCTAATTATTCATTCAAGAATGCAAACTTCACATCCATTTGATATACCTTGAAATCTTTGTAGGCTGCAAATGCTAAGAACATTCTTATTGCCTCAATTCTTGCCACAGGTGCAAATGTTTCCTCAAAATCTACCCCTTCAAATTGAGAGTATCCTTTGCATACTAATCTTGCCTTGTTTCTTACCACTTCACCATTTTCATTCATCTCATTTCTGAAGACCCATTTGGTGCCAATTACATTTTTATTTGTTGGTCTGGGAACAAGATCCCAGGTCTGATTCATCTCTATCTACATCAGTTCTTCTTTCATAGCCTTTACCTAATTCTCATCATTGCAAGCTTCATTTACAGTCTTAGGTTCAATCTTGGAAATCAAACAGAAATTTACTTGCTTTTCTACAGCTCTTCTTCTGGTCATAATTCCTTTGCTCTTATCTCCTATGATTTGATCTTCAGAATGATTTATTTTTACATACCTTGGTGTCTTGGTGACAATTTTTGGAGCTTGTTCCTCTTCATTTGAACTATCTTCATGTTGTACCATTTCTTTGCTTGCAGAAGCACCTGGTTCGTCTGATTCATATCCACTTGATACCTTTTCCTTGCTTTCATCAACTTTGACATTTGCACTTTCAATGATCTTCTTCAACCTATTATTGTAGCACCGGTAGGCTTTGGTCTTGGTGGAGTATCCAAGGAAGATACCTTCATCACATCTTGCATCAAACTTACCTAAATCTTCATCTCTTCTAATATAGCATTTACTACCAAAAACACTGAAGTATTTCATAGTGGGAACTTTACCATGCCACAATTCATAAGGAGTCTTTGAATTGTTACCTTTGACTTGAACTCTGTTTAGGATGTTTACAGCAGTGTGAATTACCTCTCTCTAATATACTTCCGGTAGGTCAGCCTCCTTCATCATTGTTCTAGTAGCCTCTTGAACTGTCTTTTTCTTCCTTTCCACTGCTCCATTTTGTTGTGGAGTCCTAGGTGTAAATAATTGTCTTTTTATCCCTTGATCCTCACAGAAGAAGTTAAACTCATTTGATGTAAACTCTCCACCTCTATCAGACCTCAAGCACTTGATTTTCAAATCTATCTCATTCTCAACCATTGCTTTGAATGCTTTAAACTTTTCTAGGGCTTCTACTTTTTCCTTTAAGAAGGTAAACCAAGTCATTCTAGAGTAATCATCAATCAACAACATGAAGTACCTGTCTCCTTGCAAATTTCTTACTCTAGTAGGCCCACAAAGATTTGTATGCACTAATTCTAGCAGATCTTCAACAGATTGGTCCTTGCTCTTGAAACTTGTTCTTGTCTTTTTTCCAAATTGGCACTCCTTGCACAATGTATCAGCAGGCTTCACAAGTTTGGGTAAATCTCTTATAGCCTGGGTGGAACTTATCTTCACAATGTTGTCAAAATTAATGTGACACATCCTTCTGTGCCATAGCCAGCTTTCATCAACCTGAGCCAACAAGCCATAATTATCATTTCCTTTCAGATGATAGATATTGCCTTTAGTCTTCTTACTAGTTGCAAGCACTATTTCAGAGCTTTCCATGATCTTGCATCCATTGTCTTTGAATCTCAACTCACAACCCTTGTTGCACATCTGACCAACACTCAAAAGATTGTGTTTTAATCCTTTCACATACAAAACATCTTCAGTGTCATGCTTGCCATCAAAAGAAATGGATCATTTTCCATAGATCTTACTAGTTGTGTCATCTCCAAATCTCACCAGTCCTCCATCATATCTTTCCAAACTTACAAACTTACTTTTGTCACCAATCATGTGATGAGAGAATCCACTATCAATAACCCATTCATCTTTGTCTTCAACAACCTGAACAACCAATGCACTTTCCACTGGTTTTTCTTCCTTCACACAGCTAGTAGGATTAGTAGACACAGGTTCTTCTTTAATAGCAATAAACAAGCATTCATTACCAGAAGTACTAGTATTATCTAGATCACCATCTGATACTCCATCATCATCAAAATCTTCAACATAGTAACATTTCTTTGGAATCTTAGGTCCATCAGGTCTTGGCCTAGGAACTCTTATGGGACATCTAGAAGCATAATGACCAACTTTACCACAACTAAAACATTTAAAAGGTAATTTGCCTGTGTACTTACCAGTACCTCTAGGTAGACTATTAACAAAGTTGGCTTCAAGTTCTTCAAGCTCATAATCTGGTTCCACCTTGTACTTGTTAGATCTAGGGGTTCTTTCTGAAGTGCTGGCGCTGAAAGCAATCTTTGTCTTTGGAAGGGAATCACCAAGTTCTCTCATTTCAAAGGCTATCAACTTCCCAAGCAGCTGATTTTTGTGATTGTTGTTACTGTCATTATTTCCTCAATTGTGGCCACTTTATGACTATATGTTTTAGACAATGATCTAAGAATTTTGTTTATAATTTCAATGTCCTCAATTTTTCCTCTCACACTTTTAATGTTGCTCACAAGTTCGTCGATCTTTTGCATGAAGGATGTTATGTTGTCATCTTCTCTCATCGTCAAACATTCATATTTTGCCTTCAGACTTTGTAACTTGGTACACTTCATACATTCATCTCCTTCATATAGATTCTTCAGCTTGTCCCAGATTTCATGAGCAGTTTCCAGCTCCATAACCCTTGTTACTTCGATATTGGATAGGGTGCTTACCAAGGCATCTTTGGCTTTTATGTTCAACTCAAATTGCTTGATCTCATCTTCAGTTTGTAGACCATTCTTTAGAATTTCATACTTGTCTTCAGTTATTTTCCAAACACCATAACCCAAGCAGAGGATATGGGTTTTCATGTGAATTTTCCAGATGGAGTAGTTTGTCCCATCGAACCATGGACTTTCCTTCTTATATGACATCTTGGATCAGCCTCAAGCTGTTAAGCTTTCTTCTGAGGTACTTGGCTCTGATACCAATTGTTGAAATGCACCGGACAACTAAGAGGGGGGCGAATCAGTTGTCTCAAAACCTTAACTACTTCTGCACTTTAAAACATTAATCATTTGTCCACTGATATTATGATTAAAACATAAAAGCATAAAATCATAAACTTAAACACTGTTGCAAGATCAAGCACAAGAAACACCATATTTTTTATGTGGAAAATCCTGTTAAGGGAAAAACCATGGTGGGGGTTAACCCACAAGATATAAATGTAAAGCTCAATACCAAAAAATAGAGGCTCACTACCCAGAAAAAGGCTCACTTCCAAGGGGTTTGAACTGATATGATAGCATCTACTCCATGCCTGAATTCAGTTCCATTGAAGCGCAATATTCTTCCTCTGCTCTACTTTGCCTTTACCAATTTTTTCCTTAACTTCACATCTTCACTCAAGGACATGTTTTCCATAACCAAATTACAAGTATATATATATCATTCATCAACCTTGGAATGTACATCAAGGTTGGCATTACATTCATCAACCGTTGGAACAGTCTCTAGAGTCGGCATTACAAACATTTACAAAATAGGTCTTGACCTAATACAAAAATTAAGCTAAGGAAGTATAGAAAAGATGTATGTGGATCACACCATGCCTTGGCTGGGACTCAAACATGATCTTCCACGCCACAACACGCTTTTGCAATCATCAAGAGATCACCACAATCATTGGAATTAACCAAGTTGGCTAAGATTGGTTACACGCTACCTTGTCTGGGAACAATCTTCAACTTTGATCCAAAATACTCCTTGCGGACCAATGCAAAGGTAGGAACATGATCAGGAGGCATCCACAAGAACATTGTAATCATCAGGAGCAACCGCACAAAATCTAACCACTTTATCCATAAGATTCTTCACACCGGAGCATATGAACTTTACTGTCTTCAACTGTCATCAAAGAAAGATAGCTTGTGAACCACCAAATCATGAACCATTGGAGTTGTAGGCACATATCATCATCCTAGACTTCCCTCTAGAACTGCAGAGAAAAATACTTTAATGCAGAGCAAAATACTTTCTCCCTATCACCAGTGAATAATCAGAAGAAGCAGGTTTTACTCTAGTGATAGTAACTCACTCAATTCTTCATACCAGAGGCTCAAACTCAAGATTTAGCATCTTTAGACATGCCTCTAAATAAATTCCAATCCGTAGACAAAGATCTTCACTATACAAGAAATGCGGAGCAATCTTCTGGATTGTTCTTCAGTATGCAATACACTATCTTCACTTTAATTCACTACAACTCTCTGTTTCTTTCGGAGGAGCAAATTTTCTCAATATCCTCAACATGTAAATCTTCTAGACCAATAGCAAGATATGATATAGTGGACACCAATGACAACAAAGATATGTTGACATCAATGATAACATTGATTAGGCACATACTTGCAATAGAGCAAACGTGAAAATTTTATATCTTTTGACTGGAAATATATTTTGGCTTGAAACTTGGCCATATCATGTTTGATAACCCTATAAAGCTACCTATTAATTTGTTTGGCTCGAGACTCTCTGAAACTCCATTTTTAGTTATTTCCATAAATGCCTGACATATTCTTATAAAATTAAAATCTCCTAAAAAGAAAGGTATTCTAATTTGAAAACTTGTCATATCATGTTTAATGAAGTCATAAATGCCTCTATAAAGTGATTTATTTTCAACTCAAACAAATCTCATGATTTAATCATTTCAGCCATTCTAGGTCAACTTGTGCGGAAGACCTGTAACACCAACATTTTGCAACAACAAAATGCATTTTTATGAAATGATTTTAACTAAGATCAACTAGCTCAAACAAGTTATCATGAAATAAGGTGTAGACATTTGGTAACATTTGCAGATTTGACAATCAGTGATTTAAAAAAAAGTTAAGTTCAAAGACGTGGACAATAGTTGGCTCTGACTAGGGAGAAGGGCCTTGTGGATGCAACAAGAACCTAGAATCTCTAGAGAGGATTAGTGCCTTAAATCCATTGAGTTACAGAGTCAGGGGAGAGCAACATAACATAATAGAGGAAAAGAGAGTCGAGCAACACAGAGACAGGACAAATGACAAAAACAAATAGAAACCTAAAAAAATAGACACACCAAAACACCTAATTAACAGTATTCACATGGTAGGTGAATCCTACCTCAAACTACTCTAGGATGATTATGTGAATCCATTGATAGGTTGACAAAAAATAAGCACGTGTGTGAAATAACGAATGGTGAGTAAGGACTACCTATAAACCCAACTACCAACTTGCAATTATTATGATGAGAGATCTCAAGATAATATCATGTAAAATCTCTCTAAATGATGTGCCACACCCAAACAACCACTCCTTGTTATAAACCTCTGAAGCTTGCTGAATTATGTCATCCTGCACATCATCAGCTACACCTTCATGGACTACATCAAATGTACTGGTATTCCATCCTTGAATGCACTCATGACCATTAGAATCAAAGAAGGACCATTCTTGGGCTATATGCATCTCATGCAAAATGTGATGCAAATCAACTTCCTCTGAAACAAACTGAGATCCAAATTGTGAACAACAGTCTTATTGAGCCTAGAATTATCCCCAAATAAAATAGTTTCATCTTTATTTGCAATGATTAACTCAGGATTTCCATGGTCCACTGATGACAACTTTGTATCTTCAAATTTATTAACTAGAGTACCTTCTTCTATAAATTACAAAGGGGAAATAATGACTCCTCTACACAGAAAGTCATCATCAGATGTTTCCAAGCACCAACCTGGGATAAAAACATTGTACGACTGAGTATCATCATCTATCTGATTACTCCTAATTTCTTCATGACTACCCATATCATGTTCTCTAATTTCTGTACATTTCTCAAGACCATCTTCTATTCCTTGATCAAAGGTTTCTGTATTAGATTTTTCATTTCTTTCCATTTCTTTAAGATCAAAAGGACTGTCATATATATGCATATATTCCTCTTCTTAGACATTAGTATGGGAAGAAATAGAAAATGAATTCATAGTATCTGATATAGAGGCATCTACAAGAATAAAAGTTTCAAAAAGAGGATTATTTCAAACCTGAAATGCTCCACAAATCTCAGATTGCCCATGCGTTAGAATGAGAATGCTCGTTGGTTCATATTCATGCACTTTATCTTTAAATTGTTCATTGATATTTGTATGGCTTTCAATGTGCTCTATTTTTGTGATTCTTCTCCATCATGTTCTTTAGGAAATCTGAAAGCTTCATGCTCAGGCTACATGCAAGTTTAAAAAAGATTACTTGGTGATGCATTTTTGTATTCCCTATCTTCAAATTAACCTTGAATCTTTTTTTCACCAAATCATTCACTAAATAATTCTCAATACTTTCAAAGGTAAAGACTTCTTTCTCTAGAGAAGAAAAAGACATTAATAAGAATTATCTTTGCTTTCCTCTTTGTTGCTAATGTTGGTGAAAGATTGTCCAATAGTTGTTATTGCTAAAGTGGAACCAATTACTATACTTTCTAGTTAAATGAAATGATTATCAACATTTCCCCATAGGATAGAAGAAGGATTATCTCTTTGATCTTTGAGAGAGATTTTTGAATCATCATCATTGTCCTCAACATATAGCATCTGGTACATTTTAGTATTTGTGTAGGATAAGATTTGATTATTGATGGAATTGAATCATCTTGAAACAAATATTTTTCACCTAAATCTATGAGATTTAGACAATCAGGTGACATCAACTTTACCATTTTTGCACTGAGATTAGCTAAATATAAGCATGCTCTTCAAGTTGATAAATTTGATTTTGTATGGAAGACCTCTTTGTTGACTCATTTCCTAAAACCTCTAGAATACATCTCTTAGTATCTTTTTCTTTCAATAACTCAAATAGAATGAAGTCGTCTTCTATTTTAATATCTTTTTTGTGCAATTTCTAGATTGCATATCTTATTTAGCTTCAAGATGAAATTGACTTCAAGGAGTAATGAAGTGATGAAGGTACTTGATTGATTGTCTTCATTCGGTTGATCCATTTGAGGAATTTGATTCAAAGATTTGCTGAATCATTCTACAAAATCTCTTATAGGTTCACCTTCTTTCTTCTAGATTTGGAAAAAATTGAGATAAAGCTCACCTACATCAGTTGCAATTTTAAATTTTGCAAGAAACTTTCCCTACAAGCTACCCCAATTAGTAATGCATCCATCTTTCAGGTGTTGAAACCATTATGCAACATATCCAACAAGGATTTCAACAAATAACTGCACAAACGCATCTTCTTTAGTGACTCCTAGAATTATGTAAGCAATTATAAATGCTAGAATGTGATTATCAACATTTTGTGAATTCTCTATGGTGAACTTCAAAAATTGCTTCTATGAAACTATTGGTAAGGATGTATATTGAGCCAAGGCTAATGGGCCAAAGTGGGTTCCCAATGGTTGAGATTGAATTAATGCCATGGTGTAAGTTTGAAAATATTGGCAGTGGGTATCACACTTCCGTAGAGTCACCAACCTCCATTCCAGTGGAGGTATCCTTAGATTTATGAGGAACCAAAATGCATCAACACTTCGCATCTCCATCAGAGTCTCCAAAAATCTCTTAGTAAATAGATTTGTCACTATAAATTTCAATGAGACTCGCCCAACGGGTAGTCACAAATTTTCCAACAATTGGATAAGTTGTTATTGGACTAACAACTTTCCTCTATGTTTGAGAGGGGAAGCTCCCTCATATGATTGGGGGTTTTTATAGTTTTTGTGTACTTTTAACCTGAAAGTACAAAAAGGACAAAAAAGAAAACTAAAAGGAAAGATGGTTTGCAGAAACCTTGACAACAAACATACAAATACTAGTTTGGATTTCTCAAATTTATTAATAGGGGTTTCATCATAAAAGTCAAAAACTACATTCCTAAACCTGTATGATGAATTTCACAACAACAATATATGTTTTTCACGTGCAAAATTGATGAAAGAAGAATAATAAATCTCAACATATGAAGAGATAGGGTGTATTGGCACATTCAAATCAAGATACCAAGAAAAGATCATGTTTATTTACATCAATTGCACAATTTGTATCAATGTTTCAATGGATGACCATTGATTTCTACAATAACAGAGGAATTACCAATTTAACATACAAGAAATCAGTAATGATAACACAGAAGAAATCCAAAACATACAATTCAAATATTTTCCTTATTATCTTATGAAATTATACAACTCCAAGAACCCTTCTATACAGACTGTAAGCCCAAAAGTCTCCAAAAAGTTTCTCATAAAGTCCCCCCGCCCATTTTTACAATACCAAATAGCCTCTTATATAGGCTTTCCTTTGGTAACTACCTAACTACTTCATAACTACCTCATAACTACCTCATAACTACTTTTTGAAACATAATTAAAAATAATAAACCTTACTTGGTTATGTTTTACATAACTTTTTCATAAATAAGGTTCATTTTCTAACTTTTAGCTACAATAAGTGACATAAGTCACATTTTCAAAAAAGCAATATGAAATTGAAACTTTTGAAAGAAATACCAAGTCATTGGTCTTGTTGAGGCGGGCACTGTGGCTTCTTCCAATCCATGAATCACCTATTCAAACTAAGGTCTACCAATGGCAACCTAGTCTTCAAGGACATGCACTCCAACTGCATCTGCTGAGTATATTTCTCTTCCATGAACCTATAATGATATAGTTCCATCCTTACAATAACATGCCATGTCTTCTCTGTACTTAAGAAAGGTTTATTGTATTTCTAGGGGGTCCAATAATAAGCCACATGAAGTTATACTTAGGACATTCTTTGATAGGTATGAAAATCAACTTTGCATTCCTTGCGACATTCAAAGCCTATAGGAGGCTTAAATGTATGATTTTTTACTAATCAACTTTTAAATGATAAATTGTTTTTCCTCGGTGAACCTTTCTCATAGTTTAACCTCCCTTGTATTAATCATTATTTTCCATTCATTATATCTGTATCTTTGGTGTTGGGGATCTAACCTTATCAGCTTCATCAAATGCTTTGTATTCCCTACGTTTGCACTATGTCATCATTAGAAGTTCATGCACATAGACTTATATTCCACTGAGAATAACCAACACTCCACACCCTTCTATCACCATGTACATTCTTCTCAAATGTAGCAATACCTCTTTCTACATCCCATTTTATAACAACTACATCATAGTTCTCACTTTCTATAACCAAAACTCCACTGACAGGGTTCCACTTCATGTTGTTCAACTTTCCAAAAGTGTAGATAACACCAGCTTATATAGATGAGCTTTGTTCAATATATAAGACATCATTACCATCTATAGAATGCCCTTCCATATCTATTAAACCCTTTTTTTTATCTCCATAGCTACCTAACTAGTATAATACTCCCATCACTTATTTTAAGTATATGTAAATCATTGTATAAGTTATGATCATTAGTGTATCTACCAAAGACAAATAAATACTTTCCCAAAGAGACATGGAATGACCTAGTTGACTATAAATTACTGTTGAGACATGCTTATAGAAATGATGATGTTTGATTTGGAAAACTTCAATATACGATCCACTGCCCTTGATGCCCTTGAATGCTAAACTACCACCAACATTGCCCATTGAACATCTCCTTTCATGGATAGTGAAGTAGGCACTCCAATATACCACTCGTTGAAATTCAGGTTATCGAAGTCCGTCTCATTCATTTCAATACTAAAAATAGATGGTAATGTTCTTCCTTACATATTTATTTGCTTGTCGAAGAGATTCAAATCCTTTGGAGAGTTGAAACATTTAGATAGTTGTTGCTTCTGCAAAAGAGATTGACGAGAAGGAACACTGATATAATCCATCAAGGCATTGTCAAATGGCTCACTTGCTTTGTTTTGTTTCTACATTTTGCATCCATGTCTAATGCATTTCAAATGTAATATCTAACAAAAATTCTCCTTCCATTATGCTTTATGGATGTCCATACCCTGATTCAAAGCTGCCATTCAGGCACAAGTCGAGAGGATGCTGGAAACGGTTGTGGAATTGGCTTTACAACAGTCGATTGCATTTGCTTAAAAGTTTCTAAAATATTTTCAACAAATCCATTTTACATTACATATCCCTATTTAGAAGCTTCCATTTTGACATGGATAGGGAGCACATTCTTGAGAATGCGGGTCTGTAATATTTGAAGATTTGTGTGTTTTGAGCAGAATGTGCCGTGCCTCCTTCAATTGGCTCTCTCTAAATAATGTTGTGAGATTGAGATGAGTAGTAGATGGCGTTCAATTTATTGTGAATGAGGTGTAAAATTGCTATTGACTATTTGACCATTGAAATGGATGATATTTAAGTAGAGTGCTTCACAACCTATGTCGGAAGACTTCATTAGAGGTTAATTAAAACTTTTGAACCTCATTACATTAGCCGATGACAAAAGCGTCTTATTTGTCTGCATTTGAGGTGGTGTTCACAACTAATAACTAACTTTTGAATTGTGACTTGTGCTTTTAACAAACACCCATTGGTTCTTTAGTTAGTTATGAAAATCATTTGTCTCTTTACTTGTATATTATTTGATGTTCGGCCCTTTAAGTGACTATTGAAACTTTACGGAGCTCATCAAATGATCATAACTTTTATTTCACCAATGTATGTTTATAGACTCCCCTTCTTCATGCATTGGTTTATTTGGTGATTATGCACAATTCAAACTCAAAACTTATAAAAAATGACACCATAATTATTATTCTTCAAATGTAGTTAATTGGACCTTTGTTGTGGTGGATGACAATTTCAAAACAATGGTTGTTTTCCATCTCTTTGGTTATAAAACCTATTCGAATTGTCGATGAACACTTGAACATTTCTTGAATTTGAAAGAAGTAGTGCATTGGATGTTTGAGTGCCATCAAAGATCATTTTGGCTCATCAAAGAGGTTTTAAAACCATGTGGAAACTCTGTGTTAGTGTATTTCGGTGTTTTGAAGAAATTTCATAACCATTGCAAAGTACTGATAACCAAAATGAAAAGCTTAAATTTTTTTAACGTTGATGACTTCGACCAATCAGTGCGAAATGTTGAGCAAATGTGAAAATTTCACATCTCTTGACTATAAATATATTTTGGCTTGAAACTTGGCCATATCATGTTTAATAACCCTATAAAGCTCCCTTTTAATTTGTTGTGCTCAAGACTCTATGAAACTCCATTTGTTTCTGTAAATGCCTGATAGAATTTTATAAAATTAAAATCTCCCAAATAGAAAGGTATTTTTGACTTGAAATATTGCAATATCATGTTTGATGAAGTCATAAATTCCTCTGTAAAGTTATTTCTTTTCAACTTGAATAGATCTCATGATTTAATCATTTCAGCTAGTCCAGGTCAATTTGTGCGAAAGACTTGTAACACAAACATTTTGTGACAACAATATGCATTTTAATGACTTTGATATGGTGAGTGATCTGACACTAAAGGGTGATTAAAAATGATATCAACTAAATCAACTAGCTCAAATGATTTGTCATGAAATAAGGTGTCGACATTTGGTGACATTTGTAGATTTCACAATTAGGGATTTTTTTAAAAATGTCAAGTTAAAAAATGTGGACAACACACCCTTAGGTACTTGATTGAAAAAATATGGGACACCCAAGGAGAAAAATATTTATGTTGCTTTGTTGGTTTTTAAAAAACATTTGACATGATTCATAGAGATAAACTTTGTTCATAGGCTTAATGAGAAAATCAAAGCTAAAATCATAACACGTGGAGAAATGCCATAATGCTTTGAAAGTGGCATTAGCATCAAATAGAGTTGCCTACTCTCCCCCACTGTGCTTGGCCTGTATATTCATAAATTAGAAGAGTGGATAAATAAGGTCAGTGGAGAAGTGTTTAAATTGTTAGATACTTCTTAAAGTTACTCTTATGTGCAGATGATTTCATCCTAATTACAAAAATAATTCATAATTTTAGAGAATACCTTAGGGATTTATAGCTCTTCTGCCAAGAGGTCGAGATGCAAGTGAATGCTAACAAAACCAAAGTCATGATCTTGTCATTGCAAATAAAAGAGAAACAAATTAACTTCCTTTTTCAAATAAATCCTACTAAAAATAGTGGAAGAATACAAGTACCTTGGGCTCAATGTTTACAATTGGCTCAGGTGGGAGACATGGAGAATAAAAAGAATACAAGGGGGTAGAGGGAGTTTTACTCATTACAAAATAGATGCAGGTATGTAGAATTATGGGACTGGAAAACAAACTAAATCCTTCTTGGCTTGATTGTCACACTAATAGCCCTTTACATGTGTGAAGTTTAGGGAAACACTAATATCAAAAATGGAGACAAATAGAAAGAATTCAAAAGCATTTAATCAAAAGTAGCCTCAAAGTCAAAACTTCAAATTTTTATGAGATTCTATTAGTTAGAACAATTAATTTTTTGTTGGAAGCATTAGTGATGGCTCAAAGTTAAGTTATCTACAAATGACTAAAAATCTGGAGAACCATTGTTGGCCCAAAATGGTGGAGGAAGAGCTAAACCAAAGGAAGAACACGTGGATGAAATAAGATGGAAAATGGATGAGTAAATGGGACATTAATTTGCAAAAGTGCTCAAACACTAATGAGGAAATAAAAAAGTATTCAAGAAAAAATTAGGATTGCCATGTGGACAAAGCAAATTGGTCAACAAAAATATCAGAGTTTAAATCCACATGGGACCATGACTATAATGCCAAAAGCTTTCACCCAAGGCATTAATCGACACAAGGCAAATGAATAATTTTTTGCATTGAAAGTGCAACATTTACATGTCACATTACACACTCATGCACACAAGGTGTCATGACAAAGCACAACAACACACACATTGACACCCATCACCAATGCATCAAGCATGATTGCACAAGCAGAAGACTTCACTCAATCATAGGTCAAGATCACCATGACACCACTATGAGAAGGTAGAGATTCCTCTATCTCAGATGATCAAGCCTAGGACCACAACATCCATCACTCGTCAAACTAAGGATGGGATGAGAGCATGACGTCATCCCAACCCTTGAGAGGCTCAAACATCAAGAACATATGTCTATAAGGTCATAGACACAATGATTAAGAATTTGGTATAGATGCGAAAGGTTGGGTACAAGAAGATCAATATCTCTTAAAATACCCAAAGGAATACCTGAACTAAGGTGCTAGGCACACAAAGTAGACCTCAAGGAATAATTATTCTTCAAGATTTTTTTCCAAAACAAGAGCGGGAAATGCTCATTGTCTAAAGGACTACAACACACTTCAGGACACCAATGCACTTTCTAGACATTGATACACCTAGAGGACTTCAGTGCACCTTGAGGACACTAGTGCACCTACATTGTAGTCCTCTAATTATTCTATAGTCCTACGCTTCTATCTTGGTCAAAGATACATTATAACTAACTTACCAGACCAACAATACATACTTTCCTATGGGTTTCTGACATTGAAATCAATTTTCTAAGGGAGTATAACATAGGGAACATATAACAAGTTTATACATATACAAGGATTTGGATTAACATGCAAATCTTAAGACTCATGCACTAAGAGGGCTAGTGAGAGAGGGGAAACCAATGGCACACATAACTCACTCTAGGCTAGTCGTCCTAACACAAGGTAGGAATCCCAACACCAAAATGTCATAACACACAAGCATCCCAACGCCACCTAAATTTATGGATAGGCCAAGTAGAGCATTCAAAAACCTCATCAAAGCTCTAAGCACACATACATTTATCCATCCACACACATGGGTACACACATGCGACAAGGATAATAAACAAGATAGAATTATGACCACCACAAAGGACACCATTTTTTAAGTCTATTACATCATTTCAAGTACATCATACATTTCATCTACATAGTTTACATGTTCATTCTACAAGAATACATGAAACTATTTTTAATCACGTTTCTATCACATTGCTAAACATGAGAAAAATGGTACGAAATGCCATGCACATTTGACACCAACGTCGAGATGTGCTAAGAGTAAAGATAGATCCCTCACCACTTATGTGGAAGGATTACATACAACTCATATGAGTCTCGAATAATAATTACAAATTTACAAACAAGGACTCTAACATCTGAAAATATATATTTCCAACAAACTATATATATATATATATATATATATATATATATAAAGATGAAAATCTATGACACTAAACAATGAAACTCCTTTTTGCACGCACTCTTGATCTTGTACAAGGTCTTTGCGAGTCCCCAGTGGTGGTTCAACACCACTGTCACATCCCCATGGAATCCATCTTACACATTGGACCTACATAAAAATAATGAAATCAAAGAAAAGGGAAATGAAAAGCTAGATGATGGTAAATTTACCAACCACTATTATGAAGGCATGGCATCCCTTCCAGACATCGATTATGACTAGAGGAAAGGATGTAGAGATAGAAGGAGTCGATAGGTAAGAGGAGATGACAAAAAAACAAGGAGAGTATGACATACCGCTCTTAATAATGCCAAAAGGTACCACTGTCTACATCTTGTGTACTCTCATCAATGCCTATAGCCACAATGACCTCAACATCAAGCCCATTCAAGTTTCTAGGCTCATAAAGTGTTGCATATGCAATGCCAATCTCATCACTTATAGTGCTATCATTGATGTTGTGGGAGTGGGTGCAATGCAAATTCAAGGGAGATATCATAAACTCAAGGATCTATTTTAGGAGAGGAAGATACACACTATCTCTAGGAATATTCTCTCACCCCACTCTAATCGATGCCTATCCTAAAGAAGGACACACGGTGGTGGAAAATCTTCTATAGGGTTAGCCTCATCTCTGGGATTGCAGGAGAGGAAAATACAAGCATATGTGTTTGAGTGCTACCTAGACTAGATTTTAGAGCTATCACTTAAATATTAGTGAGAATGGTATAAAGATTTGGAGGATAGTTGACTTAGCCATAGTGCAATCATGGATAAAACCAACACTTATGCAACTAGAAAGAAGTGATTCTAGTCAGACAAGAGAGGAGTGTAGTTCATTGGCTTAGGAGGAATGTAGTAGTAGCACCTTAGGAGATCATTGGTTGTTTGTTTTTCTTGACAACTCTATGACACTATGATGAAACTTCAAGTTGGAGATAGCATGCGTAGCTAGAACTAGGTGAATGAAAGAAATTGCAGGAAATCTAGAACCAACAAAGGTAGGTGGTCAATTCTTTATTGATGGAGAATATGTATTTTTGTTGGTTTGGCAGCAACTATAAACTTAGATTTTATAGTAAGAGTTTAAATCTATCTTAAATGTTTGTATATTGTTGTTATCGAGATAATAAGCATTACGTAAGTTTTTCTTACAATAGTTTTACCCATATAACTCTTTATTGAGTGGTTGTACTTAAAATATTAGTGAGAGGATTTATTACGATCATTGCACTCAAGTTGGTATAAATCCTATGAATTTCCAAATGAAATCAAGCAATGCACCAACAAGAGCTGACTATATGGTGTTTTAATCAAAAATGGATATTTATTTAGTAGGAGATGCTAGCTAATATATTCTATATGCCAATGCCATGTTAGTATGGTGCTACCTATGTTTATTATCAAATTCTTTCTCTAGCAAAAAACCTCAAGTAGAACACTATTACAATAATCGTGGCTTGAGCAATAAGATCTAATAATACACAAATTAGTTTAATGGTCCGCATAGGATAAGGTTCTCTACTTCTTAAAGTATTGGTTACTGTTTGATGTTTATAACTACAAAGTTAATTTATCTTTGCAATTATTGTAATAAAGTGAGAATGTGACATGGCTTAATAAGAGACCTTGCCAATTCCTACTAAAAACATTTTCCGTGCTTTAATATATCTTAATATTGATTTATCCATGAGTAGCACAATAATTGGAAAATACGCTATACTAGATAGTGATGCTCGAGTTAACTTGAGACCATGGGCATGCTACTATTACTAAAATATTATTAGTGCAATGCTTAATTATGGATAGTTGTTTTGGAGCTAAATAACCCGATTTCCTTTTTTTATGATAAATTATATGGAAATAATACATTGAGATATGGCCCAAGATTATGTAGCTCTCTTCTAGTGATGTTTATGAGGTCACTCAAAATAGAACAAGATGTTATGATATCACCTTACTTATAATCAACACTATGTATCAAGTACTTGATCACAAGGTGATGTCTTCTTGATCCATGGGGTAGGTGATAGATATAGGTATGGTGTAATCATAAAGATACAGAATGTTGCATGATATCCTGGATATATAGTTATTAAAGAATGATTGTCTTGGGTATGACTTGGGTATTGTTCATGTTTAGACCAAGTCTATAATTTTTATTGTAATTCTTTTGAATTTGAGATGATTGCCATATGGCCTTGTAGATGCATGTTGTGATTCTGATCGAGAAGGATGTCAGCGATACCATCGAATCATATTATGACAAGACATCACATGTAGCCACATTGAGGCTTGATTTTGTTGCTTTGTGAAGATATTATGTTTGCTAATGTCATGTGCTCTATTACAACTAGATTTATTATATATTGATTATGTTGTTATGCATATTTCTGTGTATGGATTTGATTATGGGAATATTAGAAGTGTTGTTATGAAATTGGGATGACCATGAAACCCTAAGAGTAGGAACCTATGTGTATAATTTGAGAGATTAAAGTGAGGAGAACTACATGTGACTTCAATCTCGTGTGGAAGTGGGTATGTAGGTAGTTCTTGGGCGAAGGATGCCCCTAGACTCAAGTCCATAGGGGAGGGGTTTAGGTAATTTCTCCAAGGTTTGGGGTGTTTCTAAACTTGATCAACCTTCTCTCTTTAGTGCATTTGCATCTGATGGTTGTGAACTTGCCTTCTAATTAATATGTCCTAACTATATAGGCTTGAGCCGATAAAAGGCACCCCATTATCATCAAGCTTATCTACTATGAGGTTTGTGGGGTTTAGATTCCACAATCAGCTCCAATATTGGATGAACTTTTATAGTCACTGTCATCATGGTCTGTCTCTAATGTTTATGTACAAGAGCGCCTTTAGACTTTTATAACTATAATTATTAAAGTTGTGAGTGTTGAACACTATAGCATTATGTATGGACTCAACAACAAGTATAGGAAGGTATATGCTAGCCTCAAAACCTTGGAGAGGTCTATTCTTCTAAGAAATAACCTGGAATGATGAACTTGGCCATGACAGGACTATGAATGAGTTATGAAAACCTCATAACTTTGCATTTTAATGATGAAGTTGAATTAAGCCATTATGATCTAATGGTATGAACAACTCTTAATATGTGTGGATGACCCGTCTTCTCTGAATATGTGCTTGGATTTGTGTTGAGTTAGGATGAAATTATTTATGATTGCCCATGTCAAATATGGGCAAGTATCAGTAAGTATTACCAAACATGGTATGGAGTTTAACTTTGTATCTATTTGTGTGGGTAATTGCATGTTAAGTTTTATGATTTGTAATATGTAAATTTTATGTATTTGGAAGTAGAATGTTGTATATTATTACTACTGGGGGTTTGAATTTATGTTTAATAAATATTGTATTTTCAAGTAATAATGAAATGATGTGAGTGGCCTTTGAGATTACTTTATGAATTGTTTTGTCATGTATAGGTGACCCAAATCCTATGGGTATAATGTGTTACTTGCATGTTGGTAATTTTGACCCCAAGACCTATAAGATCATGTGTATAGGTTATGGATCTTTTTGAGGTAACTGTAACTAGATTAACTAGTCTTTAAAGTGTAAACTCTTAGGGTAGTATGTTTTGATCAATATTCTTATACCTTTTAAATGTCAAAATGTTGAACCAAGATCAATACAAGAGCTACCTATATCAAAGGGTTAGCAGGATTTCACTAGTGCTATTCAGGTGATAGATGCCAGGAGCCACCCAAATTCATAGGGTTTAGATAGGCTTTCATTAGTGGCATGCAAGCGCAAATGTTGGTATTAGTCTAACTTTTGTCAGTGGTATGCAAGCAATGGATGCCAATATCCACCCATCTCGAGAATTTAATATTGACATTGGGGTATTAAAATGATTGTGTGTACTTCATGTGTTTTTTCTACTGAAGGTATGGTTCTCAAGGTTCCAGTTGTTAAATTAGTCCAAGTGATTAATAATACAGGCACTAGTCCTAGGTGAGGGAAGACCATAAGATACTATGATTATGTTTACCTAGTTATAAGAAGACTCGAATGATTAGTGGGCTATGGAAATCTTATTAGTGGCCTCATGTGTTGTATTATGTTATACTTACACCTTATCCAATGATGACAACAAGTAGTATGAGATGCTTTCTTGTCATCACAGTTGGAAATGAACCGAGAAAAGGATGGGACCCATGGTGTAGCATGAGATGCATTGACATTCCTTTTCTAGATATATATACTTAAGGGCTTATTTGTTAGTAAATTAGGTAAAGGGGAGGATTCTTGTAGTAAGGTTGCAACCATTTCCTTTTTCTAGTGGGTCACTATGTGTAGCTTTGATGTGTGTATGAGCCAATTACATTATGAAGGTGTGACTTATGCATGAGCTAGTCACATTATATGTGATGCATGTATGAGTTGTTAAAATTGTGTATATGTCATGTATGCTTGAGTCACTCATTATGTATGAGCATGTGATGTTTATATGAGATGGTCCCTATGTGGTTTTGTGTGTGCTTATATACTAATGTTGGAATTGGACTAACATTTGTTGAATGCATTACTATCCTACTAGTATATGGATAGATTTGGAAGAATAAGGGCAACTAATGTTTGTGATTTTAAATTGAGATCAAAGATCTCATATCAGAAGAGTGGTTGATGTGGTGTATGAACTACAGAGCCTTTAATTCCCAAGAGGCGATACGTAGGTAGGGCCATTACAAATGAACCCTCAAGTTTTAGGTATAGATCTAGGGATGACCCTGACATCAGGGGCTTACCATATTTAGTGTGAATATATGAGTTGTGGCACATAGTTGTTGTTGTGGCTATGGTTGGTAATGATTTGAAGTTGGCACTTCTAACTTGGATAGAATTTTCTTGGTTAAGTTATTACTTGATATGTAATGAGAAAAATAGTAGTAACCAGGTAAATAACTACCTAGCCCTGTGGAACCCTTAGGCCCACCCCTTTGAACTAGGAGGAAATTGATGGGTAGTCCAACAACACTCACACAAAATAAAGAGGTTGAACATACACAAATTAACCACATCTCATACTAGAGTTTCCAAGCAAAACATACATGAGGAATACACAATCAATATTGCATGATTCTTAAAACCAATATTATTACCTGTACTTTGTAACCACACTACTTCTTTGCAAGCATGTGTTACCACCACACCCTTTGCTTCAATTGTGGACAACACAAATTTTTGTTTCCTTTTACTCACCAACTAACTACTGTGTCAAATAGATTAAACACATAACCACTTGTTGATATCTGATTATCCAAATCTCTAGCCCAATAAAAATCAATAAACCCCTACATGTTCAACATCTTGCCCTCATCAGTAGTACATGAGAACATGAACAATAATCTAGTGTTCCTTTCAAATACCTAAATACTATCTTAATTTATGTCTGATGTTCCTTGATAGGATTTGACATAAACTTCCTTAGAACTCCCATTTCTTAGGCAATGTCTAGCCTTGTACAAACCATTTCATGCATAAAGATACCTACCACGCTTGGATATAGAACATTTGATGTGCCCTCCACAACCTCTGTAGACTTAGGACATTGTTCCAAATTCAAATTAGTTCCTACAAGTAAGGGGATGATTATATGATTATTGTCATGCATGTTGAACTACCCCAATATAGTCTCAAGGTATTTCCTCTAGCTTAACCACAACTTCTTAGTAGTCTCATCTCTATGGATTTACATACCAAGTATATATTTTCATTTCAAACCTTTTAGATAATTGACCCTTGAGTTTATCTAATCAATGCTCGATTATTTCAAATGATAATCATATCATAAACATATAAAACAATGATTAAAACTTTATGATCTACTTTCTTGTAGTACATGTAGTGATCAACTCGACTACTTACAAAAGCTATTTCTAATGCATATAAATCAAACATTTAATACCACATATGTAGTGATTGTTTCAACCCATACATAAACCTTTTTAGTTTACAAACAAGATTCTCTTTACCCCTTACCTTTAATTCTTCAAGCTAAGCCATGTAGATTTCTTCTTCTAAATCTCCATCCAAATGTTGTCTTGACATCCATTTGCTCCATTGTAAATTCAAAATCTAAAACTATAGACAACAACATCCTAATTGAATTCAACTTATCTATAGGAGAAAAAATCTCATTGGAGCCTATTCTCTCTACCTAGGAATACCCTTTTTCCATGAAGAATACCTTGTACCTCTATAATTTTCCATTTTCTCTAAAATTCTTCTTGAACACCCACTTGTAGCCAATGGGTTTCCTACCTTTAGTAAAATCAATCAAATCCCAAGTCTTATCTTGCTATGATGCCTCCATCTACTCTTTCATGGTATTTCTCCAAGACATGTTCTCTTTAGAAGAGAGACCTTCTCCTATAGATCTTGGTTCATTATTAGTACAAGTTAGAGAAAAATACATTAGACATCTGGTGGACTGCATGATTCAGGTAACTTCCATTGTCACATAGACCTTCTCATAGTTGTTACTAGTGAAGAACTTCCCTCCATATTTGAACCCTATTCTTCTTAAAAGTTTGTGCCAAATGTGCTTGCTTCCTCTCCATCCACACTATCATGTTCACTTGAATATTCATCACCAAATACATCTTGTTGCTCTATTTTGTGTTCAAGATGCATCCTACCGCTCTTCTTTTCATTTAACTATTTTTCCTCCTCCCTAGACAAAACACTATGTTCTTAAAACATAACATGGAAGGAAATTTACAGCCATAATAAACTATTTCAACATAACCCCAAGAGAGAAAAATATGTAAACAAATATTTAGAATACACATGCAAAAGAATAGACAAACATGCCATAAAAATGAAATAAGATGCACCCTAGGAAAACCCTCATGAAGGAAAAAACCTAGCCTCCAAAAGCATCTACGTTCAATGTATTATTCAGTAATGAAAACATTACAATACACGTACAAAGTCTCCATGAATACTTCTGAAACATCGAGCTCCCTAAATGCACTCCATGTGAACTAGAAAATAAGAATCATGTAATCACAAATCCCAATCCATGCTTCCTCTCCTCACATATCAACCTACAAGAGATGCTCAATACACACAATAGGCTCATAGGCCCTAGTGTTTGAATTGTACTATGATACCAGGTGTAACGAACACCTGTCCATTTTCTAAAACATACTAAAATTTTACCAATTAAAATACCATCTTTTTTTTTTCAAAATGAAAACATAATTTACTCATAATTACATTTAAGAGATTCAAATAGAATTAAACCATAAGTAAATATACCATAAATCATTTTTATAAATCACTTATAATAAGTGAATATATATTATCATTTGTAAAATAAATATTTCATGGTAGCATCTACATCATGATGCTATGTTAACAAATTTGCAAGTCTTCAATAATACATTTATCAAGTGATTATAAATAATGTCTTTGAGTAACCAAGTCTTCAACATTCTTCAACTGCAAGAGGGAGAACAACACCTGAGTGTTTTACCTCCAACCACAGACCAACAGTCACCTGCACACCTTCCATCAGGAAGTGACCCTATCCTTCACAAGGGTAATAGATAAAGGGAATCAACAAGTACATCATGCCATTCGAGAGCTAGTGTTGTGTCTAATCACAAACAATCTATCATACGACTCTAGAATCCCTCTAGCAAAGTATGACACAATCCGATTGATTTGTACTATGAATTGATAATGCAAGCAGTAATTTTACATTACTTTGGCCAAAGTTTTGATAATCAAGTACACATTTCAGAATGGATATGTGTGTTGTATGATCTCACACCTCTATCTCAAACTTGTTACAGGAATTATTAATTCACATACAAGCATACATAATAGTATAATATCCCAAATATAAGCATATTTGCATCATAAATTAGTTCTTCTATCTTAGGCTTGGCTAGATGATTTAGGAAGTCTATGCCAACTACAAACCATCCTAGTCAAGTATAAAATAGAACACTAACTAGAACAAATATATAAATGATACTGTTGTGAATTCCTTGCATTCTCAGCATTTAGTCAATTTTGACTGTCATATCAAAATCTTTGGACTCGTGTCCTTAATAATAAAAAAATGTAGGGAATTATCTCAAAGGTTTATATGCTCAATAATAATTCTACAATCTTAAATGCTATTGCAAATGGTGGTTCCCAGATATGGAGCATAAACAAGTTTGTACATATTATAAAACAAAAGATCGAAGCCTTTACAGACTTCAAAATTTTGCATACCTACAGGGGAGGAAATGAAGTGGTAGACACACTAGCAAATTGGGCGGTGAGGAACCCTGCAACAAAAGGAAGAGTGAATGTGGAGGATATTTGTGAGATAGAATGGGTAGAGGTTCCTGACAGCTATTAAGGGGCCCTTAATTTCTTCAGAGAGAAAAGTATTGGAGGTAATGCCTGTAATAGACTCTTGTTTGTGGTATGGAGTAGTGCGGGTTTGCTATTGCAGGTAGAAGGAATGGCGGAGACTGTATGAGGGTCGATAGGGGTTATTTCAGGTAAGGAGAGTGTTATGTCATAAAATGTCCCCTAGGACTTTTACCTCCTAAGTTTAGCTCCCTGGTCCCTTGTTTTGCATCTTGCATGTTCATTTAACTCCCGGAACAAAATGGCCTTAAACCCATATCAAATGGGGCTTGAGGGACATTGTGGCATTTGACCCTGCCCTAAAATAGGATCTAGGGGCTTGGGCACTCACGCCCTAGTCCTGCCCTATTTTAGGTAGGTCCTAAATTTGAATGTCGGTTATGTGACTGTTAGAAGGGTCCCATGCCAACATCTTAAGTTTGAATTACAAAATTAAAGTAGGAATGCATATATAAGCATGCTTAGGGATTCATTTGCAAACTAGAAGATGATTATGAACTTTTGGTGAACTTATGATTTTAGAGCATTCAAGATATCATTGTTGCAGAGTAGAATATTGTTGGTGTTTGTGATTGCAGATTTAGCTTCATCTTCTCATGTGTTGAAGTATTTTCATCTACATGCGAGCTACACCTTTGAGGCAATATCTATTTGTGTTGAATCAATCATTTATCAATTTCTCCTTATCAAATAATGGTGTTGGAAGGCTTGAATGCCATTCCTAGGTTTGACTAAGGCAAGCTCCTAAACACCACAACCCCAACCCCTCTCCTTGTGATTATAGGTTACAGGTATCAGATTTCATAGAGTGGAGTTGTAGAGGAAGGTCGCAAAAGATAAGGATTCTGGATCTGACGGAAAGAAGCATTTTGGTGCACTGTCAGGGCTAGGGCGCTAGTCATAAAGCCCTCTAAGGTTGCAGGTACAAAAATCTCTGTGACAGTGATATTCAACATCAGAAGAAGTCCTGATATCCTAAAGAATATCCTGCCTTGGGCTAGGGCACTAGTCATAGTGTCCTCCGCATCTGCACAACCAGAAACAAACAGAACAATGATTATTAGTGCCAGAAGGAGTTTGAAACCCCTGAAGAAAATACTGCATTGGGCTAGGGCACTAGTCACGAAGCCCCTGACTATTCTGCATCCCTAACTTTGAAAAATGGTCAGTAACTAATTTCTGTATACTATCTTGGTCTGCGAGCATTTGTCATATTTTATTCATTTGCTTACGATTTTACATAATTAGGGGTTTGAGCATACTTGAGCATTAAATTAATACATTAATTGACAAATTCTAAATTTCTACATCATTACAAGTGACCATCAACCTGTAGGTATCCTCTTGAAAAGTTGTGATTCAACTCGGTTGAATGTCCTTGAATGTTTGTAGTGAAAGGAGGATCTAGCTATTTACCCTCTTCCCTCTTTTCCTATAAAACATTTTGGTGAACTCATGTTTTTTATTGAATTTTTCACCTTTCTGAGTGTTGCACTTCAGATTTACATTCATTCATTTAATTTTCATCTTATTGCATTTGCAAATCTACAAAAAAATTGAAAAATTTGAAAATTTTGAAAAAATTGGCATTTAGGCTTGCATTTTGACATAATTTCATTAAATTTCATTAAATTTCTGATATTTTCATTAGATCTAATATAAATTACAGCAGTACATAATTAATTAACCATTTTGTATTGCATTTCATGCTTAAATTGTTTGATTTTGCTTGAAATTGTGCATTTTTCATATAACCTAGTTTCTCCAAAAGATAGGATTTGTGGTTAAAATCTTGTTTCAAATTTTACTACTCCTTTTAAACACTCTTTTATAACTAATTTATGATTTTAGTGTTTCATCATAGTGTGTTTTTGCATTTACACTTCAAATTTTGCATTTTCACATAGTCAATTTCAATAAAAACTAGCATATTCACTCATCTTTCCTTGAAATTGCACTTGCATTGAGCATTGTAGAACTTGTAACATCATTTTCAGATATGATATGAGCTGTTTCACATCATAAATCTGAATATAATTCATTCATAAACCATTTTGTATAATTTCATACCTTAATTTCACAATTAGGGTTTAAAATCCTTGCATTTTCACTAGATTTGGATTAATTTTCATCTAGATTTGCATTATAGGTGCATTGTGAAAGATATTTCTGCATTAGTGGATTGATAATAAGCATTTAATTTGCTTCCCCTCATTCATTTCTACACAACACTGCTTCGTTTAGGCATTTGCATTGAAAAAAGTGAAAAATCAAGCATTTTTACCTTCCTTCTAGGGTTTGTTCTATTAGTTTGTGCATTGAGTGTTGTATGCTTTTGCATGAGTCTTATAACCTCCTTCCCTACTAGAAATATCCTATTAAGGATAAGTATTAGACTAATGGGTTCTAGTGCCCTTGAAATTAACAGTGTTCCTACATCTGAAAATCCATTGAACACCTTCTTTACAAAAGGAGAAACACAAAATTTACAACATAACATACCTCTTACAACTACAATGGAAGAACAAATATTTCATGATGTTTAGGACCCTATTGAGGTGATAATAGATGTAACTAATGAGCAAATAAACAAACTTGATAAGGAACTAGTCGATTATCAAGCATTTATGGAAAATGAAAGGATAGCGGAAGAAGCTATACCCGCGATTCATAACATAAGAGAATTGTTAAAAGAATGACAAGATGGTGTTAATGCACTTTGAGGCTTAATGCATATACTGCATCATAATTTTATTCCAGTGACTAAATGTGTGAATATTATTAATAACATCTCATCACCATCTCATACACAAGTATCGACACCTATACCAACTACTGGAATGTCTACATTTACATCAACAATTCTAACTACTAATGCAAATGCTTGTAGTAATGCTACCACTGGTATTGGAGTATCTAATGGCAACAATTCACAAAATTACAAAGCTGTGGGATTCAACTATCAAAACTTAGCACTTAAGGTGACCTCTTTTATGGATAATCACTCTCAATCACCTCTTACATACAATTATTCGCAACCACCTTCCACCTACACTTACTCTCAACTACGTTTTGTTACCACTCATAATCAATCTCCTCAAAATTTCATGACCACATCTTCAAATTCTCAAACCACATCTCCTAATGATGCCCTCTTAAACCAACTCTTGCAAGGCATGACTTCTTTACAACAAAAGGTGACGAGCTTGACAATTATTCACAACCTAATATACTGACTTATCATGCTCGTAATCCTCTATCTTATGCAATCTTGAGAATTCCTATGCCTGAGAAGTTTGAAACTCCTTACTTTGAAAAATATGGTGGAAAAGGTTATCCTAATACTCATGTGGTAGCATTCATGACTATGTGCAGTGATTTCTACTTTGAAGAGGACTTGTTAGCAAAGATTGTCCCACGATCTCTCAAAGATACTGCTTTAGAATGTTTTTTCTCTTTACCTCTGAATTCAATACATTCTTTCTCTTAGCTAGTTGATCAATTCTTACAACATTTTCAAGCAAACATTGGACCTCAAGTCTCGTTAATTGATTTAGTTCATTGCAAACAAGGTCTGAAAGAGAAGTTAACTGAGTTTATTAATCGGTATCAAGCTCTTTATGCACAAATTCAATACCAGATGAAGGATGAAGATGTTCAAAATGTATTTATTACAAATCTATAACTTAACATCTGTGATAAGATCCTCTTGATGAAGTATAACTTTGTTCAACATTTATGTACCGCCCTTCGTGATTACCAACTTTCATCTAGTCAGTATGAAGACCAAAACTCATCGGCTCAATTTGGTCAATCCATGGGTGGGCCTTCATAAAACAACTTTAAGAGGAATAATAAGAGTTTCATCAAGGTTAATGGATAGAATTCAAACAATTTTCATAAGTGTCTACTATCACTAATCTGAAGAGGGCATCGTTTCAAAAATGAAAAAAATAAAGACAATTCACTTTGATATCTGACTCCTTACATTCTATCATGAATCAAGTAGTAAGTAATAAACTCTTGAAGCTTCCTCCAATTAAACCGTTGGATCCTAGTAGAATGCAAGGACCTACTTTGATGCAAATGCTTTTTGTCATTTTCATCGACAACAAGGACATGATACTGAACAATGCATGTGTCTTAAACATGAAATACAAGAGCTTATCAACTCGAATGTTATACAGGTATCTGGTGTGAATGATAATGGAAATAAGTCTGTTGCTCCTTCGAATCAGAATTTATAGATTTTTACTAATCCCTTTCCTAAGCACAGTGACAACAACATGGTAGAACAAAATACAATAGAGAAAGAGGATGACTATCTTGAGTATGATGAAATAATTGGTATGATAGAGGTGGATAAGGAAAATTTTGATAACTCACCTCGACCATGAAGAAATGGTATATATGTTGAGGTTCCTCCTCCTTCATCCTTACAAGGATTGGGAGGTATTCGTCGAGAACAAAACACTTCATAAAAAAAATTAGATTTTAACAAGATTCCTCCTCTAACACAAAAAGACCAATAGAAAAGATGACAACACTTTTGAAGATATAAGCAATAGGACACGAAGAAATAGACAAGCAAGAGAAAGAAGGAGAAAAAGATAAGCTTTTGCCCAACGAAAGGCACTTCAACAAGAAAACATTCCATCTAACATTGAGTCAAACCAAGAAGAGCTTAAGAATGAACAATTTAAAGACAAAAACAAAAGTTGGCTACGGTACCTTATGTACCTCTTTCCTCTAAGATTTGAGATTGGGAAGATGACAATTTGCTTGACGACAACCACTAGTTTGGTTGTGTTTTTAGTTAAGTATTTCTAACCCTTTCCCTCTGTGTTGTGTTTCCCCCGTGATGTGTTATGTGTTGTTTAGGCCTCCTTGGATGACCCTTGATACTCTTGTAAGGTCAAGGATACTGGGAGACCACTTCTATTGTGACCCTTCTTCTATTTGTATCATCATTCTTCTATATTGCTTCTCCTTTATTTTTATTGTTGTGTGTCATGCCTTAGGGGCATAACATTGTGGTTGGTGACCTGGAGCACCTTCCTACATGACGACCCTAAGGCACTTGTTCTCCTCTCTTGATTTATTGTTTACCTTCTTATAGTGGTTCTATCTAGCTGGCGGATGACAAAAAATAAATAATACTGATACGGACCATGTGTCCCTTCAGCGAGTAAGAAAAAATGGACCTAGTACATGCATGATGATGGGGTTGATATATATTATCTGACGCTTGTCTATTAGAGTCACTCCGTGTGATATTTTGATGATGTATTATCTTTGCTAACAAACCATAACAATATAGCTGCTCCATGCACTTTGTTTATCTTGGGTCTCTCCTTGGTTACACTTGGTTCTGAGGTCTCTACAGTATAGCCCCACGGTTATACTCAGTTTCCAAATCTGTAGTATGACCTTGGATCTTGATGTGATTACTTTCATGCATTATTCTTTATCATGTAATGTGGTTATTATCTTAGAGAAAGATTTCTAACATCTCTTCTTGCAAGAAATTGTGTGTTTGTGGGAACATTCAGCAATCGTAAAGTGCATGTCACCTTTAGGGGCATGGGCTTTGCGAGAGGTCTTATTCCCTTGTGTGTTTTCTCTCTACCTTAATGTGCTTGATATCAGTACACGATATCAACCACCTTAAGGTGGGGGCATATAAGGTAAGTTGTTTGATGATTTTGGTACTAACGAAGTGTGTTTGTAAGCCCTATACCAAGGCATGATGTTGTATCTCCGCACGAGTGCACACCTTTATTTTATATTGCAATCAGAAATCTCTCTATAGAGGCAGGATATCGTATCTCTTGAGCTAGTACATATCCTTTTATTTAAATCCCTCTATAGAGGCGGGGATGGTGTATCTCTTGAGCTAGTGCACATCCTTTTTGTTTTAAAAGTCCTCCGAGTAGGTGGGGTTGGTGTATCCTCCCTTAAGTGAAGGGAAAATAAGGTTCATCCCAGAATGAGCATATGAGATCAGTAAGTGTCTACAATAACAATCATTCTCTCTGATTGTCTCAAAACACATACTACTATGCCATAAAGTGGAATCAAACATAGTTCATTTCCCACATTAACCCTTAGAGGAAAGTGATTGCAATTTAAACTAGTTTCAACAACATACATTAAACAGATTTAATAAATAGAATCACTAAACATGAAAGATAGAGCAGAAGACAAGAACACAAAGACTTATGTGGGTAAAACCCTTTCGGGTAAAAAACCCCATACTCCAAAACATAGAGCCATTGTATTATTCATCAACAAGTGTACAATTTACAATACAATATCAGGCTCATAGCCTTTATTGGAGATTTACATCTTGTTCCATCTCTTGAGAAAATTTGGCAGCATTTCCTTACATCCAGTCACACCTCTCTAGGTTACAATGCACTATCACATTAATATAGACTTCACAAACGTTTTAGGAAGCCTATCGCTTCAACTTCCACACTAGACAAACTGTCACAAATAGTTTAACCATCTTTACCCACCGTTTCTAGTCTTTAACGCCATACTGTAGGACCTTGTTGACTAGATGTGGGACTGTAGTTTACTTCACTAACCATCGCTATACTGCACAGCCTTTCCATTGTTCTTCATGGGACCGCGGGACGTATACTACAACACTACAGGCAACATGTTAGATCATCACAGGGTGGCAGTAACACTGCATTACCGCAAGCTTATACTCAGACCATTGTGGGACCGTGATATGTATACCACATTGCCGCAAGCAATCTTATGGACTGTCGCGGGGTGGCAGTAACATCGCACACTCGCAAGCCTCTCCAGTCACCATCGCGGGATGGAAGTAGCACCACACTACCATAGGTCAACTTCCAGACTCCTGCGGGATGGCGATAAACACTGCCAACCTCCACCTCTCTTATCTGCACCTTGTGGGACTATGGTAAAGGCTGAATGTAACACTTTCAGGAAATTAGTGTTTTGATGGCGACTGAACTAGTATTGTACCAGTGAGTTTGAGACATAAATTCTCAAAATTCTCCCACTTGATGAAGAACTCACTAAGCCCCTTCTAGTGCTTGAAGTCACTAAATCACATCATCACAGCCATACATGCAATCTCAAGAATCTTAAACAATACTTTCGTGCTCCAACCAAGACACCTGCAACAACATCCAAGATGTCCACCATCTCAGGCAACAGTTCCAACCATCCACTAAAGGAAAAGGAATGACCCAAGGCATATATACACCAGTCTAAACAACACAAGCCTCAGATCCACTTGATAGTAAAGGCTATAGAATACTTCCACCACTCCACTGTGCTCACAAGCTATATAAAAGAATCAACAACATCAACTTCAAAGCTTCAACCTGAGCACAACCATGAATACATCCTCTAGAAAACAAGATAGAACATCAACTAGAACAACAACCAGGAAACTGACTGCTCTCATCCTACTGATTAACCCACATGCGACTGAAAATAACATGCACAACAAGTGCTAATCCATCCAATCACCCATACCTCCAAGGTATAAAAAACATAGAAAATTCATGCCATAAATATATATACACCCATAAATTTAAATCATAAACTCCATGTGCAAACTTGTCAAAGAATAACATACACATCCAAGAGCTCCTACTACATGGGTAATGCAAATCTAAAAAATATCAAGGCATACCAAGTCTACGAATAGCGTCATATAGAAAGTGTAAACAACATGTAGTACTAAGGAACCATCCACAATGATATGCAAAAACTATAAATTAGTAACTTGTAAGAACAACTCTCACCACAAGTCTCCATAGCTCTCCTAAGTTCTCCACACTCAATAAAGGAACGAGATAAAGGAACCTCCATGTCATCACCCAAGAACATAAGTGAAAACACATGACCACAAGCTAGTGATCACAATAGCTCCAACCAAACCTCAAACCACTGTAATGTGAAACCAACTATCCAGGAAGATAACTGAGACAAAGAGAGAAACTCTGCACATCATATACCTGTAGAAAATCCTCCTACATACACCTCTAAGTGCCAGTTGTGTCAAGTATGATCTCCTCCATAAAACCCCAAAGAGAACAACATAACAACACCCAAAATCATTCAATCTTAAGAGATCAAACATAACATATATATCATGTAACTACATGGATGCAATCTTCTCAAAGAAGATCAAACTACTCCATTTCCCATTTTAGGAAATCAACCCATAAACCATCTCCTAACAGTCCTCATCAATGAATGATATCTCAAACTCAAATGCACAAGGAGATAACCATTCCAAACATCCCTCGAATGAATTCTCTATAACTAACTACATAGCTCAAGATCCATATCTTTGAAAGATAAAGCATATAGACTCATGCTAAACCATCCTCAAATGAGTCTCCATAATCAA
The DNA here is from genome assembly GCA_027924645.1 of Cunninghamia lanceolata. Classification (NCBI taxonomy): domain Eukaryota; kingdom Viridiplantae; phylum Streptophyta; class Pinopsida; order Cupressales; family Cupressaceae; genus Cunninghamia; species Cunninghamia lanceolata. Next base: position 10,371,742 of record BSBN01000209.1, read on the forward strand.
TCACCATGAACCAACTCAATCCCGTGAGAACCAAAGCATGAAACATGACACATCTGAAAGAAATAATAAGCAAATACCTCTCAAATAATAAACTGTCATATAGACCATGAGTGGGGAATGAGAATGCTCCTCCAAGATATGATGCCATCATGACTCCTCCAAAAGTAATCTCCTCATAGGTCTCTATTAACTCACGTCCAACCAAGGTGTAGGCTCTTCAGACTTTCTGTTGAAATCTCATAAAGAGTAACCATCTCAACAACACTTCTCTCATCTTAAGAGAAACACAGACTCACCTCATTTTCCATGTATCCATGAGCACCTACAAACAATCATCTCATGCTAAACTCCAAATACATGACTGCACCATCATGAAGTTCTCAAGCATATGACCAATGCACCCAAAACACAGAGAATCACTAGAACACCGTTTAAGCTGCAGTCATCTAAATCAGGGACTTGTCTTGACATCATGATCTTACCATCCCCCTTAGGAGATTCCATGCTCCAAGTGAACATAGCATGGTCTCAAGAGTAATGTATCATGCCAAAATTCTAATGCATAAACAAGAGTATACCATGACATAAAACAAATAAACTCTAAACCAACATCACCTGTCAAGCATCACTGACACCTCTACCAAAGACTCCATGAGTCCTCCAAGGATCCAAGATGTTACACATCTTCAATATCTTGAAGATGACCCATCTCCTAATAGTGTCCATGCAAATGTGGAAGAACCCTTCTGTAGCAACAGGATCTAAGAGCTCCTCCTAGTAACATCTGCAACACTAAAGAAGATCATCCATCACCAAGCGATGAATTCACAGTCATTGCTAAAGCTCCCACTGAATCGTGACAGCCAAGCTCTCCAACCATCATGACCAAACATCTCCTAATCTAAAAATCCTCTAGGTCCACACATGAACATGTCCATCTGATAGTAATACCAAGTGGCACCAAGATCTCCAAAACCAAGGAAATACACCATCACTGTCAAAAGCTTACACAAAATTGTGTATCCAAGCTATTCATGACATCTTGATACACATGCTATAGGTCCCCTTAACCAACTAACCAGGTACTCTACACCATCCATTCTCTCATCCCAAAGCAACCACACCAATGCACAAGTGACCTCAGACAAGGCCAGCTAACAAGTCTGCATAAACACTGAATCAATCTTATGGATATAGATAGTCCACTTTTGAGTTATCCCATTGTAATCAATAGGCTGTACACGCCTACAAAACTGCATAACTCATAGATCCAATACACTGAAACATGCAAACCCATCATTGCACTAATAATTAGAAAACTAAGATTCAAAAGAGAATTACCATGTAGACAACTGTTGATAACAAGGAATATTGAGAGGGGGGGGGGTGAATCAGTATTCCACAAAACCACTTCTTAATAAGTTTATTAATCCAAATTCCAAAGTTAATAATATGAAAGCAGACTAAGCATAGAAACAACAACCATAAAGACATAACACATGAACACCAAGATTTTTACGTGGAAAACCCCCAAAAGGGAAAAACCACGGTGAGTGTTATCTCACAATATATTATTATAGCACAATACGGAGTTACAAGAGGCTCACTGCCTTAGGGCTCATTGCTCGGAGCTCATTGTTCAAGGGAAAAGGCTCACTGCCAATTTAGAAGAAGAAAGAAGAAGGATGGCTCACTGCCAAAGATGAACTGCTATGATTGCATCTACATATGCATAGTTACAGTTCCAATTAAGCTTATAAATACTGACTCAGAACTCTTCATATCAGTCGGCCCTTGTTTCTCTGCTCTGCTCTTACATATGATCAAGATCTCCCTTCATTTGCTGCGGCCACTCTATCTTCACATATTTCACATCCACATCCATCACATCTCACAACACATCCATAAACACCGAAATCCATCTCTATTTATATCCACAACTAAATCTTTCTCATGATCAGGATGGCAAGCAAACTGTGAAACATGTATACCAAGTGTTATATCTTGTCGGCTTGTTCTTGTGTTAAATCTTCAATGTGGATCCAAACCATCATGTACATGTCTTCATATGTGTCGGCTCTAATCATACAACCACTCATATTTATCATCCAACTCATATTTCTTCTCTGTATAAGGATTTAACCAGCATGTCAGCTTGTTCCTTAATAACATATATGATAGGTTCCTCTGTCACAGCACAACTCATGCGGCAGGCCAGATGCAACTTCATGAATCATATTCAACAATCATTATTGATCTCTTGACATGTCTTCAACTCTGCAGAACAAGATAAATTTGTATGCCAAAATGCGGACCTTAGAACTGTTGCCCTATCACACTGTAATATTGTCATATTGGATGCCCGTATTGAAGAGCCTATAGAGTAAGATCTGTTGCACTTCTAGAGCTACAAACTTGGATTTTGATAGTCATGACCTATCTCTATCTTACTTTAGAACCACAGAACATAGTATGCTATTGTGGAGGAATGCAGACCATTTTACTTTGTATGGTTCACTGTCTCTGTCTTAACACTATCCACCTGGACTTAGAATTTTCATTAGATGACTTCCGGAGGAAGTCAGATCTTGATCATTGGAATATAATAGCAATAGGTAGCTATAAACATCATACCTGAACCACATCTACAAGTATAGTCCGAAGAGCATGGCGAAAATCCCCTCCTATTCTTTAGGATTTATATGGAGTGCTTGTTCACAAGTGTATTCCAAAGCGCATGGTGAAATGCCCCTACCGCACTCTGAGATTTGTATTGTATTCCATGTATATGCATTCATTTATATATATGAGAAAATGAAAAATAAATAATCACTGCATTTACTGTATTCTTCATGTTTTGTGTGTCTTCAATACTGTATTCATTATGTTTTGCGTGACTATTACTATCTTCTCTATGTTTTGTGTGCCTATCACTGTCTTCACTATGTTTGGCATGTCTGTGGCATGTTTTCTCTAATGTGTACCTAAGACTGGGGGCTAGAAATGATTCCTCAATCTTTGTGTATGCACTAGCTTTAAGTGCTTGGCGTGTTTGCTGTGTTTTGACTGTACTTTAATGCATGTATGGGCCATGCATTCATACATACATTAAAGTGGGGGCTAAAAGTTACCTCCTAAGTTTAGCTCTCGAGTCCCTTGTTTTGCATCTTGCATGTTCATTTTAACTCCTGGAACAAAATGGCCTGAAACCCATGTCAAATGGGGCTTGAGGAACATTGTGGAATTTGACCTTGCCCTAAAATAGGACCTAGGAGCTTGGGCGCTTGTGCCCTAGTCCTGCCCTATTTTAGGCAGGTCCTAAATTTAAATGTCAGTTATGTGACCATTAGAAGGGTCCCATACTGACATCTTAAGTTTGAATTACGAAATTAAAGTGAGAATGCATATATAAGCATGTTTAGGCATTCATTTGAAAACTAGAAGATGATTATGAACTTTTGGCAAACTTATGATTTTAGAGCATTCAAGATATTCATTGTTGCATAGCAGAATATTGTTGTTGTTTGTGATTGCAGATTTAGCTTCATCTTCTCATGTGTTGAAGGATTTTCATCTACATGTGAGCTACACCTCCAAGGTGATATCTATTTGTGTTGAATCAATCATTTATCAATTTAATTTTTCCTCTATCCTGTAGGGATACACAATCTTTATCAAACAACGGTGTTGGAAGGTTTGAATGCCATTCCGGGGCTTGATTGAGGCAAGCTCCTAAACACCACAACCCCCAACCCCTCTCCTTGTGATTATAGGTTACAGGTATCAGATTTCTCAGAGTGGAGTTATAGAGGAAGGTTACAAAAGATAAGGATTTTGGATCTGAAGGAAAGAATCAGTTTGGTGCACTGTCAGGGTTAGGGCGCTAGTCAAAAATCCCTTCGAGGTTGCAGGTATAAAAATCTCCATAATAGTGATATTCAACATCAGAAGAAGTCCCAACATCTACAAGTCTTCAATTGCAGAGGCATACTTGAACCACATCTTTGGACTATACTTTGTGCCTTGTTGCCAACTCAAGATTGTCTGTCAGAGTTGTGTCTCTTTGCCATGCTAATGGATTCTCTTTGCCTTTTTGCCATCAATGACAACACATAGATTATCTCTAGAGCAGTGCCTCTTGCCAACAGACTGTTGTGTGGTTACACAACATGCCCCATTTTGACTTGACTAAACAGGGACCCAACTTTTTTTACTGCTTTGGCTTGTTATTTTTCTGCTTTGGGCGGTCTGGTAAAATAAAGTCATGTATGTAACCCTGCAGAGGGTGGATAGGTCACCATGATGAGGTCAATTGCCAAAGTTAGTATTTCACATTATTAACCTCATGGTTGGAAAGTGCATGAAATTCCATACAGGTTTGCCTTTTGGATCACCCCGAAATTCCCTAAGGGGAGAAAGTTATGTTAAGTCAAAGTTTTGGTCAAACTTGATATTCTGAGGAGGGGGGTCATATTTCAAACATCAGTCACATTTTATAAGATCACCCCGATATAAGTTTATCACTCGATAATCACTTGGTCCACGAAGTTCGGATGTCAATTTTACGTAGTAGCTGTTATCTACCCGTCAAACGACTTCATATATTTTGCGGGGGTCATATTTTTAATATCCGTCATCTTACGAATATCACCCTCTTCACAAAATATCACCCTATGCCAATGTGACGATGACGTCATCCAAACCCAATGAATGAAGGAAATCACCCTGGTGATGATGTCATCATTCTATTTTACCTTGCGCAGGTACGTTTTCGATGCCCACCATATTCAATAACATGACGGTGACGTCATTACAACATAACGCTTAAACAAGGTTGGCGACACGGCGACGTCACCCCGATCTTTTTCCCAAGGGGGTCATTTTATTTGTGGGGTCATATTTTAAACATCCCCTGATTTTAAATTCATGACTCGATTTACATGTAGTCAATGTTGACTACATCACCCAATTCTTTTGCACTAATTTTGCCGCTCAAAGGCGGAGGGTCATTTTATCCAGGGGGTCATATTTTGAACATCACCTGATCTTTTGAAGATCGCCCCCTCCCCCTGTTTCCTAACATTAAATGGACATAAATGCAGTAGACGGATTCCCGCTGACTGCGAATACAATTCAAACACTTGGCATCATCCATGGATTCTCTGCAGAGGATCAACGAATTTAAACCATCCTGACTCAATTTTACCCTAATTCACCCTACAGATGCGTTTAAATGTAGTTTTCCAGGGTTATTTTCATTTACCTTGCAAAAAAATAAGAAATTACAGAGCAGAGAAGTCAAACCCTCATACAAGCTACCTATGAACGGACTAGATCTTCAAGCATAACAGAATGGGTGCTCATCAACATTTACGACCCTTTTCCGTAATCACCCATCTATCCCAGGAGGAAATCATTATCAGGTAAGTAATTGAAAACCCTCCTGTTGTCATTTTCTGCATGTCCAGGTAGTATGTTCTTTCTTATGGTTTGAATCTGTAAATGTGCATATCATGATGAACTAAAAGATGACAGATATAGTATGCATGATGTCGTAGAAGTATATAATGTTGTATGAATGCATATAGATATTGTAAAGTAAGAGAGATCATGTTTATTGCAGGAGTCCATGGCCAACCTTAGATGGAATAGGTCTGATTCAGAATTTCTTAAGCCCATATTTGTTCAGCCTGAAGGGGTACAATTTAAGTATGGCATCATTGGTGACACTCACCAGGGAGATACAGATCTAGTAGTATGGTCAACAAGAATAGATCATGACAAGGAAAATACCCTTTTGAATGCAGTATATGTTTCAAGAATGTGGCATGCAGCCAGATTTTCGTATGCCATGGAAACCCCAGAGCTTGTAATAGAGTGTGCCAGGAACTATAACCCTCAGACTAGGCAGGTGGAGAAGCACGGAAGAGTATATGTTGACTTTTCAGTCAAGGGCATCACCTCTACTTTCAATCTGCCAGTTGGAAAGAGGGTGGTCAGTGTGGATTTACAAAAGTTAGACACAAAATACAACAACAATAAAAAGAATGCAAGGAAGAGGATGTATCATTGGAGGTCAAAGAGAAGCACCTACACTACCTCAGCTAAATTGCCCGTACACTTATACAAATTTAATTTTGATGATGAGTACTAGTACATCATTGCCCTGCTAAGCAGGATGACAGGTAAGCTTCATGCAGGACATTTTGAGAATTGGATGTTTGGAATCATCCATATGGTCCTATACACAGATAATAAGCCATTATGGGCCAAGGTCATCATCGATGCACTAGATGAAGGCATGAGGAACCTGGTGGGTCAGGCATGCATGTTTCACATGACCTCATATGTCATGTACTCATGTGCTTACAAAGGAACATTTGATGCTTTGACTACAGTGGGTAAGACTGGCGGTGATGTAGATGATGCCCACATATGGGATCACTATCCTCAACTACAGAGAAAGAACTATCTCTTGGATTACAAATTAGTGAATGATGCATTCTCTATGCATCTAGTCAGAACCATGGAGGAGGACAGAACCAAGAGACTGAGCATGGAGGCTCAGGAAGTTGTTTATAGACATGGGGCCTGGTTCATCCAGTATGTCACCTTCTCATATATAAGAATAGAGGGATTTGAAGGACAACCCCTTATGCTACCAAGGTACCCTATTGATGGGGTGGTCCTGATGGAGTTTCTTAGACAAGTGTCCACCATAGTGGAGGCATACAAAGCATAAAAGAAGATACCTCTTGTACTATTCCCAATGTCTATGGGCCGGTATATGTGCTCAGACTTAGAGAGCATAAAGCATGTCATAGGAGGTCTGAAACTGATGTATCTGTAGCCATTTCCCTTGGCTAGATCTTATGACCCCTATGGCAGGATGCACAAAATAATAGGAAAACCCATTCATCAGAAGCATCTGGAGGATTTCTGGACTGATTGTGAGGATGAAGCTGAGGTGAGAAGAAGAAAATACCAGAGGTGCACCTTAAACTAGATAAAGATATTTGACTGCATCCCAGTTCCAGGGCAGTTGAGAAAAGATGATGGAAAGACTATGTCAAATGAATATGAAGATAAAAAGGTGTACAATGACACCATATCAGCCCCCGATCTAACACAGCTAGAGGACATATCCTTGGATTAGTTTACAGGTGGGGTGCTGCAGTTAACCCAAGCTTGGGTAGATGAACAAATAAATAGATTGAAGAAAAAGGGTGTGGCCCTTATTGTTGATGCCAAAAAGAAAAGGCAAGAACTAGTTGATGAGGAATATGATGACTTCCTCAATGAGAAGAGAAAGTCCAATGGGGAGAGGTTACCCACCCAGAAATAGAGGAAGGGTCCCCCTAGAGGTAAGATAACTGAAGATGAGCCTAAAGGGATGATAATTGAAAGAATTGCCATACCAGCTGCAGGTGCATCAACATCAGGACAAGCATCCGCATCATCTGCACCGCCTCTGATGGACAAACCAAAGACAAAGAGGATCCTGAGGCCAGCTGTAGAAACTGCAAAAGTACAGGATCAAGGCCAAACCTCACATCATGAGGTAGAAGAAGATATCCCATTTGAAGAAGAGCCGGTAAATAAAGAGCCTGTAGGTGATGACCCAATGATGGTCAGTAGGAAGAGGAAGGCGGCGCCACTAATGTCACCACCCAAGAAGCAAAGGACATCCATGCGGGGTGATATCAGGGCTGATCCTATAGTATTAAGAGGAGCTGGTGGCGAAGCATTTAAGAAGGAAATGCAACATGATGTCCCGCTTCCCACCATCATCAAGTTTAAGACTAAGAGGGCAGAGGAACAAGAAAAAGAGACTTCCATAGCAGGTCAGGGTGGTCCTTTCTCTTTAGAGGACACCGTGGACCTATCAGATGATGAAGTAGTGCAGAATGTTGCCTCTCAAAGAATGGAAACCCTCACCTCCAATACCCGCATGACTCCACATGGGACCCCATTAGTACAAATGGCAGTATTGGAGGAGCTAAACAAACAGAGGGAGTGAAAGAAAGTAGCCCAGAAAGGGTAGCCCAACAAATTGGGCTTGGCAAGTTGGTCGATTAGGTGACTAGCCCTGCAGTTATAGATTTAACATACAGGGAGGATGTGAGCTCCAAAGACAAAGCAGGTGCACCTGATGTGACAAAGAAAGTTGAAGTAGCCAAGTAGGCAGGAGAAGAGAGAAATGCTCCAGATATGGGCCAGCAACAACATGAGATACCCGTTGAGCCAAAGATAGTAGAAGTCCAACAGAAAGGCAGGGGTGATAAAGATACAACAGGTGATGATTCTGCCTAGGCTCAGAAAGAAGCCATAGGAGAAAAAGATAAATCAGGTCATGAGGACCTTAAGACACAAGACATTGGTGCTTCAGGTGCAGAATAAGAGGTAGCCCAAGATCAAGGTGATGCACAAGGCCCAAACGCACAGACACCCATGGATATCAAGATGCCTCAAGATGAGGAAAATACTAAAGTGGATGAAAGTAAGGAAGAGGGAGTGTATGATAAAGCACAGGATCATCATGTGGACATTCCACATGATCCTCCCCCATAGAAAGAGGCCCCTCAACAAGAAGAGATGCAACAAGATCCCCCTCACGAGGAACTCCATGAGGAAGAAACTAGGAAGTCACCTTCTCCACCAAGAATAGAAATAGATAATGGAGAAAAGGGTGGACATGATGATGATAAAGGACGTCAGGGATCTAGAGATGAAGTGCCTCAGTGGCTGGAGAAAGAAATAGGTATGGAACAAGGCTCTGAAATCCAAGAATTTGATGTTTCCACCTTGTTTACAAAAACAATAATGAAGCCCAAGAGGAAGGCCAGATTGACATCGGCCATAAGGAGAGATCCTGCTACAGGTAGAAGGACTGCCCAGGTAGCACTTCCCATGATAGAGAAAGAGAAGGGCAAGATCACCCTTGAAGAGTTCCAAATCACAACTCTTGATTTGGGTTTTGCTAATGAGGACCAAGAAGGTTAGGAAGGGAAGGGCATCATTGATTCTTTGACCCAAAGGGTAAAGAAGGAGAAAGAGAAAATAAACAACATAAAGAGCACATTGCTCAGCTACATTCATACATAAAGGGGTTGATTAACCCTGATAGTACACTAGTTGATCCAACAGTCCCATTGACTGTTATATCCCAGGAGGAGGTCACCAAGTTGGACCTCATGAAGCATGAGGCCATGATCATGGAGAAATGGATGCTGCTAGCCCTCATAAGAGCTAAGGATGTATTGAGAACCTCTTTACAGAGGTGGAATTCTTTAAGCAGTTTGAAGAGAAAAGTAGATAAAATGCAAAATGAAACAAGAAGACAGTCATTCCAATTGGAAAAGGACCTAACTGCTTTGAGTGAGATGAAGAGGATTGATCCTCAAATTCTAATAAACAATCAAGTGTTGACTAATAACACTGCCCTACTGATAGATGTATGCTATGAAGATATCAGGTTTAAATGTGATATCCTGAAGAAATACAGTGGCAAGCTCAGGGATATCAGTATAAAGCTACACAACATGATGGCATATGAGGCAGAGATCCTTGAAGCATTAGAAGGGAAAGTAGAGGGAAAGATTGAAAATCAAGACGCAGACTTTGCTATCAAAGTTCTGCATGATAATTTCCAGTTGATAGTAGATGACCCCCTCACCCACTCGACAGAAGAGGTGATGAACAAGATCATGAGGATAAAGTTCAGGGTGGAGACTTACAATGAGACTTTGAACAACAGAAAGGTTAAGCTGGACGCGATTAAAGCTAAATTCCAATCTCATAAGCATGCCATAACAAAAGCCAAAACCCAAGATGGTGGGGAGGTAGATAAAATAGTACAGACATATGAGAATATCAGGACGACAATGAAGGTCCATATATAGGATGATGTTCATCAGGGTGATAGCGATACAGAAAGTAATGAAGATGATGATCATGATGATGAAGAAGAAGATAAAGAAGAGGAACCTAAAGAATGAATGAAGATGCATCACAAAGAAGACATATACATAAGGCACTCATAAGGTAATAAGTCATCCAGATGGTTGCCAGCTGGCAACCTGTGCCACGAGGAAGAGTTGACTGAGTCAAAAAGTGATTATCTACCGTTGATCTTAATTGACAAATCCTGACTATAGGTCATTTGTAACTACCTCCTCACCTTATTCTATAAAAGGTGCAGGAGGGCCATATTTTGATTATTCAAAACTTAATTGAAATTTGATTGCTGCAATATCAGGACTCATTTCAAAGTTGTTGTAAATGTACATGTTATGCATACTGAATGAAAGAGAAGACAATTTGAATACAAATCATCATAAATTTTGAGTAATCTGTGTTTAAAATCTGGATACATGCATTGATCAGCAGTGTCCCTTGGAGTGCTTGTCAGTCTGCATGTGTTGTTTTCATTCCTTATCCTTTGAAGTTAGCATCATCCATATCTAGCTGTGGAACATCCTGGTGACAATATGGTTTGATTTCTTCTCCTCATGAATGCATCTTGTATGTATGTGGTTCAATGGCTAAAGATTCACTAAAATTAGAAGCATTCTTTTAGGTTTCTTTCAATTTCATAGCAAATCATCACCATAATTGCAAATAGCAAAGAATCAAAAGCAAATAACATGAAATATGTTGATATCCCGTAGATAATTGAAAATACATAGCATATTTAGAGTAAAAGCATGTTAAATTGACAAATATCATGCAAATTCATACAAATATTCATGAGATACATGCAAATATCCACTTATAGACACATCATCTGAATAAATATACAGTGTAAAAGAAAGAACAAGCTCATGATGATCAATAATCAGGAGAATTGATCAAACTTGCAACTATACCTGATATCTTTAGAAATAGAGTAGAGTTAACCTCTTTGTGGAGTAAATTTACAAGAAATAGTGCAATACTGGTCATAGAGACAGATGTAAGACCCCTTGAAATGGAAAACAGCATGTCACATCAACCTCTGAGTAACATCAGACGATCATGACCTGATCAACGAAGACTTGGAGTCATCGACTTATCCTAAGCTGATCATACTTTACAAGATAATAAAGGTTTGATGTACAAATTTTTATGCATGTTGTTATGACTAATAATCATCATCAACACAGACAACAAGACTCAAGCACCAGATCATGCTCAGATCTGATTCACCAATCAGGTCCACAACCCAAGCACCATAGTCTAGGAATCCACCAAGGATCACCACAGAAATGCTAAGTGATAGATCACGTACCAACACTCCCATGGAGAGAAATCATCTCACCTCCTCACACTATGCATGGAGCATGCATGCAAAATTGCAACTATCTCAACTAACAACACCGCCAAAAGCCAGGGTCTAGAAAATAGCTTAACTGCAGCTCCACAAAACCACACATTTTTTTTCTTGACTGTGTAAAACCTGCAAAACCACCGTGTCTTAAAAACACCCATGCACATCCACACCCACTTCACATTTGGAAGACTCAAAAGTCTAAAACAAAAAACACCATAACCATTAAACCATAATAATGGATTATCATAGATGAGCATTAACCATAGATTTTTTACAAAAATCTATAAAACCCTCAGATCCAAGAAATGTGAATCTGAGCCATGCAAGTACAAAGCATCCTTGAAATGAAAAAAATAGTTCAGGAACTCCAGGCCCATTTCAGGCCAACTCCACAACCACCAACATGCACATGCATCTGAGGGAGACATGCTATTACAGAAGCTTCCATATCATCCAATGATCAACTCCATAGCCTATATGCAATAGGGGTAACAAAAATAGTGCCTTCTAACACCAAGGATAAACACCCAGCATAAGCACATTACTCCATATCTGAAAACAACAAAAGCTTCTCCATATCACTGGGGAGCCTCTCACACAGATACCCAATATGAAAGCTTTGTTGCAACACAACCACAAAGCAACAAATCCCACACCATGCATCAGAATTATTCCACTACCTATCAGGAGCTCCAGATCAGCATCATTTCAAAATGACCAATTCCATTTTCTCCATCTTCACTATCCTTCAAGCTGCATGTTGTCTCCTGAAACTAACACAAAAAGAGAAAACAACTTTCACTCAACAAAGGATCAATCTTCAGCCGATTCCTTCATATTTCCTCAAGCTTGCTAGACTAAGAAATCCTCACAGAAGGAATAGACAGAACCAGAAACCATGGCTTTGATACTAATTGAAGGGAAAATATAGTTCATCCTAGAATGAGCATCTGAGATCAGTAACTGTCTGCAGTAACAATCATGCTCTCTGATTGCCTCAAAACACATACTACTATGCCATAAAGCAGAATCAAACATAGTTCATTTCCCACATTAACCCTTAGGGGAAAGTGATTGCAATCTAAACCATTTTCAACAACATACATTAAACAGATTCAATAAACATAATTACTAAACTAACATGAAAGATAGAGCAGAAGACAAGAACACAAAGACTTACGTGGGAAAAACCCTTTCAGGTAAAAAACCCCACACTCCAAAACATAGAGCCATTGTATTATTCAGCAACAAGCATACAAGTTACAATACAATATCAAGCTCATAGCCTTTATTGGAGATTTACATCTTGTTCCATCTCTGGAGAAAATCTAACAACATTTCCTTACATCCAATCATACCTCTCTAGGTTACAATGCACTGTCACATTAATACAGACTTCACAAACATTTCAGGAAGCCTATCACTTCAACTTCCACACCAGACAAATCATCACAAACAATTTAACCATCTTTACCCACCATTTCTAGTCTTTACCGCCATACCGCAAGACCCTTGTTGACTAGCCTCAGAACTACGGTTTACTTCACTAACCATTGCTATACCGCATAGCCTTTCCACTATCCTTCGCAAGATTGTGGGATGTATATTGCAACATTGTAGGCAACATGTTAGATCATCGCGAGGTGGCGATAACACTGCATTACCGCAAGATTATACTTAGACCATCGCGAGACCATGGTATGTATACCGCATTGCTGTAGGCAATCTTACAGACTATCGCGGGGTAGTGGTAACACCACGCACCCACTAGCCTCTCTAGTCATCGTTACGGGATGGTGGTAGCACTGCACTACCATAGGTCAACTTCCAGACTCCCGCGGGATGGTGGTAAACACCGCCAACTCATACCTCTCTTACCTGCACCTTGCAGGACTGCAATAAAGGTTGAATGCACTACTTTCAGGAAATCTATGTTTTGATGGCAACTGAACTAGGATTTTACCAGTGCGTTTGAGACAAATTCTCAACATTAAGCATGTCTTTGGTAGTTGTTGTGGCATAAGCCCAACCATTAGGTGTTCTTGTAGCGTGCTTGAGACGATGGGGGCTTAGCAATAAGTTTCTTCCATCGCCTTGTTTGTCGTGTTTTAGATGTATAGTATGTCTTTGGCATGCTATATGACACTCGTGTTTTCTGTGTGTTTGTTCCCAAGTATAGTCCAAAGAGCGTGGTGAAATGCCCCTCATATGCTTTGGGATTTGTATGGTGTGTTTGTTCCCAAGTATAGTCTGAAGAGCGTGGCGAAATGCCCCTCCTATGCTTTAGGATTTATATGGAGTGCTTGTTCTCAAGTGTAGTCCAAAGAGCATGGTGAAATTCCCCTATTGCACTCTGAGATTTGTATTGTATTCCATGTATATGCATTCATTTATATATATGAGAAAATGAAAAAAAAATAACCATTGCATTCACTATATTCTTCGTGTTTTGTGTGTCTTCGATATTGTATTCATCGTGTTTTGCATGACTATTACTATCTTCTCTATGTTTTGCGTGCCTATCACTGTCTTCATTGTGTTTGGCATGTCTGTGGCCTGTTTTCTCTAATGTCTACCTAAGACTAGGGGCTAGAAATGATTCCTCAATCTTTGTGTATGCACTAGCTTTAAGTGCTTGGCGTGTTTGCTATGTTTTGACTATACTTTAATGCATGTATGGGCCATGCATTCATACATACATTAAAGTGGGGGCTAAATGTTATGTCATAAAATGTTCCCCTAGGACTTTTACCTCCTAAGTTTAGCTCTCGGGTCCCTTGTTTTGCATCTTGCATGTTTATTTTAACTCCCGGAACAAAATGGCCTGAAACCCATGTCAAATGGGGCTTGAGGAACATTGTGGAATTTAACCCTGCCCTAAAATAGGACCTAGGAGCTTGGGCGCTCTTGCCCTAGTCCTGCCCTATTTTAGGCAGGTCCTAAATTTGAATGTCAGTTATGTGATCGTTAGAAGGGTCCCATACTGACATCTTAAGTTTGAATTACTAAATTAAAGTAGGAATGCACATATAAGCATGTTTAGGGATTCATTTGAAATCTAGAAGATGATTATGAACTTTTGGTGAACTTATGATTTTCGAGCATTCAAGATATTCATTATTGCATAGCAGAATATTGTTGCTGTTTATGATTGCAAATTTAGCTTCATCTTCTCATGTGTTGAAGGATTTTCATCTACATGTGAGCTACACCTCCAAGGTGATATCTATTTGTGTTGAATCAACCATTTATCAATTTAAATTTTCCTCTATACTGTAGGGATACACACTCTTTATCAAACAACGATGTTGGAAGGCTTGAATGCCATTCTGGGGCTTGACTGAGGCAATCTCCTAAACACCACAACCCCCAACCCCTCTCCTTGTGATTGTAGGTTACAAGTATCAGATTTCTCAAAGTGGAGTTATAGAGGAAGGTTGCAAAAGATAAGGATTTTGGATCTGAAGGAAAGAATCAGTTTGGTGCACTATCGGGGTTAGGGTGCTAGTAATAAAGCCCTCTGAGGTTACAGGTATAGAAATCTCCGTGATAGTGATATTCAACATCAGAAGAAGTCCCAACATCTTGAAGAACTTCTTGCCTTGGTCTAGGGTGCTAGTCATAGTGTCCTCCGCATATGCACAACCAGAAACAACTAGAGCATTGATTATCAGTGTCGGAAAGAGTTTGGAACCCCTTGAAGAAAATACTGCATTGGGCTAGGGCGCTAGTCACGAAGCCCCCGATTGTTCCGCATCTCAAACTTTGAAAAATTGTCAGTAACTAATCTTTGTCTACTGTCTTGGTCTGCAAGCATTTGTCGTAATTTATCTGTTTGCTTACGATTTTACATAATTAGGGTTTTGAGCATACTTGAGCATTAAATTAATACATTAATTGACAAATTTTGAATTTCTACATCATTACAAGTGACCATCAACCTGTGGGTGAATCCTCTTGCAAAGTTGTGATTCAATTCGGTTGAATGTCCTTGAATGTTTGTAGTGAAAGGAGGATCTAGCTATTTACCCCCTTCCCTCTTTTCTTATAAAATAGAGAGCTATTGGATTGGTCATTAGTAGGGTGGAGTTGAATGGTTTGTTTTTAGCATGGATGATTGGGAAGGAGCTAGTGTTGACTGTCTTGCAGAAGGGGAGGGTGGTTATTGGTGGTGGTTGTAGGTTTTAACAGTAGTTTAGTTTTTTCTTGTGAGTGCAAATGATTAATGTTGTAAAAGATATATTTTAGAGGATGTATTATTTTTGAGTATTAATGAAATAATGTAGGTTATACCTGCCTTTACTGATAAAAAAAAATTCTACAATCTTAGCTTCAATATTGTGCAAGGAAGAACTTTCATTATTCTATGTTGTCCCCACTTACAAATTTTCTATGTTTCCATTTTAATACAGGCATGAATAATTATGGCTTAAAATAACTAATATTAGGCATGTTCAAAAATATCCTTGTTCCAAAAGAATGTACATGTCACTCTACTAGTTACACTAAGTCATAGCTTGACCACTAGAATATATATTCACATATATGATAAATCCCAATGTTCACTTCACTCTGCCCTAAGCATGTTTGAGATAGAGCAAGATAAATATAATTCTCTTTCAAGAAATACAGGTGCATATTTATATGTTTATATATGTATTAGACATATAAATATACCCAATTTAAATATAGAATAGAATAATAGTACTAACCGAATAAAATAAACTCCTATTCACTATTAGCTTCATAAATCTTTTCTTGATTCATTATAATCCATTCTAAAGCGTTCCTAGGTTAAATACCCAATTCAAAATGATATAAAAATAAATAAGAAAATTGTAAATCTTCAAGAATGAGACCTACTCATAGTTTCCTTCCACTATTAGTATGTATTAGAAAGAAAATTAAATCAGTAAACAACTAATATCCTATACACATTTCTAAATCAAATATAAACATGTATACAATTGTTAATAAATAAATACATTCACTGGTAATCAACCTATAGAAGGTTGTGACATATAAGTATCCACCCTTGTTTCTTAACATATATGTGTAGATCAATGAAATCTAATTTACAATAGAGATCTTGTAAGTAACCATGAAACTATAAACTTAAAACTTATATTACTTGTAGACATGTTAATGATCATGTAAAAGTGAACTCACAGACAATTTGGTTGACAAGTATGAATAAGTTCAAAAGCTTAAACTTATCTCATATCATAGTCAAACTTGTAAGGGTCAAATATTTCCTATACTTTAGTTTCCACTGGTTACCGACCCACATGTAGACTACACAAAGAGATCTTATTCATTTTAGTAACATACTTGTTTTGACATCAATGGTAAACAAATGACTATGATATACTTATCAATCCTTGAGAACTAATATATTCTTATTATCGACCTAAATAGAGTTGAGTAAGGTTAACATAGCTCATTCATCAATAGTCTAGAATGTGGTTGAATTCTATTGACTTATCTCATAATGATAACAGACTAGATATGACCAATACCTAATATCATATGCAGAGTAATGGAAATAAATTCTAGATCATTATGGTCTTTGGCTAATATTCAAATGATTAACTACTTAGTTTCTTAATAGGTTAAAAAACCATACTTTACTTTTATCTCTGAATAACCTCGAGTGGAAATTTCACAAGAAATGGTAAACTACTATAATATATTTCATTTATTGGACTTGTAATATCCCAAATAAAATACCAATCGCATACCTATTATGGTCTTGAAGTTTAACATTAAAAACCCCCAATTTGTAGATAGAATGAAGGAATTCAAAAATAAATTTGCTTACAACAATTCATATATATCATTAGCAATGCAAAGACAAAACCCCACCCCTAGCTTATCCTCAACTATCTTTCAATCGATGAACCAAAAACATGAAATTCCTATTCTGAATATTGTAACTAATAAATTTATATAGATGGGAGTAAAACAAAACTTAACCAATTACTGCATATACAGAGAACATACCGATTAATCAAGTAAATAATCTTTGATAAGTTGTAGATTTGTTCCTTCGTCCCTTATCCTACACCTCCCATACTACCCTTTCCCATATCTTTTCTTCTACTTCACCATTTCATCCCCTATTCTTTGCAATGAATAAACTTGGGATTTATCCTTGAATGACAACATTATAGTGAAGAAACTTCCACTCTAGTTCAACATCAATGCACATAACTGAAGTGAGTTCATGCAAGGCTCCACTTCTCATTCACAGTTCATCAACATTAAATGCATTTTAATGCACTTAACTCCACTTCATGGAGTCTATTCATGACCCACAAATATTTAAAATTCAAATATTTCAGAATAACAATTATGTAATTATATATATGTAAATGCATATCTATATTCATATGTATACATTTATGTAGATATAAATATATATATTCTTATATAGCTAGTTATATAATTTTTCCTCAAATAAATAATAAGTCACATGTACAGAGGATTATATCAACTTCTTAAAAAAGTCTACTAGGGATAACGTAAAATGGATAAAATGACATCAAACGTTAAACACCACAATTCATCTTGACACAATAAAAGACTAGTTCATGAATATCGACATGGATAGATGCAAGACAAGGAGTTGACTTGATACACTTCATGCCAACTTTGATAAAGCAAGAATGACCATGATGATACACCAGTGACGATGTTACGATGTAAAGTAGCACCATACTTATGACACAAGAAAAGTATACAATTACACATGCCTAAAAGACACAAATATTGTGTAGGCTCTTTGAGTCATGATGTCTCGCCCATTCACCCTGATCTACTTCCCTCTCTCTAGTGATGCTCTCCCTCCTCGTCTAGGAGGAAGAATTAGTTTCCTACATCCACTTAATTTTTCCAACAAAGTAGTTAGTCCATTAACCAAAATATCCATAACATCATATAAATATTTTAATAAACAATAATCATGAAGATGAAACCTTATCCACATTTAGAAATCATTTCTTTTTCTACATATCATGAGTAAAACAAAATCAATTCATCATATTTATCCTCAAACACAATTTATTAAACATAATTTACAATGCATGATAATGTATCTAACTAATAATTAGTTAAAGATAACATAAATAATTTTTTTTTTCCAAAAATGGGATGTGACATCTCCTCTCCCTTAAAAGATCATCGTTCTCGATGACTTAGTTCAAATAGTATGAAAATAAAAACATCATTTTTTATTAAAATCAACTTAATCAAACAGATGAGGAAATCTTCAGTGGAATTCTTCATAGTCTTCCTCTAGTTGGAACTATCCTTCGAATATTGGTCCCACTAGACCTTGCACTGAGTAACTTCTTTGTTATACGCAAGTGGAGATTGTGAACCTCAAACACTCTGAGAGGCTCAATCGTGACCATCCCTTGATCTAAAACTTGAAGAGCATTCTAGTCAAGCACATGATTAAAACCAGACACATAATTTTTCAAATAGGATACATGAAAAACCTTATGCATACAAGCAAGAGTAGGTGGTATAGCTAGTCTATAAGTAACCGGGTTGATTACTTCTAAGATCTCAAATGGACCCACATATATAGGAGTCAGTTTGGTGGATTTTCTAAACAATCAAACTTTTGTGAGGCTTCACTCTTAAAAGCACTTTATTTTCAATAGAAAATTGTCATGGAGTACACTTGGTCATTAACATAACTTTTCTGCCTATCATTTTCTTATGCTAGTCTCTTTCAGATTAGTTTAACTTGCTCCTCCATTTCCATCAGTATTTCTAGCCCAAGGCTAATCCTATCTTCTAGTTTGTCCCAACTTATAAGAGTTTGGAACTTTCTGACATATAATTTGCTACAAAAGGAGCCATTTTAATACCAAAATGATAAGATTTATTGTAGTAAACTCAACTAATGGAAGGTACTCCAACTTGTATTGTTGATCCATGCAGTACATCCTTAACAGATCCTCCAACACTTGGTTTACTCTTTTAATTTTACTTCTATTTTTGGATGGTAAGCTGAACTTATATTCAATTGAGTTCCTAGAACTGAAAATAGGGTTTGTAAGAACATCAAAGTCATCCACGCATCCCTGTCTGAGATAGTGTTCTCAAGAACTCAATGGAGTCTAAAAAATTCTTGCCCAAATGTTCTTTCTAGAATAGGTGCTCCATCCATAAGGTTTCCTGGAATGAATTGTGCTACTTTCATAAGTTTCTCCAAAACTACAAGGATTGTATCATGGCAGTTTCTAGACATAGGTAACCATTGGTCCAAGTCTATACTGATGACCTACCATTTCCATTCTGGAATGTCATGAGGGTATAAAAATCTTGTTGGATATTTGTTTTCAACCTTGACTTGCTAACACTCTAAGCATCTAGCCACGAAACTTGCAACATCTTGCTTCATACACTTCCAGAAATAAAGTGGTTTCAAATCCACTAATGGTTTTGTTACTCGTAGGTGTCCTGAATAAGGAGCACAATGAGTTTCTTTAAACACTTGATTCCTCAAATCACCTTGATCTGGAATATATATACTATCTCTATACCTCATTAACCCATTTGATTCAAATCAATACCCTTCATATCTAACATCTCGAGGATTTCCTGATAGTATACTTCTAACTTGCTCATAAATTTCATCTCATAGAGAATTTATTAGCACTTGTTCTCGAAAAGTTGTTTGAATTGTGGTCATTGCTGCATTATGTCTTCTAGGACTAAGAACATCAACAACCTGATTCTCTTTCCCTTTAAAAAAATAATATCAAAGTCATAGTCTGACAAAATTTCTAATCAACGTCTTTGACGTGCATTGAGATTGGGTTGGGTAAAAATGTACTTAAGCCCTTGATTGTCTGATTCAAGTTTAAAACATTTTCCCATTAAGTAATTTCTCCATACTTGTAGGGCATGCACAATTGCAGCTAACTCCAAGTCATGTGGAGCATAACTCAATTCATATGGCCATAATTTCCTAGATTCATATGCTACAACTTGCCCATTTTGCATGAGCACACCACTCAGTCCTTCTCCTAATGCATTTGTAATGATCACAAAATGACCTTCTAGATCTGTGGCTCAGAGAATTGGGGCAAAATTCAATTTCTCCTAAGAATTTGGAAGGCTTCCTCACACTTCTTAGTCCACTCAAACTTCTTTCCTTTCCTTTGGAGTGTGGTGATGAGGTTTAAGCATGTAGCACATTTTCCATAAATACTATTTAAACAAGCATAGGACATGAATTTATCCCTAAAATGACACAATTTTAAAAATTTCAGATACACAAAGAGATTTTTCATTTTAGAATACAATTTAACATTACATTATTGTAAGATCATCATGATACATGATTTCAAATAATAGGGTACAAATAAGGATTTATGACTACTATCCTTCTAATCCACTAGTATACATTAATTATTATAATCGAACAATCATTACAATAAGATTATCCATTAGCCATTTCTCATCTGAGTGCAAGTATTCTAGTTGTCAAGCTATAGGAGGGAGAGCATCATCTGAGCTCACTTTACCTTCAACCACAAACCTATGGTCCTACTAGAAGTGGCCTTACCCAGTGTTGAGGGTGATAGATGGCAATGTATATAGTTGAACCAATCTAAGAACCAAGTGAAAATATAAAAAGTACATGCCTATCACATGTAGCCTATCATGAACATCTAGATTCCCTCTAGCTAACATGATATCTGACTAATATGGACTCTGTGGTACAGTGACTGACGATATATACAACTATAACATCACTTTGGCCAAAGTGTTCATTTATCAGTTGCATTAATGCGGGTCATTTGTTCACAACACTACTATCTCTTGCTTGACTCATCTTTAAGACTGTGTAATAATAATGAATACATAAAACATAGATGTAAATTGACACACAAGTTGAAAACATAATTTCACCAACTCTTGACATGTCTTGTCTCTGAGATGGTTCTATTGACTATGAGTCTCATAGAATATTAATCTTTTGCAAGCTAAATAAGATTTAACACAAGTATATAATATCATATAATTTAATTGCTGAATATCTACCCCTGGCATACCTTGCTTGTTGGTATCATTTTCAAGCGAAAAAAGTGTTGTTACTAAGAAACTCCATTTCTAAAGGCCTTACTATCCTCATATTATTTTTCCAAAATAAACCTTCATCTATAATCATAGGTACATTTGACACATATAAGGTCGAGTTTAATCTTCCAATATGCCCAATAAGGTGTACTTGCACTAAAATAAGTTCTACTAAACACGTAATAAGAGAACTATAACTTCCTATCTCCTGGTATGCACATACCCTTGAGTTGGTTTAATAATTTCAATCTTGCAAGAAAATTTAAGTTGTCTCCTAGCATATTCTTTCCAATATGGTTTAATGTATACAACAAATGTTAAATATAAGGTTAGCTAGGTTTCTATTTCCTCGATACACCTATTACCATATAAAACATTAATACTCATAATTAATGTTATCTTGGCATAAGAAAGGTACAAGGTATCATGGGGTCTTAAATAATCCTTAAAGATCAAAATGAATATGATAACTTATCACATTCTCTAGATTATTACCCATTACGTGATCAATTTAAAGCCATAACTAATCATTACCAAAGAAACCTACAACATACTTCTCCTCTTAAAGGATAGTCTTACACTTGTAAAAAAAATCATAAAAAACAACAAACAAATCAACTCTATTTTGAGTGGCTATTAGGCATAAGGTATATGGTCTTTATGCAGCTTCACTAAATTAACATAAAGATAGGAATTTTGTTCTTTGACAATATTTATGCAAGGTATAGTGAAATCTATTGATCGCAACTTTGAATTTCAGAAAGGGAGCATCTTCAGATAAATCAAAAATAAAATTCTTCATCCAAAGAGGATAGATGATTAGATCTTAGATCTTTCAAGTGATATCCTTAGACTAGAGAGAAAACAAAACCTACAATTATAAGTTTAATTCTATTCATTTTAGGCATTACTACCAAGAACAAAAC
The DNA here is from genome assembly GCA_027924645.1 of Cunninghamia lanceolata. NCBI lineage: Eukaryota > Viridiplantae > Streptophyta > Pinopsida > Cupressales > Cupressaceae > Cunninghamia > Cunninghamia lanceolata. The sequence continues at coordinate 10,394,080 of BSBN01000209.1, forward strand.
AAGGTTTCCAAATTGATTAGCTAATCAAGGTATTGAACTCTCCCCCTTTTTCTTAAATATAACTTATAAGGTTGATGATTAGATCATCCTGGTATGATCTCCCATTTGATGATATCCTACTAAGAGGTGTTGGTTATGTTTGCAGTACTGGAGGTCTTAAAAACTATCATGAGAAATAATTAGACCTTAATAATTTTCCCCCATTGTTGGAAAAGATGCCAAATAAAAGACATTGAAGCTTAGGGTCACCATTGCCATCATAGACTCCCACAAATAACCCCATGGATTCGTGACCACTTTTCCATACATTCTACATCAATAGATCATTACTTTCCTTTATGCAATCCTACTGGTGTGCTTCCAAATAGGATAATGCAAGATCCAAATATGAAAAGTGTGACCACCTTTGCTTTCTTACCTAAAGATGGTACTATAGAAATTATTCATTACCACTATGGCCTTATTCACAAGAGACAATGTGACTTTACATACAAGAGCTCTTACAACACCTTAAGGAGTAAAAATTACCACACTGGCAAGACTTCATGACTTATTTTTTTAATCAAGAATTAAGGTCATAGGAGATAATATTTCACAAAACAACTTCTTGTTCTAGAATATGATGAGACTCTTAAGAGCATCTAATAGGTTAACTAGCATAGTGGAATTTTGAAAATTTCCAACTCTCTCGATCTTCCATAATGATCCTTTTATTCCACTTGGTTCACTCCAAACCATCTAGGAATTAGGCACGAGGCCTTCTTGTCTATGTATCTTTGATATGATTTTAGGATCTTCAACAATCAGTTGCCCCTGCACTTGGTTGAATATTATTAGCATTCTTATGATCAAATGAAATCAACCAAATCATGACCATAGCTAAAACTAATATCTTGTTATCGAGTTAACCTAACTCCTCTTCCTTATGAGATGATTGGTTAGACTTCCTTAGATTTAGTTAACTCTTGCTTTAGTTTACTTTCTCATTTTGGATCTTCCCATCCCTAGTCTCTTGAGAAAGAAAAACTTTTTGTTTTGTCTACGTTTACTTGTTTTCAAAAAAATTGCATCAGACACACTAGGCTCATATGCTAGGTAGTGTTTTAACCATGCTCTGATACTAGACATGTAAGGAATGCCTGCCCATTTTCTAAAACATACTAAAATTTTACCAATTAAAATACCATCTTTTTTTTAATGAAAAAAATTATCTCATAATCACATTTAAGAGATTCAAATAGAATTAAACCATAAGTGAATACACCATAAATCATTTTTAACAAATCACTTACAGTAAGTGAATATACTATCATTCATAAAATAAATATTACATGGTAGCATCTACATCATGATGCTATGTTAAGAAATTTGTAAGTCTTCAATAATACATTTATCAAGTGAATATAAATAATATCTCTAAACTTAACCATGTCTTCATCATTCTTCAACTACATGAGGGAGAGTATCACCTGAGTGCTTTACCTCCAACCACAGACCAACAATCCCCCACACACCTTCCATCGATAAGTGGCCCTAACATTAATGAGGGTAATAGATAAAGGGAATCAACAAGTACACCATGCCATCTAAGAGCTAGTGTTGTGTGAACATTACACATATGGTTCCTAGGGTTTTCATTGATGTCAACACTATCACAAGATTGTCATTGATGTCAACACTATTGTGGATGTGTGATGGTATTCATGGTTGGATGTCATGTTGAATATAATGAGATTAGTGAAGTTCATGGTTGGATGTCATTCCTTGATTGAATATAAAGATATATTAAGATGGAAATTAGAAGCATCAAGAAGATACATTAATATGGGAATTAGAAGCACTAAGATGATCAAATATGTTGCTAATGTTGAGAAGATGTTACTGGTGGCCTGATCCAAGTTTCATGATGATTGGATTATCATAAGTGTACTTTGCAGTTTGAAGATAGTTTTGAAGACAATTACTATACGACAATAGAATGCTTTGCATTCCCTCACATTTACAAATATGTATATGCAGTTCTTGAACTATGTTTAGAGTGTAGTGAAGGTCATAATCCCAAAGCTTTAGATCATTTGTCCTTCTACTGTGAAAGTTATGCATGATAGAGTACTGGTATGTGTTTTGACAGAGTGAGCTGATGTTGAAGGCTTGTTGGAATGCTCCACATCCCCCCTGATGTGAATGTTTGGCTTTGTATTTTTTTGGACATGTTTATGAATGTGCATTACATGCTTCCTTGCAGTTTCAAGGTTCTTGGTAGTGTGCAAACTTAGTTTCTCAATGACAACATGTTGCAGTGTGTTCTGGATGACAAGTTGTTCTCAGAGTTCATGATTGAAGATGTGCGGTGTAAAATATTTGATGTACGGAGGTAAAGGAGTGTTTGGAGATGTTGTATGAGTCCTATAGACTCATCTAGAAAAGTTTCATGAAGATCTTTCTTGTTTCCAGTTCCACACAAGGTTTTCAAGTTGTTGTGTTCGTTATGCTTCAAGTTTCATGTCTTTGCTTAAGGTTGACCTATTTTCAAATGAGTGGAGTGTGTGGATGTAATTCCTTGTTGTTTGATTTTGTGAAGGATGTTTTGAACCTAATTAAGCAAGTTTTGATGTCTACAAGGCATGGGTCTTCTGCTGGTGTAGCATGTAGTCTTGTTTAGGACTTGTCCTCTACAAGTTTCATGTTGTGTGTTGTCTAACTAACTTGTAAATGCATTTTTCATGTTGTCCCTAGCCGAAAATCAATGTAATCAATGTAATATCTTCTATAAATTGTAAATCAAATTGAGTTAGGTGAGGTGTGATTACAAAGTGATTGATAAGGTTTGCAAGCAAGAAAAAGAGCAAAATTACTACATTATAATGTGTGATTGAAGGAGAAAGAGCAGAAGTTGTAGATGCTATCCTGATTCATATTGAAGACTTATATGTGATAGTGATCAAGTATAGAGTGTGCCTAATTGATCTGATCATCAGAAGGAAGTGTGAAGAGGTAGTATTGCAATCATCAAAGGTGTGAATTTCAATGTCAGTTTTTAGATAGTAGGACTGTCATACTGTAATTTGTTCTCAATTTAGGGAGTAGTAGCTTCCTTGGGAGTGACCCTAAACAAAGTATTCAGGGAGTAGTAGCTTTCTTAGGAGTGACCTTAAAGCAAAGTTTTCAGGGAGTAGTTGCTTCCTTGGGTTGTAGCCCTAAAACAATGTCTGCATGGAGTAGTAGCTTCCTTGGGTTGTAGCCCTAAAACAAAGTTGTTTTTTGAGCTTCATTTACTGTTAGTTAATCCTCACCATGGTTTTTCCTTTCTTGGGTTTTCCAAATATATCTGGTGTTATGTGTTGATGTGCATTGTGTTAATCTTTCATGCTTATGTTAATACTGTGATGCTTAAGTTTTAATCTGCTTTGGATAAGTTAAAGTTGTTTGGATACTGATTCACCCCCCCTCTCCGTATTCTGGTGTATTCAACAATTGGTATCAGAGCCAAGTTCCTCTGAAGGAATCTTAATTGCTTGAGGATGGTCTGAGATGGCAAATAATGGATCCAACAAGATACCTAGGTTTGATGTGTTGGCAAGAGACACTATGTGGCTTCATGAGTGTTGTCATTGATGGCAACAAAGTCCATCCCACACATCCGTAGGACATGGTGTGTCTCTACCGGAAGTCAGATTGAAGAGTGTTGTGGTCCGGTAAGCAAGAATAGAGCATGCAGCAAGGTCTGACAATCAGGTCCAGATCTCTCAGAGGGAGTATCTCAGTAAAGTACAGACTTGAAGAAATCAAGAGGAGTACCTTGACTATTATATTCCAAGGATTGAGCCTTCGGTGATGAAAGAGTGAAGAGATGTGAGCACCTAAGTATTGGGTTCCTGTTTAGTAGATTAGACTAAGGAAGAACTAACTGGCAGAGCATCAGACCTTAATCCGGATGAGATATTGATGGTGATCAAGGTTATTAAGGTATCATTCATGATTGACCGACATGATTGATGACTTCTATGAGCATCTCTTTGATACACATCACTTGACAAGCAAGGATTCAGCCGACAGACCAAGAGTTTGGGAAATTATTGAGTATTCCGGATGCCGACTAGAAAGTGGATGAAATCCTTGGTGTGGATATATATACCAGATTGATTTTGATATGAAGGTGTGTTTTGTGTATGGGAAGTGCAAAGAAAAGTAGAAGAGTAGTGTGAAGGCAGTAAGACAAGTTCGGTATGTGACAGAACAACAACACCAAAGAAAAGGAAGGATGAAGTGCAGCAGATCAGTATACTGAGCCTAACCAGAACTAAACTTCAGCATATGTGGATGCTTCTCATCAGTTCAAGTATCTTGTTATTATCTTTATAACTTGTAGATAGTGAGTCTCTTGTAGGCAGTCAACCTCTTGTGAGCAGTGTGCTCAGGTAGTGAGCCCTAATTGGCAAGTGCCATTTTGTATTTCTATTCTTCTAACAGAGAATACATTCTTGGATTAGTGACCCCATGGTTTTTCCCTTAATAAGGTTTTCCACGTCAAAATCAATGTGTTATGTGTATTGACTTTGTTTTTGCTTTCATGATTACGGTTGCTTATTTGCTTTGATGTTGCACTAGTTGTTAAAGAAGAATAGAAAGTTAAATTAATTAAGATAACTGATTCACCCCCCCTCTTAGTTATCAACAATTGGTATCAGAGCCAAGTTCCTTCTAACAGAGCCTAACAACTTGAGGAAGATCTAGGAATCTTAATGGATATGTATGGTATAAGGGAACAACTTCAGTCTGCCCTAGATGATCTTGAGCAATCTAACTCTGAAGTCAATGAATTGAAGGAAAGACTCAAACAGGCTGATGATTTCATAAATGAACTAAAAGAGAAACTGAGTATCTCTATGAAAAAGAGAAAGGATCTACTTCAGCAAATGGCAAGTCAAGGTGAAGCAAATGATACAAATGAAGATCTGAAGGAGAAAACCAAGTTATGTGAAAAGTTATCAAAAGAAGTCATTATGGTAAGACATGAAATGGAATCATCGATTATGAAATTCACCCAAGAAATTAAAGAGAAAAGAAAAACTGAAGATGATCTAAGACAATCTCTCAAGGAGAAGTCAGAAGATTGCTATAAAATGGATAGAATAATCAGGCATCTAGAATTTGATCTTGAAGAAGCAAGAGATAATGAAGATCCACTTGAGAATCAGATTGACACTCTTAAAAGGGATCTTCAAACAACAAATGAATACAAAGAGAAATTCAAGATAAGCTCTGCTCAACTTGAAGTTCTTCTTCAAAGCCAAAAGAGGGTAGATGACAAGCAAGGTTTGGGGTATGAGAAAGGTGAAAGCTCCGGATCTGGTCAGAAAAACTCTGGATCAGGAAATCCAAGGAATAGGCCTAGAAGACCTCCGATAAGGCAGCCAAATGCTCAAAGATATCCATCTTTCAATGGATACTGCCACAACTACAATAACTTTGGTCATAAAGCAAATTAGTGCAGAAGAAGAATGAATCAGTCTAATTCATCCTTCTCTGGATAGTGTTTTAATTGCAAAAGGTATGGTCACAAATCTCATTAGTGTAGAAATATGCAAATGAATAATTCATTCAATGGTAGATGCTTTGCATGCAATAAAATGGGACATATGGCTAACCAGTGTAGATCAAGAGGATATCAGTCAAATATGCAAAGAAATGTTGTTTTCTACAATTGCAATAGATCCGGTCATATTGCCAAATTTGGCAGAAGTAAGTATCAGGACAAAAAGGGTCCGGTGCATCATAATCAAAACTAAGACAAAGGAAAAGGAAAAGTGAATGCGGATGAAATTCAAAGGGAGATGAACAATATTTAGGTGAAGAGGAGCACAGAAAATGCTGAGGATGGATCCGCACTAGAATCTGGTGCTGATATTCCTTCTGGAAACTAAATAAATGAGCTCTGGCTCAGGGGGAGTAACAAAAGAAAAACTTTTTCCCCCAGCCAGTCAATAGGTGCCTAAAATTGGCACATGAAAGGTTGTGGATCAAAGAGGTTCTCAGAGAAATATCTAAAATAAGACATGGTAAAGATATGAAAGATCTGCAAGAAGTTTTGAAAAGACTAATCTTCCAAGATTGATCTAGTTCAATAGTCATCCGGTAAGAATAGGATTTTCACAGTTAGATCTGGTATGATTCGAATTTAAGTTATCTTGATTTGTGGATAAATGGAATGATTGTGAAAGGTAGATAGATTGCTAATATCCACCGAGAATAACCTTAAGGGCATCTTAGTGATCTGGAAAAATCTCTCAGGATAAGGAGAATAGAGCAATCAGAATAACTTAAGGTATGCATTTATTGCAAACTAAATTAGGGTTTGTGTAGAAATAAAAGGATTCTTTTTCATTTATACATTTGCATTCGAGAAGAAGAGAAAAGGAGCTCTACAAACAAATTGTCTCAAGCCTCTCAAAGATCAACCACAGAAGTCAATTCTTCCAGCAATCCGATCCAGCTCATTCCATGAAACCTAGAAGCGCAAAAAGGTATTTTTCGCTCTTGATCAAACTCTCTCTGAATCTTTAAGATGGCTACTTTGAATGTTGTGAAGATTTCTGATAGGCTGCGCCCTTAATTTAAGAAACATCCCTATAAATCTCTAGAAGTGGATCCCTTAGGCGCATTTTCTAGCATTCTGCATGGGGTTTTGTATGTTGAAGACGTTAGGGCTTATATTCATGCAAACATTAAGGAATTTGGGGAATCCAAGTTAATGGATATCTATCACAATCAATTAATAGATGATGCTTTTGACCTCAAACCACAGTACAAGGCTATTCGGGACAAGCATTTTGGACATTGCATCCATTTCCCCTATTTTACAGAAGATGAATGGGTCCAGTATGTTCTAAGTAGAATACATGATAACTTTATATGGTTGATGAGGCCATTCAAGATAACCAATGATGCCATTAGGGTAGTTACCAGATTGCACTCATCCGGTGGGATACCTGCTCTCAAATCTGTCAAGAATTAGATAGTGAGTGAGTCAACTAGATCAAAATTTGACAAGAGAGCAATGACTATAGAAGATATCACTGATCCGGATATCAAGTTTGCATCTATGATAATTGGCTATAAGATATATCACTCCAGTAGGGAGAATTCAGTATTCGAAACAGCTGTGTATACTGCTTATGAAATGCTAAGGAAAAATGCTGACTATGATCTCTGTGAACTTCTTCTGAGCCAACTGTTAGAAAACTTACAAAGGATCAAGAAGGACAAGAAAAACTCATTCAAATATGGTGGTCTGATATTGTGTCTATTCTTTTACTTTATGAATGAGCTACCCGCATCCAGTGGATGGATATGGCAAAATGATAGACTTGTTGCCATACAAATCAGAGATTATTTACATGGAATACGTGATGCCAAGGCACAGAATACAACACTATGGGGCTACTTCAAGAACTTTCAGAGTATGATGCAAGCAAGAGAGAGAATCCCCCAATCTCTAGTTGAGAAATACAAGGATACATTGTGCTTCATGGTAGACACTGATCAATGCCTAATGGAGGCAGTGGAGCCAAGGATAGTCTGGATTGTGCCAATGGGGTATGAAGTAGATGAGAAAATTGTTGAGCTACATGTTCAACACATGTTAAGTCAACCCAAGGACCCTAAGGCAGAAAGGTTTGGAACCTTTGAAGAGTTGAGTGTAAAGATTCATCTGGAGCTTAGACAACCGGAGATGAAAAGAAAAGTGAGAAAAGAAGTAGAGAATGTTGCCAAAAGGTATGGCATCTCAAAAGATGCACTCGATGCAAATAGAGAGAAGATGGAAAGGGCAGAGAAAGAAAAGGAAGAAGCAGAAAAAGAAAGTGCTCTGGTAGAAACCCCCTCTCGGACCAGATCCTCTAAGAGCTCTGCACCTACCTTTGCTAAGAGCTCAAAGGCATCAAAACCGGAAGCAAAATCATCCGGTAAAGGAGAAAAGAGAACAAAGACAAAGGCCACAAGATCATACACAAGCCTCAAGGATGATGAAGAAACAGAGACAGATGAGGAAGTAAAGAAAATGAAGAAGAAGAAGAAAACAACCGGTGAACCCTCTACCAGTCAAGACAAAGAAGAGAAGGCAGAGGAATTTGTTGAAAAACCCACTCTCCGCATTGATGATATCATAAAATCAGTTACTGTGGATGGGAACTTACAACCAATGGTTGAATTTTATGATGAATATAATGAAATTGATCAGAAGATATTGCAAGATGCCACAGTTAGGTATCTAAACATCTATGACAAAGCATTCATTGAAATTATATCTCTGATTCCCAAAAGCTTAGAGAAGGAACTTGAAATAAGGAAGAACAATGCCCAAGCAAAAGATCTAGAAATCTGGGAGCAAATTGCTATTTAGCTCTATCCTTCAATTACTCAAAAAAAAATGAATATGATCTTCAAAGATTGCAAGGATGAGTTTCAGAGCAAAGCTAGAATGAATCAGCTTATGCTTGGAGAGACTGACAAAGTGGAAAAAGAAACAGAAGAGATCCTCCGGAATGCCTATAAAAGATTCCTATTATAGAGGATTTAGGTGATGAACCCTTTGTCATGGATGACAAAGGAGAATCTTCTTAAACAATGACATAAGAGGCAAAGGAGACAAGTGAAGAGAAAACTAAGGATTTAGATTCCTCTACTCCGGAAGAGGAAGTTCATGAAGAAGCAAACATCTCTCCTCCGGTTTCCCCTGCAGACTCTAGATCTAAAGGAGAAGAAAGATTAGAGGAGAAAACCAGTCAAGAAGAAGAAGTAAAGGAAAAAGAAAAAGATCAAATAGAAAAGACCCCAGGAGATAGTTCTGAAACTGCAGAAGGAAAGAAGACTCTGTCTCCGGCAAGAGACATTGCAGAAATTGTCAAAGATTTCTTGACCAAAAAGATGATGGAATTTGATGAACCAAAATTGCTTCAAGGTCCATTCAATTTTGATTCCCTCTCCTTGGTTTAAACCATGAAGCTAGCATCCTTTACTCAAGCAAAGGCAAAAGAAAAACTTCTAAAGTCTCACATGGAAGACTGTGAGCTCATAGAAACTGCATTTGGTGTATTGGAGAAGATCATGCCATCCTTCCAAAAGGATCCTTCGGCCTCCACATCCAGTAATATAAAGTCTCTTGTAAATTCTGTTCATATGCATTTTGATTCCTTAGAGAAGTCAGCAAAAGAAAAGGTCCGGAAGGAGTTTTTGGGAAAGAGATTCTCTGAAGTACAAGGACTAATAACCAATGATAGGAGAGTTATGGATATTGGGATTAAGAGCTTAAAAAATGCTCTTAAAGATGGCCGAGATATATATAATTTTTTTTTTATCCTAGCCTAAAGTGACAAAGGATATAGAGAAGAAAGTAAAAGAGCAAGAGGATAAACTGTCAAGTTTATCTCAAAGTTTTGATCCTCTCTCCTCCTCCATAGTAAATCAAGAGTGTCAGACTATTGCAGTCATAGATGAAATAAAGAAGCTTGAGAAGGAGAAGAAAAATAGAATAAATAGGTTAAGTGAACTTAGAGGGATCATTATCCCTAAGTTAGAGGCCATGCATGAGGCCCTAACTGATGCTCAGGCCACAGCCTAGACCAATGATCTGACAGATCTTAAGAAGGCAAAAGCTTTTGCATTCCTGTTGAGTGGTCACATCTCAATTTTGGACCAGGTGAAGCAGAGTTGGGTGATAGAAGTTGCACAGTTAAAGAATACTTTTGCAGATATACTTAAGTATATGTAAGTACAACTTGTATATGTACTTATGCGGATATGTATAGATTGATTTTGAAAATTTTAGTATGCGGATTCTACCCTTTGCCATTGATGTCAAAGGGGGAGTGAGGAGTAGTGAAAAATGTGGAATCTAGCTAAGGGGGAGCTCCAAAAAAGTGTACATTAGAATAGAGCATCAGCCAAGGTGGAGTACAATGTGACACTTAGTCATTTTTCACTAAGTGTTGCCATCAATGCCAAAGGGGGAGATTGTTGGCAAGAGACACTATGTGGCTTCATGAGTGTTATCATTGATGGAAACAAAGTCCATCCCATACATCCGCAGGACATGGTGTGTCTCTATCGGAAGTCAGATTGAAGAGTGTTGTGGTCCGGTAAGAAAGAACAGAGCATGTAGCAAGGTCTGACAATCAGGTCCAGATCTCTCAGAGGAAGTATCTCAGTAAAGTGCGGACTTGAGGAAGTCAAGAGGAGTACCTTGACTATTATATTCTAGGGATTGAGCCTCTGGTGATGAAATAGTGAAGAGATGTGAGCACCTAAGTATTGGGTTCCTGTTTAGCAGAGTAGACTGAGGAAGAACTGACCGACAGAGCATCAGACCTTAATCCAGATGAGATATTGATGGTGATCAAGGTTATTAAGGTATCATTCATGATTGGCCAACATGATTGATGACTTCTATGAGCATCTCTTTGATACACATCACTTGACAAGCAAGGATTCAGCCGACAGACCAAGAGTTTGGGAAATTATTGAGTATTCCAGATGCCAACTAGAAAGTGGATGAAATCTTTGGTACGGATGTATATACCAGATTGATTTTGATATGAAGGTGTGTGTTGTGTATGGGAAGTGTGAAGAAAAGCAGAAGAGTAGTGTGAAGGCAGTAAGACAGGTCTGATATGTGACAGAACAGCAGCACCAAAGAAAAGGAAGGATTAAGTGCAACAGATCAGTATACTAAGCCTGACTGAAACTGAACTTTAGCATATGTGGATGCTTCTCATTAGTTCAAGTATCTTGTTATTATCTTTATAACTTGTAGACAGTGGGTCTCTTGTAGGCAGTGAGCCTCTTGTGAGCAATGTGCTTGGGCAGTGAGCCCTAATTGGCAAGAGCCATTTTGTATTTCTATTCTTCTAATAGAGAATACATTCTTGGGTTAGTCACCCCATGGTTTTTCCCTTAATAGGGTTTTCCACGTCAAAATCATTGTGTTGTGTGTTGACTTTGTTTTTGCTTTCATGATTATGGATGCTTATTTGCTTTGATGCTGCACTAGTTGTTAAAGAAGAACAAAAAGTTAAATTAATTAAGATAACCGATTCACCCCCCCTCTCAGTTATCAACATGATGGAACAAATTATGCTTTTTGGAAGCTAAGGATGGAAGCCTATATCAATCCTCTAGGATGCGGTGTTTGGCAATCTTTCAAGACTAGTTACAAAGTTCCTACCACTATTCCTACAGATCCAGATGAAGTTAAGGAATATGATAACAATTCCAAGGCAAAGTTTGCTATCATGAGTGGGTTAGCTGATTCAAAACTTTCAAAAGTAACGAGTTGTAGTTATGCTAAAGATGTTTGGGTTAAACTTGAAACCATTTATGAAGGAGACAAGAAAGTAAAGCAAGCAAAGAAGCAAATCTTCAAAAGCAAATTTGAGACCCTAAGAATGACAGAGGATGAAGACATTGTTGGATATAGGCTCCGGTTGAATGAAGTAGTCAATAGCATCACAGGTCTTGGTGGAGAAGTGAAAGAAGATGCGATTGTGAAGAAGGTTCTGAGATCTCTTCCCAAATCTTATAGTCATAAGGTATCTGCTATTAAGGAGAAAGCAAACTTGGATACATACATTGTAGAAAAAACTATTTGGTTCCCTTACTGCCATTAAAATGAGAGATTTTGGCAATGATGCTCCAAAGAAAGAAGTTGCTTTCAAAATCAGTATGAAAACAAAGGAAGAAGTTGTTGATGAAGATGAGAGATTTGATGAATTTGAAGCAAATTTTGTGAGAAGACTGAAGAAAGGCACTAATAAATACAAATGGTAAGTTACCCTTCAAATGTTTCAATTATGGAAAGGTTGGTCACTTTGCTTTTAAATGTCCTTTTAAGGAATGAAGGGGTAGTAATAAGAGAGACAAGTTCAAAACAAGTCTGTATTCCATAGAGAGAAGTCACTCTTCAGAAGATGAGGATCATGATGATTCAAATGATGAAACACTTTTCATGGCCTTGAGTGTTGGTGACAAAAAGGATGATGATGGAAAATGTGAGAAGTCTGATGCCTTGCAAACAAATCAAAACAATGATAGATCAATTGTTGTATGGACTACTTTTCATGCAAGAGAAGAAGCTAAGGCTTGGATAATTGATAGTGGTTGCTCAAATCGTATGACTGGTGACAAAGAGAAGTTTATCAGCCTTGAGAAGTGGGATGGTGGTGTTGTAAAGTTTGGTGGCGATGAGTCAACACAAATATGTGGAAAAGGTGCTATAACTATTGATGTGAAGAATAGGACTGAGGATTTCCTCTATGTCAAAGGGATAAAACACAATCTTCTTAGTGTTAGTTAGATGTGCAGCAAAGGGTATAATCTCACCTTTCATGCCAAGGGTTGTGAAATCAGGAAGGCAGGGTCTAAAAAACTACTTGCAGAAGATATCAAGACATATGGCAATATCTATCATCTGAAGGAGGTAAATGGAAGAACATGTTTGTTGGCTCAATCCAGTGAGTGTTGGTTCTGGTACAAAAGAATGGGACACAACAATTTTGATAATATGGTAAAGACCAATTCTACTCATGCAGTGAGAGACATGCCTAAGATAATCAAGCCTGCAAACACACTATGCAAGGAATGTCAAATGGGAAAGCAGACAGAGACAAGTTTCAAAATCAAGGAGTATTCTTCTTCAAATCCATTAGAGATGATTCACACTGATCTATGTGGCCCTACAAGAGTAAAGAGTCAACAAGGTGAGAGGTATTTTATGTTTTTTATTGATGATTATTCTAGAATGACTTGGGTTACTTTATTAAGAGAAAAATCAGACACCCTGAATAAATTTAAGATGTTCAAAGCTATGGTTGAAAATGAAGTGGATGCTAAGATCAAGTGCTTAAGGTCTGATAGAGGAGGTGAGTTCACTTCAAATAAATTTGAAAAGTTTTGTGAAGATCGTATTTGGAGACATCTGTCAGCTCCTAAGATGCCTTAGCAAAATGGGGTAGTAGAAAGGAAGAATAGAACTGTGCAAGTGATGGCTAGGGTAATGTTGAAAGATGCAGATCTGCTTGATATGTACTGGAAGGAAGCAATTCACACTGCTGTCTATCTAATTAACAGAGTGCAACTGAGGGTCAACAACACCAAGACCCCTTATGAGCTATGGTATGGAAGACCTCCCACTGTTAGATACTTCAAGATCTTTGGCAGCAAATTCTATATGAGAAGAGATGAAGAAGACCTAAGAAAGTTTGATTCAAGAAGTGATGAAGGAATATTTCTTGGTTACTCAACTAAAAGCAAGGCCTATAGATGCTACAACAAGAGGTTGGGAAAGATGATTGAAAGCACAAATGCCAAGGTAGATGAAGACATGTATCAGATCTCACAAGAATCAGAGGATTCTGAATATGATATCTTTCCATGCATCGAAGATGAGGAAGAACTAAAAGAAGAAAAGGAACAAGAACCATAACAGATGCCTAAGACTCCAACAAAGTATGTTTAGAAGAAGCACTCAGTAGATTAGATCATTGGAGATAAGGATGAAGGTGTATAGACAAGGAGGAGGCTTACTAAGACACATGAGCAAGTAAACTTGTGTTTGTTATCAAAAGTAGAACCCAAAACCTTTGTTGATGCTAGAAAAGATGATGGATGGATAAAGGCAATGGAAGAAGAATTGGATTGGATAGAGAAAAACCATACATGGGAATTGGTTCCCAGACTAGCCAACAAGAATGTCATAGGAACAAAGTGGGTGTTCTGGAACAAGCTGAATGAAGAAGGTAAAGTTGTAAGAAACAAAGCAAGGTTGGTATGTAAGGGCTACTCTCACGTTGAAAGAATCGATTTTGAGGAGATTTTTGCTCCAGTAGCCAAAATGGAGGTAATCAAGATGTTTCTTGCCCTTGATACTCATAAAAACTTCAAAGCATATCAGATGGATGTTAAGTCAACATTTCTGAATGGTGATCTAGATGAAGAAGTCTACATCAAGCAACTAGATGGTTTCCAGATATCAGAAGATCCGGACATGGTGTGCAGACTTAAGAAGGATTTATATGGTCTCAAGCAAGCACCTAGGGCTTGGTATGCTAGGTTGGATATGTACTGACTTCAATAAGGCTTCAAGAAAGGTACTACATATAGCAATATTTACATTAAGGAAGAAGGAGACATGATATTGATAGTTGCAGTATATGTTGATGACATCATCTTTGGTGGAGATGATGATATATGTAAGAGGTTTACAAAGGAGATGTAAAAAGAGTTTGAGATGTCTATGATTGGTGAGATGTATTTCTTCTTTGGACTTCAAATTAGTTAGCTAGATGGTGGTATCTTTATTTCTCAAGCTAAATATGTCAAAGAGTTGTTAAAGAAGTTTGGTATGGAGGATTCAAAACCAGTGAGTACTCCCATGGTCACTGGATGTCAGTTGAGTAAGGATGATGAGTCTCCAGAGGTGGATCAGACTTCCTATAGATTTATGATTAGAGGATTGTTGTACCTAACTACTTCTAGACCTGATATTATGCATGTAATATGTGTGGTTGCTAGATATCAAGCCAATCCCAAGAAAACACATGAGAAGGTAGTGAAAAAGATATTTAGATACTTGAAAGGAACTCCAGATTATGGCTTATGGTAACCAAGAGGTAATGACTTTAATTTGAATGCCTACACTGATGCTGATTGGGCTGGTTGTGTTGATGATAGAATAAGTACAAGTGGTGGTGCTTTCTTTTTAGGAAGCAAATTGGTCTCATGGAAGAACAAGAAGCAAGATTCAATGTCCTTATCAACTGTAGAGGTAGAGTACATTGCAGTAGCATCCTACTGTACACAAGTGTTGTGGATGAAGTGAACCCTAAAGGATATCAAGGTATTATATGATGAGCCTATTCATATTTTGTGTGACAATACAAGTGCTATCAATATTTCCAAGAATCTAGTGATGCATTCTAGAACCAAGCATATAGCAATTAGGTATCACTTTTTGAGAGAGAAGGTTGCAAATAAGGAAGTGAAGTTGGAATATGTTCCAACAAAGGATCAAATGGCAAATATTTTCACAAAGGCTCTTGCAAAGGATACTTTTGAGGATCTCTAACAGAGGTTAGGGGTAATTGTCTCTCCTTCTTGCTAGATGCATAGTGGTGCATATGTCCAGGGGGAGTTCATGTTATATCTTGTTCCTGGACTAATGGTGGCTACCTCTTAGGGGGAGAAAGTAGTGGTTGCTAATGATAGGGGAAGTCTATTTGTTGCAAGAAGAAGTCATGCTCTAAGAAAGAATGTGCAGATAGTGGTTTCCCTTTGTCCTTGATGTCAAAGGGGGAGAAATGTACAAGTATGTGTTGCCATCAATGCCAAAGGGGGAGATTGTTACACATATGGTTCCTAGGGTTGTTATTGATGTCAACACCACCATAAGATTGTCATTGATGTCAACACTATCTTGGATGTGTGATGGTGTTCATGGTTGGATGTCATGTTGAATATAATGAGATTACTGAAGTTCATGGTTGGATGTCATGCCTTGATTGAATATAAAGTTATATTAAGATGAAAATTAGAAGCATCACGAAGATACATTAACATGGGAATTAGAAGCACTAAGATGATTAGATGTATTTCTAATGTTGAGAAGATGTTACTGGTGGCCTAATCCAAGTTTCATGATGTTTGGATTACTGGAAGTGTACTTTGCAGTTTGAAGACAGTTTTGAAGACAATTACTATATGGCAATAGAATGCTCTATTCTACATTCCCCCGCATTTGTAGATATGGCTATGCGGTTCTAGAACTATGTTCAGAGTGTAGTGAAGGTCATAATCCCAAAGCTTTAGATCATTTTTCCTTTCCCTGTGAAAGTTATGCATGATAGAGTATCGACATGTGTTCTGGCAGAGTGAGCTAGTGTTGAAGGCCTATTGGAATGCTCCACATTACTCTGGATGTGAATGTTTGGCTTTGTAGTTTTGTGGACATGTTTATGAATGTGCATTACACACTTGTAGTTTCAAAGTTTGTGGAGGTCCACAAGCTCAGTTTCTCAATGACAACATGTTCCAGTGAGTTCTGGATGACAGGTTGTTCTCAGAGTTCATGATTGAAGATGTGCGGCACAAAATCTTTGATGTGCCAAGGCAAAGGAGTGTTTGGAGAGTTTTTATGAGTCTTTTAGACTCATCTGGAAAATTTTCATGAAGATCTTTCTTGTTTCTAGTACCGCACAAGGTTTTCATGTTGTTGTGGCCATTATGCTTCAAGTTTCATATGTCTTTGCTTAAGGCTGCCCTATTTTCAAATGAGTAGAGTGTGTGGATGTAATTCCTTGTTGTTTGATGTTGTAAAGGATGTTTTGAACCTAATTAAGCAAGTGTTTATGTTTGCAATGCATGAGTCTTCTGCTAGTATAGAGTGTAGTCTTGTTTAGGACTTGTCCTCTACATGTTTCATGTTGTGTGTTGTCTGGCCGACTTGTAAATGTATTTTTCATGCTGTCTCTGGCTGACAAGCAATGTAATCAATGTAATATCTTGTATAAATTATAAATCAAATTGAGTTAGGTGAGGTGTGATTGCAAAGTGATTGATAAGGTTCGCAAACAAGAAAAAGAGCAGAATGACTGCATTATGATGTGTGACTGAAGGAGAAAAAGTAGAAGTTGTAGATGCTGTTTTGATTCATCTTGAAGACTTATATACATGAAAATGATCAAGTACAAAGTGTACCTAATTGATCTGGTCATCATAAGGAAGTGTGAAGAGGTAGTATTGCAATCATCAAAGGTGTGAATTTCAATGTCAGTTTTCAGATAGTAGGACTGTCATACTGTAATTTGTTCTAAATGTGTTCTCAATTTAGGGAGTAGTAGCTTCCTTGGGAGTGACCCTAAAACAAAGTATTCAGGGAGTATTAGCTTCCTTGGGAGTGACCCTAAAGCAAAGTTTTCAGGGAGTAGTTGCTTCCTTGGGTTGTAGCCCTAAAACAAAGTCTGTAGGGAGTAGTAGCTTCCTTGGGTTGTAGCCCTAAAACAAATTGTTATTTGAGCTTCATATATTGTGAGTTAATCCTCACCGTGGTTTTTCCCTTCTTGGGTTTTCCACATATATTTGGTGTTATGTGTTGATGTGCTTTGTGTTAATCTTTTATGCTTATGTTAATACTGTGATGCTTAAGTTTTAATCTGCTCCAGATAAGTTAAAGTTGTTTAGATAGTGATTCACCCCCTCTCAGTATCCTAGCATGTTCAACATTATGTCCAATCACAAATAATATTTCATATGACTCTAGAATCCCTCTAGAAAACTATAACACAATTTGACTAATTTACAAATAAATAAGCACTATGAACTGACAATGCAAGTAGTGATTTTGTATTACTTTAGAGTTTTCATAATCAAGTACACATTTTGGAATGGAGGTATGTGTCATATGATCTCACACCTCTATCTCAAACTTGTTACCAAGAATTATTAATTTACATAAAAGCATACATAATAGTATAATATCCCAAATATAAGCATATCTACATCAAAAAGTAGTTCTTCTATCTTTGGCTTGGCTAGATGATTTAGGAAGTCTATGCCAACTACAAACCCTCCTAGTCAAGTATAAGATAGAATACTAACTAGAACAAATATATAAATGATGTTATTGTGCATTCCTTGCATTCTCAACATTTAGTCAATTCTGACTATCATATCAAATTCTCTAGATGAGCATGTCCTTAATAATTAAAAATTGTAGGGAATTATCTCAGAAGTTTATATCCTTAATAAAAATTATACAATCTTACCTTTAATACTATGCAAGGAAGAACTTTTAGTTGTTCCCAAAGATAATAATTCTTTGTTATCTCCACTTCCAAATTTTCTATCTTTCCATTTTAATATAGGCATAAATAATTCTACCTTAAAATACTAAGTTTAGGCATATTCAAAATTATCCTTGTTCCAAAAGAATGTACATGTCGCTCTACTAGTTACACTAAGTCATAACCTCAACACTAGAATATATATTCATCTATATATGATAAATCCCAATGTTCACTCACTCTTCCCTGAGCATGTCTAAGACTGCTCATAAGATAAATATAATTCTCTTCCAAAGAATATAGATGCATATTTATATATGTATTGTACATATATACATATAAATATACCAAATTTAAATATAGAATAGAATAATAGCACCAACTGAATAAAATAAACTCATGTTCACTATTATCTTCAAATTGTTTTTCTTGATTCATGATAATCCATTTTGAAGCATTCATGGGTTAATACTTGATTCAAAATGACATAAAAATAAATAAGAAAATTGTAAATATTTAGGAATGAGACCTACTCATAGTTTCCTTCCACTATTAGTATGTACTGGAAAGAAAATTAAATCCATAAACAACTAATATCCTGTACACATTTCTAAATCAAATATAAACATGTATACAACTGTTAATAAATAAATACATTCACTGGTAATAGGCCTACATAAGGTTGTGACAAATAAGTATCCACCCTTGTTTCTTAACATAAATGTGTAGATCAATGAAATCTAATTTACAACAAAGATCTTGTAAGTAACCATGAAACTATAAACTTAAAACTTATATTACTTGCATACATGTTAATGATCATGCAAAAGTGACCTCACAAACAATTTTGTTGGCAAGTATGAATAAGGTTGAAAGATTAAACTTATCTCATATCACAGTCAGACCTGTAAGGGTCAAATATTTCCTATACTTTAGTTTCCACTGGTTACCAACCCATATGAAGACTGCACAAAGAACTCTTATTCATTCTAATAACAAACTTATTTAGACATTGGTGGAAGCCCCCCGTAATTTCTTTGTTCTCTAGCCTTAAAACCTTGGAGTTGATTAAGACTATGCCCAAGAAGCTTAAACCCTAAACCCATGAATTTCTGAAGGATTTGTGATCTAATTTTGAAGTGACTTGTGATAGGCAGTCACCCCAGACTTAAGTTGTGATATAATGTCCTTAGCTTCATTAGCAACCGGCCCAGTGAGCCTAGTGACCAGCATCTTCTATGTAAAAATGTTTCTCAAGGCCAGTAGGATATCCTTTGAAGATAGGTAGGTGTCTATTATAGTATTGTGGGCATCAGATCTATCAGTTTTTTAGCACTGCGTTGATGAGATTGCCATTAATTTGGATTTAATAGGCCTAGGATATTGTCTACCAATTTAATTGCTACATTCTTGTCCCCCATTAGATCACGGTAGCGCGTTGTGAAGAGATGCCATGGAATATTCCTTGTGCTATTGCGATGGTATGATAATTGGAAGGTGGGACCTAGATTTACCTTGAGAGAGCTAGTGCATAGTGTGCGAGCGTGAGGGTGGCAATGTTGGTCCCCGCCAGGCTTGCACTACTATGATGTAGCAACATATGGCAGGGTTCTATTTTCTTGGGTTGATCAAGTTGTCATCGTTGGCATTCCCTAATTCGACATTGATTTCTTCAATAGTCGACATGGATTTTCCTTTTTCTAAAGATATCTTAAGCCATCTATTTTGTTCAGATCGACATACCAAATTCAAACTCAGGATTTTACTTGTATACTAGATCATGATTTGACAAGCAACACAATTCCTCCCTAGATCTCAGTTATTAGTTAGATTTCAGTAACTAAGCCAGGCATGTGTCATTTGTGAAATAGTGCACTCGTAACCAGGATTTGGTAAGCCATCACTACCTTGCACCTATGTTTCCTACTTCAGAGATTGCGATGTGATCTCTAGGTATTTCCAGATATGAATTCAAGCGTGCGAAGCCCGCAGAAGCCTAAAATGGAATTATGGGGGTTGTTAAAGAAAGGAAGTTGCTTAGGAAAAGGCTCTCCTTCCATTTTTTCTATAAGTAGAAGTGTTTTCATGATTTTTTACATCAAATATCAACATGGGTATTGTGCAGATTGTTTCCTTGTTGATGTTCTCTATTTCCTGAAAAGACAAGCTCTTATTCTCTTGGTTTCAGGTTGGCTCATTTCGAATTAAGGAAGAACAAGGCATTGATCAAGGGATGGAAGGTATTGGAAAAAGCAAGAGATTTTGGCTTCAATAGCCTTGCTACTTTCATAGAAACATAGATGAATAATGTCACTCTAGTGAGGAAGGACAAAGGTTGGCCATAAACTCCAATGGCATGAAAATACTTGGCGAGGGTGGACTAATTGGGTGAAATTTCACTAGCCTTAGTCAAGACTACAACCCATATGCATAGGCAAAGAGGCATCATTGTGTTTTCTCTCCTTCCCTCTGCATGATGGTACTCATCAAATATTCATTTGCAAGAGGGGAAGGCGATTACATTTAGGTGGTCTAGTCTAAGGTGGGAGATTTAGACTCTATGCACTAAGTCAAAGAAGTCCTTCCTTAAGTAAGAGTGATATTTACAGCATCACCTTCTCAAAGGTGACTTTGATTGCTCCTTGCTCTAACTAGTGGTAGTCTTCTCAACAGTTTGAGGGTACCTAATAGCTACCATCTAGAGATTAAAAGATGAGGAGTCATGTTGCCTTCCTAACATCCTTTGATTTGAGTCTAAAAATGGGACAAAAGGAGGGATATTTGTCTTGAATTGCTAGAAGATTCCTGAGTCTTCTAGAACATTCTTGTACCCCAGAATATTGTTGTCAAAGGAGTAGCATGTCAAAAAAGGATTGGTCAAAGAAGTCTATTTTCAAACTGTCCAATTAGAAAAAGGGATACAAATTCTTAAGTCACAAATATTAAATGCAAATGTAATTGAAAAGCATGTGAAAAAAAGGGCATAGTTTGACATTTTGCCACTATTTTTCCTTTATAAGGGAATTAGTAGTATTGTAATAGAGGTAGGGGGATTTGAGGATTTGGGTACAAGTTATCCACATCTTGGGGAGTGGTTTTTTGTAACTAAGTAAGTGTATTATCAATATTATAGAGCAGAATTTTACCTGCATATTAATAAATTCTTGTCTGACAATTTTCAGTTCAGATTGCATTATATGAATAACACTATAAATGTGTGTGTTTCTTGCAATTGTCTCCTTGAATGAATGCATTTATTTTGTGAATTAATGAATCAAGGGTTCTAGATTTCACCTATGTACATTTGTTGTATTGAGTGTTTTGTTTATTGCTTCTGATCAAGGATCAGATTAAATATGCTTTAAGCAAGACATAGGAAGTGGTGTATTACATTAGGGATTATTGAAGAAGAGTTGTAGGAGATACTTTTTCTTTGCTATTTCATTGCAATTCATCAATACTGATATACCCTCTAAATTTGAAGTTTTGTTGTCATAAAATGAACATTTGCAGTGTGGAATTTTGACTTTGTTACCCTTAATAGGGCACCGATCAAAACACTTACTTGCCCAAGGGTCCAAAAAGAATAAAAATTTAAGATAAATCAGATAAAATCATTCTTTTTGTTTTATTTTGAGTGAGTTTTAATACATGTTCTCAAATTCAAACAGTGAAGATAATCCAAGAATATGCCAGTCTATGGTTAATCTTACAAATCTTGGTATAAAAATATGAGAAGATATCTGCCTGATTGTAAATGAAAGATACATTTGGTGTTGTTATGATAAGGGATACCCCTCTAGGTTTGGTAGAGCCTGAAGTGCAGGGGAGATAGGTAAAAAATAATCTCCCACTTTGCTGGCTAGATCCCAATTAGACTTGATCATAAGAATTGGGAAACCTTTAGAATTTAATGTGTGTAGATTTGGGAACCGACATACATCAATGGAAAACAAATGAATATGATATACTTATAATTGTTTGAGAACTAATATAATCTCATTATCGACTTGAATAGAGTTGAGTAAGGTTAACAATGCTCATTCATCAACAGTCTAGAATGTGGTCAAATTCTATTGACTTATCTCATAATGATAAAAGGATAGATATGGACGATACATAATATCATATGCAGAGTAATGGAAACAAATTCCAGACCATTATGGTCTTTCACTAATATTCAAATGATTAACAACTTAGTTTCTTAATAGGTTGAAAAACCATACTTTACTTTTATCTCTGAATAATCCTGAGTGGAAATTTCACAAGAAAGGGTAAACTACTATCATATTTCATTTATAGGATCATATTTCATTTATAGGACTTGTAATATCCCAAATAAAATACCAATTGCATACCTATTATGGTCTTGGAGTTTAATATTAAAAAACCCCAATTTGTAGACAGAATGAAGGAATTCAAAAATAAATTTGCTTACAACAATTCATATATATCATTAGCAATACAGAGACAAAACCCCACCCCTGGGTTATCCTCAACTATCTTTCAATCAATGAACCAAAAGCATGAAATTCATGTTCTAAATATTGTAACTAATATATTTATATAAATGGGAGTAAAATAGAACTTAACCAATTACTATATCTACAGAGAACATACCGATTAATCAAGCAAATAATCCTTGAAAAGTTGTAGATTTATTCCTCCATCCCTTATCCTACACCTCCCATACTACCCTTTCCCATCTCTTTTCTTCTACTTCATCATTTCTTCCCCTATTTGTGGTGGTGAATAACCCTGGGACTTCTCCTTGAATGACAACATTACAGTGGAGAAATTTCCACTCCACTTCAACATCAATGCACATAACTGAAGTGAGTTCATGCAAGGCTCCACTTCTCATTTGCAGTTCATCAACATTAAATGCATTTTAATGCACTTAACTCCACTTCGTGGAGTCTATTCATGACTCACAAATTTTTGAAATTCAAATATTTTAGAGCAATAATTATGTAATTATATATGTAAATACATATCTATATTCATATGTATATATACATATATAGAGATATAAATATATATATTATTATATAGCTAGTTATATAATTTTTCCTCAAACAAATAATGTCATATGTATACAGGATTATAACAACTTATTAACAAAGTCTACCAGGGATAATGTAAAATAGATAAAATGACATCAAACATTAAATACCACAATTCAACTTGACGCAATAGAAGACCAGTTCATCAATATCGACATGGAGAGATGCAAGACAAGGAGTCGACTTTGATACACTTCATGCCAACTTTGATAAAGAAAGAATGACCACGACGAAATACCAGTGATGATGTTATGACGTAAAGTATCACCATAATTATGACACAAGAAAAGTATACAATTACACATGCTAGAAAGACACAAATACTATGTATGTGTGTAGGCTCTCGGAGTCATGTTGTCTCACCCATTCACCCTGATTTACTTCCCTCTCTCCAATGATGCTCTCCATCCTTGTCTAGGAGTGGGGAATTAGTTTCCAATATCCACCTCATTTTCCAACACATTAGTTAGTCCATTAACCAAAATATCCATAACATCATATAAATATTTCAATAAACAATAATCATGAAGATAAATCATTATCCACATTTAGAAATCATTTCTTTTTCTACATATCATGAGTAAAATGGAATTAACTCATCATGTTTATCCTCAACAATTTTTTAAACATAATTTATAATACATAGGGGTGTATCTAACTAATAATTAGTTAAAGATAACATAAATAAATTTGTCCAAAAATAGGGTGTGACATATAGCTTTGAAGAGTAGGATCTCCTTCTTAAAACCCCAAATCAAGAAGCCTCTTCAACATCCAACCATTTAATTCTAAGGTCAAACATACCATATATCAATAAACTAATTAGGATGTAAGCCTCTCAAATCAAAGGAAGATCAAACAAAACCTCCATTCCCTCAAAAAGGAATATGTCGAAATCCACTAACCATCTCCTTTTTCTCTTTAAAACACATTGACCTCAAAACAACTCAACATCCAAATGTAAGAAGATAAGAAATTAGAACCATGCATCTACTCCTCAAATAAGTACTCCAAGAATAACATCCATAGCACAAGACCCAAGCATATATGAGAAGATAAGACACAAAGAAAGAATGCATATGAAAATTAGGTGGGCAATACCTATTAGAGTGTTCATTGCCAAGAGGACCAAGAGTAGGGAATGAGATTGATCCTCCAAGATACACCAAGCCACAATGACTCCCTCCAAGAACAACTTCCTCAATAGGTCCATGTTGAACTCACATCCAACCTAGGTGTAGGCTCCTCGATAGATTCCTATTGAAACCTCATCAAAGAGTAATTGTGTCAACACATGATCTCTAAATACAAGAGATCTCTAGCTTCACCCAAATATAAAATAGGTGTACTACCAATCATCTCATGCCAACTAAACTCTAATGCAACACTACAATGACTAGAAGCTCACAAGAAAAATGATCACACCACTCATCAATTAGATTATCACAAATCACCACCAAAGTTCCAAATGCATAACCATGAGCTCACCATGATGTCATAATCTACAACTCCTCAAAGGAAGATCATATGTCTCAAATGGACATATTTTCTCCAAGGAGCACCTGTATCATGACAAAATTTTAATGTGTACCCAAGAGTCCACCATGGCATAATAAAATTCATCTTCTAAACCAAGGATCATCTATCAAACTAACAAATCATATCTGACACCTCAATCAAAGACTTTAAGAGTTCTCCATGGTAAAACAATATGTCAACATCACCAATCACAAGAAGGTAACCTTCTCTTGTCAATAGAACTCAAGATGCCAAAGAACTCTCACTGCATACAAGAAATAGAGTCCAAGAGCTCCTCCATGACACCAACAACCATTATAGAAGATCATCCATCACGAAGCAATGAATCCATATCATTTCCAAAGCTCCTACTAAACTGTGATATCAAACTACACATGGCATCATGATAACCCTCTCTTAACTAAAGATCACATGTGGCTAATGCACAATCAAAACACTCAATTACAACACTAGAA
This sequence comes from Cunninghamia lanceolata, assembly GCA_027924645.1. Lineage (NCBI taxonomy): Eukaryota > Viridiplantae > Streptophyta > Pinopsida > Cupressales > Cupressaceae > Cunninghamia > Cunninghamia lanceolata. The sequence continues at coordinate 10,418,971 of BSBN01000209.1, forward strand.
GTCCTAAAGAATAAAGTAGAACCAAGATCTCCAAACCATGAAAATAAACCACCACCTACAATCTAGGAATCAATACAACACCACCAAAAATGTGTTTGCATAACAACCATGTCGTGCCAAAGTTCCAAGCATACAAGGAACGTCCATGACACCATGATCACCACCCAATGTACCTGCATCAAACTCCCACCAAGTCTTACATGTTTGTACCTTATAATCAACAAGTCTAGGTCCCACAACATAACTGTATCAGGTAACACCATCTCTCTTTATCTCATAATGACAACCAAACCAATGAACTAGGTGACCAAAGTAGGCCAACCAAATAGAATATACATAAACATGTTATAGACAATCCACATTTGAGTTATTCATGCAACCTATGAGTATAGACAACCTACAATAGTACACAACTCATAGATATCACAATGCAACATACAAATTAACCCATACATTATTAACCATGTTAAACATAGACAACTAGATATAAACATGTAAGTTTCCCATGAATCAAACACCAAATCACCTTTATATTTAATTTGCCACAAACTTACAAAGTACCACAGTTAAAGAAACCAACAAATAGATCAAATAGAAATGTGAGTGAACAAATCACATATCAATATATCCAAACCTAATTTATTGTGAAGTGCTTAGAAAATTCTCTCTGTCACCTATAAGTAGTCCAAAATTAGATATCGTGGACACAAGATATGACCCATCAAATCATTGAAAGAAAACCTGGCTTCCAACTAACATTTTCTATCAAAAAAAGAAAAATCTAGAAAACCCACTAATACCACAACACAACACTCATAAAGAGTTTTTTGTTGAATAAGAAAGTGAAAATCTGACATGTTGGGCCAAGTTATGCCTCTTAGGAAAAATCTCCTTGATTAGGATTCACAAATAGCAAATAGGTGGCTATTGAAAGGTTGGATGGTGATGCCATCGGTGGAGGTGGTAGAATGGTGTTTCTGGCCAATGGAAGCTGAGTGATAGTGGCACTCCTATAGCAGTGTGGCCACTGCATTGATTGGGGGGTGTTTAGCCCTTGAGGGATAGTCGTGATTGCTCGTTGGGCACCCTAAGTCCAAGGGATGTCCCTAGGTAGTTGGTCCACCATGGGATCTAGGGTTGGCTTCTATAAAAATATATTCAATCTACATTCTTGTATAATGATGTTAATAAACATACCCAACAACAAATCAATTTCTTTTTTAAACAAATCATTTCTACAGACTTCCATATTTTTTGATGTAGCATTAATGTAGGGAATATTCTACCTATAGATGTCAACTGTACCTAACTTGACTAATTGTGATGTATGATACAAATCCATACAACTGTATATAATATTATGTTGTAGATATTCCTTCCAGGGCATAAAAATGGTAAAATAAATTCTAACCACAAACATAGTCATGTTTTATATGGATCCATAGGTTTTTGAGCCTTCTAGACTCAATGGTGAGGTCTATTGTTATCCTGGAGGTCTCCAGTAAAACTTCACCCCAAAACCCTCACAAAAAGATCTATAACAAAAAACCATTTACTAAATCTTAATCAAACCCTAGATCTGTAAGAACCCATGTCTACAAACACACTTGTGACCTTGAAAACGTTTCCATCATTTTCTTACAAGGCCATGGATTCAACTATGCACAAGAATCTACTCATACCAAGGGTTACAAATACGTGAGAAATCTCCTCCCACAACCTAACAACTAGGATCTAATACTTAATGAAAGGAAATTTGCAGCCATAATAAACTATTTCCATATAACCCCAAGAGAGAAAAATATGCAACAAAATATTCATTATCCACATGCAAAAGAATAGATAAACATACCATCAAGATGACACAAGATGTACCTTGGGAAAACTCTCATGAGGGAAAAAACTCAACCTTCAAAAGCATCCACACTTAGAGTATTATTAAACAATAAAAAGATTACAATACACTTATAAGTCTCCATGAATAATGTAACCGCACATCCCAATCTATGATTTTTCTCCTCACATATGTAACCTACAAGAGATTCTCAATCTAACCTTAGCCAACAAGACAAAGGTTATGCAAGCCAACAAGCCAACAAACCAACCTTCAACAACTCCTCATTTGCTTGTTTGTATAGAAATAAGCTTGCACAAAACCACTAATTGGTATTACATAACCATGTGTCTCAAAACCATGAGATCACTAAATCATGCCCCCCTTATTTACTTTTTTGGTACTAAATATTCCCAATATTAAAATATTTTCCCAATGTGTAACCCACATTAAATATTTATCCCAATGTTATATATAACTTTTAAGTGGCCCCAAGAATGTCTAACCCATTATGACGTTCACATCTCTAGGATGCACCACAATTAAATATTACATTTTACATTATTATCATTATTAAAGGTGTACAACATACCTTTCCCAACATAACATCTCTTGAGTAGAGAATCTTCTAGGTTACAAGATTCTAAAGCTTGTATCCTTTAACATTCTCACCATATTCAATGAAAATACACTTTTTATCCTTGAAGTTCAACTTAAACCATTTTTCCTTAGGAACATGCATAAATGCATCAAAGACATAATCTTAAATGTATTACCATGGGATTCTTGCTTGTCCACATCTCATATAACATCTTCTCCTCAATCATAAAATTAGGAGACCTATTTTTAAATAGAAAACCATATTTACTGACTTAGCCCAAAACTCCTATCTTGGACTAGTATTTTACTCAATAGGCTTCTAGTACGATCCAGTAAGGTTCCATCAAACCTTTCAACCACTCCATTATGTTGTAGGGTGTAGGGTTGTCCTTTCATAACAATTCTAGTGTGCTTGAAATATACCTCAAATTCCTTAGAGTAAAACTCCCCAACATCATCTATCCTAAGCACCTTGATTATCTTATCAAAACTTTTGATTCTCAACAGGAGCTTGGAAATCCTTAAATTGTAGAAACACTCTAAAATTTTGCCTAATAAAAATATACCCAAGCATGCCTAGAATAACCATCAGTGAAAGAGGCATGATATTAGGACTTACCAATTGAGTGCACATCCATAAGACCAAAGATAACATTGTGGGTCACTTGCAACATATCTCATGTTGTAAAACTCCCTGAAGCAAGCCAAACCCTATTTTTCTTACTAAACACATAATATTGACAAAAGTTAAAACCAATAGAACAATCTGACATACCTTCCACCATATTCTTGATCACCAAATTTTTTAATATATTCTCTCTAGTGTGACCCTTAGTAATTCCAAAATAATCTTGATTCTAGTTTAGTAACATTGGTACAACTACATAATGTTGAGGCTTGTAGCCTAAATAGAGTACCTTGCCTTGCAACTTTAGCCAACAACAAATTCCCTCTTTCTAATTTACAACTTTTTTCATCAAAAGTGACATGAACACTAGAGTCAATCATCTTAGAAATAGAAGTCAAATTTCTAGCTAAACTTGGTGTATGTAATACATTAGAGAGCATCCTCACTCTCCCATCCATGAAATACACTCTCATCTCTCCTTGACTAATAATCTATAGAGATCTATTGTCAACAAGGAAAACTTGCCCTCCATCATACTCCTTGTAACCAGAGTACCACTCCCCATGAGGAGTCATGTGGTATGAAGCACTTGATTCAATCAACCAAGAATCATCACCAACAATGTTAAGAAATATAAATGCATAATTTACATACTCATCAATGTCAAAGGATCCATCTAAAGAATCATCACGTTCTTGTTGAACATGTAATCCTTCTTTATGTGACCTCTCTTACCAAAATTTGAGCATTTCACTTTAGGTTTAATAGGAGACTTAAACCTATCTTTCTTCTTGGACTTCTTATCTCCATCACCTTTCTTCTTACCCCCTCTATCATTAGACCTACCCCTCACAACTAGTGCATCAGTCGAGAAACCATCCATGGACTTTCTCCTAAATTCTTCACTTAAACAGATGCCAATGACCTCTTCTAGTTTAGGTGAAGAAGAACTACTATTGATTTTCATAATCAAGTTCTCTAATGAATCATGTAAGAAACATGACAAGAAAATGCATTTATCTTCTTCTTATATTTTGACTCCTATTTATGCTAACTTTGTAAAGACCCATCTCACATCTCTAACTAGATTAACTCAAAACTTCATTTTTTGTGTGTTCCATTAATATTTTGGCTGAATACTCAGGCAAAGATATAAAATACATTTGTTCATACAAAACATGCAAAACAAATTTTCTCTAGCGAGAGACTTGACTCATCGGGACAATCCATGTCCTAAGTCATCTTGATAGACTACATTTCCCTACTGGAAATGCACCGAGGTCATCATCTATCAAGACTAAATGATATTATATTTGCACCCTACTTTAGAATTTAACTTAAAGCCTCAAGGATGCAAAAGTTGACCCAAAATTCTTTTGAGCATTAGTAATATTAAGTTATAATTCATTAATTTAAGTTTCTATAATTAGAAATCACAAATTGGTTACTCAAGTAAATGACTTACCAACAATACACATGAAAACCTAAGTACTGAGAATCTCCTTCATTTACCTAAATTTCCTACATACCCATATCTATGGGATCAAGGTATAACTTATGTAGTTTTGGATAAGTGTTTGTTAGATGTGAACTGTATAAGTGGGTATGCAACCCTTTCTAGGTCCCCTTTTCCCTAGACAGTTCTTTGTTGACTACTACCCACTAAGGGAAGCATTTAACTTAATAATGTTTAACATTAATCTATGTTTTTAATTAGATAATTGGGAAGGGCCCAAACCCATTACAAGAAGCCAAAATGGTGAACGAAGAAAGTTCCATGAGGAGTAAAACATAACAAAGAAATCAGACAAAACAACAAAAAATAGTGATAGAACCAGCAACTACCAGAAAGGCCAGCCACAGACTAGTAGAGAAAAACTGTTGCTTAGACAGATTTTTTAGGTCAATTATGGCTTTCCATTCCCTATTTAAAAAGTCCAGCTTGTCTTCAAAGGTGCTTTCTTGTGTCTTCTTGTCCTTATCAATCTGAGGGTCTTTGATGATCTGCTTGCCTTTGTGTTGTTTTTGCTTTTAGCCCTTGTCTTATTGGTAGGACCTACTGCAGCCTACATCAAATTGTTGCCAGAAGTAGCCCCAGCTTGAGCTTCTCTTGCTGCCTTACATTTTTCCATTTCTTCTTGAAACACATATAGTGTTTTAGTATAATTTTTTACTATCTCCTTGCTAAAGGTTGCTATCTCCATATTCTTCTTTATGTTTTCATAGTTAGCCTTTATCTTGTTAATTTCTTCCTCCATACTTTCCCATTTCTCAAACATCTTTGCAAGGTTCTCAACTTTCTGTCATAGCTCATCTTCATTCTACATTGGCCATTTAGAAGTTTCAAGTTGTGTGATTACCTCAAGATGTTGGATTTTACATTTCACATGGTGCATTTGAGCTAATTGCCACTTGAGGACTTGGTTCTATAGGTCCATATCTTGGTATAAAGTTACCACTTTATCCACCATCTACTGATAGGATTTGTATTCATTCTTCTCTATGCTGAGATTAGTGGCAGAGGGGCTATTGGGGGTGAACTGAACTTTCTTGGAGGGTAAGTCCATATCCCTGGTTTTAGTGCTTTGTATCCCTATAGTATCCAGTAATTTCCTTTGTCCTTCACCTAGGGAAACTCATCTACATCAGGGGAAACATCCCTATCAATTCCTTTTCCTTTATCCTTCCCACCCAGGATAGGGAAAGTATCCTTCATAGGGAGAAAGTCCTTATCCTTCCTTTTTCCCTTAGCCTAGAGCATCTCCTATAACAGAGGGGAATCATCCCTGATAATACCTTTACCTTTGTCCTTCCCTCCCAGGACATGGGAGTCCTCATGTAACTTTTGGTTGCTTTTGCTCGGAGTAATGACAATATCCTTCTCAAGGCTAGACCTAGTGGGATTAGACACCTTGTTTCTCTTCTTACTTGTTTGGGCCTGGGGAGTTGTACCTTTAGGAGCCTTTATAGGGGTGGTCTCAACCTCTCTAGTAAGGGTTTCAGCAAAGGTAGTAGGGTTAACAACTTAGGTTTTCTTTCTCCTAGTTTCATCGGGCAGCTTCTCAACTAATGAAGGATTGTATTTTCTAGGCTTAAAAGCCAGGGATAAAGTTAAAGACAACTTGAACTTATATATTGCATCGATTAAACTCTAGTGGAGAGGGAGAGGTCTCTCCCCAACTGGGACCTTTTGTACAGAGTCCTCAAGGGAGGTAAATAACCACTAGGGAAAGTTGATTTGAATATTATACCTAAAATGATTAAGCAAAGGGAATAGGTAAGCATGAAATCTTTTGAATCTACCATCAAGGGTGACATACATCATGGTCACCTCCACAACCCTTTTCCAAACTCCAGGCAAGTCATCATGGCAGTACCCATTCTATAGTCTATTTAGTTTCTCCCCCTCCTACAAAAACCTTCTCATATCTTCCTGGTAATTTCCTTTAACCTTCTTAGGGAGACGAGTTCCCTCCATTCTCAACCTAGTGACCTCAGTGATTAGCTCTTCAATCACTCTAAAATAAATACCTCTCACATACACTATGCCAGCCTTCCACGAGGTGGAAAACTCTCTGGAAAGGAGTGTATCATAATTGTTCATAACCTTAATGAAAGGGATGAAATTACCTCTTTCCATGATGTCCCAGAGCTCAACATCATTCTTTATGTTGTCATGGTCACTCGAGTTTGTTTGAAGCAAGTCTCCTCCCATGGAGAACAACTTTATATCAACAACTTCAATTTCCACTCTGTATCTAGTCTCAATTATGAAGAATAACCAAATGCTATGACAAAGATAAGCATTGAGGTCATGACTTAACTTGACATTATTATTTCCAGTCCTATGATAAGCATCCCTCGTGTGAGAGGTCCTTTCCTTCGTAGGGGCACTCAACACCTTAAGTGGATTTGTTTTCTTCATTGTTGATTATGGATTTGATAATGTCAGGGATGATCTCCCCTCCTTTCCAACATAATATGTCTTCAACTCTAGTCCGTAGTTTTCTAGGGCATCAGCAAGTCCATTCCCCTCTCTATAGATATGACGAATGTCTACCTTCTCCAAGGTTATCAACTTGATTTTCTTATTTCAATTAAGTCTTTAAAGGACCAGCAAGGTTTTGCTTTAGATTGGAGCATGTTGAGAATATTTTTGGAGTCACCTTCCACCATGAGATTCTTTATACCTTTGTCTATTCCCCTTTTTATGCCTTGAAAATCTACATTGGCTTTAGCAAAATTGCACGTCTGAACCCCCAAATTCTCAGCATAGGATCCCAAAATATGACCATTATTGTCCCTTATGAGACCACCCCTGCCCGCCTAACTAGGATTTCCTTTAGAAGCTCTATCAAAGTTAAGTTTGAACCAACCTAGGTCAGGGGGACCAGCTAGTATTCTTTCTTATATTCTACTTATCTTGATCAACTTGGCTACGTCTATCATGTAGTCCCTAGTTTTGAGGTATTTTCCTTTCCACATCGGTGGGCTTATGACTAGGAGTTTTGAATTCTATAACTTTGACATTTTCTATGATTCTGAGTTTGATTAGCTTTGTTGTACCCTTCCATTTTTCTTTTCTTCTCCTAAAACCCTGTTGTTTCTTTCCCTCCAAATCCCCATCCATGTAATAAGGACTGCCACCAGAATTCTTTGATAAGAGGATTCTTGAATGGAGAAGTCTAGCTTTCAGTAGTTTCCTTGACTTCTCCTTGCCAAACCCAAGGGAGGAGGAATTTGCTCATAATTTTTTGCCTGATCTTCCACGCATACTTACAATAGAACAACAAATGGTAAACATTCTCCTCAACCTTCTCATAGAGCAGATATCTATTCACCAGTTGAAAACCTCTTTTTTGGAGGTTGTCAACTGTAAGGATTCTGTTATGGTTGATAGTCTACCAGAAGAATTTGACCTTGGGAATAGATTTATTATCCCATATTTGCCTTCAGTTATAACCATCCAAGCAAGACTTCTCCAGGCTGTTATACCCAGACTTAACCAAGTAATTACCAGTATTTTCTTCCCTCTAGATTAATTGATCTTCCATAAATTTCCTATGGAATCTATGGTTTTGTAGGATTTTTAGCAAAGTGTCAGCAATTGAAAGGAGCAGATGATCAAATTCAAACTGATTAAATTTCTACACCTCCTTATCATCTTTCATATTCTAGTAATTATTGACATACCTTCCCAATTTATCCTACAGAATATATTTGATGGCTAAGAAGATGGGGTGGTAATCTAAAGGTGAGTAAGAAATCTAGGAGTCCTTCCAAAACCTAACTTTGTTCCCCTTGCCCACTTTCCAATAAATCCCCTTTGAGAGAGTGGATTTTGACTTAACAATATTGTTCCATATGGAGGATCATGTGGGAAGCATCTAAGTATTCATGAGGGAAGGTCCCCCATTGGCATTCAAATACTTAGCCTTCATTATATTTGTCCAATCATTATTGAAGGACATGTACCTCCATCCCACTTTAGCCAACAAATATTTTCTTAGAGTGGAGATCTTCCTGACTCTAAGACCTCCCATCTTTTTGGGAGTGCATACAACATCCCAAGTCACTAGGGACAATCTCTCCTTTTCCTCCATACCACTCCAGATAAATCTTCTCTATTTTGTTAGCGATGGACTTGGGCAACTTGAATAAAGATAACATATAAATTGGGGTACTCTACAGGGAGACTTGAGTTGGAGTTTCCCAGAATGATTGAGGAGAGATCCTTTCCACGCTGTTAGTTTTTCTGCATTTTCTCAATCAAGATATCTAATTTAGGTTTTAGGAAGCTTCCCATGCACTAACAACATTCCCAGATAGGTCTCTGACATAACTCTTATTTTACAATTCAGGACATTAGCTATCAGCTTTTACAGTTTAGGATGGGTGTTAAAGAAGAAGATACCACTTTTTTCAAGGTTGACTTGTTGGCCAAAAACCAAGAAAAATTTGTTGAGGATGGTTTTCCATTCACTAGATTCCATCATCGTAGCTTTCCCAAGTAGGATGGTGTCATCAACAAATTGTTGATGGGAGGACGATTGGAGGGTGGATGTAGGACTAAACCCTTTCAACTTATCTTTCATGACATGGTCCTCAATGGTTCTTCCTAGAACTTCAACCATTAAGATAAATAAATAGGGTGAGAGAGGGTCCCCTTGTCTAAGGCCTCTTGAAAAATTGAAATTCCCCATAGGAGATCCATTTATCAGCACAGAGAAAGTGGGATTATTGTAGAAATTTTTCATCATGTTTATAATTTTCTCTTGGAATCCAAACCTGTTAAGAACTTTTTCTAGAAATTTCCATGAGACCATATCATAAGATTTGGATATGTCCAGCTTCAAGATCATGCTCTCCTTATTACTTCTTGTTGGCAAGAGACATTGCTATGCATGATAGGTGTTGTCATTGATGGCAACTAAGTCTATCCTACTCATCCTCATTACATGATTTGTTCATATTGCAAGTCAGAGTGAGGATTTGTCTAAGTCTGGATGATAGAAATATAGCATGTGACAGGGTCTGGTATCTTGGTCCAGATCTCTCTGGTGGTAATTCATAGTGTGCTGCAGATCTGATGGAGTGATAAGGATTGTCAGGACTATCTAAAACTAGAATCTTAGCCTCCGGTGATGGAGAACTCAAAAGTTATAAGCATCTGAGTATCGAGTTCCAGTTAGTCAATACAATCAGAAGAAGAATAGGCTGACCTAGTATTTGATCTTGGTCTGGATGAAGAAAAAGTGTTGGTCAAGCAATTTGTGATAATCAATAGTATTGGTAGACATGATTGATGATTTGGAACATGAGTCTTTGGTCCGCATTGTTGTTTGTGCATGGATTCAGCTGACATAGCAGTTTTTAAATAAATGTTCTAAGTTCTTTTGAAGCTGACTACAGTTGATTGAATCTCTTGATGCAGATATATATATAGCCGATGGATTTGAGTGTTTTAGTGTGTGTGTGATATGGTGATGGAATAAGTGTGAAAAAGGAAGAAAGAAGTGCGAAGGTGAAGATCTAAGCTCGGATTATGGTAGAACAGTAAATAGGGCAGAGTAAGGATGAAGTGTGAAAGATCAGTATTTTGTGCTTAACCAGAACTAAATTCTTGCATTGGCAGATGCTATTCATCAGTTCAAACATTCTGTAATCTTCTTATAATCAATCCTGTAGGTAGTGAGCCTCTTTGAATAGTGATCTTTGGGCAATGAGCCCGAGGGCATGTGCCTTCCCCATTTGTAATACTTTTAACCGAGTATAATTTCTTGTGGGTTAACCCCCACCGTGGTTTTTCCTTTAACCGGGTTTCCATGTAAAAATCTTGGTGTTCATATGTTATGATCTTGATTTTTCTATTCTTATGTTTATAGTTCTTTCTTTTGAATGTATGTGGCAAATAAATTAAGGAACAATCTAAGAAGTTTTTGTAGAACACTGATTCACCCCTCTTAGTGTTCCTTAATTCCAACACTTCTAACCATGGAATGTATGTTCTCATGTACAGTAATGATAGCATCCGTGATTTGTCTTTTGAGGACAAATCCTTTCTAGTTAGGATGAATGACTTTTCTCAATAAAGGTTAGATTCTCAAGACCAACGTCTTTGATAAAATTTTGTAAAGAGTATTACACAGGCTGATGGGTCAGAATTCAGTCATCTTGTTGGCTCCCACTCTCTTGGGAATGAGAATGATAAAAGTGTTGTTGATTTCCTTCAACACTTTCCCTCTTCAAAAGAATTATTTGAGAGTAGTAGTAATATCCTTCCCAATTATCTCCAAGTAATCTTGCAAGAAAACTAGGGGGAAACCATCCAGCTCAAGGGATTTGTAGGGGTCTAGGGAGAAAACAACTCCTTTCACCTCTTCCTTGGTAAACTCCTTTTCCAAGGTCATGTTATCTTCTTGGGACAGAGTGTTGGGTATGAATTCCAACAACTGAGTCTGCATCTTATTCCCTTTAAAGAACTAGGGAGTGGCCTTATTTAGAAGATTCTCAAAGTACCTGACTCCTTCAGCTTGTATTTGGCCTTCCTCCTTTATTATATTCCCATTCTCCAGAATAAGCTCTAAAATCTTGCTTCTTTTTCCATGTTTCATAGCTGATTAGTGGAAGAATTTGGTGTTTTTATCCCATTCTTTAAGCCAATGAATTCTGGACCTTTGTTTCCAATAGATTTTTTCTTTCTCCACAATATTGTGCAGCTTAGTTAGGATGGTCTTTTCAAGGGCACTAGAATCCTTGGTGATGATGCCAACATCCATATCATCTTGAATCTTCTTTAATTGATTCTTTATGTCCTTTTGAATGAAAATATTACCAAAAGAGTTTTTGTTCTAGCTTTTGAGATTTTGTTTCACTAGCTTGAGTTTTTGGACAACCCTGTACATGTCTGATCCATTAATTCTCTGACTCCACCACTCAGATATTAGTTGCTCCAAGTCTAGTTGACGAATCTACATGGCCTCAAATTTGAAAGGATAAGTGGCTTTTTGAGTTTCCATGTTCCATATGAAGATGAGAGGAGTGTGATCAGATCCAAATCTCAGGAGGTTATTGAGCTTGGATTTCTCTATTATGTCCCAATTTGCTAAAACCAAGAATCTGTCCAATTTTACTTGGATAAGTTTGTTTCTTTCTCTCTTGTTAGACCAAGTGAAATTGAAATCTTCCATGTCCGCATCCACCATGCCTCCTTGGTGTAGGAAGTTGCCCAAATCCATCATGCTATCTGTAAAATCCATAACTCCCCTAATTTATTAGAAGGATATAAAGGAGAGTTGAAATCTCCAACAATCATCCAATTGATTTTATTCCAAGCTCCCTTGGTGAAAAATAGTTCTTCCCAACATCTCCTCCTCTAAACAGTGTTATTGGGCACATACATATTAGTTAGGACCCAATCTTTATTATTGTTGATTCTTCTAAATCTCATATTTATAGTGTTTTTGTTACTACTGATGAGAAAACCTTTTAGAACTTGGGGCTTCCACATAGTGGCTAGGCCCCCCGAAGCTCCCTCTTTTAACCTTAAAGCTCGCAAAAGGCCATATGTTTTTTCTTATTTTTTCAAATTCATCTTCATTCATCTTAGTTTCTTGGAGAAGGATTATATTTGACTACATATCTTTGATAAAGTTTTTTAGCAAATGCTACTTGTGGGAACTGTTTAGCCCCCTCACATTCCATGAGATAATTCTTGTTTCTTATTTCTTATGGAGCTCACTAGATCCAATGTCTTATGTTTACCATTGGCCAGATCTTTAGTTGTCTCCCTTCTCCTGGTTTCTCTTAGGATTTCTTCCTTGGTTTAGAATCTTTACCTACATCTATTGTACACCTATTCCCTCTCTCCGAGGTGGGAGTGCTATTCTCTCTTATCTGTGAAGAGGTGGTTTTAGGACTTGTTGTCCCCTTCCCTTGGCTTGTTGTCTCCCCCTCTTCCCTAGATTTAGGGTAGTGTTAGGGAGAGGCTAAACATTCCTCTACCACCAGCTTACTTTGGTTGCTGGTTCTGTCACTCTCCACCTCTGGCCCAACAGTCATGAAGCATTCCACCTTCTGATGAGTAGCCAAGGCCAAAGAATCTAGCAAAGGGATTTCATCCTAAGTGGGATTTATAGGTAGAGGTATCATTACCTCTAAAGGGATCATTAGGCCCTGAACCTGAGAGCTCTGGTCTAGAGCTATTCCTTTTGAAACCTCCTAGGTTTCCATCTTTCCTTTATCTTTCTACGTTGGTCCTTGAGTGGCCTTTTGGCAAGCGTTGATCAGGTGTCCTATATTTTTGTAGTTTTGACAAAAGAGGGATGCATTCTCATAAACAATCTCTTGGGTCCATTCCCCAAACTTGGAGTCGAGGATGATGGACGTGGGGGGAACTTTGTGAGTTTCAAAACTTACACATAACCTAGCAAAGACGAATCTGCTTCAATTCTTAGTTACATTGTCCAGTTCCAGGAAGTGACCAAAGGAGTTGGCTATGGCAGCAAATATTTCATCATCCCAGAACTCCAAGGGTAGTCCTAGGAGCCTCACCCATGTGTGGGCCAAGGCCACTAGGGCTACCTCTGAATTAAAACCAGGTCACCACTTACAGAGGGCCAAGCTTTGTTTCCCAAAAAACCATGGACCTTGAGTTAACATACCCAAGCAATCCTCAAATAAAGAGAATGAGAAACTGAACAACCCTTTGGGTAACATAGAGATAGATATATTGCCCTTAATGGCCCATTTACTGGATACCCATTTTTTTACCATCTTGATGTTCGACCTTCTGCCAAAGACCTTGCTAATAAGAACATTCTCCATTTTGGTCACCATTCTATCCAGAGTCAAGTTTTTGATTTTGAGATAGACTCCATCCTTAGTGTGAACAATTTCCACTCCATCATTAGTTTTAAGAGCTCGAGGATTGGTAAAAAGTTCTTTCTAGGCAGGTGACCCACCCAAGGAAAGCCCAAAAGAAATTTTTTCCCTGGTGTTAACTTTCGAGGTAGAGGCCCCACTAGACAACCTAGACTTAAGATTTTTATTAAACAACTATTCAGATGTAGGGATAGTACAAGCCTTTGTCATCACTATGCTTGGGGATCCAATGATTATTTGTACACTTCCAGCACCAGGGTTTTCCTGGCTGTGCGTCTCCGCTCCCATTTCAAAAAAATATCACAACATTCATCTATGTTGATGTTTCTATTTATTTTCAATACATCCTTAATTTAGTTAAGAGAATTTTTTTCTAGAATGTTATTGTATTGATTTCCTACATTCTTATCAAAGGCTTACTTTAAGTTGGTGAGGATTTTCTGCTCACTTAATATTAATTAAACATAATAATGTGTCCTTATTTCTCTCCAATGATTTATAGGGATGATGCCAAAAACCTCATTGTTGCAACTATGTTAGGTGATACATGCAATAGTTCAAATGTAATGCCTACCTATGTTAAACCTTGCCATCATGTTTATTAAATGATTAATTGTACATGTTGATCACATTATGGGATCTTTATGACATTAATATATGTTGGTGTTTCAACTTCACTATTTTCATTTAAATGATATACTAGGTGCATAGATCTAGTTCCCTCAACATTATTATTTTAAATGATTAATTCCACTTTGATCTTATTGCTAGAGAGGATAGATTGAGTTGATTATTATCTGATGTAATTGCAAGATGGATATGTGCCTTTCTAGATTATTCATCCTCGTTGGTCAATATATGTTGCTTCAACTATGATCTCCATTACTGGATTTGATGCTTTGCCTTGAGTGTGCATGATATATTTTTACAAGTGTTTGACCAGTGAGTGGGATATGGAGAATGTTGACACGAGACACTTAGCCATCTCACCTTTGTCCTTGTGTTTTCAAAACCCAAGAAAACCATATCAAAGTTGATGGTGATTCTAGATCCCTTGTGTTAGGCTCTCGAGTGTGTCTTCTTGGGTGATTTTAACTATTGATTTTGTGACTACTTGATATGTGTTAAGGTTTATTAACCTTTTGAAATAGTTAATTTTGGGAAACATGAAAAGTATTTATTTATCACTTATCCATTGGTGCTTTTGCTTGATATGTGTAAAAATGATTTAATAGTTACTTTGATTAAGTGGTTTATGCTATTAGAAATCATTTGATCGAAAGAGTTAGATTAGTCAATGCTATTTGGAAATAATGCTTTTTGGTGAAATACGTTCTAACTAATTATTAGATTATGGGGAAATTAGAATTATTTTCGGTAATTTGAAATATTGCAATTTGTGGAAAGGCATTTAATTGATTATTATTATGTTTGGAAAAATAGGCAATTTTCCTTTATTTAGAAATATCTTTTGCTAGTAGAGAAAATAAATTATTAGCTTGTTAAAGGTTGTAGGATTATTATTATTTTGAAAAGGCTTTGTATTTAATTGCCTTGTGCTTGGTAAATAGACTAATTTCTATTTATTAGAAATATTTAATTAATGGATTATTGCCTTCAGTGAAATGGTTGTGGGAAATAAGTGAATAGTTTAATCCTAATTCTAATTAGTTGCATATAAGAAAAAATGGCTTCGTTTTTCATTATTATGCATTTGGGAGAAATTGGAGAGCAAAATAGAGAAGAAAACTCATTTTCAAACCTTGCTTTGAAGAAATTTGCATTTTTCTTGCTTGAAGTTGCTTGGATCATGTTGTTGTTTGAAAGAGAATCATTTGGAAATGGAAATTGAATACATTGAGTAATTCATTTCTTGTTTGAATTTGAATTTGAATTTTTATTTCAAAATTTAAGTTGTAGGTATTTTTAATTTTCAAAAATTGATTTTCCTATCAAAGTTATGACAAATTTTTCAAAAAATGCAAATTGAGTTGAAAAGTGTGTTGTTGGGTGGAAACAAAACAAGAGGGTATTGTTACATTTTTAGTTTTTGCATTTTTTGAGAATTGTGAAAATATGTGAGTTTCCCTTTTTTACCCTATCAAATCTTTAAAAAAAAAAATTATATGTTTTGAAAAGTATGTTGTTGGGAAAATTTGGGTTAAAAGGGTATTCATAGAAATTTGAAATTTTGAGTTTTTCAAAAATAATTTTTTTTGGGGAAGCATTTTGGGAAGGATGCTCCAAGATCTGTTAATGGTGGACCTAGGATATTTGTGAAATTATTTTATTTTATTTTATGAAAATTTGGAAAATCTGAAAGTTGCATGTTATGTGGAATGGTGGTTTATCCCATAGATTAAATTTTATATGTGCATTGGGAAGCATGTTTTTGGGGAAAACTACTTCTTTCTTAATTTTTAGGTTCCTTGAAAAAGGTTGACCTTGAATTGTGTGGGATAGGGAGATACCATAGGATGAGTGGGATAGGGAGATACCATAGGATGATTGGGATGGTTAATTACCCAACTCGTTGGATAAGGTTGGAATCAAGGAGTGTGCTGAAGAAGTTCCTCTCGAGCTTGCTTGAGTAAATGTGTGTTAAAGAGTGATTGATGCACATCTCAAGGCTCTCATGTGTGAGTGATTGACGTATATCTTGAGGTTCTTGGTGTGGATGATTTCATCTATCATGAGGCTCCTATGAGAGTGGTGTCATCCTTCTTGAGACTCTTATTGTATGTGTGTCTTTTCCTTCATTGTGCATTGATTGGCATGTGTGCCATATGTTGATTTATGCTTATTATGGTGTGAGATGCTGCATGTGATGTTGTGTGCACTAGATGGTATGAATGTTTCCATGCTGTACCTTGTGTGTGTGAATCCATATTGTGACTCTTACATGAGTGATGGTGCCTTTTGGGACTCTTGTATTTTGTGTTAGTTGGCCTTGATATCGATGTTGCCATGATCCTCTTCTCTATAGCTCGAGGGTTGCCTATAGTGGCATAGACATCTATTGTGATCAATGATTGTAATATGGTTGGGAGGTGGGTAACATTTTCCCATTGGTCCTTCAAGAAAATCTCTTGGGAGCTGGAAGAGTACCGTGTGCATTATTTCATATTATGATCTTATTATATTTCATGACTATTGGATCATATTTTAGGTGGATTATTATGATTGTAATATTATTCTTTGTTTAATTTTATTATTGGAGTGTGATCCTTCCATGTTTAGCAAGTAGCCTCCTTCATGTTATTAATTTATACGATTGTATAGTTGGTAAACAAATCTTGTTTTGGAAGGATATTTTCATGTTGAGAAAGCTATTTTGTTGAAAATGGTTGAATTGGGACATGTTGGAGTCCTCTGTTATATGTTGTAATCTTATCATATGCTATGATTATGAGTTGGGTTGTAATGTTCCCACATTATGGTTGAGGTATTCATCATTGCATTTGGCCCATCTTAATGTTGGTGTTGAACATGCATGGCTTTCCGTATGATATTTCTCTTTTCTGGCATGGATGTTAATTTGAATTGGGAATTGTATATTACCTTATTTGAATTGTTATCATTTTTTAAAGATATTTAGCATGTTTATTAATGGATAGTGATTAGATGCTTGTAAATTGGATTCTTTTTGTATGCTTGTCCTTGAAAGGGTTTGTGATCAATCCTCCCTTTGGCTTGTTGGTTGTTTGTCTATGTTATTTGGCTTGTTGGCCATTTGTTGAATTTGGGTTGTTCTTGTCTTGAGTAGAAGTGTGTGGCCTTGTATCTACCTTATCTATTGTGTCTTTATGTAGTGCTTGGGTGGTTTTGTGCTTGAGTGTGCAATTGTGACATTTGTAACAAAAAAAATTGTTCACCCTATTTTTGTTCGTTAATGTCCTAGTGTAAAAGTTAGGGCATTACATATCGTATCAGAGCCCATGTTGTAACATTGGGAGCTCTGGGTTGTTTGTGTGTGTGTGTGTGGGTTGTTATGGAATTAAATTGAGGTGTTTGTCACTCTCACCGTACTCCATGTGTTTGTGAGAGAGTACTTGGTTGTGGACTATCATCCAACCTTCATTGTGGAGGAAGCTCCATCTCTCATGTGGTTATTGTGGTGTCTTTATCACACAATTAGTGAAGTCTTTCACTTGTGCTTTCATTATGGTGTGCATTGATCTTGCTTGGTGCTTGTACTTGGTCTCTTTATCGATCTCCAAGTATTTGTTAGAGAACACTTTCGACAAGCACGTGTTTTGTTGATCTTGTGGCCTTCGGTCTATTGTTTTATCTTTCATAGGTTTGTAGGGAGTCTTACAGTGGTGTTGGTGTTTGGAAAAGCCTTGTGGAGGCATGTATGAAAGTCCTAAGTTAGTGTTTTGGAGAAATTTCCATTCAAGCACCTTTCAGGGATGACAATGCATTTTTTAGACACTAGAGTGAATTATGGATGTTGAAGTGAAATCTAGATGCCAAAGTGAAATCTAGATGTTAGAGTGAATTCTATATGTCGGAGTGAAATCTAGACACAAGTGAAATTTGGATGTCGAAGTGAAATCTAGACATCAGAGTGAAACTTGGACACAAGAGCAAAGTGCTAGAGTCCCATTTTTGCACTATAGTCCTATCCCACATTGTAGTCCTTAAGCCTTCAGACAAGAAGCACTTCCTAACATTTTTTGAAAATACTCTCTATACGAAAGATGTTCATCTTGATTGGACATGATTTATTTTGGAATTTATGACCACTTTTGTATTGGGAAGCATGCCTTTGGTAGTGTCATCTTATGGTTGTGATCATGTTCCTCCTAGTTGATCCTCCTCTTGTGTAGGTTCTTCTGAGAGTTTGGAGGTTGTGTTGGGTCTTTTCTTGGCCTTGTGCACTTATGTGAAGTGTGCAGTTGTTCCATGGTAGGTCCTCCATGTGGTTTGGATTGAGGTCAGGGTCATGGGAATAATAGGGCCTATGTTGTACCTTTTGTTATGTTATTATTGTATGGTGGATATTCTTGCTTCTTAGTGTGTTTAAGAAGGATCCTTGGTTGTGTGTTTGCATGAATGGCCTTTGCATGGTCTTGAATGCTTTGGTATTGTAGTGATAGCATGTTATTGTTTAGTAGTGATTATGAAAGTGACATTAATGCTTTGGTTGAGTTATTATGAACTCTCCTTGTGATTGATGCATTCTATTTGTTGAAAGAGATGATATTTTGGTTCATATGCGTAGTATTTGAAAGTAGATTGATGTAGTAATGTTGGTGTAATTAAACCTTTCCTCGTGTGTGTATGTCATGTTGCAAGCATCCCTTCTTATCCACTTTGTTGAATTTGGAATCAATAATTGCCTCTTTTTGTATGGTGACTAGAAATACTTTCATGAAGTTCATCTTGAATTTTATTTCTATGAGTGCTTTATGTCATTATGTGAGAATTGTTATACAGTTGCATGAAATAAAAAGGGTTGTAAATGAGACATATGCATGGTAATTATTAAGGAATATTGTATAATTTTAAAATTATAGTGATAGTGAATTATGTGTCTGGTGATCACATCTATTGGTTATCACTTTGCATTGCATGTATGTAGGTGCATGAATAGAAATTATTTCTAGGAGTTACTTGGGCTAGTTTAGAGTTACTAGTTGTAATTATCCTTTTGTATGAGGTCTAAATGTTTCTGTGTATGGTGTTAAACATTTGATTATATACTTCCATGATGTGAATTTTGCATTTTATACTCTTGATCTTGTTTGGATCTTATAGAAAATTATGTATATGATCTTGTGGAAGAAAATTTTGGCATCATTATGGTAGAATGTTTGAGTAGAGACTTAAGTTCCCAATAGGACTGCTCTTGTTGTGTGCCATTATTTAATGAATTTTGTTGTTAAATGAGTATGTTTATCATAATTGGTGTATTTTTAGTATGACATTGGTCTATATAGAACCCTTGAGGTGTGTTGTATTGAGATGCACCACCTTGTGAGTTGGATTGTTGTTTTCTTGATTCAATTATGGGATAGTATGTAAATACTAGTATGTTAGTGATCTTGTTTGGATGCATTGCGATGTTTTTAAATGTGGAATTATGGTTATTTATATCTTAGAAAGGTTAATTCTAATTGATGTTTGGGTAAACTACTTAGAAAATACTATGGCAATTATTATGTAAAATTTTTTGTGTATGGAAGTTGTTCTTCTACACTAAGTAATAAATGGAAAAGGAATTTATGTTTTGTGTTCCCTTGTGAACATGATTACCCCCTTTATGAGTGTACATGTTATGTGTTGTGAACATCCTGTACATGATTTGTGTACCCATGAGATTGTGATATTGGGTATCCATCCATGGATTGTGTGTATAACTACAAGTATAATGGAGTCATGCTTGTGTGGTTGCTTGATTGTACACCTTGTTGAGAGCCAACCTTGGGGTTGATGACCATAACTTGTGTGGAGTTAAGTAGTGGAGGGAGAACTTAGGAATCTATGGAGACATGTTGTGGCATAGTTTGGGGTAACCCAGCTAATAGAACCTTTCTATGTAGAGTACTTACTACTTCTCCTTATTGAATGGCCCCTTGAGTAGTTCATAGTGCTAGCCTATCATGCATTGTTTCCCTGATGGTACTATTGACATCTAAATTGTGATCTTGCTTATAGTATGGTATGGGTATGTGATTCATCAGAGGCCATGATTCTTGGTGTAGGTTTGCTGTTACTTCTGGTATCTTATTCTAAGATTGGATGTGTTGTATTTTGGAGACATTGTTATTATGTTAGAGTTAGTGATTGTAAAAGGAAAGGAGTTACTCATTTTCTATCATATCAGAATATTAATTATGTTACATTTAACTTATTCTATGTTATGATATTCACCATATATGCACATGTTCCAACATGATGTGAATAGATTTGATGCCACACCACATTGATGTTTTGACATAGTATAGGTGATGATGACATGTTTCTCTATAGAGGACACGATTGCACATAGTCATACGTGAAGGCACATTTGATACTATCTTCCTACATGATGCTATTGCATTGTTTTTTTACAGAGCATATGTAGAGGTTGTGGCTTCCCCCTTCCTTATTGGTGGCTTAATGTTAGTCACATTGTGATGTAATGTGCAATTTTGTGAACTGTGAACATTTCTTTCAATTATTGGTGACATTTTTATCTTGCTTGTGTGGGCTAGAAATGTTATTTATCTTGTTTAAAAGTATCTTAGCCACAAATATTTGAATTTTCCATTTTCATGTAACTCTTGTGGTTACATTTGATTTATTGTTGAAATTGAGTGCATTTATTTACTTTATTGTTGGATTTGAAAGCTCCTTTCTTTTGGTATTTTTCAAATTTGGGGTGGCTACGCTAGATTCTTTCTGTTTGTAAGTGTCAGTCTTATGTTGTGATGTTCTTCTCACCATGTTTATGGAGTGAACTCTAGTTGAGTGTTCATAAGGAAGCAGATGTGGGAAACTTTTGAGGATGGGGGTAAGTGTGGGCTGGTTTGGTATAGTCATTATCCACTTACCTTCTAGTGATATGTGTTTTATGTTGACTATCTCTTGGAGGCTAATCCCCTTATACAAATAAGACATAGGTCATTTGTGTAAATGTATGGAGGGTGCCCCCAGGTGCATGGCCTTGAGACCATCATTCCACTTGGTTCTTGGATCTCTAGTTACTTGGCACTTGTTCTTAATTACTTGGTACTATGATGTGACCATGGTGTCCTTGTAGACCTATTTGTGAGCCTTGTGTTCTTATCCCTAGGATGTGAATGAATAAAAACTTTTGTTATGATGTAAGCTCTGTATTGAGTGTATCTACATATGAGTGTTGATCTTGTATAAATATGCTCTAGATGTGTAAATGCTTGAATGCATGTGTGAAAGTGATTATTTTTTGATGAAATCTTGTGTGATTGGATTTTGAATCCTTAGAATGGCATGGTAATTGGAATGATGCTCTATGTTAATGTTGGAAACATCTTCTTTGTCCCTTCTATTTCTCTATTGTTATGTGAGATTGAGGTGGCCAATCGTAAGTGGTTGGACGTTTACATTATTTTCTTTGGTGTGGGTGTGCTTGTGGTGTGGTGATCCTACCTTGGACGACTTCCAGGAGGAAGTCCATTCTAAGGAGGGAAGGAAGTAATGTCTGCATATGCCAAACCTTTCCATCATATTTATTAAATGATTAATTGTATGTTTATTATATTATGGGATATTTATGACAGTGATATATGCTAGTGTTTCAGCTTCATTGTTTTCATTTAAATGATATGTTGGGTGAGTAGACCTAGTTCATTTAGTATTATTATTTTAAATGATTAGTTCCATTTTGATCTTATTACTAGAGAGGATATATTGAGTTGATTATTATATGATGCAATTGCAATATTGATATGTGCCTTGCTAGATTACACATCCTCATTGGTTGATATATGTTGCTTTGGCTATGATCTCCATTGTTGTATTTGATACTTTTCCTTGAGTGTATAGGATATATTTTTAGAGGTGTTTAACCAATGAGTGGGATGTATAGAATGTTGACATGAGATGCTTATCCATCTCACTTTTGTCCTTGCAATGTTGAAACTCATGAAAACCATATTTGAGTTGATGGTGATTCTAGACCCCCTTGTGTTAGACCCGTGAGTGTGTCTTCTTGGGTGATTTTAATTATTGCTTTTGTAATTGCTTAATATGTTGTTTAGGTTTATTATCCTTTTGAAATAGTTAACTTTAGGAAATGGGGAAAGTTTTTATTTCTCACTTATGCATTGGTACTTTTGCTTGATATATGCAAAAATTATTTAATAGTTCCTTTGATTAAGTGGTTTATGCTATTAGAAAGTGTTTGATCGAAAGAGTTAGATTAATAAAAGTTTTTTGGAAATAATGCTTTTTGGTGAAATGCATTTTAACTAATTATTAAAGTATGGGGAAATTAGAATTATTTTCCATAATTTGAAATATCACAATTTGTGGAAAGGCATTAAATTGATTATTATTATGTTTGGGAAAATAGGTAATTTTCCTTAAGTTAGAAATATCTATTGCTAGTAGAGAATAGAAATTATCAGCTTGTTAAAGGTTGTAGGATTATTATTGTTTTGTAAAGGCTTTGTATATAATTGCCCTGTACTTGCTAAATTGATTAATTTCTATTTATTAGAAATATTTAATTAATGGATTATTGCCTTAAGTGAAATGGTTGTGGGAAATAAGTGAATAGTTTAATCCTAATTCGAATTAGTTGCATATAAGAAAAATGGCTTTTTTACTATTATGTATTTGGGAGAAATTGGAGAGCAAAACAGAGAAGAAAATTCATTTTCAAACCCTCCTTTGAAGAAATTTGAATTTTCTTGCCTGAAGTTGCTTGGATCGAGTTGCTGTTTGAAAGAGAATCATTTGGAAATGAAAATTGAGTCCATTGAGGTAGTTCATTTTTTGTTTGAATTTGAATTGGAATTTTTATTTCAAAATTTAAGTTATAGGAATGTTTAATTTTTTAAAACTGATTTTCCTACCAAAGTTATGGTGAAATTTTCTAAAAATGCAAATTGAATTGAAAAGTGTGTTGTTGGGTGGAAATAGAACAAGAGGGTATTGTTACATTTTTAGTTTTTGCATTTTTTGAAAATTGTGAAAAATACATCAATTTCCCTAATTTACCCTAAAATCTTTTCAAAAAAATTATGTGATTTGAAAAGTATGTTGTTGGGAAAATTTGGGTCAAAAGGGTATTCTTAGAAATTTGAAATTTTGAGTTTTTTAAAAATGGAAAATTTTGGAGAAGCATTTAGGGAAAGATGCTCCAAGATCCATTAATGGTGGACCCTGGACATTTGTGAAATTATTTTATTTTATTTTATGAAAATTTGGAAAATTTGAAAGTTGCATGTTATGTGGATTGGCGGTTTATCCCATACATTATATTTTATATGTGCAATGGAAAGCATGTTTTTGGGGAAAACCACTCCTTTCTTAATTTTTGCGTTCCTTGAAAAGATTGACCCTAAATTGTGTGGGATAGGGATATATCCATAGGATACTTGGGATGGTTAGTACCCAACTCATTGGACAAGGTTGGAATCAAGGAGTGAATTAAAGAAGTGCCTCTTGAGCTTGCTCAAGATTAAATGTATGTTAAAGAGTGATTGACGTACATCTCAAGGCTCTCATGCGTGAGTGATTGGTGTATATGTTAAGGTCCTTGGTGTGGGTGTTTGCATCCATCTTGAGACTCTTATGAGAGTGGTGGCATCCTTCTTGAGACTCTTATTGTATGTGTGTTTTTTCCTTCATTATGCATTGATTGGTGTGTGCGCCATATGTTACTTCATGCTTATTCTGGTGTGAGATGCTACATGTGATATTGTGTGCATTGGATGACATGAATTTTTTCATGTTGTACCTTGTGTGTGTGAATCCATCATGTGACTCTTACATGAGTAATGGTGCCTTTTGGGACTCTTGTATTTTGTGTGAGTTGGCCTTGATAGTGGTGTTGCCATGATCTTCTTCTCCATAGCTTAGGGGTTTCCTAGAGTGGCATATACATCTATTACGCTTAATGATGGGAATATAGTTGGGAGGTGGGTTAAATTTCCCCATTGGTCCTTCAGGAAGATCTCTTTGGAGTTGGAAGAGTTCCTTGTGCATTATATATATTATGATCTTATTGTATTTTGTGACTATTAGAGCACCTTTGAGGTGGATTATTATGATTGTAATATTATTCTTTATTTAATTTTATTATTGCAGTTTGATCCTTCCATGTTTGGGAAGTAGCCTCCTTCATGTTATTAAATTTATATGATCATATACTTGGTAAACAAATCTTGTTTTGGAAGGATATTGTCATGTTGAGAAAGCTATCTTGTTGAAAATGGTTAAATGAGGACGTTGGAGTCCTTTGTTATATGTTGTAATGCTAGCCTATGCTATGGTTATGAGTTGGGTTGTAATGTGCCCACATTATGGTTGATATATCCATCATTGTATTTGGCCCATCTCAATGTTGGTGTCAAACGAGCATGGCTTTCCTATGACATTTCTCTTTTCTGGCATGAATGTTAATTTGAATTGGGAATTGTATATGGTGAAAGTTCAGAATTGTGTCACACTTTTATAAAGGGAACGACCAACACAAACATATTTTTCCAACTTAAACGTCAAAAAAGGCATATGTATGTTTTAAATTTTAAAATGACATAAACTAATGAAATGTAGAATTTTTAATGTAGTTTATGTTTATAATTATTTAATTTTTTAAAAATAGGTGGATATTTTTTTTATAAATTTAATTGATGAATTTTAAATGCTGATATTTTTTGAAAAAGGTGACATCGATGGGACATCAAGAAAAATATAGCAATTTTTTTTTTTTTTTCCCTAATTAGCCAACTCAAATATCTAGTGCATGGAATTTTTTTTAAATTTTTGATAAATAATTTTAATTTTTTTTTTAAAGTCAATTTTAATCAGAACATAGTGGTCTCCATGGGATGTCAACTTTTTTACATTATATAATTTAAAAAAAAACCCCTCTTGGAGAGGATTCCCTCCTCTAGTGAACCATATATTTTTCAATTTTTTGAATATGTTTTGCCTATTTATTTTTAATTTCTAATTGGCTTCATGTTCAATGGGAAGAACCTACTTACAATAAATATAAAAAAATATATAATAAAATTAATCAAAATATGAAAAAAAATTCTACAATCTACATTCCGAGCACTACAAAGGGGTATTCATCAATTTAAAAAATATGTATTTTAATGGGAGAAATTTGTAGCAGAAGATGAATTTTTTTTAAAATTATGGGGAAGGCGGGTGGACTGCCACATAGGATGCCACATAGAGAGTCCTGCCCGGAACTTTACCGGGCGATACGTTTTCGCCCAGTAAGGTTTCGGGCATAACCGTCTGGGGCAGATTCTATAGGGGTGAGACCTTATCAGGTGATAAGGTTCCACCTGGATCTAATTTATATAATTAATTTTTTAAATTAATTATTTTTTGGTACAGGATCTCATACAGTGTAACATCAAAATTAAAAAATAATACAGAGGCAGTACAATTACAATAAAAATAAAACATTAAGAGGTATTTTTTTAAACAATAATAAGAATTAGTGCAATTTTATTATTGTAATGTGATTTTTGCTAAATGATATTTGTTTAGTTTAGGGTTTAATTGAATTTTCTAATTAGGGTTTAATTGATTTATTTAAAATAGGGTTTGATTTATTTTTTTTAAATTAGAGTTTGATTGAATTTTTTAAAGTAGGGTTTGATTTTTTTAATTAGGGTTTATAATAATTGGTTTTTCCTAATTAGGGTTTGATTGATATTTTTTAATTAGGATTTGATTGATTTTTGTTAATTAAGGTTTTTAAAAATTGATAAATATTATACAAAAAGACTCCTAGATTAATAATAATAATAAAAAAATATGTGAACCAATTGTAAGGGGGCTGCAGATTATGCTGAAACTGCCTAGGGTTTCCGTTTCTTTGCCAGTTGCTGATCTGAATGGAACCGAGATGGCAGAGTGCTGAGTGCTGCCTTGGATAGGAAATCTCCTATGAAGGCTGACATTGAAGTGGGAGATCAGGGTAGTTTGCAAGGTCTGGTGGGATCTTCGCCAGGGGCGTCTGGCCTCAGCATGTCCGCTGCAATGCCTCTAGGAACTTCTATTGGCGGCCAGGAGAACATCTCTCCTCTGCCAAACCATGGGAAAACTAGTATTGGTCTCGAGACACCTCACATCTCTACGCCCTCCTTTGCTGAAACAGTCAAACACGGGCAAAGAAATGATAAGGGACTGGTAAATTCTTCTGCGGTGGGCTCTTCTCTAGAAAACCCTAGATCCAGGTCTGACTCGCTGGGGGCTTTCACAAATCCACGAATGTCAGGTATGACTAGTAGGAGGTCGGTTCAATGTTTAGACAAACCTTTGGAAGTAAATTTCAGCATCAATTTATTAAAGGAAATGCATGAAAACAAAAAATTCTTTGCAGAGAATGGGTTGATTGGAAGGTTCAGTCGCTCTTGGCCTAGCCTTCCTATTTTACATGATTGGATTTCCAAAGCTTGGGGACCCTTAATAGAGAAAAACTTGGAAATCTATCCCAGTGCTAAAGGTTTTTACATAGTAGTTTTTGACAATAAACAAGACAAAAATACTATTCTCAATCACACATGGCTGTGGGGTGAAAGCACCCTACTTCTTAAATCTTGGCACCCAAATTTTGATTCGGCCACCGAGTCTTTTGCTGTTATACCGATTTGGGTTCGTCTCCCAAATCTTCCCCTGCACTTTTGGTTTGAGTCTTGCTTTGCAGCAATTGGAAATTCTCTTGGCAATTTTATAAGCATAGATGCAAATTCAAAAAACTTCATTCATACAACCTTTGCAAGGATTCTAGTTGAGATGGACACCTCCAAAGCCCTCCCAGCAGAAATCATCTTAAATGCAAATGGTAATAGATGGTTGCAAACTTTGGACTACAAAGATTTAATTTTCAGATGCAGAAAATGCTACGGAATAGGTCACATTGCAGTAGATTTCCCCAAGGTGAAAACTCAAAGAAATTGGGAGGCAACCTAGTGGAAAGATGCTTCTCCCAAGCACTATTTAGTCTCGATCTCCCCCAAAAGTTGTAGCTCTTCAAAAAATGATATTAGCACGATGAAGGAGGATAAGCTTTGTAAGCCCTCTTCAATTTCTAATTCTGATCCAATTTTACCCCCTCAGATCAAAACTTACGGCTCTAATTGCAATGAGAATAGTGATGTTGCTCCTGCGGTCAATCATTCAAAAGCCACTGCATTGAATAAGGGTGAACATACAACAATGGATGGAACTTCCCTCTCTTAGACTCCTCCACAAGCTACAAATGGCTCTTTTGGTACGGATGGGGAAAATATTTGGCAAACAGTTAGGAATAAGAAACAGATTAATAGGCCAAGAAAAATAGATTGTAATGACACACAACTAAGGTCCTCCAACATTTCAGTCCCAGAGAAACAACTAACCAGGGGGGTAGATGATCAGCTCAAAGCACAAAAAAAGGAGGATGCTATCCTCAAGCTAATGGAGTGCAGAAATAAATTGCTCTTTATAGGAAATCTTGGTGTCAAATCTCAGTAAGCAAATCGATAGGATTTTTTATCTAGCTGCCCTTGGATGGTCATCACTGGGCCTTTGTGTGTTCTATCGGTTGACAGTTTTTTAGCTAGATCTTCCTTAGGAAGTTATGAATTCTGATTGTAGTGTTAGAACCATGTTGGTAGATTTTAGCAGTGGTTTATATGTATGTTTTGTACCCATGCTTTTTTGGGAGGTCAGGGTTTATTAATAACTATCTTTGGATTGATGCAAGCATTGTTGCTTGCTTATTGCACCCCTATTCTTAGGGCATGCATTTGGTTTATTTTAATTTTTATTTTATTATGGGGTACGGCTCCCTTGTGCCTATATTACGGATCAAAATAATAATAATAAAAAAATATGTGTCGATAAGGGCGTGGTTTGGTGGTTAAGTCGCTCAGTTGTAGTGGTGGCCACCAGAGTTCAAACCCCCGCTGGGCCAACGAGCTCACAGGCTTCATGCCTTCGCTGGGCCAACGAACTCGCAGGTTTGAAGTCTTCTTGCAAGGGGATGAGGTCCCCCATGTTGTGGCCTCACCGGTTCATTGCTCTAGGCAAAAGCATTCGCGTGGAGCCAAAGGGCGTGTCACACCAGCGTCGCCAGTCACCTTAAAAGTTTACCAGGCATATTATCTTAAAAAAAATAATAAAAAAATATGCCATATAAATTAACAAAAAAATAAACTTAAAAGTATAATTAACAATCTTAGATCTACATCATCCATGTTTTTTTATGTGAACTTCCCAAGTCCATATCCGCGTATGCTCTTTCCTCGCATCGTAAGACAATCTTAGAAATCAGAAACGGTGTGGATTTTTATTTTTTATTTTTTAGGGGTTTAAGCAACTTGGATTTCATCACCAAGCACTTGGCCAAAGCTCATGTTCGGGTAGGCTATATAAATTCCAAGGAGCTATCATTTTTTGGCTAAGCGGTTGTGTGTTTTAAGCGTACTGTGAAGTGAGGTGGTTTCATCCCACCAATACCCAGGCCTTAGACAACACCCTTATATCATGGATTTGGGCATCACGTACTGCAAGGTATATCAAGGAATCCCTTAGTTGAGCCTTGTTTAAACCTATATTAGGAAGCCATCATCCATTTATAATCTATGATGCATCGATAAGTGGTTAGCCCCGGGAATTTACTCACCCCATGCATTCTTGGAGACGGTATAGTGGGCTACGAGTATGGTCCCAATCCTCCGTAGTTAGCACTTTGAAATATTGGGCCGACATTATATACAAACAAGATTAGCATATTGGTGAGCTCACAGACTAAACACTCCCACTTGAGTAGTATAGGTTATTTTTCTTGTCTCTCCCTTTGTGTAAAAGAGTTATATATACAAAATTGAGAGATCAAAACCTAAATCTAATACATATTCCTCATCCAATCCTATCATTCATTCTTATCCTAAACATATTTCATCCATTTTTCACCCATAATCCACATTAAAATCCACTATCCTAATACAATCCTATTCATCTCTCATCCATTTGTTAGATCCATTTAATCCACATCATAATCCATCCATAATCCACATTTTAATCCACTATTCCAATCCAATTTCATGGACACCATCCTATATATAAATCAAACTCCATCCACATCCAATCAAAAGCCCCATCCAAGACCTAATCGTAGATCCAACACCCACATACAAACATCAAAGCTGGTTTGATAAATTCATTATGGAACCTACAACATCTATGTCCCATCCTTTGTGTGAAGTTCATCCCAAACCTAAATTTATACTGAAAGGAGCTCTTCAAATTGACAATCCCAATCTCAATAGTAGACACCTCTCCTAAATTTAATTTGTCATTACACATGAGTGCAACATTCAAGAAGTTTATTAAAACTTAGATAAAGACCATTCATTAAATACTTAAATCCATATGTTAAATCAAGCAACGTGTCAACCAAAAACAACTATTTATTCATCTAATTTAGAATTTCCATGTGAAGTAGTCAAGTACAACCATTCCACCTAACACAAGAATCATGTAGGAATATTAGAACTCTCCTAAGTTTAAATTGTCCTTACACATGAGTGTGTAGCATTCAAATAGTTTATTCAAACTCTTAGATAAAGACCATTCATTGTATTAGTTAAACCATAACATACAAGCTATAAGTTACCACTTGGACACTAGTTGATCTTGCCCTCACATATACATATTTGTGCAGGTAAATTAAAAGGTAATTTGTGATGGGGAACAAAAGGAATAGGTCAAGGATTTTTGATTGAAGAAGGTCTGATGAAGATAAAAACCTAAGAAGAAGAATTGAGAGAAATTCAACCTTAGAAGGGTTGGTTGAACATAGTCAAGAAGCACAAGTTCAAATTACTAATTTGAACAAGAGGAAGAACATCTTGGGTTTGAAAAAATTGAAGAAGAAATTGAACAAGGTGTAGAAACATTGTGACCAAGGAGGAAATTGACGACACAACTTATTTTAAGGATATGGAAAATCTAATGGATTTAGATGATGTTCTTTTCAATAAGATTTCACCTGAGGACATGTTACCTAAAAGTACAATAAAATTGCATTCCAAAAGAACTTGAGATGATTTTTTTTAGACAAATATCTAATCAAGGAAGAGCACAATTATGTGTTAAGTTATTTAGGTGAAAAGAAAAGACCCCTGTTTTGGAGTTGCTAGGGGTTGATAATAGGGAGAAAAAAATAAATCTAGCAAAACATATAATAGTTGAAAAATTGCAAGAAACTTTGAACTCTATTCAAAGTGCAGAACGTAGGGCATTGATGACTATGATTTCAAGTAAAAAAATATCACATATGAGACATGTGAAAGGAAATAGAAAGTTATTGCATGTATCCAAGAGAATTGTTCATAGATATATTTCAAAGAGAAATAAGCTTGATGAAAACATAGAAAATAATTGGGTAAATATTGTTAGGGTTCCCAGAAAAGATAGAATCCCATAAGGTGTGAAGAAACAAGTCATTGAATATTGGATCAACCACTCTCATGTTTGCTCTAATAGAAGGGATACTATACAAGTAATAGGTGAAGATGGTAAAAAGTATCCTCATCCAAAACAATTTGTAGATACAACACAGAGTGAATGTTTTGAAGCATTCAAACAAGAATTCCCATAGGTAAAGATATCTCAAATGGTGTTTGAAAAGTTGTGTCCACGTTTTGTATGCATAAATAAAGTGCGTGAAACTTGTTGTTGTCGGAATCATGTTGAATTTCATCTACACCTTCAATCATATAAAAATTTATGGCAATGACTCATCCAAATGTTATCATCCATTCAAGTAAAACACAATTTATGAAGTCCATCTTATGTGAAAAAATAGAAGGTTCTAATGAATTCAATGTGTAATGTATCAAACATAATTGTGTAAATTATGGAGATTTGAAGAAGCTTGCTTTGATTGAAAATATTGATCAATCAATGGAAATTATGTGGAAGAGATTTGAATATGAGAAATACACAATCAGGCCAGGAGTTGAATCGAAAAAAATATTCTGAAAGAAAGTGAATTGCCCTGCAATGAGTTTTTGAAAAAATTTTATAGTCTCATATATTTGTATATCCAACATTGTCATGGTGCAAGATGACAGGCAAATCGGTTTTGTGATTCAAAGAATTGTATCCCACAAGGTTGTATTCTTTCAGTTGTGGATTTTGCTAAGAACTATACATTTAGTCCTCGAACAGAGATTTAGAGTCAATATTATCATTTAGAGTAGGTTGTAATCTTCATACATGTTTAATATAAACATGCTGAGTTGCAAGTGGATGGTGTACAAAGTAGCCCACATGAACAAAATATCATCAAAGAGGTTCATTTTTATATCAGTGATGATACTGGTCATGACAGAAGCTATGTACCCATTGTTTTGGAATGTTTTTTGATGATTTGAGACAACATGACATACATGCTTCAAGTCACTAGATTTGGTCAGATGGATGTTCTGGTTAGTGTTGAATTTATTTTCTTCAAAATTTCTTAAATTATTTCCAACTTTTAAACATGTTTTAATGCTCATTTGTTTACTTTATAGAAAAATTCAAATCTGCAAAAGCATTTAATTGGTTAAGCCAATAACATGCGAGATGTACCATAAAATTTGTGTGGAATTTTTTTGAAAGTGGACATGGAAAAGGCCAGCATGATGGAGCTGGTACATGTGTGAAGTGTACACTTTGCCAACATGATCTTTCCGGTAACACCATACGTAATGCAAATGAAATTCTTGAATGGTGTAAAAGAGTGTTTGATTATGGAAGTCACAGGTGACAAATAATTGTATTGGGGTAAGTGCACAAAGATGGGGGACCAAAAGGGGGTCTTAAGATGCCACTTTTTTTTTCCTGAAATCAGGAAACATTGATGTTAGATGATAAATTGAAGATAGATACACTCAAAATTTGAAGATGCAACAAAAAAAGAGTCGTAGTGCTCTGAATCTAGTTTCTAAACTACTAAATTTTTCCAAAAATGGTTGAGATTAAGGGGTTCAAAAAGGGGGAGCACAAAAATTGGTCCTATTTTTCTCAAAAAAACATAACATAGTGTCTGGTGTGCTCCCCCTAAAATGTTAAATTTTTTTATTATTTCAAAAATGGCTTCGGTGAGAAATTAGCTAACACGATGTAGTTTATCCCTAATTTTTCTAATAATTTTTCATGAATAATTAATTTTTTAGTGATTTTCAAAGTGGACACATCCTGAAAAATAGAAAATTGAGTGTGCTCCCCCCTAAATTTTTTGAAAACAAATTGAAAATTGATTTTTTTTAATATGTGTAGAATGGAGTCTAGTTTCTAAAAATGTAACTTATTTCAAATTTTGATGAACAGTTAAAAAAAGTTAAAAATACTAGACACTACTTTTTGACAAAAAATAGATACACTAACAAAAGAAATTAAAGATGAAACCCTTAACGTACTCAAAATGTGAAAAAATTATATGGTTAGAAAGCTAACAGAGAGCTTAAGATTATGGTGGTATTTTTTTTGAGTTTTCATTGAAAAAGTGCCATCTTGATGGGGAGCACACCCCACATTATCTCAACATTTTTCTAAAAACTGGAAAAAACACATCCAAACAAGCTCAGCATAACACAAACGTGTTATAATGCACTCACATTATGTGAAATCAATAACACAAGCATGTTATAACGCGCTTGTGTTATGCTGAGCAAATTTGGCTTTACACATGCCAATTGCATTTGCTTGAAAGTTTCTAAAGACTTTTCAACAAATCCATTTTTTCCATATCTTGCAATCATTGCATTCCATTACAAAACATCTCTTTGAGGTGTTACATTAGGCAATTGACATGCCTTGTCTATGCTTCCACACTTTACATACATGTCTACAAGGGTAGCTGCACTTCCTACCATCTCTCACTCTCTACTTCCCTCCCCTCTCTACCTCCTATCCTCTCTCTGAGTCTCTGCTTCCCTCCCCTCTCTACCTCCTACCTTCTCTCTCTCTTTTCTTCCCTCCCCTCTCTACCTTCTACCCTCTCTCTCACTCTCTACTTCCCTCCCCTCTCTATTTCCTACCCTCTTTCTGAGTCTTTGCTTCCCTCACCTCTCTACCTCCTACCTTCTCTCTCACTCTCTTCTCCCCCTCTCTCTCACTCTCTATTTCCCTCCCCTCTCTACCTCCTACCCTCTCTCTCAGTCTCTTCTTCCCTCCCCTCTCTACCTCCTACCCTTTCTCTCACTCTCTTCTTCCTTCCCTTGTCTACCTCCTACCCTCTCCCACTCTCTACTTCCCTCCTGTCTCTACCTCCTACCCTCTCACTCTCACTCTCTACTTCCCTCCCCTATCTACCTCTCCTCATCATTCTTCCCATCCAATGAAATTTCATAAAATATCTTGTTTCCTTTTCATCATCCCAATTTATATCCTCGTTCCTCTTTGCATGTCCTAGTTTTCTTGTTTCCATGTTCTTTGTCGACAAGGGAGAGGAGAGGAAGGAAGAGGGAGAGAGGTGTTGGCAAGGGACACTACTATGTTGGATAATTGAGTGTTGTCATTGATGGTAACAAGAAAAGGAACAAAGTTGGAATAGAGTTTGTGGTCCAGTAAAGAAAACTTAGTCATATTGGCTAAGTACTGGAAATGTACAAAGGCAGAGACATAAGAACAGTGTTTGGATTGGCATTGGTCTATAACTGAAGACCAAGATTTACGGTACTAGTATGATGTTCCTAACTCTTAGATGATCTTATATCCAAGGTTTCAACTTTTGATCAGTTCCGGAAGTATATCTTCAAATGGCCTAAGTCTAGTAGAATAGAATACAATGACAATGAAGGCAGAACACACAATTGTTTTGGTCTATATTTCTCCAGTGTTGTATGTCTTGTTATGCAGTTTTTAGGTGTTGTAAACACTTATATGAAGTGTCCAAATCCAGAGTTGTAATTTCTGAAGTCCACTGGAAAGATAATTGCTAGCTTCTGAGTATCACTACACTGTTTGACTGTGACAAAGTCTAAGTTCTGATGGTTCGCATTTTTTTGCTAAAGGATATTTTGCTTTGCGCTTCTGAAGGTATGATCTATGATGTTTAAGGAGTCTTTGATATGAGTTTGAGCAAGTATTGTGGTCTCTAGTGAAAGTTGTGTTGTAAGTATGTGCCTAATCAGTGTTGTCATTGATCAACATATTTGTGTTGTCATTGGTGTCAACTATGCTCTTACTTTGTTGAGGATATTGAGAAAATTAGCCCTTCTGGTGATCACAATGTGTTGTAGTAGAAACAGTGCATTACATACATAAGAACAGTCTAGAAGAATGCTCCACATTTCCTGTAGAATAAATATCTTTTCTTGCGGATTGGAAGTTATTTAGAAACTTGTCTGAAGATGTTATATTCTAAGTTTGAGCCTCCGATATGAAGAATTGAGAGAGTTATGTTCACCAGAGTGAAAACAACTTTTTCTTTGTGTTTGGTGGTGACAGGGAGAAAGTGTTTTGCTCCGCATTCCTCCGCATTGAAGTTTTTTGGTCTGCGGTTCTAGAAGTAAGTCTGTGATGATGTTAAATGCCTTCAAGTGTAATGGTTTATGATTTGGTGGTCCACAAGCTATCTTTTACTCATGACAGTGGCTGGTAATGTTGTTTTTGTGCTCCAGTTTGAAGAATCTTGTTGATAGAGTTATTAGAGATCATGCGGTTGTTCCTGGTGATTACAATGTGCTTGTGGATGTCTCCTGATCATGCTCCTACATTTGGATTGGTCTGCAAGGTGTAATTTAGATCATGCATGAAGCATGTTCTTGAGAATATTTGTGTTAACATCAGTCTTGGCCAACTTGGTTGAATTCATCATCTATGGAGATGCATCGAAGATGGCGATAGAATGTTGTAGCGTGAAAGATTGTGTTTGAGTGCCAGAATGTTTGTAATGATGACCTTGGAGATTGTTCCAATGGTTGATGATTGTAATGCCAACCTTGATGATCATTCCACGGTTGACGTAGTGTATAAATACTTGTAATTGAGTCTTGAAAATGTATCCAAGTACGAAGATGACAAGATAAAGTTAAGGTAGCAGAGCAGAGCAGAGATGTTTGTGCTTCAATGGAACTGAACCTTGGCATGAAGTAGATGATGTTATCTCAGTTCAACCCTTTGGAAGTGAGCTACCCTTTGGCAGTGAGCCATCCATAGGTAGTGAGCCTTTCTTTGCAGTTTTTTGGTATTGATATAACTTATATATTTCTGTGGGCTAACACCCATCATGGTTGTTCCCTTCTAGGGTTTTCCACGTAAAAAATTTGGTGTCTCCTGTGTTGTTCATGCTTTTGTGCGGAGCTTCTCATTTAATGATTTCATGGTTATATCTGAATATAAGTAATTGATAAGTTGATGATCATATTTGGTTAAAAGTTTTAGGACAACTGATTCACCCCCACTCTCAGTTGTCCAGTGCAGTTCAACAATTGGTATCAGAGCTAAGTTCCTCTGAAGAAAGCCTAACAGCTTGAGGAAGATCCAGGATGTCTTATACGAAGGAAGCTCCACATTTTGATGGGACAAATTATGCTCTTTGGAAGGTACAAATGAAAACCCATCTTCTTTGTCTTGGTTATAAAGTATGGAAAGCTACAGAAGCAAAATATACCATGCCTCCAAATGGTTTGATGACTGAAGATGAAATCAAAGAATATGAGGTGGATGTCAAAGCAAAGGATGATTTTCTAAGTTCCTTAAGTGACTCTGTTCTAACAAAAGTTGTGGACCTTGAAACTGCAAATGAGATATGGGATAAGCTAAAAAATCTATATGAAGGTGATGACTCTGTAAAAGAAGCCAAGCTGCAAAGTCTGAAAGTGAAGTATGAGGGTTTGAAGATGAAAACATAACAACTTTTATGCAAAGAGTTGATGAACTTGTCATTGGAGTAAAGGGTATGGGAGGAACTCTCGGTGATAAGGAAGTTGTGATGAAAATTCTCAGATCACTACCAAAGTCATATAGTCACAAGGTAGCTGCAATTGAAGAATTCATGACTATAAAAATTATTGACAGAGATCAGTTACTTGGAAAGATTAAAACCTTTGAGATGAGAGAATTTGGTGATGCCCTGCCTAATTAAAGCCAGTACTTCAGCAGAGATTTCCAGAGCCGAGAAATATAAGGTGGATGATGACTGATGAAATTGAAGCCAACTTTGTTGACAAGATTCAAAGAGGTTCCGGTAAGTTCAAAGGTAAATTACCTTTCAATTGTTTCTCTTGTGGTAAAGTAGGTCATTATGCATCCAAAATTCCTGAAAGAATTGAAAGAAATAGGAAGAAACATGAGAGCAGTCCTAGTGTCCCAAAGAAATGCTACTATGTTAGAGATTTTGATGATGAAGGGGTGACTGATGATGCTAACACTAGTGCAAATGAATGCATGTTTATTTCTATTAAAGAAGATCTCGTGTCTACTAATTCTGCTAGCTGTGTGAAGGATGAAAAAATAGTAGAAGAAAGTGCTTTGTCTATCTAGGTTGAGAAAGATAAGGATGAATAGATTATTGATAGTGGATGCTCACATCACATGACCGGTGACAAAAGTAAGTTTGTAAGTTTGGAAAAGTATGATGGAGGAATGGTTAGGTTCAGAGATAATGCAACTGGTAAAATTTGTGGAAAAGGATCTATTTCATTTGATGGAAAGCATAATATTGACAATGTTTTGTATGTGAAGGGTTTGAAGTAGAATCTTTTGAGTGTTGGTTAGATGTGTGACAAAGAATATGATCTGAGATTCAAAGATAATGGATGCAAAATCATGGAAAGTTTTTAGAACTGTGATTGCTACCGGTAAGAAGACAAAAAGTAACATCTATCAGTTGAGAGGAACTAATGATTATTGTTTATTAGCTCAAGCAGATAAAAGTTGGCTATGGCATAGAAGGATGTGTCATATAAAATTTGATAGTCTGGTAAAGATAAGATCAAGTCAGGCTGTGAGAGATTTACCAAAACTTGTGAAACCCTCCAACTCAATTTGTAAGGAATGTCAGTTGGGAAAGCAGATAAGGACAAGTTTCAAGAGCAAAGAAAAAATTTCTACTAGTTTGCTGGATCTAGTGCATACAGATCTCTGTGGTCCTACAAGGGTGAGAAGTCTACAAGGTGATAGGTACTTCATGTTGCTTATTGATGATTACACTAGAATGACTTAGGTTACTTTTCTAAAAGATAAATTAGAAGCCCTAGAGAAGTTCAAATCTTTCAAGGCAATGGTTGAGAATAAAATAGATTTGAAAATCAAATGCTTGAGGTCTGATAGAGGAGGTGAGTTCACATCAAATGAATTCAACATTTTCTGTGAAGAGCATGGGATAAATAGGCAACTGTCTGCACCTAGGACTCCTCAGTAGAATGGAGTTGTGGAAAGGAAGAAAAGGACAATTCAGGAGGCTGCTAGGACAATGATGAAGGAAGAAGGTCTGTCGGAAGTCTTTTGGAAAGAAGCTACTCACACTGCTGTCTACATTCAAAATAGAGTTCAAGTGAAAGATAATGGTACTAAAACTCCCTATGAATTGTGGTATGGAATAATTTCCACAGTAAAATATTTCAAAGTCTTTGGAAGCAAATCTTATTGTAGTTAGGGTAAAATTGCAAATAGGGTAAATGAATAAACAACAATTATCAAACCCTAACAATTGCACAATGAAGCACAAGACAACATGAAAATCAAAATAACAAATGTAAATAAAACCTGATCTCCATGCTATGCTCAATTTATCTCCATTGCTCTTCTCGACCTCGCATGAGCATGCAAGATTTTGAAGGATGATTGTTGGAGGAATGTTGGGTGCTCACTTCTGCAGCATAACGATAAGATAAATATGATAGATGAATGATTGATAGATGGAAGATGATGATAATGGATGATAGATGCAAAGGCTCTAATGTGATTTCAGCAACATAAGGATACTATAACTCAATGCATCTTAATGGCTTATGAGGGGGTTGATTTATAGGAAAGGTTTGGTTGAAATGGATGGTTGAGATTAAAAGGCTAAATGAACTATGTGGATGGCTAGGATTGATTAGTTATTCTCACTCTTCAAGGGAGTTGTAGTCATGTGACAAGTGTACAAAGGAGAATAAGGCTCATATGTGATTGTGTACACAAAAAGTACTACATGTGTGATTGTTTATATAAAAAGTACTACATGTGAAAGATATTAAATAAAAAATGTAGTACCACACATGATTCAATTAAGAGGTGGACAAGTGTCAAAATGTGATGAAAGGTGAGGACTTAATTCAAATATTTTATTTGAATTAGTTGGGATATGTGAGGGAAATTAATTAAATAAATAAAATTTATTTAATTAATTTGGGAAGATGATTAGGATAGGATTGGGATATGATTTGAAAATTAATTAAATAAATAAAATTTATTTAATTAATTGAAAAGTGGGATTATGAATGTGAAATTAATTAAATAAATAAAATTTATTTAATTAATTGGCTAAGTGGGATAAGGATGGGATTAAGATGAGATTTTAATTAAATAAATAAAATTTATTTAATTAATTGGCTAATGGATTAGTGGGATTAAGAGTGGGATTAGGACAAAATGTTGCATGATGTCTAAATAATGTTTTTGACTAGGTGTTGCAAGACATGGACAAATTTGGGACAAATTTGGGTGTCTACATTTTGCCCCTCTTTGAGTTGATGTTTGAGATGATAAGATTTGTGTTGAGTAACATCATTTCAAAGAAGCTAAGGTATGGATAGAAGAAAATGAATGATGATGATGGAAAAATATGATGATGATTCCCCCTCGAGAGGATAGGTGGGTTGGACAAGCACGGGTAGACTCTCGAAATGAAATGGATTGATCAAGGAAGAAAGATAAGGGATTGGATGGAAGAAATGATGATGTGTTATGCTGCAATGAAAGTGAGCAACCATGATGTTTTATATAGCACTAGACATTATGCACCAAAGTATAAGGACTGAGGTGATGATGTGTCTTGTGCCCCAGCATAATACAACCTTGTCTAACGTATGAGGAAGTAAACTTAGAGCATTGAAGTCCTAATGCACAAAAGGTATGATATGACCTTAGATGCAAAGGATAGTGCAAAAAGCTATTCCAACATACACAAGATATGAATATTAGCTAGAAATGATACCGATTTGATTCAAATATAAGATAAAAATGATAACACACACAAGCAAGCAAGCAATCATGAACAAATGATTCAAAAACAAACAAGGTATTGCCCCTGTCAAGCTGTAAACCAATGATTAATTGATTGATTGATTGATGATAATAATAGTGTTGTCATTGCGGGAAATAATATATCCCTAGATCAACACAAGGATGTTTGATGATGACGATGATTGATTTGATGATTTGGTTTACAACAAGATTAGGATCAAGACCATTAATTGTAGTTGGGTAATTTGACAAGATTGATTAACTTGATTGGTATGCATTAATGACGACTTGCATTTGAGTTTATTGCTTTGATTCTTTGGATTGATTTGATTGGATGAAAGGATTGATTTGAAGAATTAATTTGATTGAATTTGATATGAATGTGATTGATGAATTTGATGGATTGATTTGATATGAGCTTGATGTTATTGATGGGATGATGGCTTGATTTGATGATTTGATTGGATATTTGATTTTCTTTGATGGATTTGAGATTTGATTTGATGATTTTGATTGATGATAGATTATAGTTGATTTGATTGGATTTGGTTTTTGATGAAGTGATGGATTTGATTTGAGGGTTGGTTTTATTGCTTGGATTTTTTATGGATATTTGATTTTTTTGTGTTTTTTGAATATTTGATTTTTTTGTATTTTTTGAATATATATATATATATTTTGGATTTTTGGGATATTTGATTTTTTTGTATTTTTTTGAAATGTTTTGGAAAATGCTAATGGATTTACAATTTAGGTAGCTTTTGTGCTAGATACCAATGACAAGGGAAAAAACCAAGTCTAGCTGCAAGGATGGATGAATGGGATTGGATGGATAAAAAGATGGACGATAGTAAATGGGATGGAAAGCTCATGATAGATGAATGGATAGGCCATAATGGAAAGCTCATGATAAATGGATGGATACAAGGATGGGCTATAGTGGATGGATATATGCCTCATAATGGAACTAGGATGTGATCTCCAAAGACTATGTCGCATAGGAATAACATGCCTCATTCTAGGTAGTAGACTTAAGATTTTTCATGACAAGGCTTATGACGAAAGGAATGACATGGTGGATTTTACATGACAAGGCTTATGATAGGTGGATAATGATAGGATTGTTTAGAAAAGGATAAGGTATCTCAAGAGATATCAAAGCATATTTCAACATTTTTCCCCCATATCTTCATCAAGATCAAAAGGAGGAAGGGAGGATGAATAGACTCAATATAATAGGTATGTGGGTGTAATGGCTAAGGATGGTAGGATAGTATGGTAATGGTATGATGGGATAGATAGTTTAGATGAGACAACATGCCCCCAAGTGTAAGTGACATAGAAGATAAACCTACACATGATGCCTGTTTGCCATGTTTTCATCATGGTACTTATCCAAGGCACCTGTTTACCAAGTTTTCAACATTGGACGAAGGGATTTCTCTTTACTTTTTTGATTTTTTTTAAATTTTTGATGGGATAGCATGACAATTACACATGGTGCCTATTTGCCAAGTTTTCACCATGGTAATGGATAGGAGGGACTCGATTGTCTAGTGCTATGAAATGTGATAGTCCCACTAGAGATGAATGTCATCGCATGGACCATGTCAAGTGTGCTCATATATGTTGGTAAGGGATTACATGGATGGGAGATGGAGTAGGTAGATAGTGGATTATGAAAGGTTTATGCAAGGATGGGGGATAGTGAATAATGATGTGCAATTATGGTAGGGTAGGCTAGTGGCTTATGGTGTGGATTTATGTAGGACTTATGCAAAAGCATGGATGAAAGGCTTATGCAAAAGCATGGACCATAGGAAGGTGATGGGGAAGCTATGTAGGATAGTAGATGAAGGATGGGGAGATGGAGGTATGTAGGAATGTTGCAGAATGGAAGGGAATCATGACCAACTATTGTACACACAATGATAAACATTGAAGCTTTTGATGGGAAGGTAGTGTAGGAAGCAATGGGGATGTTTTCTTAAGGGATGGGTGATGTTAGCATTTGGGGACCCACATAGACTTAGGATTTTCATGATTTTTTCCTTGCTTGTAGGATTTTTGAATGGAATGGCAATTTTGGATGGAAGGAGATGGTTAGGATTTTTGAAAGGTAGATAAGGATGCCTCATTAGGCTTGCTTGCTTGTTTTCTTAGGGACCCAAACCATTTTGGTTTTGGGTTTTTCTTGTGAAGGTATGGGCTTGGGTAGTTTTTTTGATTGCTTTGCTTTGGTTCTTTGCATTGATTTTTTATGTTTGTGCCCTAAGGCATGAGGGTCCTTAGGATTTTTGGTAGGAATTTTGGCTTTATGGATAGAGGCATCCAAATATTTACTTTGGAATCCCATGGGTTTGATGGAATGAGTGGAAGATTCATGTTTAGACAATATGTGCATTTGTTGGTCATGATTGGGATTATAAGGGTACTTATAAATGAATGGATTAAAAGTGGGTTTATGGATAAATAGATAAGGGGATTGGAGGATAGTGATATTAGGTGTTTGGAGTAATGGTGGTAAAGTGGATGGAGGGATATTAGGAGTTGGAAGGAGTGGAGGTAAAGTGGATGGTGGAAGGTGTATGGTCACATGCTTTTAGGGTTTGTAGGATAATGGAAGTGGAATGGCAACATATGTTTGGGGTATATGATGTGGTTTGTGATGGAAAGTCGACTTAGGAGGGATGGATGAATTACCGACATCTTTAAAGTGTTTACCTTGGGGTGTATATCCAAGGCCATATGAGCACGAAGGAATCTTGACATGGTTTGGCTCCAAAATACCTTGTTCATAAAGGCCTAGGCATTTACCTTGGTAGTTCATGTTTTGGAGTATGCTATGCATAATGCGACTTGGTGTCGCTTGGGAACTAGACTTGAGTTCATTATTGGATGGAGAAGATGAAGTGGACAAAGGTCATTGTTGTCCTAAAGTAAAACACTCATGTATAAGGGTGGTAAGACCAAGTGGATATGATGGTGGACTTGAAGTGGAATCTATGGTGGATGTGGAAGGAGGATCATTAGGATCTTGATTAGCATTGTGTTCACTAAGATCCAAGTTATTTTTTTGATCTTCTATGTTGACTTGGGAGGCAATTGTATCATCATGACAAGTGGATATTGGTGGATCATGGATAGGAGCAATTTGAATATCTTGCTCATGGATTATAGGATTATGGATAGGATCAAGGTGCTCATGGATAGCTTCTTCGTAGGTATCATCTTGATCATAAAGAAGGTAAATGTTATGAATAGGTTACATGAAAGTGATTTGATCTTGACTTTGACTAGGGCTTAATGTTTCCACATTCTTAGGATTAAACTCTTGACATACGTCTTGGGTTGCTTGAATGGAATTGTATAACTCTTGGATAGGCTTGACATGTTCTTGAGGGTTATTGACATGAGAGCATGATGGATCTTGCCTTGGACTTATAGTTGGATACTCTTCAATAGGCTCAATGGGTTGTGGATTGCATGATGGGCTTGAAGGGATAGGCATGTTAATGGAGGGCTCTTGAATAGGCTCATGAATGGGTGTTTGACACGGTAGTGTTCTATCCCTTGCTAGTAGCCATTGGATCACATCCTTTGCAAGTGTATGTGTGAATAGACAATATAGGGGATGGATAATAAGGGTAGATGGAGTTGTAGGCTTAGGATTAGAATTTGGTGAAGGGCTAATTGGATTGGATGGATTAGGACTAGGAGTATATGGAAGAATAATGGAATTAGATAGATTGGTTTCAACTAACACAATCTTACTACAATCCTTGAGGTTCTTGACCAATCTCTTAAGTTTGGCACAATTGAGTGTCATATGGCCCTTAACCCTATGGTATGCACAATAATTCTTTTCATTATACTAAGGGGGTTTAAAGTAGATTGGTTCAAAGGATTTTATAGGTAGAAGCTCAATCAAATTTGCTTGGACAAATTGTTGTACGGTTATGTGCAAGGGATCTTATGGTGGAGGATTGGTGGAACATGGGGATGAAGGTAATGAAGGTTGATGGACCAATGGACTAGGGGTAGGATCACATGGTGGTGTTGGGATAGGACTAGTTGGCTCATGTGTTGGCATGTGATTGGATGATGGAGGCCACTCATAGGATGCATGATCTAGATTGGTATATCCCTTGTCAAAGGTAATTAAATCTTGCATAGGATAACTTGGGCTTTGATTTATGTACAAGGGACCACTTGGATTTGGATATGCTTCTTGTTGCGAAGGTGGACTTAGGTATATCAATGGTGCTTGGTGGTCTTATTGAAAAGGTGTACTTGGACTTGCTTGATTTATGTACAAAGAGCTATTTGGACTTGCATGTTGTTCTCTTGAGGACACTTGGTTACCATGTGGATGGTTTTGGTGGTGTGTTGGAATGTTAGAATGAGGAATTGGATAATGTTGAGGTGGAGGTTGATAGGTTGATGTGGATGACACATAGGATTGAGTTGTAATTTGTTGAGGTTGGGATGGTGTTTGGACTTGTTGTGATATGATTTGTTGTTGTTGGAATTGTTGAATTGGATGTTGTGATGGTTGGATTTGTTGAATTGGTTGATGTTGTTGTGGTTGGAATTGTTGATGTGATGATGATGGAGGGGTTACATAGGATAATGGTTGTTATGATATGGGTTGATATGGATAAGGATTGTAATAGGTTGATGAAGGGTTGATATGACATGTGGAAGGTGATGAAATGTAAGGTTGATGTGGAATTGGATGTGATGATTGGATTTGATAAGTGGCCAAGATGTGTTGTGTGTGTGCTAAGAGTTGTCATAGTTGAAGTGATTGGCCTACTTGAGATTGAAGTTGTTGAATCATGTCATTGGCCTCTTGAATGATTTGTTGGTCTAGAGGTGATTGGCTTGCTCGAGCTTTGCGAAGTTGGAGAATGAGTTTAAATGCTAAGTCTTCTAATTTTGGCATGGTGTCACACAAGTGTTTAAGTCTTAAGATCTTTTTGGCAAGTGCTTGATTATGATTCAATGATGATGTGGATGACTTGGATGAAGTTGATTTGATGATTATGATGAAGGTGACTAGGATGAAATTGATTTGGATATGATTAGGATATGACTTGTTTATGTGTTTGATGTTTATAGCTTGATTTGGCA
This sequence comes from Cunninghamia lanceolata, assembly GCA_027924645.1. Lineage (NCBI taxonomy): Eukaryota > Viridiplantae > Streptophyta > Pinopsida > Cupressales > Cupressaceae > Cunninghamia > Cunninghamia lanceolata. The sequence continues at coordinate 10,463,427 of BSBN01000209.1, forward strand.
ATGTTCAAACAAATGATTATGCATATACACACATGAATCACTCACGCAAGACATATAAACAATTTTTGACTTTGAAAATGAAATGTGATGATTATTAAGCAAGAACTTGAAAACACATCAACAAGCCTAATGTCTAGTCAAGTGGGTATGGCCAATTAGGTCTTAGGCTAGTTTGCATAAGGTTAATTATGGAATTGAAAGTGGAATCCTGCCACACAGTCAGGAGAAAGGGGTAACCCACCCTTCACCTTCACTTCCCAAAGGTATAAAATTCTTTGGGGCTTAGCCAAGAGTGACAAGATTCCAACTCCCAATGAGGGTGTCTTTCAATTCAACCTCAGTTGAGGTCATCCCTTGGAGTGGTGTGTCTCCAAGCAGGCCTCCTAGATAGGGTATACGAAAGCAAACCAAGTGTGGTGCTGACACACATTTGATTCACACTCGTAGTTGTTAATTGACCCTTAGAAAATGAGACGTGTGGAAGATAGTTCAAACACTTGTTCATTTTAGATCCCCAAATCCAAATGTGTAGGAAGAAACTTGTTCATTTTATGCCCAATTTCAATGATGTGTGATTGCAAACAAGATTGATTTTAATAGCCCAAAGTCCAAATGTGTGATCAAACAAGTTGTTCTTTTTAAGCCCCAAATTGAAGCATGTTGACAAACAATGATTAGAGATGAAAGATTAGAATGAGTGCACCTAGTTATTTTCACTTTCCACTTACTATTGTGACTGATCCAAACATTTCTCCAACTCCTTTGATTCACCTACAAGTCACCAATTCCAAAAAGAAACAAGTAAACTTGCAAAGAAGATGATTATGTGAAAAAGATGAAATCTGATAAATTCTGATTAAGATGACCTGATACAGTAGAATGGATTGCAAAAATAGAAAATTTAAAAAATTTCATGCATTTTAAAAAAAAATTTGTTGAAAAAGGATAAAAAATGCAAAAGTTATGCTTGTTTGAATTTTGCAATGAAAGAGTGTTAAGATTGAAAAATAAACCCTACAAAAAATCAACAAATAATGTCATCCAACAGTAAAATAGATATGGCCGTGAGATCCCTTATGATTTTTTAATCAATATCAATTTTTTTTTGCTCAAATTGGACTCCATATGCAAAAGTTATGTCATAAACTAGGGTTTGAAAAAGAACAAAAATTTGACAAAAAATCTATTTGTACCATAGATATGAAAAATAATGATATAGAAAAATGGATTTAAATATTTCTAACCACCTGCAAAAAATAGAATGTGATTTGGTTAACTAGATTGGAAGATATGATTTTTTTTCTAAAAGTCGCGCGTCAAAAATTTCTGAAAAATTAGAATCCCAGGGTCAACTTCAAATCATATTAACTCCTTGAATACTGAGCCAAATCTTTAATGTAACCACTTGTTGAAAAGATCTCGAAGTCGTCTTTCCAAGGAATCCAAGATCTTCGTTTTCCAAGACATCTGTAAAACAAAAAACCCTCTACAAAAGATCTGGTCCTAAACAAAGAAAATCAACAATATAAAATATCTTCAACCTACAAATCAAAGTGCATAAACCTGCAAAGCGAGGGTTAGTCCCCCCGGGCATGCCAAATGTAGTTAGGGTAAAATTGCAAATAGCGTAAATGAATAAACAACAATGATCAAACCCTAACAATTGCACAATGAAGCACAAGACAACATGAAAACCAAAATAACAAATGTAAATGCAAAATCGATCTCCATGCTATGCTTGATTTATCTCCACTGCTCTTCTCCACCTTGCATGAGCATGCAAGATTTTGAAGGATGATTGTTGGAGGAATGTTGGGTGCTCACTTCTGCAGCATAACGATAAGATAACAATGATAGATGAATGGTTGATAGATGGTGATGATAATGGATGATAAATGTAAAGGCTATAATATGATTTCAGTATCATAAGGATACTCTAACTCAATACATCTTAATGGCTTATGAGGGGGTTGATTTATAGGAAAGGCTTGGTTGAACTGGATGGTTGAGATTAAAAGGCTAAATGAATGATGTGGATGGCTAGGATTGATTAGTTATTCCCACTCTTCAAGGGAGTTGTAGTAATGTGACAAGTGTACAAAGGAGGATAAGGCTCATATGTGATTGTTTACACAAAAAGTACTACATGTGTGATTGTGTATATAAAAAGTACTACATGTGAAAGATATTAAATAAAAAATGTAGTACTACACATGATTCAATTAAGAGGTGGACAAGTGTCGAAATGTGATGAAAGGTGAGGACTTAATTCAAATATTTTATTTGAATTAGTTGGGATATTTAATTAATTTGGGAAGATGATTAGGATAGAATTGGGATATGATTTGAAAATTAATTAATTAAATAAAATTTATTTAATTAATTAGCTAAGTGGGATAAGGATGGGATTAAGATGATATTTTAATTAAATAAATAAAATTTATTTAATTAATTGGCTAATGAATTAGTGGGATTAAGAGTGGGATTAGGACAAAATGTTACATGATGTCTAAATAATGTTTTTGACTAGGTGTTGCAAGACATGGACAAATTTGGGACAATTTTGGGTGTCTACAGTTATATCAAGAGAGATAAAGATCTAGGAAAGTTTGATGCAAGATGTGATGAAGGAATCTTTCTTGGTTACTCTACCAAGAGTAAGGCTTACTGGTACTACAAGAAAAGGCTAAAAAAGTTTGTTGAGAGTGTAAATGTGAAGGTAGATGAAGGCAAATAAAGAATATCAGACTTGAGTTGTTATGAACCAGATGAACTTGTGACTATAGTAATTGAAGAGAAAGATAAGCAAGCAGATAGTTAAGATGAAGAAGAGGCTCCAGAAAGTGTTGTCAAAACTCCCAGCTATGTAACGATCAATCATTTTGAAGATTAGATTATAGGTGACAAGAACAAAGGTGTGCTAATAAGAAAAAGAGCTACAGAGGAACAAGTCAATTATTGTTTGCTTTCAAAGATTGAACCAAAAACTGTGAATGAAGCATGCAATGATGAAAATTGGGTAAAGGCAATGGAGGAAGAACTACTACAGATAGAGAAGAATGAAACTTGGGAATAAGTTCCTAGACCTGCTGACAAAAATGTCATTGGAACTAAATGGGTCTTCAGGAACAAGTGGAATGAAAATGGAGAAGTTGTAAGAAACAAAGCAAGACTTGTATGTAAAGGATATTCTCAAATTGAAGGGATAGATTTTGAAGAAACCTTTTCCCTAGTAGCTCAGATTGAAGCAATCAGAATGTTTCTGGCATTTGCAGCTCACAAAGATTTTAAGGCATATCAAATGGATGTGAAATCTACCTTCCTGAATGGTGAATTAGAAGAGGAAGTATAAATTGAGCAACTAGAGGGATTCCAATTGTCAAATCAAAGTGATATGGTATGCAGGTTGAAGAAAGCATTATATGGACTCAAACAAGCTCCTAGAGCCTGGTATGCAAGGTTAGATAGGTATTTATTGCAATTGGGATTTAGTAAAGGTACTGCAGATAGCAATCTATACTTCAAAATCAATGATGTTCAGATCTTGATTGTTGAGGTCTTTGTTGATGACATTATCTTTGGAGGAAATGAAGGTATGTGCATAAAGTTTGCCGGTGAGATGAAAAGTGAATTTGAAATGTCCATGTTTGGTGAAATGAATTTCTTTTTGGGTTTGCACAAATTAACCAATTAGATAAAGGAATCTTCATATCTCAGTCTAAGTATGTGAAAGAGTTGTTGAAAAAGTTTGGGATGGAAGACTCTAAACTGGTATGTACTCCCATGGTGACTGGTTGCAAGTTGAGCAAAGCTGATGAATCACCTAAGGCTGATCAGAAAAATACAGATCCATGATTGGAGGATTGCTTTATCTAACTCAAACCAGACCTGATATTATGCATGCAGCGTATCTTGTTGCAAGGTTTCAAGATGATCCAAGAGAATCACATGTGATGGCTGTTAAGAGAATCCTGAAGTATTTGAAAGGTACTCCAGATTATGGCTTATGGTATCCAAAGGACAATGATTTCACTCTCAATGCTTACACAGACGCAGACTGAGCTGAAGATGTTGATGATGGAAATAGTACAAGTGGAGGTGCCTTCTTGTTGGGTAATAGATTGGTCTCATGGCTGAGCAAAAAACAAGATTCAATATCTTTGTCAACTACAAAAGCAGAGTATATTGCAACATGTTGTTGTACTCAAGTATTATGGATGAAGTAAACTTTAAAGGATATAAGAGTTGTGTATAAAGATCTAATTGCAATCTTTTGTGACAATACAAGTTCCATAAACATTTGAAAGAATCCAGTGATGCACTCAAGAACAAAGCACATATCAATAAGATATCACTTTTTGAGAGAAAAGGTGACAGAGAATGAAGTAAAGTTGGAATATGTGTTCACAAAGGATCAGATTGTAGACATTTTCACTAAGTCTCTGCCTAAAGATACCTTTGAGTAGCTTAGAGAAAAGTTAGGGGTCATTAACCCTCTTGTCCTGAACTAAGATGCATAGGAATGCATCAATCCAGTGGAGCTCAAAGTGTTATTCTTTGATCTGGATTGATGTTCTAAAGGCTACCTCTTAGGGGAAGTAGCTAAATGTTTCTGGTAAAGTAAATGGATTAGAGTAGCAGCATGCAAGTATGTGCCTTTTGTGATTGATGTCAAAGGGGGAGAGAAATCATGTGAAAAACTTAGGGGGAGAAATAATGCAGACGTGTAAAGAGAAAGGGGGAGAATCTTGTCTTAGTGGTCTTTTAGTTTTTCACATAATATGTTGCCATCAATGACAAAGGGGGAGATTGTTGCAAGAATGTGCCTAATCAGTGTTGTCATTGATGTCAACATATCTATGTTGTCATTGGTGTCAATTGTACTCTTACTTTGTTGAGGATATTGAGAAAATTAGCCCCTCTAGTGATCACAATGTGTTGCAGTAGAAACAATGCATTACATACAGAAGAATAGTCCAGAAGAATGCTCTGTATTTCTTGTAGAATAAATATCTTTGCTTACAGATTGGAAGTTATTTAGAAACCTGTCTAAAGATGTTATATTCCAAGTTTGAGCCTCCAGTATGAAGAATTGAGTGAGTTATGTTCAACAGAGTGAAAATAATTTTTTTGTGTTTGGTGGTGACAGGGAGAAAGTGTTTTGCTTCGCATTCCTCCACATTGAAGTATTTTGGTCTATAGTTCTAGAAGTAAGTTTGTGATGATGTTAAATTCCTTCAAGTGTAATGGTTTGTGATTTGGTGGTCCGCAAGCTATCTTTTACTCATGACAGTGGCTGGCAGTGTTGTTTTTGTGCTCCGGTTTGAAGAATCTTGTTGATAGAGTTGTTAGATATCGTATGGTTGTTCTTGGTGATTACAATGTGCTTGTGGATGTCTCTTGATCATGCTCCTATATTCAGATTGGTCTGCAAGGTGTAATTTAGATCGTGCATGAAGCATGTTCTTGAGAATACTTGTGTTAACATCAGTCTTGGCCGACTTGGTTGAATTCATCATCTAAGGAGATGCATCGAAGATTGTGATAGCATGTTGTAGCATGGAAGATTATGTTTGAGTCCCAGCTAAGGCATGACATGATCCACATATATTCTTACATCTTTTCCTTAGCTAAATTTGTATTAGGTCCAGACCTATTTTATGTATGTTTGTAATGCCAACCTTGGGGATTGTTCCAACATTTGATGATTGTAATGCCGATCTTGATGATCATTCCAAGGTTGATGTAGTATATAAATACTTGTAATTGAGTCATGAAAATGTATCCGAGTGCGAAGATGTGAAGGTAAAGTGAAGTAAGGTAGCAGAGCAGAGCAGAGATTTTTGTGCTTCAATGGAACTGAACCTTGGCATGAAGTAGATGCTGTTATCTTAGTTCAACCCTTTGGCAGTGATCCACCCTTTCGTAGTGAGCCATCCATAGGTAGTGAGCCTTTATTTTTGGTATTGATATAACTTATATATTTCTATGGGCTAACACCCACCTTGGTTTTTCCCTTTTAGGGTTTTTTGCGTAAAAATCTGGTGTCTCCTGTGTTGTTCATGCTTTTGTGTTGAGCTTCTCATTTAATGATTTCATGGTTATATCTAAATATAAGTAATTGATAAGTAGATGATCATATTTGGTTAAAAGTTTTAGGACAACTGATTTACCCCCTCTTAGTTGTTCGGTGCAGTTCAACGAGTTGTAATCTGACAGTTAGACTGAGTCAGTAACAGTCTGTGTTTGAGGCCGACATGATAGTTTGATTTATGTGTGGTAAGTTCTATTGATTAGAACTTTATCCTAAGTGGTTCTGTAGTTGGATCCAACATATGAGAAGGTGTTTTAAATGTTATTTGAGTCCACTGGGAGTTTTGATAAATGAATTTGGCTGACAAGCTACTTAAGTCATGAGTGCATGCTTCACTTTATTAGCTGACCTAATATGAAGATATCAAGTGTTGCAGATATATAGAAGGGATCAAATTTAGTGTTTGGGTGTGTGATGCCAATGTGAATATACATATGTGTGACTTACAGTGGAAGGTGATTTTGTGGAAGCAATAAAGAGCAGAAGAAGAGAGATCTTATTCCCATGTAAAAAGCAGAGTAGTGAAATAGAGTAGTCAGACATGAAGAGTTTTGAGACAATATTCTTGTGCTTCATTGGAGTTGCAACTATGCATATGTAGATGCAATCTGAGCAGTTCAACTTGGCAGTGAGCCTTTCTTCTTTCTTTCTCTAGGAAGTGAGCTTGTTTTGGCAGTGAACATTTCTCTAGGTAGTGAGCCCTAAGGCAATGCACCTTCTTGTAATCTGGTATTGTGCTATAATAATATATTGTGAGCTAACACTCACCGTGGTTTTTCCCTTTTTAGGTTTTCCATGTAAAAATCCTGGTGTTCATGTGTTATGTTTTTGTGGTTGTTGTTTCTATGTTTATTCTGCTTTCATATTATTAATTTTGGATGTTGGATTAGTTAACTTGTTAAGAAGTGGTTTTGTGGAATACTGATTCACCCCCCCTCTCAGTATTCCTTACTATTAACAATTGGTATCAGAGCAAGGTTCCTTGGAAGAAGACTAATAGATTGAGGAAGATTTGGGGTGGTGTAATCATGGCAGCAAGAAGATTTGGAAACTATGAAAGCAACAAGGAACTAGAAGCAACCCTTATTGATTTTGAAAAATCTGAGGCAGAAATTAGGGATCTAAAAGCTAATGTTCAAGAAGCTGATGAATGCATCCTAAAGCTAATTGAGAGCAATTCAGGAAGTTCAAAGAGAAAAGCAAGGAGCTAAATGATCAATTAGATGAAGCACATGAGTTTCTAAATGGGTTGACACTGGAAGTTGAAAAGAAGGAAGAAATTGAAAGGCATCTGAATCAAGTTGTTAAGGATAAATCAAAGGAATGTGAAATATTGGGCAAAGAAGTGCTGCTTCTGAAATTTGATCTGGATGCAGCCAAGAGCTATGAAGAAAAGTTCAAACTAAGTTCCACAAAACTTGATGAGATGATTGCTAGTCAAAAGTGTGCTTATAATAAGCAAGGTTTGGGATTTGAGAAAGGAGAAAGTTTAAAGTCTAGTCAAACAAACACTAAGTTAAAGAAAAATAGAGGAAACCAGTTCAGAAATCTAAGAAGAAGACCTAGACGACCTCCGGTCAGACAACCAAATGCTCAAAGGTATCCATCTTTCAATGGTCATTGTTTTAATTGCAACAAGTTTGGTCATAAAGCTACTCAGTGCAGGAGTAGAATAAACCAGAATCAAAATGTTCCATCCTTTTCTGGTTAATGTTTCAACTGCAAGAAAATTGGTCACAAATCAAATGAATGCAGAAATCCAGTAAGGAATGGTTCCTACAAGGCAAGGAATAGTCAATCATTCAATGGAAAGTGTTTTGCATGCAACAGATTTGGACATATGGCTAATCAATCCAGATCAAATCCAATCAATAGAAGGAATCAAAGACAGAGGAATGTGGTGTGCTACAATTGCAACAAATATGGACATATTGCCAGAGTTTATAGAAGCAAGAATGTTAAAAGAAACTACCATATTGAAAACAGGAAAACATAGCAAAGGAATGATAAAGGAAAAGAAATGGTTGATCCGATTGAAATTAAGAAGGAGATGGGAAAAATTTGGATTAAGAAAGATGTGATTGAAAATAAGGATGAATCTGCACCAGCATCCGCTACAGATACTTCCTCTGGGAAGTAAATTGGGAGCTCTGGCTCAGGAGGAGCAACATTGAAAATCCAAAACCCCCAGCCAGATAGTTAGTACTGGAATCTGGCACAAAGATATGTGGTGGAATCTGATATGGAAGATCTTATGGAAGAAAATTTAGAAAAAAAATGAGTTAGTGCGACATGTTGCGGAGCTATTTTGATCAACTATATCTATCAGAAAAGTCCAGAAACTTCTGAGAATGAGCATTTATGATGATTAGATCAAGAATAGAGGATAAAAAGAAACTCATTTGCCTTCTTAATCACTTTGCATTCTAAGCTCTAAAGTATCCAAGGCAAACCAAAGCAAGATTCAAAAGCGACTACAACATTCTTCAAAGGATCTTAGGTCAAGATCAAGATCAAGGAAACCCTAATCTGGCGAAAAAGGTATTTTAAAAACCCTACTATGAAAATTAAATTATTCTGGGAAAATGTTTACTCTTCATGTCATAGAGATAGGGAAAATGCATCGCTCCAAGTTTAAGAAGCAATTCTTCAAATCACTGGAAAATGATTCGTTAGGGGCATTCTCAATTACCCCACATGGGGTTATGCATATGGAAGATGTCATAGCATACATTCGTATCAGCCTAGAAGAATATTTTCACATGAAGTTAGGAAAATTGTATTTAAATGAATTGACTATTGTGGAGATTGAATTGAAAGATGAATATAAAGGTCTAGGAGAAAAGAAATTTGACAATTGGTTGGATTTTGCTGCAATTCTAAATGATGCATGGGTCAAGCTTATTCTAAGCAGAATTCATGATGAATTTCTATGGCTTGATGAACCCTATCTGATAACTAAAGAAGATATCAAGGCTGTAACTAGTATGAGCTCCTCTGGAAGAGTTCTAGGCATAAAGAAAATGAATAACAATGTGGTAATGCAGCTAACATGAGCCAAATTTGATAAAAATGCCCTTACAGTAAATAATATTAAGAATCTGGCTGTCAGATTTGCATCAATGATTATTGGATAAAAAATATACTTCTCCATCAAGGAAAATTCTGTGTCTGCATCAGCTATATACACAACATATGACATGATAAAAAATGATATGGATTATGACCTCTGCTAATTGCTCTAGAGTGAACTAATGGAGAACTTGAAAAGAACAAAAGAAACTAGTCATCCTTTCAAATATGGAACATTGATTACATGTTTACTCTTTTACTTCTTGAGAGAGCTACCCAGTTTAGGAAATATTGTCTAGATTGATCACAAACCTGTAGCTACTCAAATATGAAATCACTTACAGAGTTTGGGTAATGCAGATAAGCAGAATGAAATCTTATGGAAATACTTCAAAGACTTTCAAAAGAAAATGTCATGAAGGTTCCGGATACCTAAAAATGTAGTGATAAAGTATGAAAAGGTTATTATGTTCATGTTGGACAAAGACAAGTGCTTCATGGAAGCTGTGGAACCAAGAATTGTATGGGTCCCTATTCTAGGTTATGAAGTTGCAAAAGATGTCTTGATTGAATTAGCTGATGCACTACTAACCAAACCTAATGATCCCAAAGAGGGAAAATTTGGGACATTCTTAGAATTATCTTCTAGAGTGTTTATGGACCCTGAGGAATTAGAGAAAACATTAGATGAACAATCAAGTAAGGCAAAATCCAAATTAGAAGGATCAATGTCCATAGATGCTCTGGTAGAATGGACATCAAGCACTCCAAAAAGGAAAGATAAGAGATCTGATGTGGAGAAACCAACATCCAGTCCCAAAAAAAGAATAAGGACCTCATCCATTACATAAGCCACAATTGAAGTAGAGAAAGAGAAGGAAGCAAAAGGGAAGAAAAGAAAGAAAGTTCCACTTTATGAAGAAAAAGTGGCAAGAGACACTATTGCAAAACCCTTGGAAAAACTACAAAGTGCACAAATCCTAGATCCACCCAAGTTTCTTCAAGAACCAATAAATCTAAATTCTTTGTCTCTGGAACAGAAATTTGAATTAGTATCATTTGCCCAAGCGAAGGCACATGAAGAATTGATGAAAAATCACATGCAAGACAATAAGGTCATTACAACAGTATCTGATGTACTAGGAAAATTGATGCCTAAATACCAGAAAGATACTTCGACATCATCTACTAATCAACTAAAAGGTATGATAAAATCAATTAGCAATCATTTTGAATCCTTTGAAAAATCTGCAGAAACAAAGGTCATAAAAGAATTTGATGAGAAGAGATTAGCTGAGTTAAAAACCATGTTGATTAATGATAAAATCTCTTTAGACCAAGGAATAAGAGGTATACAAAGTGCCATAAAAGAAGGCTGTGACTTTTACAAATTTTGTTTATCTTGGCCAGAGGCTACAAAGGAATTAAAAGGTAAAATTAAGGACATGGAACTCAAATTGCTTAATATTTCTAAGACATATAATCCAACAATTGAGTCAATAAGTGCCAAAGAGACATAGGTTGTAAATATTCACAATGATCTAAGAATTTTGATGAATAAAAGGGAAGAAATCAAAGACAGGTTGTGCCAGCTAAGGGGGCTGATAATTCCAAAGATTGATTCCATGACCAATCTGGTAGATGAATCCTTGAAATCACAAGCATTAATTGATACACCATCAGATGTGTAGAAGGCAGAAAATCTAGTCTTTTTGATAAATAGCCACATCCATATTTTGGAGACTGCAAGGAAGAGTTGGAATGGAGAGATAGCTTTGATAAAGACTATCTATAATAATACTGTACCTTCAACTGTAAATTAAGATACAAATGTGTATTTGTATATATGCAGTAGAATATGACAGTTTAAAAATTTTTTTGACACAATTTTGCTTGTTCACCCACCTTTGCCATTGATGTCAAAGGGGCAAGAAAACCAATGAAAAATAAGCATATATCTAAAGGAGAATAGAAAACAAAGTATAGAGAGTAAGGGGGAGTAACACAAGCATTTTTCACCGCGTGTTGCCATCAATACCAAATGGGGAGATTGTTGGCAAGAGACACTACTATGTTGGATAATTAAGTGTTGTCATTGATGGCAACAAGAAAAGGAACAAAGTTGGAATAGAGTTTGTGGTCTGGTAAAGAAAACTTAGTCATATTGGCTAAGTATTGGAAATGTACAGAGACAGAGACAGAGACAAAAGAACAATGTAAATGGATTGGCATTGGTCCGTAGTTGAAGACCAAGCTTTGTGATTCTAGTATGATGTTCCTAACTCTTGGATGATCTTATATCCAAGGTTTTAGCTTTTGATCAGTTCTTGAAGTATATCTTCAAATGGCCTAAGTCCGGTAGAACAAAATACAGTGACAATTAAGGCAGAACACATAATTGTTTTGGTCCGCTTTTCTCTGGTGTTGTATATCTTGTTATGGGGTTTTGAGGTGTTGTAAACACTTATATGAAGTGTCTAAATCTAGAGTTGTAAGTTCAGAAGTCCACCGGAAAGATAGTTTCTAGGTTTTGAGTATCGCTACACTGTTTGACATAGTTTGACTGTGATAGAGTCTGAGTTTTGATGATCTGCATTTTGCCGCTAAAGATATTTTTCTTTGCAGTTTTGAAGGTATGATATATGATTTTTAAGGAGTCTTTGATATGAGTTTGAGCAAGTATTGTGTTCTGCAGGGAAAGTTGTGATCTGATAGTTAGATTGACTCAGTAACAGTATGTGTTTGAGGCCAACATGATAGTTTGATTTATGTGCGGTAAGTTCTATTGATTAGAACTTTATCCTAAGTGGTTCTATAGTTGGAGCCGACATATGAGAAGGTGTTTTAAATGTTATTTGAGTCCACTGGGAGTTTTGATAAATGAATTTGGCTGACAAGCTACTTAAGTCATGAGTGCATGCTTCACTTTATTAGGCCAACCTAATATGAAGATATCAAGTGTTGCGGATATATATAAGGGATCAAATTTAGTGTTTGGGTATGTGATGTGAATGTGAATATACATATGTGTGACTTATAGTGGAAGGTGATTTTGTGGAAGCAATAAAGAGTAGAAGAGAGATCTTATTCTCATGTAAAAAGTAGAGTAGTGAAACATAGCAGTTAGACATGAAGAGTTTTGAGATAGTATTCTTGTGCTTCATTGGAGTTGCAACTATGCATATGTAGATGCAATCTGAGCAGTTTAACTTGGCAGTGAGTCATTGTTCTTTCTTCTTTCTTTCTCTAGGCAGTGAGCCTTTCTTGCAGTGAGCATTTCTCTGGACAGTGAGCCCTAAGGCAGTAAGCCTTCTTGTAATCTGGTATTGTACAATAATAGTATATTGTGAGCTAACACTCATTGTGGTTTTTCCCTTTTTGGGTTTTCCACGTAAAAATCCTAGTGTTCATGTGTTATGACTTTGTGGTTGTTGTTTCTATGTTTATTCTTCTTTCATATTATTAATCTTGGATGTTGGATTAGTGAACTTGTTAAGAAGTGGTTTTGTGGAATACTGATTCACCCCCTCCTCTCAATATTCCTTACTATTAACAAGACAATGGAGATGGACGGGAAGAAGAGGGGAGAGATAGGGTGATAAGGAGATAGAGAGTCTTAGTTTTCTTGTTTTGGAGAGAGAGGGTTGGTCAGGTTTATGACTTTAGGGTTGCTTAAGTTTAGGGTTTAGGGGAATTTTTAGGGTTTAGGGGTTTAGAGTTGCTTGGGTTTATGGTTTAGGGTTGCTCAGGTTTAGAGGCATTATTTAGGGTTTATGAGTTTAGGATTGCTCAGACCTTTAGGGGCATTATTTAGGGTTAAAGAGTTTCTAGGGTTGATCAAGTTCATGGTTTAGGGGTTAGGGTTAAAGGGGAATTATTTTATAATTTCCCTCCAATCCTCCTAATCCTAACCTATTAGTACACCCATCTCCTAATCCATCAATCCCTATCATCCATACACCATATAACTCACCATCTAATCCACCATCAAACATTCTAAGCTCTAATCCATCAACCCATGAACCCGTGAAATTTTTTCTCCAAAGACTCTTTACAAAATCTAAAAATGAAAGCAAAGATATGGAGCCATCCAAATCCACTGATCCAATTTCATCCCCCTCTAACACTCCTAATCCTAATCCATCCCCTCCTATATCCATTCACTCGATCCTAATCCTAACCCCACAACATCTTCCATCATTGTCCATCAACTATATACATATCCTAGTCCATCAACCCATGAAGCCATGAAGGATGTGACCCAAGGACTATTAGCAAGGAATCTAAAAACATCATGTACTCAAATTCCTATCCTTGAGCCTAACAAAGAACCTCCTATTAACATGTCTACCACTCCAACACCATCATCCACTCCTATGTCTATCTATTTCATTGAAGAGTCTCCTACCATAAGTCCAAATCAAACCCCATCATGTAGCCATGTTGTCAAACATCCAAAGATTATTAATCCCATCCAAGAACCCATCACATCCATCTAAGAAACCCAATATCTATGTTAAGAGCCTAGTCCAAAGCATGTGGAAACACCAACCACCCATCCTAATAAAAATCCAAACATCCCATTTAATCCCATCCCAGATCCCTTACCATCTCATGGTCAACCCATCTACATCGATCCCATCATTGATCCTCCAACATCTCCTAGTGAACCCCCATCACCACCTCTTACTCTCCAATTCAATGAATATCAATGCATCCCCACTTACCCTATCCATATCTAATATCACACTATCCATGCTTATCCTCCTTGTGATCAAGATATTATCTATGATCAAGATCTTATCCATGAACAAGTAACCCACATCACTCCTATCCATCATCCCATTATCCCTATCCATCATCCCACTAGTCCTATTCATTATCCATTAATATCCTATGATGAGACACTTGGTCCCCAAGAAAACATAGATAATCAATCAAACAACTTGGATCCTATGAAATCACATCCCAATGAGGATAATGATAATCAAGATCCAAGAATTCTACATCCATTTCCCATTGATCCTCCATCATCCCCTATTGAACTACATGTTTAGGGGTTTAGCCTGGTTGCTTGAGTTTAGGGTTTAGGGGTTAGGGGCATTATTTGAGGTTTATGAGTTTAGGGTTGCTCAAGTTTAGGGTTTAGGGTTTAGGGGTGTATACGCCTAAAAATGACACGATTCGGTCTAAATAAATATTCTTAATATTTATTCCCTTCTAATTCTTCTATCAATAAATAAATAATTAAATTTATTTATTTGATTCATATTCTTCCAACAATTAAATAAAATCCTTTATTTAATTCAATTCTTCCAAACAATTAAATAATTCTTAATTATTTAATTAAATCAAACCATTCTTCCAAATTTGAATAAATCAAATCAAATTTATTTAAATCCTTTCAATCTCCAAAAATAAAATACAATCAAATATTTTATTTATTCTTCCAAATCATGCACAACAATTAAATAAATTTATTTATTTAATTTGCTTTATAAATCTTCTAAATTAAATAATACCAATTATTTAATTATTTCTTCCAATAATATCTTCTCTAAATTTAAATAAATCAAATATTTATTTAAGTTGTCTTTTTCTACTAAATTGAGTTATCTCTAAATATAATTCAATCTTTGTGCACATGCAATTAAATATTCCTAATATTTAATAAAGCAAAATATCTTCTCATTCTCATGCAAATCCCTTCTTCTTGTTTTAAATCACTTAACTGATTATTATATTCTTTTAATTGCTTTAACTCATTCTTCTATTCTTAACAAATCCTCTCATGCAAAAGAAAGCAAGACACATGTCTTCTTCTTATTTGTTGCACGTTCCTCATCTGTTCTATACTGTTGATCTTCTCATTCTCTCTATACTGTTGATCTTATTTCTCTCGAGTCTATAAATTGAACCTTATTCTTCTATTTCATTCATCCAAGCTTTAAGTATCATTACTCTGCAGGAATTACAGCACGCCTTTGGCACCAATTCCTTCATTGTTTGTGATCACACTCATTACTACGCACTACTATCATTGTTGTGAAGCTCATCTTCATGGTGATATTATCATAGCTGTTCCCATTTGACATCTTGGAATCATAGAAAGAAAGTGCACCTTCTGAGGGCCATATTCATAGACAAGATCATTTGTGATAGGCGATCAATGGAAGCTTCGAATTAAGGAGGTTTGCTTTGTTGTTGTTCATTATTTATTTGAATCTCTTTTGTTCATTATTTCATTGAGTTTTGGGTATCTTGATATTTGATATTATTGATTATTCATTTTAGATCCAATTTTCCCTTAACATTTTTGGCACCCACCGTGGGGCCTAGCCCCAAATTTAACCCAAAAACTAAGTTTTTGTGTTTAAGAAGCCGTACACAGGAGGAAATCGCACATCTGATACATCCTGACACACATATACTGTCTGTTATGGTGCATTCGTTCCTGCAGCGCATATCATCTCTGTTCTGATGCATATATTGACTGTTCCAGCGCATACATCATTTCGGTGCATACACAGCTTGTTATGACGCATTTACCATTTGATACAGCGCATCAGTCAGAATGATGCATACACACTATTTTCTAGTACTTTTGACCTCTGTCTTAGCGCATATGTATTACGGCACTTTTATTCTCTGTTTCTGCGCATTCAGACTCTGAAGCAGTGCATCTGTTTTAGACAGTGATTTTTAGGGTTTCCTTGAAGTTTTCGCTAACGCTGACATCTTTTTGTAGGAACTCTCTTGATCTGTTTTGCAAGCTAGGTATTGGTTTAGATTCATATAGTTGCACGTGTTAGCTCACACTTCAATTTCTAAACGGGAAAGTAAAATGGATGCTCATACAAATCTCACATAGTTTTAACTAGCAAAGCGGTAATTGAATCATTGCTATAGCATATCATTGAATCATTTCTATATTTCTATCTTTTCAAAGTTAACAACTCATTGCTATTTGGGTAAAATTAAACTCATCATTGCTATCTGGGTAAAACTGAACCATTGCTATCTCCTCGACCATCACTTCAAAGTTAACAATTCGTGCTATGTGGATAAAATTGAACTCATCATTGCTATCTGGGTAAAACTGAACCATTGCTATCTCCTCGACCATCACTTCAAAGTTAACAAATTCATGCTACATGGATAAAATTGAACTCATCATTGCTATCTTGGTTAAAATTAGACCATTGCTATCTTGCTATCACTTCAAAGTTCTGTGCCTGACAAGTAGATAGCTCATCTAGTTTTTCTCATTTTAACTAGGGGAAAAGAACAACTATATTCTGTGTTTTGGGAATGATACTAGGCCTATGCTCTCTCCCTATCTTGAGTGACCAAAATGCTAGACATATCATTTTCACATGTGTTTTTCCTTTAGAGGGGCCTACTCTTGGATACCGTTCATCCAAGTAGGAATGACCCTAAGTGGTAACAGGCTAGATGCCAAGCCCTACCAATCCACTATAAATAAATTGTGTTTGGAGCGAAAGCTTCAAACAATGAGTGAAGTTGTGTTATACCGACAACCAACCTCCCCCAAAACCCTCCAAGGTGCAACCCTTGCAAGCTGGGAGACTCCATAACGGAGAGTAGTGCTGCCGCATGTATAACCACTCGAATGATTGCCTTCATTAAACACCTTTTGTTCTAGTGGCCAAAAACCCTTGTAATCCATTTGAAGCCTAGGATTGTACTTGTTTTTCCTTTTAGTTCAAAAAAGTCAAAAAATCACAAAAAAATAAAAACCATAAAAATATTCTTTGTGTTTGCTGTGTCTTCTTGCCATAATTTTAGAAAATCAGATAAAAAAAGACCTTCTTGCAACCAAAGTACCAAAAACATCAGAAAATTTTCAAAAAAATTGCAAAAATACTGAGAAAAACCAAAGATACGCATCCGTCCTCTGTTGTTGCGCATTTGTGCCAACTTGCGACGTATATATATTGACCTACAACGCTTTTGGTACCTATTGCAATGCATTTAATTTTTACCAGTGTGGTGCTTATATCCTGATTTCCTACGCATTTACCAGTTTCTGCAGCACATCTGTTCTGGCGCATGCATGACAGTGAGCATTTCCACATCTTTTCAGAGAAAATTTTTAGGTTTTCTAGGTACCCATTTCAGTCTTGTGTTAGTTTCTGTTGAAATGACAAACCAATCAGAAGTAATTGTTTAAGAACTCCAATACCTACAAGAGCAATTAGACTTCGACACCTCACCCCAAGATCGTATAGCAATTGCTCAAGAACTCCAAGTCATATAACAAGAAATGGCAATCTTACAAGCTGAACGTGTCAGTACTAGCTACGCCTCGCCCCAAACTCATACATCTGTTTCCCATCTTAATGATGCTCATGACAAGGCAAGCACCACTCTATCTACTAGTCCTCCACCATCTTCTAAGACATATATCCCAAAGCACACCAATCCTACACCAACACCGCCATCGAGTTCCCTGAGCTCTAAATGGACAACAAAAAAAGCCTTAGATGATTTTTGGGAAAGATGTTTTCCAGATTTACACAGCAAAAGAAAAGCTAGGGAGAACTCCAAATCCACTCATCCATTTCCTCACTCCTCTACCCATACACCTACCAATGATGTGATCCAAGGGCTACTAGTAGAGAGTCAACCATGTCCCCAAATTCCGGTCCTTGACCTTACCAAAAATCCTTCATGTAATCCGCAACCCCTTGAGCTATCGAAGAGCCTCCTACCATGAACCAAAGTCAAGGTCCATCGAACATCCATGTTGTTGAACATGAACCTATCCACAAGTCTTCTACCTCCACTCTAATTCAAGCACCTCAAGTGTTATGTCAAGAGCACATTTTAGAACATGTGGAAACATCAACCCCTTGTCTAAATCAAGATCAAAGCACTCCCATCTGACCCATGCATAACCTCTATCTTTTCAATGATCCTATACCTATACATGAGCCAGAAATCCAACTTCAAAGCATTCATAACCTATATCTATTTTATGATCAAGTTACTACCTTTGATGAAGAAGATATCCATGAGCAACTTAATCCTACACATGAGCTAGAGATCCAATTTCAGCCCCTCCATAACCTCTATCCTTTCTATGATCAGGATATTATCGTTGATGAAGAACCTATACAAGAACACCTTAATTCCATCATGCTAAATCCTATCTATGATCAAGATCCCATCTATGATCACGAGCTTATCTATAATCAAGCAGACCATGATGATCCTCTTAGCCCACTTTATGCATTCCATGGTCCTGAGCTTATAACCCCATCTAGTCCTATCCAAGATTCAACAACTTCCTCTTCCCTTGATGAGACACTTGCCTCCCAAGCAAGCATAGAAGATCAAACCAAAAATACTCCTCCACCATCCATTATCGACCATGCTACAAATCCCCCACCATATATCCTTGGTCTTACCGCTTTCATTCATGAGTGTTCCTCCTTGGAACACTAGAAACCATTATCCTCTATCTCGCCTTCTCCACCCAATAAAGAACTCATGTCTAGTGTTCCACCTATACACAATCCCGCTGTCCACCGCATACTCCAACATATGAACTATCAAGGTAAAGGCTTAGGCCTTCATGAACAAGGTATTTTGGAGGCCGTCCATGTCAATGTTCCTCCTCCTTCATGTGGCCTTGGATACATGCCCCAAGGTGAACAATCTCGAGATGTTGGCACTTCTTCCACTCCTTCTAAATCTACCACTTTCCATTGCAAATCCTTTCATATCCCCAAAACTTATGTCTCCATTCCACCTCCCTTGTCATATACATCCCAAGAGCATGTGACCATACACCTTCCACCATCCAATCTACCTCTGTTACTTCCAACTCCTAATATCCCTCCATGCATTTTACCACCACTTCTTCCAACACCTTATCCATCCATCTATGAATCCTCTAACAATCCCAATCATGACCAACCAATGCACGTGTTGTCTAAACAAAGAACTTCTTCAAACTCCATTTCCACCATCTCAAGAGAATCCAACCATAAAAATCTGGATGCCTCTACCTATCAAGTCAAAAATTCTAAGAGTCCTCATGACCTAGGATACAAAAGCCAAGAATCAAAGAAACATCCTTCTCAAGAGCCACATACACCCACACACCTATATGCCAAACTAAGAAAGGTGTGGGTCCATCTCCAACAAATGATTACTCCAAAAGCTGTGCAAAAGCTGCATACACCCAAACCCATACCTTCACATGTACTATCTAAAAACAAAATGGTTTGGGTTCCTAAGAAAAAATCCCTCAAGCTACATGAGACATCTACCTCTCAAGAATCCCAACCATCCACTTTCTCCCATTCCATCCAAAAGTCTCAAATTCTTCCATCCCACATGACAAGCAAAACTCAAAAAAATACCCAGTCTATGTGGATCCCTACATGCCTAAATAAAAGCCTCCGTTGCTTCCTACACTACTTTCCCATCACTAGCTTCAATATTTATCATGGTATGTGCAACCGTTGGTCATGATTCCCTTCCATCCCACAATATTTCCATATACCTCCATATCCCCTTCCTTCCACTATTTATCTTCCTCATCCTATTCCTATGGTCCATGCTTTTTCATAGACCTTTCATCCATCCTTGCATAAGTCCTCCGTATTCCGCATCATTATCCACTATCACACCCTTCATAATCCAATATCTACCTTCTCCATCTCACTTTCATGCAATCCCCTACCAACATCTATGAGAACACTTGACATAGTCCATGCAACAACATTCATCTAGTGGGACTATCACCTTTGTGGGAACTAGATACTTGAGTCCCTCCCTTCCGTATCCACCTTCTCCCATCCAACTGTTTCAAAAAAAATAAAAATGAAAAAAGTATAAAAAAAATCACTTCGTCCAATGGTGAAAACTTGGTAAACAGGCACCTTGGATAAGTACCATGATGAAAACCTGGTAAATAGGTGTCACGTGTAAGTTGATCTTCTACATCACCTACACTTGGGGGCACCTTGTCTCATCAGCCTATCAGTCTTCTCCTATCAATTTCCCTCCATGCCATTTCCTATCCTATCCTTCTATCTTTTACGTACCTATACTATCCAGTCTGTCTATCCTAATCTTCCTTTCCTCTATCTTTCTTTGGTCTTGATAGAGATTGGGGGCACAATGTTGACAAATGTTTTAGATGTCTCTTGACATACCTTATCCCTCCAAACCATGCAAATCCTTCATTACCCTCTTATCCTCCTGTTGTCATAAGCGTTGCCATGAAAAATCCTAAGTATTTACCTACAATGGGGTATGTTATTCCTATGCAACATAGTCCTTGGAGATCACATCCTTGTTTCCTTCTACCTAACCATCCATATCTACTATCACCCATGCATCTACCTATCCATGGTGTTTCCTTGTCATCAGTATCATCTGATCCATATCTGTTCCATATCTGATCCATATCTGATCCATATCTATTCCATATCTGATCCATATCTGATCCATACCTGTTCCATATCGTGTCTTATCTGATCCATATCTATTCCATGTCTGATCCATATCTATTCCATATTGTGTCTCATCCGATCCATTTCTTAGGTCCATCAAGGTCAATCCTGAACTACGTTGCCTCTGCGTCGTCACGTAGGCAAGGCCATTTAGCAATGAGCCCCCGAGGCACTAGGTCAGTCCCTTAGGGTCTGTCTCGCTAATAAAGATTGTGGAATCTTCTCACCAGGCAAGCAAGCACAAGCAAAGCCCGCTTTCAAGTAGAAATCCTAACGCAAGACATTAACCTATCCAAAGCAAAGAAAACAAACTCCTAAAGGTCTTCTAAATGATTTTACCCAAATTATGGCAAGAAACAAACACATCTAAATGCAAAAATGTTTTGTGGATTGGAAACATGGTTAAAATACACAGTCTTGATTTTTGCTATCATGTCTTTCTATGCTACTCAAGGATGCCAAACGCTAGAGATGCTATGATGGGGGGCATGATTATTTTCTTTGTTTGTTATTTGTGGATTAAACTTTAGTAATGTGATGCCTTGTCTAAAGACATGATCGGCAAAAGATCATCAAGGACTTCAAAGGTCTAACATGAAAGGGGGTAATCCTTGACTGTTGATATGCAAGAAATACTCAGGTCATCTCGGTTCAATTATACCTCGATGCTTGTAGTAACTTGCTAAATTAAAATCCATGTAAGCAATACTTAGGTCATCTCGGTTCAATTATACCTAGGTGCTTGTATTAACTTACAACATTCGAAAAAAGTACAAAAAAAAAAATCGCCCAATGATGAAATAAGCACTTCAAATTACTTGCACCATCAAGGTGTCGCATCCATTTGCATCCATTTGCATCCACTCACATCCACTCACATCCACAAAAGCATCCATACCATATCCCATGCAAATAAAGATCCAAACCATAGAGTAACAATACAAAGTAAAAGCTTGTGATTTCTTCTATCGAGTCATTCTTCTATCAATTAGTATTCTATCTATCGTTATGGTCCATTCTTCTCAATTTTGGTCAACCTGAGCAATGATCCAGATGCAAGTCCATCCTTAATCCATACCAATCAAGTCAAGTCAATCTTGTCAAATTATCCAAGCGCCCTCAGTGGTCTTGATCCTTGTCTAGTTGTAAACCAACTCAATCAGTTAATCAATCAAATTGTCTTATACAAGATGTAACATTGTCGAAATCAAACCAACACACGTGTCTTACACGACATGTTTCATTTCTTGAAACTAGACATTATCCTTTGTGTTGGTCTAGGGATATATTGTTCCCCGCCATGACAACACTGTCGTATATCATTGGTTTATCGCTTGACAGGGGCAATGCCTTGTTTGTTCTTGTATCATTTGTGCATACTTGCTTTCTTGCTTGTGTGTGTTATCATTATGTCTTGCATCGCATATCATTCAGCTCTTTCTTCAACCATTTTCTTCATCCTGACCTATTTTTCACCTTCGTCTTCATGAGATTGTCCGTCTCACGTCCTTCTGCCTTCTCATCCAATCTCCCGAGGGGGCATCTTGTCATCATAACCTGTACTAGGGGCAAACTGGGGCATGTATCATTATTCAACAATTGATTTATTTGAAGCAACGCCGTAAACTGCATTACATTAAAGAGGGGCAAAATGTATACGCCTAAAAATGACACGATTCGGTCTAAACAAATATTCTTAATATTTATTCCCTTCTAATTCTTCTATCAATAAATAAATAATTAAATTTATTTATTTGATTCATATTCTTCCAACAATTAAATAAAATCCTTTATTTAATTCAATTCTTCCAAACAATTAAATAATTCTTAATTATTTAATTAAATCAAATCATTCTTCCAAATTTGAATAAATCAAATCAAATTTATTTAAATCCTTTCAATCTCCAAAAATAAAATACAATCAAATATTTTATTTATTCTTCCAAATCATGCACATATTTAATTTGCTTTATAAATCTTCTAAATTAAATAATACCAATTATTTAATTATTTCTTCTAATAATATCTTCTCTAAATTTAAATAAATCAAATATTTATTTGAGTTGTCTTTTTCTTCTAAATTGAGTTATCTCTAAATATAATTCAATCTTTGTGTACATGCAATTAAATATTCCTAATATTTAATAAAGCAAAATATCTTCTCATTCTCATGCAAATCCTTTCTTCTTGTTTTAAATCACTCAACTGATTATTATATTCTTTTAATTTCTTTAACTCATTCTTCTATTCTTAGCAAATCCTCTCATGCAAAAGAAAGCAAGACACATGTCTTCTTCTTATTTGTTGCATGTTCCTCATCTATTCTATACAGTTGATCTTCTCATTCTCTCTATACTGTTGATCTTATTTCTCTCGAGTCTATAAATTGAACCTTATTCTTCTATTTCATTCATCCAAGCTTTAAGTATCGTTACTCTACAGGAATTACAGCGTGCCTTTAACACCAATTCCTTCATTGCTTGTGATCACACTCGTTACTACGCACTACTATCATCGTCGTGAAGCTCATCTTCATGGCAATATTATCATAGTTGTTCCCATTTGACATCTTGGAATCATAGCAAGGAAGTGCACCTTCTGAGGGCCATATTCATAGACAAGATCATTTGTGATAGGCGATCAATGGAAGCTTCGAATTAAGGAGGTTTGCTTTGTTGTTGTTCATTGTTTATTTGAATCTCTTTTGTTCATTATTTCATTGAGTTTTGGGTATCTTGATATTTGATATTATTGATTATTCATTTTAGATCCAATTTTCCCTTAACAAGGGGTTAGGGTTCAGGGGAATTATTTAGGCTTTAGGGGTTTAGGGATGCTTGAGTTTAGGGTTTAGGGGTTAGGAGTTTAGGGTTGATCGAGTTTAGGGATTATGGTTTAGGGTTTAGAGAGAAATAGAGTGAGGGGACTAATAGAAATTGGGAGAGATAGGGAGATAGAGTTTTAGGGTTTCTTCCAAGGTTTATGGTTTAGGAGTTTACGGTTGCTCATTTTTAGGGTTTAGGGGTTAGGGGTTAGGGTTTAGGGGCATTATTTAGGGTTTAGGGTGTATAGAGGTTTAGGTTAGGGTTTAGAGAGAGAGGACTGATAGGGAGATATAGAGGAGACTGAGGGGAGAGATATCTCTATCTCCTCTAGCCCTCTCTCTAACTATATCTGTCTCTCTATCTTGCTCTCTCTATTGATCCCCTCTCTCTAACTCTACCTTTCTATCTCTCCCTCCCTCACTATCTCACTCCCCCTCTCTATCACTCTCCCAATCCCTCTACCTCAAATCTATCTCCCTATGTCTCTGGACATCTCTTGATCTCTTTCCCTATCTTTATCTCTCCACATATCCCTATCTCTTAATATATCCCTCTCTATCTCTATCTCCCTCTCTATCTCTATCTCCCTCTCTCTCTATCTCTCTCCCCATCCCTCTACCTCTTGAAATCTCTCTCCCTATGTCTCTGGACATCTCTCCATCTCTTTCCCTATCTCTATCTCTCCTCATAACCTTATCTCTTAATCTATCCCTCTCTACCGCTCTCCCTGTATTTCCCTATCCATCTCTCCCTCGCTCTCTATCTCCTATATCTCCCCTCTCTATATATCTATCTCTATCTCCCTCTTTATATATCTTTCTCCTTCTATAGACCCCTTTGTCTATCTCAATCCCCCTCTCTCCCTCTCTCCATCTCTATCTCCACCTATCCCTCTCTATCTCTCTATTTGCCCCTCTTTCTATTTTTTTTCCTTTCTCTAACTCTATCTCTTTCCATGTCCCTAGGCTCTCTATCTATCTATGTCCATGTCCCTTTCTATCTCTCCATTTCTCCCTCTCTCTCCATCTCTCTCTATTTATCCCTCTCCCGTCCCCCTTTCTATGTCTCCCTCCCTTTCTATATACATCCCTTTCTATCTATCTATTTCTCCCTTTATCTCTTTATTTATCTATCCTCCCTCTATCTAAATATATCTACCTCTCTATCTCTATATCTCTCTCCCTCACATTCCAAGGGGTTGGCAGAGAGAGGGAGAGAGATATAGAGAAAGAGAGGCAGATAGAGTTGTAGAGAGGGAGGATAGAGAAATAAAGAGAGATAGAGAGACCCCCATTTAGATACAAGGTTACATATGTCCCTCCTAGTATAGACAAGTTCTATTTCATGAAACACATAGATATTTGAGTCTAGGGATACTCTTGGACTGTCACTTGATTACATATTTGATGCACTACATGCATAGTTACAATATATTTTATGTGAGAGCATGACATCCTAGACCATGATTTTGGCACCAACATTGAGAAGGTTATAATTTTTGCATGCATGAAGCTTAATGTTTTCATTCTTCCTAGTACCCACTCACATTATAATGTGCTAGTGTTATGGGAAGCAAAAAAATGGCAAAAAACCATGTGGGATCCGTGATTCAGACCCCACATGACTGGTATTAGACAAGAAAATGCTTTTCATGTTGTTTGACATATTAAGAATCATTTTTAGATCAATCCACCACCTTTTTTGTTTTTTCAATGTAGAAGAACTGATTTTGCATGTTTATGGAGAAAATTTGATTATTTAAACCTAAAGTTTCATGTTTCATGTGTGATATTGTTTCAAAGCTAATTACCATTGATAAATAGATTGAATTTGATGATATATGTTTGTTTTTTCCATAAATTTCACTAATCCTATTCTAGAGTTATATAGAATTCATAATCAAACTTGCAAAAAAGAAGAATTTGAGGATTTTGAAGCCAAATTTGGAGAATTGGTCAACTTCAATATCGAATTCTAAGGTATGTTCTTTATATCCATTTTAATTCACTTATATATGTTCTTATGTTCTTTATGTCTTTATGTATTTATGTTCTTTATATTCTAAGATATGTTCTTTAAATATGTTTTCATACTTAGTCAAAAGTTGTTGACCAAAACACATGAACCGTGTATGTATGTCTTCATACACTGCAACCAAAATCAAACTATGGCTTGCTATAACAAAAACAAACTTGAGAAATTGCTTCTTATCAATTTGATACCTCAAAAAATTCTCTAGAAAATATATACATGTTCTCAATTGTCATTACATGCACTCCAACACTGCCACATGTGCCCTTGCACTACCATACATGCTCTAGCAACTCACTTAGCTCATGATGCAACAACGAGTTCTTCACCAAGTGTCTTGAAATTTTTACCATAGCAACTATTGGTTGTAATAAATCTCCATGCCATAGCATAATGTCCAACCTATCTCATCATTATATTCTTCTTCCTTCTCATCTTATCATCTTCTCATCTTCTCACCATTATATTTTTCTTTAATAACCTATCTTACCATTTATCCTTCAATGCTCTTGTGATTGCCAGGTTGTAATGCACCAATTTACTTATGAAACTCCTAGGGTTTGATATTGCTAAGGTTACAACAACTTTCCTATATATTTATGATTCCTAGAAAATCCCTCCTTTACACCTTGACAAGATATCAAATTATCTTCATGACCGGTTTGATGTTCCTATTGACTGTCATGATAGTCCTAGTTGTGTTGATAGTCCATTTAAGGTGCTTGACAATTCTAATATGTATATAAGATTAGTCCTTTTCATCATGTTGTCATCTCTTACCTTGTGAATAGGGTAGTGAGAGTCTATTGCATTTTTTGAATATTTGACCTTAATAGTGATCACAATTTTCATCAGTCTTCTATGTTTATGATATGACAATCTATGTGGTTGTTTGTAATAGTCATAATGCAATTTGATAGTCTTTTCCCTCAACATCACCTCCATACTTATAAATTTGTCTATCATTGTATATGATA
The DNA here is from genome assembly GCA_027924645.1 of Cunninghamia lanceolata. Lineage (NCBI taxonomy): Eukaryota > Viridiplantae > Streptophyta > Pinopsida > Cupressales > Cupressaceae > Cunninghamia > Cunninghamia lanceolata. Next base: position 10,489,918 of record BSBN01000209.1, read on the forward strand.
ATGTTCACATATGGGATATACTCAAAATATTATAGTCTAGGACAACTTATCATCATGAAACAGAACTCTTCCCTGAATTTATACACCTTATTATTCCTAGAAAACCCCTCCTTTCCACCTTGACAAGATATCAAATTATCTTCATACCTTGTTTGATGTTCATATTGATTGTCATGATAGTCCTAGTTATGTTGATAGTCCATTTAAGGTGCTTGACAATTCTAATCTGTATATAATCAGTCCAATCATGGCCTCCAAATAGCCCTTCAAATCTCTTTGGCATAAATCACACTACTTGCAATGTCCTTCCATAATCATGGCTGCTTATTGCCACCCTTTCTACTATTGTTTTGCCTTCATGTAGCCTCTTGATCTCCTTCTTAGATCTTCTATGCACCTCACAACCATGAAACCAACTTGTACCTTCATTACACAACTAATGCACTTAATATTCCTCTTGATGTCTTAACAATTCTTTGATGACCTTCATCCACCAATATCAATCATTTGGATACTCTTTAGTCCTAGTTGACTGCTCTATCATGTGAGAATAGAGTGTTGTGATGAACAAAAATCCTTTTGTGCATGGGTTGGTAAGCATCTTATTGTTATAATAGTCTTCTCCAACTATTAAAATACCCCTTGTAAGCAAAGACCATGATTACTCTCTTATTAACAACACCTTCCATATTCGATGATGAGGGTTTTATTCTCTATACTAGTATTGTTTCTCCTTTTGACAACATGACAATCATATTCATAGGTCATGTGATAAAATCTTTTGGTAAAGGACAACCTTAGGGTTGCTATAGCAATCATAGTACTCATGATTATTCTTGCATCTCATGTGACACCATTTCAATGTTGTTCATGATAACCTTATAGCATAAAGACATAGCCAATTGTTCTTATGACTGATATAATATTGAGAGGACAATCTTCCTAACTAGGACAATACAAATAAGGTCCAATATTTTCATCCCATAACATATTCAGTATGATAGTCTTTTCCCTCAACATCACTTCATCTCTTAGATTTAGAGTGACACAATAATCATCAAAGATCCACATAACAACACCAAATCATGTTAGTCTTTAAAAAAACAAAATCTTTATGTATGTATGATTATCCTTCACTCTTTTCCAATGATAATCTAACACACACATGACTAGCCTACACTCTTTTATGAGTGCCCTACCAATGGATTTTGACTTCAATAGGTTTTTCAATAGCCCTTCTTAGGGATATATACATTTATCAACCATCTTCAGACCATTTGATCTCACGATACTCTAACTATATAGTTCTCTTAACAGTCCTAAATGCAATGGAAAACCCATTGTTCCTTAGGATCTCAACACTCCTTGGTCATGCATTCTTCTACAATCACAATCTAGTCATTTTAACACAATTTTTAGAAGTTGCATGAAGGCTTCAAGGGTGCTTACTGTTGTAACAATCAATGACTGTCATGTTCATGAGAAATAACATTAGCAACAGTAGTGAGGGATGCCATGACAAGCAAGTGGGTTTATTATTGAAGCCCTAGGGTTTATTATTTTGTTATTCAAATATTGAAGCCCTAGGGTATTGTTTGAGATTATTATCCATTTTGAAAATGTTGTCTTATGCATGTGTGTGACTATCAAGGTGGTGTAAATTTGAGTATTGTCTATATGGACAATCCATTCCAAAGATGCTAAGTGAAATGATCAAGGGTTAGAAAATTATGCCAAGTCCACCAAACCCTAGGTAAATAATCTTGTTGAGGAAACATGGATTAGAGCATTTGGTTGAATTTTTTAGGTTGTCCTAACAATCTTGTTAGTGTAAGGAAGTAGAAATCTATCATTCAATAATGCAAACATGCCACATACATGATGGACTATACAACTACTAAGAAGATTTTCCTTCAAGTCTTCCATATGGAAAATCGGTTACCATATGACTATTATGCCCAATAGTACAGTCATTAGTGACTGTCCATATTATGCTAGGGTCATATTTTAGGTTGCTAGGCAAGGTTTGAAGGACTGTCTTAATGTTATTAAAGTTACAAAGTGTGGTCATCAGTGCAAATGTGGATAAGCCTTTGAAATTGTCATTTCTCAATGTTGATCAGTTATTTATGACTGTTATAAATAGCACAGTCATGTTTTGAAATTGAAAAACATATGCTATAGATCTAGGGGATTGCCATCATGGGGGCTTTAGTATCTTCATGGGATTGATTATTGATCCAATGCTTGAGAATTTTCCCAATAAGACCTAACATGCATGTTTCTTTCTATGACAATGGAAGAGGGTTTGACACTCAGCAAGAACACACATCATTCATTTTACAAAAGGACTATTATACAAAAGAGTTACCCAACCACCTTGTTGTTGGTGTTGGAAATAAGCCACACCCGGACTGACGATGGACTGGTCCAAGAGGGGCCAGTAGCTCAGTGGTAGAGCACTCCAGCAGCGAATGGAAGGTCCTAGGTTCGAGTCCTAGCTGGTCCATGTCTCAACATGGTATCAGAGCCAGGCCCAGGCTAGGAGCCCCAAACACACGAGATGTGTGGCTTAAGGGGGGGTGTTGGTGTTGGAAATAAGCCACACCCGGATCATTGATGGACTGAGGGGCTAGTAGCTCAGTGGTAGAGCACTCCAGCAGCAAATGGAAGGTCCTAGGTTTGAGTCCTAGCTGGTCCACGTCTCAACACTTGTGACAGTCATGTTACTAATTAGTTATAGCAGTTATAGCATAGAAAATGGTCCAAGACCCTATCATTGAGTTGAAGAAGCTATCCTTGTGCAAAATTTAAAGGTGCTGCCATGCAAATGTTGCATAAGACTATCATAGATGGGACTATCATAAAAATGGTTATACATTTGTTTGACCTCGTGTTTTGCTAGATTATTATCATAAATATTGTTTGGGGATTGTTCATACACCTAACTCATGGTCCTCTCATCACAAGAACATTCTTGATATGAAGCTTGGTATGATTGTGAGTCAAAGCAGTGGGTTGATGATTCGTGTACAAGAGGCCTAAGCCCAGTTGACATGTATTAGCTACCAAGAGCACTACAAATGACAGAGATTGAATCATTGGTTGATTTTGACCATGTTTTAAATCTAGTTCAACTAGGTATTGTCAGCATTCAAATTTAATAAAATTCAATATGACATCTTATTTTGTATTTTTTCTTGTATTGTTGAAGTTATATTCATCGAACTGAATGCACGTATCAATGCAGGGCATGTTTATGCAGTTATTGCAACTTAAGATAATAAAGAAGGAACAAATTATTATTTGTGTCATTTTGTTGAGGTAAAAAAGAAATTAGATTCCCCTGTTATAGATGGAGAAAACATCAAGTTCCCTATAGGATCAGTGGTTGTTACTAGAACATGGCTAGAAGGTACCCACTAAAGAAGTCTGATGTGTGGGTGTTCAAGGACTTTGACACACATAGAAAGATTCTTCTTTATTTTAACCTTGTTGTGGCTTCAAACATTCATTTGATCAAATATGGGGGTAGACCATTGAACAAGACCTTGTGGAAGGTTCATGAGTCAGATCATGAGGCAATACTCGACACAATAAAGAGTAGAGCAGACCATAATGGTTCATTGAATTGAATTAGTGGAATGACAGAAAGGTATGTTAGTTCTCTTTGCTATCCTCATTTCACCTTGTATATTTTAGTTATACATTTTAGTTAAATAGTGCAATTGCATTTGCATTCAGGATTTTAGTATGATGGAGGTAGGCATAATCCTTATGAAGTTTCCTTTGGAAGGAAAGTAAGGTAGGTTTTCATGATTATTTCACAATGATATGTCCTTCACTTTGTATTTCATAATGAGTTTTAATGACAAATAATTGATAGCAACGGTAAGGGCAACCTCAATTGATTTTCATCTACTAGAAAGGTACTAAATTTTCATCTACTAGAAAGGTATTATGACTGAATTTTTAGGATAGGCATCTCCTGGGGCCAAACAGATGGCACCTATGCATCCGAGTGGGTGGGTAAATGCTAGGGGTAATGTCTTTTCGGTGGTAAAGTGTCATGGTCGTTTGTGGCTATATTGAATGTAAACAATCTCTCAAGAGCCCTAAGAAAAAAAATGTGACAAATTTTGGATCAACTGTTCCATCAAACTGTGACACCTAGGAACATCTTCTTTGCATGTATAGGTGGATTTCAGGTCCACCTACAAACACCTACCTTGATTTTTTCTAAATCATTTTCATTTGCCTATGGTGGCAAGGAATGAATTCTTGTAAAATGCTTCAGTTTCATGCAGTGGAAAGGTGCTAGGAGTGACATTTTGCATTCCATAGGTCATGGGGCTGAACAAACTTGGCCAACATGTCAGGGTGGTTGGGTAAATGCCAAGGGAGGTCTCATGTCATGTGCCAAGTGTCCCAGTCGTTCCAGGCAGCAGGCTACCGGCAAAGCCCCTTAAGATCCCTAAGACGCAAAAACAACCAAACTTTGACAGAGTAGTTCTCAGAATTTGTGGCAGCTGGGAACATTTTGTTTGGACCTATAGTTGCACGTTGGGTCTGTCCACAATAACCTCTCTCAGTTTCGGTCAACTCTAGTCTGTTTGACTGTGCCAAAATCAAACACATTCTTGCAAAATGCTTCAGTTTCATGCAGTGGAAAGGTGCTAGGAGTGACATTTTACACTCCATAGCTCATGGGGCTGAACAAACTTTGCCAACGCATCGGTGTGGGTGGGTAAATGCTAGGGGAGGTCTCGTTTCATGTGCCAAGTGTCCCAAACGTCTCGGGTTGTAAGCTACCGACAAAGTAGAAAGTTGCTAACACTGAAATTTTGCATTCCACAGGTCTTGGGGGTGAAACAACTATGCCAACATGTCTAAATGGGTGGATAAATGCTAGGGGAGGTCTCATTTCATGTGCCAAGTATCTCAATCGTTCCGGGCTGCAAGTTATCGACAAAGTCGAAAGGTGCTAGGAGTGACATTTTGCATTCCATAGGTTGTGGGGCCGAATGAACTTTACCAACGCATCGGGGTGGGTGGGTAAATGCTAGGGGAGGTCTTGTTTTGTGTACCAAGTGCCTCAGTCATTCTGGGCAGTAGGCTACCGACAATGTTCCTTAAGATCCCTAAGATGCAAAAATTGCTAAACTTTGATGGAGCAGTTCTTGAAATTCGCGGCAGCTAGGAAATTCTGTTTGGAGCTACAGGTTCATGTGGGGTCCATCCACAATAACCTCTCTCAATTTTAGTCAACTCCAGTCCATTTGATAGTGCCAAAATCGAACACATTCTTGCAAAATGCTTCAGTTTCATGTAGTGGAAAGGTGCTAGGAGTGACATTTTGCATTCCATAGGTCGTGGGGCCAAACATACTTCACCAACACATTAGGGTGGGTAGGTAAATGCCAGGGGAGGTCTCATTTCATGTGCCAAATGCCCCAGGCGTTCAGGGTAGCAGGCTATCGACAAAGTCACTTAAGATCCTAAGAGCAAAAACTGCCAAACTTTGACGAATCAGTTCTCAAAATTCGTGGTAGTTGGGAATGTTCCATTTGGAGCTACAGGTGCATGTGGGGTCCATCCACAATAATGTCTCTCAGTTTTGGTCAACTCCAATCCATTTGATTGTGCCGAAATCAAATGCATTCTTGCAAAATGTTTTAGTTTCATGCAGCACAACCTTGCTAGGTGCCTTATTTTTTGATATTCTTGTCATGAGGATGAACTGACCGCACCAACGCGTTGGGGTGGGTAGGTAAATGTTAGGGAAGGTCTCATTTCATGTACCAAGCATCCCATTCGTTCTAGCCTGCAAGCTACCGATAAAGTGACTTTATCGGTAGCTTATAGCCTGGAATGACTAGGACCCTTGGCACACAAAATGAGACCTCCCCTGGCATTTACCCACCCACTCTAACATGTTGGTGAAGTCCATTCGACCCTACGAGCTATGGAATGCAAAATGTCACTCCTAGCACCTTTCAAGTTTGTCGATAGCTTGCAACCAAGAATGACTGAGACACTTGGTGCATGGATCAAGACCTCCCCTAGCATTTACCCACCCACCTAGATGTGTTGACATAGTCAGTTTGACCTGACAACTTGTGGAATGTAAAATTTCAGTCTTAGCAATTTTCTAGTTTGTCGGTAGCTTATAGCCTGGAACAACTCGGATGCTTGGCACATGAAATGAGACCTCCCCTAACATTTACCTACCCACCCCAACATGTTGGCACAGTCATTTTGGCCCCACGATGAATAGAACAAAAAATATGGCACCTGGCAACGTTGTGCTACATGAAACTGAAGCATTTTACAAGAATTCATTTGATTTTGGCACGGTCAAACAGACTGGAGTTGACCAAAACTGAGAGAGGTTATTGTGGAAAAACCCCACATGCACCTATAGGTCCAAACAAAACATTCCTAGTTGCCATGAATTCTGAGAACTGCTCCGTCAAAGTTTGGCAGTTTTTGCTCTTAAGATCTTAAGTGACTTTGCCGGTAGCCTACTACCCCAAACGACTGGGGCACTTGGCACATGAAATGAGACCTCCCTTGGTATTTACCCACCCACACTAATGTGTTGGTGAAGTTAGTTCGACCCCACGACCTATGGAATGCAAAATTTTACTCCTAGCACCTTTCCACTACATGAAACTGGAGCATTTTGCAAGAATGCATTTGATTTCAGCACGGTCAAATGGATTGGAGTTGATTGAAACTGACAGAGGTTATTGTGGAAGGACCCTATGTGCACTTGTAGGTCCAAACAAAATGTTCCCAGCTACCATGAATTCAAAGAACTACTCCGTCAAAGTTTGACAGTTTTTGTGTCTTAGGAATCTTAAGGGACTTTGTCGGTAGCCTGCTGCCCGGAATGACTGGGGTACTTGGCACATGAAATGAGACCTCCCCTGGCATTTAGCCACCCACCCCAACATGTTAGTGAAGTTGTTTTGGACCCACGACCTATGGAATGCAAAATGTCACTCCTAGCACCTTTCCACTGCATGAAACTAAAACATTTTGCAAGAATGCGTTTGATTTTGGCATGGTCAAATGGACTGGAGTTGAACAAAATTGAGAGAGGTTATTATGGATGAACCCCACATGCACCTATAGGTCCAAATGGAACATTCCCAGCTACCACGAATTCCAAGAATTGCTCTGTCAAAGTTTGGTATTTTTTTGTCTTAGGGATCTTAATGGACTTTGCTGGTAGCCTGCTGCCCCGAATGACTGGGGCACTTGGCACATGAAACGAGACCTCCCTTGGCATTTACCTACCCAACCCAATGCGTTGGCGAAGTCCATTTGGCCCCATGACCTATGGAATACAAAATGTCACTCCTATCCCTGAGGGTTCAATCAAGTAGTCCTTAGGTTGATATGACCATTCTAAGCTTGACACTGCTACAATTTGCATATAATTGTACATTTATAAAATGAGTGTTCTAAGATCTTTATAACAACCTTCTCTATTTTGTTGGGACAAAGCTATCCTAATATGTGTTGACAGTGCTAAAATGTGAATAAGGGTATGATGATTAGTAAATACTCTTAGGACCTTGATGACTATCCTAGCAATCATATGACTAGTTTTTTAATTGCCAGATCCCCCCAAATGGAAGCTTTCCTCATCAAATGGACATATGGTTGTCCATATATTGCATACTAATTCATGATTGCATGCTTGTCCATAAATGTACTATATGTCATAGTTGGTCTATTGGCCTTGCTAGGGTTGTCTTTATGTGGGAATGACATGATTGACTTGATGGGACTATCTTCCCTTCTTAATTTAGGATTTCTACTCTCTGATTACCAACACGACTGTCTCTTCATTATGACAATCCTCTTTTTTCTCTCTTCTACACTCCCTACTTGTAGACTTCACATTCATAAAACCAGAGTATAAGTATCCTCTAGGAAGACAATAATGCCTTTGATATATGATAGTCAACCTAGGGCTGTCTTTGATCTTTGTATGACAAACACCTAATTATTTCTAGCTACTTGTAGTACCTCTAAGCATTTCCTATAATATCACCAAGTTCATGACTAGTTTATAGATACATTGCCACCGGTGGAGGACATGTTTCAATTCCTAAAACCTTAATATATGCCTGCACATGTGTGAATAACATTCAGAGATGTATGTTATTCATTCTACCTGACTAGAGCCCATATTTCATAAGGTTTTCTGGGAAAAATACAAAGAGATAATGGACTAATCTATTGTTGTATTGACTGTGATAGCCATGATTAGAGGCCAAAATACATTGCATTTACATGATTTCATGCTATTTACATGGTGATTAACCTATTTGTGTGATTAACCCTAGTGTCCATGATAGATCAATGATAGCTCAAATAGATAAGGGTAGGTAGCATGATGTCTCCCAATATGGACATAGGATCAAAGATTGATATAACCAATAAGAATCAATACTAAACTCTCAAAATAAGATAAAAAAGTGTTGGATGATAACATGTATACTCTATAAAGTACATATTAAAAGATGAGATTATAAGACAAGATATAGTAATATGAGATCATGATATTTAAGATACACCAATGTAATATCATAAGGCATGGTATATAAGATATAAAACTGTAGGATCAATGACGTAAATTCTCTAAAATAGAAAAATATGTTGATATTTGATCGTAAATGCTCATAATAGCTAGGTAGAAACAATGATAAGAGATGGACCATAGACAAGATGCTCAATATAATGATAGACCATGAATGTTCTAAGAAGCTAGAACCTCACTCAATGTGAGTATATTGGATAATGCTTTAAGAAGTTAGATCAAATAGTGTAAGAACATATGTAAAGTGAAGGGCCATTAGTATCATTGGATACAAAAACAATGATCAAAATATAAGATGAAAAGGATTAAGAGAAAGGACCAAAGAAAAAACATAATTAAGTAGACAAGACAAGATAAGACAATGTAAAGATGAAATATGAAATACAAAGATCATGAGATCAAAATGTAATCCATCTATAAAACCATCATAAGTATTGCATAATAACTCCTCACTAAGACTTCTAATATGATAAGTTGCTAATGTATCATCATAAAAGCATAAGCAATCATGTGAAGCAATAGAATAATCATGATGAGGCTCATCATCATCATGTAAAATGTGAGGTAGCACATTTAGAGAATCATCATGATATATAGGAAGAATATGAATAAGGTAATAAACACAATTTTCAACACTAGGGAAATAGTTATAAATATGTAGTACCAAAAAAACATGCATAGCTCTAATCTTGGAAGATGGTACATAATGAATAATATCATCATGGCATGTGAGAAGAGTATCATTATAAAATAGAAGAATGTCATTAGTAGGAGGTAAGATTATGTCATCAATGCATGTCCTACAAGGTGCATCACAAGGTCTAGATCATTAGTATGTATGTACTCACCACTATCCATATGATCATCATTAGGCTTACTATGAAAAATGGAATATGAAAAAGAATAAACAATATCAAATCACAAAGAACTATTTCATCATCTATAGGTATATCATGCAAAGAAGGTGTGCTAAAAGGTAATAGTTCATTAAAGACACGCACAACACAATCACTCTTCATAGATGAAGGATGCAAGCTATGATAATCATGAAGAAGTGAAGTAAAATTGTCTAACAAAGAAGGAAACATAATAAGCAACTCCTTAAAGTTAGAGAATAAACATAAATGATCATTTAATGCTTCTATCTTCAATGTGTTTCCATCAATATGGTAAAATTCTATAAATGACTCAAGAACAATATGACCACATATTGCCACCAATGGACATGTTTCAATGCCTAAAACCTTAATCTTGCCTACACATATGTGAACAACATTCAGAGATGTATGTTATTCATTCTACCTGACTAGAGCCCATATTTCATAAGGTTTTCTGGGCAAAATACAAAAAGATAATGGACTGATCCATTGTTGTCTTGACTGTGACAACCATGATTAGAGGCCAAAATACCAAAATTCCACAACCTTTGCCAGCATCCTCCCTATCTGTACACCAAAATAGGATGTTTGGAATAATGTATGGACAACCATCAAAGCATAGAGGATATAGGAAATTTGTCACATGCTGTAATTGCAGCTACCCTTGTAGACATGTATGCAAAGTGTGGAAGCATAGACAAGGCACGTGAACTATTTGGCATGATGCCCAAAGAAATGTCGCCTCATGGAATGCAATGATTGCAAGTTATGAACAAAATGGATTTTTTGATAAGGCTTTAGAAACTTTCAAGAAAATACAATTAGCAGGTGTAAAGCCAAATTCCAAAACCTTTGAAATGGTATCTTTGGAACATAGTATAGACATCCATCAAAGCATAAAGGATATAACAATTTTGTCAAAAGTTGTAGTTGCAACTACCCTGCGAGACATGTATGCAAAGTGTGGAACCATAGACAAGGCACATGGACTGTTTGATACAACACCACTAAGAGATGTCCTCTCATGGGATGCAATGATTGCAAGATGTGCAAAAAATGGATTTGTTGAAAAGACTTTAGAAACTTTCAAGTAAATGCAATTGGCATGTGTAAAGCCAAATTCCACAACCTTTGCCAACATCCTCCCTATCTGTACACCAAAATAGGATGTTTGGAACAGTGTATGGATAGCCATCAAAGCATAAAGGATATAGGAAATTTGTCAAATGCTATAATTGCAGCTGCCCTTGTTGACATGTATGCAAAGTGTGGAAGCATATACAAGGCACGTGAATTGTTTGGCATGATGCCCCAAAGAAATGTCGCTTCATGGAATGCAATGATTACAAGATATGAACAAAAAAAGGATTTTTTGACAAGGATTTATAAACTTTCAAGAAAATAGATTGGCAGGTGTAAAGAAAATTTCCACAATCTTATCCAGTATCCTCCTTGCCTATGCCAAAATGGACATCCATCAAAGGATAAAAGATATGGGAATTTTGTTAGACGTTGTAGTTGCAACTGCCCTCAGAGACATGTATGCAAAGTGTGGAAGCATAGACAAGGCACATGAACGGTTTGACATGATGCCTCAAAGAAATGTCACCTCATGGAATGCAATGATTGCAAGATATGAACAAAATATATTTTTTGATAAGGCTTTAGAAACTTTCAAGCAAATGCAATTAGTGGGTGTAAAGCCAAATTCCAAAACCTTAGAAATGGTATCTTTGGAACACGATATAGACATCCATCAAAGCATAAAGGATATAGGAATTATGTTAAATATTGTAGTTGCAACTACCTTTCAAGACATGTAAGGAACGTGAACTGTTTGACATAATGCCTCAAAGAAATGTTGTCTCATGGAATGCAATGATTGCAAGATATGCACAAAATGGAGTTTTTATAAGGCTTTAAAAACTTTCACAAATGTACAAAAGAAAATTTCAACCAAATGAAATTGGCAAGTCTAAAACCAAATTGCACAACCTTATCCAACATCCTCCTTGCCTATGCTAAAATGGGATCTGGGGAACATGGTGTGGACAACCATCAAAGCATAAAGGATATAGGAATTTTGTCACATATTGTATTTGTAGCTACCCTTGTAGACATGTATGGAAAGTGTGGAAGCATAGACAAGGCATGTGAACTGTTTGACATGATGCCTCAAAGAAATGCACAATCTCACAGAATGCAATGATTGCAAGATATGCACAAAATGAATTATTTGAAAATGATTTATAAACTTTCAAGCAACTGCAATTGGCACGTGTAAAACCAAATTCCTGTAACGATAATTGATCATCATATTAAATATTTAATATAAACTATCATATACATAATGTTATGAACATAACATCTAGTTTATATACAAAGCCATATAGGCATGTCCAAACAAAGCCATACAGGCATATACAAAAATATACATCGGTAACATACAAAAGTATGTATACAAAGCCATCTAGGTATACAAAAAATGTCCCAGAAACTAGTTTCCTATGGACTTTTATGAAATAATCGGCGGCCCTTGCTTGACCGTGAAGATGGAGAGCCAATCAGTGACTCATCCTCTCTCTGCCATCAAGTAAACCTCCTCGACAAACGTTCATCCAACTTCACAGGTGTTAATACAATCAAACAATATGCACATTAATATAGAAAATGTATGAAATATATAACATCACATATGTAATCGATAACTTACCGCCATTCGATGATCACTCTCCATCATCTTTTCTCTCTCTTTGTCTGTAGTTGGACAGGCTGGAGTTGTGACCTCCTTGAGAAGCATCAAGAAGCAAAATTGACTAAACATAAATATCATTTATGTACATCAAATGACATGAGATAAAACAAGATATACAAAATTATGATATTTTCATGTTATTGGATCATACCTCGGTCAAAGGATTTGAAGACATCATGGTTTGATTGATATGTGATGTTTCATGTGACGCATAAGACCTGGTTTGTTTAGTTGATAAATCAGTTGGTGTATGTGACATAGCTAAAGTTGATGAAGAGTGTAAATATGAAGATGATAAGGTGTTTGAATTTGCAAATCATGCTAGTTGTGATGATATTGACACAAAGAATGTTGGTTTCAAGATGATGAAAAAGATGGGTTATGAAGGAGAAGGTTTAAGTAAGTTTGGATAAGGAATCAAAGAACCTATTGAACCAATAGTGAGGCCAAAGTATGAAGGTCTTGGATATATCACAGGTAAAGGAAATCATGTAACAAGTGTTACAGGTTCAAGAATATTTGTTCAAGGAATGCATTGTTCTCATTGTAACATGAAAGGGCATACAAAGGATATGTGTTGGGATCTACATTTGTGTACCATATGTGGTTTAAGAAATCATTCATAAAAGATGTGTTAGCAAAGAGATTGGAAAAATATGACAGCGTGCATGCAAATGAATTGTGTATGGAATTTTGGATCGAATTGGCAAGAGATTACAGGTGTGTTGAAAAAGTTGTTCAAGTATATATGTTTATATGTAAAAAAATATAGAAATCAAGAGAAGTTTGTTGGTCTTGTAAGACATCAAGAAAAATGGAAAGCTTCAGATAGTGAGAGGACTTCCAAATTGAAGTTCTAAAGATTTAAAGATCAAAGTTTGAAGAACTACCACAATAGTTGGTGAGAGTTGGAGGAGTAAGAAGATCTGCAAATCTTGAAGATAGTTTGAAGGTATCAAGCAAGAAAAGGATTTGAGTGAGTCAACAGAATTGGAAGACAAAATTTAGAAATGATAAATATGTGGTCAAATTTAAGGGGGAGTGTTGGAGTAGTAATTTCTCCCACCAATGATAATTAATTAAATGGGAAAAGACAAAAAGGCAAAAAGACAAATGTCTAGAAAGAGAGATAAGTCTAGGTAAGTCAAAGAGGTTTCTAGAAAGAGAGTTCTAGATGAGAGAGATTCTAGAGGATGGAGTTCTAGATGAGACAAGATAATGCATAAGACCTCTATATAATGAGGCATTTGTAATAGATGTGCAAGGCGGTCAAGTGTGTAATGTATCAAGGTATCAAGTGTAAGTGTTGAATGCAACAACATCTGCTATATAAGTTGTAAGATCATGTTATGAGTTAATAGAATGTTGTGTAGTAGCACGGGTTGGAGCAATGTTTGTGTTTCTATGTATTTGATATATTTATGTGGTTGTGTTAATCTCCATCCACCACCATAAAAAAATATATGAATATTTGCTCCAAATACCAGGGAACTTTAGCCTTGTACCTCAAAATTGTTAAGGAAAGTAAGATTGTCTAGGGAAAAGGCAAGATTTTTTCTAGAGTTTTCCACAAGGAAAAGACAGATTTTTTCTAGAGTTTTCCATAAAATTAGAAAAATCCATAAAGCTATCTAGAAAAAGAACATTCCAACTTTTTAGAATAAAAATATATCTAATTATCTAGAAAGCTAGAATCTTCCAGACTTCAAAGATTTTGTAGCTATATATGTGTGATTGTAAACAACTGCTGTAGACAACATTTCAGATGGAATGTAATTCATGCTAGATAAATATAATTTTTTGAGTTATCTAACTTTGTTTTGCCCCATTCTTCCCTATTATATTGATGTTATGTTTTTTCCCTATTATTCCTTGTTGATTATTGTTCTTATGTCATACTGTAGTTTGGGCCTATTTTTACATACCAGTATTAGAGCGAGGTTGAGCTAGAAATTTTTCCAACATGGCTGATGTATTGTTGGAGTGATATTTGTTTGAAGACTAATTTTTTGGCTAACACAGGCTCTACAAACATTTGAAGTTTTGCCAATATTTGATGGAAGTGGTTTTGCAGATTGGAAGATTGCAGTCAAGAATGCTTTAAGAGAAAAAGCTCTATGGAGGATAGTGAATAAAGAAATTAGAGAACCCAAAATGAAAAAGAAAAGGAGTTATGGAAATGCAAGTTGGAGAAAGCTAGAGGTATTATTGGTAAAGCTTTAAGCCCCAATTTCAATAGAAGATTTTTTGATATTGATAATCCAATAGAGTTGTGGGAAAATTTAGAAAAAATATTATAAAGATGCAGATATTGCTAGCATGTTTAGTACAGAAGAAAAATTGGTGAACTTAGATCCATTTGATTTTGAAAAAAATGATTGATTACTTCAATGAAGTTAGTTTTTTAAATGCTCAACTAAAGGAAATAGGTGCTAACTATGCAAAAAAAATTTTTCAGTTGATTGCAATAGTTTAAAGTAAGCTTCCCCATCCATACAAGGTATTTTTAAAGAATCAAGGAAAAGGGTTAGTCAACTAAATCCCAATGCCCCCAAGCAAACTTTGATCAATTTTGTAAGTTTGTTTTAGATGAAGAAGATCAACTTATTAAAGAAGGATATATTAAGACGAATTATGCATATGCAGCTAAGAGTAATTTTTTTAGATATGATGGAAAGAAGAATTGAAAAGGAAATAAATTTTGAAATAATGATGGTTCTAACAATTTTTCTAGAAATGATGGTGAAGAAAAGAAAGTAGGAAGAAAACCCATTATTTGCAGGTATTGTGGAGGTGAGAATCACATGGAGAAATTTTGTTTGAAGAAGAGGGACAATGAAAGGCAGCAATACAAGCCCAAACAAGAAAGGTTTAAGGATGACAAGAAGGATAGACATAGCTTCGTATCCATCTCCCTAAAAAAGCAAGAGAAATCAAATGCAGAGGTAATTGCTCAACTCGAAAGTAAATCTAGTGTTAAGGGGGGATACTTTACTTCATACTCTAATAAAGAATGTATTTTAGATTCAGGGGCATCATTTCACATGACTGGGGATAGATCTTTGTTTATTAATTTTTATGAAGGGAAGAATTTAGATCAAGAAATTTCTATTGGCAATAAAATGAAACTTCCAGTTTTAGGAACAGGGGTCCTGTTAATGTACCAAATGGATCTTAAAAAAATGTTTTATTGATTGAAGGATTATGGGTGAATCTTATATAAAATTTCTCAAGTTGGATATGAGTTTGTTGTCACTTTTGATCAAGTTATTGTTAGAGATGGAAAAGACCCAAACAATATAATTGCTATTGGTAGAGTTGATCATAAAGAGAGTCTATTTAAATTTGTGGGGTTTGTTGATGATGAATACACACTCTCTCATGCTTTAATTGCTCAGACTGATTACATGTCAAAACTTTGGCATGCTAGACTTGGACATATAAATTATAGAAAATCACAAGAGATGGTTAGAATGGATATGGTTAGAGGATTAACAAAAAATTCAGCTTTTGAAGGTATATGTGAAGGATTTGTGTTAAGAAAACATCATCAAGATCATTTTGATTCAGGCAAATCATGGAGAACTAATCATCCACTACAACTCATTCATAGTGATTTATGTGAACCGGGCTATCCTTCACTTTCAGGTGCTAGGTACCTTCTCACTTTCATTGATGATTGCAACATGAGAGTATGGGTTTATTTTATTGAAAAGAAAAATAAAGTATTTGAAGTTTTTTTTAAATTTAAGGCATTAGTTGAAAATCAAAGTGGAAAAAGAATTAAATGTTTAAGGAAGGATAATGGGGGTGAATATTGCAATTATGCATTTGAGTCATTTTGTGAAAACTATGGTATTAAGGTGCAAAGAACAATTCTTTAGACTCCTCAACAAAATGGGGTGGTTGAATGAATGAATAGAACTCTTTTAGAAATGGCTCACTATATGTTGCATTTTAAAAGTTTGCATAATAAATTTTTGGGTTTGGCTGTTTCTTGTACTGCATATATTGTGAATAGAATCCCCACCAAAGCCCTCAAAAATATCAGCCCTGAAGAAATATGGAGTGGTAGAAATCCCCACATTGGGTATTTTAAAGTATTTGGGTGTATTGCTTGGGTACACATTCTTGATGAAAAGAGGGAAAAGTTAGAACCAAAGAGTCATAAGTGTTTGTTTATGGGTTATAGTGAAGAATAAAAGGCTTACAAGTTATATGATTTGACAACAAAAAAGGTCTTTGTTAGTAGAGATGTAAATGATGATAATACTATTGAAAATGAAACAACTAATGATTGTAATCAACCCTTTTCTACAAGTAGTGATGATGAAGAAGATGACATTTTAGCTAGACAAAAGACAAGGAGTGTTGAAGAAATATATAGGCAAGGCTCAAAGATCCAAGGAAGGAATCTCAGTGCTCTCATGGCCAAACTATTACAAATAAATGACCCAATCTCATATGAGCAAGCTGGAGGGAAGACAGAATGGGAGCAAGCCATGAAAGAGAAATATGATGCATTGTTAAAGAATAAAACTTGGGAACTTGTGCCCCACCCCAAAGGTAAGAATGTTATTGGTTGCAGATGGGTTTACAAAACAAAATTTAGATCATATGGTGCTATAGAAAAATTCAAGACTAGATTGGTTGCTAAGGGGTTCAATCAAAAAGAGGGCGTTGATTATGAAGAAACATTTGCTCTTGACAATTAGAATTATTCTTTCTTTGGTTGCAAGTTTTGGGTGGCATATTCATCAAATGGATGTTAAAAATGCTTTCTTTAATGGAGATTTGTATGAAGAAATATATATGGATCAACCACCAGGTTTGTAGATCAGCAACATCCTAATCTTGTTTGCAGATTAAAGAAGTCACTTTATGGTCTTAAACAAGCGCCAGGAGCATGGAATGAGAAGATTGACATGTATTTTCAGTTTCATGTATTTAAAAGATGTAAGTCAGATTCAAATATTTATGTGAAGAAAGTTCAAGATGAGATTATTTTTGTTGCAATTTATGTAGATGATTTACTCATTCCTGGACCGAATATTGGGCTAATCAATAATTTAAAATTAGATCTTGAAAGGGCATTTCATATGAGTGAACTAAACCATTTTCTTGGATTACAAGTTTATAGATTACATGATGGATTGTTCATCTCACAATCAAAATATGCTTTGGACCTTTTAGAAAAGTTTAACATGCTTGAATGCAAGCCAGCATCTACCACGTTTCAATCCAGAGTCAAGCTTACTAAATAATGTACTTCCAAGAGTGTAGATGCCACTTTATATAGACAACTTGTTGGTAGCTTGGTTTATCTAACTCATTCTAGACTAGATATTTGTTTTGTAATCAATCTAGTATCTAGATTTATGCAGACACTTACAGAAAGTCATTGGTTGGTTGCTAAGAGAATTTTATGATACATTCGTGGAACCATACACTTTGGCATCTACTATGACTATAAGTCTTCAATTTCTTTGGTTGGATTTATTGACTCAGATTGGGTTGGTGATATAGATGATAGGAAATCTATTGGTGGTTATGTTTTCCATCTTGGATTAGGCCCTATTACATGGAGCAACAAAAAACAAACAACTACATCATTATCTTCATATGAAGCAGAATATAGAGCAACAAAAGAAATAGGAAAGGAAGCAGTTTGGATTCAAAATCTTCTATTTGAGCTTGGTTTTATACAAAGTTCTACTAGTACTGTTATTGTGATAATCGAAGTACCATACAATTTGCAAACAATCCAATTTTTCATGCTAAAACAAAGCATATTGAGATTGATGTTCACTACATTTAGGATCTTATTGAAGCAACTATTGTCAATCTTCAATTTTGTCCAAGTGAAGAACAAATAACTAATATATTCACTAAGAGTATGACTGAATTAATGAGAGTGCTTCTGGATTCAATTGTGTGTGTTTTTGCATCACGTTTTAGATCATGCTCAATGATCCATCATCATGAAGAGGAATGTTGAAGATTGGATAGCAGACTAGAACTTTATAAAGGAGTGAGATGGAGGGAGGCACAAAGATCAAAGGTGAAGGGGTGAGGAGAGAAAAAAATTAAGTAAATCAAGAAGAAAAAGAAGAAAAATGTTATAAGAGAGGGAATTGGGGTACCATACAAACAATTAAACAATATTAACATAAACTAAAAATTAATAATAATATTATAAGTGCAAGCAATTATATATAAATTTAGAAGTATAAACAATGCATAAATTATAAATAATAATATAAGTTGTTTAATTGTTTGTATGCTACCCCAATTCCCTCTCTTATAACATTTTTCTTCTTTTTCTTCTTGATTTACTTAATTTTTTTCTCTCCTCACCTCTTCACCTTCAATCTTTGTGCCTCCCTCCATCTCACTCCTTTATAAAGTTCTAGTCTGCTATCCAATCTTCAAAATTCCTCTTCTTGATGATGGGTCATTGGGCATGATCCGAAACGTGATGCAAAAACACACACAGTTGAATCCAGAAGCACTTCTGTTATGGAGTGTGGAAAACTCATGCCTTACAGTATGACTGAAGCCAAATTCTTAAAATTAAGAGGAATGTTTGGTATGATAGAGGTGAACATTAAGGGGGGTTAGTAGTATAATGTTCCCATCTCCTTTGTATTTTCTTTGTACTATTCTAGCCAATCTTAAGGGGGGATGTTAATGAAAGTAAGATTGTCTAGGGAAAAGGCAAGCTTTTTCTAGAGTTTTCCACAAGGAAAAGGCAGGTTTTTTCTAGAGTTTTCCATAAAATTAGAAAAATCCAGAAAGCTATCTAGAAAAAGAACATTTCGTCTTTTTAGAATAAAAATATAGAATTATCTAGAAAGCTAGAAGCTTCTAGACTTCAATTTTTTTTTAGCTATATATGTGTGATTGTAAACAATTGTTGTAGACAATATTTTGGATGGAAGGTAATTCATGCTAGATAAATATAATTTTCTGAGTTATCTAACTCTGTTTTGCCCTGTTCTTCCTTGTTTATTGCTATTATGTTTTTGCCCTATTATTCCTTGTTGATTATTGCTATTATGTCATACTGTTGTTTGGGCTTGTTTCTACAAAAATGAGCTCAACATATACTCCTCTCCATTACACGTGTGAGATAAAGGGTTCTTCTACACATGAGTGCCTCAATCAATAGAAAGAAATGACTACCATCTTCAATGGTGAAAACAATACTAATGTGGTGGAGGATGAGAGAATAAGGATGCCCATGCTTAATCCCCATGTCAACATGCCTCCACTATCGGCAGATTATAACATGTTGGATACGCTTCCACCTTTTACTTGTCCTAATAGCTATCAGGGTCATCTCTTGTTAGAGGACAACAATGCCCTTACAGATGCTAGTGTTGGATTCATAACATGGATTTCAGAGAGTAATCACAATGGATCAACGTCCCTGTAAAGATAATTGGCACTAAATCTATATTTTAGTTTCACTGTATCCTTACACTTCATGCTTTCACACAAGTCTAACATATTAGATAATGGTTGGCACTAAATCTATATTTTAGATTCACTATATCCTTCACTTCATGCTTTCACGCAAGCCTAACATTAGATAATTCTTATTTGCAATGGTGATTCTAATTTGTTGAAGATTGGTTGTAAATCTATCCACCAATATATTTATAGTGAGGTGTGGTAAATGATATAACAAGCAATGTTTACTTTCAAATGAAATCTAATGTGTGTTGGAATGAAATCTCCAAGTGATAGGGAGCCATTCGTGGATGCTTCTGATCAAATAGTATATAGTTGTTATTATCTTTATAAACTAATATATAGTCAACGTAGTTTTTAACTATATACATGCCTAATATTTAGGTTGGATAGTCAAGGGATACATTACATTTTATAGTTTAAAAGATTCTAATATCAAAATCTATAGAAAAGATGTTTAAATTGTTTTTTTTCTTTGATTATATTTTGTCTTATTATTTATTTGGTATCAAGTTGTAATGGTGAAATTTGTATACTTATGTCAATTATTATTTAGTTTTTATCTATTTTCAGGAAATGTCTTGATATATGTACACATCAATAAATGGAGCAATCTTGTGTGAAGTTGGGCTCATTCCCCTAATTTGTTATTAATCTCTATACACACATAACTATATACACTTAGCGTCTGCCCTATCCACACGCAAACTTTTCTATACATTCATTTTACCTACCCACTTATCACATTTGCCTCCTAGATCTAATCATTTGCCCACATTAGGCGGCGGGCCATTTATGTGGTCGTGGGCTTTTCCCTTCCTTTCCAAAATTTAAAATTCTATATACGCCAAGAGGCGTTCTACACTCACAGATTCCCGTAAACATTTAGATTCTATAAACAAAAATCATAAAATATTTAAATAAATAAATTGATGTAAATAAGATTTATTGGAAAAAAAATTCTTGTCCACTTTATTTTTTGGTTCCATAGTTTTTGTGATTTTCTTATTTTCAATTTCTTTTTTGGTTTTTTTTTTAATTTTTTCCAATTTTTTTTTCAAATAAACTGTGGAAAAGAGATATCCCTCGACATACTTTTGATATATATTTTTAAATATAAATATACTAGTGTAGCTTACTAGCCCCATTAACCTTCGTGCCTTGAGCTAACTAAACACATGTTTGGTGTAATTTAATGATATGTGCTGGTATTTAAAGATATTTAATTGCATTAATTTGACACATCAAGCAATCATTTGAAATCCTCTAATTCTAGAATATTGAAGGGGCAATTAAATGCAACAGGCTTGGATTTAATGCTTTTAAAGAAGTAAAGAAACTGCATACATCATTCCAGGGCCCTTGCCTATTATCTTCAAATCTTTATACACATTTTCAAAAGCTGCCCTAGGAAAACTTATCTCCTTGCAACAAAACAAAAACCCTTAAAATAGAACTTGCCTGCTGGATTCAGCCCTTAAAATAGAAAATGGTCTCGAGAGCAATCGTTCGGTAAGTTAGGTTGCTGCTTTCCGTTTTCTGTTTCCAGTCTCTCTCCATACAACCCAACAAAGTTGATAACTGCTCGCCGACAACATTAAACTCCATCGTCATCCTCACCTCATTCTTCTCCCTCTATAAATTCAATGGCATTCAATTGGAGATTACATAATTGTGCTTCTATTTTACAAGTGGGAATCATGGAGAGGCAGGAGCAGCAGCTCAAGAAAGGCCATTGGTCGGCAGAGGAGGATCAGAAGCTTGTTGATTACATTCGCAAGCATGGCTATTCCAGTTGGCGTCAGCTTCCCATGCA
This sequence comes from Cunninghamia lanceolata, assembly GCA_027924645.1. Classification (NCBI taxonomy): domain Eukaryota; kingdom Viridiplantae; phylum Streptophyta; class Pinopsida; order Cupressales; family Cupressaceae; genus Cunninghamia; species Cunninghamia lanceolata. The sequence goes on from BSBN01000209.1 coordinate 10,511,460, forward strand.
AGCAGGTATTCTAGGATGGAATTAGGATTAGAGCAAAGTTGTTTAATTGTATTTCAAATTGGGTCTTCCTATACTTGTTTAGATGAGTTCTATCTACCAGTGTTTCATCTAATTTAGTGTGAGACAACTGTGAAGGGTAAATATTATCCAGTCGGCACATTGTAAAATGGACCATAGTGAAATTTTATTTCCATTAGAAGTCAGTTATATATACATGCCCATGAATAACAGAGTTGGTGAAGATGTTGGCCTCAAAATATTGAGGCTGCAGGGTTGAACAATGCGGGCCATTGTGAATTGAGTTATGATCATTTTGTCTTTCATTTGATTTTATAAATATATAATTTTATTTTGGAAGTAAAATTGAAAATTTAAAGATGAACTTATTAAAACAGTAATAGGCATGAGTTTTCCACAGTCCATTCGTTTAGATATAGATTGTTTTTTATTTTAGCTTTATGATCATTTTGTCTTTCATTTGATTTCATAAATATATAATTTTATTTTGTAAATAAAATTGAAAATTTAAAGATGAACTCATTAGAACAGTAGTAGGCATAAGTTTTCCACAATCCATTCGATTAAATTAGAGTGTTTTTTATTTGAACTTTATGATCATTTTGTCTTTCAAATGTTGATTTCATGAATATATAATTTTATTTTGTAAGTAAAATTGAAAATTTAAAGATGAACTCATTAGAACAGTGGTAGAAAATAGTTTTCCACAATCCATTGGTTTAAATATAGAGTGGCTTTTAGATTAAACCGTGTGTATTTTTTATTGGTATGTAAAGTTAGCTTTTGTTATTCCAGCAGTGACTAGCAGTGTCACTATTAAGAGATTTTTGCCTGTAGTTTTTTTCTGTTAGTCCAGAATGCGAATGCATGGTTAAAATTCTGTAACAGCAAATTTCTTCTAAGAATAAAATTAGTGAGAGATCTTTGCCCATGGTTTTTTCCTGTACATAGCCAAGTTTTCCACTTAAATTATCTATTTTGTGTGTTTTATTGCTATGTCACTATTTATTTCAATTCTACACTGCATATTTCTCTAACATTTTTACATCGACATTTTATATCACATCCAGTGATCCATCATTGTAGAACAGTTTTAGTTTTCCTTTTCCTCCCAAACTACTTTGCTGCTATGTTACCAGAAATGCAACTGGCAGTCCCTGTTTCGTGTTTTAACGGACGAAAGGCGTTTCCATTTCAAATTGCTGTTTTTCCTGTCTGTAACGGAAGATTGTTTTTTCTATCAAATTGTTAGGTCTTTTTATTTTTTTCTCCCCAAAAAACTGAGCGGTCTTAATTATAAAGTAGATTTAGTCTGATTTTTTACTTTTATTACAGATTTGTTTATTTTTTAAATTTTTGTTCATTTTATATTTTTAAAAATTATATTTATTATATATATACACGGTTTCTTCTACGCAACCTTTTCAAATCCCGTTTTTCGTTACGTTGCCGTTTCTGGTAACATATCTTGCTGACATGCTTAATCTAATTTCTCTTCTCAGAGTAAATTTCGCACCCATTCATCTAAGTTTCTTGTTTTGTTTAAGCAGGGAGTGAATTTTATGGAATATTAAACACACATTATACTTGGGTGCAGGCTTACAGAGATGTGGGAAAACCTGCAGGCGACGCTGGACCGACTACCTGAGGCCAGATATTAAACGAGGAAATTTTTCTTGTGAAGAGGATCAAACCATAATAGAGCTCCATGCCATTCTTGGAAACAAGTAATTCACAGTCACTTCAATTGTATATGTATGGCTGCTTTATAAGTTACGTAGTAATAAACAGTTTAAGTTGTAATAACTATTCTTTACATCAAACATTTTTTTATCATATTTTGTGATTCATCGTTAGACTGATATATTCAGGTGGTCTGCAATAGCTGCCCATCTGAAAGGACGGACAGAAAACGAGATCAAGAACCACTGGAATACTCACCTGAAAAGGAATTTGCTGCAAATGGGAATCGACCCCATGACTCACACACCACTCTCTTCACTCAACCAACATGCTGCTCACAATACTAACATTAACCTCCACTATAATATGCTAACATCTGCAGGAGCTTCTATAGCATCTCCCTCTGTACAACAGCAACACTATTCTGGAGCTCCACAACTTAATGCCTTAAAATTAGATGAACATTTGCTCCAAATACCAGGGAACTTTAGCCTTGCACCTCAAAATGAGCTCAACATATACTCCTCTCCATTACACAGGTGTGAGATAAAGGGTTCTTCTGCATATGAGTGCCTCAACCAACAGAAAGAAATGACTACCATCTTCAACGGTGAAAACAATACCAATGTGGCGGAGGAGGAGAGAATAAGGATGCCCATGCTTAATCCCCACGTCAACATGCCTTCACTGGATACACTTCCACCTTTTACTTGTCCTGATGGCTATCAACGTCATATCTTGTTAGAGGACAGCAATGGCCCTACAGATGCTAGTGTTGGATTCATAACAGGGATTTCAGAGAGTAATCACAATGGATCAATGTCCCTCTAAAGCTAGCAGGCACTAAATCTGTATTTTAGATTCACTGTATCCTTTACTTCATGCTTTCACACAAGTCTGACATATTACATAATGGTTGGCACTAAATCTGTACTTTAGATTCACTGTATCCTGCCCTTCATGCTTTCACACAAGTCTGACATATTAGATAATTCTTATTTGCAATGGTGATTCTAATTTGTTGAAGGCTGGTTATACAATCTATCCACCAATCTATTTATAGTGAGGTGTGGTAAATAATATAACAAGCAATGTTTACTTTCAAATGAAATCCAATGTGTGTTGGAATGAAATCTCTAAGTGATAGGGAGCCATTCCTGGATGTTTATAATCAAATAGTATTTAGTTGTTATTATCTTTATAAACTAATATACGGTCAACGAAGTTTTTAAGTTGGATAGTGAAGGGATATATTACTTCTAATATCAAAATCTATAGAAAAGATGTTTATGGTTATTTATTTTTCTTTTCATTTATAAAATTTGATTATATTTTGTCTCATTATTTATTTGATAGTAAGTTGTAATGGTGAAATTTGTATACCTATGCTCTTTATCATTTAGTAATATTAAATTGTAATGGTGAAATTTGTATACTTATACTATTTATTATTTAGTTTTAAATCTATAGAAAAGATGTTTATCGTTGTTTGTTTTTCTTTTCATTTATAAAATTTGATTATGTTTTATCTAATTATTTATTCGGTATAAGTTGTAATGGTGATATTTGCATGCCTATGCCATTTATTATTTAGTTTTATGTTTAGTTTTAGGAAATGTCTTGATACATGTACACATCAATAAATGGAGCAATCTTGTGTGAAGTTGAGCTCATTCCCTTAATTTGTTATCCATCTATATACACACATAACTATATACATTTAGCACCTACCATATCCACACACAGACTTTTCTATACATTCATCTTACTTGCCACTTGTCATTCATTGATCTATACACCTTCCTGCATGTAGTCATTTGCCTCCTAGATCTAATCATTTGCCCACACTAGGACATTTATGTGGTCGTGGGCTTTTCCCTTCCTTTCTAAAAATGTAAAATTCTAATTTAGCTTACTGGCCCCATTAACCTTCCCACCTTGAATTAACTAAGCACATGTTTAGTGTAAATTAATGCTATGTGCTAGTATTTAAAGATATTTAATTGCATTAATTTTACACATTAAGCAATCATTTGAAATCCTCTAATTCTAGAGCATTGAAGGGGAAATTAATAGCAACATGCTTGGATTTGGTGCTTTAAAAAAGTAAAGAAACCATGTACATCATTCTAAGGCCCTTGCCTACTATCTTCAAATTCTTGTACACATTTTTAAGGGCTGATTTGGGAGAACTTGTCTCCTTGCAACAAAACAAAAACCTATCCAAGGTACTTTTAAATACCAACCACCCCTTAGATTAGGAGAAGCAATAGAATAGACAAAAAATCTATCAAGCATGAGTTCTAGAGTGGAATCCCATTATGTGTAGGGACAAATCCAAACTCAAATGACTAGTCCATAATCATGAGTTCATCCTAGATTTACAATTTGTCCTCTAATATAGAGCACAAATAGAATATAGTTTCCAAGGCACTTCACTAACAAAGAGATCCCATTTCTAGAGAACATTCAAGTTTGATATAAGAATCTTCTTCATTAGCACTCACTCCTTGATTGTAGAGCTAAGTACCACAGGCTTCTATTACATTTACTTTCCTAATCTAGTTGTTTGAAATTATCAAACTACTAGTCCGAACTATAATTAGTTAATCTAGGTTGATTTGTGCTTAACTAATTGCATTTCCTTATTTAGCCTAAGTCAAGCCTAAGAAAAGTTTATTTTCTATTACATTTTTTATGAACCCATTAGATCCTACATGACCCAGTCCTTTCTAGGGTTTTTACATCTACATTTTTTCCATATCTACATCTCAACTTTAGATCTAATATCTCTGTACATTCCTTTAGTTCTAATTAATGTTGTTAATAAATAATTGTTATGTCTCCAAGGAACATGGAGAGGGTAGACTTTGACACCCCTCTATGTGGTAGGAAAGTTATTTATTACTATTTGTTCTCTCACATGTAATTATAATGGCATTTAAGTCAAAGTTACATTTGGGAAGATATTATAAATCAAGCAAAGATCAGGATGTGTAAGATGTAAGAGGATATTCCATTATTGGATCTTTTAAGAGATTTGCTCAATCTTACCATGAGCACCTAGAATTGGGATCTTGGTCAATTTGACTATTATGATAGAATCTATGACACTTATGACGGTGTTAGGTGTGTAAGAGGAGTTACTTACTATTGAAGGTATGCTGACCAATTTTGGTGAGGTGTGAGATTCCACATGAGGATTTGGATGCCTAGATTTGGGTGAGCAATGTTTGCCACTTGTTTTGGAATATTGATGGTATCTTGTATTCATCTCTCCTATATATTGGTGCCTTGAGATGGTAGTATTATGAGAAAGTTTTGTTGGTTGTTTGAGCATCATCATGCTGCTAGAATTTAGAGGGATAGGCTAATGTATTGTAACTTGTTTTATTATTAACAAAATCTTGGGTCTCTTTAGGTGTGGAGATTTTTCCTGAAAGGGTTTCTCCATGTAAACCTTCATGCCATGGTTTGCATCTTCTTTATGGTTGATTTCTATTTCCATAATTTATGATCTATCATTGTTATTAAATTTGATTACATTAAATATTGACATATCTCATTGTATAATTACACTATATTTCAAGATGAGTCAGTGATTCATGTGCTTCACCTAGCTTTATACACTTCTAAATGATAGGCGATGTCTTTATTGAGGCATCACTCATGTTGTAAATTCCTTTGGATGCCAATGCATTATCATTGATCAATTTTGTAGATTATTTCTAAAGTTTGCTTTGTTGTAGCCTCTCTTGAAATCATCACTTTTTGCTTTCAATAATATATTTATTGATCTTGTCAAACTATTCATATAAATCAGTGACATGAATTCAAACATTTTATTCAAATAATTAGTTTTAGATAGATTATTTCCTCCCAAAAATTATTTTTTATATGAATCATTGCCTATTTATAAAATTTAGATAGTTTGCATTTTGAATACATTAAATCCTTTCTATAATTGTTCATAATTTTTCTCACTTCATCTAGTTTCTATTCCCATTTTTCTATTTTTTCTTTCTATTCCACTAGGTTGTGTCACACTTTGTTTGCTAAGATATTCATTTCCCGTAGCCTAGATCCTATAATTTTTTTGAGTTAACTCTTTTATTATTATAGTTATTTATACTTTCCTCTAACTTTTTCTTCAATTCTTTTAGTTCCACTAGTATTTATTCATTCACATTGATCATATATGTAGACACATATGATTTTATCCTTTTCTCTAAGTTACTAGTCTTGTTATATGCTACTTTGCTCCTTGCTTTCGTATTTTCTAGGTCTACCTATAAAGTTTTAATTTGATTATTCAACCTCTTCCTTTCTCTCTCTACCTTTAGCAATGATGTGTATGCCACATCATTATTCCTTTTTTATACATTTATTTTCTCACTGTTCATTCCACTAGAATCTAATGAAAGGGTGCTTATTTCATAGCCAGTGTGATGCATTTGATCCTTTGGTTTGTTAATTTTAGGCACACCATGTATGTACTCCATGGTGTCTATATCTAGGTCATATGTAGGTAATACCTTAGTTATTGAAGGTTTTGAAGTTACAATAGCCTCTAGCATTTGTTTCTTTTCTCTTTTATCTATTTATGAATTTTGGGCAAAGTCGACTTCATAATCAAAGCCTATGGTTGCTAGTGCAATACAACGCTTGAATTAAAAATAAGTACTTGGAGGTTGGGGGCCTTTGTTTGATGCTGGGTAGAATCTATTCTTGTCCCAATCACACTATTAGGAAGGGTGCCTAGTACAATTAATTCACTTGAGGTGGAAATATCATGCACAAAATCACTTGCATCTACAATTGTCATAGTATTTTGCCTCTTCTCATAGCCTTGTTAATTTGTAGTACCTATGTGTATTGATCTATTTTGAATATTTTGTTAATATGGAACTTGCTAACTTCCACTAGTACTACCTCTACCATTTCCACCAATAGCACTAGATTTCTACCACCCCCTATACCACTTGAATTTTTAACTTGTAACTTACATTGAGGATCTAAAGACCCTTCTAGTTGTGATTTATCTAATACGTAGGATTTGAAGATGGAAAAAATTGAATTGTACTACCACTACTTGTATTCTGAGGGCCCTTCTCAATGTGCTTATCAGTTGAAACTACAATGCCTCGCACATCTAAAGGTTTTCTAGTTTCTACCGCTTGTGCCCACCAAATGCCTTGTCATGTTGAACACAAACCACCACCTCTATAACCCATTTTTATGGCTATAGATGCCCCTTTAGTATATGTTTGTTTTGTGGTTTTAGTCACAACAAATTTGTAGTAGTAATCTCAAATAGCATTCTATGGGTCCAATTATCTATCCTAACCCTCATCATTAGATTAAAAATTTATTATCTCTTTACAATTCTCTATATTACACAATTTATTAAACTCTTCATCTTCTAGCATATACTCCTTGATTCTTCAGTAGTTTTCAATCACCTAGATCCTTCCTCATAAACCAAAATGTAGGTATTTTTACCATGACCAATTAACTTATACATAAAATCTTTTTAGAGAATATGACATGCTTGAATAAGAAGACTTATGAGTTAATATGAATGAATAGGTAGTGGTGGAACTAAAAGAACTGAAGAAAAAGTTAGAGGAATGTATAAATAACTATAAATGAAAGAGACAACTCAAAAAAAATATAAGAGGGGTTGAAGGAAATGAATATCTTAGCAAAGAAAGTGTGACAGAACTTGGTGGAAGAGAAATAAAAAATAGAAAAATGGGAATAGAAACTAGAGGAAGTGAGAAAAATTATGAATGATTACAACAATGCTGGTGACAACAGAAAGGAACTAATGTCTTCAAAATGCAAACTATCTAAATTTTATAAAAAAATAATGATTCATATAAAACATAATTTTTTGGGAGAAATAATCTATAAAATTAATTATTTGAATAAAATGTTTAAATTCATTAGTGGCTATAGGAATAGTTTGATAAGCTTAATAAATATGTTATTGAAAGCAAAAATTGATGATTTCAATAGAGGCCCTACAACAAAGCAAACATTAGAAATAAACTATAAAATTGATCAATTATAATGAATTGGCATCCAAAGGAATTCACAATAGGAGTGATGCCTCAATAAAGACACCATCTATCATTTAAAAGTGTATGAAGATAGGTGAAGCACATAAATTGTTGAGAGCAAGTGCATGGAAATGGTACAAAATTTAGTGGCCAAACATGATTTTTTGGCAAAATGCGCTCATGTTATATAAAACACGCTTGCGTTATATAAAACATGCTTGCGTTATATAAAACGCATATGAGGCATAATGCATACACATTATTTACAAATTCAATGCAAACAAAACATGAGCACATTTTGTTTGCATTGACTTTTTTTGCAAAAATCAATGCAAACAAAATGCACTCACGTTTTGTTTGCATTGAATTTGCAAAGTATAACACGTGTGTGTTATATATAACGCACACATGATTTTCTTTGCATTGAATTTGCAAAGTATAATGCATGCACGTTATATAATGCACACACATTATAACGTGAACATATTTTTAATGACTTAAATTTAAATTTTTATCATCCTGCCCATTTAGGCTTGGATTTCCAAGCCTAAGCATTGGAGATCCCTTTTTGCTCCTAAATTCATGTTTTCAACATAAAACAACATGAATTTGAACTTCAACATCATTAGGTTTACACGTTTTGCATCAAAATTTTATGAAACTACCACCAAAACGAAGAACTTCTTCTTAGCTTTCTAGCCATATAATTCTTTTATTATTTTTAATAAGTTAAGGTATTTAATTTATTTTTCTTTGGAGAGTGTCTTCATATTCCTCCAATACATACATATTGATTTTTCTCTATAACTTTTGACCCACCTATCCAAATTTGAAAAAAAATTATATAGGATTGTTCTACACTTCATCCTCTACACATTAAAAAAAATTACATTTTCAATTAGTTTTGTTCAAGTTATGTGACGCGCACGCTGGGTGATCCAATTTTTAGGATGCATCCACTTTGAAAAATCATTAAAAAAAATATTCAATAAAAATATGAAAAAATACACAACTTGTAGTCCTTACTCTTGACTATATGTCTACTAAACAATTTTTTAAAAATAATTTGTGCAACAAAAAAATGCACACCAGACACTATGTTATGTGATAAAAACAGGAACACTTTTGTGTGCATTCAACATTTCACCCTCTTAACCTTAACCATTTTAAAAATATTTAGTAGTTGAGAAACTATATTCAGAGTACTAAAATTCTTGTTCTTACCATGTCTTCAAATTTTGAGTTTAAACATCTCGAATTACTCACCCAAGTTTAGGTTTAGCTGATTTCAAGAAAAAAGTGGCCACTTTTGACCCCCTTTTTGTATGCCATTTCCATGCACTTACCCTTGAATCATCTTGAAATAGAGTGTAACTATAGAATGATATATGTTGATATTTAATGCATTCAAATTCAATAATAATGATAGATCATAAATGGAAATAGAAATCAACCATAAAGAAGATGCAAACCATAACATGAAGGTTTACATGGATAAACCCTTTAAGGAAAAATATCCACACCTAAAGAGACCCATGATTGTATTAATGATAAAAATAAGTTACAATACATTAGCTTATCTGGGCTCTAAATTATGGTAGCATAATGATGCTTAAATAACCTACAAAACTTGCTCATAATACTAAAATTTCAAGGCACCAACATATAGGAGAGATCCCTTTTTGCTCCTAAATTCATGTTTTCAACATAAAACAACATGAATTTGAACTTCAACATCATCAGGTTTACACGTTTTGCATCAAAATTTTATGAAACTACCACCAAAATGAAGAGCTTCTTCTTAGCTTTCTAGCCATATAATTTTTTTATTATTTTTAATAAGTTAAGGTATTTAATTTTATTTTCTTTGGAGAGTGTCTTCTGTTAATTTCCAGATCAGATATGCACAATAAGAAGAAAATCACAACACATAATAGAAGACACTACAATTTATCCTAGGAAAACCCTTCTACTCAAGGGAAAAATCTAGTAGCAAATTAATCACTTATAGATCAGATACAATAGTACAAAAGAAGCACTCCAGAATCGAGCCTAGAAAGGGTAGAATATAACAAAATAGTCTAGCACTGTAGATAGTGCGAAATTCTTAGCAACAAAGAATAATCAAATATCCTTAAATGTGAATCTTCTTCTTGAATGCGAACTTGCTTTTGCAGATCAGGAAATCGAATTGTCTTGAATTGAATATGAATGAATGTGAAAACTCTTTCTCCAATATATACATGTCTAGGCATTGCTTGCCTCTTGAGATGACCTAGGAAATTCAATATTTTGTTTACAATAATTAGGCTGACTAGCCTTATGAATTGATTCTTTTGGAAAATACCTCCCGCAGCTACTCAAAAATACTAACACTCCCTCTTATCTAGGGAGGTATTCTCAAATATCTGGTCATGGATTCTCTCAACATGATGTCTACAATGGCTACACCCCAATTGTGGAAAATACAACTCAGTCTCGGAGATGTGATCTATACAAGGGCTTTCACCTCATATTTCTTAGTCTCAGAGAAATATACACTACAATGGCTTTCACCTCATATTTCTCAGTCTCAGAGAAATATACACTACAAGGGCTTTCACTTCATATTTTTCAGCCTTAGAGAAATATACACTATAAGGGATTTCAACTCATATTTCTCTGTCTTAGAGAAATATACACTACAACAACTCTTAATGATGCTGTGACTCCCTCTCAGCAAGGGTGACATTCTCCACCAACCCAAGCTTGTCTCAAAATTGTGCAAACTTTACCTTGGAAAGAGGCTTGGTGAGGATATCAGCCATTTGATCATCAGTGCAAATATACTTGAGTTGAACTGCTTTCCTCAGCACCATGTCTTTGATGTAATGATACTTGATCTCCACATGTTTTGTCCTATCATGAAATACAGGATTTAATGAGAGATTTACATAGCTTTGGTTATCACAGTGAATCAATGTCAGATCTAACATCTGACCAAACAATTCTGCAAGGAGCTTTCTTAGCCATACTGCTTCACGGGCTGCTACACATGCTACAATATATTCAGCCTCTGCTATCTTAGTGCCATAGAGGTCCACTTCTTGCTACACCAAGAAATCATGGTAGACCCCAAACTGAAGCAACATTTAGAGGTGCTCTTCTTATCAGGTACACTCCCAGCCCAGTCAGAATCAGAATAGCCTTGTAATCTCAGATCCCCATTGGAAGTATACCTCAAGCCATATCCTATAGTACCACGCAAGTATCTCAGTATATGATTTTCTGCAACTAGATGTATTTGTCTTGGATCACACATGAACTAGCTGAGAGCACTCACTTCATAACAAATGTTTGGTCTGGTGTTGACTAGATACATCAATGATCTGATCAATTGTCTATACATGGTGGGATCTACCAAATCTGAATCGGATGCTGAGTCACTCATTCTTCAAATTTGTCTCCATAGGTGTAGACATGGACTTACAGTCCATCATCCCAAATCTTCTCAGTATATCTAAAGTGTATTTCCCTTGAATTAGAAAGATCTTATAAGGTCTTTGCCATACTTCCAGTCCCAAGAAGTAATGTATAAGGCCAAGGTCCTTCATCTCAAACTCAGAGGCTAACTCTTCCTTACATTTGACGATGAGCTTCTCTGCTCCAGTGAGAAATAGATCATCAACATAAAGGACCAAGATCAAGGCCACACCATCAACTATCTTGAAATAAAGTTTGTAATCTGCATCATTCTTGGAGAAACCCAATCTCATCAAGTAACTATTGATCCTTTCATACCATGCACGAGGTGCTTGTTTAAGACCGTACAAGGCCTTCTTCAATCTACATACATGAGACTCTTTCCCATGCATAACAAAACCGTCTGGCTGCTCGATGTACACTTCTTCCTCAATCACACCATTAAGAAATGCAATCTTTAGTCTATTTGATGTAACTTCCAGCCCTTTGCGGAGGCAATAGCAATAATCGTCCTGATGGAAGTGTATCGAGCAACAGGAGCAAATGTCTCCTCATAATCTATTCCCTCCTGAGAGAAACCTCTTGCCACGAATCTCGCCTTGTGTTTCTCAATGCTGCCATCAACTGCATGCTTGATTTTGTAGAGCCATTTAGAAGTCACTACTGGCTTCCCTTTAGGTCTCGGAACAACATCCCATACATCATTTTTAATGATGGACTAATACTCTTTTGTCATTGCATCTCTCCATACCTACTGGTTAGATGCCTCCTCAAAACTGGAAGGCTTAGAATCAATGATGTGACTCATCAATGCCACATAACCTGGGAACTTCTGAGGTCTCTTGCTCTCCCTAAAAGTGCCTCAAGGATTTGCATATTTTTCTACCTCTTTCATGGTTTGTCGAGCCCAAAGAGACCTCTTCTGACCTACGACAATATCTCTAGGCCCATCAGTTGGTTCTATAGGATCAACTGGATCAATAGTCTCAGCTGGTTCATTGGACTCCCTCTGAATGTTAGGAGTATGATCAAGAGATAAATCCATATCCTATGAAGTCTCCTGCTCCTCACTATCTATCTCCATGTAAGATCCTTTAGATCTTCTGAAGGCTACTTCTTCTTTGAAGGAGACATCCCTACTGATCTCAATCTGTTTCTACCCTGGAATATATATTCTGTAAGCCTTTGAAGACTCACTATATCCCATAACTATACCCTTCCTGCTTGAAGGTTCTAGTTTTGATCTTTTGTCCTTGGGCACATGAATGTACACAGGGCAACCAAATATCCTCAAGTGACTAACCTCAGGCTTCACAACTGTGAAGGCCTCCTCTAGAGTAATGTTTCCCAATATCTGATAAGGGCTTCTGTTCTAAACATATACTACGGTTCTGGAAGCTTCTGCCCATAGGAAACTTTGTAAACTCTAATCATGAATCATAGCCTTAGCTGCCTCTACTATGGATCTATTCTTTCTTTCGGCAACTCCATTTTGCTGAGGGTTGTACGGAACACAAAACTCCCTATTGATCCCTACCTTGATGCAGAAGTTATGAAATCCTCTGGAAGTGTACTCCCCTCCATTATATGATCTCAGAATCTTAATCCTTTTCCCGGACATGTTCTCAACTTGTGCCTTGAATTCTCAAAATCTATCAAGGACTTCCTCTGACTCCTTGGATTTCAAGAAGTAAATCCAAGTCTTTCGAGAATAATCATCAATGAAAGTCACATAGTACCAAAATCCACTCAATGATGCCATAGACATTGGTCCACATAAATATGAATGAATAAGATCTAAGATCCCCTTGGATCTACTGTCACTTCTATGGAAGGGACAATTGATATTCTTACCAAGTGCGCATCCTTTGCAGATACCATTGTGCTCTAAACTAAGCTTCAGAAGACCAGTAACCACCTTCTCCATAGAGGGAAGGGCTCTGAAATGTAAGTGAACAAGTCTCCTATGCCATAGCTCACTCAAACTGATAGAGTCGTGTAATAATGCCTGAACTAGACGAATTGATAATCTGTATAGGCTCTCCTGACAAATACCAATCACACAAGCTAATTTTATGCTAGAGTTCGTGGGCCATGCAAGAACTTTTCCTTCAAAAAAAGCAACCTTGTACCCTTTGTCCTCCAAGGATGAAATGGAGAAGGGGTTTCTTTTGATCCCTGGTACGAATAAGACATCACTCAAATGAAGAGGGATACCTAAATTTAGATGGAAGGAAGTGGCCCCAGCTCCCTTTATGGCATAACTAGCATCATCTCCAATTATCACCTGTAAGTTAGACTCTTTCTCTACTAAGTTTGTAAGATGCTCTCTGTATCCTATAATGTGACATGAAGCACCACTATCTATCAACTAAGTATCACTGTTAGTTTGTACATTACTTGAAAGAGCAGATGGTGACCACCTTGCCAATCACAGACCATAAACCCACTTGCAGAAAACTGAGACAAAGAGATAAGCAAAAATATGACAGGAATTTCAAATACTTCTTTCACAATATGTAATAAAATGATAGGAGGTTTCTAGTTCTTCTACACAGTCCCAAATCATCAAATAAAAGACAGGAAGAATGATGATACAATATTAAGAAATAGACTTCAATTGATATTCTCTTATTATAAAAAACATGCAATTATAGATCATACAATCGGCCTACACAGTTATCCATACATTATGCAGAAAACAAATCAAAAGCTTCTACTATTCCTACGCTCCTGTCTTCTGTCAATCGACTCTCTTGGCACCATCGACCTCCTTCCTTCTTCCCCTCCCTTGATCGGCTATTTACTCTTTCATTTATGCTCAACTGGGGTAGATTCTTGTGATCCAAAATCTTCCTTGTGTAACATTTTTTTTTCTTTTCAGGCTCAATCGATTTGTCTATCTACATGTAGTTCTTTTGAAACCATCGCATAGGCTTAGAATGGAAGAGTCTTTAAACACCTTTCAAATGGCTGTTCATTCCTTGGCTGGCGTTGCTTCATACAGATTATTGTCGCCTCTAAATGGCCAACACAAGGCAAAATAAGGAAGTAAATTATATAAAAGACATAAATGATTCTCCATGGAAGATATGCCTACTGTTTCTATTTTCATGCTGCACGATTTGAGGCATTTCAGTATCCTTTTGTAACTATAGATAATAACTTTGATGGCTTTCTCCAGCTATCCACAACTGCCAGTCCATGATTCCCTTATGAACTATCCAATAAGAAGATTATTTTACTCAGATAAATGGTCAACACGAAGATGGATGACATGAGGTTCATTAAGGCAAAGTGATAGGAGCTCCCATGAACACAAATGCAGAAGACAAGAACCCTGCTTATTCACCAAACAAAAGAAAACCAAAACATCAAAAAGAAAAAAGAAAACCAAAAATTGCATAGGAGTAAGATGCCCCTGCATCAGACTCCTCAGGTGGAACAAATTCATGAGCTCCTACTCATGATGTCTACTACTGAATGACCCTGCTTGATGATCTCCTCCTCAGTGAGCCATGAAGCATCTTCAACCGGATGATTGCTCCATTTGATGAGATATTTAAAATATTCATGCTTACATGTCTTCTTCAGTAATCATTTGTCTAGAATGCATTCAATTTGTAGTGGAGCAGCAACTAGTTTAGATTGTTCTTCATGAGGTGCATCGGCTGCTTCAACTTTATCTACCTCTATATCCCCCTTGTATGGATACAAATCAGCCACGTTGAAGATAGGAGATATATTCAGATCAACAGACAGTGATATTTCATATGCATTGGCAGAAAACTTCCTCAAGATTTGGCATGGACCAATCTTTTTCATCTAAAGTTTGTTATAAGTTCCTGTAGGAAATATTTCCTTTCAACTATGCTCCAATACAAGGTCTCCAACTTGAAACTACAACTCTCTTTTCTTCTGATCAACATGCTTTTTATACTGCAGATTGTTGTCCTCAATGTTATGCTTCACCTTCTCCTGAATGTCATGAATGACTTGATCAAATTCTACCCCATCGGCACTCCTTTTCTCCATTCTAGCAAGATCATGAAGTTCAAACACACCTCTTGGATGCATACCATACACCACATAGAAAGGACTGAAACCTATGCTCCTATTTGGGGAATCATTATATGCAAACCCAACTTGTGCTAGCATGAGATCCCAACTTCCAGGTGAACTACCAACAAGACATCGCAACAAATTTCCAAGGCTTCTATTAACAACCTCAGTCTGTCCATTCATTTGTGGATGATAAGTAGAACTAAAACTTAGATTTGTGCCCAATTTCTTCCATAGAGTCCTCCAAAAATGACCCACAAACTTAGTATCTCTGTCAGAAATTATACTTCTTGGAATACCATGCAACCTTACAACTTCTTTAAAGAACAAATTGGAAATGTTAGTAGCATCACTAGTCTTCTTACATGGTATAAAATGCACCATTTTTTAAAATTGATCTACTACAATAAAGATTGAATCATTACCTCTTTGTGTACGAGTCAAACCAAAAATAAAATCCATATCCACTGAATCCCAAGGTCTGGTTGGAACTGGTAATGGCTGATAAAGCCCCGCATTTTGACCTCTTCCTTTAGCATGTTGGCAAATTCTGCACCTTTCCACATATCTTTTCACATCTGCCTTCATCTTGGGCCAATAATAACGAGTGCTCAGCCATAGAAAAGTTTTATCCTGTCCAAAGTGACCAGCAAGACTACCACTATGTTTTTCCTTCAACAAATTATCTTTCATGGATCCTCTAGGAATACATAACTTATTTTCCTTAAACAAAAAACCTTCTTGAATCATGTAATCAGTCCATGGCTCTCTATTCCGGCTAATAGGATCATTGCAAGCTACAAATGCTTCTCCAAAATCTACATCTTCTACATACAGCTCTTTCAAACTTTCAAATCCCACATTGTTAGTTTGTATTTCATTCAATAATAAACTCTTCCTACTTAAAGCATCAACAACTCTATTCATTTGACCACTCTTATGCTTCAAAACAAAATTAAAACTCTGAATATACTCAACCCCCTTAGCATGCCTTTGATTCAATTTATGTTGGCTGTTAATAAACTGCAAAGCATGGTTATCTGTATACACAATGAACTCCTTTGGCAATAGATAATGTCTCCATTTCTTGAGGGATTGAACTAAAGCATAAAACTCCAAATCATAAGAAGAGTACTTTCTTTTTGCCTCATTTAATTTCTCACTAAAATATGCAACCGGTTTTCCCTCTTGACTTAGGACTGCCTCAATAGCCAAACCACTAGCATCACACTCAACTTGAAACACTTTATCAAAATTAGGCAAGGCAAGTATGGGCTGTTCACTCACCTTCTTTTTGAGAAATCTGAAATTTTCATCTTCTTTAGTCCACACAAATGGTCTTTTATGTCCTTTAATAGTCTCCAAAATAAGTGCTACAACATGATTGAAATTCCTTATAAATTTTCTATAAAAACTAGAAAGACCATGAAAACTCCTTACCTCCATAATACTTCTTGGTGATGGCCAATCAAGTATGGCCCAAACCTTCTCCTTATCCATTTTCAGCCCTTCTTTTGACACCATGAAACCCAAGTAAACAATCTCAATCTGCATAAACACACACTTCTTCAAATTAATCTACAACTTTTCTTCATGTAGCCTCTTCATAACTTTCCTCAAATGCTCTATATGCTCCTCTTTAGATCTTCTAAACACCAAAATATCATCCAAATATACAACCACAAATTTGCCAATAAATGGTTTCAAAACCTCATTCATTAACCGCATAAAAGTACTAGGAGCATTAGACAACCCAAAAGGCATAACCAACCACTCATACAACCCATTACTAGTCTTAAAGGCTATTTTCCTTTCATCCCCCGGTCTAATTCTTATTTGATGATAACCACTTTTCAAATCTATCTTAGAAAAATACATTGAACCACTTAAACAATCCATTAAATCTTCAATCCTAGGTATGGGAAACCTATATCTTATTGTGATTTTATTTATTTCCCTTGAATCAGTACACATACGCCATTCCCCTCCTTTCTTTGGAACCAATACTACAGGAACAACACAAGGGCTTAAACTTTCCCTTATCAATCCCTTCTTCAAAAGGTTCTCCACTTGCTTCCTTATCTCCTCATTTTCCATAGGTGTTAACTTATATGCAGCCTTATTTGGAAGGCTAGCTCCCAAAATCAAATCCATGTGATGGCTAATGCTTCTAATAGGAGGCAATTCATTAGGCAAATCATTTGCAACAATGTCTAAATTCTCATTCAAAATGTCCTGTATTTCAATAAGCAAATCCTCTAACTTTGTAGAAGTCATTACACATCTATGCTTAGGAACCAAAGCATAACCAATTTCTTCATCTTTCAAATCACTCAAGAACTCTTTACCACTTACCAACATTACCTTACTAGACTTCTGTTGCTGCTATCCTCTTCTTTCTCCTTTATGGGCAGCAAGTTATGCTTCTCTCCATCCTTTTCAATGGCATAAGTATTCTCCTTTCCATCATGCACCGATTTCCTGCCAAATTGCCATGGTCTTCCAAGAAAAACATGGCACACATCCATAGGTATTATATCACACAAAACACAATCCTTATAACTACCAATCTGAAAATCAACATAGGCCTGCTCACTAACCAATATTTGATGGCCTTTTTGTAATCAAGTCACTTTATATGGAGTAGGGTGTTTAATCCTTTTGAGATTCAACTTTTCTACCATCTCAGTTGCAACAATATTATCAGTGCTACCACTGTCTATAATCAGCTTATAACATTTACCTTGTGACTTACACTTGGTTTTGAACAATGCTCTCCTTTGAACTGGCTCTTGACTCTCTTTTTGTGGCTTCAACAACACCCTCTTAAGCATTAGAGACTCTCCTGATTCTGCTTCATCCTTGTGATGCACTAGAGATCCCACACTCTCTTGATCAGCATGAACAACTTGATTGCTTCTTTCAAATTTTGAATGTCCTCCTTGTGATGATTTAGAGCATTCCCAACTATTGTGCCCATATTGATTGCACTTGAAACATTATTTGGGAAATCCTCTTCCTCTTCCTTGTGAGCCACCTCTTCAATAAGATCTTCCTCCTCTATTTTGATAACCACCTCTATCATTGTTGGCTATCCCACTGTAACTTCCAGCCTCTTCTCCTTGATGATGTTGATGTCCCCTACTTGTTTGTTGTCCCCTACCTCTGAAACCTCTTCCTCTCTTCTCTTGTTGACTCTGTTTCCTTTGTAGCTTCTCTTCTGCCTTCAAGGCAAGTTGGTAAGCCTCTTCTAGGCTTCTTGGGGACAAAAGACTCATTTCATCTTGCAAACTGTATTTGAGACCATTCACATATCAGGCTATCTTCTCCACATCTTCTTCAACATGCCCAGATTGGATTATCAACTTGTAAAATTCCTCAGTATAATCTTTCACAGACATATCCTTTGGCTTCAAATTCTGCAATCTCTTAAAGAGATTAGCCTGGTAGTCACTAGGCAAAAATTTAGCCTTCAACTTGGCCACCTTTAATCTGAGGAGTTAATCTTCTCCTTATTTCTTCTTCTGCTCTCAGCTTGGACAAAGTCCCACCACATAGCAGCATGACCCTTCAATCTGGTGTAGGTAAACTTCACTCTTTTTTCCTCTATTACACCCTCATATTAAAAATATTTATCCAGGTCATTGATCCAATCAATCAAATCTTCACCATTAAGGCTTCCAGCATATGTTGACACCTCTATCTTGGGTTTAGAACCCAAACTTATGACTAACTTCAACAGTCTTTCCCCAAATTCTTCTTCTTGATCTACCTGTCCTACCTCATTCTCTTCTCTCTGTTGTTCTTCTTCCTCATCACTTATATCTTCAACATTAGGAGTTCCTCTCCTCTGTGCTCTCTCTAGGGCTTCCATCCTTGCAACTAAATTTTGCAACAACTCAGGGTCACCTTGGTCTCTTCAGCCACGACCTCGGCCTCCTCCTCTGCCCACTCTTCTCAGAGGCATCTTGACCCTTTACCAATGCCCAATATAACTCAAGCTCCGATACCAATCTGGTGGCCACCTTGCCAGTAACAGACCATAAATCCACTTGTAGAAAACTGAGACAAAGAGATAAGCAGAAATATGACAGGAATATTAAATACTTCTTTCACAATATGTAATAAAATGACAGGAGGTTTCTAGTTCTTCTACACAGTCCCAAATCATCAAATAAAAGACAGGAAGAATGATGATACAATATTAAGAAATAGACTTCACTTGATATTCTCTTATTATCAAAAACATGCAATTACAGACCATACAATCGGCCTACATAGTCGGCCATACATTATGCAGAAAACAAATCAAAAGCTTCTACTATTCCTACTCTCCTGTCTTCTTTCAATCAACTCTCTTAGCACCGTCGACCTCCTTCCTTCTTCCCCTCCCTCGATTGGCTATTTACTCTTTCTTTTATGCTCAGCTGGGGTCGATTCCTATGATCCAGAATCTTCCTTGTGTAACATTTTTTTTTCTTTTTAGGCTCAATCAATTTGTCTATCTACATATAGTTCTTTTGAAACCATTGCACAAGATTAGAATGGAAGAGTCTTTACACCATTCAAATGGCTATTCATTCCTTGGTTGGTATCGCTTCATGCAGATTACTGTCACCTCTAAATGGCCAACACAAGGCAAAATAAGGAAGCAAATTATATCAAAGACATAAATGATTCTCCCCGGAAGATATGCCTGTTGTTTCTATTTTCATGCTGCATGATTTGAGGCATTTCAGTATCCTTTTGTAACTGCAGATAATAACTTGGCTTTCTCCAGCTGTCCACAACTGCCAGTCCATGATTCCCTTACGAACTATCCAATAAGCAGATTAGTTTGCTCAGAGAAATGGTCAACAGGGAGATGGGAAACATGAAGTTCATTAAGGCAAAGTGACAGGAGCTCCCACGAACACAAATGCAAAAGACAAGAACCCTGCTTATTCACCAAACAAAAGAAAACCAAAACATCAAAAAGAAAAAATAAAACCAAAAATTGCATAGGAGTAAGATGCCCCTGCATCAGTGGAGATGAATAGAAATCCCTCTGAATTGTCTTTTGAATGTCTTGATTCCTTCTGAGGTGACTCTTCATCAATGTCTGTAGTAGAAACATGCTGCTTCAACTTTAATTTATAGTCTCGGGCATAGTGTCCATACTTGTCACACCTGTAGCACCGAATATGAGAGAGATCCTTCTTTTTCCATTCTGGAACAAAATCTAATTTTCTGTCTCTATTCCTCTTGAAGGTGCCTCTTTTTCTTTCTCTTCCTTTGCCTCTTTCTCTAGTAGCATGTGTAGCAAGAACTTGATTTTCTTCATTATGGGAGTTTCGCCCATTTCCTCTTGCTACAAATTTGGTTTCTTCTTGAATTCAGTCAGCCTGAAGATGATCAAACTTGGGCAACTTGGATCTCCCACTGATGCTCTAAATAAAAGGCTCCCAAGATTGGGGAAGTCCATTTAGAGCCAACATAACAAGATATCTGTTTGCAATTATATCTCCTATAGTGCTTAGCTGATCTCTCAATTGAGAGATCTTCATAACGAATGAAATGACTAAATCTCCTTTAGCCATTTTTACATGATGGAGCTGTTGTCTCAGAGCAAGGGCTCTGTTGGTATTGTTGATCTCATACAGTCCTTTTAGAGCATCAAACATTTCTTTAGCTATCTTCATCTTGGAGATGATCAGTACTAGGTGATCCTTTACAGAGTCTATCATGATCTTTCTAGCCTTCGTGCCATTTTTCTTCCACTGGATTTTCTCTGTGTCATCTGATGGCTCACGCATGACATTTTCTACGAATTCTAGAATATCATTCTCATCTAAGGCAATGAGTACCCTAAATTTCTAAGAGTTGAAGTTTGAAGCTCCATCAAGCCTATCTTCTACTTTGACACTGGTCACCATCTTCTTTTTCTAAGAAACTGTCCTAAACAAGGAATTGTCTTTCACACACTGCTTAGCCAAATTTGATCAGATCTTCCTAAACCTACGAGCTAATACCATGTTAATTTCCAGATCAGATATGCATAATAAGAAAAAAATTACAACACATAACATAAGACACTGCAATTTATCCTGGGAAAACCCTTCTACTCAAGGGAAAAACCCAACAACAAATTAATCACTTTACAATAGTACAGAAGAAGCACTCCAGAATTAGGCCTAGAAAGGCAAAATATAACAAAATAGTCCAGCACTGTAGATAGTGCGAAATTCTTAGCAACAAAGAATAATCAAATCTTCTTAAATGTGAATCTCCTTGAATGCGAACTTGCTTCTGCAGATCAGGAAATCAAATTATCTTGAATTGAATATGAATGAATGAGGAAACTCTTTCTCCAATATATACATGTCTAGGCGTTGCTCGCCTCTTGAGCCAACCTAGGAAATTCAATATTTTGTTTATAATAATTAGGCCGACTAGCCTTATGAATTGATTCTTTTGGGAAATACCTCCCACAGCTACTCAAAAACACTAACATCTTCATATTCCTCCAATATATACATATTGATTTTTCTCTATAACTTTTGACCCACCTATCCAGATTTGAAAAAAAAATAGGATTGTTCTACACTTCATCCTCTACACATTCAAAAAAATTACATTTTCAATTAGTTTTGTGCAAGTTAGGTGATGTGCACGCTAGGTGATCCAATTTTTAGGATGCATCCACTTTGAAAAATCATAAAAAATATATATTCAATAAAAATATGAAAAAATACACAACTTGTAGTCCTTACTCTTTACTATATTTCTACTAAACAATTTTTTTTAAATAATTTGTGCAACAAAAAAATGCACACCAGACACTATGTTATGTGATAAAAACATGAACACTTTTGTGTGCATTCAACATTTCACCCTCTTAACCTTAACCATTTTAAAAATATTTAGTAGTTGAGAAACTATATTTAGAGTACTAAAATTCTTGTTCTTACCATGTCTTCAAATTTTGAGTGTAAACATCTTGAATTACTCACCCAAGTTTAGGTTAAGCTAATTTCAAGAAATAAGTGGCCACTTTTGACCCCCTTTTTGTATGCCATTTTCATGCACTTACCCTTGAATCATCTTGAAACAGATTGTAACTATAGAATGAGATATGTTGATATTTAATGCATTCAAATTCAATAATAATGATAGATCATAAATGGAAATAGAAATCAATCATAAAGAAGATGCAAACCATAACATGAAGGTTTACATGGATAAACCCTTTAAGGAAAAATATCTACACCTAAAGAGACCCAAGATTGTATTAATGATGAAAACAAGTTACAATAAATTAGCTTATCCTGACTCTAAATTATGGTAGCATAATGATGCTTAAATAACCTACAAAACTTGCTCATAATCACTAACATCTTCATATTCCTCCAATTCATACGTATTGATTTTTCTCTATAACTTTTGACCCACCTATCCAGATTTGAAAAAAAATTATATAGGATTGTTCTACACTTCATCCTCTACACATTCAAAAAAATTACATCTTCAATTAGTTTTGTGCAAGTTATGTGACGCGCATGCTAGGTGATCCAATTTGTAGGATGCATCCACTTTGAAAAATCATAAAAAATATATATTCAATAAAAATATGAAAAAATACACAACTTGTAGTCCTTACTCTTTACTATATTTCTACTAAACAATTTTTTTTAAATAATTTGTGCAACAAAAAATGCACACCAAACACTATGTTATGTGATAAAAACATGAACACTTTTGTGTGCGTTCAACATTTCACCCTCTTAACCTTAACCATCTTAAAAATATTTAGTAGTTGAGAAACTATATTTAGAGTACTAAAATTCTTGTTCATACCATGTCTTCAAATTTTGAGTGCAAACATCTCGAGTTACTCGCCCAAGTTTAGGTTAAGTTAATTTTAAGAAAAAAGTGGCCACTTTTGACCCCCTTTTTGTATGCCATTTTCACACACTTACCCTTGAATCATCTTGAAACAAAGTGTAACTATAGAATGAGATATGTTGATATTTAATGCATTCAAATTCAATAATAATGATAGATCATAAATGGAAATAGAAATCAACCATAAAGAAGATGCAAACCATAACATGAAGGTTTACATGGATAAACCCTTTAAGCAAAAATATCCACACCTAAAGAGACCCAAGATTGTATTAATGATAAAAACAAGTTACAATAAATTAGCTTATCTTGGCTCTAAGTTATGGTAGCATAATGATGCTTAAATAACCTACAAAACTTGCTCATAATACTAACATTTCAAGGCACCAACATATAGGAGAGATGAATAGAAGATACCATTAGTAATCCAAAGCAAGTGGCAAAAATTGCTCATCCAAATCCTCATGTGGAATCTTAGATATCAGCAAAATTGGTCAACATACCTTGAATAGTAAGTAACTCCTTTTACACACTTTACACCATCATAAGTGACATAGATTTTGTCATAATAGTCAAATTGACCAAGATCCCAATCCTAGGTGCTCATGGTAAGATTGACTAAATCTATCAGAAAATTCAATAATAGAAGATCCTCTTACATCTTACACATCTTGATCTTTACCTGATTTCTAATATCTCTCCAAAAGTAACTCCCAACTTAAATGCCATTACAATTACATGTGAGAGAATAAATAATAATTTTTTTTTTCCTACCACATATGTTTATTATACTTTTACTTCAAATATGATTGTATAATATGTTTGATATGTGCATTAAGTGTACAAGAAAGAGAATAAAACCAATAGGAGGTAATTAAGAAAGTAAATGTAATATAAGGTGGTACTTAGCACTATGACCAAGGAATGAGTGCCAATGAAGTTGATTTTTATATCAAACTTGAATGTGCATAAAAAATGGGATCTCTTTATTAGTGAAGTGCCTTGGAAACTATACTAGATTTACAAATCCAGGACGAGCTCACAGTTGTGGATTAGTCATTAGTTTGGATTTGTCCCTACACATAATATGATTATGCTAGATGCAACTCACCTAATAGATCTTTGTCTACTCTATTGCTATTTCTAATCTAAGGGGTGGTGATTTTTAAAAATACCTTGGAAGGGTTTTCATTTTGTTGCAAGGAGACAAGTTCTTAGGTTAACCCCCAAAAATGTGTACAAAGATTTGAAGATAGTTGGCAATGGCCATAGAATGATTTATATAGTTTCTTTACTTCTTTTAAAGCACCAAATCCAAACACGTAGCTATTAATTGCTCATTTAATGCTCTAGAACGAGAGGATTTGAAATGACTGCTTGATGTGTCAAATTAATGCAATAAAATGTCTTTAAATAATAGCACATAGCATTAAATTACACCAAACATATGTTTAGTCAGCTCAAGGCAAGAAGGTTAATGGGGCTAGTCATCTATATTAGAATTTTAGATTTTGGAAAGAAAGGGAAAAGTTTGTGACTACATAAATGTCCCATTGTGGGCAAATGATAAGATTCAAGAGGAAAATAACTACATGGAGGTGGATGTAAAAATAAGCATGATAAGTGGGTAGGTAAGGTGAATGTATAGAAGTGTTTATGTCAAGGGAGATAGGGTAGGCATTAAGTATAGGGATATGTGTGTATAGAGATGGATAACAAGTTAGGGGAATGAGTGCAACTTCACACAAGATTGCTCCATTTATTGATGTGTACACGTATGAAAATATTTCCTCAAAATAGACACAAACTAAATGATAAATGATACCCATATACAGATTTCACCATTATAACATAATACCAAATAATAATGAGACAAAATATAATCAAATTTTATAAATGAAAAAGAAAAATAAACGACTATCGATATTAGAATCTTTTAAAATCTCTTTTAAACTATAGAAGTAATATATCCCTTCACTATCCAACTTAATTGTTACGCACGTTTATAGTGAAAAACTAGGTTGACCATATATTCGTTTATAAAGATAATAACAACTATGTACTATTTGATTAGAAACATTCAGGAATAGCGTCCATCACTTAGAGATTTCATTCCAATACACAGTAGATTTCATTTAATAATGATGTTAAAGTAAACATTGCTTGTTATATCATTTACCACACCTCACTATAAATATATTGGTGGATAGATTGTATAACCAGTCTTCTAACAAATTAGAATCGCCATTGCAAATAAGAACTATCTAATATGTCAGACTTGTGTGAAAGCATGAAGGGGAGGATACAGTGAATCTAAAATACAGATTTATTGCCAACCATTATCTAATATGTCAGGCTTGTGTGAAAGCAGGAAGTGAAAGGATACAGTGAATCTAAAATACAAATTTAGTGCCAACTATCTTTAGAGGGACGTTGATCCATTGTGATTACTCTCTGAAATGCTTGTTTTGAATCCAACGCTCTGTAGGGGCATTGCTGTCCTCTAGGAAGAGATCATGACCTTGATAGTCATCAGGACAAGTAAAATGTGGAAGTGTATCAAACATGTTATAATCTGCCGACAGTGAAGGCATGTTGACGTGGGGATTCAGCATGAGCATCCTTATTCTCTCATCCTCCGCCACATTGGTATTGTTTTCACCATTGAAGATGGTAGTCATTTCTTTCTGTTGGTTGAGGCACTCATATGCAGAAGAACCCTTTATCTCACACGTGTAATGGAGAGGAGTATATGTTCAGCTCATTTTGAGTGCCGCCATTACCATTCTGGAGCAAATGTTGCGGTGCTCCAGAATAGTGTCGCGATTGTATAGAGGGAGAAGCTCCTGCATGTTGGTTGGGTGAAGAAGCAGAGAGATGAGAGAGTGGTGTGTGAGTGATGGGGTCGATTCCCATTTGCAGCAAATTCCTTTTCAGGTGAGTATTCCAGTGGTTCTTGATCTCGTTGTCTGTCCGTCCTTCCAGATGGGCAGCGATTGTAGACCACCTGAATATATCAGTCTAACGATGAATCACAAAATATGATAAAAAATGTTGATGTAAAGAATGGTTATTACAATTTACAACTGTTAAATACTACGTAACTTATAAAGCAGCCATGCATATACAATTGAAATGACTGTGAATTACTTGTTTCCAAGTTTGGCATGGAGCTCTATTATGGTTTGATCCTCTTCCCATGAAAAATTTCCTCGTTTAATATCGGGCCTCAGGTAGTTGGTCCAGCGTAGCCTGCAGCTTTTCCCACATCTCTGTAAGCCTGCACACACCCAAGTATAATGTGTCATTACTATTCCATAAAATTCGTTCCCCGCTTAAACAAAACAAGAAAAAACTTACATGCATGGGTGCGACATTTACTCTCAGAAGAAAAATTAAATTAAGCATGTCAGCAAAGTAGTTTGGGAGGAAAAGAGCAAACTAGTTTGGGAGGAAAAGGAAAACTAAAACTGTTCTACCACGATGGATCATTGGATGTGATTTAAAATGTCTATGTATAAGTGTTAGAAAAATATGCAATACAGAATTGAAATAAACAGTTAAATAGTAATGAAACGCACAAAATAGACAACACAGATTTATGTGGAAAACCTGATTATGTAAGGAAAAAACCATGAGCAAAGATCTCTCAATAATATTGTTTTCAGAAGATATTCACTGTTACAGAATTTTAACCATGCATTCGCTACTAACTTAAATAACCACGAAAAATACATGCAAATAATCAAATCCTTTCGGAAGAAGGATTTTCATGCATAGAAGCATGAGTGGCACTTCCACATGCACTACCATGATACTTGGTGCTGAAATAACAAAAACTGACTTCACATACCAACAAAAAAATGCACACAGTTGAACCTAAAATCCATTCTATATTTAAACTAATGGACTGTGGAAAACTAATTTCTACCACTGTTCTTATGAGTTCATCTTAATTTTTCAATTTTTCTTACAGAATAAAATTATAGATTCATGAAATTAAATGAAAGACAAAATGATTATAAAGTTAAAATAAAAAACACTCTATATCTAAAAGAATGGACTTTGGAAAATTCATGCTTACTACTGTTCTAATGAGTTCATATTTAAATTTTCAATTTTACTTTCAAAATAAAATTATATATTTATGAAATCAAATGAAAGACAAAATGACCATAACTCAATTCGCAATGGCCAGCACAGTTCAACCCTGCAACCTCAATATTTTGAGGCCAACATCTTCACAACTCTGCTATTCACGCGCATGTATATGTAACTGACTTCAGGTCGAAATAAAATTTGACCATAGTCAATTTTACAATGTACCAGCAAGATTTGTCATTCACAACTGTGCCACACTAAATTAGATGGAACACTGGTAGATAGGACTCATCTAAACAAGTATAGAAAGACCAAAAAAAAAAACCATATTTTAGACTTCCTATAATGAAGTACACTTTTGAAATACAATTAAACAACTTTGTTCTAATCTTAATTGAAATGTAGAATACCTGCTTGCATGGGAAGCTGAGGCCAACTGGAATGGCCATGCTTGCGAATGTAATCAACAAGCTTTTGATCCTCCTCTGCCGACCAAGGGCCTTTCTTGAGCTGCTGCTCCTGCCTCTCCATCATTCCCACTTGTAAAATAGAAGCACAATTATGTAATCTCCAATTGAATGCCATTGAATTTATAGAGGGAGAAGAATGAGGTGAGGATGACGATGGAGTTTAATGTTGTCGGCGAGCAGTTATCAACTTTGTTGGGTTGTATGGAGAGTGACTGGAAATAGAAAACGGAAAGCAGTAACCGAACAATTGCTCTCCAGGCCATTTTCTATTTTAAGTGTTTTCCTGGGAAATGGAAGAATAATTTTTCTCACTTCATCTAGTTTCTATTCCCATTTTTCTATTTTTTCTTTCTCTTCCACTAGGTTGTGTCACACTTTGTTTGCTAAGATAGTCATTTCCCTTAGCCTAGATCCTATAATTTTTTTGAGTTAACTCTTTTATTATTATAGTTATTTATACTTTCCTCTAACTTTTTCTTCAATTCTTTTAGTTCCACTAGTATTTATTCATTCACATTAATCATATATGTAGACACATATGCTTTTATCCTTTTCTCTAAGTTACTAGTCTTGTTATATGCCACTTTTCTCCTTGCTTTCGAATTTTCTAGGTCTACCTATAAATTTTTTATTTGATTATTCAACCTCTTCCTTTCTCTCTCTACCTTTAGCAATGATGTGGATGCCACATCATTATTCATTTTTTATACATTTATTTTCTCACTTTTCATTCCACTAGAATCTAATGAAAGGGTGCTTATTTCATAGCCAGTGTGATGCATTTGATCCTTTGGTTTGTTAATTTTAGGCACAACATGTATGTACTCCATGGTGTCTATATCTAGGTCATATGTACTTAATACCTTAGTTATTGAAGGTTTTGAAGTTACAATAGCCTCTAGCATTTGTTTCTTTTCTTTTTTATCTATTTATGAATTTTGGACAAAGTCGGCTTCATAATCAAAGCCTATGGTTGCTAGTGCAATACAATGCTTGAATTAAAAATAAGTACTTGGAGGTTGGGGGCCTTTGTTTGATATTGGGTAGAATCTATTCTTGTCCCAATCACACTATTAGGAAGGGTGCCTAGTACAATTAATTCCCTTGAGGTGGAAATATCATGCACAAAATCACTTGCATCTACAATTGTCATAGTATTTTGCCTCTTCTCATAGCCTTGTTGATTTGTAGTACATATGTGTATTGATCTCTTTTTAATATTTTGTTAATATGGAGCTGGCTAACTTCCACTAGTACTACCTGTACCATTTCCACCAATAGCACTAGATTTCTACCACCCCCTATACCACTTGAATTTTTAACTTGTAACTTACATTGAGGATCTAAAGACCCTTCTAGTTGTGATTTATCTAATATTTAGGATTTGAAGGTGGAATAAACTGAATTGTACTACCACTACTTGTATTCTGAGGGCCCTTCTCAATGTGCTTATAAGTTGAAACTACAATGCCTCGCACATCTAAAGGTTTTCTAGTTTCTACCACTTGTGCCCACCAAATGCCTTGTCATGTTGAACACAAACCACCACCTCTATAACCCATTTTTATGGGTATAGATGCCCCTTTAGTATATGTTTGTTTTGTGGTTTCAGTCACAACAAATTTGTATTAGTAATCTCAAATAGCATTCTATGGGTCTAATTATTTGTCCTAACCCTCATCATTAGATTCAAAATTTATTATCCCATTACAATTCTCTATATTACACAATTTACTAAACTCTTCATCTTCTAGCATATACTCCTTGATTCTTCAGTAGTTTTTCAATCACCTAGATCCTTCCTCATAAACTAAAATGTAGGTATTTTTACCATGATCAATTAACTTATACATAAAATTTTTTTAGATCATATGACATGCTTGAATAAGAAGACTTATGAGTTGATATGAATGGATAGGTAGTGGTGGAACTAAAAGAACTGAAGAAAAAGTTAGAGGAATGTATAAATAACTATAAATGAAAGAGACAACTCAAAAAAAATATAAGAGAGGTTGAGGGAAATGAATATCTTAGCAAAGAAAGTGTGACAGAACTTGGTGGAAGAGAAAGAAAAAGTAGAAAAATGGGAATAGAAACTAGAGGAAGTGAGAAAAATTATGAACGATTATAACAATGCTGGTGACAATAGAAAGGAACTAATGTCTTCAAAATGCAAACTATCTAAATTTTATAAAAAAACAATGATTCATATAAAACATAATTTTTTGGGAGAAATAATCTATAAAATTAATTATTTGAATAAAATGTTTAAATTCATCAGTGGCTATAGGAACAGTTTGACAAGCTTAATAAATATGTTATTGAAAGCAAAAAGTGATGATTTCAATAGAGGCCCTACAACAAAGAAAACATTAGAAATAAACTATAAAATTGATCAATTATAATGAATTGGCATCCAAAGGAATTCACAATAGGAGTGATGCCTCAATAAAGACACCATCTATCATTTGGAAGTGTATGAAGATAGGTGAAGCACATGAATTGTTGAGAGCAAGTGCATGGACATGGTATAAAATTTAGTGGCCAAACTTGATTTTTTGGCAAAACACGCTCGTGTTATATAAAATACGCTCATGTTATATAAAACACATATGAGGCATAATGCGTACACATTATTTACAAATTCAATGCAAACAAAACATGAGCGCATTTTGTTTGCATTGACTTTTTTTGCAAAAATCAATGCAAACAAAACATACATGTGTTTTGTTTGCATTGAATTTGCAAAGTATAACACGTGTGTGTTATATATAACGCACACACATTTTGCTTGCATTGAATTTGCAAAGTATAATGCATGCGCATTATATAATGCACACACATTATAACGCGAACATATTTTTAATGACTTAAATTTAAATTTTTATCATCCCGCCCATTTAGGCTTGGATTTCCAAGCCTAAGGGTTGGAGATCCCCTTTTGCTCCTAAATTCATGTTTTCAACATAAAACAACATGAATTTGAACTTCAACATCATTAGGTTTACACGTTTTGCATCAAAATTTTATGAAATTACCACCAAAATGAAGAGCTTCTTCTTATCTTTCTAGCCATATAATTTTTTAATTATTTTTAATAAGTTAAGGTATTTAATTTTATTTTCTTTGGAGAGTGTCTTCATATTCCTCCAATACATACGTATTGATTTTCTCTATAACTTTTGACCCACCTATCCAAATTTGAAAAAAAATTATATAGGATTGTTCTACACTTCATCCTCTACACATTCAAAAAAATTACATTTTCAATTAGTTTTGTGCAAGTTATGTGATGCGGACGCTGGGTGATCCAATTTTTAGGATGCATCCACTTTGAAAAAACATAAAAAATATATATTCAATAAAAATATGAAAAAATACACAACTTGTAG
Organism: Cunninghamia lanceolata; assembly: GCA_027924645.1. NCBI lineage: Eukaryota > Viridiplantae > Streptophyta > Pinopsida > Cupressales > Cupressaceae > Cunninghamia > Cunninghamia lanceolata. Next base: position 10,542,597 of record BSBN01000209.1, read on the forward strand.
TCCTTACTCTTGACTATATGTCTACTAAAAAATTTTTTTAAAATAATTTGTGCAACAAAAAAATGCACACTAGACACTATGTTATGTGATAAAAACAGGAACACTTTTGTGTGCATTCAACATTTCACCCTCTTAACCTTAACCGTTTTTAAAATATTTAGTAGTTGAGAAACTATATTCAGAGTACTAAAATTCTTGTTCTTACCATGTCTTCAAATTTTGAGTGTAAACATCTCGAATTACTCACCCAAGTTTAGGTTTAGCTGATTTCAAGAAAAAGTGGCCACTTTTGACCCCCTTTTTGTATGCCATTTCCATGCACTTACCCTTGAATCATCTTGAAACATAGTGTAACTATAAAATGAGATATGTTGATATTTAATGCATTCAAATTCAATAATAATGATAAATCATAAATGGAAATAGAAATCAACCATAAAGAAGATGCAAACCATAACATGAAGGTTTACATAGATAAACCCTTTAAGGAAAAATATCCACACCTAAAGAGACCCAAGATTGTATTAATGATAAAAACAAGTTACAATACATTAGCTTATCCAGGCTCTAAATTATGGTAGCATAATGATGCTTAAATAACCTACAAAACTTGCTCATATTACTAATATTTCAAGGCACCAACATATAGGAGAGATGAATACAAGATACCATTAGTAATTCAAAACAGGTGGCTAAAATTGCTCACCTAAATCTAGTCATCTAAATCCTCATGTGCAATCTTAGATATCAACAAAATTGGTCAACATACCCTGAATAGTAACTCCTTTTACACACTTTACACCATCATAAGTGTCATAGATTTTGTCATAATAGTCAAACTGACCAAGATCCCAATCCTAGGTGCTCATGGTAAGATTGACTAAATCTATCAAAAAATTCAATAATAGAAGATCCTCTTACATCTTACACATCTTGATCTTTACCTGATTTCTAATATCTCCCCAAAAGTAACTCCCAACTTAAATGCCATTACAATTACATGTGAGAGAATAAATAATAATAAATAATTTTCCTACCACATATGTTTATTATACTTTTACTTCAACTATGATTGTATAATATGTTTGATATGTGTATTAAGTGTACAAGAAAGAGAATAAAACCAATAGGAGGTAATTAAGAAAGTAAATGTAATAGAAGGTGGTACTTAGCACTATGACCAAGGAATGAGTGCCAATGAAGTTGATTTTTATATCAAACTTGAATGTGCTCTAAAAATGGGATCTCTTTATTAGTGAAGTGCCTTGGAAACTATACTAGATTTACAAATCCAGGACGAGTTCACAGTTGTGGATTAGTCATTTGAGTTTGGATTTGTCCCTACACATAATATGATTATGCTAGATGCAACTCACCTAATAGATCTTTGTCTACTCTATTGCTATTTCTAATCTAAGGGGTGGTGATTTTTAAAAATACCTTGGAAGGGTTTTCATTTTGTTGCAAGGAGACAAGTTCTTAGGTTAACCCCCAAAAATGTGTACAAAGATTTAAAGATAGTTGGCAAGGGCCATAGAATGATTTATGTAGTTTCTTTACTTCTTATAAAGCACCAAATCCAAACATGTTGCTATTAATTGCTCATTTAATGCTCTAGAACGAGAGGATTTCAAACGACTGCTTGATGTGTCAAATTAATGCAATAAAATGTCTTTAAATAATAGCACATAGCATTAAATTACACCAAACATATGTTTAGTCAGCTCAAGGCAAGAAGGTTAATGGGGCTAGTCATCTATATTAGAATTTTAGATTTTGGAAAGGAAGGGAAAAGTTTGTGACTACATAAATGTCCCATTGTGGGCAAATGATAAGATTCAAGAGGAAAATAACTACTTGGGGTGGATGTAAAAATAAGCACGATAAGTGGGTAGGTAAGGTGAATGTATAGAAGTGTATGTGTCGGGGGAGATAGGGTAGACACTAAGTATAGGGATATGTGTGTATAGAGATGGATAACAAGCTAGGGGAATGAGTGCAACTTCACACAAGATTGCTCCATTTATCGATGTGTACACGTATGAAGATATTTCCTCAAAATAGACACAAAACTAAATGATAAATGATACCCATATGCAGATTTCACCATTATAACATGATACCAAATAATAACGAGACAAAATATAATAAATTTTATAAATGAAAAAGAAAAATAAACAACTATCGATATTAGAATCTTTTAAAATCTCTGTTAAACTATAGAAGTAATATATCCCTTCACCATCCAACTTAATTGTTACGCACGTTTATAGTGAAAAACTAGGTTGACCATATATTAGTTTATAAAGATAATAACAACTATGTACTATTTGATTAGAAACATCCAGGAATAGCTCCCATCACTTAGAGATTTCATTCCAACACACATTAGATTTTGTAAAAACAGTCCCAAGATAATAAAATGGAACAACAGCAGCAAAACAGAGAAAACACAGGGCAAACAGAGTTGAATAAACTCAGAAATATATATTCATCTAACTTGCATTACATCCAAAAATGCTTATACAGCAGCTCTCTCTAAACACATATATATAGCTACAGAAGCTTTGAGGCCTGGAAGCTTCTGGCATTCTAGATGATTCTAAAATCCTAGAATGTTCTTTTCTAGAACAGCTGGAAGTTTTCCTTAGAAAGTTCTTTTCTAGAACAACTGGAAGCTTCTTCCTAGAATGTTCTTTGGAAGACTTCTAGAAACATTCTAGACAATCTTAATAATTCCTAACATCCCCCCTTAAGATTGGCTAGAATAATTCAAACATAATACAAAAGGAGAGGGGAAATACAAAGGAGAGGGGAACATTATACTACTATCCCCCCTTAATGTTCACCTCTAACATACCAAGCATGCCTCTTAATTTTAAGAATTTGGCTTCAGTCATACTCTTAGTGAATATATCAGCTACTTGTTCTTCACTTGGAAAAAATTGAAGATTGATAATAGATCCTTGAACAAGATCCCGAATGTAGTGAACATCTATCTCAATGTGCTTTGTTTTAGCATGAAAGACTGGATTGTTGGCAACCTGTATGGTACTTTGATTGTCACAATACAGAGTGTTGGTTGAACTTTGTTGAAAACCAATCTCAAATAGAAGATTCCAAATCCAAACTGCTTCCTTACCTGCTTCTTTGGCTGCTCTATATTCTGCTTCACATGAAGATAATGATGCAGTTGTTTGTTTCTTGCTACTCCATGTAATAGGGCCTGATCCAAGATTGAAAACATAACCACCAGTAGATTTTCGATCATCTATATCACCACCCCAATCTGAATCAGTAAATCCAACCAAATAAATTGAAGACTTATAGCCATAGTAGATTCCAAAGTGTATGGTTCCATGGATGTATCGTAAAATTCTCTTAGCAGCCAGCCAATGACTTTGTTTAGGTGCCTGCATAAATCTAGATACAAGATTGACTGCAAAACAAATATCTGGTCTAGTATGAGTTAGATAAACCAAGCTACCAACAAGTTGTCTATATAAAGTGGCATCTACACTCTTGGAAGTACATTCTTTAGTAAGCTTGACTCCGGATTGAAACGGGGTAGATGCTGGCTTGCATTCAAGCATGTTAAACTTTTCTAAAAGGTCCAAAGCATATTTTGATTGTGAGATGAACAATCCATCATGTAATCGACAAACTTGTAAGCCAAGAAAATAGTTTAGTTCACCCAAATCACTCATATGAAATGTCCTCTTAAGATCTAATTTTAAATCATTGATTAACCCAATATTCGGTCCAGCAATGAGTAAATCATCTACATAAAGTGCAACAAGAAGAATATCATCTTGAACTTTCTTCACATAAAGATTGGGATCTGACTTACATCTCTTAAATCCATGAAGCTGAAAATACCTGTCAATCTTCTCATTCCATGCTCGTGGCGCTTGTTTAAGACCATAAAGTGACTTCTTTAATCTGCAAACAAGATTAGGATGTTGCTGATCCACAAAACCTGGTGGTTGATCCATATATATTTCTTCATATAAATCTCCATTTAAGAATGCATTTTTGACATCCATTTGATGAATATGCCACCCAAGACTTGCAGCCAAAGAAAGAATAATTCTAACTGTGTTCATTTTAATGACAGGAGCAAATGTTTCTTCATAATCAACACCCTCTTTTTGATTGAACCCCTTAGCAACCAATCTAGCTTTGAATTTTTCTATAGCACCATCTGATTTAAATTTAGTTTTGTAAACCCATTTGCAACCAATAACATTCTTACCTTTGGGCCGGGGCACAAGTTCCCAAGTTTTATTCTCTAACAATGCATCATATTCCTCTGTCATGGCTTGCTCCCATTCCTTCTTTCCTCTAGCTTGCTCATATGAGATTGGGTCATTTACTTGTAATACTTTGGCCATGAGAGCACTACCATTCCTTCCTTGGATCTTTGAGCCTTGTCTATATATTTCTTCAACACGCCTTGTCTTTTGTCTAGCTGAAATGACATCTTCTTCATCATCACTACCTACAGAAAATGGCTGAGTACAAGCATTAGTAGTTTCATTTTCAATAGTATTATCATCATCAGTAATGCTCACCTCATCCTCATCAATATTGGCTTCATTTCTTTCTAAAATATTGGAAAAATTAGAAACATTTGCTATTGTAGAGTGAGAGGAAATCGCTGTAAGTTGTGAAAGCTCATCAAATTTTACATCTCTACTAACAAAGACCTTTCTTGTTGTCAAATCATATAACCTGTAAGCCTTTGATTCTTCACTATAACCCACAAACAAACACTTATGACTCTTTGGTTCTAACTTTTTCCTCTTTTCATCAGGAACATGTGTCCAAGCAATGCATCCAAATACTTTAAAATACCCAATGTGGGGCTTTCTACCACTCCAAGCTTCTTCAGGGGTAATATTTGGGAGGGCTTTAGTTGGAATTCTATTCACAATATATGCAGCACAAGAAACAGCCAAACCCCAAAATTGATTATGCAAACTTTTAAAATGCAACATACAATGAGCCATTTCTAAAAGAGTTCTATTCATTCGTTCAGCCACCCCATTTTGTTGAGGAGTATAAGGAACCGTTCTTTGCACCTTGATACCACAATTTTCACAAAATGACTCAAATGCATAGTTGCAATATTCACCCCCATTATCCGTCCTTAAACACTTAATTCTTTTTCCACTTTGATTTTCAACTAATGCCTTAAACTTTTGAAAAACTTCAAATACTTCATTTTTCCTTTCAAGAAAATAAACCCATACTCTCCTACTGTAATCATCAATAAAAGTTAGAAGGTACCTGGCACCTAAAAGTGAAGGATATCCTGGTTCACATAGATCACTATGAATGAGCTGCAATGGATGATTAGCTCTCCATGCTTTCCCTGAATCAAAAGGATCTCGATGATGTTTTCCTAACACACATCCTTCACACACACCTTCAGATGCTGAAATTTTTGTCAATCCACTAACCATATCCTTTCTAATCATATCTTGTAATTTTCTATAATTTATATGTCCAAGTCTAGCATGCCAAAGTTTTGACATATAATCAGCCTGAGCAATAAAAGCATGAGAGATTGTATATTCAGCATCAACAAACCCGACAAATTTAAATAAACTCTCTTTATGATCAACTCTACCAATAGCAATTATATTGCTTGGGTCTTTTCTATATCTAACAATAACTTGATTAGCGGTGACAACAAACTCATATCCAGCTTGAACAATTTTATATACTAAAATAAGATTCACCCCTAATCCTTCAACCAACAGAACATTTTTCAAAGACCCATTTGTTACATTAACAGTCCCTGTTCCTAAAACTGGAAGTCTCATTTTATTGCCAATAGTAATTTCCTGATCTGAATTCTTCCCTTCATAAAAATTAATAAACAAAGATCTATCCCCAGTCATGTGATATGATGCCCCTGAATCTAAAATCCATTCTTTATTAGAATCTGAAGCAAAGTATCCCCCCTTAACACTACTTTCAGGTCTAGGAATTACCTCCTTATTTGATTTCTCTGGTCTTTTTAGAGAGATGGCTACGAAGCTATGCCTATCCTTCTTGCCATCCTTGAACCTTTCTTGCTTGGGCTTGTATTGCTGCCTTTCGTTATCCCTCTTCTTCAAACAAAATTTCTCCATATGATTTTCACCTCCACAATACCTGCAAATAATCAATTTCCTTCCAACTTGCTTTTCTGCAGAGTCATTTCTAGAGAAATGGTTAGAACCGTCATTTTAAAATTTATAATTTCCTTTCCAATTCTTCTTTCCATCATATTTAGAAAATTTACTCTTGGCTGCATATGCATGATTCTTCTTAATATGCCCTTCTTTAATAAGCTGAACCTCTTCATCTAAAACAGACTTACAAAATTGATCAAAAGTTTGCTGGGGGGCATTGGGAGTTAGTTGGAGAACCCTTTTCCTTGATTCCTTAAATACCTTGTATGGCTGGGGAAGCTTACTTTCAACCATTGCAATCAACTGAAAATCTTTTTTTGCATATTCAGCACCTATTTTCTTCAGCTGAGCATTTAAAAATGTAACTTCATTAAAGTAATCAGACATTTTTTCAAAATCAGAAGGATCTAAATTCACCAATCTTTCTTCTATGCTAAACATGCTAGCAATATCTGCATCTTTATAATCTTTTTCTAAACTCTCCCATAGCTCTATTGGATTATCAGTATCAACAAATCTTCTATTGAGATTGGGGCTTAAAGCTTTACCAATAATTCCTCTAGCTTGTTCCAGCTTGCATTTCCATAGCTCCTTTTCTTTTTCACTTTGGGGTTCTCCAATTTCCTTGTTCACTATCCTCCATAGAGCCTTTTCTCTCAAAGCATTCTTGACTGCAATCTTCCAATCTGCAAAACCACTTCCATCAAATATTGGCAACACTTCATTAGTAGATCCCATGTTAGCCAAAAATAAAGAGCCCTGCAAACAAATCACTTCCAACAATATATATGCCCTGCAAACAAATCACTTCAGCATTATACTTCCAACTGATCCTCTAACTGAATCTTTAGCTGAACCTGGAAAAAAAATCTAGCTGAACCAGGCTCTGATACCATGTAAAAACAGTCCCAAGATAATAAAATGGAACAACAGCAGCAAAACAGAGAAGACACAGGGCAAATAGAATTGAATAAACTCAGAAATATATATTCATCTAACTTGCATTACATCCAAAAATGCTTATACAGCAGCTCTCTCTAAACACATATATATAGCTACAGAAGCTTTGAGGCCTGGAAGCTTCTGGCATTCTAGATGATTCTAAAATCCTAGAATGTTCTTTTCTAGAACAGCTGGAAGTTTTCCTTAGAAAGTTCTTTTCTAGAACAACTGGAAGCTTCTTCCTAGAATGTTCTTTGGAAGACTTCTAGAAACATTCTAGACAATCTTAATAATTCCTAACAGATTTCATTTAATAATGATGTTAAAAGTAAACATTGCTTGTTATATCATTTACCACACCTCACTATAAATATATTGGTGGATAGATTGTATAACCAGTCTTCAACAAATTAGAATCGCCATTGCAAATAAGAATTATCTAATATGTCAGACTTGTGTGAAAGCATGAAGGGGAGGATACAGTGAATCTAAAATACAGATTTATTGCCAACCATTATCTAATATGTCAGGCTTGTGTGAAAGCAGGAAGTGAAAGGATACAGTGAATCCAAAATACAAATTTAGTGCCAACTATCTTTAGAAGGACGTTGATCCATTGTGATTACTCTCTGAAATCCTTGTTTTGAATCCAACGCTCTGTAGGGGCATTGCTGTCCTCTAAGAAGAGATCATGACCTTGATAGTCATCAGGACAAGTAAAAGGTGGAAGTGTATCAAACATGTTATAATCTGCCGACAGTGAAGGCATGTTGACGTGGGGATTAAGCATGAGCATCCTTTTTCTCTCATCCTCCGCCACATTGGTATTGTTTTCACCGTTGAAGATGGTAGTCATTTCTTTCTGTTGGTTGAGGCACTCATATGCAGAAGAACCCTTTATCTCACACGTGTAATGGAGAGGAGTATATGTTCAGCTCATTTTGAGTGCCGCCATTACTATTCTGGAGCAAATGTTGCGGTGCTCCAGAATAGTGTTGCGATTGTACAGAGGGAGAAGCTCCTGGATGTTGGTTGGGTGAAGAAACAGAGAGATGAGAGAGTGGTGTGTGAGTGATGGGGTCGATTCCCATTTGCAGCAAATTCCTTTTCAGGTGAGTATTCCAGTGGTTCTTGATCTCGTTGTCTGTCCGTCCTTCCAGATGAGCAGCTATTGTAGACCACCTGAATATATCAGTCTAACGATGAATCACAAAATATGATAAAAAATGTTGATGCAAAGAATGGTTATTACAACTGTTAAATACTACGTAACTTATAAAGCAGCCATGCATATACAATTGAAATGACTGTGTGAATTACTTGTTTCCAAGTTTGGCATGGAGCTCTATTATGGTTTGATCCTCTTCCCATGAAAAATTTCCTTGTTTAATATCGGGCCTCAGGTAGTTGGTCCAGCGTAGCCTGCAGCTTTTCCCACATCTCTGTAAGCCTGCACACACCCAAGTACAAGTATAATGTGTCATTAATATTCCATAAAATTCGTTCCCCGCTTAAACAAAACAAGAAAAAACTAAAATGCATGGGTGCGACATTTACTCTCAGAAGAAAAATTAAATTAAGCATATCAGCAAAGTAGTTTGGGAGGAAAAAGAAAACTAAAACTGTTCTACCCCGATGGATCATTGGATGTGATTTAAAATGTTGATGTATAAGTGTTAGAAAAATATGCAATACAGAATTGAAATAAACAGTGAAATAGCAATTAAATGCACAAAATAGACAACACAGATTTACGTGGAAAACCTGGTTATGTACAGGAAAAAACCATGAGCAAAGATTTCTCAATAATTTTGTTTTCAGAAGATATTCGCTGTTACAGAATCTTAACCATGCATTCGCTACTAACTTAAATAACCACGAAAAATACATGCAAATAATCAAATCCTTTCGGAAGAAGGATTTTCATGCATAGAAGCATGAGTGGCACTTCCACATGAACTACCATGGTACTTGGTGCTGAAATAACAAAAACTGACTTCACATACCAACAAAAAAATGCACACAGTTGAACCTAAAATCCATTCTATATTTAAACTAATGGACTGTGGAAAACTAATTTCTACCACTGTTCTTATGAGTTCATCTTAATTTTTCAATTTTTCTTACAGAATAAAATTATAGATTCATGAAATTAAATGAAAGACAAAATGATTATAAAGTTAAAATAAAAAACACTCTATATCTAAAAGAATGGACTTTGGAAAATTCATGCTTACTACTGTTCTAATGAGTTCATATTTAAATTTTCAATTTTACTTTCAAAATAAAATTATATATTTATGAAATCAAATGAAAGACAAAATGACCATAACTCAATTCGCAATGGCCAGCACAGTTCAACCCTGCAACCTCAATATTTTGAGGCCAACATCTTCACAACTCTGCTATTCACGCGCATGTATATGTAACTGACTTCAGGTCGAAATAAAATTTGACCATAGTCAATTTTACAATGTACCAGCAAGATTTGTCATTCACAACTGTGCCACACTAAATTAGATGGAACACTGGTAGATAGGACTCATCTAAACAAGTATAGAAAGACCAAAAAAAAAAACCATATTTTAGACTTCCTATAATGAAGTACACTTTTGAAATACAATTAAACAACTTTGTTCTAATCTTAATTGAAATGTAGAATACCTGCTTGCATGGGAAGCTGAGGCCAACTGGAATGGCCATGCTTGCGAATGTAATCAACAAGCTTTTGATCCTCCTCTGCCGACCAAGGGCCTTTCTTGAGCTGCTGCTCCTGCCTCTCCATCATTCCCACTTGTAAAATAGAAGCACAATTATGTAATCTCCAATTGAATGCCATTGAATTTATAGAGGGAGAAGAATGAGGTGAGGATGACGATGGAGTTTAATGTTGTCGGCGAGCAGTTATCAACTTTGTTGGGTTGTATGGAGAGTGACTGGAAATAGAAAACGGAAAGCAGTAACCGAACAATTGCTCTCCAGGCCATTTTCTATTTTAAGTGTTTTCCTGGGAAATGGAAGAATAATTAAATCCAGCAAACAAGTTCTATTGTAAGGGTTTTTGTTTTGTTGCAAGGAGACAAATTCTTCTAGGGCAGCTTTTGAAAATGTGTACAAAGATTTGAAGATAGTAAGGGCTCTAGAATGGTGTATGCAGTTTCTTTACTTCTTTAAAAGCACCAATTCCAAACATGTTGTTATTAATTGCCCCTTCAATACTCTAGAATTAGAGGATTTCAAATGATTGCCTGATGTGTCAAATTAATGCAATTAAATATCTTTAAATACTAGCACATATCATTAAATTACACCAAACATGTGTTTAGTTAGCTCAAGGCATGAAGGTTAATTATGCCAAGAGGCGTTCCTACAGTCACACAGGATGGGAGTTGAAGAGCTCAAAGATTCCTTAGATTCCGTGAAGTTTTATAAGATTCCACCCTAAAAAAAACTCTATTCTAAAAAACTAAAAAAAAGTTTTAAAATTAATGATGTCAATTACAAATTAATGGAGAGCACTCTTTCAATTTATGGTGTCCCTTACATACTCCAAAAAGAAAAAAAATAAAATATATTCTTTGTTTTATGAACATAAAAATTAATTGAATTTATGATTTTAAGTAGTTATGAAGAAATAGAGCAAGTCATGCAGCCTAATATATTATTATAATATATATTATAATAATTACTATTATAATATATAATATTAGATAATATATTATATATTTTACTATCAAAGTTTGTGTTTTTATCAGTATATCAAATGTCAAAAATAGAAGTGGTTGTAGATGTTTTATTTTTTTTTTAAATTGTGATGATGTCCCACTTAAGGGCTTGTTCATTACAGCCATGGAGGGCGTGGGATGGAAGTCTCACGGGCACCCCTCCTAGGGAAGTCACCCCCTTTCACCAACATTTTTTTAATATAGTTTTATTTTTATATTTTAAAAAAAATCTCTTTCATCTTTCCAAAAAAAGAATAGGCTCTGCAATTTTGGTAAACAATGTAACTACGCATACACCATTAGCATGAACACAAAAATAAATGTTAACATAAAATAAATTTTTATTTTCTCTACAAATTGTATGAGATTAACTTAGATCCCATACAGTAGATGCAAGTGGAAAACCCCACTTGATATTAACTCAGATCTCATATAGTAGATTCAAGTGGAAAACCCCACTTGCATTTAGATCTGGTTGTAGAAAAAAATATATAACTTGCAAGTTTGCAACCATTTCTTGTAACAAACAGAGCTTTGCAAAACCAAATGCATTGATAAAACAAATTTAAAAGAAGAACAGCAAGAGGCATAATCCCACATATTTTTCATTTTCTGTGCAGTCTTCCAACAAAATCAATTGAAGAGAAAATGAAATGGTAAGTGGGAAGAAAAGGTTTTATGCTTTTTATTTTTTTAATTAACTTAGAAAGTTTTAGAAATTTTTTAGTAAGTTGTTTTATTAATTCCTAAAAATAACCCACTCAAATTGTGAGTGATGTTAATAAATTGATTTAAACTCTTATATATTATTAATTCATATTATGTTAGTGTTAATTAATTTATAATTGGACACCAAGAGACATAATCCCACATATTTTTTGTTTTTGGTGCAGTCTTCCAACAAAATCAATTTAAGAGAAAATGAAATGGTAAGTGGGAAGAAAAGCTTTTATGCTTTTTATTTTTTTAATTAATTTGGAAAGTTTTAGAAATTTATTAGTAAGCAGTTTTATTAAATTCCTAAAAATAGCCCATTCAAATTGTGAGTGATGTGGTTAATAAATTGATTTAAACTCTTATATATTATTAATTCATATTATGTTAGTGTTAATTAATTTATAATTGGTAGTAAATTTTAGTGATGTATTTAATAATTGTAATTATTTGACTTATTTTTGGATTTATTTATTCCATGTTTAATTTTTTTTTTATATTTTGAATGTAGATGGAATTTAATTTTATTTGCTTTATTTAATTGAATTTGTTAATTGTTATAGATCACCATAGAGTAGTAGGTTAAATCCATAATTTATTAATATTTATCTAATTATATAATTAGAATTTTAATATTTATTTCTTAAATGTTTAGACCCTAGGTTAATATTTTTTTAAAAAAAATTAATATTTATTTCTCAATTTCACCCTGTTATTAATATAAATACACATAATTGAATCATATAGAGGAAAGCATAGCATAAGAACATAATATAGCATACAAAATAAAATAGAACAAAACAGATCATACAAAACAGAGCAGAACATATAGAGCAAAGTAAAACAAAGTAGAGTAGGCTTTTGGCTCCGGATGCTACTAGTATACCTATATTTAAAAAATATATCTAAAGTACGCCGAGAGATATCCTTCTTCAGGCGCCTTTTTTGCCTTTTTTTTAATCAATTTACAACACATAGGTGGAAATAGGTGCCTCGAGAAGAATATCTCTCGGCATACTTTAGATATATATTTTTTATATATAGGTATACTAGTGGGGATAGTAAGCTAAATTAGAATTTTAAATTTTGGAAAGGAAGGGAAAAGCTCACAACCACATAAATGTCCCAATGTGAGCAAATGATTAGATCGAGGAGGCAAATGACTACATGGAGTTAGTTAAGTGTACATATAAATGTGATAAGTGGGTAGATAAGATGAATGTATAGAAAAATGTGTGTGTGGATAGGGTAGGTGCTAAGTGTATATAGTTATGTGTGTATAACAAATTAGGGGAATGAGCCAAACTTCACACAAGATTGCACCATTTAGTGATGTGTACATATATCAAAACATTTCCTAAAAATAGATAAAAACTAAATAATAATGACATAAGTATACAAATTTGTTACCAAATAAATAATGAGGAAAAAAAAACAATATACTCAATCCAGCACTGAACTGCCTACCTACGTATACTCATTTCTCATACGTCTGTGTTCTGCACTGCATTCACTTGCTTATCTCAAATTCTGTCTCCCTCCTCCTTCAAAATACTTTCTCAAATGCCAAGAAATTTTCATTTTCATTTGCACCACCTACTCACCTTTGACGGAATAGATTGAAGTTAAATTCCCCTGTCAGAAATATTGTACGGGATGGTGTACCTGCACTCCTGCTTTATGGAATGCACCCCGAATTCTTTGGATTGAATATCCACCTTTTATGTTTTTTTAATGTGAATATTCTTTACATTGCCTTTAGAAGGATATCTCTCCGTGTACTTTAGATATATATCTTTAAATATAAATATACTAGTAATAATGTCCAAATTCATCTTGTGCTATAAACAACTTTTTAATTATTTAGTAACTAAGCCAAGGCAAACATACAAAATTTGCATGTATAGTTAGAGACACAAGAGGGTTAAATTTCACCCTTGGGCAACTAAACCAAGATATTTTTAATAGTGGGTAAACACATAATTTGTATATAGATATTTATTATTGAAAGGAATTTTCTTATAAGGTTGTAATGTCTCCTTTTCAATTAATTTATGTTTGTGGATCAAAATTTCATTTAATGTTTTGCATATTTGGAAATGAGTCAAATAAATATTAAATTATTGTTTAATTGTTCAAATTAGACATAGAAATTCATAAATGGAGCATATATAACATCTAAATATTTGAAATCTTTATTCATGATAGATTCTATGAAGCTCATAACCAGTATATATATAGTACGCAGAGAGATATTTCCAATTTCGTTTTTGGTCTTATTTTTTATAAATTTAGAATGTACGCATTTCATTTCCCAATAAATGTATTTCATATTCTTGGCATTTATAAATTATTGGCACCTAATATATTTGCATTTTGGTTTAAAATAGTAAAAGCATCTTTGAAATTTGTCAAGTTTAGTGGTGTCTTTATTGTGGTGTTTCATTATGATCCTCTATCTTAATAATCTCATGCATATAAATCTTTTTTTTTTAGATTGGAATCTTATAAAATTGCATGGACTCTTGGAATCTTTCAGCTACAAACCTCGGTGTAATTAGGAGTTACAATAGGTAGTTTTGACAAACAAGGCGAATTAATGACTTTAAAATTAATGTGGAATTACAAGAAGTTAATTTAGGAAGAGAATCTTTATTATGACATATTCTATACAAGTGTTTATGACATTTGTAAGTGAGTGTAGGTGAAGCATCTTTATTGCCTAAAAATAGCTGAAAATTAGGTGGAGGTTATGACAACTCATTTAGTGGACTTAAGTGGAGAGATAGTATTTAATATTTTATTATTTTTAATAATTTTTGGCATATTGGGATTTCTGTCACAACTTATATATAAGTTGATATCTTTTTCCAATTTACTTGAGCACTTGTGTTCAACTCTAGGATTTGAGAATGAAACCCCTTGGATCCTTGAGGATGAAAACCCTTTTGTTTCTTGAGGGAAATCTCACTTAGAGGTTGTATTTACACTTCAAATCTTTGTTTAGATTTTCAGCATATATTTTCAATAGTTCGTATTTATAGAATTACATAGAAGCGAGCTCTAACATACAAAATATTATTTCAGATTTATCCATCGATTGTATTATTGTAATTTTATTATATATCAGTCACATTCAATTAATAAGAATCATCATTAATATGTTATGAAATTTCTATTTATTTGTGCAAAGATTGTCTATTTTTCAAATCAAATCAAATTTTAAAATGCATGTCTAGTTTTCAGGTTGATTTGAGTGTAGATCTCTTTTTAATTGTTGTGGGTATTTTACATTTTAGCATATTTCATATTTAGTTGTTAAAAATTATTTTAGTATTTCAAATATGAGAATATTTTAATATTATTTTGGTTGGGGACATTACAAAAGTGATTTATGCTAATTTAATTAAATATATATTTAAATATGTATAAATTAATTTATATATTTAAATATGTATAATGAATTTAAGTAAATAAATGATAGTTTTGTAAGAGTATTTGGGTCCATAGATAATCTTGCTTCATTAAAAATAAAATAAAAGTTGGTTGAAAAAAAATATTTTTT
This sequence comes from Cunninghamia lanceolata, assembly GCA_027924645.1. Taxonomy (NCBI): domain Eukaryota; kingdom Viridiplantae; phylum Streptophyta; class Pinopsida; order Cupressales; family Cupressaceae; genus Cunninghamia; species Cunninghamia lanceolata. Next base: position 10,557,728 of record BSBN01000209.1, read on the forward strand.
ATAGTAGGTTTTGAAGGAGTGGTATGAATGGATGAGTCAAAGAGGTTAAATGGTTGTTTGGGAAGACTTAAATAACATCCTATTTCATCTTTGATAGTAGCTTGTTCACATTCAATGAAAATATGTTTACTTTGGAAACAACTTGTTCACCTTGACAATAACTTGTTTCACTTCGGTAGAAGTATGAGTTTGGTAGCAACTAAAATAATTTCAATGGCAAAATAAAATGACAAATTTAACCAATGATAACTTTAAGAAACCCCACTAAAAGCTTATATAAAATCTCCATGAATCTTAGTTTACTACATTAATTCTTTTGGTGAGTATATGCTTATTTTGGAGAAAAATTTAATTTTCATGGCGAATTTTCTACACTTTTTCCAACAAAGTTATTTTTTATTGGTAAATTATAGATAGATATGTAAAATAAAAAATTTATTTAGCAGATTATCAATTGATTCAAAAAATAATAATTTACTAGGTGAATTATTGACTGGTTTAAAAATATTACATAATTTAAATCAAAAAAATATTTTGACACAAAAAAAAAAAGATCAATTCATTTAGGGAATTGTCAACTTGAATTAGGAACAAGTATACATCATCTGTTTACCAAGGATTCGAAGTTTGTTATTCCATTTTGGGGCATAAATCATACTAATCTACTTTTAGAGAAATACGTCCATTAACAGTTAAGCATATGATTTGTTTAGATCAAGCGTTGTGGCCAGTACTGTATAATGTCAATAGGTTGTGGGACCACATATATTTTATTTATATGAAAATAGGATAGAAATTAATTTATTTGGCAAATTCTACATTGCTTAATGAGTAATGATGAATGAATTAACGTGTATTTTGAGTGAAAAAATTGGCATGCCCACTTTTAGGGATAAAAGTTTTAGAATAGGCCTAGTGAATAAACAAGTACATCAATTGTTGATTCACCAATGACATTTGTTGTGGCATTTATTAATGGTGGTAACTTAATGTAGAGTGTTAATATAACTTTTATGTTCATTCATGCTACCACACATTATACATAATCGACAATTAATCATAATAAAACTCATGCCAATTGATAATAACCATCCATGGGAGTGGTTTTGTAGGCATTATTGATAGAATGGTGTGTCTTATCTGACTCATTTCAATTTAATTCTTTTGAGTCTAAAGGAAATTATGTATGCTAGGTGGATCTATATTTAGAGATTGGTGGTTAAAATATCTTGTGTGGAAGCATAATCTAGTTCAAGGATGTTACTTTTCTTTTGGTCTCTAGTTCATTTGTTGGGTTTTCATAATCTTTGAGAGTATCAGTTATAGGGTTTTGTTAAAGCCATGGAACTGGGAAATAATGGAAGTAGGGAGTTATAATTTTGAGAAATTAAGGAAAGAATCAGTTTCTCGATTATGGAAAGTGGTATTTGGAAAGTGGTGGGAACCATAGTCTATTAGAGTTCCCTAATGCTACCATTTTGTACCATTGGTTTAGTTTTCTTAACAAATGTCATAGATATAGTAAGAGATGTGGATATAGTATGTTTTATTGTGAATACATGTGTGCAAGAATTTTTTATCCCTAAGTAGAAGTTGAACTCAACCTTGGACGGTTATGATTTGATAGAGAGTTGTACTTGAATATTGGTAGGATTTTTCCTATAGATGTTATGGCTTTGTCCAATGTGACCACTTGTATTCTTACAACTACTAGGATGTGTTTGATAATGAATCTCTAAATGATTTATATATAGTTGTGTCTAGCCATGAGAAGGATTTATGTGGTTTCCTCTTGGAAAAGGCAAGGACTGTAATGCCCCGTCATGTAACCCTAGAGAGTTAGGCTGACAAAAGCAAGATTCCTGAAATTTTTTTTTTTTAAGGCAAGTAAAAACAATAACAGTAACCAAAGATATCACAACATAAAGAACAATGCACTTCTAACTCCTCTAGCAAAACATAACTGCATTAGAGAATGTAAAGTAAAAACCACATAAGAGATAATCAATTACTACTAGTACAAAAAGATCAACTTATCTTTGCAAGATAGTTTATTTACAAAATTACAATGCAAGATTACAAGACCGATCATGTCGATTTACAACTAAAGAAATAAGAAAGCATACAACAACTCTAAAGGAGGAAAGCAAACTTGAATTGGAACACCTCTATGCAGAACTCGAACCGCATCTCCAAAAAGGACCAATGGATAGCTCTGCCACCCAACCATGTGGAACCCTGAGGTCCACCCCTCTGAGCTAGGAGATAATGACGAGAATTCCACCAAGCCAAAGAACTCATCAAAAATATCCAAACGACAACAGGCTTGACACAACTGACCATATCAACCAAACTGCACAAGACAAGACATCACTCCAGAGGCACCACCAAGAAACAATAGAACTACATAAGGAGAGTGTCATTGCATGGTCCTAACATGGGTTACCTAGGCTATCTATCCCCAGAAGTCGGCCCCCATCTATGGTTACCCTGGCAGCCTCTCTCTAGGTACCGGCCCCATAGGGTGACACATGCGGAATCAACATTCCTCTCATGAGGACAAGGAAGTTGATTTTGCCCACCATGGCCTTCTCATCTCATCCTTAGCCTGAACGAGCACTACAGGCATGAGTGAGGTCTCTTACTTATCTTGTTAAGTGTTTTAATATCCCAACCCTCTTGATTAAGTTGTTAAGTTTTCCACAAGCTTACAACTTCCATGGGGTTACCCAGGCGTCCTCTCACTACGCACCGGCCCCACCATGAAAGCCACTCCCTTAGCATTCTTGATTCAAACATACATACCACAACATGCAGGGGAAGGTCACCAAACAGATCCAAGCCAAAACTTACACCATTCACTAGGCCACAACATTACATCCATATAATCTTTTCAAAATTGGAGCAATACCAACAAGAACCAAGTACTGTATTCAAAAGACCATCCCCAATCAATGCAAGATGCAAAAATCTAGAAAACCCAATGCCATAATTTGAATCAAAGCCAAGAACTACCCCTCTGGAGTTAGGTACACAGACACTATATCACATAAAAGTTCCACATCCAAAATAGCAAACAAGGTTTAACACTTGACACCTGATTGCAACAGGAGAACCAAACTAAGAAATGAAATTAGACCAATTGCAACATTCTTCCGTGCATAGACAACCAGGACCTCCATACATGGACAAGAGACATATTAAACCATAATCATGCCAGTCTTGGAACACAAACTTGACCACTTGCCCAAATCTTGTTATGACAAAAGATCGACCTACACAAGAATACCCACATAGCTAAACTCTACATCGCTTAAAAATAAAGTGACAAGGACGATGAACCATAATCCAAACAACCATACTTAAACAAAATCAATGAGAGATCATGAAGGGGTTTCTTTTACCCGAAATAATCCTAAATTAAATACACTCTAATGCCACTTAAAAATAATCAAACACAATTCTTGTTTTCCAAAATAAGAGCATCACAAGATAGGTTTTAATTTTCTCTTACTAACAAGGTAAACGATCCTAGATTATCACAATATTGTTACCTCCAGAAAATTCGAACAATACTCAATTCACTCTAGAATTTATGTATAACAAGGAAAACACTAATTGACTTACACCCTAATTTTACTCTATGAAACTAACATAATTTGAATAACTCCAATATTTAATTCTCTAACATTCACGTGACCCAGAGAAGCCAATAAAACCTAACAATTTTAACAAGGAGGCCAGAATATACCAATTCCCAACATAACCTACTACGAATGTTCTCCAAAATAAAAGTATCTAACTTACTCGCTCTAGACCACATTTGATCTTATTTACCAATGTATGAAAACCTATTTCTATAATTCAAAACACACACAAAATTACTAAAACTATTTACATTTTGAACTACATCATTGCTTCTCTTTACCATCCATTTCAACTATTGAATTTACTACAAGTAAATATGATCCTTCAAAAGCGCAAGACACAATTAGCATGATAGATCTTGAATTAAACCTGATCACTCTAATAATCTTCCATAGTCTTACTTACAACTTTTAGCAACAAAACCTATATTTCTTAAAATTAAAAGAAGTACCAATGGTTAGATTTCCCAATCTATGAGGACACTTATTTAAAAATGACTACTTTAGTATAACATAACCAACTAGCTTTACAATAACTAGTCAATGACGGGAAGAACTATTTTAGTCGAAGTGAGACGAGTTGTAAAGTTCCATCACAAATCATTATGCATGACACAATAAAATAGAAACAATTGCCAAACATGAAAGTTCTGTCAAGCTACATCATTATTTTCTCTATCTTTACATATATATATACAGAAAGAGAGAGATCTTAACCCATGAAAATATCTATTCTTCAATTGGGTAAAGAAAACCATTACAACTAACAGACCCTATATCCTGATCTAATGAAATAATTACACAACGATGCTAATACACACTTAAAGTTATAATATGATAGCTTACGCTAAACCAAGACTAATTTTAAGAATCTACATGATTCCCATAGCCTATTACCTTTAGAACTCAAAACTTCTAATCTTGATACAATTTTGTAAAGTTAAGAAATGTTGCTAATCATTCTCCAATCTTATATTTAGCACAAAGATTTAAATAAAGAAAGAATAATCATTTAAAATATCTTTACTATAGACTAGGTTAAATAGATTTGCATGATAGTAATAGACTAGATTATAACACAAGAAGAAATACTTTTACTGGATGGTTATAAATCTATAATCACATAAACTAGATTGCTACCCAAGATAAGAATAAAAAAAAACATTTACTAACCAAGATGCTTTCTTTCTAATAAATAAGGAAGGCCATTGATAAGTTCAACATCTATTCCATACTACGCAACTACTATTCTGACTATAGTGAAAAGTAAACATTAAAGGAAAACTTCAGTTTACAAAAGAGCCATCTACTGAGTCTGAATTACTCCATTAATCATATTTTAAATAACTAATACTTTACCTGAACAATGTTGATATGGAGAGTCTAATACTATTTTCAAGATTAGAAACTATATGGTTACTCCTCGCTAACATTCATTATCCTTATATTTCTAAAAGATATGAAAAAGCCGTGGAAAAGGCACAATCAAGAAATAACTAACTACCACCAAAAATAGAAAACATTAGAAAGAATCTATAAGAAATGAACAATCTACTATTATAAGGAGATATTCTAATCTTAACCAACTAGCAGCATTTATCAGTTAAACTGAAACAAAATCTGGAAACGAATAAGGGTTAGCTGAGCATGCCGTCAGGTTAGGAGAAGAGGCCGTACACCACAGGGCACCAGATTAGGGGTTTGGAAGAATATAAATTGCACCCGTGGTCTGAATATCCAGTCAATAGATACTCATTCGGCAATTAGGGTACTTAAATACCCACAGGCATCTAAGCTGGAAGAACAATTTCAGTTATATCTCACTCGAGATTAGTTTTGCTGTCTTTAAACTCAGGATTTAATCCATATATCCCAATCAATGCTATAAAAGGATTCATATGACAATTTTACTAAGTCGGTTCAGTCCAATCTCTGTAATCATACATCTATTTTCCAAATGTTAGACGGACAACACACTATTTGCTTTGAAGGATATTATGCAGCCGACCAATTAGTTTAAAAAGGATGGTTGAATTCAATTTGTTTACGCAACAAGACGCGAACTATTGACATTATGCAATAATAGCAGGTTAAGCATGAAATGGATTCGTTGTAGAGGCTAGAGAAACTTTTAAAATAATTACGCCACGGTTTGCTGATACGCCTCTAGAGAGGTCGCCTGATGAAATGAAATGATTGCAGGATATGAACAAAGTGGATTGACAAGGAATGCGTGGCCCTGGTCTAGTGGCTAAGAGCAATCATGGTGACATGACTTTGTTTCCTACTCACCGTCCCCTTCAGCATAATGATTTGAATGGTAGAACTTCAATACTCATACCTCAAATTTCTGACAATATTAAATAGCTCTTATAAGGTCACCATCGGTTTAGACATTGATTATAGAAGATAGATGGATAAGATTCAAGTTATCAGTTCTTATTGTGTGCAGAGACTTCCATAAATTAAAACAAAACAAATCTCTTGAACGTATCTAAAAGATAACGATGGGGACCAGATTAGAAACCCCTTAGTTAGAAAGAGTAGATACACCGAAATGCAAACAGAAATTACATGATTTAAGGCGTTTCTTATAAAGAAGGGCTTCATGAGGCCGCTCAGATTCCACGAAAAGTTTAGTGGAAGGTGCAGTGAAACACCAAAATGAATGAGAACGGATTTAGATAAAAAGGTTTAAATAACTCTGGAAGGCATTTAAATGATAAGTGATAATTCAGACATGGTGCAGGAAACACTGGATGGACTGCCTCATATAGATGTCGTCTCATGGAATACAACGATCGTGGACTAGCTCAAGGATGGATGTGTAGACAAAGTATGAATTTTTTTTTTTGCAGAAAATCTCAAAGGACAGTAATCTTCTAGCACGCCATGCACAAATGGAGGCTTGGACGGGATATGATCAACCATCAACCCTTAATAGAATGGAATTTTAAAAACAGATGTCATAGATGTTCTGCTCTAGTAGACATGCGTGCGAAAGAAAAGGCATAGACAAAACCCAAGAACTGTTTAATAGAAACCAAAGAGAGGTAATACAGATCATACATATATATATATATATATATATATATATATATATATATATATAAGTAGGCATGATGAGAGGGGAAAGCAGTCGTGAAAGATAGCACAGATTGGCAATTTAAATCTTAAATCAGGCCAAATAGAGGGATTGCATGGTTTGGTCATTTTGATCAATTTTTTTTTTCCTGATAAAGACATGCATGGTGCACAAAACTTGAAGCATGAAGAGAATGTAGTCAAGCAAGGTCAGGGACAAAAACTGTTGACAAGCCAACAGAGATACATATTTTCCAAGAATACCACAATCACATAAAGAAACCCCAAAATCAAGGTACACACCAACATGTTAATGGTGGAAGCACACCCATATAACAGAAACCATTACCTTTTTAAAATGGAGCATACATGTCCACATCTCAGCTCTCTCCCTCTGTAATTTCTTCAGGCCCTTCCCTTTCTCCAACCTCTGTCTATGCTCCCATAGAGGCTTCCCAGGAAAACGTATGCAAAAAGAGTGGATTCCAAAGACAAAACCAGTAAACTCTTGACAGAAAGCTCCAGAGTGATGTTTTCACAGAATACTCAGATTCTCGGATACCTGCCCGGATCCCCCCCAATCTACCTTAAACATAGTAAATATCCTCATCAAATGCAATAACTCCCCTCCTTTAACCACGTCCCACTTACACCAATAAATTCATTTATTTCTTTCCACTAACAGCAAGATTCTATCTACTAGAAGATTTCTGACCAAGACAACTCAATGCATTTATTTCACATATCAAGATTATTCTGCACCAATTAATAACCCATAACTCCAAATTTATGACATAAACGCTCTTGGACAGCAGAAATTAACTCTAATCTATTTTAAAATCCAACCAAGGAATTAATCCAAGTTCTAAGCTAGGCAATTATTATCCAATAATCATCAAGGAAGCATTATTACTTAATAATAATTCATTAAAGTATTTTCCAACCACACACGAGCATAACTAACCCAATTCAACTATACACCACAACACGAGGTTACCAACATAACAAGGCAAGACCACAACTCAAGACGACAACAGAAGACCAGGACCAACCTAATGGAATAGACCTCGCATTATCTCCCATCACTGATACCCATTGGTGTAAGAACCCGCTCGAACCTACTATATCAGGTGGAGTCGAGGTTCGATACCTGCAACCTGCATCTGAGCAATTGGTTGTATAAAATCAAACACATATATGTCAATACACATAGAGAGTCAAAGAATCGCAGCGTAGCAAGGTACTCAAGCGACTAGTACTACACCGTCTCTACTCTTGAAACTATATCATAACAACTTTTATCTGAATTTAAATACCATAAATCAAATAACACATGATGATATTATTTCACATCATAACTGGAATAATAGTAGTGCCATCATGAACTCTTAACACATCTAATTATATTAGTCAACCATAGTTCATTAACATAAACATAAATCATACCCTACTAAACAACTGTCTCAGAATTGATTCAATGCAATGAACGACTAACAACTGTCACCAATTGACAGAGAGTAGTGCAGAACCACCGTTATCACTAGCCAACGACGAGGGGGCATTACATCCTCCCCCCCTAAAACTTGACTTACTCCTAGAAGTCACAGATCAGGGTAGAACATAATATATTAACATTGTCATATTCCATTGCCAACATTCTCATCTATATACCACAATTTATTCACAACAAGCACAATGTTCAATAAAAGATAAGAAGAACATCAATTATTTACCTTTATGGCATATCATGGGATCTTCTTATAACTAGTTTCACTTTTTCGGCAATCTCATACAATCAAAATAATTGCAGCCACATACAACTACTGAAAGATTCATCTTATATCTTATTTCCACTAATTACCAACCATGCAAAGTGCAATTCTCCGCGGAGTCCTCCCTTGAACATACTATCAGAGGTTCAAATTAAACATGATAGAAACAACACTCACTACAAAATGGGGTCAACAGAATCAAACATTCGGAATAGCCACCATAGAAAATTTAATAATAAATACAAACCTACACGGGAAAACAATCCAATCCAACTTAAGTCACAAAGTGCCGGTAAGTTTCAATAATTCAAGAATAAAGAAAAAAGTCTTGGTGACCATTCTTGACATAAAAAGGTTCAAAGAAAGAAAACTCACTGTTAACCCCTCTCACAACACATGAAACAACTGTCAAAATTTTCAAAGCAACCAAATTACGGCAATTTCACATCACAATGCGACTAATTTTAGCCACAAAAAGGGAATATCCGCTACACGACACTCAAGGACACAAGGTCCAGAATGTGTTAGAGAATGTACACCAATACTCAAACAATTAAGTTAACTACATCCTCTTATCTAAGCAACTTCTATCTTTATTACAATACAATTTCTTTCTACTAAACTACGGAAATATGCAATTGCTTCCTTATGCAAGAAGACATAAAAGGAATATATGATATCACATACAGGAACGATTCAAACTATAATTGACTTACATTATCACATACCTGATCTCATAGGCCCAACACAAGCTCTCATTTGATCTCCTGCATACAGTTCTTACACGGCGTACATGATGATAATTACAACAATTCTTCCAAGACCATCTAGAGGTTAGATATAGATTTTCAAGCAACCATGTAAAGATGTCAACATCACATAACCAAATAACTCATACTGCATGAGGCCACCAGATGATTAGATGCATTAACATTCAGAGGGAACATATTGCTAAATAGAACATCCCATTTCTAGAAAAGAAGACAACAGACACATAAGTAGCATAAAGCATTCATTTCTTAAAGGGCAAGTCTATAAACTTATCAACTCTCATACCAACTCACTACAATGAGAAAATCGTTAACCTAGGGCAACAACAACAATCTAGAGGTCTCAATGTTGCAACCTTGGGATACAGTCAATCTACAGAGTTTAAGCACTAGGTCACATAATGGGCTCAATTGTAACCAGAGTACCCAGTATTTAAACCTGGCTCTGATACCAAATGTAATGCCCCGTCATGCAACCCTAGAGAGTTAGGCTGACAAAAGCAAGATTCCTGAAATTTTTTTTTTTAAGGCAAGTAAAAACAATAACAGTAACCAAAGATATCACAACATAAAGAACAATGCACTTCTAACTCCTCTAAGAAAACATAACTGCATTAGAGAATGTAAAGTAAAAACCACTTAAGAGATAATCAATTACTACTACTACAGAAAGATCAACTTATCTTTGCAAGATAGTTTATTTACAAAATTACAATGCAAGATTACAAGACCGATCATGTCGGTTTACAACTAAATAAATAAGAAAGCATACAACAACTCTGAAGGAGGAAAGCAAACTGGAACTCGAACACCTCTGTGCAGAACTCAAACCGCATCTCCAAAAAGGACCAATGGATAGCTCTGCCACCCAACCATGTGGAACCCTGAGGTCCACCCCTCCGAGCTAGGAGATAATGACGAGAATTCCACCAAGCCAAAGAACTCATCAAAAATATCCAAACGGCAACAGGCTTGACACAATTGACCATATCAACCAAACTGCACAAGACAAGACATCACTCCAGAGGCACCACCAAGAAACAATAGAACTGCATAAGGAGAGTGTCATCGCATGGTCCTAACATGGGTTACCCAGGCTATCTATCCCTAGAAGTGGGCCCCCATCTATGGTTACCCTGGCAGCCTCTCTCTAGGTACCGTCCCCATAGGGTGACACATGCGGAATCAACATTCCTTTCATGAGGACAAGGAAGTTGATTTTGCCCACCACGGCCTTCTCATCTCATCCTTAGCCTGAACGAGCACTACAGGCATGAGTGAGGTCTCTTACTTATCTTGTTAAGTGTTTTAATATCCCAACCCTCTTGATTAAGTTGTTAAGTTTTCCACAAGCTTACAACTTCCATGGGGTTACCCAGGCATCCTCTCACTAGGCACCGGCCCCACCATGAAAGCCACTCCCTTAGCGTTCTCGATTCAAACATACATACCACAACATGTAGGGGAAGGTCACCAAATAGATCCAAGCCAAAACTTATGCCATTCACTAGGCCACAACATTACATCCATATAATCTTTTCAAAATTGGATTAATACCAACAAGAACCAAGTACTGTATTCAAAAGGCCATCCCCAATCAATGCAAGATGCGAAAATCTAGAAAACCCAATGCCATAATTCGAATCAAAGCCAAGAACTACCCCTCTGGAGTTAGGTACACAGACACTATATCACATAAAAGTTCCATAGCCAAAATAGAAAACAAGGTTTAACACTTGACACCTGATTCCAACAGGAGGACCAAACTAAGAAATGAAATTAGACCAATTGCAACATTCTTCCGTGCATATACAACCAGGACCTCCATACATGGACAAGAGACATTAAACCATAATCATGCCAGTCTTGGAACACAAACTTGACCACTTGCCCAAATCTTGTTATGACAAAAGATCGACCTACACAAGAATACCCACATAGCTAAACTCTACATCGCTTAGAAATAAAGTGACAAGGACGATGAACCATAATCCGAACAACCATACTTAAACAAAATCAATGAGAGATCATGAAGGGGTTTCTTTTACCCGAAATAATCCTAAATTAAATACACTCTAATGCCACTTAAAAATAATCAAACACAATTCTTGTTTTCCAAAATAAGAGCATCACAAGATAGGTTTTAATTTTCTCTTACTAACAAGGTAAACGATCCTAGATTATCACAATATTGTTACCTTCAGAAAATTCGAACAATACTCAATTCACTCTAGAATTTATGTATAACAAGGAAAACACTAATTGACTTGCACCCTAATTTTACTCTATGAAACTAACATAATTCGAATAACTCCAATATTTAATTCTCTAACATTCACGTGACCCAGAGAAGCCAATAAAACATAACAATTTTAACAAGGAGGCCAGAATATACCAATTCCCAACATAACCTACTGCGAATGTTCTCCAAAATAAAAGTATCTAACTTACTCGCTCTAGACCACATTTGATCTTATTTACCAATGTATGAAAACCTATTTCTATAATTCAAAACACACACAAAATTACTAAAACTATTTACATTTTGAACTACATCATTGCTTCTCTTTACCATCCATTTCAACTATTGAATTTACTACAAGTAAATATGATCCTTCAAAAGCGCAAGACACAATTAGCATGATAGATCTCGAATTAAACCTGATCACTCTAATAATCTTCCATAGTCTTACTTACAACTTTTAGCAACAAAACCTATATTTCTTAAAATTAAAAGAAGTACCAACGGTTAGATTTCCCAATCTATGAGGACACTTATTTAAAAACGACTACTTTAGTATAACATAACCAACTAGCTTTACAATAACTAATCAATGACGGGAAGAACTATTTTAGTCGAAGTGAGACGAGTTGTAAAGTTCCATCACAAATCATTATGCATGACACAATAAAATAGAAACAATTGCCAAACATGAAAGTTCTGTCAAGCTACATCATTATTTTCTCTATCTTTACATATATATATATATATATATATATATATATATATAGAAAGAGAGAGATCTTAACCCATGAAAGTATCTATTCTTCAATTGGGTAAAGAAAACCATTACAACTAACAGACCCTATATCCTGATCTAATGAAATAATTACACAACGATGCTAATACACACTTAAAGTTATAATATGATAGCTTACGCTAAACCAAGACTAATTTTAAGAATCTACATGATTCCCATAGCCTATTACCTTTAGAACTCAAAACTTCTAATCTTGATACAATTTTGTAAAGTTAAGAAATGTTGCTAATCATTCTCCAATCTTATATTTAGCACAAAGATTTAAATAAAGAAAGAATAATCATTTAAAATATCTTTACTATAGACTAGGTTAAATAGAGTTGCATGATAGTAATAGACTAGATTATAACACAAGAAGAAATACTTTTACTGGATGGTTATAAATCTATAATCACATAAACTAGATTGCTACCCAAGATAAGAATAAAAAAAAACATTTACTAACCAAGATGCTTTCTTTCTAATAAATAAGGAAGGCCATTGATAAGTTCAACATCTATTCCATACTACGCAACTACTATTCTGACTATAGTGAAAAGTAAACATTAAAGGAAAACTTCAGTTTACAAAAGAGCCATCCACTAAGTCTATGAATTACTCCATTAATCATATTTTAAATAACTAATACTTTACCTGAACAATGTTGATATGGAGAGTCTAATACTATTTTCAAGATTAGAAACTGTATGGTTACTCCTCGCTAACATTCATTATCCTTATATTTCTAAAAGATATGAAAAAGCCATGGAAAAGACATAATCAAGAAATAACTAACTACCACCAAAAATAGAAAACATCAGAAAGAATCTACAAGAAATGAACAATCTACTATTATAAGGAGATATTCTAATCTTAACCAACTGGCAGCATTTATCAGTTAAACTGAAACAAAATCTAGAAATGAATAAGGGTCAGCTAAGCATGCTGTCAGGTTAGGAGAAGAGGCCGTACACCACAGGGCACCAGATTAGGGGTTTGGAAGAATATAAATTGCACCCGTGGTCTGAATATCCAGTCAATAGATACTCATTCGGCAATTAGGGTAGTTTAAATACCCACAAGCATTTAAGCTGGAAGAACAATTTCAGTTATATCTCACTCGGGATTAGTTTTGTTGTCTTTAAACTCAGGATTTAATCCATATATCCCAATCAATGCTATAAAAGGATTCATATGACAATTTTACTAAGTCGGTTCAGTCCAATCTCTATAATCATACGTCTATTTTCCAAACGTTACACAGACAACACACTATTTGCTTTGAAGGATATTATGCAGCTGACCAATCAGTTTAAAAAGGACGGTCAAATTCAATTTGTTTACGCAACAAGATGTGAACTATTGACATTATGCAATAATAGCAGGTTAAGCATGAAATGGATTCGTTGCAGAGGCTAGAGAAACTTTTTAAATAATTACGCCACAGTTTGCTGATACGCCTCTAGAGAGGTCGCCTGATGAAATGCAATGATTGCAGGATATGAACAAAGTGGATTGACAAGGAATGCGTGGCCCTGGTCTAGTGGCTAAGAGCAATCATGGTGACATGACTTTGTTTCCTACTCATCGTCCCCTTCAGCATAATGATTTGAATGGTAGAACTTCAATACTCATACCTCAAATTTCTGACAATATTAAATAGCTCTTATAAGGTCACCATAGGTTTAGACATTAATTATAGAAGATAGATGGATAAGATTCAAGTTATCAATTCTTATTGTGAGCAGAGACTTCCATAAATTAAAACAAAACAAATCTCTTGAACGTATCTAAAAGATAACGATGGGACCAGATTAGAAACCCCTTAGTTAGAAAGAGTAGATACACTGAAATGCAAATAGAAATTACATGATTTAAGGCATTTCTTATAAAGAAGGGCTTCATGAGGCTGCTCAGATTCCATGGAAAGTTTAGTGGAAGGTGCAGTGAAACACCAAAATGAATGAGAACGGATTTAGATAAAAAGGTTTAAATAACTCTAGAAGGCATTTAAATTATAAGTGATAATTCAGACATGGTGCAGGAAACACTAGATGGACTGCCTCATATAGATGTCGTCTCATGGAATACAACGATTGTGGACTAGATCAAGGATGGATGTGTAGACAAAGTATGAATTTTTTTTTTTTTTTGCAGAAAATCTCAAAGGACAGTAATCTTCTAGCACGCCATGCACAAATGGAGGCTTGGACGGGATATGAACAACCATCAACCCTTAATAGAATGGAATTTTAAAAACAGATGTCATAGATGTTCTGCTCTGGTAGACATGCATGCGAAAGAAAAGGCATAGACAAAACCCAAGAACTGTTTAATAGAAACCAGAGAGAGGTAATACAGATCATACATATATATATATATATATATACATATATATATATATAAGTAGGCATGATGAGAGGGGAAAGCAGTCGTGAAAGATAGCACAGATTGGCAATTTAAATCTTCAATCAGGCCAAATAGAGGGATTGCATGGTTTGGTCATTTTGATCAAATTTTTTTTTTTCCTGATAAAGACATGCATGGTGCACAAAACTTGAAGCATGAAGAGAATGTAGTCAAGCAAGGTCAGGGACAAAAACTGTTGACAAGCCAACAGAGATACATATTTTCCAAGAATACCACAATCACATAAAGAAACCCCAAAATCAAGGTACACACCAACATGTTAATGGTGGAAGCACACCCATATAACAGAAACCATTACCTTTTTAAAATGGAGCATACATGTCCACATCTCAACTCTCTCCCTCTGTAATTTCTTCAAGCCCTTCCCTTTCTCCAGCCTCTATCTATGCTCCCATAGAGGCTTCCTAGGAAAACGTATGCAAAAAGAGTGGATTCCAAAGACAAAACCAGCAAACTCTTGACAGAAAGCTCCAGAGTGATGTTTTCACAGAATACTCAGATTCCCGGATACCTGCCCAGATCCCCCCCCAATCTACCTTAAACATAGTAAATATCCTCATCAAATGCAATAACTCCCCTCCTTTAACCACGTCCCACTTACACCAATAAATTCATTTATTTCTTTCCACTAACAGCAAGATTCTATCTACTAGAAGATTTCTGACCAAGACAACTCAATTCATTTATTTCACATATCAAGATTATTCTGCACCAATTAATAACCCATAACTCCAAATTTATGACATAAACACTCTTGGACAGCAGAAATTAACTCTAATCTATTTTAAAATCCAACCAAGGAATTAATCCAAGTTCTAAGCTAGGCAATTATTATCCAATAATCATCAAGGAAGCATTATTACTTAATAATAATTCATTAAAGTATTTTCCAACCACACACGAGCATAACTAACCCAATTCAACTATACACCACAACACGAGGTTACCAACATAACAAGGCAAGACCACAACTCAAGACGACAACAGAAGACCAGGACCAACCTAATGGAATAGACCTCGCATTATCTCCCATCACTGATACCCATTGGTGTAAGAACCCGCTCGAACCTACTATATCAGGTGGAGTCGAGGTTTGATACCTGCAACCTGCATCTGAGCAATTGGTTGTATAAAATCAAACACATATATGTCAACACACATAGAGAGTCAAAGAATCGCAGCATAGCAGGGTACTCAAGCGAGTAGTACTACACTGTCTCTACTCTTGAAACTATATCATAACAACTTTTATCTGAATTTAAATACCATAAATCAAATAACACATGATGATATTATTTCACATCATAACTGGAATAATAGTAGTGCCATCATGAACTCTTAACACATCTAATTATATCAGTCAACCATAGTTCATTAACATAAACATAAATCATACCCTACTAAACAACTGTCTCAGAACTGATTCAATGCAATGAACGACTAACAACTGTCGCCAATTGACAGAGAGTAGTGCAGAACCACCGTTATCACAAGCCAACGACGAGGGGGCATTACAAGGACGGTTATAAATTTTGTTCACTTTCTAATAAGAGATTTAGTGACTCTTCAGAGAGCTATGAGACTACAAATAATGGTGCAAGTAGTTGCCAATGCTACCAATGTTATTGAAGTTGATGGTATATAGTGATAGAAATTGAATTTGGTGTTTTGATTGTGTTGTTTCAAAGAGTGGGTGATTGGTATGATAGCTAGAGGTATATCCAAGATTTCTATTTTTTTTAATTTGTTTGGATCATGAGTTGCTAATTTTTCTCTCTTTCACGTGGTTAGTTTGGAATTAGGTAGTGGTTCTACATTTTTGTTACTCACCCAGGATGATTCTTGATATTTATCATCTTTTCATAAGTTGTGTTGGGTTTTTGGATTTTTTGGATGCTTTGTTTTGTCCCAAAGATTTGTGTTAGGGAATCTTTGGTATATGTAATTCTCTTGGATCTTGCTACTATGAAAGGGCATGATCCCCCATGAATCATATTTATCATATATATATATATATATATATATATATATATATATATATATATATATATATATATATATAGATTTATCTCTAGTTTTTGTAATAGTTTCTCTATTTATTAATATGAAGAGCAATGATAAGAAGTATCCTTGTATTAAATATTTATTTTTTTAATAATTTTTCTAATGTAAACATGCTTTTTTGAAATACATATATTTTCCATTCATTTAAAAGAAACAAAAAAATAAGTCTACATTCTAACAAGTTTTAAAATAATGCAATTATATAAATATTCTTCATCATTTGATAAACAATGAGAGTAATGGTTAAAGATAAATTTCAAAAGGAATTTTTGATACATTTACTTTTTAGATTAAAGTTATGGAATACACTATTGAAGAGACATGTGTTAATGGTAGTATAATGTTGCTTGCTATAGATAAGACAAAAATTAAATAGATCATTTACTAATGGTTGTATATTTAGGTAGATTGAATATGTGACAAAAATTCACATGAATATATGAGATAGATAAATCATGGTGTAAAATGAAGTAATAAATATGTGAATTGTGATAATTAAGATTTTAGATTTATCTATAAATGAGAATATAGTTTTTAGAAAATAATTTAGAACGTATTTTCAAAGATAGAATATAAAATTATTATTGAATAATGAATGATATTTTAATATATTGGTTTAGAAATTTGACTTTATTTATAATAGTAAATGTATTTTTTGTAAATACACATAGTTGTCATTCATTTGGAAACTACTTAGAATAAGTAGAAAACACGTCATATTATTGTTGTTATATGGAGCCTAATAAGACTCGGAGGTTATATTTTCCCCACTTTTATCGACGCAGTTTCCCCCCAAAATATTTAATGGGGGAGTGCAAGGGGAGTGCGGTTTCTATTGACCGACATAAAAAAAACCCTAATTTTGTAACCGACACAAGTCTTGATAAAAATGGCTAAAGGTTAGGGTTTCTGTGGATATTGTATTGTAGCATTGCAGCGGTATTGAGTTGCAAGAGATTGCTAGTTGTGATTAGTTCTATTTTGCTAGATAGTAATATTGGACTCTCTGTTGGTGGATGTACCCCAAGTTTGGGTGAACCACGTTAAAATTGTCTCTCGTTATTTTATTTCTTTATCTTTTTCATTCCTCTATTTAATCTTTATCTGCATTTAATTGATATCTTCTTCCTACTAACCCTAACAAGTTGTATTAGAGCATGTTGTGTTTGATTATCCTCTGTAGGAAGGTCTCATGGTTGAGTGGGAGTCTCGCGGTCAAGTGGGAGCTATGGAAGACGAGGGTAAATTAAAGGTAGATAAATTCAATGGGTAGAACTATCAGTTATGGAAGATGCAGATGGAGGATTATCTCTATTAGAAGGATTTATGGAGGTCGTTGCAAGGGAAAGGCAATAAACTGACAGTAATGACTGATGAGGATTGGGATCTTCTGGACAGAAAGGCACTAGGAAGCATTCATTTGTGTCTAGCACCATCAATGACATTTAATATCTCAAAAGTGAAGACAATAGCTAAATTGATGGAGACATTGGTAAAGTTATATGAAAAGCCTTCCGCTTCGAATAAGGTATTTCTTATTAAGCATTTATTTAATATGAAAATGGTAGAAGGTGGATCGATTATTGATCATTTAAATGAGTTTAACACAGTTACTGGAGTCAATTGACTTCTTTAAAAGTAAATTTTGATGAAGAGGTTAGAGCTCTCTTGATATTATGTTATTTGCCTGAAAGATGGAATAGTTTGGTAATGGCAGTTAGTAACTCTCTTTCTGGTTTGAATATGCTAAAATTTGATGATGTTGTTGGTGTTATTATGAGTGAGGAAATTCGTAGGAAAAGCTCAGGTGGATCCACATCAGGCAGTGTTTTGAATGCATAAAGAAGGGGCAAACCAAAGGAGAGGAAAAGGTTCTAAAGGTCGTGGGAAGTCACGAAGAAAATCAAAGGACAATAGGTCCCAATCCAAAGGAAGGAAGGATTGATGGTACTGTGCAAAACCAGGTCATTTAAAGAAAGATTGCTGGTCTCGAAAGTATAAAGAAGGAGACAAACAATAAGGTAATAAGAAGGCAAATGTGGTAAGTAATAAATCTAAAAATGATGCTTTGATTCTTTCCCTAGATAATGATGACGATTCATGGGTTTTAGATGCAGGGGCCTCATTTCATGCTATGCCCCATCGAAGTTATTTTC
The DNA here is from genome assembly GCA_027924645.1 of Cunninghamia lanceolata. Taxonomy (NCBI): domain Eukaryota; kingdom Viridiplantae; phylum Streptophyta; class Pinopsida; order Cupressales; family Cupressaceae; genus Cunninghamia; species Cunninghamia lanceolata. Next base: position 10,576,671 of record BSBN01000209.1, read on the forward strand.
TTGATTATGTTTAAGGGGATTTTCAGCTAGTTTATTTGGGAGGCAATGAACCCTGTCAGATTGTTAGAAGGGAAGAATCAGGATTAAGTTGCAGAATGAGAATCATTGGCTACTACAATGGGTAAGGCACATTCCAAGGTTGAGTAGGAATTTGATTTCAACAGGGTAGCTAGGTAATGAAGGTTGCATTGTTACATTTATTGATAAAAATTGGAAGGTTACAAGAGGTGCCTTAATGTTGGGAATTAAGGTGTCTCAACCTTGGTGATTCCTTGTATTTTTACATTGTATTTATTTATTAATTGCCTATTGAATTAATTGGATGCAAATCCTATGTTGTCATATTGTGGGAGTTGGCACAGTGATTTGTCATCCTACATGGCATATGACCACATGTATTTTTGTCCTCACATGAGGAGATAGGCGTCCCAATTAGTGGTAGGAATATTTTGCCATGTGTCGGCATCTTGAATGTTGTGTAAGGGAATATTGACCGTAACGGTCATGACAGATTCCTATGATGAAGTTATGACATGTAAGAGTCAGAAATAGGAAATTCTATGACAGGTAATAACATGTGTCGAAAAGCATCTTTGAAAAAGGTATCTTTGGGCGCCCCAAGGTGGACTATGACATGTTGTAAGAGAATATGCTATTTATAGCCTATGTATGATAGATTCTCTTACAGCAGTAAGTTATGATAGCTATGACAAATTCTATGATGGTTGTAAGAGTTGTAAGAGCATCTGTCATAGCCCATTTTAGAAATAGGCGACCTCCTTGGGATGGGGTGATTTGAAAAGTGTCAGGAGCATCCTACAGAGTTGGACAAGTGTCCATAGGCATGGGTTTGGTCCATGAGGCCATGTTGGACGCCCATCCCTATGTGGAGCCATTTCTGCCTTGTATATTCTATATAAATAGGTGCTTTTGAGAGGAGATGTACTACATATTTTACAGGTACTGTTATGCTGCCAGATCATCTCTAGATACGAGTGTCGAAGATTCCTGCAAGAGCATTGGCTCTATGTTGTATTGGAACCTTCATTGTTTATGTAATACATTTGAGCCATGTTTTGGAGTGTGGGGTTTTTCACCCGATAAGGGTTTTCCCCATGTATATCTTGTGTCTCTCTTCTTCTGTCTCAATTTCTTGTGTATGTGTTTGTTGCAATATCTCTGTTAGTGGTTTAACATTGCTGTAATAGTAAGGATAAAATTGAATTTGCACTCTCCTCCCCTCATTAGATTAGTGTAGGAAGCGATTTCTGCACACCTAGCTTCCTTTCAGTTGGTATCAGAGCCTGGCCAGTTTTGGTTCTAGCTGCTGGGTAGGGGTTTTTTGAGCTAATCTTAGGTTGAGTGGGAGTGTTGTGTAGAGTATTCTGTATCTTGTTGCAGCAAGGAGATGGCAACCACATCCGGAAGGTTAGAGGTTGAGAAATTTAATGGCACTAATTTCAAGTTGTGAAAACTTAAGATGGAGCACCTACTTGTTGATCGTGACCTATGGGAAACCGTATTTGGTGTGAAACCTACAACAATTTCACAAGCTAATTTAGACCTCAAAGATTAGAAGGCTAAGGGTCTCATAAGACTCTATTTAGTTGACTCTGTCCTATTGAATGTCCATGAGGAGAAGAGCACGAAAGATCTTTGGAAGAAGTTGGGTGATGTTTATCAAGCCAAATCCTTGGTAAACAAACTTTTCCTAAAAAGAAGTTGTTTGCTTTGAAGATGGAAGACAGAGGATCTATTGTGGACCACATGAATGCTTTCAACATGATCGTTGCACAATTGACATTTGTGGGTGTAAAAATGGAGGAGGAGGATTGTTGCATGACCCTGCTTTGTTCTCTGCCGGACTCGTGGGATCATCTTGTTATGGCTATTGGAAGCACCACATCCACATTCACAATGGATGAAGTGGTATCTTCACTGTTATCTGAAGAGATGTAGAGAAAGTCTTTTGAGGCAGCCAAAGAGGCTCTTGTGGTTCGTGGAAGACCCTTTGCTCATTCCTCTTTCTACAACCTATTATTTTGTGGCTTTGTTAATCATCTTTATGGTCTTATTCTCCTTTTCCTTGTGCTTCCTCATGAAAATTTCTTTCTCTCTTCCTTCAAGGTCACCTGCCAACAAATCAATGTCAAAAAAAAACATGAATTGAACTATTTCATCCATTTCTCCTCTCTCTTCAGTCACCAATACATTTTCCTCTTTCTCCTTACCATTCATCTAACATTTGACTTCACAATCTCTCATATCTACAACATCTTCATTTTGTGCAGCCTCTGGTGCTTCCAACTTAAACAAAGTTTTATCTAATGCCTCAAGAGATCTTATAGCCTGATCTCCTTCAACTATATCCTTGACAATATTAACAACTAATTTAAAAATCAGTTCATCATTTCTTCTTTCAACATCCTCTTCCAGGAGGATTTCCTTTACACTGAACTCTTCTATCTTATCACTTTCTTTCAAATCTTCTCCTTCCTCAGGATAGCAACCTATCCTTTCTGCTTTCCATTCAACATTAACATTTTCTTTATCTTTTTCTACTATGTCAATTTCATGACATTCTTCCTCATATCTTCTCTCTTCTACTATGTTTCCTCTCCCTTTCTCTATTTCCAATGCAATCACTCTAGCCTGCATTGTTCTTAACGCTTTAGACACAATGTCTGCAAACCTTGTTTCTGCCTGCTCTTCCACAAATAAAATTCCCATAGGTCTCTTCATGACCCTTCTAGTCCTCCTTTTCAAAGACATCTTCTCAACTACTTTAGTTACAAGATCCCACTTGCAACAAGTTCTACAATCTCAAGGGTATTAACCCTCTACAGTTAGAGTACCCTACCTGCAACAAAATATTTCTCTATCCTCGATCAATTTTAAAAAAACATACATTTTTCTGGTTTCTCGTGCCTCCTTCTCTACACTTTAGAGTTACAGGATCCTTCTCACACCTATAACAAAATTCTCTAGGACTCAAGTCCTCTACAATTACAGGCCTCTTCTCACCTAGAACAAATTTCTCAGAGCATCTAGCTCTTTGCAGTTACAAAATCTCCTCTTCTACAACAAATCACTTAGGGTTTTCTTGAGACACTTCCCATATTTCAAGGATATAACCTCTTCTCAACTTCTCTTCAACTACATTTTTTCACCTAGAAGCAATATAAACACCTCTCTTATCTTTCTCAATGAGCATTTCCTTTTCTACTTCTCTTTTCTTCTCTCTTCAATAAGCCCTTTCTCTGGCTTTTAAATTTCTTCCAGGAAAACAACATTTTACACAATCTCTACTTCACCACATCCCAATGAGCAAACCTACTCAGATACCACTTGATGCAGTCATGATTGGGGGACCTTATCAAGCAACCCAATCACGTAACCAAAAAACACAATAGAGGCATATGTCATAAACAATACACATTCATCCAAATTTAATTCAGATTTCTAAATTACAACTCAATGCCACGACAAAGTCTACAATCACAACAAAATACTAGTTTTATTCATTCATGTAGTTTCTACAGGAATATAAAATCAATATACTCTCTTATCAAAACTTCAATCTATTTATTTTTTGCCATCTCCTCCAGCAAACACCTCTAGTCATTCCCCTTCCATTTTCTTGGGGGTCACAAGCCCATCAATAGTAGCCTCTTTACATAATCTTCTGCCACATATACCTTTACCAGGGAAATTACATCCTGAACAATCTAACTGACTGAACTATGTTCAGAGAGGAACCCCCAATCTAGACCAAGAAATTGTATTTATGGCACTTGGCTAAAAATAGTTCAACTGCCATGAATCAAATGTTATAAAACTGAATGAACCACCAAGTAGTTTAATATAACAAAACTATACCACTTCCATTAAACCCCCTCATGACAATTTCACACTAGCCATTGTGTATATTCATCAGTTTATACATATTCAATTTCTAGGAAGTTATCAGCAAAATGCCCTTCCCACAAACCACAACGCTTTCTATTGACTTTTCTCCAAGTTCTGAAACTCGCGTTTTCTGACACAGCACTATGGAGAAGTCATTGACAATGTTCCATCATCTCAAACTTATTTATTGTCTTCTTTCCCCAAGCTATTGTCGCCAAAGTAATCCATCAGTGAACTTAAGAAACAATGAACTTTCCTATCGGCAAAAGTGACGTCATGCAAACTTCCAAGTTTGTCATTGCATGTTATTAGCAAAATTAACTTCTTTCAAACCTTGGATTCCTTTATCGACAGAAACATACTTTTCAAAACTTTAATGTCATCAACAAATGTTTAGTTTCCCAAACCTTAGATATAAAGGCCTATCGACGAATGTTATGTTTTCTGAACCAATATCCATTCGGTCGGCAAAAACTCAATTTGTGAAACTTAGCCTTGTCACTTCAATCAGAAAATAGGTCCATTTGCAAACCATTTCTTTGAATTCATTGTTGGTAAAAATACATTTCCATGAACTGAGACTTATCAATCTAGTCACTTTAGTCATCATGCCCTTTGTCGGAAAAATCTAGCTTTCCCGATCCTAGTCGGCAAGTCAACAGATGTTGGAACTTAACAACCAGTTAGAAAATACAACAGTTTGTCAACTAAGCGATCTCCCACATTGGCAAGAATGACTCCTTCCTTCTATTGCAAATTTCATTTCTCTGTGAACCAAAGGATTTTAGACTCCAACTTGGCAAGGCTTGTTGGCGAAATAGGTCATCGATGAACTTATGAGTTTGTTAACTCGTGATATTGCTGATGAAGTTCTAAAACTTTAAACTTTGTTGATTGAGATTTCCTTTAACCTTGGGAGGCAACTACGAAATATTTGTATTTGAAAAGTGAGCATTGTATAAAGCCCTGTCGGCAAAGTCACCCATTGGTGAATGGAGCCATCAGTGAACTAAGCCGTCGGTGAACTTAAAGCTTGCAAACGTAGGATTTTGCCGACTGGCTATAACTTAGCCAAATTTTACCCAATTTTCACCAAAATGAAATTGGAGATACCCAATTGGATCTGCTACATGATGATGCTCTTAACTTGGCTGAATTAACATGAATTTTCCTCCTAAAGCAAAAGACCGACACCAACACAAACAAAGACAAAGCACCACCAAAAAAGGACTAAAACAAAAATTGAAAACCTAAATTATTTTTGGGTGATGCTAATTGCTCGTGGACCTAGATGCTCCTACATTAGTATTAGATACAATCACAACTACAAGGGTCTTTCTATATCCTCAAAGTAAGTTACAAGTTAAAGATTCAAGTGGTACAGGAGGTGGTAGAGAATCTAGTGGTGTTGGAGGTGGTAGAGGAGGTAGTAGTAGTGGTATTTAACAAGTGCTACATCAACAAAATATTCAAAAGAGGTTAATACACATGGGTACTACAAATCAATGAGGTTATGAGAAGAGGCAAAGGGTAAGTGCAAAAAGATGGGGGGCCAAAAAGTGGCCAAATTATTTTTAAAAAAAATAATATAAAACGCGAGTGCGTTATAACGCGCTCGCATTATGGCTTGGTAATGACGAGCCTAAGGCTCATCAAAACCAAGCTATAACGCGCTCACGTTATAACGCAAGTGCATTTTGACTTGCTATAAATTAAAAAAAAAGGTTTCTATCTCATTTCATTTCCTCCTTCTCCTCTATGCCCGCGGCCTGCAAACCCTAGAAAGCGCACTCGCGTTTTACAAAACTCAATTCAACGCAAAAACCTTATCGATTCGTCGCCAAAATGCCGCCACGACATCGAGTACGCCAAAGGAGTGAGTTATATTTTTTTTTTGCTTGAATTTGTTTCTAAATAGGTAGGTTTGAGTTGATTTTTTATGTATATTTTGTTAATTGTCAGAAAATGTTAATGTACCTCCTCCTCCTCAAAATCCACAAAATCCTGAGGAGGAAATACCTGCAGAACAACAACCTCCTCCATCCATTCCTCAACATGCCCCTGGAACACAAGAAAATATAATGGGGCAAATTGAAAACAACAAAAAAGAAATTGAAGATATAATTGCAAGGTTGAAAGATCCTTCCACTTCAACCTTGCATAGGTCCACGCTTGCTGAATCTCTTGAATCTATGTTATCAAATGTAGATTCAATTAGAAAGCAAATAACTAGTTGGATGGATAAGAGGAGAGAGTTTAGAGATTATTATGCAGACAAGCTGTCATACCAAGATGTGAAAAAATTACAAATCACAAAATTAGACTTGTGTTCAATTTTCACAAACCCACAAACAAATCAACCTCCACCCATTACATGCAAGAGGTTCCCTATCCATTGGTGCAACAACCAAGCGATAAGGGACAATTTTGGGTAGAGGTGGTGGATGGTTTTTGACCATCCTCCATGCAATAATAATGAGGTCCTGTAATACTTTTTGAGGAAACTCTACTGCGAGTTTGTCCTCAATAAAGTGCCAAAACTATTTTGTTATGTGGGACTTCCAAGGTAGAGGTGGGGGGTCAACACAAGATAGACCAGAGGCACGTCTTGACCCATAGCGGGTAGTGAGACAAGTAATCAGCAGACCAGCCCATGAGCATGTTTCTATCCCTTCCATTGTGAAGGAGAGTGTTGAGGTCGATACACTTCAGTCCATTAGTGCCTTGACCCAGAGCATCATAGAGCATGCCGGTCCTGCAACACAGAGTGGGTTGGGAGATAGTACGAGGAGTAGGGTCCCACCCCATGCTTGTCAGGCTTGTGGGTTAGCCTGTGGTTATGACCCCATGGATAGTCAAGACGTAGGTGCACAGGCTACATATGCAGCTGAGCAGATGGTGATGACAGATACCCTCCTGAGTGAGACTTTCGGCCTTGATACTCAGGTAAACATTAGCAAGTTTATTGAATTTAATTTATTAAATTTTATTTTTGAAATGCAAGATTAACTAATTTAAATTGATGATTTTAATGAAATTTCAGGGTCATAGCGTCGATGCAGTTTTCAGTGGTTCTCCACCTGCATTTTACACTAGATCATCTACTGTCGGGGTATGTAACTAGTAAACAATTATAAATATTACATGTTAATAGCATCGTTATATGAATGGTATTCTAATATCTAATTTTGGATGTTGAATAGGTTAATATTGCAGATTTCACGGCAACACCTGCTAGCGGTGGTGGACTTCAAAGCTTTACGGAGGTAATAAAATAAATAGTTTAATGAATGAATTGTACTTACTAGATTTTTGTATGTGACTTGTGTGCTTTATTGTGTGTACTTCCATGTTTAGATGAACGTGTGTGTATGTTAGGAGCCATGATTTGCATCACTATTATAGTTGTTGTAATTGAATAATGTTGTTTTATTTCCAAATGATGCAGGCTGCGGAGACACCTCCCCATGTTCATAGGGAAATGGAGCATGGTGTGGCCTCTACGATTCATAGCTCCATGGCATTGACAGGGGTATGAGGTAGATTAGTAAATTTCAATTTACATTCATTGTTATAGTTGTCTATTTTTGAAAAATCAAAAGATTATTGATTTGAAGTTTAATTTCTATCTGGTTGGTTTCTATAGGACATGACATCACCACGGCCTATTCTTGCTACTGAGGCAAGTGAGGAGACAGATTATATGTTAGCGGTAAGTGATTATTTTGTTAAATGTTTCATTTTTTATAATGTGTAATTTCTATATGTTAATGTCTATACTTTTTATTGTAACAACTAAAGATGCAGGAAGAACTAAATAGAAGGAGCAGCCCTCAGGTTCGTAGTAGATGACCCACATGTGCGTCTCCATCCCCTAGAAGATCAAAGGCTACTCATGATCTATTCTCTTCACCAGCCAAAGGGGAATGACTTTTTATTGTGTTCCTTTGTTGTATGCCTATATGGCATTTGTGGACATATATTTTGTATTGTATATAGTTGACATTGTATGCCTATATGGCATTCTTGTAAGCCTATATGGCTATTTTGTATATATGTTATACTTATATCGACATATATTGATGTATGCCTATATGGATATTTGGTTAATACAAATCTTTTTTATTGATGGCGTCCATACTTGCATTATAAATCCACGTTTGAATGGATATTTGTAGATGGCTACTTCAAATATTTAAAGTCCAATTGTATTACATAGGATGTTTGTTGATCCAATAAGCTAGCTATTGTTATTCAAGTATCACCTAAACCTCATTTTGGAACTAAAAGATAAAAGTTGTATTTAAAAAAAAAATGAATCATCATGTTGAACAAAAAATATTAATATTCTTTGAGTAGCATACAATGTCAACTATATGCTATACAAAAAAATGAATTATCATATTATTCTTTATGTTTGAGATCCTGAAAATGACTAAGTCTGGTAGACTGATATCCTGAAACACTAGGATGAATATCCAAGTCATTAGGATGATTGCGCCTTGAGAAAAAGTCATTAATATGAGCGCCTAAAGGAGACTTTTTTAAACATTCAAACATTGAGCAACAAGCATGAATGGTTAAGGTGCAATTTGCAACTCATACAGCCTCAAAAGGGCACCCAACTTGGAGAGAGCACTCATTTAAGACAAGGCACCCATTGACACCTATTCCACCATAAAAGTGTGCCTAAGGTGGAAGGAGAACAAGCCTCTAGTAAGTGAAGTGCACCTATTGTCTAAACCACTTCATTATGGCGCCCTAGCATGAGGAGGAGTATATAAATCAATAGGAAATGGCACCTATAATGCAAATGAACGACTAAGTGGCATTTTCAATAAGCATCAATTCACCTTGAGCTTTCAATAAATACATCAAATTGAGCCCCATAAGCCTAGGCGCCCTTTGCCTTCAAAAGAACCTTATATTGGTGCCTTGGAGGAAATCAACTTACAATGACAAGTCTTGGAGGTTTCTCATTTTGGATGATGTCTTTTGAGATTAACTACAATGATTGAAAGTTAAGATGAGTGGAAAGAACCTATCTTGAACCTTAGGCACCCTTCATGTAATTTCCCACCATCATGAGTGCCTAGATCTAAGGAGTGAATGAAGGATCTTAACATCAAGAAGCATGTTATCAATCAACTTGGAGAAGTCTTTGACAATAATTATGATGAATTGAGTACATGGAAGTAAAGGAAGTACATATCAACTCCAAAGTGTGTCTAATGATCAATAAGAAATTCTTCCAAAGCAAAGGCGCTCATTGTGAATTTTCCTACTAGTTTTGGTGCCTTCAAGTCTAAGTGCATGAAAATCATGAGGATGAGCTCTTAGGGATGAGATAGTCTTCATAAGAGTTTAAATAATAACATCATCAAAATGCGCCTTGGTAGAGAGACTTGAGACCATCATCAAATAAGCCAAAATATCTATCTCCAATCTAGGCGCAAATTCTAGCTCCTCCCAACTCAAATGAGCGCCCAAGTTGAAGTCAACTTTCATCTATACAACCCTCAGATTGTGCCTTGATTGAGGAAGGGATTTGAACCTCAAAATTTAATCATCTCAAGATAAAAGCTTCCTTAGACACTTGGCATTTGATTGAAATCATTGAGAATTAGAAAGAACCACCTAAGGATGTAAGGCGCACTTTTCACCCATACAAGCCTAAAATTGCGCCTAAGGGAAATAACTTGATTTCATATCAATAGGTGAGTGCCTTGAGAGAAAGGATCACTCTAGGTCATTTTCAATTGTTGAAAGCACAAAAATGATAAAGATAAAGGCAATTGAGTTAGGTGCACTTTAGCCTCTGAGGACACCTTAATGAGCGCCTTGGGTGAAATTGCATGAGATGACCTTTTGGAGTGAAAGCTTGAAAGATAGAATTCATTCTAAGACATGTCTTATCATTTAGAATTACAAAATTGCAAGTATAAAGACATTTAAATCTAGGCGTACTCTCCATCAGTACAAACCCATTATAGCGCCTAAGGGAGAAATTGCATTGAAAGACACCTTTTAAATGAATCTCTTAAGGGAGATTGACCTCTTTAAGCCATTACAATTGTTTGAAATCATTTAAAGTGATAAATATGGACCAACTTGTGTTAGGCACCCTTTGCTCTTCTTTTTACCTATCTATGCGCCTAGATTTGTAGTAAGATTATTTCATGTTTAAAGAGGATTCTTTTGTGTTATAAAATGTTTATCATGAGGATTGATGTGTTTCTTGGTTTGTATTGTAGGAAGATTGAAGGAAAAGGTAGGAGCAAGAGCTTGGAGTCACCTAGAGTCATCATGTAGCTGCTCCAAAGGAGCCTTTCACATTCATTCATGCCAGAGAGTTAAGATGGAAGTAATCACTGCTAAGGAAACACCACTTCAAGAGGTAGCTGCTCCAAGAGGTCACAACAAGATATATTTCAAGTATTCTTCATCAATGACATCACCAGTTGCATCATGTTCGAAGACTTCCATCTATCACTTCAAGTTCCATTCATCTTCAAGTATCAACTAGATTCTTCATCAATCATCACTTCAAGATCAGCATGTAGCCACTCCAAGGGAACTTCTCATCATCATCAAGCATTCCAAAGACATCCATTCAATTTCAAGTCCCTCTAATACATTCTGTGAGGGTAAAATAGTGATCAATCAAATGAATAATAGATGACCCAAACATCAACAGAATAGTGAAACAAAGAAGATTCAAATGAACAAAGCAATGAACAAACACAGCAAACCTCTTCCGTTTCGAAACTTCTGTTGTTCGCCTATCACGAATCGTCCTTTTGCAGATGAGATGAGCCCTCAGAGAGTGCAATCTTTTAAAGCTGTTTGAGGAAGTCGATGGTGAACGGCTATAGTGTGATATGCAATGAAGGTGAGCTCCAATGCAACAATGGTGATCTCAAGCTTGTGGATGACAAATGGGTGCCAAAGGCGCGCTGGTGATATTTCTGCAGAGTAACGATGTCAAAAGCCTGGATGATTAGAATGGAGGGATGAAGCTTCATTTATAGACTCGGAGGAATAGGAATCAACGGTTGAGAGAAGATATGAAGATCAACGATTGAGGATGGTTGAGGAATGTGCAACCAGTGGAAATGTGACAAGTGTCCCAGCTCCATCATGAAAGGTGGGATGTGACAAAACTGATTGGAGAGTTAACTCCATTGACTGGTCTGTTAACAGAATTGATTGATCAGTTAGAAGAGTGGATTGTGGAACTAACTGAATTGATTGAGGATTTGACTCAACTGACAGGTTAGTTAACAGATTTGATTGATTGGTTAACTGACCTCTGATTGGAGAAGAAATAGGCCATGTGGGTGAGGGAAAATAAGGCAATTAAATATTAAATATATTTAATTACATGTGCAACCTGATGAGGTGGACAAGGTGAGGTGTAAAGGTGATGTGGAATTTTGAATTTAGAACTTTAGGATAGAGGAATTAGGCTTAATTAAATAATTTATGATTATTTAATTGTGAAGGACAAATAGAAGAATTATAATTAAATAAATATAATTTATTTAATTATGGGATAGTGAATTGATTAAATAAATTTGGAATATTTATTTAATTAATAGAAGAATGGAATAAATATTTAGAATATTTATTTAGGATGATTTGTGTCATTTTTAGGCGTATACATTTTACCCCTCTTTGATGCAATGCAGTTTACAGCGTTGCTTCAAAGAAATTGATAGTCTGAATGATGATACATGCCCCAGTTTGCCCCTGGTACAGGTTAAATGACGATAGGATGCCCCCTCGGGAGATTGGACGGGAAAAACGGCGAAAGTGTTGGAGACGGACGATCTCACGACGAGGAAGGGGTAAGGATAAGTTGGAGGAAAAGGGACGCGGTCAGGGATGCGGGAAGAAAACGGGGGGAAAAATGGACACGGGAAGTAGTCACAGTCATCACCTAGCCAGAATTAGGGTTTGGAGGCTATAAATAGGAGCTGGGTCCACAAGAATAGGCATTTGCACACTTGGTTGATCTGGATTGGAGAAAGAGAGCTCAAAGCAAACTTAGAGCAGCATGGCGGCCAGAGCAGCAGACATTCCACGCGAGGAGCACCGATTCGAGCGAGTCCGACGATTCGGGCGGCCAGCAGAGGCAGGACCCCCGGTATGTGCTTCGAAAAATTTCTCCTAGGGTCGAGTTTAGGTGTCATAAATGCACGTAGAAAATAGGTGAAATGAATGTGCCGAAACGCAGAACGGCGCATATGCCTCGCGAAGCTGCGCTTTTGTAATTTTACGGCGCATATGTCGGTTTCGGCGGCGCATGCGTGAAAGCTGCGCTTTTGTGCATTCTAGCTGCGCATGTGTAATTTGGCGGCGCTTTTGTATTTCCGCCGCGCATATGTGAAATGTAGCAGCGCATTTGTTAAAGTTGCGCATATGTGGATTCTTGCGGCGCATGCGTGGATTTCTGCAGCGCATGTGTTTGAACGGCGCTTACGTGCACTGTAGCGGCGCATATGCATTGTTGTGGCGCATATGTTGATTCTTGCGGCGCATATACCAGAAACGGTGCTTTTACCACCTGTAGTGGCGCATTTGCTTGGGATGGCAAATTACTTAGCCAAATTGATTCGATTAGCGTCCTGTTTGACGCAGGAATCGATGAGCTATCTCCGAGATTGCAGGAATCTAGTCAAGAGATGTAGTGTGCTGTTTTGATCAATTTGAAATGCTAAGTTTAGTTGATATAGTTCAGTAGATATGTTGAGTATGGTATATGCGGCTTAAGACTGACGCCTTGCTTTGCGTGCTTGCAGGAGGAGATACGAGAGACGCTGCAGTCGAGGGAGACGTTCCCTATGCCTCTATTGCAGAGATACATGCTAACGGAGGCTGATAGAGTGGCGCTTGGTGCCATGGGCTTAGATTATGTTTGCTTTATGCCCGAGGTGCGGGCAAACCGAGGACTATTGACAGCTGCCGTGGAGAGATTCCACAGTGAGGACGGGACCTTCCACTTCCCTACTGGAGAGATGACGGTGACGCTGGAGGACGTCTACAGGATACTGCACTTGCCCGTGGTAGGCGAGTTAGTGGAGTATGACGCACAGCGGGACGCGGGACTCACCGAGTGTCAGCGAGTATTTGATGATCCTGAGCTGGTGGGACAGGTCATCCCGTGGCAGGATATCTATGACTGTTATGACTACTTCCCTGGGATTGTGGCTGGACTGATTGTGGGCGTTGTATGCCCGGATAGGAGATCGTACGGGTTCCCCATTGGATGGGGCAGGATCATGGAGCGGATGCTGACTGAGGGCACCCGATATGCGTCAGGACCCTGCGTGCTAGCCCACCTATATCACGACATGCATCAGGTGGTGTACCACCGCAGCACGAGTCTATCGGCTGGGGTGCTACTGTTACAGTTCTGGCTGTGGGAGCACATAGCGGTGACCAGGCCGATATGCGTTTTTGCTAGGCAGAGAGGAGAGCCATACAGCTATGGCTATGCAGGAGTGATTTCCCAGCACAGACTGGGGAAGCTAGAGTACTGGCGGCATACTTTGGACGGGGTAGATGTGGTTGTCTGGCGGCCATATCTGGATTGCAAGCCCTAGGATGATGAGGGAGATGAGCTACCTTACTGCTTCCAGACCAGGTGGTTGATAGGCCGGACACGGCACATCTTGGAGAGGCAGATGGTGGGCCGAGTGCTGAGACAGTTTGGGCGGAGACAGGGCATGCCACAGGGACAGGCTATGTTTGCCCGGACTCATGCAGAGAGGGTCAGATGGGAGCCGATGGCTTCGTACGAGGAGGCCTTGGCAGAGTTCCAGCAGTTGCTGTATGTGGCATGGGACATGCGGAGAGAGATAGCAGATGTGGGGGTCACACAGGAGTACGAGGACTGGATCACTGCACATCCTTTCCCGAGATATTCAGGACCCGGTATGCTGGTGCCTCGTATTGATGAGGCAGACTCAGAGGAGGAGGAGGGAGAGGCTGGCCCAGGGCGGAGGGGCGCTAGAGGAGGACGAGGACGACGGGGTGGCCAAGCTGCAGAGAGGCCGAGGCAGCGGAGGAGGATAGATCGGGCTGGGCAGGCAGTTCCAGGACAGGGAGAGGTACAGCAACAGGTGCCGCAGCAGGCACAGATGCCACCACCCCAGCAGGTACCACAGTAGCAGGTACCACAGCAGTAGGTGCCAGGACAGGTAGAGGCAGCACAGGGGCCAGTGCAGGGTGAGGCACATGATAGGACCATAGCCAGCCTGAGGGGACAGGTGCGAGAGCTGCAGGCACAGCTGAGGAGAGTGGAGAGGAGGTGAGACACAGACGCAGCGGTGATTACTGGTTTGACTCGCGAGAGGGACATGGCGGATGCACGGGTACGTCTTATCCGTGTAGAGCGGGATACTGCTGTGGCCGCTATGGGTACAGACGCAGCTAGCTCTTTTCTGGTTGGGCAGGTGCAGCAGGCACAGGCACAGGTAGGCCAGTTGCAGACGTAGTTGGCACAGGCACAGACAGACCTAGCCAGAGCGCAGTCACAGGCTCAGTACTACCGAGGTTTGTATCACGGTGCTGTGGCGTCGAGCCAGAGGGCAGGGAGTTTCAGGAGTCAGTCTGGGGTGGCTCACAGAGCAGGTCCTTCACAGTCTGGGGCATCCGTGATGGGACCTCAGCAGTCAGGAGCTGGCAGTGGTGGCCCACAGCAGCAGGGGTAGACATAGACCAGATTCTATACATTTTGGGACATGTATCACCGTCTATTTAGATGCATATTTCTAACTTTGTGGTTGTAGCTTCTTGACATCATCTGTTGATAGGCTTTGAGATGGTCAAAAGCTTTTTGGCGCCTTTCCTCGAGCAGTTCTAGCTCTTGTAGCCTGGAGACTCTGTACTCTTCGTCTGATATGAGACCTTTCAACGACACCCGAAGGGATGGGAGTTCGACCTCAATGGGAAGGATGGCTTCGGAACCATAGACGAGGGCGTAGGGTCTAGCACCTGTGGGAGTGCGTATGCTGGTTCAATAGGCCCACAGAGCGGGATTGAGTTGGACGTGCCAATCGCGACCAGCTTCATTGATAGTCTTCTTTAGGATTTTTAGAATGGTTTTGTTCGATGCCTCAGCTTGGCCGTTACCTTGGGGGTAATATGGAGTGGAGAAGCGATGTTGGATCTTGAAACATTCACAAAATTCCTGGACATCCTGATTTTTGAAGGGTCTCCCGTTATCCGTTATGATGGATGAAGGGATGCCATATCGGCAGATAATGTAATTCAGAATGAAAGAGGAAATTTGCTTTCCTGTGACGGTTGATAAGGGAACGGCTTCAATCCACTTTGTAAAGTACTCAGTGGCGGTTATGATGAATTTATGGCCGTTGGAAGAGGGCGGATGAATCTTTCCCACGAGGTCAAGTCCCCACTGGCAAAAGGGCCAGGGTGTCGTTAGAGGTCTCAACTCCTGAGCAGGTACATGAATCAGGTTCCCATGTATCTGGCACTGTTTGCACTTTTTGACAAACTGATATGAATCCATTTCCATATTGGGCCAGTAATAACCCAAACGCATGAGTTTCTTAGCTAAGGAAGGACCGCTGGAGTGTGTTCCGCAGATCCCTTCGTGCACGTCTCGCAAGGCAGTTATAGATTCTTCTTGTTCTAGACAACGGAGTAAAGTACCATCCAGACCACGTCGGTAAAGGGTATTGGCGATAATGGTGTAACGGGAGGCTTGTCGGATGAAAGTTCATTTTTGGTTGGAAGAGAGGTCCAAAGGAAGGACATTGTCCTTGAGGTAAGTGTAGGTCTTACCGTACCAAGGTGAATCAGATCCTACTAGGTGGCAAATGGAATGGGTTTCGAGGAGATCATAAGCCGGTTGTCGAATTGTTTCTACTAAGAACTCATACCGTGACTCATGTTCAGGTATCTCAAGAAGAGAGGCTATGGTCGCCATTGCATCTGCTGCTTTGTTCTCTATCCTGGGTATTTGCTCAAACGAGATGGTCCCAAAATGTTCTTTGAGGTCGTCGACCATCCGTTTGTATGGGATGAGCTTCTCATCTTTGGTCTGATACTCATCGTTGACCTGGTTTATGACGAGCTGAGAATCACCGTAGACACATAGTGCTTGGATTTTCCACTCAGTGGCCATCTTGAGACCAATTACCAAAGCCTCATACTCCGCTATATTGTTAGTGCATGGAAATAACAACCTGTAGGACTTTGGAATTGTGTCGCCTTGGGCAGTGATGAACAAGATACCTGCCCCCGATCCATGGTTGGTGTAAGACCCGTCGAAGTAGAGTTTCCAAGGAGATGTTGACAGAGTGAATAAAGATTCATCGGGGAACTCAAACTGCATTGGTGAAGTGTCCTGTAATGGTGCCTCAGCTAGTTGGTCAGCGATGATTTGCCCCTTGATGGCTTTTCTATCCACATACTCTATATCATATTCGCTAAGAAGCATAACCCATTTGGCTAGTCGACCTGTGAGAGCTGCTTTGCTGAGAAGATATTTTAGTGGGTCGATCTTGGCAATGAGTTTGACAGGATGTGCCAACATGTAGTGTCGGAGTTTTTTGCAATTGGTCGATGACATTATATGGGCGGGAGTTAGACGGAGATGGCGACGACCTTGGAGGAATGGTGTTGATCGTGACTCTACCACTGCGGGTAATTATACTACAACCAGTTCCGTTAGGTCCTGGTTGTTGGTTGGGGGATATGACGTTGACTTGCGGAACATGCTCAGAAATGCAGTTAATGGTGTACTCAAAGGGAACGCTTGCATAGTTAGCATTACTCGACCCACTGTTCTGGTTTGGCCTGTTGCGATTGTTGTCATTATTGTTATGGCCATTGGAGTTGTTGCCATTGTGACCATTGTTGTGGTTGTAACCATTGTTGTTGTGACCGCTGTTGTGATTGTTGTTATACGGCCGGTTGTGGTTTAGGAGAGGATCCCGGTAGGCCACATGAGATTCATTGGAGGTATGCTGTTGTGTCCCTCCCTGATTCTAATCCAGTATATCCTGTATGACGTTCTTAAGACGGATGCAATTATTGGTTATGTGCCCCCTTCCTCGATGATACTCGCAATAGTCTGTATCCTTCCAATAGGGAGGTTTGACTATAGGCTCATAGTCACTTGTTGGTGGTAGAGAAATTTCATTGTTAGCCAACAACTTCCTGAGAGCAGACTCTTGAGATTCTCCTAACGGCGTGAATTTTCTCCTTGGATTTGAATTGAACCAAGGTCTAGATTCCCGAGGGGGTGGCTTGTTGAGTGCACCGTTATTTGCTTCTTCTTTAAGAGTGAATATGGGTTGTTGTTTAGGGGCTGCCGCCTTGGCATCCACTACTCCATCGTTGACCACATTCTTGTTCTTGGTCCAAAACTTTGACTTGTCAGTTGTGTAATTGGAAGGAGGTGTGTCCTTGTAGAGCTTGAGAGTTCCTTTAGCGATCATAGCTTTCTCAATGAATAGCCCCATTTCAATGACTTTGGTGAATGAGGTAGGGCATTGTATCTGAATCTGATAGCTAAGATCAGGATTCAAATTGTGGACAAACATTTCCAATAGTTGTTTCTCAGGCATGTCGTAAGAACACTTACTAGCTAGCTGTCTCCATCGTTGTAAGAAGGTGGCGAAAGACTCACCACCTTTTTGTTTGGTGTTGCATAGGTCTAGCATAGATACCTCGTGTTCTATGTTGTAAGAGAAGTGCGTTATGAATTTATTGACAAGTTCATCAAAAGTTTTGATTCCTGGTGGGAGACGCGAGAACCACTCCATAGCTTGACCTCCTAAAGATCTTGGGAACAGTCTCATTAAGTAGGTCTCGTTGTGAGCTACTTCTAAACATGTTGTAGTGAATTCCCTGATATGATCTCTAGGGTCCCCCTTCCCTTTGTATTTGTCAAATTTCGGGATTCCGAACTGAAAGGGGAATGGTTTCATGACCAAACTTCTGTCAAAGGGGTATGGTGCTATATCTTCCAAGGAGTAGTTCTTGGAACTGGTGCCGATCTTAAGGTTGGAGATTTCCAGCTTTAGACTCTCAATTTGTTGTCTCACATCCGCCATAGGAGCATTTTGATCTATGTGTTGTTTTCCTCTCTCATTGGCCTGGGGGACCGTGTCATTTGTGCCTCTCTCATGTGCATTTGGGACTGTGTCATTTGTGTCCCTCTCACGTTCATTGTCTGCATTTTCCATGATGGAGCTAATGTCAAAGTCTGCGGGGAGTTTGATTCCGAGACTAGCAAGATGATGGAAATATTTGGTGGGGTCCTCAAGGAGCACTTTCGCCACTAGGCGTTGGAATTTGCTATCTTGCATGTGTGCCACCAATTCTTCACGAGAAATTTCTTCATCATCATCGCGTGGTGGGGTGATGTGATCGGAAGAGTCGGCCATTTCAGTTAGCTTGTTGTACTGGGATCGAGTAAGAACCATGCAAGGTGGGGTGGGATGAAATGGACTAGGATTAGAAATTTTGGCAAGGTGTCGACTAAGACTGTAATGAATGGGATATCTAGGACAAGACTTGGACAAAGGGTTCTCTTGCTCAATGACTTCAGGTAAGACGGTTGACACAAGACTCTAGCCACTAGCAAGGGTAGTCGATACCAGTCTCACTGTGTAGGGCTTAGTCGTTCAACAAGACTACTAGCAAAAGGTACTGTGACCTACTAGGCTTACGTGAATTCACTAATGAAACGAAGGACCTATGTCAAATCGGTATGGGACAGAATGACGTTGGGGCAAGAGTGACTAGGACAGAAGGTGACTGGGATGACCGATGAAAGAGAGAGAATTGGGGGAAATGGATGAAGATTGACTGCAAGGTTGATTCTGACCTCGGATAATGAAACTAGGCTGAAATGGGTACTCTGAACAGCTGACGAAAATTTCTCAAAAATAGGGCAGATGCTCACTGTCACACATGCGCAGAAATAGATGCGCAGCAAGAATGGGCAAATGCGCCGTAAGTCGCTGTATATGCGCCGCTCTGGTGAAGTATGTATGCGCAGTAACAGTGTGTAAATGCGCAGCAAAAAAGTATATGCGCAGCAAGTCGGTGTATATGCGCAGCAAGTCGCTGTAAAAGCACAGCAAAAATGTGTATATGCGCAGCAGAAAGGTATGTATGCGCAGCCAGTCGGTGCAAAAGCGCAGCAAGTCGCTGTATATGCGCAGCAGAAAAGTGTATATGCGCAGTTTTGGTATTTTTTTGCAAATTTTTGGGATTTTTCCCCTTTTTTGGTATTCTTTGGCTGGAAAAGGTCTTCCTGATCTGATATTATGAATTAATTTAGCAAGAAAACACAGCAAGCACAAAGAGTATTTTGTAGTTTTCCATTGTTTTTGTAGTTTTTTGACTCTATTTTGGACAAAAGCAAGCACAAAATCCTAGGCGAGAAATGGATTATAAGGGATTTGGGCCACTAAAACAAGAGGTATTTAATTCGGGCAACCGTTCAAGTGGTTACACGTGCAGCGGCGCTACTCTCCGTTATGGAGTCTCCCAGCCTCAAAGGGTTACACCTGAGAGGGTTTTGGGGGAGGTTGGCCGTCGGTGTAACATAACAGCACTCGTTGCAGGAGGTTTTCACCTCAAGCACAATTTATTTTAAGTGGCTCGGTAGGGCTTGGCGTTAGCCTGTTACCACTCAGGGTCGTTCCCGCTTGGACAAGCGTGCATCCAAGGGCAGGCCCCTCCTAAAGTTTAAACAAATAGAATGACAAGTCTGGCACCCTGATCACCCAGAAGAGGGGAGAGCATAAGCCTATTGTCATTCGCAAGCATAGAATACACTGATTAATCCAACCTAGTTAAAAGATAAAAACTAAATGGGCTAATCTACTCAAACAAAACTTTGAAGTGATTCCAGCAATATCGCAGTGGTTCAATTTTAAATCCCAGAAAGCAGTTGTGAGTTCAATTTTAAATCCACGTTGCACGAGATTGTTAACTTTGAAATTTAGGTCTCACGATATAGCAATGGTTCATTTTAACTTCAGAAAGCAGTTGTGAGTTCAATTTTAAGTCCACGTTGCACGAGATTGTTAACTTTGAAATTTAGGTCTCACGATATAGCAATGGTTCATTTTAACTGCAAGATCAGTGATGAGTTCAATTTTAAATCTTAGATAGCAATAACTTGGAAGTTGTTTGCAATGCAAGCATGAAATAAACCAGTTACTTCCTCCCTAATTAAGACTAGATGAAGATTTGTAATGAACAACCATTTTACTCTTTCCCAGAAAATGAAATGTGAGCTAGTTAGATGCAACTACATGTAACTGAACCCGAGCCTATCCTACAAAACCGCTCCAGCAAACACCTGCAAAAGGGTTAGCGTTAGCAAAATCCTCTAGAAAAGTACTAAAACCTGAGCCAGTTACAAATGCGCAGCTTCAGTGATCAGATGCGCAGAAGTGATCAATAGAAGCGCAGCATTAACGAATGCGCCGTAGTTTTGAACGTATGCGCCGTTAAAATGAATAAATGCACAGTTTTAACTTATGTACAGTAGCAGTCGTCAGAAGCGCCGTAACAGTCAACAGATGTGCCGTTATAACAGATGCGCAGCAACAGTCTATGAAAGCGCAGTAACAGTTAACAAATGCGCAGTTTTAACAAAAGCACCGTAACAGTCTGTAAAAGCGCAGCAAGAATGCACAGATGCGCAGGATTTTCAAAAGCGCCATAACAGTCTTCAAAAGCGCCGTAAAAATGAACAGATGCGCCGAAAGAACCTGTGCGTGACTCTGCGGGACCTGTACGGAACCTGCCTTCAAAAAAGCTCAAAAATGGTGAAATAAAGGGGCAACGGCCCCATGGTGGGCGCCAAAAATGTGAGGGTAAAATAGTGATCAATCAAATGAATAATATATGACCCAAACATCAACAGAATAGTGAAACAAAGAAGATTCAAATGAACAAAGCAATGAACAAATACAGCAAACCTCTTCCGTTTCGAAACTTCTGTTGTTCGCCTATCACGAATCGTCCTTTCGCAGATGAGATGAGCCCTCAGAGAGTGCAATCTTTTAAAGCTGTTTGAGGAAGTCGATGGTGAACGGCTATAGTGTGATATGCAATGAAGGTGAGCTCCAATGCAACAATGGTGATCTCAAGCTTGTGGATGACAAATGGGTGCCAAAGGCGCGCTGGTGATATTTCTGCAGAGTAACGATGTCAAAAGCCTGGATGATTAGAATGGAGGGATGAAGCTTCATTTATAGACTCAGAGGAATAGGAATCAACGGTTGAGAGAAGATATGAAGATCAACGGTTGAGGATGGTTGAGGAATGTGCAACCAGTGGAAATGTGACAAGTGTCCCAGCTCCATCATGAAAGGTGGGATGTGACAAAACTGATTGGAGAGTTAACTCCATTGACTGGTCTGTTAACAGAATTGATTGATCAGTTAGAAGAGTGGATTGTGGAACTGACTGAATTGATTGAGGATTTGACTCAACTGACAGGTTAGTTAACAGATTTGATTGATTGGTTAATTGACCTTTGATTGGAGAAGAAATAGGCCATGTGGGTGAGGGAAAATAAGGCAATTAACTATTAAATATATTTAATTACATGTGCAACCTGATGAGGTGGACAAGGTGAGGTGTAAAGGTGATGTGGAATTTTGAATTTAGAACTTTAGGATAGAGGAATTAGGCTTAATTAAATAATTTATGATTATTTAATTGTGAAGGACAAATAGAAGAATTATAATTAAATAAATATAATTTATTTAATTATGGGATAGTGAATTGATTAAATAAATTTGGAATATTTATTTAATTAATAGAAGAATGGAATAAATATTTAGAATATTTATTTAGGATGATTTGTGTCATTTTTAGTCGTATACACATTCAAGCCTCCTTGAGAAGTCATCTACTTCACATATAAGGGAAAGTGTTATCATCAATATCTACACTTCAAAGGACCTTTCAAGTTGGAACACTTCTTCATCAAACATTCGAAGACATCCATCCAAGCTTCAAGTTCTTTCACAATCTTCAAGTCTAGGAGAAATTGCATCTAGTGAACTCATTAATTGGCACCTAGGAGGAAAAGACCTTAAACTTACATTATTGAGTCAGCACTTTAGAAATTGAGCCATTCCTAGTCAATTGGAGTCATAAAATATCAAATACAAAGTCAAATTGGACTTAGGTGCCCCTTCATGTAATTTCCCACCATCATGAGCGCCTAGACCTAGGAAGATCATCCAATTGCGCCTAGGAATAAGATAAAAGTCTAAGACCTCAAATTTGAGTGCCTAGAAGTGTGATGGATTGAAGAAGCTACATTAGCGCCTAAGGGTAAGTTGTATCTAATGACATCACCTAATTGAGCGCCTAGGTGGTATAAAGCTTAACATTGACATGAGGACAAGCACTTAGTAAAGGAGAGTTTCTCAAACATTTAAACATGTGAATGAAGTCATAGAAATGCACTAAGTCATCTAGGCACCATTTTCCCCTTGTGTACCCTTACATTTGCGCCTAAGAAGAAGTTGCTTCAGTTCATTAGAGTGTTTGAGTATTGAGGATTTCTTAGCAATGCTTTGCAACTTTACACTGCCTCCTGACAATTTTTGGGGAAGCAGAAAACCTTTCACGACGGGCACACACCTCAGAGATATAAAAAATTGAGAGAGGTTATTGTAGAGGCACTCTACGTGATCGTGTTTCCTCAAACAGAATGTTTCTAAGTGACACAGTTTTCGAGTAACATCTCGTCAAAGATTGCTACCTTTTTGCACTTTGGACTCTTCAGGGATATTGTCGGTACAATGTAGCTCGGATTGTTTCGACATGTTTGGGTGAAAAACAAGACCATGCCTAGCGTAAATGTACCCATCCGGACGCGTTGGAATAGTCAGTTTGGTCGCATCAAGAGCAGGATGAAAGTTACACCCCTTTGCAACTTTACACTGCCTCCTTCTAACGATTTTGGGGCAGCAGAAAATATTTCACCATGGGCAAATGTCTCAAAGATATAAAAAATTGAGAGAGGTTATTGTAGAAGAACTCTATGTGATTGTGTTGCCTTAGACAGAATATTTCTAAGTGACACGGTTTTTGAGTAACATCTTGTCAAAGATTGCTGCCTTTTTACACTTTGGACTCTTCAGGGATATCGTCGATACAATGTAGCTCGGACTATTTTGACATGTTTGGATGAAAAACAGGACCATGCCTAGCATAAATGTACCCATCTAGACATGTTGGAACAATCATTTTGGTCGCATCAGGAGTAGGACAAAAGTTACACCCCTTTGCAAATTTACACTGCCTCCTTCTGACAATTTTTGGGGCAGCAAAAAACCTTTGACCATGGGCAAATGCCTAAGAGATATAAAAAATTGAGAGAGGTTATAGTAGATGCACTCTACATGATCGCGTTGCCTTAGACAGAATATTTCTAAGTGACACATTTTTCGAGTAACATCTCGTCAAAAATTGTTGGCTTTTTACACTTTGGACTCTTCAGGGATATAGTCGGCACAATGTAGCTCAGACTGTTTCGACATGTTTGGGTGAAAAACAGAACCATACCTAGCCTAAACATACCCATTCGGATGTGTTGGAACTGTTAGTTTGGTCACATCAGGAGCAGGACACCAAAAATGCAAAGGTTGCTTTGTGCAACTTGACAACATTGACACTTTTTTGCAACATGACTCAAAGACTCAAACTGACCCCAAATGACTGAAAGTGACTTAAAATCACCTTGATTTTGGCACCCAATGTACATTATAGAGGTCTAGGTGCTCCTTAGCATTCAAACATCTTAGATGAGCGCCTAGGAAAGGAAACAACTCTAAGTTTCATCATCATGAGCGCCTAATATCAAGAGACTTTAATGGCTCAAACCTTAGCATGGAGTCCTAAGGCACATTTCATGTCTCCTTTCATCCATTTTGGCGCCCTTATGTAGATTTTTCAACTTGATTTGGCGCCCTGTATGTGAAGGAAGATCTAAAGGCATGAAAGTGGATGTCATTTTGCAAGAGTTTGGATCATCAAAATTGAAAGAAATAAGTGTAGTGCCCCTCACCTTGTCATCTGTTAGATTGATGATTACCTAGTAGGATTCAACATTGTGATAGTGTCCTGGATCATTCGATGATGGATTCTTTGTTATCTTAGCAGTTGTTGATGTTGGATTCTGTTATTTTATGCTTCACAATTGATAAATAAACTAGATGTTTCAGATGTTTTGATGTTAATTGCTATATTTGATGGTGAGATAATTGATTGTTTTATGTTGTTGATAAGTAACCAGAAATCTTGTTCAATGTAGTGATTTGTTTATACAGGAACATGAATGGAACAGTGTCGTACTACTCGCTCTCGAGTACCCTACCCCACTACGATTTCCATTCACTATATGACTGCATGTGGATATATATCTTGTTATGTTTAATCGTGCGGTTGCTGCAGGATGCAGGTACTAGGCACTGACTCCACCTGATTTACCAGGTCTGAGCGTGCCTTCGCCAATGGAATGGTTGTATGGAGTTAACATGGGGTCCCCTGTCATTGTTGTCTAGTTGTCAGTTTACCTTTGTGGTCATTGTCTGTCGCTTGATCATGACTTGCAAGCAGGTAATGTTACACCCTGATGTCTACTAGGTCAAAAGGTGTTTTGTGTGTAAGGGAGAATTGTGCTTTAAATAGAATTATTTTACAGAAAAAGGTTGCTAATTAAATATATTGTTTAATGTTGATAATCGTTAATAATTGTGTTAAATAAATTATAGTTTGTGGGAAATAAAATTATGGATTAATAGTTATAAGAAACTATGTATTATTGAACTTAATATTATTTGCTTTGAGCATTTAAATAAATAAATTATTGATAAATTAAACTGTAAGATTTAAATAAATAAAATAAAATTATTTATTTTGAGTTGATAGTTGGGTAGTTACAATAGTTTGATTTAATTAATTAAAACTACCCTCATTATTGGATAACGAATTAACGGATCCGGAAGAGGAGGGTTTATGAAAAAGGAGGGAGTGATTCTGGCACAAAAATCTGCAGGGCAGCCAAGCATTTGATCCAGGGATTCATCGAGAAGCACGGGACCAAGTAAGAGAAGACAATTAGCTTAAGGTGGAAGCGGCCAACCATTGACGGCATCTGTAATCAATCAAAGGGCATCTTGCATTGCATTCATCAATAAATTGGTATGCTATCATCACATCTACAATTCTAATTTGTAGCATTCGCTTGAAAGTTTCTTATGCCTTTTTAGCACATTCCTGGATGATCTGAAGATGTAATCCCTCATAGGTTTAAATGATATTTTAATAACAAAATTTAGGGTGTCCTCAAATGACAGAAGGCAAACTTGCATGAAGACTATCTGTAGGTATAGTGCAATAATGATTGCAAGGTGTTGAGGTTTTCTCACCCGTATGACTGCGTGTGCCAAGCCCCAGACAGGTCATTGATTTTGCAGCAACCTTTCTATTTGCATTTGCTCAACTCCTTTACCCTTTGTAATCTTTTTAACCGCTGATCTCCACCATAACTGCCACTCCTGCGAAGATGTTTTAGAGAAGAACAAAAGTTGTGCAGCATTTTTTTAGATCGAAACCTTTAAGCAGCGTACTGTAAATACTTTCAGCCTATATTCATATGCGAACTACAAGTGCAGGTTTATTTGGCATCACAATTAAAGGTTTAGCGTGTCCTCGTTAGTTTGGAAGCAACAACATGCTGCAAGAGAAATTATTGTGCGGGATGTAAACCCATCTTATTTGCTTAAAAGTTTCAAAATAACCTAGTCATTTTGTGCATATTCTGCAATCATTGCATTCCATAGAATGATATTCTTTTGAGGCATTCTATCATTCACTTCGTGTGCCATGTCTCCGCCTTCACATTGCTGTCGTTTGCAAGCTAGAGCCATTCCCAACCTTAATTTTTGATATGAAATATTTATAGTTTTGGTGGATGTCCATCTCAATCGTATAGATCGGCATTGATTGATGCTAGTGTGAATGTGTATTCTTGATGCCACCAATCACATCCATAATGTGTAGAACCAGTAATCATTGCATTCATTGAGACCTCTGATTTGTATAGCGGATCATGTGCATTTGTTTGAAGTTTCTTTAGAATCCCAGAACTCTTGCAACTCCAACAGTTGACGATAATTTGCCTTTCAATGTGCTTCGCTGAATATAGACCATAGGGATGAATAGAGAAGGTTTTGTGAGCCACTGATGTAGATTTTACTTCTAAAAACTCTTTTTACATATTGTTATCTTAATCCATCTTTTAGGCGTTGAGTTTGGCCCAAAAAAAAAAATCAAGTTTCTAAGTTTAAGCTCCGTGCCATCTATTGGCCACCTATTATTAGCAAAAAACGTCTCTAGTCATGGGATTTTGAAATGCTTATAAACCATTTAATGAATTATTTTTGCTTCTAAGTTCTGAGTTATTATTCTGATAAGTATGTTCACTCGTATCAATTAGGAATTGAATTTCTGCAACTTTTATGTGACCTGAGTTTACTCATGTGCTGGGATAAATTTATCAGTCTTTTTTTTATGTCTTTTTGATAATTGAAACATTTTATGCTTTTATATCTTAATCTTGGTGAAGGAACATGTTTCATGTAATACTATATAAAGATTCTTAATCGTGTACACTTTCTTTCTTCCTTTCCAAATATAATAGCATAAAACTTCTATCATTAGTATTATAGTTATTACTACATTTTGTATTATTGTTTTCTAGAGCCAACTCAAAGGAAAGGGTATACCAAGGAATTAGTGAGCAACATGATTTGTAATTTATGAATAATTAATGTTCTTGATTAGTGCAATAATACTTTTAATGCTTCGACCGTATAATTGGTCCATAACCCTTTTAAGTCTAGCTATTAGTATAGCATTCTCTATAAGTTCAATTTCTTATAACCTTGAAACTTTAGAAATCTTTGGAGGATAAGATAATCGAGTGCATGAGTACTAGGGAACTATGGTGAAATGATATAGGGTACTTCAATTATTTTCGTGTCTTGAGTTTTTATACATAGAAGGATTTGTATAATCTAATGAGTTGTTTTAATAGATGGATTTATTTAATTTAAATGTTTATTGGAGATGAATCAATTGATGAATGTTTTTGAAGTTATTTTAAAGAATTGATTTAATCATTATTGTTTGGATTCTTGTTTAGGATCTTGATACAGAAGGAACTTACTAGTGGTTGCGAAAAATAGTTATAAATTGGGATGGTAATTGTTCAGATCGTTGAAATATTTATATTTCGAAGAGGAATTAAATTAGATAATTAGTTGATATATTATTATTATTATTATTATTATTTCAAAAGTATAGTTGATTGTTTAAAAGCCAAATAAAATTTGGGAATTTATAATAATGTTGTCATTGTTTATTTGATTAAAAGAAAATCGCTGTGGCTATATATTAATGATTAATGAAATTTAATTTAAATTGACATCGGTTTTAATGTGGTTTCTTTATTTTGTTAAGATGAAATTTAGATTAATGGGTTAAGGATTAGGTATATAATTATTGTATTGGAAATTTGATTTAAAGGTATTAGATAATTAGTTAGTGTGAATTGAAATTGTATGAAATGGTCAAAGTGTAAGTTGTCAAGGGTTCATTTCCAGAGGCCAAGGTTGTTGTGTTTTGACTTCATGTAATGTGTTGATAAGTGTCTTGAGTTAATGAAGTTATGTTGCCTTTTGTTATGTATAAGGAATTTGGTTATGGTGCTGTGAAAGAATGTAAATATTCTAAATGCATCATGATGTGTAGAAAGGCTCTTCATGGATGTTATGAATTATTTATTTGTTTGGGATGTTGTGTTGGATTAGACAATGGGGAGACATCAGTATCCGTGAAGAAGAATTTTTCTTATGAGTTACTTCATTTGGAAGCAATGGAAAATGTATTGAGAGTATGTCCTTGTAATTAAGTTGATATGCAATATGGTGAATGCCTTGCATTGTTACATATACATGTTCATATTAGGATAATTGTTATGCAATATGGTTAATGCCTTGCATGGTTCATGTATCCTCGTTGTGATGATGATGTTGCTATGCTTATTAAGTAAGGTCTTCTAGATGCAGGTAGGGGAGTGGCTCTCAATGGGGGCCGGAGCCCAAAAGTGGCGTCCAGGACAACCCATGTGGGAGTTTGTTAACTCAGTAATAACCTAAATAATGAATTAGGGGGTTGGGTAGTTAATCACACTAAATAAAGATAAGTGGATGTCTCACTCATGGCTCAAGTGCTCGTTTAGGCTTGAGATGAGATGAGAAGGCCTGGAATGGCAAGATCAACTACCTTGTCCTCATGAAAGGTATGTTGATTCCGCATGAGCGTTGTATGGGGGCCGGGAGTCGGGAGAGGCTGCCAGGATAACCCAGGATGGGGACCGGGGCCTAGGAAGGGTTACCAGGAGAACCCATGACAATCCATGTGATGACACTCCTCCCTACTGCAGCCTAGCATTCCCTAGTTGTACTCTCCCCATTCGTTATGTGTTACCTCTGGAAGTTGTATTGTGTTGTTTATGTTATCTGTCACGTGTTGTATTAGAGTTTGGTCATCCTTTGTTCATGTTAGTCTTGTCTACCTGACTGTTATTGTTTGGGACCTCATGTTAACTCCTAGCTCGGGGGGTGGACCTCAGGGTTCCACATGGTCGGTGGAAGAGCTTTCATTCCATTGGTTTCTTTTCCTTCCGATGTTCATGTGCGAAGAGGACATAGCTTGTGTATCAGACATCAAATCTTGTACCTGTTTATGGAGATGGTTATTATGCTCATGTACTGGCCTATGTATCAAATGATTCATTATGTATGTATTCAGAAGGTGATAATGTAACAATGCAATGTTGTATTCATATGTCGGGAGAAATTGTAACTATGTACTAGATCCTGATGATTACTTATCTGATGTTGTGGAGATGTAAATTGTTTATTGATTTAATGCAATAGGTTTAGAATGATCTACTAATGTTAACTTATGATGTGAGTTAGATTATGTCAAGTAATGCAACCATGAAATCTTAGAGGACAACTTGTTAGTTCAAATGATGTGTTTGGATATGTTAACATTACTTTGTTATTTCTATCTTTAAAAAAAAAAATATTCTGTTTTGCATAGCATAGATGTGTTGTTCTCTAAGGTGCTCGTGGCGGGGCATTACAATAAGTCTATTAAGCTTGGGTGCCCCTGGTCTTCTTTTCATTCGTTATGAGCGCCTTGGGAGAATGGTATATAGGTCATCATCATGATTGGGTGCCCTGGATCTAGAGTGTTGGAGAGATCATCAAATGGTGTCTAGAGGAAGTAGGGTGAGTTATGAGTTTGGTCGCATCAGGAGTAGGACACCAAAAATGCATAACATGATGATGTAAAAATGTGTATATGTGTAAAAATGCAGGAGGAAATAAAAAAAAAGACAAACCTTACAAATTAATGTGCATACTTACAACTCAATCTAACATGACTTTACAAAATCAATGTGAATACTTACAAATTAATCCAATGAACCATCTGAGTCTACTCTACTCTTTATTGTGTCAAGTATTGCTTCATGGTCAGACTCACGCACCTTCCACAAGATTTTGTTCAAAGGTCTACCCCGATACTTTATCAAATGAACATTGGATGCCACGACAAGGTTTGAGTAATGAAGAATCTTTCGATGCATGTCAAAGTCCTGAAACAACTAAATATTAACACTCTTATGTGGGTACCTTCTAAGCCATGTTCCAGTAATAATCACTGAGCCTGTAGGGTGTTCGATGTTTTCTCCATCTATAACAGGGGCCTCCAATTTCTTTTTGGCCTCAACACAATGACATAAGTAATAATCTATTCCCTCTTCATTATCTTCATCTGCAATAACTGCATATACGTGCCCTACATTGATATGTGTAGCAAATTAGATGAAATTAGTCAACATTACAAAAACACTACAAAGTAAGATGACATTACCTGGTTGAACTAGATGAAATTAAATGCATATACGTGCCCTATATTACCTAGTTGAACTAAATCTGATATGTGGTCAAAGTCAACTGATGATTCCATCTATGTTAGTTCCAGTGCCGTCGGGGGTCGATACGTGTCAAGTGGGCTACGATAACTTAACTACCATTTGTCAACCCACTCCTTTGACTCGCACTCATCCCAGACTTGAATTGTACAGGAAGAACAAAATCATGACATCTTTTGTGTATGGATACTCCATGAACCTGTAATTGAGCTTCTGAAAGAGTGCATCTCATTTGATCCCGTCAGTGTACAATAGTCCTCATATGGTGCAATGTTAGTATCATCTATCAACCAAAAAAATCTATGAACTGAAGACTTACCTTCATTACCTGGACCCATGGAAGCATTACACCACTCGACAATCGATTTTGCATTTGTCAACTTTGCATTATCTTTATACTTTAACTCTTCTCGTGCTATGGCTCTTTTGATACATGCTCCTGCACCATCATGCTCCCCCTTTCCATGCCTGGCCTCACAAAAGTTCCACATATGTTGAATACCTGTAAAATTATGCCTCCTACTCAGCCAATAGAAATTTTGTGAGTTCTTGATTTGTGACGCACAGTTATTCGACCATATGATATGCTGACTGAACGATATGCCCCTTCTAGCCAAATCATTATAGAACATCTGAAAGCAACCTTGCACAAACTTCATAGAATGCGTGCGATCATCACTAATATAGAAATTATACTCTCTTATGATCTTTTTGTCATCCTCTGTACTATCATTCGCATGAATGAATGTGATGTACACAAATATAGAAACCTGTGTGGAGTTTTAATATTGTGATTGCACCTCACGCTGTGGCTGTAGACTGTAGTTCTCTGCAAAGTCGACGAATGAAACAATTCTACCAACCAGAAATGTGTCCTTGCATAACTTGAATTGCAAGTCCAACCATCGAGCTCTATGGGCATGTCTTGCATACTCATACACTATGCTGTCACGAAATATAGGCATAAACTGATACACTGGAATCTTTTCAATAACCAATTCACACCTCTTTGCTTCTTTACCATCTTTTGTATTGTATGCCACTATTTTGTACTTGCCAAATTCTACTAGTTCGTTTCCAACCGCACGTGTTCTTTCCATATGTTCACATATTGGCAAATGTTGCAAGCCACCGCAACGATGGCATGTGCCATCCAAGCATAATTTCTTGTAGAATATTTGACTTTCCTCTCTTTCACATAAAATTCTTGATATGAAGTCTCTTGAAGATGTTGGTGGGGCACATATGGCACAACCCTACAAATCATTGTTAGTATGCATATCTAAACATATAGACCTATAAGCATCAAAATGGTTAGAAAATTCAATATGTAATCTACAACAACAAGTAGTGCATGTGTGATTTATCTTGACATAGAAAGGTTTTAGCATTTCAAAATATCTTTGACAAATTTTAATTTGAGGATACTTCTCTAGAAATTTACCATAAAACTGTGTTTGAGTCTCATCCAAAAAATGCTTTGGATGTGGCTCACGGTTCTAACTACCAATTCTCCTTCTTACCACATCCCTTTGATTCAGAGATACCCTTGTGTAATTCTTCCAAAAGTCTTCAATTAGTGATCTTAATGCTTCAACAATTGGTTTATCTTTTCATGGTAGTCTCCCCGAGAACGCCCATAATTCATTGGCATTAGTGTCCTTAATTCTTTGGCATCTTCCAATGGCTCTTGATAAAGTTTTCCTATTAATTCTCAATTCTTGACTCATCTTTCTAATGAGATGAGCTTTCCTCGTTTGACTACTTACTTTAGTCGATGTAATCACATGCCGTGTTGCATTACTATCTTTTGTGCATGAGGTGTTACCCACACTCTCATATGCACTCATTAGATTCTTGACAATAAATTTTTCACTTGAAGCCTCTGATGTTCTCAACCCAAGAATCTTCATGATGGACCTATACTTTATACTTCACATAATTTCAATGAATAGTTGACATCTTGCAGTCTCATTTAACTTTTCAAAGAACAATCTCCAAATCATATGAGCATATCTTCTACAAGTGCGGTTTGGAATCTTACCTTCCATTGGCTGCAAAATATTATCATCAATTTCAATCAAATACTTTGGCTTTCTATGCAAAATTCTAGGTGGTGTTAAGTTAGGTAAATTCATGTCAACATTAGGAATTTCATCAATATTTAAATGAGATGGGCTAGATGGCATACCTTCGATCGAAGATGGAATAGATGACATACCTTGAGGTTGAGGTGGGAACGATGGCATACCTCCTTCATCACATGTGAGTGATGATGTACTCTCAACTTGAGATGTGGTAGATGGTGTCCCTACATGTTGACTTGAGGTAGAGGACGTGTCTCCAACTATGGTATTCAAATCTCTTGTAGCACGAAGTTTTTGCATTCGTTCTCTTTGTGCCGCCAATACCATATCTCTTTGTGATGGTTGTGGTTCCTCTTCAATTGGTATGTCTTCATTTATCGTGTCCAATTTCCTCTTCTCACGAAGTTCCCTCATAGCCATTGCTTTCTTTGCATTCTTAGCTTCTATCTCTTCCTGTGTTGGTTTAATTCTTGATCGTTTCCTCGGCATGACGGAGAATTTTTCTGTAGCATGATAAAGAGACCAATATTAATTCCTAAGAAATGAATACAAGATAATAGTGGGATTGTATTTTTATTATGTTGTAAGGATTTATTCTTGTATAGTTTGACATCATGGTATGTTAAGGTCTGTGTATTACACATAATTATTAAAGAGCCCAAGTGTAGAAAATAGACATGGCATCATGTGAGATTGTAGGCTGCTTTCTTGATTGGGAATGTGTTTATTTTAAACATGTATGATAAAGCATGATAAAGTAATTCAATCCAAATTAAGGAAAATGTAAAGAACATGCATGTAAAGACTTGACATACCTAAAAAATGAAGATTCGAATGGAGAGAGTAGCCAATTATGTAGTGTTTTTTTTCTTCTTGCATCAAACTCCTCAACAATTTGAGTTTTTCACCACTTGCTTCCTTTTCAATGTTAAATTGAATAACACTCAAATATAATTACTAACAACAATACTATTAACCAATCTATAATGTTAAATTCCTAAAATTGAATCACAATTAACATTGCAACATTACAAAAATTAAAACTTGAATAGATATATATCAAACTTGGTGTGAAAACTATGTTATTTCCTCCTTCTCAAGTTGGCAAAGCAAAAAAGGTGGTGGAAAGATCATGCAAAGGTGGTACAATGTGTCAAATGTGCATGTGAACTTCCCAACAGCATGAAAGCACTTCTTTTTTGTCAGAGCACGCGCATAATTAGTATGAAAACAGAGCATATGGGCCTGGATCAAGGGGGTCAACACTTTTTTACCGTTTCTATAGCAAGACAAAACGTGAGCGTGTTAAAACATGCTCGCATTTTGTCCTGCTATAGATTGATCACATCTTGTGCATTTCTCTTTCCAAACCTTCCCCTTCAGACTTGAATGACCACAAGGTTTTTGAGGGAGAACTTTTCCTATTTCCTACAAGAGCTTGCCAGATGCTCCGCCATATGATAGGCATAACAATGAAGGGGCAAGCCCTCATAATCAAGTTCTTGATAGAAAATGCCCATCGAGGAAGAAAGATAGATCTTCTTTGGAAGCAGAAGTTCTAGTTTGTGACAAATCCTTATCCAAGCATAAATAGCAGGGGTTTTGTCAAGCGATTGCCGATCCACTTCTAGAAAGTCTCCTGAAGACTTCCTGATTGATTCCAAAACATCCAGACCCCAAAACTGGAGAGGCAATCAATATAATCAAACCCATAAATCTACATTTGACGACAAAAACCCTCAACACTATACCTTAAACCCTAATCCCTCAACCCTTAACCCTAAACCTTATCCCTAAACCCTAATCCCTCAACCCTCAACCCTAATCCATCATCCCTCAACTCTAATGCCTCATCCCTAAACCCTAAATGCTATCCCTATTCCTAAACCCTCAACAGACTCGATACTATACCTTAAACCCTAATCCCTTATCCCTAAACCCTCCAACCCTATCCCTAATCCTTATACCCTCCACACTCTACTTTAACCCTAATCCCTCGACCCTCAACCCTATCCCTAAACCCTTGACCCTTGAACCTCAACCCTCAACCCTCAACGTCAAACCCTAATCCCTCAACTCTGATCCCTCAACCCTTAACCCTATCCCTAAACCCTAAAACCTAAAGCCTCAACCCTCAACGTCAAATCCTAATCCCTCAACCCTTCACTCTAATCCCTCAACCCTAAACCCTATCCCTAAACCCTTAACACTATACCTTAAACCCTAATCCCTCAACCCTCAACCCTAAACCTTATCCCTAAACCCTAATCCCTCAACCCTCAACCCTAATCCATCATCCCTCAACTCTAATCCCTCATCCCTAAACCCTAAATGCTATCCCTATTCCTAAACCCTCAATAGACTCGATACTATACCTTAAACCCTAATCCCTTATCCCTAAACCCTCCAACCCTATCCCTAATCCTTATACCCTCCACACTCTACTTTAACCCTAATCCCTCGACCCTCAACCCTATCCCTAAACCCTTGACCCTCGAACCTCAACCCTCAACGTCAAACCCTAATCCCTCAACCCTTAACTCTGATCCCTCGACCCTCAACCCTATCCCTAAAGCCTAAAGCCTAAAGCCTCAACCCTCAACGTCAAATCCTAATCCCTCAACCCTTCACTCTAATCCCTCAACCCTAAACCCTATCCCTAAACCCTCAACACTATACCTTAAACCCTAATCCCTCAACCCTCAACCCTAAACCTTATCCCTAAACCCTAATCCCTCAACCCTCAACCCTCAACCCTAATCCGTCATCCCTCAACTCTAATCCCTCATCCCTAAACCCTAAATGCTATCCCTATTCCTAAACCCTCAATAGACTCAATACTATACCTTAAACCATAATCCCTTATCCCTAAACCCTCCAACCCTATCCCTAATCCTTATACCCTCCACACTCTACTTTAACCCTAATCCCTCGATCCTCAACCCTATCCCTAAACCCTTGACCCTCGAACCTCAACCCTCAACCCTCAACGTCAAACCCTAATCCTTCAACCCTTAACTCTGATCCCTCAATCCTCAACCCTATCCCTAAACCCTAAACCCTAAAGTCTCAACCCTTAACGTCAAATCCTAATCCCTCAACCCTTCACTCTAATCCCTCAACCCTAAACCCTATCTCTAAACCCTCAACACTATACCTTAAACCCTAATCCCTCAACCCTCAACCCTAAACCTTATCCCTAAACCCTAATCCCTCAACCCTCAACCCTAATCCATCATCCCTCATCCCTAAACCCTAAATGCTATCCCTATTCCTAAACCCTCAACAGACTCGATACTATACCTTAAACCCTAATCACTTATCCCTAAACCCTCTAACCCTATCCCTAATCCTTATACCCTCCACACTCTACTTTAACCCTAATCCCTCGACCCTCAACCCTATTCCTAAACCCTTGACCCTCGAACCTCAACCCTCAACCCTCAACGTCAAACCCTAATCCCTCAACCCTTAACTCTGATCCCTCGACCCTCAACCCTATCCCTAAACCCTAAAGCCTCAACCCTCAATGTCAAACCCTAATCCCTCAACCTTTCACTCTAATCCCTCAACCCTAAACCCTATCCCTAAACCCTCAACACTATACCTTAAACCCTAATCCCTTAACCCTCAACCCTAAACCCTAATCCCTCAACCCTCAACCCTAATCTGTCATCCCTCAACTCTAATCCCTCATCCCTAAACCCTAAACGCTATCCCTATTCCTAGACCCTCAACAGGCTCGATACTATACCTTAAACCCTAATCCCTTATCCCTAAACCCTCCAACCCTATCCCTTAAACCTAATCCCTCGACCCTCAACCCTATCTCGAAACCCTTAACCCTCGAACCTCAATGTACTCAACCCTCAACGTCAAACCCTAATCCCTCAACCCTTAACTCTGATCCCTCAACCCTTAACTCTTAAAACTTGAACCCTAAAACCTATCCCTACACGCTCGACACTCGACACTATATCTTAAACCCTAATCCCTTAACCCTCATCCCTAAAGCCTCAACCCTAAATCATTAAACCTTCAACCCTAAACCCTATCCCTAATCCCTCTACCCTCGACACTCTTATTTAACGCTAATCCCTTGACTATTAACCCTATCCCTCAACCTCAACTCTCAACATTAAACCCTAATTCATCAACCCTAAACCCTAATCCCTCAAACCTAAACCCTATCCCTAAACCATCAACCCTCAACACTATACCTTAAAACCTAATCCCTATCCCTCAACCCTTAAAACTTAAACCCTATCCATACACCCTCAACACTTGACACTATATCTTAAGCCTTAAACCCTCATCCCTAAAGCCTCAACCCTCAATCCTTAAACCTTCAACCCTAAACCCTATCCCTAATCCCTCTACCCTCGACACTCTAACCCTAACTTTGACATTAAACGCTAATCTGTCAACCCTAAACCCTAATCCGTCAACCCTAAACCCTATCCCTAAACCCTCAACCCTCAACCCTCAACACTATACCTTAAACCCTAATCCATCAACACTAAAACCTAATCCCTCAACCCTCAACCCTAAACACTATCAATAAACCCTCAACCCTTGACACTATACCTTAAACCCTACAAGAAAAGCTTTGCGTATGGTACATCCACAGTGAGTAATTAACAGTTGAAATCAGAAGGATGATTATTATGAGAAAAGATTTGCATTGGGGTACATCTATGTTTCTTGCTGTCCACCCTGCACTTAGGGAAGGTATATTGTTATGAAACAGGCAAATAATCTCCCATTGTTTACTGGCTCTATCCACAAGAACTACTAAACTATACCTTAAACCCTAATCCCTCAACCCTAAACCCTATCCCTAATCCCTCTACCCTCAACACTCTACCTTAAACCTAATCCCTCGACCCTTAACCCTAAACGCTATCCCTAAAGCCTCAACCCTAAACCCTAATCCCTCAAGGTCCTAAACTCTAATCTCTTATCCCTAAACTCTAAATCCTATCCCTAAACGCTCAACCCTCAACCTTAAACCTTAATCACTCAATCCTTATCCACCCCTCTCCTCCCCTATCTGGCTCACTCCCATCTCTACCCTCCTCTGCCCTCGACACTATACATACATACATATAGGCATACATAGATACATACATATATACATACATACATATAGGCATACATAGATACATACATACGTACGTACATATAGGCATACATACATACATACATAATTAATAGCCTTGAACATAAAAAAATTTAAGGGGAACATAACGTGAGCGCATTATAACACGCTCGTGTTATAACGCGCTCGCATTATGTCAAACATGACAAACAACACAGTTTTGCAAAAAAGGAAAAATGCAAAGCAAAACATAACACGAGCGCGTTATAACACGCTCGTATTATGTTTTTCTTTGGGAATCCCAAGCCTTGGGCTTGGGATTTTCTTTGGATTTCTAACCCAAAGGCTTGGAGTGCCTTTTGAACAGTCACATACGTGTTTTTCCATATTCTTCAATAGTTCACATAATTTCGTTTGTGCTAAACCTTAGATTTGCACGTGTTTCAAGGTCAAACAAATCAAACACCTGGGTAATGTTAGGCTTTCTCTTAGCTATTTGACGATGTGATTTTTTTCACATTTTAACAATGTTAAGCCTTTCATCTTTAATTTCTTTTGTTTGTGTGTCCATTTTTGGGCAAAAACCACTGTTTGGTCTTTTTTTCATTGTAAATTAACTATTCATTGAAATTTCAAAAAAATTACATATTTAGAAACTAGACTCCATTCTACAAATATTAAAAAAAGAAAAAAATGATTTTCAATTAGTTTTCAAAATTTATAGGGGTAGCATGGCCAAAATTCTATTTTTTAGGATGTGTCCACTTTGAAAATTAGTAAAAAATCAAATATTCATCAAAAAATTATCAGAAATATCAGGCATAAACTACATGCCATTAGCTAATTTCTCACTGAAGCGATTTTAAAAATACCAAAAAAAAGTTGACCTTTTGAGGGAGCCACAAAACATGCTATGTTATATTTTTTTGACAGAAACAACACCAATTTCTGTGGCTCCCTCTTTTGAACCCCTTAATCTATGCCATTTTCAAAAAAAAATAGTAGTTTAGAAAGTAGACTCGGAGCACTACGAAAATTGTTTTGGTTGCATCTCCAAATTTTGAGTGTAACTATGCTCAATTTCTCATCCAAGGCCAGTATTTCCTGATTTCAGAAAAAAAGTGGCCACTTAAGACCCCTTTTTGGCCCCCCATCTTCTTGCACTTACCCCAAAATATTATGACAATCACAGATGCAAGTACTTTTTTGCATGGTATCTCCACCTTGAAGAAATTACTTGTAGTAGGCACCCTTCCTATTAGTGTGATTGGGACAAGAATGGATTATCCTTAGCATCAAAGAAAGGCCCCCAACACTCCAAGTATTCCTTTTCCATTCAAGCATTATGTTGCACTAGAAACCATAAGTTTTGATTATGAAGCTGAGTTTGCCAAAAAATACAAATAAATAAAAGAAAAAGGAAACAAATTATGCTAGAGGCTACTATAACTTCAAATCCCACAACAACTAAGGTATTACCTACATATGACAGATATAAACACCATGGAGTACATATAGGTTGTGCCTAAAGTTAACAAGTTACTAGAGGATCAAATGCATCACACTAACTATTGTTGGGAAATAAGCGTTGTACACCTTGCATACAATTGGATTATTTTATTCATTTAAAATAAATATTTATTTGTGGTACATCTTAATTGATGTGCTTAACCACATTAGATATTTATTTGGAGGCCACTTGTAAATTT
Organism: Cunninghamia lanceolata; assembly: GCA_027924645.1. Classification (NCBI taxonomy): domain Eukaryota; kingdom Viridiplantae; phylum Streptophyta; class Pinopsida; order Cupressales; family Cupressaceae; genus Cunninghamia; species Cunninghamia lanceolata. The sequence continues at coordinate 10,615,575 of BSBN01000209.1, forward strand.
TGTATCTATCATTGGGTTATTATTTCTATTATTTCATTGTTGGAAAAAACGTAGTACTAATATTAAATAAGAGGGTCAAAATTTTGGTTTTATGTCACCCATGGTTTTGGGGCACATGGTTTTCTCATTGTATTTGTGTGAGATTTAATTATAAAAGCAAGCACACTATTATTATTTGAGGTTGGCTAATTCATTGTTGGTGTACGGGAGGTTTGTGAGAGACTGTCATTATATTGAGCTCTCTCCTGCAAGTGAATATTGTGAAGCATGGCATCGGACATGTCGATTCATGCTTGGACACAATGAATAATGCATTGGAGGTATTTGATGGTTCAAAGGTATTCATGGAGACTCATGAGATGTATTGTAATATCTTTTTCTGAATAATACATATGAGTGTGGATGCTTTTGGAGGCTGGGTTTTTCGCTCTTGAGGGTTTCCCAGGGTATATCTTATTTTTGTTCATTTTTCTTTGCATTATGGTTGTTTACTGCATCATTTCTCCTATTAGGTTACGTGGAATTGGCTTTATAGGACCTACAAATTCCTAACATGTGGTTTTAGAGTCATGTTTATGGTTGTGGGAAGTGTGAGCTCCTTGGATTTGTTGATAACCCTTGTGTGTGTAGATTTGATGCAAAGTGGAGGCCATGGTAATACATGAAAGAATTTGGAACATTACAAGGTTTTGTGTAGGTTGTGTTGTAGATTTGGGGTTTTGGGTATTACAGATTTGATGTACATACATTGCAAATCTGGTGATTAAAAAATCATGGCAAAAGAGGGTTTCTTAGATCAATTCAATGAAGATTTTAAGGAGGTATTTTTCATAGATGACCTTTTGTGCAAAAATAGACTTCACTGTTGAATTCGGGAGGCCCAAGAGGTGAATAAAAACATATAATTTCACATATTTCGACCATTATGACTCGAGGAAAAAAAATTTAAGCCCCCCATATCGACAGTACAACCGTACGACTTGTCGACAGTCTGTAGAGGTAAAAAAATATTGTTTTATTTTCTTGTGCAATGTTAAAATTTTTCTATGGTTGAAAAAATAATTGAAAATTGAAAAACTATAGAAGAAATTTTAAGAGATATGAAAATTTTAAAAATAAAATAAATATAGTTTTTGGGGGATCCATAGACCCCATGTGCTCTGCATTAGCAGTGGCAAGACTATCAGCAGGGTCAGACAATCCTTGCCACTGGCTGGTAGGCCTTGCACGACCGATGACAACTATGGCCAGAGGGCTTTAGGCTCCTGGTCCCGGCCAACCATTGGACTGGTAGGCCTAGCCGCCGAGCCGGTCGATCCTTTCACAACAACCTACGACAAAAACAAAACATTAAACCTAGATTTCAAACAATTTTTTTAACTCCTTTTAAAATGATTTCGAGTCCACGTTCTTTGGTGAAAAAGGTTGAAACATTAAACACTTTTTTTGAAACCATTTGAAATCCACTTGTAAAAGCCTACCAACTGTACATCATGTCAACACAGTGGACCCCACATATGCCCAATTAGAATTATGACATTAGTGATGATGACATGTCACGTCAACTTGTATAAATAGGGTCCCACAAGGGGTCCCCCATTATCCCTTAGAGCACATTTTCTTCCAAGAGGCATAAAGCTCACCCATGGTATCATATTTTCAACTTCTTATAGGTGTCAAAAATATCTCTCCGAGCACTATGTAGTGGTACAAGTTTGGTCATCAAAGTTTGCTTTTTCTATTAGAATTTGGTGCCTGAAGCCAAACATTGCTTTGAGATAGTGTTATGCTCATAACTTTTGTATACGGAATCAGATTTTCAATTTCGGATAGGCATTGGAGAGATATTGCAGTGTACTAAATTTTGGATCATGTAGATTGTTAGTTTTATGTACAAAGAGAGATTGGTACTTGTTTCATTACTTGTAGGAGACTAAGATTCAAGGTGAGATTATGAGAGCATTCAGATGGATTTTTGGGCACAAACTTGTGGGAGTGCATGTTGTTATGAGACCATCAGCATGGTATAGTAGGTTATTTAGATTTGGTGCTTCCAGATATAGGTTTACAGGTGTTTTAAAGTTTATTCTTTAATGGAGATAGGTACACATGTTGTCTTCTCATTTGAGGACATTGTTGATACACGCATGATACTTGGAGTCTTATTTCAGTGGAAGTTGAATACAAGTACAACGATGATGATAAATGTGGTGTCATGGATATGTAGGTGGTGTTGTGGTGTTTTTAGGGGATTTTTCTTATTTCCTAGATGCTTGATTAGTTCCTTGACTATATTACTCATTTGTGGAAGTGTTTGGAAAATCGAATCTAGCATTGATTTGGTGTTTTAGTCTTGAAGCCTACAGGTTATCTTCTTTGATATCTTAGTTTGCATGTTACTAGTGTGATGATGATTTTGAATTTTACATTTGATTTGGATCTATGAGTTATGTAGTTTTGTGGATTAGCTGCCCTTGGCTACAGTGGAATGACTTAAATGTGGATTGTCTTTATCCACGAGATTGATTCAGTGTTTATGTAGACTTTCTTAGTTGGCCTTGTCTATGTTCATTTATACATTGGTATGTTGCATTGGGATGAGAGGATGGATTATTAGAGTGCCTAGATAGTTGTTGTTGGGACTTATAGCATGTTTATCATGATGTCATGGATAACTTGGATACATGGTTTTATGTGAGCTTTTGATAGTGATGGTTCTATCTTCTTGGTTTGGAGATTATGGTCTACTTTACCTTTTAGGAGTTGTTCATGTTACAATGGGATTTCTTGATTGTGTTGGGGCCATGGATAATCTTCATTTAAGAAATGGATACTTTGTTGCCATGGATAGCTCTGTGTCACGATTCAGTGGGAGCTTTGGCAGTGATGTGGATTCATCATTTGTGATGGATGATCTTCTGTGTGGTTGTGGGTGTCTTAGAGAGGCTCTTCGATTATGACTCTTATTTTAGTGAGAGTGCTTTGACATCCTAATTTCCATTGTCAGTAGATGGCTATCTTCATGTGATTGGAGATGTTGAAATCTTGGTTTACCATGGAGGACTTTTTGAGTCTTTGGTTGAGGTGTCAGTTTATGACTTGTTAGTTTGACATGTTTATCCTTTGATTAGAGATGTTGATATCGTGTCTTGATGGACTCTTGATCGCACGTTAGAGTTTTGGAATGATACAATTTCTCTTGAGATAGGATGTGTGCATCAGTGCATGTGATCTCCTAGGAGGAGATGGTTAGATCATGATGTCATGATGGGTTCCTTGATTATGAAGATGTGCTATAGGAGCATTGATAGTGATCTTGTTGGTTCTCTTGGTATTGAGTACATTGGTCATTTTCTTGAGAGCTTCATGATAGTTTGGTGTTGCATTTAGACTTTAGCATCGATTGATCATGCAGGTGCTCATGGATACTTAGAGACTTAGGTGAGGCTGGAGTTCTATTGGGATTAGAGACATTTGTTGAGATAGTTACTCATTGGAGGTTTCAATAGAAAGACCAGGGAGCCTTACACCTGGATGTAGACATGAGTTCATTGTGGACCTAGAGGAGATTGTTCTTGGAGAGAGTTATTGTGTCTTGGTGTATCCTTGAGGAGCATTCGCATTCCCTACTCTTGGTCTACTCAGTGGTTTACCATCTATGAGATATTGCCCATCCTTTTAGATACATTTTGCTTTATGTTTTATCTTCTCATAGATATGGATCTTGAGCTATGGTTATTGGTTCTAGAGGGTTCATTTGAGAGATATTATCATGGTTATCTCCTTATTCATATGGTTTCATTTATGATGTTCATTATAAGAGGTTTAGGAGATGTGATTGGGCTTATTCCTAGTTATGGAATTATTATGAGTTTGATCTACCTTGATTAGAGAAGCTTACATCCATGTTGGTTACATGTTACATATGTTCATTTCATCTATGAGATTGAATGATTGGGTGTTGTTAAGGATTTTCATTTGGGGTTGTAGAGGAGATCATACTTGACATAGATTAGCACTTTGAGGTGTTTGTATGACATTATGATTTACATGTTTTCTCTCTTTGTCTTATGGCTACTTCCTGGAGGATCATGTTGATATGGTTGGACTTTGGGAGAGGTATGGTGACATGTTGTGAGAGAGTATGCAACTATTTATCTTGCATGTGTGGATCATTGTGATTGTTCTTGATATTACATTGGCTTGTTGATTAGCCACACCTATGTTTGAGTATTGATTGGTAGGCTTGCTATGCATTCGATCTATTTTCAGATTTGGCATTACCCATGTAGTGGGAGTTCCTAGATGTATGTGTTCATTGACATGTTTTATACATGGAGCTTGTGATTGTGGTATATGGGTTGGATATGTTGTTGGCATGAGTTTATTGATGTTGTTGATACTTATGAGGTATAGATGGTTGGATGCATTAGCATATGTTGTGGGTGCTATTTCCAGTCATGTGGGTTTTTACCTTTGATAGCATCCTGGAGCCTTTTATTATCACTTGGATTTGATGCTTGTGTTTTTTGGATTGGTGCATCTTCACCTTGGCATGTTCCTTTTCTTCCATAGATGGCATGTTGGAGTATGAGAGGAGTTCTTGCTTCAGATGGTGGTCACTTTGATTTTGTTGCAGGTATCTTGATGGAGCACGAGAGCATGCTAGATATTCATGTGATTTCATATTTGCATATGATGATGTATTTCATTGATTGACCCTTATGCAATGTATATAACAGGTGGGAGAATGTTAGGAAATAGGTGTTGTACACCTTGCATAACATTGGATTATTTTATTCATGTAAAATAAATATTTATTTGTGGTGCATCTTAATTGATGTGTTTAACCACATTAGATATTTATTTGGAGGTCACTTGTAAATGTTTTATGTAACATTGGGTTATTATTTCTATTATTTAATTGTTGTGAAAAAATGTAGTACCAATATTAAATAAGAGGGTCAATGGTTTTGTATTACCCATGGTTTTGGGGCACATGGTTTTCTCATTGTATTTTTGTGAGCTTGAATTATAAAAGAAATCATAATGTTATTTTTTGAGGTTGACTAATTCATTGTTGGTGTATGAGAGGTTTGTGAGAACCTATCACTATATTGAGTTCTCTCCTACAAGTGCATATTGTGAAGCATGGCATGGGATGTGTCGATTCGTGCTTGGACACAATGGAGGATGCATTTGAGGTGCTTGATGGTTCAAAGGTATTAATGGAGACTCATGAGGTGTATTGTAATATATTTTACTGAATAATACATATGAGTGTGGATGCTTTTGGAGGCTATATTTTTCCCTCTTGAGGGTTTTCCCAGGGTATATCTTGTGTTATCTTGCGTTTGTTCATTTATCTTTGCATAATGGTTGTTTGCTACATCATTTTCTCCTATTGGGTTATGTGGAATTGGTTTTATTACATCTACAAATTCCTAACAACTATGCAGTAAGCACCATTTCATTAGATTTTAGTGGAATGAAAATTTGTGAGAAAATAAATGTATAAAAAAAAAATAATGATGTGGTATACATATCATTGCTAAAGGTAGAGAGAGAAAGAAAAAGGTTTAATAATCAAATAAAAAAGTTACAAGTTGACCTAGCAAATGAGAAAGTAAGGAGGAAAGTGGTAGATAATAAGACTAGTACCTTAGAGAAAAGGATAAAAATATGTGTCTACATCTATGATCAATATGAATGAGTAGGTAGTGGTGGAACTAAAATAACTGAAGAAAAAGTTAGAGGAAAGTATAAATAACTATAATAATGAAAGATCCAACTCAAAAAATTATAGTAGAGGCTAAGGGAAATGAATATCTTAGCAAAGAAAGTGTGACAAAACCTGGTGGAAGAGAAAGAAAAAATATAAAATTGGGACTAGAAACTAGATGAAGTGAGAAAAATTATGAACGATTAAAACAACATTGCTAGTGACAATAGAAAGGAACTAATGTCTTCAAAATTCAAATTTGTTATGAAGAAAATAGTGAGGCTAGCCTTAGACTAGGTCAAACCCAGTTCTATAAACATTAGGACACAAATTGAGCTTGGCTTCTACCCAAGAAGGAGAGCCAAATTATAGGGGTTCTACCATTTTGTTGTATAGAGATGAATCAACCAAGTACAACCAAGGTCAAGCAAGCAAGCTAGGACAAATGGCCAAACCCTAGATGACAAAGATTGAGTTATAACTAATAGATGAAAATAGATCTTCAAAATCCAAAAGCACAACAGAGATTAGGGAGTAGATTAGAACATGTATCTGGGAGCAGAAATGTTAAAGACCAGGGCGCTTGGGCATCCTAGACCCTAAATAGAGTTTTGAAGAATCTTGGTCCATATCACTAGACCTGTATCTGCAAGGTCTGTCTTGTTCAGATAAATCACCTTTAGAAACTTGTTTCTCTAATTTGCACATAAGGAAAGAGGAAAAGGTTGTGTTGTGTATAAGGGCTTGCCTTCGTCAAACCTTGTGTTAGTGTTTCTACCTCCACTACAATGATGATTAGATATAAGAGTGTGCTTCCTAGGATGGAAGAGGTCAGATCTATAATAATATGATAGAAATATGAATGAAAATGATGATGATTACCACAAGAAGTAAAACCCTAGTTGATGAAGATAAATCAAGATCATACAACAACAAGGAGAGTGATGAAGAAGGATTGAAACTTCCTTCAAGACCTACAAACAAATTTTACTGGCATCCACAAGTAGATAACAATTCCAAGCACAAAGAACACTTTATCATAGTTCCACAATATGAGAGCAAAGTTTTCATTATCTATATAGGTGTAAAATGAAATATAAAACTCCTTTATATATGCATTATCGCTCACTTACGACAAAACAAATACAAACTAGGGAGGTTTTCTAAGCCAACACCACAAGAGAGGGGCTAAAGATCCCAACTAGGACTAGGGTGCTCGCGTACCTTGGGCCTTTAGCCCCACAAACTTTGAGGAGTGTCAAATGTCATAGGCTTAGTCCAGTCCTATGTTGATTCTATCAAGTTTATTCATTAGGATCGAGATTTTATCATTTTATGCTCAAAGAGGTGTTAAAATAGGTCATGATTAACAAAGGCAACATTTTAGGTCCAACCAGGTGCTAAACTAAGTGTAAAATGCTAGTGTAAACATTTTATGATGTAACATTTAGCCCCCACTTTAGTGTGGGTACAAACTTATGTTCAAACTCACACTCAAGAATGGAAAAGACAAATTTCAAACACACAAACATAGAAGCCCAAAGAATTCTACTAAGTTGTGGACTATAGTCACCCCCAAGATTAGGATTCTAAGGTTTCAAATACACAAGCAAAAAGATTTCAAACACGCAAGACATTGCAACATAACGCACACATACATGGAGTATTAAAAGGATACCTAAGAATACACATGGAAGACACACAATACAGAAAGGTAACACATGCCATACAAAATACATACATGCTTGACATGAAGCATACACATAAAATAAAAACCATACACATAAGACACAAATAATACATAGAGAACACATAGAAAACATGATGAAGACACATGAAACACATGGAATCATTTAAGGAAAGACAATTTCAAACACAATGCATCAAACAATGTAACAAACAAACATACAAACATAGGAACACACACATAGGAACAAACACACATAGGAACAAACATACAAGGAACATGACTCTGATGCTAGCTTGCTCTGTCGCTAGGGGTCATGTGAAAATAAGTGCCACCGTGGATCACACACTAGTAAGGACTGCTGAATTACTAGGTGACCACGACAAGTCACATGAAGCACATGGGTTAGCCAACTACATTGCACTAGTTGGGTCATGGACCAGAGAGGAAACATCATAGGCTAGTGAGGACTATTGGTGTATATTAATCTTTCTTAGGTGTGCATATTTAGGAGTCTATGTTTATCCTTGAGCTATACTTGGCATGCCTAGATTAGCTTTATCTAAGTTAAGTGGTTGCTTTTCCTATTCTTGGAGCACATCTATTCTTAGTGAGCTTTTTCTATTATTGGCTCAACTATTCTTAGTTGACTATGCCATATATGTACTAAATCTTGGAAGCTAATTCATCATCCCATATTTTGCATTCTAATTGTCCATTATTTGCAATACTTGTTTTCTTGTAGGCTGAGCGTACTCCTATTTGTCTTGAGTGGCTTGAATTGGTACTCACATTCACTCAATGTTCCTGGTTTCCACATGGTATTAGAGTAGGAATGGTAAGGTTGTAAACCTATTCTTCTATCAATTTTGTTGAGCATAGCTTTCATTGTGCGTAACTGATTTAACAAAGATGCATTTTTACTTCATGAAGAGGCAATTTTCTATTGCGGAGAAGTTTCTTTTCAGATAGAGGAATTTTCTTGGTGATCTACCCAAACAAAGTTATTTTTTGACTGATTTTTCTAGAAATTTGCTCTATTTTTTCTTTTTTAAAGAAATTAGGTGTTTTTTAAGAAAAATCTATATTTACACATGTTTTAAAAAGTATTTTTTAATGTAAGTTTTTTTAGAAAAGCTACTTTTAGACTTGTTTTAAAAAGTTTTTTTTACAAAAAAAATCAGGGGTTTTTTAAGAAAAGCTATATTTAAACTTGTTTTAAAAAGCTTTTTTTACAAAAATCTTAGTTTTTTTTAGAAAAACTATTTTTAGACTTGTTTTAAAAAGCTTTTTCACAAGAAAAAATAGGTTTTTTTTTTAGGAAAAGCTATATTTAAACTTGTTTTTAAAAAATCTAAGTTTTTTTTAGAAAAGCTATATTTAGACTTGTTTTAAAAAGCTTTTTAAAAAAAACCAAATTGCTCCTCCCTATAAAGTTTTTCTTGTCCATATATTCTTTAACAAATTAAACTAAAAGAGCATTTCAAATTATGTAATATTAAATTTTTGCCCATGCACTATTTATAAAGTGCTACAACTATGGGGGGTATACACAATAATCATAAGGTGTCTTATTGGGTTGTGTTGTCTCCTTTTATGCATTGCTTGCAACATGGAGTATTAAGGGGGTTCTCAAAAATTGAATCAAGGGAAGGTCTTGTGTGTCGTATCTTTGAACACTTCCTACTTTCCCATTTTTTGCATTGAGATTATTGGTCTCAATTTCATCATGGGTTTTACTGCTCATCCTTCCGTGGTAATCCTGGAGAAGGCCAATTATGAGTCTTGGCAAAACAACATCCATACACACCTCAGATGGCTTAATCTTTTACCTTATCTGTATGCACTCATGCCTGAACCAGACACATCGGGGAGAAAATCATCTTGGGGAAATATCATTGACCATGTAGTAGGTTTGACTTGTCTTACTATTGATCCTGACACTCTCAATGATGTATCAGACATTAAGTGTCCTTGCACACTTTGGACTAGAATCTGGGGGATTCACAGAGATTTTGATATCTCTCCATTCCTAGATAATCCTACTGCAGATTGTCTTCTTCCTCTTCCTAAAGCAAACAACATACACTTTGATGATGATACTTCAGAGGAGTTTGAGTATATTTCTAGTCTTAGATGGTCAGATGACATACAAACTTCTCTTCAAGCTTCTCCACTTGTTGCTTCGATAAATTTGAGTGTCATTCCTTTGAGATCCTCCAATGACTCTTTGCACCAGTACATCGAGAATTCATCTCTTTCATCTATAGTTAAGGACACTCCAATAGTACCTACTACCACTTCTGAGTTTAGTGTTACTCCTTTGAGAGTTTTCAATGATTCTTTGCAATAGGCTCACATTCATATTTAGGATTCACTTCATTGGGACACACTTCTACCAAAAATCTCTTGGCTATTTGTAGTCTTACATATCGAATCTTGATGACACCTTGGAGGATCTCATCTTATTGTTTGATGACAATGAGTTTTTTCTATTATTGTATTGACTATTCTTAGTTGATTATGCCTTGTATGTACTACATATTGGAAGCTAATTCATCATCCCATATTTTGCATTCCAATTATCCATTATTTGCAATACTTGTTTTCTTGCAGATTGAGTGTGCTCCTATTTGTCTCAGGTGGCTGAATCGGTACTCATATTCACTCAATATTCCTGGTTTCTACAAGGGCCACCGAATCACTAGGTGAGTTCCATGTAAACAATTATGTTACCAAAAATAGAGCATAGCACGATGTATGCCCCCACCTTAAAGTGACTGCTAACTCCTATCACGAAGCAATTGCTTTAAGGTAGAATAAATCACAAGACAAACATGAGAGATTTTTGGAAGCACATGCCCATAAGATATGTGTTCCCAAAAACTACATTGTATAAAGGGGTTGCCCCCACCAAAGGCAAACCGAGGCAATGCTATAGGCATGATACACAATGGCTTGTGTAGTCATGGTATGACACCAAGTATAGAAACAAGGTGCCACAAAAATCAAAACATAAAAAGAAGCAACACATTAATAGCACAAAGGGATCAAGAAAACTGGTGTCAATATATGAATGGTTGTATAAATAGGAGAATTCTCAAGACTATATATATGGAACTATCATCATCTGCCAGCTAGTAGAACTATGGAGATAAAGGAATAAGTATCACTGAAATCAAAATAAACATCCCTTGGGTAAACAAGGGAGAATGTTGAAACATTTTGTGCCTTGTATCACAACAATAATACAAATTATGACATATAGAAGAATGATGATACAAATAGAGAGCTTGTCACAACAGATTTCAGTCCCTTTGTATCCTTGCACCTACAAGTGTTTCAAGGGTCATCCAAATAGAGCTTAACAATAACAACCCAAATAACATATCAAGCAACACATCACTGGAGTCTAAAACAATCACATGCACTCATAACATAAAAATAAGGTACCTCATTTGCAAGTCAACCTAAAGCAAATCCTCCTCCTCCCAATCTTGCTCATCATCCATTTAGAAATGTGGACAAGATGCAAACGGAACTATAGCATGTGAGATATAAGGAACAAGATCCATACCTGTATTATCTTTGGATTTTCTATCAAAATGTAGTACAATAGGTTCCATAGTCGCTTGTGAAGCTTCATCTTTCTGTATAGGAGACACAATAGTAATAATTGTCTCTTTTGCATCCGTCAGTGATAAACACTTGCGAGGAGGGGATTCTCCTCTCCTACAACAAGGTGAGCCATAACACAAAGATGCTTCTTTCTTTCTCTTGCAATATTATTTGGATTATCCTTATTCATTATGTTCATGAGAGGAACCATAGTATCTTCCAAAGTGGGTTCCTTTTCTTCCTTTACTTCAAGAACATTAGAAGAAATAGGAGGAACCACCGAAGGCTAGGAGACTATGGGGGAAGGGTTCCTCAATGCAGACTTCTCTTTTTCCTTAATATGTAAAATAGGTAGAAGTACATGAGCATCCTCAAGCAATTTAGAAACCTTAGGAAATAAAGCATGTGCAATCGATTGATTTCCATTAGTCTCCATGGAGGTAGGTGGTACCAAACTAGCATTGTGATTATGGGGAGGTCTATTTTGTGTATGAAGGTTGCCTCATTTTCCTTGAAGGGATGGCAGAGGGGGAACCCTATCATATCTACAAGATGCTCATGGATGGGGAAGAACCTTCGATTTAGGCTAAACTTCATTTGCCACATGTGGGACAAGGGGAACTATTGTCATAGCCTCAAAAGATTGAGAAGGTTTGGGAAAATCACAAGGAGGAATATTATTAAGTGATAACTCTGCTATTTTCTTTGCTTTAAACTTTTGATATGATGAGAAGAATAAATCCTCTCTAGCTCGAGTGACTCCAACTAGTTGTGGTAAGAAGCAATCAATGTTAGATTCAAGACAGACAACTGAGAGGGGGGTGAATCAGTTGTCTCAAAACTTTCTCTTATTAACCACTTAAATCCTTCTTGCAATTCAACAGCATAATAATAAATCAATCATGGAAACATAATACAACAATTCAAGAGCAAAAACACATTAACACATATGACACCAAGATTTTAACATGGAAAACCCGGTTAAGGGAAAAACCACGAGGTGACTAATCCAAGATTGTATTCTCTGTTAAAAGAATAAGAAGAACAAAATGGCACATGCCAATTAGGGCTCACTGCCTGAGCACACTGCTCACAAGAGGCCCACTACCTACAGGGGACACACTGTCTACAGAATGGTAAATATACTTGAACTGAAGAATAGCATCTTCACCATGCTTGAGTCAGTTCCATTTAAGCCCAATACTTCTACTCTACCTTTTACTTTCCTCCTCTCTACCACACTCTCATCTCCACCAACATCTTTGAAATGACTTCACAACTCTTATTTATACAAGACATCGACTTTGGAATAATCATCAAAGTTGGCAAACTTTATAGAACAAATACACAAATACAACTTGAAAAAGACTTTATGTGAATCACCACACTGTCGGCCACATAGATCTGGGACTTCAATCTTCTTTGAGGAACATGCCATGCTTCGTAGAACATCTTCAAGATCATCCGCAAGATGTGTAACTCATCTGGTCAGCCAAACTTAGGAAGAACATCATCACCCGGAAGTAATTCTTCAATTACGAGCTTAATCTTCAATGCAGACCACCAACATGAACTGGACACAATCTAGAGACCCCCACAAGCTTGCCTGAATCACCAAGAAAATCCACACTACTCCTGCTTACTAAAATCATTCTCTCCTTCATCCAGAACATCAAGAACACAGTCTGTCATCACTGTCATATTGGAATAGATGCTTGCGTACCTCCAGACCATGAACCATTTGAGTTGTCAAATCACACTATCTTCCTAAACACTCCACCAAATCCACAGAACAAGATATTGCATTTCTAGATCTCACCGGACCTATTTGTGTCGCTCTATCACCTCTGAACATCTGGTAGAACCGGTATTACTCATATAGCCATGACTTCTTCAAAACTTCATGCGGACCTCTCAAATATTTATTGGATCACCTTTAGACACATATCTAGAAACCCTTTGAAACGTATCCTCTGATCTTCATCTTATCTGAGATCTTCACTTCGCTGTCTTCACTGTTCTTCTCTGTTCCTGATAGGACTAATTTTCTCAATATCCTCAGCATACAACTCATCCAATCCTTGTCATCAATGCAACAGGAGTATGTTGAGATCAATGACAACACCGGTTAGGCCCATACTTACAACAATCTCCCCCTTTGTCATTAATGGCAACATATGATGTGAAAAATTGTTTTAACCATCAAGACAAGAACTTCTCCTCACTGACTGACATAACTCCCCCTATCAACAACTACCATTCACATGTCTTCTCTTCCTTTACTGCTTCCCCTTTGATTAACAACCACTTTTTGTTTTTCAGATGTCTTCTCTCCCCCTTTGACATCAATAGCAAAGGGCACATACTTGCATCACTTAGAATCATACCAACTACTCCCCCTGAGTAGCAGCTTCCCATCATCAATCTGGACCACAAGATATGACTGTGAGATCCGCCGGATTGATGCACATTAGTGCACCTTAATTCAGAACTGGAGGGGTAATAACCCCTAACTTCTCCCTGAGATACTCAAAAGAGTCCTTAGGTAGAGGTTTAGTAAAAATGTCTGCATATGATCCTTGGAGGGCAAAACTCTAATCTGACTTCATTCTTGTTCACCTGCTCTCTCAAAAAGTGAAACTTGATGGATATATGTTTTGTTTTTTTAATACAACACTGGATTTTTTGATATATTTATTGCACTTGAATTATCACAGAAGATTGTGATAGGTTTTTCATATTCCACTCTGATGTCTCTTAGCATTTGCTTCATCCATAATACTTGAGTGCAACTACCTACTGCTACAATATATTCTACTTCTGTAGTGGACAGAGATATTGCCTCTTGTTTCTTGCTCAGCCAAGAAACCAATCTTTTCCCTAAAAAGAATGCTCCACCACTGGTACTCTTTTGGTCATCCACATCTCCTACCCAATCCGCAACTGTATATGCATGAAGAGAGAAATCATGATCTCTAGGATACCATAAACCATACTCAACTATCCCTTTTAGATATCTAAGAATCCTCTTGATTGCCATGACATGAGATTCTCTAGGATCAACTTGGAATCTAGCAACGAGACCAACAACATTCATAATGTCAGGTCTAGTTTGAGTAAGATACAATAGTCCTCCAATCATTGACCTGTACTTTTTCTGATCAACCTTAGGAGAGTCATCACCTTTGCTCAATTTACATCCAGTTGCCATGGGAGTATTCATTGGTTTTGAGTCTTCCATCCCAAATTTCTTCAATAATTCTTTCACATATTTGGTCTGTGAAATGAAGATTCCTTTGTTGTTTGAATGATTTGCAGACCCAAGAAGAAATTTATTTCCCAAACATGGACATCTCAAATTCACTTTTCATTTGATTTGCAAAAGTTTTGCACATACTATCTCTTCCTCCAAAAATGATATCATCAACAAATACTTCAACAATCAAGATATTTTCATGATCAATTTTGAAGTACAAGTTACTGTCAGTAGTACCTTTGTTGAAACCAATCTTCAAAAGGTGCTTATCTAGTCTTTCATACCAAGCTCTTGGGGCTTGTTTGAGTCCATACAATGCTTTCTTTAACTTGCAAACCATATCACCATGATCAGACAATTGAAATCCATCCGGTTGCTCAATATATACTTCTTCTTCCAAGTCACCTTTCAGGAAGGCAGACTTGACATCCATCTGATATACCTTGAAATCTTTGAAGGCAATAAAGGCAAGAAATAATCTGACTGCTTCAATTCTTGCCACCGGAGCAAAAGTCTCTTCAAAATCAACTCCTTCTACTTGGGAATAACCCTTGTAGACCAATCTGGCTTTGTTTATGACTACTTCACCATCTTCATTCAGTTTATTCCGGAAGACCCATTTGGTTCCAATCACATTTTTGTTTCTAGGTCTGGGAACAAGATCCCAAGTGTGATTTTTCTCAATTTGCATTAGCTCTTCCTTCATTGCTTTAGTCCAACTTTCATCATTGCATGCTTCATTCACAGTTTTTGGTTCAAACTTTGAAATAAGACAATACTTTTCTGAGTCTTGAGCAATCTTTCTTCTTGTTTGAACACCTTTGCTTTTATCACCTATGATCTGATCTTCAGAGTGATTCAGTCTTACATACCTCAGAGTTTTGGAAATTTCTTGTACTTCTGTTCCTTGAATAGGTTCATCCAAACTTATCTCTTCTTCCTGATTCTCTGGATTAGTCTGGATCTAAATTTTAGAAGGGGCTTGGACTTCTTGGACCAAAACATCATTCTAATCATCTTCATCATATTCACAAAACATTGAGGGTTTTTCAATACCTTCATCAACCTTCACATTTGTACTTTCTATAAGCTTCCTCAATCTCTTGTTATAACACCGATATGCTTTGCTTTGAGTAGAATAACCTAAGAAGATTGTGCTTCAGACCTTCAACATACAGTACATTACTGGTTTTGTTCTTTCCATCAAAAGAAATAGTTCCTCTACCTCTGATTCTGCCAATAGAATTATCACCAAATTTTACAACTCCTCCTTCATATCTTTCCAAATCTATGAACTTATTTTTGTCACCTGTCATATGGTGGGAGCATCCATTGCCAATGACTCAATCATCCTTTTCTTCAACTTGAGCAGCCAGAGCTCTTTCTACCATTTTATGATTGACAAATTCAAAGGGCATTGGATCTTCTTCCTTGATGGAAATGAACACCCGGTCACTTCTGGATTTGTTTCCTGTCTCTGATTCATCATCTGTTACTCCTTCATCATCATCATCTTCATGAACATAGTAACATTTCTTTTGGAATCTTGATCTTTTTGTATTTACTCTTGAAAATCTTTTCGGACACCTTGAGGCAAAATGACTAATCTTATTGCAGTTGAAACATTTGAAGGGCAATTTTCCTTCATACTTACCGGATCCTCTTGGTAGTCTTTTTTGCAATAAGGGCTTCAAGTTGAGCAACTTCTGCTTCATCTTCTTCTAGATATTTTCTTGCTTTTTCATACCATGATAGTTTCTTTGAGGAGTTATCTCCTAGATCAGACTTTTGTTTGCCTTTTACAGAGGCACTAGCTTTGAATGCAGATTCAGTCTTTGGGGGGGGGGGGCATCTCCAAACTCAGCCAATTCAAATGCAGCTAATTTTCCAACCAATTGATCTCTTGTGATATTTGAAAAAGATTTGAATTCTTCAATAGCAGCAACCTTGTATTTGTAAGAAGGAGGTAGGGATCTGAGAGCTTTGGCAACAATCTCATATTCATCCAAGATTCCACCAGCACACCAGATGCCACAAACAAGCTCATTTAATTTTGGCATAAAAGTCGTGATATTCTCATCTTCATTCATTTTCAAATTTTCCTTTCAGACTTTGTAGCTTGGCAAATTTAACATATTTGTCTCCTTCATGCAGAAGTTCCAGTTTTTCCCAAATCTCATATGCAATTTTTAGATCTATAACATTTGTCAGCTCTGAATCAGGTAAGGCACTAAGTAGATCTTCTTTAGGCTGAAGATTGTTTTCAGCATCTTTGATTTCATCTACAGTTGTTGGACCATTTTGTGGAGGAACATACTTCTTTGAAGCCATGATCCAATATTGCATTCCCATACATTGCAAGTGACATTCCATGCATCTTTTCCAAAGAGTGTAATTGGTTCCATCAAACCTCAGACTATCCTTCTTGTAGGAAGACATCTTGAATCTCCTCAAGTGGTTAAGCTCTTTCAGAGGAACTTGGCTCTGATACCAATTGTTAGATTCAAGATAGACAACTGAGAGGGGGGGTGAATCAGTTGTCTCAAAACTTTCTCTTATTAACCACTTAACTCCTTATAATTCAATAGCATAATAATAAATCAATCATGGAAACATAATGCAACAATTCAAGAGAAGAAACACATTAACACATATGACACTAATATTTTAACATGGAAAACTCGGTTAAGAGAAAAACCACAGGGTGACTAACCCAAGATTGTATTCTCTATTAAAAGAATAAGAAGAACAAAATGGCACGTGCCAATTAGGGCTCACTGCCTGAGCACACTGCTCACAAGAGGCCCACTACCTACAGGAGACACACTGTCTATAGAATGATAAATATACTTGAACTAAAGAATAGAATCTTCACCATGCTTGAGTCAGTTCCATTTAAGCCCAATACTTTTGCTCAGCCTTTCACTTTCCTCCTCTCTACCACACTCTCATCTCCACCAACATCTTTGAAATGACTTCACAACTCTTATTTATACAAGACATCAACTTTGGGATAATCATCAAAGTCGGCAAACTTTATAGAACAAATACACAAATACAACT
The DNA here is from genome assembly GCA_027924645.1 of Cunninghamia lanceolata. Classification (NCBI taxonomy): domain Eukaryota; kingdom Viridiplantae; phylum Streptophyta; class Pinopsida; order Cupressales; family Cupressaceae; genus Cunninghamia; species Cunninghamia lanceolata. The sequence continues at coordinate 10,632,921 of BSBN01000209.1, forward strand.
TGAAAAAGACTTTATGCGAATCACCACACTGTCGGCCACATAGATCTGGGACTTCAATCTTCTTTGAGGAACACACCATGCTTCGCAGAACATCTTCAAGATCATCCGCAAGATGTGTAACTCATCCGGTCTGCCAAACTTAGGAAGAACATCATCACCCAAAAGTAATTCTTCAATTACGAGCTCAATCTTCAATGCGGACCACCAACACAAACTGGACACAATCCAAAGACCCCCACAAGCTTGCCTGAATCACCAAGAACATCCACACTACTTCTGCTTACTGAAATCATTCTCTCCTTCATTCAAAACCTCAAGAACATAGTCTATCATCATTGTCATATTGGAATAGATGCTTGTAGACCTCCAGACCATGAACCATTTGAGTTGTCAAATCACATTGTCTTCCTAAACACTCCACCAAATCCGTAGAATAAGATATTGCATTTCCAGATCTCACCAGACCTATTTGTGTCGTTCTGTCACCTTTGAACATCTACCAGAACTGGTATTACTCATATAGCCATGACTTCTTCAAAACTTCATGCGAACCTCTCCAATCTTTACTAGATCACCTTTAGACACATATCTACAAACCCTTTGAAGCACATCCTCTGATCTTCATCTTATCTGAGATCTTCACTTCACTGTCTTCATTGTTCTTCTCTGTTCCTGATAGGACTAATTTTCTCAATATCCTCAGCATACAACTCATCCAATCCTTGTCATCAATGCAACAAGAGTATGTTGACATCAATGACAACACCAGTTAGGCCCATACTTGCAACAGTCAAGTGTAAAATGTCCATTGTGAGTAATGGGTTAGTACTGACTGTGATCTGTACAACATGCATCCATCCCTCAAATGGAAACTTTAAGCACTTGTGAACCATAGGGGGGACCACCTTCATGGAGCAGAGCCATGGGTGACCCAACTTCACATGAAATAAGTCCAATGTAGGAATGTTGAAAAAATTAACATCCAAGGCTCTTGGTCCAACCTTGACCTCAAGTGTGAAGGCACCAAGAGTTGAAAGGATAGACCCATCATGTGCTCTAATCGCTATCTCCAATATGTCATAGGTATCTCGATGTAAACCATGCATATAGAGAAACTCTTTAGTTACTACATTTACCATGCATACATGATTGGTCATAGCACCTCGAATAGGTTTATCATTGATCCAAATAGTAATGTAAAGAGGTCCATCGAGAGCTTAAATAGTAGCATTATGTGGAGTGAAAGATATAGTAGGTTTTGAATCCACTCGCTCTCTGTGAGGGTGAGCATCCACCATGCAAATGTCAATGACATTAGATTCATGATAAGGTATAGGATCAGTATATATTTGAAAGATTTTTATTAGGAGTGACCACCAATTTATTCCCTTTGTCATTCACACCAGCAACTTGGATGGCATTGCAATTGATGAGGTTTTGAACACCATGTTTAAGTCACATACATCCTTCTATGTCATGGCCAATGGAGCGATGAAAATGATAAAAGGCCATGAAATCAAAGGAAGATGATTGCATCTTACTTGGATTGAGAGGTCTAATAGGTAGAAGCTTGATGATATTGTTTTGCAAAAGTTATGTCATGATAGCATAGAGAGATTCTTATAATTGTGTGAAGTTTCCTATTTTTAGTTTCAACTTGTAAGGGGTGGGAATTGGGGATGACACTGGCACCACATGTTTTCTTATATTATTCACTAAAACTTAATTTATCTTGATGAAGTTTTTGTTTTATCTTTTGAAAGAATGATGTGAGAGGCTTCAAATTGACCAACTAGAGCCGATGAGGGTTTATGCTCATACTGACTAACCATAAGTTGGTAATCATAAAGAGTCATGCAAAGATGAGTAAATGAATCATATCACATCAATAATATATTATCATGGATGTGAGGTTGTAAGTTTCCTATAAAAATTCTTTGCACATCAGTATCCAGAATAGAATATTGGACTTGTGAGAAGAGGGCTTGATAATGACCCATAAAATATGTTATTTTCTCTTCCGTTCCTTGTTTGCAATGAACCAAGTTGTTAAGGAGACTTGAGGTCCAATGTTCACTTGAAACTGGTCAAAGAACTTATTGACTTTAATTGTGATAAAGAAGTTATAGAATTAGGAGGTAGCGAGCAAAACCAATCTAAGGTTGTCTTTGAGTGACCTAGGAAATAATTTTTCCAAAATTGCATCCGACACATAGCGGTAAAGGCTTCCACATGGTTATTAGGGTCTCCCTTCCCATTATATTTCCCAAATCAAGGGGTCTCAAACTTCTCAGGTATTTGAGTTCTTAGGATGGAATATGATAAAGGGCTATGGATATAGTGTGTTGTAACATTAGGTTTACGTGGACTATTGTTTATGTTGGCCAATTGTTGTTGGATGGATGTCATATTTGCAACAATTGGTTTATGACAGGGTCAAAAGATGGACTATGCTGAGATTGGAATGAAGTGGAAGGATTGGGTGATGGTGTATAAGTAGCCTTTTGGCATGTGAAAGGAGGTTTAGATGTAGGTGGAGTAACATTAGGTGTGGAATTCATGTAACTAGATATGGAATGGTACTATAATGGTGAACATGATTCCCAATGGATAACCCAACACATGTGGTAGCACTATTACTTGGTTGTGTAGTAGTGGTGAGAATAGTAGAAGTATAAGTAGGAATAGGGAGTGTAGGTATGAGTGTCGACACTTGAGTCCCTATTTGATTAGAAGAAGTGACATTGGTGTTGATTTCAACACAACTAGATGTAGATAGAATGTTGTTATGCACTATATGAGCAAGGCCACACAAGACTTCAATCCTTCTTGACCTTTGAGAAAAAGACTTCTTAGACTCTCAACAATAAGGACGACCTCTTTAGCTATATATTCCAAGCTTACAAATTGCCAGAAATTAGCCAACTCAGTGTCTAATCTTTGAATTTGAGCTTCAGGAACATGAGCCACAAGGTCATCAATGTTGATGGATTCATGGAAGTTTGATGCTTCAGGAAGATGCAAAGTACGGATATTAGGAAGAAGTGTTTAACCTTCTTGTGCGATAAGACTAGGAATATGGGGTTCCAATGTATTGGTATCATCATTATGAAAAGAATTACAACCCATGATTCAAAGACTTCTTCACACAATAATGTTACAATTAAGGCATCGGGTCACAAAGCTCATAAAACATCTACAAGCTTTAGTAACACACAAGATGCACCAATAGAAGAAATGAATGATGAAGCTAAAGAAAGATTTGAGTTTTTCTCAAGTAAAGTAATGTTTTATTCAAATGTAAGGAAACATAATGCACATAATATATCCTTCATAAAATTCAATTCTACTCAAATCCACTTAGGTATCAATAATGGTAATGCTTGAATCAAACTCAAATTTCAATGATTTTTTCAAAATGCAATAATTCAAAATTGTTCCTAGTTTCAAATTTCAATGCAAGATGACATTTGTAATATTGTATAACAATTTAAAATCAGATTTGGAATGCAAATGATAGCAGAAAAATATGAAACTTAATATTAATCATAAACCCTAGATTGCAACATTAACCAGGTTCTCACAAAAATGCACATTTTTGACAAATTCTAGCAATGTAAAAGATTTGAATGTGTAATGTAACACCATGAAATGATAAAATATTGTAATACCAATCAGATCTGATGCAAACATTAGAAATTTAAATCATTCTATGATGATCTATCCTAATGAGATGTAAACAAAGTGATAAATATGTTTTTTCCCAAGTCTAGAATGAAGTTTTTCTTTTCCAAATTTCAAATTCAAGTATGCAAGAATGTTTTGACTAGAAAGAATGAAAAGATATAACAAATGAAAATAATCTTTCAATGCAATAAAATCTAAAACAACCCTCTGTTGGAAAGAGACACTGTTACACATGACATGTGTTGTCATTTATGGCAACTAAGTCTATCTTACACATCTGCATTACATAATTTGTTCATACCAGAAGTCAAAGTGAAGATTTGTCTCAATCTAGGTAGTTAGAAATAGAGCATGTGATAGGGTCTAGTATCTTGGTTTGGATCTCTCCGATGGTAAATCACAGTGTGTTGCAGATCTGAGGGAGTGATAAGGATTGTCAGGACTATCTAAATCTAGAAATTAGCCTCCGGTGATGAAGGATTCAAAAGTTATAAGCATCTGAGTATCGAGTTCTAGTTAGTCAGTACAGTCAAAAGAAGAACAGGTCAACCTAGCATTTGATCTTGGTCCAGATGAAGAAAAGTTGTTGTTTAAGCAATTTGTGATAATTAGTGGTATTGGCGACATGATTGATGATTTGAGAACACAATTTTTTGGTCTGCGTTGTTGATTGTGCATGGATTCAGCTGGAAGGGCAGAGTTCTTAATAAATGTTCTAAGTTTTCTTGAAGCCGACTACAGTTGATTGAATTTCTTGATGCGGATATATATAGCCGATGGATTCGAGTGTTTTGAAGTGCGATTGCGATGTGATAATGGAGTAAGTGTGAAAAAGGTAGAAAGAAGTGTGAAGGTGAAGATCTAAGCTCGAATCATGGTAGAGTTGTGAAGCAAGGTAGAAAGAGATGAAGTGTATTAAGTCAGTGTATTGTGCATAACCGGAATTGAATTTCTGCATTAGTAGATGTCATTTCTCAGTTCAAACATTTTAGTGAACTTTTGTAACTAATTCTATAGGCAGTGAGCCTCTTGGAGCAGTGAGCTCTGGGCAATGCACCCTGAAGGCATGTGCTTTCCCCATTTGTAATACTTTTAACAGAGTATAAATTCTTGTGGGTTAATCCCCACCGTGGTTTTTCCCTTAACTGGGTTTCCACATAAAAATTCTGGTGTTACATGTGTTGATTTTGTTTCTCTCATGTGTTGTTGATTCATGCTTTCATGGTTATATCATTCATCTATTAATAAGTGGTAAAGAAGTTTAAATTGCAGCAAAGGATAAAAGTTTTTGTGACAACTGATTCACCCCCACTCTCAGTTGTCTGCCCTTATTTCAACAATTGGTATCAGAGCCAAGTTCCTTAGAAGAAGTTTACAACTTGAGGAAGATCTGGGAAGGTGTTTTCAATGGGTTCATTCAAGTTTTTAATGGTATCAATCAACAACTTCAAGTAGCCTTAGATGATCTTGACTTGTCCAAAGTAGAAATTAAAGATCTACAAGAGAACCTTAAAGATACTAAAGATTTCATTGAGACCTTAAAAGAAAAACTGAGCAAATCTAATGAAAAGAGGAAGGAGCTACTTCTTGAACTAGCAAGTTAGAATGAAGACAATGACATGGATGAGGCCCTGAAAGAGAAGATAGAGGAATGTGAGAAGTTAGCAAAAGAAGTTGTTGTCCTAAAACATGAGATGGAATCCATGGTGATGAGGTTAACCAAGGAAATTGAAGAAAGGAAGAAGACTGAAGAAAAACTAAATCTATCTCTGAAAGAAAGAACAAAAGAATGTTGCAGATTGGACACAATAATTGGCCATCTAGAATCTAATCTACATGAATATAAAGAGAAATTCAAGATAAGCTCAGCTAAACTTGAGGTGTTGCTTGACAGTTAGAAGAAGGCAGCTGATATGCATGGTCTGGGATTTGAGAAAGGTGAAATCTCTGGATCCGGTCAAAGAAATCCTGATGCAAGAAATCAAAGAAGGTATCCTAGAAGACCTCTGGTAAGACAACCTAATGCTCAAAGGTATCCATCTTTCAATGGCAATTGTTTCAAGTGCAATAAGTATGGTCATAGAGCTAATCAATGTAGAAGTCAAATAAATCAAAATGCATCATCTTTCTTCGGTCAATGCTTTAATTGCAAAAAGATAGGTCATAAGGCTGAGGAATGCAGAAGTGGATCAAGGAATCCTCCTAAGAATAAACAAGTGTTCAATGGAAGATGTTTTACTTGTAATAAATTTGGGCATATGGAAAAGAAATGCAGATCTAAACCTGCTCCAATATGTAATTGTCAGAAAAATAAGATTGTGTGTTTTAACTGCAACAAATCTGGACACATTGCTAAATTTTGCAGAAGCAAAAAGGAGAACTCAGAGGCAGGTAAAGGAAAAATAAAGCAGAAGTTGGACAAAGGCAAGGGCAAAGTTGATGTGAATGAGGTCCAGAATGAAATGAACAAAACATAAGTGAAGAAAGGTGAAATGAATTTTGACAATGGGTCCACACCAGAATCTGGTGCTAATAATTCCCTTGGGAATTGAATCAGGAGCTCTGGCTCAAGGGGAGCTGCATTGAAAATCTAATTCCCCCGGCCAGTAAGTGGATGCCTAAATCTGGCATGATGAATGAAGATAGAGAAGCCTATTGCAAATCTGTTGAAGCAAATTCCAGAAGAAAAGAAGCAAATGTGATTGATTGTGGAGTAATTGAAGATTGACTGCATGCAGAAATAATGTAACCAGATGTATTAGGGTAGAGCATTTATTACAATGATGAATTAGGTTTTGCGGAGCATAAAAATTCATTCATTCAAGCATTTGAATCACTTTACATTTGAAGAGATCAAGGAGAAGAGCATCTGAGCTAAAATTCTAGAGATTTGAAGTGCAAAGAACGAATTCGACCGCTAACCCTAATTCCGTAAAGAAAAAGGTATTTTTCTGCAAATCTTTTAACTTGTGATCTTTTAGCAATGGCTACTCCATTGGTTGTGGATATCACTGAGTGACCTAGGCCAAAGTTTAAAAAGCATCCACACAAATCAATAGAAGTCGACCTGCTAGGTGCCTTTTCAAATGTTTTGTATGGTGTATTGCATGTTGAAGATATTAGGGCCCATATTCATGCAAGCATAGGTGAATTTGGGGACTCAAGGTTAGTAGATTTGTTCAAGAATCATCTAAGGGATGAAATTCATGGTCTTAAACTTGAGTATAAGGCACTGCATGATAAACATTTCATTCAAATTATAGGGTTTCCATCCTTCGATGAAGATGAATGGGTCTGGTATGTTTTAAGCTGAAAGCATGATGAGTTTATGTGGCTAATGAAACCTTTCAAGATCACCAAGCATGCCATCAAGGTTGTGACAGGGTTAAACTCATCCAGTGGACTGCCCATGTTGAAATCAGTAAAGAATCAAACTGTAATTGATGCTACCGGTTCAAGGTTTGACAAATGGGCAATGACTATAAATGACATCACTAGTCTGGATGTCAAATTTTCTTAAATGGTGATTGGATATAAGATTTATCATTCCAGTAGGGAAAATTCTATATCTGGTATAGCTATCTATGCAGTGTATCAGATGTTGAGAGAGAATGTTGATTATGACTTGTGTGAGTTGCTACAGAACTAGCTAATGGAAATTTTGAATAAGGTTAAGAAGGATAAAAAGAATACCTTCAAATATGGTACACTGGTCTTCTGTTTGTTCTTCTATTTCATGAATGGGTTACTTGGCAAGAAAAGCATGTGTTGGACCAATGATAAACCTATTGCAATACAAATAGGGGAGCACTTGAACAGTATTGGAGACTCCAATGCCTAAAGGACTGCTATTTGGGGATTTTTCAAGAATTTTTAGAACATGATGCATTCAAGGGAGAGAATTCATACATCTGTTGTTGAAAATCTCAAGGATACAGTCTGTTTTATGGTGGATACAGATCAATGTCTAATGGAAGTTGTTGAACCAAGAATAGTATGGATCATGCCCATGGTGTATGAGGTTGATGAGCAAGTATTGGATATGTATGCTCAACACCTTTTGAGCAAGCCAAAGGACACAACAATTGAAAGATTTGGGACATATGAGGAGCTAAGTGTGAAACTGCATGTTGAGCTCAGAAAACCTAAAATCAAGACGAAAGTTCAAAAGCAAGTAGAAATGTATGCTGAAAGCTTTGGCATAACTAAGGAAGCAGTGAAGTAGAATAGAGAAAGGATAGAAAAAGCTGAGAAGGAGAAGCAGGATAAGAAACAAGGAGGTGCTCTAGTAGAATCCTCCTCCACATCAAGGACTACTAGGAGCTCTCCAAAAGGCAAATCATTCAAAAAAGAAGGGAAAAGGGTGAAAACTAAGGCCTCCCGGACATATAAAAGCATGAAAAATAATGAAGAAGAAACTAATTCTGTTGTTGAGGTCAAAGAGTTGAAGGCATCAGGTACAAAAGTAACCAAGGTATCTAAGGAGAAGCCCTCTAGAAGCAAAAGGGAAAACAAGAGGCAAAAGATTGAAACATATGTTGAAAAGCCTACTCTTTCTATGGATGACATCATCAAATCAGTCACTGTAGATGGGAACTTAAGGCCAATGACTGGATTTTATGATGATTACAGTGATGCTGATAAGAAGGTTCTAGAGGAAGCAATAGTCAAATATCTGAATATCTACAATAAGGCTTTAATTGAAATAACTTCTAAAATCCCAAAAAGTCTTGCAGATATTTTGGAGTTAAAGAAAGAAAATGCAAAAAGTAAAGACATTGAGCTTAGGAAGCATGTGCTGATAAAATTGTGCCCTCAGATTACTCCAGACCAAATGAACATGATATTAAAAGAAGTGAAAGATGACTTCAAGAGTAAGAAAAGAATGAATAAACTCATGCTTGGTGAAACCGATGAGATAGTCAAAAATACTCAGGAGATTCTTCTGAGTGCATTGAGAAGGCATAATGTTCCCATTGTTGAAGAAGAGATTGATGATGGGATTGATTTCTCAATTCAAGATGTTGAAAAATTGAAGATCAATGAGCAACAAATTAAGATAGATGACTCCTGTGTTCCAGAAGAGGAAGCAATAAACAAAGAAGAGATAGAGATAAATGTTGAAACAGATGCTCAAACTGAAGATGATTCATTGAAGAATAAAAAGAATGAAACAAAAGAAGCTAAGGACCAAGAAGCAAAAAAGGCCAAGGACAAAAATGAAAAAGAAGAAGAGATTGCAAAGGTTGATGAAGAGCCCAAGAAGGACAATCCAGTTGACAGTACCGATAAGGATCAAATAGATACATCAGCATCTTGGGCAAGAGACACTGTAGAAGCAGTGAAAGAAATTTTGGAAAATGATAAACTAGTTGTAGAAGAGTTGAAAGGTCCAATCAATTTGGACAGTCTTTCACCAATTCAGAAGATAAAGTGGGCCTCTCTCGCACAAGCTAAGGCCAAAGAAGATATTTTGAAGTCTCACATAGAAGACAGTGAGCTACTTGGTCTGGCATCAGGGATTTTGGAGAAAATCATGCCAACATACCAGAAGGACTCTTCAGCATCCCCCTCCGGTTAGTTAAAGAACTTGATAAACTCTGTAAGTACTCATTTTGAATCTTTGAAAAGTCTGCAGAGGTCAAGGTTCAAAATAAATTCAATGGTAAAAGATTTGATGCTCTAAAAGGGATGATTGGAGTAGATATAATTGTGCTAGATACCAGTGTAAAGAATATTCAAAATGCTCTTACAGAAGGAGGAAATGTATATAAATTTTGCTTATCTTGTCCTAAAGTTATAGAGGATATTAAAGATAAAATAAAGGAGTCTAAACAAAAACTATCAAGTGTATCCAAATCTTTTGATCCTTTGACAACATCAGTGACAAGAAAGGAGTGTCAGGCAATCAACTTGATTAAAGAAATAAAGAAATTGACAAAACAAAAGGAGAGCATTGAGGCAAGGATGAGTGAGCTCCAGGGATGAATTTTCCCCAAAATGGAAGCAATGTTCAATGCTTTGATCAAAGCCCAAGCTGCCGCTCAGACAAGTGACCCCACTGATCTGCGGAAGGTAGAGTCACAAGCATTTCTATTCAGTGGCCACATCTCAATTTTGAATAGTATGAAGAAGAGCTGGGATAGTGAGCTGGCACTATTGAAAAACATTTTTGGTGATATACTTAAGTTGATGTAAATAGGACTTAAGGATTGTTTGTACATATGCGGCTTGGTATATAGAATTTTTGTGTAAATTCTGGTTTGCGGATCCCACCCTTTGCCATTGATGTCAAAGGGGGAGTGAAGAGCAGTGAAAAATGAGGAATCTAGCAAAGGGGGGGCACTAGAGAATAGTGAAAAGCATAAGTGTACAAAGTAAGGGGGAGTTGTTCTGACACAGTCATTTTTCACTAAGTGTTGCCATCAATGCCAAAGGGGGAGATTGTTGGCAAGAGACATTGCTACGCATGACAGGTGTTGTCATTGATGGCAACTAAGTCTATCTTACACATCCGCATTACATAATTTGTTCATACCGGAAGTTAGAGTGAAGATTTGTCTAATTCTGAGTAGTCAGAAATAGAGCATGTGATAGGGTCCAGTATCTTGGTCCGGATCTCTTCAGTGGTAAATCACAGTGTGCTGCGGATCTAAGGGAGTGATAAGAATTGTCAAGACTATCTAAATCTAGAAATTTAGCCTCCGGTGATGAAGGATTCAAAAGTTATAAGCATCTGAGTATCGGTTCCAGTTGGTCAATATAGTCAGAAGAAGAACAGGCTAACTTAGTATTTGATATTGGTTCGGATGAAGAAAAGTTGTTGGTTAAGCAATTTGTGATAATCGGTGGTATTGGCCGACATGATTGATGATTTGAGAACACAAGTTTTGGGTCCACGTTGTTGATTGTGCATGGATTCAGCCAACAGAGCAGAGTTCTTAATAAATGTTCTAAGTTTTCTTGAAGCCGACTATAGTTGATTGAATTTCTTGATGCAAATATATATAGCCGATGGATTTGAGTGTTTTGAAGTGTGATTGCGATGTGATAATGGAGTAAATGCGAAAAAGGCAGAAAGAAGTGTGAAGGTGAAGATCTAAGCTCGGATCATGGTAGAGTAGTGAAGCAGGGTAGAAAGAGATGAAGTGTATTAAGTCAGTGTATTGTGCATACCCAGAACTAAATTTCTGCATTGGTAGATGTCATTTCTCAATTCAAACATTTCAGTAAACTTTTGCAACTAATTCTGTAGGTAGTGAGCCTCTTTGAGCAGTGTGCTCTGGGCAGTGCGCCCTAAAGGCCTGTGCCTTCCCCATTTGTAATACTTTTAACAGAGTATAAATTCTTGTGGGTTAACCCCCACTGTGGTTTTTCCCTTAACCGGGTTTCCACATAAAAATCCTGGTGTTATGTGTGTTGATTTTGTTTCTGGTCATGTGTTGTTGATTCATGCTTTCATGGTTATATCATTCATCTATTAATAAGTGGTAAAGAAGTTTAAATTGCAGCAAAGGATAAAATTTTTTGTGACAACTGATTCACCCACCCCTCTCAGTTATCTGCCCTTATTTCAACACCCTCAAATCTAGAAACACTAGGTTCAAAACTATCTAAAATTTCTAACAATGCAAGGTTTTCACAAACCCTAATTTTAAAACTATGCAAAATTTAACTATGTATGCATGCAAAATGATTAATGAAACCAATCCCAATCAAATCTAGGGTAGTAAAAAACTCAGATCTTAAAAAAGAAGGATACAAAAGTGCAAGAAACAATGTGTTCACCAAACTGTTATGTAGAAAAGAGTGATTTGGCCTAAGGAGTTAGACTAGGTCAAACCCTCTTCTATAAACATTAGGACACAAACTAAGCTTGGATTCTACCCAAGAAGGAGAGCCAAACTACAGGGGTTCTTCCCTTTTGTTGTATAGATATTGTTATCAGTCAGATATGAACCCTATGCTAAGCATACGGAAGACTTAGCTATCCGTTGGCACATGGAAACATTCTGAGAATGTGGGTTTCCTATAGTGAGAATGAATCTCCAGAGTGAGCTAGTTCTCCTTATGATTTTTCTAAACTATTGACTTGTCTGAGAAAAGGGAAGAGGAATAGCTAAAATGAAATTCTATTTTTTATCTAAAGATAATCCTAAAATCTAAAAAAATTTACCCACAAACAACTCTCAAGCCTATAACCTTCTCAATTTCACCTAAGTCCAACAATCCAAAAGTACTTCATATGAAGGTTTAACTTAAACACAACACACAAGCTGGATTAGATGGGCAATAGCTGCATAGATTTCAATAACATCGAGACATAATCAGAGGATTAGACATCATAATCACAGTGAAAACATCAAATCAAAGTTATAAAGGAGGCACCAAATGTGAAACAAGAATGCTTTGTTGTATTGAAATGAAAGGGGTACATCTAACTCTGAAAAATATGAGCCAAAATCAGTTTACAAACTCTCTGCCTATGCTCAAGAGAGAAGAAACAAGAATATCAACTAACTCCAAAAAAACTAAGTTTTTCTCCTATAAATGCCCCTGCCAAAGATCTCTCCAAAAAGCTCCTAAAAATAGATGAAAGAAATCCATTTTGGAGTTCCTCAAAAAAGCCAAAAATAAAGCCCTCAATATGCCACCAAATTGGAAAATAAAAGCTGCCAAGGTGTCCTCTCAGTTGGTCCCACCAAAATTTGCTTTCTTTGCCTATAAAAAGTCAATTTCTGTGTCCCTTCTAGCCAAAAATAAAGCAAATCTAAAAAACAATTCGACTTTGCTTTATCTTTTTCATTGCATAAGATGACAAAATATTAAAGCAATTTATAAACAATATTGCTTTAATATCTATCTTACAATAGATTCTATAGCTTTTCCCTCTAATTTGCCTAATCTTACCCCATTTGATTTTCTTTTACAAAAACAATAATACAAGGCTTATATTTTCCTTATTTCGCCAAGTATATCGCAGTTACAATACTTGATTTTTCTATAAAAAATCATAAAAATATCAAGGGCATAATATGGTGTTTTTGTGAAAAATAAAAGCCTTTGAGGGCTTATCTCCATCTGTCTCTGCAAGTGAAAAAATCACCTAAGGCATATGGACCTACAAATGCATTTTCAAAAGGCTAAAAGAATCTTAAACGCATAAGGCCTTGGGGCTATTTTCCAAAGAGACTTAAGGTATCAATGTGTTAAGGCATGTAGACCTATGCATTGTATTTTAATATCTCTCTAAGGCATTAAAGCCTAGGTTTTGACATGTCTAAAAGACATGATACCACAATGGCATTAGTTAGGCAAATAAAATGAAAATTCCATGTGATAAATACCACATTCGGCCTTAGGGCTTCTTGAAACCCTAAAACAAAATAAATCGTAACCCTAACTTTTGCATCATTTTTCCCTTTGTCACTCGATGGAAAGCTCTACTTCTTAACCGCCAACGGAGCTAGGTTTTTCACCTGCAACTCGGGCATCTATGTTGTTTCTGAGTGTATATTCAGAGGATTCCAACTAGAAACACAAGGTAAAGACCCCATGACACATCTCAAACCATCTTGTCTATTTTATTACTAGTTTATTTGGCTTTCCAACCACGGCCTATGATAAGGCTTCTAATATGCATTTTGCTTGCTTATTCTTTGTTATCACTCTCTGTTGTGAGGGCTGCCATGATTTGGTTGATTGGAAGTCTCATGAAGGCAATATAGAAACAAAATTTGGCAACACCCACGGCCCCATTGTTTTAAATTTCACTCTGAAGAGATAGAAAAAGGTAAGGTCTTTACCCATCGAACTCCATGTTGCCCTCTTCTCTTTGTGTTGATACAATGTATGGACTCAGGAAATCTTTAAACACCGACATTTTTCTTTACATCTCTTTTTTGCACCAATTAGAATTCTGTCTTCACTACACAGAGCCATAGCTGAGATATGCATTCCTCAGCATTTTATGTTCATATTCTGATTTCACGATGCAAAACTCCAAGTGGGTTTGACCTGCTTTGTTTCCTTCATGAAAGTAAGCTCAGTTTTTGTGACCTTTTGCCTATATGAATTCAAGTTGAGCCATTCCCCTCATTCTACCTTCATGGCTACATCCATAAAAAAAGGGTTTGATAATATTCCTGTGCACGACCCTTACATTGAAGGTCGTGGTTGTATTGATATCTCAAAACTTCATCTCATAGAGGATATCACTGTATTTACAAGACCTGGTAAAAGACAAGGTTTCACTAATGTACGAGGCCACGACTTTAACTAGACCCTAAGCATCTATTCTGATGCAGAGGCATCCACACTATAACCTTCGCATATAGCATGGATGTCTGCAGACCAACCTCATCATCATCATCTTCGCCATCATCATCATATTTCCTAAAACCATCAACAGCATCATCATGTTTCGCGTTACACAGTCAGCATCATCATATTTCAGACGATCGCAATCATCCTCCTGCCGACTACTGTTCACCTCCTCCGCCAGTCGCCTATCATCATCAGGATATTCAGCGGGCGCAAACATCCTCCGGTGGCACTGTTCATCGGGCTCCAAACACTATCGGCATCATCATGACCTTCAACACTCTCTTCGTCAGCAGGATATCAAATATCCGGTTGCTCCAAAGATCCTGATGACGATCACCTTCAGCACCTTCCCTTCGATGCTCCACTAGCCGACGACCCAAACAACAGCATCATGATCTGCTTTATCCGGTTCTCTCGAAACCTCCTGATGATGTTAACACAACTTCCTGCCACGGACTTCCGCCGATACCTAAGCACTTAACGACAGCAGGATAAACTCGCATAGGGGGATATCTCAATATCCTGATGACGATGACGTCATATCCTGATGACGATGACGTCACCCAATATCCTGATGACCTCTTCAACACTTAGTCAAAAAAACAAACTTTCACTCCCGCATCTACTCGCGATACGCGGATGATTGGCACTCCCGATAGATGATCCTGATGCCGATACACTCCTACTCGGCTCCTCCAGATGATGATCACCCCGACGCACTTGCACTTCATGCAATCGACAACATCATGCTCTCCTCCACTTATCCGGATGACGATATCCGAACTGACTGCAGGATATTCACCAAGATATCCTGATGATGCCGTCTTTACGAACTTCTTCACTTAGCGAAATTTCACTTCGCCGATCCTCCAGGGATGACCCGATCCAACCTCAGGGTGATCTTCCAACTCGATCTTATCAGCTCGACCTAGCACATGAGGATGCTAGGCTTCTCAACATCTGTCGACTGCGATCCTGCACACCTGCATGCAAACAGAAAACAACCTACAACCTACCCTACTGTACATTACCATTCCACCGATCAGACGGATCAACCGGTGGAATGGATCAGTAAATCCATGAAACCTCTCAAACCAGCAAATCGATTACACAAGGAGATCAAACAGAATACGAAACAGGATCTTTATTGATTTCAAAGATGCAATACAATATACTGCTTCTCACACAGCACACTCGAACTCCTCTGCTTAATGCAATACTAGACTGCCGATCGATGATCTACAATCAACCGATCCTCATGCTTATAAAGATTTTCCTACGAGTACTACTGACCCGACTCCAAGCGGCTGGGAACTCTCCAGGCGGCTGGGAGATCCAACCGAACATACATCATGACAGCTGTTATAACCAACTAACTAAAAATAGCAAAAGCCTGGTCAGCATGATCTTATCATGATCAGCGTGACCTTATTACATGCATTTGGTCTTACTAGACCTTCTTGGAAACACAAACAAGACCTAAACTACTAACTGCCTTATCAAGACCAGCTGTCAGGTAGGTGCTCCTGCACCATACTCCCCAAAAGAAAAGAACTCATGTCCCATGAGTTTAGTATGTGGAAGTCCTCCACCTTTACACTTTACCTTGTCAGTCTTCTGACCTGCTCCAGCTTTGTCTGCTGCTGTCTCTGGGCTTCTCCAAGACTTCTGAACTATAACTTGCTTGCTGGCAAGTGAATCCTCATGCCTGTTGATGTAGGCTTTTCTCTCACATACCCTGTGTTTGTCAGGTTGTCTGACCAGAACCTCTGTCTGAACTGCCTCTTGAACTTCTGAAATGTCCAACTCTATCTTCCTGTCAATCTTTATAGGACAAGCAATAGTCCCAACTATGACAACATCCTTGTCATTCTTCTGAACTGGTTGCTGTGTGCAAACCTATTTCTGCACCTGTTGTTGACCTCTGTCAGTCACAACTGAAACTTTCTTCAGCTTGTTGTCTGTAACAACTCCTTTCCCTGCAGTATCCTCAACTGCCTTTATGCCTGCTCCTCTAGGCATCTGCACAAATTCCTTCTTTCCCATTAAAATGATTTGAGCTGCCTTCTGTACTGTAGCTTTTGCCTGCAATGGCATCAACTTAATAGTCTTCCCATCCTTCTTGATGGTGTAGGTATTAGCATACCCATCATACAGTACTCTTCTGTCAAATTGCCATGGTCTGCCCAACAGTAGGTGACAACATTCCATAGGCAATATGTCACACAAAATTCTATCATGATATGGTCCAATCTAGAACTCCACATATGCCTGTTCTGAGACAAAAAGTGATTGACTATCACTCACCCAAGATGCCTTGTAAGGGTGTGGATGTGGAATCCTTTCCAAATGCAGTTTATCCACCATTTCCTAAGATACCATGTTGTCTGTTGAACCAGTATCAATGACAACCTTACATACTTTACCTTTGCTCTTACATGTGGTTTTGAAAAGAGCTCTTCTTTGCATCAGATCCTTTGATGCCTGCAAACTAATTCTCCTTAACATCAATGATTCTCCACTCTCTGGATATCCATAATTATCAGGCTCTCTGTTTGAACTCTGTGCACTTTCTTCTACTTTCTCTTCTTGTACCAGTTGTACTCTCTTGTCACTTGTTCTATCATTTCTGGATGATGAACCTTTGTTTTCTGGACATTTGAAAGATGGATGACCAAACTCTCCACAGGTGTAACATTTTCCTGAAAATGTAGTAGAACCTCTACCACCTCCAAATCTTCCTCTATTACCTTTCCATCCACCTCTGAAATCAGACTGTCCTTGTCCTTTCCCAGTGTCTTCTTGACCCTCATTTGTTTGCTTTTGTGCAGGGGCTGCTCCTCTTCCCCTATTGTTTCCTCTTCCTCTCATGGACTTATCATGTCCTCTATTCATCTTTTCTTCAATCCTGATTGCCATTTGATAACAATCCTCCACATTCTTAGGGTTAGCTAACACTAACTCATCCTGTATGTTAAACCTCAAACCAGCCAAGTACCTAGCCACCTTTTCTACCTCATTCTCATGATGACCAGATCTCATACTTAACAGATAAAATTCCTCAGTATATGCTTTCACATCCCTGTCTTTCTGCTTTAAAAATTGCAGCTTCTTAAACATCTGGATTTCATAATCCCTTGGCAAGAATTTACCCTTGATCCTTGCTACCATCTTATCCCATGAAGTGATCTTTGACTTCCCTTGTTTCCTTCTCTCAGATTGTACATAATCCCACCATACCAAAGCATGACCTCCTAACTTGGTCTTTGCAATCTTTACCTTCTGATCCTCAGCAACATCTTCACATTCAAAGTGATTATCAAGTGCAGCAATCCAATCTAACAACTCATCTTCATTCAAGCTTCCAGTATACTTGGTAACATCAACCTTTACCTTAGGTTTTTCACTCTGCACTGCCTTTAACAGTTTTGCCAATCTCTGGTCTTCAGCATCCAGATCTTCAGCTACCTCTTCATACTCTTCAACAGTATCTTCTTCTTCTTCAGACTCACTGTCTTCCACTTCCCTCTTTTTGTTCTTTTCCAGGGCTGTCAGCCTGGCTTGAAGTGCTTCAGCAAGCTCCTTCATCTTCCTCATCTCTCTAGCATGTTTTTCCTTCAGTTCCTGCAATTCCCTTGCAGTACCACTACCTTTAGGAGGCATTTTGTCAACCTCTCAATCAACACACAACACAATCAACTCTATCTCTGCCCTTTTGGTGACAGAATCAACACACAACAGCCCAGACCTTTTGCTGAGCTCTGATACCACTATGATGCAGAGGCATCCACACTATAACCTTCGCATATAGCATGGATGTCTGCAGACCAACCTCATCATCATCATCTTCGCCATCATCATCATATTTCCTAAAACCATCAACAGCATCATCATGTTTCGCGTTACACAGTCAACATCATCATATTTCGGACGATCGCAATCATCCTCCTGCCGACTACTGTTCACCTCCTCCGCCAGTCGCCTATCATCATCAGGATATTCAGCGGGCGCAAACATCCTCCGGTGGCACTGTTCATCGGGCTTCAAACACTATCGGCATCATCATGACCTTCAACACTCTCTTCGTCAGCAGGATATCAAATATCCGGTTGCTCCAAAGATCCTGATGACGATCACCTTCAGCACCTTCCCTTCGATGCTCCACTAGCCGACGACCCAAACAACAGCATCATGATCTGCTTTATCCGGTTCTCTCGAAACCTCCTGATGATGTTAACACAACTTCCTGCCACGGACTTCCGCCGATACCTAAGCACTTAACGACAGCAGGATAAACTCGCATAGGGGGATATCTCAATATCCTGATGACGATGACGTCATATCCTGATGACGATGACGTCACCCAATATCCTGATGACCTCTTCAACACTTAGTCAAAAAAACAAACTTTCACTCCCGCATCTACTCGCGATACGCGGATGATTGGCACTCCCGATAGATGATCCTGATGCCGATACGCTCCTACTCGGCTCCTCCAGATGATGATCACCCCGACGCACTTGCACTTCATGCAATCGACAACATCATGCTCTCCTCCACTTATCCGGATGACGATATCCGAACTGACTGCAGGATATTCACCAAGATATCCTGATGATGCCGTCTTTACGAACTTCTTCACTTAGCGAAATTTCACTTCGCCGATCCTCCAGGGATGACCCGATCCAACCTCAGGGTGATCTTCCAACTCGATCTTATCAGCTCGACCTAGCACATGAGGATGCTAGGCTTCTCAACATCTGTCGACTGCGATCCTGCACACCTGCATGCAAACAGAAAACAACCTACAACCTACCCTACTGTACATTACCATTCCACCGATCAGACGGATCAACCGGTGGAATGGATCAGTAAATCCATGAAACCTCTCAAACCAGCAAATCGATTACACAAGGAGATCAAACAGAATACGAAACAGGATCTTTATTGATTTCAAAGATGCAATACAATATACTGCTTCTCACACAGCACACTCGAACTCCTCTGCTTAATGCAATACTAGACTGCCGATCGATGATCTACAATCAACCGATCCTCATGCTTATAAAGATTTGCCTACGAGTACTACTGACCCGACTCCAAGCGGCTGGGAACTCTCCAGGCGGCTGGGAGATCCAACCGAACATACATCATGACAGCTGTTATAACCAACTAACTAAAAATAGCAAAAGCCTGGTCAGCATGATCTTATCATGATCAGCGTGACCTTATTACATGCATTTGGTCTTACTAGACCTTCTTGGAAACACAAACAAGACCTAAACTACTAACTGCCTTATCAAGACCAGCTGTCAGGTAGGTGCTCCTGCACCATACTCCCCAAAAGAAAAGAACTCATGTCCCATGAGTTTAGTATGTGGAAGTCCTCCACCTTTACACTTTACCTTGTCAGTCTTCTGACCTGCTCCAGCTTTGTCTGCTGCTGTCTCTGGGCTTCTCCAAGACTTCTGAACTATAACTTGCTTGCTGGCAAGTGAATCCTCATGCCTGTTGATGTAGGCTTTTCTCTCACATACCCTGTGTTTGTCAGGTTGTCTGACCAGAACCTCTGTCTGAACTGCCTCTTGAACTTCTGAAATGTCCAACTCTATCTTCCTGTCAATCTTTATAGGACAAGCAATAGTCCCAACTATGACAACATCCTTGTCATTCTTCTGAACTGGTTGCTGTGTGCAAACCTGTTTCTGCACCTGTTGCTGACCTCTGTCAGTCACAACTGAAACTTTCTTCAGCTTGTTGTTTGTAACAACTCCTTTCCCTGCAGTATCCTCAACTGCCTTTATGCCTGCTCCTCTAGGCATCTGCACAAATTCCTTCTTTCCCATTAAAATGATTTGAGCTGCCTTCTGTACTGCAGCTTTTGCCTGCAATGGCATCAACTTAATAGTCTTCCCATCCTTCTTGATGGTGTAGGTATTAGCATACCCATCATACAGTACTCTTCTGTCAAATTGCCATGGTCTGCCCAACAGTAGGTGACAACATTCCATAGGCAATATGTCACACAAAATTCTATCATGATATGGTCCAATCTAGAACTCCACATATGCCTGTTCTGAGACAAAAAGTGATTGACTATCACTCACCCAAGATGCCTTGTAAGGGTGTGGATGTGGAATCCTTTCCAAATGCAGTTTATCCACCATTTCCTGAGATACCATGTTGTCTGTTGAACCAGTATCAATGACAACCTTACATACTTTACCTTTGCTCTTACATGTGGTTTTGAAAAGAGCTCTTCTTTGCATCAGATCCTTTGATGCCTGCAAACTAATTCTCCTTAACATCAATGATTCTCCACTCTCTGGATATCCATAATTATCAGGCTCTCTGTTTGAACTCTGTGCACTTTCTTCTACTTTCTCTTCTTGTACCAGTTGTACTCTCTTGTCACTTGTTCTATCATTTCTGGATGATGAACCTTTGTTTTCTGGACATTTGAAAGATGGATGACCAAACTCTCCACAGGTGTAACATTTTCCTGAAAATGTAGTAGAACCTCTACCACCTCCAAATCTTCCTCTATTACCTTTCCATCCACCTCTGAAATCAGACTGTCCTTGTCCTTTCCCAGTGTCTTCTTGACCCTCATTTGTTTGCTTTTGTGCAGGGGCTGCTCCTCTTCCCCTATTGTTTCCTCTTCCTCTCATGGACTTATCATGTCCTCTATTCATCTTTTCTTCAATCCTGATTGCCATTTGATAACAATCCTCCACATTCTTAGGGTTAGCTAACACTAACTCATCCTGTATGTTAAACCTCAAACCAGCCAAGTACCTAGCCACCTTTTCTACCTCATTCTCATGATGACCAGATCTCATACTTAACAGATAAAATTCCTCAGTATATGCTTTCACATCCCTGTCTTTCTGCTTTAAAAATTGCAGCTTCTTAAACATCTGGATTTCATAATCCCTTGGCAAGAATTTACCCTTGATCCTTGCTACCATCTTATCCCATGAAGTGATCTTTGACTTCCCTTGTTTCCTTCTCTCAGATTGTACATAATCCCACCATACCAAAGCATGACCTCCTAACTTGGTCTTTGCAATCTTTACCTTCTGATCCTCAGCAACATCTTCACATTCAAAGTGATTATCAAGTGCAGCAATCCAATCTAACAACTCATCTTCATTCAAGCTTCCAGTATACTTGGTAACATCAACCTTTACCTTAGGTTTTTCACTCTGCACTGCCTTTAACAGTTTTGCCAATCTCTGGTCTTCAGCATCCAGATCTTCAGCTACCTCTTCATACTCTTCAACAGTATCTTCTTCTTCTTCAGACTCACTGTCTTCCACTTCCCTCTTTTTGTTCTTTTCCAGGGCTGTCAGCCTGGCTTGAAGTGCTTCAGCAAGCTCCTTCATCTTCCTCATCTCTCTAGCATGTTTTTCCTTCAGTTCCTGCAATTCCCTTGCAGTACCACTACCTTTAGGAGGCATTTTGTCAACCTCTCAATCAACACACAACACAATCAACTCTATCTCTGCCCTTTTGGTGACAGAATCAACACACAACAGCCCAGACCTTTTGCTGAGCTCTGATACCACTATGATGCAGAGGCATCCACACTATAACCTTCGCATATAGCATGGATGTCTGCAGACCAACCTCATCATCATCATCTTCGCCATCATCATCATATTTCCTAAAACCATCAACAGCATCATCATGTTTCGCGTTACACAGTCAGCATCATCATATTTCGGACGATCGCAATCATCCTCCTGCCGACTACTGTTCACCTCCTCCGCCAGTCGCCTATCATCATCAGGATATTCAGCGGGCGCAAACATCCTCCGGTGGCACTGTTCATCGGGCTCCAAACACTATCGGCATCATCATGACCTTCAACACTCTCTTCGTCAGCAGGATATCAATTATCCGGTTGCTCCAAAGATCCTGATGACGATCACCTTCAGCACCTTCCCTTCGATGCTCCACTAGCCGACGACCCAAACAACAGCATCATGATCTGCTTTATCCGGTTCTCTCGAAACCTCCTGATGATGTTAACACAACTTCCTGCCACGGACTTCCGCCGATACCTAAGCACTTAACGACAGCAGGATAAACTCGCATAGGGGGATATCTCAATATCCTGATGACGATGACGTCATATCCTGATGACAATGACGTCACCCAATATCCTAATGACCTCTTCAACACTTAGTCAAAAAAACAAACTTTCACTCCCGCATCTACTCGCGATACGCGGATGATTGGCACTCCCGATAGATGATCCTGATGCCGATACGCTCCTACTCGGCTCCTCCAGATGATGATCACCCCGACGCACTTGCACTTCATGCAATCGACAACATCATGCTCTCCTCCACTTATCTGGATGACGATATCCGAACTGACTGCAGGATATTCACCAAGATATCCTGATGATGCCGTCTTTACGAACTTCTTCACTTAGCGAAATTTCACTTCGCCGATCCTCCAGGGATGACCCGATCCAACCTCAGGGTGATCTTCCAACTCGATCTTATCAGCTCGACCTAGCACATGAGGATGCTAGGCTTCTCAACATCTGTCGACCGCGATCCTGCACACCTGCATGCAAACAGAAAACAACCTACAACCTACCCTACTGTACATTACCATTCCACCGATCAGACGGATCAACCGGTGGAATGGATCAGTAAATCCATGAAACCTCTCAAACCAGCAAATCGATTACACAAGGAGATCAAACAGAATACGAAACAGGATCTTTATTGATTTCAAAGATGCAATACAATATACTGCTTCTCACACAGCACACTCGAACTCCTCTGCTTAATGCAATACTAGACTGCCGATCGATGATCTACAATCAACCGATCCTCATGCTTATAAAGATTTGCCTACGAGTACTACTGACCCGACTCCAAGCGGCTGGGAACTCTCCAGGCGGCTGGGAGATCCAACCGAACATACATCATGACAGCTGTTATAACCAACTAACTAAAAATAGCAAAAGCCTAGTCAGCATGATCTTATCATGATCAGCGTGACCTTATTACATGCATTTGGTCTTACTAGACCTTCTTGGAAACACAAACAAGACCTAAACTACTAACTGCCTTATCAAGACCAGCTGTCAGGTAGGTGCTCCTGCACCATATTCTTTTTATCTGAGCAGGAACCTCTGAATATTACTTTCTTTCATTATGAATTCAAACTCTGCCATGTCTTTGATTTTCACACAAAACCCCAAATGGTTGTGAGTTGATGGGAAATTGATAGCACAAAACAACAAAAAAGAAAATTTATTAATCATTCTCTATAACTTCCTTTTGCTTTCTGGCTTCGGTATATATGGATTGAGCCCTGACTTTTATACACTTGTCATTGACATGGATGTTAAGTGGTTGTCTTCTCATCTGATGTACTTCATGTACAACAATGATACTCATTTTTAAATTGTTGTTTCATACTTGTGACCACTACCCTTTAGCAGTTCACTTATCTTGATTGTTTGCACATCATGACATTTGATAAGATGTGGCATTTTAAGGGACAGATTACAGTCTTGTTTCTTCCATTCTTATTACATTCGACAACACCCATATCATTTGTTTCCTTTTTGTACTTCCTATGGCTGTATATGGCATTGAAACTTCATGGCATAACACCTTGTCTTGCTATCTCTATTTGATACACACATCCTTTCACCTATGCTCATAAGATGTGTATGCACTTCATTTGCTCACTGAGACAATGGCTCATCTTGTACTCACATGGCCGAAGCACTATGATACTGTGTAGCATTTGCTGATGGCTATTGCATGGCTAGCTTGATCACTCACATATGATAAGGATGCTCATTTTTACCATTTTTTTTATGACATAACTAGAGCATTTTCATTTGATTGAGTGATGTTGTTCATTTGCAACTACTTCATTGTGTATTGCTGTCTTCTGATTTTGACAATGGTTCTCACTCACACAAGACAGCTATTCCATGACTTCTGTTGTCCCAAAATCATGATTTGAATGCATAAAAACATGACATTATAACAGCAAGTAGAGGCACGATAGTCTATTGTTGAAAAGTACCTTTTATTCAGTTCCAAACCTTATTTGATACTCCATTGATCAACCTCATGAAAAGTTCACTATTAATAGATGATTGCAAGTTCAAATCACCCTGAATGGTAGTCATAGGTGGATATTGAACTTGAAAATCAATAGTCTGTACTGATGTAACATTATCCACTTTATTATGCTCTTCTTTTACACAATATGAATGAACATTTTGATCTCATTCCCCTTAAGACTCAGGGCAGCATGCTGAGCTCTACCCTTGTGGGAGCCCATTTTGCACCACATGCTGAAATGTCTCCAAAACAGCTACATGACTTATCCTATACTTGCACATGAAACAATCAGATTAAATTAAAACACTGAAGGACAAATGATTGTTCCTTTTCAATCCGTCTTATTCATGGATGATATGTTTGTCTAATGTAGTACACCATAACCAATATATTATGTATCTTCTGATAGGCATACGAGGAATTATTTCCAGAGCTTTAACAAGCCTTTCTCACATTTTTTGTAGGTCCTTGTCAAAGATTGGGAGCAAGGAAGATTCAACTGCAAGGATGATCAAAAGAGACAAACAGGCAATGATGGAAATATTTTCTTTCTTGTCTTTAGATGCATAGTATATTTCTTATGACTGTACTAGTTCAGCTATACCCACGGCTTGTGTGGTACATTTGATTTATCATTATTTCTTTCAATGCAATGTTTATCCTTTTATGTATCTCATTTGTAAATGAATAATCATTGTAGTGAATGAAATACTTATCTCTCATGTGAATGTTCTGTAATGTAATGAATGATGAAACCGATTCTCCTTCTGTTAAACAACTGAACTGCAAACCTCATGCATCCCTTGTACTATCACAACTGAACTTCTTATAAAATCAACACATGTAAAGGCTTAAGCAAGGCAGAAGTAAATTGAAAATTTTCACCTTAAAATGAACAATATACCAGCTCTACCAATTTTTGAGCTGTGGTGAAAAAATGGTAACATTTCTGGTGACTTCTGCTACATGCTTACCTGCTAAGCATCAAGACCAGTTGCCTTGAATATCCATTGGGCATTGAGTCACACTCTTCTCATCTCAAACTCAGAAAGCACTAAAGCTCAGCACTCCAACTAGTTCAAACAACAACTGAAAACTGAAAACAAACTAAACTGTAAGCAAACTAACAGGCCCTAATGGCCAAAAAAACCTGTGCAGCAGCACTTAGGGAAATGAAACTAACTAAAAAGAAATGTGCATGAAGCACTTATTAATGACAACACTAATCTAACCTACTCGAACCAGCCCAAAATTGATGGTCAAACAAAACCATTCACAGGTTCAAGAAAATAACTGCCCTTTCTCCGCAATCTGCAATACTCCATAAACTTGTGACTTGACCATAAGAGGTGGAATAAAAACAAATAGCCATAAAACAGCTGCAACACCTCTCTGATCAAAATAATACAATCACTTGCCCATCTAACTTGTTTGGCAAATTGATCAAACGGACAAGTAAACTGATAGTACTCGACTTGATACCCCTTTTGTTGATCTGGATCATGTCATTATGAGGTTGTTCTCCTCTATTAGATTCCAACCCAGCTAGATATCTAATAGGACACCCCCTTGAAAGTGTTGGATCAAAGAGAAAGCAATCTGAATGATCAGAAATAACAGCATCACCTCCTGCTTGCATGATAGTTTGCCATGTTGTCTCTTCTTCCATACTCAATGGGCCATCCTCTTCTATTAGGGTTGATAATAGCTCATCAAAGCCATCAACTCTTAGTAGGCTCTTAGTAATAGTTGGGCTATACACATTATTAACCAAGGAAGAACATTCGAAAACATGAATTTCTTCTTCAATAAATGAAGGCAAGTGTTCGAATGATAAACTAACCTCTTTCAACATACCATCAATTGGCACATTAGCTTCAAATTCCTCTGTGTGACAATAAGGCAGCTCTTCTAACCAGTTAAGATCAGGCTGTTGGTTATGCTACTCTATAACTAGTGACTCATTCAGGAATACAGTCGCCTCCTATGCTTACCTTTGTTGTTCCAGATAACTCTCCTCCAAAGAGGCTAGCCTATCAGCTAAAATATCTAAGTGTGAGCAGAAAAGGTCAATTTCATCTTGCAAAAGATATTCCTCAAGCTCTTAATCATTTGAATTGGGGATGTCTTCACAAATCTGTCCTTGGATCAACACCTCATTGTCAGGTTGTTTAGCCTCAATCAGCAACTCATCACAAGGTTTGATATCTCTCTACTATTCTAAAATTGGTGTCCTTGATATGAACATGGTTTCCTCATCTAGCTAAACAAATTTAGGTAACTGATCGAACAAAGAAGCTGATTTCTCCTCCTCATACAGATTTGTCTGTATCTTGCTTTCACGCATCTTATTAACAACATTAGAGAAATTTTCAAATGAGTCAATATGTAATGGGTTTGGTGCCAAGTTTGAACCATCATTCTCCTCTAATGCATCATGTTTATAATCAATTGTAGAAACAACACAAATGGCAGCAACCTCCTGCTTTGCATTTGATTTGTCTGGTTGATCATCTTTTACAAAGCAAGGAGGGTCATTAGTGCAATCATTGAAAGGTTCATTAGAAGAAGTCTTTGCTTGCTCGATCTTTCACTGCTCTAACTGATATTGCTCCATAGCTATGTGCAGTAAATTTACCAGCCTAGCTCCCTTCTGTCGGTTAATGGACTGGTCTCGAATGCTAACAGGCTCCTCAGAAAAATCAGAACCTCTAAAACTTGGGGTTTTGACTTTCTGGGAGTCTGTTTGCATTCAAGACTAACTTCTTGGAGGGAAAAGGGTTCACTTTGCTTGAAACTTAGAATTTTAGCCTTAGGGACATTAAGAGGCTTATCTTGTCTAAAACTTGGAAATTCATACTTACGAACCTCTTCTTGAGCAGGCTATTCTAGGACAACATGAGCTGTTGGGGCTTGAGCAAGCAAAAGCTTTGTTTGTGCAACTGCTTTTCTCTCTAGATTCTCTTCATACTATCTCTTTTGTGTCTCCCACTCCTGATCAGAGACAAAGGTCTCACAGGGTGGCTGCTCTAGCTGTTGAAGGTAGATTTGATGATTCAACTCTTGCAGCTGCAAATCAGACTCTTCATACTGCCTTGCTTGAAATTCCCCTTCTTGTTGGTACTGATAACCCTTCATGCTTGCAATTTCCTACTCGTATTGTGTTCTTTGTGCCTCCAACTCTTGCTCATGCAGATAGGCTTCATAAGCCAATTGTCCTCCACCTCACTAGGAGATTTTGGGCAATCCTCAACAGACAACTTTGTCCCCAAAGAAATAGGAACACACAATGGTCTACAATCTGCCATGCTGAACCTATCCAACATGGTCTTCACATACTTACTCTAGCTTAACCAAATTTTTCTGTTGGTTATGTCTGTTTTGATTTCCATTCCTATAATATACCTAGCTGCCCCTAAATCTTTCATTTCAAACTGTGTTGACAACTGAGATTTAAAATCAGAAATCATATTCTTACCCTTCCCAATGAGAAACATATCATCAACATACAATGCGACAATGAGAATATGATCACCATCAAACTTATAATACACACAGTGATCCAATTTCGATCTCACAAATCCAATTGACAACATAAAGGCATCAAACTTCAGATACCACCTCCTAGGAGACTGCTTCAAACCATACAAAGACTTCTTTAATTTGCAAACCAAATTTTCTTTACCTTTCACCATGTAATGCTCTGGCTGTGACATGTAGATTTCTTCCTCCAAATCACCATGAAGGAAAGTTGTCTTCACATCCATCTAGTCTACCTCTAAGTCATAAGCTGTTGCAAGAGACAATAGGAATCAAATGGATGTCAGCTTTGCAACAGGAGAGAATATCTCACCATAATCTATACCCTCCACTTGTGAATACCCCTTCGCAACCAATCTGGCCTTATACTTCTCAACACTGTCATCTACACCAAATTTCTTCTTGAACACCCATTTGCATCCAACAGGTTTCCGTCCAGGAGGCAAAGGCACCAAGTCCCAAGTTTGATTCTTTTCCAAAGAAGCCATTTCATCCTCCATGGCCTCCTTCCAGGAACCTACATCTTTCATGTCCATAGCCTCTGATACAGTTCTAGGTTCATCACTATTAGTAAACAAAGAAAAAGCACAACTAGAATCAAGCAATGTAAAACCAAACCTCTCAGGTTGCTTTCTGATTCGTGTGGACCTCCTCAAGAGCTGAGGTTGAGGTTCAGCTTCTTCATCTGAGCTTTCAGGGATGCAAGATCTCTCCTCATCATCAGGTCCAACATTGTCTTTCTATTCAATCTTCTCAGGGGTAGCAGGAAATTGAACAATATCCTCTTTCTTTTCTTTTTCTTCTGGCTGTAAAACAGTGGAAGAAGGTGTAAGCTCTCTAAAGATGAGACTTTTGCTATACAACACTTTTTCAGCCACAGGGTCCCAAAGCTTGTATCCTTTCACACCGACACCATAGCCAATGAAGATACATGTAATAGCCTTGTTCTCCAATTTTGACCGCTTCTCCCTAGGCACATGTGCATATGCCTCACAACCAAAAACATAAAGATGCCTTATTAAAGGCTTTCTACAAGACCACACCTCCATGGGTGTCTTTCCAACAAGAGCTGATGTAGGAGATCTATTTACAAGATAGCAAGCAGTGGCAATAGCTTCAACCCAAAACTTTTGTTCTAAGCCAGCTCCACTAAGCATACTCCTAGCCTTCTCCATCAGTGTCTTGTTCATCCTCTCTACAACTCCATTTTTCTGTGGGGTGTATGGAGTTGTCTTATGTCTTTCAATCCCAAGTTCCTTGCAATATTTATCGAATCCTGTAGAACAGAACTCACCACAGTTGTCAGTTCTCAAACACTTAATCTTTTTACCAGTCTAATTTTTAGCAAAAGCCTTAAACTCCTTAAACTTACTATAGAATTCAGATTTGCTTCTGAGAAAATAAATCCATGTCCTTCTACTATAGTCATCTATTAAAGATACAAAATATACATATTTTGATAACGAATGAACATTAACATGACCAAATACATTAGAATGAACAAGGTCCAACACACCAGAAGACTTATGAGAACTCGAATAAAACTGAACACGGTTTTGTTTGCCATATATGTAATGTTCGCAAAAGTCAAACTCAAGATTACAATCATCTAACCCCTCAACAAGGTTTTTATTTTTTAGGGTACGCAGACCCTTCTCACCAATGTGGCCAAATCTCTTATGCCATAACATTGTCTTTTAAGCAGGAAGCTTAACTTCCAAGGCATGATTACAATCATCAGAACTAAAAACAACAGATTTCTTCACTGCTCGTTCGGATAGTGGGGATGAAGTGACTGTTGCCCTCTTCCTTGAGTCAAAAGAACTATTGCATTGTGAAATGCATGCCTCTAGCTGAAATAGAGTACCTCTCCTAGTACCCTTAGGAAGCACCATAGCTCCTCTAGTCATCTTGCATCCTTCTTTTGAAAAGACAACCTGCACACCTACATCATTCAACATACTTATAGAAAGCAGGTTCTGTGCTAAGCCTGGGATATGCATAACCCCATAGATCACCTTCACTCATCCATCAGGGAATCGAATAGAGACTCTTCCATGACCAACAATCTTCAGATGAGAGTCATCACCCAGGTACACCTTTCCACCATCGAACTCCTCATACTTAGTGAACCAGTCTCGATGTGAGGTCATGTGGAATGATGCACTAGAATCAATCAACCACACATCATCAGATGCATGGGTTGCCAGGGCTACGATGAAGGCATCACCATCATCTTGTGACTTGTCAAAATCTAAATCTGGGTTCTTCTTCTTCTTTTTCTTTTCCTCTTTGCATTCCTTTTGGAAATGCCCAGATTTACCACAGTTCCAACAAAGAGCCTTGGACTTTCCAAGAGATTTAGATCTCCTACAAGATTTGGATCTACCCTTCTTAGCTTTCTTGTCCTTCTTTTTCCCTTTCTCCTTGGGTCTTCCACGAACTGCAAGAGCCTCTTTGGCTGCCTCAAAAGACTTTCTCCGCATCTCTTCAGATAACAGTGAAGAAACCACTTCATCCATTTTCAATGTGGATGTGGTGCTTCCAATATCCATGACAAGGTGATCCCACGAGTCCAGCAAAGAACAAAGCAAGGTCATACAGCGATCCTCCTCCATCTTCACACAAATAGATGTCAATTGTGCAACCAGCATGTTAAAAGCATTCATATGTTCAGCAACGGATCCTCCATCCTCCATTCGAAGGGAATACAACTTCTTTCTTAGAAAAAAGTTGGTTAACCAGGGATTTGGCTTGATACACATCTCCCAACTTCTTCCAAAGCAAGTTTGCAGTTTTCTCCTCATGGACATTTAACAGGACAGAATCAGCAAGACTAATTCTTATGAGACCCTTAGCCTTCCGATCCTTGAGATCCCAATTAGCTTGTGACATTACAGCTGGTTTAGTTCCATTGATACTTTCCCAGAGGTCTCAATCAACAAGCATGTCTTCCATCTTGAGCTTCCACAACTCAAAATTAGTGCCATTAAATTTCTCTACTTCTATCCTTCCGGATGTGCTTGCCATCTCCTTGCTACAACAAGATTCAGAATACTCTGCATAGACTCCCACTCAACTTAAGATCAGCTCAAAAAACCCCTACCCAATAGCTAAGACCAAAACTGGCCAGGCTCTGATCCCAACTGAAAGGAAGCTAGGTGTGCAGAAATCACTTCCTACACTAATCTAATGAGGAGAGGTCTATGCAAATTCAATTTAATCCTTACAATTATAGCAACATTAAACATCTAACAGAGATATTGCAGCAATACACATGAACCAGAAAGAAGACAGAAGAAGAGAGACAAAGATATAACATAGGGAAAACCCTTATCGGGTGAAAAAACCCACACTCA
Organism: Cunninghamia lanceolata; assembly: GCA_027924645.1. Taxonomy (NCBI): domain Eukaryota; kingdom Viridiplantae; phylum Streptophyta; class Pinopsida; order Cupressales; family Cupressaceae; genus Cunninghamia; species Cunninghamia lanceolata. Next base: position 10,663,945 of record BSBN01000209.1, read on the forward strand.
GAAACCTGCACAATGTATTATCAAAACTGAATATGGTTTACAATACACTTGCAATGCAAGCTTCAATGGTCTTCGACACTCGTATCTAGAGTCAATCTGGTAGCATAACAGTACTTGTCAATCCTGTAATACATCTCCTCCTCCAAGCACCTATTTATATAGAATATACGAGGCAATATTGGTCCTATCTTGGAATGGGCATCCAACTTGGCCTCATGGCCCAAAACCCACACCTAAGGACACTTGGTCAACATTGTAGAATGTATCTGACACTTGTCCACAGTTCCCATCCCAAAGAGGTTGCCTATTTCCAAAATGGGCTATGACATATGCTCTTACGACTCTTACGACCGTCATAGAATATGTCATAGTAGTTACAACTTACAGCTATAAGAGAATCTATCATACATAGCTTATAAATAGCATATTCTCTTACAACATGTCATAGTCCACCTTGGGGCGCCCAAATATGCATTTTTCAAAGATGCTTCATGACACATGTCTTCACCTGTCTTACAAACATTCCCTTACACAACATCCAAGATGCCAACACATGGCAAAATGCTCCTACCACAAAGTGGGACGCCTATCTCCTCATGTTAGGACAAAATTACAAGTTGTCATCTTCTTCCATGTAGGATGACACATCACCATGCCACATCCCACAATATGATAGTATGGAATTTACAATTAATTTACAACATAAGCAATGAATTAATAAATACAATCATAAATAATGCAAGGAATTACCAAGGTTGAGACACCTTAATTCTCAACAATGTGTAAGAACATGTAAGAGGGGGGTTACATAGTGGACTAGGTGAAGCATTTTTACTAGCTAATAATAGTCATGTGCAAGAGCATCTTGTAAGAAGTTTGAATACATCCATATGGAGTGCTTGGTTTGACCATTTGACCACCTTGGTTGTAGGGTCAAGGATTCATAATTGGGAGTTACATCTTATTATGTGAGGTTGCATTCATGGAAAAAAAATGTTGGAATTCAGACCATGGGTTTAGGTGCTCAAATTAGGTCCTTAGATTTGGTCCATGGTTTTGAGAAACTACTTCTAACGTCTTTGATGCCATTGGCCTATATATTGGATGCTTGGGATGGATTTTGCATGGTTATTTAAGAGTAAGGTTATCTTGTCAAATTGACTCATTAACTCAAAGACAATTGAAGATCTCATCTTCTATGGAGAGCACCAAACTCTACATTGTATTGTAATCTCATTATTGAGATCAATACATTGAGTGTGCTTGAGAGATTAAGGTATATATATTATGTTATTCATTATTACTTTACTAAATTTTGTCTAGATTCGTACCTTACTACATTGTTTCTCCCATAGGATTGATCTAGTTTCCTTTAACTCAAGAGTAACAAAAGGTGAATTATTCAAAAGTTTCGTCCCTGTATGACACCTTTATCCATAGAGAGACATTATTATATCACACTTCACTCATATATCATGAAATCAAAATTAAAGGTCCCATTGGGGGCAAAGGATGAGGTAATACATCTTTCAATTTTATTTCTAATTTATATATGTTATTTTACAATTCTTTTATGGTTTTCACTTATTCTTCCCACTTGGAGGCAATAGACTTGTTTTGTTTTTGCAAATTTCATTAATGATTGTCTTAAATGAGAGGCAAAAGTGGGGGCATCTTTCATTCTTTGTCTCACATACATTATCACACACAAAGGTAAGTATTTTAGGTATGGATCTCTAATTTTCTAACTTTATCATGCTTATTCTTTCTATTCAATTTATCATGTTTAAGCTTACTTTCCATACAATCAACATCGTGTTATCATGTTCTCTATTTATCTAATATTTTTCTATCATTGATTTATGTGTACACTCTTTTGGCACACACAAAATCAAGGGAACATATTATTACTAATCATTCTCAAAGTTTAGGTACAATTCACAAGAGGAATCTAGCTCATTGCTCTTGCTATTCTACTTCCAATTGTGTTTCTCTTTTTCTCTTATTTTGGTATGATTTCTCATGTAGATTTCATGCACATCAAAGTGGGGGGAAATATAAGGTTGAAAAGTGCATTACATGTATATTTACCCTTTATTTCACCACTTTGCATGGGGATCCTAAGTGTTGAAGTTTATGATAAACCTGAAACATCATAATCTTCTACAAGCCAAAGATTAACCTTCTACATAGAAAAAAAGCATAAGAGAGTATTTGCACAATAAAATGGATGCAATTAATGAAAAAAAATTAAATTACATATGACAACTTGCTTTTATATTTGCAAGTTAAATAAAACCCTAATATGACTTAATAATAACCTAAGACTAAAAATAAGCCTCAAGTAAACTTATTAAAGTGTAATTAAATATTTAATTACACCAACACCCCCCATAAGTGCAACTTAGGGAGAAATGAAAAGCATGCAACTAATGCAAGAATGGGTCCCGGCTACAAGGCCATGTTAGGTACCCATGAACAAAAGGAATCTCTCATAAGGTGGAGAAAAGGAGAAAAACCCTTTGGGAAAAAATTCCTCTCCAAAAGAGAGAAAAATAAGTACATGAACATGTGATGGAAGAAGGACTAATACTAAGACCCTCAAAGAACTGAATCCATCACAAAAGTACAATCATGAATGCCCCCCATAAGAGAGAGCGAAAAGAGAATATGAATCCCATCCAAGAAGAAGCTCCCGAACCAATGAAGAGATCTTGAAGACAAAATCCAATCCACTGCCTGCAAACAACATTTCTCCCTTTCGAAAGAAACAGATCCACTGGTGAATGTAGAAGCCATTCCCACATCTTGGATGAATAGGGAATCCATATTGAAATGTGTGTCTCTGAATGCAACTCAAGTGACCTCATACTAGGAAAATATGTCTTCTCCAAAATAGAAACAGTGTGCCCAATTAGAGAGGAAGAACTAGGAGATGATATGATTTGAACTACATTTGGAAACACAGAAGATGAAGGTGGTGATGCAAAGCCACCTGATATAGCATCAAACAAGAGAGATAAACCCTCTAATGTGTCCTCCAAATTAGCAATGTGAGACTCCACAAACAGAGATGATATGTCTACAAGATAGGAATCCCAATGAGGTGGATCAGGAAGACTAATATTGACCTGCTGCACAGAATTACTATAAGCCAATGATGATGCAACACTGAACTCTAAAGTAGCAGTAGGTGATGGTGGAGCAATGATCTCATTAGGAGGAGAAGTGATCGAAGCAAGCATTTCAAAAAGATGATGTGAGAAATGACATCTTTTTCTCATGTTGATTACTTCAACAATATCTGCAATTAGATTTATGCTAATGGTAGAATCTCATCTCCTTAAATGATTAGAGATCAAAACATGCAAATAGATTAATGCTAATAACAGAAGCCTATCAAAGTAAACATAACCTTTCCAAGAGGCAGCATGTCCAGGATATCCAACAAAAGCCATAGATCAACAAACTGATTAAAAGATACTTAGGGCTGATTCTAAAAAAATTATATAGGTGGTTGTGTAGAGCTCGCTGATACCTTTCCAATGCCTATTCATTTTTTAAAAATGAAGATTCTGGGTGCAAGAACGGAGCTTGAAAGCCAAAAAAGATGCCTTGACTTTAGACATCAAAAATAGGTTCTAGAAAACAAAATTAGAAAAAACTAATCATACCATTAGAAAGTGTGCATAACTAGCTTTCCGGTAATATTTTGTTTGTGAAAAACTGACTCTGGATGTGAAAGTTATGACAGTTTTCGTGAAATTGCTCCATTAGGGCATGTAGAAGAGGACATGATGGAGGATTGCTGGATAAAATGATGCACCCTGCGGAAGCACCCTTCAAACCATTGGATAAAATGATGCACACTGCAAAAGCACCCTTCGGACCGCTGGATAAAAGGACGTGGAAGCACCCTTCAGACCATTGGATAGAATGATGCACCCTGTGGAAGCACCCTTCGGACCACTGGATAAAACACCAGAATCTTCTACAAGCCAAAGATTAACCTTCTACAAAGAAAAAAAACATAAGAGAGTATTTGTACAATAAAATGGATGCAATTAATGAAAAAAAAATTTTGAATTACATGTGAGAACTTGCTTTTATATTTGCAAGTTAGAGAAAAACCCTAATATGACTTAAGAATAACCTAAGACTAAAATTAGCCCTAAGTAAACTTAATAAAGTGTAATTAAATATTTAATTACACCAACACTAAGTACATGGTCCTAGAACATGATTTTGACTGATTTAATGTTCCCACTAACCCCAATTTTGGGTTCACTCTTGAAAACAAAACTTAACCCATGCTCAAACAATTTTAAATTCTCAAATTATCAATTTTTATTCTTAGGTTAAGTCTACTAGTGTGAGTTTGACTCTCATGCTCTTTTACCCCAAGCCCAAGCCAACTCTGTATCAACTCCTACACCAAAAATTTCAAATTGTATCCCTAGGTCATGTATAAATAAAATCACCCTTAGGTTATTATCCATCATCTAGGGCTTATCACTTAACATCAATTATCATCCATATACTCTAGAATCACTCACTACTAGCATTGTGCCACATAGAATCTCTCTTACCTCTATTGTCACAATGTTTTGCAACAACATAGTCCAACTGCATCACCTCTTTATCAACAAGTTCTAAAACACTAGTTTTGCACTAGGTAAACTACATCATCCTTTGTTCAAATTTTGAGTTTCAAGTTATCACACACTACTATAGTTGCATCATCACCATCATTTGTATTATTGTTTGTTTTCCAAACTTTATCAAAATCATTGAATCAATTACAAGTCTTAAACAAATATAAATTTTGATCTTAGCAAGCTCCAAAAGGTGTTCATCAACACCACTAGTCTTTATTGCAAGTACAAATGCCTAAGGCAAAACGTTGTTTGTATGTACTAAAGGCTTGAAAACATCAATGTTGAATTTGCAATCAAAGGTTACTTCAATGAGTTAGAGATCAAATCTATGAGCAAGGAGATCACTTCCACCATACAAAGATGACCTAGGTTAACACACATTGATTTTATCATTTCATTTTATTTTTATATTCAATCAAGTACTCACTTCTAACACCTCTTTATCTAAGATAATTTATTTATTATTACTTATTTAGAATGTTTTATTTCCTTACAAATACATAAATAACTGCTATATATATAGTAAATGTATCTATCTAAAAAACTCTAAGAAATATCAATTTCAAGCTATTTTATTTACTTGAAAGTTATTTTTATTTTACTTTAAAAATATTGTATTTACTACATACATATATGCACATAAATTTTAATTTTTAGTTAAAAAATTATTTTATTTTATCTACATTGTTTACTTTATTATTATTTGAAGAACAATCTTACTTTCATATGTAACTTTTAATTATACTTTTGGAAAAGCCACCATTCATTATTTTGCTTGATTCTTTTGTTTTGATTTTACTTTGAAAAGTGTAGTAAATATTATATATTTATATATATATATATTTTAATGGTTTTTATAATAAACCTAGTTGAGATCTAGGAACCAAAAAAATAGAGGACTTAACCCCAGGATGCTAGTGGTATGCAACCACCAGGTGTGTTGTCAACCATCTACATAAAAGACTAACGAAATATTGATCAAAAAGACCAATAATAGCTATATTTAAAATAAACTATTTACATACCATCAGTTTTGTCCATACAAACCCTACCACACCCACCATAGATAATAAACCATACTCACCACCACCCCCAAACCCCATTGTTTTGAAACAGTCAAACCATAAAAACAAACGAAAAGGAGAACCATTTGCAACCAAGAGCCAAGGCAAATTACACAGGCATTAGACCCCTTCCCCATTTTTACAATTAACACATGACACAACATTAGCACAAGAATAGTATTACCAGAAAGGGAAACTTCTTCAACATCATTCGAATCACCATCGTTGCAACAACCGAGGAAGGTCAAAATAGCATCGACTGAAGATTAACCTTCAATCCTTTAGCTATTACCTCAACTACCCACTGCAAACACATTTGTCGCCACTTTGTAGCATGAAGATGATCCAACAAACAATTGAAATAGACCTCCGACTGGTGCACAACATCTTCAATGTCGTCATGAAGAAGAAAGGACCCCGCCACATTAGAAAGCATAGAAACGTAACTCAGCATCTGGGCCGCATCAAACACATTTCTCCATCCCCATGTGTGACCAAGATCCAACAAGAGTTTGGCCATGGTAGATCAAATACAAACACTAGGAGTGTCGTCCATGTCCATCACCGACTCCCAAATATGAACCACCGAATGTTGCAGCTCAGGGTTCTTGATTTCCTTCTCCACATAAACCATAAAATCCACCCACATCTTCTCACTAGACACTCTACTCTTCAATTTCAACCAATAAAAATAGGACAAATATTTATCACTTTTTCTTATGAATGAGGTGTAAAATTGCTATTGATTGTTTGACCATTAAAATAGATGATATTTAAGTAGAGTGCTCACAGGCAAGGGGTCCTTTCCCTTCAAAATCTCAATCTTTCTAGCTTTCCCCACGCTAGCAGAGATCGCCATTCGTCCTTCGAAAACAACACCAAAGCAATTACGAAAACCCCGTCCAACCGAATACAACAAAGCCTCTGCCACCATCCAATTCTTGGAATAAATGTGGCAACTCAAAACTGATAAAATCCATCCAAACTATCAGAACTTTGTTGTCATGTCCTCATTAAAACACACCATCCCAACCCGTTATTGGGTTATTTTTTAATAGTTTCATTTGTAGATATTAATATATTTTTTAAAATTTTGATGTCTTTATATTTAAAAAATAAATAATTTTTCTACTAAATAAAAATTAATTAGCTTATAATATATATATTTATAAAATAAATATATATATTTGTTTTATTTTATATTTATATGTTTTATTTATATATTTATTGGCTATATTTTTAATTTTATAATTTTATTTTTATTTTTTAATACATATCAACTGTGTTTTGGTTTCTATGTACACAATCATGACATGAAACTGCATACCCTACTGCTATATGGACTTGATGCAAAATTTAGATATAAACTACAAAATAATATTTTGGTAAACATACCTAAGATGTGGAAAGTTAAGTTCGGCACAAACTTGTAGATAAAGACTTAAAAGTGAATATTTCGGTGCAACGTTTACAAAGCATTACATGCACTAAATGCTTTGTCAATTTGAAACAAGCTTTAAGTCCATCACATGAAGGTGTTTTGATATTGGATTATCTACACTGCTAGTAATTGTGACACAACGGGCGTTGCCCATCCCATAACCAACTTTTGTCCCTTACAAATTCCACTAAAACAGAAAAAATTCTTCTCAAATGCATATATCATTATTTTTTTTTAATGAATTCTACCCTCAACTAATACCGGAGGTGTATGCCATACCCATCATCTTACAACAATTGCAAGTATTGCATGATAGTAATCACTTGAGAAAAATATGACTCCAATTTGCATTAAAAATCACAATTAGTTTCTCAATTCGCTGATGGTTCAAACATGTCGAACTCATGCAAGCTTTCAAATAATCCTATTACTATTGAAAAAAACAAGTCGACCATATAGTTCAATTAGATTTATCTTAGAATAAAAAATCCAAGTATATGCGAGCAAACATGTAATTTTATGCTTCTAATTAGAGCTACCACCACTATACATGATTACAGATAAATTTAATTTAATTTAGATATTAATGTCCACATACCAAAATTGGTCCATAAGACTGAAAAAGATAAAATGTAGAAAGGCGAAGAGGAGTGAGTGTAAGGACACATTCCAAGATAAATACTCTCAAGATGACTTCTCAGAGATCTTACTATATATGGATTTATTTTAAGGCTTAGTGTATATATGTGTGTGTGTGTGAGAAGGTGAAGAGCTTGTGTTTCGATCTTGCACGTATATGTTTGATCTGAAAGTGGGTGGGATATATGCACCAGCAACCTGAGCACAATCAAGTTTGCAAGGGTCCCACGTATGCACTGCATTGCAGACCTTGAGATTTTACATTACTCATTTCAATTCATCGTACCAATTATTTTGCTTAAGACAAGTAGCAAACTATAAATATATAGATTTCAATTTGCCTTTTTTCAACCCTACCCATGCATACCTACCCAAATGTTTATGTTCAAGATGAGATAACATCTCTTGTTCAAGACATCGTACATACAATTAATGCAGATCCCATTTGTGATGTATTTCATCCATTTTCTACATTTATTTTTCTAAAAACATTACACTATCAACTTTCTCATCAAGTATGTTGATTTTCGTTGATTTTTAAAAATTAAGAATGTTTACCCAAAGCTTATGAGATAAAGGAAATTATATAAACAAATTATATGATCTTTATAAGCCACTCTACTAGCACAAATTATTTCAGTTCACAGGATTGCAAATGAAGAGTTTAACCTGTACTTGAAATGCTTCTTTATACCTTTGTAAATTTAACCAAAACAGAGTAGTGTAAGATAATGAAACATTGTTGTAAAACCAATGATTAGTTACTTGTTATGGGTAGTTGTAGTTGTAGAATTAGTTGTATTTTAATTATATATTGAACATTTCTTTGGACAATCAATATATGAAGATTTCTGGTTCTGCTTTCCATTTTGTATAGTGTTTGTATAATTTTCTGCTCCTCCAATACCTTCAATTGGTATCGGAGCACAAGGAGAAGAGTGGAGGAAGCTTGAAGAAAAACGTAGGGAAAAAAATCTATTGACAGAAGTCGTGGGTAAAAAAAGCACATGAAACTCTTGTTTTTCGTGTGGAAGGCTTTACATAAGGAGATCGCTGCAGTCAAAGATAAAATCAGATTAAACAAAAGGAGATCGCAGAAGGTCGTTGATGTTTATTAGAAGTCACAGAACTATTGAAAGACAAAAGTCATTGCAAACTGGAGGCACCGGTTTTAACTATATTGAAATTGCCTAAAGACAAAGAAGAAGATCGCGTCGCTGAAGAAAAATAAGATGCCGCGGAGGATTTGGAGCAATGAAAGAAATGTGAGCACTGGAGTGATTCAAAAACAGGAGGATTTGTTCTACGAATTTTTGATAAGGTAAGTTTGAAGGTTTCAGAAGTCCGACGATGGATTTGCTAGAATGTGTATTGTGAAAATTTTGCATATATGCTTGCGTGAAAATTGGTGGGTATGTTGGAGTAGGTGTCATGGATTTGCTAAAAAATTCCTGAAAGTAGAAGTAGAGAAACATTTTATACTTAAGTTAGACTTGGCATGAGTTGTTTGTCATACTCTGGATGTTTGAAAGGCATTCAATAAAGAGAAGAAATAAGGTTCAATGTTACATTGCTAGTACATGATTTTGTGTAAAATTTGAGATATTTTTTTTAGTAGGAGGAAAGATATTGTAGAAAGGCGCAGTTTAGGGTTTATTGAAGCCGTCAGGGACTACTGATAAAGATTGTTTGATTATAGAAAATTGTTTGAAAGGAGATCAAAGTCGTTGGAAAGTAAATTGTTGTTTTTAAAAGGGGGTCCCAGTCAACAAAGAGGAGATCCGTCCCCGGCCACAATAGTTCAAACCGATAAAGGTGAGATCGCAACAATACTGGAAGATAAATCGCTAGTTTTTGAATTGTGTTGTGTTTGCAAGTTAATTGTTGAAGGAGATTATTTGCTAAGATTGTTAAAGAGGTTGTGAAAGCAAAATCGTTGTATATGGTGAAGTCAAAGTCGCAGATGCTATCGTTGATTGAGAACTAGGTTGATTATTTAAAGTCACAACTCAGAAGAAATTATGCCGCTGTTAAATAGGAAAATATAGATAGCACGTTGTTACATCTAAAGAAATCGCCCATGTTTATTAGATTGAAGCTGACACTAAAAGGAATATCGCTGAATGTTAAATTCGTTGGTATGGAAGCATAGAAGATCGCTGAAGGAGTTAAAAAAAAACGCACAAGGAACGTTGATAAAGTGTTTTTGCTGAAGTTCTTACACGTGGGCTTGCAGAGGATGGATATTTAGGTGTGGAGGTTCGTGTGACGCATATGCAAATGGACATCATCATTCGTAAGTCATTGTTAAAGAGATAAAACGCAGATCTGGAGTTTTTTGTGAGGTTGCATGGAAGAGATCGCTAGAAGACAAAAGAAAAGTTGCAGATAAAATAAGAAAGGAGATCGTTGTCTAGTGAAGAGCCACAGGTCTGGAGTAGGTTGCAGAAGGCAGTCTGAAGACGTAGGAGGAGCAAGGCAAGTGCAAAGGATAGCAGTCTGAGGTAAGTAAATTATTTATTTTTAATGGGAAAAGCTAAAAGAGAGAAAACAAAAAAAGATTGGCAAAAAGAAAGAAATGAATTATTAAAAAATTTAAAACAAGTTTTAATGGAAAAGAATTAAAAGACTAGACAACAGATGAAATTTTCTAATCTTAAAATTGAATTAATTAATGTTAAAGAAGAATTCGAAGAAAGATTTAAGTTATTTGATGAAATGAAAGAAAAGATTGAAAGGTTAGAAGAAGAAAATAGTTTACAAAAAGAAGAAATATCAAAATTGAAAGAAGAGAATGAATTAGTTTTTGATGTTTTATGTGTAGAAGAAAATAGTTTACAAAAAGAATAAATATCAAAATTGAAAGAAGAGAATGAATGTTTGAAGATAAAACCATTAGTTTGTGATGTTTTATGTGATACAAGTGATTTGTGTGAAAGAGTTGAAGGTTCCTTGGATAAAGAATGCAAAGTTGAAGATAATAAGTATACTGGATCAGTGAAATTTGCTAACATAACTAGTTGTTTTGATGATAATGTTAGTTTGAAAATAATGAAGAAAATTGGTTATAAAGGTGAAGGTTTGAGTAAGCATAGGCAAAGAATCAAAGAGCCCATTGGATCAGTTGTTAGGACCAAGTATGAAGGTCTCGGATATAGAGGTAAAGGAAAAGAAAAGACAAATGTTTCTGTAAGTGCTAAGAAATCATTTCAAGAAAAGGAGATCCTACATTGTTCCCATTGTAATAGAGAATGGCACAGAAAAGAAAATTGTTGGGATTTACATCCTTGCAAAATTTCTAGTTTGAAAAATCATTGTGAAAAGACATGTTGGAATAGAGTTAAAAAATGAATCTATGACAGGTTGTTTAAAAATGAATTGTGGTTGGATAAATGCATTTGATTGACAAAAGGTCAAAGGTATGTTCAGAATTGAACAGCAGAAACAAAACAACCAAATATAGTGAACCACCAAATGCAAAGAATAATAAAGAAATTGAATTGTTTTAGCATAGTGCAGAAGCACGAGGAAGACAAGGAAGAGAAGTTTGTTGGTCTTGCAAGACATCAAAAAAAATGGAAAGCTACAGATAGCAAAAGGACTTCTTGATTGAAGATCAAAGTTGAGGGACTGTCGCAGCAGTGAATGAGAGTTGAAAGAAGAAAGATCAGCAGATCATAAAGATAATTTGAGTCAACAAACTTGGAAGATAAAACTTGGAATGATAAACATGAGGCTTACTCGTGATCATTTTCAAATTCTTCAGCATTCACTTGGTGTTCTTCCAATGTTCATTATGGGGGAGAAATGATAGAATAATGACCATTTGTTTCCGATGTTCATTATGGGGGAGAATGTAGGATAATGAAACATTGTTGTAAACCAATGATTAGTTTCTTGTTATGGGTAGTTATAGAATTAGTTGTAGAATCAGTTTTGGGAATTAGTTGTATTTTAATTATATATATGTACATTCCTTTGGACAATCAATATATGAAGATTTCTAGTTCTGCCTTCCATTTTGTATAGTGTTTGTATAATTTTCTACTCCTCCAATACCTTCAAGTAGCACAGGGATAAATCACACTCATGAAAGTGGGGTACTGACCAACGAAATACAAACTTGAAAACAAACACATAATGTGCAGCTCACATTACCAAACAAACACATAATGTGCAGCTCACGTTACCAATGTAAGAAAAAAAAAAAATCATAATTACATGCATGCTCATATGTACATAGTAGCATATGTTCATCAAAATTCTCTCAAATTGGGGTAATTTCTTTTCATCCTTCCTATCCTTCAACCCTTGTTAATTTGTCATGCATAACTATAGTATCTAGGTGCCTTTTATCCCTGTACAATCACAGTAATGGCATTTGTTCAGAACAAGCCCATGACTGCATCTGTATTCACCAAGCCAGCAGGTGTACCACACCTTTTAGGTCACTCATTCTCTTTTTACTTGCTAGTCCTCATAGTTGCTCTTAGCTTGAAAGAAAAAAGATACTATAAATCTTCATGAACTCTGAAAGATAGGAACCAAGTTGTAGCCTTCTTTTTCAGCCACTTGAACAATGGGAGCCAGTGCACGAACAGTTTCAACTGACTCGGATAATCTATTCAGGAGATTTATCAATGCAATCACTTCATTTCGCTGCAACTGTAACTGTACACCATAAGATCAAACACAAAAGGGCATGTCACAAAATACATTTGACTTCTGGGCCCTGTAGAAAATGAACAAGAGAAAAAGCACTGGAAGCAGTTAAAGCAAGACCTACTGGTTCAGATTTGTGGCCATCCACCGAGAAGAGAATCTTCAACGCCGTGCCAAGACCAAGAATTTGCAGCTTTCCCCAAAGCCGGCATTTTTCACATCCTACACAATCCATCAATGCACTGTACAATTTACAAAAAAGCCATAGTAAGACTAAAAGGTCCAGTTGTATTATGTGAATCCCATCCTGACCTGAATGCCAGGCTATACTGAATCATAAATGATTAATCTTTTTAAATATTGTATCAACATTCTTGGTCTGAAATGCAAAACACCTCAAACAAACCTGATATTTCTGAACTGCATCTGAATTTGACTTTTCAATTCATGTCCATTTTGACCCTTCCACAGTTTGGCTTCATCAAATGGAATTGGGCAAGCTGCTTGCAGACGATCGTTATACACAAGTTGCTTCACTAATAACAGTGTCTTTTTGTCTTCTAATGGATTTCCTGTGCTGTATTCAGCTTGTGAAAGGTACTCAGATGCCTGAGAAAAGAAGGTATACATACATACATGATTTAATAGAACTACCAATGTCTATTAAATGCAATATGAAAATCTGTAACTTCAACATTAACAGAAACTTAAAAAAAAATTTATATTGGAAAAGTTTACAAATATAGCTCTAAAGAGCAGCAAGAGACTGGAAATTTGAACTAAGGAGAGTCAAAATATATTAAAATGAAAGGAAATGTATAAATCACTAGTACCAAATCTCAAAGTTAAGCTCTAATACCAAATGAAATACAAAACAATTCCCACTATTAACCCTAAGAGGAAAGATGTTATAGTGGTATCACTGATCTAAATTCCAGCAGCGTTCCACCATAACAACACATAATAAAATCAAAAGAAAGAATAGAACAACCACACGATAGAGGGAGAGAGAGACATTGAAATACCTTAGGAAACCTCTTTTGTAAAAAAAAAAACTCAACCTCCAAAGCACTGAAATTAATTTATTCTCAGCTACAAAACAGTTACTATACAATATCAAGCTCCAAGCCTTCATAGGCAATCAACACTCAATTAAGGAGAAAACAGTGCAAAATATGGCCTTCAGCAACAGCAGTGAGCAATCATGGTTGCATTCATGAGACCGATCCAAGAACAATTGAGATCCACACATCCCCATGCTCAGAATCTCCTCAACAAGCAACTCAATCCTTCAAGTGCATATGCCATGCTTCACTCACAATGAACATGTGCAAGATGATCAACCAAAAAGTGACGTCTAACCTCCATTCCAAGCCTTCCATCTATAGACAAAAGAACAACAGGGGTGAAAAAAACTCCTCAACAAGCAACTCAATCCTTCAAGTACGTACACCAAGTTTCACTCACAACAAGCATGTGCAAGATGATCAACCAAAAAATGATGTCTAACCTCCATTTGAAGCCTTCTATTATAGACAAAAGAGCATCAGGAGCGAAAAAACTAAGTTATCTAGCCACCCTTAATCAATGCACCCAAGTACATCTCCAAGGTGGGTGCCGAAGTTTGTCTCTAGTACCAAGAGTCATTACAATCTCTAAGGCTACCCAAATGCTCTCTCCAGTCCAAGCATCCAAAATGACTTGTCTCATGTGTTCTTGCATTAAATGTTTTTTACAAGACATCTAATAATTAAATGCATTTCTCCAATGTGCACCCCCCACATTAATTGTATTTCCAATATTACACACAACTACCTCGGAAAAATATTGCACCCCTAAAATGTGATGCCCCATTATGGGATGGACCACAACTTTACAAAATATTCGATATTCCTATGCACAAGGCGTACAACACCTTTCCCAACATAAAACTGAAATCAGTTGCTATGCATATAGAAGAAATTGTAGAATTCCAAGTCCGAATGTTGTGAACAAGGGCCACACAAATTAAATATAATAACTAGAATAAACAATCAATCCTTTTGGGTACACACCGACGACGATGAGCAGAAAGGGTTTTCTTGACCCAGGTGGGAGCGGGAAGGACCAAGAAGGAGAGGAGGACGACAAAGACGAAGATGGGGTTGAGGGCTTTGGTAAGGTGAAGGATTGGTCAGACTCTCCTCTGCTCCCCTCAAATCGCCAAGCCCTACTACTGTGAAGGTCAGACTCTCTCCGTGCAAGGGTCTTCGCAGAGGTTTTTTGCTGGAGGATAAATCGCAGCATGGTGTGTCTAATCGTGAGTGCTCTCCCTGTTCTAGGTCATCCAAGGTCATTCTAGGTGAGGTTGGGGTTTCGTCGGCTATTTGTAGCATTCTAAAGGGATCCCCTCTCCTAGAGGCACCGTTGTGGGAATCAAAGATGTTTCTACTGCCACTACGCTAGGTTTGGTGAATAATCAAATCCTTGGGGCAGAACGCTCTGTTGTTCCCCTTGGGAAAATTGCGCAATGTGAACAGGTTGTGGAAGTGGAATTTTAGAACCCCTCTATGGCTGAGGAGATTCTCATTGGTGGTCTTTCTAGGGACTTGCCTGGGGTTGTTGCTCCTACCCAAGTCTTGGTGGAGGGGTCAAATCATTTGCTCTCCATTCCTGATTTTCTCCTTGACAAATCTGCTACTAAGCTCAGGAACTCACTTGTTGGGAGATTTTATGGAAATCATCCCAATATAGATGTGCTCTAAAGATGAGCTCTTCAAAGATGGAAACTTAGGGGGTAGGTAGAGATTGTCACTCTGTAGAATAGTTTTTTCTTGTTTTCTTTTACAAATCTTGAAGATTGTACAAGAACTCTTTTGGAAGGCCCTTGATTTCTTGGTAAAAACGGTTTATTCCTAAAAAATTGGTCTCTGGGTTTCAACCCAGAGAAAGATTGCATCAACAAGTTTCCGCTCTAGGTAAGGCTGTCGGGGCTGCCTTTGGAATTTTGGGATGAGGAGACATTTGTGGGTATAGTCAATTCTTTTGGGCAATTCATTGTGGTGGATGCATTCACTAAACTCAGGAAATGTTTGTTGTTTGCAAGATTTTGTGCCTATGTGGATGCTAATAGGGTGCTCCCTTCTCGGATTACCTTATCTTCCAAATTGGGTAATTGGGTGCAGTAGATAGACTTCAAGAACTCTTTGGTTGTTTGCCGTTGTTGTCTCAAAGTGGGTCATGCAAAAGCAGAATGCCCGAGCAATAAGAGAAAATATTCCTTCTGGAGAAAAAGGAACAAGCTTTGTTGTTCCAACCTCCCAATGATGTGGTAGTTGGCCCATTGTCGGGTGGTGCTGATAATGCTCACAAGACCATTTTTGAGGATGTGCTGAAGGAGGGAAGTAGGGGGAAGGATTTTGAGGACTGTATAGCTGTGACAGAGACTCCAACTGAGTTGTGAATAGATAAAGAGGAGACGATGTCAAGAGTTAGGACTACATGTGGCCCTTTGGATTCTCCTAGTTCATCCAAAAAAGGGAGATTTGCGCAAAAGGATTTCAGCATCAAGGATAAGATGGTTGAGGTTACACAAAGCTCTCTGGAGCAATTCGGCTTCAAACCACCCTCATTCTTTGGGTCGGTTGCTTGTCTAGGTTTGTTCTCTACCCCTTGGTTGTTTGCTAATGTAGTGCAGCAATAGTGCTGCTTGTTTCTTGTGGTTGCTTTTTGTTGTTTCTCTTGGCTTCAATGCTTTATCTTTCCCTTTGTACAAGGGTCTAAGCCCTTTCAAAATCCCACCTTTTTACCAATATCAAAAACAATCACTCCTTATGTGATATAAAGTCTCATAATATAAAGCCACTTACCATGATATCTCTATGTACAAGGAACCAGAGGATTAGTTATTTCCAAAAAACCAAGGACAATGTGAAATTTGGTAACTTAATCTCAAGGCATTGTCTTTTTCCTTTTTAATTTTGATAAACAAGATATATTATGTCATATATTGAGCATATCTTATGTTACACATTAGTATCTTTGAGACTAGCAAAAGACCAGTTAGAAGTCTTGACTCTGCAAAAGACAACATACCAAAGTAACATACAAATAGTTATGTGGCTAGTTTAGGAAACCAAACTAATACAACACTTAAAACAAACACACTCCTACCAGCAAAACCATAAACAACAAAGTACTTCTAAGTACTCTTTAGGTTATCAAGGAGATGGTATCTCAAGGAACATTCAACACCTGGTGGGTATTTGAGGTTATGTGGATTCTAATTGGGCATGAGATGTTGACAGCAGGAGATCTACCAATGGTTATGTCTTTAACATGTTTGGTGGTGCTATTAGTTGGATGAGCAAGCAATAGGTTGTGGTCAATTTGTCAACTACAGAGGCAAAGTTTATGACAGCTACTCATACCTGTAAGGAGGCCATCTAGCTTTAGAGATTGTGTTTAGATGTGGGATTGTGTTTAGATCAAGGGCTGAGTCATAAAGTAGTTGAAATTGGATGTGGCAATCAGAGTGCCAACAGCTTATCAAAGAACCCGACCTTTCACGCATGGATAAAGCACATTGATGTACAGTAACATTTTGTTTGTGATATGATGGAGGATGGGAGGGTGATGCTTGAAAAGGTTGACTCTTGGAGAATATTGCAGATACATAGATGAAGCTTGTGAGCACGGAAAAGTTCAAGTGGTGTGGTGAAAGTGAAACTATGGGCTCTCAACCCCCTAGCAAATAGTTGATAGTGTTGGTGTTTCCCTTTTGCTTTTGCAAGGTATGCGATGAGTGGAAAAATGTAGGGATAGGTGTCATACACCTTGCAATTCTAATGTTCAATTTATTATTTATTAGTTATTTGTGAGCCCTCGTGGAAAAGGGCATCCCACCATGACTTGGCCATTTGCCATGTGTAATGTAATGTATGATATGTGTACAAAGTTGTAAGAGTATCTAATGTCATAGAGATGTGCAAGCGCATCTTATAACATTGTAAGATGAGTAAAAGATCCTATGACGATTCTATGACATGTGTAAGAGCATGTGAGAGGGGAGTTACATTGTTGATTGGACTTATTGACCAACTTATGACACATCATAGAAAATCTTTAAATAGAGATAATGGAGCCAAAATGGAGCACCCAACTTGGGTAGTGGGTTATAATCGAGTTATGACAGCTTATGACATATGTAGAGAATCTACTAAAAATAGCTGGTGAACTCCTTTGGAATAGAGCATTGGACTTTGGACCCATGATTTGGGCACCACTTTTGGGTCACAGTTTGTGGTTTACCGCTCATGATTTCATGAATTGCGTCTCCTATTTATTCAGTGCTTGAGATGGAGGTTCCATAGTGTATTTGCAAGTACTGTTATGCTACCAAAAACTCTTTAGATAGTTGGTGATGCATGAGGGTGTATATTCTTGGATTGTATTGTAATCACATTGTTACTAATAATACAAAAGACATTGACACCTTTGCTCCTTGGGCTTTTTCCAAGATTAATTTCTAGTGTTCCACAGAGACACGTCCCCGAAAAAAGTGGTGTTTCTGAAAATGGGGATGTCCCCAAGACTTGGGGATGACTGGGAAATGTCCCTCCTCCCAACCCCCATCACCATCACTAGGAAAGAGACGTCCCCAGGGCATCTCCCTCAAAGAGGGGACATTCTCGAGACATCTCTCCTATTGGGGACGTTGTGGGGATGTCAAGATGTCCCCGAGACTTCAAGGAAACTCCTTGAAGTATCTCAAAAGTTTTCAAGACAGCTGGTTGCCCCCTACACCAAATACTTCCAAAAGACATTTTTTTAAGTCAAACATTTTTCTTGATGTTTGTGTCCACAAATTTAACCCTAATAGTTTATGGGCCCCACCCACACCCTAAACACTCCAAAAAACTATAAATACACCTCACTCTCACTCAAAATCACTATCAAAGCTTGGAAGCATTGAGCAAGGCTACAAGTGCAATCGCTGCATAGCAAGAGTGAGAGCATTAGCAAGAGGGAGAGCAACAAAAAGAGGAAAAACAAGTGCCAAGTGTTCAAGTTTCAACACATTCAAGTCGAAAGCCCTCTAGCCTTCAAGGTAAGCCATGGCCCTTCATCTTTTCGGATCTGCATTTTTTATTTTAATTATTCATTCCTAAATGGCTAAATCTGAAATCAATAATTATGTGATAGTTTTTTTGTTTTGTTTTCAATTTAGATATACAATAAATTGTTCGTAGAATTCTATATGATTATAAAGTGTTGGTTTTAGGTTTGTTGAACTCTCGTTTTTACTGAAAACAGCAATTAGACAACCCTAAAAACAGCATTTAGGGGTTTAAGTATTAACTTTACATTTATAACATAGTATTTTAGGTTTTTAAATTTAATTATATAATTATTTTTAAATGTTTATTTGCAAATTTGCATAAATAGCTGATAAATACTAGTCAAATTATGATTTTGTCTTTTGTGTATCCTCTGCTTCTACACTTCATGCGAGCTGAAGTAAGAAAAATAAAAGTGAAATCCTTGTTTGACAAAGGTTAAAGAACGAAGATTCTTATTTTTGTGTATCCTATGCTTATGCACTTCATGCAACTTGAAGTAAGAAAATGAAAAGAAAACTATTGTATCTTGAGCCCATGCATAATCACATATGTATGGTTTAAAATTTAAACCAAAAATTTCATTTCTTACAATGTCACTATGAATTCTCAAAGCATGAGAGACGAAGAGGGTCAGCAAGAGTCTATGGGGTTGAATCTAAGACTACTAGTACAAATGTGGGGGGTGACCTAGGGTGAGGCAATTAGTTATATTGGGAGTGCACATTTTAATTGCCCTTCCAAGTTATTAGAAGAACTTGCCAAGGGTCCCTTTGATAAGAAGTCCCCTTTCAGACAATTTGCAACCAAACTAAAAGCAAAAATTGGGGCAATGGGGGGCACTAGGCTGTGGAGATGTTATTTATGTTAACTTGAATTTCAAGGCAATATTACAAGAGTTAATGCACACCTCCACATCTAAGGCCGGGGTGTGGAGGTATGTGGCAAATTGTCACTCAAACAAAGAGCTGAAATAAATAGATTGTGGGGTTGTGGTGAAGACAAACACTTACAGCTTCTACTCTTCTAGGCATGGTATTGGAGGAAACATCTTAGTTCAGAGATATTAGGTTTTGCTTCTTTGAAGGCTATAACATTTTAATAGGTCTAAAACTAGGCAGTGTCTTGTTCCATGGAGGAGACCATAGTTTCCTCCAAGGTATTGAGGAATGGAGTCTCAGCAGATCTGAATAGATAGAACCCACAGGGAAGATGGGGAAAATAGAAATGATTTTGGTGCAGCAGTTTCTGCAGAGGGTATGCCTACTAGTTTATTTTTAATTGTTCATCATACATTTTTGAACATTTGATGTTTCATTCATAAATTCAAATTTGCTAATGAAATGATATTGTTCTCCACATTACGGTCGAAGGAAATCGAAAACCTCTATTATCTAATTCTTCAATATGAAACAATTTTAGTTTAACTAGTGAATCCCCAATGACATTTGTCAACATAACCAAGAGCAGAAAAAATATTCTTCACATGCCTTGGTTGTAAGGGACTATGTCTATGAACTACCTCAGATTCCTGATTTAACGGAAATTCACCAATGACCTAGGTTAAATCTTAAAAAGAATGGAGATCAAGTTGACCCACTGGACACATGGATGGTTGTAATTGGCAACCAAAGCACAATTGATAAGATCTATGTTGCAATGTATCCCTATCGTTGTCATAAGCCTACAAGTTATTGCCTTTATGGAACCTGATTTGGTTGCCACCCAAAGAAAAGTTGTATGGCAAGGAACTAAAGATACATTTGAACACTCTTTGATTGAATGGAAAACTATAAAGTTTTTTCTTGTTTCTTGATTATTTTGCTTGTATATCTATTCTTTTATGTATGTGGGGTAGGTGAAAGGAGATTGAATATTGGGAGGAACAAATCTCTAAAATTCTCTTCTTTTATTTTTCAAAGTCTTTGCATGGACACGAATACCGGTACGGATATAGATACGGCTATTTCTCAAGACCTCCTAATATGGATATGGCTAGATACGGATATATATGTATGTGTGTGTGTGTGTGTATATAACTCTAACTATTTTTTTCCTTTTACCGTTGAATTGGCATTAAGGGAGCGGTACCACATAAACCAGATAGAAACTCAAAGGCATTTTAACAGTTCAAAATGGCTACTCATCTTGAGGACCAGATTTCTATTATATTTGTAAACTTCCATACATACATAGCAGTAATATCATAGTCTATAATAGAGATATGCATGCTAAATAACTAGTGTTGTCCTCCATTATCAGTCACCTTCTCTTCTTCATCCTCGGTCTCAGAAGTCTCTGTCTCTAGAACTCCAGTCCACTCCACCCCTTCCGCATCTGCTACACCAGCAACAATCTTCAAGAAGACCAAACCCCACTTAGCTTCATTTCTTCGGTCTTCCTCATTGACATCAACTGTAGGGATAATGAAAGATACCCAGGTACCATTGTATGGTGGGAGAATGGAAGGCCAGATCCCCTATTCCAAATGAAAATCTAAACCCGTGACCGCATTATCAAGAATCTTGTGCAGGCCTCCCCTCCATATCAGCTTAATTAGGGTTGTTACAACCTCACGGATGGCGTCCTTCGACTCTCCAAGGTCTAACAGCATGGCTACGAACATTGACACAATGTCAAAATTCACCCTATATCTTTGATTCATGTTCATAAACAAGTTCCCCAATACCATTCCAATTGCATGGAGAACAATAGCCGAATTAGCCTTGAATAACTTTTTCAACCTCTTCTTTGAAATCTCTCCACAGAAGGCCATTTGCCTCTTTTTTCCAATAAGATAGACCATCAAATTAATATTTCTCTATGATGTTTCTTCAAAACCATTCTTTGATATTCTCCCAAGCTTCGAATGGCTTATCATGTCATAATTAATATGGTAATTAAAACTTACAGTTTCGGGCTTCATCACACGAGATGAGGTACAAAAAATGCATCCAGCCATTGCTCTTCTTAATTTCTACTCATGCAAAGGCAAGGCAAATCCCGAAGTGAGATTCTTCCGCACATTTTCCGGCCCATGCTTCGTTGTCTCAAAGTTCTTGTTGAGATGTCATTTGTTTCAGCCACGTGGATGCCGAAGATTATATGTGGATTTACCTTCAATTGGTTTGAATTCTCCCACCACAATAATTAAAGGGGTGAGTTCCCCAATCAGACTAAGTATGTTGGTTTCTAATATCTCTGTTATCCATACTCTCATTGTGAATGATGTTTGGCAGATTGAGTATTAACCTTTGCCATTCTTGCATAGAGTAGCTAAAAAAGGATTCATCCACCATATAAAAGGCCGAATTTGATATCCTATCAGCCAACACATTTGCTTCGCGAAACACATGATCCACCTTGAAGTCTTTGAATTTGTTGAGTAATTCTAAGCCTCGGATCAACATGTTGTTGAGCTTCCAATTTGATGTTTGTTTACTACAAATGGCATTTATAGTAAGAAAGGGATCTCCCTCAATATGAATCTTCCTAATCCCAATTCCTAATCCCAAGAGTGAGACCTAATTGAAGTCCCATTGTGAAGGTGTAATGTCCCCTTCTAGACACATGGTTAGTCCATCATGGAGTTCCCGTGGGCTAACAGTTGGGTTAGGGAACCGAGGTTAGTGGCTCTGGAGATCCTTGCCAGTGTGGGAGTGATGGTTCGCATTCAGTGGATCCAGTTGGCACCCGTGGCTGGTTCAGTGGGCTCTTGATTGTTACTTACTATTTTTAGTAAGTTCGGGTATGGTGTCGGGTCAGGATTTTCAGAGTTGGATCAGATGCGTTTCGTCGAGACCTTTCCGACGAGCTCAAGATCATGGATTTCCGGTACCGTCTTCATAGTTATTTTAAAGTCTGAAGGTTTATTAATTTATATTTATATGGACTTTATTACTATTACCGGAAAGTGACTTTATGAAAAATTAAAGTCTTATTTCAAGTTGTGACCTTGGGCGCCCATCCCTAGGCAATTTAAAAGTGTTTTAAAATGATAAAACCCCTTCTTGATTTCCAACGCCATCTTGGAGGGAGAATATAAGGGTTTTTGGAGCTCATTTTCAGTTTATGCTATGTTTTGATATTTTGCTTATGAGAGCTCTGCTAGGGTTTCTGAAGTTGGAGATTTTGCATCAGGCTATTGGAGACAGAAACCTCCATTAGTGACGGTATCCCACAGGTGTGCAATACCACCCAACGGTGCCATTGACGGTGGATGTATTCAGCATTCACATATGTGCTGACAATGGAGACATTCGAAGAGTTTGCTTGAGCTGATTGTGAAACCATTTTATATAAATGTTATTTGCTGATAAGAGAGGACTGAGAAGGCAGATTTCAGTGTGTTTAGAGGTGTTTCTATTGCTGTTGTGTTTACTTCTTGCTGGCCGTACCCTCTTGGAACAGGCCGTACCACTTTGGGGTTTAGTTTGTGAAGTTTTTGGTGACCCGTGCCCTTTGTGCTTGGTCGCCCATCCTAGGAGGCTGCTGCAGACTGTTTTCAGACATATTCCAGCGAGTTATCAGCCATACACTTGCAGGTTGCTCCTACAGCAAGGCCGTACCATGTACCTGTGAGGCGTGGGATTGTTTGTGACTCCTTTCTTCTATTTTGCTGCCTCTTGCATGGTCTTAATGTGTTATTTCAGACCTCTATATTTGCTGGTATCAGTTGTATAAACACTCTGTTGCAATTTGTGAAGTTTTAAGCAATTCCAGCCATACCCACTTGCTGGTCCATTTCCGGCGGTCATACCAAGTTGCATATTTTCACATGGGTATGTAATAGTAATTGTTTTATGGCTATTCTTCTATCTGGGTTGTCATTACTTTCTTTAGAATCATTGTATATTTTCTAGGTTTCTGTTATATGCCATATATTGTGTGCTCCGGCACCACATTTGCAGGAAAACAATAAACCCCTTCTGCATCTTCTGTCTATCTGAAAGAACACACAAAATAATAATAAAATCACATAAATAAAGATTCAAAAAATACAAACAGGTACGGCTCATTACAGTACAAAGGCCCAACCACTACACCAAAAGACCGGCCTAGAAGTGAGGGCGGCATACCCAGGCGTTAAGGGTGGAGGCTAGACTTCCCCACAGGAGCGTCCGAGGGCAAACGGTGCACATCTCCCTACCACTACGGACACATGGCGGCGGGGCCCATCACCCGCCCGCAGGGACATTATAGCCCACCACACTCCGCAGGGCTCGACCTCGAGACCTCGGCTCTGATACCACAAAGGCCCAACCACTACACCAAAAGACCGGCCTGGAAGTGAGGGCGGCATACCCAGGCATTAAGGGTGGAGGCTAGACTTCCCCACCGAAGCGTCCAAGGGCGAACGGGGCACATCTCCCTACCACTACGGACACGTGGCGGCGGGGCCCATCACCCGCTCGCAGGGATATTACAGAAGGCCTAAAATTCCGCCTCGTAATTTGTAAGTACTCCAAGTCTCCTTGAAGTTGTGTGAATGCACAAGACAATTGAGAGGGCGAGAGGGGGTGAATCAGTTGTAACTTATAATTCCAAAACCCTCAAACACATTTAGATCCACATCAATTCAATTAACCCTTAAACTGTTATGATGATTAACCATGAAGGCAAATAATAGAAACTGAATCAAATCAACATCAAATACAAGAGAACACTAGATTTACGTGGAAAACCCAAGAAGGGAAAAACCACGGTAAGGATTAGCTCACAGTATAAAGTAGTATCAACACCAAAAAACAATAGGCTCACTGCCCAAAAGAAAGGCTCACTGCCAGAATAGAGAAGAAGATAGAGAAGATTGTTACAAGGAGAAGACTATCTCAATGCAACAGGGAATTCCACCGCAACACCATCAACACCTTCGCAGTCATACTGAAGAATTGTAGACACCTTCTGCTCACTGCATCCAGTAATCTAACAAATGAAAGATTGTACTGCACCACATTCTTCCACACTATTATTCATATCACATCCATTGCGCGCACACTCAATCACGATCCCTTGATACTTATTTATACTGTCTTCAACCTTGAGAATATTCTCCAAGGTCGGCAAGTCACCTTAACCCAGAAAATTCAAATTAGGTCTGTACGTAAACATTCCTGCAGTGAAAAGGAATGAAGGCGGACCACAACACATCTTAGTTCGAACCTAAATTCGTCCAAGCACGCCACTTCATGCTTTCACAATCACCAAAGCAACTCCGCAATTAGTGTAAACACCCAAGGTCAGCCGAACATGTGTTAACACAATGAACTTTTAAGTACACGCTTCCTCAAGACAAAATGCAACTTTGCAGACCACAAACCAAGCTTTAACATAATCTAGAGTATTCCACGAACATCCTAAAACATCCTGAGATCCAACAAATTCCTCTGCAACAACTTTCACCTGCCGCACAACCTTATCCTATTTATCCAGTATGCTTAACTATTTCTGTCAAGAATTGTATCTCTAGAAATCAACTTCCGAAGCACCAAACCACGAGCAACTTCAACAGAAGAAAGATATGAACCTTATAAGCACACCTCCAGAACCGCAAGACCTAAAACCACTTTGCGGAGAAATGCGGAGCAAAGACATTTCTCCCAGACACCTCTGCAAACCTTCAGAAACACAGTCTTCATACTGGTGAACACAACTTCCTCTGCACAACAAACCAAAACACCAAATTCGGAATATAACATCTATAAACATTTCTGAACAACATATCCAAACCGCAAAGACAGATCTTCAACACAGAGGAAATGCAGAGAAAAACCAATACACTACTCTGTAAACCAAAATGCCACTTCAACATTGTTTCCTTTATTAATCAAATTTTCTCAAAAACACTTGGAAACCAATCAACAAAAACATATTCTTAACATCTTCAGCACCTCTTCAGAGCAACCAAATCATCTTCAACAAAACAACTCAACCAAACAGCTCATACCATTGCAACAACCTCATCTCTGCTCAACCAACCTCATCATCAGAGTCAGTATCCACTCAACACTAACTACTCACACTCTTGCACCACCAACTACTCATACTCTTGCAACTTTTATTACTCACACAGATGACACCAATGACAACACAAGCTTGTTGACATCAATGACAACACCGACTGCACATACTTGCAACAAGTTGCCCCTATCGTACTTCCATTTTGATCTCTAATGACACAGTCTATGCTAGATTGTCCCGGATTCCCCCTCGACGTGCCATCAAAATTCAACTTCATCCATCCTGTTTCTAGAGGGAACCACCTAGCCTATGTTCTTAACTTTCCATTCGGATGATCCCGAGAAGCCCCTTAAATAGGGGAACTCTAACTATTATTTATTAATAATATTTAAATTTTAATATATTTTTAAATTATATTTATTTTATTTTAATTTTTTTAAAAATTTAATTGTGAGTATTTAGCTATTTTTAAAATATTGAAATTTAAATAAATTTAAAAAATATTAAAATTTAAATATTTAATAAATTTAAAAATTAAAATCAACTTAAATATATTAAATATAAATAATAATTTATAAAATTATAAATATTAATTAAATAACTTGAAGAGACTAACTTTATTTTAAAAGATTTTAAATGTAATGTGATTCAAGTGGGATTTTGATAGTGGTCTATCTGAATGTGTTTTGTATATGGTTATCATTTCTGTTAGGACTCTTGTTTTCATGCCTCAAAATTGCAAAATCTTATCAAATTCCTCAAAATTTTCCCAAGAGGCACTATGCCTTTACCCTGTTGAGTACCCTGAAACCCCCTGAAATCTAACTAAGTCTAAAATCTACAAAATCCTCCAAATCCTAGAATAACTTAATGTATAAGAAAGTAAATGTAAAAGAGTAAATGTAAACTTATACTTAAATGTTATATTTTATGTCTATACTTGCCTGAACTCTACAAAAAATCCTAAAAAATCCCAAGTTTTTCTAAGTTTTCGTGTCTCTGGCCAAAGTTTGGACCCTTTCAAGACATTGCAGAAGTTTCCCCCCTTCAGGGTGTATCCATGTCACCCCTCCGGACTCGCTCTTCCACATCTCCCAAAACTTCTGCTTTCCTCCTTTGTCATTTCTTTGCAAAACTTATGCATCCTT
Organism: Cunninghamia lanceolata; assembly: GCA_027924645.1. NCBI lineage: Eukaryota > Viridiplantae > Streptophyta > Pinopsida > Cupressales > Cupressaceae > Cunninghamia > Cunninghamia lanceolata. The sequence continues at coordinate 10,690,615 of BSBN01000209.1, forward strand.
CTGGACCTGGTGGAGTTTTTGGGGTGGACAAGATATATCCTTGTCCCCCTTAAAGTTTCGCTTTCTTCCTTGTTTTTTCTTTTGGCGGGGTTTTGGCGCATGTCTAGACACATCCTGACCTCCCTTATTCCTCCACTCCCCTCAGCATGCTTTCCTAGTGGAACTTCCTCCTTGACATGGTAATGTCTAGTTCTATCCTCTTAACTGACCATCCATGACCCTGCTTTTCTTCCGCTTCCTCTCCTACCTTTCACTTCCGCCTCCATACTTCTTTCCTAGTGCAAATCCTAACCTACCTTGGATCCCCGCCACATCTGGAACCCCTCAGAAGTTTTGCATCCCTCTTTTGGTCTCTTCAAGCGGAGTTTTAGTGCAAATGCAGATATGTTTGAAACCCCCCAAAACTCCTGCATCCGAAGCACCCCAAAAGTCTTGCTTCCGAAACTCCTCGGATTCCTACAATTCTCCAAAAAAGCGTGAAAACGAAAAGCGATTGTCTCCTACGACTTCTAGATGCACACAAAACTATGGCGGGTCGCCATAAATGCGAAATGGGTGGTTGAAAATGATGTATTTATTGCAATTGGTGGGGTTGTTAGGGTTTTCCCTCCCATTCCATCTTCATATCCGAGTTGCAAAGGCTATAAATACAAGATTGAAATTCATTTCAAGAGAGTGATGTGTGGTCTCTATAAGACATTTATTGGTGCAGACAGTTGTACGGCAGCCATTGAAACGCCAGTTCAGCTCATTGAGTGCAAACTCGTGAAGTCAAAGGATTTGATATTGTATATGGTTTTTGTTGCAGAATGTCTCCAGGTCATTAAGTATGTATCTAGGACAATTTCTCAATCGCAATTGGGTATTCTCCTTTACCATGTTTGTTGGCACAAATGTAATACTGAGCCAGATGAATGTGACAACATTTTGAAAATATTGCAAGCTTTGTAATAATCTCTCTCATGTTATATATGGGTATATGCAGTTATGTTCTGGATTACTAAGTATGTTTTGTTTCAAGATCTCATTTTTTGTGGTGTATGCAAATACATAGCTCATTGTTCTTTTGGTTTCAGTTTGTTGTTTTCTTAATGAACTATGACCTTTTTGCCCATAGAGTAGGCATCAATCTGGAACCATTCCTGTCAGCCTCACATCATTTAAACAAACAAAAACATTAACCAGTGGTTTAGGGGAGGAACCATTAATTATGTGCACCTTGACTATCAATATAAACAGGCAATTATATCAAGTGAATATAAAATGAATCTATTTCATGTGGCTCAAAAATGCACAGTTCTATCAGCTATATAGGGGTTTTGCAGCAAGTTTTTCTTGATCTAGTGACAGCTTATTGGGATCAAGTGAACAAGTTGGGTTTGGTTGTAGGTTGTTTTTAGTTGTTCATTTTGTTTGAACTCAATAGCTATTAAGGTATACCCCTTGGAATATCCCTCCGGAGTCTAACTGAGCTCGAAGTGCAAGGGATGAAACCCATTCCCGTAGAGTTGACCTTCAACCCTCCAAATTTTGTTGATGAACCAATTACGCTTACATGATGACAGCTCTGGCCTTGTGAGTGTGATACTGTCCTAGGAAGTGGAGCTATGGTTTTGGGACCCAATAGTTTCATTATTCAAACATAGGTTTAATAAAAAATGAATCCTATATGTCCAAGAAATAACTAATAATTTAACTAAAATCACATTGCGAGTTGGCGGTGATGGGGGAATAGGGGATATGAGTTCGAGATGAATAGGAATCTCATCGAATCTCCAACTTGCAAGCCAACAAATAGATCAGATTTTGTGAGCCCTACCTTTCAAAACGTGAGCGAAGAGACGACCCAGTGCCACAATAAACTCCTTGCAAGTTCAAGACACAAAACACAATTGTCTGTTGAACTTTAGTAGTCGCAGAAGAGTGAAAATTTTCCAAACATGAAAGGTGCAGATTCAATGCAGAGAGCTTGGCATGCATTACATAGAGCTCAGATGTAATGTTCCCTTTTTTTGCCTAGTTAGTTGTGGGCCCGATAGCCTATTTTCCAAAATCCTGATAGGCTATCTCAGTATGGTAAGGGTTCCCCTTTTTCGAAGAACTCTTGGTTCATTTGTTTTGTTGATATCTGATATTGGATTTGAGCTCAGTGTTGTGTCAGGATGTCTATGCAACTTTCTGAAGTTGATTCGGTTTCTTGGATTGCACTCGAAGATTCTTGGAGGAGCCGTCTATTTTTGGAAAGTTCCCTGGAAAGCATCGTTTTGCTTCTCTAACCCTGTTGAGCGTATTGGTTCATCTTATTTGGCGGTTGGATGCAGTTTGTGATTTTCCGCAAAAAGTATTATTTAATGAGCTATTTTAATTATTATTTTCACTTAAGTTCCTAAGGGTGAAAATAATTAATAAGTATTTAAGTGTTATAGCTCATTGGAAAGGGGAAATTATATTCTTTTATCTAAGCACTTAAAAGTGAGCACTTAAGTGGAGATAAAATGGACTTATTATAAGTTTGAGGAAAAAAGTATTATTTCCAAGAAAGAATTAATTTCGTGTAACTCCCAGGTGCTTATAAAAGACAAGTGAGAGCTCATTGTAGAGTTTATGCTTGTTCATTTTATAAAGATATGCTGTTGGGATTGAACCAGAGAGTTCTTCCTACCTTCTTGAGAACAAAAACCCTCTAGAAGAAGTCCAGTTTCGATGGTGGAAGATCCTTCCTAGCTGGAAAATGGTGACTTCAAATCAGGAGTTACATTGAACATGAATGGATTGAGTTGTTCTTGAAGGATTTTATTTAGTGTTTTTGGTTTGTTCATTCATGGTATTGATGATAGAATGTTTTGAGCAATTTATAAGAGATTCTTCGAAGTTGTTATTATATTTATGATTGGCCGTACTTTCTAGTGCCGTACCTCCCATTTTGAGAGGGGTGATTTTGGTTTTTGAGTGTTATTCAATGCTTTATTTGCAAATCATGATTGGGAAATGTTTGTTATGCTTGAGCACTCATATCTAAGGCTATCTCATGTTGTTGGGACTGCATCTGAATTTTGAGAGGCTGCTGTACCAGTTTTTGGGTGCCGTACAAAGCATAGAGAGGATTTGTTTGGAGTTCCTTGTTTCATATCTTTGTTGAGATCTTTGGTATGGGCATTAATCTTCATGTATAGCGCTGCCTATCCATATGTTTGCAGATTGTCTGAGGTTTGAAATCATGCTCAATATGCTGAGTTGTACATGGAAGCCCATACAATGGAGGAAAGGGGCAATTTGGGCTGTGATTATATTCCTTCTTGAGTGAAGCAAACAAAGACTGGGTTTTCATCATCAAGTATAGGCAACCCTTCAGACCATCTTTCATCAAATTCTGGGCAGATTTGAATGTGCTTAGAGGAAATTATTTCCTTCATGGGCCGTACGGACCAGACAGGAATATGAGTTTCGTTGTGAACAGTTTGCTTGCACTTCTTTGCTGTCCCCTTTACTGTGATGGCAAATGAAAATAACAATCTGTTATAGCAGTTTGAAGTTGGGAATGTTATTGGTGTTCATTTGTGGGAAGATATTCATCTACAGGCAGCCGTACAGCATTCATGAAGTCTGATTTTGTCGTCTGTTCTGATCAGCAGTGATTTCCTTGCAATCTTTCAGTTGTGGGCAGCTTAATATTCTAAGATAGAGTTACTAATGGTTTGTGCAAGGTATTTATGAGTTGCATTGATTTATTTCATGCTGATATGATGATCTAATGAGACATTTCTGAGTAGTTGCAGCCTGATGCATTAAATTGTAATCTTTCCTTTCATGTTGTAAAATATTCTATAACCCCTGGATGGTTCAACTGCCAGTGTGGAGCAATTAGGAATTTATCTTTCTTGTTTTCCACCCACTGAATAAGTGGATGCCTGCTGAAAAGCAGATGCCTGCTCTTTAGCGGATGAATGTAATTAGTTTTGTTGCACAATCTTATTTGTAAGCCAAAACACTGTATGCTCTCACCTCACCCGATTTGGGAACTTGGTGATCAGAAGTGTGGAGGTGCCCTAGTTGATTACATGCAATATTGTGGTAACGCTTTGATATCATTGTTTAATTTTAAAAAAAAATTGAGGTAGTTTGCTACATCAGAGTAGATGCACACCGTTGGACATTTTAAAAACGTAAAACAAAAAACATCAAACGAAAGAGGGTTTTTTTAATTTTCAAAAGCATTTTAGCTAGATATGGCGCAATTTTTTTAGAATGCTAAATCCAAATGTATCCGACGCAGCTCTAAAATTGCCCTAATGTTGGGTGCGGGCGGGCATGGTATCTGGGTCATACTGTACCTATATCTATACTAGGTAAACCAATACGCATACCAAGGGAAGGGCGTGGCGTATCCTGCAACACCGTTCAAAGTTGAAATTTGTTTATTTAATAAAAAGCTTGTTGGATGTTGAAGAGGGGGAAGTCCCAAGTTCCAAACCAAGCATTAATTGATGTTTAGCATTGGAGTGTGTAAAGACCATGCTAACAAACATGTTCTTTGTTTATTTCATTTTTGTTTAAATTATGATGGGTGTCGAAGAGGAGGAAGAGACCAAACCATGGCTTTTACAAAAACTAGCACAGAAATGCATCAAAACCATGCATGTTAAATAATTGCTTAGGGAGGGAAGAGTTTATGTTGAATCTCACTTGGTTTATCTAGGGCTGAAGGTTATTTGATACATGTGTTTGTAGAATCAGTGAGATTAGTATTTAGTTGATTTTACATGTTTTGAGTGCTTCCTTGATTCCTTCTAGCTCTTTTATGAGCATATACTATTCTCAATTATCATAAAATGAAATGCCTACTTTTCCTCTTTCCTTAAACCATCATAATTGTGAAGTGAAATTATCAGAGGTATGAGCATTGACAGTGATCTGATATAGGAAGTTGGGTTGGATGAATACATTGTTCAAAATGTACAAAAATAACAGAGGAGATATTCCTCCTTACTTTTAAAGACACTTGCACTCATCATGAGAGTGGTTGCAACAAACATAACACTCATCTAGCAGCATTGGTATGGATAGGAGAGCCAACTGGAAGAGTTTACTTAGACTTCAACCACTGGTTTTAGGTGAACGTGTTCCTTATTTTATTGTTCCCTTTCAGTGAAAGAGAAAAGACATGTTTTAATTTCTCAGTTGCTGAAATATGTTTGTGTTTCCACTTAATAGTCTCGCACATGCATTATCAGATTTGAATGTTTTCTTGACCCTATGAGAGAAATGGATACAACCCTCTTGCATTTTTGCATCTCCTACGGTTTAACTTTTTGTGCTACTACAAGTATGATTGAGTACAGACAAATATTATTCAGTTTGTTTGAAGTTGTTTGTCTCATAAAAGATGATATATGTTGAAATGTATGGCATTAGAATCCTCAATTACAGTTTGGTATGAAGTGCATTCTTTGACCAGTATAACCATGCAACTCGGACCACAGTGTAGACAGGAAAGTATGCAAAAATTACAAATGTAGCTCTTTTTTTTGTCTAAGTGGTGAGTTTGGTTGAGCTTTACCTCCTTAATATGTATTTATCATACATGAATGTAGTGGCAATAGCTATAAGAGGAAAGAGCTACCAAGTTAATGACTTCTTCAAACTTTGAAGTGATTTCTCTTGCCTTTAAGTCCATTTTGAATTTGGACACAATCATTTCCTTCGCTGTCATCCCTCCTCCACAGATCAAATTATGTATAGGGATAAGTAGTTGACAATAGTTTATGGGGCAGCCTTGTTTCCCCTATTTTCTTAAATATACAAACATACAAAGTATGAATGAAACTGGAGAAGATGAGCTGAGAAATTTGAAGGATGTGATGTGTATTTCCCTCACTCAAGCTTTGTTGTTAATCGTAAGGATGTTACACTTGATTGTTGAAATGAACTCTTTCATTATTAATTGAAAAGACATTTTTCGTTGAAACAGTGAGATATTTACATTAAAAATCAAGTCAGGCAAAAACAAGTTGGCCAATGATCTTGAAAATCTTTGCTTGGGGCTTCTTTGAAGTTTTTGCAATGATTTCTTAGTTTGCCTTGCACCTCCTCCAAATTTCCCACCTGTTTCACAGCAAATTCAGATATTTTCTTAAAGCTGTTTTTGCAACTTTTGTTACATCAATTTGCAGCACTTTTGATAGTCAATTTGCACCTCAAGTTGAATTTTTGTTTGTGTGATATACATGGAGGATGGTGAGTGATCTGCAAGAAACAGTTTCTCTCTGTTCTTTGAGTTTGAATCTCCTATAGTTGACTTTGAAAATGTAATATCCCTGATGGATATTTGCTGAGATTCTGATGTATATTACTGAAGCTTATTCTATCTTTTATATCACTGAATTACTGTTCTGAATTTTCTCTAACATTAGACAGGATTCTTTCCTTAAACTATGAAATTATGATCTCAAAACATCCAGCTTTGCCAACAAATGGAACAGCAACATAAAATAGAATAGAATCATTGATTCAAATTAAAAATTTGAATGTGGTTGTATCAGACCCTTCAATTTACTCCTTTCAACCAGCAAATATGGCTAATGACAGCCAACACAGTAATAAGTCAGAGATGAATTACCAACATACCAATATTGCCATAAAAACTGATACTGAGAGCTGATCAAGATCCTTGGATTATGATTGTAGTGCCAAGAAGACTCATGTACTGGTCCCTGATTGCTGCTATAGTAAATGTATCTGGTCTTCAGCCGTTCAGACAATGTTTAGAATCTTTATATGCTGTCTAAGCTACCTCTGGTTATATGAAGAGGCTGCGACTCCTTTTCAATCACTAGAATGAACAAGACAAGACCTTTATGTATTCCCACAACTCCTCCTCATGCGACGGCTAACATTCCTCATGGGAATTTGCATTATTAGTTTTATTAAGTTACTTAAGTCATTTAAAAAACACTTTATGAATTAAAGTGTTATTGTACACACACATTTAAAAAGGGTCATGTAAAAGCATTTAAAATTGTAAGGTGTGATTGTGTACATAAAAACTTTCATTTAATAAAATTTGGGCCTGTCCTAATTGATGAAAGTTTAAAAGGGCTGTTGAGAGTCATTGTTGAGCATGTTTTTAGATGCTTATGTCTTGGTTTTTCTAACGTATTGAGTCTATGACTTACGTTTGTATCAAGTCAATGTCAAAGAGAGGTTTCTTTGCATTTGCGGAATTGTAGAGGAGAAATCACTCAGGTTTCTCAGTTGGGCTTCATTGTAATTGGAATGTCAATAATTGGTCTAAGAGCATTTTGCAAGCTTCATTGAAGATTGTATGAAGATTTGACAATAAAATGCAGAGGCTTTTTATTACAAATTTATTGATTGATAAATCAATATAAATTTGTCTATTTAGGATCGATATAAATATATATAATTCTCTGGCATTTCATATGGAGTGCTTGTGTGTTTGAATTAAAGATTACAGCTTGCATTGAATGGTTGAGCGTCGATCTTATTTGAAGACTGTTAAGATCCTGAAGGTTTCGTCATAGACATTGAAGAGGATCGCATCTTGTCTTTGTGCCGAATTGATATATATTGTTACATGACAGGAGACCAAGTCTGACATCTTCAGAGGATTCGTGGGTCCCAGCAAATACAAGGAGTTCGTGGATATCCAGCGCCTGGAGGCATAACAACCGACCAAGAGAAAGTAGGATCTGAAGATTGTTTAATTCCTTTGTGGGTCCCTCAAGACTCCGTGTCACCTTTCCAAGTCAAACAATGCAAGAACAAGGATATCACTGTTAAGAAATTGTTCATTCCAGCACAGTATGGAGGAGTTCACCATAAGGAAACCAGCGTAGCATAACATGTGGTAACATGGATGCCTATGAAGGAGAACCCACACCTTGCAGTAGTAAGGATAACAGGGATCGATTTGCATTAGAAGAACATTTCAACTGGAGTAATTTCACAGGCATTTGTATAATCTGGTGAATTGTATGAGCTTCATGAATAGTAGCGCACCTTAGAAAAGATCGTGCCTTCTGTTGAAGAATAAGAATTGGAAATTAAAAGAAGTTTGATTCATCTATTAAGCGTTTGACAGTAAGAAGGAATCGTGACTCTTTTACAACAGCCGTAGCATTTCTAAGGAGCGATTGCTACCCTAGTTACTGTATGATGCCAAGGAAAAGTAAATGCAGATTCCCATGAGGAATGTTAGCCGTCGCATGAGGAGGAGTTGCGGGAATACATAAAGGTCTTGTCTTGTTCATTCTAGTGATTGAAAAGGAGTTGCAGCCTCTTCATATAACCAGAGGTAGCTTAGACAGCATATAAAGATTCTAAACATTGTCTAAACGGCTAAAGACCAGATACATTTACTATAGCAGCAATCAGGGACTAGTACATGAGTCTTCTTGGCACTACAATCATAATCCAAAGATCTTGATCAGCCCTCAGTATTAGTTTTTATGGCAATATTGGTATGTTGGTAATTCATCTCTGACTTATTACTGTGTTGGCTGTCATTAGCCATATTTGCTGGTTGAAAGGAGTAAATTGAAGGGTTTGATACAACCACATTCAAATCTTTAATTTGAATCAACAATTCTATTCTATTTTATGTTGCTGTTACATTTGTTGGCAAAGCTGGATGTTTTGAGATCATAATTTCATAGTTTAAGGAAAGAATCCTGTCTAATGTTAGAGAAAATTCAGAACAGTAATTCAGTGATATAAAAGATAGAATAAGCTTCAGTAATATACATTAGAATCTCAGCCAATATCCATCAGGGATATTACAGTGGTATCAAAGCCATGATCTTGCCAACCTGAGGGGAAAATCAGAATTGGTTTCAGTCATCTAACAGGATACTTCAATGGCTAGAGTTAAAGATGCATGAAAGAGTTGGAAAGGCTTTTTGCTGAGCACAAACAGAAATCATAGCAGTTGTCAGATTGTATTGAAAAAAGTTGGGTGATGATGGAAAAAATATTTACAAGTGAAGGTCTTAGAAGTCGTCTCTATGGTAAGCTTGATAAACATGCAGGAGATTCAAATGATTTGCAACCTATAAGTGATCAAGAAGAGTCACCTATTGAAGGCAAAGATGAAGAGCTCATGACACTTCATGATAACTTCAAAATTGATGAAGAGGATGTGCAAGATGAAGATAAATCAGCTAAGGTAGATGAAGGTATGGTTTCTCAAGTTGAGACTAACATTGATCCTCATGTTGATAAAGAGACAAATGATGTGAATGATTTGGAAAATGATAATGTTCATTCATTTGAGAGAAAATCAGAGATTACAGTTTGTTATGAAGGGCATATTATTGATGTTCAATCATACATGAAAGGAGAGGACATAATATTTGCTACAAAGATCAGCCATGAAGTATGTGATTCACATGAAGAAGACATAGGTGATGCATAAATAGTTTCTTGCTTTGGATTAGCATTTGATGAAGAAAAATGGCATGATATCATTGCTGATCATTCTAATGAGATGGCAGATTTTGATCATGGAGTTGAATGGCATGATATAATCCCTGATTTGTTTGAGGATAGCAGTCCTATTCCTTTGCAATCAGCTCTACTTGATGATTTTGAGGCAGCCAACTATGATATGCATGAATATGACAATGGGAATGAAGAAGATTCATTTTTGTTTGATGCATTCGTTCCATTTGGTGAACTAAATCAGCCTTATTTAGGAGATGAATAGCAGTGGAGTTTATAATATATATTTGGTCTGAGTAGGCAAATGAAGGAAGCACGTGGATCCCAACTCTGACAAAAGTTTGAAGGTGTTTATGTTTTTAAAAGAACCGTAGCTGTATAAAGATTTATCCGCTCATATATCAGTCTTTCTGGTTAAGACGCAGCTTCCATAATCATATAAGTCGTGGCAAAGACAAAGCAATTCATGGAAAATCGAATGCTCAATCTCAGTTTGGTGTCATGAGATTCCATTGAAGAGATTATACATTGAGGTGGTGATTTTCTATGCTGCGAGAGGAATAAAGTAGGAATCGTGGAGTTAAAGACATTGTTCCAGGCCCATAGAGGAAAGGACACTCAATCCATGTTCAACTAGTTGGAAGGCTTTGAAGAATCGCGGGCATTTATAAGGAGTGCCGAACTGAAGTAGTCAACGCAGCCTTAAGATTGATGTCTCTTGTATATTGAGATGGCGGATCATAATCTAAAGAGGTGACTATCATTGTAACGGGACCGTTTGGATAGCAAGTCACATTGTTGGCAGCGACCTATGAGTCCCTTGCGAGTTCATCACCTAAGGAGATCTTTCAGCCACATTAGCGTTGCCACTTTCATTGCAACTGGGACTTCAATTGAATTTCTGAGATATACTCAGCTTGTGAATCGAATAACAAGTGTTTGAAGCAATATCCTAGAAGGGATATTACAGAATCTTTTATGTAGCTCAGAAATTTTACTGCTATAGTAATTCTAGTGCACTATATTTACTAAAAAAACTATTATGATGTTTATAAGGATTCAACTATGTAGTTTTTGAGTTAAACTCATTGACCCATATTTCATGAGTAGTGATTGACACGAACCCATCTCTCGTGAGCATGAATGGTCCAATTAGCATTCATTGCATCTAGGTGATGCTCACAGTGGCAAAGCATCGAAACTTCCCAAGAGGTCACCCATCTCAATATTACTCCAACTCAAGCATGCTTAACCATGGAGTTTCCCCCAAGATAAAGCCCACCTAGCTTACTTCACCATTTGTAAAACCTATTTATAAATTTTTTGTCAATAAAAGAAATTAGAGTCACACTATACAATCTGGAATAAATTTCTAACCTTCTAGAGATACTGTCTAAAGATAATTTTTGAAAATCCAATATGGTCAGTACTTAGCCTACTTCTAAGATTTCATATTTTAGTGTAAGGTTCCCAAGGGTGTAACTTATTCACTTGATATCCATTTAAGGCAGATGAATAGTTATTTTCTAAGTTTTGGGGTTTCTTGATTGATGGGTAAAGTTTCTAAAAAACCTAGTTAAACCAAAATTGAATTTAGTGAACAGGGCATCTCTAAGAGTCAATGGGAACTGCCAATGTACTAATGCATATGATACCTTCTACAGTTATAATTCTTGATTTTTATATAAGTGCAAAAATAATGTTTGTGTATTAATTTTAAAGAAAATCCTAGTTCATGTTTTATCTAAACTCTATACATCTTTGGTTAGTGGCATGATGAGGGTGCCATATCATATTTTTTAGACTATTCTTTGTTCTCCCCAGTGCTAGATATTATTTCCATGGTTCTTTAGAATCAATCAATGGGACACTATTTTATTATAAAAAATGAATAGGCATAATGAGTTGATTGAAGCCTCAATTAGCGAGCCCCAATCCTACTGAAGAATGGATATAAAATTCAGGGGGCACCTATTTACACATAGGTTTGATCATCAAATGTTCTTCATTATAACTATCAAAGTGTGAAGGGAAACAAATGATCCTTAATATAGGTCTAAAGAGAGACCCTATATTCCCTTGTTAGTGTTTTAGTTCACACCTTTCAATGTGACACAAAATGAACAGCGTGTACAGTAAACTATTCTTCGAATTAGTAGGGGAAGCTCCCTTTAACTTGGAATTTAAAGGCTTTTCAAGTATGCAAAATTAAACAAACTAAATTAAAACCTATCTTTTTGTTTCTCAATCTAGATCACAAAGCATTTTCAGCATATTTGCACTAGATAAGAAGTTGTGTGTATGAATCTATCTATTACAGAAAATAAACTAATACAACTAAGGATGCTTATAATTTTTAATTAAATTCAAAGATTGTAAATCAGAAGTTAGACAAAATTGAATCAAGAACACACAAATGTCAAGTATAAAAGAATTACACACAAATACTCCTTTCGATAATAAATGCAATACAATGTTTGCAAAAAGCTATCAAATTGTACTTAACATAAAACAATCAAACATTAACACTTAGGACTTAGTGAACAACAATTTCAACGAGCAAGCTTGACAATTACCATTAGAAATCTAAGTGCAAAGGCACTTACTTATTTTAACTGTTACTTTTATCCTAGGAATAGCTTTGCATGAATGCAAGCTTTACTATAGAATAATCCTAGCCACTAAAAATGATTCTAAAACATGCAATGCATCAACTAAATTGATAGGAGAGTTTATTACAAAATTAATAAAAACATTATCCAAAGTTTTGATAATAAATGCATGAGAGGAAATCTAAGAATATATTTGCCTCAAATATAGGAATCTCTCAAAATAGATCTCTCAAATAACTAACCAAGTTAAAAATAGAGATAGCTAAAAAAATTACCCAACATCTCCAGTGGAATTTCCTAGTGTTGAAAACTTTGGAGGAATTGATCTACTTTGACTTCCCCCGCTACCAATACTAAATCTAGGTGCACGATTTGAGCTTGAAGAACAAACTAAGCTTAGGAAATGAATTTTTTGAAGCCTTCTAAATCTTTTTCCGCCTTCTCGAAACGGACCGTGATCGTTGCCAAAATATACATTATATCCACTTGCTGGTCCTTGTAGAATTTTCCCTTACTAATTGCTCGAATTCACTTTGAACTTCATCCAAGTTGCAAATGACTCCCTCATCATCAACATATTTATATGGAATTTGTATCACGAATCTAGAAACAAATTTCTCAACATGTAACAATTTGTTTTTCCGCTCAATAAAATAGATAAAACTTCATCTAAAATCCTCGTGAGGAATGAGTATTGCTCTTTGCATGTAAACACTGTGTCTTTTTGATCCTTAGTAAATTTTAATGCCTCTACCTTTTTCAACTTTTCAACAATCTTCTCATACAATGGAAGCATCTCTATCATACATTTTCAATGTCCTTGATCCCCTATATGACCACCTTCACATTTGTTACCAGTTGGTACAATCTCTCCAACACTCTTGTACCTCGGTTAGAAATGTCTTCGAGCCAATTCTTCAAATTCTTCCCATATACAACTAGCTGATCTAATTGTCTTTGCTCTTTGGGGGAGTATAGGATCTAGGGCATAAACACCGTGAGCTCCGAAGTGGATTGTAGAAGGTGAGAAATGTATTCCTTGAGCTACTTCACTTAAACCTTCAAGGTTGCCTTGTCCTCTCTATCTTTGATCGCCCTTTCCTTTATGTTTCCTGTGACGACCTCCAATATATTGACATCACCATGTCAAGTACTTGGCTCCAAATCGGTCCTGACAATCTGAAAAAATAAGGGGCTCCCCATCTTGCATGAACTTGTCTTTAAGAGGAATAATTGTTTCAATGATCAACTTCCCTTTGTAGTTTTAATCATCCTAGATTGACGCTTAGGCTACTTCACAACTAGTTCTCCAACCACTTTATCAAGAATGTTGAAATCAATTTGGTATGAGGGTGCTTTTTTCTTTTTCCCAACTACCTCTCGTATCCATATAGGAACTTCCCCTTGAACCTCTACTTCACCAATTTTCGGAGGATTTAAAGGTGGTGAAATATCTTGCATTGGAGACATCTTGGGCTTTGATTTTGTTGGCGTGAATACAACCTCCTTGAGAGAAGGTTCTCCAACTAACAATGGAGGGATAGGAGTCAATGTTGGCTACTCATATTGAATAAGTGTAGCGATGTTGATCCTCTTCTTTTGAATCTCTCTCTCATAACCCTTTCCTTTGGATTGCTTCTCCTTTTTCTTGGCATCTTAATCATTCCTTGTCTTTATCACTAGTTTTGAAGGAGGTGGAAGCATCTTTTTATTGGCACCTCTATAATTGGCGTTTTCTCCTTGGGAACCATCGGTTTCCTTGACATTTTGGAACTCGAAAAGAACCTATTGTGCTTGAGAACAATATTGGCCCTCTCCTGATTTGAAAAAATTTCTTTGTTTGACCAATTGACCAAAGGCAAGTGTTGTTGCTCTATCTTATTCTTCACAAATTGTGGCGATAAGACATCATCTTCACAGTTTGAAATGCTTTCCACATCCTCCAATAGAAAATCAGCAAATTGGCAGACTGTTAGGCAACTACAATCCCTTTTTTGTACCTCGAACTCATCTACACAATTGGCCCAATAGTCTTCAATCCTTGGAATGTGCATATACTTGTTCCCCAACCTTAATCACATGATGCCCTTTGTGTCATAAGTGCACCTTTTCATAGAGAAATTTGAAGTTGAAACTAGCCATTTCCTCATTGATGATCTTAGAATCTGCAGTCATTTTGCACTTGTCGATTCCCAATTGAATCGGAAAACCTACTCTAGGCTTATGCCTTCCTCTCAAAATAAATGTATTTCGAAGACTTGGAAAAGATACTCCATGAAAATAACTTCATCACTTGGGTACCTCAACAACATGTAAGGATGAGACGTGAATCCATACACCCAAATATAGGTGAATGTCGAAAACTGAATAAACCAATCTGCCCAATTAGATATGATCGCTCTCGCCTTCTTGGAAATTCTTATGTGCATTTGATTTTCCATTTCCCGAACCAAGTGCATGAGGAAAGCATCATTCACTCTCCTATAATGCTTGAGAGACTCAGAATACTCCAACTGTGGGAAGTACCTATATATACAAGTATGTTGGCATGACCCAATGATATTCAATCCTTTGAACGTGCCATGATGAGCCATCAAATACACAAGGTATGATGTCATCTGGAACTCATGAATTTGCCCAAATTGTGTCAACTACTTATGTAAGCAATTGTTAATCAAGGCAGCCCAATCAAAATGTTTGCTACCATTGCATATGGTCCTTATGAGATAAAACATCCATGGCTTGAAACTATGAGCTTCTTCTTGGCATGTGATGCAATTCAAGAGGGTGATCATGATTGCAAACTCATCTCTAAACTCTCCTCACCCCAAATTCTTGGGCAAAACTAATTTCTTCTCTTTTAGCCAATGCTTGGCTACTTGCTTTTGACAATCTAACAAGTGTTTTTCCAAGCCTTTTTGCATTCCTCTAGATCCACTTCAAATGACTCCTCATATGGAGGTATGGAGAAGGTTAGCTCAATGTCGTCAGATTTGAGACTGCATAGCACATGCTCATTAGTAGATCTTATCTCTCTCTTTTCGAGATCATAGTGTTTCACGCAAGCAATAACAAATTCTAAGCTTTGTGCCAAAATTGGGAATGATCCTACTTGAACAAGGCCACAATCCATCAATTTCTTTGCTATCCTGCTTCCTCTATTGATCTTCTCTTCAAGGTCGAATCCTTTCAAAGCAAACGTGACACATGTTAGTTTCCCAGTACAAAAGACCTCTTAAATAGACAATTCTGCCTCAAAATCAAGCATTGCCTTTTCTTTTAATAGTTTTCTACTTTTTTATTTTTATAGCGCCAACTTCGGTTTTAAAATGTCCTTTGCTAGTTAAAAGACACACCCCTTCAAATGAGGCACTCAAAATAGCATGAGTCAGCCTTCTAAAATTAAGAGAGTTTTCTTTTTAAATTTTATTGCCCAATAAAGAGGCACGTCCTTCCTGTTTTAGGCGCGCTTTAAAAAAAAGCATCATTGTGTATTGGCGCATGCTAGTTATCAAGAATGCACCTAAACGTAGTCTAAATTTTAAACAAAAAATGTTCTTTGCATTGGCACATACGAATACTCTGTCTTCAAAAAAAAATATTTGTTCTTCTTGTTGGTACACGAATCTAATTTCCATAGGCGTTTGGCTTTTGAACTCTTTCACACTCCTTGACACGTCCTTTGCCTTAGATGCACGCTCGTGCAATGAACAAGAAATTTCAATCTTTAAGCCTCCTTTAGATTGGCACACTTATAATCTCAAATGTGTGCCATTACTCTAAATAAAAATGTTATCATTTCCTTTTGAGACGCATCTCTTTCCTTGTTCTTGTGCACTTGTCAAACTCCCATACACACTTCTTTGGTTTATTCTTACTGCCTCTTCATTTGCTTTGGTGTGTGCCATTACATTGCAAAAATTCATAGCTTTCTTTACTTTGGCACGCCTACAATCCCCTTTGCATGCCTATGAACTACCTTACGTCATCCTTTGCTTTGGCGCGTGCCAAGGCTCAAGGGCGCACCAATAGATTGGCTTTTGAAAATCTTGAAAACTTTCATCTCTTGTTAAGGCACACACTAGAGGATCTCAACATGCCAATACACTAGCTTGCCACCTACACATCTGTAATGTCCCCTTCTTCCGAATGAGACATTTGTGGAGGCCTTTAGCCTATTTAATTCCCGTAGGCTAAGTTGGAGGATATAAGGGAATAATTAATTAATTAAATTTTAAATAGTCCTAAGTTCTCTAAGGATTATTTATATTTAATTAATTGTAAAGATTGAACCTTGGTTTTAATAGTGACTTTATTTTATGTCAATGGAAAATTATAAAGGGGTCACTTTACGTGAGCAAGAAAATAAAAGAAATAAAGTTATTTGTCTCAAAGAAAGATAAAAAGGAATTGTGAGCCAAAAAGCAATTCTTCTTGACTTGTTATTTTCTCTTGGAGTTCTTTGAGAGCTGGAACTTTACGGTTCAGCAAACCCTAGGATGAAAACCCTTGGGTATTTGGTTGTGTGTTACATTTTCATAATGTAATGCAGAATATATTATTCAATGAGTTATTTACAAGAGAGAGTGAATGCTTTATATAAAAAGGTTACAAAGACTAAAAAAATAGAATGGGAGTTTCACAAAGGAAATGACACCCAATAGAGCAGAAAAGCTATAGCTAATAAAGCATAGGAGATAAAAACTAAACTAAAGACGAAAAAAGAAACTATCTAATAGGAAAGCCAGATTGACCATTAAAGAAATTATTTAATTTATTTTAATACCCCCCCTAAATCTGATAACTGATCCACGAGCATCTCAAAATATCAGGCAGAAGAGTTGGCCTAAAAGGCATAGAAAGCAAACTCCTTCTGCTCAGAGTGCTCGGCGACATTGGTTGATGGTGCTGATTCTTCAAGCTTGGACTGTGCAGCAGCCAAGCATTTCCGGCAATCCTTTTTCATATGGCCAAACTTAAAGCAGTAATTACATTGGATGTTGTACTTCTTGGAAGGGTCCTGTGACTGACCCTGACTGAATTGTTGAGAGGGCTGATTGGTGCCCTTATTCTGCTGAAAGGACTTGGCAGTAAATGCCTGCTTTGAGGAGGAACTACCATTGCTACCGAACTGTTGTCTCCATCGATCCTGCTGCAGAAGTTTGGCGCACAGATCTGAAAACTTCAGGGTAACATTAGTCGAAGTAATGTTAAGTGTCTCGATAAAGTGCTCATAAGAGTGTGGTAGACTTTTCAGAGTGATAACTACCATATCTTCCTCGTCCATGTCCCGACCAATCGCCTCCAACTGATCATGGATGTCCTTGATTTTGGTGAGATGCTCTTGCATAGACATCTGTTCATCCATCATGATTGAGAAAAGCATGTTCTTTAAAACGAACGCATGGCTCTTGTCGGACGTTTCATGAAGATCCTTCAACAAATCCCAGATTTATTTCGTTGATTTCCCAGACGGAACCTGAGGCAGTTGATCATCAGTGACTGATAACTTGATAAGCATCACCGCTTCACGATTTTGCTCATCGAATTTATCCTGATCTTTACCTGCCATTTGAGGACGTGTAGATTTGCCCAGAACTAGCTGGTCAAGACGCCGATACTCGAAGATTGTCATCATTCGCTGCTTCCAGGTGTTGTAATTCTTGTCGTTAAACTTCTGACTGCTCTCCAACATGATGTTGGTCAAAGATGCCATATTTCACGTTTTTCGAGGCACAAAAAATGGATTTTAATCTGATGGCACAGATACTGAAGCAGATAGATAGCACAGACGGGGAACAGAACCCTTGCACGAGTTATGAAGCACAGATTCTGAAAACACGGAATAAATCTGAAACACAGATATTGAGGCACAGATCTCGAGACAAATCCGAACACAAATTTCAAAATACAGATCTTGAGAGTACGAAAAGCATGAGCTCAGAGAATCCGAACATGGACTTTGAGAAAAAACAAAAAAAATTTCATGTCTGCTGGGCGCAAATATGACCAAGGGCACAAATCCCAAGGTTGACTGTGCTATTAACAGGTTGAATGCTGAGCGCTAGAATAAAACGCGCCTGAACACCCACAGAACAAAAGGACCCGTGAGAAGTCACCGTCGAACCATATTCCAACTTGAAGTCGTCAGACAAGGAGTAACCAAAGGCTGCTGCTGCGGTTGAAACCATTGACTACAGAATCTTTCAAAGCAGAGAATAAACGCTGCTAAAGGGCAGACCAGATAAACTCGCGTACATAAATCACAACCATCTACTGATTGCCACGAAGCTAGGTTTCCAAATGGCGTCTTCAAAGAACGACTCCACAGCAACTTCTTACAAACCGTGCAAGACGAAAACAAGATGCCTTTAGAATCGTGACCAAAAAAGGAAGAAGCCAGCGTAACAAATATAAATCGTGATCCGGGTAAAAAAGGTCGAAATTCCAAAATCCGCCAAAGATAAGCACACCACTAGAATCCCGACCAAACAAAAACCACGAACTCCTTTCATGAAAAAAGGAGACTAAAACAGCACATGAAGCGCGACCCGACTGCGAGGAAAGAATGACCTCAGAAAAATGTATTCAAAATCCGCGATAGGGTTTATGGAAGACAAAAATGCTAGAGACAAATCGTCAAACAAAGAAGGTTCTTGAATCACGAGCTTCAACAGGAGTAAAACGTGACAAAACGACGGTCTAGGTACAAAACACAACCTTAGACCTCAGACCCGCGATTTTCAGAGAGCCGCAGCTGAAACTCACGACCTAAAAACAGGAATCCACAGAAAACGACACCCAGAAAGAGAACATCGCGACCGGGAAGGTTTTTAAAACACTAGCAACCATCAGGCAATAGCGTCCGTACGATGTACGAAGGAGCTCGAACCCGGAGCTCTAATACCATGTTACATTTTCAGAATGTAATGCAGAATATATTATCCAATGAGTTATTTACAAGAGAGAGTGAATGCTCTATATAAAGAGGTTACAAGGACTAAAAAAATAGAATGGGAGTTTCACAAAGGAAATGACACCCAATAAAGCAGAAAAGCTACAGCTAATAAAGCATAGGAGATAAAAACTAAACTAAAGACGGAAAAAGAAACTATCTAATAGGAAAGCTAGATTGACCATTAAAGAAACTATTTAAATTATTTTAATAGTGTGGACGAAAATTCATTCAGCCATCCTTGGCGGATTCATTCAGAGTTCGCATATGTATAGATTGAGACAGAGTTTGAAGATTTTGCTGGGTACGGAGTGGTATATCATTTGCAGGAATTTGGGTATTTGCCTTGCCGGGGGTTTTATTGATAAATTTGTGTGATTTGCTTTCCAAACACAAATTTATAGCTTTATGTGTGGATTACATTGAAAATCTGTAAGTGTTGTGTGTGTAGTGGTGTAAATCAAATTCCAAAAATATATTTTTGGTGTGCAGTGTGCGCTGGTGGAAATATACAATAAATCTGAATACACTATTTGTAAAGGTTCTAAGACCCTAAACCACATGTAGGAGGCCATTTAAGGAAACAGTTCCTATTTTTCCCAAGCTAGTGCCTACGTAAGCCTTCAATTGCTCTGTGGGATATTCATTACAAGGCTGTGTACAAGGTAAGAGTCCACGTGAGCTTCTTCAAAAGGGAGCGCTAGCAATTTTTATGTTATGCATTGCTTGTCATAAGCTGCGTGGGAATTCCTACAACCCACGTGAGGGATTTGGAAGGAGGCGCTGCCTCATATGGTGGATTTAATACAGTTTAAAATCATTTCAGCTTGGACTGATTATTATATGGCATTTGGGGGTGTTCTTCTATGATATTGGACTGGTTAATGGAGTTATAAGGAGGTTGCTGATATTCTATTGATTGTTTGTGTGTATATTTTAGCTACAGCAGCAGGTTATGAATTCTTCTCAGTTATAACAGCACCCAGTTTATTGTAATTTGACATCTTGAAAGGTTAGACATCAAGCATTTCCTTGTGTGATTCTGATTTTGTTTGTACCAGCAAGATATCTTGACATTTTACTCAGATCTCTTATATTTCATTAAGCTGTAAACTATTTGACAAAATGCCTTTGCTGCAACTTTGAATCTTGTGATGCAATTTTAATTGTTTATGCACGAAATCGCATGTTGAGTTGTTCTTCATCAAAACTTTCTGAAAATATGGTTGAATACAAAGTGTTTAACGAAATGCCAATGTGGTAGTAATCAGAAATTTGAGAGTTTTTGGTCAAAGTTTGGGTAAGGAACATTACAGCATCCTTGAACCCCTTAATATGCATGATCATTCTTCGAGCATTCATCTTTCATTCTTTTTTGCAATGACATGTTGATTTCTCCAAGTGCTTGAACTTATGATCTTGCAGGGGTTACCAAAAAAGAACCAACAAGACGATGCGTAGAAGATGATTTGGAACATATCAAGGATTGATAAATGAAGATTTCTAGTTGATAAACTTGATAGAATGGGAAAGTTCCATATGGATACAGCATCCCTTAGTGTGATTCTAGGAGTAGATCAATATACCGGGAACCAAAACATGGAGTTCCATTCTTTCTATGTTATCAAATCAATATCTAGTAGACAAAGTTAATGGGGTACTTTTGATGAGTCAAAATAAATGCTATATTGTCTGTCTAAACCCCTATTACTTAATGGCAATTTTGATGAGTCGAAATAAATGCTACATTGTCTATCTAAATCTACATTATGTTCGTGGCAATTTTGAAACACATATAAAATCATTATATTCATCAGTTTTTGTTGTAATGTAGTAAAAGATCTTACAAGAAACCAATTTTTCAAAGAACTTATACAAACCACATCATGATTTCAATGATACAATTTGTCTGCATGGCAAAAAAATAATTGAAGTTTAAAAAACTAAACCAGATAACCAATTTCATTAAAAGCAACCCCATAGTTTATATTGCACTTGTTTGCAACTTCTCTTTGCCATTCATATAAATGCATGCCAATAAAAATTATTTTAGCTGGTGACGAATATGAAATCAATTGCAATCTGCATACATGCTGCACAAGAGAGTCCAATAACGAATTCTATCATACAGACAATGCTGAAATAAAATCAAAACATTCTCAATTCTCAACAGACAACTGAGGATAGGAAATTTGACAAATAGAGGCTACTCAAAACCATTGCAATAAACCAACTATATAATCATAATCTGACACTGTACTATGATGCACACAGAAACAGTAGGTGAAAGATTATTATTAAGCATTAAGGCTAAATATGATAATCAATTAGCATGTTTATGCCTCACATTAGTGGATATGCTTAGTTATCATACCTTTGTTACCGCTCGAAGCACAAAGAGGAATGTGAAATACAAATTTCTCATGCGCTCAGGATATTTCAGAACCCGATTATCTAGCAAAGTTGGATTTGGTCCCCACTGAAAGAAACCAATCAAGAAAACAAGAGATGCAATAAATTATAAAACTAAACATCACATTCTGCACCAAAATCTTTGTAGTGTCTCTAATCTATAGGACAAAACCGTGTCATGCAAAACTTAGCCTCATAGAGGTAAGAATATAAAGCAACACACAGTGGAACCAGAAGCTCTACTATTATATCATGGACTGTGGAAATATCATGTCTACAATATAAAGCCTTTCATATACATGGGCAGCATTACAGATAACCCATTAAAGAATGTCTAGGAACAATTTAAACTTGAGATAACCCACCAGATCCTTTTCTTTATCAAGTAGATAATTTGATGCAATATGAACTGAAATAGATGAATGCAGCCCTGAAATAAGCTTGTAGAAAACTCGCCTCTCCGGAGAGGAATCTCCCAGTACATCTACAAACATTTGTCATAAAGCAACAATACATGATATGTCAAGAAAAGCAATCAAAAGGAGAAATATATTGACAAATGACAGAATACCTACCAATATAATATTCAAATGGCCATAGCAACATATCAATGATAATGGATTAACAAATTCTGTACGAGAACCATGTTGGTGGAGAATATTACAGTTACCCAATATTCCATACATTTTTCTCTCTAATATGCTTCTTTAGAAAAGCACCTGGCTCTCAGGTATGCATTGTCTTAAAACATAACTTTATAGCTAAACCTTCCTCGAAGGAAAAAATTGTCAAGGAAACCCAGGTCAAACTTTTCCATTGTTTATAATACAGATGTTTACAAGCATGATTACCTATTCTATCCTGCTTCAACATCAAGGATGAATAGTTTACATGTAGACGTCACAATACTACTATATTCATGCCCTCAGTGAAGACCGACTTCTGAACATTGAAAAATGAAAAGAAGCTTAAAAAGGTAGAAAATGTTCCATGCATATGTATATGAATTTGGATTTTGTTACTGATTCTTCAAGCAAATTTTGCATTTGGATGAGACGTCAGAAACATTTTCAGACTAAAGCTATACCTACTCTAGTGTACTTAGTGAAAGGAAAAAGACAAATCTTTAGAGGTGCTAAGTTTAGGCAACTATTTTATTAAGACTTAGTTATGGTTATGGAGAGTCTCAAGTCTCAACACAATTAAGACTGTTAAATGTAAAAGAAGACAGTCATATAGCCTTTTCTTAAAGAGAAAAGACAATTCCAGCTGCCACGAGGAATGAAAAGAAATGGATTATCTAAAAGGACTGCATTATGACATGTCTTACTTCCACAATAGAGCTAATATATAAATTACAATAAAAGACCATTTAAATAGAAGCAATGAATGCCAAAGGCTCCTTGATGCCTAAATGTACAAGGTTTACTAGGGATAAGGACCCTATGACACATTGTTTGAAGTAGGAACAGATTTGGAAATCCAATGATGTAATGGATGACAGAATAAAAAGGTAGAACTAGTTCCAAGATCATTTGCAAAGATATGCAATTGATAATGATCAATTGGAAGCTGAAAAGAAAAAAATCATTGGAGAATTAAAGAAAAATTCTATAAGGAATTTAAAAGTTGACATATAGATACCCAAACCTACAATGAGTTGGCAAGTTTGAAACAAGAAAAAGGGTACCACAATGAATCACTAACAGTCAACCCTGCTACACAGCCAAATATTATGCATAATGGTGATCTCTATGTGAAATCACTCCAAGGAATTGTGGGTTTTCGTCCTCCAATTCCAGATCTAGAGGGTTTTCATCCTCAGGTAATTGAACCGAAGTCCAATGCTCCAACAAGGAGTATAAATCAGAAAATAGAATGGTTGATCAATATGCCTCCTTCTCCTTGCTTGGCCTCTCTTAAATAGAGTTTCACTCCAAAAGACATAACTCTTCAAATTTCCTTCATGAGCCTTGATTAATATTTGAGAGGAATTATTTAAATTTTAAAATAAACTTTAATTATAAGAGACCCTCTTATTTTATATTTGAACTTTACTTGAGGCCTTCTTTATTATAATTATATTTTATAATATCACTTAAACAACCCCTTTTGTGACATTATGAACCTCTTTAGTTATTATTATAATCCCATTTTCCTAGTGCAAAATTCCTAAGGCACATGGGAAATGAATGATGGGTGTTTGGGTTTTGGCTTCATTTCGAAAAAAGGACATTACAACGTCCAAGTTTTTAAACTGTCATTTTGTGCTTGCCCTATAGTACTTACGGTGTAAGTGCAATCGGAGCACGTTTGAGGCCATTTAGTCAAAGAAGCGCAACAGGTTGACTTAAAAAAGCACTTGAATGACCATGTTGTTTTACAACATAACCTACATCTTCACGTCCAAAAGGTGGAGGGAAAGGAGACACAAAATGTGATTGACTTGGAGAAACTGATCCATGTTCAGATAGGATTGCCAAGGATGTGGAGCCCATGTTTCCACAGACGAGATAACTGATTTTAAGACAGAAGCAGCAAAATGGGCAGCATATGTAGAGGCATAGACACAAGTGGAAGCATCACAATATGCTTGAGGATGATATTGTTCCTCAACAAGAATCATTACCATCCAGTTCAAGGGCACCAGCACAGCCACTAAGAAGCTCTAGTCAAAGAGCAAATTTGTAAAATATTAATACAAATTTGAATTTCTAATTTATTATCATATGACACTATGATGTGCATTGTACCTCTTTTTTGGTCTATAAATGAAGGAAAAACTACTTATGAATTCTCTAGATTCAATTTTTTGCCTGTTTTTTTACTTTATTTTACAAATTTACATTCTTTTTTGTATATGCATAGTTTTTGCCAAACTCCCAAATCCAAATTAAATTAAGGCTTGTTGAGTTTTTGTTGACTGATTTTCTTTCAAGTCCCTAATTTATTATCATATGACACTATGATGTGCATTGTACCTCTTTTTTGGTCTATAAATGAAGGAAAAACTACTAATGAATTCTCTAGATTCACTTTTTTGCATGTTTTTTAAGTTTATTTTACAAATTTACATTTTTTTATATGCAGAGTTTTTGCCAAACTTGTAATGTCCCCAATTTCAAGAGCATCAGAGTTTGGAAGATTAGCCTATTATCTGACTCTCGTAGGCTAATGGAGTTGTTTAGAGGGTCCCGTTTGGCAGTTATAAGGGTGTTTCCTTCTCCGGAACTCAGTTTGGTTCAGGATTGGCCTTCGTTTGACTCAATTCCTCACACTTTCTATTTATAGTAAGTCACCATTTCAGGGGAGTCAGTATTGCTATTAATAGTTAGGCACCTGGTCATATTATGGATTTGTCATCAAGGATGGTTCTAGACTCATTTTGCATACACTTACTATTTATAGTAAGCTACCTGGTGATTTGGACTCAGTGTTTCTATATATAGCAGGGCACCTAGACAGGTGGTAACTTCAGTGTTGATCCCAATTCTCAGTTGGCTTGGAAAAATAAGGTTTATTGTGCAAGTTATAATATTTAATTATTATAAAGGTGACTTTATTAATAATTAAATCATTAAAGGCATATTATAAAGTTATTAAAGTCACTTTATATTCAATGAGGCCATGACCCTAAACTTAAGTGATTTAAAGTGTAATTAATTATTACCTTGGAATGGGTGCCCAAATATTAAAATATTTTATAAAGTCAATGTGCAATGTAAGATGCTACCCCAAATTTTTTTTCAAAATGATGACATCACAAGGATATGACAATGTTAGCTTAAATGCATAATCAAACTAAATGCCTCTCACTTTCTAATCACCCAGATCCCGGAATGGGCAAGGTGAGAGCATACGGTGATTTGGCTTACAAAGAGCAACTATGCAACAAGGAATTATAGTTCATCCGCTGTAGCGGGCATCCACAAGTTGTGGGAATTCACCACTTTTCAATGGGTAATGAACAATAATGCCATCCACTTGTTCAGTGGGAATACTCCACTTATTCAGTGGGTAGGAACAAGAAAGCAAGGGTTCATTACTCCACACTGGCGGTAAACCATCTAGGGGCCATTATGTGATTGCATAAAGGAGATGATGAGTTAAGCATTTAATGCCAACATGCTTCAATGATAAATCCTTGCAAGGTTAGAGCACTTCTTCTAATATAAACATGCACTCAGCTGTAGCAAATGGAGCATAGAATGATTCTATCAATGAAGAGATTTCACAATATAGTAAACATCATAAGTCACCATTAAGATGCATTGATTATAGCCATCAAGGAAGATTGCAATTGATTGCTGGTTGCTGGTCTGGTAACCCACTGTGACAGCCATTGCACATGCTCAAAACACCCTCTCATAAGCTCGGTTCACCTACCAACTCATATTTACACCATCTTCCATCCTTGGCGACACCATGGGAATAGATGACGATGCACAGTCATGCCACTGCATGCTGCCTGTGATCAGAAATAACTCTGTTGTCGCTTGTACGGCAGTCCATATGGATATTTATGCATGCTTCTTTCACTTGGAGCCTCCCACTAGACTGTCCTCCCAAATATTCTATATTCAGCAGAGTCAAAGATGCCTAACAAGGATCCAAATCCACTCAGAACTGCTACAGCGAACAAGGCACAGAGAACCCTCGTCCATACAAGTCTGGTACGGACTGCTGAAAGGTACAGCTGGGCTGGGAACATCTATATCAGTAGAAATCACTCTAAAAACTGCTCAGAACTGAGCATTGCCATTGCACAATGAGATTCAAACACCATACCAACACTAAAATTGACTTCCAAACTTTGCACTTTCATATCTCTCTGCTGAATGTACGACCAGCGATGAAGATTCAAGAAACTTCAATGGACACTATAAACAATTCACTCCCAAAATGCCATTATAAACCCACACATCAATCCGAAATATTACTCAAGCCAAACATTACAAAACTTATAAATCCATGAAAGCACAATGGCAAACTCTAAATAAGCTTGCTCTAATCACCGTCTTCAGCACAATGGTGATTCCTGTATGAAACCACACCAACTTCAGCTAGGGTGGATCTCTCACCACTGAAACCTATCTTCTCCAAGAGGGTTTTCGTCCTCAAGAAGAATTTCTACAAGAGGGTTTCCGTCCTCGAGAAATGGAAGAACTCACAGGTTCATTCCAGCAACATAACAATACAAATCATAAGCATGCTCAAACAATGAGCCCATCTCCTCCTTTTATAACTTTTTGAGGGAAATAAAATATTATTTCCTTTATCCCTTCATATTTATCCTCAACAAAATAAAAATAACTCATTATGTGTGCACAACTTAAAGTCACCTTTTTTAATTAAAAGCTCCTTTTAGCTCCAAAGACCCATTTTATCAAAATAAATGAAATATTTGATTCGCAAGGTCCCAAAATGATGCATCCAAGATTTAAAGCTTTCCATCCCCTTTCCAACGAGCTATAACACTTTAAGTGTTAAATGCACATTTCCCAACCTTTTTAACTTAAATGCAATAATTAATTGTTTAGCTCATTAAATCAACTGATTTTACGGAAAACCCCAAATATCACCAAACTGCAAAATTAAGCATACCAACATACTCCATGATGTTTGGGAAGATGAATGATGCCTTCCCATTGACTTTCTAAAAATAGACGACTCCTCCAAGAATCTTGGAGAGCAAACCGAAAGCCCGACCCAAAATCTGAAAACATCACTGTCACCTTGGACATCCACTGAGCTCAATGCCAAAGAGAATTAATCCATTTTCCAGAAGGAAACCCACTTTTATAATTAATATTACATTAAGTTGCAATAATTAAATATAACCTTAGGCAACCTTAGTGAAATATTAATTAATTATCAGAATAATAGTCCCAAGCCAAAATAAGCACTAGAAATGCACTGATAGATAACTTCAACCAATTCTTGATGAAATGAAGACTTGAGACACACACAACTGCTCTGCAGATAGAATCACGACCACTCCAAGAACTTTGGAGTTCTTTCAACATGCCGGATAGCCTTCACAAGACTACGAACAAGCATAATGCACACAATAATTAATGCGCCAAAAAATGGGACATTACATGCAAACATGAAATATCATTTTAAATGATTAAAAAAAGCACATCTTGGGATCGACTTGTGTTTGGAGAAGTATATACATACTCAAAAGGCAAATGAAAATTTATTCATGAGCATTTTTAACTTTTGACACTTGGAGATTTTGGAGAGAGACCAAGGGTTTCTGCAATTCCAGCTTTATACCAGCATTGGAGAACAAGATATCTTCTTTGTTTAGCTTCCTGAGGGTGTGCAATACCATCTTAAGGTTGTTGTTAAGGATTGGCTTCAATATGGAGTCAATATTGAGCATATTGTGAAGTTTTTTCAAAAAGGTTTGAGGAAGTTTTTGATTACGGGTCTAAAACAGAGATTTGGAAGTGTTTTAATTGGGGTCTGGCCCCTTGCTGGCCATACAGCATTGGAGGGTTTCTTTGTGTTTGAAGTGTTCTTTTTTGGTGAGTTTCTTCACCCAGCAGGGGTGTATAGGTGCTGCAGGGTTTTATATCAGGTTTTCAGCAGATATCAAAGCATTCTTTGAAAGTTATTTACTGTCTATACTCACAGCAGGCTGTACCAGTGATTAGAGGAAGGTGTTGGCTGCATACAGTTGATAAACTGAGTTTTTGGGACTGTTCTTTCTCTATAACAGCGGTGTATCTCCTTGTTGTAGCTGCTCATTATGTGTTGTTAACAGTTTTCTGAGTTTGCAAGGATTCTTGGGAGATTTACTCTATCAAACTGTTGTATCATCTCATTTCCCAGCACTATATTTGTACCAGCCAAATGGGTATGTTAGAAAACTGTTTATCTTGAATATCTTTGATGTGGGTATTGCAAATTTGTACTTTATAATGCATTCCAAATGAAATAGAGCAACTGGGTATTTTCTATTTTGTGTATTTGCAAAAAAAATATATGCATGCATGTGTGCTTGTCAAAAAAAAACACGAAAAAAGCAATCAAAAAAGCAGAACAAAACAGTTAGCAAATATCTTAGGAAGGGGTGGGATATTACAAAACTCCCAAGTCCGAGTTTAAATTAAGGCTTGTTGAGTTTTTGTTGACTGATTTTCTTTCAAGTCCCAAGTCCAAGTCAAAATTTAGTCTTGCTGAGTTTTTGCCAAGTCCGAGTTTTTGAACCATGATGTGAATTATGAAAAAGATCTTACTACTAAAATCAATGCCAAAACTTTCAAAGAAGAAATGACAATGAAATTTGCCTATCAAATTAGAAGGATATTTATGACCACTTTGAATGATTTCATTGACGCTTTTAACATGAAGCTTTTTGACGAGGAGCAGAATGTTACATACCCCTTTTATAATATAATTTAATGGTTATGGAAGACATTTAGGGGTGTGTTTTATTGCATATAGCCCTTCTTATGTCTCTTGATGTATCCATTCATGGATAGATATATATTGCCTTTTATCAATATAAATAGATGTTATTTATATAATCCAAAGATATTAATGTAGTGGTCCTTTGGGACTGACACTAACTATCTCTGATTCTATAGTTCACATTGCTCTTAAAATGCCCTGCTGTGTATTTGACTGGATCCTGTGAATATCCCTTTCAATCAGACCAACCTCAAAAACTCATAACTTTGAACATGATCCAATTATGGTCAGTAGCATAGAAATCTTGAACAAAGAACCAGACTGATGAGTTCAAAAAAGAGGCTTTGATATGAACTGATGTGTGTGTGTCTATGTTGAAACAGATTAACACCATTTTGCATTTTTGCGGCCTGCAACACAAACGACCGTTCGAGACAGGAAATCCTTTTCATCTTATAAAATGCAATGGCAGACTTTGGTACAAGTTTTATTCCTTCTAATTTATTGATGATAATATTTTAGAATGTAGTTCAACTTGGCCCTGCCTACCTAGGGTTTGAAAGTTCTTCCAAACGCACATTGGATAAGACACTTACCTTCCACAACTACATAAAAGAAATGCGTTTCTTTTTATAAATATATTAGAAAAATCAATGTGGCCTATAATAATCACTAGCTTGTCAAAAGTTGGCAAGATTAAGAATGTGGTACCATTGATAAGGTAGACAAGACTAGGAATATGATACCGGGAAATTTTCCATATGGATAATTTTCTCATTTCATCTTTGGTTGGTCGATTAGAATACTTTAAGGCATTGTGAATGTGAATGTACACATTAATGTATCAGTTTAATGATATTGAAATACTTATAACAGTGTAGGTAAGTGGAAGTAGTTGCTGAAAATTTGGGTGGCAAAGTTTTAATCTTATTTAACACGATGAAATTCAGATGAGAGGTGATTTATTTGTTCTCTATAGGTATGCTACTCAGTTATCAGACATAATCAAATAATGTTAGGTTTAGAATAGTTAATCTAAGACATAATATTGATGCCTACCATGATAATTTTGGTGGAGCTATTAGGTAGAATGATTAAATATTAGAAAAATGTAAAATATAAGAATGTGTATAGAAAACTGTTTCTAATTCATTTCTTATGCACAACCTCATCCAACCCCATTTTCCATTATGTTGCCATTTCTGTTGCGTTTCCCATTCCTTGTTTCTGGTAACATGGGTGTGTGCAGGGAGGTGTATTCTGAACAGACTTTGGAGGTGGGTAGCAGGAACACGAGAATTGCCCAAGGAGAATGACAAATCTACTGTGGATCTTGTATTTTAAAATGTACTGCAGTGTATATGTGTGGATCCTGTGTATATCCATTTCTATCAGACCAACCTTAAAAACTCATAATTTTGAACAAGATCCAGTTATGAAGAGCAGCATAGAAAGGTTGAATAAAAAACCAGACTGATGAGCTCAAAAAACAAGGCCTGGATACCAACTGATGTGTGCAGGACGATGGATTCTGAACAGATTTCAGGGATGTATAGCAGGAACACAAGACTCAGCCAAGGAGAATGACAAAGCTGGATAAACACAAGAAAATAAATGATGTCATACATTAGAAGGATCTAGTCTCTTTCTAGAGGTTTGTCCTCTCTCACCGCCACCTATAGGTGGGTGAAACTGCTGGTGCCACTTAAGAGTGGTAGTTATAAATTGACTAACCACTAGGTGTTACATAAGATGTTACGTACAAAACATATTTGGCAGCCCATCATGACCATAATAAAGTAGAGACCAAAATGTAATATAAGCTGTTAATCATCTAAGTAATTACCTTCAAGACAATGTTCTTTGTATATTGAGTCCCATATTCTTCGAGCTGAAGGACCAGTGTATCCAGTGTAACGTTCAGGATTTAACTGAAGATTTACATAAGTCATTTCAGCTGCAAAAGCACAAGAAAACACAATTTAACTACACTTAAAGCATTCAAACATTTCATAACAAGATATGCTAGGTAGCATAATCCTTCCTACTTCGCTGATGATGAGCTATCAGTTGCCAGGTGCATTACAACATGTCTTTTTAGAATCTTTATTTATTATAACAAAAAGAGCAACTTTGCCAGATGTATTAGATGCATGTTACCAGATGCAGAGAACTTTCTGTAAAAGTTGCCAACCACTATTTGCAATTTATAGCAACCAGCATCAATAGAGAAATGTACTCACTGTAAAATGATACGTCAAAGGCAATTATTCTTACCATTGTCTGTCTCATCATCATAAGTCCAGGGGTTGTCTGTTTCTGTCCAACCCGTAAATGCTTTACTATCGACAGTCCGATCAACAGTAGCCTGTGGCTTGCCTTCTTGACACATTAAATCATCACTAGAGAGATGACCACTTGGTCTTTTAAATGTTTCAGGAAACTCATGGTCTGGACACTCACATACACTGCAATCTCGAAGGTGGCACATCCCATCATCAGGCCAGAAAGGGCAATCACACCAAAGCCTTACCTAAATGCAGCAGGCAATCCAAACAAGTTAATGAAAGAAAATGTTGAAAAAAAAAGAAATAGATGTATATATAAAAATCTATCCAAGACAAAAACTCCAAGAAAGCAATCTAGTTCATATCGTCCAATGATTCTGTCTCCAATAAATTTAATCAATATTCAGGAGGCAGATAATTATTCTTCTTCTCTTCCCACATGGGCTATAGGCATATAAAATATTCCACTTTGTTTTCAGTACAACTGTTTTAAGTGTTAACCAATGTCTTCCTTAGAAAATGATAAAATTGGGATGGCACCAAATTATGGTTGGAAGGTGACCTTAACAAAGAGAAGAATTCAGAGTAGATGTTATGCTAGATAGTCTAATGCATGAACTTGCTTGCAAATAAATTTTCTTCTCTTGCTTACCTAAAATAAAAAAATAAAAAAATCTTCTAAGAATCCACTTGGCTTCTTTTCAAGGCAACCTGTAGTAGAGTTAGCTGTTGATGTTTCTACAGAATTTTAGGCAGCGAATACATCCAAGTAACTAAGTCATTTATATGAATGCTTCATGCTCTAAGACAAATTAGGAATGTAAGGCTTGTAATCAGAAGTTGCTAAAATTTTAATTGCACTATTGCTTGTGAATGAAAAAATTAAGACCTGCATATTACCTAGAAGGATAGTTTCTAAGAGGCAACTCACTCATATATTCTATTTTGAATAGACTGAGGTTGGTAACAATGAAAATCTTTTTGGTCTCTTACTTTGTAGAATGCATGCCTCCATATTTATCTTTGTGACATGCAATCTGGGGAGGAATATGTCCAAGAGCAATAGTTTAATTTTTTTTGCTCCACACTTAAAGTTGGCATGAATTACTTCTAAAAAATAAAACAAGTTTATTTCCTTGTGTTCTTAGGCCTACTAAGACTGCCTATTTCTCAGATGTGAAGGCAATGGTTGGTTGGTTGTTTAAAGTAATTTTTCATTTAGATTGATGGAAAAACATTTTCTTTCTACACACAAACATGATCAACTCTGCATTAAGCGTGGCAGACAAATGCAGAACATTACAGACAAGCTCCAATTTGCATATCAACTTTGTATTACTATTGGAGTTGTCACACTGCCAAGTACTGCCATAGTTTTTGCCCTGTGTACAAGTGACAAGGCAAGGTTAGCTCAACCTTGATGGATTAGCAAGACAACTCAATGAGTGTTTGGATCTTGTTACTACATACTGGCAAAAACAACATAACTACAGATGATCTCCATAAGCGTGTCCAGCATGATTGACCAGCTCAATGATGCTTGACAACCCAGGCCAATGGCATTGCCAAAATCATTGATATTGTCTGTGCCCAAAGCAAAAAGGTCAGTTTTACTCTCCATCTAATTGCTTTAGTGATCCAAAAGCCTACAAACCTAGCCATACTAGGATGTAATGCCCCGCCTTATTTTCATTCGCCGTCAAAGTCAAAATTTAATAAACATTAAACTAAAAGAAATCCCATGAGGTTGGCGCCGCCAAAATCAGATTTAAATAAACCTTAAACTAAACGAAATCGCATGAAGGTGGCGCCTATATTAGAGCAATCAGTGGAGAGAATACTTAAGAGAAAGTGACGCTAGCAATTGAGAATCAAGATTTATTAAATATAAATTATAATTATAATTTAAATAAAGGGGCAGCGGGTATGAGGAGTTGGACTCTTTCGAAGGACATCAGCCATATGAAAGGTTGTGACTCTTTCCAAGGAGAAGATATAAAAAGAGCAATGAATGAAAGAAAACGACAATCAGGAAGAAGAGAATTTAATACAGCAGCAAAGAGGAATTAATCCATTCAAGCATAAATTCATTCAAGTCTCATTCCATTAACTTGTCAATCCATCAAGAAATATCAATCAGCAAAAGCAATCAGCAATAATCTTGCAACTTCATCAAGTAATCAGTCTTGAATTTGAGGAAATGTCTTGTAAATAGGAAAGACGAAATCCCTTCCAAGTTCACAAGAGGATAAGGACGAAAACCCAAACCTTGGTCAAGGAGGACAAAAACCCTCCAAGGTGGACTAAGAGTTGCAAGGACGAAAACACTTTCATACTCTTGGCAAGTTAAGGACGAAAACCCTTGATATTGCCACTGTTGAGTTAGGGACGAAAACCTCTAATTCAGCAGATTTGTAAGCATTTCCAAAGAATTCACGATATGATTGATTTTGAGAATTGTGCTATGATTTATTGATCTAAATATTATCATAATTTTTTGATCTTTGATAAAGCTATTATAATTTTGAGTAAATATTAATGATTTAAGGCATAAAATCAGGAATATCTCAAAAAGGGACATTACAATTGGTATCAAAGCATTGATCCTGCCAGCCTGAGGATCAAAAAGTATTATATGCAATTGAGCCAAAGAGCTTAACGAGCCTTGGAAAGAGAAAAGAGAAAACTAGAGGCAAGTAGCAACCCAATTAAAGGTAATAAAATGGGTGATCGTGAGGTAGGTCAAGAGAATGAATTGAAGGTTTTTATGCAGCAAATAGCAGAAAGACAAGATCAAACCAATCAATTACTCATCCAAATGATCCAAAACCTGAACAATTCCAACCGATCTACACAAAATAATGGGATGGAATGTAGTAACACTAATCAAAATAGAGCCAACATGAACATAAATAATAGTAGAATTGGATCAGCACTACATCCTACTCGACCTACAATTCTACCTAGAACAGAACCACCCCAAGAAGAAGAAGAAGGATTTGCAAGTGGTACATTGGCAACACTTTCAGGGGCACCCAAGTATCACCCTTTTAGAATTCGTAGTGTTTTACAAGGTAAAATAGTGAATATATTAGTTGATAGCGGTGCTACGCATAACATCATTGATGAAGATCTAGTAATGAGGATGAAATTAAAGGCTGAAAACTTAGAAGGTTTTAAGGTAGTTATGGCTGACGGATTCGCTACCCCTTGTACACAAAGAATTCAGCAACTCAACCTTACCTTGGGGAGACACCAAATACATGAAGATATCTGTGGTAAACATGGGCGATACGGATGTGGTTTTGGGCATTCAATGGTTACATTCTTTAGGTAGATACTATCAAGATTTTTAAAAGATGGAATTATGTTTCCAACATAATGGCAAGGAAGTAATTCTATAAGGTCTATTGAATGGATCTCCAAGGGTTGTGTCGTCCAAAAGGATGTAGAACACTTTTAGACATGGGCAAGTAGAATGGGCGGCACAATGTATGATCCTTGATAGATTTTAACCCAATACTTTGAAAAACCTACAAGCTCTCAAATTGACATGTTAGTAATCTCTCAATCATCTCTTGACATGGTATGTAACTGGTGTCTTCTCATTCATAATTACAAATCACAATCTCAAGTCTAAATATCCAATTTCGATAAGAGTAATCTCTACATATCACCAACTAGGACAACCCAAACCCATAGAAATTTATGAAATGTTAAGATATATCCGTGTATAACATCTAGAATATACACAAAACCAAAGTCACATGCCAATAAAAGAACATCCAATCCCAATACAGATCATCCTATTGTCAAATTAACAAGTGCAAAATCATTTCTCAAAGTTCCTGAACTAGTTGAGATTTTCTCAAAGTGGAAAAAGAACCATTTCAAACACTAGGTGATAATAACAATGACAACACCGACGGAAACAATAGAAATGATAGAAATGGTGGAAATCGCAATAATAGGCGTGCTCATCCATTAC
This sequence comes from Cunninghamia lanceolata, assembly GCA_027924645.1. Lineage (NCBI taxonomy): Eukaryota > Viridiplantae > Streptophyta > Pinopsida > Cupressales > Cupressaceae > Cunninghamia > Cunninghamia lanceolata. Next base: position 10,725,754 of record BSBN01000209.1, read on the forward strand.
CGTGGGGAAATAATATCGACGCTCTTGCTCTTGTGGGAAATCATCTTCCTACAAGATCAAGGAAGCATTTTCCAAAGTTTCATGGTCATGGAAATCAACACCTAATCTTACCTCCTCCAACTTGGAATTGAGAATTCTGGCTTTCAAAGTCTACACAAGACCAAGAAGGAGAGAGTGTCTCATAGATCTAGTTTCCAAACGCTTCATCCTTCTTTTGACAATGAAGGGTCTTCTTCTATGAGAGTCCCTGAACTAGTTGAGATTTTCTCAAAGTTGGGAAAAGAACCACTTCAAACAATGGGTGCTAATAACAATGACCAACATCAGCGAAAACAGCAGAAACAATAGAAATGGTAGAAATCACAATAATAGGCATGCTCATCCATTACCATGGGGAAATAATATTGGCACTCTTGCTCTTGTGGGAAATCACGATCTTCCTACAAGATCAAGGAAGCATTTTCCAAAGTTTCATGGTGATGGAAATCAGCACCCAGATAAGCATATATCAGCTTTCACAACGAAGATGTAACAGTGTGCTTGTTTGTGGAGACGTTCGTAGGAAATGCAACGAATTGGTTCCACAATCTTGAACCTAATTCAAATTGCATTACTTGTTGGGGGGCCATGAGCGAAAAGTTTCTTGCTAGATTTAAGCCATCCAAAGATTAGCCATATTTTGTTTGCCCAACTCTCAAATTTTAAGATGGAGGATAATGAGCCTATGAGAGAATTTGTTGCGAGATGTAATCTTCTTGTAACACGGATATCCATCACTTTGAATCCATCTCTAGAAATCCTTTTGAGTAGTTTCATAAATGCCTTGCCATCCGAATTTGCTTTCTTCCTTAAATCAAGACATGAGGTTGAATTAGAAGGTGCTCAACAACATGCTATTGAGTTAGAGGATAACATGGTCACTACTAGGAAAATGCAAAAAGATTCAACTAGGCCTCTTGTCAAGAGTTCGGCTGATCTGTTATTGTAGAAGGTGGTGAATGATGTTACAATTATGAAGAGGCAGATGCCACAACAAGGTCAGCCCAGGCCCCACACAACAATATCAACCTCCTCCAAGATGGGACAATTTCCAGCCATTCAACAATAATTATAGGCCACAATTGACAGCTCCACCTAATAGACCAGCTATTGAAGGTCCACCAGCCACAAATTATTGTACTTTTCACAAGAGCCATTGGAGCTAATTGTAATGTCCCCATTTTGAGCTAAGTTATATTTGCTAGTTGAGTTTGCTTCTATACATGGAGAACCGGAAAGTTGGTATATGTCTATGCATGGAGAACCGGAAAGTTGGATCAACTAGTGTGTTATTGAGCTATATGGGAAATGCAATATTAAAATTGTATTTCAATTATTTGATTTGAATTTTCAAATGATGGAATAAGAGGGAAAATGGAATCTTTAATTACAATTTCTCTAATCTATTTTTATGGAGTTTTAAGTGGAATAAGGAGTTACTCCAGGTGGGACCTATTTTATAATGTCATCTATTATAGCCAACATTGAAGGAGAGGATTCGCCCATGAAGAATAGGTCCAAGCAAATTCTAATGATTATCATATTTGATCGATTGGCATTTTAGATGAAATTTCAAGAGGATTGATTGGTATTATGAGGTGGCGTTTCCATTGGTTCTTGTGTCATGAGAAGAATCGATGCTAAAAAATAATAAAGGCAATTTAAATAATATTTGTGCATTCAAAGGAGAGCCAACGGTTGGAGCATTCGCCAAGTCAAAGATATTCAAAAACAATTATTTTAAATGCAAATTTATTTTATTAAATGCTTGCATTTGGATAGATTGGTTTATTTAATGCATTTCATGAAGTGGTTAGTGATCGGCTAAGGCAAGGGTTTTATTAAATGCAAATATCATCATTTAATGCATGCACATGAGGTAGTTGTGGATCGATGCAAGTATAGAGGAGCATTTTAAATGCAAGTTCATAAATTGAATGCCAAATATCTAGTCGGTTATGTCAAGGATCAAGATTTTAAATGCTTTGAAAGATATTAAATGATTGCATGCAAGTTGTTGGGAGACGCCAAGGCAAGTTGTGAGAATTGTAAATGTAATAGATGTATCTCATTTAAACATTTAAAGATTGTTTTAAATGAGTGTGTTTTAGATGTAACTCATTCAATATTGTTCAAGTTCATTGCTCATCATTGGTGGAATTCAAGCTACAATTCAAAATGCCAATGAAGAAGGATGTCCATGCTTGAGGAGTTAAATAGAGGACTTGAACATCAATTTGCACTATATAATGCTATGGTATGTTTTCCTTCATATTGTTTATAAATGAGAATTCCGATTTTTTATTTTATTGGCAAGGTGATGATCCCTTGTTTTTGTATGGTGATGATCCCATGCTAGTTGTGAAGTGATTTCATTCAGAATTCACCATTTGAGCTTAAATTTGCAGGTTTAGGAGAGCTATTGAAGTGGAATTTGATGCCATATTGAAGCCCTTGGTTTATGATTTGTACTTCCAAGGTAGTTATTGGGCATATGGCACACTTGGAGTGAGTTTTGACATATTGCAGGGTCTGATTTCTTATGACAGCGAATTAATTTCATGATTACAGGGCTCTTTGAAGTACATTGGACAAGTCTACAAGGCTGGAATAGTTTCAAGGGTTCAAAGGTGCAATCTAGAGACCCACCGCTAGGCTTGGAGAGGAGTTTTGGATGCATTTGAAGTGATTTGGCATTGGCCAGGCAAAAAAGCAACATACATCAGTCATATCAGCTGACTGTCATTTTATATCAGTCAATCTCATTTCATCTCAGTCCTATATATTTGAACTTCCAAGGCTGCAATTGATCATTCAAAGCTAGAGAAACATTGCCTAGTGTTTGTATTTGATATTGGATGTTGAAGAGGGCATTTTGTACCTCTTTTCATGATTATAATAAATCTGATATAATTCGGACAGTGACTGTAATTTGATAACAGCAGTGTGTATTTGAAGACTTTTCATTTCCAATCAATAATGAATGCAAAGGAGTTTGATGGTTCTCATATAAGTTGAATTGTCTTGATGTCACAATTGATTTGTGCAAGAAATCTTATCTAAAAGTTGGCAAAAATTTCAGTCATTCTAGAAAGGTATTTTACACTAATGCAACAAGTTATGGACTGCTGCAAGTGGAGTAGTTGGTCATGTTCTCCTCAGGGCAATATGCGGGTGTATGTGAAAGCCCATGAGGCAAAGTAAACACTTGTATGACTATGGATTAATGGCATGAGGAGCATTGCTCACTCTTCCTGGAGTTTTCTACCCATTTGAGGGTTTCTCCAAGGTTAACCTTGTGTTGCATTTTGTGTGTGATTACAAAGTTGTTTATTTCTGCATTGTCAAATTGTTCTCCAATTTAGTCATTGATTTGCATTTGTCATGGAGATTGACAACCATTATAGGTGATTTTGGTGCATGTTGAGGTAGTTTGAGAGCATCTCATTTAAATCTATATGGTTGATATGTTGGAGTGCAGCATAGCTGCCTCAGATTACAAATCATAAATAGCACAGATCCAACTATGCAACGTAATAGTAACACAAAGCTAATAATAACACAACACAAATAGAAACACTAGATTTACTCTAGGAAACTCTTTCAGGGAAAAACACAGCATGAAAAAGAACACCACTCTGATATATTATCTAAAGATCAAGATTACAATATACAAAGGAATTAACTTGTGCGAGAACAATTTCTTCACCCTATTAAATCCAGCAACGTGCACCTTTCAAAGAACCTGTCCTCCATGCAACCTGCACTCTCAAAGAACCACTTCTTAATGCATTATATGCGTTGCTCTCCTTATTGTGATCAATCCAAAAGCATATGGAAACTGATTATAACACCATGCAACCACACATCCATCGCCATGCCTTCTCAGAATCCTATCACAACCTAATTCTAGAGGAATTCCAACAATACTGTAGCAACACTTTCTGACCACCAAAATCACTCATAAACCACTAGCCTAAGCACTCAATATATAAGCAACAAAGAAACAGGAAACTTACTATGCTTTCCCAAAACTATGTACCCATGTGTCATTTCCCAAGGTGGACGCCCAAGTATAACTCTAACTTCCCAAAGAGTCATTTCAACTTCAAGGTAAACCCCATGTGACTCTTCACATCCCCCAAGGGTATCTCGAGATTCCAAGGGTGTTCATGTGGCCTCTCTTTGTCCTATTTAACAAAAGCGCTCAAGATGACCTTCCATGTTCTGTGCACTTGCCCCCTTTGCTTGTCCCTATGTGACCCCCATAGACATGTGAAATTACAAAATTTCCTAAGAGAAATAATCCTAACACCAAGTGTAGCTTCCCACCCTAGGTGGACCACAACTTACAACATTTGATGTTATTACACACAAGGTGTACAACCCACATTTATAACGACATTATAATGTCATTATGAAAGGTATACAGCACACCTTTCTCGATATTCTCCCACTTGTTTATACATTGCATAAGGGTCAAGTAAAAGCAAAAAACTTTTCATCTTCAACAACCCAATGATCCACTAAGGCATCACCTAAGCAATAGCCTATCTCCTTGTCATCTTCAAAACCCTAAAAATCAGCTAAGATATCACCTTAGCAGTAGATTGTTTCCTTGTCATCTTCAACACCCTAAAGATCCATTGAGATATTGCTTGAGCAATAGCTTGTCCTCTCCTCTAGCCCTCTGAGGTGTTGCTCAATGATAGCTCTCCATGACCTCACCCTTACCCTTCGAGGTGTCCTCAAGCAACAACTTGAGTTGACCTCACCCTTGCTCTCTAAGATGTTGCTCAAGTGATAGCTTTTGCTAACCTCATCCAACTCAATGCACTGGACCTCCTACTATCCACATCACATACCTAGTCTACATCCACATACCCCTATACATCCACTTTTTAGATCAATGGTCTACGGGCATTGCCTAGGCAACAACTAAGGAAACCACAAATGAAGGCATTTTGAGGTATCACCTAGGTGACAACTTCAAAGCTATGTCTCACCAGGTATCGCCTATGCAAAATCTTTCCAAGCTATCTTCTACCCAACATCTTATAGTGTCACCTGGGGGAAGGATTGTGGGAAGGTACCACCCTTCTTTTGGAAGCCATAACTTTTCCATATGGACTTGAAGCAAGGTGTCATTTTTTTGAAATTGCATAAGTTTTTGAGAGGAATACAAATATGCAATAACATACAAAGTTTGAGGTATCGCCTAGGCAATAGCTTCCCAAATATCTCTTGCACCTAATATACCCTCTCAGTGCTCACTAGCATCATTTCCAAGACACCAACTTCTCCATCTCCAACAACTTGGAGATCCTCAAATACCCTCTTAATACTCACCCGCATCATTTCCAAGACACCAACTTCACCATCCCCAACAACCTGGAGATCCTCAAGCTCAACCTAAAACATATATTTGAAACCAACAAATCCACAACCATGTCATTGACAAAACTCCCACTGCATGATCTGGAACTTCCCATTGCAATATGGTTCACTTCAACACCATTAGATCTAACATTCAATTTTAGACACTTGTTTTTGACCAACATATTTCTTCTTAGAAGGAAAAGCATGACCAACCACAGTGCTAGCATCCAACTTGTATAGAGTCTCATCTTAGACTCCCTGTGCCTATTGAAAAAACCGATGAACAATAGCACTGATAATATAAACATAAAGTGTACAAATCCAATTAACCCGATTACAGGTACATGTGATTAACCACTAATTTTGAAATAGAACATGGATAAGCATATAAAACAGCAATTAAAATCAACAAACTCATAACACTAGATCTATGTGGAGAAACCTTTTTTGGGAAAAACCCCACCATTAAACAGAGCACAACAACAATGTGTTACAATGATACATCCAACTTCTTTGACAACTCCACCATCACTGCTTTGACAACTTTTCGCTAAGAACCAAGACTTCTAGAGTTGCCATTCACCCATCAAATTGACAAAGATAATTAATGTGTCTCTAGAATGATGGATTTCACCTATGACATACAAAAATGACAGGGTAACCTTGGGGACGTGTCCACAACATTTTTTGCTATGTCCCGGTCCCAGAAACATTTTGGGGACATAGGGACACCTCGAGGACATCCCCAAGCCGTCCCAAAAAAAAAAAAGAATCGCCCCCTCGCATCTTGAAAATGCAAGGACGTTTAGGGGATGTTTGGGGGACAGTCGGTCGTCCCCACATAAAAGCAGCGATATTTTTTTAACCTAAAATTTAAAAATAATATATTTTATTGTTTTTTATGTGGGCCCCCACACCCCACTTCGCCCTAAATGGGGAAAATAACTCTTCCTCTTCCATTTTAACTTCATTTTACATGCCAAAAAACATTGCAACCAAGTTGGAAGATAAAAAAGTCATTTTGAGCAGGTTTGAAGGTGTAGCGGGAGAAATCAAATCTAGGGCAGCATTAGCAATGAGATAACAAAACAAGTAGAAGAGGTAAGTCATTTGTTCATTTATTTTTATTTTTTCTAAATTTTTTCGGAAGAAATGTCTGATTTTTTTTTTTCAATTTTTAGTTTGCACTTGCATTATATTTTCACAAAACATGAGCAACAGCAGTGAGGGTAGTGAACATGAAGTGGAAGAAATAAATGTTAGAATTTCAGCCTCAATTGGGGGTTCATCAGGGTGTGGGAGTGTTTGGGGTGAAGGAGAACAGCGACAAAACCCATTAAGTGTCCTTCCACCATCTTAAAACCTTATGCTAAGGACCCTTTTAATTCCAAAAAACCTCTTCTCCAATTTGTGACAGCCCTAGATGTCAAAAATAAAAATACAGGGGGGAGTAGAGTGGGGTTGTATCATATTTGCAAGATAGATTTTAGAGGGAGCTACAGCAAGGTATATTCTCATATCTTAGGCATTATAAGTCATGGAGTTAAGGTGTGTCCAAACATAAAGGAGGATGAGAAGGTAGAGGTTCATAGATTGCATATGGAGGCGGAAACGAGGTCTAAGAGTGTGCCAGTTTCAGCATAGTATACACAATCAACTATGCTTATGCCATCCATGTTTTGTAGTGGTAGTAGTGATGTTGCCACAACAGGAAAGAGAAAGACTAGTGCTAGTGAGAGGTCGGGGATAGCTGCAAGTATCTTCAATATGCAAGCATGAGATGTGACAAAGTCTTCCATTGTCAAAAAAAATTATGCCCACACCATCCCATTTCATATGGCACGTTCTCCTTCAAACAAATAATCAAAGATGTAGCTTCTATTGGTCCCTCATTTTCCCCCTAGAGAACATAAACTACACACTACGCTCCTTGGCAAAGAATGTTCTACGGTGAATTTGATGATGGAGGGCATGGAGCAAATTTGGATTAAGATGGATTGTTCTATTGGCATGGATGGGTGGACAGATATTAGACATCGACCACTCATCAACATCATAGTCACAGGCACAGTTGGCTCTTCCTCTCTTAGAGTTGTGGATTGATCAAGGAAGCACAAGGATGCGGACTTCCAATTTAACATTTTGAGAGAGGCCATAGAGGAGGTTGGGGCCTCAAATGTTGTACAAGTGGTCACTGATTCAACACGTGTATGCAAATTGGTTGGCATGATGGTGGAGGGTGCTTACAAGCACATCTTTTGGACTCCATGTTGTGTTCATGCATTGAACAATGCATTGAAAGACATAGAGAAAATAAAATTGGGTGAAGGAAATGATGGCAGAAGCTAGAGATATTCAAATGTTCATTTGCAACCACCACACCTCACTTGCTCTCTTGGGGACTTTTTTTAAGAAGAAATTCCTCAAACCTGTGGAAACAAGATATGCCAATTATTTTATTTTGTTAGAGAGGATGCTTGAGGTGCATGAGCCTCTACAGTTGATGATGGTGAATTCAAAGTGGAGTAGATGGCCTAATTCAAGCACTAATGAAGGAAAAGCTATCAAACAAAAGATCCTTGATGATGATTGGTGGTCCATTGTGAGGTAAGAAATTGTTGATTTTATTAATAAATATTAAATATTAAATTGCTGATTTTATTATTTAAATTCTGATTTTATTTATTGTTTCTAAGTTTCTAACTTGTCATTTAACTTTGTGTCTTATAGTCTTATTCTTTTTTGAAAATTTTGTTTAAACTTTGCAAATATGTTTGCTCCTTCATCTCACCTGTTGTAGAGGTCATTAGATATGTTGATATGGACTCTCCTAGTCTTGGAGAGATCTATGAGACATTTGACAGCATACTTGGGCGGATGAAATAAGCAATTTTTGCTAAGGATCCTAATTTGGGATTATATGAGAAGCATATTAAGCCCATTGTGATGTGGAGGTGGAATACTATGAACACCCTGCTTCATATGGCAGCCTTTGCTCTAAATCTCAAATGGTATGCACCAAAGGTTGGGAAGCTGCCTCCTTGTGATAATGAAGAGGTGAAAGAAGGGTTAATGAAGGCCTTCTAAAAGATGTATTCAAATTACGAGTCGAGTATACTTTGCACACAATGGCTTGCCTTCACGAATCTTTGTGGTCCAACATTCAACAAACTAGAGGCGAAGATAGATAGAGCTACATTAGCACAAACTAACCCTATTGAATGGTGGACATGGCACAACAAGGATACACCAGAGTTGAGAATGCTTGTCATTCGCCTCCTTTCACAAGTTGTCAATTCCTCTGCTGCAAAGAGGAATTGGTCCACATACAACTTTATCCACTCTATCAAGAGGAATAGGCTTACCTCTAAACAGTGGAGAAGTTGGTGACCGTGCATAGTGCTTTGTGACTTCAGAACCATCAAACTCCAGAGTATCAACAAACTCCAACTTTACAATGGGATGTTGATCTCGAAGACGCCACCCAAATTGATGAGGAGGCACAAGAGGGATTGGTTGGGATTCCATTGGATGAGGCAACCCCTCATAGTGGCAGTGACTCAGAGTTAGACTCCTATTGTGATGCATTGTTGGTAGATGCAAATTGGGGGCAACAGCATACTTTCTATGTTTCTATCATTTTGTAGTTGAAACTTGCAGCCTTTGGGCATTTTGTTGTATTTTTTAATATCACATGCATATTGACAATGAATTATGAAAGCCATTAAATTTTGACATTTGTTAATTTGTTCGACTCTCATGTGAACTCCCAATTCAACTCAAATGTTCTGTTAAGGATCTATAATGTATATGATACATGCTTTGTCAATGTTATCATATGAATATTTGAAATTTCCCTATATTTTAAAATGTTCCCTATTTCTATATAGTCGTCCCCTGTCATCCCCAAAAATGGCCCCACAAAAATCCATCCCCGAAACTTGGTGGAACCTTGGAAAATGATGAAAGGATAACCATGATGCACAGCACCTTTCCTTGTCAGATTGACAAGGGAATAGATAACATTTGCAAAACAAACTTTAGTATGCAGAGTTTCGTAGGGATACAACAAGGATTCCAGATTCCTCGAATTGAATTTTCCCTTGGCTTCGATCCAAGAAAGCCAAGAGTAGGTGACCTTGAGAAGTGATCTTGAAGTCTAAATGTCTTGCCTGAAAAACTAGAGAGCATGGATCCAAGGAATCTCAACCAAAGGAATGTCATGATAAGTGATGATTGGAGACCACCATAGTGAATGTTGATTAATCAAGAGACCATCACGAAAGCTGTAGCCACTCCATAAAAGCTAGGTTTTGATAGCCTCCCAAACCTTTCAAATGCTTCTAGAAACAAAAGTCCCCACAATATTAACTGGGACTCTAGCAATCAAAAGGGAGTGTGTTGTGACTAAATCACACATCGCCCCATTGCAAATGGGGACCCCCTTTTTTTTGAGCTCCAGTGCTTTTCTAAGTCCAGGGTGATGTCCTTTGCATGATGGAGTCAACATGATGGAGTCAGTAGTATTGGAGTCCTATAGTCCCCTGATGACTCAATCCTAATGTATGTTTGAGATCCTGAAAATGACTAAGTCTGGTAGCCTGAAATCCTGAAATCCTGAAAAATTGACTAAGTCTGAAATCTGGTGGATCCTCCAAATTCTAAATTTTGCATGTTAAATCCGGTGGATTCGAGACCTATCTCAAACATCCTGAAAGGTATATTGAAAAATATTTAAAGTATAAGAAATTCAATCAACTTATACTTAAAAATATTTTTCAATAGACCTTTACCCTGAGAGACCCTGAAAAACGGCTAAGTACCCCAGAGGATCCAAAATCTTGATCCAGTGCGACAAAGCATAAGAGTGGCACAAAATCTTGGCGAAATGCATCACTATCAACCGAACAACAAAATCTTCAAGCAATGCGCCTTAATCTAATGCGCCAAGAGGAAAGGTTAAGGAGGTTTCAAGGCTTTAAGAAGAACTCAAAACCCAAATCTAGTGTGCCAAATCCAGGAAGATCCCAATAACATGATCTAATGTGCTTAGCTGATATAAGGATTCCGAGTCTTGAACTGCTGCACTAGGGGTCACGTGGAAATTTGTCAAGTGAATGAGAGTTCAAAACTATGAAGTCATGTGCCCAAACCACTAGTTTCAAGAAGTAACCGAAATCCTCATGTGATGCGCCAGCCATATAGAGGATTCTGATTTCCTTATCTGCTGCGCTGATGCTATGAAGAGCATGAATTGCTTATCCAATGCGCTGAAGGGTAAAAGATGCTACAGGGAGTTTTCAAGTTTCTTATCTAATGCGCCAAAGGGGGAATAAGGTTGAAATGTCAAAACTTAGGATCACAAGATTGTAAGGAGAATCAGAAATCATGATCCAATGCGCCAAAGGGTATGAGGAACCTTTTAAAGGCAAATCTTATGCATCATCTTCAAACTAATCATAAGAGGATCCTAAACCTTTGATCTAATGCGCTGCCTTAAGTTGAAAGATAACTTAAGAGATGAGGATCTTAGAACTCTATCTGCTGCGCCAGAAGTAAATGTGGACTGAGAAGTCATAACAAGAAGAGTTTGGAATGTTGATCAAATGTGCCAGCTCTAAAAGGATAGGTGCAAGTTTGAGAAGTTTAGAGGCAAGAGGATCTTGTAACTCTCAATCAATGCGCCTAGCTGATGTAAGGATTCCAAACTATCAACTAGTACGCCAGGGGTTAATAAGAGGATTGAAGTATGTTAAGATTGTTTAGAAGAACTCAGAGTCCTCATCCAAAGCACCCTTATAGAGAATTGAAGAAGAAGATCTCACTATACTTATCTGCTGCGCTGATCCTTAGAAGAACATAGAAACCTTATCTCATGTGCAGAAACTTAGATTTCAATCTGCTGCGCCACCCTATGAGAGGGAGTTAAGATCAAGCCTTGATAGCATTTTAAGGAGACATCTAAACTTTGATCTAATGCGCCATTAGGTGTGGGCTTCAATTTAATTTTGATAAGGCTTTTAGTAAAGATCTAATTTGCTATCTAATGCACTACCCTCATAGAAAAATACCAAGGAGAACTTAGAAGTGTAATCTATTGGCATCATTTGAAGAAGGTCCTAACATCTTGATCCATTGCGCCAAGAATAAGTTGGAAGGGTAGAATTTTATGAAGAGGATCCTAAACCATGAAATAATGCGCCTAGAGCCTAGAGGTTTATGAAGAGAAGATCAAGGTATTTTAAGCTATTAAAGAAATTCCTCAAACCAGATCTGATGCGCCATCCTAAGAGGATTCAAAAAACTGATCTGATGCGCCATGATGGGTTAGAAGAAGTTGTCTAAAGATGGATTTACAATAAGAAACATCTCAAACTCTAATCTGATGTGTTGATCTTTAGAAGATTCAAATCTTGGAGAGTTTCAAGAAGAAATCAAACCTTTCAACCAATGCGCCAGCCATATAGGAGACATCAAAAAACTCAATCTAATGCGCTTGAGGAAGGAAAGGGTTCAATACAAGTTTCAAAGACTTTTTCAAGGAGCTATCAAAATGGTTAACTGCTGCGCCACCTTGTAGAGGAAATATAACTAGAGTTTAGAGTATCTTGCAAGGAGAATCTGAAATATCCATCTGCTGCGCCAAGACTTGTCAGTTTCAATACAAGATTGAAGGGGATTCAAAATTGTTATCTAGTGCGCCACTCAAGTAAAAGGTAGAAAGAAATCTCAAGAGTTTAAGAAACAACTAAATGTTCAAGTGATGCGCTAATCCCATGAAGAGCATAAAAATCTGATCTAAAGAGCCACCTCAAGGCAGGGATCAATGTAAGATGTGAGTGAAATTTTGAAGTCTGGCAGCCAGTGATCAAGGAGATCCTAAAAGTTCCATTCAAATGCGCTAGCCTCAAGAGGTTGAAAGTCAGATTTTAGAACCTTTTGGAGAGGATTCAAGCCTTTTAACCACTGCGCCACATGTGGGGAAGTGTTAAGTGTTCTAATATATTTACAAGAAGATCTCAAAAGTCAGTCTAATGCATCCTCAATGAGCGCCTAGAGTGAAAAAACCTTCAAATGGTCAAAACTAAGCTTAAAGGATAAAGGCGCCTTGTATGCCCAGATTCATCCCAGATGAGCGCCTAATGTACATTGCAACACCTTATGCTTCCTATTGATCATTCTAGCGCCTTCCATATGGGAATTCATCTATGTTAGCACCTTAGGTTCAGAAGGTTTGAGAGGTCATCAAATGGCGCCTAGGGGAATGAGGAAGTGAATTATGAAATGATCACTATGCTTAGGAGTATTCATTGTCCATTCAGGCGCTAATCTATGTTTGAATTGCCTCTTTTGGCGCTCATTCTATACAATACAACTAAACAATAGCGCCTTGATAAGAATCTCCAAACTGAGCCTAGATGAGCGCCTTGATGGTGTACAAACTTGCAAATCTTGAGAAGTGAAAGACCCTAGGCGCATTTCCTTAGTATTTAAACTACCCTACATTGGCGCCTCGATGGAAATCAATTTACAAAAGGCAAGTCTTGAAGGTTTTCCTTATCAACTACAATGATTGAAGTAAAGGTAAGTGAAAAGAACTTCTCTTAAACCTTAGGTGCCTATACATGCTCCAATCACCCTAAATCAGCGCCTAGATGAGTTGTTTGAGATTATCATCATAGATGGGCGCCTCGACTTAAAACTATGAAATTTGATGTTATTTTGAGGTAAGAGGTCCTCTGAACACCCATTCATTGAGTTAGAACTATCAAAATGTTAAAATTTGTCAAGAAAGAGTTAGGCGCCCTTTCACCTCTATGCCAACCAAAATTGGCGCCCTGGGAAGAATCACCTCATTTTAGCGCCTTAGAGGGAGATTGGATTTTGGAGACTAGGCACTAACTCAAAAAAGACCTTTTAACACTGAAATTGCGCCTTGGTAGAAAACAAGTTGAAGTCCTAGGCATATGTTAAGTTCTAGGCGCCTATTGTCACTAGTATCATCAACTTTGAGCGCCTAGAAGACGGAGGGTTGGAGAGATTACATTTCTGGCACCTAAGTGTGGAGTGATTTCCTTTGAAGCCATTAAAATTGCTAATCTTCAAAATGATGCAAGTTCATAAGGGTGAACATAAGTCTTGAAGGACATCAAAAAATTAGGAGTGATAACATCATCAAAGGCTACCTTACAACCTTATCAAAACTTGTTTTAAGCGCCCTTCCTTATCATTTTAGTCATTTGTAGCGCTTAAGGAAGAAATTGCATTGAAAAACATCTTTTGATGAATCTCTTAAGGAAGAAATCATTTTAAAACCATTATAATTGTTCAAATCATTTAAAGTTATGGATGTGGGACTAACTTATGTTAGGCGCTCTTTGCTCCTTTTTTCACCTATATGTGCGCCTAGACTTGATAGAGTGTTTTCTTTGTTATAAAATGATTAATATTATTCCTCTTGTCTTGTAGGAGCATCAACAGACCTAAGGAGCAGGCGCCTGGAGTCACCTTCATCTAAGGAATGAAGTCAATCATGCTACCCACCTTTGGAGGTCACTTCAAGATCATCAAGGACAAGCACCTGAGTCACCTTCAAGTTGCAGAAGAAACACCACTCTAAAGGATCATATCAAGTTCAACATTCATCAATGACATCATCTTCAATGGTGTCAAGCAAAGACATTCATCCATCCAACTTCAAGTTCCATTCAACCTTCAAGTCCAAGAGAGGTCTCCTACTCCGATTCATGAAGCAAGCTTCATCATCTACTCTGAGTTATGAAGGAAACAACATTAGCTTCATTGTCTACTCTATCTCATCAAGGAACATCATTATCCTCATCTACTCTTCATGAAGATGCATCCAAAACAGATCATCATATATTTTACTTGCAAGAGGAGAAGAAGCATCACAGAGTTAGTCAAATGAGCGATAAGTATCATATATCATACTACTTACAATGAACAAGGCAAGATCAACAAGGTACATCTCAAGTGTTAATCATCAAAGCAATTACATTCGCAAGATATGCTGAGGTGGCGCCTATGTGGCATGTACCTATCATCATCCAATCAAATGTTGCCACATCATTTCAACTACATTCAATGTATTATTTAATGAAAGAAGCCAAAGGGACGCCTATGTGGAAGATGTTTTAAATGATTTCGCCTTACCTTATCACATTGGAAAACGTGCCTTCATTGCCTCTCTTTTGTACTAAAAATAGCAATTTGTTGTAACTACCTGCTGAATTGGCATGATCTAAGCCCTTGGCTATTGAATTGATCTAAGCCTTTCATTGTAACCTGGACCACTATATAAAGGCCTTGTTGCCTCATTTGTAATGCAGTAGTTCAGTTTGTAGATAAGTAGGAGTAGAATAGGAGAGACTCTCGAAATTCTCTGAGAGGACTTGGAGATTGTTGTAAATATTTTCAAGATTAATGCAAAGGACATTGGAGTTCGCTTGGTGTTTAAGTGTTGTCTTGTGAAATAACATGGTTTCCTGTATCTTGAATTGAATGAAGAGGTGTTTCAAGTAGATTAAAAGTAGATTAGAAGCTCTTTGTTGTAATGTATGTTTGTACTGAATATTTGATCAACTCCTAGCTCATGCTTTTAACATTCATCACTGGTGAAGTGTTGTGTAAAGCTAGTCTGAGCCTCATTTGCATAAGTTCGATTGTGGATGTTTGTTTGAGCTGCGCCGTTTAATGGGTGCTCATATGAACCTTCATGATTTGAAAACCATTCGCGTAACCTTAGGAGATTGCACCAACTTCATGTAGTTGTAGGCATCCTTGGCGAAGTGGAGTTAGGTTTACTTAGGAGTTTGTCTATTCATACATCATCATTGCTTCATTGACCTTAGATTAGATTCCTAAACCTTTATCTTTTTTTTCATTTCTTTATCATTGAAACCTTGTATATACATTATCCACACTGAAAGGAGGAATAAGTTGAATGAAAGAAGAAGAAGTCTGCGTAAGTCCTTTTGTGATTATCAGCAAGATCACATGTAATCACTGAGTTAACCCATCATGAATCATAAATAAGGAACCTTGGAGTTACTTCACTGGATCACATAGTTTAGCCTTTGAAGAGCTTTATTCAAGAGAGTGGGATACTCTAGTGTTTTACTCTATTGTTGACTTGTCTAAAAACAAACATCAACAGAGTGAAACCCAACTCTCTCTAGGTTGTACGATTATACAGAAGACCTGAGGAAATACAATTGCTCAAGAGGACCTTCCAAGCCTCATCCCCTTCAATTGAAAGAATAACCCATTTGGCGCAATACTTTGTCGATGCACATCCAACATTCCTAAATCACTAGAATCCTTGGGAAGACAAAAAGATTCCTAGGCAACAAGATGGTATCCTTCCCCATGCTTGAAATCAAAGTTACAAGACTCACAGAAACTCACCCAGACTCGGCATGTCCTAGAGACCCAAACTCAACAAAGACTAGGCCTACTATAACCCCTTCACAACTAGTCACCCGCAACTATAGAAAAGGCTAAAAACTTCCCATTCCTTTTTCCCACAACTAGAAATGATGCCCTTCCCGTGCAGAAGTGCCAAATGTGACCAAACGTTACTATAAAAATGCCAAACATGTGCAAAAAAGAACAACTATAAAAAACACCAAACACATGCAAAAAAAACGACTGGAAAATATCGCGACTATGAAAAAGGAGTGTTGAGTCCAAATCAAAAATCAGCCAAACAAGGCCAAGCCAAGTCCAAATCTTGTAACTATGTTCAAAATTGGCCCAGAGAAAAACCCTAAACATTTCCTCAAAGGCAAATACATTTTAGGCTCAGAAATTAAATCAGCAGGCCATTTTTATCAAAATGGACTTGCTCTATTTTGAACAACAGTTAAGAATTATATTGTGAAAAAATCATATTTTAAGATTTGCAATTTTGTAAATAGAAAAAAACTAAACGTGAGTAGTTCATGTTACTTGTTTAAAAAGGTGTAAATTTTTATGAAAAAGAAGAAAAAGACAAAGAAAAGCTTTCGTTATTAATTTTAACTTAAAGGATAACGATGTAATTTTTATTTTCTAAACATGCAGCCAGCCGATTTTGAAAACCACCAAAGCTTTGGAAAGCTGTATAAGGAGCAAAACATGGCAAATTCTAAGGAGAGGAAATTTTGTGACATAGAGACTATAGTATGCTGAAGTTTTTGGGTACTTCACTTATTGCTTTGTTTTTGTGTTTCCCCAAAAACTCTCATCATACATTAGTTTGCATGCAGTATTCTGAAAGCCTGTTGTCAAAGCCATTTATTCTGAAAAAGTTAAAACCGAAGCCTGGAGGTTGCAGATTTATCATTTTTCTCCCTTCTAGCTAACGATTTCTGACTTTCAGCCAAAGCTGCCATATTGTAAAATTTGATGCCCTTTGAAGGTTTTATTTTACTCAAAATTTCGTTTTTACAAGGCTTTGATATAAATAATGTATAATGTCTCAATGTTTAGCAAAAGATTGTGTAAATTTGTTTTTATTCTTTGCTGCATTTTTATTGAGTGAATTCATTCTTCATAGCACTCACGCAAGGCAATATTTTTATTGTTAAAATGTATCCCATAATTGTTACACTGCAACCTCAGTGAATAGTCTTACGATTGGGTCATACAAATGTACCCCAAGATTGTCGGGCCACAGCCTTTGTGTAAAGTAATCTTAAAGCATATTTTTGAGATTTACAGACCTGGGTCATTCTCTAGTATACCACATAATCCCTACACCACATCTTCGCCCTAGTGCCCGCTTGCACCATAATCTGCCTCATTGCAACACAGGGAATTTAAAATTGGGTCACACCAAAGGGTTGTAGTTCAATTGGTTGAGCACAATTGGTGAGGATGATGGTACATGTTGATAATGCCATCCACCAAGGTTCAAACCCCTGGAGGCCCGATCAGACCAGGTTCGACCCCTGGGTAACTTTGACGGACAGGGCTGCTGAGCCGAAGGACGACTTCTGGTTTAGATATATGCTTACTCATCATGTTGTAATCCACTTGATTAAAGGGCAGAGATGCCGATATCTATGTATTCCGGTTGTTTCCATGGAGATAACAAAAAAAAAAAAAATTTGGGTCACACTCTTGCAAATGTCCCCATCATCAATAGACAATACACCACTATCCCTTGATCACAGAATTACCAAATTAACAATGTTTTAGCAACCAGAAATGAACTTGAGATAAATACAGAATAATGTACCCACCTTGAAATAGCGAAAGAAAGGAGTTTTAGTAAGTTCTTGAAGTATGGGATGCAAAACCTCCTTGTTAAGGGTGTCCACAGTTTCGTAGTCGCAACAACAATCTTCCACCATACCGCTTAGTTTATTTTGACTCTGCAGTAGAAACAAAAACTAAAGTCATGCCCACACATCAGAAACATTGTTTTTATTATAAAAAGAATCAAACTTCTATTAGTTAACAAGATAAAATTGGCACATTTTACACTAAAAGCAGCCCAAACTACTAGGGCATGAAGTGGCTGGAGACTCCTGTAGATAGTTATTAAAACAATCGAACCAATTTAATTATTCATGAAAAGATAGTACAGCAATAATCCAACTTACCTGACAAGTGCAAACCTTGTTGGAGAAGGTGAGTAAGGAAAATGTAGGGCCTATGCGTAATGCAGATGCAGCGATACTTGCAGCAATTATCCCAATTAATGCTGCCAATATCCATTTATTCCATCCCCATCCCACCTCACTCTTCCTGGTTTTTCCTTCCTCCAGTTCTAATTTTCCCATCCCTCTAATTTTTACGATCCCAATCCCCTAATTGAAGAATACACACCAATTTGTATTGCGTTAATTTCCTCCGGCTGCAGATAAACTATGTGAATTCAACACACCCTCAACAGAGCATTATCCTTACCGGACTACCCATCAAAAGAAATACACCTGTACTGCTGCCATGAACAAATTTCACCGGACAGATGAAGAAAATCTCCCTTTACGTTGAATTGAATTTCATGCTTGCCCGAGCGGGTTGTGCGGTGAAGATTTAAAACTGTGGTAAATAAAATATTGTGTTATTTGAATTTTGTTGCGATAGAAACGGAATAGAACGACGGGCGGCGCCCACAAATAATAAAACCAAGGGCCATTTTATACAAATTTAGTTAGGACCCGGCCGCGGCAAAATGACGGTTTTGCCGTTGTTTCCCATACCAGCGAAAAGCCCGCCAGATCTGTAATGTTACAAATTTATCTCCATGCCAATTTCCATTTAGTTGTAACTTGTGGGTCCATTTTTTATTTTTATTTTTGGATGGAGATTATCCACAAGATCATTTTTGTTGTGGGAGCACGAGGCTTAGGCTAAACTTTTTCGATTAAGAACTAAGGACTGAGGGGCCTCATCCTCTATGATGTCAGCGGCTTGAACTCAATAAGATTAGTTGTGGGTCTATTTTCATATGGAAATGGAAATGGATCCTTTTATAGTCTAGGGGCTTATAACATATGAGACTACCTCATTGTGGGAGTGACCTCGCTTTCAAGAGAACAAGTTTTTTAGAGATATTAATTACGCCGAGAGGCATTCTACACTCACAGCAAGGGCTAAAAGATTCAGATTCCTATAAACAATTAAGATTCAGATTTCCATGTAAACAAAATTCATAAAATGTGTAAATCAATAAATTCCTAAAGATTCAGATTCCTATAAACAATTAAGATTCAAATTTCTATGTAAACAAAATTCATAAAATGTGTAAATCAATAAATTCTTGGAAGCCAAATGGATAGAAAAATAGAAAAACTTGGGCAGTTATGGAATGAAATTTATAAATGTCAACAAATTGAAAATATTAGTTTGAATTATTTTATTCATAAATGAATACATAAATATTTATTTTTTCATCAAAATTAATTTATTTTATTTACATTGTTTATTTTACTTTTAAGATTTTATTATTTTGCTTTGGTATGTAACTTTTAATTTCACTTTTGAAAAAGCCACCATTTATTTTTTTATTTTGTTTTTACTTGTAAATATTATATAGTTATATGTTATTTTTAATAGTTTTATTTGTAAATATTGATATATATTTTAAAATTTTGATGTCTTTATATTTAAAAATAAATAATAATTTTCTACTAAAAAATTAACTAGTTTATAATATATTTTTATTTGTATTGTTGACAAAGTAATATAAAAATATATTTGTTTTGTTTTATAATTATTTTATATTTATATGTTTTATTTCTATATTTAATTATGTTAACTATAGTTTTAGTTTTTTTAAATATAAGTTGGTTATGTTTGGGCATAATAATATATAACTAGCATAGATATCTTAAATACATCTATCTAAAAGGCCAGGGGCCTATATTGAAAATATTATTGAGAATAGATCTTGGTGTCGTTTAAGATATCTATGCTAGTTTTATTAAAAAAAAGGAGCAAAGTATATTACATAATAAAATTTAATTTATTTCTTTTTCACTGGCTCATATTTTATAAAAATAAAGTGTCCTAAAGTAATATTTTATAGCATTATATTTTATAACTATATTTTATTAGGTTCCGTACACAATAAATAATTTTGGTTAGTTGTTTACATATATTTTTAAAATAATAAAATCTTAATCTATATTAAAAATGAAAGGATTAGTTAATAAAACCCTAACTAAATAGGAAAAAAAATTCAAACCCTGGTTAAATTAATTTTTTTTTTTCAATAAATGGCAAAGCCGGTAATTATATTGATATTGAAAAGGTAAAGGTACATAAGAGACCCAGACCAGGCAAAGATTAGCACAGAGGCCGTCAAGAGGTTGCCAAAGATAGTGGAAACCAAAAAAGTCCATACGGACATACAAATGAAAATCATGAGTAAGAAAGCAAAATGCAAATGAAAGGCCACTTAGGCAAGCAACATGCTCCCAATGTGACAAGACTACCGACATGAGGATCTCAAGGGCTCATCCCCCGAAGAAATCTGCAAAAATACACTACAACTATAACCGGCAATCATAAAGACTTCGGCATGTTTACCGAAGATCTGCCCGTTGTGATGACAGAGAAGGACAAGAGTTTGTCCAAACGTCATTTGTAAAAGATAGATATCATGAATGCCAAGATTTTGAAATTGGCACCCTGACCAATGCCACCACCAAGTCTGCAACCGTTATTTGAATTTGGCACCGCCCAACACCCCACCCAATCCATACCATCTCCACCCCCACCACCAAGACTTCAGCCAACACCAGCTCTACCAACAGCGTCGCAACCAAAGCAAAGCCCAAACCCCCGCCTGCAGCTACAACTAGTTCCCAAATAGGGGAAGCGTCGGAAGAAAAAGATCAGCCTGAGAGGATCGGCCAACACTGCAGATGGATCGACAACCATCAAACACAACTACTAAAGAACTGCCCTTTGAGGGGCATAGAATAAACAGAACCATAGATGTCAAGATTTAAACTTGATGATTCCAACTTCATCAAGACCATTGCCAGGTCCAGAGACTTCTCTTAGATCTTCACCCGACGCCTCACCTTATCCACTCCTTCACTTCCTCGCCCTCTGCACATAATGCAACTAAGGAGAAATACCAACTCCCCTCAGATGTAAGGCAGCCAGAGCTCCCTTCCCTTGTCCAGGCCATTCTCATTCCCATAGCCAGGCACCACCGGGATTAGGTCACTGTCTGAAAGCTCCTCCAGACCCACCGTCAGAGCCATATTCATGTTGTGGCTTCAACGTATGTTACTCCACACAGGCTCCTCCTCCAAGACCTACTGCCATTACCGCGATCAAAAACTCCCCTGCCAAAGTCTGCCTCCGCCACCTGAGACTCTCCAAGGCCGTTTCCACCACCTAGCCTCCACTGAGGCCAAAACACCTTTCCAAGCCACCCTCATGGCCCTCGCCAAAACCCCCCTCCACCAACAAAACCACCATCAGCGTCATCTTAAGGGACAAAAGCTCCGCCATAGCAGAGCCCACCACCTAGTCCATTACTGCTATCTAAAAAACTACCGTCCCTGGGGTTCCCCCCCTGTCTAGGTCTTCATCATCCGATTCATCACCATCTTCTTCATAGGCCTCTACCCCATGACCACTCCCACTCCCACTCCTGCTGTCGCTCGACATTGTATTTAGGTATTTTTAAATTAAATTAAATATTATACAACACAAAATTTTGATAAATAACTCTTTTAATAGTAACTAAAGTTTATAAACAAGAGCTGCAGAGTAGCGAAGTTTCTGCCAAAATGTTCATGAATAGTCGTGTTTTAATTTGTTGTGTTTGCTTAGTTTTAGCAACAATGTTGATAATATAATAACTTTATAATAATCTTGAAATTTGTAAATTTTTTGGTTTAAATTAGAGTTGACAGTGTTGTAATATTTGCACTGAATGCTGAAAATTGAGGAACTCTGAGATTCTACATTTAATGTTAGATTTATGCCTAGTACATTTTATCACATTTAATGTCATGGCGTAAAATGGAAATTGCAAAGTAGGTGATTTTTGACAATACAAATAACAACACACCTTAAAACAACAATGATTATGATTATAATTGTACAGAGTATCAATGTATATGTAATTCATGCTTGTAGGTGATGCTTGGAAGACTATTTTAACTATTTAGCTATTCTTAATTCACAGAAATAAAAACAGAGTAAACAAGCAAAAAGCCTTATTCAATAAATTATTGTAATAAAAATCTTAGAACATTTAAAGAGTGAACCCAAATAAAATAAACCTCTACTACAATGGATGTTCTCATCTCTGATAGTCTAATCAAGGACTAATTCACAACCCGGATCCAAAACCAATAGATGGCTAATAGTTAACAAAGAATGGGAGGAGACTGTATTTTTGTTTTGTGCCTTATGAATGGTAGAGACAAAATGGCACCAAACATAATGGAGTGCTCAACATACATACGATCTGAGGCAGTATGTGGTCAGAGACAGCAACCCATCGAAGATAAGGCCCACGCCCAAGCAAGTTGCAAAGATGGAAGACAAAGTCTCCAAACGAGAACACATAACACAAAGGCAACTATCATATCAAGCACCACCATAGAAATAAGCCAAAAATGTTTGAGGATGTTGTATTAGAGCTTACCAAATGATGTCATATCAGAGAACAACAAAAATCAAGTGGGCAAAAGGGAGAGGAGTAAAGTTTTGCATAAATTTATTATATAATAATACAATTATGATGTTCAAATAGGAACTTATCTGATATAAGATACTATGCTAAAGAGCACTGGCAATTATTGATTAGTATGACTGTGAATTTTGCACGAGATGAATTTGTCATGACGATGAATTGTTGGAAGTGAATTCGTTGACGGTGAATTGTTGACAGTAAATTTGCCTATAGCCGAAAATTACAATTGCATTAGATGGATAAAATCTTCCAAATTTCAATACCAAACTACAAATAATGTAATTTAAAATGTTGATTTTACAGCGCTTCCACATTATAGGTTACTGTGCTATGGGAATTACTTGATTTAGAGCAAAGGGAAACAAGTGATGAAGAATGACTTTGCTCATGTTCACTGTATCACTGGTAGCCTCCTTCAACTCAAGATACGTGGAAGCTATTAGCTTCTGCACCATTTGCTCTCGCATGAATGCATTATTTGTTTGTTTACACAAGTAAATGTAGAAAACAAAAAATATACTGCTAAAATCTTATGTCAAGTTTTTGATGTTGTAAAAAAACCTAGACCACTTGTAGCTGTGGTGTTGTAACTCATATGAATGTAGGCATCTACAGATCAGTTAATAATATGCTTTTACCTGGAAATGATACAAATTTTCAGAATGTCATATCCAGATGTATTTGGCACAACTCTTAAATTAACCTAATTATGGGTACAGGCAAGCACGATTTCCAGTGAATGGATCTTTCAATAGTTCAGTTTATTTTGCATTTTTAAGCAATTAGATCTTTCATAAAACTGTAACTATCCAAGGGAACCTTTTTCAAGGGAGGTTTTGAATGATGGTGTTGTCCCTGCATCTTACCATAAAAGTTGATGCCAATATTGTTATATGTAATTTCCTTCCTACCTTTACATTTAAACTTCTTGGCCTTCAAGTTGGCATTGCAGTGGACAAAAACTTAATTGAAAATAATAATGTGTTATGAAAGCAATGAACCCAATAATCACATGATAAATGTAAATGAAAGATGTATTGCAAAGTGCAATTTATAAGAAGCTAGTAAACTCTGAGAAAAGATGTGAAGCTACAACACTCTAATTTGCATTTGGATAACAATTCCTTTATAGCTATTTTTAGCAAAAAATGAAGTCTAAATGGAAAGGGAAGCCATTCAACCTAGATCTGGAAAGCGATATGTCAAGTGTTGCCCTGGGAAGTTGAGAGGATATGTAACAACATGAAATTCCTCTTGAGACACAGAATTTTAGTTATCCAACAAAATTTTGTAGCTCCTAAAGGATCACACAAAGTAAACTAGCATATTCATTGAGTGCCCTAGTGGAGAGCGTGCACCAAGCAGAGGGAAAGATCATAATATAGCACAGATCATGTAAGTGTACAAAATTGAAACACATCAAAATTACTTATTTACATATACAAAATTTGTAGTCTAGTATGGTAGATTGTTTGTGAAAGTGCAATTTGTGGAAACAATAAAACAATCATTGTTGAACAATTTTCACAATGAAATTGTTAATAGATAGTGTAAAAGTTCCTTGCAAATGGAATTTGTGTAACAAGAATACTGTAGGTGAAATGTCATCTTTATATTCCTCATATGTTATTTCTGCAAGCTTTGGAAAACTTTGTTTAAGGATGTCTCCATCTAAGCAGCAGTCAATGTTTCCTTCTTTCCTATACAATGTGCAAGCCAGATTGTGACGGTAGAAAAGTCGAGTGGTTGTTTTACAATACATGCAATTGGCAGATCCTTTTTCAAGAGACTTTTCAAATAGCATGGAGCGATTACATGTGCTACAACAAGCTTTGAAGGGTGGCAAGTGGACATTCTTTGGCTTTAGTGTGCCAAGTACTTGTGAAAAAAAAAATTGTTATGTATTTTGTAGGGAACTGAAATAATTTAATAGATATGTTATGTAAATGTAAAAAAAAATATTTTTTTGTGCTCTTGCCTAAATGTTACATTTTGCAAGAGATTGCAACTATGCTCTTGTGCATGCATCGTTAGGCTCCTCAAAAAATGTTGCTTGTGTTGTGCACATTATGTTTGTGCCTTGTGAACCATTTCTAACAACATTTTTGACGAGGAGTGGCATGTCTATTTTTGAAAACATTTGTTGTAAATATGCACATAAATCTGTGTTGGTACTTGAGATAACAACCTACAAAAGAAAATTGTTATTGAATTTAAGTTTATAAGTAAAGTTGAATATGAAAATAAAATATAGATGGTTAGAAATATATAGTTGCCATGTCTTCTTGGAGATCTCCATCTTTGACATGCAAATCGAACTGGTTTTTGTTCAAATGATAAGATGTCCCTATTGCTCCAAGTAAACCAATAGAATAGTCGTAATCTACTTTTATTAGTTTAGAGAAAGTGACGTCTAGAGTTAATCTACATTTTTTGCAAACAATTGGCACACTTTCAACTATGCTTCTACTAGTTAAGATAAGGCAACAGTCTGCATCGCCTCTTTCATATTGAGTTTTAGTCTTAATTAAAAAGTCAGTGATGCAAATGCTAGACCCAACAAACATACGGGGCAAGAATGTATTGATCAGATTGTTGCTAATGTTTACAGTTATAGTCATTTGATTGTTGCAATCTACAAGATCCACATGTACTATTTCTGCATTTTTTGGGGTGTTGGTGTACTTGGTAGAAGCAGGACCATATACAACAAGGACATCTCCTTCGAATACAAAACCAGTTTGTTTTGCGCAAAGCTCCATTATTGTATTGGGTTTTGGGTTTATTGAAATTAGGTTGTAAAAATGAATTGTGTAGTTAATTCTATGTTGTAAACATATATTCTAGTTGTCAACATTGAAGAATAGAAAATGCATGTTATTCTCAATTGTGCAAATATAAATTAAAGATTTTTCACTATGTATGTTGGTGTTTGTAGAAATCTATGAAAAATGTAGAACCATATACATACCTTTTTTACAACATTTGGTATAAAAGAAGACTATTAAAAATTGATACCTTTCTTTGCTGCTTTGAGTAGTCATTCTGGTAGGAGATGTGCTATTTAGTTCGATGCTTTCCAAACGGTTGTAGCAAGAAATGAAATTGTTAGTCATGAAATTTGTGGAAAATACTATTTAATTTTTCATTAATTTGGAAGAATTGACAAGTCTCACCGTTTTGTTATGCGTTCTGTTGTAGGTACAGAAAATGCATGTTATTCTCAATCATGCGAATATAAATTAAAGATTTTTCACTATGTATGTTGGTGTTTGTAGAAATCTATGGAAAATGTAGAAGTGTATACATAGCTTATTAACAAAATTTGGTTGAAAAGAAGAGTATTAAAAATTAATACCTTTCTTTGTTGCTTTGAATGGTCATTCTCGTAGGAGAAGTGCTATTTAGTTCAATGTTTTCCAAACGATTGTAGTAAGAAATGTAGAAGCAGGACCATATACAACAAGGACATCTCCTTCGAATACAAAACCAGTTCATTATGTGCAAAGCTCCATTATTGTATTGGGTTTTAGATTTGTTGAAATTAGGCCATAAAAATGAATTGTGTAGTTAATTATGTGTTGTAAACATATATTCTAGTTGTCAACATTGAAGAATAGAAAATGCACGTTATTCTCAATTGTGCGAATATAAATTAAAGATTTTTCACTATGTATGTTGGTGTTTGTAGAAATCTATAAAAAATGTAGAACCCTATACATACCTTTTTTACAACATTTGGTATAAAAGAAGACTATTAAAAATTAATACCTTTCTTTGCTGCTTTGAGTAGTCATTCTGGTAGAAGATGTGCTATTGAGTTCGATGCTTTCCAAATGGCTATAGCAAGAAATGAAATTGTTAGTCATGAAATTTGTGGAAAATACTATTTAATTTTTCATTAATTTGGAAGAATTGACAAGTCTCACCATTTTATTATGTGTTCTGTTGTAGTTACAGAAAATGCATGTTATTCTCAATCGTGCGAATATAAATTAAAGATTTTTCACTATGTATGTTGGTGTTTGTAGAAATCTATGGAAAATGTAGAAGTATATACATAGCTTATTAACAAAATTTGGTAGAAAAGAAAAGTATTAAAAATTAATACCTTTCTTTGCTGCTTTGAATGGTCATTCTCGTAGGAGAAGTGCTATTTAGTTCGATGCTTTCCAAACAACTGTAGCAAGAAATGCAATTGTTAGTCATGTAATTTGTGGAAAATACTATTTAACTTTTAACTAATTTGGAAGAAATGATATGTTTGATTTTTTTTTTATGTGTTCTTTTGCAGGTACAGAGAAAGATTCATCAAGATCACCTACATCAAGATCTTCTTCACTGATTTCCATGTTTTTGAGAAAACTGCAAAATACTTTTATTTTTTACTTCTATAGTAATCTACTATTAAAATAGTGTTTTTCCTATTACATTTAGATATATTTCTTATATATTTGGAAATTGTTTTGTAGTTGATTTTTGGCTAGTATACATACCTTTCGTTCAATGTAATATTGGTTGTATGGACAGTCGCTACTAGAGTGTTGTCAACTTTATTCATGTCCAATCGCCTTTGACAAAACAAATGTGTTAGTCAACTATGGTTTTTCAAGACAATATTTTGTTAAAGAAAATAAATTATGTGTGTTGTCCATGTAATTTACTCTTTATTTGTGCCTTGTTGTGCTTTTGCAGGTACTGAAGTAGATACTTTATTTTGCCCAATATTCATGATTTCAAGTTACCTACAAAATATTTGTATTATTTTTCATTATATGAATTATGATCTGTATAATAGTATAACTAATGAGTTTAAGTACTAGTTTTTAACTAAGAGTTAATGTATGTAGACAATAAAATGGTTTGTCATATAAATTTGTTGTGCATGATTACCTTTTCCAAGATGCAGAGCATGGCTAGACGATGTTGGCAACATGAAATAGAAGAGTGTCATGATCTATCTAGTATGATTCAAATCTTTAAATTTTTGTTGTATTTGCATAATTGTTTGTCCACACATGATCAATAATGGTCCTTGAGAAAAAATTTGTATTTTCCTATAACAAGTGCAAGTTATGTATTTGCATGTTCTCTTTAAGCATTTCTAATTTTTTTGAGTTGGAAATGTCAATGTTGAAGTCACTTGCAATGTAAATAAGGCTTCCAGTAGAAGCAATTGTCATTGCTTTGTTAACAATTTCTATAATATTTATAAGCGATGTTACTGGTTTGGCATAGATATTACAAATATAAAGGCTTTGTTTAGTAAATATCAATGTACTCAATATTGCTTCAACATTATCTTCTATAAGTGGAATTGCATTTGATATTTGTATATGTTTATTTTTGTGCAGGTCATTATCCCATGTATATGGTATGCTGCAGAGCAATTATATTCTGGTAATGCATCATTTGTTATCAGTTTTTCCAAAGATGTCTCTTGCAGACAAATAATGTCTGATGACATTAAATATTTGTCATGTACAATGCCTTGTTTGTGTGGCTGGAAATGATGAGTGTTCAATGTAGATGTGATAATACATGATGTTTGAGTTTTGTAATGTATGTCATTTTGAAGAGTCCACTTA
Source organism: Cunninghamia lanceolata (assembly GCA_027924645.1). NCBI lineage: Eukaryota > Viridiplantae > Streptophyta > Pinopsida > Cupressales > Cupressaceae > Cunninghamia > Cunninghamia lanceolata. Next base: position 10,753,939 of record BSBN01000209.1, read on the forward strand.
GCTATTGTTTCTAACCATGTCATTTCATCTATGATTTATGTTTTTACTTTAAAGTTTTTTGCAGTTAGAGGGCTTAACAAAAATAATGTTTCAATTGTTGATGTATGGGAAAGAGTTGTGTAAGTTAACCCATGTTGGTGTACACCTAATGGTTCAAATGCAAGGCCATGCATTGTAAGCCCTTGTGATCTATGTATTGTTTGAGCACATGCTAATTGTACTGGAAATTATTTCCTAACAATATTTTTTTGATGAGCATTTAGTTTTAGGATTGGTTTGGCAAATCGGAGTATTGGTACCCATCCATTGTTAATATATGTTTGGTTTAAATGTGATAGTTTTGTAGCTTGAGCTTTTCCTATATGACGATCATTGAATTCAATCCATATAATGTCCATGTCAGGATGTTGTGTATATGTTTTGAATATTCCATCTGATCCATTTACGAGACCATCCTGTGTATCATAGTTTCCACCATAAATTTCAACTAGTATGTCTTTTTTTAAACATAATTTGGTCTACTAGATTTGTCTTATTTTTGAACAATTGTTCTACATTAACAGAATTATCCTGTTCGTCAATTGCATTGATTGTTATTAGTTGTCTAGGTAGTGAAAATAATATTTTTTTATTGTGTGCATTAACATCTTTTCTCTTGTAAAAAAGAAATGGAAATGTTGGATCAATAGGTGTAGGACGTAAGCATTTGTTATTCAAGTATGATATGCCACTATCTATTTGAGAGTTTGTTCGTATTCTGTTAAGAATATCGATGAAGATTTCATCTTTTTGTCTCATAGTTCTTTGTAAGGTATAGCATTTGATGTTTTCCCATAAATTGTATGGAACTAGTTCAATGTCTAATTTTATAGTTTGAAACACTGGACAGTCATGTATAGGTTCTGCTTGATAGAAATCACCACAAAAAATAATGTCTAAACCACCAAAATATTTAGTAGGTGTTTGCATGATGTCACACAATCTTTTATCTATGCAATGCAACAGTCTCGCTCTAACTAATGAGATTTCATCAATAAGGATAATACGCAATTGTTGATATTCTTTTGTCAATATATCTAATTTGTCTAAGCTTAATGGAATAGTAGTGGATTTGTTAAATGGTATGAATAGTGCAGAGTGCAAAGTTGTGCCTCCAATATTGTAAGCTGCTTTACCTGTGTATGCAAGTAACAAGCCCTTTATCTTATCTGGGTCACTATCAATAGGGTTATTTTATATACACAGTATTACTTGGCATATAGCTTTGGTAGTGAATGTTTTTCCTGTTCCAGCACCTCCTATTAAAAACAAATGCAATGGTTCAAGTAATTTATGTTGTTTTTTTATTAGTATGTCCTTTACTAAGGCTTGTTGCTCTTTGTTTAGCATTCTTTGAACATTGTAGTATTCTGTGTTGTCAACTAAGTTTGGATGTTTAGAAATTTCAAATGGTCTTCTCATTTGTTTGTTGTAGAATTTAAGTTTTATTGTGTCTAGATTTGATTGCAAATTGTATTGTTCATTATATTCGGTGTTTAAGTTTTCAACATTGTTTGTTTCTGTACAGTTCTCGTTTTCAATATTGACATTATTAATAGCATTGTCCAAATCACCCCATAGCTCATTTATATGGTATGTGTACTTTGCTTGATTAAGTTTTACTATCTTTTCATTAGCAATGAAAGCATTTTCCCATGTTGTGAAGCCTTTTTTCAATATGTTTTCATCTATGGAAAATGGGACATAAAGTAAAATTTGTTCCCTATAATAGTTCTCGATGTCAACATGTTTATTGTGTCTTATATCGAATAATTTGTGCTCTACTTTTTTTTAATTGTCCTTTCTTATTGTGTATTCTGCGACAAATTCTACTAGACAAACATTTGCCAATATTTTAGGTTTACAAGCAACATTTTGTGAATCATCTGTCTCATTTTATAGCTGTGTGGAATTTTTCAAAATAAATGTACAGTTTTCAGTAGTTGATGTGTCTATGAATATGCATTTCCTCAAACTATAATCAAGAGGAAGTGAAAGCATGATGTGTATAGCTTGCTGAGTAGACATTTGTTGTAGGTTGAGCAAAGCATTGCCAAGTTTTGTTATCATTTTAATCGCATCAATGTTTTGTTCTTTGTGCTCTATGCGTATTTTGTTAAATGCATTTGTTATTGAGGCATTGCATTTTGTCATGTATGAGCTACAGTAAATTGCTGCAGCATATGCATTTAGAACAAATTGTGCATCTGTATTTGTTTGCCATAGATGTGGAATTTTTTTACAAAATGTATTATTCCAAATGTGAGCTGGCTTCCTTTTCAAAAACATTGTTGGTCTAAGCAATGTAGATTGTATGGCCAATATGTATTCTTCTTCATCCATGCTTATGTTCACTAGGAAATCCTCAAAAGATGTAGAACAATCATAAATTGAACATTCTAAAGTGGATCTAAGTTTTTCATCCAAACATGTGTTTCTTTTTTGGTTGATGCATGGTTCAAGAATTCTTGTTGTTTCCATTAGTGGTTGTGGAAAACCAAAGCAACATTTTTTTTGGTCTTGCCACATTGTTTAGTATGGTGATGTATATGTATTTTAGCTATTTGTTCATTTAAATTTTTAGTATTGCAAGTTATGTATCTATCTACAAAATGTTCAATACTAGTATTAGTATCTTTTCCATAAATAGGTGCATCTTTAACCCATAGCACGAAATGGTCATGTTCATTTCCTTGATTTTGGAATTTAGTAACTGAAAAGTAGTCCAATACCTTTCCGAAAATGTCTCATCTAAACATATTAATTATTTCATTACATTAATTCTACGTTTATAATAGTGAGTACAAGTTGTTGGATCCTTTTTAATCAAATAGGTAATGTCAACTTCATTAAGCAATTCTTGCTAGTTTTCTGTTGATTTGTTTTTGTGTGAGATGTACAATTCTTACAATGTTTCTTTTAATGGCTCCTAGTTTTGTTCTGCACTAGTGAAAGTTACAAAAAAAGTAGGTGGTCCTATCTATCGTATCATTGCGAAAAGATTTATCTTCAGGTGTTGCAAATAGTCTGGTAAATTTCTTATTTTTTTGATATCTACATATCCAATATCTGATTGCAATATTTTTTCAAGGTTTGGTTTGTGCTTCACATCTTTTTCTAGTAGGGTTCTACCTTTTAATTTCCCTTTGCAAATTCTTATCCATAGTGTAGAAAAAACTTGGGCAATTAGAATTTTAATGGTTTTGAAAAATAAGTTGGTGGTATGATAAGCAAATGTTCGATTTGAATTTTGTAATTCCCATTGTGCAATTTTTTGGTATGAAATTTTCTTTTCAATTCATTCATCATGTGGTTCTCCAAAAAATAGTGTTGGAAAATTCATTTCTTCCATATATTTATCTTGGAATATTCCAAGAGGTTGTTTTCCTTCAGCAGGTGCAATTTCAATGACTTTATCTTGTATTGAATGTATAGTTCTTGACTCAGTAAATCCATGGATCAAGGTATCTGTTTCCATTTCCATTGGATTATTTGTGCCATTGTCTTTGTCGCTATCACTTGATGAAGAATCAGTAACTATAATATGCTCTTCTAAATGGTACAAATGTTGATGCCAATTTTTGTTCAATTTAACATTTTGCATTTTGTACAACATTGTTTTACACAATTCGTTTAAAGAATTCATAATAACATTTGGTCGAACTCTTCCTTTTTGGTATGCATTTCTATATTGCAAACATCTCTTTAATGCAATAGCAATTGTGCATGTTTCATTGGTGGAGCGTGGCAACACTGTTTGTATAATGTTCATGTCTGTTAGGACATTGATAATTGTTCCATTTAGTCGAATTTGAGGTCTTTTGAATCCTAGTTGCCAAATTTGTGCAAAGGCAAGTCAAAGGTACACTAGTCTTTCTTCGAGTTCTGAAAGTGTAGCAGTGTATTGTAGTGGCTTATTTGTTTTAATATGTTCTGGTGTTGCATATATTTTTTTTTGTTTTGCCTCAATTAGTGGTTACAAAAATTGCATATTTTGTTTCCGTAAAATTCTTGTGTCCTTAATAAAACTAGCCCATATGTTTCCATTGTTTGTTGGCTTAGATTTATAATATTCTTTTTGAAATGAAATTGCCCACAAATTGCACACACATGTTTAGGTGTGTCTTTGATTTTTGCCATGTAAGATTTTACTGGTATTTTTTTTTTCCACATTGTTGTATGTTTTAGATTTTATGTTTTTTGTGTATCTTTTGTTTTACTTTACGAAGTGAGTTATGGAAAATAGTGCTAATCCCCTTTGTAAGACGTGTAGAGTTGCAAGTTTTTACTTGTTTACTGTTTGGAATGGATTCGTTCAATTTGTGCATACTAATCTTTTGTTTAGGTTTTTTGCATATCTCTTGTTTTAGTTTATGAAGTGAGTTATGGAGAACAATGTTGGACCCCTTTGTGAGATGTGCAGAGTTGCAAGTTTTTACTTGTTTACTGTTTCGAATGGATTCTTTTAATTTGTGCATACTAAGCTTTTGTTTGCTTTTCATTATTGTTTTTTTTTGTGGTTGTGCAGGATAAATGTCATTTATCATTATTATCTCCACTTCACCTGGCTTATAATGTGTATGCATGTCATTAACTTTGTAACATATGACATTGTATACTTTTGTTGGTTGTACACATTTGCAATATACTTTGGTAGGCATGGTACTATTTTTTGAGCAAACTTTAATTTTTATTTGCAAAATGTACGATAGCCATTCAAAACAAAAATCAGATCCTTCAATTTCACTTTGTTGAAATGGATCTCCAACTTTTGCAATAAATGTTTTCCAATTTGTGACACCACAACTAATTTTCAACTCAGATTTTAAGCATGTTTCAAGGCATTCATTTGCTATGTTGTCTCCATTTAGCATTGCATTGCAAAATGATTGAGCCATGTAGCGTCTAAGACATTGGTTGTCTTATTCATTTTGAGTCAAACTTGCAATACTATTGAAAAGACTGTCACCACAATCTGATATTGATAATGAGTTTTTGCATAATCTAGATATTGTATGTATTGTTTTCTTCTCTGGAAATTTCTTTGGGGAATATATATTTGTTCCAGAATGTTTAGATTGGTGAGCCTGTTGTTCAAGTGTCTTAATTTTTTTGCTCACAAGTGGTTCAAAATGTCCATTTTTATGATCCTGATCATGGAACAGAATAGAATATGTTATACTTAGTGAATTTTCATTGAAATGCAAGTACTTTATTTTTCTTGTTAAATACCAAATACATATATGAATATCTAACCATGTGGATAGCCAATTAATACAAAACAAGTCTCCCCAAAGGCCATACTCATTACAATTTGGCTTTAGAATTGCAAATAGTCGCATGCATCACAGATGTGTACTAACATCATGAACGCCATGCATTTTGGATAGTGTGTGCGAGTCTAGCTCATTTTGAAGTGAAAACAAAGCATCAGGATCATCGATTGCTAAACAATTTAGAAAATGATCAACTACTCCATTTCTTAGTTCAACAGATGTGTATCGCATATGTAACAATAGTTGTAATGAGTCAAAAAGACAATCACCTACATTGTATACAAAGGGGCTTATTCTAAATAGGTTATTGTCTTCCAATACTATGTCAATTGAGATATCTCCATGTGTGTTTCTTGACTCATAGTTCTCTACATCTATGATATTATCCAATGCAAAATTTGGTATTGATAATGCATATTGACATAACTTGGACATTGAATCTATTTACTTATCCTCAACAATTTGTTTTCTCAAGTTACTAATTTTTTTTAGTGTTTAGATTGGTTAATATGTTGTTCCAACGGCTTTCTTTTTTTGGAAACAAGTGGTTCAAAATGTCCATTCAAATGGTCTTCATCATGGAACAAAATAGAATATGTAATACTTTTTGAATTTTCATTGAAATGCAAGTACTTTACTTTTCTAGTTGATGACCAAATACATATTTGGATATCTAACCACTTTGCTAGCCATTTAATACAAAATAAGTCGCCCCAAAGGCCATACTTTTTATAATTTGGTTTTTTAATCGTAGATAGGCGCATACATTGTAAGTATGTATTAACATCAGTAATTTGATACAATTCATTCAATGTTTCAGGATCTAGCTCATGTCTATATGAAAACAAAGTGTCAGGGTCCTTTTTTGCTAGGCAATTAAGAAAATAATCAATCATACCATTTCGCAATTCTATGGAAGTGAAGTGCATATGTAAAAAATATTGCAAAGAGACAAAAAGACAATCCCCTATGTTGTATACAAATGGACTTATCCTAAAAAGATTATTGTTTTTTCTTCATTCGTTTTCATTGATTCATAACTTTCTATATCTATGATAGTATGCAATGATTTTTTTGGTTCACTCTTTTCTGACATTTTATGCACAATATAAAAACACGCTAGAAATATAAAAACAAAATAGGTGTAATATGTTACTTGTCAAATTTTATATGTTGTTGAAGTATATTTGTAGATACTCTTGTTGTTTTTCAATGCACACCTTCTGCAAAATAGGAAAATTAAACACATTATAAATGATTAAATAAAAAAATCACAAATTTTTATAAGATCAAATCATTAAGGAGGTGAGTGCAATTAATTGGGATAAAATTTAAATCAGTAAATTTTGTAACTATGATATTATATGCAGTTTTCTCCATCTTTTTTCAACCTAATGGACTGTAACAATCTCTTGTACACCAATGTAGAAAACGTGTTCAATTATCCCTTTCATAGTCAATGTCCATTAACATCCCATGCTATTCAAGGCTGACAATAGAAACCAGGTCATCTGCCATTATAATCCAGCTTCCTGGATTGCATTTAATGCAATATACTGTTCAAGCATTATAATAGGGAGTAGTATACAAATATATATTAATCTGATAAGGTGCACAAGCTCATCAATAATTGGGGACCAAGCTACCCTTCCGCAAGGCTTTACAACATTTGTCATGGTGTATATTTTACTTTTGATGAGATGTCAAGCAACTCATTGTAAGCTCTTAGTCCCTTGGATCTCAATTTTAGTGAAATCTAACTTCTGCGAGTATGGAGGCCAGGTTTTAACAGAAAAACATTAACATTGTAGGAGATTTATTATATTTTTTCATAATAGTCACCTTCAAAAATCTCATCTTTTGCTTCGTAGAATAAGATATTTGATGAATCTTTTCTCTTTTAAGATAAGTGGTTATTTTAAACTTACTTCACGAAACATTTTAAATATCCACTTGACACTAAATATAAGTTATATTAATGGTTTCTACTTTTTTATTCTACCTATTTGCATATTTGTTGTTCTTTGCAAGCTTATTTGCATTGTTCCTTCTAGATTAGTGTTCGTCTGGTTAAAGGGCATACAATTGTAATATAAATTTTTCAGGTTCTAATCTAAACCTACTTAAGAAGAATTCTCCTAATTCAACATTGTACTACTTATATCTTAACTAAGCAACATTGTGTTATCTCTATACTTAATTACGAAAAATAAAATATTATCTTCATATTTTCATGTAATGTAATATACTTTTCAAACGCATTTTAAGATAAGGGTTCATTTAAAAAACTAATGAGTCATCTAAGCTGTGATACAGGTATATGTTGGTTTTGCTATAATCAAGCTTAATGAAGACATTTGAATAGAGACTGGATATTCTGAACCATTGTCTCCAAATCATGAAAACCCAAGCTATTTGCATTCTTAATTTTTTTGAATAAAAAATTAAACAAAATTTCATTACTGTCTGAAAGGAATTTTGAACTTGTATACATGTTAAATCAAAGCAAAATTTCAGTCATTGGAATAAGTTTATGAAACTAGAATAGCTTATATTTATTCTGGGAGGCATGTTTACTTATTAGAGGGGATTTGCATGGATAGACCAGACCTTATCCTTTCTTAAATCATCAATTGTATTGATTCTTTAGAAGATTAAAAACCTCTTTCGTCTAGTTAGAGGGCATACAACTGTTTATTGTCTGTTCAACTTCTGTTGCAATGGGCATTTTTAGATTGGAGGGAATAAGTGTTTTGAGAAACTAAATCTTCAAATCATAAATGAAGAATTCCATCAAATTTGCCTGATTCTGGCCTAGCAATGTAGTTGAATGATCTGATGTCTTAGAATCACATTGTATATCAACTACTGAAAGCAAGTCTTCTAAATGTAAATGAAAGACTATATCAACTTTGGCCAGCTATGTTCCAACAACTCAGTTGAATGGATGACACGTTACAAATTCCTTATATACCAATTAGTTGAAAAGCTACAAAATTACAGGTAATCAGAAAAGCTATTTGCAAAAGCCATTTGTGAAAGCCCTCGAGTGAGTTCATGCTTGTTCGACCCCACAAATTAAATAGAAAAAAAATGCACAGGAAAGATAATGAATAACAAATGAAAGCAAATAAAGAGTCCTATATGTTACAAAAGAAAAATCCCATTATACACAAGACAACCCAACAAGCGTACAAATATAAAAAGATAGTAGTGACCTCCATATCTAGCAAAACCTACCAGAAATTTGTACAAAGAAATATGAAAAACTAATATGTTAGCTTACACAAAGAAAAAATTCCATATGGTTCTTCATAAGCAACCCCATAACTTATCTAGCTTATTTTGCAAATTGCTTTTCCTTTTAACGCCTGACATCACATGAGCAGATATTTCACCATCTCTTAGAGTAAAAACCAATTCTAACAATGAATATTTGCAACTGACATTGAGCATTCTAAACAATTTAAACTCAAATGATAAATTCTTTCCTCCTATAAAACACTACTCACCTCAAAATAGTACTATTTGTTTAATTTTGAAAGAGACGTCTTCTTTTTTGTTGTAGAATTGTTCTCTGCCAAAAGAAAGATACAAAACAAATATAATGATAGCAACATGCGATAAAGGTTCTAGTTTTTTTCGAACAAGTTCAGTCAGTCTGCCACTCCCTTTCCATAAGCCAATATTACTGCCATTATTGTAATGGATGCACATTAATCGCCCTTATCGGGTAAAAGTTTTCTGCTAATTAGATTAAAGAAAAATTATTTTTCAAATATGTTTTTTATAATATTTGCATCTATACAATAGCAATAGCTAAATATTTTTTAAATAGAAAAACTATTATAGTTCTAATTGGTTGCAAAAAGAATTATTAATTGTTCTCTGCCAAAAGAAAGATATAAAACAAATATAATGATAGCAACATGCGATAACGGTTCTAGTTTTTTTTTTAATAGGTTCAGTCAGTCTACCACTCCCTTTCCATAAGACAATATTACCACCATTATTGTAATGGATGCGCATTAATCGCCCTTATCGGGTAAAAGTTTTTTGCCAATTAGATTAAAGAAAATTTATTTTTCAAATATGTTTTGTTATAATATTTGCATCTATATAGTAGCAATAGGTAAATATTTTTTAAATAGAAAAACTATTTCAGTTCTCATTGGTTGTAAAAAGAATTATTAATAACTAGTTAAGAACAGGCCTTGCCTATAGTTTCCTTGGTAGAAACTAAAAACCAAACCAAACCCTAATAAAATAAGATATTTCTTTTTATTTTTACATGTTGATTTTAGTTTTAATTTTAATTTTTTAATGTTGTAGCACAAATTTATTTATTTATTTTTTAATATTTTAGCAATGAATTTTTGCTATATCTATGTTTTATTTTTATTGGATTTTTTTTCATGTTTTAATTATGTTAACTATAGTTTTAGTTTTTTTAAATATATGTTGGTTGTGTTTGGGCATAATAATCTATAATAAATAGTATATTTTAATGTAAAGTTAAGTTTATTTTATGGATTCTTTGCTTACTTTATTTCTATATTTTTATGCATTTGACTTTATTTTACTTATATTTATACAATTATTATTTATTACATTTATGTCCACACATACTCACTCTCATACATTTATCTACCACCTAGAAATTTGCAGTGCTTTGTCTTGACCCCCATAATTCAAAATTCTCAAATTTAATTTTTTTCAACCCCTACTTATATCACTAGTAGTTATGAGCGGACTTGGTACACATTTGCTTAATTAATTGACATGTCTTGGTATTTAAAGACATTTAATATATATTAATTTGGCTAAGATTTCAAATGTTGCTAACTTTGGGAAGGGTTTTGATGGTAAGGATATCAAGTAGGAGGAGGATGAAGGAGGATGTTATAGTGCAGGAGATCCCTTCTGAATTTGTTCCCTTGTACAAATCTCAGAGTACTGAGGAGGAAACCTTTGATGATAAAGAGGATTTGGAAACATCCCTGGAAGATGATTCTAAGGACTTTGGTTCTCCTTCTCCCACTAATTTTGTTGAGGAAGTTCAGGAGGATCGGGAGGATTAAGAAAAGGAAAAGAAGAAGAGTGAGGAGTTGTATGCTCAAGAAGATGCTATGATGGATGAAGCTTATAGGGATACCACTACTAATGATAATTTGGTTTTTTTGTTTGATAAACCAGATAGTCTCCTTGATAGAATGGATAAAATTGACCAAACCACTTTTCATCCCCATATATGCATGATCGGTGCAATAAAAAATGGGAGATCATGAATGAAAATTTGAAAAGTTTTCATAATAGGTTGGTCAAGATTGAAGATGCCATGAATACCCTAGTTGATATTAACAATGACATGATGAGAAAGGCAGTTTCATAAATTGTGATTCTTCGAGTTGAATTGAAGAAGCGTAAACAACTTCTAGAGGAAGATCTTCAATCTAAGAACAAGATGAAGAAGCCAATACTGCAAAAGGATTTGGGTGCAACACAATGGGAGGAGAAACTGAAGATTATGCGAAGGGACTGGGAGACCTTGGTTACTAAATACAGGGAGTGATTTTTTGTTGTTTTGTGCTATGTAGTTGTTGTTCCTAGTGTTGTCTTTTTGCTATTTTTTGGTTGTATCTTTCTAGTTTCTATTGTACTGCCTAGTCTAGAGGTTTTACCAGCCAATGCTCTTTGTTAGTTGTCTCTTGATGTTTTATTCCTTGTTGCTTTATATGGTTCTGAACTATTATATGTAAGGGCTTGGGACCCCTTTCCCAGCTTATCTAATAAAAAACATTTGGGCCACATTGGTAAAAAAAGGTCTTTGAACCCTAGTTAATAAAAAATGGTTGACGATTTCTCTGTTTACTTTGATGAGCATTTTGATTTCTACGAGCATTGTGTGCTTAGCAATAAAAAATAGAGTTATATTTCCCATAAGAAGTAATAGAGCAAATATATTATTAGAAATTATTCACTCATATGTGTTTGGTCTAGTGGATGTTGATTCGATGGGTAAATCATGTTTGTTATGTTGCATTCATTAACGATTACTCTAAATACACCTGGGTTTATTTTATATGTTCTAAATTTAAAGTTTTCTTCAAATTTTTAGAAATTTTAAGGCATTTGTAGAAAAACAGTCAAATGAGAAAATAAAAGTGTTGATATTTGACAATGGTGGTGAATATTACTCTAAAAAAATTGATGATTTATGTAGAGATGCAAATATTGTTCATTAGTAGACATGCAAGCATTGGTTCAATAGAAGACTACACCTTATACACCTCATTAGAATAGGGTTGTAGCAAGGATGAACCAAACCTTAATGAAAAGAGTCTAAAGTATGATGAGTGGTACATAGTTGGATTGGTGCTTTTAGGCGAGGATTGTAAGTACTACTTGTTACTTGATAAATTGATCTCCTTGTTCAACTCTTACAGAAAAGACTCTATTGTGAATCATGCAACATGCCCCATTTTTATTTAGCAAAATGAGGACCCCATTTTTCTTTAGCAAAATGAGGGCCCCATTTTTTCTTTTTCAAGTCTTGAATTAGGAGTTTGTATAGTTTTTTAGTTTTTCAATCCTGCATGGTCTTATGGTCAATTGATTGGTAGAAGGTTAATTGGCATGAGGTACATCCTTGATTTGGTTTGGGCCCACCACTTGGTTCTACATGGCCTCTTGGTTTGCTCTTAGGTGTTCAGATGATTTGGTACTCGAGTGTGATGACCTCGTCCCTTGCCACTCTCCTCGTTGAACTCATTATGTTTGGATTGTCTGAATCTTGATATTTTATCTCTTTGGATTCAATCAAATGTGCCTTAAGGCCATGCTTCCATTTTATTTTTGTCATAATTTGGGGTCTTCTAATGTCTTATGTGGTTTACAAATGTCTTAGGTTGTATATTGTATCTAGGTTGTCATAAGTCATCTATGGTCACATGGCACATTTTGAAGGTCTTGGGTCAATTTGACATTAGTTTTCTAGCCTTTGATCTTCTGATGTTTATGTTAGGAAAGATTAGATCTCATTTTAAACATTTAGTTTATTATAGAATTTTGTTAGAATGGGATCATAGATGTTTTATAAAGTAGGTGGGACCTATCTAAGGCTTAGGAGCACTTTGAAGATCCTTTTATAAGCCTATTTACTCTTATAAACCCTCTTTGTTGTCCTAAACCCTCATGAATAATGCTTAAACACTTTGGGTGCCAAGATTTCTAAATTATTTTAGGAGGGAAGTGAGTTTTAGGGGAAAAGGTTTGAATATTGACCATTAGATTTTCATCCTTCAATGTCATCCATTATGTTGGCACCTAGTTTAACAAATGCAAATTTTCTAGGTGTGGTGCCCCCTTTGGTCATTTCTTGTCTTAATGTTTTCTATTAAAGTAAGTTGGGAAAAGGGTCCTAGTACCTTACAAGATCCAAGAGTTTAACAAAATAGCATAAAAGCATAAGAAAGACCACTAGAACAAATAAAAGGCACTGGTTGCAAAAACTAGGCTAGACAATAGAATGAACAAGAACAAGGAAACGATAGATAGACAACAAAGAAACAACACTAAAACCTCCTCAAAGCACAGAAAAGCTACTTCCTATAACTAGAGAGCAGGGACTCCCAATCTCTACTCATAACTTTAAGGGTATCATCCCAATTAGCCACATCCATAACCAACTGTGCTTCCTACAACTTCATCTTTTTCTTGGACATCTGACCTTCTTGTTGATGTTTGCACTTATTCAATTTAGATTGAAGAGTAACAACACCAAAAATAGCCTTCCTCATCATCTCATCAGTTAGTCTTACCAGCTCATTCATCCCTTTCTCCATGTTCACAAGTCTATTTTGATACATTTTCATGGTATCATACATATTGATCCATTTTTCATTGCAACTATTGCAACTTATGTTCATGCCCTGGATCTCTTCCAACTTCTGAACCCTCACTTGAAGATCAATTATCTCATCAACTGAAGTATCACAAGGATCATCCAAACCATCTGCCTCTTTCAGCTCACAACTAAGGTCACCTATATCCAGAGCCACATCCTCAGCATCCTCCTCCTCAGGGTAGAGGGATATGATATCTTCAACATCCTCAAGAGGAGGCTGGTGGTCAATCTCCTCTTCAACCCTATTTTCAATTTCCTCGTCATCCTTCTCACCATCCTCAGAATAAGATTGTGAGGTACTTCCTGCATAACTATCTCTAGGACCTTAACACCCTACTTATGCATAGTATTCTCTCCAATGACAATAGTCCTAGCCAACTGAGTAGATCTCCTACTAGAAGTAATAATGAGCATACACATCATCTAGACGGTCTTTGGGGGTCAAAGTCACAAAGGAGGTATCAAGATTAACCTTACCAGTAGCAAATTTAATCTTAATCCTCTTTTAATCAGTCTTTGAAGAAGAACTAGTACCTAGTTACCTATCCTTTAGAGACATCAATATATGTTCAGGGGAATCCATAGAATCTTTGACGGCTATCTTACCTTTAGCAGCAAACAGATTAGTAGGAGACTCAGGGTTATCTCTCTTATCAACAGAGGTAGGGACAGACTCATCCTCAACTAAAGAAACCCTTTCCTTCCCTTTATCACTTGAGGAACCCTTAATAGAGGAACTAGGGCTATTCTTCATGGAACTCTTTTCAATAGAGGTAGGATTAGGATCATTCTCAACAAAAGAAATTATCTTCTTACCTTTATCACCTGGGGAAGAGGGACTAGAGATCTTTTGAGCAAAAGTTTTCTAACCAAGAGACACTTATACAGAAGTGTTACTAGAGGAATCCCTTACTGAAGGGATAGGTTTATTCTTAGCATTCTTATCAGTGATAGGAGAACCAGTATTGGAAATAAGAAGAGGGGTTATGTGAAGGTTATACTGGTACAAGGCTAAGATCAAACCTTGATGGAGTGGTGAGGTGGCACCATCTTTAATACAATTTTCCAAAGAAGATAGTAAAAAGAAATGGAAACTCATCAAATTACCATGTCTTAGATGATCCAAGAGAGGGAAATGATAGCCGTGGATAGTAGAAAACCTACCTTCAAGTGTAAAATATTTGATGAGGTGATAATTGACAAGTGCCCAAGGAGAAGGCAGATCAATGTGTTCATAGCCATTTTGATGTCTAACCAAAGATTCCCCTTCCTCCAAAAAGGATTTTATGAACTGCTTGTAGATGCTCTTTCCCAACCTCTAAACTTTCTTCCCATTACAGCTCATCCTGGTAGTTTGAGTAATTAAATCCTTAGTCACAGTAAACTTAACCCCCCAACAAAAACCTCCCTAAATTGCACCAGGAATTAACAATCCGAATGGTAAGGGCTTCATCATGTCCGTTCATCACTTGAAAAAATGAAGCAACACCCCCTTTTCTCAAAAATATTCCACAGCTCACCATTCTTCTTCAAAAAAATATATGAGGCAGGTTCAACCCAAAGATGTTGATCACCCACATCTCTTAACTAACTAATGTTGCTGAGATTGTAGAGGACACACATAAAGGAAATGAAATTCTTGAAACCCCAATTAAACTTGTTTAACATTTGATTAAGAATAGTAATAATGAGGATACCCTTTAGGCTATTCCCTGTATTGCCATAATTACACCACCCCAACTCATCAAGCTGAGAAACACGAGTGTCATAGGGAATATCATCATCATTCATCACCTTACTTAGCTAGCTTCTAGAGAACACTAAAAGAATAACATTACAATCTCTAAGAGTCTTGAAAATGACCACATCAAATATGGCCATTTTCATAAAATGATTAAACCCTGCAAATGATCTCATCATTAATAATACTTTAAATATCATTTAGAAGAGCTTGGACATCCAACCAATAATTCCAATTTTCAAATTCAAGACCCAAATTTGCTAATCTATCTGCCACCATATTTCCCTCTCGATACATATGGTGAATATTCAAATTATTAAAGTTACTTAAAGAGGTACTTATATCCTCTATAAAGTCTTTTATCTTCCAAAGAGTTAGTTCTGCTCTGGACCAAATCAATAATTACTTTAGAATCCCCCTCAATTTCAATATGTTGAAAGCCATCAAACTAAATTCTCTTAATACCCCACCAAAGAGCAAACACATCTTCTTCATTTTTAGTTTTGCAACTGATACTCCAAGCAAAACATTCAATTATAGTACCTTTGTCAACCTGGATAACACACCCATCAAAAATAAGTTTAATCCAACCTTGTGGAGGACTCTTCCATCTGGTATGTTTCTTGACCAAATATTTTTGGATATCCACCTTGTTGAGATTTTGATTAATACCCTAGTTTTTACTAACCATGATTTCAAGGGTCATAGGAAGTTTTTTAGGCTTATCAATTTTAGCAACATTCACACTTTCCTGGATACTATTGCCAATAATCTAAAACACTTTTCAAATTTTAGAAATAGTGTCTCTAAAAATCATATTGTTTCTCTCTTTCCATAAACCCCACACAATATGAAGAGGAATTTAAATCCATAGTTCCTTAACAACGGGGTGATGAAAAGGAGAATAACTAGTTTAGGTCAATAGGCATAACCCACTGAGTCTCAAGCTTTTTTTATATTACATATCGTTTACAAATATTCTGCTCATACGAGCATCAACATGAGACCAATACAAGCTCTTTACGAGTAAAAACATTAGAAATCACCTATGGAAGACCAAAAGTCACTACTTAGAAATCCATTTTATTTAGAAACCACGTCCACATTAGAAGACAACTATGGAAGACCAAGAGTCACAATTTAGAATTCCACATTAGATGTCCCTATGGGGATTTGAACTTGGGTCTCCATAATGAGAACCCAACATTTTAACCAATTAAGCTCAACCCCTTGGACTAGTCTCAATATTTGATAAGGCCATCTCCCAAATATTCCTAGCAAAGCTGCAATGGAAAAACAAGTCATTAACCAATTCTTCTAAACAATAGCACACAAGACATCAATTAGGAAAATAAAACCCATTCTTTATAAGATTATCAAGAGTGAGAATCCTATTGTGGGTTGCTACCCTCCAAAATAAATTCATCTTAGGAATGATCCTGTGATTCCAAACCAATTTTTAATCAAAAGGAGAGTTAGGAAAGTTTGAAATCATAGTGCAAGTAGAAGCAACAATGTAGTTCCCAGAAGTATGAGGAGTACAAATGACTTCATCCTCCCTTGAGGAATTGAAGAAGTTACAATCTCCCAAAAAGGACTCAAATTGATCTATAAGAGCATCCAAACCATTTAGCTAAGTAGAAAAATCATGAAAGATCTTCCATTGAGAACTCTGACCAGAGAAGGTAATATATCCATGAAGAGTAGGGCCAAAAAGTCTTGAGAAAGTTTCTTTAAGTCTTGAGAATTGAGGGTGAGAAGACAAAGGATAATTCTCCATCCAAATATCATCTCATAAATTGATTCATTTACCATTGTCCACTCTCCATCTAAAATCTTGCCTTAGAATACCTCTAATTTTCTGCATGGAATTCCAAATCACTGAACCTCTTGGGAAATTTGAAATATGGAGAAAGCTAATTTGATCATTATTGTGAAGATACTTAACCTTGATTATTAACACCCAATCCTTATCATCATTCATAAGGCTCCACCCAACCTTAGGTAGCAAAGCTTTATCAAAATTTTTGATACTACTAATACCCAAGCCTCCATTTACTTTATTTCTACAAATAGTTTCCTAGTTGACAAGAGCCATCCTTTTCTTCTCCTCCAACCCAGTCGAAAGAAACTTCTTTTGAATTTGCTCAATTCTATTTGCCATAATTTTAGGGATCTTGAAGAGGAATAGATAATAAACAAGAATATTTTGTAGATAGGCCTTAAGAAGTTGATATTTCCCTGTTTAACTGAGGAGCTTACCTTTCCAACCCTCTAATTTTTGTTGAATTATTTCAACAATACCAAACTAGAAACTATTAGTTAGTTTCTTAGTGGAAAGAGGAAGACCAAGATAAGTGGTAGGAAGGTTAGCCTTCTTACAACCCAAGATCTCAATGATATTGTTTTGAAGAACTTCTTCAGTATTAAAGAAATACAACATACTCTTATCATAACTAATATGCTATCCTGACATTTCAACATATTGATTCAGAAGAACTTTCCATTGATTAGCTTCAACAATAGGAAGCTAATAGAAGAGGCCCCAAACAAGATAGTATCATCAACAAATATTCTGCTCAGTAGGCATAACCCACTGAGTCTCAAGCTTTTTTTATATTACATATCATTTACAAATATTCTGCTCATACGAGCATCAACATGAGACCAATACAAGCTCTTTACGAGTAAAAACATTAGAAATCACCTATGGAAGACCAAAAGTCACTACTTAGAAATCCATTTTATTTAGAAACCACGTCCACATTAGAAGCCAACTATGGAAGACCAAGAGTCACAATTTAGAATTCCACATTAGATGTCCCTATGGGGATTTGAACTTGGGTCTCCATAATGAGAACCCAACATTTTAACCAATTAAGCTCAACCCCTTGGACTAGTCTCAATATTTGATAAGGCCATCTCCCAAATATTCCTAGCAAAGCTGCAATGGAAAAACAAGTCATTAACCAATTCTTCTAAACAATAGCACACAAGACATCAATTAGGAAAATAAAACCCATTCTTTATAAGATTATCAAGAGTGAGAATCCTATTGTGGGTTGCTACCCTCCAAAATAAATTCATCTTAGGAATGATCCTGTGATTCCAAACCAATTTTTAATCAAAAGGAGAGTTAGGAAAGTTTGAAATCATAGTGCAAGTAGAAGCAACAATGTAGTTCCCAGAAGTATGAGGAGTACAAATGACTTCATCCTCCCTTGAGGAATTGAAGAAGTTACAATCTCCCAAAAAGGACTCAAATTGATCTATAAGAGCATCCAAACCATTTAGCTAAGTAGAAAAATCATGAAAGATCTTCCATTGAGAACTCTGACCAGAGAAGGTAATATATCCATGAAGAGTAGGGCCAAAAAGTCTTGAGAAAGTTTCTTTAAGTCTTGAGAATTGAGGGTGAGAAGACAAAGGATAATTCTCCATCCAAATATCATCTCATAAATTGATTCATTTACCATTGTCCACTCTCCATCTAAAACCCTACCTTAGAATACCTCTAATTTTTTGCATGGAATTCCAAATCATTAAACCTCTTGGGAAATTTGAAATATGCAAAAAGCCAATTTGATCATTATTGTGAAGATACTTAACCTTGATTATTAACACCCGATCCTTATCATCATTCATAAGGCTCCACCCAACCTTAGGTAGCAAAGCTTTATTGAAATTTTTGATACTTCTAATACCCAAGCCTCCATTTACTTTATTTCTGCAAATAGTTTCCTAGTTGACAAGAGCCATCCTTTTCTTCTCCTCCAACCCAGTCGAAAGAAACTTCTTTTGAATTTGCTCAATTCTATTTTCCATAATTTTAGGGATCTTGAAGAGGAATAGATAATAAACAAGAATATTTTGTAGAGAGGCCTTAAGAAGTTGATATTTCCCTGTTTAACTGAGGAGCTTACCTTTCCAACCCTCTAATTTTTTTTGAATTATTTCAACAATACCAAACTAGAAACTATTAGTTAGTTTCTTAGTGGAAAGAGGAAGACCAAGATAAGTGGTAGGAAGGTTAGCCTTCTTACAACCCAAGATCTCAATGATATTGTTTTGAAGAACTTCAGTATTAAAGAAATACAACATACTCTTATCATAACTAATATGCTATCCTAACATTTCAACATATTGATTCAGAAGAACTTTCCATTGATTAGCTTCAAGAATAGGAAGCTAATAGAAGAGGCCCCAAATAGGATAATATCATCAACAAATTATTGGTGTGAAGAAGGGAAAAGAGAGGAAGCAACTTTAACGCCAACAAGATTATTGGAATCAATCAACTTGGAAATATTCCTACCAAGAACTTTATCAACAAGAATAAAAAGATATGGAGAAATAGGGTCTTCTTGTCTCAAGCCCCTACCACTATTAAAAAATCCCCTAGGAATACATTCACCATCAAAAAAATTTAGGAGTAGAAACACATCCTTTGATCAGTTGAAGCATTCTACCATTAAACCCAAACTTTTGAAGAACAAAAAAGAGAAAGGACCAAGAAACACTATCATAATCCTTAGATATATCCACTTTAAGGGTCATACCAACTTTTCTATTATTATCCATAGAATGGAGAATCTCCTGAGTAGCCAGGACAACGTCTAGAATCTACCACCTAGGATTAAAGCCTTTTTGATGTTGGGATATTAGATGGTGAAGCAAAGGTTTGATTTTAAACACAATAAGCTTAGAAAAGATCTTATAAATAGTATTACATAAGCTTATAGGTCTATAATTACTCAAAGTAGCTGCATCACCTTTTTTAGGAACATTCACAATAAAAGTGGTGTTGAATTGCTTCAAAAATTTAGAAAACTTTAAAAATTCCCTTGTTGCAGCAATCAAATCATCACCCACAATGTCCCAGAACTCTTGGAAGAAAGAAGGGAGGAAACCATCAGGATCCAAGGATTTATAAGCTTCAAAAGATAAGACAACAACACAAACTTCCTCTTGAGAAAGATATTTAACCATATCTACATTATCATAATCAAAAAGAACATTATGAATGACATCCAACAACTAATTGAGAAGAATAGAATTTCCCCCAAAAAATTGCAGGATGGTTTTGAGATAATTGGTGGCAGCATCCCCAATCTAGTCATCCTCTATAATAACACCTCCATCCTCTAGCAATTTATTAATAGTATTCGTTTTCATATTCTTAAGAGTGGAATAATGAAAATATTTCATATTCCTATCACCCTCAGTCAACCATTGGACCCTAGATTTCTACTTCTAGAAAATTTCCTCCCTAAGCATTAACATGTGCCACTCTTCCATAATTTGTTGCTCTTGTCGACAGGTGTCCATATCATTTTGGCCCATTGCCATTATTTTATGAACACCCTTCAGTTTGAGGGAAATCTATTCTTTTTGGAAGAAAATATTACCAAAAGTAAGTCTATTCCAGCCTCTAACTTTGTTCTTAACAATTTTAACCTTTCGAGCCAAATAAAGCATGGTGGAACCCTTAACTGGGGTGCTCCACCATTCTTCCACAAGATCCCTAAAATCCAGATGAGATCTACCCACATTATTTCATATCTAAAGGGATAAGCACCTTTACGTTGCTGAGTTATCCAATCCAAAAGGAGAGAATTATGATCATAACCAACCCTAGGAAGGGCAGAGAGATTGAGATTAGAAATAATATTCTAGGAGTTTGAGATAAGAACTCTATCTAACTTGACTTGGATGAGGTTACTACCTATTATTTTATTAGACCAAGTAAAATTAATACCATGAAGATCCACATCAATAAGCCCATTAGAAGTGAGAAAATCAGCCATGTCAACCATGCTATCAGAGTAGTCCTCTAAACCCCCTAGTTTCTCAGAGGGATAGAGAGGAGTATTAAAATCTACAGCCAACATCTAATTCCAGTCATACAATCTACCCACAATAGTAGTCATTCTATCCCAAAGATATTTTCTAGTTGCTTTAGCATCAGGGGCATAAACATTAGCAAGCATCCATTGCTCATTGGTAACCAAATGAGAGAAAGAAATCACAAGATAGTTTTTACATCTCTCAATCTTTCTACCCACTAGACAAGCAGGGATCCACATTGTAACAATACGTTTAGAAGCACCTTCTACAGGGATTATACAATACTTTGCACTAGGCCAGATCGAACTAGCAATGCTAGAAAAAGTAGACTCTGGCATCTTAGTCTCTTGAATCAGAAAAACATCAACCTTATTATCAAGAATACAACTCTTAACAAGAAACTATTTATGTGGGCTATTCAACCCTCTAATATTCCAAGAAACAATTCTCATAAGGAACAATAAACAATAAAAAAAATACCAGTAACATCTTGTTGTAAAGAGAAACGTCCATCCATATCATAACTATCTTTTTTGAAAAACTAGAGCTTAAGCATAAAATGCTTTGAAGGGCCTGCAGGCCCTAAAAAATGTTCCTTAAGACTCATTTATTGAATTTTCTGGAGTGTGAAAGATTCTTGGAAGGTCCTTTGTTTCCCCATAACAACCTCTTTTGTTGCCTCTCTAGATCTAGTTTCCCTTTTGTGAGGGACAACCTTGTTTATTATCCAAGCATACATCAACTTTTTTTGTAGAGTGATTTTTCCTTCCTTTCCCCATAGGGGTCCATTCTGGTTGGGCTAGCGATCAGTCATTTGAGAAAATTGATTGAGAAATTTTATCCGAAAGTTTAACTATATTGTCATTAACATAAGTAGTAGTAACTATATCCAGAATTCTAACTTGCTCCAAAATAGTACTGCCAACATCATTTTGCTATTTTTCTGTAGGAGGGCTATCTAAAATACTACTAACTAGTCCAAAGCTATCCTTTGTCAATCCATCCTCATTACCTTTTGTGCCATCTTGAGGGGCTTCCAGATCTCTTAAATTTTCTTCTATTTCCCCTTCCTACAAAGTTATACCTCCTTTGGAGAGTATAGCCCCCTCCGGGCTACTATTGTTCATTTGTTGTGTTTCCTTTTCAGGAAGATCATCAACAATATTTAGAATCTCCTTCACAAAAGGGTATTATTTTTCTTTAGGTGCCCCTTTATCATCCTCAGAGATCTCTTTGTTTTTAGGTTCCTCTTTCATTGGGAGTAGTTTTTGGCATTTATTTATCAGATGCCCAAACCTACTACAATTTTGGCAGAATGGCCCTAAATTTTTATATATAATCTATTGACTCCATTTACCAAACTTCTACTAGAGAGAATGATTTGTGTGGTTAAAAATTCATTCATTTCAACATTAACACAAAATCTTTGAAAGACTAACCTTGTTTTCTCTAGAGTAACTTTGTCTATAGATAGAAACAACCCAAAAGAGTTCGCTATACTTTGAATGATTTTGGGATTCCAATATTCAAGTGGTAAACCCAGTAGATGCACCCATGTAAAATCCACTACACACAGATCAACCAAAGGATGAAACCTAGGTTTTCATTTACAAATAGAGAGATTATTTTGATTATTTATTTCAAAAACCAAGGTCCTCCAATTATAACCTTAATCATATCTTCCTTAATGGTAAATCTGAATAAAAATAAACCTCCAGCCATCACGATAACAGTAATTCTCCCTTTCACTTTCCAAACCTCATTCAACCATTTATGAACAAGGTCAACATTAGGTCTAAAAGTAAAAAATCTACCAACCAAAGTATTCTCCATTGACAAAATAGATTCATCCATTAAGGCATCTGAGAGGTTAAAAATAATACCTTCATTCATCTATTGAACCTTAGGTAAATCTGCACCATCACCCTTTAAGATTTCAGATCTTTTGACTTGATCAACCCAAGACAGCTGACCTGTCGCATCTAAACCTTTTTGCATGGTGTCAGAAGGATAACCCATGATAGGGGGAGCACCATGAGGGGCCCCCGAGCAGTTGCCCATCATTGAAAACCCACCAAAATCTCAAAATTTTGAAAACTCAAACCCTAGCAAAGCAAATAATCCATGTTTCAAAAGCACCATTTGCCTTAATGTTGCCCCTTGCCTTCCCCCATGTTTTTACCATATGCTATAAGTTGTAAAGATCCTACAAAGTTTTAAGTCTGGGATATGTATCCATTTTCTAGTCTTTGTTGAGACTTTGAACCTTTTTAGAACTTGTCGCATTTTCAATAGTTCTAAAACCTACAAAAACCCCCACCACAATTCTTTACAGAGCCTTTGTTAGTAGTCTCTATTATTCTTGAAACTCTTTTAATTGCTAACAAAGTCCCTTCCTATAACTTGTCAACGCTTTGTTTGGTCCCAAGAACCCCCCAAACCCCCAAAAAAAATTCTTTTCAAAACTTTACAATGTTTCCTTCTATTATCAAAACCACCATAAAGCCCAACAACCCCCTTCTCAAACTTGTCGACATTTTACATGGTTCATGTATTGACAAGCTTGTAAAGGGCTTGTTAGCTTCAGTTAATGTTTTCAAAATTTTCTAGGTACGCAAATGTTGATCCATGGTTCTCGAAACCTCCCAAACTACCGACAAGGCTCCTCTTTTAAGTTGTTGACACTTTTCATAGTTCGTGAAACCTTCCGAAGCACCAACAAGTTTGGAACTCTTCCTGAGTGTTGGTGTTTTTGGTAGTTCTCATAACCCCTTGAACCCCCGATAAGGTTCTAAATAGTCCCTAAAGTCTTAATCCAAAGTAGAGTAAACAAGTAGATATATTTATAAAGAAAGGAAGCAAATTTCAATATTTTCAAATCTCTCTAACCTTTGAAATCATTGACAAGGTTTAAGGGAGGCTCCATAAAAAAATTTCAAGGTTCTCAAAACCTCTAAAATGTTGATAGTATTAAAAAGGCTTCAAACCACCAACAAGTTGAATGACTTGTGAGTTCAAGATGATAAGGAAAGTGCCACTAGGATGGAAGCAAATAGAATCTCAGCAAGTTTGAAGTTTCTCAAAAGTGTCGACACAGTTCAAAGTTTCTCAAAAGTGTCGACACAGTTCAAAATTTCCCAAAAATGGTGACAAGGTTTCAAAAGTGGTTAAAAGTGCCAATGAAATAAATTGTAAAGTATCAAAGGTTTTTGTGGGCCCTACATTCGAACGCCCATGATGCTCTTGCATTCAAAACTCTACCTACAGCTTTGCACAACCTAAGATGCCATTAATGACCTCAAATGGACATGATTAGATAGGAGATGTTCAAATGTCTCCTAGTACTTGTGGACCCCTCAGAGACATGTTTTGTGTACAAAGGGATATGATTGTTGATGCAAAGGGCATGGTTTCAAGTGTATGGCCATGTGAAGGTGATGCAAGCAGACATGGGTGGCCTATGCACTTGTAGATGACCAAGGCCTTTTCTCCAAAACTGATTGATGATGTTGGAAGACATACATATATATATATATATATATATATATATATATATATATATATATATATATATATATATATATATATATATATATATATATATATATATATATATATATATATATATATATGCAAGTTTTCAATTAAGAAGAGGATGGAAAAAAGGTTGCAAGTAGAAAATAAAAAGAGAACAAATTGCTAATCATTATGGTATTTTCCAATAAGAAATTTAGGGCATTCTGATTATAATTTTCTAGGTTTTCTCCCAGAGGGTATGATAGAACATTGTAATCCTTAAGGAATGATTTAATGTATAGATTTGACATCTTTTGAATGTCTCCATGAACATTGTATGTATTTATGATGGTCTTATTGATCTTCCTAATCACATTCTTGATTTGAGTATTGTTTTTGACTAGTTTGTCAACTAGAAGGCGAAAAAATTCCTTGTAAAGATTTTCCAAGATATATTATCAAAGAACACAAGAAATTTGTAGGTTTTTTATGGATAACTAAGGTATGTTCAATTAGATGTTATGTAACTTCATCTACCTATTTGTTTGCATGCATAGAACCTAGCTTATGTGTGGGATTGAGAGGTATGATCCTTATTATTGCCTTCATTAAGGTATCATAGAGTAGGTTGTATTCATATTCCCCTTTGGTTCATAAAATTCAAACTCTATATCCCTCAATGGATAAAGGCACCCATCTACTTTGTGTTCAACCTCCCATCTCACCAACACATTCAAAATAACAAAAAATAGTCTTTATTTTTATATTATGTTGATTGTTCAACCAGCATTACTTAATCTTTGTGATCTACATGAGCTTTATCTTAAGGAGTTATGATTTGTTGAATAGAAAGAGGAGACTATGTTGAATGTGGCAAGGAATAGACTGATGGGAATGGTGAAAATTGATTCCAGTGTCCTGGTCATAGAACAAATCATAAACAAACCAGAGGAGAATGAATCAATCAAATGGCTAAATTTAGTGGATTGAAAATTAACCATGGTGAAACAGTGCTTGAATGATTTAAAGAATCTGGCTAAAAGTAATAGATCCTACTTACTAGATCTCAGGAGCTCCTGTGTTTCTCTACAGGTGGACATTTATGATGAAACTGAAACCAACTTGCTGGATGTTGTTGTTGTTGTTAAAAAGGCTTTCAAAGACCTGTTGGTTGAAGAGTTAAAGTTTAAAGAAGATTTGACTAGTAACCCCATGGAGAAGCTAAACAATGTGGCTGCTTATCTCATGAATTTCAAGAAGGATATGGTGGAAATGCACAGGAAATATGAGGAAGCCAACAATATGTTACATACATGGAGAATAAGATTAATGATTACCAACATTCCTAATACCAAGGGTATCATCTCAATTCTGAATAAATTTAAGGTTCTTCAAGCCAAATTAGATGCTTCACAAAGAACAGGGGATCAAGGAGAGAAAGCTGGTATTGATGGATGGGTACTTCATGAAGAGCACACATGATCAGATGCAGGGGATGGTGAAGACAAGGAAGCGTCTCCTTGAAAAATCTTTTTAAGCTTTTTATGCTTTCTTAAACTTATGTTAAGCCTTATATTGTTATTTGAGACTATGTCTCATAATGTTTCAAGAAACTTTATCATATTGCAATTGTTTGTTGTGTGAGACAGTTATACAGGAAAGGTTAGTTCCCACTCTTTTACTATAAAATGTATGAGTGAAAGAGACTTTGGATCTTTTTTGCAAAATTGTGTTTGTAATTAGATCACTGGAGAAGAGTTGTTTATGTGCTTTGAAATATGGTGTTTTAAAACATTGGAGTTTTCGATATACATACATTGGCTATAATAATTTTGGGGAAACAACTATTGTGTTGTGTTTCTATTCATTAATACATGAGAAGCTTGGCATTGAGTCAAATTATCTTGGTGTTATGTTATTAATTCTTCTTATGTTGAGTTGATAACAAATTGGATAAAAATAAAGTCTTGCATGGTGTTAAAAGCCCATTTATTTCATATTTATATTGTCAGAATGCTTGCATTCTTGTGTCTATGAAGTATTGTGGTGGTATTGTTGCGGTTAAGTGGTTAAATATCTAGGTTTCATTCCCATTCTTATGTCTGGGTGAAACTACGATCATCATTGTTATTTTGAAAACTTTATCTATAGGTGTGTGGGGCATTTGCAGTCATCATTTGTTTTCTTATTATTATTAGAAAATATCCTTTCCCACTTTCAGGTTAAACGTGTACCCATAAAATTAGTTTTATCTTACGGAGGGAGCTGCCCCTTCTTAAAACGCAGAGAGCGATTGTAAAACTTATTTATAATTCATTCAACTATTAGTGCAATTGTCATCATTGTGATTGGGCAAGATATATTTAAGAGTTTGGTGACAAAATCTATTCACCAACATATTTATGGTGACTCTGCTGGGGAGAATGAACAATAACATTGTGTGCCATTGAACGTGATCATTTTCCACTGTATCTGTATGGTCTGAGTCTAATATTGAGAAATTATGGTTACAACTATCCTCAAAGAGACTAAGGAATAAATATAGTGAGAATAAAAGAAAGGAAATTCAAAGAATACTAGGAGTTCTCAACTTGCAATGAGTATGGGAGGCTAATCTTTCTTGCATTTTGAGGTACTGCATTAAAAAGAGGAAATGGAACACCTATGGTTTTACAGAGATGATTTGGACCAGTTCTTCAACCTAACATTAACTGGCTTGACATAGAAAAAGAGGATATTATCACTTATTTACGCAATCTAGCCTAGACAAATAGAAGAAATAATTAGCAATACCAACAGGTTAATCAGGTTCTAGAAGAAGAGGAAAATATTGGTCAAGACCTAAGGAGACAAGCCAGGGAATTTGGGGTAGTTCACGACAACCTGATCATTGTCAGAATTGTTCCAGTACTAAGAAGGAATTACCCCTTTCAAATACACGTTGTCCCTGATAACCGACATAATAACCAGTGAAATAATGCACAAAATAATCAGAGGTGATTGTCACACTGGCAACTAAAAGATACACAAGGAGTGATCAAAGGAGAGGAATCATTGATTTAGACTTTGAGGCATTACAGAAGGTTAGTTTTTCTTTTGAGTCTCCTACCAAAAAATTATCAAGAACAACTAGTAGGCCAACTTCCCCTACCAAAGTTGTAAATAATTCACCCGTGTGTCAGACCTTAGTCTTGCATGGTACAATCCTTCCCTTAATGGTGAATCTCCAAAATAGTATGGGACACAGATAGCCAGCACAGCCAACAGTACCCTGGGGAGCCACTAGAGGCCCATTGTCCTTGGGGAATCAATTACATGATCTCCCTCATGGGTTTAGGAAAATTATTCCCAAATTTAAAGGAGATGGCAAGGTATCTATAGATGAACACATCAACACATTCTTCACAGCATGTTCTATCCTGGGAATTCAACATGAGGATGTTTTAGTTAGGTTGTTCATTGAGTCTTTGATAAACATTGCTGCTGATTGGTTCTATCATCTTCCTCCAGCATCTATTGATTCGTGGACCTCCATGGTTCAAAAATTTGAAGATAGATTCAAGAGTCCAGAGGATGAGCATTCCCTAATTGTAGAATTAATGCATATGAAAAAGGAAATTAAAGAACCAATGAGGGAGTTTGTGGCTAGATTCAATAAGTTGGTGAACCAAATTCCAACAGCTAAAAGGACTTTTGATGAATTGAATAAGGGATTCATTATTAATGCACAACCTCCTAATGTTAGCTACCAGTTAAAAAGGGATTCCCTATCTTTGCTTCCATGTTTAGATGTGTTCAATATCATTAGGGGTTATAAAAACAATATCTTCAAAATCTTTACATGGTTGTTTATCTGCTCTATGAAGGTGTAAAACCCTTGTATTGTCAAACTAGCATATAGGCGCTTAGTGATAGTAAAATGGGAGTTTCCTGTGCAATAGGTATGGTTTGATTCAGGGTTTGTTTTCATGTCATTATTTATAATTATTTGTAATATAACACCTCAAAGAATACCCCACTTGGCTAACAAAGCCTAAAGTAGAAGAAGTAAATACCCAACCTTATAAAATTGGTCCATTGTTGTCCATGTCTAATCATAAGCTAAAGATCTATTGTCTTGAGTTTAGCACCCCTGACACTTAAAAACAACCTAGATTTAGGGATTTGGGAATCTAAAACTTTGAGTAGGTCAACACATTGGATGGCTTTTAGTAACTCTCCCTTTAAGTCTATTTCTCCATTACCTTTTAGCTTAAAATTAACAACCTCTTTTTTTTGTAAATGACTACCATTTTGCATGTCACAGACTTGTGCATGGCTTTTTCTACACATCATAAGCTTGGGATAACTATTATGAGGGGTTTTAGGCATATAAATAGTGTTTTCATGCATTGAGGCACGTGCCACCTCATGTCAGCTAGGTCTCCATACATATGAGCATTCTTCCTAGGTAGTGGAACAACTGTCATTAGAAAAATCAAGTTTTGGGCCTAATTAGAATCTATTACAAAGGGATATATATTCATTTTTAGATACTTTTAAGTTTGTTTTAGCAATTTCAAGCCTCATTTCTAAGCATAAATCCATGGTATGATAGAATTCATGGTGTGGTCCACCCATTGGCTCTTTAATAATGATTTCGGTATGAGGAGTTACAAGAAAAACATAAGTACTTCACCTTTTTGGGAAGTTTATTCTATTAATTTTCTCATTATGGTAGCTTATTGAAAACCTAGTTTTAGGACAAAGCTAATTCATGCATGGGTTTAAAGCCTTATCCATTTGCATATGCCTTAATTTGACACGGTAAATGATTTGTTGAAGCCTATTCATACAATCTAACATTTATCTTTCCTTGTGTTTGTAGGAGGTCTACTTGAAATGAGTTTTGCATGGAAGAATGAAATGGTTTTGTTTGATATTCTTATCATGGGAGCGTAGATGATTCAAGATAGATGTGTTGCAAGTATGAAGATAACCAGTGTTGTCATTGATGTTAACATACTCATATTGCATTAATGAGAAGGATTGGATGAGCTGTGTGCTGAGGATATTGAGAAAATTAGCCTTAATCAGGAATAGTGAAGAACAATGATGACATTAAGGTAAAAGTCCAAGATAAGATGAAGATCAGGGATACGGTTTAAAGGGTTTTCAGATATGAGTCTTGAGATTCTTCAGTCAGGATTTCAGAGGTCCGCATGAAGACATGAAGAAGTTATGGTCGCTCTAGTAAAACCAGTTCCGGCAGATGTTCAGTGGTGACAGAGTGTCACAGATTGGTCTGGTGAGCTCCGGAATTGCATTATCTCATTCTGTGGATTGGAGGGAGTGTTGAAGAAGTCAGTGTGAAGTGACAACTAGATTTGTTCATGGTTTGGAGATCCGAAAGCACCTTTTTCATTGTGACAGTGGCGACAGATTGTGTTCTTGAAGTTCTAGATGGAGAAGAGAGGAATTCCAGTAAGCTGATAAAGTGCGGATGTTCTTGGTGACTCAGGAAAGGTTTTGGTGATCCTTGGATCATGCACAATTCTTATTAGTGGTCCGCATTGAAGTTAGAGTTTGGATTTGATGTAAAGACCACCGGTTGTTGGTGTTCTTCCTGAGACTGGCCGACCGGATGTATTACACGTCTTGCGGATGATCTTGTAGGTGTTTGCCGACTTAGATGATTGTTCCTAAGTTGGTGCCTTGTATAAATAAGGGATTATGAATTCATTTTGAAGTGTGTCTTGGTGTGATGAGCGTGTGGTAGCGAAGAGGAGCACGAAAGGCAAAGCAGAAGTTTTTGGGCTTAAATGGAACTAATCCAGGCATGGTAAAGATGTCAATCTCCAGTTCAAGTTTGTGATACTTGTTACTGTTAGAATCTGAAAAGATTAATAACCCAGAAAACTAGTGCAAAGAATAGATATTAAAACTATGAATGCAAATGATACGAAATCAAAATAGCAACACAGAGTTAGTCTCCAAGAGAGTAATGCAAATGCTAGAAGCAAAATAGCATTAAGAGGATGCAAAAGTAAAAGATGCAAAATACAAGCCAGGTAGCATGCTTATATAGACTAGAAAGAGAGAGGAGGTGGCAACACCGACCAATGAGGAGCAACCATCTATCGGACTAAAGATAGCAAAGTATCTTCCCAAGATAGCTAATGGATGCTCACATGTAGGAAGGTGACACCTCGCAACTACTCACCTAATAAGACATGCTTTATTAACCTAAGCGAGATTAATAGAAGTGTAGGAAAAACCTAGGAATATAGGAAAAATAAATAACCCATCTAGGAAATAAAAACCTACACTAACACCCCCCCATAAGTGAAGCTTAGGTGGATGTAGAAATGGGTCCCGGCAAATCAAGCCTGATGAGGTACCCATGTACATAAAATTCCCCCCCAAAGAGAGAGAGAAGAGACCCCCCCAAAAGTAGAGAAAGTCAAGACTCCGAGTGAGAGGAAGAAGCCCCCCCAGAAGATGAAGCATCCCGCACCCCCAGCAAAGCGCGCAAATGAAGGAACTTGCTCTCAATGAAGGGTTTGGTGAAGATATCAGCAACCTGCTCGGAAGTCGGACAGTAGCGAAGGTTGATGACGTGGCCATGGATGAGCTCCCGGATGTAGTGCATGTGGACCTCTATGTGTTTGGTCCACTGATGATGGACCGGATTCCGTGAGATCTGAATAGCACTCTGGTTGTCACAAAATATGACTGATGGCCGTCTGATCTGGATACCAAACTCAGTGAGAAGATTCTGAAGCCAAATGGCCTCAGTAGAGGCATTCACAGCCCCCCGATACTCGGCCTCAGTAGAAGATAGAGAAATAGCAGATTGCTTCTTGCTCGACCAACAAACAGGACCTGAACCAAGTGAGAAGCTGTAACCTGAAGTAGACTTGCGATCCTGAGAATCGCCCGCCCAATTGGAATCTGTGTAGCCCACCAAGTCAAGCTCAATACCCGCTGCGTAGTGAATCCCAAGACTGTGAGAACCCTGAATGTAGTGAAGGATCCGCTTGGCTGCTTTCCAGTGCAGCTCATGAGGCTCCTGCATGAATCGAGAGACCATGCCTACAGCATATGAAATGTCAGGTCTCGTATGAGTCAGATAAATGAGACTCCCAACAAGCTGTCGGTACAAAGTGCCATTAACAAGTGGAGAAGAACACTGAGCCTCAAGTTTGACTCCAGAAAGAAAGGGAGTCGGAGTAGGCTTACAGTCAGCCATATGAAACCTCGAGAGCAAATCTAGAGCATACTTGGACTGTGTGATGGTGATCCCAGAAGAAGATTGGTAGATCTCAATCCCGAGAAAGTAATGCAACAAGCCCAAGTCAGTCATCAAAAACCTATCATGAAGGGCAGTTTTGACAGCCCCAATGGTGGATGAAGAACTCCCTGTGATCAGCAAGTCATCAACATACAGAACCAGAAATAGGAGTGAATCATCCTGCTGCAGAATGTAGACATTGGGATCAGAATGGCACCGAGTGAACCCAACTGATAGAAGGAAGGAATCCATCTCGGCATACCAGGCTCGAGGAGCCTGTTTGAGGCCATAGAGAGACTTCCGAAGAAGGCACACAAGTGAAGAATCCTGAAGGAACCCCTGTGGCTGCTCCATGTAGATCTCCTCCTGAAGGTCACCGTGAAGAAAAGCACTCTTCACATCCATCTGGTGTACTTCCCAACGATTAGCTGCAGCAATGGCAAGAACAAGTCGGATGGAATTCATTCGGGCAACTGGCGCAAAAGTCTCAGAGTAGTCAATCCCAGGAACCTGGGAGAATCCTTTGGCGACCAAGCGAGCCTTATACTTGTCAACCGACCCATCTGCTGCAAATTTTGTCTGATAGATCCACTTACATCGAACAAGTTTTCTTCCCTTAGGAAGAGGGACAAGATCCCAAGTGTGGTTCCTCATCAAGGAACTATACTCCTCCTGCATAGCTGTATCCCACTCAGGAATACCAGAAGCCTCATGAAAAGACTGTGGATCTGAGGCAGTAGCAATGAAGACATGTGGAGCATCCTGGAACTGTGAATGAGTCCGCCTGGTGTCTGATGGATCCCCAACCCAATCACCTGCAGACTGCAAGGTCTATCTAGCCCAAAGTGGACCAGAAGATGGAGAATCTGGAGGAGAATCATCAACCTCTGAATGATGACTAGGAGAGGAAGGAGGTGAGTCCTCTGAATCGCTCTCTGCATCAGAAGTGGAGGTAGAAGACTGCTCAGGTGAATCTGACTCATCAGAAGATCTGTCATGTATCCCAAGTGACTCCAATGTCAAAGTAGAGGGAGTTGGAGAAGTGATAGAAAGTGAGCTCGAAGAGCCCTCCTCAAACTGAACACTCCTCTCAATGAACAACTCATGTGTAGTAGGGTGGAGCAACCGATAACCCTTCACACCATCAGGATAACCTACAAATATGCAAGGTTTGCTCTGCGGATCCAATGCCTTGCGTTTCTCTGTAGGAATGTGGGCCCATGCAGGAGAACCAAAAACTCGAAAGTGCTTAACTGACGGTTTCCGACCGCTCCAAGCTTCAAAAGGAGTGACTCCCTTCAAGGCTCGGTGAGGAACACGGTTCTGGATATAACAAGCACAGTTAATGGCCTCTGCCCAATACTGTGGTGCAAGAGATCTGGAGTGAATCATGCAGTTCGCCATTTCCTTCAAGGACCTATTCTTCCGTTCTGCAACACCGTTCTGCTGAGGATTGTATGGAACTGAATGCTGCAAATCAATCCCCTCTGAAGTGCAAAACCTCTCAAACCGATGGTTGACATACTCACCACCATTGTCAGTGCGCAAAACTTTGATGGCTTTCCCAGATTGCTTCTCTACAAAAGTCTTGAAGTCTTGAAAATGATCAAATACCTCTGACTTTTGTTTGAGAAAGTACACCCAAGTATATCGAGAAAAGTCATCAATGAATGTGAGGACATATCTAGCCCTGCTGAAGGAAGGATGCTGAAATGGACCAGCCAAATCACTGTGAACTAACTCCAGTATCTGTGAAGCTCTCCATGCCTTACCTTTGTCAAACTTTTCCTTAGGATGCTTACCAAGAATGCAACCTTGGCAAACACCACCTGAAAACTGAACTGAAGGCAACCCTGTGACCATGCTCTGCTGGTTAAGCTGCTGCAAGTAGCGGAAGTTAAGATGGCCAAACCGCTCATGCCATAATCTACTCACATCATTAGAATGAGTGAGCAAAACAGTCGAAGGAGGATCAGGAACAAAGTGAGAAAACAGATAGAGCCGTGACTGATGATCTGCTCTCCCAACTGCAACTGTAGAACCACTGTGCAACTCATGAATCTCCACTGAATCAGGAGTGAACTCAACCCGCTTGCCTGAACCTGTGTGAGTGATCTGATATACCGATAGGAGATTAGTTGATAATGAGGGCACACAAAGAACATCATGGAATGTGCCATCCCCCACATCAACAGACCCTCTCCCACACACCTCAACAGGAGTGTTATCACCCATCAAAATAGAAGGCATAGTACACGGCTCCAAGGATGCAAGTTCTTCCTTAGATGAAGCCATGTGGTGCGAAGCACCCAAATCAAGAACCCAAGTGGATGGTGAAGAAGCAACTGCAACAAGGGCCTTGCCCTTTCCTTTTCCCTTGCTGTTTTCTTTTGCCTTATTAGACCCCTCATTAGAACTCTGTTTGACAGAATCAGGAACACTGATATTATTCTTCTCAAGAATGTGTGTCAAGTGATCAATTTGTTTCTTCAGACATTTATGTTCATCATGACCGGGTCTTTTACAATAGGCACATTGGACCCTCTCTTTCTTAGGCTTGTCGCCCTTGGAATATTGGGTCTCATTAGTTGCTTTTGAAGCAACCGTTATCTGATCCTTCTTCTCCTTGCTATTCTTTTGTTTCTTATCCTTACTATTGTTGTTACTACTTTGTCCTTTCTATTCTTTTGTGCCTTGGTTGGCAGCCAAGGCATGTGACTTAGAGGACTTAAGAGTGCCCATCTGGATTAGCTTGTCTTGTTCCTGAGTGAGATTGACAGCAAAATCATCTAAAGATGGCATGGTGAATTGAGTACCAAGTGCACCCTTAGTAGCATAGAAAGTAGAAACAAACACAGAATATTCTGAACTTAGCTTAGAGAGAATACTAAGAATCAGTTGTTCATCTTTCTTTTCAATTCCACATTGTTTTAACTGCAGCCTTAGTGATTTCAATTTAGTGAAGAAATCCTGTATTGTGTTAAAATTGCCTGGACTTAAACTAATTAGTTCATTTTCCAACATATGACCCCTCATTGAATCTTGTGTGCCAAATAGTGTTTCTAGCTTTGTCCAGATTTCATTTGGTGTATTCAAAGACTCAATGTGAAAGAGCAAATCAGGAGAAACAGACAAACACAATGTTCCATATGCCTCATCACATTTGTTAAACCACTTAGGCTTATCTTCATCTTTAGCAGGTTCAGTTTCAAGTCCCATAGTTATCCTATTTAATCCAGCTTTCCTTAAGTGAATTGTCATGCGTGATTTCCACTCAAAGTAATTGTATGGAGTTAGGATAGGTAGATTTGTTTGATCCATGATGAAGAAATGCAGAGAAGAAGTGTCGAAAAGAAGAGAACCCAACCAAGACAACCCCCCCTTTTCACTCAATCAAAGAACCCCCCCAAGAAAATATGATTTGGCACTTTATATTAGTGCGTTTACAACTACCACTAGCAATAAATACTAAGTGGTTTTGATTTCAATGCATTACAAAACCCTCATGAAGAGCATATGCTGAAAATACAACTTTGGCATAATATCTAGAGAAATAAACAACACCACTGCAATCTACTCAAAAAATCATGCACTTTCAAAAAAAGAATCACCTCGATACAAGGTCGTATGTGAAAGTTATGATCCTCCGAAGTTCCCAAACGAGAACCGTGCAATGTCACGACTGAGAATCTGCAATTTCTAAAAACTCTTGGCATCAAAATCAAAAAATGACTACACTAGTGCATAGAGCACGAAAAAATAGCTAAAATCAAAAAAAATTTCATGGGAAAAGGAGTCCGTATGAGCAAGAACGGAGCATTTGAAAACTGTCTTCAGAACTGCAGCTGCCAACGGAGAGGGGTCCTGCTGTAGCTTTCTGAGCGTGTTTCTGCAAAATATACAAATTGCATGTAAAAACAGAAAGATACCCAGATGGTTTTTCTGTGCTGCGAACAAAACCCAGAAGGCGTTTTTCTTGCAAATGCACAGAAGATGTTGCTCCAGTGTAAATGGAACGCCTTTAGCTACAAAAAACGACCCCAACAACCAAAAAACGACATGCAAAGACTGAATCAGATGCTGGAACCTGCAATATTGATTCAAAGGACCAAATATGCAAGCTGGTTGTCAGATTTGAGCTTGAAACCCCGGTTCCGCAACTGTGTATGACGATCTCCGATTTCGGTGAAACGAAAGCCAAATCTGACTTTCTCAAGCCTCCTGGACGCGTTGGAATAGCCAGAAATGCTGCCAGTATAACCAGAAATGCTGCAATCACCCAGATTTCATAAAACACATGTGCAACCCCAGAGATTAAAAAAGTTTCCGTCAAACTTTTCTGATTCTCAAGATCATCCGAAGATGCAAGAGAAGAGCATACTGGGTTTTTTGAAAACCTACAATAAGATTTATTAGCCCCCCCCCGAATCTCTCAAATATAGAAACTAAAATCTACTCTTGCACATAGAATAGCTCTGATACCATGTTAGAATCTGAAAAGATTAATAACCCAGAAAACTAGTGCAAAGAATAGATATTAAAACTATGAATGCAAATGATACGAAATCAAAATAGCAACACAGAGTTAGTCTCCAAGAGAGTAATGCAAATGCTAGAAGCAAAATAGCATTAAGAGGATGCAAAAGTAAAAGATGCAAAATACAAGCCAGGTAGCATGCTTATATAGACTAGAAAGAGAGAGGAGGTGGCAACACCGACCAATGAGGAGCAACCATCTATCGGACTAAAGATAGCAAAGTATCTTCCCAAGATAGCTAATGGATGCTCACATGTAGGAAGGTGACACCTCGCAACTACTCACCTAATAAGACATGCTTTATTAACCTAAGCGAGATTAATAGAAGTGTAGGAAAAACCTAGGAATATAGGAAAAATAAATAACCCATCTAGGAAATAAAAACCTACACTAACAGTTACTTTGTAGACAGTGTGTCTCTTCTAGGCAGTGAGCCTCTTGTGAATAGTGTGCTCGGGCAGTGAGCCCTAATTGGCATGTGCCATCTATTTTTCTTATTCTTCTAACAGAGAATAATCCTTGGATTAATCACCCCGTGGTTTTTCCCTTGACTGGGTTTTCCACATCAAAATCTTGGTGTCTCATGTGTTGATGTGTATCTGCTTTGGTGTTTATGCTTTATGCTTTCATGAATGATTAATTACTATGCTATTAAATAACAAAGTGGATTTAAGTGTTTGAATTGGAAGCAAGTTTAGGATAACTGATTCACCCCCCCTCTCAGTTATCAACAATTGGTATCAGAGCTAAGTTCCTCTAAAAAGAGCTTAACCGCTTGAGGAGATCCAGGATGTCGTCATACAAGAAGGATAGTTCGAAGTTTGATGGAACCAACTTCTCTCTTTGGAAAGGTCGCATGAAATGTCACTTGGAGTGTATGGGAAAGACGTACTTATCCATGGTCACAAAAGCATATGTACCTCCACAGGGTGGTCCGAAAACTCTAAATGAAATCACAGATGCTGAAAATAATCTGCGGACCAAAGAGGCTCTTCTAAGCGCTTTAACTGACTTAGAGCTCTCAAATGTTATTGACCTACCAACTGCCTATGAGATCTGGATCAAACTAGAACTTCTGCATGAAGGAGATGAGTATGTTAAGTGTGCAAGGTTGCAGAGTCTAAAAGGGAAATTTGAAAGACTGAAGATGAGAGATGATGAAAATATTACTACCTTTATGCCTAGAGTAAATGAGTTGGTGTGTGGAATTAGGAATGCTGGTGGAGTCTTGGATGAAAATGAGATTGTTGGCAAAGTTCTCCTGCTGCCTACAAAATCAAGGTTGCTGCCATTGATGAATTCAGAGCCCATACAACTGTCACAAGAGACCAATTGGCTGGCAAACTGGCTGCATTTGAAATGACCGAGTTTGGAGATGATCCCCCCAAGACTGAATCTGCATTCAAAGCCAGTGCCTCTGTGAAAGGCAAACAAAGATTTGATCCGAGAGAAAACTCTTCAAGGAAGCTGTCATGGTATGATCAAGCAAGAAGAGACATGGAAGTGGAAGAAGCAGAAACAGCTCAACTTGAAGCCCTCATTGCAAAGAGACTGCTAAGAGGATCCGGTAAGTATGAAGGAAAATTACCCTTTAAGTGCTTCAACTGCAATAAGATTGGTCATTTTGCCTCAAGATGTCCAGAAAGATCTACAAGGTCAAATTCCAACAGACAAAGGTTCCAAAAGAATTGTTATTATGTTCATGAAGAAGATGATGATGAAGGAGTAACCGATGATGAATCAGAGATAGGAAACAAATCCAGAAATGAATGGGTGTTTATTGCCATCAAGGAAGAAGATCTAATATCCTCTGAATCTGTCAATCATAAGGTTGTAGAAAGAGCTCTGGCTGCCCAAATTGAAGAAAAGGATGACTGGGTTATTGACAGTGGATGCTTTCACCATATGACAGGTGACAAGAACAAGTTCTTAGATTTGGAAAGGTATGAAGGAGGAATGGTAAAGTTTGGTGATAATTCTGTTGGTAGAATCAGAGGTAGGGGAACTATTTCTTTTGATGGAAAGAACAAAACTGGTAATGTACTGTATGTTGAAGGATTGAAGCACAATCTTCTCAGTGTTGGATAGTTGGTGGACAAAGGTTATGATCTTCGGTTCAAGAATGGAAGATGCAGCATCTTTGAAAGCTCCAGATCTGAGATTGCATCCGGTACTCAAACAAAAGGTAATATCTTCCATCTAGTTGGTACTAATAAAAGTTGTCTATTTGTTCAAATTGATCAGAGTTGGTTATGGCATAGAAGGATGTGTCATGTAAATTTTGATAACATCATCAAGATAAGCAATACTTAGGCTGTAAGAGATCTTCCAAAATTGGTAAAACCTACAAATAGTTTGTGTAAAGAATGTCAGCTAGGTAAACAGAGCAGAGTCTCATTCAAAAGCAAGGATCAATCCTCTACCGGATTATTGGAATTAGTTCATACTGATCTATGTGGTCTGACAAGAGTCAAGAGTATGCAAGGTGATAGATACTTCATGTTACTAATTGATGATCATTCCTGGATGATGTGGGTTACCTTTCTGAAAGAGAAGTCAAAAGCTTTTGAGAAGTTCAAAATCTTCAAGGCTATGGTAGAGAATCAAACCGGATTAAAACTGAAATGTCTGAGGTCTAATAGAGGTGATGAATTCACATCCGGTGAATTCATAGACTTTTGTGAGAAGCATGGTATAACGAGACAGTCTTCTGCTCCTAGGACTCCACAGCAGAATGGAGTAGTAGAGAGAAAGAACCGGACCATCCAAGAAGCATCTAGGATAATGATGATGGAAGCAAATGCTCCCCAGATGTTTTGGAGAGAAGCTGTCAGCACTGCAATCTATACTCTCAATCGAGTTCAAATCAGAAGCAATACTGGTAAGACTCCTTATGAACTTTGGTTTGGCATCACTCCTATTGTGAGATATTTCAGAGTATTTGGTAGCAAATGTTACATTAAAAGAGATGAAGATCTAGGAAAGTTTGATGCTAGAAGTGATGAAGGAATTTTCTTGGGTTACTCCACTCAAAGCAAAGCATACCGGTGTTACAACAAAAGACTGAGAAAGATTGTAGAAAGTGTAAACGTGAAGGTTGATGAAGAAATTGAAAGACCCTCAAGAATTCATGAGTATGATGAAGATGATCAGAATGGTGTTCAGATTCAAAGTATCCAAGCCTCTTCTGAGAAACAAAGTCAAGTTGATCCGGTAAGACAGGAAGAAGAGATAAGTGTCAATGAGATTGATCAAGAGTTAGAGGTGCAAGAAACTCCCAAAGTTCCAAGGTATGTAACTCTAAACCACTCTGAAGATCAGATCATAGGTGACAAAAGCAAAGGAGTGCAAACAAGGAGGAGAATTGCTCAAAATTCAGATGAGTATTGTCTAATTTCAAAGATTGAACCTAAGACAGTAAATGAAGCCTGCAATGATGAAAACTGGACTAAGGCAATGAAGGAAGAACTGTTGCAAATTGAGAAGAATCACACTTGGGATCTTGTTCCCAGACCTAGAAATAAAAATGTGATTGGAACTAAATGGGTATTCCGAAACAAACTAAATGAAGTTGGTGAAGTAATCAGAAACAAAGCCAGATTGGTCTGCAAAGTCTACTCTCAAATAGAAGGAATTGACTTTGAAGAAACCTTTGCTCCGGTGGCAAGAATTGAAGCAGTCAGATTATTTCTTGCATTTACTGCCTTCAAAGACTTTAAGGTATATCAGATGGATGTCAAGTCTGCCTTCCTAAATGGTGATTTGGAAGAAGAAGTTTACATTGAGCAACCAGATGGATTTCAATTGTCTGTTCATGGTGATATGGTCTACAAGTTGAAGAAAGCACTATATGGATTGAAGCAAGCCCCAAGAGCTTGGTATGAAAGATTGGATAAGCATCTTGTGCAGATTGGTTTCAACAAAGGTACTGCTGACAGTAACTTATATTTTAAAATTGATCATGAAAACATCTTGATTGTTGAAGTATTTGTTGATGATATCATCTTTGGAGGAAAAGATAGCATGTGTAAAACTTTTGCAAATCCAATGAAAAGTGAGTTTGAGATGTCTATGCTTGGTGAAATGAATTTCTTCTTGGGTCTGCAAATTACTCAAACAAAGAAAGGGATCTTCATTTCTCAAACCAAATATGTGAAAGAATTGTTGAGGAAATTTGGGATGGAAGATTCAAAGCTAACGAATACTCCCATGGCAACCGGATGCAAGTTGAGCAAAGAAGATGACTCTCCTAAGGCAAACCAGACAAAGTACAGATCAATGATTGGTGGATTGTTGTATCTCACTCATACTACACCAGATATTATGCAAGCTGTTGGTCTCGTTTCTAGATTCTAGGCTGATCCCAAAGAATCTCATGTCATGGCAATCAAGAGAATTTTTAGATATCTAAAAGGGACAGTGGAATATGGTTTGTGGTATCCTAGAGATCATGATTTCTCTCTTCATGCATACACAGATGCAGATTGGGCAAGAGATGTGGATGACTGGAAGAGTACCAGTGGTGGAGCATTCTTTTTGGGAAAGAGATTGGTTTCTTGGCTAAGCAATAAACAAGATGCAATATCTCTATCTACAACTGAAGCAGAATACATTGCAGCAACAGGTAGTTGCACTCAAGTTTTATGGATGAAGCAGATGCTAAGAGATATTAAAGTAGAGTATGAGGACCCTATCACAATCTTCTGTGATAATTCAAGTGCAATAAATATTTCTAAGAATCCAGTGCTGCACTCTAAGACTAAGCATATATCTGTTAAGTTTCACTTTCTGAGAGAGCAAGTGAACAAAGATGAAGTTAGACTGGAGTTTGTGCCCTCTAAGGATCAGATTGCAGATATCTTTACTAAACCTCTTCCCAAGGACTCTTTTGAGTTTCTCAGGGAGAAGTTAGGGTTTATTGCCCCTCCAGTGATGAACTAGGATGCACCGATGTGCATCAGTCCAGTGGATATCATAGTCATATCTTGTGATCCAGATTGGTGATGGGGAGCTGCTACTTAGGGGGAGCAGCTGGTATGATTCTGATATGTTAAAATTGCAAGTATGAGCCCTTTTCCATTGATGTCAAAGGGGGAGAGAAGGCATGTGAAAAACAAGTGGTTGTTGATCAAAGGGGGAGCAGTAAAGAAAGAGAAGACATGTGAAGAGTTGTTGCTGATAGGGGGAGCTGTGACTGAAAGGAGAAGTTCTTGTCTTGATGGTTTTTCATATCATATGTTGCCATCAATGACAAAGGGGGAGATTGTTGCAAGTATGAGGATAACCAGTGTTGTCATTGATGTCAACATACTCATATTGCATTAATGAGAAGGATTGGATGAGCTATGTGCTGAGGATATTGAGAAAATTAGCCTCAATCAGGAACAGTGAAGAACAGTGATGACATTAAGGTAAAAGTCCAAGATAAGATGAAGATCAGAAGATGCGCTTTAAAGGGTTTTCAGATATGAGTCTTGAGATTCTTCAGTCAAGATTTCAGAGGTTCGCATGAAGATATGAAGAAGTTATGGTCGCTCTAGTAGAACCGGTTCCGGTAGATGTTCAGTGGTGACAGAGTGTCACAGATTGGTCCGGTGAGCTCCGGAATTGCATTATCTCATTCTGCGGATTGGAGGGAGTTGTTGAAGAAGTCAGTGTGAAGTGACAACTAGATTTGTTCATGGTTTGGAGATCCGGAAGCACCTTTTTCATTGTGACAGTGGCGACAGACTGTGTTCTTGAAGTTTCGAATGAAGAAGAGAAGAATTCCAGTAAGCTGATAAAGTGTGGATGTTCTTGGTGACTCAGGAAAGGTTTTGGTGATCCTTGGATCATGCACAATTCTTATTGGCGGTCCGCATTGAAGTTAGAGTTTGGATTTGATGTAAAGACCACTAGTTGTCGGTGTCCTTCCTGAGACTGGCCGACTGGATGTATTACACGTCTTGCGGATGATCTTGTAGGTGTTTGCCGACTTAGATGATTGTTCCTAAGTTGATGCCTTGTATAAATAAGGGATTGTGAATTCATTTTGAAGTGTGTCTTGGTGTGATGAGCGTGTGGTAGTGAAGAGGAGCACGAAAGGCAGAGCAGAAGTTTTTGGGCTTAAATGGAATTGATCCAGGCATGGTAAAGATGTCAATCTCTAGTTTAAGTTTGTGATACTTGTTACTTTGTAGACAGTGTGTCTTTTGTAGGCAGTGAGCCTCTTGTGAGTAGTGTGCTCAGGTAGTGAGCCCTAATTGGCATGTGCCATCTATTTTTCTTATTCTTCTAACAGAGAATAATCCTTGGGTTAATCACCCTGTGGTTTTTCCCTTGACCGGGTTTTCCACGTCAAAATCTTGGGGTCTCATGTGTTGATGTGTATCTGCTCTGGTGTTTATGATTTATGCTTTCATGAATGATTAATTGCTATGCTATTAAATAACAAAGTGGATTTAAATGTTTGAATTGGAAGCAAGTTTAGGATAACTGATTCACCCCCCTCTTAGTTATCAACAAGATGAATTGTTGATGACAAATCATGGATCTAAGACTGTCCTAGGTTACATTATTGCATTGAGAACATTGTCTTTGCATCATAAGTTTTTTGAGGACATGGATTAGGTTTGAGATTCATTTGTACATGATAATATAGGGTAAGATCCATATTAGTTGCCTTTCATGCATTGTCCTAAGACTACTACCATGACACTAGCTGTCATGACTTGCAAAATGAGGATAAAAAAGGCTATTTTGGGATGAACTCCTTCAAGCATGAGTTGTTGTTGCAAAGAACTTATTTGTTGATTTGAATGACCTTGGTTATCTTCAACCATGCTGGATTGTTGTAAGACTTTATTTGTTGATCCCAATGAAATGTATGTTTTCCTTAAACCTTGTAACAATAGATTTACCTTTTGAGGTTGATTCAACATATAGGACTACCTTAGTATTTGTCATGAGAGGAAGAAATTACTATCATTTAGTTTGAAAACATGGTTATATAGTCTAGGTAGAAGGAATATAGTTTGTATACATCAATACAAGTGTATAAAATGAGGAACACAATCATGCCATTTGTATTTAGGATTGAGAAAACGTATAAACAACCTAGGAAAACATATAAGTGACTATTATAGGAAATATTCTTTGATTAGAGAATGAGGATTACACCCTAACAATCATTTATAGTCAAACACTGATTAAAGTGAGTTTTGGGCATGAATGGTTAAGAGACAAGATGTTAAATTGGGTGGGGTTGCCAATGGAA
This sequence comes from Cunninghamia lanceolata, assembly GCA_027924645.1. Lineage (NCBI taxonomy): Eukaryota > Viridiplantae > Streptophyta > Pinopsida > Cupressales > Cupressaceae > Cunninghamia > Cunninghamia lanceolata. The sequence continues at coordinate 10,797,329 of BSBN01000209.1, forward strand.
ACACCCAATTTGATTGTGGATGAAGTAATAACTTTAGAGTAAGTTGTGGATAGGGTAGTATAGTAGAATAATGATATGAATGTGGAATTTTTAAATAATGATCTTATTTGGTTTGCATCTATAACTCACATTGACCTTAGTCTAGGATTAGGAGATCCTATACCCCTAGGTGTCATGACTACAAAACCAGTGAAAGAGCCTTGTTACAATCAAACCTCATGTATTTGCATATTGGTGTCAACATTTTGGAATGATGTAAACGTGTTCTCATTGTTACTCATTGATGTGTTGAAGATGAATTGTTTTCATTTGAAGAATTTGATTTTTTAACCTTTGGTTGTAGTAGTGACAAGCAAGACATTCTAATATTCCTTAATACTGAGGTAGCTATTATCAAGATGCATTGTTGATATGAAATGAAGATTTGATCATTTGTTATCCTGAGAACTCCATGCTCCTAATTTGCAACCATGGCTACCTTTCCTTGAAAGAAATAAATTTTCTTAAGAAGGTCTCCTAAAAGATAGATATATGTAACCATGCAATAGGATGGATAAGATAACAAGGTTTACTAAAAGAGAGTGTGTTGTTGATATTATGAAGTTGTGATCCTGATTTGCTCCAAATTTTTGATTTTCCATATATGCTTGTAGTGCCTCGAGAGAAGATTGCACAAGGAGAAGAGGTCCTAAAAGATGATGAAGATCTTAATATATATCAAATAGAGGGATTGTTGCTGCTACATAGCTTCTTGAAGATGGAAACTAAAGATATACATGCCTATATACCAATCATGGTGGAAAAGATGAATTTTTACATAGGGTGTGGATTTATGGAGAAGTCTAAATAGGTTGCAAGATAGCAACGAAGATATGTTGCTCACCTAGGATAATGAATGGTTCTCTTTGAAAACTATATGCCACATGGAGACTTCTCATTTGAAACCCGTAGAGATCCCTGCCTTAAGAAGATGATTTAGACTACATGCCACATGGGGTTTGTGAAGTTTTATAAGAAGATTTATCTCATGCAATGAGGATATTGGAGTTTGTTCTTACAACCGTGCCACAAGGATGTCTACATCAGCTAAAGAGCAACTTTACATTGAAAATGGGTTGATTACATGTCACATGGGAATGGAGGGATATTATAAAGTACACATATGTATTGTCAACAAGGAGCTTGTTGCCTTGGAACTTGTGCCATAACTACTTAGGCGAAGGAGAAATTTTCTTCATGAAGAGATATTAAGAAAAGTGTTAAAGTAACATTGGAAATTGTGTTCCTTTTCTCTTCATATAGAGATGAGATAAAAGAGAGTTTTTAATGAGAGAATCTATTGTAATTGATATTTAATGCATTCCAAATTTAGGCCATACAATCTTTTTGCTTATAGCCATTGATGTAAAACTCAAATTTAATATTTTTTCCCAAGTTGTTGGGCTAGAAAGACTATCTTTTTGAGCTATTTGTTATATATTCACAACTAAAACTTTGTAAAGGGGTTGGAAACTTTTTCATTTAATATATTTTTAGACTTCTTACTTGTTTTCACATTAGTTTTAAGAGTTTTCCAAACATGTGTTATGTTGTTAAGATGAATCTCTATACTCTGCCTGACTGATGATGAATTCTAATAAGTGATTCATGAAATATTGCAAGAATTTGAGGTTGTGATGGTTTTATACTCTCGATTTGTGCATGTATATGGAAGTCACCACATCATTCTTCATTGTTGATTATCCTCAAAGTCATACACCTTTCTTGTTTGAATGGCTGTGTAAAATGGCCAAACAAGGATTGGTTTTACAAGGAATTCATCTCTTTGATAGGGGTAGATTTCTCATCTCCACAAAATAGGTTCATTTTATTTCTTCAAATCATTGTTTCTTTTACAAATTTTTATACATATGATTAGCATAGAGTTAGTTTTAGGATAAAAACTTGTAATTTATTGTTATAAAGTTGAAAGCTTGTGCTTGCAAGTGTGTTTATTACTAATTTATGACATTTAAAAGGTAACAATATTTTCTAAATGTTTTAAACTCTTCAACGAGTTCATATGTTCCATAACTCATCAAAATCCTAACATTACACTTTGGTGACACTTCTCCAGTTCAAAAATTCATGAATAGACCAAAAAACATTACTTATCGAAGGCTTTAGGGTTTTTTAAACTATAATGCCATAGGTATTTGTGCCCTTCTCTTCATCGCTTTTGAAGTATCGATGTTATACTATACTTTTGTTGTGATATTTTGTATTACGGATTGGTGATCGCCAGTCAATATCAATGTTTGTTTTGGACACTCGACGTGTATTTTGGATTGATGTGACTCTTATGTGTGTGTGTGTGTGTATTTATTTGGAGTTTCAACTTTATTGTTTTCATTTAAATAATTTGTTGGGTGGGTGGATATGATTCCTTCAATATGATTATGTTAATTGATTAATGTATCTTGATTGTATTCTTAGAATACTTGATTTAACTAAAATGTGTTTTTTAAATGATTAATATTTTTTATGTAATTTCCATCATTACTTCTAATGAGACCATAAACTGTCTCATCTTTAGTCAAATAAAAGCATATATTTCCTCTTAAATAAATCAGTTTTGAAGTGGACTTGAGTAAGGGTTGGAAGATTTTTAGCTAAACATCAAATAAACTTGTTTAAATGGAACAATTAATCTCATGCATGAGTTTATCTTGATATTACATGTTCACCTCTAGATCAACGATTTTTTATCAGTAGACTGAAGAGAAAGTCCATTTTATGTCAAGTTGTAGCACCAAGAAGATTTGCTAGAAAGAAGAATGAACTCAAGAGGAAAAAATCAAAAACCCAGTCTTAGTAAAATAGTGATATCTCCCTCATTTCTCAATGAAATTTAGAATTTCAAAATGATCTGGAAAGATTAAAGTGAGGAGAAGAAATCCTAGAAAGAATTTGAGGAGATCTATTAAAACAAATGATTAGTTAATGACAAAAAATGACTGTTCTAACAACTCCGGAGATGTTCCAAAATACTTTGTGAAGTTACTGAGGATTCTTCCAATCTACCAACACACACTCCAAGATTTTTTAAGGATAAATTGACTATAGTTACTCCTAAATTAATAGATCCAATTATGAGTAATTATTCCATGCAAAGAATACACATTTAGTGTCATTGCATGTCTTTCTAAAAGACATTGCATGTTTTGCCTTATAATTAGCAGTTATATAATCAGATAACTAAATGAATAATTTTAGTTAATTAGATGAATAAGTTTAGTTAGATGCATGAATAAGTTCTCTACTCTATAGATACTCTCAATTAGAATTAAATAACCATAGTTATATCTATATATAGAGAACTATGGCGTAGAACAGAAATGCAGTTGTAAAAAAATAAAGTGATAAAAGAACTTTGTTATTTTTCAATAGCATGTACTCTTTATCTTAAAAGTTTTGAATAAAGAAAGTTGTTCTACCCATTTTATGATTGCTGGGAGTGATTAGTCTCTCTCCAAAGGTGGAGCAAGGGCCCCCTCCAACTGAAGGGTAGCCTGGACTATATTTCTTAGTTTGATTAGTTGTTTTGTCGTTATGCAGTTCCTTTATTAAGAACTCCTTTAGTTGTTCCAGTTATTGCTTTCCTTAGATTAAGTTATTTTTCTATTGTGCAATTTCTTTATTCTAGAATTACATTAGCTTCTCAAGTTATTTCTTTCCTTAGATTAAGTTACCTTTTTCAACAGAGTTTAAACCTTAGTTTGTTTCATGTGATTGTTGTCAATTCCCTTTTGTAGAAAGGATTTCCATGCAAGTTATTCCTCTTCCCTTTTTCATACAGCCATGGACACTGCCTTGGATTGACATTTATTAAAATTAAATGATGAGGACTGCAGCGACCCTCGTCATTTTTGGCATCATTGCTGAGGATAGGTGTCATTAGGGAGTTGTTGTTGATTGGTGACAGTAGGTCAAAAAGGGGAAAATTAGTTTGGTAGTATTTTTAGGTTTATTATTTTGAAGCCTAGTTTTTAGAATAGGTAGATAAATGAAGTTCCTCAAGAGAGATCTATATGCCAAAACCCCCCAAACAACAGATCCAGATCATAAGGTTCTTACATGCAAAGAAGGTGAAATACCTTGTTGTTTTGTATTTTCAACTCTTGTGCAGCCTCTTCAACTGAGGACCATGACTCCAATTCCTAGCAAGGAAAATCTTATTGAAGAAGGAGATATAGATGGCCTATTGTTTGTAATAGGTAATGAGTACAATACATTAATCTTGTCTCCCCTAGAGGAGCTTGTATGGCAGAGTATTATTTGGATGCCTTCAAAGTCCAAGGAGGGCTACCCGATCAGATATTTGAAGAACAACAAGGAGTTGCCTCTAATCATGCATGCACTAGAATATGAGGAAGGGTTTCAACATCTCCCCAATTAGCCCATGAACAACAAGGAGCTGCCTCTAATCATGCATGCACCAAAATGTAAGGAAGGGTTGTAAGATCCCTCCAATCAGCCCATGCATGTACTAGAATTAGCAATTATGGAGAGGGTTGTGATTTCAAAGGAAAGTGAAACATCAAAGTTCAAATTTTTAGTCATCTTCTTCTCATGGTTTTCCTTTTCTTTCAAAAATTTGAATGCATAGATCCATATTTTGAGAAAAGGAAGTTATTTCTCACAACCAGTCAATGGTTTTGTGTAACCTATCTCTACATCGCTAAGTAGAGTAGGTCAAGGTAGGTTTATTTTCTACAAATAAGTGCTTTGCACATGCTTTTTTCTATACAAGTTGTTGCTTCTAAGAACTCTTGCAGAGATTTTGGCATTTGAAGACATCCTGCATGATTGGTTGTTACAAATTTACGATCTAGTTCCAACAGTAGAACTTCAATAACATGGAAGTAATGACAACAAGGAAGCAACCTGAGGTATGTATCCTATTCTTCTATTTTTAATTCAATTATAAATGTTAAGTTACAAAAATCCACTTTTGACCCAAATCCCTAAAATAGACACCTATTTGCATCTTCCAATCATTTACACTAAGAAGTGGCCAAAAATATAGTTTGTATGGGAAGCAACACCAAATTGGCTCTAGAGGAACCTATAGAACTTAAAATGAAAAAATGAGAGAGATTTTTGTTCCTCTTAGCCCTAAGATGAAAAACCTCTCTCCATTTTTACATAGCAGCAACCACTAAAAAGATATCTGCATTTGAAATTTTTAGCAGCATAAAGCCTAAAAAAAGGACCAAGATTTTAAAATGCTCCAAATCAATTTTTGAAAGAGGTTTTTGTTCCTCTTAACCATATGATGAAAAAATTCTCTCTATTTTTTCACAGAAGCAATGACTAAAAAGATATAAGTGTTTTAGATTCTCAGCTATATGTAAAAATTTTAGATGGAGAAAGAAGAAAGGAACTTGTAAGAGTTCTTGCAGGGACTTAATTGTGGGGGAGATTATAAGGCCATTATGTTTCTCATGTAAACCTAAAAGTAACACTCTTTTCCCCTATTCATTCATTAGTCTTAAAGTGGATTGTATGTAATTTAAGAATTTATAACTTAATTGAAAGTAGAGTGTAGGATAATGCTTGGTTTATTCTGTGAGAGTTATTTTTAAAATGTTGTTATGTTCTAATGTTGTTGAGAAGAATTGATTTTCAAGGAAGGTTTTCAAAATTTTAGTAAAACAAGGTTGATATAGTTGTTATTTAGTTTAAACGATCCTGTTACAACTCTCAGAAGTTAGAGACCTCTTTGCATGCATCATGCAAAACATGGGCTAAAAAGGTTGAAAACAAACTAGTGCATGATGGTCACATGGAAAACTAAGATAACTAAAATCAATAACTCTAGAGATTAGAACAACTCCAAAGCTAAAAATAGCAACTCTGGAGATCAGAACAACAAATTTAGAGCTCTCAGAACAACAACTCTAGAGCTCTCTGGATGACATCTTTGAAGCTATCAAAACATCAACTCCTGAGATTAGCACAACAATAGCTCCAGAGATCAATAGAACAACTCTGGAGATGGACAATAGGGTATCAGCTCCAAAGATCAGTAGAACAGCAGCTTCGAAGATCAACAGAACAACAACTTCAGAGATCAGTAGAATAGTAGCTTTGGAGATCAACATAACAACAACTTTAGAGATCAGCAGAACAACAACTCCGGAGATCAACAGAACAACAACTTTGGAGATGCACAGCATGGTATCAGTTCTAAAGATCATCAGAATTGCAGCTTCAAAGGTCATCAAAACAACAGCTCCAGAGATCATCAAATAGAAGCTATGTAGATCATCAAAACAACAACTCTGGAGATCATCGTAACAACTACTCTAGAGAATACCAAAACAACAGCTCCGAATGTCAGTAGAACAGCAACTCCGGAGCATCTTCGATCTCAAGTCTTAGAACAACGACTATAAAGCATTTCCAGAGCAATTGCAAAAAAGAAAAGAGATTGGCTCGAAAAGATCATTATGAAGTGCAAGAGGACCTGCAACCTCTTAAGTGTGGGGGAGATGATGAAACCATAAACCATCTCATCTTTAGTCAAATAAAAGCATATATTTCCTCTTAAATAAATCAATTTTGAAGTGGACTTGAGTATGGGTTGGAAGATTTTTAGCTAAACATAAAATAAACTTGTTTAAATGGAACAATAAATTCCATGCATGAGTTTATCTTGATATTACATGTTCACCTCTAGATCAACAGTTATTTTATCAGTAGACTGAAGAGAATGTCAATTTTATGTCAAGTTGCAATGCCAAGAAGATTTGCTAGAAAGAAGGACGAACTCAAGAGGAAAAAGTCAAAAACATAGTCTCATTAAAACAATGATATCTCCCTCATTTATCAATGAAATTTATAATTTTAAAATGATATAGAAAGATATGAATGAGGAGCAAAAAACCCAGAAAGAGTTTAAGATAATTAGTTTAAAAATTCAATAGTTTGTGACAAAAGTTGACTGTTATAAAACTTTGGAGATGCAGAAGAGAAAAAGTAAAAAATGTAGTTTTAGTAAAACTGTAATGTCTCTCTCATTTCTTAATGAAATTTAGAATTTCAAAATGATTTGGAAATATTAAAGTAAGGGGAACAAAACCCAGAAGAATTTGAGATCTTTTAAAAAAATAATTAGTTAATGATAGAAAATGATTGTTCTAACAACTCTGGATATGTTCCAGAAATACTTTGTGAAGTTGCTGTGCAAATTCTTCCAATCTACCAACACACACCCCAAGATTTTTTAAGAATAAATTGACTATAGTTACTCCTAAATTAATGGATCCAATTATGAGTAATTATTCCATGCAAAGAATACACATTTAGTGTCATTGCATGTCTTTCTAAAAGACATTGCATGTTTTACCTTGTAATCAACAGTTGTGTTTAGGGTAAAATTGGATTTGTTGATCTTTTATGGCTTAGATGTTAAAATCCTCCTTTCACCCTAACATTGAAGGATCTAGGGTTGAGTGGTGAGCACTATCATACCCTAGGTCACTTGCAAATGAGGGGAAGCTTGGATTAGGGAATTAACTATCAATTTTTCCTTCTCCTATGTCCAATTGACCATTAAAACCCTAATTAAACAAATACGGCAACAAATTAATGAATTAGGGAAAAACCTCTTGCAAACGGGAGTAAAATAAAGAATTACAGAGTACCTATTTTCGGGGTTCCGAAGCGGAACAATCAGGGACACTGAAGCAGGCACCCAAGTCCAAGGTACCTACTTTTTTGGGGAATCCGGACCTCCTTCAGACACTGATCAGCCTTGTAACTTCTGTTTTTTGGAAACAGTTTGTGGAGGACACTAGAGCGAGCGCCCTAGTCCCGGAAATGCTCCTTTGTCCAACTTTCTTTCAGATCCCGAATCCCTGATGTCTTCCCAATCTTCCTACAACTCCACTTTTCCCGGATGCGATACCTGTAACCTGCAATCACAAGACTTGGTTTGGGGGTTGTGGTGTTTAGAGGTTTGCCTCAGTCAAATCCCAGAGGACACTTAAGTATCCGAACACCGTTGTCAGACAAAGAGAGTGTGCCCTTGTGAGGCAAAGGCCAAAAACTAAAGGAAACAATAATAAAAGCACAATATTATGTCACCTTGTAGTGAAGCTTTCATGGAGGAAGATGCTCTTCATGCCATGAAGGAATTGATGCTCAAATCTGCAAATATCAATGCACAAAACACACAAGTTTGCTCTTGCCACACAATAAAAAGCCTTCAATCACCTTGAGAACACAATAGCTTGCTAATTGGAATCTAGTTTACAAATGAATGCCTACACATGCTTATATATGCATCTACAAGCACTCTCGCCAAGATATTTGAAATTGAAACTTACCGTGTTGGAAAAGGGACCTAATAACGGTCACTAACCGACACCCACAAATTTGGACTGACCCAAAATAGGGCAGGACTAGGGCGTGGGCGCCCAAGTCCTCCCCCTATTTTAGGTAGGGTACAACTCAAGGGGTCCACCTAGGTCTTATTTGCCATGGGACTTAGGTCTCATTCCATCGGGATGCTAAAATATGAACTAAAATGTCCTAAATGCACTCTAAAGACTTGGGAGCTAAACCTTATGAGGGAAAAGCCCCCAAGGGGACATTTTCTGACATTACATTTAGCCCCCACTTTAATGTATGTATGAACATGAGGCCCATACATGCATTAAAGTAAGGTCACAAACACAACAAACACACCAAGCACAGAGAAGACACGCCAATCACATAGAAAATAGTAACAGGCACGCAAAACATTGAGAAGACAGTTACAATCATGCAGAACACGGAGCAGACAGTTAATGCATAGAAGACACAATAATGCATGGAAGACAGAAATGATATCTTTTCTTTTCTTTTTCTCATATGTATGAAATGCAAAATGCAAGTACTAAAAAGTAAACAAACCTCCCATAATACACGATGCACCACTTAAGGGCGCAAGTATCTGTATATGGGGCAACACACATGCAAGACATGCAAAACCTCCCAAAATGCACGAAGCACTCCCCAAGAGCGCTGGTCACTGCATATGGGGCAACAAACACGCCATACAAAACAAGCATGCCAAAACACACACACTTGAAGACACGGAGAAAACACGGCAAACAAGCGATGGTGTGTTCCCTATTTCTAGGCTCATCACCATCTCAGGCACATTACAGGCACACACCGATGATTGGGCTTCGCCACAACAATCACCAAAGACATGCTTAAGGGTTGAGTTTGTTACATAACCGCTCCCCACCTCTGTAGAGGACTTTTGAAAATGACAGGATGATGTAATCTGCTATGAGAAATACACCATCCTTGCCTCCGCAGAGGGCTTAAGAAAAAGGATATGCTCGATATCTCACCTCTGTAGAGGGCTTAAATGATTGATTGATTGATTGAAAACAAACTCAGTATGCACGATGCACTACTCAAGAGCACAGGTCACTGCATTTGAGGACAAGCACATTGCTAACATCTATAATAAACAACTTACCTTATATGCCCCCACCTTAAGGTGGTTGATATCAGTTATCAATATCAAACATGTTAAGATAGGAAGAAAACACAAAAGGGAACACTAACTTTCGTAAAGCCCATGCCCCTCGGAGGTGACATGTACTTTACGATCGCCAAATGTTCCCACAAACACATCCCTGCAAGAAACATGTTAGTGTCTACAACATCATGATAAACAACAACATCAATGCATATGATTAACCACACCAAGATCCAAGGTTATACAATGAATTTGGAGTTCGAGGATAACCAGGGGCTATATCACGAAGCTCTCTGAATCGAGTACCACCAAGGCTAGATTCAAAGGCAAACAAAGGTGCACGGAGCAGCAATATTGCTAAGGTTTGTAAATGCGATAGAAACATCATAAAATTCACTACGTGGAATGCATGAGTGCTTCCACAAGCCAAGCGTCGGATAAGATATACAACCCCATTGTCATATTAGGAACTAAGTCCAATTTTTGATTGCTCTCGAAAGGGACACTAGGTCTGCATCAGTATAAATGTTTGTCATCGTCCACCCGCTAGATGGAAACACTAGAGGAAGGGAAACAATAAATAAGAGAGGAGAAACAAGTGTCTTAGGGACAGTCACGTAGGAGGGTACCTCCAAGTCACCAACCATGATGCTATGTCTGTAAGACACAACACACAACAATGAAATTAGAGAAAGAGGCAATATAGAAGAATGATGATACAAATAGAAGAGGGTCATAACAGAGGCAGTCTCCTAGTATCCTGAACCTTACGGGAGAATCCGAGGTCATCCCAGGAGGCCTAAACAACACATAACACATCACGGGGGAAAAACATCACGAGAGAGATAAAGGATTATAGATACTTACCTATAGGGCCCCTTCTAGGCTAGCGGGTATCACGGATCTTGATCTTTATCTTAATGGTTAAGGTGTTATCCCTTCTTCTCTCTTCCATATGTTCATGAGTTTGCAAGGGTAACCGTGTGGGAAATGTTTCTCTTAACGATGGTTGAGAGGGAATGTTGCCATTGTCTATGTCAGCTATAGGAGTATTTGAAATGCCATTTAAGTGAGCTTGTGGAGGTATCCGAAAGGTACCCATTTCAGTCCCTATATAGGGTGTTGGAATGGCTTGAGTAAGAGGGATAGCTTGTTCTTCCACAGTATGTAATATTTCATTATTTCCCAAAGTATGTGACAGTTCATGATCCGGTTGTTGGTTTAGCATGTAGTTGAGAAGTTCTTGAACATCTGGTGGCAACCCCAGCAAATGATCACAGAGAGAGTCTGCATCATCCAAAGCTTCATCCTGATTAGGGAGAGTGGGAAGAGATGGTAGAGTAGTGTTGAGAAATGTATCAATGATGTCTCTTTCTTGTGCCAATATATCCTCACCAAGTGGGGTTATGTTGGGACAAGTCTCTTTGTTTGATGAATCATCCATTGCTATTTCATTTTCATGGGTCTCAGAAAGGATTTTCATTATATCATCATGAAACAAAGGGAGGGTGGGAGTAAAATTATCATCACTACCTTCCCCATGGTGATTTTCATCTATAAAACTTTTGATATTCTCCATTATTGAAGGGAAAACATCTATAGTCTCACGAAAGTTATCGAAGTAAGCTATTGATCGAAGGATATCACATGTAGTAGTGTTGGTAATGTTAATGTCATAGATGTATGTAATTTGATGAAAGGCTTGAGGATACTTGTTAGTGAACTTGAAAAAATTATCATAGTTGAAAATGTACTCATATAAGTCTTCTAAAGATGTCTCCTTAGGAGAATCCATAAATGCAAAATATATGCGAAAATGCTTAATTTCTTGATGGTTTTCAATGTGAATGAATGAATCAAAGGATGCTATAAGGATTTCAGTCAAGGGAAGCAAGTTATATGACTTATATCAGTCCAAAACAGCAATATAATCACTCTGAACACACTCTTGATGCAGATCCAGGATAATGCCAAGTCAAAGTGTATCGAAAATATGTCAAAATAGGCACTTTTTTTACCAAAATTCAATACAAAAGAGCATAAAAAGGGTGTTGTGAGGAAAATTATGATGGAAAGCAAATAATATCAGCAATAACAGCCACTTGGTGCAAAAATATACAACACAACATGCTTTTAGTGCAATTTAAGGTCAAACCCTAGTGAAAATATAGCAAAAATAGGCTATTTTTCATGTTTTTTCAACTCCAAGACCTAGAAAAAGAGGTGTTGTAAGGATTTTTTGGAGGGAAATAAAATAATATCAGTAATATCGGTCACCTCAATCCATAAAACTGATCACAACATGCTTGGAGTGCAAACTAGGTCAAACCCTAGGGCCAAAATAGTTAAAATGTGTAGTTTTTCGCTGATTTTTCACTACAAGAGCCCGTAAAAAGGGTGTTGTGAAGCTTTTTTATGAGGGGTAGAAAAATATTACCCTGATAAAAGCAAATTAGTGCAAAAATGTCTTTCACAACACACTTGTAGTGCAAGTTTGGAGAGTCGATAAGGCCGATTTTAGTGAAAATTGTCGTTTTTGAAGCCCTAGGTTTGAAATTTTGGAACAAATGCTATGAGAATGATTTTAAGTCTGATTTATGATGGAAATTACATACTCTCAGATCTGTAAATGATTTTCAAGCTTAATCAAACAAAATTCCCATGCAAATTTAATGAAAATGTACCAAAATTACTAGTTCTTGTTGGAATTTTCAATGCAAAAATGCAAATAATTTAAATTTAAATGCAAATTCACACTAAAATGCAAGACTACAGCCAAATTAAAATTTGAATGAGCCTCTAAAATTAGTAGAAAAATTTGATAAAAGATTTTGCCTACAAACCCTAGATTTTGGAATTACTAGGTTATCTAAAAATTGTCAAAATTTCCACAAAACCCTAGCAATTAAATGATGAAAATGCAATGCAAGATCTTGAATTTTTATATTTTTCTGTAATTTATATCAGATCTGATGTAAAAATCATGAATTAAGAGAATTTAGAAAGAACTGACACAATTTAGTAAGCCCAACAATGCAATTTTTTTTTTTTTCCAAATTTTCAATTTTTTTTGAAATTTTCTCAATGCAATAAGGTAAATAACCAAATGAATGAATGAAATCACACCAAATCTAAAAACAAACACTCAGGAAGTTGCAATTTAAGTTCAAACACACGGGTTCACCAAAATGTTTAGGGTAAAATTGGATTTGTTGATCTTTTATGGCTTAGATGTTAAAATCCTCCTTTCACCCTAACATTGAAGGATCTAGGGTCGAGTGGCGAGCACTATCATACCCTAGGTCATTTGAAAATGAGGGGAAGCTTGGATTAGGGAATTAACTATCAATTTTTCCTTCTCCTATGTCTAATTAACCATTAAAACCCTAATTAAACAAATACAACAACAAATTAATGAATTACGAAAAAACCTCTTGTAGACGGGAGTAAAATGCAGAATTACAGAGTTCCTGTTTTCAGGGTTTCAAAGTGGAACAGTCGGGGACACTGGAGCGAGCGCCCAAGTCCAAGGTACCTACTTTTTCAGGGAATCTGGACCTCCTTCAGACACTGATCAACCCTGTAACTTCTATTTTTTAGAAATAGTCTGCGGAGGACACTAGAGTGAGCGCCCTCGTCCTTGAAATGCTCTTTTGTATGACTTTCTTTCAGATCTCGAATCCCTGATGTCTTCCCAATCTTCTTGCTACTCCACTTTTTCTGGATGCGACAGCTGTAACCTACAATCACAAGACTTGGTTTGGGGGTCGTGGTGTTTAGAGGTTTGCCTCAGTCAAACCCCAGAGGACACTTAAGTCTCTGAACACCGTTGTCAGACAAAGAGGGCGTGCCCTTGTGAGACAAAAGCCAAAAACCAAAGGAAACAATAATAAAAGCACAATATTATGTCACCTTGTAGTGAAGCTTTCATGGAGGAAGATGCTCTTCATGCCATGAAGGAATTGATGCTCAAATATGCAAATATCAATGCACAAACACACAAGTCTGCTCTTGCCACACAATAAAAAGCCTTGAATCACCTTGAGAACACAATAGCTTGCTAATTGGAATCTAGTTTACAAATGAATGCCTACACATGCTTATATATGCATCTACAAGCACTCCTGCTAAGATATTTAAAATTCAAACTTACCGTGTCGGTAAAGGAATCTAATAATGGTCACTAATTGACACCCGCAAATTGGGGCTGACCCAAAATAGGGCAGGACCAGGGCGCGGGCGCCCAAGTCCTCCCCCTTATTTTAGGTAGGGTACAACTCAAGGGGTCCACCTAGGTCCTATTTTCCATGGGACTTAGGTCTCTTTCCATCGGGATGCTAAAATATGAACTAAAATATCCTAAATGCACTCTAAAGACCTGGGAGCTAAACCTTATGAGGGAAAAGCCCTCAAGGGGACATTTTCTGACGTTACAAGTTGTATAATCAGTTAACTAAATGAATAAATTTAGTTAACTAGATGAATAATTTTAGTTAGATGCATGAATAAGTTCTCTACTCTATAGAGACTCTCAATTATAATTTAATAACCATAGTTATATCTATATATAGAGAACTATGGCGTAGAACATAAAGGTAGTTGTAAAAGAACAAATTGATAAAAGAACTCTATTATTTTTCAACATGTACTCTTGATCTTGAAGGTTTTGAATAAAGAAAGTTATTCTACACATTTTTTGATTGCTGGAAGTGATTAGTCTCTCTCTGGAGGTGGATCAAGGCCCCCCCTCCAACTGAAGGATAGGGACTATATTTCATAGTTTGATTAGTTGTTTTGTTGTTATGCAGTTCCTTTATTCAAAATTCCTTTGGTTGTTCCATTTATTGCTTTCCTTAGATTAAGTTGTTTTTCTCTTGTGTAATTCCTTTATTTGAGAATTACATTAGCTACTCAAGTTATTGTTTTCCTTAGATTAAGTTACCTTTTTCAGCAAAGTTTAAACCTTAGTTTGTTTCATGTAATTGTTGTCAATTCCCTTTTGTAGAAAGGATTGTCATGCAAGTTATTCCTCTTCCCTGTTTCATATAGCCATGGACACCACCTTAGATTGACATTTATTAAAATTAAATGATGAGGATTGTAGCAACCCTTGTCAACTTCGACTATTGTTATGTTTTGAGCAAATGCGCCTAATGTTTGCAATGAGTGTGCATAAAATTATAGCTATTGACCAATGAGTGAAATGTGGAGTAGATGACATGGGACGCTTGGCTATCTCACCTCACCATCCTTGTGTTGTTAAAACCAAAGAAAAACCTCATCTGAATTGATTGTGATTCCAGATTCCCCTTGTGAGAGACCTATAAATGTATTCTTGGGAGTGTTTGATTTATTGCTTGTGTGATTCCTTGTGTTCTTGGTGTGTGAATTGATTTATGATTCCTTGGAAATCGTCATTTTATGTTATTGTTTCCTAGTTAGGAGAAAATCATTTAAATGATTATTTTATATGTTAGAAGATATTTCAAATTTAAAAAGGCATTTTATTTTACGCTTTGTGATTGAAATAGATTTAATTCTATTTGGAAAAAGAAATATTTAAATTCTATATGTTATGTTAGTGAAAATTAGATTTAGGAAAGTTAATTGGGGTTAAGTCTAATCTTGTTTAGTGAAATATAAAAGAAAAAAGGGCTTTTTGATTTCATGGATTATGCATTTTGGATATTTTGGAGAGCAAATTTATAGAAAAACAACTCATTTTCAAACCCTCTTCAAAGAATTTGATTTCCGAGTACTTGGGTCTGAAAGCTTATAGAAGGAGAATTGTTTGGAATTGAATTCTACATTCATAGAGGTAATTCTTTTCATGTATGAATTTGATTTGAAATTGTTATTTGAATTTTCATTTGTAGGAAGTAGAAAATTTTGGGAAACTGATTTTCTTACAAAGGTCATGGCAAATTTTTTTGAAACTATAATTTTATTTCAAAAGTGTCTTGTTGTAATTATGAGTGATTTAGCATTCACCTTGTGGCTACCATGTCCGAGTGATTGATGTATATCTGAAGGGTCTCTGTGTGATCGATTGCGTCCATCTTTTGTCTCCTATGAGAGTTGTGATGTGATATCCTAAGGCTACTATGAGAGTGGTAGCATCCTTACCTTGAGTCTCATATGAGAGTTGTGATACCATTATTGATATGCTTATTTTTTAATGTTATCCTTTCTTGTGCATTGATTAGCATGTGTACCATATGTTGCCTTTATGCTCTTTGTGGTGTGAGTAGTCGCATGTGCTTTGTGAGCACTAGTGATGCAAGTGTTACCTTATTGTACTTATGTGTGATTCCATATTGTGACTCTTGTGTGAGTGACGTGTTTGAGACATTTGTACTTGATTTAGTGTTCTATGCATTCCTTGGATTGGTGTGAGATGGCCATGATAGCGGGTTTTCCATGATCATCTTCTCCATAGCTCGATGGTTGCCTAGAGTGGCATTGTAATCTATTACGCTCAACTATGGTAATATGGCTTGGAGGTAGATAATATTTCCCCATTGGTCCTCGATCAAATCTTTCTGGAGTTGGATGAGTTATATGTTCATTTCTGGACTTTTTGACTTATTATTCTATGTTCTTGTTGGGGTATTTTGGTGGTAGTGTATTATGTTGCATATTCATGATTTGTATATTTTATCTATTGGAGTGTGATCCTTCCATGTTTGGGAAGTATCCTTTGTTGTGTTGTATTTTTATGATGTTGTTTGGTTATAAAATGAATCATGTTTTGGATGGAATTTATCATTTTGTAACTTTATCTCGTGTTGGAAATGGCTAACTGAGGACATTGGAGTCCTCCATTTTATATTATGTCTTTATATTATGTTATGTTTATGTACTGGTATGTATTTTCCCCACATTATGATTGAGATTTCTATTATTGGTTTTGGCCTAATTCGACGTTGATGTCGAATGAGCGTGGCATTTTGTCTGGGTTTTATCATATTTGGCATGTATGTTAGCAATTTGGTAAATGGTTATAGTTCTATATTTGATTTATTTAATGCTTTGATGTTAGATAGCACATTATTTTATGGTCATTGAGTGGATTTCATGTGATTTGGATCCTTGTGGATGTTTCATTTTGGTGAGGTGTCGTAGTCAACCCTCCTTTCGGCTTGTAGGTCGAATGTCAAAGTTGATTGGCGTGTTAACCACATGTCGAAATTGGATGTCTTGTTTAGTGGTGTTGATGTGTTGGGAGAATTGTTTACTTGGCATTCACCTTCTCCCTTGTGCCTTGGCATTCACTTTGTTTGTGTGTCGATCTCCACCCCGGTGGGAGAGCGTTCTCGACATGCGTTTTCCTTGTCCAACTTGAATGGCCTTGGGGCTATTGTTTTGTCTCTTGAGTGTTAGTGAGGGGTTATTGAGTATTTTTTGGGTTTGGAGTGGCCTTGGGGAGGTGTGAGAGTTGTCTCAAAACTTGTGCCTTTGCAAAAATTATGTGAACTATTTGACAGAATGCTCCAAAGAATGTCATCCCATGGAATGTAATGACCGAACAATAAGTGCATAAAATGGATTTATTTATGATATTTTATGAAATTTACAAGTAAATGTAGTTTGTAGGTGTGAAGCCATATTCCACAACCCCTGTTAGCATTCTCCTATGCTTGCATTATCAAATGGGAGTTTTGGAATGAATTTGGACATCTATTGAAGTAAAATGAAAGGGGAATTTTGTTAACAAACCATGGAAGTAATGGCAAAGCCCTGCAAACCATTTATCAAAATGTAATAATTGCATAAAGTGCATAACATGGATTGACTGATAAGGGTTTTAGAAACATTCTAGCAAATGTATATGGAAGATACAAAGAAAAATTTAATGCCTCATAATTATCATAAAATTTCATTGTCATTTACCACTCATATTATAGTATTAGGCATCTGAGAGAACAAGTTGAGGAAGGCACTGCACATTTTGTTCAAGAAATAGAATAGGTATTAGAAGGAAATGTCAAGGGTGTAATTCTTCTTAGTGATATTATCCATTTTCTTACTAAAAAAATTAACGTTGAATCAAAAGAGCGGTGAAAGCTTTTGTCCAATCAAAGCAAATTAAGAAGTGGTTTGAAATGTATTAAATGAGCCAAAAAAGAGTAATTAAGGTTCCAAGAAAACTCAATTTCATATTTTCATCCCATGATAATCCAATCATAAAAAGAGATACAAATTATTTTGCTTTTATTCCTTTAAAATTTTTGGATGATATAGTTGAGAGGAGTGAATCAAATCCTAAGGAAGTTTGGAGAGACTCTTCTATATATGATACATTATCATCATCTCTAAAATAAAGTTGTGGATCTCTTACCCATGTATAAATAAATAGGCAGAAAGGATAAGAAGGAATTAACAATAGGAAGAGAAAAGAAAATTAAAATTAGAGCTCCCTGCTTATGGAATACTAATGTGCAAACAGAAAACCACAAATGATGATTATCCAAAGGATGTTAACAAATAATACATTTGGGAGTTGAAAGCCAATGGAAAATACCAAGAATGAGTCTCTTGATTGAGGAATAGAGATTATAACTTATTCCAAAGATGAATTTTGGACCAAGGTAAATCGAAGGATCCAGTTAAGAAGTACTAGAATTTATCAATTGTCTTATTTACCCCTCAACAAGTAAAGAAAGAATTGAAGGGTTTAAGTCATGAGTGTTCTTATTGATGAGAAGAAGGAAAATTGGCTTCAAAATTATCATTTATAATATTGGCTCAAAAAATGCTTGATGAAATGTTCCAAAAACGTGCACCTACAACCTACACATGTAGACAGTTCAACACGATGTCTTGACAACTAGATAGCCATCAAATTTGCACATGGACTTAGTATTTTATTATAAAGTTAGTTTTATTAATGTTTGAAAAACATTTCTTTTAATGAGTCAAAAAAATTACGCTCATTAAAAAGACTTTGTAATACTATCTCAAATACTTCATAAGGTTTGAAAGGTAGCTATGAGTTAGTTATATGGGTTGGGAAAACTATAAATTCTCTTATTTCCAATGTAAAATGGTTCTCTCTTTGGGATTATCTCTTTCTAGTTCAATTTTTCTAGGAAAACAAGGGGTTTTTATATAGTATATAGAAGCAAGGGAATCATAGAGCTCTCATTTTGGATTGAACAAATAATAATAGAATCAGTCGACGTAGAGCTACTATATTATCTCTTTATGGTGTAGATCATTTATGTGTTTCATTGGCACCCTCTTTTTAAATATCTTCTATTATGTATGAAATGCATAAGTTTTCCTCATGCAACTAGGATGGAATTGTAGGTAGTTTTTATCAGTAAGACATGAAACTCCTAGTAAATGTGTCTTTTGTGTGTTAGATTGCATTTCTTCTTGAAACCCTAGTTTCATGCCCTAATTTTGAATGCTCTTTCTAGGGGAAATGGATCTTGGCATTGATTCTTTTTCCTTTTGAAGTTTTCAGTATTATTTTTCCTTTCAGTTTTAGTTTAGTTGCCTTTCCTTCTTTCCAGTCAAAAGAACACCCCAAAAAACCCCAAATTTTATCATACGAGGGCGCTGCCCTTCTGAAATGTAGAGGAATATTGCTAACCCAATAGTGATCTCTCCAATTGTTGGAATGCTAGTTGTTGCCCGTTGGGTGAGTCTAAGTTGTTTGCAGTGAAATATCATAGTGACAAATCTGTCACATAATTCTCTAACCTATGTTGCATTCATACTAGTAAATGTGGCAAGAGAGAATGAGAAACTAGCTTCAAATGCCATCCTAAATAATTACAATCTTCCCTGGAGACATACCACCACATGCATCTATCTTTGAATAACCTTCCTATGCTTTACAAAGTACATTCCATCCCCTTACGAACTAGACTACATTGTTTGATGTCCTAGAACACTACTTGAAGCACTTATAGTCACAAATTGGTTTAATGACTAGCCTCTTTACATATTACAAACATGTATATATAGAATTACACTTTCATCTTGTTGCATGAACATGGATTTGGAGTGGCCAACATGTTCACAAATCACCCATACCCACTTACATCATAATCACCTCGGTTGTACCAAAAAACCATGCTTATTTGGAGCATTCACCCATGCTCTGGTACAAAGATTTCATCATGAAAGGACCTACAAGAGTCCTAGGGCATATGGAATTCACCTACCATGCCTACGACCCTCAAGGATTTAGTAATGGCAATTTTTAAAAGTAGTTGAAACATATCAGGGTGGATGGAAACATGAATGCTTGTCGACACTGTTACAACTATTCTTTTTTCCTTTTATTGAGTTGCATTCTTTACTTTTGGTGGCCTCTTTTTAATTTTAAAATCTTTCTCTCTTTCATGTCAACTCTTGAAACGTCCTTTTAAAATCCTTTTGGCATTTTGATGAGTTTGCGAACTCACAAACTCACCAAAATTTTACATCTTTTCTCCCTTGCTCTTTTTCTTTCATCTTCAATGACCTCCTTTCAGGTATATGATCCTTTTGGAAACTTATGAACCATTTCTAGTATTTTAGTGAGTTTGCAAACTTGCAAACTTTACAAAAGACACTTTCTTCATCTTTCTTTCTTCTTGCATCCTTCTTTGTTCTCTCTTTTCTTTCCTCTTTTGATGATTTGGCAAGTTCAGAAACTCATGAACTTGCTGAAATGTTTGACTTTTCTTTTTCTCCTTCTTTTCTCTTTGCTCTCATTTCTTCTTTTCCTTTTCAACTTTTTGGTGAGTTTGTGAGTTCACGAACTTTCCGAATCACCAAAAGAGTAAAGAAAAGAGATAACAGAGAAGGAAGTAAGAAGAAAATAAGATGAATAAAATGACTTTTGACAAGTTCACAAGTTCATGAACTCACTAAAATGCTAGAAATGGTTAATAACTTTCCAAAAGGCCGATATACTCGAAAGGAGGTCTTTGAAGATAAAATAAATAGAGAAAGGGAGAAAAGATGTGACATTTCGGCGAGTTCGTGAGTTCAAAAACTCACCAAAATGTCAAAAGGATTTTAAAAGGAAGTTTTAAGAGTTGGTGTAAAAGAGAAAAAGATTTTAAAATTAAAAAAAATCCACCAAAAGTAAAGAAGGTAGTCTGACAGAAGGAAAAAGGGTAGTTGTATAAGTCTTGATGGGCATTAATATTTCCATATACTCTAGTATGCTTCAACTACTTTTAGAAATCATCATTACTGAATCCTTGAGGATCAGAGACATGGTAGGTAAATTCCATATGTCCTAAGACTCATGTAGGTCCTTTTGTGATGAAATATGTGTACCAGAGCATGGGCAAACACTCCAAATAGGCATGGTTTTCTAGTACAACCTAGGTGATTATAATGCAAGTGGGTATGGGTGATATGTGAATGTGTTGACCACTCCAAACCTACGTCTAGGAAACAAGATGAAAATGTAATGCTATATATACATGTTCATAAGATGTAATAGAGGTTGGTAATTGAACCAATTTGTGACTATAAGTGCTTCAAGTAGTGTTCTAGGGCATCAAAAGATGCAGTCTAGTTTGTAAAGGGATAAAATGCACTTTATAAAGCATAATAAGGTTATTCAAAGACAAATGCATGTGGTGGTATGTCTCCATGGTAGATTGAAATTAATTAGGAGGGTGTTTGGACCTAGTTGCTCATTCTCTCTTGCCGCATTTGTTGGTATGAATGCAATAGAGGTTAGAGAAATATGTGATAGTATTTTAATTCATTGAAGCTTTTGTGACGCTCTTTCTTTCTTTTCATGTGGGTTTTTAGATTGTTTCCTAGATTACTAAGAATTCCCATTGTGTGAGATGAGATATATGCATTTTATGATGAGGCACGTGAGATTTTGTATATCTTTTCACTGTTGCATCTCTTTGTGTTTTGCAAATCCATGACCTTGTTGCCCAATGGAGTAGGCACCAATCTGATTGGTGAAGGGGATAACATATTTTAATTGTAAAATCTCTCTTGTTAGTTGTAGGAGTAGGTTTAGTTTCCACCATGCTTGCATAATTCAATATTGTAAACTTGGTCATATCTTATGTAGTATTGAAATTGAACATCATTAGAGAATCATGGTAGTGTGTTTCTCCCTCTTACCCATGTGTAGCCAATGTTAAGTGTATTCATCTGTTGGGGAAATACAATATAGCTATCATCTTTGGGTGTAGGGTAAGAGTGAATTTTTATCTATTTATTAGAGATCTTCTAGGTTTGTATATAGCTAGTGTTGACATGAACTTAGTGACAATTATAGGGTTTCATAGAACATTGGGTATAGATACTTAAGGGACTAGTGTTAAATTGTTATTTATGTTATTGAGACCTTAGGGAACACTCCCCTTAACCTTGTCGAGCCTAAAGTTGAAGGTGAGTTTACCCACTCACAACAATTGGTCCATCCATGCCACTGTCTGATCATAAGCCTTACCCATTTCCTAAGCACGACATATCCTTTGCCTTAGGTTTTGGTGTTGAGTCTTTAGGATTTTAAGACTACATGTTTGATCATCAATAGAGGCCAAATCCTTTACCTTTTTAATTCAAGTTTTTGCACCTATAAAGCGTTGCAGAGTAGTTTTCTTGTAGGGAAATAGGTGCAAATTCCTCATCTTTGTATAACCAAGAGCTAACAGAATTATCAATGTTCTCATCGATTAAGAGCCCACCATGCACAAAGAGAGGGATACCATATTGCATGATAGTGGATGGTTGAGAATGACCATGGGATCATGGAGATAGCGGCAACTTGCCAACATGGAAGGCATCGTGCAACTCATACTCTCCACAATATGTGTTGACGATCTTGACCTTGGAGGTATTAGAGGGTTGGGTGATTGATGATGATGCAAGGTTATTAGGATCATCATAGGAGGTGAATGCTTTGGATTTGTCATGGGTGGTGATGCTAGTACCAAGACAATGGCTGGATTTATGATAGGGCCCTTCTAATATGTTGTAGTATTAGAAGGGATGAGGGTTAGTGAGAATGGTGACCTCCACACCATTATCGAAGAATCTGAGACATTGGTGATAAGTGGAGGGGATGACCTACATGGCATGGATCTATGGGTGGCTGAGGAGGATATTATAGGGAAGATCAAGATCAACCACATCACATACAATTCTTTGCAATATGGGACCCACATGAATGGCCAAGAACATGGTACCTTTTGATTATCTCTCTACATTATCATAGGCCTTGATGGTAATGATGTGTGGCTCAAGATTTTCTGCACAGTATCCCATTTATTTTACCAATATTAGAGTGCATAGGTTCAATCCAAATCCATTATCAAGGACTTTTTTCACCTTATGTTTGGAGATGAAGACTTCTAAATAGAGGGGGTGATTATGGGATGGCTCAATAGGTAGCATATCATTTTGGATAAATGTGAGTTGGTAGGAGGAGGATAATTGACCAACAAGGGCTTGGAGGGGTCAATATTGTTGGGAACTCTCGAATCCTATAAGGCACATTCCAATATTTATCTATGAACATTAGAGGTTCTAAGAATCTCTAGGATGGATATTTGTGCTAGATTTTTCTCTAGATGCTCAATGAGGTTGTATTAGGTGCTAGAGTGAACAAAGAAGCTCCTTGAACAGTGACATGACCATGCCTTGTGGTGATGGTACAATTAGAGGACTTGATTTTGATGGTTGTAGCACACATAGACATGGATGACTATGATTGGTCATACTTTGGAAAGGGGTTTTGAAATATTCCCATTTGAGTGTTTAGTGAGTATGATGTATCTCCTTCAATTTCAATTTCTCCTCTATCAATGAGGTATTGGATATAGTCTTTCAACTTAATACATTTGTTTGTAGCATGGCCTTTGATCTGGTGGTAATCGTAGTATTCGTGATCCTTGAACCATGCAGGTTTGGGTTTAGTGTCATAAAATGGTTTGGTGAGTGGAAACATCACCATATTGGCTTTCATGAGATTTTGTAATACAACCTTAAAAGTTTCCCCTAGTGAAGTGTATTGGCATTTAAAATTGGTAGGTTTTGATTGTCTAGGTGGGATGGATAAATTGGTAGGTTTCTAGACATTTTGCACATTTTTTGATTTGAGGGTAGATTGAGTGTTTTGTACATGTTTTGAGTCAATGATCCCATCACTGCCAATATTTTTGTTTTTAGCCTATAATTTTAGTTTGTCACTTTTTTTAATATCTTTGGACAAAACTTTGGAAATTAGGGACTTTTTGATATGGACCCACTTTTCAATGATTTCATCTAAGGTAGAGACACAATGCACCTATAGATCAAAGGCCATTTTAGGATTGAGGTTTGCGATGAAAATGTGTACAATTTGTTTTTGGGGATTTGCTAAGGAAACCTACTTCCAAGGCTCCACCATTGTAGGAAGGAGGAGAAGGTTTCTCCATTATGTTGTTTCATATTACAATGATCTAACATGGTTATCTTGTGTTCAACATTTTAGGAGAAGTGCATGATGAACTTCTCTGTCAAGTTAGTGAAGGTAGTAATGGATCCCCAGGGGAGGGTAGAAAGCACTCCAAGGCTTTTCCTCCCAAAATTTGAGGGAAGAGCCTTATCAAGTACATATCACTACAGGAAACCTCTTGGCATTGCATGAAGAATCCTTTGATGTGGTTGTAGGGGTCACCCTTTCCCTTATATTTTCTAAATTTGGGGACTCTGAAGTGAGGGGGAAAGGGAACTAAAGAGATGGACCAATCAAAGGGATGGGGACAAAATTCCTCTAAATTTTATTGCTTATGTTGGCTAGATGTCCCAATTTACAGTCCCTTGATGGAATTTTCATCTCTTGCCACTCTTGGACAAAGGTTGAGTGGGAACATGATATGGGATGGCATTGGGCTGGAAGGTTTGATAAATGGGATTGGTTGAAGGTGTCAGATTAGGTTGATATGTATATTGATTTGGGATGAATGGTGGTGGCATGGAATGGCTTGTGATTTTTTAATATTGACTTGCTTGACTTTCAATGGGTTGTTGAAGATTTGGTTGATGGAGAGTTGATTTATGTTGGACTGGTTGATGGAGATTTGATTGGTTAGGAATGGATTGACTGGATGGAGATGGTCTATTTTCTTATTTTGGGTAGTAGGAATTCCATTAGTGTTTGAGTTTGGATGGTAACATTTGGTCTTGATGGGGTTGATGAAAATATGATGTGTTATTGTGAGAGGAAGGGGGTGGTTAAACACTAACACTTATGTGTTGATCAAGGTGATAATTTGTAGGATCATTATTTGGTTGATTGGATTGGTGATAAAAAGGTTTATCAAAATCATTTGTGGATGGCTCAGCATTGATGATGGTATTCAAATTGTCCAAGTTATAACTAAGAAAAAGCTTGGCTCTTGCTTAAAGAAGATGTTATAGGAAGATGTCTGTATGCTCATACACAAATTGATCCATCCAAACTTTGGTTCATTCGGCATTGACAAAGTTTTTAAACCTTAGTGAATTCTCACTTTGGTTATGAAGGCTTTTGGCTTCACTTGTGTTATTGAGTAAATCATGATGAGAGGTAGCCCCAACATGAGATTCATGGCAAAAGAGTGACCCAAAAGAGTTTTTTTAATCAGAGCTCATTTTTTCTTTGGCTTGCGATCTAGTAAGAAGAGGCATAAAGGTGATTTTCATTAGAGTGAATGATTTGATTTGAGTTTGATGTTTTGAAGCATGGATGGGTGATTATGGTTTTATTTTTTATTTGAATTTGATGTTTCATTTTTGGATTGGAAAGGTCTAGGACATTAGTAACTTGATGGTGGATTCGATCAAGGTCAAGGATTAATGACACTTGATGCTTGGTTGGATTTTTATTGGTTTCAGATTGATTAGGTTTTGAATTAGTTTGATTGGATTTGGATTTGTTTGATTTTGATGATTGATTTGGTTGGATTGGGATTTGATGTAAGATTAAGGTCTAAGACCTTGGATGATGTTTGATTTTGGTTTTGGTTTCAAGGATGGCTTGATGGGTGATTTATTTTGATTTTTGATTTGGGAAAGGCACATGACCTTAGAAGAGTTGACTGATTTAGATTATGCTTAAGGTACCTAGGTCCTTAGGTAAAGTTGGATTTGGATTGGGTTATTTGTTTGATTTCAGGGTGATAGATGACTTATTACTTAGGATTTGAGGTTAATTTTGTATAAATGGTTCATGGATAGGGTTTGATTTAAGAAGGTTACTTGATTTGTGATTGAGATTTTGGGAAGGGAAGTTATTTTTTTAGATCTTGGTTTAGGTGGATGGATCTCATGCAAGGTGAAGGCATTTGGTTTCCCTTTTTTTCAAGGTTTGGATTTTTTGAAGGGCATTTCAACCTTTTATGTTCGAAGATTTTTGAACTTTTCAGGACTTTTTTTATTTTTTAGATTTTAAAATTTTGCAAATGTTTTTGGCTTTTTAGGATATTTCATGGGTTTCATACAATTAAAAAACATACCAAACACATGAACAATGTAATTTATTCTGTATACACCTAAAAATGGGACTTTAGCTAAATAAATATTTTAAATATTTATTTCATTTTAAATTCCTCTATCAATAAATAAATAAATCAATTTATTTATTTGATTCACATTTCTCCAAAAATTAAATAAAATCATTTATTTAATTATATCATCCAAATTCTTCTAAAATCATTCTAAATTAAATAATACCAAATTATTTAATTAATTCTTCTCATTCTCTATATTTAAATAAATCCAAATATTCATTTAAATTATCTATTTCCTCCAAAATTGAATTAATACCAAAAATAATTAAATTAATCCATGTGCACATGTAATTAAATATTTTAATATTTAATTAGCTAATATCTCCTCACCCACATGTCATATTTCTCCTCCAGTCAAATTAGTTAACTCATCAATCAAAACAATTAACTAATTAGTCATTTGAGTTCACTGATTAATCAATTCAGTCAACTCCCCAATCAATTCACTTAACTGATTAGTCAACCTAGTTAACTGGTCAATCATCTCAGTTAACTCCTCAATCTATTATGTTAACTCCCTTGATGCATGAAGGAGAAAGACACTTGTCCTCTCCCTATCCGCGCACATCCTCTCAAATTTCCTCAACCGTTGATCTTCTTATTCATTCTACACCGTTGATCTTCTTTCTCACAAATCTATAAATACAACCCCTATTCCTCCATTTCATCTATCCAAGCTTTTTATAAACTTACTCTGCAGGAATCACAACGCGCCTTTGGCACAAATCACTCCATAGCTTGAGATCAATTGTCACACCATTATCACCATTATCATTGTATTTTGAAGATCCTCTTCATTGCAAAACCTATCAACATCCATTCTCCATTGTCATCTTGGAAAAAATCAAGGAAGTGCACCTTCTGAGGGCTCTATTCATACACGAGATCAATTCAAGATAGGCGACCAATGGAAGTCACAGAATAGAGAGGTTTGCAAGGTATTGTGTTCTTTGTGTTTGATCTTATTTATTTCAATTTCATTGAGTTATCAGATTATATTGATATAATGATATTGTTCCCATTTTTTTGATAACATATTCAGGTAGGAGTGTTCCTCTTATGATCCCATCGATAATGCCTTGATCCAGGCGTGGAAAGTAGGGACGTTGAGGAGGCACTAACCACTTTTGAACCTCCAGATCATGCACTGAGGTGTGAGAGGAGAGAATATGTGGCCTACAATATTATATCTAGAGACACATGATGAGTAACTTCCCAAGGCTAACAACTTACTAATGCATCATAAATTATGAATGATTGAATGGTTCCTATCTAGGTTTGAATAAGGTTTTCCAAGGGATGTCCTTGATATACCTGAAGGCACATGAGGCCAAAGTCCATGAATGAGAGTGTTGTCTAGGGCATGTGGTCTGGGTTAAATCCATTCTCACTTCACCTTATCCCCTCAAGTGGACAACAAGGTTGTACCAAGTTTGATAGCTACTCCTTCGAGGTGAATCTTTTGATTCTACCCTCAATTTATATACCCCTTCAAAACACATGGGTTCAAGTCACCACTCTATGATGAAATCTAATCCAGGACCACTAAAAAATAAAGGACTAGATGTTTTTGATTTCCAAGACTGCTTTGTAGCATGAGGAAAGAGCATATACACCTAGCCTTTTGGGATGAAAACAAAGAAGTGATTAAAGACGTGTTTTGATTCCCAAGATCACCTTTCAATGTGAGGGAAGAGAATACACACCACTAAATCACCCAAACACATCACGAAAAGTTCATTAACCTTTAAGCATGTAAATCTACAACTAAAAACTAGTGGGTAAATAAATATTTGACAAGTGTAAGCTACACCCACAAATGTTTTGCTACACAAAGAGGGTTAGCACAATAAGAAAAAACAAACTAAGATTAGTGAAAAGTTTAGTAATGCATCAAACCTAAGAAAAATGTGAAGTGATAAATGATAGAATGTACGCTCTGCAATAGGCTATGCATGTGTTAAAACATAGAATAGAAATACAACATAATGAACAAAAATGCTAAAACAACGTTTAGAGAGTTTACCAGTACTTACCATGGATGTGCTGAAGGATGAAGTAGATGCCATCAAACTATAAACACACACACTGATTCATCTAGATCTACATAATAAATAGGAAAAATCAACAAACAATAAGAAAAAGTCAAACCTACAAGATCAAGGTTAGCTAAAATGAATAAAACTTAGAAGGTTAGATGCAAAGGATTATGTTAAACTAGAATAATGCAAAAACAAATAATGTAAAATAGTAAGAAAACAAATCTAGGGTCAAGAACATAGGTTTCAATCTATGAAACAAATGTGCCTTAGGATTATGAAAGTTTTGATATAGAAATAGACATGTTGAACCATCTATGAGGCATGAAAAATGAGAATAAACATACCTGCAAATGGTAGTTAAACCTACAAAATGGTATGAGACTCCTAAACCTTAAGATAGATCACAAAAAAAAATTAAATAGTAAAAATAATGATGAAAATCATATTAGGTTTGCAAAACAAAGTGTTGCCCAACGGCTGAACACACACGCAGAATCATGAGATCCATGAGCTGAATCATGAATGCACGTGTTGAAACACATAGAACTCATGCCAAACCATGGAGACCCCTGGGAAAAAGCTTAAAAACAAGATAAAAAAAGAGGATTAGTTAGGGATTTGGGTGCCCCCAAGCATGCCAAAATGTTATTGATGAAATATAAATAAAAAAAACATAAATAGAAAGCAATGCAAACAATCTATCTTAACTGACACTAAATCAAACACCTTAGGTTGAGAAAAGTGAATAATAAAGTGAATAAAAACAAGTAAATCTCTCACCAACACAAACCCTTGATGTAATGGATGTACTCAATGGATTTGTGGTTGTGAGGAGTGATATTGGTTTCTCTAAGATCTTGTAGCATGTCTTTACATTCAACTTGTATTATGAAATGGCTTGGATGATGAGGTATTTATATATTTCCATGGAGGAGGATAAATGGATGAGATGAGATCTTAGGAATGGAGGGCTAGGAATGAATAGGAGCCAAGAGCGAGTGAGAAGAAACTAAGTGGCACTTGGTGATTGGTGCACATGATTAGGCCCATGATCCAAGGGATTTGGATGGTGGAGATTTTCTAGGTGGGAATGGATGGACACGATTTTAAAAGTAGAATTTTTGGAGCTATGTGCTTGCATGGATCCATGTGCAAGCTTGAGCCATGTGTGTTTTTCACTTGGCTAATGATGATTTGGAATGTGAAAATGATTAATTAGCTAATTAAGTGAGATTTGTTAATCAACTAATGATTTAGGGGGAAAATAGAGAAATTAAACAAATATTACCTTTTTTTTTTTTGGGAGAATAGCATAGGAATGATGGGCTTTAATTAAATAAATGTTGATTTATTTAATTAAAGGTTGGAACATTAGAAGAAGTGTTGATTTGGTTGATTAATTAAATAAATGGTTATAGTTTATTTAATTGATACTGACAAAAGGGGTTAAATTATTAATTAAGTAATTAGGGATCATTTAATAAATATCAAAAGAATAATTAAATCAATTAATTAATTAGATAAAATTGATTTAATTAACTTTAGATGAATAGTTAGTTCAATTAATTAAATAAATATAATTTACTTAATTTATTTTGGATGAATAATCATGAAATGAGACTTGTGATAGTGAAAATGTTGGGAGGCATGTTTAGGTGTCTACAATATCAAATTAGTCTCACAACATTGCAATAGATCTAATTAATTGGGAGTGTTCATACCAATTGCTACACCTTTCACTAAACCATATGTGTGCATTAGTATTTTGTAAGGATAAACATGTGTAGCTACATAACACAAGAGTGATACTTAAGTATACACGTGTAAGTATTGTAAATTCCACATAGGTAATTTGTTTGTTTAAAAAAATAGTGTGTATTTAGATGTCTATTAGGATGGGTGTCATAGTCCCTCTAATGGGAAATTAAATGTGAACCTTGGGTGAATCATGTCCTATGAAGATTTTGGGATTGAAGGTAAACAATTGTAAATATTTAGAAAGTGGCTCAAAAATAATTTAGGATTGAAATGTAATTAAAACTTGATTTATACCCATTTTAGGTCTAGGTTCCACATCATCTTAAGTTGAGGTAAAAAATACCAAGCATGGGATAAATTCTTCAACATGTCATGAACTTATGGGGGTAAATGAGCATAGTCAGGATAGGTAGAAGAATCTTAATGGGTGACATGGTAAGAAAATAATAAGATTAGGATAAGTAAACAAAAACCTTAGTGATAGCAAAATATTGAGGGGTCTTAAGTGACACATGGGAACATCATAGGGACTAGATCATTTAGTTTGTTAAAATAGGTCCAAAAGGTTGGAAAATATAGATCTTAAAGGAAATTTAATCTAAATGTAAACTAATTTGGGTTTGAAATGACTTTGAAGGAAAAAGGTGTAAATCATCTAGATATTTGTTCCAATATATATATATATATATATATATATATATATATATATATATATATATATATATATATATATATATAAAGGAGAATGATCATTTAGTTTGTTAAAATAGGTCCAAAAGGTTGGAAAATATAGATCTTAAAGGAAATTTAATCTAAATGTAAACTAATTTGGGTTTGCAATGACTTTGAAGGAAAAAGGTGTAAATCATCAAGATATTTGTTCTAAATAAAATATATATGTAAAGGAGAATAAAAATCAGAGTCTAATTAAAGATTCATGTTTGAAGTGGAGAACATAAGGCATGGACTATGCAAAAATAATTAAACTCAAGTGAATTCTAGGATCAGGTCTGTGATAAAAAAAAGACAAGTTATAAACAAGTGAACTAAGATGTGAAAGATATTAAATTGGGATATAAATTCACTTAAAAGTTTGAAAGGACTTTAGAGACAAAAATTATGGAAACCAAAAGAATTAACTTGAGACAAAACTAGATAAGAAGCAAAAAGGTAAAATCAAATATAGAAGAGTCTTCACACAAAAAATTGAATGAGAAAAATAAGGAAGGTTGTGAAAAGAAACTAGAGGTGAAGGACAATTCAATTAAGTTCTACAGGCTTTGACATCCAAATTTAAATTTAAGCCAACTTTCTTAGGAAAACAAAATCCCAAGAAATTGTAATAAATTTATGGTTTCGAATGAATTATAACAAATAAACTTTAACCTAATATTTTTACAAGGTAGATTCAATAGGCTTACCCCAATAAATAGAGGTTAAAATAAAACTTAATAACTAAGGTGACTATGGACAAGGAATCTAGGCAATTTAAATAATTGTAGACACCATAAAAAAAATCTAGAAACACAAACACAAGGAAATGACATTCAAATAAGGTCAAACAAAATAAACCAAGGGACTACATGATCATGGAAAATCTCGTTAGACTGAGAAGGAAAGGTTCATCATCCAAAACTAGGGTGGCTTTGAAAATTTGGAAACTCAAGAAATTAAATTCATCCAATGATTGAAGGAAAAAGTCTAAAATGAAATCATGCAATCTTTGGATAAAAAACACAAAACTCATAAAATTAAACAAAGAGCCCCTAGTTTAAAGCAATTGGACATGTTGTGAGTAACAAACCATAATGATTTGAAGCTGCATACTCCCGCTCTGCAATTGTGTCTGTTTCCCACTTCTTTTTGAATTTGAATTTATTTCCTCCATGGCTGCAGGGGACCCCGGGGGTCCTCTTGCTCTGCTGTCCTCAGGTTAGGGTAGCCCTGGACGTGCTTCAAGTGATGATTCTATCCCAGGTTTTTAGGATAGTCTGCAGGACTTTTCTGATCATGTGACATGTGAAAAGGCTCATGGGTCCTCTAGCCACATGCTACCAGACAAGGAGACTAGATCAAAGGCATGGAAGAGTGCCCTTGTTGGGAATGTTCAGGAGATCACGCGAGTTTCTCCTCGGATTCGTGAGTCCACAGAGGGACAACATTTTGTTCTCAGATTTCACTATGGAGAGTCTTGTCTCTGCAATGGAAAACACACTGGTGGGAAAGTTTTTTTCATTTAGACCTAATATTGATATGGTCAGGAAGTGGGTGACTGCCAAATGGAAAGTGAAGGGCAGCGTAATAGTGAGTACCATGGTTGGAGGACCTTTTCTCTTTAAATTCAAGGCCAGGGAAGACCTATCCTTTGTTTTAGCAGGGCCCCCCTAGATGTATGGAAAGCACAACCTTTCTCTTTGCAAGTGGAAGCTGGGCTTTGATGTTTCTACTGATCTCAATAGAACTGCTACTATTTGGGTTAGACTCCTAGGCATGTCATTGGAGTATTGGGATGAGGAGATATTCATTTGGATAGCCAACTCATTCAGTCACTACATTACGCTGGACAACACCACCAGAAATAAAACCAGGTTAGTGTTTGCCAGGTTCTATGTAAGTGTTGATATTAATAAAATTCTTCCTAAAAACATTACTTTGGAATCCAAGTTTGGCCAATGGGTTCAACCCATTATCTATGAAAATTCCACCACCTTTTATCAAAACTGCAATAAGAAAGGACATTTGGTTACTCAGTGTAAAGCCAAAAAAGCCCCCTCTAAACCAAAGATAAATGGAAATGTCACTGAGGACGAGTACCCTTTTAAGGATGATCTCCTGAATATTATCAGCTCACCCAAAACTGGTAAGAACATGGAAATTCTGGATGGAAAGAATAGCCCCTGTCCTCTAGAGGTTGTGATGGATCAATCTCAAACAATCCCTGCCCCCTCCTTGGAGATGGATCACACTCTCCCTCATGTGGAGGGTCTGGAGGAAGGTGAGTTTCATGAAGAGGAAGTCCCTGGAAAGGAAGTCCTGGTAGAAAATGAGGAGATAGAGTTGAGAAGCATGGAAGGCCCCTCAGTTTTCAAAAGAATTGGAAGCCCAAACAAAATGGAAAGCAACATTGATGATGTGAAGGGAGCCCTTTCCCATGGTAGAAAATCTCTCCCTCTTACCCCTGGGGCTAGCTCTAGTGTCACTGACTTTGAGGGCTGGTCCACAACTAAGAGGAGAGGAAAAGGGCATAATAAAAAGTCTGTTGATGTGGGTGTAGACACTAAGATGGGTAGACCCTCACAATGAGAGACTAGACATAAAGAAATTAACAAGGATATTGCAATGGGAAAGCAGAGGACCTTGGAGATTGGTTCCAAGAAGGCCCCTAATAAATGAGAGTCCTCTCTTGAAACATTAGGGAGCTTAACAACCCTCATAAGTAGCTCTTTGTCAAGAGCTGTATCTACGATAACAAGATTGACATCCTGATGTTGCAAGAAGTGAAAATGAAAGGTGAGGGGTTCCAGTCCATTGCTATGAGTGTTTGGCCTAATGCGAATTTCTGTATTTGTGATGCAATTGGAGCCTCTAGGGGTATTGTCACAATGTGGAACAACAAGGATGTTAGAGGAAATCTAATTGAAAGGGATAAAAATTATCTTGCTATTAGAATGGAGTCTAACAACAATTCTTGGAACCTTGTTAACATTTATGCTCCTAACCAAAGGGGCCCCATAAGAGAGTAATGGGATCATCTTTCCTCCTTGATTTCCAAAGACAGATCAAGATGTTGGATGTTGGTTGGGGACTTTAACACCCCATTTTTCCCCTCGGATAAAAAAAACAAAGGGATCTTGGATTACACAGACAACATGATGGACCTGGCTGACTTATTAAATTAAGAAGGTCTTATGGATATTGATATTCAAGGAAACTTCTTTACTTGGTCCAATTAGAGAAAAGGGAGAAATTTGATACAAGTAAGACTTGACAGAGTACTGGTCTCGTCGTGCTGGAATTTTGTAAGCACCTCCACTCTAGAAGCCCTCCCTAGAACTACTTCAGATCATAACCCCCTCCTGCTTTCTTGGAAGGAAAAGAATGTTAAAGGACCGTATCCTTTTAGGTTTGAAATTATGTGGACTCAACATCCTAAATTTAGGGATAGGTTAGCTAGCTGGTGGGGTGTTGTTGTCAATGGTACTCCTATGTTCAGGTTAGCTCAAAAACTATTGCTGGTCAAGAAAAAGGTAAAAGGGTGGAACAAGTTCACATTTGACAGTATATAATTTGATACTAAAAAGAGGATTATTGCTAAGTTGGGTGACATTCAAAAACAAATGGAGGAAGGAGACATTTCTGAGGACACTACTAAAGAAGAAGAAATGTTGAGAAAGGAATGGAAAGAAGTTATTAAGAAAGAGGAAATTTACTAGAAGCAGAAATTGAGAATGCAATGGCTTAGGGAGGGGGACAGAAACACCCATTCTTTCACCAGTCCACAAGGAGGCATAGGAAAAGAAATATTATTGCTAAGCTTATGGATGAGAAGGGGATTTTGGTGGAGTAAGACTATCTGGTGGGGTAGGTTGCTGCCTCTTATTTTCAAAACTTTTTGGAGGCTCAGGTGTGTGGGATTGATCAGGAGCTTATCGATATCATTCCTACCTACCTTAATGAGGAGGATAATGCCCAGCTTGGAAAAATGGTTACTGAGGAGGAGGTTCGTGTTTGTCTTTTCTCAATGGGTGCCTTTAAGGCTTTGGGGCCGGATGGTTTCCCCCCTGCTTTCTTTCAAGAGTATTGGGACATTGTGGGTAAGGATGTCACTGAGGCAACTAGGGACTGCTTCAAGACTGGTAAGTTGTTGACTCAACTTAATCATACGTTTATTGCTCTTAATCCCAAAAAACCTTACTCGGTGTGTATGGGAGATTTTAGACCAATTAGTCTATGCAATACTATTTATAAGATTTTTTCTAAGATCCTTGTGTCCAGACTTCAACCCATCCTTGATAGGCTCATCAACAATAGTCAAAAGGGATTTGTCTCAGGTAGACAAATTACTGATCCAGCCATTTCCACTCATGAAATTATTAACTCTATGGAGAGAAGAAAGTTGCCTGGAATGGCCTTCAAGCTTGACGTTTCTAAATCCTGTGATAGAGTGGCATGGGAATTTCTTTTCAAAATTTTGGAGCAGATGGGATTCCAAGGAAAAATTCTATAGCTCATAAAAGTGTGTGTCACTTATGTCAAATTCTCTGTCCTTGTTAATGGGGTCCCTAGGGCTTTTTCAATGTTGGAAGGGGTTTAAGGTAGGGTGACCCTCTATCCCCCTACCTCTTCATTCTGCTAGCAAAAGTCCTAAGTAGAATCTTCCTCAAGTTATTAAGCTCCAAGGAGATCAAGGGTGTCAAACTAGCCTCAACTACTATCTAGGTTGCCATTCGACAATTTGTGGACGATACCATCCTATTTGGGTCTTCCTCAGTGGTCGAGGCTAGAAATTGGAAGAAAGTCCTACAGGTTTATGCCACTTCAGCAGGCCAATGCATCAATTATGAAAAAAGCCAGGTGTACTTCAATACCCCTATCAAGCTCTAACAGAAGATTATGGGGATTCTTGGCTGTTGAAGTGGTGAACTCCCTGGGATTTATTTGGGCCTCCCCTTTACAATTAAAGATGTTTCTCCTAATTATTGGAACTCAATTTTAGAAAGGATTAAGAAGAAACTGGCTGGTTGGAAAGGAAATCTATTGAGTCAAGCCAGAAAGTACCAGCTGTTGAAGGCCTCTCTTCAAGGTATCCCTATTTATTTCATGTCCCTCTTCAAAATATCTAAGCATATTGCTGAAAGATTTGAAAGAATTAAGAGGAATTTTTTGTGGACTAGGGTGGAAACTAAGAAGAGATTGGCCCTGGTGAGTTGGGATAAGGTGTGCGGACCGAAGCTGCAGGGTGGCCTAGGATTAAGAAAGATTAATCTTCTCAATAAAGCCCTTATCTCCAAAATTAGATGGAATCTTTTAACTGGGGATAAGGAGTGGGGTAGTATTATGAGAGCCAAGTACTTTGGGCACTTGACCCTGGAAGATTTTCTTTATTCCCATAACCTACCCAAAGGTTCGGTCATATGGAACAATGTGCTCAAATGCAGAGCGGTGCGCCTATAGGGAGTCAAGTGGAAGTTGGGAGATGGTAGAACTATAAGGTTCTGGGAAGATAGCTAGTGTAAAGGGGGGGGCATTAAACAAATTTTAGAATTCCCAAGGCTTGATCAATATGTTTGTTTCTTTTTTTGGTAGGAGGGCCTGTGATTATATCCTTCCTTGTTGTGAAGGGTGGAAGCAGTTGTCAGAGCTAGACTGACCTTATGTAGCTAAGGATGTTCAACTATCTATTAGAGAGTGTAGAATCCCTATCTTCCCTCTGAAGGATAGGTTGTTGTGGGATAGGGAGAGATCTGGGAGCTTCACTGTTAGGTCAAGCTACAACCTCCTTATGCCTTAGAATGAAGACATCTTTTGGAAAAGGGTTTGGAACCACAATCTCTTACCTAAAATCAACCACTTTTGGTGGCTGGCAGTGCAGGATAAAATTCTAACGATAGACAACCTTTAGGTTAGAGGTTTTCAAATTCCAAGTAGGTGTACCTTATGCTTCAAGGGGGAGAAAACTGTCTCCCATCTTCTTTTACATTGTGAATTTTTGTGGGAAATCTAAAGCCTGGTGTTGAACAAGATGGGAATCCCCTGGTGTTTGTGTGGTGGTTTATCTGATTTCTTAAGGTCCTGGTACTCTCCTCTCTCCCACCCCATTAATAAGGAAATTTGGTTCAAGATGCCTCCTATTCTATCCTGGAGCCTATGGAAGGAAAGGAATAATAGGCTATTTCAAGAAAAATACAAGGATCCTAAGGAGGTCTTTTGTACTATGGCCAAACTTTTGTAGGAAAATCTCTCTAATAGCACTTTGAAAGCTGCGCAGAACCCCCCAATAAGTTGGAAGCTAGCGTCATAAAGGAGTGGTGCATTTCAAAAAGTATTTACAAAATGGATGATACTAGGAGAAGAGCTCAGGCTAATACTAAGTGGTCCCCCCAGTTGGTTGGGCCAAACTCAACTTTGACAGTGCTGCTAAGGGCAACCCTGGGCTGGCCAGTGGAGGTGGTGTTCTCAGATCTGATAAGGGAGCTCTTTTTGCACCTTTTGCTGGGGACTGGGTGTAAATACCAATAATATTGTGGAAGCCTCAGCTCTCCTCTAGGGTCTTAAAATTGCCTTGGGAATAGGCATTAATTGCCTTGTTATTGAAGGAGACTCTAAGCTTATCATTGAAGCTGTTAAAGACAAAGATAGGGTTGGGTGGCAGATTGAGGATATTATTCAAGATATAAAAACCTTGCTTCTAAGTTTTGAGGGTACTTAAGTAAGGCATATTTATAGGGAAGGCAATCAAGTTGTCGACCTTATGGCTAACCATGGAACTAATCTTCACCCTCTAAGGTGTTGGAGAAATATTAATAATCTTCCTCAAAATGTTATTGCAAACATTTTTTCGGAGGCAACCTCTTAAGTTTCATGGATCCTTTCACTTCACTCTACACCCTTGTTGGTGTTTTTCTACCTACCCTTCATTATCGGGGATGGCCTAAGCTGAATGACATCATGATGATGACTACTCACTTTCCCTGGTCATGCTAGTCTCAAGGGTTCCACTTAGACATATGCCAGCAAAGCAATCCACGTGAACCCTCACCAGGGTGGCACCAAAAGTTTTTTCATCCTTGACTAGCTGTCGTGGCTGTGGCGAGCTCGCACAAGCTGAATTATGAACGCAATTATTCCTTAACGCGCCTGGGATTTTGAAGGACATGTATGGGATTTCGAGGGATGTCGTTGGCATTAATGCTAATGAGTACCATTTGCTTTCCAAAAT
Source organism: Cunninghamia lanceolata (assembly GCA_027924645.1). NCBI lineage: Eukaryota > Viridiplantae > Streptophyta > Pinopsida > Cupressales > Cupressaceae > Cunninghamia > Cunninghamia lanceolata. The sequence goes on from BSBN01000209.1 coordinate 10,835,111, forward strand.
TTTTGAAAAAACCTAATTTTTTGCCTTTTGCTGGATCTCCAGTCTGCAGTGCTAGTTTTACTGGTTAAGAAACATGGGAGGTGATAAGGTGTGCACAGAGCCTACGTCCTATGGGGAATTCAAAGAAGACTCATAGGTATGGAGTATTGCCTATGAGGGGGGGTGACTCTGTTCATTGAATGTCTAAATGGCTTTGACGAAGGCTTATCCATTCAATTTGCCATGTCATGGGTTGTAGATAGGAGGGTTCAGGTCGGTGGCGTGCAGTTTGTTGTCTTGGAGGATGTCATTGCTTAGGCTATGGGGCTGCAATGCAAAGTAAAACGTTTTAAGAAACAAATAAAAGTTCAAGACCCTGAGGGTTTGAATCTCTTTTACACGGAAGGTGAGAAACAGGTTAGACTCCAATGAGGCTTCAAGCGTGAAAGCTTGGTTAACCCATGGGATCGGGTATATTATCTTATCATGAAATTCTTTACCCTGGAAGGTCATTATAGGTGTTTTTATCACTACCATTTCACTCTTTTAAACCATTTCAGACACAAATTGTTGGTTAATTTTCCATTCTACTTGCTTTCTATCCTGGGGTCCTCTGTCAATTCAACCAAGAAGTTTTGTGAGGGTAACCTGGAGGTTGTTGCAGTGCCCTTGCACCAGGGTCTTGTCTATTGTCTTTATCACTTTCATCTCGCCTTGTGTCCTGTCAAGCCTCTTAAGGCCTGTCTTGTTGAAGAAAATGTTAGGGAGGATTTAGATGATCATATTCCCCTCAGTGTCAAGTATGGTAGCCCCTCTAAACCTAAAACCAAGTCCTCTACTGCTGACGTTTCTATTAACCTTGCGAACCCACGCCCCATGTCCCCTAATATCCATTCTAGCCCCACTTTGTGTTTCTACTCCTAAGGCTCAGCTCCTGGGAAGGGACCTTGTGGTATCTATTTCTAGTGGGGTGGATGGGTCCCATGGCCATTCCCATGAAGATGCGGTGGTGGGCCTTTGTGGTTTGAAAAACAACCCACCTCCTCAAGGTAGCAAAAAACACAAAAGCCAACAATGTCAACCTAGCTCTGCTAAGGGAGGAAAGAAGAAATCTAAGAAAGGTGATGTGGGTCTAAGGATTGAGGAGCTAGAGACTGAGAATAAGCAGGACATTTCCCAATTTTAGAATTTGGAGGATAGTGTTGTGGATAAAGGAAAAACAATGGGTAAAGACTGCTCTGGAAAAAGGCCGAGCATTAGAAGGTCTTCTAGGTTGGCTAGAGGGAAGCCCCAGGTTCTTAAGATTGTGGATTACTCTTCAAACTTAGAGCATGATGTCCCTGAGTATGATATTGAAATCAAAGAAGTCAAGACAATGCCAGTGCAAGAACAAGAAGGTGTGAGTCATTTTGAATCAATGAATAACGTGTTCTATGACAGTGAACCTAATGACGTCAAAATCCTAGAAACGTCGGACAAGGAGGTGGTGAGTACTAGAATTGATGACCCCAACATGAAGCTTTCTCAAGATCTAGAGGATGTTAAATCTCATCTTTCTATAGCTGAGAATAAAGTTAAGTTACTGATGAAGGTTTGCATGAAAGTTTTTCACAGGGCGACATCTGCCTTTTCTATTCTGCAAGAGGATCACTCTACTACTGGTGTGGACACCATGAATGAGAACAAGGAGGACCTAATCAAGCTTCTAAAGGAGAATTGGAAAGAAATGTTTATTTAGTTTTTCCCTTTGTTTATGCTATGGACTTAGTCTTAATACTATTATAATCGTCTACTGCTAGTCAACTATTTTTGTGTTGTTCGTGGTCGTGGGCCTGTTTTGTTGCCTATTGGGCTTTTTGTTATCAGGATCTGCACCTGTGTTTGTAGCTTATTGTTGACCTATTTTCCTCTATCTAGAGTTAAATAGTTCACCTTGTATTTTCCTTGAAATCCTTTAGAAAATGACCCAAAAGCTTAATTCCTTCAATTATCCATGCTCTTCCTTGCAAAAAATCCCAAAAATCTCACCTTGAGAATCCTTGCAAAAAACCTAGAAAAACCTAGAAATCTTTTGTCTTCAAGTGCCTTCCATTACAGAGATTTCTCAGTTTTATACTTAGCCATTTTCATGTATATGATGATGACGTCATCTTTGGGTTGGGTTTTTTCTGTCATTTGGTCGATTTGCATCTCAGATACAATTATGTATTGTATCTTGGCCATGTGAAAAAGTGTATGTGCATCGGGTTCGTTGTATGTGTATTATGTTGCATATACAATCACATATGCAATTGTGTAATACAAAGGTATTTTTGGCGTGAAAATGACCATCGGCAGCCAAGTCCAAGGTCTCTCCGATGGGCCGATGCAGATGCAACGGGATATGCATTCGCCTTTGTATGTTTGAATATACAAGGCATATATGCAAAGTCAATATACAATGGAAAGGATACAAGGTTTCTTCGGTGTGATAATGACCATCGGCAGCCAAGTCCAAGGTCCCTCCGATGGGTCGATGGCACATACAAAGGGAGAATGCAAGGAAAAAGATACAAAGGGAGGAAACAAAGGTCATATCGCCGAGACAATACATATCGGCATCTCATTCCGTGGTCCCACCGATAGGCCGATGAGTTTGTATGTTTGAATATACAAGGCAGATATGCAAAGTCAATATACAATGGAAAAGATACGAGGGGCAGACATACAAAGTCTCATCGGCGAAGCTTTGTCTATCGCCAGCCAAGTCCAAGGTCTCCCCGATGGCCGATGAAGCATACAAAGTCTATATACAAAGGAAAGATGCAAAGGTTGGGGCCCACCTATTGTATATATATGTGATTGTATGTTTGCACATACAACCGCATATACAATGATATATGCATTTTTGACATACAACCCCCCGGACCCAAAACATTATACATTCTGGTTAATAAAGGCAGAAGTCCGATTGTATGTATGTTTTGCTTGTATATTCGCATTGTATATGCGATATACAAGGCAAATATACAAGGGAGGACATACAACCCGGACGCGACTAGAGAATCAAATGCAGCGAAGTCATTTTGGGGTTCGTAGTTTGCATGTTGAAGTGCTTGTATGTTTGCACATACAAAGAGGAAAAGATACAAAGGCCAAACCTGTTCTAAGTTACAATATGGTTGATGACCTTCAAATTCTGCATTGTATGTATATCGGGCGATTGTATCTTACATGCAATCAATATACAAAGGGGCGCATACAATGGTTTTCGGCAAAACAATGCTTATTGACGGCTCATACAAAGGTCTTTCCAATGGCCGCTAAGGAGGGAAATGTTCAGTGATGGGTCTCAGTTTTGGCTCAGCGACCAATGGAATGATGACATGTGGCAGGGACATACATACAAAAGGTGATGCGAAGGTCAAGGCCCATTTTGGTATGTTGGTGATTGTATGTATATACATTTGCATATACAAGCATATACAAAAAGCACATGTAGGGGCATCGGCGTGACAAAGTGTATCGGCGGCTCAACTCATATTCTCCCTGACAGCCCAATATAAACCACAGTTGTATATGCGATATGCAGATATAGATGCAGATTGACCATATCTTTGACCGCCCATTTCTTCCACATCCTGGCGAATTTCTACATGCTTCAAAAGGCAAAAGTGCTTATTTTTGCCTCCTCTTTCACTTGGCGGGCTTTTGAGGGGAATTTTTTCACTTTCAAAATTTGGATCTGGATTTGAATGCTTTGTCAACTGGATGTTTCAGCGACTCATTTGACATATGCAAATGCAGATATTTGTTGCATTTATGGGTGCAGGTTGATGATTCAGCAGCTCACATTGAAGATTCAAAATATCTTCCATCTGCCCCTGTTCCAGATATTTTATGCCATAAATTCTTGCAGGTGGACGTCCCTTCTGGCAATGATATTTTCTGATAGAGCCCATGGGCAAAACTGATTGTAACCGACTGAGGTAAAAAATGTAAAATGCTATATATACATGGAAAATAGATGTATTGTTGTTGGTTGTTCTTCTGGGCTATTTTGTAATGGCTACTTGGCCTCTATAATCAATATAAACTGGTATTTTGTCTCTCTTCTATTATTTTAGCACTGTGTCTGCTCTTTGGATTAGTGTAGGCTGTGTATTGTGGACAAACGGTCCCTTTCATTCCTCCATTATTCTGTCTGGACCTCTGTTAGAATCAATACAAGTCTGTGTAAGTCTTTCCAGCCGTGAGATTATTACTGTGTCAATTCAATTGCAGCCAAACACATTTAAATCTGGTGTATCACTTATTTCATTTCAGTTTCCTTCTAACCCTTTTCCCAGCAAGCATTAGCACTAGGTTTAGATGCATTTCTCTAAGTAATAGGCTTAGAAAGAGGAGGCTAGCCTTCTCCGAAGGTCTGATCTCATTTTGCAAGGTCCCACACTTCGAGATCATTCCCATGTTTCTCCATATTGCTAAAGTTTTACAACGGCAGCAAAGGGTGCAAATCTGGGTGATAACAGTTTTTGGCATGCCCGGTGGGACCAGTTCGATGAACTTCTCATCAAAGTACCAAGAGATTTGGTGTTTCTCCTAGTATTACCAACCTTTGGGGGCAATACAAATAATACCATGGTGACTCTATTGGACAAACCTGCTGGTGAAAGCAGCCCAAGTACCTAAAATTTCATCAAAGATCAGGATTTTGGTGGTTTTCCTGGTCTATTCAGCTTCCAGAAGCATCTCAATCACCTGGTGACTCCCTCTCTGGTATGTATCTAGTTTCTCTTTGGTTGCAGACCTATTTTTCTCTAATTCTGACATTTTTATGATTATCCAGCATTTAGATGCTATAAAATGTCAGAATTTTATGGGAATCATGGCTATTCCCCTACCCCTAATCCAAATACAGGCTATTGGCCCCCATATCAGCAATACCAGGCCCCAAATGCCTCTAATTTTATGCCATATAGCCCTGCCGGTATAGAATATCAGCATCCTCATGATGCTTACCTCCCTAGTCAGTCCCAAAATGATACTGGTTTGGGTAGCTTTGACAGTTGGTTGCAGGATTACCAAAGGCAAATGTTAGAAATAGATAGAGAAATGCAATATAACATGCAGCAAGAAGAGCTTGCATATCAAGCTTATTTGCACCAACAAGAGGCAAAAAATAGAAGGTTGTATGAGGAAGAATGCTTGAACATGAAACTTGCAGCCAAGAAGAAACAAATAAAACAATTGCTTGCTCAAGTGTAGGAGCCCAAAGTAAAAAATTTCTCTCCTTTTCCTAGCTTCAAACAAATCCATCCTTCAGACCAAAGTGAATCTATAAAGGAGCCTCAAACTTCTCTACCATGACAGCCTGCTTGGATCAAGCATCCTAGTTACAAAATGCCAAACCTTGTAAAGGCCAATCCTCTCACACCAATTCAAAATCAGGCAGAGGAAACGGTTGTAGAATCCAAGCCTATCATAATTCCAAGTTTCAGGCACCCTTCTACCTTAAAGGTTCCAAGTTGGAAAGGGCCATCTTTTTCACCCTGTGAAGACCCTCCACCAAACAGACAAACGGAAACATGCTCTAGCATCCAGCTAGCAGAAGAAGGGCAAAAGAGGCTTTTGTTGGCTCCTTTTCGAAGGGTGGAAACTCAATCAGCTATCTCTTTTCCAAATCCATTCTTTGAAGAAGAGGTTTCCAAGTTCAGAATACCAAGCTTCAAGCAAGGTGAGTCTCCTAAGTCTCCTGAATTGAATATTCCAAGTTTTAGAGGGTCTCATCCACTGAAACAACCAATTCATAACCAAGAGCAACCTAGACTCCACAATTTTCCAGTCTTCAAAGCGTATATCCCTCCACAAGTCCTTGTTCCTGTGCAAACTCAAATTATCACTCCCCAGGAACAAATTTGTCTAGAACCCTCTCCCCTCCAAGAAATTCAAGAAGATATTCAGGCCTTTTTCCCTGATGCTATTTCAATCCTCAATGGTGGACCTGTTGTCTACCAAGATAAAATGAAAGATGAGCCAAAAGAGGAGGTGGAAGAAGATAAAACTAATGAGGAACAGTTCGTTCCTACACTCATAGAGATAGAATTGTTTGAACCTAATTGCACCTGTGAGTACTGTTAAGGCCACTCTAGAGGTGGATGATGCTACCCTACTTCATGAACTACTTGATTATGTTGAAGATGAGGAGGATGAGCAGCTGATTGTGGGTATGCAGCAACAAGAAGACACTGAAAATAATGATAATTTGTTGCATGTTGAGGTTGAGCATGATAGTGAATTTCCAAACCATAAAGAAGGCCAAGCATGTTGCCCTATGTTAGATGATGCAGAAGCTGATGATGCTGATATGTTTGAGGAGCTTCCATGCTTTATTGAAAATGATGAGGAGACTGAACATGGGCAAGAGCAGATTGAAGATTTGTTCTTTATTATCCAGCAGGGATATCAACTTCTGGGTGGGGAGGTCTTCTCTTTTGAGCATGTGCATGGCTCATTTTCTGAGCCTAAATTAGAAAATCATGAGCATCTAGTTCATGAGGTGGAGACAACCATATCTCTAATTGAGATACAAGAGCTAGAGTTAAAAGACCAGCAAGAAGAGGAAGAATGCAGCCATGATGACATTATATCAACCTTCTTGGTTGCTTTGAAGGAAGAAGGAGAAAACCATGAGGTCCCAAGTCAGCTGTTCCACACACAAGAGCAACATGAGAGCAAGGTGGAGGTCACCATCATACCAAAAGAGGAGCAAGATGAGAAAGAATCAAAGCAAAGACATGAGATCAAACATGATGATTTGCATGTCACTTCAAGGGGATGCCCAATCAGGCATCTAGCCTAACTGGAGACACATCAAGAAGAGTCACCACTTGTCATGCTTACCTCAAAGCATGAAGTTGAGCATCAAAATGAGTGGGATCAGCCTATTTATTCACCACAAGTTAGCAACATCAGCAATCAGTCCAGGTGGATAGGTGAGTTTATCTCCATTTTGTGGGGGGTGTTTTATCAATTTGTTATATGCCCATCACTCCCTCACCTCTTTTTAAATGCCCACATACATGAGAAATATTGTAAATTGTTAAGGAAGGGCAGTTACTTTTAGAAGCCAGTTAGTGGCTTTGTTTAAAGTCACCTCTGACTGATTAGTTTAGGATTAGAGTAGGTTTAATTTTTGCTTTAGGTTTCCCTTTTCCTAAGTGCTTCTGCATAGGCTGCATTGTCATTAGGAAAATGCAGGCCCTTTCCCCTTTTTTATGTTTTGGAGGCAGGTTTCAGCTTTTCAGCATGTTTTAGACTTGACTCCATGCCCAATGGATGCTTAAGGCCCCTGGTCTATTTGTTTAGCAGGCAAACATCCCATAGAAGTCGCCAAAATGTTGACCTATTTTCCTCTGTCTAGAGTTAAATAGTTCACCTTGTATTTTCCTTGAAATCCTTTAAAAAATGACCCAAAAAAGCTTAATTCCTTCAATTATCCATGCTCTTCCTTGCAAAAAATCCCAAAAATCTCACCTTGAGAATCCTTGCAGAAAACCTAGAAAAACCCAGAAATCTTTTGTCTTCAAGTGCCTTCCATCGCAGAGATTTCTCAGTTTTATACTTAGCCATTTTCATGTATATGATGATGATGTCATCTTTGGATTGGGTTTTTTCTGTCATTTGGTCAATTTGCATCTTAGATACAATTGTATATTGTATCTTGGCCATGTGCAAAAGTGTATGTGCATCGGGTTCGTTGTATGCGTATTGTGTTGCATATACAATCGCATATGCAATTGTGTAATACAAAGGTATTTTCAGCGTGAAAATGACCATCGGCAGCCAAGTCCAAGGTCTCTCCGATGGGCCGATGCAGATGCAACAGGATATGCATTTGCCTTTGTATGTTTGAATATACAAGGCAGATATGCAAAGTCAATATACAATGGAAAGGATACAAGGTTTCTTCGGCGTGATAATGACCATCGGTAGCCAAGTCCAAAGTCCCTCCGATGGGCCGATGGCACATACAAAGGGAGAATGCAAGGCAAAAGATACAAAGGGAGGAAACAAAGGTCATATCGTTGAGACAATACATATTGGCGTCTCATTCCGTGGTCCCACCGATAGGCCGATGAGTTTCAATGTTTGAATATACAAGGCAGATATGCAAAGTCAATATACAATGGAAAAGATACAAAGGGCAGACATACAAAGTCTCATCGGTGAAGCTTTGTCTATCGGCAACCAAGTCCAAGGTCTCCCCGACGGCCGATGAAGCATACAAAGTCTATATACAAAGGAAAGATGCAAAGGTTGGGGCCCACCTATTGTATATATATGTGATTGTATGTTTGCACATACAATCGCATATACAATGATATATGCATTTTTGACATACAACCCCCCGGACCCGAAAAGTTATACATTATGGTTAATAAAGACAGAAGTCTGATTGTATGTATGTTTTGCTTGTATATTCGCATTGTATATGCGATATACAAGGCAAAAATACAAGGGAGGACATACAACCCGAACGCGACTGGAGAATCAAATGCAGTGAATAGTCATTTTGGGGTCCGTAGTTTGCATGTTGAAGTGTTTGTATGTTTGCACATACAAAGAGGAAAAGATACAAAGGCCAGACCTATTCTAAGTTACAATATGGTTGATGATCCTTCAAATTTCGCATTGTATGTATATCGAGTGATTGTATCTTACATGCAATCAATATACAAAGGGGCGCATACAATGGTTTTCGGCGAAACAATGCTTATCAGCGGCTCATACAAAGGTCTTTCCGATGGCCGATAAGGAGGGAAATGTTCAGCGATGGGTCCCAGTTTCGGCTCAGTGACCAATGGAATGGTGACACGTGGCAGGGACATACATACAAAAGGTGATGCGAAGGTCAAGACCTATTTTGGTATGTTGGCGATTGTATGTATATACATTTGCACATACAAGCATATACAAAAAGCACATGTAGGGGCATCAGCGTGACAAAGTGTATCGGCAGCTCAACTCATATTCTCTCCAACAACCCGATATAAACCACAGTTGTATATGCGATATGCAGATACAGATGCAGTTTGACCATATCTTTGACCGCCCATATCTTCCGCATCCTGGCGAATTTCGACATGCTTCAAAAGGCAAAAGTGCTTATTTTTGCCTCCTCTTTCACTTAGCGAGCTTTTGAGGGGAATTTTTTTACTTTCAAAATTTGGATCTGGATTTGAATGCTTTATCGACTGGACGTTTCAGCCACTCATTTGACATATGCAAATGCAAATATTTGTTGCATTTATGGGTGTAGGTTGATGATTTGGTAGCTCACATTGAAGATTCAAAATATCTTCCATCTGCCCTTGTTCTAGATATTTTATGCCATGAATTCTTGCAGGTGGACATCCCTTTTGGCAATGATATTTTCTGACAGAGCCCATGGGCAAAACTGATTGTAACCGACTGAGGTCAAAAATGTAAAATGCTATATATACATGGAAAATAGATGTATTGTTGTTGGTTGTTCTTCTGGGCTATTTTGTAATGGCTACTTGGCCTCTATAATCAATATAAACTGGTATTTTGCCTCTCTTCTATCATTTTAGCATTGTGTCTGCTCTTTGGATTAGTGTAGGCTGTGTATTGTGGACAAACGGTCCCTTTCATTCCTCCATTATTCTGTCTGGACCTTTGTTAGAATCAATATGAGTCTGTGTAAGTCTTTCTAGCTGTGAGATTATTACTGTGTCGATTCAGTTATAGCCAAACACATTTAAATCTGGTGTATCACTTATTTCATTTCAGTTTCCTTCTAACCCTTTTCCCAGCAAGCATTAGCACTAGGTTTAGATGCATTTCTCTAAGTAATAGGATTAGAAAGAGGAAGCCGGCTTTCTTCGGAGGTCTGATCTCATTTCGCAAGGTCCCACACTTCGAGATCATTCCCATGTTTCTCCAAATTGCTAAAGTTTTACAACGGCAACAAAGGGTGCAAATCTGGGTGATAACATTTATCAATACCAAAAATAAACCATAATAGGTATAATAATTATAAATATAAGATCTAAAAATTAGAGATATAAAAGGTTAAAACCCTAGGGTAAAACTTTAGAGGGATTTGGATGTCAAGTTAAACGAAAATGTAAAGAAACAAAATGGTTCTTTTGTTGCTAAATTTAGTTTTTTTGGAATATAACAAGCAATATATCTAATTAACCTAATTTAGAGCTTTGATAAATTATAAGATAGAATTTATAAATGTGGAAATTCGTTGATTATGATGGTTGATAGGTATTTGTCCACTATTTTGATCTAATTTTTTTTTATAACTTAGAATTGCTTAATCTTAGATTTTTTAACCAGTTCACTAATTTCTAAAAGATGCACTTATGAAATCTTTTAGCCCGAAGGTATAGAGTTAGGTTATAAGATTAAGTTATGCTTTATGATCAAAATATAGGTAGGTTGGGCCAATTGACAAGGGTAGGTAAGGATCTTCTACACTTCAAGATCTATATAGATTAGGAGGGTGATTCCTTAGAGACATCATATGACAATTAACAAATAAATTTTCTAAAAATTGATACAAACAAAAACTAAACCTTAGATTGAATTCTATTTCATTTTGTCACTAATTCCTCTCTATCTTAACTTTCATAATTTTGTGAAAGGGGTTGTGCTTAAATGGCAAGGCCATAAGGTTCTCAAAATGGAGATCCAAGTTCGAATCCACCGAGTAACATGTGGTTTCTATGTGGCTTCTAAGTTGAATATGTTTGAATAAGTGGATATATTGATGGGGAGGAGGTCCCCCTTGTAACCTCCAACGTGGGGCTAGAAATAACTCCTCTTACCAATAAATTTTTTTTTCATAATTTTGTAGGCAAAGATCTTATTAAGAAAAACCTAATTTAGGTCTATAGGTATTTAAAGTTAAGAATATGAGAATATGGATTTGTCCAATGTTTTGTTAGAAATGAAGGTGAACAACTATAGAATGGAAATTTGATTACAACTGTAACTATTAATCTAGTTCAGAACCAAAATGGAGATAGTATAAAATCAACACAAAGAAATAACAAAATAGAAGATCAAACACATAACACAGTGTCTATGTGGAGAAATCATTTCAAGAAAGAACTCCACACAAGAAGAGATGCACCAGTCTAGAATAACTTCAATAGAGTTTACAATACAACACTATCAATCTCCTCTTTAGTCTTCAATCCAGAAACACATGTTTTTCTAGAATCAACACTCTACTACAACACAACCATCATACAATATCCTCATAAAGGGATTTCCTTCTAGGGAAAGACAAGCCAACATAGCCTTTACCATCAGATATATAATGTGGCTTTCGATGGTGTTGAACCAAGACCCCCACCGGGGCACGCGACCCCTGAATCCCCCACTGGGGGGCATCCCCCAAACCTCGTAGGGGGGTACCCACCTACAACCCCCCAAATAACCTACATACTTTGAGTACTGGGAATAAACATGTGGCTAAAATAAGATCGCTACTTGTTCAATACTTATTCTCTTATGGAAATTTACAAACAACATTAGGAGTAATTAATCACATAGGATTTACAAGGTTGATGGCACCTTAATGCTAACATTCTCCCACTTGAAATCATACATTGTAAATACATCCATAGGAAAACATAAAACAACTAAGTACTAGGAACAAGGCCCATGGCCTTCCTGCACCACGTAAACTTTTATGTGCTCATAGGTTTAGTAAGTGAATATGCAATATTCTCTTGAGTGTAAACCTTCTTCAACTCAATCTAACCATTAGCAATCATTTCATGAACAAAATGGTATTGAACATCCACATGCTTAGTCTATGCATGATACGTGGGGTTCTTAGCTAAACATATTGCACTCTGGGTATCACAACAAATCTGAATAATCCTGCAATCAAAACCAATACTTGTACACAATATATGTAACCAAACTGCCTCCTTAGAGACATGAGAAACAACCATATACTCTACTTCAATGGTGGATAAAGCAATAGTGGGTTGCCTTTTGCTCATCAAACTCACATCTCCTCCAAACAAAGTAAACACATAGCCACTAGTGGACCTTTGACTATCCAAGTCCCCTTCCCAATGTGCATCAACAAAACCTTGTATGTCCAATGCCTTACCCACACTATTAGTACCAAAATAAACCAAATAGTAATCAAAAGTACCACACAAATATCTTAACACCCTCTTTGCAAAATTCCAATGTTGTGTACCAGGGTTAGACATAAATTTTCTTAAAACTCCCACAACTTAGGCAATATTTGGTCTAGTGCAAACCATTGCATACATCAAACTTCCTATAGCACTAGCATATGGCACATCAGACATATCCTATAAATTATCTTCATTCTTAGAACACATAAAGCTTAGTACCAACTGGTAAAAGAATTCTAATTGGATTGCAATCCAACATGCTAAATCTGTGCAAAATAGTATTCACATACTCACTTTGTGATAACCAAAGCATTCTATTACCTCGATCCCTTTTGATCTCCATTCCCAAAATATATCTAGCTACCCCTAGATCATTCATGTCAAATGCACCCGAAAGTTGAACTTTCAACTCACTGATCATACCATTGGTGTTACTAAAAAATAACATATCATCCACATACAAGGCAATAACTAGAATATCATCATGAATACATCGAATGTACACACAGTGATCCTCTTCACTTATAACAAAGCCCAATTTCAAAACAAATGACTCAAACTTAGGGGACTATTTTAAAGCATAAAAATATCTTTTTAACTTGCATACCCAATATTATTTCCCTTTTATCTCAAAACCTATAGGTTGTTGCATATTAATTTCTTCTTCCATATCTCCATACAAAAATATAATCTTAACATCCATTTGCTCAATTTCAAAATCATAAGTTGTAGCAATGGATAAAAGAAATCTAATAGAAGATAATTTAGCAACAAGAGAGAAAATTTCACTGAAATCGACTCTATCTCTCTAGGAGTAGCCCTTGGCTACCAGTCTAGCCTTGTACTTCTATAATGAACCATCTACTCCAAACTTCTTCTTAAAGACCCACTTACATCCTATGGCCTTTCTTCCTTTGGACAAATGTACAAGATCCCAGGTGTCACACGAGTCTAAAGCAATCATCTCCTCTTGCATGGATAGCTACCAAGACTCACTATCATCTGCATGAATAGCTTACATGTAGGATCTAGGTTCATTTTTAGTACTCAATAAAGCAAATATACAATGCAAATCCTGGTGGGCTATACCTATCAATTGGGTTCCATTGTCTTGTGGATCTTCTCAAGGGTGGAGTAAGAGTGTTAGTGTGAATAGGGGTATTTCATATCTAGTTTGATATTTCTTAGCGAGTTTTTGCTTGTTGTGTGAATAATTCATATTATTTTAAAACTATTTATTAGTTAAATAATATTCACACACATATTCACATGGTAAGCTGACTTAGGAAGCATTCTAGTTGTTTCTAGTTGTTTCTAGATGTTGATAGTTGTCTCTAGTTATTGATAGTTGTCTTATCCTCTAGTTGTCTCATGTCATAGGATTAAGACACTTGTCACATGATTACAACATCTTATCTCTCAACCTTGCCTTTATAAGCAAGGTATGCTATAATATATTGTAATGAGAGAGAAATCTTATATATTGTTACATATTTGCATTCTTTGATAGGAATACAATTTATTCTTGTCATATTAATCTTCTCATTTCTTTGTGCTTTCCATTAGGCCTCTAGATCTTGAGTGGCTATCTCCATTGACAAATCTTACATGGTATCAAAGCATGTAGAATGCCTTTGGTTAGTCTATTGAGATATCTTGAGTGAAAATCATGGTATATCTTGAAAAATTGAGTATGCTCTTCTCTTGCATCGCATGATGATCTTGAGAATCATAAAAAATTGATAGAAAAATTAGATTTGGGAGGGCTTCCTTCTGTTGTGATGATCACAACACGCCCCATTTTGCTCCTTAGCAAAACGAGGACCCCTGCTGATGTTTTGCTTTTTGCTTCTGCTTGTGTCTTTCTGCTTTCTGGCGGTTTGGTAAAATGAGTCAAGTGCATCATCATCATGATATTTGATGAGGTAGGGTCATCATCATGAGGTCAGTTTGTCAAGATCATATTTTATTTCTATGACCTCATATTTAGAAAGAGCTTGAAATTCCATGCAGGTTTACCTTTTACTTCACTTGAAAATTCGTCCATATGAGGAAGTTATGCACAGTCAAAGTTTCGGTCAAACCTGATAATCGCAAGAGGATCATCATTTTTTATCCTAAGTCATGTTGTCAAGATCATCATGATCTTGATCTATCACCTGATAAAATCATGCAGTCGAAATATCCGGACGTCAATTTTAGGTGGTAGTGCCCTTTACCCGTCAAATGGCCTTATGCGCATCAAGAGCATCATGATTTTAGGAGGGTCATATTTTGTAAACTTGGCTTTGCTGTATGAGGAACATCATCATCATATTTGAAACCCCCCCCCCGATAATATCTTGAGGTTCAAATATCCGGACGTCAACTTTAGGTCATGGTAAGTTTTCCCCGTCGAGCGGTCTTTCGTGACAACGAGCATCATGATATTTTTACAACACCTGATATTATAAGATCATCCTGACTTAGAAAATCTACCATCTGCATAATTTACATGCGCCTGTCGAAATCCAATCGGAGGGTCATCATCCTGATCTATTCACAAGAGGGTCATATTCACTGAAATTCGCTAAGTGATGGAGACGTCATCATGATATTCGATAAAGGAGGAACATCATATTCATATCCTCCTGATCTTTTTTTTTTTTTTTGGAAACATCCGGATGATCGCCCTATCTTTTAAGAAAGGGTGATATTCCATTCCTCAACAAGCATGATCATATTTTGAATATCACCCTAGCGCTAACCTGATGATGACCTCAACTCATCCTCACGCTTCGAAAATGGAATATGATGATTACGTCATTATGATATTCAATAAGGAGGTTCATCATATATTTTTTATCCTGTCATATTGTCTACCCGATATTTCGTAAAGTCCTCCTGCCGATGAAGTAAGACCTTTAGCAAATATCCTGATGATCCTCATCATCACATTTCCCTTCGGCAGGATATTTCCCAAGGCATGGTCCTGTTCCCGAATATGATGATGACGTCTTATTTTAAGTTCGAACAAAAGCCACAAATATCCTGATCCTCATCATCCTCCCAATCTTTCGAGAGGGTTACCTTGGCCGCAAAGGGGTCATTTTACAAATCATCATCCTGATCATGCTCCTTAGGTGACCCGATTTTACAATTATCCCCTGATCTTAACTGAACATGACGATGATGTCACCTTTTGCATTTTAACGAAGCCCGAATATGATGATGACGTCACCATCATTTTCCTTTCCTCAGCAACAAGATCATATTTCATATCCTCCTATTTTTCCTTCGACATGAAGATGATGATGATGTCGTTCTTTTCCCCGGAATGCAGAAGCGATATATCATGATAACATTATCTGGACCTTCGGAAGGGTGAGCATCATATTTCCAGAATATCATGATGATGATGGTTCTAAGTTTTCATCGGCATGGTTTTATCTATCAACCAAGTTCGTTTTTCTCCCGCCGATATGGGTTGTCTTCCCGATGGAAGGGTGATCGGCCAAACAAGTGAATATCGGCCATGCATTTTTCTGACACACCGATGGCGATGGTCATGCCGATGGGCGGGAAATGAGGCGGTGGAATTTTAAAGTGTTTTTTTTTGGCGCCTGTGGCATTCTCCCGGTCAGCATAGTTGACCCGATGAATTTTGAGCAGTCTGAACGCATTTTGGGCGCGTTTGAGGAGTATTTTGGATCCGATTTCCGCGATTTTGTGCAGTCACCTGAATTTAAACGATTATTTTAGTTTCCTGCTGTTTATGTGATGAATGAAATACTTATTGCTTGTCTTGTCTTGCAGGCTTGCAGTTGAGGAAGCAGCTGGAAGGTCAACACAGTGACCTCATGAAGGAAAGAAAATCTGATCTCAGGAGCAGGAAGATAAAGATGAAGTGCGAAAAAGTCAAGACCATTCAAGTGAAGGACAGAGTTGCAGCTGAAGGTATTACTACAACAGACAAACAGAAGTTATTGCCCAACTGCCGGAACTTCTTAGAAGGGGCAATATTTCGCCCAGATTTGACACTGCTCAGAGATATTTTTGAAGAGCTGGTTCACCTGTATTTATTGCTGTAACCAGGGGTTTGAACCAGGGGTTCAGTTAGGTTTTTGTTGTAGTGAGGACAATCAGAATGTCTTTATATTGTGCCTCTCTACACTGTAATACTTTACAACAGGGATTCTAGGAAAACACAGCAAGTTAGTTTAGCATAGTTTAGAGGTAGAAGAAGGAGGTCGCTTGTTTGTCTGCAGTAAGGTGCGCGTGGAATGTCTGGCTGCCATACTGTATCTGTAAAGCTTGTGAGTTCTCTGTAGTATGATCAATGAAACTAAGAGTCATTTCTACATTGTAAATCATGTATGACTATTCGTTTCTGATACAATAGAATCTGGAGTTCTGCATCTATCTTCTGAGTGTTCTCCTGCTCTTCTTTGTGTTTTGAAATATCTTCTTTGAGATCTTGCAATTTTAAATGTATGTTTGTGAAAATGCTCAGAACTTACATTTAGGGTTTTTACTGTGGATTTGATCAAATTACCGTGGTATTTACATAGTGCATAACAGAAACAATTAGATCCTTCGGTAGATTAAATGAGATATAGATTAGATCTTTCTAATTTTTCCCAACCCATCTGAAATATTTAGCTGAAAACGTAGAAATCTAAGGGAAATTGTCTCAAATCTGAAGAAGCATGCAGAACAGAGCTATAAGTAGACAGTTTTCATAAGTACATGAAGAAGAAAGCTGCAATAAATCAAGAAAACCATCTAAACTTGCAGCACAATAGCACTTTTATGCAAAGGAATGAAAGGTATTGACATATCTCATGACCTTTTTGTATATCCTTAGCCCAGTAAACCACCAAAGAAACCTAAACTACGTAAGGCCCCTTGAACATTACAGCTTCACATTGACCAACTGAACTTGACCAACCGAACCATTGTAGACTTGGGATTAGTTGAATCCTAAATGATTCCTTCTTATCTTTCAGGTATAGTTTCAGTTCATTATATGTGAATTTTAACTTATTGTTATGATTGCATCAAAATGATCATCAACAGTTTTCTGGCGCTAGAAGGAGGGCCTTCTTGAGTTAGGTTTCATTTCAAACTGGCTAACGACAACAGTAGAGTGACTAGGTCTAGATCCAGTTCAGGAGATATATTTGTGCAACTACCTGATACAAGGCGAAGTAAAACCCCTTTAATTTGGAATCCAAAGATATCGCAAGTAGGAAGTTCATCTGGAACACCTCCTGGGTCACCTTTTAACATCCGTAGTATTGTAAGTCCTGACAGA
Organism: Cunninghamia lanceolata; assembly: GCA_027924645.1. Classification (NCBI taxonomy): domain Eukaryota; kingdom Viridiplantae; phylum Streptophyta; class Pinopsida; order Cupressales; family Cupressaceae; genus Cunninghamia; species Cunninghamia lanceolata. The sequence goes on from BSBN01000209.1 coordinate 10,852,568, forward strand.
TCACTGTTCAAGATCTTTAAATCTTGGTTCAGGCACTCCTGGAGGTCTTAATCCTCCTCTAAATCCTAATCCACCAATCAATCCAGGTATTCCTGCAGGTTCAAGTCAAGTTCAAACACCAGCAATGGCTTATTTCGATGTCAACTCTCCCATATTCTTCAATGATTATTATGAGATGCCCAAAAATCCAGAAAAGATATGTCCCAAATACCAGTTGCATCAGGACCCAGAAGATCATATTAGAATATTTAAGGAAGCATGTTTTAGGGCTATGTTAGAGCACGAGGATGTTGTGTGTAGATTGTTTCCTTACACCTTTAATGAGCAGGCCTCTAGCTGGTACGTAAACTTACCCAATGGTTACATTTCTTCCTGGGCACTTATGGAAGAAGCATTTCTGTCAAGATTTAGAGGACCCATTGACCCCTGCGCTTTATATCATAAATTGGCTGCTAAAAAACGAGGTGAGGGAGAGCCAATTGATAATTTCAACGACAGATTTCAAAAGGCCTATTCTAGGCTGGTAGCCCCTTATACCATAGATGATGCTCCTTTGTTGGCTATGTACTACGCTGCCTTAGATCCTTTAACCGCCATGTTTGTCAAAAGAAAACCTGACATTGATTCAATATCCAAAGCCTATAAAGAGGCAGCCTCAGTGAACCAAGAAATGAGACATACAACTTACAGTCCATTTGGGGGAAATTTTGGGGTGCAGAATCAGGCACACCCATGGAATGGAGTCCCTGTGCAGCATGCTCCACTAGTAAATCCGGTTCCTTCTTACACACCTGTGTATAATCCTACTCCAATCCAAGCTATAACTCCTTACACGGCTAGTACTTCCAATAACAGTCAAAATAATGGTCAGCCTTTCTTCCAACTTCCTAGGGATGTAACTGTGGCAAAAGCACAAGAGGATAGGGAAGAAATCAAAGAGATTACTGCCCATTTGAAAAGATTAACAACCGAAGTGACACAGCTAAGAAATGAGAACCTCTATGGAAGAAGCAACCAAAACTACAATCCACATCAAAACCACAACCAAGGCCAAAATCAGAATTATAGCCTCAATCAAAATCAGCAGTACAATCAGAACCAAGGCTACAATCAGCATCAAGGCCCCAGTCAGGGGCAACCAATGCAAAATAGGGGGCCAGTGATAGATAATAGGACCTGGGGCAATAATAACAAAAATCAGAATCAACCTAGGCCACCCAAGACATGGAACGCTGGGCCCAACAATGGTACTCTGGCTTCTCCTTTTGAGAATACAGATAATCATGGTGCAAAACAAACGACTAGCATACAAATGGCCAGTACAGCACCCAGAAATTGGTGCAGATTTCACAATACCAATGCCCATGCTGAGCACGACTGTCCACAGTTCCACTTGGCAGCAAGTATTTTCAACGTAGATGTACAGCCTCCTACCTCTGAATTTCTCATTCCTAAGGGTAATGAGGTAGTACCCTCAGAATATGACACAGCATTAGTCTTAGAAACGTTTACCTTTGCAACTGCAGAAGAGAAAGAGGATGAATTGCTAGAAGATGAACCATACTGTTGTGAAAATCTTTATCCTGAATCAGCCTTTGTGCTGAACGCTTTTCAGTTTCCTTTTGAATCTGAAAATGAGATATTAAATGAAACAGAGGAGGTGCAGGCCTTTCAACAAACAAATAAAGGCCACACCTACAATTTGAGGAACAACCCTAGGCCGGGAGGACCTTTCACCACCTCCACTCCTCCGAATAACATCAATACACCCCCAGATCAGAATGCTAGCAACAATCCTGCCATACTTAAAGCTAGTCAGCACATAAATAACGGAACAGCAGTGCAAAAGGATCAAACAAGTAAGACAGAAGCAATAGAGACAACAAGATTAGTGAATTACTTATCCGAGGAAATAAAGAAAATTAAGGTCAGTATACCTCTAAATGAATTATTGAAGACCCCAGGGATCAGAAATGCTTTTTTAAAATCCCTGGATACATCCATAACAAACAAGGTGTCTGCTGATATAACTGTTCCAAATAGTGATTCACCACCTAAGGAAAGGGGTAAGAAAGTTGAGCAGCCTTCCAATACAAATGTGGTAATACATGCGGATAAGAGGGATACTCAACCTTTCTTGTTAACGGTCAGGTTGTGTGGGAAGAATATACACAATTGCATGGTAGATTCTGGTGCTTCAGCCAACGTAATGCCCTTAGGAATATGTAAAACTCTCGGGCTGACTCCCACCAAATCTGCCAAGGTTGTCACGCAATTAGATAAAACCGAGGTTAGCGTGATAGGAGAACTCATGAACATTCAAGTGCAGTTAGCTTCAGACCCTAGGGTAAGCCAAATCATTGACATACAAGTAGTGGATATACCCGTAAATTATGGAATGTTGCTAAGTAGGGATTGGTCCAAGACATTAAACGGATATATGGCTACTGACTTTTCACACATGTGGTTACCATGGAGAGGCATCCCAAACCAGATCAGAATAGAGGTAGAGCCCAGAATGAAACATATGATAACAGAGTATAATCGAACTAATGAAATATTATATGCTGCTGTTGAGCCAGGTGTCTACAGAATTACCAACAATGGGATGCAGATTGAAGAGATCATGATGTTAAACATTAGAAAGAAGTGTGTCAGCAATAGAACGGCACTATTCATTGAGTCTGACGGAAATTCTTCAGATGAGGAAAACAATGCCATAGACAAATTTGGTCATGCCATTAGACTAGAGGTGGAAGAGTGCGTTACACACAATCTCCCAGTCCAATGCAAGTTATATAAAAATAGGTGTAGAGTCCATGATAGGCAGCATTCTGAGGAGAATTGTGAAATATGCAAAGACATCATTGAATATGAATACAAAAAGTGCATAGGGAAGGTAGAGTCACAAGAGGAAAATGAGCATCCTGATCCAACACAGGGATATGTTCAGGATAATATAGATGCCCTGACCCCAGATTTAGGAAAAGAAATAGAGGACAAGGGTAGTCATCTTTCTGAGTTGCAAACTAAAGACACACATATGCAAGATAACCAAACGGATAAACCCATGAATGAACAAGACAACACCCCACAGGCAATAAAAGAGACAAAGTATGCCAAGGTAAAAGATCAGAAAAGAAAAGATGGCATGTGGACGTTAAAATGTGATGGGTCCAAATCAAAACAGGGCGCAGGTGCAGGTATTGAACTCATAAATCCTCAAGGTAAATCACATTTGGCAGCATATAGATTACAATTTTCCTGCACTAACAATATTGCTGAATATGAGGCCCTAATTTTAGGACTTGTCATGGCCATCAGGAAAGGGGTGAAAGCCATCAGAGTATTTTCAGACTCTGAATTAGTAGTCAGACAAGTGAGGAAACTATATGCCTGCAATTATAAGAAAATGATCAGTTACAGACATAGAGTATGGAATTTAATGGATTCGTTTGATGCCTTTAACATAGAGCACATTCCTAGAGAGCTGAACCACAGGCCAGATGCGTTAGCAGTTGCTGCTAGTACATTAGAACCATTGACACTGTCAGGATTAAGACGATTTGCTGTTGAGCTAGTTAACGTGCCCAGTATACCAGACAACGTTACACACTTTCAGGTATTTGGAGAGGATCAGCAAATTATTAATTTTCTGACTTGTAATGAGGCATTTGAGGCCCAAATCATTGATGAACAAGAAAGGCCTGAAGTAACATGGGACGAAGGAGATATGATCAACTTAAAGAGCAACTTCTTACCAAAAGGAGTGATTGAATTAGAACACATCTTTGACTTCGACGGAGTAATAAGACAGAAAGACTTACCCAAAACAGAAGGGGGTAGGTGTGATTCACATAACTTAGGGACTGAGCTTAATCCACAAAATGTACTAATTGGGAAAGCTTGCTCTGAGAAAATTAGAAAAGAGGTTCTAAATGTTCTGAAAGAATATAAACATGTCATAGCATGGACTTATGAAGACTTGAAAATATTTGATGAGTCCATCATAACTCACGTAATACCTCTAAGAAAAGAAGTCAAACCATTTAGGCAGAAACAGAGGCCTGTAAACGCCATTTTGGAGCCTTTAATCTTTGAGGAAGTTAAAAAATTACTGTCCGCTGGAATAATTTTCCCAGTCAGACATTCTGTCTGGGTAGCTAACTTAGTACCAGTAAGGAAGAAAAATGGAGACATCAGGTTGTGCGTAGACTTTAGAAATTGGGGCATGATGAACACAAATGTTACATAAAGAAAATTGATGAATTGCAACATCAACTAAAGAAGGCTCAAATGAATTCATCTTTAGGAGGTTCATCTTCTCCTTCATCTTCAAAGTCAGAGAAACAAAAGGGGAAAGCACTTTTTGCAGTTACAGATTCTAAGTTAGGGAAATGGATCATTGATTTTGAAGCTTCACATCATATGGCTTCATCTTAGAGTATGTTCTCATCATTTGAGACTTGTTCATCACCACCCATCCTAATGGCCATCAACACATCTATGAGTGTTTGTGGGAAAGGATCAATTGACATTAACAAAGGATCATTCAATGATATCCTTTGTGTACCTTCATTATCTACCAATATCATTTCTATCTATTAGATTACACATGGTGGAGCAAGAAAGAGTGTTGAGTTCACACCTAATTCTGTGATTATTCAATATTTGCATAACAGAGATATTGTTGTAGTTAGGGAGGTACATCATAAATATTGAGTGTACACCTTCTCACATTTTTCTTCTATTGTTCCTTTAAGTAATGTTCACACTCGTGTGGACACTTTTGATGAGATGCAATATGGTCATTTAAATCTTAGTGTTCTGTCATCGACTGAGGTTCTAGAGACATGTGCTCACATTCCATCTCTTATTGCATCTATAGAGTTCAGTGTTGCTACATCCATGGTTTCCAGTGATTCAATGTAGCAAGACATTCATATTCTTCAAGATTTAGCTACTTGGGATGAGTACTTGACAAGTATTGCAAGTTTGTTTTGTGAGTCCTATCTTGCAGATTTGGAGGACACTATTGACGACATTCATCTCCTCTTAGAAGGCTTGATTATTCTTCTTCGGATGTTATGACGGAACCTTTATACCCTCTTTTTCTTTCTTCTCCTCTTCACTTGTCATAGTTTTGCATTGAGTTGGAGTATCTTGAGCAACATTCAGAGTCATATTCTTTGTCTTTGTGTTCTACATTAGTTTCCACTAGATTTTGGATTGTCACATTCTTCAGTTTGGCATGGGACTTCTGATTTGACAGTGGTATCTTTCAACATCAACATGGTGACACTTGAATAGAGTTCAAAGACATCATACATTTTGTGTTTTCTTCCTTCATATTCCTTTCAGGAATGGGAAGACCTCCTGCATACATTCTTGGTCTTGTTTCTTTCTAAGGGGAGGAACATTGTTCGGTGATCATGGATCATCTTTAGCATTCATTGTCGGGCATCTACTATCAGTTCAGGAGATTCTACACTGATGGGGGGCTACTTGGTCTCTCTTCCTTTCCTCTCTTTTGGGAGGATTGTTCATTGTATATATGTGTTGGAATTGGTAGGATATGATTCGTGTTGACTCTACCTTTCCACACTTTTTGCATTCTCACTTTTGGGGAGGAGTTTTTTCCCATGAGGTTTTCTCCTTTACTCCACTTGAGATTTGCTTGTACATGGGTACCTTGTTAAAACACAAGGATATACTAAGAGGGGGGTGAATCAGTATATCATGAAACTCATTTCAGTTTACCATTAACAATCAAAACTTCTAACTTGTTTTAACCAGAAAATCAACAAATCAAACCAATTAAAGCACAACACATAAGCACACAGCCATAACACCAGATTTACGTGGAAAACCCAAGAAGGAAAAACCATGGCGAGCAAGCTACTTGGATCTATTGTCCAAATAAAGCCTCACAAATAAAGATAAAACATGATTATAATATTATTTATGGGCTACAACCCAAAGGAAGTTGCAACTCCCTAAAATACAATGCAATGGCACTTATACAACCTCTAGATATTACATTCAATGGATCTTATTGAACAAAACCCCTCCGCATCATCCACACACTTCACTTTGTCACAAAACTTCACTTTCTTTGCTTAGCAAACACTACTACCTCCAACACACCTTCATAAACATACTCATATTTGCTCACACATCTTCACACACTCTCACACACTCATACAATCCTCCATAAACAAGATCTTTCATTTATACCTTCCATAATTTTCAAATTCCTTCTCCCAAGTCAGCTAAGATGAAACGTGTAATCATGAAACGTGCAAGGCCACTCCAAGTTGACATCCAAAAGATGTAGAAAATCAATATGGTTCAAGCCAAGTGATAACCAGGACCTATTCTTCATTATCACATCCTTCCAAGTTGGCACACACTTCAAATCATGTGGAGAGAATACTAAAAACACATGAAGTCGGCCCAACAAACACTCATCCTTCCGCCCAAAAGTTCTAGACCAAAAGTGGTACCGGAGGGATTAATTAACATCATGTAGATTATCACACAAGCAACATAAGACTTACACAAACCTTCTCGATCATTCCTTCTTCTGAGATATATGTTTTCTTTTTGGCGCAAGCAAGCATAAACTGAGCCCAGTATCACAAATGAACACTTAACACACAGTATTAAGATAGAACATTGAAAAACCAACTTGCACTGCACTTTAGCACCTAAAACTTGAATTGAATCATCCATCTAAATATCTAAACTTATCCTCCAAACATCAAAGCCAAAATATGAGCTATGGTGAAATGCGGTGGCTTCTACTTTCTCCTCCAAACAATCCTAGTCAACAACAAGATGTGTCTTTGTTCTGTTGACCCAAGAGAACCTCTGTGGTACATCTCAACATTTGAATCTTGAGTATTACCATCTTTGCATCTATAAATGATCATCCTTCAAGCCATAGTACCTCAACTTTAAAAGTAGAGAAATGCAGAGCATTTCCCAGATGCATCCTGACTGTATCAACTTTGAACAACTATCTTCACTCTGTGAGCTCTAGAATCTTCTACATTAATCTTCAAGCTCTGAAATCAGGAATGTACAATCTTCACACATTTCTCTGACCAAATCCCAAACCGCAAGGCCATACCTTCAAATGTGGAGCATTCTCTCGATATTATTCTGTGTAAACTTTAGTGCCTTGGACACCTTGAATCTTTCTTTCAAAACTAAAGCAATGCATTTCCTCAGGAAATGATGAATACAATATTTGCCACATCAGAGACTTCATTCTTAACTTCATACAATAATAACAAACTCTTTTCATAAAGCAAGAATCTTCATGTTAGCACAATCTTTGTCTATACTACTTCAGGAGATATTGATGGCATTCATTTTCTTACCCTTCTCATCTCTAATCTATCATCTTTGTCTTCTTCTCTGACCATATTTCCACAAACTTCCTTTGACATTAGCCTCTTGTTCACTTTACTTCCGACCTTCTTCATTGCAGTACTACTGATAACACATCTGAATCTCACAATGTTTACATTAATGGCAACACAAGTGCAACAATCTCCCCCTTTGGCATTGATGAGAACACTTGGCCTAATATGCAATATTCTCCCCCTTTGACATCAAGGACAAAGGGCTTGTGGTCTTCTTTTGAACTGCATTCTTCTTGATTTTTCTTTTACTGCTCTTTACCTATCAACTCTCCCTAACTAATCAATTCTTGTTATTCTTCAAAACCTCTTGCCTACCTACTCCTCCTGAGAGGTAGCCACCATCAATCCAGGGGTAAAAAAAAATCTTGAATTGATCCCCCTAGATAGATGCATCATCTATGCATCTAGTTAGAATAAGGAGGGGCAACAACCCCTAAATTTTGTCTAAGATACTCAAAAGTATCCTTAGAAAGTGCCTTGGTGAAGATGTCTGAAACTTGATCCTTTGTAGGCACATACTCTAGTCTAATTTCTTGATCTGCAACCTTCTCTCTCAAAAAGTGATACCTGATAGATATGTGCTTGGTCCTAGAATGCATCACTGGATTCTTTAAAATATTGATAGCACTTGTATTATCACAAAGAATAGGAATGGGCTTATCATATACAACCTTGATATCCTTCAATGTTTGCTTCATCCACAACACTTGAGTACAATAGGTTGCTGCAGCAATATATTCTACCTCTGCAGTTGATAAGGAAATTAAATCCTTCTTCTTGCTAATCCATGAGACCAGTCTATCTCCCAAAAAGAAAGCTCCTCCATTGGTACTTCTCCTATCATCAACACTACTAGCCCAATCAACATCAAGATAAGCACTCAGAGAAAAGTCATTGCCTTTTTGATACCACAATCCTTGTTCTGGAGTACTCTTCAAGTATCTGAATGTTCTCTTGACTACCTTCACATGTGTTTCCTTAGGATCAACTTGAAATCTTGCAAACAAACATACAACTTGCATAATGTCAGGCCTTGATGCTATTAGGTATAGTAGGCCCTCAATCATAGATCTGTACTAAGTCTGATCAGCTTCAGGTGACTCATCATCTTTACTCAAGTGACAATGGATTTCCATAGGAGTACTCACAGACTTGTAATCTTCCATTCCAAACTTCTTCAATATTTCCTTAACATACTTTGCTTGAGAGATAAAAATGCCCTCATTTGATTGAGATATTTGAAGTCCTAAAAAGAATGAAAACTCTCCTAGCATAGACATTTCAAACTCTTTCTACATCTGCCCTCATTTGATTGAGATATTTGAAGTCCTAGAAAGAATGAAAACTCTTCTGGAATAGACATTTCAAAGTCTTTATGTATCTCTCCTGCAAACTTCTTACACATCTCATCACATCCACAAAAGATTATATCATCAACATACACAACAACAATTAGAATTTGTTCACCTTCTGTTTTGATGTAAAGATTACTATCTGTGGTACCTTTCTTGAAACCCTGCTGAAGTAAGTACTTATCCAACCTTGCATACCAAGCCCTAGGAGCTTGTTTGAGACCATACAAATCCTTCTTGAGTTTGCACACCATGCTTGGATCTTCTAATAACTGAAAACCATCTGTCTTCTCTATGTATACCTCTTCTTCTAAGTCACCATTCAGAAAGGCAGACTTAACATCCTTCTGATATACTTTGAATCTCTTATGTACTGCAAAGGCAAGAACCATTCTGATTGCTTCCATTCTTGCCACCAGAGCAAATGTCTCCTCAGAGTCAACTCCTTCAACTTGTGAATATCCTTTGAAAACCAACCTTGCTTTGTTTCTGACCACTTCTCCATTTTTAGTCAACTTATTCCCGAAGACCCATTTAGTTCCTATTACATTCTTGTCTGTAGGCCTTGGTACCAGCTCCCAAGTCTAATTCTTTTGTATTTGATTCAGTTCTTCTTCCATGGCTTGTATCCATCCTTCATCCTTGCTAGCCTTATTGAAATTTTTAGGCTCTATTCTTTATAGTAAAGCAAAGTTTACCTGTTCATTTGTTCTTGTAAATCTCCTTGTTTGAACTCCTTCATTCTTGTCTCCAATGATTTGATCTTCTAAACAATTTTTCTGAACATACTTAGCTAGAGTCTTGGTAGTCTTTTCTAGAGTTTCTTCCTTTTCTTCAACTTCTTCAACCTCCTCTATGCAGGTAGGTTCATGTAACCAATAGTCCTCTTTCTCAACTGAACTTTGATGTGATTCTTCATCCACTTTTACATTATTCTCAACTATCTTAGTCTTTTATTATAACATTTTTAGGCTTTGCTTGTAGTTGAGTAGCCAGGGAAAATACCTTCATCTACTCTAGAGTCAAACTTTCCCAGACCTTCTTCATCTGTTCTGATATAGCATTTGCTTCCAAAAACTCTGAAATACTTTATTGTTCCAGGTCTTCCATTCCAAAGTTCATAAGGGGTCTTGGTTCTGTGCTTTCTTAGTTGTCCCCTACTGAGAATATAGACTGCAGTATGAATTGCTTCTTTCTAGTATATATTAGGCAATTTAGCTTCACTCAACATTGTCCTGGCCATCTCCTAGACAGTCCTATTCTCTCTCTCTGCAACACCATTTTGCTAAGGAGTTCTAGCAGCTGCATAGTGCCTTTGGATTCCATGTTCTTGATAGAATTATACAAACTCATTTGAAGTGAACTCACCACCTCTATCATATCTTAAGCACTTGATTCTAGCATTCATTTCATTTTCAACCATATTTTTGAAGATTTTGAATCTACTAAAAGCTTCTAATTTTTCTTTCAAAAAAGTAACCCATGTCATTCTAGAGAAATCATCAATAAGCAACATGAAATACCTCTCACCTTGTAATCTTTTTGTCCTAGTTGGTTTGCATAGGTCTGTATGAATCAACTCTAAGGGCCTTGTAGTAGAATATTCCTTAGACTTGAAGGTCATCCTTGTTTGCTTACCAATCTGACATTCCTTGCATATTATGTTTGTAGGCTTGATGATCTTAGGCATGTCCGTTACTGCTTTCATGGAACTAATCTTCACCAAATTGTCAAAGTTAATGTGCTCCATTCTCTTGTACCACAATCATCTTTCATTTGTTTGCCCTAGCAAGAAGGTCTTCTCATTAACCCCTTTCAGATTATACAAGTTGCCTTCTATCCTAAAGCCTTTTTCCACCAATTTTCTATCTTTTCTGATTTCACATCCTTGATCATAAAATGTGAATTTATATCCTTTGCTACACATTTGACTCACACTGATAAGATTATGCTTAAGACATTTTACATAGAAAACATCATATGTTTGAGACTTTCCATCAATGCTTATAGTGCCTTTTCTAGTGATCTTTGCATAAGAGTTATCTCTAAAACTAACCAGTCCACCATCCCACTTGCCAAGATTGATAAACTTGCTCTTATCACCTGTCATGTAATTTCTACATCCACTGTCTACTACCCAAAGATTGGTTTGTCCATGAGCATGAAATGTTATTTGAACAATCATTGAGTTCTTGATTCCATTGTTACTTTCCTTGTCTTGCTTAGTGGCATCAGTTATTAGAGGCTCTGAATTTACTAGACCATATCTACAATATCTTGCTATATGTCCAAACTTGTTGCAAATTTGACACACCATAAATTGACATCCACAATATTTCTTTTATTCATTACATTCTTGCAATCCATAGCCTTATGACCAAATTTATTGTAGATAAAACAACAACCAAAGAAGACATGAATGAACCTGGTCATGGAGAATTGTCTTGGATGAAGAGATCTTCCTTGAGGCAAGATGAGATCTATACATTATATATCATCTGAAATTCCAGGCTTTGTCATCTTCAACTTCTTCTTGAGTAACTAAATTTCTTTCTCAAGTTTTATACATTCTTTTGTCTTGGATTCAATCACAACTCTTTGTTCTTGGTTTTCCTTCCTTGCATAGTCTAAGTCTTCAAGAGCAAAAACAAGTTCACCTTCAAAATCAACTTCACAATATTCTTCATTTGTAGTCTTGTCTGAATCATTTAAGATCACCATGGCCATGAATAATGATTCCCCTCTATCTTAATCAGATGAGTAGTGATCTATTTCTTCTGTGGAGCTGTAGTCTTCCTTTGAAAGTAGGTTCCTCTAAAAATTGTTTGTCTTGAACCCCTTGTTGCTATTGTCACCTTCTCCAAAAGGACATTTAGAGGCATAATGACCAATTCTACCACAATTGAAACATTTGAAAGGTATCTTACCTTTATATTTACCTGACCCTCTTTTCAACTTTCTTACAAAATTTGCTTCTTCTTCCTCAAGTTCATTGAATATGTCAGATGTTCCTTCATTCTTCGCATCATTGAAAGCAACTTCCTTTTGGCATGGACCTCTAACTTCATTTCTCATTTCATAAGTGGTGAGAGACCCAAACAGTTCTACTATGAAGAGTTTCTTTAGATCTTTAGCTTCTTCTATTGCACAAACTTTTGAATCAAATATGTGAGGGAGGGATCTCAGGATTTTTTTTACTACCATTTATTCAACAATATCTTCACCCATGCTTTTGATTCCATTCACAACTTCATCAAATCAGTGTAAGTAACCACTAATGTTTTCTTCTTCTTTCATCCTTAGATTTTTAAATACTATTTTGTAGTATTATAGTTTGGCTTCCTTTATGGTGTCATCTCCTTCATAGAGACCTTTGAGCTTATCCCATATCTCCTTTGCATTCTTGCACAGTACAACCTTGACTAACTCTGAATTGGTTAGACCACTTAAGATTGCATTCTTGGATTTAGCATAATTCTCATGGGCCTTCTGCGCATCTGAATCTGTAATGGGATGACTGGGTTCAATATATTCAGTCTCAATTGCCCTCCAGACATCATACCCTAGTGAGGTAAGATAAGCTTCTATCCTTTCACTCCAGAAATCATAGTTATTTCCATCAAACATAGGAGCTTTAGAAGAGAACTCCTTCTAAGCGATGTGTTCTATTCCAAGATCCACCTTTAACTGTTAGGCTCCACCGGGGAACCTTGCTCTAATACCAATTATTAGAACACAAGGATTTACTGAGAGGGGGGTGAATCATTATATCACAAAACTCATTTTAGCTTATCATTAACAGTCAAAACTTCTAACTTGTTTTAACCCAAAGATCAGCAAATCAAACCAATTAAAGCACAACACATAAGCACACAACACCAGCTTTATGTGGAAAACCCAAGAAGAGAAAAACCATGGTGAGCAACCTTCTTGGATCTACTATCCAAATCTAGCCTCACAAATAAAGATAAAATAAGATTACAATATTATTTATGGGCTACAACCCAAAGGAAGTTGCAACTCCCTGAAATACAATGCAATGGCACTTACAGAATGAGGCTACAACCTATGGATATTACATTCAATGGATCTTACTGAACAAAACCCCTCCGCATCATCCACACACTTCACTTTGTCACAAAACTTCACTTTCTCTACTCACCAAACACTGCTACCTCCAACACACCTTCACAAACATACTCACATCTACTCACACATCTTCACACACTCTCACACACTAATACAATCCTCCACAAACAAGATCTTTCATTTATACCTTCCGCAATTTCCAAATTCCTTCTCCTAAGTCAGCCAAGATGAAACGTGTAATCATGAAATGTGCAAGGCCACTCCAAGTTGGCATCCAAAATATGTAGAAAATCAATGCGGTTCAAGCCAACTGATAAGGACCCATTCTTCATTATCACATTCTTCCAAGTTGGCACACACTTCAAATCATCTGGCAGGAATACTAAAAACACATGAAGTTGGCCCAACAAACACTCATACTTCCGCCTAAAAGTTCCAGACCAAAAGCGGTACCAGAGGGATCAATTAACATCATGTAGATCATCACACAAGCAATATAAGACTTACACAAACCTTTTCAATCATTCCTTCTTCTAAGAAAAATATTCTTTCTGGCACAAGCAAGCATAAACTGAGCCTGGTATCACAAACAAACACTTAACACATAATCTTAAGATAGAACATTGAAAAACCAACTTGCGGTGCACTTCAACACCTAAAACCTGAATTGAATCATCCATATGAATATCTAAACTTATCCTCCAAACATCAAAGCCAAAAGATGAACTGCGGTGAAATGTGGTTTCTTCTACTTTCTCCTCTAGACAACCCTAGTATGTAGCAAGATGTGTCCTTTTTTAGCTGACCTTGGAGAACCTTTGTGGTACATCTCAGCATCTGAATCTTGAATATTACCATCTTCTCATCTATAAATGATCATCCTTCAATCCACAGTACCTCAACTTTAAAAGTAGAGAAACGTGGAGCATTTCCCAGATGCATCTTGACCGCATCAACTCTGAACAACTATCTTCACTCTGTGAGCTCTAGAATCCTCCACGTTAATCTTCAAGCTCTGAAATCGGGAATGTACAATCTTCACACATTTCTCTGACCAACTCCCAAACCGCAAGGCCGTACCTTCAAATGCGAAGGAATGCAGAGCATTCTCCTGAGCTTATTCTGTGCAAACTTAAGTGCCTTGGACACCTTGAATCTTTCTTTCAAAACTAAAGAAATGCATTTCCCTAGGAAACAATGAATACAGTATTTGCCACATTAGAGATTTCATTCTTAACTTCATACAACAACAACAAACTCTATTCATAAAGAAAGAATCTTCATGTTAGTACACTCTTTGTCTATACTACTTCAAAAGATATTCATGGCATTCATTGTCTTACCCTTCTCATCTCTAGTCTATCATATTTGTCTTCTTCTCTGACCATATTGCCATAAACTTCCTTTGACATTAACCTCTTGTTCACTTTACTTCCAGCCTTCTTCATTCCAGTACTACTGATAAGACATCTGAATCTCACAGTATTGACATCAATGACAACACAAGTGCAACATACCTAACATGGACTTGTAGCCAGGACCCATCCATCATTGCATCATTTGCATTTGTCTACTTCTCCCTAAGTTGCACTTAATGGGGGGTGTTATTGTGAATAGGGGTATTTCATATCTAGTTTGATATTTCCTAGCTAGTTTCTCCTTGTGTGAATAATTCATATTATTTAACTATTTATTAGTTAAATAATATTCACACACATATTCACATGTTAAGTTGACTTAGGAAGCATTCTAGTTGTTTCTAGATGTTGATATTATCTCTAGTTATTGATAGTTGTCTTATCCTCTAGTTGTCTCATGTCATAGGATTAAGACACTTATCACATGACTAAAACATCTTATCTCTCAACCTTGCCTTTATAAGAAAGGTATGCCATATCATATTGTAATGGGAGAGTAATCTTGTATATTGTTGTATTTGCATTCTTTGATAGGAATACAATTTATTCTTGTCATATTGATCTTCTCATTTCTTTGTGCTTTCCATTAGGCCTCTAGATCTTAGGTGGCTATCTCCATAGACAAATATTACAAAGAGATTCTTCCTCGTGTTCTTTTGTATGCTCAACTTCTTCTATAACAATAGAGTCTTTCTTATCTAAACTTTCACTTGAATCCTCTTCTTCTCTATCCCTTAATCCATCATTTTGTTCTTCTTGATGTTCATTTTCTTGTTGTAAATCAAAATGCACTATCCTCTTCCTTTATTTTTCTTCTGGTTGTATAGGATCAAAAATAGCTCTATGTTCCTTGAAAATCACATCTCTAGAAAAGATAACTTTTCTGGTTAGAGGATCCCAAAGCTTATAACCTTTCATATTCTCACCATATCCAATGAAGATACATTTATGTGCTTTTGGATCCAGCTTAGATCACTTTTCCTTAGGCACATGAGCAAAAGCCTCATAGCCAAAAACCCTTAAATGTGAAACATAAGGTTTCTTACCTGTCCAAACTTCATAAGGTGTCGAATCAAGAGACTTACAAGGATATCAGTTTAACAAGTAACAAGAAGCACTCACAACTTTTATCCAAAAGCATTTATCCAATTGTGCATCACTTAACATACTTTAGCTCTTTCCATTATTGTTTAGTTCATCCTTTCTACAACATCATTTTGTTGTGGTGTATATAGATTTGTCTTTTGTCTTATGATACATGTATGCTTATAGAACTCATCAAATTCCTTAGAGCAATATTCCCCTCTATTGTCAGATCTTAATATTTTCATTTTAAGTCTCGACTGGTTCTCAACTAAGACTTTAAACTCCTTAAACTTAGTGAAAACTTCATATTTATGCTTCATAAAATAAATCCATGTAAATCTAGATAATACATCAATGAAGGTGACAAAATAACAAGATTCTCCAACAGATTCATTATCTACAGGTCCAAACACATCTAAATGAATAATTCCTAATTTCTCTTTTGCTCTATTACTTTCTAAAGGAAAAGAATTTCTGTTATTTTTACCAAACACACAATGCTCACAGAAATCAAAGTGCTCATTAGAATAGGAGAAACCATCCAACAAATTTTTATTCATAATTATTTTTAAAACATTTTCACTTGTGTGGCCCAATCTACGGTGCCACAACATAATGTATTTTTAGCAGTTTTAGATACGTTAGTGGATCTACAAACTCCAGTGGCCTCAAGACCAAACATAGTTCCCATCCTTGTTTCCCTAGCTACCACCAAGCTTTCTCTCAACAATCTATAACCGTGCTTATTAAATGTTACATGCATTCCCAAATCATTCAACTTTGAAATAGAGATAAGATTTCCAGCCAATCTAGGAATATGTAAAACACCAGGGAGAGTTTTAATCCTCCCATCACTTAAACACAACTGTACCTTTCCCCAGCCAACAATCAGATATGTAGAGTTTTCCCAAAGGTAAACATTACGTCCATCATATTTCTCATATGTGGAAAACCAATCCTCATGAGGAGTCATATGATACGAGCAACCTGAGTCAATCAACCACTGTTCATTATACATAACATTACATGTAGAATGTAAAACTTTATCACCTGCATTTGAGGACTTTTTAGTAGAGGAATCCCATTGTTTCTTTGACTTTCTGCATTCTTTCTTCACATGCCCTCTCTTACCGCAGTTCTAACACTTAACTCTGTTCTTCTTCTGAGGAGTTTTAGACCGACCTTTTGATTCCTTAGCCCCTTCTGATCTACTTTTGGTCCTCTTTCCTTAGACCTCCCCTGACATTAAGAGCATTCACCGAGCTATCCATAGCCTTCTTCCTCATTTCATGTGACAACAGAGTTGCAACAAGCGCATCCATCTCTGGATCTTTGAGGTTAGCAGTGATAGCAAGAATGAAATTCTCCCAAGACTCAGGCAACGAACAAAGAAGCATAATGCACTTATCTTCATCTTCTATCTTAACATCCACAAAAGCTAACTGAACTAGAATCAAATTAAATGTATTCAACTGCTCAGTTATTGAATCACCCTCCTTCATTTTACGGTAAAATAACTTTCTTTTGAGATACATTTTATTTACCAGGCTCTTGGCTTGATAGATTTCACAAAACCACTTCCATGAGCATGTGCAGTCTTCTCAGCAGAGACATTCAATAGGATAGAGTCTACAAGGCATAATCGGAGTGTTCCTCTTGCCTTTTTGCCCATCTTGTCCCACTCATCTTGACTGATAGCATTGGGTTTCTTATTTTTTTTCACAGCCAACCATTGATCTCTTTCTTCAAGTAAATCCTCCATTTTTAGCTTCCACAACTCGTAACACATTCCATTAAATTTTTTGATGTCCAATAGAGATGAGGATGCATCCATGGCTTCTATATAAATCTGCAAAATAAGTTCAACTAGAACTCCCACTACAACTCAAAAAACCCTCACACTTCCAGCCAAAACATGTTGGGATTTAAGGTGTCTCAACCTTGGTAATTCCTAGCATTTATTATTTATTTATTTAATTGCCCATGTTGTAATTTATGTTGTACATCTTAATTTGTCATTTAGTGTGAAGTGGCATGATGTGTTGTCACTCCACTTGGAATGTGACTAGGATGTTCAACTCATCCCATGTGGCTATAGGCGTCCCATATTGTGGTAGAGGTTTTCTGCCATGTGTTGGCATCTTGTGCAGTGTGTAAGAAGTTATGACGCGTAAGTGTTATGATGGATTCCTATGACAGATTCTATGATGTGTAAGAGTCAAGAATAGAAGATTTTATGACACGTGAAGATATGTGTTGAAGAGAATCTTTGAGGAAGGTATCTTTGGGCACCCAAGGTGGGTTATGACATGTTGTAAGAGGAATATACTATTTTTAGGTAGTTATGACATATTCTCTTATAGTTGTAAGAGCTATCATGTATGACGGATTCTATGACAGTTGTAAGGTGCATAAGAACATCTATCATAACCTATCTTGGGACTAGGCACCCAAATTGGGATGAGGTGTTGTGACAAGTGTAAAATCCATGTTGTAATGTTGGACAAGTGTCCTTAGGTGTGGGTTTTGGGCCATGAGGCTAAGATGGATGCCCATCTCTAGAAGGTTCCTATTTTGCCTTGTAAACTCTATATAAACAGGTGCTTGGATGGGAGATGCATAGAGTTATTGATAGGTACTATTATGCTGCCAAAATATCTCCAGATATGAGTGTCGAAGACTCCTGAAAGACTTGCATTGCAAGTGTGTTGTAAACATTCTTTGTTTTGATAATACATTGTGTAAGTTTTGGAGTGTGGGGTTTTTCTCCCGAAAGGGTTTTCCCCACGTTATATCTTCTCTCTCTCTCTCTCTCTCTCTTCTATCTACATTCTCTTTGTGTGTGTATTGTTGTAATATCTCTGTTGTTGTGTTTACATCACTATAAATGTAAAGGTTTAAAAGAATTTGCATACATCTCCCCTCATTAGATTAGTGTAGGAAGCATTTTCTGCACACCTTGCTTCCTTTCAGTTGGTATTAGATCTTGATCACCTTTGGTCCTAGTTGTTGGGTAGGGGTTTTTGAGCTGATCTTAGATTGAGTGGGAGTCTGTGTAGAGTATTCTATGATCTTGTTGAGATGGTAGGCACATCTGGAAGAGTAAAGGTGGGGAAGTTTAACGGCACCAATTTTGAGTTGTGGAAACTTAAAATGGAAGACATGCTTGTTGATAGAGACCTATGGGAAACAATTTCCGGTACAAAACCTACGGCAATATCTCAAGATGATTTGGATCTCAAGGACCAGAAAGCTAAGGGTCTTGTGAGACTCTGTCTAGCCGACTCTGTCCTATTGAATGTCCATGAGGAGAAGACCGTGAAAGAACTTTGGAAGAAGCTGGGAGATGTTTATCAGGCCAAGTCCTTGGTGAACAAATTATTCCTGAGAAAGAAGCTGTATTCTCTGAGGATGGAGGATGGAGGATTCGTTGCAGATCACCTGAATGCCTTTAACATGTTAGTTACACAGTTGACATTCATGGGTGTGAAGATGGAGGAGGAGGATCGATGTATGACTTTGCTTTGTTCTTTGCCAAACTTGTGGGATCATCTTGTAATGGCCATCGGGAGTACCACATCCACTTTCAAAATGGATGAAGTGGTGTCTTCATTGTTATTTGAAGAGATGCAGAGAAAATCATCTGAGTCGGCCAAAGAGGCTCTTGCAGTTTGTGGAAGACCCAAGGAGAAAGGGAAGAAAAAAAAAGGACAAGAAAGATAATAAGGGCAGATCCAAATCCCATGGGAGATCCAAATCTCCTAGAAAGTCTAAGGCTCTTTGTTGGAACTATGGTGAATCTAGCCATTTCTGAAAGGAATGCAAAGAGGAGAAAAAGAAAAAGAAGAAGAATGTCTCAGATTTAGATTCTGACAAGTCACAAGATGATGGTAGTGCTTTCATCGCAACCTTGGCCACCCATGCATCTGATGATGTGTGGCTGATTGATTCTGGTGCCTCTTTTCACATGACCTCGCATCGAGATTGGTTTACAAAGTATGAAGAGTTCGATGGTGGAAGAGTGTACCTTGGTGACGGTTCTCATCTAAAGATTGTTGGCCATGGAAGAGTCTCAATCTGATTCCCTGATGGATGAGTGAAGGGAATCTTTGGGGTTATGCACATCCTAGGCTTGGCATGGAACCTGCTTTCTGTAAGTAAATTGAATGATGCAGGTGTGTAGGTTGTCTTCTGTAGTAGAGGATGCAAGATGACAAGAGGTTCTATGGTGCTTGCGAAGGATATTTAGAGAGGTACTCTGTTTCAGTTGGATGCATGCACTACACAATGCAATAGTTCTTTTGTTTCAAAGAAAAGATCTTCAGTCACTTCATCTTCACCATTGGAACCAGCAGCTAAAAGATGTATTGCTTCCACTTTTGATGGTAGTGCATTTTTGGTACCTAAGGGTGCTCGTGCTTTAGAAATGAATATGCTAGCTGAGAAGATAATGTTATGGCATAAGACACTTGGCCACATTGGTGAGAAGGGTCTTAGAGCCCTGAAAAATAAAAACCTCGTCGAGGGGTTAAATGATTGTAATCTCAAGTTTGACTTTTGTGAACATTGTATATATGGAAAGCAAAACTGTGTTAAGTTTTACTCTAGTTCTCATAAGTCTTCTGGTGTGTTGGATCTTATTCATTCTGATGTGTTTGATCCTATGAATGTTCCTTCGATCTCTAAATTTGTATATTTTGTTTCATTAATTGATGACTACAGTAGAAGGACATGGGTTTATTTTCATAGAAGCAAATCTAAAGTTTTTAGTCAGTTCAAAGAGTTTAAAGCTTTTGTTGAGAATTAGACTAGTAAAAAGATTAAGTGTTTGAGAACTGAAAACGGTGGTGAATTTTGTTCCGCAGAGTTTGATAAGTTCTATAAAGAACATGGGATTGAAATACATAAGACAACTCCATACACCCCTCAACAAAATGGAGTTGCAGAGAGGATGAATAGGATGTTGATGGAGAGGGCCAGGAGTATGCTTAGTGATGCTAGCCTTGAACAGAAGTTTTGGGCTGAAGCTGTAGCCACTGCTTGCTACCCGATAAAAAGGTCTCCTACATCAGCTCTTGTTGATAAGACACCCATGAAGGTGTGGTCTGGTAAGAAGCCCTCATTAAGACATCTTTGTGTTTTTGGTTGTGAGGCATATGCTCATGTGCCTAGGGAGAAGTGGTCAAAATTGGAGAATAAGGTTGTTAAGTGTAACTTCATTGGCTATGGTGTTGGTGTGAAAGGGTACAAGCTTTGGGATCCTGTGGCTGAGAAAGTGTTGTATAGCAAAAGTGTTATTTTCAGAGAGCTAACACCTTCTCCCGTAGTTCTATAGCTAGAAGAGAAATAGAAGAAAGAAGATGTGGTTCAGTTTCCTTCTACCCCTGAGAAGACTAAATTGAAAGACCCTATGAGACCTGAAGATGAGGAGAGCTCTAGAAGCTCTGAGAGGTCAGAAGAAGAAGCAAAACCTCAACCTCAGCCTTTGAGGAGGTCTACACAAACAAGGAAGCAACCTGATAGGTTTGGTTATTCATTGCTAGATTCTAGTTGTGCTTTTTCCTTGATTACTAACACTGATGAGCCTAGAACTGTGATAGAGGCTATGGGCATGAAAGATGCAGGTTCTTGGAAGGAGGCCATGGAAGATGAGATG
This sequence comes from Cunninghamia lanceolata, assembly GCA_027924645.1. NCBI lineage: Eukaryota > Viridiplantae > Streptophyta > Pinopsida > Cupressales > Cupressaceae > Cunninghamia > Cunninghamia lanceolata. Next base: position 10,873,602 of record BSBN01000209.1, read on the forward strand.
GCTTCTTTGGAGAAAAACAAAACTTGGGACTTGGTGCCTTTGCTTGAAAGATGAAAACCCATTGGCTGTAAATGGGTGTTCAAGAAGAAATTCAGTGTAGATGACAGTGTTGAGAAGTACAAGGCTAGATTGGTTGCGAAGGGGTATTCACAAGTGTAGGGAATTGATTATGGTGAAATTTTCTCTCCCATTACAAAGCTGACATCCATTCGGTTCCTATTATCTTTTGTAGCAACTTATGACTTAGAAGTAGAGCAGATGGATGTGAAGACAACATTCCGTCATGGTGACTTGGAGGAAGCAATTTACATGTCACAACCAGAGCATTACATAGAGAAAGGTAAAGAACATTTGGTTTGCAAGTTAAAGAAGTCTTTGTATGTTTTGAAGCAATCTCCTAGGATGTGGTACATGAAATTTGATGCCTTTGTGTTGTCAATTGGATTTTTGAGGTCAAAATCAGATCATTGTGTATATTACAAGTTTGACAATGATCACATTCTAATTATTGCATTGTATGTTGATGATATGCTTTTAATTGGGAATGGTAAGAATATGATTTCTGATTTGAAGTCTCAGATGTCAGCACAGTTTGAGATGAAAAACTTTGGGGCAACCAGGTACATTCTGGGAATGGAAATAAGAAGAGACAGAGGTAAGAGAAAACATTGGTTAAGCCAAAGTAAGTATGTGAAGACCGTGTTAGAGAGATTTAGCATGGAAGATTGTAGACCATTGTGTGTTCCTATTTCTTTAGGGACCAAGTTATTTGTTAATGATTGTCCAAAATCTCCTTCTGAGGTGGAGGACATGAGTAGAGTACCTTATGCTAGTGCTATTAGCAGCTTGATGTATGCTATGGTCTATACTAAACCAGACATTGCCCAAGCAGTGTGAGTCCTTAGTTGGTTTATGGCTAATCCTGGACGGGTACATTGGGATGCAGTGAAGAGAGTGTTTAGATATTAGTGGGGTACTTCTGAATATTCCCTATGTTATCATGGTCATCCTATAGGACCTTTGTATTCTATGAGTATCCATGGATATGTGGATTCTGATTGGGCGGGTGACATTGACAGCAGGAGATCCACCAGTGCTTATGTGTTTACTATGTTGGGTGGTGCAATTAGTTGGATGAGTAAGCGGAAACATGTGGTCACTTTGTCCATGACAGAAGCAGAGTATATGGAAGCTACTCATGCTTGTAAGGAAGCCATTTAGCTTAAGAGATTGTGTTCAGATGTTGGTGTTTATGCAAGATAGATTACTATTGGTTGTGATAGTCAGAGTGCGATTTGCTTACCAAAGAATCTAACTTTCCATGCCAGAACAAAGCATATTGATGTACAGTTTCATTTTGTATGAGACATGGTAGAGGATGGGAAGGTGATATTGGGGAAGATACACTTTGAAGAATGTTGCAGATGCATTGATGAAACCAGAGCGCACAGACAAGTTCAGATGGTGTTTGGAGTCTATGGGCCTCTCGTCCTATAGCAATTAAATCGTGTTATTTCTATTGGCTCTTACAAGGTGTTTGACAAGTGGGAGAATGTTGGGAATTAAGGTGTCTCAACCTTGGTAATTCCTAACATTGGTTATTTGATTATTTATTTATTTAATTTCCTATGTTTCAATTTATGTTGCACATCCTATTTTGTCATTTAGTGTGAAATGGCATGATGTGTTGTCACTCCACTTGGAATGTGACGAGGATGGTCAACTCATCCCATGTGGATATAGGCATCCCATATTGTGGTAGAGGTTTTCTGCCATATGTTGGCATCTTGTGTAGTGTGTAAGGAGTTATGACGCGTAAGTGTTATGACGGATTCCTATGAGAGATTCTATGACGCGTAAGAGTCAAGAATAGAAGATTTTATGATAGGTGAAGACATGTGTTGAAGAGCATCTTTGAGGAAGGCATCTTTGGGTGCCCAAGGTGGGTTATGACATGTTGTAAGAGGAATATGCCATTTTTAGGCAGTTATGACAGATTCTCTTATAGCTGTAAGAGCTATCATGTATGACAAATTCTATGACAGCTGTAAGGTGCGTAAGAGCATCTGTCATAGCCTATCTTGGGACTAGGTGCCTAGATTGGGATGGGGTGTTGTGAAAAGTGTAAAATCCATGTTGTAATGTTGGACAAGTGTCCTTAGGCATGCGTTTTGGTCCATGAGGCCAAGATCGACGCCCATCTCTAGAAGGTTCCTATTTTGTGTTGTAAACTCTATATAAACAGGTGCTTGGATGGGAGATGCATAAAGTTATTGAAGGGTATTGTTATGCTGCTAAATTATCTCTAGATACGAGTGTCAAAATCTCTTGAAGGACTTGCATTTCAAGTGTGTTGTAAACATTTTTTGTTTTGATAATACATTGTGCAGGTTTTGGAGTGTGGGGTTTTTCTCCTGAAAGGGTTTTCCCCATGTTATATCTTCTCTCTCTCTCTCTCTCTCTCTTCTATCTACATTCTCTGTGTGTGTATTGTTGCAATATCTCTATTGTTGTGTTAACATCACTGTAACTGTAAAGGTTAAAAAGAATTTGCATACATCTCCCCTCATTAGATTAGTGTAGGAAGCATTTTTCGTACACCTTGCTTCCTTTCAAAACATAGAACTGGCTAGGCTTTGATTCTAAATGTTAGAAATGAAGGTGAATAACTATAGAATAAAAATATGATTACAACTGTAACTATTAATCTAGTGCACAACCAAAATGGAGATAGTATGAAATCAACACAAAGAAATAATGAAACAAAAGATCAAACACATAACAGAGTGTTTATGTTGAGAAACCCTTTCAGGAAAAAACTCCACACAAGAAGAGATGCACCAGTCTGCATTAACTTCAATAGAGTTTACAATACAACACTATCAAGCTCATCTTCAATCTTCAATCCAGCAACACCTATTTTTCTAGTCTCAACACTCTACTACAACACAACCATGATACAATATTCTCATAAATGGATTTCCTTCTAGGGAAAGACAAGCCAACATAACCTCCACCGTCAGATTTGTGACTTAATGATGAACAATCTAGATTTACAATGAGGATATATATAAAATGTGGCTTCTGGGAGCGTTTTCGCTAGACCCCGTAGGGGGTACCCCCTGCAACCCCCTGGATAACCTACATTCGTCAAGTACTAGGATCAAACATGCGGCTGAAAAAAGATTGCTACTTGGTGAATACTTCTTTCTTTATGGAGTTTACAAACAACATTAGGAGTAGTTAATTACATAGGATTCACAAGGTTGATGGCACCTTAATCCTAACATGTTTTTATACCATTAATCTTTAAGCAGACCTATAAATTGCATACTCAAGATATGGATTTGATTAAAATTTTGATCAATAACTATTTCAAGACTAGTGCCTAATCCTTTGGGAGCAAAGTCACTAAAATGAATTTTAATTACAAATAGAGCACAAACTACTTTAGTTTCACATGAGATTAACAACTAATTTTTTTTTATGAAACTTAAACCCTCAAATACATTTCTAATTAACATTTATAAACCATTCTTAATAATCCATTATTTGTCAAAATACTCCACATATTAAGAAAGAAAGTTTTTACAACCACCTTGATGGATTACTAAATTATCTTAACACAAAACTAGGAAATGTGATCCTAGAGACTTGTTAGATCCCTTCAAAATATTGGGCAAATTATGGACATAATATACAAATAAACCAACTATGATTTATTTAGATTTTTGAAAAAACTAAAAATACAATTTTGTTCTACTACAAAAATAATCCACTTTATAAACACTACTCTAGACTTTCCAAGAGACTGTTAATGGATATTGCAAAAAGTAATTACAAAATAGCTAAGTATTGATGATTAAAAAGAGAGTGATAGCCTATATTTATAGCAAGAGGGCAATGCACATCTCACTCATATTATTAAAACTTGTCCAACTTGCCTTACAATCATGACGTTATATTTAGGATGTAGTTATCATGCAGAAAATTAAATTTAGAACAAAGCTCAAAAATAGATCCAACAAAATTCCTGCCCTTTAAGCATTCAAAATTTGTTGCAGCAAAAGTAGACCCCTTACTTGGCAGATATCTCTAGTAGCTTGTCAATCTCTTCTACACATTGCTACAACCTCTACCTATATGGTGAATATTTTTGTACTATCCTATAGCAACCACACCTAATTTTTTTATTTTTTGCAAATAAGAAATGTAAATGGAATGTTCGAGCACGTTCTGATCACCAAGATCCCAGTGTGGGCAAGGTGAGAGCATATGGTGCTTTGGACCACACAACTATCTAGAATGTATGCACATCACAAAATGAATGAGGTAAGGCTAACCAAAGCATGCAGGTAGCAGAGCCAACCCAAATCTAACACCTCTTCAACAAACAAGCGTGTGACATGCAACAATTAAAATTAAAGCATGCAGGCGGCAGAGCCAACCCAAATCAACACTTCTTCAGTGAACAAGTGTGTGTGTTCATGCAAAGACATTGGAAAAATGTCTAATCTCAAACAAAATGGTCGATAACACACAATATCATTCAATGCCAAAGTGGGCTAAATGATATGCTATACTAACTGGCGGTAAATCATCCAGTTTTACAATATGAAATGCATGTTTAAACAAGCCTCCAATGGTACTACCGTCTGGGGTTATAGACAAATATGAAATACATTACAAAGTACTAAATAATGAAGATATCCAACTACAAACACTGATAATTAATTCTGATCAAGTAAGAAGACTTCTACAACAACTTAGATTAATTCAGAAAACTCATAAAATCATAGGAAAACATGCTTACAATAGCTAGTGACTGAAGATAGTTCCTTGAAGCTGATGTAGGAAACAATCAGGACTATAATCACACCTCTCTGCTGATATCTCTGCTAAATCAAAATTGAAACCATCAGAAAACACTCTAAACCCACTCTGTTGGTTGATCAAACACTAAAGATAAGCTATATGGTCTGTAAATGGATCCTCTATACTGTTGTCATACACACTTAGAAATACTTAGACTACTGTAGCATAATAATAACAACCCAAATCACCCCAGAAACATCATAAGAAGCTGTAGATTAAAATCATACCTCACATGTCCTTGTAACAGCAGGGATGACCCCCTCAAGAAATTGTATGGTCACCCAAAGATATCAAAAACCAAAGAAAAAACACTAAGTAATGATTTGCCTCAGTGAAGTGTGGAGGACCCCACCAAGCACTCACAAGAAGTCAAAAAATGTAGTGAATTCCTCTTTTCATTCCCACGTCCAAACTAGACATTGTACAGTAGCATGGAAGGTATGACACCAAAAGAAAGAGTATGCTATGTAATTGCTAATAGTTTATAAATATTGAATGCCCAGCTCTTGCAAGTAATGTGGTATGACCTCTCATAAGGGAAGGTACGTTTCTTCTAAAAGATTCACGAACATTTAAAATAATAGACTTCCAATAGAGAAAAAACACAATAACTAATACTCAATCCATAAACTTCTAAACCTACACTCCCAAAAACTCATCAAAAAACATCAAAGGTATCCATTAGCAACAAAAAATTATAAAACTCCACTTGCAACACAAATGTGACTTTTGGATGAAATCACTGAATCTAGCTAGGAGGGTTTTTGTCCTCAAAACTAGTATTTCAAGAGGGTTTTTATCCTCAAGAAATATGGAGAAACTTAGGTTCTCACTTAGAGAAAAAGCAAATAGCAATATTTAGTCTAAATTTTCTCTGTGCTCAACTTTTCCTTATAAAGGCACATTTTAGGGCAACCAAATAATAATTTTCTTTTTCCTCCAATATATAAATAAAATATATTTATGTGTGCAAAAATCCACCTTTTTGCCCCCTTATGCTTTATGCCACTTTATAAAGTAACTTTTTTGCTTTCTGCTAAAAGCACCTTTTAATAATAAAACATAGGTTTCTTAAATAAAATAAGTTACTTTTGGCAACTTAAGTTAAATTATTAACTTACGATATGTACTATAGTATATAACTTCACAACTTACGATATGTAGTATATAACTTCACAACTTATGGTCTGCAGTATATAACTTCATGACTTATGGTCTACAACATATAACTTCACAACTTACGGTAAGGTTTGCAATACATAACTTCACAACTTATGGTCTACAATATATAACTTCACAACTTACGGTATAGTTTGCAGTACATAACTTTGCAACTTACGGTTTGCAGTATATAACTTCATCCATAGAAAGTTGGCACTCTCCAAGGATGATGGAATTCTCCAAGAATCTTGGAGCTTTCCAATATTGTTGAAATGGTTCCAAAAGTGACATTACATTTCCTTAGTGCATCTCTTGATTTCTTCTATGTTCCTTTTGATTGTCTCCAAATGAAAAGATTCCTTGTTAAGGACTCCTGCCATTCTGACAAACCCATTTCTAAGAGAAAAAATGTTCATTCTTAACTCAAACAATATTTCCTTGATCTTTCATATACATTTCTTGATCTTTGCAAGTTTAGATTCTTGGCAACTATGAAAACTTGATTAGAAGACATTTCTTGGGAATTAATAAGTATGTGATTATAATAGCTTGAAAACCATCCATAAATGAAAGTATTTCATGCCCAATAGTAGAATCAACAATCATATCACTATTAGGCAACGGAAAATCCTCATTAGGGTGATGCCTTATTAAGATATCTAAAATTAATACATATATGTGTTGGTATGTGGCGACTGATCATGCAAGTACTATACACTCGTAATGTATCCTTACTAGGGTTCGGAGTCAATTGTTAATTTTTGTTAACCGACAAAAGAAAAATGATATTGTATAACCCTAATTCTAGAAGCTTCCAAAAAGCTTGATATAAGCGGCTGGGATGTATGTTGCGGGTGTGGAATTCATGAGATTGTAACCTGTTTGCACTAGATAATAAAATCATTGGATGGTTGAGTTTTTGTGGATGTAGCCCATTTTGGGTGAACCACGTTAAATTTCTGTGTTGATCTCTTTTGTGTTGTTCTTCATTGTTATATTTGGGTTAATTAATCTGCATATAATTATTAGTGTTTATTGCTTTGATCTGCCTGAACCCTAACAACTAGTATTAGAGCAGGTTGTGTTTGATTACCATCTGCAGGAAGGTCTCACTGTTGAGTGGGAGTCTCACGGTTAAGTGGGAGCAATGGCAGACGAGGGTAAATTGAAGGTAGATAAATTTAATGGGCAGAACTATCAGTTATGGAAGACGCAGATGGAGGATTATCTCTATCAGAAGGATTTATTGAGGCTGTTGGAAGGAAAAGCCAAGAAACTGACAGCAATGATTGATGAGGATTGGGAACTTCTGGACAAAAATGCACTAGGAACCATTCAGTTGTGCCTAGCACCATCTGTGGCATTTAATATAACAGAAGCAAAGACAACAGATGGACTGATGAAAGATTTGGCTAAATTGTATGAAAAACGCTCAGCCTCTAATAAGGTATTTCTCATGAAGCATTTGTTTAATTTGAAAATGATTGAAGGTGGATTTGTGTCAGATCATTTAAATGAGTTTAATACGATTACTAGTCAACTAACTTCTGTAAAAGTGAAATTTGATGAAGAGGTGAGGGCTCTCTTGGTTTTATGTTCTTTGCTAGAAAGCTGGAATAGCTTGGTAATGGTTGTAAGTAACTCTGTCTTTGGTTCAAATACTTTGAAATTTGATGATGTTGTTGGTGTTATCCTTAGCGAGGAAATGTGATGGAAAAGCACAGGTGAGAGTTCAACATCAGGTAATGCTTTGACTATAGAGAACAAGGAAAGAACAAAGGAGAGAGGAAAAAGCCCAACAAATCGCGGGAAGTCACAAGGGAAGTTGAAGAAAGACAGATCTAAATCCAGAGGAAGAATGGATTGCTGGCATTGTGGAAAGCTAGGACACTTGAAGAAGGATTGTTGGTCTCAAAAGGGCAAACAAGGAGACGGACAACATGATGACAGTAAGGAGCTAATGTTGCAAGTAATAAATTATAGGATGCTTTAATTTTGTGTTTAGATAATGCTAATGATTCTTGGGTAATAGATTTAGGGCCTTCATTTCATGCCACACCCCATAGAAAATATTTTGTAGATTATGTTCAAGGTGATTTTGGAAACTTATATTGGGTGATGATGAACCTTGTTAGATTGTTGGAAAAGGAAAGAAAAAAATCAAGTTGCAAAATGGAAATGAATGGTAGCTACAGGAGGTAAGGCATGTTCCAAATTTGAGAAGGAATTTAATCTCTGCAGGACAAATGGGTAGTGAAGGTTGCATAGTTACCTTTTTAGACAAAGTCTAGAAGGTCACTAAAGGTGCATTAGTAGTAGCTAAAGGTGAAAAGGTAGGCACATTGTATTTGTGTACTGGTAATACTTACTCTACCTTAGCTACTACAGAAACAGTTGCTACTGAGACATTTATAGCACTTGCTACAGGGACAAAAACATAATTGTGGCACCATAGACTTGGGCACATGAGTGAGAAAGGGATGAAGATCCTTCACTCTATAAAGTTGCTACCAGGTCTAAAGCATATTGACTTAAAGTTCGTGAAAATTGTGTTTATGAAAAATAGAAAAGAGTCTGATTTCTCAAAGTTGGGAAAGAGAAGAAGAGTGAGAAATTAGAGCTTGTGCATTCAGATGTATGGGGACCAACTCAGGTATCTTCTCTTGATGGCTCTTGCTATTATGTTACTTTTATACATGATACAACTAGGAAAACATGGGTGTATTTCCTAAAACAAAAATCCAAAGTGTTTGAAAATTTTAAAAGGTGGAAAGCTTTGGTTGAGAATGAGACAGGGACAAAGTTGAAGTGTCTCAGATCTAATAATGAAGGCAAGTATTGTAGCAGAGAATTTGAGAATTACTGTTCATATAATGGAATCTATAGGGAGAAAATGGTTCCTGGAACCCCACAAGAAAATGGTGTGTTTGAGAGGATGAATAGGACCATTATGGAGCATGCAAGGAGCATGAGATTGCATGCTGGACTACCCTTACACTTTTGGGTAGATGTTGTACATACCGCTGTTTATTTAATAAACAAGGGACCTTCAAATCCTTTGGATGGTGGCATTCCAGAGGAGGCATGGATGAGTAAAAAGGTAAACTATTCATTTCTGAAAACCTTTGGTTGTGAAGCTTTTGTCCATGTTGATATTGAAAATAGAACCAAGCTTGAGGCTAAGTCTAAAAAATGTACCTTCATTGGATATGGAGTAGATGAATTTGGTTATCGGTTATGGGATTTTAAAAATCATAAAATCATTAGGAGCATAGATGTTATATTCAATGAGAAGGTCATGTATAAGGATCAGCTGTAGGAAAAGAAGCATGAACAGGCCAAAAAGGAATGTGTGGTGTTGGATGAGATTCTAGAAAATAAAATGCCAGTGGTACCTGATGTTCAGCTACAACAAGTTATCCCACAGACTCCTGCAAGTGTTAGACATTCTACAAGGATAACTAGACCCCCAGAAAGATTTTCTCCATCATTATATTCTATATTATTAACTGATTCTGGTGAACCTGAAGGTTATGAAGAAGCAATGCAGGTAGATACCAAAAAGCAGTGGGAGCTAGGCATGAAAGAGGAAATGGATTCCTTGCTGCAGAATCAGACTTGGGACTTAGTCAAATTGCCTACAGGAAAAAGAGCATTGCCAAATAAATAGGTTTACAGGTTGAAGGAAGAAGATGGAGGCAAGAAAAGATATAAGGCCATACTCGTGGTAAAAGGTTTTGCATAGAAAAAAGGTATAGATTTTGATGAAATATTTTCTCCGGTTGTAAAGATGACTTCTATTAGAACTATTCTAAGTCTTGTGGCTGTGGAGGACTTGCATCTTGAATAGCTAGAAGTGAAAACAAGTTTTCTCCATGGGGATTTGGAAGAGGAAATATACATGTAGCAACCATAGAGATATAAGGTCAAGGGTAAGGATGATTTTGTGTGCTGGTTAAAGAAGAGTTTGTATGGCCTGAAGCAAGCACCTCGACAATGTTATTTGAAATTTGATAGTTTTATGGCTGAACAAGGTTACAAAAGATGTCATTCTAATTATTGTGTTTATTTCAAGAAATTGGGTAATGACAACTATATTATCCTGTTGCTTTATGTTGATGACATGCTTGTTGCCGGGTCTAGCATGCAACATATTAATGAACTTAAGCAGAAATTAGCAAATTCATTTGCTATGAAGGATTTGGGTGTAACAAAACAAATCCTTGGTATGAGGATCACACGGGACAGGACAAATAGAAAATTATTTTTGTCCCAAAGTGAGTATGTAGAGAAGGTGTTGAAAAGGTTTAACATGCAGAATGCAAAAGCAGTTAGTACACCTTTGCCTAGTCATTTTAAGTTGACCAAGGAGATGTGTCCAAAGACACAAGAGGAGGAAGACAAAATGTCTAAGATACCATGTGCATCAACAGTTGGTAGCTTGATGTATGCAATGGTATGTACAAGGCCAGATATTGCACATGCAATGGGAGTTGTGAGCAAGTATATGAGCAATCCGGGAATGGAACATTGGAATGCGGTAAAATAGATTCTCTGATATTTGAGAGGTACTACTTCAAAGAAACTATGTTTTGGAGGAACAAATTCTACTCTAAAAGGATATGTTGACTCTGATCTGGCGAGTGATATTGATAGCAGGAGGAGTACTATAGGGTATGTTTTTACTGTAGGAGGTACTGCAGTTAGTTGGATTTCAAGGCTGGAAAAGGTTATTGTGCTTTCAACCATTAAAGCTGAGTATGTTGCTGCTACGGAAGCTAGCAAGGAGATGATTTGGTTACAACATTTTCTGGAGGAATTGGGGCAATGACAAGAAGATAGCCCTTTGTACACTGATAGCCAGAGTGCCATTCATCTTGCTAAGAACTCAACTCTGCATTCAAAAACTAAGCATATACAGCTCAAATAGCACTTCATCCGGTTAGTTTTGGAGGATGGATAGTTAAAGCTGGAGAAAATTCACACAAGTGAGAATCCTACAGATATGTTCACAAAGGCAGCTACATGGGAAAAATTGATTTCCTCATCAGTTTCCGTTCGCCTTCATGACTGAAAATGGTGGACATAAGAAACTAGCCAGGCATGTAATCTAGTGGGAGTTGTAAGTGCAGCGGTGTCATCCAGGATCAGTCTCCAAGTGGGGGATTGTTTGGTGTGGAGCTTGATTAGTCTCCAAGTGGGAGATTGTTGGTATGTGGTGACTAATCATGCAAGTACTGTACACTCATAATGTATCCTCACCGGGGTTCGGAGTCGGTTGTTAATTTTTGTTAACCGACAAAAGAAAAACGACATTGTAAAACCCTAATTCTAGAATCTTCCAAAAATCTTGATATAAGTGGTTGGGATGTATGTTGCGAGTGTGGAATTCACAAGATTGTAATATATTTGCACTGGATAATAAAATCATTGGATGGCTGATTTTCTGTGGATGTACCCATTTTGGGTGAACCATGTTAAATTTCTGTGTTGATCTCTTTTGTGTTGTTCTTCATTGTTATATTTGGGTTATTTAATCTGCATATAATTGTTAGTGTTTACTGCTCTGATCTACCTGAACCCTAACAATATGAATGTGTCTATCAAGCTTGGCCATATGCATTATATTCAAAATCCATGGAGAGCAAACAATGGATCTAATGAACCAAACTTTTAATAAACTTTTAGTTTCATCTCTAACAATTAAGGCAACTTTAGGATGCATCTTTCTAGTTTTCTCTTTTATAGGTTTAGCCTCATAATAAAGAACAATATTATGCATGATGATATCACTAGAAATACAGGTTGCATCTTGATAAGACCATGCAATGAGATCACAAAAATCATGTAATAATGTAGAAATATTATTCCACTCAAAATCAAACATACATTCACCAATTCTTAATATCTCTTTTTTTATCATTGTTGTCCATGCTAACATCAAGTGTACCGCCTACAACAAAAGTATTATGATCTTTAGTGAAGGGTTTAGTAAGTGTATCATCAAGTAACTCGATAGGATCACTTAAAGAAGAATATTTTTTTTCCAAAACAAGCATGGGTATCAAGAGTATATGGGAAACCCCTATCATGATGAAACCTAGGCAAATCCTCATAAACACCCAAATATTTTGCTAGACTTGTTAGTGGAAAATATGATCCATATGTAATGAATAATTCAAGAAGGAAAGATTAATCAAATGTAGATGTACCAATGGTAAAGTCTTGTGTAAAACTATAAATGTTAACTAAAATTATACTTTTGATTTATCGTTCATATTCTTATCCTTAGTATGAGAATAACCCAAATGAGTAGTATTTTGTTGTTGTGATGGTTGAATATGTTCTAATGTACCTTGCTCCTTTAAACCCAAACCTTTTCCAATATAACCAAGCTTCTATAGAATTAAAAAAACTTTACCATTTTGATGAGCTAACTAGGAAGAAGGTAAACCATAATCAAACTTAGAACTGGACTTAGAACCATGAATAAGAGCACCCTAATATGTAGGAACATCCTAGTGAAGAGATGAAGGTGGGAAACCATATATAATAGGATTCATTAATAAAGGACACTCTTGGTGGTGATGTAGGTGTAACAACTTATTAGGATGGAACAAAATATTATGTTTCTTAATCACCCGACAATATTGATAAGGATCGTCATTTGTTCTTACTACACATCTTTTGTTATTATGAATAAAATTTAAATCCCTATGAAGAGTAGAAGGTACAACACCTATAGCATGGATCTAAGGATGACCCAAAAGAGCATTATACACTAAAGATTCAGGCATCACATGGAACACAATATGAAGTGTAAAACATCAAAGAGTAATGGAAAAAGTAACAAAACTACAAGACTCATGACCCACGTTATCAAATCCCTAAATAGTGAAGGAAGCAAGGTATGTAGAAAACGCTTCCTACACTTATCTACTGAGGAAAGATTTATGCAAAATTCAACTTTTACAGTTACAAATTAAGATGCACATTAACAGAAAGATAATATAAAACTTCCAAATGCAAACACAAAACTCACAACACAAGATATACGTGGGGAAAACCCTTTCAGGTAAAAAACCCCACACTCCAAAGCCGCCCAATATATTATTCAGGAATCACGAAGATTACAATATACTTGCAGAGCAAGCTTTTACAGTAGTATATCCAACTAGAGATCCAGGAGGTAATTTGACATCTATAAGAATCTTACATGCAACCTCCATCTCAAGTTCCTGATATATAGGAGATACAATACAGTACACTGCCAACAGTAATTACAAAACCATGAGCCAAAACCATCAAAAAGTGGCGCCCAAATTATCTCCAATCAAAGATGCCTTGTGATGTGCCAAACCACACACCAACACGTGTAACTCTCCCCTTTACAGCTCTTTTATGTGTCCAACACGTTTTTTTTAATTTCCCAAAACAGAAGGTCCAACTTCCATAGGCCATAACTTTTGATCCGGGTGTCCGATTGACGAACCGTTTGATGTGTCGGAAAGCTCGTGAAGAGATCTATCACCCTATAACCCACTATGCTGATTATGACAATTTTAAGGACATTTAGAGAAGTTTCTATGTAATATCCCTTGACAATTCAGACCTCAATTTGCTGATTAGAGGCTCAAGGAATATCGTCAAACACTTTGCACACCACCTCTTAATTTGCTGTCTCTGTATTTTTTCAGTTTGCTTGCTTGCTTGGAATGGTTTCAATTAAAGTTAAATTGCTTGCAAATTAAAGCTACAATGTCTAGACAATGGTTTAAGGTGAAAATGCAATTCTTTTTAACCTTTCTAAAACAAATACTTGAACTCTATATGAAGAATGTGCACCTACAGCCAAATAGCATTTTTACAAACACTTGGCATGCATACTATTATGCTAATCATGAAGGATATTAATATGCACATTACATCAAATAGATGGCCTACAACTTATCACTCCTTTATTGAGATATATTGTCTAATACAATGCTGATATACAACTCCTAAAATCTGAGAACAAATGACAACTATGAAACAATGCTGATATGAATATGCTAACTCATGAAAGAACCTCAAAATGTAAGCTGCTATGAATCGATGATGAAGATGAAGGAATGGCAGCCCTCAAAACAACTCATAAACATCCCTCTCAAGCCCAAATTGTGCCTCTTCAAGTGTAGCACCCAGCCTACTCATCAACCAAGGAAAGGAGTCCCTTCCAAACCCAAGTCGAAACCTTCTCTCAGCTACCCTGTACTGTAGCGCTACTGTTCACGGCACAGTAGCATACTGTAGCAAACACTGTAGCGTTACTGTAGCAAACACTGTAGCGATCACTGTAGCGTACTGTTCATGTCACTGTAGCGGCACTATTCACAGCACTGTAGCAGCCAATAGAAAAACTTCTGATATGCAAATTAATACCTCAAAACCCTTGGTTAATACTACAGATTTAAGCACAAATGAAAGGACTGAAGTATCCCTTCCAATTTGCAACCCTTCGGAGGATATTTCACCACCTCAGTTATGCTAATCTATGGGAGTTTTCATTCCCAAAGACCAAATATGCAGAAACCCTTGGCTCCACAAAACTCATCAAATGCAAATGACAATAATCGAATGCCTAGAAGCTTGCCTTGCCCCTTCCTTTATACTTTTTCAATCCCACTTCAAGAAGTTTCTAGAAAAATAATATTATTTTATTTTAGTGACTTTATGTAATAATATTTATTTAAGTCACTTTATTAAATTAATTAAATATAAGGTCACTTTATAATATTTATTTATTTAATAACCTTACAAATAATTAATTTAATTATTATCTCCCTTATTTTCCCCATCCAACTGAATCCAGGAAACCAACCATCGACCAGGTGACTGCCTCAAGAAGACCCCCTAACCATGTACATTAGCCTACGAGGGTCAGGAATAGGCTAAACCATCCGCAAACAACATCAGCTAAAAAGGGGACATTACATTCTATTTTGATAATTGAGTTCAAAACTTTTTTTGACAATTTCAAAAAACATAAACTTTAATATCTCACAATCCAGATATGATCTTGAGTCGAAACTCACCTGAGATGCTTACTTAGCTGTTCCGCACCTTCTGGGAAAATTTTAGGTCAATCTGAGGTCAAATGTAAACTTACTAAAAATAGTAATCCTCGCCATTTTTAGCCCTTTTGGAAACTTTGAAAGTTCTAAATCATTCTTCAACATAAAGGGTATTCAAAAAGACCAAAACTGGGAAGAATAGTAACCTTTCGATGTTGCAAGGTTGAGACACTTTTCTTAACATTCTCCCACTTGTCGAACACCTTGCAAGAGCAAAGGGAGTATCAACACCATGATTTAATTGCTAGGGGCCATGAGGCCCATAGACTTTGAACACCATATGAACTTCTCTATGCTCACAGGTTTTGTCAAGGAATCTGCAACATTCATCAAAGTTTCAACTTTTTCCAAGTTTACCTTCCCATCCTCTACCATGTCACAAACAAAATGGTACTGGACATCAATATGCTTAGTCCTTGCATGGAAAGTAGGATTCTTCGCCAAACATATGGCACTCTGACTGTCACAACAAATAGTAATCTTCCCTGCATCAAACCCAACATCAGAACACAATCTCTTAAGCCAAATGGCTTCTTTACAAGCATGAGTTGCTGCCATGTACTCAACTTTAGTAGTGGACAAAGTGACCACAGGTTGCTGCTTACTCATCCAACTAATAGCACCACCAAACATAGTGAACACATAAGCACTGGTGGATCTTCTGCTGTCAATGTCACCTGCCTAATCTGAATCCACAAATCCACAAATATAAAGTGAATGCCGAGGTCTTGTAGGATAACCATGATAACATAAGAAATACTTAGAAGTACCCCACAAATATCTGAACACTCTCTTCACTGCATCCCAATGTACTCATCCAGAATTCACCATAAATCGACTAAGGACTCCCACTACTTGGGCAATGTCTGGTCTTGTGCAGACCATCGCATACATCAAACTGTCAGCCGCACTAGCATAAGGAACTTTGCTCATATCCTCTATCTCAGAAGGAGACTTTGGACAATCATTAATATATAACTTTGTCCCCATTGTAACAGGAACAGTCAAAGGTCTACAATCCATCATGTTGAATCTCTCCAACATAGTGTTAACGTACTTACTTTGGCCTAACCAAAGTTTTCTATTTGCTTTGTCTCTTCTAATTTCCATTCCCAGAATGTACCGAGCTACCCCTAGATTTTTCATCTCAAACTGTACTGACAACTGAGACTTCAAATCAGAAATCAAACTTTTACCATTCCCAATGAGTAACATATCATCGACATACAATGCAGTAATGAGAATGCGATCATTGTCAAACTTGTAGTAAACACAATGATCTGATTTCGATCTCTGAAATCCAATACTCAACACAAAGGCATTAAACTTCTGGTACCACATCCTAGGAGACTGTTTCAAACCGTACAAAGAATTTTTCAACTTGCAAACTAGATTTTATTTACTTTTCACCACGTAGTGCTCTGGCTGTGACATATAGATTTCCTCCTCCAAGTCACCATGAAGGAATGATGTCTTCACATCCATCTGTTCCACTTCTAGATCATACACTACTACAAGAGATAACAGGAATCGAATAGATGTCATCTTTGCAATGGGAGAGAAAATCTCACCATAGTCAATTCCCTCCACCTGAGAATTTATCCCTTTGCAACCAATCTAGCTTTATATTTCTCAACACTCCCATCGACACCGAATTTTTTTTGAACACCCATTTGCATCCAATAGGTTTTCATCCTTCAGGCAAAGGTACTAAGTCCCAAGTATTATTCTTTTCCAAAGAAGCCATCTCCTCTTCCATGGCCTCCTTCTAGGAACCTGCATCTTTCATACCCATAGCCTCTTTCATAGATCTAGGCTCATAAGTGTTAGAAATCAAAGAAAAAATACAACTGAAATCATGCAATGAATAACCAAACCTATCAGGTTATTGCCTTATCTGCGTGGACCTCCTCAAAGGTTGAGGTTGAGGTTTTTCATCTTCTTCTAAACTTTTAGAGCTACTAGAGCTCTCCTCATTATTAGGTCCAATAGATGTTTTTGGTTAAACTTTCTCAGGGGTGGAAGGACGCTGAACCACAACATCTTTCTTCTCTTCTTTCTCTGGCTACAAGACAATAGAAGAAGGATTGAGCTCCCTGAAGATCACGCTTCTGCTATACATAACTCTCTCAGCTACTAGATCCCAAAGCTTGTACCCTTTCACACCGATGCCATAATCGATGAAGATACACTTTACAACCTTGTTCTCCAACTTAGACCTCGTCTCCTTAGGCACATGTGCATATGCCTCACAACCAAATACTTGAATGTGTCTTAATGAAGTCTTTTTACCAGACCATACCTCCATATGTGTCTTATTAATGAGCGCTGATGTAGGAGACCTGTTAACCAGGTAACAAACTGTAGCAATAGCTTCATCCCAGAACTTTTGTTCAAGACTAGCTCCATTTAGCATACTCCTTGCCCTCTCATCAACGTTCTATTCATCCTCTCTACAACTCCATTCTGCTGAGGGGTATATAGAGTTGTCTTGTGCCTCTCAATCCCCTGTTCTTTACAGAACTTGTCAAAATTTGCTGAACATAACTCACCATCATTGTCAGTCCTCAAACATTTACTCTTTCTATCCTTTTAATTCTCTACAAGAGCTTTGAACTCTTTGAATCTATTAAAGACTTCAAATTTACTCCTAAGGAAATACACCCATGTCCTACTGTAATCATCAACAAATGAAAAAGAGTAAATAGATTTTGAAATCGAAGAAATAATAACAGGACCAAACACATCAGAATAAATCAAGTCCAACACCTCAAAAGATTTGTCAGAACTAGAATAAAACTGAACACGATTTTGTTTTCTGTAAATTCAATGTTCACATAAATCAAACTCAAGGTTACAATCATTCATACCCTCAACAAGATTTTTATTCTTCAGGGTCCTCAAACCCTTTCATCAATGTGACCAAGCCTTTGGTGCCATAACATTGTCTTCTTAGATAGAAGTTTCATCTCCATAGAATGAGCACCCTTAGGTACCTAGAAAGCACGACCATCGGAAGTAGATGCAACAGTCTTCTTCGCTGCTGGTTCCAATGGTGACGATGAAGACTCTAAATCTCTCTTCTTCGAAACAAAGGCACTATTGCACTGAATTGCGCATGCATCAAGCTGAAACAAAGTGCCAGTCCGAACACCCTTAGCCAACACCATAGATCCTCTAGTCATCTTGCATCCTCCATTTGAGAAAACAACCTCCACACCCACATCATTCAATTTACTTATAAAAAGAAGGTTCCATGTCAAACCAGGGATATGTAAAATGCCATTGATTCCCTTTACTCGTCCATCAGGGAATCGAATCAAGACTCTTGCATGGCTAATAATATCTAGGTGAGAATCATCACCCAAGTACACCTTTCCACCATCGTATTCTTCATACTTCAAAAACCAGCCCTGATGCAAGGTCATGTGAAAAGATGCACTAGAGTCAATAAGCCACACATCCTCAGATGCATGCGTTGTCAAGGCAGCGACAAATGCTTCTCCTTCATCCTGAGAGGACTTGTCAGAATCTGAATCATAATTCTTCTTCTTTTTCTTTTTCTCCTCCTTGCACTCCCTGTGGAAGTGACCAGGTTTGCCGCAGTTCCAACACAGAGCCTTCGACTTTCTGGAAGACTTAAATCTCCCACAAGATTTGGATCTTCCTTTTTCTTCCTTCTTCTTATCCTTTTTCTTTTGCCTTCTCTTTAGATCTACCACGAACTGCAATAGCCTCCTTAGCCGATTTGGAAGACTTTCTCTGCATCTCTTCAGACAACAACAAAGAAACCACTTCATCCATCTTGAAGGTGGTAGTGGTACTCCCAATGGCCATAACAAGGTGGTCCCACAAATTTGTAAGGAACACAGTAATGTCACACATCGATCCTCCTCCTCCATCTTCAAACCAACAGAAGTCAACTAGGCAACAAGCATATTGAATGTAATTAGGTGATCAGCGACAGATCCTCCATCTTCCATCCTCAGAGAATACAATTTCTTTCGCAGGAATAACTTGTTCACTAGGGATTTAGCCTGATAAACATCTCCAAGCTTCTTCCAAAGTCCCTTTGCAGTCTTCTCTTCATGGATATTCAGGAGCACTGAATCAGCCAAATAGAGTCTTATCAAACCCTTAGCTTTTCGATCTTTGAGATCTTAGTCTTCTTGAGACATTGCCGTTGGTTTTGTACTAGATACGGCTTGCCATAAATCTAGATCTGCAAGCATGTCCTCAATTTTGAGTTTCCACAACTCGAAATTACTGCCATTAAACTTCTCTATCTCAAACCTCCCAGATGTGCTCGCCATCTCTTACCTACAACAAAGATTTCAAAATCCTCTGCACAAGCTCCCACTCAAATGAAGATTAGCTCAAAAAACCCTCTACCCAACAACTAGAACCAAAGATGATCAGGCTCTGATACCAATTGAAAGGAAGCAAGGTATGCAGAAAATGCTTCCTACACTGATCTACTGAGGAAAGATTTATGTAAAATTCAACTTTTACAATTACAGATTAAGATGCACATTAATAGAAAGATAATAACAACTTCCAAATGCAAACACAAAACTCACAACACAAGATATACGTGGGGAAAATCCTTTCAGGTTAAAAAAACCCACACTCCAAAGCCGCCCAATATATTATTCAGGAATCACGAAGATTACAATATACTTGTAGAGAAAGCTTTTATAGGAGTATATCCAACTAGAGATCCAGGAGGTAATTTGACATCTATAAGATTCTTACATGCAACCTCCATCTCAAGTTCCTAATATATAGGAGATACAATACAGTACACCGCCAGCGGTAATTACAAAACCATGAGCCAAAACCACCAAAAAGTGGCACCCAAATTATCTCCAATCAAAGATGCTTTGTGATGTGCCAAACCACACACCAAAACGTGTAACTCTCCCCTTTACAGCTCTTTTATGTGTCTAACACGTTTTTTTAATTTCCCAAAACATAAGGTCCAACTTCTGGAGGCCATAACTTTTGATCCAGGTGTCTGATTGACGAACCATTTGATGCGTTGGAAAGCTTGTGAAGAGATCTGTCACCCTACAACCTGCTACACTAGTTATGACAATTTTCAAGACGTTTAGAGAAATTTTGATTTTGATAATCGAGTTCAAAACTTTTTTCAGCAGTTTCAAAAAATAGAAACTTTAATATCTCACAATCTAGATATGATCTTGAGTCGAAACTCACCCGAGATGTTTATGTAGTTGTTCCGCACCTTCTAGGAAAATTTCAGGTCAATTTGAGGTCAAATGTAAACTTACTAAAAATAGTAAGCCCTGCCATTTTAGCCCTTTTGGAAACTTTGAAAGTTCTAGGTCATTCTTCAACATAAAAGGGTATTTGAAAAGACCAAAACTGGGAGGATAGTAAGCTTTCAATGTTGCAAGGTTGAGACACTTTTCCTAACAAATAGGACTTAAAATTTCAGTAAATTAGTAGAATTGGTCTTGATTACATCTAAAAAGTCTTTACTACAAATACTTAAACTAGATCCATTATCAACTAAAGCTCATTTGATTTGAATGTCCCCATATTTAAGCATAGTATACAATTCTTGATGTTCTTAAATAACACGAGGAGGAAACTCGTGAGGCATAAATGAAACCTTATTTAGTTGTTTTGACAAATATGCTCAAGAATGGTAACCACCTCTATAGGAGTAACATTATATAGAATAATGATCTTAGCTAAAGTTTGCCTCAAAACATCTTTATAGATCTTAGATGAATGCACCAAATCTCAAAGAGAAATTTTAGCTAGGATATTCTTGAGTTGATCAATTAAGTCATATACATTATGATATTTTTCTGTTAACTTAGGAAGAGGTGGTAAATATATATTATTGGATGGTAAATTTGGTTAATGAGATGTAACATTATATCCCCTAAACATCTACTGATATGTATGACCAATTGTATGATAACTTCGTGGAATAATGAGGGCATTAAAATTAGATATATCTCTAAGAGGAGATGGCTCAATGTGAAAGGTAGGACAAAAGGATATACATAAGTCATATGAATAGTAGGAGAAGAGGATATAAAAATAGGATCATCATGAAATATAGGAAGAGTGCTCAAAGGTAAAACATCATGGAAGGAGTGAAAAGCATCAAAATAAATAACATAAAACAACAATTTGGATGACTCCTAAGGCACTCAATGGTATGTCTACTAGAATATGAAATTAATGGAGCCTAGTTCGTGTACATTACCCTAGGCCATATGAAATGATAGAAATAAGAATAAATATGGAATAACCAATCCTAGCATGATAAAGCATAGAATAACACATAGATAGCTAGTGATCTAATGTTACATATACATGTAAATGAAATATATTAATCAAAGCACATACATGTGTAAACATTTCAACACACATTCTAGTTAGGGATGTAAAGCATATATGCATTTTAAAATAAAAAACCAAACAAGGAACCCTAGGCAAGATATCATATGAAAAGTCAACATAGAAATATAATCATTGCCTATAGTATCATCATGAAGGAGAGAAAAAAAATCATCATCAAAGCATAAAGAGGAATCCATGATAAAAGTCAAATCTAATATGAGATCAAAAAATCATAAATGATCATATTTGAAAATCAAATATCAAACTTGAAATCCAAAAAGGTGGGAGGGTAAGAATCAAAAAAGGTTTGAAGCAATGAAATTCCAAACCACAATCAAAGTAGAACAATGAAGCACATACCCTGTAGATCCAAACCCTAATAAAATCTAAAATGAAAGGTATATAACCATAACCCCTAATGGAGAAGGAATAAACCTAAGTACGAAACTCTAGGGGCTATAAAAAAGTCAAGTCCACCATTTTATATATTAAAATAAATTCTTCCAACATAATTTACCTAGAGAAACTAATTAAACAATAACAAAAACCTAAGATAAATTAGATCTTGGATTGATAACTAATAATGCAAGAATTAAACAAATAAATAAAATGTACTTAGCTCTTAATCTAATGAAGAAAAGACTATCACAAATGTCACGAATTGATTCACCATTATACTGAGAAATCTAGATTTGTTAGATGATGACCTCTAGATACTAAAATTCTATGTAAACTATCAAGTTCAAGACAATGTTCGAAAATTTGATCTCCATGCTCGTGGAAGTGAATTTTGTGTCTATGGAAGTGAACCTAACTCGTGGATTGAAACTTCACATGTGGAAAAGATCTAACATAATTTTGTTGATTGTGAAAAGTTTGCATCAATCTAATATAGATGTACCTAGGAAAGCATTATCATAGACACCGTTTGGGAGCTTACTAAACAAGGAAATCTTGTTCTCCTTTGGTCAAGCCCCTAAGTGAACCAATTCAATAGTGAACATAATAGGTTGCCATGTAGTATATGCCCCTTATATGCTAATGCATTACAATATTGTAGATATGCTTAGTAGATCATTCCTCCATCCTAGATATATATGTAAAATAGATCTTCAATTTTTTTTAAAAAGTAAACAATGAAAATAAAATAAAATAATTCTTAAATACTTCTAAAGTAAAATAAAATAACTCTTAAGTAAATAAAACAACTCTTGGAATAAAAATAAAATAAACAATGTAAATAAAATAAATTAATTCAAAAATATTTCTAATAAAATAAAATAACTCTTAAGTAATAAAATAACTCTTCACTAAATAAAATTAAATAACTCTTAAGGTCAATGATCCCTCGTCTACTTGAATCCATCAAGTGTTCGTCACCTAAGAGGTTTCAACCTAAAGCTAGCTAAATGATTTTGTGGGTTTGATATAAAACCCTAAAGAAATAGATAAAATAGTTATTATTTAAAATAGAATAGAATAACTTTTAACGTCCACAAGGCTAAAAATAACCTATGAGACATCCAACCTTATCACATTTGCTTCTAGGTTTCAATTCTACTTTTATTCAAAGCTACCCACCGTTTATTTCTAGGCAACAAGACTTCACAACCAACAAGGGACTTGGTAAATAAAATAACTCTTCACTAAATAAAATCAAATAACTCTTAAGGTCAATGATCCCTGGTCTATTTGAATCCATCAAGTGTTAGTAATCTAAGAGGTTTCAACCTAAAGCTCGCTAAAACCCTAAAAAGAAAATAGATACATAAAAATATCTATTATTTAAAATCGAATAGAATAATTTTTAACGAAGCTAAAAATAACCTATGAGACATCCAATCGTGTCACTTTTGCCCTTCAATTCTACTTTTACTAGAAGCTATCCACCATTTATTTCTAGGCAACGAGACTTCCAAACCAAGTAAGGGACTTGGTATTTGAATTGAGAAAGGTAAACGCCCCTTGATTTTGGAGGTAACGCTACACGTGGCAGTTGGGTTGCCAAAAAAGCACACAGAAATTGCAGCATCTATAAAACAAAGAAGCACACAGAATATGCTCATAGCATTTTGCTCTGCTGCCGACATTTTTTCTTTGATATTGTGGGCGTAACGCCATTTACAAAGGAAGCTTTCTCACTAAGCAACAACTGTGTACAAAAGCTTTGGAGAAAACACCACTGATATTTCTTAGGCATTTGTCCCAGTATTTTTTGTTCGAGTCTGTATCCGATGGGAAGAGAAATAGCAGAGGTTTTGGAAGATGGTTTGATGGAGAAAGTGGGTGTAGAAGAAGAAGCAGTGGAGGAGATGATAGTAGAGATGATAAGGAGGGGTGATAGCGTGGGGCTCAAGACAAACAGTGGGGAATGGGTTTATATCAGAGACCATTACATGTGTGTCTACTGTTACCCTCCGCTATGGGCCTGGAATGGATTTCTTACGTTATATCAACACCAGGAAGGAGTAAGCCGCCACTATATTTCTGGACACTATTTTGAAGACCTTCAGGATGATGACACTGCTGCCAGTTAGCTCCTGGAATGGTTTTATTCTGTATTTTGTCTTTTCAATATCAAGCAATTTGAAAGATCCCAGACTCAATTTTCTGTTGAAATGTTTCTGAGATGGGATAGATCCCAGACCCAAATTTCTTTTCAACTGTTTCTGAGATGAGATCCCACTTAAGGGTAGTTTTAAGATATGTATTGAGAACATACCCACCTGACAAGAATAGAGTTCAAATCTACTAATTGTAAAAGTTGTTACAGTTTTTATATCTATAAATATTGATTTGTAGAGTTTGGCATAAACATGTGTAACTCTCTCTCTCTATTTTCATGTTCCCAATCTGTAGTATTTGCTATAAACAAAGTATTTACTCAATGCGTAACATTAAGATATGTACTGAGAAAATACTCATCTGACAGGAATAGAATTCAAATCAACTATAATTGTAAAAATTGTACAGTTTATATATATATAAATATTGATTTGTAGAGTTTGGGATAAGCATTTGTAATTCTCTATATTTTCGTGTTCCCAATCTGTAACATTTGTTATAAACAAAGTATTTACTCAATGCATAACTTTAAGATATGTACTGAGAAAATACCCACCTGAAAAGAACAGAATTCAAATCAACTAATTGTAAAAATTGTTACAGTTTATATATATATATATATATATATATATATATATATATATATATATATATATATATATAGATTTGTAGAGTTTGGGATAAGCAAATTTGTAACTCTCTCTTTTCATGTTCACAATCTGTAGTATTTGCTCTAAACAAAATATTTACTCAATGCATAACTTTAAGATATGTACTCAGAAGATACCTACTTAAAAAAAATAGAATTCAAATCAATTATAATTGTAAAAATTGTTACAATTTTTACATATATAAATATTGATTTGCAGAGTTTGGGATAAGTATTTGTAACTCTCTCTTATAAAATATGTTTTCTCTCAATTGTTTTCATAATAGAGTTTAATAAAAATGATTAAAAACAAAATTGTATAAGGTGGAATATGAAAGGTTATGGATTGGGAAAGTGGTGTAAATGAAGTCAAATCACTGTGTAACCTCCATCATCATAAGTAACCTCACCTCTTAATGCCACTACAACTAATATTCCAAGTTACAAGGAGAATTAATAAAATAATAATGTCTCTCAACCACCTATATGGGCATATTTTCATCTATGTTGTGCATACATTTCAGTATCCATTCCCTTAGTATGTTCTAGGTCTAACTCAACCTATCATTATTCTTTTTACCCTCACCAAGATGCCAAATTGGACCCTCTCTTTGACATCTAAACATTTTAGACTCTATTTGTAGTTTTTACCTACATTAGTAGAAATTTTAAGGATTTAAATCTTTTAAGTAGTCATTATTGTTCTAAAAATTTGTACCTAAGATAACACACACTCCAAACTACTATCTTATACCACATTGGCGTTGAAACATATCATTCAAGGGCCTAAATGAGGTAGGATCGCATGAACAAACATCAATTGTTTTCTTATCCAACATATAGCTTTTGACCCCCTTATCTTTCTACAAGAACATGGGATCAAAAGTATGCAAGCACCACAACAACTAGTAGAGGAAGGCAAATAAACTAAGAAAGTTTGAAGTTCTAGAACTCAAAGGTCATTGCCGCACTATATGGGCTACTACTATAAAAAGATAGTGAAGACCATAGTCTCTTATTTTTTAACCTGGAGGCTTGATTTTCTATTCCATACACTTTCTCCATCTTGTACTAGATCACTATCGTGTATAGGTCACCACAACACTGTACAAGTCTCTACAACTTTTAACTGCCTACATGCAGTCTAGAAATAGTCTCAAAACATCTTGTGAATCAATTTTATAGAGTACACTTTCTATCTTCCTTTCATTTCAATATTCTATCTAAATTATTTTGTATACAATCCTGCTCTAGTGTATTTTTCTAGGTTTACATTGCTATTATTTACTTTGATATTAGTAATGAAATAAATATAGTAACCTAAGTGAATGTACATTACAGATCGATGAAAAACTCATTTCTTATGTAGATCTAACTTAAAATCTACCTCACAACCTTATGTTAGTGGTTTCGTTATTACTTACAGTGTTCATTGATTAATAGCATGTGAGTGTCTATTGCCTATTATTAGAGATGTATCACCTGCATACACATATGAGCATACATGAAATGCAAAAAACATATAAACATAAAACACATTTCATGAACTAATAAATGGACATTGATATTGCTATTTCTATCTCATAACCCAAAATGAGTACAATCATAATATTTGAAACAAATACACTAAGGAGGTGGTGGTCTTGAGGATCCCTCTCCTGCCTCACTCCTAAAACTACCCACATACCTTGCCTTGATGGGTGACCTAGTCCTACTCCTAGATCTAGCGTGTGAACAACTACTAACTGATATCACCCACCAAATCCATTCAATATCCTCATTAAAAATCATTACCTCTACCTATAACTCTCTTAGTTGTTGAAAAACTATTATACCCATAACAATGCCTGTGAATGGGAGTATATCTTTAACCTCACCGATTCCTAGACCTAGACTCTTTCTATAGTGCATCTCACCCACCTTGAATCCCATTTCAATTTTCTTGAAGCTCATTACACTTTATTACAACTCCCATGTATGCAACATGAGCTTGAGTAACTAGACCAAAAAGAGAAGTGAAACAACTAGCATGGGTATAGTTCCAATCTATCTGATTAGATGGCACCATAGGAAAACCCCATGTCAAATGCTCCATGTAGTGGATGAAATAAGACCAACCCAATCACCTACACTATTTACATATCAGGTATGGAATGAGTGTTAATGATTTATCATGTGTACATCATAATATAAAAATGTGTTAGTTAAAATACTCAGTGCACTTGTCTCACATACCTGGGTTAGTTAGATACTAGTTATCTTCACATGTATATATCATAGAGGAGGCACCTCTAGGGGTGTCTCTCCCTCACCCATATCAATAGTCTCCTTACCACCACCTATGAACTCTTATGGCTCATTTTCTACTATGGGTGATCCTCCTATCTCGCTCACCCCTCCTATGTCCAAGGGATATAGTGGTGTTGGGCATGTTATCCACCACCATTCCCTCCATAGACTTAAAACTCTAGTGTCAACAGACATTATTGTATCCATGAACTCATCCTCCTTATTGTTACCCATCAACACCTAAGTAGAAAAATAAGACATCTCCATCTTGCCTATCCTAAATGAAGATCTCAAATGTTGCCTATATAGTGGATGCTTGAGGGGCACATGGTGTTGAAGCCTATAATACTATAAAACTTGCTCATAATGAAACCTCTCCAAAATAGTGGTGTGTCTCCTTGGTGCAGGAGCACCCAATCTACAGGAGCCTCCTTGAGGCTTTAGCTGTCTTAAAGTTGTTTTTATGTTTTCAATGAAGTCCTAAACGGACATTCAATGTAATAAGGTCTGTATTGACCGAGACATGCTATTTTTAGATAGTTTGTTAAGAGTTTATTAGAAAGTTAGTTAGTTTGTTAAGACAGCTGTAACTCCCAGCCGATGGGAGTCATTTTCTGTAGTACCCCGTGAGGGGATAAATATGTAAGATCTGATCGATCTCAGGACAGTGTGATTGACAGGAGAACAATGATAGTTCAGAATGATTGTAATTCCATTTTGTGAAGTAATAAAAGAAGCTTGTGTTCTGGTGCAACCGTAGTGGATATCGTTCGGGGTCATTCCACTGGTGGATTTCTTTGAAATCAGTGGAATGACCTCTGTATCATTGAGTTTTATTTCTGTTTTGTAGGAGTTAGTTATTTTCTGTATGTTGTTCGGTTATAGAATCACAGAAGATATTATTGACATAAATGTCAAGTTAGCTCGCCGAAGGCATCTTTAGAATGCTGTAGAAGAATGAATGTATTTTGAAGTTGTATGCGGAGAAGATACTTTGTATCGGGTTTATCGAATGCACATGGTGAATACATAACAGCAGTGTATGTATGAAGTGGAAGTCATCGGTATGACGAGAGCCATTGGAAAAGAACGAATGAGTTCCACTGACGGTCAAAGTCTGACCGATGGAGAAGTTGATGTTAATTCTTTCGACGTGTGGTTGGTATTAAGCCATCGGTAAGAGAAGAAAGATCGGGAGTCTAGTTTGAAGTTGGGCCAATAGTTATATGTCTTGGCGATAAGGAATTTGGCATCGGCGTGAGGTGAAGCGTCGGGGAGACCTTCCATGGCTAGACCGATGGTTCGAGTGTTGCTGATAGGCAACCAAAAGCGAGAATAACGATATTGCTGAGAGAAGGCTTTTCGGGGAGACTTTTTGTGAAGAAGCTGATGACTAAAGTGTTGTCGATAGGCAACTTAACCGATGAGAAGGTGTCGGCGAGAGTTGGTGTAAGTCTGAATGATGGTTAATTTCATCAGAGGGAGATGGAATATCGGTGAAAGAATTTCTGAAGTGGCCGATAAGATAGGTCAAGCCGATGAGGAAGAAAAGGATCATTTCGGTAAGAAAATAGAGGTATCTTGCCGATATGAACAAGAATGGCTATTCTATGGGTTTTAATGGGGTTTTCACCCTGTGTCTAAGCTTCTACTGTGTTTCTCTGCATCACTCCCTAAAAACCATCAAGATCACCTAATATTACCAACTTGGCATCCATCCTCATGCTAGCCCCTCATGCTATCTTCTCATGCTTCTATCAAGTCTCCATGTGACTAATTTGGAACTAATCTATCAAATGTCCTCCAATGTCATCCCCTCACACCATAACCACAATCTGATGGTATCCCACCTAAAATCATGAGGCATGTCATCATCAATCCCTTAAGGACTCCAAGTGGTCTAATAATGCATATATAGTCATATGACCGACACTAGATGATGTTAGGATTAAGGTGATACTAACCTTGCAAGACCTATGTACTAATGCTAGATCTCCAACATCTTGGAAATGGGTACTTAGATGCCCATGTAGGTGGTTGAGAGATATTATTATTTTATCGATTCTCCTTGTAACTTGGAATATTGGTTGTAGTGGCATTAAGAGGGGAGGTTACTTATGACAATGGTGGTTACAAAGTGATTTTACTTCACTTACACCACTTTTCGAGGCCTAGGCACTAAGAGAAATAGTGAAGCATCTTGTTATGATGGGTGGGGTCCACATTAGTTGGACACTCCATTTTGGAGTACCATACTTGGGAATGTGTTCCCACTCTGCACATGGGTCAAAGATGTTAGTAATTGTTGTTATTCATGGAGCATTGATTGATTTGTTAGTAATGGTTGTGTTCCCAAAAATGACCATGTCTTTGCATCACTTGCATTTCATCAAATCTGTCTAATCACCTGCATTTCAATGTTAATTAAATAATCTAATTATTTAATTAATTTCATCAAAATCAACTTTATTCTTCTAAAATTAAATAATTTCAATTATTTAATTAAATCGTTATCGTCTTCCAAAAATCAAATCCACATCAATTGATCAAATTAATTATTTAATTAATTTATCATTTAAATCCTCTTATCTACAATTAAATAATTTTAATTATTTAATTAAATCAATCATTCTTCCAAATTTAAATAAATCATTCAAATTTATTTAAATTATCTCAATCTCTAAAAATAAAATAAAATAAAATAATTTATTTATTCTTCTAATCATGCACAAACAATTAAATAAATTCATTTATTTAATTTGCCTCAAATATCTTCCAAATCCTCTAAAAATAAATCTTGTTCATCATGCACACAAAATTAAATAATTTATTATTTAATTTTTCTCAAAACATGCCAAAAGCAAATAATAAGTTGAGTTAATTGACTTAATCAATATTGTTTTTATCAACAACTCATAAATTAGAAAAAAATATTTTCTATTTTTATGAAATCTAAAAATATGTTTGTTCCATGTCTTTTTATGTCAAATCAAACAATTAACTCAAACAAAAAATAGCTTTTTGTGTGACACATGTCAGGTGCACATCATCATGAATTTTAGATATATCTCATCCATTGATTCCATTGAATTTTTTGGACCGTTGATCGATCTTCATTAAAATCTATATAAACCCCCCTCATCTCCATAACAAATCCTCTTCAATCATTTATTCTCAGGCATTCTTGCAGCGCTTGGAACATTCATCGCATAGTTGAGCACCCTTGAGCACTTTGAGAACAAACACAATCTACATCCGCTTGTTGCAAACATGGTTTCGCAATTTGAAGAGCAATCTACATTTGACCATGAGATCCAAACAATCTAGGTGATAGCTTCATTGTTCATAATTTGATTTATTCATTGATTTGGTTATTGTTTAGACAGATCTTTTGATATTATGGGTAATTGAATTGTTATTAGCATTACTTTGTGATCTTATCATTCAACCTCTCGATTTTTCCTATACACAAAGGGTTTTCTCCCCATACATTTGGTTTTATGTGTTATTAGTATGTTCTTGCTAATTTTGATTTGTTTTTTTGAATTCCTACATGTTCTCCAAGTTCTATTTTAAATTATAATGGTTTATCACATGATCTAAATTAGATTTAAACACTTAATTTTATACTATCACTACATTTGTTCACTTTTTTAATAAACATTTGATATTAGAGCCTACAATTGTAATCAAAGAGGGGAACATTTCTAGAAATCTTGTGAGGTTTTTGCTTTAGTGGGAATATTTAATTTAGTGGGTTTTGCAAATCTATTTATGGTTATAGCCATGGCATCTACTTCCCATTTAGAATTTGAGAAGTTCAATGGTTCTATAAGTACAAAAAAGGTGCACAGGCCAACATGGAAGTTTGATGATGATACAAAGTCCTAATCATGGCCACAATGGCATGAATTATACTCCTCTTAGTAGTTTATTTCTTGGTGACATGTCTCCTAGTATTTTTTCCCCTTGATCAGTCCTCCCCAACCTTCAAACTAACTTTCCAAAGTCCTACATGTTGGCAAGAGACACTGTGTGGCTTCATGATTGTTGTCATTGATGGCAACAAAGTCTATCCCACACATCCGCAGAGCTTAGTATGCCTATACCGAAAGTCAGATTGAAGAAGTTTTGGTCTGGTGAACAAGAACAGAGCATGCAACAGGGTCCAATGATCAGGTCTGGATCTCTCAAAGGATGTACCTTAGCAAAGTGCAGACTTGGGGAAGTCAAGAGGAATACGATGACTACTACATACCAGAGATTGAGCCTCTGGTGATGAAAGAGTGAAAAGATATGAGCATCTAAGTGTTGGGTTCCTGACAGGCAGAGTAGACTAAGGAAGAACTGACTGACAGAGCATCAGCCTTTAATCTGGTAAGAAATTGATGATGGTCAAGCTATTTGAGAGATCATACATGGTTGGCCGACATGAATGATGACTTCTATGTCTATGTCTTTGATACGCATCACATATTAAGCATGGATTCTGCCGACATATCAATGTCTTGGAAATATCTTGAGTATTCCGGTTGCCGACTAGAAAGATGTTGAAATCCTTGGTGCGGATATATATACCAAATGGATTTCAGTATGAAGGTGTGCGTGTGTGGAAATAGTGTGTGAGATAAAGCAGAAAGCAGAGTGGAAGTAGCAATACAAGTTTGGTATGTGACAGAACAACAACACTAAAGCAGAGGAAGAATGAAGTGCAATAGATTAGTATATTAAGCCTAAACCAGAATTGAACCTCAGCATATGTGGATGCCTCTCATCAGTTCAAACACTTGGTTACCTTCCATGAACATTGTAGACAGTGAGTCTCTTGTAGGCAGTGTGCCTCTTGTGAGCAGTGTGCTCGGGCAGTGAGCCCTAATTGGCAAGTGCCATTTGTACTACTTATTCTTTTAATAGAGAATACAATCTTGGGTTAGTCACCCTATAGTTTCTCTATTAACAGGGTTTTCCACATAAAAATCTGTGTTATGTGTGTTGATTTTATTTCTGCTCTCATGATTATGTATGCTCTTATGTTTTGATGCTGCACTAATATTAAAGAAGAAAAGAAAGTTAAGCTATTTAAGATAATCGATTCACCCCCCTCTCAGTTATCTGCCTTGTTTCCAATAATTGGTATAAGAGCTAACTTCCTCTAAATAAAGCCTAACAGCTTGAGGAAGATCTGGGAATCCCAAATGGATATGAAGGAACAACTTCAGTTTGCCCTAGATGATCTTGAGCAATTTCACTCTGAAGTCAATAACTTGAGAGAAAGACTCAAACAAGCTGATGATTTCATAAATGAGCTAAAAGAAAAACTGAGTATCTCTGTGAAAAAGAGAAAGGAACTACTTCAACAATTAGCAAGTCAAAGTGAAACTAATGATACTAATGAAGATTTGAATGAGATAAGCAAGCTATGTGAGAAGCTATCAAAAGAGGTCATTATGGTTAGACATGAAATGGAATCAGGGGTTATGAGATTCACCCAAGAAATTGAAGAGAAAAGGAAAATTGAAGATAATCTAAAACAATCTCTTAAGGAGAAGTCAGAGGACTGCCACAAAATGGATAGAATAATTAGGCATCCAGAATCTGATCTTGAAGAAGCCAAAGATAATGAAGAACAACTTGAGAATCAGATAGACACTCTTAAAAGGGATCTTCAAACATCAAATGAATACAAAGAGAAATTCAAGATAAGCTCTGCTCAACTTAAAGTTCTTCTTGAAAGCCAAAAGAGGGTAGATGACAAGGATGCCTTGGGATATGAGAAAGGTGAAAGCTCTGAATCCAGTCAGAAGAACTCTAGATTAGGAAATCCAAGGAACAAGCCTAGAAGACCTCCGGTAAGGCAACCAAATGCTCAAATATATCCATCCTTCAATGGATACTACTACAATTGTAACAATTTCAGTCATAAAGCAACTCAATGCAGAAAAAGAATGAATCAGACTAATTCATTCTTCTCTGGAGAGTGTTTCAACTGTAAAAGGTATGGTCACAAATCTCATGAATGCAGAAATATGCAAATAAACAATTCATTCAATGGTAGATGCTTTGCATGCAATATAATTGGACATATGGCTAATCAATGTAGATCTAGAGGTTATCAGTCACATATGCAAATAAATGTTGTTTGCTACAATTGCTATAGAACTGGTCATATTGCCAAATTCTGCAGAAGTAAGAATCAGGATAAAAAGAGTCTGGTGCATCATAATCAAAATCAAGACAAAGGAAAAGGAAAAGTGAATGCGGATGAAGGTCAAAGGGAGATGAACAAGATTTGGGTAAAGAGAAGTACAAAAAATGTTGGGGATGGATCCGCACCAGAATCTGGTGCTGATATTCCTTCCGAAAACTAAACAGATGAGCTCTGGCTCAGGGGGAGTCACCAAGGAAAATAAATTCCCCTAGCCAGTCAAGTGGTGCCTAAATTTGGCACATGGAATATTGCAGATTAAAGGGCTCTCAGAGAAATGTCCAAATAACCCTCAGTAAAAATATGAAAGATCTGCAAGGAGTTATGAAGAATTTGATCAGTCAAGATTGATTCAGTTTGACAGCCATCCGGTAAAAGCAGGATTCTCATAGTTAGATCTGGTGTGATTCAAAATTGAAATATCTTGACCTGTGGATAAATGGCTTGATCAGAGGAGAGGAGATACATTGTCAATTATCATTAAAATTGATTCCAAGTGTACCTCAGTGATTCGGAAAGATCTCTCTCAGATCAAGGTCAGAACAAAGGAACTGGAATGATTTAAGGTGTGCATTTATTGCAATATGAAATTAGGGTTTGCACAGAAATATAAGGGTTCTTGTATTCATCATTTGCACATTTGCATTCGAAAAGAAGAAAGGAAGAGCTCTACAACAAGATTGTTTCAACTCTCTCAAAGATCAACCGTAGCATCTGATTTAACCAGCGATCTTTCCTGGCTCATTTTGTGAACCCTAGAAGCTCAAAAAGGTATTTCCATTCTTGAATATCTCTCTCTGAATCTTTTGCAAGATGGCTACTCCAAATGTTGTTAAGATCACTGATAGGCCATGCCCAAAGTTTAAGAAACACCCCTACAAATCCCTAGAAGTTGATCCCCTAGGCGCCTTTTTTAGCATTCCGCATGGGGTTCTGCACGTAGAAGATGTTAGGGTATACATCCATGCAAATATTGAGGAATTTGGAGATAAAAAGCTAATGGATATCTACCATAAACAACTAATAGATGAAACCTTTGAACTCAAACCTCAATACAAAGCCATCCGGGATAAACATTTTGGACATTGCATCCACTTTCCCTGTTTTGTTGAAGATGAATGGGTCCGGTATGTTCTTAGCAGAATACATGACAACTTCATGTGGTTGATGAGGCCATTCAAGATAACAAAAGATGCCATTAGGGCAGTAACCAGTTTGCACTCATCCAGTGGGTTGCCTGCTCTTAAATCGGTCAAGAACCAAACAGTAAGTGAGGCTACCGGATCAAAGTTTGACAAAAGAGCAATGACAATAGAAGATATCACAGATCCGGATATCAAATTTGCCTCCATGATAATTGGCTACAAAATATATCATTCCAGCAGGGAGAACTCTATATCCGAAACTGCAATTTATACTGCATATCAGATGCTAAGGGAAAATGCAGACTATGATCTATACAAGCTTCTCCTGAGCCAACTATTAGAAAATTTGCAAAAGATCAAGAAGGACAAGAAGAACTCATTCAAGTATGGTGGTTTAATACTGTGCTTATTCTTTTACTATATGAATGAGCTTCCTGGATCAAGAGGTTGGGTATGGCAAAATGACAGACTGGTTGCCATACAAATCAGAGATTATATGTATGGGCTTGGTGATGCCAAGACTCAAAATACAGCACTCTAGGGATACTTCAAAAACTTCCAAAGTATGGTGCAGGCTGGAGAAAGAATTCCCCAATCTTTAGTCAAAAAATACAAGGATACAATGTGTTTCATGGTAGACACTGATCAATGCCTAATGGAGGTAGTGGAGCCCAAAATAGTTTGGATTATGCCAATGGGCTATGAGGTAGATGAGAAAATCCTGGAGCTACATGTCCAACACCTGTTGAGTCAGCCTAAGGACCCTGAGGCAGAAAGGTTTGAAACCTTTCAAGAATTGAGTGTAAAAATACATGTTGAACTAAAACAACTAGAGATAAAAAGAAAAGTGAGAAGGGAAGTAGAAGAAGTTGCCAAAAGATATGGCATTTCAAAAGAGGCAATTGATGCAAACAGAGAAAAATTAGAAAGAGCTGAGAAGGAGAAACAAGATGTAGAAAAAAGAAGTGTTCCAGTACAAGCCTCCTCCCAGACCAGATCCTCCAAGAGATCTGCACCTGCCACCTCTAAGAGCTCAAAATCCTCAAAACCAGAAGACAAGACATTTGGAAAGGGAGAGAAGAGAACGAAGATAAAGGCCGCAAGGTCTTACATAAGCCAAAAGGATGATGAAGAAACATAATCTGATGAAGAAGTTAAGAAAATGAGGAAGAAGAAGAAAACATCAGGGGAATCCTCTTCTGATTCAAACAAAGAAGAAGAGGTAGAAGAATTTGTTGAAAGGCCTACTCTATCCATTGATGATGTCATCAAGGCAGTCACTGTGGATGGGAATCTGTAACCAATGACAGAATTTTATGATGAGTATAGTGACACAGACAAAAGGATCTTGGAAGAAGCTACAGTTAAGTACCTAAACATTTATAATAAAGCATTCATTGAAATCATCTCTCTAATTCCCAAAAGTTTAGAGAAGGTACTTGAACTTAGAAAAGACAATGCCAAGGAAAAGGATTTGGAGATCTGGTAACAGATTGCAATTTAGCTCTATCCTTCCATTACTCCAAAACAAATGACCATGATCTTCAAGGACTACAAGGATGAGTTCTGGAGCAAAGAAAGAATGAACAAACTTATGCTCGGAGAGACTGATCAGGTGGCAAAAGAGACTGAAGACATACTTCGGAATGCATTTAAAAGATTCAATCTTCCTGTTATAGAGGACATAGATGATGAACCTTCTACCATGGATGACGAAGGACTAAGTACATCAAAAGAAGAATCTACTGAGAAAATTGCAGAAGAGCCAAAGGAGATAGGTGAGGAGAGGACTAAGGACTTGGATTCCTCTATTCTGGAACAGGAAGTCCATGAAGAAGTAAACATCTCTCTTTCGGATCCCCCTGCTGACTCCAGAACTGAAGGAGAAGGAAGAAAAGAGGAGAAATTGAATCAAGTAGAGGAGGAAAAGGGAAGAGAAGAAGAACACACAGAGAAAATCGCTGATGACAGTTCTGAGGCTACAAAAGAAAAGAAGACTCTGTCTCCGGTAAGAGACACTGCAGAAGTAGTGAAAAACTTCCTGACCAAAGAGATGATGGAAATAGATGAATCAGAACTATTTCAAGGACCACTCAATTTTGACTCCCTCTCCCCGGTCCAGACAATGAAGGTAGCATCTTTTGCTCAAGATAAAGCAAAAGAAAAGCTTTTGAAGTCTCACATGGAAGACTGTGAGCTGATAGAGATTGCATCTAGTGTGTTGGAGAAGA
Organism: Cunninghamia lanceolata; assembly: GCA_027924645.1. Lineage (NCBI taxonomy): Eukaryota > Viridiplantae > Streptophyta > Pinopsida > Cupressales > Cupressaceae > Cunninghamia > Cunninghamia lanceolata. The sequence continues at coordinate 10,910,219 of BSBN01000209.1, forward strand.
TCATGCCATCCTTCCAAAAGGATCTTTCAGTGTCTTCATCCGGTAACTTGAAATCTCTTGTTAATTCTGTTAGCACATATTTTGATTCTTTGGAGAGATCAACAGAAGAGAAAGTCTGGAAAGAGCTTTTGGGAAAGAGATTCTCCAAAGTATAGGGACTCATAGCAAATGATAGGAGAAATCTGGATATTGGGTTAAAGAGCCTAGAAAATGCTCTTAAAGATGGTGGAGAATTATACAAATTTTGTCTAGCTTGGTCCACAATGACAGACGACATTGCAAAGAAGGTGGAAGAACAAGAGGGTAAAATGTCAAGTTTATCTCAGAATTTTGATCCTCTCACCTCATCCATAATGAATCAAGAGTGCCAAGCTATTGCCACTTTAAATGAAATAAAGAGGCTTGAAAAGGAAAAGAAGAATAGAATAAGCAGGATGAGTGAGCTAAGAGGGATAATTATCCCTAAGTTAGAGGCAATGCATGAGGCCTTAACTAATGCTCAGAGCATAGCTCGGACCAGTGTTCTAGCAGACTTAAAGAGGGCAGAAGCTTTTGCATTTTTGTTGGGTGGTCACATGTCAATTTTGGACAAGATGAAGCAGAGTTGGGCAACATAATTTGTCTAGTTGAAGACTACTTTTGTGGATATACTTAAGTATATGTAAGTATAACATGTATATATACTTATGGGACTATGTATAGGTTGGTTTTTGCAAATTTTGGTGTACGGATTCCACCCTTTGCCATTGATGTTAAAGGGTGAGTAAGGAGTAGTGAAAAATGTGGAATCCAGCAAAGGGGGAGCTCTAGTAAAAATGTACATAAGACAGAGCATCAACCAAGGGGGAGTTTGCTACGACACTTAGTCATTTTTCACTAAGTGTTGCCATCAATGCCAAAGGGGGAGATTGTTGGCAAGAGACACTGTGTGGCTTCATGATTGTTGTCATTGATGGCAACAAAGTCTATCCCACACATCTGCAGAGCTTAGTATGCCTATACCAGAAGTCAGATTGAAGAAGTTTTGGTCTGGTGAACAAGAATAGAGCATGCACCAAGGTCCAACAATCAAGTCTGGATCTCTCAGAGGATGTACCTCAACCAAGTGTGGACTTGGGGAAGTCAAGAGGAATACCATGACTGCTACATACCAGAGATTGAGCCTTCGGTAATGAAAGAGTGAAAAGATATGAGCATCTAAGTGTTGGGTTCCTGACATGCAGAGTAGACTAAGGAAGAACTGATTGACAGAGCATCAGACTTTAATCCGGATAAGAAACTGATGATGGTTAAGCTATTTGAGAGATCATACATGGTTGGCCAACATGAATGATGACTTCTATGTCTATGTCTTTGATACACATCACATATTAAGCATGGATTCTACCGACAGATCAGTGTCTTAGAAATATCTTGAGTATTCTAGTTGCCGACTAGAAAGATGTTGAAATCCTTGGTGCGGATATATATACCAGATGGATTTCAGTATGAAGGTGTGTGTGTGTGGAAATAGTGTGCGAGATAAAGTAGAAAGTAGAGTGGAAGCAACAATACAAGTCCGGTATGTGATAGAACAACAACACTAAAGTAGAGGAAGAATGAAGTGCAGTAGATCAGTATATTAAGCCTAAACTGGAACTGAACCTCAGCATATGTGGATGCCTCTCATTAGTTCAAACACTTGGTTACCTTCCATGAACATTGTAGACAGTGAGTCTCTTGTAGGCAGTGTGCTCGGGCAGTGAACCCTAATTGGCAAGTACCATTTTGTACTACTTATTCTTTTAACAGAGAATACAATCTTGGGTTAGTCACCTTGTGGTTTTTCCCTTAACAGGGTTTTCCACGTAAAAATTCTTGTGTTATGTGTGTTGATTTTATTTCTGCTCTCATGATTATGTATGCTCTTATGTTTTGATGCTGCACTAATATTAAAGAAGAGAAGAAAGTTAAGATATTTAAGATAATTGATTCACCCCCCTCTCAATTATCTGCCTTGTTTCCAACACTACACACCTTCTAGTTGCCTATGTAATCCACCTTGAGTGGGTTGCCCATATGACCTATAGAGACACCTAGGTGACCCTGTAATGTAAATGTGGGTTGCCTGGGTGACCTACCCTGCTAATATGGGTTCCCTACTTCCCATAAGGGGCAACCCTATCACCTTTTGTCATGCAAGATTTCTTCCAGTTTAGCCTAGTTTACCTTCATTTTTGGATTGTGATTAGGAGTCCCTCCATGTACAACTAATCTTTGACTTCCCCTAACTAATTCTAAACTCTCAATCACTCTTTTGTTTACTCCCAATCAAACCTTTGTCATCTCCCAATCATTCTTCTATAATCTCCCATCCAACCTTTGTTCTCTTCCAATCAAAACTAGATCACTCCCTAATCCATCTCAGTTATCCTCTCAATCACCATCACCATTGGTTTTGATTCTTGACCTATAAATACCCCCCTCCTTTATTCATTTGAGGAGGCTAATTCATTCTTCCATTCTTGTATTGCTCAAGCTTATGCAAACTAGACCCCATTAGCATTCTTATGCTTTATGCAAGACTACACAAGCCTTTTCATTTTTGCAATAGCTTCCAAGCTCAAGCCTTTTTCATTTTTTTTTCATATAGCTTCTAAGCTCAATCCATTTCCTTCACATCCCCATTTTTATCCCTGTTTCCAAGAGGAGGACCCCGCTACTATAGAGGAGGAGACAATTGTTACATGACTTCTAAAGACATAATCCTGGCATTGGCACCCTATTCGTACAAGTTCTTTATGCTTTTGTAGTAATTAGATCACAAATCTTGGTCTTGAGGAAGTAAAACATTTTTTATATTTCTCTTGATAGACATAATTTATTGCTTTCTTAGAGTAGATTTATTTCCATTGTGTTAGAATAGTTGCAATTTTAATAGTTTACAATTAAATCAAATCATAAAATACAAGAAAACATAGATCAAATTGCATTAGGAAAATCCATATAGTTTCATTCATCTTTCCTTTTTATAGTAATTAGTTCATCAAAAAATTGGGAAAAGAACCAAAATTTGGTTGCATACATATAGATTAGTTGCATTTAGAAATTCATCAGAATAATCAAAACACCAAAAAAAATAGAACAACAAAGAAGAGCCCTTGATTTCATCATGAGGCACTAATCAAAATGAACAAAAAATCTCCTCCTTGGACTAGCATTCAACTTGCCCAAGTATAAGGGAAGATTAGGGAGATCATCCCCCTACCAATTCCCACTGAGGAAATATTCCAAAAATAAGAACTAATCTTGAGGCTCATACAATGAGAAAATGAATAAAGGAGGCAAGTAGAGGAACTTCACAACCAAGAACAAATAGTCCTCCCACAATTCATTCAAGAAGAACAAAGGAGGTTAGATAGGTTTCAACTCCATAAATCAATGAACAAAATAGGCTTAGAACAAGTGACCCTCTGGGTCATACAAGAATCATAACCACCACACCCATTCAATGTCAACAACATCACAACTTCCACAACAATAATCAACAACCACACACATCAACACACAACATAATCAACCCAACCATGATCCGTGATGTTCTGCTTCTCCTCAAACAAAACAACCCCCTAAATATGCCTCCACTTGATTGGCTCCTGCCATGAAAGTGGTAGTGACTAGACAGGCTCTAACTGCAAGGACATAGTTCATGTGCCATATTGGAGTCTGACTCACCCACATTAAGTCTAGGCAAATTTTGATCAACACATATTTTGGTGAACCTGATGTGAAGAGAAAATCCTTCTGGGCGAGCTTTTTGCATTTTCATTGTGTTTCTTCCATTCCATTTATTTTGTGGTGTTTCTGACACCCTTGAATATGAAATAATTAGATAGAACTCAAGGGAATATTCCTCAAGTGAACCAATAACACATTCATTTGACAGATACATATCACCAGATCCTTTGGCACCCATCTCCAATTGTTTTGACTATGAGGACTCTGACTCTGACTATGACAGACAAGAACCTCATCACTCCTTAACATTTGACAATCCCACATGGGATTAAGATGCGATAATATGGCCTAGTCACTCCAACCAACATGTTGAGTGCTCATTGGGTCCAAAATACATCAAGCAAACCATCCTACAACAAGTTACACTAAAATGGCCACCCAACTAGACAATGAAGTGAGTAATCTAGAAAAACATTTACAAGAAGCTAGGGAAGCTTGAGAAGCTTTGCATGTCGCATGTCAAATGGAACAATTAGAGAACATCTTAGCAGAACAAACAAATGGAGTGAATCAACAAGAAAACCCACCACAAGGTAGAGAAATTCAAAGAATAGAGGTTGCAACCCTTGCAGATCTTATAGCCACCTTGGTCCAATGGATCAAGATGCTAGAAGCTAGAGGAGTGGAACAACCACCTCAAAATAAAATTGAACAAAGAACTAGAGCACAAATGAATCTATATAGTACTAGAATTGAACAAAACTAGGGGGAAACTCAAACCCCTCATACTTGAACTTATATTCATGCAACACTAGAAATGACACAATGCAACAATTTCAGCAACCTAGAGGAGCCTATCCAATGCAAAATTATTAGGCTTCTCAAACATACCAACAAATTTAATTCATATATCTAGCCATGCTTGAACATTAGACAAACATACAAAACCAACAAGTCCCATCCATGGGGCTCATGTTTTCAATGCCAACATATCAAAGCATGTTCTTTGGAACCTACCTAGAGTACCTAGAGGAAACTCTTGATTATAACATTTGCAATGTATTATTGCAAAGTCCTCTCCCAGATATACCAAAATTCAAGGGGGGGAGAGACCCAAACTCACATATCAAGGCCTACACCATCGCTATAAGGGAACTCCTCCCTTGGGATGGAGTTGTGGCTAGAATTTTCCTTAAGAACCTCAAAGGAATCACCTTAGATTGGTACTATCGCCTACCAAAAGCTTCAATACATTCCTTTTGTCAACTCATTGGTGAGTTTGATGGCATTTGACTAAACAAACTAATTAAAATAGGGATACGAGAGTTCCAAATGTTGAAACAAAATGCAAATGAATCGGTGGCACACTTTGTCACAAGGTGGAGACAAGTCCTCTACTTGTCAACTAGTTCCCTGAACATTAATCATAGAGAATTACGTGATCTCTTTTTTCATGCCCTTAACAAGGATACCACGGAGGAGGTGCAAAAATTATCATATCGATCTTATAAGGAAACATTAGAGAGTGCATTGAGAATAGATCAAGCTACGAATGATAGTGGATGAAGAACGTATGGTGTAAATGGATGATTAATGACTCAAAAAAATGATAAAAATGAAAGAAAACCTTCTACAATCAAGATCCTAAAAAATAACTGCAACACAACTACAAATGGGGTAACTAACATACCCCCACCAAGGAATAACACCAACAAAGGATATAACAATGCAATGAATTATTTCCCTCAAAATGTCAATGCCATAGATTATCCTCAAAATAACAATCATTACAAAAGAGATAATTAGAAATCAGGGAATCCGAACTAGAATGAAAATAGATATGAGCCATATCATCAACCATTTGAATACAATCAATTTTTCTCCTTCCATAAAATGAGAGGAGATAGCACTGAATCATGTCACAAGTATAATAGGTTCATAGCAAGATTGTCGAAGGATCAACAAAGCCTATTCATTGAGATGTTCCTCAACCCACAAGAAGTAACATCAAATAATGGTAACAATGCTAGGTAAATGCCCATTGCACCATAAAATGTAGACATAAAGATATTTCAAGATCCCTTCCCTTCCCATTATAGTGTTGAGATAAACAATCAAAATCTAATATTTCCAGGATAATTAACTAGCACACCAAGCACTATTGAGAAAAACATCCATGTTTAGTTCCAAGACCAAAAGGAGAAACAAAAATGTTGGGATTGGTAGAAATAATCTATGACAAAGAAGATACATAACCCAACATCGAACAAGGGATCGAGTTCCATGGGAAGGCAATCTCAATGGTAGAACCCACACCACCCCTACTAGACCATACAATCTAATATAAGATCTCAAGAAAACTTACACAAAAATATCGTTCATAGATCTTCTCAGGAATAAACTATCGCATCATGTTGTCCTCATACAAGTAATTGGATTGAAATACCTTGATTGAATTAGTCCCCCACTATATGAATAGATCAATCAAGTGGATCTTGACATGAACCACCCAATGCAGAACTTCAAGATCCCAACTTCTTCTTTGACCTAAAAAAAATGCCTACAAAATCCGAATTGGATAAAAGAGGGGATCTAGCCTTATATTTACAAGTATGGATCTATGATACCTACATCAAAAGAACATTGATAGATGATGGAGTAGTATTAACTATAGTCTCATTTTCCCTCCTTGAAAGGATAGGCTATGGGAATACAAACATAATAGTGTGCTAAGACACCTTGAGAGGATATGATAATTTAAAAGAAGCACTGATTGGGAAAATCATTCTCCTAGTCTCCTTAGGATCTAAAATGGTCTCAACAGTGTTATATGTCATCGATAAGGACACCAACTACAACTAGTTGTTAGGAAGACCCTAGATTCATAGAATGAAGGCAATACCTTCAACCTTGTTCTAGGAAGTACACTTTCTACACCTTGGGTAGATCTACGTCGCAAAAGGAGACCCTAATCCATTTAGCATGCTTAAAACTAACATGACAAAGAAAAGGATAGGTATTCTAATTGACTATGAACTATCCACAAATAAAATTTCCATACTAGATTTGAATCCTCCATCCATGTGCCTAACAAAAGAAAGATGATCAAATCAAAACCATCAACTATGTAGAATCAAAAACAATAGAAAAAGGGGAGTCATCAAAACAAGGGCTAATTATTTCGAAAAAGACAACAACTAAAATTATGGAGCTGCTAGAAAAGGATAGTCCCATTTAATTTCCTCTGAATATTTGCATCATCAATGTGTTCACCGATGCAAAAGAGGAAGAAATAATCCAACCGACTAGGTAAAGACAAGTGATAAATGAAATTCTCCTATATCACAATGGCCTATACATAAAAATCAATTTAAAAAAAGAATGATCGATCTAACTAAGATAGATCTGGGTGCCTTTGTTGATGTCGAAGAGGAATTATCAGAAAGTTACACTCCTTTGATACCACCAAGGGAAACTTCATCAAGTGAGTCATATACACCTTTGACCCTAACATCAAGTAGTTCTTACACACCCCTTACACCCCTTGATGAGGCTTACAGTCCTTGGACATCTCCAAAGCAAATGGACTCTACAAATTGTTATCACACCTACTCAATTGACAAATAGTCCACAAATAACCCAGAAACCTCATCCAAAGATTTTAGAGAACCCAAACCTCCTTCAAATTCAACTTCAATATAATTTAATGACATGTGGGAATCCCCAAAAGTCCAAATTGAAATGATCAAAAGATTTCCAGACAAAGATGAGGTGAGTGTGGGAGAGTTTTGAAAAGAAAAGAGGTTGCAAATAACCATTGGAATAGAAGACAATGTAATCCTTGAATTTCTAGAAAAGTACGTAGGGTATTCCATGGACCTTCAACTAGAGCCAAATGAAAAAATGAGCACAAGATTTGTCCCTCCACAAGGACAAAGGGAGCCTCAAACTCCCTTTGAATTGTTCTAGTTTTTACAAAGCATTGAAGAGCAAGTTGAAGTTAAAATTTACTTGCAAGATGAGTTTGATTTACTCAGTGAGTTGTTTAACAATGATGGGACCTTATATTGGACCCCCTCTCACTAGTAGGCATATCAATTCTTAACTCTGTTAGGAATTAGTGTTCACATGGGTGTTTAGGTTAGTATTATTAGTATGATTAATAAAATAGAGTTATGTATGTTAATATTAAGTTGTTGAGAAACAACTTAATATTATATCATAAAGAGTGTTATTTGTATTAAATCTTCTATTTTGGCTTCTAAAAGCTCTCCTAAATTTTCTTATAAAATCATCTCACATTACCTCAAGTCAGCACAAAATACCTCAAGAATAAGAAACCACAACTAGACCTCTCAGGGTGGGAGAGTTAGTGCTCAGAAGAGGAAGCACTAAAAACAAAAGGCATAGGAAGAAAATAAAGTTTCAAGAAGACTAGAAAGGTCCATATATGGCTAAGGAAGATGTTAGAAATAATGCTTACCTCTTGTGCACCATGGAAGGTGAATAATTCAGTGATACAATTAATGCATTTCACGTAAAGAAATATTACATTTAGAAAATCACAAAAAAATCATAAAAGTATAAAAATACAAAAAAAATCACAAAAATTCAAAAATCCATAAAAAATACAAAACATGAAAAAATATGTATTTTCATTTTGTTCACCATGCACTTTGTTTGTGATATGCTCTTGCTAGCTTTTTCTCTTAGCAAGGAGTCTTAAGGTTGTGTAGTATAGGTTGTGCCTTCTAAACCTTAGAGATACCTTAAAATCATCATTATCCATTTTTCCCTTTTACATTCCCAACAAGTTCAGGTAAAGTCAAGCTCTTCGCTTTATACTGATCTTAGTCTTAATGATTCACATTGTCAAGTCTAAGCATAACAAGTACATAAACCTACAATACTCAATAGAAGCTTGCAAGTAGACCTTCCCTAATCCTCCTTAGCAAGAGGGAAGTCCTACAGGATAGTGAAATATCTTGGTGGCGCCCAGTCCCTTATTCATCCTAACCAAAAATGTCAGGGGGATTATAACTCTACAAAGCAATAAAAAAAGTCAAATTTAGAAAATACAAAATAAAAGATAGAGAAAAAAAATAAAAAATAAAAAATATAAATGAATAGAGGGCATTATTGATGTTTGTACTCTCAGGTGGAGATAAATCTAAGCTTGACATTATGAGGGTATCATCTATCAAAGAAAATAAAAAAGAGAGGTACAAAGAACACACTTGCACTAGTTGAACAAAGCCAAGGGTCTAGCTATCTTTTAGGGCCACCTTTTTCTTTGGAGCCCTTCCTTTATCCTAGGTCTAACTTGTTGGTCATCTTTAATATACTGATACAAGTCTAGAAGGTGTTAATAAAGTTTGTTGCTTGTCTAAGTGGAAATCTAGTCAAATGTTTTGTCTAGATAAGGATCGATCTTTAGCCTTCATCAAAACCAAGTCTTGAAGTTGTTACATCTCCTTCCCACTCCCACTTGATTCCCTTATTCCATCTTGAATAGTTTATTAGGTCATCCTATGCTAGGTCAACTCAAAACCCCCTAAGTCAAAAATCCTACTTAAGAGTATTCACATTGTTTGTGCCATTTGCATACATAGAAAATAAGAAAACATGTTTAATGACATTCATTGCACTTAGAACATAGTACTTTACATTTCATATATGTGTTAAATTGTATCTGTACATGTTCACATTGCATATCATTCATATCAAAAAAGACAAAAACAGCATCATCATAGTACTATCATCCATGTGTGAATCATAGAGCATATAAATAATAAAACCATCCATGTGCACAAGAGATAAAATGAAGTACAAGATATCGATTGTGACCATACATAGAACTCAACTAATCAAGTTCATTTCGATAAGTGCATATCAATGTTTGAGTACATGTCACTCCACCAATAGAGTTAAAAAATCTAAAAGAGTGCACTCACATGTGTGAATCTCCCCATGCAAGGGGAAAGCCAATAATCTCAATGAAAGTAGGTCTCTCTAGGACCTCAAGGACAACTCTAACCTATGGTACCATCTGGGCTCCTTCTCTGTGGTCTCCTTCAGATGTCTGCTACATCTAAAACTCTATGAGTCCTATGAGTATGAGAAGGGACCTGACTATGAACTTGTGAATGTGATGGTCCTACTATTTGATTCTATGAAAGAGTATAAGTCTATATGTGGACCCCTAGGTTGGCCATCTGTTGAAGCAAGACAACTTCAACCTCTAGTGCAATAGTTATAGCTCTTTGGGAAGCAACCTCCTAGACAACATGATAAGTAGAAGCTAGAACATTCATTTTTCTGACCAGCTAAATAGGGCACTTGAGCATCAACTAATAGAACCTTTGTAGTCTATCCTATGAAAAGGCTCAACACATATAATGAAGCATTTCAAAAAAGATCCCTCCATCCATCAACGGTGCTTGTGCAAAATCACAAAGAGAAGAGAGCATTATTTCAAGAGTTAGATATAAACAATTTTTGAAGAAGCAAGTGTGAGAAAGAAAGGAGCAAGTTAGTGTAGTACTCGTGAGGATATCCTATCTGCCATGAGGGATCACCAAGTCAAATATCCTCCTTTACAAAATTTGAGAAATAACCCTATCCATATCTAGGTGAGGCCTCCATTGGTGCTACCTCCTCATCCTTAGGAGTCTCTTCCTTTCCTCCTGATGCTACCTCACCATGCTCTTCCTCAAGATCATAGTCATCATCTATGGTGTCATCGGTCTCATCCTCCTCAATAAAAATAAGTCTTTAAGATCGATGAAGTCTCCCCTATCTACAATTTATCTCTCAAATGGTCTCATAATCATAACTCCAAGAACTAATGGAACCCATAAGAGATCCATGTGCTATGCATCAACCATCTCTTGTACTAATCTATACTAAGGGGTACCAGGGGTAAATACTTTGTAAATTCATCTCCTAGTTGTTGGAGTAGTTGTGCAATATGGTGAGTCTCAAATAAACCATTTATGTATGTCAAATGGCTCACCTCTCAACAATAAGCTTGAATAGTGATATCACATGGCCATAAACCCTCCATATCTATATAGGGGTATGAAATAAAATTTACATATGTAATTGTAGCCACATCTCATGTGGAAGCATCAAAGTAACTAAGCTAGATCTATGTCACATAGCTCTTGGTAACTTGGGATCTAGAAGGGGCATCTCTCTATGAAATGGTATAAAATGCACAAGGATCTAGATCATAATAAGCGAATGGTGGTTGAAGGAAAGTGCCCCCCATCATGAGATCTAATATAAGTCCTATCAAACCAAAGCAAGAATGTCAATCTCCCAAGAAAAGACTATTCCTCCCTCAAGTTGTTGAATGATTGGTGCCTAGCACCACCTAAGCATAGGAGCCTTCTTGTCTCCCAATAGGCGAGAGGCAACCAAGCTGATAAAAACCTTCCACAAGGGTGGAATAACAAGTCTTGGGACTAAAGTGAGTCGAATCCCATGCCTATCTCCAAGATGAGTCTATCCCATGATGGCAACCCAAGCCAATCTCTCTCTCAGACTCACTCTCAGGAAGTGTAAGTCATTCCCCTCTAATAAGAACTCCTAAAATGTGATATACATCATAAAGAGTGATAGTCCACTCTATAAAAATAGAATGAAATCAAAATGTGTTCTGATTAACATCCCAATAATTCAGGATATCACAACATATGCAAGACAATGGATGAACAATCAGAATCTGTCACTCTAGCGAGCCTCATCCTTCTTAAAATAGAATGATCGGTAACTAATAATGCCTCAAGGACTTCCATATACTAAGTCTACTCACAGATGGCATTCCATCCAACGTATGTGTCTTGTCATGGAGGAAAACACAAAGTCAGATCACCGAAAACTCAGAAAACCATAAAAAGGAGAAAATGAAAGATCACAAAAAATACTGTAAAACTTACAAAATCCTAAAAAATTAAATACTGATGCAGAGCGGGCAGCGGAATGGTGTAAACAGTTTAATACTGTTGGCTGTTGCGGTGGTTGAACCTCTGAACCACCGAAAACATTGAACCACACCTATCGGTTCCTAACGCTTCGTTTAAAAGCCATCAACAACTAACTATTGAACCATCAAACTCCTCAAATCCATCAGCGTCTTGTGGAACCTGCGTACCGAATGAACCCTTGCTGAACTTGCCAGGCTCGTTGAACTGTTGAACCGGTTCAAAGGTTCAATCAACACTTCCCATCGAATCAAAGTTCCTTCGGTGGTCTTCTCTCATTCGAACAATACTTAGCTTCTAAAACATGTCTTCGCCCACCAATGAACCTGTTGAACTTCAAAACTGTTGAACCTTTCACTAACGGTTCAACCAAAGGTTTGCCGCCGGACAATGACTAACCGTGAAACCTGATAGGGACTCTCACATCGATTTACCGGCTACCCAGCTTAAACTCTGTTGAATCAAAGAGCCATTGAACCATTTAGACTGGTTCAAACACAGGAAACACAAACACTTCAATTTTGCTGAGCCTTTCTCCTACGGATAAACAAACTTCTGCAATTTATCAACCTAGCACATGCGGATGCTAGGCCTATCAATGCATGCTATCATCCGATCCTACTAACATGAAATTAGCAGACAAGAAACTAAAACAAAAACACAAACTAATATACACAGCCATTCCACCGATTACAGAGTAATCAACCGGTGGAATGGATTAAAACTCCATCTCGACTGCAATTAGAAAATTGATTACACAATAGGAACGGATGCAAATAGGATCTCTTTTATTATGCTCTCAGAGATTAATACAACTGTCTGATTTCACAGCTGAGCAATTACAATTCACAATCCCTGCTCTGATCTTATCTCTCCCCAAAACCAATCTACCTCTGTCTCTATCTTTCTATATCTCAAATCGAGCTGAGCTAGGGTATTTAACTACTTACTAACAGTAGTACTAACATGATTCCCAGCAGCTAGGAGACAATTCCAGGCAGCTGGGAGATCATAACTAACTAACAAACTAACAACCTGGTTATTACATGTGACAGGTGTCAAACAGAAATAACCAACCTTATTACATTTGGTCAAACAGACCTTATCTCATTTAAATGCATAAAACATAACAACCTATTAGTCTCCCTTAGCTGTAAAATTAACTTTATGAAGGGGTGCCCCTGCACCAAATACATTTTCAAACATTTGAAATAAGAAGAGAATTTAATGTCAAAATCAAAGAAAATGAACAAATTCAAGCATTAAAATATTAATTTTGCCTCAATTCCTAGCAACAAACCTTTTGGCAGGGTCGTCACTTTCAACTAAAAGATCTCTCAGGTGACCCAGGATGAAGTGGCAGGGTCACCTGATGAATTTCCATAGAAAAAGGGGTGACCCTATGCTACACCTTTGTATTCTATAGTGGGCCTAGAAAACAAGAAAAATAGGCAAAAACAAACTAAAACATGAAAAACACTAAACATGTAAAGCCTAAATGAGTGTGATAAGAAAACACAAGAATAATAGATATCTTCAACTGAAACCAACAAAAGAAAAACTAGGGTTCCAAGAGAGATTTTTTCTCATTTCTCATACCTAAGGATCCATGAGAGGCTAATTGGTAGCCATATTGTCAAAATCATTGTCATCAGTTCTCCATTGACTATCCTCTTGCATAGTTTTGTGACCGTTTTCTCACTTTCCCTAAAATTTCCTCTTCCCTCTCCTCTCTCTTTCTTATCTTAGTTTGCATTTATGTAGTTTTTTTCTAAGTTTAGCTTTTTTAGTGCATGCTATGTCCTTGTTTTGTGTGTCTTCATCAATACAGGTCTTCACATCAAGGTGAGGCAACTTGGGTATACATCACACTCACATGTCAACAGTATGTTTCCTCATTTTCCTTTCAGTGCTTACTTGAAATTCATCATAAAATTGAGCTAATACTTGTCATTGAAGGTCCAGATGTTGGACAATGATAAAAGTAAAGGCCAATTTTGGGAATGTTACCTACCTTTCATGTAACCTATTGTACTTGAGGGGCAAATATGTATGTATGAAAAAGGTGCACAAGCCAACATGACAATCTGATGATGATACAAAAGTCCTAATCACAACCACGTATGTGTGAATTATACTCCTCCAAGTAGTTTCTTTCTTGGTGATGTGTCTCCCAGTGATGTGACTTTCCAAACTCTTGTGCACCTTTTATCTACCTATCTAATACACCTTGAGTAGGTCACCCATATGACCTATAGGGTCACACGGGAAACCCTGCAACTTAAGTGTGGGTCACTCAGATGACCTGCCCTACTAATATGGGGACCCACTTCCCATAAGGGGAACCCTGTTGCCTTTTGTCATGTGAGATTTCTTCTAGTTTAACCTAGTTTACCTTCATTTTTGGCTTGTGATTAGGAGTCCCTCCATGCACAACTAATTCTTCACTTCCCCTAACTAATTCTAAACTCTCACTCACTCTTTTGTTCACTCCTAGTCAAACCTTATCATCTCCCAATCAATCTTTTGTAATCCATCCTATTTTCTCTTCCAATCAGAACTAGATCACTCCCTAATCAATCCCAATTATCTACTCAATCACCACCACCATTGGTGTTGATTCTAGACCTATAAATACCCTCCTCTTTTATTCATTTGAGGAGGCTAATTCATTCTTGCATTGCTCAAGCTTATGCAAAGAAGTCCCCATTAGCATTTTATGCCCTATGTAGGACAATACAATCCTTTTCATTTTTACAATAGCTTCCATGATCAAAGCCTTTTTCTTTTTCATTTTTGTAAATAGCTTCTATGCTCATTCCATTTCCTTCATGTCCCTATTTTTATCTCTATCATCAAGAGGAGGACCCCACTAATATAGAGGAAGAGATGATTTCTACAGGACTTTTGAGGACATAAGCCTAGCACTGGTGCCCTATTGTATAGGGTCTTTATGCTTTCGTAGTAATTAGATCACAAATATTTCTCTTGAGGAAGTAAATTGTTGTTTATCTTTCTCTTGATAGGTAGAATTTATTTCTTTCTTAGAGTAGATTTGTTTCTATTGTGTTAGAATAGTTGCAATTTTAATTGTTTACAATTAAATCAAATCACAAAATACAAAATAACATAGATCAAATTACATTAGGAAAAGTCATATAGTTGCATCCATCTTTCCCTTTTATATTAATTAGTTTATCAAAAATTTGGGAAAAGAACAAAAATTTGCTTCCATACATATAGATTAGTTGCATTTAGAAATTCATCAAAACAATCAAAACACCAAAAAAAGGAGAACAACAAAGAAGATCGCTTGATTTCATTACGAGGAACAAATTAAAATGAACAAAACCTCTCCCCCTTGGCCTAGCATTCAATGTGCCCGAGTATAAGGGAAGATTAGGTCAAATATGTCTTAGAAAAGATCAGGTAGACAATCCCCCTACCAATTCCCACTAAGGAAGTAGCTCGAGAACAAGAACTAATCTTGAGGCTCAGGCTCCTACAATGAGAAAATGAACAAAGGAGGCAAGTAGAGGAACTTCATAACCAAGAGCAAAGAGTACTCCAATAATTCATTCAACAAGAACAAAGGAGGTTAGATAGGTTTCACCTCCATATAATCAATGAACAAAATAGGCTAAGAGAAAGTAACCCTCTGGATCATACAAGAATCACAACCACCACACCTATTCAACATCAACAACATCAAAACTTTTGCAACAATAATCAACAACCACACACATCATCACACAACACAATCAACCCAACTATGATCTACAACATTTTGGTTCCCTACAAACAGAACAACCCCTAGTTCTACCTTCACTTGATTGGATCCTACCATGAGAGTGGGAGTGATTGGGCAAGCACCGACTACAAGGACACGATTCATGTGCCACATCAGAGTCTAACTCACACACATTGAGTTTGGGCAGATTTTGAGCAACACAAGTTCTAGGTATGAGTTATGGAAGCAAAAGATGGAGGGTCTATTGGAAGAAAGGGATCAATGGAGATTAGTGGCAAAGGAATGAAAACCTGATGGTATATCTAATTAATATTGAAAAGGTTTAACAAGAAGGCACAAGGAACCATTTGGTTGTGTCTTGCATATTTTGTCCTCTTGAATGTCTTAGAGGAGACCACCATATTTGCACTGTCAACGAGTATAGGTGATATTTATCAAACTAAAAGTTTAGATAATAAGTTATATCTTAAAATATGTTTGTATTCTTCAAAATTAATAAAAGGTGATTCTATTATAGAACATCTGAATACCATTAATTTTGTTTTGAGTTAGCTAGGTTTAGTAGATGTTAAAATTGATGAGAAAAAGAAATGTATCTTGTTGCTTTGCTCTTTACTCAAATCTTGGAAGAACTTAATTATTGCTACCAATGGCAATATTTTACAGTTGAAGATGGACTCCCTTATTGCTATGTTGCTTAGTGAAGAGATGAGGATAAAGTCCAAGGATGAAGGTTCTAAGGATGTCTTGTATGTTCAAGGAAGGCCCAAGGATAAAGGTGGGTCTAAAGGGGGATTGAATAAATCTAAATCCAAGTCAAAATCTTGATCCAAAAAACCTAGGAAGATCAAAGTGTTGGAACTAAGGAAAGATAGGACACGATAAAAAGGAATGCAAAAACAAGAAGAAGAGCTTCAATGATTCCTCCATAGAGAAATCCTCTGATGATGGTGATAATGATGCAATATTTATTTCTACTAATGTTACTAGTGATGACTCTTGGCTAATTGATTTAGGTTACTCCTACCATCTGACTCCTCACAAGGAGTGGTTTTCATTATATCAAGCTTATGATGTAGGTGAGGTTTTCCTTGGTGAAAATAGTATACATCAGATTGTTGGTAAGGGAAAAGTATAGTTGTGTTATAGTGATGGGAGGGTGAAAACTCTTTATAGTGTTTGGCATATTCCAAGACTTGCAATAAATCTTCTTTCTATATCCAAGTTGAATTATTCTATAGTGCATGTGACATTTGATAAGTTTGGTTGTAGGTTCATGAGAGGGAATCTAGTGTTATAGAGAGGCTCACAATGTAAGACTCTATTTAGGAATTATGCCTCCACATTTTATAGTTTTTCTAATGTAACTACCACTTTTGAAAATGCGTGTATGGTGTGGCTCCAAGTTTTAGGCCACATTAGTGAAAAAGGTCTTTAGGCCTTGATTAATAAAATTATGGTTGATAGTTTTTCTATTTACTCTCATGAGCATTTTGATTTTTGTGAATATTGTGTTTTTTGGCAAGAAAAATAGAGTTTCCTTTCCTATTGGGAGTAATAGAGAAAATCCATTAGTAAACATTATTCACTTGGATGTGTTTGGTCCAACGAATGTTGGTTCAATGGGTAAATTTCATTATTATGTTACATTATTTCATGATTACTCTAGATACATCTGGGTTTATTTTCTACATTCTAAATCTAATGTTTTCTCCAAATTTATTTTAAGGCACTTGTAGAGAAATAGTTAGAAAAGAAAATAAAGGTGTTGAGATCTAACAATGGTGGTAAATATTATTCAAGAGAATTTGATGATTTTTGTAGGCATACAAGTATTCTTTGGTATAATACTACCCTTTTAGTAAAATGGGGTTGCAAAGAGGATGAATTGAACTTTAATGGGAAGAGCTAGAAGTATGATGATTGCTACACAATTAGATCACTACTTTTGGGCGGAGGTTGTGATTACCACTTGTTACTCGATAAATTGATCTCCTTGTTTTGCTCTCATATAAAAGACTCCTTATAAAGTTTGGATAGGTAATAAACCTTTCATTTCATATTAGGGGTATTTGGATGTGATGCTTTTGTTCAAGTGCTTAAGGAAAAATGATCTAAGTTAGATCCAAAAGCATAGAAATGCATCTTCGTTGGTTAAATTTAGAATGTTAAAGGTTATAAGCTTTAGAATCCTATAATATTAAAAATTATTTATTCTAAGGATGTGATATTCTAGAGATTAGAGTATTTCCAAATCATGTGCATCCAAAGGAAAAAGAAGAGAATAAAATAATGTATTTTGAGACTAAGGTCAAGAAGAAATAAGATGCACATGTTAAAGAATAGAATGATGGATGAGAGGATGGAGAGGAAGAGATGATTCAAGTGAGAGTTTTAATTAGGTTGATCATGAAATGGAATAGGTAGAATTTTTTACTCCACCCTTAAGATGATCCATGAGATAATTGAACACAGTTGACAAGTATAGCCCGCTAAATAATTTTTATTGTGTATTTGCTTTGTCATGTACTAATGATAATTGAGATATTTTAAGGAAGCTCTCTCTTCAAATGAGATTGATTCTTGGATGGAATCCATGATGATGACCTTGGATAGATGTGACACCTAGGATCTTGTAAGTTTTCCCAAGGAATAGAAGCCCATTGGTTGTGAGTGGGTGTTTAAAAAAATTTAGAGTAGATGGTAAGTTAGAGAGGTACAAGGCTAGACTAGTGGCTAAGGGCTACTCCCAGAGAGAGGAAGTTGATTTTGTTGAATTTTTCTCTTCTATTACTATATCATCTTCAATTAGATTCCTAATTTTAATTACTTCTACTTGTGATTTTTAAATAGAGCAAATAGATGTAAAAACTGATTTTTTTGCATGGGGATCATGAAAAGAAAATTTGCATCTGAAAACCCAACAGATTTGAGGTAAAAGGAAAATAAAATGTGTTTTACACATTAAAATGGTCATTGCATGGTTTGAAACAATCACCTTAGATGTGGTATCAAAAGTTTGATGTCTTTTCATTGAATTTAGGTTTTGTTAGAAGTGAAGAAGATCACTATGTTTATATTAAATGTGTTTATGATTAGATCATAATTATTATCTTGTATGTTGATGACATGTTTATTGGTAATAACAAGATGGTGATTAAGGAGCTTAAAATTCAACTTTCTGGTGCATCTGACATGAAGGATTTAGGCGTAGTAAAATTCATTTTAGGAAATGAAATCAACAACAATCAAATTCATAGAAAGATTTGGTTTAGTCAAAGTAAGTATGTTGACACTATTTTGTGGTGATTTTCTATGCATGATTGTAAACCAGTGAGTATTATGTTACTTGTAGGCACTAGGTTAAACCAATGAATGTTCCTTTACTTGTAGGCACTAGGATTTCATTAGATATGTGTCCTAATTTAAATGAATATTTTGAGGATATGTATAATGTGTATTATTCCAATGATGTTTGTAATGTGATGTATGTAATGGTTTGTACTAGACTAGATATTGTCCAAGCAATGGGAGTTCTTAGCAGGTTTATGTCTAACCTTGGTAGAGAGCATTGGACTTGTCTTAAGAGGGTAATAGATATTTACAGGTAACTTATGACTATTTCCTGTGTTATCATGGTTCTAATGATGTGGGAAATATATTAGACATGTAAGGCTTTGTTGATGTAGATTCACTAGGTGATTTGGATAGTTGAGGGCCCACTAATGGCTATGTGTTTCCTTTGTTTTGCAATGTTGTTAGTTGGATGAGTAAGAGGTAAACCATAGTTTCTACACATTCCTATAAAGAGGCAATTTGGTTATAAAGATTGTCTTATGGAGTTGACTTTGATTGCAAGATGGTTCAAATCAGATTTGATAGTCAGGGTGCTATCTATTAGGCCAGAGATCTCATGTACCATGGTCATATTAAGCATATGGATATTCATAATCACTTTATTTGTGAGATGGTGGAGAGTGGTAAGATCATGGTTCAAAAGGTTGACACTCAAAATAATGTTGTAGATTCACTTACAAAACAATGAGCACATATAAGTTCTCAAGTGGTATAGAGAGGCCATGGGCCTTGCATTCTATACTTGATTTATTTTATATTTCCTGTTAATGTCATTGTAATGTACAATGTCAAGAAATTTTATGATTAAGGTGATATTAACCTTACAAATCCTATGTACTAATATCATATCTCCAACATCTTGGGAATGGGTACTTGGATGCCCATGTGGGTGGTTGAGAGATATTATTTTATTAATTCTCCTTGTAACTTGGAATATTAGTTATAATGGTAATAAGAGGGGAGGTTACTTATAACAGTGGCATTTACAAAGTGATTTGACTTCATTTACACCACTTTCTCTATCATAGGTGCTAGGAGAGAGTGTTGCACATATGTTACCTAAGGTTGTCACTGATATGGTTGTCATTGATGTCAACACTCTGGTTGGGTTGTCATTGATGTCAACACTCTGTCTTGGATGCTTATGTTGATGATATACTATGATGGTATGCTAACAGTGATGTTGCTGAAGTTCATGGTTGGATGTCATGCATTGTCAAGTTGTATTGAGTATGTTTGTTGTTAGCAGAGATGATATCATGATGATATATTAAGATGGGAATTAGAAGAATTAAGATGAACGATGATATATCTAGATGGGAATTAGAAGTAATGCTGATATTGAGAAGATGTTGTTGATGACATGTAGCATGTTGTATGCTCTTTTCAGTTGTTACTAAGAAAGTATGTGTTGATATAAGAAGGTTCTGGTCTACGGATGTTGGTAAAGGTTGTTGTTGAAAAAAGCTGCCTGGAAGACTGCTCGGTAAAATGCTCTGCATTCCTCCGCATTTGAAGATATGGTCATGTGGTTTAGAATTTAAGTTTAGTGTGTTGTAAAGGTGCTAAATCCAAAGTTTCAAATCATTTGCTACTCCACAGTGAAAGTTATAAGTGACAGAGTTTCGGTCTATGCTCTGGAAGAATAAGGTATGATGAAGGTTTTTTGGAATACTTTGGATTCCTTTGGAAGTGAAGATTTGTCCATGCCATTTTGTGGACATGTTTAGGGATGTTTAATACATGTTACTTTGCAGTATCAAGTGATTTGGTGGTCCGCAAGTTTAGTTTTCAAATGACAGTGTGCTACAGATAGTTCTGGATGCCTGATTGTCCTCAAGACATATGTTTGAGTACTTGTGCCAGTTGGAGATTGCACAGATCAGTTATATGAGTTTATATGGAAATTCTACATGTCTCTATGTTTCTCAAGTTTGAAGCACATGCAGATCTTTCATGTTTCCAGTACTGCATAAAGCTTTCAAGTCAGTTTGTGAAGAGTTATTGTTATTGAGGCCAACTTGGGAATGTTGATGATGTGCGCCATAAAGTTTTTTTGTGCGGAGTTCAAGGAGTGTTTGGAGATGTTGTGTGATTCATGTTGACTCATCTGGGAGAAGAACAAGTAATGTTTAATTATCCATGAGTACTGCCAAGATTGTAATGACCGATGTGCTACAAGCTTCATGTTTTCTTGCTTAAGGGTGACCTAATTCAATTGTGTTAAGCATGCAGACGTTATTCCTTGAAGGATGATGTTGTGAAGGATGTTTAGGACTAGGTTAAACATGTGATGGGATTCGCAAGGCGTGCTTTTCTTCATGGTGTTGAGTGTAATTCATGATAGGGCTTTCCCTCTACACATTTCATGCTGTCTCTGGCTGACTTAAAATGTAATCAATATAATATCATGTATATATTGTAAACCTAGTTGATCTAGGTGAAGTATGATTGTGAATGTGAATGTGAGGAGCAAAATGTGGATGTGTAATGCATTATGATGTGCAATTGAAAGAGAAAGAGCAGAAGTGATAGATTCTATCTGGATTCATCTTGAAGACATTTTTATGACAGAAAGGAAGTGAAGAGTGTGCCTAACTAAATCAATCATCAAAAGAGGAGAATTTCAATCATCAAAGGAGTGAGCTTCATTGTTAGTTTTAGACAGTAGGAGGATTGTCATGCTATAATCATTTCTGAGTTTGTAGTCAGTTCAGGGAGTAGTTGCCTCCTTGGGTTGTAGCCCTAAAACAAAGTTTGCAAGGAGTTGTAGCTTCTTTGGGAGTGACCCTAGAACCTTTCTTCAAGGAGTACTTGCTTCTTTGGGTTGTAGCCCTAAAACAAAGTTGTAATTTTGAGCTTCATATATTGTGAGTTAATCCTCACCATAGTTTTTCCCCTTTTGGGGTTTTCCACTTACATCTAGTGTTATGTGGTGTTATGCATTGTATTGATCTCTTATGTTTTTGTTAATGTTGTAAAGTTTAAGTTTTAATCTGCTCTAGAGGGTTTGAGATTTGTTTTAATACCAATTCACCCACCTCTCAGTATTAGGAGTGTTCTACAATTGGTATCAAAGTCAAGTTCCTCTGAAGGAGCTTAACCTCTTGAGGAAGGTTTGGGATGGCTCATAATGGATCTCACAAGGCACCTATGTTTGATGGAACAAATTACACCTTTTGGAAGCTAAGGATGCAAAGATATCTATCTTCTCTAGGGTTTGGTGTTTGGCAATCTGTCAAGAATGGTTACACTTCTCCTGCTAATGATCCTACAGATCCAGATAAGATTAAGTTGTATAACAATAATGCCAAAGCAAAGAGTGCTATCATGAGTGGGCTAACTAATTTAGAACTTTTAAAGGTAATGAGTTTCACTTCTACTCAAGATGTTTGGAATAAACTTAGCAACATTTATGAAGGAGATAATAAAATGAAGCAAGCCAAGATGCAAATCTTCAAGAGCAAATTTAAGACACCGATAATGGTAGAAGACGAAGACATTGCTAGTTATATGCTCTGAGTGGATGAAATAGTTAATGGCATTAGAGGTCTTGGTGGAACTGTGAAAGGAGATGAGATTGTGAAGAAGGTGTTGAGATCTCTCACTAAACCTTATAGTCATAAGGTATCTGCTATTGAGGAAACTAAGGATTTGGATCAATATACAGTAGATCAAATGTTTGGTACTCTCATAGCCTTTGAGATGAGAGAATTTGACAAAGGTGTCCCAAAGAAGGAAGCAACATTCAAAGTCAGCAAGAAAGCACAAAGATGAAACAACTGATCAAGATGATGACCTTGATGAGGTAGAAGCAAACTTTGTGACAAGATTGAAGAAGGGAACTAGCAAATACAAAGGTAAGTTACCTTTCAAATGCTTCAATTGTGGGAAAGTTGGTCATTTTGCTTCTAAATGTCCTTTTGAAGAATCAAGGGGTAGTAACAAGAGAGAGAAGTCCAAAAAGGGTCTTTTTTCCATGGAGAACAGCTACTCTTCAGAAGATGAGGATCATGAGGATTCAAATGATGAAACACTTCTCATGGCCTTGAATGTTGATAACAAAAAGGGTGATATTGGGAAATATGAAAAGTTTGATACCTTGCAGGATGATCAAGATAATGAAAAATCAATGGTTGTATGGACTACCTTTCATGCAAAAGAAGAAGCCAATGCTTGGGTAATTGACAACGGTTTCTCTAACCACATGACTGGTGGCAGGGAGAAGTTTATCAGCCTTAAGAAATGGAATGCTGGAGCTATTAAGTTTGGTGGTGATGAGTCACCAAATTTATGGAAAGGGTGCTATAACTATTGATGGGAAGAACAAGATTAAGGATGTCCTCTATGTCAAAGGGCTAAAGCATAATCTCCTTAGTGTTAGTCAGATGTGCAGTAAAGGATGCAAGCTTACATTTCATGCCAATGAGTGTGAGATTAGGAAGGTAGGGTCTAGAAAATTAGTTGCAGAAGGTATTAAGACATATGGAGATATCTATCATCTAAAGGAGGTAAATGGAAGAACCTATTTATTGGCTCAATCTAGTGAGTGTTGGTTGTGGCACAAGCAAATGGGACACATCAACTTTGATAATACGGTAAAGATTAGCTCTATTCATGCGGTGAGAGATATGCTTAAGATAACCAAGCCTACAAACACATTATGCAAGGAATGTCAAATGGGAAAGCAAACAAAGACAAGTTTCAAGAGCAAGGAGTATTCTTCTACAATGTCATTAGAGTTGATTCACACTAACCTATGTGGTCCAACAAGAACAAAGAGTCAACAAGGTGAAAGGTATTTCATGTTTCTTATTGATGACTACTCTAGAATGAATTGGGTTACTTTCTTAAGAGAAAAATCAAAAGCCTTTGATAAGTTTAAAATTTTCAAAGCAATTGTTGAGAATGAAATGGATGCTAAGAACATATGCTTAAGATTTGATAGATGAGGTGAGTTTACTTCAAATGAATTTGAAATGTTTTGTGAAGACCATGGTATTAGGAGACATATATTTGCTCCTAGGACCCCTTAGCGGAATGGGGTAGTGGAAAGGAAGAATAGGACTGTGCAAGAGATGCCTAGGGCAATGTTGGAAGATGAAGATATTCTTGATATGTATTGGAAGGAAGCAGTTCACACAACTAGACCTACCTGCTTAACAAAATACAATTGAGGGTCAATGGCACTAAGACCCATTATGAACTATGGTATGGCAGACCTCCAACTGTCAGATACTTCAGGATCTTTGGCAGCAAATGCTACATCAGGAGAGATGAAGAAGACCTTGGAAAGTTTGATCCAAGGTGTGATGAAGGGATCTTTCCTGGTTACTCAACTAGAAGCAAGGCCTATAGATGCTACAACAAGAGATTGGGAAAGATGATTGAAAGCACAAATGTTAAGGTAGATGAAGATTTATATCAGATCTCACAAGGACTAGAGGATTGCGCATCTAATATACCTCACTGCATTGAAGAAGAAGAAGAGGAGAAAGAAGAGAAGGAACAAGAATCAGAGCAAATCCCTAAGACTCCAATAAAGTATGTGTTACCTTTTTTGTTCCTCTTAGTTAAATAGGTAAGGTTGGAACTAATTTTTAGTGGTTTTTCATCAATTGAGTGTATTTTCACCTTGAGTAATACCCGCGTAGGTTTTAGGCACCTAGTCATGTTTCAGTCTTGGAGCCACACTCATTGTGATATGAGGTTTTTGTTTGTATCCTAGAGAGACATGTTGATGTCAAGAGTCATTTGAAAGCCTTAGTTTGTTAAAAATTTAATTATTCCAAGTCCAAGATAAAATATTTTACATGTATTTATTGCATGAATCTATGACAAGGTTTCAAAGGTCTCTTTCAAGGTCCAAAATACATCTTACTTTCCCCAAATATGTCGTACTTTTCAAGGAGGGAGTTCTATTTCAAATGAAAGTCAAACTTTAAGAGGACTCTCACGTAGGTTTAGGGTTTTCAAGCCTTAACAAAGTCTAGGGTTTTTCTTTGCAACTAATCTATAGGTTTTGGAGGGTGCAAATGCCTCTACACAATGAAGATCTCAGGATGAGGTCAAGTGGGAGCTCTGGAAGCTCTTTCTCCCATCAATGCAAGACATTGACTTGAGAAATAAGAAGGTATTTGAAGAATCTGCCAATAATATTAAGGAAATGTTGGAGGTAACATGTGTTTTGAAGAGTTTGAAGATAGTATGGGCCTGGGGCAGTGCATGTAGATGATCAAGGGAGAATAAGGCTGCTTAAACAAGCCATGAAGTTGTTAAGAGAAGATCAGAGCCAGTTATAGGTCCTGCACACAGTAGAGGAAGCAGTTTGAAAGATTGATCATGAGAAGTAAGAAACCCTCATGAGGTATAAAGAGGATACAGTCATAAGATGGACAAGGGTGTTGAAGACGTTTGTGGGACTAGATGTCTACAAAAAACTCAACTCTACAAGATGACCTTCAAGAGCAGGAGCTTGTTCTGAGAAAAAACACATTCATGATAGTCAAAAGCTCAAGTTTCTGTCCATTATACACCAAGAGATCACACAGAAAATTCATGAGGACAACTGACAACAAACAATAAGTAGAAAGTAGTAGTCATGAAGAATGGTTTTGACAGTCATGAAGACTATTTTTGATAGTTATCAAATTCTAGTATGTTGTTACAAAAGATAGTAGTCTTTGACTTTTTAAAGATAGAAAAAGTGCCCTGGAGTCTAATCATGTTTCTCTCCTCTGTGGGAGGTCTTCTTCTAGTGTGTAAGCAAGAACACATCAATTGGTAAGATTTACAAAACATGTTAAAGCCTATACTTTCATTTTAAAGGCTGACATATAGTTTAGAGTTTGTGAAATGTTGTTAAATATTGCATAATCATTTTAAACCCTGTGAAGAAGGTGTATGAGTTAGAGATAGCCTTGACTCATGCGGAAGGAAACCCTAGGTGGTCTTGAGATTTTAGAAGATTTAGAAGATGTAAAAGATCCCTTTGCATGCCTTAGAGTCCTATCAAGCCATGGTGAGGTTGCTCATACAAACAAAGAAAGGGTGTTTGTCATTGTCAAAAGAGAGTGTTGCAAGGTTATTGAATGGTCTTAAGGAAGAAGAGGGCATGGTGATTTTGAAGACATCATAAGAAAGTGGTGAATAGGAGTCAGCTCTAAAAGAGGGCAGCAAAATGCACATACAGAGATTTTTGCGGGATAAGAGATAGTCTACAAGAGATCTAATGCATAGGTTTGTAAGAAGGTCTTATAAGAGGTCAATAGAGTGTTGAGACAATGATAAGAGGCTCATCTCTACAAGACAATATGTTAAAATACAGTAATATATATTGTGTTTTTGTCATATTGATTGTGTTGGACAATCAAAATGATTGTTTTTGACAGTCAAGGAATACATATGATGAACAATAGTACATACTATGTTTTGAATGTTTTGGTTACATATTAATGATCTATGAAGATATTTTCAACAGTGTTTTACTAATAAGCAAGATATGCCATGAAGATCTTGCCAGAGGTAAGAAGAGATAGTGGCAAGTCATATTTGGATAGTCTTAATGGACCAAAGGAACAACAGACAGTAAACATGCAAGTAGAAGTCATGAGGTTTTATTAGAAGGGCATAATCTCATGCAAATCAGATCAAGGGAATCTATGTCGCTTGTCCATAGGTTATGTGTAACATGGTATATATGGAGGGTAGAATAGTCACAATAGTAGATCAGTCAAGAGAACAAGAACAAAGAGTCAACAAGGTGAAAGGTATTTCATGTTTCTTATTGATGATTACTCTAGAATGACTTGGGTTACTTTCTTAAGAGAAAAATCAGAAGCCTTTGATAAGTTTAAAATTTTCAAAGCAATTTTTGAGAATGAAATGGATGCTAAGAACAAATGCTTAAGATTTGATAGAGGAGGTGAGTTTACTTAAAACAAATTGAAATGTTTTGTGAAGACCATGGTATTAGGAGACATCTATCTGCTCCTAGGACCCCTCAGCAGAATGGGGTAGTGGAAAGGAAGAATAGGACTGTGCAAGAGATGCCTAGGGCAATGTTGAAAGATGAAGATCTTGATATGTATTGGAAGGAACCAGTTCACACAACTAGACCTACCTTCTTAACAAAATACAATTGAGGAAGAATGGCACTAAGACCCATTATGAACTATGGTATGGTAGACCTCCGATTGTCAGATACTTCAGGATCTTTGGTAGCAAATGCTACATCAGGAGAGATGAAGAAGACCATGGAAAGTTTGATCCAAGGTGTGATGAAGGGATCTTTCCTGGTTACTCAACTAGAAGCAAGGCCTATAGATGCTACAAGCGATTGGGAAAGATGATTGAAAGCACAAATGTTAAGGTAGATGAAGATTTATATTAGATCTTACAAGGACTAGAGGATTGCGCATCTAATATACCTCACTACATTGAAGAAGAAGAGGAGAAAGAAGAGAAGGAACAAGAATCAGAGCAGATCCCTAAGACTCCAGTAAAGTATGTGTTACCTTTTTCGTGCCTCTCAGTTAAATAGGTAAGGTTGAAGTTGATTTTTAGTGGTTTTTCATCAATTTTGAGTTTATTTTCACCTTGTGTAATACCCTCGTAGGTTTTAGGCACCTAGTCATGTTTCAATCTCAGTCTATCAGGTTATGAAGAAAGTCTTGGAGCCACACTCATTGTGATCTGAGGTTTTATTTGTGTCCTAGAGAGACATGTTGATGTCAAGAGGCATTTGAAAACCTTGGTTTGTTAAAAAATTAATTATTCCAAGTCCAAGATAAAATATTTTTCATGTATTTATTGCATGAATCTATGACAAGGTTTCAAAGGTCTCTTTCAAGGTCCAAAATAAATCTTAGTTTCCCCAAATATGTCATACTTTTCAAGGAGGGAGTTCTATTTTGAATGAAAGTCAAAATTTAAGAGGACTCTCATGTAGGTTTAGGGTTTTCAAGCCTTAACAAAGTCTAGGATTTTTCTCTGCAACTAATCTGCAGGTTTTGGAGGGTGAAAATGCATCTACACAGTGAAGATCTAGGGATGAGGTCAAGTGGGAGCTCTGGAAGCTCTTTCTCCCATCAATGCAAGACATTGACTTGCAAAATAAGAAGGTATTTGAAGATTCTGCCAACAATATTAAGGAAATGTGAGAGGTAACAGGTGTTTTGAAGATTTTGAAGATAGTATGGGCCTAGGGTAGTGCATGTAGATGATCAAGGGAGCATAAGACTACCTAAACTAGCCTTGAAGTTGTTAAGAGAAGATCAGAGCCAATTATAGGTCCTGCACATAGTGGAGGAAGTGGTTTGAAAGATTGATCATAAGAAGTAACAAACCCTCATGAGGTATAAAGAGGATACAGTTATAAGATGGACAAGGGTGTTGACATTTGTGGGACTGGATGTCTACAAAAAACTCAACTCTACAAGATGATCTTCAAGAGCAGAAGCTTGTTATGAGACAAAACACATTCATTATAGTCAAAAGCTCAAGTTTATGTCCATTATACACCAAGAGATCACACAAAAAATTCATGAGGACAACTGATAGAAAACAATAAGTAGAAAGGAGTAGTCATGAAGAATGGTTTTGACAGTCATGAAGACTATTTTTTATAGTCATCAAATTCTAGTATGTTGTTACAAAAGACAGTAGTCTTTGACTTTTTAAAGAGAAAAAGTGCCCTGGAGTCTAATCATGTTTCCCTCCTCTGTGGGAGGTCTTCTTCTAGTGTGTAAGAAAGAACACATCAATTGGTAAGATTTACAAAACATGTTAAAGCCTATACTTTCATTTTAAAGGCTAACACATAGTTTAGAGTTTGTGAAATGTTGTTAAATCTTGCATTATCATTCTAAACCCTATGAAGAAGGTGTATGAGTTAGAGATAGCCTTGAATCATGAGGAAGGAAATCCTAGGTGGTCTTGAGATTTTAGAAGATTTAGTAGATGTAAAAGATCCCTCTGCATGCCTTAGAGTCCTATCAGGCCATGGTGAGGTTGCTCATACAAACAGAGGAAGGGTGTTTATCATTGTCAAAAGAGAGTGTTGCAAGGTTATTGAATGGTCTTAAGGAAGAAGAGGGCATGGTGATTTTGAAGACATTATAGGAAAGTGGTGAACAATAGTCATATCTGACAGAGGGCAGCAAGATGCACATACAAAGATTTTTGTAGGATAAGAGACAGTCTACAAGAGATCTAATGCATAGGTTTGTAAGAAGGTCTTATAAGAGGTCAATAGAGTGTTGAGACAACGATAAGAGGCTCATGTCTACAACACAATATGTTGAAATACAATAATATATATTGTATTTTTGTCATATTGATTGTGTTTTGGTCAAGAGGATTGTGTTGGACAGTCAAAATGACTTTGTTTTTTGACAGTCAAGGAATACATATGATGAACAGTAGTACATACTGTGTTTTGAGTGTTTTGGTCATATATTAATGATGTATGAAGATCATCATATAAGGTTTTCAACAGTGTTTTACTAATAAGGAAGATATGCCATGAATATCTTGCTAGAGGTAAGAAGAGATAGTGGGAAGTCATATCTGGATAGTCTTAACAGACCAAAGGAACAAGAGACAGCAAACATGCAAGTAGAAGTCATGAGGTTTTATCAGAAGGGCATAATCTCATTCAAATCATCAAGGGAATCTTTGTCACTTGTCCATAGGTTATGTGCAACATGGTATATATGGAGGGCAGAATAGTCACAATAGCAGATCAGTCAAGAGAAAACACTCATCACCAGTTACATGACAACAATTATCAAAAAAGGAGCACAATCACCTATAATGAAGAAGACAGAGGTTTGTTAAAGAGATAGAGTTCAGATTGATACAAGGAACAAAAGCAGTGATATTGGAATAGTGTATTGATGCCACCTTTATGGATGATAAGTTTGAAGACAATATACATGACTCCTGACAGTCTACTTGCGGTCTTAAATTCATGAGAATTCAAAGAGCATTCATGATCAGTTGGAGCAACATTAATAAGATGTTGGTATTCATGTCTTAGGACTATCAAATATGAAGAGTATGCATATATGAGAGCTTCTTGATAAATCTCTTGTAGGCATGTCAAGTGTTTGCATAGTCTGTGGTTTTCACTGAAAGTTGTACAAGTCAAAACATGATGCCCAATGTCAACAATGAGAGAGATCCATTCATGTCAATAGCCTTAAATGGGAGGAAGATATCTCATTGTCAATAATAAACATGCAGAGGTCTGTTAGAACCAAGGGGGAGATGATTTATGGCAGAAGGGGTATCAAACATGTATACAAGACAGTCTCAACTAGGGAACAATCACAGTTTAGGGAAAGTTTGATAGTGAAAGGAGAGGTTGACTATTTCACAAGGTAGACAAAGAAAACAAGAGATAGTGAGCACCAAGATAGCAGTCACAAAGCAGACTTAGAAGTCAAAGCCATGGGAAAAGAGTAGATATAATTAACAGTAGGGGACTATCACCATTGAAGGAGCAATCACATCTAAAGGTCGTGAGGTGACATAGTGTAGAGATCTAGTGTTCCTGTTGATGCATGAACAGAAGGACAAGTAACAAAGACAAGTAAGATGCTTGACATGCATGAACAAGGCAGTTGTTATGATACTTGTGAGGTATGACCTATGGAGTGAAGGGTAACTGAGCTAATCACTTTCAAAGTTTTCAAAATGTAGTCTAAAGGTATCTACAAATACTTTTGAGCTTGATTAAGACCTTACAGTTGTAATAGATGGAGTGACAAGTGTTTTAGGGTCATGAATGAGGAGTTGCAAATAGTTTGAGGACACCAAACACAACAATATTCTTTCTACACACCCCTAGAAATCTTGAAGACATCAAAAGCCTAAAAATCACATGCCTATCATCATGCAAGGTGGGTTTGAAGGAGTTATAGCTAGTATGAGCAGTTATGACAGCTCATAAGGAAGTTTGACTACTTTGCAAGCATCTAGGAGGTGGAAGCAACTGTTGGAGTTTTTCAAGGCACAGTAGAGCATTTCAAGGAGCTGAAGAAGTCAATCAACTATCTTTTGAAGACCAAATCAATCTGGGACTCTTCTTGGGTGTCCAAAGTAAGTCAGCTATTTTTAGGGCTTTTTAACTTGGTCAAATTCAGTCCCTATATTCTCTCCTATGCTTGGGATGAGATATAGGACCCTTAGGCTTAGTTTTTAGGAGTTCTTTTCATTTTCAAATCTCTAGAAGCTCAAGAACAACAATGTAATTTCAGGTTTTTGGAGAAAACATACAAAAAACCATACTTCTACAATAGTTTATGATACCTTTTCAATCAATAAAATAATTTATTTTACCTTCTCAATACTGTGTATTGTGTGATACTATGGGATTATTGATCTTTCCTTGTGATGATAGTGTTTGTCCTTGGTTTTAATCTAAATCTTCATTGCCTTTATGCAGAAGTACATGTATCTTGCAGGTCATAGTTAGTATCCTATTAGTTTCATGCAGGATTCAGCTGTGAAATCAATCATTTGAGCTTCCAAGAAGGTCATTTGTTGTTCCTCCTAAGTGTTTGTCATAAACTCTAAGGACTCTCTATGAAATACTTATGTAAAACATGTCAAATATGAGTTGTGTATGTTGTAGTGAAGTTTTTTGGTTGTATTATGTATGTTAAACAGTATTACAAGTCATAAATGTTTGGTGCATCACCTTGAATTAGGATTTAGGCTTCTCTTATGTCATTTCCTACCCTTTACCTTTGTGAACAACAATAGATTAGAGTAGTTTAGGTGAGAAAACTAGGGGAACCAGCCCTTCATCTGGAGGTTTAGCTTCAAGTTTTGCAAGGTCCCACACCTAAAATCTATTGCCATTGTATCACAGGGTCTTGTTGGATCACCTTCAACAAGAGGGTGCAATCTCGGTGATAATAGTTTTTGGCATGCCTAGTGGGACTAATTGGACTATCACAATCCATAAGTCTATTTCATTATTGATATTTGGTGTGTATATCAGTAGTATTAGCCTTTGGAGGCAATATTTCACACACTTGGCAACTCTACAAGTGAAGAACCAACTAGTTCAAGCAGTCCAGATGCTCAAGTATATCAAATATCAGTTTTTTGGTGATGTCCTAGTCTTTTCCTTTGTGGGAAGCTTCAAAATCACCTAATAATTTGTTGGGACGTGCTTATTTTTAGAAAAATTAGACCTAGTTTCTTGTTTTCAAAGAATATTCCATGATTTTCCAACTCATTTTAATGTTCTAGCATGACAAATTATCAAGGGGAATATGTTCCTTTACCTCCTTTTAACCAAAACATAGTTTGTGATTCCTTATATCAGCCATATCAAGTTGAAAATTTTGTCGGTTTCATCCCAAACAACCATGTAATAGCAAGATACCAGCATGCTCATCATGCTTAACTCCAACCCACCCATGCTCAACCTTCTTGGCACCCTAGCCATGCCTTCAATCAGTCCCAAGAAGACTATTTTTCTCATAACCAGTATATGTATTCTCCTAGCCAGCTTCAAGATGATGAAAACATGAGCATTAGAGATATGAAAGATAACCTTCTAAACTTCTAAATGCAGTTAGATGCTATTAAAAATGAGCAAGAGTATAGTTGGTAGTAGGAAGAGCTTGCATATCAAGCTTATTTGCACCAACAGGAGAGGGAGGTACAAATGAGGAATGAAGAAGAGTTTCTAGCTAAACAAATTGTGGCCAAAGAGGACCAAATGAAGCAACTGATGGCTCAAATTCCAAGGTATGAAACCCAATCAGTCCCTTGAATTCCTAGTTTAGTTCAACTCTTCCTATAATAATGAATCATCCTTTGGATGAAGAGATTGCCAAGTCTAAAATTCCTATTTTTGAATAAGAAAAACCTCTTGAATCCTCAAGTAAGCCTCCTTGTGTCAAAATTCCAAGTTTTAGGAGTGCTCTTTCAATCCAACAGCCAATTCATAACCAAGAGTAATCCATAATGCCACATAATTAGCTTAGCAATGAGCATGTTTATCCTACTTCATTTGTTAAACCCTTTTTCCCTCCCACCATCTCCCTTTTCAAAGGAGGACCCATTATTTGGAGAGAAAGTGAAGGCTACGTAGGTGATAAAGAGAATATTTCAAGTGAAAATGATGAAGAAATAACTATTTGCAGCCCTTTTTGTGCCACCAAATCAGAAAAATCAGATTTGTTGAAAGAAGATGATGAGCATGATCAGCTGGGACATCAATTTGAAAGGCAAGTAAGAGGCATTGAACATAATTTTTTGACTGATTTATTTGTTGAGCTTCCATTTTTTGTTGAAGATGAAGAAAATGTATCAATGCATATGGAACAAATCTAAATCAGCTAGGACAACAAGATAGCAAGCAAGAAGGAGGTAGTGAAGATGAAGAGTCTACTCTTTGGTTTAATGAGCTACCTTCTTTTGTTGACAACGATGAGAACATGCTAATGTTTACCTTAATTGTTGATTTGGAACAACAAGAAGACATTAGAGAACATGATGTGTTGCTGGCCCATGAAGATAAAAATGAGGATGAGGTCTCAATCCATAAAGAGGAACAAAAAGACAACCCTGTTTTGGAAGATAGTGAGTTTGTTTTGCATGATGATAAGGCTACCTACCAAGTTGGGCAAGAAACTAATTCAGAATCTACACTTCAAGAGGGTTGTCCTATAGTTGAGGTGAGTTCTCTTGTACAAAAAAGTAAGGAAGATGTTGAAGAAGATATTTTTTGGGATGAGCTAGATGACTTTTGTTCAAGCTTAGCTATCAAACTAGCATCTCAGAAAGAGGAAGTTCATGGATAGCAAGAGCACCAATTGGAGATGATCACTTTTCCAAAGCTTTCCAATCAGCAGAATGATGAGATAACAAAAGAATATGAGCATACAACCAGCATTGACTTTTCAAGCTTTGGCTTGACAAAAGGGTGTCCTATTACGCACCTAGCATAGTTTAAGATCAACAAGGACAAACCATTACCTATCATTCTTGTTTCAAAGCATGAAGATGAGTAGCAGGGGCAGTAAGATCAACTTGTTTATCCACCTCATGACAGCCATTCTTTCAGTCAACTTGAGTGGGTAAGTGTATTTGTTCTCATCTTTGGAAAGATGTTTTAGCAGCTTGTGGAATGCTCATTCTTTTTCCACCTTATTTTGGTTGTTCATAAGCATGAAGAACACTTCAAGTTACTTAGGAAAGGTAGCTATTTTGACAAACCAATCAATGGTTTTGTTTAAGTAGTCTTTCTTATTGTTTATTCTTAGGTAGGTAGGTCAGTTTGTTGTAGTTTGTTTTCCTCCAAGTGTTGATGCACAATTAGTAGTTGTTGTCTTTAGGTAGTTTGTTTTGTTTCTCTGGTTTTCTTGTCTTGTTGTTTGGAACATACTAATAGTTGTATGTTAGGTCTAACATCAATGTGTTTTAGGTATTTTAATGACTCTGTTGCCCAATGGATAACATAAGGCAGTTGGTCTCTCAGTTTTAGCAGGCAAAACTCCAATAGAAGTTGCCAAAGATGTTACCTTTTTCATGCCTCTCGGTTAAATAGGTAAGGTTGGAGTTGATTTTTAGTGGTTGTTCGTCAATTTTGAATGTATTTTCACCTTGTGTAATACCATCATAGGTTTTAGGCACCTAGTCATGTTTCGGTCTTGGTCTATCAGGTTTTGAAGAAAGTCTTGGAGCCACACTCATTGTGATTTGAGGTTTTATTGGTGTCCTAGAGAGACATGTTGATGTCAAGAGTCACTTGAAAGCCTTAGTTTGTCAAAAAATTACTTATTCCAAGTCCAAGAGAAAATATTTTTCATGTATTTATTGCATGAATCTATGACACGGTTTCAAAAGTCTCTTTCTAGGTCCAAAATAAATCTTAATTTCCCTAAATATGTCGTACTTTTCAAGGAGGGAGTTCTATTTCAAATGAAAGTCAAAATTTGAGAGGACTCTCACGTAGGTTTAGGGGTTTCAAGCCTTAACAAACTCTAGGGATTTTTGTGCAACTAATCTACAGGTTTTGGAGGGTGCAAATGCCTCTACATAGTGAAGATCTCGGGATGAGGTCAAGTGGGAGCTCTAGAAGCTCTTTCTCCCATCAATGCAAGACATTGACTTGCGAAATAAGAAGGTATTTGAAGAATCTACCAACAATATTAAGGAAATGTGAGAGGTAACATGCGTTTTGAAGAGTTTGAAGAGTATGGGCCTGGGGCAGTGCATGTAGATGATCAAGGGAGCATAAGACTTCCTAAACATGCCATGAAGTTGTTAAAGAGAAGATCAGAGCCAGTTATAGGTCCTACACATAGTGGAGGAAGTAGTTTGAAAGATTGATCATGAGAAGTAACAAACACTCACGAGGTATATAGAGGATACAATCATAAGATGGACAAGGGTGTTGAAGATGGGTATCTACAAAAAACTCAACCCTACAAGATGATCTTCAAGAGTAGGAGCTTGTTCTGAGACAAAACACAGTCATGACAGTCAGAAGCTCAAGTTTCTATCCATTATACACCAAGAGATCACATAGAAAAGTCATGAGGACAACTGACAACAAACAATAAGTAGAAAGGAACAGTGATGAAGAATGGTTTTGACAGTCATGAAGACTGTTTTTGACAGTCATGAAGACTATTTTTGACAATCATGAAATTATAGTATGTTGTTACAAAAGACAACAGTCTTTGACTTTTTAAAGACATAAAAAGTTCCCTAGAGTCTGATCTTGTTTCTCTCTTCTGTGGGAGGTCTTCTTCTAGTGTGTAAGCAAGAACACATCAATTAGTAAGATTTACAAAACATATTAAAGCTTGCACTTTCATTTTAAATGCTGACATATAGTTTAGAGTTTGTGAAATGTTGTTAAATCTTGCATTATCATTCTAAACCTTGTGAAGAAGGTGTATGAGTGAGAGATAGCCTTGACTCATGAGGAAGGAAACCCTAGGTGGTCTTGAGATTTTAGAAGATTAAGAAGATGTTAAAGATCCATGTGCATGCCTTAGAGTCCTATTAGGCCATGGTGAGGTTGCTCATACAAATAGAGGAAAGGTGTTTGTCATTGTCAAAAAAGAGTGTTGCAAGGTTATTGAACGGTCTTAGGGAAGAAGAGTGCATGGTGATTTTGAAGACATCATAGGACAGTGGTGAACAATAGTCATCTCTGATAGAGGGAAGCAAGATGCATATATAGATATTTCTGCAAGATAAGAGATAGTCTACAAGAGATCTAATGCATAGGTCTATAAGGTCTTATAAGAGGTCAATAGAGTATTGAGACAACGATAAGAGACTCATCTGTACAAGACAATATGTTGAGATATAGTAATATATATTGTGTTTTTGTCATATTGTGTTTTGGTTAAGAGGACTATGTTGGACAGTCAAAATGACTGTGTTTTTGAGAGTCAAGGAATACATATGAAGAACAATAGCACATATTGTGTTTTGAGTGTTTTGATTACATATTAATGATGTATAAAGATCATCATATAAGGTTTTCAATAGTGTTTTACTAACAAGGAAGATATGACATGAACATCTTGCCAGAGGTAAGAAGAGACAATGGGAAGTCATATTTGGATAGTCTTAACAGACCAAAGGAACAACAGACAGCAAACATGCAAGTAGAAGTCATGAGGTTTTATCAGAAGGGCATAATCTCATGCAAATAATCAAGGGAATCTATGTCACTTGTCCATAGGTTATGTGCAACATGGTATATATGGAGGGTAGAACAGTCACAACAAAAGATCAGTCAAGAGCAAACACTGATCACCAATCACATGATAGTAGTCATCAAAAAAAGGAGCACAATCACCTATGATGAAGAAGACAGAGGTCTATTAAAGAGATAGAGTTCAGATTGATACAAGGAACAAAAGAAGTGATATTGGAATAGTGTATTGATGCCACCATTATGGATTATAAGTTTGAAGACAATATACATGACTCCTGACAGTCTACCTGTAGTCTTGAATTCATGAGAATTCAAAGAGCATTCATGATCAGTTGGAGCAGCATTAATAAGATGTTGGTATTCATGTCTTAGGACTGTCAACTGTGAAGAGTATGCATATATGAAAGTTTATTGAAAAATCTCTTGTAGGCATGTCAAGTGTTTGCATAGTCTGTGGTTTTCACTGGAAGTTGTACAAGTCAAAACATGATGCCCAATGTCAACAATGAGAGAGATACATTCATGTTAATAGCCTTAAATGGGAGGAAGATATCTCATTGTCAGTAATAAACATGTAGAGGTCTGTTAGAACCAGGGGGAAGATGATTTATGGCAGAAAGGGTATCAAACATGCATACAAGACAGTCTCAACTAGGGAACGATCACAATTTAGGGATAGTTTGACGGTGAAAGGAGAGGTTGACTGTTTCACAAGTTAGATAAAGAAAACAAGAGATAATGAGCACCAAGATAATAGTCACAGAGTAGTCTTAGAGCTCAAAGCTATGGGAAAAGAGTATAGCTAATTAACAGTATGGGACTGTCACCATTGAAGGATCAATCACATCTAAAGGCTATGAGGTGAAAAAATGTAGAGTTATACTATTCCTGTTGATGTATGAATAGAAAGACTTAACAAAGACAAGTAAGATGCTTGACATGCACGGACAAGGCAGTTGTTATGATACTTGTGAGGTATGACCTAAGGAGTGAAGGGTAACTAATCTAATCACTTTTAGAGTTTTCAAAATGTAGTTTAAATGTATCTACAAATACTTTTGAGCCTGATTAAGACCTTACAGTAGTAATAGATGGGGTGACAAGTGTTTTAGGGTCATGAATGAGCAGTTGTAAATAGTTTGAGGACTCCAAATACAACAATATTATTTCTACACACCCCTAGAAGTCTTGAAGACATCAAAAGCCTAAAAATCACATGCATATCGTCATGCAAGGTGGGTTTGAAGGAGTTATAGCCAATATGAGCAGTTATGACAGCTCATAAGGCAGTTTGACTACTTTACAAGCATCTAGGATGTGGAAGCAGCTGTTGGAGTTTTTCAAGGATGCACATCCCACCTACCTCCACTTTTCAAGCCACAGTAGAGCATTTCAAGGAGCTGAAGAAGTCAATCAACTATCTTTTGAAGACCAAATCAAACTAGGACTCTTCTTGAGCGTCCAAAGTAAGTTGGCTATTTTTAGGGCTTTGTAACTTGGTCAAATTCAGTCCCTATATTCTCTCTTATGCTTGGGATAAGATATAGGACCCTTAGGCTTAGTTTTTAGGAGTTCTTTTCATTTTTTAGGCTCTAGAAGTTCAATAACAACAATGTAATTTCAGGTTTTTGGAGAAAACATACAAAAAACCAAACTTGTACAACAGTTTATGATACCTTTTCAATTAATAAAATTATTTATTTTGCCTTCTCAATACTGTGTATTGTGTGATACTATGGGATTATTGATCTTTCCTTGTGATAATAGTGTTTGTCCTTGGTTTTATTCTAAATCTTCATTACTTTTATGTAGAAGTACATGTATCTTGCAGGTCATAGTTAGTATCCTATTAGTTTCATGTAGGATTCAGCTATGAAATCAGTCATTTGAGCATCCAAGAAGGTCATTTGTTGTTCCTCCTAAGTGTTTGTCATAAACTCTAGGGACTCTCTATGAAATACTCATGTAAAACATGTCAAATCTGAGTTGTGTATGTTGTAGTGAAGTTTATTGGCTGCATTGTGTATGTTAAACAGTATTACAAATCATAAATGTTTGGTGCATCACCTTGCATTAGGATTTAGGCTTCTTTTATGTCATTCCCTGCCCTTTTCCTCTGTGAACAATAGTATATTAGAGTAGCTGAGGTGAGAAAACCAAGGCAACCAACCCTTCATCTGGAGGTTTAGCTTCAAGTTTTGTAAGGTCCCACACCTAGAATCTATTCCCATTGTATCACGGGGTCTTGTTGGATCACATTCAACAAGAGGGTGCAATCTCGGTGATAACAGTATGTTCAAATGAATCACTCAGCAAATCAGATCATTGAGAATAAGAATGAAGGTGTACAGACTAGGAGAAGGCTTGCAAAAGCAAGTGAGCAAGTGAATTTATGCCTACTGTCAAAGGTAGAGCCCAAAACCTTGTTACACATATAGTTCCTATGGTTGTAATGTTTGTCATTGATGTCAACACTGTCACAAGATTGTCATTAATGTCAACACTCTTATGAATGTGTAATAGTGTTCATGGTTGGATGTCATGCTCTTATTGAAGATACATTGAGATGGGAATTAGAAGTTCATATCATGCCTTGTTCATTGAAAAGTTGAGTATGAAGTCATATTTAGATGGGATTTAGAAGCATCAAGAAGACACATTAATATGGGAATTAGAAGTTCATATCATGCCCTAATCAGTGCAAAGTTGAGTATGAAGCAATGTTAATATGGGAATTAGAATCATCAAGAAGAAGCATTAATATGGGAATTAGAAGCACTAAGAGGATCAAATGTGTTGAGGAAGTGTTGTTGGTGGCCTGAAGCATGTTTTATAATCTATCCTACTGTTCCTAATTTGTATGTGTTGATACAAAAGAGATTTGGCCTCCGGAAGTTGGCTATAAATAATGTTTTGGACCTAGTTAAACAAGTATTGGTGTCCACAAGGCATGGATCTTCTGCTGCTTCAACGTGTGGTTTTACTTAGGACCTATCTTCTACATGTTTCATATTGTGTGTTGTCTAGCTGACTTGTAAATGTATTTTTCATGTTGTATATGGCCGACAAGCAATGTAATCAATGTAATATCATGTATAAATAGTGAATCAATTTGAGTGAGGAGATGGGTGATTGCAAGTTGATTGAAAAAGGTCACAAGCAGATAAAAAGAAGAATGAATACATTAATGATGTGTGACTGAGGGAGAAAGAGCATAAGTCATTGATGTTGTCCTGATTCATCTTGAAGACTTATATGTGATAATGATCAAGTATAGAGTGTGCCTAGTTGATCAGATCATCAGAAGAAAGTGTGAAGAGGTAGAAGTGCAATCATCAAAGGTGTGAATTTCAAGGTCAATTTTCAGACAGTAGAAGGACTGTCATACTGTAATCTTTTGTGAACTTGTGCTAAAGTTAGGGAGTAGTTGCTTCCTTGGGAGTGACCCTAAAACAAAGTCTTCAGGGAGTTGTAGCTTCCTTGGGTGTGACCCTAAATCAAAGCTTTCAAGGAGTAGTAGCTTCTTTTGGTTATAGTCCTAAAACAAAGTCAACAGGGAGTAGTTGCTTCCTTAGGTTGTAGCCTAAAACAAAGTTGTTATTTGACCTTCATATATTGTGAGTTAATCCTCACCATGGTTTTTCCTTTCTAGGGTTTTCCAAGTATATATGGTGTTATGTGTTGATGTGCATTGTGTTAATCTTTCATGTTCATGTTAGTATTGTGATGCTTAAGGTTTTATCTACTCTAGATAAGTTGAAGTTGGAAAATTGTTTAAATATTGATTCACCCCTCCTCTACGTATTCTTGTGTGTCTATCAAACCTTTGCTGATGCTAGCAAAGATAATGGATGATTGGAAGAAATGGAAGAAGAATTTAATCAAATAGAAAAGAATTAGATATGGGAATTGGTTCCCAGACCAGCTGATAAGAATGCTATAGGAACAAAGTGGGTATTCCGGAACAAGCTAAATGAAGATGTGAAGTTGTGAGGAACAAAGCAAGGTTGGTGTGTAAGGGTTATTCACAAGTTGAAAGTATTGATTTTGAGGAGACTTTTTCTCTAGTAGCCAAGATGGAGGCAATCATGATTTTTCTTGCCTTTGTTGCTCACAAGAACTTCAAGGTCTATCAAATGAACGTCAAGTCAGCATTCTTAAATGGTGATTTAGAGGAAGAGGTCTACATTGAGCAACCAAATGGTTTCCAGCTATCAGAAGATCTGGACATAGTGTGCAGACTCAAGAAAGCTTTGTATGGACTCAAGTAAGCTCCTAAAGCTTGGTATGCTCAGTTGGATAAGTACTTCAGCAAGGTTTCAAGAAAGGTACCACAGATAGTAATCTTTACATTAAGGAAGAGGGAGACAAGATTTTGATAGTTGCAGTATATGTTGATGACATTATCTTTGGTGGAGATGATGATATGTGTAAAAGGTTTGCAGAAGAGATGCATAAAGAGTTTGAGATGTCTATGATTGGTGAGATGTATTTCTTCCTTGGGCTTCAAAATTTTCAACTAGATGATGGTATCTTTGTTTCTCAGGCTAAGTATGTTAGACAGATGTTGAAGAAATTTGGTATGGAGGATTCCAAACTAGTAAGTACTCCTATGGTTACTGGTTGTCATTTGAGCAAGGAAGATGAGTCACTTGAGGTTGATCAGACTCTTTATAGATCTATGATTGGAGGACTATTGTACTTGACTACTTCTAGACTTGATATTATGCATGCAATATGTGTGTTTTCCAAATTTCAAGCTAATCCTAAGAAAACTCATGAGAAGGTAGTAAAAAGAATAGTGAGATATTTGAAGGGAACTCTAGATTATGGATTATGGTATCCAAGAGGTAATGACTTTGATATGAGTGTTTACACTGATGTTGATTGGGCTGGTTGTGTTGATGGTAGAAGAAGTACAAGTGGTGGTGCTTTCTTTTTAGGAAGCATATTTGTTTCATGGCATAGTAAGAAACAAGATTCGGTATCTTTATCAATTACAAAGGTAGAGTATATTGTAGCAGCATCCTGTTGTACACAAGTGTTATAGATGAAGCAAATATTGAAAGATATCAAGGTACAGTATGATGAGTCTGCTCCTATTTTGTGTGATAATACTACTGTTATCAATATTTCTAAGAATCTAGTGATGCATTCTAGAACCAAGCATATATGAATTAGATATCACTTTTTGAGAGAGAAGGTTGTAGATAAAGAAGTGAAGTTGGAATATGTTCCAACAAAGGATCAGATTGTAAATATTTTCACAAAGGCTCTTGCAAAGGACACTTTTGAGTATCTCCAACAGAAGTTAGGAGTAATTGCCCCTCATTCTTCTTTCTAGATGCATAGTTGGTGCATCTATCCAGGGGGAGTAATTCATGCTAGATCTGTTTTCCTAGACTGGTGGAGGCTACCTCTCAAGGGGAGCAAGTAGTGGTTGTTGCTGACAGGGGAGAAGATTGAAAAGGAGAGTTTGTGCCCTAAGGAGGAGAATTAGTTTCCCTTTTTCCTTGATGTCAAAGGGAGACAATGAGCAGGTGTGTGTTGCCATCAATGCCAAAGGGGGAGATTGTTGCACATATGTTACCTAAGGTTGTCACTGATATGGTTGTCATTGATGTCAACACTCAGGTTGGGTTGTCATTGATGTCAACACTCTGTCCCGGATGCTTGTGTTGATGATATCCTATGATGGTGTACTAACAGTGATGTTGCTAAAGTTCATGGTTGGATGTCATGCATTGTCAATTTGTATTGATTATGTTTGTTGTTAGTAGAGATGATATCATGATGATATATTAAGATGGGAATTAGAAGCATTAAGATGAATGATGATATATTAAGATGGGAATTAGAAGCAATGTTGATGTTGAGAAGATGTTGATGACCTATAGCATGTTGCATGCTCTTTTCTGTTGTTCCTAAGAAAGTATGTATTGCTATAAGAAGGTTCTAGTCTCTGGATGTTGGTAAAGGTTGTTGTTGTAGGAAGTTGCCTCGAAGACTACTCAGTACAATGCTCGACAATCCTCTGCATTTGGAGATATGCTCATGCAGTTCATAATTTAAGTTTAGTATGTTGTAAAGGTGCTAAATCCAAAGTTTCATATCATTTTCTCCTCTGCAGTGAAAGTTATAAGTGACAGAGTTTCGGTCTGTGCTCTGGCAAAATAAGGTGATGATGAAGGTTGTTTGGAATGCTCTGTATTCCTCTGGAAGTGAAGATTTGTCCATGCAATTTTGTGGACATGTTCAAGGATGTTCAATACATGTTACTTTACTGTGTCAGGTGATTTAATGGTCAGAAAGTTTAGTTTTCAAATGATAGTGTGTTATAGATAGTTCTAGATGCCTAATTGTTCTTAGGACACATGTTTGAGTACTTGTATCAGTTGGAGATTGCACAAATCAATTATAGGAGTTTATGTGGACATTCTACATGTCTATATGTTTCTCAGGTTTGAAGCACATGTAGATCTACCGTGTTTCCAATACCACATAAAGCTTTCAAGTCAGTTTGTGAAGATCTATTGTTATTGAGGCCAACTTGGTAATGTTGATGATGTGTGCCACAAAGTTTTTGATGTGCAAAGTTCAAGGAGTGTTTGGAGATGTTGTGTGAGTCATGTTGACTCATCTGGGAGAAGAACAAGTAATGTTTAATTATCCATTAGTACTGCCAA
Source organism: Cunninghamia lanceolata (assembly GCA_027924645.1). Taxonomy (NCBI): domain Eukaryota; kingdom Viridiplantae; phylum Streptophyta; class Pinopsida; order Cupressales; family Cupressaceae; genus Cunninghamia; species Cunninghamia lanceolata. Next base: position 10,953,425 of record BSBN01000209.1, read on the forward strand.
GATTGTAATGACCAATGTGCTACAAGCTTCATGTTTTCTTGCTTAAGGGAGACCTAATTCAATTGTGTGAAGCATGCAGACGTTATTCCTTGAAGGATGATGTTGTGAAGGATGTTTAGGACTAGGTTAAGCATGTGTTGGGATCCGCAAGGCGTGCTTTTCTCCCTGGTGTTGAGTGTAATTCATGATAGGGCTTTCCCTCTACACGTTTCATGTTTTCTCTGGCCGACTTGCAATGTTATCAATGTAATATCATGTATATATTGTAAACCTAGTTGTTCTAGGTGGAGTATGATTGTGAATGTGAATGTGAGGAGAAGAATGTGGATGTGTAATGCATTATGATTGGTGACTGAAAGAGAAAGTGCAAAAGTGATAGATTCCATCTGGATTCATCTTGAAGACATTTTTGTGATAGAAAGGAAGTGAAGAGTGTGCCTAACTGAATTAATCATTAAAAGAGGAGATTTGTAATCATCAAAGGAGTGAGCTTCATTGTCAGTTTGAGACAGTAAGAGGATTGTCATACTGTAATCATTTCTAAGTTTGTACTCAGAAATAAAGTTTGTAGGGAGTTGTAGCTTCCTTGGGAGTGACCCTAAAACCTTTCTTTAGGGAGTGGTTGCTTCCTTGGGTTGTAGCCCTAAAACAAAGTCTGCAAGGAGTAGTAGATTCCTTGGGTTGTAGCCCTAAAACAAAGTTGTAATTTTGAGCTTCATATATTGTGACTTAATCCTCACCGTGGTTTTTCCCCTTTTGGGGTTTTCCACGTACATCTAGTGTTAGGTGGTGTTATGTATTGTATTGATCTCTTATGTTTTTCTTAATGTTGTAAAGTTTAAGTTTTAATCTACTTTGGAGTGTTTGAGATTTGTTTGAATACTGATTCACCCACCTTCTCAGTATTAGGTGTGTTCAACAAAGAGAATGAAGCATCTTGTTATGATGGGTGGGGTCCACATTAGTTGGCCACTCCATTTTGGAGCACCATACTTGGGAATGTGTGCTCACTCTTCACATGGGTCAAATTTATTGCTAGTAATGGTTTCTATTCATGGGGTAGTGATTAATTTGTCATGGGGCATTAGAATTTTTCTATACCATGGATTTTGGTAGTTTTTGTTTTAGGAAACCATTCATGGTTATCCCTCTTGAGATCTATATAAATTGGATGTCTAGGATAGTTGTTTAGTGGGTCTTTTAGAAGTTGATCTTTATTACACTACTAAAATGATATCAAATTGAAGGGAGAAAGTTGGATGTATTGATGTAACACTTCTATTAGATTAGTATAGACTTGTATTCTCTTTGATGGTGGAGTTTTTTCTTGAAAGGGTTTCTCCATGTACATCCAATGTTATATGTTTATTTATATGTTCTTGTTGATTTTAATTTGTTGTTTTGAATTCCTACATACTTCTCCAAGTTCTATTTTAGATTTATAATGGTTTATCACATGATCTAATTGAATTTGAACACTCAATTTTATACTATCACTACATTTGCTCCCCTGTTTAGTCAACAAATGAGTGTTGCTATTAGAATCCCTTAACCACCCTCATATACAAATATGTGCATGTTATTATACAAATGAGCTAGGGCTCACCTACTCCATGAATAAAATATATTACACTCCTCCATATCACATGCCATAAGAATCAATTCATATGGAAGGAATGATCCCTTGCCATGAGATAGTATACTCACCCTTTCGGCACATACTATATAATAATATCCCTTAAAAGTACTCCACCTTGTGCATGCCTAGTTCTACCACAACAATATGCACATAGATCCCTATTAGCTTGCTATGAGGTTTGTCTATCATATAACACTTATCACCCTTGCACTAGTAATCTAAGTATCAACCAAACATCCTCTAAGATAATGGTGATCTCACTTGAGGTCAAATAAAAGGTGTCAATGTCTAAATCCCACCACTTGACCAAATCTATCAATATACATTGATCATATGTAAATGTTGGAATCCCTCTCATATCTTAAAGGCCCACCGTATCTAGTAAATTCATCTTATCAATTGTTAGAATCCCCAACACCTATGATGAATCTATCTTGAAGTTATAGTATCACTTAGGTTCATGTGTGTATCCTACATTTACAAAAGAAAAAAAAAAATTGTGAGTACCTCATCATGATCAATAATTAGAAATAAAAGATAGAAAAATATCTAAAATTAAAAGTTCTTCAAAAATAAAATTGAAGGTAAAATCCACAAAAATTAGGTCAGAGCCATGAGTCAAACATGTGGAAAAAGGGTTATTTCTACATAAATAGGGTCATTTCTACAAAAAAAAGGTAATTTTCAAAAACTAAGGGTAATTTCTAATGTTTACAAGGTAAAGATTGGTACCATCGCTAGTATGTATGTATTCATTAAGTTGGATTACAAAAGGGGCTCAAATATTTGCTTACATCAGATTAATAAAGGATCTCATGTGTGGAATAATTATGAATTTGAATGTATCCTTTAAGTCACTCACGAAAGGGTTTCCTGCAGCATGAAAACTAGTTGTCCTTACTCCTCACATTTAGATGAAGTGCCCACTTATTATAATATTCTCCTCAAAACTAGAGATAGATTCCTTGCTATCGCCATTAGCATTTTCAATATCCTCAATAACTAGACAATTCTCCTTGTTTTTTTTAGGAAGATCATTACCATGGGAGGCTAGAGAGTTTAGGTTGAACCTTCCCCTTGTGCAAAATTATAGAGGAAAAAACAAATGTGGGATATATTTATGCAAGGATAAATGTTGCCCTACTTTCAGGCCATACGGGGTTTTGATGAAGTCCTTACTAAATAATTTGTGAAATCTTGGAATAAGTGACATGATATTTTGGGGGGAATAAGATTCACCATTACTAAAGTTATGATTACCAGGCTACTGGAATGAGTTGTCAAGGATGAAAGGTGCTGAGATTGGGAAGAAGCAAAGAAAAGGAGTTTATTAATTCTTTTATTGAGGAGGGTGAATCATTGGTTAAGCACCAAAAAAGTATATAAGTGTTGCACTACCATCGCCAAGGGAAGAAGTAAGTTGGTATTTAAATAATTACTTTACTTTGGAGGGTAGATTCTCAATTGTGCATGGATATCATTTTTTGCTTCTTGATCACTTAAGGCATAAGTGCATGATTAGTTTTCCTTTTTTTGTTATCCTCTTTGTAAAACTATATTGATAATGGAGCTTCCTCCCATCTAAACTAAGGGCTCATCTATTGTCTCTACCAATACAATCTCAGTCTTACCCCTACATCACTTCTGACTAGAGCCATTAATAATGACCCACCTAGTACTACTAAGTCTTATACTCCTAACCCTAGAGGTAAGGGTAAAAAGAAGAGTTATCCAGCCCTCGAGGACTCTAATTCAAGTTTACCTTCACCCCAAACTTCTAATGATTTAGACAATGTTGTCCTTGTCTTGAGCACTACAACATAGAAGTCTAAGATTAGTACCAACAGAATGAAGAATTTGGCTTCTCACACCCCTAAACAAATTTTGCCTTCCTTGAAAGATGATGATAACACTATTAGCTCTCTCTTTAAGTTAGAATAAATTCCTCAAAAAACAATCACAATAAAATCCGTTGCAACAAAGTTACCATTGATGCGACCTTTGTCCCTCAAGATCACTCTATTGAGCAGGAAGGTAACCTCAAGAAGGGTTGTCATTCTAAGGTTGTTGTGGGGGAGAAGTTCTATGAGGCTTGCCAATACAATCCAACCTAATGTTATTAATAGTAGGAGAAAGTCTATTAGAATTAAGTGTAGTTAGGATGACTTTGGGAAGGGGGATAAACAAGAAGGTGATACTAGTCGACCCCTCAAAGATGTAGAGGACATTACTACTAACTTAGAAATTGTCCCTTCATACAACTCCAAAACTGCTAAGGAAGATTGTTTAGATGAAGAAGCTAAACTTGAATCCCCCCTAAAGATTCTAAGTATTTAATTTTTGTTTCTCCCGCCAAGGTCAATGAGAAAATTGATGATGTGTATGATTCTCTTGTCAAGGTGTATGAGGATAATGAGGATAATAGTATTGATAAGGTTCATAGTTGTGAAACATATAATGAAAAGTAGGTAGATATGTATGATAGATTTAATACTTTCTAAAATAGATTGAGTAAGATTGAAGATAGTACTGATCATAAGGTGCATAATTGTGAAACTTGTAATGATAAGTGGGTAGAGATGTATGGAAGGTTGAATACCTTCCAAAATAGGATGAGTAAGATTGAAGAAGCCATGACTGAGATTGTTAATGTTAATGATGATATGATGAGGTGTTCTACTATAGGTATTGTCATTTTATAAGCTAAGCTCAAAAAACACAAGTAGATGCAGGAAGAGTTAGTAGATAAAACAAAGAAAAAGCAGAAAAATGAACTAATGTGCAAGTGGACACTAGAATTGCTCCATGGGAGGAAAAATTGAAGACCCTTTGTAAGAATTGGAAGGATCTTATAGCCCATCATGGGGTATAATTTTCTATGTTTCTATTTCAGGTGCTACCTTTTGTTGTCTTAGGAGTTGTTTTAATGTTGTTTTTTGTTGTGTAGGTGTGGGTTGATGTTGTTATGCCAATCTATGTTTCTTTGTTTTGGTTGTGGTTGCTTCTCTCTGGTCTTTATACTACTAAAAGGGATAGTTTTTGAACTCTTTGCTTTTATAAGGGACTAGGACCCTTTTCCCTATTTATAATATCAAAAACTATGAATTTATAGTTGTCCCACAAAAACATCACAGCTATTTTTATGAAAACCTAAACATTTTTCAAAATTGATTGTTTTACAAAATATGACAAAAAAATGGTTGACTGACTCTAGGGCCTCCCCTGTAGATATATGGGTGTATACCCAATTAATGTGAACATGTTCTTGATGGTGTGCCATGTTTTCTCTTCTCTAAGATCTCTCTAAATAGTGATTGTGATAATGAATTGCCTTTTTATCATTTTCCCTTCTATATATAGTAAGGGCATATTCTTTTTTGATGTACCTTTTCCCCTAAATTATACCTTAACTTGTTGTACACAACATGGCATGTTATTTTTCACAATAACCTATCTTATTGGCCATGGCACTTAACTATTTACACATTTTAACAACATTTTTCACAAGGGCATTACTTGTAATGGTTATTTTATGAGACAACACACATGAACTATGGAACTTCATTGAGGGTTTAGTTTTGGATGGTACATCACCAAACATGATTAACATTATATTTTATCAATATTTCATGAAGTTATCACTTATTATTGAACACTTTTCATCGTGTTACATAGTTTGTTACTGATGCAGTCACAGTAGGAGGGTCCAATAAGTACTGTCCAACTGAGGATATTGTTATATAGTAAAAAAGGAGAGAAGGATGCAAAGCATGTGAGTACACTAGATCAAACCCTCCTTTCACTACAATATTCAAGGACAAAACCGAGCTAAGTCACTTCAAGATGCAAGAGGACTCAACTACTGATTTTGTGCTCTTATTTGCAAAGGAAAGATGTGATTCAACCAAGCCTTTTATCAAACCCTAAGCCTATCAATGTAGAAAACCCTAGAATAATGATAATCATCCTATAATAGTGAAACAGAAATAACAAATCAGGATCTAAGAGCACCAGGGTTATTAGTGAGATGTCCAAACCTGTCCCTCAAAAGCTAAAATGTCGAAGGACTATGGGGCTAGCGCCTGAGTTCAGAAAGTGTTGATCTCTGGAAGCTCCGAACTATAAAAATGTCACAAATGATGCTCAGATGCTGAATTTAAGGTTTATTTTGCCTGTTGGACACTGGGGCTAGCACCCAAGTCTACTATGGAGGAATTCCTGCACTCTTTTTTGAAGCTCAAATCTGTATCCTTCAAACAGCTTCCCTATACCTTCACTTCTGCAACTCCCACACCTATAGCCTGCACACACAAAGAAAGGGGTTTAGGGGTTGTGGTGTTTAGGGACTTGCCTCAGCCAAGTCTCAGGACAACATTCAAGCTTCCCAACACCGTTGTTAGAGAGAGAGAGCATGCCCTAGTAGGGAAAAGGCTAAAGATAATCTAAATGATGATGAAATGATTCAAACACAATGATGTCACCTTGGTGGTGAAGTCCTTAGGAGGATGAAGATTCTTCAACTCATAAGGATGTTGATGATGATTCCAAATCTGCAACAAACATAATGAATGCCTTGAATTCACCTTTGCACAATATCATAACCTTGCTATCATCAACTTGTTACAAAATGAATTCAAACACTTGTTTATATATGCTTATCCGTTAATCTTTCACAAATTAAATGAAAGGGCCAACAAAGAGGGACCCATTTAAGAGTCCTAGGATGACCTACATTAAATTTCACCCTGACCAATCAAGGTGGACTTGGGCGTGAGCGTCCAAGTCCCAAGGGGCCTTTTTGCTCAGAAATTAAGCTTTGAATGGGCCCCTAGTTCCCATTTGACATGAGTTTCAGGGGATTTCTCATCAGGATGAATAATTTGCTTGTAGAGTGTAAATGTGGGGACCTAGGAGCTAAACTAGGAGGTAAAAAGGTATGTGTCCACTTTTTACTCCATAACATTTAGCCCTCACTTTAATGTGTGTGCAATCCTATGATGCACCACATGCATTAAAGTACGGTCGAAACATATCATAACATATCACACACACCAAACACAAGAATGAAGACACACCCTAAGTTTGAAGGACTATTTATAGCCCCCATACTTAGGCAAACATAAGAAAACACTTAATAGTCACATAAGACACAATGAATATAGTAAGGAAGCACACAATACACAAAGAAGACAGTGGAAGCACGCAATACATAAAAAAAGACATGAACATAGTCACGTAATACACAACGAATACATGAAGAGAAACCATGATTAAGCAATTACATATCTATATATAATGCTAGCTAAAGTAAACAAAACATGCATGTAAAGACATGCAAAACACATATAGTGTGGGGAGGGACTCATCACCACACAACTTTAGACCATGCCACAAACACGTAAGACACACAGGGAAGACACGTAAAACACACAAAAGACACATGAAATACATGAGCACCGCATAGTATGCCATCAACATGCTATATGTATTATACATAGCAAACACAAGTGATAGGGAGGAGCTCATTGCTGCACTCCACTATCTAAAACACACCAAACACACCTGATAGTTGAGCTACACTACCACAACAGCCAAAGACATGATTAAGGGTGAATGACTCAAGATCCAACCCTGCCTTGTGATGAGGACTTTGTATAAAAGGATGTGCAATAGATCAAGAGATACACCATCCTACCTCGTGATGAGGGCTTTCAAAAAGCAATCCTACCTGCACCATGGAGATGCCTTATAGTGAAAAGGAAGCATGTGCTCAAAGTATACAACCCCACCTGCATCACGGAGATGCCTTAAAGTGAAAATGAGGTATACACAATAGATAAAATACACAACCCTACCCACATCATCGAGATGCCTTATAGTGAAAAGGAAGTGTACACAAACACACTTTGTCAATGTAAAAGATAATCAAGCAGATACCATTATATATGCCACCACCTTAAGGTGGTTGATCCCTCTTGCCGGTATCAAGCACATTGAGGTGTAGTGAAAACATGCAAGGGAACAAGAGCTTTTGCAAAGCCCATGCCCCAAAGTGACATGTGCCACAATTGCCGAATGTTCCCACAAACATATCGATATGATTTGCTAGGATAATCAACAAGATAGAAGCTTTGGTTAGAAAATCTTACTCTAAGATAACAACCAAATCAATTCATGAAAGCTATGTAGAAATCATATCATAGATCACATCAAAGACCAAGGCTGCATGTGCCGGTTTGGAATCAAGTATAGCCATTGGGTGATACTGTCGGTATCTCAAGACCGAGTGTAGCAACAAGGTGAGATACAAAACAATCCAAAGTACGTTGGAGCATATTAAGAGTATTGCAAGAGTTTGTTACAAGGAACTTCACAAGACGAATCACAAAACAGAGTGATTCTACTAGTCAAGTGTCGGATATATATATCAAACCCATCTTCATATATGGACTAGGTCCATTTTTGTTTTCTTGTTGAAGGGACACATAGTTTGTATCAATATTTGTTTGTTTTTGTCATCCGCGAACTAGTATAGTCAATGAAGAAGGTAAACAATGAAAATGAGAGAGGAGATAAGAGTGACTTGGGTTTACAACATGGGAAGATGCCCCCAAGATATCCTCCATAAAGTTATGCCCCCAAGGCACAACACACAACAATAAAATAGATGAGTGGAAAGTAGAACAATAGAGAAACAAATAGAGGAATGGTCACAACAGAGGCAGTCTCCTTGTATCCTTGACCTTACAAGAGTATCAAGGGTCATCCAAATAGACCTAAACAACACATAACACAACACGAGGGAACACAAAACATAAGAGGAGGCCATGTAAGTGAGAAACTCAAAAAGGTGCTACATCAAAGGTGGCTAAAAAGGGTTAGAAATACTGACCTGTTACACAACCAAACTAGCGGTTGTCATCGAGCAAATCATCTTCCTCCAAATATCCAATGCAAGAGGAAATAGGTACATAAGGTACTATTGCCCAACTTAAATCATTGTCCTTAATCTTTTCAACATTTAGTTGTTCCTTATTTGATTCAATAGTAGTTGGTGGAATGTTTTCTTGTTGAGGTGTTGCTTGTTGAGCTAAGGCTTGTCTTTTCTTTCTTCTTTCTCTTACTTGCCTATTCCTCAGTGTTTTATTAGTGATTTTTGCAAAAGGATTTTCATGATTTTCCACAGTCTTTGACATTTCAGAAGAAGAAGCTTTGTTCTTTATGGGTATCTCTCAATCCTTGTAAGGATGGCGGAGGAGGAACCTCAGAAAAAAATCCCTTACCTCATGGTTGAGGGGTTTCTTTCAATTTAGGCCAATCTTCACTTTCAACTTGTTCAATAGGAGGTCCAGCTAATTTTGTTATTAGCTTTGCTTTGTATCTTTGGTATCCTAGGAAGAATTGGTCTTCTCTTGGTTGAGGAGGCTTAGTAGGCCAAAAGTAGTCTAAGTTGAAGTTTCCATGAGCAACCATAGGTTTCCATCTACTGTGGTGGATAACATACACTCTTCCTTGATGAGGAAATTTTAAACATTTATGAATTGTAAAAGGGACCGCTTTCATGGAGTTGAGCCATGGATGGCCTAGTTTCACATGAAATAAGTTAGAGGTAGGGATGATGTCAAATGATTGTTTAAGGGCTTTCTCCATTATGTTAATCAATAGAGTAATCTTCCAAATAGCCAAGAGGAAAGCTCCAGTATGTTTCTTAACCATCATATGTGTGGTCTCATAAGATTCTTGTATCAAATCATGCACATAGAGGAACTCTTCAATAATCACATTCGTCATACCATTAGGAGCAATAAGTACCCCTCTTGTAGGGTTTCCACTTATACATGTGGTGATGTAAAGAGGTCCCTCAATGTCTCCAATTTTTCTATCATGTGGTGTAAATTTTATTTTAGGTTCAGGAGTCTTTCTCTTCCTATAAACTTGAGGAGGGACCATAGCATTATTGTTGTGATGAGAAGCCATGTATGTGAAACTGTTTCGCACCAAAGCACTTGTTTGAGGAAATCAAGTTTTTAAAGAGAAAAAACACATGAATTGCACAATTACAAAGTAAGTAGGATGGAAATAGTGTTGTATAATAAGTTAAGATGAATGATCTAAAGGTTTGCTTAAAGAAGTGTGAAGAAAGTGTGTAAAACCCTTAATGTTGAAATACACACTATGTAATTGCAAAATTTGAAATTTGAATGCAAGGATGCACAATGAAGCAACACTACCACTCAAAATCAGATTTGAATGAGTGTTTAAGGGAGCAGAAAAATCTGAAATAATATTTTGACTACTAACCCTAGCTTTTTGCAAAAACTAGGTTATATGAAAAATGCAAAATTTCAACAAAACCCTAACAAATGAGATATGCAAATGCAAGGTGTGAGATCATGAAATGATAAATTTCTATAATTTGTCTCAGATATGATGTATAAATCAGATGTTCAAGTGTTTCAAATGATATGCAAGGAAAATAATGCAAAACTATGCCTTTATGCAAGCCTAGAATGCTTATTTTTTTTAATTTTTTTAATTTTCATGCAAGGTTTTCAAAATAGAATGATAAGTATGATGTGAAATAATGAAAAATATGATGTCAACACTCAGAAAGATGCAATTTCAAAAAACACAAGTTCACCAAAATGTTATATAGTAAAAAAGGAGAGAAGGATGCAAAGCATGTGAGTACACTAGATCAAACCCTCCAACACTACAAGATTCAAGGACAAAACTGAGCTAAGTCACTTCAAGATGCAAGAGGACTTAGCTATTGATTTTATACTCTTGTTTGTATAGGAAAGATGTGATTCAACCAAGCCTTTTATCAAACCCTAATCCTATCAATGCACAAAACCCTAGAATTATGATAATTAGCCTATAACCGTGAAATAGAAACGTCAAATCAGGATTTGAGGGCACTAGGGTGATCAGTGAGATGTCCAAACCTATCCCTTAGAAGTTAAAATGTCAGAAGACTCCAAGGCTAGCACCTGAGTCCAAAAAAGTGCTAATCTTTGGAAGCTCCAAACTACAAAAATGTCACACATGATGCTCTGATGCTGAATTTAAGGTTTATTTTACATGTTGGACACTAGGGCTAGCACCCAAGTCTGCTATGGAGGAATTCCCACACTCCATTTTTAGATCCCAAATCTTTATCCTTCAAACAACTTCCATGTACCTTCACTTCTACAACTCCCGCACCTATAGCATGCACACATGAAGAAAGGGGTTTGGGAGTTGTGGTGTTTAGGGACTTGCCTTAGTCAAGTCCTGGGAGAGAATTCAAGCTTCCCAACACTATTGTTAGAGCATGCCCTAGAAGGTAGAGGCTAAAGATAATCCAAATGATGATGAAATGATTCAAACACAATTATGTCACCTTGGTGGTGAATTCCTTAGGAGGAAGAATATTCTTCAACTCATAAGGATGTTGATGATGATTCCAAATCTACAACAAACACAATACTAACACAAGTCTGCCACAAACACAATGAATGCCTTGAATTCACCTTTGCATAATATCATAACCTTGTCATCATCAACTTGTTACAAAATGAATTCAAACACTTGTTTATATATACTTATCCATTAATCTTTCACAAATTAAATGAAAGGGCTAACAAAGAGGGACCCATTTAAGAGTCCTAGGCTGACCTACATTAAATTTCACCCCAACCAATTAGGGTGGACTTGGGCACGAGTGCCCAAGTCCCAAGGGGCCTTTTTAGTCAGGACTTAAGCTTTGAATGGGCTCCTAGTTCCCATTTGACATGGGTTTCGAGGGATTTCTCATCATGATGAATAATTTGCTTGTAGAGTGTAAACACAGGGACCTAGGAGGTAAAAAGGCATGTGTCCACTTTTTACTCCATAACAGATACCACAACAAAGATTTATTTAAACATTACCACAAGATAAAAAGAATACACACATTTACTAAACAACTTGCAAGATTATCACTAAATAATTATCATAAAGTTTGTTGCAATGGGCTTTCTTACATGGCAAGTCACAACCATTTCATTACATTAAGATTATCCAAGATTACACAAATGTCACTTGCTATAGAACACCACTTCCAAACCTATTACCAATGACCACCTAATGATCATCAACCCAACTAAATTAGGACTTGCCACAAGGGTACAACACGACTTGACATAAGTGATTATTAGCCACACCTCCCAACTACATGCACTAATAGATACCTTCATATTATATCCCACATCATACTATCAATTGCCACACTCTGACTCTTAGGTCTCACTCCCTCACTATTGAACTTACCTTCTACACTAATAATTCCTTATGGTGTTCTTTTCTTACATTATTCGGATTCAAAACTTCTTATTTATACTACCCTTAGTCTTATCACATGATCTATGTCAACCTCAAGTTGGTGCAAAGCTCAAAACCAAACGAAACGTGTCACCAACTAGATTATAACAAACTTACAAAATACAATAGTCCAATGGTGGAGACTCTCCACATGGTACACCTTAAGACTTCGTAACGGTCACCAAAATGTCCTTCAAATATTCCCCCTTGGTGTAAACCCAAAATAACCTTCCACAAACATAAACAATTTCCATAACTCACACTGTCAACCACAAACAACTTATGAACCATCTTATCAATCATCCACTTATCCAGTCAACCTCAAATTTCAATTAAAGACAAAAAAACCACTTTCCAAACTATCATCACAACTGTAAAAGTTAATCCCTCAATGTAGTGAAATGCACTTATGTTTACTACCATAGACTACTAACAAATAACTTGCAAATACAAAATAAACCACTAATTATGCTTCCTTAGATATGATACCCTATTCTCAAGATGCCTAGGGATGTGCCTACATCAAACTCCCAAGGTAAATAAAATGATTACCTAATTTTCTAGGGCAATTTGCCACTCCTGCCTAGAGATTCCACTTTGTTTCTTCTTCAACCTGTTATTTCCACCTCCTTGGGTATGCCTCAAGTGATCCACCTTAGATGTTGATTTCTCCCACATTATTCATCACTCCATTCCACCAATCAAATTCTGCACTATTTATCCTTGGTCCATACTTAGTCATTGGCCACTTTCCCTTATCCATATCTAGTCCCTCACATCTGTTGGTCCCTTTCCCAACCACCACATACCCTCCTATTATGTTTCCCTCAATGACACTCTCATCTACACAAATCCTCATCCTCTTGTTCATTTGCCCTATCCTTTGAACTACTTCGTTTGCATTTATAGTGTTGCCATCTATTATAGTAATGACACACATGTTCATAATCAATGCATATCATCCCTCCCATGCACACACTAGTGTTATTGCAAGAATTTCCTTTGCTTACCCTTAATGGTACTAGTTTTTTCTTCTACCCATCCTTCCAGATAAAGTATGTGTTATTTTGACCATCATACACCACCTCTTTATCAAAATTTCATGGTCTTCCCAATAGAAGATGGCACATCCATCAGTGCAATATCGCATAACACCTCATCATGGTGTGCCCCTATGTTGAACCTTGCCAACATTGCTCCTTCACTAAAATCTAGTCTCCCTATTGCAACCAGCCTATCTGGTATGGGTGCAGATGTCTCATCCTCCTCAGTCCCAATTTATTAACTATCTCCATAGACACAAAGTTGTTCATGCTACCACTATCTACCACCACCTTACAGCATTTACTGTCCACCTTACGTCTAGTCCTTAACAAACTCTTCCTCTATGCCAGTTCATCCCTCCTGTTGCACCTTAGAGCCCTTCGTGAAACCACTGAATCCCCATGCTTAGGATCCCTCTTAGAAGTGGGTGACCTCTTATCACCAAACATAGATCCTATGTTATCCTCTACCCTCCTTCCTTGGAACTTGAATGCTCTATGTCTTTCACCATACCTAAAACATATTCCCCTAAAGGACTTCAACCTTTTCCTCTCAAATCCTCCTCCAACTTTCTGAGTATACCTCTATGCTCTTCTTGTGCCTCTCTAAGGTGAGTACCCTCTACACTTTCATCTTTGTGGTAGTCTCCATCATCCTCACTACCTTTGCAGTAGTTCCTATAGTCATCCTCCCTACTATCATGATAATTCCTATCATCTTCTTTCTCTTTGTAGTGGGATCCTTGACCTTTCCAATAATTGTGGTATTGGTTACCTTTTCCTTGATCTCTTGGGGTTGCTCCCCTATCACCGCATATCATCCAACCATTTAGGTTCTTCTCTTCTATTCATCTTTAGAAGTTTTTCTTTTCCTCTTTATTCTAGTTCAATTTATTCTCTGATATGAGAGAAAATTGCTAGGCCTCCTCAACTATCTAGATATTTCACATATCCAAATCCCCTTGGATGGACTCCCTCAGTCCATTGATGTACTTGAACACTTTCTTAGCCACTTCCTCATGATGTACTGACCTAATTGTTAGACAATAGTACTCCTCAATGTATTCCTTTATAGTCATTTCCTCCTACCACAGATTATGTAGCACCTTCAATAAATCAAACTGGTAGTGCACTGGAATGAACTTGGATTTTAGCTTTTCTACCATCTAGTTCTATTTTATAATGTAGGACTTCCCTTTTGTATTCCACTCTATTTGACTTCCTTCCACAAAATCATCACATGACCCTTCAACTTGGTCTTGGCAAATTTTACCCTATTTGGGTCTGCAATATCCTCATACTCAAAGTGCTCCTCCAGATCAGTGATCTAGTCAATTAGTTCCTTGGGGTCCAAGTTCCCAAAATAGTTCACAATATCCACTCTAGTCCTCTTACTAATGATCGTTATGGCCTTTAACATCCTTTCTTCCCTGTCCTCTATGCTTCCACTTGTTTCCATGGGATCTACCTCCTGCTCCTCATCACTTTCCTCAGTTCCAGGGTTAGGGTTTCTCCAATGGTCTTGCTCCTGTGCGTCCATCATACTCTACATGGATTTCAACATCTCATACATCTCCTCCACTCTACCTAAAACATTAATTGTACATCACTTTCTCCTCAGCAACATCTTGGGTCAATGATCTATCCACACTTGCCTCTTTGTAAACTACATCACAATTAGCATTCTACCATAATCTAAACTTTATTTAATCCCTACAAAACCTCAAATTTGTGTCTCTTAATGGCGTACACTTCCATTACCTATCACCACCACAACTTAGGCTTTCGTCAAACTCATTCTTAATAAATTACATCAATTAGGTGTGCTCACATCCACACCAGTGATCTTCCCATGGTCCAACCTTCACTTTAATACCACTTGATGCATTAATAGTAGGAGGGTCCAATAAGGACTATCCAACCAAGCAGTCCATAGAAAAGATTTATTCAAACATTATTGCAACATAAAAGAATACATACATTTACAAGACAACTTGCAAGATTATCGCCAAATCATTATCACAAAGTTTGTTGCAATGGGCCTTCTTATGTGTAGGCCATAACCATTTCAACTAATTAAGATTATCTAAGATTACACAATTATCACTTTCTATGGAACGCCACTTCCAGACCTATTACCAGTGACCACCTAATGATCATCAGCCCAACTATCTCAAGACTTGCCACAAACTTGCTACAAAGATACAACATGACTTGATAGAAGGAATTAATATCCACACCACCCAACTACATGCACTAATGGATGTGCCTTCATATTATATCCCACATCATACTATTAATTGTCACACTCTGACTCTCAGGTCTCACTCCCTCGCTATTGAACTTACCTTCTACACAACTACTTCCTTCTGGCCTTCTTTGCTTAGTTTCTTTAGATTTAAAACTTCTTATTTATACTACCCTTAGGCTTCTCACATGATCTATTTTAGCGTCAAGTTGGCACAAAGCTTGAAACCACATGAAACATGTCATTGACTAGATTATAACAAACTTACAAAATACAACAGTCCAATGGTGGAGACTCTCCACACAGTACACCTCAAGCCTTCACAATAGTCACCAGAATGCCCTTCAAATATTCCCCCTTGGCACAAACCTAAAATAACCCTCCACAAATTAAAACAATTGACACTATCAACCATGGACAACTTACGAACCAACTAACCAATAATCCACTTATCCAATCAACCTTAAATTTTAGTTGAAGACAAACAAACCACTTTCCAAACTACTATCACAACTGTAGAAGCTAATCCCTCAATGCAATGAAATATGCTCACTTTTACTACCATAGACTGCTAACAACTAACTTGAAAATACAAAATAAACCACCAATTCTTCTTCATCAGATGTGATACCCTATTCTTAGGATGCCTAGGGATGTGGATGCATTAGTTACAAGGTAAAAATATAAGTGACAAACATGAAAAGGAAACCTACTAGTACTATAACTCAACTAAGCTCTAATACCAAATGAAGGAAAGTACAAAATAATTTCTTACTTAAGGACTATGAGTGAAAGGAAGTAGAAGTATGGAATACACTTCCTACAGTAATCTATGAGAGGAGTTATAGGTAAATATAGATTAATCATACAGTTCCAAGGAAATAAATACAAAAGTAATACACCATAACATAGTGATTTACATGGGGAAAATACTTTTTGGATAAAAATCCCACACTCCAAAGCAACTCAATATATTATTCAATAATCAAATGGTTACAATACACTTATAGAGTCAGCCTTTACAAGAGTATCACCACAGATTTGTAGTGATTTTGGCAGCATAACAATACCTACAAAACACGTTATGAAACCTGCATCTTAAGAGCCCAATAAATAGGAGAAAAAATACATGAAACTATTGAATGGTAATTATAAAACCATGACCTAAAACCACCCAAAATGTGGTGCCCAAATCCCTAGTCAAAATACAATGCCCAAATCCCAAGATGAGTTCATAGACTAAAAATAACACATTCCTTACCCATTTCATAATCTCATCATATTTCACTCACCAACTTAGGTGCTTTATTTTGGCTCTATTATCTCCATTTAAAGATGCCTTATGACATGTCATAACATGCATCATAAGTTGGTCAATAAGTGTAACTCCCTATTACAATTCTCTTATGTGTCATAGATGCTCTTACATTTTTGATGTGGGAAGCTCAACTTTTGGAGGCTATAGCTTTTGATTTGGGAACCCAATTGAGCCCATTTTTTTAAATTAAATATCTCAAAGAGGTCCATTTCACCATAACCTACTTGCTCTAGTCAAGGCCCATTTTGACAGTTTTTAGGGCAAATCAAACTCTAGCCCTAAAAATTATAGTTGTGTGTTCTAGAGCCCAAAAATTACATTATTTTTTTTTCTTAAGACTAGGATGTGTTGGATCTAAAAGTTGTGGGACCCCAATTCCCTAAAGGAAAACTATACCTAAGGACAAAAATTGGACAAGTAGTAAGGATGGGTAACTCCTGTTTATTTCTCTGCTAGGCCAAGGGGAGTATTCATTGAGATCTTTAAGATAAAGTAATTAAAGAGAATGAAGGAATAAAATCAAGGCCCTAACAACCATACCCAATGCACTATAAAATATGTCACTAAGTCCATGACAGTGCTAGTTACAACTAAACCACTAAGGCCTTCAAATGAGCAGATGAGAACTTTCTTGCATATGTACCCAAAGATAACAGTAATATATTATTCCCTAGTAGGTGAATCCACTTAGCTTCACATACATGTGTGAAAGAAAGACAACATACTTATATGGTCCATAAATGATTTATCAGTTTTAGAACAACATAATGATCAAAAGAGTCATAACCTATAAGGAAGAAGAGAACACACTTGAAAACCATAAATGGAACTGGACATGCATAGACACACAAATCAGAGATAAAATCTTTCTACAACTAAGCATGCTTAACAATTCATCTCAAAGCTACAACAACCCATATGAAACAAGAAAAGACCATTACAAAAGGTTTTTGATGCATTATAGAATTATCAAACATTCATCTAACTCCTATTATAATCATGTGAACAAATGTGGAAAGAGGGAACCCACATCTAGGTTCAAATATCCCCCTAATTTTCTATAGTCTACCATGGAGACATTGTGAGGCCCACCCTTGTGCGAGTGGAATTAGTCACCCTTTTAGACCATGTTGTTTTGCTTCACTCTAGCTAAGGGTTAAGTCTATGGAATTGTGGCCCTACCTTAGAGTCAGTGTAGTGATGTTGTGGATCTTTCGTAGAAGGTAGTGGTGTTTGTTTGCGGGTGCATAGGCGATGCACATCCTTGTTGGGATTGATTGGAGTGTCATTGGTTTGTGCTTGAACTAGATTCTTTAGCATTGTAGTATGAGGTTAACACATGTTGCACTTCTTGTTGATCGTTGTTCGAATTATGTGTGATACATAGTCGTTTGAGGACTAGTGATCCCTCCTATTTGGACATTGTTAGTTTTATCCGACGATGGATGAGTTATTGTAGGATGGAACTATATCTTACATGTGTGATTATATTATGAATTTCGTGATGTTGAATGCATTATTAATGCAGTTGAAATGGTTTAGTTAGATGATTGACTTAATGGAATGCTATGTGATGATGAACCTGATTATACTTGTGAAATGCGAATGATTTGAGAATCATGTAAATGTTAGCTTGTGCTTATAATTGAGATATATGTGCTTATATGATCTTGTGTGTCTGTAATTCATTTCACTTCGGCTATATATATCATGTGCTATTAACGGGTTTATGTAAGTGTGCAGGTAATCTTCCATGGCCCATGGAAAATCAGAGGTCAAATGAATAACCCTATTTGTTATCCCTGTTAAGCCGACCTAGTCCCTAAGATGGACTAAGGTCATTTGTGATTGAGAGTGATGATTTATGTTGTCTTTAAATTTATGATATTTTTTTAAGTTTTACCCTTTTGATTTATCACATTTATGTGTTGTAAGGTTGTAATGTTTTGGTTTGCACAATTTTGGTGCTAAAAGTTTATGAGCCCTTTCATGTGGATTTATAAGTTCCCTAGTGTTAATTATGGTCAAATAATGACCCTAGGTCATACCCCTAGGGTCTGGGGCCATTCCTAGCATGTTTAAACTTGGTGTAACCCTTGTATGGTCACCCAAACTTGGCCATTGAGTCAAGTGACGAGTTTGGGAGATGTGAGAGGTGGTTGGCATGTCACCATCCCACCTAAACTAACTCCACTCACCTAGGGTAAGGTTACTCATGTCTTGAGTGCTTTAGAAGCTTCTAGAGTCTTCTCATATGTGTGAGACCTCTTCCCTATGCTCTCACACATGTGGGAGACCATATGTGGGGATGAGTGTAGCATAGTTGAATGAGAAGGTGACAAGTGTCACCTCCTCATTCATGAGGAGTCTTCCATGTGTGATCCCTTCTCGCTATGCTCTCACACATGTGTGAGAGCATTTGTGGGAGATTGTGTAGCTTAGTTGAATAGGGAGATGACAAGTGTCTTCTCCTCATTCTTGTGGGGTTGTAAGGAGGGTTGTGTGGATGAAGGAGAAGGTGACAAATGTCACTTTCTCATTCATTAGGGCTTGTGAGCAAAGCCTATTTATCTCTCTCTTGAGAAGAGAGGAGGGTTCTTTTTTTTTGCATTTCATGTTTGATTTGGGAAGGAGAAGAAGACTTGGAGAGACTTGAAGGAGTTTGGGGGAAAGGACTCTTGGAGAGCTCTTCACAATCACTTCTACTCTTGGAGCTTGAGAGGTATGCTCTCAAGGCTTCAAGCCTACTTTTATTTGCTTTTGTTTATGTACATATGCATGTTTCTATGGTTGTTATGCCTTTGCATTTTTAGTTTCATGCTGTGGCGTTTTTAAGGGTTGTGTAGGTGAGCTCTCCATGTGAGAGAGCTCACCTTTGTCATGGGTGAGAGAGGTGTGAACCTCCTCGGTTTCCCCTCATTTTTTGGAGTAGTATTGTTGGCCATGGGCCTTATTAGGAAGTTGAGATTTATGGTTATGGCATGAGTGCCTTGTTTATTTGGAGTATGAGAAGTTTTGATGGAAAGAGGCCAAGAGTTGAGTATATTTAATTTATTGTGTGTGGGTTCCCTTAAGTTGAGAGTTGTCCACTTTCTCACCCCTAAAACTAATTGTTAGATGGGTTAGTTATGTGATTATCTTTGGGAGGGAGTTAATGTGTTTTGGGTGAGTACTTTGTGTGATATGCAATCCTTGTTGGTGTGATCATGGTTATTTGAATAGCCTCCTAGCTTGGGGTGGCCTACTTGTAGGCGTATAGTTGGGAGGTGAGCTCTCCATGGGCATGGAGAACCTCATTTTTGTGTTTTGTAGGTCTCTTGATGACTCTTGGGGAAGATTGGAAGGTTGGAAGTTTTGGGAAGTTTAATGGTTCTTGTTGCATTGTAATAGTTATGGCAATGAGTTGCCTTAAGCCTAATTTGGCTTGTATTAAGTTGTTATTGTAATGAGAGTAACATCTCTCTTGAACCCATGTTGTATATCTCTCATTATGAAAATAAATTTTGATTCATTTCAATGTATTGAAAGTGTTAAAGTTTATCTCTATAAGCTTTTGGAATGAAATAAATCTCTCTCTCCCTTATTTCCCTATTTTATATTTCTAAAGTATAGGTTTGCTTTAAAAAGGATATATGGTTTATAGATGCCCTTATGTGAATGGCTATAAAAATGAGTAAATGGATTTCTTGTCTCTTTTAAAAAAATGATAATATTATTGTTCAGTCATTATATATATATATATATATATATATATATATATATATATATATATATATATATATATATATATAACCTTGCTGTATTTTTTTATTTAATTAAGCCTCCTGTAATATATTTAGTCTCTGTAAAAAAAAAACAAAGAGATACTTTTTTTTTAATATATATATATATAATTTTAAATATCATATGTTCACTATTTTAAAATATATCAAAATGTGTTCTTTTAAATAGAGGTAAATCGCTTGTTTTCGTAGTAGCTACAAATTGTTTAGGGCAAAACTTATTAAAAGTAAGGTATGGGCGAAATGCACCATGCGCAGGGTTGAAACCCCTGCGTAGGGGTTGTAGTAATCCAAGGCGGATGGGGGCCAGGGAGGGCCGTAGTAATCCAAGGCAGATGGGGGCCAGGGACCCTCGTCCCACCTGCAGGGTTTACCCTGCAGGTGGGGCGAGAGCCCCTGCTCCGCCCGTCACCACTTCCTAAAGCGCTCAGCACTACATTTCTTGGACTTTTCTTTGAATGTTTACGGCCCATCGGCCCTCCATTAATAAAATCTCCTTATGTTTTTTTTTTCTGTAGACTCCAACATGTAATTAAAAAAAATGCGTCAGCCCTTTTCTATTTCTTCGGCCTGCAACTTCTGTTAATTACATTCAGCCCTAAAATAAATGCTTGTTGTGTATATCCTTGTTAAGCCATGTGTATATATATATGTTGTGTATTTTCTTGCATAAATTCACTGTGTAATAAAATATAACTGTGTCTATATCTCTATCAACAACAGACATAATGTATATATATATCTGTGTGTGATTAAAATATATTTACCACTGTAATTAAAATAATTTCCCTATGTGTATGGTAGCATTTTAACCAGAGAGTTAAGTTTTAACATGTTAGAAGAAAACTGAGAAAACGTGTTTATTTGGATTAGAAAACAAAAAGATTATTAGAGAAAGAACTATAGATCTTGATACCTGTGCATGCACTTTTAAAAAAACAAATTAGTAGATGGAAAATAGTTTTAAAAACCAAGCAAAATGTTAGAGAGAAAATATAGATAAACCTGTAGGAAAAGAAACAATTAGAAAGAAAACAAATGTTAGAAACTCTTCTATTGGGAAGATACTGTCCACTTGGGAAATTACCTTCCCACTTGCATCCTTCCTTGGAACGTGCAACCAACTAGAGAAAACCAAAGTGATTGTGAGAGTTGAGAGTTGAGATAGCTCTTATAATTCATAGATCTAGGGTTTGTGATGCAGGAGCATCCAGTGGTGTAAGGGCAAACTTGCATCACCCAAAAAAATATGTGTTTCAAAATTGTTGATGTTCTTTCCATTTCTTTTCAAAATTTGTGGTTCTGGTTCCATAATCACTTGAATAATGATGTAGAACTTTTAGTTTTTCCAAACTGCTAAAAATAACAACCTACTATTTTTAGAAAGTTTGCATTTGGGCATGGATTGAAGTAAAAATTTATAGGAAGCTTCATAATGGAAAAATAAGACATTTGGTGAATGAATCATGTAAAGATCATTTGCAAGCTGAAAGATATTAAAGTTTCTGTTTCCCGAAAAACACCTAAATATTATTCAAACTCAGGTTTGAGGCACTAAACGGCCCTTTACGAGCCTGAAAATGGTTGGAACTGGTAGAGCAAGTTCTTAGCGCATAGAGCACTTCACGAGCTTTATGACGCATAAAATGGTTCGTCAATCGGACACCCAGATCAAAAGTTATGGCTCCCAGAAGTTGACCTATTTTTGGAGGGAGATGCAAATTTCAAAATTAGGTTGTTGGCCGCCAAAAAAGCTATTAATAACAATTTTTGGGAACCCTGGGCATTAGTAGAGTTAAGGGGGGAAGTGTAGAGTCAAGAATAGGTAGGAAAATAGAAACCCTAGCAGATTTGGGGTTGCAGATGGCAGATGATTCCAGAGTCTTGTGAGAGGAAGCTGTAATGTGTTGCAGCCTGTGAAGGGTTGATTCCTCTTATTATATTTGAGCTTCTGTAATGTAATAATTTGTCCAAATCAATAAAGAAAGTTCTATTCTTTTTGTGTGCAATTTTGTTGTTGTGTGTTTATTGATTTACCCCCTCATCAAGTGGTATCAAAGGAAGGGTTCCTGAGTGTGTAGACAGATCGCCGGTCGTGAAGCAGTTTGCACCAGGACCTAAGGTTGTGGGTTTGCTACGGAGATCAAGATGCCTCCATGAAGAAATTGTATTGGGAGGAATGCTTTGATGGAAGAGGGTTTTAGAGCCCTACAAAGGCAAATCGATGCATTGCAAGAGGAGCTGCGAAGAGGGTTTGATCCGAGAACAAGAGAAGAAAGCAAAGATGAAGCTGAAGAAGAGCTATCTGAGGAAGAACAAGAAGCTGTAGGAGATCCTGCAGAAGTTAGGTTGCTAAGGGCCATTTCTAAGATTAGAAAGAGGCCTAGGATCAAAGTTTCTACATATTCTAGAGATTTGAATCCAGAACAGCTTATTGATTGGATCAATAACAGGGAGGAATATTTCGAGTATGAAGATGTGGAAGACCTAGATCGGGTCAAGTTTACAAAAACAAAATTGAAGGGCCATGTCAGTATTTGGTGGAAGGAGGTCCAATTAGAGAGGACCAAAAGAGGAAAAGGAAAGATCACCAGATGGGATCAAATGGTGGAGAAACTGAAGAAGCAGTTCATTCCTATGGACTATGAGATGGATTTTTTGAAGAAGCTGCAAGGACTGAAGCAAGGCAACACGTCTATTAAAGAGTATACAGAAGTGTTTTATAAGATTACTATCAGAACCGGTCATGCAGAGGCCAATAAGGAGAAGGTAGCCCATTACATTAATGGGTTGAGACCAAGTATTCAAGAGGAGATGAGCCTAGTCAGAATGACCACCATAGAAGATGCATACCAGTTTTCCTTGAAGGTGGAAGAGAAGTTGAATAAAAGATTTGACAGCAAGCAAAGGGGAAGAGGTCAAAGTGGAAGGACTGGTGGAAGACCCTATGGGGGCCAAAATTAAGATTCAAAGAAAAGTGAAGAAGCAGGCACCAGTCGAAATCAGAGAGGAGATAATACCTACCGCCCTTGTGACCAGAACAATGGAGAGCAAAGAGGAAGAGGAAGAGGCTGACTTGGGAAAGGATCTGGAAGAGGAGGTTTCAGAAGAACTTGTTTCCAATGTGGAAAAGAAGGGCATCGAGCATACGAGTGTCTACAACATCAAGGAAGGACAAATAGAAGACTTGAAGGTAATGCACGAGTTGCACATCTAGATGAAGATGCACAGTCTGAGCATTCTGAAGATGCTAAAAGGGGAGAAACCCTAGTTGTCAGAAGAACTTTGTTCAATGAGGAGAAAGAATCCAAGCAGAGGAAGAGTCTATTCTACACAAGGTGCAAATGTGAAGGTATGTGTTGCGATATTATTATCGACAGTGGAAGCATTGACAATCTTGTTTCAGAGGAGATGGTTGATAAGTTGAAGTTGACAAGAAGAAAGCATCCACATCCATATCAGATTGCATGGTTGCAGAAGGACCATAGAGCTTTGGTCAATGAATAATATTTAGTGGAGTTTAAGATTGGGGATTACCATGATGAGGTGCTGTGTGATATCATACTGATGGATGTATGTCATATGCTATTGGGGAGGCCGTGGCAGTATGATAGGAGCGTTGTCCATGATGGCCATGCAAACACATATTCCCTAACAAAGGATGGAGTTCATCATAAGTTGAAGCCCTTGAAGGAGGTGGAAGAAAAGGTATGTAGTACTGCCAGAATTTGCTTGGTAGATGGTAGGAAATTTCTGGAAGGTATGAAGAATGAGCGTCATTGCTTTGCCTTGATTCCTAAGATCAGTCAAGAGAAATGTGAAGATGTACTAACAAAAGTTTCAGATATGTTGGAAGAATTTCAGAATATTGTCTCTGATAATGTACCAAAAGGTTTACCATCGGTGAGGAAGATAAGTCATCAAATGGACTTGATACCAGGAGTCAATTTGCCAAATAAGGCAGCCCACAGAATGACCCCTATAGAGAGTGAAGAGCTAAACAGACAAGTTCAAGAGCTATTTAAGGAAGGGGTTGATAAGAGAGAGCCTAAGTCCATGTGCGGTACTTGCAGTACTAGCACCAAAGAAAGATGGAGAGTGGAGAATTTGTACAGACTCTCGAGCCATCAATAAGATCATGATCAAGTACAGATTTCTATTGCCCAGAATGGATGACATAATGGACTGTTTGAGTGGAGCCAAGTACTTCACAAAGATTGACCTGAAGAGTGGGTATCACCAGATCCGTATTAGAGAAGGAGACGAGTGGAAGACAGCCTTCAAAACCAAAGAAGGTTTGTATGAGTGGTTAGTCATGCCATTTGGGCTAACCAATGCACTGAGCACATTCATGCGGCTCATGAACGAGGTACTGAAAGAATTTTTGGGAAGTTTTGTTATTGTTTATTTGGATGATATTTTGATTTTTAGTAAGACTTGGGATGAGCATCTGATACATATCAGAAGAGTTTTAGAGAAGCTGAGGGAGGAGAAGTTGCTGATTAATCTAAAGAAATGTAGTTTTGCAAAGAAGGAGTTGATATACCTGGGATTTGTTGTCTCAGAGGAAGGTCTTAAGATGGACCTAGAAAAAGTAAGGGCTATCATTGAATGGCCTACGCCAAGGAGTGCAACAGAGGTATGCTCTTTTCATGGTTTGGCAAATTTTTATAGAAAGTTTATCAAGAATTTTAGTAGCATTTGTGCACCCCTAACTGAGACAATGAGAGGGGATAGAAAAGAGTTTAGATGGACTAAAGGAGCAAACAAAAGTTTTGACACATTGAAGCAAAAAGTTATAGAGCAACCTGTTTTGGCACTCCGAGATTTCAATAAGGTATTTCAGGTAGATTGTGATGC
This sequence comes from Cunninghamia lanceolata, assembly GCA_027924645.1. NCBI lineage: Eukaryota > Viridiplantae > Streptophyta > Pinopsida > Cupressales > Cupressaceae > Cunninghamia > Cunninghamia lanceolata. The sequence continues at coordinate 10,978,659 of BSBN01000209.1, forward strand.
TAGTGGTAGTGCTATAGGAGCTATTTTGAGTCAAGAAGATAAGCCCATTGCCTATTTTAGTGAGAAGCTTAATGATGCCAAGAAAAAGTATTTTGTTTATGATCAGGAGTTTTATGCAATAGTTCAGGCTTTGAAGAAATGGAGACATTATTTGTTGCCAAAAGAGTTTGTTTTATATACTGATCATCAGGCTTTACAGTATCTTAATAGTCAAGGGAAGTTGAATCAAAGGCACTTAAAATGGGTTGAGTTTTTGCAGAGCTATACTTTTGTTTTGAAGCACAGGAATGGGAAGTCCATCAGAGTTGTAGATGCCTTGAGCAAAAGGCAAAATTTGTTGACAGAAATGAAGATAGAGGTTGTTGGGTTCGATGAGCTCAAAAGTTTGTAGCCTAAAGATCTAGATTTTTTAGAGGCTTGGAAAGCTTTTCTAGAACTTGTTACTTTGGACAAGACAAAATGGTTGGATTTCATAATCCAAGATGGCATGTTGTTTAAAGGAAGCCAGTTGTGCATTCTGAGGAGTTCCATGAGAGAGAACCTAATTAAGGAGAAGCATAGTGGAGGATTGGCCAGACACTTTGGTTAAGATAAGACCATTGCTATTGTTGGTAAAAATTATTATTGGCCACAGTTGCAGCAGGATGAGGAAATTTGTGCAGAGTTGCAGAGTATTGTAGATGGCGAAAGGAACAAGTCAGAATACAGGTCTATATCAGCCACTACTTGTACCAGAGAAGCCATGGGATGATATTAGTATGGATTTTGTTCTTGGCTTACCAAGGACACAAAGAGGACATGATTCCTTTTTTGTGGTGGTGGATAGATTCTGGAAGGTGGCACATTTAATTCCTTGCAAGAAGACTAATGATGCTATTCATATTGCTGAATTGTTTTTCAAGGAGGTGGTGAGATTACACGGTCTACCAAAGAGCATATTTTCATATCCAGATACCAAGTTTGTTGGTTATTTCTGGAGGACATTATGGAAGAAGTTGAAGATAGATTTGAAGTTTAGTTCTGCACACCATCCACAAACTGATGGATAGACCAAAGTGGTGAATAGGAGTTTGGGTAACTTGCTACGATGCTTAGTAGGAGATAAGCCCAAGGGATGGGATTTGATTTTACCACAGGTTGAATTTACTTACAACAATTCTATCAATAGGAGTATTGGTAAATCACCATTCCATATTGTATATGGCAATAGCCCAAGAAATGTTTCTGAGTTAAGAAAGCTGGACAAAGGAGAAAAGACAAGTACTGAAGCTGAAGACTTTGCAGAACATCTGAAGAATTTGCATAAAGAGGTGAGAAAGCACATTAATAAGATGGATATTTAGTACAAGGCTAAGGCAGATCAGAAGAGGAGATATAAGGAATTCCATGTAGGAGATGAAGTCATGGTTTACTTGAGAAAAGAAAGGTTCCCAATTGGAACATATAATAAGCTAAAAATGAAGAAATTTGGGCCATGCAGAATTTTGAAGAAACATGATTCAGGAAATGCATATGAGGTAGAGCTGCCAAGTGGGATCAACATTTCCCCTATTTTCAACATTGCTAATTTATTAGAATATCATGAAGGTGGAACAGAGGATGGACCAATAGAAGAACAGTGGAGTATTCCAGCATCTACTTCAACAGAGGAGATAGAAGAAATCTTGGATAGCCGTGTGGGAAGAAGTACTCGGAATAAGCAATATGAAGAATACCTGGTGAAATGGAAAGGAAGGCCTGTTGAAGATTCTTCTTGGTTGTCTAAGGCAGAGGTTGACCATTTGGTTTTCCTCACACAAACACATGAGACGTGACAGGGTCACTTCTCAAATTACCCTAGGTGTCTGATGCAGGAGCATCCAGTGGTGTAAGGGCAAACTTGCATCACCCAAAAAAAGATGTGTTTCAAAATTGTTGATGTTCTTTCCATTTCTTTTCAAAATTTGTGGTTTTGCTTCCATAATTGCTTGAATAATAATGTAGAACTTTCAGTTTTTCCAAACTGCTAAAAATAGCAACCTACTATTTTTAGAAAGTTTGCATTTGGGCACGGATTGAAGTGAAAATTTACAGGAAGCTTCATAATGGAAAAATAAGACCTTTGGCGAAGGAATCACGCAAAGATCATTTGCAAGCTGAAAGATATTAAAGTTTCCATTTCTTGAAAAACACCTGAAAATTATTCAAACTCAGGTTTGAGACACTAAACAGCCCCGTATAGGTCCAAAAATGGCTAGAACTAGTAGAGCGAGTCTTTAGCGCGTAGAGCACTCTGCGAGCTTTCTGACGCATAAAACAGTTCGTCAATCGGACACCTAGATCAAAAGTTATGGCTCCTGGAAGTTGACCTATTTTTGGAGGGAGATGCAAATTTCAAAATTAGGTTGTTGGCCGCCAAAAAGGCTATTAATAACTATTTTTGGAAACCCTAGGCATTAGTAGAGTTAAGGGGGAAAGTGTAGATTCAAGAATAGATGGGAAAATAGAAACCCTAGCAGATTTGGGTTTGCAAATGGTAGATGATTCCAGAGTCTTGTATGAGGAAGTTGTAATGTGTTGCAGCCTGTGGAGGGTTGATTCCTCTTATTGTATTTGAGCTTCTATAATGTAATAAGTAGTCCAAATCAATAAAGAAAGTTCTATTCTTTTTGTGTGTAATTTTTGTTGTTGTGTGTTTATTGATTTATCCCCTTCATCAGTTTGGTGCCCTAATATTTAGGATTTGATTAGATAACTTAAACTAGTTTCGTTTAACTAAACAAACCCACTTAGTTAGAGAGTGTGATGACCCTTTAGGACTCTTATGGGAGTGTGATTTTAGTATTTTATTTACTTCCATCATTGAAATTTCTTGGTGGGAAATGGATTTAAAATTCATGTATTAATTTAATTAAGTGTATGTTTTTTTCTATCTCTTGTTCCTTTTAAACCCTTGATTTAAGTATGTACTCTTAAATGTTTAGAATTAATTTATTCATCCTTCTAGATGTTTTACTTTAATTTAATTTGAACCATGGGATAAAATTTAGTGAAATCCTATTTATGCATTTAATTTTGTTTTATATTCATTAGGGAATAATATGTTAGTTTTAACGTTAAATTTTTTTCCAAACCTCCCATAGTTGATGAGATGGTGTTATGCTGTTGAAATCACTAGGGAGATATTCCCTTGTATCCCGTTATGCTGCCAAAATTTTCCTAGATGGAATTATGTATTTAATTAAAATCGATTATTTACCTTTTTCGCATTAGTTGTTGATTAAATGTTTTTAGTTGAAATTTGTTAGTGGCATTAATTTAATATTATTCTAAGTTAGTAGTTGTTCTAAAGTTAGATTTTGATTTATATCGAAATTGTTCCCCCTCATTTAGTAAACTCTAGGGTTGGATTCTAAAATGGAAACCAACACTCTTAGTCTCGCTCCTTGTGATGTACACCCCCTTAGTGGCTATCATCTCGTAGGGATTGCGAAACGAGTTCGCATTATCCCATTTTGGATTGACTTCCCCGCCTTCGGGCGACGTGCCTAACGTAGGTTGCTGATGCAACTACGTTATGTGCGTGTGTCACCGAGTGTGCTTGATGCACGCGAGGGGGTTTTTGGAGTCAGATGGAAAAGTTTTTGATATTTCATGTCATGACTACATGGCAAATGTGGACATGACACGTGTGTTGCACGTCATGACCACATGGCAAATGTGGGCATGACATTTGGTATCAGAGCCCATGTTTCAAACACTGGGATCTCTGGGTGTGTATATTTGTTGAGTTGGGTCGATAGTAGATCGTGCATACTTGTTTTGTGTGTCAGACTCTAGCTTATGTAGCGACAAGTTCATAAGACACCTTGCTTGGGAACGACTGGATTCCCTCAGTTTTGCTTTTGCTAATCCCCACGTACAACTTAGTGTCGAAGGTACTTGGGGTGTGTATTCTTGATGAATAGGGTAGTTGAAGGACCATGCAAGTCCTAAATTCGAGAGTTAGTCAACTCCTTGATCTAATGATATCCTGAGAGGATGTTATTGGTCAAGTTTTGCTAAGTGTTTTCATCTTAGCTAATCCTTGCTCTTTGTCCTAGTTGATGGCGCTTTTGATCCTTTTTTAGGGGTCGTATCAACCTGTTGTAGGTCACACCCTTGGAGAGGTGTTTTTGTGGTAAAGTTATTTCTCTTTGGCCACCTTGTAGGTTTTCCCTAATGAATGGGTGTGTGGCACGTTGCAAGTTGTGAGTGCCATCGCATCGTTTGAGACTTGCCATTTTCTGATAATGTTGAGTTGTGTTTATCCTATCATGTTGGAGGAAGGAAATGTATTATAGTGGTACGCTAATCTTGGACAAAGACTTATGTACCTTATTTAATTTATTCCTCACCTTGTTCCTCTCAGTTAACTTTTGTAGCATGGGGTAAGTTGTGTCTTGTTTAGAGGACCCTTGGTCGGGATGCTAAGAAGTTGTAGATCTATTGTTATCCTTCGCCTTGTTATAGGATTAAGTTACCCTGAAGGGTAGTTGTCACCCGAAGAGTAAAAAGAGAATAAAGTGGTATATTCTCTTGTTAGGGTCGCTTAGTGCCCTCATCTTGAAGATGGAGTAGAGGATGTTAAAAGAGTTGGCATGTAAGACCTTTCATGGTTATCTTCTTATGTAAGCCTTTTGGTTAGATGAAAGGTATTGGCTTCGTGGACCATTTCATGGTTGCAAATCTTGTGACACTTGTTGTGCCACGTCGAGTCAGTCTCCTTGTAGCTTGTTGGTATCTAGAGGGTAATTAGGCTATGCATTGCCTTCGCATAAGATTGTGATGTGATTTGTTCACTTATGGTATGGTACCTCGTTGTCTAAGGGCTTAAAGGTGGTGTAAGTGCTTGATGTTTAAACCTATTATGTTAGTCGAAGAGTAAGGTCTAGTTGTGGGTGTAATTCCCTAATTTCTTATCTAATGATAACCTAAGTGCAACTTGACCCCTTCCTTGCCACCTTGGTTCTTTGGAGGTTTCTTACATGTGTGTCTTGTTAGGGTGACAAATTCCCCTTAGGAGTAATGTATGTTTTTATGCATAGAAGGCTTTAGCAAAGCCTTGTGTTGGGTTGTAGTGAGGAAAGTTAAGTTTTACACTTGTCCTCTTGGGTTATTGTGAAAACCCTCTAGTGGTGCCTTCCTATCTTTTAGTAGGATAGAATGCATGAGATGTGTAAGGTGAATGCATAGTTGATGCGATGAGATAGTTGGAGTGTCAACTCTCCTATCTTGAAAACACTTTAGTTGTTGGATCTTGGTAATTCTTGGGGGGGTCCCTTGTGCAACTATTTGCACAAATCCCACGAAGATGGCCCTAATGAGTAGAAGGATTCTATTTTAAAGAATGCAATAATTCTAGATGTTGATTTGATTAAGGACTCACACACCTTGCTATAGGGTAATGTATGTGAATAGTCAATTGTTAGAGCATATCAAAAAAATGTTTGGGATTGTAAGGATGCATTGGGAAGTTGAGTTTGTTTTGGAAGGAATAGTAAGTTGGTTATGCTACTTTGTGGTTGTTCATGGTTAAGTGTTATGATCGACACGTGCGATCAACATAGATGCTTCTGTTGGGTCATTTTTTGGGTGTTATTAAGGCAATGGCTTTGAACTTCAGTTTAGTTGAAAATGCCTTAGTTGGGGTTCTCCAACCTTGTTGTATTGAATTTTGTGCCAAATAGTTGGTGTGATTTTAGCCACGACTAGGGTTGGTTGGCTTAGCCTCACTCTAGTATCTTGGTGCTTTGAGCAAGTTATAGTGATAGTCATGCCTTGCCTAGTGTGTTATAAATCTATGGAAGGTAGTGTTTTTCAGTTGAATTTGGTAGTACCCATGAAGATGTTAGTGTGTGTTCCTTGATACGAAGCATGAACGGGCCCCACTTTGCAGGTGACTCATAGGATACATGACTTTTGGTAATCATTTCCAAGCATGTCCTAGGTTGCCTAGATTATGTAGGGAATCGTTAGTTGAGTTGATCATGACCTTAGTGAGAATGTGACCACTATTCCTCTTCTCCCTTTTTGTGGCTATATATATACACGATGTTGTAATGTGCGATTGTGGGTAATTATTTAATTATTGTTTGAATTTTATTATTTTGTAAACCCAACATTATTGAGTTTCCTTACTTGAGCTACTTAGCCGACTTACTTTCTTATAGTCCTTTTACCTCAAGGACTTGTTTAATCGTATTTCAATTTAAATTTTGAATGTTGCACTTGGGCACCATTTTTGAATTGGACTTATCTTTTAAATTTTATCTATCTTTTGGATCTTAATCCTTTGAATTTTATTTTGTTAAAACTTATTCAAGACTCATCTTTTGCAACTTTTTATTTTGAGAATTTTCTAAATTGTTGGTACTGCCGGTACCTTTGTAGTGTTGTGAATCATGTAACCTACATTACCCATAAGGGGTACTTGGTGAGAGGAAATGGGAATAGTCTGTCTTGTTTTGATGTCGTAATTTGGAGTTGTTTAGAGGATCGATAGTGGTGGTTCAGAACTTCCTTGTTGACCTTGTGTCCTGTTGAGTTTTGTGTTGGTGCCTTCCTGTTTTGGGAGGTCAAATCTTTAAGTAGCTAGGATGGGTGCTAGAGAGGTTTGAAGGAGTAAACAGGTTGTGAAACCCTTGAGATCCTCCTATTTTTGTGTGGACCCACTATCCTAGTGATATTGGCTCCCTCGTTTAGAGAGGGTTTGTGTTGCTCCAATCTTTTTGAATTTGACCCATGAGTTTTGTTGTGGCATAGTTGTTTAGTTCATTCCTTGATGCTAGTAATGCTTGGGCGTGTATGGTTCCTACCTGTTCTGCAAGTTTTACCTAGGCAGTCTGGTGGGGACCTGTTGATAGAAGGGGCAGCCGAGACTTGAAAGCCTCGTGCCTTTTGCTTGGAGTCTTATGGTGTTATCTTAGCATCAGTGGTAAGTTGAGTATTATATGTGTTTGGGGCTTGATCAGTGGTTTTACGGCTAGTTGTTTGGCCAAGCTTCCTTGGGTTTCTTTATGTTAGGTAGGTTTTGGATGGATAAAAAAGGATTGGAATACAATTTAGTTAAGTTAGTGTTTGAAAGGCCCCTCATAGTGCTAAGCTTCTTGGTGTGTCCCCATCCTTCTTGACCTTTGATTTCTTCGTGGTCTACCTTAGGGCATCTAATGCCCTTGTGTCTTTTAATGCTCATAGAGTGTTTGGAGTGTGTGTGGTTGTAGATCCTTGGCTCCTCCTAGTTGGAGGAGGGTATCTTTGGGAGTATTGCTATGTGAGTTTCTTATTAAGTTCCTATTTGTTTTCTTACTTTTATTTCTAATTCCATCTAAGTTCACGGTTGTATTAGGATGGTTTTTAGGTGGGTGCTCTACGAAACCTCTGTGTTAACTTCCAGGAGGAAGTTTAGCTCTAGGGGAGAGGATGTGAGGCCCACCCTTGTGCGATTGGAATTAGTCACCCTTTTAGACCATATTGTTTCGCTTCACCCTAGCTAAAGGTTCAGTCTATGGAATTGTGGCCATACCTTAGAGTTAGTGTAGTGATGTTGTGGATCTTTCGTAGAAGGTAGTGGTGTTTGTTTGCGGGTGCATAGGCGATACACATCCCTATTGGGATTGATTGGAGTATCACCGGTTTGTGCTTGAACTGGATTCTTTAGTGTTGTAGTGTGAGGCTATCTCGTGTTGCACTTCTTGTTGATTGTTGTTCGGATTATGTGTGATACATAGTCGTTTAAGGACTAGTGATCCCTCCTATTTCTACATCTGGTGATGGATGAGTTATTGTAGGATGGAGCTATATCTTATATGCGTGATTATATTATGAATTTTGTGATGTTGAATGTGTTATTAATGCAATTGAAATGGTTTAGTTAGATGATTGACTTAATGGAATGCTATGTGATGATGAACCTAATTATACTTGTGAAATGTGAATGATTTGAGAATCATGTAAATGTTAGCATGTGTTTATAATTGAGATATATGTGCTTATGCGATCTTGTGTGTGTGTGTAATTCATTTCGCTTCGGCTATATATATATATATATCATGTGATATTAACGGGTTTGTGTAAGTGTGCAGGTAATCGTCCATGGCCCATGGAAAATCAGAGGTCAAACAAATAACCCTATGTGTTAGCCTTGTTAAGCTGACCTAGTCCCTAAGGTGGACTAAGGTCATTTGTGATTGAGAATGATGATTTATGTTGTCTTTCAATTTATGATATTTTTGTAAGTTTCACCCTTTTGGTTTATCACCTTGATGTTTTGTAAGGTTGTAATGTTTTGGTTTACACAATTTTGGTGCTAAATGTTTATGAGCCCTTTTCATGTGGATTTATGAGTTCCCTAGTGTTAATTATGGTCAAATAATGACCCTAAGCCATACCCCTAGGGTTTAGGGGCATTCTTAGCATGTTTAAATTTGGCATAACCCTTGTATGGTCACCTAAACTTGGCCATTGAGTCAAGTGACGAGTTTGGGAGATGTGAGAGGTGGTTGGCATGTCACCATCCCACCTAAACTAACTCCACTCACCTAGGGTAAGGTTACCCTTGTCTTGAGTGCTTTAGAAGCTTATAGAGTCTTCTCATATGTGTGAGACCTCTTCCCTATGCTCTCACACATGTGTGAGAGAATATGTGGGGAAGAGTGTAGCATAGTTGAATGAGAAGGTGACATGTATCACCTCCTCATTCATGAGGAGTCTACCATGTGTGATCCCTCTCTCTATGCTCTCACACATGTGTGAGAGCATTTGTGGGAGAGTGTGTAGCTTTGTTGAATGGGGAGATGACAAGTGTCTTCTCCTCATTCTTGTGGGGTTGTGAGGAGGGTTGTGTGGATGAAGGAGAAGGTGACAAGTGTCACTTTCTCATTCATTAGGGCTTGTGAGTAAAGCCTATTTATCTCTCTCTTAAGAAGACATGAGGGTTCTTTCTTTTTACATTTTATGTTTGATGTGGGAAGGAGAGGAAGACTTGGAGAGACTTGAAGGAGTTTGGGGGAAAGGACACTTGGAGAGCTCTTCACCATCACTTCTACTCTTGGAGCTTGAGAGGTATGCTCTCAAGGCTTCAAGCCTACTTTTATTTGCTTTTGTTTATGTACATATGCATGTTTCTATGGTTGTTATGCCTTTGCATTTTTAGTTTTATGTTGTGGGGTTTTTAAGGGTTGTGTAGTTGAGCTCTCCATGTGAGAGAGCTCGCCTTTGTCATGGGTGAGAGAGGTGTGAACCTCCTCAGTTTCCCCTCATCTTTTGGAGTAGTATTGTTGGCCATGCACCTTATTAAGAAGTTGAGATTTATGGTTATGGCATGAGTGCCTTGTTTATTTGGAGTATGAGAAGTTTTGATGGAAAGAGGCCAAGAGTTGAATATATTTGAGTTATTGTGTGTGGGTTCCCTTGAGTTGAGAGTTGTCCACTCTCTCACCCCTAAAACTCATTGTTAAATGGGTTAGTTATGTGTATATCTTTGGGAGGGAGTTAATGTGTTTTGGGTGAGTGATTTGTGTGATATGTAATCCTTGTTGGTGTGATCATGGTTATTCGAATGGCCTCCTAGCTTGGGAGTGGCCTACTTGTAGGCGTATAGTTGGGAGGTGAGCTCTCCATGGGCATGGAAACCTCATTTTTGTGTTTTGTAGGTCTCTTGATGACTCTTGGGGAAGATTGGAAGGTTGGAAGTTTTGGGAAGTTTAATGGTTCTTGTTGCATTGTAATAGTTATGGCAATGAGTTTCCTTAAGCCTATTTTGTCTTGTATTAATTTGTTATTGTAATGAAAGTAACCTCTCTCTTGAACCCATCTTGTATATCTCTCCTTATGAAAATAAATTTTGATTCATTTTAATGTATTGAAAGTGTTAAGAGTTTATCTCTATATGCTTTTGGAATGAAATAAATGTCTCTCTCTCCCTTATTTCCCTATTTTATATTTCTAAAGTATAGGATTGCTTAAAAAAAGGATATATGATTAATAGATGCCCTTATGTGAATGGCTCTAAAAATGAGTAAATGGATTTCTTGTCTCTTAAAAAAAAAATGATAATATTATCGTTTAGTCATATATATATATAGACACACACACACACACACACACACACACACACACACACACACACACACACACACACACTTATGCCTATGTTGTTGTATGGTTAAAAGAAGAGAAGAGGATTCCTATTAATTTATTTAGATAACCCTTCTATAGCATTGTTTCTGAAATAAATATATATATATATATATATATATATATATATATATATATATATATATATATATATATATATATATATATATATATATATATAACCTTGTATTTATTTTATTTAATTAAGCCTACTGTCATATATTTAGTCTATGTAAAAAAAAACAAAGAGATACTTTGCTTATATATATATATATATATATAATTTTAAATATCATATGTTCATTGTTTTAAAATATATCGAAATGTTTTCTTTAAAATAGAGATAAATCACTTGTTTTTGTAGTAGCTACGAATTGTTTGGGGCAGAACTTATTAAAAGTAAGGTATGGGCGAAATGTACCCTGCGCAGGGTTGAAACCCCTGTGCAGGGGCCGTAGTAATCTGAGGCGGATGGGGGCCAAAGGACCCCTGTCCCACCCATCACCACTTCCTAAAGCACTCACTGCTACATTGCTTGGACTCTACTTTGAATGTTTATGGCCCTTCAGCCCTCCATTAATAAAATCTCCTTGTAACATTTTTTTTTCTTTTTTTTTTCTGTAGACTCCAACATGTAATAAAAAAAATGCATCGATCCTTTTCTATTTCTTCGGCCTGCAACTTTTGTTAATTACATTTGGCCTTAAAATAAATGCTTGTTGTGTATATCCTTGTTAAGCCCTGTATATACGTGTGTGTGTGTGTGTGTGTTGTGTATATGCTTGCATATATTCACTGTGTAATAAAATATAACTGTGTGTCTATATCTCTATCAACAACAGACATAATGTATATATATATACATATGTGATTAAAATATATTTGCCTCTGTAATTAAAATAATTTTCCTATGTGTATGGTAGCATTTTAACCAGAGAGTTAAGTTTTAACAGGTTAGAAGAAAACTGAGAAAACATGTTTATTTGGATTAGAAAATAAAAAGATTATTAGAGAAAGAACTATAGATCTTGATACTTGTGTATGCACTTTTAAAAAAACAAATTAGTAGATGGAAAATAGTTTTGAAAACCATGCAAAATGTTAGAGAGAAAATATAGATAAACTTGTAGGAAAAGAAACAATTATAAAGCAAACAAATGTTAGAAACTCTTCTATTGGGAAGATACTTTCCACTTGGGAAAGTACCTTCCCACTTGTATCCTTCCTTGGAACCTGCAACCAACTAGAGAAAACCAAAGTGATTGTGAGAGTTGAGAGTTGAGAGAGCTCTTATAATTCATAGATCCAGGGTTTGGTGCCCTAATATTTAGGATTTGATTAGATAACTTAAACTAGTTTATTTTAAATAAACAAACCCACTTAGAGAGTGTAATGACCCTTTAGGACTCTTATGGGAGTGTGATTTTAGCATTTTATTTACTTCCATCATTGAAATTTCTTGGTGGGAAATGGATTTAAAATTCATGTATTAATTTAATTAAGTGTATGTTTTCTTCTATGTCTTGTTCCTTTTAAACCCTTGATTTAAGTATGTGCTCTTAAATGTTTAGAATTAATTTATTCAACCTTCTAGACGCTTTACTTTAATTTAATTTAAACCATGGGATAAATATTTAGTGAAATCTTATTTATGCATTTAATTTTGTTTTAGATTTGTTAGGGAATAATATGTTAGTTTTAACATTAATGTTTTTTTCCAAACCTCCCATAGGTGATGAGATGGCGTTATGCTATCAAAATCACTAGGGAGATATTCCCTTGTATCCCGTTATGCTGCCAAAATTTTCCTAGATGGAATTATGAATTTAATTAAAATCAATTATTTACCTTTTTTGCATTAGTTGTTGATTAAATGTTTTTAGTTGAAATTTGTTAGTGGTATTAATTTAATATTATTCTAAGTTAGTAATTGTTCTAAGGTTAGATTTCAATTTATATTGAAATTGCTCCACCTCGTTTAGTAAACCCTAGGGTTGGATTCTGAAATAGAAACCAACCCTCTTAGTGTCGCTCCTCACAACGTACACCCCCTTAGTGGCTATCACCTCGTAGGGATTGTAAAATGAGTTTGTATTATCCCATTTTGGATTGACTTCCCCGCCTTAGGGTGAGGTGCCTAACGTAGGTTGCTGACGCAACTACGTTATGTGTGTGTGTCACCAAGCGCACTTGATGCGCGAGAGGGGGTTTTTGGAGTCGGGTGGAAAAGTTTTTGATATTTCATGTCATGACCACATGGCAAATGTGGACATGAAACGTGTGTTGCATGTCATGACTACATGGAAAATGTGGGCATGGAAAACATTCAATTACAAATATAGCTTCAATTGACTACCCATCCCTATGATTGACAAAGCATTTTATTGTCCCTTACATAATAAACTTGCATGAATTGATGCCCTAGAATAACCTGAGACACATACAATCAAGAAGTTAGCTCAAAGACTAACCTATTGAGCATATTACATCCTTGTATGTATAGTATTTCATTTGCAATACATTCAATTCCTTGGGTAGGGTCATGGGGTTACCTAGAGTCAATACATGCCACTTGCCAATACAACCATCTAGATATGAAATATCCCTTAGATATGTTGATAGGTACCTTGGGGCAAAGGAAATATCCTTTCCACACTTAGACAAGTCACCAAGTACTAATTTGTAGGCCTACAAGTGAGGGAATTTCATTATCACATTCAAGTCCCACGTGTCCATTTTGTCAGCAACACATGGTCTTGCATCTAAATCCATGTCCTTAAGGGGTCTAGTAGTACCTAGGATTGATTTGGATGTTTGTAAATCTCCATCACATTCATTTGAGGGTATTAATGGCATGTCAGAACATGTAGGGGAGTAGATTGTAATGTTCCCAACAAACAAAATTCAATTAAACTTGCAATTTCCTTAATTTCCACAAAGAGACATTTCATCAAACACTTGGTATGAAATATTCCTAAATATGAATTTAAATGATTTTATGTTGTGTATAGAAGAAAATGCAACAATTACAAATGATTATGACTTCAATAAACTCCCACAGCAAATTTTTAACATTAGCTTCACAACCTGAAGACAAACAATGCATTGTTTCCACAAGATCTGTACCAAAAATACCTAGAAACTCCACAATCTAATTTTTATTGATTTTATAATGAAAAAACAGAAGAAAGGGATCTGATATAAATAATAATAGCATCAGAAAACTTATGTAGCAAATCCACAAAATAATTCTAACAAGCAAAGACAAATTATGCAAATAAACATTATAGGCAACACCTAGAATTGTAGATCTGATTCACAACTTCACCACACATTTACATAAGGTAAAAAGGAACCTAGAATGATGTAGAAGCAACACAACCTATAGAAAACTCACTCACAACAACAGAAAATCCAAACAGCACACCCAAAACTCACAATCACACCTACAAACTCCAATATTAAAAACTGCTAAAATGAACAACTCCTGCAACTCAATGGCAACCTTTGTATGAGATTGCACTCTGTAATCCTCAAGATCCCACTCTCAAATAACCTGAATCTTATGGTCTCCTATCCACAAACTTCCAACTCCAATGGTTTCCCTATCCATTGAGTAAAACACACAAAGACAAAGATTCTGTAAGAAAATTGTAGAAGATGCAATAATCATGAAAATGGAATGTTTTTCCTTTTCATGCAATAACCCCCAAAGGAGGCACCCAAATATAAACACCCATGCATGAGGAATCTTCAACATGCAATATTTTTCATAATATCCTTGTCATAGATTCTCCCAATCACATTTGTCAGTTACCTGATTTGCAATAATGACAAGATTCTCCGTTATGCCAAATCAAATCTTTGAAAATCTTGAGGATCTCCAAAATCCCATGCCTCATATGAGAAATTTAATATTTAGAAACTTTATATTTAATATTTATTTTTTGGAAATATAGAAATTGTGTCCAAACAAATAAGATATTAAATAAATATTATTTTCCCCAAATGCAGTCCTATGATCTTGAGTTACTATTTTCGAACAACCACACCTCACTTGTGCTAGCACCACTAAAATATTTATTAATTTAATATTTATTTGTCCAAGGGATGAATATTGCACCCGAACAATATAAATATTAAATAATAATATTTTCTGAAGCCATCCCGTTACCTTTGACTTACTATTTTAGGACAGTGAGGACTTACTATTTCTAGTAAATGTTATTTTTGGAAAACGGGACATGGCAATTCCTCCCTTCCCAAAATTGCTTGTCCTTAAGCAATTGCAACCATATTTCTCTAGAATCCTTATGTCATAATGATAAATCATGCCAAACTGCATATTAAGCCTTGATCTTGTACTTGTGAGATATTGCATCTTTTGCCAAAGAACATTGTGCCAACCAAAGACTCAAATTTATTTGTGATAATACCATGTGATGACCAATAATATCCATGGAATATAAGCCCTTTTCTATGTGGATGATTGATGCCTTCTCTCTAATTCCCAATCTGAACTACATCCTCCCACAAAAAAATTGTAAACTTGCCAAATACAGTTTTGTCCATCTTCCCTCCTAGCATCTTGGTAAATCTCTGAGAAGTGTACATGTGCTGTGTGATATTGTTACAAAAATATTTGATGTTCAACCAAATATTCCATATTACATATGGGTTTGTAGTATGCCTTGCATCTTCCCCAATCAACAACCTCTTTCTTTAGCTTGTCCTTACCAAAGTGTATGTGCACTGTCACAAGACAAGTTAAACCAGAAATTCCTGCAACCTCTTACAATGATATAATTCTAATTTTTGTATTGTATAGGAATTTTATAGTGGTCCATTCATCCTCCATAATAACAAAGACACATTTTTGAAACAATTACCTCTTTTACCTTCGCGTTGTGAAAATACACCATGTTGAAATTATCACTAATTGTTTCATACTTTGCCTCATCTTGAAGGATGTTAGATGCAACTTCAGGATTTGATCTTGAACAGAAATAATACTATTCAGGAGAAACAATTAACATCATATAACAACAGAAAATACTCCACCCAACTCTAGATCTTAAATGTGAAAATAACATTTCATTTTGATGGAAAACTATGCACTCTCTGAGTCCATCCACTAGCACATACTAATCATCCCACAAATTTTCCAAAATGATAGTGGAAAATGCATCATTAAAATAACCTATAATCTAAAAATTGCTCCACTCTTTATCCACAAATGTCTTCCAAGTCACTCTCAAGTATACATATGCATTTCCATGGTGACTAGTTAGTAAAGAAACGATAGTATTGATGATAAATTTTTGTTTTGTAGACATCCAAGAAATCTTCTCATTGTTATTGATCACTAAAAGGAAACAACAACAAAGGGATTTATTACATGTTCATAGAATCACCACCAATAAATTTTGTAACCAAATCAAAAATATCTGCATACAAACTAGACCAAACTACCAAATAACATAGTGTATTTTTCTCCTTGCATAGTCAAACCTTAGTAATAGCAAAAAGTGCCCAAACTAAAAATATATAGTTTCCAACACTCAGAATGGATCAGGAGCATAAACATCATAGTAACACACAACAAAAATACCACACAACACTCTTGTATGAAGTTTGTTTATTGAAGTAACATAACCATGCTCATACCTTGACTTCTTGATATCTATGATGACTCCTTCAAAGATAGGATGATACTCAAAATAAATAATTAATTCAGAATAGTGATGGTATTTACTGCTTCTTGAAAAACTCATATATGTGAGTATAAACACCATACAAGGTTGCTGCAACAAAGAGCAAACTCCATGAAAATATACCTTAACTAGTTCCAAAAATGCCCAGAAACTCCACAATATAATTTTTATTGATTTTTTGATGAAATAACAGCAGAAAGGGTTCTAATATAAATAATAATAGCAATAGAAAACTTATGTAAAAAACACACAAAGTGATTCTAACAAACAAAGACAAACTATGCAAATAAACACTACCGACAACACCCAAAATTGCAGATTTGATTCACAACTTCACCACACTTATACACAAGGTACCAAGGCACCTAGAATAATGTAGTAGCAACACAACCTATAGAAAACTCACTCACAACATCAACAAATCCAAACAGAACACCTAGAACTCACAATCACACCTACAAACTCCAATATTGAAAACTACTGAAATGAACAACTCCTACAGCTCAATGGCAACCTCTGTATGAGACTGCACTCTGTAATCCTCAAGTTCCCACTCTCAGATCACCTAAAGTGAATGGTCTCCACAAACTTCCAGATCTAATGGTTTCCCTATCCATTGAGTAAAACACACAAAGCCAAAGCTTCCATGAGAAAATTGTAGAAGATGCAATAATCATGAAAATGGAATGTTTTACTTTTTCATGCAATAAACCCCAAAGGAGGCACCCAATTATAAACACCCATGTATGAGGAATCTTCAAAATGCATTATTTTCCATAATATCCTTGCCATAGATTCTGCCAATCACATTTGTCAGTTACCCGATTTGCAATAATGGCAAGATTCTCCGTTATGCCAAATCAAATCTTTGAAAATCTTGAAGATCTCCAAAATCCAATGCCTCACATGAGAAATTTAATATTTAGAAACTTTATATTTAATATTTATTTGTTGGAAATATGGGAATTATATCCGAACAAATTAGATATTAAATAAATATTATTTTCCCCAAATGCAGTCCTATGATCTTGACTTTATTTTTGGACAACCACACCTCACTTGTGTTGGCACCATTAAAATATTAAGATATTTATTTGTCCAAGGGATATATATTGCACCCAATCAATATAAATATTAAATAACAATATTTTTTAAAGTTGTCCCGTTAAATTTGACTTACTATTTCAGGACATTGAGGACTTACTATTTTTAGTAAATGTTATTTTTGGAAAAAATGGACATGAATAGATGAGAAACACTTTTTAAACTGTGGAATTCTGAGGTAGAGTTGCGATTAGGGTTTGCAAATTGCATAGAAGGCTAGAAAGTTTGTAATATAAACTAGTTGGGACCAGAACATGGTATCTAATGTGCAATTTTAGGGAAGGGCCAAAATTCCATGGGGCATGTGCATGGTAGAATGGAAAAATGGTAGAGTTGTGAGGCAAGGATGTAATTTATAGGAAAGGATGAAAAGGTTTCCAAGACTAGCTGTCAGAAAGTAGAACTTGGGAAGTAATTTTCAAGAGTTGCAAAGTTGCACATGGGGTCCAAAGTTTCACAAGCAAGGAAGGAGGACAAAAATCAAAGGTTGGGAAGCAATTTGCAAGAGTTACAAAGTTGTATGTGGGGTCTAAATTTATACAAGAAAGGAAGGAGGTAGAAAGTGGAGGTCAGGAAGCAATTTGTAAGAGTTTCAAAGTTGCATGTGGGGTCTAAAATATTGTAGACAAGGAAGGAGGCAGAAAGTGGAGGTCAGAAAGTAACTTTTAAGAGTTGTAAAGTTTCATGAAAACTTCAAATATCTAGTTGAATATGCAAACTGAGTAAAATCCTTCAAAACTTGGAATTTTTTTATAGATTAGCACAAAATAAAGATTCAAATGGTTATAAATCACAACATTAAACATGGCCTGACCAGGGTGGCCCATTTATGAGTTCTTGAATTGGTAATCTATGATAGACCAAAAACAAGGACCTGGGACAACACTTGCTAATCATGAAATACAAAATTTTGGTAGAGTGACAATAGGATGTAAGTTTGAGATACACTTACTAACATTCTCCCACTTATCAAACACCTTACAAGAGAAAATGCAATACCAACACTATCAACTGTCTACTAGGGGTAGAGAAGCCTAGAGACTTACTACACCACCTAAACTTCTTTGTGTCAACTAGCTTCATCAGTGCATCTACAATATTATGCAAAGTGTCAACTTTCTCCAACATAACCCTCCAATTCTCTACCATTTCATGAATACAATGGTATTGGAAATCTATGTTCTTTGTCCTTTCATGAAAGGTAAGGTTCTTTTCCAAACATATGACACTCTAATTATCACAGAGAACTCTAATAACTCTCTAACTCAACCCCGCATCTAAACATAATCTCTTAAGTCAGATGGCCTCTTTACATGAATGATTAGCTACCATGTACTTAGCCTCTATAGTGGTCAAAGTGACCACATCCAACTACTTACTCATCCAAATAATAGCACCACCAAATAAACTAAACACATATCTAGTGGTGGATCTTCTGCTATCAACATCTCTTGATCTAAATCCATGAATTCACAAATATCCATCAGTGTTGTTCCCATATAGAATCACTATGATAACAAATAGAGTACTTTAAGGTACCCCAAAAATATCTGAACACCCTCTTAACTACATCCCAATGATTTTTTCCAAGATTAGTCATGAATCAACTAAGGACTCCCATAGCTTGGGCAATGTCTAGTCTTGTACAAACCATAACATACATCAAAATCCCAGTAGCACTAGCATAAGGAACTCGAGCCATGTCCTCCATCTCAATATGTATAGATGGATATTTCTCTATAGATAACTTAGTCCCCACTAAAATAAGAACACTCAATGGTCTGGAAACTGACATGGTTAATCTCTCCAACACAAAGTTCACATACTTACTCTAGCCCAACCGAAGCTTTATTTTTTCTCTATCTCTTCTAATCTCCATACCCAATATATACTTAGCACCCCCCAAGCCCTTCATGTCAAAATATGTTGAAAGATGAGACTTCAAATAACAAATCACATCCTTACTATTACCAAAAAATAACATATCATCTATGTACAATTTGATAACAAGGAATCAATCACTATCCATTTTACAATAAACATAATGATCTGATTTGGATCTTAAATATACCAAGCTCAACAAAAATGAATCAATTTTTTGTACTCGTCTTAGGAGACTGTTTGAGACCATATAATTTAATCTACAAACTACTGGTATTCTACCTCTCTCCATGTATTACTCAGGTTGTGTCATGTAGATCTTTTCCTCTAAGTCACCATGCAAGATTTTGTCTTCGCATCCATCTGTTCTATCTCTAATTCAAAAATTATTGCTATAATAACATGAACCTAATAAATGTCAACTTAGCAATTGGGGAAAAAATCTCACTAAAGTCTATCCCCTCAAATTGGGAATATCTTTTTGCAACCAATCTCACCTTGTAGTTTTCAATACCACCATCTGAATAAGTCTTATTTTTTAATACCCATTTACATCCAATAGGATTTATTCCTTCTAGAAATGTACCAAGTCCCATGTGTCATTCTTCTTTAATGCAGTCATTTCCTCTCGTATTTACTCTCCAAGACTTAGAATCACCCATATCCATCACCTCCTTCACAATTCTAGGCTCATTAATATTAGTAATCAAATAAAAAATACATCTCCAATTAGGAGTATACCTATGTATTTGTTGTCTCTACTAAGTGGACGTCCTCAAGACCTAAGGTAGAGGTTCTACCTCCTCTTTGAAAATATTTGAAAGAGCTCACCTACTCTTTAGGTTCTTTATGAGCTTCTAGTTCAACCTTCGCAATCTTCAGGGGTAGTTGGACCACATCTTTATTCCTATCTTCTAGATACAAGACTATGGAAGAAGGCTTAATCTCTCTAAAAATAATACTTTTTCTATACTAAAACTTTTTGGCCATGAGGTTCCAAAACTTGTACCCTTTCACATCAACACCATGGCTAATGAATATACATTTCACTACCTTGTTCTCTAACTTTGGTTGCTTCTCCCTAGGCACATGTGGATATGCCTCGCAACCAAAGACTCTAAGATGTTGTGAGGAATTTTTGTCTTTCCATGCCTCCATAGGAGTATTATTAAGAAGATACAATGTACAAGACCTGTTAATTAGGTAACAAGCCATATAAACTACTTCTACCTATAACTTCTATTCTAAAGCAACTCCACCAAGCATACACCTAGTCCTCTCCATCACTGTCTTGTCTATTCTATCTACAAATCCATTTTGATGAGGATTATATGGAGTTATCTTATGTCTCTCAATCTCATGCTCTTTATAGAATCTAGCAAAATCTATAGAACAAAACTCACCACCATTGTCACTCCTCAAAACCTTAATCTTCCTACCAATCTAATTTTCCATAAGAGCCTTAAACTCCTTAAAGAAACTAAAGACTTCAAATTTGCTTCTAAGGAAATACACCCATGTCCTAGAAAATTAATCTATAAAAGATACATGGTACAAAAGCTTACAAATCAAAGTAACACTAATAGTACCAAATATATATGAATGAATCAAGTCCAACACCCTAGAAGATTTATGAGAACTAGAATAAATGAATGTGGTTTTTTTTTCATATACCCAATATTCATAGAAATAAAATTTAAAAGTATAATCATTCATCCCCTCAACAAGATTTTTATATTTCAAGGTCCCTTCTCACCTATATGGCCCATTGGTGCCATAGCATTCTTTTCTCTACATGTAACTTGCTCTCTAAAGCAAGAGCTCACTGAGGTACCTAGAAAGAATAGCCATTGGAAGTAGACACAACACTCCTCTTTGTTACTAATTATGATGGTGAAGTTGTAGATTCTCTAGATCTCTTCACTATAGGAATAGAATAATCATTGCACTAGATAGTGTATGCATCTAGCTAAAATAGAGTGCCCATGTGAACACCCTTAGCAAGTACCATAGTTACTCACACCATCTTACGTCCTCCACTAGATAAAACAGCTTGCACACCTATGTCACTGAGTTTGCTAACTGATAACAAGTTATGTATCAAATCAAGGATGTGCAACACATCATTAATCCCCTTCACTCATCCATTAGATAAGAAAATATGAACTCTACCATGGCCAACTATGCTCAAATGAGAATCACTACCGAGGTACACCTTCCCACCATCATACTCTTCATACTTTAAAAACCACCCTTGATGGGAGGTCATATGGAAGGAAACCCCAGAGTCTATCGACCATGCAACTTTAAATGCATGAGTTGCCAAGGCCATGACAAAGGCATATACATCATATTGTGAAGAATTTTCAAAATCATCATTTGAATCATTTTTCTTTTTCTTTTTCTTTGTCTTTTTCTCCTCTTCACAATCTTTATTGAAGTGCTTGGTCTTATTGTAGTTCCAAAACTTAGCCTTGGATTTTCTACGAGATTTGGATCTCCCATAGGATTTAGATCTAGACTTTTGTCTCTTCTTGCCTTTCTCCTTTGATCTTCCATGAACAACTAGGGCCTCCTTAGTAGATTCAAAAGATTTTTGTCACATCTCCTTCTAGAGTAAAGAAACCACTACCTCATCCATTTTGAGTTTTGAGGTGGTGCTCCCAATTGCCATCACCAAGTAATCCCACAAGTCTAGCAAAGAATATAGTACTATCATGAAACTATTTTCCTTGATTTTATACCTTCACCTCATGATAGTACCAAGAGAAGATTGGAAAGAGATGATTCTCCTTAAAGTCCAAGAATATTTTGAAATATAGAAAGATTTTTTAAACTTTCAAGAAGTGAATCCATGTAATTAAGCTAGTGCATCCTACCAACTATGTCATGTAGAGCACAAACCAAGGGAGAAGTATGATTGTAACAATATGTAGAGAACATGGATGAATTAATGTGAAAATTGATGATTTTAAACTAAAATTATCCTAGAAATTGACTCTGATACCAAAATGTAATGCTAGTTTTTTCCATAGTTATTAAATTATTTGCAGCACATTTAAATATAGTTATTACTAGAGTTAAACAACTTAAAATATGCAAGATTATCAATTCCAATGTAAATTATAGCATGGGATAATTTAGTATGTACTATAAAGTAAGTAATTAACATAGAAAATTGGATAATATTATCACATAATTCAACCAGAATAACATCAAAATTATATATATTATATAATTCCAAACATCTTTTAAACATCAACAATTTCAATATTATCTAAATAAGAGTACTTGGAAAGGCCATTCTCACTCTAGGAACATTTTAGTGGCCTTGGCCATCATAGTTATGGTGCATTCCAAAGAATTTGTGTAAAAACACATGTGCCTATGCATTGTGCTTACGCACCATAAGTCCTAGCTTGGACAATCTCGAGTGTACTATGTACAACTCAAGCTAGACACACTCTATGTGTGTCCTTCTTCAATGCCCATAGCCCACCAAACCACCTGCTTCCTTGAGTGATATTTGTAGACACCTAAATTTGGTCAATCTTTGTCTCATCCCTTAACATCCCTATTCATCCCTAAACATCCCTAATTCATCCCTAATTGTCCCTATTCATTCCTAAACCATCACTGATCATCTCTAGACACCCCTAAACTACATCTTCTACCACATTAACTTAATAAACACATGTTTAGATAGTTAATTGATCAATTCCCCTTAACACCATGATTTTACAATTTTTTATTGTCAAAATCACTATTCATGCACTATTCACTATTCATATGTACCTGCATTGGTACTTACATCAATACCTAGCCCTAGTCAAAATGATTTATTATCATTTATCCATCCCTGCTTATAGTCCAAATGTTAGATAAATTTAATTTATCTATTATCCCTTTATCTCATCCCATGAATTAAATAAATATTTACATTTATTTAATTCCCTATTTTCTACACTTTTAATTAGGTCACCTAAACATAATTAACTAACCTAATCCCCCACTTGCACAAACTAAATCCTAATCTAATCTTGGTCAAATCCTTTCCATTCCCCTAAATTTACAAAGGCATGGGGCTCTTGTACATGTCCACATGGCCTTCTTACAAAAGGCATTGTCAAGGACCCATCTACAAAGGTCTTTTTGTCCTCCATCCACTATCCCTCTAATTTTAAATTGGTCATGTACCCATGCTTCCAATTTAAAATTCAAATCTAATCCAACTCATCCTTATTCCTCCAATTCTAAATTAGGCATGTACCCATTCTTCCCAATTTAAAATTCCAATCAAATCCAATCCATACCTCCCATCTACCAAGACAGTCTCATCCATCCATCTTCCCAAAGCTCAAGCTCAACCCTTCAATCCTCCTTCATCCAAGGACATCCCTTCTCATCCAATCTCATCATGGAACTTTTCAAACTCTCCTTTCTTGAGAGATCTCAACAATCCTCCACCCTTGATCTCTAAATTCAATCCTCACCATCTAATTGAGTCTCCAAAATTCTATAAATTGGAGCTTACCCATTCACAATCAACATAACTTCTCTGCAAAACAATGCTGCCACTTTCACTCTAAGACTCCATGAGAAGCAAGGTTATGATACCCATTTGAGGAGCCATCCACATCAACACCATCAAGGAGCACATCCAAGTATCAAGGTTTGCATTTGGAGTTAATAGCTTAGCTTCATTTCTTGTTTTGCATTCCTTTTGCTTAATCTGAGGTAGCTTAGATTTTGCGTGAAATAGGTTAGTTGTTTAACTTTTTTCCTTTGCTCATTTTCTATGTCATACAATATTCATGCCCTTTCCAAGTCTCACATAAATGCTTTATATAATCTCTTAAGTGGTGGTTACCAAACCATCACACCCTTTCACAATGGATGTATTTAATAAATACATTTATTCGTCCCTCTAAAAGGGTCTTAAGAATATTTATTATCATTCCCCTTTTAACTTAAGGTTCATAATAAAATCTTTTTTATATCCCTTTTAAACAAAGGGTCAAATAACTTTTATTTCTCCTTATAATTCCAAAGGGTCATAACTTTCTTTTTCATTTTGGGTAAAAAGTCCCATAACAGTGTATCTAATATTTTCAATTAGTGATGTTGTAACATTGGTTTTGAACCCAACTTGTGGATATTTTTGATGGTGTAATCGCTGATGCTTGTTACCACACTTGAGTAGTGTTGTTGTAGTTGATGTTACTACTTTGGAGATTCAACATGATAACTAACTAACATATTTTAGATCATGATGAGGGGTTATTCTAGGTGTGACTAGCTAGAGACTATTCATATAGGCCACATTGGTGATTGGCCCATTTGACAATTTGATGAGTGATCCACTTTTCCTATAGGAGAGAAAGTTAGAGACTACTAGTAATGAATACATTGGATGGTCACATTAGTTGCATCTTCTATTGTGATAAAAACTAATTGATGAGTAGATGGTACCTTCTTGATTGATTTCTTCACAAGTAGGATCAATCAATTGAGTATCTTAGGGATGAGACACCATTGGCTATCAAGATTTTGGACATAGATTCTAGTGATTCTGGATATATATTCCATATATTAAGTGAATTATCATTAGAGGATGTATCATAAATGGTCAATTAAAGTACTTGACACATTAGAGATGGAAGTGAGCATTAAGGAGTGCATTATAGATGATCAACCATAGAGTTGATACATTAGATTTGGGGAATGACATAATTTGAGAATGCATCATCAAAGATAAATTATGATGAGGGAGACTGGCACGTTTCATCAAATTGAGATTATAGTCTTTTAGGTTTGTATTCTTTTGCTATTATTTCAAGGGGTTTTGATGTGCCATGCATGGGAGTTGGTTCATTATTTAGTTGGGTTTCAACATAGTATTTCTACCAAATGTGCATTTTTTTATGTGTTGACATGTGCACTCATTTGGGTTTTAAGATTTTTATGAGGTAGGACTTTGATAGGTCCACATATGTATTAGTGTAGAGTTGTGCACACAATATTTTTCTTGGGTTTTTGGATTAATAATGACAGTTAGCTCAAGCTATCCATTTTTTGATCTATTAGAACATGGCTGCTTAGAACACACACTGAGTTAGTGTGATTCCTTACAGGGTTGGAAATGGATCGTGACAATTACAAAGAATGGTAACTTAGTAAATTTAGGTCTATAAGGGGATTTGTTAAAGATTATAATTTAATCTAAAGTCCAAGCCACTTTATCTATTTGGTGGTTGGTTGTTTGTAACTTTAAGAAGTTTTGTGAGATTACAATATTTGTATTATATATTCCTTTATTGCATAATAAAAATGTTATGCCATCAATTTTATTAGGAATAATCTTTTGCATTTTTATTTCTATTAAATAAGATGTGGGGAAAAGACTTGCTCATACAAGTAGATTATACATTTACAATTACAATGCTTTATTAGAAGAATGAGGAGATATTTAACCATTGGCTTTGTTAGTGCCTGAATTGACTGACAGTTTTTGAGCAATTTTCATGCAGGCACCTTCCCTAAATATCCAAAAAAATGTTCTAAGTGTTCGACCTCCTCAGCATTTTTCAGCTGCAGCATCATATTTTCCTGAGGAGGAGGTCATCATCATCATGTTTTTTGTCAACTTGTTTTTCATCAGGATCATCATATTTCAATATCGGGTGATGTTTTGATATCATCCCGATCCTGCTGATGAGCTGCAATGTGCCTTAGTTTTCTTGCGGAGGGTGATCTTTCAAGTATCCGGTGATCTTCCAATTATCACCCTGCCCTTTTATGATGATGATGTTGCCCCGATGTTCCGAAGGGGTTATTTTCTGAGTTGTTCGACCTGACCTATTTTTCTAAGGGTCGTCATCATCATCATCATATTTCCGGTTATCGCCGTGTTGCTTGCGAAGGTCATCATATTTTCTGCCTGCATGATCTTTCGCCAGGGTGATATTTTAACATCGGGTGATCTTTGTTAAGATCATCCTGATGATGCTGCTGGAAAGTTCTGAGTGTGACCCGATTTTTATCATGGTCATCATATTTTGGACGTCAGGATGATCTTAGTCAATATCATCCTGATGATGTTGTATCACTTCATGTTCGTTGTTTTGTCATCCTGATGATGCTGACGTCATTCTTACGTCAGGGTGATATCCGCTTTTTTGCCTGTCTGCATCATGATATTTCCGAAGGGAGATATCCGCCTGTTGGCTTCATGCATTATCCAGTGGGGGGTGATCATTTCAAATATCAGTCACATATTCATATATCACCCTGATCTTATAGCGGAGCTACAGTGTAGCATGATATTTGTGCATCAGGATGATATTTCCAAATATCCGATTATCTTTCGAATATCATCCTGATGCCGACATGTGGTGGTGACGTCATCAAGGTCCGGGGGGTCATAGTTCTAACATTACTCATCTTATGATGATCCCCCAATGTTGCGAATATGATGATGACGTCATCCGGATATGAGGAGGTGCGTAGTAGGCGGATATGCTGATGATGTCAGTAGGATATGACGATGACGTCATCAGGATGTTCATCGGCCAGACTTTTGGTATCGGTTAAGCAGGAGGATCTTCCTTCGATGGATCAGGTTGTGCCGATGAAGGCGTTTATCATGCAGGTGATATTGCGAGGACGATGCTGATGTCAGGGTGATTTTTCGAGCGACAGGATATCATGCTGCTGAAGGATAATGATGATGAAGTCTTATACTAGTGTCGTCAGGAGCAAAAGCACCGACATCATATATGCTCGTGGCCTAGTATATAAGGTGATGAAAAGATCACCGCGGGGTGCATGTGGGATAATTGATATCCTGCATATTTGAAATATCATGACGATGTATCTTGGCGGGAAGTGGTTGCGATCGACTGTCAGATGTTCTTCCCGAGGCCGCGGGTTGGTGCGCCATTAATGGCGATTGTTGCAGAGGTATGGGCGATGGCGTGGACGAATTTAGTACCCGATTGAAGATCTGGATCCCTAGGCGGCGCTGGGCTCGAAATTTCTTTCTGTCTCCTCTCCCACCTGCTGCATTGAATGTTTGAGCGCCATTTTTCTGATACTGTGTATCTGGCGGGATTTTTGGTCAACCATGTAATTAATTGTTGTGGTACACTACCTTGCTGTTATAAGCAGGAAGTGTGGCCCATTTGAAGGTTGTTGAAAACTAGACATTTTGGCTCTGTAATAAGATACAACTGGTTTTGGTTGCTCTGTGCAGCAAAACTTGTGAGTTTATGTATCTCCTGTTGTACGATTTGGCATGAATCCACTGATTTCATGGTTAATCTTATATGAATAATGCTGTGTTTGCATGTGTTATGCTGATTCTGTCTCCAGTTTTGCATGTATCTTTCTTACTGCAATAGGGATGCCATAAGTATAGACAGCTTAACACTCTTTATTGGGAGATATCTGTAAGCAGATATCATGTGTATCCCCCTGAAATCCAGTTTTAGCTATTCATGCTGATCATTCACAGGTGTATGTCTATCGACTCCAAGCCCTGGATAGGCACCAATCTAGCTCTGTGTTGAGGTTATACACCAGGTCCAGGTTTGCATCCAAACACCATTTCAAACCATCTCATCCTCCACCTATTAGTTGTAGGATTAGAAGTAGGAACCCCTGCATGCTCTCATACCTAACCAGACATATATGTCCAAGAACGTTGCCCACCTTGTGATCTATCATACAGATCTTGGTCCATACATGAGAGTATTCTGCCTGTTGTTGTCAAGTTAGATCTTTCTATCTTTGAGCTAGTCAAGGTTACATCTTGAGTTATAGGGATACCCCCCTTGGTGCGGCAGAACCAGAAGTGAAGGGGAGGAGCTCACGCAACCTCCTGTATTAGTTGGCTGAATCTGCCTGTGCATTAGAAGTGGCAAACCCTAATGCCGATTCAGAAGAAAAACCAACAAAATGGCGACTCCGCTGGGGAAGAAATTTGAGAAAGGCTTATATCTGTGACCCATCTGAGTCACCAACAAAATGATGCTCTGCTGGTGGAATGAACCTGGAAAAGTAGCTTTCAGCTATTGAAAATTTTGTCCTCTCTGGAGAGGTGGCGACTCTGCAAAAAAGATCTGAATGCACATGAAAGATGGATGTATGTGATGTGACAAAAATGTGTTGTTCATTTTTCTGCATCTGTATGAGAAAAGGTACCTTGTTCCTTCCCCTTTATATTTGTTGTTTTGCTGCATGAGTTAGATGCCAGGGGAAGCCTTAGGTCTTAGACAGACAAAGGATGTCTAAGAGTAGGATTTTTATGAATCCAAGTATGAATTATCCCATACTCAGTGGTGAAATGTCGAATAAAAGAATAGAAGAGATAAGAAATAGGTTGATATTCTTAGAGGCTGAGCAGGCCCAGTTAAAAAGCAGTAACCCTGTTGTGTCTGCCAGTCAGAAGGCTAAACCTCTTCTCAGCCCTTTTGATCCTTTGTATGACCAACTGGATTTGTCATGGGTGGATTATAAAGTAGAAACTATGCCTGCTAGGATATACTGTCAGATGCCTAGATTTAGTGGTCACAATGTATGTGATGGGAATACACATATCCAAAATTTTCACAGTTTTATGGGAAAATATTCATTCAGAGATGAGGATATGTGGATGAGGTTTTTTGTTAGGTCCTTTGATGCAAAAGCAAAAGACTGGTATTTGAGCTTTCCAAAGAAATCCTTTGCCTGTTGGGATGAGCTTGCTGACTGTTTCAAAGAAGAATTTGCAAAAGAACCGGCTGATCTTGTTGCAGAATTGATGAGAATCAGAAAACAAGATGAAGAGCCATGTGTTGATTTCAGTCATAGGTTTGCAATAGCCCTTTCACATATCCCAGAAGTCTTCAGACCTGATATTTCAGCCTATGTTGGCATATTCTTTGAAGCTTTTGAGGAGGGCTCTAGTGCATTACTGAGGGATTTCAAGGTGACAAGTATGCAGATGGCATACAAGTTCGTAGAAAAAATAGAAAAAATCAGAAATGTGCACCTGCTGAAATCCCTGTCCCCAGGCCTTGGTGTGAGAAATGGTTGTGAAGCTGTAAATGACCAAATGATTATGGCATCATGTGCAGATAAAAATGAAAATGAAAGCATAGAGGTTGAGACTGCTGTGTTTGAACATAATGCTAACAATACTGCTCAACTGGATTGTTCACCAGTTGAGGATGCCAGTGAAAGGACAGTGAGGATTCCCATTGCAATGATGAGGCATCTGACCATGAAAACAACAATGAGGTTGTGGACAGCAATGAGCAATTTTTGGAATGGACCTGTGGAGATAATTGTGAGTATTGTGCTCAAGATAGAGAAGAAATAAGCATACAGGCTGATACTCCTCCACAGAGGGAATCCATTGGTGATGAAGATGCATGCTCTGCTGCCCATGAACAAATGGCATACTATGATGAAACTGATGCACTTGGGTCACCCATCTTTGACACATATGGTGATGAGGATCTATCTGAGTATGGTGAGGATCTTGACATGGTTTTTGACTTGGATTCTGTTTCTCATCCTGATGAAAGAGAAACCCACATACATCAGGTAAGTGACTGTGAAAATGTGCCTGATTTGAAAGAGATGCCAGAGCCTGATCTTTTCCAGCCTGGTGCTACTGATTGTTGTGTACATGATGTGCACAATTGTGATTTTGAAAGCTTTTCTTTTGATGTGCCAGCATATAATACAATGAGCCCTGATCTTCCTAGTTGTGTGGTGGACTCTGAGTGTTTCCTATTTGCAGTCCAGCTAGGAGATCATGTTGCAATGCATGATGATGATACAGATGATAACCTGTGTTCTATACCATTTGAGTATGCATTGCTTGATAAATTCTACACCCACATGGCACATGATGCCGAAGGTTGTCTGCGTAGGGGTGATAATGATAAACTAATTCAGAGGGTTGAATATGCAGATGACAAGATTTGTTTGTGGGTGGATCTCTGTAGTATCTCCAAGCTTGACCCAGTGCATGCAGATGAAAACAAGATATTTGACAAAGGGAGATACAGGTTTTTCTTTTCTTGGTGGCCTTAGGCCATCAAGTGTGTTTGGTGATGCAGGTCAGTGTAGTATTTGACTCTATGCCCAATGGATAAGGGACTGGTCTGCATCCCAGAGTTCTGGGGTTCTCGCTGCAGTCTTGCACCTGCACGTCCCCAGACAGAGCCAGTGTTAGTGCCTAAATTGACTGACAGTTTTTGAGCAATTTTCATGCAGGCACCTTCCCTAAATATCCAAAAAAATGTTCTAAGTGTTCAACCTCCTCAGCATTTTTCAGCTGTAGCATCATATTTTCCTGAGGAGGAGGTCATCATCATCATGTTTTCTGTCAACTTGTTTTTCATCAGGATCATCATATTTCAATATCGGGTGATGTTTTGATATCATCCCGATCCTGCTGATGAGCTGCAATGTGCCTTAGTTTTCTTGCGGAGGGTGATCTTTCAAGTATCCGGTGATCTTCCAATTATCACCCTGCCCTTTTATGATGATGATGTTGCCCCGATCTTTCGAAGGGGTTATTTTCTGAGTTGTTTGACCTGACCTATTTTTCTAAGGGTCGTCATCATCATCATCATATTTCTGGTTATCGCCGTGTTGCTTGCGAAGGTCATCA
The DNA here is from genome assembly GCA_027924645.1 of Cunninghamia lanceolata. Taxonomy (NCBI): domain Eukaryota; kingdom Viridiplantae; phylum Streptophyta; class Pinopsida; order Cupressales; family Cupressaceae; genus Cunninghamia; species Cunninghamia lanceolata. The sequence goes on from BSBN01000209.1 coordinate 11,009,181, forward strand.
TATTTTCTGCCTGCATGATCTTTCGCCAGGGTGATATTTTAACATCGGGTGATCTTTGTTAAGATCATCCTGATGATGCTGCTGGAAAGTTCTGAGTGTGACCCAATTTTTATCATGGTCATCATATTTTGGACGTCAGGATGATCTTAGTCAATATCATCCTGATGATGTTGTATCACTTCATGTTCGTTGTTTTGTCATCCTGATGATGCTGACGTCATTCTTACGTCAGGGTGATATCCGCTTTTTTGCCTGTCTGCATCATGATATTTTCGAAGGGAGATATCTGCCTGTCGGCTTCATGCATTATCCAGTGGGGGGTGATCATTTCAAATATCAGTCACATATTCATATATCACCCTGATCTTATAGCGGAGCTATAGTGCAGCATGATATTTGTGCATCAGGATGATATTTCCAAATATCCGGTTATCTTCCGAATATCATCCTGATGCCGACATGTGGTGGTGACGTCATCAAGGTCCGGGGGGTCATAGTTCTAACATTACTCATCTTATGATGATCCCCCAATGTTGCGAATATGATGATGACATCATCCGGATATGAGGAGGTGCGCAGTAGGCGGATATGCTGATGATGTCAACAGGATATGACGATGACGTCATCAGGATGTTCATCGGCCAGACTTTTGGTATCGGCTAAGCAGGAGGATCTTCCTTCGATGGATCAGGTTGTGCCGATGAAGGCGTTTATCATGCAGGTGATATTGCGAGGATGATGCTGACGTCAGGGTGATTTTTCGAGCGACAGGATATCATGCTGCTGAAGGATAATGATGATGAAGTCTTATACTAGTGTCGTCAGGAGCAAAAGCACCGACATCATATATGCTCGTGGCCTAGTATATAAGGTGATGAAAAGATCACCGCGGGGTGCATGTGGGATAATTGATATCCTGCATATTTGAAATATCATGACGATGTATCTTGGCGGGAAGTGGTTGCGATCGACTGTCAGATGTTCTTCCCGAGGCCGCGGGTTGGTGCGCCATTAATGGCGATTGTTGCAGAGGTATGGGCGATGGCGTGGACGGATTTAGTACCCGATTGAAGATCTAGATCCCTAGGCGGCGCTGGGCTCGAAATTTCTTTCTGTCTCCTCTCCCACCTGCTGCATTGAATGTTTGAGCGCCATTTTTCTGATACTGTGTATCTGGCGGGATTTTTGGTCAACCATGTAATTAATTGCTGTGGTACACTACCTTGCTGTTATAAGCAAGAAGTGTGGCCCATTTGAAGGTTGTTGAAAACTGGACATTTTGGCTCTGTAATAAGATACAACTGGTTTTGGTTGCTCTGTGCAGCAAAACTTGTGAGTTTATGTATCTCCTGTTGTACGATTTGGCATGAATCCACTGATTTCATGGTTAATCTTATATGAATAATGCTGTGTTTGCATGTGTTATGCTGATTCTGTCTCCAATTTTGCATGTATCTTTCTTACTGCAATAGGGATGCCATAAGTATAGACAGCTTAACACTCTTTATTGGGAGATATCTGTAAGCAGATATCATGTGTATCCCCCTGAAATCCAGTTTTAGCTATTCATGCTGATCATTCACAGGTGTATGTCTACCGACTCCAAGCCCTGGATAGGCACCAATCTAGCTCTGTGTTGAGGTTATACACCAGGTCCAGGTTTGCATCCAAACACCATTTCAAACCATCTCATCCTCCACCTATTAGTTGTAGGATTAGAAGTAGGAACCCCTGCATGCTCTCATACCTAACCAGACATATATGTCCAAGAACGTTGCCCACCTTGTGATCTATCATACAGATCTTGGTCCATACATGAGAGTATTCTGCTTGTTGTTGTCAAGTTAGATCTTTCTATCTTTGAGCTAGTCAAGGTTACATCTTGAGTTATAGGGATACCCCCCTTGGTGCGGCAGAACCAGAAGTGAAGGGGAGGAGCTCACGCAACCTCCTGTATTAGTTGGCTGAATCTGCCTGTGCATTAGAAGTGGCAAACCCTAATGCTGATTCAGAAGAAAAACCAACAGGCTTCATAGATTCAATCTTCCCACAACCATGCTTCTAATGGTTGTTCTCCACATGTGAACACCTTGACAACAACCCAACCATACATCCATAGCCATACTATAAAATTACAAGCATAAGCAACAAGAGGACAAATTGTGGTAGAATTATGAAAGCATAACCCTACATGTGCTCCTCTTCCTTCTTTACCACCAACACACACATCTAGTATATAGGCAAGTCCAAAATTAGAAACCAAGGATAGTTTCCAATACCATGTGCTAAAACCATAGGCAAATTCACCACCCAATTTTGCACAAAACCTTGGATGAATCCACCTCTTTTCAAGATGATCACATTTACTAGCCAAAGAGCCTTCTTGAATTTATAGTCCGCACCTAACTCCCTCTTTTCATACTATTTACCAAAAGTAACATCAATTCACACCATGCATGTGTCAAAGTCACATCAAGCAACTTGCATGACACTAAGTGCTACTTATAACTTGTCAAACACAAGTTACAAAGTGGGATGCCTATTTCCATGTTGGAACATAATTAATACAAATTATAATAAATATGAATATTAGGAATGTAATATTGACAACACATAATCCCAACATTCTATCATTGGTCATTACCTTGCAACAGAAAGAGGAAAAACAACAACTATGAACTAATCACCAAAGGATACAACCATGTTGCACCAACATCGAAGCTAGACCTCCTCCAAAACAATTTGAGTAACTACCACATACTCTACCTCCACAATTGGATCAATTACCATAGGTAGTTTCCCATTGTAAGATCAAAAATTACATACTTTACAATTTATTTTCTTATGTTTTGCACTTTTTTTAGTTGTCATTGTCATTATCCCTAGTCATGTCCTAGCTTGTTTATGTCCTCTAACTCCTTTTATGTGTCTAACCCATTTTTATTTCTTATTTACTTTTATTTTATTTTATCTTGGTCCTGGGTGTCCCCTCTTTCATGATCCCTTAACGTCACCTTGGCCACTAAAAAAAAATGTTTTAATTAAATAATATAATGAGATCCTATCCCTTAAACCTCGTGCCATAACCACCTTTGGACCCCTAAAAACTTGATTTAAACATCTTTTCATGCATAGTTCCATTAACATTGGGTGGAAAAAATTTACCATTAGTCTCTCGTAGAAAATCAAGCTTTTTAAGGTCTCGAGTCAATGCCTAACCCTTGGGCAAATGAGGGCAAAAAATTAAGATTTCTCTAATCGAGCTAAATATTTCACAACTACTTCATTTTATTATTACACAAATAGCCCACTACATTTCCATGCTTAATTCCCTTTGAAAATTTCTTTAATAAGGCCTTTAAAATCACTTTTTTACACTAGAACAATAAAATTTTATTTTGGGTGCCATTTTGGAGCATTTTTCTCCAAGAGAGAGTGCCTATGTTAGTGATAAGAAAACATATACAATGATTTAGATTTAATTTTGTCCCAAAAAGGAGTTTTTTTAATTCCTCCATTGACCTCTACAACCAAAACAAGCAATAGTGGTGTACTATTTATGAGTTTTTACACTAGCTAATTTAGGGTTTTTATGAAAATGGTTTTATTATTATGCAAAATTTAGTACTAATATATAGAGTCTCATTAATTTTCATAATTAATCCCTTCCCATCCATTTGAATTCATCCATATAGCCATTTTGGTCATCTTTTTCTTCCACCATCACCTCCCAACTCCATTGTAAGCCATAGAGCTTCAGAACTTGCATTTCCTTTGCATTTTCATCATAGATCTAAAACCCTTGTTACATTTTTATGTGATCATTACTTCCATAAACATATTTTTTTTTTCATCAAATTATCCTTAGTGGGTATTCATTTGTTTGATTCTTCATTCCCCTAACTCACCCTACCTCCATTAAAACCCTAGGACATCATAGTCATGTTTTGTGTTTGCATTTTACATTTTTCAGTCAAACCTACTTGTATAATTAGTTATACAATTAAATTTAATATTTAATATAATATTTTCATTATATTTTTGGTTTTGTGTTTTTGTTTACTTTATTTTTCATTCCTCTAGCTCACCCTACCTTCATTGAAACCCTACGACCTCATAGTCTTGTTTTGTGTTTGCATTTTGCATTTTTTAGTCAAACCCAATTGTATAATGAGTCATATAAATCATAATATAAATCCATTTCAGTGTTTTATCATATTTTTATATGTGGTTCAGCACTTATTTATTATTTTTCCTTCACCCATCTCATCCTTCCTCCTTTGTAAACCCTCAAAAAATTATTGTCACTATTTCTTTTATAACTTTTGTTTACATTAGTATTTTTCCACAAAATCACTTTTGTTTCAGACCTATCTATAATAAATTTTCATCTAGTACACTCTTGATATCTTTTTTTTCCATTTTTTTCATTTTTGTCATGCCCAAGCCCTGCCATCAGATCTTTTCCTACACTAGCAAATATGCTAAAATCTAATGTTTGTACTTAGAATAGGAGAAAATTATTTATATGATCATAATTTTAGTTTTATTTTAGTCATATTTATCAGGTGTAACATTTTTTGAAATCCCAAAAGGGGGTTGACTGAGGTAGAACCCCCTTTAACCATTTGCTTTGTACGGTTTTCCGTACAAAAATTTGACTAGTAGGTAAAATTAGGATAAATCGATGAAGAATATAAGAAAATTACAAGAGGAATGTGGTATTAAAATAAATTAACAAATATCCTTATAAATTTTCATCTAATTATGAGAGTTTTCAAATTTTAGGTAATTTTTAGGAGCTCGACAAGACATTCAGGAAAAACTAGGTTATCCAGTAGGGTGTTTTGACGATAAACGCTCCTATCATATTGATTTTTTGGATTTAAATATTCATAGAAAATGCATTATGATATCAGATCTTAGTTATTCTGATATAAAATTATAAATAAGGTGAAATCTTTCCATTTCTTTATTTCTTATCTTCTTTCCTATAGTCAAAGAATAGAAGGTTTTCTCTCTATTTTGCCTTGTTTTTGTAGGATATTAGGTGGAATATTTAGAGACAATATCATTTGTGGTTTCTATATTTCCCTCAAACTTTTAGTTCTATACTCTTCCATAATTAGGTAAACTTCTTTCTTGTTCTTCTCTTTCATATCTAAAATCTCTTGTTCCCATTGCCAAGTTCATGTTTCCAAAGTCTATTATCTTGTTGAATAATCAGTCACAACCTAAGTGTGTCTAAAATATTTTAGATTAGGATCTATTATGGAGTAAAATGTGTACACTAGCATTTTATACCTAGTTTAGCACATCGTTGGACCTAAAATGTTGCCTTTGTTAATCAGGACCTATTTTAACACCTTTTTGAACATTAAATGATAAAATCTTGATTCTGATGAATAAACCTAACAGAATAAACTTAGGATTGGCCTAAGGCCATGACATTTGACACTCCCTAGAGTTTGTTGGGCTAAAGGACCAAGGCATCCAAGTGCCCTAGTCCCAGATGGGTCCTTTAGCTCCTCACTTGTGGTGTTAGATTAGAACACCTCCTTGGTTTTTACACTTCAGACCCATTTGGTTTTATTTGTCATTTGTGAGCGAAAATGCATATATAAAGGAGTTTTACAATTCATTTTACACTAAGATGCCTAATGCGAAATTAGAGTTTGCTCACATGTTTTGATCTTCTATGCTAAAGTGTTCATCATACTTGGAATTTCTATCTACTTATGGATGTTATGAAGTTTGTTTGTAGGCCTTGAAGGAAGTTTCAAGCCTTCTCCATCACTCTCCTTGTTGGTGCATGATCTTGAGTTATCTCCATCAGCTAGGGTTTCATATCTTATGGTAATCATTATCATTTTCATTCATATTTCTATCATATATTGCAGATCTGGCCTCTACCCTCCTAGAGCATGCACTCTTGGATCTAATCATCATTGCAGTGGAGGTGGAAACACCAACATAGGGTTTGACTAAGGCAAGTCCTTATACATAGTACAACATTTTCCTCTTTTCTTGTGTGCAGGTTGAAGATCAAGGTTTTTAAAGACAAGATCCAGGAAGAAGAAAGGGTTTTCAAGTATAGGTCTCGTGAAACTCAAAGATTCTGCTAAACCCTAATTAGGGTCTAGGGCACCCAAGCACCCTGGTATTGGTTCCTCTGAATCCAGATCTAGGTTCTGCTCTGCTTCCTAATCTCTATTGTACTTTTAGATTTCTGATATATGTTTCTGATAGTTAGTTATTAGCCGATCTTTATCAAATAGGGTTTGGTCATTTGCCCTAGTTTTCTTGCTATAACTTGATTGAATTTGGTTGATGCTCCTCTATAAAACAAAAGAATAGAAGTTTGTCTCTCCTCCATGGATAGTAGCTAAGCTCAGTTTGTGTTCTAATGTTTAATAGAAGAGGGTTTTGACCTAGTTTAATCTCTTAGGCCAGTCTCCCTTTTCTATACTATACATTTTGGTGAACCCGTCATTTCTTGCACTTTTGCATCCTTCTTGTTTCAGATATGAGTTGTTTGCTGCACTAGATCTGATTGGTATTGATTTTATTAATAATTTTACATACATACATAGTAAATTTTTGCATAGTTTCAAAACTAGGGTTTATGAAAACCTTGCATTTCTAGAAAGTCTAGCTAGTTTTGAGCCTAGGGTTTATAGGTTTGCAAGTTGTTTTAGATCTTGTTGCATTGTTATCTTGTTGAAAATATTTGCATTTTTTGTACCTTGTCATTCTTGGTGTCTAAAACATTCTTGTATCCTTGCATTTGAAATTTGGAAAACAAATACTTAATTCTAGATTTGGAAAAAAACATATTTGTCACTTTGTTTGCATTTTGTAAGGTTGAATAATCATAGCATGAATTAAATTTCTGATTTTTACATCAGATCTGATTGGTATTATAGTGATTAATCATTTCATAGTGTTACATTGCGCATTTGAATCTTTTCATTGCTAAGATTTGTCAAAAAAGTTGCATTTTTGCGAAATATAGGGTTTGTGATTGATATTTTGTTTCAGATTTTTCTGCTGTCATTTTCATTTCAAATCTGATTTTACTTTGTTCTTCTACATTTCAAATGTCATCTTGCATTGAAGTTTGAAACTAGGAACAATTTTTGAGTGATTACATTTTGAAAAAGCATTGAAATTAGGGTTTGATTTGAGCATTGGCATTATTGATATCTAAATGTATTTGAGTAGAGTTGAATTTGATTAAAGATATATTATGTGCATTATGTTTGTTTACATTTGAACAAAACATTGTTTCACTTAAGCAAAAACTCAAACCCTTCTTTTTCTATATCATTCATTTATTCTATTTGTGCATCTTGTGTGTTACTAAAGCTTGTGGATGCTTTATGAGCTTTGTGACCCGGTGCCCTTTTTCCAACACTCTTGTGTGAAGAAGCCTTCAAATTATGGGTTCTAATGCTTTGAATAACAATGATAACAACACAACAGAACCCTAATTCCCTGGTCTTATCACAAAAGAAGGTAAATCACTTCTTCCTGATATCCCTACTTCACATCTTCCTGAAGCATCAACTTTTCATGAATCCATCAACATTGATGACCTTGTGGATCATGTTCCTGAAGCTCAAATTCAAAGATTAGACACTAAGTTGGCTAATTTTCAGCAATTCGTAAGCTCAAAACATATAGTTGAGGAGGCAGTCCTTATTGTTGAGAGTCTAAGAATTCTTTTACTCAAAGGTCAAGAAGGATTGGAAGTCTTGTGTGGCCTTGCTTATATAGTACATAACAACATTCTATCTGCATCTAGTTGCACTAAAATTGTCACTAATGTCACTTCTTCTAATCAAATAGAGACTCAAGTTTTGGCACCCCTACCAACACTCCCTATTCCTACATATACTTCTACTATTCTCAACACTACTACATAGCCATGTAATAGTGCTACCACATGTGTTGGGTTATCTATTGGGAATCTTGTTTGCCATTATAGTATTGCTCCATATAATTACATAAATTCCACACCTAATGTTACTCCACCTACATCTAAACATCCTATCACTTTCCAAAAGGCTACTCATACATTGTCATCTAGTCCTTCCAATTCATTCCAATCTCTACCCGGTTCATCTTCCGACCCTGTCATAAACCAATTGTTGCAAAATATGACCTCTATCCAACAACAATTGTCTAGCATGACCAACAGTCCACCTAAACCTAATATGACAACACATTATATATGTATCCCTTTGTCCTATTCCATCCTAAGAACTCAAATGCCTGAAAAGTTTAAGACCCCTCGCTTTGAGAAATATAATGGGAAGGGAGATCCTAACAACCATGTGGTAGCCTTTACTGCTATGTGTAGTGATTTCTTCTTTGAGGATGCAATCTTGGCAAAACACTTTCCTAGGTCACTCAAGGAAATAGCCTTGGATTGGTTTTGCTCTTCACCTCCTAATTCTATAACTTCTTTCTCACAATTAGTCAATAATTTCCTCGAGCATTTTCAAGCAAACATTGTACCTCAAATCTCTTTGATAGACTTGGTTCATTACAAACAAGGAATGAAAGAAAAAATAACAAATTTTATGGGTTGTTATCAAGCCTTTTTTTCACAAGTTCAATATTCTATTCTGGATGTTGATGTACAAAGAATCTTTATAGGAAACTTATAAACTCGCATCCATGATAAGATATTGTTGATACGATATGATTCTTTCACCCATCTTTGCATGGCTCTCTATGATTACCAACTTTTGGTTAGTCAGTATGAGAATAATTAATCATCTGCTCCATTTAGTCAATCTGAAGCCTCTCACATTCATTCATTCAAAAGACACAAAAAAACTTCATCAAGATAAATGCAATTTCAATAGTAACAGAAGAAAACATGTGGCAACAACATTATCTCTTGCTCCTACCTCTTATAAATTGAAACCAAAAACAAGACACTTCACACTATTATCGAAGTCTCTTTACTCTATAATGAAACAACTTTTGAACAACAATCTCATCAAGCTTCCACCTATTAGACCTCTTGATCCAAGTAAGATGCAAGAATCTTCCTTTGATTTGAAGGCCTTTTGTCAATTTCACCACTTTGTCGGTCATGACACTAAAAGATGTATGTGTCTTAAACATGAAGTTCAAGACCTCATTGATTCCAATATCATCCAGGTTGCTAGTGTGAATGACAAAGGGAATAAATCAATGGTTTCTCCTAATCAAAATCTCCAAATATATGTTGATCCTTTACCTCATCATGAATCTAATGTTGTAAATTTATCTCAAGAACAAGATTGTGAAGGTGATATTTGCATGGTGGATGCTCACCCTCATAAAGAGTGATTAGAATCAGAACTTGTTATATCTTTTACTCTACATGATGCTACTATTAAAGCTCCTAATGGACCTCTTTACATTACTATTCGAATTAATGATAAAACCCATTCGAGGTGCTATGATAGATCATCTATGCACGTTAAATGTAGTAACTAAAGAGTTTCTCTACATGCATGGTCTACATTGTGACTACTATGATGTATCATACATCGTGATTAGAGAACATGATGGGTCTATCTTTCTAACTCTTGGTGCCTTAACTCTTGAAGTTAAGGATGGTTTAAGAACCTTGGATGTTAATTTTGTCATTATTCCTACATCAGACTTATTTCATGTGAAGTTAGGCCACTCATGGCTCCACTCCATGAAGGCAATCCGCTCTATGGTTCATAAGTGCTTAAAGTTTCCATTTGAGGGATGTGTGCATTTTGTACATCATAGTCAGTACCAACCTGTTGCTCGTAATGGACACTTTACACTTGACTACTTCTAGCCAAAACCAATTGGAGTTGCTTGAGCTAGAGAGGATTTATTCTCTTTTCATATCAAAAGTTTAAAGCAAAGAAAATAGAAAAGTTATTTCTTAGTAACATACCTCTATGTGATGTCCACAAACCTCCTCGATCTTCTAAGGCTACGATAGTAGTTCCCCCTGTCCCATAGGTGGTGAATGAAGCTAAGCCTGAATCAAAGGTTCTTCCTCATCCCCGAGAGTTTGGTAGATATGTAGAGGTTCCCCCTCCATCCCTTCAAGGACAATGAGGCAACCTTCGAGCACAAAACATACCTCCTCTCAATCGCAATATTACTTTTGTCCAACCTACCTCTTTAGAGACTAGTGGAAATCAATCGGTTGTGCGTGTGTTATTTATCAAGGTTTCTCAACCACTTGAGGATGCTCATGTACTTCCATCTGTTTCACAAGTTGAGAAGGAAGAGTAGTCTGCATTGAGGAACCCTTCCTCCATGGTCTCCCAACCCTCGGTGGTTCCTCCTATTTCTTCTAATGTTCTTGAAGCAAAGGAAGAAAAAGAACCCACGTTGGAAGACACCATGGTTCCCCTCACAAACATCACAAATAAAGTTAAGTGAAATAAAATTTTGAGAGAAAGAAAGAAGCACCATCATTCTATGGCTTGCCTTGTTGTAGGAGAGGAAAATTTCCCTCCTCACAAGTAGTTATCACCGATAGGTGCAAAAGAAACATCTACTAGTGTTTTGTCTCCCCTAAAGAAGGATAAAGCTTCACAAGTCACTAAAGAATCTATTGTACTATATTATGATAGAAAATCTGAAGATAACAATGATACAGGTATGGTCTTGTTCCTTATACCTCACTTTCTATAGTTCCTCTTGCATCTTGTCCACCTATCCAAATTGGTGATGAGCAAGATTGGGAGGAGGATGATTTGCTTTAAGTTGTCTCGCAAGTGGGGTCCCTTATTTTTTTTATGAGTGCATGTGATTGTTTTCCCCTGTGATGTGTTGCTTGATACTTTATTTATGTTGTTACTGTTGTTGTTGTTAAGCTTTCTTTGGATGACCCTTGACACCCTTATAGGTGCAAGGATACAAAGGGACCAAAATCCATTGTGGCATTCTCTCTATTTGTATCATCATTCTTCTATATGTCATAAGTTGCATTGTTGTTATTTCCTTTGGGGACAATGCAAGGCGTACGATGCTTTGGAATTCTCCCTTGTTGACTCAAAGGGTTTTTTATTTTGATTTCATGTGATATTTCTTCCTTTGTCTCCATAGTTCTACCAACTGGTGGATGATGACAATTCCAAATTTTTATAGTCTTGAGATATATCCTATTATACAACCATTCATATACAGATACTAGTTAGGTAAATCCCTTTGTTTTGCTTCTCTTTACTTATATGTTTTTTATTTATGTGGCACCTTGTTGCTATGCTTGACGTCATACACCCAGCAGTCTGTCTGATCCCACAAGTCACTCTGACGTCACACCACATCCAAGGTCTTCGGCAAGACCACCATCCCTCGGAGCAACAAGAAACTCCTTGGCTGATAGTATAAGTCACCCTGATGGCCAGCACCTGAAAGCCTCCAACATCCCCATCGGCCAGAGGTAGATCATCGGTCAAGTATTCTGCCTCCCGATCACATCGATCATGCCGATGTAAACCACACTTCCCACCTCCGTCAGTGAGACCAACGCTATCGGCCAAATGAAAAACTTCCCAGCCGATGAAGAGTATTACGCTGATGCCTTCCCTTGCAATCCCCGTCGACGAGACCCACGCCGATGAACACAAACATACCTTCGAATAACCTTGCATCCAACATCGGCGAGACCCATGCCGATGACATTGCATCGGCCAAATAATGCATATCGGCAACCCAAGAAAGTACTTTGCCGATAGCCAAAGTGTTGGTGATGAACACATGAATCGCCCTCATCGGCATGATCACTCTTGTCAGTGAACCACAAAAAGTTTTAGCCAATCTCATATCACACCGATGGCAGTTCCATCGGCCAAACCAATCATATCAGAGGGAATAAAAAATAGCTCGCCGATAGCACAATGTCAGACTGATGAAAAGAAAACCTTAGGGTTTGAATGAAGAAACCCTCAAATAGCAAAAATCAACCCTCAGACAAAAGTGGGTACCAACACTGGCTCCGAATGGGGACGTGCAGGTGAAAAACCTGCAGCGAGAACCAGATCTTCGGGCAGACCAGGCAAAAACCAAAAAGGCAAGAATATGTACAAGACAATTTACAATATATACAAATTTTTTACACATGTGCACAGAGATAGGCCATCATGCAAAGTAGAACTTGAGGAATTGGCCATGCACAGGCAATTCCAGAACTTCACCTTCTAGGGCCTGAAGGAAATAAGAGTCCTCCCCATGGGCATTGCAAATCTGATATGGGCCCATCCATAAGGGTTCAAACTTACCATGTTTACCCTTTTCTTGACCTTTTGCATTCCATATGAGCACCAGATCATTGATTTGAAACTTCCTTTTAGTAGCTCTCCTGTCAAACAGATATTTCACATCTTGTTGTCTCTTGAGATTGATCTGGTGGGCTTTCCTTCTGTTCTCATCCAGTGCAACCAGCTGGTTCACTCTTTCTGTCATGGAGTCTTCAATCTCCTCATCACTCTCTTGGATGAATTTGTAAACTGGTAGGAGATTGTTTATGGGCAATTTGGCTGATGCACCATATACTAGCTCAAAGGGTGACATCCCAATAGCTTTTTTTACTGTCACCCTGTCAGCCCATATTGCTAACTTTAATTTTGAGTCCCAAGCTCTCTTGTTCTTATCCAGTATTCTTTTGATAATTTTTATGATGCTTTTATTGCTTGATTCTGCTTGACCATTTCCCTGTGGGTGATATGGTGATGCATATGATAGATTTATCCCATATCTAGTGCAAAAATCAACAAACTCACCTGATCTGAAGCACATAGCATTATCAGTGACTATCTTGAATGGTACTCCAAACCTGATGATAACATTTTCCAGTATGAAATCCATCACCACCTTACTTGTAGCTCTCTTAGTTGGAATGGCCTCAATCCATTTGGTAAAGTAATCAATTGCCACCAAGATCCAACTATGTCCTCCACTTGACTTGTCTGCAATTTCCCCTATGAAGTCAATTCCCCATTGCTAAAATGGAGCATCCACAGTTACAGTTCTGAGGGGTAAAGCACCATCATATCTCAACTTTCCTAAAAATCTTTGGCAAGGATCACACTTCCTCACTAACCTTTGTGCATCTGAAAAGAGGGTGGGCCACCAATATCCTGCTCTGAGAATCTTATGAGCTATTGTTTGGGCAGTATAATGTCCACCACACAATCCCCTATGCATGTCATTCAAAATATTGTTAGCTACATCTTCATCCACACACCTTAGCATCACACCATTAGGGTTTTTCCAGTATAGCTCACCTTGAACAATAATATACCTGATTGCATGTAACTTTAAAGTCCTCTTTTGACTGTCACTGAAATGGGAAGGACAATTTAAATTTTGCAAGTAATATATGATATCCTTATACCATTCAAATCTTGATAAATTTACACTCTCATTTTGGACTGCATTAACTTGGCATGCTTGCAAGTTTGACTGTGCCATCATCTTGGCTAATCCTTCTCCTCTTACCAACTTAGTAACTTGTATCTCTATGTTGAACTCTTGCAGTTTGTTTATCCATCTGCACCTTCTTCCAGTCACCTCCTGTTGAGTGAATATGTCTTTGACTGCTGCATGGGGTACATATGCAATTATATGTGATCCTTCCAGGTATGGCTTGAAACTTTTGATGGCTCTGACTAGTGCATATGCCTGTTTTTCCATGATATCATATTTCAATTCAGAATCCTGCAAGGACATACTGAAGAAAGCTATGGGTTGTTCAAAACCATCCTCATTTTTCTGCAGCAGACATGCAGCAACAGTGTGAAAGGAAGCAAATAAAAACAATTGGAATGGCCTAGAAAAATCAGAAGATTTAAGAACATGGGCCATCTTGATTGCCTCTTTGATGCTATGAAATGATTCAATTGCTTCACTTTCCCATTGAATAGTTGCATCCTTCTTCATCATCTTGGAAATGCTCCTTGTGGTTTCTGCAAAGTTGGGAACAAATCTCCTAACAAAATTTATCTGTCCAAAGAAGGACTGAACTCCTTTTACTATTTTAGGCATTTGAATTCTGTCAATTGCAGCTACTCTCTCAGGATCTATCCTTATTCCATCCTTGGAAACAATGTGCCCCAGGAGCTTTCCTTCAACTACCCCAAAAGCACACTTCTTTGGGTTGAGAGAAATGCCATACTCTAGTGCTCTTATGAAAATCTGCTCTAGATGCAAACAATGTTGTTCTTCTTTCTTTGAAAAGGCAGTCAGATCATCCTAGTATATAGCCAGAATTGAGTAATCAACCCTGCAAAAGCAACATCCATTGCTCTTTGAAATGTAGCACCTGCATTTGTTAACCCAAATGGCATTCTAACATATACATAAGTTCCCCATGGAGTGGTGAAAGCAGTCTTGTACTGTTCTGATTCCTTTACCTTCACCTGATTATAACCTGAAAATCCATCCATCATGGACAAGAGTTCACAACCAGTCACTTTCTGCAACATAGCTTCTATATTAGGCAGTGGGTAATTATACTTTAAAGAGGATACATTCAAGTTCCTAAAGTCAACACAAAGCCTAATATCACCATTCTTTTTTCTGACTAGGACAAGGTTAGACACCCAAGTTGAATGTCTGATTGGCACAATTATTCTGACTTCCCTAAGCTTTTTCAATTCTTCTTGCATCTTTGGAGCTAAGGTAGGATTAATAGGTCTTTGCCTTTGTCTAAATGGTTTAGCTCCAGGATTCAATGGGATCTCATGCTGGAATAGATCTTCCCTATAGGCTTTTAGGTCCTCATATGACCAAGCAAAAACATGTTTATACCTTTTCAGTAATGCAATCAGCATGCTCCTGATGTGTGGTTTGAGCTGTTTACCAATGTATACCTTCTTAGGGGCCTGAGATGTCCCCAAATTTATCTCTTCTAAATCTTCCTTGTTTGTGGGAGATGTCTTTGTGACCAATTGGTCTCTTCTATCAAAAGCTCTTTCCAAAGCTACTAACCCTCTAGGGATTTTATTAGTCTTCAATTGAATTATCTCTTTCCCCACAAGAGTTTCTTTTCCATCTATAGTTTCTACAAAAGCTTGGAAATCAATTTCTTGATTCTCATATTCATCTATGCAGTGCAAAAATCTTAACAAGTCCTTATCATCATTAAACACTTGCCAACTGCATATATTTTCTAGTACTGCAGGCTTGATTTTAACTTCTACATTTGTAACATCTGACAAAGTGATGTCATCTGGCCTTATTGCAACATTAGCTAAGAAATCAGCCAAAACATTCTTTGATCTCTCTATCCATCCTATTGAAAATGCATCAAATAGTTCAATGGTATCCCAAACAGCATGCTTGTATTGTTTTAATCTTTTGTTCTTTGAAGCATACCTATCTCTAATTTGGGATACAATCAGCTCAAAATCCCCAAATACCCTTAGCATCCTGATTCCATGTTTGAGAGCTATATTTAGGCCTAAGAGTAAAGCTTCATACTCTGCAATGTTGTTTATACAAACAAACCTCAACAAGAAAGAGAACTTGAGGAGCTTACCATTTGGAGACAGGAAAACAACTCCAGCTCTAGAGCCTTCTTTAGCACAAGCTCCATCAAAAAACATAGTCCATAAACCTTGCTGGTCCAACTCTTCAATGCAAACATTTTTCTCTTTATCTTCTCTATCATCTGGGACAACCCTGAAGTTATCACAGTCAGTGTTTACAAAGCATATCTGTTCCTCTGCCTCTTGGTCTTCCACTGTCTCTGATGATCTTTCTTCTTTGATTAGCTTAACATCCCTGCCATTCATTGGAATCATGGCATATGACAGGTCCAGCTGCATACTTCCACCAATTAGTGCTGCCCATCTTCTTGACAGCAACATACCATACTGTGGCTTGATGTCAACCACTGTTATATTCATTTTATATCTTTTATTAGGAAATGCTGCCAGTTTGAAATCTACATCCTTCATGATTCCAATAACTGGTACCTCTCTGGCATCCATAGCATAACATTTCCCACATGCCTTGTCAATTTTCAATCCAGCTTGTTGCATGACAGCTAAAGGCATGATATTTGTAGATGCTCCAGAGTCAAGCATACAATTTCTGATTATTTTTCTATTTATAACCAGGGATACATAAAATGGTTCCACTTGTGAAGGACACTGTCATAGTGACTCCTAAATAGACCTCAGGAGCCTCATCTTCTTCATTACATATGACATGTTTCTCACCCTAGATCTGAACATTTTGCTTAACTTGAAAAGGTACTCCTGAAATTAGGGATACTGTCCTATTCTTGATCTCTTCAACCTTCATCAGTTCCATAAGTGGGACATAAACTTTTACCTGGGAGAGGACTTGAGCTATATCAAATGGAGCATAATTTTGTATAACAGTTGTAGCTTGCTCCACGGTCTTATTCTTATCTTGAATTGATTTAGCTTTCATTTTCATAGTTCCTTGATCATCATTCTTGTTTTGGGAACCTTTGCTTTGATCCTCAGCCTGGGGAATTCTATTTTCTGGTCCTTGAAATTCATGACCTGTTCTTTGTCTAAAATTTTGCTTGTTATTAGCCCACTGCCCCTTTTGTGGTTCAATCCCCTTATGACCATGCACTGGTTGACCTGTAGAAATACCTTCTGGCTGATGTGGGCTGCTTATCTGAGTTTTACCTCTGAGATTGTAGTTGCTTTTGACTTGGGCTACTGTTGCAGCTGTGAGGGCCCTAATTTCCTCATTAGAAGGTCGTTGCAAATTATTCAAAAAATTGTGTGAGCCCTGAGCATATACATAACTTTCTCCATTATCTTCATCATAAGAATCCCGTTGACAGGCCTGAATTCCATTATCTATACTCTCATCAGCATCATAAGGAGGGTATCCACTACTTTTGGACATCATATTAACATCATCATCTTGCACATAAGGTGGTTCATTGCATTCATTACAAGATACAACATTATCATACAGGGACTGAGCAATCATGCACTGTGATTGTGAATGTGGCATCTGACAAATTATACACCATGGAGTATCATCAACAATATTTATAGCTTTCTTTAAAGGATTAGGAGTTTCTTTGACATGTTGAGCTCTCTGATTTGTGTTGTTATGTGGGAATATAGGCTTACCATTATGCCAATTGGTATTATATGGCATATCATGCAATGATGGTCTCTTTTCCTGCCTTTGATAGACTTGCCTATCAGAACCTATCCCTTTTTCACTTCTAGCTAGTCTATAGCTTAGGTTCTTAACAACATTTGCCAATTTGTCTATCTTATCTTCAGGGGCAGATGTATTACCTTGAGTGTTCTGAGGCTTGTTTGGATTCTACAAAATTTTCACATCATCCCTTCTATTTGTCTTGCCTAATGCTTTCCTGTTGTTCTCAATATTGACTACAATTCTAAAAGCATCCCTGATAGTAGCAGGACCTTTATCTCTTAACCCATATGTAGTTTTTGCATCAAAGGCATTGATATACAATATTATACACATTGGTTCATTTGGCCTCATGTGATGTGGCAATTTGTTTAACACTTTAGTAAATCTTGCATTAAAATCTACAACCTGTTCATTTGACCCTTTAGTGATACTGGTAAACTCATTTACAAAAAAGCTAGGGTCAATCTTGTCACCATACTGCTCCTTGAACATCCTTTTAAAATCATCCCATGATGAAATACTCCGGTCAGGCAGATTTTTGTACCATTCTCTAGCCTCATCTATTAAAGATTGCATGAATGACTTCATGAAAACATCCTCATGTTCAACCTCAAAGTTATCCATGACATTTTGAAAAGCCTTAAGATGATCTTCTCCTGACACAATGTTGTTTCCTAAAAATTTAGGCACTTGCAGCCTTAGATGCTTATCAATGGGGTTAGGATACCCGGGAATACCATCAAACACCAGCTGTCTGAATCTATCTAGCTACATGGGCTGTCTGTCAAACTGATTAACATTGATGTTTTTGTTTTCATTCTGGTTTCTTACATTGTTTAGTGGTATTCTAGCATCATTCACATTTTGTCTTTGATCATTATGCTGTTGTTGCACTTCATTTCTTTGTTGATGTCTCTGCACATTTGCATTCTCAAGGGTAGGAATTGAATCATTTTCAGCAGTCCTTAAAGCTTGCACTTTCTGCCTCATGTCATCTCTGATTTTCATGGCTTGTAGATATTCTAGTTCTGCTCTCAGATTTCTGATTTCTTCAGCTAACTATTCTTCTTTAGGCATAGAGGTAGGTGGTCTCATACCATTCTGGTCATCATCTTCATCATTCCTCAGAGACTCTACCTCTTCAAACCTTTCACTAGGGTCTAGAAAAGGGCATTCTTGGAACACCTCTGACCTCATTCTCACGCTACCACCCTGTTGCCTCTCATATGCACCCTGAATATCAGCTTCTGCATTTGAAAAGTAAGGCACATGTTGTCCTGATGGCCTAGGGTTATCTTGCATATCATCATTTTTTCTGGGGGAACCCTCATTACTGACTGAGACAGCTCCTTTTCTTCTATACATCATTCTCCTTGTTACTGGTAACTCTTCAAATAAAGGATTCTGTTGGGATCTTCTCCCTTGCATATAAATTTTACTTTGACCAGTTAGGAGATTACTTCGGAGTCGCCACCTATTACTAGGAACTGTTTTCTTTTGAAAATCAGGGTTCTTTCACACATCCCCAGTAGAGTCACCAATTTCTGTTGGTTTTTTCCTAGACTGGATGCTTATTCCCAGATTTCCCTACAAGGTAGCCATCAATGATCAACAGAATCTTTGGGCCAGGGGCCAACAGTATAGGAGATAGACTCTATTTTATCTCCTCTTCTTCTTCAGGCTCTACAAAACCTAGGGGAGTATTCCCTACTCAACATCCATGAGAATATGCGTACAAAGGCTGGGATGCTGATAGAAAGCAGATAAGTCCTCCTGTAAGTAGACCAAAACTGCAAGATAAGAGCAAAGGGGCTAGCTTTGGGCCTATTTTCAGTTGTAGACAGAGGACTTGGGATCCTAAAACTAATTCTACTATCCTAATGGTTGTTTGGAGTTTGATTTTGATTTTATGTTTGGATGCAAAGCTGGACTTGGTGTATAATTTCAATACAAAGCTAGATTGCTGCCTATCCAGGGCTTGGAGTCATAGACATACACATGTAAATGTTCAGCATAAACATACTAAAATTGGATTTCAAGGGGATTAGTGTGATATCTACCTTACAGACACATCCCAGAACAGAGTATCAAGTTATCTCTACTCATGATATCCTTACTACAATATACTTTCCTCAATACTTAACCTGAAAACAGTTTAATCTATCCCTTGAACAGAAGTTAAGAGATCAAGCATTCAATACAGGAATTCTATATCCTAGAACCCAAGACACCCCTTAGATATCCAGATTCAAAAGGAAAGCATATTCAATATAGGAGACAGACAACAAGACACATGCAACATAGCATTACTCATCTAAATCAGCATGAAACCAATGAATTTATGCACAAAACATAAGGCATGAGACTCATAAACTCACAGAATCCACTGCATAGAGCAACCAGATCGGTTGTATTGTATTATAGAGCCAAAGAGTGTCTAACTTTCAACAACCACAAAAAATGGTAACACAGTCTGCCTATATCGGCCAGAAAGTGTACCCACAGAAATTAATTACATGATGGACATCAAAAAATGTCAGATACAGATCCCACAAAGGAATGGTACTCAGAAGTTATTGCTGCATCAGACAGAAAAGTGAACAAGAGTGGCCTCGAGCCCTGCGCCACCATCCGGGAGTCTTCATCCACAATGGGGCAACTTGATCACTTGTCCCGTTGCCCATACCCCTACACTATCGCCATTAATGGCTCAACCACCCGCAACCACCAAGAAAACCATTGCAACTTTCAAATGGAAGTTTCCCACCAAAATACATTACGTTCACAGGTTCAAACTATACAGGGAAATAATCCCACATGCACGCCATGGGGACCACTTCATTACTTTATAAACATGGCCACTAACATACTAAGCGTCGAGCGCTTTTGCCGTGCTTGACCCACGATCCTTCACCCAAAACCTATCACCCAGACATACACCATTGGCTTGCCCCAAAAATCTCTTGCCGATCTCAATCGTCTCCCCGACAACACCTTCGCCATCGGCCAAACCAACACCGTCGGCCTAGCATGAAACTCCTTCACTGACATAACAACTCCTGCCGATGTACAAATACCCAGCCAGGCCTTCGGCGAGACACTAACCGTCGTCCAAACACCCAGCAGTCTGTCCGATCCCACAAGTCACTCCGATGTCACACCACATCCAAGGTCTTTGGTGAGACCACCATCCCTCGGAGAAACAAGAAACTCCTTGGCCGATAGTATAAGTCACCCTGATGGCTAGCTCCTGAAAGCCTCCAACATCCCCATCGGCTAGAGGTAGATCATCGGTCAAGTATTCTGCAGTCCTCCTGATCACATCGATCATGCCGATGTAAACCACACTTCCCACCTTCGTCGGTGAGACCAACGCTATCGGCCAAATGAAAAACTTCCCAATCGATGAAGAGTATTACGTCGATGCCTTCCCTCGCAATCCCCGTCGGCGAGACCCACGCCGATGAACACAAACATACCTTCAAATAACCTTGCATCCAACATCGGCGAGACCCACGCCGATGAATCGCATCGGCCAAACAATGCATATCGGCAACCCAAGAAAGTACTTCACCGATAGCCAAAGTGTTGGCGATGAACACATGAATCGCCCTCATCGGCATGATCACTCCCGTCGGTGAACCACAAAAAGCTTTAGCCGATCTCATATCACACTGATGGTAGTTCCATCGGCCAAACCAATCATATTAGAGGGAACAAAAAATAGCTCGCCGATAGCACAATGTCAGATCAATGAAAAGAAAACCTTAGGGTTTGAATGAAGAAACCCTCAAACAGCAAAAATCAACCCTCAGACAAAAGTGGGTACCAACACCGCCTAGTACAACAAAGTTTGCTAGCCTATGTGCTTCATGTGACTTGTCGTGGTCACCTAGTAATTCAGTGGTCCTTACTAGTGTGTGATCCATCAAGGCACTTCTTTTCACATGATCCCTAGAGACAGATCAAGCTAGTGTCAGAGTCATGTGCCTTATGTGTTTGTCTCTATGTTTTTGTATTTGATGCATTATGTTTGAACTTGTGTTTTGTGTCTTCATCATGCTTTTCATGTGTTTTCCATGTATACTTTGTGCCTTATGTGTATGCTTCATGTCAAGCCTGTATGTATGGCATGTATTTCCTTTGTGTATTGTGTGTCTCTTACATGTATTCCTATGTATGCTTTTTAGTACCCCATGTATGTGAATTATGTTACAATGTCTTGCATGTTTGAAAATCTCTTTGCTTATGTGTTTGCAACCTTAGAATCCTAAGCTTGGGGGCTACTAATAGTCTAAAACTTGGTAGAATTCTCTAGCTTCTATGTTTTTGTATTTGAAAGCTGTCTTCTCCTTCCTTTAGTGTGTGTTCGAACATAAGTCCGTACCCACGCTAAAGTGGGGGCTGAATGTTATGGAGTAAAATGTGTACACTAGCATCTTACACCTAGTTCAGCACCTGGTTGGACCTAAAATGTTGCCTTTGTTAATCAAGACCTATTTTAATATCTTTTTGAACATTAAACAATAAAATCTCGATCCTGATGAATAAACTTGATAGAATAAACTTAGGACTGGCCTAAGCCCATGATACTTGACACTCCTCAAAGTTTTTGGGGCTAAAAGACTAGGGCGCCCAAGTGCCCTAGTATCAGATGGGTCCTTTAGCCCCTCTCTTGTGGTGTCAGCTTAGAACACCTACTTGGTTTGTACATGTTGGCCCCATTTGATTTTATTTGTCGTTTGTGAGTGAGAATGCATATATAAAGGAGTTTCACAATTTATTTTACACTAAGATGCCTAATGCGAAATTAGAGTTTGCTCACATTTTTTGATCTTCTATGCTAAAGTGTTTGTCATACTTGGAATTGCTATCTACTTGTGGATGTTATGAAGTTTTTTTGTAGGCCTTGAACAAAGTTTCAAGCCTTCTCCATCACTCTCCTTGTTGGTGCATGATCTTGAGTTATCTCCATCAACTAGGGTTTCATATCTTGTGGTAATCATTATCATTTTCATTCATATTTCTATTGAATATATTGCAGATCTGGCCTCTACCCTCCTAGGGTACACACTCTTGGATCTAATCATGGTTGTAGTGGAGGTGGAAACAACAACACATGGTTTGACTAAGGCAAGCCATTATTCATAGAACAACCTTTTCCTCTTTTCTTGTGTGCAGGTTGAAGATACAGGTTTTTGAAGACAAGATCTAGGAAGAAAGGGTTTGCAGGTATAGGTCTGGTGAAACTCAGAGATTTTGCTAAACCCTAATTAGGGTCTAGGATGCCCAAGCACCCTGGTCTTTGGTGCCTCTAAATCTAGATCCAGGTTTTTCTCTGCTTCCTAATCTCTGCTATACTTTTGGATTTCTGATAGTTAGTTATTAGCCGATCCTTGTCAAATAGGGTTTGGTCATTTGCCCTAGTTTGCTTGCTAGAACTTGATTGAATTTGATTGATGCTCCTCTATACAACAAAAGAATAGAACCCCTATAGTTTGTCTCTCCTCCATGGGTAGTAGCCAAGCTCGATTTGTGTTCTAATGTTTAATAGAAGAGGGTTTTGACCTAGTTTAATCTCTTAGGCTAGTCTCCCTTTTCTATACTAAATAGGATCTATAGTGCACATCTAATTATCCTTCATCTGATCTTAAATATAACACACTTATTAACAAAGACAACATTATTTTTTATTTTTCATTTTGTGAACCCATTTGACTTACATTTCCACTTTTGAGTTGCACATGAGTAGTTTAGAATTGCATTGATTTTCTTATGTTTCTTTCTTGGTTTTTCCCTATGGCTTCTCTAATGCCTATTTATTCCCTCAATACCTCTTTCATTTATCGTAACTTCATTGATAATGATTATAATTTACTTTAGATCTTTTTTATGATTCTTGTGTCTCCTCCATGGATTAGATCAACTTGGAAGACTTTAGTCCATATGATCACTTTCCTACACATCATTCAGACATTCCATAGGATGATCCACATATGACATTAACATAACTACCTATTTTTCCCTCTTAGAGATGGACCCACCATACTTTAATTGTTATTACCCTCTTGAGCCTACTAAACTATCTCCACCCATTCCTTTATGAGTTTCCACCTTTTTATGAGGTCTACCCCTTTACTTTTTTCCAACCATCTAGACTTCACTTACTAACTTGTCCCTTCCTCATTATTTTTCACCTCCCCTTGTCACACTAATCCCATACCATTTTAAATTGAATATGAGAATGCTTATTTTAATACATGTGATGAGAAATATATTATTGATGCTTTTGTAGATAATACATTAGAAGCATGTATTGGTGAAAATTCAAATGTTTCTCCTAATGATGATTGTTCTATGCATGATATGTCTTCTCCATCTCTTTCTTTGTCTATGATAGTGGGAAATGTAAAGTATTCTAAAATTAATGAGCAATCTCCTATGGTTTTTATGAACGAATGTAGTGATGAACCTATTCTTCTTTACTTCATATGTCAAATGCTAGCATAATTAGTCAATCTCATTCATATACATTGCTTCCTTCTTCTTTCTAGAAGTTCCTAAGTATGTTTCCCATACTTTATCTACTCATTTCCCACTCACTTATCCATACATATTATCATGTATACTTTAATGCAACCTAACGAGACATATCTATATTTATCTAAATTAACCCCCACTTTCATCCTTAATCATAATGTTTCTCCCAAAGCTAATTCAAATATTAACCCCACACCCCACTTTATTCTTAAGGTTGATCCTCCTCCCATGCCTATCATAGTACATGGATCTCCCCCTATAATAGATGTTCATACTGTTACACCTATAACACTCAACAAAATAAGAAAAACACATGAACCCCAACTTTGCTTCCTTCTACCACTATCAACCTTCCACCTCCACCTCATGATAACCCTAAAGAATATAATCCTATTTGAAAAATTAAAGTCTACCCACTCTAAGATATCCCTATGGGATCTCCTTAAAAAAAATTCTACCCATAAAACATCTTGTAGCAATCCTTACAAAAGATCTTGGTCAAACCTTTTGTCCCTCCTGATCAACTCACCTCCATGATTGAATCTATGCAAGATATTTATTTTTTTTCAAATGAACACCCATCACCATTAATTATTTAAGAATCCCTTCCATTAATTATAGTTCCAAGATACAAGAAAATTGATGTTAAAAGGGTTCTTATTAACAATGGCTTAGGGTTGAATATTTGTAGCACAGATTTTCTTGATCATATTCATGTTGATTACTCCAACTTAAATAAATCTAAGATCTCCATTCGTGGTTTTTGACAATGTTAGTTGAGGATCTTTAGGGACCATAACCTTGCCTACCATAATAGGTCTTGTCACTCTTAATACATTGTTTCATGCCATTCCTGGTATACTCACCTATAATATCCTTCTTGTTCACCCATGGATTCAACAAATTCATGTTGTGCCCTCTATCCTCCATAATGTTTGAAATTTATACCATCTATGATAATGAAACTCCTTTTCAACATTGTCAAACTATTAAATATTAATCTCTCATTAACTTGAGTACATGTACTTCAGCCCTTTCTTAAATATTTACTGAGGAGACCTCACCAAAACCATCCCCTAATACTTCTACAAAGACTTCCACTCTCTCGCAAAAGACACTGAAGTTATTATTCCTCCATGTTTGAGTGGTATACCTTCTACATCTACCACACCTCTCTAGACTTCAAATGACCCATCTTCTCCTTCTCAACCTTATAACCCTTTCCTTAGGGATGATTGGGGATCCTTAGATTTCACCCCTCATTAAATAAATTTGACAAAGGAAAGTATCCTTTCTATACTTCCACCTTACATATGGACCCTCATACTCTTGGTTTACCACCTTGTTGTTGCACCCATTCATCTCCTCTAGTTCAAAATACCACTACCCACATTATTGATCCATCTCTTTCAACAATTTATTCAACTTTCAAGATCAATTCCTTTAGCTTTGGTGAATATAAGGTAGATTTTGTTGATTTCCACATTCCAACACTAACCAACCACTCTTATGAAGACACCAATAAAGACACTCATTCAACCAATCATACTATCCAAAATCCCTAACTTCCCCTTCTTCTAATAAACACATCATCAATCATGAGATTCATTTGGTTACCCCTAGACGTGTTGATAACCTATTTTCTTCTCCTAAACTTAAAAGATTCTATGGCAAAGGGGTTCAAGATTTTAGTAAACTATGTATATAAAATAAAAAGGCCTTGGCTCCCATGAAAATGGTATTATTAAATCTATTCCCCTTAAAGCATAACTTTGTAAAGCTAATCTTGGATATTCTCCTTTTCATGGTTCACCTTCCCCCTTTTATTCTCATCCTCTCCTTGAATGTTCCTATCCTTTGATCCCTTGTCACTAGACCTATATTATGTCACTATAGATTATTTAGTTTGATTCTTTGCTTATGCATTACGAATGTTAGGAAACTTTGTCAACCATTATCCCCTTATATGTTCCTACCTCATCTCTCTTTTCTTTGGTTTTTATTTTCCTTTATTCTCTTACTTATTTTCCTTTATCCATTTTTCCTCTTGTGGTTTTTTCTAATCTTTATCCTTTCCCCTTGTTTCTTCCTCTAGTACATATAAGATTTCAACATAGATTGATTAATTCCCTTGGTGTTATCTCTCATTTATGCAACAACAACAAATAAGGATTTACCCAAACCATCCCATCATACACACTTTCTTTTTTTGTGCACTACCCTCCACCCTTTACGCATTATCATACACTATGTGTTATATTGCTTAACCAAATCACATATACTTCCAAATCACCCCTTGATATGATGAATTTGTAGTTTCTATCCATAAGGACTTTTGGATGTTTGAGCCCTTCCCACATAGATATTAAACTTGCCATTTTCCTATAGCCTTTCAATCCTATCCTAGATATGATGACCAAACTTAGGACCATGTATGCTTCTTCCCCTCTATAATCCAAACATATGTAACTCAGTTGAAACCATTAAAATCTTATAAGTAGATCCCTCTCCCCCTTTTCCTTAGCTATACATGAGCATGCAAATGTACACAAAAAGAAATGTCCATAACCACTTGGTCTAATCTTCAATGATGATCCCTTGCATCTTATTGGTTGCATGGGGTTAGATCATGGGGGTGGAATTAAAAAGAAAAGAAAAGTAAAAGTAAAATCTAAAGCATGTAAGCCTAAGAGATGAACTCAAAATGCCAAATCAAAACAACTCGAAGGCTAAATTAAATCAAAGAAAAATACCATGCTAGACTTGAGATGCCCCACATCTTTATCCCTTTTTATTCAATCCATCTCATAAGTTAGTATAGGATTAGCATTGAGCTAGGATGTATTATATTCCCTTTCTCTAGTATCTATGGCTTGAGTATGCAAATCTATCCTACCATATTGTTAGGAATTTGCAGGTCTATTTAAACCAATTCCACATAACCCAATAGGAAAAACAAGATGCAGAAACAACCATAATGCAAAAGATCAATGAACAAGCAACAAGGAAACACAAGATATACCCTGGGAAAACCCTTTGCAGGGAGAAACCCAGCCTCCAAAAGAATCCATGCTCACATATATTATTCAACAATCAAAACATTACAATACAATCTCTGAGCCTTTATGAATACCCTTGAATCCATCAAGCACCTCCAATGCATCCTCCATGTGTACAAGTATGAATCCACCATCACCTTCCATGCTTCACAATCTGCACTAACAGGAGAGAGCTCAATACAATGGTAGCCTCTCACAAAACCTCCATTCACCTACAATGAAATATCCAGCCAAGCCAACCTCAAAAAAATAATAATATTGTGCTTGCTTTTATAATATAAGCTCACACATTACATTGAGAAAACCATGTGCCCCAAAACCATGGGTAACACAAAACCACTTGACCCCACATTTGACTATTGGTACTAAGTTTCCCAATTAATCAAATAATATAAATAATATATCCCAATGTTACAATACAACATAAAGTGGACCCAAATAATTACATAATGTGATTAACCACACCACCTAGGTGCATCACAACTAAATAATTATTTAATTACAATATTATAAAATATATCAAATTATACAATAATGTACAACACCATATCCCAACATTCTCCCACTTGTTGTATACATTGCATAAGGGTCAATACATGAAATACATCATCATAGGTAAACATGAAATCACATGAATCTCCAGAATGCTCTCGTGCTCCATCAAGATACCTGCAACAAAATCAAAGTGACCACCATCTTGAGAAAGAACTCCTCTCATCCTCCAACGTGCCAATGGAAGAAAAGGAACATGCTAAGGTGAAGATGCACCAATCCAAAGAACACAAGCATCAAATCCAAGTGATAACATTAGGCTCCAAGCTGTTGTCAAAGGTAAAAAACCCACATGACTGGAAATAGCACCCACAACATACGCTAATACATCCAACCATCCATACCTCATAGGTATCAACAACATCAATAAACCCATGCCAATGACATATCCAACCCATATATCGCAATAACAAGCTCCATGTATAAAACCTGTCAATGAAGAACACATACATCTAGGAACTCCCACTGCATGGGGTCAAATCTGAAAATAGATCCATGGCATACCAAGTCTATTGATCAATCACTTGAAACAAGGTGTGGCTAATCAGCAAGCCAATGTAGTACCAAGAACAATCACAATGATCCACACATGCATGATAAATCATTGCATACTCTCACATCATGTCACCATAACTATCCCAAGTCCAACCATATCAACATGATCCTCCAGGAAGTAGTCATAAGACAAAGAGAGAAAACTTGTAAATCATAATGTCCTTATACAAAACACCTCAAAGTACTAAGCTGTGACAAGTATGATCTCCTCTACAACCCCAAAGAAAAGCCTCAAAAACACCCAACCATTCAATCTCATAAAATCAATTGAGCATATGTAACATGTAACCAACATGGATGTAAGCCTCTATAATAAAGGTAGATCAAACTCATAACCATTCCATAACCAGGAATAAGCCCAATCACATCTCCTAAACTCCTCATAATGAACATGATAAATCAAACCATATGAACAAGGAGATAACCATGCTAACATCCCTCAAATGAACCCTCTAGAACCAATAATTATAGCTCAAGATCCATATCTATGAGAAGATGAAACATAAATTAAAATACACCTAAAAGGGTGGGCAATACCTCATAGATGATAAACTTTTGAGTAGACCAAGAGTAGGGAATGAGAATGCTCCTCCAGGATACACCAAGCCTCTCTCCAAGAACAATCTCCTCTAGGTCCATAATGAACTCACGTCCATATCCAGGTGTAAGGCTCCTCGGTCTATCTGCTGAAACCTCTAAAGAGTAACTATCGCAGCAAGTGTCTCTAATCACAAGAGAACTCTAGCCTCGCCTAAGTCTCAAAGTATCCATGAGCACCTGTAACTGACCAATACATGCCAAACTCCAAATGCAACATAGCACCATCATGAAGCTGTAAAGCAAATGACCAAAGTACTTAATACCAAGAGAACAAACAAGACCACTGTCAATGCTCCTACTGCACATCTGCATAATCAAGAAGCTCATCATGACATCATGATCCAACCATCTCCTCATAAGAGATCACATGCAACAAACTGTACAATGATGCATACATTCTATCTCAAGAGAACCTGTATCATGCCAATACTCCAAGATAGCATCAAGAGTAAACCATGACATAATATCAACATCACTAAATCAAGGATACACATGTCAAACTGACAAATCATAACCTAACACCTCAACCAAAGACTCAAAGAAGTCCTCCATGGTAAACCAAGATGTCAACATCTCCAATCATATGAAGATAACCATCTCCTGTCACTTGAACTAAAAATGTCAAAGAAATCTCAAAACCAAGAGCTCCTCCATGACACCAACATCCATTGCAGAAGATCATCCATCACATATGATGAATCCGACATGCTGCAAAAATTCCCTCTGAACCATGATACTGAGCTATCCAAGACAACAAAGTAACCATCTCCTAAATGAAGATTATTGATGGCTCCAAACCAATCAAGGAATCCCACTGTAACATCAATAGCTCCCAAAAGGTTGAGTAGAACCAAAATCTCCAACCAAGAAAATAAAACCATCACTGTGAAAAGATAAACATAAACCATGTATCCAAGCTCTCCATGACATCGTGATAAACATGCTGCAAGTCAAAACAATCAACTATCCAGGCACTCTAA
This sequence comes from Cunninghamia lanceolata, assembly GCA_027924645.1. Classification (NCBI taxonomy): domain Eukaryota; kingdom Viridiplantae; phylum Streptophyta; class Pinopsida; order Cupressales; family Cupressaceae; genus Cunninghamia; species Cunninghamia lanceolata. Next base: position 11,038,630 of record BSBN01000209.1, read on the forward strand.
TCATCCATCCTCTTATCCCAAAGCAACATACCAATGCACAAATGACCATAAACAAGGCCAACTAACAAAGTTTGCATAAACACTAAATCAATCTGGTGGATACAGACAGTCCACATCTAAGTTATTCCACTGTAGCTAAATAGGTGATCAGCCTAAGAAACTACATAACTTGTAGATCCAAACAAATGTCACATGCAAACTCATCATCACACTAGTAAACTGCAAACCGAGATATCAAAGAAGACAACCTATAGACTCCAAGACTCAAACACCAAATCAACTCTAGATTCGATTTGCCAACAAGTCCACAAATGAGTAATCATAGTCAAGGAACTAATCAAGCATCCAGGAGATAATAACAATCCCCTAAAACAACACCACAACACCACCTATAATCATGAATCGAACATCATAGCCCATACTCGTCAATCGCATACATGGTCATGTTGTGCCAATGCAAAAGTATAGTTGCATATCATGACACCATAATCATCGTCATCGATGTACCTATACTCAACTTCCACTAAAATGAAACTCCAAGTCTCACACGAGTATCAACCATGTCCTCAAACCAGAAGACAACCTGTACCTATCTCCATCAAAGTCCAAAGTCTGAAAACACCTGTAAACCTGTATCAGGAAGCACCAAATTTGAAAAATTGCTATACAATGATGATGGTCTCATAACAACAAGTACTCCCACAAGTTTATGCCAACAAATCCATCCGAAAGCAGTCTGTTGTCCTCAAAATCAGTTGTGCTCATTTTGTAGGATGACCCCTATGAAACTTTTTCGTTTCATAGCCTACACTCTAAGTTTGCATATCAACGCAAGTTTTCTTGACCTCATGTGAAGTCATCTAACACCTAAAACTAGCTTGTAACATCTCCCTTGGGCAGTTTCCCAAGGTTTGTGAAAATTGACTGGGTTATAGGCTTGTCAAAATATTAATTTTGACCTTTTCAGAGTTAGAAAATTTTTATAGTTACATGCAAGGGCGGTCGATTTCACTACCTGAACATGTGTTTTGTATTAGCATGTAAGGGCGGTCATTTTGACAGCCCATGCAAATTTCTTCGATTTTAAACTTAAAATACACAAGCGGTGGTTTTAACTACTCACCCAGGTGTTGGTATTTTTGCCACATGCGAGGGCGGCGAAAATCACCACCCGAACATCTTCTTTGCAATGTTAAGTTTAACTATGAGTGCATTTATGGCACTCATGTGGCCAATTTACACGCCTCATTTAAAACCTTGTAAAGCACTTTTAACTATTATTTCCATTTCTTCTTTGTTCCAAACCTCTTGTGATGCGTATCCAACTCCCTCTAAGGTCGATTGAGTCACTAAAACAATTGGTTCGAGCGGATTTCATTGGTGTTTTCGTCTAGGGTTTCTTAGCACTTTTGCCGGGTGAGTTTCTTTTTTTCTTTCCTTTTTGTTTTTCTAGGGTTTGTATAAAGCAAATGTTTATTTGTAGTTCGTGAAACGATTGTTTTATTAATTATTTGTTTGAATCATTTTTGTAGAATCCAATGTTTTAAAAGACTTTTTCTTCATCATTTTAAACCCTAGATGAAGTTTATGTTATTGTTTTTTGTTTCTTCTTTTTAGGGTTATCGGTGATTTTGGCCGTGATGCCTCAGTTTTTATATAGTGCATGGTCATTTATTTTTTGCATATGTATATCATTATATTTAGGTTTCCAATTTGATGAGGGTCAGCTGGTTTATTCCTGTCTCATCCTTTAAACTTAGATTTTTTTATCTTAGTCTACCCACACATAATGGCGGGTGAATTTACTGCCCTCACGTATGTTTGACTTTTTGGTAGCATGTATTTGCAGGTAAAATGACCGTTGATACATTCATTTCCTTTAGCAGTCTACTCACATGTAAGGGCAGTCATTTTGACCGCCCCTACATAAAACTTTAAACGTTTAACATTTTGCATGCAAAAGTAGTAGAATCAACCGTTTATACACCTAAGTGACTTTCAAGGTAAATACAATGGTGGCCATTTCGACCAACATTGCATCTAAAAAGTTTGTTCTACATGTAGGAGCGGCCATTTTAGCCGTTCATACATCAAAACTTATACTTTACCCTAAACATGCAAGGGCAGTCTACATGAAAAATTCAGTTTCTTCCTACCTACAGAGGCAGTCAAAATGACCGACCCTGCACTCAAACGCAATTTACCCCACATGCAGGAGCAATCAAAATGACCGCCTGTGCATGTTTTCCTAAATTTTTTCCTAACATTGGGAATTTTTGCAAAATGATACCTATAGCCCGCTTTCACCTAATTTCTTAACTTGCGTGCTCTCAAGCCCTTTCAAGCATATTTCTATGTTCATGGTCATCAATTCGCAATATTCCTAATTTGCTTAATTTTTTCCCTAACTGTGAGATCATGAACTTTTGCAGTTTCATCAAGTAGCTGTGATCGACACCTTTTCTAGTTCTCTCTTCGAAGCTGATGTCAGAGCCATCTCCATCAAAGGCTAAGATCATGAAGTATAAATACCAAGGGGTTTTCCCTGTCACTTCAATACAATCCAATGTAGATGAGATCAGGGATACAGAGATAGGCCATGTAGATATGGCAGAATTTGTAGAAAGGACCAAACAAGCTAATCATCCTCGCTACATGCAGAAGATCATTAAGAGCAATATACCCCTGGTAGCATCTTTTCCGGTCGCTGCTCATAATCCAGAGTTTGTTCTCCAACTGGCAAGCCACTATAATAGGGATGCTAGAACTATAACTAATTCTCAGGGGAATGTAATCGTGAGGCTAGATGCAGAGTTCCTTAACAAGATTTTCATGTGTCCACCTATAGAAAATATTTGGGAGATTGACTGTGCTAAATGTCAAAAGGATTTTGAGACTAATGTGGAATCTGCAAAGAAGCATATCAATAGCAATTGGTTGAAAACTCTTAGGAGTAATCTATCAAGGTGGCCTAAGGAACTCCCAAGGAGTGATTCTGTGGAAGAAGACAGTGATTTGATCACTTTGTTGAGCAGAGTCAAACGTCTTCCTTCTTCCTCTAAATTTCAAGAATGGATGTATACCTACATCAGGGTTATTCTCAAAGGACAACAAAAGATATTCTGGGGAGAGCAAATCAGCAATGCTCTACATGATTCGTTGATCAAGGTCAATACAACTTTTAAGTTCTATATGACCTCATATTTGGTATACGCAGCTGCAAGCATAAGGATGTTTCCAAGTCTAACTCAAGATGGTGATCGGAGGTTGGTGCCAATTTTTTAGTACTATCCACAAATAACTCTAAAAGGTCTATTCACCATTTTTGGAGGCTAAATGATGCCTTCTTTTCAGTTTTCATGTGCTTATGGAATAATGAGTTTGAACAGAAAAGGGTATCAGATGAAGCTTGGGAAGTGGTTAATTCTTTTGGTTGCTTGTTTCTCCAATCTCTTCCTTTCACTTATTTAAGAGTTGGATATTATCCAGGGTATCCATATATGTTACTGAGATAACCAAGTGATAAGGTAGTTCTGATGGAGTTATGTAGACAATTGATTATTGTGCATAATAAATAGATGGAATTGAAGAAGTCAGGGATTAAGTTTCCTGTGGAGATTGGCAGGTATTTAGTGCAATCAGCTACTAAGGCTAAGACTGTTGAGGTAGAGATACAGCTAGTGACGATGAAACAATTCAAGAAGAGGAATCACTTCGACTTTCAAAGAGTACAAGATAAGATCAAAAGGAAAGCAGTGTTTCATGTCCCCATGGTTGAGGATATTTGGGCCGATTTGAGGACCCAGAATGAGATAAGAAAATTGGATTACTACAGGTTACACCTAAGTCAGATTGAGGAACTAGGATTAGCTGATGTTCTAGAAGGCATGGAAGATGAGGGTGATGTTCTAGATCCCAAGTATAACATCAACAATATTGAAGCTTCAGCTTTGCCAGAAATCAAATGGTCTATAAAAGAAGAGACTTCTATTAGGAAGACATTTCAACCTATATTAGCTAACACTAATACATGGTTGTAGAGTACGGGTCTCAATTTGAAAGAGTTCCTCACTGGATCAGAGACAGAGATTCAGGAACAGACGGGAAAGAAGGTAGAAAACAAAACTAAAAATAAAATTGATGTTCCATCCTCTTCCAAGGTGTCCAATCCGAAGATCAAATTTGTCTCTAAAGGAGGTAAGACAAAAGAAATTACAGGAAGTTCTAATGTAGCAGATTCAGGTACTAAGGAAACAAATGTTGATAATATGGAGGTTGAAAATACTAGGATAGAACAACAGAATGTTGAAGAACCTAATACTAAGCAGGTAGAAATGATTGAGAAACCAGCTGATGAGCAAGGTAATAAGGAACAAGAAATAGAAAAGGATGTAGAATAGGAATAACTTGGTGGTTTGTCAAAGTCTCCTTAAAAATATATTTCTCAAGAGCCACAAGTTTCTATAGCTTTACATCATGTTTCTATTTCTGATAGTTTTCCAGTGGTTTCTAATGTTCCTGTTTCTCCTATTGTCATTGTATCTTCTGATAATACTCCTCCTTCTGTGAGAACTAGTTTTGGGACTATTTTTTATTCTTCTAGCTCTATTCCTAGTTTATATCTACTTCTTTTGATATTGGAGAACAAACTGTTCTGGATCATTTTCTTGATGGTTCAGAGAAAAATGTTGAAACAAGTGTAGTTTTTACAAACACCACTCCAATTGTTACCATAACACGTATTGGCATGAGTTTCACTAAGAAAGCAATTGATTCATCTCCAAATGTTAGTACTCCAACACTACCTCCATGGTTGTCTGCTTATATGCCGAAAAAGAAAAAGTAGGCTATTTCACCAGATGACATTGACATTGATAAATTGCTGCCTGCTACACCAAAAGCTCAGAAGAAAAAGCCTAAGACTGTGTCAAGGCTAATTGATGAAAAGGAAATTAGGGATGTGGAGATTACTAGACCACCTCGTGATGCCACCACAAATAATTTTGATGTGAATGACTATATTGTTTCTAGAGTTGAATTGGGAAAGCTGACTCACGAAGGCCTTAAGTCATATTTTCAAGCAACAACAAGCTCTTTGCTTGTGAAATTTGATGAGGAAAAGAAAGAAAAAGAATATTATAAAGCTAAGGCTGAGTAGCTTGCTGCCGTTCTTCAGAAGATAGTGAAATCATTAGAAATTGTGGAACCAATGGCAGTTATTATAGAAGACCCCTTGATTCAAAAGGTAGAAAAGGTTCAAGCCAGAGGAAGAGTGGTTGGTGATATTCTAGAATAGTTGTTGGCATAGAGCAGAGTTCTTCTGAAGACCACAGTGGAGAGAAAGGAAAAAATAAAAAAAGCAAAAGTTGAACTGGATAATATTGTTGATTCATTATCTCAGGAACTTCAAGATCAGGAAGACAATTTAGAGAAATGGATTGAGATGAAGAAAATGAAGATAAAGAATTTGATTGCGATTGGTGTCGGGTCAAATTGAGAGTCTTATCTCAAGACCAAGGAATCTCTGACTCATCGCATTAATGTGATAAAAGGCTTGCTTGATGATTTGTGCCAAGTACGAGAAAATAGTGAAGATAGTGATGTCTCACTTTTGCACAAGTTAGAGGAACTACCATGCACTCTAACAGGTGAAGATCACAAGTTTCTCTCTGCAGATGAGATGATTGATGCTTTTGAGGAAATGATTCAGCAAAAGTTTTAAGATGAGGTGTTGATAGTGGCTTCAATGGATAATCTTTATGATTATCATTCAACCTTTGAAAATCTGAAGGATAACCTTGAAAAGCATGAGAAGGTGATAAAGGCAGTCAAGGATGCAGTTCTTAGGGCTCATACCATTTTAGACAATACAGCTAGACCTGGTGTATATGAGATGGCAGCAGTACGGACCATGTACCAAAATTTCCTGAAGGAGAATGATGGTGGCAATTGAAATTCTTCTTTGTGCCTTAGTTTATTTTCATTTTTGTATATGCAATTTGTATTTTGTTTTGGACATATTCACATGTATTTTTCCAAAATAAAATTTCATGTGAGATAAAGGAAGTCCCAAGTCAAATAGGACTCTTTTGTTGAATAATTCAAAGTAGTTATAGATTTCCTATTTTTGCTCCAGGCTCCTCCCTATAAATAAAGAGGGCCTCTTTTGTAATTTTTATCTTTTATCTATTGCATGAAAACTCTAGCGAATTGAGAAGCAAATCAAGACTTTGTGCTTTTTATGAAAATCAATTATCAAATTTTTATCAATACAAGAAAGCAAGTTCAATTCCAATCTTTGTCTTGGGATTATTTGTGTTATGATAGCATTGATCTGACGTCTTTCTATCATAGTCTTCTTTGATAATAATTAAGGTGTGGAGATTATTTCAAGTGATTGAAGAGCGTTATGAATTTGATTGTGATAGGCTTTGTGTTATCAAATCATTTGTGTGGATTGTGTTAATGTTTGTGAGAGTAAAATAGCTTGAAGACTTTGTCTTGCAAGTTGTTATATTCAATTTACTTATACCATCTTGGAGAAGAGTGGAGACTTTGGGCTGCATTTAACTTCAAATAGTTCCATTTGCATTTAGTAAGTGAAGTGACAGAAGACTTTGTGTTTCTGTGGTTTTGTGATAGTTAGTAAGTTCTTTAATATCAGTTTCATTGAAGTTATCATTTTGAAGTAGGAACATCTATTCTGAAAAAAGAGAATAGGATGAAATGGAATCACAACGAAAATAGTGTTTAGTGTAAATAAGCTTTGTAAACTGTTTGTTTGCAATAGTTAAAGCAACTAGAGGGAAACTCCCCTTGCTTAGAGGAGAGACTCTGTCTCATCATAGCTGTGGTGATATAACCATTTTTCTATTAGTGAGTTAATGACAAAATATTCACCCAATAGTTTTTTGGCGACTCTACTGGGGACTTACGCGTAACTTAGAGCCTCACGCTTTGAGTTGAAGCATTCCGACCTCATTGGTTGAAATTAGTTTGTTCAAGTTTTTACCTTTGTTAACTACTTTACATTCTAGCAGACTCAAGGTATACAAGAAGTAAAAGAGCTCAAGGAATTATTGATCATGTGTTTGAGTTGATGCAGCAAAGTAATTTTGGTCTTTTGCCTCTGATACCAAGACTTCAACATACAAGGAGTTTTCCTCCTACCAATGCTAGGTCTCCTATACCAGGTGAAGCTTCTAGTGTAAATACTACCAGAGTATTATCCACTCGGGTTCATCAAAGTTTTGTTATCCCACCTTTCAACTGGCGTACTATGGTAGCTCAAGGTCCTTGGGGTAATTCTTTTGGACCCCTGAATTTGACGCCACCTTTGCATGAACTACCCCGTAGTTTAAGAAAGAATTTTCCCAAATTCTATGGCGATGAGAAAGTCCATCCTGATGAACACATAGAGTCTTTTTGCATAGCATGTGGTGTGCTAGGGGTGGAATATGAAGATGTTTCTGTGAGATTGTTTGTAGAAACACTCCAACGTGTTGCAGCTAGTTAGTTCTATCTGTTAGATTCAGGATAGACAACTGAGAGGGGGGGTGAATCAGTTGTCCAAAACTTTCTTCCAATTAATCACTTAAATCCTTTTTGTAATTCAGCAGCATAATAGTAAAATCAATCATGGAAACATAATGCATTAAATCAAGAGCAGAAACATATTAACACATAAGACACCAAGATTTTGACGTGGAAAACCCGGTTAAGGGAAAAACCACGGAGTGACTAACCCAAGATTGTATTCTCTATTAAAAGAATAAGAAGAACCAAATGGCACATGCCAATTAGTGCTCACTGCCTGAGTACACTGCTCATAAGAGGCCCACTGCCTACATGAGACACACTGTCTATAGAATAATAGCTATTACATACTTAAACTAAAGAATAGCATCTTCACCATGCCTGATTCAGTTCCATTTAAGCCCAATACTTCTACTCTGCTCCTCTCTATCACATACTCATCTCCACACCATTCTTTTTAAAATGACTTCACAACATCTTATTTATACAAGACATTTGACTTAGGAATAATCATCCAAGTTGGACTACATTACAGAGCAAATACATAAATACAACATGACTAATTATAAAAAGACTTCATGCAGATCAACACGCTGTCAACCACACAGATTTGAGACTTCAATCTTCCTTTAGGAACGCACCAATCTTCACAGAACATCTTAAAGATCATTTGCAGGATGTGTAACTCATCCAGTCAGCCAAACTTAGGATGAACACCATCATCCAGAAGTAATTCTTCAATTACGAGCTTAAACTTTAATGTAGATCACCAACACGAACTAAACACAATCCAAAGATCTCCATAAGCTTTCCTGAATCACCAAGAACATCCACACTACTTCTGCTTATTGAAATCTTTCTCTTCTTCATCTGGAACCTCAAGAACACAGTCTGTCATATTGGAATAGATGCTTGTAGACCTCCAGACCATGAACCAACTGAGTTGTTAATTCACATTGACATCCTAAACACTCCACCAAATCTACAGAACAGGATATTTCATTTCCGGATCTCATCAGACCTATCTGTGTCACTCTGTCACCTCTGAACATCTGTCAGAACCTATTTTTCTCAAGTGGCTATGACTTCTTCAAATCTTCATGCAGACCTCTCAGTTCTTTACTGGATCATCTTAAGACACATATCAAGAAACCCTTTGATGCGCATCCTCTGATTTGCATCTTAGCTAGGATTTTCACCTCATTGTCTTCACTTGTTCTTCTCTGTTCCTGATAGGACTAATTTTATCAATACCCTCAGCATACAACTCATCCAATCCTTATCATCAATGCAACAGGAGTATGTTGACATCAATGACAACATCGGTTAGGTCCATACTTTCAACAATCTCCCCCTCTGTCATTGATGGCAACATATGATGTGAAAAATTGTTTTAACCAGCAAGAGAAGAACTTCTCTTTATTGACATAAATCCCCCTATCAACAACAATCCATTTACATGTCTTCTCTTTCTTTACTGCTCCCCCTTTGATTAGAAACTACTTGTTTTTCACATATCTTCTCTCCCCCTTTGACATCAATGGCAAAGGGCATGTACTTCCATCATACCAGCTGCTCCCCCTGAGTAGCAGCTTCCCATCATCAATCCAGACCACAAGATATGACTGTGAGATCCACTAGACTGATGCACATCAGTGCACCTTAATTCAGAACTAGAGAGGTAATAACTCCTAACTTCTCCCTGAGATACTCAAAAGAGTCCTTAGGCATAGGTTTAGTAAAAATGTATGCAATCTGATCCTTGGAAGGCACAAACTCCAATCTGACTTCATTCTTGTTCACTTGGTCTCTCAAAAAGTGAAACTTGATGGATATATGTTAAGTCTTTGAATGCAACACCAGATTTTTTGATATTTTTATTACACTTGAATCATCATAGAAGATTGTGATAGGTTCCTCATACTCCACTCTGATATCTCTTAGCATTTGCTTCATCCACAATACTTGAGTACAACTACCTGTTGCTGCAATATATTATGCTTCTGCAGTGAACAGAGATATTGTCTCTTGTTTCTTGCTCAGCCAAGAAACCAATCTCTTCCCCAAAAAGAATGCTCCACCACTGGTACTCTTATGGTCATCCACATCTCCTGCCCAATCTGCATCTGTATATGCATGAAGAGAGAAATCATGATCTCTAGGATACCACAAGCCATACTCAACTATCCCTTTTAGATATCTAAAAATCCTCTTGATTGCCATGACATGAGATACTCTAGGATCAGCTTGGAATTAGCAACAAGACCAATAGCATTCATAATGTTAGGTCTAGTTTGAGTGAGATACAATAATCCTCCAATCATTGACCTATACTTTTTCTGATCAACCTTAGGAGAGTCATCATCTTTGCTCAATTTACATCCGGTTGCCATGGGAGTATTCATTGGTTTTGAGTCCTCCATCCCAAATTTCTTCAACAATTCTTTCACATATTTGGTCTGTGAAATGAAGATTCCTTTCTTTGTTTGAGTGATTTGCAGACCCAAAAAGAAATTCATTTCCCCAAACATGGACATCTCAAATTCACTTTTCATTTGATTTGCAAAAGTTTTGCACATACTATCTCTTCCTCCAAAAATGATATCATCAACAAACACTTCAACAATCAAGATATTTTCATGATCAATTTTGAAGTACATGTTATTATTAGCAGTACCTTTGTTGAAATAAATCTTCAAAAGATGCTTATCCAGTCTTTCATACCAGGTTCTTGGGGCTTGTTTAAGTCCATATAGTGCTTTATTCAACTTGAAGACCATATCACCATGATCAGACAATTGAAATCCATTCGGTTGCTCAATGTAAACTTCTTCTTCCAAGTCACCATTCAAGAAGGCAGACTTGACATCCATCTAATATACTTTGAAATCCTTGAAGGCAGCAAAGGCAAGAAATAATCTGACTGCTTCAATTCTTGCCATTGGTGCAAAAGTTTCTTCAAAATCAACTCCTTCTACTTGGGAGTAACCCTTGCAGACCAATCTAGCTTTGTTTCTGACAAATTCACCATCTTCATTCAGTTTATTCCCGAAGACCCATTTGGTTCCAATCACATTCTTGTTTTTAGGTCTGGGAACAAGATCCCAAGTGTGATTTTTCTCAATTTGCATCAGCTCTTCCTCCATTGCTTTAGTTCAGTTTTCATCATTGCATGCTTCATTCACTATCTTAGGTTCAATCTTTGAAATCAAACAATACTCTTCTAAATCTTGAGCAATCCTTCTTCTTATTTGAACACCTTTTCTTTTATCACCTATGATCTAGTCTTTAGAGTAATTTAGATTTACATACCTGGGAATTTTGGGACTTTCTTGCACCTCTATTTCTTGCATAGGTTCATTCAAACTTATCTCTTCTTCCTGATTCACCGGATCAATTTGAATCTGAATTTCAGAAGGGGCTTGGACTTCTTGGATCAAAACATCATTCTGATCATCTTCATCATATTCATAAAACCTTGAGGGTTTTTCAATACCTTCATCAACCTTCACATTTGTACTTTCTATAATCTTTCTCAATCTCTTGTTATAACACCGGTATGCTTTGCTTTGAGTAGAATAACCCAAGAATATTCCTTCATCACTTCTAGCATCAAATTTGCCTAGATCTTTATCTCTTTTAATGTAACATTTTCTACCAAAGACTCTGAAATACTTCACAGTGGGAGTGACGCCAAACCAGAGTTCATAAGGAGTCTTACCAGTATTGCTTCTTATTTGTATTCGATTAAGAGTGTAGACTACAGTGCTTACATCTCTCCAGTAGATCTGAGGAACATTTGCTTCCATCATCATGGTTCTAGATGCCTCCTATATGGTCTGGTTCTTTCTCTCCACTACTCCATTCTGCTGTGGTGTCCTTGGAGCAGACAACTATCTTTTTATCCCATGTTTCTCACAGAATTCTATGAATTCACCGGATGTGAATTATCCACCTTTGTAAGACCTTAGACATTTTATGTTCAATCTGGTTTCATTTTCTACCATAGCCTTGAATATTTTGAATTTCTCAAGGGCCTCAGATTTCTCTTTCAGAAAGGTTACCCACATCATCTGGGAGTGATCATCAATTAATAACATGAAGTATCTATCACCTTGCACACTCCTGATTCTTGTCAGACCACATAGATCAGTATGAACTAAGTCCAATAATCTGGTAGAAGATTGTTCTTTATTTTTGAATGAGACTCTGCTTTGCTTACCCAACTAACATTCTTTGCACAAACTGTTAGTAGGTTTCACCAGTCTTGGAAGATCTCTTACAGCCTGAGTGTTGCTTATCTTGATGATATTATCAAAATTTACATGACACATTCTCCTATGCCATAACCAACTCTGATCAATTTGAACAAATAAACAACTTTTGCCAGTACCAACCAAGTGGAAGATATTACCTTTTGTTTGAGTACCAGATGCAATCTCTGTTCTGGAGCTTTCAAAGATCTTGCATTTTCCATTTTTGAATCAGAAATCATAGCCTTTGTCCACCAACTATCCAACACTGAGAAGATTGTGCTTTAGAACTTCAACATACAGTACATTACTGGTTTTGTTCTTTCCATCAAAAGAAATAGTTCCTCTACCTCTGATTCTGCCAGCAGAATTATCACCAAATTTTACCACTCCTCTTTCATACCTTTCCAAGTCTATAAACTTATTTTTGTCACCTGTCATATGGTGGGAGCATCCACTATCAATGACCCAATCATCCTTTTCTTCAACTTGGGCAGCCAGAGCTCTTTCTACAGTTTTATGGTTGACAGATTCAGAGGGCATTGGATCTTCTTCCTTGATGGCAATAAACACCCAGTCACTTCCAGATTTTTTTCCTATCTCTAATTCATCATCTGTTACTCCTTCATCATCATCATCTTCATGAACATAGTAACATTTCTTTTGGAATCTAGATCTGTTAGGATTTGGCCTTGAAAATCTTTCCGGACACCTTGAGGCAAAATGACCAATCTTATTGCAATTAAAACATTTAAAAGGTAATTTCCCTTCATACTTACTGGATCCTCTTGGCAATCTTTTTACAATAAGGGCTTCAAGTTGAGAAGTTTCTGCTTCATCTTCTTCTAGATCTTTTCTTTTTTTTTTCATACCATGATAGTTTCTTTGAAGAGTTCTCTCCCAGATCAAACTTTTGTTTACCATTTACAGAGGCACTAGCTTTGAATGTAGATTCAGTCTTGGGGGGTGCATCTCCAAACTTGGATAATTCAAATGCAGCTAATTTACCAACTAATTGATCTCTTGTGATACTTGAAAAGCATCTAAATTATTCAATAGCAGCAACCTTGTATTTGTATGAATTAGGAAGGGATCTGAGAACTTTGGCAACAATCTCATCTTCATCGAAGATTCCACCAGCACATCTAATACCACAAACAAGCTCATTTACTCTTGGCATAAATGTAGTGATATTTTCATCTTCTCTCATCTTCAGGTTTTTGAATTTTCCTTTCAGACTCTATAGCTTGGCACATTTAACATACTTGTCTCCTTCATGCAGAAGTTCCAGTTTTTGCCAAATCTCATATGTAGTTTTTAGATCAACAATATTTGTCAGCTCTGAGTCAGATAAGGCACTTAGAAGAGCTTCTTTAGTCCGCAGATTATTTTCAGCATCTCTGATTTCATCTATGGTACTCAAACCATTTTGTGGAGGAACATACTTCTTTGAAGCCATGATCCAATACTGCATTCCCATACATTGCAAGTGACATTCCATGCGACTTTTCCAAAGAGTGAAATTGGTTCCATCAAACCTCTTACTATCCTTCTTGTAGGAAGACATCCTGGATCTCCTCAAGTAGTTAAGCTCTTTTAGAGGAACTTAGCTCTGATACCAATTGTTAGATTCAGGATAGACAACTGAGAGGAGGGGTGAATCAGTTGTCCAAAATTTTCTTCCAATTAATCACTTAAATCCTCTTTGTAATTCAGCAGCATAATAATAAATCAATCATGGAAACATAATGCATTAAATCAAGAGCAGAAATGTATTAACACATAAGACACTAAGATTTTGACGTGGAAAACTCAGTTAAGGGAAAAACCATGGGGTGACTAACCCAAGATTGTATTATCTGTTAAAAGAATAAGAAGAATCAAATGGCACATGCCAATTAGGGCTCACTACCTGAGCACACTGCTCACAAGAGGCCCACTACCTACAAGAGACACACTATCTATAGAATAATAGATATTACATACTTGAACTAAAGAATAGCATCTTCACCATGCCTGAGTTAGTTCCATTTAAGCCCAATACTTTTGCTCTAACTTTCGTTCTGCTCCTCTCTATCACATACTCATATCCACACCATTCTTTTTAAAATGACTTCACAACATCTTATTTATACAAGACATTTGACTTAGGAATAATCATCCAAGTCGGCATACATTACAGAGAAAATACATAAATACAACATGACTAATTATAAAAAGACTTCATGCAGATCAACATGTTGTCGTCCACACATATTTGAGACTTCAATCTTCCTTTAGGAATGCGCCAATCTTCATAGAACATCTTCAAGATCATCCGTAGGATGTGTAACTCATTCGGTCAGCCAAACTTAGGAAGAACACCATCATTCGGAAGTAATTCTTCAATTACGAGCTTAAACTTTAATGCGGATCACCAACACGAACTGAACACAATCCAAAGATCTCCATAAGCTTGCCTAATCACCAAGAACATCCACACTACTTATGCTTATTGAAATCTTTCTTTTCTTCATCCAGAACCTCAAGAACATAGTCTGTCATCATTGTCATATTGGAATAGATGCTTGCAGACCATGAACCAACTGAGTTGTTAATTCACATTGACATCCTAAACACTCCACCAAATCCGCAGAACAGGATATTTCATTTCCGGATCTCATCAAACCTATCTGTGTCACTCTGTCACCTATGAACATCTGTCAGAACCTATTTTTCTTAAGTGGCTATGACTTCTTTAGATCTTCATGTGGACCTCTCAGTTCTTTATTGGATCATCTTAAGACACATCAACAAACCCTTTGATGCGCATCCTCTGATTTACATCTTAGCTAGGATTTTCACCTCACTGTCTTCACTTGTTCTTCTCTGTTCCTGATAGGACTAATTTTCTCAATACCCTTAGCATACAACTCATCCAATCCTTATCATCAATGCAACAGGAGTATGTTGACATCAATAACAACACCGGTTAGGCCCATACTTGCAACACTATCACCTTTCGGCCCAAACCATCAATGGATGGAATACTCTTAAAACCAAGTTTAAAGCTAGGTTTAAGCCTGTAGAAGATGCACATGCTTCGTTAGCTCAGCTAACACAGACGAAGAAAGAACCGCAAGAGCCCATGTGGGAATTCATTGCCAAGTTCAACAAATTAACAAATCAGATTCCAGCAACCGCTCAACCAACGGCAGAGAATCTAAAATGTTTATTCATCAACACTCAGCTTCTCGAGGTAAGCTTTTTGTTAAGGCATGCTAATCCTATTGATCTTACTATAGCACAAAATTTGGCTACCGAGGTGGAAGATGATCTTATCCTTGCAGGAAAGATAAGAAGCGATTCCAACTGAAATAGAGGTCAGCCCTCTACTGATGTATCTTCCACAAGCACCATAGATCCTATGGTGCAGAAGCTAGCCAATGAGTTGCTAGCTTTGAAAAAGAAAATGTCCCACAATATGTCCACTCCTTCTTATCGGGACATACCAAGAAAGACATTCCCTAATACTTCATATCAAGGCAATGCCGTGGGAAACCAAGGGCAGAATAGGTCTCGCGAGCAGAATAGGCTTCCACCAACACAAGGGAAGCTAGCCATTGAAGCACCACCAGTCAACTCAGCAGTTGGCTACTATGAAGCTGAGCATGAAAATTTTCTACAACCTGACCTGGATCAAGAAAATGGTGCCAATCTCTTTATGGAAGAAGAAGAATTGGCTGGCGACTCTACTATTGGGTTCTTGAAATATCAAGATGAAGCAGAAAGAGGAGAAGATGTATATGGTGGAGTGTGTGTTGTTTTCACCAGATCTCAAAGTTAGTCGAACTAGCAAGTGGCTGATAAAGTAAAATCAAAAGAAGATCCTCAACCTGTGATTTCAATTGCCAAACGAGGAACTCCTTTGCCTTTTCAACCAAGGGATCTAGCTACTGATAAACAAGTAAGTTCTTCTAACAATCCTACTTCTTCCACTGCTATTCCTCAGACCAGTACATCCCCAATTAAACTCCAAAATGAAGGATTTCCTGCCTCTGTGTCTAATTCATTTTAGCTTTTTGATATAATCGACCATGGTAGGAAAACTAAAATCCACATGTCTGAGGTAGAATATTTACAAGCCAACCCTGATCAATTTGAAAGGTTAGCCAAATTTGTTAAGAATGAGACTGCATCTGTAAGGCAAGATACTCCTAAAACTGCTCATGACTCCTCAAAGAATAGGTCTGCCCAGAATAACCTAGTTACCACTCCTCTTGTTGCTCCAGGGAAAATTGAACCCTTTTATGTTTCTCTGTTAGTTAATGGTCATAAATTGAGTAATTGTATCATAGACTCAGGAGATTTCGACAATGTCATGCCTACCAAGGTTGCAGATGCTCTCAGACGGACTTTCAAAAAGACCTTTGGTAGGTGCTTTTCAATGGAGAATAAATAAGTGCCTTTATTAGGCTAGATTAAGGATGCACAATTTGCATTCATGGCTTTTCCAGAGAAAAGAATAAATATGATTGTTCTAGTTGCAGATGTCCTGACTTCATATGGTATTTTACTGGGATGAAACTTCTGCAAGGATGTAGGAGAAGAGCTTAACATGGATTTATCCAAAGCAAGGATACATGTCAAAGGTGTCATGCAGAAATTGCTTCCTAAAAGGGAAGCAAAATATATTGTCACTCAATCAGAAGACCCAAAAGCTCAAATTTTGTTTGAGTCTTTAGGATTGGGTAATTATTTCCTAACTACAAAATATACTTCTAGATCGTCAGATGACAGTTCAGACAAAATTATGGTGATGGAGGATTCTTCTTCTTCTTCAGGTGAAGAGTCTGATGATCATAGAGATGTTGAACTAGAAAGTTCAAATGATATTTGGACTTTGGAGTTTGACGGTAGTTGTTCTTCCATAGGATCCGAGTCTAGAGTAGTCCTAATATCTCCTCAAGGGGATATTTTTCCCTTTTCATATAAACTACAGTTTGATAATACCAACAATACTGCTGAGTACGAGTCTTTGTTACTTCGGATGGAAGTGGCTTGTACAAAGGGAATCATAAATCTTCACGCACAAGGAGATGTGAAGCTGATTGCTTGTCAGGTAAGAAATCTATACCGGATAAAAAATGAAAGGTTGAAGCATTACCAGAATTAGGTATGGAGTGCATTGATAAGTTTGATGCTTTTGATATTTCTGTTGTTCCTAGATAATACAATGACAGGCCTGATTTGTTGGCCGTATCAGCTACCCTTATGGTCCTGCATAAGGATTTTTAGGACAATAACTACACCATTGAATTGGTCTTCCGGCCAAGTGTACCTAATAATGCTGACCATTGGTAGGTTTTTAATGGTGATAATCAAATCATAGCTTTCTTAGAGAAAATAGATAGCTTTGATGAACTATACTTTGAGGGGAGTGGTTCTCTGCCTCAAGAATATGTTTCTGAAGTAAACTCAGAGACTGGTGAGGAGGTTCTTCAATTGAAAGGGAACAAAATTCCAAAAGGTTTAGTTTCCCTTGAAAAGATGTTTGATAAACATGATCATTATATCAAATGAAAGTAGCAACTTGATTCAAGTTCATCAATGGAGTTTGAACAAGTGAACTTGAACACAGAAGCGGATCCTAAGATGGTTAATATTGAGAGATACTGCACTGATGATGAAAAGTTCAAGTTCACAACAATTCTACACCATTATATCGATTTGCTTGCATATTCATATGATGACTTGAAGTCCATAAGACCACAAGAGATCCAACATGAGATTCCTCTCAAGGTTGGATCATTGCCTCACAAGCAGAAGCAAAGGCAGTACAATCCAAAAATATCAATTAGAATCCTTGCTAAAATTCAAAAAATGTTGAATGCTAGGATAATTTTCCCTATCCACCATTCTACTTGGATTGCAAATATTGTTCCTGTAAAGAAGAAGAACAAAGAAATCCGTATTTGTGTAGATTTTAGAAATCTAAATCAATCTTTCTTGAAAGATAATTATCCTCTACCCATAATGGATCAAGTGTTACAAACTGTAACTGGTTTAGAGTTATTGTCTATGTTGGATGGTTTTTCAGGCTACAATCAAGTAGAGGTCAGTGAAGTGGATCAGTACAAAACTGCTTTCACAACTCCATGGGGCACTTTTGTGTATCACAGGATGCCATTTGGGTTGATCAACACTGGTGCTACATTCTAGAGAGCAATGGACTCAGCATTCAGAGATTAAATGGGTAAGTTCATTGTGGTATACCTTGATGATTTGACCGTTTTCTCCAAGGAATGTCAAGATCATGCTTACCACCTGCGGCAAGTTTTGGAATGGTGTCGTCAAAATGGTATTTCTCTTAACCCAAAGAAGTTAGTTTTTGGGGTTACAGAAGGAAAACTTCTTGGTCACATTGTGTCCAAAGAAAGAACCAAGATTGACTTAGAAAGAGTCAAATCTATCCAAAGTCTTACTTTGCCTGCAAGTAAGACTGCTATTCACTCTTTCTTCAGAAAAGTGAATTTTCTGCGGAGGTCCATTCTAGAGTTCCCAGAGAAGACTCGTCATATTGTTAATATGATGAAAGGTAAGACCACTTTCCGTTGGAGCGCGGAAGGTAAAACAGCTTTTTAGGACATAAAAAGAGCTATAGCCCATGCTCTGATTTTGGTGTGTCCTGACTATAATAAAAATTTCATT
Source organism: Cunninghamia lanceolata (assembly GCA_027924645.1). Lineage (NCBI taxonomy): Eukaryota > Viridiplantae > Streptophyta > Pinopsida > Cupressales > Cupressaceae > Cunninghamia > Cunninghamia lanceolata. The sequence goes on from BSBN01000209.1 coordinate 11,057,109, forward strand.
ATGTATAGTTATGCTTCAGAGCATACATTGTCAGCAATTCTTGTTTAGTAGAATGAGGAAGGTGTAGAATCTTTAATCTCATTCATGAGTTGTCCGTTGAAAGCTCATGAGCTCAAGTATTCTAACATGGAGAAACATGTTTATGCTATAGTGAAGGCTATGAAACATTTTAGGTTTTACATATTGAACTCACATACTGTTGCTCTTGTACCAGATACAACAGTGAAATCTATCCTAACTCAACAGGAGTTTGGAACTAAGAGGGGCAATTAGATTGCCAAAATTTAGGAATTTGATCTTGATATCAAACCCACCAAGCTTGTGCATGTGAGAGGTTTGTGTTAGCTGATTGCTGATAATGTTCCAAAAGAAACAGGTGATGAAGAGGCAGAGGTTGAAGATGTTCCAATTGTCCTTTTTGTTACTACAACTGATGAGTGGTATTCTAATATCACTTATTTTCTTACATATGGTGAGTGCCCTTCTCATTTGTCTTATAAAGAGAAGCAAACTATCAAGCTTAAGGCTGCAAACTATGTCTTATGGGATAACGGTTTGTATAAGAGAAGTCTTGATGGAGTTTTTCTCCGTTGTGTTGATAAAGCACAACAAAGTAAGTTACTGGAGTCTTTTCATAATTTGGCATGTGGAGGACATTTTTCTGCACTAGTAACAGCTCATAAAATTTTGTGGGCTAGGTACTATTGGCCGACCTTGTTTCAAGATGCATACAACTGGGTACGTAGATGTGAACTTTGCCAGCAATTTGTGGGAAAGCCTAAGTTGGTTGCATTACCATTGAAACCAGTTGTAATTGAAGAACCATTTCAGCAATAGGGCATTGATTTCATTGGAGATGTGAATCCACCATCAAGCGTGGGACACAGCTATGTACTTACAGAAACAGACTATTTCACCAAGTGGGTGGAAGCTATTCAAGTTAAGCATGCTACTTCTAAAGTAGTGTGTAGTTTTCTCAAGGAGAACATCATTTCCCAGTTTGGAGTCCCAAACAAGATTGTGGCAAATAATGCTACATGTTTTTCCTCAAATGAAATTACTAGTTTTTTCTTTGAATATGGAATTATTCTTTCAAATTCATCCGACTATTATCCGCGAGGGAATGGTCAAGCTGAATCAATAATAAGAATTTGGTTACTATTATTAGGAAGTTGGTAGATGATAATCAGAGAACATGGCACAAGGCTTTGTTTGATGCTTTGTGGGCAAATAGAATTACCCCAAAGAGGGCAATTGGTATGTCACCATTTCAGCTATTATATGGTTTGAATGTAGAGATACCGATCACCTTAGAATTGTCAGCTTTGAACTTGGCAAAGGCAGTGGAAGATAGGACTTTCAAAAGTTCTATTGATAAACACATAATGTACCTTTCCTAAACATGAGGAGTAGCGAGTGATGGTTGTAGACCGTATAGCTAAACATCAAAGTAAGGTCAAGAAGTTGTTTGATAAGAAAGAAAAGGCTAGAGCTTTCCAGATTGGGGATCAAGTTTTGTTGTGGGACAAGAGGAGAGAGCCAAAGGGAATGCATGGGAAATTTGATTCCCTATGGAGAGGCCCATTTGTCATTCACTAACTCTATGGTGAGAATAGTTTCTTGCTAGAGTGTCAAGATGGGACACCATTCTGGTTGCTACACAGCGGACAACATCTAAAGCTTTTCAATCCATGAAGCACTAGATAAGTTCACTTGTATATTTGTATAGTTTGTGTTTTTCTTTTTCATTTTTAGTCTTTTGTGTCTTTTGTTTTGTTCGCTTGACTCTATGGCCCAATGGCATGGATGAAGGCACTTAGAAATTGGATTCTTCTCTCTTTGAGAATTTCAAAGAACGATCGAAGGAAGTTCCCCAGTTAGAGCCAGTTGTTGTCCTCGAAATCAGCTGTGCTTATTTTGTAGGATGACCCCTATGAAACTTGTCTATTTCGTAGCCTACACTCTAAGTTTGCATATCGAGGCAAGTTTTCTTGACCTCATGTGAAGTCATCTAACACCTAAAACTAGCTTGTAACATCTCCCTTGGACAGTTTCTTGAGGTTCGTGAAAATTGATTGGGTTATAGGCTTGTTGAAATATCAATTTTGACCTTTTTAGAGTTAGAAAATTTTTATAGTTACATGCAAGGACGGTCGATTTCACCACCCGAACATGTAATCTTTTTTTGTCCACATGTAGAGGTGGTTGATTCCACCGCCTAAACATGTGTTTTGTATTAGCATGTAAGGGCAGTCATTTTGATTGCCCATGCAAGTTTCTTCGGTTTTAAACTTAAAATGCATGAGTGGTGGTTTTAACCACTCATGCAGGTGTTGGTATTTTCGCCACATGCGAGGACAGCGAAAATCACTGCCCGAGCATCTTCTTTGCAATGTTAAGTTTAACTATGAGTGCATTTATGGCACTTGTGTGGCGAGTTTACACGCCTCCTTTGAAACCTTGTAAAACACTTTTAACTATTATTTTCATTTATTCTTCGTTCCACACCTCTTGTAATGTGTATCCAACTCCCTCTAAGGTTGATTGAGTCACTGAAACAATTGGTTTGAGCAAATTTTGTTGGTGTTTTCGTCTAGGGTTTCTCAGTGATTTTGCTGGGTGAGTTTCTTTTTTTCTTTCCTTGTCATTTTTCTAGGTTTAGTATAAAGCAAATGTTTATTTGCAGTTCATGAAATGATTGCTTTGTTAATCATTTGTTTGAATCATTTCTGTAGAATCCAATGTTTGTTTTAGAAGACTTTTTCTTCGTCATTTTAAACCCTAGACGAAGTTTGTGTTGTTATTGCTTTCCGTTTCTTCTTTTTAGGGTTATCGGTGATTTTGGTCGTGATGCCTTAGTTTTTAGATAGTGCATGGTCATTTTGTTTTTTCTGTTTGTATCTCATTATATTTAGGTTTTCAATTTGATGAGGGTCAGCTGGTTTATTCCTGTTTGTATCCTTTAAACTTAGATTTTTTTGTCTTAGTCTACCCACACACAACAACAGGTGAATTCACCGCCCTCGCGTATGTTTGACTTTTTGGTAGCATGTATTGGCGAGTAAAATGACAGCTGATTTGTTTCCTTTAGTAGTCTACTCACATGTAAGGGTGGTCATTTTGACCACCCCTACATAAAACTTTAAACGTTTAACTTTCTGCATGCAAAAGTGGTAGAATCAACCGCTTATACACCTAAGTGACTTTTAAGGTATATACAATGGTGGCCATTTCGACTGACATTGCATCTAAAAAGTTTGTTCTACATGTAGGAGCGACCATTTCAGCCGTTCATATATCAAATTTTTTGCTTTACCCTAAATATGCAAGGGTAGTCATTTTAACCGCCCCTACATGAAAACTTCAGTTTCTTCCTACCTGCAGAGGTGGTCAAAATGACCGACCCTGCACTCAAATGCAATTTACCCCACATGTAGGAGCAGTCAAAATGATTGCCTGTGTTTTCCTAATTTTTTCCTAACACTGGGAATCTTCACAAAATGATACCTATATCCTGCTTTCGCCTAATTTCTTAACTTGCGTGCTCTCAAACCCTTTGAAGCATATTCCTATGTTCATGGTCATCAATTTGTAGTATTCCTAATTTGCCTATTTTTCCCCTAACTGCGAGATCATGAACTTTTGCAGTTTCATCAAGTAGCTGTGATCGACACCTTTTCTAGTTCTCTCTTCGAAGTTGATGTCAGAGTCGTCTCCATCAAAGGCCAAGATCATGAAGTATAAATACCAAGGGGTTTTCCCTATCACTTCAATACAATCCAATGTAGATGAGATTAGGGATACAGAGATAGGCCATGTAGATATGGCAGAATTTGTAGAAAGGACCAAACAGGCTAATCCTCCTCACTACATGCAGAAGATCATTGTGAGCAATATACACCTGGTAGCATCTTTTCCCGTCACTGCTTATAATCCAGAGTTTGTTCTCCAAGTGGTAAGCCACTATAATAGGGATGTTAGAACTGTAACTGATTCTCAGGGGAATGTAATCATGAGGCTAGATGCAGAGTTCCTTGACAAGATTTTCATGTGTCCACTTATAGAAAATATTGGGGAGATTGACTTTGCTAAAGGTCAGAAGGATTTTGAGACTGATCTGGAATCTACAAAGAAGCATATCAATAGCAGATGGTTGAAAACTCCTAGGAGTAATCTGTTAAGGTATCCTAAGGAACTCATGAGGAGTGATTTTGTGGAAGAAGTCAGTGAGTTGATCACTTTGTTGAGCAGAGTCAGAGGTCTTCCTTCTTCCTCTAAATTTCAAGAATGGATGTATACCTACATTAGGGTTATTCTCAAAGGACAACAAAAGATATTCTGGGGAGAGCAAATCAGCAATGCTCTACATGATCAGTTGATCAAGGTCAATACAACTTTTAAGTTCTATATGACCTCATATTTGGTATACGCAACTGCAAGCATGAGGATGTTTCCAAGTCTAACTCAAGATGGTGATCAGAGGTTGGTGTTAGTTTTTCAGTACTATCCGCAAATAACTCTAAAAGGGCCTATTCACCATTTTTGGAGGGTAAATGATACCTTCTTTGCAGTTTTCATGTGCTTATGGAATAGTGAGCTTGAACAGAAAAGGGTATTAGATGAAGCTTGGGAAGTGGTTAATTCTTTTGGTTGCTTGTTTCTCCAATTTCCTACTTTCACTTATTTAAGAGTTGGATATTATCCACGGTATCCATATATGTTACCAAGATATCCAAGTGATAAGGTAGTTCTGATGGAGTTATGTTGACAATTGATTATTGTGCATAATAAACAGATGGAATTGAAGAAGTCAGGGATTAAGTTTCCTGTGGAGATTGGCAGGTAATCAGTGTAATCAGCTGCTAAGGCTAAGGTTGTTGAGGCAGAGATGCAGCTGGTGATGATGAAACAATTCAAGAAGAGGAATCACTTTGACTTCCAAAGAGTACAAGATAAGATCAAAAGGAAAGTAGTGTTTCATGTCCCCATGGTTGAGGATATTTGGGTTGATTTGATGACCCAGAATGAGATAAGAAAACTAGATTACTAAAGGTAACACCTAATTCAGATAGAGGAATTGGGATTAGCTGATGTTCCAGAAGGCATGGGAGATGAGGGTGATGTTCTAGATCCCAAGTACAACATCAACAATATTGAAGCTTCAACTTTGCCAAAAATCAAATGGTCTATGAAAGAAGAGACTTCTATTAGGAAGAGATTTCAACCTATATTAGCTAACACCAATATGGTTGCAGAGTAAGGGTCTCAATTTGAAAGAGTTCCTCACCGGATCAGAGATAGAGATTCGGGAACAAACAGGAAAGAAGGTAGAAAATAGAACTAAAAATAAAAGTGATGTTCCATCCTCTTCCAATGTGTCCAAACCAAAGATCAAATTTGTCTCTAAAGGAGGTAAGACAAAAGAAATTGCAGGAAGTTCTAATGTAGCAGATTTAGGTACTAAGAAAACAAATGTGGATAATATGGAGGTTGAAAATACTGAGATAAGACAACAAAATGTTGAAGAACCTAATACTAAGCAGGTAGAAATGATTGAGAAACCAGTTGATGAGTAAGGTAATAAGGAACAAGAAATAGAAAGGATGTAGAACAGGAACAACTTGGTGGTTCGTCAAAGTCTCCTCAAAAATATATTTCTCAAGAGCCACAAGTTGCTATAGCTTTGCCTCATGTTTCTATTTCTGATAGTTTTCCAATGGTTTCTAATGTTCCTATTTCTCCTATTGTCATTGTATCTTCTGATAATACTCCCCCTTCTGTGAGAACTAGTTTTGGGACTGTTTTTGATTATCCTGGTTCTATTCCTAGTTTATCTTCTCCCTCTTTTGATATTGGAGAACAAACTGCTATGGATCATTTTTTTGATGGTTCAGAGAAAAATGTTGAAAAAAGTGTAGTTTTTACCAACACCAGTCCAATTGTTACCATAACAAGTATTGGCATGAGTTCCGCTAAGCAAGCAGTTGATTCATCTCCAAATGTTAGTACTCCAACACTACCTCCATGGTTGTCTGCTTATACACTCAAAAAGAAAAAGCAGGCTATTTCACCAAATGACATTGACATTGAGAAATTGTTGCTTGCTAAACCAAAAGCTCAGAAGAAAAAGACTAAGACTGTGTCTAGGCTAATTGATGAAATGGGAATCAGGGATGTGGAGATTTCTAGACCACCTCCTGATGCCACCACAGATAATTTTGATGTGAATGACTATATTGTTTCTAGAGTTGAATTGGGAAATCTAACTCACAAAGGCCTTAAGTTAGATTTTCAAGCAACAGCGAGCTCTTTGCTTGTGAAATTTGATGAGGAAAAAAAGAAAAAAGAACATTATAAAGCTAAGGCTGAGTATCTTGCTGCCATTCTTCAGAAGATAGTGAAATCATTAGAAATTGTGGAACCAATGGCAATATAGAAGACCCTTTGATTCAAAAGGTAGAAAAGGTTCAAGGCAGAGGAAGAGTGGTTGGTGATATTCTATAATGGTTGTTGACACAGGGTGGAGTTCTTCTGAAGACCACAATGGAGAGAAAGGAAAAAATGAAAAAAGCAAAAGATGAACTGGATAATATTGTTGATTCATTATATCAAGAACTTCAAGATCAGGAAGACAATTTAGAGGAATGGATTGAGATGAAGAAAATGAAGATAAAGAATTTTTTTGCGATTGGTGTCATGTCAAATCGAGTCTTATCTCAAGACCAAGGAATCTCTGACTCATCGCATTAATGTGATAAGAGGCTTGCTTGATGATTTGTGCCAAGTATGAGAAAATAGTGAAGATAGTGATGTCTCACTTTTGCACAGGTTAGAGGAACTACCATGCACTCTAACAGGTGAAGATCACAAGTTTCTCTCTACAGATGAGATGATTGATGCTTTTGAGGAAATGATTCAGCAGAAGTTTGAAGATGAGGTGTTGACAGTGGCTTCAATGGATAATCTTTATGATTATCATTCAACCTTTGAAAATATGAAGGATAACCTTGAAAAGCATGAGAAGGTGATAAAGGCAGTCAAGGATACAGTTCTCAGGGCTCGTACCATTTTAGACAATACAACTGGACCTAATGTAGATGAGATGGTGGTAGTACAGACCATGTACCAAAATTTCTTGAAGAAGAATGATTGTGGCAGTTGAAATTCTTCTTCGTGTCTTAGTTTATTTTCATTTTTGTATATGCAATTTGTATTTTGTTTTGGACATATTCACATGTATTTTTCCAAAATATAATTACATGTGAGACAAAGGAAGTCCCAAGTCAAATAAGACTCTTTTGTTGAATAAGTCAAAGTAGTTATAGATTTCCTATTTTTGCTCCAAGCTCATCCCTATAAATAAAGAGGGCCTCTTTTGTAATTTTTATCTTTTATCTATTGCAAGAAAACTCTGGCAAATTGAGAAGCAAATCAAGACTTTGTGCTTTTTGTGAAAATCAATTATCAAATTTTTATCAATACAAGAAAGCAAGTTCAATTCCAATCTTTGTCTTGGGATTATTTGTGTTATGATAGCATTGTTTTGACGTCTTTCTATCATAGTCTTCTTTGATAATAATTGAGGTGTGGAGATTATTTCAAGTGATTGAAGAGCGTTCTTAATTGGATTGTGATAGACTTTGTGTTATCAAATCATTTGTGAGGATTGTTTTAATGTTTGTGAGAGTAAAATAGCTTGAAGACTTTGTGCTGCAAGTTGTTATATTCAATTTACTTATATCAGCTTGGAGAAGAGTGGAGACTTTGGGCTGCATTTAACTTCAAATAGTTCCATTTGCATTTAGTAAGTGAAGCAACAGAAGACTTTGTGTTTCTGTGGTTTTGTGATAGTTAGTAAGTTCTTTAATATCAGTTTCATTGAAGTTATCATTCTAAAGTAGGAACGTCTATCCTAAAAAAAGAGAATAGGATGAAATGGAATCACCACGAAAATAGTGTTTATTGTAAATAAGCTTTATAAACTGTTTATTTGTACTAGTTAAAGCAACTAGAGGGAACCTCCCCTTGCTGAGAGGAGAGACTCTATCTCATCATAGCTATGGTGATATAACCATTTTTTCATTAGTGAGTTAACGACAAAATATTCACCCAACACACTTGTAAACGCACTCTGAATCCTAGGCTCCTACAAGTGATCAAACAAGCACAAACCTCTCTCTACACACCAAACTCAAAATCTACATGATCCAAACTGTAGTACACTGCAAGAGCTCTCCAACGCCTATCCAAAATCAAAAATCTGACTCCGTATGCAAAAGTTATGAGCATAAAATTGTACCAGAGCAAAGCGGGCTTCAGAAACCAAATTCTAACACAAACAACAAAATTTGGTCATGAAACCTATACTACTATGTAGTGCTTGGAGAGAGCTTTCCGACGCCTATAAGAAGTCAAAAAACTGATACCATATGTGAAAGTTATGCCCCTCGGAAGAAAAGGCACTCCTAGGGCTAAAAGTGGACCCCTGGTACCATGATGACGTGGCATGCCATCATTGCTGACATCATCATGCTAACTGGGCAAAAATAAATGTGGCGTTGATGTGGCATATGACTGGGTTGACTAACGTCACCATCTTTGACTAGCATAGGTGAAATTTTTTTTTTTTTTCAAAAACTATAGCAAAAATTTAATAGGGTGCAGGAATACAAATTTTTTATTAGTCTATTCTGCAAATCCGTACGGTGTACCTGGGGGGCAAATTTTTTTGCATTTTCTTCATGTAAGCAAACATGGGCAAATTTTATATGAATCTTCATTTCTTAGGTCTCCTGGACTCAATGGCGAGGTTTGTTTTGTCCCAGGAGGTCATTTGAAATTTCCTCCTCAAAACCCTCATGAAGCCAAACTAGAAAAGACCATCTTCAACCATGATTTTTCTAATCATCAAATCTGTAACATGCACAACAAATCTCCAATACCCAAAACCCCCAAACTACAATACAACCTTCACAAAACCTTGTAATGCCTTTAATCCTTGCATGCATTGCCATGGCTTCCATTTTGCACCTAATCTACACACACAAGGGTTATACACATCCAAGAAGCTCACACCTCCCTCAACCATAAACATGGCTCTGATACCAACTGTTAGGAATTTGCATGTCTATTTAAACCAATTCCACATAACCCAATAGGAGAAACAAGATGGAGAAACAACCATAATGCAAAAGATCAATGAACAAGCAACAAGGAAACACAAGATATACCCTGGGAAAACCCTAGCCTCCAAAAGCATCCATGCTCACATGTATTATTCAGCAATGAAAACATTACAATACAATCTCTGAGCCTCCATGAATACCCCTGAATCCATCAAGCACCTCCAATGCATCCTCCATGCGTACAAGCATGAAGCCACACATCACCTGCCATGCTTCACAATCTGCACTTATAGGAGAGAGCTCAATACAATGACAGCCTCTCACAAAACCTCCATTCACCTACAATGAAATATCCAAACAAGCCAACCTCAAAAAAAATATTGTGCTTGCTTTTATAATATAAGCTCACACATTACATTGAGAAAATCATGTGCCCCAAAACCATGGGTAACACAAAACCACTTGACCCCATATTTGACTATTGGTACTAAGTTTCCCAATTAATCAAATAATATAAATAATATATCCCAATGTTACAATACAACATAAAGTGGACCCAAATAATTACATAGTGTGATTAACCAGACAACCTCAATGCATCACAACTAAATAATTATTTAATTACAACATTATAAAATATATCAAATTATGCAATGGTGTACAACACCATATCCCAACATATACCACTCTATCTTTTCGATCTCCCTATACCTACATATTATGACCTTCCTGCTACCCCTCAAATTCCAAAGTTTGTATTGGTAAAACCCTTTAAATGACTCATAGCAAGGCACCCTATGCTTCCCTTATCCTTTAAGCACACTTTTTACCATCCACCAGTATGCACCTTTATCACTTCCATTTTGACACAGTAAGCCCTATATACTAAAGATAGAAATAAGCAACTCTCATGTTTGCCTTGATGCATAAGCCTAAGGCCACACCATTGGAACTTATTGGCCAAGCCACCATCCTAAATATGTCTTGATGTCTTCTTGTTTATCTTCCATTTCCTTTTTGTTTCCCATTTGATTATTCTTTTTGTTTATTCTTTTGTTTCCCATTTTCAATTTGATTGTCCTTTTTGTTTCCCATTTTCAATTTTCACTTGTCTCACATCCATTTGTTTCTTGGTTGACTTGTCATTTTTCCTTATTTTCCTTTTATTTTTCTTGATAGTTGATTTCCTTGTGTTTGTCGTTGCCTTTGTCTTTGTCATGATTGTTTCTGTCATACTTCATTTTGCTTGCCTTGTGTACATTTTATTTCACCTTTGTGCTTTTGATTGTGTACCCCATCTAGCTATGATAGCATAGAGGATGATGATCTATATTCAGTTACCACATGTTACTATTAGGATTGACTCTATCTGCATAACCTAATGTGGTTTCAATCACATTATGCTCACCTCTTTGATTGTCTTTTATCCTCTTTGTTGTGATTCCATGTTTGTGTTTGTACCATTATCTTGTAAGCATTGTGTCGCTAAATATCTAATGTGTTATCCTCCTCTTTTGCTTTGTCTTTTCCATTGCAATATCTTCAACAATAACTTAGGGGGATACAATCCTTGTTCATCTTGTGATCCCTTACCTTTCACGTATATTGGGGTCATGACTTAGATGTTCCTCCCTTTCATCACTTTGTGACCTCATCACTTGGGGCATATAATGCTTGTCCCCTCGTGATTCTCTAATTTTGTCATTTCTTGGGGGCATGACATAGATGTCTCCCTCCTTCATCATTGTCTTCCTCTCCTTCACATCAAATCATTGGCAACTCGCCTCTTTCTCCTTTTCCTCTTAACCATTATCCTTAAAACAACTTTCTCTCTTCTCAAAACCTCTTCTTTCATTAGTCACTTTAAGGGGGTATATGTATCCTACTTAACTCACTCTCACTCCCTTTTATTTTTGATCCTTGACTCTTAACCTTTGACCTTGATTATGACTAGCCTTTACCATCACTTCAAGCCTAGCTTGGAGATTTATCCAATTAAGTGGTTATCTTATAGTCAATTATGATAGCATCACTATCCCATTTCTAGTTAAGTGGGAACCTATAGTAGGGTGGAAACTACCAAATAATTAGTATGTTAGGTGGTAACTATGAAAGAGCTAGTTCATTGTATACAACAAGTGGGAGAATGTTGGGATATGGTGTTGTACACCATTGCATAATTTGATATATTTTATAATATTGTAATTAAATAATTATTTAGTTGTGATGCACCTAGCTATTTGGCAGTTATCATCAAAGCCATGTTTCCAATTTCTAGTTGGGTGGCAACCTATAGCTAGATTGACAACTACCAAATAGACAATTTGTTGGGTGACAACCTCAAAGACATTAGTTATAGTTTCCTTGTCATCATTTGCACCTTTTTCATAGGCATAGCCTAATCTCTTTTGTGGGTGACTACCTTACAACCCTTGTTATCATTAGCCCATTTTTAGTATACTATTTCTAGTTACCCCTTACCTTCAGCTAAGTTGTTCCTCTTTTCACTGTGAGTCATTTCCACACTCCCTTACCTCAATTTATTTTATGGAACAAATCTTTATAGATCTCTCTCCCAAAATGAGTGGTCAAAGTTTTTACGACATTTTCAAATTCCAGAGGCACTTTATGGCATGCATTTTATATAGCTTTAGATATAGCATTGCATTCCATGTTTCTTTTCCTCATGTTCTATCTTATGTGTTTTCCTTTGTATGTGTTTCCCCTATTTGTGTTTCCTTGCATATGTTTACTATTGTTAGCATATAGTGACTACTCTTTTCATGGATGCTTTTGTAGGAAAAGTGCATGCACAAAAATGAAGATCACAACTAAGTCCAAGACAATATATCTCATATTTTAAAAATGTATATTTTATATTTCATAATTTATTGTACTCTACTTTAGAAAACTTATTCCTTGGCATGTCATAAGTCAGTTAAAGTGAAGACAAAATGTAAGATTGAAAATTACATACTTTACAATTTTCTTTCTTATGTTTTGCACTTGTTTTATTCATCTTATTGCATGTGTGTTTTGATCCCCTTTTAACCCTCTTTGTTGTCATCTCTAGTCATGTCCTAGCTTGTCTATGTCTCCTAGCCCCTTTTTATTTGTTGTTTGTTTTTTATTTTATTTTTTCTTGGTCCTAGGTGTCCCCTCTTTCATGATCCCTTTGCTTCACCTTTGCCACTTTTTAAAATTTCATAATCAAAGAATGTAATGAGATCTTATCGCTTGAAGTTAGTGCAATAACCACCTTTGGACCCCTAAAAATTTGCTTTAAACATATTTTCATACTTCGTTCCATTAACCTTAGGTGCCAAACTTTACCATTAGCCTCTACTAGAAAATTGAGCTTTCTAGGGTCTGAAGTCAATGCCTTCTCTTGGGTGAATGGGGGTGAAAATTTTAAATTTCTCCAATCAAGCTAAAACTTTTACAAATGCTTCATTTTATTATTCCACACATATCTTACTTGTGTTTTGGTACCTAATTACCTCTGATAATTCCTTTAATAAGGCCTCCAAAGTCATTTTTTTACACTAGAACAACAAAATTTTATTTTGTGTGCAAATTTAAAGCATTTTTCTCCAAGAGAGCAATACTATATTAATGATAAAAAAGATCTACAAAGAGTCAGCTTTCATTTGAGCCTAACAAGAAGCTTCTGTGATTCCTCCATCAACCTCTATAACCAAAATAAGCATCAATTGTATGCTATTTCAAATTTTAGGTGATTTTCAGGAGCTCAGTAGGACATTCAAGAAAAAATAGGTTATCCAACAGGGTGTTTCGATCCCAAACACCCATGCCATCTTCATTTTTCAGATTTAAGTATTCATGGAAGATGTCTCATGATATCAAATCTCAGATAGCTTGATATAAAATCAGAAATAAGGTGAAATATTTCCATTTCTTTATTTCTCATCTTCTTTCATATAGTCAAATAATAGAAGGTTTTCTCTATATTTTGTTATCATTTTTATAGGATATTAGGTAGAATATTCAGGGACACTCTCATTTGCTATTTCAAACTCTCCCTCAAAGTTTCAGGTCTACACTCTTCCATAATCAGGTAAACGTGTTCCTCATTCTTCTCTTTTATCTCTTGTTCTTGTTTCCAAAGTCTATTGTCTTGTTGAATAATTAGTCCTAGCTCCAAGTGTGTTTGAAATAGGTCATATTAGGCTCTATAATGCACATGTAAATATACTTAATTTAATCTTAAATATAACACAATTTTAAGAAATTTAACATTATTTTTTATCTTTCACCCACACATCTAACCAACATCCATTCTCACACCTAGGGATTATGCACAAAGCTACTAACTATCCCTTGTACTCCTCAAATTAGTCCCTATAACTAAAACCACAATTCAAGACTTGAATTCACATGAGAAGACAAAAAAACACTAGAATGCATCTAAAGAATAGGTGGGCAAATCCTATTAGATCATTCTTTGTCAAGTATGCTAAACTCACATCTAGATCCAAGTGTAGGCTCCTCAATATTTCGTTGAAACCTCATCAAGAGTATCCATTCCAACACCTAATGGACCCTAAAAATCTAAGAGATCTCAAGCCTCACTCAACTCAAATCACTACCAAAACTCTCACTATAGACTCTAAGAGCTTTTCATGATGTTATTTACATCTTCGCACTAGAAGATTATTTATCTCCACTAATAGATATGTTCAAAAGAACCCATATCATGCCAAAACTCTCACTACATGATCAATGTAGAATATAAGAGCTTCCCATGGCACAATACCACATCACTATGTGTTCCAAAGCTACCCATGACATTGTGACACACCTGTGATAGATACTCAAACACAACCATGTCATGCCAAAACCCTAACTCTGTGCACAATAGCTTCTCACGGCATCATGATCACCATCTTCAACTAATAATATAATATGTCACAATAGACTATGTCCCTATAAATTGCTCCCATTGAATTGTGATCCACAGCATAACATGTCAACATAGTCCACATCCTTAGAAAACCTTGAATACCATCTGCCTCTAACTGTCAAATACATAGTTAACCATTTTCAATACCAAAATTCTCACTAAAAAGTGATTTGAAGCTTCCTATAGCAGAATGGATCATGCCCTCCAAAAAGTTGAGAACATACATTGAGATCTCATGATGGCAACAACTCAAAATTTCCTCGACCAACCATTATCATAGCCAAAAATCCCATTAAAATTTGATGAAAGATTCCCATGGAAAAATGGTTCATGTCCCTTATCACTCATGGGACATTCATTGAGGTCTTGTTGTGGCAAAAAGTAAAAAATTTCTTCCAAAGAAATTTGACAAAAGGCTATGGTGAAGCCTTGAAAATTCCCCTCCAAGTCACTTCAAGTGTCACTAGGGTGAAACCTTCCTAGAACCATGAGATATTACCATGAAGATGAATTGGGGTCTTCATAGCATATATAAGTAGGGGTCTCCCCATTATTGAAAATGTCACTGAGTGACAATAGATACAAGAAACTCACACTAAAACTTCTAAGAGTTATAACTTTCTCATGCGAACTTGAAAACAAGTGCCATTTTTTTCGAACTTGCATATTTTCTGAGAGGAATCCAAATCTTGAATCCAAAAATCTCCAAGAAGTCTTACCATAAATGTTATATCCTCTCATTTTTTGTATTGTTAAGAGTCCCTACCCTCCAAGGTGTTGCACCTGTTGGTTATTTTTTTCGAATCAGTAGTGGGTTCTCCAGTTCCAATGCATAGGTAGATTTGGCCAATGAAGACGGGAGCTTGCGTGAGTTGCCTCCCCTTCACTTCTGGTTCTGCCGCACCAAGGGGGGTCCCTATTTGCTAAAGATGTAACATTTACTCTCCAAATGATAGAAAGATTTAACTTTGTAATAACAAACAGAATACTCTCATGTGTGGACCAAGATTTGTGTAACAAATCACAAGGTTGGCAACATTCTTGGAAATATGTGTCTGGTTAGGGATGAGAGCATGCAAGGGTTTCCTACTCCTACTCCTAAAACTAACAGGTTGGAAATGTGAATGGTTTGGTTTGAGTTTGATGGTTTGGATGCAAGATAGGGGTTTTGGATCATAACTACTTCACAAGGGCAGACCGGTGCCTATCTCAGGGCAAGGAGTCAAATAGACATATACATGAGAGTGGCTTGCAACTGGCATTCGAGTTTCAAGAGGTTAGATTGATGCTTTCCTTACAAACATCACCCAAGAATGGGTATTTAACAGTCTCTACTTATGGATATCCCAGCTGACATACAATCTTCTCCACACTTTAACCTAAAACAATTTAATCCACTCCTTGAATGGAAGTTAGAGATCAAGTATGTGATACAACAAAACTATACCCTAGAATCTGAGAAACCCTTAGCAACCAGATTCAAAAGAAGAAATGCATACAACAAGTGGAGACAGATAGCAAAACACATGCAAGAAGCATTTTTCATATAACATTAACATTGAAGCTGAACATATGTGCAAGATACAGCTTAGATGTAACACATAAACTCCACAGAGATACAACAGCTAGGAAAATGCTCTGTATTTTGTTATTTTTCCCCCAAAATTGCCCAAGTCTTCAACAACCACAAAGAGTAGCATAGTTTGGCTTTTATACCAAGACCGTGTACTCAGCAAATTAATTACAAGGCAAATCAAAAATTTGCTAGATACAATGCATGAGAAATGGCGCTCAAAAATAATGATTGTAGCCAAGGAAAATAGAGGAGAGGGTAGGTGAGATCAGGATCTGCACCGCCACCAGAAGATTTTCCTCATAAAATCAGGTTGGTAACCTATCACTCCATCGATCATCCCTCTGTGTACCACCATTAATGCTCAGCTACCTGTAGCTCCTTTCGAAATGCAGCCGCGAATGCATTAAAAGATTTTACCACTAAAAAAGGTGGCTTGCATACAAATGAAAACACCCCCGCTGAAGCTTTAAAACATGGCCATTGATCATCTCCCATCGCTGAGATTCGCGGCTCAAAATACGCTGAAAAGTTGTTCTCCAATCAGATCATGCCACGTAGGCACTCTGCTCCTCCATCGCTGACCTTTCTTGTCCTTATTTTGCCCTTTTCCGCCTTTGTATATGCATGTTCAAATGCATATACAATCTCTTGCCCTTTGCCTTTCAAATCTTTGTATATGCGAGAGCCTATACATACAACTGTTCATCATATAAGGAGGACCCCAAACTGTTATAGAGCAAATTGGAATTTTCAATCGGGTCCACCTTGCATCTTCTTTCCTTGCATATCTCAATGTATATCTACATATACATTCACTTTATACATACAAGGTGCGGATTTCAAATTTTATAAAGTATTTTGAAGTTGCCTTAAAATCTGGCTTGTATCTAGCCTTTGTATCTTCGCAATGTATATCGGCATATACAAGCGCTTTATACAACCCACGGACCTCAAATTTCATTCACTGCACTTCATTCCTCCAACGCATCTGGGTTGTATGCTATCTCCTTGTATATCAGGTTGTATGTGTGAACATACAACGCGAATATACATACAAGGCACGGACTCTAGGTTCTTATGAATTGGATTAGAAAAACCCTTTGAAATCTGACTTGTATATCCTTTGCATTTGTGTGCTTGCATGTTGACTTGTATATTTGCCACCTGAAGTACATTCTGCTTTGCATATCCGCGGGCCCCACCAATTGTACCTTTTCTTTGCATGCTTCGGAATATACAAGGCCCCTTGTATATTTTTCAATGTACATTTCCTTTGTATGTTGAATATACAAATGCAAACACACAAACCCCTATATACAAGCGGGAATCTTCCATGAAATATACCTGTAATGTATCTTTTCTTTGTATCTAACCATTGTATGTCTGAACATACAAATCAAATATACATGCAACCTAATATGCAAGCAGTGAATATTCCCAGGAATCAGCAAAAGATTCCCCCTTGTATATTTAAACTCGATATGCATTTAAAAATGCATATAACTCCCTTTTTTCACCATTTTTTGGTTGCCGAAAGAGATTTTGCAAGCCCGCCAATGTACATTGGACCTGCATGCATATACAAATAGCTTTGTATATACAAAGACACTTGCACCTTAACTAATTTTTTGTATTTTTTACAACTGCAGAGGCCGAAAGTGTTAGAAATTTTGGATTCTTTGGGAAGGTGCCTACATATCTAAATGCTTGAAACTTGAATACTTGTGCAGGCACCACCAGTGGCTCAAGCTCAAAACCCTAAACATAAGTGATTACCAACAGCACCAATGATAGCTTGAGGCAAAACTTTGGCACCAACTTTGACTCTCCACTCTTTGAGGGGTCAATGGCTTGAGACAACCTTTGAGCAAAATTTTCTCCTTTCCCAAAACATCACGAGGATGATAGCTTGAGTCTATTGGTGCTCAAACATGTATCTACACATATCTTAAAGACCAACACCAAAACCTAATGCTAGAGATATGACAATATAGGCAATGGGCAAGACTTATGCTTAAATAGTGGCATGAATGGACTAATTATTGTGAGTGGGTTAACAATTAAACTCACCTTCAACTTTAAGATCTACAAGGCCAAGGGGTATTCCGTGAGGTCTTAATAATAGGACAATTAAAGAAATAAACAATTTAGACTCAAGGCCTTTAAGAAACCATACCCAATATGCTATGAACCACAATATTTGTCACTAAGTTCATGTCAACATTGGCTACATACAGACCTACAAAACCTCTAATAAATAGATGATAAGTTTACTCTCTTTTTTTTATTGGTAAGAGGAGCTATTTCTAGCCCTACCAAAGGTCACAAGGCGGACCTCCTCTCCATCAACATATTCCACTTAATCAAACTTATACAACTTAGAAGCCACCACATGTTACTTGGGGGATTCGAACTTGGATCTCCATCGTGAGAACCATATGGACTTGTCATTTAAGCACAACCCCTTTCACGATGATAAGTTCACTCTTACCATGAACCAAAAGATTTAATAGATAAATTGTATTATGCGCCAATAGATGACTCCACTTAACAGTGCAAACACATGGGTGAGAGGGAAAAAACACCAACATGATTCTCCAATGATAATCCAGTTTTAGGATTGTATAGGGTATAACATAGTTTGTGAAACTGAATCATCCATGTATGGTGAAACCTAACCTACTCTTATAATTAACAAAAAGAGAAATTAAAATTTAAAGATGTTTGGCCCTTCACCAATCATACCAATGCCTACTCCACTAAGAAACAAAGTCACAATTGATAAAGAGAATGGAGAACATGTTTGTAAATCAACATTAGAACCAAGCTTGCACATGCATACAAACTCATGAGATAAGGAAACTTGCAAATGGACATTCTTAATTATCCAAAATCAATCAGTAACACCCTACATGCAACAAAATAAGACCACTGAAAAAGCTTTGCAATGCTTTAGAATGAATATCAACATTAATCAAATTATGTTACAATCATGCTAGAAAATGTGGCAAGTGAGAGACAACAACTAGGTTCAAAGCCCCTCTTGAGATATTATAGCCTATCTATGAAGACATACCATTTAGAAGAAGAACCTTACTAGACTACCCCTTCCTATAATTTACAAACATTTTGCATCATTTACAAAGTTGGGCATTCATCGTTTGATACCCTAGAACATTGTTTGAGACACTTCAATCCAAAAATTGGCTCAATGACCAACCCCTACTACATCTTACAAACATGTGTATATAACATTACATTCAATCTTATTGCTTGGATGAGAACCATGGAGTGGTCAACATGATTTTTAGTTGCCCATGTTCATTGTATTATTTGCACACATATTTGTATTTGGAGCCTTGCCAAATCAGACCATTGTGGTGGTGCTTGCGTAGACATTCAGGTTTCAAGCAGTTAGGTTTTGCAGGCACCTTTCCAAAAATCCAGGAAATTCTAAGTCCTTGGGCTTCCTCAGCATTTTTCAATGTCAGCATCATATTTTCTTCAAAGAGGAGGCCATCATCATCATGTTTCCAGTTATCACCCTGATGCTGCTAATGTCATTCCTATGTCAGGGTGATATCTGCTTGTCTATCAGCTTCATCACATTCCGAAGGAGGGGGTGATATTTCCAAATATTAGTCATATTCAAACATCACCCCGATGTTACAATGAAGCTATAGTGCACCCCGATATTATTTCTATCAGGGTGATATTTCTAAATATCCCGTTATCTTTCGAATATCATCCTAATGCCGACATGATGGTGACGTCATCAAGGTTCGGGGGGTCATATTTTAACATTAGTTATCTTACGAAATATCACCTCGATATTGTAATATGACGATGATGTCATCAGGATATTTGCAAACATGATCAAGTTGAACATCGGCGAGATGTATGGTAACGACAAGGCAGGAGGATCTCCCTCCTATATGTCTGGTCTTGTCGATGAGGGTGAAATATCAGGGTGATATTTTATATCAGGTGATGCGGTCAGGATGATGTTTTCCCGCAGGGTGATACTTCCTACGAGGTGATATTTCACATCAGGATGATGTGAGATATCGGGGTGACATTTTGTATTGGGTAGACAAGCAATGAGGTTCACCGATATGGGGGTCTGGCCGATAAAGAAATATCATGATGGGGTTCAAGTGATGCTGTCAGGAGCAAAATCACTGACAACATGTATGCTCATGGCTTAGCTTATGAAGTGTTAAGGAAGTTGTCACAAGGTGAATGTGGGATAATATGTCCTCATGCAGTCTGAAAGGAAAAGTCAGCATGACACACCCACGTGGCGCAATATCATCGGTGGCTGACTTTTCAGCATGATTGATGCCGTAGATCTTGATGGGAATGAAGGAGACCGACGGCTCTATTTAAACTGAGGGTTTCTTGATGCACACACCTATCTTCTGGCGGGAAGAGGTTTGCAAGGCATGCAAGCTGTTGTTGTGTCTCAGAGTAGGAGAAGGAGCATTAATGGCAAAATTTGTAGGAGCAGGGGTCGCGAGGACAAGTGTCATGCCCACATTTCACATGCATGCACAACATGCAAAACACGCATGTTGTGTCCACATATGACATGTAGACATGATACGAACTATCAAAAATTTTCCTTACGACATGAAACCTTCCCCTCGCACGCGTAAGCGTGCTCGATTGCGTATGTTTTAAGTTGTCTAAATAATCATTGCTACGAAATATATTCTACACACGTGTATGTAGATGTCGTTCACTAAGTTGAGTCGTTTCATTTTGCTTCATTTAGGGTTCTCTTGATAGGTGGTTGATCCTTGATTGGTTATCTCATTCTGCTAAATTCTGCCTTGCATTCTTTATTTATTTCTCTATCGATTTGTTTAAAAACATTGCTTAATTCGCCTGTTTACATATTTCTTAATTTATTATTATTTTTTTTATTTGCATATAAAGTTTATGTACGTTAAATCATCTCCCATACCTTGGTAATTCATTAGTAAAAAGAATTTACAACTCTAACAAAAAATACAATTTTCTTATAAACGAATTTAATGTAATTTTGCTATTAGGGCAATTTATAATAGCCCCATTGAATTTCCCAATTATATATATATATAATTTCCTTTTTAAAACTTGTTGTGGAAATTCCACTCAAATATATATATATATATATATATAATTTCCTTTTTAAAACTTGTTGTGGAAACTCCACTCAAATAGATAGATATATAGATATATATATATATATATATATATATATATATATATATATATATATATAATCATTATATTTATATTATTTTTTAAAAAAAATCATTTAAATGCAAGCCCATTTATTTACAATATATATATATATATATAATCATTATATTTATATTATTTTTTAAAAAAAATCATTTAAATGCAAGCCCATTTATTTACAATATATATATATATATATATATATATATATATATATATATATATATATATATATATATATATATATATATATATATATATATATATATATATATATAATTGTTTATTGTTAAGGATAGTGGAAACCCCACTTAAAATTTAATACCATTTTGATATGGAATCCCAACTCATACATTTAGGGTTAAATAACCCTAATGTTTTTTTTTGTTGTTGTGAATGTTAGTTGCAGGTAGGAGAGATGCGACGGTGGCTATGGTGGATGGCGCTGGGCACAGGGCGGAGTAAAGTGGTGGCACTGCTGCAGAGGGAAGGCCGAAGCCATGGTAGTGGGCGGGGGCTGAAGTATGGTGGCCGCAGAGGTGGCAGGTAGCAGACAACGGAGGAGGTGGGGCAGTTCGGTGGCCGTAGGGGTTTTGTGGTCGTGGGGGGGCGTGGGTTATGTGGCGTGGTGGGGATGTGGGGAGGGGCGGAGCCCCACCCACATCCCACGAAGTGGGGTGTGGGTGGGGCTCCACCCCTCCCCACACCCTATTGTAATATGTGGCGGTGGGGGATTCAACCCCCACCACCATTCCTTTCTATATTTTCGACTGTGTTAAAAATAGTGAACCTCCTCTATTTGTATTTCAGTGCAATTTTGAATTTTCAATTAATATTAATTAAATAAATATATATATATATATATATATATATATATGTATGTATGTATGTATGTATGTATGTATGTATGTATGTCATTTTCACAAATACATTTAATTTTAAACTATTATAAATATATATATTTTCACAAGAGTATCAATATTTTCATTTTTAAAATTTCATTTAAAATGAACTATTATATATATATATCAGTTTCACAATTTTACTTAATAATACACATTTAAATACAGATATTCAAATTCTCACAACTAAATTTAAAATAAATAAATATGTACATATATATATATATATATATATATATATATATATATATATATATATATATATATATATATATATATATATATGTACATATTTAACGAAGCTCAAGGTAAATTCATTTCTCACAACCTTTAACATTCCAATTTTCAATATAGCAGTTATTTAAATGAAAGAGAAACATTAACCATTTAAAATCTGTATTTGCCATTTGTAAATTCTATCAAGTAAATTTTCCTTGTCAGTTACATTTAAAAATCAAAAGTAAATACATGAAACTACTAAATCTTTTCATTTCAATAACACACAACTAACAAGTAAATTCGATTTAGATTATTTCCATTGCATACATTAATTCAAGCTTTAGTTTTGTATTCAAGGGCAAAATACATCATTCATAAAACTATAAAAACAACTTTCTCACTAGATAATACAAGGGATATATTTTATCAAATGATCCAATTCAACAAACATTCACACAACTTTACATTTTGATAAAACCAAAAGATGACAAACAATTGTAAGAATTCCACAAATCAAATACACTCTAAGGGAGGAATTACCTTCTTCTCCCAAACATACAAATGATGTATTGTAATAACCAACTTAAAGTCACAACTATTAACACAATAAGGGAGGATTATCTCTCCACTCCCAAGGTAACACTTTTACAACAAATTCAAGAGAGAAGTTCTCTCTTCTAAAACTCTTACATAATGAAACTTATAAGGACCAAGCTCTTAATGCAAATAAGAAGATAGACATTTTTTTCAACAAGGCAAATCTATCTTCAATCCTCTTAATCATGCTTCAATAGTAACTTGCAAGATGACAAGGGAGAAAACAACAACCATCTAGCTCGCCTCCCTACCTTTGACCTGCAAAAGGGTCACCCTCGAGTTAGGGAGACCATCCTCATACCCAGGGTAGAATAGACAAGTCAACACTTCACAACATTGAATAACAACAACAAGACAAATAACACACACACTCCCAGGGTTTGACTCACAATACAAAGACTCAGCTTAGGTGAGTTCAAGGAGGGTAGGGAAGTAGACATCTCTACCTCTAGGTGTCATCCTTTCACATTTTATCACATTTTATCACAAGGCCTCAAGCCAACATATTACTCTTCCTCAAGGCCTCAAGCCTTTTAGTTAATTCAAAGTACCAGGGATATCCCAATAGGCTCGCAAAGCCTTAAAGCCCTCTAGGATAAAAGTACCAACATGCCCTCAAGGCATTTCATAGAACAAGAAAACAAGATGACACCTGAGGAGGGTCACACCTCCCCTTCCCTATACAAGATGAGCATTGCCTTCCAACTGGAAGGAGCTCTTTCAACACCCAAAACAAACCCCAAAAATAACAGCAAAACTCATAGAAGACAATTGCAACCTCATTCATCAAGCAAGAAACAAACATACATACAAACAACAGATCAAATAAGAGAGTAGTCTTGTTCACCAACCTTTCAAAGCCCAATTATGGATGAAATTTGATGAAGAGCTCCTCTCTAGCCTCCTTCTCCAAAATCTCCTTCTTTCCACAATAAGCCAACCCCCTTACTCTCCTCCTCCTCCCTCTTTTAAAAACTAATTCCCTCCATTTTCCTAATTTCCCAAGTGGGATTAAACAACTAATCCACAACTCATCCATTATCCTAGTGGACCTTAAACAATTTAGTCCCACTCAATAGGTTCCCCGCTATAGTCCTTTTTACAACACATGGAGAATTAAAATACAATAAGTAAAATAAAAATACAAAGGGAGTGGATGACACACTACCCTTATTAAGGGAAACCCCACCAAAAGAGAGGCACAAGGAGACAAACACTCCATTATTAGGGGATCATGGAGTTGTTCCATGACTTGGAAGTGGGCCTGAGTGTGGATTCCACTCATCCCATTGTCCCCATGCTTCCAATTTCGTCACTTAACTTCACTGTGAAGTTTAAGTGACCATATGGAGGTTAACCCAAGGTTATCCTAGTCAAAAAGGTCCCTAGACCCATGAGGTATAACCCAGGGTTGATTTTTGCCTATTTAGAACTCCCAGAGTCAAATAAAAACACAAGAAAAGGGTCTAAAAGAAATAAAGTTTAAACAAGATTAAAAACAACATTTCTTACAACACTTATCATAATAAAAGTAAATCAGAAGATAGCCCTTATTCCCTTGACCTCATGCAACATTAACACATTACAACATTACAACATTCCTCCAAACACGAGGTTGATCTTAGTTCCTCATAGAACTAGATCGGCTTACAAGGGATACAACATAGGTATGGGATGATCTCCTGTATTTGTGGTTTCGTTAGCAATACCTGCACACTCAAAATCAAAGTCAATAACACATAAAGATATCATAGCCGAAGCAAATCTAAATACATGCATCCTAAACATTCTACCATATAATCACATTGAAGTTCCATATCCATTCAACATTTTCTTAAAAGCAATATCTAAATATCATCGCACAACTATTTCCTTAAAAATCAATTAGGTTTAATAAACAAGATTCAAGATTAATAGTCTCTCAACATATAAATAATAGCAATATCACTGCAAATAGTCTCATGAACAGTAGTGTAAAAAGTAGGCCTCACAATAAGACAGTTGCCATTTCTCAAACCGGAAGTCATCAGTCAGCGGCGCAGGGCTCGAGAGACACTCCCTGTTTCCTCCTCTACTTGTTGTATTAAATGTTTTCGGTGCCCTCCTGGCAAGGTGATGAATCTGTCAAATCGTGAGAGATGTCATGAATGTGATGATGAGAGCACTTTCCTGCTATATATAGCAGAATGTGTTACTTATTCAAGGTTGTTGAAAACTGGACAAGTCTGAGTGCTGTAATAAGATACAACTCCATTGCTGACCATATCTGGATGTCTTGTGAGTTTATGAGTCTCATGTTGTATGTTTTATGCATGAATTTACTGGTTTCATGATTGATTTTATATGAATAATGCTTTATTTGCATGTGTTCTGTTATTTTGTCTCCAAATTGAATATGCTCTTCTTCTGAATCTAAACATCTAAGGAGTGTCTGGGATTCTAGAATATAGTTCTGCTATGTTGAAAACTTAATCTTTTGCTTCTGCTCAAGGGGTAGATTAAAGTGTTTCAGGTTAAGGGTTGGGAAGATCATATTGCAGTAAGGATATTGTAAGTATAGGTAACTGAATACTTTGTTTTGGGAGGTATATGTAAGGCAGATATCACAAAATCCCCTTGATACCCAGTTTCTGATATATGTTCATGCTAACCATTCACATGTGTATGTCTATTGACTCCGAGCCCTGGATAGGCACCAATCTAGTCTTGCATTGAGGTACACCTCAGGTCCGAGTTTTGCATCCAAATACCTAATCAACCCAAACTTCAAAACCAAACCATTAGGACCTTAGAAGTAGGTTTAGGATTAGAATCCTTTGTCTCACAACTGAATATAAGCCCAAAGCTAGCCCCTTTGCACTTATCTCACAGTTTTGGTCTACATAAGAGAGGATTCATCTGCCTTGTGTCAACATCCTAGTCTTTTCACAGTCACATTTCATGGATGTTGAGTAGGGAATCCCCCCCTTGGTTCTGCAGAGCCTAAAGAAGAAGAGGAGATATTTATAGAGTCTATCTCCTACACTGTTGGCCCCTAGCCCAGATATCCTGTTGATCATTGATGGCTACCTTGTAGGGATAGTTGGGAGCAAGCATCCAGTCTGGGAAATAACCAACACATTGATCCATGCCTTTGTACATAAATCATGTCCATGCAAGGTCCATAAGTATCTATAGGCATATGAGAGTCTTCCTCCATCTTATTACATCCATTGGAGACCATTAATAGGGGTCCTAGGTCATGCAAGGGAGTTGTTGAAATAGGGGAAGCTTTCTGAAGAATTGTAGGATTTGACATGGGATCAAATGTTAACTGACAACCTTATGGAACTGGAGGTGGGAGCCAAATGTAGGAAGTGAAGGGAGAATGGAAGGAATAAAGTGAATGTAGAGATGAGGGGGAGAACCAGACATGCAAACATATGAAGGAAATTTGGAAGTTTATCGGGTTTCCACAAAGGAAGAAATGAGTAATTTTGAAGGTAAAGGAAAAGAGGGGTTTGCTTACAAAATTGGACAATAGGACATTATGTGGGATGAAAGAAATGATATGCTAAAGTTTATGGAAAGTCCTCAAAGAGGAGGTAAAGGAAGATATGAAGGTATAGGAAAAGCATGAGGGATAGGATATGAGAAGTGGAGATGCCAAATGGATGATATCTAGAAGGTTAGGAAAGTTTCACAAAAGGGATGGAAGGAATGTGGGAAGGAAGGAGGAATTGGAGGTGGATGGGAGAAAAGTAGAAAATGACTATAAAATTAAAGGTGGGAGTTGGATATAGGAACATGAGGTGAACATATCTGGTTCAGAAGTGAAATTCCACGAAATAGGGTGGGAGGTGAACTGAAGAAGAGTAGAAAAGAATGAAGGTTGGAAGGAATGTAGATAAATAGGGAAGGACATGATGTGGAATTGGGCATGAACATATCTGGTTCAAGAGGGGAGTTTTGCAAATAGGATGAAAGGTGAAATGAAGAAGTTGTAAAAAAGAGATGAAGGTTAGGATGTTGGTACTGAAAGGTGAAAGTCTAGAAGAACATGGAAATTCCATAAAGAAGAGGGAAATGGGAAAAGGGATTTATGGGAAAATAAAGGGGAATTGGATGTGGATATTGAAACTTGAAATATGAAATTTGATAGTTTATCAAAAACCTACAAACCAAAGGAAAAAAGGTAGAAAGAAAAGACTAAGGACTCAATAGAAGTCCTACAAAAATTTTATGCAAAAAAGGAAGTGGATACAAGATGGGAAGTGAAGGGGAAATATCTAATATCTGATTAGGATTTTACAAAATGGGAAAATGAAAGGAAATGAAAGAAGTGAAGGGCTTGATGAAATCTGTAGGGACTCATGTAGGACAGGAGGTTAGGATCAGATGTGGGAAGAGAAGAATACATCTGGTAGTCCACTAAAACCCTACAACTCTACAGAAACACTAGAAAATGACTAAAACTCCCAACACCTAGAACTTTTTGGATTTTTTGGAAGCTTCAACATATGATAAGGACATGGGGAAGGTAATGCATAACATTTCAAAGGAAAATATGACCAAGGGGAACCCATTAAATAAAATCTCAAATTGGGTATTAATGATGGACAAAAATATTTCCAAGATAACAAAAGGCATTATACTTTGGAAATTTTCATTTTTTGGGGGTAGGTGACAACAAAATCCTTCCTAGGACTACTTCTAGTCTCCTTGTTTTCCAAGAACAAATTCTAAACTTAATGCCCTCAAAGATATTGCAACAACGACAACTTGAGGCATCCCTTGAGCAACATGTAGATTCTTCCCATGGCATGTGTTGGCTAACAGATTTGTCCTTATTCTGAAAATGTTTTATTTTGACTCTATACCCTTCTTTAAAGAACAAATGAGTTAAGCAACAAATGGGTGAACTTTTTAAATTAGTTCCCCTCTGAATTTAGGTACAGCTCCCTTTAAGATTTCCAATGAATTCAATCTATTCAACTATCCAAATACACTTTTATCCAGAAAGTGCCTAAGGCAAACTAACATTCATACATAACTATGTTATGAATGCGGTAAATTTTTGCAATAATAGTGAGTAATAGAATGCATAGATTCTATTTTCAATACATTTAAATACATAAACACATACATATATATTTGTTGAACCAATAAATAATAGAACACATATAACGAGTTGTCCAATAAAAGAGCAATTACCAGATGAAAGGAGATTTCACACAGAAAATCCAATTTCAAACACTCAGATGCACAGATCTAAGTAAACAATAATTGTTTCTTCTTCTCATTCATAGATGAAAAATTTGTCAGACAATCATCATATACTGTAAAACCATAAAATAGTTCAGCCAAAATTCTCCTCTTGTTTTTCTCTCTCTATCTATATATCCTTTATGAAAGATTCAAAAACCTATATATATGAATGCCCTAATCATATCATCAAGTAAACCAAACCTAGAGTTAAAGTAACTCTGACCCATATGGGATTTAGTTTATAACAAATTGATTCAAAGATCAAGATTATGAAAATAACATAACTGAGGAACTAAAAAAAAGAAAATGAGCGAATAAGATCACGACTGGGGCAACGGATTTGAATCTCCAGATTTGCCATCGACAGTCGGGGAAGCACGTTGAGTCTTCCACTCCTGAAAAGCTGCAACAAACTCCTGAATTCTCAGGAGGTTGGGGATGCCTATGTGTTTCACCCTTGATTTCCAAACTTCTATCTCTCTCCGTATTTTCCCAACCTTTTGCTTATATTCTGGGAGTACGTCGATACAAAAGTAAAGCAATGACTCCACCTTAGAAATTTGGGAGAAATCTTCAGTTAAGACATTATCACTTTCTTTGACAAAGTTGATTTTATCCACGAAGGTTTGAATCACTGTATCGATGTTCTCCTCCAGCTCCCCATCATCTTTTCTGTATTTGACATCAATACATTGTAAGTCACGCTACAGCGATTGAGTGAACTCAGTTATCTCCTTAATCAATTTTGTAAGTTCAAAATGCCCCTGCCATGATATGGAATTTCTCCATTCAATATTTTTCTTATTCACATATAATAGATCTTCATCCAAACCAGTTAGGCTCTTTTCTGTTAGAAACTTCGCTACTCCATATTTTTGAACTTCATTGATTTGATTCATTACATTTACCCATTTACCTTCATCTTTCACCCAAGCAATAACCTGTGCCTTAAGGTCCTCAATGGTGGCAGCAGTCAGATCGTATATATTCTTAAGTTCATGAATGTATTCAGTCCCCTTCTGTACAATGCAGTCCAACCAACCGTCAAATATCTTAGCCACCATCTTGTTTCTGTGAACCTGATCCAACATCTTCTAGTTAACTGGTGACTTAGGATTGAAAGACAGGGAGAGCTGTGAAACTGGCTGCGGGCTGGGGTTATGGATAGCATCGATGTACTCTGCCATTGAACGCAGGGTCTGCTTCAATTCCCTTTTATCCTTTTCGTCCTTCCAACTCTTACTAACTATCCTCTTGGTGGATGCTTCAAGATGATGAACATCTGCAGCTCTTAAAGTAGTGCCAAGATCCACTTTTCAACAGTGAAATCCTGCACAGTTGGGTCCTGTACTTCTTCTTCAGTCACTAGTTTGGCTATCTCAGCACTCCAGTTTCCAGTATTTGGATCAATGCTTACTCTGGATGTCATTTTTAGCTTCTTAGACTTGGGTGTTTTCCCTAAACATTTGCTCACCATGTCCTCTAAAGGGATAGAAAAAGGATTTATTTTTCTCTTGTCAGTAATAGAACTCTCCAGCCACTTGGGTGCAGGGGCTAAGGTTTCCTTTTCAGGGTTCAATCCATCAGAGGATACATTAGAAATCATTAATAGTTCAGAGGTCTCTAGAACAACCTCTGACTGTGGCCTAGTATTAACTTCCTCTGTTCTGTGTGGACTAGATTCCTTATCACCCATGGGTTCTCCTGAATCCTCCTCTGAATTCAGATCCACAACTATTCTTTCAGAAACCTATTTCTTTCTCTTACTTTTGGTTCTCAACCTAGTAGCACGAGGGGGTAGAATAGTTGTGAGGGCTCTTCTAGATTTCTTAGTAGCAGGGCTCCTTCCAGTTAATGACTTGGAAGTACCTGCACCACATATAGCAATAGGTCGGTTAGAAGAGCTTATGGGGAATGATGATTCAATCATTGACGTGAATTGTTGGGCATTTTTATTCTGTATCCCTTCCTATTTCTTT
Source organism: Cunninghamia lanceolata (assembly GCA_027924645.1). NCBI lineage: Eukaryota > Viridiplantae > Streptophyta > Pinopsida > Cupressales > Cupressaceae > Cunninghamia > Cunninghamia lanceolata. The sequence goes on from BSBN01000209.1 coordinate 11,086,907, forward strand.
TCCCTTAACCATTTCTCGGTTCTCCTTATCACTGGGAGAGTTTTAACCTCAATACTATCTTCCTCCTTTTTGCTCCAGTCAATTTCTAGAATAGGTAATTGCTCTATTTGTTCAAACTACGGGTCAATCACCTGTTCCTCATCATCAATAACTCCAGAAATATCCATATTTAAATTAAGAGTAATTATCTTCCTAAAGAGAACCTACACCACAGTCTTCTCCTGACCTCAAACTCATCTGAACAGTCTTCCCAGTAATCCTCTAACTTAGGAATGTGCGAAAGCCCTGCTCCAGAATCTAAGTTACCCCTGACAAATCCTTTGCTGTCAAATTGGACCTGGCAATGATGAACTAAAAATTAAACTTTTTAAGGTTCACCTCTAAATTCAAAGCATCAGATTTTGACTGGCACGAGTAATGTCCAAGTTTGATGGGAAAAGAGATACCAAATCCCTTCTTTGTCGAGAACTTCTTATCCACATGTGCTAGCTGTCTGCATACCTCTATTAGCACAAAATGGTCGAACACATATCTGGGTAACTTAACAGGTTCACCGTCAAATTCTCCAACTCTGATGTAAGTGAACTTGGAAAATTGAATAAAGAAGCTACCATAAATGCTAATCAACTGCATTGCTTCAATGGACATTCTCTTACCCAGATTACCTGCCAGTTCATAAGTCATTCTCCCAGTGAAAACATCATTAACTTTATTGTAATTTTCATAACAATTCTGCATCTGCAATTGTGAATAATATTCATAAATCCTACTATCCTCAGCCAAGGGTGCATGAGGTAGACCAAACCATTCTCTTGTAGATGCCAGGCAATAAAATAGATACGAAGACATAAAAATCTCTATTACCCAAACAATTACTCAAACCCTGATGCAAACAATCAGCTACAATTTCTGTCTAGTCCAAATATTGCTCTCCTTGGAGGATAACTTGTACGAAAAAGTACATCCAATCTTCCCAATAATACACATGCTGCCTGCCTTTTAGTCTGTGTAATAACACCACAATATCCCTCACTTCTTTAATCATATGATCCCTAGTAAGTGGTCTAGGCAACCTTGAGCCACCCTTCTGAAATTTCAGCAGCCAGTTTCTTGCTATCACACTTTTGTAAGTCGATTTCTTCTCCGAGAAATGCCCATAAGAAGAAGTAATATCAAGGCTGGAATATGCCTCTTTAGGCAGTATTCTCATCACAGACATTAGGGCTTGTCTGTCGACACGAAACAATATATCGCCATTGATATTTCTGATGCATCTGTTTTGGGGCTCATATCTATTCATACATTCCTGAACTAGTTCAGGGCACTGTACGACAATGGGAAAGGCCGCGGCTTTGATTAGGGCACTTCCTACTATCTTCTCCATCATAGGAGTTAGCACAGAGCTTCTAGACCTTTCTCTGAATTCTTCCAAATCATATTGTACTAATGAAGTATCCCCGAATTCAGGGTGACAACAGGTAAGGCCAGGGTCATGCTCATTTCCCAAACAAGTAGATTTTAAGGCCATACTCGGAGGATATAACCAAAAAGCTTTGAATCTTGAAAATAATGTCAGAAATTCAAAGGGTTTTCTTTCTAGCCTTAAGAAATGGAAACAACAAGTAGGAAGAAAATAACTCACCTTTAAGAAAACTAAAATTACCGTGAAATTTGGGCATCCAAACCTTATATCTCCTGCACTATTCTGCTCCGCGTCGCATAGTATGTTTGCTAGTAAAATTTGAGTTATTCTCTCTCAACAAATTGTATTAACGGATTGAAGGATTATTACCCAGAATAATATGTGCCGAGAATGTTTGAAAAGACATGAACCCTGACATCATCATTAATGACAAGCAGTATTTACGTGCAACCATGATGTATAATAATTATCCACAATTTCCCCAGAATTAGAACTTTTCTGTCTCATAAATGAGTTTCAGACAAAATTTCCTTCAACTTTCCCACTAAATTTGACATAGAGGGCCTCGAGAAGTGGTAAGGTTGAAAACATCGAACTGGTGAACTTTGAACCATTGAACCTTGGGAACTTGGTTCAAAGTTCAAGTTCAAAGATACAAGAACTGCACAGACCGACTAACAACACATGACTTGTAAAAGACTTAAATGATGAAAAAGCACACCATTGAACTTTGAACCATAAACTTTTAGGAGGTTCAAGCGGGAGGTCCACTGACATATAAAATTGAACAAAGAACCAGGTAATGTGACTCTTTACAAAGCACTGCATGTTGAACTTTGAACCTTGAACCTTTAGGACCATTAACAAAAAAGGTTCAAGTTCAACACGAAAACTCAAAGACGTTTAATTACATGGAACAAAATAGCTCGTCTTTTAAGGGATTTTAAACACATCGAGCCATTGAACCTTGAACTTTTGAAGATGGTTCAAGTTCAAAGGTTCAAGCCTTAGGTAGTTTCACACACAATGACGATAGGCGGGGAATTTTGAGGAGTAAAGAGCTGATTTAGAAATCAAAGGTACGACCAATAAGATAAAATAGCAAATCGACTCTTTGGCAAGGAAATTTCATGAGTGAATAAATAGGGCGACTCACAAGGTAACAACATGAACACTAAATCTTAAAACACCCTCAAATACAATATGCTAAAAAATTTGCAACTTGGAACTTTTGCTCATTTAGAAACCTAACAAGAATCGTAATAGATGTGAAATTGTCTCCATCTAGAAAGCACTTTAAAAAATAGTCTTCCATAGATCCACAACCCACATATTTTGATTAACCATAAAATTTACAAAACCATACATGCAAATCTAAATTTGTTGACACATTTGAATTACCCAAAAATATGAAAACTCTAGATTCACATTCCAAATGACAGACTATCACATATCTAGAAATAGTAGATCTAGAAAAACATCTAGGGGTTATCTAGGAGCTCTAGGTCACCAAATGACCAACTCAACAACTTTTGTGCATAATGTGTGTGAGGAAAATTGAGTTAAATAGATCAAGCATGAATATCAAAAACTCAACCCAACAACCTTCAAGAAATGGATCTAAACAATAACTTATAATTCAATGAAAATCAAACAAAGAACGAAATCACCTAGATTGTATGTATTCCTTGGTTTTTTGTGGATTGCTCTCTAAATTGCATAACCATGGTTGCAAGAAGCGGACGTAGGTGATGTGCTCAAAAGATGTGATATGTGTGTCTACCATTATCAGTTACTATAGCTTGGGGAATACCATATCGACAAAAGAGGTAGTTTAGGATAAACTTGGCTATTTGTTTGGTAGTGATATAGGTCATGGGAATAGATTCCACCCACTTCATGAAATACTCAGTGGCGGTAATGATAAACTTATGGCCATTGGAAGAGGATGGATGGATTTTACCCACGAGGTCAAGTCCCCACTCTAAAAAAGGCCACGGAGTAGTAACAAGTTGTAGCTCATGTGCTGGTACATGAATCAAATCTCCATGCTATTGGCATTAAATACACTTCTTGGCAAATTGGAATGCATCTTGTTCTATTGTGGGCCAATAATAACCTGTACGGAGCAGCTTCTTAGCTAGAGTAGGACCGGTGGAATGTGATCCACAGACACCTTCATGTACATCTCTTAAGGCAATTTTAGCTTCTTCCGAGTTAAGACATCTAAGGAGGACACCATCGAGACTCCTGCGGTATAGGGTATCACCTAGGATAGTAAAGCGAGAGGCTCAATGGATGAAGGTTTTGTATTGGGTAGATGTAAGGTTTGATGGGATGGTGCTGTCATGGAGATAATCATAGATATCTTGGTACCAAGGGGAATTGGGACCAAAAATTACACATATAATTTCTATTGGTGGAACATTAGCGGTTGGTATCAACAACTGCTTGAACAAGAATTCACTTAATGTTGAGTGTTTGTAGGCATATCTACAAGGGATCCAATAGTAGCCATAGCATCTACAACTTTATTATGTATCCTGGGGATTTGTTCAAAAGAGATGCTAGAAAAATGTTGCTTGTAGCTATCGACCAATTGTTTATAGGGTATCAATTTATCATCCTTTGTTTGGTACTCATCTATGACTTGTCTGAAAAATAGTTGAGAATCCCCATAAACTTGGAGTTGTTTGATATTCCATTGGACTGCTATGTAGAGACCTGTAAGTAGTGCTTCATACTCGACAATAATGTTGGTGCAAGGAAATGCTAGCCGATATGACTTTGGAATATAGTCATTCTGTGGTGTAACAAAAGGAACTCCTGCTTCGAAACCCTGTTGTGTTTAGGAACCATCAAAGTATAGTTTCCATTCAATTGAGGTAGAAAGATTAAATATCCCTTCATCTGGAAAGTTAGAGAGCATAGGGTTTATATCTGTTATAGGAGCTTCTGCTAATTGATCTGCAATAACTTGTCCTTTGATAGCTTTTCGATCAACATACTCTATGTCAAATTTGCTTAGAATCATGACCTAATTAGCGAGTCTACCTATGAGAGTTGCCTTGGATAAAATATATTTCAGTGGATCAATCTAAAAAATGAGCTTGGTATGTTGGTTTAGCATATAATGTCGTACCTTTTGGGAAGCAAACACTACTACTAGACATGTTTGCTCCATGGAAGTATAATTAAGCTCATAGCCAACCAAGGTATGACTAATATAGTAGATTGCCTGTTCTTTTCCTGACTCATCATGTTGTGCTAGGAGAGCACCTAATGCTGTCGATGTAGTAGAGATATACAAGATTAAAGGTCAATAGGTGTAGCTAGATATTCTTTGAGTTGATCAAATGCCTATTGACACTTACTATCCCATTGAAATGAGACATCCTTTCAGAGCAAGTGTAGAAAAGGTTGACATTTATCTACTAGCTGTGAAATGAACCGTCTAATGGACTGTAATCTCCCTTGAAAGCTCCTTAGTGTCTTAAGATTCTTGGGTGGAGGCATTTCAATTATATCTTTGACCTTGGCAAGATCCACTTCAATTCCTCTACAAGATACAATGTACCCCAACAATTTCCCTGAAGTGACACCAAAGACACATTTCTTAGGATTGAGCCTCACTTGATATTTCTCTAGTCTGTCAAATATCTATCCTTGAACCTATAGATGATCTACTCTAGTCTTAGATTTTCCCAATATATCATCGACATAGTCTTCCATAATAGTATGAAAAAGGTCATGAAATATCACTGTCATTGCTCATTGATAGGTAGCACCTGCATTCTTTAGACCAAAAGGTATGACTTGCCAACATTAGGTGCCCCAAGGACATGTAAAAGTTATTTTATGTTGATCCTCGGGTGCTATGATAATCTGATTGTATCTAGAGAAACCATCCATTAGGGAAAGCATTTCGTGACCTGTTGTGAAATCCACAATGATATCAATGTTTGATAGTGGAAAGTCATCTTTGGGACATGCTTTATTGAGATCTCTGAAGTTTGTGCAAATGTGGATGCCCCCATTTGGTTTGGCAATAGGTACAAGGTTGGAGACCCACTCTGTATAATCAATAGGTCGTATGAACTTTACATCTAGCAATTCCTGAAGCTCAACTTTTACCAATAGTGCTATTTTTGGATGCATCTTGTGAAGCTTTTGTTTGATTGGCTTGGCATTTGGAGATATGACTAGATGATGAACCACTAGTGAAGGGTCCAACCCAGGCATGTCAGCATATGACCAAGCGAAATTGATTGTCCTTTGCAAGAAGAATTTTGTGAAGTCCTTCCTCTCTTGTTCTGATAGTGAAGCTGCTAGGAATGTGATTTTAGAATTCTAAACTGTGCCTAGATTAATCTCTTGTGAGTCTTCTACCAAGAGAGTGGATTTTACTTGATACTTTGTAGGTAAGGGAAGGTCAAATCCTCCATCCTTAGGTGCCTCAGAGAGGTTTTCACTATTGGATACGTCCTTTATTTTTACTTTTTTATGATCAGAAGGTGCCACATTATGGTTTTCACCTAGGGATCTATTTTTATTTTCACTTTTGCGACTGGAGGATTTGGCATTCTCACCAAAGTATGCCGCTTGATCTAAATCCATAACAAACCCAGCTTTATGATCACCAGGCGGGATACCATCCCTGAGTCCCATGAATTTTGCTATGGCCTCATCATTCTGAAAGATATTGAGAACATGGGCCTCTTGTTGGTCCCAATCAATGAGTTCAGGGTAGATGAGTTGTAGGTTTTGGGTGTTCGTGTTGGATGTGAGTGAGATGGATGATATCATGAATATTGAGGTTTCCTGGAATAGGTCTATGAGGTGTAGGCAAGAGTCATCGACAGTATCCTCTGCAGAGATCGAAACTACGAGAAAAGCTTTTTCTACCTCGTCGAGAATAAACTCGACGTTCGAGGAACGTGGTACCTCCTTACCATATCATAAACCTTGCCTGTTGTATTTATTTGTCACAATGATAGGCTCTAGATTTCCTTGACCATTTTTTCCAAGACCACCTCAGCCTTTGTAACCCATATTTTTCACAATTCAGAGATCGATACCATATTGTGTAATAGGAAGTGTGATTGGATTTTTTTCTTGGAATATCCAAGAGGAGATATCTTCAATAGATTCATCTTCTAGCACTCCCCAACGAGTGAATGTTTTTAGGGAAGTTGGTATGGTTTCCTTTTTAGTGACCTTTTCTATAGGTGGTTTGCCAGATTTTGGTGAGAGAGGCATCCTCCCCACACAAGATTTTGAAATGTCATATTCGCCAAATCCTATGTCTCTGTATCAGACCTTGATCTTGAGAATGGGTTTATCAGCAGAGGCTTTTTACAAAGTATCTGGGTCGATGTATAATGGAGATAGTGGGGCTTCATTATTATTTGGGATTTGGTTGCTATTTTGTTAACACCTTTGCACGGTGTGACAAAACTCAAACGGATTAGGATCTCTAAGGATTGTGATTTCAGTACCATTGAATGGGAATTTAAGACATTGATGGTACGTAGAGGGTACGACCTGCATGGTATGAATCCATGGGTGACCTAGGATGATATTATATGGAAGATCAAGGTCCAATACTTGGCATCTTTTTTCTAATATGACAGGGCCTACTTGAATAGGCAAATGGATCACACCTTCTGACTAGTGCTTGGCATCATCATAAGCTTTAATAGTGATAGACTATTTAGGATTAATGCTATCCTCAGAGTATCCTAATTGTTTTAGCAATTTTAGTGAACAAATGTTCAGACCAACACCACCATCTATAAGTATACATTTGATCTTGCGTTGATGGATGAATACTTAAATGTGGAATGCATCATTATGACAAGGATTATGAGATGGGAGGTCTTTATCAAAAAAGACCACATGGTAAGGTGAGGCAATGTGACCTATCATGGCTTGAAATTCCATGACAACGACGTTATTTGGAACCGATGACTCTTTGAGGGTTTTTTCAAGCACCGCTTTATGTGCAGGAGATGACTTTAAAAGATCTAAAATGGAGGTTTGTGTGGGAGTCTTCCATAGATGTTCTATGATATTGTATTAGAAGTTGATGGGAGTTTCTTGTGTTAGCCCATGAAGGGTAACACGACCACAACAAGTTGTGACAACACAATCAAAGTTTTTGCTTTTGATGGTAAGGGTGGACACTCGACTTTCTTCAAAATGAACCACAATGGAATCATAAGAAGAGGAAGCTTTGTTGACACTTTTACCTTTATTAGGGTTACTTCCTTTACCATGGGGAGGAACTGGATCCTTGTACATGTCTATGTCTTTGTTTGTGGTATGGGTTGGATGATCATCAATAGTGACTTCTCCTTTATCAATGAGATTCTGGATTAAGTTTTTCAAATTCATGCAGCCAGGGGTTTCGTGTCCTTTAACTCCATGGTACTCACAATATTCATTATCTTTGTACCAAGTGGGTTCATCATATTGACGTGCTTCAGGCAATGTGATAAGTCCACTTTGTACAAGTTTCTTAAGGACAAATTCAATATGTTCTCCCAATGGAGTGAACCTATGTTTAGGGGGATAGTCTTGTTTTGGTTGCTCCTGAGGAGTAGATTGGGTAGTTTTTGATTGGAGGTTGACTGGTGTTTGGAGAGATTGAATGTTTAGTGTCCACAACACCATCACTGATGACATTCTTGTTTTTGGACCAAAATTGAGGTTTGTCATTAGAGGTTTGAGGATTATCTTTGGTCTCTTTAAAGATTTTGACTAACCCCTTTGCTATGAGGGCTTTTTCAATGTTAGTACCCTTGGAAATGATTTCGTCAAATGAGTTAGCACATTGGATTTGTAAGTGAAATCCAATTTTGAGATTGAGATTTTGAACAAAGATGCTAACAAGTTGCTTTTCTGGGATAGTCCAAGGGAATTTACTAGCCATACTTCTCCATCTTTGTAAGAAAGAGATGAAAGTTTCCCTATTATGTTGTTTATTATTGCACAAGTTTGTCATGGAAATCTCATGCTCAGTATTGTAGGAAAAGTGGGTTGTAAACTTTTCGGCCAATTCATTAAATGTTTTGATACCCATGGGTAGATGAGAAAACCATTCTATGGCTTGCCCTCCAAGACTACAAGGGAAGAGGTGCATAAGATAAGTGTCGTTATGAGCAACCTCTAAGCAAGCAATATAGAACTCTCTAAGGTGTTCTTTTGGATCACCTTTTCCCTTCTATTGTCAAATTTAAGCATGTCGAAGTTGGGGGGAAAAGGGATTATAGGTAATGATCTATCAAAAGGATAGGGACAAACCTCCTCCAAGGAGAAAGTTTTCTTTGCGTGTCCAAGTGAAAGATCAGATATTTGTTTTTGTAGATTTGAAAACTTGAGCTCAAGATCCAATGTGGGTGGTTGTGGAACAAGATTTTGTTGAATAGGTGGTGGTTGTGGTGCCCCATAGGAGATATTAGAATTGTTGGTTTTGTTGCTCTATTTTATATAACATCCTAAGTTCATCAAACATATTTTGAATACCATAATGATCTTGCTCTAGGTTCATGTTTTCTATAGGCGGAATGGGTTGATACATATGTTTAAGTCTTTGTATTTCGGCTTGTTCCTCAAAATAGACATCATGATATACAAGGTGCTCACCATTATTGGAGTTAGAAGGATAGCCTCCTAGGATGTGGAGTTTGGGTTTTTGATTTGTCCTAGGCTTGTTAATGATCAAAACCATTTTGACAAGTGAAGAATGGGATATATTATGGTGAGAATTAGAAGAAGTTGGATTGGATTGGATGATTATTATGATGATGTGGATATGGATTGGATGATTAGGATTTGGATTAGGATGAAAGTGATGATAAGGACAATTAGGATGATGTGGAAAGGGTTTGTTGATAGCTTGACTAAGGCAAATCACAAACAAAAGATACACATACATACATGCATAAATTACACACACAAGACACAATGGCAAGTTTGACTTTTCATAATTGATTGTTGTGATTATGAAAACACTTGAAGACACATCAACAAGCCTAATATTAGTCAAATAGGTGTGGCAAGAGGTCTTAAGCTAGGATAAACAAGTTGTCTAAGGATGTCCCCAATATACACAAGGTATGGGGGGCCCAATTCCATGAAATGAAAGTGAAATAATGCCACACAACTGGGAGAAGAGGGTAACCCACCCTTCACCTTCACTTCCCCAAGGTATAAAGTTCTTGGGGGCTTAGCCTGAATGACGAGATTTCAACTTCCAAGAGATGTGTCTTTCGATTCACTCTTCACTGCTTATACTACGTTGGAACACAAGAGTTGAGGTCGTCTCTTGGAGTGGTGTGTGTCCAAGCAGCCTCCTAAGAAGGGTGACAAAAGCAAATCAAATGGTGTTTTTGATCTCACACACTTGACTCACACTCGCAAATGTTAATTGACCCTTAGAAATTGAAATGTGCATGTGAAGATGAATGGATTAAGGGATGTTTTTGATTCTCAAGATCACATGAAGTGCATGAGAAGAGCATACACACCCGGAATCACACTCAAATCCACCAAGCAATTCAAACACAAGTTTGTTCTATACCCAAATCCAAATGTGATGATGAAGATACATGTTCATTTTAATCCCAATTTTAAGTATGATGATATAAACAATTGCTTGTTTTAAGCCCAAATTAATGTGTGATTGCAAACAAGTTTTTGATTAAATGAAAAGACAAAAGTTGGATTGTGTGCACCTGGAGATTTGTCTTCAAATTCGATGATAAGGCACACTACTGAAGCCACAATCAAGTCCACAAGAAAAAGCAAACACAATGTGTCAAATGATGTCTTTGACAAGCGAAAACCTGCAACACACTTGTTAGTAGTTTGCAAGAAAAAAGTTTAGTCTTCATCAAGCGATAAGAGGCTACACAAATCAGGTTAGAACACAACAAACAACAGATACAAATAAATGTTAAAATCAAGTGTTATGATGTGTTTGAAATTATAGATTGATGATGGGCCAATGAGTGGACTTAGAAAAATAAAACTCAGAAAATCCTTGAACTGATAATACTACTGCGTAGAGGGCAGACAATTATCAATATTAAAAAAAACATCACCTGAATCGGAGTCTGTTTGTGAAAGTTATGAAGCTTAGAAGGTTTAAAAATTGCACTGAAATAGGCCAAATTAGATGTTTTTCTTTGCCTACCGACCTTTTCAGACATAACCGTGATGTCCGTTTTTGCTTGGCAAACTTCTTATAAAAATTCACCTTCAGAGCTCTCCTGAAAATAAAGAGTTAAACCAGTGAAATCAAAATTAAAATTTCACAAAATTGATATTATATCAAGACCAAGGGGTCCCACTGGGCGTGCCAAAATGTGTGATAAAAATTGAGTTTGATAGATAAGGAATGAATAACAAAACTCAAACCTACAACCTTCAAGGAATTGATCTAAACAATAACCTAAATTCAATGCAAATGAAACAAAGAACAAAATCACCTAGATTGTATGAATTCCTTGGTTTTTTGTGGATTGCTCTCTAAATTGCATGACCACATGGGTTGCAACAAGAGGACGTAGGTGATATGCTCAAAGATTCGATAAGTGTGCTCAATGATGCGAAGTGCTCAAAGCGCTTTATGAATGCCCAAAGTTTAATGATCGAAGAGGATTTGTGAAGAGATGAAGAGGGGTATATATAGCTTTCAAGGGAAGATCGATCGACAGTGGAGGAAATTCAATGAAATAGACGGTTGAGATGAGTTGAGAGATCATGAAGGAACGTGCACATGACAAGTGTACGTGCAAAAATGTGCTTTATAGAGTTAACTGCTAGCTTGGATAAAGAGAGGATTTGATTTCATAAAAAATAGAATGTTTTTTTTTCTATTTTATGAGTTGATTGATAAAAATAAAATTAAAAAGTCAATTAACTCAAATTATAATTTACTTTTTGACATGCTAAAAATAAGACTGATTGTGCACATAAAAGAATAGTTTATTTTTAAGAAGATTTGAAGATAAAAACAAATTAAATAAATAAATTTATTTAATTTCTTTTGCATGATGGAAGAAATAAGAAGATATGAGGATAAAAATAAAATTAAACAAATAAATTCATTTAATTTATTTTGGATGATAGAGGAATACAAATAAAATATCAATTTTATTTATTTTAGAAGATTTGGAAAAGTCAACTTAAATAGATTTGATTAATTTATTTAAATTTAGAGGATAATTAGTTAATTAAATAATTAAAATTATTTAATTATTGTGGATAAGAGGAATTAAGATGTGGAATTAATTAAATAATTGATTTATTTAATTAATGTGGATTTGAAGATTGAAAGAGGATAATTTAATTAAATAATTAAAATTATTTAATTTAGAAGAATAAAGTGGTGATATAATTAAATTAATTAATTAAATAGAATTAATTAAATAAATAGAATTTATTAAATTAATGTTGGAATTAAGTGATTTAGAGGAAATTGATGGAATTAATCACATAATTATATTATTTAATTAATGTTATATGCAAGTGATTTAGAATAATGTGATGTATGTAAGGTGAATAATGCAAAGGTCATTTTTGGGTGTCTACACATAACACTAGGGAGTTGCTATAGGAGCTTCCAAGTCAACAACTGACCAACTCCACATCAGACACCACCTTGCAACTAGATTCTCCAAAATAGAATCTTAATCTCCATTTCATTTTTTTTCCATTCTATGTGCTTGAAAAGCAAGATTACCTATGTAATGCTTCTACTCATACAAGGAATAATACCATGAGGAGACAACCCTTCTACACCTAAAACCATGACTTTGATACCAAATTCAAAGAAACTGTTCATAGGACATCACTAGTATTAAGAACTCAAAAACAACGCTCTAATACTAGTGAAGAGAAACAAAGCTTGCGAAGGCAAACTAAGTAGTTCCTACATTAATCCCATAACGAAACAATGCAAAAATGTTTTAGATCTAAAGCTAATCAATAGAGAAAGACACATGACATGACATATTTTGAGAAATTCTTGTGGTAAAAACCTAGCCTCTAAAGAACACAATATATTATTTAATAAAATGGTAGTTACAATACGTTCACAGAGTTATAGTTCTTTATCAAGAGAACGAGGAGGAGATCTCAAACCATCATCTTCATGGAGTCAATCTACCCATGATCACACCTTTAATGATTGCTCTCCATTGTGTGAACAACCCAACAACAACCTAACCATACATTGATATCCATACCACAGAGTTACAAACATGATCAACAAGAGGACAACTAAGCGAAAATCCAACAACATAACCCTACATGTGCCCCTCTTCCTTCTTTACCATCAACACACACATATAATATATAAGCAAGCCCAAAACCAAAACCAATGATAGTTTTCAATACCATGCGCTAAAACCATGGGCAAATTCACCTCTTGGATTAACACAAAATCTTGGACGAATCCACCTGTTTTTAAGATGATCTCATGCATCGGTCGAAGAGCCCTCTCGATTTGATAGTCCATACCAACTCCCTTTTTTCATGCTCTTTACCTAAAGCAACATTTTTTTACACCTTACAAGTGTCAAAGTCACATAAAGCAACTTGCATGATAATAAGTGCTACTTATAACTTACCAAACACAAATTACGAAGTGGGATGCCCATTTCTATATAAACACATAATTAATATAAATCATAATAAATATAAACATTAGATATACAAAATGGGCAACACCTAATCCCAACATACATACTACTGACATTTTTTCATCTTACTATTAACTTGTAAAAATTTCCTTGATTGGTATCAAATTCTTGACTCCTCATAAATATTTTATAGTCCATACCTAACTCCCTCTTTTCATGCTCTTTACCTAAAACACCATTTTTTACATCTTACAAGTGTTAAAGTCACACAAAACAACTTGCATGACAATAAGTGCTACTTATAACTTATCGAACACAAATTACAAAGTGGGATATGCCCATTTCCATATAAACACATAATAAATATAAATTACAATAAATATACAAAATGGGCAACACCTAATCTCAACATACACACCGCACACATTTTATTAAGAATAAAAATTCCCTTTACTAATCTCAAATTCTTGACTCAATCCCAAAACTAAGCCATTTCCAAGTCTCTATTTCCCACTTGTTCCTCCTCAAGAATAGAATGTTCTCAAGTTTTCACCCCTACAAATCTCTCTCAAAACTTTTAGTGGGGTCACATTTTAATTCGTGCATCTAACAATGTTGATGGGATTGCTTGTTTATAAAGACATGATTGCTAAGTTTTTGTCTCTCCCTCTATAAAATATGCAAATCATATCCACCAAATTTTGGCATCCTACAATAATTGAAAGCTACTTCCAACAAACAACTAACTGGCTTTTCACACAAGTCATGAATTTATGCCTTCCATGTCACCCTTGGATATTTCATGTCCTTTCCCAAAAATTAAATAAATTATGGAACATGTACTTGGATATCAAAATCTCAAGTTTTCAACCATATCAAAAGTGGAGTGGCCCTTCCTTTCCCTTGCCTTGAAGGGTAGTTCTAAACTCAAATCCAAGGCAACGTAAACGCTTGCTTTTTTCTTTGTTTTAAAGTAAAAGGGCCCCGAGATTTCACCGTCACTTCAAAGAATAAGCGTTTTAAATTATTTTATTGAATTTTCTTTACTTCCCATTTGTCCAAGACTGCCATGTCAGAAGTTAGGTAGATTGCTAATGAGTTGCGGGCCCGTTAACGCCGAGGGACAGCGCAACGTTTGAAAGCAAAGTAATTTTTAAGTTTGAATCCAAGTCTCTCATTATTTACATAAATGTTAAAATGATTTTATTAAGTTTACCGCGAGTATTAAGAAAAAAAAAAACCAGAGAGTAACTCTTACATCATGGAGTAGTAAGTTAGGTGAATTTGATTTTGGAAAAAGTTCCATGGTTAAGCACATATGAGTTTGGGACGGGTGACCTCCCGCATCCTCTGGATGCAATGAATGAATGAAAGTTTTTAATAATGTCCACGAGACCAAATAGTCTATGAGACCCAAGAATAGCATTGTGCAACCAACTTGCAAGTTCCACCAAGCAGACAACATTGCCCCCTATATCCTTGTTGATTTTGGATCCCCTCAATAATTTGCGGTCTTTGTTATCCAATTCTCTTCAAACAATGTAGTTTGTTATCCCATTCTCTTCAAACAATGCAATTAGAGATTCACCTTTTAGAATATCTATGTACTTGATCCTAATGTTCTCAAACAATGTAGTTTGTTATCCCATTGTTTGAATATCTACGTACTTGATCCTAATGTTCTCAAGCTATACACTCCATGATGTAATGCCATTCCGTTTCTACCAATTCTGATGTGAGAAACGATAATGAGTGCCCATTCATTTTCATGAGAGATGGGTTCATGTGAACCACTCCCCATGAAATATGGGCTAATGAGTTTTACTCAAAAAGTATGGAGTTAAATTGTGATATAAATATCACAACTCTTACACCATAAACATCACCATTACAAGAACTAAATATGATGGTCAAACAATTTTTTTATGATGGTTATCTATTCAATGGTGCCCTTAAAATACTAGCACATACCTTAGTATAAGTAAATCATATATAAACCAAATATATATAATATCATAAACCTATATAAATTTTGACCAAAATCTCTTCTTTCATATGATACAATCTTTTTAAAATCTTGATTGTATGTTACAACAAAATTTGATGGCCGTATCGCTGTATAGACTGTATCACATGAAAAGAGAGATTTTGGATAGATTGTCAAAATTTATATAGGATTATGATGATATATATATTTGGTTTATATATAATTCTACTTATACTAAGATATGTCATAGTATTTGAAAGGCACCTTTGAATGGATAACCGTCATAAAAAAATTGCTTGAGAGGAAAGGAGAGATTCTGGATAGATTGTCAAAATTTATATAAGATTATAAACGATATATATATTTGGTTTATATATAATTATACTTATACTAAGGTATGTCATAGTATTTTAAGGGCACCTTTGAATGGATAACCATCATTAAAAAAATTGCTTGACAGGTAGGGTCGACCGTCAAATTTAGGCCTCGGATACAACCATCAAATTTAAGCCCTATATTCACCAATATTACACAAAATCCCATTTTAACATAAGTTCACTAAATGAACTCATAAAAGGACAATGTAAGGTGAAGATTCATTCTAGAGAGTTTGGAGTGCATGTACACCGTCCCCTACAGTGGTTATTTGAGCTTCTTTAGGCAATTCTATTTTGACCTTCTATTTATGGAATTCATTCATTTATTTATTTTTAAATATTTGCTTGAATTTGTCGACAAATTGATTAGATTTTGACGGTGCCTCCAATTCCGTCTTGTAGTCTGTAAAGGGAGGGAGTTGCAAGGTGGTCAAAAGGGAAGAAAACCGTGTTAACGAAAAAATGAGTTGCTTGTGTTATGTCGTCGGTGTTTATATTTAGAAAAGGTTTCTGCCGAGAAATTCCGCTTTCTTTTTCGACGCCTCCTAATCCTCATCAGATTTCCTTGTTCCAGGTAAGCTAAAGGTTTTGGCCTGTGTTGAATGTTAGCTGTGTGATTTTATAATCTGTTTCATTCACATCTGGTTTGGATTATAGATAAAAGTTAAATTTTTATATCCTGTCAATTTCCATGGCTTTGCTCTGATGCCGAATTGCTCAGGGGAGGGATAATGAGCTTCCTGTTTGCTTGCTTTTGTTGTTAAATTCGGTTAAGTTTGTTAATTTTGCATGAGCTAGCAAGATGTCGAACCCAGGACCTCCTGGATGTTCCTTATCACTTTTCTTTAGGGTCAAAATTCTGCTTTTTTTTTTTTTCCAACAATTTTCCTATTTGGTTAAATTTTTTTCCTAGTAAATTATTGCTTTTCTTGGTTTCATTTTATAGCTGAATTCTCATTCTTGTGCTTTTAGATTGAGGAATTACTGGAAGATTTGCACATTTAATTGTCTCTGCTTTTGTCTGAATAGTTTCTCCCTTTTTCTTTGTTATTTTTCTGGGACCAGCTAAGACCTGAACGTAAGGGCTCCCACTAGCATGCTACAGTGCTCTCTTTTATCATGAGCCACCTGGCCACTTTGCTGTTTGACTTTCTTTTGGAGACATTCTTCAAATTAGTAGTGTGACTGATGCTTCTGATTTTACTGGTGAACGATCAACATTGTGTTGTAATTTTCTAATTAGCTGTTTTTTCACGTTCACATATTTTAGGTGAACAATTTTTCTGTTTATTCGTTTCTTTATGGTTCATTGGAGACATGTTGAACCCTCCATTAGTCTACTCTAAAGTAGCTGTACTGTTGCAGTCAGATTGACCTATTTGGTGATCTGTGA
Organism: Cunninghamia lanceolata; assembly: GCA_027924645.1. NCBI lineage: Eukaryota > Viridiplantae > Streptophyta > Pinopsida > Cupressales > Cupressaceae > Cunninghamia > Cunninghamia lanceolata. The sequence goes on from BSBN01000209.1 coordinate 11,103,738, forward strand.
ACATTAGTATTCTTTCATTCTTTCTTTGTTCCTTCCAACAATTTCCTTGTTATTGCCTTGCTAATACCCTGTTCCACTTCAAGTGGATTATAACTATTTACAATCATTACTATTCTGTATTCCCTGAAGCACTTGTTTATTTTAGGAAGAAGATAATACATTGACTATGCCAATCAATGTGAAACTCCTAAGAGCTTGCATTGAAAATCAAAACTATTGACTAAACTCTCTAGTCATACCAAAAACTGCCAGTGACTCAAACTTTCATAGGAACTGTGATTTTATCAGAAAGACAAGAAGAGTTCAAAAGAAAGAGATTGAATTCCAACTCATTCAAGCTTTATAAATTGAATTAGACTCACAACTTTGCCAAATCAAAGTTGTTATCCATCTTTGCCAAATTATCAATCTGGTAACAGTTTCTGCTATCTGCCATCTAACACAATCTTTAAGCCAGGAGCAAAACAATAGGAAATGCATATTTTTTTTTGGGTTATAGCATTTCAGTTTTATTCCCATCATCATATCTGGCACTGATTGTTTTTTAATTCTCTTGCAGATTTTTTTTTATAAGGTTAATAATATTATAATTGAAACAAGAGGGGCTTATGCTTCTGTGGAGCACAAAAAATCCCACCCTAAACCAGATTATTTATCCCCCATGTTGCAAATGGGAGAGAACACCATAAAAAATGAACCTCCATATCCATAAATCCCCAGGAAGTAAAAATACCCTTATAACTGGGCCCTTGGGGATTATTTGATTGCAGATGTTCTTTGAGTGTTTTCCTCATTTTCTTGAAGCTTATTTAGTTGCACATGCTCTTCCAAATAGGGAGTGACAAACCATCCAAGGCTTTATCTTCCCAATCCATGCAAATTGCTAGTAAATTTTCTATTCCCAGGGCACTCCAAGATGACTTAACATTAGTGCCACTGCATAACATTTTTATCCTTTGAAATTATCAATAGGAGAGCTATCCTCGTTGTAACCACATAGCTGATCTTCAAATGTATGCCAATCTGTCTCAATAACTCTTATCATTTTCTCTGTCGGAAGAACTACCTCTTATAGTGTTCTGCCGTTTCAGCAAACAGAGTCTGTCTCTTAGAAGAAGTTTCTTCTGATACCATGAAGAATTTGATAACCATATGTAACAGGAATGGAGTTATGTTTTTTTTTAATTCGTGAGTTGAGCAATCCATTGAGGCCCTTGCCCTTTAAATAGAAGAGCAGCACTGTTACATTCAGAGAACCAATGAGACATTATCAATCAACCTAACATAACTGAAACACTCAAAAGAAACAAACAAAACTGCCTGGCCTGCAAAAACTAAAACAACTTCCCCAACAGGAAATATCTAAATAACGTCGTAAGTCCACGAAGCAATGGATGCGCTATACTCAATCGTGCAACACAGAGAAGGACATAGCAAAACTTCCAAAAGCACATCCTACAAACTCAAGAAATTCCTCATCAAGATAGAACAACGACCAATCTCCTACCCTTGAGGGATAAAAGGGCCTCCAAGTTCCATTGTGAACCTTTCCTGATCACTTCCAGAGCTTCCATCTGCAATCTTTCAACTTCGGTTTTCTGCCCTTTTTGCTTCTTAGGTTTGTCCTCAGAGAGAAACACCTTTTCCAAGGGAGAGAGGCCCCCAAGGCTCTCCAAAACATCCAAAGGAGGAAGATGATCTTGAAGCAACAAACCATCATCATCTAAACCAAAGTGCTAGCATTTAGAGACAAGCCCAAAACCACTTCGTTCTCCTGTTCATACACCTGCAGAACCTCAAAGTCTTGAAGTGCAACCTCACCACCAAAGGGTTTAGAGGAAACGTAGATCAGATCCACTGCAATCCCCAAGATCTCCCTGGAGGTAGCCTGAGTAGGGCTGACCATTCTGTCCTTACGAGCTGCCATGAAGCAACCATGGCTTCTCCACACAAAATCCTCATCCAGTTTTCCTGCTTTCGAAATCCATTTCTGCAGCTGAACTGAACAGGAACTGGACATCTTAGGAGAAGGGCACTCAACATTCCTATGCCCAATATTATTGCAATGAAAGCATCTAAAAGTTAGACCCTCAAAATCCACTTTTTGAAGCCAAGGTCTGTTCGAAGACAAGATCTGAATGGAATGACTAACAGGCTGAGAAATGTCTACATAAGCACAAACCCTAGAAAAATTGTTTTGGGATCCATCCATCTTTGGATCTATCTTGACAAACTCGCCAATCCTTTTCGCCAATAATTGTATCATTTTAGCATTTCTCAAAACCAGTGGAAGCTTGTAAACATGGGTCCACATGTGAACTCAAACGATAGTTTCAACCTTAAGATCAAATAAGGGCTTCCAAGGGCACATATACAAACCGATTCTGCCATGGAACCAAGGTCCATTTTTCTAGACAAAATCTTGCTCCTCTGCTGATTGAAAAAGAACATGGAAAAAAACCCTTGGATAATAGAGACAAAGAGGGGCACTCAAAACTGCTCCATGATTGACCCATTCACCAGATTATCTAAGCTACCTTCGGCCTTCTTCCTAGAAATCTGCAAACAAGAGATCTATTATCCATCTCCTTAAAAATCTGGTAGACACTTTTTTCCAGGAGGATCAGGATCATGGATCCTATAGCCAATTTGAAAGGGATGTACCTAAAGGAAGGGGCCACAAAAATCAGGCTAATCTGCTTCATCAGAAGATTGCAGATTCCTGGACAATGGCTCAGGTGCTCTGCAATCCGTCGTTCTCCCCACATTATCAATATCCAAGCAAAAAGCTGATCTGCTGCCAAATATTCATAAACCCTTCCCGTGCAAGAGGTTCATCCACTAGATCAGGTGAAAGAATACCTTTATTTGCTGAATCTGCTGCTTGCAAAAATCCCAGCAACAATTAAAGGGGTTTGAGGATTATTTGCATTCCATAAAAACCTTACCTTCAATGAACCCCCCTCTAGGTTGTGTCTTTTGAACTTCATTGAGAACCTTTACATTTGGCTTTGAAGACTTAAGGAAACCCTTTTGAAGGATAGGGAGTTCACCCTTAGTCTTTAAAAAGTTGACATTGATTACCTCATGGCTGCATTCATTTCAACAAAGGCTCCTTCCCAAATGTTCTACTATTGAAGATCTCCTCTTAAAACCCTTTGCACCGTGCTGCCTTTGACTGTAAGCAATCTGAGGGAGGATTTTATCTTGTTGCATTGCTGCCCTATCTTTGTCCATTGAATTGCCTTCTCTCTCCATGCCTTCTCCATCTCCTGCCTTGCGCTTACTTGCCATGGCGTCCCTTAACAATGATCTGAGGGTCAGAAGTGATATTGCTCAATTTAGCTTACGGAAATAAAATACTCTAAAATGAAGAGAAGAACACAAATCGATATGTACAAGATATGAAAAAGATTGGAGAGAAACCAATAATGCCCCTATGCACTAAAAACTTTAAATAAAGAAATGATCAAATTAAGATGGATATAATGTTGAAACTTAAGAGGAATGCCCTCTATTTATACAACACTCCAACACATGATAAGATGATAGTTTGACTTAGTCAAGCCACATATTCCATACAATACAATGTTCACCTTACACATGTAGGCCACTAAATGAGAGTGGCCTTACTAACATGTGTAGATCCCATAAAAGGATCAAGGTACCAAAATAAGAGAAAATGTAGCTTAAAGGTATATCAAATACTAGTAACTCAATCGGACCCACAGGAAATAGGGACAAGTCAATATTACTATCTCCAGCATGCCTCTTAAAGATTGACTAGGGCCTTTGAGGAACAAGCTAATTTTTTCATCCCCTTGTAAGGGGAGCTTCCAAAGCTCAAACCAATCTCAAAGAGAGGAATGAAGATGTGCTGAAATATGCTACCTTTGCTTGTGTCCATAGAGATGTCAAACCTTGATTCTCCCTGTAGATAAAGGCAATGCCTAAAAGAGTGCTAACTTTAGTCTCACATGAGAGAAGTTGAATAAAATAAGCGTGCTAGTGGTTGATTTTTGTCTCCAATATGAAAGAAATTGAATCCCCATAAATTTGACATTTGAAATCTGACCATCACATTGATGATCAGCTATTAGATAAGGCCAATATTAATTCACACATTGCAAAGCTAACCACAAGTCAACACTCATGGGTAAATGAATCCCATAGGATTAGTAAAATAAAGATCCCATAGGGACATACCAATTGCTCGATCTCTAGCTCCATCTCCTTAAAGCTATGAAAGTCTAAAAATTAGAAATGAATTGAATCTTGTGGGAGCTTCCTCCATATTCAGATGCACAAAAGAATGCTTTGAAAGGTACCAAAGTGCATAGAAATGTGCAAAATCAAGCTGTAATGCCCAAATGAATGTCAAATTTATGCTGAATATGAATTGCACTAAATGGACAAATTTTTTGATTAACAAAAAATGCGCCCATGCTTTTTTTCCTTTTGTTGCAAGCTGAAATAATCCTGCAATCCGCACTTGCAAATTGAAACTGAAATTGGAGCTTCTTCAATCTTTAGCACAATATGATTTTTGGATGAAATCACTGAATTTGAACTGAAGGGATTTCGTCCTCCAATTCTTTGGAAACCATGAGAGTTTTCGTCCTCTGGTAAATGTTGAACAAAAAGTCCAAGCTCTGCAAAGGGGGGTTTTTGATTGTAAAATAGCATGGATAATAATGAAGAATTTTCCTTCCTTTATAGGTCTTTTCCTGCTTTTTCCTTTTCCCTCCAAAGTTTCCACTTTCATCAACTTTAATATCTTATCAAAGATCTTTTAATATCTCATTAATTTGATCTTTAAATAAAAACAATAATAATACTTAAGTTATCCTTTTTAATACTTTAGAATATAATATAAGGATAAACTTAAAACATTATTATTAAAATTATATTCCACTCAACACCTTTAGCCTACGGGAAATAATTAATAGGCTAAGGTTTCATTAATTTGGAAATGAGGACATGACACTCCTCCTGCGGGACTACCGCACCTCTAGATCCTTCTACTCCATTGCATCACCAACTCCTTTTGCTCCTCCTCTTGCTCCTACTCCTTCACTCTTCTAGCATCTCCAGCTCCTCTTGCTCTAGCTCTTGCGTCACTTGTGGGGATACTACTCTTACTCTGGCTGGGATACTGCTTAAACTGTAGTGGGAATACCACTCTAGCATGCCCATCTGTGCTAAGATGTCACTTGGGGGGATTTGAACCTTGGTCTCCAACACGTAACCTTGTGGCCTTGCCATTTGACTACAACCCCGTTGACACTCTTAGGCTAAAACTTTTGTATGTTTATAAAAGATACAAAAATCTTGGAGAGAAGCCCTTGATGCCCCTAGGCACCAAAAACTTTGGACAAAGAAATGATCAAATCATGATGGATGAAATGGTGAGAGGGATGCCCTCTATTTATACACCATTCCTACACATGAAAAGAGGATAGGCTGACTTAGTCAAGGCACATATCCCAATATAATATAATTTTAACTTTACACATGTATGCCACTTAATGAGCTACTAACACGTGTAGGCCCTATAAAAGGTTCACGATACCAAAGGAAGAGAAAAGGTAGCTCAAAGTCGTACCACATATTGGTAACTCAATGGGACCCATAGGAAAGAGGTGCAAGTCAAGATTACAATCTCCAACAGGAAGAACTATCTCTTATAGTGTTTTGCACTTTCAACAACTAGGGTCTATCTCTAAGGAGGGGTTTACTTTGACCCATAATATGATGGTCAGACCATACAATAGTCATCAACTTGTGGATTAAATGAACATATGTGACATAATTCTTTAAGCAATGTATCAATCTTAGATTTGCAAGGAAATGAGAGTAAGCAATCACACAATTGAAGACAATTAGAGATTTACCTTGGAGAACCTAAATTTTAGGAGAAAACTCTAGCTAAATGTGAGCCAAATTACTCAACCATCTCTAATTGCAATACAAATCTTAGACCTCTTGGGCACAAAACCAACACGAATCCAACTTAGTATGCCCTTAAGATCTCTTGCAATCTCTCTAAACACCTCACTGTTTTTGATGTACGAGCATCTCAAGGGTTGAACAATTTTACATCACCCAAAACAAGTTTTGTCTTTTACTTGTGTTTTTGTGTGTTTTGCAAGTTTTTGAAGTTCTAGTTAGAGTTTGAGTTTGCAGTTCTAGTAGTATTTTGCATCAAGCCTAATTAAGATCCTGTGGTAATGCGGAGCCTTTTGGATGAGCCTTTGTTGTTGTGCAAAGAATAGAGGCTGAAGCACAATTTCAATCTATGCTGTAAGGTCAGAGATTGAATTGTTCACCTAAAGGTCCTGTGATATTATAGCAAGTCTACTAGCTCATACTCTACATTCTAAGATGGCATGAGATTTCAAAAGTTTGAGGTATTTGTTCTGGAGCCTTCATATCTTCTTCTTTCTCTTTTCTGTAATGTGTGGAAGGATGGGTTGATTGGAAAGCGTCATCAAAGGAGTTGAAATGCATGCTTGACCCTTTTGGGGCCAACATTATCCCTAATGGGTAATTATAGTATGCCACCGATCGAGAGAGGACCTAATTAGCCTTGGAATTGAGAAAAGACAATTTTGAATTATAAATTGTACATGGGAGGCCATCACTCTTCATTGAGAGTGCGTAATGGGGTTACTAAATAGACATATATAAATATCAGTAAAGTGGGAACCCAAGAGGTACTGCTATAGAATAACTTTTGTTGGAGCAAGTGTCCGAGTTTAGGAGGCTCATGTGGAGTTTGTAGCTGGTCTGTAACCAATGATTGTTGTAAGGCTTCAAGGCCTCATTGTATTGCTTAGTGACTTGATGCAAGATTAGAAATCTTTAAAGCCTCATTATATTGCCTGGTGGCTTGATGTTTATTGTTGATCAATAAATGATATCATTGCAGAAATTGTTGTCTTTCTAATGTGTCAATTGATGCACTTTGTAATTCCATTGTGCAAGTGAGTTGGTGTAGGGGAGCTACTTGGTTAGACAACCCTTAATTGGGATTTCTGACCTTGCCTTGCATCAAGTGGTATTAGAGAAGGCATAGTTCCCTTAAGAAGAGTTGTGAGTGGAATGGATAGATAGAAGCATCGATTGTGAGGCAACTTGTAGACAGTGAGTGTAAAATGTAGATAGAAGCGACAATTGTGAGGCAATCTATAAGGGGTGTGGAAGAGGAGCACTAATCGGAGGTGATTTGTATTGGAAGGTAACCGAGTGTGCTCAACCTGCAAAGGAGTGTAACCCATAGTTACATTTGTAGGTTTGTGTGACTTGTCAACATGCCAACGGGAAGAGTGGTTAGTAGAGGCACAACCATAGTTGCTAATATGGAGAGAATCTTGGAGGCGCAAATGGAAGAGGTAGAGAAGATGTTGAAGGACCCAATGTCTAGATAAGATATCCTTCAACAAAGACCAAGAAGGAAGGAAAGTAGAGAAGGATCAACAAGCAAGCACCAAGAGAAGATGAGACCTAATGGAGGGCAAGGCAAGTGATGTACGCAATGGGTTGCATGGTGGTAGTGTCGACTGTTCTAGTAGATGCATAGTAAGACAACCGACATTAGGAGGAGAAGAAGGTGAGTTGCCCTATAGGCGACAAGTGACAGTTCAAAGGAATAAAGAGGGTGAGAAGAAGAGGAAGCAATCTTCACAAATGAGGATAAAGGAATGGAAGCAATTGAGATACTTGAAGGTAAGCCATTGGAGGATTATAGTTTCCAAGATGTTTTTGCGGATAGAGGATTAGTGACCAAAGACAATTTGAGAAAAATGAAGGAAGAATTGCCCTATAGGTAGTTGGTTGGTAATGGTGCCTTTGAGGAGGGATCTAAGGAGTGACGACTTGATGGAGTTCATGACGAGGATGGAGTTAGTTGTAGAAAGAATGCAAAAGATAGAGATTATGCTGAAACCGAGATAGTAATAGTTGGATACATTGGTGATAGCATAGAATGCTTTAGTAGAGATGTGATGAGACAACTCATAGTAGATGTGGAAGAAGGATATCTCCTCAATGTAGGAGGGATGAGAAGATTTGAGGCCCTATTGATGTAACCACACCCAATTTGTTTTTTGATTTTTGCAAATTAAGGAAATGCAAATGCAATGTCCAAACACGTTTTGATCACCAAGATCCTAGTGTGGGCAAGGTGAGAGCATATGGTGCTTTGGACCACACAACTATCTAAGATGTATGCAATTACAAAATGAAGGTGAAAAGCTGACTAGAGGATGTAGGCGGCAGAGCTAACCCAAATCTACACTTCTTTAGCAGACAAGCGTGCGTAAATGCAAGTACAAAAAAGAAAACACGTAGACGGCAGAGCTGTCCCAAATTTACACCTCTTTGATGGACAAGTGTGCATGCATGCAAAGCCACTAGTAGAATGTCTAAGCTTGATCAGACCAAAATGGTTGATAACAAGCAAGCTTGTTTGATGCCAAACAGGCTAATGAAATGCTATTCTAACTGGCGGTAAATCATCCAATTTTACAATATGAAATGCATGATATGAGATGCCTCCGAGGGTACTACCATCCGGGATTACATATAAGCATAAATGCACTTTCAATGACAAATTTACAAGTAAATAGCTTGAACCAACATATATATGTATTCTGAAATCAATGAACAGACTGTTGCAACAACCATGTTAGACTATAAAATCTCAAGAAATCATACTTATAAAGCTAAGAGGGCAAGCTCACTGAAGTATACCACTGAATGATGATGCAAGAGGATGCTACAGGTCTGAAATCGCTCTGTTTTGCTGATAACTCTGCTAAAACAGAACTGAAAACATCATTCTGGAGGTTCCCAACTGAATCCCAAAGGCAAATCTCACACATACAGAGTGCTGTCCACTCAAATCAGTCTGTTCATAAACAGAAATAACTCTGTTCAGCTTCCAAAAACCATAGAAAAGACTATTAAAATACCTTAAATTGCTACAGGCTATCCTGAAGATGTACGACCCTTTGACCAAATAGTACGGCACCAAAATGATCAACATAAACCAAAGAAATCTTACTAAAGTGAGTCGCCCAGTTTCTAATAAGTGGTGGCCCCCATCAAAGTTCATAAAAGACAAAGATAGATGAAGCGCTTCCCTCCTTTACACTCCCACGTCCCTTTACCAACCGTACGGCCAACAAGGTACGACTCAATGGAGGATTAAGTTTGAAACTTAAAGCCACAATTTCCTCTTGGATATTTTAGATGTCTCCACCTTAAGATAGACAACCACTATAGAATTTGATAAAAGCTTGTACAATATTCAACGCCCAGCACTTGCAAAATGAAGTATGACCTCCCACAAGGAAAGGTACGGCCCCTCTAAAATATCTTCACAAGCATGCCAAAAAACTAGATTTTCAGTCGAGTAAAATCCACCATAGTAAATACAAAACTCAGACAATAAAACTTCTAAAAAAAACCTGCACTCCAAAATCTCATCAAAATACATCAAAAATATCCATTAAATCAACACCAACTTGTAAAAACTCCACTTGCAGCATGGAGGTGATTTCAGGATGAAGTCACTCTATCCAGTTAGGAGGGTTTTCATCTTAAAAAAATATGGAGAAACTTAGGTTCTCACTTAAAGCAAAATAGCTAAAAGCATTATCAAGTCTAACCCTTTCTCTATGCTCAACACCTCCTTTTATAACATTTTGGAGAGAATAAAATATTAATTTCCATTTTTCCTCCATATTCTCCCCAAAATATAAAGTAAAACATTTGATGTGTGTAGAAGCCCCCCATTTGTCCCCTTGAGCATAGCGCCACTTAATTGCACAACTTAAAGTACCTTCTATTAAACAATTAAAGCTGTCAAATAGAAATATAAAATAAAGTTACTTTTTGACAACTTAAAATAATTATTTAATTAATTTTCCCTTTACCAAACCAATTAGCTTACGGGAAAACTTAGGAAAATAGGCTAATGGCTATCAAATTGCTCACATGCGAGAAGGGGACATTACAATTGGTTTTAGATGAGAGAATGAAGCGTTGTGTGCAACCCCTAGATAAGAAAATGTTAGTGGTTGATCTTGATGATGTGATGTGGATTTGTCTTGGGAAGAACTTGAGGGAGGAGTGGATAAGTGTATAGAGTAATGCACTTGAGAGGGAGAAGTGTATAGTGTAATAGAGTATTGTTCGTCGGAGTAGGCAAAAGTAGAGAGGTTTGGAACAACCTCTAGAAGGTGGTGAGGCAACAGAGGAAACAAAATGGGAAATGCATGAGATGATCCTTGGGGAAGAGGATATCCATGTTGTTGAAAAAAGAGTGTCAAGTACATGTCCTTTGAAAGGCATGAAGAGGAAGGTGGGGATGTGGTACAAAGGAGGGCACTAGGTGAGTACCTTGTCATGGTACCGAGTGGGAAGAGAAGTAGAGTTATTGGGAGGAAAGAAACCAAATAGAGGAAGAAAGAAGAAGTTAGTGAAGGAAATAGTGAACTTGAGGATCTAGCTGGAGAGGCATGGATATAGTTTGCAATAGTGTTGGTGGGCATAAGAAAATGGGAAAGAGATGAGAAGGGATTGCACAAAGATGTCGAAAGGCAAGAAAAGAAGAGAAGATATCTCAAATGAAGATGGTTGGTTCATGGTGGGATGAGATCTACCAAAAGATGGAACAAGAAGCAAAGGCCAACAAAGGGTTGGTTGTGGCAACTAAAGATTGCCATATGAAGGATGTACAAGTGAGGTCCAAGAGTTTTGAGTGATTAGAGGAGTAGTAGATGTGAGAAGGGTCGTGAATGAGGATCCTTTGAGGACAATGAGATGGGTTTGTGCAACATTGCAATTTGCTATGGGAGCAGAGACGTTAATGGAACGTGTTTTGAGGAGTTGCAAGATGAGTAAGAATCAAAGAGGTGCAAGGAAGTTGGTGCCACATGGAGCATAAATGAAAGGGAACAATAGAATCTTGGCAAAAGGAAGAAGGAAGAGGAAGGAGGGGTGTTGGAAGTTAGCAATTGTTGAGCAAGGACCACTAGTTCCTTTGCAGATTATTCAAGGAGAAGTTGTAGGTATGGATATAATGTCCCCATTTTGTGCATCACCCGTTTGTGAACAATTAGCCGATTTCCGAGTTTTTCTGTAGGCTAATTGGTGGTGTAAGGAGAACTCCAACTTTCTTGGAGAGCACAAGATTGTTCTAGTAGGAGTATTATTCATGTCAGTGAGTTCAAGAAGCGATCATGAGCCTAATGACACTTTCTTAATGTTATTCTATCTTTCTGAGAGCACTCCACACTTCTTGGAGAATGCATGATCAGTCAGGTTGATTTTTGATAGTGGCAGTGAGTTCAAGAGATCTTGATGAGTCCCATGCTTCCTTTAGAATGCAATTCCGCCCTTCTGGGAGCTCTCTGCACTTCTTGGAGAGGCAGGCTATTTTTAGAGTGACGCCAAGTTGGTTTGGGTCATCATCCTTAACCCTCAGGAGCATTATGGTATGATTTGAATTTCATATTTGGTTTATTCAGATGCTTTCCACAACTTGAGTGGATAATTAATAATTAAATGGTTATTACTAAAGTTATCTAAAAAGGCTTTATTAAAAAAGGCAACTATGTGTGTAACTATTCATTGGAAAGGATTTTAAGTTGTGCAAACAAGGGCGCTAGGCACATGGGGGCCTTTGCTCATGAAAAATAATTATTATTTATTTTCAAAAGGGAGTTTTTGGAGCAAAAAGGGCAAAAGTAATATTTTATTTGCTCCAAAAAAGTTATAAAAAGAGGATTGGAGCTCATTGTTGAGGTTACTGATGAATTTGATATTTGGTTTTGCATTTGAGAGAACTTGTGTTCTCCCATTTTTTTGAGGACGAAACCCCTCTCGAAAATATTGGTTTTGGGAACGAAAACCTCCCTAGCTGGTTGTGGTGGTTTCATCCAGGAATCACACTTGTGCTACAATGGAGGATTTTGATGTGTTTTGATAAGTTTCTAATTGGAGTTTGATGTTATGTTTTATTGGAGCTTATTTTGGTGTTATAAGACCGAGTTTGGTGTGATTTAGTGTGAAGTTTTGGTTTCCTTGCTGGGTCGTACCATTTTAGCAAGTCTGCTATTTCCTTTGGCATGTGAGATTGAAGTTTTCAGTACATTTTCCGCTCTAACATGTTGAATGCTTTATCTCAGACCTGGCCGCTCAAGATTTGAGGAAGTTTATTGCTGTTTGTAGGAGTTTGGGTCTGCTTTTTGCTGGCTGTACTGTTGTAAGCACAAGCCATACCTCATAAGGAAGGGCGTGTGAAGTGAGGAAAGAAACGCCCCTTATTTCTTGAGTTTATTGACTTGAATGGTGGCGTCTTGGGCTAGGGATGTTGAATCCTGATTTTTGTGGTGAAATTTGATTGTTTGAGGGTGTTCTTGGTGATTTGGTGTGCTGATTGGGGTTATATTAGAGCTGTTTTCTGTATCAGAAGTATGCAGTAGGGTTTAGCAGAGGATTTCAGTGGGTTACAGTGAGTTTTCATGGTGTGTATGACATGTACTTCATCAATATCAACAATACTTCACTTGGGTATAATTGTTCTTGATTTTACATGAATCATAGTGCTATGTAATGACCACCCTAGTTTTTAAAAAAAAAATGTCAGCCGAAATCCAAAGCACAGGCAATCTTTGAAACACTTTCTAATCACCAAGATCCCGAGGTGGACAAGGTGAGAGCATATGGTGTTCGAATCACACTTCTACTCAATCTGCTACTGTATTGAATGCAATGCAAATGTTTACGTACACACCAGACATCCATGATGACCACATGTCTCGCTTATTCAGCAGAGTGTGTATTGTGCAACACAAACATGCACTAGATGGCATAGCCGACCACTTCTATGCTTCTTTAGCGGAGTGCATGGTAGACATAATGAGTATGCAAGGTATTGGCATGGTGTAAGTCTCGATTTAGACCAAAATGGTCGATAAGACCAGACTTGGCCAGTTATGAAATGCTATAGGGATTGGCGGTAAACCGTCCAGTCTTACAAAATGAAACATACATTAACATCCACCGTTGGTACTACCATCTGGGGTGACAAACAAGTATTCATTGCAACTATAGAATGTAAATACAAGGCAAATGGAGCTGCAACAACTTATATTTCTGATTTTTCAAGAAGATCACTGCTGCAATCAAACTGATATTAGTTCTGTGACATAACCCTACTGCTGCAACACATATTCATGAAATTAAGATGGCAAAATCACTTCAAATCAACAACAAAGTATACCATTGAATGCTAGACTATTGTAGAAGCATTGGAGGCTCTGAAACTCAACTGCAAACTGAAAATAACTCTGCCCAACACTGAAAATTCTGATGTCGCAGGTCTGGTATGAATTTCCTGAACTAAAAAACCTTCAAAACTGCACCTCAACTTTCCAAAGATCAACCATAATAATGTAGTTCACTCCCTAACGGGTTTAGGAGTGTGGTAGGCAGCTAGGCGCCTTCCCAACAACCATTAAACACCAAGGATTATGGGCGGTTCAACCCCAAACCCTTATGCCAGGTCTGCAACAAGTATGACCTTGTATAGAATGTACGGCCAACAAGTCAGCCCTCCAATCACCCTTAAACACTCACTTCAATCCGCCGGGACATCGCCATTGATTGGCGTCCAAATATGAAGAACCATTTTGAGGATTGGCATGAGCGATTTGATCAAAGAATTCTCCATAAGAGCTTATATGATGGTACGACATCTGGTAGAACTGTATGGCCAGCAAAGGGAGCTTCACAAACCCTTACAACATTGAAAATGATTAGCAAGGAATCCATAATAACATCAATCCAAAAATCTGAGGTTATTAGACATCAAAACCTTCGTTCAGTAAATTACTGTAGACAAATTCCATTGAAGCTCTATGTGATTTCAGAGCCAAAATCACCCAATAGACTAGCTAGGGTTGATCTTTCACAACCGAAACTAGAGAAGAAATGAGGGTTTCAATACCACAAGACAAAGCTTAGAGGCTCTCACACAAAGTTTGATATAAAAAATGCATAACCCTCCAAATGAGCTTAGAACCTCACTTTATAGGCACAAATTAGGGTGCTTGGGAATTTTTTTTTTTTGAAGATAAATATTTTTTTTTGCTCACTTTAATTATTCCCTTTATCCCATGCCTAGGTGTTCACTTTTATGCGCCCCTTCAAATATTAAATCAAATTACCTTTCCAATGAGCTATTACACTTGAGTTATCTTTTAATATTTCCAACTCTAATAACTTAAGTGAATTTATTAATTAAATGGCTTAATAATTCACCCAACTTACAGAAAATCCTAAATGAAGTGAATTGCAAATTTGACCATACCAACATGACCCTGAAGGTTTGGGATGATGATTGATGCCAACTGGGTGACTTATTATAAATAGACGACTTCTCCGAGAAGTTTGGAGAGCTTCCAACAAGCTCAAAACCATTTCTGAAAGCATCATAGGACTCCACTAGATCAACTGAGCTCATTGCCACAAACCAAAATCGCATTTGACCAAACCGGTGCTCTCCAAGAAGGTTGGAGTTCTCCCTTGCACACCAATTAGTCTATGGGAAAACTCGGAAATAGGCTAATTGTTCACGACTTGGCTAAGCACCATTTGGGGACATTACATGCTATATGATCTTGAAAAGTTGTTGCAGCAGTGTATTAAAGTCTGAAATCAGAATTTATAATTTATATTGCAGCCCTCTAATCATTGTAATTTCATTTACTAGTTGCAATATTATTTGTTTGTAATTTTCCCGGAAGGTGATACTGCTGGTGGCTTGCATTTCATGCATTCATATTGTAAAACTGGACAGTTTACCGCCAGTTCATATAGCATCTCATATCTCAGCCCATTTTGGCATGAACAAGCTTTCATGTAATCGACCATTTTGGTCTGATCGAGCTTTAATCAATTTGCCAGTGGCTTGCATTGCACACGTCCACTGAAGAAGTGTTGATAAGGTTGGCTTGTTGCCTCGTGTGCTCATTCTATTGCATATCACACTCCACCGAATAGGTGCAGCTGTGGTTGGCTCTGCCGTCTCATGTGATCATTTATGTTGCATCAACCACTCCACAGAATAATTGCAGATTGTGAATAGCGTGGCTGCCTAGTGTGTCGCAGTGATCTTTTAATTGCATGCATCTCTAGTTGTTGCATTGGATAGTTTGTAGATCCAACACACCGTATGCTCTCACCTTGCCCACATCGGGATTTGGGTGATTAGAAAGTGTTGAGGAGTTTGCATGATTGCATCTTCTTTTCAATTGCAAATTTAAAAAAAAAATTAGGGTGGTTATTACAATGGAACTTGAGTTGGTTGAAGATGAGGAAGTTGGGAGAGTGAAGCAGAAGCTTGAGTAGTTCCCAAGTATGAGGGAATCAGATAGGTGTGTGTAGAGAAGTGTTGCTATGGATTTAGGGCAGAGGAATTCCAATGCTTGTGTTGACGGCAAGAGATTAGGATACTGCAAAAGAGGAAAGTTCAGATGGAACAATTGGAGGAGATGGACAGGTCAATGAGTGTTTTGGTTCTTAAGAAGTGGAGAATAGTGTAGGAGAGCTAACTTTTGGTTGAGGTCGAGCTATTTCCCAACCCTTCGCATCAAAGTTGGAAGAGGTGAAGGAGGAAGTGCAAAAAGATTAGCGAAATTTGATGATGGCAATGTCACTTGAAAGTTCTGCCCAAGGATAATAAAGGTGGCAATGTTGAAAATTGTTGTAGAATCAACACTTAAACCTTGCTGCCTTGGTTTCTTGAAAGAATGGTGTTGAAACTTGATCAATAAACCTGCAGAAATACTGAGAATGGAGGCCTTATGTGATGCCTAGCAAGAACTGTTGGGAGTTGTGATTTATGAAGTTAAGCATCATATTTAAATAAGCAATTTCCAACACTTTTTCTTCTTTCCCTTATCCTTAGCATCCAAGCAAACTTGGTCGCTCAAATTGCTTTCATTCTATTTTGATCTTAGCTAGCAAAACATTCTAATTTGATCCTTAGTGGTTATTTTCTTACATGGGCGCCAATTTGGAGTTCTTGATGTTGGCATTAGGTGGAACTTTCTCCGCTTGACGCTAGGCGGAGATATTGATCATTTAATGCCAAGAAGTGGAACTTTTGCAATGCTGACGCCAAGAAGTGGAACTTTTGAGTATGACAAGCCATTAGGAAAACTCCACAACTTGGCGTGTGGTGGAGAAGTCTCCACTTGATGCCAATTTGAAAGAATTTTTGAATGATTAACTCAAACTTTAATCTTCTTTTAAATTTCTTCCCTTTCTTGTTTTTGAATGTTGACTTTGATAAATTTTCAATTTCTTTGCCTTTCTACCTTCTGAACTCCATTTTTATGTGATGAAGCCTAAATCTATATTTATGACCTTCTGCCTCTGACATCCATTGCCATTTTTGGAAAAAGATAAAAAAAGTCTAAAAATAGAAAGTTTTGATTTTCAAGCTTTTCTTCTCATTCGTGAAGGAGCAAAAAAGCAAAAAGCAGCCTTTTCTAAAAATAGAAACTTTCTTAAATTAGAAAGTTTGATTTCTAGCTTTCACTTAAGCTTCTGACTTGAATATGATATTTTCTGCAGTGACATCTATATGCTTGAAAAATGACCTCCTTACTGTACGCCCTTATCATAGTGTGCTGGAGAATTCTTGCCTAGCATATAGTCTTTCCCTTAACCTTATCCTTTTCTGTTTGGGTGTGTATTGGAGCCTTCTTCTCTTCTCACTCTGCCTGTGCTTGAGCCTCTTCACAATTCAGATCGTTGATATTTCTCATGATGAACATTTTGCATATACTCTCATGGGAACAAGACAATTCCAACACCTACAGACTTGGCTTTTGATGGGAAAGATAACAATTGATATTGACAATATAACAAGAAATACTTCATTCTTGGTTACAAACACGAGTGTGAGCAAAGTTTCTAGGGGTATCGAAACTGGTACCAACACTTTCCAGGCATTCAAAACCACTTTATATATTCGTTGAAGTAATTCTATTAACTTAAGCATAGATATGACTCATGATGCTTGTCAGCCACCTTCCAAGTCTCAAGACATTAAAAGCACTTTG
The DNA here is from genome assembly GCA_027924645.1 of Cunninghamia lanceolata. Lineage (NCBI taxonomy): Eukaryota > Viridiplantae > Streptophyta > Pinopsida > Cupressales > Cupressaceae > Cunninghamia > Cunninghamia lanceolata. The sequence goes on from BSBN01000209.1 coordinate 11,120,882, forward strand.
ATGGTTGTACGTCACTTTTCAGGGAAGAAGGCGAACATACAAGTTGAGCTTTCCTAACAACCATGACATGATAAGCCTGACAAATGAAATCTTATGATTAAATAATGTGGACTTTTTTCCAATTTAGTGTGGGTGTTGCTAGAGACACAATGAATGGCCATTCTTCTACTTATGTTTTTGGCATGCTCTATATTTTGCTGGATGATATATACATCCTCCTTTATTTTACAAATGATGACATTACTCATAGCATTTATTTATAACTATGATTATGGGATTTTAATGCATCATTTAACATTGGTTGTTTCTGAAAAATGCCATCTATCAATGAATGCTTCTTTAGTGATGGTCTATTGTTAAATATAAATGATTATTGAACTCATTATACCATCAAGCTCTGTCAAATGTGCCTTTTAAGTGAATATAAACTAGAAAATCTTGCAATCTTGTGTTATCTTTAAATTGTAGAAAGCTTTGTGATGCTTTACAGGAAATGGCTTTGAAATTAACTGCAGTTACATGCTCAATATATTTGCATGTTGAAATGGTCTTATTTTGTGGATTAAAATGGGATGAAGTTGTAATTTTATTTGAGTTATAGCTAAAATATTCATTGCTGAACCTATTCTTATTGTACTTTTAATTGCCACAGGAGACTATCTGAGATCATCAAAATTATTCTAGTCTAATAGGAATTCCAAGGGGCAAAGATGAAGCAAGGTAACCTTGTTGAAATGACTGGAAATATTCAAACATGAATTATCCTTACGTTTCCTTTAGTTAGTTCTGCACGTTGGTGGACAAGGATATTTCTGATGAAAACTTTATACATATTGTTATTGGACTTCAATTGCAACCTAGAAATATTGCATTCGAGGAAGAGATAATACACATAACCAAATTGTTGTAACTGAATGTGATATTTGTGGTAATTTATGAAATACTTGTCACTTGTTAAGAAAACAATCCCAATGCTGTAATGTTTTGATCTTCTCAGGTGCATATGTGTTATTTTTGTTTCTAGATGTTGATTACTTATGCTATGTTTATCTGATGTATTGTCGTTCCTAATGTTTTTTAGTGCACAATGCTGTTTGTTAAAGAATACATTATGAGAGAAGGAAAACTGGTTGTCTATAGTGTATTGAACTCCAAAGGCAAGAAAAAACTAAGATTGGCACTGGAAAGCTTACATAACATTGATAAATGTTGGAGTAACGGTGCATAGAATCAGGCTCGATCTATCCAAGATCAATCTTGATAAGCATCGAGTATCTTCTGGAACTTAACACTCAAATTGCAATTACTCAAGAATTGTGGACATGAACTCCAAAAATGTCATATAGAACTAGGATTAGAAATCCACTTGTATGTTTGAAAATTAAAATCAAAATCAAAACCTCTATAAGTTTTGATCAGAGTGAGAATCTTTTGCAATAGGAAGGGTTTCAGTAGAGTTGAACCTGCAGTTTCTTTATATCTTGCCAAGCAATGTTCTTAACTTTTGCTAAAGTCAGCCAATTTAGTTGATTGTCGATATTCAATAACTTCACAGTTGGAATTATTTTGACAGAAAATTGATCATTTGATACAATTTCCTTTGTTCTAAGTGCTTTGTTAGCATTGGAATCCATTACAAGAATAGAAGTTTGCTTATTAGCATACAAGATTTCTTTTTGTTGGAATATCTTTTTCCCTTCTTTTGAACTCTTTTTAACTTTTGTAAGAGGAGTTTGATTATCGTTACAAAGGGAACAAAATCTCTTCATCTTTTGAGATATAACTTTTGAAGAGTTTTTTATTTTATTTTATGTTCAATATTTCATCACCTTGGTCTTTTAATTTAAATTTTTATATTATAATTTCATGTTTAAGTTTCCCTTCTTTTGACCATTGTTTGAAAAATATTTTCTGTTGTTGATTACATGTTAAATTAGTTTTAATTTTAATTTTGATGCTATACCTTCATTCATGGGTCCCATCTTTTAAATAAGAAAATATTCTAGCTGAAAAAGTTACTTTCAGTTTAAATACTGCTCGCCAAGCTCTGACATCTTCATTTCCCATAAAAACAGGTAAGGAGTACAGAGTTTCAATAAAGTAGATTTCTTAACAATAAAATTGATAGGGGATATATTAGAGGCCTATTTCGTTTTAGTTGTTGTTTTTAACTTTTTACCATCCCTATTATTTTAATTAAAAAAACATTTTTTGATAAAACCCTTTTCTTGTGTTTTAATTTTATTATTATGTAATTAATTAAGATAACTAATATATTAGTTAAGAAGAGTTACCTCTCTAATCAAGGGTCATATACTTGACTTATAAGGGATACCCCTTTATTAATATATAACTCACCTTTCATTTCTTTTTCTTTGACTCCTTTTATTCCCTTAAATTTTAATATTTAAAATGTTGTATATGATTTCAAATTCAAAAAGTTTTTACGTTTTTATTTTTATTTTATGTTACTTCAGTTGCTTTTTTTATGCTTTCTATTTGTTTTACATTTTTTCTTCTTTTTGAATAAAAAATACTAGGTGCATGTAGTTTTTGTTATTAAATTAAGTGAAATATTGAGAAGTTGGCCATAAGCCTTGAACTTTATTTTTCCAATTATGAATTGGGGCAAATTACCAGAAATCAATCTCACAACCACCATAGTTGAAAAACTCAGACTCGGCAATTACTCGGTAGGCCCAAAATTTTTAAAAACTCGAGACTTGGCAAAAACTCGGCAAATTTATCGAACATTTGAAAATACATTAATGTTTAAAAATATTCTTAAAAAACACATATTACCGAATTTGTAGAACATATTACTGATTTCCATCATATATAAATAAAAATTAGAGTTTAATACATATCATAGACCAAAAAAATGAGTTCAACCTCTAAATGAGTTACAATGCCACTTCCACTAGCCATTTCATATGTAGAAGTTGCTTCATCTAAAGAGACTTTTGGTAGGTTGTGCGATAATAACGTCTAAGTCAGCACACTCAAGAGTTATATCCCAATTCCTCGTCACTCCCTCATTGTAATCAAGTTTCTTATGTGACAAGAGATTACAATAACTAGTGGAGGTTTGGAGGCAACGCCCCCAGTGGGATCAAGGGTCGAGGGGTAGCGCCCCTCAGGGGTTCGGGGGCAACGCCCCTGGTGTGTTCCCTGTCACAATATAGGACAGGGTCGCAGGGCAGCGGCCCCGCCACCAAGTCCAAATTAAGGCCTTTGAAACCTCACAAACCTTCATGGCGCACACCATTTTCACAATTTTATCACTTAAGGGCAAAATTAGGTATTTGGCACTTTTTTGCTTATAAAAATGTATTAAAAATCATAAATTTTTTTTAATATTAGGTGAATTTTTTTTTTTATTCCCAGTTGGGCATGTTTTTCTTGAAAAATCGCGAGTTTCAGCGATTTATTGGCAAATTTTTTGTAAAAAAGTGCTGTGAGTTTTTGCAAAACTTGTCGGTGAGTTTTTAGGTAACTTGCTGCTATTTTTGACTCGCGAGTACTCATGAGTTTTGAATCTGTGACAACCACAATTCACAAGAAGCTCTTACTTCTTCAACTGATCACAAATTGGGAAAAAATACTAGCAGTCAATCTCATAAACACAAGTCACAAGAACAAAGGCTTTGATACTAGTTGTCATGTGCCTACTAGGTACATACACAATAAATATGTAATATCTATGTATTCAATGTGGAAAATAATGTAATAATAGATAGGTGAGAATGAATGAATAGGGTGATAGGTTATTTATATGCAGATCAAGGTGCACTTTTAATAGGACGTGTCACATCAAGGTGAAATGTCACATTTCTTGGTAGGGGCTATTAATAACTAATCAAACTTAATTAGGTCTATAACATATGCACATTGTTGACTGCATTTGGTGGGTGATTACAATTGGACACAACGGTTTTCCTATCTTTTCATCAGCACTTTTTTGGATGACAACCCTTGGTGCTTTGCGTTAGACTTTGGCTCACATCATTATATTGTGTTGGTTTGGGAGCTTATGCTTTGCTGGGAGTATCATGACTGGATGTGGGTTGGATCATATTTAAGCTACAATGCAGTTTGGAGCATGATGATTGACGAAGGGTTGGGTCATATTTAGGCTTCAACATTATTCCAGGATTTGTTAGCATTTTAATTTGTACCTTTAAGCACAACACAAAATGGAATAGTGTGTAAGGTAGAACCATTTTTCAAATTTGTAGGGGAAGCTCACTTTTGAAGAGTGAAGAAAATGATAAGTTTCCTTACGCAGAAAATTACAATAATACCTAGAACTAGAGGGATTTCTTTTAGCGTGCAAAGCAAACAAACTGAAAATAAATCTGTCTTTTTGTTCTCAGGCTCGACACATGGCTAATCGACACTTCCCCACAAGATGAGAGGCTTTTTTGACTTATTATTAGTGCAGAAATCTAATATAGAGAAAGCAAAGCCATATTCACTTCTTCTAACTAAAATCAGAGACTAAAAGAAGATGAGTACACACTTGAATTGATTTAAGACAGAACACACACAAATCAGCAAATTGAATAAGACAATCATATACAAAGCCACAATTAATAATTATCTATCATAGTTAACACAACAATACAAAGCTTGCAGTATTTCACAAAGTTATTCAATCTACTAAGCATAGAAAATAACAAAACAACTCTTGAACAACAATCTTAGCAGCAAGTAGGCATAAAATTACTATTAGAAATCTAAGTGCCAATAGCACTTATTTATAAGTTTTTACAATACTTTGCATGAAAATAAATAAAAAGTTAATTGAAGCTCCTAAATTATTAATAGTTCTCTTGCAAACAAAGCAAGCCCCAAATACAGTTTTTTCAGATTTTCTCAAAATACATCAACTCAAATTTGTAATCTTCATTAGATTTCTGATAAGAACATGTCTCTATAAATAGACCTTCTAGAAGGTTATCTAGAAATAGAATGCCCTTGAATAGATCTTCTTAGCAAATTATCTTGGAATAGCTGCCTCCCCAAAATAGCAACGATTGAAAATAGCACGGGTTGAAATAGCTAGTCTAATGTTGGCTCCTTGCAGTGCTTCGTCATTCTAATCCTGGAGATCCTTTGAAGAAACCTTGAAACTGATAACCATTGATGACTTATCAAATAATCAAGGTGATTTAAATTTGACTCCTTCCTCAAACACTTGTGAAATTCAGTGTTCAGTGCTCTAGTCCTTATCTATGATGAAGACCTTTTATGCGACAAACCCTTTAACTTGAAGTGCCAAGGGATTAATTGTCACTTTTTGGTCTATTTTGATGTTGAGTTTTATCACTTAAGTGAAAAACTATTTTTTGGGTCACTTCGGTAATCTCATGTTCTAATTTATCATTAACATTGCATTTTTTTCACTTAAAACTCACCGTTTGTTCTAATTTCAATTTGAGATTTGCAACTTAATGAAAAAGCACTTTTTCCTCTAATTTCACTTTGATATTTACCACTTAAGTGAAAAAATGCATGTTGAGCGAGCTAATTTGTTATTGACATTGAAAAATGCATGCACTTTGCATGCTTAAGTGAATTTCTCCCAAGAAATGATATTTGCTCTTCTTGGGGCACACCCAAGCACCTGAACGTTAATTTTGAACATTTTTGATCTCCAAGTATGATATTCTTTCTCTTTGACATGCTCTGAACCACTTGTGTATCCTTTCCTAGCTGGAAATCCTCAAAATGTACATCTTCTTTGTCAGGACATGTCTCAGAAACCCCAACGATCATTTCTTTTCCTTGACACTTGACTACCTTTCTTCATATCCAAGTTGTCATATTGACATTGTCTAACATGCTTAAAATCCTCATCTCATAGGCCTTGCAAAGGTGTTAGATTAAACTGATGACAACAACATTGAGAAGAAAAAGACTTGGATTTGACTTATGAACAAGAGACAACTGGATGTTGGCTTACAACTTGACACAATATGAAATTTTTGTATGGGTACAACAGGATTGTAAGGCTGCAAATCCATCGTTGTTTGAGAATATATTTGTTTGGATATTGCATGGATTCATCTCTTTGGCATATCATTAGTTGGATCGCAAAAACTATCATTATGGACAGATGTTGGTTGATTTATTGCGAATTTTTCGTTGGACATTTTTTTAATTTGATTCTTCAATTAAGGGGGGATGCATGGAAGGGAAGTTTTTGCCAAGTAAATGCCATCTTCTTCAAAGTCCCTCCAAGTAGTGATTTGAGGGTGGGGGTGTTGGTGGTGGGGGGCGGAGGAAGGGTTAGAGTGGATGTAAATCCCTCTTATAGGGTGTACATATATAGTGAGTCTATATGTTTATTTTGTTATTAGGAAGTAAAGTTTATGTATATTCCCTATGTTGAAGAGGCTATTATCTTTATCCCCATCTTGTAATAATAATAAAGTGATGGGTATTTATAAGGGAAGTGATCGCACCCTTTATTCAATCATTCGGTTATTCTATTCTTATTGGATATTATTGGAATCTAGTGGATTCCTCACCCCAGTTATTGTTTTCATGTTCTACATTGCATGTGGTCAATATCCTTTATTTATTATTTGTGGAATACTACATAAGACATAAGAGCTACACATTTCAACAATGCTTTCAAATGAGACTACAAAACCACAACCTCTTGGCAATACCTTGTTTTTTTGTAACACAAGTAGTTATACCAATAAAAATATTGCTTTGCTTCGGTCTCCTTTAGAGAATAATGAAATAAACTCAATACATTTTCTACAAACAAGTTCACAGTTTTGCATGCCATCTTCACACACATGGATTTACTCTCTAGTCTTATTTAAGAGCCTACAATTGAGGAGCACGGTTTGTGCAAGGACCCCACAGCATTGTTCGATTCTGGTCTTGATCCTCTTTGGCTGAATAGATAGGTTGACTTTGAATTGTCTTTTTTTCCTTCTAGTCATAGCCTTCAGTTTTTGTTCAAGCAGCAATACATTAACCTTGATACCAAGTGGCAACCACTATGTTAAATTTCTTGATTGACTTAATTTGTTGTATGTCTTGATTGTTTGCATGGTCAAAATGCAAATGGGAGGGTTCCCTGAATTCATTGTCAATCTTTTGTGTCCTGGACTAGATTAACCAAGTTGTAGCTTCAAAACCTACATTATAACTCTTGCTTAACTTTGAGCGGATATTTGACATCATTGATAGAAGAACAGAGAAAGCTTGATAGTTTATTTATAATAGGAAGGTGGTATGTATACATAAGCATATGGTAGGTTTGAATAACTAACTACCTAACTCTCCAACTAATCACCTAACCACCTACACACCTGCTCATGACATAGGTGTGAATAACAAACTAATATGTGTCCCTAAGTAATACATAGGAAAATGTGTAATAATCGAACTATGCTATCATTCACCTCCTTATTACACCACTTTCACTGCACATTAAATCTCGAAACAACTCAAATTTGACATGTGCAAGTCCCTTAGTGAAAATGTCTGCAAGTTGTTTCTCTCTAGGACAAAACGAGAACAAGTGATTCTAAACTTGTTCTCGAATGTAGTGGCATTGAACTTCAATGTGCTTAGTCCTCTCTTGAAAAACTAGATTATGGACAAGTTTTAGAACACCTTGATTGTTGCAGCACAAAACTGTAGGCTGATAAACATGAATGCCAATGTTTGTCAAATGTGATGCAACCATATCACTTCACACATTGCTCTTTGTGTGGCACGATAGTTTGCCTTAGTAGAAGATAAAGCAACAGTTTGTTGCTTCTTGTTGGTCTAGGCGATGGGAGCAAAACCAAGATGGAAAATGAATCTAGAAGTGGGGCGCCTATCATATATGGATCTAGCATAGTTTGAGTTTGTGTATCCTATGAAGAATTGTGAGTTCTTCTTGTACTTCAGACCATAACCAACTGTACCATAGACATATTGAAGAACCTATTTAGTTGTATTCTAGTGACACTCCTTAGGCTCTTGGATGAACCTTGGGAGGTAGTTGACAACAAAACTGATGTTTGGTTTAGTGTATGTCAGGTATATGAGATTCCCAATCAACTATCGATAAAGGGTGCCAAATACTTGAGGTGAAGGATCAAATTGGGATAGCTGTAATCCTAGTTCCATGAGAGTAGCCATATATTTATAATTCATCATCTAATATTTCTCAAGTGGTGCAGGAGCACCTTGGCAAGATTTTGTCAAATTGAGAAAATTGGAGTAATGTCAAGTAGTCTTAGGGGTCATAATGTGATGTGATGTTGTAATAAGGTCTATGTAAGACCACTCTTCATGTTTTGAGGTCACATTGTAGTAGAGTTTTAAGTTTTGGTTAAGTTTAGTCATTCTATGTTGAGTAGTGTTAGTGGACAGGCTATTTTTAGCCTCTTTTTTGCCTTTGCCAAAAGAGAGTGGAAGTGATGGCTCATGCAAAAACCAATAAAGGCATGAATATAGATGAAATAAATCAATTATACCATGTTTTTGTGAGTGGAGAGTATAGATGTGTGAGTGAAATCCAAGCTTAGAAAGTTCTTTTATGACTGTCATTAAATCAGGCTGTTTCATGCCTACTTTTTAGGCATTTTCCACATTATGGAAGGTAGGCAACGAGAGATAAAAGGAAGAAATATATTCATTATGAAGGATCAACATTGTAGAGTGTGGAGGATGAAGATTGAGAAGCAAATGATAATAAAATTTCCTATTTCTGCCTTTTGACTGTCTTTTTGCTGTTTCTCAGTCTGGTACGGGACCGTACAGCTGTGTCAAGTCTCCAAATGCATAAAATGTTTAAGGGAATGGTTTTACCTTTCTTTTGAACCAAGTTTGAAAGGATTTCATTGTGTAGGAGGCATTTGACAAATGTTTTAGTAAATACTGCTCAATTTCCTGTTATATTTCTATTCTTTTTGCTGTTCCTCTGCACTCTACTCGACCGTACAGTACAGTCAAGGGAAAAAGTACCTGGAACCTTGTGATAAATGGTGTCTCCTTTCATTTCAGTCCAGTTGGAGGATTTTTCATAGAATTTTAAGCATTTTATTGTCAATTTTGTGAAAGTAGCCTTTAAACCCTAGTTTTGAGGGTTTTATCTAAAATGATGATTTTCTACTCTTTTCCACATGCAACATAAACAAATAATGGATGGAATAGGATTGTTTAGGTTAGTCTTATACTGGGTTTTCATGACAGAAGCAGGGGATGTGGATAATGTGACTATTGCAGCAATGTAAACCTAATATCTTCATGTATTAGGATTTGTGGGTTTGTTAGAGAGTTGTGTGGATGCATGAGAGACTTAAAATGAACCAAGAACCCTGAAATCTGTTGATTCAGACTATTTGACATCTCTTTGATGTTTTGGAGCAGGTCAGAGAAGTTGGGAGTGAGAGTTCACCATACTGGCTTTGAAAGGGGAGGCCTAATTAGCCCTTGGGACAGCAGGAACAGTCCATTTTTGACCCCTTTGTTCCAAAGAACCCTAACCTGCATGTTTGGTATGTTGTGTAATGCCATAATGGGTATCTAAACCTAGTTTGTTCATTGGTTTGTTAGGTTTTATGCAAGTTATGCCCCAAAAACACCTCAGACAGGGCTACAAGCAATTAGGGCTGTTTACAAAGGAATGATAGGAAGGACAAGTTGCTACGTTGTTTGATGAGTTCAATGAGCATCTACTAGTCAAGTTAAAGTGATTCAAGGTGGTTGGAAGATTTGGCAAGTGGGGTATGCACTCAAACCATGAAATGGCTCTTTTTGCCTACTATTCAAACTTGTGTTGCAAGAGGACAGCAAATTGCCTACATGACCAAACAAAGAATCCTTGAGGACATCTAAGTCATCTTCCCTTGCTCTGCATCATCAAGCAATGTCTTGGCACAATCCATCTACGAGACAAAGATGTGATGATCTCTTTGCCAAGGCTCCGTCATTCTCTTCATTTGTCATTGTTATATTTTGTCACTATGTTTGTGGTCGACTATGTGTTAGTTACTTCTTAGCTTGTGGGTAGTTCCTAGGAATTGGTTGTAAGTGGTTGTTGAAGGTTGTGTTCTGATTGGCAACCGTTGGGCACTTTATATATGCTTCTTTTAGTCAAGGAAGGAGTTGTATTATAGACACAGTCCTCCCTGTTCTACATTTTCATTGTACAAGCACAACCTTAGAATAAAGCAATCAATGTTCACCTATAGTCATTTAGGATGTTTTGTTATGTTCTATTTATATTTCAATTGGTAGTGTAATAATATTCCAATGAACAACCTCCAATCCAAGACATTAGTGTAGAAGTGTGAGATCTGTCGTGTCAAATGATTTTTTGAGGTAATTCTTCATTGTTGAAATCATCTGATCAGAATTGCCAATGATGACAAAATCATCTACGTACAACACAAGAATCACTATCTTAGAACCAACCTTCTTGAGATAGAGATTTGCATTTTATGGACTTCTTTGAAATCCATGTTGCAATACATTATTATCTATCTTGATGTACTAGGCTCATGGAGCTTGTTTGAGGCCATACAAATATTTGACTAACCTGCATACAATCTGTTCATGTCTAGAAACAACAAATCCCATGGGTTGAGTCATGTATACCTCCTCCTATAGATCACCATTCAAGAAGGTGCTCATGATATCCATTTGTTGTAGCTTCCACCCGAACTATGCCACCAAAGCATGTAATGTCCCTTTTTGGGACATTTCCAACTTCATGAGAAAACTCCAATTTTCTTGGAGAGCGTTGGGTTGATCATGTCGAGTTCCTAACAGTGACAGTAAGTTTGGGAGATCAAGATGAGCTCTATGTTGCTTTTCGGATGCAATTCCGACTTTTTGAGTGCATTCCAAACTTCTTGGAGGAGACTGCTATTTGTAGAAAACATCAATCTGCACACAGTTCATTGTCCGAAGAGCTAAGGATCATTATGGCATGGTCAGAATCTAAAATTGAAGTCATTTTAATAGTTTCCGCAACTTCAGTAGTTGTGCGAAAATATTTAAAGTTATTAAATAATTAATACTTAAGTTGTCGAAAAGTAAAACATTTATAAAGACAACTTATATTTGATTATTTAATAAAAAGTGACTTTAAGTTGTGCAGTTATGTGGCGCTAGGCTTAAAGGGGATTCATGTGCACGTAAAGGTTATTATAAAAGTGATGTTGAAAAAATTAGGATTCAAAAGTCACTTTTTAAAATATTAAGTTTGCAAGGGCAAAGTGCTTTTTCGAAAAAAGCAGCAGAAAAGCAAAAAAGTGTTTTCAACGGAAAAGCAAAAAACTCTTTTTTGAAAAAGCAACAAAAAATCAAAAAACGCTTTTTCCTAAAACAACTCCAAAAAGTTATAAAAGGGAGATTGGAGCTCATTGTTGAGGTTAGACATGATATTTCAATTGCTTTTGCTTTGAGTGAGAACGCGTGTTTTCATATTTTCTTGAGGACGAAAACTCTCTTGAAGATACCAGTTTCGGGGACGAAAACCCTCCTAGCTGGACTTGGTGGTTTCATACAGAAATCACATTTGTGCTGAATGTAGGAAGATATTGGGGTTGGGGATGAAAACTTTCATATCCATTGGAGCAATTTCATTCAGAGGTTGCATTGTGTTGAACGGTTTGTGCCATTGTTATTTGTGTGAAGTTCTAGATTTTTCTGGTAATTTGGAGATTTAATTTTCATATTGCATTTAGTGATCAACACTTGCATGTCAATTCTAATGGTTGCATGTCAATGCTTGATGGTTGCATGTGTGGTATGAACCATTGCATGTTAGTGTTGGTGATTGCATGTCAGTTCTAATGGTTGCATGTCAGTGTTTTCAGTGGAAGATCAGTGTTGGGTCAATTTGCATCATCTGGTTACTTCATATCAGTTGTTAGTGTGAAGTTTGGAGTGTTTCCTTTGCTATTCAGACCTGATAAATAATATATTTCAGTCACAACAGTCTGAAATCAGTTTTGTTTTGGGTTGAATAAATCAGATTTGTGGACTTGTGGACTATTCTCTGCTGGTTAGGGTTTGCAGTGTTTCATTTTCAGGTCCATAACCTGCTGCAATTTATATCAGACCTGAATATTTGTTGTGGCAGAGTTTTCCAAAGGGATTTTACAACGTTTGTGGGCTCATTCCATCATCTGTTGCACAAGAGCTTCAATGATTGACATTCTTATGATATTGGGTGACTTCTAATCTTTCCATGTTCTGATTTTAAGTTACAGCAGTGTTATTTTATTAGAAATCAGACATTAATAAGTCATTGCAGCATTCCTTAATGATTGTAGTTCATTTACAGTGCAATGCTTTGTATTTGTAACCCTTGGAAGGTCATACTGCCGGTGGGACTGCTTATTTCTTGTTCAATTATTCACCCCACTGAACAAACGATTTTATTGTAAAGGCTTCCCGCTGAATAAGTGGATGTGCCTATGCTTTCTTTCAATATTCCCCACTGAACAAGTGGTGATTCCCACGATTAAGTGGATGCCCGCTGAATAAGTGGATGCCTACTGAATAAATGGATGTTGTTGATTACTGCAATAGTATTTTAATTGTCTAGTCTGAAACACCTGTATGCTCTCACCTTGCCCGTGTCGGGAACTGGGTGATCAGAAAGGTGTGGAAGAGTCTATTGTTGCATTTCATTTCAGCAGTGTTTAAAAAAAAAAACAAAAAAACTAGGGTGGCCATTACAAAGCACAAACCACATGAATGGTTTTGATCTTTGTTGCGGGGGTGAAAGTCATCTCATAGTCAATGCCGTCTTTCTTTGCATAGTCCTTTGCAAAAGTTGTGCCTTGTACTTGTTGATGGACACATCTACCTTGTACTTGATCTTGAAAACCCATTTGTAACCAATAGGTTTCTTTCCTATAGGCAGATCAACAAGCTCCCATGTATTATTCTTCATTAGAGACTCATATTCAACATCCATTGCTGCTTACCACCATGGAGAATCAAGTGCCTCTTGGATAGATGTTGGCTCTGTATTTTCAAAAATTGAACACATGAGAGCCAAATTCACTTCCTAATGTGCACAACTACAAGTGCGTGGTTGTGTAGAAGTGAGATCAGGTGCAATGTTTTGATGTGTGTCTCTAAGAGTACTAGTGAGCCATTTTGGCATCTTCTTTTGTTGTGGAGGTGCAGACAAATCATCAACATCATCATCCTCAACAACATCATCATCGTCATCAACCAAGCTCATGATTGGAGAAGTGGTTTCCTTAGCCTGGTGTTTGAATAGGATTCAAATGTCTCGTCGAATACCACATCTCTACTGATATGCATTTTCTTGGTAGCAGGGTCCATGAGTTGATATGCCTTTGACTCATCACTATACCCAAGAAAATACATTGCAGGGATTTAGCAGCAAGCTTCTTCCATTTCTCCTTAGGCACATGCATGTGTGCCATGCAACCAAAAAATCAAAGATGCTCAATGAAAGGTTTTCTTCTTGACCAATCCTCCTTAGGGGCAATCTCATCAAGCATTATATTAGGGGCGTGGTTCAAGAGATAGACCACAATGTTTACAGCTTTTTCCCAATATTGGTGTTCCAAGTTGGCACCCTTGAGCATACAGTGAACCATTTCCATGATGGTATGGCTATGCCTCTAAGCAACCCCATTCTACTATGGTGAGTATGCAGCTATTAGTTGTCTCCTAATGCCATGCTACTTAAAGTACTGTGAGAACTTTGTAGATGTGTATTCACCTCCTTGATCTGAGCAGAGGATAGAAATGTGGTGACTAGTCTCATTCTCAACCAAAGCTTTGAATTGCTTAAAGAATGAAAAGGCTTGAGACTTGGCCAAAAGAAGATAGAGCCACATCTTGTGGGAGTAGTCATCCACAAAGAGTTGGAAGTACTGATATCCACTGAAACTGTGTGTCATGGGTCTGCACAGATTGGTATGAATCACATCCAACAAACCTTTAGCATTGTGAGTGCTGGCATCAAACTATATGTGATGTTGCTTCCTTCTAAGCAACTTGAACAAACAGAAGTGCTTGTGAAAGAGATGAATGAATGAATGAATGAATGAATGATTTTAATAATGTCCTCAAGACCAAAGCAACCTATGGGACCAAGAGCAGCAACAAAAGAGCAGCATGAGAACCCTTTTCCGAGACACAAGGGCACCAAAACCATATAAAGTCTATAAAATCCTCTTGATATCAGATCTTCTGCATTGGATCTTGGTAAAAAAATTCACCGTTTTGGCCATCCTTGCCCCCTCAAACAACGTGTTTAGATTGTCTACTCTCAGGGTGTCTTTGTAATTGATATAGATGTCCTGTAGGCCGAGTACTCCATGATGTAGTGCTATTTTGTTTCCACATCTTTGTTGCAAAATTGGTATGTTCTCATTTCCCGCTCCTTAGGTATTGACCGGCTGCTGGTTTCACACCTAAGATGATGCAAGCTAGCCCTTAATTGGGCAATCAACATTTTTGCTTTCCACTTAATTTCAGCTCCCATGTAAGCTTTTTCGTCATGGTCCCATGTGGGGTTAAATTCTTTGATAAAGTAGGCTTTCTTCCAACCAATTTGCTTTGTCCACATGGCAGTCCTGAATTTTTCTTTGACATACTTTTTTATTTCCTCATTAGTGTTTGGGCATACCTATATAGTAACGTCCCATTTATTTATCCACTTGTCATTTTGTTTCATCCACATGTTCTTCCTTCTGCTTAGATCTTCCTCAATAATCAGCCTGGACCAGTGGTGGTCGTCCATAATTTGAGGCTTTTTAAGGTAGCTTAACAACCAAACCATCGCCTTTTTTAGGTTCTTCCTTCTGCTTAGCTCTTCGTTCATAATCAGGATGGGAGAGTTTTTTTACCGTATCGTGCTTACTCAACCAAAGTAAGTAGCAAGAACTCAGATGTCCATATTACCAGTGCTAAAGAGCAGTGGTGTCATTAATGGCTGTAACAAATCACTGATGTGAAGAGGGGACCATGTCAAGGACAAATACTTTTCCCTTTAGTTGAAGCACGAGCAATAAGTCAGGTGCCTTCCTGAATGAAACAGCATTTTTTGAAACAGCTTCAACTAAAGATACAGGCATTTTTTGATAAGGAATAACATGTGTTCTAGCTTCCCAAAAAAGAAATCTGAGTGGAAGAATCTATCTTTGATGGATATTTCGTTTGCTTCTGTTAAAATCAAGCTTGGAAGTTCCCTATTTTTGGGTTTATTTGGAAGGCATGGGGACTTGTCAAAAGTTGTATCAAAGGGATTGAGGTCATGTCAAGTTCTGAATAGTTTGCATATGAAGGCATATCTATATAGTGGAACCTTATATACAAAAGCAAGCTTCTTGCTTTGACTATTGGGTGCTTTTCTAAGGAGTGCCCTTCTAGGGGAATTCAGAATTTCGAAAGCATTTTGAACAAGGATTGTCTTGTCTCTTTGGGGCAGCAGAGGGTTATGCACAATCTTCCTGGGACTCATAAAAAGACATACTATGGTTCAAAACTTCAAAGCACCTTGGGTAACACCACTTTTAGTTTGAAAGTTTATGATGAGTTGGATAAGTGGAAAAAATTCACCGGTTGGGGGGCTGCAAATTCCTAGCAGCTTCCACCAAATATATATACTTCTTGGTTTAATATACTAAAGGTTTGATGGATAACCTTAGTACCTTATGGGGACTTACAAATTCTGTTGGTTGTTGGGCTAAAAGTTTCAAAATTATCTGGTCTTCATGTTTGGAACCTAAAAAATCATTCTTTAGATGGCCAACAAGCCTTACCCTTTCACATTTGGTTACACATGGTAGATCCTCATCCAACAATGATTCAGAGGTTAATTCTCCTGTGCCCACTAAATTTGGATAGCTTCTGCTATGTGCCCTTCTTCATGATGCTGGATTTTGTCTTTGTGTGGTTCTTTTGCTATGGTATATTGGGCTCTATTCAGCATCTGCCTTCTCACCAGTGATATTTTGGTATTAACATTTATGTAGAGAGTCTGATCCTATGGTTGTTGGTTACCCCCCTCTTATGTCTATTTGGGGCTTGATATTTTCTGCCCTTCAGGGTTGATACTTGGTTTTTGGTTTTGTGACTCGGTGTTTATTAGATGACATGATATATTTGATTCTTTGTTTCTTATTTGAGCTATATTTGTAACCTTTTCTCAATACTAAAAAAAGAAGTCGTATTCCATTAGACAATGGAAATAGGGAGATGTGTCTCTTGGTGCCTGGAATGTGTCTTAGGTACAAGGACACATCTTGAAGATGCAGGATGGAGATGGAGATGGAGATGGAGACATCTCTCAGCCTTCAGGTATTAATGGCTTCATTTGTAGTCTTTAGCATCTCCTACAGGTGCTTTCTAGGAAAGTTCATGTTTCCTACCCCCAAAAAGTTTATAAAATATAATAAACAATTAAAAAACGAAAAACAAATAGACCATCTTCAATTTGATAGATACGAGTTGGGTTTGGAGGATGGTGTAGTTGAACTAGATGGCCTTAATGATTTATCCATAGTTTGATTACCTATAGAGGAGCTAGAGCTCGAGAGCAATGCCTATTTGAAGAGTACCTTAGCGGAAGACATGGAGTTGGAGGAGAGAGTTGTTTAAGGCATTGATCTTGTAGATGAATGAATTCAGAATTGTTCATACTTTTAGTCGGCTTCACCTTTTTCTTTTGCATGCCAATTTGTTGGTATATATCAGTATGTACCCTTGACACTACTGTTTTACGAACTTAAAATTTACGATGAAAATGATTTCTACTTTCTTCAGCATATTATGTGGTGTTTTAAAACCTTTTATGCATTTTATCTTTCTGAATTTTATTTCATTTTTCAATGCTTATGTTGTATGAATTCAGAATTTGATGTATTTTAGTATTCTGAAATTTGAATATGTAAATATGCACTTTTATTTTTTTGGCATCTCCATGTATATACTTAGTGACTGAACATTGGAGTCCACGTCAGTGTTTGCATTCTTGCCTATATTCTGTTTGCATTCTTGTTCTTGTCACCTGATGACTATGCATCAGATAGAAAAATTAAAGACATGTTCCCTGATTTGAATATTGTTTCAGGAGCAGCTCTGGAGAATGGAAAACCCATACAGCCAGATGAAGAGAAGTTGCTTAGACAAGATAGCGATGGGTATTTACCCGAGCCATATCTTCATGAACTATATGATGAACCACTTCCTTGCTTTGGTTGTGGAATTGGCTGGTTCTGGTAAGTTGATTCCTTTCAGCCTTGAATAAATTAAAGAAAAAATTTGATGTGTTTGTTTATTTAACTGCACATAAAGTAAAAGTTGAATTAAAAAATTAGCTCTAGTTAGAATTTCCTTGTAGGTTTGTATTTTATAGAGGTGGCATTAGAAACTTGATGTAATTGTATTTGACATTGGGTTTAGTGGGCAAAACTGTCTATTTTATTGTTTTTGGAACATAGTATAGAGTGGCAGTGAGATAGTTGTCTTTGGAATTGGATTGATAGATGTTAACATAGTTTTAAAACTCTTCTAGGACTCTCCAGGACTCTCCGGACTCGCGAGTCCTATGGTGAGCCGAGTCGACTTGCCATTGACTCTCGAGTCAAGTCCTGGCGAGTCCAGGGTTGAAACTCGCGAGTCCTACCCCAGGGTCGAAACTCGCGAGTCCTACCTTGGGACTCGGGCGAGTCCCAACCCTGGACTCTCGTTTTGCTAGTTAGATGTCCAAAAGCATAAAAACTTAGTTTTTTTTGTTTTTTTTTCTCATTTTGACATCATTATATGTAAACATTTATAAACTTATGATGTTGTTATACATTTGAAAGTTTGAAACTATGAGTATGAATCATATGATTATGGTTCATGAATGTTGAAATATCAAATATTGAGTGTTTGAAGATCATATGACGTGTAATATTTGAATTATGGCTCTTATGTTCTCTAAATGCATTAATTTCTTTTTGTTTTTTGTAAAACTACGGTTTTCTTCTTTGTTGAGTCCTAGCCGAGTTTTTTGCCGAGTCCCGAGTCCGAGTCCTATTTTGGGCTGCCGAGTCCGCGGCGAGTCCGAGTTTTAAAACTATGGATGTTAACTGTCAAAGCAAGATATAGCTGCATAATTGGCTGCCTTCATAAAATTAATTAAAACTCATTTAGGATCACCAATATTGCAATGGATTTTGTAGTATTTTTCATAATAATTTGTGTTCAGAGTGAGGAAAATACAGGTTTTTAGTTTCAGACATTCAATCTAGTTATTTTAGTTAGTTTTTTGCATGTATCCTCGGGTAATGTAATGAATTGTTTGGTTTTCATTCATTCACTGACAAAATAGTGCTTCTGAGGACAACCCTTAACAAAACTAATAAACTTTAAATACTCTGTCCTGATGATAGACCACTTGAGTGGTCCAAAACGCGGATGTTAAAAAGTTTAACAAAGTTTCTTCAAAAGATTTTTCTTTAAATATTATTAATTTTTGACTGTGGAAGCATTAAATATCTATCAAAACTAGTAGTTTTATCATTCATTAAAAGGTCAGAAAATGGAGGCTAAAAACATTGCACATACCACTTATGGCTGCATTAGCTTTATTCCAAGAGTGATATGCCCACCAAGTAAAGCAACTATTGACAAAGTCTGAAGCATAGGTGTTAACAATATACAAAGAAATAAAACAGACCAGTGAAAGAAGCACATGAGGCTATCAAGCTCCATGGCTGTTCTGAGTGACAGCCCTATCCTTCAGGGATTTAGAGGTCAAGTGGTTGTTTGAATGGGGCTTATGGTCCACCACAGCTGCATCCATCTTTCCATAGCTGATTTTTCGCATCTCAATTATCACTTCTTTGCATATCAGGCATTCCTGCTGAATCCAAAAAACCATGCAATGAAAACCATCCTCCAGAATCTGATGTTGACAAGCAAAATCAAAAGCCTCCACCTTCGGTTCAGTCCTCAAGCACCAACACATTTACCCTTTGGAGCAAGCATTTAAAAACTTAGGTGAATATCAACCAGTGGAATTTCCACAACCCTCTATTTCTACGAGTCCCCAACAAATGACTCTGGAGGTCATACAATTTTCTTTCCGAGCAAGTGAAAGTGGCTTGAGAAATTGGCTACTTTGCATGTGCATTGTCCAGTATAGCAAGCCCTAGAACAAGAGATAAATTTTTGGTAGTAAGATAAACGTTATACAGTATTAAAAGGGGAGTGTGGCCTTTGGCCTTGTGGGGATTAATGGGGCTTGCTCTGGAGATCTTTGCAGGTGAAGTCTTCAATATCTTTGTCAATTTGTTTGGGTTCCCTTCTATGTAATGTCCCAGACTGAAATATTTTGATTACTAGAAAATTTCTCAATATTAATGCATAACTTCAACACCTCTTGATCACCAAGATCCCAGAATGGGTAGGGTGAAAGCATACAATGATTCAATTAGCACCAATATTAAATCAATGGTACTTGCTGGCAGCAGGCTGCGCAACCAACTACAAAATCTGAATGAATGATTATGCAGGTCTCGGTGGCTAAGCCCTCCAGACTCCACTTCAATATCAATGCAATTTTACTAAAGGATCTGGCAGCCATGCCTTCCAAAATCCACTATCAATTACAATAACAATATCTATATCAATCTGACGGAGAACCACTCAAATTTTATGAGGAAACAATAAATCACTGCAAATATCTTTTATGACCGGCAAATAAGAATCTAGGTCAGTAGCAGTCAAAACCTATGAACAGATAATCTTTGAAACCCTTATTTGCAGTTTCTGAATAATCAACGTCAATCAAAATTGAAAGATGTACTGAACACAGCACCCCAAATACCCACAAAAACTTGAATGGTATTATGACAGTTCAATTGTACTGCTGATTTGTACTGCAGAAATTTATGGCAGCGCCCAGAAACGTACAACATCTACTAAATGCTGCAATTGAAGGTACACCACTATGCAGTGATTCTTCTAATGGTACTGCTGGGCGGATGAAGGTACACCAATTCTTCTTTTATCAGAAATTTGTACAGCAATTGCAAATAATCAAAACACCCAAAATCTATGATGTGCGACAGACCACTGCACGGGCTGCCACAAATATGCTGTCATTCCCAAAGTATATTCTGTGATGAAACTTTACAGTAGATGTTCGGGGTTTGTATGGTCCAATATGATATCAAAAGCTGCACTTAGTGACAAAGCACAACAGTCTATAAACCAAGGCTGCAATCGGCTATTATGTGGTATGGCGGCTCTTCAAATGCCTTTCCCATATTCGTACGACAGAGATGGAATGTGTATTGTAAAAATTCAGAATGATATTATTCAATGATATGTTTACAAGATAGAGCAAAGCTCTATTTAAAGGAATTACAAGATGTTTCTATAAAGAGTATAGGAGTTTCACAAAGGAAACTACAGCTAATAAAGCAAAACAGATAGAAACATTCTAAGCTAAAAACAGAATTAGAAACTATCTAATAGGAAACTATATTGACCATTAAATAACTAAATATTATTTTAATACCCCCCGTAATGGTCAATCTACTAACTACACCAAGTTGCCCCCTAAATCTGACAACTTTATCCGGGGCAGTCTGGTCCACGAGCACCTGAATCAAAATACCAGGCAAAAGAGTTGATAGGATCTGCTGGAGTCTTGGCTATAAAGGCATAGAAAGCAGATTCCTTCTGCTCAGTGTGCTCTGCAACAGGGGCTAATGGTGTGGACTCTCTCGGCTTGGCCTGTGCAGCAGCCAAGCGTTTCCAGCAATCCTTTTTCATATGGCCAAACTTATGGCAGTAATTGCACTAAATGTGTTTCTTCTTGGAAGGGTCCTATGATTGACCCTGACTGGATGGCTGAGAGGGTTGAGAGTTGCCTTTATTCTGCTGAAAGGACTTGGCAGTAAAAGCCTGCTCTGTAGAGGAGGAACTAGCACTGCTACCGAACTGTTGTCTCCATCAATCCTGCTGCAAAAGTTTGTTGCACAACTTTGGAAACTTCAAGTCAACATTAGTTGAGTTAATGTTGAGTGTCTCGATAAAGTGCTCATAAGATTGTGGTAGACTTTTCAAAGTGATGACTACCGTATCTTCCTCATCCATCTTCTGACCAATCGCCTCCAACTGATCATGGATGTCCTTGATTTTTGTGAGATGCTCCTGCAGAGACATCTTTTCATCCATCATGATCGAGAAAATCATGTTCTTCAAAAAGAACGCTTGGCTTTTGTCGGACGTTTCATGAAGATCCTTCAATGAATCCCAGATTTCTTTCGCTGATTTCCTAGACGGAACCCGAGGCAGCTGGTCATCGATGACTGATAATTTAATGAGCATGACTGCTTCACGATCCTGCTCATCGAACTTATCCTGATCTTTACCCACCACTAGAGGGCGTGTAACTTTGCTCAGAACTAGCTGGTCAAGGCACCGATACTCGAATATGGTTAAAATACGTTGCTTCTAGGTGTTGTAGTTGCTGCCATTGAACTTCTGACTGCCTTCCAACATGATGTTGGACCAGGACGCCATCTTTCACGTTTTTCGAGGCACGAAAAAATGGATTACAAGCTGAATGCACAAAAAACTAGGCAGACTTATAGCACAGACAGAGAACAAAACCCTAGCACGGGTTTCGAGGCACAAATCTCGAGAGCATGGAATACACAGGGTCAAAAATCCTGAACAGGGATTTCGAGACAGACGAAAAAGTTCTTCCAGAACTCTGACATGGTCTGCACAAATCCTGAGAAAAAACAAAAATGTGCTTGTTTACTGATTGCTAGGCGTTGGTGATGTGACCACAGACTAGGAGTTTGAAACTGCTAAGTGCTAGGTTGTTAGGACCCACAACTTGCTGCCGACCACAGAATAATCAAAGGCGACAAAAAAACACGACCTCAGGAGTGAAGCCGACCTTTCCACAAATCACAGTACCCAAACCTTCTGAAGACAGAGTCGCGACTAGGAATATGAGTCGCAATCACAGAGGGTTGTGAAACACCAGCAGAGGAATGAAATTTCGCTTTAACCCACGTTCAAGGAAAAAAGCACACAATTTTTGTAGAGTGCCAATGGAAACCAGGAACATGTGGAAAACGCGTATCCTCAAAAAAATGCCGGCAGATACAGAACGCGACTGCTAGAGAGTCCAGAATCGGTGACTAACAAATGCATAAACTCGTGATGACTCTCTGCAACCACCGTTTGACCACGATTCCTTCAGATTTTGACTTCAACATGCCATATAAAAGTGCAAAAGAGCCCAAAACACTGCGTACAGGAGAACACAACCAAAAAGACGCTTTTAAGCAAAGAAAAAAAGGAACTGCCGAACAAACTCCAAATGCGACTTTAGAAAACGTTTCACAGAAATCGTGACCAAAAACCCGCGATTTAGCAGAGGTATGCGATTTTCAGGAGTTCAGATGTCTTGCAAATGAAACCTAACGCCAAAACCGCCGATAAAAAAAATCTATCATGCCAAAAAATCACGATTTTGTAGAATGACGACCAGATATAGAGGGAAACTTGCGCAGAAAACCCTAGGTCGGAACACGTACGGACGTACGAATTTTACAGAGAGCTGAGGAAAAAATTAATTTTCCCGCTTAATCAGCTCTGATACCATGTAAAAATTCAGAATGATGTTATTCAATGATATGTTTACAAGGTAGAGCAAAGCTCTATTTAAAGGAATTACAAGATGTTTCTATAAAGAGTACAGGAGTTTCACAAAGGAAACTACAACTAATAAAGCAAAACATATAGAAACATTCTAAGCTAAAAACATAATTAGAAACTATCTAATAGGAAACGATATTGACCATTAAATAACTAAATATTATTTTAATATATATGGTTAGCACCTTTTAAATTCTTGAATCTTGCGATTCACAGAATAGGGGTAATGCAGTCTGGTATGAATGGTATGACAGAGATGTATATGTCATGCAGCTCCTATATGTGGTACAACACCCTTCTGCTGTTGCAGCTGGTAATGAACCCTCGACAAAAGAATCCTTCATAGTAGATATATTAATGAAACCCTGCACAAATATGGAAATTTGTACAACTGGAATATGGAATTCTTCAACACCAATATGCAAAATTGGAATCTTCAAGATTTTCAAATGATCCTCGGAAATTGGAAAACCACAATCCAAAGCAAAATCTGGAAATCTTTGGCACAAGTGAAAATCCAGGCTGGATTGGAAAATTTGTATATCTTCAGCACAAAGGTAATTCTTGGATGAAATTACTCTGATTGAATTAGAGGGTTTTCATCCTCCAACCCAAGACTGGAAATCTAGAGGGTTTTCATACTCCAAATCTCAACACAAAGAGGGTTTTCGTCCTCAGGTGGAAAAGATGAACACAAGGGTTCGATCTTCAGAAGAAAGAGGTTTAGATAACAATACAATGGATGATTTCTTCCAGCCCAGTTCCTTTTTTTATAATCATCTTTTCTAATTTTTAATTTCTTTTTCTGCCTTCTTCTAGAAGTGTTTAGAAACACCATTAGACCCTCTTTCCTAGCGACACTTTTTAATATTACACTAGGCCCTCTTTAAAAAACATTTTTTAACATTATATTGGGCCCTTCTTTTAATAATAATAGATAAGTTGCCCTTTTAACAATGTTATAAAATAAAGTTGCTAGGACAACTTATTAATTATTTCCTAGCTCAATTATTTATAAAGGGGACATTACATCCTACCATTTCACTTCTATGACACAACTACTTCATGTCAACTAAAACTAGACATATGTTCTTGAAATCTAAGTCACAGCGTTCGCCGAATTTCTTATATGAAGTTCAAAATTCGGCGAACTTTTAAACCTCCCAAAAAATCCGGCAAAATTCGTCATTAAGTTCGTATGGACAGAAGGGCAGGTTTTTTCAATAAAATATATTTATATTTAGGGTTGCCTTTCACGTTTTTCCACTCCTGACGTGATTTCACGCGGTTTGCTTGAGCGGCGAGTGTCTAAAGCGAGCTGCGACTGGAGGTTGGGCGGCAAACATTCCTCGTTTATCTGTGTTGCTCGATGTATGAATGTCTCTCTTTTGATGGGCGGCAAATGATGCAAAAATGTTCGTTGAGCAGCGAGTGTCTGAAGCGAGCTGCGTTCAATGTATGTAGACATAAATCTTTATCTCCGTTGTTCGATGTGTGAATGTATTTCTAATCAAACAAATAAATTAAAGCATTTCGAAATATCTCGCTTTTGCCCTTCTTTAAGAGAAGTATTGCCTTTGATCACTCCGCACATCGTTTGATATGTTTAGTTGACTAATTTCACAGCTAGGCCTCTTGCCATTATTTTTTAAATTTTAGTTTTTTTTTTGTTTTTTTAATAAAATTTAATGTATTTTTATTTACATGTATTTTAAATAAAATTTATTACTTATAAATTATAACTATAAGTAAATAAAGTTATATTTTTATTTTGTTTTTAAATAAAAAATAAAATATAATATGTATTTTTGTTTTTATTTTTTTAAATAGACTAATAAACTTATAACTATTTTGTAATTATTTATAACTATAACTTAAAACTTTTTTTGTAATTACTTATAACTATTTTGTAATTATTTATAATATGTATCTTTATAATTTAGTGTATATATTATTTATTTATTTATATTAAAAAAAAATCAAATTTATATAGGCGAATTTAATGCCAATTTTTTTTCCCTTGCCGAACTTCATCCGAATTTTATAGTTGCCAAACACGAACCCGAACTCGAACCTTGTGACTTGGCTTGAAATCATGTCTCTTTGACCACATATCTTGGCATCTAATGCTTCTTCCATGTTTGGCCTGATCGTCTAGATATCAAATAGAATACCAGAATAGATTGCAGTCAGTGTAAACATCTGAAGCCTACATAGAAGAGAACTTTAGCATGCAGTTGTAAAGTGCCAAAGAGAGCTTGAGAACTGTTCATGATTACGAGATAGCTTGGCATCATTGTACTTGGCATTTGACATTATAAAATTACAAATTTGGTATAAACTTGTTCACATGCTTGGATGATCCATGCCATCTGCAGAAGGAAATCTGAGTGTGGTGTCGAATCCTGCATGCTAAGTACCTGTAGGAAAGCAGGATATCTGAACCTGAAGCTAATAAAGGGGCATTAAAACTATAGCTCGAAAAGGGTAAATAAAATCTACATTTATAAGGTGAACTATCTACAAATCTCAAATACGCCATAAGGAACTACTTCAAACAGGAGAAGTGTGCTTCTTAATAGCTACAACAATACCATTTCCCTTCCTCTGTTTTCATCATATGATTTACATTTACATGGAAGATAAAGCCTATGTAATTATTTCTCCGGTTTCTATACTTATACAAAAATTATACATCGCTCTCACACACAAAACAAGTACACCTTCCAAAAATAATCAAACAGCAGGGATAAAAGTTACAGTATTATAATTCTGTTATTTCATTTCCAATTGATTTGCCCTTGAGTTCATGTTTACCAATTAAACTGTTTAAAGCATAGAAGCAAATATCTTTCTCAGGAATTTCTCGGTATACCAAAAGATAAAGATATTTTCAATTTCTCAGGATATTATCAGAAAAAAACCCTCGAAAATATCAGAAACCCAAAAATGTAGTCAAATTAAAAAAAAGAGAGAAATAACTGATGTTTTTAACATTTAAAGCCATCCTAATTGCATAGGGAGTGAGTGAGAAAGTAAACGAGAGTGTACACCATGAATTTTGAAATATGGATTTTTCTCATTGATTTTGAGATCGCAGATTATATTTTACATCTCTTTAACAATGTTAATAAATAACTCTGCCAGAATGATAATGAACCCTTCATGCAATAAAACACAACTAAGGTAAATATGACTTGTCAACCCTACCATTCTCCTTAACTATCAAGTCCAAGAGACTAAACCTATATACAAAATGGTAACTACAATTGACAACAACAGTCTCGCTGACCTCTTCAAATACCTCTTAAGTTCACAGCAGTGGCAACAATCATGCCTGGCATTTCAGGACAGCGATGTCCTGTCTTAACAACATTTCATATTAATCATTTTGATCAGAAATATTTCCTATAATGTTGACAGCAGTATTGATGCCCATATTAATTGATCACAGTGCTAATAGCGATGCTACTGAACACTGTATTGATCAAGAATGATACAGATCACAATAATGACAGAATACTAGTGATCAGTGATCATAAGAAGATTACTAATCACAGAAGGATAGTTATGTCAAAAGACAATAATTATGACAACAATCTTAACTGGTACAGCATTATTAACAACTGATATGTAACAATGAAATTTCCCAAACAATTACCTCAATAATACAACTATGTCTATAAATGAAGTAACGGCAACAATATCCATTGATAAGTAGAAATGACAGCAATTAAACGACAGCACTAACATCTGTGATGCAATAATAATGACAAGTTAAAGAATGGCATGGTCATTTGACAGTTTTGTCTACTAATGACTATGGTTACAAATCATAAATGACAGCAGCATTTGTTGTTATCACAGGCAACAGTGATAATCACTAATCACAATAACAACAGTCATGTTCCCTATTCAAAAGGTTTTCAAACTTAATTATACCAAGTGTCTTCACAACTGTAGATAACTATGTTCTTGTTTGAAATAGTGACAACAATAGTTTCCATTGCCCCTTGGCAATAGATCTAACTGCTATTTGATAATGGCAGCAGGAAATTTTAACAGCTACTTTGTAATGTCCCCATTTTTGGAATGGTCGCCATTAGAGTGGATTTGGGCTTATCATCCCACTCCGGGCTTTTTGGAGGGTATCTCAGGTAATGGAGATGACTTGTCATATTTTTATGATGCCCTTGATGCACTTATCATGGATAAGAAAATTTGTCTTCCTAGGAGCGAACTATTTGGGAGAGTCTTTCATATGGTTCTGTGTTATGGGTTATGGAGACTTGACACAACCATGCCAAGGGACAATAGTGTGTTGTGTGGATGCCATCATTACATCAGAGGATGCTCTCATACGCATGCCTTGCTCACGCCTTCATGGTCACATGGTATACATCATTATGGAGGTTATTATTAGTATTATTATCTTGGGCGACTTGTAATTCGGAGGCCAAATATTCTCTAACATCTCATCTTGGCGCCCGATGGAAAGATAAAATATAATATTCCTTGTATTTACACTAGCGCTTGATGGAGAGATAAAAGAATATTGAAATCATATCTTTAATTTGCTAGGCGCTCATATGGGTTAAGGCTGGTTGGCCCTCTTGGAGGGAAATTTGTATTCAAATTTTACTTGTCTAGGTCGGCCAGGTTGAAGGAGAGGCAAACTGCATATATATAGGTGATCATTTGGCATTGCAAAAAGCATCATTCAGCATTCATTTCATACACACTTGAGAGTGATCTCTTGGAGAGGATCTTGGGACGAAAACCTCAAGCATCCTAGGAGGAGTTGGACGACAATCTAGCTTCTTCAATTGAGGATTCTGTGATGGGGATTCATTTGCAGTTCATCTTCTTCTAGGGAAGATTGTACATCAGCTTTGAGAGCATTCATGATGGCCTCTTCATGGGCGAATTGACTAGGGCTTCACCCTAGATTGGAGCGCACCACTTGGGAGGAGAGGTGACTTGCGTTTTGAGGTGATTAGAGGAGTTTGTTGGCTGCTACGGTTTCATCTACAGAAGATTTTGTTACAGCAGCATAAGCAGACCTCATTCGCTTACCTTGGAGGGTTTCCACTAGGGTGAATTGCATCATTGTTTAGGGTTTTGAACCCTAGTTGAGGAGTGCCACCCTTTGAGGACATTTTGGCACGTATTTGTGGTATGTACAACTCGATATTAGGTCTGAACTGTAGCAGCAGTGATCTGATTTATGTTTGGGCATGTTTGCCTCTATTTTGGATGTAAAAATCAGACTTCTATATTCTGATTTATATCAGCAGACTATTCAGATTTGTTATGGATGTTTGATGTTCCCAAATTGTGTATTTCACGGTGAATTTCATTGTTGATATGGGGCGAATCATATGACATGTATCTTGATGCTTTGATATGCAATATGTTGGTTGTTATAAGTGTTTGTTAATCTGAAAATTAGAAAATCAGACTTCAGCATCTAGGGTTTGAGCAGAAATTGAAGAAGAGGATATTTGGATAGCCCGTAAATCCAAACTTGTCCGAAAAATCCCCATTTGGGACATTACATACTTACACCATTCAAGGTGGAATACAGGAGTGCACCTTACTAAGTGATTCTGAATTTTAATTTTTAGACAGTCAAAATTGGAAGTGGTGCTAGAAGCATGTACCAAAGATAGGATAAACAGAGTTTTGAAACAAAAATTGCACCAACATTATAAAGCACACACCAATATGAGGGAAAGAATAAGTTTGGAGTTCAAAAATCTGCACAGTACTATGAAGGTGCATGCCTCATTATATAGAAACATTTTTTCACGAACACAAACTACACATACAGGTTAAAAAGCACGTCCCCTATAATGTGTTTGTGAACCTTTCAAAAGTTCTTTAAAAAAAGTGTGCAATCCTATAGCCAAATGTGTGCCAATATGTGTAGAAACATGTTTTTGAAATCAAAGTTTGTAGGATGGTGCATGGGCACGTGACAGTACATGGTTAACGAAGTTTGTTTCATGAAAAAGTTGTTAGAGCATGTAGAGATGTGCTCCGTACAAAATGGATTCGAATTTTGATTTTGAAACAAGTATGATCAGTTATTTACAGAAGGACGATCAGTCCAAAAAGAAAATTAGTTTTAAATAGCAAGCACAAAAGGCAGGAAAAAGTACCTTAAACATAGGTGATGGAGGTGCTGAAAACAGCAGAGTATCTTGGGGTTTTTACAGCAGTTTTCAATCACCTACAGCAGGGCTTTATATCAGACTTCATCAAGTTTCAACAGGGGTGCCTGATTTCAGAAGGTCTTCAAGCAATTTCCATTGGTTTTCAGTGATTGTTTGGCATGATCTTTGTCAAAAACGCCTGATTGCAAACAAATTCCATAATCTGCCTTCACTTTTAAAGGTGCAAAAGAAACAACTTTATACCTGGTGCAAAGTGCCTACTCTTACTCCCCTTTCTTTAAACCATAGAAGCAGATATCTTTAAAATATCACGATACTTTCCGATATATTTTTTCTCGGCAGGGTTCCCGACATTGTCTTGAAACTATCACGGATTTTTCAAAATATCTTTGACCATGACTATGTCCAAAATTTTCATCAATATATCAAGATATTATTGACAATATATCAAGATATTATTTTCATCATGTTGGTTATTTTTTCCGAATCGGCAGAGGGTTTGCCAGTTCCAATGCACGGGTAGATTCGGCCAACAGACACGGGAGGTTGCGTGAGCTCCTCCCCTTCACTTCTGGTTCTGCCGCACCAAGGGGGGTGTCCCTATAACTTTAAGATGCGACCTTGATTAGCTCAATGACAGAATGATTTAGCTTGACAGCAACAGGGAGAATACTCTCATGTGTGGACCAAGATCTGCATGATAGATCACAAGGTTGGCAACATTCTTGGACATATTTGTCTGGTTGAGGATGAGAGTATGCAGGGGTCCTAATCCTACTCCTACAAACTAACAGGTTGGGATAATGGAATGATTGGTTTGATGGATTGGATGCAAGACAGGGGTTTTGGATCATAACTACTAACCCAGGTGCA
Source organism: Cunninghamia lanceolata (assembly GCA_027924645.1). NCBI lineage: Eukaryota > Viridiplantae > Streptophyta > Pinopsida > Cupressales > Cupressaceae > Cunninghamia > Cunninghamia lanceolata. The sequence goes on from BSBN01000209.1 coordinate 11,150,635, forward strand.
GACCGGTGCCTATCTCAGGGCAAGGAGTCGACTAGACGTATACAACAGATGGTTTGCAACTAGCATTCAAGTTTTAAGGGCTTGGATCTGATGTTTGCCTTACAAACATCACCCAAGAATGGGTATTCAGCTGCCTCTACTTACAGATATCCCTGCTGACAAACAACCTTCTCCATGCTTAACCTAAAACAATTTAATCCACTCCTTGAATGGAAGTTAGAGATAAGGCATGTGATACAGAACCCTGTATCCTAAAATCTATGAAACCCTTAGCAACCAGATTCAAAAGAAGGAAAGCATGCAACAAAGGAGACAGACAGATAAACACATGCATAAGAGCGTTTTTCATCTATATCAACATGAAACTGAACATACATGATGCAACTCATAAACTCCAGAATGAGATAAAACAGCCCAGGATCATGCCTTGTTCTTCATTATTTTCACAAAAATGCCCAGGTCTTCAACAACCCCACAAATGAGCAACACATCCCTACTTATACAGCAGGAAGGTGCACTCAACCTTTCAGTACAATGGCACATCAAAATATCCGCCAGATACATGCATCATGCGAAAATGGCGCTCAAAGATTAAATGCAGCAGGTGGAGGAGACAGGAAGGTATCCTGAGCCTTGCGCCGCCGCCCGGGGATGTTCATTGTCAATCGGGTACTAGATTCGTCAATGGCACCGCCCATACCCTGTAACATCCGACATTAATGTCGTGCCAAACCTGCGGCCATCGGAAAATGCAATAGATCGTGCCTTTGAAACTTTCCCGCCAAAATACATCACCCTGAAACTTTCAAATTATGCAGGAACCATTTATCCCACATGCACCCCGCGGAGACCCTTTTAGCATTTTATATGCATGGCCGTGATCATATATAATGTCGACGATTTTGCTCCCGACGGCACCAGCGTAAAACCTTATCTTCACACCCCATCGGCCAGACCCCCCACATCGGCAAACCTCATACATGTCTGCTCGACACAGAAAGTCACCCCGATGCTCAACCTCATCGGCCAAACACAAGGCATCGGAAGAAGATCTCCCAGCTTCGCCGATGCGAGAAGTCACCCCGATGCTCAACCTCATCGGCCAAACACAAGGCATCGGAAGATGATCTCCTAGCTTCGCCGATGCGAGAAGTCACCCCGATGAACATCTTGATGACATAAAACTTGATGACCCCGCAGAAATATCAGGGTGAAAATCAGGAACATGATGATGATGATAACCCCCTCCCTCAGAAAATCATGATGATGCTGAAAAACACTGAGAGGCTCCAATACCTAGAAATTTTCTTGAATTTTGGGAAGGTGCCTGCATATTTAAATGCTTTAAACCTAAATACCTGTACAGGCACCACCAGTGGCTCAAGCTCAAAACCCTCAACATAAATGAGTGCTAACACATCAATATATCAAGAATGAGAATTTTGTTTGTCTTAAAACTGTATTCCTTTCTTTAGGTGCATGCCTTAACACAGTCCTGTAGGTTTTAACCTACTGTGAATTTGTTCCACACGCTACATGGAGTGTGCACATACAAACACTTGCATGCTTTTGTTTTCAAAAATCACCCTCTATACTACATGGTGTGCACTTTCATATTGCTCAACAATTTGTCTCTGAAACCTGTTCATACTCTGTCACCTAGTGCGCACCAATGAACTATGGTGCTGCTCATTTAAACTTCCATGTTCCCCTTATAACAAGGCGTGTGCCTCTATAAGCACTTGCAAAATTTTATTCAGTTTCAAATTGTCTGCCCTTGTATGCTATGGTGTGTGTTCAACCATTGACATGCAGACTTCTCTTTTTGAAAACATTTCTATTATTACTTCTCTGTAAATTGTAGGGTCATACCCCATTCCACCACAATTGACTTTAATGCTTCACTCATATTTTCCAATTGTCAGGTGTAGCTGTGTGCCTCATCCTGCTACAGCAGACTTTAAATAGACATAGGGTTCCCTCCATCCCTTAGTCAATTTAAATAATAGGTTGGCCCTAAACAACACTTCTATTCCAGCTAGCTTGCACTTCTAATATCAAGGTATATTGCCACAATATATGCACAAAATCTGTGTTTGTGTGTATTGACATCTCTATAGATCTCAAACACAAGCACAATGGAAGCAAAGAGAGAGGAAGTAAAACCACAGTCCAAAACATGGATTGTGAAGAAACAATGAAGAAGCAATCAAAAGGTGTTTACTTCACAAAAGCCACATGTAAGGTAATAAGCTTGTGCCAAGTGCACGCAATTCAAAAGACTCATTACTAAGGGCAGAAGTCTAAAAAGAATCATTCAAAAATGAAGAAATTTTGAAGAGAGAATTTTTGAACACATTACTGGGAAAAGGGGGAGGCTTTACTTGCTGAGAAAGGGATAAAAAAGTGAGGTCTGCTGGAAAACAATGGCAGTCAGTTATACCTTATCCATATTCATCATTTACCTCCATTATGCTACTGAAAAATGTTTAATTGTTAGGCTGATGGGCTGGAACATGGAATTGTAGAGAGCTGAAATTTCAGTTAAAGAAAAAAAAGCAAAAATAGAAAAAATGTCTAGAGCAAATCAGACCAATGTGGTTGTCTCAATAATCTGGAGTGTGAAGAAACAACGAAGAAGCAATTGAAAGTGTCGTACTTCACAAAAGCCATGTGTAAGGTAATAAACTCGTGCCAAGTGCAGGCAATTCAGAAGACTTGATACTAAGGGTAGAAGTCTAAAAAGAATCATTCAAAAATGAAGAAATTTGAAGAGAATTCAACATATTACTGGTAAAAGGAGGGGGCTTTACTTGCTGAGAAAGGGATAAAAAAATAGAGGTCTGCTGGAAAACAATGGCAGTCAATTATACGTCATCCATATTCATCGTTTACCTCCATTATGCTACTGCAAAATGTTTAATTGTTAGGCTGAGTGGGCTGGAACATGGAATTGTAGAGAGCTGAAATTTCAAATAAAGAAAAGAAAAGCAAAAATAGAAAAAATGTCCAGATCAGATCAGACCAATGTGGTTGTCTCAATAATCTGGATTGGACAGGATCTGTGACAGATTCAGTAGAATTTGGTAGTTATGGCCAAGGCCAAAATGAATCAAGTTTCTCTTATGATTATATATGAATGAAATCATAAGAATACTAAGTGTGGGTATTCTTTCTTTTTGGATTTGGTATAATTCCCTTGCAAGTAACCTGCAGATTATGCCATGACTGAGGGGTGTCTCTTCCATCAAAATCTTGTGTGACTTTCACCTAGCCTTGTCCATTGGGATTAACTATTTGATTTTCTAGGTCTCTTTTAATCATGTCTCCTGGGGATTTGAACCTGGGCATCCACTATTAAAGCTCCAATGCTTTTATCACTTGAGCTCATCCCATTTGACAGGGGTATGATATTTTAATATAATAAAAAATTAAATCCAGAAAATTAAATAGTTTCAATTAAGAGTGGTTTTAATGAAGTGATTAAGACATGCAATCTAGATCTTGTATCAACACATCTATATCTACACACATGCTGGATTAAACTCACATCCAAAATAAAGTGTCATATAAGATATCTCATGGGCGTTTTGTTGGTATGCCAAGATATTTGGTTGCTTTGTTGGTTTGTATTCCTGCATACATAGCTGGCCCTGCTTTTCCTTAGATGCCCTATCTGAGTTCAACTTCCAACAACCCCTCAATGTGGGGGTGTACATTTCTGTAATGTCCCGCCCCTGTTTGTTATTTTAGTTTAATGTATTATGTTATTATTTTTTTTTCCTTTTTGTGGTCTTTCAGAACTAGACAGAAGTTGCAAAAAGGTTTTTTTGTTTTGCATGTAATTGTTTTGCCAGATAACAATGTAATATATAACATGCAATGATAACTCATAAAAGCTATAACAAATATGAGCAAAATATCAGTGACCCGGATCATACAATCACACGAAATGAATTATCAACACATACCCATTTGCATATCTTCAGAATGCATACATGAACCAACACTACATGGGCTATGGAAACACCTCCAGAATGCATACATATGAAAGTACTATCTCAAACAATTGCTGGAATATAAATACTTCAACCCTAGGCGCCAAAAAGAGAGCTATAGAAGCTGCAAATGAAGTGTGGATCAACTCCCAACAGACCCACGATTTTCCCCAGCTGCTATACGGCCCAAGTGGAGTGTAAGATTAGCAAAAACACAAGTGAAACCCCCTTCGAATACCTCTGTTCTGATCTGCATGTAGTTACTTGCTGATGGCGACTCCAAAGGAAGGGAAGTAACACCCAAAACTCACACAATATTCCCAGCAAATGGTATGACCCTCACTAGCAAAGGTATGGCCAGCAAGGAATGAAGACCAATGTGCCAATAACTCCTCAAAATGCATTCTATAACTTGGAATATGATCTTCAATATCCCTCAGCAAATGTAGTGGCAATAAACTGACAATATATCTTTGAAATCTCCTCCGCGATAATACTTGTATTCAACCCTTGAAGCACAAATGCAAACACTGAGTGTATTTGCCTCTTCGAGCACCCGGGGGTGATCTTTCACACCTGCGGAATATTGTTGCTCATGGAGGTTTTCGTCTCCAAAAGCCATGGTTTCGAATTTCTCCAAAACCCTCGAGCTCTTTGCAGAGCCAGAGCCAAAGCCAAAGCAAATGAAATAATCCAACATGCCAAATGAATTGCTTTTTTCCCTTTTATAATTCCTCTAAGGGGGTCGATTCAACTTTTGGAGGGAATATTTTATTTGAAGTCACTTTTAATAAACTCAAGAGGAGCGCTCAACATTATGGCTAAGTGACTTTATTAATATTTCATTTTTTTTGACACTTAACCATTATAACCCAAAGTCCAATATTAAATAAACATTAATAATTTACGGACTTTAAAATGGAGGCCCAAATGATCTCGGAATCCAGTGATCTATAGACCGTTGGAAAGGTCTTGCCAAGACGCTTCATCACCAACACTGAAAATCCCGAAATGGACAGAAACCCTAATTTGGCAAAAATAGTAAGTCCAGGCCTAAGCAATCAAATCCACCCCATAAAGTCAGCTCCAACTGCATTGCAAGAGGACCCGGAAAATGGGGACATTACAATTTCCTCATTTTTTTGATGACTTATTCCTTGATTGATGGGGACAAACGGATCTCCCTCAGATCTTTTCCATTTCCTTGATAATTTTGATTCCTTGCCAGCTGGTAGTCTTTATGTATGTGCAAATCCCTTACATTATACACTAGGGTTGGTTTACAGTGGATAGCTTCGTTTTATGTTTTGAGATTGAAATTATTTGATAAACTGATTACAGTTTTAAAGGTCCAAGTTTTTTACGAAGCCATATGGTTTTGTCATTATGAATTTTATATGTGATTCCAAAAGACATTCTGCTTTCATGAAATTTAAACATCACAATCCCTGGATCATATATGGAGCAGAATTTGCATTCAAATCCCCATGCCTTTGAAGGCAAGTTCCACAGTAAATAATACAAACTAATCATATATACGAATATGTCTATCAAAGGCATGATGTTTCCACAGTCCATGAAATTAAGAAAACAAGCTTCTGGGAAAAACTGTGTCGAAATTTTCTTATGTTGTTTTTTGACACAAAAAAATTTCAACACAGTTTTTTCCAGAAGCTTGTTTTATAAACAATGCATCTGTTCTGTTGCTTCATTTTTACTTTCCTACACTAAACTTGTTACATGAGCTTGAAATTTCAAAAAAATAGATGATATTGAGAACTTTGAATTCATATATACATAAGGCAGTCGAAACATTAGAAGACATGCACTAAAACATGAAAAAAGTCAGCAAGTTGACAAAGTACTATTCTGACTCCATTGCTATTTCTGAGAATCAACCTCCAGAAACTTATCGTAGGCAACTAACTATGGACCTTAAATCATTTAAAAATTCTTCAATACTTTAAGAAGGTACGTATTAATGTGTGGGGATTTTGAGATCGCCTTAATTTTTTCTTAATCATAATCATTTTTGTCATTTAGCAGAATTTTGAACTTTGTTTTCTAAACATAAACATGGTAGTCAGTAAGTTATCAGTCAATTATTGTTGTTCTCGTTTCATTCCTTTCTTTGAACAAATCGTCAGAAGGTTTAAAGATGCATTTGTGTAAGTATTTTGAGAATTGTCTTAATTTATCTTTTATAAAAGGAGTAATCAAAATCATGCTGGATATTGTTGGCAGCTTTCTTTTGGGCTTTGTTTTTCCACTACTTTGGTACTACGCTACCTTCCTGTACCTGCGAAGGTTCTCTCGCAAGCAGCCACGAGAGCGACCTGGTCTTGCAGCATGTGCAATTGCTGTAAGTAAAACTTTGCCTTTCAGATACAAAGCATTGATGCTTGGTGTTTATGTCCTGTAAGTTGTTGTCTGTTTATCTAACCTTTTACATTAATGATCTTTCTTGTTCTTGTTTGGTTTTCTTAAATGACTGATTATCAGTTTTTCAGTGTTTACTACAATGATAAAGGTTAATTTCATGTACCGCTTGGAATATTGTTGGACATTGTTGAAAATAGACATTGGTCATTTGCATTGTAGTGCTTGTAAAGCTAAACATATATCCTAAGGAAATCACGTTGAAACTGCATCTCTCTCTCTCTCTCTCTCTCTCTCTACATGCACACATGTGGTCCAAACCTGAAGCGGATTGCTAGTTACCATCTCAGCCTTCATTGACAAATTGGATTGCTAGCAACTTTAAGTCAGTAAACATTTGATTTTTAGTGTTTTGCACATAATGAGGCATGTTTGATTTGTTTGGTTCTGATAGAATGAGGCAGTGGTCTGAGAGATTAATAATTGTGTTTTCTCCAGGTTATGGCTGTCACCACTAATGTACTTTTCATCAGCAGATATTTATGTAATGCCCTCTAATTTGGGGGATTGTTTTTTATAACAATCAGAATTATTCAATTCCCAGAAAAATCATAATTTAGTAATTGGGTTTAATGATTCATTGCATTTCAATATTGATATCAAATCAATAATTATGATTCAAATCCATAAGGCGATTATAGTTTGAGATAATCTAATCACATAATTCAACTTTTCTTAAGAGTCTGTACATAGAACCTAATTCTTGATGTTTCAGATTTAGTCCACCTATTAGAGCATAAGGGAGTTTGAGCCACTATTCTTTTTTCCAAATCAATTTGGTATTTAAGTCAATACCGATTACTACATCTATATCCTGCGTTACAGTTTTATTCTTATTGGTGCATCTTGAAACATTTAAAGTCCTGGATACAATTACACTTTTCCATTAATAATTTGTTGTCCCAACTCTCTTGTTTATCAAGGTGATGCCATTCAAGGCCAAAGCTACCTTCCGTCAAGTTAGGACAGCCAAGTAATAGTTGCCCCTTTGCACATTTGTTTTCTCAACAAGTACATATGTTGTTTATTAGTGTCACTGCACTTTGGTTAAATAACCTGTTACATGTAGAAAATATTTTTATTTGTTTTTGATTATGGTAAGCAGCAAACCAGGGTGCTGATCCCTTTAACAAAAAACCATTACAGCAAGCAAAACAGGCCACTAACAGGGCATGAACAGCAGAAAAAAAACACACTAACAATAGTAAAGCATACTATAGGCTAGAGTTATAAGCATAAACTATAACCAGAAACTACTAACAGAGCAGTAAGAAAACCTAAGAGAACAGTTGACTCCAGTCCTCTTTGAGGAATCCATACATTTCCTCATAGTTAACAAAGGTATTAGCATCAAGACCATGTCTCTTAATTTCAAAGTCATGCAGCACCGACAGCATTTGTAGCGGACTTGTGCATCACCTTAGAGCTCAAAGAAGCCATCACCTTAGAGCTCAAAGAAGCCATCACCTTCAGCTTTCCTTCTAGGAACACCACCCTCGACCTCAACTCAGCAATCTCACCGGCGACCTGATCACACTTCGCGCATTCCTTCTGCACAGGAACAATCTCCTTCACCAGCTCGACCTCTCCAGGTTCCTTCTGCATATTTTTATTTGTTTTCTCAACAAGTACTAGCTAGGTTTTTTTTGGCAACTCAAATCATATGACATCTAATTGTTGCATCCCAAATAAGAATTCAACCTCACAAAACATATTATAATCGATCTATAGTTTCTCCACCAAATGGACTTTGGGATCAAGTTTCATAACCTTAAGAAGTTAAGTTAGATATATCTACAATGCAAAAGATTAGAGTTATACATATATTAACAATGACGAGACCAGTAAATATATGAACTCAGTTTCCCTAAACCTGTAACTGTCTTTATAAATTCCACTTGCCCCTATCATCATGTATCACAAAAATTCACACACCAAGCATTTAAAAGGGTTCAAGACAATATCCCACCATTGAAACAATGAAATATGAATACTTGCTCATTTTCTTAATACTATCCTTTCATCACTTAAGGTAGATAATGTATTTGACAGCTCTCTATAAGCTGATTCCACAGTTATCAACTAACAAGTTTATCAACTGTTCAATCAAACATTCTTCCACAATCTCAAATGAAAAACTTTCTATTCAACCAGATAAGCTGACTGATGTAACTATATGTTGCTTTGATAAGAACTCAGATTTCAGGCTGTTTTAAGATTGTACCTACAAGAGTGACCTTGTCATCTTTAGGTTTGCATTCAGGTGGAGACCAAAATCTCTTTATTAAAACTCCAATCAAATCTCACTAGTCTGGTTTAAAAGCCACACAACTATGTCTATAAAACCAAGTACAACTTGGTAATTTCCACACAATATTCATAATTTCATTGCCTAAGTTACAGTCCTCTATATCGTTCTGATTGCAATAATGATCCCTTGACATGACTATGAAATGGAGATGCTATGAAGATATTAAGTTCAAGCCAAGTTTTTAGTATTGACCAATGTTTAAACATCCTGAACATTCAAGAGAAGATTAGCTATTGTCTCAAGTAGTCATTACAAGAAATATTACAGCTCGGATGTTCTAGTTGGGAGAGCCTATCACATAGAGACTCCAAATATAAGATATTCCCCAAGAAACATAAGAATCACAACAAAAGTCTGCAACGCAGGACGTTTAGTTGAACTAAAAACCTGCAATACAAGACATCTACAGAAACTTTGGCTGTCTCCCATAGAAACAGAAGAATCACAACAAAACTCTGCAACATAAAATACAACTATCTCCAAGTTCGAGCCTTCTAGCAGCCTACAAACAAAACACGACCTTGCTTCTTCCTTGCTACATGCCAACATTCACCTTTGGAAGCTACCTCTCCTCAATCACCCTTGCTTGTTTGGAGTTTTCCTCCTCCCCAATGGATCATTCAAATGCAAGAATGAATGCCAAGTCAAATGAAATGCACCCACCCAAGAGAATCTTATCCACCGGCTAAAAATAGCAAGGTGGAGTGCCCCTCCTTATGGGAAAAGATGCTTCTCCATTTACTCTCTTACAAAGGGCTAATAAATTTAATAATAGCTAGCTGGAGCACTTCATCTTATTAAAATAAAATTAGATAGTTTATATTAATGGTCATCTATTGTAACATATTAGAATGTTTCTATTTTGTTGTATAGATTAGCTACTATTTTAGAAACATCTATACCTTGTATATTTAGAAACATCTATTTGTAACTCTATTTAAGAGTTTTGCTCTTTTGTAAATAATATATCATTCTGATTTAATCTTTACATGGTGTTAGAGCGGGTTCGAGTGGGAAATTATTTTTTTTGAATTTTTGATTTTTTTTAAATTTTTGGCGTTCTCTGTATAATCCATACAACGTATGGACGACCGTACGGCTCCCCAGCTCTCCGTTTTTTCTACAAATTCAACCTCTGTTAATCGCCTAGATCGCGGTTTTTGTTTTCCTTCAGAGAGTCGTGGTTTATTCTTTGTGTTTAGGGTTTAATCCCTATAGTCACAGATTACCTCTGCAACTCGCGTCAATTCGAAGATCTATTTGGGATCATCGTTCTTACCTCTATAATCGCAATTTTTTTGGTCGCGTATCCTCGTTGCACTTGTCGACGATTTCTTGGCGTTTTCACAGGTCGCTTTTTTTTCTGCCTTAGTTGTGGGTTTCTGTTTAAGGGTTTCAGTGGCTTTTCTCCCTTCGTCGCCGTTTGTGATTAACCCTCACTCGCGACTTCCGTGGATGCTGGTTTTGCACCGATTTTTGGTTGCTATTTGTTCTTTCTGGGCGGACTTTCTTTTGAGATCGTGCTTGTTTTCCAGTTCATTTGAGATCGTGGTTTTGTTTCTGAGGTTGTTATCGCAAATTCTCTTTGGCACGCGTTTTTTTGGATCGTGATTCTTTTCCTTTTTCTGGATAGTGATTGTCTTGCCTTTCAGTGGTCGGCGATTTGGATTTATCCTGTTTAGCGGCTTCGTTTTCCAGGTCGTGATGTTTGGGCGCCTTTTGCTCGCTTGTTCAAAACTTGCTCGTCGTTTGCAAACTTTTCATTGGCGTTTTGAGCGGCGATTTTGGAGTTTTTTGGTGTTTTGAGCAGCGGTTTTGGCATTTGCAACCCGTGGCCACCATGTTTGCTGTGGCTTTAATCACGGTCTGGTCAAACCTTCGTAATCGCCCTTGCAGCGTAGGACTTTCTCCTTCAGTTGGGAGTTTTGTTTCCTCAGCGGCTTTCACACGACTATGATCGTAGTTTCTTCTGAGTTTTGTTGCCGATAGGACTTTGCTATAGGCGGTATTGATTCGTTGACTAGTTTTCCTTAGTTCACGATTTTCTGGTGATGCCCAACAATCTTTGGCCCTATAGTTTGGTGGTCATCTTTTGACCAATGCTCAAAGTTTCGGCCTTCGGTCATGTGAAGACCAAGGACCAGTGCTCAACATTTGTTTTTGGCAGGCGGCCATTTTGATCAACTTCGGATTCCTTGGGATTTGTGTTTTGGAACCCGTGCTAGGGTTGGTTTTGTTGGAGTTTGTGCCATCCATCTGCCTTGGAAAGCGTGCAAGATGGCGTCTTTGTCCAACATCATGTTGGAAGGTAGTCCGATTTAGGGGGCACCTTGGTCTAGTTGATAGATTGACCATTAAGGGGGGGTATTAAAATGAAATTAAATAGTTTATATTAATGGTCATCTATTGTAATGTATTAGATTGTTTCTATTCTGTTGTATAGATTAGCTATAATCTGTTTTAGAAACATTTATACTTTGTATATTAGAAACATCTGTTTGTAACTCTATTTAAGAGTTTTGCTCTTTTGTAAATAATGTATCATTCTGATTTAATCTTTACACATCTTCTGGGATGAAAATAGAAGTCAAAAATGCTTTTGAATGTAATTCCATATCTATGACATGTCATGGATTTTGTTGCAAATCATAGATGCTGTCATAGGTAACCCTCACATTGAAGGGGGTGTCATAACCTGTCATGAACCATATTATAAGTGGCAAGAGGGTAATTCTAAGATCCCCACCAAATGGAACACCCCATTTTACAAGAGGATTCAAAAATCAAAATACATGATGAAAATTTGGAGAGGTCCCAATCCATGGGAAGCCAAGGGTATTATTTACCAAACAGACGAACAATTGAAAAATATCTTTATTGGTTGATGCCAATTGCCCAATGCCCTAGATGCTTCTATGTCAAATCATCACGAGAATGAACTGGTTTCTAACAGAATTATTTTACACAAGATAATGGCATACAAATCATTTAATGCACAATGTAACCAAAAGTTACTATCTCCTTCTTGAAAATCTCACAAAATCCAATTTTAAACCAACTCAATTAACTCAGCTTATCTTTACAAGGTAAAAGATTTACTACATAGTCAAGGAGATGGTTTGACATACTATCAACTTTGCTAGATAAAGGAGTTAGGACTGCACCTTACTAGTTTCATGGTAATGATCCTATCAAATAACATTCAAGCCAAATTATGGTAGGATTGATTATAACTTATGCATCATCTACCTTAGTGTCATTGGCCAAAGAGATTTGTACAAGTTTAGAGTTCATAAGAATGACAAACTGAGCATGTTAATTCCCTTTATTGAGTTATTGTACTAATGAATAACAACCTATCTGAAATCCTACATTTATTTATTTTTGTTTCCTAAAAGCATGTCTGTGATCATCTTTATTTGATACTGGGAAACCAAAGGATTTCAGATTTGAATTAACAATTATATTGGGTTTACACTTTGGTGGTCTTAGAGGACAAGTGTCGTCCTATAGGATCTTTGAGGTTATCATACACAAAAGGGTACTTAATATTTACTGAGGCCTCCGATATGTGAAGTGTGTGAGCAAGCGACACCTAGTACCATTTTGCACTTCCAATGGACATGTGTTGATATCTCACAACACTACTCTTTAACTAGCTTAGACATACAATGTAATAACCCAACCCTAAATTTTTCGAAATGAAGTTGCAACAAATTAAATAACAATTTCCTCAACACTTTCTGATCACCCAGTTCCCAATGCGGGCAAGGTGAGAGCATACGGTGTTTTTTGGATCTTAACAAACTAATATTGGAACAAAGTAAACATCCACTTATTCAGTGGGAATTCACCACTTATACAGTGCGTAGATATGGAAATAACACAGGCACATCCACTTATTCAGTGGGAAGCCATTACAATATACCACTTGTTCAGTGGGGTAAGTAGCCAAAACATGAAACAATCAGCTTCCACTGGCGGTATAACCTTCCAGGGAATTACAATCACTAAAATGAAATATAATTGTTTAACGCAAGGACTGTAATCTGCAATATAAATATCTAAACCAAATATTCAATCTGCCCACTGCAAACACAAAATGAACACAAACTTGTCAAAACCATCAAACACATCATATAATGATATTGGATCTTTGTGAAGCCAACACACAATCTGATCTGCAACAACTCATTCTGAAAAACATTCAAACTGATCACAAAACCTAACCATCATTGCTGATGAAAAACTCAGAACCAACACCCCTCCAAGCTGCTGTATGGACGACCCATCAGAGGTTTTTTCCCCCCTCAAAACAACAAACATAAACCACATCAATCCTTCACAAATGGTACGGATTCAACCATGGAAGAGGCGCCTTGCAAAAAGGAAGAGTTCGATTCAGTTTTGAGGCAGCGAATGTTTCAAAAACCCTCACCCAGTTTAGAAGATGGTATGGCCTGCTGTAGATGGTACGACTAGGTAAGATCTGCATTAGTTTAACTTCTTTCAATCTGCCCAAACTCAAACAATATCTGATTTATAAGAGGCGATTAGCATAAAATGCTCCAACAACCAAGAAAAGATTTTCAAAATTTCTTCCTTCAGCTGGTACGACAACATGTATAGGGTATGGCCAGCTAGAAGGAAAAAATAAAACTCCAAGATCAGCATATCAAATCTTCATTCAATCAAAATGTAGAAAAGCTTTTCCAACATTAGAAAACATCAAAACCAAACTTCATTTCAGCTCATATGTGATCTCTGTATGAAATCACTATTACCAGCTCATTCGAATTCGTCCTATGCCCTGATGGAGTCAATGCTAGTGGCACAAGTATTAATCTAATGACTTTGAATTAGCTTGGACTGGAATGGTGATCACAACTTAACTCACTTCCTTCCTAGCCAATTCCACCTTGCTGACCTGCATGAACATTGCACTCGCCCTCCTGAAAATGCAATTTCAATTGATTAGCTCAACCTGCTCCTTCTTAGGTGAAGTCGCCAAAGGGAAAAGATATTCAGGTTTTTGTTCAAATACCTTGATGTATGAGTGCGGGGGTTTTCGTCCCAGCCACAATGAAATGAAGAAAAACTCAGATGTTAGAGTGTATCCCATGATCCCTAAATGAGTCTTGAGCAGCTCCTTTATACCGGCTTGGAGAGATCCTCAAAAGACCAACCTTGCTGAATTTGATATTTTATTTGGGCGCTGACCTGCATAGAACAAATATATGTAGTTTTATTATTATTATTATTATTATTATTATTGGTTAGTGTTTAAAAATAGTCTTCCTATATTAAAATTAATGATATCATAGTACTCAAGCCGAGGGGACATGACAAATACTTGGACTCGACTTAAACTCGGCGAGTAGATTTTTGACCCGGACTCGGACTCGGCTCTTAGACTCGGCCAAGACTCGACAAAGACTTGGCAAATTGAAAAAATCATGAAATATAGAGATTTCTAAGGATTTAAAACTTGTTTCATGCACCCTTTAATAAATAAACTTTAAAAACACAATAAACTAATCAAATAGAGGCTACTTTGACCACAAACACAAGTGTACATTGATCACATGAGAATAAAAGCGGATTTTAGCTGAAGGAAACACCATTTTTAGATATATAAATATTGTTAAGTGTTTTAGGTGTACAAAACTCATGGATTATGATATCCATGGCATCAAAAACAAAAATCACAATATGGGTCATGAATAATGGTAGAAAGGAGCTTGTATCACTCAACTCAACATTGCTCTCTATGTGGAGTCATGTTTTTATCTTAGATAAGTCTGCAAATGCTGCTACAAGCATAGGAACATTACTTAGGATAGGGATTGACTTAGCAAACCCAAAGTATAAATGTAATTCAATTACTTGGGATTTAATTGGAAAAAAGTAGAAAGAATTAAAAAAGTTGCTTTTCCATCTAGCATGGCCCAAAATGATTTTTATTTTTTGCTCTCTAAAACTAGAACGAGGGTCAAGGGGCAACGCCCCTTGCAGGGGTTTGAGGGCAGCACCCCTCGCAAGGGTCAAGGGGCAATGCCCCTAGCACACCTGTCACGATATAGGGTAGGGTCGAGGGGCGGAGACCCCACAGTTAAGCCCGAATTAAAGCCTTTGAGATCACACAAACCTTCATGGTACATGTCATTTTTCATAATTTTATCGCTTTTAATCGTCCTTCAATATTCCTCCGAACCCTTCAAAAAATGCTTGACTTCCATGCTTTTATGTTTAACTATTTTCTACTTTTTATTCTTTTTTTCTCCCTAATTTTCATTGACTTCGTCGAGTCTTCCTAGCAGGACTTGCTAGGTTCGACGAGTTTGGCAAACTCGACGAGTCTGACCAGACTCATTGGGTACTCGGGTCACGAGCCCTTGGGACTCGTTTTGGCTTGCTTGCCTCTTGGCGAGTCTTGGTTAGTCTTTTAACTATGCTATGCACAATATGTACTTGCTATTACAGTGGTTTTTACAATGTTTCACATTCATGCTGAATAAAATTAACGTCGTCTTTTTGGAATCACTTAGGGCAAAAGGTTGAGACGTTTTTAAACTCAAGGCAAATGATTTTATATTTTTGATTAAAAATAAATTTTACGACTACATGCTTGCATTGTTCAACTAAAAACAAAGATTGAAGAATATGAGTACACAAAGATTGGATAGATTAAACACAAAGGCACAAATGCTTTGGTAAATTAAATTAAAGGATTGGTAAAAAGCCACAATATCTAACTTCTAGCAAATGTGCAGTACAAAGCTTGCAAACTTGCTGAAAGCAATTTCATCTCCTTTAACTCACATAACAAACATTTCAATAGCAATTTAAAAGAAAGATAGGTGCAATAAATTGTATTGAAGGAATATAGAATTCTGGATTAGCAATAACATTGAATAGCAATTTTAGCAATATGTACGCTTGAGAATTATCATTAGCAATGTAAGTGCAAAATAACACTTATTTATAATGTTTACAAAGCTATTTCATGAAAATAAATAAAAAGCTAATTGCTACTTCTACTCTAAGAATAATTAATTGCATGAAATGCATTTTTATTACAAAACCTTATCCTCTAATGCTAAAGCTAAAACCATGCAATTTCTAGTTAAGTTGTAGATTGAATTTATTACAAACTATGACTTAATGCTTACATCTCTTGCATGGCAAGAGATCTAAAGATTGATGATATAAAAATAGTTGACTACATGCTATAAACAGAAAACACTAAGAATAGTGGAAAACTAAAAATACCACGGCCTCCTTGCATTAAAAATAAAGACCTCTAAAAATAGCTCGGGCTATAAATAGCTCTAGCTAAAAATAGAAAATCTCAGAATATGCTTTTTCTTTCTTTTGGAAAAGGTGATGGCTAAAAAAGCACGAGCTAAAAATAAACTTTTGACTAGGTGGTTCTGCATGACTGATGATTCTACAACTTTTCCTTCGATCATGGCTAACCCTCTAAAGACATCTAGGACCTTGAAAAATTCACTTTGTTGTTTTGAATCCCTTTGATAGGCACACACTTCTACTTTACATGGCACCAATACACTATAAAATAGGTTTTGAACTTGCACTTTTGATTCCTTTGTATAAGTGTGCACTTTGTCATTAGTTGCGCACTTGATAGCATAATTTTTTAAATTTGAAAAATCCCATTAGTGAGGTGTGCACTTGCACCCTAGATGTGTACTTGACAAAGGCTTTTTCAGTGTTTGCATTTTTCCTTTATATAGGTGTGCACCTATGTTTACAAATTGACTTCAAAATACCTTTTAGATAGGTGTGCCCTTTATTCATAGGCGTGCACTTGAATAGATGGATTCAAACTTTGTTTTGAAGTGTGAATTGCCTCCTATGAGGCACATGCCTCCACCTAAAGTGCACCCTTGAACACTGGCATTTGGGCTTTGACTTTTAAACAAAACAAAAATGCTTTAGAGAGGTGCACGCTTAATCACCAAGCATGCACCTCAACACTTGCTTCTTTGAATTTGTTCAAGTGTGTTTTCCTTCCCAAGCATGTGTCTATATATACCTTATAAATTTTAAAATTTCAACCTCTATTGTCTAGTGTGCCCCTTCACTTGATACACGCTCCTATGAATGGATTGGGGTTTTGAACCAAGTGCATGCCTATATATAGGCGTTCGACTTTTATTTTTTGAAAAACACATTACTTTGTGAAGCACACACCTACCCTTGTCTCACACACTTCTGAATGGATATTGATTTTCTTTGTATAGGTGTGTTCTCTCAAGCGTGCACCTCTACATGCACTTTTGTGATTGAATCCGGTCCTTCATGCTTAGGTGCATTTCACTTTTCCAAGTGCACACCTATTCACTATCCTAAACTTCGAAAATGAAATTCCTTTGTGAGGTGCACCCCTGCACCCCAAGGGCACACTTGTGCACTGTGCTTTGTTTTTTTAGACTTGAAACTAGAAAATTGCTTTAGTGAGGTGCACCCTCACAAGTTAGGTGTGCATCTGCATGAGGACTTTTTGAACATTTTGAATTTTGGCCTTCGACAAGTGTACTCTTCTCACCCACATATACACAAATGCTTTAAAACTTGCCCTTCATCCCTTTAGTTAGGTGCATATTGATCTTCGACTCTTAGCAAATTATCTAAACTTTATACCATTACTTTTGAAAGATGATTCCCTCCATTAGGTGCGCTCTTGAGATCATACTTAGAAACTTCTCCAACAACCACCTCTTCTTTCCACCATGATGAATGACTTGAAAGACTTTGTTCCATGATCCTACAAAGATTAGAAAAGGATAGAAAGATGACAAAACAAACAAACTAGACAAGACTCTAGAGTCTAAACATGACTTGTGGCAAAATTACAGACTTTATTTTAAAAACTTGATACAATACAAAAGTTTCATATGGCTACAACAAATTTACACTACCCAGTTATTTAGTGATAGCCTTGGCATGCTTTTTTATATTGTAGATTGTTTACAAATATTTTGCTCATATGAGCAGCAATGTGAGGCCAATACAACCTCTTGTGAGCACTTATTAGAGTCTAATACAAGCTCCTTATGAGCAAACACACTAGAAATCACCTATGAAAGACCAAAAGTCATTACTTAGAAATCCACTTGTTTAGAAACCACATCCACATTAGAAGCCAACTATGGAAGACCAAGAGTCACGACTTAGAATTCCACATTTGATGTCTCTATGGGGTTTGAACTTGGGTCTCCACAACGAGAACCCAATGCTTTAACAATATTAAACCAATTGGACATAGCCTCGACATTAATTGTTTTGCCACCATACATATTTTGAGCAGGTCAATATTCTTGGTGCCCCAAACATTAGAATTACCATATAAATCGTGGTTATTTATTACGTGGCAACATGAAATTTAAAATTGGTAATTTCAAATTTTAAATTTCAAGTGGTAACATCATATAGTAAGTAGTTTGTTATTCATGGTGGGTATATCATTGGCTATTGGGCCTCTAGGTAATGTTTGCCAATTATTAATGTTTTCAAGTGAAGCCTAATAAAATATTTCATTTGTTATAAACATGGATTTAAGTGCCCATGGATGTTTGAATTGGGAGGTCAAATGATTGTTTTCCATGTGGTAATTTCATCACATTGGTTAGCTTGTGGAAATTTTGAGGGAGGTATTAAGTGTGTTACTCAAAATACTATATTGGCACGAACATAACATATAACTCTTATATGCTAAAGTAAATGCTAGGAGCCTAAAATTTGCCCTTGCAAATTAAAGTTTGCCCCATTCACTTTTTGGAGCCTAATGTTTGTGCAAGCGATTTAAAGTTTATTCATAAAAAAATAAATAAATAAATAAAAGAAAAAAAAAAGTTTATTCATATACCTTTTGAAGCCCGAAACAAATATTCTTGATGTTTTGAGACAAACAAAGAAGAATTATGCAGGAACAAATTTTATTCTCTTAATGGTGTGTCACTGTGTAGCATGTGCAATGGTGGAGAAATGAACTTGTGTCATCTACCTAGAAAATTTGGGCATGGATATGTGGTATAAAATTATAAATGCATTTCTCTTTAAAGAGAAAAGGATCTTTGGGTTGTGTTTGCATACAGGGAGCTTACAGAGTGCTCTTGGGTGATCAAATGAGGTATGTCAAAGCTAGGAAAGGGTGTTGTAAAGCTTTTTGTGAGGTTTGGTGAAGGATTTGTAGGTAGGTAAGCACTCATTAGGGGCGGATTTGCCACAGTTAGTGTAGTATTTCTGGGAATAGGTACTTTTGTAATGTTTCTGGGGTCACATCTGTTGGCTTATTGTATGATTGTGTGATTAGTCTCTAGTGTCAAGTAGTGACAGGATGTTTGAATGCTAGTTGTAAGTATACTTTTCCAAACATGCATACGGGATATTGTGGATCATCTATGGCCTAAAAGAAATCCCAGTTCAGTTGATGTATTTTGATTTCATTGAGTTTTATTTTGGATGAATTTGCTGCTAGACTAACTGGATTCTAGAATTAAATTCTAGTTTACCTAAAAAGGACTTTGCATTAATGTTTTACCCTTTTTCCTGGCTTCTTGACTCTGTTTTCCATTGGAGTAGGCATCTGTCACAAATGGTCCATTGGTCATATCTTTCAAATGTTGTTCTTTTAGATAATTATCATAAGTTAAGTCTCAATCAGTTTGCATAAGCTCATAGAAAATCACCTCTACCAAATATTTAGAGAGATCACACTTATTTTCCATATCTTTTAGAGAGCTGTGCATATATTGGGTTTTCAGAGGTTGCATATGAAGTAAGAAACTATGAATGACATCACATTTGGGGAAGTAAATTTGGTTTTGTATCTTTAGTTGTATTGTAACCTAGTTTTAATTTACTATTTTAAAAAATCCTTGGTCTTAAATACAAGTTAAATCGAGAGGTGATTAATGGAAACATTCTGGATTATTCTTGTGGATAGGGTATTGCTAAGTTGTGTGACCATGCTATTGTCTCGTTTCTTTATTTCTCTTCAATTGTCATGTGAGATCTTTTGGAATACCTTCCTTGCCCTAATAGAGACAAAAGTGTAGGGGAGCTGCCCACTCTTGTCAGTTGACCTAAACCACTTGTAGTTTGATCATGAGCTTCATTTAAATATCCATCCTGACTTTGTTCCCCGGGGTTAGTCTTTATGTGAACCTTCTAGAATTGTAGGGTGTAGCTTGGAGTACCAATAGATAGTACCTTTTTGGACTACCATTTCACCATCCTGCTACCTCCTTCAATTGTTGCATCCATAGGACATGGCCATAAACACCATGCTGAGCATGCTCATATACTATAGTTCAATCTTTTTCCTTGGGCTAATTTGCAAATCAGCAAACTAATGATGAATTCCATATTACATATTCCTTTCTCTAGTTAACGTGTCCTGGTCATGAATGAGTTTCGTCATGGCTCTAAGAAGGAATTTGCACAGCTTAATGTTGAAATCTTCTCCTCTCGGTTCATTTCCTCCCATACATTCCATTCTTAAGTAAGGACACTGAACTACTCTGGTTTTAACAAATCCTATGATCGAGTTCCACGCCCTAGATCCAACTCACTTGCTGCTACATTACTGTTTCGGGTTTCCTTAATACAAAGATATTTTGCTGTATAGATCATTAAGTCTTGGAGCTTGAATCACAATATGAGGATCCTTTTGGCATTGACAAAGAATTTCAATATCTGAAGTATTTTATTCTCATCACAAGTTTGCTGTTGCTTACCTGGAATTATTATGTAAATGCATAAAATATTGTGGTCTTTGGTTCATCCAAGAAAAAATAAAAAGCGAGTTTCTCGTGCTTCTGTTGTCTTAAGCAATCCAACAAGCATGCTTCTGATTAATATTTAATTGGATGTTTACAGTAACTGTATTATTTTACATTGCTGTAAAGATTGGCATAGTTTATATTGATTTATCTGCAACTATAAATTAAAGTTCCGAGTTAGTAACTCAGGCATCAAATAAACATGTAGTGCAGTGTATTAATGGACTTTTGCAAATCGCTGTTGTAGATAGAAATTTGTTATAAAGAAGGTGTACTGTTGGAAGTTGGTAGGCAGGATTTGGAAACATTAAATTTCTTTGTTAGTTTTTTATCTTGTAAATATAGGCTTCATTTATATTTTCATGGTTTCTGTATGTTGCATGTAGTCTACATTGTTTTGTAATCTTTGTTTGATTGTTGCTTTATTCTTTTCTCTAATAACTTTATTCTTAATTGTTTTGCAGTCATATTACAAGCTAATTCTTTGGGTATGCCTGTTTTTAATATAACTTACTACCATGAGATAACTAATGCATGTGTTCAAATGAATGCAGGCTTTAATATGCACCGTGGGAGCACTAATTGCCACCCTAGCTCTCGTATTGTAGCTAAAGGAAGACATCACTTTTCAACGAAGGGGGGTTGATTTTTGTATGAGCTGCCCATTTTAAGTTCAAAGAAAATTCAGTGGAACTATAACCTGAGAACTTAGAGTGGGCTTATCCATATGTATCTTATTCACTGCGAGAATTCATATCCATTTATTGTACAAATAAACGTTTAAGAATAAATGTAGGAACTATGCACAAAAGTGCAGTTCCATGTAATCCATCTGTACAGAAAGGTCAATATGATAGAACATAACCTGTAACTATCTTAATCACCACTGTGTATGGCAGATTCTTGTGACAGCACGTCAAGAATGCCTGCATTGTGTACACTACAAGTGTGCCCTAAACTGCACTGTTATACATCTCTCTATAGATTGTGTATATTTCAAATTAATATATTTGTCATTTCTTGCAATTATTATGTAAATGCATAATCGTATGGCAGTCTTTGGATTATCCCCCAAAAAACAAAAAAACTTATGCTTCTATTTTTAAAGACAATCCTTAAAATGTGCTTCTAATTAATATTTAATTACATGTTAACCGTAACTGCATTTCGTTGCTGTAAAGATTGGCTTAGTTCATAAAGATTGGCTTAGTTCATACTGGTTTGCCTGCAAGCATATAGTAAAGTGCGAGTTAACTAACTCTGGCATCAGATAGGCATATAGTGGAGCATATTGAAGGATTTTGCAAATCATTGCTGTAAGAAAATAATTAAAAAAGGAGGTATAGAGTTGGAAATTGGTAGGTGGACTAAATACATTTGCTAGATCTTTTAGCTTATAGATAAAGGTTTTTTTTTTTTCCTTTTCAAATATAGGTTTCTCTTACATTGTTTTGTAATATTTGTTTAATTGTTTCCTTACATATTGTGTAGTATGATTCTTATTGTTTTGTAGTCATATGGCAAATTAATTCATTGGGTATGCCTATCTTATAAATATTTGTGTTCCTTGGCCCTCAAACTGCTATCCCTATCCCCCACGATGTTTCCAAAACGACAGGATGGCAGGGGATGTACCCTGGCCATCCTCAAAATTCCTCAAAACTTTGAAACATCCTAAAAATGACAACAATAAGAAGGAAATGTCTATGAGATGTTTGGTCATACTTGGGATGGCCTTGACTGTCCTCATCTTGAGGACGACCAGACATCCTGGATGGCAAACAAATGTTTTTTGTTGTTTTAAAAAAATCTTAATGATATGAAAAATAATTGTTTTTAAAGGGGCATGGGGGTTCCACAAACCCTCCCACGCCCCTTATCCAATCCTAATAAAACATATTCAATGATTCATTTGTAATAGCTATTCCTTTGTGCCTTTAGCTTACTATCGCCTGGTTTTTTTAATTTAGTTAGCACTTAGTAGTGATATTATTTATCAACTTGAGCCTTGAAGACATTCACATAACTAGGAAGGGACATTGCTCTATAGTCTACGTTGCTATATATCCAGACATTAAGGTACACACTACTCATCGTGTTTGTACCAATTCATTTTACTCTTTTTTTTTTAACATAAGACTTAGGGAGTTTGTCTATAATTATTTAATTTTTTTTTTCCAATTTGCTCTCTTATAGAAGTTTGAAATCACAATTCTACCGCAGACTCTGAAACATCTCTTTGATCTTTCATTTTTGACATTAAAAATGAGCACTAGTAGTAGTGATGACAATGAAATGGGTAGTGAAGAAGTAAACCCAAGGGAAGTTGAGAGTTTTGGACGTTCCTGTTCTTTTGAAGATTCAAACACAAGTGTTGTTGCAACACCAACATGCCATTTTGCATGCCCTTCATCCTCTCTTTAGGAGTTTGTAAAAAGCCCTTTCATCTCCAAAAAACTCTTGTTGCAATTTGTCACCAATTTAAGCAATAACAAGGGTAAAAATACATGGGACAACAAGCATTAGTTGTCTCATGTTTGCAAAATTAATTTTCATGGGAGCTATAGTAGGGTTGAAAACTATTTATTAGGCAAGAGTGGACATGGGGTTAAAGTTTGTGGAGATATATTGTTGGGATAATGAGTTGAAATGGCGAAGTTGGTTGGCGAGAGGGAGGCAAAAACTACTAGTACTACTAAGAAACATTCACACCATTGCTATCTATTGACGAGTATTCTAATATATCAATTGAAGAGGGTTATGATAGAGAGAAGAGGAAGGCCACTTTTATTGCAGGTGGGAAAAATACAGTGGTGAAGTTGTTTAAATAGGAAAATCATGAGTAGGTTGATGATTTAGTAGCCATTTTTTTTTTTTATGCCCATGCTATCCCATTTCATTTAGCAATGTCTCCTTGTTTCAAAGGGATGAATGTGTTGGAATGTTTGTCATTGATGTCAAAGGTGAGAACACATGTAGTCATTGATGTTCATAGATCGAAGATTGTTAGAGTAATTGTCGTGGATGTTACAATAGAACTCACAAGTCCAAGAAGAAGAAAATCAAATTGATGTGATGCAGCTCAATTAATACAAGAAATAATGCAAATAGAATGCAAATAGAATCAAGGAATGGTACGATTAAGTATATCATGAAATATTACGTTGACATGAAGAAATGTGACTAACATAAGGGATATAGTGCAAAGAAGTGGAGCAATCTGCATACAAGTCTTACAAGGTGATGTGATTTCCTTTTGGAATGAAAGAGCCAATGAATATTATAAAGACCATATAAGACAAGAGAAGCATTCCATATAAGACAGTCTTATTTATAAGAAGGAAGTGATTAATTAGTGTTTTATTAATGTGAAGAGGAGCATTACATAATAAGACAAATTGCCTTAATAATTAAATAACAAAAGATGTCATATGATCAACAAAGTAAAAAGGTGCAATTGATAAGAAAAGATTTCGGATAAGACAAAACTATCTCATTCATAAAAGACAAAATAGGAAATAGGACAAAAGTCTTATAAAAGGAGAGATAAAGTATAAGGGCAATGATTAATTTGGACGAGGTATGATTTGTTGAGGAGTTGTGTCTTTGTAAAAGTCACATACATTCTTAAAGACACTTCATTTGGAATGATATAAGATGAGGACGATAATGAGAATAGAAGGCAAGCAACTTCAATGAATTATTTTTTGAGTATAGAGTAGACATAAAGAAGAAAAAAAGGGCAGAAAAATGAAAGGAATTTCATATTCATATTGAATACATATGCACCCCATGTCTGAAGTATAAATGCAGAATTATAAGGACATGTATAAGAAGTAATAGTAGAAATCTATGTGAAGATATTGCCTTGTTTATGATTAGACTTGTGAAAGAAGATTGTACATAATTGTAATCAGATTTGTCAGAGATGGTTATTGTGTGAGTTGTGATCAGATTTGTGAGAGAAGATTATTGTGTGAGTTGTGATAAGATTTGGAAAAAGGATACTGTGTGAGTTGTGATCAAATTTGAGGAAGAAGGATATTGTGTAGATTGTGA
This sequence comes from Cunninghamia lanceolata, assembly GCA_027924645.1. NCBI lineage: Eukaryota > Viridiplantae > Streptophyta > Pinopsida > Cupressales > Cupressaceae > Cunninghamia > Cunninghamia lanceolata. The sequence continues at coordinate 11,175,252 of BSBN01000209.1, forward strand.
TCAGTTTTGTGAAAGGAAGATCTTGTGGAGAAGTAAACCATATCACCCATTGAAGGATTAATAGGTTGGAGTCTATCAAATAGAGGTTGGAACCTCTCGCTGGGTTGGAGCTCAGTGTGTGTGGGGGTTGGAGCCTATAATTCTATCAAGTGGAGATTGGTGTGTCTTGTGAGTTGGAGCTCACTATTTGTATGTGAAGTAGGTTGGAGCCTACTAGAAAGAGAAGAAGAGATCAATACATATATATAAGCAATATTTTGCTGTGGTTTTATCCTGAAAAGGTTTCCATGTAAATTGTGTGTTCTCATTGTGTACTTAATTGCTAGATCTTACATATGTGTAGTTGATGTAATTAATTAAGTTTGACAAGTAAAAGAGTGTTAGATACTGATTCACCCCCCTGTCAGTATCACTGTGTGCTCATCAAAATGGTAGTTAGACCCTCTTATGTTGGCCTTGGAGAACATAGATTGCGTACCTCCTTCCTCAAGAAAATATCTTCAAAGGTTAATGTATTGATGGAGGAGATGACACAGACATGGATTAGGAGTGGTTGTTCCATTGTCATGGATGGGTGGATTGAAACTTGACATCAGCTAGTCATTAATATTATCGTTTTTGATTAAAGGGGTAAAAAGTAAGTCTTGAAGGGGCCATATAAACCCTTTACAATAGGTGAAATGTTATCCAGAACACATTTGACCCAAAACAAAACCCTAGACAACAGCAACCAAGCTACCAAACACCACAACCCAACAACATAGGGTTAACGATGGCTTTGAAGGGACCATAAACCCTGAACACAGAAGCAACAACCAAGTTGCCAAACAAACCAAACTTGGACCAGTTGCCTACACAACCCTAGGCCTCATCTTAGCATTCCGAGCACCCTTGAACCGAGTGTGGGACACACTGACATGTTTAGGAAGACCTTGTTTTCTTCTTTGAACAATCTTCCAAGAAAAATCATCCTCTAAAGTCTCTAAACAAGGGGAGAGGAGAGGGCTAGCCTCCACCCTTGACTTGAACAAAGCCCCCTCAAGTACAAAAAAGAAACTACATGTTGCACCAAAGCCTCCAGTAGAGTAGGATGAATGGACACATCATTCAATGGCTTAAGGGGTGAAGCCTATTAGGAAATTACCAAGTTGATCAAATCATTTACTACATAACCCTATGAGAGAAAATGATGCATACAAGCTTACATAATAACCGTAATGCAAAGATCAAAAGACAAGCCACAAGATAACACAAGATATACCCTGAGAAAACCCTCAAGAGGGAAAAACCTAGCTTCTAAAAGCATCCACACTCAATTTATTATTCAACAGTAAAACAATACAATGCACTTACAGAGTCTCATGAATACTTCTAAAACATCAAGCTCTTCCAATGCATCCTCCATGTGTCCAATCATGTAACCACACATCTCATGCCATGCTTCACATATGCACTCACAAGAGAAACTCAACACATTGACAACCCACTCAAACCAACCAACCCAAACCACTAACCATGTGTTTGCTTTATAGACTCAAGCTCACACAAATACAACTTGTGGTATTGGGAAACCATGAGAGCACAAATCCATTGACCCCTTCATTTAATTCTTGATACTGTTTTCCAAATATTAATTAATTATTTTGTCTCCCACACATAAAATAATTAAGCAATGTTACAATACAACTTTACAAATAGACCCAAATAAATATTTAATGTGGCTAAACACATCACCTAGCTGCACCACAATTAATTATTTCTTTTACATAATTAAAATATTTCATTACTTGTGCAAGGTGTACAATACCCTTTTCCTAACAAAGCCGTCAACATTGGGTCTTGAGACGACCCATCAGGATAAATCTTTGAAGTCATAGCAATCCCAAAGGGATCCAACTCAAGATCAGGGCCTCTGAGGCCTCATCTAATGAGTTCCTCAGAATCAAAATCACCAACAATCAAATGATCGTGGAGGGCATTCCTTCACCAAGTCGCCTCACCCTTCTTGCGACAAGAATGAGGGCACTTCAAAGCAAGGTTCTAGTAGCAAAGCATCTCCTATAGCGAAAGGGTAGACCCTTATAGTTGATCGTTTGAGTCCAAGGTCTATCCCCTACAAGTAGAACAATACCCCCAAGCAAATCCTTAGATGTGTCAATATCCATGAGAATGCGAGCATAGGTAGTGTGGCCAAAGTTTGAAGACGTACTCTCTTTCAAAAAGTGTTTGAGAGCATTGCCAATAGATTCAAAGCATGAAACTTTCTAATTTTGGAGAGGGAGATTGGGTAGTCTAACCCAAACATGCATAATACTTAAGGATTTTGCTGAAGGGTTGAAGAAGGGAATCCATAGTTTGAGTGAGAGGGAGTGTTGTCCCCACAACCAAACCCCACTATCCAACAACTGCTTCCTATTAACTTCTGATTGAAAGGAAGCAATGAAATATCCCCTCGCATAGAGATATAGCTCAATCCTACCCTCAGTGAGAGACCTCCAGAATTCCAAAACCCATTTATTCAAATTTGGAAGGGATGACCAGAAGCGATTGAACTTACAGATGAGGGATCATTTTTTAAAGTATTCTTCATTATCAATCACTTCCTGTCGAGATGATGACTGAAGAGGATTGAAAAAAGGAGAGGGTGTGAAGTTTACCATGCAAAGGAGAATGCATAGGTCCCTTTGAATGGTGCCTAGGAACACTAGCGGATATCCCCGCCCCGACCATAGTCATGTAGGTTTTAGAGGCGTCATGAAAAACATCCACCACCACCCTAGGCATTGTAGGGGAAGCACAAACATTAGGCCATGCAACGATATCCTCACGAGAGGTGTGAGTAGAGACACGAGAAGACAAAGGGCTCGTAGAAATTTCCTCGCAGAAGCCCAAGAGGATAGTACTTAGCAATAGGAAGCTTCCCATTGGTAGCAAAGGGCATCACGCCCACAAAAGACCCACTAGTACCACCCTCGAGTAGTGGAAAATCAACCTCAAACAGGGTGATGGAGCTAGTAGGCGGGGCAAGGGAATCAGAAACAGGTGTGACTCATTTTGAAAATGAACATGAAATTGTAAAATGAACAGTCATTAATATTATTGTTACATGTCCTACTCATTCTTACTTTCTTCGAGATGTTGATTGCTTTGGGAAATGTAAGGATATTGATTACTAGTTTGATCTTTGGTTGGGTCTTCTAATGTTGTGCAAGTTGTGATAGTTTCAACTTGTGTTTGTAAGTTAGCTGATTTGATGGTTGAGAGCACTTACAAACATATTTTTTAAACGCCATGTTGTGTACATGTTTTGAAGACATTGGAAAAATAGATTGGATGAAGATAGTGGTGGCCGAAACTAGAGACATACAAATGTTTGTATGTAACCACCATTGATGTGAGAGCATAATTTCTAGAGGCCATAACTTTTGACTCGGGTAGCCGATGGAGTCCCCTTTTTTTTAGCATGAGATTTTAAAGTTTAAGATCCCTATAACCAATTTTCTCTGGTTGCAGACCATTTCAAGAAAATTTGGGGCTTAATTTGACCATCTAAGGCCTCAAAATTACATTTTAGTGTTAATTTTTTAGGATTTTTAGATTTTAACTTTTTGTATATGACCGTGAACTTGTGTTGTAAGTCACTCTCAAGACATATTAACATATTTAGAGGAAAAGGGATAATTAATATGTCATTTTGGTTGAATGTAATGTTGCTAAAAATATCAATTTGCTAAATTTAGAAATTTTGGTTGCTCTAAATAACTTTTTAGTTGACTAGTTTTTTCGTGCATCTTAGTTACTAGATGGTGGGTGAATGGTGGAGTTCCTTTGAAGAGAAAGACTCTTATGTATTTTAGTTCAATTGTTGAAGAATGAGATAGAGATTTTGTTATAATACTAATTTTTACTTGGTAAAGGTTATTATTTAATTTCATCTTTTAAATACTTGTATTTATAATATAAAGTATTTTGTTTTATTCAAGTATCCTCACACGTGTGAGGATAACTCATGTTCACATTTCTCTTCAAGGAATATTTAAGTTTTAACCACCTCCTTATGAGGTTGACACTTTGCACACACCTAAGTGATAGATGGCATATGGGAGTTACATGCAACTCTTCTTCTCACCTCTATTTATGAGGTGCTTCTCTCTCATATTTATCAATCTCTCATTCTCGCATTCACGTGAATTCTCTTTTTGTAAATTTTCAAGGCTTCTTGCCATCTACATACATTGGGAGCTTTTCTTTGCTTTCCCCCCTCCAAAACTCTTGTCTCCATTGTTGATTTAGGTGTATGCTTCTAGTTTGTATTATTCTTTGAATGGTAATATTACTTCAAACAATACTTCAATACTTGATTAGTTCTTTCCTTGCTCTTTATTTTCCTTTCATGGTATCAGAGCAGGTTTTACTAATACAAGTGGCGAGTTGAATTGTTGAAGAAGCCATCCTATTTTGAAGCATTCACTTTCGGAGACTCATTTCAGATTGAGAGAAGAGAAGAAGATTTTTTTTTGTTTTGCTGTGCAAGAAAAAGTTATAGATCTGTGTAACAATTTTTTTTTAAGGGCCCTAAGCCCTGGTTCTATCTTTTAGTTATTTAAAAAAATTTCATTCTATTTCTATTTTTTTTGTTAAATCTATTCTATTATGTAAATTCATTTCTATTTTTTTAAATTAATCTAGGGTTTTAAAAAAATCAATTTCATTTTTAATTTTTTTTAGGGCTGTAGACCTGCATGCAAAACCAAATCTGTTTGTAGAACACTTTAGGTTTAAAAAAAATCTTTTTTTTTATTAATTCTTTTTTAAAAATTGGGCTTCTGCCTTGCTGCAGGTTAGGTTTTGTTTTACAAAAAATATATAAATCCTATAGTTTTTTGTTAAACAAATTAAATTCAAGCTTTTTTAAAAGAAAAATCTCTAAAATTCTTTTAAAAAATAAATAAAAAATCAAATCTTTTTTAAGAATTTTTTTTTAAAAAAATATTGTTTTAGGGCTTCATTGGCCTTTCGGCCTCGACCCCTTTGTGCAGGCCCCAAGGCCGTGGACCCTTAAAGACCTGTAGGCCTTAGGAGCTACCGCCTAACCCTCTTCTACTGCGCCTACAAACCCTCCACTCTCAAGCAAAACACCATGCATAAAAATAATAACATTCTCTTGCCCTTTGGCCCCTCGGGTCCCTTTTTAAGTTTTTTTAATTTTTTTTTTAATATTTCTTAATTTAGTTTTAATTTTAGTTATTAATATTTTTGAATATAAGTTCTTTTTATAGACTTTAATTTATTTCTTTTTAATAAAAACTCTTTAATTTAGTTGATTTGCATTCAGTTTTTAATTTTTTTAAGAAAATAAATCTTTTATCTTAATTAAATTTTCACTCAAGGTTTTTTAAACAAATATTATATATTAAGGATTTTTTTTAAAAAAAATGCTTTTTGCTTATGTAATTAGACATTTAAAAAAAATTGCCTTTTGTGTATCTAAATAGGTGTTATTTTTTTCAATTTTTTTTTGCAAAATGTCTACTTTGATTCCTGAAATCAAATTAAATTTGTCTAACTATCATTCGTGGAAAACACCTATTAGCTTTATTTTTTGATTTAAACATCTCTTGGATGTAGCTACTAATCTGAAATCAGAGACTGGTGCTACAATAAGACAGGATGAGCAAAACATATGGAATAAGTAGAATGATGAAGCCCTTGGCCTAATAGGTATTTCGATGTCACCTGAACTCTATGTTCACATTGGGGCATGCACGAAAGCCTATAATGCATGAGAAATTCTATAGAAAACTTATGATAGTTTGAATGAATCTAGAAATATTCAACTTTAAGATCAACTCGAAAATATCAGGTATACGGATTTCAAAACCATGGATGAATTTCTTCTCAAATTTGATGCTCTTAATGGTCAATTAACTGAATTAGGAGTTAAGCTTGAAGATCTTAGATTAATTCATATTGTTCTTAGAAATTGTTTGCCTAGACAATTTCAACAGTTTATTACAAATATTCATGCTAAATTAGCTATTCCTACTTTAGCTAGACTCAATTTTCTTATATTTTTTGCAATTTGTTAAGGTAAGAAGAAGATAAATTGATTCAATTTGGTAATCTTAAGAATAGTGAGTATGCTTTTATGTCTAAAAATAGTAAACTAAATTTTAAACCTCACAATAAACAAAATTATAATCCCAAATTTCATAACAATAATAATAGTTATAGAAATAACAACAATAATAGTTATGATAATATAAAGAATAATTCTTCTAAGAGGCCTCATTGTAATTATTGTGATAAAGATGGCCATTGGTCTAACACTTGTTACAAGAAGCAAAATGCTAATAACAATAAACAACCTATGAGGCAAAATTATCAACAAAATCATAAGCCTCATAATAAATATCAATCAATCCAGGTGTGCTTTTACTTGTGCTTTAAATGCTTCAAAACCTCTTGAGTGGATTATTGACTCAGGTGCATTTCAACATGTTATTTCTCATAAAGAGATATTTGAATCAATGCAACCTAATAACACTGATGTTCCTCTTCAACTTGCAAATAATCATAGTTGTAAAGTAGAAGCAATTGGAGATGTGAATGTTCCTAATGGCAAGTTGCATGATGTTTTGTATGTTCCTGAATTGACAATACATTTGCTTTCTGTAGTTAAGCTTTGTCAAGATTACAAGATAGAATTTTATAAAGATGTGCTATGTGATTCATCCATATCAAAATGATAAAGTCATTGCTAATGCTAAATTAGACAATGATATTTTTTTCAAGTTCTATGAATTTGCTACTTCTAAATACTCTTTATTATCTACCATTGATTTTAATGTTTGGCATGAAAGACTTGGTCATATCAATGTTGAGAATATTGCCTTGATGCAAAAATCTAATATGGTAGAAGGATTGCCTAGTATTATTCCTTCTAAAATTGTATGCACAGGATGCATGAGTGGTAAGATACATAGGGAGCCCTTTCCTAAAGGTCAAGCATGGAGGGCAAATCATAAGTTGCATCTCATTCATAGCGACCTTTTGGGACCCATAGAAAATAAATCCATCCAAGGATCAAGGTATACACTTACTTTCATTGATGATTAGTCAAGAAGAACTTGGATCTATTTTCTTAAAAACAAGGATCAAGTTCTTGATACTTTTGTTGATTTTCATAAATTTGTTGAAAGACAATATGGTTTTAAACTTAAAATACTTAGGACTGATAATGATACTGAATATGTGAATAACACTTTTAATGGTTATTTGAAGTCTTTTGGTATTAAATAAGAGCTATCCATTCCCTATACACCTCAACAAATGGTGTAGCGGAAAGGAATAATAGAACTATTGTTGAAATGACTAGATGTATGTTACATGCTAAAATCATGTCTTATAAATTTTGGGCTTGTTATGGAGTACAAAGTATCCCTATGCCTTTTTACCTCCTAATTTATCTCCTAGGTCCTCGTGTTTACACTTTACATGCTTAATACTTATCCCGAAGCAATTTCCCCCGAAACCCATGTAAAATGGGACTTAGGGGCTAGTTTTAATGCTTAATCAAGACCTAAAATGGCCCTGGGACTTGGGTGCTCGCACCCAAGTCTAGGTTGATTTACCGGGACCCAAATTGAAATGTGTCAGCATAAAACCTTTAAAAAGGTTTCCCTCTGTCCGCATTTTCAATTTGAATTACAAATGTTAGCGAGAAAACATATATAAGTGAGTTTATGTCTTCATTTTACACCTAGATGGATAATGCAAACTTGTGATATTGAGCTAAGGGATTTCAAGACATTCATTGTGTTGCAAAGCAGAATTGTATTGTTATTGTGTTTGTTTGTTACAAATTTGGCTTCATCAATCCATCTCCTCATGGTTGAAAGATCTTCATCTCTGTGAGGGCTTCACCTCTAAGGTGACATCTATTTGTGCTTCAATCATTTTATTTCATCATTGCTTTGGCCTTTGCCCTCCATTGGGCATGCACTCTATCTAACAACGGTGTTGGAAGACTTGAATGTCATTCTAGGACTTGAACGAGGCAAGATCCTAAACACCACAACCTCCAAACCTCTCTCTTTGTGATTACAGGTTACAGGTGCGGGATTTGGTGAAGTGCAGGTATAGAGAAGCAATTCAGAGGATAAAGATTCAGGATCTTGCAAAAAGTTGATGTAATTCTACCCTCTAGACTAGGGTGCCTGCTCTGTAGTCCTCCCAATAGGATTTATCCCGAACTCAGGAGCTGAACATCATCCGACACATCTTACTATTTCAAATTTGCAGAAAAGTTGCCCTATCAGATTTGGGTGCCCACCTCGTAGTTCACAAAGTCTTCGCCTCCAAAAATCCAACTTCTGGAAAGTTTCTGATCCTTCCTGAGTGTCTTCCTGTCTAGCGATCTGTAGTAGTTTATTCGTCTGTACTCGATTTAATTATAATTAGGGTTTAAGGCTTATTCAAATTAGGGTTTGATAAATCTCTCAATCTAATCAATCTTTCCATATCATTTTTGAGTACACCAACCTGTAGCTAAGTCCTCTTTCATCTGTAGTGACTTGGCTTGGTTGTTGTCCTTAAGTGTTAGTGTGAAAGGAGGGTTTGAAGTGATAGATCTTAACACTATCCGCCATCTTCCCACTTTTCATACATAGCATGGCTGAAACTATGTTTTGTGCTACTTATATTATTATAGAAATCCAACCAAAGCCTTAAGGGATATTACCCCTGAAAAGGCTTGGTCCGGGAGGAAGCCTAATTTTAAGCATTTAATAATCTTTGGTTCAATTGCTTTTGTTCATAAACCTAAACAAAAAAGGCAAAAATTAGATTGTAAATCTTCTTCTCAAATTTTTATTGGGTATGATGAACAATCTAAAGCTTATAGAGTTTATAATCCTGTTAAAAATAAAGTTAAAGTTGCTAAAGATGTATGCATTGCAGAAAATGGTGTTCATGATTGTTCTAAAGTTGTTAACAATGGTTCTTCTCAAAACATCTTGTTATTGAGGATAACCCTCCTTCTTTGAATACTTCTATGAATCCTTCTAATACTTCTCTTAGTCAAAGTGATAGTGAACATGATGAGCATTCTCATGATGATTCTTCTTCTAGTGATGTTACTCCTACATCTAAATGTATGCCTAAATGGTTTAAAAATCTTGTTCAAGAAAGTGATGATATTTTAACTAGAATGGATAGATCTAAGGCTAGAAAAGCAAATTATTGCAATTATGCTTTGATGTCTAAAATTATGGATACTAATGATCCTCAAAGTTATGAGCAAGATAAACATCAACCTTATTGAGAAAAGGCTATGCCAAATGAATATAACTCATTGCTTGCAAATCAAACTTGAGATCTTGTACCTTTACCACCTGGTAAAAATCTTGTTTCATGTAAATGGTTGTATAAAACTAAGTTCATTGCCAACAATGAGATTAGTAAATTTAAAGCTACATTAGTAGCTAGAGGTTTCTCTCAAGTGGAAGGATTAGATTATAATGAAATTTTTGCTCCGATGGCCAAAATGCCAACTATTAAATTAGTTATAGCTTTAGCTTCCCATATGCATTGGCCTATTCATCAAATGAATGTTAAAAGTGTATTTTAAATGGTGATTTTTATGAAGAAATTTATGTCTCAACCTTTGGGTTTTGTTCAAAAAGGTAAAGAACATTTTGTTTGCAAATTAAAGAAATCTATTTATGGTTTAAAACAATCTCCTAGAGAATAGTACTCTAAAAAATAATGCTTTCTTTACTTCTCAAGGATTTACTAGAAGTCAAAATGATCCTAATCTATATATTAAACATAGTGAAAATGATATTGTGATAGTTATTTTATATGTTGATGATTTGATACTTACTAGTAGTTCTAACAAATTAATTTGTGATACTAAGTCTCAACTAAATCATTAATTTCAAATGACTGATTTAGGCTTATTACATTATTTTTTGGGTATGGAAATTTGGCACACCTAATGGTATTTTCCTTTCTCAACACAAATATGCTCAAGATCTCTTAAATAGATTTAAAATGAATGATGCTAATCCCATTTCTACTCCTTGTGAATTAGGAACAAAGTTAATGTTTGATATAGAAACTCCTTTTGTTGATTCTACTTTATATAGGCAACTAGTTGGAAGCTTAAATTACATAACTCTAACGAGACCTGATATCTCCTTTAGTGTTGGTTTAGTTTCTAGGTTTATGTCTGAACCTCAACAAACACACTTTAAGGTTGCAAAAAGAATTTTAAGATATATTAAAGGTTCCATTAATGTTGGTCTCTTTTATGATGCAAATTGTAAATTTTCTTTATATGGTTATACTGATTCAAATTTAGGAGGTGATCCCAATGATGGGAGACCCACTTGTGGTTATTGTTTCTTTCTTGGATCAACTACAATATCATGGAATAGTAAGAAGCAACAATCCACTTCTCTTGGTTCTACCAAAGTTGAATATAAAGGTTGTACTAATGCATCTAAAGAAGCACTATGGTTAAGAAGATTGCTTGAAGAATTTTATCTACTTCAAATGGATCCTACTCCTTTGTATTGTGATAATAAAAGTTCCATTGCCTTAGCAAAGAATCCAATTTTTCATGCAAGAACCAAGCATATTGCTCTTAAACATCATTTCATTAGAGAGAAAATTGAAGACAAGAAAATTTCTCTTTTGTATTACAAGGGTGAAGATCAAGTTGTAGATATTCTCACTAAACCTCTTTGTAAATAAAAATTTCTTCATCATTGTAAAAACCTAGGCTTACATCCCATTGATGGATTTGATGTAATCTCCCCAAGTAAAGCTTAAGGGGGGGTGCTAGAATATTAATCTTTACTTGGTAAAGGTTGTCTTTACTTTAGTAAAGGTTATTATTTAATTTCATCTTTTAAATATTTGTAGTTATAATACAAAATATTTTGTCTTATATGAGTATCCTCACACATGTGTGAGGATGACTCGCATTCACATTCCTCTTGGAGGAATATTAAAGTTTTAGCCACCTCTTTATGAGGTTGACACTTTGCACACACCTAAGTGATAGATGACATATGAGAGTTACATGAAAATCCTCTTCTCACCTCTATTTATGAGGTGCTTCTCTCTCATATTTCTCAATCTCTCATTCTCATATTCACGTGAATTCTCTCTTTGTAATTTTTCAAGGCTTCTTGCTATCTACATACATTGGGGGTTTTTATTTGCTTTCCCCCCTTAAAAACACTTGTCTCCATTGTTGATTTGGGTGTATACTTCTGGTTTGTGTTATTCTTTGAATGATAATATTACTTCAAACAATAGTCCAATACTTGATTAGTTCTTTCCTTGCTCTTTATTTTCCTTTCATATTTTGGTGTCTTTACTATTAAAAATTATTGTTGCATTTCTTGAAGGGCCATGCAATGATATGGTGGGATCACTTACAGAAATAAATATGAAGGAATGGCAAGGTTAGGATCAAGACATGGAGTAAGATGATTATCTCTTTAAAGGAAAAAAAACTATATATTCTAGCCAGGTCTATGAGACAATATTGTGAGAGAACTTCATAATGGTGGTTTATGTCAACACTTTGATAAAAATAAGACAATAGTTTTCGTAAAGGAGAAGTATTTTTGGCCAAAGATGAAGAGATATGTGACAAGGTATGTCTCAAGATGCAAAATATGCCATGTAGCTAAAGGCCATGCACAAAACACAGGGCTTTACATGCCATTCCTAGTACCCAGTGGCCCATAGACAGATTTGAGTATGGACTTTGTGTTAGGAATTCCAAACACATAAAGAAGTAATGATTCAATATTTGTTGTTGTGGATAGATTTTTAAAGATGGTTAATTTTATGAATACAAGAGGACCAATTATGCCACTTGAGTAATAGATCTATTTTTCAAAGAAGTTGTGAGGTTGTATGATGTTCCAAAACCCATTACTTCAGACCAAGATACAAAATTTATGTCATTTTTGGAGGACTCTATAGAAGAAGTTGGGGACTAAATTTTACTTTAGTAGTGATTACTATTCTCAAATATATGGGTAGATTGGGGAAGTAAATAGGAGTTTGGGAAACCTATTGAGGTGCATTGTTGAAGAGAAGCCTAAGTAATGGGACGTGGCTTTATCACAAGTTGAGTTTGCATTTACCACTTTTGTAAATAGGTCTATAGAAAAACCACCATTCCAAATTATTTATGGTAAAAATCATAATGGTTTTTAGACTTGGTCCAGTTACCAATTGTAGAATGGGTCAGTGATGATGTAAAAGCATTTGCAGAGAACATACAACAATTCTAGAATGAAGTAAGGAGAAAGCTATAGTAGTAATGAGAAGTACAAGGCAACAACTAATGTAATTAGAAGGCCACAACTATTTGAAGAGAGAGATTTAGTGATGGTATATTTGAGAAGAGAGAGTTTTCTCCAAGGAACATACAACAAGCAAAAGTATAAGAAATTTAGCCTATGCAAAATTCTAAAGAAAATAGATGATAATGCTTATGAGGTAAGTTTGCCACAAATTTTGATAGTTCTCTAGTATTTAATGTTTTATAATTATATGCATTTCATGGGGAATACAATGAAGGTGAAGGGGAAGAAGTCGATTGGAAGCAACAAGTACCTAGAAAGAAGAAATAACAGATAGAACAAGTGCTATAAAAAAATATAGTGAACACAAGGCAAGGTAGCTACAATAGGTATTTGGTATAGTGGGAAGGATTACAACAAGAGGATAACACTTGGATTTCAAAATGGGAATTGAAGAGACCGTATAGAAGCAAATACAAGAATTTAATTAGGACAACTCGCAAGAGTTGAGTTTCTTTCAACTAGAAGAGAATGATGCAGGATCATAACTTTTAGAGGCCTTAACTTTTAACTTGGGTAGCCAACAAAGCCCATTTTTTAGCATGAATATATTTTAAAGTTTGAGATCCCTACAAATTGCTTGCTCCAATTACAGATTGTTTTGAGAAATTTTGAGGCCTAATTAGACCATCTAAGGCCTCAAAATTACATTTTAGTGTTATTTTTTTAGCATTTTAGGGTTTTATCTTTTTTGGGCTTGTATATGAGCATGGACTTAGGTTGTATAAGTCACTTTCAAGACATATTAGGATATTTATAGGATTGGAGATAATTAATGTCATTTTTTGTTGAATGTAAAATTGCTAAAAATAACAATTTGATAAATTTAGCAATTTCAGTTGCTCTAGGTAGCTTTTTAGTTGATTATTTAGGGTTTTAGTTTTTTTGGGCTTGCATATGAGCGTGAACTTGGCTTGTATAAGTCACTCTCAAGAAATATTAGGATATTTAGAGGATAAGGGATAAGTAATGTTATTTTTGGTTGAATGTAAAATTGCTAAAAATAGCAATTTGCTAAATTGAGCAAAAATGATCTTGTCGATGATCTCCATCAAATGTTTTTAGCAATTTTAGTTGCTCTAGGTAGCTTTTAAGTTGACTACTTTTTTGGTGCACTTAATTATGCTAGATAGTATAGGTGAGTGGTGAGTTTCCTTTGAAAGGAAAGACTCTTATGTATTTTGGTTCAGTTGTCAAAGAATGAAATAGAGATTTTGGTGTTTTTACTATTAAAATTATTGTTAGATTTATGTCGCAATTCTTGATACATCAACCACACTTCACTTTCATTATTCTAATACTTTTCAAAAAAGGAATTTCTCAAATGAGTTGAGACTAGATATGCTAGCTATTTTATTTTGTTGGAGATGATGTTGGAGGTGTAGGATGGTCTATAATCTGTGGTGGTTTGTGTAGAGTGGAAAAAGTGGGCTAGATTAAAGACATAAGAATGGAAGAAGGTGAGACAAAGGGTGCTTGATGACGTTTGGGGGTCCACTATCTTAACCAAGTAAGAATTTTTTATTGAAAATGTTTGACTTTATTTTTATTTTTAATTAATATTGTTAATGTATTTTAAATTTTTAAATGTTGCTTGCACATATATTTGCTCTATCATATCACTTGTTGTGGGGGTAATCAGGTATTCATCTATAAACTCTCCTATTCTTGGGGAGATTTAGAGACTTTTGATAGCATGCTTGATCAAATGAGGCAAGTAATTCATGACAAGGATCCTAGATTACAGTTATATGAGGAGCATATCAAGCTTATTGTCACAAAGAGGTAGAACACAATGAACACCCCTCTTCATATGATTGCCTATGCTCCTAATCCTAAGTGGCATGCAATTAGACTTAGACGAGTTCTTCCTTATGATGATGATGAGGTAATGAAGGGGTTTATGAAGACCCTTCATAATATGTATAGCTTGATGATGAAACCATACTTTGGTAGCAGTGGCTTCAATTTTTTGATCTTCAGGTTCCTATCTTGACCAAACTAGAGGCTAGGATGGATAGAGTCACTATTGTATAAAAACCCTAGTAGATAGCATAAATTTCATGGGAAGGACACATTAGAGCTAAAACAACTTGCCATTTATCTACTCTCACAGATTGTTTGTTCTTCTATTAGAAATAGGAATTGGTCTAGTAGTGGATTTATCCACTTGATTAAGAGGAATAAGATTACCTCGAGATGAGTAGAGAAGCTAGTTGTAGATCATAGTGCCTTGAGACTTTAGGATTGATAGACTACTGATTATTGACATACTAGTAGTATGTTGGGATGTTGATCCTGAAGATGTTAAGTAGATTGATAAGGAGAAGGTGCAACTAGGATTGGTCAGGCTTTTATTGACTTCAACCATAGAGTGACATAGATAGCTCTTTTGATATTGATAGCCTAAATGAGACATAGTTGTACTTAGTAGTAATACTATATTTTTTTATGTTGTTGTTTATCAAAAACTTTGAAGTTTGAACAATAAAACTAGAAATTATTTTTGTTAATGTAGACACCTAAAATTTACTCTTGAATTTTAACCTAACACTGCCATTTTTCCATCACCGCATCATTTAATCCCATAACCATTATTCTAACTATATTTATTTATTTAATTAAACTAACTATTCTTCTAACATTAATTAAATAAATTATAATTAATTAAACCTTTCATCTAACATTTTGACACTAATTAGATAAAGCATATTTATTTAATTAAATCGATTCACCTTCCAACATTCCTTCATCAAACTAATCCCCCCCATCATTAAGCTAACAAAGTTTATTTATTTAATTAATCTTTCACATTCCTCCACCACTTTATTTAAAAAAAAAAAAGTCAACATCTACTAAAATCTAAAAGCTACATTTTTTTATCTCCACCCTCCATTCAAAATAAGGTAATCCACACCACCCATTTTCTTAAACGATACAAGCACAAAGCTGTGTCACACTTTCAGCCAACTTATCAACACAAATGAATTTAAGTATTTCTAATTAAAAATTAATTTTAGTCAAACATATGATCTTGTAAGATTCATTTTAGCTAAGATATGTCCACAACTTTTCCAACTAAAATTGTTGGCTAAATGCATATGTAGCACCACTATGAGGCCAATTTACCAAAAAAATAAAATTATTTGAAAAACTTGATATTTCAACAACTTCTACTCGTGTAAATGAGATTTTTTTAAAAATATAAAAATACCCTTTTGTAGATCTATAAGTTTAGTTTTCAAAAAAAAATATATTTTAATAGTTTAACTAGAGGCGTTATACAACCACAATATGATTGCAAGTTTTATTTTGCGTTTAATCAGCTGTCAAGGTAAACTATTGAAAATTAAACTATTTAAAATAATTTATTCTATCATAGTGGTGTTGTGGGTAGTTAGGGTTTGGGTTGGCCGGGGTCGAATCATTCAGTAGGTTTTCGTGCTTACTAAAGCTTCCGTAGCTCTGATTTGTTTTAGACCAGTGAAAACAACAAACTAAAATAACATCTATGGCGGAGGAATGTGCTGATACTATTTTTCTCACTTCCCAAGAGCGCGAAGACACTGTACAGACAGCTTCCCAAAATAACATCTATGGCAGAGGAATGTGCTGATACTATTTTTCTCGCTTCCCAAGAGCGCGAAGACATTGCAGAGACAACTTCCCGCGATAATATGAAAAATGCTTCCATGGATTTAGAAACTCCTCAAAATGCAAGCAAGAGAGATAGGGAGGAAGAACCACAAGAAGATAATGACAATGGAAAAAGGGCTATGTAAGAAACAGAGGACAGAGGAGCCTGATGGGTTAAAGTAAAATGGTGCAGAGAAGTCTGTGGAAGAGGCCAAGCTTGATGGCACAGATGCCCAAGAAGGAGACATAGAGAAGGATGGTGAGTCCCATAAGCAAGAAGGAGAAAGTGGAGGGTGATGAACATAATGAAGGTGACGATGGCAAGGTTAAGGAGGAGGAGGAGAAAGTGGGTCCTGTGAAACTCGGCCCCAAAGTCTTTGTCACCGCCGAGTAGATATTTGATTATTTCTACAAGTTTCTGCATTATTGGCCACTTAATCTCAATGTCACTAAGGTATGCCTTTAATACTTCTGTAGTGGGAGTATTCGATGTTGTCTTTTTCTTGTGGGTTCATTAAGTTTAATATGTTATTGGTATTTTCAGAGTTAGTATCATTAGATGATTTTAGCTCCAATCAGTGTTGTATTACTTTTTGATTTTTTTGACAATAAATCATTAGATGGGTGCATTCAGCTTTGTCTATTTTCGTTGTATCTAAAGTTAGTAGATTTAGAGGATTACTGGTTGTATTTAGTTTGTCTATTTTTTCTATTTTTAGGCTGTCCTTACTGCTGTGGCCTCCCCATATAGGTCGTACATCCCCAGATGAGGGCGTGACCCTCACTAGACCCAAGCACTTTAGTTTGAAGGCATTTTTTGGTTGCAACATGGATGTCAGCTTGCAAGATTGGCCCAATGTAAGTCATAATTACACACATGTGGTTTTTTCTTCTGTGGTAATTTTTTAGGTGAGATTATGATCCACGTTATTCAGTTTGGAGTCAGTTTGAGCCACAATGGTTTAGATTTTAAAGCTCGGCTATGCTCAAATGTATGTATTAAGCTTTGTATAGATCACATTTTTTAACATTTTAAATTTGGGTCGTTACTCAAATTTACCCTATTAAAGCAATCTTGGACCAGATTCTGAATCTGGGTCATGCTCAATTGCATGCATTAAACTAATTATAGACCACATTTTTAAGATTTTAAACTGTGGCTCAAGCTCAGTGTAGCTCATTAAACTAAATTTGTGTCAGATTTTGAAGTTGGGTTATGCTCAAATGTACCCTATGAAACAATGGTTATGCTCAAATCTACCCTATCGAATTGAGTCATTCTCCAATATACCCCATTAAACTTGGAGCATTTCTCAAATGTACCTTATTAAAACTTAGGTAATGCTTGAATATTCCCGTATCATTATGCTACATCTTTTCCCTAAGTTTGTTACATTATGGACCAAATTATTGGTGGTCAGAGGGATTTAAACTTGAACGATGCTATTATTAGTGTTCCCCCTTACAAATTCACCAAATTCGGTTCGATTTTTTTTCACGCGTTTTAGTTGTAGCACTCTTTAAAAAAAATAAATTATATGTTAAATATAGGTAATGATTTTAGGATTCAGTATCATATACCAACTTGTTAGTGGGATAGATTTTATTGGTGTTTTAATTATATTATTTGTCCTATTTTTATCCTTTAGGCTTGAATTTGTTGAACTAGGACTCTATTCAATGGAATAGAGAACTCATAAATGGTTATCTTTATCCTATTGAGTGTTCGGAAATCAATACACAAAGTCTAAAAGATCCATCCTTATTTTTCATAAATAGCATTATTGCCAAGTAGGGGCTTTTGCTCTCATAAATTACTTTAGCTCCCAACAATTTTTGGACCAATAATTCTCACTTTTCTTTGTTGATCTGGGTATCTATAAGGCCTGATATTTGGGGCATTTCTATTTCCAAAAGTTAGATGGGATGATCTACTTGCCCTCAAGGTGGAAGCCTCTTAAGGAGAGGATCTGCAAATACTTTACTGTGTCACTTAATGGGTGTGTAGTGGCTACTATTACCATCAACCAATAACCACATTGCTTTTTTACCCATAGCATTCACCTATGCAAAGAATAATTACATGCATTACAAAATCATTTTCTCATTTTCCAGTCACAAATTAATTGGCCCAAGGATGACATATATAATCATTATCAGCAGTAGAACATTAACATAAAATATTAAAAACTATTTAAAACAAAATGCCATGCCTGTGTACCATACATGATTGGCTTGCAAAGCAAATCTCACAAAAAATGCTAAAGAACAGAACAGGCATTGGGGATCGACAGACAAAGTGCAGTTCCTTTTGGAAAAATAACAATATCTTTTTCAAAAATAATAATATCTAATTTTTTAGACAGAATTAGGCTGTGAAAATTGATAGGTCTTGTATCCTAATCTTTGAATCATGAAGATCACAAAACCAACATGGATTATAGGTGAAAATTCCAATCAGTCATATGGATATAAGGCTGATTTCTAGCAAGAAAAAGCAACTAGAGTGCTAGGTAGTGAATGAAATAATCAACAGATAATTGCCAATATGAGCAAATAGGATCCAAAAAAACCCAACGATAGAAAAATCAAATACTCTTGATCTATTTGAAGGTCTAACTATTTTTCCCCCCCAAAATGCATAAAATGTGGGATCATGATTTTATAGCTTAAACTTCAAATTTGATTATTTTGTTTGGCGTGCAGGTTTCTTCTAAGTTGCCAAATTGGGTACAGGTACGTGGGTACGGTACGCTGGTACGGCAAATTTTTTTGGGGGAGTTGGGTACGTTTGGGTACGTCCATGCAAAAAAAGAAAAAATAATAAATATATATGTATTTGCAGCCTGACATATCATTCATATGCTAAACAAAATTGAAAATTACCATAGATGTTACACATTTGAATACAATAACATATCATGCATATGCTAAACAAAATTGAAAACTACCATAAATATTACACATTTGAAATACAATATAGTAATATACTATTCCAAATTCGATATTCATATTGATATCAACGATAATTTGTCAAAACTTGAATGTCATCATAGATATTCATTGTTCATTGGTTCAAAACTTCAATATTAAAACAAAACAAGTAGTAATTACTAATATCTAGTCACTAATCAACATTATATTGGTCATCATGAAGACCAACATCAACATCATCATTGACATTGTCAATAGATAATCCAGGTAGATGAGAACATGATGCAGTATTGACACTATCACTAAAAGTATGCTGGCTATCTGAGTCCACAAAAAGTGAAGATTCTGTGGCAGCTGAAAAATCCAAGTCAGTTCGCTTTGGATCTACATCCCACAACTTTGTGCCCCCTTCCTTGTACTCATTTTGTGTGTGAGTAAGAAGGCGCAAGTTGGAATGCACAAAAACTAACTCCTCTGCCTTACTTGATGCCAATCAATTGCGTTTCACTAAATGGATGGAGTATGTACTCCAATTCCGCTTAGATGAAGAGGAACTAGCAACCTATTGAGGCAAAGTGAGAGAGTTACGGTTATAAAATTGTAAATCAAACTTCAAATTTGTTTCAAAATTTTAAACTAACAAGTTTATTATTTTAAAAATGAAAAACAATTCAAATTTTAAATTTAGAGAGTGCAATAAAAATTAAGAAACTTACTTGTGATAAAACTTTGATTGCAAGACTCTGCAATTGTGGTGATGTTACACCATTGAGGTACCACCAAGTATGAGCATCCTTCCTATACTTGTCACGAAGAGCTGAAACACTTTGATTATTGGAGGCTATAAATTCACCAAACTCAGTTGTAACTATATCCTCCATTTCAGGATTAGGGAAGAGTTTAGTAAATGCCTTCCTATACCCTTCGTTGACTTCTGGATCTCTGTATGGTGCAACCCTTGATGGCATAGCAAGAATCTCATCACTATAAAACTTGGGAGTCAATGCGAAGGCAAGAAGATGTAGTGGGGTGGTCATTTTGTTCCATCACTCAACACAAATTATTTGCACCTCTTTGAAGAAAGTTTCTTCAAGATCTTGCTCTTTTTCATTTATGATGGAACTCATCTTCTCAATCATTGAGTCGATGCCATCATACACCTCTCCCAAACATGGCTTATCCATGTCAGTAAAACGGATCATACTCATGATGGGCTCGGTGAAACTAAGAAGATATTTCACGCGGTCCCACCAATTGTCATCTAGGATCAATCGCTTTACATTTGCTGCCCTGTCACCATTGGATTGCCTCCATAGGGACCAACTTTGGCTAATGACCATGCTAGAAAGTGGCACCTTCACCTTCACAAGTCATCTCAAGACGATTGTGTTGGATGCAAATCGAGTCTCAGCAACCTATTAAAAAAATTAAAACAATGACCAAAAGCATACTTAAATAATAAATTTTAAAAAGTAAATTAGAAATTTCAAATTACTAATTACAAAATCTAAATGTAAAATTTAAAAATTTAGTGTTTCAATTACCTTCAATAGCTCCAATTGCGAGAATGATCTAAAAATGGCTTGAGACATGTGATGGTTTGTGATGAACATTTGGATCTCTTCAGCCTCAGCATAGACTTGTTTGATCCACTCTATCTTCCTACCCAACTTTTGTAACATGAGGTTAAGTGAGTGGACAACACATGGTGTCCAAAATATGTGTGAAAATCGTGTCTCAACCAACATACCCGCTGCTCTACAATTCTTTGCATTGTCTGTTATGACTTGGACAACATTTTCAGGACCAACTTCTTGAATGCACTGTATAAGGATGTTAGCAATAAATTGTGCATCCTTCACTTGCCCTTCACAATCCACAGCTTTCAAAAACATTGGCCCTTTAGGGCATATTGCAATCACATTGATTAGTGGTCGATTTCTTGTATCCTTCCATCCGTCAGAAACAATGGACAGCCCTGTAACTTTCCATGAATTCCTAATGGGAGCCAATGAAAGTGTATAGATTTTACCTCTTTTGCTAATAGTGTGCTACACACCTTCTCATAACCTGGGCCTTTGTACCCTTTTGGAGCCTTATTTACCTTTCTCAACATATCTTGCCAATACGGTGATCAAACAACGTTGAAAGATAAACCATTTGCATAGAGGCATCTTGCAACAGTTTGATCTGTAATCTCTTTAGCATCACTCTGAAATGCCCTCTCCAATGGACCCTTTGTTCTCTTCACAATAACGGGCTCTTCTTCATTCCCACCCAAAAATGGGTGGCTGTCTACTGCAACATCAGGTGAAGCACGAGGAGAAGTAAGGGGTCTTTGTGATCCCCTTCCTCTCCTCAAAGGATGGTTTGCACTGCGAGCAATTCTTGCATCTGCTTCCTCTTGCTCTCTAACATATTCTGCTATTTGATGACATGACAAACCATTACCATCCGGTCCTGGACATGCTTTGATTCCCAAGTTTGAAATGGCACGGAAATGAGCTTTCACTCGGCTGTAGGGGCTAGTATACTTAAGCTTACAAATACTGCATATCCAAACATATGTCCCACCACCTCGAACATTCTGTATCATTTCTACATGCTTCCATAAAGGTGAACTAGGGTCAGTTTTGAAGGTGGGTTGACGAATAGTACTAGAACTGGCTGCCATTGCTCCCTATCTACAATAAATTTAAAAAACAAATATTGAACATTAAATTAAAATATTAAATAACAAATGCATATATAAATTTCATTTATAATCAAAATTAAAAATAAAACAAAAATATAAAAAAATTAAGTCTAAATCAAAATGTATATATTATTAGTCTATTTAATATTACATATAATTTTATAAATATAAATTTATAAAAACTTCTAGAATCTAAAATTACATACTGTTAAAAATTTAAAAATTAAATATAATGGTACTTTAAATTTAAAATTAAAAATTATAATAAAAAA
Source organism: Cunninghamia lanceolata (assembly GCA_027924645.1). NCBI lineage: Eukaryota > Viridiplantae > Streptophyta > Pinopsida > Cupressales > Cupressaceae > Cunninghamia > Cunninghamia lanceolata. Next base: position 11,197,184 of record BSBN01000209.1, read on the forward strand.
AACAAGTTTAATTCTAGTGTTATTTTACTTTTATTATTAATATAATAATATTTAATATTTAATCATTCATATAATATTATATAATTATAATATAAACTACTTTAAATTTAATTTTTTAATTTTTAAACTTTCAATAAAAAAATTGAACTTCAAAATTAAAAGAGTACTTACTAACATTAATAATAATACTAAATTAATAAATAGTAAATATTAATAATATTAGTAAATAGTAAAATTCTAAATACTAAATAGTAACTACTGTGTATATTAGCATTCTATATATTATATATATATATAGTATACATATATTAGCATATTATTAATTAACATTCCTATATAGTAATATATATAAACTGTAATATATATTCCTATATATTTTAAAAGCATTCTAATTAAAAAACAAAAAACCACACCATTCAAAAGAATGGAAAGTGAAACCATTGAAACAATGAAATATAAACAAAACTTAAAACTAAAAGCATTTGAATTTTTTTTTTTTAAAGTTTAAAACCTGCAACTGACGTCTTCTCCGCGGCGGTCCCCTGGTTCAGCGGCGTTTGAGCGGCGGTCCCCTGGGTCGGCGAAGTTTGAGCAGCGGTCTCCTGGTTCGGGGGCATTTGAGCGACGGTATCCTGAGCGGCGGTGTTTGCGTATTAAACCTCTAAAAACTGCATAGAAGCTACGTGAGCATATGAAATGGTTGAGTTGGTATGTTATGTTTTTTTTTAAAACTTTTAGGTTAAAACGCCCGCCGACACTCCGTCTATTAAAATATGATTAAAACAAAAAGTCAAAAATCTAAAAAAAACTTCAAAAAACCTCGCGAAACTTCCTTGAAATGCCACGTCAGTAGCGGAATCGTCAGGAATCTTTTACCGTTGCCCAGAACCGCTTCCATTCTAAAATTACAGATTCCTGTCTGAATCCACAGGGATTCCTAGCTGTACCCGATTCGGGTGCGGACCGTACCAGGAAATGCCAGGGGAGGGGGGGAGATTTGATAACATAGGGTTTCTTATGTTTTCAATGTTGTTCAGATGCCATCATATGTTGTGGATGCGCAATCAAGCTTTGGTCTTATGATTTCATGATTTTAAATTTTCCAATGGAAGAACTGTAGTGTGGTTTGGCAATCTCTTGTTGCAAATGAATGCTCAATGTTTGGGGTGGTTGGTATGTCACTTTTCCCCATTTGGGATTACCTGTACTATGGTGGAGCACTGTTATTGCACAAACTTTAATATAATTATTTCATTTACATACTATTAGAGATATGGACAAGGAAAGAATGATGAGCTTTCTCTTGAAGCCCATGGAGACTATACTTGTGAGGTTGGCTACCTTAAATTTTCCCACTACAACACATCTGCAGGATCTGATAATCTACTGAGTAATGTGTGGTATGTACCTGATGAGCCCTGATGAGCTCTTCCCTATGAATGGTACTCTGGAGGTCTGAGAGCATGCATTTTGGGTTAATGTTTCTCACTCCTACTATCAGCTTGCGTAGAAGATTGAGGTATTTGTTTTGAAATGATTTTATTTTTAAATTTTTTTGACAATGGTGGGTGGTTCAATCCACCCAGACCACATTTTGACATGGTCCAACCTAGACATTTGAAATGATTATCAGTTGGAAGGCAGGGATTGTGCCTGTCAAATACTGAAGGTAAAGCTATTTCTAAAGTTATTATTGTTGACTTGGGCTTAATAAATATATGTTTTTGAGTTCACTCTTGTGCAGAGTTCCATGTCAGAAGGAAGGAGGGATTAGGTTTACCATCAATGGCAACTATTATTTTTATCTTATCCTGATAACAAATGTAGGTGGAAATGGAAATGTTGTGGATGTGAAGTTAAAGGGGTCTAATACTGATTGGTTTTCTTTAACAAGGATTATCGGGCCTAATTTCCTATCCAGGGCGATTATTGATACCCATTAGATGTGTTCATTTCTTCACCTTTTTTTTTCCTGAATCATTTGCTTTTGGAAAAAAGAACATTAAGATCAAGAGCTCCCTCAGAAAACATTTATTGAAACGCCTATATTGTAGTAATAATTGTTTTTTCTCACTTCTTTCTTCCTCGTCTCTACAAGTGAAGCAGCTTGCTATTTTGTATGTGTTTCATTTCATGTGAACATCACACTTATACCCCTCCTTATTCTATTACAAGCGAGTTAAGCCATCCAGGTAGTTTCTTTTAATTTTAGCATAAGCAGAAAGCTGGAAATTGCAAAGATTGATCAAATAATTGATTGTCTCAATTGCCAGAAAATTAGTTCTGGAATCAGTCACCTGTCTGTTACACAACTTTCTAATATCAACGAATGTACTCTAATCTCTTGTTAGTATTATTAGCTTTTAAGAATTTTACGAAGACTTCAATTTTGTTAGTTATTCTTTCCTTTTCCATGCCGATACTGTGCTTCTGTTTATGCATGAAAGATTTGTTTGTTAGCTTTTGGTCTCTCAATAAAAACAGTCATGGGGTATCTTGTAATAGTTAAACAAATTATACATGCTTCTATTTTTATCTATTTTTCAATGAAAACATACTATTTTGGTAACAAAAACTGAAAATGCTTGCCTATCATTCTGAATCATTGTCACAGACATTAGTGTGTCAGCGCTATCACATAAGTTGAATCTTTAGTAGGTATTACACCCCAATCATTGTATGTTAAATCTGTAAATTGCTTTCTAGCCTTCCATTCATAGCGATTATCTGGTTTATAATGTGTGACTTATATGAATTAGAAAGATTCTGGTAAAAAAAAACTGTATGAGAGTTTTTTTAACAACGTTTTGGATCACACTCTAATAATAATTAATATGTAACTTATGCGCTATGATTCCATTATCAAATCACTAGCATTTTGCGAACACATTAATTATGAATCAATTTACTAAATGTCATTCCAGACATTGTTTTTACGCTAAGTCCATTGATTACTTCTATAAAATTACTTTTATCACAACTTAAAAAGCACAACCACATCTACACACAATAGTTCTAACTTCTATCTACTCATCCTTTGATGAAAATACTATGTGAAATGTTTCATCAAGTGCCTGGTCTTGCCTACCATTTCATTTCAGCTTCCATAATTCATAGAACTTCTTTAACTCAAATTTGCTCTCAGTATTTATTAGTTACAAGACCAACACACTTCCATCATAACAATATGCCACATATATTAGTTGCTTTTGAATGTGAGATTATTACATATAAGAACAACAAATGAAAGATATATCATATTTTTCTTAAGAGAGCAACAAAAACTAAACCAAACAAATGATTTATAGTTTTACAAACATTAGATCAAATACCGTTTGCAAAATTTAAATAAAAGAAGAATGGTATAGAAGAATTCACATCCATTTAAACTGCTAGAAATTTTGATGTCTTCTATTTTAGTAAAGATCATGACCACAAGTTTTAATCCTCAGTTATGCTAATAGTCCCTACCTTGACATGTACATTTTAATGCAAGGTGGTAAATTGCTAATTATAAAAGTATGAAATTTTATATTACAAATTTAATGTAATTTTACTACTAATTATAAAAGTTTGAAATATTACAAATTTAATGTAAAATATACTATACTATTTCAAATTTTGAAATTTTATATTAGAAATTTGTGGTAAATTGCTAATTATACAAGTGGCCTTTAAAAAATGTTAAAGTCAAAAAAATTAAAGCTGTTTAAACTTTGAATTCAAAATTAAGGTGAATTGTTAGGGGGCCTTGGTCTCCTCTACTCCAAGTTGGTAAATTCATAACTATAAAAGTTTGAAATTTTATATTACAAACTTAATGTAAAATATACTATATTATTTCAAAATTTGAAATTTTATATTACAAATTTGTTGTAAATTGCTAATTTAAAAGTTTGAAATATTACAAATTTAATGTAAAATATACAAATACTATTTCAAAGTTTGAAATTTTATATTACAAATTTATGGTAAAGTGCTAATTATAAATGGCCTTTAAAAAATGTCAAAGTAAAAAAAAAATTAAAGTTGCTTAAAATTTGAATTCAAAAGTAAGGTGAATTGTTAGGGGGCTTTGGTCTCCTCTGTGTGCAATGTGGTAAATTGCTAATTATAAAAGTATGAAGGCTAGAGAATTGCTAAGTATGAAGGCTAGAGAATTGCTAATTATAAAAATATGAAGGCTAGAGTTAGGGTTATAATTCAGGTTAGTGTTAGGGTTAAATCATAGTTATAATTAATTTTTAAAGGGTTAAATCATAGTTATAATTAATTTTTAAATTAAAAGCATGAGTTAAAAAAAACACAAAAAAATATATGGTTCAAAATGTTCAAAATTCTTTTAAATTGGTTAAGAATTAGAGTTAGGGTAAGCATTAGAGTTAGGGTTAGGGTTAGGACTAGGGCTACGGCTAGAGTTAGGGTTAGGGTTAGGGTTAAAATCATAGTTAGAACTAGGATTAAGGTAAGGGTTAGAATTAGGATTATTGTTAGACTTAAAATTAGGGTTATAGTCAGTACAATCAAGGTTATGATTAGAATTAGGGTTAGGGTAAGAGTTAGGATTAGGATTCCTATTAGAATTAGGGTTAAAATTAAGGTGGGTTACTATTAGAATTAGGTTAATAATTAAAGATATAGTTAGGGTTAGGGTTCAAATTAGAGATAGGGTTAAAGCTCAATTAGGGTTTGAATTATAGTCAGGTTTAGGGTTAGGGTTTGAATTATAGTCAGGGTTAGAGTTAGGGTTACGGTTAGGGTTAAAATAAGAGTTATTTTTAAGGTTAGAATAAAGGGTTAGGATTAGGGTTAAAACTAGGATTAGGATTAGGTTTAGAATTTGAGTTACGATTACAATTATCAATGTGGTTAGGGTTAGGGTTAAAATTAGGGTTAATATTAGAATCAGGTTAGGATTATAATTAGGGTTAGGATTTGAATTGAGGATAGAGTTAGAGTTAGAATTAGGGTTACTAAATTAAGGTAAGCATTAGAGTTACAATTAGGGTTAGGGTTAGAGTTCGGGCTACAGTTAGGGTTGGAATTTGGGTTAGGGTTAGGGTTAAATTGTAGTTAGAAATAGGATTAGAGTAAGGGTTAGAATTAGGGTTATTGTTAGATTTAAAATTAGGGTTATAGTTAGGGTAGAATCAGGGTTATGATTAGAATTAGGGTTAGGATAGGGTTAGAGTTAAGATTAGGGTTCCTATTAGAATTAGGATTAGAATTAAGGTGGGTTACTATTAGAATTAGGGTAATAGTTGGAGTTAGGGTAAGCATTACAGTTACAGTAAGGGTTATGGATAGAGTTAGGGTTAGAATTACGATTAAGGTAAGGGTTAGAATTAGGGTTATTGTTAGATTTAAAATTAGGGTTATAGTAGGGTAGAATCAGAGTTATGATTAGAAATAATTATTCTAATTTAAATTAATTATTTTGATTCAAAATATTAACCTATTTGTGCATAAAATAATAAACATTTATAATATAATAATAATAATGATATAAATACATTATTACAATGTTTACTAATATTATACTACTTTATTATGATTTAAAATTATTAAAGTATACAATAATTACAATTATTATTTAAAATAAATTGATTAAAAGACGCCTTAATATTTAGTAATATTATACTACTTTATTATGATTTTAAATTATTAAAGTATACAATAATTACAATTATAATTTAAAATAAATTGATTAAAGATGCCTCAAGATGGATACTTCTGGACGTACTTTAGGTATATTTTTTAAATTTAGCTATACTAGTTTCCTTTCTATTTTTACTAAAAGTAGGTTATCAGCACAAAACATTAGGTCGATTACCATGTCAAGGAAAAATAGTAAAACTTATTTAAAAAAATAAAAAAAATATGATGCACTAGATAAAAGAATCTATATCAAGATGGTATAATTTTTTTTCTATTTTAGATAAATAGTTAATATGAAAGTTGACGTCGAATGGAAACAACTACGTTTTAATACATGCACATTTTATTATTTATTTAAAAATATATATTTATCAAAATTGACAAATAATATATCCATGCACTAAAGTTTCAAGTTATAAATATACACAAAATAATTGAAGAAAAAAAAAATTACTATATAAAGATTGACGTCTCATGTAACTTCATTTTTTAGCATTTTATCAGCAACTAAATTATAGTGTCAATTTATTAAAAACTATATTCAAATAATTTTTAAATTTTTTTGAAAAAATACAAACATAAAATATACTAAAAAATAAATATTTTATTAGTTTACATCATTTCAAAATTCAATAGATATATATATATATATATGTCACTTTTTAGTGATTCAAGTTTAAAAGTTGAATCAGCGTTGGTCGTTTCCTTTATAAAACTGTGACACAACTTTGTGCTTTTACCCTAAATCCTCATCTCATTCACTTGCACCTATCCCAAGCCTCCACTTACGAGCATCTTACTTCCCCATGCATATGGATCAACCATAGCCCTTCATCATTAACTTCCCTTGAGTCTTGCACATTCCTCCACCACTTTATTTAAAAATAAATAAAGAACATCTATTAAAATCTAAAAAGATACTTTTTTTTATCTCCACACTCCATTCAAAATAAGGTAATCCATACCACCTATTTTTTCAATCCTTGTCTCATTCACTTGCACCTATCCTAAGCCTCAATTTGGGAGCATCTCACTTCCCTACACATATGAATCAATCATAGCCCTCTAATGAATCTCCACTCTCCAATCTAAGATCAAATCCAAATCATTCACATTTGTATCAAAAATCTATAAAGAGACCTTCTCTCAAGCACAAATCATATGAAAAAGTGGAAGCAAAATAAGTATATGCTACTAGATTCTTGGCAAGAGAAACCATACATCTTATTATCTCCATCAACACACATCTTGAGCACATCCAAGGTATCAAGAGGGTGTTGATGAGAGATTTTATTACTTTTCATCACTTATTTACTCTCTTTTTGCTTTAATTAAAGTGTATCTATGTTTAGAATATGATCTTTATTTAAAAGCATTTATCCTTGTTTTGTTCTAAGTCTTAGTACACATTTTTGGATCCCCAATAGGACAATGTCCCTTGTTTAATCTTGGTTTTAAAAAGAATTTTGGTAGCTTGATTTTGTAGGCTTTTTATAACTCTCCGCCAAGGAACCCTAGAGGACAACACTAGCTAGGTCAAAACAATAGAACAATTTTTTTTTAAAACTATAGAATGCATAACATAACATGATAACTAATCCTAGGTCATCTAAGGTTCCTCAATCGCATTACTCACAAAACAAGGTTACTAGAACATTTCATTAACAACAAAAGAAGATCATCACATTAACTGATATTATTCATTTCCACATGTGACAACAGAAAAATCAACATTAAAGATCATCTTCTAATTACTATCACAATTGATGCATTAATTTATAGTACTCAATACCAAATGAATTCATCAACAACAATTACATCATTACAATTATCACCACGTTGCTTTCCTCAGCACATGGGAGAGATTACAACAAGATACATTGAGAAATACAATCTGGTATATAACCAATATACATTACATGAAAAGATTATCTTCATGAGCTGGAACAGGAACTGGAGTACAATGAACAATCTACAAGCTCCCGAACATGAAACAAGAATACCCAATGGAGAAAAAGCATCAACCTCCCGACCATGTGGAACCCTGAGGTCCACCCCCCCGTGCTAGGAGATAACACAAGATCCTACATTCAACCAATAGTCAAGAGAATAACATGCTAACATAAGAAACAAGGTTATACATAACACCAATCACCATACTGCTGATAATAAACATCACTTACACACTTACTGCACTTCCAGAGGCACTTGTACAACCGAGGGAGGAAATACAACTAGGGAGTGCTAGACTGCAATAGGGAAGAGTGTCATTGCATGGCCTTAACATGGGTTACCCTGGCAAACCTTTCATTAGGTCCCAGCCCCCATCTATGGTTACCTTGGCAAACCTCTCACTAGGTCCCGACCCCATAGGGTGATACATATGGAACCAACATTCCTTTTGTGAGGACAAGGAAGTTGATCTTGCCAACCAGGCCTTCTCAACCCATTATGAGCCTATACAAGCACTCCAGACATGGGTGAGGCACATAAATTATCTTTTTAATGTGAAAACTACCCAACCCCCTTAGATTCATTATTGGTTATCTCTGGATTACAAACTTCCAATGGGTTTCCTTGGCAAGGCACTTTGGGCCCCGACCCCACATTGGAAGCCACTCCCCCTACTTGCAACTAGTAAACCCTACACATCAAGCAAGGCATTGACCTTCTTGCATATTTGTCATGATCTCATGAATCCATACAAAGATAGGAGGGCAACACCCTCGGACAATCTTCCATATGGGCAACAACAACAACCTCTCGGACAACAGGAGATGTTTCCAACCCCTCCCACAACTATGTAGCTAAAACTTGCGAAGGTTCAACAACAACTATCTGATCTTACATTTGGCCACACCAAAAAAACCTTCTCTTTTGAAGAAGTTTGTCCTAATCCATTTGATCAGTCATTACCTTCCTTCAAAGATGGAGACAAATGGCTAGCAAATTCCCATTCAAGATACTTGAAAAACAACTTGTTAGCATATTTGTACAGAACCTCAACCAAGAATTGGGTTTCCATTTACAAATTCTTAGTGCAACAAACTTCAACGAAATTACCTACAAGGGAATCAACATTGAAAAAGCCCTCATTGCGAAGGGCATGGTCAAAATCTTCAAAGAAACTAAAGACAATGCTCCTCAACAACAAAAAAATGCAAAACCAAAGTTTTGGAACACAAATAAAAATGTGGTCAATGATGGTGTGGTAGATTCTAAACATGTCCAAACACTGCAAACACTCCTTCAGCTTTCCAAACCAAGTCAACCTCCACCTCAACAAAAACAACAACAACAAAGACAACCATACCAAAACCAATGACAATAAGAGCGGTCTCAACACAATTACCCTTCGCAATGTCAATTCACTCCCTTGGGCAAACCTATTGAGACTGTTTTATAGAAACTTATAAACAATAGACTCATCACCTTACCAGATGCTCCCCCATATGGCAAGCCTATTTACAAAACCACACAGTACAAAGAAAATGAATATTGTGAGTTTCATAGGAGCAAAAGACACATGACCTCATCATGCATGAAACTCAAGCACATAATTCAAAACCTCATTGACGGAAACAAAATCACTTTTGAGGATGAACAACCAACTCAAAACACCAATAAAGACCTCAACGTGTACAAGGAGCCATTCCCTAACCATGGTCAAAGTCAAAATCCTGACAAAGGTAAAGGTGTTAACAAGGCTTCTACTTCCCATGACTCTATTGTGGGTCGTTTTGAAGAAAGTCATGTATCTACCCTCACAATCAAAGGCAAATCTATAGATTACGCTATTACAACTTGTCATGGTCGTGTCACCATTCATGGTCCTACACCAAGTCTCCCAACTCAATTGGATTACAATCTTTTCGAACATCTAGGGAAAACCCCTGCACAGATCTCTATCTTGGACCTTCTACGGTCATCACCCACACATAAATTTGTGCTTGAAAAAGCCCTACAATAGTCTTCGGTTCCTAACAACATAGCGGTCATCGATTTCCAAGCTATTATAGGTAACATTACCTCACCTTATAATTTGGTCTTTTATGAAAAAGGTGATCCATGTCATAACGATGCCCTTCATATTGAAGTCTTCATCCATAAACACAATATCAAACGCATACTTATAGATGGTGGTGCTGGTCTCAATATCTGTTCTCTAAAGTTACTCAAACAATTAGGATACTCTAAGGATCAAGTCAACATTGATCAAAGTATTACAATCAAAGGGTATGATGATGTTGAGCGCCATTCAGAGGGTGTTATCCACTTGCCTATACAAGTAGGCCCAGTCATGCTTGAAACTAGGTGCCAAGTCCTTGACATTGAGCTACCTTACAACATTATCCTAGGATGCTCATGGATCCATGTCATGAAAGCTGTTCCCTCAACGTACCATCAGTCTCTCAAGTTCCCATTCAATGGTACGAAGATAACTATCCCTGGAGATCCTAATCCTTTCAAATTCTGCTGTCTCTTGTAAGGCAGTTATAAGAATTCCAACCAAGTGCCCAATAATGACAAAGCCCTTGAATCCTCATTATATGTTAATTCTAAAACTCTGACAAAAGCCTTTGCAAGTGAACCTAATCCTCATCCTATTCCTGAAATCAAAGCTCACATCTGTGATATTGGCTTTGGAGAATATGATATCTCAAAATTGTGTTGTGTGGGGCAGATGCCCCTATCCCCTAAATCCTACAGCCAACCGCCCATAGCCAAAGCAACTAAAAGGTAGCTATTCCTCCCCCAACATCCCTAACCCAATTTCAAGAAGGAAAATTATTGGCAGAGGAAACTATTGAAGATATCTCTTTTGGGCTCTATAAGGAGAAAGAACCAGTCACAATACCAGTCAAGCAATATGGTAATGGCTTAAGGATAGTCAAAAACATGGGCTATAAAGGCAAAGGTGGCCTTGGAAAATAGAATCAAGGAACAATGGAACTCATTATTGTGATGAAGAAACTAGACAAGAAGGGGTTAGGATTTGGTAGGAAGGTACCACGCGCCTTGGACATCGAGGGTATTCTCGACAAGGTGGCGGAAACTTTACTCGCCGATTCAACATCTAATGAGGATATCATCGATGACTCTTCCCTCCATATGACTGACCTATTTATAGAATCCTCCATATTCATGCTATCATCCGTATCCTTAACATCCACCACCCACACCCAGAAAGTAATACTTGTCTACCCTGAACTTATCGATTGGGACCAACAAGGGTCCCCCATTCTAGATGTATTTCAAAATGACGAAGCTATTGCTGAGTTCATGGGACTCCAGGACAGTATACCTCTTGGCGATCACAAAGCTAGTTTTGTAATGGAACTAGAGCCAACAACTTATTTTGGTGAGAATGCCAAATCCTCTAGTCGCAAAAGTAAAAATAAAGAAAGATCTCTAGGTGAAAACCACAGTGTTGCACCTCCTGATCACAAAATAGTAAAAACAAAGGATGTACCCAAAGGTGAAAACCCAACTATGGCACCTAAGGATGGAGGATTTGACCTTCCCCTACCATCTAAGTATCAAGAGAAATCAACTCTCCTAGTGGAAGATTCTACAGAGATAAATCTTGGCACAGAGCAAAATCCTAAGACAACATTCCTTGCAGCATCATTATCAGAACAAGAGCACAAGAATCTTAACAACTTCTTACAAAGAACCATCAACTTTGCATGGACCTATGCTAATATGCCAGGGATAGACCCTAAGCTAGTAGTTCACTATCTCACAGTTGATCCAATAGTTAAACCAGTCAAGCAAAAGCTAAGGAAGATGCATCCACAGATAACTCTCTTGGTAAAAGTTGAAATATAGAAGTTGCTAGATGCGAAGTTCATCAGGCCTATTGATTATCCAAAATGGGTCTCAAACATTGTACCTATGGGTAAACCTAATGGGGGCATCCGCATGTGTAATGATTTTAGAGATCTTAACAAAGCATGTCCCAAAGATGACTTTCCATTACCGAATATTGATCTCATAGTAGACTTGACCGTGGGTCATGAAATGCTTTCTCTCATGGATGGATTCTCTGGCTACAATCAGACAATGATAGCATAAGAAGATCAACATAAAACTACTTTCACTTGTCCTTGGGGTAACTATTATTGGTGTGTCATGCCATTTGGTCTAAAGAATGCAGGGGCAACTTATCAAAGAGTAATGACAATGATATTCCATGACCTCTTTCATCACATCATGGAGGACTATGTGGATGACATACTAGCAAAATCTTCTAGGGTAGATCACATACAAGTTCTAGGACAAATCTTTGACAGACTAGAAAAGTATCAAGTAAGACTCAATCCAAAGAAATGTGTCTTCGGGGTAACCTCAGGAAAACTAATCTCATAGAAGCATCAAAGTAGATCCAACAAAAGTCAAGGATATAGTGGAGATGCCTCCGCCAAAAAATCTAAAAGCATTAAGGAGCCTACAAGGAAGGTTACAGTCTATTAGGTGGTTTATCTCACAGCTAGCGGATAAATGTCAACCATTTCAACACTTGCTCCGAAAGGATGACTCATTTCAATGGGATGATAAGTGTCAAGCAGCATTTGATTAGCTCAAAGAGTATCTAGCTAAACCTCCTATCTTGCTCGCTAGTAGACCTTTGATCTTGTACATCTCAACTACAACTGCAGCCCTAGGGGCTCTTCTAGCACAGCATGATGAGTCAGGAAAAGAGCATGCAATCTATTACATCAGTTGAACGTTGGTGGGTTATGAACTCAATTACTCTCCTATGGAAAGAGCTTGTTTAGTAGTAGTGTTCGCTTCCCAAAAGTTGCGGCATTACATGATAAACCAACATACAAATCTCATAGCCAAAATTGATCTGTTGAAGTATCTACTAGCAAAAGTAGCTCTTACAGGTAGACTAGCTAAATGGGTCATGATCCTTAGTGAATTTGACATAGAGTATGTGGATCGTAAAGCAATCAAGGGACAATCCCTAGGAGATCAACTAGCAGAAGCACCCATGACAGATATACATCCTATGGTATCTGACTTTCTGGATGACAAGCAACTAGTGGATGCCTACAAACCACACTTTTCTAGTATTACTTTTGAGCAGATTCTAAGAGAGCATAACAAGGCTATAGACTCTATGGCCTCTGTGGGGTCACTTATAGACATGCCTGCAAACACACAGAAATGTGAGTTCTTGATCGAGCAATTGTTGATACCAACCGTCGATGTTCCAACTATTGAAATCATCTGCGAACTTGTTGGTCCCAATTCCCCATGGTACGAAGATATCTATGAATACCTTAAACATGGTACCTTTCCCTTTGAGTTATCTGCTACCCAACGTAAAACCGTTATCCGTCGATCCTCCCGTTACACTATTCTGGGTGATACACTTTATCGCTGGAGTCTTGATGGTATCCTCTTATGATGTCTTAACGTAGAAGAAGCTGAAGCTACCTTACGAGACATACACGAAGGTGTCTGTGGCGCACATTCTGCTCATCCTATTATTGCTAAGAAGATACTCCGCACAGGGTATTAATGGCCTACAATAGAGCAAGATGCTTTACAGTTTGCTAAGAAGTGCCTACAATGCCAGCAACATGGAGATTTGATTCACGCACCAGCTCATGAACTACAACCTATGACGTCTCCATGTCCTTTTTCACAATGGGGTATCGACCTCATAGGACAAATCCACCCATCCTCATCCAATGGCCACAAATTCATCATTACCACCACTGAGTACTTCACGAAGTGGGTCGAGGCCATTCCCATGACCTATATCACCGGTAAGCAAATAGCCAAGTTTATCCTTAACTACCTCATTTGTCGATATGGTATTCCCCAAGCCATTGTCACTGATAATGGGAGACCATTCAAGAACCAAGATGTCCGTGCCTTGTGCACACAATACAATATCCAACATCACTTTTCAACTCCCTACTATCTGTAGAGTAATGGCCAAGCCGAGGCTTCCAACAAAACCATTCTCAAAATCCTCAAGAAAATAGTCAATGAAGCTGGTCGTGATTGGCACCTGCAATTCAATCCTACCCTATGGGCCTATCGCACCAGTATCAGATCACCAACTGGTGCAACACCCTATGCCTTGGTCTATGGCTCTGAAGCCATTCTACCTATAGAGGTCGAGATCCCATCCCTCAGAGTATCCATGCAAAACTTGATTGATGGAGAGGAGTATTGCACTTCCAGATTAGCTGAGCTAGAATTACTAGATGAGAGGCGCCTTGCCACACTTAATCATCTCCATGCTATCACAACCGCCTCTGACGTAATTACAACAAAAAGATCAAAGAAAGATGGTTTCAAGTTGGTGATCTTGTCTTAAAAGAAAATCAGAGAAATCAAGTAGATCGAGAAAAGAAGGGCAAGTTCGAGCCTAATTGGTTAGGACCCTTTATTGTCACAACAACATATAGATCAGGAGCTTATACTTTAGCTACACCTGATGGCATTCCTCTAGATGAGCCACTCAACAGTGTTCATCTCAAGAAGTTTTATGCTTAATCCTCAGAGTATAAAAAAAATAAAATAAAAATAATCCGTCCTCTGGTGAAAACCCGATAAACAGGTGCCTTGGATAAGTACCATAGTGAAAACCTAGCAAACAGGCGCTATGTGTAGAGTTAGCATCCATCATCTATCAAGTCTTGTTCATTCCATGTCCGTTTCACAACGCACTTCATCCATCCATCCATAATAAAACCATTGACCTTGCTTGCATTTCCATCTCCCTATCTAGAATAGCTTGGAAATTTGTCAATGTCCATTGTCGTCATCCCAAATCTTGCTCTATCATCCATGGTTATCTTGTGTCAGTCACCCATGCCAATACCTCTACTAGAATTGGGGCAACTCTTTCCTCAATCTAGGTCTAGGAATGGATCCTTGTTCATGGTTCACCTCAAACACCTCAACAATCCAAAAAACACAAACACTTCAATCATTCTCCTTTCAACAGATAACACCCTTTAATGGACACATCATTCCTACAATAAGCCTGTTATCTTCCCAACACTTTTTTCTACATCATCACACCAACCAAAACTACATATTATCTCATCTCAATCTTAAGGTACCTTGATCCCATGGATATGGGTATGTAGGCAATCTGGAATATGAAGAAAGTTTCTAGTACTCAGGTACATAAGATGTCATCCTTTCCCCAAACCAAGCTCAAACACCATGACCCATTCATCACTCTACCCAGAACTACATATTATCATTTTTCATCTTTCCTCGTAATGTGCCTTGATCCCATGGATACAGGGTATGTAGGCAGTCTGGAATACAAAGGATGTATCCAGTACTCAGGCACATACAATTCATCATTCTTCACCCACCTTAATCCATTGACATGTCATCTTTCTAGTCTTCCATTTATCAAAATCCGTTCACCTTGACTTGACTAACTCAAGTAGCAAAAAAATAAACGAACGCATCCTTTCAAAGCAAAAGTCCTTAACAAACCTGAAGCAAAGGTACCTACTTGCAGAGTCATATGCTATCCTACATATCGATTGCCAACATCAGCTAAATCAATCTCAAACCACACAACAGATCAACACACTTGTCTTATACAGAGTGTTCCATGATCGAGACCAACACACGCATCTTATACAACATGTGGCATTTCCTAAAACCAGGTATTATCTTTTCAGAAGATAACACCCTTTAATAGACACATCGCTCCTACGAGAAGGCTGTTATCTTTCCTTTCCAATCTATCTTGAGCAACCTCTTTGGCAAGAGAATATGTTGGCTGTATGTTTACTTTGTAAGTTAGTCAATTTGCTTTTTGATTTATCTTTTTTGTTCCTTTTCCAATACTTATTCAAGACTACTTTGATTTATCTATAATCTTGGTATGTTGCGATGCAGTACGGATTGGGGGCATAGTCATTGCTTTTGTGTGTCGTGTTTGAGGAATGATCTTTAGCATCTTTCTTAGCATCATATTTATCTTGTGTGTGTTATGACCTAGCATCTTACATATTAATATTCTTCTTGCATTTACATGTATTGAAGTTTATTTTATGTTCAAGACTATGGCTCATTCACATGTTCAACAAGGTTATATTATCTCTAAGGGATCTAAGTTCAAACTGCTTGCTTGCAGAGTCAACGTCCATGCACTCAGATATCACAACACCTTGGTCATTTATACCTTGGTGGCAAACTATCCATGTGCTATATCAAAAATAAGGATTGCTCTTTATAAACATTTGTGAAACCATTGCAACAAGCTCATCCATTTAACCATCCATTTATCCATGTCATCATATAGACTTTCAAGCAAAGATCAATCAACAGTCTTTCTCTCCACTTTCTTCTATCCAACCTCGTCTATCTCAAGCACAATCTTCTAGTCGAGCATCAACCCAGTTCTTCTATCGCTTCCCTATTTTTCCTCTCGAGGGGGCATCCTATGCCAGCTACGCTGGGGCAACTAGCTACACTAGGGCATCAAAATTTGTATCATGTCTTCAATAATCGTTTTCTTTGAAGCAACACTGTAAACTACATTGCATCAAAGAGGGGCAAAATGTAGACACCCTAAAATGACCATGTCTTCGCATCACTTGCATTTTTGTCTAATCACCTACATTCAACATTAATTAAATAATCTAATTATTTAATTAATTTCATCAAATTCATCCAAATCACATATTTTCAACATTAATTAAATAAATCCTCTTTATTTAATTAATTTCAGCAAAATCAACCTTATTCTTCCAAAATTAGATAATTTTAATTATTTAATTAAATCATAATTCTCTTTCAAATTTCAAAGTCTACATTAATTAATTAAATCTAATTATTTAATTAATTCATCACAAATTCTCTCTCATCTACAATTAAATAATTTTCATTATTTAATTAAATCAATTGTTCTTCTAAATTTAAATAAATCATGCAAATTTATTTAAATTACCTCAATCCTCTAAAAATAAATAAAATCAAATATTTTATTTATTCTTCACATTCCTCTATCATGCACAAACAATTAAATAAATTTATTTATTTAATTTGCTTTTTCCTCTAAAAATAAATCTTCTAAAAATAAAATATAATCAAATATTTAATTTATCATTCATCATGCAAAATAAATTAAATCAATTTATTTGTTTAATTTATTTAAATCTTCAAATCTATTTTATGTCCTCTAATCTTGCACAAACAATTAAATAAATTTATTTATTTAATTTGCTTTTTCCTCTAAAAATAAATCTTCTAAAAATAAAATATAATCACATATTTTATTTATCCTTCATCGTGCAAAATAAATTAAATCAATTTA
The DNA here is from genome assembly GCA_027924645.1 of Cunninghamia lanceolata. Taxonomy (NCBI): domain Eukaryota; kingdom Viridiplantae; phylum Streptophyta; class Pinopsida; order Cupressales; family Cupressaceae; genus Cunninghamia; species Cunninghamia lanceolata. Next base: position 11,214,159 of record BSBN01000209.1, read on the forward strand.
TTTGTTTAATTTATTTAAATCTTCATATCTTATCTATTCTTCAAAATCATGCACAATCAATTAAATAAATTTATTTATTTAATTTGCTTTTTCCTCTAAAAATAAATCTTTTAAAAATAAAATATAATCAAATATTTAATTTATCATTCATCATGCAAAATAAATTAAATCAATTTATTTGTTTAATTTATTTAAATCTTCAAATCTATTTTATGTCCTCTAATCTTGCACAAACAATTAAATAAATTTATTTATTTAATTTACTTTTTCCTCTAAAAATAAATCTTCTAAAAATAAAATATAATCACATATTTTATTTATCCTTCATCGTGCAAAATAAATTAAATCAATTTATTTGTTTAATTTATTTAAATCTTCATATCTTATCTATTCTTCAAAATCATGCACAATCAATTAAATAAATTTATTTATTTAATTTACTTTTTCCTCTAAAAATAAATCTTCTAAAAATAAAATATAATCAAATATTTAATTTATCATTCATCATGCAAAATAAATTAAATCAATTTATTTGTTTAATTTATTTAAATCTTCAAATCTATTTTATGTCCTCTAATCTTGCACAAACAATTAAATAAATTTATTTATTTAATTTGCTTTTTCCTCTAAAAATAAATCTTCTAAAAATAAAATATAATCACATATTTTATTTATCCTTCATCGTGCAAAATAAATTAAATCAATTTATTTGTTTAATTTATTTAAATCTTCATATCTTATCTATTCTTCAAAATCATGCACAATCAATTAAATAAATTTATTTATTTAATTTCAATTATCTTTCCAATTCCTCTAAAAAAATCATGTTTTTGATAGTATAAGGCGGCAAAACCAGGGGCCGAACCCTTACAAAGTAGAACCCAAAAAGGGGAAAAAAGGCTCTGAAGACAAAAAGAGCCAAAACTACCATAGACAACTTACATACAACCGATATACAATAAAAAGAAACTATCAGTAAAAAACTAGCTAACAGAAAGCTTAGAAAGAAGACTAGGAGAGGGTGTCTTCCCAACCTTTGAAAAGAAACTCAAACATTCTGTCGAATTCTTTAGCCCTATCATCAACACCATGAGTGAGAACTTCATGTTCCTGCAACAGAGAAAGATTAGCCATAGCCGGCCTACAAAGCATGCTTGTAATGAATCTGCCACGAGAAAAGACCCTCTTTTCCAGAAAATCAACCCGCTCCTTCAACTGAGTCAAAACATTAGAATGAGTACCTTCCTCATTAACTTCCTCCTCCATACCATCTTCAGGATTGTTGCAATCCTCCTGAATAAAATCAGGATCTACAGGAACCTCAGTAGGAACAAAATGAACATCCTTCCCATTGTTATCATCAGTGTCATGTTAACTTATGTGCACAATTAGTCTTATTTTTAGAACTCTAAAAAAGGCAAATCTTAAGTTAATTTGCTTTAATTTATCTTATTTTCATCAACTCATGAATTAGAAGAAAAAGTATTCTAATTTATGAAATTAAAATCTATCTTTATAAAAAAACAAACAATTATTTTAATAAAAATAACTTTTTGGAGTGACACATGTCATGTGCACATTCATCATGAGTTATTTGATTTATCTCAACCATTCATTTTATGGATTTATTTCATTCGTTGATTGATCATGTTTGAAACCTATATAAACCCCCCTCATCTCCTTAACAAATCCTCTTTGATCACTTATTCTCAGGCATCTTTTTACAGTGCTTTGAGCATACATCACATTGTTGAGCACCTTACAATCTTTTGAGCACGAATACGCTTACATCCGCTTGTTGCAAACATAGTTTCACAACGTTATTGAGCAATCTACATATCTACAAAGAGAACAATACAATCTAGGTGAAGTCTTTCTTGTTTTATTTGATTTATTCATTGATATTGGCTTTTTACTTAGATCAATCTCTTTATGTTATGGGTTATTGAGTTGTTATAATCATTGTTGTGATTTTATCATTCAACCTCTCAATTTTCCTCATACACACATACAATACACAGAACTTTCTTCAATAGGAACTTGATAGTGGCTTTTGTTTTCTTTTCATACCACAGTTACCCATGGCAACACCCTTAGGGGTTGTGTTCCACACAATATACAAGATCAACAACATATCCAAACCACTTCATGGTTAAAAAATCATAAGGACCATACATCATTACACCCTCCTAGGCCTCTGGAAACCAACCTACTAAACTCATCTCCCAACGGCACAAAAATCTTACATAAGCTTTACACAGATAACATTCATCTTTAACAATTCCATAAACACTTAATCCATAATTCAAGACATATTGTCTAATACAAGCAAATACTCATCGCATTACAACCATGAAGACATTCCTTAGATAAGACATTATTCACTACAATAATCATAATTAAGAAACCACCATCTCCATTGAACTAATTTCTATGAATTCCTAGTATTAAATTGCAACCTTAAGTAACAAGATTCTAAATAATTGATTCACTGGCAAAATATTGAAATTACCTCTTAGTCAGGATTAAAAAGATATACAAGTCATCTTAAATCAAAAATCATTTATCTAACGAAGGGATTTATCTAACTATCAAAAGTATATTTATCTAACACAAAGGATATATCCAACCAACAAAATTATCTTTCCCAATCTAAATATTCCATTAGCAAGGAAAATATTATTGCTTTCGTAATCGAAGTATTTGAATGCAAGTTAAATCATAAACTAATATCCTATTAGTGCAACCCTATGCTGGGCTTTACTTATTTCCAATTTAGGTAATGACATGTGCATTCAAAAAGGAATAATACATCACCCTAAAAGGACATCAAAAGAAAGAGAAAAAGAGAGATTTAAGTGAAGACCAATTCCTATCTAGGATGTTACTTAACTAGGGTTATTATTGGCCCCACATTACAATTACAAGGCCTATATAAAAACATGTTAACGATAAAATTGTGATAAATACTAAATATATGAGATCCTTGGTAATTTCTAAGTATACTTATATAGATATATTACTAACGTACTTCATATAATATTTTATAGTTTTAAAAGAAATACTATAACCATAGTATACAACCCTTATGCTAAGGTTGTGTACAACCTTTATATCCCATGTTCGACGAGGATGCATCCCCTGCTCTAAGACCCCCATCCTCGTCCCCACGTCCTCATTGCCATCCCCAAAATCAAACATACATTTTATAATGTTTAGAGAAAAAAACTCACAATTGGCAATGAAATATTGCTGTTATATTGTTGTCATGATTAAAATTACTGTTATATTGCTGTCATGATTAAATTTTATTGTTGTTATACTGCTGTCATGATTAAAATTACTGCCATTATATTGCTATCATGACTAATTTTATTGCTGTTATGCTGCTATTAATATTTATTGTTGTTATTCAACTTATAGTCTTATACTGTTGTCCATTAACTTGTAGAAATTTGAGTATCTCTGTCTCTGTCTCTGTCTCTGTCTCTCTATATATATATTTGAAAAATTCGTATATATTGCTGTCCCCCCGCCGTCCCCAAAAAATAGTCCTTGGATTGCTGTCCCCGAAATGTGTCCCCTATCGTCCCCCCGTCCCCATCACTGAAACACCGTGGAACATAGTTTATATCATATTAAGGTTATATCTAAACTAAGGTTTAGTAGAAAATATAATATGTTAGCTATCTAGATATAGTATTTTTAATACATTTAAAATTCTAATCAAAAGGGCTTAAAAGAACTACTAAAATATTCTTTACAACCTTTATATCATTATCTCTGTACAATATAAGAGAAGTATTAAAATTAAAACCCTAATATTAACTGATTAACCATAGTGCAACAAAGAAGTAAACAAACCCTAAAACAAAAAGGCAGAGGAGCACCGAATAGATTTACTGAGGAGGCTTTCAAAACTTTCAGACAAATGCAATTTGTAGGTGTAAGACTAGACACCTCAACCTTTGCCAACGGACATCCATCAACGCATAATGGAGGGGAATTTTTTTTTAGATTTTATTGTTGGAAATTCTCTGGCAGATCTAGATGTATGTACAAGGCACGTGAGTGATTTGACAACGTGCCTCAAGGAGATGTAATCTCATGGAATGCAATGAGTGCAGAATATGCACAAAATGGATTCGTTGAATAGGCTTTAGAAACTGATAGCAATGCAATTGGCAGATGTGAAGCCAGATTTGACTACCTTTGCCGGCATCCTCCCTGCATGATGCAGGAGCATCCAGTGGTGTAAGGGCAATCTTGCATCATCTCAAAAAGAAGTTGAATCAAAATCATTGTAGTTGTTTTCATTTCTTTCCATAATTAGTATTTTTGGTTCCATAATCTCTTGAATAATGGTGTAGGACTTTCAATTTTTTTCAAACTACTAAAAATAACAAACTGCCAGTTTTGGAAAGTTTAACTACCATTGTAGGAAAGTTTGCATTTGGGCACAGATTGAACTGAAAACTTACAGAAAGATTCATAACTAAAATATAAGACCTTTGGTGAAGGAATCAGGCAAAGATTATTTGTGAGCTAAAAGATATTAAAGTTTTTGTTTTATGAAAAGCCCTTGAAATTTTTTTGAAATGAGATATGAGGCACTAAAACATCCCATAACGTCCTAAAAAGTTGACAAAAATATGTTTACAAATTTCTAGCATGATAGTTCACATCGCGATCTTTCTAGCACTTAAAACGGTTCGTCAATCAGACACCCGGATTAAAAGTTATGCTTCCCAGAAGTTGACCTACTTTTGGAGAGAGTTGCAAATTTGAAATTTAGCTGGAGGCCGCCAAAAAGTACTATTTATGACTATTTTGGGAACCCTGGGCAGTAGTAGAGTTAAGGGGGAAAGTGTAGAATAAAAAATAGGTGGGAAAACAGAAACCCTAGTTGATTTGGGGTTACAGAAGGTAGAAGATTCTAGAGCTTGGTGATGTGTAGCTTTAGTGTGTTACAACCTGTGGAGGATTGATTCCTCTGATTGTAATTGAGCTTCTGTAATGTAATGAGTTGTCCAAATCAATAAAGAAATATTCTATTTTCTGTGTACTATTTTTGATGTTGTGTGATTTATGATTTATTCCCTTCATCAAGTGGTATCAGAGCAAGGGTTCTTGAGTGTGTAGACAGATCGCCGACCGTGAGGCAGTTTGCACCAGGACCCGAGGTTGTGGGTTTGCTGTGGAGATCAAGATGCCTCCATGAAGAAATCGTATTGGGAGGAATGCTTTGATAGAAGAGGGTTTTAGAGCCCTGCAAAGGAAAATTGATGCATTTGAAGAGGAGATACAAAGAGGGTTTGAGCCAAGAACAAGAGAAGAAAGTGAAGATAAAGTTGAAGAAGAGCTATCTGAGGAAGAACAAGAAGTTGCAGGAGATCCTGCAGAAGTTAGGTTGTTGAGGGCCATTTCAAAGATTGGAAAGAGACCCAGGATCGAAGTTTCTATATATTCTGGAGATTTGAATCCAGAATAGCTTATTGATTGGATCAATGACATGGAGGAGTATTTTGAGTATGAAGATGTGGAGGACCCAGATCAGGTCAAGTTTGCAAAAACAAAGTTGAAGGGCCACACCAGTATTTGGTGGAAGGAGGTCCAGTTAGAGAGGAACAAAAGAGAAAAAGGAAAGATCACCAGATGGGATCGGATGGTGGAGAAACTGAAGAAGCAATTCATTCCTGTGGACCATGAGATGGAGTTGCTGAAGAAGTTGCAAGGACTAAAGCAAGGTAGCAAGTTTGTTAAGGAGTATATAGAAGAGTTTTATAAGATTACTATTAGGACAAGCCATACAGAGGCCAATAAGGAGAAGGTAGCCCGTTACATTAATGGGTTGAGGCCAAGTATTCAAGAGGAGCTGAGCCTGGTCAGAATGACCACCATAGAAGATGCATACCAATTTTCCCTGAAGGTGGAAGAGAAGCTGAATAAAAGATTTGATAGAAAGCAAAGAGGGAGAAGGTTAAGGCGGCAGGACTGGTGGAAGACCCTATGGAGGCCATATTGAAGATCAAAAGAAAAGTGAAGAAGCTGGCACCAGTCCAAATCAAAGAGGGGATAATGCTTACCGCCCTTATGACCAGAACAATGTTGAGCAAAGAGGAAGAGGCCGACCTAGGCAAGGACCCAGAAGAGGAGGTTTCAGAGGAACCTGTTTCCAATGTGGAGAAGAAGGGCATCGAGCATACGAGTGTCTGCAACATCAAGGAAGGACAAATAGAAGACCTGAAGGTAATGCACGAGTTGCACATATAGATGAATATGCACAGTCTGAACATTTTGAAGATGTTGAAAGGGGAGAAAACCTAGTTGTTAGAAGAACATTGTTGAATGTGGAGAAAGAACCCAATCAGAGGAAGAGTTTATTCCACACAAGGTGCAAATGTGAAGGTAAGTGTTGTGATATTATATTGACAGTGGAAGCATTGACAATCTTGTTTTAGAGGAGATGGTTGACAAGTTGAGGTTGACAAGAAGAAAGCATCCACATCCATATTGGATTGCATGGTTGCAGAAGGACCATAGAGCTTTGGTCAATGAGTAGTGTTTAGTGAAGTTCAAGATTGGGGACTACCATGATGAGGTGCTGTGTGATATCATACTGATGGATGCATGTCATATGTTGTTGGGGAGGGTGTGACAGTATGATAGGAGCGCTGTCCATGATGGCTGTGCAAACACATATTCCCTAACAAAGGATGGAGTTCGTCATAAGTTGAAGCCCTTGAAGGAGGTGGAAGAAAATGTATGTAGTACTGCCAGAATTTGCTTGGTAGATGGTAGGAAATTTTTGGAGGGTATGATGCATGAGCATTGAATTGCTTTGCATTGATTCCTAAGATTAGTCAAGAGAAATGTGAAGATGTACTAGCAGAAGTTTCAGATATGTTGGAAGAATTTTAGAACATTATCTCTGATAATGTACTAGAAGGTTTACCACCAGTGATGAAGATAAGCCATCAAATGGATTTGATACCAAGAGCTAGTTTGCCAAATAAGGCAGCCCACAGAATGACTCCAATAGAGAATGAAGAGTTGAACAGACAAGTTCACGAGTTGTTAAGGAAGGGAATGATAAGGGAGAGTATGAGTCCATGTGTGGTACCTATAGTACTAGCACCAAAGAAAGATGGAGAGTGGAGAATGTGTACAGATTCTCAAGCCATAAATAAGATCACAATCAAGTACATATTTCCGTTGCCGAGAATGGATGACATAATAGATTGTTTGAGTGGAGCCAAATACTTCATGAAGATTGACTTGAAGAGTGGGTATCACCAAATCTGTATTAGAGAAGGAGATGAATGGAAGACAACCTTCGAGACAAAGGAAGGTTTGTATGATTGGTTCGTCATGCCATTTGGGCCAACCAATGCACTGAGCACATTCATGTGGCTCATGGACGAGGTATTGGAAGAATTTTTGTGAAGTTTTGTTATTGTCTATTTAGATGATATTTTAATTTTTAGTAAGACTTGGGATGAGCATCTGATGCATATCAGAAGAGTTCTAGAGAAGCTGAGGGAGGAGAAGTTGTTGATTAATCTGAAGAAATGTAGTTTTGCAAAGAAGAAGTTGGTATACTTGGGATTTGTTGTCTCAGAGGAAGGTCTTAAGATGGACCCAGAGAAGGTGAGAGCTATCCTTGAATGGCCTATGCCAAGAAGTGCCACAGAGGTACGATCTTTTCATGGTTTGGCAAGTTTTTACAGAAAGTTTATTAGAAAATTTAGTAGCATTTGTGCACCCCTAACTGAGATAATGAGAGGGGATAGAAAAGAGTTTATATGGACTAAAGGAGAAGACAAAAGCTTTGATGCATTGAAGCAGAAAGTCACAGAGCAACCTGTTTTGGTACTTCCAGATTTCAATAAGGTATTTCATGTAGATTGTGATGCTAGTGGTTGTTCTATAGGAGCTGTTTTGAGTCAAGAAGGTAAGCTCATTGCCTATTTTAGTGAGAAGCTTAATGATGCCAAGAAAAAGTATTCTGTTTATGATCAGGAGTTTTATGCAATAGTTCAGGCTTTGAAGAAATGGAGACATTATTTGTTTCCAAAAGAGTTTGTTTTATATACTGATCATCAAGCTTTGCAGTATCTTAATAGTTAAGGAAAGTTGAACCAGAGGTACTTAAAATGGGTTGAGTTTTTGCAGAGCTATACTTTTGTTTTGAAGCACAAGAGTGGGAAGTCCAATAGTGTTGCAGATACCTTGAGTAGAAGGCAGAATTTGTTGACAGAAATGAAGATAGAGGTTGTTGGGTTCGATGAGTTCAAAAGTTTGTATCCTGAAGATCCAGATTTTGTAGAGGCTTGGAAAGCTTGTATGGAACTCGTTACTTTGGACAGGACAAAATGGTTGGATTTCATAATCCAAGATGGTGTGTTGTTTAAAGGAAGCCAGTTGTGCATTCTGAGGAGTTCCATGAGAGATAACCTAATTAAGGAGAAGCATAGTGGAGGATTGGCTAGACACTTTGGTCGAGATAATACTATTGCTATTGTTGGTGAGAATTATTATTGGCCACAGTTGCAGCAGGATGTGAGGAAACTTATGCAGCGTTGCAGAGTATGTCAGATGGTGAAAGGAGCAAGTCAGAATATAAGTCTATATCAGCCACTACCTGTACCAGAGAAGCTATGGGATGATATTAGTATGGATTTTGTTCTTGGTTTACTAAGGACACAGAGAGGACATGATTCCATTTTTGTGGTGGTGGATAGATTCTTGAAGATGGTACATTTTATCCCTTGCAAGAAGACTAATGATGTTGTTCATATTGTAGAGTTATTTTTTAGGGAAGTGGTGAGACTACATGGTCTATCGAAGAGCATAGTTTCAAATCGAGATACCAAATTTGTTGGTTATTTTTGGAGGACATTGTGGAAGAAGTTGAAGATAGATTTGAAGTTCAGTTCTGCACACCATCCATAGACTGATGGACAGACAAAAGTGGTGAATAGGAGTTTGGGTAACCTACTACGATGCTTAGTAGGAGATAAGCCCAAGGGATGGGATTTGATTTTACCACAGGTGGAATTTGCTTACAACAATTCTATCAATAGGAGTACTGGTAAATCACCATTCTAGATTGTATATGGCAATAGTCCTAGAAATGCTTTAGAGTTAAGGAAGCTGGACAAAGGAGAAAAGACAAGAGCCGAGGCTGAAGACTTTGCAGAACACCTAAAGAATTTGCATGAAGAGGTGAGAAAGCATATTAGTAAGATGAATATTTAGTACAAGGCTAAGTCAGATCAGAAGAGGAGATATAAGGAATTCCAGGTAGGAGATGAAGTCATGGTTCACTTGAGAAAAGAAAGGTTCCCAGTTAGAACATATAATAAGTTAAAAATGAAGAAATTTGGACCATGCAGGATTCTAAAGAAACATAATTCAGGAAATGCATATGAGGTAAAACTGCTGAGTGGGATCAATATTTCCCCTGTGTTCAACATTGTTGATTTAACAAAACATCATGAAGGTGGCGTAGAGGATGGACTGACACAAGAACAGTGGAGTAGTCCAACATCTACTTCAATAGAGGAGATAAAAGAGATCTTGGATATCCGTGTGGGAAGAAGTACTTGGAATAGGCAATATGAAGAATATACGGTGAAATGGAAAGGAAGGCCTGTTGAAGATTCTTCTTGGTTGTCTAAGGCAGAGGTTGACTGTTTGGGTTTTCCTCACACAAACACCTGAGACGTGACAGGGTCACTTCTCAAATTACCCTGGGTGTCTGATGTAGGAGCATCCAATGGTGTAAGGGCAATCTTGCATCACCCAAAAAAGAAGTTGATTCAAAATCATTGTAGTTGTTTTCATTTCTTTCCATAATTAGTATTTCTGGTTCCATAATCTCTTGAATAGTGATGCAGGACTTTCAGTTTTTTTCAAACTGCTAAAAATAGCAAACTGCCAGTTTTGGAAAGTTTAACTACCATTTTAGGAAAGTTTGCATTTGGGCACAAATTGAAGAGAAAACATAGAGAAAGCTTCATAACTGAAATATAAGATCTTTGGTGAAGGAATCAGGCAAAGTTCATTTGTGAGCTGAAAGATATTAAAGTTTTTGTTTTCTGAAAAACCCCTAAAAATTTCTGAAACGAGATATGAGGCACTAAAACATCCCATAACATCCCAAAAAGTTGACAAAAATCTATTTACGCATTTCCAGCGTGATAGTTCACATCGTGAGCTTTCTGGCGCTTAAAATGGTTCGTCAATCGGATACCCGGATCAAAAGTTATGCTTCCCGGAAGTTGACCTACTTTTGGAGGGAGTTGCAAATTTTGAAATTTAGTTGGAGGCCGCCAAAAAGTGCTATTTATGACTATTTTGGGAACCCTGGGCAGTAGTAGAGTTAAGGGGCAAAGTGTAGAGTCAAGAATAGGTGGGAAAACAGAAACCCTAGCTGATTTGGGGTTACAGAAGACAGAAGATTCCAGAGCCTGGTGATGTGTAGCTGTAGTGTGTTGCAGCCTGTGGGGGATTGATTCCTCTGATTGTAATTGAGATTTTGTAATGTAATAAGTTGTCCAAATCAATAAAGAAATATTCTATTTTCTGTGTGCCATTTCTGTTGTTGTGTGTTTTATGATTTACCCCTTCATCACTGCGTATGACAGAATAGGAGCTTTGGACTGGTTATGGATGTCCATCATAGCATGATGGAAGGTGATTTTTGTCTGATATTAAAGTGGAAATGCTCTGGTAAACATGTATGCAAAAATGAAGAAGTGTATACAATGCACACAAATTGTTGATAGTATGCCTCAAAGAGACATGGTCTCATGGTGTGCCACAATTACAAGGTATGCATAAAAATGGATTTGTTGAGAAGGCTTTAGGAACTTTCAAGGGAATGCAGTTCACAGGTGTGAAGCAAAATGCCACAAAATTGTAAGATAGTCACAGAATGGATTTGTTGAAAGGCATTCAAATGCTAAAAGTATATGTGTAGGCGTGCAAGACAAGATCATAAATAGTCATGGTTTCACTCTTTTCAAAAGAATAAGAAATCATTTTCAAAATGTTGAACAATATATAATGAATACTTATTCCTTGTGCAAGAACTAGATAGGAATGATAACATTAACGTTAACATTAAGTCTATGGTATAATCAAGCATTCTATCTATCCTTCCACAGGACAAAGACTGAGTAAAGAAACCTTCATAAGAAACCTAATAGGCCAAAAGAGATTAATTACACAATGCGATGGAAGCACAAGGCATTGAGCCAACAACATTAACTTGCATGGTTGCTTGGGGTTTCATTAGGTTGAAATGAAATATAAGCCCAACATCAATACATGTAGGCAGATTAATAGATTGCATGAGGGCGATATGGATGTATATTCATAGTGAGATGGCAGACATGGCTATATATTTGTTCAACAGGTCGATGGATAAGTTTTACACAAGCCGAATGTAGATTAAATACAGGGTTTAAGAATCCAAAGGGCAAAAGAGATCATTATTACATATTTTGAATATAATACGGATTGATATAGTTCGCAAGTCAAAGGGTTTTCATCCATCATCAATTAATTGTAGGATTATTCAATTATGAAAATAGATGGTTTAAAAAACCAAACTAGCTGATAAAGACATGCAGTTCAAGAGAAGCCTAATGACATTTACTTCCAACCTCAAAATACAAATAGCAACAATCCATAACCAATTTATCAAATCTTGTTTAACTGTGAAACCGAAGATCTAGAATTATAACCGTAAAAATTGCCAAACTTGCCTTCCTATGCAAACCTCAAAAGTTAAGTATCTTTGCAAAAGAAAAAATATGATTTAGCAAACAAAAATAAAAAGCAAACATATTGAAAAAGAAGAAGCAACAGAAATAGATATACCTTGGCTCTCATTGTGACTGCCAAAATATGGGAGCATAGTAAAACAACGCTAAGTTGATTAACAACACGCTCAGAGGAATATGGTCTCCCCATAGAAAGTGTAGTTGGGGAGTCAAAAATCAAACCACAGTCCCCCAAACAAAAAACATTTTCCGAGCAACCGCAATATGGGAAAAAAAAATCAACCAACCCAACTAAATCAACTAATTACAAAATATTAAAGTTATTAAGCCCAAAGTTATAAAACAATTACCAATTACTTCCATTCTAACTTTATGCACACAAACGGGTAATTTATTTACCCCACATTTAGGCATACAAACAATTAATTGTTAACCAAAACATATTATTATTAATTTATCATAACATTATAAATTTACTTTATTACTAATGATAATTATTTATTTATATATATCTATATATTTATTTAACAAAGGTATTAAACAATTTATTTTAACTCATCAAATAACCAACACATTTAATCAACAATCTAAATTAAATAAAACCAAATGCCCATTAGTTATCTGATCACTATCCAGGGTCAAAGGGCAAGACTTCAAGAAACCCTGACTGACATAAGACATACTGACCATACTGACAAAGTGCCAAACCAGATACTCATCCTCTTTGAGGATGATGGCTAGGGTATGGGATCAAGTGTTATCTTTGGTCAACTAATCCATTGGGCTTCAAGGTACGCTCAGACCTGCCAATTCAGGTGGAGTCGATGCCTGGTACCTGCAACTTGTAGTACACAAAGATGAAGCATACATTTGCATACTCACTCACCTCATGGAAAACTAGTACAAACAATGACGGGGATCATGACATCGTGTGGGCCTCACAAGTGAGGAATACGACTTCGTCCCTCATCATACAAACACATCATGGAAAGATCAATATGACATGTATAAAACATAAACATATCCTCATCATCATACAACATGGGTTATACCATGATCATAATCACAACATAATAATCATCATAATTGCCTAGAATGCAACATAATATCAGAGCATATAAGTCATTAGTGTCACAAAAATGATCATCAAAATCCCATACTTACAACATATGTCAATGTATCCATAACATTATATCCGTCTACCATAGTCATAGCGCAATGAACAATCTACAAGCTCTCAAACATGAAGCAAGAATACCCAATGGAGAAAAAACACCAACCTCTCAACTATGTGGAACCTTGAGGTCCACCCCCCGTGCTAGGAGATAAATATTAGATTATCAAGAAACCACCTTAAGATACCCCACACACGACAACACCACAACTAGAAAAACACTTAACCTAGAGCAACAACAAGAACTAGAGGTCCCAGTGTTGCAACTTGGGCTCTGATACCAGGTTGTATTTCTTAATGTATCTTGTTGTAATCTCTCCCATGTGCTGAGGAAAGAAACGTGGTGATAATTGTAATGATGTAATTGTTGTTGATGAATTCATTTGGTATTGAGTACTGTAAATTAATGCATCAATTGTGATAGTAGTTAGAAGATGATCTTTAATGTTGATTTTTCTATTGTCACATGTGGAAATGAATAATATCAGTTAATGCGATGATCTTCTTTTATTGTTAATGAAATGTTCTAGTAACCTTGTTTTGTGAGTAAAACAATTGAGGAACCTTAGAGGACCTAGGATTAGTTATCTTGTTATGTTATGCATTCTATAGTTTAAAAAAAAAATTGTTCTATTGTTTTGACCTAGGTAGTGTTGTCCTCTTGGGTTCCTTGGTGGGGCGTTACAATTTTTACCCTTTTTTAGAGAAATCTTTCCATGAAGCTTTCTACAATGCATCCTGGGGTAAAATAGACCTCACTGTTGAGTCTGAAAGACCCAAAAATCTATAAATATATATAAAACATGATAGGATTTGACATCAAATTTTTTGAAAATTTTTCAGGGTTTGAAGAGATTTATTGCGGTACGATTAATTAATCATGGGGGTATTTAATCACAAATCGTGGTTAAATCTCTTCATTCTACTTTTGTAAGTCATGATTTCAACTTCCTGAGCTCCAGAGAACCAATATTGCATCTGTAAATTATGAATTTAAGAATAATTGATCAATTAAACTGGAGTTTACTGGATTTGAGGTCATTGGTTGTCGTGTTCTCCCGCATTTCTTCATCCCTGGGTTACTGTTGATTCTAGGCAGGGGTTTCAATCCTGTTCTCTATCTCTTTGATCTCATCTCTTTTTTTAGATATAGTTTAATTGTTGTGTTTTGTTTTCTTTGTTGTTTAGTTTGTTTTAGGTTAAAATTAGGTTTAATTCATTGTTTGGGTTAGAATTTTTGGTTCTGTTTAGCTTAGGGTTTTGTTGATTTTGCTTGTTTTTCCCTTCCTAGATTAGGGTTTTCTTTCAACATTTAGTTTTTGGTTTTATTTTAGGATAGAATAAATGGACCCCCTAGGTTAGATCAAACCCTAGTCTTCAAAATTAAAAAACTAGCCGCACTTGTGAAAATCCTTCAAACAAATCCTTTAGAGACCTCAAGTCCTGGAAGGATATTCAGACTTAGCAAAAAAAGGCCCTAAACTTGTTTGTGATCCTACCTCCACTGGCTTGTATAAAGTGTTAAGTTAGGAAATCCCTTTGGGACTTCAGGTCTCGAAAGGATTTCAGGTCTCCAAGGATGCAAAACCAAAAGTCCTAACTTCTCCCAGAGCCTCACTCTCCGTGCCATAGTAAAGACTTAGAAATTTCCTTTTTAAGGAAAGATATCCTTTTGGGACTTCAGGTCCCAAAAGGATCTTAGGACCTTGAGACCCTAGGACCAAAGGACCAAAATCTTCTCGGATCCCCGCTCCCCACGATTGCCTTAAGAGACTTAGAAATTTTGCCATAAGGAGAGTATCCGATTGGGACTTCGAGTCCCGAAAGGATTTTTAGTCCAAAAGCTATGAAACTCAAAAATCTATGTTCACCCACGCTTCCATGCCCTGCAAGAATTTTTGAATTTGGGAATAGCAAAATAAGATCCAATTGGGATTTCAGGTCCTGAAAGGATTTTTAATCCAAAAGCTGTGAAATCCAAAAACCTATGTTCACCCACGCTTCCACGCCCTGTAAGAATGTTTGACTTTGGTAATAGCAAAATAAGATCCAATTGGGACTTCGGGTCCCGACTACACTTTCGACCCTAAATCAAGAAAACCAAAATCTGTTCAGAGTCTCGCGTCTCACGCAGACTCTACTTACTTATAAAGATTTCCAAAAGGAAATTCCTTCGAGACCTTGGATCCCGAAGGGATTTTTGGCTCTGATATAAAAAGTCCAAAGAACATAAAGAGCCCCACACCCTACTTCCAAACTCAGATTCTCATAAAGAGTCTGATCAGGACTCCGGGTCCCGAAAGGATTTTCAAACCTAAAGCCAAAATACATAAAAAGACTAAAAATCAACATCTTCCCGTGAACCTGATACTCGATAAGAAAGAGATAAAGTCCTAGCAGGACCTTAGACCTCAAGAGCACATTTGGACTTGGTCCAAAAGTCTGAAATGGTCCCGAAAAGTCAAAAAATTGCAAATATTTAAAATGATCAAAATTTTATGCATTTTAGATTTTCTTTAGTTTTTACTCCCTCTTATGCCTCTTTCAGGTACAAATAAATATCAGAACTTGAAGCATCTACCCAAGCAAGTGAGGAAACAATCTCAGACTCTGATAAATCCATAGAGGACATTGCCCAAGAGACTATTTCTATAGACTATAGAGACATGGAAGAAGAAGCAAAATACTAAGAAAGAATCACCTATCACCATGAAGTATAAATTTCAAGGCAGCCCCAAAGTGTCTAAGTTCAAGAGTGAATTAGTCAACATCATAGACATAGCCCTAGGACACATTGATTTGGTGCAGTTTAATTCAGATACCTTCTCACCAGATGCTACACCTCATTCTAAGAAGATAGTTGTGTTCGATCTAGCTCATGTGGTAAGATTTCCCCAAGATGTTCAATGTCCAGAGCTAATTCTTACACTTGTTCATCATTATGATCAGGACACCAGGAGATGTGTAGATGCACATAGAAACCTAGTATTAGATATTACACCTCCCATGATTAGAGAACCTTTTTGATCTTCCTTTGTATGGGTAGGTTAGCCCATTAACCATTGCAGGCTCCAAAAAATAATATAACATAGATGTGAATGGTTATAAGAAACACCTAAATAAGCATTGGTTGACTACATAGAAGAAATCTATAACAAAGATCCCCTTGAAGCTTACCAAAGGAGATTTTAAAGGGGAGGTTGGTGATATGATAACTCTCCTTAGTAGGGCATTTGGCAAAGAAGAGTCCAGGAATTATGAGACCTGGATGCTCCAATTTATTTACATTATTTTTAAAGGAGAGATACACCTAGAATGGGGTGCAATGGTCTCATATTGCATCCATGAGTAGGTCATGTTAGCCACCAACATAAGAAATTTTATATGACATCCTACATTGTGTACCTGGCTTTCAGAATTGGTGATTTTCTTGGTTTGACCACAGTGGGAGTCAGAGGAGAAGGACCAAGATAGAATAAGGTTTGGGATTTCTTCCCTTAGTTGGAAATAAAAGAAGTTGAGAAACATTTTAAAAGGGTTAATGTTGCATTCTTGTATGCAATAATCCTCCAACTTATGGGAGATGTAGGATGAAGAATGCCAGATAAATCTACGGAGTTAGTGAGGGGATGGGGAGAATGGTTCATTCAATTCCCCAAGTCTAGATACATCAGGGTTGCAAGCTTCAAGAGGGCACCCTTTTTATTGCCTAGGCATTATAGTGATAGGCTAATTTTGATTGAATTCTCTAGACAAATAAGTGAAGTACATCTTAAATTATCTGGGAAACATAAAGCCTAGGTCAAGTATCCATTCAAGTTGGGTTTTTATGAGTGCCCATCTATACAGGTGGCCAAGACAACAACAGAGGAGCTTGATTCCCTGAATTTAAAATTGTATGAGGCAAGGGAGAACTTTGACCCTGCTGGTCGACTTAAGCAATTGTCTCCCATAATGGGGTTTGAACACAGGCACTCTCTTGAAGACTTCTAGGACAATTTCAAGGATAATTTTGAAGTAAGGAAAATAAAGTATACAAGACTCACTACTTTCGAGCTTAGAGAACTTGGATTGAGAAATGATATACCTATAGAATTCTCAGATGGACACATTTTGGATCCAATTTATCATTTGGACATCATGGACACTAAGGGCTTGGATCCAATTTATTGGTCTCAGAAGGAGGACATCGCCTTAAGGGATCTCAATGTAGTGGTGCTACAATGCAACAGTGAATGGTTGAATCTTAGATTGCAGAATTTCAGGCTACCTTCGACAAAAGGTAAAGGCAAGAGAAAGAAGGAGACCCCTTCATCAAAGCCATAAATGTATAAAAGAAAAAAAGACTTTAGACATAGGTTCACCCTTAGTTTTTGACCCAAAGGCCATACCAAAGAAAATGAGGGGATCAGTTGATACAACTTCTCCTCAGCAACTAGCATCCATGTTAGGAGATACTTTTAGAAAGGCATATCTCAGAAAGAAAGATGCAGATGCAAGAGTTGTTGCTGACTTGGGTGTTCTTCCACAAGCACAAATCATTCTACCAAGGATAGCTTTAGGATAAACTCTGGGAGAGGGAGATAAGACCATGGGTGAGTAGGATTAGATAGAAACAAATTCCCTTGTGAAAGAAGAAGTAGAATCAAATGAGCCTCCTACAACGAATGTTCCTATTGATATTCTCAAGGGTGAAGGAGAAGATGAGGGTTAGGAAGATGAAGGTCAAGAGGAAGTTACTGAAGAGGATGCTCAACAAGAAGATGCAGAGCATCAAGAGGAAGAAACTATTGCAGATGAAGTAGATATAGAGCATCGAGAGCAACAACTAGTCACATAGAGTGATCAGGTGGATATTCCTTCAACTCAGGAAGAGGTTGTCCTTGAGCCTTTAGAGGACAAACAGGAGGAAGTATTGAATAAAGATGATCACCCTGGAGAAACCTCAACTCATATTTTTTCTGAAGATGTGGACAAGACATCATAGCAAATGGAGGAGCATGTCTTGATTGTTGAAGAACAACATGAACTAATTAGAACTATTGAACAACAAGAGAAACATGCTAAAATAATGAAGTCCACTGAGAAGGAAGAGAGGACTCATGAATAAGAGAAAATTGAAGAGGAGAGGACTCAGGAAGAAAAGATAGAAGAAAAGGAGGGCAATGATGAAGAGAAACAATAGGATAGACAAATACTGAAGAATCAACCTCCACCTCCTACAGTTCCCTCATGGTTAAACTTGAACCTACAAAAGAGGAAACTGATAGTTGTTAAACCTTTGAGCCTGTAGGATATGATGGTGGAATTAGATAAGAAAAAGCCAAGGAATAAGTCTAGGACTTTGTCTTATGTTAAGATCAATGAGCATGGGGAGAGGATTACAGAAATTGCAACTCCTATGGTAAATCTGGGTAGGCAGACTCGTGAAGAACAAATAAACTCCTTGGA
Organism: Cunninghamia lanceolata; assembly: GCA_027924645.1. Lineage (NCBI taxonomy): Eukaryota > Viridiplantae > Streptophyta > Pinopsida > Cupressales > Cupressaceae > Cunninghamia > Cunninghamia lanceolata. The sequence continues at coordinate 11,232,579 of BSBN01000209.1, forward strand.
ATCAATTGTTGACGTAGTGAAGGAGAGGATGCATAAAGACAAACAGGATAAAGAGGAACTAAAAATACAGCTAAGTCAAATGATTACATTTGTCAAAAGCTTGCTTACCCCAGTCACTCAGCAACAAGAAATTACAGACATACCATTTTTGATTTCCAAACAAGAGGTGGATGCCCTACAGGCCATCAAACATAAATCATTTGTGGTAGACAGGTGGGTGACCAAATTTCTTAATGAGGCTCTTGCTATTATTGATCAACATTACCCTTTCTATAGGAGAGCGTATGAAATAGAAGATAATTTAAGTTCTTTTATGGCAGAGGCTGATGATAAAAAGGAGGAATTAGAGAAAAGATTAAAGTTGGTAAAAGACATAAGGAGAATGAATAGAGAAGAATTGTTAAATTCCAACATTTTGCAGGATGAAGATCTGGATTTTATGGAACATTGTATAAGGATCTCCCAGTATAAGATTGATCAGCTTATTGAATATGCTCTTCGTTTACTATCCCTACAAAGGGAAATTTTTGAGTTCATGACAATTTTTGAAGTCTTCATTAATGTAATAGTTGACCCATAGGTGTTTTTGCCTGACAAACGTAGAATTGATACAAAGGAGAAAGTAAAGGAAGCATTCATGACTAAAATGCAAAACTTGTTGGCTACTCCTTCAGGGTTAAATGAAGACATTTTGGATGAATTTGTAAAGGCAAAGGCTCATTTTAAACTTACAATGGTCGACCTCGATAAGTTAGAAAAGAAATATGAACAAGTCTCCAACAAGTTTAATTTATTCAATTTCAGAATGGAATGGCTAGATGGGCCTAATGAGGAACGACTTGAGTTGCTTCTATCAAATTTTGCAGAGCATAAATGAGGGAAATCTTCTGGGAGGGCATCTTCTTCCAATTAGTCTTATTTTTATTATAAGGAATATTCTTTTGTAAATTTCTTTATTCAAAATTCTTTTTAAAAGGGGATTCACTGTCCTATAAAGTGGACCCTATCAAACTTTCAAAAAGTTCCTCTTTTCTAGGGCACTAGGATTTTTCATGATATCTGGGTTGAAAAAGTCAAAACTAGATATGCATGTTGATATGTAATGCTTTAATTGGTGTTGCTTTCTTAATTGCATTTTTTGATGGAGATTAAAGCAAGAACAAAGCGCTGCATGTTTTTTAAGAGTAGTTTTATTTTTGTTTTGAAAGCAATTTGCTTTTTGGGGTGCATATATAAGTGAAGGACCTATTTTTTTAAAAGAGTCCACTAGTTGAAGAATTAGTCTATCAGTCCATACTTAGCATTTTCAGGTTTCAACAAGTTAGTTTTTACAACATTCTAGTTTAGAGGTGATAGTTCTTTTAGAAATAGATCCTATAATTCCAATGTGTTCTTATTGGATTTATATCTTGTATTCGAATTTGAAGAAATTAATACAAGATTGTTGTTAATTCCTTTGGATTCGTCTTCATGCATCTGGAGTAGTGCTTTAACTTCAATCTTTACTTCCATATTTGCTTGAGAAATTCTAAATCTGAGCTTAAATTTTGAATTTTATTTCTGATTTGCACGTGAAATATAATAATCAAAATATAATTCATGTTATCTTATTGAAATACTTTGAATCTTGCACTAGTGGTATAAACAATTGAGTTTATAACTAATTTTAATACTACAATTAGTGAATTTCTTAGATATATTAGTTGATATAAAGTTAGAAACATAAGTATTGCACTAATCAAATCTTGCATTCCTTATAATCTTTTGAGTTTTGTTTAAAAACAATAGTAGAATATAAACTAAATCTAATCCAGTTTGAATGATAAGAAAAACCAAGGCCCCTTGTTAAATTGTCTACATTTACCTTGTGCTTATGAAACATAGTTGTGACCTAACTCCCTAGACCTTGGGGATAGTTGATCCTTTTGGATCGGTTGTCCTTTCATGAGAGACAGGTTGAATCTCATCTTGCCTGTGTTGCATGTGTGTTAAAAGCACCATCAACAACTACTTGATAGGCATGATCCAAATTATGAATCCTATGCATGCTTGATTCATCTTGAATAATAAAGTTTAGACCATTCACATACCTAGCAACCCTCTGTTCATCTGTTTCATTAGCTTATAAATTTTTTTGTGTAGTCGTGTACACTATGCTCCTTTTGCCTTAGGTATTGAAATGTCTTGTAGAGGGTCTATGCTTAATCAACAAGAAGAAACTGTATCCTTAACTACTCCTCCATCTTGCTCCATTAGATGATCTTAGCCTTGCCTTTCCTTTGTCTCTTTTTTTTCAAATGATCCCACCATATCATTGCATGCCCCACCAATCTTGTGCATGAAAATTTTACTTTATTCTCCTATACCATTCTTTTCCATTCAAAAAATTTCTCCATACTTTTTTAACTAGTATATCAACTCCTCTAGTTTTAAACTACCCCCATATTTCGAAACCTCAATCTTTACTATTTCATTCCTTTCTTCCAATGCTCTTACCATCCTTTCCTCCATTATTGGTGGTGTTTCTTGCTCTCCCTCTTCTCTTAGACCAAATGCTATATCCTCTTCTCTAGGACCTCCTCCCTACTCTCTTTCTTCATCTATACCTATCTAAACCTCCTTGTCCCTATATTTGTTCACTAATAATTTTGGAAAGTTCCTCCACTTGTCTTTGTAACACTTGCATATGCCTGCTCATTTGTGCATAGCCTCCTCATCCTCTAGTTACCATGATCAAACCTCAAATATTTTTCCCAAGGTTGAACTTGTTGTGATACTAAATGATGGATCTAAAGAAACAATCAAACTCAACAATAATATTTTAATAGTAAAACACTAAAAATTCTCACATTTGTCATTCTCTAAAAAAAGATTACATCTCATTCTTCCTTTTAAAAGAAAAATTTGCTAAAATCCACTATCTACCATCATTAAGAGGTCACAACAAGGATTCCAACTAAAAATAGTTAGTGAAAGTTGACTAAAGATCACACTCAAACACCAAAATATGAAACTTACAAAATTCTAAAAAACTCATAAAAATATTAAATTGTAAATTTGAAGCCCTAGATGATTGAATTTGGCTCCAAAAATTAGTTGAAAGTTAGCATAATCAACTAGGGCCATTACCAAGCCATAGATCTTTTTGAGCTCTTCACTCTAAAAAGAAATGGGCTCAAATATCTTATTTTGAATTTCAAAATAAAAAAGAGTGATCTTGCACCTTATATTTAAGAGATTTTTTTAAAAATTGCCTTGAAAAATAGTATAATGACTACTAAAATTTTAAATATGGCTAGAATAATGGCTAGTAAATTTTTTTTTTGATGCGTAAGGAGGGATTAGTTAGGTTGGCCCCACACCAGCGGAGGTCACAAGGGGGACCTCCTCCCTATCCACATATTCAACTTAGATCACTTATTCAATATAGAAGCCACAATGGAAGTCCAAGAGCCACAACTTAGAATTCCAACTATAGATGTTACTTGGGGGATTTGAACTTGGATCTCCATCTTGTGAACCATATGGCCTTGCCCCCAAGAATTCTAGCCAGTTCCCCGAAATTGAGTGGTTCGGTATTCTATATGTAATACAATAGTCGACACTCGAGATAGCTCTAACCGTCGACGCTTCGACCATCATGCTCTGTAACCATCCTCTAACAATAGTTTGCGTGCGTCAGATGGTGATAATGAAGCACAACCCCTTTCACTAGTAATATTTAAAATATGTTACATTAAAAATCAAACTGAAAAATAAAGATCTCGCACCTTATATTCAAGACATTTTTAAAACCCCAAACCCCAAACCCCAAACCCTAAACCCTCAACCCTAAACGTTAAACCCTATAAACCCTTAACTCTAAACCCTCTAAACCCTTAACCTTATAAACCCTAAACCCTAAACCCTAAAACCCCAAACCCAAACCTTATATAGAAGAGAATTTTTTTTTAAATTGCCTTCAAAAATAGAATAATGACTAGTAAAATTTAAAATATCTTACTTTAAGAATCAAAATAAAAAAGAGTGATCTTGCACCTTATATTCAAAAACATTATAAAAAATTTCTCTTGAAAAATAGAATAACAACTAATAAAATTTAAAATATCTTATTTTAAAAATCAAACTAGAAAAGAGTGATCCTCCACCTTATATTCAAGAGATTTTTTTTAAATTGCCTTGAAAAATAGAATAACGACTTGCAAAATTTAAATTATCTTACTTTAAAAGCTAAACTACAAAGACTAATCCTACACCTTATATTAAATAGAATTTTTCTTTTTAAATTGCCTTGAAAAATAGAATAATGGCTAGTAAAATTTAAAATATCAAGAAAACCTAAAACAGTGATCCAACACATTTTATTTAAGAGATTTTTTTTAAAAATCCATTGGAAAATATAATAACGGCTAGTAAAATTTAAAATATCTTACTTTAAAAATTAAACTTAAAAAGAATGATCAAGAGATTTTTAAAAAAAATCCTTGAAAAATAAAATAATGATGTAGGAGTACCCGGGTGCATGTGTAATCGACATCACCCAAAATCAGTTTTTGGTTTTTGTTTTAGTTTTGATTTTCTTGGGTTTTGTTTTGGCATCTCATAGCGTTTGGACACATGGTGTGGTCAGATTGACAGGAAACTAGTTTTCACCGGTTGTAGGTTTTGGTGCATAATATGCTGGCTTCATAAAAACAATTGTTCAGGGGGATTGGTGAGGTTTTATCTCGAATCCTCTTACGAGCATATTCCTGATTCCATTCTGGAATTGATGACAAAGGTTCTGTGGTCAGATCCTTCATGGTTTTGAAGATTTAATCATTTTCTGATCAATGCTGTTAGATTGGCAACATTTTAAAATTTCAAATTCTGTGATGATTGAGAGAGAATGGCTTGGTGGACAGCTTACGAACGTTGAATTACATGTCTCGGCAAGTTTTCAGACAGTTTCAAAGTTCTAGTAAAAAGTTATAAGGAAAGTCAGTTTTCAGCTCCCGTCACCTCATATTGAAGTTGTGTAAAGTTCTAAAAATCTTTGGTCTCTTACAAGCCTAATTTTCTAGGGGTTGTCAACAATTTGAAAATTTCATCATGGGAGTGCTCTTATGGATCAAATGCAAGAGAATAGTTTTTATATCCTGTAAAGATAGAGAAGGATTCAGTAATCTTGAGAAGCAAGTTACAAGATATCCATCAAGTGCTAAAAGATGCTACTAAGAACTTTCATCCTAGTCATAAACTAGGACAAGGTGGTTTTGGTGCAGTATTCAAGGGGGTACTTCATGATGGCACCAAATGAAATGTCCCCTTGTCACAAGTCAACATTTTCAAAACTTTGAACACATTTCCAACTTGCAAAGAGAACGTTATTATACCAAACTTTCTTAATTTCAATTATAGCAATAGATAAATGATATATTCAATCACATAAGAACATTGCCTTTAGATTTTTAATAATTAACATCAATTATCATTTTCTATCTTGCATCCATAATCTTTGTGATTACTTTCAATACGCATTCTCTATCACTTATATTTCATATATTCCTCTTAAGTTCACTATGATATTCTTTATCATTAATGTCATGATCTCTATTAGTATATATATATTTATCATCACTATCCATGCATTAACTCTTAACTTCATATGAGATGAGGTGAAAGGATGCCCTTTGGCCAATCATGGGTCCACTATTAATCCTTTGGCACGAGGGGTGACTTCTTCACCAACTGGAGCCAAAAGCCACTTCCACTTGTCCAAGGGGTACCTTTTGTACCTACTGAGACCAGGGCCATATCCACTTGTCCAAGGGGTGCCATTGCACCTACTGAGACAAGGGCCACTTCCACTTGTCCAAGGGGTACCTTTTTTGTACCTACTGAGACAAGGGCCATATCCACTTGTCCAAGGGGTGCCATTGCACCTACTGAGACAAGGGCCATATCCACTTGTCCAAGGGGTGCCATTGCACCTACTGAGACAAGGGCCACTTTCCACTTGTCCAAGGGGTGCCATTGCACCTACTGAGACAAGGGACAAAACATACCCATGTTGGCTACTATACATCTCAGACTCACCATCTCATATGAGGTTATATGTTAATCTCATGATTCAACATGTTTTTCCAAGCATTATTCCCTATCTCAGGTAATCATGAAGCATATAATACAGTAATGATATATGGCATACCTTTGAATTACTCTAATTAACATAATGAGCCGATTTTAGAGTACTAAGTCATGAAATACACTTATTAATCCTAATGCCTATTCGAATCTAAACCAAGATATCTTTTACACAATTATTCTCAGAAATCAGAGTACATTATTCATTAGATGCAAGGTATATGCATACAAATCAGGTAAAGCATTTATTAATGGAGTAAGAGTATTATGACGTACCTTGCTGTGTATGGTGTCTGGCTGCGGCAGAGCCCTGGAATTATTCTTTGGCTGTATATGATGCTGCTCCTATTATTTCCTATTGCAGAGAGGAATGTATCTTTTTTTTTGCCGGTTGAAGTTAAGTATTTATACAGAAATATTTATTATGCTTTGCTTTTGGTTGACCTTCCAATTGAAGTTGATTGAAATGATAGATTGTTGAATGATGAATGATTGATTGTATTTGTGTTGTGATTCCCCCCCTTTGTCCAAGAAATGATCTTCCTTATATTCCTTTTTCCCTCCAATGGACACAACCTTTTCACAAGCCCTTTGACCTTTATCACAAATTAAACTTTAGTTATTTTACAATTATATTATAATTTATCTTGTGATTATTATTATTATTATCATATTTCAAAAGGGGACATTACAGTCCTCCCCACTCAAGGATTGCTTGTCCTCAAGCAATTTTCAAACATTGGATGATTAGTAATTTTAGCTCCTTTAAAAAGGTTTGATTAGCATAAATCCGCTAATATGTTTGAGTCAAATATGAATGGCTGTTCACAAACTCCCGATTAATTCTCAAGCACTAAAAGGAATTATTTCTCATTTCTTCTGTTCTCAAAACTGTACCCTAAAGACTTTGGAAAGCATATTTGTCTTTTTCAAACCCAGTGACATAACCATGCCATGTATGTTGATATCTTGTTTTGTTTTGTTTTTTTTTTTTTTTTTTTTGGGTTAGAAATTCTGGTAAAAATTAATGCGTGCTGCTGTGTCTTGCTGGGACCTATATTGTGGATGAAGGGGAGAGGCCTAAATAAGAATAAATCTATCTTCTAAAACAAGGGGTTCCACTATTAATTTTCTCTCGTCATCAAGCGGTAATTCTGTGTGATGGTTCTTTAAGTCATCCATGGTATCTTATTTGTTACTAAAGTCTGTTGAAAGATAGTGGATGTTTCACTGTGGGTTTAGTTGAATGGTTGAATTCAATGTGACGGTTTTCCCTTGTGGAAATGAAGATAGAGATTGAAATGTATCTCGTGAACCTTTTCATTAAGATTTTGAGTGTGGTTTGGCTTTTTTTTTTTTAAGTATGAAACTCAGTTTTCATACTATTTCATAGCAATAAGAGTGCAAGTTTATGTCAACCAGAAGGGAGACAAAGTCTGACAGCCTAGCTTAGTTAGCAAATTCCATGTTTTAATATTGTTTGAAGCAAATTCAGGGGTCTTCTCATTGCATAAAAGAGAGCTAGTGGATGGTGGTACCCTAGAAGCACTAAGGCAAGTTTGCAAAGGACTTCAAAGATTTACATTATTTTAATCTGTTGTCAAAAGATGCCAATAAGTTTGACGCAGCCTTTGGGATTATTGGTAATTGTTTGAAGTAATTTGAATCATATTTAAGAGGGCAGATATCATATAAAGGTTCCGCATAGTATTTGATAAAGCTTTGAAGGCTGGATGTTTCTCATATATCTACGCAACCTTCATAATACAGTTTATTTAAGGAATCGCATATATTAAAGGGGAATTACAAAGTCATTGTGGGACCGTCATTTGTAAGTAAGAAAGAAATATCAATAAAGAAATGTTCTTATGAAATCGTGGCTCCTTTGAATCATTCGTAGCCTAAAGGGAAGTGAACATATCATAAAAGATCATTGAAGCCGTCTGTAAGTCGTGGAAGTTCTTTAATAAGGGACTATTCACATAATATTTTCAGAAAGATGATTTACGAGCCATATTTTCAATCCTAAGACGCTCAAAAGCTAACTCAACATTTCAAAGGAGTAGCACCTTTTAAAAGACTCATTTCATAAGTCTTAAGTGTAAGGTTTTGAAAAGGACACGTGGTGTTAAAGGATTTTAAAGGAGTTGCTCCCCTTTTGGAAAGGATGGCGATTCAAATAAAAACTTAGCGAAAGGACATACTTATCCCTTGGAAATGAGTTCTTTCTAGTATTCGTTCCTAAACCTCTATAACATAACTGCAAATTTAACCAAATGTGTCATTGTTCGAAAAATCTTCCATACTATGTGACTCACTCATAGGGTGGCTGTGCACAATTTTAGATCAAAACTTTTACTTAAATGGTAACTCAGTATTTTGTCTGTTGATCATGTTTTTAATCATGCATTTATTAATTTATTTTCTACTATATGAATAACTGAGTATAATTTCAACACGATAGATCTGGATTGCCCTTGTAGAATCGCCAATATTGACTACACAGGGTAGAATCTGGCATACATGAAATGATTGTAAATAGTATATGATTACAAATTACAATTCTCATTGTCGTTTACTTCAATAATGTAGGAAGGGAAATAGCTCAGGCTCTTGAACCCTTATTTTGCTGTATGATACTCTAGAGATGTTTGATGCCCTGAGATTTTTTCAGGTTCCTCTTAAATGAAATCCTCTTACCCTTGACACGCTACTATTTCATCATGGTACAAACATCATAGCCCTCTGATCAAATATCTAGGCAACAGAGGGAACCAGATTCTTTGACTTATCCGCTAATGATTCCCGGTTCTTGGTTTTGCAAATCATCCGTATTATTCTTTCAATATCCTTTATGACAAGTAATTTAATTATAAAGCTTTCCAGTTTTCACTGAAACACATTGACGTCCCAAATATTACATCTATCCTTCTCAAATGCAAAATTTCTTCTTCCTATCCTAATAAACTTTCCTCAAAATATTATGTTTAAGTCATTGTTAATCTGTTAAACAGTTCAACTGTTTGATTTGCAGTGAAGGCTGGCATTGAGTGGAACTTGTGCAGGTAGACATCCACCTGCATTGGCCAGATTATGTGACATGCATATTTGTATAATATCCTATGCAAGGATTGTCTTTAGGCATTATGATTTTGATTTCACGTCTGTTTGTGATAATTTTCTTTAAGAACTTACTTGGCAAGGTATAGTATTTGTCTCAATATCTTATATGTTTTAATTGAGGGTGCAGTGGCTTCCATCTATAGTTGGTACTTGTGAGTAGAATTCCCAGTAGTATTAGTTGATAGATCTAGTTTAATTCAATAATATCTGACTGCGTGTGTACTAACCTCAGTAGGGCTGATTAAGGACAGCACAGCCTGACTGTAATACTATTATTAATGCTTAAGTACTGCTAAACCATATAACAAACTGAATCTAAAGAATTCAACTGTTCTTAGATTCATACTACTTTTAGATCCATGTTGAAAGTATATGAGGGATACGAAGTATAAGACATAATATACGGAATACACGAGTCATGTAAGTCAACTATCATTCACAGGATGGTAGGATGACTGCTCTGATACCACTGAAATGTCCCCTTGTCACAAGTCAACATTTTCAAAACTTTGAACACATTTCCAACTTGCAAAGAGAACGTTATTATACCAAACTTTCTTAATTTCAATTATAGCAGTAGATAAATGATATATTCAATCACATAAGAACATTGCCTTTAGATTTTTAATAATTAACATCAATTATCATTTTCTATCTTGCATCCATAATCTTTGTGATTACTTTCAATACGCATTCTCTATCACTTATATTTCATATATTCCTCTTAAGTTCACTATGATATTCTTTATCATTAATGTCATGATCTCTATCAGTATATATATATTTATCATCACTATCCATGCATTAACTCTTAACTTCATATGAGATGAGGTGAAAGGATGCCCTTTGGCCAATAATGGGTCCACTATTAATCCTTTGGCACGAGGGGTGACTTCTTCACCAATTGGAGCCAAAAGCCACTTCCACTTGTCCAAGGGGTACCTTTTGTACCTACTGAGACAAGGGCCATATCCACTTGTCCAAGGGGTGCCATTGCACCTACTGAGACAAGGGCCACTTCCACTTGTCCAAGGGGTACCTTTTTTGTACCTACTGAGACAAGGGCCATATCCACTTGTCCAAGGGGTGCCATTGCACCTACTGAGACAAGGGCCATATCCACTTGTCCAAGGGGTGCCATTGCACCTACTGAGACAAGGGCCACTTTCCACTTGTCCAAGGGGTGCCATTGCACCTACTGAGACAAGGGACAAAACATACCCATGTTGGCTACTATACATCTCAGACTCACCATCTCATATGAGGTTATATGTTAATCTCATGATTCAACATGTTTTTCCAAGCATTATTCCCTATCTCAGGTAATCATGAAGCATATAATACAGTAATGATATATGGCATACCTTTGAATTACTCTAATTAACATAATGAGCCGATTTTAGAGTACTAAGTCATGAAATACACTTATTAATCCTAATGCCTATTCGAATCTGAACCAAGATATCTTTTACACAGTTATTCTCAGAAATCAGAGTACATTATTCATTAGATGCAAGGTATATGCATACAAATCAGGTAAAGCATTTATTAATGGAGTAAGAGTATTATGACGTACCTTGCTGTGTATGGTGTCTGGCTGCGGCAGAGCCCTGGAATTATTCTTTGGCTGTATATGATGCTGCTCCTATTATTTCCTATTGCAGAGAGGAATGTATCTTTTTTTTTGCCGGTTGAAGTTAAGTATTTATACAGAAATATTTATTATGCTTTGCTTTTGGTTGACCTTCCAATTGAAGTTGATTGAAATGATAGATTGTTGAATGATGAATGATTGATTGTATTTGTGTTGTGATTCCCCCCCTTTGTCCAAGAAATGATCTTCCTTATATTCCTTTTTCCCTCCAATGGACACAACCTTTTCACAAGCCCTTTGACCTTTATCACAACTTAAACTTTAGTTATTTTACAATTATATTATAATTTATCTTGTGATTATTATTATTATCATCATATTTCAAAAGGGGACATTACACCAAACTGGCAGTAAAGAAACTATCTCCCAAATAATTCCAAGGATAGGAGGAACTTTTTTTTTACCAAGATTGCTTTCATTAGTCATGTGCAGCATTAGAACCTTGTAGTATTTAAAAGGGTGGTGTATGAAGCAAAAAGAGAGACCACTAGTATATGAATTTCTTGAGAATCAAAGCGTATTTCAAACTTTATTGGATAATAGGACTGCTTAGATCGGCCCTCAAGAATGAAAATTATCACTGGAACAACTCGTGGTTAGCACATCTACATGAGGGTACTTGGCCACGAATTATACACCGTGATATCAAAGCTAGCAATATTCTGCTGGACATAAAAATCTGAATCCAAAAATTGCAAACTTTGGCTTGGCAATTTTTTTCCCAGATGATCAGACACACATTACGACAAGAATTGTTGGAACTATTGGTTATGTAGCTCCCGACCAATGTAATGAAGGGCCGTGACAATTTTAGAGGGGTTTCTTTGACTTGGATTATATTACTTCTGATTTTGTGGTTGTCCATATTCCTCGTGATCTGAAGAGAGAGCTGCAAGGAATGAAAATAAAAAATTCTTTTAAGAATATCTGTCATAAATGACAAAGTACGTGAGTTGCTATGTGAAGCAACAAGAATTCTAGAACGCTGAAAAGGTAATTTCATAGTTCTCTTTAGAAAAGGGAATTAAAAGCAGCATGGGAATGAAGCTGACCATACACAAATAAAAATAGAGTAGGTGTCCATGACAAAAGAAGTTGCAGAAGTGAGTTCGCTGCCATAGAGAAGGAGCCAAGAAGAGATAGGAGAACCAGAATGAGGGAGCTGAGAGGCCATGATGGTCATAATGTAATACTGTGCAGATGACTGTGAATTTTTATTTGAATTTCAATAAAATGGAAGCGAGTTTTGTTGCAATTTTGTATATATAGTTGATATTTCAAGTTTATAAGCAAAGTGTTTTTACCTATGTTGTGAATTTTGGTTATGTGTATTTATCAAATAATGACTAGTAAACTTAAAATATCTTACTTTAAAAATGAAATTAAAAAAGAGTGATCCTACACCTTATATAGAAGAGAAATTTTAAAAGAACTACCCTAAAATATAGACTAATAGTTAGTAAAAATTAAAATATCTTACTTCAACTATCAAACTATAAAAAAAAGTGATCTTGCATCTTATATTCAAGAGATGTTTTGTAAAATTTAAAATATGTTACTTTAAAATTAGACTTCAAAAGAGTGATCCTCCACTTTATAATAAAAAAAAATTGTGTTGAAAAATAGAATAATGGCTAATAAAATTTAAAATATCTTATTTTAAAAATCAAACTAAAAAACAGTGATCGTATATCTTATATTCATGAGTTTTTTTTTTAAATTGCCTTGAAAAATTGGATAATGGCTAGTAAAATTTTAAATATCTCTAAAAATCAAACTATCCCGCACCTTATATTTAAGACATGTTTTCAAAAAATTACCTTGAAAAATAGAATAACAGCGAGTAAAATTTAAAATACCTTCAAAATCAAACTAAAAAAGAGTGATCCTATACCTTCTATTTAATTGACTTTTATTAAAAATTGTCTTGAAAAATAGAATAATGGCTAGTAAAATTTAAAATATCTTACTTTAAAAATCAAATTAAAAAATAGTGATCTTGCACCTTATATAAAAGAGATTTTTTTTAAAAATTGCCTAAAAAATAAAATAACATGTAGTAAAATTCAAAACATCTTACATTAAAAATCAAACTAAAAAAGAGTAATCATGCACCTTATATTCAATTTTTGTCTAAAAAAATAATCTTGAAAAATAGAATAACGGTTAATAAAATTTTAAATATCTTATCTTAAAAATCAAACTAAATAAAGAGTGACCTTGCACTTTATAATCAAGAGATTTTCTTTTAAATTGCTTTGAAAAATAGAATAATGGCTAGTAAAATTTATAATGTCTTACTTTAAAACCAAATTAAAAAATAGATTTATTCAAGAGATACTTTTTTTTTAAATTGCCTTTGAAAAATAGAATAATGACTAGTAAAATTTAAAATATCTTACTTCAAAAATTAAACTAGAAAAAGTGATCTTGCATCTTAAAATTGTCTTAAAATTTAAAATATCTTACTCTAAAAATCAAACTAAAAAAGGATTCTACGCCTTATATTCAAAAGATTTTTTAAAAAGTTGCCTTAAAGAATAGAATAATTAGCTAGTAAAATTTAAAATATCTTACTTTACAAATCAATTTAAAAAAGAGTGATCCTGCACATTATATTCAATTGATTTTGTTTAAATTGTCTTGAAAAATAGAATAACAGCTAGTAAAATTTAAAATAATTTACTTTAAGAACCAAACCAAAAAATAGGGATCTTGCAACTTATATTCAATTTTTTTTTTTAAATTATCTTGAAACATAGAATAACGGCTAATAAAATTTAAAATATCTTTTTTTGCAACTTATATTCAATTTTTTTTTTTAAAATTATCTTGAAACATAGAATAATGGCTAATAAAATTTAAAATATTTGGGTAAGTGCAAGAAGACGGGGGGCCAAAAAGGGGTCTTAAGTGGCCACTTTTTTTCTGAAATCAGGAAATACTAGTCTTGGATGAGAAATTGAGCATAGTTACACTCAAAATTTGGAGATGCAACCAAAACAATGTTCATAGTGCTCCAAGTCTACTTTCTAAACTACTATTTTTTTTTAAAAATGGCATAGATTAAGGGGTTCAAAAGAGGGAGCCACAGAAATTGGTGTTGTTTCTGTCAAAAAAACATAACATAGCATGTTTTGTGGCTCTCTCAAAAGGTCAACTTTTTTTTGGTATTTTTAAAATTGCTTCGATAAGAAATTAGCTAATAACATGTAGTTTATGCCCATTTTTTTGATAATTTTTTGATGAATATTTGATTTTTTACTAATTCTCAAAATGGACACATTCTAAAAAATAGAATTTTGGCCGTGCTACCCCTGTAAATTTTGAAAACTAATTGAAAATTATTTTTTTCTTTTTTTAATATTGTAGAATGGAGTCTAGTTTCTAAATATGTAATAATTTTGAAATTTCAATGAATAGTTAATTTACAATGAAAAAAAGACCAAACAGTGGTTTTTGCCCAAAAACGGACACACAAACAAAATAAATTAAAGATGAAAGGCTTAACATTGTTAAAATGTGAAAAAATCACATCGTCAAATAGCTAAGAGAAAGCCTAACATTACCCAGGTGTTTGATTTGTTCGACCTTCAAACACGTGCAAATCTGAGGGTTAGCACGAATGAAATTATGTGAAATCTTGAAAAATATGGAAAAACACGTTTGTGACTATTCAAAAGGCACTCCAAGCCTTTGGGTTGGAAATCCAAAGAAAATCCCAAGCCCAAGGATTGGAATTCCCAAAGCAAAACATAACGCGAGCACATTATAACGTGCTCGTGTTATGTTTTGCTTTGCATTTTTCCTTTTCCGCAAAACTCTGTGTTGTTTGTCATGTTTGACATAATGCGAGTGCGTTATAACGTGCTCGCATTATGTTCCCCTTAAATTTTTTTATGTTGAAGGCATTAATCATGTATGTATGTATGTATGCCTATATGTATGTATGTATGTATCTATGTATGCCTATATGTATGTATGTATAGTGTTGAGGGCAGAGGAGGGTAGAGATGGGAGTGAGCCAGATAGGGGAGGAGAGGGGTGGATAAGGATTGAGTGATTAAGGTTTAAGGTTGAGGGTTGAGCGTTTAGGGATAGGATTTAGAGTTTAGGGATAAGGGATTAGAGTTTAGGACCTTGAGGGATTAAGTTTAGGGTTGAGGCTTTAGGGATAGCGTTTAGGGTTAAGGGTTGAGGGATTAGGTTTAAGGTAGAGTGTTGAGGGTAGACGGATTAGGGATAGGGTTTAAGGTATAGTTAAGTAGTTCTTGTGGATAGAGCTAGTAAACAATGGGAGATTATTTGCCTATTTCATAACAATATACCTTCCCTAAGTGTGGGGTGGACAACAAAAAACATAGATGTACCCTAATGCAAATCTTTTCTCATAATGATCATCCTTCTGATTTCAACTGTTAATTACTCACTGTGGATGTACCATACGCAAAGCTTTTCTCATAGGGTTTAAGGTATAGTGTCGAGGGTTGAGGGTTAATTGATAGTGTTTAGGGTTGAGGGTTGAGGGATTAGGTTTTAGGGTTGATGGATTAGGGTTTAAGGGATAGTGTTGAGGGTTGAAGGTTTAGGGATAGGGTTTAGCGTTGACATATTAGCATTTAATGTCAAGGTTAGGGTTAGAGTGTCAAGGGTAGAGGGATTAGGGATAGGGTTTAGGGTTGAAGGTTTAAGGATTGAGGGTTGAGGCTTTAGGGATGAGGGTTTAAGGCTTAAGATATAGTGTCAAGTGTTGAGGGTGTAGGGATAGGGTTTAAGTTTTAAGGGTTAAGGGTTGACGGATAGGGATTAGGGTTTAAGGTATAGTGTTGAGGGTTGATGGTTTAGGGATAGGGTTTAGGTTTGAGGGATTAGGGTTTAGGGTTGATGAATTAGGGTTGAATGTTGAGAGTTGAGGGTTGAGGGTTGAGGGTTGAGGTTGAGGGATAGGGTTAATGGTCAAGGGATTAGGATTAAATAAGAGTGTCGAGGGTAGAGGGATTAGGGATAGGGTTTAGGGTTGAAGGTTTAATGATTTAGGGTTGAGGCTTTAGGGATGAGGGTTAAGGGATTAGGGTTTAAGATATAGTGTCGAGTGTCAAGCGTGTAGGGATAAGTTTTAGGGTTCAAGTTTTAAGGGTTAAGGGTCAAGGGATCAGAGTTAAGGGTTGAGGGATTAGGGTTTGACGTTGAGGGTTGAGTACATTGAGGTTTGAGGGTTAAGGGTTTCGAGATAGGGTTGAGGGTCGAGGGATTAGGGTTAAGGGATAGGGTTGGAGGGTTTACGGATAAGGGATTAGGGTTTAAGGTATAGTATCGAGCTCGTTGAGGGTCTAGGAATAGGGATAGCGTTTAGGGTTTAGGGATGAGGGATTAGAGTTGAGGGATGACAGATTAAGGTTGAGGGTTGAGGGATTAGGGTTTAAGGATAAGGTTTAGGGTTGAGGGTTGAGGGATTAGGGTTTAAGGTATAGTGTTGAGGGTTTAGGGATAGGGTTTAGGGTTGAAGGATTAGAGTGAAGGGTTGAGGGATTAGGATTTGACATTGAGGGTTGAGGCTTTAGGCTTTAGGGTTTAGGGATAGGGTTGAGGGATTAGGGTTTGACGTTGAGGGTTGAGGGTTGAGGTTCAAGGGTCAAGGGTTTAGGGATAGGGTTGAGGGTCGAGGGATTAGGGTTAAAGCAGAGTGTGGAGGGTATAAGGATTAGGGATAGAGTTGGAGGGTTTAGAGATAAGGGATTAGGGTTTAAGGTATAGCATCGAGTCTGTTGAGGGTTTAGGAATAGGGATAGCATTTAGGGTTTAGGGATGAGGGATTAGAGTTGAGGGATGACGGATTAGGGTTGAGGGTTGAGGGATTAGGGTTTAGGGATAAGGTTTAGGGTTGAGGGTTGAGGGATTAGGGTTTAAGGTATAGTGTTGAGGGTTTAGGGTTGAGGGATTAGACTGAAGGGTTGAGGAATTAGGATTTGATGTTGAGGGTTGAGGCTTTAGGGTTTAGGGTTTAGGGATAGGGTTGAGGGTCGAGGATCAGAGTTAAGGGTTGAGAGATTAGGGTTTGACGTTGAGGGTTGAGGTTCAAGGGTCAAGGGTTTAGGGATAGGGTTGAGGGTCGAGGGATTAGGGTTAAAGTAGAGTGTGGAGGGTATAAGGATTAGGGATAGGGTTGGAGGGTTTAGGGATAAGGGATTAAGGTTTAAGATATAGTATCGATTCTGTTGAGGGTTTAGGAATAGGGATAGCATTTAGGGTTTAGAGATGAGGGATTAGAGTTGAGGGATGACGGATTAGGGTTGAGGGTTGAGGGATTAGGGTTTAGAGATAAGGTTAAGGGTTGAGGGTTGAGGGATTAGGGTTTAATGTATAGTGTTGAGGGTTTAGGGTTGACGGATTAGAGTGAAGGGTTGAGGGATTAGGATTTGACATTGAGGGTTGAGGCTTTAGGCTTTAGGGTTTAGGGATAGGGTTGAGGGTTGAGGGATCAGAGTTAAGGGTTGAGGGATTAGGGTTTGACGTTGAGGGTTGAGGGTTGAGGTTCAAGGGTCAAGGGTTTAGGGATAGGGTTGAGGGTTAAGGGATTAGGGTTAAAGCAGAGTGTGAAGGGTATAAGGATTAGGGATAGAGTTGGAGGGTTTAGGGATAAGAGATTAGGGTTTAAGGTATAGTATCGAGTCTGTTGAGGGTTTAGGAATAGGGATAGCATTTAGGGTTTAGGGATGAGGGATTAGAGTTGAGGGATGATGGATTAGGGTTGAGGGTTGAGGGATTAGGGTTTAGGGATAAGGTTTACGGTTGAGGGTTGAGGGATTAGGGTTTAAGGTATAGTGTTGAGGGTTTAGGGTTGAGGGATTAGACTGAAGGGTTGAGGAATTAGGATTTGATGTTGAGGGTTGAGGCTTTAGGGTTTAGGGTTTAGGGATAGGGTTGAGGGTCGAGGATCAAAGTTAAGGGTTGAGGGATTAGGGTTTGACGTTGAGGGTTGAGGTTCGAGGGTCAAGGGTTTAGGGATAGGGTTGAGGGTCGAGGGATTAGGGTTAAAGTAGAGTGTGGAGGGTATAAGGATTAGGGATAGGGTTGGAGGGTTTAGGGATAAGGGATTAGAGTTTAAGGTATAGTATCGAGTCTGTTGAGGGTTTAGGAATAGGGATAGCATTTGGGGTTTAGAGATGAGGGATTAGAGTTGAGGGATGACATATTAGGGTTGTGGCTTGAGGGATTAGGGTTTAGGGATAAGGTTTAGGGTTGAGGGTTGAGGGATTAGGGTTTAATGTATAGTGTTGAGGGTTTAGGGTTGAGGGATTAGAGTGAAGGGTTGAGGGATTAGGATTTGACATTGAGGGTTGAGGCTTTAGGGTTTAGGGTTAGGGTTAAGGGTCAAGGGATCAGAGTTAAGGGTTGAGGGATTAGGGTTTGACGTTGAGGGTTGAGGGTTGAGGTTCGAGGGTCAAGGGTTTAGGGATAGGGTTGAGGGTCGAGGGATTAGGGTTAAAGTAGAGTGTGGAGGGTATAAGGATTAGGGATAGGGTTGGAGGGTTTAGGGATAAGGGATTAGGGTTTAAGGTATAGTATCGAGTCTGTTGAGGGTTTAGGAATAGGGATAGCATTTAGGGTTTAGGGATGAGGGATTAGAGTTGAGGGATGACGGATTAGGGTTGAGGGTTTAGGGTTGAGGGATTAGGGTTTAAGGTATAGTGTTGAGGGTTTAGGGATAGGGTTTAGGGTTGAGGGATTAGAGTGAAGGGTTGAGGGATTAGGATTTGATGTTGAAGGTTGAGGCTTTAGGGTTTAGGGTTTAGGGATAGGGTTGAGGGACGAGGGATCAGAGTTAAGGGTTGAGGGATTAGGGTTTGACATTGAGGGTTAAGGGTTGAGGTTCGAGGGTCAATGGTTTAGGGATAGCGTTGAGGGTTGAGGGATTAGGGTTAAAGTAGAGTGTGGAGGGTATAAGGATTAGGGATAGGGTTGGCGGGTTTAGGGATAAGGGATTATGGTTTAAGGTATAGTATCGAGTCTGTTGAGGGTTTAGGAATAGGGATAGCATTTAGGGTTTAGGGATGAGGGATTAGAGTTGAGGGATGATGGATTAGGGTTGAGGGTTGAGGGATTAGGGTTTAGGGATAAGGTTTAGGGTTGAGGATTGAGGGATTAGGGTTTAAGGTATAGTGTTGAGGGTTTAGGGATAGGGTTTAGGGTTGAGGGATTAGGATTTGACGTTGAGGGTTTAGGGTTTAGGGTTTAGGGATAGGGTTGAGGGTCGATGGATCATAGTTAAGGGTTGAGGGATTAGGGTTTGACATTGAGGGTTGAGGGTTGAGGCTCGAGGGTCAAGGGTTTAGGGATAGGGTTGAGGGTCGAGGGATTAGGGTTAAAGTAGAGTGTGGAGGGTATAAGGATTAGGGATAGGGTTGGAGGGTTTAGGGATAAGGGATTAGGGTTTAAGGTATAGTATCGAGTTTGTTGAGGGTTTAGAAATAGGGATAACATTTAGGGTTTAGGGATGAGGGATTAGAGTTGAGGGATGACGGATTAGGGTTAAGGGTTTAGGGTTGAGGGATTAGGGTTTAAGGTATAGTGTTGAGGGTTTAGGGATAGGGTTTAGGGTTGAGGGATTAGAGTGAAGGGTTGAGGGATTAGGATTTGATGTTAAAGGTTGAGGATTTAGGGTTTAGGGTTTAGGGATAGGGTTGAGGGTTGAGGGATTAGAGTTAAGGGTTGAGGGATTAGGGTTTGACGTTGAGGGTTGAGGGTTGAGGTTCAAGGGTCAATGGTTTAGGGATAGCGTTGAGGGTCGAGGGATTAGGGTTAAAGTAGAGTGTGGAGGGTATAAGGATTAGGGATAGGGTTGGAGGGTTTAGGGATAAGGGATTAGGGTTTAAGGTATAGTATCGAGTCTGTTGAGGGTTTAGGAATAGGGATAGCATTTAGGGTTTAGGGATGAGGGATTAGAGTTGAGGGATGATGGATTAGGGTTGAGGGTTGAGGGATTAGGGTTTAGGGATAAGGTTTAGGGTTGAGGATTGACGGATTAGGGTTTAAGGTATAGTGTTGAGGGTTTAGGGATAGGGTTTAGGGTTGAGGGATTAGAGTGAAGGGTTGAGGGATTAGGATTTGATGTTGAGGGTTTAGGGTTTAGGGTTTAGGGATAGGGTTGAGGGTCGATGGATCATAGTTAAGGGTTGAGGGATTAGGGTTTGACGTTGAGGGTTGAGGGTTGAGGTTCGAGGGTCAAGGGTTTAGGGATAGGGTTGAGGGTCGAGGGATTAGGGTTAAAGTAGAGTGTGGAGGGTATAAGGATTAGGGATAAGGGATTAGGGTTAAGGTATAGTATCGAGTTTGTTGAGGGTTTAGGAATAGGGATAACATTTAGGGTTTAGGGATGAGGGATTAGAGTTGAGGGATGATGGATTAGGGTTGAGGGTTGAGGGATTAGGGTTTAGGGATAAGGTTTAGGGTTGAGGGTTGAGGGATTAGGGTTTAAGGTATAGTATTGAGGGTTTTTGTTGTCAAATGTAGATTTATGGGTTCCATTATATTGATTGCCTCTCTAGTTTTGGGGTGTGGATGTTTTGGAATCAATCAGGAAGTCTTCAGGAGACTTTGTGGAAGTGGATTAGCAATCGCTTGACAAAACCCCTGCTATTTATGCTTGGATAAGGATTTGTCATAAACTAGAACTTCTGCTTCCAAAGAAGATCTATCTTTCTTCCTCGATGGGCATTTTCTATTAAGAACTTGATTATGAGGGCTTGCCCCTTCATTTTTATGCCTATCATATGGCAGAGCATCTGGCAAGCTCTTGCAAGAAACAGGAAAAGTTATCCCTCAAAAACCTTGTGCTCATTCAAGTCTGAAGGGGAAGGTTTGGAAAGAGAAATGCATAGGATGTGATCAATCTATAGCAGGACAAAACGCGAGCACTTTATAACGCGCTCGCATTTTGTCTTACTATAGAAATGGTAAAAAAGTTTTGACCCTCGTGATCTAGGCCTACATGCTCTGTTTTCATATTGATTCTACGCGTGCTCGAACAAAAAAGAAGTGCTTTCATGCTGTTGGGAAGTTCACATGCACATTTGACACATTGTACCACCTTTGGATGATCTTTCCACCACCTTTTCTACTTTGCCAACTTGAGAAGGAGGAATAACATAGTTTTCACACCAAGGTTGATATATATCTATTCAAGTTTCAATTTTTGTAGTGTTGCAATGTTAATTGTGATTCAATTTTAGGAATTTAACATTATAGATTGGTTAATAGTATTGTTGTTAGTAATTATATTTGAGTGTTATTCAATTTAACATTGAAAAGGAAGCAAGTGGTGAAAAACTCAAATTGTTGAGGAGTTTGATGCAAGAAGAAAAAACACTACATAATTGGCTACTCTCTCCATTCGAATCTTTGTTTTTAGGTATGTCAAGTCTTTACATGCATGTTCTTTACATTTTCCTTAATTCGGATTGAATTACTTTATCATGCTTTATCATACATGTTTAAAATAGACACATTCCCAATCAAGAAAGAAGCCTACAATCTCACATGATGCCATGTATATTTTCTAGACTTGGGCTCTTTAATAATTATGTGTAATAAAAAGACCTTAACATACCATGATGTCAAACTATATAAGAATAAATACTTACAACATAATAAAAATACAATCCCACTATTATCTTGTATTCATTTCTTAGGAAGTAATATTGGTCTCTTTATCATGCTACAGATAAATTCTCTGTCATGCCGAGGAAACGATCAAGAATTAAACCAACAGAGGAAGAGATAGAAGCTAAGAATGCAAAGAAAGAAGTGGCTATGAGGGAACTTCGTGAGAAGAGGAAATTGGACACGATAAATGAAGACATACCAATTGAAGAGGAACCACAACCATCACAAAGAGATATGGTATTGGTGACACAAAGAGAATGAATGCAAAAACTTTGTGCTATGAGAGATTTGAATACCATAGTTGGAGACACGTCCTCTACCACAAGTTAACATGTAGGGACACCATCTACCACATCTCAAGTTGAGAGTACATCATCACTCACATGTGATGAAGGAGGTACGCCATCATTCCCACCTCAACATCAAGGTATGTCATCTATCCCATCTTCAATCGAAGGTATGCCATCTAGCCCATCTCATTTAAATATTGATGAAATTCTTAATGTTGAGATGAATTTACCTAACTTAACACCACCTAGAATTTTGCATAGAAAGCCAAAGTATTTGATTGAAATTGATGAGAATATTTTTTAGCTAATGGAAGGTAAGATTCCAAAATGCACTTGTAGAAGATATGCTCATAAGATTTGAAGATTGTTCTTTGAAAAGTTAAATGAGATTGCAAGATGTCAACTATTCATTGAAATGATGCGAAGTATAAAGTATAGGTCCATCATGAAGATTCTTGGGTTGAGAACATCAGAGGCTTCAAGTGAAAAATCTATTGTCAAGAATCTAATGAGTGCGTATGAGAGTGTGGGTAACACCTCACGCACAAAAGATAGTAATGCAACACGGCGTGTGATTACATTGACTATAGTAAGTAGTTAAATGAGGAAAGCTCGTCTCATTAGAAAGACGAGTACAGAATTGAGAATCAATAAGGAAACTTTATCAAGAGCCATTGGAAGATGCCAAAGAATTAAGGACACTAATGCCAATGAATTATGGGCGTTCTCGGGGAGACTACCACGAAAAGATAAATTAATTGTTGAAGCATTGAGATCACTAATTGAAGACTTTTGGAGGAATTACACAAGGGTATCTTCGAATCAAAGGGATGTGGTAAGAAGGAGAATTGGTAGTTAGAACCGTGAGCCACATCCAAAGCATTTTTTGGATGAGACTCAAACACAGTTTTATGGTAAATTTCTAGAGAAGTATCCTCAAATTAAAATTTGTCAAAGATATTTTGAAATGCTAAAACCTTTCTATGTCAAGATAAATCACACACACACTACTTGTTGTTGTAGATTGCATATTGAATTTTCTAACCATTTTGATGCTTATAGGTCTATATGTTTAGATATGCATACTAACAATGTTTTGCAGGGTTGTGCCATATGTGCCCCACCAACATCTTCAAGAGACTTCATATCAAGAATTTTATGTGAAAGAGAGGAAGGTCAAATATTCTACAAGAAATTATGCTTGGATGACACATGTCATCGTTGCGGTGGCTTGCAACATTTGCCAATATGTGAACATATGGAAAGAACACATGAGGTTGGAAACGAACTAGTAGAGTTTGGCAAGTATAAAACAGTGGCCTACAATACAAAAGATGGTAAAGAAGCAAAAAGGTGTGAATTAGTTATTGAAAATATTCCAGTGTATCAGTTTATACCTATATTTCGTGATAGCATAGTGTATGAGTATGCAAGACTTGCCCATAGAGCTCAATGGTTAGACTTGCAATTCAAGTTATGCAAGGACACATTTCTAGTTGGTAGCATTGTTTTAGTCATTGACTTTGTAGAGAACTACAGTCTACAGCCATAGCGTGAGGTGCAATCACGATATTACAACTCCACATAGGTTTCTATATTTATGCACATCACATTCATTCATGCGAATGATAGTACAGAGGATGACAGAAAGATCATAAGGGAGTAGTGATGATCACACGCATTCTACGAAGTTCATGCAAGGTTACTTTCAGGTGTTCTACAATGATTTGGCTAGAAGGGGCATATCGTTCAGTCAGCATATCATATGGTCGGATAACTATGTGTCACAATTCAAGAACTCACAGAATTTCTATTGGCTGAGTAGGAGGCATAATTTTACAGGTATTCAGCATATGTGGAACTTTTGTGAGGCTGGGTATGGAAAGGGGGAGCATGATGGTGTAAGAGCATGAGTTAAAGTATAAAGACAATGCAAAGTTGACATATGCAAAATTGATTGTCGAGTGGTGTAATGCTTCCATGGGTTCAGGTAATGAAGGTAAGTCTTCAGTTCGTAGATTTTTTTGGTTGATAGATGATACTAACATTGCACCATATGAGGACTGTTGTACACTGACATGATCAAATGAGATGCACTCTTTCAAAAGCTTAATTGTAGGTTCATGGAGTATCCATACATGAAAGATGTCATGCTTTTGTTCTTCCTATACAATTCAAGTCTGGGATGAGTGCGAGTCAAAGGAGTGGGTTGACGAATGGTAGTTAAGTTATCTTAGCCCACTTGACACATATCAACCCCCGACGGCACTAGAACTAACACAGATGGAATCATCAGTTGACTTTGACCACATATTAGATTTAGTGCAACCAGGTAATATAAGGCACGTATATGTATCTAATTTCATCTAGTTCAACTAGGTAATGTCATCTTACTTTGTAGTGTTTTTGTAATGTTGACTAATTTCATCTAATTTGCTACACATATCAATGTAGGGCACATATATGCAATTATTACAAATGAAGATAATGAAGAGGGAACATATTATTACATATGTCATTGTGTTGAGGCCAAAAAGAAATTGGAGGCCCCTGTTACAGATGGAGTAAACATCAAATACGCTACAGGCTCAGTGGTTATTACTGGAACATGGCTTAGAAGGTACCCACATAAGAGTGTTAATGTTTGGTTGTTTCAGGAATTTGAAACACATCGGAAGATTCTTCATTACTCAAACCTTGTCATGGCATCCAATGTTTATTTGATAAAGTATCAGGGTAGACTTTTGAACAAAATTTTGTGGAAGATGCGTGAGTCTGACCATGAAGCAATACTTGACACAATAAAGAGTAGAGTAGACCCGGATGGTTCATTGGATTAATTTGTAAGTATTCACATTGATTTTGTAAAGTCATGTTACATTGAGTTGTAAGTATGCACATTAATTTGTAAGGTTTGTCTTTTTTTAATTTCTTGCTGCATTTTTACAAATATACACATTTTTACATCATGTTATGCATTTTTGGTGTCCTACTCTTGATGCGACCAAACTAACTATTCCAATGCATCCAGATGGGTACATTTATGCTAGGCATGGTCTGTTTTTCACCCAAACATGTCGAAACAGTCCAAGCTACATTGTACCGATGATATCCTTGAAGAGTCCAAAGTGCAAAAGGTAGCAATCTTTGACGAGATGTTACTTAAGAACCGTGTCACTTAGAAACATTCCGTCTAAGGCAACGCGATCATGTAGAGTGTCTCTACAATAACCTCTCTCAGTTTTTTATATCTCTGAGGCATTTGCTCATGGTGAAAGATTTTCTACTGCCCCAAAAATCGTTAGAAGGAGGCAGTGTAAAGTTGTAAAGGGGTGTAACTTTTATCCTGCTCCTGATGCGACCAAACTGACTATTCCAACGCGTCCGGATGGGTAAATTTATGCTAGGCATGGTCCTATTTTCACCCAAACATGTCAAAATAGTCTGAGCTACATTGTACCGACGATATCCCTGAAGAGTCCAAAGTGCAAAAAGGCAGCAATCTTTGATGAGATGTTACTCAAAAACTATGTCACTTAAAAACATTCCATCTAAGGAAACACGATCACGTAGAGTGCCTCTACAATAACCTCTCTCAGTTTTTTATATCTCTGAGGCATTTGCTCGTGGTGAAAGGTTTTCTGCTGCCCCAAAAATTATCAGGAGGCAGTGTAAAGTTGCAAAGGGGTGTAATTTTTGTCCTGCTCCTGATGCGACCAAACTGACTATTCCAATGCGTTCAGATGGATACATTTACACTAGGCATGGTCCTTTTTTTCACCCAAACATGTTGAAACAGTTCGAGCTACATTGTACCGACGATATCCCTGAAGAATCCAAAGTGCAAAAAGGTAGAAATCTTTGACGAGATGTTACTCGAAAACTGTGTCACTTAGAAACATTCTGTCTAAGGAAACACGATCATGTAGAGTGCCTCTACAATAAACTCTCTCAATTTTTTATATCTCTAAGGCATTTTCTCGTGGTGAAAGGTTTTCTACTGCCCCAAAAATCGTCAAAAGGAGACAGTGTAAAGTTGCAAAGGGGTGTAATTTTTGTCCTGCTCCTGATGTGACTAAACTGATTGTTCCAACATGTCCGGATGGGTACATTTATGCTAGGCCTGGTCCTATTTTTCACCCAAACATGTTGAAATAGTCTGAGCTACATTG
This sequence comes from Cunninghamia lanceolata, assembly GCA_027924645.1. Lineage (NCBI taxonomy): Eukaryota > Viridiplantae > Streptophyta > Pinopsida > Cupressales > Cupressaceae > Cunninghamia > Cunninghamia lanceolata. Next base: position 11,258,606 of record BSBN01000209.1, read on the forward strand.
TACCAACGATATCCCTGAAGAGTCCAAAGTGCAAAAAGGTAGCAATCTTTGATGAGATGTTACTAAAAAACTGTCACTTAGAAACATTCCATCTAAGGCAACGTGATCACGTAGAGTGCCTCTACAATAATCTCTCTCAGTTTTTTATATCTCTGAGACATTTGCCCATGGTGAAAGGTTTTCTGCTACCCCAAAAATCGTCAGAAGGAGGCAGTGTAAAGTTGCAAAGCATTGCTAAGAAATCCTCAATACTCAAACACTCCAATGAACTGAAGCAACTTCTTCTTAGGCGCAAATGTAAGGGTACATTAGGGGAAAATGGTGCCTAGATGACTTAGTGCATTTCTATGACTTCATTCACATGTTTAAATGTTTGAGAAACTCTCCTTTACTAAGCACTTGTCCTCATGTCAACGTTAAGCTTTATGCCTCCTAGGCGCTCAATTAGGTGATGTCATTAGATACAACTTACCCTTAGGCATCAATGAAGCTTCTTCAATCCATCACACTTCTAGGCACTCAAATTTGAGGTCTTGGACTTGTATCTTATTCCTAGGCACAATTGGATGATCTTCGTAGATCTAGGCACTCATGATGGTGGGAAATTACATGAAGGGGTGCCTAAGTCCAATTTGACTTTGTATTTGATATTTTATGACTCCAATTGACTAGGAATTGCTCAATTTCTAAAGTGTTGACTCAATAATGTAAGTTTAAGGTCTTTTCCGCCTAGGCACCAATTAATGAGTTCACTAGATGTAATTTCTCCTAGACTTGAAGATTGTGAAAGAACTTGAAGCTTGGATGGATGTCTTTGAATATTTGATGAAGAAGTGTTCCAACTTGAAAGGTCCTTTGAAGTGTAGATATTGATGATAACACTTTCCCTTATATGTGAAGTAGATGACTTCTCAAGGAGGCTTGAATGTATCAGAGGGACTTGAAATTGAATGGATGTCTTTGGAATGCTTGATGATGATGAGAAGTTCTTTTGGAGCAGCTACATGCTGATCTTGAAGCGATGATTGATGAAGAATCTAGTTGATACTTGAAGATGAATGGAACTTGAAGTGATAGATGGAAGTCTTCGAACATGATGCAACTGGTGATGTCGTTGATGAAGAAGACTCTAGGAGACTCCAAGCTCTTGCTCCTACCTTTTCCTTCAATCTTCCTACAATACAAACCAAGAAACACATCAATCCTCATGATAAACATTTTATAACACAAAGGAATCCTCTTTAAACATGGAATAATCTTACTACAAATCTAGGCGCATATATAGGTAAAAAGAAGAGCAAAGCGCACCTAACACAAGTTGGTCCATATTTATCACTTTAAATGATTTCAAACAATTGTAATGGCTCAAAGAGGTCAATATCCCTTAAGAGATTCATTCAAAAGGTGTCTTTCAATGCAATTTCTCCCTTAGGCACCAGAATGGGTTTGTACTGATGGAGAGTGCGCCTAGATTTAAATGTCTTTATACTTACAATTTTGTAATTCTAAATGATGAGACATGTCTTAAAATGAATTCTATCTTTCAAGCGCTCACTCCAAAAGGTCATCTCATGCAATTTCACCCAAGACGCTCATTGAGGTGTCCTCAGAGGCTAAAGTGCACCTAACTCAATTGCCTTTATCTTTATCATTTTTGTGCTTTCAACAATTGAAAATGACCTAGAGTGATCCTTTCTCTCAAGGCACTCACCTATTGATATGAAATCAAGTTATTTCCCTTAGGCGCAATTTTAGGCTTGTATGGGTGAAAAGTGCGCCTTACATCCTTGGGTGGTTCTTTCTAATTCTCAATGATTTCAATCAAATTCCAAGTGTCTAAGGAAGCTTTTGTCTTGAGATGATTAAATTTTGAGGTTCAAATCCCTTCCTCAATCAAGGCACAATCTGAGGGTTGTATAGATGAAAGTTGACTTCAACTTGGGCGCTCATTTGAGTTGGGAGGAGCTAGAATTTGCACCTAGATTGGAGATAGATATTTTGGCTTATTTGATGATGGTCTCAAGTCTCTCTACCAAGGCGCATTTTGATGATGTTCTTATTTAAAATCTTATGAAGACTATCTCATCCCTAAGCGCTCATCCTCATAATTTTCATGCACTTAGACTTCAAGGCCCCAAAACTAGTAGGAAAATTCACAATGAGCGCCTTTGCTTTGGAAGAATTTCTTATTGATCATTAGGCACACTTTGGAGTTGATATGTACTTCCTTTACTTCCATGTACTCAATTCATCATAATTATTATCAAAGACTTCTCCAAGTTGATTGATAACATGCTTCTTGATGTTAAGATCCTTCATTCACTCCTTCTTAGATCTAGGTGCTCATGATGGTGGGAAATTACATGAAGGGTGCCTAAGATTCAAGATAGGTTCTTTCCACTCATCTTAACTTTCAATCATTGTAGTTAATCTCAAAAGACATCATCCAAAATGAGAAACCTCCAAGACTTGTCATTGTAAGTTGATTTCCTCCAAGGTGCCAATACAAGGTTCTTTTGAAGGCAAAAGGTGCCTAGGCTTATGGGGCTCAATTTGATGTATTTATTGAAAGCTCAAGGTGAATTGATGCTTATTGAAAATGCCACTTAGTCCTTCATTTGCACTTTAGGTGCCATTTCCTATTGACTTATATACTCCTCCTCATGCTAGGGCACCATAATGAAGTGGTTTAGACAATAGGTGCGCTTCACTTACTAGTGGCTTGTTCTCCTTCCACCTTAGGTGCACTTTTATGATGGAACAGGTGTCAATGGGCACCTTGTCTTAAATGAATGCTCTCTCTAAGTTGGGTGCCCTTTTGAGGCTTTATGATTTGCAAATTGTGCCTTAACCCTTCATGCTTATTGCTCAATGTTTGAATGTTTAAGAAAGTCTTGTTTAGGTGCTCATCTTAATGACTTTTTCTCAAGGCGCAATCATCCTAATGACTTGGATATTCATCCTAGTGTTTCAGGATATTAAGCTACCAGACTTAGTCATTTTCAGGATCTCAAACATAAAGAATAACATGATGATTCATTTTTTTGTAGTGCATATAGTTGACATTCTATGCTACTCATAAAGAATATTAATATTTTCTGTTCAACATGATGATTCATTTTTTTTTTAAATACAACTTTTACCTTTTAGTTCCAAAATGAGGTTTAGGTGATACTTGAATAACAATAGTTAGCGTATTGGATCAACAAACATCCTATGTAATACAATTGGACTTTAAATATTTGAAGTAGCCATCTACAAATATCCATTCAAACGTGGATTTATAATGCAAGTATGGATGCCATCAATAAAAAAGATTTGTATTAACCAAATATCCATATAGGCATACATCAATATCTGTCGATATAAGTATAACATATATACAAAATAGCCATATTGGCTTACAAGAATGCCATTTAGGCATACAATGTCAACTATATATAATACAAAATATATGTCCACAAATTCCATATAGGCATACAACAAAGAAACACAATAAAAAGTCATTCCCCTCTAGTTGGTGAATAAAATAGATCACAGGCAGCCTTTGATCTTCTAGGAGATGGAGATGCGCATGTGGGTGGTCTACTACGAACCCGAGGGCTACTCCTCCTATTTAGTTCTTCCTACATCTTTAGCTGTTACAATAAAAAGTATAGACATTAATATATAGAAATTACATGTTATAAAAAATGAAATATTTAACAAAATAATCAATTACCGTTAACATATAATCTATCTCCTCACTTGCCTCAGTAGTAGGAATAGGCCCTGGTGATGTCATGTCCTATAGAAACCATCCAGATAGAAATTAAACTTCAAATCAATAATCTTTTGATTTTTCCAAAATAGACAACTATAACAATGAATGTAAATTGAAATTTACTAATCTGCCTCATACCCCTGTCAATGCCATGGAGCTATGAATCATAGAGGCCACACCATGCTCCATTGCCCTCTGAACATGGGGAGGTGTCTCCATAGCCTGCATCATTTGGAAATAAAACAACATTATTCAATTAAGAAAACTATAGTAGTGATGCAAATCATGGCTCCTAACATACACACACGTTCATCTAAACATGGAAGTACACACAATAAAGCACACAAGTTACATACAAAAATCTAGTAAGTACAATTCATTCATTAAACTATTTATTTTATTACCTCTGTAAAGCTTTGAAGTCCACCACCGCTGGCAGGTGTTGCCGTGAAATCTACAATATTAACCTATTCAACATCTAAAATAAGATATCAGAATACCATTCATATAATGATGCTATTCACATGCAATATTTATAATTGTTTACTAGTTACATACTCTGACAGTAGATGATCTAGTGTAAAATGTAGGTGGAGAACCACTAAAAACTGCATCGATGCTATGACCCTGAAATTTCATTAAAATCATCAATTTAAATTAGTTAATCTTGCATTTCAAAAATAAAATTTAATAAATTAAATTCAATAAACTTGCTAATATTTACCTAAGTATCAAGGCCAAAAGTCTCACTCAGGAGGGTATCTATCATCAACATCTGCTCAGCTACAGATGTAGCATGTGCACCTGTGTCCTGACTATCCATGGGGTCATAACCACAGGCTGACCCACAAGTCTGACAAGTACGGGGTGGGACCTTACTTCTTGCACTATCTCCCAACCCACTCTGTGCTGCAGGACTGGCATGCGCTATGATGTTCTAGGTCAAGGCACTAATGGACTGAAGTGTATCAACCTCAACACTCTCCTTCACAATGGAAGGGATAGAAACATGCTCGTGGGCTGGTTTGCTGATTACTCGTCTCACTGCCCGCTGTGGGTCAACACGTGCCCCTTGTCTATCTTGTGCTGACCCCCCACCTCTACCCTGGAAGTCCCGCATATCAAAATAGTTTGGCACTTTATTAGGGACAAACTTGCAGTAGAGTTTCTTCAAAAAGTATTGCGGGACCTCATTATTATTGCATGGAGGATGGTCAAAAACCATCGACCACCTCTGCCCAAAATTGTCCCTTATTGCTTGGTTGTTACACCAATGGATAGGGAACCTCTTACATGTAATGGGTGGAGGTTGATTTGTTTGTGGGTTTGTGAAAATCGAACACAAGTCTAATTTTGTAATTTGTAATTTTTTCACATCTTGGTATGACAGCTTGTTTGCATAATAGTCTCTAAACTCTCTCCTCTTAACCGTCCAACTAGTTATTTGCTTGCTAATTGAATCTACATTTGATAACATAGATTCAAGAGATTCAGCAAGCGTGGACCTATGTAAGGTTGAAGTAGAAGGATCTTTCAACCTTGCAATTATATGTTCAATTTCTTTTTTGTTGTTTTCAATTTGCCCCATTATATTTTCTTGTGTTCCAGGGGCATGTCGAGGAATGGATGGAGGTTGTTGTTCTGCAGGTATTTCTTCTTCAGGATTTTGTGGATTTTGAGGAGGAGGAGGAGGAGGAGGTGCATTAATATTTCTTGACTATTAACGAAATATACATCAAAAATCAACTCAAACCTACCTATTTAGAAACAAATTCAAACAAAAAAAATATAACTCACTCCTTTGGCATGCTTGACGTCGTGGCGGCATTTTGGTGATGAATTAATAAGGTTTTTGTGTTGAATTGAGTTTTGCAAAACGCGAGCATGCTTCCTAGGGTTTGCAGGCCGTGGGCATAGAGGAGAAGAAAGAAATGAAATGAGATAGAAACCTTTTTTTTTAATTTATAGCAAGTCAAAACGTGCTCGCGTTTTGTATTTTTTTTTTTAAATAATTTGGCCACTTTTTGGCCCCCCATCTTTTTGCACTTACCCATCTTTTTTTAAAAGTCAAACTAAAAAAGAGCGATCCTGCACCTTATATTAAGAGATTTTATTTTAAAATTACCTTGAAAAATAGAATAATGGTTGTAAAACTTAAAATATCTTACTTTAAAAACCAAACTAAAAAAGATTGATCCTGCACCTTATATTCAAGAGATTTTTTAAAATTATCTTGAAAAAAAGAATAATGGCTAGTAAATTTTGAAATATCTTTATTTTATAAATCAAACTAAAAAATAGTGATCTGGCACCTTATATTCAAGACATGTTAAAAAAGATTGCCTTGAAAAATAGAATAACGACTAGTAAAATTTAAAATATTTTACTTCAAAAAAAATTTAAAAAGAGTGATTTTCCACCTTATATTCAATTTTTTTTTTTAAATTGCCTTGAAAAATAAAATAACTACTAATAAACTTTAAAATATCTTACTGTAAAAATCAAACTAAAAAGGAGTGATCCTGCACCTTTTATTAAAGAGATTCTTTTTTTAAAATTTGCTTTGAAAAATAGCATAACAGCTAGTAAAACTTAGAATATATTACATTAAAAATTAAACTCAAAAAGGACAATGGAGTGCCCCTTCAACGATCATTTTTTGAAAAATCGTGCAGGTTTTTTTTATGGCAGGTCTGCTACAAGTGCCAGGACATCTAATAGGGATGGGAATCTCCATGTTGGCAAGTGATATGTTGATGTAGTCAAATCAAGGAACTATCGGCCTCCGCTCTGTTTCCAAGAAAGCCTCTTCTATGAATCGGTTAAAGGTTTGTCACATGCAACTTCTTATGTTGGTCGCAGTTTCTGAAACACTCAAGATTTATGTGGTCATCACCTTTGGCACAATCGAAAGTCTCATAAAAAAGTCTAAGCAGTGATGGTTTGGTAGAAAACCACTAGTTAGAAACGCTCCTGCCAACAAAGGGATCTACTTCTAGGGTTTCATTTAAAAAATGGGTCCCTAAGTTGTTGCTTCCCCGCCTATTGTAAATGCAAAATTTGTGGTCCTGGATGAACTAGTAACTCCTCATATTCAAGATTTAAAAGAGAAGGCATTGTGTGGTAAGCTTTCAAACCCCTCTCTTCAAACTTCAGATTTCCTTTGTTGGGCTAAGAAAACTTGGTTTGATATTGAGTGAATCTTTTTCTTAAATAAATCCAAATGGGTTTTTCATGGCTATTTTTGTTTCAAGGGAAGCGAGAGATTTTGTGCTTGATTTTAAGGCTTGGTTTTTTTTGGGAAGAGGTATTTGTCTTCAAGGTTGGTCTCCAAATTTTGATTCTTCTTCTCCCAAGCTTAATCTTTTCCCTCGATGGGCTCATTTTGTCAATCTCCCTATGGAATACAGAGATATCAAGATCATTGAGTTGTTGACCTTGAATCTGGATCTTTTTTTGAAACATGATTTGGATGCCTTTCATGATCCTAAAAAGCCTATTAGGGTTTTCTTCTTTTCGATTCTTCCTCTTCCTTTCCACAGAAATGTGAAGTCATTTCCATTTCTGGAAACTGGGTGCAAGAAATCTCCTTTGACGATGCCGAGCCTTTTTGTTCTTCTTGCAACATTTTTGGCCACTCTTTGGAAGGATGTGTTTCTATGGATAAAACAACAAATACTTCCCAGGATGTTCGAAATGTTGAAGATTCTCCTAGGTCCTCTCAAAATCGTCCTCTTTGTGCCAACAATGAAAATATTCTGGTATGTGAGGATCAGGAAGCTCCATTATTGCCTGTCAAAGAGAAGGCTTTTTGTATATCTTCCGTTCCTTTGTTGGGGGACTTAAAAAATACACTAGTTTCTGATAAGGTATAGGGGAATTTGGAGATCTCGTCTGTTGTGGGTGTTGATTGTGATTTAGCTTCTAAATCGCAGGGTGTGCTTCCTTCCCTAGAAATGGTTGTTCTTGAGCTCATCCATGTTTCTATTATAGGGAATGAAATTTTATCTGAAACAAATATGTTTTTTGGCAAGGATGAGGTGCATGTAACAAGTTTGGTCCCCAACTCCTTGGTAGATAATGCCGCTTCGGAGGTCCCCTTAATCCAAAAGGATATGACTAAACTTGTTACTAGTATGGTCTCAAATTCCTTTGTTGAAAATGATGCTCTGGAAGACTCTTAACCTCAAAAGAATATGAATGTGCATGTCCCTAAGTTGTTTTTAGACTCCTTGGAAGAAAATGGTGCTTTGGAGAATCCTTCAATCCAAAAGGATATGAAAGAAGAAAATATCCATTCTATGGTGAATGATATTATGAATAAACTTGGCAATGAACTTTTGGAAATAATTACAGATGAAGTGATTCTTAAAAAGGAGGCTTTTGATTTCTCAGAACCTAGAGCCATCTCTCAGATAGATCTTAAAGTGTTAGATGATTGCACACCTAAATCAAAGGTGGAGAAAACTCAGGAAGAAGTTTAGACAAGTATCCAGTGTACTTTGGATAGACATTTGAGATTGAGGAGAGCTTGTCGCTCTCCTCGAGAGCAATGAAAATCCTTACTTAGAATGTTAGGGGCATTAATGCCCCTAACAAAAGGAACGTAATCAAGCATCAACTAGATTCTAGTATGGCTGATATTATCCTCCTTCAAGAAACAAAACTTTCTTCTTCTTTTGGTGATCAGGTTTTTTCTCTCTAGTCTAAATGGAAATTTTCCTTGGTTGAATCTGCTGGGGCCTCGGGATGGATGGATATGTTATGGAAGGAAGACTCTGTCATGGTTAAATAGGTCGCTTCTAAATCCAACTGGATGTCAAGCCATGTTCAATGTATCCAGTCGAATTTCTCCTTCTGGTTATTCAATGTGTATGGTCCAAATTCAACGGTTGATAAGCATATTTTGTGGCGAGATCTTACTGCTATGCTTGAACCCATTAAAAAAGATTTTCTTGTTGTTGCTGGAGACTTCAATGCAATCTTGTCACTTGAGGAAAAAAATAGGTGGTATTATCCCCCTTCTTAAAACAATGGAGGATTTTGGCAATTTTGTTTCTGATAACCAACTTGTTGATTGCATCCCTAAGAATGGTGCTTTTACATGGTCCAATAGAAGGAAGGATTTTCTGCTGATTGGTGAAAGGCTTGATAGATTTCTATTGTCTCCTATTTGGTTCCTTAATTCTATCTCTGTTTCTTCCTCGATTGTACCTATCATTTCCCAGTGGATTTCTACTTTGATAAATAGTCTTTGTCCTCCTGCAAAGCTCTCTTCAAATTTGAATCAATGTGGTTTAGGGACCCTAATTTTTTTCCCTTTTTGGAGCAAACTTGAAAAAATGCTCCTTATATTTTTGGTTCAAGAATGTTTCAATTCACTAAGAAGTTGCATTTTCTGAAAATCCATATTAGAGTTTGGAACTCTACGCATTTTACGAATATTTTTGTGGAGAAAACTAGGATTCAAGATGAACTAAAGTCTTCGAATGAGCATATCATTGCTTATGGTATGAACAAGTTGATTTTTGAAAGGGAATCATTTCTAAAGCTTCAGCTATAGGAAGTTCTGTAGAGAGAAGAGATTTACTGGAGGCAATGCTCTTGTGAATTATTTTTGAAGGAGACAAAAACACAAAATTCTTTCATGCTTCTGCCAAGATTAGAAGTTATAAAAATTCTATCCTTAGTATTAATGCTTCAAATGGAAGACTCCTTACAATGGAAAAGGAAATTCAAGAAGAAGCATTCTGCTTTTATAAAAACCTTTTATCCTCTTCAAGCTCTCTTGGTGGATCAGATGATGCTATTCTTGATAATATTCCTTCCTTGGTTTTTGCTAAAGATAACATAATGCTTCTCAATCCCTTTTATCTGGATGAGATTAGGAATGTTATCTTTTTATGGCTCCTGACAAAGCCCTTGGTCCAAATGGTTTTTCAGCTATGTTCTTTCAAAAAGCTTGGGATTTCATTGGTAAAGATGTTTGGGCAGTTGTTGAAGAGGTGAGGAAGACAAAAGAACATCTTAAAAGAGCTAAACAATACTTTCCAGCTCTTATTCCAAAGAAAAAGAACCCCGTTTCTTTCGTGGACTTCAAACCCATTGCCTTATGTAATATGTTGTACAAGATTATTACAAAGGTAATTACCTTGAGACTAGTGTCTGTTATTCCAAATATCATTTCAGAGGAGCAAGGTGGTTTTGTGCCAGGTAAAGAAACTTCTGAAGGTTCTATTTTTACTCATGAAGTTATTCATTCCATCCATGATCAAAAATTCAAATCTATGATGTTGAAGTTGGATATGCTTAAAGCATATGATAGGGTGAATTGGTCTTTCCTCCTAAAAGTTCTTTCCAAATTTGTTTTTTTTTATTCTTTCTGTAAGTGGATTCTTGCTTGCATTTTTGGCCCAAGCTTTTCAGTTGTTCTCAATGGTAAAACATGTGGTTTTTTCAAGACTTCTCAAGGTATTCGAAAAGGAGATCCCATATCTCCTTTTCTTTTTATCATCATGGCTAAGGCACTGAGTAGAAGCATTCACTTTTCTATGAATCAAAACAGATGGATTGGGATCAAAAGTCCACATTTTCATTTTCCAATTACACATTCCCTTTTTGTCGATGACACATTACTTTTTGGGCGTGCTTCTTTTGTTGAAGCTAAAACCATTAAATCAGTCTTGGAATCTTATTGTGCTATTTCAGGTTAGTAGATTAACCCTAAGAAATCTCAATTTTTTTCTTCTACTCTAATGTTAATATTCAACAAAGAATTTGTCAACGTTTTGGCTTTAAGTTGGGGTTTCTTCCTTCATAGCATCTAGGGGTCCCCTTATTCTTGGGTCCAAACAAAAAATATTTCTGGTATCAAGTGTTGGACTCCATCAGAAATAAAATATCTACCTAGAAAAATAGATGGCTGACTTTTGCAGGGAAACTTGTCATGGTTAAAGTTGTCTTAGCTACCATCCCTGTTTATATGATGTATGTCTTGAACATGCCCAAGGGGATCATTGTAGACTTTCAAAAAATTGTTAGAAATTCTTTATCGAGAAGGAATTTAGATTCTACAGAAAAGAAATTTGTTGCCCTGATTTCTTTAGACAAGATTTGCACTCCCAAAAGTGAAGGAGGTGTTGGAGTTCTAAATCTTGAAGCTAATTACTTCGCTTTAGGAGCTAAATTAGCTTGGTAGATGTTTAATAAACCCCATCTGAAATGGTGTAAAATTATGCAATCCAAATATCTTGATACACAAGACCCTGAGAGGATCTTCATAGTTACAAATCCACCTTCTGGCTCAAGAATTTGGAATTTCATTGTTCAAAGTAGAGAAGTAGTTCTTCCTTTCTTATCCTGGACTGTTCATAATGGGCAGAAAGTTATTTTTTCGGAAGATTCTTCGAATGGCTATTTGAAGATAGATTCCTCTCAGGGAATTGTAGAGGCTAAGCAAGTTCTTTGTCAGAGTTGGGGTGTCCATGTGAAGGATTATTTTGTTAGAAAGGTTGATTCTTCTGGGATTTTTGGGAATTTGGTTTCTTGGAGAGAATTCTTTGAAATTGATTTTCCTCAAGAACAAAAAGACACTCTTAAAAAGATTTTAAGTCAAAGAAGGATCTTTTATTCCTCTAAAAATGATAATTTGTTCTAGTGCCCTTCTAGATCAGGTTCTTACTTTGTTAAACAAGGCTACTTATCTCTGATCTATTCTTCTTCTAAGGAGATTACTAGGCCTTCTCATTTTTGTTGGGGCCACTCTTGCTTTCCTAAAGCTGGGGTTTTTTCTTGGTTGGCTCTAAAGAACAAAGTTCTTACTAGTGATAGATTAGAAAAATTGGGATTAGCTCCTCCCTTCAAATGCATTATGTGTGGAATTGATAATGAAACTATGAATCATCTCTTTCGTCATTTCCCTTTTGCTACTAAATGCTGGAGTTGGTTATTCCAAAATATTCATTAGATGGGTCCTTGTCCGGATTCTCTTTTGAAAACGTTTCAAGGTTGGCCTTTTCTTTTTAAAAATTCCATATTCTTCTCCCTTTGGATTGTTTCTCCTTCTATCATCATTTGGAACATCTGGCTTGAAAGAAACAGAAGGATTTTTAGGAAGTTTTGAAATATGAGGATGTTCTCTATAAAATTGAGGTTTCCATCTCAGAATTGGTGATGGCTCAAGTTTTCAAGAACACTGGAGCTATTTCTTCATCCTAGGATGATGCAATGTTGAAAGAATGGAAATATATTCATGTGGTGACCCCTAGTTGTTTGGGTGTCAAATCTTCTACTACTTTAGACTTCCGTAAGACTATTCATTGGATTCCGCCTCTAGATTCTTGGTTGAAAGTAAATGTTGATGGTGCTTCTAAAGGTAGTCTAGGGAGGTCAAGTATTGGCTGTGTGGTCAAAGATCAATGGGGTAAACTTATGTGTGCAAAAGTTGTTAGAGTACTTAATGACACTACCACTGAAGTAGAAGCACAAGCTTTTTTACTCGGAATCAATACAGCTTTAGGCCTAGGAATTAAGAATTTAATTTTAGAAGGGGATTCATAGAATATTGTGTGGCAGAACAAAACTGGGGTAAAGAATAAATTAGATTCAACTCAGTCTAAGTGTCAATCTGGGGATCGTAAACTCATGAAAGGTATCGTGGCTATTTGCACAAGGTTTGCAGGTAGTGAGAAGAGATGTATGAAGTACACTCTATGGAAATAAAGCTATTATAAATCGAAATAATTCTGGCAAAAGGAACAGTCACTTCCTAGCGACAGGAGCTGTTCTTTTCTTATTCGGGTGATGGGAATTGCACATAAATTACAGTAAATTTTGAAACAAAGACTTCACCAACAAATATCATTCATGAAAATCATAGCAATTAATTCTGCAACATGGAAATAAAACTCAGATCATTAATACATGGAATTAATTAACATATCAAACACATAAATATAACAATACAAAATGTAATCGATTGAAATTAAAACACACAAACACACACCTTGCAGAAAATAAACTATTTACATTCCATCAATAGCTGGAGAGTTAGCGCCCTACCTCCCAATCAGTCGATGAACATGAAACTTATAGAATTTAAGATGAAGACTTCATAATGTTTCTCTTGATAATGATAAATATATTTTTTCCTTCTCCCCGTGTGTATTACATATGACTGATTATATGGCTTCAATGCACAAACATATAGTCTTAAATATAGGTTTGCATTTTACAATCTAATAACAACAATTCAAAGGTTGAGGTAAATCGTTTAGCTAATAAAGATTGGTATGGTTCGTGGCCAATCTTTCTTAACATATTAAACTAAATTTCTAACAATATGCTAATCACGATTTGATGACAAAGAATAACCATGATAAGCTGGGCAAAGGATCCCTACAATTATAGTAGATCCAATAATGTGGATAGGAAATGCTGAGGCATCTTAGTTGGCAGCATATGGAGGAACATAAAAGTGATGTGCTGGCGAGATGATCACATTAATCTATATTTGTAGCAGTTGTTTTGTATAAACTTTTAAGTATTAACTTAGCATAATATATAGACCCTGTAGCAGCAACAAGAGCCCAAAATAATTTGTTGGATAATTTATTTTCCAATGCTCATTAGTAAAAGAAATATAATAATTACTTTTCATTCTTTTATCTCAAATCTATATTAAATACCTCTCATATATTTTAATCATATGCAGCATAAATGGTATAATATGATAGGAAAAAGGAATATGAGAATGGGTATGAAGATGTATGAAATGGAATAAAACATGGCATAAAATAGAACATAATTGGCTCTCATCATTCCCCCCAACTTAGCATATTGCATGTCCTCGTTCAATCATTATTACCGAGAGGCTTAGTCTGAATTGGTAGGCTTGGGATTTATGACTTCAACTCTCTTCTTCACCCTTGAATATTATAGCTCATTCATAATCACAACTTCTTTTTGTTATTCTTCTTCATAGAAAGCTTCATGGCTTTGCTTTTGTTTTCCAATTTTCTTTTCATTTTTCAATATTCATATCTCCTCCGATTTTTATTTCTTCACCCTTTTTTTCTTCTCATTTTGTCATTTTTTCCATAGCATTGCTTTTTTGAAATTCTATAATTCCATATGCATGAGCTATATGAAATGGGTGAAATGATAGACAAAATAAATAATCATGGAAGGTGAAAATAATGGATACTATGACTATGATGGAATAATGAAGGATAATAGGTGAAAAGATAGGTAATAAAGATAGTGGAACTCCCCCCAACTTAAAGGGTTGACCATCCTCAGGTAACAAGAAGAGGATAGGTGGGAAAGCTGCTTATATGATTAATATAATAAGAAATATTAACAAAGTTAAGAGATAAAATGATGAAAAATAAAATTGATATTTTTACCAACTTGCATGTGCATTAATGCCAAGATCTGGTAGCCAATGTAACTCTGTAGCTATAAATCTCCAACAAGGAAGGAAGAAAAAATTGTGACAATGACTATAGCCACACCACACATGAAAGATCTCCATCGGACTGAAGTATTAGGGAGCATACTGATGGTAGCCTAAATTCTCTCTTCATTATTGCTAACACCTCAACTGAATGTGTAATTCATGCTAGAAATGATCAAAGTCATATGGACCATGAAAAACAAGAGCACAAGAAAGCTACAGGAGGTCCTAAGAGGCACTCAAACAACCACTGAAGCAACATAATATACCTGCAAACTAATTAGCCCATAGAAAGAACACAAATTATTGCATTTCTTTCTTTTTTTTTCTTTTCTTTTTTCCTTTTTGTATTTTTTTTCGTTTTGCAATTTTGATAACAACAAGTGACCATTGGCAAGCCAGTTTTCAATCACTTATTGCTTAGTGGCGCTGTGAAAATAGTTTTCACCACTAAGAATTTTATTCAACTACAATTCGCCAGAAGCTGGTTTTCAAATTATAGTTGTCTAACAACTCTCAAAGGTTTTCATTGTTAGAATTTATTGCTTTTTTTTTTTCATTTTTTTTCTTTTTGATAAACTACATATACTAACCAAAGAAATGAGACTCTCATTGGATGTAGAAGTGATACCATCTAAAACATGGAATTACTTTGGAAGCCCTTCAATGAAAGTCATCAATGAAACTGGTTACATGTAGAACTTGAAATGATGACCAATAGCAAGAAATATACCTTCATCAAGATGGACCATGCATATTCTTATACCACAATTGATACAAACAATCTTGATCCATTTAGCTCATGCCACCGTATCTGAAATTTGATTGTAGAACTTTTGAATACATGTCCAATCACTTGGTGGAAAGAATTACTTACAATAGAAGAAATCTTTCAAAGATAAGGCTATGTACTGAAAGACCAATGGTAGTCTCTCAACTTATCCAATATTTCCATATAGCTATGGATAGGTGGACGAGTCAATCCTTATGATGAAGTATGATGATCTATAATATGTGCAAGCTCCTTGTTCATGTCTTCAAGTTATCTTTGGATGTGTGGCTTGTGAAGAATTATCCAAGAACATAGTACTTCAAGATTCAGGGTTCTTAGACATCAAGTTGCATATTTTCCTCCACATGGTCTAGTATCAAGGATGGTACATAAGAGAACTTGTTTCCATGAGTGTTGAACATGTTTCCCAATAATCCTTTGATGATCTCCAAGAAGGAAGCACAAATGAAACTTGCTTTTCACAATCTAGTTACCAAGGTCAACAAGGTGTGTCTTTAGATGCTCATGTAGATAAGAATCAACTCATACTAGTGCAAAGGTGTCAGGTCACCATGATAAAAGACCTGTAACCATATTCTCATGACCAAGCATATCAAGTATAGTAATGCAATATCATCAATTTAATAACTCCACCATTAATTAGTAGTTAAGTCATTTTTGTAAATGAAGGGTAGAGTTATTAATATGAACAAATAATAAAATGGATGAATATTATTATAATGAATGCTTGTACAGACATAATATCAATGTCAATTAACACAAGAATGCATACCTTTATTTGGTCCAAGTATCACATAGGTGGTTGTATTAGAAGCATCAATGAAAAAATCAATGAGGGTTTATTAAAAATCAACCAAGAATCATCAAAATTCAAGGGAATTTCCCCCCCTGCCCCCCAAACTTAATGTTGGGAATTAAGGTGTCTTAACCTTAGTAATTCCTTGTATTATTTCATTGTATTTATTTAATTATTGCCTATTATTGTAATTAGGATGCAAATCCTTATTGTCATCTTGTGGGAGTTGGCACAGTGATGTGTCATCCTATGTGGAAGGTGACAAGTTGTAAATTTGTCCTCACATGAGGAGATAGGCGTCCCACTTAGTGGTAGGAATATTTTGCCATGTGTCAGCATCTTAGATAGTGTGTAAGGGAATATTGACCAAAATAGTCATGACAAATTCCTATGACAAATCTATGATGCGTAAGAGTCGTAAATGGAAGATTCTATGACAGGTGAAGACATGTGTCACAAGGCATCTTGGAAGAAGGCATATTTGGGCACCCCAATGAGGGTTATGACATGTTGTAAGAGAATATGCTATTTATAGCTAGTGTATGACATATTCTCTTATAGCTGTAAGATATGACAACTATGACAATTTATATGATGGTCGTAAGTGTCGTAAGAGTATCTGTCATTGCCCAACTTGGGAATAGGAGAACTCTTTGGGATGAGGTGACTTGACAAGTGTCAGGAACATCTTACAATGTTGAACAAGTGTCCATAGGCATGGGTTTTGGGCCATGAGGCCATGTTGGATGCCCATCCCAAGATAGAGCCATTTTTGCCTTGTATCTTCTATATAAACAGGTGCTTTGGAGAGGAGATGTATTTTATGTGATTGACAGGTACTATTATGTTGCCGAATGGTCTCTAGATATGAGTGTCAAAGACTCCTGCAAGAGCATTGACACTGTGACTATATTGTAACCTTCATTGTTTACGGAATACATTTGAGCTATGTTTTGGAGTGGGGTTTTTCACCCGTAAGGGTTTTCCCCACGTATATCTTGTCTCTCTCTTCTTCTGTCTTATATTCTTGTGTTGTGTATTGCTGCAATATCTCTATTGTTGGGTTAACATTTTTGTAACTATAAAGATTAAAATGAATTTGCACTCATCTCCCCTCATTAGATTAGTGTAGGAAGTGATTTCCGCACACCTAGCTTCCTTTTAGTTGGTATCAGAGCTTGATCACCTTTGGTCCTAGTTGTTCGGTAGGGGTTTTTTGAGCTAATCTTAGGTTGAGTGGTAGCTTTGTGTAGAGCATTATGTAATCTTGTTGCAGGAAAGAGATGGCAAGCACATCCGAAAGGTTAGAGGTGGAGAAATTCAATGGCACTAATTTTGAGTTATGCAAACTTAAGATGGAAGACATGCTTGTTGATTGTGACCTATGGGAAACTGTATCCTGTGTAAAACTAGCTACAATGGCACAAGCTGATTGAGATCTCAAAGATCGGAAGGCTAAGGGTCTTACAAGACTCAGTCTAGTTGATTTTGTCCTATTAAATGTCCATGAGGAGAAAAGCACAAAAGACCTTTGGAAGAAGTTGGGAGATGTTTATTAGGCCAAATCCCTGGTGAATAAACTTTTTCTGAGAAAGAAGTTGTATTCTCTGAAGATAAAGGATGGAGGATCTATTGCAGATCACCTGAATGCCTTCAACATGTTAATTGCACAATTGACATCCGTTGGTGTGAAGATGGAGGAGGAGGATTGTTGTATGACCTTGCTTTGTTCTCTGCCGGAATCATGGGATCATTTTGTTATGGCTATTGGAAGCACCACATCAACATTCACAATGGATGAAGTGGTATCTTTACTGTTATCTGAAGAGATGTGGAGAAAGTCTTCTGAGGTAGCCAAAGAGGTTCTTGCGGTTCGTGGAAGACCCAAGGAGAAAGGGAAAAAGAAGGACAAAAAAGCTGAAAAGGGCAGATCCAAATCCTGTGGGAGATCCAAATCTCCTGGAAAGTCTAAGGCTCTCTGTTGGAACTATGGCAAAATTGGGCATTTCTAAAAGGAATGCAAGGAAGAAAAGAAAAAGAAGAAAAATGTCCCAGATTCAGATTCTGACAAATCACAAGATGATGGTGATGCCTTCATTGCAGCCCTAGCCACCCATGCATCTGATGATGTGTGGTTGATAGATTCTAGTGCATCATTCCACATGACCTCACATCAAAGTTGGTTCATGAAGTATGAAGAGTTTGATGGTGGAAGAGTGTACTTGGGTGACAATTCTCATCTAAAAATTGTTGGTCGTGGAAGAGTCTCAATCCGATTCTCTGATGGATGAGTGAAGGGGATCACTGGGGTTATGTACATTCTAGGCCTAGCATGGAACCTACTTTTTGTAAGTATGTTGAATGATGCAAGTGTGCAGGTTGTCTTTTTGAAGGATGGATGCAAGATGACTAGAGGATCTATGGTGCTTGTTAAGGGTACTCGGAGAGGTACTCTATTTCAGTTGGAGGCATGCACTTCATAGTGCAATAGTTCTTCTGACTCGAAGAAAAGAGCTACAGTCACTTCATCTCCACCATCTGAACAAGTAGTGAAGAAATATGTTGTAACACTTTCTGATGGTAGTGCACATGCTTTGGAAGTTAAGCTTCTTGCTAAAAAGACTATGTTTAGGCATTTGAGATATGGCCACATTGGTGAGAAGGGTCTTAGAACCCTAAAAAATAAAAACCTCGTTGAGGGGGTAAATGATTGTAATCTCGAGTTCACCTTTTGCAAACATTGTGTATATGGAAAGCAAAACCGTGTTCAGTTTTACTCTAGTTCTCACAAGTCTTCTAGTGTACTGGATCTTATTCATTCTGATGTGTTTGGTCCCATTAATGTTCCTTCGATTTCCAAATTTGTATATTTTGTATCTTTCATAGATGATTATAGTAGAAGGACATGGATTTATTTTCTTAGAAGCAAGACTAAAGTCTTTAGTTAGTTCAAAGAGTTTAAAGCCTTTGCTAAAAATCAGACTAGTAAAAGGATTATGTGTTTGAGAACTAATAACAGTGGTGAGTTTTGTTCAGCAGAGTTCAATAAGTTCTATAAAAAGCAAGGGATTGAAAGACATAAGACAACTCCATACACCCCACAACAAAATGGAGTTGTAGAGAGGATGAACATGACACTAATAGAGAAAGCTAGGAGTATGCTTAGTGGAGCAAGCTTCAAACAAAAGTTTTGGGATGAAGCTGTAGCCACTGCTTACTACCTAGTAAACATGTCTCCTACATTAGCTCTTATTGGTAAGACACCTATGAAGGTGTGGTCTGGTAAGAAGCCTTCAGTTAGACATCTTCGTGTTTTTGGTTGTGAGGCATATGCATATGTGCCTAGGGAGAAATGGTCTAAATTGGAGAACAAAGCTGTTAAGTGTATTTTCATTGGCTATGGAATTGGTGTGAAAGGATACAAGCTTTGGGATCCTGTGGCTGAAAAAGTGTTGTATAGAAGAAGTGTTATCTTTAGAGAGCTAACACCTTCTTTCGTTGTTTTACAACCAAAATAGACAAAAAAGAAAGATGTGGTTCAGTTTCCTTCTACCCCTGAGAAGATTGAACCAATAGACCCTGTGAGACCTGATGATGAGGAGAGCTCTAGCAGCTCTTAAAGTTCAGATGAAGAAGCAGAACCTCAACCTCAACCATTGAGGAGGTCTACACAAATAAGGAAGCAACTTGATAGGTTTGGTTATTCATTACTTGATTCTAGTTGTTCTTTTGCCTTGCTTACTAAAATTGATGAGCCTAGAACTGTGATAGAGGCTATGGGCACGAAAGATTCAAGTTCTTGGAAGGAGGCCATGGAAGATGAGATGGCTTTTTTGGAAAAGAATAAAACATGGGACTTGGTGCCTTTGCCTGAAGGATGAAAACCTATTGGATGCAAATGGGTGTTCAAGAAGAAATTTGGTGTAGATGGCAATGTTGAAAAGTACAAGGCTAAACTAGTTGTGAAGGGGTATTCACAAGTGGAGGGAATTGATTATGGTGAAAATTTCTCTCTCGTTGCAAAGCTGACATCTATTCAATTCCTGTTATCTCTTGCAGTAGCTTATGACTTAGAGATGGAGCAGATGGATGTGAAGACAACATTCCTTCATGGTGATTTGGAGGAAGAGATTTACATGTCACAGCCAGAGCATTACATAGAGAAAGGTAAAGAAAATTTGGTTTGCAAGTTGAAAAAGTCTTTGTATTGTTTGAAGCAGTCTCCTAGGATGTGGTACTTGAAGCTTGATGCCTTTGTGTTGTCGGTTGGATTTTTGAGATCAAAGTCAGATCATTGTGTGTATTACAAATTTGACAATGATCGCATTGTCATTATTGCATTGTATGTTGATGATATGCTGTTAATTGGGAATGGTAAGGATATGATTTCTGATTTGAAGTCTCAATTGTCAGCACAGTTTGAGATGAAAAATCTAGGGGCAGCCAGGTACATTCTAGGAATGGAAATCAGAAGAGACAGAGCTAACAAAAAACTTTGGTTAAGCCAGAGTATGTGAAGACCGTGTTAGATAGGTTCAACATGGTAGATTGTAGACCATTATGTGTTTTTGTTTCTTTGGGGACAAAGTTGTCTATTAATGATTGTCCAAAATCTCCTAGCGAGGTGGAGGACATGAGCAAAGTACTTTATTCTAGTGTTGTTGGCAGTTTGATGTGTGCTATGGTCTGCACAAGACCAGACATTGCCCAAGCAGTGGGAGTCCTTAGTCGGTTTATGGCTAATCTTGGATGGGTACATTGGGATACAGTTAAGTGAGTGTTCAGATATTTGAGGGGTATTTTCAAATATTCCATATGCTATCATGGTAATGCTACAGGACCTTCGCATTCTATTTGTATTCGTGGATTTGTGCATTCTAATTGGGTGGGTGACATTGACAGCAGGAGATCCACCAATGCCTATGTGTTCACTATGTTCGGTGGTGCAATTAGTTGGATGAGTAAGCGACCACTTGTGGTTGCTTTGTCCACAATAGAAGCTGAGTATATGGACAAAGCAAGACACAGCTTCTGTTGTGGACAAAGCAACCACAGGTGCTAATGCAAGATAGATTACGATTTGTTGTGACAGTCAGAGTGTGATTTGCCTAGCAAAGAATCCAACTTTTCCATGCCAGAACAAAGCATATTGATGTATAGTTTCACTTCGTGCAAGACATGGTAGAGGATGGGAAGGTGAATTTGGAGAAGGTAGACATTTTGAAGAATGTTGTGGATGCATTAACAAAACTAGTGGGCACAGAGAAGTTCAGATGGTGTTCAAAGTCTATGGGCCTCTCGGCCTATAGTAGTTAAATCCTGTTATTTCCATTGGCTCTTACAAGGTGTTCGACAAGTGAGAGAATGTTGGGAATTAAGGTGTCTCAACCTTGGTAATTCCTTGTATTATTTCATTGTATTTATTTAATTATTGCCTTCTATTGTAATTAGGATGCAAATCCTTATTGTCATCTTGTGGGAGTTGGCATAGTGATGTGTCATCCTATGTGGAAGGTGACAATTTGTAAATTTGTCCTCACATGAGGAGATAGGCATCCCACTTAGTGGTAGGAATATTTTGCCATG
Source organism: Cunninghamia lanceolata (assembly GCA_027924645.1). Lineage (NCBI taxonomy): Eukaryota > Viridiplantae > Streptophyta > Pinopsida > Cupressales > Cupressaceae > Cunninghamia > Cunninghamia lanceolata. The sequence goes on from BSBN01000209.1 coordinate 11,280,000, forward strand.
TGTCAGCATCTTGGATAGTGTGTAAGGGAATATTGACCGAAATGGTCATGACAGATTCCTATGACAAATCTGACACGTAAGAGTCATAAATGAAAGATTCTATGACAGGTGAAGACATGTGTCACAAGGCATCTTGGAAGAAGGCATATTTGGGTGCCCCAAGGAGGGTTATGACATGTTGTAAGAGAATATGCTATTTATAGCCTGTGTATGATAGATTCTCTTACAGCTGTAAGATATGAAAGCTATGACAGATTCTATGACGGTCGTAAGTGTCGTAAGAGTATCTGTCATTGCCCAACTTGGGAATAAGAGACCTCTTTGGGATGGGGTGACTTAACAAGTGTTAGGAACATCTTACAGTGTTGGACAAGTGTCCATAGGCGTGGGTTTTGGGCCATGAGGCCATGTTGGATACCCATCCCAAGATAGAGCCATTTTTTCCTTGTATCTTCTATATAAACAGATGCTTTGGAGAGGAGATGTATTTTATGTGATTGATAGGTACTGTTATGCTGTCAGATTGTCTCTAGATATGAGTGTCGAAGACTCCTGCAAGAGCATTAACTTTGTGACTCTTGTAATCTTCATTGTTTACGGAATACATTTGAGCTGTGTTTTGGAGTGTAGGGTTTTTTTGCTCGTAAGGGTTTTCCCCACGTATATCTTGTCTCTCTCTTTTCTTTTGTCTTATATTCTTGTGTTGTGTATTGCTGCAATATCTTTGTTGTTGGGTTAACATTGTTGTAATTGTAAAGGTTAAAATGAATTTGCACTCATCTCCCCTCATTAGATTAGTGTAGGAAGCGATTTCCGCACACTAGCTTCCTTTCACTTAACTTCATACTGCAAAGGCATGAGAACATTAAGATAATCCAAAAAATGAATAAAGACAGTGACATATTTAAGAATACCTTAAGCCTTGTTTAATGAACAATTAACCAAAAAATTTCAAAATTCAATGGATTTCCCCCCCACCTTAATTTCACATTGTAAAATCATGAGGGTATTAGGATAATCCAAAGAATTAATAAATACATTCAATATCTTAGACCTTTAATGAATGATCATCCATTTGTAGCATGTTTGGTATGGTCATTAATGCATTTAGACCATCTTTTATCTAAGTGTATGAATAACATTTATCATTGGACCTAAATCAACAAGTGTGTGAGGAATACGTATGTTGACTATAGGTCTCCTGAGATCTAGATGTTTGAATATAAAAACATTTATAAAAATGACAGATCGTGTAGGATGTCATTATGTATCTCACACAAATCTTGAATTATTAAGGCATATAGCTCACCATTTCTTATTGCATGATTAATTTCAACACACACATTTATGAGTTCAATGGTAAAATTAGACTCAAATTGAAATATATTCATATGTGTGTGAATTTCTTCTAAAGGTTGTGATTTTCTAATTAGACGAGAAGAAATAAATTATCTTTTAAGTGATCATATTGTTCTAATTCAATTAAACCAAAATCACATCCTTTATTTGTATTAATAGATTGCAATTGTGATTCACCAATTTCAAGCATATTAAGAAAATGTAAATGGATCCTTGAAATCTCATTATTATATGCAATTTGAACCACCTTATTAGGCAATAATAATTTATTAGGAATTGCAATTTACCTTGGCAAATATGTTGGAGTGGATGGTGGATGATATGAATGGGATAATAACAATAGTAAAAGTTGTGTTGGATATAGAGTAGGTGGTAATAGATAGGATGGATATTGTGGAGATGGTAATATATAAGATGGATATGGTGGAGATGGTAATATATGAGATGGGTATGGTTGTTGTGAGCATTCACTATGCCATTCATTATGTCAGGGATCGTAGGCTTATGAAAGGTATCGTGGCTATTTGCACAAGGGTTGCGAGTAGTGAGAAGAGATGTATGAAGTGCACTTTATGGAAATAAACCTATTGTAAATCAAAATAATTGTAGCGACAGGAACTATCACTTCCTGGTGACAAGAGCTGTTCTTTTTTTATTCAGGCGATGGGAACTGCACAGAAATTACAGTAAATTCTAAAACAAAGACTTAACCAACAAATATCTTTCATGAAAATCATAGCAATTAATTCTACAGCATGGAAATAAAACTCAGATCATTAATAAATGGAATTTATTAACATATCAAACGCAAAAATATAACAATACAAAACGTAATCGATTGAAATTAAAACACACAAACACACACCTTGTAGAAAATAAACTATTTACATTCCATCGATGGCTGGAGAGTGAGCGCCCTACCTCCCAGTCAGTCAATGAACACAAAAGTTATAGAATTTAAGGTGAAGACTTCAAAATGTTTCTCTTGATAATGATAAATATATATTTTTCTTCTCCCCATGTGTATTACATATGACTGATTATATAGCTTCGATGCACAAACATATAGTCCTAAATACAGGTTTACAGTTTACAATCTAATAACAACAAATTCAAAGGTTGAGGTAAATCATTTAGCTAATAAATATTGGTATGGCCCATGGCCAATCTTTCTTAACATATTAAACTAATTTTCTAACAATATGCTAATCACGATTTGATGACAGAGAATAACCATGATAAGCTGGGCAAAGGATCCCTGCGGTTATAGCAAATCCAATAATGTCGACAGGAAATGCTGAGGCATCTTAGTTGGTAGAAAATGGAGGAATGTACAAGTGATGTGTTGGCGAGATGATCACATTAATCTATATTTGTAGCAGTTGTTTTGCATAAACATTTTAAGTATTAACTTAGCATAATATATCGACCCTGTAGCAGCAACAAGAGCCCAAAATAATTTGCTAGATAATTTATTTTCCAATGCTCATTAGTAAAAACAATATAATAATTACTTTTCATTCTTTTATCTCAAATCTATATTAAATGCCTCTTATATATTTTAATCATATGCAGCATAAATGGTATAATATGATAGGAAAATGGAATATGAGAATGGGTATGAAGATGTATGAAATGGACTAAAACATGGCATAAAATATAACATAATTGGCTCTCATCATTGTGCATGCTTTCCAGAAAAAGAATGGGGGGTCATTGGAAAATTAGCTACATTTTGGATGAAGCTTGGGATCTTGTCAAAATTTTTGATAGCTTTCTTTGCCTTCATACCCTAAGAGAGGGTAATAAATTGTTGATCTGTTGGTCAACATGGCTTGTCTTCTTAATAAAGAAGATTGTCTGGAGATTAATCAAGCCTCCCTTGATAACTATCCTAAATTTTGTGAGCTATTGAGGGTAGATAATGCCTCTTAACTTTTCTCTTACACATAGAGAAAAGTTTTTTCTTCTAACTTTTATTGGTTTACTTGGCAGGCTTATGCTTTTTCATGGCAGTTTTCTCTAATGCTTTGTTGGCATTGTATGCTCTTTTCGTGGAATTTGTTTATTCTTTCCTATTGGACGAACTCCTTTATTATTGCACATGTGTTCTTTTGTGAGAATTATGTTCCTCGGTACGATGCGTTCTTTGGATTTTATCATATATCTTTCAAGTGAGCTTGTTTGGTTTGCAATAATGTATCTTTTGGATCGAAGGACTTGGTTTTTGGAAACTTGCTGGTGTTGTCATTGATGTCAACCTATAGCAGGTACTTCACTTGGTTTCCAAGCACATTTTAGAAAATTTGAATAAAAAGTTGTGCAGTGTGTCAGAGGTGTGCTTAGTGTGGTGCTCTGCATTTCTTCCTAGTTGAAGATATGCTTGTGCAATTTGGAAGTGTTGATTAGAGGTGGTCAGATGTGTTATATCTAGAGTTTCAAGTTCTAGATTGTTGTGTTTGATAGAGTGTTTGCCTATGTAGAAGGCAGTTTGGGAGAAATGAGATTGCTCTACATTTCTCTGAATTGAGGTTTCTTGTCCTGCAGATTTAGGAATGTGCTTATACTATCTATATCTACTTTCCCTTGAAGTCTCTAGTGTTGGGTTGCTCTGAAAACTCAATTCTTGTGTTGGAGCTCAATTGTAGTGCATTCTGATGTGCACAATAAAGACACTCTTTGTTATAGATGGTTGCGGTAGTGTTGCAGAAGATACTAATGATGCTGAATGTTTTGGAAAGGTGTGTGGATGTTGTAGAGTGGTTCTTTGTGGTTCTCATGATGTTTTTGGACTTGGATAGGCGTGGAGGTGATTTCTTGTGTTAGTTTAGGGTTGGCCAACTTGAACTAATTGCACTATTTGCGGAGGTACTTCGTGGATTGTGGATGTGATGAGCAACATGGTGAGAGAGATTTGAATCCTAGTTAACCCTTGGCATGGTCCACTTTCACTTGTTTCCACCTCGGAAGTGTTTGGTGTTGACCTATTTCAGTGTTGCACATTTGAGGTGCACACGTTGCATTAGGAGCAACCTAATTGAGATTGTTTTAGGTTGTGGATGGGATATATGCAAGATGAAGTTGAGTGGAGCAAAGTGGAGAAAATGATACGAATGTGAATCAAGTGTGGTGAATTGAGTGCGAGCTTAAATGCTTATGACTCCTAATTGCAGTGAGCAGAAGGTGTCTACATTTCAGTGTGCTTGAAGTTACTGGAGACAATGAGCCAAAGGTTGCGGATGGCAAGAAGTTGTAGTGGTGGATTTCTTTTGTTTATTTGAGATAGTGACTATCTTTGTAACATTCATGTTCTATTATTCTCTCTTCTAGATAGTGAGTCCTTCTCGACAATGAGCCCTTAGCAGTGAGCCTTTCTTTTGGGCAATGAGCCTATTTATTTTTCGGTGTTGCTATTCATATATATGTGAGTTAATCCTCACTGTGGTTTTTCCCTTCTTGCACATTCTACGTAAATCTAGTGTTCTTATGTGTTTGGATGTGTTTGCATTAATGCTTCATATGTTTACATTCTAGTAATGCATAATAAGAGTTTGAAGAGTGAAATGTATGGGGTTTAATGTTTTAATGTACAACTGATTCACCCCTCCTCTCAATTGTCCTGTGCATACTAACAATTGGTATCAGAGCCAAGTTCCCTAAAGAATCTTAACCGCTTGGGGTTGATCCAGATAGTGCACAAGAAAGGTATTGAGGTTCCAGTGTTTGATGGAACAAATTATGATTTTTGGAAGACCAGGATGGAAAGCTTTCTTATCTCATTAGGATATGATGTATGAAAGCTAGTTGAGAAAAAATATACTATACCTACTAATGGTCTAAAGGATGAAGATGAGATTAAAGACTATGAGAATAATGGCAAGGTAAGGAGTGCTCTTTTGAACAGTCTTTCTGATTTAGAACTAGTGAAGGTAATGAGCTACAAAACTTCTCATCAGATCTGGAAGAAGCTGGAAAGTATCTATGAAGGAGGTGACAAGGTCAAGCAAGCAAATATACAGAATTTGAATGCCAAATTTGAAACCCTAAGGATGTCAGAGGATGAAAACATTGCAAGCTACATGCAGAGAGAGGATGAAGTTGTCAATTCCATCAATGGTCTAGGTGGGAAGCTGGAGGAAAGTGAAGTGGTAAAGAAGGTGCTAACTACTCTTCCAAAATCTTATAGTGCTAAAGGTTCTGCTATTGAAGAAACTCAGAATTTGGATACTTATTCTAGGGATCAAATGTTTGGTACTTTAACTACTTTTGAGATAAGAGAATTTGGTCAAGATGATTCAAGAAAAGAGATTGCTTTTAAGGTTAGAAAAACATAAAAGAATGATGAATCAGATTCAGATGACTTTGACAAAATAGAAGTAAATTTTGTAAGTAGATTGAAAAAAGGCTTTGGAATATATAGAGGTAAGTTACCCTTCAAATGCTTTAACTATGGAAAGATAGGTCATTATGCTTCAAAATGTCCAGTCAAAATCTCTAATGACAAACACAAGGATAACAAAGAAAAATCATTCAAGAGGAGTTATTATGTTAAAGAAGATGCCAACATATCTGATGATGAGTCTGACTATCCAGATGATGAAAGTGATGAATGCTTGTTCATGGCTTTGAATGTTGGAACTAATTCTACTGATTCTGAAAGATGTATGAAGGAAATTGCTCTAGAAATAGAGGACAATATCAAAGGAGATTTGGTAACTTCTTTTCATGAAAGAGAAGAGGAGAACTACTAGTTAATTGATACTAGGTGTTCAAATCATATGATAGGTGATAAGAATAAGTTTGTTAAGATTGAGAAGTTTGATGGAGGTTTTGTTGAGTTTGGAGATGATGCATCTGCTAAGATTTGTGGAAAAGGTTCAATCAATTTTTATGGCAAGTACAATACAAATGATGTTCTTTATGTCAAGGGTCTCCTACATAATCTTCTAAGTGTAGGACAGATGTGTAGCAAAGGATATAATCTTGTGTTTTAGGATGGTGGTTGTGAAATCAGAAAAGAAAGCTCTAGAACTTTGGTCACTATAGGAACAAGGACAAAAGGAAATGTATATCAGCTCAAAGGTGCTAATGGTATGTGCTTTATGACTCAAATTAATGAAATTTGGCTATGGCATAGAAGAATGTGTCACATCAATTTTGATAGCCGAGTGAAAATCAACTCTACTCAAGCTACGAGGGACCTGCCAAGAATTACAAAGCCCATCAATGCAATTTGTAAGGAATGTTAGATTGGGAAGCAAACAAGGAAGAACTTCAAAACCAAAGAGTGTTCTACCACAAGACCATTGGATTTGGTGAATATAGATCTATGTGGACCTACAAGAATATGAAGATTTCAAGGTGACATGTATTTCATGTTGTTAATTGATGATTACTCTAGAATAACTTGGGTAGTCTTTCTCAAAGAAAAATCAGAAGCTCTAAATAAGTTTAAAGCATTTAAAGTTATGGTTGAGAATGAAATAGATATGAAGGTCAAGTGCCTAAGGTTTGACAGAGGTGGTGAGTTCAACTCTAATGAGTTTAACTATTTTTGTGAAGATCATGGAATAAAAAGGCATTTGTCAGCTCTTAGGACTCCTCAGTAGAATGGAGTTGTGGGAAGGAATAATAGGACAATGTTGAACACCCAAACTCTAGAGAGGGGGGGTGAATCAGTAGTCTATTAGACCTTTTACTTATTGAGATAATAATCCATTTACTACATTCATCAATAAAGAAAATTAAACATAGAAGAAGCAAACATAATGCATCACACATGAACACCAAGATTTTTACGTGGAAAACCCAAAACTAAGAAAAACCACGTTGAGTGTTAGTTCACAATATACTATGTAGGAACAATACCAAATTACAATAGAGGCTCACTTCCTTAGGGCTCGCTGCCCAAAATAAGTGCTCATTACAAGAAGGGTCACTACCTATAGAAAGAAGGAAAGAAGGGTGGCTCACTTCCAATTTGAACTACTCTCATTACATCTACACATGCATGGTCATAGCTCCAATGAAGCTCAGAAATACTATCTCAAAACTCTTCATCTTTGACTGCTGATGCAGGAGCATCCCTGGTTCAAGAGCAATCTTGCATTAACCAAAAATATTTGCATTTCAATTTGTTTCTCTTCATTTTCCAGTTCAGTTTAGGTAGTTCAATCAGTAGTAGTTTCTATATTTTGGTCTGCATTCTACCGTAGTTGTATTTCAGACTCTACGGAGCTGGACTTAGCATTTATATTCATTCATCTACATCATATCCCATTTCAGAGCATTTGGATCAGGTACCAAAAAGTTATCACCATCAAAAGATTGACTATTTTCTAAGAGTAGAGCATCTTGGCAATCTCAAATAATCAGCTAAAGGAGAAAACCTACGGAGCAATTCACAACTCGCATAGCTAAATTACATATCATTTAATGTTGTTTGGTTTGTGGCCGACCCTCCCTGAGATCCGCACACAATTCTATTCATTTATGAAGGAGTTCTATTCAATTAGGTCTGACCTATCCGTGTACACATGTTACAACTCTTCATTGGAGTTTGTGATCTTCCTTGGCCAACACAGAGGAATATTATGTTCTAGATTTGATATATATTAATGTAATAGATGCCTAGGAAAGTAGTTATGATCATTAGCATAAGTTCATAGTTTGAATTCTTTGCGAGGGAGCTTCAAAGCTTTATCTTCTGCATATTCTGTAATCAGGCTTGTGAGCCCTAAATGTAAGCCCACATGATGCCGACTGATTGGTATTTGAATTCTAAGATATACTGAATGACTAAATCTACATTTGTTTCATATCTTTGAGTTGTTTCCGTTGTGTTTACTCTTGCTACATGGTTTGGATTGTTCTCTTGAGGACCCTCTTAACCGTGACTACACCAAGTGGTACCAGAGCGCAATTTCTAATCTTTGGGAGTGAATAGAGCGAAGTTGGTGAAGGAATTCTGTAAGATCTTGTTGTGAACAGATCACCGAATCTGAGGTAGGTTACTTGTGTTGTAACCTATCATTGATTGTGAGGCAGTTGTCACCTTGTAGCCCGATCGCCGAATTTGACGTAGTTTGCACTTGATCCAAGGAAGATGCCACCGAGGAGAATCCCTGCTATTGGAACAATGGCTGGTAGAATGGATGAGATGATGGAGATGATGAAAACCATGCGAGTTCGCTTGGATGTTGTTGAAGAAGATAGGAGAAGAGGACTTACACCTAGACCTAATGTCGAAAGTGATGATGATGAAGAATTTCAATCCATTGATCAAAATGGTGAAACCCTAGGAGGTGAAGAGGAAGAAGACTCAGATTAAGTCAAGATGTTGCGAGCTATTTTGAAGATTGGAAAAAGACCTAGAGTAGATGTACCTAATTACATTGGCAATTTGAACCCTTAAGAGTTGATTGATTGGATAAATGACATGGAAGAGTACTTTGAATATGAAGAAGTTGAAGATCTAGAGAAGGTAAAATTTGTGAAGACAAAGCTAAAAGGACATGTTTCTATATGGTGGAAAGAAGTTCAGTTGGATAGAAATAGAAGAGGAAAAGAAAAGATAAAAAAATGGGATAGAATGGTGACAAAATTGAAGAATCAGTTTATACCTGTTGACTATGAGTTGGACCTGTTGAAGAGATTGCAGAACCTGAGACAAAAGGAGAAATCTATGGAGTATGCTGAAAAATTTCATAAGACGATCATAAGGACAGGACATAGTGAAGCAAGAAAGGAGAAAGTGGCTAGATACATCAATAGATTGAGATTGAACATTCAAGAAGAATTGAGTTTGGTGAGGATGACAACCTTGGAAGAAGCATATCAGTTTGCCCTGAAAGTTAAAGACAAGCTGAATAACAGGCATGATAAAAAAAGAGGTAGAGGAGGTAAATTTCAGAAAGGCAGAACATTTTCCAGAGGAGAAAGATCATATATGGAGCATAACATACTAGAGAACACATTCAAGAAGGGGGACAGAGATAACAATACATACCAGAGAGATGACAGAAATTTCTACTATAGAGGAAACCCTAGTCCATATCAGAGTGAAGGATATAGAAGAGAAGGAAGAGGACCTGATAGGAGAACATTCAGAGGAACTTGTTTCAAGTGTGGAGGTGAAGGACATAGAGCATTTGAATGTAATCAAGGGAATACAAGCAAGAGGACAAAGAGCAGTGGAAGAGTAGCCTATGTGGAAGAACCTATTGGATCACCTAGTTCAATTGGCAAACCTAAGAAAGGAGAATCACTTGTGATGAGGAGAGAACTATTTCAAGCAGAGACAAATGAGGAATCACTATAGAGGAAAAGCTTGTTCAGAACCAGATGCAAATCACGAGGTAAATGTTGTAAAGTTGTAATTGATAGTGGTAGTTCTGATAACCTAGTTCTAGAAGAGATGGTGACTAAGATGAAGTTGGAAAGATTGAAACACCCTAAGCCCTATCAGATAGTATGGATTTAGGATGATCATAAGGTACTAGTGAGTGACCAATGTTTGGTGAAATTTCATATTGGATCATATCATGATGAAGTTTTGTGTGATATTATGCCTATGGATGTATGTCATATTTTGTTGGGTAGACCTTGGCAATATGATAGAAAAGATATACATGATAGGAGAAAGAATACATACACTATAACATCTAATGGAAAGAGAATTATTTTGATTCATTTGGAAGATGATCCTAAGAGTGAAGTATGTGGGAATGATAGAATTTGTTTGGTAGATGGAAGAAAATTTCTATATGGTTTGAGGCATGAGAGCATGTGTTATGCTTTGATTCCTAAGAAACCTGAAACATTAAAGGAGACTGAAGAATCACAACTGGAGGAGATAACTGAATTGCTAACAGAGTATGAAGACATCATTTCAAATAACGTACCTGAAGGATTGCCACCAATAAGGAGTATCAATCATTACATTGATCTTATACCTAGAGCTAGTTTGCCTAACAAAGTAGCACACGGAATGACACCGATAGAGAATGCAGAATTGAATAGATAGATACAGGAATTGTTGAAGAAAGGTTTGATTAGAGAAAGTTTGAGTCCTTGTGCAATACTTGTAGTGTTAGTACTGAAGAAAGATGGAGAATGGAGAATGTGTACAAACTCTAGAGAAATAAACAAGATCACAGTTTAGCATAGATTTCCTCTACCTAGGATGGATGATATTATGGATTGTTTGAGTGGAGCAAAATATTTCACAAAGGTAGATTTGAAGAGTGGATACCATCAGATCAGAATTAGAGGAGATGAATGGAAGATTGCTTTCAAGACAAATGAAGGATTGTATGAGTGGTTAGTGATACCCTTTGGACTGACAAATGCATCGAGTACTTTCATGAGATTGATGAATGAAGTTTTGAAGAAATTCTTGGGTAAGTTTGTTATTGTATATTTGGATGATATTTTTATTTTCAATAAGACAAAGGAAGAACATTTTTGGCACCTGAGACAAGAATTGCAGAGATTGGGAGAAGAGAAATTGTTGATAAACATCAAGAAGTGTAGTTTCATGAAGGAAGAGTTGGTATACTTGGGATTTGTGATTTCTACGGAAGGATTGAAGATGGACCCTGGGAAAGTAAGAGCAATTGTTGAATGGCCTACACCGGAGAGCATTGGAGAAGTTAGATCATTTCATGGATTGGCTAGTTTCTAACGGAAGTTCATCAGAAATTTCAGTTCAATTTGTAATCCTATGACAGAGACAATGAGAGGTGATAGAAAAGATTTCAAGTTGACATTAGGAGTAGATAAAAGTTTTGAATTATTTAAGCAGAAAGTGACAGAGCAACTTGTTTTGGCATTACCGGATTTCAATAAGGTATTTCAAGTAGATTGTGATGCAAGTGGAAATGCAATTGGAGTAGTGCTAAGTCAAGAAGGTAGACCTATAGCATATTTCAGTGATAAATTGAATGATGCAACGAGAAGATATTTAGTTTATGATCAAGAGTTCTATGCCATAATTCAAGCCTTGAAGAAGTGGAGACATCACTTATTGCCTAAAGAGTTTGTGTTGTATACAGACCATCAAGCTTTACAATATTTGAATAGTCAAGAAAAGTTGAACCAGAGACATATGAGATGGGTGGAGTTCTTGCAAAGTTACACCTTTGTATTGAATCATAGGAGTGGAAAATCAAACAAAGTTGCAGATGCTTTGAGTAGAAGAAGAAACTTGTTGACAGAGATGAGAGTTGAAGTGACAGGATTTGATGAATTGAGGAACATGTATGAGGACGACCTTGATTTTACAAAACCTTGGAAAGCATATAAGGAACCTATTGTGACAGATAAGAGTAAGTGGTTGGACTATTTCATTCAAGAAGATATGTTGTTCAAAGGAAATCAGTTGTACATACATAGAAGTTCAATGAGAGATAATTTGATCAAGGAGAAACATAGTAGTGGATTGGCAGGACATTTTCACATTAATAAGACAATGGCTTTGGTAAGTGAAAATTACTTTTGGCCTCAGATACATAAGGATGTTTGAAAATTTGTGCAGAGTTGTAGAGTTTGTCAAGTTGCAAAAGGAAGTAGTTAGAATACATGATTGTATAAACCCTTGATAGTACTGAAGAGACCTTGGGAAGACATAAGTATGGATTTTGTAATGGGATTTCTGAAGACAAAAAGAGGACATGATTCAATATTTGTAGTGGTGGACAGATTTTCAAAGATGGCACATTTCATACCTTATAAGAAGATAACTGATGCAGTGCATGTAGATGACCTATTTTTCAAGGAGATTGTGAGATTGCATGGATTACCTAAGAGCATAATTTCAGACAGAGACACAAGATTTCTCGGATGCTTTTGGAAGACACTTTGGAAGAAGATGAAGACCGATTTGAAATTTGGTTCATCATTTCATCCGTAGACTGATGGACAGACAGAGATAGTGAATAGGAGTTTGAGAAACTTGTTGAGATGATTGGTTGGAGAGAAGGCATGAAGTTGGGATTTGATTCTTTCACAAGTAGAGTTTGCATACAATAATTTAGTAAATAGGAGTACTGGAAGAACACCTTTTGAGATTGTTACTGGAGTAAACCCTAGAGGAGTAGCATAATTGAGAGATATCAGTATGGAAGAAAAAAGTGCAGAAGCAGAAGAATTTGTAGGACATATGGAGACAATGCATAATTAAGTGAAGAAGCATTTGGAAGAGATGAACAGCAAGTATAAGGAGCAAGCATATGAGGAAAAGAGATAAATAATTTGCAGTTGGAGATGAAGTGATGGTATACTTGAGAAAAGAAAGATTTTTAGTTGGGACATATAACAAGTTGAAGATGAAGAAGTTTGGGCCATGTAGGATACTCAGAACATTTGATTCAGGAAATGCATATGAAGTGGAGCTACCAGAGACATTGGGTATATTGCCTATTTTCAACATTTTAGATCTATATCAGTATCATGAAGCAAAGTTCAGTGACAGTCTTGAAGAAGACTTGAAAAAGCAGTTACCACAGCAAGCACCAGAGCAGATTGAATACATTTTGGATAGCAGAGTTGGACGCAACACCAGAGGAAGACAATACAAAGAATACCTTGTGAAGTGGAAAGGTAGACCGACAGAACATTCATCATGGATTTCTCAGGTTGAGGTGGACCATCTTGGTTTTCCTCTAGCCCTAGCAAAGTAAGGGACTCACTTTTTCAATAACCTCAAATGTTTGATGCAAGAGCATCCCTGGTTCAAGATCAATCTTGCATCAACCAAAAACACTTGCATTTCAGTTTGTTTCTCTTCATTTTCCAGTTCAGTTCAGGCAGTTCAATCAATAGTAGTTTCTGTATTTTGGTCTGCATTCTACCGCAGTTGCATTTTAGGCCCTGCGGAGCTGGACTTAGCATCTATATTAATTCATCTACATCATATCCTATTTTCAGAGCATTTGGATCAGGTACTGAAAAGTTATCACCATTAGAAGACTGACTATTTTCTCAGAGCAGAACATCCTAACAATCTCATATAATCAGCTAAAGGAGAAAACCTATAGAGCAATTCACAACTTGCGGAACTAAATTACACATCATTCAATGTTGTTTGGTTCGTGGCTGACCTTCCCTGAGATCCGTATGCAATTCTATTCATTCATGAAGGAGTTCTATTCAATTAGGTCAGACCTATCTGTGTACACACGTTATAGCTCTTCATTGGAGTTTGTGATCTTCCTTGGCCAATGCAGAGGAATCTTATGTTCCAAATATGATATATTTTGATGTAATAGATGCCTAGGAAAGTAGTTATGATCATTAGCATAAGTTCATAGTTTTAATTCTTTGCGAGGGAGCTTCAAAACTTTATCTTGTGCATATTCTATAATCAGGCATGTGAGCCCTAAATGTAAGCTCGCATAATGCTGACCGATTGGTATTTGGATTCTATGATATATGAAATGACTGAATCTGCATTTGTTTCATATATTTGAGTTGTTTCCGTTGTGTTTACTCTTGCTTCACAATTTCTATTATTCTCTTAAGGACCCTCCTAACCGTGACTGCACCAACTGCCCTGTTTCACTGATCTGCTTCTACATCAAACAAGATCTCTCTTCTTCTACTCTTGTCGCCCTTATGATTCTTCCCACATTGAATTTATAATCGCACACCACACCCAAACACCAAATTTGATCTCACACATCCGCAATATTTGAAATTTACACATTAGGTCGGTAGACCAAGATGTAGCATGTAGTCATAACTTGTCGACCAAAATCATTTACCAAAATACACAACGGATCAAAAAAACACTTGAATCATATTAACATATGTCAGCTCCATCCATATAATCACTTAGGATAAGATTCCAAACAACAAAACTTACCACACACACATCATACTATAATGTCGGCCTTAACACAGACTGTCATTGGTTCAGTTCAACTATCAGACTACATTTTCCACTGCAGACCACAAGACTTGATCAAATCCATATCAGAGACTCTTCACATATCATAGAGCATAACTCTAGAACCACAGAGAAAAATATTCTTTTGTGGTAGAATGCAGACCACAAAAACACATGCTTTGTCATAGTCAAGTTATGTCAGACCAAGTAGTGATACTTAGGCAACCATAACTATCTTTTCGGTGGAACTCAGAACTTGCAACTCTTGATTTAGATACTTCATACACATGTTAACAACACCTCAAAACCACATAACAAGATATGCAATAGTGGAGGAATGCTGACCAGATCAAATGAGTGTTTTGCTCTGAATCACAATGTATTATATTCCTCCGGACTTAGGCTATTTGAGTGTATGCTTCCGGTACTTATTAGGAGATAAAAACTTGGATATAGGATCATCAAAGGACTGCAAACAACATACCAGAACCACATTATCTAATCTTCAACTGCAGACCATGGCCATCCATTATATTGCTACTCTGTCACTATCTCTTGTATACTGCCAACACTTAGTAAAAAATGACTAAGTCTTTTTCACCGGACTAAAAAATTTGTCTTAACCTTATTCCTTTCCTTGTTTCCATCAATGACAACATCTTCAAACATCATGCACAATCATTCACCATCATCCCAGCAGTGTCTCTCTCTTAGTGATGTTTGCCAAGTTGCCAACAATCTCCCCCTTTGGCATTGATGACAACACTGGATGTGAAAAATTGTTATACTACTCCCCCTTACTCTTTACACACTGCTCCTAATATTCATGCTTCTCTTCTTACTTTCCAAGTGTTTTTTTTTCACATGTTTCATTCTCCTCCTTTGACATCAATGGCAAAGGTGTATGATACAAAGATATTTACAAGTTGCCAAAATTTCAAAACTGTTTTTCTACTTTCCGCATATATACAAGTGAAATCAAAATGCTTACTGTTGTTATGGGAGAACATCTTTATAGATTATTTTTAGTTGCACCATTTCTTCATTCCAACTAGTCTTAGCATTGCTCAAAACTAGTATGTGCCCATTAATCTGGGACACCAACTCTTTTTCTTTCTTCACTGTAGCAGGGGCTTCAGTGACTTGCCTTGTCTTATCTGCCGCTACTATTAACTTGGTTAGGGATGCAATTTTGAAGCTTGCTACCTCCCGGAGCTGATTCATTCAATGCTTTATGACCTCCCTCTGGGCTTGCAACTTATGTATATTAGAATGAATAGACTCAACTTGTTGATGAAGGGGGTAAATCATGAAACACGCAACAACCAAAATTGCACACAGAAAATAGAATGTTCTTTTATTGATTTGAAAAACTTGTTACATTACAAAAGCTCAAATACAATTAGAGAATGAATTCTCCATAGGCTGCAACACATCACAGCTCCCTATCTTAAGACTCTGGAATCTTCTACATTCTGCAACCCCAAATCAACTAGGGTTTTTGTTTTCCTGCATTTTATTGACTCTACACTTTCCCCCTTATCTCTACTACTGCCAAGGGTTCCCAAAAATGGTTATTAATAGCCTTTTTGTTGGCCAACAGCTAAATTTCAAAATTTGCATCTCCCTCCAAAAATAGCTCAACTTTTGAGAGCCATAATTTTTGATTCAGGTGTCCAAATGACGAACCGTTGCTCGTGGAGTACTCTATGTGCTAATTACTTGTTTTGCTAGTTTTGCCCATTTTCGGGCCCGTACGGGGCCGTTTAGTGCCTAAAGATTGAATTTGAATAATTTTCAAGCATTTTTCAAGAAATGAAAACTTTAATATCTTTCAACTCACAAATGATCTTTGCGTTATTCCTTCACCTAAGGTCTTATTTTTCATTTATGAAGCTTCATGTAAATTTTCTCTTCAATCTGTGCCCAAATGCAAACATTCCAAAAATAGCAGTTTGTTATTTTTAGCAGTTTGAAAAAACTAAAAGTTCTACATCATTATTCAAGCGATTATGGAACCAAAAATACTAATTTTGAAAAGAAATGAAAACAACTTCAACGATTTTGAAACATCATCTTTTTAGGTGATGCAAGATTACTCTTACACCTTTAGATGCTCCTGCATCAAACACCCAAGGTAATTTTGAGAAGTGACCTTGTCACATCTCAAGTATTTGAGGAAAACCCCAAATGGTCCACTTATGCCTTAGATAACTAAGAAGAATCTTCAACAAGCCTTCCTTTCCACTTCACCAGATATTCTTCATATTGCCTATTCTGAGTACTCCTTCCCACATGGCTATCCAAGATCTCTTCTATCTCCTTCTCTGAAGTAGGTGCCAGGATATTCCACTATTCTTCTGTTGATCCATCCTCTATGCTATCTTCATGATATTTTGTTAAATCAGCAATGTTGAACATAGGGGAAATGTTGATTCCACTTGGCAACTCTACTTCATATGCATTTCTTGAATCATGCCTTTTCAGAATCCTGCATGGTCCAACTTTCTTCATTTTCAACTTATTATATGTTCCAAATGGAAACCTTTCTTTTTTCAAGTGAACCATAACTTCATCTCCTACATGGAATTCCTTATATCTCCTCTTCTAATCTACATTAGCCTTGTACTGAATATTCATCTTATTAATGTGTTTTCTCACTTCTTTATGCAAATTCTTCAGATGTTCTGCAAAGTCTTCGGTTTTGGCACTTGTCTTTTCTCTTTTGTCCAGCTTCCTTAACTCTGAAGCGTTTCTTGGACTATTCTCATATACAATCTAGAATGGTGATTTACCAATACTCCTATGGACATAATTGTTGTAAAAATTTTTTGTCTATGGTAAAATCAAATACCATCCCTTAAGCTTATCTCCTACTAAGCATCGTAGTAGGTTACCCAAAATCCTATTCACCACTTCTGTCTGTCCATCAGTCTATGCATGGTGTGTAGAACGGAACTTCAAATATGTCTTCAACTTCTTCCACAATGTCCTCCAGAAATAACCAACAAACTTGGTATGTCAATTTGAAACTATGCTCTTAGGTAGACCATGTAATCTTACCACCTCTCTGAAAAATAACTCTGCAATGTGAAAATCATCATTAGTTTTCTTACATGGAATTATATATGCCATCTTCCAGAATCTGTCCACCACCACAAAAATGGAATCATGTCCTCTCTATGTCCTCAGTAAACCAAGAACAAAATCCATACTAATATTGTCCCATGGCCTCTCTGGTACAGGTAATGACTGATATAGCCCTATCTTCTGACTTGTTCCTTTTGCCATCTGACACACTTTGCAACCTTGCACAAATTTCCTCACATCTTGTTGCAATTGTGGCCAATAGTAATTCTCACCAACAATAGGAATGGTCTTATCGCAACCAAAGTGTCTAGCTAATCCCCCACTATGCTTCTCCTTAATCAGGTCCTCTCATGGAACTCCTCGGAATGCACAATTGGCTTCCTCTAAACAACATGCCATCTTAGATTATGAAATCCAACTATTTTATCCTGTCCAAAGTAACAAGTTCCAAACAAGCCTTCCAAGCCTCTGCAAAAGTTGGATCTTCAGGGTACAAACTTTTGAGCTCATCAAACCCAACAACCTTTATCTTCATTTTTGTCAACAAATTTTGCCTTCTGCTCAAGGCATCTTCAACTCTGTTGGACTTCCCACTCCTATGCTTCAAAACAAAAGTATAACTCTGCAAAAACTCAACCCATTTTAAGTGTCTTTGGTTCAACTTTCCTTGACTATTAAAATACTGCAAAGCCTGATGATCAGTATATAAAACACTCGTTCAACAACAAATAATGTCTCCATTTCTTTAAATCCTGAACTATAGCATAGAACTCCTGATCATAAACAAAATAGTTTTTCTTGGCATCTTTAAGTTTCTCACTAAAATAGGTAATGAGCTTACCTGCTTGACTCAAAACAGCTCCTATAGCACTGCCACTAGCATCACAATCTACCTGAAATACCTTATTGAAATCTGGAAGTGCCAAAACAGGTTGTTATGTGACTTTCTGCTTCAATGTATCAAATCTCTTGTTTTCTCCTGTAGTCCATCTAAACTCTTTTCTATCCCCCCTTATTGTCTCCGTTAGGGGTGCACAAATGCTACTAAAATTTCTAATAAACTTTTTGTAAAAACTTGCCAAACCATGAAAAGATCGTACCTCTGTAGAACTCCTTGGTGTAGGCCATTCAATGATAGCCCTCACCTTCTCTGGGTCCATCTTTTGACCTTCCTTTGAGAAAACAAATCCCAGGTATACCAACTCATTCTTTGCAAAGCTACATTTCTTCAGATTAATCAACAACTTCTCCTCTTTAGCTTCTCCAAAAATCTTTTGATATGCATCAGATGCTCATCCCAAGTCTTACTGAAAATCAAAATATCATCTAAATAAACAAAACAAAACTTCCCAAAAACTCTTTCAATACCTCGTTCATAAGCCGCATGAATGTGCTCGGTGCATTGGTTAGCCCAAATGGCATGACTAACCACTCATACAAACCTTCCTTTGTCTTGAAGGTTGTCTTCCATTCGTCGCCTTCTCTGATTCAGATCTGGTGATATCCACTCTTTAGGTCAATCTTTATGAAGTACTTAGCTCCACTCAAACAATCTATTATGCCATCCATTCTGGGCAATGGAAATCTATACTTGATCGTGATATTATTGATGGCTCAGGAATCTGTACACATTCTCCACTCTCCCTCTTTCTTTGGTGCTATTACTACAGGTACTACACATGGACTTAGGCTCTCCCTTATCATCTATTTCCTTAACAACTCGTGAAATTGTTTGTTCAGCTCTTCATTCTCTATAGGAGTCATTCTATGGGCTGCCTTATTTGGCAAATTAGTTCCTGGTATCAAATCCATTTGATGACTTATCTTCCTCACTGGTGGTAAACCTTCTATTACATTATTAGAGACAATGTCCTGAAATTCTTCCATCAAATCTGAGACTTCTGTTGGTACATCTTCACATTTCTCTTGACTAATCTTAGAAATCAATGCAAAACAATGACACTCATACTTCATACCCTCCAAAAATTTCCTACCATCTACCAAGCAAATTCTGGCAGTACTACATACCTTTTCTTCCACCTTCAAGGGCTTCAACTTATGACTATCTCCATCCTTTGTTAGGGAATATGTGTTTGCATGGCCATCATGGACAGTGCACCTATCATACTGCTATGGCCTTCCCAATAATATATGACATGCATCCATCGGTATGATGTCACACAACACCTCATCATGGTAGTCCCCAATCTTGAACTTGACTAAACACTGTTCATTGACCAAAGCTCTATGGTACTACAACCATGCGATCTGATATGGATGTGGATGCTTTCTTCTTGTTAACTTCAACTTGTTAACCATCTCCTCTGAAACAAGATTGTCAATGTTTCCATTGTCAATATAATATCACAACACTTACCTTAACACTTGCATCTTGTGCAGGATAAAGTCTTCATCTAATCTAGTTCTTTCTCCTCATTCAACAAGATTCTTTTGACAACTAGGGTTTCTCCCCTTTCAACATCTTCAGAATGCTCAGAGTGCGCATCTTCATCTACATGTGCAACTCATGCATTAGCTTCAGGTCTTCTATTTGTCCTTCCTTGATGTTGTGGACACTCGTATGCCTGATGTCCTTCTCCACATTGGAAACAGGTTACTCTGAAACCTTCTCTTCCAAGTTCTTGCCCAGGTTTGCCTCTTCCTCTTCCTCTTTGCTCACCATTGTTTTGGTCACGAGGGTAGTAGGTATTATCTCCTCTCTGATTTTGACTAGTGCCAATCTCTTCACTTTTCTTTTGATCTTCATTACGGCCTCCATAGGATCTTCTACCAGTCCTTCTACCTTGACCTCTTCCTCTTTGCTTGTTGTCAAATCTTTTATTCAGCTTCTCTTCCACCTTCAGGGAAAATTGGTACGTGTCTTCTATGGTGGTCATTCTGACCAGGCTCAATTCCTCTTGAATACTTGGCCTTAACCCATTAATGTAATGAACTACCTTCTCCTTGTTGGCCTCTGCATGGCCTATCTTGATAGTAATTTTCTAAAAATCTTTTGTATACTCCTTAACATACTTGTTACCTTGCTTCAATCCTTGTAGCGTCTTCAGCAACTCCATCTCATAGTCTAAAGGAATGAACTGCTTCTTTAGTTTCTCCACCATCCGATCCCATCTGGTAATCTTTCATTTTCCTCTCCCATTTCTCTCTAACTCGACCTCCTTCCACCAAATACTGGCATGACCCTTCAACTTTATTTTTGCAAACTTGACCCGATCTGGGTCCTCCACATCTTCGTACTTGAAATATTCCTCCATGTCATTGATTCAATCAATAAGTTGTTCTGGATTCAAATCTCTAGAATAGGTAGAAAATTTGATCCTGGGCCTCTTTCTAATCTTCGAAATGGCCCTCAACAACCTAACTTTTGCAGGATCTCCTACAGCTTCTTGTTCTTCCTTAGATAGCTCTTCTTGGCTTCATCCTCGCTTTCTTCTCTTGTTCTCGGCTCAAACCCTCTTCGTAGCTCCTCTTGCAATGCATCGATTTGCCTTTATAGGGCTCTAAAACCCTCTTTTGTCAAAGCATTTCTCCCAACATGGTTTCTTCACGGAGGCATCTTGATCTCTACATCAAACCCACAACCTCAGGTCTTGGTACAAACTGCCTCACGGTCGGTGATCTGTCTACACACTCAAGAACCCTTGCTCTAATACCACTTGATGAAGGGGGTAAATCTTAAAACACACAACAACAGAAATTGCACACAGAAAATAGAATATTTTTTTTATTGATTTGGAAAACTCATTACATTACAGAAGCTCAAATACAATTAGAGGATGAATCCTTCAGAAGCTACAACACATCACAACTCCCTATCTGAAGACTCTAGAATCTTCTTCCTTCTGCAACCCCAAATCAACTAGGGTTTTTGTTTTCCCACATTTTCTTGACTCTACACTTTCCCCCTTATCTTTACTACTACCAAGGGTTCCCAAAAATGGTTATTAATAGCCTTTTTGGTAGCCAACAACTAAAATTTAAAATTTGCATCTCCCTCCAAAAATAAGTCAACTTCTGGGAGCAATAACTTTTGATCCAGGTGTCCAATTGAAGAACCGTTTGAAGCACCGGAAAGATCATGGAGTGCTCTACATGCTAAGAACTTTCTTTACTAATTCTACCCATTTTCGAGCCCATAGGGGGCCGTTTAGTGCCTCAAACTTGAATTTGAATAATTTTTAGGTTTTTTTTAGGAAACCAAAACTTTAATATTTTTCAGCTCACAAATGATCTTTGCGTGATTCCTTTGCCAAAAGTCTTCTTTTTCATTAACGAATCTTTCTGTAAATTTTTGCTTCAATCCGTGCCCAAATGTAAACTTTCCAAAAATAACAATTTGCTATTTTTAGCAGTTTGGAAAAACTGAAAGTTCTACATCGTTATTCAAGTGATTATGGAACTAGAAATACTAATTTTGAAAAGAAATGAAAACAACTTCAATGATTTTGAAACATCATTATTTTAGGTGATGCAAAATTGCTCTTACACCTCTGGATGCTCCTGCATCACTTGTGTTATTTGATTGCCAATAGCATCTTTTGTCGGGTCATAAGTTCTGGATATCTTCATTATTTGAGCTTCCCATCTATCTATTTTATCTTTTATGTCCTTAGTCTTGTTTGGCCATGTAAGACAAAATTGACACAGTTCACTAGCTTCTTTAAGGGCTAACTGTGCATACTCTACACTTTTATCTAACAAAATTTTATCTTGAGAGGCTTTATCTTTTAGCTCAACTAATCTCTTACTATCTATTTTAGCTCTTACCATTTTATTAGTAGCTTGCTCAAAGGATTCAAAATGGGAATTCATAGACTCCATAAGCTTTTTCATTTGTTCTATGGGAGTGAGTGTTCTATCTCTCTGAACTCCATGCATGATCTTCTCAAAAATGTTTATTTATTCACCTAGTAGCTCACTGTCTTCCATGTGAGACTTTATTATTTCTTCCTCGGCAGTTTCTTGGAACATTGTACCCAACTTCAACTTCTACAGGGGAGACATGGTTGCCAAGTTTATTTAACCTTGCAGTAGTCCAGATGTGTCTCCAATTTGTGCTTCCTTTTATTTTAACAAAAATTCCCTTAATGAATCAGCAGTGTCTCTTTTTATTTCAACTTGAGAGATTTTAGTATCTTGACTCTATGAAGGAGGTTCTTGACTGTGCTCTTTTTCATTTCTTTCTGGTTCCAAAGTAGGAATTTCCATCATTTGTTCTTTTTCCTCCTCTCCGCTCTTCTCATTCCTCAGATGCCTTTTCATCAGATGTCATATTTGCTTCTTCAGACTTCTTCTCTTCTTTAGTTTCTTTCATTTCTTCATCTTTTCCTAAACTCTCCAGAGGAGTGATTGTGCCTTGGTCCACGCTCTGCTCAACATTCACTTTTGGAGTAGCATTAGAAGTATCAACATTGTTAACTTGCTCTTTCCCATCATTGTCTACAATAATTGTGATTTGCAATTCATGCAACTCGCTTAGGGTTATCTCCTTTGTTTCTTTTACTAGTATCTCAATATCACCAGCCATAAGTGTATTAACTCTTGTCTTTGATCTAAATCTTTCATTGAGTATCTTTGTGACTTTGGCTCTTTCTTCACTTTTTATATCTGGGCAGAGGCTCAACATGACATATTCTCTTATCTCAACATCTTTGGCCATAGCCCCTTCCTTGTTGTCATGATGCTGGCTAGGCTATCCAGTAATTGATATATGATTTCAATTAAAGCCTTGCTAAACATATCCAAATATCTGACAACTGTTGTTTCAATAATTTCCTTGTCTGCATCAAATCTTTCATCATACATTTCAGCTATGGGTTTCAAATTTCCATGTTGAGCAAATGCATTGACTAAGGTTTCCAAGGATAGCATTGCTTCACTTTTAGTCTTTTCATCTTCCTTCTTCTTCTTTTTGGTCTTTCTTGGGGGCTTCTCCCTTTTATTGGGAGTGGTTTCCTATGTTCTTTCCCATTTTGCTACAATCTCCTCATCTACCTTTGTTTCCTCTTCTTCTTCTCCTTCACTCAGGCTCACATACACTCTTTTTGTTGCCTTGTTTTCTTTCTTTTCTTCTTCTCTACAGTTTTCTTCACCAGTACTTGTTTTTCAGGTTGTCTTTTCTTTCTCAACATTTTTCTCAGGTATCTCTTTCTCAGTACTTGCAGCCTTTATCTTTACAATAGAAGGTCCAAAACTCTTGGAAGTAGCTGCAGAGGTGGAGGCTCTTGCTCTTCTTACAGGGCTAGATGCAGGCTTCTCTTTCTCAATTTTATCCTCTTTCTTCTTCTCTGGAGCCTTTGATATTTTCCCTTCCAGAGCACTTGCAGCCTTGGATGCCTCTACCTTTACTCTTGCTTCACTTATTTCTTCATCTGTGAATCCTTGGCTTTTGACAAACTCATCTGCCATTTTCCTTGCATTTTTCTTTATTTCTAGTTGTTTTTGCTCCAAATGAACTTTGAGAGATAGTTCCTCAAATGTGCCAAACCTTTCCTCCTTGGGATCTTTTGGTTTGCTCAATATAAGATTTGCCAAACCAATTAACACTTCCTCTAAGACTTCGTATCCCATGGCTGGGACCCATACAATTCTAGGTTCTACAACCTCCATGAGGCATTTGTCCTTATCCACCATGAACACAATATCCTTTTCATACTTCTTCACAACTTTTTCAGGGATCCTAGCCCTGGCCTGCATTTTCTTTTGGAAATTCTTGAAATAACCCCATAAAGCTACATTTTGTTTGTCAGTATTTTCCAAACTTTGCAAATGATTTCTAATTTGAGCAGCTACAAGTGCATGACCAAGACAACCAATATTCTCCATACCAGGTAACTCTCTCAGAAAATAGAAGAACAGACAAATGATCAGAGTTCCATACTTAAAGGAATATTTCATTTCCTTTGTTCTTTCAGGTTCTCCATTAGTTGTTCCTGGAGCAACTCACATAGTTCATAGTCTGTGTTATTCTTGACCATATCATATGTTGTGTATATGGCTATTGTAGCCACTGATGTCTCCCTGTTGGAGAAATAGACCTTGTACCCAATAACCATCAATGAAAATCTAACTGCTGAATTAGTGCCCTCTTATCAAATTTTGCACTAGTTAACTACATTATTGTATTGTTCTTCATGGTTTTCAAGGTTGGAACCTTTCCGGTACAGCACATGCTAGTTACTGCTTTGATAGCATCCTTTGTTATCATATGGGGCACATCAAGCCAAAAGAATTCATCATGAATTCCGCTTAGAACATATCTAACCCACGCATCATCTGAGAATATTAGAAAGTCTAACCAAGTATCATAGTTCTTCTCATGCAGAGCATTGTATTCATCTTTCAACACAATATTAATAGTAGTAAGCTCATCTAAGTACAATCTCCCTAATTTGATGTGATCATATTCCTCTAGGTTTGCATGTATGTATGCCCTAACATCTTCCGTATGCATAATACCGTGTGGAACCTCAAAAAATGCACCATCCAGATCAGTCATTAACAATTTAAAGGGATGTTTCTTGATCTTAGGGCGGGGCCTCTCTGTTATCTCAACTACTCGAGGGGTAGCCATCTTTGCAAACTCAAAACAAGAAATTTTTTAAAAGAGAGCGGTAAATTTACCTTTTTTCCTCCGTTAGGATTTCTTCACTAGATGCTTGAATTTGCTTTGGCTCACTTCTCAGATCACTTTAGCCGCTTGAAAGTTTGAATGCAAAGTGATTTTTCTTTCAAATGGATCCCTTATATTCTCTTTTCATCAAGATTTAATTGCCATAAATGCTTCGTTCAAAAAGTTGTCAAACCCTTTCTCTGTTGTCCTCAGTTGATCAAGATTGCTCCACAATTCACCGCATTAGATTCTTTTCAACCGAAATCTTCTTAAAAAGGTTTGTCAAGATGTTCTCTAACTTATATCTCCATGTTGGATATCAACACCACTTTCCTAGCTAGGGGATTAAGAATTTGCACTAAAGCTCCCCCTGAGCCAGAGCTCCCAATTCACTTCCTGGAGGAAGTATCTACACCATAGGCTACTGCAAACCCATCCTTGACTTCATGTGCTTCCTTCTTAACCCAAATTTTGTTTATCTCCTTCTTGATCTCTATCAGATCTGCCTTTTCTACCAGTTTCTTCACCTCTGCCTAATTCTCCTTCATATTCTTGCTTCTGCAGAACCTTGCAATATGTCCAGGCCTGTTGCAATTGAAGCATACAACATTTCTTTGTCCATTGTTCCTTTCATTCATCCTTGATCTGCATTGGTTAGCCTTATGTCCAAATCTATTGCATATAAAATAATTCACATTGAAAGATTGAGTATTCCTTCCATTATTATAGTTGTTCTTTATTTGACTTCTACATTCACTAGCTTTATGACCAAACCTCTTGCATATAAAGCAGTTACCTTTGAAGGTTTGAACATTCTTTCCATTGTTGTAACCATTACTTATCTGAATTTTGCATTCATTAGCTTTATGACCTACTTTATTGCAAGTGAAACACTGACCAAAGAATGATGGAACCTTTTGATTTACTCTACTCCTACATTGAGTAGCCTTATGACCAAAATTGTTGCATGCATTACAATAACCATTGAAAGAAGGGTACCTTTTAGCATTTGGTTTCCTTACTAGTGGTCTTCTAGGTCTGTTCCTTTGATTCTGGATTTGTTTGCCTTTGTCCTTCTTGATTTCAACATTCTTTTCTTGACTGGTTTTAGAACTTTCACCTTTCTCAAATCCCGAGCCTTCTTTATCATTAGGACTCTTCTGACTTGCAAGTATTCTATCAAGTTGGGCAACACTTACTCTGAATTTATCTTCATGAATCCATGCCTGTATCAGATTAGCTTTCAAATCGACAATTTCTTGTTCAAGCTTTGTACAGTCCTCAGATTTATTTTTCACCAACTGATTTAGGTATTCTTCTATTTTTGCTCTTTCTACAACTTCTACTTTCAACTCATGCAAGGTTTCATTTGTTGATATCAATTGTTCATTAAATTCCTTGTATTTTTCTTTGAACTTCTTGACTTGCTCCCTCAGTTTTTTGATACACTCATCTGCTTCCATGACATTATTTTTCAGATCCTTGTTTTCTATTTTAGTCTTTTCAAGATCTTCTAGAGCCACTCTGAGTTGATCTTCAATGCATTATTCTTCTGTACCTTCAGTTGGATCAATTTCTTTAGGAGTGTGATACCTTTTACCAGCCATGTGTTCAATCTCCAAGATCTTCCTCAAGCTGTTAAACTTCTTCCAAGGAACCAGGCTCTGATACCGATTGTTGAACACCTAAACTACTGAGGGGGGGGGGTGAAGCAATAGTCTATTAGACCTTTTACTTATTGAGATAATAATCGATTTACCACATTCAACAATAAAGCAAATTAAACATAAAAGAAGCAAACATAATGCATCACACATGAACACTAGGATTTTTACGTGGAAAACCCAAAATTGGGAAAAACCATGGTGAGTGTTAGCTCACAATATGTTATGTAAGAACAATACCAAATTACAATAGAGGCTCACTGCCTTAGAGCTCATTGCCAAAAAGAAGTGCTCACTGTAAGAAGGCTCACTGCCTAGAGAAATAAAGAAAGAAGGGTGGCTCACTGCCAATTTGAATTGCTCTGATTGCAGCTATACATGCATAGTCACAGTTCCAATGAAGCTTAGAAATACTGCCTCAAAACTCTTCATCTTTGATTGCCATATTTCACTATTTTCCTTCTACATCAAACAAGATCTCTCTTCTTCTCTTGTCACCCTTATGATTCTTCACACATCAAATTTATAATCACACACCACACCAAAACACTGAATTTGATCACACACACACACACACACACATATATCCACAATATTTGAAATTTACACATTAGGTTGGTAGACCAAGATGTAGCGTGTAGTCATAACTTGTCGGCCAAAATCTTTTACCAAAATACATAGAGGATCAAAACAACACTTGAATCATATACACATATGTCAGCTCCAACCATATAATCACTTAGGATAAGATTCCAAACAACAAAACTTACCGCACACACAGCACCCTGTCATGTCGGCTTAACCACAGACTATCATTGGTCCAGTTCAACTATCAGACTACATCTTCCATTGCGAACAACAAGACTTGCTCAAATCCATATCAGAGACTCTTCACATAACATAGATTATGCCTCCAGAACCACAAAGAAAAATATTCTATTGCGGTAGAATGCAGACCACAAAAACACATGCTTTGTCACAGTCAAGTTTTGTTAGACCAAGTAGCGATACTTAGGCACCCATAACTATCTTTCCGGTGGAACTCAGAACTTTCAACTCTGGATTTAGATACTTCATACATGTGTTTACAATACCTCAAAACCGCATAACAAGATATGCAATAGTGAAGGAATGTGGACCAAATCAAATGAGTGTTCTGCTCTGAATCACAATGTATTCTATTCTTCCAGACTTTGTCTGTTTGAGTGTATGCTTCCAGTACTTATCAGAAGCTAAAAACTTGGATATAGGATCATCAAACGACTACAAACAACATATTAGGACTGCATTAACTAATCTTCAACTGCGGACCATTGCCATCCATTATATTACTACTCTATTGTTGTCTTCTATATACTGCCAACACTTAGTCAAAAATGATTAAGTCTTTTTCACCAAACCAAAAACTTTGTCTCAACCTTATTCTTTTCCTTGTTTCCATCAATGACAACATCTTCAAACATCATGCACAATCATTCACCATCATACCAGCAGTGTCTCTCTCTTAGTGATGTTTGTCAAGTTGCCAACAAACAATACAAGAAGCAGCAAGGACAATGTTGAAAGAAGCAAATCTACCAAATATCTATTGGAGAGAAGCTATTCATACTACAGTCTACATACAAAGCAGAGTGCAAGCAAGGGTCAACAACTCAAAGACTCCATATGAACTCTGGTATGGAAGAACTTTTACTGTAAAATATTTTAGAGTGTTTGGAAGCAAGTGCTACATTAGGAGAGATGAAGAAAATTTGGGAAAGTTTGATACAAGATCGGATGAAAGAATCTTTCTTGGATATTCTACACAGAGCAAGGCTTACAGGTGCTACAACAAGAGGCTAAAGAAGTTAGTTGAAAGTGCAAATGTCAAAGTGGATGAAGAACCACAACAAAGCTTAGTACTGATAGAAGGATATGAATCTAATGAGCTTCCTTGGATAAAAGAAGAAAGAGAAGAAGAAAATGAAAATGAGATGCAAGTTGATGAAGAAGATGCTCCGAAAAGGGTTCCTAAGACTCCCAAGTATGTGCAAAAGAATCATTCTGAAGATCAAATCATTGGAGATAAGAACAAAGGTGTATTAACAAGAAGAAAAATTGCTATGGCAAAGGAACAGGTAAATTTGTGTTTATTGTCTAAAATTGAACCCAAATCAATGACTGATGCATGCAAAGATGAACACTGGATTAAAGATATGGAAGAAGAATTGATGTAGATTGAGAAAAATCAAACTTGGGAAATTGTCCCAAGACTAGCAAACAAAAATGTAATAGGAACTAAATGGGTGTCCCAGAACAAATTGAATGAGAGGAAAGTAGTCAGAAATAAGGCTAGGCTTGTGTGTAAAGGCTACTCACAAGTGGAAGGGATATATTATGAGGAAACATATGCTCCAGTGGCAAGATTGGAGACCATTAGAATGTTCTTGGCCTTTGTAGCTCATAAGGACTTCAAAGTTTATCAGATGGATGTGAAATCTACATTTTTAAATGGAGAATTGGAAGAAGAGGTATA
Source organism: Cunninghamia lanceolata (assembly GCA_027924645.1). Taxonomy (NCBI): domain Eukaryota; kingdom Viridiplantae; phylum Streptophyta; class Pinopsida; order Cupressales; family Cupressaceae; genus Cunninghamia; species Cunninghamia lanceolata. The sequence continues at coordinate 11,309,150 of BSBN01000209.1, forward strand.
CATTGAACAACCAGAAGGTTTTCAGTTATTAGATGATTCAAACATGGTATACAAACTGAAGAAGGCATTGTATCGACTCAAACAGGCTCCCAGAGCTTGGTATGCAAGGTTGGACAAGTACCTACTACAGCAAGGATTCAAAAAGGGTATTGCAGATAGCAATTTGTATTTCAAAGTTGAAGATCAAATCTTGATTGTGGAGGTGTATATTGATGACATAATTTTTGGAGGAAATGAAGGTATGTGCAAAAGATTTGCAGAAGAATGCAGAAAGAGTTTGAAATGTCAATGTATGGGGAAATGAATTTCTTCCTTGGGTTACAAATTAGTCAATCAGAAAAAGGTATTTTCATTTCACAATCAAAGTATGTTAAGGAAATGTTGAATAAGTTTGGAATGGAAAACTCCAAACCTGTATGTACTCCCATGACTACTAGTTGTAAGTTAAGCAAAGATGATGAATCTCCTAAGGCTGATTAGAGCAAGTATAGATCAATGATTGGTTGACTATTATACCTAACTTCTACTAGACTAGATATCATGCATTCAGTTTGTCTTGTGGGTAGATTCCAATCTGATCCCAGAGAGTCACATGTTTCAGTAGTAAAGAGGATATTCAGATACTTGAGAGGCACTCTGGAGTTTGGCCTATGGTATCCTAACGATATTGATTTCTTTTTCAGTGCATATATAGATGCAGATTGGGTAGGATGTGCAGATGATAGAAGTACAAGTGGTGGTGCTTTCTTTCTTGGAAGTAGACTTTTGTCATGGTTAAGCAAGAAGCAAGACTCAGTGTCATTGTCTACTGCAAAGGCAGAGTACATTACAACATCTTGTTGCACATAGGTGTTATGGATGAAGTAGACACTGAAGGACATCAAAGTATCATATGATGAACCTATTCCTATCTTATGTGATAATACAAGTGATATCAACATTTCAAAGAATTCGATAATGCATTCAAGAACAAAGCATATTTCAATCTGGTATCACTTTCTAAGAGAGAAGGTTGTAGACAATGAAGTGAAATTGGAGTATGTGCCTACCAAGGATCAAGTTGGGGATATCTTTAAAAGGGCTCTTCCTAAAGATATTTTTGAGTATCTCCAACAAAAGTTAGGGGTTATTGCCCCTCCTTTTAATTAGATGCATAAGTGTGTGCATTTCTCTGGGAAGCATTTCAAGATACATTCTTCATCTTGGACTGATGTTGAAGGTTGCCTCTCAGGGGGAGTAGGTAGTGATGCTATTGGTTGGTGCAGTTAGATGGAGCATATCTTGTGATCCTATGGGGGAGGGTGCAGAAAAGTGAAAACAGTGGAATGGGAGTAAGTACTTGTTGGTGTTGTAAGTGTTTCTCTTTGCCATTGATGTCAAAGAAGGAAAAAGTTGTGGCTGAAAAACCTTTGTGCAAGAAAGATTGTGCAGGAAAGTGTGTGAAGAGTAAGAGTTGTTCCAATTAGGAGAATGCTACTAAGTTGCTGATTAATTGCTTTAGGTCTTGATGGTTTTTTAGAAAGTTGGTATTGCCATCAATGACAAAGGGGGAGATTGTTGGAAACTTGCTGGTGTTGTCATTGATGTCAACCTCTAGCAAGTAGTTCACTTGGTTTCCAAGTGCTTTTGAGAAAATTTGAATAAAAAGGTGTGCAATGTGCCAAAGGGGTGCTTAGTGTGGTGCTCTGCATTTCTTCCTAGTTGAAGATATGCTTTTGCAGTTTGGAAGTGTTGATCAAAGGTGGTCAGAGGTGTTATATCCAGAGTTTCAGGTTCTGGATCGTGCAAAAGTGAAAGATGTGTTTGACAGAGTGTTTGCCTATGTAGAAGGCAATCTCGGAGAAATGAGATTGCTCTAAATTTCTCTGCGTTGAGGTTTCTTGTCCCGCAGATCTGGGATTGTGCTTATACTATCTATATCTACTTTCCCTTGAAGTCTCTGGTGTTGGGTTGCTCCACAAACTCAGTTCTTGTGTTGGAGTTCAATTATAGTGCATCTTAATGTACATAATGAAGACACTCTTTGTTACAGATGGTTGCAGTAGTGTTGTAGAAGATACTGATGATGTTGAATGTTCTGGAAAGGTGTGTGGATGTTGTGGAGTGGTTCTTTGTGGTCTGCATGATGTTTTTAGACTTGGATAGGCATGGAGGTGATTGCTTGTTGTGTTAGTTCAGTTTTGGTTGACCTGACCTAATTGCACTATTTGCGGAGGTACTTCATGGATTGTGGTTGTGATGAGCAGAATGGTGAGAGAGATTTGAGTCCTAGTTAACCCTTGGCGTGGTCCACCTTCACTTCTTTCCACCGTAGAAGTGTTTGGTGCCGATCTATTTCGGTGTTGCATATTTGAGGTGCACATATTACATTAGGACTGACCTAATGGAGATTGTTTTAGGTCATGGATGGTATATATGCAACATGAAGTTGAGTGGAGCAAAGTGGAGAAGATGATGTGAATTGAATCAAGGGTGGTGAATTGAGTGTGAGCTTAAATGCTTATGACTCCTTATTGTAGTGAGCAGAAGGTGTCTACATTTTAGTGTGATTAAAGTCATTGAAGGCAGTGAGCCAAAGGTTGAGGATGGCAAGAAGTTGTAGTGGTGGATTTCTTTTGTTGCTTTGAGATAGTGAAACTCTCTATAACAATTCTCTTCTATTCTTCTCTCTTATGGACAGTGAGTCCTTTTGGGTAGTGAGCCCTTGGTAGTGAGCATTTCTTCTGGGTAGTGAGCCCTTGGCGATGAACCTACTTGTTTCTGGTGTTGCTATTCATATATGTGTGAGTTAATCCTCACCGTGGTTTTTCCCTTCTTGGGTTTTCCACATAAATTTGGTGTTCTTATGTGTTTGGATGTGTTTGCATTAATGCTTCATATGTTTACATTCTGCTAATGCATAATAAGAGTTTGAAGAGTGAAATGTATTGGGCGTTTAATGTTTTAATGTACAATTGATTCACCCCCCTCTTAGTTGTCATATGCATACTAACATTGGTTTCATCATGCTTTCTCGTGTGGAGCTCTATTTTATGTTGCAAATGGTTTTCTTGGGCATTCATCCCCTATTCTCTCTTTCTAGTTGAGTAAGATGGCTATTATACCTCGCAATACATGACTTTTCTTCCCAGTTCAACAATGGGAGTAGCCTATACATGGAAGTGTTAATGCAGATCTCTTGGCACGCGTGTTCAAGTTATATGATACTGAAGTGGAGGAGGCCCTGTTCGAGGTGCATGGTAAAGAATTTCTTTTGCAATCCAGGGTTTGTTTCGTTTCACACCTTGTTTTGCATATGCTTTAAAATGCTATGGACTTGTTTCAAAATGTTGATTTGGTCAAAGGGACAGCGGCAAATTTCATTCATGATTTCCTATTTCTGGAGGCCAAGCTTCATGAAGCTTTTGGTAATTATAACCTCCACGAAGGTTCTGCAAGAATAGGGGACTCTTCCTTCGTTTGGATGTTTTGAAAAAACCCCCAGTGAATTGTGTGTTTCAAGCAAATGAAGTCTTCAATCCAATAATATTGATGTGCTAGAGAGTTTTTTGCGAGCTCATAAATCTGTGTTTCACAAAGTTAAAAGGGAACATATAGAAGATGTCTTCACTGCTTAGAGCTCTTTGATACATTTCCAACCTCCTCCTGCTCCTTTTAACAATGACGATGATGCAGTTCTGGCTGAGGAAGATGATACAACAACTTACCATGGATTCAAAGTGGCAGATTTGAATGTAGGTAATCCTTGAAGGAGCACTCATTGGGTTTTGGGTTTCCTTTTAGCTCTTGGCTTCTTTTGTTTCATCTTTGTGGGCTATTTTGGTATTTGTTCTTCAATGTTTTACAGTTTGGCCATTTGGGGCCTTTTGTCATATCTTGGAGAGCGTTCCTATGCTCTTGAACTTCACTCTAATGATCTTGGCCTTTAAGGGCCTTTTGTATCTTGTAAACATTATATATATATATATATAATGATGCATAATGCATCCTTACTGACCAAAAAAAAAATTAAACAAAAAAAGAGTCATCCTACACCTTATGTTCAAGAGATTTTTTTTAAAAATTACCTTGAAAATAGGATAACGACTAGTAAAAATTAAAATATCTTACTTTAAAAACCAAACTACAAAACACTGATCCTACACATTATATTCAAGAGATTTTTTAAAAAATTGCTTTGAAAAATAGAACAATGGCTGGTAAAATTTAAAATATCTTACTTTAAAAATCAAACTAAAAAAGAGTGATCCTACACGTTATATTCAAGAAGATTTTTTAAAATTTGCCTTGAAATATAAAATAATGGCTAGTAAAATTTAAAATATACTACATTAAAAATAAAATTACAAAAGAGTGATCCTGCACTTTATACAAAACATATTTTTTTAAAAAATTGCCTTAAAAAAAGAATAACGGATAGTAAAATTTAAAATATCTTACTTTAAGAATCAAAATAAAAAAGAGTGATCCTGCACCTTGTATTTAAAATTTTCTTAAAAAACTATCTTAAAAAATAGAGTAATGGCTAATAAAATTTAAAATATCTTATTTTAAAAATCAAACTAAAAGAGAAAAAGAGAGTGATCATGCAGATTATAATCTAGAGATTTTTTTTTTTAAAATTTCCTTGAAAAATAAAATAATGGCTATCAAAATTTAAAATATCTTATTTTAAAAACCAAACTAAAAAATACCTTATATTCAAGAGATGTTTTGTTAAATTGCCTTGAAAAATAGAATAATGACTAGTAAAATTTAAAATATCTTACTTTAAAAATCAAACTAAAAAACATGATCCTGCACCTTATATTCATAAGATTTTTTTTTAAATTACGAATAATAGCTAGTAACATTTAAAATATCTTATGTATAGAGATTTGAAATGTCTACCTAACATATTAAAATGAAATAATATTAATTCTAATGTGCAGGAAGCGAAAAATGCGAAAAAGAGCAGAACTCCCGCGACAATACTACAATGACAATAGAATCAAATATGAAGACATGGCAGAGCACTCTAGCAGCGATTTGCCAGGAAAGGAGAAGATGGTTTATGGGGGTTGGGATCCCCCTTCGCAACCCCACATGGAACAAGGCTGGCAAGTTGTGAGGAGGAAACCGCAGAGGGGAATTACGACAGATAATGCTTCAAGAAGGAATGCCCAAGCCAGGGTTTCTGGGATTTGGGCTATCCTAATTACTTCAGCAATCCTAGCATTTGCAACTGGAGCAAACCGTACTTCAATAGGTAGAGAAAGAAGCCATAATGCTCAATTTCCCCCTACTGTCTCTCAACCTCTCCTTCAAAGACAGAAAGTTGTAGAGGGTTTCTCAAAACCGGCCCCCAGGATCTTCCATTCGAAGCCTTCCTTAAACAATATGGCGAATCTAAGAGCACCCCTTCATCGATCAATTACCCAAAACCCTAATTTCAAAATATCCGTGGCCAACATTCGGAGGAGGGGCAATAACCAGTTGGTGACTCAAGAGCAGGCAATTTCCAGATCACCCCAGTCAAGGCCACAAATGAATTCAAGGCAGTATCAAAATCCTGAGACCTTGGGTAAGAAAGCATTGATAAATATTAGAAGTATCTACTCAGACGGACTGGGGAATCATTGTAGAACCCATGGCTTCTTTATATGGTGGTGTGGGACTGGAAAACCTGTGAAGGAAATTGCAAATTGGGTTTAGGCCCTCCTCAGAGATCAGGTAAGTATCACTATCACTTCCGAAGATTTCATTTTCATTGATTGCAAAAGTGGAGACCTTAAAAAAGAAATTTTAAATAGTAGAAGATTGCTCTTCAAAGGGTATAAATTTGAATATGTAGACTGGCAACCGAATTTTGACCCCAGTAAAATGAAACTTAAAGTTGCCAGATGGGTCAAATTACCAAATCTCTTGGTTGAGCTCATCCACAGCGAAATCCTAAGGGAGATAGGTAATCACCTGGGAGAATTCATAACAATTGAGAACTTCTTAGCCCATTTAGATGTTCTCCTGTCAGTAAAAATGGATATAAGCATTAAAAACATCGAACCTCTTGAAATTATCACTAATATGGCTAATTACTGTATCCAAGCAGTATTTCACCAGGGTCCTACCCCCAGCAATACAATCAATAGTATTCCAAAAAGACTAACCAACAAGAATCCCAATCCCTAGCCGTCGGATGTCAACATTAGATTCAATGATAACAAGGGCGGATTTATAGTGGACTATCAGAGGAATAGCCCTCCATCCCTTAGCGGCAGAAGGGATTTGGCTGGACAAACTTAGAACCCGAGTATGGTAAAAGCTCAACCCAGAAAAAGCTCTAAACCCTCTCAAAATACCATAAGAAATACCTAGAATCAGAATCATGATCTCATTTTACAGAACTTTAACCTCACACAGAAAAGCACAGGCAAAGAAACATATGTAGCAGCTAAGTCTCCAGAGTACATTTATAAACCTCAGATAGGTGAAGGCAGGAAGGAGCTTGAAGAGGGAGAAGTCCCTGCTGAAGAAAACAGAAATAATATTCCCCCAACAGAGGAAGGTAATACAGAACCAGAGGCATTAGAGACCCTAGAATGGGTCCCTAACACTTATGAAACAGAGGAAAAACATAAAGAGACTGGATATCAAAAGATAACCACAGATAAGGTCAGCCACAGGGAGCTAGAAGAGATATGCAATGAGATCCTCGATGAGGCATTAGAGGAAGTAGTAATTGAGGAAGTGAATAAAGAGAAGGAAAAGCTAATCTCCAAGATCCTAGAACTCAAGGAACTGGAGAAAAGGTAGGAGAATAATAAAGAGGACCCAAAGGAACAGGGAGAAAGAGAGTTAGAGGAAACAGACCTACGACTGGGTATTGTAATAACTGATTTTAGTAAGGAGACCCCAGATTGTGCCAAAAGCAATAAAAAAAGGGGTAGGAAATCACTTCTGGAACTAAGAGAGAAAGAAGGTGAGGCAATTGATCAGACCAAGATAACCACACTTTTCAATGTAGGGAAGGGGAAGTACCTTCCCGAGGTGCCATGAGAGTCTACACTTCGAATGTTAGGGGTCTCAATGCCCCTAACAAACAACGAATCATAAAATGATGTATAACCCACACAAAACCAAATATACTAATGCTACAAGAAACTAAACTTAATAAAGATGAGATAGACGCTCTTAATAAGAAGCTAGGAATATGGGAGTTAGTAGGAGTTCCAGCTGAGGGTGCTTCGGGAGGCCTTGGGGTAATCTGGGATCCTAGAGTAGTTTCATTCTCAGTGATAAGTTGTAGGAAGAACTAGATGGCTGGGAATGTCAGAAGCAACCTACAGTTTTTTCTCCTTAACATTTATGGCCCCTCTCAGAACCTAGATAAGAAAGTAGTCTGGACAGAAATAGAACATTTCTTGGGAACTATACAAGATCAAGTTTGCATTCTGGGTGGAGACTTCAATGCGATACTGGATCCTAAAGAAAAACTGGGAGGTCATGTAGGGTTATCTACAATAGCGAAAGACTTTAAAGACTGGGCTCAGAAGAACAGTTTAGTGGAAATTAAAACTGCACAGGAAGGTTTTAGCAATATTGCAGAAAAACTTGATAGATTCTTGTTAAGAGGTAATTGGGCCCAATTCCCTTATTGTCTGTCGGTAGAGATATTACCATACTCGGGCTCTGATCACTACCTAGTTTAGCTAAGTATCTCAGAAGATAGCCAACCCAAACACTGCCCCTTTAAATTTGAACAAATGTGGGTCAAAGATAACAACCTTATTACCCTAATGGAACAATGGTGGAAAGAAACTAGAATATCTGGATCTAAGATTTTTTGTTTAGTATCCAAACTGAAAACTATTAAATGTAAGCTTCTAAAGTGGAACAAAACTAACTTCGGTAACATCTTTGAGTCCAAAACTAAGCTAGAAGAAGAACTGGAAAACCTAAACAGAAATGTGATTACCAAAGGAATGGACGTTGATTCGTATTCAAAAGAAAAACAACTGAAAATTGAATATGAAGAAATCCTAGCCAAAGAGGAAATCTTTTGGCGTCAAAAGTCAAGAGAAACCTGGCTGGAAAAGGGAGACAAGAACACTAAGTTCTTTCATAATAGCACCAAAGCACGTAGAAATGTAAATAGAATCCTCAAAATAAAAGATGTGAATAATGTCTGGATCGAAGATCCTCAACAACTTGCATGCGAAACAGTTAGGTACTTTGAAAATATTCTTAATAATCAAGAGGGATCTAATTGCTAGCACCAACAAACCATTCTGGAAGATATCCCAAGGATTATTTCAGAGGATCAAAACAAAGCTCTCAATGGTAAATTCACCAAAACTAAGGTAGAGTTGGCAATCTCTCAAATGCAACCAGATAAAGCTCCTGGTCCTGATGGCTTCCCAGCCTTCTTCTTCCAGAAATGTTGGCACTTCATAGGAGATGAAGTAGTCAAAGCACTAGAAGGGGTAAGAAATTCGAGAAGTATTCTCAAAGAGGTAAATAATACTTTTCTTACACTCATTCCAAAAAAAAAGAAGCCAGAAAGTCTAGGGGATCTGCGGCCTATATCTTTGTGTAATACTATTTGTAAAATCCTCACTAAAACCCTGGCTAATAGGATTCAAACAGTTCTTCCAGACATAATAAGTGATGAGCAAACAAGGTTTGTTCTGGGTAGATCTATATTTGATGGAGTTATTACAGCCCAAGAAGCCATCCACACCATACAGCAAAACAAAAAACCCAGTATGTTAATTAAACTGGATATTAGTAAAGCCTATGATAAGGTAGACTGGCGTTTCCTTTGCAAAACCCTAGAGGCTTTTGGTTTTACTAAACAGTAGATAAACCTCATTTATGCATGCATTTCTAAGCATAAGATCTCAGTCTTGATCAATGGAACATCGGAAGTTTTTTTTAGCATTTCAAGAGGATTGAGACAAGGGGACCCTATTTCCCCTTTTCTCTTTATTATAATGGTAGACGTATTAGGGAGAATGATCTCCAAGGCTAGGGAAGAAGGAAAGATCCAAGGAATCAAAATTACCTCCGGTGTCGATCCTACAACCCATCAACAGTTTGTAGATGACACTATGCTCTTTGGCATGAGGAGCATAGAAGAAGCCAAGGCGTTCAAAGATATCTGGAACTCCTACTATAGGGCCTCTGGATAGGAGGTAAATGCTGATAAATCAGCAATTTATTTTTTCAACACAGATCCTGAAACTGAAAAAGAAATATGTAGAATCCTGTCTTATAAAAAAGGGAAAATGCCTTGTAAATATCTAGGCGTACCTTTGGGTAAAAGCAATAAGACTAATAATCTTTGGGATCATATTACTTCCAAGATCAAAAATAGAGCAGAATCTTGGAAAGGCAAATGGCTTTCCTCAGCAGACAAAGTGACAATGTTAAAATCAGTTCTCTCAGCTATTCCAATATATCAATTATCTTGTATGAGTCTTCCAGTAGGTAAACGGGAAAAAATCAACAAAACTCTAAGAACTTTCCTATGGCAAGGTTCAAAGGATAAAAAGAAAATGGCACCTATGGCTTGGGACAAGATTTGCAGACCAAAAGAGGAAGGTGGCTTGGGCTTAAAAAACTTTAGAGAACAGAGTAAGGCTTTAAGTGCTAAACTTGTATGGAAAATGTATTAGTAGCCCAATTCAAAGTGGGTTAAAATCCTTAGAAACAAATATCTTAGAGGGGAGGATGGAATTTTATGATGGACTACAAGAAGCTCATTATGAACAAACTAACTTGGAGTTTGGGAGACGATAACCAAGCACTTTTCTGGGATGACTCATGGGGGGGTTTGAGGCAATAAGCAGCTTGGATAACCTAGAGAATGCCAAAAGGATCCTAGAATCCCATTGGGGGAAATATGTAAAAGATTATATAGATTTTCCCAATCATGAGGAGAATAAGGGTTGGAAATGGAAACCCTTGGATAATATGAACATTCCGGATAATGAGAAAAAGAAATTACTTGACATCCTTAACAAGAGGAGGGTATCTCTCAAAGGAGACTCAGATAGATTAGTTTGGGACGGGGCTAAATCAGGAAATTATAAAACCAAGGATGGTTACAAAACTTTTAACAAACAACAACTAAGACCAAAATCGAAGTTACCACTGAGACTTTGTTGGGATAAGAACTGTCTCCCAAAGGCCGGGTTGTTTGCTTGGATGGCTTTGTAGAAAAAAATCCTAACTGTAGAAAAAAATCCTAACTGCAGATGTTGCCTTTGTGAAGAGGATCAAGAAACAACAGACCATATTCTTCTCAACTGTCAATTTTCTAATAAATGTTGGAATTGGCTAAGCAATAAGTCGGGATGGATTACTACCTTGCCTAATAACATTCTGAACCTTTTCCAATGCTAGCCTGAGACTCACAAACAAAGCATCTACCATATGCTATGGACAATTACCCCTTCGATCATGGTTTGGGAGCTGTGGAAAGAAAGAAATAGAAGAATCTTTAAAGATAGAAAAATGACTTTTGGACAGTTAATTATTAAGATTGAGGCCGTTATTATAGAGATAGTCAACAGTAGGATTCTAAATAACTCCAAAAAAGAATCCACAATGACTCATTGGGATGAAAAGATGCGGGGGAGATGGGCAGGACTAAAACTGCCATCCTTTGTGGGACCAGGTAACCACAACACCACCAACAAGAGACAGGAATGCAAGTGGCAACCTCCTAAACAAGGTTGGTTCAAGATAAATTTTGATGGGGCATCTAGGGGCAACCTGGGAGTCGCGGGAATAGGTTGTGTAATCCATGATTCCGAATCTAGAGAAATTGCAACCTTAGCCAAACCCCTAGGAGAAGCAACAAACAATACAGCATATTAACCGCCCTCTAAGAATCTGCAAAGACTTGAAAATTGAAAAATTAGAGGTCGAAGGAGACTCCGTGATCGTCATTAATGGCCTACGAAAAGGGAACATGCCTAATTGGAGACTGAATTCCCTGCTGGCTAATGCCCTCGACATCATTGCTTCTTTTAAGAGGTGCACATCCAATCACACCTACAGAGAGGGTAATAGCAAAGCAGACTCCCTAGCCAACAAAGGAGCGGATGGCTTTTGCCTATCTACTATAGCTAACACTGATGAAGTATTATGAAAATCAAACTGAAACAATGGAGGAAAAGTTGCTCTGAGGCCAATCAGTTCTTCACTTGTTCTAATGACACACTATGGAGATTGAACAAACCTTGAGCACCCACAGTTTTTCTACCCTTAAGTTAGCATTTAAGTATAAAGGAACAATTAGGAACATTTCACAGACTCCCAACCGGCTGGGTCGATCTCAGACCCTTTCAAGTCAGTTGTAGATAACTCCATATTAACTACCAACAATCATTTGTATCACTCCAACCATTAATTCATCAGAACGACGGAGCATTCATTGCAATCGAAGTATAGTAACAGGGCCAAGGAATGCCATCTGACGTTTGGTGCTTATCAATCGCACAGGGGTCTCTATCCCTCCACAAGTAATGGCTTCAGCGGTAAAGACGACTCTAAATTGAAATGACATTGGTTTGTTGGAAGAGGAAACCAAAGTGATATTCCTTTGCTCTGTCTCTTCTATTGAACAGATTTATCTGAAGCACGTAGTTTCAATCATGACTGTTAAAGATTAAGGTCCTCTGTTTACACGCTTCTATGGCACCACCTCTCTTGTTTATTATATATATATATATATATATATATATATATATATATAGATAGATAGATGTATATCTATAGATTCAAGGCTTAAGAATTCTCTAAGTTTCTCAATAAATACTTTTTCAAAATATGCACGACCCCCCTCAGCACAGGGCTCAGGACCCAAGCAGGGAGAGTTTAAGATATGATTTGAAAACCATAATCGTTTAATAATGATAGTATGTGCGAAGCAGATTGTCTCGATGAATCGGTTAGAACTACTAATGCTTTGATTGAAACTTGAATCACTACTGTCATGTGAGAAGGCAGGAAATGAGAAAAGCAATAATGAGGTCTTGAGTCTAGCTTTGGCTATCATTTCAGCTCATTTGAGAGATATAACTGATATGATTTGATGAGTAATAACATTCTCTATGATGGGTAAGAATTTAGCTAGAATGGAAATTTTGGTTTATCAACATTATTTAGTGAAATGGTCGATCACTTACTTATGCCCACATTTAGACATATATATTTGTATTTATACAAGTATATATATATATATATATATAGATGTTGGTATATACAGTGGATCAGTCAACCAATATGGGACGTCCCACGCAACCAGATTCAAGTTAACATCGAAGCAAGTGTGTTTGAATATTTATGATAAGCTTGGCAAGAGCAAGTATTTTATTCTTTCCTATTAAGCAAAGGTTTTAGAGAACTAACATATGTCTGCAGGAAAATGAATAATTGAACTATATGTATCTCCCTTTTGTATAGCTAACATGCGAAAAGAAGGGGAAGTTTTTTCATGTGGTTTCAGGTTAGACTGGTAGACTGGTAGGAGCAAGACAGGAGAAGCCCCTTCACTTGATAATATACAGCTAATCTAATGATATATGTCCTAGAGGATCCCAGTAGCTAGAGAACCAAAAAGACATACAGCAAGAGGATATCAGAAGACAGGCCATGGATAAGGGCAATGTCGATACTTGTATCTCAGAAATTGTATAAGAAAGGATGTATCCTTGTTGGGCTTGACCCCGTATAAGTTCTATAAATATATAGTATGTACTGGACTGCAAAAGTCCCAGGCTAGACCCGAGGTTTTCTTCGCTCTATTCTTTCCTACCGATGCCCGCACTGAACAGAGTTGTATTTTATTACTGATTTATATATTAATGGCATCGGCCTTTTACCAATAAAAAAAAAAAAACACATTTAAAATATCTTATTTCAAAAATCAATCTAAAAAAGAGTGATCTTGCACCATAATATTCAAGAGATTTTTATTAAAAATTGCCTTGAAAAATAGCATAACAACTAGTAACATAAAAATTATCTTAAACTTTAAAAATCAAATTAAAAAAGAGTGATCCTGCACCTTATATACAAGAGGATTTAATAAAAAAGAGCCTTGAAAAATATAATAACATCTAGTAATATTTAAATATCTTACTTTAAGAATCAAACTAAAAGAGTGATCGTGCACCTTATATTCAAAAGATTTTTTTTAAAAATTGCATTGAGAAATAGAATAACGGCTAGTAAAATTTAAAATATCTTACTTTAAAAATCAAGCTAAAAAAAGTGATCCTAAATCTTTTATTCAAGAGATATTTTAAAAAATTGTCTTTGAAAATATAATAACAGCTAGAAAATTTTTAAATATTTTACTTTAAAAATCAAACTAAAAAAGAACATTCTTGCACCTTATATTCAAGAATTTTTAAAAAAATTGCCTCGAGAAATAGAATAATGGCTAGTAAAATTTAAAATATCTTCCTTTAAAACCAAACTAAAGAAGATTGATCCTACACCTTATATTCAAGATAATTTTAAAAATTTCCTTAAAAATAGAATAATGGCTAGAAAAGTTTAAAATATCTTAAACTCAAAATCAAACTAGAAAACAAAAATCCTGCACCTTATATTCAAGAGATTTTTATTTAAAATTGCCTTGAAAATAGAATAATGGCTACTAAAATTAAAAGAGATTTTTTTTAAATTGTCTTGAAAAATAGAATAGCGACTAGTAAAAATTTAAAATATCTTACTTTAAAAATCAAACTAAAAAAGAGTGATTCTACATGTTATATCAAGAGATTCTTTTAAAATTGCCTTGGAAAATAGAATAATGGCTAGTAAAAATTAAAATATCTTACTTAAAAATAGAATAACGACTAGTAAAATTTAAAATTTCTTACTTTAAAAACTAAACTAAAAAAGACTGATCCTCCACCTAGAATCTTTTTTTTAAAATTACGTTGAAAAATAGAATAATGGTTAATAAACTTTAAAATATCTTACTTTAAAAATGAAACTAAGAAATAATGATCCCACACCTTATATTCAAGAGATTTTTATTAAAAATTGCCTTGAAAAATAGAATAGTTGCGGCGGCTAGTAAAATTAAAAATATGTTACTTTAAAAAGCAGACTTAAAAAGAGTGATCCTGCACTTTATATTCAAATACATTTTAAAAAAATTGTGTTGAAAAATAGAATAATTATTAAAATTAAAAAATCTTATTTTAAAAATCAAACTAAAAAAGAGTGATCTTACACCTTATATTCAAGAGATTTTTCTTTAAAATTGCCTTGAAAAATAGAATAATAGCTAGTCAAATCTCAAATATATTATTTTAAAAAACCACACTAAAAATTATTGATCCTACACATTATGTTCAAGAGATTTTTTTAAAATTGTCTTTAAAAATAGAATAACGGATAGTAAAATTTAAAATATCTTATATTAAAAATCAAACTAAAAAACAATGATCCCATGAAGAGATTTTTTTAAAAATTGCCTTGAAAAATAGAATAATAACAGTAAAATTTAAAATATCTTACTTTAAAAATTAAATTAAAAAAGAGCAATCTTGAACCATATATAGAAGAGAAATTTCATCAAATTTTCCTTGAAAAACAGAATAACGGCTAGTAAAATTTAAAATATCTTACTTTAACAATCAAATAAAAAAGAGTGATACTGCATCTTATATTCATTTTTTTTTTAATGTTACCCCATGTATATCTCACGTTGGTGTAATTTTTGGAGCTTCTTGTGCAAATCTACTATAGTTGGTGTTACAAGTATGTGTAATCGATGTTGTCATTGATGTCAACAAGCTTGTGTTGTCATTGGTGTCAACTGTGTCATTTGTGTGAGTTGCTTACGGTGCAAGAGTATGAAGTGGATATTGTCTCTGAGATGAGGTCGTTGTAATGGTATGAGCTATTTGGTTGAGTTGCTTTCTTGAAGATGATGTGGTTGGTTTGAAGAGGTGCTGAAGATGTTACGAATATGTTTCTGTTGGTAGATTTCCAAGTGCTTTTGAGAAAATTTGATTAATAAAAGAAACAGTGTGTTGAAGTGGCATTTTGGCTTACAGAGTAGCACTATGTTTTTCTCCGCATTTCCTCTATATTGAAGATTTGTATTTGCGGTTTGAATATGTTGTTAAGAGATGTTAAGAGTTGTTATATTCTAAATTTGGTGTTCTGGTTCGTTGTTTAGAGGAAGTTGTGTTCACTAGTGTCTGGACTGTGTTTCTGAGTTGTGAAGAGATGTCTGGGAGAAATGTCTTTGCTCTACATTTCTCTGCAAAGTGGTTTCAGGTCTTGCAGTTCTGGAATTGTGCTTGTAAGGTTTATATCTTTCTTCTATTGAAGTTGTTCATGGTTTGGTGCTCCGAAAGTCAATTTCTAGAGATATAGTGTATGACAAAGTTAAGCATACTGGATAAACAAGATAAGGTTGTGCGGCATGTGAAAGTTGTTGCAAATGAATTTGTTGGATTTTAGGGTGTTTTAGGATGTTTGTAGAATACTCTAGATGGTGTTGAAGCCTTGCATGTGGTCTACAAGTTGTCTCTGGGTTTGAGGAAGCGTGTAATTAAAAGTTCATTGTGTTAACACAGGTTTAGCCGACCTTGGGTGTTTACACTATTTGCGAAGGTGCTTCGGTGATTGTGAAAGCATTAAGTGGTGGGCTTGGATGAATTTAGGTCCAAGCTAAGATATGTTGTGGTCCGCTTTCATTCCTTTCCATCGTGGGAATGTTTAGGTCCAGACCTAATTTGAATTTTCTGGGTTAAGGTGATTTGCTGACCTTAGAAAATGTTCTCAAGTTTGAAGACAATATAAATGAGTGTGAAGGGATTGTGATTTAGTGTGCGTGGGATGGATGTGATGTGAGTAACAGTGTGGTTGAGTGTGTGGAGCAATACAAGCCTTCATGTGTTAGATTACTAGATGCAGTGAGCAAAAGGTGTCTACTATTTTTCAGTCTTGTTGCGAAGGAGATGTTGGTATTATGGTGAATAATAGTCCTATATTTTGAGCTTCATTGGAATTGTACTCCATGCATATGTCAGATGCAATTATAACAATTCAAATCTTGGCAGTGAGCCACTTTTTCTATTTCATTCTCTTTGGGCAGTGAGCCCTTTGGCAACGAGCCTTTCTTTTGGGCAGTGAGCCTTTTGTAATTCAGCATTGTTACTACTTTATATTATGAGCTAATCCTCACCGTGGTTTTTCCCTTCTTAGGTTTTCCACGTAAATCTGGCATTCTCTTGTGTTTGATGTTGGTTTGATTCAGTTTTTGTTATTTTCTTTTCATGCTTAATCGTCATGATAGTTTAAGGGTTAATTGAATCTTTGCAGATCTAAATGTGTGTGAGGGTTTTGAAATTTTAAGCTACAACTAATTCACCCCCCCTCTCAGTTGTCTTGTGCATTCAACAATTGGTATCAAAGCAAGGTTCCTTGAAGAGTTTAACCACTTGAGGTAGATCTAAGATGGCACACAAGAAGGATGTTCCCCAGTTCGATGGAATAGATTATGCATTCTAGAAAATAAGGATGGAAGGCTATCTAATTTCTCTTGGTTATGAGATCTAGAAGTCTATTGAGTCCACTTACACTATACTTAACAATGGTCTGAGTACTGCTGATGAGATCAAGGCCTTTAAAACCAATGGTAAAGCAAGGTATGCTCTTTTAAGTGGTCTTTCTAATTTTGAATTGGTGAAAGTTATGGATCTGAAAACTGCTAATGAAATCTGGGAAAAGTTAAAAAGTATTCATGAAGGAGATGATAAGGTCAAGCAAGCTAAAATGCAGAATTTGAAGCTCATGTTTGAAACCATGCGAATGTCTGAAGATGAAAACATTACAAGCTACTTACAGAAGGTGGATGAAGTTGTCAATGGCAACAAAGGACTTCGCGGAAATATAGATGAAAAAGAAGTGATATTGAAGGTACTCAAAACTCTTCCTAAGGCTTACAGTCAAGGTTTCTGCTATTGAAGAATTGCAAAATTTGAATCAATTTACTAAATATCAATTGCTTGGCACCTTAACTGCTTTTGAAATGAGAGAATTTGGTACAAGTAGTGCAAAGGCTAAGACTTCCTTCAAGACTAGCAATTCTGAGAAGACTATGGAACCAGATTAGGAGGATTCAGATGATTTGGAAGCTAATTTTGCAAGAAGAATGAAATTGGGTACTGGTAAGTATAGTGGTAAGTTGTCTTTCAAGTGTTTCAGTTGTGTCAAGACTGGTCATTATGCTTCAAGATGTCTAGAAAGAATTTTGAGAAGAAAGAATAGCGAGAACAAGAGTAGAGTGCCTAAGAAAAGATACTATGTTAGAGAAGATGCAAGTATATCTGATGATGAATCTAATTATGAGAATAATGAGGATAATGAATGTATGTTCATAGCCTTAAGAGATGATATTGTTTCTACTAACTCTGGTAAATGTGAAGGAAAAGGCTCCAAAGGTAGGTCTTAATACTAAAAACACTTTGATATCTGCTTTTCATACTATACAGGAAAAGAACCTTTGGGTCATTGATAGTGGATGCTCAAATCATATGACCGGTGATGAAAGTAAGTTTGTTAAACTTGAAAAATATGGAGGACTAGTTAGATTTGGTGATGATAGAGTTGCTCAGATATGTGGAAGAGGCCCAATTAGTTTTGGTGGCAAGCATAATACTAATAATGTTCTTTATGTTAAGGGTTTAAAGAATAACCTCTTGAGTGTTGGACAAATGTGTAGCAAAGAATATAATCTTGTGTTTTAGGATAGCGATTGTGAGATCATAAAATATTTCAAAACTGTGATAGTTGCTGGAAAGAGGACAGATGGAAATATATATCCTCTCAAAGGTGGTGATGGTTATTGCTTCATGACTCAAATAAGTGAAAGCTGGCTATGGCATAGAAGATTGTGTCACATCAATTTTGATAGCCTGATAAGGATGAATTCAACTAAAGCCGTGAGAGATCTGCCAAAGATTACAAAGCCTATCAATGTTGTCTGCAAGGAATGTCAAATTGGAAAGCAAGCAAAAAGTTTCAAAGTCAAGGATCAGTCTTCTACCGGACTGTTGGAATTGGTGCATATAGATCTTTGTGGCCCTACCAAGGTAAGGAGCTTTCAAGGTGACATGTATTTCATGCTATTGATTGATGATTACTCTAGGATGACATGGGTTACTTTTCTCAAAGAAAAATCTGAAGCCTTAGATAAGTTCAAAGCATTCAAAGTCATGGTTGAGAATGAAATGGATATGACAATTAAATGTTTGAGGTCTGACAGAGGTGGAGAGTTCACCTCCAATGAGTTTAACATGTTCTGTGAAAATCATGGAATAAAGAGGCACTTATTTGCCCCTAGGACTCCTCAGCAGAATGGAGTGGTTGAAAGAAAGAATAGGATTGTTCAAGAAGCTGCAAGGACAATGATAAAAGAAGCAAACCTACCGATGGTCTGTTGGAGATAAGCAATTCATATTGTTGTTTACTTACTGAACAGAGTGCAGGCAAGAGCAAATAGCACAGACACCTTATGAGTTATGGCATGGAAGGACTCCGACTGCCAAGTACTTCAGAGTGTTAGGAAGAAAATGTTATATCAAAAGGGATGAAGAAAATCTAGGAAAGTTTGATGCAAGGTCCGATGAAGGTATCTTCTTTGGGTATTCTACTAAAAGCAAAGCTTACCGATGCTACAACAAGAGGTTAAGAAGGATTGTTGATAGTGCAAATGTCAAAGTTGATGAAGATCTACAAAAGAATTCATAAGTTGATGGATATGAATCAGATGAGTCATCTTGCAGAGAACAAGAAAATGTTGATGAAAAGGAAGTACAGATTGAAGAAGAAGAAGCTCCAAAAAAGACTCCTAAAACTCCCAAGTATGTGCAGAAGCATCATTTTGAAGATCAAATCATTGGTGACAAGAACAAAGGTGTGTTGACAAGAAGGAAAGCTATTGAAGAACATGCATATCTATGTTTGCTCTCTACATTTGAACGTCAAACGGTGATTGAAGCATGTAAGGATGAGTATTGGATCAAGGCTATGGAAGAACTAATGCAGATTGAAAAGAATCAAACTCGGGAACTTGTCCCAAGACCAACAAACAAGAATGTGATTGGAACTAAGTGGGTATTCCAGAACAAACTGAATGAGAATGCAGAAGTGATAAGAAACAAGGCAAGGCTTGTATGTAAAGGTTACTCATAAGTAGAAGGAATAGACTATGAGGAAACTTATGCTTCGGTGGCAAGAATGGAGGCCATCAGGATGTTTTTGGCTGTTGCAGCACATAGTGATTTCAAAGTATATCAAATGGATGTGAAGTCTACTTTCTTGAATGGTGAGTTGGAAAAAGAGGTATACATAGAAAAATTAGATGGATTTCAGTTATCAGATAAACCTGACATGGTCTGCAAGCTGAAGAAGGCACACTATATGGATTGAAGCAAGCCCCCAGAGCTTGGTATGCAAAGTTAGATACGTATTTATTACAACAAGGATTCAATAAAGACACTGCAGATAGTAATTTGTATATCAAAGTAGGAGAAGATCAAATTCTGATTGTGGAAGTGTGTAGATGATATAATCTTTGGAGGAAATAAAGATGTGTAAGAGTTTTGGAGATGAGATGTAGAAAGATTTTGAGATGTCAATGTGTGGAGAAATGAACTTCTTCATTGGGCTACAAATCAATCAGACAGATAAAGGTATTTTTATTTCACAATCAACGTATGTCAAGGAATTGTCAAAAAAGTTTGGAATGGAAGACTCTAGACAGTATGTACCCCTATGACAATTGGTTGCAAGCTGAGAAAGAATGATGAATCTCCTAAGGTTGATTAGAGCAGGTATAGGTCAATGATTGGAGGATTGTTATACTTAACTGCTACTAGACCGGATATTATGCATGTAGTTTGCCTTGTGTCTAGATTTCAAGAAGATCCCAGAGAGTCACATGTTGTAGCAGTGAAGAGGATATTCACATATTTAAAGGGCACTCCAGATCATGGCTTGTGGTATCCAAAGGATAATAAATTTGCTCTAAGTGCTTACACAGATGCAGATTGGGCTAGTTGTGTAGATGATAGAAAAAGTACAATTGATGGTGCATTCTTTCTTGGAGGTAGAGTGGTGTCTTGGTTAAGTAAGAAGCAGGATTCAGTATCTTTGTCTATTGCAGAAGTAGAATACATTGCAGCAACATCTTGTTGCACACAAGTGTTGTGGATGAAGCAAACTTTGAAGGATATCAGTGTTGTATATGATGAGCCAATTCCTATCTTCTATGATAATACAAGTGCTATTAACATTTCAAATAATCTGGTGATGCATTCAAGGACAAAATATATATCAATACATTATCACTTTCTGAGAGAGAAGGTTGCAGAGAATGAAGTGAATCTTGAGTATGTGCCTACAAAGGATTAGGTTGCTGATATATTCACCAAGGCTCTTCCTAAGAATACACTTGAGTACCTCTAGGAGAAGTTAAGGGTTATTGCCCCTCCTTTTTTGAACTAGATGCATAAAGAGATGCATTAGTCCAGTGGATTTCAAGTTTCATTCCTTATTCTGGACTGATGTTGGAGGCTACCTCTTAGGGGGAGCAGGAAGTGGTCATGATGGTTGTGGCAGCCAGGGGGAGTAAGTTCTAATATTGGTTGCTTCTAAGGGGGAGCATGCAAAGCAATAAAAGAAATGATGTTGTAGAGCAGTACTAAACAAGTACAAGGTTGAGAAGTTGTCCAAAACTAATATTGAAAGAGAGATGTGTAGCCCTTTGCCATTGATGTCAAAGGGGGAGAGAGAGCAGTGTGAAAAAGAAAAGAGTATGTGGTCAGGGAGAGAGAGTAAGAGTTGTAAAATAAAGAAAGAAATAAAGGGGGAGAGTAAGAAAGAAAAGAAGTTTGGTGCAGAGTTATGTCTTGATGGTTTTTCACATTATGTTTCCATCAATGACAAAGGGGGAGATTGTTGCAAGTATGTGTAATCGGTGTTCTCATTGATATCGACAAGCTTGTGTTGTCATTGGTGTCAACTGTGTCATTTGTGTGAGTTGCTTATGGTGCAATAGTATGAAGTGGATATTGTCTCTAAGATGAGGTTGTTGTAATGGTATGAGCTATTTGGTTGAGTTGTTTTGCTGAAGATGATGTGGTTGCTTTGAAGAGGTGCTGAAGATGTTATGAATATGTTTCTGCTTGTTGGTTTCCAAGTGATTTTGAGAAAATTTGATTAATAAAGGAAACAATGTGTTGAAGTGGCATTTTGGCTTACAAAGTAGCATTTTGGTTTTTCTCCGCATTTCCTCTGTGTTGAAGATCTGTATTTGTGGTTTGGATATGTTAAGAGATGTTAAGAGTTGTTATATTCTGAATTTGGTGTTCTGGTTTGTTGTTTAGAGGAAGTTGTGTTCACTAGTGTGTGGACTGTGTTTCTGAGTTGTGCATAGATGTCTGGGAGAAATGTCTTTGCTCCGTATTTCTCCGCAAAGTGGTTTCGGGTCTTACGGTTCTGGAATTATACTTGTAAGGTTCATATCTTTCTTCTGTTGAAGTTGTTCATGGTTTGGTGCTCTAGAAGTCAATTTCTAGAAATACGGTGTATGACAAAGACAGTTAAGCATACTGGATAAACAGGATAAGGTTGTGTTGCAAGTGAAACTTGTTGCGAAGGAATTTGTTGGATTTTAGGGTGTTTTAGGATGTTCATGGAATACTCTAGATTGTGTTGAAGCCTTGCATGTGGTTTGCAAGTCATCTATGGGTTTGAGGAAGCGTGTAATTAAAAGTTCATTGTGTTAACACAGGTTTGGCTGACCTTGGGTGTTTACATTATTTGTGAAGGTGCTTCGGTGATTGTGAAAGCGTGAAGTGGTGTGCTTAGATGAATTTGGGTCCAAGCTAAGATATGTTGTGGTCCGCCTTCATTCCTTTCCATCACAGGAATGTTTAAGTCCAGACCTAATTTGAATTTTCTAGGTTAAGGTGATTTGCGGACCTTGGAGAATGTTCTCAAGGTTGAAGACAATATAAATGAGTTTGAAGGGATTGTGATTTAGTATGCTTGGGATGGATGTGATGTGAGTAATAGTGTGGTTGAGTGTGTGGAGCAGTACAAGCCTTCATGTGTTAGATTATTGGATGTAGTGAGCAGAAGGTGTCTACTATTTTTCAGTGTTGTTGAGAAGGTGATGTTGGTATTATGGTGAATATTGGTCCTATATTTTGAGCTTCATTGTAACTGTACTCCATGTATATGTCAAATGCAATTATAATAGTTCAAATCTTCACAGTGAGCCACTTCTTCTATTTCTTTCTCTTTGGGTAGTGAGCCCTTTGGCAGTGAGCCTTTCTTCTGGGCAGTGAGCCCTTTGGTAGTGAGCCTTTTGTAATTCGGTGTTGTTACTACTTTATATTGTGAGCTAATCCTCACCATCGTTTTTCCCTTCTTAGGTTTTCTACGTAAATCTGGTGTTCTCTTGTGTTTGATGTTGGTTTGATTCAATTTCTGTTACTTTCTTTCCATGTTTAATCATCATAATAGTTTAAGGGTTAATTGAATCTTTGTGGATCTAAATGTGTGAGGGTTTTGAAATTTTAAGCTACAACTCATTCACCCCCCCTCTCAATTGTCTTGTGCATACAACAATTGATTGGTAGAAACTTCCTCTTAAGATTTCTGTCTATGAGATCTTGTGGTTCTCCTACACATCAATTTTCTAGATTGAGTTCCACCACAAGGTAGAATGCCTTTTCAACTCCATCATTGTATTCTTGACTCTTTTTAGGTCCTCAATTTCTTTGAACTCAAAATATTTCTCCAGCTGATTGATTGAGTCAATTAGTTCTTTTAGATTTAAGCTTCTCGAGTAGCTAGTGACATCAAACCTTGGCTTGCTCCTAACCCTCAACAAGGCAATAATGAGTCTTTTATCGACTATGATGTTCTCCTCATCACTACCTACATCTATGACACCTCCTTGCATGTCACGATATGTTTTCTTATCATCATTGATATCATCCATCACGACAGGACCTCTTTGATGTGTAGTTTTGATAACCTTGATCTGAGAATTAATGGCTCCTAATGTATTAGCTATATTTACAACACAATCCACTTGTTGGCTTCTCACACCTCTTCTTCCTACTTGGTGAACCATCTCCATTGGTGCATCTTAAATGTGACAATAATTTACACAAAAGATTCATTAATGGAACTATCATAAGCTCACCCCTAGAACTCAGAATGCAAAGTCCTAATACCAAACTAGTGTAGTGGTAGTCCAAGGGTCAAATGAACAACCATTGAACAAACACATAGAGCACACAAATTGAAGTAAGAAAAAGGAATAAAATAATGGAAACAATACAAAGGGTCACCAATATGTGAAGTACAATCACACTATGCGACCCAAAAAGACTCTCTACAACTACAGTCAAGCTCTAAGCTCTACCAAAAACCCAATATTCTCACCAACCAAAGGATTTGGACCCCATAAATGACCAGATCTCATTATATATAACACATGCCACTTGCACTTCCATGTAAGATAGAAGTTGGTCATTACATGTTGTCATGGAGTTTCCAAAACATAAATTTTGAGCTTCAAGTTAGTTTAAGAGTCTTACACTTCCCTAATCATATGATCATCCTATGGTTTTTAGTTTTCAGCTTAGTGTAGGCCTTGGGTATGTCAAAGAGATTAGGTCAAATTGTTAATATGTTTGGGAGATCTTATGGAAAGTCTCGTATTAGAAAAAAGTAAACATCTTTGTAATCTTTCATTTTTGGGTTTTTAGGGTTTCCATGCACCTTTGTAATCTTTTCACAAAGTTACCATTGAAATCCAAAACCTCACTTTGTTTATTTACCTAGAGTTTTAGTTTTTTATTGCAACGTTGTAACTATTACAAAGTAACCATAGGATCTTGAATTTCTAAATGTAACAGTCAGTCTCAAGTTTTTGGACCTTTAATTTATTTTCGCAATTACAATGCAAAGTTACCGTTGAAACATGAAACCCCACACCTTTCACAATTTTAGACTTTTGGACTTCATGTGTTCATCTACAACACCTACAAACTTGAACTCTAAAAACCCACCCAACAACCAAAAGTGCAACATTTATTGGTTGCATGTGCGAATGAAATTATAAAAGTGATAACCCATTCCTCATTTGCATAACTTGTTTTTTAGCATTCTTGTGCTTGAGCATCTATTAAACTCTTGCCAACTCCCAAACCTTGCTAGCTACATCCATGGATTGACTTGTGACAAATTGATTGCATCTGCACACTTTTGAGTTGAAAGAATTCAGGTTTGAACTGTTGGAGACCTATTTGTGCCTAGCCTAAATCTTTTTTCTAGCCCATCTTCCTAGTCCACATCATGTTACCAAAATTAAATAATCTTGGGCCTATGACATCTCCCCAAAGGATGAAGTACAACTTCAAATGGGTTGTTCCCCATTTGAAGATAACCTCAGAAGTAGAAAATGTTATGGAAAGATCTTGGGCATGTGAGTTTCAAAGAGTTTCACTCAAGAATGAATGAAAAGAAGAAAGCTAATAGAAGAATCAACAACATTGTTGAGAGTAGAATCAATCAAGATGTCACCTTCCCTATCTTAGTAAATTCCTAAAGCTAGTGATGACTTGTGCTTGGATCTATAATCAAGACACTATAGAAGTTCAAAAAATTGCATGCTAAAAAGTGTTCTAGATCATGCCTAAATACATAAAAGAGATCTTTGGAATCTCCACCCATGACAAGTATACATATATATATTGATTAAAGTGACTTAACAAATATTTAAAGAAAACCCTAACAAATGCCTCAGGATACTCAACAAGGGCTTGTTAAATGAGAGAACCACCATCTCTAAGATACCAAAGACACTTCATAGAAGCATGTTCATGGAAGAGGTGAAAGATCTAATCACCTTACTCAATAAGATCATGGGAAATCAGAGTGCCAAGGACTTTCACCCATGGATGTTCATGTTTATCAAAAACTATTGGAAAACAAATAATCTATTGACTAGGGCACTATAATAAGTAAAAATTTGCATAATCAACTATTAGATGTCAATAAAATAAAACAATTCTTCATGACCTCTTATTTGATTTATGCAACTGCAAGAAGAGTAATTCTCCCTAGATTGGAACAAGATATAATCATGGGTAATGGAGTAGTCTAGAAATTGGTTTATCAATATTATCCACAACTAGAACTCCAACAAAGTCAAAATCATTTTAGAAGAGTCAATGGTGCTTTCATTTTTCTCATCATTAGAATGTTAGAGAATGACATCAACAAATGCATATTGATTGGGGCAATTGTGGCCATTGTTATATGGGGAAATTGGTTTATTCAATTTCCCACATTTTCATACATTCAAGTTGGGGGATATACTAGTGCTCCTTATAGCCTACTAAGATATGTCAATGATAAATTGGTCTTGTTGGAACTTTGCAGGCAGTTCGTTGAGGTGCATAAATTTTATCTAGTAAGCACAAAATAGGTATTCAATTCCCACTCATTATTTGAGATTATACTTGTCTCACTTATGTAGCTACAACGATTATAGAAATGGAGATGGATTCAATTGCACTCTACCCCTTCAAAAGGAGAATGCAATATGATCCTTGGGAACTCATTGAGAAGCAAGTGGGACTGTCATATACACATAAGTTAAGTCTTAAAGATTTTTGGTCTGACTGTGATGATGATCATGAGGCATGATGAAGGAATTACTAGACTCACAACCTTCAAGATCCAAGCCTTTTGAATCTCATATGTGCCTAAAGAAATTTTGGATGATGGAAAAGTATTGGATCCCTCATACGAGGAACAACAAATATTTGACAAGGCCATTCCCCTTGTTGATTGGTTTGTAGCTAAGTTCAAGCCAAATGAAGAGGATGCAAATTGTGATAAATAAAAGCCTCTCCTAGAATGATGATGAAAGAGCCCATGAAGAGCAAATAAGAATGCCCAAAGAAGGAAAATATCAAGGGGTCACCTAAGAAAAAGTGAGATCATCCAACTTCTCTGCCTATGTCACAAGTAGTAGTTGATAAAGCCATAAATGTCGAAGACTCAGAACTTGACCAACCTCAAGGAATAAAGAAGTTAGTGTGGAAGAAGAAGAAACCCAAGATCACCTTCAAATGCTCCAACAACAACCAAGAAGGAGAAGCAACATATAGCCAAACACAACCTCCATCTTCATCTCAAAAACCCTCCTCACCACTTTAGAAATCCCTTCTCTCAAGAATCCACCCACTTCTTCCCCTCTTAGAAGATCACCATTGGTACATAACTTTCTTTCTCCTCCTAGAAACCAACCCTCTCAAATACCATCTCCCCTTCCACAAAAATCACATTCCCCTCCTCCTAAAAGGTCTCCCTCACCTCCAAAGCCTTCTCCAAAAAAGAGCCCTTTGAGAGACCAAATTGAAATTGGAATTACTACGTAAAAGGATCTCTCTATTCTAAAAGTCATGGTTTGGCTGGAACAAACTTTGAATAAAAGGAAGAAAGTTGTGGAACATGTGAAATACTTTTCTTAGTTGGAAGCCCTTTTCACTTGTACCCCTATTGCTAAGAAATCCAAAGTTTGATCTTCCATCAAAACTGATTCTTAGGGTATGAGAATTGTAGAGATTGCTACCCTTGTGGTGGACAAGATGGAAAAGGACATGGGAGCATCTGATTATCAGATCTCTACAGTCATGATTAGTAAGCCAATAAGGGAGGGTATAAAAGAAAATGTTCAAAGTGTTATTGGTATGTTGTTGCAAAAATATGATAAAGATCAAGAGAATAAAGAATAGCTTAGCGAGAAGGTTGAACAACTCACTTCATATGTACAATATTTGTTTGGTCCTATACAATCTTCTATAGTAATACATCCATTGCCATCTATCAATATTGTTGATATGGCTCATCCTTTTGTAATAAAAATTAGTTGCATCATGAGAAAAACCAAGGCTTGGGTCAATGACCTTCAAGTTCTTGGAGTCAAGATTCTAGATGAATAATTCCTTTTATACCAAACAAATTCATGATGAGCTTAAGGCCTTGGTAGAAATCAAAGAAAAATATGATGCAAAAAATGTAAGAGCTAGAATGGAATTTGCCACAACTCAAGGAAATAGAAAAAAAATGATTTTGATATCCTTGTTTCTAGCCAAGTCTTCAAATCATCTCATTTGGGGGATACATTTTGAGTGGCTCAAAGCCACAATTTTTTGAATTCAAAAATTGGAAAGTAGAAAAGCTAGATTTAATGAATTTAGTGAAGCTACTCAAGATGTCTAATTTTAATATTCAAGAATTTCTAGAGAAGATACCATGTGAATTTTATGGTGGCTAAGGATCAATCAATTCCAAAGAAAATATGAGGGAGCTATTTACCAAGTTGATAAAAGAAGAATTGAAAAACTAGAAGTTGAATCCATTGAAAAACTCATGAAATTGAAAGCATTATGCAAAAAAATTGAAAATCATTTAGCTAAATGTCAGTGATCACTAGCAAATACATGGAAAGTCAAGAACACTTATCTTGTAATGTAAGATATCGATACTCTAAAGGACCAGAATTGGAGACTATGAAAAAAGCATTGGATAAGTTTAGGGAATATTAAAACAAGCTCGCAACACTAAGATGGAGACAATTGACTTAGAGGATGATACAACAAATCATTTCTAATGAAAAAAATATCTAATACTTGTAAATGACTACCAAGTTGTGGGTAGAAATAATGATTAAATAAATTGTAACATCTCGCCATGCAACTCCGATGGGTAAGAGCCAAAATAGGGCAAGAATTTTTTTTTTTGACATAAAGTGTTAACATACACATAGTACGGTTGTCGACTCGATAGATCGGCAACATTCATGGCCAAGTATGGCTGAATGTACAACCAAAGGAGAGAAATAAATCACCCTCTAGTGAAACATTGTTAAAGCTACATTCATTTTAAACACCAATTCAAATGTTCCTAATACCCAAATCCACTTTTAAACATAAAACCATAATGATCATCATAGTACAAGCAGGTTCGATATCAACACTGGAAAATCGTAAGCCAAATATAAAACATCTCATTTCTTCTCATTAATATAATTTACATCATCTCTCTCAAGAGAGTACAAATTACATAAGGAATATACATAAATACAATGGCATAGCCATGGATAAGATACAATAACAGATAAATTAAATACAATAGCGAACATCTCCAACTGGCACTCCAATGACCTATACACCGGTCCCCAATGGCGGTGGCAACGCCTCCCAACCATGTGGACTCATAAGAGACCACCCCACTGTGCTCAGAGGTAGTCACAAGGCCCAACAGAAGAATAAAGGTAAGAATACAATGGCCAACACTCACAACAGTCACGAAGCAAACACGACACACAACGCATAAAGCCAATGTCACAACATAGAGATGCTCATCCAAAAGCATGTCAGGTACTACTCACGACTACTATGGTACTAGATATTAGGGTGCAGATCGGAGGGAATGTCATCATGCGTGCTCGAAGGGATGGCACCACATGGAATCAAGTACCCTTCTCATTCAGATGAGGAGACTCAATCATGCCCGAATCAACACCCCACAGACGGATATGCCTTCTTAGATGCATCCTTAGCCTTTACAAGCGCTCAAGGCCATGCACGAGGACTCATTATCCTAGACCTAAGCTCATCTCGTTTAACCAATGAGATATACATAATCAAATCAAAACAATTCAATAACCACTCACGGTCCATGATAATCATCAATTAAATATGTCAAGTAAAAACCGCTATTTAAATATGCAAATCAGCCAAGCAAGAACAAATTCCATCCCCAAAGTATTGGAATAGCCACAGAGGGCAAGGGACATGTCCCAAGGACACCACATCTAACTTAGCAGAAACACAATATGTTTATAAATATTAAATACAAAATTAAAAATTATGATCTACAAGACAAAAGCTTTCGATGACAGGGTAATTTTATTGAAAACAACCCTTTGTCAGTTAGGACAGTTGTGTAATAACTCCAGTGACCCCAATTGGTCACACTTCACAAGCATACATATAATTGATGGGAATGCACAAAATGGCAATACAACCAGCCTATTACAGCCTTGATCCTATCAAGGGAAAAAGATGACAAGTATGTAAAGTGCTTATAAAAAGTTTCACTTTCACCCATGTACAAACTGTGTCAGCATTCAATGTTTTTAGGTAACATTATAATCATTTATGCTGAAAGGCATATGGGTTTATGTACTACAGTTTCTAGACATATTTGCACTCTGGGTTTCCATTAAAGTTATTGTAAAGCAAATGCATTATTCGAAGTCAAACACAAACACTTTAATTCAAATAATCTTTATAAATATAAATATTTGTTTATTCAATCACCACGTGAATAAAATGTAATTATTTAGTATCATCCTCTTTACTATCCACAGCCCTATGGTTAAGTGGTAAATTAGAGTCAATTAGAAGAGCAAGACCCAAGTTTCAATGTTGTGTATATGTAACTACCAAAACAAAACAACTTCAGAAGAGAACCATTTAACTCAAAGACACTAATTTCCACAAGGCTGGTGATTTAGCAGAAACTAACCATAATGACCAAAACAACAGCCACTCAATTTTCTTAAGACGAGCTGTAATGAAAATCTCCTCAGAGAAGTCATCGTATAACAAAAGGGTTCCATGGGACTGAGATCTCTTCAATCTCTATTATGGCATCCCAGTTTTTTTGTATGGTTGTCCTCATTATATTCTCTATAAAATCGAACCCTTGTTTTTACTAAAAATTATAAATCAAAAACACATGATCTTTCTTTGAAAACCCCTTTATCTAAAGAATTAAGAAGATAGTTCTGCATGTTAAAAAAAATCGATTCAAGGAAAGAGGCAATGTAAATATCTTGCATTAAAATAAATTTTGGCATAAGTTTTAAAATGCAGCCAAGGGGTTTCTGTTTTTCTGTGTTTAAAGACATCGCAGCAAGCAGGTTTTAGTTTTTGTGCTAGAAAAAAAACAAATAGCTGATGCAAATACTTGTTCTACTCGCACTCCCCTTCACCTCACCTCTAATCTTGCAAATCGATATGCTCGCCTGAGTTATTTGCTTTCCTCCAGCGCTCCCTTTTTTCCTCTAATTTTTTTTTCAGCTTTTTCCATCCTGTTCTCTTTTTCCGTCCCGTTCTCTTTTTCCAGAGCCTCCAAATGAGGGGTTTTTTTTTCCTCTACCTTTTTCCTCCACCGTATGCAAGATTCTCTCTCTCCCATCCATTTGTTCACCTAACTCGGAGATATTTTCTGCTGCAATAAACAAACTCACCCACCATCTAGTCGATTCTCCCTCAAAACATAAATTTGCTCACCAATAAACCACAGACATTTTTCGCTGCAATAATCATTCACTTAACAAATAATTTTGCCTCTCGTATCATAGAATGAAAAGTGTTTCTTCTTATAATTGGGAATGCAAGATTAGTTTGATTGCAACTTTGGTATGAATTAATTCTCAAGCCTTTAGTTGTAGCCCAACAAAGACTTTCTAGCAGGGAAAGCTCAATATAACCCCTTTTTCTTTCTACCAAACTCCTCCATAATGAATGTGGCATAGTTCACTACTTGATCTTGCAAGATTGACAAATTATTTGATGAGAGACTCAAAAAAATAACCTCAAGGACTTCTTTATTTGTTATTCATCCATTTGCATCTTTATCACAAAGGTCAAACAAGATTGCATGCAAAAATGGAAACTTCTATCTATGCTCTACAACTCCATAACGATGCCAAAATAACCACATTGAACAATCAACAGAAACCAAGGAGAAAAGCCTCCACAAGCCACACTGGCAAACTACACACGACCAAATGGGGCAATCCAGACCGTTAGGTAACCAGATGATAAGACAACAACATGAGAACACTGCACTACTAGGGTCCAGTGGGCTAGGGTAGGGAACATGGCCTATGACTCTCTCCAGTAACCACCATCAAGGATAATAAGAGTACGCTCAGGCCTATGAGTCCAGGCGGAGTCGATACCCAATACCTGCATCACTCCGATCACACATCAAAGCATATGTGCATATAACATACATCGTAGCCGAAGCATCAATGGACATCAGGAAGAGGGTCATGACATCGTAAGCCTCTCAAATACAAGTGTTACGACATCATCTCTTTCCTATCCATAACCATACAAAAGCAATGATATCAGTATATAAACATATAAGCATGTAATCCAGCATGATTACTAATCATGTCAACATCATAATAGTATCGGAATCCATCAAGGAAAAGCAACAACCAAAATGCGAACACTGGGGTCGTTACATAAATGTTTATTCTTCTATTGTTCTTCAATGTAACATTTTGGCATGCATGCTCTAAAAATAAAATGTATTATATTTCAAAAATTTGTAAAGTGGGAATATGAATAGTCACGAGGAACCTAATAGGCATGCTGTCTATATATTAGGGAATTTTCATATTGTATGGGATCCTTTTTTGGAAAAAGACTATTTTTTCAAAAGTTTTGTAAAAGAATAAAAGACTTTGGGATTTGTTTGGAAAGTAAATAAAATCGGATTAGACTATGTTGGAAATGATTTTGTTCATCTCATTTTTCTTATGTAAATGTGAGGTTTACTTTTCAACCTTCTTATTAATTTAATCTACAATTGGTTAATCACTATGTTTAAATTCATGAAGCCCCAATATTAAATCATATCAAACTCTACTATCAATTTGGTTTGATTTACACTTTTTATTTTTCTTACTATTTTTATTTACATAGCATTTTATAAACCCTACTCCTCTAAAACAACCTTGTATAGTTGTAAACATATGCAATTTTAAGTGTGCATTTTTTATATTAGTTTTGGGTTTTTTAATGGACAGCTTCATCCATCCTTGAGGAGGGAGTTTTATCCAAAATTTGTCAATGATTTACCTTGAACAATTTTTTCACCAACATTACAATAAATACAAAATTAGAAGGTAGCTTGACTAGCAATGTGTCATCTAACAAAGAATAATCTGGTCCTTAATAAAATTGAATTAACATTCTTTTGACCTTCTAGAACTAACAAGCCATCAAAAAATCTAATCATTGTTGTCTAAGAGAAGCATTCTAATGGAATGACCGACTCCTTGAATATTACATCAGTTAATCACTACAAAGTACGCATAAAAAATAGGTTACATGAAGGATCAACAATAGATCTTTGGTGAAGTTACTATTGGGAACATTGCAATTTAATATGTACATTAACATCTTTTGGTGGCAGAGGGTTAGCGATGAATTCAAATAGCGTTCCCGCTCAAGTGTCACCGCTCCTTGATTTGAATGGAGGGGGCGTGAACAGTTTGCCACTCTCTGGTTTGAACGAAGGGGGTGGGAAATGTACTCAGTTAGGAAACTCAATAGCTTTTCACATGGATACGAAGATTTATAATGTCCCTAAGCACGGAAGTTTGCTGGCGTGCGGGTCTGTGCCTGCAACGGGCGTGGAGTGGCATGCTGCTGTCGTGGTTGCTCCTATCGCTGGCCGTGATCATCTGGGTCAGGGTGTGGGCTCCGGGCTGCTGGCTGCTGCGACAAACAAAGTGGATGCGATGACCGTCGACAACACTGTAGGGAATGCTAATAGCGGGGTGCCTGTTGTGAGCCTCAGGGTTCCTGGGGGCCCAAAGAAATCCTTTTTCTGCTGCTGTAGCTGGCTCTAGGGCTTGATCTCGCTCACCTCAGCTTGGCTCTCGACCTATCCCTTGTGCCCAAGAGTCTCCTGTTGTGCTATGTGATCCTGAGGTCATAGAAAATGAGGACTACTATCGCAATAATGGTGTGATATGTAGATTTAATGGGCTTTGGCCCTCTTTGCCCAACCTCCATTCTTGGGTCTTGGAGTCATGGAAGCCACTTGTTGAAGGTAAGATTGAGTTATTTCCTTGTGCAAGAGGGTTCTTTATTGCGGTTTTTGCTTCCTCAAAGCAAAGAGACTTAGTTCTCGATGGTAGGGTCTGGTTATGGGGAGGACATTCTCTTTCTATCAAACCCTAGACTCTTTCATTTAACCCCCTTACAGAGCCACTTAACATCAGACCCATTTGGGTCCGTCTCCCAAATCTCCCTCTCCAGTTTTGGGAGGATTCTTTCTATGAGGGCATTGGCAATGCTATTGGCCGTTTCCTCAAGGTGGATTCTGCTACATCCTTCATTGGGCATCCCACAGTAGCCCGCATCCTTGTGGATATTGACACCTCTAAACCTCTACATGGAGATGTGGTTTTGATGGTAGGGGATAGGCCCTGGAAACAACTATTAGACTACGAGGGCATCCCTTTCAGATGTAGAAGATGTTTTGCTACAAGACATTTGGCCTCTGGTTGTCCCCTCACGCGCCACAAGGGTGCTACTACTTGGTGAAAAGATGCTCGCCTGATGCACTTGATTGTTGGTGATTCCCGGGAGGATTGTTCCTCTTGGGAGGATGTATCCTCTGATGAGGATGAGCTTCCTGTTGGGACTGCTCCTGGGGAGGTGGATGCTGTTGCAGTTCTCTCACTTTCTATGGACTCTTCAGATCATTCCTCGGCTCAATTATCAACTCCTCCAACCTCAGGCAAGATTCCTTCTGACTCTGTTCCCGCTTCTTATTCTTCGGTCTTGCCTTTTTTGGCTTCAGTGTCTGCTGCTAGGCAATCCTCCTTTGCTACTACTGGGGTGCCTTCTACTTCTGCGAGGGCTGCTGCTGTGGAGAATGGTTCTTCCTCTCCACCTGCTCCCTCCCCTTCGAAGGCTTGTGCGAATGTTTCTTCGCCTTCTTCTCCCACTTTTGTTGTCAGAGAAGATGATGTCTTATGGATTGTTGTTAACCATAGGAAGCGGGGTCTTCCTAAACATGTTTCCCTGACCCATTCTCGGGCCAAGGTTGTTCGTCCTGCTAGATCATGTTCTTCTTTTGCTTAGTTGTTCCTCGCTACCTTGCTGCAGTTGTTTTTCCTGTGTGCTATCGATGTGTTGTTTCTGGCTCATTTTAGCCTTGTTTTGCCCTGGGGGCTGCTCTGTACAGGGTTCTGGACCCTCTTTTCCAGCTGATTTAATAAAAAACAATAGATCTTTGGTGCAAAATAACTTTCCCTTTGCAAAGGCGTGTGGGGATGCACCATTAAGAAAAAAATGCATGGGATACCAAGATTTTCCCAACATAACACATCACATGCAATTATGCCAACATGGAAAACTACCACAACACAGTACATACAAAAGATAAGCTCACACACATGGGAAACTAAACATCTATTTTTTGGTGATGCAAGATTGCACCAAGGATGCTCCTACATCAAGTATGCACTTTTCTCTTACCCCACTTTAGTGTGCATGCAAATCTAAGTGAAAGCATTCCAAAGTAGACATGAAAGAATTGACTACATATAAAAAGGATATAGAATTTATGTATCTAGAAATTGAAGAAACTAGAATAAGTGTACACCCCCTTTGTCCCCAATATGCAGTAGGCATCCATCAAGCATGGAATACCATTGAAGGAAAAGAACCAACCTATGAAACTAGCCATAAATTGGAAATAGAATTAGTAATAATAGGCCCCATCAATTTACCGATAAAAAATATGCCACCTCAATTTATCTACACTCTGAAGGAGTTCCCACAAGTCAAAGTGGAGAGGAAATTTGAAAATGAAAGTTGTGATTGAAAATTGAGTATGACAATTGACAATAATATGTAAAATCATTTGATTATGATTTCTAAAAGAATTTGAGTGGAAAATGTGTATTTGATATTGTACTCTCCAAATTTGACTCACCATTATTGTGTATGAACCAAACATGGGGGAGTATACATGTTGCTCATGTATCGCTTGCATTTGGACAAGTCACTCCCACTCACATGGAAAGAGCAAGTGGAGAAAGGGAGTATTTGCAGGACCACCTTCTTCCCAAGGGCTTGAAGGTGCTACACCCTTAATCCTATAGTGTGCATAGGGATATGAGTAGTTGTCTTGTGGCTACCATAACTCTTAATTAAGTTGTATGATCATTCAGAGTTGTGCTTGAAGACTATTGGAGACTTACAAATGCCTCACTGGGAAAATGAAAGTCTCACTGACTTTTACAAACACCTTGGGTACAAACACAAATTAACTCAGGGGGTTACCCTGATTCACTTCTTCACAACACTTATATCTCCCTTTGTTCTTCACCTCAACAAAGTCTTAATTATTTACAAACTAAACATCCTTGATTTGGACATTAAAACAAATGTCAATTTCTAAAAGAAACAATTCATTTGTATGTACAAAATACTGGTCTTCAAACTGCTGTTCTTCAAGCACAACTCTGAATGGTCTTCAAATATCCCCACTATTGAAGACTATGGTATTGAAGACTATTGGAGGTAGCCCCCTTAAAGTGGATTATTATTAAGTATTTGCAACATATTTCCTATTATATTCTTCTATTATGTAACTTATTTCATTACAAGTGGTATCAAAGCATGATATTGGCACTCAGAGGGCAAGAATCAAGGCAATTTTTTGACACAAGACGTCAAATATTGAAGCACAAATCTCTCCTTATTTGGTGAATTTTTACCTAATTTTTGGAGTGTTTTTCAAGGCCATATTGAAGCCACTACATTCTAGATTTGTGGTCATTTGGAGCAGATTTGAAGGAGTGAAATTATGAAATTACGGTTTCCGCCAAGTTCACTCCCAAGGCAACAAATCAATAATTTGTTTTCTATAATTTCTAGAGAGTCGATCAAGGATATATTAAATCTACTATAGGCCATATTTGAGGTCATTTGGCGCATATTTGAGGAATTATTGTGAAATTAAGGTTTCCAACAAATTTGCTCTCAAGGTTGCAAATCAGTGAAGTCTCTTAAGAATGATGATCCAATTTTATTCCATGGATGTTCAAACTTCTATAGATGTAGCAACCACCAAGATTAAGGAGGAGATCTTGGCAGTAGTGGCTTGAAAATAAGATTTGATAAAATACACACACAATTAGCTTCTCTCATAACCTCTATGTAGACTTGATGTTGGATTCACACCACAAGGCTTGGGAAGAATAAAAAGGAGAAAAAGCAGGAGGAGGAGGAGGAGGAGGAGCAAAAGACAAAGCAAAAGAAGAAGGAGAACGAGAAGGAGAAGGCGAATAAGTAAGAGTAGAAGGAGAAGAACCCATCTAGCACTAGCGAGAGGTACTCTCTATTCTCAAGGAGAACAAGGCAAAGGTGTAGAATATAATGAAGATACAAACTAATCATCACAAAATTTTAACATTCATAGTGCTACCTAAGTTAGATGTAGTGGGGAGACCCATATTAGAGGCTAGGTTAATTTTCTAGACATGCACAAAGAAGTTTTGAACTAGGACAATTACAAAGTGTTGCATCGAATGGAAGTATTTGCCTATTAAATTTGCCACATGGGAAGATGAAGATTTTGTGTAGCAACATCCACAATTGATTAGCATCAAAGATAATGCTTTTGTGAATTGAGGTCATGCTACACCCTTAATCCTATAGTGTGCATAGAGATATGAGTAGTCATCTTATGGATACCATAACTCTTAATTAAGTGATATGATCATTAATGATGAAGTCATGGCTGAAGGATCCAATGAAATATAGTCCAACCATGCAACCAAAACCTGAACACACATAGTTCTCACAACAAAACTTAATAGAACAACAACATGATCCTTTATTGAATACAAACTCTAAATGATTACAATCAGCCACAATGGACTTCCTACATGCCAAGATGTAGATTTTTATTTACTAACATGGAAATTACTAATTGCAAATAAAACTTAATACATTTAGTGACATATGTATCCTCATCTTTAAACTCCATTCTAAACCTCCATCCTCCTGTTCACGCTTGGACCTCCAACTCTACTAAATTCCTTCTAATTCCTCTTGATAATCCCAAATGATTATGAGTAACAAATAAATAGTAATCTCAAACTTCCAAAATGATATGTGTTGGCTACAAGGTGGCACAAAGCTCTATATTCCATGAAACATGTGGTCAGTTAAGAAAGCTAATTCCTCGAACAAAACAAAGGTAACAGAAAATAAATCGATGGTGCTCAATGGATGCTCTCCTGGGTCTTATGAATCTTCACATGTGCTCCTTGATTACCACAAACATCTAATGCTTTGGCATCAATGGTACAATTATAACTATGATAGTCTTCCAGTCCAGTGTAAGTCTTTGAACTAAGTTATGTTGTTCTATGCATCCAGTTATCCTCAAGCGTGGATATAACATCTAAATCCCTTTGTGAAACATTATCTCAAGACTACAAGACAAAAAAGCAAAATGCGGCAGAGTGTGGTGACTTATTCTACAACTGACTAGTAAATGAAAACCTACAAATAAACAAAGTGAAAGAAAAAAATTTTGGCGGTGCAAGATTTCTATATTTCCCAAGGGATGCTCCTACATCAGACACCCATGGTTAATTCAAAAGTGAGCCCTCACTTTCCAGCAACTAGAGGGAAACTGAGATGATAAACCGCATCCTTAGAAATCCAACTTGATTCTTCTTCTGGCATTCCTCTCTAGTTAACCAAGTATTCCTCATATTGTCTATTCCCAGTGCTCTTTCCAATTCTGTTATCCAATATCTCCTCAATCGCTTCTTTTGGCTGTGGTGGGATGGATTTTTATTCCTAATCCTTTGTGTTGTTTTCTTCTAAGTCCCCCTCATGATACTAGTACAAGTTTGCAATATTGAACATTAGAGATATACCTAATCCTTTCGGTAACTCTACCTCATATGCATTTCCTAAATCAAATCTCCTTATAATTCTACAAAGACCAAACTTATTCATCTTCAGTTTATTGTATGTTGACTAAAAATCATTCCTTCTTGAGGTAAACCATTACTTCATCTCCCACTGCAAAATCTTTGTATTCTTGTTTTGTTAGTTTCTTGCTTATACTCATCATTCATCTCCTCCAAGTGTTTCCTTACCTTAGCATGCACCTTCTTCATGTGTTTTGTGAACTCCTCTACCTCCACACTCCTCTTGTCTTCCTTATTGATGTCCCTTAGCTCTGATACATTCTTTGGAATACTGCCATCTATGATTTAAAATAGCATCTTTCTGGTACTCCTTTTCACTGAATTATTGTATGCAAATTCTACCTACGATAAGACCATGTCCCAATTCCATGTCTTCTCTCCAACCAAGCATCTCAATAAGTTTCCCAAGGTCATGTTCACTACTTCCATTTTCCCTTCAATCTATGGATGGTATACTAAGCAAAACTTCAATTATGTTTTCATTTTCTTCCACAAGGTCCTACAAAAGTATCCACAAACTTAGTGTCTCTATCTGAAACTACGCTCTTTGGCAAACCATGTAATTTTACCACCTCTTTAAAAAATAGATCAACTATGTGCACCACATCATAGCTTTTCTTGCACGGAATGCAGTGTGTCATCTTAGAAAACCTATACACTACTACCATTATTGAATCATTTCCCCCTTGTGTCCTCGACAATCCTAATACAAAATCCATATTTATGTTCTCCCACAACTTCTATAGTACTGATAATGGCTGATATAATCCAACATTTTGACTATTTCCTTTGGCAACCTAGGAGGTCCTACAACCGTGAACAAATTTCATCACATCCTTGTGTATTTGTGACCAAAAATAGTTCTCATTGATTGAGGCAATTGTCTTGTCTATCCCAAAATATCTAGTCAAACCTTTGCAATGCTTTTCTTTGATAAGATTCTCCCTTATGGAACTTCTTGGTACACAAAATTGGCTTCCCTTAAATAGCATCTTATTTTGATCAAATAGTCTAACCATTTACTCCTATGCATGCTTATTGGCTCTTTGCATGCCTTCCATGCCTATGCAAAATCAAGATCAACTTCATACAAATTCTTTAGCTCCTTAAAACCAGCTACCTCTACCCTTATTTTTGTTAGCAAATTCTACCTTCTACTTAATGCATCAACAACCTTGTTTGACTTCACGCTCCTATGTTTTAACAAAAAAGTGTTACTCTACATGAATTCTACCCACCGCATATGCCTCTAGTTCAATTTATTTTAATTATTCAAGTATTGTAGTGTCTGATGATTGATTGAATACCTATTCCTAGCATCATTCAACTTTTCATTGAAATAAGCTATTGGCCTTCCTTCTTGGCTTAATACTACCCCAATTGCATTCCCACTTGCATCACAAACTACTTGGAATATCTTGTTGAAATCCAATGGCCAACACTGGCTATTCTATTACATTCTTCGTCAATGACCCAAAGCTCTTGATTGCTCTGGTACTCCACTTGAATTCACTTTTGCCCCCTCATTGCATTAGTTAGCAGCGCACAAATGCTACTAAAATTTCTGATGAACTTCTTATAGAAACTGGTCAATCCATGAAAGATCTTATTTCCCCTACATTTTCTCATGTAGGCCACTCCATAATGGCTTTAACTTTCTCTAGATCCATCTTCAAACCTTCAACTGAGATCACAAAAACCCCAAATACACCAATTCTTCATGAAGCTACACTTTTTAAAATTGATCAACAACTTTTCTTCTCTCAACCTTTGCAATGCTAGCCTGAGGTGCTCTAGGTGTTCCTCTATAGTCCTATTGAAAATCATAATGTCATCCAAATAAACTATTACAAACTTACCCAAAAAATTCCTCAAAACCTCATTCATCAACTGCATAAATGTACTTGGTGGATTGGTCAATCCAAAGGGCATAACCAACCACTCATAAAACCCTTCATTAGTCTTGAAAGTTGTCCTTCATTCATCCCCTTCCCTTATATCCTGATCTGATGATAACCACTCTTCAAGTTAATCTTGGTGAAGTACTTAGCTCCACTTAGACAATCCATGATATCATCCATCTTTAGTAATGGAAAAATATATCTCATAGTGATCTTATTGATTGCTCTAGAATTAGTACACATTCTCCACTCACTGTTCTTCTTGGGTGCTAGTACCACAGGTACTACACAAGGCTCAAACTCTCCCTGATTAAGCCTTTCCTCAATAAATCCTACACTTGCCTATTTAGTTCCTCATTTTCTACTGGCATCATCTTATGTGATGCTTTATTTGGAAAGATGGCTCTTGAAATCAAGTCCATGTGATGACTAATACTCCTTACTAGCAGCAACATTTTTGTCATGTTGTCTGATATGATGTCTTTGTACTTTGCCAACAACTCTAAGATCTTTTGTGGTGCTTCCTCGTCATTTGCAGTGGTGTTTTCTACATCTACGATGCTGCACGCCTTGGGAATCAATGCAAAACAAACATTCTCATGCCTTAGTCCATCCAAGAGCTTCCTTCCATCTACAAAACATATCCTTGTATTGCTACAAACCTGATCCTCTCTATCTTTCAACGGCATCAATCTATGTCTCCAACCATCTCTTGTTACAGTATATGTGTTTTCCCTTCCATCATGTATATCATGTTGTTCAAACTACCATGGCGTCTCTAGTTGTAGATGACACATCAATCGGCATTATGTCACATAGGACTTCATCATAGTACCCTCCTATCTTGAATTTTACCCAAAATAGCTCATTAACCATTACCTTATGATCCTTCTGCAACCAATAGATCACATAAGGGTTTGAATGTTTTTTCCTCTTCAAGTTTAACTTTTCAACCATTTCCTTTGACACCAGGTTATTTGTGCTTCCGCTATCAATAATAACTTTACAACACTTCCCTCGTCTTTGCATCTAGTTCTAAACAGGTTCTTTCTTTGCATCAACTCTTCTTCCTCGTGGTGCTTCAACAAAGCCCTTCTCATCATAAGTGATTCTCCATGTTCAAGATTGTCATCTAACTCATATGTTCTCTAGGGTTCTTTCCAAAATGCAGCGCTTGTGCTACCTTCTCCCCACTTTCCTTGACCTTGAAGACACTTGAATGCTTCATGCCCTTCTTCTCCACACTTCAAACACATTCCCCTAAAGGGTTTATTCTCATTCCTCCTATATCCTCCTCTTCCCTTCTAGTATCCATCTCAACAGTATGCATCACCCTCTCCTTTGTCTTTGCAGTAGTGATTGCCATCCTCATGGACCTTGCAATAAGTGTTGTGACTTCTCTCTTCATTGCAGTAAGTGTCACCGCCTCCACCATAGAAATCAGTTCTCTCTTCCCGATATGCTCTTCGCTTGTCTTACCATGATCTCTCCCTGTGAGGTATTTCCTCTCTTCCTCTTTGTTTATTTTTTCAGCTCTCGAACCTCTTGCTCAACTTGTCTTCTACCTTGATTCCAAATTAATATGATTCTTCTATGGTGGTCAACTTGACCAAACTTAGTTCTTCTCGTATACTTCTTTCTCGATCCATTGATGTACCTTGCAACTTTTTCTTTGTTGGTCTCACTATGCCCTATCCTAATAACCAGTTTATGAAATTCTTCAATGTACTTAACAATCCTATCTCTTTGCCTTAAACTCTATAACTTCTTCAATAATTCCAGCTCATAGTCCATGGCTATGAATTTGTAATGAATCAACTTGCACAAATAAGGAATATAATATAAAATATGTTGCAAATACTTGATATTAATAAGCCACTTCGAGGGGCCAACCTCCAAAAGTATCCAATGAAGAACACAATTCGCAATATGATGATCAAATAACACTCACTACCTCCTATATATACCCTACTTATGCCTTGGACATCACTCAGGTTAGCTTAGATACCAAAATATAACACCTAGGCCGACCTAATTAATTAAAAAAGAATATAATAATGATCATATAACTTAATTAAGAGTTAAGGTAGCCACAAGCTGACTACTCAACGCTATACACACTATAAGATTAAGAACATAGCATGCCCCTCCTCTTTAGAGAAGCATTGTCCTCAATATTGATCAACTGTGGATGTTTCTTCACAAAATCTTCATCTTTCCATGTGGCATCTTCAACTGGTAAATTCTTCCATTGAATGAGGTACTTAGTGATTGTCCTAGTTCTCAAGTTCTTTGTGTGTCTCAAGAATCAACTCTGGATCCAAAATGATTCTTCCTTCTTTATCTAGCTCCGGTAACACTGTTTATGTAGGAATCTATCAACCAATCACCTTCTTTAAACAAGAAACATGAAAAACTAGATGTATCTTTGTTGTAGGCGGTAACTCAAGCTTGTGGGCTACACTACCAAACTTCTATAGAACCTAGTATGGCCCATAATATTTTGGTGACAACTTATTATTCTTTGTTTGTTGCTTCAAGGACATCTGCTTATAAGGTTGTAATCTCAAGGAGACCCAATCACCAACTTCAAAACTGCTTTCACTACGATGTTGGTCAACCTGTTGTTTCATTCTATTTTGTGCCATGGACAAATTCTCCTTGAGTCCTAAAAGTACATGATGATTCGTGTGGTCCTCCATAGCTTGAACTCTTGGTGTCACCTTCAATGATGATGGAGGATGGTATCCATATAATGCAATAAATGGGGATATTTTTTAAGAAGTGTGGAAGTGTTATACCACCATTCTACTAGTGGTAGCCAATCCACCCCTTGAGACTACTTATCCGAAGTGAAACAATGTAGATACCCTTCCAGGCACTTATTAACGACCTTTGTTTGCCCATCTGATTAAGAATGATATGAAGAATTGCGAGCCAATTTAGTACCCAAACAAGAGAATAAATCTATCCAAAAGTTACTCCTAAAGATAGGATCACGACTGCTAATGATAACCCTTGGGGTACCATGTAACTTTTGTATATTCTTCATAAATGCTTTTGCCAATGTACTTGTAAAAAGATGGGGTAATGCAATAAAATGGGCATATTTGGTGAGGCGATCCACTGTTGTGATAATGACACTCTTACCTTTAGAGCTTGGAAGGCTTGTGATGAAATCTATGGAGACCTCTTCCCACTACTAGCTAGGAATAACTAAGGGCTACAAAAGACTGGGTATCTTGACTATTTCCCCTTTATTTCTTTGACATACCAAACATTCAGCCACAAAATTTTGAACATCACCTTTAAGCCCTTCCTAGAAGAAATC
This sequence comes from Cunninghamia lanceolata, assembly GCA_027924645.1. Taxonomy (NCBI): domain Eukaryota; kingdom Viridiplantae; phylum Streptophyta; class Pinopsida; order Cupressales; family Cupressaceae; genus Cunninghamia; species Cunninghamia lanceolata. The sequence continues at coordinate 11,352,285 of BSBN01000209.1, forward strand.
TTGCTTGATATGTCTTCAAAAAACTTGAATGTTCCCCAATTCAAGAACTACGGAACTCTTCAAGAATCTTGTGTTTGAGGGTCGAATTTTTGCATACGTACAATCTCTCATTATACCACAAAGAGTCTCTCTTCCAACAAAACTTATCTAAACTGCTAGGATCAGTTTGCAATTGTTGAATGTGATTTCTTGTAGCAACATCACTCTACCACTCTGCTTTGGCTTCTTCAACCCAATCTACTTGCAATATTGAAATGGCACATGATAGTGTCCCATCCTACTCATCCTTCCTGGATAGTGCATCATCCACTGTGTTCTCCTTTCCTTTCTTATAGATGATCTCAAAGTCATACCCCAACATCTTAATGGCCCATTTTTGTTTCCCTTCAGAGGATAACCTTTGCTCCAGAAAATATTTGAGGTTATCATGATCCGTCTTAAACTTAAAGTGTCTACCCATTAGATATGGCCTCCATTGTTTCATTGCATGAAGAATAGCTAGCATTTCCTTCTCATAAATGGGTTTGAGTTTATTCTTACTCTTTAATTGATGACTTTTAAAAGCAATGGGCCTACCTTCTTGCATGAGAATTGCTCCTATACCGTTTTTTGAATAATCACATTGTACAATAAAATCCTTGGTGAAATCTAGAGTGGCTAGAACTAGAGTGGCTAAAAAGGTGAAATCTAGAGTGGTTAAAAAGGTTTGGTGCTTTAGTGCAGAGTCAGAAATTACATACTTCACAATTTCTACTTTATGTAATGTAGTTCTTGTCCATTCTTGTTGATAAATGTTTTAATACACCAACATGTTGGAACAATGCAAGTTCCCCTACTTGAAAGGTTTAACACTTCAAAAGTCTTCTTACGATTATCTTCAACAATAAGACCAAAATAACTTAGTGGGTGAGCTTTAGATTATCCCTTTCAAGGGGCTCCAATGTAACTTCAAAGTTTCAAACCTTAGGAGAAAATACCAAAATCTTTGAAAGTGTTGCTTCAATCAAGGTTTTCAATTGCAAGGACAATTTTCAATGGTAATTTTGCCACATAAATTTTTGCACAACAAATTTCAACAACTCCCAATACAAAGAATCACCATAAGACCAATATACACCCCTAGAAGATGAAAAGTCATGAAGCAATAAACCTAAGATACGAAAGATTTCCCACCTTAAATTTTGTACAACAATGATAAAAGAAGTTCAAGAAGAATGTTGCATAAAACCCTTATCATAACAAATCTGAAAATAGGTTGGACCATGACCTCGGTGAATTGAAAGAAAAAAGTTATTGTGATAGCATAATTGGAGCAGTAAAAGGAGGATCATAACAATAGGTTGGTGGTGCTTGAGAAAGAATTGAATTGTATCAAAGAAATTTTGAATAAGGTGTTTCAAGTGAATAAATGTACTACATAGAACAACACCATGGGGACTAAAATCCTCACTAAAAAGCTCAAAGAAACTGCTGAAGGCTCTGAAGTACCTAATGTGGAAGGCAAAGTTGTGAAAGCTAGTCCTACTGCCAAAACTAGAAGTAGTAGGAAGAAAAGCTACGAGGAGGAGAAGAAAGAATTTCAGGACTTCATGCAGCTGCACAAAATCTTTCATCAGCAAGAGTTGGAGGCGGCAGAAATCTTGAAGAAGTTGTAGGGTTTGGTAGTGTTTTTTTTTGTTTGTTGTTGGGTTCTCTTCGCAACTTGGCTATTGTTTTGTTGGTGTTTTATTGTAGTTTTGTTGTTTCTTAACTATTTGTAAAGGGTTTCAAGGCCACTTCAAAACCCTTTTTACCCTATATAATAAAAAACAAATCTGAAAACCCAAATTTTATTCACAAAATAGGAATCTTAAAGACTTTTCAAATTTCAACATTCTTTTGCCTTAAAATTATCCTTCTTTTCACATAGAAAAAACTAAATCTAAGATAGCTACAAGGGAATAAAATTAAATCACTCCTAAACTAACCACAATTTCAAAAAAAAAAATTGAAGAAAAAGAAGGGGAGAAGAAAAGGGTTTAGAATTTCTAAGCCTGCCACTCCTATCCTCCATGCATCACTCTGTAAATAGATAAATTTGATAAAATTGTTCCTTGTATGACCCATTCCCACAATCACCATGTAGGAAGGTGCAATCATCTAAGGGACTTTGTGCATATAAGATTAAAACTAAATTCCATGCAACACTGATGTGCTAGGATTACCATGCAAAATGACTCACCATCAACCAAGCGTTAGTGGCTCGAAAACATATCAAATTCATCAATATTTGGCGAACTAAATGCATGAAAAGATAGGCACACACTTAGAGTTTGAAAACTCACAAATAAAAATGAAAACTTCAAATGAAGCCGCAAAATTTCAATTGTATTACCAACAAAGAGTTTCCAACCCCTTCCAATGAGCTTTACATTCATATTTATAGGCTTTGAAAAAGGGAAGGTGAATAGTTTTTCCCTCGAAAATCCACAAAATGACAAAATGACCAAGAATATGAAAAGACACTTTTATCTTTTAGCACTTTTGCCCTATTCCATTATTACATTCAAATAAAAATTTGATGTGCAAATGAGAGTATCCACTAGTACACTCTATCTAGTTGTTTTTGGCTACTTCACACTTCAACTCTTGCAAATAAGACACAAAATTATCCAATGCCACTTTGACTAGATGTGAATCAGGTCCAATGGAGTGCATGAACTTGACATCAATCTTCATAAAGAGCTCTTGAAGCCTTTTGTGAACTATCTTCAACTCTGCTACCTTTTGCTCAAAATCGTCACAAGAAACCCATATCTTCATCAAATGATTAACTGATATCATATCAAAATTAGGGTCCTTGGGAGATTCCTTTTTCACTAGTTCCTAGAATTGATCTTTCAAAACTTGCAACGATTCAATATTTTGATCTTTGTCAAACAAAGTACATCCCAACTTCCCAAAAAAATCCTTCATAGCATCAAACACCCCTTGAACTAGGGATTATGCCTTCTTGTACCTATTCTAATACTGGTTCAAGATCTTCATCCCGAACTTGTAGGCTAACCTCCACTTTTGATGCACGTTTGGCTCTTGATCGCTTAAAATACCCTCATCCACCAATTATTAGAAATCCATTTTGACCATCTGGACTATCTAAGGAAAAATGTTCTCAATAGCCTCCAATTCACTTTTCACTCCCACCATCAAATTCTCGATAGCTTCTAATTCTTTTGATAATGTCATAGCAATTTTAACAATATCTTGCATTATCTTATGCCCTAGAGTTACCATTTCAACATTCCAAGCATGGATTCAACCCACATGGCATTTCCTAGTTCACTAGCAATTGGTATTTCTTTCTTAGTACTTAGGACATGCTAAGGAACTATGTCTATAAAAGATGAACCAATAGGGCCAACTAAATACTCAATTTATGCTATAATGTAAGAAAATTTATCTTTCAATTCCTCCTTTTGACCTTATCCTTATCCATCTTTTGTATGAGCCAATCCATTAACGACCTAGCAATTTGTTTTCCTTCTTCCCTTGATGGCTTTCCTAAAGCAATTGTGGTAACAATGTAATTTGAAGGCTGCATATGTGCTTCAAGAATGTTTGACAGTGGTGTTATAATTTGGGATTGCCTATTTCCATGACTATCAATTGTAATTGAGGATATTACTCTAACTCTCTTTAGAAGAAGAATTGGCTTTGGGAACATGGCAGCTAGTTGAGTAAGATCATCCAATGCCAGTTTAGTAATCCTCTTTCTTTTCTAAATTATTTGATCAAACCACTAAGGAGTATCCAGAGTCATTGATTCTTCTTGTTGGATACCTTCTTGATGTTGTTGTGGTGTGTTTTGATCACTAAGAAAAGGGGGCAAGATAGGAAGTTTGGAGAGAGGAGATGAAGCTTTATCAGAAGATACAAAAGTTATCCTCTCCAGAGACTGAGTAGGAGTTTTCTCATAAACATATTCTAGAGGACTGGAAAAGGAAGGATTCAAAAGTTGAGAAACATTAGGGGAGATTATGGGAGACAAAGAAGGTGATCTAAAGATTTCTTCAAAAGGAGAAAGTACATGCTCATTGATCTGAGTTCGTTCTACCTTAACATCATGGGAAGGAACTTCAAAGGGAATATTCTAGCTAGGAGAAAAATCCAATTCTTGAGTCTGCCTTTGTTCTCATTAGATCAAACTTGAACACACAAACTTCACTTTGGGAGACTTCTTCTTTCTTACCAGCCTAATTTCTTCATCTTCCCATTCTTCTTCTTCTTCTTCTTCTTCTTCTTCTACTATTGTCACTACCTTTGAAGAGTGGCTTTCTTCATGAAAAATCTTCAATGCCTCTTCAAGCCACTTTTTAGTCATTTTGATCATCGTGAAAGTTCTGGTTTCAACATTCTTGAATTCTAGTCAACATAAACTTCCCTTTTGAGTTTAATCACCATGTGATCCCACTATGAGATCCTATGCTTCTCCTTCTATACATGACAAAATTGGACCAAGTCCCACCACAAGGCAACATGTCGTTTCACCTTTGTGGCAACGTACTTGACTCTTTTTGGGTCCTTGATTTCTTTGAACTCAAAGTACTTCTTCAACTTAATGATATAGTCAACCAATTCTTTTTCGTTTAAGCTTCCTGAGTAGCTTGGGAGATCAAATCTTTCCTCTATTGTAATGTTCTCCTCAACATCCTTTGTTTCCATAACACCACCCCAAGACACGTCACAATCTTCTCTCATCATTGCCAATGTCCCACATCAACACCGGACCTCTTCTCCATGAGATTTTGATGACCTCAAGTCAAGCTTGAATGGATCTCAACATATCAGCTAGATCTGCAATGCAAGCCACTTGATGGCTTCTTGCATCTCCTCTTCCAACTATGTGAGCAATATTCTTTGGTTCATCTACAATGTGACAACACTTCACAAAAATGCTTAGGTTAATGAAACTCTTGTGTGTTCACTCTAGTACCAACTGGTGCAACAACCACATGGGGGTTAATGAACAACTATCAAATAGGCACACAAAGCACACAACATAAGCTAAAACTAGGAAAAAAATAATGGAGATCAAATAAGAAAACTAAGAGTAATTGAAAAGAAAATAAAAGATTTACGAATGGGCCCCCAATATGTGAACCCTGATCACACTATTCTACTCAAACCTTGAGAAATATGCACAGAGACTCTCCGTACTTACAACTGAATCAGCCTAAGTTCTACCCAAAACCCAATCTGCCAACAAGGATTCCAACCCCTCTAATGACCATGACATCTCATGATATAGTGCCAACATCACTGTGCTAACATGAAGAGTGGAGTAGGTCATTGCCATGAATGTGTACTTAGGAGGAGATCCAATCAGCAAAGTGTCGTATGCAAATAAAATAATTGGCCATTCCTCAATAAATTCAAACATAAAATTTTTCTAACCTCCCAGAACTAAAAAGCTATCTAAAAATCCAATCACTCTCATCTAACAAAAGCATTCTAGCAAAATGACCAACTCCCTAACATATGATGTCAACTGATCTCTCCAAGGTGCATGCTTGAAATAGGCTGCACGGAGCAACATCCAAAGGGCAAGGGTTTTTATGTGAATAGAGGTGCACTAAAGAAAGGAAGTTGTGCAAACTTACATAGAGTACATGGGACACCATAGCTGCAGGCCTACACATCAACAATTATCACAACACAAGCAGTGAATGTTGATTAAGCCAGCATGCATGGGAAACTACAAACACATATTTTTGGGTGATGTAAATTTGTGCCAACCCAACGATGCTCCTGCATCAAATGCATTACAACAATCACAAATGTGACACTTCATATTCTGCTCATGTCATCACTACAATCATTTATAATGTAAAATATAAGCATCATCACATCTTATGCAAGCTGTGACTATTCAAATTGTATAACATCAATAATTTTTAAGACAATATTACTCCCAACATTTGGTCCTAACTCATTTTTTTATAAATGGCCAACTAAACTTTAGCAAAATTCCTCAAGGGTTTGGCCCAACATAATTGAACACAGAGCAAAGGTTTGAAATCCAACTGAAAAAAATAATGCAGATTGTAGGTAAGGTTGGCTTGCTTGTCCAAGAGATAAGGTCCCATGGCTTGCTTTGGTAAATATAGGACATGTGAACCAAGCAGGAAGCCACAAACACCACAGAGATGATCGATGGAATAATGATTGGAATGTTGCTCCACTATCAGAGCAACCTAAAGATGTGTAGGTAGGAGGCATTGGCAACCTTCCACCAGGTGTACAGGCTGCTGTGTGTGCATTGACATGGCAGTCCTTGCCAAATTACTTTTTGTCAGTGTTGTTATTGATGTTAGTTTATATGCTTTTTACATCTGTGGCTGCTTAAATGAGGTGTGCCTGAGACTGACAACTGTTTCAATTGCTAATTTTGGTATTCTCAAGGAGATGGTTGACACCCTCATTTTTTAAGTTGTGCTTCCATACCAACTGCTTTTCATTGTAAATTGCATCAATATACTCTCATTTATCTGTTCAATAAAAAAGTGATACTATTTCCAAATTAAAAATTTCAATTTTGCTAAACTTTGCATCCAATTCTTCTTCAACCTGCAATTAACTTTTTCCAAACACAAATGGTGCAACCAGGATTTGATCAATTGAAGCACGCATTACTACTGTACTGATAACTCTTGATATCTTCCGTCTTTGGTACACCAAGGTCTAAAATAGTTGACCAGCAGATTCTTCTGATTTAGATTGTACTCTTGATAATAGATACCTGTTCCCAAATGACATCATTGTAATTCTCTAAACTGGTTTCATTATGTTGCCTCTATAGACATTATTGTTGAAAGATTCAGCCATCCCCATAGTACAATATTGCACCTCAAAGCCTCATATGTTCACTGGTAACTTCTGTTAGATAAGCACACCCTACAAATTTATTTTATTGCTGCATAACAGGAAAATATAAATATACAACTTGCTAAGATGCATGCAGAACTTGCCATTGATTTTATAAATGTAGACCATACACTATTACTCTCAAAAACACAAGTAGAATATGTTACACATTTTTATTATACACCCATAAATATGTGTCATGCACCCACCTCAATAAACATCACCGGAAGACCCATCACTATACATATTTTTTGAGTGTATGATATAGAAGTCCATGCAGGCAACTTTTCTGTGCTATCAGCGGTCAATCTTACCCCTCACGTCCTTCTCATTTACCATCATTGTATATAGTAATGTACAGATTAATCTTTCTTATACTCTTCATCATGCTTATCTATTGTCTCATTTCAGTTAAGCTAGATGCAAACATACTTCATCATGCTCATTTACAACAGGAGAATATAAGAGCTAAGCACATTTAATTAAGAATTAAAGAGAACCTGGAGAGTTGCAGTGGAATACTTGAGATTTCTGGACCATATGCCTACAATCAAGTATTCATTAATACAACATATACACAATGTGAATGAGCATTGCCATTGTAAATTTAAAATAAAGAAAAGAAAAGAGCATATATTTATAAAGTCTTTGCTAACGTCACCTCTACCTCGATGTTGTTGTAGAGTTCAAACAATGGAACAGCAAGTATTTTCATGTTCTTTGGACTTGCAAGGCATTCCTTTTCAGGCAAATGGACAACATATATTTTCTTGCATTCCTGCATGAAAATATGATAATTAATAAACAATTTCAATTGTTATGTTTGATTGTGCTTTTTGTTTGTTGACATCTAATGACTAATAACTAATAAAGAATATAAATTCTATCCAACCTTTGGTTTAGTAACATGTGGCGGGCAATACGGTAACATTATAGTCTCAAAGTTAGGCCTCCACCATGCTCCAACACATTCGCCAATCTGCAGACTACACGCAATGTTTAGCATTGAAGTAGGTGCCCACTATCCAAAATAAAAGAAACAAAAGTTAACATGCATGAAGATAATATGATACTGATACTTGGAAAAAATAGAGCTATGGGAACATAAAAGTTGTAGGAAAGCTAAAGATTTTTGTATTGCACACTTGTTGGACACTGGCACACCCTTGAGATCCAATAAATGATCTAAAATAATATTTCTTGCTTGATTGAAGATGTCAAACCATATAAGGAATATCTTCAAACCATAGAAGCAAAGTGATAAGCTAGATATTTGAAAGGTTAGAAGTCATAGAGACAAACACTAGTATTGCTTCTCGTCTCTTGTACTTCTCTTTGCCCACTCTCATGCCTATTTTGCTTCATGTGCACAGACATCCCACTAAAGGAATGGATGACACCAGTAATATAGCTTGATTATAAAAGTTACCACTGTAATAGCAGCAATAAATAATCGAAAAAAGGCAAAGCACGATAGTAGGAATTTGTTATGGACTCTAGTTGTTCAAATGGCAAAAGAACAAAGAAACAACTGGAGAAGCTGGTTCAACTGGCTGCACATATAAATATAAACATACTTAAAGAAACCCGACACATCATGTAGTCAACCCTAGTTCATCCTGAATCTAGTTTTTGTAAATGCTGGTTTGATGTTTGAAGTTTTTGAAGATTTTTTCCAGGAAAACGCATAAAATTTACAGAACAAGTAATGCAGAAGTAAAATATAATATTATTCCAGAGTTATTAATACCATGAAATTACATTGAAGCATTCATACTCGGAAACAATCTTCTGATCTCGAAAAGCTGATGAAACCCTTATTCTTGAATCTCTCTTTAGACCCAATGAAGCACAAATAGAACTCCTGAATGAATCTCTCACAGGCAATGATTCGGCTGCTCTTTCACAGCCTCAAGATTGCTAATACATTGAAGAGTTTTTCGTTCTCCAATGGTTGAAGATGACTAAAACCCTTGGTCTCTATGTCAAATCCCAAGAACACCAAAATGACAAAGTCAAGTAATCACCAAGAATGAGGTTGATTTGCTTTTGATGCTCTATTTATACTTCTCCCAAACAATTCCATCTAAATTGTGCTTTTTGATCATTTAAATATTTGTTTTTTGTTGACTTTATAATATATCCTCAAGATATGGCGTACTTTTTCATAAAGGAATTAATTGCTCATTAACATTAAAATGGCCCCCACTTTTATAAAGTTAAGTTATAACTTTATAATATCACTTTATAACATTTAATATAATTTAAGCCATATAAACATTAATATCTCCTCAAATACTCATTATTTCGCCACGCCATCTGAAACTGAAGTCAACACCGCTAATCACCACGTGTTTAGGTGCCCTGCTAAATATAGTGACTCCAAGCTCAACTGCCAAGGTGACTTACTATAAATAGTAAGTACATCAATTTGAGTCCACAAATCCCTGTCAAGGCCAAATCCTGAACCTACTGGAGAAAAGTAATGTCACCAATTGACCAAGTAACTATCTCAGAGGACCCGCTATCCGTAACTATTAGCCTACGAGGGTCAAGAAATAGGCTAATCCCTCTGAAAACTGATACTTGCAAAAATGGGGACATTATAGTCCACCCTCCTTGAGATTGCTTGTCCCCAAGCAATCATGATTGCAATGAAACTCCACTACACTAGAAATCCAAAGGAAGACTATGAAATGTCCCACACTGAAGCACAACTGCTGCAACATCAACATAACCACAACTACGCAAAGATGAACACTAAACCAACTATCCAATCCCCGCGCCCTAAAATTGTGCATCTCAAACAAATCATGTACATACTGCAAGTAATCCTCACCATGTACATACTACAATACTCTCCAGTGAACCCAAACTGGAACCCCGATGCACACAAAAGATCCCACTAAAGAGTATCCAACCAAAAATACCTGGATTCCAAATCCAGAATAGAAACCTGCTAAGAAGAGCACTCTCAGACTTCCACTGCTCAAATTTGATCTCAACTTCACCATGCTGCAGATAGTGAAGCAAACCCATGGGACCCATCCAAACTGCAACACTAACTCTGTCACCGCTTGGATCCCAATGCAATCTATACACACATCCATCCATCCTGTGGAGATATGAACATCTGAAAGTGTCTGTAACACAACTACCTCCATCCTCTACTAAACTCCCATGGATGTGCTGACTCTACAAGTAATCCCCCTCAAAAGACGGTCTCGGGTACTTGCAACCACTAACTCCATCTACTAAAGATGGTAACTTTCCATCCCACAATGGATGGTATAATCTCGGAACCAATCCACACCGATGCATCATCAAGCCCTCCACGTGTGGATCAAAAGAAAAATGAGGAACACTCCTCACTGTGTAGTTGCGATAAAATGCTCCAACCTCGATCAATGGCTCATCACATGCAACACTGGAATCAGGAGACGGCTCCAATCTCTAATCCCGAATCCCTAATAGGGTAGGGCCTCTCGCAACCTGCTCTGCAAACCCAACCACAAAATCTCTATGAGGAAACATTGTAGTCAGAGTACCTACAATGACTCCCACAAAACGTCTGAAAGCGCATGAACCATGAATGAGAGTATCCCTCGTGACCCCAAATGGACCCTCCTAAAACTTTGGACTCTCAAGCAGGTACTCAGCAAATGTATCGGCGCGGTAAAAACGAAATAAGGCTGGATCAACGTTATCCTCTGAAACCTGCAGCTAATCACTCTGACTCTGCAACACAACAAGCTGTCGATCACCATCAACTGCATGAGATGAAGTAACAGATTTGCTTCCAGGAGAGGGAAACAAATCAACATGAGAGCCATACTCCCAACCAGATGACACCCTGTGAATCCCCTGTAAAGATGATGGAGTAGCGTCATGTACTAACACAACTCTTTGGAGAATCCACCATAGCCACACAAGAGCTATCAGCAATCTGACCCGCATCATCTATCATAGTACTAACCTCAAGAGAACCTGATGCAACATGTGGTTCTCTGCTGCTCTCAATCAAAGTACTCGTCTCAACTGAGTCAACTGCCCTTGTATCCAAGATGGATGTAACCATATCCTCACTACAACCCATGGATATCAAATCATCACCAACTGCCACTGTAGGAAATTGTACTATAACTGCAGGTGGTGAAGACTGAGCTCGGCTCAACTCCATAGTAAGCTCCTCCAACCTTGACCGTGACTCCTGAAGGGCCAACTGAGTGGTCTACAATGAGTCCAAAGTCACCTCAAGCTCATGAGTGAGCTCGTCAACCTCCTCTTCCTTCCCCTTTAGTGCATTGTAACAGATGCTATCCCACTCGAGAAGATAATCTCTATTGGCTAATAACTGCAAGTAGTTATGTTTCATCTTTCCAATGGCTTCTCGTAGTGCATGGAACTCTACAAGGGAAAGGCCACTCTCACTGTGCTCATCTGACATAGGAGTACCCCAACCAATCGTAGCCAACATCTGACGAGCAACATCAAAGTGCTTTATGGCTGTGGCAATCATACTATCATTGACCTTAAGTTGCCCAACCAAATGATAAGGTCTCTGAAACTCATGACTCCCATGCAAGCTCTCTGAATCAAAGTCTACACTGTGATATGAGGCTGTATCTACATCACTCACCTCATGATCAGCAGCAACATGTGTGCTATCATCAATGCACACATCAACATCCAAGGTACTTCTGCTAAGCACCTCATCGGAAGGCTCAACTGGCAAGGTAGAAACTGCTGATATGACAGTATCTTCACACACTTCCACTTCCAATGTAACTATATCACCATCCAACTCATGATCCTGGGATCCCATGCCAACAAATGATTCTTCTAACTTGTTTTCTAAGGTCTGATCTGAAAAATCAGACTCATTAAGGCATGAATCTTCATCAACCAATGCATCATTGATACCCAAAACTGAAGTACCAACATTAGAAGACTCCACAATACTATCATCCTTGCGTGGAATGGCTTCTGTCACATGACGATACGAGGAAATAGGACTGCTGTTGCAAAGATCAGAACTGTTATGGGTTAACCTTTGCATGCAATCTTCATTCTGCTGCAAGTTACGAGCTAATCTTTGTTGTGAAAGCATAAGTTTTTGCTGGATATTATTCAGGATGCTCTCAACACTTGTCTGCTCACATTTCTTTGATTTTCTTTTTTGCTTGTCACAATCCATCTAATACTCCATAGTCCATATATTGCTTGAAGTCTAGACGATCTTTGACCTTAACTAGAAGTGCTCTATACTCATAAGCAACCATCACCTCATCAACAAATTTAGAAGCCATAATGCTGAATTTTCTGAATTTTTAACTCTGGAAATTTCGTCAAACAGTTTGCATGTAACTTCTTTTGCTGTAATGTCCTTGGCAAATTTTGTCAAACACTTTGCAAATATAATCTGATTAAGTTTTCTGGGTGATTTGTTTAATGTTTTGTAGCTTTGTTTGATGCACATTCATAAGGATATTTGCTTGAACATGAGACATAACATACATCAAATGAAGAACAAATGAAAATGTGATGAAATGGCCACTTGAATCCAATTGCAACAATACTGATTACAATGTTCAGAAGGCTGATACAGTCTATATCAGACTGAGACGATCAATTACATTCATCATTCAAGACATATGATTCAATATAAACATACCCGAAATACTCTGATTTCTGAACATTACCCTAAAGCTAAATATACTGTGTGTAATCCTTTGTTTTCCCAGTATTATCATGACCTACCTGCTCCTGCTCAAACACATTTTTCTCTAATCACTTCCAGCTAACATATAAAACCTTTGAGAATGTCGCTGAATTCACAGTTCTGCCACAAATCAATGTTTTTTCCACTCTGTAGCCTTCTTAACAATACATCAAAACACATATACTCTTCTTAAGTGCTGAATAGAGGTTGTAAACACTGAACATATTAAATGCTGCATACACATCTGACACTCTATTTGTAATCCTCATGCGAGCCTCCTTTCATCCACAACTCTTAAAGGCAAAGAGCAACACCATACACTTCAGATTTCAGTATTACCATACTCAGAAATTTATATAATCAGCATATACAAACACCACAATAAGCCTCCAAACTGGACTATAGCAACAGAAACTCCTCCTCAAATGGTAATGAGCTGAAATGTAATGATTTTCTGTTATTAAGGAGAGCTGAAGTGCACATATTGCAGGCCACAATTCTGTCTGTTCCAAATCTGCAGAGTGTATATTAATTTATTCCTTAGCTGTTGTACAAGATCTATCATGAAACACTCCATAGGCTGTCCCAAAGTCAGCGGTTCCCTATGTGGTTGCTTGTGGAGCCTACACTCCACTAATCTTCAGTTCATTCCAATTGCTCATCTTGCAACCCAAAATACACAAAGAACTACTTTAATCCTCACATAGCTTTGCTATATGTTGAAGACGTTCCACTAACAATTTGCACTTGAATTTTTAATATATTCTTCTCAAATTGCTGACTGGACTTTTAAATCAGAACTTGCTCCCTATTCAAACAGCATTATCATTATTCATAATTTCAACTTACATATAACAATATCCCTCAAATTGGTGCTGCTACAAAATACTCCCAATAATTCGATTTCCCTTTATATGGCTGATGGAGCGTCTATTGTCAAGACCTATTCCCTTTTTACCAACAGCAATACATATAAACTTAAAACCCACAACTGCTTACCTTTGCCTAGGATAAGAAATGTATTGATATTCTTATAACACCCACAGTCTTCACACATATAAAAGTAGCGCTCAAATACCAGACCACGATTTCTTCCTTAATGCAATTCACGTTACCTCCTTATGCACGCCTTAGTTAATTTTACATTGGATGATTACTGGGACCCACGATTTGTTTAATATCACCAATTTCAAATCGTAGTTTCTCAGACTTTGTTTGAGCAAAGATGCGTTCTCCCTATTTATACATTAGACTCCCTATCTCAAACGCAACCTGAAACTCACGATTTCTTGAACCAGCGATTCTTTTAACTTACCATGACTCCATTAAGTGGATGCTGGATGTAGTGCAGTCTATAAATTTCGTCTTTTCCTTTATGTTTCTTTTGTCTTAATCGACTCCCCTTTTGCAATAATCGATCCTTGTGGGCCTATCTTGTGAGTCTCAAAATAATATTATCTTTTTCAAAATCCAGACTTTCTATCAATCAACAGACAAACCTTCAAACTCTATATATCAAACCTGATATTTTGGAATTTGAGCAAACCCTTAAATTCTGAGAATTTTCTTTTGCTCATAAAATTATTTTACAATCACAGGATGGCAGGAAAACTGCTCTGATACCACTGTAGTGAACCCTAGTTCATCCTAAATCTAGTTTTTGTAAATGCTGGTTTGATGTTTGAAGTTTTTGAAGATTTTTGCCAGGAAAACGCATAAAATTTACAGAACAAGTAATGCAGAAGTAAAATATAATATTATTCCAAAGTTATTAATATCATGAAATTACATTGAACTTTGAAGCATTCATACCCAGAAACAATCTTCTGATCTCGAAAGCTGATGAAACCCTTATTCCTGAATCTCTCTGTAGATCCAATGAAGCACAAATAGAACTCCTGAATGAAGCTCTCATAGGCAATGATTCAACCGATCTTTCACAACTTCAAGATTGCTAATACATTGAAGAGTTTTTCATTCTCCAATGGCTGAAGATGACTGAAACCCTTGGTCTCTATGTCAAATCCCAAGAACACCAAAATGACAAAGTCAAGTAATCATCAAGAATGAGGTTGATTTGTTTTTTTATGCTCTATTTATAGTTCTCCCAAACAATTCCATCCAAATTGTGCTTTTTGATCATTTAAATATTTGCTTTTTGTTGACTCTATAATATATCCTCAAGATATGGCGTACTTTTTCATAAAGGCATTAATTGCTCATTAACATTAAAATGGCCCCCACTTTTATAAAGTTACGTTATAACTTTATAATATCACTTTATAACATTTAATATAATTTAAGCCATATAAACATTAATATCTCCTCAAATACTCATTATTTCGCCACGCCATTTGAAACTGAAGTCAACACCACTAATCACCACGTGTCTAGGTGCCCTGCTAAATATAGTGACTCCAAGCTCAACTACCAAGCTAACTTACTATAAATAGTAAGTACATCAATCTGAGTCCACAAATCCCTGTCAAGGCCAAATCCTAAACCCAGCAAAGCACTAGAGAAAAGTAATGTCACCAATCGACCAAGTAACTATCTCAGAGGACCCGCTATCCATAACTATTAGCCTACGAGGGTCAAGAAATAGGCTAATCCCTCTGAAAACTTATGCTCGCAAAAATGGGGACATTACACATCACTTTTACAGTATAGATAAGTTATATGCATCACTACAAAATAAAAGAATGAAACTTCTCATAAATGCCAAGGTATCTCCTGATGTTCCAATGCCTTCCAAGAGGATGAAGGTGTCTGGCTGGAAGACGATATAATTTATCACAGCTTGTATTATTGGTTAGGACTAACAGCAGGTCCCATGCAGCTGCTTAGCTTTTTTTTTAAGCAAACACCACTCAAATGTTTTAGGAATCTTTTTGTAATTATTAAATATTTAAGATTAAATATAAAAGCAAATTTTAAAAGAATGAGATGCAGATTCATTATTAGAGGTGACTAAGACTAATGAAGACATCACACAGAAGCATGGGGTAAGGACTGATTTTCTGACCTACAACAGTCCTTTATCTTCACATAATTATAACATGACAGCCAAGAGGATGGAGGTTCGGATCAGCCTTGAGGCTTGTGATTTTCATTGGGAGACACATTCTAGATTGGCACTTAAAGGAGAGCATGCAACAAAGGAAGAAGAGGTGCTTGACGTAATATCCCAAATGGGGATATTTTTGACTAATTTGGATTTCCGGGCTTTCCAAACTTCTAATTTCTGATTTTCTGATAAACCCTAATTTTCGGAATCTTTGCTTTTCAAATCAGACTTAATCATGCACTTATAACACCACATAAATCATGCCAAATCATCACATAATCATTGCCAACATGAAAGCTAATAACATACTTGAATTCCACCATGAAATACACAAATAAACCACTTCAAATGCACAACCACAATGACTGAAAATTAATGTAGAAGTCTGCTGCTCTATGTAATATACACCTTGTTTCTGTAGGTTTTTTATGCCAAGTTTTTTGCTTGTTTGGTTTCTGTGTTTCACTGTTGTGTGTTTTGATTGTTTTTGTGTTTTTGCATATGATATTGAAATATGGCAATGAAATATAAAGCATGCAACAATACCCAGAAAGAAATATAGCATATACACATTAAAATACGAATACCCAGATGAACAAATAGCTCAAATATCAATATAGGAACATACCCATTTGCATTTCTTCAATAATGTAATTCTGAAGTACAAAACCAGCTAGGGTTTGACACCCAAATGAGCATCCAAAAGCTTCAATCTTCAATATTCCCCTATGCAAATACAGGTGATGTACTTCTGTACCCTAGTCGCCCATATTCCAAGTAAAATCTGCCTCATACAGTAGGCGTTTCAGCCTAGGAGTGAACCCACGTCCCAATGTGGCTTGTGGCCCTGTTGGAAGCTTATATCAGCAAATAAACACTTCATAAAACTCTCCAAATCTGCATTTCTGCCTTGGCAAATTAATATTTCATGTGCAGATAATTTCCACACCAAACAAGGGAAAAAGAGCTCCAAAATTCCACAAATCCACTTCAGCAATGTACGGCCAGACAGAGGAAAGCTATGGCGAGCAAAGAGTGTAAAATCAGTCCCACAAACACTCCAAAATCCTCTTTAATCTGCCACTAAAACATTTGATATTTGCTACTCACAAATCTGCAATAAAACCTGTGTGCTAACTCTTCAAAAATAATCCAATAAGCACAATGCAAAGTCTCCAAATGAAACACCCAACAACCCTCCTGATGCTATATTTCAAACACAAAGAGAGTGATCTGACAAAGGTTTTTGTCTCTGCAAAACCCTTGTTTCAGCAACAAAGCTAAAGCTCCAAGCTTGTACGACAAAGTTGAGTGAGTGAATGAATCGAAAATGAATTCATTTCTTTTCCTTTTGTCTCCCCTCATTTCCCAACGCCCAAGATGGGTATATAACATTTTAATATTTAATTAATACTTTAACCCCCTTATTCCTCCATGAGATGGGCGCCCCAAACAACCTAGCACTTTATCTTTTAAAAACAACTTATGTCTCGCACTTGATAAGTCACTTATATTACATAAAGTAACTTATACCCCTTTAAAACGATTATAAGTTAACTTATATATCAACAATTAAAAACATTATTCCTTGGTCATCTCGAGACCCATGTGATATGTGCTAGATACTCCAACCGGCCAATGCCAAATATAGAAATGTCGAGCAAACTCCACCGGTGATCCCCTGCCTGACTTACTATAAATAGTAAGTCTTAGAAAATGTGTCCACTGAGGTTCCCTAACCAACCTCCATTAGCCTACGGCCCTAGAATAGGCTAACTGCTCCACCTGTCGAACTGGCTAAGGGGACATTACACTCTAAATTAGAACTTATGAAGTCTTCAAATATATAGAATCGCTAGGGAAAACAGCCAAACATGCCCAGCGACAAATCAGAAAGAAACCACAAGGTTTTACATACCAAAAACATGAAAAAAATGACCTCGAATGGCGGCGCTCCACAAGTAGGGTTAAAACCCTAAGCAATGACAATCAAATCACCAACAAGAAGTCCTCCAAGATGGGCGAATTGGATCTGCAAGTCTTCTGCTACAAAAATCTGCTCTAACTCCAACAAATTTGCCTCAACATGCAAGTCGCTCCTCCTCCAAGGTGTAGCACTCAAACCCTAGGATGAATCCTAGTCAATATACACAATGCCACGACCAAGAGAAGTCCTCCATAATGATATCCAAATTTGTTACAATTCTACCATAGAAGAAATGAAGCACAAGTAGATCCCCGTCATGAAATCCTCCACTAGGATGCTTGAGGTTTTCGTCCCGAGATCCTCTCCAAGAGATAAACTCCCAAGTGTGTATGAATGAATAAGTGAATGATGTGTTTGAATGCCAAATTGACCTTGTATTTATACATGACTTATCCTCTTTTTTCCCTCTTGGCTGACCTAGGGAAATATCTTCTTGTTTTAATAGTTTTATCCCTCAAAGAGGGCTGACCAGACTTGAGGTACAAAGGGCGTCAAAACTCAAATTAAATATATGAATTTTGGCGCTTAAAGCCTCCACGCCACCTTCCACCAAGTCAGCCACAAGTGCCCAAAACAAATATGATTTTGACTTCACAAGTCGTTCCCATCTAGGCCCTATCCAAGCAAGATTAAGAATTATCATTATCAATGAATGGCTTCTCCTCCAAGCGTCCACAAGTAGACCAAGAATATTATACTTTGACCTTATCAAGGTGGCAAAGGGCAAGTTTATCTCATGACAAAACCCAAAGATTTTCACATCCATGTTCCTCAAAATGATTCACTCCAATAGTGAGAAGAATATATTAAATGAAAGGAATATGTCAATACTATCAACACCCCGCAATGTATCATCCAAAAACCTCGGAGTGTGAAAACCAATCCTTTTGCTCTCCAATGGGGACATTACACTTGAGGATGATGAGGACACTACACAAAGGTATGAAACAAGTTCTGATTTTCTGATTTGGAACAGCAGTCCGTTACCTTTGTATAATCATGAGATGGCAATCCTTACACATGAAGATTATAGTGGGAAGACTTCTTCTATCGTTGACACTCAAGACTTGATGGTTGAACATGAAGCATTTGTTGTGGACCCAAGCCACGAGAAGTCTGATTTTGTACACCAGGGCATAGAAGAGGTGAAGAAGACTTGAAGCATGTGGCATGTGAGGGATAAGCCTTGTATGGTGGCCAAGCAAGAGGAACAATCAGATTTGTATGGTGAGAGGTATGATTCAGATAATTCTGTTTGTACACATAGTTTGCATTATGAGGATCATGAGTCGCCTCTTTTGGAGAGCCATTTGAAGGCTCAAGTCATGGACATGGATGGGGTAGTTGAGCACACACTTTGTGGACCAGCAACTAGTGTTATGCCTACATGTATAGATGGAGACATGGGTGATTCAGACTTGGTTGGGCCTTTAGCTATCCATGGAGAGCTCAAGAAGATCAATTGTGTTGAGACACAACCCCATTATGATGGTGATTCTTTGATGGAATATGCAGCTGTCCTAGCTTTAGGACTTGAGACACATGTCATGGAGTCGCTTTTGATTGGTATGTACTTGGAGGGATTGAGTTGCAGCTGAACTATGGTCTATGGCATGGGATTGAGCATGAGGGCAGAAATGTTCCAGCCCTAATCCCTTGGTTTCTAGTGCATCCATTGTTGGTAGATGGCTGTCCTACTTTGTTGGCCGTGGAGATTCTAGGATGTACATGGAGGACAGCAGCTGATTGGATGGATTGGAGAGGTTGGGATCACTGCTTCATTATTGTGGGCTTGCATAGGATTGAGACTCTATCATCATATGTCATTGGAGGCACTTTTTTGCATCATCATAGGTCCGATTTTCAGTTCGATGGGGTGCTGTTCTGATTTACATAAGCAGCCTGGGATGGGCTGATATGTTTTTCTATGCACCTATGATGTGCATCTTACACAACCATAGGCGGTCATTCATGTTTAGATGGACCATTGGTGGTGATGGCACGATGAGAGGCATCTATATCTCCACTTCCTAATTTACAACTATAGAACATCTACAAGTCTATAATTTACAACTATAGTACCTAAAGAAGTATAACATATTAGTAACAACTATACCATCTGAAGAAGTATAATATGCAAGGATAAACTGGAATATGTTCTTTGTATATAAATATATATACAGCATTAAGAAATCAAGCATGAATCATAATACCTTCCAGTCTGGTTGATAGTTGCTTGAATTGGAACTGAGATTACTAGTGAGTTTGCGCTTTAACCCTTCAATCTCTGAATAAACAAAATAGATATGTTAACTCAAAGCAGTACAAAGTAAATGCCTTAACTCAAAGCAGTAAAATTAGTAACTTCCAAAACTACCCTGACGATTTACTAATATATTACTTGACATTTAAAGTATGAAGTTTCAGTAAGTTTTCCAGGTCACAACTAACCATTTTCACCAGGCCTTAAGCGCCCACCAGGCAGCTTGATGATTTTATTTCCTCTCTGTAAAAGCAGTAAGTGTGGACATTCATATTCGTGTACCTGCAAAACATGGAAGACATGTTAGTTACACAATCAATGAAGACAAATTAAGTTACTCAAAAATGGCAACTATCACAAAAACTAATCATTTCCATACAGCAAAGGACCTATATTCTTAAAGAAATGCAGTACTTGGTTTAAAGGTAATAAGGCTCGACCAAACCTCTGGTTTTTTAGAGGGTCAAACCTATTGGACCGAATCTGCTAATATCAGGTCAACACATTGACCATGACATCAATCCTCATTCTTGTCATGTAAATTCTGTTTGCCAGCCTACATGCTTAGAAAAGCATGATGGGCGTAATTGATATTGCAGTGGTAATGCAGATGCATTGGATTGAGATGCTGTCACTAATTGTATTACTAATGATGAATTTGATCATGCAGCAAGTTTTAATTTTGAAGATTTTTTAATTGTTATTTTAAATCCTAGATTATGGAGACTTGAGGGGGAGTGTCACTCTCTAAATATCGTATGATAGTGTGATGTATCAGATTTTGAAGTACTTTAAAGTTTAAACACTGGGCATGAGTTGTTTCTTTTATATTATTTTTCATATCTCCTGTTTTTGTCATTATGCATGAATGTGTCTGTTTAGATTTGAACATATTGAAATTTCAAACTATGGAGAGCCATTCACCTTCTCCAACCTACCAATCATTTTGAACCTTGTTACCATGCTTGGTTTGCAGAATCCAATATAATATTGGAGACTAGTATTAAAAAAATGGATATTTATAAGCAACAAAGGATGGCTGTAGAAAATGAAATTTAACCTGAATGTGTCAATATAGAAAAACTTGCAAAACAATACAAACCTTCCTCTATAACAATAACAATGGAAAAAATGACCCTCCACTTTGTAGTTGTTGGCAATTAGTCCTCACATGGGTGAATGTTAGCATGTACTCTTTTATTATTTCTGTGTGTAGGTAAATAATATGTGGAGAGAATAATGTAAGTAATTAATAATCACGTTAGATTAGTTAGTTGCTAGGTATTAGTTAGGAGAGTGGTTATAGAAGAAATCCTATATATATGCAATTCATGTTAATGTAATTAATGTAGAAAATGATTGATTGATTCATGTGTTTGAGCCTTTGGCTCTACTTCATGTCTAGTTTTTAATATGGTATCAGAGCACGTGTAATGTCCCCATTTTCGGAGTGATCACTTTTGGAGAAGTGAAGGGACTTGTTTTCACACTCTTGGATTTTTGGAAGGAGAATTGAGGTTTGGAGATGACTTAGCATACTTTTCTGATGGTCTTGATGTGTTCATTTCATTTAATATCTTTTTCTTTCCATGGAGCAAACCATTTGGAGGAATTGTGGGTGTGGATACTTGTCATGTGGTGCTAGGAGATGGATTTGCCATGCGATGGATTTGTTAGCATGTTCTTTATGATGCCACGCTAGATAGATGATATTGTTGGGTCATATGTGTATGCCAGCTTTGAGGGCTTATTTAATTCTTTTGGACGACCTATGGAGGAGAAATCAACAATAAATAAATAATGAAATAGCCCTTATCCTTGGTGCATTAGGAAGACGTCTTGAAGACAAATTTCAAAATCTTTAATTTGGAAAATTCTTGGCGCCACAAGGTCTAGTTTCTGGTCGGCCCTCTCTAGAGGGAAATATAATAAATAAAAGTGAAATTATTGACCTAGGTCGGCCCACATGGAAGAGGAATGAAAACATGTATAAATATTAGTTATTTTGGTGGCATTTCATCATCATTCATTCACTCATTCACACATGATTTGAAGTTTAAGCTTGAAGAACTTGAGACGAAAACCTTGAGTTCTTGGGAAGAGTTGGATGAAACCCTAGATTTTCCTTTCAAAGATTCCTTGACGGGAGTTCACTTTTGCTTCAGTGATAATCTGTGGAGAAGAGGAGCAGATTGCTAAATCAGATTTGGAGATCATCTTTTGGGGTTTTCCCTTAGCGTGGATTGTTGCATCTTTGACTAGGGTTTGACCTAGATTTGGAGTGCCACCATGGAGGAATGTTGATTGCATTCTTGGAGGCGAAGTTAGAGTTTGGCATTGTTGATTAGGGTTAGGGCAGAGCAGAATTCTATAGCAGCAGCAGTGCAGGTCTGATTTCACCCTAATTCCTTGGCGTGAGCATCAACATTGTCTTAGGGTTTCATCCCTCTTTGGAGCGCCATCTTTGGAGAATCATTTTGTGGTGGTTTGTGGGCATCCATGACATCACTGATCACACTTTTTGGAGCAGCAGACATAACAGACCTGAGCTCCCTAATTTGGAGCAGAATTCTTTGGTGATTGAAGGTTCTAGGGTTAGGGTTTCATGCCCTAATTGGAGCAGCACTCATTGGAGGACTTTTCTATAACTTCGGAGGTCATTTTGCATTGTTTGTGGCATTTATTGAAGTCTGATTTGAAGTTCAGAAGTTAGGGTTTGAGCAGAAGACTAAAGTGCAGAAACTAGGGCAGAATTTCAAAGTAAGGAAAAATCAAAGTTTCCCAAGTGTAGAAATTTGGAAAGCCTGTAAATCCAAAATTGTCCAAAATATCCCATTTTGGGATATTACAGCAGGTTTCCCGGACCTCTCTATTTGCCCTCCATTTGTTTGACCTTGCTTCAAAGTGGTTGACACAATGGCTATGCAGTGCAAACCACATGCAACAACCATTGTGTTGCCCATCCACCATTCTCGCATTTTAGTCCATAGTTATGTAGTGCAAACCACATGCAAATCTGTGATGTTCATCATCCACATGCGTTCTCTTCTCTTTCCATCTTGTTCACTCTTTCATCATTTTTCACTCCATTTTGTCGATTGTTTTTCATACCTAAAAATTAGAAAAATTAAAAAAAATGTGTACATTCTGATTTGCATTTCAGTTGTAGACATCTTTGGTGTTGCAGAAAGCGTTTTGAAGAGTAAAGGTTTTGGCTATGCTGCTTGTCATCAAAGGAGGAGTTCAAATCAGTTTGTGGTTCGAATAAGCACTAAGAGGAAAATCTCAAATGCATCCAAGCAGTTACTGTGTGACAATCGCTTATGTTGAGCATTTGTGATTATTTGTTGTCCTATATAGCAGCAAGTGTGATTGTGATGGAGGCTTAGAAGAAAGACAAAAACATGTGTAAGATAGAAAGTATTGGCAGTTCATTGTAATTCCCAGCCACAATATCTTTCTAGGCTGCCGCTGCGAAAAACAGTTATTGTTTTCATTGGCTGCCACATTTTCTATGGTGGTAAATGTCTGTTGTTGAGGGCCCCATAGCTGCAAGACTCACCAAAAACTCGGTGAGTGTCAAAAAACTCACGAGTTTTTTTGGCAGTGAGTACTTGGTGCAAAAACTCGCTAGAAATAATCGCCAGGTTTTTGGGAAAACTCGCTGATTTTTTGCCAAAAACTCGGCGAGTTTCAAAAAACTCGGCAAGTTTCAAAAAACTCGGGAGTTTTTTTGGCGGCGAGTACTTGGTGCAAAAACTCGCTAGAAATAATCGCCGGGTTTTTGGGAAAACTCGCCGATTTTTTGCCAAAAACTCGGTGAGTGTATAAAAAAAACTCGGTAAAAGGGGTATTGGGGCATTTCAATCTCTTAAAAAATCAGGTACACACTTGGTCAGTATATTTCAAAATACATTTAAGTATAAGTTTGTATATTCAATTTCTTATACTTTAAATATTTTGAAATATACTGTCAGGATGTTTGAGATAGGTTTCGGATCCATGGGATTTAACATGCAGATTCTAGATTTTGGAGGATCCATCAGATTTCAGACTTCACCAATTTTTCAAAGTTTCAGACTTAGAATCAGCATCAGGATTCCGCATGAGGATGCAATTTTGTACTCAAATTGCATTCAAATCAATCAAATTTAATAGAAATTTGGTGTACAAATTAGGGTGGAAATACCCCAAATCTCCAAAGATTTACCCTCTGTCTTATGCCAACCTTGTAGTTCATTCAATTGTGAGCACAATTGGAGCTTATTTCAGGCCATCCACACGAAGAAGAGGAAAAAACTAGCTCAGAAACGCCTCAATGGCCTTCTCTATGTGCAATATAATCTTCGGCTGCGCACAAAAAGGGTAGAGGAAATATCAGATGATCCAATTGATTTGGATGAGATAGATCCTTACAGTGATTGGACAAGGCGGGATGAGCAACCTTTGTTGTTTTTCGAGGATGAGATCTATGATTTGGAGAGACAGGCAATGGATGAGGGGGGTGGAATCGATGGATTGAGATTCTCATTGGATGACATTGAGGATGAGGAGGATGAGGAGACATTGCCACCAGTACCAGCATCTACATCCAGGATGGAGGTTGAGCCACAGTCTGTCATGCCGAGGATGGAGGAGCCACAGTAGATTCCTAGGACTAGACCCTCTAGTTCTACCACTTCCCTAGTTTTCACTAGACTTGGGAAGAGGAAGACGTAGTATTTAGTATTTACTTTCAGTTTTACAAAAACAATTTGCTATTTTCATTTTGTTTCAAACTATCAGTATCAGCGCATTCCATATGAGGATGCCATTTTGTACCCAATTTGCTTTGAAATCAATCAAATACAACTAGACTCAACTTGTTTCTCATTTATTGACTCATTGGATACATCTTATCATTGAATTTTGCAAAAAAAATGTGTTTTTAATGAAATTTAAACAATTTTTTAAGTTGCCGAGTTTTTGGTGAGTCAAGTTTTTCGGGTTTGGCCAGTTTTTCAACTATGGTTGAGGCTACTAATCTGTCAACTGGTTTATTCTAATGTTGGATGTTGGAGTTGTTTGTTTTCTGTTTATTACTGATTTGATTGTTGTTAGATGGATTGTAACAGAGAATGCAAAGGAAGTTCATATACATGTAGTTCAAGTTTGCAACATTTGACAATACAGTGGGATCTTGTGATCAAAAGTCCATGTGAAGGAAATGCACGAAGAGGCGATTTAAACCAAACATTACATTGTATACCATCTTGTATTGTCTGTCGATGTCATTGTCTATAATCAAATGCCAATGACCTGTTATAGCCAAGAAGATGTTGAAGGATCCTATTTGGCTGTTATTTGTTTGTCAGGTAGCCCATGCAAATTGAGTTTGGTCATTTATCCTTTGAAATTACCAATATACTTGTCAATAACCACGCGCAGCAATTAACAAAAAGGTTTGTCATGAATAAAGTTGTGACATTTACCGGCAGGAAGATGAATGGTTCAATGGGAAAAAGGCTATTCGCCAACAATCCATTCCATGTGAGGAAGTTAATCAGTTCCAATCTATTCCAAATACTGTTGCTTACATTATTCATTCCAAAGTGTAAAAAATAATCAGAGTTGTATATTTGCTAGTTTGAGTGCAGTGAGTTGATTTAAAAAGTGAGTTATATTGGTTTGGGTGCTTATAATGTGTAGGGTCATTCCATAATGATTATATTGGATACACATTGTCCCATATAGCAAATATTTAGCATCTTTAGGGAACTCTAATTTCATGCATGTCTCATTTTTAATATGGCAATGTATTTGGAGTAATAAGGGTGTAATTGTATATCAAGTGGGGAATTTTTTCAAAATGGGGGGAAATTAATCATTTTTGAAATATTTGTACAATGGTTTGGATGCATTACCGATGGACACTGACATCCAAGGAAATTTTCCATCGAAAACGGAGGCAACGATTGACCAAGGCCAACTGTCGATAAAATGAAATAGATGAACCTCAGCAGCAAAAGACGGAGGCAATGACCACCAAAGCCAACTGTCGATGCTATGCCAAAATAAAGTTCCTCACCCCATGTTAGCACTAAAAGGGGGAAAAGTTGGGAATTAGTCCTCACATGGGTGAATGTTAGCGTGTACTCCATATTATTATTTGTGTGTGTAGGTAAATAATATGTGGAGAGAATAATGTAAGTGATTAATAATCACATTAGATTAGTAAGTTGCTAGTTATTAGTTAGAAGAATGGTTATAGGAGAACTCCTATATATATGTAATTCATGTTATTGTAATTAATGTAGAAGATAGATGATTGATTCCTATGTTTGAGCCTTTGGCTCTACTTCATGTCTAGTTTTAATAGTAGAGTTCCACTTCACCTGTCATGTCCCCTTTTTAAGTAATCAAAATAATTTAATAACTTATTATTAAGTTGCTTGAAATAACTTTATTTTATAAATAAAGTGCAACTAATATTTTATTATTAAATTAAAAAGATTCTCAAGGTGATGTTTTAATATTAAGTTCAAAAAAGAGACATTAAAGTGACTTTTATAGGGCCAAAATATAAAGTCAATTTAGGCGAAAAATTTAAGTGCAGGAAATAATATTTTATTTCCAAAAAGGTGTATAAAAAGGAAGGTTTGAGGAGAGGAAAGTCATTCTGAACATTTTTAAC
The DNA here is from genome assembly GCA_027924645.1 of Cunninghamia lanceolata. Lineage (NCBI taxonomy): Eukaryota > Viridiplantae > Streptophyta > Pinopsida > Cupressales > Cupressaceae > Cunninghamia > Cunninghamia lanceolata. The sequence goes on from BSBN01000209.1 coordinate 11,378,900, forward strand.
AAACCCTTGTTTATTGGGAGATTGAACTTGGTTCATTCTTCAACCGAAGGACGAAAACCTTTTTTGGCAATCAATTTCGTGGACGAAAACCCATCTAGCTAAGGAAATCAAGCAAGTGATTGTTGAGCTTGATAGTCGTCAAGAGGAATTTGATTTAGAGAATTTTCCAAAAGAATCGGAAGTGGCATGTACAAGTTGGGATCAACAAGATGGGTTTGAGCAAGAGGAAAGAAATAATTTCCAATCTTTTGATAACCCTCTCTTTGAAATGGATGCAAAATTATCTTTGGATAATCCACTTTTTGTGATGAATGATAAAACATTTTGTAATTCTAATAACTCATCTTTTGATAATCACAGAATATGGGATCTAGGTGATTGTTTGAGACATTTGACACCAAAAATTGAAGTAGAGAAAGCAATAGGTTTACACAGAATGCAAAAAGGAAATTAAGTTCATCTTGTTGCACATATTATGACTACAATTGATTCGGTAGAGCACTTCTTGATAGATGACATTCTTACTGCTCCTAGGGTGGTTAATGATCCACTTTCAAAAGACCAAGCAACAAATGTGGATCTTGTTGAAAGGAAACTAACCTTTTTACAGACTAGCACAGAAGATGTTGTGAGGACCCAGAATATGTGTGGTGAATAGCTAAGGAAGGCTAGGGAGCCAAGTTGATAGCCACTCAAGCAAAACAACACCTATAGAAAATTAAGAAAAATATTGTTCAACTACACATGGATCATAAAAAGCAAGTTTTTGGGCAACAACTAGGTGCATTTCTTCATCAAGCTACAGTACCTCAAAGAAAAGAAAACATGATGGTGTTGGAGATTGGTAGTGATAGAGAGATGATTGCACAGAGATCTAAAAGTCTGAATTTTTCCATTAATGCTGCTGTTTTGATACAGTCCAGCCACCGAAAAGTTATATTTAAGTATTTACAGGTGTTATGGAAGACACTTGTGGATGAGGAAAAGAGCACATTTCACATGGTGATTGATTGTGATAATTTATTAGCTGAAGAAAAAGCAACTTTCATTATTCTGTTGCTTCCATTATCTATATATATAAGAATAATTCATAGTTGCAGAAGTGGTACTAGTTTTAAGTTGCTGATTTTGAAGAAATCAGCCAACGAGTTGTTGATTTCAGATTGGAGCAGATGCAAGGTTGTAAGATCCTTAACCAAATCTGCCCTAAATTTCTGATTTTATCTTTTCAAACCCTAGGTCTGAAATCTGATTTTCTGTTTCTGACTGTAAATGGTTTTGGACAGTGAATATATGTATGCCAATTGCTCAAATAAACATGCCAATTATGTACCCTTGTGAAGATAACATCAACCATGAATTCTACCACATAATATGATCATTCAAGTGCAAAACAAATGACATATAATTCTGAGTTTTTAATATAAATGACTGCTGCTACAAATCAGATTATTCTGAATTGAAATTACATCTTTCAAGGCTCAAACATGCCCAAACATAGCCCAGAACTCTGCTGTTACAAATCAAACCTTTACATTGATAAATAAAGGCTCATACGTACCAACACTGGTGGAGAATGATATCTTATTGCAAACCCTAGATGGGCGAACTAGTTTGGCACTTGATCCAACACCCATGAGGCTCAAAAACTCATGATTTCTCCTCCAAACTAGGCGGCGCTCCTTGCTGATGGAAAAATGGCATGCAAATAGAAGGGTGGCGGCTAAGGTTTGGTCCTCAATGCTCCTCCAACATGAAATTGCCTCCCTTGTAAAGTGGTGCTCACCCTAGGGTAAAACCCTAGCAAGAATCTTCACTCAAAACCCTCCAAAATGTGGCGCTCCCAAGCTGATCTAAAAATCTGAATATATCTTCAATCTTCAAAATTGTATTTGGCCACATCTCTCACAATTTTGGCCCTAGGTCTTCTTTTCCAAATCTGCAGAAATAAATGTCTTTGAAGCTCAATCAACTCCTCCAAATCACCAATGAAGTGCAAATGTGAAATCCATATGAATCCACCTCAAGATGGAATTGGGTTTTCGTCCAATCCACCAATATTCCTAAGGGTTTTCGTCCTTGGAATATGTTGAACCTAAGTTGCAGCCACAAGAGAAAATCTCCAATGCAAAAGACAAGATATGAATGATGAAAATGACTTGCTTTTTGCCTTCTTTTATAGCCACCAAATAACTTCCACCTTGGCCAACCTTCTTCTTGGCTGACCTCCTTTGGCAATTCACTTTATTATATTTTATTTTCTTTATCAAGTGGCTCACTTAAACAATAAAGTCATTTTACATTACAAATAGGTTGAGTCTAATCAATTAAATATAAATAATCCAAAAGTGTGATATCCCGATGTTAAGGCATTGTTTAAATTAAAGATTTAAACATCATGATAAGATAGTGAAGTTGCTTTCTTATGTCCCCTCTGCATAAGCCGACATGATTTCTTTTCAAAAAAAGGTTTATCAACACTATTTTAATAATATAATTATATTAATAATAAAAGTATTATAATAACAACAATGATTAATTATTTTTAATAATAATAATAATAATAAGATGAATGGAATAACCAAATGAAATGGTGTGACCTTGTCTAAGGAAAAGAGCAGCGATTTGTTATGCATAAGGCAGCTTTAGTAAAGATTGAAAACGAAAATTAAATGATAATATTAAAAGTGGAAGGTGCTCCATATAAGACGATCCATGATCAAAAGGCATATGAGAAGAAAAGCGATTTGGTTTAAGTGATGTGGTGCGATTCCATATAAGACAAAGATGTCTTATTGAAAAAGACATACATAATGTGCTGTTTAAAATATACAAAGTGATGAGTTTTGGCATTGCAAAGAATGCGATTAGTGATGGACATGAAATAATAATTGTTTAAGAGAGCAGCAGACCAAAAGATGATTTGTGTCAGACTTTGTCCCCTTTAAAGTGTACGGCAGCTTCCACATGAAAACCCAACAGCTATAAACAATATGTACGGTGCCCATAATTTGGTGTATGGTCAATTCTTGTATAAACTGTTACTTTTATTTTTATATTATTTTATTAGTAGTGTAGCATTACACTAGTTTACATCTAGCGCCCTTGCCTTTGCAAAGTTGGGTCAGACTTAAAAGATAATCATAGTCAATAAGTATTGATGATGACACAATAAGATGGAAGAGTAGGAGCGGTTGCTAAAGCTTAAGAAAAGCCAACGATTCATGAATAAGACAAAGTCTTATACACATCAGCACATTTTGTTAAGAGGTACGCTGATTAATATAAGAACAACAAGTTTATTAAAGGCAGCGATGCGATGTTAATAGTTAGCGATTAGCATAAAGGAAAATGCAGTGACTTATTTAAGAAGAGGTATGTCCCTTGATAAGGTGGCATCCTTTCATGATAATAAGAAGGTATATATGTGAAATCTGGTTTGTGTGAGTTGGAGGCAAGAAAGAAGGATACTTTTTGAGCATAAAGAAGGAATTCAATGTAATGTTCCCTTTTTCTTCAATAATCAAAAAACTGGAAATTGGTTAGCTTTTATTATTTTCCCAAAAGATAACTATTTGTTAAGGGAAAGGAGAATTTAAAAAGATCAAATATAGCAGGATAAATTTATATTCTTTTAAAAGAAAATCAGTTTCCTGCCTCTAGTGGCGTTGAGGCAATTGGTGGGCCCATTTTCTGTGCACGCCTGCCCATTTTCTGTGCACACCTATTCTTGGTGAGCGCTCCTCTGTGGGGGAATTTAATATGATTCTTTTGCTAATTCTGGCTGAGTGTTGGCTGAGTGGCGTCAGAAGGTGGTCTGACATGATTCTTTGCTATTCCTGTTGGGCGTGGAGTTTTTTTTAAGATAACATTCGCTCATTTGGGAATTCATTCATGCAGTTTGATATTTCCAATTGTTATTTGAGAGCCTGAGCTGTTTAGCAAGGTATTGTGAGGTGTTTACCTCAAATTCACCTCCAGTTTCAACTAAGTCCTAGCTGGGAACAATTAATGATTTCACTCAAAAATCATACTCATGCATAATGGAGTTTGATGTATTCTGATAGGATCAAGTTTGCAAGTTTTGGGTTTGTTGTGACAATTCATTTGAGAAGTTTTTTGGTGTTGTGTGTGAGTAAGTTGCTTGGAGTTTCCTTGTTTTCTACCTCAGACCGTACAATTTTAGGGCCATATAGCAGGTGTTGTTGGTGGTTGCAGTGACTCATAGACTGAAGTTTGAATAAAAATGAAGGTTGCCCATTATAAGATCCCACAAGGCGACCCTTTCTGAGCACATTCCATTAGTGCTACTATTGTGTATGATTTTTTGTGGCTTGCCGTACTTTGACAGGGCCGTACAAACAAACTGTTGGGCGTGAGTCTTCTAGGTCTAATCGCTGGTGATTTGGGGTTGCAAAGTAATTGATAACAGTCTCAAATGAGGAGCAATGTAGTGATGTTAACTTTGGAATAGGAGTGAAGCTTGTTCAAATCAGATTTCTGTAGTACCTAGCATTCATGGAGCAACTGTACATCAGCATTAGAAGATTTGCTCTAGCACTGATGCATGACAGCAGGGTTACCATGGGGTTTTGTTGAAATACGGGTTGATTCAGTCTTTATTATACCAAATCAGCCTGATCACTAGGTTTTATAGGTAAACAATTTATTTGTTTATTCATTCTATGTCTTGATGCCTAATAACAGTTGTGACATTCAATACAAAAAAAAAATTAGAATAATCAGTAGCACCAGTTTTTTTTAATGAATTGCATTGAGTTTCTTATCGCAAACAAAGGGTGCACATTGCATTCAATAATATATTTCTGAATTTGAAAATATGTATTTCTGATATATATATAGTATCCAAGCAAGGAAAATAATATAATACATTCAAGCATAAATGAAGTTATCAGCAATAGATATATAAGGCAGAGATAGATCTGCAAGGAAAATATCAGCAGTAATATATATATGCAATTATTTATTGCAGCCATTCTATCATGCTATAGCTCTATCATCCTCACATTCTATTAATCTATTATTCCATCATTCTATTATTCGATTATTATATCATTCTTTCATTATATTCTTCTATCACTCTATTATTCTATCATTCCATCATTCTATTATTATATCATTCTTTTATTCTATTACTCCACTCTTCTCTAATTCTATAATTCTATCATTCCATCATTCGATTATAGCTATTAATGCTGATTTATAAAATAACTATGCTTCTATACATATATAATATATATTCATGATATACAAGGGATTAGTATATTCATGACCCGGTCTTTAATCTTTCTCTATTGCCCCTCATGAGGATTGGTTGGGTTGTTAGGGAAAAGTGGTATTAAAGTCTCCCTGGGTAGGTGAGAGGTGAGCCCCGAAGTGGTATGGATGGATGTCCCTGAAGCTATCGGGCCAAGTGGTGGTATTGACGGGTGTTCATGAAACCCTTGGGCCTACTCCCCAATGTGGTATTGATGGGTGTTCATGAAGCATTGGGCAAGGTGGTGGTATTGGCGGGTGTTCATGAAACCCCTAGGCCTACTTGTGAGGAATAGTTTTCTAGCACCCTAACATGGTTATCCCCCATCCTCTGTAGGGTTGATGATTAGGTTAGAGGTAAGGATTGGGGCTTAGATATAGTAATCACCGAGTATATTATGAATATTAATTAGTCCCTAGTTTTATTTAAGGTACAATAAGTATGTTGAAGTACATTACAAATAATGCTATGAACTGATTATTATCTAATTTATTGATCTTTAATATTTCTAATGTCCCTTTCTAATGATCTAATTGTGTACAAGTAAAGAAAACAAGAATATCCTAAAAGGGGACATTACAAAAAGTGACTTAGGATTACTTAGTATTTAACAAATTATATTATTCCTTTGCACTCCTGACTTGGCCTATAGGAATAAAATAGGTTAGCCAACTCCGTTGGGTGATCACTCGAAAAAAGGGGGCATTACAAAGGTTAGATCTCTAAAGGCCACCAAATCATGGAAGCACCTGTGTGAAGGGTTTCAACTGAAGGAATTGAAAATTTTCAGCTCATATATCTTGGTGTTGGGTTAAACAAATGGTCCATGGTTGTCAAAATTATTTTTCTGCTCAAACTAATTCATGTCATTTCTGGAGATCCATAATGAGTTGTTTTGAGTATCATACTTGCTTGTCAAACAGATTGATTTCTCTGATGCCCATGATCAGGATTGACAATGGGGTTGAAGCTGTTATCTGTAGTGAGACACTCCAGTATGAGATGTTCTATTTTACAAAGGTAGAATTCAAAACTTACAGGTGTCCCAACTTGGTTCATCAGGATAGCTATTATTTTGGGCTTCAGGAAATGAAAACAGAGATTTGGCACACAAAACTTCCAAGTTATATCAGAGTGGTGCAACAAAAGTATGGTAGAGCCAAGCACTCAATGGGGAAGTTTGTTGATTTCATACAAAGGATGGTGGTTCAGTTATTGAGAAAACTAAAGGAGGTCTATTGTGGAGGCCACTTGCAGATTATTACTCCAAGCAAAAGCATTTTCAAACAACCTAGATTGATTTAGGATCCTGGAATTTCATCGGGTTTTATCCAGGGTCAATCAATGATTCAGATGTCTTGCTTGAGGACAAGCAATCTCTGGGAAGGGAGGACTGTCATGTCCCCTTTTTGAGAAATCAAAATAATTTAATAATTTACTATTAAGTTGTTTGAAATAACTTTTTTTTATAATTAAAGTGCAACTAATATTTTATTATTAAATTAAAAAGCTTCTCAAGGTGATGTTTTAATATTAAGTTCAAAAAAGAGACATTAAAGTAACTTTTATAGGGCCAAAATATAAAGTTAAAATATAGTCACTTTAGGCGAGAATTTAAAAGTGTGGGAAATAATATTGTATTTCTGAAAAGGTGTATAAAAAGGAAGGTTTGAGGAGAGGAAAGTCTTTCTAAATATTTTTATCAAACCCTTGTTTATTGGGAGATTGAACTTGGTTCATTCTTTAGCTGAAGCCCTTTTTGGCAATCAGTTTCGTAGACGAAAACCCACCTAGCTGATCAAGCAATTTCATACAGAGGTTGCCATTGAGCCAAATGATTTGTGCCCTATGTTGTTTGTGTGAAGTTTACAAGATTTTTGATGATTTGCAGATTTGTATTGAAAAGCGAGAATAATTTTCAAGTTTTTTTTGGCTTTGAGTGTAGTTGCATATTATAAGATTGTCGAAAAGATTTGCAGAGCAAATAATAATTGATAGTGGAGTCCTTGCCCCAGTTCGGAGTTGAGTGCTGAAAAAATGAAATATTAATTTATTTCCAAAATTGATTAAATTCCAGCTGAGAAGTTAATTGAATATTCATTTATATTTTATTGGTCATTGAAAGACCAGCCATACTATTTATTTAGCATAAATAGCAAACCACCTTTGGGGCCATACCATTTATACCACACATAGTCGTACCAAATTGTGTAGAGGTGCGTGGGATTACTTGAAGGAGGCATGGAAGTATTTTCAAAGATAGCGAATCTTATTTGGATAGTCTTTGGGAGACCATAAAGCTAGTCGCTCCTTTAAGAGTTATTAAATAATGTGAAAAGGAAGAAATCATGAGTTTTGAGACTTGAATGACTTCAATTATAATCTTTGAAATTTATTCCTAGCCGCCACTTTATGAAGTACATGAAATGAGAAAAGAGGAGGGGTGTATAAGACTTTGGGAAGTTTGGAAGTAGTTGGAGCCTTGTTTGGTTGGTTTATTAAATATAAGATTTATTTTTGATAATTTAAGGGTGAACCACTGTCATAGGGGAGATATAAAGAATTTATCATTGCTGGTGCAGTTACAACAGAGTTCAGACAATTGCAAATTCAAGTGCTATTCCAGATTCTAGTGCAAAGGGAGCATTAACATTCAGTTCAGCCCATAGTTGGAATACTCGCTTGTCAGTTGGAATACTCGCTTGTCAAGTATTCCAACTATGGACTTAAGTGAATGTTAATGCTCCCTTTGCACTAGAATCTGGAATAGCATTTGAATCTGCAATTTTCTGAACTCTGTTGTAACTGCACCAGCAATGATAAATTCTTTATATCTCCCTTATGACAGTGGTTCACCTTTAAATTATCAAAAATAAATCTAATATTAAATAAACCAACCAAACAAGACTCCAACTACTTCCAAACTTCCCAAAGTCTTATGCACCCCTCCTCTTTTCTCATTTCATGTACTTCATAAAGTGGCGGCTAGGAATAAATTTCAAAGATTATAATTGAAGTCATTCAAGTCTTCAATATGCATCTTCAAAACTCACGATTTCTTCCTTTTCACATTATTTAATAACTCTTAAAGTCACGAGTTTTTGTGACAGGCCAGTATCTACGAGTTTTACTCGCCAGAAAACTCGCCCAAGTTTCTAGCAAGTACTTGCCGGTTTTTTGGCGAGTACTCGCCACAAACTCGGCGAGTCTTTGGCACGGACTTGCCAGGGGAAAAAAGCAACCTGCAGATGTATTTAGGCGTTTTAAACGCCATTTTGGTTCATCTATTGCTTGTTTCTGCTCTCCTAACCCCCGAACGCCCCTCCAAGTTTGCACATAGTAGTCTAGCGTCGTCATTCGAAGATTTCAAAGGTTTTTTTGCGAATTCGAAGAGAAATTTGAAGCACAAGTCAGTAATTTATTCTTTTGTTTTTTTTTTGTTTTTTTAAGCATTTTACTTCATTTTGGCTACAAAATCTAGCATCTAGGTTAAAAACAAATCATCATTTGCTAAACCTAAGTTGCATTTTTGCATTTTAATTCAAAAAAATGGATTCATCACCATTTTATGATGGTTTTTTCTGATTTTTGTAATAAATTCACTGTTTTTTGCATACACAAGTTAGGTTTTTCATTTTAATCATTTTTGTTAAAGAAAATGTTTAGAATCTTTAGATTAGATCATAGTTTAAAAACTCTACTAAAACTCGCCAAAACTCGGCGGACTCGCGAGTCCTAAGGCGGGCCGAGTCGACTCGCCATGGACTCGCGAGTCGAGTCTTAAAGAGTCCTATCCTAGGACTCGCGCGAGTCCCAGGGTAGGACTCCCGAGTCCCGACCCTGGACTCTCGCTCTGTCAATTGAATGCCCAAAAACACTTAAAACTCTTTTTTTTTTGGTTTTTTCTTCATTTTAACACTCTTTGAGGCACACAATAGGTCTGCATAGTGGATTAGAAGCTGGAGAAGAGGAGATTACGAGCTAAGGAGATCGAAATAGAGCCAGGTGAGTGGACTACCAATGAACAAAATGATGATGATGTCCTCCTTACTGAAGAAGATCTTGCAGAATTAGAGAGAGGAGCAGTAGTAGAAGCAAAAGCAGCAGAATTGGATGAAATGGAGGATGACGAAGACAATTTTGATTTTGAAGAACAAGAAACAACTGTAGCACCTAGTTCGAGGCCTCAAAAATTGAGTTACATTAGGAGAGGAAAGAGGAAGATGTAGATTTTATTTGGTTGTTTTTCTCATTTTGACATCATTATATGTAAACATTTATAAACTTATGATGTTGTTACTTGTTATACATTTGAAAGTTTGAAACTATGAGTATGAATCGTATGATTATGGTTCATGAATGATGAAATTTCAAATATTGAGTGTTTGAAGATCATATGACGTGTAATGTTTGAATTATGGCTCTTATGTTCTCTAAATGCATTAATTTCTTTTTTTTTTTTGTAAAACTCCGGTTTTTTTTCTTTGCCGAGTCCTAGCCGAGTTTTTTGCCGAGTCCCGAGTCCGAGTCCGAGTCCTATTTTGGGCTGCCGAGTCCGCGGCGAGTCCGAGTTTTCGAACTATAGATTAGATTGAAGTTTTACTGATTTAAACTAAATCTATATTGATTTAAACTAATTTTATGCTGATTTTTAGTGATTTATGTATAATTTAAGTTTTTTTTGTATTAAAAAATTAATATGTTGTGCTTTCACTTTGTATGTGTAGGTTAAATACTTCATATAATGGCAAATAGGGTAAATTTTGCATCAGGTTTAGCCTCAAGCTCCGCCCCATCACCATTTGTAGGCACTCGTCCTACAGGAGCTAGAGACCCTGGTTGGAAATATGCCTGTCAAGTACTGCAACCTAGATCAACTTATTGCATTAGATGCCAAAAAGTATATTGTGGAGGCATAAATCGCCTCAAATACCATCTTGCAGGCATTAGTCATCATGATGCCAAGGCTTGTCCTGGGACCACCGAAGAGATAAAAAGAGAGATGAATGCCCTACTTTTAGCCGCAAAAGAGAAAAATTTGCAAAAGGAGAGGGCAAAGGCAGCCATGCAAGCAGCCATAGTTGCTAGTCAAGGTGTTGAAGTCCATCCAGATGCAGAGGAAGATACATGTCAAAGCATAGTGGGCTCTCTTCATGGTCCATGGATCTTAAACAAATCCACCTCTGTTTCATCTACTTTGAGTAGAGCACCAGCTGCAGCGCCTACACCTACACGCACGCCACATAGTTCTTTTGTGCCCAAAAACACACCTAGAGCACAACCATCATTGGAAGCTACTGGGTGGAATAGGGAGGTGCATCAACATGCAGATATGGCATGTGCTAATTTTTGGTATTTCAACAACATTCCTTTCAATGTGGTGGGTAGTCCTTATTGGAAAAATTTGGTAACTGCATTAACAGTTGTGGGAAAAGACTACAAGGCGCCTTCTCCCAAAGACTTGAGTGGGAGGTTAGTTAATTTAAATTTTATGCTAATTTATACTTATAGTAATTTACTAATTTATGTTGAATTTTAAGCTAAATTTATGTTCTTTGATTTATAGAAAATTATGTTGAATTTAGGCTATTTTTTGTTTAAAAATTAAAATTGTGTACTTAATTTCACTTTGTACTTGTAAGTTGCTCATGAATGCCACTGAAAGGGCAAATGTAGTGGTGGAAGAACAGAAAAAGGAATGGAAAAAATATGGCTGCACCATTCTTTCTGATGGGTGCACGGATGGGAAAAACCGCACCATAATTAATTTTTTGATAGCTTCAAAAGGTGAGGTTATTTTCTTGAAATCGGTGGATGCCTCCAACAAAGTAAAAAATGTAGAAACATTGTCTCTAATGTTGGAGGAAGTTGTCATGGAGGTGGGCATAGAAATGTGGTGCAAATCATTACTGATAATGCAACAACATATGTGGCGGCTGGGAGATTGTTGGAAGACAAACATAGCACACCTTTTTGGTCACCTTGTGCAACACATTGCCTTGACCTTCTTTTGGAGGACATAGGCAAACTTGATTGGCTGACACCGGTTGTAGATGATACAAAGAGCATCACAAAATTTATCTACAATCACCCTTGGGTTCTTAATTTGATGAGAGATCACACCCAAGGGAAAGAGTTGGTGTGATTGGGTGTCACAAGGTTTGCAACGGTTTTCCTAACGTTGCAAAGCATTATTGGTTCATTGATTGCTTTGAAACAAATGTTTGAGTGCACCATGGCTGCAATCATCATATGCAAAGAAGCCTAAAGGAGAGAGGATCGCAACCATAGTGTTTGATAAGCTTTTTGAAAAAAGAGCTATAGAGATCATGAAGGTAACCTCAAATCTTTGATTTTAAATTCAAATTGAATATTTTATTTCTTAATTTAAGTCTTTTATTATAAATTTGTAACTTTAATGATTAATCTTTTGTATTTGTAAATTGTAGGTGTCGGAGCCCTTGGTTAGAGTTCTCCGTTTGGTAGATGGGGATCAAAACCCAATGGGGTATATTTATGAGGCCATGGATAGGGCCAAAAAGGCCATCAAAAATTATTACAAGGGGGATAGCCTCAAATTTGATCACATATGGGAGATTGTTGATAGGTGGAACAATCAACTCCACCAACCCATCCATGCAGCGGGGTACTTCTTGAACCCCCATTTTTTCTATTTAGATGCCTTCTCAGATCCTAATGGAGAGGTCATGGAGGGCCTCACTACATGCATGCAAAGGATGACATCCGAGGTTCATGTGAGAGACCTCATTATCCAAGAATTGGAAAGTTATAGGGAAGGAAAGGATAGACTCTTTTCTTTGGAGCTAGCTATCCGAGGAAGAACCACTCAGACACCAGGTATAAAATTTGGAGTCTTTCACATGCACCTTACAAGTTAAAAATTTCAAATTTACAATTATTGATAATTTGATAAAATACGTTTTACTTTTGACTTTGCTTTCTAACTCTTCAATATTTTATTTTGTAGAGGCTTGGTGGAAAAATTGGGGTGCAAATACCCCAAATCTGCAAAGATTAGCCCTCCACATTTTGTGCCAACCTTGTAGTGCATCCAACTATGAGCGCAATTGGAGCTTGTTTGAGGCCATCCACACAAAGAAGAGGAACAAATTAGCTCAAAAACGCCTCAATGACCTTGTCTTTGTGTAATACAACCTTCAACTACGCACAAGAAAGGTAGAGGACAAATCATATGATCCCATTGACTTGGATGAGATAGATACTTATGGTGATTGGACAAGGCAGGATGAGCAACCTCCATTGTTTACTGAAGATGAGATTCTTGATTTTGAGAGGCAGGCATTGGAGGAGGTGGGTGAGTGAGGAGATCTAGGATTGGATGACATTGATGAGGCTAAAGAGTCATTGCCATCTACTACCAGGATGGAGGTTGAGGTCGAGCCACTGCCTTTGTCATGTCCCGATTTCCGGAGTGATCACATGTGAAGTTGATGATTAGCCTATTCACCATTCCCGTAGACTAATAATTATGGTAAGGGAATGATTTTGGGTTTGAGCTTGGTCCTAGAGGATGAAAATCTATAATGTTGGCTCAACAGGCGATTTTGGTTGGAATTTTGGTTAAGTGTTGCTTAGTGATATTGTTCATCTAGCCAACATATCATATTCTTCTAGGTGGAAAATATAAATGTTGGAGGATAGAAATTGGAGTGATGGAAAATGTCAATCTTTAATTGCATTTTCAAATATATTTTTATCTAGAGCTTTCCAACGCCACTTGGAGTTTGATGCCACCTTTCAAGGAGAATAAAATAATAATAAAATGTTATGTATTGGATCATGTGCCAACGCTCAAGGGAAAAGGGATTTCAAATTGTTTTTATTGGATCAAGCGCCCAATGCCTAGGAGAAGGATTTCCAATAACAATAAAATATTGTCTTCATTGGATCATGCGCCCAAGGCCTAGGAGGAAAAAATAATAAAATATTGGATTTCAAATGCTAAGGAGTTGTCGCCCAAGGAGGAACATCTAAAATTAATAAAATACTATTTTTTGCTATCAGCGCCATACAAGGAGGAGAAGAAGCAAAATTTTAAATAATATTTTATATTATTTATTGATCCAATGCTGGCTGCTGCTCAAGGAGAGGTAAAATTCAATAAAAAATTTTTAATTCTCCAAGGATGAAGATCGACGCCTATGTGGAAGAGTTGCATTTCATTTAAAATTGTCTCTTCACAATTACAATCTCATTGGTGGACTTCAAATATTTGCAAAATGGAGCTAATTGGGATGCCTAGGCCAAGAGGAGGATAAATAGAGCCATTTGCTATCAATTTGCGACTATTGATCACTTGGTAAGTGTTGTGACCAAATCACACATCACCCCATTGCAAATGGGGACCCCCTTTTTTTGAGCTCCAGTGCTTTTCTTGAGTCTTGGATGATGTCTTGGATGGTTTCATGATGAAGTCTGTAGCTTTGTGGTGAATGCCATAGTCCCTTGATCCTGATGTTCTGAGATCTTGAAATTGACTAAGTCTGATATCCTGAAAAATCCTGAAAATTGGCTAAGTCTAAAATCTGGTCGATCCTTCAAAATCTAGAATCTGCATGTTAAATCCGGTGGATCCGAGACCTATCTCAAACATCCTGAAAGATATATTGAAAAATATTTAAAGTATAAGAAAATACTTAAATATATTTTTCAATATACCTTACCTTGGGGACTTTCAAAGTTAGACGCAAATTTGCTATAAGACTTTAGGCGCATTTCTCCACTTGCAGTGACTTCAAATTGCGCCTAGAATTCAAGGCGCATTTCATCATTCAAACAACCTCCAAATTGCGCCTTGACATGAAAGGAGAGTAGGAACTTACATAAGATGGTGCCTTGATTAAAAATTATATAAAAGGCCTTAAGTATTGAAAATATGACAAGGAAAAGGCATTTAAGTCTAGGCGCACTTCATGCCTCAATCATCCCATTTTGGCGCCTTGGCAATAGAGTGAATGAATAACCTCATATGAGCGCCTAAGGATGATGTAGTCTCACAAGGATGTAAACAAGTGTTAAGAGCTTTAAAAATATCAAAGAATAAGCCAAGTTCAAGTAAGGCGCATTTTCATACCTTGATCATCATCTAGGGCGCCTTGCAAAGGAGGTCTATGAGCAACATCAAGTAAGGTGCAATTTCTTGCTTCTACAATCACCTTTGAGCGCCTAGGAAACTAAGTGTTTGTATAGATGAATTTGAGCGCCTAACACCCAAAGGCACACCTATTGAAATTCCACAAGAGTTTAGATCCATGAAAATAAAGTAAGTATCCTCCTAAGAGATAAGGCGCCTTTTCTTGTCTCCACCATCCATTTTGGCGCCTAGAGGAGAATGAGCTTCAAATCACTTCCAATAATAGCGCCTAGTGTTAGAAACCTCCAAATGACTAAAACTTACCAAGGGAGATCTAGGCGTTCATCATCACTTGGAACATTATAGAAGTGCACGTAAGAAGGACATTTAACATCAAGAACTAGGCGCATTTTTGTGTTTAAACACCCCATTTTGGCGCCTTGGAACTAAGTGCATGAAAATCATGAGGAATAGCACCTAAGGATGAAGTGGTCTTTTGATAAAGTTTGGGCAAGTGTTTGATTCATCCTTGTAGTCCTAGGCGCCAATTTGTATCCCTATGGACCTTAGAATGCGCCTCACGTTGCACATGATTCATCATTATGAGTTAGGCGCCTATGCACACCTATACAACCTAAAATTGTGCCTTGCAAAAGGGCACTTGAAACCTTGACATTTGATCATTTTGAAAGCAAGGTGTATGACGAATCCTTGAGTTGAAATGAAATCTCTCTCCAAGTGTTCTAGGCGCCAATTTCCTCTGTGTAACCTCAAATATGCGCCTAGAAGGAAATCCAATTGAATATACAAGCTTTGAAAGTTGTTGTCTTGGGTGAAGTCTTTAAGAACATAAACAAGGTTTGAACACATAAAAGGTGAAGGAGACACTCATCTAGCTCAAGGTGCCATTTCACACTTGTAACAACCTAAAATTGCGCCTAGAGGTGAGAATGATCATCTTAAGTAAGCTAGGCGCATTTCTTGTCTTTACATACTAGTTTAGGCGCCTAGAAGACATGAGGCTTAAAAGTGAAGTGTTGAAAACTTTGAGAGTGGGCGCCTTATGGAAGAAGTCTCTATGAAGTCCAAACATGAGTTGAAATCTCTCTCCAAGTGTTCTAGGCGCCTATTTCCACCTGTGCAACCTTGAATTTGCGCATTGGAAAAAAAATCACATGAATCTTCACCATTGATTTGCGCGTTGAAAGAAATAATCATTATAAGTCATTTTCCATTGTTGAAGCATTGAAATAGCAAGTATAAATCCATTCAAGCCAAGGCACACTTTCTGTCAATACAACATCATTCTGGCGCCCACAAAAAAAAACATGGAATGACATTTAGAGTGGGCGCCTAGATGAGATGAGCCATTCTAAGTCATGTTCAATTGTTTGGAGTCACAAAAATGAAGAAAATAAGCCAAAGAATCTAGGTGCTCATTGTCACTTGAGCAACCCTCAACTAGTGCCTAGTCTTGTGAAGACAAGAATCAAGGATAGAAGACCTCATCTTGTTAAAATGGAAAATTGTAATCATCATCATGAGTTTAAAAGTGTTGAGAGGCTAAGAAATGGGCTAAGTACATCTAGGCGCACTTTGCTCCTCCAGATGCCTAAATGAGCACCTAGACTTGAAGTAGGATTATTTATATGTTTAAAGTGATTCCTTTGTTATAAAGTGATTAATATTGTTTCTCTTGTTTTGCAGGATCGTTGGTGAAGCTAAGGAGTCATCTCAAGAGCAAGAGCTTGAATCACTTTCAAGTTGCAGAGGAAACACCACTCCAAGATCACATCAAGTTTAAGTATACTTCATTATATCTGCATCCAAGGAAGACATTCATCCATTCGCCTTCAAGTTCCTCCTGAATCTTCAAGTCTCAGAGAGTCTCTTACTTCAAGCTATGAAAGAAGCATCATCATATCTATTCTACTCTCCATGAAGAAGCATCAAAGAGATCAATATACATCCTGCAAGAAGAAAGTATACAGAGTTAGTCAAATGAGCAACATATATCATACACATCCAATTTACAAGACAATGAATAGGGCAAGATCAACAAGATACATCCCAAACATACAAATTCAAGTTCATTCAAAGCAATCACATCGAAGACATCATACAGATGATGTAATTTGGGAATATGCCCACAGAGCAAAGTGAATTAACTATTGAAATCCACAAGTATGTTGAGGTGGCACCTATGTGGCATGTACCCATCATCAAGCCAATCATAGTTCGCCACATCATTCAACAAGAAAGAAGCCAAAGAGGACGCCCATGTGGAAGATGCTCTAGAAGATTCCATTTCATCCTTATCTTCTTGGAAAACGTGCCTTCATTGCCTCTCTTATGTACTAAAAATAGCAAGTTGTTGTAACTAACTGTTGAGATAGCATGATCTGGGCCCTTGGCTATCTAAATTGATCCAGGCCATTCATTGTATTTCTGGACCTCTATATAAAGGCCTTGTTGCCTCATTTGTAATATATAGTTAGGCAAATATAGTTTTGTAGGATTAGAGTAGAAGAGACTCTCAAAATTCTCTGAGAGTGCTTAAAGTTGTAAATATTTCTCAAGATTAATGCAAAGACATTGGAGCATTGTTTGGTGTTAAGTGTTGTCTTGTGGAATGACATGGTTTATTGTATTTCGATGAAGTGGAGAGATGTTTCAAAGTAGATTAGAAGTAGATTAGCAGCTCTTTGATGTAATGTATATTGTATGGAATATTTGATCAACTCCTAGCTCATGCTTTTAACATTCATCGCCGGTGAAGTGTTGTGTAAAGCTAGTCTGAGCTTCATTTGCTTAAGTTCGATTGTGAATGCTTGTTTGAGTTGCGCCGTCTAATGGGTGCTTATATGAGCTTTCATGATATGAAAACCTTTCGCTGTCCTTAGGAGATTGCACCAACTTTATGTAGTTGTAGGCATCCTTGGCGAAGTGGAGTTAGGTTAATTAAGGAGTTTGTCTATTCATACATCATCATTGCTTCATTGACCTTAGATTAGCTTCCTAACCCTTTATCTTTTTCCTTTTCTTTATCATTAAAGCATTGTACATATATCATCCACACTAAAGGAGAGATAACCTAAATGAAGTATGAAGAAGTCAGCGTAAGTCCCTTTGTGATTATCAGCAAGATCACATCAAATCACTGAGTCTATCCAATGCAAATCACGAATATGGAACCTTGAAGTTGTCTCATTGGATCACATAGCTTAGCCTTTGAGAGACTTTATTCAAGAGAGAGTGAGAGACTTAGTGTTTTACTCTATTGTTGACTTGTCTAAAAACAATCATCAACAGTAAGCTTTTCAATTTCATGTGTTTGGCTGAAAATTGCATTTTTCAGTATTTTTCAACGAGATGATCCCTTGATTTTGATATGGAGATGATCTCATACCACATTGTGAGATGATATCACATAGATTTCATCATGGTTACTTATTTGCAAGTTTTCATTGAGGCATTGAAGGATATTTGGCTTGCATTTGAAGACATTTTCACTCATCATTGATATTTCATGCACTTGGAGTCAATCGCTTGGCATAGAGAAGGTTCAATTGACAATTTGGAGCAATTTGCATTTTCTGATTTTTGCAACAGCAGGGTACAGCAGTGAGCAATTTGCAGATTTGATTGTGTTTGAGCATCATTTGAAGACTTTGACATCACTAGGTTCATCAATACTTCCATTGCTCCATTCCTAGTGTCCATCGCTAGGGTTTTGTGGTATTTTTTGGCATGATTTTGGTGTCATTTGCAAATCTGGGCAATTGTAATCAGGAGCAGCAGTCATATCAGTTGGGACTTGGGACAACAGTCATTTGTGAAGGTACAACAGGGTTTGAAGGCTATCTACAAGCATACTTTCATTCTAAATTGGATTGGCCATCATTGTACATCATTGGCCTATGATTTCATGCTCATATTTGTTCCCAATTCACATTGTATGATGACTGATCCAAAAATTAGTCACTGCTGATACAACAAACCAGCACTTTGCCATTTGTAATTTGTTCATTGAAATCAATAGTAAGCAATGGAGGTTCCGGGTATTCACTTTCTCATGTTTCCTTGATATGGTTATCTGTTTATAATTGATCATTTGATATGTTTGTTCTGAAAAGATATTGAAAAAATTCAGATAGAAATAGTAGGGTATTTTACAACCTTCCATGCCAGCCGAGAAGCCACAATAGACTCCAAGGACTAGACCCTCTACTTCTCCCCTAGTTTTCAGTAGATTAGGGAAGAGGAAGATGTAAAATGTTGTATTTACTTTTAGTTTTACTATTTTCATTTTGTTAGCTATCTATTGTATCAGGCTATCTAGTATCAGCCATTAAGATTCTTCATGAGGATGAGATTTTGTACTCAATTTGCATTCAAATCAACCAAATTTAATAGAAAACACTTTTGTACTCATTTATGGACTCATTGGATACATCTTGTCATTGAATTTTGCAAAAAAAAATGTGTTTCTAATGAAATTTAAGCAATTTTTTAATTTGCTGAGTTTTTGCTGAGTCGAGTTTTTTGGGCTTGGCGAGTTTTTGCCGAGTCCGAGTTTTCCAACTATGGTTCAGCCTCATCTTTGTATTCATTCATAAGATGTTCTCAGCCTCCAATAAGGTCAGGAGTGGAATAATTTGATAGCATTTCTGATTTATAAGAGCAGTACTTTATATCAGAAAATTTATTTATTTTTCCAGCCTTAAACAATGAAATGTATTATTTTGATCCAATAAAGATTTAGTTGTTCTTTGGCATTACATTTGTAATTGAAAGGTTATATTACATTCATTCATTACAATCAATTCACATCAGTTTAACAGTTCAGAAATAAGATTGGAACAATGTCTGTCAAGTGTTTGACGAAATGCCTGTGAGCTAAAAACCTTGAAATTTGCAAGTTAGTTCAAATTCCTTGGTCAGGACATTACATCACCTTTCATAAAGAGAACTACTGCATTAAAAGTTCCAAGAAGCATCAGAGAGGATTCTGGAAGTCCAAAAATCCTCTTCACTGTCATTTTATCAACAAAGAAAAATATTAATTGTACTAAGCAGAAGATTAGATCTACATTCATGGTTATTCCTCAATGGATACCCTTTGGGTGACTGCATTTATTCTTTATGCTCATCTTGGGAGAAGGTTTCAAAGTGAGATCACACAAAAAAGTGTAATGAAGCTTCTCAAATTGGAAGTTGTTCAGAAAATCATTCTCTACAATTGAGATTATTCATATCACTAAAATCAATTCTTGATCTCTATCACGTAAACTAGTTTGAATGAATCCTTGAGCTTAGAAACATAATTAAATAAATGATAGATGGAAATAACATACTAACCAGAAGTATCCCTTCCACACATCTCCGTATACCTTCTCTCATGTAGCTGAGAACAAGTCAAAAGAGAACATATGAGAGAGATCAATACCACAACTGAATTTGACTAACTAGAAAATTAACTTCAAATTCAGTATGCTCTACTCTTTTTGAGTTATGCAGTTGTTGATCTTGATCTGATAATCTAGAATAAGGGTGTGTAATCATTGTTCATATATCAAGCATAAACATCATTAATATACATTAATTGGTAACCATCAATTTGACTTGAGCATTCAAAATTCTTATTGATCCAACATCAGATATACTTACAAAGAATTCTTCTCTGTCGACAAGAAAGTTAGTCAAAAGACTACAATTTCAGAGAGAAAATAGAGTGGTGAAAAATTAATGAAAAGGAATGATAACCTAAAATAATTCTCTTAATTCTTAAAACACTTTGTAAGTTCAATAACAATTTGCAAGGAAACATGATAAATGGAATATATTGAAAATAACTTTAAATAACAGAAAGGCGTGGGAGCCTCCAAATGGTACAAAATTACAAATATCCAATTGAGTTTTTATGGTGCTTCTAAAGTTAATCCTGGCCTTGTAAGGGGTGGAGGAAATCTCAAAAACAACCAAGGATGTTGTACATTTCTATGCTATGATCTTGGCATAAACTCCAATTATGTGGATGAAAGGGGAACATTAGTAAGAAACAATGAATTTGCTATGAATTGGTAATTGATGACTAGATCACTGAAGAGAGTGAAGCTTCAACTTGGCATGTTCAGGGATTTGTTGTTGTAGATGATCCCATAAGACTATTAGAACTATTTCTAATATCTTGATAACCTAGTGGACAATAGGCACCCTGGATTGGTTGTTGTAGATGATCCCATAAGACTATTAGAATGATTTCTAATACCTTGATAACCTAGCAGACAATAGGCACCCCATTGATAACATAGACGACATATTTATCAATCTAGACTTCAGATGATACTAAGGCTATACCAAGGATTATTTATCGTCAGCACAAACATTTTACAAAAGTGGGAGAGAAAGCAAAACACCATAGCCATTGTCCATACAAAGAAAGAAAGAAATTATATTAATGTCCAAAAGTGAACAAAATAGGTCAATGAGAGTTGGAAATACAACTTGAGATAATAGCAAGAGGGAGCCAAAAAGAGGCTCCAAAAAAGCTAGAAACTAAAAGATGACTAAAAGAAAAACAATACTAAAAGTCATTTTGATGAACAAAAAGGAGTTAACCCGGAGTCGGGAAACCATAGTGTTGTTAGAAGGGGAAGATCTCATGAGACCACCAAGATGACACTAAATAGTCCAAATATCCAAGAGATATGACTCATTGCCAAAGAAGATAGAATCGAGGACGCCCGAAAGCCAGAATGGGGGAAGTAGGTCTAATCTATATCACTAGAAGAGGAACCAAACCCTCATCGATAACTATGAAGGCATCAATACAAGATCCAATGATGTCCTCTATAAGATTAACTTGGAGCTTTACTTGAAACCTCATCTAGTTTCTATTAGTTAGATTCATTGTGCACTTTCTATTTCAAGGGCACATATTCTAATTTTAATCATGATGCATATAGAGTCTCTTTTTTAAAATTTCATTCCAGTGTAGTGTATTTGTTTTCAATTTTAATAGAAGATAGATGCAATTTTGGGAGATCAGATCTATGAGTATTCGTTGTTCATATTTTCAACAGTATGTGTTTGTAGATTAGTGTACTCAAATCTACTGTTTTGTTTGGAATATTTCGCTTTAAGCTCTTTGTAGTTAAGACTCAATTTTCGAAGTGCATAATCTGCTTACCATGGTCTAAAAACTAACATGGAATTAGAGCACAAAATCTTCTAGATCTGTATATGGAGTGAGCTGCGACCTATGAGAGGGAGATTTCAAAGGATTTAAGAGGGTGTGATGTCATTTCTTTAGTGATTAAAGCAATCCAAATCTGTGAGAGGTGGTAAATCTAAGTTACTCCCAGCTAATGTAATGTCCCTTACCTGATTTGTCCTAGAATTCGCTTGGGAATTAGGTTTAGGGTTTCTACTTTTTGAATTCTTCTTGGAGCCATACCTGTAATAGCACATATATATACACAAAACCCATATTGCCATATGTCAGTTCTAGTATCTATTACCCAACAATTCAACATAATCAACTTACAACTGAAAACACATAAGAAAGAAGAGTCACTCAGCATGCCAGAGCGGAGAAGTCACAAATCCTTAGTAGCCTAAGGCCTACCACAGTCCTATTGCCCGAACCCTTGACGATGGCCTATGGGGGCTGGTCCTTTTGCTCAATCCCTCGTCTTGGGCCTATGGGGGCATGTTCCAATGTGGGACCCCCATCCCTCCATGGTCCAAACCCTTGACTCAGGCCTACTGGGGCATAATGCCCAACCCTTGTCTCGGGCCTATGGGGACGGAACCTTAGATGGGGTTTATAGGCAATCTACTAAGACTTATGCATTCACCCCTCCTGGCTGAATCACAAACAAAATATATGCAGTTTCCACACAGTTCCAAATTATATAATTTGCCTTTATCACTAGGAAATGAATCATACAGTAGTATATGATGCAGCATACGATATATTAGAGTGCAAACAGTTTCTAGCCAATTTCAAATATGCAGTTATTCTTTCATCTATTTTCATTTTGCTTTCATTATGCTATAAGAGATTCAAACAAAAATGTAGATGCTAGGACAAAAACAATCATTAGAGAAGTTATATTTATTCACAATCATCCTTCTTACAGTTTTCTAGTTTTATGGCTCAGTTCTTATACAAACTACTGTACAATATAATAGCCATCATTTATATATACCTGCAGATGGAAATTAGTACCCAGACAGACCATAATGATCTACAATTATTATCCTAATGAAAGTCGCAATTGCCATGACACAGTTCCCTTATTTCCCAAGCCCGATTTCCTCATAGTGGAATGAATTAAACCATGCTTTATGCATTTTAAATGAGAAAGACAAAGCATATGAAATAATATTACGGTTGAATAGAGGGAACTAGATGCTAGGACTGAGTGAGGAATCTCACATGAGCCTCAAGTCTGTCAGCTTCTACTTTTAGATTATTCAAAATATATTATGTATGTGATCAACAATTGATCGATGTCCTAAAGTGTATACTTCCTGCTAGCTGAATGGATTGATAGTGTTCCAAGAGGATATATGTATTGAATTGTATTGATGGCGGTGTTATATTAGAACTGATGTTTTGTGCATTCTGATTTGAATCGATCAGGAAGTGTTGTAATGCGTTGATGTTGCTATTGTATTGCAGTGTCTTTATATATATTTTCTTTTACTTGTACCGTAGATTCTCATTGTGGCTGTGAATGATCAATGATGGTCATCACAGGGGTTGTTAATAAATTAATCTGTGGATTATCCGAGACTTACAAAAGAAAGGGCAGAGTGGATGTCTTTAAAGGATGGAATACCCATATGGGCGGCCAAAGCAAAAGTTATTGAGATTTATCTGCTTTCCATATAAAGTAGTTGGCCTGATACTAAAATGGTCTTGATAATGATCTCCAATTCCCACATTTGAGTTTTATGTGGGATTTCCATCTTCTATTGGCATATTCCTTGAGCTTCCTATTCGATGCTTTTACTTGCTTCCGTTTTCTTTTTCATTCGATGGATTACACCTGAAATGATTCCTGTGATATAATGGTCACTGCAGGAGTTTGCTTGAAATGAGGATGCTTGAAGTATTTTAGATTTTTCCCTCGTATCCCCTTTGAATGAAAGATCGATTCAATTTATAATGATCAAACGGTTGTAGTTTGAAAGGGCACGACTTCCTTTGACATCATATCTCTTTGCCTAAGATCGCACCTTTCGTGGGGCCCTCGTCATGCCCACCATCGATAGTGTATGTTTAGGATGTTAATCTGCTATATACATAGTCATGTTTTCTTACTTTATTTAATTAAGATACTCACACCTTATATGATGGGGTCAAGGTAATTGCTGTTGCTTTTTATGGATCACAGCTTCCAACATGGGGACATGACAGCTAATCTATTTGGTTTCAACATGTGCCAGGAGCTATAGGTATGACTAGTCTTAGTCTTAAGAGAGTATAGCTGTCTAGAGGGCACTTGCAACTTTACTCCTTGGAAGTGCAAATTGCAATGCTAGTGCAGGAGATTGATCTTTGGAGTGTTGAGAAGACAAAGGTTGCAGCTCCTACCAACCCTGTTCAATTGCCCAAACATAACAAAAAGTCCGCCAAGGCAAAGCAAATCATCCTAGATTTAGTGGACCATTTGATCCCTCACATCACAAAGAAGACGGGGAAGGAAACATATGATGCCTTGATAACTCTTTACATGAGTCTAAACATTTCCTGAAAGATGATTCAAAAGAACAAGCTCAATGCCACACGCATGAGTGATACAAAGTACAAACACAATGGCCAATTACCTTATGAAGATCACTAAGCTTCAAACTCAACTTGTCGTTATCAAGGTGAAGGTGGCAGATGATAAGTTGGTGCACATAGCTATAAATGGGTCCTCTCCATCTTGGGATCCATTGGTTTGGGGTGTCTACACTCATGAGAAGCTTCCCATTTTTTAGAAACTTTGGGATGATTTCATCCAACAGTAGACTAGATGCAATGTCCCCTTTTTCAGAGTGATCACCTAACGGAGTTGGCTAGCCTATTTCCATTCCCGTAGGCTAGACCGGAGGGCTCAGGGAATATCATACAAGGCAAATCCTCACACTTGGATAATTTTGTAGGGCAATTTGAGTTTGCGATATGATTTGATAAATTTTTGTGATAATTTTGAGATAATCATCATGGATGAAATAAATTGCCTTAGGGGAGAGCAAACCATCTTGGAGGAGGGAAAGTGTGGAAATTGCCAATAAAGAAAAAGGAATAATTGATAATATTTCTCATTGAAGAAGACATGATTTGAGGTCAATTTGAGGATGCCTTTTATGCTCGTGTTCACCCTTGGAGAGGAGAAAGTTAGAAAAATAATAAAATAATACAATTGTGATTTGGGTGCCAACCTAAGGAGGAATTCAATACAAAATCCTAAATTGTAATTTTGAGCACCCAATTGGTAAGAAGATGGTCGGCCAAGTTAGAAGGAGAAAGGCAATAAAAATAAAGTAGTCTTGCCTAGGTTGGCCTAGGAGAAGTTAATACCGAAACAAATCTTTAATTTGTTTTGATTGAGCACCAATCTTGCCTAAGAAGGGTCGGCCAAGTTGAAGGAAAATATGATCTTAAAGATGGTCGGCCAGCTAGAAGGGATAAGGACAAAACATGTATAAATACAAGTTGCTTGTGGACAATTGAAAGATATAATTCATTCGTATTTTCATTTGAGATTTATCTCTCTTGGCTGCAACTTTTAGTTCAGCTCCTTTGTAATGTCCCCAATTGTCCTTCCGCCTAAGGGATAATTATTATTCTGATTGTTTAATGTTACCTGGCAAAAAATGCTAAGTTTAAAAGGTAACATTAAATAATTATATCAAAAGGTTATAAAGTGACATAATAGCTTACTTTAATAAAATCACTTTATAACATTAAGTTAAGGCAAGAAAATAATAAAGTTCTTTTGAGAGAGGTAATATGAAAAGACAAAAGGAAAATAATATTATATTCTTCTCAAAAGGTTATAAAAGGACAATGAGAGCTCATTTGGGATATGCCTGGAATTTGTATTGTTACTCTGTTGGATTGAACCTGCGTGTTCTTCCATTTTCTACCTTCTTGTGGACGGAAACCCACTCAAAGAATATTAGTTTCGGTAGTGTGATATCTACCCTAGCTAGTAATGGTGGTTTCTACTTCAGGAAATCACATGGAGCTGAATGGTGTTAATAGATTCAATGTTGTTTTGGTTGTGCTTTTAGTTTAAAGGTTTTGGTGATGGATTTGTATGAAGTTTGATGTGAGAAAGATAGTTGTTTATCTATGTTTTTGCTATTGCTTGAGATGGCCATACATTTCTGGCCGTACCATGTAGATTGGGCTGATATTGATAAATATTTATAATTGAAGTTTATGAAGATAAGTTTGTGAGGGATTGTTTTTGTATGATCTTGGCACCATTTTCATGTAGATTCTAGGGAGTTTTTGGGCAGTGATCTGAACTCTGGGAGAAATCCGTACTTGCTAAGCCGTACCAGACAGCCGTACATAGTGATGAGTATTGTTATTTGACTTTGCACTCATTTGTTGGAGTTAAATATGGTTGTGATGTTATTGTTATATGCTGGTTTGAAGATCTGAGCAGTTTAATAAAGATTTAGATCTGATTTTTTTATGCTAAACATTGCCGTACATGTCTAGTGCCGTAGAGCAATCTGAGCACCACTTTGGAGCAGCATTTCTTGGTGGTTTATGTCACATTGCATTAGGGTTTCATGCCCTAGAATTGGCACCACTTCCTAGGAGGGCGATTTCACCTTTTGCTATTCATTCTTGCCATATTTTGGTATGTATCAACCTATCATTAGG
The DNA here is from genome assembly GCA_027924645.1 of Cunninghamia lanceolata. Classification (NCBI taxonomy): domain Eukaryota; kingdom Viridiplantae; phylum Streptophyta; class Pinopsida; order Cupressales; family Cupressaceae; genus Cunninghamia; species Cunninghamia lanceolata. The sequence goes on from BSBN01000209.1 coordinate 11,405,198, forward strand.
TCTGAATTGTAAGCAGCAGAGATCTATGATGTTTTTGGGCATGTTTGGCCTTGGTGTTTGAATGTAATTTGCATATTAAGAATTCTGATTTATAACAGCAGATTGTACAACTCAGAAATCAGACTTGTACCATGTTTATGATTGCAATTTGATGATATGTTTGGTTGGATGAGTTCATGTTTGAAGATATAATCATAAGGATTCCTGATGGCTTTATTATTGGAGTATTTGGTTGCATTTGTGTTCGCTATTCTTGTTTAATTGAAATCAGAAAATCAGAGCAGAATTCTAGTGTTAGAGCAGAAATTTCAAAGTGCAGAAAACCAGGTTAGAAGTTTGAAAATATAAATCAAAATTTTAGGGCAGATCCCCATTTGGGATATAAATATTAATTATGTTGTTAGTTGAGAACATCCGTTTTTCATATGAATGTGAAAATGTTCGTTGAAAGTGTATACGATGATTTATTCTTTAATTGCAAATATTTTATTATATGAAATGGATTGATGGAAAAGATATTGATTATTATTGTACCATGGAAATGATTTAACTTTCCTAATTGTCTAAGTGGTTACAGGACAAAACAGGGGACTAAGAAAAAGGGATATCAACAAGGAGAGGATAATAACCAGAATCAATTAACAATAATTTAGCCAAAAAACTTAAAGTTATTGTAGCCTTGGCCAAGGCATATGAGTATATATTTATATATATAGATTTATTAAAATTAAAAAAAAAAAAGATTTTTTATTAAAATAAAAAAAAAGATTTATCTCTTTTGTTTCAAAAATTATTACTTGAGTCTTACCTTTGGAGCACTTGATGTGTATGAGTTGAGTCTTGTTTTGTAACTTCTCTTTCTTTTCACTACGTGGAGCGGTCCTATTTTGATCGATTATTCCTTCTTGTCGTGTATTTTTTTTCTTCATATAGGAGAGTAGAAGAAGCATTCGCATGCTATGAAGCATTCTTATTTTTCATTCTGAAAGAAAGGGTTCGAGTTGTAATTCTTGGGAAGGCACCATTATTTTTCTTCGGGTATACTGTCAGCGTTTTTCTCTGTAAAGAGTCATTGAGTTGTGCTTTCATCTAGCAGTCCGTGTTACCAACATCACTGAATATATCAGCCGCAGTCAGCTATTTCAGCTTACAAAATATTATCAGGCAAGTTCTTAAATATTTAGAGCAGTTCGATAAGAGCTCATTGATCTTAGTAATGGTATTATCTATTGAATGAAAGGAATTCTGAACTTTCGAATTCAATTAATTGAGATCAGAATTCGTGTCTTCTTTATTTCTGTTTTTGAGTTTACTTCCATCGAGACACTTTTATTATATGATCCTTGTATGGTATGCAATCAAAGACATATATACGCATATATATATATATGTTTATATATATAAATATGTTTAAAGAAATTCCTTGTTGTTACTACCAGCATGAGTATCATTATATTCTGAAAATAAGAATCCGTTGTATTCCTAAGGGCAGACTCCCATCTGTGTTGTTGTTTTGTCTCTTTTATGTGAATAAAAGTTGGCAAGTAACATATGCATGATGCTATGTGTAAACCTGCATTCCAAAAGAAAAGAAGATAGTATTAAGTTAACAATAATGTCGAGCAAGGGTGAAGGATGACGACACAGTAGTGTCAGATATATGTATATATATAAATATACTAGAAAATCCTTGGCCAAGGTTACGATGCAGATAGGCATCGGTCAGCAATCAAGTACCAGATATACTACTGGTCAAAATGATCTTTCTAGTTAGGAGGTACCTATAGGGAAAGATCGATCAGGAGGTATAGGTCTTGACACCAGGCTCAGAGGCACATTGTTGTTAATGGATTCCTGTTATTACCCTCGTGAAAGGTCGGGTTTCTTCAGATGAAGAAGCACTGGAGACCAGTTGGTCTTGGTTGGGTGGATAAAACCCTTGTTGATATCTCTTTTTCCCAAAAACAATCCAAAAGAGGATCTGCCAACAAATCAGCAAGAAGCTACTCAAGTTGTACTTTTTTTAATCTCTTTTCTTTCTTAAATATTTGAATTTTCATTGAAGAAAGTTAGTTAAATTATTTAGTTACAAATATTCTGTTGGAAAGTTCATTTCAATTGAAAAGTAAGTTAGTTGTGATTCAAAATTTTATTGCATTCGATGTTATTTCTTATTGGTTAGTTAATCTTTCTACTGAAATTCTATTATTAGACAAATTATTATTTTTCTTAAATTGGAGAGGGTGTAACATATGGTATCAGAGCTACCAGGTTCTACACTGAACTTTGGGACTCATCATGCTTAGAACATTGTAACAGTTAATAATGTCTCTTCAGGATGGTTTTGATAAGACAAACACCCCGGAAAAAGGTCCGAGACCCTATATCTTGCCGACTATGGAAGATCAGACTATCGTATGATTACTCAAGTTGTTCACCTCCAACAGATTCGGAGACAATAGCCGAAGCTTTGCAAAGACTTCGGAGGGAAAGAAGGAAATGGACAATCTTGGGAAAAGAGAAAGTAAAGTCCGCCATAATTGTTGAAGCAAATAAGACCAAAAACTGAAAATCAAACTAAACCAGAAACATCTAAGGGAGATCGAGTTCCGACTCCTAGATATAAACTTATACCCTATTCAGAATTTAGTGATCAGGAGGAACCTGTCACTGATAATGAAGATGATTCAGAAAACTGATCACAGAAAGTGATGATTATCTTTTTATTACAATAAAATTTATCACAGGAAGTGACAGAAATTTTGTAATTATCACAGGAAGTGATAGAAATTTTGTAATTATCACAGGAAGTGATAATCTTTCTTTATCAATACATGAAAATTTTGTACTATTTGCACTTATCATGAGTTTCAAACGATTGTTTTCTTTATGCAAAGAAAGAATCTTTAAATATAGTGGAGAACCACTAGATAACAATAACTCACAACCCTAAAACTAATTAAAACTCTTAAATTTCTTCAGGAACTTCATTGGAATGGAATATTCTGGAAATGAGTTTAGGGAAGAACAGAACAATGGACACATGGATAAACTTGATCAACTCTTAAACATGATGAAAACAACTCAGGACAGATTAACCCATCTAGAAAGAAGGATGGAAGGGCAATCTGAGACAAAAGAAGGGTCTGAAAATCGTAGTGACCAACATGAAGATAATTCGAGAACCCCAAGCCTAGGACTCAAGAAGAGCAGATTGGCTGATGAATTAGCTAAGGACATGAAAAAGATTAAACCTCTTAAATTCGAAGGTTCTACTTTAGGAGATGCCGCAGAGGCATGGTTAACTGAAATGGAGAAGTATTTCGAACTTCGAGATTATTCTGATAACTCAAAAGCAGCATGAGCAGCATACCAGTTGGCAGGAGAAGCTGCCACATGGTGGGAAAACAAGAGGGCTGAAATGGGATTAGCAGTAGCTGATATGTCTTGGGAGCAATTCATAAAGATATTCCACCAAAGATGGCTGCCCCAGTTATTTTATGATCAAAAATTGATGGATTTTGAAAACCTTAGACAAGGACTCCTAACTGTTAACGAGTATTAGGGAAAAATATACCCGACTCCTCAAATATGTTCCATAGTATCGACAAGATGAAAACTTTCGAGTACGAAAGTTCATTATGGGGTTAAACAATCGTATTGGGGGGTCCAGTGGATGTTTTGGCACCCCGAACTATGGATGAAGCTTATGAGAAAGTTGTTCGGCAGGAGCAGAGGTTAAAGAAAGATGATTCTTTCAGAGATAAAAAGCATAACAGGAATAAGTGGGACCAGAATCAACAGAGTTTTAAGAAGAAAGGATTTAAGAATAATCAGTTCAAAAAGAACAATAATAATCCTTGGAAGAATGAGAATTTCACCAATAAAAACACTGAAAAGAGAGGACCACAAGGAGGATGTTTTAATTGTGGAGAACATTACGCGAACCAGTGCCCCTCTAAGAGTCAACAAGGACAGCAGTAACGAAAACCCTTACCACCTCAGCAAACAGTGTTCCAACAAAGAATTCATGCAGCCGTTGAAAATAGGCAAGTAGAGTACCAAGTTGCTCCTATAGAAACTCCAGGTATGCTTTATGGAAACCCAATAACTATTTTAATAGATACAGGAGCCACTGAATGTTTTATATCACCTAAGTTACTGGGAAGATTCCCTAAAAGAACTGGGTTTATGGCTAAATCATGGATGGTAGAATATGCGAATCAGACGAGAGCTCAGGTAGAGCAATGTCTGTTTGAAGCAAAGATTGAATTTCCAGACTTCTCGACAAAGGTCAACCTATATGTAGCACTTTTGGGGTCCTACGATGTGATCATAGGAATGAATTGATTGAAAGAACATAGGGCTAAGGTCGACTGTTATGATAAGGTAGTGGAATGCCTAGATGATTTGGGGAATCCAATATAGATTCAGGGGAAACCACGAGAAGTCAAGGTTCGACAAATTTCGGCTATGCAGCTAAAAAAAATAGAAGGGATGCAAATTGTTTGTAGTTAAAATGGAAGCAGTCAGTGAAGGGACAGCGCATTTCCAGAATAGAAAAAGAAAGTTGGGAGTTGAAGAGGAAAAAGAAATCTTAGCTGAAAAATACCCTTATCTCCAGGAATATCAGGATGTATTTCCCGAGGAACTACCTGGGTTCCACCTAGAAGAGTTTTTGATCTTGCCATTGACCTTGTGCCAGGGGCCGAACTAGTTTCAAAAGTACCTTACCGTATGACCACACTAGAGCTGGTTGAGTTAAAAGCACAATTACAGGAATTAATGGATAAAGGCTTGATCCGGCCAAGTGTTTCACCATGGGGTGCCCCAATTATCTTTGTCAAAAAGAAGGATGGGACTCTTCGTCTGTGTATAGACTACCGAATGTTGAATAAACTTACCATCAAGAACAAATATCCCTTACCTCAAATAAATGATCTGTTTGATCAAATGAAAGGGGCTGCAGTATTTTCAAAAATAGATTTGAGATCGAGATATCATCAACTCAGGTTGAAAGAAGAAGACATTCATAAGACGGCTTTTAGAACTAGTTATGGGCACTATGAGTTCACAGTTCTACCATTTGGGCTTACAAATGCCCCAGCCACATTCATGAATCTAATAAACAGCGTGTTTAGACATAGCCTGGATAAGTTTGTGTTGGTATTTTTAGACGACATTCTTATTTACTCCAAAAATGAGGAAGGGCATCTACAACACCTTCAAGTAGTTCTTCAACGGTTAAGGGAACACAAACTGTATGGAAAATTGTCGAAATGTACCTTCTTTCAGAAAGAAATACAATATTTGGGACATATTATATCAGCCAAAGGAATTGCAATGGATCCTGCTAAGATCAAAGCCATAGTAGATTGGCCAGTACCAAAGAATGTTTCTGAGGTTAGGAGTTTCATGGGGTTGGCTGGGTACTATAGGAGATTTGTCAGAGATTTTTCTAAGATTTATCATTCTATTACTTCTCTTCAAAAGAAAGGAAAAAGATTTGAATGGACTGAAAGATGTCAAGAGGCTTTTGATCTATTAAAGGAAAAACTAACAACCACTCCCATATTGACAGTACCGGATCCCAATGGTTGTTTTGTTGTTATAACATATGCATCTGGAGAAGGATTGGTCGGTGTATTAATGCAAGAAGGGAAGGTAGTAGCTTATGAATCCCGAAAATTGAAGCAATATGAGAAAAATTATGCACCTCATGATTTAGAATTGGCAGCTATTGTCCATGCTTTGCAAATGTGGCGACATTATTTGTTGGGAAAAACTTTTGAACTCAAGACGGATCATCAAGGTCTGAAATATATTTATACCCAACCTAATCTAAATGCTCGACAGAGAAGATGGATGGAGTTAATCGCCGATTATGATTTTGAGATCAGTTATATTAAGGGCAAGGAAAACAGGGTAGCTGATGCATTGAGCCGACGGAAGCATATAACGGCAATGGTATCTATTAACACCAATTTTAGAAACCAGGTGATTGAAAAATTGAAAGAAGATGAATATTACTTACAAGTTAAGGAAGCTCTGCAATCAAATCCTCAGGAGCATAAATATGAAGGTTTTCATATTGAGACAGATGGACTTCTAAGATTTAAAGGCAGCATGTATATTCCAAAGTCTTCTAAATTGAGAAAAAAGATATGGAAAGAAGTTCACACCGCGCCATATTCAGGACACCCCGGAGTAACCAAGATGTTGGCTGATGTCAAACCATTATATTTTTGGAGGGGAATGAAAAAGGACGCAGCAAGATTTGTGGCAGAATGCTTTGAATGTCAAAAAGTAAAAGTAGTACATCAGCATCCAGTAGGACTACTTCAGCCCCATAGCGTACCTAATTGGAAGTAGCAGATTATCAGCATGGATTTTGTGCAAGGGTTACCTTTGACCAGGAATAGGCATAATGCCATATTAGTGGTAGTGGATAAACTTATAAAAGTGGCACATTTCATACCAGGAAATTTAACAGATGGAGCACCAGTGATTGCTCAAAAATTTGTACAAAAAATTTTCTGTCTTCACGGGATACCAAAAAAGATCATATCTGATAGAGATGCACAGATGACCTCCAGATTTTGGCAAACCTTATTTTCAGCCTTGGGAACCTAGTTAAATATTAGTACAGCATATCACCCCGAGACAGATGGTCAAATAGAAAGGGTAAATCAAATTCTAGAGGAATTACGAAGAATGTACTGCATGGATCAACAATATGGATGGGAAGAATATTTACCCTTGGTAGAATTTGCCTATAACAATTCATATCAGTCAACAATAAAAATGGCACCTTTCGAGGCATTGTATGCCAGGAAATGTAGAACCCCTATAAGCTGGAATAGGTAGGAAGACAGGATCATTTTAGGACCTAAGATGCTTCAAGAAATGGAAGAACAAGTGAGAATAATCAGGTAGAGACTAAAAGAAGCCAATGACAAGCAAAAGAGTTACGCTGATGCAAAACGTGTTCCCAGACAATTTGTGATAGAAGAAATAGTTCTTTTGCGAGTGAAACCGCAAAAGAGCTCTATAAAATTTGGAAAAGCCTCTAAGTTAGCCCCGAGATATGTGGGACCATTTGAAGTTCTTGAAATCATCAATCCTGTGGCTTACAGAATTGCTCTACCCCCAACTCTCGCCAGAATTCATAATGTGTTTCATGTTTCATATTGTTGTACCCAATCAAAAATTTTGTTTCATTAAGGCATTTTGAGCAAGTTTTGAAAATTTTTCGTCAAAAAGTCAAAAAAGCAAAGTTTCTAAAAATAGAAATTTCTATTTTTAGAAAGTTTCTAAAAATAGACGTCAAATTAGGTTTTGTAGGTTTCTTGAGATATGGATGCTGGCAAAACTTTCTAAAAATAGAAAGTTTCTAAAAATAAAATCTCCGACTCAGGTGTCGCGCTTGATTCTCATTGGTCGATTTTGCTTCACAATCAGCGTGGTCCAAATGAAATCTTCAAAAGGTCAAGTTTTCTCTACTGGGTCATTTCTGCTTTTTCGGAAGGCAAAGCATGAGCTCTAAAGTCGTCAACAGAGGAAGTTCATCTACCAGAGCTCGTTTTCGAGTTTTCAATGCTTTTCCAACAACACAGAACCGACAAAAAGTCATTGACTTGATGACGCACGCAAAACGGAGCAAGATGGATCTGTGAGATGAAAATTTGGAAATCACGAAATTTGACTAAGTCTGAAGATTTCAAGCACCCCAGGTGACTTGGGGCGCCCAGTCCCACCAGTGAGAAATTTTTCACGTTTTTCGAGAAAATGTGAGAACTATGTCCGTCAGTCAGTTCTGGTGGGCATAAAAGCAATTGTTTCGATCATCAGATCCTGAAAAGCTGGAAAATTCATCAGATGTACTCAAGCTATGCAGTTCATTCACCATTCAGTGGCAGTTGATCGACAAATCGTCGAAACCGACATCAAGAAGCAGTTGTCGGCATGCAAAACGGAGCAAGTTGCAGATGAAGGTTGGAAAATCAAAAAAATGGTGTAAGTCTGGAGAAACCAAGCGCCCCAGGTGACTTGGGGCACCCAAACTCTCCAGTATTAGATTTTTTTTCACGATTTCCGAGAAACGTCAAAAATGCTTCCGTCAACCCGCTTCCAATTGGTCAAACTCAGTCAAATGTTAGTTAAAGTTGGGATTTCATCATAGATATGTTTAGGCTTCTCAGATCACCCTCCGTCCCGCCTCAACAGTCGTCACGACAACCAAAATCGAAGATCAAACAGGGGTTGTTGGCACGGAAAACGAGAAATGGCAATAAATCTGAAGTTTTCAAAAAATTTTCTAAGGCATTGAAAGATAGGCGCCCCAAGTGACTTGGGGCGCCCAAACTCACCAGAGTTAGAATATTTTTGAGTTTTCCTCGAAAAACGTGAATCTCTCTCCGTCAACCCGGTCCGGTTCAGAACTAATCAGTTTGGCACGTTTCCCGAGGCAAATAGAGAGTGAAGTCAGCTCAGTTTTCATTAGGCCTACATATCTGCTAGATCATCAGACTCAGTTTTGTCCCAACAGAAAGAAATCAATAGCCAAATAGGGGTCATCAACCACCGGAACACGCACGCAAATCAAAAAATTGAAGAAGTTGCAATTTTCAAAAAAATGGTTAAGGCTGGAGAATCCAGGCGCCCCGGGTGACTTGGGGCGCCCAACTTCACCAGAGATAGAATATTTCCTAATCTGACAGTATTTTCTGACAGTTGTTTCCTGATTTTCATCCGTTGGCAGTTTTCAAGAGGTCAAACTTGGTCAAACAATGCTAGATCGTTAGTCGGAGGCTGGGTATGGAATCTCAGTTGATAGGTCTCCAAAATGGTAGAATCGGTCATCTTTTTCAGTCAATGGTGAGATTTTGTCATCTTGTTGAAGTCGGAGACAGGCCATACTTAAGTCAAAACGAGTGCAGAAGTGTCGAAAACGAAGAAAATTTGGCTAACACTTCTTTCAACTCGCGTGTTCGATGACATCATCAAAAGAAGATATTTTTCGTCATCTTACACATAAAGCCATAGGCAGCTACAAAATAGGGATTCTTCCTATTCGAAGACATCCACTTGGATTTGTGCTTTAAAAGTTGCTTTCTTCATGGATGAGAGTGAAGTTTTATTCTTTCACAAATAAAGCTGCTTTTCGCCCTAAAGATCTATAAAGACAAGCTTTTGGCCACTTCTATTCATTATTTTTGCAGGTTGCATCCAGAGGAAGGATTTTTATTTTTCTTTCCACAAAGATTCAAAGGCTCAAACGAAGTGCTTTTTCAGCATTCTTCATAGTTTTGGGATGAGGAAGCAAAGGAGTACGTTTTTTTAGGGTCCTTTTTTCTAGGGGATCGTTTTTCAGAAACAGGGCCGAAACTTTTTCAAATTTCATCGAGATGGGTCCATCCAGAATTTCATCCTCTTGAAGATTGGAAAATTTGCTTTTTTCGGGAATCTGTTTTTTTGCTGTTTTTTCGAGAAATCCTCCACTTTTTCAGAATCCGACAAACTGGGTTGCTTCAGAACGGAATTATCTACAAAACCCATGTGCCAGCTTTTTCGCTCAAAATTTGCATTTTAAAAGAAATCAGTAGAATATCAATGGATGACATCACCAAAAAGCAAGAATGTTGATGAGAATGCATTTCAAAAGAAAGCAGTTTTAAAACAGATGCTTTTTGTTTTAAAGCATTTGCTTTCATCCTAAGCTCATCCATTCTATATTTAGAAAAGAATCACTTTGTGTTAGTTGGAGTTTTCTTTGCTTTAAAGCAAATTATTTTAAAGCGTTTGTTAGTTCTATCTTTGTCTTAGAATAGAAATAAAGCTTGCGAGTTGGCAAGTTAGTTAGGGTTAATCAAGGAGATTTTAGGGTTCCCTACTCCTTTGATTTTAGTATAAATAAAGGCATCCTTGCCCATTGTATGTAATGGTAATTGTGATAGCAAATTTGTTGTGCCTATTCTAGCCTGCAAATCTTGATATTCCAAGTGTTTGTTCACTTTGTATAATCTGTTCTTTGGTGTTTGATCGCTTGTTGTATGCCTGCCTTTTGCTATAGTATTGTTGTCCTGGAGTTGTGCTATCTTTGTGATATTGAATAGAAGTCTCATGCCTATTTTGCTCTGATATTCTATCTCGATTCATTAAGTTTTCGTCGTCAGATGTGTGGCTTTTGTAGCTTTCATTTCAACTTCCATCATTAAAGTACTATAAGTCTTGTGATGTAAATCTAAGAGAAAATTGCTTAAGTTTTTGTTAAAACAATCATTCCTTATTCACTTTCAATTTCCTTCGTTCTGAATTTACTTAGGAAATTGAAAGCATCGTTAGTCTATGCTTAGTTGTAGTGGACTTTTAAAAAAGGAAAAAACCTCTTCTGCAGCGTTTAGAATTTTATAACCTTGTGCTCGCAATTGAGAATCAAAAAGAAGATAGGCAAAGTTTTATTTAATTATCTTTTCAGTGAACATCAGCAAAAAGAGAACTCCCCCTTCCAATAGGAGAGCAGTTTATCTGTGCATAGCTGTCCGTTTCCAACTCGCATTCCAGAGGTGCGAATTAAAACGCCAACACATATCTTACGAAATATTATGCAGACTCTGAGCATATGATTGATTGGAAATCATTGCAGGTACAGGACCCTGGGGTGATCACAATAGAGCCACTCCGGGTACTCGAGATACATAAGTTGCATTTACGTAATCGCGAGGTGGTGCAATGTAAGGTCCAATGGGACCAGTATTTAGAAGAGAATGCCACCTAGGAAGACTATGATGAAATTCACCAGAAATTTCCTTACTTATTTTCAAATAATTGAAACTAATGCGAAAACTATGTGGTTAAACTTTCTATTACTTATTGATAAATAATCATCGAGGATGATGATTCTTAAGGGGAAGAATATGTTACATCCCTTTTTGTTTAAACAATTAAATATTAATTATGTTGTTAGTTAAGAACATCCGTTTTTCATATGAAAGTGAAAATGTTTGTTGAAAGTGTATACGATGATTTATTCTTTAATTGCAAATATTTTATTATATGAAATGGATTGATGGAAAAGATATTGATTATTATTGTACCATGGAAACGATTTAACTTTCCTAATTGTCTAAGTGGTTGCAAGACAAAATAGGTGACTAAGAATAAGGGATATCAACAAGGAGAGGATAATAACCGGAATCAATTAACAATGATTTAGCCAAAAAACCTAAAGTTATCGTAGCCTTGGCCAAGGCATATGAGTATATATTTATATATATAGATATATTAAAATAAAGAAAAAGATTTATCTCTTTTGTTTTAAAAATTATTACTTGAGTCTTACCTTTGGAGCGCTTGATGTGTATGAGTTGAGTCTTGTTTTGTAACTTCTCTTTCTTTCCACTACGTGGAGCGGTCCTATTTTGATCGATTATTCCTTCTTGGCGTGCATCTTTTTTTCTTCATATAGGAGAGTAGAAGAAACATTCGCATGCTATGAAACATTCTTATTTTTCATTCTGACAGAAACGGTTCGAGTTGTAATTCTTGGGAAGGCACCATTATTTTTCTTCGGGTATACTGCCAGCGTTTTTCTCTGTAAAGAGTCATTGAGTCGTGCTTTCATCTAGCAATCCGTGTTACCAACATCACTGAATATCTCAACCACAGTTAGCCATTTCAGCTTACAAAATATTATTAGGCAAGTTCTTATATATTTAGAGCAGTTCGATAAGAGCTCATTGATCTTAGTAATGGTATTATCTATTGAATGAAAGGAATTCTGAACTTTCGAATTCAATTAATTGAGATCAGCATTCGTGTCTTCTTTATTTCTGTTTCTAAGTTTACTTCCATCGAGACACTTTTATTACATGATCTTTGTATAGTATGCAATCAAAGACATATATACGCATATATATATATATGTTTATATATATATAAATGTGTTACTACTAGCCTGAGTATCATTATATTCTGAAAATAAGAATCTGTTGTATTCTTGAGGGCAAACTCCCATCTATGTGTTGTTGTTTTGTCTCTTTTATGTGAATAGAAGTTGGCAAGTAAGATATGCATGATGCTATGTGTAAACCTGCATTCCAAAAGAAAAGAAGATAGTATTAAGTTAATAATAATGTCAAGCCAGGGTGAAGGCTGACGACACAGTAGTGTCAGATATATGTATATATATAAATATACTAGAAAATCCTTGGCCAAGGTTACGATGTAGATAGGCATCGGTCAGCGATCAAGTACCAGATATACCACTGGTTAGAATGATCTTTCCAGTTAGGAGGTACCTATAGGGAAAGATCGATCAAGAGGTATAGGTCTTGACACCAGGCTCAGAGGCACATTGTTGTTAATGGATTCCTATTATTACCCTCGTGAACGGTCGGGTTTCTTCAGATGAAGAAGCACGGGAGACCAGTTGGTCTTGGTTGGGTGGATAAAACCCTTGTTGATATCTCTTTTTCTCAAAAACAATCCAGAAAAGGATCTGCCAACAAATCAACAAGAAGCTACTCAAGTTAATCTCTTTTCTTTCTTAAATATTTGAATTTTCATTGAAGAAAGTTAGTTAAATTATTTAGTTACAAGTATTCTTTTGGAAAGTTCATTTCAGCGTAAGTTAGTTGTGATTCAGAACTTTATTGCATTCGATGTTATTTCTTATTGGTTAGTTAATCTTTCCGCTGAAATTCTGTTATTAGGCAAATTATTATTTTTCTTAAATTAGAGAGGGTGTAACAATGGAGATCAAGCCTCAACAATGGGTGAACTTTCATCCAAGCTTGAGACAACCTTCTCCATGATGTCATGCCTATCCACTAGGCACCATTTCTAGTATAGGGTTGTATGTGGACAATAGAGCATTGAGACACATGACCTTCAATAAGAACGCTTTCATCAGAATTTAGGAATAAAATGTCATGTCCCCATTTTCGAAGTGATCACATATGGAGTTGATGATTAACCCATTCACCATTCCCATAGGCTAATACATTTGGTAAGGAAATGATTTCGGGTTTGAGATTGGTTTTAGAAGATAAAAATGATAATGTTGGCTCAACTAGTGTTTTGATTGGATTTTTGGCTAAGTGTTGCTAAGTGGTATTGTTTTATCTAACCAAATACCAAAGTTCTTCTAGTGGATAAAGATTGGGAAAAATGGGAAATGCAATATTCAAATTGTACTTTCATTATTTCATTGATTGGACACCTTTATGCGAAGTGGACAAAGGAAAATGTCAATCTTCAATTGCATTTTCAAATATCTATTTTCTCTAGAAATCCAATGCTCACATGAGGGATTGGTTATTGAATTTGGTGCCAACGCTTAAGGTGGAGCGATCTTCATAGAGTATTGTGCCAACACATGAGGAGACTTGCATAGAGTTTGGTGCCAACACTCAAAGGGAAAATGATTTCATATGCTTGTCATTGGATCATGTGCTAGGCATCTTGGAAGGAGATTTGTAGAAATAATAAAATATCGCTCATCCTAGGATCATGCGCCCAATGCCTAGAGGTAATTGTCAAATATCAAATAAAATATTGTCATGCTTTGGATCATGAGTCAACGGCTATATGGAGGTTAGATTAAAATGCATAAAAATAAGGATTTCATGACTCAAGGTGACGGCGCTCAAGGAGGAGAGATTTTATTAAATGATATTTTATTTGCTGATGTGGATTGCCGCCCAAGCCAAGGAAAAAGAGTTTTTAAATGATAAAATATCATTCATCATGGTCGCTGCCCAAGGAGAGATCATTTTAAAATGCAAAGAAATTGGTTATTGCTCAAGGTCATTGAAATTAGAGGTGAATTCATTTAATAAAATCAAAGATGATTTTAAATGATTGTTTTCATTGATCCAATGCATTTAAAATTGTTCAAAAGGAAGGCATTTCATTGGTGGGCTTCAAAATATTTGCAAAATTGGAACTAAATTGGGACGTCCAGCCAAGAGGAGGATAAATAGAGCCTTTCAACATCAATTTGCAACTTTTGATCTTTTGGTAAGCTTTCATATTTTATGTTATTGGCTGGAAATTGCATTTTTCAGTGATTTGTCAAGGAGATGATCCCTTGATGTGATATGGAGATGATCCCATATCTTCTTGTGAAGTGATTTCATGAAGATTTCATCATGTTTTGGAATTGCAGGTTGATATTGAAGAATATGAAGGATAATAGCATTGCATTTGAAGCCCTTGGTCACTATTCAAGACTACCAAGGTAGTCGATTTGACTAGGAGTGGTATTTTGTGTAATTTTTTATATCATTTGAAGGTCTGAGTTTATAACAGCGAACTGGAAATTCATTTCAGGGTTTTTGGAGAGTGTTATTTTGAGGGTTTTGAAGATTGGAAGCACTTGGAGCATCCTCACATCAAATCGTGACCCTTGGAGGCTCATCACTAGTCTTGAAATTGCATATTTTAGTCTTTAAGAGAAATTTGGGTTTGCATAACATCATTTCAGGTCTGATACAGATCAGTAAACAGTGAATTTGAAGAATTTCATAGGTGTGGATCATTGGAGGACACTTCTAGACTAGTCACTCTAATCCTAGAGCCAATCGCTAGCCTTTGGAAACTCATCTTTGGCATTGATTTGGTATTTTGTTGAAATCTGGGCTATGTCAAGTTGTTGTAGCAGTCTGATCATTGTTACAGCAGGGTTTAGATGTATATCAGACATATATTTGTGCACATGCAAGGTTTTATGAATGATAGGTTATCATCTTGATCATTCCACATTGTTTTAGCATTGATAGGTTAGAGTTTGCAGGTATATTATTGCTCATTTTACTTTGTATGGAAGTCTGATATAAATCAGTCTCAGCTGATATATGAAACAGCCAATAAATATTTGTAATCATCATCATTGAAGACAATAATATAGCTTTGGGGTTTTGGCATTCACTTGTTCATGTTTTCATTGATATTGTTATGCATTTGGAATTGATGGTTTTGAAAGAAAATTAAGGCAAAAATTTCAGTCATATCTAGTAGGGTATTTTACATAAGGCAGGTGTATAGGTGGAGCTTGGTGATGATGCCACATATCCAACTAGAGGGACAAGATTTGTTTCCTTCTACATGCCTTCAAGGGATGTTCTTGAGATTCATAATGTCTTGTATGTTCCTAAGTTAACTAGAAACTTGCTTTCAGTGTTACCATGATAGATCTTAGGTGTGCAGTTGAATTTGACGATCAACAAGTCATTATCAAATATCACAGCCAAGATCCTGGTCGAGTTTTGGCCAAAGGTATGTGAGAGGGTGGCCTTTATAGGTTGCTTGATGATCCGATCAAACATGGAGCCCTAGTGCATGACAATGACCAACTATGCAATCTTTGACACGAGACTTGATCACCTACACCATGGAGCATTACCTCTCTTAATGGACATGGTGTGGGGATTGCTACACTTCTTGATAGTGAAGACAAGAGTATGCAAGGGTTGTGCATTTGGCAAGCATGCCAAGACAACTTTCCCTAGTAGTGAGCACAAATCAAAAGGGATTCTTCATCTAATTCATTTAAATGTGTAATACCTATGTCAACAACTTCATTGGCTAGTAAATTTACTATGTTTCATTTCTTGATGATTCCTTTAAGAAAACATGGATTTACTTCATCAAGACCAAAGATGGGGTCTTTGGGAGGCTCCGAGAGGTCAAAGCTCTTGTGGAGAATCAAATAGGTAAAAAGATCAAGGTTTTGAGGTCTAACGGGTAATATCCCGAACTAATTTTTTTGAATTTTTACAATATTTGAAAGATGCAAATGCAAGTCCTCGCACTTTCTAATCACCCAGATCCCGGGCAAGGTGAGAGCATACAATGTTTGGAAACATTATTTAGCTGAATGCAATGCTGGAAAAGTAAATAGGCGGCATAACCAACTAGAGCATACAGGCAACATAGTCGACTAGAGCAACACCTCTTCGGCGGACAAGTATGCATGTATGCACAAGCCATAGGCAGAATTACAAGCCAAATTGGCCAATAACATGCCGACCCAATCAATGGCAAAATGGGTTGAAAATGAAATGCAAATGTAAATGACTATCTAGCGGTTGAACCATCCAGATTTATAATGTCAAAATGCAAATCTATACTGGTGGAGAACCATCCAGTTTTACAATAATAATCCAACTACTGGTAGTTAACCTTCCAATGATTGCAATTTGGCATTAAGCATTAAATATGAAATTTCACACAAATTTTTGCCTTACTAATTTCCTTCAATATTAACTGTCAAAGATATTTCTAAAGTCAAACTGAAATGAAGCAAACCAGGAAATGTATGATATCACCTTTATAAGAATTGTATGGCAAGTAAACTCTGAAATGTGACTGATAATTTAGTGGTACAGCCTATTCTGTTGCTAATATTGCAGCCTAAAAGGTTGCACCTTATAATACTAAACTCTAGCAGTGATAGAAGCTCATACAATGCCCAGAAATGTAGAACAACAGTCCCAAAATGCAGAAATTATCAATACAACAATCACAATCTTAAACAACCCTCTAAAGAATTGGTACGGCTGGTACCAAACATGGTTCAGCTATCATAAGAGACCCAAAATAAGTTGCGATCCATATTAACTAGCAGTTTTGTCTTTATTAAACAGCTTACAAGGCATAATAACTTTGCAATTCCTTTTTGCTAACAAGTTTGTCTTTTTTAACTGCTCACATGGCAACTCCCAAAGGTTGCAAACTCTTAGAAATAAGTGTACGACAGCTAGAAACTTAAAATATTATTCCAAACTCCTGATTTTGTACGGCACCCATATGGAGACAAGAAAGCTTGGTAAATAAGACAAATCACTGTTGACTTTGCAGATAGAACAAACTTCCTAGCAAAAACAATATGTATGGCACCTTTTTAGTAAGAAATTTCTCAAACTAATGGTACAATTACTTTGTGAAATTGTACGACAGCCTTAATGTTGGGATTTGGCAATTATTATATGTTGTGATTCCTTTGGATAACATTTTGCTTTCCTTTCATGATGTATGGCTAGTTTATGAGCCTCAAATCTGTGCGGCTCTGCAATAAAGGCTTGTACGGCCAGCATACATAGACAACATTAATTGAAATAGGAATTATGCAATATAAATTAAGATAGAGCCACATAACAAATTGATATCAACCTCCACACACACACTGAAAAACCAGTAAACCTCAAAATTCGAAAATATGGTAACACACCAAAACTAGTATATTTTTATTTCTAAAAACCCAACACCACAAAATCAACTGGAATCTGAAAATCTTCACACAATAAACTAAAACTTCAACACCAAAACACCAAACACCAAATACCCAAAAGAAACTAGAAACTTTCAACACCAATGGTGACCCCTGAATGGAATCACTCGAAAGGAGATGAGGGTTTTCGTCCCCAGATCCAACCTTGCAATGCACAGGA
This sequence comes from Cunninghamia lanceolata, assembly GCA_027924645.1. NCBI lineage: Eukaryota > Viridiplantae > Streptophyta > Pinopsida > Cupressales > Cupressaceae > Cunninghamia > Cunninghamia lanceolata. The sequence goes on from BSBN01000209.1 coordinate 11,422,651, forward strand.
ATCCCTAGATGGAATTACTCAAATGACTAGGAGGGTTTTCATCCTCGAAACCATCTTGCCAAAGGGTTTTCATCCTAGGGAAAATGAAGAACTCTCATTCAATCTCATAAAATAAGTAATGGATAGTAAGTTGGAATCCTTCTTCTATGCACAACTCCTCTTTATATAGGCACTTTTGAGAAAATAAAATTTTATTTTCACCTTTTCCCTCCAATAATAAAACAAAAGTGACTTAAGGAACCTTTTTAAAATAATATCACTTTGTACCCCCATGCCTAGCGACACTTAAGAAAACATCTTAAGTCCCCTCTTAAAACACTTTTTAATAATAGCACGTAAGTAGCTTTAATAAAATAAAGTTACTTTCGACAACTTAAGTTAAATTATTAATTTATTGAATGTACTGCAATATATAAAAATCACCCCAATATATGATATGTATTGCAATTTATGAATTCTCTCCAATATATGATATATACTACAATATATGAATTCGCTCAATATTTTATATGTATTGCAGTATAAAAATTAGTACCCTTAGCTCAAAAAAAGGGACATGACATAGCGATAAAGGAAAGTATACCTCCAAGGACTTTGATGTTTTTTGCAAGGACGCAAGGATCAAGAGGGAGATGATTGTGTCTTACAATCCTCAATAGAATGGGATTGTAGAGAGGAAGAACAGATCCATTATAGAGACGGCAAAGGCCATGATCCATGACCTAGATTAACCCATGTTTCTTAGAGAAAAAGTATGCAGTAATGTTGTTTACATTCTAAACAAATGTCCTCATAGGGTGTTAAAGGACATGACTCCAAAGGAAGCTTTCATAGGAGAGAAACCTAATGTTTCTTATTTTCGAGTGTTCGGGAGTCTTGTCTAGATTCATGTGCCAGAGGAGAAGAGGAGAAAGCTTGGGCCCTCCATCTTGAAGGGTGTGTTTGTGGGATATAGTGAGTCCTCCAAGGCTTACAAGCTCTATGTTTCATCACAATGGAAGATAGTAATGAGACGAGACATGAAGTTTGATGAGGATGCTTGGTCCTCTAGTCTCAAAAGATAGGAGATTGAGGGTGAATAGATTGTTGTCCCACGTGATGATCCCATTGTACCCATACAAAAAAAATCATATTATGTAATGTTGTAAGCTAACATCTAGTCATTTCTTGTTCATAAGTCAAATCTAAGTGCTTGTCCCCAATACTTGTCAATGTTGTTGTCATCAATTCAAGCTAACACCTTTGTTGGACCTATAAGAGGAGGATTAAGGCACATTAGACAAGGTCAATATGACAACTTGACAAGGTAGAGAAATGATCAACAAGGTTCTCAAGACACATCTTGACAAAGAAGGTGTTTTTTTTTTGAGGATTTCAAGTTGGGAAAGGATACACAAGTGGTCCGGAGCATGCCAAAGAGAAAAAATGTCATACTCAAAGATTAAAAAAATGTTAAAAAATGACATCTAGATGCACTTAGGCAAGCCCCAGGGAGAGAAAATATTGTTTTGGGGGAGAAATTCACTTAATGCACTTTTCAATGTCAATGACAAATTAGATCACTTAACATGCACTCTTTTCATTTAAGTGGCAAATGTGAAAGTGGAACTTGAAGAAAAAGTGTTTTTTCACTTAATTTGCAAAACTCAGCTTCAAATTAGAACAAAAAGTGAGTTTTAAATGAAAAAGTGCAATGCCAATGACAAATTAGAACATAAAATCGTAGTTGGAAAACTTAGACTCGACACAGACTTGACACCCAAAAGTTTGACTCAAACTTAGGGTCAGCAAAATCTCGAAAAAACTCGCCAAATTTTTTTTTAAAAAAACATAATTACACAAAGAAAACAAAAATTAATGCATTTAGAGAACAACAAATCTATTATGATCATCAATTTGTCATAATTCAAAGATTATGTTATATGATCCTCAAGCGCTCAAAATTTGAAATTCCAAAGTCAAACAATACATTGCATTACTAATACTATAATATTATAAATAATAATTGTTTGACTATTGATAATGTGTAATGTCCCCATTTTTGGAGTGGTCACCATTGGAGAATAGATGCGTGGGTTTTCACACTCCGGGCTTTGTGGAAGATGAATTAAGGTTCGAAGATCAATTGGTGTATTTTTCTAATGGCTTTGATGTGCTCCTCCCATGTAAGCGAACCACCTTGTGGAATTTGAATGTGGAAACTTGTCTTGTCGAGGAGATTATGCCGAGAAATGAAGTTGCCAACATGTTCTATGCCGATGCCACTTTGAGGAAGGGTTAGTGCTATTGCTTTGATTATTCGTGTACGCCATCTTTGAGGAGAACCTACTTGATGCATTATTGGTTTGGGACAGCCTTTAAAGGAGAAAAGAATAATAAACGGTTCCTATCCTTGGCACTTATGAGGAAGAAGGCTTGAAGGGAAGAAAAGAAGGAAAATGCAAATCTTTAATTTGGCATTTTTGGCGCTCTGGAATCCTCATGTTGGGTCAGCCCTCTCTAGAGGGAAAGATAATAAATAAACAGGGCTTAATCTGCCTAGGTCGGCCTAGGGAAGAGGCAGCAAACTCTCTATTTGGGCGCCAAATCTTGTACAAGTTGGGTCGGCCCACTTTGTGAAGAAGTTAATAACTAAAAAGCATTTTTTCCCTCCTAGGTCGGTCAGAAATAATGGGAGATAAATCATGTATTAATAGGAGGTCATTTGGTGGCATTTGGAGCATCATTCATTCACTCATTCACACATCATTTGAAGTTTATCTCTTGGAGAAGGACTTGAGACAAAAACCTTGAGTTCTTGGGAGAAGTTGGATGAAAACCTAGCTTTTCCTTTGGAGGATTCCATGATGGGAGTGCACTTGTGCTTCATTGATAATTTGTGGAGAAGAGGAGCATATTGCTAAATCAGATTTGGAGATCATCTTTGAGGCTTTCCTTGGCGTGGATTGTTGCATCTTTGACTAGGGTTTGACCTAGATTTGGAGCGCCACCTTGGAGGAAGGTTGGTTGCATTCTTGGTGGGGAAGTTAGAGTTTGTCATTGCTGATTAGGGTTAGGGCAGAGCAGAATTTTATGGCAGCAGCAGTGCGGGCCTGATTTCACCCTAATTCCTTGGTGTGGGCATCAACATTGTCTTAGGGTTTCATCCCTCTTTGGAGCGCCATCATTGGAGAATCATTTTGTGGTGGTTTGTTCGCATCCGTGGCATCATTGATCACACTTTTTGGAGCAGCAGACCTGAGCACCCTAATTTGGAGGAGAATTCTTTGGTGATTGAAGGTTCTAGGGTTAGGGTTTCATGCCTTAATTGGAGCAGCACTCATTGGAGGACTTTGCTATCACTTCAAAGGTCATTTTGCATTGTTTTTGGTATGTACAACCTTAGGGTTTAGGGCAGATTATTGCTGGGCATGTTTGTCATGTTTGCCCAAGACAATTGATGTAATTGAAGACTTGTCATATTCTGATTTTTATAGCAGCAGAGTTCTGATTTAATTTTCAATCATTTGTGGTTGCCACTTGAAGTGGATTCATTGCATATTTGGTTGTGAAATTCAAGTATTTTATTGGTAAACATATTGGTAATGATATTATGATGTTTTGACATGATTTATAGGCTGTTGTATGCATTTATTTAAGTCTGATTTGAAGTTCAGAAGTTAGGGTTTGAGCAGAAAACTAAAGTGCAGAAATTAGGGTAGAATTCCAAATTAAGGAAAATCACAGTTTCCCCAGTGTAGAAGTTTGGAAAGCCTGTGAATCCAAAACTGTCCAAAATATCCCGTTTTGGGATATTACACAATGGACATATGTCATAATAAACCAAATACAATCTACAGCCTCCTCTTCCCCCTCCAAGTATAACTTTCAAGCCTTGAACTAGAAGGTAAGTGAATATCAACAAGAGGAGTAACTATTTGCTCAAACATGTTTTTGTCTTCCTCCAATGCATAGACATCCACCTCTACTACTGCTCTCTCCAATTCAACGAGATCTTTATCAGTGAACATGAGGTAATTATGTACTTATTCAGCAGTCTAATCAACAAATGGGTTGATGTAATCCAATTCAATGGCATCATGAGTAGGACCCTCCACCTTTTTGGTCAGAAGGCAAAGGTTTCTTGAACAAAGACAAGGTCATCATTGAGGCGATCCTAGGTCAACATATTTCTCTTCTTGGTGTGAATGCTCTCAAATAGGCTTCAATTGCATTCACACATAGAAGCGCTCCAAGGCTGAGACAAAACACGAATAGCTAACCTTTAAAGATTTGGTGTGCCAACACCACAGATCTATAAATAAAAAGTTCAAAACTTAAAACTTTCGAGCTTCTACTTTCTAGTATTAAGCTAAAAATTAAAGAACTGATTTTTTTACCTAACTGCTAGTTTTCCCTCCTTGAATGGCTTGAGCTAAAGAAAATAGCCTCCCCTCCACACCCTTGTAGACGTCCAACTCATCAAGAATTTTGTTTCTGATGTTTTCATCTATTGCCATCCTCTTTATGCATGAAGTAAGGCCTGCCATAACCTCCTCTTCAGCCTTAAATGTATCAAAGAAGTAAATTTTTTATTTTAGGTAGTACACCAAGGCATGTATTGGCTGGTGGAGTTGGTTAATCCATCTATAATCAATGATGCATCAAATTATGTCATATTTTTTGTTATGACCATAGTAATGCAAAATGGACTCATTGAGGTAACCCATCAACATGCCATCCTCATCCACAAACTGTAGAACCTTGACCAAGGCTCTATCACCTAAAAACTTAAAAAATGTTTTTTTAATTATTAGAAAATTTAACCAAAAAAATAGCAAATAGATAACTCCCTATAAAACTTATGTTTGTACACCCTAAGTATCTCCTTTGAATTTTTTATCTCCTCATCAAAAATAGTTTTTGTAGCCTTCTCCCCTTTATTTTTTGGAATATGGAGTCCATCCAAGCATCGCTCACAAGCATCTGCTTGAGATAAGGAATTGAGGCTACAATGTAAGAACCCCTTATCTAATCTGCCCTAAGTTCTGATTTTTATTTCCCAGTCTGAATTTTCTTATGACAGCCAATATAGATAACAAAATACATCAAGATTTCATGATTAAGGATTCATCAAATGTCATAGTAACAATATCACATGAGATATATATTATATGTCCGTCAAATGTCCACACACACATACAGAAATCTCAACTACTTCTGTTATAAATCAGTGATACAAAGGTCTACAGTACATCAAATACACGAGCCAGTACAAAGCAATCTGCCCAGCAGCCTGCTGCTCAAATCAGAAATAAACCAAATGGTTTGTACATACCCATTATATACAAACTGGATCTCCAAATGATGTCAATGATGCCAAATGGATGCAACAAAACTCTCAAACATTCCTCCAAGTGTAGCCGCCATTGTTGTTGGATGACCAATGACAATTAAGACTGATTTTCTGATGTCAAACCCTGATTTTCTGATCTGCAACTCTGATATGAAGTCTGGTCACAATAAACATGCCAAACAAAACCCTAGTTGATGAAGAGGGGACCTCCAAGTGCTAGCGCTCAACCTAGGATGATGCCGATGGGGTTTTAGATGCAAAATATGTCCAATAAACACCAAATAATGCCCTCAAAACTTCAGATATGTAGACTGATATGAAATTGTTGATGGCTGATATACAAATCTGAGTGCAAATGTATGAAACCCTTCACCAATAAGCCCTTTAAAATGTGGTGAATCAACTCCAAACCCTAGCCATGGATGAAAAGGTGAAAATATGCAACGGAAACCTTCAGATCTAGAATAATTTGTCCAAAAGCTGCAATAGAACTTCAAACCCTAGCTGAAATGATGAATTATTTTCCAAACCTTAGCTGATGTGAAGCTCCAACATATAAAAAACCTGCAATTATGCTCAATAGTAAACCCTAGGTGGATTTACCTCTCAAGTGGTGCTGGGTTTTCATCCAAACCACAAATGTCTAAGAGTTTTCGTCCTCAGAACAAGCTGAACCAAGTTACAGCCAAAGAAAAAATCCCCAAATTCCAAATAACAAATTCACAATATGATCCAAATGACTCCAAAACACCTTTTTTATAATCCTCAAGTTGGGTGCCCGAATCCAATGTATTTTATTTTTCTTTCAAGTCCACCTCCATAATAAAATAATATTTTATTTTTCCTTCCTCAACTTGCTATTAAAATATTATTTTATTTGTCATGTTATTTTATTTTTCATTTAGCCTTTAAAGTGATTTTCTCTTTTCCAAGCTTTAAGTTATTCCTTTTTCCCTTTTAAAGTGACTTTCTCTTTTCCAAGTTTTAAGTTATTCATTTTTCCCTTTTAAAGTGACTTTCTTTTTTCCAAGCTTTAAGTTATTCCTTTTTCCCTTTAAAGTAACTTTCTCTTTTCCAAGCTTTAAGTTCCTTTTTCCCTTTTAAAGTGACTTTCTCTTTTCCAAGCTTTAAGTTATTCCTTTTTCCCTTTAAAGTAACTTTCTCTTTTCCAAGCTTTAAGTTACTTAACCAATTTTCCAATTTCCAAGCTTTAAGTCATTTTTACCAACTTTCCATTCTCCAAGCCACTTTATAAAGTACTCAACTTAACTTCAATTTGGCTTAGGTGAAGTCGACTTTCCTTTCTCCAAGCTTGAAGTCACTTTAGCTCAAAAAGGGGACATTACCTACAATGCTCTACAAAGTGAGGAAACTGGCGGCAAATCATGTCACCCACGATCACACAAGCTTCTTGCTATTCATGTGCTCTCTCATAAATCTAAGGACACAATGCAAACCTCTTTTGTTCACCAAACAAACATCAATGTAGTTATGTGTAGCTCCACTATCAAGAAGTGCCATGACCTTGCATCCAAACAAAGTGCCTTCAAAGATGAATGGATTATACCTTGAATCTCCTAAAAGATAAGCAATCCTAGAACCTTTGTTTCCATCACTTTCAAGTTCTAGAGTTGGTTGTCCTTGATTATTCTCTGAACTAGTATCATCATCCACCTCATCAATCACCTCTATGTAATGCACCTTGTCTTTGCCAAGACACCTATGACCGATTTCCCAAGTTTCTTTGCAAGTAAAACACCTTCTTCCTACAAAGTTCATTCCTCTCCTCAAAATCCATCTTTGATGTACCTCCAACTTTTTTAGGAGTGGGTTGCTCATGAGATTTTTGATTTGCATTCTCATCTTTGAAACCCTTCTTTTGTGGTGTGAATGTAGTAGTGTCTAAATCAAGTGCAAGCTCAATGGCCTCATCCAATGTCCTTGGCCTATGAACTTTGACCAATCCTCTTATCCTGTCATTCAAACCCTCAACAAAGAGCATAGTCACTCTCCTATCAAACATCTCGGGAACCATAACCGCGATCTTTTGAAACTCATTAACTGTCATATCCCTTAATTTCGACCCATAACAGTTCACAGTTTTCCAAATAAAGAAGATTACATATGTTTTAGTACTTAGCCAAAATTCATGGTAAGAAGAAAAGACAAATTAAGGATAGGACAAAGGCTGACTTGGCACTAAAAGACAAAAATATAATTATTTAATAAAATAAAAGCATTTATAAAGGGATCAAATGAAACCACTAAGGATCGATCATCATTAAGACGCTATATGTAATTAAATGAGCTTAACAAAAAGGCATGAAGGCCTAAGGGTCTCCACCGGTGGCTCTTCCACACCATAAAAAGAGATCCATCATTCATTCTTAGAGACCATTGAGCATTCAGCATTCAGTGTTGAGTATTTGATAGTTTATAATACATTCAAAAAGAAAGGAACATACCTACACAGCAGTGCGATAGACAACAATAAGGAATTTTGAAGTTCTGGGAGACATCTATGCCAATAAACAGAAACTGTTATTAACTCAATTAAGATCATCAACCAAAACTGCCATACATCTCCTCTTACAGGTGAGCACTTTATATTATTTAATGCTGATGGCAGCCGTACGATACAAGGATATAGAATTCATATTGTTGTTTCATCATTGATAGTATATAGTATGCTAGTAATCATATGTAGTCATTCATGTCAGTGTATTTATATTGATTATAACAATCTTGATAATCTTATGGTAACTCTCATAAATGCATCGATTCTGGTTTATGGCAGTCGTCATATGCTTATACTCAAAATGACTCTGTTATGATACTAATGATTTGTGCACAGCCATGCTTAGCAAGGCAGTGTTTACATCCCATCATCCTTGATGATATAATCATCAAGAATGATGACATGTAAACAATCACATAGAGGAATCATTGGTAATGTATTTATTGTGCAATATGTCAAGTGAATTATCTTGTAGACAAACACGTAGAGGAATCATTTGTAATGCAATATCTTGTAAATAATCATATACCATGACATGTGATTTGCTAACCTCCTATGAGAGATGGAAGGAAATTACCAAGAGGCCACATGGGTAGTATTAAGGCCTTTGTCACATGAGGTATAAGGTACCCATGATGCAAAGGATGAACATCACATAGAGGCCTTGTCACATGAGGTATAAGGTACCCATAGTGCAAGGATAGTGATATATAAGGCCTTGGTTACTTGATGTAAGGCATCACAAGAGTACCAAGGAGTCTCATAGAGGCCTTGACTCTAAGGTATTAAAGATACCACATTGAGTCTAAGGATAGAGACCATAGAGCCCCATAGTGGATAACGGTAACAACCCTCCAAACTCCCATAAACTGTTAGCAAATGACATATAGACCAATAGATTATAACTTGTATTGATGAATATCCTAGATCATATGAAATGTTAATGATATGCAAGGCATATTAGTATTGATCATGAAAGTAACATGAGAAATGTTAATGATATGCAAGGCATATTAGTATTGATCATGAAAGTAACATATGAAAGGTTAATGTTATGCAAGGCATATGCATGATGATCCTAAGGCTAATTTGTGAAATACAAAGAGCATTGAAAGCAATAATGAGATTGGCAATAATGATATGCATTGAAAATAACTATGAATTCATACTAGTGATATGCATAGAAATGATCATAGGTGAATAATAGTTACTTGCATAGCAATACATATTGATAAAGAAATCAGTTTGAACTAAATGGCAAAGCAATGTGCTATATGTGAAATTTATATATATTGACTTTAAATGAAAATGTACTAATGTTCCTTTGTTGTAAGTTGAAATTTTTGGACAAGAGAAACAGGAATTCTGATTTGTGACAAGGGGACATTACATTAACATATGAGTCTACCGGACCAGTCTGTCTCAACTGTGCCAAATCCCTATAGTAGACTTCTACATCCTTCATGTCAAACCTGGTAATGAGTTTGTTAGTGAACTCATCATATTAAGTGATCCTATTCTGATGTTGTGAAACAAGTCCATGATGCCACCAATCATAAACCAACCCCTCCAAATACATAGTAGCAAAGTGTATGGCCTTTTCCTCACTCATTGGCTTGAGTGTAAGGGAAGTGTCAAGCTTGTGTACCCATGCTCTAGCACTGATTTTGCCGCTGCCATCAAAGTTAGGTAGAGGAATTTTGTTCAATGCATCCTTGGTTGATTAGGTGGTTGTCTTCTTTGCCTTTCAACTCTAGTTCTTCGCCTATCCCTCTTCTGATTCATGTAGTTATTGAAATTGATTCGGTCCTTAACATGATCAGGAAGTGCATCATACTCATCAACCAAGGATATCAAGTCCTCATCAAATGGCGGTTCCTCCTCAACTTGTATCTCCTCCTCAACCTCTTCTTTTCTAGGAAGAAAAGTGGGCTGCATAGGCCTATCTGTAGTAGATGTGTGTGTCCTCCTTGCATGAGGTGATCCAACAACACTACCAACACCTATATTAGTTGGATTAGCTTGATTAACCTGTATATTATTCAATGACTGAGTCAACACCTCTAACATCCGATTTTGAGTAGCCATCATTTGTGTGATATTATTATTTGCAGTATGTTGTTCCGCTGCCATCATATGCTGACCGGCTATCATATCTTGCATCATATCACCAATATCATCCCACTACGGATTACCTGCTCTTCTGTCTCCCATATTGCCTTGATTTGTACCTCTTCTTCTTCTATAATGATATAGAAGTGGATCAATGTTGTTCATAACCCCATAGGCTGGCAGGATCCAAGCTCTAATACCACTGTAAGAAACCTGTCTTATCTAACTGAATTTTTTCCTTTGCTTGTCCGGCATTAATAGCTTATCTTCTTTATTGATTTGAAATGCTGATTACAAATGAAGAGGGCTGGAAATTATAATCGGTCAAGTCTGATTTGAATTTCAGACCTTCAAACACATCTAAAAGTGCCAAAACATAGGTGCAAACCCTAGCCGTATGAATGGAAGATGTAGCTCTTTAAAGTATTGACGAAATGCCCAGCTAGGTATGACTGAAATGCAAATGTAGCAGCCAACTGGAGGTCTGATATGACTGTATAAAACCTGTATCTGCTACTGTCATAAAACCCTGATATCAAGTGCCAAGAAAACACTCCAAACTCAAGCGGCCATGCACCAATGGGTGGCAATTAGGGTTAGGAAGCAAAGTTGATGATGAAACCCTATTGTAAATGCCAAATACTCCTCAGATATGAAGCTGATATGAAATTGCAGACTGCTGTTACAAAAATCAGACATGCAAAAATGATGGAAATCACCAAAAACACCTCCCTTTGCCAAGCGATCCATGTCTAAACCCTCTCCAAGCCTTTATTCATGAAAATACATCAAAATCAAAGCTAAATCTAATTACCAAACTCCATTGCTAGCTGAAAATAAAAATCCCTGTCAAACCCTAGCTTGAATGAAACAAAAACACCATCAAAAGTCACCAATTAAGCCCAATGATGCACTCCATATGAATTCACCTCTCATGGTGGATTGGGATCATCTCCAAACCACAAAATATAAAGGGAACATCACCTTGAATCAACTAAAAATCACTTTCAGCCAAGAGCAATATGCAAAATGCTAAGTTTACCATATGTCAAAGATGTCAAAAATGATGCCAAAGCCCTCTTTTTATACTTTCTCTCCAAGGGCGACCCAATTAGACAAAATATATGCAATTTTCAAATCCACCAATAATATCAAATCTTTAATTTGATATTTTTAAATGCTTTCACCTTAGACGCCAGCAATAAAACAATAAAATAATAATATTTTATTATTTTTCCTTTTTCCTCCTAGGCATCGATTTTTCCCTTGGAAAAATAATTTTTTTATTATTTTTTCTCTCTCCTTGGGCATCAATTTTGCCAATAAAATAATAATTGATTATTATTTTGTTTTTTCCTTCTTTTTTCCCTTGGCATCTATTTTTAATTAGGAAAAATAAATAAATAAAAATTACTTTTATTTATTTTCCCACTTTCAATTCTCCAAGCGCTTGATTTTTGCCTTTATAAAAAATATTATATAATATTGCTAGCCAAATATACAAATAGAGTGTTGAGCCAACTTTCTAGTTTCCAAGCTTTCAAGGATCTAGATGAACATTAAACATTCCTTGCTCAAAAAGGGGGCATTACACTTCATTTTTTAACTTATCAAGAAGTGCTTGATATCGGTCAAGAACTTTGGTGGCCTCTTGTTCATAATTCTAAACTCTCTTCAATATCTCTTGAATGGGGTCTATATCCTTTTCCTTGGGTACAAATTTGGGTTGCCAATCCATGTTCTCTTCTCTGAAAAACCTTTTTAAGATAAATCACTATTGCAACTCAAAACATGAAACTACTAAAACTGATATGCGGCCGTTGAAAAACTAACATACAACTGTTGAAATTCTAGCATGCAACTGAAAATCTGCAAAAGTGTTAGCTTCCCAAATAAGCTGGCAAGATCACCGTCTCCGATACCATTGTAAAATCCCTTACCAAGATTTTTGCTCAAAACCACAATTTTTTTTTATTTTTGCTTAATGGCATTGCGTCAAACACTTAGCATTTTTCCTATTGCTTAGTAATTTTAGTTTGTGTAAACAAGAATAATTCGTTTGCTGCTTTGGAAGATAATTCATACAATATCCCATGCAACATTTATTTGCTCATATACAATTTGTCAAACAGTTGTAGTTCTCTTATCATAATAAAAATCTAAATATATAGACCAGATAACTGATGTAAATTAGAAAATTACAGTGTTAAACATATAACTTCAAAGTGCTTATACATACCAAATTACATGAGAAATAGATGACATTCAATGATATTATGAGTCGTTGATTTGTTGTTGTAGCAAGGAACTTGTTCTAATATTGGCGGCTAGCTTCCAAAGACCCTTAATTTGTAACAACCATGTGATGCGCCCCTTCCCAAGCTTCCACGTCCTCCATAAACCAAGTTTCAATCATAATATGAGTTGCGACAACCTTTAGGAGCCACCTTAAAAGAAAATGCAACGGCTGTTGTAGGCTAGGATGCGGATGGTATATAAATGAGGCAACGACTTATGGTTTGGCCCCTTCAATATGGCACTTCCATAGGTAAAGAAACTTCACTTTGCTAGGCACTGGTAACTAGGGTATAAACCCTCTATCAATCTTCACACAAAATCTTCAATAAACACTCCACCAAATTTCCATAAACTCTTTGTCAAAACAAATTTATATTTGCCTGCAAATCACATAAATTTGTAAAATGAAATCCTCCAACACAGGAAATAAATCTCCATTCTTTTTGCACCTACGTGAAACCTATATGATTCCACCTGCAAATCGGCTAGGGTAGATCTTGCACCACCGAAACCAATTTCCCTTAGGGTTTTCGTCCTAGGGTTTGCTCAAGAAAAAGCTCTCTCCAAATTCTCTAAGAAAATATATGCAGCATATCACAAATGAGCCCTTCAACCTCCTTTTATAACTTTCCCAAAGAACTTTCTAACAACCTAATTTTAAAATTCACTTTAATAAAATAACCCCTTTTTGCTCCAAAATACCTTATTAAAGAAATAATAATAATAGTTGATGTTCAAGGTCCCCTTTTTAAGCGTCCATGATTTAAAACTTTTGATTACCTTTCTAACAAGCTATTACAATAAGTTGTTTTTCAATTATTTCATAAAATTAAGCAACATTAGTGAAATAATTAAATAAATGCTCATTAATTCCCCTGAGTTATGGAAACCACTAAAACAGTATTGAAACCAAAATCTGACTACACTGGAATGATACTGATGATGAAAGGTGATAATCGGAACTGACCGGGTGACTTACTACAAATAGATGCTCTCTCCAAGAAGTTTGGAGAACACACCAAAAGTCGGAAATCACTTCTAAAATGTCACAAGGGTCCTCAAGACCAACTAGGCTCACTACCAACAACAATTGCCACTACAAAACACAACCTGCATGCTCCAAGAGCCTTGGAGTTCCCCTCTACATACACTAACAACTTTGGTCAAAACCAGGAACTGGGCAAAAGCTCACAAACCAATATTACTAAAAATGGGGACATTACATCATGAAAAACATTTTTCATGGAAATTGAGGAAGGTTACATAAGTTCTATTATCCAAATTTGCCTGCCTATACATTTTGATATGGGCTGGTGAATACTAACAAGGTTATGAGAAATTAGTGTCTACAATTCATGGAGCAGCACTCTACTCTTGAGAACAAAATAATGATGAAAGCAGACATAGCTGCAAAAACTTCTAAGAAGCAAGTAGTTGGGGTAGCAAGAGGTTTGATCTTGGAAAATGGATTTTCAGCTACCAATTATATCAGAGTAGAGCAGCAGAAGCAAAGTAGTGAGCTCATCTTTCACATAAAGTAGCCCCCGGGTAAGCTTGAAATTTCAAGGACAAATCAAACAATGGTGTTTACAAAAGCTTTTTGCACAATCTGATAATTTGGGTAGATGGACACTTCGACTCCCAGGGATGATTTGGGATACTGGAATTTGCAGAGAGGTATAGTTGGAAGAAGTTGGAGAGTTGAATCAACTTTGCTTGAGGACAAGCAATTTCGGGAAGGGCAAACTGTTATGTCCCCTTTTCAAGCTAAGGAAAATAATTTAATAATTCAATTTAAGTTGCCCAAAAAGTAACTTTATATTCATAAAAAGGCAACTTATATTTTATTATTATATGATAAAGTGTTTTTAAAAGAGGACCTAAAGTGATGTTATAAAGTGTTTGCTAGGTATGGGGTACAAAGTGATATTTTTTTAAAGGGTTCTTAAGTCACTTTTGTTTTATTTTTGGAGGGAAAAGGAGAAAATAGAAAATAATATTTTTTTCTCAGAAGTGCCTATAAAAGGAGTTGTACATAGAAGAAGGATTCCAGGTTATTATCAATTTATTATTTCCCGAGAATGAACATGAGTTCTTTATTTGCCCTAGGATGAAAACCCTTTGGCAAAATAGTTTTGGAGACAAAAACTATAATAACCCCAACTATTTTTTTTTAAACTTTTACAATATTTGAATGAAGCAAATGCAAGCCCTCGCACTTTTTGATCACCCAAATCCCAATGTGGGCAAGGTGAGAGCATATAGTGTTCAAGAACACTATCTAGATGAATACAATGCTAGAGAAGTAAAGAGGCGGCATAGCCGACCAAAGCATGCAAGTGGCATAGCCAACCAGATCAACACCTCTTCGGCGAACAAGTATGTGTATATGCTCAAAACCACTAGCAGATAACAAGTAGGTCCAATCAATCCAAAATGGCCGATGACAATGCAAACCTAATCACTGCCAAAATGGGCTAGAAATAAAATACAATGCAGAGGGATTTGGTGGTAAACCTTCCAAGATCCTTACAACATTTAAATGCAATGCTATCTAGCGGAAAACCATCCATATTTACAATCTAATCAATGTGCATGGAAAACTAGAATCACATAAGATAAATCTCAAATTAAGGTAGTAGCAACTTCTTCAATTAGCTTGGATCAGCAAACAAGTCAATGAACTAACAGAGACATGGAGATAAATAGCATCAAACTGCATTGTTAATTGCAAAGTAAAATATCAACTGAAAACATCAATAAATACCAATTTTCTACCTTATAC
This sequence comes from Cunninghamia lanceolata, assembly GCA_027924645.1. Lineage (NCBI taxonomy): Eukaryota > Viridiplantae > Streptophyta > Pinopsida > Cupressales > Cupressaceae > Cunninghamia > Cunninghamia lanceolata. Next base: position 11,437,699 of record BSBN01000209.1, read on the forward strand.
CGCTATCACCAAAAGATCACAAAATTTAAAACCCTTTCCTTCAAACATGTATGGACTATACCTAAAATAGTATGACACTTGGGGCTGAACATATATTCCCTGAATTGTTACGATCAGAGGTAATTTGTTGTTGCACTGAAAAGATTGTCTAAAAGAACTGAAATTGAAATGTAGCAATTGATCAAGTGATCACGACCCCCATTACATATGGTACAGCCTCCATTATATATGGTAGAGACTCCATATTCTTCCCACAAGGTTGTAATCTCACCAAATACAGTCATTGTTGTTGTTTATGACTGAATGCTGCTAGTAAAGGGCTGAAACACACATTTATGACAGCTGTGACCCCTTTCGAGATTCAAACGCCCAATTTCTCATTGAAACTCAACCACATAATGGAAAACAAGAGCTATGGCCAGGAAATAATGAAGTACGCCTTAGAGAAAAGATGATACAGCCTACTTAAATCTGCATGACATCCTCTCAAACAACTGCACAAGGGTTTTCAAAGTGTATAGTCTAATTTAGACTGTATAATATACATTAATTGGTACGGCCCAACAAGTATGAAATAGTACGGCCAAGATAAAAAGTGCAATGACTCCTCCATAAGGATTTCAATATGATTTGCAAGCAAATTTAAACTCAAAACTTCCATTAATCAGAGAACATAATTCACACAAACATAAAACTGAAAATAACTCCACAAACCAACTTTGAATCTGCAAGTGTTTACCTCAAAAGTGATTTTTGAATGAAACCACTCAAATGGCTAAGAGGGTTTTGGTCCTAGAAACCAAATCATGAAACACAGATAATCCTTGGATGGAATTACTCAATCAGCTAGGAGAGTTTTTGTCCTCAAAACTAATCTTGCCAAAAGGGTTTTCGTCCTTAGGCAGAAGAAACTGAACAAAGTTCAATCTTTGAAACAAGAGCTTTCTAAAAATCAACAATAGCTCAAATCCTTCTTTTATAGACGCTTTTAGAGTAACTTTTAGGGTAACAAAATATTATTTTCTTTTATTTCACTTTTTCCCCTCCAATAATAAAAATAAAGTGACTTTTGAAATTTTTTAATTTGATAATACTTTTAATCCCCATTTTTAGCGTCACTTTTATGACTCACTTTTCAAAACAACTTTTTAAGTCACCACTTTGTACCCTATGCCCAATGTTATCACTTTTGGCCCTCTTTTAAAAACACTTTAAGTCATCACTTTGTACTCCATGCCTAGTGTTATCACTTTTGGCACTCTTTTAAAAACACTATGACATTGAACCCCTTTTAGGTACTTAATAATATAATAATAAAATATAAGTTGCCTTTTTATGAATATAAAGTTATTTCTTAGGCAACTTAAATTAAATTATTAAATTATTTCCTCACTTCGAAAAGGGATATGACGATCCGCATTTCCCTAAATTGCTTGTCCTCAAGCAATGTTGATTCAATTCTCCTACTCCACCTAACTGAACCTTTATGTAGATGCCAAAATCCCAAATCAATCTTGGGAATTTGCAATTCCTGGTACTCGACCCTTCGTGTGATGCAGTTGACTTCTATTGTGCTTCTCTGATACAATTAGGAATTTGAAGCCCAACATCAAGTGATGCCTCTTCAACTATCTCAATGAGTGAACCATCTAAGTTTTCCCCTATGATAGTTGAATTATGAACCAACTGGGATCTAGAAAAAGATTGAAAATCATCCCAGTCTCCAGCTTGGAAATCAATTCCCTGATTAGACCACTCTTCATGTTGGCTTAGTCTTGTACAATCTTCTAAAACCATTATTTATGATTCCCATATAGATGCGACCTCCTGAAGTTGCTTTGCTTGATGATCCACAATTCTCTGCAAAAATTCCTCAATTATGCCCAAATTTGTAGTAGTAATTTCAAGCTTCCCTGAAGACTGTCCTTGCAGAAGAATAATCTCTCCATTCAACTTCCACTATGCTACTCTAGCTTGAACTAGAATCTCCAACTGAGCATCATATTTGGCAAATTCATTGACTTCATCTTTTCCTTTACCAAATGCAAAGTTCTTTTCTAAAGGGGGTGTGTCTTTTGTTGAGTCATTTGTATCTGAAGCTCTTCCTTCAAACTTGCTTTCATTTAAAACTCTAATTGCATTAAGAGTGAATGCTTCTGGAGCCTTAGTTGATTCAAGCTCCCTTTTAAGCCTTTCAAGTTCTTCAGTTGTATACTTTTCTTTCTTAGCCCATGCTTCAGTCTCTTGTTCTCTGAAAATTGCTACAGCAACTCGTTGATCTTCAGCCTTATGAAGTGAAAAATAGGTTGAACTAAGCTTTAAATTAATCTCATCAACGTTTTCCTCCATTTCCTTATATGCCTAAAATATTTTCTCAAATTTTAGATAAGATTTCTTGCACAAATCAATGTAAAACATAAAAATACATCAACACATATGAAATCCATCAAACCCTTTGCATCTCCATTGATTTGAAATGAAATAACATCAAATAACATACTACTGTCATGAAATTACAGTCACTATATCAGTCATATCAGAGTTGATAACATTATGAAAATAACATCCAAATGTCCTCCAAACCCTAGAATATCAAGCACTATCAATAGATAATGATCAATGAGACCATATGTCACTGTTGCAGCCTTATATGAGAGCAAATAATGGACTGATAACAATATATCTGCTGCTGCTATGACTGATATAAAATATACAAATGCCCAGAAATGTTGTAGAAGCCAAAACTATGACAAAATGCTCTTTCTTAGCCAAGCGATTGACTCCTCAATGCAATATTCAACCTCTATGTTGTTCTCAAGGTCTTCAACTATCAAGATCTTCAATCAAATAATGCATATGATCCCTGAAATGAAATATCTAGTTGGCTGTCATAAAAATCAGAACTTAAATGGATATCAAATCTTCACAAAATGCTTCTCTTTGTCAAATCGACTACCTTGGCTCAACTGTAATGTCCCCTTGTTGCAAGCCCAAAATTTTCACACCTTGCACACAATTTCAACTTGCCAAAAGAGAACATTAGCATTCAATCCTTTATAATTCATAATATAAATCACAATTATAAAGCCAAATCTTATGATCATAACATCATATGCATTATCCTTTTTCTATTTCACTATTAAGGATCATTTCTTTCCGGAAGAGACTACACTTGGACCAACATGTTAATCCAATCATTCACCCAACAAGAGAGGGTTCCTTGGGCACAATCTTGCCATAGGTTCATTATCTTTCCTTGGATCTAGAATGGCACTCTTCACCAACTAGAGTCAAAGGCCTATCCACTTGCTCCATATTGGCACTCTACACCAATGGAAACAAGGGCCATTTCCACTTGCCCATATTGGCACTCTACACCAATTGGAACAAGGGCCTTTATCCACTTGCCTCAAACTAGCACTCTACACTAATTGAGTCAAGGGCCTTTATCCACTTGCCTCAAACTAGCACTCTACACTAATTGAGTCAAGGGCCTTTATCCACTTACCTCATATTAGCACTCTTCACTAATTGAGATAAGGGCCTATCTCGGTTGAGTACTCTTCACCTCTTTAGGACAAGCATTCTTCACTTGCCATGGAAGGTTAGAGCCTTATCAACCCGAGCCTTTTGTACCTTGGTCAATTGTCATAACCCTTGGTCTCACTTACTTGGTGTGATGGATTAACAATGCTGTCCATTTCTCGTTCCGGTCTGTCTTAGATTTACATTACACTTTCTTATTCAAATAAGCATTTCGTATTACTTCCAATGGTTCTCATAATTGTATATCTAAGATATAGATTCACATAATAATCATTATTCAAGAATTACTTCCTATTATTCATATTCTTCAATCTATGCATTATTCATACACTTTCAAGTAACACATTACTTTCATTCTTGTAAGGATGATGACAAATCATATATCATATAACTATCTCATGTAACTATTGTTATCTTTTAAGATTAGACGTTCTAACTTTAGTACTATATGAATCTTGCTCATGACCATTCATTGTTGTATTGATTTGCCATATCAATATTACTAATTTCATTCAAATATTCATATGCAAGAAATACCAAGTGACATCGATAGAGAAAGGAGATCATACCTTGATGCTATTAAAGATTCTACCAATGATCTAACACTGGTTCTGCAGATGTATATTTGGAATCTTACTTTGTTGGCTTGCTGGCGTTGATCTCTGAATTCGCAGTGTCCCGGAAAGACGGGCAGTATTGACGTGTATGGGTTTGCTTATTGATCTTCACGTTTTTCCTTTAATGCAGTTCGCACTTGCTAATAAGTCTTATTGTTGTCAATAATGTCTATTTGTTGGGTTCTTGATCGAATGATCTATACTTGTGTTGTGTTTCTGAATTGATATTTATGTTTGTTGCTGATCATATGATGTAATTCGTAATGCCTCTTTTTTTTGCAATTGATCTCTTTGTGACTATGTATCGTCCACCGATAGCTTTTGGCAAAGGACATGTCAATTCATAAAATCACATACCTCTTCACGGATCGGCCCTTTTGGGGAAAATCGCATCATTAACTTGTTAATAATTTTGTCTTTGTTTTAATTTTGTCTTTATTCTTATTTCGTCCTTATTCTAGTTTTGTCCTCATGCTTATTTTGTCTTCATCTATATTTTGTCTTTTTCTTCTTGGCTTCAAAATTGGCCAAGTGTAGGAAGGTAGAGAGAGAGTCTTATGATAGGGAGGGATTATCAATGCTAGTCTTTTCCAATATTTAATTGGAAATTTATCGAGCCATGACATCAACTCCACAATGACCAAAGGTTCCAATGATATCCAATTCACTCCAAATGATCCACAAAACCTGCAAATTCAAGCACTAATGGTGAAATTTGAATGATAACACCTCACACAAGGATATGGGGTCATCACCATATCAAACAAGGGGTCATCTCCTTGCAAATAAACTGAAAATTAGAATTCTCAGCTTAAACAAAAGTAATAGAAAACATACCAAATCATCAATAGTCCCGAATTGATCTTCAAGAGCTCTATTTATCCTCTCTAAGGATAGGCATTCCTCTTCTTTGACATTTTGGAATGAAGTTTGGATTCCACCAATGAAGAACAAGAGTCATGAATCATTCTAAATGAATTGCATTCATAAACTCAATCATTTAAAATCAATCTTTAATTGTTTTAAATGAAATACATCTCCTTCACATATGGATCGATCCTCTAGCAATGGACTCCTTCTATCTTGGGCGGCGGTTGGATTAGCATTTAAATTCCTTTGTTTTGCATTTAAAAAAACCTTCATATGCCTTAGTCGATCCAAACTAATCATAGGTGATTGCATTTAAAATCATATGTTGCATTTAAAATAGCTCCTTGCCTTGGCCGCCAATTCCCTTAGTTGGCATTGATCATTGAATGATTTCAAACAAACATTTTAAATGCTTTACCTTGCTGCAACCGTTGGCATTTCAACTATAATCTTTTCCTTGGGTGAATACCTCCTTCTTGGCCGTTGGAACAAATGGGACCATGATCCAATGTAGTTGCACTTCACCAATGAAATGCCACCTCATATGTTGGTCGACCATCCTCAATAATAGCCGTTGAAGATATTTGAATGAATTTACAATAGCTTGGACCTATTCCTTTACATAGGCGAATACATCTCCTAGCCGTTGGATCTCCAAACAATGAGCAAACACATTATTAAATGCAATTACCTTGGCCATTGGGTTATTAACAATACAACTTTATCATCTTGATCGACGATCCTCTCCTTAGACGGTTGGCACTAGAAACAATGAACATTGGACCTATTTTTATGACATAGAATAATATCTCCTGGAAATACTTAGCCAATACCAAATTAAATGCTAGTTGAGCCAACATTCCGGTTCTCCATGTATAGAAACAAGCTCAAACTAGAAATCACAACTTGGCTCAAAATGGAGACATTACACTCTTCTTTCAACAAGAACCTTGGTTGATAAGGATTGGGAGTGGGACCAATCACAGATCGACTATTTTGTGGAGGACTCTTGTTCTAATTTCAATTTGCCGCAAATAACTTTTGGAATGTTTTTTCTAATTCTCTTTGACTTTGTCTAACAGATTCAAGCAAGGAATCTGTCTTATTTCTATCTCCCATGACTCACAAGCAAGCTAGAAGAAACAAAGCTCTAAATAATATATATCACTGTTGAAACTCAAAATATGCAACTATTGAAACTAACATGTAGCCACTAAACATAGTTTGCAACAGATGTAAGCTACAAAAGATTGTTAGCTTCTGAACAAGCTAGAAAAACACACCAACTCTGATACCACTATAATAATCCCAACTAAATTTTTTGATATTTTTAGAATATTTGAATGAAACAAATGCAAGTCCTTGCACTTTTTGATCACCCAGATCCTGATGTGGGTAAGGTGAGAGCATACAGTGTTTGGGAACACTATCTAAATGAATGCAATGCTGGAGAAATGAATGCATAGCTGACCAGAGCATACAGGTCGCATAGTTGACCAGATCAACACCTCTTCGACAAACAAGTATGTGTATATGCTCAAAGCCATCAACAGATAACAAGCAGTCCGATCAAGCCAAAATGGTTGATGACAATGCAAACTTGATCAATGTCAAAATGGGTTGGAAATGAAATACAATGCAAAGGGATCTAGCAGTAAACCTTCCAAGATCATCACAACATTTAAATGCAATGCTATCTAGTGGAAAACCATCCAGATTTACAATCTAATCAATATGCATAGAAAACTAGAATTGCATAAGATAAATCTCAAATTAAGGCAGCAGCAACTTCTTCAATTAACTTGGATCAGCAAACAAGTCAATGAACTAATAGAGACATGGAGATAAATAGCATCAAATGCACTGTTAACTGCAATGTAAAATATCAAATGAAAACATCAATAAATACCAAAAGATTACAAAATCTGAAACCTTTTCCTTCAAACTTGTACGGACTATACCTAAAATAGTACGGCACTTGGGGCTGAACATATATTCCTTGAATTGTTGCAATCAAGGGTAATTTGTTGTTGCACTAAAAAGATTGTCTAAAAGAACTAAAACTGAAATGTAGCAGCTGATATAAAGTGATCACAACCCCCATTACATATGATACAGCCTCCATATTCTTCCCACAAAGCTGCAATCTCACCAAATACAGTCACTATTGTTTATGACTGATTACTGCTGATAAAGGGCTGAAACGCCCAACTTCTCATTGAAACTCAACCTCATAATGGAAAACAAGAGGTGCGTCCAAGAAATAATGAAGAATGGCCTGCAATAAAGATGATACAGCTTACTAAAATCTGCATGACATCCTCTCAAACAGCTACGCAAGGGTTTTCAAAGTGTATGACCTTATTTAGACTATATAATCTGCATTAATTGGTACAGCCCACCGAGTATGAAATAGTATGGCCAAGATAAAAGAGCAATGACTCCTCCATAAGGCTTTCAATATGATTTGCAAGCAAATTTCATCTCATAACTTCTATTAATCAGAAAACATAACTTCACACAAACATAAAACTAAAAATAACTCCACAAATGAACTCTAAATCTACAAGTGTTCAGCTCAAAGGTGATTTCTAAATGAAACTAGTCAAATGGCTAGGAGGGTTTCATCTTTGAAAGCAAATCATGAAGCACACAAGTAATCCCTAGATGGAATTACTCAATCACCTAAGAGGGTTTTCATCCCTGAAACTAATCTTGCCGAAAGGGTTTTTGTCCTTAAGCAAAAGAAGATGAACAAAGTTCAATCTTTAAAACAAGAGCTTTCTCAAAATCAACCATACCCTCTTTTTGTTCTCAAATCCTTCTTTTATAGACACTTTTACGGCAACTTTTAGGGCAACAAAATATTATTTTCTTTTATTTCACTTTCCCCTCCAATAATAAAAATAAAATGACTTTCAAAATCTTTTAATTTGATAATACTTTTAATACTTATTTTCAACATCACTTTTATGACCCACTTTTTAAAACAACTTTTCAAATCACCACTTTGTATCCCATGCCTAGTGTTATCACTTTTAGCCCTCTTTTAAAAACACTTTATGACAATGAACCCCTTTTAGGTACTTTATAATTTAATAATAAAATATAAGTTACTTTTTTCTAAATATAAAGTTTTTTTTTGGGCAACTTAAATTAAATTATTAAATTATTTCCTTAGCTTGAAAAGGGGACATGACAACTAACCATTTCAGCAATTCCATCCAAGGATTACCTATGTGCCGCAAGGTTTGGATTTGGGGATGAAAATCCTCATCTTCGCTTGAGCAATTTCATTCAGGGACTGTTAGTGTGCTGAAAGTTCCAGTTCCAGTTGGTTTGTGTGTTTGGTGTTTGGTATTTCAATGTGAGATTTCCAGTTTTTTGTTGTTTGGTTGTGGTTTGGGGTTTCTAGAATAAATATATTTAACAGTTTTGATGTTTTTCAAATTTTCAATTCTTGGTTTGCTAGAGCCTTTTATCCCAGTGGTAAAATATTCATTTCTGGCTGAACTTCTTCTAAAGGGGCAAGTTCACTTCATCTATGAGTCGCAACTTTTAACAATTGATTTGGTAGCCAGAAATCATGTCATACCACTCTAGCAAGGTCTAATTTTTATGGGACATTGGATCACAGCACCTAGTTGAGTTTTGGAGTGCTATACTACCTTGGGGGGCACCATACCAACCTTAAGAAAGCAGATTTTTAATTTTTCAATGGTGTGGATCAGGTTTTGTTTCAATTTGGGCAGTACTTAGGGGGCTGAACAACAGCAAGGGGTTAGCAACAAATTACATCAGCTTGCAGAAATATTATTAAACATTTCAGCTAGTAATACTTCCATACATCTACTATATAGTCTATTTAATACTCTATATTTACTGATTATCATTGATAGTAGCATTGGATCATGTGTTGACATAAATGTTTACCATATAATTGCTGCTATACGTGAAGTTCAATATTTACTATCCTTTGTAATAATCTGGAAGGTTTACCGTCATGTTATAGTTGCATTTTTTTGTACCCATACGAATTTTTCGTATATGTGCCCAAACATACCTCCTAAGCACCGTGTAGCCTTGTCATTACTACGCTAACCCTGCAGGTACAAAGATATATCGAAAGATATTGATCCAATGCCCGAATGAAGGAGATTCTGACAAGTTAATCAGACACGAGGCAATGAAAGAATGTCAAAAAAAAAAGAGGAGGTCAAAGTGGTGAATTGAGCCCAAAACGACATAAAAGAACCAAGGGAAGCAATGCAAATACATCTGGCAAGTCAAAATTCAATTTTGAAAATTTTGAAATTTTAGAAAATTTCGAAAATTTTTCTAAGGCATTTTTGGGCGTTCTTGCCTTGAATGAGCACCATTTTTTAATATCATCCATGGAGAAAGAGCTTCAATAATAGTTTCAAATCATATGAGCTTGGTTTCCAAACTTCAAGACATTCCGTCATCAGATGAAGAAGTTACGGCAAAAATAAGCTCCAGAGGGAGAGGCAGAGGCTTGCAACGGCAGTAATCCAGGCAGCCTCCATCAAAATAGTTAAGGCCAACTTCAAAGTTTTTCAAGGTCAAGAATCATAAAGTGAGCCCTGAAATTGGCTAAGTCTGGTGTCCTGAAACCTGACGTTCTGATATCCTGAAATCTGTCTAAGTCTGAAATCTGGTGGATCCTCAAAAATCTAGAATCTGCATGTTAAATCCCATGGATTCGAGACCTATCTCAAACATCCTGGAAGTTAAATCCCATGTTAAATCCCATGTTAAATCTGGAGGCCATTTGTGGCAAATTTTCAAGGATTTTCACTGCTGGTCATGGTTTTTTGAAGGCAAAATCACCACCTACAGCAAAGATAAAATTGATTTTTGAGGCTTATTTGTCCAAAATTTCTCATTTCTGACACATACCCACCTCGGCAAAAAGCATTTTCCATCATCCTAGACCGGTTTGATCTCAGATTTGTTGAATCTTTGAGGGTGCAACTCCAAAATTTCATTTTCCAAGGGCAAATTTTTAATTTTTTCACAAAAATTAAATTTTGGACAGCGAAAAGAAAACTTGTTTTTCTTGGGCAGAGAACACACAGGAGTCCAAATTGGCAATTTTCAAGGCAAAAAGGCCTCAGAACAAGCCCCCTCCAAATCATCATGCAATATTCATCAGTCACCATTGAGGCTAAATCTTTGCTCAAGCATGAATATTCCAAGGTCAAAGAAACAGACTTGTGACAAGTTTCACCTCGAAGAATAGCGATGTAGTTGGCTATGTGGAAAGAAAAGCTTCTGGGCATTGAAAAATATGCCATTGATTTTGTCCAAAACATCCCTTGCAGGTATTTCAACGATGAAGGCATAAATTGTCTTGTTCATGTTTTACAGGAGGAGTTCATTCAGCTGATCCGTGGAAAGTTTTGTGGAGACCCTCATGTTGACAAAATGTACCTCCTGGTTGATATTGCATCAAAGTGCGCCAAGGCTGAGAAAGACTTTGAAGTGTTCGAGAAAATCACAGAGGATGCTGCCATAGACCTGCAAATGAGGACGGTCCACCTTGAGTCCATGATCATACCAGATGAAGCCAAGGTTGAGGAATTTGAGAGAAATCTCAATTCTCAGACTTAGCTTATTTTTCACTTTTTGCAGAAGGAAATTATTTTTGGCAACAGGAGAGATTTCCAAAGCAGCTTCTATTTTGAGAATTGTCTTTGTTAACTGAAGTTAAATTTATTTTTAGATTTTGCTTTTGGAAATCATGCAAAATATCTTTGAGTTGGAACTCATTGTGTAATAACATGCAAGTTCAGTTAACTGAAATTTGCATGACAAGATACTTTTAGTTTTAATTGCTAATAAGCTTGCATGCTTCCCATGCAGCATTAGATCTAGAGTGAAGAGTGTTAGTTAACTCTTCCTTTTATTTCCTTGCATCTTTGCTTTTTAGGTATAAATAAGTGTATTCTACACACTTAAACTCTCTAATGGTAAATGCTGAGACTAATTTTGCTCGCATTTTATTGTTCAAGCACTGTTATTGATTCTTGCTTTTTGATTAATGAGAATACAAATCATGGTTTCAGAGATCTATATTGTTGTCAAGAGTTATGTAAATTGCTCATGATTTTGTGCATGAGCAATTATTGTGAGTTGTATTTGTTCTTTTGTTTTGAAAACCTCCAAGTTGTTCTTCTGATTTCTTTATGCTCTGAATTTACTTGAAGAAATCAGAATTGTTTTAAAAGATAAAGTTAGTTATTTTCTTCTGGAAAGCTTTAGAAAATCTTATAGCCTTGCAGAAGAGCTTCATTGCCTTGTGCTCGTGCCTTGAGAAACAAAAAGATAGGTTATTTTGTAAACGTCTTTTTTAATTTTCTTGTTGAGGGAGCTTCCCCTCCTAATTCGAAGAACAGTCCTACTGTACACGCTATCCGTTTTTCTTTCTCACCAAAAGGTGTGAAATTAAACGCTAACACATTTGATAATGTAAAGGATCCTGGAAGGTTTACTACCAAGTCCTATTTGCATTTGCATTCATTACTCACCAATTTGGTGTTGATCTAGATTTGTTTGTTATATGTCAATTTGGCATTGATCAAATCTGTAGTTTGTAATCAGCTCGTTTGGCATTGATCGGATCTATAGTTTGTAATCATCCTATTTGGCATTGAACAAGTCTACTTGTTATTTGTCAATTTGGCATTAATCAGACCTGCTTATTATCTACTAGTGGCTTTGAGCATATCTACATACTTGTCCATTGAAATGGTGCTGATCTGGTCGACTATGCCGCCTATATACTCTAGTTGGTTATGTCACCTTGAAATATCCCAACTAGGATATATGCCAAATTTTCTGAATTTTCAAATTTCCAACTTGAAACCCTATGAATGAATTCTGATTTTATTTTCTGCACCTTATCAATTTACTTCACCAAGCATGAAACATAGTCTTACATATGTAAAAGTGATGGCAAAAGAAAGTATATATCTGCAGCCTCATCAATTATGAATTACACCATGAAATACACATACAAGCATACAAAAATATGAATGCAAGTCTGCAGGCCGAATTGAAATCATATGGAATGAAATTACATCAAATTCATAGGCCCAACATGGCCATCAAACTCCCAAACTATTGCTGTTACAAATCAGATCTGAATGATGAGCTACCACAGATCAATTTTGATGTCTAATGCCAATACAAAGTGGGCAAACCTCTTCTAGATCAGATCGGCCTTCAAAAATGATGTCAAAGGACCTCTAATGATGATCGCTCCTCCTCATGTGCTGATCGCCCTTCCTTGGCAATGGTGAATGATGTGAATCGAAGCCCAAGATGCAACAAGGCGGTGGCTGTTAGGGTTATATCAGATCTGTAGATATGAGCAAACAACTCCAAGATCTACACACAAATGGTAAATATCCTCCTCCCAAGATCGGCGCTCCAAGTATGAATGGATTCTCCTAAGAATTGGAGTCCAAATGATGCAAATGTAGACAGCAAAATAGTTAAATAAACAAATGATGTAATTAGTTGTCGGCATCAACCGACGGGTCGGGTAGTTTGGAGTCGGTACCAACGGTTGGCATCACAACCACCCTTGGTCGTGAGTATTTAAGTCATCAATGCATTATAGTCGGATATGGGTGATTTTGCAATAGTTATTATGCAGACATTGGAGTCACGATGAATATGTATGTTGCTGTCATGACATTGTAATGTTCTGTGAATCAATGATAAATATAGTATTCCATTCCGAGTATTTCTGTTATGGTCATATGATGCACTATACTACTTATTTCTGTTTACTTCATATTCTGTGAAACACACCATACTGCGGTAAACATTTGGCTCAATGGTCGACGGAAATTATGCAAAAATGCCGGAAGTATTGGCACGACAAACACCTACGGAGAATGGAGTTCCGGCCAGGGCAGTTAGTCCTCAAATATAACGGCCGTAACGAAATTAAACCGGGTAAGTTCAAAGTCCGTTGGTTGGGACCGTTCAGGGTACGGGAAATACTGGACAATGGGGCTATAAGGCTGGACAACATTGACGGAACCCAAGTCAGGGATACAGTGAACAGAGCAAAACTGAAGATATATAAGCAAAAAAGGGAAGAAACAATAGAAATCAATATGTTGGGATACGCAATGTTGGAAGAAACAACAGAGGGGACCAATGGAGTATGTTTCCGGAGTGCACCATACGAACTTGTAACTGGGTTTTTTGGACCAAGGACGATGCAAACTGGCATTCGAGAAGGGATAATCGACAGCGACATCATCAAAAATGGCGATGATGACAATCAGAATGAAGAGGAAGAGGCGTGGAACCGGTGGATAACCGAATGCAATAAGGTAAGGGATAAGTTCGAATTCTTATTACCAAAAGAAATAAAAACCCCGGTGAAAAGGTATGTAGCAGAGGCCATGTTCATAGTTGAAAGATCACCCTATGAGAATGAGGTCCTACAACTAAGGTTGAAGAACCAGGGAACTCCATATGTCCAGATTCCAAGAAGTCGAATTTGGAAAGCAAAGTTCAGGACTAAAAGTGTAAGGATGAACAGCGACGGAAGAACATTCCAGTGGACCCAGGAACCGATGGGACGGAACTTGAGGCTGATACAAGACAAAAATACACTGGTAGATCGAATATGGGAACTGGAAGAAGTCGAACAATGCTGCTCCAACGATTGCCTCCGACAGAAAGGGTATATTCGGTGTATATTCCGCCACATGACAGAAATTGAGGTCATAAAAGACGAAGACAAAGTTGAGGAGGCCGTCGTCGGAACCACACAGCAGCGAAGAGGTAAAGAAAAAACAGAGTAAACCGAAAAAAAAAAGAAAAAAAAAAATTGAAAAAAAAAAAAGCAGGCCGTACGACGTACGGCCAGGCTGTACGACCTGGCAAAAAAAATTTCGAAAAAATTTTTTTTAAAAAAAATTTAAAAAAAAAAATCCGTACGACGTACGGCTTGACAGTACGCCGTACACCGAACGGCCTGCCACCCCCGCCCCTCTTCAAAAACACTCAACTCCCAATTATAATTTGATGGTTCTGGAGTGTGCGGCTACCTCTAGAAAATTCTGAATTGCTGGTTGCTGCTGGAATAGACTGAAAATAGGTGATTTTTTGTGATTTTCTATATTGTTTTTGCACCTTCATATCCCGCTCAGCATCGGGTTGGTATCGGCACTTGGCACTCAAACACTCAGCATCGGAATTGTGAGAAAAATTGGATAATGGACAAGGGCAAAAAGATTGCAACCTACAGACCAAAGATTGCATCGGAGGAGAGGAAGAAACAAAGTGCGGATACTGGAATGAAGGCCATCGCCTGGGAAAGCCTGATAGGAAACGAATGCAAACAATGGTGGAAGAATGCACCGGAAGACAATGTGCTGAAGGTAGCATTGAAACATGCCCAAGTCAACAAAACCATAATGATGCCCTACTTTAATACCAGGGAGTTCGAGCCGTATTTAAAAGCTATGGTAGACAATTTCTGCGAGCACTCCAGCACGTCCATTATCGAGTATCGGGGCCATTCAGTGACTGTATCATTCTGGCCACAGGATTTTGCCAGAGTGATGGGGGTTCCAGCCGTTGGCCAGAGTGTGGTGAAACCAAGCAGGATGACCCAGCATCACAAAGAAACCCTCATCCAGAGGGTATGCCGAAGTGACCTCTCAGACAAGGAGAAAGACACAATATGGAATTCAGGTAATCGGGGATTGAGGAAAAATTTATTGGCAAATGAGGAATGGAAGTGCATCATGGATGTCATGAAGTGCAGACTGACGGGTTCCAGTAGGGCATCGGACATCGCCCTATGGATGGTCGACTATATGATCGGATTGCGTGTTGGCAAGGTCTACAACTGGGCGAGGTATTTGACAGAGAGGGTGAGGGAATTTTTATCCCAGCGGCATAAGGTATTCTATATGACTCAACAAGTCATTGCCCTCTTTCTCGATGCTGTCCATACCCAGGTGCCAGCAGACAAATGGGGGGGATTACAACCGACAGCACAAGTAGAACCGGGATGGCCGACAGTCTTCTACTGGAAGGGACTTGACACAGCTCACGGAGAAGAACCTTCACGACGGCAAAAAAGGAAAAGGAAGCAACAGGAAACATCCTCAGAAAGTGAAGAAGAAGAAGAAGAAGAGGAAGAAGAAGAGGAAGGCAGGGGACAGTCACCAGTGGTAGACAGCGACTCATCTATGGATTAAGTACCGGCACCAAGAATGACACGGAGTGTGGTGAGGGAGGCAGCCATAAGGGATACTGAGAAAAACACAGCAGAAAAAAGGGGGCAACCGAAAGGAGTTTTGGTACTTCCAAAACTCAAATCGGCAGCATTCACACTACCAGTACCAGCACAGAGTACCGACATACAAGCACAAGGCACAGCCACACTGCCAGTCAGGCTAAGGTTGCCAACAAGAGTCATACCATCAGCAGCACCTTTGGTGACGACTTCACCAGTGGAACCCTCCACAGTAGAGGGAATAGCCACACCACAGGTAGAGGTACCAGCAACAGGAGGTCAGGACAAAATAGATAGCTGGTTGAGTGATATTGGCCTAACAGTAGACATGCCTGAGGTACCTTTGCTGAGCCCACTTCACTTCGGGACGGAAGGTCAAGAAGAAGGTAGCACACCAAGGGGGACAGAGAGCCTAGAGCAACTCAGCGTTACTAGCCAGATCACTCAGCAGGGCAGTCTACCACAGCCAGTACCGGCTACACAGGAGGTAGGGGGGCCTTCCATGGGCATCATGAGCTCCCCGGCGATCACCCCAGTGACCACTTCACCAGAGGAGGAGGAGGGATTTCCAGAGGGATTGACCCTCACACTTTCTAGACCTGACCCCTCCGACCCAATAGGTACCATTCAGAGGTACATGGAGGACTTGGAGAATATGGCAGATTATATGGGGGAGATAGCTGATATCTCCAAACAGTTGAGATTGGGACGATCACAAGTAGTGGCTCAAGAGGCCAAGAGAATAAGGAACTTTGTTCAACAAGGCTGTGAGGAGGAGTTTGCTCGCCAATTCACAGCGAGAGGTTGGCCAGAGATCGACACTCAGGAGATGCATGACCGATGGAGAGGGTCACGGCCAGTGGTAGGAGGAAGGGACGCAGAAGTCATAGAGTCCCTATTCACCATAGAGAAGGCATACAAGCAAATATTCTATGAACTGAAGAAAAAAGAGGTGATGTGGGAGAAGAAGGAGGAGAGTGAGGCAGCCCTACAGACAAAGAAGAAAGAATTGACGGAGCACATTCAGAGGTCCCACCAACAGTTAGCACAGCAGACAGAAGCCACAGAAACAGAAAAGGCCAGGGCATCAGGCTTAGAAGCCAAGCTGAGGGAGATGGAGGCTAAGATGAAAGATATGGGAGTACAGCTTGAGGCAAAGGAGGCTGAAGTAGTGAAGGCTAAAGCACAGGTCATGGAAGCCGGTCACATGGTGAAGGCAGCAAGGGAGCGGGAGCTAGTAGCCCAACACCAGCTGCGGCAAAGGACCGAGGAAGCAAGGAAGCTGCAAGCGCAACAACGATCAGCCACCCCAACCTCGTCAATACACCCAGGGACGTCTTCCCAACCTCCACACTCTCAGTAGGATGGTTAAGTTTTGTCATAATTTTGTCATTTTGTTGTGAATGTCGTCTGGAAGACGACTAATTTTGAGGGGGGGATAGATGTAGACAGCAAAATAGTTAAATAAACAAATGATGTAATTAGTTGTCGGCATCAACCGACGGGTCGGGTAGTTTGGAGTCGGTACCAACGGTTGGCATCACAACCACCCTTGGTCGTGAGTATTTAAGTCATCAATGCATTATAGTCGGATATGGATGATTTTGCAATAGTTATTATGCAGACATTGGAGTCAAGATGAATATGTATGTTGCTGTCATGACATTGTAATGTTCTGTGAATCAATGATAAATATAGTATTCCATTCCGAGTATTTCTGTTATGGTCATATGATGCACTATACTACTTATTTCTGTTTACTTCATATTCTGTGAAACACACCATACTGCGGTAAACAGCAATGAACCTTCAATATCCATGCCTAGATATGAAATGATGTCACTGCTGTTATGAGAGCCAAATCTGCTATGAATTCTGCCACAAACCCTCACAAGAATGGCACTCCAACAAGGCAAGGATGTCTCTACAAATCGGCGCTCAAGATGTGCAACAAACTCCTCAAGATGTGATGCTCAAAGATGCAAATATCTCCACAAGATCTTCAACAAATCTGCTAGGAAAGATGTATCTTGAATGCTCAAACAATCTTCAAATTCTCCAATGAAGTGCAAGTGTGAACTCCGTATGAATCCACCTCCATGATGTGATTGGGTTTTCGTCCAATCCACCTCCTTACACAAGGGTTTTCATCCTTGGAAAGACCTGCAATGAAATTGTGAAACAAAATGCCAAAGTTGCCAAAATTTTGGATGATCAAATGAAGCTCCAATGACCTTTTATACTTGGGTTTTCTTCCGACCAAGTCTAGGCGCCTAATTTTGAAATTCAAATTAAAGATTTGAATTACTTTCCTTCACCTCGGCCAAAGAACATTATTTTATTTATTTTCTTTTCTCCCAAGTGGCCACCCAAATTCAAAAAAATATAATATTATTTTATTTTCCCTTTCTCCCAAGTTGAGCGCTCCAAATAATAATAATAAAATATTATCATTTATTTCTCCTTTTTGGCCGCTCCAATTTAATAATATTATAACAATCACTTTATTTCTTTTGAAACTTATTCCTCCAAATGGGTCATCCCATTTCAAAAATAAATATTTTATTGTTTTTGGCCTTTTGATAATTAATGTAAAAATGCATTAATTCATCTCCCGCAATCGCCAAAGCTATAAAATTAGTTGAGCCTCATAAAAACAAATTTCCAAATTTCCATAGCTCAACCACTGCATTCCCTCAATTCACGAATTAGCCTACGAGAATGAGGATAAGCTAACTCAAACTCCTATTAGGTAATCATGCCGGAAACGGGGACATTACAATCCTCCCTTCCCAGGATTGCTTGTCCTCAAGCAATAGCAAATTTGGATGCTACAGAATCTGTTCTCCTTCCCATGTCACATCCTCCAATGGCAAATCTTTCTATTTCACCAAGTACTCACGGATCACCCTGTTCCTCAAATGTTGCTCCCTCATCTCCAAAACAGCTTTCCAAATTTCCATAGCTCAACCATTGCATTCCCTCAATTCACGAATTAGCCTACGGGAATGAGGATAAGCTAACTCAAACTCCTGTTAGGTGACCATGCCGAAAACGGGGACATTACAATCCTCCCTTCCCAGGATTGCTTGTCCTCAAGCAATAGCAAATTTGCATGCTGCAGAATCTATTCTCCTTCCCATGTTGCATCCTCTAATGGAAAATCTTTCCATTTCACCAAGTACTCACGGATCACCCTGTTCCTCAAATGTTGGTCAAGAACCAAAACCAAAGTGCCTTCTTCATTAAGAGGTGGAAGATCAAGAGAAGCAACAACTCTCTGTCCAAAAGCCTTCTTGAGGCAAGACACATGAGAAACATTGTGAATCATGGTTCCTGCTGGCAACTCAAGCTCATATGCTATCTCTCCAATTCTCCTCAGAATCCTGTAGGGACCATAGAACCT
This sequence comes from Cunninghamia lanceolata, assembly GCA_027924645.1. Lineage (NCBI taxonomy): Eukaryota > Viridiplantae > Streptophyta > Pinopsida > Cupressales > Cupressaceae > Cunninghamia > Cunninghamia lanceolata. The sequence goes on from BSBN01000209.1 coordinate 11,456,435, forward strand.
AGGCTTCAATTTTTCCGCACCGCTCTTCTTCAATGTTGATTGTCGGTATGGTTGAAGGCGCAAAAAGACCAAATTGCCAACCTCAAAAGTCCTCTCAACCCTATGTCTATCCACATACATATTTTGTTGATTCTGAGCCTGCTGAATATTATCCTTAAGTGCCTTAAGGATATCCTGACTATCCTGCATCAATTCCTTAGCTCTGGGAGCTCTACAATCTTCAAAAGCCAAGTCTACAAATGATGGAGCATCATAACCATACAAAGCCCTAAAAGGTGACATGCCAATCGACATGTGATAGGTGGTATTATAACAATTCTCACCCAAGTGCAACCACTTGATCCAAGCACATTGTTGTCCTGCAACATGGTTGCGAAGATATTCCTCAACCCACTTGTTCACAATCTCTGTCTGCCCATCTGTTTGAGGGTGATATCTCGTGCTCGAAGTCAACTCCGTTCCAGCCAATCGGAACAACTCCTGCCAAAACATGCTAAGAAACCTGTTGTCCCAATCACTGACAATGGTCTTAGGGTGTCCATGCAACCTAAACACTTCTCTGAAGAATAGCTCTACAACCTGAAGAGCTAAATAGTCTGATGGAATCGCAAAGAAGTGTGCATACTTTGACAATCTATCAACCACAACAAATATGCAATCTCTACCTTGGACTCTCGGTAAACCAATGTTGAAATCCATCAAAATACTTTCCCACCTTTGCTCTGGAATAGGCAATGGCTGAAGTAATCCTACGGGGAAAGTATACTCCGACTTGTTTTACTGACAAGTCATACACTCCCTGACATGCTGCAAGACATCATCCTTGAGACCCATGAGAATCTCTCTTACCTACCTGTAGGTTTTGAAGAAACTTGAATGCCCTGCAAGTGGAGTATCATGAATAGCCCTCCAAATCTTCTCTTTCAACTTCGATTCAAGTACGATGTAGATCCTGTCCTTATAGTAGATCACATCATCAATCACCCTATACGTGTCATCCTAAATCCGTCCATCCATGATCTCACAAGAAAAAGTGTTATGGGAATACTCACCAAAAGATGAGCCTTCCAATCTGCTGAAATCTCTGACATAGAACAAAGAGTAGGCCTCCTGGATAGAGCATCAGCAACCACATTGTTCTTCCCCTTAACATACTCGATGTCAAAATCATATGCCTGAACCTTGCTCACTGTAAGAAGCGACCCCAATTTTTTTCAAATTTCATACAATGATATGGCAATGTTAGCATCAAATGCATAGCCAACTAAAGGCCTCACACTTTCTGATCACCCAGATCTCAGGATGGGCAAGGTGAGAGCATACAGTGATTGGCTTACAAAGTACTACTTATGCAATAAAGAAAGTACAATTCATCCGCTGCAGCAGGCATCCACAAGCATGTGGGAATTCACCACTTTGAATGGGTAAAGAACAAAGAAAGATTACAGTGTCATCCACTTGTTCAGTGGGAATACTCCACTTGTTCAGTGGATGAGAGCAAAATGAAAAAAGTACTTTCTCCTCACTGGCGGTTGAACCATCCAGGGGTTACAATATGTTTGCCTATATTCTTTCCTCCCACACTGGCAGTAAACCATCCAGGGTCTTTAATGTGATTTCAATAAAGAAGAGATTACAACTAAGCAAGTACAATGATGCTCAAAGAGTTGATCTTAAACTTGATAAGTCCCCCTTGAAGATAGAATGATAATACCCTGCAGAAAACTTGACGATTAAATGCCAGCATTGAAGTTCTTGCTGATCATCTCTGCTGCAACCTGAGAATATTATATCAGACTGCCCTTGCATAGAAGAATGACTTCAATGGAGGTATTCCATAGAGTATACTATAACTTTGTTTTGACAACACAAAGACTCTTGTAATGTCCCCTTCTAGTAAGCCAAAATTTTCCTTTACCTTGCACAAAATTTCAACTCACAAAAAGAGAACATTAGTAATCCACATATCATTTATTTCAACATATAGTAATCCCGTGTAATGTCTTACACTTTCACTATGTAAGTTTCACTATTTAATGCTTATCAAAATAATGGACAATTACATATTGCAGCAGTGATACATAAACATAAATAATATACTCAAATGTAATGAAATACCTTGAGGCTTCGATGGTGTTTGCTGATATAATGTTTACCTGCAATACAATGACAAATGTGTGCTATAATGAGATCAGATTTAATTAGATTTCTAGTGTACAAGTATGGGCGGAGGGTTTCTTCAATCGGCTGCCAAGTAATGGTTGGACGACTGGAATTTTATGTGTCTTTCTCCTGCTATATGATTCGGCTGAGGATAGATAATTATTCTGCTGTAATAAATGACTGAGTAGTGACTGATAGCAAAGCAATGATAATGGCGAGGCGATTCTCTTTTGATGTTCGATTCCCTATTGATGCTTCCTCAATCTGAAATTGATATTAAGATGTTCGATTCATATATTCCCCCTCCATCTGAATGACACCCTGCCCTTTTAAAGGCCTTCACGGGATGTAATTTGTGAAGAGACATATTGTTTCATGCTTATGACGATTTGTTAATCCTTAACTTCATTTCTTATGGGAACAACGCTCTTATTAGAGGGATTGGATTCCTTAATTCATCTTCTTATTTTATTTTTGTTTTATTTAATTTGTCTTATCTTGTTTGTCACAGAAGTATAAAGGAGTCGCCTTTTATTGAAGTCTTGCCATTCAAAGAGTTATGTGTTGGACGCCATAACAAAAGGAATCGCCATACAACATACTTGACAATTGATATTTCAAATACAAACAGAAGTGTAACTATCAATTGTAATATCAATTATAATAATATAATATTTATATTTGGGCTTATGTTTATTAAACATAATAAATATAATATTATTTATTATATTTAATAATACACGTAATTATCTAAGTTGCCTGAAAGCAACTTCTATCTTTTATGATGTTTAAATCTTTAATTTAAACAATGCCTTAATATCGGGGCATGACAGCCCTCCCCACTCAAGATTGCTTGTCCTCAAGCATTCACAAGTTCTTTCATTACCTTGTACTTCTTACCTTAACGTCTACCTTCCGTTGTGTTGAGACGACGTCGTGTTTGATTCAACATGTTTTAATGAAGAGTAAGTGATTTTGATTCCATGAAAAGAGAAGAGAATACTTGAAAAGTATAAGTATTTGTTTGATGTTTTGAATAGCAATGACGTGATGCAAATATCATAGATGAAGACGTGGATTTAGAGAATGAAAACATTTTCGATGCTAAAGAAGATTTGAGAGTATTGAGATTCCAAGATTCCAATAAGTGACGAGACATCTTGAAAATTTGGAAAGATGAATCTAATTATGTTGTAGAGAAGGTAGATTGTAGAAGTGTTTAATGATGATGATAAGATAGCGAGGAGACAATTTACGATAGATAAGATTATAGAAGAGAGACGATCCATACACAATCATATACAAATCATAAATACACGTAGTACATGAAGCACACACAAAGCTTGTATACTTAACACATGATACGTAATAATATACGAAGCATGAGGCATGAACATAGTATGTAATACACAAGTATACGCACGTAATATATGAAACATATAGCATACACTTGATACACAAGCATGAAGCATAGATGTAGCACGGAAGTATATACACGAATATGAAGTGTGCATTTGAACATACATAAATCATAAAGCATGTAGTCTACACACAGTCATAAAGTATACAATTGAATACAAGTCATAGAGAATACACTCACATACAAATACAAGTCATACACTCAAATACAAATACCAAGTTATAGAGTACACACTTGAAGACAAGTCATAGAGTATACAATCGCAAGTCATAGAAGATATACTCAAATTTACAAGGCATGGAGTATGCAATCGCAATCATACCAATACAAGTCATAGAGTGCACACTCAAATACAAACACAAGGCATAGAGTTATATACTCAATACAAATACAATTATAGAGTATACACTCAAACACAATTACAACCAGAGTATACACTCAAATACAAATACAAAGTCATAGAGCATATGCATGACTACAAAAGCATACACTTGAATACCAAAGCATACACTTGAATACAGAAGCACACACTTGAATACAATTGCAAAGTTATAGAGCATACACTTGAATACAATTGCAAAGTCATAGAGCATACAGTTGAATACAAAAGCATACACATGAATACAAAAGCATACATTTGAATACAAATACACTCAAAACATACACATGAATGTCTATAGAGCTTGAAGTATGTCATGTCCCCATTTCCGGCTTGAACACTAAGTGATGAATGGATTAGCCTACTTCTCATTCCCGGGAGGCTAATTCTAACTGATGAGGGAATGAATTGGTTTTTTACTAACTCAATCTTATTGTTTTGCAGGAACAAAGTCAGAAACTCAAAATTTGGCTAAGTCTGGCAGCCAAGTAAGTAGGAAATTGACCCTTGGAGTCTAGGCGCCAATTTCACATCAGATTTTCCAAATAAGCGCCTAAGGATCTGAGGTCTTTAATCAAAGGTTGGAAGTGAAAGGTGTTAAGAGCAACATCATTTGAGCAAGCTCCACACCTAACAAGGGGATTTGAAATCCAGAAGATGCCCAAGATGGGTTAGGCACACTTCCTCACTCTTCCAGACTGCATTTTGCGCCTAACAAATAAGCAACATAATTTGAGTCTCCAAGAAGGTGCTTCAAGCACATTACTCATATCAGTCATGGTGCCTTGCTAAGGAGTAATGATTGATCCTCAAAGTGAATTTGTTTAAGTGATTAAATCATCAAGATGTGTTAAGGAGAACTTAAGGAGCTAGGGTGATGTTATACAACTTCGAAGCTTGAGCTTACAATCCTAGATATGTGCCTAAAAAGGAAATGAGCTTCAAATCAACTCCAATTAGTAGCACTTTCATAGGTGATAGTATTTCACCCTCAAAAAGACTCATGCATTGCAAATCCACAGAGAAATTGGCCAAGAAAACTCTAGGCGCAAATATCATGCTCTACCACTCCAAATATGCGCCTAGATTCTACCCTCAAGAATGCGCCTCAAATGCATCTATGATTCCATCAAGTGATTAAGTTAAAAGTTGCTCAAAAGGAGGATAATCTATGAGATTTGGATGATGAATTGGCAAGGAATAATGACAAGAAGTTTGGGCGCACTTTGCCTCCTGTCCTACTCATAATTTGCGCCTAGAAAGGGAAGGCGCACCTTTTCATCTCAGCTGGCTCAAATGTGCGCCTTGAATTGATTTACACTCTGAGATCTTAAAGAGCGCCCAAGGGGTGATTTGATAGGTTTGGTTGTCAAAGTCATCTTTCTAAGGGTGAGGCGTACTTCCAAGGCTCTACAACCTTCAATTGGCGCCTAGCTATAGTGAGGCGCAGTTTCATGCAGAAACCATCTCAAATGGGCGCCTAGACATGGAAATAGCATCAAACGTTGTCAGAGAACCTTCAATGAACATTTTCACATGTTAAGGTCACTAGAAAAGTAAGGCGCTCACTTCAGGATGAGGCATTCTACCTTCCAAAACAACAAGACTTGAAGAATTGACAAAGAAAGCCATCTTGTATGCAAGGCGCACTTCCTACCTGTTTTCACCTCCAGAATGCACCTAGCTAAGAAAGGGATTAGAAGATGTTTGTTTGAGTTTCCCAATCAAGGCACTCATTAAAGAAGGTTGCTATGACACTCTAAATGCTTCACACATGAAGGTTTATCATCTAAACACCTTAGGCGTAGTTTCTAAGTCTCTGCCACCTCAAGGAAGCGCCTAGCTTGGAGATGCGCCTATCCTAGTCCCCACTACCTTTAGTTGGCGCCTAGCCTTGAGAATCTTGCAATTGTGACTTCATTTTGGCGCTTGGAGTCTCTGATCTCCTATTGATCCAAGTGGTAACATCGGGATTCGTTCCAGTTCATTGGATAAGGTTGCCACCTCAGAGGGGAGTCATCAAATGGAATATGCCATTGGAATATGCTCTTGGGAAATGTGCCTTGGTTCCTCTTTGTGCATTGAAAAACGTGCCTTCATTGCCTTTGGAAGGCCTATAAAAGGAGGAGCTCTCTCATTCATTTGAAATCTTAATCTTTTGGCAAATTTCTCTCTACAAATCTTTATGATTGTAATCTTAAGGCCTGCGAGTTTCAAGTGTTGGGGTGATGCTCCCTCAACTGACAAGGTGATGCTCCCTTGTTGCATTGTGAGGTGTTAACATCCAGTTGACATCATTGGGTTCAATAAAGTTGATCAATCGAGGAATCATTGTAAACATCAAGGTTTCAAGGCCACTCTTGTAATCCATTTGAATAAGATTGTATAATCATGCTATTGAAGGCATTATCTTTTGTAATAAGACATTCGCAATAAGTTGAATCAAGTAATAAGACAAGTACCCAGCTTCAAGATTGATTCATTCAAGTTGTTATATGTCATTAAGTTATTGAGTAGTTGATGAGCTAAGTGCAAGTAAATTTGTCTAAGTAAGGAAAAATTTTAGTAGAACTAGTTGGGTTATCTTACAAAGTATACATGCCGAGAATATATATCAGATATAAGAAACACACAGTCTTCAACATGAGCAATCATACCAATAGGAAGCAGACAAGTATGAAGCAATACACGAAAATACACAAGATTACAGAGATAAGAAGCGTAAATACACACAAGAATATGCATAAACACACTCAGACAGGAAACATGAAGTAAAATACATGAAAACACACAAGAGTATACGTAAACACACACAAGAAACATACAAGTAAGGTTAAAGCATGAAGTAATACCCATAAAAGCATGGTACATATAAACAGATGTAAGGTATGGAGTATACACATGAAGCATAAATACACGGAGCATACTCGAGTACATAAGTCATAAGGTAATGAATACACACAATTTGCACTATATAAGTATACTATTGGACAATTGGAAAGGGGATTCGGTGCATCCCATACTACACCGTGGACCCGTCCACCATCCCAAAGTCGTCAAGTATACACATGAGTATGTAGCATACATGTGAACACGTAATACACAAAATATTTATATGTTACAACGGATACACATAGGTCACAAAGTAAACCTTTGAATACACTTGAATACATGAAAGGCACACATAGTACACACAGGATGGCAAGATGACTTCTCTGATACCACTTGTAATGTCCCCTTCTAGTAAGCCAAAATTTTCCTTTACCTTGCACAAAATTTCAACTCACAAAAAGAGAACATTAGTAATCCACATATCATTTATTTCAACATATAATCATTAAGACTATAACACATTGATCATATTCACGTTATATAATTCACTTCATCATCATGCATTATAACATTTCCAATTCATAAACACATTCACATCTATGTTATTCATTTCCATCACTTGTTCATGATGACTCAAGAGGGACTTAGGGTAGACTCAAGCGTTAACCAGCGCTAGATCACCAAGTATGACTTCATTAGGGAGATAGTCCAACCATCTCTTACGGAGGCCCAGAGGTTTCACTCACGCCCCGAGTCCCTCACCATTTGGCTCATGGGATTTCACTCACACCTAGAGTACCTCATCTAGACGAGGGTCACTATCCGTAGAGCAAAATTAACTTTTACAAGTTCTTCTAGGCCCAAGGATTTCACCCACACGCGGGGTTCCTCATCACTTGGCTCGAAGGACTTCACTCGCATCCGGAGTACCTTGTCCAGTCGAGGGTTACCTAGGCTAATTCCAACTACTCCCAACTACATCATACCCAAAAGGTGATAGAGGGGTTAATGGAAGAGTCCTAGTCAACTCCAAGCATATCATAAACTTGCCTTTTCATTGATTTCGTAAATAGCACAATTGTTCTTATTAATATTTTACATAGGATGCCTTAGAATAGGACATCTTGGCCTTATAGCACAATTGGCCAAGCATATTTCATCATCATCATTATTGACTTCTTATACATTTAACTAAATTCATTCATCATGATAGTCTATTCTTACATTCATGATCATATCAATCTATTATATTTATATCTGATTCTATCACATTTATATCTGATTCTATCATGTTTAACATTGCACCAATGATATGTCTTATCCCGTGTAATGTCTTACACTTTCACTATGTAAGTTTCACTATTTAATGCTTATCAAAATAATGGACAATTACATATTGCAGCAGTGATACATAAACATAAATAATATACTCAAATGTAATGAAATACCTTGAGGCTTCGATGGTGTTTGCTGATATAATGTTTACCTGCAATACAATGACAAATGTGTGCTATAATGAGATCAGATTTAATTAGATTTCCAGTGTACAAGTATGGGCGGAGGGTTTCTTCAATCGGCTGCCAAGTAATGGTTGGACGACTGGAATTTATGTGTCTTTCTCCTGCTATATGATTCGGCTGAGGATAGATAATTATTCTGCTGTAATAAATGACTGAGTAGTGATTGATAGCAAAGAAATGATATATGGTGAGGCGATTCTCTTTTGATGTTCAATTCCCTACTAATGCTTCCTCAATCTGAAATTGATATTAAGGTGTTCGATTCATATATTCCCCCCTCCATCTGAATTACGCCCTGCCCTTTTAAAGGCCTTCACGGGATGTAATTTGTGAAGAGACATATTGTTTCATGCTTATGACGATTTGTTAATCCTTAACTTCATTTCTTATGGGAACAGCGCTCTTATTAGAGGGATCGGATTCCTTAATTCATCTTCTTATTTTATTTTTGTTTTATTTAATTCGTCTTATCTTGTTGGTCACCGAAGTATAAAGGAGTCGCCTTTTATTGAAGTCTTGCCATTCAAAGACTTATGTGTTGGACGCCATAACAAAAGGAATCGCCATACAACATACTTGACAATTGATATTTCAAATACAAACAGAAGTGTAACTATCAATTGTAATATTTATTATAATAATATAATATTTATATTTGGGCTTATGTTTATTAAACATAATAAATATAATATTATTTATTATATTTACTAATACACGTAATTATCTGAGTTGCCTAAAAGCAACTTCTATCTTTTATGATGTTTAAATATTTAATTTAAACAATGCCTTAATATCGGGGCATGACAACTCTAATATGGATTCCTTATGGACTAAGTGTATAAGACACAATCATTGATATAAAGACAGAGCTGAAGACTCCTATTTTCAGACTGGTACGGCACTATACTTGGCTGGTACGGATTGTCAAAGATCATAAACAACTGCTCACTCGTGGATACAATGACATCACATTGAACACTCCTCATAAAACATGACTTATAGGATACATATGCTGCCCAAATATCAGTTACTTTGATCCAAGCCAAAATAAACCTGCTGTCCATGGTCGTACGGCCTGATCAGGTACGGCAATTTCTAGAAATTCTAACAATGCAAGATAACATACAATATTACCCTTGACAGAGTCGCCTAGACCAAACAAGAGTAATACAAAAAGGTTTAAGACCAAACTCAGCTCAAATGAATTTATCTAAACATTTTTCCAAATCTGCAGTGTACGGTCATGGAAGTGTACGGATGCTCACATAAATTCAGATAAGTCTTAAAACCACACAAAACTAGCATGAAAATGGTCGCCTAGGATAGACATTAACATTGCAAAAGATCTGAAACAGAACTCAACTCCATACATTTTTATATTTTCAAAACTACATTTCTGCAGGTACGGCCATTAGAGGTACGGACAAGCAGATAAGAGCATATGAAACTCAAGAAGAATGATCAAAGTGCTATCAAAGACATCTATATAGAATTACAAATGATATACTATAGATCTCTCCAAAACTCATCAAAACTCTCAACTCCAATTTAGCTCCAAATCTCCAGCTTCAGCACAATGGTGATTTCTGTGTGAAATCACACTCAAACTCCAGAGCGTTTTCGTCCTCAAGAGGATTCTACAAGAGGGTTTTCGTCCTCAAGAGAATATGGAAGAACTCATAGGTTCAATCCATCTGCAAACAAAATCAATATCAAAAACATAGCATAACCCTTCCAAATGAGAGCTCATTCTCTTTTATAAGGCACTGGAGGAGTTACAAAGGAAATGAATTATTTCTTAAAAATAATAACATTTTCCTTCTAACTTAAATTATTTATTTTTTCCTCCACTTAAGTGCTCACTTTTATGTGCCTAAATAAAAGAATATGTTTTCCCCTTTCAAATGAGCTATAACACTTAATAATATTTTAATTATTTTCACCCTTAGGAGCTTAAGTGAAAATAATAATTAAAATAGCTCATTAAATATTAAATTTTGCGGAAAATCACAAACAGCCTCCAAATGCAAATTAAACTGAACCAATATGCTCTGTAAGGTTTTGGGATATGCAACGATGCCTTCCGGGTGACTTTCCAAAAATAGAAAGTTCCTTCAAGAATCTTGGAGAGCAAACCAGAAGCCCGATCAAACTTCAGAAACCATCAACTGAGCTCAAAGCCATCAAAAAAATCCATTTACACAAGGAAAACCCAAATAACTGTTCTGCAAACTAAACCATGACCACACCAAGAACATTGGAGTCCTTTCCAAACATGCCGGATAGCCTCTGGGAGTATTAGGAACAAGCATAATGCACACAATAATCAATGCACCAAAAATGGAACATTACACACCCATTTCTATTGCCTCTCATTTAAATTTGTTTGTGATAGAAAATGCCTCAAACTATTGTGATCAGTCCTAACCACAAATTGGTTACCCACCAAGTACTGTCTGAACTTCGCCAATGCATGCATGATGGCAAGCATCTCCTTATCATAGGTGGAATAGAGCCTCTCTACATCCCTCAACTTCCTGCTCTCAAAAGTAATGGGATGTCTATTCTGCATCAACACCGCACCAATGCCCTCTCCTGATGCATCACACTCCAATACAAAGGGCTGCGTGAAATCTGGCAATGCCAACACCTTATCAAAAGTAGCCTGAGCCACATCTGACCATCTGAATGCTCCCTTCTTCGTGAGATCTATGAGAGGTGCTGCCAACTGTGAAAACACCTTAATAAATCCCCTGTAGTAGCAACATAGCCCAAGGAATCCTCTCAAGTCTGAAATGTTCCGCAGTGGTGGCCAATCCAGAATTGCTTGTATCTTCTCCTGGTGAACTTTAACTCTATCAGCTCCAATCACATGCCCTAGGTAGAGGATCTCGGTTATACCAAACTCACATTTGGATGCCTTAGCATACAATGATTGTGCTTCCATGATATTCAACACTTCATTAATGTGCTACAGATGTTCCTCCCATGTCTTACTATATATCAAAATGTCATCAAAGAACACTAGTACAAACTTACGCAACTACTTACGAAATATGTGATTCATGCATGATTGAAATGTAGGAGCGTTGGTAAGACCAAATGGCATAAACAAAAACTCATAGTGTCCATAATGGCATCTGAATGCTGTGTTATGGATATCCTCTTCACGGACACAAATCTGATGATACCCTGAACGAAGATCAATCTTAGAGAAATACACGGCCCCGTGTAACTCATCAAGCAATTCATCGATCCTGGGAATGGGATACCTATTCTTGATTGTCTTCTTATTTAGAGCTCTGTAATCAATGCACATCCTCATGGTGTCATCCTTCTTCTTCACCAAAACAACTAAAGAGGCAAAAGGACTGGAACTCGGATGAATGTGTCCCATCTCAAGCAACTCATTAATCATCTTTTCAATCTCTTCTTTGAAATGTCGTGGATGACGATAAGGTGTAGTGATGACAGGTTTGGAGCCCTCCTCCAACTCAATGACATGCTCAAACCCACGATCTGGTGGCCTACCAGGAGGAATTTCTCCAAACACCATACTATGTTTATCAAGCATTGACTGGATATCTACATGATACTCTTGTTTACTGGAAGAAGATTTGGTAGATACGAAACACTAAGCTGCCCAAGCAACATTACCATGTCTAAACAAGGTCGCCATTCTCCTTGCTGACACAACCATAGGTCCTCCACCTGAAAGTGCTGCTCTCAACCCAACCTTCTTCCCTTCATGCATGAATTCAAGTTCCATCTTTTGGAAATCTTGTACGTATCTGCCAAGTGATTGCAACCATTGAATTCCCAAAACAACATCAATCTCTCCCAATCCTACCACATAGAAATCATCCGTCAATGTGTAGTCACCCATCTGAATGCCGAGCTGAGATACCTTCTTAGTGCAACTCATAGTAAAGCCATCTGCAACTGTCACACTAAAACCTTGAAAATCCTTAGCTTGTAGTCCTCTCTTCATTACTAAGCCCTCATCTATGAAGTTATGAGTGGCTCCACCGTCAACCAAACAAGTGACCCTTTGTCCCTTAACGACTCCTCAATCTAAAAGCATGATATTTCGGCACTCCTGAAATAGATGCAATGGTGACATGTCCTGTATCATTTGCATTGTTCAGCTCAAGCTCCACCTGTGGCTATTGCTCCTCATGATCTATATCACTATCCGAGCTAGTGCCTTCAATAGCCTCACTCTCATCCTCGGGAATGACCTCTATGAGATGTACCTTGCATTTTCCTATGCATCTGTGTCCTAGTTCCCATGGCTCCTTACAAGAAAAGCAAAGCTTCTTCCTCCTCATTTCATTCTTTGTTTCATTATCCATCCTAGGAGGTTGATACTTATGTTGATTGAACTTTTTTTGATTTGAGCTAAAGCCCTTGAAATTTTTCTTTTGTGGTTGAAATGTAGGAGTAGTGTCAAGATCAAGTGCAAGTTCAATAGCATCATCAAGTGTACTAGGCTTGTGAACCTTCACCAAGCCCTTCATTCTGTCATTCAAACTCTCAACAAACAACATAGTCACTCTCCTTTCTGACATATCAGGAACCATAACAGCAATCTTTTGGAACTCATTGATGTAAGAATCCACTCTACCAATCTGTCTCAACTGTGCCAAATCTCTGTAATAGACTTCCACATCCTTCCTGTCAAACCTAGTAATGAGTTTTTGTGTGAACTAATCATTGCATGGTTTTGTGAAACAAGTCCATGATGCCACCAATCATATGCTACTCCCTCAAGATGCATAGTAGCAAACTGTATAGCCTTTATTTCATTCATTGGCTTGAGTGTGAGGAATGTATCAAGTTTATGAACCCATGCTCTAGCACTTATCTTCCTGTTGCCATCAAAGTTAGGTATAGGTACCTTGTTCATGGCCTCTTGGAATTCTTTGTGTTGCTTTGCCAACCTTCTAGGTCTTTTCCCTATCTTTGATGTTTTTCGGTCCTTTCTTTCATTCATATATTGATTGATGCTTATACAATCTTTGACGTTGTCAGGAAGTGCATCATACTCTACACATATGGTAGCCAACTCATCCGCAAATGACAGCTCTTCTTCATCCTCAACAACCTCTTCCTCTTCTTCCTCTCTAGGAAGAAATGTGGGTTGTAAGGGCCTATCCATTGAAGAAGCACGTGTTCTCCCACCCCGTGGTGTACCTACCACACTACCTTCACCTATAGGTGTTGCATTAACTCTCACATCACTCATGGCTTGTGTCATGAACTGCATCATCTGATGTTGGGAAGCCATCATTCGCTCCAAAGCCTCATTTGTTCGAGCCAAAGTCACATTTGTTTGTCGCTGTCCCGCTGTCATCTCCCTTAGGTAATCACCCATGTCATACCTTGGGGGGCTTCCAACTCTTCTATTTTCATCCATATTTTCTGCAAATGGATTAGTTTCTTCTTGATCTCTTCGTTGTCCTGCTCTTCTTCTATATTGTTGCAAACATGGATGCTGCATAAGGACAACAACTAACTCCCGACTAGGTCAATCTTATGTCCATATAGCATACAAGGATAAAATCAAGCCAAATCACATCCAAGTGTAGGAGGATTTAACTTTGGATCTTATGCTCAAGAATGCCATTAGGATAAGAATTAACTTCGTCTCTTCCTAAAACCCTCCAGGCTGGCAGGATCCAAGCTCTGATACCACTGAAATATCACAACTAAGATATATGCCAAATTTTCTGAATTTTCAAATTTCCAACTTGAAACCCTACGACTGAATTCTAATTTTATTTTCTGCACCTTATCAATTTACTTCACCAAGCATGAAACATAGTCTAACATATGTAAAAGTGATGGCAAAAGAAAGTATATATCTGCAGCCTCATCAATTATGAATTACACCATGAAATACACATACAAGCATACAAAAATATGAATGCAAGTCTGTTGGGCCAAATTGAAATCATATGGAATGAAATTACATCAAATTCATAGGCCCAACATGGCCATCAAACTCCCAAACTACTGCTGTTACAAATCAGATCTGAATGATGAGCTACCACATACCAATTTTGATGTCTAATGCCAATACAAAGTGGGCGAACCTCTTCTAGATCAGATCAGCCTTCAAAAATGATGTCAAAGGACCTCTAATGATGATCGCTCCTCCTCATGTGCTGATCACCCTTCCTTGGCAATGGTGTATGATGTGAATCAAAGCCCAAGATGCAACAAGGCGGTGGCTGTTAGGGTTATATCAGATCTGCAGATATGAGCAAACAACTCCAAGATCTACACACAAATGGTAAATATCCTCCTCCCAAGATCAGCGCTCCAAGTATGAATGGATTCTCCTAAGAATTGGTGTCCAAATGATGCAGTGAACCTTCAATATCCACGCCTAGATATGAAATGATGTCGCTGCTCTTATGAGAGGCAAATCTGCTATGAATTCTGCCACAAACCCTCACAAGAATGGCGCTCCAACAAGGCAAGTATGTCTACAAATCAGTGCTCAAGATGTACAACGAACTCCTCAAGATGTGATGCTCAAAGATGCAAATATTTCCACAAGATCTTCAACAAATCTGCTATGAAAGATGTATCTTGAATGCTCAAAGTTCAAACAATCTTCAAATTCTCCAATGAAGTGCAAGTGTGAACTCCGTATGAATCCACCTCCAAGATGTGATTGGGTTTTCATCCAATCCACCTCCTTACACAAGGGTTTCCGTCCTTGGAAAGACCTGCAATGAAATTGCGAAACAAAATGTGTCATGTCCCCTCTTTAGCGCTGTCTAGCAGAGACATGAGAGTTGACCTATCATCCGGGTTCCCGTAGGTCAGCAGCGTGGTTAGGGGACCTATCCAGAGGCAGTGTAGCTTGGCACAGAGCTTTACAGGCCTTTCCAGTCAGTTTTTGACAGTTTCCTATTTTTTAGGAAGGGTTCCTATTTTTTAGGGTTTGACCGAGAGTTGACCAGGAGGCATCAGGGGACCTCCAAGAGCATTTTTGGAGTTTTGGTCAAATTCCTATTTTTTAGGAGGTATCCCTACATTTTAGGGAGGCACTGTCAGTTGGCATGACACGTGGCGACATCACCAGTAGCGTGGGCTTCAGAAGTTCTCAGTTCAGGATGGCCAGGTGATGGATTTGGAATAATTATTGAATATTAAAGTGTGGCTTTAATATTTAATAAAAATAAATAAAATAAAGTGAATAACATGTCACTTTATATTAATAAGTTATTAAAAAGTCCCCCACCTAGTTGACACAACGTTGTGTTTAAAAAGTGGGCTTTTAATAATGAAGTTGGGCCCTCAACTTGGGCGCCCAACTTGGGAAGACTTCATTAATAAAAGGATCTTTTAAAGATTCTTAATTTTGATCCCTTTTGGAACCCTAAAGTGGACGCCCACTTTGGGAAGTGCATAAAGTGACTTTGAAGTGCTATTTGGATCTATCTTTTGCATATCTTTTGAAGCTTCATGGCAGCTCTGAACTCTGTGGAAGGGGGCAGCAGCATTCAGACTCTTGGGAACGAAAACTCTCAAGGATTTTGGTGAATTGGACGATAACCCAGTTCTTGTTTGTGGGAGGCCTACTCTGGGTCTTCATTTGTGCATCATTGGACAGATTCCAGGGCATGTTATTGCAGATCTAAGCTTGCAGCAGTGCTAAATCAGCTTTATTCTTCAGATCCTTCATTCTCAGTTGCATGTATAGCCTCTTCTAGGCCAATATTGCCTTTGTATGCAAGTAGGGTTGCAAACCAGGCTTCCATTGAATATTAAAATACAGATCTGATGGGTATGTGCCTCAATTTCTCATGTGTTATCTTTCTATCAGTTATTATTTATTTTTAGTCCATTTTATTTGAGATTGCAGCTGCATGTATTTCTATTTGCCATCTTGGCAAATACACATCTCAAGAAAATTGAAACCCCTTCTGCATCTCCTCTCTAGTCTAAAAGAAAACAAAAAAAAATAATAAAAAATCATAAAACAAATTAAATCACAAAAAATAGCACTTCATTTCAGCAACAGCACTTCATTTCAGCAAAGGGATCCATCAGGGATCTTTCAAAATGCCAAAGTTGCCAAAATTTCGAATGATCAAATGAAGCTCCAATGACCTTTTATACTTGGGTTCTCTTTTTCCTCCGAGGTAGGCCGACCAAGTCTAGGTGCCTAATTTTGAAATTCAAATTAAAGATTTGAATTACTTTCCTTCACGTCGGCCAAAGAACATTATTTTATTTATTTTCTTTTCTCCCAAGTGGCCGCCCAAATTCAAAAAAATATAATATTATTTTATTTTCCCTTTCTCCCAAGTTGAGCACTCCAAATAATAATAAAAAAATATTATTATTTATTTCTCCTTTTTGGCCGCTCCAATTTAATAATATTATAATAATATTATTTTATTTCTTTTGCCACTTATTCCTCCATATGGGTCGTCCCATTTCAAAAATAAATATTTTATTGTTTAAAAATACATTAATTCATCTCCCGCAATCGCCAAAGCTATAAAATTAGCTAAGCCTCATAAAAACAACTTTCCAAATTTCCATAGCTCAACCACTGCATTCCCTCAATTCACGAATTAGCCTACAAGAATGAGGATAAGCTAACTCAAACTCCTGTTAGGTGATCATGCCGGAAACAAGGACATTACACACCTATTTACCTTTCCAGCATTGCATTAGTCTAGATAGTATTACCTGAACACCGTATGCTCTCACCTTGCCCACATTGGGAACTAAGTGATCAGAAAGTGCAAGGGCTTGTATTTGCATCTTTCAAATATTGTCAAAAATTCAAAAAAAAATTAGTTGGGGATATTACTTATAGAATCTCTGTCATCCCAAATTCACACTTGGATGTCTTGGCAATGAAAGAATGTTTCTCTAGACTGCCAAATACCTCATCTAGATGCCTCAAGTGGTCTTCCCAAGTCTTGTTGTAGATAAGAATGTCATCAAAGAATACTAGAACAAATTTCCTCAATTGTTTGATAAATACCTAATTCATACAAGACTAGAAAGTAGCAGGTGCATTTGTCAAGCCAAAGGGCATGAACAGAAACTCATAGTGTCCATAATGACACCTGAAGGCTATCTTGTGAACATCCTTCTCTCTCACCCTTATTTGACATTACCCTGATATAAGATCAGTCTTAGAGAAGTATACTGCTCCATGAAACTCATCTTTTAGCTCATCGATCTTGGGAATGGGGTACCAATTCTTCATAGTCTTCTTTTTGAGGGCCCTATAATCAACACACATTCTCATCATGCCATCCTTCTTCTTAACCAGGACCACAAAAGAAGCAAAGGGACTAGAGCTCATCCTAATGTGACCTAGATCCAAGAGCTCTTTGATTGCTTTATCTATTTCCCCTTTATGTCTTCTAGGATGGCGATAAGGAGTAGTAATGACAAGTTTAAAACCTGTCTCAAATTCCACTATGTGCTAAAATCCTCTATCAAGTGGCAATTCTGGAGGTATGTCATCAAACACAATCCTATGTTTGTCCAGAATAGACTGAATATCCATATGATAGGATTTCTTACCCATGGATGAAGTTGTGGTTGTCACCAAGCAATGTGTAACCCAAGCTACTTGCCCTCTACAACATGATCTCTCCATCCTCTTTGTTGAGACAACTCTTGGAGCTCCATTTGCAATACCTCAAAGCACTACTACCTTTCCCTCTAATTTGAATTTCAGCTCCATGGTTGGATAGTTCTGTGTAAATTCCCCAAGAGAATGTAACCATTGTACCTTTAAGACCATGTCAGTCTCTCATACCCACAACATAGAAGTCATCACACACCGAGTAACTACCCAATGTGATGCTTAGCTACTGGATCTTCTTAGTGCAAGGAATGGTGAAGCCATCTGCTACTATGACATTGAATCCTTCAAAATCTTTTGTTCTCAATCCTCTTCTAGCTACCAATCCCTCATCTATAAAGTTGTGGGTTGCCCCACTATCAATTAGCACTATAATTTTTTTCCATACAAAACTCCATGAACTCTAAACGGATGATATTTGGGAGCACCAAAAAGTGTGGCAAGGGTGCCTCTTGAAGTTTCTTCTTCTTTTCTTTCAAGTTTTGGTTCTTCCTCTTAAATTTTTGGCTCATGTTCATATGATCCTAATTCTTCATCGGATATCACCTCTATATAATGCACCTGACCTCAACCAAGACATCTATAACTAGGTTCACATGGCTTCTTACAAGAGAAACATAACTCCTTTCTTCTGAGTTCATTCTTAGTTTCTTCTTCTTTACTTGTTTTTTGTGGCATATCCTTCTGATGAGATACTCCCTCTTGGAATGATTTCTTCCATTGACCTAAAGGTGGTGTCTTTGAGTAGAATTTATTCTTAGGTATTGAGGTCTCCAACATTAGAGCTCTCTTAATGACTTCTTGCAAAGATGGTGGATCGAAAGCTTTCACCCAACCTTCGAGAGGTTCGGTTAAACCCTCCATAAAAAGAGCAGTAAGCCTCCTTTAAGAAACATCAGGAACCATCACTGATAATCTCTAGAACTCTGCCACATAATTGTCCACCATGTTGTATTGCCTCAACTAAGCCAACTCCCTAAAATGGATCTCAAGGTCTTTCATGTCAAACCTATCAATTAACCTATGGCTGAATTCATCATATGTGCTAATGAGACTATGTCTTTGGGTAACCAATCCATAGTACCACCACTCGTACTACACCTTCTAGGTGCAGGGTAGCAAATTTTATAGCTTCTTCTTCATACATAGGGTTTAGTGAAAAATATATATCTAACTTTTGAGCCCAAACACAAGCTGTACATTTGTTTGAACCATCAAAAACAGGAATGGTTGGCTTACCCAATCTGTGTTGCAAATCTCTGAGGTTGATTTGCATTTTGTCTTTTCTCATTCTTTTGTCCACTCTTTTATTTTAAATTGCAGAAGTTGATGAGAGACATTTCTGCATGAAATTC
Organism: Cunninghamia lanceolata; assembly: GCA_027924645.1. Taxonomy (NCBI): domain Eukaryota; kingdom Viridiplantae; phylum Streptophyta; class Pinopsida; order Cupressales; family Cupressaceae; genus Cunninghamia; species Cunninghamia lanceolata. The sequence goes on from BSBN01000209.1 coordinate 11,475,738, forward strand.
AAGTCCAATAGCTTTGTATTCATCAAAATAAGCTTCAAAGTTATCTCCATTCTGATTTTGCTCCTCTTCCTCTGGTTGTTCTTCTCTTTGTAAGAACTTAGGTTGGAAAGGCCTAAATGCAGAACTGACCACAATTATTTTATTTGCAGAAGCACTTCCTTCACCTATAGGGATTTAAACTAGCCTCGGAATACTCAGATTCTGCATTGTCTGTAATAATTGTGCTATGAGGTTCGTCATTTGCTATTGGCCCTAATTCATATTAATGATGGCATTAAACTGAATCTCTATCTTTTCTTCATCTGTCAAAACCTTCTTACTTCTTTCCCTCATTTCTACTTCTATTTCTTCACCCTAATTTTGCAACTTTCTCCATTCTCTCTAATAAAATCTCATATCCCTCTCACTGGGCTGCATTAAAATGTTAGCTTTTAACACTGCAGACTGACATGATCAAAGCTCTGATACCACTGTAATGTCGCTTTCGAATGTTTTCATGAACTCTGAAATTTTTTGTGTTTCTTTTCTATGCAATGTTGGATTATAATGGAAATGTTGTATTTTATTATATGAACAGCAATAGCAATGAAATATCCCCAATGGGATCTGCACTAAAATTTCTGATTTTTATTTCTGCTCAAACCCTAATTCTGATTTCTGATTTCTGATTTTTATATTATTTCAAACAAATTATCACAGCGAACATACAAGTGCCCAAACACGACAAATAAACATGTCAAATGATACTACCAATTGATATTCATATCAAACATGAAATCCACAATTAAAAACACAAGATAGGGCATCCAAATGCAACATACAAATATGATTTTATGTAGGAAACTTCTGCTGTTACAAATCTGAATATTCTGGACTGATTTTACAATGAATTCTTGGGCTCAAACATGCCAAACATATGCCCAGATTTTTGCTCTATAAATCAGACCTAAAACTATGATTATACATACCAAATATATGCAAAATAGTCTTCAATAATCAAACCATAGATGAGTGAATCCTCCTTGGCAAGCACTTAGGGTTTGCTGCCCCAAAACATATGAAATCGCCCTCAAAATTGGGCGCTCAAGTCTGCTCCAAAAGTGGCGCTCCAAAATTAGGGCAAACCCTAATGCAATATGCACACAAAATGCCACACAATGCTGCTCCAAATCTGATTATGCAATGATGCTCCAAACCTCCAAATGTCTCCAATGAAGTGCAATTAGAACTCCGTAATGAGTCCTCCACAAGATGAGCTAGGGTTTCGTCCAACTCACCACATTCACAAAGGTTTTCATCCTTGGAATGAAGCCCAACCAAAGTTGCAGCCAAAAGAGAAGAATCTCCAAATGAAAATAAGATATGAATGGATGATGAAATGACCTCAAATGACCTTATATTTATATCCACCTTTCCCTCCAAGTTTGGTCGACCTCCTCAAGGATAAATATTTATTTTATTTGTTTTTTTCTCCTCCAATCTTGGTCGACCTCAATAAAGTATTCTTATTTTATTTTTATTGTCTTCTCCAAGGGAGCAAACTTCCTTATGACCCTTGATATTGCATTTTTAGGCCCTTGCCTAGGTCGTCCACCTTCAAGGCCATTTTATTTAATTTAATTTATTTTCCAAATGGCTAACAAAAATATGGAAAGTTATTTTCCATCCTTTATTTTTCTCCTACCCAGGTCGCTCACCTCCTTAGCCATTTTATTTAATTATTTCTCCTTAACCAAATGGTTCGTAAAAATATAGGAAGTCACTTCATATCTTCAATTTGCCCAATAAAATTGATTAAATATAATATTTAATCAATTAGGTTATTCCCTTAGCCCTCTGGCTTAGCCTATGGGAATAGGATAGGCTAACCGACTCCATTAGGTGATCACTCAAAAAATGGGGACATTACAAGTAAACATACCCAAATCAACACTTATTATGCTATATAAACTACTAATATCAATATAAAACCCTGACACCAAAACAATCAAATGTTGTTGCAATAAATGGTTGTGACAGGACAGCAACATCACAAAACCACGCAATGAACATATATTCAACAATAATGATGATAAGGAACTCAGAATCACACAATGAACTGCAAATCTGATATATATGTATTATACATGCAAATTGGATGCCAAATAAATAATTATTCAACACTACAGCATAAAACTTGATGCAAACAACATTTGGCTAGCTCAAATAACTCACAGCAGATACAGCGATTGGTTGTTCATGAAGTATGGCTGCATTGTGACAGTTGTATGGTTACAACAGGACTAAAGAAGTGGTTCATGGCTACTGAATGGAGGCACAGCAGAATCCCAATGGTACAGCATCTTGTAGGAACGTACAATGGCTAACCTAAGTCTATATGGTAGGCTTGTTACAGTACAGACTAATGATATAGGATCTCAACAACAATAAAGATGTTGCATAGCAGTAGATAAATGCAAGACAGTTGTGATCAATGTGTAAGGGCTCACACCTCTATCGATATTCTAGAAAAACTTCTTCAACTATCCTGAAATGTAAACCATGCTGGAAAATTTGAAGTTAACTATAACTTTTAGCACAAAGCATGACTCCTAGATGAAATCACCACAAAGAACAAAGAATTTTCATCCTCTTCTTTTATCTGGAAATCAAGAGAGTTTTCATTCTCCAAATTCCCGCATTCCAAAGGTTTTCTTTCTTAGGTGAGAAGATGAACACAAGTGCTCAAGCTTTGAGAAAAAGGGTTTGATTTCAATAAACAATGGATGCTTTCCCTTGAAAAATTCTCTTCCTTTATAATCTCCATTTTGGCGCCTTTTAATTTGAATTTCCTTTTCCCTCCGAAGCACACTTTTAAAACATTTTAATAAAATATTACATAAGGCCTTATTATGTCCCATTTAAACAGCTCACTTTATTATAATAAATAATATTTAAGTTGTCATTTTACAATGTTTTAAAATAAAATTACAAGGACTAACTTAAAATATTATTATTAAATTGTTTCCCTAACTTTATTCCTCAGCCTATGAGAAAAAAAAAAATAGGCTACGAGAAAAAAAAAAATAGGCTACGGGTCTTCCAAATATTTTAATTCTAGAAAGGGGACATGACAAGAGGCTCCCCACTGAGTCTCAAAAAATCAATTGACATTGCTTATAAAAAGACATGTATGAGAATACAAACAAAGATGTAAAGTCACTGCCTCTAGGGGCAAAGCCTTATTTTTTAGTTATCTCAGAGTTTTTAGAAAGAGATTACCATGTAATCCTCTTGTAAGATTCATGTAGCTTTATATTTCTTTGAAAACATTCCAAAAAACACACTGTTGTACCCATACGAAATTTTTCGTATATGTGCCCAAACACACCTCCCAAGCACCATGTAGCCTTGTCATTACTACGCTAACTCTGCAGGTACAAGACATATCAAAAGATGGCGATCCAAGGCTCAAATGGAGGGAGATTCTGACAAGCCAATCAGGCCTGGAGTAGTGAAAGAACATCTAAAAGAGGAGGTCAAAGTGGTGAATTGAGGCCAAAACGACATAAAGGAACCAAGGGTAGCAATGCAAATACATCTAGCAAATCAAAATTCAATTTTGAAAAATTTCAAAAAAATTTCTAAGGCATTTTTGGACGTTTCTGGCTAAAATGTGCTCTATCTTGGAGTATAATTCATGGAGGAGAGGCTTCAATGAGAGCTTCGGATCATATGAGCCTGATTTCCAAACTTCAAGACATTCCGTCATCAGATGAAGAAGTTAAGGCAAAAATAAGCTCCAAAGGCAAAAGCAAACGGCAGTGATCCAGGCAGCGTCCATCAAAATGGCTAAAGCAAAGTTCAAAGTTTTTCAAGGTCAAGAATCATAAAGTGAGCCCTGAAATTGGCTAAGTCTGGTGTCCTGAAGCCTGATGTTCTGAGATCCTGTAATCTAAGTCTGAAATCTAGTGGATCCTCAAAAATCTAGAATCTGCATGTTAAATCCCATGGATCCGGGACCTATCTCAAACATCTTGGAAGTATATTTCAAAATATTTCAAGTATAGGAAATGATATTCTTAAATATATTTTGAAATATACTTCCACCTAAGACACTCAAAATCAAACTTTAAAAGGTGCCCATTCTAGCTAAAACCCATGCCTTTTTGCATGATCAAAAAGGCGCTCTTTTTGTCTATTTTCCACGCCTTTGCTTCACCTCCCAAAGGCGCCTAAATTGGTCATATTCCACGCTTATTTTCTCCCTCTAGAAAGGCGCCCAAACTCCCAGATTCTCACGCCTTTTGGTCTTTTGGTAGTTGGCGCCCAAATACACTAAATCCCACACCTATCCAGCTCAAGCAAAAGGCGCCTAAATTACATCATTTGCACTCCTTTTAGAGGTGACTTGTTTGCATGAGGATTGACGCCAAGAGAGAAAGTATGAGCCTATAAATATACCTCTTCATCCTTCTCATTTCATTCATTATTTTTGCAAGTTTGAAGAGGCAGAGCAAGGTCCAAGTTGAAGAATGAAACCCTAGGAGGAGGGCGTCCACTATAAAGGAGATATTTGGCATAGCTATTATCATTTTCTTGGCAAGAGGATGGTATTGGGGCTGCACTTCTCACATGGCGGCTAGTAATGGATGGATAAAAGCTTGCATAAGGCGAATTTGAAGGCTTTGAAGATTGGATCTTCACATACAGGGCAAAGATCATCCATTCTTGCATCATTCTACACCTTTCTATCACACTCAAAGGAAAATTTGTCCACTGGAGGGCCTCTTTCTAGCACTGGCAGCCATTGTTGAGGGTTTTTCAAGCTTTTTGAAACTTTTTTGGATCAGCAAAGCGTAAAGAGGACAATTCGATCACTTCTATCCTTGTTTTTCTTCATTCTCTTCTTTCACAAGGTCCATTTTCATGTTCCCAAAGCAGCGCCCAAACCCAGGAAGTCATTTTTGGTAAATTTTCAAGGATTTTCACCGCTGGTCATGATTTTTCAAAGGCAAAATCACCACCTACAACCAAGATAAAATTGATTTTTGAGGCTTATTTGTCCAAATTTTCTCATTTTTGACACATATCCACCTCAACAAAAGGCATTTTCCATCATCCTGGACCAGTTTGAGCTCAAATATGTAGAGTCTTTGAGGGTGCAGCTCCAAAATTTCATTTTCTAAAGGCAAAATTTTAATTTTTTTACAAAAATTAAATTTTGGATAACAAAAAGAAAACTTTTTTTTTAGCAGCAAACACACAGAGGTCCAGATTGGCAATTTTCAAGGCAAAAAGGCATCAGAACAAAACCCCTCCAAGTCATCATGCAATATTCATCAGTCACCATTGAGGCTAAATCTTTGCTCAAACATGAATATTCCAAGGTCAAAGAAACAGACTTGTGACAAGTTTCACCTCGAAGAATAGCGATGGAGTTGGCTACGTGGAAAGAAAAACTTCTAGGCATTGAAATATATGCCATTGATTTTGTCCAAAACATTCCTTGCAGGTATTTCAGCGATGAAGGCGTAAATTGCCTTGTTCATAATTTGCAGGTGTTCATTTAGCTAATCCGCGAAAAGTTTTGTGGTGATCCCCACGTAAACAAGATGTATCTCCTGGTAGAAATTGCATCAAAGTTCACCAAGGTTGAAAAAGAATTTGAAGGTTTAGCAAAAATCACAGAGGATGTTGCCATTGACCTGCAGATGAGGACAGTTCACCTTGAGTCCATGATCATACCAGATAAAGCCAAAGTTGAGAAATCTCAATTCTCAGACTTAGCTTATTTTTTCACATTTTGCAAAAGGGACTTATTTTTGGCAATAGGAGAGATTTCCAAAGCAGCTTCTATTTTGAGAACTGTCTTTGTTAACTAAAGTTAAATTTATTTTTAGATTTTGCTTTTTGGAAATCATGCAAAATATCTTTGAGTTGGAACTCAATGTGTAATAACATGCAAGTTCAGTTAACTGAATTGCATGACAAGATACTTTTAATTTTAATTGCTAATAAACTTGCATGCTTCCCATGCAGCAATTAGATCTAGAGTGAAGAGTGTTAGTTAACTCTTCCTTTTATTTCCTTGCACCTTTGTTTTTTAGATATAAATAAATGTATTCTACACACTTTATAAAATCCATGGTAAATGCTGAGACTAATTTTTGCTCGCATTTTATTGTTCAAGCGGTGTTATTGTTTCTTGCCTTTTGATTAATGAGAAAATGCATCATGGTTTCGGAGATCTATCTTGTTGTCAAGAGTTATGTAAATCGTTCATGACTTTGTGCATGAGCAATTATTGTTGAGTTGTATTTGTTCTTTTGTTTTGAAAACCTCCAAGTTGTCCTTCTGATTTCTTTATGCTCTGAATTTACTTGAAGAAATCAGAATTGTTTTAAAGATAAAGCTAGTTATTTTCTTCTGGAAAGCTTTAGAAAATCTTATAGCCTTGCAGAAGAGCTTCATTGCCTTGTGCTCGTGCCTTGAGAAACAAAAAAATAGGTTATTTTGTAAACATCTTTTTAATTTTCTTGTTGAAGAAGCTTCCCCTCCTAATTTGAAAAACAGTCCTACTGTACACGCTGTCCGTTTATCTTTCTCACCGAAAGGTGCGAAATTAAACGCTAACACACACTACATACTAGGATACCCAAAACAAACCACAAACGCACTTCAGAGAGTTACAAACCATTCCTATTGCATAACATGTCTTGTCAAACCATAGCCTAAGTCCTAGTAGGCAAGCTTTAACTAACAATACTTACCGATCTAATAGCAGAAAAATCAGAAGATTCCATGCAAGGTAGAAGAAGTAAAGATAGTGCAATAATTGCATAATCATGTCCTGTATTGAAGTTTCGACAGTCAAATTTCTTTTTAATAACACAAACTGCTTCAGCACATTCCAGACGAGATAGTAGACTATGAAAAATACTAAGAATCAACCCACACCAACTATATAGTGAAACTGCTACACCCCAGAATAAAGAATACGTAAGGCGCATAACTTAAATGACTGAGTTAGAAGATGGAAAAACATTTCCTCCTTACATACCCACTATATGATGATATTAGACACAATCATACAGATATTTTATAACATAACACATAAAATTTTAAATCAAAATAATCACACAGAATTTGAGGAAATTGGCTTGAAACTGAAGATTCATAGAATCAACCTTCTAAAGCAATAAATAGGCTTTGATAGGTGCTGCATGCCATGTTTGCATTAAGGGTGGGCTGAAAATTCATCTCATTTTACCATAATTACAATAATCCCAACGTTCGATTAAACAAACCTACAAATTTAAAATAAAGAAATAGAACCCAAGGTGAGTCACCAGTACCACCTTCTGATATCCTAAAAGCTCAATGGTGAAATCTCTTAGCCAGGGGAAATTTTACCGCCTAGATTTTCCTAATTGAGAAAAATTTCACAAAATTTGCAAAAATTATACTGAGTAGTCAAATAGTCTGGAACAATTATTGCAAAGTAACCTAGGTTCAAACCCTGTAGGCTGCCATTAGGCGTTTGGTCCTTGTTGAACCCGCCATATACATATCTTCCAACCCATAAACTGTTTCCTGCTCTGGAATCAAATTTAACAAAATAATGTGTAGAAATACATCAAATCCAAACATAATTAGACGATTTAATTTAGTAAATCCCATAGTAGAGATGAAAGAAATTAAAACTTACTTGGCTCTCATTCTGTCTAACCTATCACTCAGGAAAACGTCCTTATCCACCTTCGCTTCATTTACACCAAAAGTGTAGCCCGTAAGAGGGTAAACATTTACAACTGATTCTGAAGACATCTTCTGTTAATCTTCTGCAAACAAAAGCACCAATTTAATAGATATATACTCTTCTGCAAGACGCATTCAAAACATGAAGTATTTTTGAGACAAAGGAAAGAAATTTTCGACAATACCATCCAAATGGCAACACATTTATAACACGTAATTCAAATTTAAAACAAAAAGTAATTGAACAAAAAGGAAAGAAATTTAGGAGTCGACACTATACCATCCAAAATGGCAACACAAATTTATACTACATAATTCAAATAATTGCCATAAGATCATACGTTGTTAGTCTCCGTGCTCGTAATATGAAATGAAATATCAGTCTATGGACCCGGGAGTAAAATTGATCAGGCAGAAACAAAAGTTTCAATCAATTTCTTTTTTTTTTATCTTGGATCTTCTGTTATGAATTTTGATCAAGTAATTTGTTGTTTTTGTTATCCTCTCTTTTTCAAACAAGATTGTTAAAGATTATACTTTTAGAATATTTGTCTAATTGACTTGAAGTAGACTTTACATTCCCTGATATAGTGTCATTCCTTTTCCACTAATACTACTAATCCTACCAATTATAATATAATATCATAATTTTTTTAAGTAGTAGAAGCATGTTTTAATTATGGAGCTTCTACAAACTACAATTATTTTTCTTGAGAGGGATCAAAATAAATCTTTCACCTCTAAAACATATTTGGGTGCATTAGTTTTGTAAGAAAAAGTAATGTAATTTCAATTGAAAGAAGATTTTTTAGCATTACTTTTGTAAGAGAGAAAATGTAATTTAAATGGAAAGAAGATTTGTTTTAAAAGGATAAATATTCTGATTTTGTTTCCAACCTTATGACTATAAGTGTTAAGAAAATAAACTTTTCTAATAAAATAAAAAGTAAGTGAAAAGAAAGAATTAATTATTTCATTTGAAAGGTGTAGTGGTCAAAATTGTATACCTTGTACTTTTCTTTTTTGTTTTGAGTTTATTTTGATATGATTGTCTTAAGTGCAATGACAATTTATTTGTATATTTCTAGGGACCAATCATGATTCTCAATTTGTCCATTCATTATTCCAAGTCAAATCCTTGAGCACAGAACTAACCTAGTTTAGTTTCATGAGTGTAGAAATGACTTGAGAACTTACAAATTCAAATTTAAATTTTGGGCCCAAGTCAACTCCCACCAACTAGCCATTTTGTGTCAACTCGAACATGAAATTTGTTAACTTCTGTGCTAGCATATTGTATAAAAGGACAAACACTAATTCATTATTATCATCTAGGATCTATATAGCACTTATCTTGAATTTAACATCAAGAGAGCTTTATTGCACACTGCATCATCACAAGAGCATGACTCAACATTAGATTAGCATCCTAAGCATATTGCATGATTGCATGTTGTCTTTGATCATTGTAGTATACAATTAAATCGATGATAAGGGTTTGACCGGAAAGGAGAACAATTCTAGCCTAGCAAGCTCCTCAACGATGTCTATTGATACCACCCCTTTTTAGATATAGGTTGCAAACATCAAGGCCAATATATTCTTGACATCAAATGCCGTGTACTTCAAATTTGCATGCATAGTTTAGTTCTACAAGTAGGATTTAGATCCACAGGTGCAAATATCAGTTCTCTAAGTGCAAAAGTGAACCAAAATTGTTAGTGTGGGTTTTTATTTTCCTAGTGAGTTAGTTATTTTTTCTATTTCCTAGGTTTTTTCTACGCTTTTATTAAACTTGCTTAGGTTAAATAAAGTGAATTTAATTAGTGAGTGGGTGATTTGAGGTGTTGACATCCTACAAGGGAGGTGGCATTTGCTATATTGGGAAGATGCTCTTGCTATCTTTAGCCCATATGGTGGTCTCTCTCTATTGGTTGGTTTTGCCACCTCTCCCCTCTCCCTGGTCTATATAAACTCACTACCTAGCTTGTATTTTGTATCTTGAATGCATTGTCTAGTTACTCCTCCATTCTTTCTTTGTAGCTTTGAGCTCTTAATGCAATTCTGCCACATCAACATTTGTATATCTCTCAGAATCATTGGTTTACTTTTGTTTTGCAGTTTCTAGTTAATGTAGCTTAGAATCTCTCTCATAAAATTCTTGGTTTTCATATCTTGTTCAAGATTTCTAATATGGTATCATAGCTTTTGTTTTGAGAGTTTTAAGTTCATTTGATTCCTGATTGAGAGATTGAGTTGTTTGTGAGATCATGAAAATCTTGTATGCTCTTCTCTTATGTTTTTGAACTATCTGGAGAATCAGAAAGGATTTATCAAGACCCTTTAACCTCTAGGTTTTGCATATGTGTTTTTTTGTGAAATCTAGATGATTGCATCATTTCTAATTATACTGGTGGCATTTCTGGATGTTCCAATGCGTCCAAGAGGCTCAAGAAAGTCAAGATTGCCTTTTGTTTCATCTAATTTGGAGATCGTCTGACACAGTTGCAGAATGAAGGTTTCATACTTAGATCTGAAGGATAACTTCTGTTCGGAGCATTTTTAGGCCAAAAGGACCCTTCCATTGTGTCTAGGAGGCTTCACGGATGAATTTTGATATAAAATTTGACCAATTTCACTACCAAGAGACAAAAAGGGAAAAATAATTGTTGAGGCCATTTTTAGTCTCACAGTACATAATACGAGGCAGTTTTTATCAAAAATTTTGTAAAAATTTCAAAAAAAATTAAAAAATAAAAATATAATATAAGCGCTTGAAGCACTTTTTAAGTGCTCGAAGCGATGTATCAAGAAGGGCCTTGGCCCACTTTAAAGGCACTAGCCCCTTTAAGGGGACCGAGCCCCCTTTAAAGGGTGAAGCCCATTCATTGGGTCCGCAAACCCTTGAGGGGTGGTCGTGGGTGTGGCCATAGGCCCCTACCCCTCTTTTATTTTTAAACCTACAAAAAAAATTTGGCCTGTTAAAATTTTGGTTCAGCCCCTTGGAAACACTGCCACCCTCAGCCTCAACACCCTCACCTTGGCCTCTATGCCTAGCAGTTTGGCCTTTGTGCCAAATTTGTCATTTTTTGAAATCTGCTTTGGAGATAACTAAATTTAGTTGGAGGATTTCCTATTTTTGGTAGTGTATTTGGCAACACCGCCATATTTGGTGGAACTTTTTACCACTTTCCTAAACTTGGTAGTGCACTAAATTCCATCTAGAGGTTCACTAAAATTAGCGAAGGCTTAAAACCATCTGGCATATTCCACATTTGGCAGCACAACTAAAATTATTAGCGACCAAATTTGGCAATGGAAGATTTTTTTGCTTTTTGATCCCTCTCCGTTGGCAGTTTCATTCTGGAAGGCGAACTTTAGAGGCTGATAACTTGGGCTCACGACCTCTTGATTCAATATTATTTTTTTTATTTGGGCTAATTTTTTGTGCTCCACGTGTTGGTGTAGACAATTTTTGGTTTTCATGCACAGATTTTTTAGAAATTATAGATTTTCACAAGTGACACTACATAGTTCTCATTTTGGGAACTTCCAAGACTCATAACTTTCGCATACAACCTCAAAGCGAGGCAATTATTTTTTTGAAAATGCATGATTTTTTTAGTACTTCGCAGTGATACTATTAGTTTCACTTGGTTTGGTTCCAAGATTGTACTTTCAGCATACACTCATTTGATTGAGAATTTGCAAAGCATTGAGATCAAATCCACTTAGCGTTTCTTGTTGGTGGTAATTGTAATCACACTAAATATAAAGTGTCAAATCACATTTTCTTGGGGGGTTCTTTGATTGAGTGAAAATGGGGGGTTGTCTTGTGTGCTTTTTTTGAGTTTCTACATTCTCTTCTCCGCACAACAACAACAACAATCCTTTTTTTGGCATAAAATGGATCAAACAATAATACCAATACTCACACCCTATAGCTACTTTGATTGGAAATCTAAAATGACAATCTATCTAAAGAGGCAAGGGTTGTATAGAGTAACAATGGGTCTTGAAACTAAACCATCATTACTTGCAGAAAAGCCAAAATGGTTTAATAAGTTGGATGAAGATTTAGGAACCTTGTGTATGTTTGTATCTCCAAATTTACTTTTTCACATTGAATATGTTTCTACACCAAATGATGTATGGACCACTTTGGAGAATCTCTTTGGTAAGAAGGATGAAATAAGAGGACATCTACTAGAGAATGAGCTCATAGCGTTAAATCCTACCAGTTTTAATAATATTCAAGATTTCTTCGCTAAGATAAATGCCATAAGATTGTAGTTGAAACAATATGGGATTGAGAAGAAAGATTCTCAATTGGTCTTAAGTATTCTTTCCAAGTTTGGTCCTACTTATTCTATGTTTGTTTCTACATTTCATGCCACTAAAAGTGCCTTAGTAACCAATTATACAATGCCTTCTCTTGATGATTCTGCAAATGAACTCACAAAGGAACAATATAAACTGGTTCAAATGGGCACAATCAAGCCCTCTAAATCTCATGCCTTGGCTGCAAATCAGGACACTATAGATTAGAAAGGTTCCAGTAAACAAAATAAGAAACAATAGAATCAATGAGAGAAGAAACAGGATCAGAAACTGGCTGCTCCAAAAGTAGCAAATTAGGCCTCTTCTTCCAAAGGTGACAAGCCTAAGAAGGAGAAGGAAAAGTGTGCCTATTGCAAGAAACCTGGTCATGTTGAACATAAGTGTCTTAAGAAGCAGATTGATTGCCTAACACATTTTCTTGAGAAGAACAATATCAGGGTGCCTGATTCAGTCAAACAAAGTTCATCTCAAGAATATTCAAAGGACATAGACAAAAGTAACTAGAAAGGAAAGGGCAAGGCCCTAGTTATTATTGCTTCATAGATCGATACCTGGACAATTGACTTGGGTACTTTGCACCACATGGCTTTGTCACAAGATGGTTTTGCCTCTTTGGAGTCATGTTCCATGTCATCTATACTCATGGGTGATGACACTCCTGCTAAAGTGCATGGGAGAGGGTATGTTGACATGGGCGAAGGAACATTTCATGATGTTCTTTGTGTTCCATCTTTGTCATCTATCAGATCACTCACACTGGCTCTGGAAAATGGGTTGATTTCACTCTAGACACAATGGTAATCAGTGAGTTACACAATGGGTCTACAACTGTTGTGGGAAAAGTTGATCATCAGTTCAGACTATATCAGTTTTCTCACTTTCTTCCTAATTCTCTTTCACTTGCTTTACTCACTCACTTAGATGAGGTGAGTTGTTTGTGGCATCAACAATTTGGCCACTTTAACTACTGCTACTTGTAGCAGCTCAGGCAATAGGACATGGTTTTAGGGTTGCCTTCTATTCAGTTTTATGATGGTGTTTGCCAAGGATGCATTCTTGGTAAGCATCCTGAAGAGAAATTTGATAAAGGTAAAGCATAGAGAGTCACACAACTTCTAGAGTTGGTACATGGTGACTTGGCAAGACCATTTTCACATCCTTCTTTCAACAGGGCTCGATATGTTCTCACATTTATTGATGATCTTTCCAGATACACATGTGTTTATTTTCTCAAATAGAAGTTCAAGGTATTTGAGTCTTTTTAGGACTTCAAAGCTTTTGAAAAGAAATAGTCTAAAAATTCCATCAAGATTATATGAACAGATAATGGGGGAGTATGTCAACCAGAGGTCTAAAAAGTTTTGTGTTTCAAAGGGCATTGATCTTCAACACACAGTTCCCTATAGTCCATAGCAGAATGGTGTTGCAGAATGAAAGAACAGACCCTTGAAAGAAATGGCCAATTGTATGATTCACTCTAGGTCCATGGTACCTCAATATTTGGTGGAGGCCATCAACTATGCATGTTACATCCAGAATTGGGTTCCTCACCGAGTTGTAAAGAGCTTCACTCTTTTTCAAGCTTGGATAGGTCAGAAGCCCATAGTCAAGCACTTTCGAGTGTTTGGTTATTTTGCATGGGCCCACATTCCAGTAGAGAAACACAAGGCTATGGATCTGCAGAGCAAGCCTTGCATATTTGTTGGGTACCCAGATGGTGTCAAAGGCTACAAGCTTCTCCACCCCACCACTCATGAGTTGTTCATCGAGAGGAGTGTTCATTTTAAGGAGGATGTTTCTAGTTCATCTCCTATCACTTATCCATCCACAATCACTTTGGAGACATTACGACATGATGAGGAGTCTTCTTCCTCCACTTCAAATGGTGACGATGATGATGAGGATTCAACTTCCTCCTCTTCTAGTCATCATTCAAAGGGTGATGATTCTCCTCCAGATTCTCCTATTGGGCCTCTTTGGGCTCGTCAAACATTGGATTCAATAGGTGATCAGGTTGGTGATCCTTCTGATGCTAGAAGAACAAGGTCACAGTTTGAGCAGGCTCCACATCTCTTCATTGCCTCAGCTTCCGATCCACAATCATTTTGAGAAGCTTCTGTTGTCCCCGAGTGGGATGCTGCTATGCAAGAAGATATCAGTTCCTTGGAGAGGAACCACACATGGGATTTAGTCTCGCTTCCTAAGGGAAGGAAACTTGTTTGATGCAAGTGGATCTATTGAACAAAATTTGTTGTAGATGGGTCGATAGATGAGCGTAAGGCTTACCTAGGTGCAAAAGAATTATCCCAGGTTCTTGTGATTGACTACTCTAAGACTTTTGCACCAATTGCCAAAATGAACTCCATCAAACTTATCCTTGCTATTGTTGCAACCCATTGTTGGGAAGTTTATCAGATGGATGTGAAGAGTGCTTTTCTTCATGGTGACCTTCAGGAGGAGATATACATGGAGCAGCCACAAGGGTTCATACAAGATCTTTCACTTGTCTACCTTCTTCTGAAATCTCTCTATGGCCTCAATCAGGCCCCTCAAGCTTGGTATGCCATGATGGACCCCCTCCTATCATTTGGGTTCACTTGGTGCCATTCTGATCTGAATGTGTATATTCTGCAACAAGATGATACTCTCATGTTCCTTGTTCTCTATGTTGATGACTTGTTGATTACAGGGAATTCCTCATCCACCATCAAGGCAGTGAAAATTACCCTTCATGACCATTTCCTGATGTCAGACTTGGTCCTTCTACACTAATTATTGGGGATTGAGATCACTCAATCTTCATCTGGTATATTCATGGCACAGCCCAAGTATGCACTTGATATGCTCTCTAGATTTCACATGGCTGATTATAATCCTACACCAACTCCATTTCTGTCTAGGGTCAAACTTGAGGCTCATTGTTCTTCATTATTGGTTGATGCTACTTTGTATCGCCAGCTTGTTGGTAGCCTCATATACTTGACTCACACGAGGCCTGATTTGTCATATACTGTGGGCTTGGTCTCCAGGTTCATGTTTGAGCCACAAGAGCTACATTGGAAAGCAGCTAAGTGGATTCTTCATTATGTACAGGGCACTCACAGTTATGAGATTCACTATGCAATGGGCATGGATATTGACTTGGTGGGACACATAGATTTAGAATGGGTAGGAAATTCTTAAGATCACAAGCCTACTTAAGGTATTGCTTCTCACTTAGTTCTGGTCTAGTTTCTTGGTTGAACAAGAAGCAGTCTGCAATTACTCTTTCATCTACAAAGGCTAAGTATCGAGGAGCAATTAATGCTACTATTGTTTAGCTTCAGAACATTCTTACTAAGTTTGGTATTCTCTTTCGGAAGCCTGCAATCATCTTTTGTGACAACCAGAGTGTGATATAGATCTCTCACAATCCGGTCCATCATCAACAGACCAAACACATTGAGATCCACATGCACTACATTTGGGATTTGATTCATGAGCAGGTCATTGATCTCAAGTACTATCCGACATCAAAGTAGATCGCATACATCTTCACCAAACCTTTCATTGAGAGCAAGTTCCTTCATTTGTGAGATTTTCTAGTGTGACTAGTGTCCACTTCAGGGGGGTCTTTTAGTCCTTCTCTTTTCTCTCTATATTCAGGGGGGTGTTCTCTCTACTTTGTTCTGGGAGGGGCTTCTTCTTTTTGGGGGGGATTCTTTGTACATGGGTACCTTATCAAGCTTGATTTGTTGGGACCCATCTTTTCACCCACCTAAGCTACACTTAGGGGGGTGTTAGTGTAGGTTTTTATTTTCCTAGCGGGTTAGTTATTTTCCCTATTTCCTAGGTTTTTCCTACACTTTTATTAAGCTTGCTTAGGTTAAATAACGTGAGTTTAATTAGTGAGTGGGTGATTTGAGGTGTCAGCATCCTACAAGGGAGGTGGCATTCGCTATCTTGGGAAGATGCTCTTGCTATCTTTATCTCGTAAGGTGGCCTCTCCCTATTGGTTAGTTTTGCCACCTCTCCCCTCTCCCTAGTCTATATAAACTCAATACCTAGCTTGTATTTTGTATCTTGAATGCATTGTCTAGTTACTCTACCATTCTTTCTTTGTAGCTTTGAGCTCTTAAAGCAATTATATCACATCAACATTTGCATATCTCTTGGAATCACTAGTTTGTTTTTGTTTTGCATTTTCTAGTTAATGTAGCTTAGAATCTCTCTCATAAAGTTCCTAGTTTTCATATCTTGTTCAATATTTCTAACAAAAATAATATATATCAACTTTATCAGTCACGGGGTGATCATATAATAGGTTATAGTCTTCTAACACATTAGTAAATAAATTGGGAACATTTATCACAATCAAATCTTCATCAAACCTAGAGGTAAGTACATTATTTTATTTATTTAGTTTCAAACTTGTATTTCAATAGCATTAGCAATACTAGTTCTTTTTCCTAGGTTAGATTGTTTATTCGTTGTAATTTAATTACTTTATCTAGGATATTTAAGTAAGGTGTGATTTATTCCCTACATTAATTAGTGAACCCTACTTATCTTACACCTTCTTGAGTTTTTCCCTTAGGTTCTTTTCCTTCTACATTAGGGTTTTAGAAATGATATTTTTTATTGTAACCTCTCCTTTTATATCTAATTAGAGTTTGGATCTACCCTTTATTATTTTTCATTGTTATTTTTTTATCAGGGTTTAGAATTTCATTGTTGGGTATCTATTTCATCTCTACCCACCACCCCTTGATTATGCATTATTGTTAGATTTTTTGGCATGGCTCATTATGATCCTTCGACTTGGGATTCTATTTATGCATATGAAGGATTATAAAGTGTTTTCACACTTCATTGATCTTATCCTTTGATCCTTGATGATACAACACCCTTCTTTCATAATGATGATGCTTCATATTCCATGAGTGAGTTGTTATCATGTCTATCTAGCTTCTCTTCTTTCATGGACCTTGTTGGTGCTTTTTCATCCATATTAGAGGACTCTACATTTTTACACATGATCCATGGCAATTATACCCCTTATGTGATGCATGGTGATGATGTACCCCTACCTACTAGCAACATATCTATGGATGATACTTTATGTGATAAGGTTACACTTGCCTTAGCTATTCATAGTGTTGTTGAGCCTTGTGATGTTATTAATTATAAATATCATAATATTATTTTTATATATCCATAGATTTGTACCCTTTTGATTAAACATATTATGATTTAAGGGATAGTGATTTATGTGAATTACCTTCTTTTATACATGACAATGATATGCTTTGTTATGATAGTTCTTTTATATAGATCATGTTGACTCTATAGATATTCATGATAATTGTTTACCTTGTCATACGTTGCATGATGATAGAATGTATTATGATGATAATTCATTAGCCTCTCATGATGATTTTAGTGACGATTCATCATCTCCTACAACTTTACATGATAATATTATGGCTCTTATTGAGGAGCTATTACATAATAACTTTGATGGTTCTGATGATGCATCTTTACATATTAAGTCATTCTTACTTACTAAGTATACGCAATTAGATGATATCTTATTAATGAGTTAATTTATACATACTTTGATTGATAAAGCATAGCAATGGTTCGATTCATCTTATATTTTTATCATTCATTCATGGCATTGGCATGTGATTTAATTGTATAGTTTTCTTTCCTTAAAATGCCTCATGATAAGTTGAACCTTTTTATGCCTTCTCATTTTCCATCTTTTGATCCTTGTCCAACTCCTTCACCTAATATTCATATAGTTTCTATTTAATACACTCCTATTGGACCTAGGGTTATTTGGGGTACACCCAATTCCCCTCCACTTAAGCCTATAGTTGTATTTCATGAGGCCTTTACTTCACAAAGTTATCATGCAGTTGGGTATACTTAATAAAGGATCACTAAAGGACAAATATGTATATCTAATCAACTAGTTTGCCCCCTAATCATCTATATCTTCATCTTCCACTTAACATTACAACTAGGTCACATAAGGAATATGGTATTAATGATCAACTTCAAAATACATAGGCTAAGATATCTCTTTGGGATTTATTGTGTACATTGCCTCTATATAAGGATATTGTCCAAAAAACTTTAGAAATGATCCAAGTGCATTCTAATATTCCACCACAAATAGGTACTTATATGGTAGAATATATATGGCATATAAATAAAAACATGATATTTCATTTGATATAATGGATCTTCTAATAGAGGTTGATTGTCATTGATGTCAAAAAGGTGTTGAGTTGTTGATGCAAAGTTAGTTGTCATTGTTGATTAGAGAGATATTCATATGATCACTCATGCTTGATTTGTCATGCTTCTAGTTCATTGGTTCAGTCCACATGTTCACATGCTTTCAATTCACATGGTTCATACTTCATGTCAAATGTTGATCCTGCTTAGATGATAGAGTGTCATGACATTCATGATAGAGGTAAGAGACATGGTGATGATGATCAGCAAGGTACATCTTGTGTCTCAAGTTATAATCAGTTGGTTCAGTAAGTTTGGTTTTGGCTAACATGAAGATATCAGTTGTAATGTGTTTGTTAGATCAGGATGCCTTGATATTGTTTGCAAGATGATGTCACGGTGCCTCTTGGGATTTGAAATAGGATGATATCAATTTGGAACAAGATGTTGTATTCATCATTTTTTGCAGTAGTTAAGACATCAAGGAGTTGCCTTTGAAGGACTTCATGCTTCATTAGTATTGCTTCATGCTTCATTTCAAGGTATTTGTGTTCTTGATGGTTATGTCTTTAATGCCAAGAAGGTTCATTGTTAGAATAAAGAAGGGAGTCACATTTATAGTGTTCACAAAGTTGGTGATCATGTCTTCAGATATGGCTTGAGGTTGCTTGATCATGAAAGAGTGTATTAATGACCACTGTCCCCCAATGGAATAGTAAGCATGAGGTTGTTGATCTCTAAAGTGTTAATTTCTGATAACATTGAAGTGGTGTGTCTTCATTGTGCTCATGCCTCTACACCTGGTCTTTGGTAACTCATCTCTTATGGTGATTGATGTCATGCTCTATGTTGGTAATGTTTGTCCTTCGTTGATGTCAAAATAGCCAATGTGTCCACTTTCATTGATGTAAGCATGTTCATCATGTCAAGTTGTTTCATGTTTTTTGATTTAGCTTGGTTCAATTGTCTTAATTGAGTTGCCTTGAGTTGTATTTATCAGGAGCTTGAGTTGTGTTCCTCAGAAGGAGTTGAGTTGTCTTAAGTTGTGTTCATTTCATTCTCAATGGTGTTAATGATGATATTAAAGTATCTCAATTTAATCAGTCTTGTGAGTTAAAACCCTAAGTTTATAAACCTAAACTCTAAATTATAGCTTATGTGGAAACCGTCACATAAGAGTTTGTTTTTTATTCTTTTCTTTTGGTGACCTACTATTGCAGGTCATAGTCACTTAAGTAATGACTTTGAGGGGGTCATTCTCATAAAACAACCGGCCCTTCCTTCTATGGATCACTGGCACTACAAGGTATACCTTTCTAAGTTGGGCACCAAAAACCACATCGAAGTCTTTCTTTGAATGTTCAATGGGCATGCAGGTGTAAATTAATGGATGTTATTTAAAAGTGAGCCCCCAACACCTGTGTTTAAGATTGACGGTCTCTAAAACATAAGACTGTGTTACTGCATAGAATAAGGTTTTTTAGAGGCTATTTTTAGCCTTTTAAAAGGTAGAATTACTTGGAGCTTTAATGCACTATTTTTAAGAAGATTTCTTTCTAATTTTAAGACTGCATCAGTGAGTCTCTCGTGGCATTAAAAGCTATAATGGAGGAGCTTTTATTTTTTTTAAATAAGAAAGTTTCCTTGTGAAGATTTTTATTTTTGGAGAGGTAATGCAAAATATTTTTGAGAAATGGGGTTTAAGATTTAATAAAGACATTTTTTCTCTTACAGAGGCAGATTGACAAAATATTATTGAAGATTTTTTTTATTTGATGAAGTTAAAGATATTATTTATGGTCTTTATTTTTTTGTAATGGGAGAAGATGAACAAATTTGAGAAGAAGAAAATGAATCAGAGAGATAGAGGAATGTGAATGGTCTTGCAAAGAAGAATATGATCTTATTTTTACAGGTTCTTCATAGATGGAAATGATTATGCAGAGAAGAGATATATATGATTTTATATTGTAGGTGGTGGAGAACATCTTGTAATTTTATTTTTGAAAATGGGAAATGGAGATGATTTTGAAAGGAGGAATATGGAAAGAAGAGGAAATTAGAAGTTATTTTTCATTTTTAATAATATTGCAGGTGTATTATAAAAGGAATTGTGGACTGATATATATGTAGCAATAAAGAATTTGTTGGTTGGTGTGAGATTTTGAGTTGAGATGAATTCAATACAAGAGATGATTGAAAGCTAATTGATGGCAGAGAATGTATGTAGATGTAGATTTTGAAGACATACACACAGAGACATCATTTTTTATTTTTGTAGATGAAGAAGTTTGTATTGAATGTATAGATGTATGCAAGATATGAATGAAAAAGAGAAACAGGTGATTTGTATTGAAACAGAGAAACCCTCTAAATTATTTGTATTAATCTAAGTTTGTATATTGTAGCCAGTGAGGCTTGCATGGTTAGTGAGACCTCTTTGTAGCCAGTGAGGCTTGTATGGTCAGTGAGACCTATTCATTAGCCAGTGAGGCTCTGTAATTGGTAATTTTCATGATTAATCTAGTGAGGCAGTTTAGAGTGGTTTTTCATCC
This sequence comes from Cunninghamia lanceolata, assembly GCA_027924645.1. NCBI lineage: Eukaryota > Viridiplantae > Streptophyta > Pinopsida > Cupressales > Cupressaceae > Cunninghamia > Cunninghamia lanceolata. The sequence goes on from BSBN01000209.1 coordinate 11,496,602, forward strand.
CTATGAGGGTTTTCCACTCATGAAAAACTTGTGTTATGGTTCATGTTGTTTGCCTCTATGTGTGTATATCCTAATGTTTTGTTCATAAAGTCTTGTTCATACTTTTCATCATCATACTTGTACATATGTGTTTGATAGATTATTGATGTCTCTTTCATTCTCTGTCTTGTAAATTAAAAGGTGCAATAAGATGTTAAAAATTACACAACATTGATTCACCCCCCCCTCTCAGTGTTGTCTTGTACTCCAACATCTTCGACTTGAGTTAGTTATTAATAAGCATTTCCTATTACATGTTATGGTGAAATATTGGAATATAATGGTAGAGTGTGTTTTGGTTGATAATGGATCAAAATTGGACATATTGATATGTCACAATTACAAAAGTTAGATATTACTATCAAGGGATTTGATAATATTAATAGAGAATATTTGAGTAATATCACTCTTCCTATTACAGTTGGACCACTTACTATTGAATATCTTTTCTATGTGATTACTAGAAAATTAGCATATGATATGTTGTTGGTTCATCCGTAGATACATGATATGAGGGTTGTACCATCCACACTTCGTAGAGTTGTAATATGTTGATATAACAATGAGAAATATAAGATATTTGCAAATGATCATCCATATATTCACTATTAGATGACTAATCAAACTAACATTATTATTGCATGGAATCAACCTATTAGTGCTCTAAATTATTCCTTATGATTCTAAAAGATGCACACTAAAAGCTTGACCTTGGGGATATAAGCTGGGTTAAATGATCAAGTGGGCCTTATAATCAAGTCACTAGTAATTTGGATCAATTGATAGGAATGGGTATAATCTACTCTATATTTCAACCTTTGCAAGTATTGGGAGGGTGTTCCCTTTTAGATCTCATAGGATAATTTTTAAAAAATGATAATTAAAATTGTTACAAGCAAAGACTAGACCTTAAGTGGCATAGAATAATCCATTAATTTGTCACTTAAAATTTCATATGCTAATATTTGTGATCTTACATCTATAGATCTTTAAACATATTTTAATTTAAAACCTACATGTGCATTCAATAATGAACTTCAAAATGATGCTTCTATATTGATTCTTTATACTCTTAAGAACAATTAGTGGGTTAAGAAACTACAATTATAGTGAAAAAGATATTCGTTGAAATAAACTTTGATCAATCACTTTTTAAGACTAATGTGTTCATCCATGGGTGATAGAGTCAAACTAAAAAGTTAATAAAAAATATATATATAAATCCTTATAGCCCAAATGGCCTAATGTAAATCATTATTCTATTCAAGAGCTTATGACCTAAAAATGACACAATGAATGCTTTTCATACAGATTCTTTAACAATCCGGTATTGACCCACAACATCCCATATATGATAGTTAAATAGCTTTCACATCTATTGTGACAAAAGACTAACTAATTGCAATGCCAAAACAACAAATGTGAACTCAAACTTGTGTCAAATCCCTTGAAAATACTATTCCACTAATGGAGAACCATATATAAACCAAATTATATAGTATTAACTTCCAAGAAGAGTTTACAACTTTCAATTAACATAACTTAAAAATAACACATGCTATGTTAGTGCAAGTGATTTTTGGAGAAATTGTGTTTGCTTTTTTGTCTCAACGTTTCGGATCATACTCCATGATCCATCATCAGGGGGAAAGGAAGAGAATACAAATGAGTTAGACTTGCAGAGAGGCTTCTTAAAAAGAGAGAATGTGGGTAGGCACAGAAGACGAGGAAAACTAAAGGAGCCTCCTAGAGGAGAAGCTAAGAGTGGACAGAAACCAAGTAACTAAATGAAAAATAAAAGAAGATAAAAGAGAGAACCTTAGAGAGTAAAGACAAACAAATAGAATAAAACTAGTGGAAAGACAAGAATAAATATGACTCAATAAGTCTATAACTACATATAACCTTAAATAAATTAATAAAAGTAAATAATAAAGAAAACCAAAGCTATCAAATATGAGGCACCAAAAATGGTAAATAGGTTAGCACATGAATAAAAGGACTAACAAAACAAGAAATTAAACAATGATGATCCTAAGAGTAAAAATGCTACAATAGTAAGTAAGAGAGGAAAAGAGAGGTGAGTGCAATTGAGAGAAGAGAAAGAGGAGAAGAGAGTTGGATGAGAGTGAATGAACAGGAGGGGGAAGTCAAAAAAAAAAAGAAAAGGTGCAAGTCCAAGAAAGGGAGATGAAAAAGGCAAGAGAGGGGAAATTGAAGAATGAAGAAAAATAAATAACCATCTGAGCGAGAATGTAGAGAAAGATGAATAGAAATTGTATAAGAAGGATCAGTGAAAACGAGAGACATAAACAAGAAAGGGAGGAAAGGTATGGGAGAGAGGTAAAAGTGAAAAGAGAGTAGAAAAGCTAAGGGATGAGGTGAGGAGAACATGGAGTCAAAAATTACAAAAAAGAAAAAGGAAACAAAAAACTAGGCATAAAGATGAAATAAGAAAACGGGAGAGACAAAAGATAAACTTCTAGTTAAAAGCAAGATACCATAAGAAGGAGAAATATACACCAAAGATGAAATATAAGAGAAACAATTAAAAAGAGAAGAAAAAATGAGAATAGTTAAACAAAATAAGAATAAAGAAAAGAAAATAACGTATAAAAAGAATAAGAAACAAAAAATAAACTAGAAATATCAAAAAGAGAAGGTAAAAAAAATAAAATAAAAATAAGAATAAATAAAGGAAGTCTTCCAAGCTATACTTAAGGTAATAAAAATGACAATAATAATAATAAAATAAAATAAATAAACAAAAAAAGGTGAAAATAAAAATGAAAGGGGTAAAAGAAGAAGAGAAGGAAGGGAAGCCGGAGTGAATGGTCAAAGAGAGTTAAATGCAAAAAAAGAAGAACCAACATGACCAAGGAAAGGCAAGTAAAAAAAGAAAGACTTAAAAACATAAGAAGATCCTCAAGAGTGAGAGTATAGAAGTAAAAACAAATGAAAGAGACAAAGAAGAAAAAGGGAGGATAGATAGAGAACAACGAGAAATCTACAGGAAGAAGAAATAGAACAAGGCAAACCAAGTAAAGAGAGAGAGAGGAAGGTTAGTGACCACGAGGCAACCACCGAGAACATGACCTCAAGGTGAGAAGATGAGATAGAGAAAGAAGAAAAGGAAGAAAAAGAGGAAGGATGAGAAGAGAGGGACAAGGGAAAGGTGGGGATAAGTGCGAAGGGCAAGGGGGGAGGTATGCGGGAAGAGGAGGGGCGGGAAAGAGAGAGGTTGTACGGATGGGCAAGAGGGGAGGGGGAAAAAAGAACATGAGGGTGGGGAGAGATGGAGAAGAGAAAGAAAAGGGGAAAAGGCTAAGGCAAGGTTGAAGGGGTAGGAAGGCGCAGGACACCGTTGATCAGGAGGGTGGATGTTGATGATTGAGGGAGTTGAGAAGAGGGTTCCAAGATTGGCTAAGGTTCCACCCCTCATCCCTATTAAGGTTGGTCGAGTGTTTTCTAATGAAGATAGCCTCTTTGAGTTTTCTCTTGAAGAAATTGTCTTCTTTGGCAAGGACAAGGGTGTCTTCCAAGTGAATGTGGTGCTTGGTGCTTGAAGAGTGATTAGTGAGGGCTGATTTTATGACTCTTTCATGTCTAATGTCTGTGTTATGCTCTTTGATTCTTGTGCAAATGGATCTTCCTATCTCACCAATGTATGGGGTCCCATAAGAGCAATCAATTTTATAGACACCTAAACTAAGGAGACTATCAGTGGGGTCTTTAGTTGAAGGGATAAGGTTATGAATGGTACAAGAAGGTTTGAAGGCACAATGGAGACCTTTCTTGTGAAGGATTTTGGCAATTTTATTATAAATACCTTCGACGAAAGGTAGGGTGGTACAAAAACCACGGTCAGAGTCACGGATGGGAGGTTTGGAATTAAGGCGGGTTTGGGCTTGCTTAAAATCTCTCTTGATGCATTTGTTGCGGTACCCGTTCAGTTTGAAAACTTTAGTAAGGTGGGACAGCTCATGGTTGATGTGATCATTATCACAGATGTGGAAGGCTCTAGTTGGTAAGGTGTTGAGGACACTAGTCTTGTGGTTGGGGTGGTGGTGGGAGGAAGCAAGGAGATAGAGGTCAGTATGTGTGGATTTCCTGAAGACATGGCGACCAAGGGAACCATCTCCTTTTCTGATGAGAAGGATGTCTAAGAAAGGGAGTTGGTGATCAGTTTCGAGTTCTTTGGTGAACTTAATGCAAGGGGCAATGTTATTGAGGTGATTGTGGAAGATTTTGAGTTGCTCAGGGCCATGCGGCTAGCAAATGTTGGTATCATCTACGTAACGCTTCCACCAAGATGGTTTGAGAGGGAAAGAATTCAAGGCAAGCTCTTCGAAGTGCTCCATGTAAAGGTTGGCAATGACAGGGGATAAGGGGGAACCCATGGCGACTCCATTGGTTTGCTCATAAATCATACCTTGGAAGGTGAAGAACGTGGATTTTAAGCAGAGTTCAACTAGTGAGGCAATTTCTTCATTGGTCTTATGCCTGACTAGTGCAGTAGAGTCAAGGAGAGGGACTTTGGTGAAAAGAGAAACTACGTCAAAACTGACAAGAATGTCATCATTTTTTACCTTCTTATCTTTGATGAAGTCAACGAAATGGGTCGAGTCCTTGATGAAGAAGGAAGATTTACCAGTAAGAGGGGAAACCAACTTAGCTATGTTGACACCCTAGAATATGTTATGGAAAGAACAACACTAACTAACTCAAGATAGCAAAAGATAAAAATTTACAAGAGAGACAACCTCCTTAAATAACAAGAGGACAAAGATTATCTCAATAGGATGATTAACACTTTCCTAACTTGCATTATAGTTTAAGTATGTAATTATCTTCTTGTTACAAAATTTATTGCAACAAAGTATCCAGGAACTTTACAAACATAACAGATCCAAAATCCCTTCTCAAAGAGAAAATTATAAACTAGTGGCAAATTCTTGTTCAGACTAATAAATTCTATTTGGATGTCACTTGCTTTGATTTAAGACACCCCCTTTCTACAATAATTTGAAATCTCCTCTATCTTAGTGAATTTCTTAAATGTGGGAGACCTTTGTAGAAATAATTACAACTATGCAACTAATTACAAGAGCTCCTTCATTATCTAGGGCATATTTTCCCACTAAGAAAAATCTTAGATTTAATTTAATCTTGTACTATTGTATGGTTTGAAAAGTCACATGGATCCTTCTTCAATGGTGCCCTATTTTAACTTCTTGATACTTGTTACCTTCCCTTTTTAAAAATTGAAAGACTATCCCACCAAGTAACTAGTTTGAAATTTACTTTGACAAGGACCAAGATTTATTGCCTCTTAAGATCAAATGATTAAATGATAAATGTGTGGATTGTTAAATTGTATACCTTTATAGTCTATTAGTTCATAGATATTAACCACATTGGCCCATGTGGAAACACAAAACCCTTTGATTATATATCCCATTGCTTTTAGCTTAAGCCACTAAACAACATTCATAATTGTAACGTCAGAAAATGTCCCCTTGGGGGCTTTTCCCTCATAAGGTTTAGCTCTTAGGTCTTTAATATGCATTTAGGACATCTTATTTCATATTTTGGCATCCCGATGGAATGAGACCTAGGTTCCATAGCAAATTGGACCTAGGTGGACCCCTTGAGCTATACCTTGCCCAAAATAGGGGGGAGGACTTGGGCACCCGTGCCCTAGCCCTGCCCTATTTTGGGGCAGCCCTAATTTTTGGGTGTTAGTTTATGACCGTTATTTGGTCCTTTTGCTGACACGGTAAGTTTTGATTTTTAAAATCTTAGCGGGAGTGCTTGTAGTTGCATATATAAGCATGCTTAGGCATTCATTTAGAAACTATATGATCATTGTGAACCTTAGGCATTCATTTAAAAACTAGATGGCAATTGTGATGTTCAAATGTTCTCAAGGTGATTCAAGGCTTCTATTGTGTTGCAAGAGCAGACTTGTGTGTTTTGTGTGTTGATATTTGCATATTTGAGCATCAATTTCCTCATGGCATGAAGAGCATCTTCCTCCCATAAGAGCTTCACTACAAGGTGACATAATATTGTGTTTTCATCATTGATTCCTTTAGTTTTTGCCTCTGCCTCAGAAGGGCATGCACTCTTTATCTAACAATGATGTTCAGAGACTTAAGTGTCCTCCGGGGCTTGATTGAGGAAAGCCTCTAAACACCACAACCCCCAAACCAAGTCTTGTGATTACAGGTTACAGGTGTCGTATTTGGGAAAAGTGGAGTTGCAGGAAGGATTGGTAGGCATCATGGATTCATGATCTAAAGAAAAGAAGGACACATGATCACTTCTAGGACTTGGGTGCTCACTCTAGTGTCCTTTGCATCTGAGTTTCAAGAAACAGAATTTACAGGGCTGATTAGTGTCAGAAGGAGGTCCAGATTCTGCAAAGAAACTGGCACCTTGGACTTGGGTGCCCACTCCAGTGTCCCTAACTGTTCCGCTTTGGAACCCCAAAAATAGGTATTCTATAATTTGGTATTTTACTCCTGTCTGCAAGAGCTTTTTCCATTATTTGTCAATTTGTTGTCGTATTTGCATAATTAGGGTTTCAATAGTTAATTGGGCATAAGAGAAGGAAAATTAATAATTAAATTCCCTAATCCAAGTTTCCCTACATCTGCAAGTGACCTAGGGTATGATAGTGCTCGTCACTCGACCCTAGATCCTTGAATGTATAGTGGAGAGGCAGATTTAAACATCTAAAATCTAAAACATTAACAAATCTAATTTTCCCCTAAACATTTTGGTGAACTCGTGTTTTTGGACTTAAATTGCAATTTTCTGAGTGTGTGTCTTCAAATTTGGATTGATTTTATTCATTCATATAGTCATTCATTTTATTGCATTGAGAAAAATTCAAAAATTTAGAAATACAAAAAAATTGCATTGTTTGGCTTACTAAATTGCATCAATTCTTTCTAAATTTTCCTAATTCATGATTTTTACATCAGATCTGATATAAACTACAAAAAAATTTAAAAATTTAGAAATTTTCATTGCATTTTTATCATTTAATTGCTAAGGTTTTGTGGAAATTTTGACAATTTTGATATAACCTAGTAATTCCAAACTCTAGGGTTAGTAGGAAAAATCTTTTTCTCAGATTTTTATACTAATTTTAGAGGCTCATTAAAATTAAAATTTGGCTGTAGTCTTTCATTTTAGTGTAAATTTGCATTTAGATTTAAAGTCATTGCAAGTTTGCATAGAAAAATTCAATAAAAACTAGCAATTTTGATGCATTTTTCATTAAATTTGCATGGGCATTTTGCATGTTCAAGCTTGAAAATCATTTTCAGATCTGAGAGCCTTTAATTCCCATCATAAATCAGACTTCAAAACATTTGCATAGTATTTTGTCCCAAGATCTCAAACCTAGGGCTTCAAAAACAATGATTTTCACTAAATTTGGCCTTATCGACTCTATACACTTGCATGATAGGCATGTTGTGAAGAGTATTTTTACATTAATTTTCTATTATTAGGGTAATCATTTTATTCCCCTCCTAAAAATCTTCACAACACCCTTCTAACGGGCTCTTGTAGTGCAAATTCGGTGAAAAACTACACATTTTGGCTATTTTTGCCCTAGGGTTTAACCTAGTTTGCACTCCAAGCGTGTTGTGATCAATTTTATGGATCGAAATAACTAATATTATTGATATTATTTGTTTTATCTCCTAAAATTTCTTACAACACCTCCTTTGCTAGGTCTTGGAATTGAAAAACTATGAAAATTTTCATATTTTGCTATATTTTCACTAGGGTTTTACCTTAAGAGGCACTAAAAGCGTGTTGTGTTGGGTATTTTGGCACCAAGTAGCTGTTATTACTGATATTATTTTCTTTCCATCATCATTTTCCTCACAACACCCTTTGTTATGCCCTTTTGCATTAAATTTTGGTGAAAAAAGTGCCTATTTTGACATATTTTCACTATATTTTGACTTGGCATTATCTTGGATTTGCATCAAGAGTGTGTTGAGAGTGATTATATTGTTGTTTTGGACTGATATCAGACATATAAATTTCTTCCCATTGACTGAAATGCTTACAACATCCTTTGTTTCATTCATTGGCATTGAAAAGAGTACAAAAAACCAAGCATTTTGGTCGTCAATCATATCCTTCTCCTAGGATTTGTTATCCTAGTTTGTGCATTGTGTGTTGTTGTATGCTTTTTTATAAGATTTATGACAAGATGTCCTAAAATAATATCCCTTTGAGAAGTAAAAGATTAATATCTAGTGCTCTTGAAGAAGTTGGTACTTTGGACACCTTCTTTAAAAAAGGAGAAACTCAAATTGTGCAAGATATTATACATCCTCCAACCTCAATGGAAGAACAAAATTTTCATGATGTTGATAACACTATTGAGGCAACATGATATGTATCTGATGAGCAAAGAGGAAAATTGGATAAGGAGCTAGCTGAATATCAATCATTTATGGAAAATGAGAGAATAGCTGAAGAAGTTGTCCCTACAATTCATAACATAAGAGAATTGATAAAAGGACAAGATGGTGTTAATGCAATTCGTGGTCTAGCACATATTGTACAAACCAATATCACGCCGATGACCGAATGTGCGCAAACGATAAATAACACTCTTATCACTATCTCATACTCAAGTTTCAGCACCTATACTGGCTACGGGAATATCCACTTTTACGTCAACAATCTTAACAACTAATGCGAACGCTTGTAGTAATGCTACCACTGGTATTGGAGTATCTAATGACACTAATTACAAAGCTGTGGGATTTAATTATCAGAATTTGGTTCCTAAAGGGACCTCTTTTATGAATACTTATTCTCAACCTTCTATCTATTCCACTCATTTCCAGCTACCTATTACTTACAACCATCTTCCAGCTATCATTATGGCCAACCACTGTTAACATATTCTTAGCCTCTGCCTATTGTATCTCAAGCTCAATCACCTCCTCACCTTGGTTCTAATTCCTCACAACAAACCACATCGCCCAATGATGTCATCCTAAACCAACTTTTATAGGGTATGATTGCTTTGCAACAAAAGGTAACAAATTTGACAAATTCTTTGCAACCTAGTCTACCAACATATCATGCCTGTAATCTGTTATCCTATGCAATCTTGAGAACTCCTATGCCTGAGAGGTTTGAGACTCCCCGCTTTGAAAAATATGGCAGAAAAGGTGATCCTAATATTCTTGTGGCAGCATTTACAGCTATGTGTAGTGATTTTTATCTTGAAGAGGATTTGTTAGAAAAACTTTTCCTACGATCTCTCAAAGATACTACTTTAGAATAGTTTTACTCGTTGCCTCTGAATTCAATACACTCCTTTTCGTAGTTGATTGATCAATTTTTACAACATTTTCAAGCAAATATCAGATCCCAAGCCACTCTAATTGACTTGGTTCAATGCAAACAAGGTCCCAAAGAAAAGTTGACTGAATTCATTAGTTGATATCAAGGACTTTATGCACAGATTCAGTATTAGATGAAAGATGAGGATGTTCAAAATATATTCATTACAAATCTACAACCTAATATTTGTGATAAGATTCTCTTGATGAAATATAACTCCTTTCAACATTTATGCACCGCTCTTCGTGATTATCAACTTTCATCTAGTTAGTATGAAAACCAAAACTCATCAGCTCAAGTTGGTCAATCCATGGGTGGATCATCACAAAACCATTTTAAGAGAAACAATAATAGGAGTTTCATCAAGATCAATGGACCAAATACGAATGTGTCTGCTATAAATAATCCAAAGAAAACATTGTATTAACCAAGAAATTTTACTCCGATATCTGAGTCCTATCATTCTATCATGAATCAAGCTGTGAGTAATAACATTTTGAAGCTTCCCCTGATCAAGCCTGTTGATCTTAATAAACAAGGACCTTACTTCGATGCTAATGCCTTTTTTCATTAGCATCGAACACAAGGAAATGACACTGAATGATGTATGTGTCTTAAACATGAAATACAGAACCTTATTGAATCAAATGTCATCTAGGTATCAGGTGTGAATGACAATGGAAATAAGTCAGTTGCTCTGCCGAATCAAAATTTACAAATCTTCACTAATCCTTTTCCTAAGCATACCAAAAATAATATGGTGGAACAAGGTTTAATGGAAGTAGATGAGGATGATTACTTAGACTATGATAGCATCGTAGGAATGATTGAAGTGGATAAGAAAAAAATAAACAATCCACCTCGTCCTCGAAGAAATGGAATTTATGCTAAGGTTCCTCCTCTGTTATCCTTATATGGTTCAAGAGATAATCAAGATACATCTAAAAAACAAGAACAACAACCAATACAAACGAGTAAGATGGTGCAGGATGATTCCCGTCCCCGTGCTAGAAAGATTCAACAACGAAAACTTGATAAAAATTAGAAAAGAGCTAGACGACTATCAAAAATTGGAGAAAATAGTGGTTCCCCTCCTCATAAGCAATAAAAAGTTATACTTACACAAGGAGTAACAAATCAAACATCACACGTTAACCAACAAACCTTTCATAAGAACCACTCAAATTTTGCATTAAATATGATTGAATACCTCTCCAAGATGTTCGTAAGCTCTAACATATAATATGAAGACCCTACAGGTTAGTATCTCTAACCATTTATCTCTCTTATGATGTGCTTCCCTCGTGATGTGTTATATGTTTTTTAGGCCTCCTGGAATGACCTCAGATTCTCCCGTAAGGTTCAAGATACCAATAGACCGCCTCTGTTGTGACCTTCTTCTATTTGTATCATCATTCTTCTATATTACTTCTCTCTCTTATTTCATTGTTGAGTGTTGTGTCTTACAGACATAGCGTCATGATTGGTGACCTGGGGGCACCCTCCTACGTCACTATCCCTAAGACACTTGTTTCTCCTCTCTTACTTATTGTTTCCCTTTAGTGTTTCAACCTAGCGGGCGGATGACAACAAACATTTACACTGATGCGGACCTAGTGTCCCTTTCGAGAGCAATCAACAAATGGACTTAGATCCTAATATGACGATGGGGTTGTATATCTTATCTGACGCTTGGCTAGTGGAAGCACTCATGCTTTTCGTGTAGTGAATTTCACGATGTTTCAATTGCATTTACAAACCTTAACAATATTATTGCTTTGTGCACCTTTGTTTGCCTTTGAATCTAGCCTTAGTGGTACTCGATTCAGAGAGCTTCGTGATATAGCCCTATGGTTATCCTTGAACTTCAAATTCATTGTATAACATTGGCTCTTTGTGTGGTCAATCATATACATGGATGTTGTTGTTTATCATGATGTTGTAGACACTAACATGTTTCTTGCAGGGATGTGTTTGTGGGAACATTTGGTGATCGTAAAGTACATGTCACCTCCGGGGGGCATGGGCTTTGTGAAAGTCGGTGTTCCCTTGTGTGTTTTCTTCCTACCTTAACGTGCTTGATATCGATAATGTAAGGAAATGATAGCATCTCAGAATGTATTTCTAAGAATAGTGGTGTCTTCGACAGATTTAAATTCTTTTCAATTGCTTCAAAAACATGCACAACTATGCCATAAAGCGAAAACAGACATAGTACATTTCCAACATTGACCCTTAGAGGAAATACAAGCAACAAGATCTAATTTCAACAACAGAAATATTAAACATGAAAGATAGAACACAAGACATAGATTTATGTGGGGAAAACCCTTACAGGTAAAAAACCCCACACTCCAAAAGCCCAGATTGCCATTGTATTATTCAGCAACATAAAATATAGTTACAATACAATTTAGGCACTAAGCCTCTCATTGAGATTTACATCTTGCTCCTCTGGAAGAATAACTGACAGTATAACCCTGGACAAAGTTCTCCAACACTTGGGTTAGTCCTTCATACTGTTATCATGCCACAAATAGCACATAGTACAGGACATCACCCTACACCCGAACTCTGTTCTTTTTCCTCTCTCGCACTCCTCTGTTACCAATGCATTTTTACATATCACATTACAGAAGAGAGCATTCAGTTCATATCTCAAATCGTTACAACTTCCGGTCAACAGTTCGTTCTTAACCATTTGCAACCATTCGTATTCAATAGTCCCACATGCATCAGTTGACAAATACAGCAACAACATATATGCACAAACACATAGTAAGTATATCATCGGTGCTTTTGCTGCTGACGACCCCAACCGGTCAAACAACAACGAACCATTGGAGTGACCAAGCCCTTCGGTTAGACTTCATCCTCCTTCACTGATAAAGTTCCTCCTGCCGATGCCAAACACCATCAGACAGACCAAGCTCATTGGAGACCAGTCCACCATCTACACCGATGGTTCCTTGTCCCACCGATACCCAAGCCTTCATCCTTCGTCGACGTGACTAATGCACATCAGAGAAGAAACCCTAGACCATGCTGATAGTTATAGTAATATAGATATGCCAAGCCTCCATTAGAGTAATACAGCACATCGGAGAAAGCATTCCAACCCACACTGATAAGACAAGTCTCGCCAATACACTGCTTACATGTCTTTCCATCGAAGAGACACCAACTATCGCAGAGACAACACAACTTCTCGCCGATGGTTATAGTTACACCGATCGGTGTAACACAGGCGATCGGAGAGAGAACTTTGGCCAAGTCTGATAGCGATAGTCAAGCCGATCGGTGAAACAAACTCATTGCTAGAACACAAGCAAGTTACGCCAACAGAGCCTGTCAGGTCGATAACAAAGGGCAATCGACCAAGAATAAGAGTTCGCTGAGACACAGAGCAGCGCTTGCCAATGCCTATAATCTGAGTCACAAGTACTCAACATTCTCCCACTTGACGAAGGAATTACAGGAAACCATCAACGGTCGAAGTCACAGAACCAAAGATGATACTACCTCCACTCCACTGTGCTCACAAGCTACACAAAAGCTCCAACTTCAAAGCTTCTAGAACATAGCCATGAAACCATCCTCTAGAAACAAGATAGATCATCAGCTAGAACAACAATTAGAAAACTAACTGCACCCATCCAACTAAACAAAACCCATGTGACTGAAAATAGCACACACAGCAAGTGCTAATCCATTCAATCATCCATACCTTGAAGGTATTCAAATCAGCAAACTCATGCCACCTACGTATACACCCATCAACTACAAATATAAGCTCCATGTGTCAACTAGTTGAACAAGACCAAACACATCCAAGAACTCCCACTGCATGGGTAATGTAGATATGAAAAAGATCATGGCATACAAATTCCACCAATAGCATTACATAGAAAGTGTAAATATCATGTAGTACCAAGGAAACATCCACCATGATATGCAAAATCTATGAATCAATAACCTGTAAATCTCACCACCAATCCAAAAATCTCTCAAGTTCTTCACACCCAACAATGAAAGAGATAACAAAACCTTCATGCTATCACCCAAGAACATAAGTGAAAGCACATGACCACAAACTAGTGATCACTTTAGCTCCAAACAAAATCTCAAACCAATGTAATGTGAAACACATCATTATAACTGAGACCAAGAGAAACACTACACATCATATACCTGTAGACAATCCTTCTACATACACCTTTGAATGCCAACTGTGTCAAGTATGATCTCCTTCAAAACAACCCAAAGAGAACATCATAACGACACCCAAACAAACATTCAATCTCAAGAGATCAAATTCAACATATGTAATCATGCAACTAAACATGGATGTAAGCCTCTTAAACCAAAGAAGATCAAACTAATCCATTTCCCGTTTCAAGAAATCAACCCATAAAACCATCTCCTAACAATTCTCATCAATGAATGATATCTTAAACTCAAATGCACAAGGAGATTAATCATGCTATCCATCTCTCACAATGAATCCTCCAGAACCATATATCAGCAGTTCAAGATCCATATCTATGAAAGAAAGCATAAAACACCTGAGAGAAACAATGGGCAATACCTCTCAAGTGAAACTTGTCGAGTAGACCAAGAGTGAGGAATGAGAATGTTCTTCCAAGATATCCAAGTCCCAATGACTTTCTCCAAGGACAATCTCCTCTAGATCTTTTGTTGAACTCACATTCAACCAAGGTAAAGACTCCTCGAACTTTCTGCTGCAAACTCTGATTAAGCACAACATATACAGTCTCACCTTATTCTCCATGTATCCATGGACATCTATAAATAATCATATCATGCTAAACTCCAAATGCATCACTGCACCGACATGAAGTAATCAAGCAAAAGATCAATGCACCCAACACACAAAGAATCACCAGACCACTGTCAAAGTTCCAATCATCTAAATCAGGAACTTATCATAACATCATGATCTTACCATCCCCCTTTGGAGATTTCATGCTTTAGGTGAACATAACCATGGTCTCAAGAGCAATGTATCATGCCAAAACTCAAATGCAGAATTCAAGAAAATATCATGACATGAAGCAAACCAAAACTCTAAACCAACATCACCTCTCAAGCACCACCAACATCTCAACCAAAGACTGAGTGAGTCCTTCATGGCTCCAAGATGTTACACATCCTCAAATAGTGCCCCTGCAAATGTGAAAGAACCCTTCTATAGCAACAGGATCTAAGAGCTCCTCCTAGTAACATCTGCAACACTAAAGAAGATCATTCACCACTAAGTGATGAATCTGCAGTCATTGCTAAAGCTCCCATTGAACTGTGGCAACTGAGCTTTCCAAGCAACATGACCAAACATCTTCTCATCTGAAAATCTTCCAGGTCCACATATTAACACATCAATAAAAAAAAAAAATGGCACCAAGATCTCCAAACCAAGAAAATACTACATCATTGTCAAAAGCTTACACTGAACTATGTATCCAAGCTATACATGACATCATGACACACATGCTACAGATTACTAACTATTCAGGTACTTTACACTATCCACCATTTTATCCCAATGCAATCACACCAATGCACAAGTGACCACAAACAAGGCCAGCTAACAAGTCTGCATAATCACTAAGCGATCTTGTGAATATAGACAATCCACATCCAAGTCATCTCACTGTAGCTTAATAGGTGGCCACCCCACAAAACTACATAACTCATAGATCCAATCAATGCATCACACAAACTCACTATCACACTAAAAACTACAAAACTGAGATCTCAAGGAGTAGATAACAATGTAGACAACATGACTTAAGCACTAGATTACTTACAAATCCAATTTGCTAAACATGTCCACAACTTGAGCACCATAGTATAGAAAACCAGAAGCACTACCACAGAAATGTTGAGTGACATATCACATACCAGCACTCCCATGCAGAGAAAACATTTCACCTCCTCACACCATGCACAAAGCATGCATGCAAAACTGCAACTATATCATCCAACAACACCCCAAAAGCCAGGGTCTAGAAATAGCTTAACTGTAGCTTCACAAAACCACAATTTTTTCTCTTGACCATGAAAACCTACAAAACTGTTCATGCACATCCATATCTTCTTCACATCTGGTAAATTCTATAGTTAGAAACCAAAACACCATAATAATTCAAACCAGAAAAAGATTAACATAGATGAGTATCATAGATTTTAAGGAAAATCTATTAAACCCTTCCGACGCAAGTACAAAACAACCACAAGGATTAAGAAAATCCAGGAACTGCAGGCCTAATTCAGACCAATTCCAAGACCACCATCATGTACACGCATCCAAGAGAGAAAGTCAGGTTATATCAGAAGCTTCCAGACCTCAAAAGGATCAACTCCATAATTAAAATGCAACCAGTGCATCACATAATCAACAGCTTCCAATACCAGGAACAAATCCTAGTATAAGCACGATACTCCATGGCTGAGCAGCAACAGAAACTTCTTCATATCATCAGAGAGCCTCTCACACAGACACCCAATATAAAAGTTACTACAGAGACAAAACCACAAAGCATAATCCACTGCATGCAATAGGATTATACACTGTTAACTAAGAGCCTTAGGCCACATCATGACCAGCTCTAGTCTCTTCATCTTCACCATCCTTAAAGCACTGCTGAAACACAAAAAAAAAAAACTGCCAGACTTCACTCAAAATAAGGATCAAATATCAGACGATTCCTTCAGATTTCCTCAAGCCTGTCACACTAAGAAATCATCACAGAAGGAATACCTAGACCTTATACACCAGGAACTCTTACATGCAAACACATGCAGCACATAAACGTACATATGTGAGCAACAAAGCAAATCCCAGAACAAGGCTCTGATACCACTTGTAAGGAAATGATAGCATCTTAGAACATATTTCTAAGAACAGTGGTGTCTTTGACAGATTTAAATTCTTTTCAATTGCTTCAAAAACACGCACAACTATGCCACAAAGCGGAAACATAGTACATTTCCAACATTGACCCTTAGAGGAAATACAAGCAACAAGATCTAATTTCAACAACATAAATATTAAACATGAAAGACAAAACACAAGACACAAATTTACGTGGGGAAAACCCTTATGGGTAAAAAACCCCACACTCTAAAAGCCCAGATCGCCATTGTATTATTCAACAATAGAAAATACAGTTACAATACAATTCAGGCACTAAGCCTCTCATGGAGATTTACATCTTGGTCCTCTGGAAGAATAATTGACAGCATAACCCTGCACAAAGTTCTCCAGCACTCAGGTTAGTCCTTCATACTGTTATCATGCCACAAATAGCACACAGTACAGGACATCACCCTACACCCGAACTCTGTTCTTTTTCCTCTCTCGCACTCCTCTGTTACCAATGCATTTTTACATATCACATTACAGAAGAGAGAATTTGATTCATATCTCAGATTGTTACAACTTTCGGTCGACAGTTTGTTCTTAACCATTTGCAACCGTTCGTATTCAATAGTCCCACATGCATCAGTTGGAAAATACAGCAACAACATATATGCACAAACACACGGTAAGTATATCATCGACGCTTTTGCTGTCGATGACCCCAGCCGGTCAAACAACAATGAACCATCAGAGTGACCAAGCCCTTCGGTTAGACTTCATCCTCCTTTGCCAACGAAGTTCCTCCTGTCAATGCCAAATACCATCGAATAGACCAAGCTCATCAGAGACCAGTCCACCATCTACACTGATGGTTCCTTGTCCCACCGATACCCAAGCCTTCATCCTTCATCGGTATGACCAATGCACATCAGAGAAGAAACCCTAGACCATGCTGATAGTTATAGTCATACAGATATGCCAGGCCTCCATCGGAGTAACACAACACATCAGAGAAAGCATTCCAACCCACGCCGATAAGACAAGTCTCGCCGATACACTGCTTACATATCTTTCCATCGGAGAGACACCAACTATCACAGAGACAACACAACACCTTGCCGATGGTTACAGTTACACCGATATGTGTAACACAGGCAATCAGAGAGAGAACTTCAGCCAAGCCTGATAGCAATAGTCAAGCTGATCGGTGAAACAAACTCATCGCTGGAACATAATCAAGTTATGCCGACATAGCCTGTCAGACCGATAACAAAGAGCAATCGACCGAGAACAAGAGATCATTTAGACATAGTGTAGCTCTTGCCAATGCTAGTAATCTGAGTCACAAGTACTCAATAGATAATTGATATCAACCACCTTAAGGTGGGGGCATATATAAGGTAAGTTGTCTGTTGTAGATGTTAGCTATGTGCTTGTCCTCAGGTGCAATCTAAAGACTTGCTCGATGAGTACATCCTGCATCTTGAGTTTGTTTGCAAGCAATCAATCAATCATGTAAGCCCTCTACGGAGGTGGGATATCGTGTATATCCTTTTTATCTTAAGCCCTTTGTGGAGGTAGAGATGGTGTATTTATCGGAGCAGATTGCGTCATCTTGTCATTTTCAAAAGTCCTCTGCGGAGGTGGGGAGCGGTTCTGTGACTAACTCAACCCTTAAGTGTGTTTTCGGCGATTGTTGTGGTGAAGCCCAATCATCAGTGTGTGCCTATAATGTGCCTAAGATGGCGATGATCCTAGAAATAGGGAACACACCATCGCTTGTCTGCCGTGTTTTCTCCATGTCTTCAAGTGTGTGTGTTTTGGTGTGCTTATTTTGTGTGGCATGTTTGTTGCCCCATATACAGTCTAAAGACTTGCTCGATGAGTGCATCCTGCATTTTGGGAGGTTTTATGTGTCTTGCGTGTTTGTTGCCCCATATATATAGTCTAAAGACTTGCTTGACAAGTGCATCCTGTATTATGGGAGGTTTGTTTACTCTCTAGTACTTGCATTTGCATTTCATATATGTGAGAAAAAGAAAAGAAAAGATATCATTTATGTCTTCCATGCATTAATGTGTCTTCTATGCATTGATTGTCTTCTTCGTGTTCTACGTGACTATAACTATCTTCTCTGTGTTTTGTGTGCATGTTACTCTCTTCTATGTGATTGGTGTGTCTTCTCCATGCTTGATGTGTTTGTTGTGTTTGTGACTGTACTTTAATGCATGTATTGGTCTCGCGTTTATACATACATTAAAGTGGGGGCTAAATGTAATGTCAAAAATGTCCCCTTGGGGGCTATTCCCTCATAAGGTTTAGCTCCTGGGTCTTTAGTATGCATTTAGGACATCTTAGTTCATATTTTGGCATCCCGATGGAATGAGACCTAGGTTCCATAGCAAATTGGACCTAGGTGGACCCCTTGAGCTGTATGCTGCCCAAAATAAGGGGGGAGGATTTGGGCACCCGTGCCCTAGTCCTACCCTATTTTGGGGCAACCCTAATTTCCAGGTGTCGATTTATGATCGTTATTTGGTCCTTTTGCCGACACGATAAGTTTTGATTTTTAAAATCTTAGCGGGAGTGCTTGTAGTTGCATATATAAGCATGCTTAGGCATTCATTTAGAAACTAGATGATCATTGTGAACCTTAGGCATTCATTTAAAAACTAGATGGCAATTGTGATGTTCAAGTGTTCTCAAGGTGATTCAAGGCTTCTATTGTGTTGCAAGAGCAGACTTGTGTGTTTTGTGTGTTGATATTTGCAAATTTGAACATCTTCCTCCCATGAGAGCTTCACTACAAGGTGGCATAATATTGTGTTTTCATCATTGATTCCTTTGGTTTTTGCCTCTACCTCACAAGAGCATGCACTCTTTATCTGACAATGGTGTTTAGAGACTTAAGTGTCCTCCGAGGCTTGACTGAGGCAAGCCTCTAAACACCACAACCCCCAAACCAAGTCTTGTTATTACAGGTTATAGGTGTTGCATTTGGGAAAAGTGGAGTTGCAGGAAGGATTGGTAGGCATCAAGGATTTGGGATCTGAAGAAAAGAACACAAGAGCACTTCCAGGACTTGGGCGCTCACTCCAGTGTCCTCCATATCTGAGTTTCAGGAAACAGAAGTTATAGGGATAATCAGTGTCGGAAGGAGGTCCAGATTTCGTGAAGAAACTAGCACCTTGGACTTGGGCGCCCACTCCAGTGTCCCTGACTGTTCCTCTTTGGAACCCTGAAAATAGGTATTCTGTAATTTGGTATTTTACTCTTGTCTGCAAGAGCTTTTTCTGTTATTCATCAATTTGTTGTTGTATTTGCATAATTAGGGTTTTAATGGTTAATTGGGCATAAGAGAAGGAAAATTAATAATTAAATTCCCTAATCCAATTTTTCCTACATCTGCAAGTGACTTAGGGTATGATAGTGCTCGTCACTCGACCCTAGATCCTTGAATGTACAGTGGAGAGGCGGATTTAAACATCTAAAATCTAAAACATTAACAAATCAAATTTTCCCCTAAATAATAATCAAAGGTTGAGACTTGTTTATCTTCAAGAATTATGGCTTTAGTAGATTTATAGATTCCAAAGAAGCACAGTAGAATGATTTACCAATTTACATATATCAATAAGATCAAGACATAGTTCAGTTTAATCTTGACACATCATACTTGCAAGGTTTAATAAATACAAAGAGGACACTTTTGCCACTAGATCCCACATGGAATCACTCTATTAGTTCCTATAGAAATAAACCCGTACAAAGGTTTCATATAATCATTATTCAACCAATAGAAAATAATCATCTTGTGCCAAATGTCCTTCACATAAATTCCCTTGACTATGTTGCTTGAACTCATTAAAAATTGGTGATAATCTACAACCAGGATACTTTTACCTTTAATATCTACAACTTCAATAGATGTATGTGCCACCAAGGTGTTGGATGGAATAATACATTGATATGTAAAATTCAGCTAGATCATGCCACATTCTCTCACAAAAACCACTCGATCACCCTTCTTAATGCATCCCCCTCCATTAGATCAATGATCTAGATCAATTCTCATTTAACATCAATAATTGTAGGAGAATATCTCCATAGCCCATAATTACTTTAGCACCACAACTACAAAGAAATTTATTGACCCCAAGAAATAATCAAAACATACCACATACTTCAATGTCTCATTGCTTGACTATATAAACTTAATCTCAATCAATGGTCTAGATTGACTAGCCCTAAAAATCAATTGTTGTATCCAATCTATAACTGAACAAAAATGTATACTCTCTAATCTACATTTATCTATAAAAATTGATAGTATCATGCCACGTGGATATGCTACAACCACTTGATCTTTTTTATTGATATATTTGAATCTTACTTAAGCATTGATTTACATCAATGATCTAGATTAAATTGCCTCCAAGAGCTCCAATTTTGATGGATTAGTGGATCGCCAAAATGCATACCACTTTAATCTATTAATATACCAAAAATCAATTAGATCGTGTCATGTAGTTAAGAGATCTATAGTCCAAATGATCTTTGATATATTTGTCAAACTTAAAAAGGAATAATGTTGAATAAACAAAATAGGCCTGATGAGCCTTGATATACATATGTTTTATTTTCATATCAAACATTGCAATACTCTTTATCTCTATGGACTTGGCACATTTAAATGCACTATTAAATAGCTATAATTGTTTTATGAATGAACGAATGGTGTTTTGATGTTTATTGTCCAAAGTTAGAATTTGTTGATTATTACTATAATTTATGGTTTATATGCATGTGTATTGGTGATTTTGTGACAAAGATAGTCGTTGGACTTGTGGAATGGGTGCTTTGAAGCCCACCATAAAGAGGAGACCATTAGCTTTAGAAAGCTCTAGAGTACCACCTTGCACTATAACCGATCATCCTTTCCTTGAGCCAGTGGTTGATCGATAGGTTTCGTGCTAATCTTAGTCCCAACATGTGCCACACAAGGAATTACGGAACTCTAATTACCCCGCTAGTTACTGTAGCGCCCAACTACCTTTGGTTCTCTTCATGTCCTATTAGATTCAATTCAATGGGTAGTCAACTGAATAACTAAAGCTTCGCTTCAGTAGATATTCCTTTAATTCAGGACTCACTTTTTATATCTCATACCTTCAATTAATGATTTCCTCTTTGTTGAATTGATGACATCTTCAACCCTGAATAAGAGACTCTTAGTTTTAAGAATAAAAGTAGAAAGAGTCCAATCTTGTTTTAGTCTCCGGTGTAGTTCAGTCTAGTTTAGTAAATAAGGCTTGAATGTATAGAGTGAGCCAAGAAGGTAGTAGAGAGTTAGTTCTTTTTCTATTTTTTCAAGTATTGTTTTCGAAGCAACATTTTTCCTATTTTTCTTTGTGTAAGCATGCCCATTTGGGTTTCCATTGAATGAAAATAAATGGGAAATTCTCCTAATTTGGTGTTAGTTTAGGAGGATCCCTCCAAGCAAGGAGTTGGGCTGACTCCACCCAAAGAAGGAGATCTCTCGATATTTCATTCTTTATGATTACATTCCTTTGCTGGCATTAGAACTTAGATGGTGTAATTAAAATAGACTCTGTGTTGTTCTTCTATTATTGGTCACCTGCAGGTTATTTAAAAGAAAGAAATTACAAAAACATTTACTTTCCAACCTTGATCTTGTTGAGCAGTAATCTTGTTTAATTCTCTTGAGCATGAATGTTGAGTATAGATCGAATTATCTTTCTAGCTTTGATTTTAGTCAAGTAATTTTTAATTATATTTCATTCATTTATTTCTATACGTGTGTTTCAATTCAGTAGTGGTACAGATTGCAATTTCTTTCATTCATTTATTTATATGTGTGTTTCTAGAAATAATAATGTAGATTGTAATTTGGTGTGCTTATGTTTTATTTGTGTGAACAATAGTATCAAATATATTTTGTCTTTCAATCTAATTTTGAATAAAATCATCTTAAGAACCCCAAAGAAATACCTTACCGCAGACAACTCTAGACACCACCCTAGATTGATAAAATTAAGTGATAGGAAAATTGACAACTATGACAAACATATCAAGGCCCTCCATCATTTTACTACTAGACTCTACACAACACCATCTTATTTGGTCTTATACAAAATAAACCCCTATAAAGGTTCCACCTAATAACTTTTTGAACAATAATAAATAATAATGTGTCGTTCAAAATGTCCTTCATTCATTATTTTCATCTACCACTTTAACTCATCAATTTAAACGTCAAGCATATCCAATAGCTAATATGTACCCAACCTCAAGATCTGTGGTTGCAACAAATTGCCAAACCATTGAGTGGCTTGATCTTTCAATATATCAAAGTTCATTGTCTTTATTTTTGCTCTAAACAATTAGCTTAGATATATATGGGTGCGTATTGATTAACATTGTGAGAGATTATTAAAGGGATCTACTCAACCATTTGTCAATCTATAAAAAAATAGAAAGTTTCCATGTTGCCTTAGGTTCCACTTGTTAAGAAAGGGACCCAATTATACTCAGTTATGTAGATTTGTTTCTTTGATGGTTTGGTCAAGAACAAACATGTCACCAAATACTTTATATGATAATTCCACCTTGGAAATGTTCAAAATGATATATACTCTAAATAGATAGCTCAAATATATACAAGCCCTTCTTGATTAGCATTGTGAGAGATTATTAAAGTGATCTACTCAGCCATTCATCAATCTACAAAAAAATAGAAAGTTTCCACATTGCCTTGGGTTCCACTTGTCAAGAAAGGGACCCAACTATAATCACTTAGATAGACTTATTTATTTGATGGCCTGGTCAGGAACAAACATGTCACCAAATACTTTATATGAGAATTACACATTGGAAATGTTCAAAATGATTATATATAACCAATCCAAGTAGTCCATAGAACTGATTTTAATTGGTAGCTAGTCAACCAATGGGAAGAAACAAATGACTTAAAGGAAAAGTGACAAACTTTAGCAATTCAACAATGAAGTACAATAATAAAGGTATAAGCTCAGACAAAACTTTTACCTTCAATTTAAGTTTTGGAAAAATAGTTTACCATGAAATCACAAGGAACTTGATCAAGGCCACAAATAACTAAGAGCACAAGCAAGTAAAGGAGCTAGTCTCACACATTAAAGATAATAAATCTCACAAAACAATACATAGAGCCATAGTAAAACTATCTCATATCAATGTTCAACACAACCTACCAAAGAGATGCCCAAACAAGATGAATCCAAAGAAGAAGATCCTCCTAGAATGACAATGCTTTACTTGGTGATGATTAGGGTAAACCATATTTCTTGCATGTTTATAATATTGGTAAACACTCTTAACTAGATCTATGAACCAGGGAAGGGGTTTTCAAAGGGCCCCACCCTTGTACAACAATAGGCCAAAAGCTAAGAGGAATGTAACAAGAAATAAACAAAAACATACTAGCCACGCCCACCTAGTCAACTAGGTTAGCAAAACAAAACTAGGGCAAATCCCAAGAACAACAAAAGTAGATGCCACTCACGGTGGTTTAAATCAAAACTTGATTAGGGAGATTTGGACAACAACCTTGTCCTTAGGTATAAATCCAAATTTAAAGGTCAGATGTCGGATTGAGATTGGAGGGGAGGCTTCCCTTTGAGTTTCTTGTCGAATTTCCTTGTTGGGAATAATGCATTGTCTTTTGGGGGAGGCCTCAACAACACTAGCCGACTTCCCATTTCCAAGGTACTGCGAATAATGGCCATGTCTGCAAACAAACTTCATAGCCATAGGAACACTCCAATCCTGTGTATTAATTTGTTTACTGTTGTCATATTTTGCCTAGGTCAAAATAGCCCAAAAATCCCATCTTCTTCCATGAAATATATCTGATATGAGAAAGCCTGAATGGAAGAAGGCCTCCTTTCAAAACCCTAGCATTTGTAAGTATTTTGCCTTTGTTTTATGCCTTGTCAGCAAATTCAAAGTTTGGCGAACCTTTGGTTCGGCAGTTTGCCGATTCGTTGGTTTGCTGACTAAGGAGAAAAGGAAAGGAAGCAGGTGGGCTTAAGTCTAAGGAAAAAGAGTTAAGAAGTAAAAGGAACGCTTTATTGGCAAAATTGAAGGTTTGTGAACTTATTGGTTCACCGATCGGCAAGTTTGTCGATCGACGAATTCACTAACTAAGAAAGGCAAGTAGTCAGTGGGATGACTTCAAAGAAGGGTCCGTCATCAGCGAATGTAAAAGGGAGAACTCACCGGCAAGTTCATAGTTTCTTAAATTCACTGATAAGGAGAACCAAAGATAGAAGAAAGCCAAAGGCAAGGATAGTTTGCAAAAGGTGAATTTCGCCAATAAGGCAAGAAGTAACAATGATAGTCAAGTTCGCAAATGGGGAAGTTTGTCGATAAGGAAAAAAATGAAAGACAAGTAAGCTCTAGGCTAGGTTCACAAAATGGAAAGTTTGTCGATAAGGCAAAATGAGAAGCAAAGGAGGCATGGTTAGTTCATGAAAGTAAAATTTCATCAATAAGGCATGGAAGATGACCAAGATTGCCGACAAGACAAGGAAGAAATAGTTCTTAAAGGGAATATTTTGTTGATAAGGCAACAAGAAAGATAAGGAAAAGAAAAGCAAGGAGCAAAGTGGTTCACAAAATGAAGATTTTACCGATAAGGTGAAATAAAATGGAAATCAATGTAGTGCTTTAAAATATTTTAAAAAAAATTAAAATATTTTAAAGAGTCGTAAAAGATTGAAGGACACATCACACCAATGTTTCGGTAGTAATTTAAATCCTGAATTACCAATGTTGTGGAAAGGTCAGATCAGGTTGTTGAAATAGTTAAAACCTTCAATGTGATTGTTCAAAGAAGGGACAAAATGGATTTTTCTGGTACATAGAAGGATTTTGGACCTTCCCCTTTTAATGTGCCTGACATCCCTGCATGTGGGTAATCTTCCTCTATAGAGTTGCAGGCCTATCAAAAGCATGGCCACCATTCCAAATTTGCAGGTTTTGACAAGGCCTCTGGACTAAAATTAAATGTAGCGTGGGTGCCTGGGCAAGGTAGTTGATTGATTTTCAACACCTATTATTGCAAAATAGATTCAAAATGATATATATACATGAATAAAAGATGAAAAAAATGATAGTTGTTCTTCTGGGTCATCACGTGGGTGGAGGAGTTTATTGCAGATCATAGGCCTTGTAATGCAATTGCAAGAACCAATAGAATTTGATGTATTGTGGCTACAGCTAGGCCCTTAATGTCTTCTAGTCTGGTTCACTAATGAATGTATTTGATTATTTTATCTTTTCACCTGCAGTGAATTGCTCTACTTCTGTAATGGCTTTATATCCTTCATGATTAATACAGATTGTTATTTTGCCTCTCTCTTAAGTTTTACACTGTGTTTATTTATGAATTATACACTAATATTGTGGGCAAAATGGTCCCTTTCTTAGCTCTAGTTCTCTACTTCAACCTTTGTATAATTTGTATGAGTATGTGTGAGCTTTCTTCGATCTTGAGGTCATTGTTGTGTTAATTCAGATATAGTTAAACACATTTATAAATCTGGTGCATCACCTCTTTTAAATTCTAGTATTCCTCCTTCCCCTTTTCCCCATGAGTGTAGCATTAGATTTAGCTTAACTCTCTCAGCCTTAAGCTTAGAAAGAGGAACCAACCTTCTTTGGAGGTTTGGTCTTAACTGCAAGGTCCCATAACTTGACACCAATCCCATGTTACTTTGAAATTGTTGGTGTTTAGTGGTGAAAAGAGAGAGAATGACAGTATTTGAAAACTAGGTCAAGCCCCTCTTTTCATGCACCAACATTCAGAATATGAACCAAGCTCAATCACTATGAGAGTGATAAGCTATAGGTATCGTATTCCTCTTTGTTGTACCTAAAAAGGTGCCTCAACTAGAGCAATGCAAAATCTAACAAGCTAAAGAGAGTTCAAACCCTAGTTATAAGATATGCACTAACAGACAGATTTTGGGAGTAGTAACCCATAGACTAATCACAAAAATGCAAACAAGAAGTAATAGTGACTGTGCACCTAAAATATGGAGGTCTACTAGACTTGGGCACCTGCCCCGGCGTCCTGTAAGTTTTCTGTCAACAAAACTATTTGCAACAGGTGTTTGTACCTTTGTTAAGGACTCCCAATCCCAATTTTTAGGCCTTGTTAGACTTGTGCGCCTGCCCCAGAGTTCGATAGATATTCTGATGACAAAACAATAACGTCTGTGATGATTGTACCTGTAACACATGCTTCTCCTTCACTTCTTTCCGTCTGATCTTCCCTAATATGATCTACACAAGCAAAATAAGGAGAAAGATGGTTGTGTCTATATAAGAGTTTGCCTTAGTTATACCCCATCTTCAGTATTTCTAGCTCAATGAAAGCCAATGTCAAAGTATGCAGATGCGTGTGCTTATAAACCAAATGTGTAAGCATAAACAAATGCAAGATCCTAAATGACTCAAGCATCATGGATTAGATCCACAAATGTTTCACTCAGGGAAACAACAACTTCACTTCAAGGAGATGACATCAATGAAGACTTGTAGAACAAGGTAGTCATATCCACAGAGGATTCCAAAACTCAAGTTAGAGCCGTCAACCCTTCTCCCAATCATATAAAGGGTTTGACAAAACTCTAAGAAGAGAAAGATAGACTCAAGATCTTGATTCCTAATCTCCACAACATATCCCCATGATAACAAAGAACAAATTCTTCAATGAGCTTCAACACTTTGTATACTTCAATAGCAATAGTAGCAAAATTTCCACGTAGTAAGATTGCATTGAGTTGTGTGTGATAAAATGATTTTCAATTCTTTAAATACCTAACTTTAGGAGGGAAAAGGATTGAAATATCATGCTGACATTGCGTGAAATTAAATATTGAATTCAAAATCTTGAAACATGCAACATAAATTGACACTAAAACAAAACTTAGAATCCCAAGATTTAGGGCAGGACTAGGGCGCCGGTGCCAAAGTCCACACCCCAAATTTTGCTCCAAATTAGACTTAAGGATGTCCTAAATGTCTGGAATCCATCATCTCTTTCTGGGTTTTGTCATTAGATACTTTGAAATGTGATAATTCCTCAATAAGGTAGTCGTTAATCAGCGTTTAGATAGGTCTAATAAAGAAAGGGGTTGAGGGACACTAAAAGGTAGGATCTAAACTTAGTGAAATTGTGCTAATCCAAGCATGAGAACAATTTACAACATAACATTTAGCTCCCACTTTAGTGGCCATATGACACTACGTGCATATACAACTAAAGGAAAGTAGATATAGCAATCACAAAAGGATACCCAAAAGGATAATGTAGAGGAAGTCGAATGTTGCCAAGCAAGAGGCAAAAGACCCAATCTGTAATCGTGCAAGATCACAAGAGTTGGGAATAGCAACCTGCAAAGAAATATATGTTAGTCAAATAATCAAATCATCCTACAAACAACAAACGAATAAGTCAGTTATAAACACTAGAGGGGATAAGTGATGAGACATGATTAGTGTGGAAATCATGGGAGATATATGCCCCCCTTGATTCTTCTTGCTTAGTTTGAAAAGGAGAAACAAGGTGGTAATCTTCACACACCGATTTCAAGGAAAGCTTGATGAAGAATGCTCTGGTAGGTCTACTTTTTGCAAATAATGGCAAGATTCAAAGTATTATGTTTGATGAAGGGTGGAATCAGGCTTCCAACGCAACAAATAGCATAGAAATTCAAGTTCGGTAGCCCGAGATAGACATGTTTGATTAGAGATGTGCATTTATTGCTCCTAGATAGTGAAAAGGAATTCCCATTCATTTACTATAAGTAAAGAGATTTTTCACTTTTTCATCATTCATTTGTCATTTTCACTTTCAGAGAAGAAAAGGAGAAGGAGAGAGAGCTATGATGTTGACCTGACATCCGTATTAGGCCTCGAGGCTGGATGCACTGCGGTCTCGAGTAGCAGACAGGCAAGTCGAGCATGCGGTAGGACTCTAAACTACACTTCTTGCATTAATTCTTTTCAATTTTAAGTACATTTTCTCATTGTTTGTGGCTTTAGAGTGTTCTAGACAAAGGTCTCTATCTAGGGCACCCAAGTCCATCTGGGGCGCCCAAGTCTTCCTAGGGTGCCCAAGTCCAAAAAGGACAAGGACCCAAGGGGATAAGGCATTGTTAGATTGATAGGGATGAGTAATTGATTTTTGATGAGTTTGTATTGATTTGAAACTATTTTATGCATAGGATATCCCTGGGACACAGGAGCACACTGGTGGTCGACTCATGACATTATTGCAGAGTCACATAGGTACCATCTCCGTTAAGGATCATAGTCTCTTTCAAGATACCAACCTGTGGTGGGTTTTTACAATTCCCACGATGAGATATCATAACAGTATACTGATGGCCCTGATAGAGAGATGGAATGCAGACACGTCTACCTTCCATCTAGCCACAAGCGAGATGATGGTTACACTTGAGGATGTGTATCGTATATTATGACTTTGACTCTGAGGGTAGGCAGTGCAGATCATAGAGCATTGCTCCGAGGAGTATAATCATGCGAGTCACAACTACTATCTAGGTCGTGTGGTGAAACCACTCAGACAAGGACATATCTTGCCACAATAGTTAGAGTAGGGATGTGCGAACATACCCCTAGTGCATCGTATCATGATCGCTACCATCGTGTTAGCAGTTACACTAGATGGGCGAGGCACACACTTTTATGGCGGCCTCGTGCATACTATTCAGGCGATGGAGGAGGAGAGGACAGTCTATGCCTGGGGACGTAGTATGCTTGTGCACCTATACTGAGACCTAGGTCATTATGTTCACTATGAGGCACACATTCTAATGATATGCACCTTGTTACAGGTATGGATGTTCAAGCATATTAGATGCACACAGCTAGTGGGGTTTCCCATTGAGCCAACATGGACACATCCACGTGCACACGCCTATCCATTGGTTAGATGCTTGAGATTTAGTGACTTGTTTTATTGGAGAGTAGTGTATGACAGACTATAGCATGGTGACATCACATGGAGACCATATCACAGCCACATGCCTTAGATGGGATAGCGTAGTCAGTGAGCAAGGATGTAGCATGATTGACTATTAACCGGTCGCGTAGATCACATCGTTGTTAGCTTTTACTTTGATAGAGTCACACGATAGTTTAGATGCATGTAGGGTGTTCCTAGTATGCGTCCGAGCTACGTACACTCAACACACAACGCGACAAGGGCCAATGAGGCCCCGCGACTGATGATCACTGAGATAGTCAAGAGTGAGGATTATTGCACAGTGGATGCAAAGCCAGCGTCAGAGGAAGATGACATCAGGTGTACCTGAGCGTACAAAACTTGGTGGGAGACAGCTCAACATGATCCAATTTTCCTTACCGGTCATCCCATAGGCGATCCACGACCATGGGTGGGATGCGAGGATGATGCATGAGATGAGGAGGACTTTAGTCACTTTTCTAGTTATTATGATGATGATGACAATGATGATGAGCAGGAGGATACACAGTCATGCTTCATCTTTAGAGAGAGGGCAGTGAGAGGTGGACAATGATAATGAGACTGAGGAGAGACTTAGGTCGAGAGCTTGTGGTCCAGGTCCCATGGCCACTAGGAGATCGAGTTAGGTCAAGCAAGGGGAGATGAGCATCTCTATGCCCCTAGCTACAAACACGACTACAAATGTAGCCATAGTGACAACAATATGCAATCTAGATTGGCAGGATGGTGACCCTAGTGAGAATGTTGTTATATTTCTTTTATGATTACTTAGTTATGTTGATGTCATATATATTTTTGATGATGAGATACCGATATTATCTTTGCATTGCTTTTGATAGTTGGTACCCAAGCATGGCGTGACTTTGTGAGTCACATCATAGCGGGTATGACTTCTTTTGATGTAGTAGAGCAGTGAGTGCAAATAGGATACTTGCCATAGCACACAACAGGGTGACATGCAGAGATATTCATGCCCTTCATGAGATACATATTAGATGTGGAAGCCACATTAGATCAGGTTACAGGTGAGAGAGATCATGCTATCCAGAGAGTAGACTGTGTGGAGGCAGAGCTCCAGGTACAATGAGAACAGGCTGTGGCACTGTCTCTAACTAAGATGGGCTATGCCATGAGTCAGATCTTACACACCAAGTTAGACTAGGTGAGAGATGAGAGAGATAGAGCATAGTCAGATAGAGACATAGCACAGTCAAATAGAGACAAAGCACTATCAGAGAGAGATAGGTTCCATCAGCTCTACATGGATTC
This sequence comes from Cunninghamia lanceolata, assembly GCA_027924645.1. Classification (NCBI taxonomy): domain Eukaryota; kingdom Viridiplantae; phylum Streptophyta; class Pinopsida; order Cupressales; family Cupressaceae; genus Cunninghamia; species Cunninghamia lanceolata. The sequence goes on from BSBN01000209.1 coordinate 11,527,267, forward strand.
TTAGGGTGAGGTGAGAGAGCTTAGAGGGGAGCTTAGGGGTATATGATCGTGGAGTGCCTCTAGGAGTCATTCATGATCTGTCACCTCGCATGGGCAACCTTCTATCACTCATACACCACCAAGTCTTGAGGGGTCTGGTAACCGAGGTTCAACTATATGATATGTATCTGATGGATTGTACCATGATATCCCATTTTGATGTACATGATAGTTGATATATGATGTATATTGAAATTGATGTCTCTCTCTCTATATATATGATGTTTTTCTATTAATGCTATTGTGTACATGTGATTTAATCTGAAAACAAATTAACAATTTTCTTGCGCTTTGCATCCTCTCTGCATGTTATACTAGGGTTTTTGATTTGACTAGGCATCTTTGTGTCACATGGGGATGGAGGGTATTGCCTCGGGCAGTACCTCTGGGCCCCTGCCCGTGTCAGGCGCTGACAGTCCCATGACCTGGAAAAATGTTCTGGCGGGACAGTTGGACCTTATTCTTAATGGTCATTCCACGGTCCTAGTGCAAAAGGAAACTTTTGAAGGGACAACCTCATGGTACCAGACGACCTGGTGGAGAAAATTGTTGCCTCCATGGATCTCACTCTTGTGGGTAAGTTCTTTTCTCTTTGACCTAATATTGAAATGGTCTAGAAATGGGTTTCCAACTGTTGGCACATTAAGGGCAATGTAACTGTAAGCACTATGGTGCGAGGGCTTTTTTTTATTTCATTTTACCAACAAAGAGGACATGATATCTATTTTAGCAGGTGGGTCGTGGCTCTATTGCACACACTCACTCTCACTATGTAGTTGGCAGCCAAGGTTTGATCCCAGTTTTGATTTGAACCGATCTGCCCCAGTCTAGGTTAGACTTCCAAGTTTTCCATTAGAATACTAGGATGAAACTATTTTTACTTCTATTGGTAATTCCTTTGGCCAGTTTTTTTACCTTGGATAATACCACTCGAGCCAAATCCTGATTTGTCTATGCTAGATTTTATGTTAATGTGGAAGTCCACAAAGCTCTACCTATGTCCATTGAGCTAAACTCTAAGTTTGGGGTCTGGACGCAGCCAATACTTTATGAAAATGCTACCACCTTTTGTCAACTTTGCAAGAAGAAGGGTCATCTAATTTCCCACTGCAAGCACAAGAAAGCTGAAGAACCCACAAAGAAAATTGATTCTAGTTCCTCAGAACAATCTATGGATAAGAAGTTGGTAGATCGTGTTGAACTCCAGGCGATGGAGGGCAATGGGGAACAAGATCTCCAACACTTTTCAAAAGAGAGTCTCCCGCCAATCTTGGAAGACAGTGAGATTCACAACAGATCTATTGAAACCCATTAGGAGGAGCAGTTGCAAGCTTCCCGTGAAAACCTTGAGGCACAAGATAATGTTTCAGATGCTCTACCCTCTTAGGACATCTTTCAAGTTCGGGAGTCTGATCTTGGTCAAGGAGGGATGGACTCTCAACCCTCTCCAAGATAGAGTTCAACTCCTCTCCCCCCTTGGAGCAAGGTCTAATGGTACTCACAATGAATATTCTATTAAGGAAGGGATAAAATCTCAGTTATATCTGAGACTGAACTCGGGTCCAACTCCACTTTCTCCTGGAGCAGGGCCCAGTGAAACTCATAGTGACCAAGAAGGGTGGATTACTCCAAAGAATAAGGGTCGTAGGAAGAAGTTTGTTGATGTGGGAGTAGACCCCAAATCAAGAAGGCCATCATTAAGGGAAACATGGCAAAGGGAGGCAGCTAGGGAGATAGCCAGTGGCAAACAGGAGACACTGGAGATTCACTCCCAAAAACTATTTAAATGCAGATTTTGTCATGGAATATGAGGGCCTTAACAATCCTTCAAAATAGTATGAAGTCAAGAACTATATTCTTGATCACAAAATTTATATTCTCTTACTCTAGGAAGTTAAAATGTCAGAAGAAAGCTTCAAAATGATAGCCAATAGGATCTAGCCTAATGTTGCCTACTGTATCAGTCTTGCTATTGGTGCATTAGGGGGGATTGTCATGATGTGAAATAAATCCAGGGTTAGAGGTATGCTGACCTTCCTTAATAAACATTATCTTATAATTAATTTTTCTTTGCCTTCCTTCAATTGGACCTTGGTCAATATATATGCCTTGAACACTAGGGTGTTGAGGAAAACTCTATGAATGGATCTATCTATTCACCTCTCCTCTACTTCTGATTCCCATTGGATGCTGGCGGGAGATTTCAACACCCATTTATACCCCTCTGAGAAGACTGGGGGCATCCTTGACTACTCTAATAGTATGCTTGATTTAGCTAAATTTATCAATACTTTTGGGCTCTTAGATATAGATTTGCTGAATCAGAACTATACCTGGACCAATAGAAGAAGAGGAGATCAAATGATCCAAGTTAAGTTGGATAGGTTCCTTATCTCCAACAGCTCGGATAACACTCTCACCCTTAAACTTTCTGCCCTCCTGACGACAGTCTCTGATCATAATCCTATTCTTCTAAATTGGGTTGAATAGAAAAATAAGGGAGCCTTCCCTTTCAGATTTGAAGTGATGTGGATCAAACACCATGATTTTAGAAGTCTTCTCTTTAGGTGGTGGCAGCTTCAGGTCCAGGGCACTCCTATGTTTATGCTGGTTAAGAAACTCTTACACATTAAGAGAGAGGTTCAAGGGTGGAATAAGTATAGTTTTGGGAATGTGTTTTCCTAGAAGAAGATCATTTTTGGAAAATTGGCTGATATTCAAACTAGAATAGCTCAAGGGGATTCTTCCAAGGACACTACTCAAAGAGAAAAAAAATTAATCACAGATTGGAAGAATCTTATGAACATAGAGGAGCTCTATTAGAAATAGAAGTCCAAAGTCCAGTGGCTCAAGGAAGGAGATCGTATTACTACTTTTTTCCACCTTCCAGCTATGAAACATAGAAAGTCCAATACTATCTCTAAACTGTGTATGGAGAATGGTAGTGAGATCACTGATGATAAGACGATTGGTAATCAGGTGGTTAGTTTCTTCAGGACTTGTTGTCGAAACAAGCTGACAATGCTGATAATAGGCCGGTTATGGATCAACTCCTTAATAATATTCCTACTCTGATTTCTAAGGAAGATAATGTTGACATTTTAAAACCTATTTCTGAGGAAGAGGTTTGGGGAGTTTTATTCTCTATGGGCCCCTTTAAAGCCCCAGGCCCTGATGGTTTCCCTCTAATATTCTTCCAAGAGTTTTAGGACATTGTCGGATATGATGTTACAGTTGTTGTTAGAGATTTCTTTAGAATGGGGAAACTCCTAAAACAATTTAACAACACTTTTATTGTTATGGTCCCTAAGAAACCCAACCGTGAGTCACATGCTAATTTCAAACCTATTAGTCTATGCAACATTGTGTACAAGATATGACCAAATTACATGTCTATAGATTCCAACCCCTTCTGGATAAAATCATTTCCTCTTCTCAAAAAGGCTTTGTTCCTAGAAGATAGATATTGGATGCTATTATTGCCACCCATGAAACTATCCACTCTATGGAGAAAAGCAGGATCCCAGGTATGGTTCTTAAGCTTGATATATCCAAAGCTTATGATAGAGTTTCTTTGCAGTTCTTATTTAAAGTTATTCAAAAGTTTGGCTTCAATGAAAAAGTGTCCCTCCTTATCCGGGAAGTAGTCACCATTGCTAAGTTCTCAGTTCTCATCAATGGGGTTCCAAGAGGTTTCTTCTCTCCCACAAGAGGCATTAGACAAGGGGATCCCCTATCCCCCTACCTTTTTATCATGTTGGCTGAAGCTCTTGGGAGGTCTGTTCATTCTAAGATCAATTCCAAGGAAATAGTTGGGATAAAACCAGCCTCTACTCTCCCTCCAATGTCTATACAACAGTTTGTGGATGACACCATCCTCTTTGGCATCTCAGTTTTGGAAGCCCGAAGTTGGAAAAAACTCCTCAATGACTATGCCAAGGCTTCTGGTCAACACATCAACTTCCAAAAGAGCAATGTCTTTTTCTTCAATACTCTAGGGGACCTTCAGAGGAAAATTATTAATATCCTTGGTTGTGCTGCTACAGATTTACCTTTAGTCTACCTTAGTTTCCCTTTAACTGTCAAGGAAGTAACTCAGGGTTTTTGGAACAGTATCTTAGAAATATTCCAAAAGAAATTGGTGGGCTGGAAAGGAAAGCTCCTGAGCAATGCTGGAAAATTGCAACTTCTTTGGGCCTCCCTTCAAGCTATTCCCACTTACTTTCTCTCTCTTTTCAAAATGCCTACGTATCTTGCTGACAAACTGGAGCAGATCTAAAGAACTTTCTTGTGGACAGGAGTGGAAAGAAAGATGAGAATGTCCCTGGTCAAATGGGAAAAGGTCTGCCTCCCTAAAACTCATGGTGGTCTGAATATTAGAAATATTCAAAATATGAACAAAGCCCTTTTATCTTAAATCAATTGGAATCTTCTCAGCAACAATAAAGACTGGGGGGAAATTATGAAAGCAAAATATCTATAGGGTTCTATCAACTATAACTTCCTTCATCAGGAGGGTCTCCCACAAGGGTCAGTGATTTGGAATAAAATGATCAAATCCAGGAGCTTAATCAAGAAGGGGTTAAAGTGGAAACTTGGGGATGGCACCCTCATAAACTTTTGGGAGGATCCTTGGTTGGCTGACAAAGCTCTTTCCACTCAAGAGGGCAATGAGGCAATTGCTGTTATTGCTAAATAGTTTTTTGGTACTAAAATTTGTCATTATATCCTACAAGGATATGCAATCAGACAATGGAAAAACTTGCTTGAGTGTTGTAACAATCGACCTGATCTTCTCCTTCAAATGAATGCTATTCAACATATGCTTTTGGGAACATGGATCCCCCTTTTTCCAAGACCAGATGAGTTACTTTGGACTGCTGATAAAAAAGGTCTCTTCTTAGTCAAATTTGCTTACCATCTACTAATTAAAGAAGACCACAAAGATGAGCTTTGGAGGAAAGTCTGGAACCATAAACTTATCCCAAAAGTTAATTTTTTCTAGTGGGCAGTGGTCCATAATAAAGTTTTAACCTAAGACAATCTTCAAAGAAGAGGTTTTTATTTGGTCAATAGATGTGTCCTGTGCCTCAAGGAAGAGGAAACTATCCCTCATCTGATCTTGCATTATGACTTTGCCAGAGAAATTTGGAGTAGAGTGCTTCTGAACTTTAGTCTGCAATGGGTTTGTAATAAGGATATTAGGGAAGTCATTGCTAACTAGATCCCTCCTTTCTCCCAACCCTAGTTAGTGGAGCTTTGGAACCAAACCCTTCCCTTTATTGGCTAGACTCTACGGAAGGAAAGGAATAGTAGAATTTTTAGGGAGGTTGCCAAAGATCATTCTCAAGTCTACTATTCTGTCTCTAAGATCCTTATTGAAAGTGTAACCAATTCTCATGTTAAGACTGATGACAAACCTCTCACCCAGCATGAGGAAAGTATGGCTGCTAATTGGGGGATACTTAATCAAATCCCTGCCTTTGATAACTCAAAGCAACTTCAGAGGTTAAATACCAGGTGGACCCCCTCGAAGTCTGGTTGGCTCAAATTAAATTTTGATGGGGCTTCAAAATCTAATGGTAAGGCTAGTGGTGGTGGGGTTATCAGGAATGACAGAGGGGAGCTTGTTGCTGCCTATGCAAGGGGATTAGGTCTCCAAAGTGATAATTTTGCTAAGGCCTCATCTCTTTTATGGGGTGTTAAACTGGCAATCACCTTGGGTATTTAGAATTTGCATATAGAGGGAGATTCAAAACTCATAACTGATGTCGTTACCAAGGTTTCTATGTGTGGGTGGCGCCTTAAGGACATCATCACTGATATCCAAACCCTTATTCAGGGTATTCTTATGGTTGATTTCTCCCATATCTTTAGGGAGGGAAATAGAGTCGCTGACGTCCTTGCCAACCATGGTCAGCAGTTTAAAAATTGGTGGTGTTGGTGCCAATGCAATAATATCCCTCAGGCTATCAGGGAGTTAATTCAAAAAGATAGGATTGTTTAATGATGATTCAACACACCCTTATTAAGGATGCCAACTTGGCACTGTTGATCCCCTGTGGCAAGTTGAGGTGGCCGATGAAGGATACATTAATGATGATAAAATGTACCCTTTTTTCATATGCCATTTTGGCACTGTTGATCTCCTGTGGTAAGATGAGGTGGCTAATTGATGTTGACAGGAGTTTTAAATGGAGGATTTTGAAGATGGAAAGGACACGCAGAGAGTGGGGAATGCAGTACCGTATCCAAGTAATGATAACTTAAGGATGCCTCTTAATTTCATCATTAATTTCACTATTATTATTCCCAAGGCCAGCGAAGATAATTCTCGAAAGAGACACTTTGAAGAGAGAGAAAGTGTTAGGAACCCATGTTTAACCCTTCTCTTTACTTTGTTAGTATATTACATTTAGATGCATATGCTTTGTAAGTCGTCCCGTGAGCATATTGTATTATCCCACATTTATGGGAAGTAATAGTTGTTTAGATTAGACTTAGTATATAAGTATGTGTTGAGGCCAATGAAGTCATCCACAAATTTATTGTATTGAGCTTGCTCAAAGGAGGTTGCCCCCTCGAAGTGAACTGCGATCAATAAATTCCTTTTGTGTTTTTGCTATTTCTATTATTTCATACATTTTTCATTATATTGTTGTAGGAGGTTCTTTTCATTTGGTATCAGAGCACTTTCTTGGGCTCGCTAGGTGGAATTTCTACCAATTTTTTTTCCCATAGTGGCCTCCAGGCACTATGATTTTTGCAGTAGTTCTTTTTTTTTCACATCTATATTGTTCATTTCAATTGCAGGTTCAGATTGGGGAATAACCCTATCCACTTAACTGTGGGAAGTGCCCAGGCATAGCCCTAAAACTCATTTTGAGGAGTACCACAAGAACCCTGAAGTAGCTGGCCCATTAAGAGGACCTACCAGCGAAAAGGGCAATGGCCCCTACCTGATTGACTAGTTCCCATCCATGAGGTAAACCTAGAGTTGTTGTTTGTGGTAAAGCGGTTATCAGTTTTACTTGAGCCGTGGAGTGAGGGGTATTGCCCCAATATGCAAGCCATTAGACAACATTGGTGGCTGAGTGACTCCCCTAAACCTTTAGGAAGCCAAACATACTTGGGGCTCATATCTATTGACAGCGGGCAAATTGTAGATTGAATTTGTCCAAAGCAGTTTGCAGATCATTTCCAGAAAAAGAAAAAGAAAAAAAGAAAGTTTTTTGGCTATATCTTCCTTGGTTTATCTCCATTTCCTCTCAAAATTCATCGGAACCCCTAAAATTTCATTCTGCATATTTCCTTCCTTGAGGACCCTATCCCAAATTCCACTTATCGAAGCCAGAAATCCCACATTTGTCTATTTTTAGGGTTTTCCATAACTTCTTCGATTCTCACCCAATAGCCTTCAAATTTTACCACAGTGTTCATTTCATCTTTCTGCTTCTTTGTCCCTGTTGGACAAATTTTTCCATTCCTTCACCCCGATTCTGAAAACCCCATTTTATGTTTCCCTTTCCCTCAGAAAGTGTCCAAAACCTAGTGAAACCCCAATTACCCATTAGAGTTTTTCCCAAATCCAAATTTTCCTTTACTAAAAAAGTTTCTATTTTTGTTTTTGTACCCATTCCCCCCCCCAAAAAAAAAAACTCTTGGTTATGGTTGTCACCCGCGCAGGAACAAAAAACATGGAGGATGAACTTGCAGCCCTCAAGATCAAACTCCAAGATCTTGATGAAAAAGTTCTCAGCCTCAATCTTCAGCAGTCAGCCATGAGTAATAGATGGCAGCTAGAGTCTTCTACAGACACTATATTTTCTTCTTCCAGCAATTTTTGTGGGCCGAAGCTTGATTTTCCTCACTTCAATGGTGATGATCCAACTGGATGGATATACTGGGCAGAATAATATTTCAGTCTGCATAATCCTTTTGATGTCAACAAAGTCCCACTTGCATCCTTTCATTTGGAACATGAAGCCCTTCAATGGTTTCGTTGGTACATCAAGGCTCATGAAGAACCAAAATGGACATATTTTTGCAAACTCATTTTGCAACGATTTGGCCCTAGTGCTTTTGATGACTTCACATGAGCACTCACTAAACTGCACCAAATAGGCATTGTGAGAGAATATCAGATAGAATTTGAAAAACTAGCCAATCACACAGAGGGATTGTCTGATGAATTCTTCAGGAGTTGTTTTGTCAGTGGTCTGAAGGAGGCAATTCGCTCTGAGGTTAAAATGTCCTGTCCCAGCACAATGATGGAAGCCCTAGGGTTGGCTAAGTTGGTGGAGGACAAGATCACAACTCAACAACGATCCTAATCCAATTTTGTTCCATTCAGAAATATGGCTTCCCAACGACCTCAAATAACACCAACTCCTATCAAGAATTTGACTGAAGCAGAGATGCGGGTATGTAGAGAAAAAGGGCTTTGTTATAATTGTGATGAAAAATTCACTGAGGGACATAGATGTGTTGAGCAAAAGCTCTATCTCTTGGATGTGGATTCTCTGCCTGAAACTAAAGTTTATGTGGATGCTCAAGATATAGTGGATGATCAGGTCAACACTTAGCAGCTACTTGTTGACCCTGCTTCTCAAGAAGACCACCCAGAGATCTCTCTCCATGCTTTAGCAAGAGTCACCACCCCACAAACCATGCAGGTCAAGGGTTACTTCAAGAAGCTCCCTCTTACAATGCTCATTGATTCTGGTAGCACTCATAACTTCATTGACCCTCGGATCGCCAAACAGACTGATTGTTTTGTCCATCCTTGCTACAATTTTGAAGTCATGATTGCCAATGGAGGCACATTACCTTGCAAAGGGAAGTGTCACAATATATCTCTATGGTAGATTATAACCTGTGCTCCAACATATTTGCCTTGCCCTGAGGCGGATGTGATGTGGTTTTGGGTGCCCAATGGTTACGTACACTCAGACCCATCTTATAGGATTTTGTTGAACTTTGGATGCAGTTTTTAGACAATGGGAAAAAACACACATTGAAGGGCTTACAACTAGGGTCTCTCAGCATCATAAGTTCACATTGCATGGAAAGACTTCTTAAGAAGAATTCACATGGTGTCATCGCTTAGCTCCATCCATTCAGATGCAATCATTAGCGGTCTCCACTACTCCTTCAGATATACAACAAATTTTGGATAGGTATGCATGTGTCTTTGCCGAACCCGTGGGATTGCCACCTTCACGACTAGAGGACCATCATTTTCAGCTCCTTCCTGGAAGCATTCCCCCCAACATTAGGCCCTACCACTACCCATTTCACCAAAAGATAGAGATTGAGATGCTCATTCAAGACTTACTAAAGCAAGGTATTATTTGCGCTAGTACCAGTTCCTTTTTTTCACTAGTCCTTCTTGTCTAAAAAAAAATGGGTCATGGCACCTTTGCATTGACTTCTAAGCACTTAATCACATCACAATCAAGGATAAGTTTCTGATTCCTATTGTGGATGAGCTTCATGGCGCTTGTTTTTTCTCCAAGTTGGATCTTCATTCTAGGTATCACCAAATTCGGGTTCATGAGGATGATATCCCTAAAACAAATTTCGCATGCATGATGGCCACTATGAGTTTTTGGTCATGCCCTTTGGCCTCACTAATGCTCCTTCAACATTCTAGGCATTGGTGAATAAAATATTCCGGCCATACCTACGGAAATTCATTCTGGTCTTCTTTAATGATATCCTCATCTATAGTAAAACATGGGCTAAGCATCTCCAACATTTGGATCTTGTATTGCAATTTCTCTTTGATCATCATCTTTGTACAAAACAATCTAAATGTGTTTTTGGCCAGGAAGAAGTGGAGTATCTCAGGCATATTGTTTCAGCCTAAGGGATCTGAGTAGATCCTGCAAAAATAGATGCCATGAAAAATTGGCCGCATCCTTAGACACTCAAGAGTCTCTATGATTTTTTGGGGCTGACTGGCTACTATCACAATTTTGTCAAGGATTACGGGAAGATTGCAGCTCCATTAACAACTATGTTAAAAAAGGATGCTTTTATCTGGACAAATGGTGCTGAGTGTGCATTTTAAAAACTGAAACAAGCTATGTGTACTACACCTGTTCTAGCTATGCTAGATTTTTCCATGACCTTCACCATTCAGAGTGATGCTTGTGGCAATAGAATTGGTGATGTTCTCCTTCAAGAGGAACATGCCATTGCATTCACCAGCAAAGCCCTTTCTGGCAAGAATTTAGTACTCTCTACATATGAGAAAGAAATGATGGCTATTTTGCATGCAGTATAGAAGTGGCGGCCATACCTACTAAGGAATCTTTTTTGCATCAAGACTGATCACCAGAGTCTAAAATATTTCCTAGAACAATGGGTCTCCTCCCCAACACAATAGAAATGGGTCAACAAAATCATGGGTTATGACTATGAGATCACTTACAAGAAGAGTAAGGACAATATTATGGCGGATGCTCTTTCTCGCACATTTGATGACCAAGCTTCCCTTTCAGCTATTTCTATGCCTGTTCCAAATTGGTTAGAATCTGTCTAGCAGGGCTATGTAAATGACTCTTCATTATCTCAAATCATTCAATAGTTGGCCACTAACCCCTCTGTTGTACCGCCTTACTCTTTGGATGGTGCTTCTCTGCAATACAACGGTCGTTTGGTGCTTCTGCAGAGCACAAATCTTTAGCAGGCTATTTTCTATGAACTCCATGCTTCTCCATCGGTAGGGCACTCTGGGTTCCTCAAAACTTATGAGTGGGCATGGCATAACTTCTTTTGGAAGGGAATGAAAAGGGCAATTCAACAGATGGTGGCTAAATGTGATACCTGCCAACGCAATAAGGGTGAAATGACACTCCTTCTTGGATTGCTTAAACCCTTGCCCATCCCTACACAAATTGGGACAGATATTTCTATGGATTTCATTGAGGGGCTCCCTAAATCTGGAGGAAAGACAATGATCTTGGTTGTGGTTGATTGCCTCTCCAAATATAGTCATTTTTGTGCCCTCAGCCATCCCTATATAGCCTCCTCAGTCGTACAAATTTTCAGGACCAGATCTTCCGTCTTCGTGGCATCCCTTCTTCCATTGTCTCAGATCGTGATGCAACTTTTACCAGTCATTTTTGGATAGAATTATTTCAACACACTGGCACCAAACTAAAGATGAGTTCTGGTTATCACCCACAAATAGATGGTCAGACTAAAATTATCAACAAATGTTTGGAAACTTATCTTCATTGCTTCACATCATAACAACATCAGTGGGCAAAGTGGCTCCCTCTCACTGAATGGAGGTACAATACCTCCTACCACATTGCATCTAAAATGACTCCATATGAAGCAGTCTATGGTCAGGCACCGCTAGTGCTCCTTCCATACCCCCAGCAGTTCACCAGTTTAGGCAGTCGACACGGTTCTTTGAACCTGGGATTAGATTCTTTGCATCCTGCAGGACAATCTTCACATGGCAAGAAATTGAATGAAACAACAAGCTGATCAACACCGTTTTGAGTGCACTTTTCAAGTAGGTGATATGGTTTTTCTTCGTCTACAACCATACAAGAAATCATCCCTAAAACTCAAAGGGTGTCATAAGATAGCTCTGACATTCTATAGGCCATATAAGGTTCTTCAGAAGATTGGGTCGGTTGCTTATAAATTGGAGCTTCCTCCTTCCCACTTTTATCCAGTATTTCATGTCTCTTGTCTAAAGAAAGTTCTTGGCAACAACGTCAGAGCACAAACTATTTTACTAGAACTAGATAACGAAGGATCCATCATTTTGGAGCTAGAGGCAATCCTCGATAGACACACCTGTCAGCTTCGATCCCGATCCATCAAAGAGGTCTTAATTCAATGGCATGGAATGCAACCTGAGGATACTACATGGGAACCACTCCTTCAGATTCAACAACAATTTCCACATCTTAAGCTTTAAGGACAAAGCTTTTTTTAAGAGGGAGGGGATGTTAGGAACCCATGTTTAACCCTTCTCTTTAGTTTGTTAGTATATTACATTTAGATGCATATGCTTTATAAGTCGTCCCATGAGCATATTGTATTATCCCACATTCATGGGAAGTAATAGTTGTTTAGATTAGACTTAGTATATAAGTACGTGTTGAGGCCAATGAAGGCATCCACGAATTTATTGTATTGAGCTTGCTCAAAGGAGGTTGCCCCCTCGAAGTGGCCTGCGATCAATAAATTCCTTCTATGTTTCTGCTATTTTTGTTATTTTGTGCATTTTTCATTATATTGTTGCAAGAGGTTCCTCTTAGAAAGCCGTTGTGACTGTCAAATTGGGAAGTTCAATTCTCTTCTACTATGTGACTTTGAAGAAAATTTGATCATGGGGGGGGGATAGAATCCAAATTGAACCCATCACTTGTAGTGAATTCAGGGATAATGCCCTAGTGTGGCATTATTGTAAGGAAGGAGGCATTATCCCTTTCCTGGAATGCCTTAATGGCCACAATGAAAATCTTTTTGTGCAGTGTGCCCTTTCATGGGATAACCACAGAGTCCAAATTGGAAAGATTGGGTTCAAGGTTTCTGAGGAGGTCATTGCAATGGCTACTGGTCTTTCCATTAAAGGCATGAAATTGAAGAGGAAGGGTAGGGTTGCGGACCACCAAAATCAGAATTTATTTCTGGGCGAGGGGGAGGAGCTGGTTCCATATCAAGGAGGGTTTGATCATGCCAAGTTACCAGAGCCATGGGATGTTATGTGTTACCTGCTAATGAAGTATTTCACATTGGAAGGTCGATATACCAGGTTTTATAACTACCACCTTCCCCTTCTTACTTACTTTAGGAGAAATGCTATTATTAGCTTTTCTTTCTATCTATTATCTTCGTTGGAACATTTTGTCCACCATGTGAAGGCTAAGTATGCTATGAAGCCCTCTAACTGGCCTATCCCCCTTCACCAAGGCCTCATCCATCACCTTTATAAATTCCATCTCGCCTTGTCCCTGCTGGAACCCATTCAACCACCCACCATTATTGAAATCCCTGGGAATAACAATGGGATAACCACAGAGTCCAAATTGGAAAGATTGGGTTCGAGGTTTCTAAGGAGGTCATTGCAACAGCTACTGGTCTTTCCATTAAAGGCATGAAGTTGACGAGGAAGGGTAGGGTTGTGGACCACCAAAATCAAAATTTATTTCTGGGTGAGGGGGAGGAGTTGGTTCCATATCAGAAAAGGGTTTGATCATGCCAAGTTACCAGAGCCATGGGATGTTGTGTTACTTGCTAATGAAGTATTTCACATTGGAAGGTTGATATACCAGGTTTTACAACTACCACCTTCCCCTTCTTAATTACTTTAGGAGAAATGCTATTATTAGCTTTCCTTTCTATCTGTTATCTTCGTTGGAACATTTTGTCCACCATGTGAAGGCTAAGTATGCTATGAAGCCCTCTAAGTGGCCTATCCCCCTTCACCAAGGCCTCATCCATCACCTTTATAAATTCCATCTCACCTTGTCCCCGCCATAACCCATTCAACCACCCACCATTGTTGAAATCCCTGGGAATAACCTTTCCACTTCTGAGAAACCCAGTTATTCTACCCCTACCACCCAGAAACTGAAAGGGGTTTCCTTTTCTGAATCCCTAGAAGAGACTACTGCAAAGGACCTTCATACTCCTACTTCCAAAGGTAGTGTGAAATTGATGAAACAGAAACTTAAGGAAGTGGAGCCTTCTGTGGAGATCCCTAACTTGGGGGGGGGGGGATATGGGGGCCTATAAGAATCAAAAAAGTGATAGTGAGGGACCACCAAAAAAGGATAAAACTAAAATGGCTAAAGATAAGACTGAGGGTAACACTTCGGGTGTTAGAAGATCTGGCAGAATCACTGGCAAACCAGACCCTTGGGCTAAATTGATTGAATACTCTGAAAGTGACTCGGATAAGTATACTCAAGAGGGTGAGCTATCTAAAGGTGAAGGCATCGAAGTGTAGGAGATCTTGGAGGGGACTAAAGGGGAGGAGGAAAAGGATATGCAAGCAGAGGACTTTGATGGTGGGGATTCTATGTCTAGAGATCATACTCAAGATGGGGAGGGGATGACTATTGAGAATGCCAAGGAAGATGCTAAAGAGGAAGGTGCCAATCAGGAATATGAAATGTCTGCTCTCAAAAATTGGATGGAATCCCTTGAGCAGAAGTTTCTTTCCCTCAGACGCTTCATAAGCAGTATGCTTTGTCACTCATCTATGGTTAATTTGACTCTTTTGCAATAGCAGGATACCCTTGCACATGGTGCGAATGAGGAGAAGACTAAAGAGTTTGATAAAATTTATGAATTCATGTCCAAAGGCTGGGAGGATGTTTCTTCCTAGCTTTGTTTCTTTGCTTTCTATTTCTCTCTGCTATCAGACTGCTACTTCTTACTTTTTGCTGGTTATCGACTGTCAATGCTATAATTACTGTTAGCGGCTCCTTTTGTTTGTGAGCCTTTGTTGTTCCTTTTTTGGGTTGGTTTGTAAGGGTTTGGCCCCTTGTTTTGCCACCTTATTATATCAAAAACATGTGATTTATGAAATGCAACAAGTGATAACTTTGATAATCATGTGAAAATGTATTTAATGTCATTGTGATTTAAACTAATCAATCCTGGTAAACTGTTTAGTAGATACAACAATGATTAAAATTTTTTGCACATGATTAGAGTATGATATTATTTCCAATTAATGCAATTGTAATCTAACAAAACATGGTTTAATTAGATGCAACAATGATTAATTGTGTTTAAAAGATCTTATTGCTATCTTGTTAAATGAATTAAGACAAAATATGCTATCTTGTTGAAATTGAAACAATTAATAACTAATTGCTTTATAAAGTAATATCTAACATACGATCTTAAGCATGAAATTTTTGTAAATGCATAGCATTAATAGGCTCTTTAAGAGGTGTACCTTGTTCATCAACTAATTTATACGCTCCTGATCCATATGCTTTAGTGATAACATATGGTCCTAGCCAATTAGGGCTAAACTTCCTTTTTTCGCCAGGAGGTGCATTCACATTGCGTTGATTTTCATAAACTACCAAGTCTCCAACTTTGAATGAACGATGGATGACACGTTCATTGTACAATCATTGGATGCTTTTCTGATGGGCTTTAAGATGGTCAAGAGCATTGATATGTTGTTCATCAACATCTCTAGTTGTTGTAATCTTTTCTCTCTTTCCATGTTATCATCAATAATGTCCCTTAGGGAAACTCACAATGAAGGAGTTTCTAACTCTAAAGGAATTATTGCATCGACACCATATACAAGGTTGTATAGTGTAGTACCTGTAGCCATACGAACACTTGTCCTATAGGCCAAAAGTGCATAGGAGATTTGAGTATGCCAATCTTTTTGATGTTTATTAATAGTTTTTCTAAGAATTTGTCCAATGATCTTGCTTGAAGCTTCTGCTTGGCTATTTGATTGTGGATAATATGACGTAGAGAAGTGATGTTGAATGTGGTATTTTTCAAGGAATTTCTTCACATCCTTGTTCTTAAATGGTGTACCATTGTCAGAAACCAAGGAGGAGGAATGCCAAATCATGAGATTATACTATCTTGAATGAAGCAACAGATTACTTCAGCAATCATGGACTGTAGCAGCATAGCTTCAACCCACTTCATAAAGTAATTAGTAGAGGTAATGATGAAAGAGTGTCCTTGAGAAGAAGGAGGAGAGATCTTTCCAATTAGATACAAGCCCCATATAGAAAATGGCCAAGGTTAAACCTGAGCACAATGTTCTTGGGCGAGAGCTCGAATTAAATTACTATGTTGTTGACATTGCGAGCACTTCTTAACAAACACGAAGGAATCTTGTTCCATGGTTTTCCAATAGAACCCCATACGTAATAATTTATGTACCAAAGATTTCCCTCCAAAATTCCCTCAACAAGCACCAGAGTGAGCTTCTTCTAGAGCAATTAGAATTTGTAATTTGTTAAGGCAACAGAGAAGAACACCATTATAGCTTCTTCAATAGAACACATTGGACAAGATAATGTACCGTGTTGCAAGTTTACGTATGTGAACTCTTGTGTTTTTAGATACTGAATTAGGGAAGGTACTATTTCACAAATATTAAAATATATGGGAGTACCATTCATCAGCATTTGTGTTACATCATAAGTCAGTATCTAAGGTGGTGGCCTCATCTATGATTGATGATTTGAGATTATGAATGATGAAATGATATTCGTCAAGCAAATCTGCATGGGATATAAGGGAAGCCACACTTGCCATTGCATCTGCATGTCAATTGTCTTTCCTTGGAATTGTGTCGATTGTGAAGGATAAAAATTGTTTTAATAACAACAAGACAAGATCACGATACAGAGATAGATTATCTTTCTTTGCTTGATAAGATCCAATGACTTGTTTTATGATTAATTGTGAATCACCATAAATAGCAATGTGTTTAATATTTAAAGGCAAGGCAACATAAAGTCCTGCAATGAGAGCTACATACTTAACGATGTTGTTTATGCATGAGAAGTTTAGACGATAAGAAAGAGGAATTGACTTACATGAAGGAGGTACTAATATTACACCAGCACCCTAGCAAGTTTGATATCGTGAACCATCAAAATATAATTCTCATTTATCATCTTTATCAATATTTAAAATTTGGTCATCAGGAAATTCTATATTGTTTTGGATAGAGAAAGGTGAAGGTGCTTTGGCTAGATGGTTGGTTAACACTTGTCCTTTTATTGCTTTTAAAGAGATAAACTTAAGATCAAATTCTATTAACAACATAACCCATTTAGCTAGGTGACCTGAGAGATTTGTTTTATCAAAGAGATGCTTCAAAGGATCAAATTTTATCATGACATGAACTTCAAAATTTAGGAGATAATGTCTTAACTTTTGTGTTGCAAAAACAAGAGCTAAGCATTGTTTCTCTATGACAGTATATTGCACTTCATAATCGAGCAAATTTTGACTTATATAATATACAACACGTTCCTTGCCTTCGTCATCATGTGCTAATAATACCGCAAGAGCATTAGTAGAATTGATGTGTAAATAATAAAGGGTTTTTTCTATAGTTGTTGGTTGTAAAACAAGTGGATTAGATAAGTACTCTTTCAAGTCATCAAAGGATTTTTAACAATCAAAATTCCATTGGAATTTTGATTCTTTCTTAAGCAACTAAGTGAAAGGGTGAGTCCTATTCGCGAGTTGAGATACAAATCGACGGATGGCTTGTATCTTCCCTTGTAAACTACAAAGTTGAGTGATATTTCAAGGAGATGGCATGTTAACAATCATGTCAATTTTCTTTGTGTCTATTTCAATACCATGATGCAAAACTATAAATCCCAATAATTTACCACTGTCTATGCCAAAGACACATTTACGGGGATTTAAGCGCATGTTATATTTTTGTATCTGCTCAAAGATTTGACTGAGGATAGTGATGTGATCTTGGCGATGAATAGACTTCGCAAGAATGTCATTGACATAATCCTCTAAGATTTTATGCATATAATCATGAAAGATAAGAGTCATAGCACATTGATAAGTTGCTCCAGCATTCTTTAATCCAAATGATATGATTACCCAACAAAATGTTCCCCACAAGGTGATAAAGATTGTCTTATACTAATCTTGAGGATTGATAAAGATTTGATTATAACTCGAAAAACCATCCATGAAGGAAAGTAATTCATGGCCAGCTATTGTATCAACAATCATATCTTTGGAAGAGGAAAATCATCTTCAAAGAAGCAAAATTTAAATCTCTAAAATCAATGCACATTCGAATATGGTTATTAGGTTTAGCAACAACCATAATATTTGAAATCCAAGGTGAGTAGTCAATAGGGTGAATAAAACTAACGTGTAGAAGCTTTTCTATCTTAGCTTTGACTAATACCATGACCTTGGGATTCATTTTATGAATCTTTTGTTTAACTGGCTTAGCATCAGGTTGTAATACAATATTATGTGTTACAATGTTAGGATCAATGCCAGGCATGTCTGAATAATTCCAAGCAAATAATTCACAAAACTCATGTAAAATATTTGTCATATCTTCTTTTTCTTCATCATTTAAACAATCTCCTATAGGGATAATCTTTTCAGGGTTATCCTTCTCCATCAAGACATCGATAATCTTTCCATTAAGTAAAGTACTGTGGTCTGGGAGGCTAGTTGATTGCGATGGTTCCATAGATTCTTTAGTAGTATTTATCAAGCTAGTGGTTTTTCCAAAGTATGCATCAGTATTTTTAATTAATAGGGTAATCCACGCTTATGATGATAATGGGGAAAATTTTCATAAGCTCCCATAAATTCAATTACTACTTCATATGTAGAGAAATTATCCAATTCAAAATCTTTTGGAGTATAGTTTGTGTCAATCATATCAAGATATATCAAATTGAGTGTTGATATAGTATTAACATTAAGATTAGGACATTTGTAAGATTTAGTGGGCTTCAACTAATGGCATCCAATACCGGCTATGTAGTTTATTCTAGCAACTTGTAAAGGTACTTTGATTCCTTGTTGATTTACACCACAACCATTTCCTACATAATCATAGTTCTTATAAAGGATTTTGAATCCTCGACCATAAAGAGATGTCATTTCTTTAGAAGATGGTGGAGCTTCATAGGTCTCATAATTTGTAGTATAAGTAAGAGTGTTATCTTCCTTGTTAACTACAAAAGCCTAAGATTGTTTAGGTTTTTCCACAGATTGTTTAGAAGAAATCAATGCAACTTTTGATGTGTCAATGTGATTAAGTTTATACTCCCCTATTGAGGTAGGAGTAAAATCTAATAAACCCCCAATCATCACCAAGAAATGCATTCGGCGATGGTTGAGGATCTTGCACAACATTATCTGTGGCAAGAGGTATAAATGAATCAACTTTTAAGTTGTTTAGAATCTTATGATTGATAACTTATTTTTGTGTTTCAATATGTAAACAACTATATGGTTTTGAATCGGCTTTGATAGTTTGGAGTTTATTTTCATAAATAAACTTTATTGATCGATGAAGGGTAGGTGGAACTGCCCCCATAGTATGAATCCCCGGTCTTCCAAGAATCATATTATATGAAAGAGCATCAGGCATGGCATGAAAAAGAGTAGACAATGTCATGGGTCCCACCTTTACAGGTAAAGTTATAGTACCTAGGGATTGTCTACCAACATTATCAAATCCACAAATGCTAAGCTTATCTAGTTTAATTAACTTTGTATCAATGTTGATTTTATATGGCAAATTAACACCACAAACATTAAGATCCGATCCATTGTCAACCATGACTCTCTTTATCAATTTTTTGTTTATAATGATAAAGATTATAAGAGGATCATAGTGTTTTTGAACTTCCATAGAGGGTAACTCATGTTGTTGAAACTGAATGTTTGTTTTTGTCTCATGCATACAATCTAGCAGGGTTGCTACATCATTAGGATTAATAGCCGGTGGTACAATCACCTTTTGTAAAGCTTCCTGCAGCATTCCATGGTATGTAGGAGATGTTTGTATGAGTTCCCAAAGAAAGATCTTAGCAAGAGTAGTGCAAAGCTGCTCAACAAGATCATAATCTTGACCAACTTTATGTGTTAAACAAGGTGGTTGAAGTAGCATAGGTTGAGAAGTTGGTAAAGATATCGAAATAGATGATTGATGTTTACTTTGTTTATTATTTCGTGTATTGTATGCATGAGAAACCACATTGTGGTTAGAATGTTATGATCCATCTTGATATGGTTGATTTTGATTTGTTATTTTCTTAGCTTTGCTATAGATGCAATTAGGAGGTTGAGAAGAATTCAGAAAACCTCTTACAATGAGCACTGGTTTCATCTGTGTTTTAGGCACATCAGAACATATTGACCATTATATTTGGTTTCATAGGTTCTTCTTGAGATTTAGGTACATAAATTGCATTTACTAATGTTTGAAACAATGACAGTTTAGGAGTCACGCAGTGGAATATTCAATAGAGATAAAGTCATCCAAGGCTTCATCTAACATATTGAAGTCATGATGTAGGAGAATCCCTAGTTCAAGAGCAATATTGCATCAACCAAAAACATTTGCATTTCAGTTCTTTCATTTTCTTTTCAATTCAGTTTAGGCAGTTTAGTTAGAAGCAGTTTCAGCTTGTGGTCTGGTTTTGGCAATTCACATCTTGTAGATTTGGACTTAGCATCTACATTCATTCATCTACATCATGTCAATAATTTAGAGCATTTGGATTAGTTACCAGAAAGATATCACTATCAGAAGTTGACTATTTTCTTAGAGCAGAGCATTCTAATAGTTCCTGATAATCAACTAAAGGAGAAGGCTTTTGGATAATTCCTTGACTTGTGGATCTCAATGACACATCATTCAACGTCCTTTGGTTCATAGCTGACCTTCCTTGAGGGTTCACACATTGTTCCATTCATTTGAGGAAGTGTTCTATGCATTTAGGTCTGACCTATCTGTGAACACGTTACAACTCTTCATTGGAGTTTGTGACCTTCCTTGACCTTCCTTGGCTGATGCGGAGGAATCTATTGGTCCGGAAATGATATATAAAGATGTAATAGATCCTTAGGAAAGGAGTTAGCAATTGATTCATAGTTCTTAGTTTCAATTTTGTGCGAAGGGAGCTTCAAAGCCTTATCTTGCACATGTATGTAATCAGGCCTGTGAGCCCTAATTGTAAGCCCGCATGTTGTCGGCTAATCTTAATATAAATTCTATGATATACTGAATCACTGAATTTGCATCTACTTTATTTCATTGAGTTGTTTCCGTTGTGTTTACTCTTGCTGCACGGTTTGGATAGTTCATTATGTGAACCCTCCTACTGTGACTGCACCAAGCCATCACAACTAAACGACTCATCATATGCATTAAACTCTTATAAAAAGAAATCTAACATTTCCACATAATCTAATTAATCCAAGAATTAAATGTAAAACAAGATAGCATACACTTTGCAAAGATTTTTTTTTAACTCAAAGGTGTCCCCGTGACTCAACCCAGCGACCCCCCTCACCTTACCTTGGGCTAACATATTGCCAAGTTGGGGTTCGAGAGGGGGTGAGCTGAGGCAAGACTAGTCCTCTGGGGATGAGCGCAGCTGCCTGCTAGCCATAGTCATCAAGCGAGTCCAGCGGGAGTCAAACCTGGGCCTTGAGAGAGAAAACCTCGAGTCTGAGCCAACACACCAATTGTACGGAGCTTACTTTGCAAAGATGAAACAAGAGATCACTGTGCAAATAACAATATTTCAATTTTATGCTCTTTCAATGAAAAGATAGATATATTAATCAAAATGCAATGGATGTACTTTTCATGAAAGAAGGTTTGCAATCTAAATCTGATTTAGAACAACAAATACAAAGGATGCAAATTCTTTAAACATGGGTTGACCAAAATGTTTAGTGGTGAAAAGAGAGAATGATAGTATTTGTAAACTAGGTCAAGCCCCTATTTTCATTCACCAACATTCAAAATATGAATTGAGCTCAATCACTATGAGAATGATAAGATACATGTATCTTATTCCTCTTTGTTGTACCTGAAAAGATGCCTCAAATAGAGTTATGCAAACCCTAACAAGCTAAAAACCCTAGTTATAAGGTATGCATTAATAAATGGATTTTGAGAGCAGTAACCCATAGACTGATCACAAAATGCAAACAAGAAGTAATAGTGACTATGCACCTAAAATCTGGAGGTCTACTAGACTGGGGCACCTGCCTTGATGTCCTATAAGCTTTTCATCAATAAAATTATTTGCAATAGGTGTTTGTACCTCTGTTAAGGACTCTAGATCTTAGTTTTTAGGCCATGTTAGACTCGGGCGCCTACCCCAGAGTCTGATATATATTCTGATGATGAAACTACAACTTCTATGATGATTGTACCTATAACACCTGCTTCTCCTTTGCTTCTTTCCACCTGATCTTCCCTAATCTAACCTACATAAGAAAAAGAAGGAGAAACATGGTTGTGGATATATAGGAGTTTGCCTCAGTCAAATCTCGTCTTTGATATTTCTACCTTAATGACATCTAATGTCAAAGTATGCAAATGTGTGTGCTTGTAAACCAAATGTGTAAGCATAAACAAATGCAAGATCCTAAATGACTCAAGTATTAAGGATTAGATCCACAAATGTTTCACTCAAGGAAACAACAACTTCACCTCAAGGAAATGACATCAATGAAGACTTGTAGAACAAGAAGGCGAGGAAGCCATATCCACGGAAGATTCCAAAATTCAAGTTGGAGGCTTCAACCCTTCTCCTGATTGTACAAAGGGCTTGACAAAACCCTAGGAAGAGAAAGATAGACTCAAGATCTTGATTCCTAATCTCCACAACATATCCCCATGAGAGCAAAGAACAAATTCTTCAATGAGCTTCAACACTTTATAGACTTAAATAGAAATAGTAGCATAATTTTGACATAGTAAGCTTGCATGTGAGTTGTGTGTGATAAAATATTTTTCAATTCTCTTTAAATACCTAACCTTAGGAGGGAAAAGGATCGAAATATCGTGCCGACATTGTGTGAAAATCAAAATTTGAATTCAGAATCTTGAAACACGCAACATAAGCTGAGATCAAAACAAAACTTGGAATCTCAAGATTTAGGGCAAGACTAGGGCACGAGCACCCAAGTCTAACCCCTAAATTTTGCTCCAAATCAGACTTAAGGATGTCCTAAATGTCTAGAATCCATCATCTCTTTTCGGATTTTGTCATTAGATACTTCGAAATGTGACAATTCCTTAATAAGGTAGTCGTTAATTAGGGTTTAGATAGGTCCAATAAAGCAAGGGATTGAGGGACACTAAAAGGTATGAGCTAAACTTAGTGAAATTGTGCTAATCCAAGTAGAAGCACAATTTACGACATAACAGTTGGAACTATCAAAGCTTTAACAAAAGGGTACAATTTTAGGTGATAACAATTTCTGTCATGCCCAGTGGGACCCTCTACTCTGAGTTAGAGTTGAACTAAGAAGAATCGATGTTGTTCTTGGTTCATTTGTTGTTGTGGAAGCATTCAACAAAGCACCTGGAAACTCTACTGGTCTAGTATCCAAATCAGTTCAACATTTCATGCTTGGAGTGCAGACCAAAGCTTCTTCTTCAGGTAGCTTTCGATTCATTGAGCTATCTTTTACTAATTCAAGAAGAAGAAGTAGACTATCTAGGTCCCCTATGAGGTAAAATAGGAGTGTTGTTCCATCTCCTTCAAGAGCCCAGTCTACACGTCCTCTAGTTAGATTTTAGTATTCAAGAAGGATCTCGCACATTCCCCGAATTAATCTGAATATCCCCAATATGGCAAGGAAGCTTCCCTTTGTTGCCTTCAATGGAGGAAGCCTTCTTGACGTAGCCCAATATGATGATATTCCTACCTCAGCTCTAAAATCAATCTCATTTTTCACTAGTGAGAACTCCACCACTCCTGCTGAGTATATTCAAGATATTGCCAACATGTGTTTTGTACATAATGTCAATGCAGACAATGTGGTTGTGAGGCTTCTAGCTTCTTCCTTTAAAGGGAAATCCCTTCAGTGGTATAGAGGTCTCCCAGCTAATTCCATCCATAACTAGGATGACTTGGGAACAAGACTATGCTAGCATTTTGAGGACATGAGTGACCACCTATCTCTAATGGAGTAGCTAGCTACAATCAAAAGACCCGCCATGAATATATGGTAGACTTCAATTACAAGTTTCAAAAGACATGGGATAGAATTCCATTTTTGGTGAAGCCCTCTCCAAACACTACATTTATATATTATCTGAAGTCTTTGAATCTTGATATTGTTGTCATGATTTAGTCCATGGGGGGACCGTGCTACTAGATGCATAGGACATAGAAATAAGAGCATAAAACTGCTTGATTTAGGCTAGGAAGATTGCTCCAAGGCTACCAATGCCTTTATTTCCAGAGGCCCTTGTTATTCAGTGTGTTGTGGCTCCAATTCCTATAACAGTCAGCCCTACTACTCCTCTAATTACACCTTCAATTGAGCAATCAGAGGATAAGGATGCTACAATAAGAAGATTTACCAATAGAGTAGTAACATTAGAGAGACAACAGACACAACCTAGTAGACCATACCAGCCATTCAATTAGACTTATCAGCAAAATAGACCGCTGTTAGAAATGAAAGCAACACTATTTCAATGGAAATCTGATTCGAGATAAATTTCAGCAATCTTTAACTGTGTGCTATTAACAATGGAGATTGTAACAAAACATAAACCCACAATATAGAAATATACCAGAAGAAGAATGAAGCACATAACACAAGTGTTTAACGTGGAGAATACCCTTTCGGGTAAAAAACTCCACCAAGAAAAGAGGTCAAGTTGTATTATCTTCACAAAAGGAGATTACAAATACATTCACTTCCTCTGTCCTCCAACCTTCACTCCGGCAAAACCTAGGTACCTATAAACTGTTATATATCTCTCATCTACTATGCTATGGTTTATATAGAATTTACACAACCTTAAGACATTAAATGACTTCTTACAAGCCCATAACACTTGTCAAGAGTCAACAATACAACCTTAGGAGTCCATAGCCAACCATAGGCTCTTACGGGGTCATAAATGCTGTCATACATGCATCCTACACTTGGAAAAATGTGCCCATGCAAGCTTGAATGCCTTGGGGCTAAAAATAGCCACTTACAACATCTTATGACACGTCATATGCTATTATAAGTGTCAGATTCTTATGATAACTTACAGTTATCATAGAATCTCTTACACCCTTTTACAACATCTATGACATGCGTCATAACACCAAAAATAGATTATTCCTCCACATGTGCACCCCAATTTGACCAATTATCATTTACCATAGTAAATGACATCCTGTAACTACGGCCGGTAACTCTGGGACTTATCGTGCAGTAACTCCGTAATTACCGTGGATAGTAAATAATTTTTACCACTGCCGGTGAAACTTATACATCCCTTATGGGTAATTACAAATAATAAATAGAATAATATAATAATGAGATTTACAAGGTTAATGGCACTTTATCCCAACAACTGCCATATCAAGGCAACATGCAAAGACAAAATCAACCTAGTTATATCAGGCCGCTAAATGTTGTCCATCCCAAGGCCGCAAGCACGTTTGGACCTCTAGTGCCCATAAAAAACAACTTGGCTCAGGAAAATGATTGGTTCTATCCATGCAATCAGCCACATGATTAAAATTTGTGCCAAGGACAATTCAGTCAAGCTTTAATAGTGCAGAACCAGTCAGACCCTTTAGAGCAGCAAGTCAGCTCTAGTCAAGAGATGGTGGGAGAGTAGGAACAAATGCAAAACAATTCCACCTTGATGAATTGGACACATGATGATTTATGTGGTATTAATCAGGGTGTGGGCCCAATTGCGTTCAATACAAGAGCACACAGGATGATTTTTGTGGTATTAATCAGGGCACAGACCCAATTGTGTTCAATACAAGAGCCAAAAGGAGAGCAACTGAGGATGCAGTGATCCCTACAACTGCTCATGCCTCCACCTCTCACGCATCTACACCTCATGTGTCCCCATCAAATGTAGTGAAATAAAAGATAGTGGAAACACCTTCAGCCCATGTGGATCAATCTATTGAGCGAGTAAATTCAGCGCCACAACAACAGCCCCAGGCTGATCAACAAGCAAAGGGTGACTCTATTGTTGCTAAGACTTCCCAAAAGGTTGATTAAATCCCAATCAATATAGTTGATCAAATGAAAAGGACCAACCTAAGCGTCACTATGTGGGATGCTCTGTTAATCCCATCACAGAGGGATTTGTTGTAGGAAGCTTTGAAAAGCTTTAATCAACATGCTATAGAGACAACAAATGAAAAAATGACCGTTCTAGCAAGCCTGTACCAACCAAAGGATGAGGCAAGCACAAGCAAAATCAGTAATCCCCCTCCCTTTTATGTCTCCCTAATCATTGGTAACAAATTATTGCATAATTGCATGATAGATTCTGGGGTAGGTACTTCTGTTATGCCTAAAAATATTGCTAATAAGTTAGGCATTGAATATGAGCTTGTGAATAAGGGTGTAGTGCAATTATATGGTACTATTGTTAAGACAATAGAGGTCATTAAAGATCTAAAGCTTACCCTACATGCATGCCCTGGATGCTCTATTTCACAAGACATCTCAGTCATTGACCTCCCTACATATTTTGGCATATGCCTATCTAGGGATTTCACTGCTAAAATAGTTGGGTACCTATCTTCTAACTAGTCCCATATGTTATTTAGAACTAGATATGGCACTAAGGTGACCATCAAGGCTGGGCCTAGTGCTAATGATCATGTAGAGCCTTACTTCCCTAACCCTACCAATATGAATTGCACAATCCATGACCTAGAGGAGGATGGCAATAGTATGCATGAGGTTGCCACACTAGTAGAAGAAATTCCTGATATACTGCTTGATGAGTGGGCAAACTATTTTTAGTTTGATACTCCTAACCATATAGAAGACACAGGGCTGGGTACTTATTGTATCCATGAAGAGGATGCCATCATCCCTAATCTTGAGAAGTTGACATCAGATCTAAGTGGGGTATGGCAGTTATATTTTGATGACTCCAGAAGAAAAAATAGAGCAGGTGGTGGGGTTGTGTTAATTTCACCCCAGAAAGAAAGTTATTTCTCTACTTTTAGATTATAGTTTAGTTGTACAAACAATGTGGCTGAGTATGAAGCCTTAATTTAGGGTATACAGCTAGCACATAAAAGAGGAATACAAAATGTACAAGCATTTGGTGACAATGAGCTTGTTGTTCACCAAATTGGATTGCAAAGTGCTTCAAGGAATGACTTGCTCAAGTCATATAAACATAGAGTATGGGAATTGATTGAAGACTTCGATGCCTTTAGTATTTAGGCAGTGCCTAGATAGAGAAACAAAGATGTTGATAGGCTAGCTATAGTTGGTGCTTAGTTTCACATTCCCCAGAATGTCAAACAAAATTCATATCAGCATGTAAAATTTATTGTGAGACATGTTATTCCTGATAATGTATCTAGAGCTGGCAGGTATTTGAAAGTGACTAGCAAATTGTTAAAATTTCTTGTAAGATGAGGTGGAGTTTGCTGCCAAGAATCAATCAATATTGCAAGAATGGTATGGTGATCAGGTGATTCAACTAAAGAACAACAAACTACCTAGAGGATTGATCACTTTAGAGAGCATATTTGGTGCTGATGATCAACCAAAGATGGAGAAAATGAACATGACAGTCAAGAAAGAGGACTATGAAGAGGTAGAAATTACACAGGGCAAATTTCTAAAATATGACAAGGTATGTGATCAAGTTGAAAGACAAGGTTTTTTTTGAACTTTCTAATGAATTTGATGATTTAATTGCTTAGGATTATAGGAATCTGAAATGCTTTGACCTTGGTTTAATCTAACATATTACTGATTTAGGCCCCAATGCAAATCTTGTCCGCCAAAAACAAAGGCCTGTCAACCCAAAAATAGAGCCATTAATGAGAAGAGAGCTATCCAAGCTCATAGAGGCTAAACTAATTTATCCCATTAAGCATTCCTCTTGGGTAGCTAACCTAGTTCTAATTAAAAAAACGAATGGGGAAAGCAAACTGTGTGTGAACTTTAGAGACCTGAATAAGGCCTCTCTTAAAGAACACTATCTACTCCCTTCCATGGAACAGATCTTAAAAATAGTGGTAGGAGATGAAAGGTTTTCACTCCTAGATGGCTACCCAGGCTATAACTAGATTCTTGTAAAAGAATTAGACCAATACAAAATGGCCTTTACCACCAAATAGGGTACCTTGGCTTATCAAAAAATGCCATTTGGGTTGACCAATGCTAGAGCAACCTTCCAAAGAGCAATGGATTTGGCCTTCAAAGGCTTGATCAATTATATTATTTTAGTGTATCTTGATGATTTGACCATATATTCTAAGCATGCAGCTGACCACCTAGGTCATTTGAGAAAAGTCTTTGAAAGGTTCAGAGAATATGACATGTCATTGAATCCAAAGAAATGTGTGTTTGCTGTCCCAAAAGGCAAATTGTTGGGACATGTAGTCTCAAAAGAAGGGCTCTCCATTGATCCAAAAAGCACTGTGTCATTTTATCTCTTCCCCTTCCCAGTCACAAGAAAGGCTTGCAGAGATTCCTGGGTAATATTAATTTTGTGAGGAGGTTCATACCAAATTTTGATTTAATAGAAAAACCTCTCACCGCCATGCTTAAGAATAACTTTGCCTTCACATGGTCAAAAGAAGGCAGGGATAGTTTTGAGGTTGTCAAGCAAGCCATTGCATATGCTTCTACGTTGATAAACTTGAGCTATGAAAAGGATTTTATCTTTTATGCCTTCAGAGGCAAAGAGGGTATTTCAACAATCTTAACATAGTAAAATGAAGAGAAATTCGAACAGGCAATTGCTTTCTTTAGCCAGCCTCTCAAAGAATATGAGTTGAAGTATGATTTTGTTGAAAAACAAGTGTTTGCTGTGGTGAAAGCACTCAAAAAGTTTAGGCATATGTTTTCAAACAGCAAGATACAGTTGATGGTGAACCATCCTGGTGTGAAGGAATTCCTTTTGAGCGGAGATATCAATGAAAAGAGAGTTGGGACAAGGAAAAGGCCTATGTGAGTAGATGGCTACAGACCTTGAAGCCAATGATGACGTTGTATGTGTTCTTGGGTAGGCACAACCAACTGGTTCCCATGCTCCAACTTACTGGTACCATGATATGATCACATTTCTATAGTCAGTTAGATGCCTAAATGGACTGGATCAAGCAAAAGGAAAGTATTTCATGCTCCAGTCCATTCCTTATGTTCTTGTTGATGGTGTTTTGTTTAGAAAATAGATCAATGGAACTCTTCTCACATGCATTGCACAAGATCAGACCTCCAGGGTATTAGAAGGATTTCATAATGGCCCTATTGGTGGCCATTATTCTCCAAAAACAACTATTGTCAAAATCATGAGGGCTAGTTATTACTGGCCCAATTTATTCAGAGATGCCCATAGATGGGTAAGGAGTTGCAAAGAATGTGTATTATTTGCAGGAAAACAAAGGTTGGCTACTCTTCCCCTGCACCCAATTCAGATTGATGTAAGGTATGCAATCTAGAACTATAACAAAGAATTAAATAAATCACCTCATTCTCATTAATATAAAATAGATAATATACATCTTCCATATATATATATACTTTGAAATATCAATTACATCTTAAAAAAGCACGTGCTATATCCAGGTTAGCATAATAAAATAATATATAATGATACATCTCTGGCTCTCGTGCCATAAAGTCATTTCAATACAATAATCAAGTACAATATACAAGTAATGAATAATAAATTAAATCATTGTCATTGGCCACCACTAACCCACATGGTCATCTCCAAGTCGAGAGATGAGAACATGGCCCAGGCACTTTTCCACCCAACCACAAAGCATTTACGCTTCCCCAGAATCCTTCCTAACATGAAGGATACCTGACCCTGCATGAAGTGCCTAGCAACCTATAAACAGTAGGAAGGAGGGACAACCTGGTGCAACTTGATGTCTAAATGCATATCTTTCTAATAGAATATGCAATATCTCACAAACATGATGTGGCAGAGAAACATATAATTATAATTTTGCTAGACACATACATTCATCTAATTCAATGAAGACATGGCTTTGGCCAAAGCGCTTAAAAATATCATTACAGTTAAAATTCTGAAAAGAGGACCAGTCTTCTTTGTTATTCCACATTTGACACCCATCCCAAAAGGTAAACCCAATACACTCACACAGTAAATGAACTAATTCCATTGCAAAATCAATCCATGATAACACATGTATTTTTCCACACAAGAGTTAATGGTTACTTTCTTGTAAAATCAACGTGAATACACCTTTTCAAGAAAGTACAAGTTCTATATGATGTATGCATATCATACTTCTAACAATGAGCTTCATGCATGATTTATTTCAGATACCTATACTATCTATACTTATATTTTTCTAACCATTTCTTGATTTATGCAATAGGGATAAGAGAATTTAGTTATATAATAATAGATGCAAGTATTATTTATGACAATATATATGTGTGTGTGTGTGTGTGTGTGTGTGTGTGTGTGTGTGTGTTAAATATACATAATCCACTTTGCATGCATAGTTACAAATAAAGTTAGATTATACGAATTTATACCCGCAAGCAAGATCATATTTATAATACCGTTATGATTAAATTTGTAACAAGAAATAAAGGAGAATCATCTTTTCTAACAATTTTAGATTCATTTTTGCCAAACAAGAACACCATTTAAGTGAAGACATAAACAAATAAGCCATTTAAATTAAACGTACAAGTGATCAAAAGGTTGCTATAGGAGACAAAATGGTAGGACAACAAAATTAAGCATGGACATCAACACTACCGGTGACTTTAAATGTGGTCCAAAACACTATAATTTCCAACTCATGCTCACACCCTCATAACTAGTATCCACATAGCAATTTCAACATGCTTACAAAGTCACAAAGCCATGTCGGGAGATCACACATAAATGAAACATGACTTTCATGCCAGCAACTTGGATTTATTTTGCATAAAATATAGTTTTCACTAAAACATACATAACTTTATCAAAACACAACATTTTTCTAATTTTTAAAATGTATTGAAAAGATAATACAGATATCTACAGAACCTAATAAATATTTTCATAATAACTATCTTTAATATAATTTTATAAATACAATATAATCACATATAAACGTCATGCTAAAAATAGCAGCAGAGATAGACAATCACTAATTAATACATATCTCAAAATTAGAAAATTGGGTAAGGCGTATTTTTTTATATGATTCAAACTACTTAGTTGCGCACCTTGCATAAAAAGGTCAGAGAAACCCACTTCATAAAACTAAAGTTATTGATGTCATAACAGACTAATGTTTCTCATTACATGTTTACTAGTTAAAAAAAACAATCCACTTGTTTTAATAACTAAAAACAAACTATAAAAGATGAAATCATAAAATTAGAGATAAAGTTTATCCCCTAACTTAAAACCATATATCTAGAAATTAGAAATACCTAGATCATGGTTTGAAAGATATGTCTAAACTAAGATAGGTTACTATTTTTCTTTTTAGTCTCTTCCCAAGTCTTCTATTATTGTTTTTCTTCCTATACAAGAAATTAATATTTCAATATTTTAAAAATCATATTCAGATCAAATAACCTATCAAATCTTCCTACTAACTTTTAAAAATTCCTAACAAATCCAATTCAACAAAAAAAAAATTATAATCTTCAAAATCAATGAAACTATAATTTGTCTAAATCTTTCTTTTTGCACAAAAAGCATATAAATCACAATTTCTTCACATAATCCTATCTTCAATTATTAACCAAAGTAAGTCTTTGCTAAAGCCTTTCATGACAAGAATCCTACCTCAATCCTTGTAGCAATTTGGTAAAAATAATGGAGATGAACCATTCAATTCAAAAAGCACAACAATCCTTCAATTCTTCACAAAAAAAAACACTATCAAATTCTGAGCTTCAATAACCTATTTTTTCTTTTTTTCTTCTCCTTTCCATAATAAAATTGATAACCAAAAAGAATAATGAAAAAAAGCTAATTCTCTTCCTATTTTTTCAAAACCTAAAAAGCAAAATATAATATTATATTCTTAATAAAAGAAAAATAATATTAAAATGACTTTATTCATATTCATGCACATCCTACTTAAAACTAATATTAGAAAATATAATTTTATAATTCACAAATATGATAAACTTAATAATTGATTCTCTAAATCTTTAAAATAGACACGCACATTCAATAATTAAATAAATTAACAAATTAAAATAATTCAACTTATTTCTTTTTCCAAAAAAAATTAATTACTAAAATAAATAAATAAAAGAAATAATATAATGCTTATATGTTTATATGATTATATATTGTTGTTTTTTATATATTTTAAATTATAAATATGTATCTATAAATATATGCTTATTTTAAGTCTATCTAAAATATCATTTCATGCAAGAGCATAATATATAGATATTTATTAATTTAAATTGTATATATAAATAGATAAACTCTTTAAATAATATAAATAAATCAAATTGAATTCAACATATACAATTATATTAAATCTAAGTCAAAATAATGTATAAATACATGGTTAACTTAAGCAATTCAAATGAACATACCCTAGCAACAAAATTCACATATTTATCTAATCATCATACACCAACCACATCCATTAACCCTATAAATTCTCAAACATGACTATGTAACCACATAACGATGCATAATAAATCTACTGAATGAAGAAATATGAATGATGTAATATGTCATGAAACTAAGTGAGTGTGTGCATGCATCGGGTTTATCTATCATGCCAACTCTTTCCGGTGGCTAGGACACTTCTACCTCAACATGTTCCTGTCTTCGACATTTTTCCCACTTAGTTGCACTTAGATTTTCGTCAATAGGTTAGTCCTTATAATCATAGCCGAAGCAAGACAAGATATAAATCCATAATCATACCAATAATAATTACTTATTAGATCTACTTTCAAATTTTGTGCATTTTAAATATCAACTATTTTACCTTTACACACATGAAATCATTCAATAGTAAAATAATCATAATTAAATGTCCAATAATTGAAAGTATAAATAAAGTCAAAAAATGAGATGTGACATCCTTCCCCACTAGGAAGAGAGATCATCCTGATGTCTTATTACACACATACTCTAATAATAATAGCATCTCACTATAACAATCAAAGTATTAATAAAGTATCATCAAATCAAACAAAAGTATCTCTACTATGCAAAAATATAAGAATCTATGCTAAATCCTCAAATGAGAAAAAGGACAGTCGATCTCCTCTGCATTCTCTCAAGTGGCACTATCGACAAAAATTAGTCTCATTGGACTTTATACTAAATATATCTTTATTACGCACTTGACATTGTGTCTATAAAACACAATCGAGTAGGATCCTCCAACACCACTCCTGGACCCAATCAATACATCAATACGCACGGCACAACTACCACCCAGTTGCATCCATTCTAAGATAAGGATAATAATCACATCTTTAATGCACACCAAATGAGGCATAAATAATAGTTCATCATAGACATATATAAGCATGGATCAACATCACAATGCACATGCAATCTCATGGTAATACAATATAATATCAAAATATTAGTCCTCCTACCCGACACTAGTTCAAGGTTTCAAAACAACAAAACAAACCTCCAAAGGTGCATCAACTAGGTCATAACCAACCATCGTACATACAACTCCTCTGAGACTACACCACTCCATCCTCCAATTGCCATTGCAATGAGAAGATGCTCTAGCCAAAAGGCACAACAAACTACAAGCAAGTCAAGTCTGCAAAACTTAGGACCACAACTATGCTAGGATAACCTCTCAAGCTATCAACTAAGTCTAAGGAAACTCACAATGCTACCACTCGCAAGGGGAATTACAAACAAAATATCAATCTCTCAAATGTCCTTCCTTAGGTGCTGCTCACAATAAAAGAACTCAGGATCAGAGAAAGCTAACTCAAAAAGGAACTATAGGCACGACTACTGCATATTCATCCTAACCAAAAGCATGCCTCAACTCCAAACATGGTTTCCCTACATGAGGTACTTCCCCACATTCCACTTCTAAAAGAGAGGGTTTCTCTAGTGCTCTAGCTCTACACCACCAAAACTAGGATCAACCAAAAAGGTTCTTAGAGGGAAGAATCTAACCATGCCCTCTAACAACATAAGCACTTCCATCAAGCAAGGCTTATCAACCTGTTACTCACTAGGAGAACATCTAAGGCTGCACAACTCACCAACAAGGTGCAAGACTACTCACAACACCACTTCAACTCTTAACTAAGCTAGACCAAAAGGTTAACAACACAACACGATCACGAGTTCATAATCGACTCGGCAACACAAAGCTTCCTCGTGGCCTAACACCAAGTATCCATAAAATAAATACAAAAGACAAATTCATCACATAAGAATTGCATCCCTTCCAGCATCAAGCTAGGAAACCTCCAACTACTAAGGGAAACTCCAGAAGCAGCCCAATTCCCAAAGTTGGAAAACTTGACAAAAGTAAGAAGACAACTAGATAATACCATAAATATATACATTACATGCTCATGTACTACTAAGGTTTCATCTCACCCTGTGCTATGTCAAAACATGAGCGTAGTTACAAAACTCTCATACAAAGGACACAACCACACAACACTTCACCAATACAATTACTAAAAGCAAGATTCAATCCAAACGAGTTCTTTACATATCTCGTTCACATAGACAACATCAAGAATCAACATCTAACCTCATACAAGAATTCAATTCACATTAAGTGATCCATAGTGACATAAAAATCCATTTTAGAACTTTCTCAACATTTTAAACAATATTCATTGCATCTAACAACAATCAACAAATTCAAACAATAGGAAATTTTGAAATGGGAGCAGCGATAGACGGGTAGGAAAAACCAAGTGCAGCTTTTGGGCAGAGAAGCTCTGGATCCCTAGGCAAGGTGATGTATGATGTTTGTACTTCCCTTGCTCCTGATCATTTGTTTATTAAAAATGCTAGGAATAGTCTGTCTTGTGGGGCCTCTGCCTCTAAAAGTAGGGTTGGTGACAAGAGGGTTGTCGGGTTTCCCTCGGGAGGCACTCCAACTTGGAAAGCCTTTTTTTCAATCCTTCTCAGCTAGTCATGGCTGGTGTGGACATTGTTCATTTAGATGTGGGTGCTTGCCTCAAGATTAAAAATCCCATGCTGGACAGGGTGGTGGCCAAAATGGAGAATGTGCTAGTTGGAAAGGTCTTAGGGAGAAGACAAAATATTGAAATGTTGAGAAAATGGGTTGCTAGCAAGTGGGCTATTAAGGGAAGTGCTACTATCTCAATGCTTCCTAAAGGCATCTTTTTCTTCTCCTTCAATAATGTTGAG
This sequence comes from Cunninghamia lanceolata, assembly GCA_027924645.1. NCBI lineage: Eukaryota > Viridiplantae > Streptophyta > Pinopsida > Cupressales > Cupressaceae > Cunninghamia > Cunninghamia lanceolata. The sequence goes on from BSBN01000209.1 coordinate 11,562,395, forward strand.
GACTACCTGGGCACGTTAACCCATGGGCCTTGGTTCTTTGGGTAGGAAAACTTGTCCCTCTATAGTGACACCCTAGCCTCAACCCAGAAGATACTCTTGCTAAGTCAGCTCTAACCTGGATCAGGCTTCCAAGCTTACCGCTTGAGTTCTAGGATGATGTCTTTGCAGCTATAGCCAACTCCTTTGGTCATTTCCTATCATTGGACAGTGTCACTAAGAACAAAAGTAGATATGTCTTCGCAAGGATCTGTGTTAATGTTTAAACCCATAAGGTCCTCCCCACATCCATTGTGCTGGACTCAAAGTTCATAGAATGGACATAGGAGATAGTGTATGAAAACTGATACAGGAGCATCCACGGTCAATGGCAATCTTGCATCACCAAAAATATTTTAATTTATGTTTGTTTGTTTTTAGTAATGTTTGTGGGCTTTGGAAAATAATGTTTAAATTTGCAACAAATGTATTTTCTTGGGGTATATTAATAAATGTAAATTTGAAGAAAAATACTCCAGTAATTTGTAAATTCCTCCATTAGTGGGGAGAATCTTTCCTAGGCATCCACTTGGAGATATGCATTAATTTGTATTTTGGTGGGGCTGATTTGGTGGGAGGATTCCGTCATAAGAGGGTCAACAACTCCTATTTTTATTTCCAAAATTGTAACCTCCAAGAAGGGTGTGGATTTCCAAGTGGTGGTTCCAGTTGATGGTTTTAGTGAAACCATGGGAAATTTTAATGAAACCATGTGGGCTACAAGTTTTGCATGTTGTTGGATGTCTAGGTCATAATTATGATACCCAATCTCGGTAAAATGGGCATAACTTTCTCATTTCTAATTGAAATAGAAAAATTCAAAATGTTCTAGAAAGTTGGGATTGAGGTACACAAAACCCATAAACCGTTTTAGATAATTCCAAAAAAAGTAGGAGCAGTGATAGGATGAAAATGATGGGTTTTCTTGGTGGTTTAGTGGAGGTTGTTTTGAGAAACCAATAGCGGTTTCTTCTCATGCAATTTCTATATATTGATGCTTGCTCATTTGGTGAAGGGGGGCTTTGGAGAAGAAAATTTTTACATACCTAGATGCTACCAGAATAAGTCCAGGATGCTGTGAAAGTATTTTGTTGCAAATGTTATATGTATGAATCAAGGAAGCTCATAAGCTTCAAGTGGATGTAATGAATTTTTAGATTTAATAAAATCAATGTTGCAGATTTCTCTTTTATTTTCTATTGTTCACTTTATTTGTAGCCTTCTTGCATAGGCTATTGTGTAGGTTTATGTTGCAGAATCAAAAGGGAGAGTATTCTATTTCATCAGTGGTATCAGAGTGTATGTTTGCAAGTATGGATAAGTTTCTAATTCATTAGTGGTATCAGAGCAGGTTGTTCCTAAGTCTGTAGGCAGATCACCGAATGTGAGGCAGCTTGTAGTAGGACCTGTGAGTTGTGGGTTGTGAGAAAGTGCCTCCAAGAGTGGCCCCATGAGGTAGGGGTAAATAAGGAGGTAGATATCAGAGCAAGAGTTCCTGAGCGTGCAGACAGACCACCGAATGTGAGGCAGTTTGCACGAGGACCTGAGGGTTAGATTGTGTGAGAGATTTGTTGCATGTGTATATGCAACTTGCAAGAAAAAGTACTTAGAGGGTTTTGAAAACCTGTGTTTTGAGGTTTTGTGAAGCCTTGAGTATGGAAAAGAGAATGAGAAAAGGACAATTTTTTATTATTGGATGGATTCTAACAATTCCTAGACTCTAGGAAATAGAGAAAGACTTAGGAAGGATAGGGTGAGAGAATATAGGGAATTGAAGCAACAAGTGGAAGAAATTGTAGTAGAGTTGGAAAGGAGAAGAGTACTTCATCAAAAAAGAGGTGATAATTTTATTTATCTTTCTAATGATATTTTGAATACAAGAAAGAAAGAAAATGAAACAGAGTGTCATGCATGTGACATTGAGGAAGAATAAGAAGATGAGTGGGAAGAAATTTTTGAATATGAAGCTGAGGCATGTCTTTTGGAAGGCATGGAAGAGGTGGTGTAAAAGGTTGTAGTAGTTGAAGAGGATAAAGATGATGCAGTTGAGAATGAAGATAAGAATGGAGATGAAGAGAAAGAGGCAATAGATTTGAGTATTGCTAATTTGAGTAGTGCAGAAGAAGTTGAGATGATGGAATTTGAGGGTCCTATATTTAATGAAGAATTTGGTGAAGATGAAGATCTCCTACGCAAAGAGGAGATGATAAAGATTGATATCTTATTTGAAGGGAAAGAGTCAGATGAATGTGATAAGGAGATAGAGAAGATGCAGATGGGAGAAGAAAGGTCCAATGATTATGCTAACATTGTTTTTTTTACAATTAAAAGAGAAGGTGTAGCAGAATTTCAAGTATGTGACATTGAAGATGATATCCTCATGCAGGAGGATGAAGTAAAAGAAAAGATTGTATCAGTTGAAAAGGAATGACTTGCATTGACTGCAAATGGAGGTGAAGAAGTTGTAGCAGCAGTAGAAAAGGAAGAGATTACTGAAGTAATGCCTTATTGTCTTGAACATGATAAATGTAAAGTTGATTTGCATGTTGTGGAGATGAATGAAAAGTGTTGTGAAGAGGAAGTGAAGATAGAAGTATTTTATTTCCATGAGTTGGTTAGTGCAGATTTGTTTGGAGGTGTCACAGAGGGAAATATGAATGCATGTTGGATGGATTGTGGTGGGTTAAAACCCATGAGATTAGAGGTGAATAAAAGTAGTAATTGGTTTAGTGGGATAGATTATGGTGGATTTGATTCCACAGAGGGAAAGAAGAGTGAAGTACAGACTTGGTGGAGGAGTATGAAAAGTGTTCCACGTAGATGCTACAAAAAGAGGAAAATGAGAGCATTTTTGTGCACATATTTGTCAGTATATGCTCACAAACTTCTTACCCTGGGTGTTTGATGCAGGAGTATCCATGGTCCATGGAAATCTTGCATCACCAAAAATATTCTAATTTCTATTTGTTTGTTTTCAATAAGGTTTTTGGGCTTTGGAAAATAATATTTAAATTTGCAACAAATGTATTTTCTTGGGGCATATTAATAAATGTAATTTTGAAGAAAAATAGCTCGATAATTTGTAAATTCCTTCATTAGTGAGGAGAATCTTTCCTAGGCATCCACTCGGAGATATGCATTAATTTGTATTTTGGTGGGGCTGATTTGGTGGGAAGATTCCATCATAAGAGGGTCAACAACTCCTATTTTTATTTCCAAAATTGTAATCTCCAAGAAGGGTGTGGATTTCCAAGAGGTGGTTCTAGTTGATGGTTTTAGTGAAACCATGAGAAATTTTAATGAAACCATGTGGGCCACAAGTTTTGCATGTTGTTGCATGTTTGGGTCATAATTATGAAACCTAGTCTCGATAAAATGGGCATAACTTTCTCATTGCTAATCAAAATAGAAAAATTCAAAATGTCCTGGAAATCTGGGAATGAGTTGCACAAAACCCAAAAACTATTTTAGAAAATTCCAAAAAATGAGGGAGAAGTGATAGGATGAAAGTGACAGGTTTTCTTGGTGGTTTAGTAGAGGTTGTTTTGAGAAACCAATAGTGGTTTCTTCTCACATAATTTCTATATATTGATGCTTGCTCATTTGGTGAAGGGGAGGATTTGGAGAAGAAAAATTTTACATACCCAGATGCTGCCAGAATAAGTCCAAGATGCTGTGAAAGTATTTTGTTGCAAATGTTATATGTATGAATCAAGGAAGCTCATATGCTTTAGGTGGATGTAATGAATTTTTAGATTTAATAAAATCAATGTTGCAGATTTCTCTTTTATTTTCTATTGTTCACTTTATTTGCAACCTTCTTGCATAGGCTATTGTGTATGTTTATGTTGCAGAATTGAAAGGGAGAGTATTCTACTTCATCAGTGGTATCAGAGCATGTGTTTGCAAGTATGGATAAGTTTCTACTTCATCAAAAACTCAGCTCTATTCTATCAGAAGTGTGGTAACACTGGTCACCTCATCAACACCTTCCTGAAACCTAGCTAAGAACCAGCTCAGATAGATAAAGGGAAAGCTATTGTCCAGGAGCTCTCTAAAGAGACAACACTTGACTAGAGCTCTAAGGGTCAACAAATGATCCCTTCAAAGGCTCTTAAGGGTCAAGTTCAGTCGGCTCTTCCAGTTGAGCCACATTCTTAGGAGGGACTAAAAATTACTCTAGGGACTACTTTGGATAGTTTGCCCTGTCCTATTGATAATGAGGACAACCAGCGTGTGGAGGATGGCAAGGAATTTTCACAGTCCACTTTGGAAAAAGTAGAGATTGACCCATCCCAAACTATGGTGAAGGAACCTAAGCGGTGTTCTTTGGTTTCATCCCCCAGACTTAGCCCTGAAGGGGGAAAGCCAAATCAAGGCTCAGGAAAAGAGGTTAACAGCTCGGTTACCCCTTTTTCTTTGCCAAGAGCCCCTCTCTCCCCTTCCTTGGAGGAGGAGGTAAGGCGTACTGCGAATGTGGGTAAGGATTCCAAACTTGGCAAGAAATCCTTAAGGGAGACAAGGAGGAGGGAAACAATCAAAGACTTGGCCAATGGGAAATAGAAGACTATGGAGCTAATGAGCTCCAGAAGAAATAAGAAATGATTTTCATATCATGGAATGTAAGGGGACTCAATAGTTCCCAAAAGTAGCTCATGCTAAACTTCATCAAAGAAATGACACTGGACATCCTACTTATTCAGGAAACCAAAATGGATGAGAAAGAATTTGAAAAGATTAGCAATCACATCTGGTCATATTCATGTCATGAAGCTGTTAGGGTGGAAGGTACATTTGGAAATCTTGTCACTATGTGGAAGGATCAATCTCTTTAGGGCAGTGTCATTAGCAGCAATAAAAATACCATTAACATAAAATTCAAGATCATCAACAGTAATGTGGTTTGGACCCTAACTAATATCTATGCCCCTAATAATACAGTGCAAAGGAGAAAGTCCTAGGAAGAGTTAATAGCTACCAAAGACAACTGGGAGGATTCCAAATGGATGGTAGCGAGAGACTTCAACTCTCCTCTATATTCCTTTGATAAACCTAGGGGGAACATGGACTTCAATGACAATATGATGGACCTGGACAACTTCCTTCACCTAGGCGGTTTGGTGGACTTGGAGCTAGAAGGGTTCAACTACACTTGGTTGAATAAGAGAGAGGGTAACAAGTTGATCCAGATTAGATTAGACAGAGTTCTAGTCTCAATTGACTGGGCCATAGTAGAACACTCCAATCTCAACAACCTCCTGAGATTCAAGTCTGATCACACACCTCTTACCCTTTGTTGGAGTCCAAATCTGGAGAAAGTCAACTTCCCCTTCAAGTTTGAAGCCATGTAGACTAAACATCCTAAATTATACCAGTTGATCTCCAGTTGGTGGAATCATAGAGTGGATGGTTCAGGCATGTTTAGAGCCATTCAGAAACTTAAGTAGGTCAAGTACCAACTCAAAGGGTGGAATAACAACTCATTTGGAAATATTTTCAAGTGGAAACAGGAGGTCAGAGCCAAACTGTTGAAGATATAGGGTGACATGGATGTGAGTATCTTTACCCAAGATGATAGTGTGACTGAAAATGCCTTGCTTAGAGAATTACACAATATTGTGGAAAGTGAAGAGATATATTAGAAACAGAGATCAATAATTCAATGGTTAAAGGAAGGAGACAAAAACACCAAGTTCTTCCACCAGTCGACTATGAAGCAGGAAAAGAAATAGGATTTCTGAAATAATTCTTGAGGATGGGAGTATCATAAAGGATGAAAATTAGATTAGAGTTGAAGGGGCTAAATATTTTGAGAAAATTCTAAATGGGGCTAGGCCGCAACTTATTAAAGGAGACTCAGTGCTGACACAACTGTTGGAAGTTATACCCAACACCCTGTCTAGAGTAGACAAACTTGGCCTAGAGAAGGAGGCTTCGATGGAGCAGGTGAAAGGTGTGGTTTTCTCTCTAAATCCATATAAGGCCTTTGGACCAGATGGATTCCCCCTGATTTTTTTCTAGGCCTATTGGGAGATTATAGGTAAAGACATCACCATGGATGCCAAGGAATTCTTCAAAAGGGGAAGAATGCTAAAGGAAATAAATAACACATTTATTGTTCTTATTCCTTAGAGGGAAGGAGTGAATTAAATGTCAGAGTTTAGGCCCATTAGCTTATGCAATACTCTCTATAAGATATTCATTAAGTTACTTTTGATGAGAATACAACTTTTGCTTAATAAAATCATTCATCTGAACCAAAAGGGATTTGTTCTGGGCAGGCAAATCATTGACGCCATCATCACTATGCATGAGACTATCCACTATGGTGAAAAGAAACAAAATAAATTATGATACTAAAATTAGACATTTCAAAAGCTTATGATATGGTCTCTTGGTAGTTCCTTGAAAAAATCCTAAACTGGTTTGGATTCTAGGAGAAAGCCATCAATATGATGAAAAAATGCTACTCCCATCCTACCTATTCTGTGTTGATCAATGGCTCCCCCAAAGGTCACTTCAGGGCCAATAGAGGTCTAAGACAGGGGGACCCTCTTTCCCCTTGTTCATAATTATGGCTAATGTTCTAGGAAGAACTATTGAAAATAAAATCTGGCAGGCAAGCTGAAAGGGTTCAAACCTACTTTTGAACTGCATCCTTCCTCCCATCAACAATTTGTGGATGACACTATTCTCCTAGGTGAAGCCACCCTCAAGGAAGCTGGTGAATGGAAGCACATACTCAAAAATTTTGCCTTGGGCTCTAGACAACAGATCAACTTTGAAAAAAGTGGCATCTTTTTCTTCAATACTACCCCAAAGTTACATAAGCAAATTGCAAATGCCTTGAGTTGTAAGATAAGGGAAATGTCTGAGACTTACCTGGGAATGCCCCTTACTGCAAGAAAGCTTCCTAAACTCTATTGGAACACCTTGATAGAGAAAATGCAAAGAAAACTTGTTACTTGGAAAGGCTCACTTCTAATTCATGCGAGCAAATTACAACTTCTCCAGGCCTCATTGCAAATCACCTTGATCTATCTTCTATCCCTCTTTAAACTTCCTAGATTCATTGCTGATAAAATTGAGAAAATTCAAAGAAGATTCCTTTGGAGTGGTACCGAGGAGAAAGAAAGACTATCTTTGGTAGCTTCAGATGTGGTCTACATTCCCAAAATTAGAGGTGGGTTAGGGGTCATAAAGCTATCAAGTCTCAACAAAGCCTTACTAGCTAAGGTTGGTTGGAGATTATTGTCAAATGATAATGATTGGACTAAAATCATGAAGGAAAAATATCTTAACAATGCTGGTGGAGTCACCATCATGCAGTCTCAATCCCTCCCACAGGGGTCCTCCATATGGAATAATATAGTAAAGGCTAAAATTACTTTCTCTACTTGTCTTTATTGGAACATGGGCAAAGAAAACAAAGTGAGATTCTGGGAGGATCCTTGGATATACTCCCCCCCTCTGGACTTTCATTGCATTTTCTCAGCTATCAAAAACACACTTCTTGAGAAGATGGGAGGGAGAGTTTGCAATTATTGGAGCTTGAAAGATGGCAAGGAGACATGGAACATTAACGGGACTGAGTATGAGCACCCGCTGAACATAGTGGCTGATACTTTGTTAAATATTCTAAAGAATCATAAAATTCCACAAGAAATTCTTGGAAGACTAGCTAATATGGAAGGAAGACAAATCTGGTAGATACAATGTCAATTCCGAGTATAACAGCTTAGACAAGACTGCTTGGGAGGGATTTAACTGGAAACAAATTTGGGACAGCAATTCTATTCCCAAGGTTAAATTTTTCTAGTGGACAACTAATCACTATAGAATTCTTACTATGGATAACCTTTAGAAGCATGGCTTCCAAATGGCCAATAGATGTGTGCTCTGTGAAGAGGCTGAGGAAAGTGTAGACCATATGCTTTTCCATGGTGATTATGCTTGGAAAATTAGATAGGAAATATTGAGAAACGTCCTCTTTAGTTGGACTTGACAAAGTAATATCAAGAAGATTAATGAAAGTTGGGTCTCTCCTTACAAATACCCCCTAATCAAGGAACTCTGGTGGTAGTCTCTTCTTTATATCAGTTGGGGAATTTGGACAGAAAGGAATAACAAGATTTTCAAAGAGAAAAAGAGGAAGTGGAAACTTATATTTGAGATCATCAAACAAAGAATCATTGAAATGTCAAAATCTCAAATCTTAAAGCCCCCAACCAAAATCGCACTCCATTAGAAAGCATAATAACAAAGAATTGAGGGCTAAGTGAGAAGCTAATTCAGGTTGACCAAAGCAAGAAAACCAGAAGAAAGAATACCAAATGGCACCCCTGACCTTGGATGGATCAAACTCAACTTCAATGGGGCCTCTAAGGGGAACCCAAGTCAGGTGAGAAGGGGTGGGTTAGTACGAGATAGTGAGGGTAGGGTTCTGGGAACTTATGCTGGAAACTTTAGAATTTAGACAAATAACTTTGCAGAGGCTTACGCAACTTTCCAAGGTATCTACATGGCTAAGGATCTTGGGACAAGAAAATTGATTGTGGAAGGGGACTCCAAGAATTTCCTAGACATGCTAAACTCAAAGGCCACCCCTAATTGGATGGTTAAGGACATTATTGAATTATGCAAGACTAAGTTAAGAGACATGGAGAATGTGGAGTTTCTTCATATGTATAGGGAAGGAAACACTAAAGGTGATGCTTTAGCTAACATTGGTTGCGAGATAAATGATGATATTAAGTGGAGACTTGGAGATGATGTCCTGGCAGTTTAGATATCTAAACTATAATGAGGAAACTAATTCAAATTAATGATATGAATGACTCAGCCGAGTAGGGGTCTCATCACATGAAGCAACATAGATACTTGAGTGTCAGCAATCATAACCTGATATTCTTCAAACCCTTCAATTCTCATAACAAATACATATTCATTTGGATTATTCTCAACATTGTTTCTTGTAGAGTTTGTAGGAGTGAATAATTCTGAGGGTTGTAAAATGGGAGGTGACGTCTTGCAAATGAAACCCACTGGGTATGAGAAAATAAAAGATGTAGAGCTTTGGGGGATTCTGCAGAGAGGAAATTTCACCCAGTACATTGAGACTGTGAATAGTTTTGATACTATCTTATTCAGAGAGTTTGTTGATTCTTGGAAAGCTGAGTTCATGTATATTCGTGGGATCTCTTTCAGGGTGATGGAGGAGTTGATTGTAGAGGTCACGGGTCTTAGTATGGAAGGGGCTAGGATCTTGAAGAGAGTGAAGGGGAACTACAATGAAGACATGAAGAAGTTCCTACAAAATGGTGAAAATGTGAACAGACTTCAGAATGGGTTCAACAGAGAGGATCTCCCTGGGGTCTAGGAGAGGGTCATGAAAGTCCTCATGAGGTATGTTACCCTTGAAGGAAGATTTAAGATATTTCATGCTTATCTTTTTCCATTGCTAAATCACTTCCACCACAATATGAAGATAAATTTTCCCTACTGGATATTCTCATCCTTAGAGGACTCGGATCAAAAAGTCATGTTAGGTGAAAAGCCCCTTCCCTTGCATCAAAACCTTATTTATGCCCTGTATAAATTTAAGCTTTCTTTAACCCCTTCTATTGCCTTCAGACCGAGAATTTATAACCCTTAGTTGATTGAGAATATCCTCGGGATTACTAGGGAAAAGGTGGGTGGTAGTAAGTTTCCCATACAAGGTCAAACCCTAGGTAGGGATGATGGTTCTAATCTAGGCAAAAATCATGAAGCTTCAGCTTCTGGCAAAACCAATTTAACTGCAAAGAAAAGAATTTAAAAGGATGTTGGTGAAAATTCTAGTAAACCTAGCGTACATCCCACCAAGGAACCCCATGCTAAAGGTGTTAAGTTAAAGGGTAAGGGTTTGGCCAAGGTAGATTCTCCTACTAAGGACTAAGAGAAAGACTCTAAGGCCCCTCCTGGGAAAGCTATGACCCTAAAGTTAGTGAGGAGAAATACTGTGAACCTTGACTCTGAGACCAATATCAAGATTGTTGATGTTGAGTCCCCCAACAAACCTTTCCTCAAAATCAGAAAGGACCCTAAAGAAAAAGAGAACCTGCAGACGATTGTGAAGGCTACTGCTTCCTAGTCTAGCAGAAACAAAGGCAAAGGTAAAATTGGCGAATAGAAGGGAAGGGTTACTATTGATCAGGGTACCATTGCTAGTGAGGATGAATGCCCTCTCAAAGGCAAAAGGAAAACTATGGAACATAATATTAACTAGAATGATAGCCCCAAGGATCAAGAATCCCCTCCCAAAAAGATTCAGGGTACCCCTGCCCACATTCAAGGAGATAGCAAAAAGGATTGTAACTCTTGCAATCATTTGGTGGAGAAGGTTGCCACCCTCTTCCAAGCCCTAGACCTACAAAAGTAGGTGCTTAAGTGGCAACTAACACAACTTCATGCCAAGAGAAAGATTTAGCACCTTGAAGTGATCACTCAACTTGAAACTATGGATTGGCCCAAGGACAACAAGGATGAGTTGTGGGACCAAGTGGAGAATTTGGCTAGGAAGTCAAAAAAATGGGAGAAGATGGAAGATGAGATTGTTAAGATACAAGATAACTAGGAGCAGCTCAAGAAAAATGTGGTAGAGTTAGTGGAGTTTAATAGAGAGACAGTGAAAAATTCTGCCACTACTCTCTATGTGTTCAAGGAGGAACTGGAAAAATGTAAGGTCATGAGGGAAGCCATAACTAGTAATATGACTCAGGTAAGTCAGAAATAGGTCACAATTAGCCCAACCAATAGAACAAGGGCTAAGAATAAAAATAGCAAGGGAAAATAGGTCAGCATGTAGATAGAGGTGGCTCATGATAGGGAGACCAAGATCTAGGATATGCAGGAATGGGACATGGTGGAGAACACTTTTGAGGACAAGCTAAAATTCTTAAATAGAGAATGGTAGGCTATCAGCAACCTGAAGTCTATGGCTAAGTAGTAGCTTGGCCTGTTGCTGGTTCTTTTGTGTTTGGCTAGTTCTGCTGGCCCTTTTCTTGTGCTTTGTTGTTTCTTCTTGTCTTTTGTTATTTTACTACTTGTAAAACTTGTTCGTATCACCTTTTTGGCTTTTGTACATGGGTTTGGGCCCTTCCCGGTTACTTTTATCTAAACAAACAATGAATTCAATCTACCAAAGCTCCAGTAACATGCATACAAAGAATCAATATATTCTCCACATTCTACTCCCTTTTTCACTCCATTAGAGGCCAATCATAGACATGATAGAGAACATAAAATGATACATGACCAATAGTTTAAAACATTCAAGCATAGCCACCAATAATAATAGATAAATAAAATACCAAAGTGAGAAAAAGTTAATTTCAACAATAAGGCATAAAACGAGCTCAATTTCAACAGTAAATCAAGTATGACCATAAGGATCACAAGATAAATAAACTTCAATATTTCATGGATATACTCATTCATAAATAAGAATAAAAATTCAATGTTGGTCCTTACAACATTAGAGAATTTACCAAAGTCAAATAATTAAAGTATCAAAATTCAAAGTTCCACATTACATGAATTATGTGACTAATTCTAGCCACTAGGGAGGGAGTACAATGCTACAGTACACCTGGATCCCAAAATATGAGGTGAGTAAGAGAACACACTTAATCAAACCAAACAAATGAGTCTTATAAGATTCCAAATGGTGTAGGTTAGGATTGAGGAGCCTTATTAGGTTGTCAATCGAGTAGCAAAATAACCAATGCAAATACTATAGAGGAATTACAGAGGAAATAAAATAGAACTCTTCTTTATTAATCAACAAATCAGTTCAAAATTACATTCAAAGATTATTATCAAATAATTACATGCAAAAAGTCCATTACAAAGGAATACATTCAACTTACAAAACCATTCCAAGCCCAAATCCCTAATTCTGCTACTGCAGAGTAATTTTCATGCTATCCTTCTCTCTCTGTCTACAAATTACTATCCTTCCCAGATACCTAGCAATACAATAATAATGTTTTGAAATGAAGCTTCCAGAACCTCTAGGTTACATTACAATTATTCCCCTCTAAATCGGTTACATTCATTGACATTCTTCTAGAGTTGATTACTAGCCATAAAGAAGAGGAAACAAAACAATAATGACTTCCATCAGGTGACAGCTCCATAACTGATGTGTTACCATGGCAGAGCTGTCAAAACTACTTCAGGGGAGGAACAACAGGTAGGAAGAATGCAAGCCATTGATTTCTAGATTTAAATCGTGGCCGAAGATCTTCACAAGGGTTTACCACCTTACCGTAAGCAGCAACTAAACCCTTAGTGGGATAGCGGTGACCATCCAACTATGTCCTGCATTACCACAGGTGTCAAGAGCCACAAAGGTGGGTTAACAGTTGGCACAATATGATCCTTGCACTACCGCTAGCTTGAAACTTTAATGCTGCGGGGTAGCGATAGTGGTTAGGGGGCTCCCACCAAATCGCAAGCCCTTTACACACCACTTCGTGGGAAAGCGGTAACAAAACAAAAAAAATCAACATCAAAAGCCTGCGAGAAATGAAAGATTTGAACATTTCAACTATGACTTGGAGCTTGAAATATGAAACACTCCTCTGCATAGAAAACACACCAAAATTAGAAAACAAAACTAGGATATTTTTTTGGTTGATGTGGGATAGCCTGTCCACCCAGATGCTCCTGCATCAGACATGCTGGGTAAGAGAAATGTTTCTTGAGGCTAGAACTCAAGAAGATTTTGAACAATCTGGCAGTGGAATACCAAATTTAGCCAACTCTGAAGCTGTCATCCAAGTTGAGTCTTCAACTGGTTTTCCCTTCCATCTGACAAGATATTCTTTTCCTCTGGTTTTCTTGGCCACACGAGGATCAATCACATGATCAAATTGTTCAAACTTCTTTTCAGGCATTTGATCAATCTAGTCACGTGCATCCTGTACAATTGAACCAGATTCACCTTGCATAGTTGACTCTCCTTCATAGTATTTGGATAAATCTACCATATCAAATATATGTGAAATATCTATACCAAGTGGAAGTTCTATTTCATAAGCATTGGATGAAAACTTCCTCAAGACCTTACAAGGTCCAATCTTCTTCCATTTCAGTTTATTAAATGTTCCTTGTGGGAACCAAATCTCCTACTTCAAATTCCTACACTCTTCTATGCATATCGGCATGCTGTTTATACTTGGCCACACTTTTCTCTAAATTTTCCTGTACTTGCTTATACAAATCATGAATATACTTAGCAAAGTCTTCTGCCACAACACTCTTCCTCACCAAATTTGCATTGTCCTGAAGTTCATCCACTCCTCTAGGACTGAAACCATACACTTTGCAAAAGAGACTCTTTCTTGTACTTCTATTCACAGAATTATTATAAGCAAACTCTGCTTGGGCCCACACCAAGTCCCACTGGTTTGGTTTCTTCCCAACAAGACACCTCAACAAATTTCCCAGGCTTCTATTTACAACTTCAGTTTAACCATCACTCTGTGGATGGTATGCAGAAGTAAAACCCAAGTTAGTAGCTAGCTTCTTCCATAGGCTACGCCAAAAATAACCAACAAACTTGACATCTCTATCAGACACAATGCTCTTAGGCAAACCATGCAATCTTACAATCTCTTTGAAAAATAGAGCAACAATATGGGAAGCATCATTACACTTCTAACAAGGAATAAAATACACCATCTTTGAAAATCTATCCACAACAACAAAAATAGAATCATTACCTCTTTGTGTATGAGGCAGTCCCATAACAAAATCCATGCTGATGTGCTCCCATGGTCTCTCCAGAATAGGTAATGGTTGATACAATACAGTATTCTACCTCAAGCCTTTGGCATATTGACAAACTCTCCATCCTTGCACCATTTTCTTCACATGTGCAGCCATACCGGGCCAAAAGTATGCTTCACTTAGCAATGCTAATGTCTTATCCACACCAAAATGTCCACTTAAGCCACCACTGTGCTTCTCCTTCAGCAAGTTATCCCTCATGGAACCTTGAGGTATGCATAATCTCCATCCCTTGAACAACAAACCTTCTTGAACAAAGTAGTCCAACCAAGGTGTTCTATCCTTCTCAAGAGAATTGTTACAAGCATTCCAAGCTTCCTTGAAATCAACATCAGTCTAATACATTTCTTTCATTGCATCAAAACCAACTACATTCACTTGCATTTCATTCAACATGAGACATTTTGTACTTAATGTATCTGCTACCCTATTAGATTTCCCACTTCTATTTTTCAATACAAAATAATAACTCTGCAAGAATTCAACCCACTCCATGTGTCTTTGATTCAACTTACCTTGGCTATTGATAAACTGCAAAGCATGATGAACTGTGTACAAAACAAATTCCTTAGGGAGCAAATAATGTCTCCATTTCTTTAATGCTTGGACGATAGCATAAAATTCTTGATCATACATTAAATACTTTCTCTTTGCTTCATTCATCTTCTCATTGAAGTATGCAATCAGTCTTTCCTCCTAACTTAAGACACTCCCAATGGTTATCCCACTTGAAAAACTTTATTAAAATTTGGAAGTGCCAAGACTGGCTGTTCAGTCACTTTATTCTTCAAAATGTTGAAGCTCTTCTCAACTGCTGTTGTCCACACAAACTCTTTTATATTACCCTTCATTGTCTTGGTAATAGGTGAACAAATCCCACTAAAAATTCTAATGAACTTCCTGTAGAAGCTCGCCAAGCCATGAAAATTTTTGGTTTCAAACAAACTACAAGGTGAAGGCCAATCCACAATAGCCTTAACCTTCTTAGGGTCCATTTTTAGACCTTGTTCAGAAACTACAAAACCCAAATAAATCAATTCCTTTTTCATGAAGGCACACTTTCAGATTTACCATTAAATTCTCCTCTCTTAACCTCTGTAACACTGCCCTAACATGCAACAAGTGTTCTTCCTTTGTCTTATTAAAAATCAAAATATCATCTAAATATACAATCACAAATTTACCAAGGAAAGGTTTCAATACCTCATTCATTAACCTCATGAAGGTATTGGGAGCATTTGTTAGACCAAACGACATCACCAACCATTCATACAATCCATCTTTTTTTTTGAAAGTTGTCTTCCATTCATCTCCTTCTCTGATCCTAATTTAATGATACCCACTTTTTAGATCAATCTTTGTAAAATATCTTGCCCCACCTAGACTGTTCATCAGATCATCCATCCTTGGCAATGGAAACCTATATTTGATGGTTATCTTGTTAATGGAACGAGAATTAGTGCACATTCTCCATTCCCCATCCTTCTTGGGTGTTAACACTGCAGGTACTGCACATGGACTAAGACTCTCTCTTATCAATCCTTTGTCTAGTAAATCCTGGACCTACCTATTTATCTTCTCATTCTCCATAGGAGTCATCCTATATGGTGCTTTATTAGGCAAACTTACCCCTAGAATCAAATCCATATAATGGCTGATATCTCTCATAGGAGGCAATCCATATGGCAACTCCTTCAACATAATGTCAGAAAATTCATCCAACATCTCCTGAATTTCTCTTGGTACCTCTTCTTGCTTTTCTATTGTCATGACTGCAACAAGATTAGGAATGATTGCAAAACATCCCTTTCCTATTTTCATTTCTTTCAAAAATTTCTTTCCAGATATTAGAGAAATTTTGAAACTACCTTCTGCTTCATCTTCTCTATTCAGAGGATTCAAAGTAAACTCTTGGCCATCTTTCTTAATCTTATATGTATTATCTCTGCCATCATGAACAACTTGCCTATCAAACTACCATGGCCTACCCAACAAAATATGGCATGCATCCATTGGCATTATGTCACATTATTTCATCCTCATAGTTACCAATTTGAAAAGCAACCAAGGATTGTTCACTTACCACAAGTTGGTGCTCCTACAACCAGGTAACTTTGTACGGGGTAGGGTACTTCAATCTTTTCAGCTTCAATTTTTGAACCATTTATTCACTCACAATATTATATGTGCTTCCACGGTCTATGATGACCTTACAACATTTACTACTAGACTTGCACTTTGTTCTGAACAAATTTCTCCTTTGGACTGGTTCATTCTTCTCTTTTTCTAGATTTAACAAAACCCTTCTAATCATCAAGGATTCTCCATCCTCAACATCTTGTCCACACTTAGGTGAAGCCACACTTTCACAGTTAGCTTGTGCAACATGCACCTTCCCTTTTCCAGAGCTCTACTGGACTTGAGGGCACTCAAAGGCTCTATGGCCTACCTCTCCACATTGAAAAAAGGTTCCATTGAAACCTCTTCCTCTACCTTTTCCAAAAGATCTTCTTCCTCTAGAGGAATCACCTCTTCCTCTGAATGATTCTCCTCTTTGCTTGCTATCTTGGGTCTGAAAGGAACTACCTTCTTCTTGGTTATTTTTGTATCCTCTTCCACCACCTTTTGACTGACCTCTGTCTCTAGAAAACTCACCTTTGCCCTTGGGATTATTCTGCTTTCTAGCAATCTTATCTTCTGCCTTCAGAGAATACTGGTATGCTTCTTCTACACTTGAAATCTTTGCCATGCTTAAATCATCTTGAATGGAATAGTGCAGTCCATTGATGTATCTGGAACCTTTCTCATCATCATCCTCTATATGTCCTGCCTTGATATTCAATTTCTAAAATTATTCAGTATACTCCTGTACATTCTTCTCCTTTTGCTTTAGATTATGCAATTTCTTCAACAATCCTAGTTTGTAATCAGTAGGAAAAAAATTATCTTTCAATTTTTTAACCATTCTATCCCAAAATAGAATTTTCTGCTTTCCTTTCAATTGTCTTTCAGACTGTACATGATCCCACCAAATAGAGGCACGGCCTTTCAATTTTGTACAAGCATATTTTACCCTTTTGGGATCTTCAATTGATTCTAGA
The DNA here is from genome assembly GCA_027924645.1 of Cunninghamia lanceolata. NCBI lineage: Eukaryota > Viridiplantae > Streptophyta > Pinopsida > Cupressales > Cupressaceae > Cunninghamia > Cunninghamia lanceolata. The sequence goes on from BSBN01000209.1 coordinate 11,579,368, forward strand.
TAAAAGTACTTATCCATTTCTGAGATCTAATCTAGCAGCTCTTCAAGTTTCAAACTTCCACTATAACTAGAAGGATCAACTCGAGGCTTACTTCCAATTTTTGAAATGGCTCAGAGAAATCTGGTCTCAGCTTCATCTCCCTGATTTTCTTCTTCCTCCAGGACTTCAGCTTCTTCTTCAGCATCACTAACATCCTCTAAATGAACTCCTCTACGTTGGTTGTCTCCATGATTTCCATCATTGCAGTCAATGCTCTCAGCATATCAGCAATTACCGCGTTTCCTATTGGCCCTCTTCTACCACCACATCCTCTCTGTGCTATGTCTTCTTCTCATAGTTCTCTCCAAGTTGCAGGTCTTCACTCTTTTTCCTCTACCCACAACAAAATGCTTTCTAAGACACTCTCCACAGGTTTACCAGTAACTTGTCTTTGATACCACTTGGTGCAGGTCAGGATTGAGGAGCCTTATTAGGCTATTAATCGAGCAACAAAACAACTAATGCAAATACTACAGAGGAATTACAGAGGAAAGAAAATAGAACTCTTCTTTATTAATAAGCAAATTAGTTCAAAATTACATTCAAAGATTATTATCAAATAATTACATATAAAAAGTCCATTACAGAGGAATACATTCAACTTACAAAACCATTCCAAGCCCAAATCCCTAATTCTGCTACTACAAAATAATTTTCATGCTATCCTTCTCTCTCTATCTACAGATTACTATCCTTTCTAGATACCTAGTAATACAATAATAATGTTTTGAAATGAAGCTTCATAACCTCTAGGTTACATTGCAATTATTCCCCACTCTGAATTGGTTACATTCATTGACATTCTTCCAGAGTCGATTACTAGCCTTAAAGAAGAGGAAATAGAACAATAATGACTTCCATTGGGTGACAGCTCCATAACTGATGCATTACCATGGTAGAGCCGTCTAAATTGCTTCAGGGGAGGAACAATAGGCAGGAAGAATGCATGCCATCAATTTCTAGGTTTAAATTGTGGCCGAAGATCTTCACAAGGGTTTACCACCTTATCACAGGCAACAACTAATCCCTTAACGGGATAGCAGTAACCATCCAACTGTGTCCCGTGTTATTGCAGGCATCAAGAGCCACAAAGGCAGATTGGTGGTTGGCACAATATGATTCCCGTGCTACTACTGGCTTTAAACTTTAACGCTGTAGGGTAGCGATAGTGATTAGGGTGCTCCCACCAAACTATAAGCCCTTTACACACTTCGCAGGAAGTGGTAACAAAACAAAAAAACTCAGCATCAAAAGCCCATGAGAAATGAAAGATTTGAACATTTCAACTATGATTTGGAGCTTGAAATATGAAACACTCCTCTACAAAGAAAACACACCAAAATTAGAAAACAAAACTAGGATATATTTTTGGTTGATGTGGGATAGCCTGTCCACCCTGATGCTCCTACATCACCAAACACACCTCTGATATAGATTATTCTATTTTATCCACACTAACATCACTCAGTGGTGCCAAGCAACCAAAAATTGCATCCCGTTCAAGGGAATCACAATCACCATGCAAGACACTCACAGTCATACACTAGCAAACATCTAACAACCAAGATTAAGCTAGGACAAAATCATATTCATAACCAAGATATCTAAACACATCAATCTCACTAACAAGCAATAGTTAACATTTCTTACCAAATAAGGGTTCACCAATCATATGGATAATACATTAATTCAACGTTTGCAAGAGACCAAATTTCTTCACAACATGATGACAAGCATACTAAATTCACACTAAACAATGGCAAAATCACAACTCAAAGTCACAAGATGCAGGGTTTGCTAATTCACTCAAGATTCTAACACTTCAACATCACAAGGACTATGCCAATGACCCTTTTTACAACCCCATTTTCTTTTTAACTCTTCAAATAATGCAATGTAATAATTACATCCAGGTTCCCACATGAATCCTAGGGAAGAATGCAATCTAGGGACATAAGCCATTACCCAAATGATCTATTCTACTAATACAATGCGACACTATCTTTCTTACAACTGCATAATTAATCCACATAGGGACATGCTCTCAAGAAGACAAAGCAATATGCATTTCAATCAAGCATTTCCAATCACCATACAAAGGCAATTAATAAAAAAAATTACTCTTGCAACAAACATACACACAACAAGGTGCACAATGCAAGGTACATTTAAACTAGCATTACCACAACAATATTCTTCACATATCAAGCATATGATCAAACATCCTCTTTCACATACTAATGTATAACTCTTAAAAGAGTAAACCAAGTTCAATCACACTCAAGAACATGGTATTTCCTTTCACAAAAAAGTTTTCATAACTCCACTATCAAAAGTGGTCACACAAGAATGAACATGATCCTACAAAGGTCACTCGAGCACTCACACACACTGCAAGGGTTCATGCCAAGCATTGAGGCCATCTAGAAGTAAAACACACATAAGCAACTTCTAGGCAACCATTGGGGTTTATCTAACCCAAAAACAATGTATTCATCACCGCACACATGCAAGAACAACACAACAAAATAAGACACATGCTACTCATAGCATGCCAACACACAAGAACCCACACATGCTCGGATAAACTGAGCAACACAACACCCAGAGCTCCCAATGTTGAAACCGTGCTTTGATACCAAATGTAAGGTACACAATCTAGAACTATATCAAAGAATTAAATAAATCACCCCATTCTTATTAATATAAAATAGATAATATACATCTTTCATATATATATATATATATATCGAAATATCAATGACATCTTACAAAAGCACGTGCTATATCCAGGTTAGCACAATAAAATAATATATAATGATACTTCTTTAGCTCTCATGCCATAAAGTTATCTCAGTACAATATACAAGTGATGAATAATAAATCAAATCACTGTCTCTGGTTGTCACTAACCTGCACGGTCATCCACAAGCCGAGAGACAAGAACATGGCCCAGGCACTTTTCTACCCAACCATGACCCATTTACGCTTCCCCAGAATCCTTCCTAACATGAAGGATACTCGACCCTACATGAAGTGCCTAGCAACTTGGAAACAATAGGCATGAGGTACAACTCGGTGCAATTTGATGTCTAAATGCATATCTTTCTAATAGAATGTGCAATATCTCACAAACAGGATATGGCAGAGAAACATATAAATATAATTTTGCTAGACACATACATTCATCTGTTTCAATGAAGACATGGCTTTGGCCAAATCACTTAAAAATATCATTATGGTCAAAATCTTGAAAGGAGGATCAACCTTCTTTGTTATTCCACATTCGGAACCCATCCCAAAAGGTAAGCCCAATACACTCACACAACAAATTAACAAATTCCATTGCAAAATCAATCCATGATAACACATGTATTTTTCCACACAAGAGTTAATAGTTACTTTCTTGCAAAATCAATGTGAATACACCTTTTCAAGCAAGTACAAGTTCTATATTATGTATGCATATCATACTTCTAACAATGAGCTTCATGCATGATTTATTTCAGATACCCATACTATCTATACTTATATTTTTCTAACCATTTCTTGATTTTGCAACAGGGATAAAATAATTCAGTTATATAATAATAGATGCCAGTATGGTTATGACGGAAATTATATAGATATCTATATGTTGGGTCATCCCATAAGAATGGGTTACACTTTTTGGCCAAACTTGACATTGAAATCAACATTTTGAACTAAATCTTCACTTTCTAACACCTATAGCTACTAAACCGTTAGGAATTTGAAGATGATGCAAATTAGTGATTTGTGAGATTTTGTTTGTAGATTCTAAATATATATATTTTAAAAAATTTGGAATTAAATTGTAATTTTTTTTGCGTCTCCTTTGATAACTAGTTTTTAATAGTAAACAACATTTTTTCAAAGTGATGTGTATTCTGTAGCACATAACTATTTTTCTACAAAGGATAAAATTCTAATTGTTTTTAATTTAGATTGGTAACACCGATATATAGGGCATGCATTTGATTTTATAATGTTTTGTTGAATATTTCTTTTTTAATTAAGTTTTGAAGTCAAACCAATTATAATTTAGACATAGGCATATTTCGTAAAACATAACTTTTTTTTGTATATATCTAAATTCAATTTCTTTTTGTTTGTTGAAATAAGGACATCAATACCTAGGGCATACATATTTTTTAGAATTTTTTTTTCACTAATTTACTAATTTTCCATGTGTGTAGAACAGAGAACTTGATGTTCAGTGAAAAACCTACATTCACAAGAAATAAAAAAATAAATATAATAATCAAATTAAATATATTTAAAAGTATACTTTTTGGGAAGCTTATAATAAGGACTACATACTTAGAAAACATAAATTTTAAATGAATTCATTTGATCCCCCAAAAGGTAAATCAAAAGTATGTTTTTATCAGCATTTTGATAGGTGTAGAGGAGACTCCATTATAGGTATGGTTTAAAACTAGCTGGGTTCTATACAAGGGGGTTTGAATCTAAGGGGGTTTGATCAAACCCTCTTCAATTAAAATCTTTTAAATGGAACCTTTCAAGGCTTAAATCATTATATTTTCTAAAAATATGTGATTTCAGCAAAAATCAAGATGTCCCATAAAGTGTAACCCATTATTGTGGAAACACTCTGTTAAATATACATAATCCACTTTGCATGCATAGTTATTTCACAAATAAAGCTAGATTATATGAATTGATACCCGCAAGCAAGATCAGATTTATAATACTATTATGATTAAATTTGTAATAAGAAATAAAGGGGAATCATCTTTTCTAACAATTTCAAATTCATGTTTGTCAAACAAGAACACCATTTAAGTGAAGGTATAAACAGATGCGTCGGTTAAATTAAACCTACAGGTGATCAAGATGCTGCTACATAAGACAAAATGGTAGGACAACAAAATTAAGCATGGACATCAACACTACCAGTGACTTTAAATGTGGTCTGAAACACTATAATTTCCAAGTCATGCTCACACCCTCATAACTAGTATCCACATAGCAATTTCAACATGCTTACAAAGTCACAAAGCCATTTTGGGAGATAACACATAAACCAAACATGACGTTCATGCTAGCAACTTGGATTTATATTGCATAAAATATATTTTTCACTAAAACATACATAAATTTCTCAAAACACAACATTTTTCTAATTTTTAAAATGCGTTGGAAAGATAATACAGATATCTACAGAACCCAATAAATATTTTCATAATAACTATCTTTAATATTATTTTATAAATACAATATAATCACATATAAACATCATGCTAAAAATAGCAGCAGAGATAGAGAGTCACTAATTAATGCATATCTTAGAATTGAAAAACTAGGTAAAGCTGATTTGTTTATATGATTCAAAATACTTAGTTTTGCACCTTCCATAAAATTTTTAGAGAAAGCCAGTTCATAAAACTAAAGTTATTGATCCTGCAACAAACTGATTTTTCTCATGACAAATTTACCAGTTTTTTTTTTTAAATCTTTGCTTAAGTCTTTCATGAAAAGAATCTTACCTCAATCCTTGTAGCAATTTGGTAAAAATAATGGAGATGAACCAATCAATTCAAAAAGCACAACAATACTTCAATTCTTCACAAAAAAAAAAAACTTTCAAATCCTTGAGCTTCAATAACCTGTTTTCTTTATTTCTTCTCCTTTCCATAATAAAATTGATAACCAAAAAGAAGAATGAAAAAAAGCTAATTCTCTTCTTTTAATAATTCTTCCTATTTTTTTCAAAATTTAAAAATCAAAATATAATATTATATTCTTAATAAAAGAAAAATCATATTAAAATAACTTTATTCATATTCATGCACATCCCACTTAAAACTAATATTAGAAAATATACTTTTATAATTCACAAATATGATAAATTTAATAATTGATTCTCTAAATCTTTAAAATAGACACTCACATTCAATAAGTAAAAAAATTAACAAATTAAAATAATTCAACTTATTTCTTTTTCCAAAAGAAATTAATTACTAAAATAAATAAATTATATATATTTTTTTCAAATTATAAATATGTATCTATAAATATATGCTTATTTTAAGTCTATATAAAATACCATTTCATGCAAGAGCATAATATAAACATATTTACTAAGTTAAATATATATATATATATATATATATATATATATAAAATTGAATTCAACTTATACAATTCTATTAAATCTAAGTGAAAAGAACGTAAATATACATGGCTAACTTATTCAATTCAAATGAACATACTGTAGCAACAAAATTAACATATTTATCTAATCATCATACATCAATCACATTCATTAACCCTATAAAATGCTCAAACATAACTACGTAACCACATAACTATGTATAATAAAGCCACTCAATGAAGAAATATGAATGATGCAATATGTTATGAAACTAAGTGAGTGTGTGAATGCATCAGGTTTATCTGTCATGCCAACTCTTTTTGATGGCTAGGACACTTCTACCTTAACCATGTTCCCGTCTTTGACATTTTTTCTGCACTCAGTTGCACTTAGACTTTCGTCAATAGGTTATTCCTTATAATCATAGATGAAGCAAGACAAGATATGCATCCATAATCATTCCAATAATAATTGCTTATTAGATCGAATTTCAAATTCTATACATTTTAAATATCAACTATTTTACCTTTATGCACATAAAATCACTCAATAGTAAAATAATCATAATTAAATGTCCAATAATTGAAATTATAAATAAAGTCCAAAAACAAGATGTGACAACTGATTAGCCATTTGCCCAATGGGGTTTGGATTTCATTGGGATGATTAGTCCACCATCTAGTGCTGGTCATAAGTGGATTTTAACGACCACTGATTATTTCGCAAGGTGGACAAAGACAGTTGCATAGAAGGATGCCAGAGAGGCATCCATTTTGGATTTCCTTGAGGGATTAGTTACTAGGTTTGGTGTTCCATTCACCATTATTTTTGACAATGCCAAAGCCTTTGTAGGCATAAAAATCATTGAATGGGAACTTAGCTATGGAATTTACTTAAAGACATCATCTAATTACTATCCCCAAGGGAATGGCCTTGCTGAGCCCACAAATAAAAACTTGATTAGGATGATCAAAAGGACAGTGGAGGATAATCAGAGAACTTGGCATTCCAAGTTGAAGACAACTCTCTGGACTGATAGAGTCACCCCTAAGAGGCCCATTGGCAATTCACCCTTCATGCTAGTATATGGAAAGGAAGCAAGGCTTCCACTATCATTGGATTTGCCTTCCCTTGAGTTGGCACAACAGCTGGAGCTGTTGGAGAATGATGCAATGATAGTCAGGTGTGCTGAGCTAATGGAGCTTGAAGAAAAAAAGGATGTTGCTATGGAGACCCTTGAAGTCCACCAAGGTCAGGTCAAGAGGACCTCTGATATAAAATTAGTTAACAAAGTTTTCCAAGAGGGAAACTTAGTGCTAAAGTGGGATGAAGACAAAGCTAAGGTTGGGAGACATTCCAACTTTGACACCTTATGGAGCAGCCCATATATCATCACCAGTTGCAAGCAAGCTTATGCATTTCAACTCTCCAAGCTAACTGGTGAATCACTTCCAATCCCAGTGAATGGGATTCATCTCAAGTCATACTTCTGAGTTTGTTCTTAGGATCTTTGTAAATATTTAGAATAGGTATGTTTCTATTTTGGTTTTCCCTTCCTCTAAGTGTTCTTACGCAGACAACATTCTCATTAGGAGATTATTTGCCTTATTGTTTGTTTTGTTGTGTTCTCTAGAGGTAGTTTTCAGTTCTGTACAGTCATGTTGTTGCAGTTTCTTTTTTGACTTTGTTCCCAATGGATTGTATAAGGAAATTGGATCCCTGTGTTTAGTAGGCAAACACCCTTGCATAGTCTCCAAAATGTTGTCATATTTTGCCCAGGTCAAAATAGCCCAAAAATCCCATCTTCTTCCATCATATATATCTGATATGAGAAAGCCTGAATGGAAGAACGCCTCCTTTCAAAACCCCAAAATTTCTAAGTATTTTGCCTTTGTTTTTGCCTTTTTAAAAAATTCTAAGTTTGGTAAACCTTTGGTTCACCGATTCACCGATTCGCCAATTTGCCAACTAAGGAGAAAGAAAGGAAGTAGGTTGGCAGAAGTTTAAGGAAAAAGAGTTAAGAAGTAAAAGGAATGCTTTATCGACAAAATTGAAGGTTTGTAAACCTCTTGGTTCATTGATTGGAAAATTCATCGATTGATGAATTTGCCAAATAAGCAAGGCAAGTGGTTAGCAGGATGACTTCAAAGAAGGGGTCATCATTAGCAAATTGGTAAAAGGGAGAACTCACTAGCAGGTTCATAGTTTCTTAAATTTGATGATAAGGTGATTGACTGATAAGGAGAACCAAAGACAAAAGAAAGCCAAAGGAAAGGATAGTTCGTGAAAGGTGAATTTCAATGATAATGTGAGAAGTAACAAGCAAAGTCAAGTTTGCGAATCGGGAAGTTTGTCGATAAGGAAAAAAATGAAAGACAAGTAAGATCTAGGCTGGGTTCACAAAATGAAAAGTTTGCTGATAAGGTAAAATGAGAACCAAAGGAGGCATGGTTAGTTCACGAAAGTAAAATTTCACCAATAAGGTGTGGAAGATGACCAAGGTGCCCGAGGAGACAAGGAAGAAATAGTTCTCAAAGGGAAGATTTTGTCGATAAGGCAAAAATAGAGATAAGGAAAAGAAAAGCAAGGAGCAAAGTGATTTTGCCAATAAGACGAAATAAAATGGAAATCAATGTAGTGCTTTAAAATATTTTAAAGAGTTGTAAAAGCTTGAAGGACACATCATGCCACTATTTCAATAGGAATTTAATACCTGAAGTACAAATGTTGTGGAAAATTCAGAATCGAGTGGTTGAAATAGTTAAAACCTTCAATGTGATTGTAAAAAGAGTGGACAAAATAGATTTTGCTGGTACATGGAAGAATTTCAGACCTTCCCCCTTTTAATGTGCCTGACATTGTGTGTGGGCAATCTTCCTCTATAGAGTTGCAGGCCTGTCAGAAGCATGGCCGCCGTTCCAAATTTGTAGGTTCTGATAGGGCCTCTAGACCAAAACTGAATGTAGCGTGGGCACCTAGGCAAGGAAGTTGACTAATTTTTAGAACCTATTACTACAGAATAGATTCAAAATGCTATATGTACATGAAGAAAAGATGAAAATAATGTTAGTTGTTCTTTTGGGTCATCACATGGGTGGAGGATTTTATTGCAGATCACAGGCCTTGTAATGTAATTGCAAGAACCAGTAGAATTTAATATATTGTTCCTACAACTAGGCCCTTAATATCTTCTAGTCTGGTTCACCAATGAATGTAATTAATTATTTTGTGTCTTTTTCTCTTGCAACGAATTGTTCTACTTTTGTAATGGCTTTCTAGCCTTCATGATTAATACAGACTATTATTTTGCCTCTCTCTTAAGTTTTACACTGTGTTTATTTGTGAATTATACATTAATATTGTGGGCAAAATGGCCCCTTTCTTAGCTCTAGTTCTCTACCCAAACCTATGTATAATTTATATGAGTATGTGTGAGTTTTCTTCAGTCTTGAGGTCATTGTTGTGTTAATTCAGATATAATTAAACACACTTATAAATTTGGTGCATCACCTCTTTTAAATTTTAGTATTCCTCCTTCCTCTTTTCCTCATGAGTGTAGCATTAGATTTAGCTTAATTCTCTGAGCCTTAAGCTTAGAAAGAGGAACTAGTCTTCTTTGGAGGTTTGTTCTCAACTACAAGGTCCCACACCTTGAGACCAATCCCATGTTAATTTGAAATTGTTGGAGCTATCAAAGATTCAACAAAAAGGTGCAATTTTAGGTGATAACATTTACCTTTAGTAGCCCTGCGTCCGTGTGTAGCATGGCCAGGAGTGAGGTAATGGTTACAAAAAACTATGGAATCATCATAGTTAATCTGTTGCACCTAGTCGCCAATTTTAGATGATAAGGCTATCGAGGAAGGGAGAACTTTGTCAACCAACACATTAACATAGAACCTCGCATATAGGAATTGTTTTCTAGTTTTGGTAACATTGTCCATGGTGATGAGTTGGCCTAGAGTGTTGGCAATGCCTTCTAGAATCTCTTCATCCCAGTATTCTAGTGGAAGCTTAGGAAGCCTCACCTAGATTGGAACTGTCTTGATTGTTTCTTTCTCAGTGTCAAATCTTGTACTCCACCTCTTAATGAACAGGTAAGAGTTGCCCAAAAACCAAGGTCCTACATCAAGGATGCGAGCATAGTCCTCATGGAGGGAGAAATTAATTAAAATGAAACCCTTTAGGAGTACTAAGATCACCACAATACCATTGAGGGACCACTTCCTCTTTGCCCATCTTCTAAAATAGTCTACATTAGGTCCAGATCTAAGAAATTTGTTGATTAAAGATTGCTTCATTTTGGACAGAGTTCTATCCATACGGGCATCAAGGATTAGAACCCTAGTCATACCCAAAGCATACATCATTTTTGAAGCAGATGCAAGGGTATTGCAGTGAATGTCCTTTCCCATTCAAGGTATCATTATTGGTACCTGGTCAAGGGAAGAAGCATTCTCCCTAGCCAAACCTAGCAAGGGGGACACTTCATAAGAGGGATGAAACTCTGGATCCATTAGACCCATTTCAAAATCCTCTCTCTCCCTAGTTGTAGGGGCCAAAACCTCTAGCTCATCTACTTCTTAGGAATGTCGAAGGGGAGCAGGAATCCCTTGCATAGGCCCTGTGATAATCAACCAAAGGAAGGCTCCCATGAACACTGTCACTCAATGTTGATGACCCCTCCTTGAGATCCGATTGAAACTAATTCCTATGGATCTCACACTCCTGTAGGCTTCAAACCAAATGTCAAGGAGGCAAACATCCTCATCATCTTCAAATGGCCCTCCCCATTTGTCCTTATAGCCAAAGCTGGTCTCTGACACTCCATCACCCTCTTCTCCATTCTTATCTCCTTCATTGTTTTACTTGCTACCAGATTGATCTTGGTTTGAAGACCTCTTCATCCCTAATTTTTGTCTCCTTGTCCTTTCTTTCCATCTTATCATCCCTATTATCCTTCTCACTCTCAAAATCCCACTCGATTTTTAACAAAATAGAAAATTTAAATATATTTCATGCATGTTGGTATAGGAGAATAAAATGTTTGATCATAAAGTTTATATCATGCCTTCATTTTATATGGATTGCAAAGTGATATTAATGACACAAAGTCAACTTATGTTTGTAACAATGATTTAGACAATAGTATTTCTACTGATGATCCTTCTACTTCTTTTATGGAATTTGGTAAATTATATGTTCCTAGATATAAAATTAAGCAAAAATTGGGACATAAAGGAAAAGGACTTGATCAATATGACCATGGGGTGCTTGACCCACTAGAGTTACAAGAAAATAAATGGCATTAGAGCATTAGATTTATACCTAAATATATTAAGAAATGGTTAAAAAAGAAAAAATGGAAAGGAAAGGAATGTTTAATATCTACTATTCATACGGATTTGAGATTTGGTAATACATCTCCTTTGTGCATTTATACATATACTACAACATGTTTTATAGTTAGTGATTTAATTGCTTATGATTTTTCTACTTGTGCATTTATTAATTTATCTTATGCCAATGATTCCATTATGATTTATAGTGTTTATTGATTAATTATTACATATGTGTGTATCTATTATTATTAGAGTCATATTCTTTGCATACACACATGAACATGCAAAAAATAGAAAATATAATAAGAGCATATAAAAATACAACATTACATGTCATGATCCAACATAGGGAAAGTCATATCACATATATCAAGTGTCCAAAAATGAATACCATCATAGATATATCCAATACATCTCAAATAGGGGGATGGCCTTGAAGAACCCTCTATCATCTCACCCCTAATAGAACTCATCCTACTAGGGGAGCGTACCCTAGAGCTAGATCATGATTGACTCATTATTGTCATCATCCCCTATAGTTATTTAATCTCCTTTTGTAGGTTGGTATTCTCTACCCATGCTACTCTATAATCCTTAAAAATTATTGTACCCATGACATCACCTATAGATGGGGACATGAGAACCCTCACTTATGTTTGAGATATATTGGTCTAGAATGCATCCTTCTTGGTTTGTATGGTGTGACACTCCCCCTCTATCCTTTCCATATATACCTATAGTCTATCTCTATTGGCATACAATATGATTCACTCAATTGTGGTTGCCATGCATGCCCCTCATGCCTAATTGACTAATCAAACAATGGGACAAAGAAACTTACATTCTCATAATCTCTCTTGACTTGCTCTATCATTATTAGATGTACACCTCGATCCAAATGATATATGGTCACCAATACGAGCCCTATACAATCATCTACTCTTCCTACATATCACATAGGATTAATGTTATACTTTTTCACATAAGTATCCTATTATACATTCTTAAAAATGTCACCAACTTGAATGTTTCTATCATGTACCTATGTCATCACTCTATCAATCCTCATTGCTTACTACATGATGGAGTGGGGCCACATCTAGTGGGGTTTCCTTCTTAGGACCCTTATATCCTAACCTTCTTGATTTGTAAACACTGGGTTGATAACCCAAGTGAGCATCAACCAATGGATTTTGTGTTGTTATATTGAGCCTAATTAGACTCAGAGGTTAAATTTTCCCCACTTTTATCAGCATGGTTTCCCACTGCCCCCAAGATGGGGTCAAGGGGCAGCACCCCTTATGGGGTCCAAGGGTAGCGCCCTTGGCACTCTCCCTGTCGCAATATAGGGCGAGGTTGAGGGGCAATGCCCCTGTAGGGGCTCGAGGGCAGCGCCCTTGAAACCTCAAATGATTTTAATTATTTTATAAAGATGTCGGGAGTTATTTTTCTATTGGTTGTCATAAAAAAACCCTATTTTGTAATCAACATAAGTCTTGGTAAAAATGGCTAAGGGTTAGGGTTTCCGTTGAGATATTTGTATTGTAGCATTTGCAGCGGTATTGAGTTGGAAGGATTGTTGGTTGTAATCAGTTTAATTTGCTGGATAATAATATTAGACTCTCTATTGGTGGATGTAGCCCAAGTTTGGGTGAACCACGTTAAAAATTATCTCTCCTTGTTATTATTTCTGTGTATTTTTCATTCCTCTGTTTAATCTTTACTTGCATTTAATTGATATCTTCTTTATGTAATTCGTAACAAGTGGTATCAAAGCCAAGTTGTGTTCAATTATCGTCTCTAGGAAGGTCTCACAGTTGAGTGGGAATCTCACGGTTGAGTGGGAATCTCATGGTTGAGTGGGAGTCTCATGATTAAGTGGGAGCAATGGCGGATGAGGGTAAATTGAAGGTAGATAAATTCGATGGGCATAACTATTATTTATGGAAGATGCAGATGGAGGATTATCTCTATCAGAAGGATTTATGGAGGCTGTTGGAAGGAATAGCCAATAAACTGGCAACAATGATTGATGAGGATTAGAATCTTCTAGATAGAAAGGCACTAGGAACCATTAGGTTGTGCTTGGCACCATCTGTGGTGTTGAATATAACATAAGGGAAGACAACAGATGAACTGATGAAAGCTTTGGCTAAATTGTATGAAAACCCCTAGCCTCAAATAAGGTATTTCTTATAAAGCGTTTGTTTAATCTGAAAATGATTGAAGGTGGATCTGTGACAGATCATTTAAATGAGTTTAATACGATTACAAATCAGTTAACTTCTATAAAAGTAAAATTTTATGAAGAGGTGAGGGCTCTCTTGGTTTTATGTTGTTTGCTAGAAAGCTGAAATAGCTTGGTAATGGTTGTAAGTAACTCTGTCTCTAGTTCAAATACTTTGAAATTTGATGATGTTGTTGGTGTTATCTTTAGGTAGGAAATGTGGTAGAAAAGCTCAGGAGGGTCCACATCAGGTAGTGTTTTGAATGTAGAAAGCAGGGGCAGATCAAAGGAGAGAGAAAAAGGTTCTGGAAGTCATGGGAAGTCACGAGGAAAATCAAAGGACAAGAGGTCCCAATCTAGAGGATAGAAGGATTGCTGGTACTGTGGGAAACCAGGTCATCCGAAGAAAGATTGTTGGTCTCAGAAGAATAAAGGAGACAAATAAGAAGGCAATAAGGAGGCAAATGTGGTAAGTAATAAATCTAAAGATGATGCTTTGATTCTTTCCCTAGATAATGCTGATGATTCATGGGTTTTAGATTTAGGGTCATTTCATGCTACGCTCCATAGAAGTTATTTTCTTGATTATGTCCAATGGGATTTTGGGTTGGTTTATTTGGGAGATAACAAACCTTGTCAGATTGTTGGAAAGGGAAGAATCAAGATTAAGTTTTAGAATGGGAATCATTGGCTACTACAAGAGGTAAGGCATGTTCCAAGGCTGAGTGGGAATTTAATTTCAATAGGGTAGCTAGCTAATGAAGGTTGCATAGTTACTTTCAGTGATAAAAATTGGAAGGTTTCAAGAGCTACCTTAATAGTAGAAAAAGGTGTGAAAGTAGGCACTTTATATCTTTGTACAGGTCATATTGTTCCTTCTAATTTAGTTGTTGCAGAGAAAAACCAAACAGGTTCAGGAACAATTGCTGTGGGTTCGTAGGAAGAGACTGAAACAATTGCTGCAAGTTTTGAGACAACACTATGGCATAACAGACTTGGGCATATGAGTGAAAAAGGTATGAAGGTACTTCATTCTAAGAAAGTTTTAGTAGGTCTAAAATGTATTAATATGGATTTCTATGAAAGTTGTGTGTATGGCAAACAAAAGAGAGTTAGTTTTCTCAAGGATGGGAAGCAAACAAAAGATGAAAAGTTGGAGCTTGTGCATACAAATGTATGGGGACCAACTTAGGTATATTCTCTTGATGGCTCTCAGTATTATGTTACATTCATAGATGATGCAACTAGGAAGGTTTGGATTTATTTCCTTAGGCAAAAATCTGATGTATTTGAAACATTTAAGAAATGGAGAAGCTTGGTTGAGAATAAGACAGGTAAAAGATTAAAATATCTCAGATCTGATAATGGTGGTGAGTATTGCAGCAAAGAATTTGAGGATTATTGTTCCTTTAATGGGATTCATAGGCAGAAAATAGTTCAAAGGACTCCACAAGAAAATGAAGTGGTTGAGCACATGAATAGGACAATAATTGAGCGTGCAAGAAGAATGAGATTGCATGCTAGGTTGCCTTTAAACATGTGGGTAGAGGCTATCAATACCACTGTATATTTAATTAATAGAGGTCCTTCATTTCCTTTGGGTTGTGGTATTCTAGAGGAAGCATGGATAGGTAAGAACGTGAGTTATTCTTTTCTCAAAACCTTCAAATGTGAAGCATTTGCACATGTAGATTCTGAAAATAGAACCAAGATGGATGCAAAATCAAAAAAGTGTTACTTCATTGGATGTGGCATTGATGAATTTGGTTATAGGCTTTGGGATGTTAAAAATCTAAAAATTGTGAGAAGTAGGGATGTTGTATTCAATGAGAAGGTGTTGTACAAAGATCAGTTGTAGCAGCATGAGAAGAAAGAAAAGGATTATGTGGTGTTGAATGACTAGATAATGATGTTCTAGTGGTTCCTCATGCTCCACAACAACAACAAGAAATACCACAAACTCTAGTGAATGTTAGACGGTCAACAAGAGTAAGTAGACCTCTTGAAAGGTTTTCTCCCTCTTTGTATTCTATTTTGTTAACAACTGCTGGTGAACCGGAAGGGTATGAGGAAGCTATGCAGGTGGATACAAAGGTTCAATGGGAGCTTGCAATGAAATAAGAAATGGACTCCTTGCTAAAAAATCAGACTTGGGAATTATGTAAGTTGCATGCAGGTAAAAAGGCTTTACCAAACAAATGGGTTTATAGGTTGAAAGAGGAAGATGGAGGTAAGAAAAGATTTAAAGCCAGGTTAGTTGTAAAAGGATTTGCACAGAAAAAAGGTATTGATTTTGATGAAATTTTTTCTCCAGTTGTTAAGATGACTTCTATTCGTATTGTTTTAAGTATTGTGGTTGCTGAAGATTTGCATTTGGAACAGCCAGATGTGAAAACTGCCTTTCTCCATGGTGATTTGGAAGAGGAGATATATATGGAACAACCCTAAGGATTTGAGGTCAAAGGTAAGGTGAAACTGGTGTTGGTGCCTGCATGAGCAGTCAGTTTTCAAGCATATAAGCATGCAGGCACCTTCCCAAAAAATCCAAAAAAGTTCTAAGTCTTTGGGCCTCCTCAGCATGTTTTAACATCAGCATCATATTTTCTTTGGAGGAGGTCATCATCATCATGTTTCCAGACATCACCCTGATGTTGCTTTCGAGGGTCATCATATTTTCTGTCAGCATGATCTTTTGCTGGGGTGATATTTTAACATCGGGTGATCTTTGTTAAGATCATCCTGATGATGTTGCTGTAAAGTTCTAAGTGTGACCCGATATTCATTGTGGTCATCATATTTTGAACGTCAGGATGATCTTAGTCAATATCATCCTGATGTTGTTGTATCACTTCATGTTCGTTGTTTTATCATCCTGATGATGCTGACGTCATTCTTATGTCAGGGTGATATCTATTTCTCTGCCTATCTGCATCATGATATTTCTGAAGGGAGATATCCACCTGTCGGCTTCGTGCATTATCTAGTGGGGGGTGATCTTTTCAAATATCTGACATATTCATCTATCACCCCGATCTTATAGTGGAGCTACAGTGCAGCATGATATTTGTGCATCAGGATGATATTTCCAAATATCCGGTTATCTTCCGAATATCATCCTGATGTCGATATGATGATGACGTCATCAAGGTCCGGGGGGTCATATTTCTAACACTGATCATCTTGTGAAGATCCCCCGATATTTACAAACATGATGATGACGTCATCCGGATATGAGGAGGTGCGCAGTAGGCAGATATGCTGATGAAGTCAGCAGGATATGACGGTGACGTCATCAGGATGTTCATCAGCCAGACATTTGGTATCGGCTAAGCAGGAGGATCTTCCTCCGATGGATCAGGTTGTGCCGATGAAGGTGATTATCATGCAGGTGATATTGCGATATGATGCTGACGTCAGGGTGATATTTCAAGCGACAGGATATCATGCTGCTGAAGGATGATGATGATGAAGTCTTATACTAGTGTCGTCAGGAGCAAAAGCACCGACATCATATATGCTCGCGACCTAGTATATAAAGTGTTGAAAAGGTCGCCGCGGGGTGCATGTGGGATAATTCGACCCTGCATATTTTGAAATATCATGACGATGAATCTTGGCGGGAAATGGTTGCGATGCACAGTTGATGTTTTTCCCAAGGCCGCGGGTTGGTGCGCCATTAATGGCGAAGGTTGCAGAGGTATGGACGGATCTGGTACCCGATTGAAGATGTACATCAATGGATAGTGGCGCAGGGCTCGAGATTTCTTCCTGTCTCCTCCCCTACCTACTGCATTCATGTTTGGGCGCCAATCTGGTAATGCGTTGAGCGCCATTTTTCTGATACTGTGTATCTGGTGGGATTTTTGGTCAACCATGTAATTAATTGCTATGGTACACTACCTGGCTATTATAAGCAGGAAGTGTTACTCATTTTTCGTTGTTGAAAACTAGACATTTTTGGCTCTGTAATAAGATACAACTAGTTTTGGTTGCTCTGTGCAGCAAAACTTGTGAGTTTATGTATCTCCTGTTGTACGATTTGGCATGAATCCACTGATTTCATGGTTAATCTTATATGAATAATGCTATATTTGCATGTGTTATGCTGATTCTGTCTCCAGTTTTGCATGTATCTTTCTTCTGAGTCTAGGTATTCAAGGAATGTCCGAGATTCTAGAACATAGAATTCCTATGTTGAATGTTTAATCTTTTAACTTCTGCTCAAGGGGTAGATTAAATTGTTTTCAGATTGAATATTGAGAAGGGTATACTGCAATAGGGATGCCATAAGTATCAACAGCTTAACACTCTGTATTGGGAGATATCTGTAAGGCAGATATCATGTGTATCCCCCTGAAATCCAATTTTAGCTATTCATGCTGATCATTCACAGGTGTATGTCTACCGACTCCAAGCCCTGGATAGGCACCAATCTAGCTCTGTGTTGAGGTTATACCCCAGGTCCAGGTTTGCATCCAAACATCATTTCAAACCATCTCATCCTTCCACCTGTTAGTTGTAGGAGTAGGATTAGGATCCCTGCATGCTCTCATACCCAACCAGACATATATGTCCAAGAATGTTGCCAACCTTGTGATCTATCATACAGATCTTGGTCCATACATGAGAGTATTCTGCCTGTTGTTGTCAAGTTAGATCTTTCTATCTTTGAGCTAGTTAAGGTTACATCTTGAGTTATAGGGATACCCCCCTTGGTACGGCAGAACCAGAAGTGAAGGGGAGGCAGCTCACGCAACCTCCTGTATTTAGTTGGCTGAATCTGCCTGTGCATTAGAAGTGGCAAACCCTAATGCTGATTCAGAAGAAAAACCAACAACTGGTGTGCAAATTGAAGAAGAGTTTACATGACTTGAAACAAGCACCTTGGCAATGGTATTTGAAATTTCATAGTTTTATGGCTGAGCAAGGCTACAACCGATGTAATTCTGACCAGTGTGTTTATTTTAAGAGGTTGGATAATGACAGCTACATTATTTTATGTTTATATGTTGATGATATGCTTGTAGCAGGGTCCAACATGGATAACATAAGAGAGTTAAAACAACAGTTAGTACAATCATTTGCTATGAAAGATTTGGGGGCAGCAAAACAAATCCTTGCTATGAAAATTTGCAGAGATAGGAAGAACAAAAAATTAACTATATCCCAGGCTGATTATGTTGAAAAGGTGTTGCAGAGATTACATATGGAGAATGCAAAAGCTATCAGTACACCTTTGCCTAGTCATTTGAAATTGACTAAGGAGATGTGTCCTAAGACACAAGAGGAGGAAGAAAAAATGTCCAAGGTAACATATGCTTCAACTGTAGAAAGTTTAATGTATTCTATGGTATGCACGAGACCGGATATTGCACATGTTGTAGGAGTTGTAAGTAGGTATATGAGTAATCCCAGATTGGAGCATTGGAATGCAATAAAATGGATTCTAAAATATTTAAGAGGTACATCCAATAAACACTTAAGTTTTGGGGGCTCTAATATTGATTTAGCAGGCTATGTGGACTCATATTTGGTAGGGGATATTGATACTAGGTGGAGTACCACAGGTTGTCTTTACCATAGGTGGGACAGTGGTGAGTTGGATCTCCAGGATGCAAAAGGTGGTTGCTTTATCCACAATGGAGGCAGAGTATGTAGCTATAACAAAAGCAAGCAAGGAGATGATCTAGCTGAAATCTTTCATGGAAGAATTGGGAAAACGACAGGCTAAAAGTTATTTGTTTACAGACAGTTAGAGTGCCATACATCTTGCAAATAATTATGCCTTATATTCAAAGACCAAACACATACATCTAAGGTATCACTTCATCCGGTTGGTGTTGGGTGATGGAAAGTTAAGGCTAGAAAAGATACATACAGATGAAAATCTAGTGGATATGTTTACGAAGACAGTGACAAGGGAGAAGCTGAGCTGCTCTTCAGCTTCCATTGGTCTTCAAGACTGAAAATAATAAAATCAAAACAACAGGTTCCAAGGTGCTTATTTCTAGTGGAAGCTATAGGATCAGTAGTGTTATGATCAGTCTCCAAGTGGGAGATGACATGTTGTGGAGTCTAATCAGTCTCCAATTGGGAGATTGTTGTTATATGGAGCCTAATCAGACTCGAAGGTTAAATTTTCCCCACTTTTATTAGCGCAGTTCCCCCCCAAATTATTTAACAGGGGTTTGGGGACAACACCCCCAAGATGGGGTAAAGGGGTCACACCCCTTGTGGGGTCCACGCGCAACACCCCTAGCGTGCTCCCTATCATGATACAGGGTGGGGTTAAGGGGCAATGCCCCCTTGGGGGCTCGGGGCAGCACCCATGAAACCTCAAATGATCTTTATTATTTTATAAAGGCATCGAAAGTTATTTTTTCTATTAGCCGACATAAAAAAAACCCTATTTTGTAACCAACATAAGTCATGGTAAAAATGGCTAAGGGTTAGGGTTTCTGTTGAGATATTTGTATTGTAGCATTTGCAGTTGTATTGAGTTGCAAGGATTGCTGGTTGTAATCGGTTTGATTTGTTGGATAATAATATTGGACTCTTTGTTGGTGGATGTAGCCTGAGTTTGGGTGAACCATGTTAAAAATTGTCTCTCGTTGTTATTATTTCTGTGTATTTTTCATTCCTTTGTTTAATCTTTATTTGCATTTAATTGATATCTTATGCATGCAATTCCTAATATTTTGTGCTAACTCTCAACCAAAACAAAATGTTGTACACTATATACTAATCCAAAACACATAGATGTTATAGTAACACATGTTCAAGTGTTGGGAATTAAGGTGTCTTAACTGTTGCAAGTTCCTAGCATTTATTATTTAATTATATTTAATTTTTTGCCTATTATTGTAATTTATATGCAAATATGATTTTGTCACTTTGTGGGAGTTGGCACAATGATGTGTCATCCTACATGGAAGGTGATTATATGTATTTTTGTCCTCATATGAGGAGATAGGCATCCCACTTTGTGATAGAGGAGTTTTTCCATGTGTCAGCATCTTTTGAGTGTTGTAAGAGGTTTATGATGCGTAAGAGCTATGACAAATTCTTATGACATGTAAGAGCCAGAAATAGAAGATCCTATGATAGGTGAAGACAATTGTCATAAAGTATCTTGCGTGGAGGAAGTAGGCACCCAAGTTTGACTATGACAAGGTTGTAAGAGAATCTTCTATTAATAGACAGTTATGACAGATTCTCTTATAGTTGTAAGAGTTTTCATATATGATGAATTTTATGACATTGTAAGAGCATCTATCATACCTTAATTGGGCAAATTTGGGGTGCCCAAGTTGGGGGGTTGTAAGGGATGAAAGAGAATCTCTTACAAGTGTCATACCGGTGATTTATGGCCTTGGAAATTGGGCCACATGGATTTGGATGAGTTCCTACTGTGACTTGCTCTAGAAGCTACCTCCATTCGTACTACTTCTCTTTATATATAGGTGCTTGGAGTTGGAGATGTATGTTGTTCATTTTGCTGGTACATAAATGCTATCAAAATTACTCCAGACTTAACACTGTGACTACTCCTAAAAGAGCTTGGCTCTAAACTGTATAGTAATCATTCATTGATTATTGTAATACAATGAGTTGTGCTTTGGAGTGGGGTTTTCACCCGAAAGGGTTTTCCCCACGTATATCTTGTGTTGTTGTGATTTGGCATTGTTCTTGCATTTGAATGTGTGTAAATCTCTTTGTTTATTGTGTATCTTAATTGTAATTGTAAAGATCTAAAGAAAAATTTGCACTACTTCCCCTCATTAGGTTGGTGAAGGAAGTTGTTTCTACGTACCCTGCTTCCTTTTAGTTGGTATCAGAGCCTAGCCAGTTTTGGTCCTAGTTGCTGGGTAGAGGGTTTTTTGTACTAATATTTGATTGAGTGGGATTCTTGTAGAGTATTTTGTGATCTTATTGCAGTGAGAAGATGGCAAGCACATCTGGCAGATTGGAGATTGAAAAATTTAATGGAGGCAACTTTGAGTTGTGGAAACTCAAGATGGAGGATATGCTGGTGGATAGAGATTTATGGCTTGTGATATCTGACACCAAACCCCAAAGCATGAAACGAGAAGATTGGGATTGGATGGATTGGAAGGCCAAGGGTCTCATAAGGCTCTTTTGGCTGATTTTGAGCTCCTAAATGTCCATGAGGAGAAAACTGCAAAAGAGTTGTGGAAGAAGCTTGGTGATGTTTATCAGGGCAAGGCCTTGGTAAACAAGCTATTTCTGAGAAAGAAATTTTACTCTTTGAGGATGGAAGATGGAGGATCTGTGGAAGATTATCTCAATTCTTTTAATATGCTTGTTGCTTAGTTGACCTCTATTGGTGTGAAGATGGAGGAGGAGGATCGTTGCATGTCATTGCTATGTTCTTTACCAGATTTGTGGGACAACATTGTGATGGCCATTGGGAGTACCACTACCACCTTCAAGATGGATGAAGTTGTTCTTCATTGTTGTCTGAAGAAATGTAGAGAAAGTCTTCTGAAATGGCTAAGGAGGCTCTTGCAGTTTGTGGTAGGTCCAAGGAAAAAGGAAAGAAGGACAAGAAAAAAGAAGACAAAGGAAGATCCAAATCCTATGGGAGATCAAAGTCACCTAGAAAGTCCAAGGCCTTATGTTGGAATTGCAGCAAACCTGTTCATTTCCACAAGGATTGCAAGGAGGAGAAAAAGAAGAAGAATAAAAACCATGATTATGACTCTGACAAGTCCTCTCAAGATGATGAAGCGTTTGTCACTGCCTTGGCAACACTTGCATCCAAGGATGTGTGGTTAATTGATTCTGGTGCATCGTTTCATATGACATCCCATAGAAACTAGTTTTCAAAATATGAAGAGTTCAATGGTGGGAAGGTGTACCTAGGTGATGACTCTCACCTGGATATAGTTGGCTGTGGAAGAGTTCTGATCAAATTCCCTGATGGTTGAGTGAAGGGGATAGATGGTGTACTACATATCCCTGGGTTGGCACAAAACCTGTTATCTATAAGAAAACTAAATGATGTGGGTGTGCAGGTTGTTTTCTCAAATAGAGGATGCAAGATGATGAGAGGAACTATGGTGCTGGCTAAGGGTGTTCAGATTGGAATTCTATTTCAGCTTGATGCATGTGCGATTCAATGCAATAGTACCTCTGTTTCGAAGAAGAGAGCTTTAGATTCTTCTTCCTCACCATTAGAACCAGTAGCCAAGAAGATTGTTGCATCTACTTCCGATGGTCATGCATTCTGGGTACCCAAGGGTGCTCATTCTATGGAAATGAAACTTCTTGCTGAGAAAACAATGTTGTGGCACCAAAGGCTTGGCCATATTGGTGAAAAGGGTTTGAGGACTTTGAAAAATAAAAACCTCATTGAGAGTATGAATGATTGTAACCTTGAGTTTGATTTTTGCGAATAATGCATATATGAAAAACAAAATCGTGTTTAGTTTTACCATAGTTCTCATAAATCTTTTGAGGTGTTGGATCTAGTTCACTCTGATGTTTTTGGTCCTATTAATGTTCCATCGATTTTGAAATCTATGTATTTTAATTCATTTATTGATGACTACAGTAGAAGGACATGGGCATATTCCAGGAGTAAATCTGAAGTTTTTGCAAGATTCAAAGAGTTTAAGGCTCTTGTTGAGAATAAAAAAGATAGAAAGATTAAATGTTTGAGAACTAATAATGGTGGTGAGTTTTACTCAGTAGATTTCGACAAGTTCTGTAAAAAATAAGGTATTGAGAGGCATAAAACAACTCCATATACTCCTCAGCAAAATGGAGTTGTAGAGAGAATGAATAGAACATTGATGGAGAGGGATAGGAGCATGTTAAGTGGAGCTGGCCTAGAACAAAAGTTTTGGGCTGAAGCTATTGCTACCGCTTGTTACCAGATTAACAGGTCTCCTACATCGACGCTTGTTAACAAGATCCCTATGGAGGCATGGTCTGGTAAGAAGCCTTCATTAAGACACATTTAAGTATTTGGTTGTGAGGCATATGCACATGTGCCTAAGGAGAAGAAGTCCAAGTTGGAGAACAAGGAAATTAAATGTATCTTCGTCGGTTATGGTATCGGTGTGAAAGGGTACAAGTTATGGGATCTAGTAGCCGAAAGAGTTCTGTATAGAAGAAGTGTGATCTTCAAAGAGATCAATCCTTCTTTTGTTATTCTACAACCAGATAAAGAAGAAAAGAAAAAGGATGTGGTTTAGCTTCCTGCCACCCTTGAGAAAGTTGAACCGAAGATACCAGTTGGATCTGATGATGAAGAGAGCTCTAGTAGCTCTGAAAGTTTAGAAGAAGAGGACAAAGAACCTCAACCTCAACTTGTGAGGAGGTCCATGAGAATAAGCCAACAACCTGAAAGGTTTGATTATTCATTACATGATTCTAGTTGTATTTTTCTTTGATTTCTAATGTTGATGAGCCTAGGACCGTAAGGGAGGCTATGGATATGAAAGATGCAGGTTCCTGGAAGGAGGTCATGGAAGAAGAGATGGCTTCTTTGGAAAAGAATAATACTTGGGACTTGGTGCCTTTGCCTAAAGGAAGAAATCCTGTTGGATGCAAATGGGTGTTTAAAAAAAAGTCTGGTTCAGATGGCAACATTAAGAAATATAAGGTAAGGTTGGTCGCGAAGGGGTATTCACAGGTGGAGGGGATTGACTATGGTGAGATTTTCTCTCTAGTTGCAAAGTTGGTATCTATTTTGTTCTTTTTATCTCTTGCAGCAACATATGACTTAGAGGTGGAGCAGATGGATGTGAAGACAACATTCCTCCATGGTGATTTGGAGGAGGAGATTTATATGTCACAGCTAGAGAACTACATTGTGAAAGGTAAAGAAAATCTGGTTTGCAAGTTGAAAAAGTCTTTGTATGGTCTTAAGTAGTCTCCTAGGATGTGGTACCAAAAGTTTGATTCCTTTGTGTTGAGTATTGGATTTCTGAGATCAAAATTAGATCATTGTGTTTACTTTAAGTTTGATAATGATCGCATTCTCATTATAGCATTGTATGTCGATGATAATGTTGCTAATTGGGAATGGTAAAGGTTTGATTTCTAATTTGAAGTCTCAGTTGTTAGCATAGTTTGAAATGAAAAATTTAGGGGCAGCCAGGTACATTTTGGGGATGGAGATAAGAAGAGACAGAGCAAATAGAAAACTTTGGTCAAGTCAGAGTAAGTATGTGAAGACTGTGTCAGAGAGATTCAACATGGTAGATTGCAGACCTTTGAGTGTTCCTGTTTCAATGGGGACAAAGTTATCTGTTGAGGATTGTCCAAAGTCTCCTTCTGAGATGGAGGATATGAGCAGAGTACCTTATGCTAGTGTGGTTGGCAGTTTGATGTATATGATGGTCTGTACAAGACCAGACATTGCCCAAGCAGTGGGAGTCCTTAGTTGTTTCATGGCTAATCCTGGACGGATACATTGGGATGTAGTTAAGAGAATTTTTAGATATCTACGGGGTACTTCTAAGTATGCCTTTATCTATCATGGTTACCTACTAGTTCTCAGCATTTTGTGAGTATTCATGGATTTGTGGATTCAGATTGGGCATGTGACATTGACAACAGGAGATCCACCAATGCTTATGTGTTCACTATGTTTGGTGGTGCTATTAGTTGGATGAGTAAGCGACAACCTATGGTCGCTTTGTCCATGATTGAACTAGAGTACATAGTAGCTACTCATGCTTGTAAAGAAGCCATTTGGCTTAAGAGATTATGTTCTGACATTGGGTTTGATGCAGGGAAGATTACCATATCTTGTGACAGCTAGAGTAATATGTTTGGCAAAGAATCCTACTTTCCATGCAAGGACCAAGCACATTAATGTGCAATTCCACTTTGTACATGATATGGTAGAGGATGGGAAAGTTAATTGGAGAAGATTGATACTTTGGCGAATATTGCAGATTCCTTGACAAAGCCTATGAGCATAGAGAAGTTCAGATGGTGTTCAGAGTCTATGGGTCTCTTGGCCCCTAGCAGTTAAATCTTGTCATTCTATTGGCTCTTGAAAGGTGTTCGACAAGTGGGAGAATGTTGGGAATTAAGGTGTCTCAACCTTTGCAAGTTCTTAGCATTTATTATTTAATTGTATTTAATTTTTTGCCTATTATTGTAATTTATATGCAAATCTGATTTTGTCACTTTGTAGGAGTTGGCATGATGATGTGTCATCCTACATGGAAGATGACTACATGTATTTTTGTCCTCATATGAAGAGATAGGCGTCCCACTTTGTGGTAGAGGAGTTTTGCCATGTGTCAGCATCTTTTGAGTGTTGTAAGAGTTTTATGATGCGTAAGAGCTATGACAAAATCTATGACTTGTAGGAGCCATAAATAGAAGATCTTATGATAGGTGAAGACAAGTGTCAGAGAGCATCTTGCGTGGAGGAAGTAGGCACCCAAGTTTGACTATGACAAGGTTGTAAGAGAATCTGCTATTAATAGACAATTATGACATATTCTCTTACAACTGTAAGAGTTGTCATATATGACAGATTTTATGACATTGTAAGAGCATCTATCATACCTTAATTGGGCAAATTTGGGATGCCCAAGTTGGGGGGTTGTAAGGGATGAAAGAGAATCTCTTACAAGTGTCATACGCATGATTTATGGCCTTGGAAATTGGGCCACATGGATTTGGACGAGTTCCTTGTGTGACTTGCTCTAGAAGCTACCTCCATTCATACTACTTCTCTTTATATACAGGTTCTTGGAGTTGGAGATGTATGTTGTTCATAGGTAATATAGTTTAACATGCCCCCCTTGAACATTTTAGAATGATATAAAATAGACCTACCTCTTTGCAACAGCATTGTTCCCATGGCATAGTCAATAGCATCCATCTCCAACTCAAAAGTTTGATGCAAATTAGGTAGCACTAGAATTGGTGTCATGCTTATTATGTGCTTCAACTCCTCAAAAGGACATTGCTGTTTGTTTCCCTAATGAAACTTTTCCTTGGCCCCTAATTTCATGCAATGGGGCAACCACATGTAAGAAGTTCTTAACAAACTTTCAAAGGTATTGTGCAACAACAACAACGCTCCTAGTTTTTATGAGGGTAGCAAGATTGGTCCATTTCCAAATAGCCTCTACCTTAGAATGATCCATACTATCTCTCCATTTCCCCCTATGTGACCAATGTATACCATTGATGTTTTAGCATACTCACACTTCTTTGCATTCAACAAAAGCTTATTCTCCCTTAATATCTCAAACACCATTTTTAGATGAGAGTTCTCATCATAAGACCAGACTATAAGCCAACATAACATCCAAGTAAATTATAACACAAGAATCAATATAATTCATTAATAAATCATTCATAAGATACGTAAAGGTTGTTGGATCATTGCACAAGCTTAAAAAAACCAACGAATCAAAGAGACCATACCTTGTATTGAAGGCTATTTTCTAAACATCCTCTTATTTGATTTGTACTTGGTGATACTAAGATTTGAGGTCCACCGTTGTGAAGTACCTAGCATGATGCAATTGCTCCAAAAATTCATCTACGCAAGGTAACAAATACCTATTCTTAATGGTTATTGTGTTCAAACCCTTGTACTCAATGCACATGTGTTGTGTCCCATATTTCTTCATTGCTACAACAATGGGAGAACCATAAGGGGGTGTATTAGGTATTATCACCCATTTCTCCAAAATTTTCTTTATCTATGCCTTAATCTCTTGTTCCTCAAAAACACTTTGATGGTACAACCAAAGATTAGGCAATAGACGATTTGATAGAAGTTGCATCTCATGTTTCATTGCTCTCTTTGCGGATAGCCGCTTAGGTTCCACAAACAAATCATCAAACTTACTCACCAAATAACTTACCTCACTTTGTTATTTATGAGTATAAAACCCATGTAAACCTCTTATCTTTTCACCTTCTTGTCCCCATTTGCCTCTCAATAAAGGTAATGCAAACTTGCTACTAGCTTTGATCAAACACTTAGCTTGGGAAGTGCTTACCATGGTGACTTTGGCCTTATTTCATAAGGAATTCCATGTGTATGGAGTCCCATTTAGGATTATCCTATATTTAATATCCCTCTTAAAATATGTTGCATCTCTAATATATAAGTATTTATCACTTCACAAGAATCTATTAGAAACATATCAACTAGCACTTTGTCCTTATAATTAACACTTATGGAAAATTTGATCTTACAATTTTCTTTCACCATTATTTCCACCCCATCCTTTATCCATGAAATTGCATATGGTTGAGTGTGATTCATAGCTTTCATCCCCAACTCATTCATAGTTTTATATGAAACTAAGTTTCCTTGAGAGCAAGTATCAAATAAAAGTCTACCTAGCTTTCAACATCTTGGTGTCATTCATGACCCCCTTGTTTCTTAAATTAAGCTAAGTCTTTAGCACCATGTTTATTAGTTTTTGAGATTCTCTTTTCTCACATACCTCATGTTTGTGTGGGTCTCACCTCTACATATTGATTGGCCTTGCAACTTTGTCTGTCCTTTTGGCAACTTAGTAGGCTAAATCTCTACAAGTTATTTATTGTGCATCCAACAATGTATGTTTTTCTTTCTTGAGATGTTGATGTCACCATGGGTCCCACCTCTTCATTCACCTTCTTTTCCTTTTAGAGGCGTCACTAGCTATAACCATGTTGGCATCCTCCTAGATGAGCCAAACATTATTTTTTTGAAAGACATTTGTTAGAGTCATTGCCTTCACATCATCCTCTTCTATATGCTATTGGGCTTAACTTCAAATTGGACCTCACTTTGGAATGCTTCTTTGTGGTTTTAGAAACTTCTTCTTAAGTCTTTTCCATGTTGGAATCTTATGGATTATGCTAGTTGTTGATTCCAAGGAAATATTTAATAGTCCAAAGCTTCTTAGTCCTTCCCATTATCAAATAAAGTTAGGACTCCTCTTATGATAATCTTCACATGAAAGCCATCTTCCTTTGTACCACTCATTTAGTTTTTTCCAAGTATGTTTGACCCTTTTGGTCAATTGATACCAATATAACATGACACATATTACTTCATCTCTACCATGTCCTTTACTATCTACAATGACTATTGACTATAAGTTTCCACTTGATATTCACTATGGTTGGTTGGGATTCATTCCTCACCAAATCACATTGGTTCTTTACCCTCAAAGATAATAAGTGGCACATGCATAGAAAGTGATCATGGTTTTGATTTTTTGTGACCATAGAAAGAAATATTTGTAGAACCACAAGAATCTAGATGACATCATGGAGTAGGATGCCAATTTGAAGAGGTCACATGTTAGTTACAAGAATGAAAAAAAAGTAAAGAACACAAAATTCAATCTAGTCCAAATGTCAATGTGGCATCTTATTCATTGATTACATATGCTTATGGGATTCCATTAAGACTAATCTAAGGATTCCATACAACCATTTAGCACTCATTGATTGTTAATGATAAATGTCTATATTTATTAGTCATAATATATCTTTCATACAAACATAAATATTTTTTACAAGAACAAATCCAACTTTGGGACTTTGATTGATTTGGTTGAAAATTAGAAAGGGTGGCCTGATCTATTCGTTTTAGGTTGAAAATCTCTAACTAACATGCTAAATAGGATAAGTAGCACCACACACCTACTTAACCTTCATCATTTAGAACACATCCACAAACATGTAATGTTAACCAAACATGTTTGCTTGTGTTGGAATACTTTATTTTTTCTGTTTTGAGGATATATTGGAATTGTCATATTTGTAAAATAATTTGTTATAAGGAGATTCCCAAGAAAAAGAGAAATAGAGAGCTAGAGAGGGAGACAAAGATATATATAGAGAGGTGGAGACCTAGAGAGAGAGAGGTAAAAATTTGAGTTGTGGAAATTAAAGGTTGAAGATCTTTAATTGAAGAGAGATCAGTGGATTATAATAATTGTTGCACTCAATTTTCTGCCATTAGCAATGGATCAAAATGAATGGGATAAGTTGCATATAGAAGATATAGATCTACTATTAGGTTGTCTTTGTAATTCAATCTTGATGATTGTTTTAGTTAAAAACATTGCAAAGAGTTAATGAGATAAAATTTAATGATCCTTATTACTAAGCTGCCAAGCACTATTGGGGTTTAATTGTGAATGATGAAGGTGGTAAATCATAAAACACACAATAAGAGAAATTGCACATAGAAAATAGAATGTTCTTCTATTGATTTGGACAACTCATTTCATTACAGAAGCTCAAATACAATCAGAGGATGAATCCTACAGAGGCTGCAACACATTACAACTTCCTTATCCCCAGACTCTGGAACCATCTGCCTTCTGTAACCCCAAATCAGCTAGAGTTTCTATTTTCCCACCTTTTCTTGACTCTACACTTTCCCCCTTATCTCTACTACTACCAAGGGTTCCCAAAAATGGTTATTAATATCCTTTTTGGCAGTCTCCAGCCAAATTTCAAATTTTGCATCTCCCTCCAAAAATAGGTCAACTTTCGGGAGCCATAACTTTTGATCTAGGTGTTTGATTGATGAACCATTTGAAGTGCCGAAAAGATCATGGAGTGCTCTACGCGCTAAGAACCCACTCTACTAGTTCTACCCATTTTTGGGCCCATATGGGGCCATTTAGTGCCTCAAACTTGAATTTGAATAATTTTCAGGCATTTTTCAAGAAATAGAAACTTTAATATCTTTCAGCTCACAAATGATCTTTGCATGATTCCTTTGCTAAAGGTCTTATTTTTCATTTACGAAGCTTCTTTTAATTTTTTTCTTCAATTCATGCCCAAATGCAAACTTTTCAAAAATAGCAGTTTGGAAAAATTAAAAGTTCTACATCATTATTCAAGCGATTATGGAACCAGAAATACTAATTTTGAAAAGAAATGAAAATAACATCAATGATTTTGAATCATCATATTTTTTTGGGTGATGCAAGATTACCCTTACACCACTGGATGCTCCTGCATCAGACACCCAGGGTAATTTTGAGAAGTGACCTTGTCACTTCTCAGGTGTTTGAGGGAAACCCCAAACAGTCCACTTCTACCTTAGATAACTAGAAAGAATCTTCAATAGGTCTTCCTTTCCACTTCACCAGATATTCTTCATATTGCCTATTCTGAGTACTCCTTCCCACATGACTATCTAAGATCTCTTCTATCTCCTCCTTTGAAGTAGATGCCATAATACTCAACTATTCTTCTGTTGGTCCATCCTCTATTCCACCTTCATGATATTTTGATAAATCAACAATGTTGAAAACAGGGGAAATGTTGATCCCACTTGGCAGCTCTACCTCATATACATTTCCTGAATCATGCTTCTTCAAAATCCTGCATGGTCCAAATTTCTTCATTTTCAATTTATTATATGTCCCAACTAGAAACCTCTCTTTTCTCAAGTGAACCCTGACTTCATCTCCAACTTGGAATTCCTTATATCTCCTCTTCTAATCTACCTTAACCTTGTACTGAATATTCATTTTATTAATGTGCTTCCTCACCTCTTCATGCAAATTCTTCAAATGCTCTGCAAAGTCTTTGGCTTTGACACTTGTATTTTCTACCTTGTCCAACTTCCTTAACTCTAAAGCATTTCTTGGACTACTCCCATATACAATCTAGAATGGTGATTTACCTATACCTATTGATAGAATTGTTGTAAGCAAATTCTACATGTGGTAAAATCAAATCCCATCCCTTGGACTTATCTCCTACTAAGCATCGTTGTAGGTTACCCAAACTCCTATTCACCACTTCCGTCTATCTATCAGTCTGTGGATGGTGTGTAGAACTAAACTTCAAATCTATCTTCAATGTCTTCCACAATGTCCTCCAGAAATAACCAACAAACTTAGTATCTCAATGTGAAACTATGCTCTTAGGTAGACCATGTAGTCTCACCACTTTCCTGAAAAATAACTCCACAATATGAACATAATTAGTCTTCTTACAAGGAATGAAATGTGCCATCTTCAAGAATATGTCCACCACCACAAAAATGGAATCATGTCCTCTCTATGTCCTTGGTAAACCAAGAACAAAATCCATACTAATATCATCCCATGGCTTCTCTGCTACAGGTAATGGTTGATATAGCCTTGTATTCTTACTTGTTCCTTTTGCCATCTAACACACCCTACAACTCTGCACAAATTTTCTCACATCCTGCTGCAACTATGGTTAATAATAATTCTCACCAATAATAGAAACGATCTTATCTCGACCAAAGTGTCCAGCTAATCCCCCACTATGCTTCTCCTTAATTAGGTTCTCTCTCATTGAACTCCTCAGAATGCACAATTGGCTTCCCTTAAACAACATGCCATCTTGGATTATGAAATCCAACCATTTTGTCCCATCCAAAGTAACAGGTTCCGAACAAGCTTTCCAAGCCTCTATAAAATCTAGGTCTTCAGGATACAAAATTTTGAGCTCATCAAACCCAACAACCTCTATCTTCATTTCTGTCAACAGATTTTGCCTTCTGCTTAAGACATCTGCAACTCTGTTGGAATTCCCACTCTTGTGCTTCAAAATGAAAGTATAACTCTACAAAAACTCAACCCATTTTAATTGCCTTTGATTTAACTTTCCTTGACTATTAAGATACTGCAAAGCTTGATGAACAATATATAAAACAAACTCTTTCGGCAACAAATAATGTCTCCATTTCTTCAAAGCTTGAACTATAGCATAAAACTCTTGATCATAAACAAAAAAAAAATTCTTGACATCATTAATCTTCTCACTAAAATAGGCAATGGGATTACCTTCTTAACTCAAAACAACTCCTATAGCACTGCCACTAGCATCACAATCTACCTAAAATACCTTATTGAAATTTGGAAGTGCCAAAATAGGTTGCTCTGTGACTTTTTGATTCAATGTATCAAAACTATTGGCTGCTCCTGTAGTCCATTTAAACTCTTTTCTATTCCCTCTCATTGTCTCAGTTAGGGGTGCACAAATGCCACTAAAATTCTTGATAAATTTTTTGTAAAAACTTGCCAAACCATAAAAACTTGATAAATTCTTGATAACTCCTTTGCAAAACTACATTTCTTCAGATTAATCAGCAACTTCTCCTTTCTTAGCTTCTCTAAAACTCTTCTAATATGTATCAGATGCTCATCTCAAGTCTTACTAAAAATCAAAATGTCATCTAAATAAACAATAACAAAACTTCCCAAAAACTCTTTCAATACCTCATTCATGAGCCGTATGAATGTGCTCGGTGCATTGGTAAGCCCAAATGGCATGACTAACCACTCATGCAAACCTTTCTTTGTCTTGAAGGTTGTGTTCCATTCGTCTCCTTCTCTGATTCAGATCTGGTGATACCCACTCTTTAGGTCAATCTTCATGAAATACTTGGCTCCACTCAAACAATCCATTATGTCATCCATTCTAGGCAATGGAAATCTATACTTGATCATAATCTTATTGATGGCTCAGGAGTCTGTACACATTCTCCACTCCCCATCTTTCTTTGGTGCTAGTATTGTAGGTACCATACATGGACTTAGGCTCTCCCTTATCTGTCCCTTCCTTAACAACTCGTGAACTTATCTATTCAGCTCTTCATTTTCTGCAGGAGTCATTCTATGGGCTGCCTTATTCAGAAAACTAGCTCTTGGTATCAAATCCATTTGATGACTTATCTTCCTCACTGGAGGTAAACCTTCTGGTACATAATCAGAGACAATGTCCTGAAATTGTTCCAACAAATCTGAGACTTCTGCTGGTACATCTTCACATTTCTCTTTACTCATCTTAGGAATCAATGTACAGCAATGACGCTCATGCTTCATACCCTCCAAAAATTTCCTATCATCTACTAAGCAAATTCTGGCAGTACTACATACCTTTTCTTCCACCTCCTTCAAGGGCTTCAACTTATGATGAACTCCATCCTTTATTAGGGAATATGTGTTTGCATGGCCATCATGGATAGCACACCTATCATACTACCACGGCCTCCACAATAACTTATGACATGCATCCATCGGTATGATGTCACATAGCACCTCATCATGGTAGTCACCAATCTTGAACTTGACTAAACACTGTCCATTGACCAAAGCTCTATGGTCCTTCTGCTACCATGTAATCTGATATAGATGTGGATGCTTTCTTCTTGTCAACTTCAACTTGTTAACCATCTCCTCTATAAAAATATTGTTAGTGCTTCAAAGCACTGTCAATAATAATATCACAACACTTACCTTCACATTTGCACCTGGTGCGGAATAAGCTCTTCCTTTCATTTGGTTCTTTCTCCTCATTCAACAAGGCTCTTTTGACAACTAGGGTTTCTCCCCTTTTAGCATCTTTAGAGTGCTCAGACTGTGCATCTTCATCTACAAGTACAACTCGTGCATTACCTTTAGGTCTTCTGTTTGTCCTTCCTTGATGTTGTAGACACTCATGTGCTCGATGCCCTTCTCCACATTGGAAACAGGTTCCTCTAAAACCTCCTCTTCTAGGTCCTTACCCAGGTCTGCCTCTTCCTCTTCCTCTTTGCTCACCATTATTCTGGTCACGAGGGTGGTAGGTATTATCTCCTCTTTGATTTCGACTGGTGCTAGCTTCTTCACCTTTCTTTAGATCATCATTTTGGCCTCCATAGGGTCTTCCACCAGTCCTTCCACCTTGGCCTCCCCTTTGCTTGCTTTTGAATCTTTTATTCAACTTCTCTTCCACCTTCACTTGGAAAATTGGTATGCATCTTCTATGGTGGTCATTTTGACTAGGCTCTGCTCCTCTTGAATACTTAGCCTCAACCCATTAATGTAACATGCTACCTTCTCCTTGTTGGCCTCTGCATGGCTTGTTCTGATAGTAATCTTATAAAAATCTTTTGTATACTCCTTAACAGACTTGTTACCTTGCTTCAATCCTTGTAGCTTCTTCAACAACTACATCTCATAGTCCACAGGAATGAACTGTTTCTTTAGTTTTTCCACCATCTGATCTCAGTTGGTAATATTTCCTTTTCCTCTTCTATTCCTCTCTAACTGGACCTCCTTTCATACTGGCATGGCCCTTCAACTTTGTTTTTTCAAACTTGACCCGATTTGGGTCCTCCACATCTTCATACTCAAAATATTCCTCCATGTCATTGATCCAAGCAATAAGTTGTTCTGAATTCAAATCTCTAGAATAGGTAGAAAATTTGATCTTGGGCCTCTTTCCAATCTTCAAAATGTCTCTCAACAACCTAACTTCTATAGGATCTCCTGTACCTTCTTGTTCTTCCTCAGATATCTCTTCTTCAGCTTCATCCTTGCTTTCTTCTCTTATTCTAAGTGCAAACCCTCTTCGCAGCTCCTCTTGCAATGCATTGATCTGCCTTTGCAGGGATCTAAAACCCTCTTCTGTCAAAGCATTTCTTCTAACACAATTTCTTCATGGAGGCATCTTGATCTCCGCAGCAAAGCCACAACCTCAGGTCTTGGTGCAAACTAACTCACAGTCGGCAATTTGTCTACACACTCAGGAACCCTTGCTCTGATACCACTTGATGAAGGGGGTAAATCATAAAACACAAAATGACATAAATTTCACATAGAAAATAGAATGTTCTTTTATTTATTTAGATA
The DNA here is from genome assembly GCA_027924645.1 of Cunninghamia lanceolata. Classification (NCBI taxonomy): domain Eukaryota; kingdom Viridiplantae; phylum Streptophyta; class Pinopsida; order Cupressales; family Cupressaceae; genus Cunninghamia; species Cunninghamia lanceolata. The sequence goes on from BSBN01000209.1 coordinate 11,614,744, forward strand.
ACTCATTACATTACAGAAGCTCAAATACAATCAGAGGATGAATCCTCCATAGGCTGCAACACATTACAGCTTCCTTATCTCTCGACTCTAGAACCATCTGCTTTTTGTAACCCCAAATCAGCTAGGGTTTCTATTTTCTCACATTTTCTTGACTCTACACTTTCCCCCTTATCTCTACTACAACCAAGGATTCCCAAAAATGGTTATTAATAGCCTTTTTGGCGGCCTCCAGCGAAATTTTAAATTTTGCATCTCCCTCCAAAAATAGGTCAACTTCTGGGAGCCATAACTTTTGATCTAGGTGTCTGATTGACAAACCATTTGAAGCTCCAAAAAACTCACAGAGTGATCTACATACTCAAAACTAGCTCTACCAATTCCACCTATTTTTGGGCCCGTATGGGGCCGTTTAGTGCCTCAAACCTGAATTTGAATAATTTTTAGGCATTTTTCAAGAAACAAAAACTTTAATATCTTTCAGCTCACAAATGATCTTTGCGTGATTTCTTTGCTAAAAGTCTTATTTTTCATTTATGAACCTTCTTGTAAATTTTTGCTTTAATTTGTACTCAAATGCAAACTTTCCAAAAATAGCAGTTTGAAAAAATTAAAAGTTCTACATCATTATTCAAGTGATTATGGAACCAGAAATACTAATTTTGAAAAGAAATGAAAACAACATCAACGATTTTGAATCATCATATTTTTTTGGGTGATGCAAGATTACCCTTACACCACTAGATGCTCTTACATCAGTGAGAGTAAATGAAAGAGCACATATCATATTTATTAATAGATGTGGCATGAAGCTATTTGAGGGTGGGTTTCCCCATGCATTGACTGACATGCCTCTTGTCTTCACAAGAGGGTCTCATATTAAATCAATGGCTTTAAATTTCTATAATATTTTATTACGATATTCAAGAGTAGTTGATTAAAATCCATTATATATAATTGTGGCACTCAAGGGGCCTATTAATTTGGAAAAATCCATTGCCAAGAAAATCGGCATAAGGGAAGAAAAAGAAGAATGTATAAAAGAAGATGATTTCTTGAAAGAATCATTTGAAATAAAAAAATGAAAAATAAATTCTATTTAAAGTGGAGATTAAGATAGAAAATAAAAGTTGTAATTGGGACAATATTAGATTCATGTATTAAACAATCAGACTTATATTTTGGCGTACATAAAGTTAATAGCGCACAAAGAATTTATTTTGCACACCTCCAAATGGAAGGACATGCTCTTCTATGATATAAAAATTCTATAGGTAATTATGAGAAAAAGAAAACCCTATAATTGATATAAAGAAATCAGGAATATCCTAAAAAGTGACATTATAGTGGTATCAGAGCTTTGATCCTGCTAGCCTGGGGATCAAAGATAGTTAATGCAATTAAGCCAAAGAGCTCAATGAGCTTTGGAAAGAGAAAGGGAATTATGAAGAAGATGGTATTGAAAATAGTACATTGGCAACACTTTCAAGGGCGGATCTATAACATAGACAGTGTGGATTCAATTACCGAAATCAAATTCAGATTCTTGATTGCATCCTTCATCAACTATATTTCCTTCAATTCTAAATACACTTGCTAACTTATTTCATCCTTCATGTCTCACATACTCTCTCTTCAATAACATATATCATTTTTCTCTTCTAATGATCTTATCTGTCATAGATTGTCTCCACACTATCTTATCATCTTCACTGATTACTCTACACTTCTACAACTCATTCAATAATCAACGTCTTACTTAAGAATCAAATTTACCTTCTCTACAAAGTCACTAAATTCATCTTTCCAGTCTTTCTTCAAGCCCACTTCATCATTCATATTTTCCATCAATATTGCTTCATCTTAGAATATTTGGCAATCTCCAAGTTTGGATTCTCAATGCTCTCAATTTATTCTTTAGCATTGAAAGTGTTTTCTTCCTTTCTTTCTGCATTCACTTACTTAACTACATCTTCATTGGTGACACTTGCATTATCTCAATCACATTGTTCATCTTTTCAAATATTCTTTGGTCACAAATTCTCTTTTCATGAAATCACAATCATTTACTACTTCACTTTCTTAGGGCACGTTCACAATAACATTCATTCTATCTTCTTCTTTACCCTTACTATATTTGAACATGACTTCTTCTATCCCTTTGAACCCTGGATGAATGATATATTGGAAGGTAAACTACAAGATGACAAGTACAAGGTTTCTTCTCTCTATGGATGAGAGAAAACTTGTCTTAAATTATAAACATTGCAAATAACTAAATTTTGTTATTGTTGTTGAGAGATATTAGGAAAGACAAATATATGAACCAGAAGGGATATTAGACAATACATTATCCTCATACTTTAGAAAAGGTTATCAACCTTATGATCTTAAAGGGCTATGTGGTGGTTGGATGGAGACAAGTATACTAATAACCATTATTCAAGGAGGATTGATTTGGGATGCTAATTACTTTCGTATCATCCTAGTTTGTGATTGCTTGAGGACAAATAATCTTGGGTAGGGTGGACTGAAATGTCCCGTACTTACATTACATGTGTAATTAATAAAAAGGATGTCGACTACATAAAGGTGGCCAACTTCAAAGGAAGAATGGATTAAAATAAAGTTTAATTGCTAAGAAGGCTGACCCTCATGTTTGAAGTCAATATTCAACCTAAGTGCTGGCTGAACCCATGAACATGCTTATAATCCTTGTTGGCTAACCACTTAGGCATATGTTCCAAGAATTATATAAATAAAGATTAAATCACCCAAATTTGAAATAAGAATGGTGATAAGGAAGAACAACAAATTTAGGAAGAATATCTAATATTATTAAGGAAAGGTGAGCAATGATTACATAATGGATAATTAATGTCCAACAAATATCTTTAAGGAGTAGAACATAATATGATAAAGGCAATGGTCAAACATTAGCAAAAAGGCATGTATTTAAGGAAGGACACCTCCTTTGAAATATAGGCATTCATTATGAAGTGTTGCCTTTTTGATAGAATCGCACCCTTTGATGTGGTATTAGAGGGAACCACCAAAGCATTTAAGAGGTAAGTGCCAAGGGATTCATAGCAGAATTTAGAGTAGAAATACATAGGAGAAATCAATAGATCAGTAAAATAATATATAGAAGGCAGAAAGGAATACATCAACAATGATATATATATATATATATATATATATATATATATATATATATATATATATATATATATATATATATATATATATATATGCAATAATTGATAATAGCAGAGAATTATTTATTGCAGCCATTCTATCATACTATAACCATCATCCTCACATTCATTAATCTATTATTCCATCTTTCTATTCTTCAATTATTATGTCATTCTTTCATTCTATTCTTCTATCATTATATCATTTTGTTCTATCATTCTATTATTCCATCATTCTATTATTATATTATTCATTCAACCTATCCTTCTACTCTTCTATCATTCTATCATTCGATTATTCTATCATTCTATCATTCTATAATTCTATTATTGAATCAATCAAATCAATGAATATCTGAGATATCAATTAGCAATCAAAGGAAGCTATATTCATTAGAAGGAAGTCATATAAAAGTCAAGTAAAAGGAAATATATCAAGTATATATATTGGCTATACAACAAGTGTTAACAACAAAGAAGGATATATTGCAATCCTTGAACCGAACTTGAAATCCATCAAGAGGTACATTGTATCAACCATCTAACAAATTCCTAAGCAATCCAATTGATTCATTGAAATAAGGTGATGTTAGTAAGTAGGAAATGATAGCCCTTTTAGGGTTCATGAGGTGGTGAAGTACCAATAGGCCCCTTTCATCAAGTATGCTACTCGAGTTAGTTAGCTCATGGGTCAGGAGGCGTATGAGTGCTCCTGGGCTTGTTGAAATGGAAATCTTCATGCATCTTATCAAGCACGCCACCCCAAGATGAGACACTTGTGGTCTAGGAGGCGACTAACTAGGAGTTGTTAGGTGGACTGACCCCTTGCATGCTCTCGACAATATTGTTACTTACTAACACTCATGGGAGATTCAATATGTGATTGGCTTGAGGAATTGTGTTATGATGGATTGAACTAAATAAATATAACTAACTTTTGGTATTGTTGTTGAGAGATATTAGGAAATACAAGTATATGAACCAGAAGAGATATTGGACAATACATTATCCTCATACTTTAGAAAAGGTTATCAACATTATGATCTTAAAGGGCTATGTGGCAGTTGGACGAAGACAAGTATACTAACAACCATTATTCAAGGAAGATTGATTTGGGATGCTGATTACTTTTGGAGCATCCTAGTATGTGACTGCTTGAGGACAAGCAATCTTGGGCAGGGTGATCTGATATAAAGGTGGCTGACTTCAAAGGAAGAATGGATTAAAATAAAGTTTAATTGCTAAGAAGGTTGACCCTCATGTTTGAAGTCAATATTCAACCTAAGTGTTGGCCGACCCCATGAACATGCTTTACTCCTTGTTGGCTGACCACTTAGGCATATGTTCCAAGAATTATATAAATAAAGATTAAATCACCCAAATTTGAAATAAGAAAGGTGATAAGGAAGAACAATGAATTTAGGAAGAATGTCTAATATTATTAAGGAAAGGTGAGCAATGATTACATAATGGATAATTAACGTCCAACAAATATCTTTAAGGAGAAGAACATAATATGATTAAAGGCAACGGTCAAACATTAGCAAAAAGGCAAAAAAGGCATGTATTTAAGGAAGGATGCCTCCTCTGGAATATAGGAATTCATTATGAAGTGTTGCCTCTTTTGATAGAATCACACCCTTTGATGTGGTATTAAAGGGAACTCCCAAAGCATTTAAGAGGGAAGTGTCAAGGGATTCATAGTAGAATTTAGAGAAGAAATACATAGGAGAAATCAACAAATCAACAAAATAATGTATAGAGGGCAGAAAGGAATACATCAGCATGATATATATATATATATTTTGATAACATCATTAAATTATTTATTGCAGCCATTCTATCATACTATAACTCTATCATCCTCACATTCTACTAATCTATTATTCCATCTTTCTATTATTCAATTATTCATATCATTCTTTCATTCTATTCTTCTATCATTATATCATTCTATTATTATATCATTCATTCAACCTATCCTTCTACTCTTCTATCATTCTATAATTTTATCATTCTATCATTGGATTATTCTTCAATTAGCAATCAAAGGAAACTGTCTTCATTGGAAGGAAGTCATATAAGAATCAAGCAAAAGGAATATAGCAAGTATATTTATTGGCTATACAACAAGTGTTAACAACAAACAAGGATATATTGCAATCCTTGAACCGAACTCGAAATCCATCAAGAGGTACATTGTATCAACCATCTAACAAATTCCTAAGCAATTAAATTGAAATAAGGTGATGTTAGTAAGTAGGAAATGATGGCCCTTTTGGGGTTCATGAGATGGTGAAGTACCCATAGGCCAGCATGAAATAGCAGTGCTTGATCACCCCTTGCATGCTCTCAACAAGGAGATTCAATATGTGATTGGCTTGAGGAATTATGTTATGATAGATTGAACTAAATATATTGATTATGTTATGATGATTTGTTCTCATTATTTATGTTATGAAGTATTGCTCTCATCATTAATTATGCTATGATAGATGAATTTAATATGTATGATAGATGAATTTAATAGGAATGATGCTATGAACTGAATGTTATCTTAATTTATTGATATTTAATATTTCTAATGTCCTTTTCTAGTAGTCATTATTGAATATCGTAAAAAGGGACATTACATCTTTCTAACTAATAATCATGTTCCTTTTACAATTTTTTTCCAAACCAAGATTAAAAAATAATTAGCTCTGGTGACATAGAATGCACATCATTTTTAAGGTCTCCAAATCATTCCCATATCATCTAGAAATTCAAAAGAATGAAAACTTTTCCCTTGGAAATTTAATATTTTTAAACAATTAGAAATTCTCAATCTAAAATTATAGAATGTCTAAATTTAATCTTAATCCAGTTGGAGTCCAAATTATGCAATGATGTGAAATTATAAAAGTAAGGAGGGTCATTGAGTTTGATCAAACTTTGTATTGTGTGACATCCCATGAGAGGATGAATGATGGTAGGCAAGATGACAACTAAACATGATGTAAGTTTTTTATTTGCAATAGAATGCCTCTTAAATGTAGGTGTCAAGATATGAAATATGAGGCTTGTGATAAACAAACATACATGCTTCAAATAATATGCATAGGTGACAACTAATGGAATGCAGGTGAACCAAAGTGCAATGCATGAACAAGAATTTAGAAAGGAGATGCATGCAAATAAAGGCTACAAACCAAATATGAAATCTCACAAAAGTTTGAAGTAGCTACTCAGCCAAACACTAAAATCTTGAAATCCATTAGAATTATGCAAATCAATTCACCATACTTGAGAGAACAAAAATGAAATAGACCATAGAAATACAAGACAATAATCATCCATTTGAAGACATAACAACTGAACTTTCACAACTCTTTGGCATACCCATTGCACACCAAGGTGCGAGTAATAATTCAAGGGAGTAAACAAATGACAATACTCAGCAAGATAGAATCGTCTGAAGCACAAAATTCCAAAAAGACAATGCCTTGAAAATGCAAAAACGTCGAGCAAGAGAAAACCCCTGACCATCAGACCAATGGATTTGTGAAAAGGCTTTACATGCTTTTATAGAAATGGAAAGCAGATTTGAAACCAAACACTGATTTTTTTCGAGCATCCTCACTGTTTCATCAAATGCAATGAATGGGTCTGTCACCTAAATAGTTCACATTTAAGAGCGTATTCCTTGTCAATTATTATCAAGCATTTTCATGAAACAAAGCTTAAAATGCCATGAAGTGAGAAGCTTAATTTGCATGTCGCATTGAAGTGAGAAGCTCGTTGATGGCAATGCAAGTAATACATATTAGACCAAAAAAATCACAATTCTCAACTATTGCATCTTGCACACTATCTTTTAAAATCCAATTATATATATATACCCTCACATTAGAATACATAAAAGTAAAATCAGATTTCATTAGAGCCTCGAGCAACTAGTTTGAAAGATTCATCCCATTTGGATTAGCGATCTGGGTAAATGACAAACAACAATAAATCCCATCGAAGCACCACCATGGAAGCCATCATTAAAGGCTTCAATGTCCCATCGCCCTCTCTACCAGAAATTCCAATGATGAGCGGTTTTTTACACAAAATATCGAGTCATGAGATTAACTAGGGTAAATCAAGAAAAAACTAGATTAAATCTCCCGTGCTTCTATTATTTGTTTGGTTTCCCATCTAGTGAAAAATCAATTCAAATGTTTCTAAAAAAAAATTTGGAAATATCCAAGCATGCAGACAGCAGTTGAGTGCGGTGAAAATCGTAGAGGTAATCTCTAGATGGACATGCAGTTAACATATAGAGTTCTAAAATTTATGGGTATGCCTGAATGCTGGATAGATGGGCAGATAGACATTGCCCAACTAAACCAAAAATCCAGAAAAAGGAACTAACCAAATTGAAAAAAACCTCTAAATTTTTTGAAAGTGAAGAATAGAAAAAGATACCCGTAAATTTCAGGGCTTAAATTTGACAGTTGTATAATTGTATTTAGGCATTTTAGCTGTAAAATACAACTGAAATTTTTGAAAAGACTGTATTATATGAAAGGAGAACAAACTATCAAAATTTATATAGGACTATGATGATATATATATTTGGTTTTTATATAATTTACTTATACTAAAGTATGCCATATTATTTTAAAGGCACTATTGAATAGATAAGTATCATAAAAAAAAATTGCTTGACAAGCAAGGTTGACTGTCAAATTTAAGCCCTAGAAGGGTTCGACACTGAAGAAGTTGTAATATTCCTGAGAAACTGCAAAAGCTCCCTATATTTACTCCGCAGCCACTTCCTGTATATATCTTCGGTCTTCTCTCCATCGCCTATTTCTCCTTCGCTTCTTGTTAAGCCACTGCAAGACATCTTTCATAGTATAGGTTGCTAGTTTAGTCCTCGACAAAGGTAGAAAGAAGGTATGCAGGCTTATCGAGACCTCCAAAGCCTAATCAGAAAAGGCTTCCTTTTCAAGACATAAGGAAAGCATTGAAATGAGAATGGGGGCATTGTTTACATGAGCTCTGGATGTAAGAAGCTCATGTCCTAATTTCTTTATTCTCTGCATTGTTAAGGTCTCAACTCTTTGGACAACTCTACATGCTAACCATATCCTCACCACGCAACATAGAAGCCCTAACTTACAGTGTATGGATGCATGCCCCGCAACAAGTAACAACAAGAAAATTTAGTCTCCCTCAATTTTTTCTATCACCTTCTCCCATTGGCTAACTTTTTTCCCCCTATCTTTGACAAATGGATAATAGATTGGTTAACCAGAAAACATCCAATAAGGAATCAAACAAATACTATTTTTTCATATAACAAAAGTCCAGGCCAAAATAAAACCTTAGCATTTGCAAAATATTTTTCATCCTACAAGAATTTCAACACTAAAAAAATAGTTAAACCTACCATGATTCTACATTTACACTTCCCCAAGTATTGGTCCCAATCCACATTTTATCTATTCTTTATCTTGGGTCAAATATATGGTGTGGAAATGACCCTAATCCAAATCTACAACAAAAAAAATTACCTTTTGGTTTTAAATTTTAAATTTTATTCATTTGTTAACTTCAAAGTTAAATGTTTAAACTTGCACGCTAGGGTGTTGTATAAAATGACAAATGTCAATTCATTGTGACTATCTAGGAATCACTTAGAAATAGGAAAAACAAACATTCCATTAGCACATAGCATCATCATAGTATTAGCATGACATCAACATCAACATTCTAAATATTTTGCATGATTACTTGTTGTGTATTTGATCATTGTTTTAAAAGGCCAATTAAATCGTATCTAAGGGTTTAACCAGGGAGAAGATCTTTGTATAGAAATATCCTAAGGGAACATGAATTTTAAGTCCAACGACAACTAGGTTGATTCTATGGAAGAGAGTCTAATCCATGTGTTAGAGATCAAACCCATGTGCAACATAGAAATGACCTAGATCTATAGAAATTAAGTTTAGAATATATATACTAGTTATCTAACCAAGTTTTGAGCTTAAATTACAAGGAAAGATCATAGTGTCATCTATCACAATGTATTTAGAATTAGATCTAGAGCTATGTACATTTATTTTATTATTAATTTTGATGTACATTTTTATGAACATGTTTAATTAGCATAATAGTCTCAACTATAATATTTAGGTGTATTTATTTTTTATTACTTGCTTGCTTTGATTTAACCAAGATAAATTTATGTGAGGATATTTTGTTTCCTTACAAAGATTGGTGAACCCAACTTATCTTACACCCCTTAGGGTTTATCCTTATGTTTTATTCTTCTTAGGGATTTCAAATCTAATATTTCTAATTGTTCATCTTTCATTTCATATTTGATTAGAGTTTTAGCTTTCAAATTATTTGTTATTTCTTTGAACCCCATCCACTCACCCTTGTTTGCCTTGACTTTTTTAGGGTTTAGATTTGGTGTATCACTTCCTTCATCCATTCTTCCTTGATTACATTATATCTTGTTATGAATCCTTGTAAGGGCCCTTACCTTGGGATTAATTTCATACATATATCAAAGATTATAATGTGTTCTCATGCTTCATTGATTCCTACACTTCGATCCTTGATGATATCAACATCATTTTTCTACATTAGCGATGCTTCATCCTCCATGAGGGAGTTTTTTTCATCCCTGTCTAGCTTATCCTTCTTCATGGACTTTGTCAATGCTTTTCCATCTATCCTAGACGGCTTTACTTCATTTTCATGATGACTATTCCCCTTGTGTGATGGATGATGATGATGTAGCCCTACCTTCTACTAACATGTCTAGGGACCTAATGTTTTATGTGATGAGGTTACCTCCTTTAGTTATTTATTATGTTGTTGCACCTTATTATGTTATTCTCTCCACAGGTCATGATAGCCTTATTTCTATACTCTTAGCTTCACTTTTATTTGATGATGGATCCTCTGAGGAGTATAGAGAGAGTAATCTATGTGATCCACCTTCTTTCATACATGATTATGTTGTGCCTTATGATGATATTTATCTATCATCTCATGTGGACTATATGGATATTCAAGATGATATATTACTTATGATACATTACATGATGATATGTATTATGTGTTAGATTTAGGACAGACAACTGAGAGGGGGGGAGGGTGAATCAGTTGTCCAAAACTTCCTTGCAATTAATCACTTAAATCCTTTTCTTAATTCAGCAGCATAATAATAAATCAATCATGGAAATATAATGCAACAATTCAAGAGTAGAAACATATTAACACATATGACACCAAGATTTTAACATGGAAAACCTAGTTAAGGGAAAAAACATGGGGTGACCAACCCAAGATTGTATTCTTTGTTAAAAGAATAGAAAGAACAAAATGACACATGCCAATTAGGGCTCACTGCCCAAGCACACTGTTCACAAGAGGCCCACTGCCTACAGGAGACACATTGTCTACAGAATAATAAGTATTACATACTTGAACTGAAGAATAGCATCTTCACCATGCTTGAGTCAGTTCTATTTAAGCTCAACACTTCTGCTCTGCCTTTCGCTCTTCTCCTCACTACCACACTCTCATCTCCACAAGATGCTTTTGAAATGACTTTACAACTCCTTATTTATACAAGACATTGATTAGGGATAATCATCCAAGTCGGCATACATTACAGAGCAAATACATAAATACAACATGACTAATTAAAAAAAGACTTCACGTGGATCAACACATTGTCAGCCACACAGCTATGAGATTTCAATCTTCCTTTAGGAACACGCCATTCTTTACAGATCATCTTCAAAATCATTTCAGGATGTGTAACTCATCCGGTCGGCTTGACTTGGGAAAAACGTCATCATTCGACAGTAATTCTTCAATTACGAGCTCAATCTTCAATGCAGAATACCAACACAAACCGGACACAATCCAAAGACTTCCACAAGCTTGCCTGAATCACCAAGAACATCCACACTATTTCTGCTTACTGAAATCATTCTCTCCTTCATTTGGAACCTCAAGAACATAGTTTGTCATCACTGTCATATTGGAATAGATGCTTGCGGACCTCAAGACCTCAAACCAATTGAGTTGTCAATTCATATTGACTTCCTAAACACTCCACCAAATCCGTAGAACAAGAAATTTCATTTCTGGATCTCACCGAACCTATCTGTGTCACTCTATCACCTTTGAATATCTGCCAGAACTAGTTTTACTTAAGTGGCCATAACTTCTTTAGATCTTCATGCGGACCTCTAAAATCTTTACTGGATCATCTTAAGACACATATCTACAAACCCTATGATACACATCCTCTGATCTTCATCTTAGCTGGGATCTTTATCTTACTGTCTTCACTGTTCTTCTATGTTCCTGATAGGACTAATTTTCTCAATATCCTCAGCATACAGCTCATCCAATCCTTATCATCAATGCAACAGGAGTATGTTGACATCAATGACAACATTGGTTAGGCCCATACTTGCAACAATCTCCCCCTTTGTCATTGATGGCAACATATGATGTGAAAAACTATTTTAACCATCAAGACAAGAACTTCTCCTTACTGGCATAACTCCCCCTATCAACAACAACCATTCACAAGTCTTCTCTTCCTTTACTGCTCCCCCTTTGATCAACAACTACTTGTTTTTCACATGTCTTCTCTCCCCCTTTGACATCAATGGCAAAGGGCACATACTTGCATCACTTCAGAATCATACTAGCTGCTCCCTTTGAGTAGCAGCTTCCCACCATCAATCTAGACCACAAGATATGATTGTGAGATCCACCGGACTTATGCACATTAGTGCAACTTAATTCAGAACTAGAGGAGTAATAACCCCTAACTTCACCCTGAGATGTTCAAAAGAGTCCTTAGGTAGAGGTTTAGTAAAAATATCTGTAATCTGATCCTTGGAAGCAACAAACTCCAATTTGACTTCATTCTTGTTCACTTTCTCTCTCAAAAAGTGAAACTTGATGGATATATGTTTAGTCTTTGAATGCAACACTGGATTTTTTGATATGTTAATTATATCACAGAAGATTGTGATAGGTTCTTCATACTCCACTCTAATAGCTCTTAGCATTTGCTTCATCTGTAATACTTGAGTGCAACTACCTGCTACTGTAATATATTCTGCTTCTACAGTGGATAGAGATATTGCCTCTTGTTTCTTGCTCAGCCAAGAAACCAATCTCTTCCCCAAAAAGAATGCTCCACCACTGGTACTCTTCTGGTCATCCACATCTCCTGCCCAATCCGCATCTGTATATGCATGAAGAGAGAAATCATGATCTCTAGGATACCACAAACCATACTCAACTATCCCTTTTCGATATCTAAAAATCCTCTTGATTGCCATGACATAAGATTCTCTAGGATCAGCTTGGAATCTAGCAACAAGACCAACAACATTCATAATGTCAGGTCTAGTTTGAGTGAGATACAAAAGTCCTCCAATCATTGACCTGTATTTTTTCTGATCATCCTTAGGAGAGTCATCATCTTTTCTCAATTTACATCCAGTTGCCATGGGAGTACTCATTGGTTTTGAGTCTTCCATCCCAATTTTTTTCAACAATTCTTTCACATATTTGGTCTAAGAAATGAAGATTCCTTTCTTTGTTTGAGTGATTTGTAGACCTAAGAAGAAATTCATTTCCTCAAACATGGACATCTCAAATTCACTTTTCATTTGATTTGCAAAAGTTTTGCATATACTATCTCTTCCTCTAAAAATGATATCATCAACAAACACTTCAACAATCAAGATATTTTCATGATCAATTTTGAAGTACAAGTTACTATCAGTAGTACCTTTGTTGAAACCAATCTTCAAAAGATGCTTATCCAGTTTTTCATACCAGGCTCTTGGGGCTTGTTTAAGTCCATATAGTGCTTTCTTGAACTTGCAGACCATATCACCATGATTAGACAATTGAAATCCATCCGGTTGCTCAATGTATACTTCTTCTTCCAAGTCACCATTCAGGAAGGCAGACTTGACATCCATTTGATATACTTTGAAGTCCTTGAAGGAAACAAAGGCAACAAATAGTCTGACTACTTCAATTCTTGCCACCAGAGCAGAAGTTTCTTCAAAATCAACTCCTTCTACTTGGGAGTAACCCTTGTAGACCAATCTAGCTTTGTTTCTGACTACTTCACCATCTTCATTCAGTTTATTTTGGAAGACCCATTTGGTTCCAATCACATTCTTGTTTTTGGGTCTAGGAACAAGATCCCAAGTGTGATTTTTCTCAATTTGCATCAGCTCTTCCTCCATTGTTTTAGTCCAGTTTTCATCATTGCATGCTTCAATCACTATTTTGGGTTTAATCTTTGAAATCAGATGATACTCTTCTAAATCTTGAGAAATCCTTCTTCTTATTTGAACACCTTTGCTTTTATCACCTATGATCTGGTCTTCAGAGTGATTCAGTTTTACATACCTGGGAATTTTGGGACTTTCTTGCACTTCTATCTCTTGAGCAGGGTCATTCAAACTCATCTCTTCTTCCTGGTTCACCGGATTAGTCTGAATCTGAATCTTAGAAGGGGCTTGGACTCCTTGGATCAAAACATCATTCTGATCATCTTCATCATATTCATAGAACCTTGAGGGTTTTTCAATCCCTTCATCAACCTTCACATTTGCATTTTCTATAATCTTTCTCAATCTCTTGTTATAACACCGATATGCTTTTCTTTGAGTAGAATAACCCAAGAATATTCCTTCATCACTTCTAGCATCAAATTTGCCTAGATCTTCATCTCTTTTAATGTAACATTTGCTACCAAAGACTCTGAAATACTTCACAGTGGGAGTAATGCCAAACTAGAGTTCATAAGGAGTCTTACCAATATTGCTTCTAATTTGAACTCGATTAAGAGTGTAGACTGTAGTGCTTACAACTTCTCTCTAGTAGATCTGAGGAACATTTACTTCCATCATCATGGTTCTAGATGCTTTCTGGATGGTCCGGTTCTTTCTCTCCACTACTCCATTCTGCTGAGGAGTCCTTGGAGCAGACAACTGTCTTTTTATTCCATGTTTCTCACAGAATTCTATGAACTCTCTGGATGTGAATTCTCCACCTCTATCAGACCTTAAATATTTTATGTTCAATCTAGTTTCATTTTCTACCATAGCCTTGAATATTTTGAATTTCTCAAGGGCGTCAAATTTCTCTTTCAGAAAAGTTACCCACATCATCCGGGAGTAGTCATCAATTAATAGCATGAAGTATCTATCACCTTGCACACTTTTGATTCTTGCCGGACCACATAGATCAGTATGAACTAAGTCCAATAATCTGGTAGAAGACTGTTCTTTACTTTTGAATGTGACTCTGCTCTGCTTACCCAACTGACATTCTTTGCAAAAACTATTAGTAGGTTTCACCAGTCTTGGAAGATCTCTTACAACTTGAGTGTTGCTTATTTTGATGATATTATCAAAATTCACATGACACATTCTCCTATGCCACAACCAACTCTAATCAATTTGAACAAATAAGCAACTTTTATCATTACCAACCAAGTGGAAGATATTACCTTTAGTTTGAGTACCGGATTCAATCTCTGTTTCAGAACTTTCAAAGATCTTGCATTTTCCATTTTTGAATTGAAGATCATAGCCTTTGTCCACCAACCATCCAACACTAAGAACATTGTGCTTCAAGCCTTCAACATACATTACATTACTAGTTTTGTTCTTTCCATAAAAAGAAATGGTTCCTCTACCTCTAATTCTGCGAGTAGAATTATCACCAAATTTTACCACTCCTCCTTCATACCTTTCCAAATCTATGAACTTATTTTTGTCACATGTCATATGGTGGGAGCATCTACTGTTAATGACCCAATCATCCTTTTCTTCAACTTGGGCAGCCAGAGCTCTTTCTACAATTTTATGATTGACTGATTTAGAAGGCATTGGATCTTCTTCCTTGATGGCAATAAACACCCAGTCACTTCTAGATTTGTTTCTTGTCTCTGATTCATCATCTGTTACTCCTTCATCATCATCATCTTCATGAACATAGTAGCATTTCTTTTGGAACCTTGATTTGTTAGGATTTGGCCTTGAAAATCTTTCCGGACACCTTGAGGCAAAATGACCAATCTTATTGCAGTTAAAACATTTAAAAGGCAATTTTCCCTCATACTTACCGGATCCTCTTGGTAGTCTTTTTGCAATAAGGGCTTCAAGTTGAGCAGCTTCTATTTCATCTTCTTCCAGGTCTTTTCTTGCTTTTTCATACCAAGATAGTTTCTTTGAAGAGTTCTCTCCCAGATCAAACTTTTTTTTTCCTTTTATAGAGGCATTGGCTTTGAATGTAGATTCAGTCTTGGGGGGGGCATCTCCAAACTTGGTCAATTCAAATGCAGCCAGTTTACCAACCAATTGATCTCTTGTGATACCTGAAAAAGATCTGAATTCTTCAATAGCATCAACCTTATATTTGTAAGAATCAAGAAGGGATCTGAGAACTTTGCCAACAATCTCATCTTCATCCAAGATTCCACTAGCACATCTAATGCCGCAAACAAGCTCATTTACTCTTGGCATAAATGTAGTGATATTTTCATCTTCTCTCATCATCGGGTTTTTGAATTTTCCTTTCAGACTTTGTAGCTTGGGTCATTTAACATACTTGTCTCCTTCATGCAGAAGTTCCAGTTTTTCCCAAATCTCATGAGCAGTTTTTAGGTCAATAACATTTGTCATCTTTGAATCAGATAGGGCACTTAGTAGAGCTTCTTTAGTCCGAAGATTGTTTTCAACATCTCTGATTTCATCTGTAGTTCTTAGACCATTCTGTGGAGGAACATACTTCTTTGAAGCCATGATCCAATATTGCATTCCCATACATTGTAAGTGACATTCCATGTGACTTTTCCAAAGAGTGAAATTGGTTCCATCAAACCTCGGACTATCCTTCTTGTAGGACGACATCCTAGATCTCCTCAAGCGGTTAAGCTCTTTTAGAGGAACTTAGCTCTGATACCAATTGTTAGATTTAGGACAGACAACTGAGAGGGGGGTGAATCAGTTGTCCAAAACTTCCTTGCAATTAATCATTTAAATCATTTTCTTAATTCAACAACATAATAATAAATCAATCATGGAAACATAATGCAACAATTCAAGAGAAGAAACACATTAACACATATGACACCAAGATTTTAACGTGGAAAACCCAGTTAAGGGAAAAACCACGGGGTGACTAACCCAAGATTGTATTCTCTGTTAAAGGAATAGAAAGAACAAAATTGCACATGCCAATTAGGGCTCACTTCCTGAGCACACTGCTCACAAGAGGCCCACTGCCTATAGGAGACACAATGTCTATAGAATGATAAGTATTACATACTTGAACTGAAGAATAGCATCTTCACCATGCTTGAGTCAGTTCCATTTAAGCCCAATACTTCTACTCTACCTTTCACTCTGCTCCTCACTACCACACTCTCATCTCCACAAGATGCTTTTGAAATGACTTTACAACTCCTTATTTATACAAGACATCGACTTAGGGATAATCATCCAAGTCGGCATACATTATAGAGAAAATACATAAATACAACATGACTAATTACAAAAAGACTTCATGCAGATCAACACATTGTCAGCCACATAGATCTGAGGTTTCAATCTTCCTTTAGGAACATGCCATTCTTTACAGATCATCTTCAAGATCATCCGCAGGATGTGCAACTCATTCAATCGTCCTAACTTGGGAAGAACATCATCATCCAAAAGTAATTATTCAATTACGAGATGAATCTTCAATGCAGACCACCAATATGAACTAGACACAATCCAAAGACTTCCACAAGCTTGCTTGAATCACCAAGAACATCCACACTACTTCTGCTTATTGAAATCATTCTCTCCTTCATTCAGAACCTCAAGAACACAGTCTGTCATCACTGTCATATTAGAATAGATGCTTGCGGATCTCCAGACCGTGAACCAATTGAGTTGTCAATTCATATTGACTTCCTAAACACTTCACCAAATCTGCAGAACAAGAAATTTCATTTCTGGATCTCACCAGACCTATCTGTGTCAGTCTGTCACCTCTGGATATCTCCCAGAACCAGTTTTACTTAAGTGGCCATAACTTCTTCAGATCTTCATGCGGACCTCTGAAATCTTTACTGGATCATCTTAAGATACATATCTAGAAACCCTTTGATGTACATCCTATGATCTTCATCTTAGCTGGGATCTTTATCTTACTATCTTCACTGTTCTTCTCTGTTCCTGATAGGACTAATTTTCTCAATATCCTCAACATACAACTCATCCAATCCTTATCATCAATGTAACAGGAGTATGTTGACATCAATGACAACATCGGTTAGGCCCATACTTGCAACATTATGTTGATAGTTCAATAGCTTTTCATGTGAATACTACTAATTATTCATTGCCTCATATTACATTAGAAGATGATATTACCACTCTTAGTAAGGAATTAAATTACTTGATAACATTTAAGGTACTATTGATGCATATTTATGAGTCAAGTCATTATTTATCGCTGATCATGAGTACATATAGATGATCATATATTGTTGATTAGGGAATTTAGACTTGTTTTAAATGATGAATCATTCAAATGGATTGATTCATCTTGAATGGTTTGTAGTTCATTTATGATATTGGTACATGATTTCATTGCATATTTTTCTTTTCATAGAGTGACCAAGGATACTCTAGACTTATCTATGATTTCTCCTACTCCATATTTAGATTTAGATGATTTTCCATTCCATTCATCTTATGTTCATATGAATTATTTCTCTTTGTGGGACATCCATAGTATCAATTAGATTATAATTCAACCTCACCAAATGTATCAAAATCTTTCATAGTAAGCATGGGTGTTTAGAAGATAAAACATTATTGTAGGAATAGGATATACATGAGAAAACAAGACATTTATTAGTAAATTATTGTGTGATAGTGAATTTGCACTCTTGAACTTAGCTTGTTTACCTAAAGTGCACAATCTACCTACCACCTCCTATCCCTCCTATTTTCTCAACTCAAGCTTTATAGTTAAATTTGTTTATAATATGTTTTATGTAGCTTGCCACATACTACTTGTCTCTGATTAATGAATGTCCTTCTCTTGAGATGTACTTAACAAACACACACTTTGTAACGAGGAAGAGAAAAAATGTCGATACTTGACAATGATTTTCGTATAAATGCAAGACCTTCTCTTGAGATGTCCTCCTATTGAATGTGTGTTGAAATAAGGTGTGGTACACCTTGCATAGAAATATTGGATATTTTGTAAAGTCATGGTCCATATCAATATGAGGTGTTACACTATGAGATATCTCATCATGTTCCTAGGGGATTGTTTGTATTATTACAAATGCATTTAATGTCTATGGCATAATAGGGTAAATGCATTCAATATTTGGGGGTGTAATGGTTTAGTGACCACATAATTTATTGGAATAATTAGAGGAATGCCTCTAATGGTTGAGGACCATTCTAAAATCCATTTAATATTATTAAAAAAACACTAAATGCTTGGGTCACATGTGCAAGTCAAACTTAGGCAATAGGCTTGGAAGGTGCAATATTGGTGCCTTAGAGAATATGTTGTCACTTATCTTGGTCATATACTTGGGTGCCCACCTTGGAGATGATTTTGCATTGATTATTTGTGCATTAGTTGCAATGATTATTGGTGCTTGGGACATTAAATAATGGTCACAAGAAATATTATTAATTATTCCCTTGCTTTTTTTTCTCTTGCCTATATATAGAAGGCTTGGGATAGAGGTTTTTCATATCTTGTACTTTCTCCTTGTGAGTGAAACTTAGTGTAAGAAGATAGAGGATTGAGCTACTTGTTAAGGAGATCTTGAGGATAATGGAATTATATTTGTAGTTCTTATTTGTTCCTTGATTAGTCTCATTGAGATAGAAATAATGGTTGCTCATTGCTATATAAGAAAGTCATATCTTGAGTGGTTTCCTTCTTGGTTGAGAATGTTGATCTCATGTTAAAGCTTACAGCCTAATATTTAATTGTAACTATTTTATTGCTAGAAATAAATTGGTTTTAGTGCTTCAAATGCTAGGTTTTTCTTGAAAGGGTTTTTCTAGGGTACATGATCAATGTATCTCTCTTTTGTGCATGGTTTCTCTTTCTTTTATTCTTCTTATGTATGATTTATGCTAGAATACTACTGGAATTTATATATAGATTGAATAACTTGTGACACCTCTTCTCATAAGGTTAATGTAGGAATTTTTCTATATTTACTTTCATTTGGTATTAGATCCTAGTTTTGGGCTCTAGGAGGGAACATCATCCTTATGGTATTAATCCTTGTTCAATTGGGAGTTGGTTGCAATTCATCTTGTTTTAGAGACAATTATGATGAGAACTTCTAGAGTGGAGGTGGAGAGGATCAATGGAACACACTTAGAGAATCCAATGCTCAAGCTAGAGAATTTTCTTGATTGTGACAAGTGGATTGTAGATCATGCAACTAGTTTCCTTGGAGATTATCCTTACATTGTTGTAGTTGGTCATGTGGTGAATTTGACCTAGATTTATTATTTGGAAGTATGGGATAAGTCCTTGGTTACATGGACGTTGTGGACTTAGTTATATGGTGACTTATAATCTCTTAGACAACCCCCTAGATACTTGATCATGTGAAGGTTGTGGAGTTGGCCATTAGGTGAGTTTGACTTGGAGCCCCTAGACCACTCCTTGGTTCTTTTAGCTACATGTACTTGATGGGGGATTTAGTTATGAAATGAATTTGACTTACATCTTTTAGATACATGCACTTGGTGAAGATTGTGGAGTTTGTCATTTGGTGGCCTAGAGCTCCTAGACAACCGCTTGGTCCTTTCGATGCATGTACTTGCATGTTGTAGATTCATCATGTTTTGGATTTACGTGTTATAGATTTGTGGTACTCCATCAGTCTAAATGTGAATCCTTCATCCTAGGATTTGTGAGAACTTTGAATGTGTTAAAGATTCAAATTTGCATTTATACTTTTAGCATGGATGCTTTTACAAGTTATCTAATGTGGTTTTGTAGATCTATGGAAGATTATTTTTTTATTTTTAATTCATGAGGTTTGTTTATATGGAGAGAGTTTCATATTTGCATGTATACTTATGGTATGTTTGGTTTTATAGGTTTTCCATTTAAAATATATGGTTTTATAGATATCTAGAATATTTTTTTTAGATTATAATTCCTAAGGGTTTTCTAGATGGAGATAATTTTATATTTGCATGCATGTTTTTAGTCACTTTAGAGACTTATTTATTAGTCTCTCACTCCTAACTTGTGGTTGTCTTGAAGTTACATATTTTTTGCATTTTAGTTCTAAGGTGTTTTATATATGATGTTCCTACCCAAAGAAGAATTTGCATAATGCCTCAATCTATTATCACCATTGAAGGTTTAAATTTACATGTTCTTGGATATACATGTTTTGGTTGATCTAAGTTGCATTGTTTTGAAATTTGTGAATTTTACAATTTACTTTATTTCTAGTAGGAACACTAGCCATGCTTCTATCACCTTTGTTATAGGTTGGATGTGTGTATTATGAGGTTATGGGTTCCATGTTTGTATACCTACATGTTGAATGGAGAACTCAAGAGTGGATCTATGGAGTATTGATGGTGTCATGTGCACAACAAAGAGATTTACTATGATCTAGTGGTGGTGGTGATTTGTTGGTTTTTTAGCATCTCATCTATTTTTTGTAGAAATTGTTTGGATGCAATGGAGTGTTACATTTTTGTTTTTTGTCCTTTAATCATAATTGAGAATTAGCATATTCAATAGGAAAGAGGTAGGTAAATTGATGGTTGAGAAGGTCTTTGGAAGTCCTCATAGGAAGCAGGAAGGGATGTCTTCTAGTTTTGAGGACAAGGAATATATTTTTATTAAAAGGCTCTAGATCATAATTTAGTGGGATCTTTTATGTAGGTACATAATTGGTTGTGACAGCTTATCTTATCTTCTATCTTGAAGATGGTGACCGTGATGCCATGTGAAGCTTATATGTACATGGGAATTTTGGTATGACACAATTGTGAATCTACCCTAGGGATATTTAGTACAATGCATGGGTAGCTCCTAAAATATATAAAACATGAACCTAACTAGTATATTAACAGAACTAAGATAACTAGATATCTAATTCACTTCTTAGATAATAATATAGTAAACAAAAAATGTAGTCTTATGTAAATGTATCTTACCTAGGATAAAACAATGTTCATTCCCTAAGCATAAATCATATGCTTTGTTTTATAGAAAAGAAACTAATCTAGTAAAAGAAACTTATTTTAAATAGTAAATGAGTTAAAGAGAACATTCATGTTTTTGATGGTTAATAGCTCATATGCCAAGTGCAAGTCACATTATTAGAAAAAGGGTCCATCAAAAAAATGTGTAGAGGATGCCCCCATAAATGTGGAACATTCTATCTATTTATTGTTGCATTTTGATTTTGTACATACACACAATTTAGAGGAAAATAATACATCAAAAGAGTGTTTCTTGGGCACAAATAGAGAGAAAGTATAATATCAAGAATAGTATAGAAATGACCAAAAAAATATATCTATGGTTATCTAGATGAAAGGTGGAGTTGCTTGGGATCCTACCTTGGTCACCGAGGCCCTTGTTTGTTCTGTTTCAACTCTACTAGTAATGAAGAAAATTTTGATGTAGGGGCATCGTGTCCCATTTTGGTTTCGATTAGTCTTTGTCTTTGATTAATCACTATTTAGTTTTGTTTCTTTAGTTATTGGTTGGTGTTCGGTTTATTTTCCTTAAACGACTTGTATCAACCTACCGGTGGAAGCCATTTTTGTAGAGAAAGGAAGTTAATTCATTGGGGGTTCCTATCGCCACAAGAGACAGGAGTTTAAAAAATTGCCAAATGACAATAGGAGAGGAGGGTGGATCATGGTGAAAGGGAAGAAGAAAATGAAATTGCTAGAATGGCAGAAGAGGAACAATTGGTAGAGATTGACCTGTTTAGCAAGGTCAATGTCCCCGCAGAGAAGGTGCATGGAAGTTGGAAGAAATGGTGTGAAGGGGGATCATAGCAGTGGCAGAAATCCAAACAAGGAATCAAATTATGTCTGAAGGATTTTGGCTGGGTGTTTGTAACCAAGAACCAAATCATAATCCATAAAGATTATTATAATTTCTGTATCTATCTCTGTGGAATCGATATGTTTGAATGTTGAATAAAATAATTCTTACATTAAGAAAATATTTTGATAATCAAATTCCTGTCATTTAAGTGTTGTATTGTTCTCATCAAATTGTGTATTATTTTGTTTGAATACCTGTCACTGAAATTGTTCTAGTCTCTGATTCAGGCTTCCATCAGAATGGTATCAGAGTCTAAAAGATTTGGGAGTAAAAGTGTTCTATGCTAGGAAGAGTATGTACAAGCATGTGTGTTGAAGTTTGAAAGGTTAACACCTAAGAAGAAGAAATTTCTAAGATAGTGAAAGAGAAAAGAGAAGTTTAAGAAGAAAAGAAAGTCCAAGATAAGGACCTGGGCACCAAAAGACTAGGCAAAGGAAAATGAGAGAAGTCCTAGGTGAGGTATCAAGAAGCCAAGAGGAAATATAACAAGATGTAGTAGTATGCTATAAAAGAAAGCCTCAAGAAGAAAGACAAAATGATCCTATGAAATGCAAAGTAGGATAAAGAAATAGCAGAGTTGAGAAGAGAAGTATAAGTAGTGGTTTGTGAAAAGAAGACAAGAATGTGGTTGGTATTGGCCAATGAAAAAGAAGTTGAAGTGGCATGTGAGGATGATTGTTAAGAAAAGAAAATGACAGAATATGATTGTCTTGACAAGACGGGTATGTGTAGGATCATGGTGGGCCAAACTATACCTCTAAGTGGCAATGGAAATACTAAAAATCAGACTTAATCAAGTTCATGTGAAAATTTGAATGGATTATCTACACAATTTGAAAAAGATGTAAGAACAAAATTTGTAGAGAATTGAATCTAGTTTATGGGCTACTATTTAAAAAAAAAACTAAATTTACTTAGTGAAAAGTGAATATTTCAATGAATAACTATTAAATTTTTTAGAAAAAAATAAAAAGTGTGTGTCATTCCAACCAAACTAACTATGAGCAATTTTTTTTTTGAATCTTTCAAAATAAGTAGAGGACTTATGCCTAGATGTGACACATATTTTTTTGAATTTTTTTTCTAATAAAATAATTAGTTATGATTTTTTTACTATGACTTTTTTTAAAAAACAAAAAGTAATTTTCCAACCAACCTAGCTCGATCAAAAAAATTGGAACTCAATATTTTTTTTAACCTATAACCAGAAAAGCATAGAGTGTGACGCAACTTTTGGATCTCAAAAAGGTGAAATGGTTTGAAAGTTATGGATGTTTTTTAATCAGTGTGTCCATTAGGATTTTAGACACACACTATAAAGAAAATTATTAATAATTATTTAATAAAATGATAACCAAGCAAATCTTATATTTTTAGAAAGCTGAAAATTTCTTCAATAAAGCCTTTTCATTTTATCAATTTTATATAAAAAAAAGTCATCAGCATGAAGGGTGAAGTTCGAAGAAGAGAGTGAAACCTATAGAAATGTTAGAATTCAAGGAAAGTCAACTATGATAGTCCCGAACCTAAATACAAGGCAAAACTGAAGCAAACTGGATATCCATTTTTCTTCGGTTAATAACAGATATCTATTTTCTAGAAAATGAATATCCATTTTGGGTAGCGAGAAATGAATATCTGTTTCTAGCTACCTAAAACCTTGTGGTATGTGTGTTTATGCTTCATGCCTTACGTACATTCATGTATATGTTTCATGTCTTACATGTATTCAAGTGTATACCTCGTGACTTGTAGTGTACTCATGTGTATACTTCATGACTAACGTGTATTCATGTGTATACTTCATGACTTACATGTATTCATGTGTATACTTCATGACTTACGTATATTCATGTGTATGCTTCATGACTTACATGTATCCATGTGCATACTTTGTGTATATTACATGTATTTACGTGTATATGCTCCATCCCTTACATACATTCATGTATATGCTTAAGATACTTTATGATTGACATGTATTCAAGTGTATACTTCATGTGACTTATGTGTATTCATGTGTATACTTCGTGACTTACATATATTCATGTGTATGCTTCGTGACTTACGTGTATCCATGTGCATACTTTGTGTATATTACATGTATTTACGTGTATGGTTCATGCCTTACGTACATTCATGTATATGCTTCATGTCTTATGTGTATTGAAATCTATTATGCTACTTACCTCCTCCCTATCATGAATCCCATGTGCTCCTTATCTTTCTCTTTCCATGATAAGTTCTTTGACATAGTGATGCTAGACTTAGATCTTCAAGCCATCCACATTCCACTATGTCATTATTACATTTACTATTAGCATATCTACACTTAGCTTATGCTACCTAGCTTTTCCATGATTAGGTTCATGTATTCTTGTTTCCCCCTTCTACCTTCCCAATATATGACCTCACTAGTTATTCCTAGAGGCACATAGGTGGATCACCCTTCTTGTAAAGTTCTCAAATAAATCAATCTTTTATTTGCATGCACAATAAAATGATGTCTGTACTCATTGGGTCTAGCCTTTGGTGATGAACACATCCTCCTAGTTTCATGGGGTTAGGCTATGGGGGTGACATCCCTTAAAAAAGATAGAAAAATAAATGAAAATAAAAAGAAAAAGCACATGTGCTAATCAAAGTAATTTAAATCCATATCTCAAAAATTAAATCAAGTCAAAGCATACCAAGTCAAATAAAAATACTCCACTTGATCAAGTATTCCCACTTCTCTAATTATTCTTATATTGAATCAACCTATAGGATATCCTTCAATTTAAGTCTAGGATTTAAATCTTGAGTTACAAATGTTTTCTTTTCCCTTTCTTATGGTCTACATGACCTAAAATTGGATCCCTACTTTATCAAATCACTTCACTTCCTTCATCCACAATCCCCTTATACACTTGCCTTTCCTCATTCTCCTAAAACCAAAGATTACACATTGACTAGTCCCTTGAATGATTCATGCAAATCTCTATGCTACTCCCTTGTCTTTTCATAGTATCTCCTATATCTACATTTCACATACTTACACTATACACTTCCACTTTTCCATGTGTACATGGTGTACTTCTATTTTATAGTTGAAAGAAATTTTCTTACCATCTTGGTGTATAACATTAGGATGGCATTATGAAATTCACTTGAATATGTTGTGACTCCTTGTGTGTCTATACCTTATTTTCCTACAAACTATTCTCCATATTATCCTTCTACATCATTTTTCTTATCACTTATAATCACATTCTCTTGTTACTTTTTGATCTTTGATATTCTATCAACTTTATTTAAAACTTGACCTTCTTCTCTTTCATCCCATTTACCACTCTATCATCACACCGACCATTACACTTTTCAAAGCATAGTCTTACTTGTCCGGATCCTATTTTTATATTAGTTTATTTTCATTATCTTTTTCTCTCTATCATCTCTTTGGGACATTTCTCTCTTTTTCCCCTTGGGGAATCTACATTGACATTTAAACCATCTTATTACTCCACACCTACTTGCTCCCTTATCCTTGATTATTTTCCTCTATCATCCACACTTCCTATTGTAATAGGGGGAAATTGATTTTATTTATTTCAACCTTCTAATTTTTTGTAGATAGAGATCTTAAAACATAAAAAATTATAGTTTTTGATATACAATCTAACATAGTGATTTAAACGTAACTAAATATATTTCACCTAATCAAAACTATGCTCATTCCCTAGACAAAGTAGTATTGTTTTTTGCTTTTAAACTAAGAGAAAATAGAAAAACTAAGTTCATATCTAGTAATAAAATTTAGAAAGTGGATATAGAAATAGAAGCCTAGAGTAAGACATTGGAATCTAGAGAAGGTCTTAGAAAGCATATGCAATAGAAATTGCAGTGCACTTCATAGATGCAACACATGTAGGCTCACATCTAAATGTTTTGTAGTCCTTTGTACCAAAAATCATAAAACTTACATATGAAATGAAGGACCTGGGTGGCAAGGACACAATGCAAGTACCTAGTAATATTAAATAATAACTAGAATATAGGAATTTAATGAAAGTGTATACCTCATGACTTGTAGTGTATTCATGTGTATACTTCATGATTTGCGTGTATTCAAGTGTATACTTCATGACCTATGTTTCTTCATGTGTATACTTCATGACTTATGTATATTCATGTGTATGCTTCATGACTTACATGTATCCATGTGCATACTTCATATACATATTACATGTATTTACATGTATGCTTCATGCCTTACATACATTCATGTATATGATTCATGTCTTATGTGTATTCAAGTGTATACCTCATGACTTGTAGTGTATTCATGTGTATACTTCATGACTAATGTGTATTCAAGTGTATACTTCATGACAAGTACATGTATTCATGTGTATACTTCAAGACTTATGTATATTCAATAATGTGTAATCTTCGTGACATACATGTATCCATGTGCATACTTCGTGCATATTACATGTATTTACATGTATGCTTCATGCCTTGTATCGTACATGTATTTATGCATATACTTCGTGTATTACCTATAAGTTTCATGCTTCATGTATTATGTGTATTTATGTGAATACTTGGTGTATTATGTGTATGCTTCATGATCCATATATTACATGTATTTGCACGTATACTTTGTGTATTATGTGTATTTACATGTATACTTCATGCATTATGTGTATGATTCATGTTCAATGTATTACATGTATCTATAAGTATGCTTCATACTTCGTGTATCCTGTGTACTTATATGCTTCATTCCTTGCATGTATTTATGTGTATACTTCATAGATTACATATGCTTCATGCTTTGAGAGGAAAACATAATGGATATCCAGTGCCCAAAGAATTGGGCTTTAGGTAACATATATCAATTTTTAGAAACAAATACTTATTTTGAAAATGGATATCCATTATGTAAAAACCAAAAAAAGACAAAAAGAATGTTGTTGGGCCTGATAACCATGCCCACAGACCCTCTGTTGTCAAAAAACCTGTGATCTTTGCTTGTTATAGTCAAAAAAATACTTTTATGCACTTTTGGACACACAATTGCTTGTTACAATCATAAGGGTGATATTTTTGTTCCCCTAATGGGGAGCAATAGTCGTCATAAAGCAAAAAGGAGGAGGAAAGTTACATTGGAGGAAATTGAAGCAATTAGGGGAAAGGATAGAGCAAGGAAGAGGATTGGAAGACCAGGTTTGGTGGATGCTCATCAAGGTGAAGCTTCTTCTTTACCATCTACTAATGTGCAAATTGAAGGTGTTAATGATATTCAAAACTCTTCAATGAATACTTTGAGAATAAAACATTAATCAAACAATGCCAACTTTTTGTGCAATTACTAATGATGTACAAAATGAGACCTTTACTAAATAAATTAAAGATTCTGTTAAACAAAGTGTCTGATCGGAATAAAATTATTGTTAGAAGCCTTTCCAATGCACTCAATTCTATTGGAAAGACTAGCAAGGAGAAAGATAAAAGAGTTTGTCATAGAGTTATAACAACATCAATAGTAGGCAAACAATTAAGAAATGCTCAATTAATGAGGCAAACTTGTGTTGACTTAAGATTGAATTGTAAAACATTGTCAAAAGCACTAGCATTAAGATCAAGACTAGATAGTCCTCTTGGAAATGATACTTGGGCTTTCCTTGGTAGGCTTCCCTGAGTTGATAAGAAGCTAATAAATAGCACAAAGGAAGAAATAGAATGATTTTGGCACATTAACACTAGGGTATCACTGAATGTAAAAGATGTTTTAAAGTTAAGAATTTGTGATAAAGACTGCACACCACATCCTAAGCATTACTTGGAATGTAGCCAAACAACATTGTACAAACAATATTGTGAAACACATCTAGGTATGACAATCTCACAAAGAGCATTTGAATCTCTTAAGCCATTTTATTGTATTCCTGTTAAAATTTGTAATACATGTTGCAAATACCATGTAGAGTTTTCTATGTATCATGAACTATTATGCAATATTCATTCTACTTTGCACACTAGCAAAATGTTACAGGAGTGTGGTGCAATTCAACTACCAAAGTCATCTAGGGACTTATTGGATTTATTTCTATGTATTTGAGATGATGGTTGCATTTTTTACAAGAATGATTGTTTAAATGAAAAGTGTTTACAATGTGGTGGGTTATCAAATTTTGTATCATGTTTTCATGAGGGAAACGAGCATGATTTTGGAAATAGAATGGTTAAGAAAAAGAGATATGAGACAGTGAAATACAATTTGAAAAGAGGAGGTAAAGGTTCTAGATGTGAGTTGATTGTAAGAGAGGCAAGTATTGCTGATTTTATTGATGATTTTAAGAAAAAAAATTTCTACAAGTATGCCAGACACAACCATAGGTCTCAATAGTTAGATCAACAATTTAGGATGTGTAAAGACTTTTTCCAGATTGGAACTATTGTCTTTGTAGTTGATTTTTTAGAAAACTACATGTTGCAACCCTAAAATGAAGTGCAATCCTAGTACTACAATTCTATTCAAATTGCTATTTTTGTTAACATCACATACAAACATGCCACCAAGAGTACAAAAGAGAACAGGAAGATTGTCAGAGAATACCATTTTTACATGAGTGATGATTGATCTCATTCATTAGAGTATGTACAATGTTGTTTTCAACAATTTTATAGGTTCTTACAAGAAAAAGATATTAGAATGGATCAACATCTCATTTGGTCAGATAATTGCACCAGTCAATTCAAGAATGCTCATATGTTCTATTGGTTGAGCAGAATGCATGTAGAGAAGGGTATACCTTATATTTGGAATTTTTAAAGCTGGGCATGGAAAAGGTGAACATGATGGAGAGGGTACATGCGTGAAGAGAGCTCTTTTTAAATAACAACTAAATATTAGAAGTGGTGCTACATTCAATGATGCATATTTTATTGTTAAGTGGTGTAACTATGCATTATCACAAGGATGGCTCTTGATTCAAAAGTGTGCAGGTTCTTTGGTTAGTTGATGAGGGAATAGCAAGAGAGAAATTGGATTGTTAGAGAATCAATGAATCATCAAAGATGCATTCATTTCGAATCTCAAATGCAAGTGCATGGACTATTTGGACATGAAAATTAGCTTGTTTTTGTCAGAGTTGTATTAAATGTGATTGGGATAATTGTGAGTCAAGTGAATGGGTAGATGCATGGATTCCATGATATTTAATCCCTTTATCTCAAGGTCAATCATCTTTGTCAATGACATGGAGAGCTCATTTGACTATGAACATCTTTTAGACCTTATACAGTCAAGTCATGTTTATGTAGTTGTTGCACTACATGGAAATGAAGAGAGATCAAACTATTGGTTGGCATGATGTGTATAGGGGAAAAAAAGATAACACAAGCTGCAATAGATGATGATGGGTTTACATATCCTATAGGATCAGTTGTTATTGTTAGGACTTGGTTGCAAACATATATGATTAGAAAGAATGGCATCCCTGCTTTGAAGACTTTGAGAAGCATAAAATGATATTGATGTATTTGCACCTAGCTGCAACAACAAATGTTAAGTTACTAAAGCATCATGCAAAATAAAAAATAAAACAACTATGGACAATTAGTAGTGTTGATCATGAAGCAATATTAGATACTCTGAAGGTAAGAGATGACCCCTCAGGTATGCTTGACTGGCATTTAAACTTTCAAATGGATAGGTATGACAATTTGGCTTTACACCCACCAATTGCATTTTCTTGAAAGTTTGTACAACCTTATCAAGAAATCAAATTTTTGCATATCTTGTAATCATTGCATTCCATGAGATGACATCTATTTGAGGTGTTCTATCAAACAATTCATGTGCCTTGTCTATCCTTCCACACTTTGCATACATGTCTACTAGGGTAGTTGCAACTACATAGTCTTACAAAATCCCACTTTATGTTTTGATGGATGTCCATGTACCCTATTCCAAAGATACCATTTTGGAACAAGAATAGAGGATGATGGAAAAGGTTATGGAATTTGTATTTACACCCACCAATTGCATTTACTTGAAAGTTTATAAAGCCTTATCAACAAATATATTTTGTGCATATCTTGCAATCATTGCATTCCATCAAACAACATCACTTGCAATCATTTCATTCCATCAAACAATAACTATGTTCATATGGACTAGTATAATAGTCCTAGTACTGATTTTCTTAAAAAAATTTAAAGCAACAAATCTATTTTGTGCATATCTTGCAATCATTACATTCCATCAAACAACATCTCTTTGAGTTGTTTTGTCAAATAGTTCATGTGGCTTGTCAAATTTTTTAATGTAAAAAATTCAAGTTGTAGTCTTAGTAGGGTATCAAATTAGCATCATTCATGACTACCATCTTCTAAGAGGATATTGTCAACATTCACAATTAAAAGGAGAAGTAGACAATCCATGCAAAGGAGAAGAAGGAGGGTATATACAAGATGTTACAAAGGGAGTTATAAATGCAGGTGTTTTAAGTTTTTTTTACTTGACAAATTTTAATATACAAATGTAGGTGTTTTGGAGAATAGAGCAATTGTACATTCAAGGGACTGAGATTCTGGTTAAAGCATTTAGCTTTCATTTTGGAGACATTCGATATAATTCTGAAGGTGACATATAAGAAATCTTTCATCAAACTTCTTATAAAAAATATTAAGTTAGTTGTACTTGATGGTGTTTACTTCGCTTAACAAATTTTTAACTTATAAATGCATGTGTTTTCGACTATAAAGCTATTGTATTCAAGGGATTGAGATCAACAGTTAAAGCATTTAGCTTCCATCATGGAGACATTTCTATATTTTATATTTGTATATTTTTATATTTTATATAGCCTATGAGGAGATTATGACCATAATATAATAATGTTTCCATCTTACATATCCTCCTAGTATTTCTTCACATCTGGTGCTAATAATTGATAACCATTTCATGTGATTTTAGTAGTACACTCTTAAATGTATGTTTTTTCATTATGTTTAATGCTAAATTTGATGGTTATATATGTAGTGATTTGATGTCATGAATATTTTAACAATAAACTAGTATATCTATTCAAATCAATCCCAAAAACCTCATAAATATAGTCCCAAAACCTTTTAAAATCACATGTCTCCCCCTATGAAAATTAGAGTCTTTGCCAATACATTGTTCCCTAAGAACAAAGTCACTTAAGATCCTAAGAGCAAAAACCTTGCCAGGTGCCATATTTTTTGTTTTGCTCATTATAGGGTAGAACCAACTATGCCACAACATCGGGGTGGGCAGGCAAATGCTAGGGGAGGTCTTGTTTTATGGGTCAAGCATCCCTATCATTCCAGGCAGCAGGCCACCAACAAAGTCCCTTAAGATCCCTAAAACCAAAAAACTACCAAACTTTAACGGAGTAGTTCTTGGAATTTGTGGCAGCTAGGAATGTTCCGTTTGGACTTATAGGTACATGTGGCGTCTGTCCACAATAATCTCTCTTGGTTTGGCCAACTCTAGTCCATTTGACCGTGCTGAAATGAAATGCATTCTTGTAAAATGATTCAGTTTCATGCAGTGGAAAGGTGCTAGGAGAGACATTTTGCATTCCATAGCTTGTGGGGCCGAACAAACTACACCAATACATTGGGGTGGGTGGGTAAATGATAGGGGAGGTCTTGTTTCACGTACCAAGTGTTCCAATCATTTGAGGCAATAGGCTATTGGCAAAGTCACTTAAGATCCTAAGAGCAAAAATTGCCAAACTTCGACGGAACAATTCTCAGAATTTGTGGCAACTGGGAATGTTCCGTTTGGACCTATAGGTGCATGTGGGGTCCATCCACAATAACCTCTCTTAGTTTTGTTTAACTCAAATGAATTTGACCATGCTAAAATCAAATGCATTCTTGCAAAATGCTTCAGTTTCATGCAACACAACCTTGCCAAGTGCCATATTTTTTATTCTTCTCATCATGAGGCCAAACTGACTGCACCAACACATTAGGGTGGGCAGGTAAATGTTAAATAGGAGGTCTCATTTCATGTGCCAAGCGTCCCAATCATTCTAGGCTCTAAGCTACCAACATGCTAGGACTAAAATTTTGCATTCCACAAGTCATGGGGTTAAACCACCAAAACATCTAGGTGGGTGGGTAAATGCTAGGGGAGGTCTCGTTTCATGCACCAAGTGTCTCAGTCGTTCCGGCCTGCAAACTACCGGCAAAGTTGAAAGGTGCTAGGAGTGAGATTTTGCATTCCACAGCTCGTGGGGCCAAACTAAATGTGTCAACATGTCGAGGTGGGTGGGTAAATGCTAGGGAAGGTCTCATTCCGTGTGCCAAGGGTCCCAGTCATTCTAGGCTATAAGCTACTGACAAAGTCACTTTGCTGGTAGCTTACAACTTGGAATGACTGGGACATGGTGCATGAAATGAGACCTCCCCTAGCATTTACCTATCCACCCTGACATGTTGGTGCAGTCGGTTCAACCCCATGACCAGCAGAATGAAAAATATGGCTCCTAGGAAGGTTGTGCTGTATGAAACTTAAGCATTTTACAAGAATGCATTTGATTTCGACATGGTCAAATGGATTGGAGTTTACCAAAATTGAGAGAGGTTATTATGGACAAACTCCACGTGCATTTGTAGGTCAAAACAAAACATTCCTACCTACAATGAATTCTAAGAACTACTCCGTCAAAGTTTGGCAATTTTTGCTCTTAGGGTCTTAAGTGACTTTGCCAGTAGCCTGTTGTCCTGAATGATTGGGATGCTTGGCACATAAAAAAGACCTCCCCTAGCATTTACCCACCCATCCCGATGTGTTAGTGCAGTCTATTTGGCCCCACAAGCTATGGAATGCAAAATGTCACTCCTAGCAACTTTCCACTGCATGAAACTGAAGCATTTTGCAAGAATTCATTTGATTTCGGCAACATTCTTAGTTGCCATGAATTCTGATCATTGCTCCATCAAAGTTTGGCAATTTTTTGCTCTTAGGGATCTTAAGTGACTTTACCGGTAGTCTGCTACACCAAACGACTGGGACACTTGGCACACAAAATGAGACCTCACCTAGAATTTACCTAGCCACCATGATGTGTGGTCAGAGTCATTTTAGCCCAACGATGAGAAAAATATGGCACCTGGCAAAGTTGTACTAAATGAAACTGAAGCATTTTGTAAGAATGCATTTGATTTTAGCACGGTCAAATGGATTGGAGTTGACCAAAACTGAGAGAAGTTACTACGGATAGACCCCACATGTACCTATAGGTTGAAACAAAACATTCCCATATTCCATGAATTCTAAGAACTTCTCCGTCAAAGTTTGGTAGTTTTTGCTCTTAGGATCTTAAGTGACTTTGTTGGTAGCCTGTTGCCCCGAACGACTGGGACACTTAGCGCATGAAACAAGACCTCCCCTAGCATTTAAATTCCCACCCCAATGCATTGGAATAGTTAGTTCTACTCCATGAGCTGTGGAATATAAAATGTCACTCCTACCACCTTTCCACTGCATGAAACTGAAGCATTTTCCAAGAATGCATTTCGTTTCGACATGATCAAATGGATTGGATTTGACCAAAATTGAGAGAGGTTATTATGGACAGACCCCACATGAATCGATAGGTCCAAATGGAATATTCCTATCTACCACAAATTTGGATAATTGCTCCATCAAATTTTGGTAGTTTTTTGCTCTTAGGGATCTTAAGTGACTTTGTCAGTAGTCTGCTGCCCTGAACAATTGGGACACTTGGCGCATGAAACAAGACCTACCCTAGAATTTACCTACACACATCGATGTGTTGGCATAGTCAGTTTGGTGCCACGTTGAATAGAACAAAAAATATGGCATATGGAAAGGTTCTGTTGCATGAAATTGATACATTTTGCAAGAATGCATTTGATTTTGACACGGTCAAATGGATTGGAGTTGACAAAAAATGAGAGGTTATTGGATGGAGCCTGTTGGTGCTTAAACATGTATATGCAAGCACCTTCCTAAGATCAAAATTTTTTAATGTCCATCGACAGGACTGCCACTTTATCTCAGTGATTGGGTAGTCCACAATGGTTTGTTCCTTTCATCGCTGTGACATTCTTAATTGGTGAAGGTGGGAAATGTTGCTCTGACGGGTTGGTTGCATCGATGGAGGAGGCATCGGTGTGACACTGCGTATTAGGTAGATTGTGGAGAGTTAGGCCAACGGGGATACTCTGGCTGATGAGGGTTGTGCAAAGTGGTCGGTGAGAGTAGTGATATCGGTAGAAATGTTTTTGGTTCCGCCGATGGGAGGGGGTCACCCCGATGGAGGATGCCATCAGAGTGACATCGCTTATCGGTGCAGCATTGGTATGTTGCTCTGATGTGGCTTGTCTCACCAACGGAGGGTGGTTTGAAGTTTTCAAGGTTATGCGGTGAGCGAGAATTATGTGATCAGCGAGGGGGTTTTTTGTCGCTCTGATAGTCTTAGTCTGGCCGATGGAGGTGGCTGTCAGGCAAACATTGCAGGTCGGGTAGATAACGAGGTGGTGTACCGATGGTGCGAGTCTGGCCAACAGGGTAGTTCAGGCACTTCTTCGGTGAGATCAGCATGTCGGTGGGTGAAATTTTGGGCGCGCCGACGAAGTGGTGTCATGCCGAAGGGTGTGGTCATCGAAGTGACAAGTGATGTCGGTAGGTGAGTTTTCAGACCCGCCGATGGTTTATGGTCTCACTGATGGAGGTTTGGTATTGGTGGGAGTTGAGAGATGGGCTGTTAGTGAGTGGTTCATTAGTCATGCAAGGCAAAAGTGCACGACATTATGTTTGCCCATGGCTTGGTTTATAAAGTGTTGAAAAGGTTATTGTAGGGCGAATGTGGGATATTACATTTCACAAATGTGAAAGGTCAGCGATGGATGAAGGGCACTTACGTGGCACGATTGCATTGGCGTTGGACTTTTCAATGCTGCTGATGAGGATTTCCAACCTGTATGGGCAGATTGTAACTGTCGATCTTGCATATTTGGAGCCCGATTTTGCGGTTGAGGTTAAATGCTTCAAGCGATTGGGTGTTAACGCCATTTTTGCATGCTCATTCTATAGTCAGCTGGCCATGCTATACGGTGATGGAAAAAATGTCACATCTGCTCATCTGCTTGAGGTCTAGGTTGCTTGCACCGCGGGCTTTTATGGTGAATCTGATGGCTTCAGCGACAAAAATTTATGAGGATCTGATTGTTTCTTTGAAAATCTAGAGGGAGTGGTCTTTGCATTTATGAAGTCTGTCAGTGTGTAGTTGGCTAGAAGCTTGTGTGCTCCTTGAAAAAGGAATCCATGGCCATTCTACAGAGGTTGGATGTTTTTGGACTTTCTTCTCTGACTTTGAACACAAGGTGTTCACATTTTGAAAGGCATTTTTTGTTACAGATTTGGTCCTTGGTCTGGTATATTAGTCTATCTTGTCTTGTAAATGATAATTTCATGTATGATAACTTTCTATGCAGATTAATTTTAAATGAGAAACACCTGTTGTGTGTATTGTTTATGATTGTCTCCTATATGTCATTTGTTTTCTTTTCAAACAAGGTTGTCAAGGGCTTCCAAGTTTTTCAGTATATGCATACTGTGTGCCTAATTTATTGCATCTACTCAAGGAGTGGTTAAATAGGCTTTTGATCAGATACAAAGGAAAATAGATTGCATTATAGGATTTGCAAAGTATGATCATAGGTAATCCTCTTTCTTGGACATGTTGCTGTTAGGCAGTAACATTCTTCCTGAGTCCTCTGAATATGAAGTTATGTTGTCATAGGGAGACATTTACATTCATAGATTTGACTCTGCTACCCAGATAAGGCACTGGTTTGGGAATCTATCTGTTCAAAAGGTCTAGGAAAGTCCCATAACTCCAAACATCAAATCAAATCATTTCATCCTTCCAACCTGTTAGTTTGTAGGAGTAGGAGTAGGAAACCCCTGCATGCTCTCATCCCTAACCAGACACATATGTCTAAGAATGTTGCCAACCTTGTGATTTGTTACACAAATCTTGGTCCATACATGAGAGTATTCTGCCTGTTGCTGTCAAGCTAAATCCTTCTATCATTGAGTTAGTCAAGGTCATATTTTTATCAAATAGGGACACCCCCCTTGGTGTGGCAGAACCAGAAGTGAAGGGGAGGAGCTCACGCAACCTCCTGTATTTTATTGGTTGAATCTGCCTGTGCATTAGAACTAGCAAACCCTAATGCTGATTCAGAAGAAAACCCAACAAAATGGCGAATCTGCTGGGAACAAATAGAAAAAGTGATATCTTACAGCCTCTGGTGAAGTTTTGCCTTGCTCTGCTAGTGGAATGAACTCAGAAACATATTTGATGAGCTTTCAGCTGTTGTAAATTTTTATCCTCTCTGGAGAAATGGTGACTCTGCAAAAAGATTCAAGTGCACATGAAAGATAGATGTATGTTACGTGACAAAAGATGTTCATATTTCTGCATCTGGATGAGAAAAGGTACTTAGTTTCTTCCCCTTTATGTTTGTTGTTCTACTACATAAGTTAGATGCCAGGGGAAGTCTTAGGTCATAGGCAGACAAAGGATGCCTAAGAATTAAATTTATATGAATCCAAACATGTATTCACCCATACTCAGTGAAAAGGGGGATAATATGTTGCCTAAAAGTATTGAGGAGATAAAAAATAGGTTGATATTCTTAGAGGCTAGACAGGCCCAATTGAATAGTGATAACCCTGTTGTGTTTGCCAGTCAGAAAGCTAAACCTCTTGTCAGCCCTTTTGATCCTTTGTATGATCAATTAGATTTGTCATGTGTTGATTATAAAGTTGAAAGTATGCCTACTAGGATATACATTCAGATGCCTAGATTTAGTGGTCACAGTGTATGTGATGGGAATGCACATATCCAAAAATTTTATGAGTTCATGGGAAAACATTCATTTAGAGATGAGGATATGTGGATGAGGTTTTTTGTTAGATCCTTTGATGCAAAAGCTAGAGATTGGTATTTGAGCTTTCCAAAGAGATCCTTTGCCTGTTGGGATGAGCTTGCTGACTGTTTCAAAAAAGAATTTGCAAGAAAACTAGCTGATCTTGTTGTAGAATTAATGAAGATTAGAAAACAAGATAAAGAGCCCTGTATTGATTTCAGTCATAGGTTTGCACTAGCCCTTTCACAAGTCCCTGAAAAACTTCAGACCTGATATTTCAGCCTGTGTTGGCATATATTTTGAAGCTTTCAAGGAGGGCTCTAGTGCATTGTTGAGGGAATTCAAGATAACAAGTATGCAGATGGCATACAATTTCGTAGAAAATATAGAAAAAATGAGAAATGAGCATATGCTGAATTCCTTATCCCCAGGCTTTGGTGTGAAAAATAGTTGTGAAGCTGCAAATGACCAAATGATTAAGGCATCATGTGAAGATGAAAAGATGAATACTGAGGATGCTAAGGAAGGGACTAATGAGGACTCCCATTGAAATATTGAGGCATCTGGCCATGAAAGCAATAATGAGGTTGTGGACAGCAATGAGCAACTTTTTGAATGGATCTGTGGAGATAATTATGAGTATTGTACTCAAGACAGAGAAGATATAAGCAGACAGATAAACAGTTCCATGTGTGAACCATTGCCTTCTTTTCAAACACATGGAGATCATGAAGAGCAATCAGAGATTGAAACAAGTGCTAGTGCAGAGCATGATTTTTTTTTATTTGATAATTGTTTTGCTTATGACACACAGGCTAATACTCTTCCACAAAGGGAACCCATTGGTGATGAAGATGCATGCTCTGCTGCCCATGAACAAATGGCATATTATGATCAAGCTGATGTACCTGGATCACCCATTTTTGACACATATGGTGATGAGGATCCATTTGAGTATGGTGAAGGTTTGAGCACTATTTTTGACTTGGACTCTGTTTCTCATCCTGATGAAAGAGAAACCAACATACATCAGGTAAGTGACTATAAAAATGTGCCTAATTGTAAAGAGGTGCCAGAGCCTGATCTTTTCTAGTTTGGTGCTACTGTTGGTTGTGTACATGATGTGCACAATTATGAATTTGAAAGCTTTTCTTTTGGGCCAGCTGATGAAGAGATCCCTGATTTTCCTCGTTGTGTGGTGGACTCTGAATGTTTCCTATTTTCAGTCTAGCTAGAGGATCACTTTGCAATGCATACTATTGATGCAGATGATGATAAGTGTTATATACCATATGAATATGCATTGCTTGATAAATACTGCATCCACTTGTTGCCTGATGCTGAGGGTTGTTTGCATAGGGTTGACAGTGACAAGCTAAATCAGAAAGTTGAATATGCGGATGACAAGGTTTGTTTATGGACAGACAATGGCAGTATCTTCAGGCTTGACCCAGTGTATGCAAATGAAAACAAGGTATTTGACAAAGGGAAATACAGGTTTTCCTTTTCTTGGTGGCCTTAGGCCATCAAGTGTGTTTGGTGATGCAGATTTGTAGCTTTATGACTTTGTGCCCAATGGATAAGGGACTGGTCTGCATCCCAGAGATCTACGGTTCTTGCCATGCCTGCAAGAGGCATGCATCCCCAGACAGAGCCTGTGTTGGTGCTTAAACATGTATATGCAAGCACCTTCCTAAGATCAAAATTTTTTTATGTCCATCGGCTGGACTGCCACTTTGTCTCAGCGATTAGGTAGTACACAATGGTTTGTTCCTTTCATCGCTGTGACATTCTTCATCGACGAAGGTGGGAAATGTTGCTCCGACAGGTTGGTTGCGCCGATGGAGGAGGCATCGGTGTGACACTGCATATTAGGTACATTGTGGAGAGTTAGGCCGATGGGGATACTCTGGCTGATGAGGGTTGTGCAAAGTGGTCAGCAAGAGTAGTGATATCGGCAGAAATGTTTTTGGTTCTGCCAATGGGAGGGGGTCACCCTGATGGAGGATGCCATCAGAGTGACATCGCTTATCGGTGCAGCATTGGTATGTTGCTCTGATGTGGCTTGTCTCGCCAACGGAGGGTGGTTTGAAGTTTTCAAGGTTATGCGGTCAGCAAGAATTGTGTGATCGGCGAGGGGGTTTTTTGTCGCTCCGATAGTCTTAGTCTGGCCGATGGAGGTGGCTGTCAGGGAAACATTGCAGGTCAGGCAGATAACAAGGCAGTGTGCCAATGGCGCAGGTCTAGCTGACAGGGTAGTTCAAGGACTTCGTCGGTGAGATCGGCATGTCAGTGGGAGAAATTTTGGGCACGCCAACGAAGTGGTGTCATGTCGAAGGGTGTGGTCATCGAAGTGACAAGTGATGTCGGCAGGTGAGTTTTTAGAGCCACCGATGGTTTATGGTCTCACCGATGGAGGTTTGGTATCGATGGGAGTTGAGCGATGGGCTGTTAGCGAGTGGTTCATTGGTCATGCAAGGCAAAAGTGCATGACATTATGTTTGCCCATGGCTTGGTTTATAAAGTGTTGAAAAGGTTATTGCAGGGCGAATGTGGGATATTACATTTCACAAATGTGAAAGGTTAGTGATGGATGAAGGGCGCTTACATGGTGCGATTGCATTGGTGTTGGACTTTTCAATGCTGCTGATGAGGATTTCCAACCTGTATGGGCAGATTGTAACCATCGATCTTGCATATTTGGAGCCTGATTTTGCGGTTG
This sequence comes from Cunninghamia lanceolata, assembly GCA_027924645.1. Taxonomy (NCBI): domain Eukaryota; kingdom Viridiplantae; phylum Streptophyta; class Pinopsida; order Cupressales; family Cupressaceae; genus Cunninghamia; species Cunninghamia lanceolata. The sequence continues at coordinate 11,654,782 of BSBN01000209.1, forward strand.
AGGTTAAATGCTTCAAGCGATTGGGTGTTAGCGCCATTTTTTCATGCTCATTCTACAGTCAGTTGGCCATACTATACGGTGATGGAAAAAAAGTCACATCTACTCATCTGCTCGAGGTTTGGGTTGCTTGTGCCGCGGGCTTTTATGGTGAATCTGATGGCTTCAGCGACAAAAATTTATGAGGATCTGATTGTTTCTTTGAAAATCTAGAGGGAGTGGTCTTTGCATTTATGAAGTCTGTCAGTGTGTAGGTGGCTAGAAGCTTGTGTGCTCCTTGAAAAAGGAATCCATGGCCATTCTACAGAGGTTGGATGTTTTTGGGCTTTCTGCTCTGACTCTGAACACAAGGTGTTCACATTTTGAAAGGCATTTTTTGTTACAGATTTGGTCCTTGGTCTGGTGTATTAGTCTATCTTGTCTTGTAAATGATAATTTCCTACATGATAACTTTCTATGCAGATTAATTTTAAATGAGAAACACCTATTGTGTGTATTGTTTATGATTGTCTCATGTATGTCATTTGTTTTCTTTTCAAACAAGGTTGTCAAGGGCTTCCAAGTTTTTCAGTATATGCATACTGTGTGCCTAATTTATTGCATTTGCTCAAGGACTGGTTAAATAGGCTTTTGATCAGATACAAAGGAAAATAGATTGCATCATAGGATTTGCAAAGTATGATCATAGGTAATCCTCTTTCTTGGACATGTTGTTGTTAGGCAATAACATTCTTCCTGAGTCCTCTGGATATGAAGTTATGTTGTCATAGGGAGACATTTACATTCATAGATTTGACTCTGCTACCTAGATAAGGCATTGGTTTGGGAATCTATCTGTTCAAAGGGTCTAGGAAAGTCCCATAACTCCAAACATCAAATCAAATCATTTCATCCTTCCAACCTGTTAGTTTGTCAGAGTAGAAGTAGGAAACCCCTGCATGCTCTCATCCCTAACCAGACACATATGTCCAAGAAAGTCGCCAACCTTGTGATTTGTTACACAAATCTTGGTCCATACATGAGAGTATTCTGCTTGTTCCTGTCAAGCTAAATCCTTTTGTCATTGAGTTAGTCAAGGTCATATTTTTATCAAATAGGGACACCCCCTTGGTGCAGCAGAACCAGAAGTGAAGGGGAGGAGCTCACGCAACCTCCTGTATTTTGTTGGTTGAATCTGCCTGTGCATTAGAACTGGCAAACCCTAATGCTGATTCAGAAGAAAAACCAACAGAGCCCACATGTACTTATAGGTCCAAACAAAACATTCTCAACCACCATGAAGATTCAAAGAAATGCTCCGTCAAAGTTTCACAATTTTTTCTCTTAGGATCTTAAGAGACTTTGCCAGTACACTATAGCCCAATTCGATTGGACACACGGGGAATGAAACAAGGCCTCCGCTAGCATAAACCCACCCACCCCGACCTATCGGTGTCATTAGTTAGGTCCCATAGGGTGAAGAACGCAAAATATGGATCCTGAAACCTTTACACTACATGTGACTGAGTCATTTTTTAAGAATCCATCCACCATTGGCATGGTCAAATGATGTTGAGCTAGTCAAAAGCAAGAGAGTTTATTGTGGAATGGCCTAACATCTAGTTGTAGGTCCAAATAGATCATTCTTGGGTGCCACGAAATGTGAGAACTACTCTGTCAAATTCTGGCAATTTTTTGCTCTTAGGTCTCTTAAGAGACTTTGTCGGTACACTATAGCCTGATTCAATTGGGACACCTAGGGAATGAAACAGGGCCTCCACTAGCATAAACCCACCCACCCTAACTTGTCAGTGCTATCAGTTAGGTCCAAATATGAATCATGTTAAATGTATCTCTCTCCCTATGTAGTCATCTTCGTCATCTACAAGGGCAAAATGTTCACTCCCCCACAAATATTGGAAGGCACCGAGGGCACACCTCATTCTAGTCTTTCCATTTAACTTATGTAGATATGAGGAAAATGAGGATATGCAAAGTATGTAGACCATATAGAAGGTGAAATGAGGATTTCAAATCATGTCAAATGTACATGTCTCTCCCTATCTCTCTCTCTTCCTCTCTACCTCATTTTGGTCTTACCATAACCCATATGGAAGGTGAAATGAGGGTATACTAGACCTATAGATGATGAAATGATGATAGGAAAATCATGTTAAACATATAGAAGGTGAAATGAAGTTAGAAAAATAATGTCAAACATATAGAAGGTGAAATGAGGATATGTTATACATGTAGAAGGTGAAATGAGGATACATTATAAATAGGTAAACACACAAACATGTCCTTGCTCACTAATACAAAAATAACTATCTTGGATTGAATGAAAAATATCACAAGTTTTATCATTTTTAACATGTATCTTACATGTTGAACATGTAAGATGAGAAATTATCAATGATTATTATACCAAATCTAGTAGTTTCTATATCAAATGTAGTGTCCTAAGAAAATCTAACATGTCAAAGCTAGTGTTCTTAAATGAAAAGAACTCACACGTCAAATGTTCTAAGAAAATCCTATATCTAACTAAAACTACAGTCACATGGCAATAAAGATCAACTTATGTATTGAGGTATGAAACTACATATAACATCTTTCTACCAAGAAAAACAATCATACCAAAAGAGCCCTAAAATTGCCACAAAACTATTAACTACCATTATATAACTATGAGGAAATTTGGAAGTTGTCTTGGTCAGTTTTGAATAGTCATGCTTTGATCCACGACCATATCATCTTTTCCTAAACCCTAGAATAGTCATGGATCTCCTTGAATGAATGCCCTCCAATGCCCTCCCACAAAAATGCCCTCCAATGCCTTCCCACAAAATGCCCTCCAATGCCTTCCCACAAAATGCCCTCCAACAATCCAAAATGCCCTCCCACAAAATGCCCTCCAACAATCCAAAATGCCCTCCAACCAACCCTCCAACCTTTAAGGTCCTCCCAACATCCAACAAATGGAAGGAAGGTAAAAATGTCCTCCAACAATCCAAAATGCCCTCCAACCAACCCTCCAACCTTTAAGGTCCTCCCAACATTAAACACTATGTAAGTTGAAAATCTATCCATGTCATTATGTTGTCAATGATTATACAATTGCCATCTCAAATAGTGTAGCCATGGAGACATGAGGTTGTCATGACATTCATGATGAAATAGAGTTCTCACACAACCCTCACACAAAATCAATCAACATCATCAACAACAAATAGGATGCACAAATGTGCAACAATAAAATTTATCTTCACTATTTTATTGGCAACAAGGTTTCATAATTTCATAGAAATCAGATTACATAGGTTTGTGCAGCCATATAGGCTGAAGAAAATTATTACAAAAAAGATATAAACCTGTTATGTGACAGTAAATAACAGAAAAAAAAAAAAAAAAAAAACTACATGTGTTTCCCCGTCATATCATCCTCCTATATTGTGAAATTGGATATTCAACAAAAACTGTGTTGATCTTCAACCATGGATTTCATAATCCATTTGCTTCTGATGTACACCTATAAAACCTACAATAAAATATGTTGAAATCACTCTCTAACAAAAGCCATGCCTTTCTTTTCCTCCTCCCAAAAATCTGGAAGCAACAACCTTCAAAAATTGTCAAAAATCCTTCCTTTATGTCTCCACTAACTCCATTTTCTGTAGCCTCCTATTTTGAATGTCCCACTTGGAAGAATATCTTGAAAATGCATTAAAAAAAACATTAAACTCTCAATAAATAAAAATCAAAACCACTACCAAGGATTTTCCAATAATAGGCAACAACTAAGATTCCCACTCCTAGAAAATAGGTCCAATCTTGGAAAAAGAATCTACCAACTCAACATGGGTGCCCAAGTTCTCTATGCAACAATTGAGGAGCATTAACGAGTTGTTTCCACTTGTAACTTTCCAAAAATCCATGCCCAAGATAGCCTTTTTGATTTTACACTCAAATTTGATTTTTTTAAATTTTCACATCTCAACATTGCCACCTAAACTATCTCCCACACCAACATTAGTTTGCAATATTAAAATAAGGCCAATTATTTAATATTTTTTTTTTCTAAGTAAGATTTATAGTTTATATTAAAATATCAAAAACTGAGTAGAGTGGGAGAGCTCCATGAGCTGTATACTGTCAAACCCAACCCTTATTAAACTTTTACAAAATAACCACGCAAGGTCTATCAGCAAAAGGCCATACAAGGATACTACTAAAGTAACAGTGATACCACCTATCCTAGACACCCGACCAAATCAATAGAGAATATAAGAACTAAATACACAAAAAGCTAACAAGATCAGACACCACATGGCCATTAAATTTCCCCTTCCTCGAACAAGTAGTCTTTGAATTCACCCACTTAGGCAAAACCTTCAACCGGAGTATAATTAAACATTTTCTTGAGGAAATCCCTACCTCTGTGAACCCTAAACTTGTGAGATATCAGTTCATCTCCTCTAATGTCCAAAATGAAGGGGAAATACCTTACCACTTTGCCAGGATGATTGATCTTGCATAGGTCCTTCGGTCTTGGGAACCCAACACCTCTCTCGGTAACCTCCAACACCCCATTCGAGCCCTTCTAACAGAGCATGTTTAAACATTTGCAGAACCAGAGACCAGACCTCCTCCTTCATCGAAAACACATCGAGAAAAGAAGTCACCACCCTTGAGGCTATGTTGGAATCGACCCTATAATGTTCTCCACTGCTGACGAAGGCTTTCCCCATAATAAGTTTCGTAGCTCCAATGACAAAGGCGTCATTTTTCCGCAGCACCCTTCGCAACCTTTAGTCTATTATCTTGCCAAAAAACACCATCTGCCTAACCCTGCTGGTTAGACCGATGGGGGACTCCATTCCTCCATAGGCGAGTTGATCAGCTGATAGATGAAAGACTGTATATGGTGGGGGTGTTGGATCTAGGGCACACAACTGAGAGGGGGGGTGAATCAGTTGTACAAAAACTTTGCTTCTACTTCAAACACTTGATTCTTCTTGTTAATTAACAGCATATCAATTAATCATTCATGAAAGCACAAAGCATAAACATTGGAGCAGATAATCATCAACACATTTGACACCAAGATTGTTGACGTGGAAAACCTGGTTAAGGGAAAAACCATGGGGTGATTAACCCAAGGATTATTTTCTGTTAGAAGAATAAAAAATAAATGGCACATGCCAGTCAGGGCTCACTGCCTGAGCACACTACTCACAAAGAGGCACACTGCCTACAAGAGACACATTGTCTACAAGATCATAAGTATCACAACCTTGAACTGGAGAATGACATCTTCACCATGTCTAGATCAGTTCCATTTAAGCTCGAGACACACCTGCTCTGCCTTTCGCTCTTTTGCTATACCACACTCATCCGCTGCTCAACACACTCCAAAATGAATTCACAAACCTTCATTTATACAAGGCATCAACTTAGGAATAATCATCTAAGTCGGCACTCAACCATAAGAGCATTCGCAAGATGAATAACACATCCAGTCGGCCACCACAAGAACGTTTGCAAGATGAACAACTCATCCGGTCGGCTAGTCTGAACAAGAACTTCATCTGGAAGAATATCTTCAATTCCGAGCTCTACCACCAATGCGGCCCAACAACACAACCTCAACATGATCCAAGAAACTTCACAAGCTTGCTTGAATGACCACAAACATCCGCACTTCCTCTGCTCACCGGAATCTCTTCTCTTCCTCATCCGGAACTTCAAGAACACAGTCTGTCGCGACTGTCAAACTGAAACAGGTTCTTTCAAACCTCCAAACTACATACAAACTAAGATGACACATTACAAGGACATCCCAAATACTTCTTTTCAATCCGTAGAATTTGCCAATGCACTTCCGGATCTCACTGGACCTTTTTGTAACACTCTATCACTCCGGAGCATCTCCCAGAACTGGTTCTACTTGACCGATGACAACTTCTTCATATCTTCATGCAGACCTCTGAAATCCTAACAAGAACATCTCAAGACTCATATCTACAAACGCTTTAATCCGCATCTTCTGAATCTCAACCTATTGAGTACTTTTGCCTTCTTCTCATCACTGTTCTTCACTGTTCCTGATTGAGACTAATTTTCTCAATATCCTCAGCACACAGCTCATCCAATCCTTCTTGTCAAAGCAATATGAGTATGTTGACATCAATGACAACACTGGTTAACCTCATACTTGCAACAATCTCCCCCTTTGTCATTGATGGCAACATATGATGTGAAAAACCATCAAGACAAGATCTTCTCCTTTCTGTCACAGCTCCCCCTATCAGCAACAACTCTTCACATGTCTTCTCTTCCTTTACTGCTCCCCCTTTGATCATCAACCACTTGTTTTTCACATGTCTTCTCTCCCCCTTTGACATCAATGGAAAAGGGCTCATACTTGCAATTCTAACACATCAAAATCATACCAGCTACTCCCCCTTAGTAGCAGCTCCCCATCATCAATCCAGATCACAAGATATGACTGTGATATCCACCGGACTGATGCACATCAGTGCGTCCTAGTTCATCACTGGAGGGGCCATGATCCCTAACTTATCCCAGAGATACTCAAAAGAGTCCTTGGGAAGAGGTTTAGTAAAAATATCTGCAATCTGATCCTTGGAAGGTACATACTCCAATTTGACTTCATCCTTGTTCACTTGCTCTCTCAGAAAGTGAAACTTGGTAGATATGTGCTTGGTCTTAGAATGCAACACTGGATTCTTAGAAATATTAATTGCACTTGAGTTATCACAAAAAATTGTGATAGGCTCCTCATATTCAACTTTAATGTCTCTTAGCATCTGCTTCATCCATAAAATCTAAGTGCAACTACCTACTGCTGCAATGTATTCTGCTTCAGTTGTAGATAGAGATATTGCCTCTTGTTTCTTGCTTAGCCAAGAAACCAATCTTTTTCCCAAAAAGAAAGCTCCTCCACTTGTACTCTTCCTATCATCCACATCTCCTGCCCAATCTACATCTGTGTATGCATGAAGAGAGAAATCCTGATCTCTAGGATACCATAGACCATACTCAACTATTCCTTTCAAGTACCTAAAAATTCTTTTGATTGCCATGACATGAGATTCTCTGGGATCAGCTTGAAATCTTACCACAAGACCAACAGCCTGCATTATATCTGGTCTAGTTTGAGTGAGATACAATAGTCCTCCAATCATTGATCTGTACTTGGTCTGATCTGTCTTAGGAGAGTCATCATCTTTGCTTAACTTACATCCAGTTGCCATAGGGGTGTTCATTGGCTTTGAATCTTCCATTCCGAATTTCCTCAACATTTCTTTTGCATATTTGGTATGACAGATAAAGATGCCTTTCTTTGTCTGAGTAATTTACAAACCCAAGAAGAAATTTATTTCACCAAGCATTGACATTTCAAACTCACTTTTCATTTGATTTGCAAAAGTTTTACACATACTGTCTTTTCCTCCAAAGATGATATCATCAACAAATACTTCAACAATCAAGATGTTTTCCTTATCTATTTGGAAATATAGATTACTATCAGCAGTACCTTTGTTGAAACCAATCTGCACAAGATGCTTATCCAACCTTTCATACCATGCTCTTGGGGCTTGCTTCAAACCATACAGTGCTTTCTTCAACTTGCAGACCATATCATCATGATCAGACAATTGAAATCCATCCGGTTGTTCAATGTATACTTCTTCTTCCAAATCACCATTTAGGAAGGAAGACTTGACATCCATTTGATATACCTTGAAATCTTTGAAGGCAGCAAATGCAAGAAATAATCTGACTGCTTCAATTCTTGCCACCGGAGCAAAAGTTTCTTCAAAATCAATTCCTTCTATTTGAGAGTAGCCTTTGCAGACCAATCTAGCTTTGTTTCTGATAACTTCACCAACCTCATTTAGTTTGTTCCGGAAGACCCATTTGGTTCCAATCACATTCTTGTTTCTAGGTCTAGGAACAAGATCCCAAGTATGATTTTTCTCAATTTGCATCAACTCTTCTTCCATTGCTTTGGTCCAGTTTTCATCATTGCAAGCTTCATTAATTGTTTTAGGTTCAATCTTTGAAATCAGACAGTATTCATTTGAATCTAGAGAAATTTTCCTCCTTGTTTGTACCCCTTTGCTCTTGTCACCTATGATCTGATCTTCAGAATGATTTAGAGTTACATACCTTGGAACTTTGGGTGTTTCTTGCACTACTGTTTCTTGATCAGGCTTATTCAGACAAGCCTCTTCTTCCTGATTTACCAGATCAGTCTGTATTTGAATTTCAGAGGAGGATTGAGCTCCTTGCACCAGAGAATCATTTTGATCATCTTCATCACATTCATAGAATCTTGAGGGCTTTTCAATTCCTTCATCAACCTTCACATTTGTACTTTCTATCATCTTTCTCAATCTTTTATTGTAACACCGGTATGCTTTGCTTTGATTGGAGTAACCCAAGAAAATTCCTTCATCACTTCTAGCATCAAACTTTCCTAGATCTTCATCTCTTTTGATGTAACACATGCTACCAAATACTCTGAAATATCTCATAGTGGGAGTTATACCAAACCAAAGTTCATAAGGAGTCTTACCAGTATTGCTTCTGATTTGAACTCGGTTAAGAGTATAGACTGTAGTGCTGACAGCTTCTCTCCAAAACATCTGAGGAACATTTGCTTCCATCAACATTGTCCTGGCTGCTTCTTGGATGGTCCGGTTCTTTCTCTCAACTACTCCATTCTGCTGTGGAGTCCTAGGAGTAGACAACTGTCTTTTTATACCATGCTTCTCACAAAAATTTATGAATTCACTGGATGTGAATTCACCACCTCTATCAAACCTTAGACATTTCAGTTTCAATCCAGTTTGATTCTCTACCATAGCTTTGAAGATTTTAAACTTCTCAAGGGCTTCTGATTTCTCTTTTAGGAAGGTAACCCACATCATCCGGGAATGATCATCAATCAGTAAGATGAAATATCTATCACCTTGCATACTCTTGATTCTTGTCGGACCACAGAGATCAGTATGGACTAATTCCAATAATCCAATAGAGGACTGATCCTTGCTTTTGAATGAGACTCTGCTCTGTTTACCTAGCTGACATTCTTTGCACAAACTATTTGTAGGTTTCACCAATTTTGGAAGATCTCTTACAACCTGAGTATTGCTTATTTTGATGATGTTATCAAAATTCACATGACACATTCTTCTATGCCATAACCAACTCTGATCAACTTGAACAAATAGACAACTTTTATTGGAACCAACTAGATGGAAGATATTACCTTTTGTTTGAGTACCGGATGCAATCTCAGTTTCAGAGCTTTCAAAGATCCTGCATCTTCCATTCTTGAACCGGAGATCATAGCCTTTGTCCACCAATTGACCAACACTGAGAAGATTGTGCTTCAACCCTTCAACATATAGTACATTACCGATTTTGCTCCTTCCATCAAAAGAAATAGTTCCCCTACCTCTAATTCTGCCAGCAGAATTATCACCAAATTTTACCATTCCTCTTTCATACCTTTCCAAATCTAAGAACTTGTTCTTGTCACTTGTCATATGGTGAGAGCATCCACTGTTAATAACCCAATCATCCTTTTCTTCAATTTGTGCAGCCAAAGCTCTTTCCACAACCTCATGATTGACAGATTCAGAGGATATTGAATTTTCTTCCTTGATGGCAATAAACACCCATTCATTTCTGGATCTGTTTCCTATCTCTGATTCATCATCTGTTACATCTTCATTATCATCTTCTTCATGAACATAATAACAGTTCTTTTGGAACCTTTGTCTTTTAGAATTTGATCTTGCAATTCTTTCCGGACATTTTAAGGCAAAATGACCAATCTTATTGCAGTTGAAGCATTTAAAAGGTAACTTGCACCGGATCCTCTTGGTAGTCTTTTAGCAATGAGGGCTTCAAGATGAGCTGTTTCTGCTTCTTCCTCTTCCATGTATTTTCTTGCTTGATCATACCATGACAGCTTCCTTGAAGAGTTTTCTCCTGGATCAAATCTTTGTTTACCTTTCACATAGGCACTGGCTTTCAATGCAGACGCAGTCTTGGGAGGATCATCTCCAAACTCAGTCATTTCAAATGCAGCCAGTTTGCCAGCCAATTGCTCTCTTGTGACAGTTGTATGAGCTCTGAATTCATCAATGGCAGCAACCTTGATTTTGTAGGCAGCAGGAAGGGATCTGAGAATTTTGCAAACAATTTCATTTTCATCTAGAACTCCACCAGCATTCCTGATTCCACATACCAGCTCATTCACTCTTGGCATAAAGGTAGTGATGTTTTCATCATCTCTCATCTTCAATCTTTCAAATTTCCCTTTCAAACTTTGCAACCTTGCACTCTTGACAAACTCATCTCCTTCATGCAGAAGTTCTAGTTTAACCCAGATCTCATATGCAGTTGGTAGGTCAATAACATTTGAGAGCTCTGAATCATTCAATGCACTTAGAAGAGCTTCCTTGGTCCGCAAATTATTTTCAGCATCTGTGATTTCATTCAGAGTTGTCGGACCACCCTGTGGAGGTACATAAGCCTTTGTGATCATGGACAAGTATGCTTTTCCCATACACTCCAAGTGACATCTCATGCGACCTTTCTAGAGTGAGAAATTGGTTCCATCAAACTTCGGACTATCCTTCTTGTATGACGACATCCTGGATCTCCTCAAGAGGTTAAGCTCCTTTCAGAGGAACTTGGCTCTGATACCAATTGTTGGATCTAGGGCACACAACTGAGAGGGGGGGTGAATCAGTTGTACAAAAACTTTGCTTCTACTTCAAACACTTGATTCTTCTTGTTAATTAACAGCATATCAATTAATCATTCATGAAAGCACAAAGCACAAACACTGGAGCAGATAATCATCAACACATTTGACACCAAGATTGTTGATGTGGAAAACCTGGTTAAAAGAAAAACCACGGGGTGATTAACCCAAGGATTATTCTTTGTTAGAAGAATAAAAAATAAATGGCACATGCCAGTCAGGGCTCACTGCCCAAGCACACTACTCACAAAGAGGCACACTACCTACAAGAGACACACTGTCTACAAGATCATAAGTATCACAACCTTGAATTGGAGAATGACATCTTCACCATGTCTGGATCAGTTCCATTTAAGCTCAAGACACACCTACTCTGCCTTTCGCTCTTTCGCTATACCACACTCATCCGCTGCTCAAAACACTCCAAAATGAATTCACAAACCTTCATTTATACAAGGCATCAACTTAGGAATAATCATCTAAGTCAGCACTCAACCATAAGAACATTCACAAGATGAATAACACATCTGGTCGGCTACCACAAGAACGTTTGCAAGATGAACAACTCATCCGGTCAGCTAGTCTGAACAAGAACTTCATCTGGAAGAATATCTTCAATTCCGGGCTCTACCACCAATGTAGACCAACAACACAATCTCAACATGATCCAAGAAACTTCACAAGCTTGCCTAAATGACCACGAACATCCACACTTCCTCTGCTCACCGGAATCTCTTCTCTTCCTCATACGAAACTTCAAGAACACAGTCTGTCGTGACTGTCAAATTGAAACAGGTTCTTTTGGACCTCCAAACTACATACAAACTAAGATGACACATCACAAGGACATCCCAAACACTTCTTTTCAATCTACAGAATCTGCCAATGCACTTCCGGATCTCACCAGACCTTTTTGTAACACTCTGTCACTCCGGAGCATCTCCCAGAACTGGTTCTACTTGATCGATGACAACTTCTTCATATCTTCATGCGGACCTCTGAAATCTTAACAGGAACATCTCAAGACTCATATCTACAAACCCTTTAATCTGCATCTTCTGAATCTCAACCTATTGAGTACTTTTGCCTTCTTCTCATCACTGTTCTTCACTGTCCCTGATTGAGACTAATTTTCTCAATATCCTCAGCACATAGCTCATCCAATCCTTCTTGTCAAAGCAATATGAGTATGTTGACATCAATGACAACACTGGTTAACCTCATACTTGCAACAGGGGGAGCATCTACCATTAATCAGGAAGCCAACCATAATGAGTAAACTACCAAAAAAGCCCTGCGAATAAATAGAGGAAAGAATGCCTCTCTCCTCAAAATGTGTTCTTCACTAATCTCCACCCTCGCTAGCTCATGTCATAACTACTCGTCTGCACTGGGAAATGAGAACATCGATGAATCCATCTAAACATGATTGTCCCATCCTTTCCTTCATCTTGCACCCTGAATGGCAAGGTTGTTCCAGTGTGTGAGCTCTCAAATCTTCCCAATATGTGGGTGCGACTATTATGCACAGAAATGATGACTTGGAGAGCTCCTTTTCACCTTTCAAAACCTGTAGGAAACATTGACACCTACTAACCAAGCATCCACCTCATAGCCCCCTACTGAGTCAGCCACCTCATCTGTGTGTGAGGTGGAACCCACCCTTCCACCCAATCCAATTATTTAATATATTATTTAGGCCTAATATTGCAATTTATTTTCCAACTCCAAAATTACCAAACTATAGGAAATTAAAATATTTTATTTTTTTGGTTGACACAGGATTTACCCATACACCTTGGATGCTCCTGCATCAATTCATCTTTAGTTAAGATCATTGGGGGTATCATATACATCATAATTTTCTGCATTGGGATGAATACACTAAATATGTAAGGAGATTTCCATTATGTGCTTTAGAAACCATGTAAACATTGTTTGAAAAATATTGTTATAGTCAAAAGGGATTGTATAGTCATGATTAGGTGGGTTTAAAGCATTGGAACTTGTGTCATAAACCTTAGGTCTTGGTGGAGTGAGGAGAGTGGGTTTAAATTCAATGAAGGATAGTAAATAGGAGTTTATATTTGTCAAATGAAACATAAAGGTTGTAGAAGGTATGTTAGGACTGTCATGTCTCTAGGAATTCAATCATGTATGTTGTTCTTGACTTTGTCATGCAACTAGAGGAAATAATTCAACAACTACAAAATGCATGTGGATAGAACAAGGGATTGTCATCTAGTCGATCAACACTCCAACTTAACTAGACTGTTGTAATATCCCAAATGGGATAATGCAACAATTCTAATTTTTCTGCTCAAAACCTAATTTTATGAAGTTCTAATTTTATATTAGACCTAAACATACACTTATCTCAGCTCAAAAAACATGTTCAATACATCGCAAAAGCATCACCCATACACTTCCCAACAATATATTTGTAATCCAAAATGAATTATAAAAGGAAAACCGTTTCAATTTGCAACTATAATGGACTAAAAGTAAATGAAATATTTACTGCTATAAGTCTGAATATATAATGTCAATTACAAAGCAGTTAGACCTTACAAAATGATAGGAGAAAGGTTCTAATGCTACTATTCAAAGTTAGGGCATAAAGCCTAGGTCTTCTAGGCTCAATGTACTTAAGAATACCTTCTCAAATAATTACACTTAGGTCTGCTCTGCCACTGCCATGTACTCTGCTTTGTTGACCATTCCCAAAATGGGGACATTAGACTACCATCATATCTTATCATCAAGGACCAACTAAAGAGTCTAATACACTACTATTCTATGAAAGAGCACTATCGTAAATGAGATAAAGTGGACTATCACCATGTTGCTATGCTATTATCACACCTAGTTATAGAATTTAGCAATCAATAAGGTCTTGGGATAGTTTTTAGAAGAACTAATCATTTTGTCAAGGTATTGAGAGAGAAATAATTTATTTAAAAAATAAAACTCTTATAATCATATGATCTCTAAATGGTCTTTGATTGTCCTAATATCTCATCACAATACACTCACTAAACATAGTTTTTTGTTGTCTCATATCATAGAACAACAAATCCTTAGACTATATGCAACACTTTGAAAGGGTTTGGATCTTGTGAATGCTTTTGTGTTGTTATAGGACAGTCATAAAGAGTTTCACCTACTACCAAAATCCATAAAGCTATTTGCAATTGTTTGAGAAAGTCACCTACACCCTTGGATCCCCATCTTATGCCTCATAAAGTTGGTCATAATAACAAGGCATTATCACAAGGTTTGAAGGTGAATGTATGAGGTCCTAATATAGTCAAAAGATTGAAGGAATGATTGTCATATCAAAGAAGAGTTGTCATAAATGATGGACATCAATGATTGTGGAGGTTTGTTGCACTATGGTAAGGGTAGGCTATACATGGTGGAAACTTCATGAAGTGAAAAGATCTTCTTTTCTACCTACAAAATGAAAGCTAGAAGATGTCAATGAGTTTGAAGACAAACTCTAGGAGATGAAATGAAACAAGATTTTCCCATTTACCTAATTTTGAAAACCTTTTTGCAAAGTGTTGTTGTGACAACATTTCAAACTCCTAATTTGCCATACCAACAATGAAACAACTTGATTTTCAGACCTATATCACTATTGTACCTACACAATCATAGCTAGAAATGGTCAAAGATGAAGGAATCAAAGTCGTTGAATTAAATGAAAATGAACTTTATAATCATGTATTAGAATTGCATTCTTAGATATGATTGTTGTAGCCTTCCATGAGGTACCAAATTGTTGTTCTAGATTGTGGATGTCCTAATTAAGATTGAAAATGGAGAAAACATTAAGAAAGGAGGCTAGAAATGAAGTTTTGCTGGTAAAATTAGTTATCTAGAACTATTTTTTATGTTTGTACTTGAAAAATGAAGAGTTACAACTACATATGGAGGAGATAAAAGTTTTCTATAGCTCTGCACATGTGTGAACCATTCAATTTTGTCATTCATGAAAATCCTATATCTAACTAAAACTACAATCACATGGCAATTAAGATCAAATTATGTCTTGAGGTATGAAACTACATATATCATATTTCTACCAAGAAAAACAATCATATATAACAAGAAATCAATCTATAACATGTTATTCATCATAACTCAACCATTGTAAATTGATTATACATCAAACCTTTAAGTTTCAAAGTAGGAATACATGCACATAAGGAATTTAAATTATATTGTATATCAAGGTGTATATATATTAAAATCTAGTCCATAATGGTAGACATATACAAAAATTTGGCAAATATGCCAACTCAAAATATTTTTTACAAAATGTGGCATATACTATGTCTCAAAATCTATATACAATCTACATGCCGAATAGCTACATCAAATACTAAAGGTCCACTTGACCCTATGTCTTTGGTGAATGATCAATCAATGATGGATCCTCAAAAAGTGTCCTCTTTGTACCATGATGTCTAGTAGTTGATGGAGGCAGAGTTGACTACATTAACAAGTCAAACCACAAATTTGATTAATCTCTTCAAAGGTAAATATAAATAAGTTAGAGTTAGTAAATAGAATCTTATCTACTACAATTTAGAACTTTCATTTATTAACATACATCTAAATCACTACAATCAACTATAAGACCTCTATAAACTATCAATTATTTAGAAAAAATTAATTCAATTACCCTGACTCTTTCTTGTCGTTTGGTCAATTGTTCTGTAAATGATTTTATCTTAAGATGATCAGGTATCCTATTGAAGCATGATGGAAGAAGTGGCACATCACTCACATTCTCAAGAGACTGTAAAAGTAAAGTAACATTGAAATAAATTAATATATAATTATTAAACAAAAAAGGAAATGCATACATTAAAAAAGGTTAGATGTGTTACTACTAAACAATCTAGAGTGCACTACACAAAAACTTATCTACTAGAAAACAAGCACGTACCACCATCGAGGCCTCCTACATCGATTGAGAAGGACTCATCATGGATGAACCAACTAAATCTCCTGTATGAAAAATGACAAGAATGTAAGACTCTATGTATACAAATAATCATAATAATTTTTAAATTAATAGATCAATTTATCTATTCTCTATTTTATTATTTATCTAAATGACTATAATCAAATATTTAAGTTTTATAAATTATCAATTAAAGTATAGTTCAATTGAATTACCTCCACCCTTTGTTGGCATTCAGAAAGTCATTCCGTGAATGATGGTCCCTTGGGTCGATCATGAGTTTGAGTAAAGACCATTGGCAAAGATGCCACATCATTCACATTTTGGATTGACTATAAAATTAAATTAACATCAAGATATAAATTAATATATAATTACTCACAAATAAATAATTGCATACAATAAAAAAAGTTGATGTGTAGAAAAAATTATATCGACAAGTCAAAGCCAAATTGGATGGCAGACAAAGTTCCATGATGAACTTATGTCAACTCGTCCTTTGTCATCAACTGTTATCCCCCTTAGATACATTAGTACTAATATTTGTCTATATTACTCAAATGGAATACACCATGAAATTTAACTTTAAATTTTACCTATATAAAAGATTAGCCATGCTCTTCTCCTTCTCTACGATCCACTAATGCTCGTGCTTCTGCTCTTGTCCCCGACCCCTTAGCTTGAGTTTTGGACCCCCTTCCTCATCTCATGAAGGGACATCATACTCTGAAGTGTTCAAGGGTGGCTCACTACTCTCCATAAGAGGACCTAAGCACAACTGATTGCAAAAAATGTAATGATGGGGCACATAAACATGTGTGGGTGAAGAGGGTCTAGTAAAATTAGGTGATCCAATATCATCGCCAACATCATGTGGTTGTGAAAAATAAGAAGTCTGTATAATCAAGTGCTCAATCAAAGAGTGTATGACACTAAGGCCCTATTGTGTTGCATTTGCAACAACATTTAGATGTTGAATTGGGGATGGAGAAGGGATAGTAAAAGGGGGAATAAAAGGACCTTGTACTTGTCTCATTGCCCTAGGTCTATCTTGAGGCATTCCCTTACCTACTCCCTAAAACTCTCTAAATCAAAATAATTCACATGGTGACCCATTAAAAACTTTGCATATAGTTTACAAAGGAAATATAAAGGTACATCTAAATTATTGTTGGGTGGTTTATCAAAAACCATCCACCAACAATCCCAAAAATTTTGACTAATACCCTCATGTGTACACCATTTGATTGAATACTTAGGCTTACAAACATCAACAGGCAATCTGGTTTTAGGATTGACAAAATACTGGGCTAACATAGCTTTGGTAATATCTAACTCTTTCACTTGATCATATGATAAACCATTAGGACATTCCGCCTTCTTGGTTTCTCGCCATTGTCTAAATGATTCGTGTTGGCTTGTGAGGGTTCGAACATGACTAATAATTCCCTCTAAATTTGAGGTCATTGAAGACAATCGAGGGTGGTGAAGATACATTTCTACAATCCTACTTATTTTATTAATGTTTCTTTCAATTTTATCTTCAATTGTTGGAGGGGGAGGGTTTGGTGGTGGAGGGTTAGGGTTTTCATTTTGTTCATCCATTTTACCTATTTAAAATATAAAACATGCCTATTTAGCATTAAAAACCAAAAAAAAATACTTGAATAAACAAAACAAACAAAAAAATGTAAGAACTAACCTCTTAGGATCGAATATCTATTCTAGAAGAGCTCTGATATTTATTTTGGGAGAGGTCTACATTTTGTAAGCCGTGGGTTTGCAAAACGCGACCTCTTTTTCCCTTTTTATGTTTTACAAAATGGATATCCATTTTGGGTTGCACAAAACGAATATTCTTAACATGCCTATAAAAGTGAAAGTTGGCCAATTCGTAAATTTGGCTAAGTAAAGACACGATTTTTTTCTATTGCCACTATTTGGCCCGTGATGATCTTGCACATACCTAAAGATGATGGAAAAGGTTTGGATAGAAGACAGTTGCTAAGTGAGCAACATGCACCGAAAGAGGTGAAGAAAGTTTTGATTGAGGAGAACATGAGGAAACACAAGAAAGAATGGAGAGAAGCAAATGTTGGAGTAGTAGTGGAAGGCAAAGAAATGCATGGTGAAGAAGTTACAAGGATGGAATTTGAAGAAGGTGCATCAAGTGCAAAAAATTTGTGGGCATAATTTTCAATGATAGAATAGGAGTGGATGGGGAAGCTTAATAGTGAAGGTATGAAGACAAATGGGATAGCAAAGGATACAAAGATGAATATGGAAGTTGATGATAAAGAACCTATTACAATGAAAAAGGAAGAGGTAAATTTATTGGTCTTGAATAAGGATATTGCTTCATTTTTATTTGCTATGTTGAATGATGAGAAGCTTGGGAACAAGTATGGAGGAGTATATGCAGATTTTGGTAATGTTGTGGGTTGTAAAGTGAATGGTAAAACTAAGGATGATTTGCTATTGATGTTGGCTATCAAAGATGAAAGGCTGAAAAAGATGACTTATGAAGGTGAGAAGTTGAATATTATAGCACAAGATCATAAGGTAAATCTATTGGAAAATTGTGAAGATGATGTTTTATTTCCATTTGAGATGATAAAAGTTCTGGAAGGTGTAGAAGAGTATAGGATAGTAAGTGCATATTTATATAAGAATGTCGATGCTTTTGATGAAGTTGAAAGACAAATGTCAAGGGTGAAAGAGTTTGAAGAAACAAATGAAGAGATCATTAAACTCGGTATAATTGTTCATATCAATTTGCATGTGAATGTGTCAGCAAAGAAACTTTGGAAAAAGAAGATGACAAGTGAAGAGAAGTATAGTGCATACCAATGTTGGAGAAACATGGCAGTTATTCTAGAGCGATGTTGGAAGAAGTAGAAAAAGAAAATTGTCATTTGAGGTAGAACTCAAATTTCTCCCACTTGGGGAGCCTGATGCAAGGGCATCGTGTCCCATTTTGGTTTCGATTAGTCTTTGGCTTTGATTAATCACTATTTAGTTTTGTTTCTTTAGTTGTTGGTTGGTGTTCGGTTCATTTTTCTTGAATGGCTTGTATCAACCTATTGATGGAATCTATTTTTGTAGAGAAAGGAAGTTAATTTGTTGGGGGTTCCTGTCACCATGGGAGATAGGAGTTTTCAAAAAACTACCAAATGACAATAGAAGAGGAGGGCAG
Source organism: Cunninghamia lanceolata (assembly GCA_027924645.1). Taxonomy (NCBI): domain Eukaryota; kingdom Viridiplantae; phylum Streptophyta; class Pinopsida; order Cupressales; family Cupressaceae; genus Cunninghamia; species Cunninghamia lanceolata. Next base: position 11,673,745 of record BSBN01000209.1, read on the forward strand.
ATCGTGGTGTGAGGGCAGAAGAAAATGAAACTGCTACAATGGCAGAAGAGGAACAATTGGTAGAGATCGGCCTATTTAGCAAGATCAACATCCCTGTAGAGAAGGAGCATGGAAGTTGGAAGACATGGTGTGAAGGGGGATCATAGCAGTGGCAAAAATCAAAACAAGGAATCAAATAATGTCTGAAGGATTTTGGCTAGGTGTTTGTAACCAAGAACCAAATCATACTTTGTAAAGATTAGTATAATCTCTGTATATATCTTTGTGGAATCGATATGGCTCAATGTTGAATAAAATAATTCTTGTTAAGAAAATGTTTTGATAATCAAATTCCTATCATTTAAGTGTTGTATTGTTCTCACCAAATTGTGTATCATTCTATTTGAATTCATGTCACTAAAATTGTTCTAGTCTTTGGTTCTAGCTGCCATCAAATTTTAAGTGTGTGTTTATTCCTAGAGTGCTTGATGATAGGAAAGGTAAACAAATATTTAGAGAAATATATTGTGAAACCTAGAGGATTTCTACAACATTTGAAATGTGATTTTGAGTATGAAAGGGAAAAGGGTAATGAGAACACTAAGTTGCCAAGAAGAGAGAGGTAAATAGAATAAGAATCTTTTAAGATATTAAAGAGGACCTAAAAGAAGTGTACAAAACTTAGATGGGGAAAATAAATAAGGAACTTCATAGAGAAAATAAGTTGCAAAGAATCATGCTTCTTTAACAAAAGAGGAGAAAAAAATAAGTAGAGCTTCAAGTCTACAAAAAGAAGCTACATAATTAAGATGAATTTGCAAGAAGCAACAAGCTAGAAGAAACCTACAAAATATACGATCATATAGAGTAGAAGAAGCAATTAGAGAAAACTATTTCTTTCAAGAAGAGAATAAATAACAATTAAAGCTATAAAGATAAACTTAAAATAGATATTACTAGAGAATATCCAAGAGGAAAATAAGAAAGAAAAATTGTAGGATATGTTGGATAGAGGTTGATGAAGATGTGTTATTTTCTAGAACATAAACACATTATTTTAAAAAAAAATAGAAATTATTCCTAGATTCATTTGATTTCATATATTTAATAACTTAAAAAATGCATTTGTGAGTTCACTTAAAATATAGCTAAAACTATGAATAAGAAGAGTATAAGTTATATGAAAAAATTAACCATATCGTGCCCTATGTCATTCTTGAAAAAAGTAGAAAGAATGATATAGAACACATTTCCATCCACTCTAACCTTGTTATGTTATGTTTTAAGTTTATGCAAAAGCATTTTCATTTAATATTATAAAGGAAAGGGTTTTGGCTTTGATGAAATTGTTTTAGGGTTTACATGTGTTAAATTGGAAATTAATTGCATTCCCTTCTATAAAATACTCATTTTTAAATAACTTAAAAATTCAATATGCTAATTAGTTTCCAAATTAAGTTGTCACTAACACTTGTAACTCAAGTTATAAGAGTGAGAATAACCTAGATTTGGTCGAGCCCCTCAAGGCCTTCTCAAGCCTCCTTCTAGATTATCATCCCCTTGACTTTTTGGGTTGCAACCCCTCATCTATATTAAGAACCAACAAGTCTTACAAGTGTTAGTGACAATTTAAATATCAAATTAAATGGATTCCCTACTAGAATTAATTTATTTCTTTAAATTCACCAACATTTAGTTGTACAATATTAGTTTTCATAATGTAAGAATCATGATAGTTAAAACAAATCAAATTATGAATGAATTGAAGGATAAAAATTTGGAAGGCATATTACACATCATGGACTAAACATATTCATGTTGAAAAACATAATGGGATAGAATCTATTCTCCATACAAAATTGCATGTGTAATTCATCACATCATGATTTCACCATATGCTACCATGCCATGATTAATCACCAGCTACAGTGAACATTCACACATAGTTGCTCCCTTTCACATTTAAACCTTATCATGTTTCAAATTTATTTACCTTTTGTAATTTATTTATTAAGAAAAATATAGTTTGAAAAACATAATGCATATTTCAACTTGCACATATTTAGTTCATGATTTGTAAAATGTCTTTATGCAAGTATAGCCCCAACTAAATTGGCTACCTAATTTTATGTTTTGTAGGGTTGTATAGAAATTGTTAGATTAGATTTGGTGTGTTATGATTTGATTTGTATAGAAATATGTATGTCAAAGCACACATTATGTTTTTCAACCTACAATTTTCTCTACCAACATTTGAAAGTCATCTTACAAATCATGAACTATACAAGTGCAAATTAAAAATCACAAACTGTATTTTGTTTTTTTCAATGTTGGGGTTCATACATTGGCATAGTGAATATTGTGTAGTTGAATGTTTTTTATTAGTTCAGCTGGAAAAGAGGGTCCATAACCCTATACAAAATTCCCCCAGGCTATAGACCATTAACAAGCCAGAAACAACACATTAACATCACATGAACTACAGACAAAAAACACCTAATTAAAAATAGTAGAAACAACAGAAACAACCAAAAACTACGGACAGTCAGTCGTCCCGAACTTGGCCAGGCATTCCACCATGTCTTTATAGTCTCCTAGGCTATCGAGCCCCACCTGCTTGACCTTATCATCCAAGTCTTTGATAGCCACAAAGATCGACGCCGCCCGATGCATAGTTGAATGTTGGTGAAGAAAATTGGTTGTGTTATTTCATTGTATTGCTACCATTTCTAATTGCCATGTTTATTGAATAGTTTTTTGGGTCATAGAAGGAAATAACATTCTTTTTAATTTCTTGGCATCCCAAAAGATAAAAATATTTTTAGTTTCTTAGGATATTATAAAAACAATATATCAAGAACCCCAAAAAATATAGTAAATTTTAAAAATTAAAGAAAAGAATTAATAACTATTTTTACATTTAAAGCCATCCTAATTATAGAGAGAGTGAGAGGGAAAGTAAATGAGAGTTTACATGAATTTTGAAATATGGATTTTTCTCATTAATTTTGAGATCGTAGATTAAAAAAATTGTAATATAAATCTCTTTAAGAATATTAATAAATAACTCTGTTAGAATGATAATGAACCTTTAATGCAATAAAAAACAACTAAGGTAAATATGACTTATTAACCCTACTGTTCTCCGTAACTATCAAATTTAAGTGACTAATCTATACACAAAATGCTAATAATAGTTGACAACAATTCTCCCTAACCTCTTCAAATACCTATTAAATTTATAGTAGTGGCAAGGATTTTAAAACAACAATGTCCTATCTTAATAATGTTTCATATTAATCATGTTGATCATTAATATTTTATAAAATGTTGATAGCAGTATTGATGCCCATATTAATTAATCATCATACTAATAAGGACATGTTACTATACACCATACTAATCAAGAATGTTCAGGTCACAATAATGATAAAATGCTACTAATTAGTGATCATAAAAAGATTAGTAATGACATAAGGATGGTTGTGTCAAAATACGAGGATGTCAACAACAATCTCAACTATTACAACATTATTAACAACTAATATGTAAGAACAAAAGTTGCCAAGCAATTACCTCGATAACACAACTATTTTACAAATGAAATAATGACAATATATCCATTGATAGGTATAATTGACAAAAATTCCACAACAACACTAACATTTGTGATGCACTAATAACGACAATTCAAAGGATAGCATAATCATGTTATCTAGTAATGACTATGCTCACAAATCATAAATAATGGTCCAGAAATGTTTTCTATTCTCAAAGGCAATGGTGATAATTACTAATAAAAAAAATAGTCATGTTCCTTATTCACAAGGTTTTCAAACCCAATTATACCAAGTGTATTTACAATTGTAGATAACTACGTTCATTTTTAAATAACAACAATATTATTGTTACCCTTTGCAATAGATCTAACTACTATATAATAATGACAACTAGAAATATTAATATCTACTTACACCATTCAAGGTGTATAAACCATTTATAAAAATTCTAGAGAAGAGTTATAAGAAAATTGTAGGTTTGATTCTTATATAGAAAAAAACTAATTTATTGTGATGTTACTAGTGATATCTCACCAATAATTTTGTAATATATTGGTGAGAATGTTTGTCAAACTCACAATCAAAGATACTTTGAAAAACTTGTGATATTTTCAAGAAAATGTTAGGAACCCTACCAAGAAAAGATATTGGAACATTTTAAAGATATTTGCTTCTATGGTTTGGTTGTTGGAAAGTTTGTCTACTCCCATTTTTGTTGCCATTGTTTATGAGCATAGTCACATTCATAACATATGGGTTTGAAATTTAATATGTGTAGCTTTTAGGTATTTCCATCAGTTATTTTATTTTAGAATGCAAAAAGGAGTTCTAGACAACTCCAACCCTAGCTTCACAAGATCATAAAAAGCCAAAAACAAGGTTCAACTAGAATCGTAACTCTTCTAGGTAGGTTTATTTACTCTATGTCAATGTGCCTTGTCTACATATTTTGCTAAAACTATGAACTAGAATTTATTTCATATCAAAAAATTAAGCATGCACAATATCTTTCTTCCTATTAATGAGGTGGGAAGAATCAAATAGGGAACACGACTACAACTATCATCCATTTTGTCATGGCAAGGTCAAAAGATGAACGTTAGTGGTTATTGTCAAGGCATCAAGTATTCTCTATACAAAATTGAATGTCTAAGGCATCATATAATGATTTTAACATACACTAAAAATAGGATACCATGCCATGATGAACCACTAGCTACATTGATGGAACCCATAATAGCTAGTGGTTTTCACATTTAATTGAATCTTGATTAAGAAAAGTAGAGGTTGAACTATGAATTTCAACCCACACATGCACCTATTAAGTTTACAAGTGTTAGTGTCATTTTAATTAGCAAATAAATTGTATTCCCCACTAAGAGTGGTTTATATTCCCATTTAGCTAATAGTGCACCCCACTTCTTACAAGTGTTAAATTGGAAATTAACTACATTCCCTACTGTAAATAAATTATTTTTAAATAATTCAAAAATTTAATATGTAAATTAATTTTTAAATTAAACTATCACTAACACTTGTAATTCAAGTTATGAGAGATAAAATAACTTGTATTCGTTTGAGCTCCTCAAGATCTCCTCAAACCTCCTTCCAAATTGTCCTCACCTTAACTTTTTTAGGTTAAAATCCCTCATCTGTATCAACAACCAACAAGAACACAATATTTATTACAAATGTTAGTGATAGTTTAAATTGGAAATTATATGAATTCCTTACTACAAATAATTTAATTTTTCAAATTCATTAATAATTAATATGATCTTATGGTGTCTCAAACATACCAACTTCTACAAATGACACATCAACATGATCAAGTAGAGATAGAAATTAGTTGAAAATTAAACTATCACTAACACTCAAGTAGTAAATAGTTGGTACTATCTACAATAATATTTGTCAAATTTTTCCTTTCTGCTAAAAATGTGAAGTGTAGGTTAATTTAGATTTATCAAATTTAAATTTTGTTAGATTATACGAGAAGCGAGAACCGAACCAGGATCTAATGTCGGTCATAGATCACACACTCTGTCATGCCCTACAATTTACTCAACCTAAACCAAACACAACTACAAAATTTTTTTTCAACTTGTTAGTACTACTACGATAAATTCAAGTTTTAAAGTTAATCTAAAATCAATGACATCAAGTTTATGATGTCCTCTCACTGCTTAAACAATCCTAGTTTGCATTTTTACCTAAGTGTTTCCTTATTGAGATGTACAAAACTTTTCCTAGGTATCCTAGAGTATAGAATTTGGTCGCTCTTCTAAATAATTTCCCATTTTCTATCTACCTTTTGTTTCCCTAGTATAGCTATAAAGAGAAAAATTATTGCCAAATAATAACTTGACTATCAAGAGTTTGAAAACAAAGAGCTACATTTAATATAAATAGCCTTACACAAATAATCATGCTTGGAACAAAATTTTAAAGTGAACAAAACTATTTCTTAACTTTACTATTAACATCAATGACACAAGAATCATTTTAATTCTATCAAGACTCAAAAGATAGATTAGCTTAGTTTCAAGTTCTAAGTTGTAATCAACATTTACTTATTATTTTTAGTAGTTTTAGATTTAGATGTAATTACTTACTACGTTTTAATTCATAGTCTAAAATTTGATCTCATTGACTTAAAGGTCAAACTAAACCAAATTTCCACTTGATTTATACTAGAATATTCTTGATCAAAGGATTAAATAAGTTAGCTATTTTTTTTTATATAGAAAAAGTGGTAAAACCACTAAAATTATATTAATTATATAATAAAATTTACAAAATGCTAGATTCAAGAAGGCATACTGGTAGGAAAGAATAGGAAAAGAAAACCTCCAGTTGTAGCCCTTTTTAGACAATTACAAACACAATCGACTCAAAAGGATGAGTCAATCCAAAAAAAGTCTGTGACTCAAAACCTTACAAGATTAATTATGTGTCAAAACAACAATATTACAAACTAAGCACATGATAATAACAACGGATATCAAAACTAAAACTTTCTGCTGTCACAAAAATTAGAAGTCCCCCTATAATTCTTCACCATCAAAACCCTGCAGATCATGAACCTCTTCTTCTATTGGCTGAGGAGGAGGAGGTGGAGGAGGAGGAACATAATGCAGCAGAAAATTCAAAGCAATAAAAATTTTTGTAGCATCGTCTACCAATTGATTCCCCAGTTGTCGCCTGTGGCAGTGAATGGAATTCTGGAAGGACACGACATAGTTGTTTTGGAGGCCATGCATAAATGCATTGAAAAGGTAGTGAAGTTCAGGGCAACGAAAGAGATTCTTGCGATCAAACAAACCTCCCACAAGAGCAGTACCTGAATGCAAATCATAATCCTCTAAAGCATCATTGAAAGTGTCTACTAAAAAATGAACATCTTGAACAAACATAATACCCAAATTCCTTACCCTATCATGGCTTTGCACAAGGTCCATAACATTAGAAAGAAAATGAGATACTGCTTCAGACGAATAAATAGACCTAGGAGAGTGTAAAACATGCAATCCACAAACTTGAGTGATAGCTCTTTCTACTGCATCGTCATAAATCTTAAAGACTTCCTGCATAGAATTCGGGTTAAGAAAACCAAGAGAGGGCCATTCCCAATTCCGGATAGGCAAAAGAATTCTGTTGTTTCGTTGATCAGAACCCATACTAGAGTTCAATGGTAGAGATCATTAAAATTTCCAAATAAAAGATAGAACTAAGCAGGAGCAAGATTTACAACAGATTGAAAATGACATAACAAACAATAAGAATATAGAGGCGAATAACATCAAAAATGATGAATGAAATCATTCCTGTCAGATATACCAATGTGTGAGAAGTGCCATCCTACACCCAAGTAATACACCGAGGTACTACACACCAGATGAAATTATCCTTAATGCACTAGACAACGTCAACTGTCCGAATGGAAGGTGCCGCTCAAATAAAGGTGGATGTCACTTTTAATGATAAAAAAATCTGCTAAAAATCTATAACAAATGCTTACCAAATTAATTATGAGTATCCTTAACCAAGATGTTACTAACTCCAGGGATAAGTAAAAAGGAATTAGAATCCCATTCCTTAGAAGAGTCATTAATGCTAAAAGAAAAGTTAGCCAAGAAGTCTGCTAATAAGTTGCCTTCTCTGTATGTATGAACTATTTTAAAAGATTGGAAGTAATCAAGTAGATTCCTTCCAAACTTTAAAATATAATCAATTTTCCAACTGGGAGAAGAATTACTAGAAAAAGCTCTAATAATATTCAATGAATCCCCTTCCACTATAATATTTGTAATGCCACATTTTAAAACTAAGTTTAAACTAGCTATTAAAGCCAATGCCTCTATCTCATTGTTTGTGCGTAAACCAAGCTTATCTGACAAAGCTCTAAGCACTAAACCATTATGATCTCTTAAAACACAACCAGCACTAGAGTTACCAGGATTACCTCTGCTCACACCATCAAAGTTTAGCTTTATAAAAGATTCAGGCAGTGGAATCCTTTTAATAGAGGATCTGTCAATCTTGACATCAGCACTAAAACAATTTGAATTAGGCAAATTTAATAGCTTTCAACTTTTTAACATCAAATCATCCCAAGACGTAAAAACTAAAGAACCTTCCTTTCTTGAAAATAGCAAGTCTGAAACTACTTTTGAAATTATTTTCTCAATTTTTCCAATAACTACTTCAAAGGGATTGCTAATTTTTTTAAATATTCTACAATTTCTTTCTAGCCATAGTGACCAAATAACAATACTTGGCGAGACCAACCATAATGCAAAAAAGGTAGAATTTGTGAATAAGTTAGCTATTACTTTGTTGACTTGTTTTCAATTCCCATCAACTAAGGGATTTCCTCGCTCATTCAAACTTCAAGAAGATCTCATATATTTACCTATGGAATTTATCCCATCTAATAGATTCATTCATTGAGATAACTTTATGATTTATTGGCAAACAATTTACCTCCATCGGAAGAGTTGAACATTTAATGACAATCCATCCTATGTTTGATTAATGACTAAGTCAAGTTAAAATACATGTGTATATATTACATCACAATCTTAATGGTTTTCAAAATTTAATTACGCTTTCATTAAATTTTAAATTGATAGATTTATTACAAGTAAGTTTTAACTCCATTTAACTTAATTTTTATTCCCCAAATCTTAATTTAAAGATTCTTAAATAGAAACTACCTTATTCTTAACTCCAAACTAATTCTCTTCTTATTGATTTCCTTCATTGAACCATACAATGCAATCAATATGATTATACATTTAAATCTTTTTTTGTCTTTGTTTAACATTTTCCAAATCAAGTGTATAAGAAACGATTACAAGATAATCTATGAAACATGAGGATTCTTGGTAACTAAATAATGCAAATGATACAATATTTTATTTTAAAGAAACACATAAATTTCTCTACATTTTTGGACTTACAACTTAACAATTGAACTATTTTTATTATTTTCCTTCAAATGCATATGTAACAACACAAGTTTGCTACTTTAACACTTTTACAAATAATCTACAACATTTGATACACAAAGTACATCATGAAACAAAGATGTCTTGTTTGAAAACAAACACCATTGCTTTTCTTTCCAAAAGACGTGAACAACTTCAAACATCTTCAACCTCCATCCAAGGACCTGAAAATGAACAAGCGAGGAAAAACAACAATATGCCAATGGGCTCTCCACCCATTCATAGGGTTGTATAATAGCCCACCCCTGAGCATGGGGTAATCACTTAGCCACATGAAGCCACACAATTCATACACAAGTACAACAACAACATTTTACATACACATAAAGCACAACACATTTCTATCACATTGGTTTACCTTAAGGGAAAACCACTTAGGGGGAGTAGGGGCTCAACCAGACATGGGGAAAAAAATATATCATACTCTCCATCCAATCCACACCCTTATACATCCCAACAATATATACATTTATGCAAAATACAAGGGGATACTCATATCCCATAGATGCAAGGGTACTCATACCCCGATAATGGCCATTACCTAAATGGAATACTCTTATCCAAAAATGAAAAGCCCCAATGTGAGGGAGCTACTCCCACTCAACCCCTTGCACATGGAGGTCCAAATCAGCCTCTTCGTAAGAGGGGGTCAACTCCCCTATAAAACATATAAAGAACATCACACAACACAAAGTAAAGCACCTATTCACAAACCCCAACAAAACCCTTAAAAAAAATAGTTGTTCCTTCTTTCAATTTTCAATGCAAGATGACATATGGCACGAGGTACAGCAAATTAAAATCAGATTTAAGAATGTAAATCACAGCAACAAATTGAAACAAGATATTAAATCCAAATCCTAAATTTCAATAGTAACTATGTCTTCTAAAAAATGAAATTTCTTTTTCTCTTCTATAAAATCTAGCAATGAATATATTTTAAATGCAATATGTATAATTATTAAATGACTAATTGCTATTGTTCTTAATCAGATCTAATGTAAAAATCAGAAATATAATTCATGCTACGATTATCTAGGTTTATGACATGCAAATAAGGCAACAAATATGCTTCTTTCAAGATTTACAATGAAATGTTTGTTTTTTCCAATTTCACAAGTAAGAAACCCTTAGAAAAATAATATTTACATTTAATAAATAAAGAAACATAATATTTAGGACATACAATATTTACATTTAACCAATAAAGAAAAACATTTAATATTTACATTTAATCAATAAAGAAAAACATATAAAATTTACATTTAATCAATAAAGAAAAACATATAATATTTATATTTAATCAATAAAGAAAAACATAATACCTCAATCACAATATCCCACTAATGGTCTAGAATCCTTGAATGAAAATCATAAAATGAGCATCTCCCCCCAACTCTATAAAGAGTTTTTAAAGAGAAGGAAGGAGTAACTTCATACCCAAAACTAACTCAACCACCCAACTAATTCAACCAACCAACTACCTTCCCATTTTCATCACTTTTGTAAGTGGGGATTAAAGGAGGGTCTAAAAACCTTTTAAAATATTATAAAATTCAAAAACAAACTTCTAACATATGTACTTTATACCTAAGCCAATTTCCAAAACATAAAATACAGCCTAGACCTTTTAAAAACACTTAAAAATCACTTTAAAAATTACAAGGTTAAAACCCACACAAGAACATAATCATTTTATCACACAAAACTAAGAATAACATTTCTTAACATCATGGCCAATAGACCTTAGGGCTCCATGCCTAGGTTTGACATCACACATAAAGACATAAAGTGGTTAGATGACCCCCATCATTCATTGACATAATAATTCCATCTATACACTCAACAAGAAGTGTCAGTACAATATATAGCCAAAATATATCCATCATAAATAATATATTATCACAAATCCATTAGTAACCATAGGCTACCATATAAAATTCACCATTCACAAATACATAATTCAAATAATCTCATCAAAGGATATCATATGGAATTGAATCATAAAATATAACATCCATAAGTATATCAAATACCATCCACAATAAATAAATGTGCCATCCATATGTACTGAGTATCATAATCATCAAAATGTCTCTAGGAACATCAAGGATCTTAAAGAAACAAGAGTACATAGAATAGGGTCTCACACACTCCAGTCGACAAATGATCGAAGATCGAAATAGCGGAATGGAGATGGAATTTGAAAAGAGATAAAAATAGAGACAAAGTAAGAGAATTTGAGAATATTCTCACAAAGCTTTCACTGAACTGGTATTGAACTAGTGAAAGTGAGAGTAGAGAGCTATATATGAAGCAAAAAATAGGGCATATACATCCAAGAGGTGCATTAACTCCTACTACCCATAAAAGGTGGGAGGTTTTACCTACTTGGTAAATGACAAAACATGTGGCATAACCTCCTCAGGTGAAGATAGAAAGGAGGTGGCACATAAATCCAAAAGAGTGTGAGAACTCTAAATACCCCATAACCTACTTAGGTAAAGACAAAATAGTGGTTATGAGAGGTGGCACAAAAAGCCAAAATAAGGTGTGTAACTCAACTACCCATGTGTGGGAGAGAGTTAGACATGTAGCTAATGAATTTTTCCACGTGTCCTCATATTAACCACACCTAATAAACCTAAGCAAGTTTAATAATGTGTAGGAAAAAGAAATATCCCTAAGGAAAAATAAAAAACCTACACTAACACCCCCCTTAAGCATAGCTTAGGTGGGTGAAAAGATATGGGTCCTGGCAAATGAAACTTGTGAGGTACCTATGTACATAGAAATTCCCCCTAGAAGAGAAGGAAAAAAACCCCGGAGTAGAGAGAATGAAAGAGACTATGTAATCCCCCTACAATGAAGTAGCTCTGGTGTTGAAGGAGGATGCCCATAAATGAATGCTAAATATGATCCATTTGTGGCAAATGCCATTTCTCCCCTTAGGAAGAAACAAATCCAATGGTGAATGTCGAAGTAACTCCCACTCAAAGAAGCAAGGTGAGGAAGGAAGCCTTATGATGTATCTTGTCTCAGAACTCTACTCAAGTGTCATCATGCTGATGTTGAAATGAGTCACAATCAAATCAAGAGTTCCAGGCCTAACTGAAACAAGTGACCTCTCAAAATAATGCAAAAACTGAAGAGCAAGACCTGAAGAACTGATGTATGGATGTGGAATGTCAATGCATGACATGTAACTACAATGCAAATCCCATGAGATGTTCTGTGAAGAATCATTGGTAGCCCTCGGTGAAGCCCCTTTGAACTCTGTAGTAATAGTAGGCACAAGGACAAAAGAACTATCATGAAAGAGGAGAGATAACCCCTCAAATGTGTCCTCCAAATCTGAAATGTGAGACTCCACAAATAAAGATGCAATGTTTGATAGATAGAAATCCCAATCAGGAAGACTGTAATGATCCTGTTGCAAAGAATCACTGGAAGCTCTCAAAGAAGCATCTATGGAATCTGATGAAGCAAGAAATGTTAATGCAACTTTTTGCCCTGAGTCACTTTCCATCATGATGGACCACCAGCTTTGACCATGATGGGACCCACATTTCATTTTGTATACAAATTTATAGGTTGAAATACACATTATGTTTTCCAACCTACACAAGTTTAGTTTATGATTTCTAATATTTATTTCAAATTCATGCCTTTCTTAGTTGATTCATATAAGTCTTTCAAATTTATGCTCTATGTGAATGTGCATTGACTAGATAATTTGCTAAAATTATGAAGTAGAGTCGAATACATGTGAAAAAATTAGAAATTAACTATATCATACCCTATTTTTGTAGATTCCTATTGTGGGTCCAATCACTAATGCTATTTTGTATGGAAAATATAGTCATGATGCTTGGTAGTGGCTATTCTCCATACAAAATAGCATCATTGAAATCTAGCCATGCCTTTTAGATAACCTCAAATGATGACAACTCCTTTCATCAACTCCACCAATGTCAACTCAATACCACATTTTCTACATCTTTTCAAAACTTTATGAATCAATAAAGAAAGGAATAAATTCAAAAACATCTTAGAAATAATGAACTAAACATGTGTAGGTTGAAAAACATAATGTGTATTTCAACCTACAACTTTGTAAACAAAATGAAATAATAACACAACAAAGCTAATCTAATCATTTCTACACATCCCTAAAAAACATAAAATTAGGTAGTTACATTGGTTGGGGTGCACATAGCTTTATTACATCAAGAGAAAATTTGTGGAATATAGCCATGCATTTAAGATAACTTGAAATGATGACAACTCGTTTCATTAATGCCACCAATGTCAACTCAATACCATGTTGTCTATGTACCTTTTCAACATATCATGAATGAATATATGAATTAACTTAAAAAGGCATACATTGAAAAACATCTTAGAAATAATGAACTAAACTTGTGTAGGTTGGAAAACACAATGTGTATTTCAACATGTAAATGTCTATACAAAATAAAATCCTGACACAACAAATTAAATCCAATTATTTCTATACAACCCTAAAAAACATAAAATTGGGAAGCCTCTTTAATTGGGTTGCACATAGCTTTATTACATCAAGAGAAAGGTTGTGAAATCCAACCATGCCTTTAAGATAATCTAGAATGACAACTGATGAGCCTTTAATTTGTTCTAATTTCCCTATTTAAGTTTATATTTCTCAAAGATATTTCTAGACATTATCCATACCTTATGATTACCTTTATGTATTGAAAACACTAAAAATAGCATATAATATATTGATGGATGACTGTTTGTGTTAATAATTGTTTATAGAATATGATAGTAATTTATGTTAGTTATGGTAGTTTATGATGTGAAAATACTGTATGGAGAAACTAACCCATATGCAATAAGGAAGCAGTTACCTATAGCAAAGGTCATATGTCAACTCACAACAAAGGAAGTGTTCTAGTTGAAATGATTTAGCCATAACCCATTCCACTCATCAACGGTTTCATTATTAGTAGTTAAGATATCTATGAAGAATAAGGAATTCATGGCATTAGCATATCATGGTTCATAATTATCTGATGATGCTCTATTTTGTGTGTTCTCATTTATTTTTGCCTTCTTTATAGAGAATAAGAAGAGTTATAGGACTATGATATTCAAACCATCTTTGTATTAATCAATTTCCTACTTTTGTTTTGCTTAGACTAATAATAAGTCTTCTTCATATGTTTGTGGAAAGAATTGACATGTATAGGATAGAAGCTTTTTAGAAGTTCAAATCAATTAGGAGATTCATAACATGTCTATATGTGATAGATTTTGTATATGACAGGGATCTAGAGAATTTTGCTATCAATGTCTTTTGTTATTAGTTTGTATTATATCTTCTAGAATTCAATAAAGAGTGATAGATTCAGTCAATGTGTGATATATATAGTTAATATATAACTTAGATTATGTGAGGTTACAGTCACCCAAGAAAGGGCCACTTGAGGTAACTGTAGTTCTCTTGTTAACTTATATTATTAATAGTTTGTTAATTGTCATGACTTGTTGAATTAGATATTATTAACATGATCACTGATTTGATTTAGATTGTCACCATGGATAGATGATTATAAGTATTTGTTACAACATAGTTGAATAAGTGTTTGTTATTGCTCAACACAATTACCTACCTATAGCAATTGTAATTGAGTAGAGTTTATAAGATAGAATTTATTTCCTTTCCTGTAATTTATTTCTATGCACAACCTCTAGGATAGACTCAAGAATCCTTGACTCTATGGACAGTACATGTGCCATCCAAGAAGAATATGATTCCCTAGTTTGACATATTTAATTGTAACACATTATAGCCATAAGATTCTTAATAAAGGTTTTTTTGGTTCGTTGAGTTGAGTGCATGCCCCTTCTGCATCAATTTATTGGTCAATAATGGAGTTAGAAATTTTTTACACTATTGTCAAGGATGGTGTTAAGGTTTAGAATTTCTGATTTTTTTAATTTATTTATGTTGTTTTCATAGTATACATGATTACCTTTCTTCAACAATTAGGACTATTAAACATTCAATCCACTTTCAAACTATCTACTAACATTGTATAGAAAAGGAGTTATTAACTTGGGCACTATTGCATGTGGTGGCAGAGAGATGCCTTAGGGTGATTTCTTCCATCAATTATGACCCAAGAAGATATAGAAGAAGAGGAAGATGTAGCAGATGAGGCAATGGAGAATCCAGCTAAGCCAATTACATTTACATTTCCTATCACAGACTAAGAATGAGTAGATACCTTGAAGAATATACCTCCTTCGACTCTACCCAACTCCCATGGTTTGATCACTAAGGATATTGATACATTCCTATTTGGATTTGATGTCCTTTTCTGAAGCTATGACTACACTATTGATGCATACTAACTAAAACTCTTTCCGACTACACTCGAGGATGCCGCTTTGTAGTGGTTCATGGGACTAGGACAAAAATGCACTACCAAATTGGGATACCATGCAAGAAAAGTTTCTATAGAAATACCAGGACTATTTTCATGGAAGGGACATGAAGGGGGACAACATCTTCAAAATGTCACAAAAAGAGGATGAACCCCTTGAAGATTATGTTGAGAGGTTTCAATTCTACCTCAAAAAGTCACACAAAAATCAGCTCTCTCTAGAGTCACTCAAATTAGTATGCTTGTGAGGTGTGAATGAGGATTGTATGGATGCATTAAACTTGATTGGAGCAGGGGATATCTCTCAACTGGGCTTTGATGAAATCTATCAAATCTTTAGGAGTTACTCATGCTCAACCATGAAAAAAACCAAAGGCTTTAGAGCATTGACCTCCATAAAGACATCTACGGGTGTGTGAGGTCTAGCTAGTACTGCCTTTGAGATCATGATATGATACTATTTATAGTTGTCTATTTTGATGTGTGTGATTGGACATGGTTGTTATTGCTATTTTTGGATTATGGACCTATGTGTTTTGATATGAATTTTTCATAGACTTACGTGTGTTTAGACATCTCTTTGGATTGTAGATGATATTATATGCTTTAATTTAATTAAATATTTTAATTATGAAGTATTTAAAATTATGTATTTAATTTTCACAAAATGAGTATTTTTGATTAATTGTGAAATTTAATAATTAATTGATTATGGATATTTTAAATGTTTAGTATTTTATTATTCTTTACAAAGACCCCCAGACTATTTATGTTATAGGACAATTAGTTGACATTATGTTGGGCAACATAGTTATCCCAAAATATCCAGACCCTGGCAATCCTATGGTAGATGTGCACATCAATGCCACCCTCATTAATAATACTTTGATAGATTTGGGGCAACAATAAACGTTATGACCAGAGAAACAATGAAAAATCTCCAATTAGTAGACTTGAGGCCCACACCTATAGTCTTGCAACTGGAAGATAGGTCAATAGTCAAACTAGAGGGAATTATTGAGGATTTGGTCATCACACTTGACTCATAGAAATACCTTGCAAACTTCATGGTCTTGCAACCCAAGGCTAACCTAGGTGGGTATCCACTTATTCTAGGACAACTGTGGTTAGCTACAACAGATGCTTCCATTGGCTATAGGTCTGAGAATATGATCATTTTCAATAGAAATGTAACCAAGAAATTGGTCTTCTATCCTCTAGCACAACCTTTTGCTGAAATGGAACAAGGTCTATCTAGCCAGACCCAGAGGATAATGAACAATATTCCTTACAAACACTCATGACCATTGAACATAGCCCATTGATCTATATTCAGTATGAAGATGAAGTCCTCTCTGGTATTATACAAAACACTTATGGGATGGACCTGTAGCAAGACCAATGTTTAGTATGCATGACCTGCTCGTTGCATAACATTTTTCCACTAGTGAATACACAAGATTATGATTCCACTACCTGCATGTTCCATCATTTAATTCCACATAATTGTAGTCTTAATTTATCAAGGTTAGATGTTGCTTCTGTAATGACGTTTGCAAGACCAATTGAAATAACATCTGGTGGGACACTTATTGTCAATAACCAATTGACAATAGTTAAATAGTCTAAACCGATAACCATGCTACAGACCCATAAAATGACATTTACATGGGACTACCATGACATGAAAGGCATAGACCCTAACCTATACATGCATAGAATATATCAATGAAGGATGTAGACCAGTTAGGCAACCCCAATGAAGAATGGACCCTGTTGTCAAAGACAATGAAAAATGAATTACAAAAACTTTTGGATGTAAGATTTATATACCCTATATCAAATGGCCAATGGATCTCCCCATTAGTCATAATGCCCAAGAAATGAGGAAAGTGGTGGGTATGTGTTGATTATAGAGAATTGAATAGCCACCAAAAAACATCATTTCCCTCTTCCTTTTATTTATCAGGTCTTAGACTCCTTGGCTAGGAAGAAATATTTTTCTTTCCTAGATGGATTCAATGGCTATAATCAGATTAAAATAGCCCCTAAGGATTAGGACAAGATAGAATTTACATGTCCCTGAGGGACCTATACCTATTCAGTCCTTCCATTTGGACTATGTAATGCCCCTGCAACATTTCAAAGAGTTGTTTTGAGCATATTTTCTAATTTTGTTCATGACTGCATGGAAGTATACATGGATGATTTCACCACCTATGGAGATTCTTATGAAAAAGAATTAGTAAACCTTGAGAAGGTGCTACAAAGATGTGAAGATCACAATATCTCTCTTAGTCATGAGAAATGTTTCATGATAATGGAGGGAGTAGTCCTTGGACATTTTGTGTCAAAGAGAGGAATTCAGGTAGAACCTAATAAAATTGAAGTGATCTCAACACTGCATGTTCCCCAAAAACAAAAAAGATGTAAATATATTTCTTGTCCATGTAGGGTATTATAGGAGGTTTATTAGTGATTTCAATCAAATAGAAGCACCTATGTTTGTCCTTCTCTCTAAGGATGTTGAATTTGACTAGACACCTGCTTGCCAAGGAGCCTTTTAAAAGCTTAAAAATTCCTTGACAATGACACTTGTACTCAGAGGACCCAATTGGAGAATCCCTTTTCACATTCATACTGATGTCTTTGACTTTTCTATAGATGCTATATTAGGACAACAAGAAGGGAATTTGGAATATGCTATTTACTATATCAACAAAAATCTGTAGGCTGTTGAACTTAATTACACTATTATAGAAAAATAAAGGTTAGCTATCATTTATGCAATCAATAAGTTTAGACACTATATCACTGGCTATCTAGTCTTTGTTCATACTGACCATGCAGTAATTAGACATCTAATTCAAACAAAACAATGGTTAGTGGATGCCTTGTTATATGGTTTTTGTTGTTAATTTGTTCCAATTTCCTTGTTTAAGTTTATATTTCTCAAAGACATTTCCAAACATTTCTAGACACTATCCATACTTTATGATTACCTTTAAGTATTGAAAGCACTAAGAATAGTATATAATATATTGGTGGATGATTGTGTGTGTTAATGATTGTTTATAGAGTGTGATAGTAAATTATATTAGTTATGGTAGTTTATGATGGGGAAATATTGTTTGGAGAAACTAACCCCTATAAAACAAGGAAGCAGTTACCTATAGAAAAGGTCGTCTGCCAACCAACAACAAAGGAAGTGTTCACCTACACTTGAGAATGCAACATCTTGCAACCAAAGGAGAAAGTGCCCAAATAAAGTGGAAATAGTTTAGCCATAACTGATTCCACTTATCAACAATTTCGTCATCAACAGTTAAGATATCTATGAAGAATAAGAAGGAATTCATGGAATTAGCAGACCATGGTTCATAATTATCTAATGATGCTCTATTCTGCATGTTCTCATTTATTTTTTTCCTTCTTTATAGTGAATAAGAAGAGTTCTAGTAGGACTCTGATATTCAAACCATCTTTTTATAATCAGTTTGCTACTTCTATTTTTCTTAGACTAGATTAAGTCTTCTTCCTATGTTTGTGGAAAAAAATGATATGTGTAGGATAGAAGTTGTTTAGAAGTTTAAATCAATTAGGAGATTCAGATCATGTCTATATATGTGATAGACTTTGTATATGATAGGGATCTAGAGAATTTTTCTATCAGTATCTTTTGTTATCAGTTTATATTACATCTTCCAAAATTCAATAGAGTGATAGATTCAGTCAATGTGTGATATATACAGTTAAGATCTGACTTAGATTCGGTGAGGTTATATTCACCCAAGCAAGGGCCACTTGAGGTAACTGTAGTTCTCTTGTTAATTTAGATTATTAATATTTTATTAATTTTCATGACTTGTTGAGTTAGATATTATTACAAGTGATCACTGATTTGATTTAGATTGTCACCATGGATAGCTAATTAGTATTTGTTACAACATAGTTGATTAAGTGTTTGTTATTGCTCAACAAAATTACCTAACTATAGCAACTGTTATTGATTAGAGTTTATAAAATAGAATTTATTTCCTTTCTTATAATTTGTTTCTATGCACAACCTCTAGGATAGACTTAGGAATCCTTGAGTGTACAAGTAGTACAAGTGCCATTCAAGAATAATATGATTCCCTAGTTTGCAATATTGAAATGTAACACATTATAGCCATTAGGTTACTTGATAAAGGACATGTTGGTCCATTGAGTCTAGTGCATGCCCCTTCTACATCAATTTATTGGTCAATAATGGAGTTAAACAACAACTCCTTTCATCAACAACTCTTTTAGCCTCTGCAAGGGCTCAGGCTATAGATGAGGCTAGTCCTCCCCCTCTTCTCATTTGGAATCCTTGGAGGATGATGTCTCATAGAAGATTGTTCAAAGAAGGAAGAGAGGTCTTCCAAATCATGCTTGTGTTTCCCATACCCAAGTTAAGGGTGTTTGGAATGCTAGATTAAAGCCTAGGGTTGTGTAGGTGGCTTCCCTTGGTCTATTGTAGTTGGAAACTTTCTTATAGTTTCTTGGGTCTCTTTTTGTGGTGGGTCTTTTATTTTGGTGTTGTTGTGTTGTTTGACAAATATTTTTGGCCGGTCTGGGCCTATTTTGATTAGCCCTTGGGTTGTTTCTGTATAGGTTCAAGAACCTTGTTTTCCTTCTTATCTTATCAAAAACAAATTCAACTTAATACCACATTATCTACATCTTTTCCATACATTATGAATTAATATATAAATCAAATAAGAAAGTCATAAATTTGAAAGATATTTTAGAAATCATGAACTAAACTTATGCATGTTGAAAAACATAATGTGTATTTCAACTAACAAATCTATACACAAAATCAAAGCTAGTAATTTCTATACATCCCTGCTAAACATAAAATTAGGCAGTCACTTTAATTAGGGATACACTTGGGTGCACAAAGCTCCATTTCGTCAAGAGAAAGGTTGTGAAGTTGGATGGAGGGTTTTATGGAAGAGAGGATGTATGTCTAGAGGTCTCATTTTATTTTGATTCATACACAAAATCAAAGATAGTAATTTCTATACAACCCTACCAGACATAAAATTAGGCAGTCACTTTAATTGGGGATACACTTGGGTGCACAAAACTCCATTAAATCAAGAGAAAGTTTGTGAAATTGGATAGGGAATTTTATAGAAGAGAGGATGGATGTCTAGAGGTCTCATTTTATTTTGATTCAAAAATAAAATGAGACCTCTAGACATCCACGATTTTCCAAGAAAGTGATTAACTTGATGGGTTATACAACCCAATTAGTTTTAACTACAAAGGTCTCATTTTATTTTGTATAGAGAATAATTGATACCTAATTTATTGGGCATATTTTAAATGAACTCATGAATGCATTCAAAAATAAATGAGACCTTTGGACATCCCTGAATTTCTAAGAAAGTGATTAACTTGATGGGTTTTACAACCCAATTAGTTTCCACTATAGAGGTATCATTTTATTTTATATAGAGAATAATTGCAACCTAGTATATTGGACATATTTTAAATGAACTCATGAATGCATATTTGGAAAACTACCTATCTAAACTTCTTGAAACTATATATGGTAATGAACCAAAATAGATAGAGGGTTATAATGAAGATGGGATTTGATTCAAATATAAAATGAGACCTCTAGATATCCATCATTTTCAAATAAAGTGATTAAGTTGATGGATTATATAGACCCAATAGGTTTTCAGGGGAAAGGTCTCATTCTATTTTGTATGGAGAATAATCACACCTTGTATATAGGACATATTTTAAGTGAGCTCACAAATGAATATTCAATTAACTTTATGGATTATATGGACCCAAATTGTTTTATCTAGAAGGATATTGAGATGAAGATATTTTCAAAACTAAGAGGGCCCCAAGAGAGCCATTTTGAAAATCCCTCACACAAATTCATGAAACCCATGGGTAAACCCTTGCCTTTGTTATATTAAATAAAAATGTTTTACCATAAATTCAAACATATAGATCCAATTGTTTTTACCTATAAGGGCATCTATAAAAGATATTTTTGAGACCCAAAGGCCCCCATGAGAGCCAATGGGGAAATCCCTCAAACAATTTCATGGAACCCACGAGTTAACCCTTACCTTCGTAGTATTTAATGAACATGCTCTACCATAAAGTAAAGCATGGCACATCAAGGTTAAAATTGATAGAAAAATACCCTATTTTAAATGCAATAGGGCATTTAATGGTTAATCTATTTTTTGCATGAATTTAACTCCACTTCTTCACAGTTTTAGAAAAATATCTTGATAATTCATATTGACAGAGAGTAGATAAACATACCCATAAGGGTGGTTGCAACTCATTCTTGGTTGTCAGTCATCTGCAACTCATCCCTTGTGAAGTTTTGGTTAGAGCGATCTACAAAAATACGGCATTACATGGTTAATTTTTTAAAAATGAATTCAACTCTACTTCTTCAAAAATTTAACAAATTTTCTAGACAACACACATTCATATAGAGTAGATAAACCTACCTAGAAGACTTATGATTAAAAAACAAGTCATTTTTGGATCTCCTTTGTCTCTAGCTCATCCCTTGAAGTTGGTGGTGGATGCATTTGAGCTCCATAGTTAGTTCTCTAATTACACCAAATGATGGCAATGCTTGAAAGCTCTACATATTTAAAAGTGTTGGAAAAATGTGTATCCCATCATCACCAAATTTGGTGGTCCACCATGAAGGAAACTGGGATGGGGCAAAAACGTTGTGTTAACATCTTTTGTTTTTCCTACTAGCATAGTTGGAGGTTCATCAAGGTATGGTAATGTTTATTAGAATGCTAACATGATGTCTAGGCATGTTACATTGAATGGAGAATAGTCACTACCTAAAGTAGTACTCTTTTTTTTAAATATAACTAATATAAAGTATAAACTTAGTACTACTCTTTTATAATTATATTATTTATTAATTTTATTTTATTGAGAAATTAGGGTTTTTGAGGATTGAAATAAATTTAACATGGAAAAATATAAATTAATTAATGAAATACAAAATAAAATATCCCAAAATGAATTATAAAAATCTAGGTAAACTAAATATATTTTGGGTGATAAGTTATTATTATGCGAACTTTTAAAATAATTTTAAAAAATGGTGTTACATGTAAGTTTATTATAACAAAAATAATAATTTTTATCTCAACCAACATATATAATGTAGTGCTTGGCATGCTCTATTTAGTTATAATTACAAATATTTGGTCAATAATATGGTTGACAGGTCATTATTATATGAACTTTCTTAGTGAGGCTCAAAATTTTGAAGGTCCAAAATTTTGGTGTACAAAACTTTAGTGGTATACAAATAATATATTTTTAATTCTATACCAATCAAAAAATATATTACACCACTTCGCATGCCCTATTCAATTGTCCAAATCATATAAATTTCATAGTATAAATATAGTAGTACATTATTTTTAAAGAAAAATATTAAAAATATATATTTTGGCTATGTATTACATGACTTTTGACTTTTGATCTAAGTTGTAACTATCAATTTCATATCATAACATTAATAGTACATTCAACAAAAAAATTAGTATACTAAAATAAACAATCTGATAGTATTTTAAGGCCAATGTAAACTAGACATTTCCTTCACATTACAAAATACTCATTCTTCTAGCTTATTAATAGATGACTTGACTTGTCTGTCTTTAAAATAGGTCCTTTATTAGTTTTTGGTGACAAACATAATAACATTGAGAGATAAACTAAAAGAAATCCTTTTATTGGATGTGCAAGGAGACCACATGTTTGTATAGATTCTACTTGTTAGTACAATAAAATACTTGAGGTTACAAATTTCAACATTCTAGGGTAAATCAATGAAGAGTCTTTAATTATTTGGACCTTTGAATAAGATGTTTGAATAAAGGTCTAGATTTGTTAAGCTATATTAAAACTTATCATAGATCTAGTAGTTTTTCCTTTTATTCTATTAATTTGGATTATTTCATTGTCGTCATCATGTGAATTCATTTGTTTTGACAAAATCTCAAAAAAATTAAAATAGATCATTTTTATCATTTTGTATTTTCTTTGTTTTTATTATTTTATTAGTTGATTACAACATGTACCCATCATTTCTTATGATTGAACTTTGCATATTTGTTTTCTATCTTGAATATGAGTGCAACAAGGCTTTTATCTTCCTAAGAAATTAGTTTAAATAAAAATGAGTTCTCTCCATCATTCATATTTTATTTTATATGAAATTTCAAAAGAACAATAATTTAATTTTATATGTTTAGACAAAATAATTAAAGACTTGGGTTACTCTACTCCTATTCATAACATAACCCTTTCTATAATGATACAAAAAATTGTATCCACTTTTTCCTTAATTTATTTCATGGTATTATAGTTCACCCTTCCCTAAGGTGCATTCAAAGGAGGTCCCTTTCTTCCTACAACCATTTTACTTTATAATCTAAATAAATTGACTGAACTCCTTTTAATGAAGGGTTATCTAAGACAGTATTCTTGCATCATGAGTTTATGTCCTATGTTGTATGAATAATGGAATCAAATATACCAAGTGTTAATAGTAGTTAGGCACATAATTTTTTCTTTGCATATTGAACTAGTATTTTTTTATGGTAGTCAAGTGAAATATACCATGAAATATTATTTTGGTAAATTCATGAGTCTATTAATATGTTTATGAGATAATATGTTGACTAGTTCACAATACTCTCAATTAATTTACCCTCAAAATTTAGCTTCACCTTGTTATACTATGCAGGTTTATGCATGTCAAAAAGATTAGGTATTAAATAGTAAAATAAGGAACTAATATATAATGAAAACTTGAATTCAATGCACAAAATTTAGTGACAATAATTATAATAATGTGTGGGTATTTAAAAGAATTTGTCACATCCCAACAAACTCAATGT
The DNA here is from genome assembly GCA_027924645.1 of Cunninghamia lanceolata. Lineage (NCBI taxonomy): Eukaryota > Viridiplantae > Streptophyta > Pinopsida > Cupressales > Cupressaceae > Cunninghamia > Cunninghamia lanceolata. The sequence goes on from BSBN01000209.1 coordinate 11,698,185, forward strand.
TCTAATTAGACACCCAAAGTCTCAATTGAATTTGGAGTAGGGTGGAGAGCTTATATTTTTTATAACTAATTGCACTTTGATGATTTAGATTGTAACTATTATAGTTTTAATAGTTTTGATAACTAAGTGCACATTAATTCAACTTGATGCTCATGTTAATTAATATTGTGAATGTTATTAGTCAAACAACTTTTATTTTAGATTATGGCACATTAAAGTTGAATGATATGTTTACATTCATGACCAAACAAATACTAATACTATTATGGTGAATTGTTTGTGAGTAAATTTGACTTGTCCTATAGGTGTAAGGGTCCAAAGCAATGCACACTTTGTAGCTCTATCAATGAGAGAGATTTCTAATGCCAAACAAATCTTACCTTTGTATTCATGAAAGTTGAGTCATGATTGGATTTTTGACCCATAGTGAGCTCTTAATAGATACTTGTGTCTATTAGTAGGGACATTTATAGTCATTTTAAATCTATAATTACTCTCTTCAAAATCAAGGGTCATATTTAACTTATAATTAGGATAGTGGTCCAATAGTAGCTTATTATGAGGACTATTTTTTAAGCCCACATCCTACACTCCTCATTAATCTTTAATACTATCCAATTAAAGTAGAGGCACAAATATTTTGCAATGTCTAGATGAGTAGATAAACTAAACCCCTTATGAAATATTAAAGCCAATTATAAAAACAATAAATAAACAAAAATATAAATATAAATATAAATATACAATATAAATGAAAAATTAATGCGAAGTGATAAGACTTATTTGTAATGGATGAGGTAATGCTCATTTGAATTTATAACGATTTAGTGTATGGTACATGATCCATGTTCTAAACATTTATAATTGATATGCCATATTGATCTTAATTACTTTGGATATAATTGTAGTGTTTTGCTCTTCATTCGCCCTTTTAGGGAAATATTCTCCATTGGCACTTATACCGTTTGTAGCTTTTATTTCTAGTTGACATTTTTCTATTTGACTTGTTTACTCATTACTTATAGGATGTTTAGAATTTAGGATTTTATCTATGATTAACCAATTTTAGTAGTTTTGGGATTTTCTATTGGCCCTACAAGGTTCTCTTGAACATGGTATTAATAGAAAATCTACATCATTGATCACTTCAAAAATCAACAACGTGCACAACATATAGAAGTTATCAGTCGAACAAATTTTTATGTTACACCATTGGTTAAGCATTGACACATTGGCATAAGTCCTAGGCCCTATCATGGTGAATTTCAAAAGGAAATGTTTTTTAAGTTGTAAAACCATCGATCACATCTCTAAGTTCAAATGGATAGAACATCATATAAGAGTCCTTAGTCTAATAACTTGAGATTGTTGAACTATTAGACAAAGCTCGGTAAGTTGGCAAGGCTGGTGGGCATGGATTTTGTTGTACCTTTTGTGGATATAGGAAAATAATATAAGGAAGAGTTGATGTCCACATGCTACATGTCTCCATTGTGCTCCTCAAAAGTATTGCCAATCTACCAAGTTGTTACTATTACACCATTGGCCAGAAATATTTTGTTAAGAGAAAGGAAATATAAGGAAATGTCTTAAATGGCATAGAACCACTGATTATTCTCAATATCAATTATGCACATAGTGTTTAAGATTTGTTAGTTTGATAACTCAAAAACATTATTCTATTGGTCACCATAGTACACATTACCTTTTGGTGGAGCATACTAAAGAAAATAATTCATAAAAGAAAGGAAGTTGTGAACATGGTACCTCAATGCTCTTCTACGATATTGGTAGGACTAACACACACTTTTTGTTGTGCCATTGTTGGAAAGTAAATATAGTACAAAGTAAATTAGCTTGTCAAATCCCTCCAATATGATTTGAAAGATACCTATCTAGTATCTAATGGATAAAATAAATATATCTTATGAAGAAGATGCATGGCATATATTTTTTCAATTATTACTATCTGGAGTCAATTTTATCTTATCCATGTAGATTTGTAGCATGCAATTCCAAAATTTTAAATTATTGGTGCTCTTTTGGCCTTATCCTTCTCACCACCACTCTGTTTCTCCACCTGCCCTAGGTTGTGGTCCTACAAGCTGGTTGAGTTTGGATAAGTTTCCTAGGTTGACTCTTGCCATCTCCCCTACTTGTAACACTCAATCTGAAGGTGATGATAAGAATAATGATGGTAATGAGGAAGCTAATGATGAAGGTTGGGATCATCCCAAAAACACTTCAAACCCTGTTGAAGTATGGGGCAACCTAGATGATCGAGACCCTCCTCCTCCATCTAGTGCCATAGCTCTTGTCGTGTAGTAGCCTTTTTTGTTATGTTGTTTTGATGTATCTAAACTTTGGCCTTGTTTGGACTTCGGGGATTGACTTTTTCCACCCACCTTTTTTGTGAATGTGTAATATTATTTTCTTTTTAATGATATATACACCTATTCATATATATATATATATATATATATAGATATAGCTATAGATATAGATATAGATATAGATATAGAGATATACGTATACATATACATATATATGTGTGTGTGTGTGTGTGTGATTTTTAGCTCATTTGTAAAAGAGGAAATTAGTAGAGAAAACTTTGCTCTTTTGATTTTTGTACCTTAAAGCAAAATATTGTATCTCATTATATATCTAGTTATAAGCAAAAGGTCTAACCGTGCATTTTGGCCTTTCATATGAAGTGTAATATAAACTAATATATTACAACAAAGTATCCTATCTTGTTGTGTCCATTAGTCTTTTCTCTATTGTTCCTTTACAAACTCATTGATACGTTGTTCTAGCCTTAGTTAATATTTTCAAACTTCTATGATCCATAAGTAAAATAGAAACCATTCATGTTTGTGCCATTTTCTATTTTCTAAAGATTCTTCATTTTGATTGATATGAACTCTATGCAAATGTTGAATCTTATACATGGAGCTTCGCCTTATAGATTATGATTTATTTTTTAGCATTCTCTCTCCTTTTTCTCTCAACTCTGATTTGAAATTCGTTGAATATCAAATGAAGAGCTAGATTCTCAATCGCAGAGGTTATCTTATGAATCTTATCCCACATTTGTAAGGTTTCCTATTGACCCATTTTCCTTTGTCCATAGTCAAATAGTTCACCCCTGAAATATCCTAGATATCCCTTGGAATATGGCCCTACAAGCCTTCACCCTTCAAATCCTCATGATTTTCCTTGCAAAAATCCCTAAAAATCCATGTCCAAAATCCTTGCAAAAAACCCAAAAAAACCCAGAAACATTTGTCTTCAATTGCCTTCCTTCACAAGGATTTCTCATCTTCATACTTAGTCATTTTTTGGCATGGATATCCGAATGACGTCATCCAGATCTTAGCTAATATCCTAGATATTTCTTAATATCCCAGACCTTAGTTAAGGTCCCAATATTCCCCTCATTTGGATGGTTCCTAATATTTGGGTCCTTACTTAATATCCCTAACTTTTACAAATGTCCTGATGACATCATCTGATCCCCCTCCCCAAAATAAGTGCATCTGATGATGACATCATCCAGACATTCCACCTCCAGTATATTCCCCTAGTGTTAATATCCTGATGATGTCATCTAGATCTCCTCTTTGATAAATTTCTTCATGATGACATCATCTAGACATTAAGTTAGCATCTGGTATTAAGCTGATATCCATGCAAATGACAGTTTCTCTTTGTTGCGAAGGTAAAATTTGACAGGTGCATATTAGGATATTGCATGCCTGTAGACCACCTAAAGCTGACCTCACCCCCTTCTGCATGGCTATGGAATATGGACACATGCCCTGTTCCTGGGAAGGATGAAATTATTTATGAATGGGGAGCCACATGGAGGGCTTAGCACACTTCCGTGGAGCCCAAATGAAGATGACTATTTTCATTTCGCTCGGGTAAAGTATATCAGGTACCCATGGCTGCATCTTTAAAGATTGGATGGTAGTGCAGTGTCGCAAGTGAATCTTGACTACAAGGAAGATTTTGTGCATGGCTGCAGGATGATGACATGTGGACATCCTGATGTTGGTTGACTACAAATTTGACCGCAAATATCTCCCTCATCTTGAGGAATTTCTACATGATCCAAAAGACAAAACTTCTTAGTTTTTCCCCCTCTTTCATTTGGTGGGATTTTTTGAGGGGATATTCTCCTTTCAAAATATTATCCAAATTTCATGATCCGGATGTGTATCCGAATATCAGGGTACTTGCTGACTATAGATGGATTTGTAGTCTCAACCGACAAGACATCTCAGCGACTGATTTAAGTGTTGTAGAGGCTTTTCAAATGTAGATATTTGTTTCATTTATGGTTGCAGATGAGCAATTTAGCTACTCACATTGATGACCAAAATATCTTCCGGCCACCTATGGATTCAAATATTTTCTGTAATACATTCTTGTAGGCTGACATTCCTTTTGGCAGAGATATTTTTTGACAGAGCCCATGGGGCAATTTATTGTAACCTAATTAGGTAATTTGGAATTGGATGCTATATATGCATAAATATAAAATGTAAAAAAGGTTGGAAAATAGTGGATCTTATGCTTCTGTATTCCAAACAAAATTTCCTCTGTTGTAACTATGCCTCTTAATCAATACATATGTTGTTTTACTTCTTCATGCTTTTAACTTTGTGTAGCCTTAGAATTGACCATTATTTGTGAATCTTTAATTCCTGGCAATCCATTCTTTAACTTTGTTAAAGTCTTTATGATCTATGTAAGTTTATCAGCTATATTTCTTTATTTGTGCATCTTTGCTCTATGAATGTTCTTCATTTGAACCTGGTGTATCACCTTCCCTTTACTTGCAGTTTTACAAGTGGATAGATTAGGTTTATTCTTAGGATTGCTAAATTGTTCTCATTCAGCAAAGGAACCAGCCTCTCTCTGGAGATTTGGCCTCCCTGTAGGGTCCCACACCTGGAGGTCGTCTCAATGTTTCACTAGATTGTTGGATCCCTAAAAGCCTTCAACACTGGGTGCAAAACTATGTGACAACATTTCCCATGTTGGTGCAAGTGAGAAGGAGAGTGCAAATTTGAACATCACTAGTTTTAGTATGCCCAATGGGACAAGAAAAATCATTTCTAGTTCAAAAGCTCCCACCATTAATAGTTTGAACATCAGCTCATTTTATGAGGAAGACGCCTATAACTAGATCATTTTTTGCCACTCACCCTCTTCTTATAGTTCCTCCTTTGGTCATCAACCCAAGAAGAAGGCTTATTCATCCTAAATACCCAAGAATAATTCCAATGATAGTGGTAGGAGATCCAAGAAATTTTATCAATTTGAATACTAGGAGCACTCTAATTCCTTGAATTACTCTAGCCACATGGGACCTTATTTGCACCAATGCTCGTATATCTCCTCCAAAATATATTAGAGAAGATTTCAAGGCTCCTGTAGAACACCTCTAGGATGTTGTTGACATATGTATGGTGCATTACATCATAGAATAAAATATCACTCTGAGATTGCTTGTGGTATCCTTTAAAGGAAAAACACTCAATTGGTATTGGTCATTACAACCACACTTAATTGATTCATGGAATCAACTTGATGATGTCTTGTTTGAAAGATTCTAAGAAAAGAGAGATTAGTATTCCTTGTTACAACAACTAATTAGCATCAAAAGAGATCCCCAAGAAGCCATAGTAGATTTCAATTCTTAATTTTAGAAAACTTGGGAGGAATACTTTCTTTTGCACACCTGCTAGTAGAGATTCCATGTGTCTTCTACATAAAAGTTTTTAATTCAAATATATCCATGATGGTTCCATTACTAGGAAGTTACAGCCTTCCGATGACTTATAATTACTAGTCAAAGTAGAAAATAATCTGATTGATGCGAGAAGACTTCCTCTCATGCCACCTATGCCCATGTTTCCTAAATTCTCACTTTTGGTACAAGAAAAGTTGTGGAAGCCAAGTTATCCCTTACTAAATGTACAACTAACATCCCCTTCTATGTATGTTTATCTTCTCAATCATGCACAAGAGCACCTCAAATAGTTCTAGAGATGGATGATGTAAAACATCTATTATGCAATTTCTCAAATGTTATTATCAACTTGAAGAGGCAACAAGTGGCTTATCTCAGGCCAATGTATCAAGAAAATCAAGGTCAAAGGCCTTAATACCAACTAAATAAATACCAAAATCAACATAGTCAAGGGTAGAATTAAGCACAAACATCAAACTATTTTGTGATGCAGAATAAGACCAATTACCTTCCAACTAACTCAGACAACCCCAAAACCCTCAATAAAAATAGGGTTTATTAGTACTTCCTTCACAATCAGGCCCTAACCTAGTAGCCCTCGAAACCAGTCTGTCAGAGCATAAATTTTAAGGGGGATCTCATACCAAGAAATAAAAACCATTTTTTAGTACCCATTAATACCATTGTTAACATATTCCAAAATGGATAGGGGTTGTTTTAGATACCGTCCCTTGAAAATTGACTGTCCTATTTGCAACTAGGCCCAATTAGCCCTCTTTTCCAAAGCAACTAAGTGAAATACATCACTCAAACTTCCAAACTCAATCCAAACACTCTCAATAGGTCTCAAATAGACAAAATACACAACTTTTATCAATGGACAGCCTCACTAATTCACCCAACACACAAATCTCACTTTAGGCCTTTTAGGCTTGCCTACAATGAGAGTTTATTGGAAAGCAACACTCCACGCCTTTTCTTACCTTACCAACACCTCAAACACATTACAATATGTCTGTACATGCTTAATCCATCCTTACTTGACCAATTTCAAAGGTTGAACTGCAACCCTAGCACTAGCCTTCATTCTATGCTTGGAAACCTGCAAAACTCATCCTAGGGCATTACCCAAAACTCATGAAATGGCCTCCCCTGCTCACAAAACTCCACTACACACCTAAAAATACCTTAATGCACCCATTCCACCAATTTTTAGACAATTCTAATGATGGAATGGGTGTTTTAGTGCATTTTTACTTCTCTCAAACCCTCAAATAGGGTTTTCAGACCACCTACAGAAAAACTACTCTAACTCCTTCTTAACTCAATGAAAATTAGTGAGATCAATTGAAAATGATAGAGAATTCAAATTACTAACTAACCAAATCAATTTCACGTCCTTTTTAGGCTGTACAAATCCGTACTAGGCACTGTAGCAGCAAAAAGACAGTAAAATGCATAGAAAACAAAGCTTTCTTTATTATTTTTCCATTCAAATCTCCTCTAGAGAGTTTGTTCAAAGTTTACAAAGCATATTTAACCTTCAACAATCACAACCAACCAAAAACCAACAGCCACAACCAACTTTTGAACGCCCTGACCGTTGGGCTTCCCCTTTTTTTGTGTTTTTGCAACTTTACATTATGACAATATTTGCATAATTTGACACCTTTTGCAAAATGAACCCACTATCACCCTAGTTACATTTTAAATGGTCTATTATGCCCTTATTTGCAATACAAAAAAATCTAGACACCAAAGCTTAACCTAAGACCAACATAAGACCTCATTTCCATGATTTGTCATGGTGCCCCTACACCATTTTGTGCCAGTACCAACACCAATGCAACAATTTCCTCACAATCTAGTAAGAGATTTGATTGTGAGGAAAAATAATTTTCTTGATGATCCTAACATGTGGTGCTTACTATGTAATGATATGCATCCATCTAAGGCTTGCTCAAGAGGGAACCTATAGTAGAAAGTAGCTAAGCAGAGACAAGCTACTATGAGAATGGTAGGGGCTATGCTTGAATTACCTTATCGATCTGTGGGATTCCATAATGTAGTTTTGATAGCTCAAATGCAAGGCATGTCTTTGGAAAAAGAAGAAGAGATAGTTTTAAAGTAGACATTGTTCTAATGGATTGAAGAGGAGACAATCTTTGTCAATGATCCAACCACACCTAGATTTCTTGAAGTGTAATCTGATTATTTAACAAGGTCTAAGGAAAGAATGGTCGAGAACCCAACTCCTAAACCGCTACCGAATATAATTTAAAAGATTGTAGGAGCTCCAAATTATAATTTTGCAATCCTAGGGAGAGAACTTATTCATTCAAATCAACATCTTGATGTTGTGCAGGTGCCATTCACAAGTACAACTAATGTGGTACTTGAAAGGCCAAGATATCAGGCTAATCCAACCTATATTTTAAAAGCTCCAACTATTGGACCACTCAATGTGGTGGGCCAACTCAAGAAAATGGTTGTAAACATTATTCTATGGGAAATCCTATCAATCCCTAAGAAAAGGAATTTTCTTTAGGAATCTTTGAAGTTATGACAAGATCTAGTAAAAATGGCTTCTCAATCCATTAATACTAGAAGGAAGATGGTAGAATAAATAAAAACCATCTCAATTGATCAAACTGCTACTTTTGATAATGTTGGTGTAGAGGTGAGTAAATAAAAACCTATGTGTTTTTCTTTAACATTGATAATTGGAAAGAAATTGTTGCATAATTCCATGATAGACTCTAATAAAAGCACCACAATCATGCCAAAGAAAATCATTGATGCTATGGGGTTAACCTATGAGAATATAGAAAAGATAATTATGCAATTAGACAAAAAAAGGTCCAAATAGTAGGATTCATCAAAGATCACCCTCTCACTCTATATGCCTATCCTAATATCACTCTCCATCAAGATGTGATAATTGATATTCATCCAGTCTTTTGCCTATGCTTGTCTAGAGATTTCACTACCAATATAGGAAGATATCTTTCCCTAGATTGATCCCACCTTATATTGAGAACCAAATATGGTTCCAAAATGAAGATTATGTCAAAACCAATTCATAAAGAGCACATTACTCATGAGGTAATGGATAACTTTGAACCTGCTCACACTATGTTTTTAAAGGAAGAAAAGGTGAACACTGATATTTTAGAGGGAGAAGAAGACCAAAGTGTTCTTACATCAAACTGACATATACGTGAATGAACAATTAAAGGATCACAATGGGACCCCAATGATAACTTTGATTCAGCTGGCCTAGGGACCTATGTGATATATGACCAAGATCAAATTATCCCCAAAGTGAATGATCTTTAAAAGTCAGTCAAGAGGAAAGGTAAAAATGGTCCAAAATCATGGAAACTATATTTTGATGGTGCTAGATGCATTAATGGATCAAGAGTAGGATTGAAACTTATTTCACTTGAAGGAAAGAAAGTTCTCATAAATTTTAATTTCTAATTGATTTGCACTAATAATGAAATTGAATATGAGTCACTAATACATGGACTCATTTGGGTAGAGTAAATGAAAATGATGCAATTATAGATATTCAGAGATTCTAAATTGGTTATCAAGCCACCACCAGAACATTAGGATGAGGCCATACCATCATAAGGTATGGGACCTCTTGGAGATTTTTGAAGCCCAAACTCTCCAATTGATTATGAGAACATAGGACATTAAAGCCGATTAGATGGCTATGATCAAGTCACAATTTGATCATTTGACAAAAGTCTTTTGGAAAATAAGGACCATGTCAAGATAAGAATATGGCTTGCAATTCTAGATAATCATGATCATTGGCAAGTATTTGAGAGTCATGCTTAGACTACACTATTTATTTCATAGCCCTAAGAACTCAGAGCAATTGGAGCCTAAGATTGAGGAAGCTTATGTTGACTAGACTATGTAGCTCAAGTCAAATAAATTGTCAAAAGGGTTAGTCACTCTAAAAAATTTGTTCACTCTTTGTGATTTAAAGGGAGATAAAATAAAATTCACTACAGATAAAGGATATTTTTTGAAATACAAGTCTTTTTTGGGGAAAAAGGTAAAAGTGGGAAAGATATGTACCCAAAAGTAGGTGGAAATGTTGATTTACCTTTGTACAAAATATGATAGAGTCATGGCATGGAACTATGAAGAACTAAAAGGGTACAACAAGGATATAGTTCAACATACTATTTAGCTATATGTAGATTCCAAAACTATCTAGCAAAAACAAAGATTGGTCAATCCAAGGATTAAGCCCTTCATGAAACAAGAGTTCACTAAATTGATTGAGTCAAAGATCATCTTTCCTATTAGGCAATCTCTATAGGTATTAAATTTGGTACCCATCAGAAAGATGAATGGAGACATTAGGCCATGTGTAGATTTTAGAGGCTTGAAAAAAGCTTCATTAAAGATCACTATCCACTTCCATCAATGGAGCGTATATTGCATATAGTAGTTGGATCTGAGTGTTTCTCTCTACTAGATAGATTCTTTGGTTATAATTAGATTTTACTGAAAGAGGAGGATCAATATAAGACAATGCTCACCACCAAGTGGGGGACATTTCCATATGCCAAGATGTCTTTTGGCTTATCAAATCTAGGTGAAAACTTTCAAAGGGCCATGGACATCACCTTTGGTGAGTTGATAAACAATATTATTCTAATATATTAAGATGATCTCATAGTGCTTTCTAAAAAAAGATGATCACTTTAAACATTTGGAACCTTTTTTTCCAGAAATTTTAGGAGTTTGAAATTTCTCTAAACCCAAATAAATGTGTCTTTAGAGTTCCCCAAGGCAAACTCCTTGGGATGTTATATCCAAAAAATGAATTTCTATTAAACTGGATAGAGCGCAAAGAAGGCAGTTTAATCTTTGATTGGAAAGAAATTTTGTAGGAAGATTTATTTTTGACTTTGTTGGCCTAGTAAGATCTATAACTCTTATGTTTAAAAGGGATAGAGAGTTTAAATGGACTACTAAAGGAAGGGAGGTTTTTGATGAGATCAAGTATGCGATATCAACAACCCTAGCTCTAGTAAACCCTAATGTTTTGAAAGATTTTAAAATGTATGTTATCAATGGTGACCACAGTATTCTACCATTGTTGACACAGAATGATGATAAATTGGGAAAGGAGAATGCCCTATTTCCTTTAGTTCAAGGAACCTCAAGGAATATTAAATATAGTACAACTTTGTTGAGAAACAAATGTATGCTCTGGTTAAGGACTAAATAAATTTAGACAATTGATATCAAGAAAAACAAAGTTACAACATTTTTTGTACATCCCAGCATTAGGGAATATATCATGGAGGCAGAAATAATTGAAAAAATGGTATATTGGATCACTAGGATCCTAGAATATGATTTGACATCAAACTAACCAAGCTAGTGAAGGGAAAGGCATTGTGCCAAAATATTGTTGAGGATACCAAATCATAAAGCATAGAGAATCTAAAAATAGAAGTATTCTTGATTAGTGGAGAGGAGTTAGAAACGTGGATGAAGAAAGAATATGCATTATGAAAACTAGACAATATCTTGGAAGCCTACCTCATTCAAAGAAAATATCCTAGAGGTTACAATAAATTTCTTATCTATTAATTGATGATTTCTTGTTTAACATAAGTTTTAATGGAGCCCTATTGAGATGTGTTTTAGGAAGTGAAATTGAAAAATACTTGCAAGAATTTTCTCAAGGGATGTCAGGAGGACATTTCTTGGCTCCAATAAAAACCAAGAAAATAGATCATGTAGGTTATTATTGGCCTTCCATGTTTTTGGATTGCTACAAATGGATTAGGAATTGCCTACAGAGTTAGCTATACACTGGGAAAGAAGAAATGACACACTTCCTCTAAGACTAATACTAGTGGAAGAACCATTTTCCCAAAGGGGTTTGGTCTTCATTAGGATGAGTAACCTAATTTCAACTATATATATAAGTTGATTCTCATAGCCACAAAATATTTCACCAAATGGACTAAAGTGATGGCATTACAAGAAGCTATGGAGGGAGTCACTGTCAATTTTTTTGAGGACATTGTTATTAGGTTCAAGGTTCCCCAAATAATAATATCTAATAATGCAAAAGCATTCTTAGGTGCTAGAATTTTGGAATTTTCCATGAAATATAGAATTTATTTAAAAACATCTTCTAACTATTATCCACATAGAAATGGTTTAACCAAATCAACAAACAAAAATTTAATCAGAATAATCAATGGATTGATTCACAATGTCAATAGGAGTGGAGCCAAAAATTTGATATTAGCTTTATGGGTGGATCAGATAACTCCCAAGAAGATAATTGGGACATCTCTATATTAATTACATAGGGTTTACAAGGTTGATGGAACCTTAATCCTAACATTCTCCCACTTGACATCATACATTGTAAATACTCATAGAAAAACCATAAAATAATCAGGAACTAGAAGCAAGGACCTTGGCCTCTCTGCACCAAACAAACTTCTTTGTGCTCACAAGCTTGGTCAAAGCATCTACGACATTCTCCTAAGTGTCTACCTTCTTTAGCACAATCTACCTATTTGCAACCATTTCTCGAACAAAGTGATATTGTACATCACCATGCTTAGTCTAAGCATGACACATAGGATTCTTGGCCAAACATATAGCACTCTGGCTATCACAACCAATATGAATGATCCTGCAATCAAATCCAATACATGTACACAGTCTCCTCAACCAAATTACCTCCATAGAGACATGAGTAGCAACCATATACTCTGCTTCTGTGGTGGACAAAGAAACTATGGGTTACCTCTTACTCATCCAACTCACTGCTCCTCCAAATAGAGTAAACACATGGCCACTAGTCGACCTTCGACTATCCAAGTCACCTACCCAATCTTCATCAACAAAACCCCGTATGTCCAATGATTTATCAGTACTATCAATACCAGAGTAAACCAAACAATAATCAAGAGTACCTACAAGATATTTAAGCACCCTCTTCGTAGAATTCCAGTGTTGTCTACTAGGGTTAGACATAAATATGCTCAAAACTCCCATTGCTTGGGCAATATTTGGCCTAGTGAAAACCATTGCATACATCAAACTCCCTACAACACTAACATATGTCACATTAGACATATCCTCAAAATCATCCTCATTCTTTGGACACATATCTAATGAAAGCTTAGTACCAATAGGTAAAGGAACTCTAACTAGGTTACAATCCTACATACTAAATCTCTACAAAATAGTATTCACATACTTACTTTGTGACAACCAAATCTTTCTGTTAACTTTATCCCTCTTGATCTCCATTCCTAGAATATACCTAGCAGCTCCAAGATCCTTCATATCAAATGCACCTAAAAGTTGGGCTTTAAGCTCACTGATCATACCCTTAGTATTGTTGAAAAATAACATGTCATCAACATATAAAGCAATAACCAGTAAACTTGTGATACCATATTCTGGGGGATTGTTTTAAACCATAGAGAGATCTCTTCACCCTACAAACCCAATGTTCTTTTCCTTTTTCCTCAAAACCTACAGGTTGTTGCATATAAATTTCTTCCCCAAGATCTCCATGCAAGAATGCAGTCTTAACATCCATTTGCTCAATCTCCCAATCATAAGCTGCAGCAATGGATAAAAGAAATCTAATAGAAGTCAATTTAGCAACAGGAGAGAAAATTTCACCAAAATCAACTCCCTCTCTCTAGGAGTAGCCCTTGGCTATTAGTCTAGTCTTGTACTTCTCTAATGAATCTTTTGCTCCAAACTTCTTCTTGAAGACCCACTTACAACCTATGGCCTTTCTTCCTTTGGGAAAATGAACAAGATCTCAAGTATTACAAGAGTCTAAATCCATCATCTCCTCTTGTATGGGTAACTACAAAGACTCACTATCATCTGCAAGAATAGCTTCCATGTAGGATCTAGGCTCATCGTTAGTTGATGCAGGGACTTCCAGAGGTCATAACTTTTGACTCGGATGTGGGTTTTCTACAAGATTTTATAGGTGGATTTGTTATGAGGTGGCCAGTGGTTTCCCAACCCACCCTAGTTGATTGGAGCTCGTCTTGATACTTTTTTGAGGCTTGAAACTTTGATCTTGGCCCTCAAAATGGCAATTTAGTGTTTTTTTTCTAGATTTTTTAAAATTTGCTTTTGTAATAACTTGAAACTCATGTTTCAAATTTAGAATATTAGTTGGCTTTTCATCCTACCTTATTTTTAGGAAGCTTTTGGAAAAAAATTGGATTATCAAGATATGATTGTAAAATTACCTAAAATGACAAAATCTGACAATTGTCAAAATCTGCCAAAAAAGGTAATTTTTTGCTTTTTTTGTTTTCTTGGATAGAAGAGAGTTTTCTCTCATTGTAGTAGCAAAGTTGATGAATAGAAGTTTTTTTATTTTTCTAGTTTCAATCTTTGGCTCTCACATGATTAATGTCACAATCCTTTTGAGTGTATGTTGTTGGCTACATCATCTGGTATCAGAGCAGGAAGATGGCTGGGAGAGGAAGAGGAAGAGGCAGTCTTACCCAAATGCATAGAGAAATGCAAAATCTACAAAGGCAAATAGTAGAACTTACAACACAGATGGAAAACCAAAGACTTGGTAGAGGAGGAGATGAATCTGATGAATATATAGGTGCAGATCAAGATACAGTACATGAAGAAGAAGAATTAGAAGGCATGACTTTTAAAGAGAGGATGCTCAGGGCCCTAAAAGGGAAAAATGAAGGGGTCAAGGTAGATGTTCTAGATTATGTAGGTAGTCTTAAACCAGAGGAGTTAATAGACTGGTTGAATGATATGAGAAATTTTTTTGAATGGAAATCCATGATAGAGGAAAAGAAGGTGAAATTCGCATGCACCAAATTAAAGGGTCATGTAATGATTTGGTGTTATCATCTTCAAAAGGAACGAATAAGGAAAGGCAAGGATAAGATCAGGACATGGAATAAAATGGAGAAGAAGTTGAGAGAAATTTTTTTTCCCATAGATTATGTGCAAACCCTTTTTCGTAGGTTTCAAAATTTAAAGCAGAATCTCTCTTTAGTGCAAGATTATACAAATGAGTTTTATACGCTATCTATACATATAGAGCATCAAGAAACTAATGATTAGATGGCTACTAGATATGTGAATGGCCTGAAATTCTCTATTCAAGATGAATTGAGCATGCATCGGCTCAACAGTATGGAAGAAGCTTACCAGTTAGCTCTAAAGGCTGAAGAAAGAAAAAATAGACAATACCATCAGAGGAATAGAGGAGGAAGAAGGGGTACATCAACCCCATTTTGAGGAGGTTTGAATTATGGTAGGGGAGAGTCATCCCATGGATTGGAAAGACAAGTAGATACTTGACAAGATCCTCTGAGTCAAGAATGAGGAAGGGGATTTCAAAGAGGTAGAGGTTATGGTAGTGGTAGAGGATCAAAAAACCAGTGAAGGCCTTTCACTTGTTTCAGATGTGGAGAAGAAGGTCACAGGTAATTTGAATGCTCAAATTATAACATGCAAGAAAGAAATCAAGGAGGACAACCTAGGGTGAACCTAATTCAAACACAACATGAAGTGGAAGGGACGGAACTAGAGGTTCCGCTAGATGTGGGAGAAAGTCTCATGATGAGAAGAGCAATGGTGATTCCAGAGAAGGAGAAAACACAAGCCAAAAGCTCTGATGGTTCATGGCTTCGAACCAATATCTTTAGAACTAGATGCACTTTGGGTGGCAAGGTATGTCAAGTTATTGTTGATGGTGGTAGTTGTGAAAATATGGTTTCTAAAGAAATAGTAGACAAATTGAATTTACACTATGAAAAACATCCTCATCCATACCGCATTGTATGGTTTAAAAGGGGAAATGAAGTCACTGTTGTTAAAAGATGCCTAATTAAGTTTAGCATAGGGAAGATCTATCAGGATGAGATATGGTGTGATGTTGTCCCAATGGATGCCTGTCATGTGTTATTGGGAAGGCCATGGCAGTATGATAGAAAAGTCATACATGATGGAGAGAAAAACACATACACCTTTTGGAAAGATGGCTCTAAGGTGATTTTGTTGCCTCTCAAGGATGAAGGAAAATGTGAGACCATGTTGTTAGAAAGAGATCTTGTTAAAGAAATGAAGGTGACAGGGTGTTGTTATGCATTAGTAGTGAAAAAAGGTGAAGAGGAAGACATTTCAGTTACCCCAGAAGTAGCAAATCTATTGAAAGAATTTGTTGATGTTGTGCTTGATGAATTACCTGATGGTCTACTGCTAGAGAGAGATATTCAGCATCATATTGATTTGATTCTAGGAGCAACTCTACCCAACCAAGCAGCTTATAGGATGAATCCAACACAACATACAGAGTTGAATAAGCAAGTAACAAAACCCATAAGTAAACATGTGGTGAGAGAGAGAATGAGCCCATGTGCTATACCAGCATTGTTGACCCCCAAAAAGAGTGGAACATAGAGGATGTGCACTGATAGTAGAGCAATTAATAAGATTACCATCAAGTATCGGTTTCCTATACCTCGTATGGAGGGCATGATGGATGTCCTTGCAGGGGCCAAATATTTCAGCAAGATCGACCTATGAAGTGGCTACCACCAAATCTAGATCTGAGAAGGGGATGAGTGGAATACAACCTTTAAGACTGGAGAGGGATTATATGAGTGGATGGTTATGCCATTCAGGTTATCAAATGCACCTACCACATTTATGAGATTGATGAACACTATACTATGACCTTACATTGGTAAGTTTGTGGTAGTTTATTTTGATGATATTTTGGTATTTAGTAACAGAAAAGAAGAGCACTTACAACACTTGAGAATCATCTTTGGTGTGTTAAGAAAGGAGAAGCTCTATGCCAATTTGAAGAAGTGTAGGTTCATGTAAGACAGTTTGGTTTTTTTGGGCTTTGTCATTTCTAAAGATGGTGTCAGAATGGACCTAGAGAAGGTTAGGGCAATTCTAGAATGGCCTAGTCCAAGCAGCATCATAGAGGTAAAAAGTTTTCATGGCTTGACCACTTACTATTGAAAGTTCATTGAAAATTTCAATAGTATTGTAGCCCCTATAACAGATTGCACCAAAGGAAGGGAGTTTGTATGGACCATGGAAGTTGAGTAGAGCTTTAAGTACTTGAAGCAAAAGGTAACAAAAGCCCCTATACTTGCATTGCCAAATTTTGATAAGGTATCTAAAGTAGAATATGATGCCTCCCATGTGGGAATAGGTGTTGTGCTTAGCCAAGCTGAAAAATCTATAGCTTTCTTTAGTGAAAAGATGAATGAAGTGAGAAAGAATTATTCTACTTATGATTTGGAATTTTATGCAATTGTTCAAGCATTGAGGCATTGGAGACATTATCTAGTTCCCCAGGAGTTTGTATTGTTTATAGATCATATTGCATTGAGATACCTAAACACACATAAAAAGTTGAATAGTAGGCATGCCAAGTGGGTCTCTTTCTTGTAGGGTTACAATTTTGTGTTGAAGCATAAATCTAGAAAACAAAACCAGGTTGCAGATGCGTTAAGTAGGTGTGTCACACTTTTGACCACAATGGAAACTGAGGTGATTGGTTTTGATGCCATCAAAAATGTGTATGAGTCTGATGATGATTTTTGGGAAATTATGGAATAATTGAAGGCACCAATGTCTGGTAACTTGGATCACTTTAGGGGTGAATATTTTATGCAAGATGGGTATCTATTTAAAGGAAAAAGTTGAATAGTAGGCATGCCAAGTGGGTCTCTTTCTTGCAGGGTTACAATTTTGTGTTGACGCATAAATCTAGAAAACAAAACCAGGTTGCAGATGTGTTAAGTAGGTGTGTCACACTTTTGACCACAATGGAAACTAAGGTGATTGGTTTTGATGCCATCAAAAATTTGTATGAGTCTGATGATGATTTTTGGGAGATTATGGAACAATTGAAGGCACCAATGTCTGGTAACTTGGATCAGTTGAGATACCTAAACACACAGAAAAAGTTGAATAGTAGGTATGCCAAGTGGGTCTCTTTCTTGCAGGGTTACAATTTTGTGTTGAAGCATAAATCTAGAAAACAAAACTAGGTTGCAAATGCGTTAAGTAGGTGTGTCACACTTTTGACCATAATGGAAATTGAGGTGATTGGTTTTGATGCCATCAAAAATGTGTATGAGTCCGATGATGATTTTTGGGAGATTATGGAACAATTGAAGGCACCAATGTCTGGTAACTTGGATCACTTTAGGGGTGAATATTTTATGCAATATGGGTATTTATTTGAAGGAAAACAGTTATGCATACCAGCTGGCTCTATGAGGGAAAACATTCTCAAAGAATTTCATAGTAGTGGGTTGGTTGGGCATTTTGGCAAGGACAAGACAATAGCCTTGATAGAAGATAAATATTACTGGCCAAAGATGAAAAGGGATATAACTAGGTATGTAACAAGGTGTCAGATTTTCCAAGTGGCTAAGGGACATTCACAAAATATAGGGTTGTATATGCCATTACCAGTACCAACTACACCATGGACAAATTTGAGTATGGACTTTGTGTTGGGACTTCCACATACTTGCGAGGTAATGACTATTTTTGTAGTTGTTGATAGGTTCTCCAAGATGGTTCATTTTATTGCCTATAAGAAAACTAATGATGCAACGAGGGTAGCAGAGTTATTTTTTTCAAAAGTTGTTCGACTACATGGTGTTCCAAAGACTATTACCTCTAATAGGGATAGCAAATTCCTCAGTCATTTCTAGAGGACTTTATGGAAGAAGATGGGGACCAAGCTATAGTTTAGTAGTGCCTATCATCCTCAAACAAATGGGCAAACAGAGGTAGTCAATCAGAGTCTGGGCAATCTGTTGAGGTGTATTGTTGGAGAAAAGCCAAAACAATGGGACATGGCATTACCCGAGGTTGAATTTGCCTATAGTAGTTCTACTTCTATTAATAGATCAATGGGAAAGTCCCCTTTCCAGATTGTGTATGGTAGGAATCCTAAGGATGTGCTATATTTGGTACATCTACCACTGAAAGAGAGGGTTAGTGATGATGGGGAAGCATTTGCATAACACCTTCAATAGTTGCAGAAAGAAGTGATAGAAGTTGCAGGACAGTAATGAGAGGTACAAGAAAATAGTGGATGCTAGTAAGTGACATCATACATTCAATGCAAGAGACTTAGTGATGGTCTATTTGAGAAAAGAGCAGTTTCCTACTGGAACATACCACAAGTTGAAGTATAGGAAAAATGGTCCTTGCACAATTACAAAGAAGATCAATGATAATGCATATGAGGTCAGTTTACCAGATGATCTCGATATTTCTCCTGTGTTTAATGTTTCTGATTTATATGCATTCCATGGTGAGGATGGTGCTAAAGATAGTCAACCAAAAGTGGCATGGCACCACCACATTCCCCATAAGAAGAAGGAAAAGATTGCACAGGTTCTTGAGAAGAACACTATCTACACTCGGCAAGGGCAGTACAACAAGTATTTAGTCTAGTGGGAAGGATTACCACCAACAGATAGAATGTGGATTATAGAGTGGAAAGTGTAGAGATTGGATCCAGTCAAGTGGCAGTAGTTCGAAGACACTCACTTGTAGGAGCTGCATTCTTTTCAACTAGAGGAGAATGATGCATGGACTTCCAGAGGTCGTAACTTTTGACTCGGATGTGGGTTTTCTATGAGATTTTATAGGTGGATGCGTTATGAGGTGGCCAGTGGTTTCCCAACCCATCCTAGTTGGTTGGACCTCACCTTGACACTTTTTTAGGGCTTGAAACTTTAATCTTGGCCCTCAAAATGGTAATTTAGTGTTTTTTTCTAGATTTTTTAAAAGTTTCTTTTGTAATAACTTGAAACTCATGTTTCAAATTTAGAATATTAGTTGGCTTTTTTTCCTACCTTAGTTTTAGGAAGCTTTTGGGAAAAAACTGGATTCTCAAGATATGATTGTAAAATTACCTAAAATGGCAAAATCTGACACTTGTCGAAATCTGCCAAAAAAGGTAATTTTTTGCTTTTTTTGCTTTCTTGGATATAAGAGAGTTTTCTCTCATTATAGAAGCAGAGTTGATGAATAGAAGTTTTTTTTTTATTTTTCTAGTTTCAATCTTTGGCTCTCACATGATTAATGGCACAATTCTTTTGAGTGTATGTTGTTGGCTACATCATCAGTACTTAATAAAGCAAATATACAACATAAATTTGGTGGGCTATAGCTGTCAACTAGATTCTGTTGTCTTGTAGATCTCCTCAAGGGTGGAGTAAGAGTCTCATCTTGTTCTTTTGCATGATCCTCTGCACCAACTTCTTCTGTAACAATAGATTCATCTTCATCAGAATTACTTGAATCTTCTTCTTCTTCACCCCCCAATCCATCATTGTGTTCTTCTTGAGGTGCACCTTGCTGCTCTATATCAAAGTGCACTCTCTTTACCTTTTCTTCTTTTTCTTTTGGCTGCTCAGGTTCAAAAATAGCTCTAAGTTCCCTAAAAATAACATCTCTAGAATAGATAATCTTACGAGTTAGTGGATTCCAAAGCTTATAACCTTTGACATTATCACCATATCCAATGAATGTACACTTTTTAACTTTTCGATCCAACTTAGATTTCTTTTCCTTAGGCACATGAGCAAAAGCCTCACAGCCAAAAACCCTTAAATGTGAAACAAAAGGTTTCTTACCTGTCCACACTTCATAAGGTGTTGAATCAAGAGCCTTACAAGGAGATTTTTTAATCAAGTAGCAAGAAATACACATAGCCTCTGCCCAAAAGCATTTATCCAACTATGCATCACTCAACATACTTCTAGCTCTTTCCATGATTGTTCTGTTCATCTTTTCTGCAACACCATTCTGTTTTGGTGTATATGGAGTTATCTTTTTTCTAATTCTACCTTCATGCTTGCAAAACTCATCAAATTCCTTAGAGAAATATTCCCCTCCATTGTCAGATCTTAATATTTTTATCTTCAATCCCGATTGGTTTTCAACTAAGACTTTAAAATCCTTAAACCTAGTGAAAACTTCATACTTGTGTTTCATAAAATAAATCCATGTAAATCTGGATACATCATCAATGAAGGTGACAAAATAACGAGATTTTCTGATAGAATCATTATCCATAGGTCCAAACACATATGTATGAATAATTTATAGCTTCTCTTTTTCTCTATTGCTTCCTAAAGGAAATGATTTTCTATTTTTTTTACCAAACACAATTCTCACAGAAATCAAAGTGCTCATTAGAATAGGAGAAACCATCCAACAAATTTTTATTCTTGATAGTTTTCAGAACATTATTACTAGTGTGGCCCAATCTATAGTGCCACAACATACATGTATTTTTAGTACTAACCTCAGATACATAAGAGACATTACAAACTATAGTGGCTTCAATCTTAAACAAGTTTCCCAATCTCTTCCCCTTTGCTACCACCAAGTTCCTTCTCACCAATATGCATCCACGCTTGTCAAATGCTACATGCATTCCCAAATCATTCAACTTTGAAATTGAAATCAGATTTCTAGCTAATCTAGGAACATGCAAAACACCAGGGAGGGTTTTAATCCTCCCATCACTGAAACACAACAATACTTTGCCTTTTCCAACTATCAAATATGTAGAGTTGTTCCCAAGGTATATCTCACCTTCATCATACTCTTCATATGTGGAAAACCATACCTTATGCGGGGTCATATGAAATGAGCATCCTGAGTCAACCAACCAGTGATCATTAGAAACAACGTTACATGCAGAAAGTAAAACATCTTCACCTGCATTTGAGGACTTACCCGAAGCACTCTCCCACTGTTTCTTTGGGTTTTTGCACTCCTTCACATGTCCCCTTTTACCACAGTTTCAACACTTAACTCTGTTCTTCTTCCCAGGAGTCTTAGATCGACCCTTGGACTTGTCCTTAGCCCCTTTCTGATCTCCTTTTCATCCTCTTTGCATAGATCTTCCCCTAACACTAAGAGCAAACCCTGAACTATATGAACTTTTCTTCCTCAATTCATGTGACAGTAGAATTGAAACAAGAGCATCTAACTTTAGATCCGTGAGGTTAGCGGTGATATCCAAAATAACATTCTCCCATGACTTAGGCAAACAACAGAGAAGAAATATACATTTATCTTCCTCATTCACCTCCACATCTACAGATGCTAGTTGACTCAATAACAAATTAAATGAATTCAAATTGTCTGCAACAGATTCACCCTCTTTCATTTTCATAGAAAATAACTTACGCTTTAAATAAAGTTTATTTACCATACTTTTGGCTTGGTATATCTCACCTAGACGCTTTCAAAAACTATATGCGGACTTCTCACTTGCAACATTCAACACGACAGAATCAGTAGTCGGATTGTACCTCGTACCTTTTTATCCAGTCTTTCCCACTCATTAGGAGCAACATCATTAGGTTTCTTCTCTTTTTGAACAGCTAACCATTGGTTTCTTTCTTCCAGCTAATCCTCCATTTTCAGCTTCCACAATTTGTACCCCATACCATTGAACTTTTCAATGTCCAACTGAGAGGTCGAAGCAACAGTGGATGGAGCCATGATATCTACACAAGATTTGCAAATAAACAACAACCAAATCTCCCACTGTAGCTAAAAAACCTTAACACTAGCACCCAAGAATCAAAATTAGTCAGGCTATGATACTAAATGTTAGAAATGAAGGTGCAAACCACACAATGAAAAATCTGATTCAAACCTTATTATCCTCTAAACAATGTAGAATCAATGAAGATTGCAGTAGAAATTAAAACCCACTACACTGAAATAACAGGCATTAAGAACATAACACATAACATAGTATGTAATGTGGAGAAAACCCTTTCGGGTAAAAAACTCCACCAATAAAAGAGGCTCCAAGTTGTATTATCTTCAAATATATGAGATTACAATACATGCACTTCCTCTCTCCTTCATTCTTCAATCCAGCGGCACCTGTTACTCTCAACTCTGATAAAAATGTAGTACATATATCCTTATAAAAGGGGGCTGCCTTCTAGGGCAAGATAATTGACAAAATATCAACCGTCAGATCTGTGACCTAATGATGAATGGTCCAGATTCACAATAATAAAATATCACATAAAATGTGGTTTCGAGGGTGCTGCCCATGAACCCCCACCGGGGCACATGGCCCTTGGACCCCCTGCCAGGGGATGATCCCCCTAGACCTCTCGTAGGGGGAAACCCCCCTAAGACCCCCTGTCGTGGATGAATGAGCGTCAATGACCGACTATAAACATGTACCTGAAACAAGGCCACTACTGGTGAAACCTTTCATCTCTTATGGGTGATTTACAAACAATATTAGGAGTAATTAATTACATAGGATTTACAAGGTTGATGGCACCTTAATCCAAACAAGATCACCCAAAAATCTAGTAACTACCTGATTGGGGGTATTTAATGAGGATCACCATTGTAAAGAATAGTCATCATGATGAAAAGCCACCATAAGAGGGTAGTTGATGACATGGTGATTATAATATCTACTAAAGAAAGTCTATTCAATAGAGCGCATATCACTCAAAGGAAAAAAATAGGATTTGGAGTTTTAAAAGGACCACACAAGTGGGGGAAATAAAGCTAAAAGCATGAGTTCACCAACTTGCAATGATAGATAACTCAATGATGGAGTATATTTTCCCATGCAATACTTATAAAAGGGGAGGTTCAATTCATCTAAACCTTATTGCAATTTAGAAGATCAAGCGCTCATATGCTCTTTGCTTCAATACATATCTACTCAGTTTTATGCTCTATATTTTGTTGGAGAAGTGCTAAGGAAGAGGCTAAGTCTAAGTGTGCTTGAAACCAATCATGCAAAAAAGGAACAGAGATGCTTGACTCACTAGTTTTATAAAATCCCCATTGAGTTCCAGAATAGTAAGTCATGTGCCTTTACTCCGGCATAGGCAAAGGCATCATCTTTAATTGGAAATCTTAAAGCGATGAAGAAAGGAAAGTCCTCTAACCCCACCCTAGTATTTGATGTAGCTAAAAATATTTTTGATCATATGCTCTCCAAACCAATGAAGAAATTATGAGAAGGTGCTCATGCATAGATTCTTGAGATGATTCAGTTCAATGAAAACTAAACTTTTAGCATCTAGGTTTGGAATTCAACTTTGGCCTTGTATATAGTCTCACAAGTTCACCCCTATCTAGAGATAGTGCAAGCTTTCTCTAGGTGTTATAATGCATTATACAAGGGAAGACCATCCAAGCAGTCGTGAGAACTGATAGTGTTAGAACCATGCTTCAATTACCCCATGTCATAGAATCTTTCCATTGTAGCTACAACAATATGAAGAAGAACTAGGACACAAAGGGAAACCAACTCAAATTCCTTAACAAAGAGATTGGTAGGGATGAAGGGAACACCAAGTTGCTCAAGCCTCCCATTGTACTAGGTCATTTCCAACCAAATGTGTGGGATGTGTGTTCTATGTTGGCATTCATCTTTGAGATGGGAAATGATAAAAGTTAATGATTTTTATATGGGGTCTTTGTACAATATTGAGGCCATCATGGGGGACTAGGTATTTCTTTTTGACTTAATAACTCAATAATAGATGACACTTTACACTATCAACTAAGCCATTATGGTTCCGAACAAATTCTAGTTATTTGTCCCTCTTGGTGCACCTCATTTTATATCAAAATACCTAATTCATTCTAGCATTTATGCACTTAGTGATCATGGATGATTCCATGGACCCACAAAAGGTTATTCTAGTGTCTTCTTGGATGAGCATACTCTCCTAAACTTTAGACTACTATGAGTTCATGGAGAATTTGTTTGCTCCCACACATTCAGATTTGAGTTATTATGATATTACCAGACTGGGCCAAAGACAATAAGGGCTCATGACCAATAATATAGTACCCTCTGATTGGCACTATGAGAAACATCATACCATGATCAAGCTACAAGAATTCAAAGAATTCTTTCGACTTCCAAAGTTCCTCACCAATAGGATTCTTACATTAGAGTTTGCCTACCAACTAGATGTATATTCCGAGTGGGTTGTTGGTAGAAAGAAGAAGAGCTTCTATGACATCCTTTTCTCTTTCAGAGTGATAATACTCAACTAGAGGGGTTCTCATGGCCTCCTTGCTTTCAAATTGGTAGACCTTGGGCTGGAGTTAATCCATGGTTACTGGACCTATGACCAAATTGGCTTCATGGAAAACTAGATCTCAAAATTAAAGGTTAAAGATGGATTTGTCTATCAAACATGGCCTAACATAGAAGAAAATGACACCCAGCTGAGGGTTCTCCTGACTTCTATGTGGAGATTTTAAAATCCCCTTCTAGCTACTTCTACCTTAGGAAACCTTTTACACTCTATAACACACCTATGAATTGAACAAGATCATGACACATGGCCTATGAAATTCTTTGAAAGATCAAGATTGGAGTGAAGGCAATATTCAGGCTTATTACAAGTATAGGAATTAAGTGGTTGAACTAGATTGCATGTGTTGATAAGTTTCCACTGATGAGACTTGGGAGGCATTATGGGATTAGTTGCACGACTCCCTAGCCTCTAACTATTACACAAATAATATCCCCAAAGGAGGAACTGTGGAAGTGTAGCATATAAGCTAACAACTCCACCTAGAGTGTTGCACCCTCTAGATATAGTGATTTTATAGGACACTACTATGAAATATCTAGAGAAGAAGTTTTGTTTCAATCTTTACAAAACTATCCTAGATATTCTAGTGATGCTATTAGATTGAAATTTTAATTTTCCTAATCTAAGAGTGAGAAATAGATAGAAGTAAAATTTTGTTTACAGAGATATAAACTAACTTTTTTGAAAAACTAAAAGTGGATCTGGAAAGTGAATTAACAGGTCAACTTACCACAAGAAAGAGGAAGTCTTAGCCAGGGATAATAGTGTATATAGTGTAGATGTTTGTGTGATGCTATAGTCTATTTGACACTATATGGACTACAGGGTTTGATGGGTTTTGTTTGTATGCTTCTGAGAATCGTCTTCGATGTCTGTGTGATTCCATGACTAACCTGCATAGCACAACAAAGTAGAAACACAAGCATAATATCTGGCTATATAATTGAAATTAGACAAATAGGAATAATAATACAAAGAATACCAATCACTACCAAACCTCCATATGAGTAATGTATTCCAAATAACCTGATGTAATGAGCTGAGAAGAAATTTTAAGACTGCAAAGAAGTTTTCCAAGAGTGGTTAAACCCCTATTTTGATCTTTCAACCTTCTCAAGAAGTTGAATGATAAAGAGATTTATAAATGTGTGTGTACCTATCCTAAGTGTATCTAGGAGCTAGTATGAAATGACAAACGTGTGCTAGGAGAACCTCCCTGGTCTACAGGGAGGGGACTGGGCCTAGACTACAAATTGGGTAATGATCAAAACAACAGTGGTCTATAGCAGGTGTCTTTAACTAAATAGAAACTTGCTCAAAAGGTTTTGGAAATAGGGTTGAGTCACTACTTGTGCAACGTGATCAACCAAGCAATGAAAACAAAACTATCAAGAACAAATCACTTTTTACTAGAATATGATGAAGAACACAATAAAAGGATTCACTTATTTATAAGCTCTATGAGAGATGCTTTTAAAGAAAATAATAATAAAATAATTCTTTAAAATTTCTTTTAAAGCAACCCTAAACACTAGAGTTTGAAAAGAGATAATAGACACTTAAATAGCCTAAAATAGGCTTTCCTTTGCTTCAAGATTCACTTTCTTTCTATAATCTGGGGCACCTAAATTGATGAATGCTTGAGATGTGTTTTTTTATTACTTTGAAACACTGAGTTTCCCTTTGATCAAGTTGTTATATAGAGCCTAATCAGACCCGGAGGTTAAATTTTCCTTACTTTTATTGGCATTGTTTCCCCCCAAGTTATTCAACGAGGTCAAGGGGAAGCACCCCTTGCGGGGTCCACATGATTTTTATTATTTTATAAAGGCATCAGGAGTTATTTTTTCTATTGGACGACATAAAAAAAGCCCTATTTTGTAACCAACATAAGGCTTGATAAAAGCGGCTAAGGGTTAGGGTTTCCTTTGATGTATTGTAGCATTTTGCAGCGGTATTGAGTTGCAGGGATTGCCGGTTGTAATTGGTTTGATTTACTGGATAATAATATTGGACTCTCTGTTGGTGGATGTAGCCCGAGTTTGTGTGAACCATGTTAAATTTGTCTCTCACTGTTGTTATTTATGTGTATTTTTCATTCCTCTGTTTAATCTTTATTTGTATTTAATTGATATCTTTTGTCGGCTAACCCTAACACAGGTCACCCATGTTAAGTGTTGTTCATGATTGGCTTCTTTTTGCTTTCAAATCTTTTAACTTTGGTGTTGATGTTGTTTTTGTTGGAGTACAATACCACTGAGAGGGGAGGGTGAATCAGTGGTATACAAATTTTAACAAGACTTGGTGACCTTAAAAGATGTATTTCAAAACTTTGATACAAAAACAATTCCTATTGACTGTAGATGACATCATGACAACCTTGGACAACTAAAATAGATTGATCAAAATCAAGAATGCATCAACTCAATGTAGGGACTGTAAACAATGACTCATTATCATAAATCTTAATACATAGAGGCTAACTGTGAAATATGATTGTTCATAGAGTGGACATGCACAATATCATTATTTCAGACAGTGATATAAGAAAAGTATGTGTTCATATAGACCAAAGTAAATTAAATGACTTTAAAACAAATGACACATGATAAGCAACTAAACATGAGAAACAAACTCATCAATGACAATCCATAACATAGATATTATCATTAGTGGAAAACCCTCTGGGGCATAAAAACCAGTCCAAAAAGTGCCTCACTGGCTTAATAAAAGAATCTCACTGATTACAAGCCTCACTGGCTATTAATTTAAGCCTCACTGGCTACAGTTGGCTCACTAGATACAATTCAAGCCTCACTAGCTATAGTTGCCTCACTAGCAAAGGTCAAGTAAGGTCATTTCTTGTCTCACTAACTTGACCTTTCAATGCTTGTTTCAATCATGAAAAAAAGCAAATACAGAGAGACACTCTATTTCACTGAATCCCAATACAACTCTGATCTAATATCATTGATAATACATTCAGTCATATATCCTCAACATTACATCAGGTGTATACACAACCACATAATTCTTGTTTAAAAGCCCTTCTTTTTTCATACAATTTTCAATAACTGTGCACCAAAAAAAAAATAGTTTCAAGAAGTTTTCAACTGTCAAAGCAGTTAAGGTTTCAACTGTCAAAGCAATTAAGGTTGAATGACCACAATAATATGCCTAACTAGGGTTACGAATCCACAACTCCTTCATAATGCCACACAAACATTTCACCCAAATATTAATTCTGGGACAGTTATAACTGTGAAAAAAATATTGCAAACCCATAATAAATCTTTGAGAATCCTTTTCCAAACACGGTCGAATAAAACTGCCTTGTAACCCCCTTTGTTTTTAAATGAATAAATGAACAGTTTCTGCATATGGGTTAAACCCTAACCCATGTTACCAAATGGAGTACAATACAAATGCTTCTTAAACTTGGCGGCATACTTAATCATCAAGCCCCAAAAGACACACAAAATGCTTTGTTTCAATTTTTTTTATGCATCTTAAGACCTTTAGAAAGAACAAGAGACGAAAAAGATATCACCTATTTTAATTATGCTTTGAAAGCTAAAGATATAGTTATCACTGTCAAAGATTCGGTCAAGAACAAACAAGCTCAACCGCATTGTCAAATCTTCAAGATCCCCTTCAAAATACACATAGATACCCATACATTTTCATGATTAACATTGACCCTAGTGCAAAGCTTCATATCACAAGGTTAAACTGAGCATAATGATCAAAGTAAAGTCTTTTTGCCTGATGACTTGCACTCACGGTGAGCCCTAAAAGGGCCGGTAAAAGATCAACCAAAATAAAACATTCTTATTACCTTTTGCAAGTGCTGACAACCTGCCTAGCAGGTGAACACCATAAAGAAGCTTGATGACATAAACCTTGCAAAGTATTTTGTTTTGTGCATTAGGAAATACATGGTGAACACCTTTAGCACAATGTTTTCAATACAAGATATGATGATCCCCTTATAACAATAAGACACATATCCTCCTTATATAAGCAGAGTCTTCATGAGCCAAACAATATATAAGCCATGTGTCAAATACCTCTATCAACCTGCCTATAGAGTATAGTGCTGTCATAAAATAGTGTATAAACAACTAGTGCCAACTAATTTGATCAAACATCAAATATGAGTCATGATGAGTATGATTGCCACTAAGCATGATACCATAACAAACATCTGCCAATCTATCATGTCAAGAAGATACTAGTGCATGGTAGAGCATGGTGCCAACCTCATGAATACCAATGCCAACAAATCATGTGTCATCCAAAAGGAACCATATGAGTTTTTCACCATAACTGAAACAAGGTGATGCCATAGAGCTGAAACTAGAACATAATCAAAATATGCCAAACCATATTAACATGACCAAGAAAACCAAATGCTAATGAAGGATGCCATACTGAACATGGTTAAGGAAGAATATCAACTGAGCATTTGTCAATATGTATCTCATCAAAGATATCAAACTGTCCTGATACATATCAATCAAACTATCCTGATACATATCAATAAATCACACTAGCATATCAAACTGAATCATGATGTGTCAAACTGAAACTTAACACATACCAAGTTGTGTATTGTTATCAGGGACAAACAACTGAGCGTGAAGTCAACAAACTCCCCCTTTGTCCATGATGGCAAAACACAACTTCGTCTCCCCCTTTTTGACATCAAGGCAAAAGAAAGTGTGTCATGCCTCCAATATACATAAAAATCAAGAGAACCCTGAAACAAGAAACAATGAGTAGATATAGACAACCATACCAAGGCAGTCCCAAGAAAGATGAGCATCCAAAATAGCCTAAACAAAGAACAAAATGTAAACACCATAATGAAATAACAACATGTAGTAAAGATAGACAACATCTAAGGAGACTGTCACAAATAATGCCAATTATCAAGTAGAAACCATGCCACTATCATAAGCTACTGAAAACCATCAGGGATTAATATGCAATACAATTAACACTTAAGGTTTATGTATTGTCCTTCACTATCAAGACCACTGAGACTTCACTGAATATACTATAAAAGAACTGTCACCGCTTCCATAAGAGCATTAGGTATAGATCATTGTGTCATGCAAATCAAGTTTCATACAACATTGAAACTTACACACAAAGCACTATTATGAAGCCACTATTAATGAAGATACTTGTCACAGTATTACCCAACCAATCATTCTGCACAAGCTGTTAATTATCAATATTGTCACTTATTGACTAAGAGTAGCAAAATTTGTGTACAAACATATCGCTGTCAAAAATACCAACACTACTCTTCTGAAATAAAGAGTATTGTCTATTGTTTTTTGAGAAAGAAAACATGTGATTCAAGACTGTCCCTGATTATTGATACCACTTGTTGGAATTAACTTCTCATAATAGTATAATGATGATGCCTATAACAAACAATCACAAAACATACTTGCTTTGCTTTATGCCATCACTGTCATAGCTGAAGGTATTGCCATTGACCAAACATTGTGATTTCATAAAAGTCTGATCATCACATGATGTTGTAACAAGGACAACACAAAAAGGAACATAATGATACAAATGTGCTAAGAAAATACCAAGGCTCCAAATGCATCAAATATCTAAGTACCAATGTAGATATTAGTCACCAAGAACCAAAACAATAAAGCAAAGATGCATCAATGTGTACACCTGATCATTTGCCAATCTTGACTCAAGTCATGCTGTTCTATTGAGATTTATGAAGATAGCCTAAAGAGAAATATGTATATTATGAAATCCGCTTTGAGCCATGAATATCAAGATGATTCAACACTTATAGCAATCAATGATATGATAATCAAACTCAGCTATGTCTCACCTTTGACCTTCTTTAAACATTTTGCTAATTTGGCATCTCAAGTTACTTATCAATTATAAACCTCTTAAGCCCTTTGAAGAAACCAACATGTCTTGCACACCACTATCCTGATGAATCTTTTAAGAACATAAAAAAAAGAGCAAGATGTTATTAGGAAGTTTAACCATCTGGCATCAAAGATCTTGTTAAGGATACTCAGAAACTGCAAATACTAATGTCACTGCTAAAACATCAAACACCAAACATTGTTTCAATACATTCAAGGAACTGAGCACTCTACTTGGCATTGTACATGTTAAGTCACCACACCACAATTATCATGCAGGCACTGTCTTGCATAAAATATTGTTTGAGAACTCACAAAGCAAGGACACCAAGATCACTGGAAATATTCACTGAAATTGAAAGTACCATGTTACTGAAGAATGCTTCTCAAAGAATGCATACAAAAATGAAACTTGAATACTGTATCTGATAAGAACAATAAAAACTATTTCCATGTTGTTCCAAAGATGTCCTATTAAAAACATAATGACATCCTTGATACTGTCATCAAATGATTGCAACAAAAATCACAGAGAGAGTATCATGCAAAACTTCCATAAAGAGAAAACAATATCTCAGATCAAATTTCAGTCCACTACATCCTAAGACTCCTTGGGGTTAGAAAATAAAACATTGGATCACTCCCCCTAAAAACATGTAGCCATTTAAATGCTGAGAGATAATCCTTGTGCATCATGCACAAGACTAAGTCATCCCTTCTCCTTTCCTTGTTTTCTTCTCCAGACCCATAGAGATCCATTTTTAGATGACTTCTCCCTGCAAAACCTTACTTTATGACCAAATCCTTTACATCTATAGCACAACATATTATAGTTTTGATCAAGAGGAGAATAGTTTCTTCTAGAGTCATACCTTGCATTCATCCAACAGTCTCTTTTCAAGTGCCCAACCTTATTGCAGTTATAGCAAACAACATTGTAGTTTTGATTTGACAAACCATAATAACTACAATTCCTAGCTCTATGACCGTACTTATGATAGGCATAGCAATTACCATGAAACTAAGAATAGTTATACCTGACCGAATGATATTCCCTGATAGATGAAGGTCTTGAAAAACTGTTAGTTCTTTTTCTCCCAATATCAGTAGTTTTATCCTTTACTTTCTTCTTGTCGTCATCAGAAATAGAAAAATGATAATTCAAATCTATCTTCTACCTAGGAGTTTGCCTAACCTTGAAACTCTTCCTATCTACTGTTGTAAAAACTATTTCCTTTTTAACTTCATCTTTAACACCAGAGCTTTCCCCTTTTTCATATCCTAAGCCAAAATGATCCTTTTAGTTTTTCTAACTACTCAATATTTCATCTAAAGCATTTGTGCCTTTAACAAACTTCTATCTTTTGACAACATCCAGACTATTCTTTAGATTGACAACTTCACTTTCAAGTCTCAGATATTCAATTCTTTTCACGTCAAGATTAGAATTTGTTACATCTTTTATTCTTTTTGCTTCCTCAATTTTAGTTTTTAGACTAATAATCAATTTATCTGATTCATTAACATGACTTTTAAATTTTGCAATATGATTTCTGGCATTTTTAAACTCTAAAGAAGCTTTTTCAAAATCTAAACATACCTTGTTCTTGAATTCTATCTCTTTTTGAAGTTGCTCTTCTAATCTCTTATTCTCCTTCCTAAGTTCCTTGATTGTATCCAAGGCACACATGAGTTCTTTTAAATTAGTCTCACAATCCTATTCATAATCATATTCATCCACAAATAGGTCTCCTTCTTCATCATCAAATTCAACTACAAAATCGTCAAATTCATGTCTACTCACATTCATATTGTCATGATTCTTAACTATATGACTGATTTCTTTATGACACTTTGTATCTATATTCATGGTTGACTCATGCAACAATCCATTACTGGACTTAACTGAGACTTGTTTTTCAATTTTATGATCAACATCTATCTTTTCTCTAGTCAAAGCCTTATTCCTATTCTTTTTACCCATTGTACTCCACTTCTAGGAACCCTTAAGTTGGTTAGACTTCTTGCAAGGTTCTAGCTCTGATACCACTTGTTGGAATACAATACCACTAAGAGGGGGGGTGAATCAGTGGTATACAAATTTTAACAAGACTTAGTGACCTTAAAATATGTATTTCAAAACTTTGATACAAAAACAATTCCTATTGATTATAGATGACATCATGACAGCCTTGGACAACTAAAACAGATTGATCAAAATCAAGAATGCATCAACTCAATGTAGGGACTATAAACAATGACTAATTATCATAAATCTTAACACATAGAGAATAACTGTGAAATATGATTGTTCATAAAGTGGACATGCACAGTATCATTGTTTCAAATAGTGATATAAGATAAGTATGTGTTCATATAGACGAAAGTAAATTAAATGACTTTAAAACAAATGACACATGATAAGAAACTAAACATGAGAAACAAACTCATCAATGACAATCCATAACACAGATATTGTCCTGAGTGGAAAACTCTTCAGGGCATAAAAACCAGTCAAAAAAGTGCCTCACTAGTTTAATAAAAGAATCTCACTAATTATAGGCCTCACTGTCTATTAATTTAAGCCTCATTGGCTACAGTTGGCTCACTAGCTACAATTCAAGCCTCACTGGCTATAGTTTCCTCACTGGCAAAGGTCATTTCTTGTCTCACTGACTTGACCTTTCAATGCATGTTTCAATCATGAAAAAAAGCAAATACAGAGGGACACTCTGTTTCATTGAATCCCAATACAACTCTGATCTAATATCATTGATAATACATTTAGTCATATATCCTCAACATTATATCAGGTGTATACACAACCACACAATTCCTATTTAAAAGCCCTTCTTTTTTCATACAGTTTTCAATAACTGTGCGCCCAAAACAAAAATAGTTTCAAGAAGTTTTCAACTATCAAAGCAGTTAAGGTTTCAATTGTCAAAGCAGTTAAGGTTGAATGACCACAATAATATGCCCAACTAGGGTTACAAATCCACAACTTCTTCATAATGCCACACAAACATTTCACCTGAATATTAATTCTGGGATAGTTATAACTGTAAAAAAAATATTGCAAACTCATAATAAATCTTTGAGAATCCTTTTCAAAACATGGTCAAATAAAACTACCTTGTAACCCCCTTTGTTTTTAAATGAATAAATGAACAGTTTCTACATATGGGTTAAACCCTAACCCATGTTACCAAATGGAGTAAAATATAAATGCTTCTTAAACCTGGCGGCATACTTAATCATGAAGCCCCAAAAGACACACAAAATGCTCTGTTTCAAAATTTTTTTATGCATCTTAAGATCTTTAGAAAGAACAAGAGATGGAAAAGATATCACCTATTTTAATTATGCTTTGAAAGCCGAAGA
Source organism: Cunninghamia lanceolata (assembly GCA_027924645.1). Classification (NCBI taxonomy): domain Eukaryota; kingdom Viridiplantae; phylum Streptophyta; class Pinopsida; order Cupressales; family Cupressaceae; genus Cunninghamia; species Cunninghamia lanceolata. The sequence goes on from BSBN01000209.1 coordinate 11,732,450, forward strand.
TATAGTTATCACTATCAAAATTTGGTCAAGAATAAACAAGCTCAACCACACTGTCAAATCTTCAAGATCCCCTTCAAAATACACATAGATACCAATACATTTTCATGATTAACATTGACCCTAGCTTGAAGCTTCATATCACAAGGTTAAATTGAGCATAATGATCAAAGTAAAGTCTTTTTGCCCAATGACTTGCACTCATGGTGAGCCTTAAAAGGGCCAGTAAAAGATCAACCAAAATAAAACATTCTTATTACCTTTTACAAGTGCTGACAACCTGCCTAGCAGGTGAACACCATAAAGAAGCCCAATGACATAAACCTTACAAAGTATTTTGTTTTGTGCATTAGGAAATACATGGTGAACACCTTTAGCACAATGTTTTCAATACAAGATATGATGATTCCCTTATAACAATAAGACACATATCCTCCTTCTATAAGTAGAGTCTTCATAAGCCAAACAATATATAAGCCATGTGTCAAATACCTCTATCAACCTGCTTGTAGAGCATAGTACTGTCATAAAATAGTGTATAAACAACTAGTGCCAACTAATTTGATCAAACATCAAATATGAGCCATGATGAGCATGATATGCCACTAAGCATGATACCATAACAAACATCCACCAATCTATCATGTCAAGCAAATACTAGAGCATGGTAGAGCATGGTGCCAACCTCATGAATACCAATGCCAAATGCCAATGCCAACAAATCATGTGTCATCCAAAAGGAACCATATGAGTTTGTCACCATAACTAAAACTAGAACATAATCAAAATATGGCAAATCATATTAACATGACCAAGAAAACCAAATGCCAATGAATGCCAATGAAGGATGCCATACTGAACATGGTTAATGAAGAATATCAACTAAGCATTTGTCGATCTATATCTCATCAAAGATATCAAACTATCCTGATACATATCAATAAATCACACTAGCATATCAAACTGAATCATGATGTGTCAAACTGAAACTTAACACATACCAAGTTGTGCATTGTCATCAGGGACAAACAACTGAGGGTAAAGTCAATAGTTTTTGGATGACTTAATCATCTAGTTGCACTTTTCTACCATTATTGCCACCATAGTCACCTTTCTTTAGTGGTGTCGCCATATGAAATGTGTGAATTTACTGATGTCATGCTTTTTTGCCATCATGGCCACTATGATCACGACTTATGGCATTGCCACTAAGAATATGTGATTTTAACTTATGTTTCAAAACTATTTTCAGCTGGTTGCATTTTCTTTAGTTGCTTGCCAACATTTTTGCCATTTTAGAGTGGCATTGCCACTGAGTAAGAACAGCATAGATGGAATATTTAAACTCCTTCCTTTGTGGTCACACTTTCTAACTATCGTTACCAACTGAACTACATTTTTAGAGTGGCATTACCATAAAGGGAGTGCGACTTGAACTTATGTTTTAACCTTCTCATTTCTTATCACACCTTTAACACTCTACAACTAGCTTGGTTGTGTTTCCTTAGTGTCATCACCAAGCCAAAAGTGCAACCACTTAAGTTCTTCTTTTTCTTGTGGATTTCTAATCACTCAACCATCCAAGGCACACTTTTCTCTTGGTTGGGCCATTTGAAATTTATGAAATTCACTTAACACTTGGACATCTTCATGCTGGTCATGCACATTTTTAATAGCTCAACCACTTGAATCACCATTGCTATGTTATCAAAACATCCAGCTTCTATCCTAGAATGGTACCAGATTGGAGTGGGCCTAGGAGCATGAATGAGATGCCTAGGGCACAACCTTGCCACCCCAGGTATGCAGCCTCGCCCAAAGCTATCCTTTTCCTCAAAAATTGTCAAATGTAAAATGAGTCATCTGATATTATTTCACAAGCATTTCTATTTTAATTGATTTTTTTCTCTATGCAAATTTTGAATGACATATGTGGAGCAAACCCCTTATTAGTTTTTTGCATATTTAGAAAACAAAAATCTTTCAAATCTATGGTGGAATTTTGCTGATTTGAAAAAACCAAGGTCATTCTAGAATCAACTTGGAATGCGAAGGTTATTGTTTGATCAGATTTTGAAGCTTGGCATTTTTTTTTGAAGATTCTCCATATCGAATCTGAGCTACAAATGTGTTTAGCTATCTATTTATCTATATATACACACACAATGGTACCATACCCAAGATTTTTTTTGCCGCACCCGAAACCTGTATTAGTAACTTAGCCCCTGACAATGCCACTAGCAAGATGTGACTTTCACATAGATACTTTAAGTTCCTTCCTCCTCATACTGAATTTTCCAAGCCATTGAAAACTCTATCTCTTTCATTTGGCATTCCTTGTCCATGAATAATTTGCATACATTGTTAGCTAAAAATAAACCAACACTTGGTGACTTGATAATTTGACTAGGGAGATGACTTGATTGACATTGATAATATGACAAGAATGACATGGTTACTGACTACAATCTTGATTGGCAAATTTTTGTAGGGGTACTAATTTTGTCACTAACACTCCTCATAGCTGGAAAGTAGGGCATTGATTTCTCATTTCACTTCCTCCACTTCATCACACAACTTGACATCCTGTTCGACAATGTGCAAGGTGGTGTTTGAGGTGATTGATGCCTCCTCACATATTAAACTTATAATAAGTGAATGTCACTGCACCCTTGATCGCACTTGGTGTGCCATGCTTCCATGCAAGGTCTTTTCCACCTTGCATGATGCCTTGCACACTATAGAGAATCTAAACATTAGAATTTAAACAAGACAAAATAAGCGAAAATAAGCAATAGGGTTTTGAAATAGGAAAGAAAAAGAAAAAAAACCCAATGAAATACCTATCAAATCTTACTCAAACTGTTAATAAATCCTTCTAGTTGCTCAACAGTCACTTCATAGCACTTAGATTTGATAGAAATTTTTTAGTAAAAGCTCAAATTTTTGAATCAAAGTTGAAAAAATTAACAAACTTTGGGGGTCTAAACATGTGGCTCTCTTTTGTTTTCTATCAGGCAAATTTTCAGCTCTGTCTCACCAAATAACTCATAAGTTTTGATGTTTGACTTAGCTCTTGAGCCATCGGTGAGATACTTGCTAATCTAATAAACTCACTAGTACTTGCCAAGTTTTTGAACTATGGTGTCAATAACACTATTTCATGTTGTATGGGTTTGTGCCAAGCCCAACCCCTCACCTAAGTGGTTCTTTGAATGGTGTGGGGCCCAGGATCTCTGAATCAACCTTGAGCCTTTTTGCATTTGTTTACCTATTCCTGCATCTCTGCCTTGTCCAATTCTATCGTATAGCGGGTAGACACATGCCTTAAGCACTTACTATACAAACTTAAGCAATATGGCTTACCAAGTCAATCAACAGAATTATGATACTTTTCCATGATCCAATTCAGATCATTATAAGACTCTAAAAATACTCAATACTTTGTACTACAACAAAACTCTAGTGAGATGGAGCATATAATCCTTGATGTCTAGGAAGACTGGATAAGAAAGACCAGCCTGAAACTAGATGGCAAGGAGAATTACATAGGACTATCACTTGAGAGAAATTAAAGGTTGGATTATTCATGTCCAAGCTTTGTGATGCCCTATTCTAATCATATAGTACCTTTGGGTTGTTATTTTTATGATCAGATGTAAAGCACAGAAAATTAATTCAAAATCAACACAAAGACACAATAGATATCCTGGGAAAACCCTCCTCTTGAGGGAGAAAAACACAGCCAATAATATTATTTATATTATTGAATTACAAAGAATGTCTCTTCTACAATAGAGGTTGATATGAAGGCTAAGTAAAGCACCGCAATCTGATGCAATAATAGAAACATAATGGTGTAATTCATTGATGATAAACCCAGCCTTCCACAATATCAATCTACACTTGGTGAAGAACTCACACTTGAATATTCAAACTTGAGAATGAACAATGAATGAATGGATGATTAAATGAGTTACAATCAATAAATATATATACCATGTGAAGGAAGAGATGTGACTCTTCAAGAACAACATGTTAGCCTTATTCGAAGAGACATGCCAATTAATTTATCTAATCAGCTAGAAGGAGAACACCCGACGCTGCTATCAACAACACTCCCTCTCAGCTAGGGAGGATACTTCCAGCTACACAAGACATGTCACCTCATTTTGATGTCTACCGCAATGGATACACTCATATGTGAAAAGAAAGATACCACCTCATTGTGATATTAGATATCACCTCAATATGATATCAACCATAATGGCTACCCCCATGGATGATAAATGTGCACAAGTGCTCATCACTCAACATGATGTCGTCACCTCATCGTGACATTCACCATGGCTACTCCCAGAGGGTGGAATCAAGGGATTTCACCTCAAACTTCTCTCATAGAGAAGAAATCATTATCAAGGGATTTCACCTCGAACTTCTCTCACAGAGAAGAACTCATTATCAAGGAATTTCACCTCGAACTTCTCTCACAGAGAAGAACTCATTCTCAAGGGATTTCACCTCGAACTTCTCTCACAAAGAACTCATTCTCAAGGGATTTCACCTCAAACTTCTCTCACAGAGAAGAACTCATTCTCAAGGGATTTCACCTCAAAATTCTCTCACAGAGAACTCATTATCAAGGGATTTCACCTCGAACTTCTTTCATAGAGAAGAACTCATTATCAAGGGATTTCACCTCGAACTTCTCGCACAGAGAAGAACTCATTATAGAGGATCACTGATACTGAGACTCTTTCTTAGTTAAGGCTATATTCTCCACTCTACCAAGCTTATCTTGAAAGTACACAAACTTTAACCTGGAGAGAGGCTTGGTGAGAATGTCTGCCATCTGCTCATCAGTGCTGATATACCTCAACTCTATAGCTTTCCTCAATACCATATCTCTAATATAATGGTATTTGATCTCAACATGCTTGATTCTGTCATGAAATACTGGATTGACAGAAAGCTTCACACAACTCTAGTTATCATAATGAATGATAGTAGGCTCCATTGATTGTCCAAACAATCTTGCAAGGAGCTTACGAAGCCATACTACTTCCCAAGCTACAATATACTCTGCCTCTGCTGTCCTCAATGCTACAGATGATTGCTTCCTGCTGCACTAGGAAATCATAGCAGATCCCAAACTGAAGCAACATCCAGAGGTGCTCTTCCGATCAGTGACACACCCTGCCTAATCAGAATCAGTATATCCATGCAAGTTCAAGTCTACACCAGAAGAATATCTCAAGCCGTACCCAACTGTGCCATGCAAGTATCTTAGGATATGCTTCACTGCAACTAGATGTATTTGCCTTGGTTCACACATGAACTGACTAAGTGCACTCGTTGCATAGCAAATATCTAGTCTAGTATTAACTAGATACATCAATGATCCAATCAATTATTTGTACATGCTAGGATCCACCAGATCTGAACTAGCTGCAACCTCTTTTAACTTGAACAAATTTGTCTCCATTGGTGTAGACAATAGTATACTTCAAGATGTCAATAGTATACTTCCCTTAACTTAGAATGATCTCATCTAGTTTCTGCCATACTTCTAAACCAAGGAAGTAATGTAAGAGACCAAGATCCTTCATTTCAAATTTTGAAGCTAACTCCTTCTTACATTTAAAAATGAGGTGATCTTCTCCGGTAATAAGTAGATCATCAACATAGAGAACCAAGATTAATGCTTCACCATCAATTACCTTGAAGTATAGGTTTGAATCAACATCATTCTTAGAGAAACCCAAGCTCATCAAGTATCGATCAATTCTTTTGTACCAAGCATGAGGAGCCTGCTTAAGGCTGTACAAAGCCTTCTTTAGCTTGCAAACATGAGACTCCTTCCCATGAACCTCAAAGCCATTAGGTTGCTCAATATATACCTCTTCCTTGATTACACCATTTAGAAATGTTGTCTTCACGTCCATTTGGTGTATTTTCCATCCTTTAAATGCTGCAATAGCAATGATGGTTCTGACGAATGTATAACGAGCAACTGGAGCAAAGGTTTCCTCATAATCTACTCCCTCTTTCTAAGAGAATCCTCTAGCCACAAACCTAGCCTTGTACTTCGCAATGCTTCCATTAGCCGCATGCTTGATCTTGAAGAGCCACTTAGAAGAAACAATAGATTTTCCTTCAGGTCTAGGTACGATATCCCAAACATCATTCTTGAGGATGGATTGATACTCTTCAGCCATAGCATCTCTCCATACTTGCTGACTAGTAGCTTCCTCAACACTGGAAGGCTCAGACTCAATAATTTGACTCATTAATAACACATAATCTGAGAACTTATGAGGTCTCTTGCTTTCTCTAAGAGATCTTCAGGGAGTTGCATATTTTCCCACCTCTTGCATGGTTTCTCGAGTCCACAGAGGCCTTTTTCGTACTACAACAATATCACTAGGTCCATCAGTTGGTTCCAAAGGCTCAACTAGATCATCATCTTCTTTTGAGTTAGAATCCTCCCTCTGAATCTTAGGAGTATGGTCAACTTCCATATCCTAAGGAGACTCTTGGTCTTCATTATCTATCTCCATATGAATGCTCTTAGATCTTTTGAATGCAACATCCTCTTCAAATGTAACATCCCTGTTGATCTCAATCAACTTTTGACCTGGAATGTAAATTCTATAGGCTTTTGAAGTCTCACTATAACCTACAAATATTCCCTTCTTGCTAGATGGATCCAACTTTGTCCTTTTATCTTTTGGTATATGAACATACACTGGACAACCAAAGATCCTCAAATGACTTACTTCCGGCTTCACCCCTGTGAATGCTTCTTTGGGAGTCATGTTCTCTAAAATGCAGTGAGGGCTTCTATTCTGAACATAAACAACTTTCCTAGATGCTTTAGCCCAAAAGAAGGTTTGTAGATCTTGGTCATGAATCATAGCTTTGGCAGCTTCTACAATAGATTTGTTCTTCCTTTCTGCAACACCATTTTGTTGAGGATTGTAAGGGACACAAAACTCCCTCTTAATCCCTACTTCAATGCAAAAGTTACGGAATCCTTCAGAGGTGTACTCCCCTCCGTTGTCGAATCTCAGAACTTTGATCCACTTCTTGAATAAGTTCTCTACCTGAGCTTTAAACTCTTTGAACCTCTCAAGTACTTATTTAGATTCTTTAGATTTCAAGAAATAAATCCAAGTCTTTCTAGAGTGGTCATCAATAAAAATAATGTAATACAAGAAACCACTCAAAGAAGCAATAGACATTGGATCTATAATACATTTAGATCTACTTTCTCTACTATGAAATGGACTTTTAGTTTCTTACCCATGGGACAACCTTTGTAGGTACCTTCATGCTCCTGGTTGAATTTTAGAAGACCCGTGACCATCTTCTCCATGATAGGTAGAGCCCGAAAGTGTAGGTGAGCCAATCTTCGATGCCAAAGATCACACAAGCTTGAAGAATCATGTACTAATGCCTGAAGTGGATGAGTGATTAGCATATAGAGGCTCTCATGTCTAACTCCAATTACTCGAGCAGTTTTGAAGTTGGAATTCTTCATCTACACAAGAACTTTGCCTTCGGAGAAGGCAACTTGGTATCCCTTGTCTTCCAAGGCTGAAATGGAAACCAGATTTCGATTGATGCCTGGAACATAGAGAACATCACTTAACTTCAGGGTAATGCTGGAATCCAAGTGGAGAGTAGAGATCCCAATCCCTTTCACTAAATAGCTAGCATCATCTCCAATGATAATTTGTTCACTAGAATTTCTCTCCACCAAGTTTGATAAATGCTCCTTAAAACTAGTGATGTGTCGAGATGCACCACTGTCAATCAGCCAAGTGTTGGTGTCGGTAGGCACATTACTTGACAATGCCGAATAGAACAAGTATTCACATGAGTCCTTCTAAGGAGAGGCACCATCCACATCTACAATGGTGGCTTGTTGCTTAGGCCTGGATGGACAATGCTTGGCAATGTGACCATACTTGTCACACCTAAAGCATTGAATTTTGGAGAGGTCCCTCTTCTTCTTGAATGCGAGAGCACCATCAGATCCATTATCTCTGTTCCTCTTGAAGAATCCTTTCTTCCCATTCTTTCCTTTCTTCTTTGATGATTGAGAGACAAGGACATGAATGTCTTCATTGGTAGAGCTTTGACCAATTCATCTAGCGGCCAATCTAGACTCCTCTTGAATGCAATCTACCCTCAATCAATCAAACTTGGTAAGCTTCGATCTTGCACTGATTCCTTGAATGTAGGATTCCCATGATGAAGGAAGACCATTGAGAGCAAGCATGGTCAAGTCTTTGTCATCAACTACATGACCATTTGTAGAGAGCTGATTTCTCAATTCTAAAATCCTCATGAAGTAAGCAATAACCGTTTCTCCTTTCGCCATTTTCACATGATGTAGTTGTTGCTTTAGTGCAAGAGCCCGGCTGGTGTTGTTGATTTCGTACATCTCCTCCAAGGTTTTGAACATGTCCCTTGTCATCTTCAACTTGGAGACAATCAGAACAATGTGATCTTTAACAGAGTCAACCAATATCTTCTTCGCCTTGATGTCTTTCTTTTTCCACTGTAGTGTCTCTTCTTCCTCTGATGGTTCAGGAACTTTGGTTTCCACAAACTCGGCCAAGTTATTTTCTTCTAAGGTGAGCATGATTCTAAACCTCCATGATGTGAAGTTGGATGCTCCTTCGAGTCTATCCTCAATTTTAAGACCGTTCACCATCTTGACTAAAATAGGGATAGACAAGAGATATAAAGAAAAATAGAGAGTATTGTTGTAATGACAAATCTGATCACGATCTTCTTCAAACCCACTCTGATACCATGTTAGTTTTATGATCAAATGTAATGCATAGAAAATTAATTCAAAATCAACAAAGACACAACAGATATCCTGGGAAAACCCTCCTCTTGAGGGAGAAAAACCCAGCCAACAATATTATTTATATTATTGAATTACAAAGAATGTCTCTTCTACAATAGAGGCCAATGAGTAAAGCACCACAATCTGATGCAATAACAAAAACACAATGGTGTAATTCGCTGATGATAAATCCAACCTTCCATAATATCAATCTGCACTTGGTGAAGAACTCACACTTGAATATTTGAACTTGAGAATGAACAATGAATGAATGGATGATTAAATGAGTTACAATCAATGAATATATATACCATGTGAAGGAAGAGATGTGACTCTTCTAGAACAACATGTCGGCCTTCTTCCAAGAGACATGCCAATTAATTTATCTAATCAGCTAGAAGGAGACACCTGACGCTGCGATCAACAACATGGGTATGGTAGATCGAGAACATGATAACTTATTTTAGCTACATATTCCACAGAAGTGTGGTACAATCACATAGAATTATCTCTTAAAAGAAATCAAATGTCAGATTATTCCATATGAAGGCCTTCTAGTAGAATTTTATACTTTTGTTTGATTGTACGAGTAGTTTGCCAACATGCACCTTATTTCTTTGCAGTTGCACATGTCAAAATGATGGATCCTTTACTTGATTGCATGAAGTCACATTTGGGAGTCCGACCCATCATCTATACAAGCATTTTTGTAGGCAGACAACCAAAAGAGGTTTTTGATGTAGTGGGACATGTCTTCTTAAGAAAACAAGTAATTAGGAATTGGCTGCAATGGATTCACTTGCAACATCTACAAATTCTTTATCAATAGCTATTTCTTTACTTCATGGTAGGCTTGAACATGAAGAAGTTATGAAATTGATTCAACTAGAGGAGGATCTACAGTTTCTTGCTATCCTCTTGGTGTCTTTGTGTTATGTTAATGTTGTGAACAATACATAAAAGTTAACAGGTTATCAATTCAATTTTGTGATTTAACATATCATTAACTTTAAAATTACTTTCAATAATGATGAAATTTTATAACTTACTCTGTAGAATGCTAAATGTGGTCTTGTTTAAGGAGGTCACAGTTGACATGGCAGATTTACTCATAGATTTTTTGGGGGGGGAACCTAGACATGTATTAATCATATTATAAACAAAATACATAGGAAAACCCATTATATGTTATCTGAGTCCAAAAGTATACATATCTGGCCTTATATTGGCCTATCTTGGCCTATCTTTCTTTGGCCTAGATCTTGTATTGTACTTGTAGATCTTGTGAAAAACTGACATGTTCAACAATTTCTTGTATTGTATATGTAATGCCTTCCCAAGTTCCTAGGACACTTCTAGGTTGAGTTTCATGTACGACAACCGATAGTCATTTATCACACTTGGTAATTTCACAAAGATGAAGTTTCTGCTTCTGGGTTGCAAGAGGCCCAAGTAAAAAAATACTATTGTCTATGATGTACAATAATTTGCCTTTTTGTACAACATGTTCATTGTCTTAATATGATAGCATTTCAAATTGCAAGTTTTTAATTTTGTATTGAATGGCATTTCTTTTTGCCCTCTTTTTGAGAAGTACCATGGCCATTGAGGTGCAAGATTGACTTTTACCTTGATGGAATAAGAATTGATTGAGCAAACTTCATTGGGCATTTTTATGATCTAAGTGGAGTTATGACATTTGCTGAGTTGTGATGCTAATCATGGGATTTTGGTCATATGGATTTTACAAATTGGTTATTTAGTTTTGCTAATGTGAACTATTGAAGCAGATCGCTTAGACTTCTTGAATCCATATTATTTCAAATGTTTATATTTCTCCAATTTGGTTACAATTTCTAGTTAATGAAAGTGGTTTTAGGAGCTAAAAGCTTTTGGTTCTTGAATTCATAGTATGTTGGAAATTTTGTTTGAGCTTTCTTTCTTATTATGAGATTTCTCTAGTCTTATGGGCATCGGGTTAGTAGGACATTTCTCTATAAATTGTACATTTGTCAGTCTACAATTTAGTATGGTGATGGAGAGGTGGAGAAAAGAAGATTTTTCTAGTGATTATAAGTTTATCATTTTGTTGTATTGGTTGTGTTATCAAAAAATGTGAACAATAGCATAAGCAAACTAATTATCTGATAATCTCAATGAAATTGAAACAAATAAGATCTAACACAAAGAAAATAATACCTTGCAAACCTTTCTATTCTGTGACTTCCATTGGTCGCCTATCTCGAATTGATCTCGTGTACGAATAGAGCCCTCAGAAGGTGCACTTCCTTACTTTTTTCCAAGATGACAATGGAGAATGGTTGTTGATAGGTCTTGCAAATGAAGAGGATCTTCACAATACAATGATTAATGGTGATAATGGTGTGATAATTGATCTTAAGCTATGGAGTGATTTGTGCCAAAGGTGCATTGTGATTCCTGCAGAGTAAGTTTATAAAAAGCTTGGATGATTCAAATGAAGGAATAGGGGTTGTATTGATAGATTTATGAGAAGGAAGATCAATGGTGTAGAATGAATAAGAAGATCAAGGGTTGAGGAAATTTGAGAGGATGTGCACGAATAGGGAGAAGACAAGTGTCATGCTTCTCTCATGAGATATGGGAGATAACAGAATAGATTGAAGAGTTAACTGAGATGATTGACCAGTTAACTGGATAGATTGGAGAGATAAGTGGGTTAATTGGGGAATTGACTGAGATGATTGAATAGTTAACCAAATAGCCTAATCAGTTAAGTGAATTGATTGATTAGTTAACTAATCTAACTAGAGAAGAAATAGGACATGTGGGTGAGGAAATATTAGCTAATTAAATATTCAAATATTTAATTACATGTGCACGTGGATTAATTGAATTACTTTTGGTATTAATCCAATTTTGGAGGAAATAGCTAATTTAAATAAATATTTGGATTCATTTAAATATAGAGAATGATTTGGATTTGAAGACTTTGGAATTTTAGAAGAATGAATTAAATAATTTTGGTATTATTTAATTTTAGAATGATTTTAGAAGAATTTGGATCATTTAATTAAATAAATGATTTTATTTAATTTTTGGAGAAATATGAATCAAATAAATAAATTGATTTATTTATTTATTGATAGAGAAATTTAAAATGAAATAAATATTTAAAATATTTATTTAGATAGAGTTGTGTCATTTTTAGGTGTACAGATTTTGCCCTTCTTTGATGCAATGTGTTTCATCACATTGTTTCAAAGAATAAAAAATTTTATGATTTGATACATTCTCTAGTTTGTCCTTGGTACAGGTTTTATGATGTAGGATACCCCCTCGAGAGATTGGATGGGAAGAAAGTTTTGAGGGCATGAGACGGACAATCTCATGATGAAGAAGGTGAGGATATGCGAAATGGTAGGGAAAATAGGCTATATCTTGAAAAAGTAGACGAGAAAGGGCGTGGAGAGCAGGCCAAGTCACCACATAGCTAGGTAGGTTGGCATGTCTATATATAGAAGTTGGGTCCACAATCCTAGTCATTTGCACACTTGTCATTTTGTGAGAGCTTCTAGGAGATTTGCAGAGTGCAGGAGCTAGAGCAGTCCGTGGAGATATGGATATTCCACACGAGGAGCATCATTTCGAGCGGGTTTGACGATTCGGGTAGGTAGCGGACGTAGGACCCTCGGTATGTATGTTGAAAATGTTAGGCTAGGTGCATTTATTAGTGCAATAAATGCATGTCAAAGTTACTTGAATGAATGCACAGCTCGGCAGTTCAGCACATTTGTGCCCTGAAACCACGCATATGTTTCATTTCAACGCATTTAGGTTTTCTTGTTGCACATTTACAATTTATGTGCATTTGTTTTGTGTTTCTACATATGTGTTATGCTTCTATGCATTTAAGTTGTTCTGATGCGCGTATGTTAGTTCAGTGCATTTGTGGTGCAGAGATGTGCATTTGTAGTGGAATTGCGCATTTACTCCTTTTGGTTGCGCATGCATTATGAAGTGGTGCATTTGCCTTGATACTATACAAATGCCACCTGGAATGGTGCATTTGCTTAGGATGGTCAGTTACTTAGCAAAATTGACTCAATTGCCATCTTGATTGATGCGACAAATGATAGGCGATCTCTGAGATTGATAGAATCTAGACAAGAGATGATATGCTTGGTTTGATCAATTTAATATGTTAAGTAAGTGATTTTGATATGTTTGATAGCTGAGCAGGTTTGCATTGATACGGTTTTGGTTGACACTTTGTGTTGTTGATGGTAGGAGGATATTTCAGACTGTCTCATGTCATGGGATTAGTTCCCTGTTATGATGAGGTGACGACACATGTTGACAGAGGAAGATCGGCTAGTGCTTGGTGCTATTGGTCTATATTATGTGTGCTTCATGCCTGAGGTTCGTGCAAACCTCAGTCTGTTGATTGCTTTGGTGGAGCACTTCCACAGTGAGGATGGGACATTCCACCTCCCCACCAGTGAGATCACTATTTTTTTGGAGGATGTCTACAGGATCCTACACTTACCTATAGTAGGGGAGTTGGTAGAGTACGACCCTCAGCGTGACGCTAGTTTAGTTGAGTGCAGGAGAGTTTTTGATGACCCAGACATAGAGGGATCTGTTATCAGCTGGCAAGACATGTATGATTATTATGACTACTTCCCTGGGATTGTAGCTAGCTTGATCGAAGGCATTGTATGCCCCGATTAGAGGTCTCATGGTTTTGTAGTTGGCTGGGGTCAAACCCTAGAGAGGATGCTAACTGAGGGCACTCGTTATGCTTGGGGTGTCTGCGTATTGGTCCACCTCTATCATGATATGCATTAGGTTGTGTATCGCGGAACATCTAGTTTGTCTACAGGTGTTTCATTATTACAGTTCTAGGCTTGGGAGCACATTCCAGTGACATAGCCTAATGTCACATTTCAGTGGTAGACGGATGAGCCGTACTCCTATGGTTATGCTAGTGTACTTACTCAGCACAAGCTGGGTAAGTTGGAGTACTGGTGTCACACGTTGGATAACTTGGACACAGTGGTATGGTGACCCTACATAGAGTGTGAGGTCTGGGAGGATGAGGACGATGAGCTACCTTATGTGTTTCAAAAGTAGTGGTTGATTGGTCAGACTCCACACATCTTGGAGAGGTAGATAGTCAGTCGTGTCTTCTAGAAGTTTAGGTGGGTTCAGGGTATGCCTCAGGGGTGGGCACCGTTCATGAGGACATGGGCAGAGCGTTGGCGATGGGGTCATGTGGCTTCATATGAGGAGGCCCAGATAGACTTTCTGTAGATTCCTTATCAGGCGTGGCCGATGAGGAGGGAGATAGTGGATGCAGGGATGATGCGGGACTTTAAGGATTAGTTTGTTGCACACCCATTCCCCAGGTACTTAGGACCAGGAGAGCTATCTCCTTGCCTAGAGGAGATGGAGTCAGAGGAGGAGGATGATGGAGGTAGGCAGAGGAGGAGGCAGAGGAGGAGGTAGAGGAGGAGGCAGAGGAGGAGATGGTGTAGGAGGAGATGGCCAACAGAGACAGTGGTAGAGAGTGGGGTAGGCCTCACCCCAGTAGGTAGCACAACAGGTGCAGGCTCCATCCCAGTAGGTAGCACAACAGGTGGCCCAGCAAGCAGTGGTTCAGCAGGTAGTTGTTCCACAAGTACCGTAGGCACCTAATCAGCCTGACCCGCAGCAGCAGGTGCAGGGGGATGCAGTAGGCCTATTATGAGGCCAGGTGAGATAATTGAGGGCACAGTTAAGAGCCACTGAGCTTGGAGAGAGGGGGATGCAGGGATCATTGTTGGCATCACTGCAGAGTGAGATGCCTCCCTAGCTAGGGTACAAGCATTGACAGGTGAGAGAGACGTAGCATTGGCTAGGGTACAGGCCCTGATAGGAGAGAGAGATGTAGCCATAGTTGCCCTGGGTACTGATGCAACGACAATACTGCTTGTGACACAATTGACACAGACTTAGGCTCATGTGACACAGGTGATGGGGGAGCTGGCTACAACGTAAGCTCAGACACAGTACTACAGAGGTTTATATCATGGGGTGGTGATAGTAGATCAGAGGGTACCGAGCTATAGGAGCCAATCAGTGGTTGTGTCCTCACAGAGGGCAGGTGGTTCATGGTCAGCAGCTTTGGGCATGGGCCCACAGTAGTCTGGGATAGGCTGCAGTGGAGGAGGAGGGGACAGTGCCGGGAGTAGCATCCCATGTCAGCAAGGTTAGCTGTGACCATTTGTACATATTTTTGGCTTTGTACGTACATTGTTTTGATGGATCATGGATAGCCAGATTATGTATATATCATTCTCATTTTGTACAGCTATTGATACATGTATCATTATTATTTTGATGTATGTATACACATTTTGTGATTCAACTCATGGATGACAGACTGATAGTGTACACTTGGATATTATTATGTTCTTATGATTATATATGATGATGCAGTTATGTTGGCCTACATGCATTTTTATCTTATGCGATGATTATGGATGTAATCTATTTGTGATGGATGCTTTTACATTTTATGTTTATATGTTATGCAAATGTTATGATATCTAATGTGCAACACCTGTTATGCAAATAAAATGGTATGAGATGATTACTGACAACTATTATTTTAATGGTTTTCTGATGAGACACTATGTATGCTATGTTATGCTGATACAAATGTTTATGGATTATCTAATGCACCTTATATGCATGCAAAATGATTTAATGACTATCTCACCTAATATTAAATGCAAAATGGTTATATGTTTTTGTTATGTCCAAGTGTACTCAATCAATGTAGAAAAGACTCGATGAAAGACACAATGATAGATATAAATTTGATTTGATAGAAGAAATGTGAATGGAGGAATCACAGGAAATGTAATTAGATACGTTATGGATGCGAATATTTGTCACCTTGATATTGCAAGTATTTTGAAGTGCTCAATTCATCATTGGGCATTTTTTGTTTCTTTTCTCTTTAAAATGTTGTAAGAAAATAAAAGCATCTAGGTATAATTAAACCGAGATGACCTGAGTATCCCTTACCTGGATTTTGATATAGCAAGGTAATACAAGCATCTAGTCAAAATTGAATCTAGATGACCTGAGTATCTCTTACATATCAATAGACAAGGATTGCCCTCTTTCATGTTTAGACCTCAGAAGTCCTCGATGATCTTTTGTCGATCATGTCTTTAGACAAAAGTCGTCACATTACTAAAGATAAATCCACAAGCAGAAAACAAATAAAATAATCATGCCCCCATCATAGCCTCTCTAGTTTTTAGCATCCTTGAGTGGCGTAGGAAACATGATAACAAAAGTTAAGATTTAAGGCACAACCAATCAAAACAAAACTTTTTTGCATTAGATATGTCTTCTTGCCATAATTGGGATAGAATCATATCGAGTGTTTTAGGCCCTTGTTTGTTTTGTTTTGGATAGGGTGATGATGTCTTGAATCAAAATTTCTGCTTGGAAGTGTGCTTTGCTGCATGTGTGTGTCTAGTGAGAGGTATCACAATCCTTATGGGTGTCCTCTCAGAACATGTGGCATTGCAAAATCCAGCTCCATAACTAGGTTGAGGACTTGCCCTCAGTCAGGTAAGGGATTGATTTATTATGCCAGAATGGACAATAGACATGAAGAAACAGGTCCTAAGGGACTGACCTAGTGCCTTGGGGGCTCATTGCTAAATGGCCTTGCCTACATGATGACGCAGAGGCAACATAGTTTAGGGTGAACTTAGTGGACCTAGGACCTAGGCAATGGGAAATGGTGTGGATATGGATGGACTAGAGGATGGGTGATAATGTATGGAATGGATGGGTAGCCTAGGGGGTCACACAATGGTGGCCTTGCCTACGTGATGACGCAAGGGCAACATAGTTTGGGGTGACAAGATACTGATGATGGATGCTATGATAGGCTGACACTATGGATAGGATAGTAGATAAACCTTAGATTGTAAGGTGACAATGTTGATAGGGTATCAAGCCATGATAGGTTATCGTTAGGTGGTTTTACAAAATGGATACAATTGGATAAGGGATAATGGTAGGAAGAATGGATGCAAGGTGATGGTTTCCCAAAGATGGGGGAAGCGGTTTTCATCACAAAGAGCACCTGTTTGCCAGGTTTTCACTACTTTGCTTTTATTGTGATAGTAGCCAAAATACACATGACACCTATTTGCCAATTTTTCATCATGGTATCTATCCAAGGTGCTTGTTTACCAGGTTTTCACCAGAGGACGCTTTTTTTTGGTTTTTTTTCTATTTTTTTGATTTTGATTTTGATTTTTTGCCGTACATTGGGGTTCTCTAGGTATAGAACCAGAGAAGATGCATACTGTTGATTAGGTCATTGAACAGCTCACCTTCTGATGTAGCTAACTGGTACGCTCCTGATCCATAGGCAGCAATGATTACATAAGGACCAAGCCAGTTGGGTTCAAACATTCCTTTCTTCTCCCAATCCTGCTGATTGTGGGGATTTTCTTTGAGCACTAAATTACCGACCCTTGGACAGACTCTATGATTATAGTTGTGAGACATTCTTTGTTGGTAGGCTTTAAGATGGTTGAAAGCATTTTGTCATTTCTCCTCCAATAGTTCTAACTCTTGCAGTCTGGAAACTCTGTAGTCCGCATCAATTATAAGATCGTTGCCTTATGGGTAATATGGGTTGAAGAAGCGGTGTTGGATTTTGAATTTGTCACAGAGCTCTTGGACATCCTAGTTTTTGAAGGGTCTTCCATTATCCATGAATATGGATGAGGGAATTTCATATCGACAAATGAGGTTATTAAGGATGAAGGAGGCAATTTGCTTGCCTGTGACATTGGTGAGTGGAATGGCTTCAATCCACTTAGTAAAATACTCAGTGGCGGTTATGATGAACTTGTGTCCGTTGGATGATGGAGGGTGGATTTTTCCCACAAGGTTGAGTCCCCACTTACAAAAGGGCCAAGGTGTTGTTAAAGGCCGTAGTTCCTGAGCTGGTGCATGGATGAGGTTACCATGAATTTGACACTGCTTGCATTTCTTGATAGAATGATATGAGTCTATCTCCATGTTTGGCCAATAGTATCCCAAACGCATGAGTTTCTTAGCTAAAGTAGAACCACTAGAGTGTGATCCACAAATTCCTTCGTGTACTTCTCGTAAGGAAGTTTGAGATTCGTCACGTTCAAGACATCTGAATAGAGTAGTATAACGGGATGTTTGGCAGATAAAGGTTCGGTGTTGGTTGCTGGATAAGTTAGCCGGTAAGGTGTTATCCTTGAGGTAAGTGTAAATTCTACCATACAAGGGTGAATTAGATCATACTAGGAGGCAAATGGATTGTGTTTCGGGGATATCATAAGCTAGTTGTGCGACTAACTCCACCAAGAACTCAAAAACATGACTCATTCTCTAGTATATTGAGAAGCGAGGTGATGGTTTCCATGGCATCTGCTGCTTTGTTCTCTATGCAAGGAATCTACTCAAAGGAGATTATCACAAAGTATCCTTTAAAGTCATCTATCATATGCTTGTATGGTAGTAGATTTTCATCTTTCGTCTGATAGTCATCATTTACTTGGTTGATGACAAGTTGTGAATCTCCATACACATGTAGCTCTTTCACTTTCCACTGTGCCGCCATCTTAAGACCAATTACTAAGGCCTCATATTCTGCTATGTTGTTTGTGCAAGGAAAAAGCAAACAATAAGACTTAGGTATTGTGTCGCCTTGAGGAGTGACTAATAGGATACTTGCCCCCGATCCATGGTTTGTATAAGATCCATCAAAGTAGAGCTTCCATGAATGTGTTGTGATACTGGAAATTGATTCATCAAGAAACTTGAATGTCATTGGAGTGGTATCTTGCAATGGTGCCTCTGCTAACTAATCAGCAATGATGTAACCTTTGATAGCTTTCCCTTCCACATATCCTACATCATACTCACTTAGTAGAATTACCCATTTAGCTAGGTCGCCTATGAGATCTACTTTTCTTAACAAGTATTTCAGTGGATTGACCTTTGCAATCAGCTTGATGGAATGTGCAAGCATGTAATGGTATAGTTTTTGGGAAGTAAAAACCACAGCAAGACAAGATCTTTCAATTTGAGAATATTGCAATTCATACCCCACTAATGTGCGACTGATGTAGTATATTGCCCGTTCCTTGCCGTCATAGTCTTGTTGTGCTAAAAGGGCTCCAAGAGCTGTTGGTGTTGTAGATAAGTAAAGGTATAGTGGCTTGCCTGGGATAGGTGGCATCAGGATAGGTGGATTCATGAGATATTCTTTCAATTTATGAAATCCTTCTTCACATTTCTCATCCCATCTGAAAGGGATGTTCCTATGCAAGAGATGAGTGAAAGGTTGACATTTGTTTGCCAGTTGTGAGATAAACTAACGGATTGCCTATAATTTTCCTTGTAAAGACCGCAGTTCGGTGATGTTCCTTAGTGGTGGTGGCATCTTCATGATAGATTTTACCTTCATAGGATCCACTTCAATCCCATTGGATATTACTATGAAACCCAAGAGATTTTCGGAGGTGACCCCAAACACACACTTTTTTAGATTTAATTGGACCTTGAATTGTTCTAGCCACTGAAAGATTTTATCTAGGACATCTAAGTGAGATTCCATTGTGAATGATTTGGCAAGGATGTCATCCACATAGTCTTCCATGGTTACATGCATCATGCCATGGAAGATAGTAGTCATTGCCCTTTGGTATGTGGCTCCTACGTTCTTCAATCCAAATTGCATGACGTTCCAGCAGAAGGTTCCCCATGGGTATGTGAATGTCATCTTATACTGATCCTCTGGTGCTATTATGATTTGGTTGTATCCAGAGAAACCATCTGTAGGAGAAAGCATAGTGTGTCCAGCTGTCAAGTCTATGATGATATCAATGTTGGGCAATGGGAAATCATCTTTGCAACAGGCCTTGTTGAGATCTCTAAAGTCATTGCACAATCTCACTCTTCCATCGGGTTTTGATACTGGCACAATGTTTAATACCCACTCTAGGTAATCGATTGCTCTAGTGAACCCTACATCTAGTATCTTCTTTAGTTCCTGTTTAACTAGAAATGTGACATGTGGATGCATTTTCCTGAGTTTTTGTTTAACATGTTTAACTCTAGGATCTAGTGGTAGATGATGCAAGATCAAGTTTGGATCTAACCCGGGTATATCTGCATAAGACCAAGCAAAGTTGACCTGTTTCCTTTTGAAGAAGGGCACAAATTTCATCTTTTCTGCTAGAGATAGGGACTTGGCAAAGTGTATGATCTTTGGGTTACCTTCTGTGCCGATGTCAACAGGTTCTGTAGGTTCTATAATAATTTGTGACTTCTCCTAATACATGTTGTTGGGGAGTGTCAAGCCTTCCATCGTTTGGCACCTCAGAGAGGTTTTAACCATTAGATGTGTCATTTATTTTTACTTTTTAGGGATTTGACACTGCCGTAGAGCGGTTTTCACCATCAGATCCATGTTTGATTTTTATATTTTTTGATTGGAAGGCTTGGCACCCTCTTCAAAATAAGCTATGGTATTGAGTTCTATGGCGAAGCCAATTTTATGATCTCCTGCATGTATGTGGTCTCTTAGTTCCATGTAATCAATGTAGGCATCGTCGTTCTGGAACATGTCTAGTTGGGTGGTTCCTTGTAGATCCCAATCGATAAGCTCAGGATGTACCAGGGGAAGGGGATCGATAAGGTGATCTGATTCTATGGATGTGATGGTAAGGATGGATATATGATTAGGATTGGGAGTGATAGGAACAAGATCTCTGTGATGGTACTCTCTTCAAGATTATCTATCTCGTGTGAACTCTAACCTTCCTCGTAATTCGTACTCTTTGGAATGGGTGAATCACACTCTATAGGTCTAGGCCTTAGCGTTTTTCCCTCACGGTAGGGGCTATAGGTGCAAACGGTATCAATTCCTTTGTTCTCATAGGAGTGTTCTGAAAGTTCATCTCATTCATACTCATTAGAATCTGTATCACTATCCTGTTGGAGGTTATGGATCTGTTCCACAAAACAAGTAGTAGCCTTAGCTTTTCCTTTGCCATTGTCTCTGTATCCTAGCCCTCTTATGTCTCAAGGCAATGACGATGAAGAGGATTGAATGGGTTCAATTATTCCTTCTTTTCTCAAGCCAATGGGACCCTATCCTTCATAGCCCATTATGTGTAAGATAGATTGATCATGCCCATTGATTTCTATTGGGAGCTTTGGTTGTTTGTCTTGTGGTGTGTCATCTTTGTCTATGTGGAGCCATTACATAGCATCTCTTTCCTCACTCTCATCTGATAGGGTACCCCATTTGACAAAGGGAGTTGTGGGAAGTTTAGGATGAGTAGATGGTTTTGGGAAGGGTGTAAGTCACCCAACGGTCTTCGAAGATAAAGGCATTTTGGCCAAGCAAAGGGTATGCTCGATGGAGTACTCTCCTACCCCTATTTCTTTATTCTTGATCTTTTGTTCTTTAGTCTTTGACATGGAAGCTTGGGAGCTAGGATCATGTTGGGAGGTGGAAGATGTGGAAGCTTGGGAGCCAAGATCATGCTGGGATGTGGAAGCTCTATTATTAGGGATGATGAAATCTGGCTTCGATTAGATAGTGTTACAGTGTTGAAAAGGATCAAGGTCACCTTGGATGGTGATCTCTCGGCCATTGTGAGGGAACTTGATACATTGATGATATGTGGAAGGCACAACTTTCATGGCATGTATCCAAGGTCTACCTAGGAGAATGTTATAGGCGAGCTCCTTGTCAAGGACTTGGTAAACAACTTCTTTTTCCACTGTTCCAATTTGTAATGGTAACACCATAGTTCCTTTGGTTGTCCGGTCTTCTTCATCATAGGATTTTATTGTGATCTTCTTTCATGGATCCACTGCATTTTCTGAGAACCCCAATGTAAGGATTAATTTCAGCATGAAAATATTCAAACCTACTCCTCCATCAATGAGAACCCTTTTGATGTGATGTTTATTAATGAAGGCCTCAATATGTAATGATGTGTTATGGGGTTGAGATATGGATAGATCATCCTATTCAGTGAATGATAGGATGTTAGGTGAGGTAAGATGGCATACCATGG
This sequence comes from Cunninghamia lanceolata, assembly GCA_027924645.1. Taxonomy (NCBI): domain Eukaryota; kingdom Viridiplantae; phylum Streptophyta; class Pinopsida; order Cupressales; family Cupressaceae; genus Cunninghamia; species Cunninghamia lanceolata. Next base: position 11,754,449 of record BSBN01000209.1, read on the forward strand.
CTTGAAATTTCTCTTGGGCTAAGTTGGTGGGCACAGTGGTTTCCACGAGGGCTTTATCAAGAATCTCTTTGTGGGATGGCGAGAGACACAACAACTTTAATATGGATATATGGGCCAGAGTCTTTCGTAGCTAGTCAATGACATTGCACTTGTGGTGGGTAGATGGTGAGGATGATGACCTTGGAGGGAATGTATGCAAGGTGACTTTCCCACTACGGGTGGTGATATTGCAATCAGATTTGGTGTTGGAATCTGATTGTTTGTTAAACATGAGCACATTGATTTGCGGGATATGTTCTGATATGCAATTTACAGTGTACTCAAACAGCACATTCGTGTAGTTAGCATCATTGTTCCTATTATTGCCATTTGGCTGATTGTTACTGTTGTTGTTATGAGTGTTCTGTCTGTCATGGTTAAGGAGTGGATCCCTGAATGCCACATTTGATTCGTTAGAGGGGTGATCTTTTGTGCCCACATGATTTTGGTCTAAAGTCTTGTATGATGTTTTTCAAGCAGATATAATCACTAGTTTTATGGCCTTTGGCTCTATGGTACTCATAGAAATCAGTATCCTTCCACCAAGAAGGTTTGACTTGAGGTTCATAGTCTCTTGCGGTGGGAAGGGTGATCTCATTATTTTCCACTAACTTTCTCAAAGTGGACTCATATGACTCCCCCAGTGGTGTAAATTTTTGTCTAGGAGGAAAAATGTATGGTTGTCATGGTTCATTTGATGAAGGTTTGCTCAGTGTTGCTTTGTTTGATGCTCCTTTGACATTTAAAATTGGTTGCTTAGGAGCCGCTACTTTAGCATCAACCACTCCATCGTTGACGATGTTCTTATTTTTGGACCAAAATTTTAACTTATCCGTGGTATAGTTTGAGTTAGGAGTGTCTTTGAACAATTTGATTTGTCCTTTCACGATCATAGCTTTTTTGATGAATAACCCCATCTCAATGACTTTTGTGAATGAGGTAGGGCATTGGATTTGAATCTGATAGCTTAGATCAGAATTGAGGTTATCGATAAACATTTTTGTCATCTGTTTCTCAAGGACATGATATGAGCACTTGCTGGCAAGTTGGCTCCACCTTTGTAGGAAAGCAGTGAAGGATTCGCCACTCTTCTATTTTGTGTTGCAAAGGTCAAGCATGGATACCTCATGTTTGATAGTATACGAGAAATGCATGACAAACTTGTTTACTAACTCATCAAAGGTACAGATACCCGGGGGAAGTCGAGAGAACCACTCCATGGCTTGCCCTTAAAGATCTAGGGAAGAGTCTCATGAGAAGAGTTTCATTGTGAGCAACCTCCAGACACACGGCGCTAAATTCTCTGATATGGTCTCTAGGGTCACCCTTTCCTCTATACTTGTCAAATTTCAGAACTTCAAATCTAAGGGGAAAGGGGATCATGTTCAAGCTCTTATCGAAGGGATACAATGAGATATCCTCCAATGAATAATGTTTAGTGGATGTCCCTGTTTGGAGGTCCACTAATTGTTGTTGTAGGCTTTGAACTTGTTTTGTCAACATGTCTCAAGGTGTGGTTGAGTCTGTGGTTTTCTTGTCTTTGTCTGTGCCAAGGGTTCTTCCCTCTCGTGTGCTTTCTTCATGAGTTCTTTCCTCTTCGGTTCCTTTCAACACTGTGACATCAAAGTCAACAGGGAGCTTAACTCCTTAAGTTGCTAGGTGGAGAAACAACTTTGTAGGGTCTTGGTGGAGTACTTTGTCCATCATTCGTTGAAATTTTCTATCTTGGAGAGCTTCTTGTAAGTCCTCGTGGGATATCTCCTCGTCACTGTTGTGAGGGGAGGGGATAATTTTGTCAGATGTTCGAGCCATTTCGATTTGTTTTTATTTCTGTGACCTAGTTAGTACCATGCAAAGTGATTTGGAATGAAGTGGGGTGAAATTGGATGTTTTGGTAAGATGTGTTTGGAGGTTGTAGTGAAGGGGATACTTGTGGTGATAAGATTTGAACAAGGGTTTTCTCTGATCAATGGTGTCAAACAAGTCAGTCGATACAAGACGGTAGCCACAAATAAGGATGCTTGGAATCTGATTACTTGGTAGAGACTAGTTTTGTACCAAAATAGACTAGTGAAGTTCTGAGAGAGAAGGATGATAGATCCTGTTAGTGGAGACTTACTTTGGATGTTTGAGTCTGATATGATCCAAAAATTGCCTTGTAGTAACTTGGTTTGGATAGTTTGATTTGTTCTTGGGAAGTTTTTCAAAATTTTGTCGAAGTGATTGATGGAAAAGAAGGAATGCCATGGAAATGAATGGGAGAAGTGACTACACGATTAATTTGATTTTGGAAACTGATACAAGACTGAAATGGGTGCTCAAAAAAGTAGGTGTTTTTCTGACAAACTGTACGGAAGTGCTCACTGTGACATATGCACAGGAACAAAGTGTATATGCACAGTAGTAGGGAATAAAAGTGTAGATCTAGTAAAAAGCAAATGTGACAGAACAGAGTATAAATGCGCAGCAACAAGAGATAAAAGCGCAGGTCTAGTGAAAAAGAAGATGTGCAGCAAAAATGTGTAAAAGCGCAATAGAACTGAGTAAATGTGCAGCAAAAAGTAGATGCATAGCAGGGTGAAGCAAATGCACAGCAGGATAAAGCAGATGCACAGATCTATCTGTTTTGCTTGATTTTGACTATTTTTAACTTGGTAAAAACATGTTTTTCAATGTTTTTGGATTCTTTGCTTTGAATGTTGCTCTGTTTGATTTGTTTCTTCGATTATGGCAAGAGAGACACATCACACAAAATATTTTCATGATTGTTTGATTTTTTTATGTTTTTGACTTTTTTTTATTACAATGCAAGCACAATCCTAAGGTTGGCAAGGACAGTATTCAATGAGTTCCAACTTAGTTTTTACACCAGCCACTTGCGTAAAGGCGGACAGCTAATAGCTTGGTAGCACTGGCTCCCCTCCATGGCACTCACTTTTCACGTATACCAAGCTATAGTTCCTCTGAAGAGTTGAACTTTTCTATCTTTACACTAAATGAGTGTATGACATTGGATGGCTCTAGAGAATGTTTTCCTCCTGTGTCACCGAATAGGGGATTTTGGCCTCTACAAACAATGATATGTAGTATGGGCAACCGTTCGAGTGGTTATGCATGCGGCAGCACTACTCTCTGTTATGGAGTCTCCCAACCTACAAGGGTTGTGCCTTGCGGGGTTTATGGGGAGGTTAGTTGTCGGTATAACTAATCCGCACTCGTTGCTTGAAGATTTCGCCTCAAACATAGTTTATTTATAGTGGATCGAAAGAGCTTGGTGTTAGCCCATTACCACTTAAGGTCGTCCCACTTGGAAGGAAGGAATTCCAAGGGTAGGCCTCTCTAAAGGACACACATGCGAAATGATGATTCTGCCATTTTGTTCACCTAGTTAAGGGGAGAGCATAGTCCTATCATCATTCCAAAAACACAGAAAACACTGGTTCTTTCCCCCTAGTTAAAAAGAGAAAAACTAGATGAGTTACTCTACTTGGGCACACAAGATTTGTTAACTTTGAAAAAAAAACTTTTGAAAGCAATTGTTCAATTTTAATCCTCCTAGTTGGGACTATGTTCAAGTTGTGATGTAACAAGTACAAATTACTTCCCTCCTATTTAGATCTATGTGAAATTTGCATGAACAAGTTCAATTACTCCCTTTGCTATTTAGATCTAGATGAGAGTTAACCATGCAACTATATGCCTAACCAGCTCTTAACCTGCAAGATCAATCTGAGAATATTCCTACAAATGATGTTAGTGTTAGAAATTTCCTGAGAAACATCTCAAAAACCATAGTAGAATGAATGCGCATATACAGTGAATATATGTGCAAATATAGATGCGCAATTACAAAGAATGTATGTGCAGAAATAGAGAACAAACGCACAGATATGATAGATGCACCATAACAAAGGATAAATGTGCTGGAACAATGAATAAATGCGCAGATCTGACAAATGCACCGTAATAGAGAATAAATGCGCCGAAACAGTGAGTGGATGCGCAGATTTGGTAAAAAGTGGAGTATCAGTGAGTAGATGTGCTGTAACAGTGAATGGATGCACAGAAACATCCTGTGTATGGATTCTACTAACACAAAACTCAATTTTTAAGTTAAATTGGGGCAAGGGCCCCACGGTGGACGCCAGAAATGTTATCAGAAAATGTGAACAACAGCATAAGCAAACTAATAATCTGATAATCTCAATGAAATTGAAACAAATAAGATCTAACACAAATAAAACAATACCTTGCAAACCTTTCTATTCCATGACTTCCGTTGGTCGCCTATCTTGAATTGACCTCGTGTACAAATAGAGCCCTCAGAAGGTGCACTTCCTTTCTTTTTTTGAAGATGACAATGGAGAATTGTTGTTGATAGGTCTTGCAAAGAGGATCTTCACAATACAATGATTAATGGTGATAATGGTGTGATAATTGATCTCAAGCTATGGAGTGATTTGTGCCAAAGACGTGTTGTGATTCCTGCAGAGTAAGTTTATAAATAGCTTGGATGATTCAAATGAAGGAATAGGGGTTGTATTTATAGATTTGTGAGAAGGAAGATCAATGGTGTAGAATGAATAAGAAGATCAACAGTTGAGGAAATTTTAGAGGATGTGTGCGAATAGGAAGAAGATTTGAGTGTCATGCTTCTCCCATGAGATATGGGAGTTAACAAAATAGATTGAAGAGTTAACTGAGATGATTGACGAGCCAACAGGATTGATTGGAGAGATAAGTGGGTTGATTGGGGAGTTGACTGAGATGATTGAATAGTTAACCGAATAGACTAATCAGTTAAGTGAATTGATTGAATAGTTAACTAATCTAACTGGAGGAGAAATAGGACATGTGGGTGAGGGAATATTAGCTAATTAAATATTAAAATATTTAATTACATGTGCATGTGGATTAATTGAATTACTTTTGGTATTAAATCAATTTTGGAGGAAATAGATAATTTAAATAAATATTTGGATTCATTTAAATATAGAGAATGATTTGGATTTGAAGACTTTGAAATTTTAAAAGAATTAATTAAATAATTTTGGTATTATTTAATTTTAGAATGATTTTAGAAGAATTTGGATGATTTAATTAAATAAATGATTTTATTTAATTTTTGGAGAAATATGAATCAAATAAATTGATTTATTTATTTATTAATAGAGGAATTTAAAATGAAATAAATATTTAAAATATTTATTTAGATAGAGTCGTGTCATTTTTAGGTGTATACAGGTTGTTTCATGGTTTCTCATCTTAATCTCTGCCATTCATTAGGACAGTGAATCCATTTTACTCAAATGCAAAGGCTTTCATATGACACCATCTTATTTTTTAAGTTATGTGGTTGTTGTTAGTGATCTACAACAACTAATCTAAATCTATTTAAGCCTCTTAGTGTTGCAGGTTTTTAGAGGATAACATATGTAATCTTTTAAATATGTTTCTCTTTATGATAATTTTTACTAAGATGTTAAAATACTTCTATTCAATATCTAGGATGATGTCGCAAGTATCTTGTGTTTTGTAATTTGGACCTGCCTCCATTATTACCATGCACATCCTCTAAAGATCATCGTGGATCATGAACTTAATATAATATGTTTACCTTGATAACCAAATTCCCGAGAGGGAGTTTATGGCATGCAAGCTTTAGTTATGTATTATTCAATCTATGGTACTAGAAAACTTTTATATATTTAAACACAAGCAAGATAATTAGTATGTCAATACAAGCTTTAAACAAAATGCAACTTGAAATTTGTTTAATCAGAAGTGAGTCTTTCCTCTTATAATTCACTTTTCCCTAATTATACCGCATTCCTTCCTATGACTAGCAAAATTTGTATGTGTTTCCTATGCAAGACGTCCATCTTATATTTGCTCTTACCAAGGCTAGGAACTGTTTTGGCATTGCTACATTCATTGAAGAAAGTTCCTCACTTAAACATTGCCAACAACTAATATGGGTCATTGGAAACTTTCTTAACTTGTTGAATATTTAGAAATTCACTCCTTTTTTAAGACTATATGGAAAACTACCAAATAATCTATTTTTATTTCCTAATTTTGTTTTGCAATGTACAAAGGAGTTACATGATTTATGCAAAATAACATGTATGAATGCACAAATTTCAAAATGCAAGTAGCACATTAGCTATGATATTTTAGGCTGAAAGACAATCATCACATGTGTTGAGAACCCAATAACAAAACAATACCTTGGAGATGCCATAGTTGTCAAAATCTATCAACTTAAGAGTCTAAAATTTTAGATTACTTTTAGCATGTTGCATGTGAACCTTCTATATCCCTGCATTGGTGGTCCTTGGTGTTGAGGATGCTATATTGTTTGAACATTGACCATTTTTTTAGATAGAATATATAGAGTTTAAAACCACCTCTATGGCTGTCATTCTTCCTTAATATCACAAAATATTCTATTGGTTCATAGTAGTTGTATATTTTAATATGAAGGTTGTAGATTTTTTTTTCAAATTCATAGACATGTTTGGTTGGTAAGAAATTAATATATATTGGTTTCTTGGAAAGTCTATTTGTGTGGTGCTAGTCTTAAATTACTACAACAATTAATTCATAAGATGTAATTGGTGCTTGAGCTCAGAATTAATCCACCACGACTTGTTTTATTGACTTGAGAGATCTATGAAGGATCATATGGTGCTATAAGCAATTGATTTTTTCCCCTTTCCATAGATTTTATAGAAAATGGCAGACTTGTTCAAAGGATTATCTTCTCTAAACATGACATAAGAAACATGACTTTGGCTCAAAATTAATCCACCACGACTTGTTTTATGGACTCGAGAGATCTATGAATGATCATATGGTACTATAAGCAATTGATATTTTCCCCTTTCCATAGATTTTATAGAAAATGGTAGACTTGTTCAAAGGATTATCTTCTCTAAACATGGCATAAGAAACATGACTTCGCAATATTTAAGAACTAGTAAAACTAGTAAATCGAGATGGTCTACGTTTCATCACAAGTAATATATATAGCATTTAGGTCAAGTTTTTTTTTTAATAAATAAAAAATAAATCTATGAAATGTTATCTTTATGTAATTTATGATCTCAACTTAATGTCTAAGATTTTTTTTCTATAGGATTGGAAAGTTGGAGGACATCAACTAGTAAAAGTATCAAATATTATATTGTTAAGGGTATCTAGAATAAGACAACTTGAAATGTGTTATGTCACAATTTAAGAGGTAAATGTATACTTTATTAATTAAGCCGCTTGAAGCTTAAGAAAACATATCATTAAGAAAAATTTAGATAAAAAATAGGCCTGCTAAGGATGACATCATCAAAATATTGAGCCAAGCCTTTTGATATCGAGCAGAGACCTAAGGCACATATAAAAAACAAAAGAGTGAAATTCTATGAATTACTAGATCAAGTTTCCAAGTGCAACACAACAAAATATTCTAATTATGCCGGGAATAACAGTTTGAAATACTTTATTCCAAACAATGAGACATATAGATGTAGCATCCAAATTAATCTTTAGACATCCAACAATTAGAGAGCTAAGCACCCTTACCGAGCTATGTACTTTGCTAAAATAGCATGCATTAATTGATCTATATTTCAATGCCCGACTCTATTTAATTAATCACTCTAAATTGATATATTAGTTGCTAATATCTAAGGGAGAGGAACCAGTTGCCGCCCACGCCCCCACGCCCCAATAACCACTATGTTTTTAATCACTTGACCCCCCAATTAAATTTTTAAAAAGAACCAATACATGTAAAATACCAACATAATAAATTAACACAAATGCACCAATACATGTTCACAAATGCACCAATACATTTGTAAATTAACCAATGAAATTAAGACAAGTGTACAAATGTGATGGCAAGCGATTACCGGCACATCGGTGCGGATGTATTGGGCGACATGTTGAAATGACCATTTTTCGACCCATGTGCACATCACGCGTCCTACAGGTAAATGTATAAGTGCCCAAAAGCTGAAAGAATAGCTTTAAGCTTTTTAGTCGCATACGAAAAAACCTAAAAAAAATCGTCGAAATTCAATATGTCTAGCTATGTGGTTGACGTGCGCGAAGTTAGGGTGGGTGGCTACTGGCCCCTCTCCCTCATATATGTTATTAGATTAGCATAAACTAAATCCAAAAAAAATCATTTCCTTTATATATAAAAATTGTCAATTGTTTTTAAACTACAATTTCAATTAAAAAATAAATTGACAACTATTTTGTTTCAATAAATGTAAACTACCATCAGTTCTATATTAATAAATAAAAAAGCCCTAAAAGCCAAGAATATAAATGTGAGAGTCCATGAGAGCCCAAACAAGATTTGAGCATCCAGAATTCCGTACATCAAATATTAGAAATCAAAGAACTCGATAAAACAAATATCACAAAAGCTTTTCAGCTAAGTAAACAAACAAATTAATCACACTCCCTTTCGCTTTACTGCGTCATATGCTGCCAACTTTGGTACCATGCTTCCTCCGTATAATCTGTCAACAATTATTTGCAATACACTCAAGGCTTTCCCTTCTTCATTTTTGTTGACGGTGACCATAAACCCCTTCTCTATTTTGACTCTTCCCGTCAGGCTAACATCACTATTATGCTCCGTGACTATACCTGTAACCATCCATTCTCCATCTTGACTTAAAAGCATTCCATTGATGAAAGAAGGCAAATATGTAGACACATGTAAAACATATATAGTGATTGCACTCGATGAGCTTCTCATCTCGTGCATATGCTCACTCTTTATCTCAGCTACTGCTTGGCCACCGATCACCTCAGAAAACAAATTTGCATTCAATCTGGACCATTCAGCCTTCCCTACTAAAATGGTATACTTTGACGGCAGCCTCTGAAACATTTAAAATATCAGTACAAAGTGGCCCGACATTAAATGCTTGATACAAATATTAGAAACGCAAAAAAAAAAAAAAAAAAATTTAAACACAACTTAAAAAATAGTAAAATCCTCTTTTACTCTCCAACAACCGAAAAAGAAAAATCACCAAAATTCAGTTTCACAATAAATAAAGTTACTCAAAATTGAGAGAAAGTAAGTAGTACCCTCAGTCCATAAGTGTATGGAGATCCATATCTAATCTTTTGAATTACCAGATTTTTCAATCCTTGCAACTCTTCCAGACCTGATATTGTTTCCAATTTGAGACAACCCCACACTGTAAGAGACTGAAGCCCTGTTAGAGAAGATAACCCTGATATTGTTTCCAATTTGAGACAACACCACACTGCAAGAGACTGAAGCCCTGTTAGAGAAGATAACCCTGATATTGTTTCCAATTTGTCACATCTGTCCACTTGAAGAGACTGAAGCCCTGTTAGAGAAGATAACCCTGATATTGTTTCCAATTTCTCACATCTCTCCACTCTAAGAGACTGAAGCCCTGTTAGAGAAGATAACCCTGATATTGTTTGCAATTTGGAACATCCCTCCACTTTAAGAGACTGAAGCCCTGTTAGAGAAGATAACCCTGATATTGTTTGCAATTCGGAACATAGCCACAATCTAAGAGTTTTCAGTGTCTCTAGCTGCTGTAAGTCCATTTCATTTAGATTGCACATTGCTTCAACTTCCAATGATCGAAGTTTGGGACAAATCTCTCCACTAATTAGCAACTTTGATATATTACCCGTGGAAATTTTCATAGATTCAAGGCTATTCATGCGGCTGCTTGTCGAAGCCTCAAAATTACCTTTGCTCAGATTGAAATTCCCGCTTAAAGAGACGACGCCAAACACCGACAAATTCACTAATCTAGGATTGTTAAGTCGAAGTGACTGTAGGAGGGATGTTATATCAGTCCGCTCGAAGGGATTGACTAAATCTAATTCTTCCAAATTATTGAACATTCCTATTAAATATGGAAGATATTGCAACCAGGGACAATGGTAAATCTCCAGATTTGTCAACTCGAAACTGGCCTGGCATTCACAATTAATCTCAAAAATTGAATTAGTTCTCAGTAGTAAATAATCTTCGCCAAACTAGTATTCTGAAATGTATGAAGGAGACTTAATTTCCAGCATTTAGAATAACGAAATACCTGGGTATTGATCTGCAACTGTTCTCGGAAAGTGTTCCACAAATTTGCCATTTTCTGAACCCTTAAACAGCGCAGTTTTCGTAGAGGAATCCATGAAGGAATCCATGAAGGACCTCTTCCCCCCTCCATCTCAAGCCACAGGAGTTCAGTCTCAGCGGAGTCATTTAAACTACCTATAAAATAAATAATTGAGGCATCGAGGGACGAGTCCGTGAAGTAATGGAAACACCTGGCCTTTGTCTCTGCTAGGATTTGTTTAAAACCCTTTGCTTCCTAAATATAAAAGGATCAGAGTTAAATGTGTGGTTAGCTGGAAAAGAATATATAAAAACACATAAATTGAAATGTTTTAACAAAAAGTTTTTGTAGTTTTAATTTCAGAAATGTAAAGAAGAAGCACACCATAGGTCTAAGAAGCTCTGGTTTCCACAGCCGAGGAGGGCCCCAGTCTTCTGCCATTTGTCTTCCCAGATCCCGGACGTGATCGTGCATTTCAAACTCATAATCGTCCCCCACTTCAAGTAGGCACTTATCTTGCAGGTTTTGAACTGCATGTTCACCGCTCCAACCAGAAGCTTTCCAGATTGATATAAGTTTACTTTTCCTATTGGCGATGATGGACATCTTATTAAAAAAACAAGCAATATCTATAAATATCTGTTTCTCCTGACTGTCCAGACCATCAAAGCTGATTTTAAGGCTTTGCATTATATCCTTAGGCTGGATATTCTTAACCTTTCCCAATTCTAACTCCCAATAATACTCATCCTTACCATAAACATGGGCCCCCAAAACTTTGAGTGAGAGGGGTAAACCTCCACAGAATTCCACAAAGCTTTCAACCAATTTCTCATATGCAATAGGTACATCCCCTCCGCGGAAAGCATGCCTACAGAAGAGATCTTTAGCAAGATTATTATCCATTACCTTCATCTGATAACGGATATCTACACCCCTTAACACGCTTTGGTCACGGGTTGTAATAATCACCAGGCTACCAAAGCTCAGCATGCCTTCGGGTAACAGGGCATCTAACTGGTCCTCATGATCAATATCATCTAGGATTATAAGGAAATGCAAATGCCTTGCCCTTCCCAGACAATCCTTCAGCTTTCCCATTCCATGGTGCAAACTCCTAATCTCTAGACCTTCAATCTCTGGATCTTCAGGGAAAAGATCTTTTAAGAGCTGACTTTGCAAGCAGTGCAATTCACCTCTGGCATGCGATTCTCTCACATCAGAGAGAAAACATGATGCATGGTAGCCTGAAGACTTACTGTTAAACAATTCTTTTGCTAGGGTGGTCTTGCCAGAGCCCCCAAGTCCAAAGATCCCTACTATTTTCACCTTGTCCTTCACTGTCTTTGAACAAGAACTTTCAAAATCTTGGACGAGTTCAGCAAGTCCAACTGGATATTTAGCAACATCTAACAGTATCTTATTTTTCTTTTCTTGAACTGCTTGTAGCACACGAGAAACAATATTTTCACACAAATTGCTGAAACCCAAAACCAAAAATCTCTTTAGAAAATCATCCTACTAAGGTAAAATGAATGTCATGTACTGGAGAAAAAGGGAAAACACGATGAATCGTAATGGATACAAAACAAATGACAGTAATCTTACTCTTGATGCTCGCTAAGTTCATAACCAGATATGTTTGAAGCAGATACGAGGGCCTTTTTCCATTCTTTCAGCTTATCAAGATTCCTGCGTTTACTTCGATAAACAGAAAATGCCTTAGCGTACGTAGACTTCTTGCTCTTGATGTGACGAAGCTCCCAAGGTTTCACATCGTAGAACACAGGAATAAACAGGGCGTCCTTTTGTTCTAACATAAGAACAAGCTCATCTAAACACCAAGAGGAGGTTGCATATCCTTTGGAAAAAATGGCTATTTGGACAAGAGATGAGCATATGCCATTGCGAATGGCAAAAGGAATAGAATCTCCCCCTTTTATCTCTTCACGGTCTAGAAATGCCGAGCACCCTCTAGCTTCAAGACACTCATACAATTGTTTAGCAAGGGTGTGTTTAACGTCAGGGCCTCGGTGGCTGATGAATGCATCATATAGTTTAGGAGATGCAATCGATATTTCGTGAGGAGATGAGGAGGAGGAAGCCATGAATGCAAAGACTAGAATTGCAAGATGGGTGAAACTTTCTGAAGCAGAGTGGTCCGGATTTGATGAAAGGATACAACAATACCTAATATTTGCAGAGAAATGTAAGTAAATGCGCAGGGTTAACAGCTGTGCCGCACCAAGAAGGGAAAAACGTCAAATAAATACAAAGGGTTAGCAGCTGTCCCGCATAGAAATCATTATCATCCAGGAAGCTTCTCTTTGTCTTATCCACCCAACCCTTCTTTTCGCCGTGTTCTTCAGGGCGAACTTCCTCTTTCTTGTCATGTCGTCCAGGAAGCTTCATCCCATCAACCCAGTCACACACAACTTTCCACATATAAATTCCATGGAAGCACGCGTAGGAACCGCACAACTTTGTCTTTTCGCCCTCTTTTTTCCCCGGTTCTTTCTTCTTCCTTACCCCTCCTTTGTCCTCCTGGGTCTCGTTTTTTTCCAGTCCCTTTCCTCGTTCCTCGTAGGGCCCTTTTTGGTTATTTTTCTCCATCCTTCTTTGCTCCTTTCTCTTGTTCCCATTGGAGTCGTCCTCCTTTCGGTTCCACGCACCCCGCTCTTACCTTCCTTTCCCCGATGTCTTGGCTCCCCAACTCTCCTTTTTTCTTCTCATCTCGTTTTTTCTCCTATTTTTCTTAGCTGTTGGCTTGGTTATACATTTTTTTAGTTTCTTTCGTTCGCCCTTCTTTGTGATGTAGTCTTTGTTTGTGTAGACTTGTGAGTTTTTAGTCCCTTTTTCCCCGCTCTCTCCTTCTATCTTGTTTAGAGAGACTTTTTAGATTCGTTAATTTTCTTCTCCTTGTACATGTTTTTCTCTCTTGTTTCCTTTTGCTTGTCTCTCCTTGTCCCTTCTTAATTTATTGCATGCATATATACAGTCATACATTGAGCTCGTTTCTTATATTTATATATATTCATATCTATTCTTATTTATATATTTTTTACATATTACTTGTACTTTTTAATAATGTGTCTTATTTATTTTCTCGTCTTTTTATATTATAGTCTTAGTTCTCTTTCTCTGTAGTTCTCTCCTTGTGTTGTTTATAGTTCATAGGATTGCTTTGACCTTACACACACACACACACACATACACACACACACACACACGTCTTAATTCTCTTTCTTTGTAGTTCTCTCCTTGTGTTGTTTATAGTTCATAGGATTGCTTTGACCTTACACACACACACGCACACGCACACGCACACAATAATAAAGGCTTGAAATTGAAATACAATATAAATCAAGAATGAACTCTTGATTCAATAGTTTATGTTCGTTGGATGTTTAGATTGGTTTAATTTGTGCCTTGCTCTCGTTGTCTTTTCTCTTGCATCTAATGCGGTCATTTTAGAGATTGTGCTCTCTGTAGGCAATGTGTATATATATATATATATCTTCTTTTTATTCTTCCTTTGTTATTTTATTTCTTTGCAACATTATATTTTTAAATTTTATTTTTTTTCGGTGTGTGTCACGGTTCCTCTTATCTTGTTTCTTGTTATGTGTCTTTTTCGTCCCTTTCAATTTTTTTGGCGCTTAGGTTATGCTTTGTTGTTTTTTAAGTTAGAATAAAATTGTGCTTTTATTATTTCTTTGGTCCTAGTTGTCTTGGTTCCCGTGTTACTCTTTCATCTATTTAGTTGTCTAAGTTTGCAAACTTACTCATTCTATGGTTCTTTTCTTGCTATTTCTCTTGATGATGGATCACGGAGTGTGATCCGAAACGTTGAGGAAAAAACTTGCACACAGTTTAATCCTAAAATATTGAACTTCAAGCTCATACAGTTATTTAGCAAGGGTGTGTTTAACGTCAGGGCCTTGGTGGCTAATGAATGCATCATATAGTTTAGGAGATGCAATCAATTTTTTCTGAGATGAGGAGGAGGAAGCCATGAATGCAAAGACTAGAATTGCAAGATGGATGAAACTTTCTGAAGTAGAGTGGTCCGGATTTGATGAAAGGATACAACAATACCTAATATTTGCAGAGAAATGTAAGTAAATGCAAATGGTTAGCACCTATCCCGCATAGAAATCATTATTATCCCATCAATCGAGTCACACACAACTTTCCACATATCACGAAATTCCGTGGAAGCATTCTGTGCTCATCTTTGTCTAGTTTGTGACCTCCTTTAGAGGCGTTGTTGACGTTGTTTTGGGTTCAGAGGCAAGTTTACATTTGTCATCTGCACCAACAAAATCAAAGGGTGGAGAGGTATCATGATGGTGGATCACTGGACACCTTAAGCACTTCACATTCTCCATTGATCTGCATACCATTCAAGAAAGGAAGCAATATTATAGTGATTAACAAAACATGAAATATAAATAAAACTAGAAGCACACACATGTACCTAAATGTGTTTAGAGGAAAGCAATTGTAAGCGAGCCTCTTGTTTCTTTCTAATTATAGTGTAGGGATTGTCTTGCATTTTAGAGTATTGGTCAAAAGGGAGTACAGGCTCTATGCAAAGGCTCTCTACAGACTTTACTCTAGATATAGCTATAAATGTTAGGCCTTGTCTCTCAGTTTCCCCTATGTTTATTGTAGCTCTGTTCAATGCTAATCCTTGGGATTTGTGGATTGTTATGGCCCAAGCCATGGATAGCAGAAGTTATCTACGATTGCCATGTATGATTAGCGACACGGGGATATTTTTTGGCTTCTATGTATCCCACACTAGACCAATGTAGCTATCAAATTTAATGACAACATACACTGGCAAATCTAGGGGTTTGCAATTGTCACCATAGGCAATAGCTACAATTTTCCCCCAATGACCCATTTACAAGCCTAGTTTCAATCCATAAATTTGTTGTTAACATAACCTACTGCCCTATGCATAGTAGTACTTCTTGTAGTTGATCATCATCAATATAATCATTTGACTTCTGTCGAGTAGTTTGCACAATGCTAACTGCAATAGGAAGATTTAAAAGTTTTAGCAATTTCCTATTATGCAACAAAGCTAGGTTGTTAGTTGCAAATAAATGCATGGATGTGTCGAACTCTTCTATTTCTATTGCTGTCAACATTATGTTCATGCATTTCATCAGTATTTCCCAATCATGATGAAATGGCTGGGCATTTCTTATATTTTGCAGGATGTTATAGAATTGTCTTTCAGATTGACTTTCACCTTGTTGATGGAAAATAGTCTCTAATGTGACAACTACAATGAAAGTTTGCCATAGCATCAATGTAGTTGAATGTGATGCATATATAGACTTGTCCATAATATGTGGTTGCTAGCCAAGGTCACCAACAAGGATAATGGACATGTACCACCAAAATTTTGATGTTGTTGGTGGGAAAATGCCTCATGCAAATGGGTATCAATTTTCAATAGCAATTTTGGCCCTACAAAGCGCATTTCATCTATTAGGACATATCTAACATCTTTCAAATCTCCTTGAAATATTGTAAGAGATTGACCTTGTAAAGGTCACATCTCTCTAATAGGGATCCTTAGGCATGCATGGATTGTTGTGGCTCGTATGTTGTAGGCAGCCACTCTTGTAGGTGCAAGTATAAGCAACATGTTCTTTTTGTTTAAGTTGGAGTCGTCAAGTATGTTTCTAATGCAATCTATTAAATACGATTTTCCAATGCCCATTGTTCCTTGAATGATCATGTGTAAAGGTTCTTTTGGGGATGAGTCTAGGTGATTTTGATAATCATGTCTAATGTCATTGTTGCCTAGGTGCTAGTTGGTAAGTTGTTGTATTTAAAGGTGGAGAATAATGAACATGTTTGATTGATAGTTTACCTCTAGATATTAATTGAGTAGCATTTTTGTGCAAGTGCAATAGTATATCACTTCTATTCCATGTGTAATTAATGTCAAAGTCTTGTCTTCCAAGTATCTCTAATTTGTCTACACTAAAGTTATTGAGGTTACCCATTTGTGATAGTAATTCCCACTCATATAGGCTATGGTCATCTTGGATATGCATTTTGTCATGTTCATCTTCGTCTTCTTCGTCAACCTTAGGCATTTTTGTTGTTCGATCAACATGCCAAGGGGAGTAATTGTTTGCTTTCATGCATTTCAAATTTGTCACTATTTCTTATTTCGTGAGACCTATGTCTATCAGTATGTGTTGAAAATGTTTGTACAGTAGTAGCTCACTCCAACAGAATGTTTCAAAATTTTCATTGTTCTTTGTGGGTGACATGTTGACAATTGCCTTCTCTCTTCTCCTTTGCCATTTATTTCCTTTGTGACGAGAGTAGAACAAGTATAATTGTGCTAATTGTATTAAAGAGATTGTTTCCAAATTAGAAGGTTGTTGCATATAAGATCTTATAGAAGTAGTATCTAGTTTAGATTCATCAGTCGTTCTTGTTATATACGTTGTAATACTTTTCTATCTACATTGAGGGAGATGAATGTTCAACTTCAAGATATGAGGGGCAATTTCTGTAGCATGTGGCAAGTCTCTTGCAAATCAATATCATGATCTGCAACTGTCTGCATCATAAATTTTTGATATGTAAGCAAAGATTTATCTTTAGATTTGCCTACATGTGCTATCCTTTTCAACATTTCAATACAACTTTTAGATTTTTTCTTAGCTTTCGATGCATACTTTGTTATATATTTGAAGATAAATTCTTTTGAAGTGACAGGTTGACAACCAACATTAGCCTGCCATATTCCTAGCATCTCAGGGTTGTGGATATTTAGTCTATCATCTTTTCTTGATGGGTTGTAAGATTTGTGACCTTCGTTATCATAGTTCAAGGTAGAGTCCATTTGGTCTATCTATGGAGCTTTGTAATGACACTTAATATTTTGGCCCCTTTTCCTCAAGCACATTTGTTCTGTACATTTCATGTGTCTTTGCACAATATTTACCAACTCTTTTTAATCTAACATGCGATCTTCAAAAAATATCTGTGACTTGTGTCTAACAATCATGGGTTGTTTGAGGGAGACTGGTGGGTCATGTGAGTTCTTTGAGTAGAGACATACTTATTGAAGAAATGTCTAGCTTTCGACCTCATTCTCATTATTCTAATCAATTGTGTCCATGTTCAGTGCATTTTCTAACCACAAGAACCCATGTACATGAGCAGGACCTTGGTGTTGCCACTCGTATCTATACCAATAATCTTGTGTATTTAACAATTTCTCTACCACCTCTTCACATAATATCAAAAACCATTGGTGTAGGTATAGGGATGTTGTGTGTAGTTTTTGAATTATGTTTTTTGTAAACCACCTTCTCTCGTATTGCAATGGTGGGAGGGTATTATGTGCAAACAATCTATGAAGATCAGGCCATTTCATATCAGCTACATTCAATATGAAGAACAATGTTGGTGATCCCAACTAGTTGATCATGATGGTTAGCTCAAATCAACACTTGTTCTAGTAAGAGCATGTTCCCCGTGAAGGTCCCAAAGTGCATTAGCTGCTCAACTAGTTGATCATCAGAGAAATCATGTGATCAATGTTGGAGTCCTTCTAAGTGGTTGGTATGTTGTCATCTATGTTTCTTGAAAACCATGACAACTTGTTGGCTATGATGGTGCATTATGAGATTCTATAGGAAATAATAAAATCTTACATGTTAACCGAATCTATTATCATAATATTTCATCAAATGTAAAGCGTACTCATGCAAGTGGACTTGTTTTCTTCTGGGTTGAAGGGGGAGTCCATCCCCTTTTGGGAAGAATGTTGGAAAATCAATAACTAGTAACCCCTTAGTATTGTATTCATTTATTGGTGAGGAAAAGCAATATCTAGCAATATGGAATAGTTTTAGAGTCCATGCTATCTAACTATAAAATTTATTTTATGGCATCCAACTCTCACTTTTGATAAGGTAGTTTTGGAACAAAGGACAATGAATGCTTGAAGTCATGATCATGGTCATCATCATTGCTAGTTTCAACACCTAGCATTGTTATTTGTTCAGTATCTTGTTTGAAGTTATGAAACATGTTCGAAACATCTGTATTGGTTTCAGGCAATAGGTTTAGCGAGTTGATATCTATATGGACATCTCTATAGTATGGGTCATTTTTTATTTTGAATCTCAAAGCATCCATAACATGTGTTCTACTTATATAACATTCTTAGTGCTTCCCTTCACTATTGGTTCGTCTAACTATCAAGACTTCGAGGTCCTCTAATCTTTGTGGCAAAGCTTTTTCTATTGTTATAATATCTTGAGGAAAGCTTATGGTGTGACCACTATATCTGTACTACCCTCCCTGAGTGTGGGTTACTTGTAGAATCGATGTCACTTGGGCTATATAAGCATCTCCTCTACTTGTGTAAGGACTTTTAACACTTCTAGTTTCTCACCCAGGTCTAAGTTGTTTAATGCAGAGAAGTGGTGAACCCCTTCCTCTATGTGGCATCTATTACATATTGTATCTGCCCCAAACGTGCGAATGCACATGCCACTATAGGTATCTTTACATATAGTGGATGTTCTTAAGTTTGACAATATATCTATTCTATGCATAAAACTTTGCATTGCTTCAAATTATTTTGGTAGGAAAAAATCTCCACCTGTGAAGGGATGGAATGTAGTAGTTTGGACCAAAACGTGGTTGGGGATGTACTGCAAACTCTCAGCTCAAACATAATTTCATTTGTAGTGTTGAGAATTGTCGAAACTTAGTCAACTGTCAACAATGAACTTGTTATGGTTTTGTTTCTCCTCTCAGTATGTCACATGTTCCCAAATAGGAGAACCTGTTCTTTATGAAGATTGTAAAATAGTTGGCTCAAGAATCATCTATTCTGTATTTATTCTTTCTACATTTGACATTGACTATAGCATACAGTTGTCTAAGTGACCAAAGTTTTGCACTAGGTTGGATGTTATCTCTTCCATATTGTTTGCATCTATAATCACTTCTCTACTTGTTGGTGAGGGTTCTGTAAATGTTGCTATTTTCTCTTGCATCTATTGCAAATAGTGGCAAGTAGAGATTTGCTCCCTATGCTGGCTATAATATAATTTGTTTCTTTCATTTTTATTTTTCCTCTATCTTTCAACGTGTTTGATTGGGCTTTGGATATCCATCCTCTTGAAAATAGACAAAAGATACTCTTAGAATGTGTAGGTAGAATGCATGCAAATGTGAGCAAAAATCTACATATAATAAACATTACAACTACCATAACATATTGTAAACAAAGGAATCTTGAGAAATGTTATTAAAGAGAACATAACAACACATCAAATGGCAAGTTATCTAAATAGAAAGAGCAAGTTTAATTATTAGTGATGTATAAGTTATAGCATATCAAACACATAGATTCATTAGTTTTTTGTATCTTAATATCATAAAATAAATGTTTGCAATTTGAATCAAAGGAGTAACAACTAATAGCAAGTGCACTAACATTTTTCAATGACAACCTGTATCACATATGCAGGATTTCAACTATAGGACAATAGACATACTTCTTAGTTTGTTATAGACATATTTAATTGGCTCAGACTTCTTTATGCTATGTAACAATATTAGAAGTAAAATGTATCTGTAACTAGGTGGATGTTCATTGTTAGTCTATGTTTATCACAACATGATTTCAGCCTACTATTTAACATTCAATGTTTTTTTTGTATTCCAATGCCATTTAATAAATGTTTGCAATTTGACTAAAACATCTATTTTCCTACATTCTAGCATCTTAGCACTATACTTAGCACTTCCTAGGTAATTCTCTATTGTTATAGATGTTAAATTGTTGTTGTTATATTTCTTTTACTTTAACACAGGTTTTCCCCATAATTCTTTCACACATTAAAATGTCTCGAACTTCCTTCTCATTTGGTTACTATGTTTTATTACAAGTGTAGTTCCTATTAAGGCTTGATTATTCAATTCATTGTTGTACAAATTTGATTGTTTGTTTCTTTTGATACGTTGAACATTGCTACTTTCCTAAGTTTTGATCACCATATTTGGCATGAGTAATTGAAGGAGTATGTGTTTGGCTTTAGTACTCAGTTATGTAATTTTTTCTTTATGTGGATCTATGCATATGGAGGTGGAAGGCATCAAATAAGGCAAAGTTAAAGTTTTATCTGTATTCTCCCTTTTCTACTCATCTATGGTGGGCACCTTAGATGAGAGAGCTTCACTCCTGCAAGGGCTCTATAGGCTTTGAACTCATTACATTATGTTGAGAGTCTCTTCCAACAATATCATAGAGCCATGAAAGAATTAGAACTTCATGAGACTCAAACTTAAACCTAACTATGTTTGTTCATCTCAATATATGATGTAAAAAGAAACTTAGCAATATAAGTGAAACAAGACAACCTTTAATGTGATGGACTTTCAAAAAGAAATGATAACATAATTTAGTGGATTAAATAATTTATAAAGTAATAAATAATAAAAAAACATTTAATGAATTCTATAATTTCTTCAAAAAGTTATTGGCACATATTGAACCTATGAGTCCAATTGCTAGTTAATAATAAAAAAAGAAGGAAAAAGTTAGAAGTAATAAGAAAAAAGGCTTTAAGAAAAACATAAAAATAAGAATATTGTGAATTGTAAGGCCCAAGATGACAATGTAAATCTAACCCAACTTAAAACAATTATTTAATTAATAAAAAACAAAGAAAAGAAGCAACATGAATTGACCAACTTGATGGAAAATTAAAATCATAAGAAAAACTTGAAGTACATTTCCCACCAAAAAATAGTGAAGTTTGGATGAAGAAGAAAAGTATAAGAATAAATTTTGAAGTTTTGGTAAGAAGAAGAATATTGTGAATTATAAGTCTCAAAATGACAATGTAAAGTTTAAAAAGACAGAAAATTAGAAGTATAAGAAAAAATTTAAGTACATTTCCCAAGGGAAAAAAAATGAAGTTTGGATGAAGAAGAATAGTATAAGAATAAATTTTAAAGTTTTGGAAAGCCCAGCCATTCATTCCTTGAGTTTAGGCCCACTCTCTAACTTAAAAGAAAAAAACATTGATTTATATTTTAATAGTGAATCAAAACAAAGCCCTATTACAATACAAGTTTGAATACATGGGGGCATGTTTACATTTGACATCCGCATCAAAAAAATCAAAGGGTAGAGAGGTATCAAGATGTGGATCACTGGATGCCTTAAGCACTTCGCATTCTCCATTGATCTGCATACCATTCAAGAAAGGAAGCAATATTATAGTGATTGACAAAACATGAAATATAAATGAAACTAAAAGCACACACATGTACTTGAATGTGTTTAGAGGAAAGCAATTGTAAGCAAGCCCCTTCTTTCTTTCTAATTATAGTGTAGGGATTGTCTTTCATTTTAGAGTATTGGTCAAAAGGGAATCAATTTGCCCGAATGGCCCATTTACAAGCCCAATTTCAATCCATAAATTTGTTGTTAACATAACTTGCTAACCTGTGCATAGTAGTACCTCTGCTTGTAGCTAATCGTCATCAATATAATCATTTGACTTCTGTCGAGTAGTTTGCACAACACCAATTGCAATAGGAAGATTTAAAAGTTTTAGCATTTTCCTATTATGCAACAAAGCTAGGTTGTTAGTTGCAAATAAATGCATGGACATGTCAAACTCTTCTATTTCTATTGTAGTCAACATTTTATTTATGCATTTCATCAATATTTCCCAATTATGATGAAATGGTTGGGCATTTCTTATATTTGTAAGATGTTATAGAATTGTCTTTGAGATTGACTTTCACCTTGTTGATGGAAAATAGTCTCTAATGTGACAACTATAATGAAAGTTTGTCATAACATTAGTGCAATTGAATGTGATGCATACATAGGCTTGCCCATAATATGTGGTAGCTGGCCAAGGTCACCAACAAGGATAATGGACATGTACCACCAAAATCTTGATGTTGTTGGTGGGGAAATGCCTCACGCAAATGGGTATCAATTTTCAATAGCAATTTTGGCCCTACAAATCTCATTTCATCTATTAGGACATATCTAACATGTTTCAAATATTCTTGAAATATTGTAAGAGATTGACCTTGTAAAGGTCACGTCTCTCTAATAGGGATCCTCGGGCATGTATTGATTATTGTGGCTCGTATGTTGTAGGCATCCACTCATATAGGTGCAAGTGTAAGCAACAGGTTATTTTTGTTTAAGTTGGAGTTGTTCAGTGTGTTTCTAATACAGTCTATTAAATACAATTTTCTCGTGCCTATTGTTCCATGAATGATCATGTGTAAAGGTTTTTTTGGGATGGGTCCATATGATTTTGAGTAATGATGTGTAATGCCAATTGTTTCCTAGGTGCTAGTTGGTAAGCTGTTGTATTTAAAGGTGGAGAATAGTGAACATGTTGTTCATGTTGCAAGTATGGGCCTAACCGGTGTTGTCGTTGATGTCAACATACTCCTATTGCATTGATGATAAGGATTGGATGAGCTATGTGTTGAGGATATTGAGAAAATTAGTCCTAATCAGAAATAGAGAAGAATAGTGAAGACAGTGAGGTAAATATCCAAGCTAAGATGAAGATCAGAGGATGCGCTTCAAAGGGTTTGTAGATATGTGTCTTAAGATAATCCAGTAAAGATTTCAGAGGTCCACATGAAGATCTGAATAAGTTATGGCCACTTAAGTAAAACTAGTTCTGGCAGATGTTCAGAGGTGATAGAGTGATACAGATAGGTCCGGTGAGATCCGGAAATACAATATCCTATTCTGCGGATTTGGTGGAGTGTTTAAGAAGTCAATGTGAAGTGACAACTCAATTGGTTCATGGTCTGGAGATCTGCAAGCATCTATTCCAATATGACAGTGATGACAGACTGTATTCTTGAGGTTCCGGATGAAGGAGAGAATGATTTCAGTAAGCATAAGTAGTGTGGATGTTCTTGGTGATTCAGGCAAGCTTGTGGAGGTCTTTGGATTGTGTCCAGTTCGTGTTGGTGGTCCGCATTGAAGATTGAGCTCGTAATTGAAGAATTACTTTCGGATGATGATGTTCTTCCTAAGTCTAGCCGACCGGATGAGTTACACATCTTGCGGATGATCTTGAAGATGTTCTGTGGAGAATGGTGTGTTCCTAAAGGAAGATTGAAGTCTTAGATCTTTGTGGCCGACAGTGTGCTGATCCACATGAATTCTTTTTGTAATTAGTCATGTTGCATTTATGTATTTGCTCTGTAATGTATGCCGACTTGGATGGTTATTCCTAAGTTGATGTCTTGTATAAATAAGGAGTTGTAAAGTCATTTCAAAGGTATCTGGTGAAGATGAGAGTATGGTAGAGAGGAGCAGAGCAAAAAGGCAAAGCAGAAGTATTGAGCTTAAATGGAACTGACTCAAGCATGGTGAAGATGCTATTCTTCAGTTCAAGTATGTAATACTTATTATTCTGTAGACAATGTGTCTCCTGTAGGCAATGGGCCTCTTGTGAGCAGTGTGCTCGAGTAGTGAGCCCTAATTGGCATGTACCATTTTGTTCTTTCTATTCTTCTAATAGAGAATACAATCTTGGGTTAGTCACCCCGTGGTTTTTCCCTTAACCAGGTTTTCCACATCAAAAATCTTGGTGTCTTATGTGTTAATGTGTTTATGCTCTTGAATTGTTGCATTATGTTTTCATGATTGATTTATTATTATGCTGCTAAATTAAGAAAAGGATTTAGGTGATTAAGTGGAAGAAAGTTTTGAACAACTGATTCACCCCCCCCTCTCAGTTGTCTGTCCTAAATCTAACAGTTCAATTGATAGTTCACCTCTAGATATTAATTGAGTAGCATTTTTGTGCAAGTGCAACAATACATGATCACTTCTATTCCATGTGTAATAAATGTCAAAGTCTTGTCTTGCAAGTATCTCTAATTTGTCTACGCTAAAGTTATTGAGGTTACCCATTTGTGATAGTAATTTCTACTCATATAAGCTATGGTAATCTTGGATATGCATTTTGTCATGTTCATCTTCATCTTCTTCATCAACCTCTTGTGTTTTTGTTGTTCGATCAACATGTCAAGGGGAGTAATTGTTTACTTTCATGCATTTCCAATTTGTCACTATTTATTATTTTGTGACACCCATGTATGTTAGTATGTGTCAAAAATGTTTGTACAGTAGCAACTCACTCCAACAGAATGTTTCAAAATGTTCATTGTCCTTTGTTGGAATACTATAGAATCGGGGTGACACGTTGACAATTCCCTGAACTATCTTCTCCTTTTTGATTTATTTCCTTTGTGACGAGAGTAGAATGAGCATAGTTGCGTTGATTGTATTAAAGAGATTGTTTCCAAATTAGAAGGTTATTGCATATAAGATCTTATATAAGTAGTCTCCAATTTAGATTCATCAGTCATTCTTGTTATACATTGTAGTACTTTTCTACCTACATTGAGGGAGATGAATGTTCGACTACAAGATACAAGGAGTAATTTGTCATGTCCCCTTTATAGTAAAATTAAATTGGTGCAATTATTAGTCCATTCCTATTTTCCCATGGGCTAATGTAATTCAAAAGGGAAAATATTTTATTTAATATTTTATTTGTAATCCCACAAATTAAGGATTTATTATTTCCAAGAGCAATTAAATATTAAATATTTTTGTTTAATTGCACAAGTGGGGGCATGAGATTTTAGTGAGGTGTAATTATAACTCCCAAGAGCGAATTTAGAAGATTTTATGACAGTTATGACAAGATTCTATGATAACATCTATGAGAGGTTGTCATAGTGGGAGTTATTTTCTATTTTTAGATAAGAATCTTGCATGGGCTATTTTGGTGAGAATCTTTGGAGGAAATTTGTTAGAAATTAAATTATTTTAATTTATTTTCCAAGAGAGGGGCATTTGGATTTGAAGATATTATAAAAGTGCAAGTATTTTCTTTTAGGAAGATTTTTTGGATCATTTTTACAACTCAATTTTCTGAATTTGAGCACTTGTGCTTGGGTTTTCTTTAGTGAAGGAAAACCCATTAGAGAGGGAAGCTTGTGGACGAAACCCCATGAGTTTCATATGATCATAGAATGAAAACCCTTTGTTCACAATGAGTAATTCCATCCAAGGATTACATTGAGCTTCAACGGTTTGAGTAGTTTCAACAGTTTGGCAGTGTGGTGTTTGCAAGTTAATTTGTTGCAGTTTTTGGTGATTCCAATGTGTTGTGAAGTGTTTTTGTAGTGGTTTGGAGTGTTTCTGTTCCATGGTCATTTGGAATCCATTCCAAGCATCCAAGAGTTGTTCTTGTCAATTGGGGTTTGATTTGGTGTTGTTTTCAGCAGTGTAGTTTTGCATAGTTTGTGTAGTTTGTAGTGTATTTTGGGAGATTTGTGTTGTAGATGCTTTTGCTATTGTAATCAGTGTTTCAGACCTGATCATATGTTATTTACATCAGAAAAATCAATAAAAATTAGTTTGTGGTGTTTCCAACATATTTGGTGTAATTTCTTGTTTGTCTAGTTAGCTAGTCTTGATGATTTTGTTGCAATTTTTAATGGAGCTTATCAAAAATTATTTTTAGATCTGATTTCATAATAAAATATCAGTTTGGTACATTACACAATTTTTGTAGTATGTGGCAAGTCTCTTGTGCACTAATGCCACGATTTGCAACTATCTCCATCATGAATTTTTGATATGTGAGCAAAGCTTTATCTTTAGATTTGCCTGTGCTATCCTTTTCAACATTTTGATACAACTTTCAAATTTTTTCTCAGCTTTTGATGCATACTTTGCTATATATTTGAGGACAAATTCTTTTGAAGTGACAGGTTGGCAGTCAATGTTAGCTTACCATATTTCTAGCATCTTAGGGTTGTGGATATTTAGGCTATCATCATTTCTTGATGGGTTGTAAGATTTGTGACCTTCATTGTCATAGTTCAAGGTAGAGTCCATTTGTTTTATCCATGGAACTTTGTAATGACACTCAATATTTTGGCCCCTTTTCCTCAAGAATGTTTGTTCTGTACATTTCATGTGTCTTTGCACAATATTTACTAACTCTTTGTAATCTGACAAGGGATCTACAAAAAATATCTATGACTTATGTCTAACAAACATGGGTTTTCTGAGGGAGACTGGTGGTTCATGTGAGTTTTTTGAGATTGACTACTAGGGTTCGAAGAAGACATACTTATTGAAGACATGTCTATCTTTCAACCTCATTCTCACTATTCTAGTTAATTGTGTCCATATTCAGTGTATTTTCTAACCACAAAAACCCATGTACATGAGAAGAACCTTGGTGCTGCTACTCGTATCTATACCAATAATCTTGTGTATTTAACAATTTCTCTATCACCTCTTCACTTAATATCAAAAATTATTGGTGCAGGTTTTGAATTATGTTTTCTTTAAACCACCTCTTGTATTGCAATTGTGGGAGGGTATTATGTGCAAACAATCTATGAAGATCATGCCATTTCATATCAGCTACACTCATTGTGAAGAACAATGTTGGTGATCCCAACTAGTTGATCATGATGGTGTGAGGCCCACTCTTGTGCGATTGTTTTAGTGACACTATGGGACCTGTTTGTATTGCTTTACCCATGCTTATGTTTTGATTCATGGTAGGGTGACCTTGTCCAATAGCCGTTATGGCATTGTTGTGGATCTATTTATATGGTAGTTGTGTTAATTTTATATGCAAGATACATGTCTTGACTTGATAGATTATATATGTTTCGACTGTGATGAATTGTCTTACCATTGATTGTCTAAATTACGTATGAGAATGGATTTCAATGTTATAGGAAAAATTGGAAAGGGAGTATATCTTGAACATAGGGATAAGTTTGTACTATGGTTGATTATGTAAATTCTTCATTATTGTGAAATAAATGGTGATTAAATTATAATATTCTAAAGTGAGATGGAATTGTTGCAATGGTTATGAGAACACTTGATTTTTTATTATTAGAAATAGAATTTGTGAAAAGGTCAGAATAAGGCTATGCCTTGATACTTGAAAATGATGGTAATTGTGTTTGAAACAACTGGTGTATTAAGTGACTCTGTGTTTAATTCTTGTTGCTTTGGCTACTTATACGTTGGACATATTAATGTGTGTGTTGAAGTGTGCAGGAATTTCCATAGCCAATGGATTTTTGGATGTCTACTAAGTAACTTGAATGTATTTAACCAGTAATGCCAACCTAATCCCTAAGGTGGATTAAGGTTATTTTTCAAATTTGAATGATTATAATGTGTTTTAATTGTACACTTTGATTTATGAGTCTCCTAAGGATGTCTAATAGTGAGGTGGATGATGAGTTGTCATCCACATGTCTATTTTCATTCTTATACTTTAAGGGTGTTTTTAATTGATGATTTATTTTTGTAAGGTTTCACCTTTTTATTTGATCTCCTTGAAGTGTTGTAATGTTGTATTGTTTTGGTTTGCACAATTTTGGTGCTAAATATTTATGAGCCCTTCTTAAGTGGATTTATGAGCCCTCTTGTGTTAATAATTATTAATTCATGACACTAGGTCATACCCCTAGGGTCTAGGTCCAATTTTAGCATGTTAACTCTTGGTGTAACCCTTGTATGGTCACCTTAACTTGGCCCTTGAGTAAAGTGACGAATTTTGGGAGATGTGGGAGGTGGGTGGCAAGTCACCATCAAGGTTACCCTTATCTTTGAATGTTTTGGAAGCTTCCAAAGCCTTCACGTGTGTGAGACCTCTCCCCGATGCTCTGACACATGTGTAAGAGGATTTGTGGGAGAGTATGTGGCATAGTTGAAGGAGAAGGTGACAAGTGTCACCTTCTCATTCTTGTGAGGTTCCACTTGTGGGAGCCCCTCTCCCAATATTCTCACACGTGTAAGAGCATTTGTGGGAGAGTGTGGAGCATGTTGAATGGGAAGGTGACAAGTGTCACCTCCTCATTCTTGTGGGTTTGTGAGAGGGTTGTGTGGATGAAGGAGAAGGTGACAAGTGTCACCTTCTCATTCATCAAGGCTTGTGGGAAAAGTCTATTTATCTCCCTCTTTTTGAGACGAGAAGGGTTCTTTTTCTTTTGGCCTTTTGGTCTTTGGATTTGGGGAAGGAGCTTGGTTCTTGCAAAGAAATTTTTTTTGAAGTGTTGGAGAACTCTTGTGTAGATCTTCTTCAACTCCTTCAAACTTGGAGAGCTTGGAGGTAAGCTCTCAAAAGTCTTCAAGCTTTTGGTAGTTGTTTACTTGCTTATGTAATGCATGTATTGGTATGCTCTTGTTTGGTTGTGTATTGTTTTTGTGTTAATGTTTTGGGATGGTTGTTTATGGCAAATGCTCACCACTTGTGTGGAAGAAGCTTGCCTTGTGTTTGGGGTTTGGAGAGAGGTGAGAACCTCCTCGGGGAAATCTCACTCCTTGAGAGGAGTTCTTGGCTTGAGGCCTTATTTGAGATTGTGATTATGTTGGAGAAGCAAGAGTGCCTTCCTTGTGTTTATTGGAATAATGAGGTGGTTAAGATGTTGTAGGAGATGCTATTGAGGATAATATGGTTAAGTTAAGATATGAGAAGTAGTGTTGAAGAAATGAGAAGATGGCATTTTATGTCTTTCCCCTTGAGTAGAGTGGTCCACTCTCTCCCCCTTGTTTCAAATCCATGGTTTATGGATTTTGTGCTGTGAGTATCCTTGGTTGGGAATGTGCATCTTGTTTGTTTGTGTGTATGTCTCCCTTGAGTTTGAGTGTATATCGGTTTTCTAGTAGGCCTCCTAGCTCGAGAGAGGCTTGCGAGCAAGCCTATGGTTGAGTGGTGGGCACCTCCATTGGCTTTATTGTGTTGTTTTGGCTTATTGCAGGTTTTGGGCTATGAAAGGAGGAAAGATGGAGAGGGAGCCTCCTTGTGGATCCTAGGCTATGTTTAGAGCCTTTTTAAGGTGTTAAAGTTTTGTAAGGCTATGTGTAAAGCCTTGAGCCTTGAGTGCTCTTGTAAAAGGGGAAGGGAAATATAATTACCGTGTTGTGAATGTCGGTTTAGTATTCATATTGTATCTTTGAAAGGAGGAAATAAATAAAGAAGTTTCATAGAAATTTGCTTTAACAATCTCTCCTCTCTTTTCACTTCAATAGAAATGCTATGTAAGGAAGAAAATTAATTTTTTAAATAAAAGGATATTGATTCTGTACTTAATGATTTTTCTAGCAAGTTCATCCTAGTGACATTTGGAAACAAAAGGAAATTAGTTTACTTTCAAAGGAATCTATTGCTACAAAATAAATATATATATTTTGTTTTATAACCAAAAAAAAGGAAGGAAACTTATGGTTGCTTACATTTTCTTTAAAAATAAAAGAGTATGAAAAGTTTATCTGTGCCTATCTTAATACTCTTATGGAGGTAGGTGTGTGTGTGTGTGTATATATATATAATTTAAAATAAATACAGAGATTTTTAGTACCAAATTATATATATATATATATATATATATATATATATATAATTGTTACCATAGTTATGTTATAAGTTTGTGTTTTAGTTTTTAAAAATAAAACAAAAAGTAGTTGTTGGCGTTTAGATTAGGGTTTAGTTTTTTATAAAAAACAAATATAAAAATGAGGCAACAGGCGTTCGGCCTGTGCAGGATCAAAGCCCTACACAGGGTCGACGCCCTACCTAGGATGGGCGGGGGCTGCGGGACCACTGTCCCACCCCCTAGCCCGGCCGGCCAATAGAAGCCACAGCCCTGCTCAGCCTAACCTGGGCCAGCACCCATGTCTTTTGCTTAAAACAAAAAAAAATAACTTTGATTTTTTCTGCTATATTTTTTTTTAAAATGCCTCTTTCATTTATAAAACCCTCTGTCGTTGCTACAAAAATGCCACTGCTTTATGTTTAAAACCCTCTGTTGCAAAACAAAGACTGCTCTGAAATATTTCAATACCGTACAGTTTATAACTCTGTGAATTATTAATATATATGTCTATTGTATATTTTACGTAGTATTATCTTTTATAATATTTGTATGGTTAAATATATAATAATTATATAAATGTGTGTGTGTGTGTGTGTGTGTGTGTGTGTGTGTGTGTGTGTGTGTGTGTGTGTGTGTGTGTGTGTGTGTGTGTGTGTGTCCCTTATCATAAAAAAAAAAAAAAGATAATCCTTTGTGCTTTTTATTTCTCTATGTATAATAAAAAAATAAAAATAAAAATAAATAAACCAGAGACCAACATTCGTTGCAAGCCAAAAATTAATTATCTTGTTGAGAGAACCCCTTTAATGTTGTTAAACTTAAACTAATTGAGCCTACTTGCAAGCATGAGAATTTGTAAACTTGTGGAAAATAAATAGAAAACAATGAGATTTGTTTAACTTATGCAACAAAAGGTTTTTAGAAAATAATATGTGTAAACCTGAAGGTTAGTATGCATAAACCAAATGGAAAAACTTGTGAGCAAAAATAAAATAGTTAGAAATTGAAAAGGCTTGGGAAAATGACCTTCCCACTTGGCGAAGGGATTTTCCCCTTCTTTCTAACTTGATGGACCTGCACCAACAACAAAAAAACCCAATAGTAAGAGTGTGAGAGCAAATAAGATTTTCATTTGCTTTTATAAAGTTTTTTTTGGCTTTGTGTTGCCCCAATCATTAGGGAAATGTTTAAAACTATAAACCTTGTTTGATCCTACTAATCCTACTTAGTGGGTGGTTGTGAATTATTGTTTGAACTTTGGTGAGAGGTGGGGTATTTATTCCTTGAATTTTATCCCTTCAAACTCTATAGTTGAAGTGAGTGATTTAAATGTTTTAGCTTAATGTATTATGCTATAGTTGTCTCTTTTGAATTTAATTTTTTATTTGAATTTTGTTTAAAATTGGAGAAAGGGTTATAGATGAAATTATTATTTTAGTTTTATTTTATCCCTCTCCTTGTTAATATCGTGCCAAAATTTAGGTGAATTTAATTCCCTAGGAACGTTACATTGTCAAGATTTTTGGAATTGAGGATATGCTTAGTTAATTAATTTATTTCAGTTTTATTGTTTCCTCGTTTAATTATTTGGTTAGACGTTTTAATTAAAGG
Source organism: Cunninghamia lanceolata (assembly GCA_027924645.1). Taxonomy (NCBI): domain Eukaryota; kingdom Viridiplantae; phylum Streptophyta; class Pinopsida; order Cupressales; family Cupressaceae; genus Cunninghamia; species Cunninghamia lanceolata. The sequence continues at coordinate 11,785,729 of BSBN01000209.1, forward strand.
CTTGAAATCATGTTTTCCTGTGAATAGTTTTGGATAGATATTCAGTCTATCTAGCCTTGTCTTGTTGGTTGACTTATTTAAATGGTGTTTCAGGTTGTTAGTTATATCTAGGGTTAGGTTTCAACTTAGGTCGAAACCGTGTCTCCTTTACATAGGAAACCCTAGGGTTATTTCCAAGATGGGAACCACCCCTCTTAGCGACACTTCTTGCGATGCACAACCCCCTTTAGATGCTATCATCAACTTAGGGATTGCGAGAGGAGTTTCACAATTATCCTGTATTCGTTTGACTTCCTCACCTTGGGCGACATGCTTAGCATGTGTTGCAATAGCACCCACATTACGTGCATGTGTCACCAAGCACGCCTGTGTGCGCAAGGGGGTTCTAGAGTCAGGTGGGAAAACTTTTTGGTGTTTCGTGTCATGACCACATGACAAATGTGAACATGACATGTGGTTTTTCATGTCATGACCACATAGCAAATGTGGGCATGAAATTTGGTATCAAAGCCCATGTTTCAAACATTGGGTTCTCTAGGTGTGTACATTTAGTTGTGTTGGGCCAATTTGTTGGTCGTGCATACTTGTTTTGCGTGTCTGACTCTAGCTTGTGTAGCAATGAGTGCATAAGACACCTTGCATGGGGATAAATTGATTCCCTCAATTTTGCTTCCGCTAACCCCCACGTACAACTTGGTGTCATAGGTACTTGGGGAGTGTATTCTTGATGAATAGGGAAAATGAAGGACCATGCAAGTCCTAAATTCAAGAGTTAGTCAACTTATTGATAATGTCATCCTATAAGGATGTCAATTGTTTGAGTTTTGCTATGTGTTGCATTCTAGTCAATCCTTGCTCCTTGTCCTAGTTGATGGGCCTTTTTGATCCCTCTTTAGGGATCGCAATAACCTATTGTAGGTCGCACCCTTAGGGAGGTGTTATTATGGTAAAGTTTTATTCTTATGGCTACCTTGTAGGATTGCCCTAGTAGACATTTGAGTGGCACGTTGCAAGTCGTGAGTGTCATTGCGTTGTTGAGACTTGCCCTTTTCTGAGATGTTGAGTTGTGTTTATCCTACCTTGTAGGAGGGAAGAAATGTATTTAAGTGGTACGCAAATCTTGGACAAGACTCATGTACCATATTTCATTTATTCTCCTCCTTGTGTCGTTTAGTTAACCCTTGTATCGTGGGGTAAGTTGTGTCGTGTTTAGATGACCCCTGGTTGGGATGCGAAAGAATTGTAGACCTATAGTTGTCATTCACCTGGTTATAGGATGATGTGACCCTGTTGGGTAATTGTCACTCAAAGAGTGAAAAGAGGTTAAATGATATATTCTCTTGTAAGAGTCGCATGATACCCTCGAGGATGGAGTGGTGGACATTAAAAGAGTTGGCATGTAAGGCCTTTCATGGCTATCTTCTTAAGTATGCCTCTTGGGTTAAATGAAAGGCTAAGTAGTGGCTTCGAGGACCACTTCGTTGTTGCGAATCTTGTGACACTTGTTGTGCCACGTCAAGTTAATCTCCTTGTAGCTTGGTGTCTAGTGGATATTTAGGCTATGCACTGCCTTTGTGTTAATTTAATAATGTGAATTGTTCACTTATAGTTGTAGATTAGATAATGCAAGGAAGGCAAAATACTAAATCAAATGCAATAAAACAAAAGATTATACCTCACATGCAAACCTAATCCCATCAAGGGAGGAAGGAGCTTTTACACCCAAAACAAGCTCCTAAGACCAAGATGATCCCTAGACTATGGATTCCAATGTGAAATGCTCTTCAATTGTGCAACTCACTATCCTAACTCAAGAATGATTTTGGCATGGTAACTTTGCATAAACTTGGATGATGAAAATGACTTGGGAGAGGTTGTATTTATAGATTTTTGGAAGGGATTTTGATCCAAGGGTGGAGATTGATTGGAGAGATCAATGGTGGAGGATAAAAGTGATGTGGAGGGCCTAGATTTGATCTTGGAAGATGGAGGGCTAGGAATAAAAGTAAATCTTTTATTCATTTTTGGGAAAGGGGTGAATAAATGAGGTTGGGTGAGATGGATTATTTGTGAATTAAAAATTCACATGGGGAAGGGTAAAATGAATTAAAAATTCATTTGGGGAGGAGTGGATATTTATGAGTTATGACATGTGTAAGGGGTGTGTAAGAGAAGTAAATGTGATGTGTGATTTATTTGAATTTTAAATTTGGGGGATGTGGGGAGAAGTGTTAATGAGGGTTTGACTCAATTAATTAAGGTGATTAACTTAATTAATATGGCTGGAATAAATTAGTAAAGGGATTAGTGGGAGGATTAGATTAATTAATTAGTGATTTAATTAATTAATCCTAAGGCTAGGATGAGGTAGGCTAGGGTAGGCAATTAAATAATAGCTATTTAATTGTCTAGGGTAGGGATAGGCTAATTAGTAGGCTGGATTAATTAGTTAACATGGTTTTAACTAATTAGTTGGATTTAAAGAAAATGGGGGAATTGATTTAATAAATTTTGCATATTTATTAAATCAACTGGCTAAGGTTTGGACTATTGAATTAATAAAATTAATTCAATTTTGGAGATGAAATGGTGTGGATTTAGGAAATGAAAGGGGTAATTAATTAAATAAAAATTTAATTAATTGGTTGGAAAGGAAATTGGTATGTTTAGGGATGTCGGGAGTCAGTTTGGTGGTCGAGACATTTTTAGGTGTCTACAATAGTATAGTACCTCATTGGTTGGTGGTATAAAGGTGGTGTAAGTGCATGATGTTGAAACATTTTATGATAGTCAAATCTAGAAAGATCTAGTTGCGGGTGTAATTCCCTAATTGCTTATTAAATAGTAACCTAAGTGCAACTTGATCCTTTCCTTGCCACCTTTTTTTGTTGGACTTTGCTTACCTTTTTGTCTTGATGGGGTGACGAGTTCCCCTTGGGAGTGATATATGTCCTTGTACATAGAAGGCTATAGTGAAGCCTTGTGAAGGGTTACAGTAAAGAAAGTTAAGATTGAGTTATGCTTGCCTTTTTTGGGTATTGTGAGAACCCTCTTGTAGTGCCTTCTTGTCTTTAGTATGGGAGAGCACATGAGATGCTTAAGGTGATTAAATGGTTGATGCAACAAGATAGTTGAAGCGTCAACCCTTCTACCTTGAAACTTGTAGTTGTTGGAATTTGGTAACTCTTGAGGCAAGTCCCATGGTGCAATTGAGTGCATGATCCCACGAAGATGACCCTAATGTATAGAAAGATATGATTTTATAGAATGTAATAATTCTAGATGTTGAATTGATTAAGGATTCACACACCTTGCCTTAGGGTAATAAATGTGGATAATCACTTGTTGGGTTAACTTGGAAGAGTTTGGGATCGTAAGGGTGTGTTGGGAGGTTGAGTTTGTTTTGTGAGTAATAGTAAAATGGTTGTGTTACCTTTTGATTTTTAGTGGTTAAGTGTTGTGGCCAACACGTGTGATCAACATTGATGTTTTTGTTGGGTTGTTTTTAGGCATTATTAAGGCCTTAGCTTCGAACTTAAGAATAGTTTGTGAATGCCTTGGTTGGGGTTCTCCAGCCTTATTAAACTAAACTTGTGCTAGGATAGTTGACGTGATGTTAGTCATGACTAGGGTTGGTTTGGCTTAGCCCCCACTATAGTATTTTGGTATCTTGAGCAAGACTATTGTTGTAATTATGAATTGCCTAGTATGATTATAAATCTATGGAAGTGAGTGAATTTAATATGGTTTTTCGTAGTATCCATGAAGATGTTGATGTGTTCCTTGCTAGGAAGCACGAAGGACCCCACTTGGAAGGTGACTCTTAGGATACCTGACTTTTGGAAATCTTTTCCAAGCATGTCCTAGATTGCCTAGAATTTGTGGGTGTACATGTTGTTGGGGTGTTTCATGACCTTAGTTGCGAATGTGACCACTATCCCTCTCCTCTCCTTCGTAACTATGTTATATACATATGATGTTGTAATGCGCAATTTTTGGTTAAATTATTGAAGATAATTATCTACTTATTGATGGAATTTATTGATTTCAAAACCAGCAGTATTGAGTTCTTTTCTTGGGCTACTTAGCTGATTTAGGTTCGTATAGTCCTCTTACCTCAAGGACTTGTTTAATCATATTTTGATTCAAACTTTGAATATTGAATTTTGGCGCCACTTTTAAATTTGATTTATCTTTTGAAATTTATCTTCTAAATTTTAATTCTTTTGAATTTTATTCATTAAAATTGATTTAAAAAGCTTACCATTTGCAAGCATGTTAATTTGAGGATTTCCTTATTATTGCTACTACTAGTACATGTGTAGTGTTGTGGCTCATGTAACCTACATTACCCATAAGGGTTACTTGGTGAGAGGAGGATGGAAATAATTAGTCTTGGGTTGTTGTTGTAAGTCTAAGGTTGTTGAGCAGATCGATAGTGGTGGACTAAAATTCCTTGTTGCCCTTGAGCCAAGTTGTGTTATACTTTGGTGTATTCTTCTTTTTTTTGGAGACCAAATCCTTGGGTAGCAAGAGATGAATGCTAGAGAGGTTCAAAGGAGTAGTCAGGTTGGGAAAACCTTGAGATCCTCTTGTTGTTGTGTGGACTAACTATCCTTGTGATATCAGTTCCCTTGGTTAAATAGGCCTTGTGTTTGTTCAAATTGATTAGAAGTTGCCCCGTGAGTTTTGTAGTGGCATAAGTGTTTAGTTTTCGTTCCTTGACATTAGAGATGCATGGATGTGTTTGGTTCCTACCTATTCTGTAAGTTTGATCTTGGCAGTCTAGCAAGGACCTATTGATGGAAGAGACAGTCGAGACTTGTGAGTCTCGTGCATTTTTCTTGGAGTTCTAGGTGTTGTAGCTTAGCATTGGTGGTAAGTTGTGTGAGATGTGTGTTGGGGCTATGATCAATATGGTAATTGTGGCTAATTGTATGCCCAACTTCTTTTTTTGTTGTTTTATGTTAGTTAATTTTTTTTTGGATGGTTAAGAGAGGTTAGTGATCTATTCAGATAGTTAGTGTTTAGAATGGCCTCTTATGGTGCTAACCTTTGTAGTGTGTTCTCATCTCTCATTACCTTGAATTATTGGTGGTCTATCTTAGGGCATCTAATGCCCTTGTGTCTTTTAATGCTTGTAAAATATTTGGTGTATGGGTTGCTTATAGATACTTGACTCCTTGTCAGAAGAGGGTACAATTTGGATTATTGATATGTGATTGCTTGTTAAGTTCTTAATAGTTCCTTACTTTTGGTTTAGAAATCATTTTGAGTTCATCGCCTTGTTGGCATGTTGAAGGTGAGTTGTTCTACCCCACCTCCATGTTAACTTCCAGGAGGAAGTTTAGCTCTAGGGGAGGAGGATGTGAGGCCCACCCTTGTGCGACTGTTTTAGTGACATTATGGGACGTGTCTGTATTGTTTTACCCATGCTTATGTTTTGATTCATGGTAGGGTGACCTTGTCCAATAGCCGTTATGGCATTGTTGTGGATCTATTTATATGGTAGTTGTTTTAATTTTATATGCAAGATACATGTCTTGACTTGATAGATTATATATGTTTCAACTGTGATGAATTGTCTTACCATTGATTGTCTAAATTATGTATGAGAATGGATTTCAATGTTATAGGAAAAAATGGAAAGTGAGTATATCTTCAACATAGGCATAAGTTTGTAATGTGGTTGATTATGTAAATTCTTGATTATTGTGAAATAAATGGTGATTAAATTATAATATTCTAAAGTGAGATGGAATTGTTGCAATGGTTATGAGAACACCTAATTTTTTATTATTAGAAATGGAATTTGTGAAAAGGTCAAAATAAGGCTATGCCTTGATACTTGAAAATGATGGTAATTGTGTTTGTAACACCTAGTGTATTGAGTGACTCTGTGTGTGTTTAATTCTTGTTGTTTCGGCTATTTATACATTAGACATATTAATGTGTGTGTTGAAGTGTGCAGGCATTTCCATAGCCAATGGATTTTTGGAGGTCTACTAAGTAACTCATGTATTTAACCAGTAATGCCAACCTAATCCCTAAGGTGGATTAAGGTTATTTTTGAAATTTGAATGATTGTAATGTGTTTTAATTGTACACTTTGATTTATGAGTCTCCTAAGGATGTCTAGTAGTGAGGTGTATGATGAGTTGTCATCCACATGTCTATTTTCATTCTTATATTTTAAGGGCTTTTTAATTGATTATTTATTTTTGTAAGGTTTCACCTTTTTATTTGATCTCCTTGAAGTGTTGTAATGTTGTATTGTTTTGGTTTGCACAATTTTGGTGTTAAATATTTATGAGCCCTTTTAAAGTAGATTTATGAGCCCCCTTGTGTTAATAATGATTAATTAATGACCCTAGGTCATACTTCAAGGGTCTAGGGCCATTTTTAGCATGTTAACTCTTGGTGTAACCCTTGTATGGTCACCTTAACTTGGCACTTGAGTAAAGTGACGAATTTTGGGAGATGTGGGAGGTGGGTGGAAAGTCACCATCCCACCTTCACTAACCCCACTCACTTGGGGTAAGGTTACCCTTATCTTTGAATACTTTGGAAGCTTCCAAAGCCTTCATATGTGTGAGGCCTCTCCCCTATGCTCTCACACATGTGTGAGCATTTGTGGGAGAGTGTGTGGCATAGTGTAAGGAGAAGGTGACAAGTGTCACCTTCTCATTCTTGTGAGGTTCCACTTGTGGGATCCCCTCTCCCAATACTCTCACACATGTGAAAGCATTTGTGGGAGAGTGTGGAGCATGTTGAATGGGAAGATGACAAGTGTCACCTCCTCATTCTTGTGGGGTTGTGAGAGGGTTGTTTGGATGAAGGAGAAGGTGACAAGTGTCACCTTCTCATTCATCAAGGCTTGTGGGAAAAGCCTATTTATCTCCCTCTTTGTGAGAGGAGAAGGGTTTTTTTTCTTTTGGCCTTTTGGTCTTTGTATTTGGGGAAGGAGCTTGGTTCTTGCAAAGGAATTTTTTTGAAGTGTTGGAGAACTCTTGTGTAGATCTTCTTCAACTCCTTCAAACTTGGAGAGCTTGAGAGGTAAGCTCTCAAGAGTCTTCAAGCTTTTAGTAGTTGTTTACTTGCTTATGTAATGCATGTATTGGTATGCTTTTGTTTGGTTGTGTATTATTTTTGTGTTAATGTTTTGGGATGGTTGTTTATGGGAAATGTTCACCACTTGTGTGGAAGAAGCGTGCCTTGTGTTTGGGGTTTGGAGAGAGGTGAGAACCTCCTCGGGGAAAGATCACTCCTTGAGATGAGTTATTGGCTTGCTTGAGGCCTTATTTGAGATTGTGATTATGTTGGAGAGGCAAGGGTGCCTTCCTTATGTTTATTAGAATAATGAGGTGGTTAAGTTATTGTAGGAGATGCTATTGAGGACAATATGGTTAAGTTAATATATGAGAAGTAGTGTCGAAGAAATGAGAAGATGGTATTTTATGTCTTTCCCCTTAAGTAGAGTGGTCCACTCTCTCCCCCTTGTTTCAAATCCATGGTTTATGGATTTTGTGTTGTGAGTATCCTTGGTTGGGAATGTGCATCTTGATTGTGTGTGTGTATGTCTCCATTGATTTTGAGTGTATATCAGGTTGCTAGTAGGTCTCCTAGCTCGGGGGAGGCTTGGGAGCAAGCCTATGGTTGGGTGGTGAGCACCTCCATTGGCTTTGTTGTGTTGTTTTGGCTTATTGAAGGGTTTGGGCTATGAAAGGAGGAAAGATGGAGAGGGAGCCTCCTTGTGGATCCTAGGCTATGTTTAGAGCCTTATTAAGGTGTTAAAGTTTTGTAAGGCTATGTGTAAAACCTTAAGCCTTAAGTGCTCTTTTAAAAGGGGAAGGGAAATGTAATTACCATGTTGTGAATGTCAGTTTAGTATTCATATTGTATCTTTGAAAGGATGAAATAGATAAAGAAGTTTCATAGAATAAATTTATAGCATAATAGTTGTAAGGAAATATTTGCTCTTTAACACTCTCTCCTTCTCTCTCTTTTCACTTCAATAGAAATGCTATGTAAGGAAAAAAATTATTTTTTTAAATAGAAAGATATTGATTTTGTACTTAATGATTTTTCTAGCAAGTTCATCCTAGTGACATTTGGAAATAAAAGGAAATAAATTTACTTTCAAATGAATCTATTACTACAAAAGAAATACACACACACACACACACACACACACACACACATATATTTTGTTTTATAACAAAAAAAAAGAAGGAAACCTATATGGTTGTTTACATTTTCTTTAAAAATAAAAAAGTATGAAAAGTTTATCTATGCCTATCTTAATACTCACATATATATATATATATATATATATATATATATATATATATATATATATATATATATATATATATATATATATATATATATATATATATATATATATATACATATATACATATATATATATATACATGTATATATATATATATACATATATATATATACATGTATATGTGTATATATATATATATATACATATGTATATATATATATGTATATATGTATGTATATATATATATGTATGTATATATATATATGTATATATATACATATATATATATATATACATATATATATATACATATCTATATATATATATACATATCTATATATATATATACATATCTATATATATATACATATATATATATATATATACATGTATATGTATATATATATATATACATATGTATATATATATATATACATATGTATATATATATACATACATATACATATATATACATATACATATATATACATATATATACATATATAACCACATGTTTTAATTTTATTTGTGTCTTTGTTTTTATATAAAATAAATACAGAGATTTTTAGTACCAGATTAGTTATATATATATATATATAATTGTTACCATAGTTATGTTATAAGTTTGTGTTTTAGTTTTTAAAAATAAAACAAAAAGATGTTTTTGATTAGTTCAGTAGGAAAAGAGGGTCCTGAACCCTTTACAAAATAGCCCCCAGGGCAAAAAGCCTTAAGCTTGCCAGAAACAACCCATTAACAACACATACACAACCCAAGAACAACAAATAAAAAATGACTAATCAAAAACAACAAAAACAATAGAAACAAACAAGAAACTAGGGACTGTCAATCATCCCATACTTGGCCAGAAATTCTACCATATCTTTATAATCCCCCAAGCTATCCAACCCCACCTGCTTGACCTTATCATCCAATTCTTTGACAGCCACGAAGATCGACGCAGCCCTGTGAAGGGCTTTAGTAGCAAACTCCGCCATCACCTTCCACTTCTTCTGCATGCTCTCCATCTTCCCCTGGAGGTGCCTCAGGTCCTTTGCAGTCTTAACACACAAAGAGAAACTTCCCTTGCTATCTTGACCCCCATATGCTTTAGCAGCTTTGACCACTTCCTTAGAGCTGGACTTGTTCATGGAGGCGAAGTGGCCAGTCCCCTACTCCTCATGAACTAACTCAATGGGGGTTTCTTCCCCTCCCTCCTCCATAGTTTCTTTGACAAACTTTGACTCATCAGAAATATCCACCGAGAAGTAGAAGGTTTGCCAGCAATGCGAGTAAACTGACAAACCCCCGGGTTAACAGCCTCCACACCTTCCCCACTACCAGCTATCTTAGTCCTAGAGTCCAGCTCAATAATTTTCATAGGATTTGCCATAATCACAGCCTCCTTACCCTTTTTAGCTGTTTTCTCAATGGCAACCCCTTCCTCCTTAGGCTTCGCTATAGACACAGTCTCCTTTCCTTTCTTAACTTTTTTCTCTATGGCCGCCCCTTCGTCCTCGATCTCCCCTCTATCTCTTTTGGTCGGCCTTTTCCCAGTCATCTGGGTGGCACCTTGTAGTTTCTTCTTAGAGGTGGCTGGGGTTCAAACATGGGTATCCTCCTCAGCATGAGGGTCACCCTTAGGGTTTTTAAGAGCAAACTTAGGGGTCCCCACACAAGTCTTCACCTTACCAATAGAGTCAGGGGAAACACACGGCTGTGGGTCCTTAAGAAGTGTGACTTTAATTTGTTTTGGGGGGGGCACAGAGCTAGGTGAAAGTGGTAAAGACACAGGATGAGGCCTTAATGGATGGGAACAAGCGGATGACCAACATTTTTATCTCTAATCTCTCGCACCAACTTAATAGAATTATTCAGAGAAGAAAGGAGAAAGAAAGGAAAACTAATTTCTAGCTTATTCCTAAAATGGTTAAGGAGAGCAAAGTGGTAGTGGTAAAAAACCTTGAATCTTCCTTCCAGCATGAATAATTTCATAATCATGACACAGATTTGCCCCCATGGCTCCAAGAGCTTTTCTCTTTTGAACCCTCCATGAAGTTTTACGGGTGCCTCCCCCTCTCTAAAGAAGAGAGCCATGTGTTCAGCGTCAGTTGCCATGCTGCGTTCGAGTGCTTTTCCCCTTTGATAGGCAATCCAGTAGCTTGCCTAATCGCTTCTTCATACACTTGAAAACCAATGTTCCCAATCTTGACTTCTCTGGTAGCATCATCCCAAGACTCTGCAAAGTGACATGAGAGATTCTCATCATGGCCAATCATCCCTTCTAGAAAAGGAACCACCTCCCCCTCTTGGATAAGATGCCATACTATAGGGTCATGTTTGAATTCCTCCATAGATCTGGGTTCAATCTTGACAATGTCTCCTCCCATCGTGATAGATTGAAAGTTACATAGCTTGTAGAGCTTATGGTTATTAGAGCAGCGTAGATAATTAGCAATGGGTTCATTAAAATAAGAAAGCCCATAATAATGATCAAGCCATAGCGAAGAGATAATAATGATGACGTAATTAAAGAGGAGATACACCACATCTTTTCCACTTAAAATTGTCTCCTTGGGGAAAGAATTTGGCCAAAAGCAATTGTTGGAGTTTAGATTAGAGTTCAATTTTTTAAAGAAACAAATAAAAAAATGAGGCATCAAGCGTTCAACCTGCGCAGGGCCGATGCCCTACCTGGGGTGGGCAAGGGCTGCGGGACCCCCGTCCCACCCAGGTGGGGTGAGAGCCCCGCCCCCTGACCCGGCCGACTGACAGAGGCCATGGCCCTGCTCAGCCCGACCCGGCCCAACGCCCATGTCTTTTGCTTAAAACAAAAAAAAAAATAACTTACATTTTTTTCTACTATATTTTTTTAAAAAAATGCCTCTTTCATTTATAAAACCCTCTGTCGTTGCTACAAAAATGCCACTGCTTTATGTTTAAAACCCTTCTCTGCAAAACAAAGACGCCTCTGAAATATTTCAAAACCCTACAATTTATAACTCTGTGAATTATTAATATATATGTCTACTGTATATTTTACCCAGTATTATCTTTTATAATATTTGTATGGTTATATGTATCCCTTAGCATAAAAAAAAAGATTATCCTCTGTGCTTTTTATTTCTCTGTATATAATAAAAAATAAAAATAAAAATAAACCAGAGACCAACATTTGTTGCAAGCCAAAAATTGATTATCTTGTTGAGAGAACCCCTTTAATGTTGTTAAACTTAAACTAATTGAGCCTACTTGCAAGCATGAGAATTTGTAAACTTGTGGAAAATAAATAGAAAACAATGAGATTTGTTTAACCTGTGCAACAAAAGGTTTTTAGAAAATAATATTTGTAAACCTGAAGGTTAGTATGCAAAAACCAAATGGAAAAACTTGTGAGTAAAAATAAAATAATTAGAAATTGAAAAGGATTGGGAAAATGACCTTCCCACTTGGGGAAGGGATTTTCCCTTTCTTTCCAACTTGTTGTACCTCCACGACAACAAGAAAAAAAACTAATACTAAGAGTTTGAGAGCAAATAGGATTTTCATTTGCTTCTATAAAGGTTTTTTTTTGGGCTTTGTGTTACCCTAATCATTAGGGAAATGTTTAAAACTATAAACCTTGTTTAATCCTACTAATCTTACTTAGTGGGTGGTTGTGAATTATTGTTTGAACTTTGGTGAGAGGTGGGGTATTTATTCCTTGAATTTTATTCCTTCAAACTCTATAGTTGAAGTGAGTGATTTAAATGTTTTAGTTTAATCTATTATGTATTATGTTATAGTTTCCTCTTCTAAATTTAATTGTTTATTTAAATTTTGTTTAAAATTGGAGAAAGGGTTATAAATGAAATTATTATTTTAGTTTTATTTTATCCCTCTCCTTGTTAATATCGTGCCAAAATTTAGGTGAATTTAATTCCCTAAGAACGTTACGTTGTCAAGATTTTGGAATTGAGGATATGCTTAGTTAATTAATTTATTTCAGTTTTATTGATTCCTCATTTAATTATTTGGTTTGACATTTTAATTAAAGGCTTGAAATCATGTTTTCTCATGAATAGTTTTGGATATATATTTAGTCTATCTAGCCTTATCTTGTTGGTTGATTTATTTAAATGTCATTTTAGGTCATTAGTTATATCTAGGGTTAGGTTTCAACATAGGTTTCACATAGGAAACCCTAGGGTTGTTTCCAGGATGGAACCACCCCTCTTAGCAATGCTTCTTGCGACACACAAGCCCCTTTAGATGCTATCATCAATGTAGGGATTGTGATAGGATTTTTGCAATTATCTTGTACCCATTTGACTTCCTCGCCTTGGGCGATGTGCTGAGCATGTGTTGCAATATCACCCATGTTACATGCATATGTCATTGAGTGGGCTTGTGCATGCGAGAGGGTTCTAGAGTCAGGAGGTAAAAAATTTTGGTGTTTCGTGTCATGACCACATGACAAATGTGGACATGACATGTGGTATTTCATGTCATGACCACATGGCAAGTGGGCATGACAGATGGTGAGCTTAGATCAACTCTTTCTCTAGTAAGAGTGTGTGCAATGTAAAGAAGTCCTAAAGTGCATTAGTTGCTCAACCAGTTGATCATCAAAGAAATGATGCAAGCATTGTCGAGGTCCTAAGTGGTTGGTATGTTGTCGTCTATGTTTTTTTCATGAAAACTATGGCAACTTGTTCACTTCAATGGTGCATTATGAGATTGTATAGGAAATAACAAAATCTTACATGTCGACTGAATCTGTTATCATGATATCTCATCAAATGTGAAGCGTACTCATGCAAGTGGACTTGTTTGCATCTGGGAGGCTGATTGAAACAAAGAAGTTGGATACCACTAAACTTGAAACTGAACTATTTTATCTAAGTAAAATTTGACTTGAATTGATCATGGTAGTTTCTTTCTTTTAGGCAGGGACTGTAGCTACAACGCAACCCTTGTTTGTCTTAGGTATCAATGCTCTGTATAAAGTTTATGTGCTTTGATATAATAGGGATGAATGAAAACATTTTAGGATCAAATTCAAGTTATAGGAAAGATAAAATCTCCAAGCACTATCATTTTTTGTAGTACTTACTTTGGAGTGCTTCCCCAGTGCACATCTCTTGCACACCGCAATATGTTGAATTTCAAAATCTGGCAGCCCATGCATTGTATCATTCAAAAGAGGTCACACACTATACTGCAAATGCCCAAATTATATCATCATTATACACAGACACATCACCCACAAAGGGAAAACATCTAAAAACTTCCTCTAGACGTTGATAGATGCCCAAGTGTTTAACCAATCAGATTCAATCATTGATAGTTGCATGCAATGGGCTCAACGATAGTAGGATATTGCATAATTGATAATTTTATCAAATAGTTCAAAAGTTAACCTAAATAAGAATTGAGTCTTAAAATGATTGTATTTCTAGCTCACATCTTCAAAGCACAACTAGATGAAAAACTACAAGGGTATATGGAGACGACAATATTCATTAAAATCATTAAGGGTTGGTTTGACAGGTTTATTTCTGGTGACCGTGAAGCTTAGAACATTACTTGTAGTTTATTTTCTCCAAATAATTGCAATCATAGTTCTGGTTCAATTTCTTCAAACATGTATTCTTTTATTTAAGTTCTTATATTTGAAAAATGTAAATATGTAAAATACATAGTTGCCAAGTATTGGTATCGGTACGTCATTTTTTGAAAAAAAAGAAGACGGGGGTACTTGGTGACGCTATATATATATAATAAATATTTACACATATTATTATATATAATTATATACACACACATATTTACACATATTATTATATATAAATACACACACACACATATATATATTGTTAATTTTAAATTTTAACATATATATATATATATATATATATATAACAAATTAATAATTAATATTTATTATTTATTATTTATAATATATATGTTAAAATTTAAAATGTGAAATATTATATGGTAAGCATGAGTTTTCCACAGTCTATGACAATTTTAAGTGAAGTGCTTCTGGATTCAACCGTGGAAGCAAAAACATACACAGTTCAATCCAGAAGCACTTCACTTAAAATATTATATATAATACTAATTATAAATAATAATAAATAAATATTAATTATTAATTAAATAATTAGTAAATGGCCCTAAACATTATGAAAATGCCCTAAACATTTTTAAAAATGTCAAAAATGAAACAAAAAAATTGTGACCTACCCATTGAACGCATCGTGTGGGTGTTGAGTTGCGCCAAATACCTTCCTGTGTCGCACGAAATATCTGCCTTCTATGTTGCATTTGAGCTAGATGGAGGTTTTAAAAAAAACAATGGATTTTCCTAAGTTACGAGAATCACCCGATTGGTGGCCGGATCCAAGTCCGGTTCACGATCCAGTCTGGTTCGCGTTCAAGTGCGGATTAGGTGCATGTTTATGGCGACAGTTCTTCGCTAGTGAACCTGGGAGCAAACTAGGTCAAATCAAAGGTGCGAAAAACATTTTTTGAACATTTATTTTTGGTTTTTATTGTTTTCATTAGCCGCGACATCAACAAATCGATTGAAACTAGGGCACTAAAATGATGAAACTATGAAACGAGGGCACCATTTATTTCATTATGTTCTCCGCGGGTGAATAAATATAATCATATTATAATATGATATATTATATATTTATGTATTATAGTATTAATATTTATATTTTATAATGTTATATTTATATATTATAATTTAATATATTATAATATGATTTATTATTATATTATTATATATTATATTATAATAATTAATAATAATATATTATTATATTTATCATATTTATTAATAATATATTATAATATGATATATAATTATAATAATACAATAATATATCATATTATAATATATAAATATAATAGCATATTATAAATATTAAATTATTAGAATTTATATATAATAATTACATATTATAATATATTTATATATATACATATTATAATATATATTATATATATACATATTATAATATATATATTAATATATTTATATATATATCGAATCGAACTCCAAAATTTTTTTGGTCGAATCCACGAACCGAACCTGCACACCTGAACCCGAGCCCGAATCTGAATCTAAATTGACAACTTAGAAAAAAATCTAATGTTTTGAACCGTTTTATTACCTAGTTGAACAAGAATCATGAGGGAGATGCAGGGTAGTTAAGACATGTCGTCTCTTCATTTGGGAGATGTTTCTCTGGCGTCTTGAGGACAGGAAACACATCCTTGACCCAGAAAGGCATCCTAGGGCTTGAGAGACACATCTCCCTGCAACCATGGTAAAATACCCTCAACAATATTTGGTATCTTTCAAAAATTTCAATCTATTCCATGTTAACATTGCCTAAAATCTTCAATGTTCTAATTGAATGTAATTATGCAAAGTTTTAAGTGTACTTGGATGTATTCACTTGTGTTTGCTTGGTGTTTGCTTGGTATTTTTCATTCTTTTTGGTTGAATTCATGGATATCTTTGATCTGTTACTACAAATGCACACCTTTGTTGTGATAGTTACTATTTGTACATTCTAGAGGGAGTTAATATGTGCCACATAGATCATTGCAAAGACCACTGAGATCAAAAACCCTGCACAAATTGTTGCTGTGGAAGTCATCATTGAGTATGTAAATCAAAGCTTGTGACATTTATTACAGAGTGATTCAAAATTTATATGCTAGTTACCCAAGGCATGAAAATAGAAGAGGGTTTGTCATGATATACAAACACGGATGACTAGTAACATTTTGATTGCATAAATGATTAGCAACTAATCAATTCAATCTCTAGGGTTCTAATATGCTTTTGGATCCATATTTATTTATAAAAAATAATAAATATAAGCATCAAATTAAGACCTGAAGAGATACAAAATTTATTTAGAATTATCAAAAGATTTATTACGTTTTAAACCAAATATCCAGGAGTTCATAACACAATTGTGCATTGAAGAAATAACTTAATGCATTCTAAAATTTTAGAAGCCTTAGATGCAAAACAAATCGAGTTTTGGGATCCTTCATGCTCAAAGATTTGGTTTCCTGACATACTCCATGCATATATATTGCATATCTAATATTTTGTTGCCGTGACAGAGATTGAATCCAACAAACAAAGGATGGTCCTTGAAAGAATTTGCAAGTGTTGAACTACTTAAGAATTTGGTATCTCCAGTGAAGTTTGTTGATTGGTGAAGGTGTCAGAATATTTTCAAAAGCATAGAGATGAGATTTAGACTCGAAAGGATACATTAACCAAGCCAACTCAGAATTAAAAAAAGACTCAGTTACTCCCAATAAGGTCACTAACTTGCAAATGAGGGTTTGTTTCTCTCTTTTAAAGTGGCCAAATCTTTCTGCAATGTGACCTCAGTGTTTTTATTTTCCTCCAGGCATGCGTTCAAGAATACATTGATAGGAAAACCGATGAGTTTAGAAAATTTCCAGCATGAATTTTTTTACGGTGTGGGACAATTCTGAGCACTATAATGCTCACATATAAAAGCCTATCGACTAATTATAGTGTTATTTTATCAAATTTAAAATGTTTATAAGTTCATAACTTTAGATTAAATTTTTTGTATTTTATTTTATTAAATTTATAAAGTTTGTAGTTTATATTAAAATTTTTTAATATTAATAAGTATAATATAATTATAATAATTATAAATGTTTGTAGTTTATATTAATAATTATAATATGTTTTTGATTATGATAAGCGGTAAAACAAGGGCGCCAATCCCTGTTACAAGATTAGAAAAAAGAGTGCAGCAAACAGGGGTTGAACCCAAAACAACCAAGGCCCAAAGAAGAAGGCCACAACAGAACAACAACAACCAAATAGTAAGAGACCAACTGCCCAAAAAAGGAAACCCGAATAGTGCACCAGCAGCACACTAACATTATAAAATGTTATTATAAAATAATTATAATATGTTATTATAAAATAATAAATTATATTTTAATATAATACATTATATAATAAAAAAATAATATATATAGCCGTATCCATATTAGGAGGTCTTGAAAAAAAACTATATCCATATCCGATACTGTATCCGTATCGGATATCGTATCTGTATCAGATACCGTATCCATATCCATGCAACATTGATTAAAACACTTAATATGATTTGCATTGTGCATTGGAACCCAAAGATACTAGTTAACTAAAAATCTCCAAATGGACCCTAACACAAAATTTTACATGTTCAGGATATGGGAAAAATGAAAATGATAAGTAGATCAACAAAATGATAATGTCATTTTGCATTCAAAAACCTCTAGAAGCCAGATGGTGTCAGCAACTCTAGAGTCTAGATGAGTTGCACCTTAAAAGCATGAGTGAGCAAAGACTTTTTGCATAGCCATGGTCTAAAGAAATTTTGAAGTACAATTTAATCAGTATTCAAAGAACTAAAATGACAAACAACATTTGTAAATGTCACAGCAAATGCTGGATTCCCAAGATATTGAGTATGCACAAATGAGCCTTAAACATTTAATAGGGATTGTAAACCAAACAATGATTTAAACTTGATAAAAACACTCCCCATGCATTTGAATTGAGGATATAGAATTGTACAATAAAGTTTTTACTAACCTAACACCTAAGATTTTGGAGATCTTTTGCAAAGCTGACAAAGAGTGGAGAGAAAGCACTACAAAGCAATAGAAGAACAAGAGACGCATTGCATTAGGTTCCTATCGTTAGATGTGTGATTTGTTAGTTAATGTTGAAAGTAATATTGGTAGCAATTTAATTTTGCTAGAGTATTAAGACATTATTTTTATTGAACTAATGTACAAATTCAACATGGAAATGTAAAATTGAAAGCAGTAATATTGCTATTTCTAAAAGATTTCCAACTATAGTCGGAAGCAAATAATGAGGGGCAAATTGTAAATGCCAAATATTGGATACAAATAGTGTTTTTTAATTATTAAAAATAGACAATAGTTTGTTATATAGAATTCCTTTGGAACAAATATGACAAGTCATATATAAGTTTGTTTATGCAAAAGCTTGTTAATCAACATAGAGCTTCATGGGTATGTGATTTTAGGCTCCATTTGCATCCTGCAAGATATGTATAAAGATGGTTGTCAACAAATTATTATAGTAAATAAGCTATTGTAATGAGGAGTTATATCTACATAATAAATTGTCTAAATATTTTATTGGTGACAAACAAACTAATTTCTTTGAAATAGTTTTCTAAATAAGACACTAGCAAGTGAAGTATAATTATACCTTTTGTCATCCGCCGACATCTTGGATGAGATTAATACCTAGAAGATCATCAGAAGTAGCAAATGTGCTTATGTATGAATAAGCATAAGAATGCTTAATCTTTTTTTGAGAATAGTGGATTGTGCCAGGAACATACCATTCTCCTAAAAGTTGTGTTTTTGTATGATGTATATACCATTCCAGATAACCATAAGGAAATTCTAAACACAGAGCAAGAATAGATTCAAGTGTGTCCTGAATAGTTATGCCTTGGAATGCGGTCATATGAGACAACAGATATTTGGTATAGAGGTTCAGTGTACTGAGGAAAGTGTCTGTACAATGGATTCCATAAGAGCAATCTTGGATTATAGACCTGCAACTAATTTGCAAATGGATAACCTTATATTTCCTTGCAAAAGCTTTTAATAATATAATATTACTTCTTGTAATAATAGAGGTCCATATCAAAACTTCTTTATTTTCTGGATTTATAGTGATATTGTCCCATGCAGAAGTAGTATCCAAAATAGAAGGATAGTCATGATGATATAGATGCTTTTTGATGATGGCCTTTTGACATTCTGGTCGAAGCTCTTTAATTTTGCTGAGTGCAGTGTCAGCAGAAGCTTTAGGTAGAGGATTGTCATCTACATATAAACTCATGATCTTCAAGATAGAATTCCTAGGACAAGGATATTCTAAGAATGACACTTCTTGAAAATTCCTTAAAAAAGCATGTTAACATAGTCATAAAACGTTGTCAGTTTGACATTCTTGCCAATAAGGTAGAGCACATCAAGCCAAATGACATTAACTTCATAAATGTTTTGTCAACATGTAGTCATGCAGGTTTGGTACTAAGGGGTCTATAATCTGTTACAGAAGTTACTCTGTTTATTCAATTTATTAGAATCAAAGTGGAAGCAAAAATCTCAAAAACACCCTGATATCCCCAGACAGTTTCTGGAAGCTTATTTTCTTAGCAATAATTATGGCCTCACCTGCAGGTGTGAAATATCTTTCAGTTGTTGTTTTCTCTTATTTTTTTTAAAAAAATTAAAAAGTATTATAGGCTATATAAGACTAATAGCTTAACTGGATATAAATAGAAAGAAGCTTAATTTTATTTAATTGCAAAAAATTCCATGTAGAGTTGATTTTTTTTATTGAGCATTGTAGGGTATGAGTAGGACAAGTGCCTGATATAGCTTAACCAGGTTTTAACAAAAACAAGCTTAATTGGTTTAAATGGAGAAAAAATATATGCCCACTGATAATATTTTTTGTGACCTTAGTTTTTTAGATTGGGTAATGGCCTGCTAATAAACTAACTGGGTTTTAGCAGAGACAAGCTTAATTGAAGGAAAAATGCATACCATTGATAATATTTCTAAATTAGTGGCATAGATCTAGACACGTATATTCAAATATATTAAAAGTTTTGCTTTTTTAAAAATTATATAATAACTGCTAACTATGTATAAATATTATTATTCAAAATAGTATTCACTCTACATACTATCATTCTATTCTTTGATTAGAGTCTTTAATCAGTTATAAGCTATTATAGATTTAATAGAAATTGAAGTGATTCAAGCAAATGGCTTATTTTATAATATAGGAAAATTGTATGCACCTTTATAGACGAGATTTCACACTGCTCATGTACTATCGCTCAGCTCTGGTTCAAAAAATCCTTTTATTGAGTTCTGCAAAAAATGTATTTACATGAGAAATAAAGAAATTAGATAATTGAGATCTTGTAATTAGATAATTTAGCCATTAGGCCTAATTTGTTTGTAATCCTTAAAAAAACACTAGTTTTCATTTTCTTTGGCAGCATAAGAGTGAAAGTTGGTTACTTGGAAAAGCTTATTTTTCCTCATAGTGCAAGAGTGTGGTGTCTCCCAGGAAAGCAATAAATATAATAACTATTATGTTTTTCTTTGTAATAAATCTTTTCATCTCTTGTTGTTCCAATTTTTTACAATAGCTGCTAAATTGTTAGCATATTTAATAATTGATATTTTGTTTAAAGAGCATCAATTTTTTTGTAAATGTAATCAAGAATTCCTTTACATCTATATCTTTCCAAGCTCTCTACACCTGAGACTAAGCTAACTTAAGAAAAAAAGGATTTCTCAAGTTTTTGGATGTAAATCTAAGCAGCCCTAGCAATGGAATCATTAATTAGTCCAACGACACACTTTGAAATAACAACAAATGTGATTAAAAATACCCTAGCACTTCCACATGGTGGCAATTTGAACAGAGAACACCACAATGCCTTTCCCATGTTGAAGATGCAAGAATTTGATAACATTTAAAAAATTCAATGAGTCGGTAATTTGTCACCCTCCCATGATGCTGTATATTGTACATCATACTTTGTAGACTGCATCAAAAGTGGTAGTTTAATTCTATCAAGTACAAGAGAGAATAGCAAGCATTGCAGGTCATTAATGCATTCTACCAATAGAGAGACTTTAGCCGTAATAAAATATCAAATTTAATGCATTATGTTAAAGTCTAAAACTGCAATTTTGAAGTCATGTACAATTATAGTTGTAGAACTTTCCATATTCATATCTCTAGAACCGAAAGAAACATATATTGCTGTCACTTGCGGATCCACAAAACAAATGGCTACCCAAATGAAACTACTAGAACATAGCTAAAAGGACAATTTCTCAAAAGTTATTTCAATTAAAATGGACTCTTGGACTCTGCATTGTCAATCTGCTTAACTCCACATAGTGCCAAAAAAAACTTTGACATGAATTTCATATCCATGGAGATAAATGTAGGGTCAGCACCCACAAACCTTGCATTGTGGTATACAAAATGCAAAAGATAACGTGCTACGTCTGGCTGCATAAGATTATAGCATCGCTAAGAGAATAGTGCCTAAATTCACATTTATGCCCCCCCATCTGAAACTAGCACAAGCCTAACATTAAACAAAAGAGGACCAAAAACTATGACCCTCATTCGTGAGGTGGCTCGACCTATCAAAGAACATATCATAGGTACATAGAATGGATCGCCAAATCAAAACCTTAAAACGATGGCCTAGTGAGAAGAAAGGTGTGGGAGACCAGATCTCGAAGGATATCAGAGATATCTCAACAATGAATGGGAGACTGTGAAGGGACGGTGTCTCAGTGATAGTGACTCGCTGGTCTGATCAAGAAATGACCTTGCACTAACCCAAGCATTATTTCAAAACTATGTATAGTTCTAGCTCAGATTGACCATCACAAATCAGACAGAAGATGTAATACAAAGCAAGAGAAAGTAGACAAGGTACCTGAGGTTGATTCCATTGTTGACGATGATGATGGAATTTAGTGTTTGAGTTGGTGCAGAAATAGATAGAGCAGATGTAGGGGTGCCGAAGGTTCAATCAAGCATTTAATAATAATGGAGATTTGTTTGATTGTAGAACGTTCAATCAAACATTTAATAATGGAGATATGTTTTCAACAAAAATATCCCATTACCGTATAATACTATGGTAGGAGACTTAACAATAGTTGAATATTATGGCAGGAGACTCTAGAACAGTTCAGAATGAAAATTGTAGTGGAAAAGCAGGTAAAAAGAGGGCCCCACAACCCCATGCAGATAGAATGGGTAGAATGGAATGTTGGGTGGGAATAGAAGAGATAGACTGTGGGTTAGGGGAAATCTAGTTGCCTTATCCTTTGACTATGCCATCAATGTGCATGATGTTGCTATTGGAAATGTCTTGTAGGCAACATGAATTTACTTTTAAAAAGGTAAAAGGCCCCACATATCCAGTCACTGAGATTTATAATTAATGCATAGCAACAATATATTCTCTTGCATTGAATAATTGTAATGAAAGACAAAAAATTGACATGTAGCCACAATGATAAATTGAATAATTGTGGAGGACATATCAATTCATAAAATAAATAATTACTTATAGACAAACAAGTCTTCTATAGCCACATTGTTGCATTATATATATGCATAGGAAAAAAAATCACACAATATCTATATGAATTTTTGTGAGTCCAATTGCTTATGTCATCACAATAATACTATTACAAATTGTTAGCCAATAGAATATCAACAAAATCACTTTATTATATTAAAATAGGAATTGAAAAAAAAAAACTTTAAAAAAGTTAGTCAAACAAATTTAATTCTGCAGTCCCATTGGACAATTGAATAAAAACTAATAAAATTGCATGAATGCATTAGCATTCCTGCCTACGGTAGGAACTAATAATAAATCATACTCCTTCAGGTAAATTTGTTTTTCTTCCTTCTATTCAATAGGATATTTATCAATGGTTATTTAAAAAGTTTTACCTAAATTAAAGTTATCCACAAGAAACTCGAACATGTTATATGGAATAAGTAATAAAGAGTTGTTTATATTTAGATGTGACGATAGTAAGAGGGGTGCAACTTTCTATCATGTGCCAGTACTAAACCTTTAAAATCCTTTGTGTATGTTGAAAGAGATAGATTATATTTGGTAAAACTATCCAGCAATATCCAGGGTTGTTGCCAGTAATAGGTTTATCACATTTAACCTCAATAAAATATATAAAATGATTACCGATAGGATGAATGTTATCTTGAATAAATACACTCAATAATAATATTTTTTTAGTCATAATCTCCCAACACATTTTGAGCTCAAAAAAAGAATCATTCTAACAAGTGGATTGTAGCGTAATTCTGGAATTGAAAATCAAATTTCATCAAACAAAGAAAAAAAGTTGTTTTATGTAAAATACAATCAAATGAGAGTAATTCATAGGGTACGGCCTCCCATTATAAGACAATGCATTGACTAGATCCATGTGTTCCCAAAGGGCGAATTTGGGTTTTAGAGGGTTGCATGGTCTTAACCATGGGTCACTGCCATTTCTAAAATTATATGGTAGCATATTTAAATTAAATATTTAGCTCACATGATTTCAAGAGGCTTTGGATACCTTCAAACACAAACTCCTTTGACTAAATCAAATTTTTAGTGCCAAAATTGAGTGCTTGCAGTCCCTCAAACTTGCTTAGTCTAGTCTCAGCCAATGTAGAGAGTAGATATTTCTAGGACTTAATATTCCTTATGCCATGTGTTAAGTGGCTATGGGTGCTTCATGTCTCCCATTAAATGAGATAATGTCTTTTTAAAATTTTGAAGGAATTTTATGGCAAAAACACCTAATACAACCATACATCAAATTTAAACCCTAATGGTCCACTTCTTTATTCAAAAAAATGCACTCGATAGCTATTCCAAGCTGTGTAGTCTCCAATACGTACCTCATAGTGTGTCGGCTCAGCGAGGGGTTAGGGCAACATAGTAGAAATATGAAGGATGTGGGCAGACACAATCAAATGCAAGTGTGATGTTCTGGGTGTTCGCAACTAAACCAAAGCTCCAGAAAAAGGAACTAACCAAATTGAAAAAAGTCTCTACATTTTTTAAAGTGAAGAATAGAATAAGATACCCATAAAGAAGGGTTCAACACTAAAGAAGTCATGATATTCTGGAGAAACTACAAAAGCTCCCAATATTTACTCCACAACCATTTCCTATATATGTCTTCAGCCTTTTCTCCATCACTTGTTTCTCCTCCTTAGATTCTTGTTCAGCCTCTGCGAGACATCTTTCACAACAGAGGTTGTGAGTTCAGTTCTCAACAAAGGTAGAAAGAAGGCATGTAGGCTTATCAGGGCCTCCAAACCCTAATCAGAAATGGCTTCCTTTTCAAGACATAAGGAACGCACTGAAATGACAATGGGGGCATTGTTTATATGAGTTCTACATGTGAGAAGATCGTGTCCTAATTTCTTTATTCTTTGCATTGTTAAGGTCTCAACTCTTTGGAAAAGTCTCCATGCTAACCATATCCTCACCACACAAGGCAGGAGCCCTAACTTGTAGTGTATGGTTGCATGCCCTGCATCAAGTAACAACAAAAAACTATGAATGAATGAATGAATAGCTTTTAAAGTCCATGAGGCTAAAAATAGCCTATGGGATTGCCAGCCTAGTTGTTTTAGTCTTCTACACTTCATTCCTTTTCTTGTTCAAAGTGATGATGAGCCTCCCAAACTTCACAACATTCTCTTCGTTGAATAAGCTATGCAAAGAAAGAGCCATCAAACTGTTGGAATACTTGTCCCTGATGTCCTTGAAAGCCTCACACTCCATAATAAAGTGTTTATCTAATTCGACTACCCCGATATTGCAAAAAACACACACCCATTCTTCCCATGCTTCTTTAGGCTTTTTCCACTGCCCTGTTTCACACCGGAGTTGGTGAGAGTTAGTTCTTGATTGAGCAATAAGGATCTTGGCTCTCCACGAAATACAAGCCCCTATGTACACTTTTTGTTGATGGTCACAAGCAGGGTTGAATTCATCATTATAATAATTCTTCTTCCTTCCAAGCACTTTCCCCCATAAATGCTTGCAGAACTTGTCCATAACAAAATCCTTGATCTCTTTGGTATTAGTGGGGCAAGCATTGAAGTAGATATTCCATTTTCTCATCCATTTGGTGTTTTACCTCATCTAAGTCTTCTTTCTTTCACCTATGGTGTCATTAAACACAACTTTAGGCCATCTACCTGCCTCCATTTGCTCAATTCTTTTCAAATACCTTGTTAGACGCATCATAGCAATAGATTCAGTAGGAACTACCCTTGTTCCACACAACATTATCTCATAAAGAACCGAACCTTTTGTTTTGAACTTGCTTGTGATTAAACACTTTTGAATTTTCTCAATTTTCTTCCACTTTGAATTTGAAGTGTTGTTAACCCACAACTCACAATCATAAAGTACCACTGTAAGCATCAAAAGACCAAAAATAACCTGTGTAGTGTTCCAATCCCATAAGTCTGCCTCTCTGCATCTATTTTGAAGATCATATAATGCTTTCCACCCTCCCAAAGTTCTCTTCTTTCTGCAGCTCTCCCAACTAAGCTTGTTGTTGAAATCAAACCCAAGGTATTTAAGTTACTCTATTACTTCTTCCAGAATATTGCCTTCAAAGTAAAACTTATGGTGGTTCCTATTTATTTTGTTAGAGAAGATCATGATCTTGGTCTTACTGGTGTTGACTTGCATCCCCATCATTCTACAGAAGTGGTCTAGGAGAACTAAGTGCTCTTGCAACCCTTGAGTCGTCTTAGCAATCAAAATAATGTCGTTAGCATATAAAATAAGCTTTATCACAAATTCCCCCAAAAGGACACCATCACCTCCTTGAACACTAAGCCACTCTTCAAGCTTGTCAATATATAAACCAAAAATAGTAGGGGAAAGTGGGAAGCCTTGCTTGATGCCAATATCACTCCTAAAACTCTCTGAAATGCCTACTAAAGTTCTAATTTTGACTCTTAGCTCTTCATAAAGCCTATGGGCAGCCGCTCTAAGATGCACAGGAATCCCAAGTTCTTCCATCCTACACCATATCTTATCTCTAGGTATCGTGTCAAAAGCCTTTTTGAAGTCCACAAAACAACAAAAGTCTTCCCCCTTTTCCTACCAAGTGTTTTCAATGATGTGCCTTAACGTGATACCATGATCAACCGTAGAATGCTTGGGCCTAAAACCTGCTTACCCTTTTGCACGCTTTTCTTTTTCTTCTACCCACTTGCTGATTTTGTTTTCCACCATGCTACCAAATAATTTCACAAACAAAGGATTGATCATAATGGTCTTGTAATTTGAAGGGTTATTAATGTCACCACTCTTAAAAAGAGGTATTGCTAGGTTGGTTGTCTAATCTTTAGGGAAGCCTCGCTGAATGATTTTGTTGAAAATTATCATAATGTGAGGTACAAGAGTACCGATTCCCCATTTTAGATACTCTGCTTGAAGCTCAACCAAATCCTTAGCTTTACCCATACCCAATTTTTTAATATCCATCTCCACCTCTTGCAAGGTGAAAAGCTTTGTTGAGATGTTGATCAATGGAGGAGGTGCAACCTCTGAAACTTTCTCATATAGTTTTCTTGCATAGTTTAACCATTGACTTGCTGAAATGTTGTTTTCACTTTGTTCCTTTCTCGATTGAAGCTCCTTCTAGAAAAGCTTTGCATTACTCTTTCCTAGATAAATTAACTCTTCTCTTCTTATGTTCATGAACTCAACTTTTTTTTTCTATTTTACGAGCTTCTTGTACCACTTTATATGTATCTTCTTCTTGCCAGACTCTTTCAAAGTTTTTCTTACCCTTTTGTAATCTTCATCAAACCACACATTTACCAAAAACAATTTGTTTTTACTTTCTTTATTTTCTCTCTTGCATTCCCCAAGTGCTCTTTGGATAACACATGTTAAATCATGACTATTAAGACCTTGGAAACTAGACTTCTCTTGCTTACTGAACCTTTCTATAGATGCCTTGAAAATAAAATTATTTTCTTGAGTCAAAAGAATTATGCCCTTCAACGGTGATTGCCTAAGACAATGAGTTTTCCTCCCATGCTGCTTACTTTGAAGCCATTACAACTTTAAGTAAATTGGGTTATGATCTAACTTTAGGTCCCAAATATGCTCCCCTATCGTAACTTCCTCTATCTTTTCAATCAAGCTTTGCAAGCATATTACATAGTCAACAACACTTGCACCATTGTACGTACTGCAAGTAAAATTTCCTGAATTCTTCCATCTATCTATACCATTGCAAATATTCAACTCAAAAGATCCACATAAAGTAAGCAACTCTTCCCCAAATAGATTACCTTCTGTATACACCTAAAATTGGCTCGTGTCGAATTAAGTAAATATTTTAATATTTATCTTAATTCTCATTCTACTATCAATTAAATAAATATTCTAATTTAGTTAAATGATTCACATCCCTCCAATAATTAAATAAAATTAATTTATTTAATTAAATTCCCTAAATTCTTCTAATGTCTCATATATTTAAATAATTCTAAATTATTTAATTAATCCTAAATTCCTCTATCCTAAGTCCTAATTCCATAAATCCACCTCACCATGTTGCACATGTAATTAAATATTTTAATATTTAATTAGCTAATATTCTCTCACCCACATGTCCTATTTCTCCTCCAGTCAAATTAGTTAACTCATCAATCAAATCTGTTAACTAATTAGTCATTTGAGTTCACTAGACAATCTATTCTGTTGACTCCCCAATCAACCTAGTTAACTGATCAATCATCTCAGTTAACTCTTCAATCTATTATGTTAACTCCCATGACTCATGAAGAAGGCTTGGACACTTGTCCTCTCTTGATTCATGCACATTCCCTCAAGCTTCCTCAACTGTACACGTCACAAGTAATTCCTCCAGTCATGGATCTATTGACACTTAGATTTGGTCTTCCCTCAACCTATATAAGCAACGTCCTCATACCCATTTCATATCCATCTGAGTATTCGTAGACTTACTCTGCAGGAATCATTATAGCGTGCCTTTGGCAAAACCATTATCATTGCATTTGCATTATCAATCCATTATCATCACCATGTCTCCATCAACCCATCTCCATTGCACATTCCATATCCCAACCATTTTATTCTTATCATTTTCAACAAGTAAGGAGTGCAACACTTCTGAGAGCTTCATTACCATCAAGATCAAGAGCAGATAGGCGAACAATGGAAGCATAGAGGTAAAATGGTCTTCGAAGGTATATTCTTTGTTTACTTGTATTTACTTCTTTTTCTATTGAGTTATTGGATGATTAGTTGTTTATTGCTATTGTTCACATTTTTTGATAACATTTCTAGCACCTACCTCCCAATGCAGCTAGCTGAGCCTGTTGAGTAGGTTCAATCCTCTATCAGACCCTCCTCTCATCTCCATCCCCACCATCATCCCCATCATGCCCACCATCATGTCAGCCATCGTGACCACCACCTCCCCCACCGCCATCGTGACCTCCTCCTCCTCCTCTCCCACCTCCCTGCCCTCCTCATCTCCTGTGTCGTCTCCGTGGCCCCTCGTCATCCTCCTCCCGATCATCTAATCTTGGGGATCGCTCTCCTAGACCAGAGTAGAAAGGAAAGGGATGTGTTGCAAACTAGTCAAAATAGTCCTATGTCATCCCAGCATCTACCACGACTGATAAGAAATATGCAGAAACTCATCATGTGCTACCTCATAAGATGGGCTAGGTCCCCATTGTGCCTGCTCCTTGTGTGTATGGGCAAATATGGCATTACCCATAGGCATCCCCTGGATCCTGCCAAACTACCTGTACACACGTGAAATAATCTGCCTCTCTAAAATATAGGGGGTCCTCCCTATAAGCCATCTCATCTGAAAGCAGTAAGGTAGCTCATGTGCATCCTCATCCCATACCTCACAATCCAGGTATGGTCTCCAAACAATTGAGTCAACATTGTGAAAAGCATGCCTCCAGTACTCTAGCTTTCCTAGCTTAGGCTAGGAAAGACTCTCCTAAAACATATATGAGTAAGGCTGATCCCTACTCCCGATACCAATACCAATAGGGCGAGTAACAACTATATGAGTCTAGGCCCAAATCTATAGCAATGACACTCTGCATGCCAAGCTAGAGGAACCATCATAAACGAACTGGTGTAAATCATGATACAAGTGTGCAAGGATGCACACTCCCCACACATATTTGGTCCCCTCAGTCACAATCTGCTCTAGTACTCTACCCCATCCAACTGCAAATCCATGAGAGTGTCTGTCAAGGCATACAATGCGTCCAATCAATCCGGCCACAACAGATGGAAGTGGCTCATAGTATGCCAGCATGTTAGTCCAACTGATCTCGGTACCCTTGATGGCATCATCGTAAAACACTCATCTGCACTCATCCAAGCCAACCCATGTCTGTGGCTCGTACTCCATGAGCTCTCCATCAATGGGTATGCAGAGGATGAACATCCTCTAGGGTCACTATGATCTCCCCAGTAGGGAGATGGAAGGTCCCATCCTCACTGTGAAATAGCTCTGACAATGCAATCAGCATACCGAGATTCACATGAATCTCAAGCATGAAGCAAACAAACAACAATCCCACTGATCTAAGAATCAAAAGACTAGTCTCCATCAGCTAGGGTCTCAACAACTGCATCATAGAAAAACACTCTCTTGAGATGAGAATGCCATCTAGCTCCTCCTGCAACCAAACAAGCATGCATTAGTCCATCAAATTGACTAAACTACAAAATCTATCTATCCAAACATCAAAAACTTAGCAATTCTAACAAGAATACTTTCCTATCATCTCTCCAGAGATTCAATCAATCTTAGGGAGGACCTATCAGTTGACCATCTTCAATCGCACGGTCAACTTTATCAAATTCCTAAGTGTTTTGATAATCTAAACCAGATGCGCAGTTTTGTTAGGTGAATGCACAGCTTTATCTTGCATGCATAGTTTTACCTCATATGTGCAATTTTAAATCATATGCACAGAACCATGTCACATGCACAGTACTGTTGGTCATTTGCACAAAAGAACCTTGCATGCGCAACCAAATTTTAAATGTGTGGTAGCATTTCAAAAGCACATCATCCCTAATCACTTGCGTAGCAGGATTTCATTTGCGAAATTAACGCATATGCACCGAATTCAGTGTCATATGCGCAGCATCATGGCATATGAGCGATTTCAGATGTCATATGCGCAGTTCTGCCTTTCAGCACATATAAAACACCTAACTTTGCCTATCATTTATTGCTATCATAAATGCACTTAACCTAGTAAGGAAGGGGTACTTACTAGTGGCCCATACTCCGCTGGATGGTTGAACTGTCAGATCTGCTTGAATCGATGAGACTCACTGGGAAACTGTTGCATCTTCACTGGCTACTCTAGACTCAAATGGCTCTACTATCCTGTAAACTCTCCAACAAAGACAAGTGTGCAAATGACTAGGAATGTGACCCCACACTCCTATATATAGCGCATTTAACCCTAAGTGGAGGTGCTTCACCTTGCCTAGGTTGGGGCATGCTTTTCACAGCGTCTTTCTCTCCATCCTCCATTTTCTCCACCTGTCTGTTTTAACCAACCTATCTCATTGTGAGATTATCTGTCATCCTGTCATCAAATTCTTCCTGCCCAATCTCTTGAGGGGGCATCCTAACGTCATAAACCTGTACCAGGGGCAAACTGGGGCATGTGTCAATTAGAATTTTTTTTTAATTCTTTGAAACAATGTGATAAAATACATTGCATCAAAGAGGGGCAAAATGTATACACCTAAAAATTGGCTCGTGTCGAATTAAATAAATATTTTAATATTTATCTTAATTCTCATTCTACTATTAATTAATTAAATATTTTAATTTATTTAAATGATTCACATCCCTCCAATAATTAAATAAAATTAATTAATTTAATTAAATTCCCTAAATTCTTCTAATGTCTCATATAATTAAATAATTCTAAATTATTTAATTAATCCTAAATTCCTCTATCCTAAGTCCTAATTCCATAAATCCACCTCACCTTTCCACCTCACCATGTTGCACATGCAATTAAATATTTTAATATTTAATTAGCTAATATTCTCTCACCCACATGTCTTATTTCTCCTCTAGTCAAATTAGTTAACTCATCAATCAAATCTGTTAACTAATTAGTCATTTGAGTTCACTAGACAATCTATTCTATTGACTCCCCAATCAACCCAATTAACTGATCAATCATCTCAATTAACTCTTCAATCTATTATGTTAACTCCCATGACTCATGAAGAAGGTTTGGACACTTGTCCTTTACTGATTTGCACACATTCCCTCAAGCTTCCTCAACCATACACCTCACAGGTAATTCCTCCAGCCATGGATCTATTAACACTTGGATTTGGTCTTCCCTTAGCTTATATAAGTAAGGTCCTCATACCCATTTCATATCCATCTGAGCATTCGTAAACTTACTCTACAGGAATCATTATAGCATGCCTTTAGCAAAACCATTGTCATTGCATTTGCATTATCAATCCACTATCATCACCATGTCTCCATCAACCCATCTCCATTATAGTTGCATTGTAGTTTAGTCTCCATTGCACATTCCATATCCCAGCCATTCTATTCTTGTCATCTTCAACAAGCAAGGAAGTGCAACACTTCTGAGAGCTTCATTACCATCAAGATCAAGAGCAGATAGGCGAACAATGGAAGCATAGAGGTAAAATGGTCTTCAAAGGTATATTCTTTGTTTACTTGTATTTACTTCATTTTCTATTGAGTTATTGGATGATTAGTTGTTTATTGCTATTGTTCACATTTTCTAGTAACTTCTTTGTTATCTTTTGAACGTCTTAACCACTGGTGATTTCCTTCTTTTGTAAGCCAAATAGGATCGTGATCCTCCTTGCAACATAAAATACTAGCTTGCTCATTTGTTGTTCGAGCATTGAAATGCCCTACTAAAATAACTTCTCCTTGCTGAGAGTATGCTGCAATATCTTTTTTCAAGCCTGCATAAGGGTCCTTGCTGTCTAGCCCATTATTTTTGTAAGTTTTTGAAACTTGTGGTGCAAAATAACATGATACGATTCTTATGTGATTTTCATTTTCTAAGATTTTGAACCAAATATACTGTTTATTTGTATCTTCCCTTTCTAGCTGAATGATATGCCCTTCTTTTTCCTTCACTAAGACCATTATTCCCCTATAACCTTTACCATTGCTTGCATCCTTATTCCAAACCACCAACTTTGTGTAACCTTCAAACCTAGGAGTCTTGCATCCTTCATGCTCATGTGTTTCTGTGAGACAGATTATGTCTCTACTCTCTGCAATCAGTCCTAACCTAGGTCCCCTTCTCCAAGGGTAACCTCTGCAATTCCAACAAACTAAGCTTAAGAAAACCTGGGTAGGACATGATTGCTTTGCATTTTGGCATGCAAGACTCAAAGTTGAGTCTTCACACCTTTTTACCCAAGTTGACCTCTCTTCTTTCCTACCTACCAAAGAATAAAAAAAAATTCTCTTTGTTGCCTCCTTGCTGCTCTGCCTTACCGTGAGCCCCAAAATTGGCTATAATGGCTTTCCCTTTGTATAACCAAGCCTATTTGCCTTTATGTGTTGTTGCTCTAAATTTTGCCACTTCCTCCTTGTTTGTTAGTTAAATCATTGTCTAGAAAGAAGCATGAGCCCCTTAACATCTTCTTTTTTCTCAAAAGAAGAAGCTTGTCATGCATGCTTGCCATAACAACTTTAATAGGCCTACCCCTCTCTTCACATATCTTACTGACCCTTCTTTCTTGGTAGATTTGTCCTTTTGAATGCAGCTTGTCTTTTAAAAAGTCACTTGTAAGATTTAAGGTACTTTCAATTTTCCCATAATCTCTTACTCTTGTAATAATAACAATCTCTTACTTCTCTAATAATGACATTTGTTTCTCTAAATTGTCTTTTGTTGAGCTCTCTTTCTTGAGTGCTATCGACATTTGTGTTTGTTTATGCCTCCAAGTTTGTGTAGCCACTATCCGCTTCAGCCCATGCTCTAACTTGTTTTGATATATTTTCCCTATTATTACAATTTATACTTCCTTCCAAAGGGTTTTCTTGCTACATTGCTTGCACCTCCACCTTATTGGTTTTACAGTTCATCATCTCTCCCTTTGTTGTAAGTGTTTCTTTCAAAATTTGCCAATCTACCTTCATGTCTTGCCACTCTTGCTTCCCTACTAAATGAGCCTCTTGTAACATTGTTATCTACTCCTTTAAGACTTTATTTCCTTCCTCTAAAAACCAATTTGCAGCTATAATCTCATGCATTTTGCGATCTCTTGTCTGTTCCTTAGCTTCCAAAACCTTTAGCCTTGACTTTGCATTTAAGAGTCTGAAGACCAAGTCAGAGGCATAGAGGTAAGACTGTAGATAACTGATTATTCCTTGTTTCTGCTACCTTTAACCTTTTTTTCTCGTTGAGGTTGTTTTTGAGGTTGTGTTTTCTGTGACTATTTCCATTTTAAGCATGCATGCCTATGCCTTAAAATACCCCAAAATTGCTTAGCATTTACCCAAACCCACTTCCCACCTTTATCTGCTGATTCAATCTTAACCTGAACTAAGTGGTTTGTTTCCACTAGACCAAGGGTTTGTTTTCCATTTTCAATGTTTTCTGATGCTTTGATTTCCATTGCCATATAAAATGCAAAAATAGGTGCTTAAAGAAACAAACAAGACAAAAGAGTTTGAAAAAGGAGAAAGGTAAAGCATACCTTCCTCTGCCAAGAGAGAGACCCCAAATGTCTGCCTGTTGGGCCCACTGAAACCCTCAAATGTGGATTTTTAAAACCCTAAAAAAAATAATGATTTCTTGTCTGCCGCTACCCAGGGAGCCCATTGAAAGGATGCTGAAAACACCCTCTGTCATAGTAAACAATGATTTCTTTACTCTGTTAACCATGGATAACTCTGTCCTAGGACCTACTTCCACCTTCCCGTGAGAAAGCAGTTGACAAAGCTCTCAAAGGCCCAAGAAAACCTCTGCTTTGAAAACCTTTGAAATGATTAGAGAACATGGTCGGCGAGAAAGTGAAGCTATCAAAAACTGTCCCTGTTCAAACCTCCCGTCCCTGTATACTAAAAAATTCAAAGCTCCTCTAGTCCTCCTTTATACGAATGTAGCACAGGGTGAGCTATATTCTCCCTTGAATTTTTTTTATCACCTCCTTCTAGTGGCTAACTTTTTTCAAATACTATTTTTCCATAAAATAAAACCTTAGTGTTTGCAAAATATTTTTCATCCTGAATATCAAAACTAAAAAAAGAGTTAAACTTAACTGATTCACATTTACACTTCCCCAAGTATTGGTCCCAATCTACAATTTTATCCATTACATATCTTGGGTCAAATCAATGGTGTGAAAATGACCCTGATCCAAATCTACAACACAAAATAACCTTTTGGTTTTAAATTTTATCTTGGGCCTAAGCTAACTTTGTTCCAAGAATATATGTTCAAGGTTTTAGTATTGATGACCATTCATGGTCTAAGTCTTTATGTGTACCTTGTCTCAAGGTTTACATAAAATTCACATTGACTATAACACATACTATATAGTCGATAGTACTAAAAAAATTTGAAAATATTAAAAAGACCTTAGTTAAAAGAGTTTAAAAAGGATTCTTAAAACTCTAGGCTTCATCCACGAAGCATTACCAAGAAGAAAGATTAATATCCAAATACATTTAAACAAATGAGTCATCATACTCGATATTGTTTTCTTTTCCTATATGGAAATTTAATATCATTTGAGGGTTTACTTTCCCGATAAATTAGGGTTTGGCATGCACTTAATGTAGCCTAGGAAACATCATTGTTTACCTACCAGTTATTCTCCATCAATACTAAGGAGTCATATTATCCTTTCTTACACAAAGGATACACCAAAGATAAATTTTCTTCTATCAAGAACAATCAAGTGTCAATGTTCACATTACGCATGCTTTGGCATACTTAGTGCCTTTCACATAGTCAAAGGTAATGGCTTATAAAATAAAATTTATCGTTATTCTGTGTAAGGCTCTCAGCCTACACATTTCACATCTTTCTTTACTCATTAAACAATCATTATCATTCAATAGTATTAAGTCTTGAGACATGTTAGTCTCCAACAAAAGTCAAAATGGATATCAAAGGATATATCAATTTTTTGCATCCTTTGCCATATCGGCATTCAAGGGTTCATGCATGCTACAAAAACACCATTGTATTCAACCTCATGTCCTCGACTAGGTCAAAAGACTATAACAAAAGCTTTCAATAAAACAAACACAGTTTTCTTTGATGAAGAGCCTCGAAGGCCTCTTCAATTTTATACCAACAACACAAAGGCTTTCAAAGGAAAAACATAGTTGTTTAAAGTTTCAACATAAAGATTTCAACAATAATTCCAAAGTTAATATGTATAGTTCAGTGCACACGATAGTGCCTCTTGATCATACCTGTGTATAAGATGTAATGCAATCAAATTTTGACCAAATGGAGATAATAGCTACCGTGGTGGATAGTAACTCAATCCCACGAGCTTACAATTCTCCCAAACCTGCTACTCTTGTAGCCCTTTTTTCCTTCATTCTCCACTTAGAACACTGATAACAACCATAACAATAGTTCCAAAAAAAACCCAAAAAAGACTCGAATACAATTTGCTTTGCATGCATTATCTCCACATGCAACACCAAAACCACTAACTTTCCTTAGAAAGTGGGTCAAAATAGTTGCACTAGCCTTGCCACCCTGCAGGTATAATGGCACCATACGGTCCATACCTCCCATTCGGGAGTGAGCTATGATGAATAATCTTTATGGAAAGCTTCATCTCGGCCTCCACTCACTCCACTCATTGTGGATAGTGGTTTAGTTGACTACAAAAAGCATATATGATATAATAAGAAAGTGCTTGACCATTATAAGAATAATGGATAATTATATCACACATAGAATCATTTACATCTATATGATGTTATAGGGTTATCAAAATAATCCAAGGTATCATAAAATTATAATATCATCATTAGGGTGGTATCAATAATATGTGATTATGGGGTCAAGTTTCACTCCCCCTCTTTGCCATATTAGGCCATAAATAAAATATTTAAACAATAATCACAAAATCTAATAAAGAAATAGATAAGTAAACAAAGGATACTTAACAACCAAACAAGATTACTTATTGACTAAATGAATGTTATGAGAACATTATCTAGTTGAATCAACGTAAACGATGTTGAGAGAACTTAAATCATCCTGCCAACACTAGTAAAAGAGGAATCAACTTAACTAGGAAAAGACCTATACTCACCCTATCTTGCATGGGTTCACGAATGGTTAACTTTGATACTCAAATGGCAATCTGACCTTTTCCAAACATCTATCTTCTCCTCCCAGGTGATACTCTACTTCCATCCTTGGAAGAAGATTCTTTTCTTGATTACACTTACAACCATATAACCGTGATTAGTGTATCATCATTTGATTCGTAAAACATTATGATAAAATAATCTTATCAACATGTAATCTCATGTCTAAACCAAACATTAATCAATATCCATATATTCAATGATTCTACCTGATATTTTTCACAAACATCAAATCATTAAACTATGATTAATTATCATGTTTACCACATAAAAGTAGGATTAAGCTAAATCAAAGGTTGGGGATGTAACACACACCCTTGGGTGTATGGTAGGTGGTAAAGTCCTTTCATCCAATTATCACCAAAATTAAATGGAATATTAATCTAATACTGATGGAGAGGGCCTACTACATTTTCTCACCAAATTCCCTCTAAAAAGCTATAAAACAAGCCTTCCAATCTCTCATTTTAACATAGAAAAAATGAAGTTTTTCAATTAGGAGCTATAGTAGAGCTATTTGTCATGAAGGAGTGAGGTTATGTTATTGGTTACTATATTAGAAAAATGAGTTATCTTGTGTATTAGAGTTTGCAACATTTTTTTTGGAGTCTCACAATAATTTCTATAACAAATCTATTTGAGTTGTGTGACCATTTTCATTATTTTTATAGGTTTCATTGTGTCTTTGGTTAGAAATATTCTCCATTTATTGTCCAATTTGCATATTTCCTCTCTACAACCTCCCCTCACCTCTTTCCATTCATTTCCTTTAAATCTTCATATCCATTTCCTCCTCCTTTTCCCTTTCTCATCCTTTGCATTGACCCTTTTAGAACCTTTCTCTCTTCTAGCTTAATTTTTTTTAGTTTCCATCATCCACACTCTAAAATATTGTTTTCTCTCTCCCATTATAGTTCTTTTTATCTCCATATTAGAGTTGTTTCCATTTATTTACATCTCTCCTTTTTCTATCCCCCTCTCATTCTCTCTCCTTTAAACCTTGGCAAACAAGTCTTAGTTTTCCTTCCCAATTTCTGTACCAACTCACACTATTTTCCCTAAACTTGCGTTTTCCTATCCTCTCCTTATATATCTTTCCAACCATATCAACTTTTCTAATTTATGTTTCATTTGGGTAGTTTTCCCTCTCTTCAAACCTTTCCTTTGTGAAGCCTTGGTTACCATTTTCCTTATTTGTTCTTTGAATTCATTTAATTTCTTAGCATAAGATTTATTTTCAATATTGTAGAATAGTCATATGATATGTGAATTTGAGCTTGAAATCCCACAAGGGAACTGATTGAAGTAGATTCCCCATTAACCATTTCATGTTGTAGGGTTTCCTTCTTGAAATTGGTGTTTGCAGGTATAATAAGAGAGAATCTATAAAGAATATTGAAAAGTACCAAGAGGAAAGTGTGCTAGAAATGACAAGATGAAGCTTTAGGTAAATTTTCAAGTCATTCTAACATACTAGAATTCACCACTAGAAGATGACATCTCCTTAGATCTTGGTGCAAGGGAAAGGCATCTCTTCAAATCCTAACATGGGAACATGACATCTCCTAAAGTGTAGGCATAGGGTTTTCAAATGGCCAACTAATTGGATCAGAAACACTTGAAACTAAAATTATAGCCTCCTAGTGATCTATACAATCTAGTTTTGGTGTGGGTGACTCTTTGTTATAGGTACATCTCTCCCATGTTCTAATTTTCTCTATCTTCTAGTGTATTTTGGATTAGTTGAAATGTTTTTCTTCATTTTACTCCATTATTTGCATGCTTGAATATTAGGTGTCCATGTTGGTATGAACAGGGTATATTGCCTAACTAGTTCCACATTAGGTCCTATTCACACTTGTCTAGTTAAGTTTACTCGGGGCATACTTAGAGTACACTAAGGATATTTACCTCTTTGTGTCTCAAGTCATAGGATTAAGACACTTGTCATAATCTTATGTTTTCCTATGTTTCACCTTGGTCTATATAACCAAGGGCTTCTCTTTGTAATCACATTCATTCACATCTATTATGTATTTGCATCCTTTGATAGAATAGAATTATTCTTTCATGTTGATTATCTTGAGCTTTCAGTGAAGTTCCTAGATCTTGGGTGGCTACCTTCATAGCTAAATCTTATGTGGCATAGAGCATTCTATACAAAATCTTACATGGTATCAGATCTTGTAGGATTACTTCTTGTTATTCTTTTTTTGAGAGATCTGGGTTGCAAATCTTGGTTTCTCTTGAAAATTTGATTATTCTCTTCTCTTGCATCATATGATGACCTAAAGAATCAAAAACACTTGATAGAAACACCATATTTGGGAGGGTTTCTTCTTCATGGTATTGCATGTTCATTTTGGAGCATGTTGATGTAAATCTTAGCTCACCATGGAGTTCACAGTGTCCAATAAAGTCAATTTAGCCTTTTGATTTTTCCAAGTTGGACATTGGAGGTTGAATCTACAAGGGTTTGAAGTTGGGAGGTGGTTGCTAGATCTTTAAGGTAGCCACATTATTTGAGTATTTTGCATCAAATTTGACCCTATCATTATGTCCAAAGGTCCCAAGAACCTAAGGATCAATTGTCAATTCATCAAAATTGGACACTTTTACCCTAGGCCATCAGAAAAAAAATTGCCCTCCTCAGTTGTATGTATCACATGGAATATTCCCTATGGAGGTAAAATATTCCATGGGATCTCTGCACATTGTTGGCATAGGTGCGACATTATAGTCATATGAGAGGTAAAAAATTCTATTTTTTTAAAATTATATTTTACAATTTAAATTTTTTAAAAATCGTGTTTTTTTTTTAAAAATTGTACAAAGTACCTTGTCTACAAAGTTGTAGACCTACATGTGCAGGGTACTCGCACACACCTACAGGGCACCATGTGGCATGTGACCATGTTAGGTGATTGAACAGACCATCTTTGACAACCTCCTCTTGCAAAAAAATAACTATTCTCTCTGTTGAAGGCACAAGACAACTGAAAGGGGGGTGAATCAGCTGTATCAAAAACCATAACTTCTTTAAAAAAAATCACATTCACATTCATTTACTTTAACTCAATCTTTTATGAAGATTAAGCATGAATAGAAAAATCAAAACATAAACACATCAACACCATACACACATGAACACTAGGAAAACCCTACAAGGGTAAAACCATGGCGAGTGTTAGCTCACAATATAATGTAGTAACAATACCGAATAATAAAGAGGCTCACTACCTTAGGTCTCACTGCCCAAATGAATGCTCACTGCAAAAAGGCTCACTGTCAAGGGGTGGCTCACTGCCAGAGGGTGGCTCACTACCAGGGTGGGTGGCTTACTGCCATGAACTAATATAATAGCATCTACACCATGCTTGAGTTCAGTTCCATTGAAGCACAATATGTCTCTTCTTCTCTGCCTTTACAAAACACACTTTATCTTCGCATCTTCGTACACTCTCTCATCACTCATAGATTCATTACATATATTTATACCAATCATCAACCTTGGAACATTCATCAAGGTCGGCAATACAATTTACAACCATTGGAACTATCTCCAAGGTCAGCATACATACATAATTCAAATTAGATCTGAACCTAAACAAACTTGTGGATAAAATAAATAAAGGAAGAACACTTCACGGCTTATCTCAGACCCAAAAACACCCTTACATGCTTCCGTATGCTTCTACAATTCAAGAAACACATCCACAATGAATGTTAACACCCAAGTCGGCCAAACTGGTGGAAACATCAAGAATACTTAGACACATGCTTCCAAGAACTTCATTATAGCTTATGGATCAAGCACACACCTTCAATACATTCTAGAGACATCCATAAACAACATAGAATCACCTAGGAGCTGACAAATCCAACTGCAACAGATCTCACTTGAGGACAACAAATATTACTTGAAGACATATCACAGATTGCTCACAACAAACATTGTTGAACTCTGCTAATCAATAACTTACTTTCCAGAGCACCAATTCACAAATCCTTTGGACTAAAGATATCTAGGTACTTTATAAAATTAAGTCCAAAACTGCATGACCGAAATCCAAACTATAGAGAAATTTGGAGCAAAATACTTTCTCCCTGTCACAATGCAAATGTTGCCAGGCACAATATTCAAACTAGTGAATAGAACTTTTGCTACACAACAATTTGGAACACCAAATTCTAGATTTATAATCTTCAAACACTTTTCCAAAAAATATTCAAATCTCATACTCCGATCTTCAACACAGAGGAAATGCGGAGCAAAAACTCAAACAGTGTCCTTAACATGACAACTCAATCAATCAACAAACAACAATATCGAAAGACACAATTGGCACCAATGACAACACTAGTTGGCACATACTTGCAACACTCTCTAAGTAAACCACCATCTTCCCCTGAAAAGCATTTTTGTGACTACATACAAGTGGGTTTTAGCCTTTGGCGAGTGATTTTCTCTACAAAAAGGTGGTTTTCAAAACAATAGTGACCAGTTTCAACATTTTGGAGAATATTCTACCAT
Source organism: Cunninghamia lanceolata (assembly GCA_027924645.1). Classification (NCBI taxonomy): domain Eukaryota; kingdom Viridiplantae; phylum Streptophyta; class Pinopsida; order Cupressales; family Cupressaceae; genus Cunninghamia; species Cunninghamia lanceolata. Next base: position 11,826,687 of record BSBN01000209.1, read on the forward strand.
TCAAGGAGAATATTCCATTTTCTGATGATGATATCAATAATGACGTCAACACTTTCCTCCTCCCAACCTACCCCTTCACCATTGCCATTTTGTTTTTGACACTCCAACTTTAGAGGCCTTATTCTCAGTCATACATGGTCCTTTTTGTGAGAAGTTTTTTATTTGGGGTAGAATTTTCTAGGATTCATAGTGGTACAATAAATTTTTGGTTTTGGTGTATGTTTTTTCTATAAATTGTAGATTTTCACAATTATTACTAAGCAGTTTTCGTTTTGGGAACTTCTAGAGATTTGTTTGGGCTCATACGGTAACATTTTTGGGTGCATTTTTTTGAAAGTACATAATTTTTAATGTACTTCTCATTGGTGCAGTCTGAATCACATTTTGTATCAAAATTGTACTTTCATTTTATGGCCTAATTTGGTATTTACATATACTAAGATCAAGACCACCTTGTTAGTGGAAGTTGTAATTGCACTAAGTATAAAGTGCCAAGATCATATATTGTTGGAGGGGATCATTGATTGACTGAATTTGGGGGGATAATCTTGTGGTGTTTGTTTACTTTCAATTATTTTTTGTGTGTTCTTGCAATGGAGAAAACTTAAATTGAACTCCTAACTCCATATAATTATGCCTCATAGAAAGAATCAATATGGAATTAACTAAGGCAAAAAGGTTGTACTAGATATTAGATGAATTTGTGCCTCAACCTACTAATCCTAGTCAAAAGGAGATATGGGAGATCAATTGTGAGAAAACTCTTGGTCACATTTGCTCTTTAGTGTCTTTTGATTTACAATTTCATCTTGAATCATGCAAAACACCTAAGGAGGCTTGGGAGACTCTTGAATATTGTATGGTAAAATTGATAAGATTAGGGCATATCAAAATCATAATGATTTGATGAATCTTGATCCTAAAATATTTTACCACATTCAAGACTATATCTCTAAGATAAAGCAACTAAGAACACAACTAAAGGATTGTAATATTAATAAGGACTTAAAATTGATTCTAAATGTGCTATTCAAGATTGGTCTTGGGCATTCAGTATTTATTTTTGGCTTTCACACCCATTAGATTTCTATGCAAGATTCATATGTTGAGCCTACTTTTGATACATTTTCAAATCTTCTAATCAAAGAGGAAGTGAAGCTAATTCAAATGGGCCTCATCATGTCTTCAAAACAACAAGCATTGGTGGCTAGTGAGCCTAAGGTACAAAAATAATCAGGGAATCCTAAAAAGAAACAAAAGAACTAAAAGAACAAAACACACAAAGATAGAGAACAATAAAATTCTAAATCCTCTCCCTCAAAAGGGGAATCATCTAAGAATTTGAAGCCCAAATGTGCATATTGCAAGAAATTAGGGCATGATGAACATCAATATTATTCAAAACAAATTGATGAGTTGAAGCATCTTATAAAGAAGAATCAAATTAATTTACCTTCAACTATGTCAAGGGGTTCATCATCTTCTTCTCATTCAAATTTACAGAGACAGAAGGGGAAAACACTTGTTGTAGTTGTAGATTCTAAGTCAGGGAGATGGATTCTTGATTCTAGAGCCTCGCATCATATGGATTCATCACAGAGTATGTTCTCTTCATTTGAGACTTGTTCATCACCACACATCTTGATGTCCAACAACACATATATGTGTGTTTGTGGGAAAGGATTTATTGACATGGACACAAGATCATTCAATGATGTCCTTTGTGTGCCTTCATTGTCAACCAATGTCATTTCAATCTATCAGATCACACATGGTGGAGCAAGGAAGAGTGTTGAGTTCACACCATATTCTATGGTTATTTAGGATTTGCATAGCGAAGATATTGTTGTAGTTGGGGAGGTAGATCATCAATCTCAAGTGTACATGTAAAGTACGTATTCCATCACAAAAGTTATTGAAGTAAATAATCCACTTAATTACATCATACTCAAGTAAAAAGATAGATCTCATAAACATTAATTAATAAAAGCCATTAAATTTTACAAATCATGTGCTTAATCCAGGTGTTAGCACTTTAAAAGAATTTACAATGTCTATTTGGCTTTTATGCCATAAATAATCCAATGATAAGTACAAGGTACAATAATCATGTACAATATAAGAATAATAAATCAATCAAACTCTCCAGCTTAAACGAACCCAAATGGTCCTTCTCAATCCAAGAGACAAGAACATGGCTCAGACAATTTTCTGCTCAACCATGAAGCAATTACACTTCCTTGGATCCCTTTATAATATGAAGGAAACCCAGCCCTGCATGAAACATCTAGCAACCTGGAAACAACTAGTAGGAGGGAACACTCGATGTAACCTGAAGTCTAAATGCAAATCTAAATGATGATGTGCAAATGTCCCAGAATAGGATGTGACAGAGATATATATAAATAAAGTTTTGATAGACAAACATTCATCTATTTCAATGAATCCCCAGCTTGGCCAAGCATATAAAATAGTTTAAGGTCAAATCTCGAAAAGAGGAAAAACCATATATGATATTCCACATTTGGCATCCTAGCCCAAAAAGTAACCCCAAACACACATAAGAGATAATTTACTTTCTTTTCAAAACAAATAGCTTGATAGGGTGTAAAAGAACAACTACAGGATTCAATAAATCAGAGACAAGAACCAACTAACTACGATAAGAAGTTTAAATTAACTGCCACAGGTAGTAAATAAAACCTTCATCGACATGAATGATAGCTGGCCGACTAGATGTTTAAACAGGTTGTCACCTTTAACAAGGGCAATATCATGCAGACCGTTTCTACAATGTAGAAACTGGTAAAAAGGTCAACGGAGGACTATAGTTAAGAGGCTATTGGAAAGATAGTTTAGGCCAACAGCAACTTCATGGTGAAAATACTAAATAACTTAGTTGTTAGCAATAAAAGAACTGGCCGACATACAACACGACAAGGCTAAAAGTTAATCTGAGGCCATTGAGAATATAACCACTAGACAAAATACATGAACTCAGTGAATAGACAAACCTACAGGTCGATGATATTTATACGTAGACCTTTTGAATATGTAGAGGATGAAGATAAAAATTGTGCAGATCACAATAATTAACAGGACAATTGGAAAATGATTTAGGCTCACAACAAAATGAAGGGTCGATTTAAGTCTGATCTAATAAGGCATAGAGGCAATGGTCTTTTAAGAAAATACAAAAGGATAAATCTGAGGCATAGGCTATCCAATAACAGCGACCGAAGGGAAAAACTCAGGATGACACCAAATAGAAAATAAGGTCGAGCCCAAAAGAAAAACACAGAGGAAAGAAAAGCAGCTGATAGGGATTAGATACAAGACAAATCAGTATCGACAACAGACCATCCATAGCATTATGTAGACTAGAGGAAAGTTTAGGTGTAGGCCAGATTTTGATCAAGATCTTTAATAGTTTACATAGCTAAAAGTTTTGCATTAAAAATTAAAAAAAAATACTTGAAAAATGCCTCAATTCCTTCCTCCTGGCGTAGATGATAGTCCTCATGTCGCTGCTAATCATCATTCTCCTTTCTTCCTTCTATTGTTGCTGCCTTAATCTCAATTCCCTTTTCCTTCTTCTGTCACTAAAAATTCATGGTGAAGATCCCTCTATCATGCTCTCTCTTTTATCTATCATACCTCCTTTATTCCTGTCGTTGTAAATTTAGAATGAGCTTTTTATTGATTTCACTTTAGTTACCTATAGTTTGTTAGAGCTAGGATCTGCTGCAAGCATTCATCTACGGGAGAGAAATAAAAAATCCAAGACAAAATAATAATGCAAATATTGGAGAAATGCATTAAACAACCCATGAAAAATACATGCAAAGGAGTGAGTATTTATAGGCAAGGTGAGTGGGGTGAGGTGTCAATATTGACCAATGAGAAATGTAATTATAGAATCTTCCAAAATAGGAAGGTGGAGTAACTTTTCATATAGAGGATTGACAACACACACACATGCACCCACTTACATAAATATAGCCTATTAAATAGCTCACAATTATTAAACTACCTAAGCAAGCTTAAAAAAAGAAAATAAAATCCTACACTAACACCCCCCCTTAAGTGCAACTTAGGGAGATGTAAAGATGGCTCCTGACAAATAAATCCATGTTAGGTACCCATATACAATGATGGTGGAGAATGTCATAAGACTCCCCAAAGATACAACCATCATACAAACATGATTCCTGAAGAAGAGGATGGAGAGGATCAAGTGTCCATCATAGGTAGAAGTAACTTCAAATCTACTGAAAGATGCAAGAGAGAAGAAGATAGTGAATTGTTTGCATATAACATTTCTTCCCTTGGGTAGAAACAAGTCCAATGGAGGATAAATAAGTCACTCCCACAAATTTGATGAAGAGGGAAACCGGATCCAAGTGTGAGCCTCTGAAGGGATGATAGCTATGTTGTGACTATCATCAAAGGTGTCCTCAAGATCTGTAATGTGATACTCATAAAACAACTCAAAAATACCTATTAAATAATCATCCCACACAACAAAATCAGAAGAACAAACATCATCCTTCTTAACCATAGAAATAGGAATATCTAAAGAAGTAGGAAGAGGAGAAGAAATGTCAACACAAGTCTCAAGAATAGAATTAGATGTGAGAACAACAAGGTTCGAGTGACCACACTTCTCCTCAGAAATATAGTTCACACAAGGAGTGTGAACATCAACCAAAGTATTTGAACCATCATCAGGAGCAAAACCAAAAAAGGTGTATAACTGAGTTTCGTGATCAACAACCCTTGTAGCAATAATCTCTGTACTCTTCAAGTCTCTGATGATAACTAAATCAGGTGTGAATTCCACAGTTTCCCTGCACCACTGTGAGTAATCTGATATATGTAAAGTAGATTGTTTGTCAAAGAAGTACACAAAGTACATCATTAAAAGTACCATCACCGATCTCAATTGATCCCTTCCCAATTACATTCACACACGTATTATTACCCATTAAAATCGGTGGCATAATGCAAGGCTCAAAAGTAGAAAACATGGACTGAGATGAAGCCATATTATGAGAGGCTCCAAAATCAAGAATCCATTTACTTGAATTGGAACTTGCAGATGCACAAAGTGCTTTACCTTTCTGTTTGTTAGCTTGTCCTTTTTCAAAAGATTCTGGTAGTCTTGATGAAGGCGTAGGAGTAGATGAACTAGGAGATAAGGCTGAAGGAGTATTTACATTCATTTTCTAAATAAGATTCTTCAACTCATTCACTTTCTTTTTGTAACAATCTTGTTCACTATGCCCACACTTCTTACAGTATGCACAAGTGAGTCTCTCCTTTTTCTCATTTTTGTTGGATGGCTCAGGGGTAGCTTGAGGTGTTGAATTTGTGGGTTTGTGCAGGATCATGATGGGCCAAACTATACCTCTAAGTGGCAATGAAAATACAAAAATTAGACTTAATCAAGTTCATGTGAAAATTTGAATGGATTATTTACACAATTTGAAAAAGATGTAAGAACGAAATTTGTAGAGAATTGAATCTAGTTTATGAGCTACTATTTTTTTTAAAAAAACTTAAATTTACTTAGTGAAAAATGAATATTTCAATGAACAACTATTAAATTTTTCAGAAAAAAAATAAAAAGTGGGTGTCTGTCCAACCAACCTAACTATGAGTAAAAAAAAAAAAAAAATTGAAACTTTCAAAATAAGTAGAGGACTCATGCCCAGATGTGACGCATATTTTTTTGAATTTTTTTTCCAATAAAATAATTAGTTATGATTTTTTTACTGTGACTTTTTTTAAAAACTAAAGAGTAATTGTCCAGCCAACCTAACTCGAAAAAAAATGATCAAAATTCAAAAAAAAAAATAACCTGTAGCCAATGGAGCATAGAGTGTGACGCATCTTTCGAATCTAAAAAAGGTGAAACGGTTTGAAAATTATGGATGTTTTTCAATCAGTGTATCCATCAAGATTTCATACACACACTATATAGAAAATCATTAATAATTATTTAATAAAATAATAATCAAGAAAATCTTATATTTTTAGAACTTGCTGACAATTTCCTCTATAAACCCTTTTCGTTTTATCAATTTTGCATAAAAAAAAGTCGTCAGCATGAAGGGTGAAGTTCGAAGAAGAGAGTGAAACTAGTAAACACATTAGAATTTAGGGAAAGTCAACTATGACAGTCCCAAGCCTAAATACAAGGCAAAATCGAAGCAAAACGGATATCTGTTACTAACGGATATCCATTTTGTGGAGTGGGAGAATGATTTTTCAAGGTTCCAAAATGGATATCCGTTTTGCAAAATGGATATCCATTTCTGGAACCTTAGAAAAATTGGTTATTAATATATTTTTATAAAATAATTATAAAATTTGATGAAAATTGCATGATTTAAGGGTTTTTCACTAGCTTTTCATTGCTTATCTTCACAAGACTACTCTACAAGCGTGTTGTAACAGAACTTGTGACTTTATCATACTTATATCAGACCTATTTACTACTTCCCTCAATCACATCCTTTACAACACCTTTTGTTTCACACTTTTGCATTGAAATTTGATCAAAAATTGCATGTTTTTAGGCTTTTTCGCTAGGTTTGACTAGTCAACTCTCTACAAACACTCTAAAGGTGTGTTGTGTCTGATTTTTTATCACAAGGTGACTAATGACATGGTTATTATCTGATATCCATTATAAAATTTCACACAACACCCTTTCTATCAGTTGTTTGCATGCTTTTATTGTGAAAAAATTGCATATTTTGCTTGATTTTTACTAGGGTTTGACTTGCAAACTTGTTAAACTTGTATGGCATGCATGTTGTGAAGGATATTATTGATCTAACCGACTGATATCCCTGACATACTCTTCGTCACATCTTAAATTTCATTACAACACTCTTTATTTGGACATTTACATTCACATTTTGTGAAAAAATTGCATATTTTTGCATAAATTCACTAGTTTTTGGAACAATCATTTAGGATTGCATTCAAAAGTGTGTTGTGAAGCATATCTCTGATTGAAAGGACTGATATTTCTGTTATTTACTTTTGCACCTCATAAATTTGATCACAACACCTTTTCTTTACATAATTCTCATTGAAAAAAAAAGCATGAAAATCTAGCATCTTTAGTTCATTTACATTCATATTTCGAGCATTTGATTTCTTGCATATTTCATGGATTACTCTTGTTATTAAATTGAAGCTTTATTTACATACATTAGGGACCCGGAGACCTTTTTCAAATTCATCAACATGAATCCTCGGGTCCTGCAACAAATATCATCCATCCATAACAAAGATATGACAATAGATTCTACACATGACATTCTTCAATTTGAAAATTTTCTTACTATCTTGGGTATTTTCCCTTTGATATTGGATGATCTTACTAATTGCATGAACAACCAAGAGGAAAGTATTGAAAAAATGATAATCCTTCATTTCATGATGATAAAATGAACATTCTCTCTATGACACATAAGGCTGAAATTGATCAAGACAATCCATGTGATACTAGGGATCCTTTAGAGAAAAAAATCATTGAGACATCCCTTGAATCCACCTTTCCCTCCTTACATGCTCTTCCTTACAAGGATGAAGCATTAGTGACTGAGCAAAGATCTCCTACACCAACACCTTTAGAGATTGATGTTGGGTATAATCAAGAGAACAACAATGTTAATTCAATCTTCACTAATATACTTTGTAGCAATATTTCTAAGATTATGGTGTGGGGGGCACCTAGTGTACCTCCTTGCTTAGAACATGTAAAACCAAAGATAGTTGTCACTCCATGCTCAGATCTCTCTCTCTCTGATGTAGGAGCATTCAGAAGTCTGATGCAAAAGCATCCAGAAGAATTTAGAACACTAAGACAGTGGACAATAACTTGAGTGTGCAGAGAGAGTGACCTTGGAGAATTTTGGGTTTTGAATATTAGAGGCTGTGGATATGGAATTAACACCTAGACATAGTCAATTATAACATATCAAGAATTTAGATTTTTTGGCTTTGATTCTAGAAAGTTATCACTGTTTGAAGATTGATTGTTCTGACATAACAGAGCCTACTGTGTTTAGTGAAGTGGATTCGGCTTGCAGATCTTTCTCATGACTTACGGAGAGAAAAGGAGAATTGGTCGATGAAGTTTAGGACCTGGCTGACCTTCAATGGGATCTGCAGGAAGTTCTATACATTTGTGCAACATTGCCTTATGTTTAGGCCTGACCTATTTTGTGTACACGTTTCATAAACTAGTCGTTGCAATTAGGCCGACTTGATGATGATTCGAAGTCTTGCGGATGATATAAATAAGAGGTAAAGGATTGCTTCTAAGCAAGTGATCGATAGCATGATGATATGAAGCGAGATCTGGAGGTGTTTTGATCTGGAGGAGTAGCAAAATAGAGTAGAAGGTAGAGCCGAAAGTAGAATGAGTTGCAGAGCAAAGAATTGAGTTGTAAAAGAAAGAAATTATGAAATAATATTGTTGTATGAATCTTTTTTATCCCTGGGCTGTAGCCTAGCATCTGTAAACCCCTTGAGGCATGTGTAATTCAATTTGAAGTATAATATATGAAGGATGAGCTTTGAAGCTTGGGTTTTTCCCTGTTAGGGTTTTCCCAGGATAAATCTGATGTTATGTGTTCATGACTCTATTTTCTGTTTCTGTTGTTAAACTATAAGCTTCTGTTGCATATCTATATGAGCATGGAATTAATTGTTTAAGGTTGCAAGGTTGGACAGTCCCTAACCAGACCCTCCTACCTTGACTGCATCAAGTGGTATCAGAGCAGGTTTCAAATCTACTAGGCTGGTTGCGAATCCATAGAAGGTGGTGAATCTGATGAAGTGTTGTGCGAAACCCTAGACTAAAGAAGAATTGCTGCAGAAGAAAGATCAAGGAAAGAAAGATCCAGGTGAGCTTTTATTTTCAGTTGTTTATCTAGTTTGTTTCAGATGGGGAAGATTGGAAAAAGGATAAAGAAAGAAAATGAAACCCTAATGTGTGAAAAGGATATTTTGAAAGAAGAATTGTGCAAAGTCAAGAAGTGTAATTTAGAGTTGTTAGAGAAGATGAAAGATCTAGGAGTGGACAAGTATGAAACCTAGAAGCAGAGATGAAACTGTTTGAGGATGTTGAAAAGAAATTTGCAGAATTAGAGAAAGGATTTAAGTTGTTTTATAAGGTCGAACAGAGGAATAGAGATCTAGAAGACAGTTTGGAAGAATTGAGGAAGGAGAATAGTTTGCAGAAAAGTGAAATATCAAAATTAAAAGAGAAAAAAGATCAGTTAGAACAATCACTTGTAGCATGCAGAGAAAAGAATGAAATTTTGAAATCTAAGCCTAAATTTTGTGATGTTTCTTGTGATACTAATGATTTATGTGATGATACAGAAGTTCCTTTAGAAAGTGAAATTAAAGATGACAATGTGGCAGAACCTGCAGTTGTTGGTGATGGTATTGGTTTCAAAATCATGCAAAGAATGGGATATGAAGGACAAGGATTGGGAAAGTAGCAGCAAGGAATTATAGAACCTATTGAGCCAGTGATCAGATCAAGAAGTGAAGGGATTGGATATGATAGAGCTAAGGAGGTTATGGAAAACTTTAAATCAAATCAAAGAAAAAAAGGTATGTTTTGTTCACATTGTAATAGGCATGGACATGAAGAGGAATCTTGTTGGGATCTACACCCTTGTAAGTTATGTGGATTGAGGAACCATTCTAAAAAATTGTGTTGGAACAAGATGAAGAGAAGAAATCCTATGGTAGGTTGTATACAGAAGAACTATGGATGGAATGATGGACAAGAATGGAAACATGTTACTGGTATGTTCAGGGGGAGATATAGACTGAAATGTTCATATGTTGGTTTAGGATGCAAGAAAGAAGACCTTATGTGGAGCAAAACAAGGAAAGAAATTCAAACTACAGAGGGAGAAGTGACAAGAGTCATAATTCTTATCACACTAAAGGATACAAAATAGATGTAAGAGGATTTGATAGAAGACCATTTGTAAGAACCTGTTTTCAAGTTTGGAGGAGAAAAGAATCAAGCAAGGAAAGTCATCAAGAACCTGTTATCAAAGAAGCTAATAAAGGAGAAGTAATAAGTAATTTAGAGATGGTTTGTATAGAAGATGAAAGGCCTGTTAATACAGAGATGATTGAATCACTAAGTTTGATAGAGGAACCGGAAGAAAATGATGCATAGATAGTTTATGTAGAAGAGGAAGAAGAACCTTTCAAATCATTGAGTATAATAGAGAAACTGAAAGAAGGAGAAGCATTGATCTTAAGGAGATTTGTGTTATAGAATTGTGCAAGAGAAAGTTTGTAAAATTATTTGAGAAGGCAGTGTAAGATAAAGTTTGTGTGAACAAGTGCAAAACATAGCAGAGAAAAGAGTTCAGACCAGATGAGAAGAATTGTGTACAGGATTGAAGTGATTATGGTAAGGGAAACAAAGTGAAGTATATAAGCAATGTAAGCAGAGTGGAAGTTGTAAGATTTTGATTAGTGCAGATGAAATTGTGTTAAGAACCAAAGAATAGACAGTGTTGCAGAGAAACTAAGAAAGTGTATTGACTTGATTGTTCCAGAGGATGTATTTGATTGAAACAAACATTGATCTTGAGGTAAATTGTGGAGAAGACTTGCTTCGACTGCTGATCATTGAGGCAGTGCAAGGCTTGCAGGTAGACCGCCGAACCTAGACCATGACAAGATGATGAACTTGAGGCAATTTTGCAGGGTGGACTTGAATAGACTGCCAACCTTGAGGTAGTTGCAAGTACTTGAAAAAAGATCGTCAAACCTTGAATCTAACTTAATACAGACCTAAATGAAGGGGCTCACTTTTTAAATAACCCTAAGAGTCTGATGCAGGAGCATCCAGAAGTCTGATGCAGAAGCATCTGGAAGAATTCAGAACATTGAGACAGTGGATAGTAACTTGAGTGTGCAAGGAGAGTGACCTTGGAGAATTCTGGGTTTTGAATATTAGAGGTTGCAGATCTGGAATTAACACCTAGATGTAGTCAATTATAACATATCAAGAATTTAGATTGTTTGGCTTTGATTCCAGAAAGTTATCACTGTTTGAAGATTAATTGTTCTAATAGAACAAAGCCGACTGTGCTTAGTGAAGTGGATAAGGAGAATTGGTCGATGAAGTTTACGACCTAGCCAACCTTCAGTGGGATCTACATGAAGTTCTATACATTTATGGAGCAGTGCCTTATGTTTAGGCCTGACCTATTTTGTGTACATGTTTCATAAACTAGCTGTTGCAATTACGCCGAATTGATGATGATTCGATGTCTTGTAGATGATATAAATAAGAGGTAAAGGATTGTTTCTAAGCAAGTGATCGATAACATGATGATATGAAGTGAGATCTGGAGGTGTTTTGATCTAGAGGAGTAGCAGAATAGAGTAGAAGGTAGAACCGGAAGCAGAATGAGTTGCAGAGCAAAGAATTGAGTTGTAAAAGAAAGAAATCATGAAATAATATTGTTGTATGAATCTTTTGTTATCCCTGGGCTATAACCTAGCATCTGTAAATCCCTTGAGGCATGTGTAATTCAATTTGAAGTATAATATATGAAGGATGAGCTTTGACGGTTGGGTTTTTCCCTGTTAGGGGTTTCCCAGGATAAATTTGATGTTATGTGTTCATGAATCTGTTTTATCCTTATGTTGTTCAACTATAAGCTTCTGTTGCATATCTGTATGACCATGGAGTTAATTGTTTAAGGTTACAAGGTTGGACAGTCCCTAACCAGACCCTCTCTCTCTCTCTCTCTCCATGTACATAGCCAAATTAGTCCCAATGACCAAAACCCTTTCCCCCGTTTGCTTTGTCGATAAGGGAGAGAGAGAGAGAGAGAGAGAGTTTCTTGGGGTTAGGGTTTAGGGGAATTATTTAGGGTTTAGGGGTTTGGGGTTTAGAGTTTAAAGAGAGATAGAGAGATGGGACTGATAGAGATTAGGAGAGATAGAGGAGACAAAGGGGAGAGATAGGGAGATAGAGAGTGAGAGACATGTCCAGAGACATAGAGAAAGAGATTGAGAGGTAGAGGGATGATAGAGATAGGGAGATAGAGGTTTAGGGTTGCTTGGTTTTAGTGGCATTTTTTAGGGTTTAGGGTTAATGGTTTTGGGGATAGGGGTTAAGGTTTAGAGGTTTAGGGTTTAGAGAGAGATAGAGGCCAATAGGGAGATATAGATACGGAGGGGAGAGATAGGGAGATAGAATAATGACCCTAAACCCTAATCCCATGCCCCCTAAACCATTAACCCTAAACCCTAAATAATTCCCCTAAACCCTATTCCTTAACCCCTAAACCATAAACCCAAGAAACCCTAAACCTTTATCTCCCTATCTATCCCTATCTCCCTATCTCTATCATCCCTCTACCTCTCAATCTCTCTCTATGTATCTATACATGTCTCTCACTCTCTATCTCCCTATCTTTCCCAATCTCTATCAGTCCCCTCTCTTTATCTCTCTCTAAACCCTAAACCCTAAACCCCTAACCCCTAAACCCTAAACCCAAAACTTGAGAAACACTAAACACATAAACCCTAAATAATGCCTCTAAACCATAACCCATAACCCTGAGCAACCCTAAACCTCTCTCTCTCTCTCTCTCAAAACTCCTAAACCTTAAATAATGCCTCTAAACCCTAATTTGTAACCCATAAACCCTAAACCTAAGAAATACTAAACCTCGATCTTGAAGTATGTAAACAAAGCTTCCATTTAATAAAAAGAGGAATCCATACAATATGTAAGCAATCAAATGCTCGAAATATGAATGTAAACGAACTAAAGATGCTATATTTTTATGCTTTTTTTCAATGCAAATTATGTGAAGCAAAGGTGTTGTGATCAAATTTATGAGGTTCAGAAGTAAATAACATAAATATCAGTCCTTTCAATCAGAGATATGCTTCACAACACACTTTTGAATGCAATCCTAAATGATTGTAAGTCCAACAACTAGTGAAATTATGCAAAAATATGCAATTTTTTCACAAAATGTGAATGTAAATGTCCAAATAAAGAGTGTTGTAATGGAATTTAAGATGTAAATAAGAGTATGTCATGGATATAATTCAATTATATAAATAATATCCTTCACAACACGCATTCCATGCGAGTTTAACAAGTTTGCAAGTCAAACCCTAGTAAAATCAAGCAAAATATGCAATTTTTCAACAATAAAAGCATGCAAACAACTGATAGAAAGGGTGTTGTGTGAAATTTTATGATGGATATAAGATAATAACCATGTAATAAGTCACATTGTGAGAAAAAATCAGACACAACACACCTTTAGAGTGTTTGTAGAGAGTTTACTAGTCAAACCTAGTGAAAAAGCCTAAAAACATGCAATTTTCGATCAAATTTCAATGCAAAAGTGTCAAACAAAAGGTGTTGTAAAGGATGTGACTGATGGAAGAAGTAAATAGGTATTATATAAGTCTGATAAAGTCATAAATTCTGTTACAACATGCTTGTAGTGTAGTCTTGTGAAGATAAGCAATGAAAAGCTAGTGAAAAACCCTTAAATCATGCAATTTTCATCAAATTTTCAATGCAATCATGAAATGAAAAGGTGTTGTAAGGAATTTATCAGAGGTAAGTGAGGAATATGTCTGATAAAAATCCAATTAGGTGACAAAATTCACTACAACACCCCTAGAATGCAACCCTGGAGAGGAATCTAGTGCAAAACTTAGTGAAAATGCAAGTTTCAAACCCTAGGTATGAGATCTAAATGAAATTATGCAATGAAATGGAATTATACAGGTCAAAATCAGACTTGAAAGAGTGTAAAGGATACTAGTAAAATCTGAAACCAAATTTTAGCTACCAACCCTAGCTCATGCACAAACTAGGTCTCATAAAAACACACAATTTTTACAAATTTTAACCAAATGGACAATGAAAATGCAATACAAATTAGCAATTGATGATAAATTTTTGAATTTTATATCAGATGTTACAAACCCTAAATTATGACATTACAAACCCTAAACCCTAAACCTTTAAACCTGAACCCCTAACCCCTAAACAATAAACCCTAAACACTAAATAAACTCGAACCCCTAAACAATAAACCCTAAACCCTAAATAAACCCTAAATTCAAGTTTAGGGTTTAGGGTTTAGGGGAATTATTTAGGATTTAGGGTTTCTTAGGTTTAGTGTTTAGGGTTTAGGGTTTAAGGGTTTAGGGTTTAGGGTTTAAAGAGAGATAGAGAGAGGGGATTAATAGAGATTTGGAGAGATAGAGGAGACAGAGGGGAGAGATAGGGAGATAGAGAGTGAGAGACATATCCAGAGACATAGAGAGAGAGTTTGAGAGGTAGAGGGATGATAGAGATAGAGAGATAGAGGTTTAGGTTTTCTTGGGTTTAGGGGCATTGTTTAGGGTTTAGGGTTAATGGTTTTGGGGTTAAGGGTTAAGGTTTAGAGAGAGATAGAAGACCAATAGGGAGATATAGAGGAGACCGGGGGGAAAGATAGAGAGATAGAGTGTGAGGGACATGGCCAGAGACATAGGGAGAGAGATTCAAAGGTAGAGGAACAAAGGTGATAGAGAGATAGGGGAGAGATAGGGAGATAGAGGCTTAGGGTTACTTGGGTTTAGGGTTTAGAGGTTTGGGGTTTAGGGTTTAGGGGTTTAGGGTTTCTCAGGTTTAGGGGTTAGGGGTTAGGGTTTAGGGGAATTATTTAGTGTTTAGGGTTTATTGTTTAGGGGTTAGGGGTTCAGGTTTAGAGGTTTAGGGTTTAGGGTTTATAGAGAGAGGAATGATAGGGAGATATAGAGGACACCAAGGAGAGAGATAGGGAGATAGAGAGTGAGGCACATGGCTAGGGACATAGGGAGAGAGATTGAGAGGTAGAGGGATGATAGAGATAAGGAGATAGGGGAGAGATAGGGAGATATAGGTTTAGAGTTGATTGGATTTAGGGTTTAGGGGTTAGGGGTTAAGGTTTAGGGGCATTATTTAGGGTTTAGGGTTTATGGTTTAGGGGTTAAGGTTTAGAGGTTTAGGGTTTAGTGTTTAGAGAGAGAGGACCAATAGGGAGATATAGAGAGTGAGGGACATGGCCAGAGACATAGGGAAAGAGATTGAGAGGTAGAGGAATGATAGAGATAGGGAGATAGGGAGATAGAGTTTTAGGGTTGCTTGGGTTTAATGTTTAGGGTTTAGGGGTTTGGGGTTTAGGATTTAGGGGTTTAGTGTTTCTCAGGTTTAGGGTTAGGGCTTAGGGGCATTATTTAGGGTTTATGGTTTAGGGGTTAGGGGTTAGGGGCATTATTTAAGATTTAGAGGTTTCTAGGGTTGCTTAGATTTAGGGTTTAGGGGGATTATTCAAAGTTTACGATTCCATGTCAAAAGAAGTCTCTCTCTCTCTCTAAATCCCTCAACCCTAAATAATGCCCCTAATCCCTAACCCATAACCCCTAAACCTGAAGCCTGAGCAACCCTAAACCTCTATCTCTAGGTATCTCTCCCATATTTCCCTCTCTCTATCATCCCTCTACCTCTCAATCTCTCTCCCTATCTCTGAACATCTCACTCACTCTCTATCTCCCTATCTCTCCCTCTATCTCCTCTATCTCTCCCAATCTATCTCCTCTTTAATCATTTGATCATGTGGTTCCTTCCATAACTAGACAGGTACTCATACTTTCTATTATTCATCCAATACAATCCCAATGTCATAGCTCACATTCCCATACCTACATTCATAGACTCCATTCCCCCTATTGACACCATCATTGATAATCATTTTAAGGAGTCTTCCTTGAATAATCATTAAACCATGGATTATCCCATATCCCCATCTTACACTTTCCTCACCTTTGAACCCTTAGAAGATGACATTTAGCTATCCCCACCATTACCAATCACACTTTCTAGCAATCCCACATAAGACACCTTACCCATCACTTCACCTAGGTCATCACTAATTAAATCACCTTATTACTCCATTCAACCATACCCATACCACCCCTTTCTCACTCCACAACCTGTATTAATGCATGATGCACCCCATGACATGCTATAGTTACCACAGTGCCAATTCACTCTACCATCATTCTTCATATTATCTTATGAATCACCATCCTTTCTTCCCATTCCTTGAGACATCACACCATGACACACACCGATGAAAACAATTAAAAAACTAATGAAAAGAATTAAAAAAACCATTTTATAGTTTCAGGAAACGGATATCCGTTTTGGGAATATTCCAGAAATGGATATCCATTTCTTGAAACTATAAAAATATTTTTTTAAACCACAAAATGGATATCCATTCCAAACGGATATTTTTAACATGCCTATGCAAGTCAAAGTTAGCCAATTCGTGAATTTGGCTAAGTAAAGACGTGATTTTTTTTCCATTGCCATTGTTTGGCCCGTGATGATCCTACACATACCCTTGTCTTTCTCACTATTCTTGTTTTTCTGCTTCTTTTCTTTGCCACTTGAAGCCTTCTCATCTTTTGTATTTTGAGTTGCAACAAGAGCCTATGATTTGGAAGACTTCAGAGTATCCATTTGTACTATCTTTGCTTGCTCTCTTGTGAGTGATGCAGAAAATTCATCAAGAGAAGGCATATTAAACCTAGCACCAAGAGCATCTCTTGTAGCATAAAAAGTAGATACAAAAATAGAATAATCAGAACCTAGTTTAGCAAGAATAGACAAGATCAATTGGTTGTCTTCTTTCTCTATACCACATTGTTTCAACTGTAATCTAAGAGACTTAAACTTAGTAAAGAAATCCTGAATGTTGTCAAAGTTAGATGGACTCAATGATATAAGTTCATTTTCTAACAAAAAAACTTCTTAAGGTGTCTTTCTTACCAAATAAACTTTCTAATGCAGTCCATATATCATTTAGAGTTTTGCAAGACTCAACATGAAAAAGAAGATCAAGAGAAAGAGAAATATATAAAGTACCATAAGCTCCATCACATCTATCAAGCTATTTTCTGTTTTCTACAACACCAGTGGGTTCAGGATCTGTACCCATAGTTACCCTATGTAGCCTCAATTTAAGCAACAAAAGTTCCATTTGCTTCTTCCACTCAAAATATTTAAATGGAGTGAGAAGAGGAACTGGAAGTTTATCCATTGTGAATATAGCCAAAATGATAGAAAAATAGTATTATAATGCTCTCAAGCAAGAAAAAACAACCCCTCTATTCAAATAAAACTCACTGAAATGTTCTTTTTCCAACCACAAGACAAAAAATAGAAATATGAGAAACACAGATACCTGATGATATTTTTTTGGAAAAATAACCCTGATGGCTATATGGAGGACAAAATCACCTTCCCAATTATATTTCGTTTGCTCGATTCTGACACCGTATGCAAAAGATATACCCAAAATACTAAGGGTAATGCTGAAAAGGAAGACCTAACTTCTAGTGAAAATAATAGGTTACTAAAAAAAACTAGAAAAAATTAACTACACCATTGGAAAGTGCTCTGAGTCTTCTTTTTGGCAATATCTCATTTGCACAAAACAGAGTTTGGATGCCTGAGTTATGAAGGATTTTACAAAACTGCTCTTTTAGATCTGTGAGAGAAAAAATAGCCCCCCTGGGCTAAGAACTTGGTCGCATGGGTGACCTGCTGTTGGCAGAATAAGGCTTAAGGCCTAGGCACTAGCCTCTAGTCATTGATGTGACCACGGTCTACACTAGAGGGGTGGGTCTTGGCGCCAGGCCTGGTCTTCAAGATGACCAAAGGCTTATGTATGGGGGGCCCAGTCTCTTAGGTGCAGATCGCTAGGCACATGGTCAAAAAGGTGACCGCCGAAAGAGGATAAGGGTGCTCGTGGGTTGAGGGCTAAGCATTCGGAAGCCTTTTACAAAAGTGTAGACAACCATCATTTGAATAAACCTGCAACAAGAGACTTTTGAAACCCTTAAGAAAAAATTAAACCAGTGACCAAATAAACCTGCTATGAAACTGCCAATGCAACTGTTGATGATGTAGACTATGTACAAACCACCAAGGATGGTACGACGCCATATGGCATGGTATGGACGTCCGTATGAATTTTGCAGAAACCCTACAAAATGCCAAAAAAATCACAGTCACAGATTTTTGTGATTTGACAGGTGATTCTAGGGTTTTCGACTCTTCTGGATGCAATGGCAGGGTTAGTTTTTCTCTAGGATGCACCTTTTAGACTCTCAAGGATAAAATCCTCACAGGTCTCAAGATTAGAACCTGGCTTTGATACCATGTTAGAGCCAGGATCTGCTGCAAGCATTCATCTATGGGAGAGCAATTAAAAGCCAAGATAGAATAATAATGCAAATCTTGGAGAAATGCATTAAACAACCCATGAAAAATACATGCAAAGGAGTGAGTATTTATAGGCAAGGTGAGTGGGGTGAGGTGTCAATATTGACCAATGAGAAATGTAATTATAGAATCTTCCAAAATAGGAAGGTGGAGTAACTTTTCATATAGAGGATTGACAACACACACACATGCACCCACTTACATAAATATAGGCTATTAAATAGCTCAAAATTATTAAGCTACCTAAGCAAGCTTAAAAAAAGGAAAATAAAATCCTACACTAACATAGTTTGCTTGCCCCTTGGCATTCAATACCCATGATTTCTCCTTTGAAATTATTAAACTCTGTTATTACTATAGCTCCCCCCTTTTTGCATGACAAAAGCTTTTCTTTATTATTTTATTTAGATATCTAACTATAATATATATTATTATTATAATTTATTTATCTTTAATAAAACATATTTATTTTTAGTCTAACCAAGATATTGTTTTCAAACAATAATATATATATTATATGAATAGGAAAACATTTTTATTATTATTTATATTTACATAATATCATATACACAACTCCACTAAATATAATTTGAAGGAACATAATATTTACATGACTAATTTATGCATTCGAATAGACTTACTGTAGCAAATAAAACACATATTTATCTACTCACAAAACATCAATCACATTTATTGACTATATAAAAATGCATAATAGAGTCATTCAAAAATGCAATATGACATGAGACTATGTGAGTGTGTGTGTGCATCAGGTTTATCCATCTTGTCAGTTCTTGTTAGGCGACTAGAACATCTCTACCTCAACCATGTTCTCATCTTTGACAAGTACCTGCAATTAGTCACACTTAGCTCCACATCAATAGTTTAGTTCCTCAAAATCATAGCCGAAGCAAAACATAATGTACATCCATAATCGCACCAATAATATTTTATTATTAAATCCACTTTTCAAAATCCCACATTTATAATATTGTGGTAATTACTTTCACACACATGGAATCACTCATAGTAAAAATAATCATAGTAAATGTCTAATAATCTAATTAATAATATAGTCCATAAAATAAGATGTGACATCCTTCCCCACTAGGACGAGACATCGTCTCGATGTCTTATTACATAAACTAAAATAATAATGTATCAATCTACCACTAACAACGTATCCAAAGTATCATAAAAGCAAAATAGTAATTCAAAGTATCATCATCTATGCATGAATAAGAAAACTATACTATATTCTCAAATGAGGAAAAGATCTATCAATCTCCTCTGCATCCTCCCATGTGGCACTGTCCACAGAATACTGGTCCCACTAGACCTTGTACTACACAATATACATATTATGTAACTTAACGTTGTGCCTCTCCAAAATTTGAGTGGGCTCCACCAGCACCACTCCTGGATCCCAAACCTGTAAAGCATGCCAATCAAGAATGTGCGAAGCATCAAGATGACAAGGCTTAAGTAAAGACACATGAAAAACATTATGGATTCTAGCAAGTGCAGGCAGTTGAGCAAGTCTATAAGCTATAGGATTGATCACTTCTAGGACATCAAACAGTCCTACGAATCAAGGAGCAAGTTTGGACACTTTGCCAAATGAAATTAAACTCTTTTGAGGCTTGACCCTTAGGAATATTTTGTCACCAATTGAGAACTGTCTAGGCATCCTATTTCTATTTGCATAACTCTTTTGACAATATGAAGCTTGCTTCAATTTCTCTTTGATCAATCTTATCTGATCATCCATCTCCCTTAACATATTAGGACCAATTACAATTTTGTCCTCTACCTTGTCCCAACTGATAGGTGTTCGACACCTATGCCTATAAAGAGCTTCAAACGGTGCCATTCCCAATGATACATGGTATGAATTGTTTATGTGAACTCCACCAATGGAAGATACTCCTCCCATTTATATTGTTGATCCATACAATACATCCTGAGAAGGTCTTCTACAACCTAATTGACTCTTTCTGTGTTGACCATCTGTTTGAGGATGATATGTCGAACTAAAATTCAACTTAGTGCCCAAAGTTGCATTTAGAGTTGTCCAAAATCTAGAAGTCATGCGAGTGTCTCTATTGTAAATTATCATCTCCGGCACTCCATGCAATTGAAAAATCTCCTGAACACCTAGCTAAAACCAATGAACCATCTGAAAGATTCCCTAGGATAAAATGTGCTACCTTCATCAACTTGTCCACCACTACCAAGATGACGTCATGTCGATTCTTAGACATGGGCAACCCCTGGATAAAATCCATACTTACCACTTGCCACTTATATTCTGGAACATTATGTGGGTACAACAATCTTGTTGGATGCACATGCTCAGTTTTGACCCATTGACACTCCAAACATTGAGCCACAAATTATGTTACATCCTTCTTAAGTTTAGGCCAAAAGTATAAGGGTTTCAAACCTTCAACCATCTTTATTACTCTAGGGTGTCCCGAATATGGTGTGTTGTGGATCTCCTAAAGCACTAACTTCCTCAACTCCCATAAGTCAAGAATATACATCCTTCCCTGATATCTCAAAAGCCCATCTGACTCAATCACATATTCATCAAACTGATGATCTAATGGGTTTTCTTCTAAATCTTTCTTTCCTCTTTCATAATGTTCATCCCCTTGCAAATTTTGAATTACTGTTTGTCTCAAATTGGATCTCGTGGTAACCATGGTAGCTAGATGTCTTCTCCTACTAAGAGCATCTTCTACTCTATTCTTCTTTCCTTTTATGTACTCGATCTCAAAGTCATACTCACTAAGGAATTCTAACCACCTTCTTTGTTGTGCATTAAGGTTAGGTTGAGTAAAAATGCATTTGAGCCCTAAATGATTTGTCTTTAACTCAAAGGGCTTACCTAGAAGATAATGCCTCCACATCTGAAGTGCATGAACTATGGCGGCTAACTCAAGGTCATGTGGCAGATAGTTTAACTCATATTGCTTTAGCTTCCTTGACTCTTATGCAACCACTTTCTCATTCTACATCAACACTCCTCCTACTCCTTCTCCTGAAGCATCAGTTATAACTGTAAAATGACCATTAGGATCTGGTATGGTCAAGATAGGAGCAGTTGTGAGATTTTTCTTTAACACTTGGAAAGATTCCTCACACCTTTCTATCCATTCAAACTTTTTACCTTTCTTCTATAGCGAGGTAATTAGAGCTTCTATTGTTGAGAAACCTTCCACAAACTTTCTATAATATCCTACAAATCCCATGAAACTTTTAACTTTTGTCACATTCTAAGGTGCAGACCATTCCATTATTGCCTTAATCTTCTCAGGGTCAATTGAAATCCCTTCAGCTAAGATCACATGACCAAGATAATGCACTTTATCCTAGTAGAATATACACTTAGATAGTTTACCATAAAGTTGTCACTCTCTTAAGCATTGTAAGACTATCCTCAAATGCCTTCCATGCTCTTCCATTGATTTAGAGTATATCAATATATCATCAAGAAAGATCAACACAAAATCATCTAAGCAATCACTGAATATGCTATTTATCAAATTCATGAAGGTTGTTGGAGCATTAGTCAACTTGAATGGTACCACTATGAACTCGTAGTGGCCATAGCAAGTTCTAAAAGTTATCTTAGAGATGTCCTCATCCTTAATCTGCAACTAGTGATAGCTAGATCTCAGGTCTATCTTCGAGAACACCGTGGCTCCCTTCATCTCATTGAAGAGCTCATCTATTCTTGGAAGTGGGTACAAGTTATTTATAGTACCTTTGTTAAGCATCCTATAATCAATGCATAAACATAAGGTCCCATCCTTATTTACAAAGATGACTGGTGCACCCCAAGGCGACATGCTTGGTCTTATGAACCCTTGGTTCAACAACTCTTGCAATTGTACCTTAAGCTCATATAATTATGTAGTAGTCATCCTATAGGGTGCCTTATATTGTAGCTCAATCCCTGGTAGCAAATCAATTGAGAAGTCAAATTCTCTCTTCGATGGTAACTCTGTTAACTTGATAGGAAATACATCTCATAATTCTCTAAGGATTTGGTAGTCATTGAATGCTGATTCCTCCTTGTCAAGATCTTTTACTTGGATAGCATAAATGACACACCCTTTCCTCTTGGCTTTCTTTAATTGCATAGCTGAGATTTGTGTAAGTTCCAAAGGTCTCCTAAATCAATTAATCTCCCCCTGATTTCCTAGGTCATCCAAACATCTAACAACCTTGTTGTCACAATTTACTATTGACTTATGTTTAGCTAACCAATTGATTCCCAATATCACATCATAAGACCATAAAGGAGTACATATAGACTAACTTGCATTTGAAAACTCGGAAGCTCTAACACACTGCATGCTAGACTTGAGTCTACTTTTTTTTTTTTTCTGTTGTATTACCATATTGTACCATCCATGAGTTTTCAATATGCCCAGGTCTAATAGATAACTTTGATATTATTCTAAGATCTACAAAACATTCTATGGCACGAGTATCAATCAAAATAGAAACATGTAGTCCATAGAGCTTACCTTGAAATTGTATAGGTGCTACCTAAAATTTAGCTTGTCGATTGTCCACTGCGCCATGTATCTGGTTCTAAGGTGCTCCTTGCTAATCTCTGGGGACAAGTGTTAGCATAATTCTCACCTCCGCAAACATAGTATCTGCCATGAGGTGCTCTAGGTCCTTCTGACCTATCCCACTGGTTGTTATTATTGTAGTTTCCCCTTTTTTTCCACCATTCTGGTTGCCACCATTCTTATCCTGAGAGTTATTCCCTCTCTTCAAGTTTCTGATCTATCGACTGTTATTGCCTTGATTGCTATTCTGATTATTGTTCTGATTGTTGTAATTTTGGGATCTCTTGTTTGCAAACTTCACATCTCTCTGCTTATGGTAACTGGTTGCTTGCTGCAGCTTCTACTCCTACTTAATGGCTTTCTCAAAAATTGCATCTATGGTCAATAGATTGTGAATGTCTACCTCTGCTCCAATCTGGGGCCTTAAGTCTAATATAAACTTCCTAATTCTAAATCTCTCATCCATCTAGTATTGCAGAACATACTTAAGTAAGTGAGAGAAACTTTCCCAATAATGGGTTACCGACATTCCTCCTTGAATCAAATTCTTAAATTCTATCATCTTCTTATCGAAGAAGAGCTATGGTAACCACCTTTTCCTGAAGAACTGTAGGAAAAGTTCCCAAGTGACTTCTCCTAGAAACAATCTTTTATCTGCCTTTTCATTATCCCACCAAGTTGTTGCTTCTCTAGTATGCTGGTAGGAACCCCACATTGCCTTCATCTCATCAGAAAGATTTCGAAGCTCAAAGTATTTTTCCATTTCTATGATCCACGCTTCAGCTCCATCACAAATGGTATTTCCATCAAACTTGGGTAGTGATACCTTCTTGAGGTCTTTTCTCAACTCCTCTGTAATCCTTCCACGATTGTTCACATTTGCTTTAACCTTAGCAATATGTGCTTTAGCCCTTGGGTTCTCATTCTGCGCATCCACCCTCAATTTCTCATTACCCTAATTCAAATTTGCATCTCCTAGATTTTCATTTTGATTTTGTTCTCTACGGTTCCTTCTGATCTCCTGATCAATATTATCCATTCTCGTACTGTACTGGGTTAAGAGGGCAAGGATTCAATCCAACCTTCCATCTTGTTCATTGTTGGCTTTGCCACGATTCCTTCCATTTTGATCCCTTCCTGATCCTAGGACTCCTCCACTATGATCAATGTTTCTAGTTTTCAAGATGATTGATTTGCATCAAAGTCACGCATCTTAGTGTAATAGTCCAAAAAGGCCCTAGTGTCTAACCTAGAGCTCTGATACCAAAAGTAAAGTACGCATTCCATCACAAAAGTTGCGGAAGTAAATAATCCGCTTAATTACATCATACTCAAGTAAAAAGATAGATCTCATAAATATTAATCAATAAAAGTCATTAAATCTTACAAATTATGTGCTTAATCTAGGTTTTAGCACTTTAAAAGAATATACAATATCCATTTAGCTTTCATGCCATAAATCATCCAATGATAAGTACAAGGTACAATAATCATGTACAATACAAGAATAATAAATCAATCAAACTCTCCAGCTGCCATGAACCCACATGGTCCTCCGCAAGTTGAGAGATGGGAACATGGCTCAAGTGCTTTTCCATCCAACCATGAAGCAATTATACTTCCTCAAATCCATTTATAACACGAAGGAAACCCAACCCTGCACGAAATGTCTAGCAACTTGGAAACAACTGGCAGGAGGGAACACCCGATGCAACTTGAAGTCTAAATGCAAATCTAAAATATGATGTGCAAATGTCTCACAATAGGATGTAGCAGAGATATATATAAATAAAGTTTTTTGAGACAAATATTTATCTATGTTAATGAATCCCCATCTTGGCCAAGCATATAAAATAGTTTAAGGTTAAATCCTGAAAAGAGAAAAAGCCATCTCTGATATTCCACATTCGGCATCCTAGCACAAAAAGTAACCCCAAACACACATAAGAGATAATGTGCTTTCTTTTCAAAACAAATAGCAACCCATGTTTTCCTAAAATCCATTTCTAATCCCTTTTGCATAATTTACAAAACACACTTTCAAGCAAGTAACAAATAGGAACATCATTCATTTATTTAAACACAAATATATATAGAATCTATAAACTGATTATATTTCCTAACCCATATTTCATTCTTTATGATATTTTGAAGAAAACTAATGTTAACTACTTTCTACCCGTATGTGATGCCCCGTCATGCAACCCTAGAGTGTTAGACAACAAGAGACAAAAATATAGAAATATTTTTTTTTGAAGCTAAAATATTGAAATAACAAAATTAATACAACATTAAAAGTAATATACAGCTACTAGCTCTAGGGCACAAAACTGCATCAGTTAGAATAATAACCATACAAGTGCTATGCAACACCATGCAACATAAGAATAATACTTTATACATTTGTAGAGATAAATGATTACAAGATTCCATACAAGGTCACAAGGTTACAAGGCCAATTACATCGGTTACAAAGATACAATTGTGAATGATTATAACAACTCAAAAAGTGTAAAGCAAATCTGGAACTGGAACTCTTCTGCACTGGACTCGAACCGATCCTCCAAGAAGACCAATGGATAGCTCTACCTCCCAACCATGTGGAACCCTGAGGTCCACCCCACCGAGCTAGGAGATAACATCGAGGCTCCACTAGGCCAAAGTTACAACAATGAATACCACAACAAGATATAGACTCCATGCAGGCACACATGATAACAAGGCTGCACAGACCGGACAGTACTCGCCAAAATAAGATAATCAAATCATCAAGATAGGATCAACCACCAAGACAAGACTGTACTCCAGAGGTAACAACAAAAGATAAAACAAGAAGTAACTATGCTGCAGTAGGGAGAGTGTCATCGCATGGTCCTATCATGGGTTTTCTAGGCTATCTCTCACTAGAAGCTGGTCCCCATCTATGGTTTTCCTGGCGACCTATCTATAGGCACCGGCCCCATAGGGTGACACATGCGGAGTGAACACTTCCTCTCATGGAGACGAGGAAGTCGACCTTGCCAACCAGCCTTCTCATCCCATCCTTAGCCTGTGAAAGCACTCAAGGCATGGGAGAGGCATCAAACTTATCTTGTTATATGGATTACTACCCAACCCACCTAAATCAATTATTTAGTTATCACTTACTTACCACTTCCATGGGGTTTTCCAGGCAACCACCTTGGGCACCAGCCCCACCATGGAAGCCACTCCCCCACATACAACTAGCACTCCTAAACAGTAACCAAAACAACATACAAGAGCAAGGGAACTGATAACATCTAACTTTTACAATCCAACACTTCTAATTCCCATTTCAGCAATAAAACTTTTTCCTTACCCATAAAACCCCTCAAATCAAGAATCATCAGGACAGAATGACAACAATATTGATTGAAGACCCAAAAGGTCAACCTCTGGAGTTGGTAATTGCACACAAGGCCACTTACATGAATCCGTCTCACAACATAAAATAAGCATATAGACGATTTACGACATGTCTTATAACCATATGACTCAAGACAAAAATAACACAATAACCCGATTGCATCAATGCAAATTTTGATACAAAATAAATAAGAAAATTCAACCATACTATAATAACAACAATAGATGGTATAAACCAACAATCAGCTCAAAGTTCTTACTCTCTCTAAAATGAAGTAAAATAACATATACAATGATATCCACCATTTACGAAGCATGAAATAGTATATTACAAGCATGACTAACAAATTAATATTTAACAAGGTAATTAATACTTGATTAGCACAATATTGTTACCTTATGAAACTAGAAACATTAATGCAAATTATCTTGAAATTTCTATCTCTATATTTATTTACTACAATAATGTATCATGGAAATGACTACCCTATATACATCATGTACGGTTAGCAGGGAGGAAAGAAAGTTTTCAAACAAATTGCCCCATATCCCTTCCAACGCCGTATGGCATAGAGGGAAGTCCACAAAAATTTTCATCCAAAAGAAAAAAATACAAATGGGAAGCTCATGCTGTATGGTCCAAGGCAAAAATCTGAGGTATCACTCAATCTTCAGCAGCAAACATACAGTGGTTTCTATAGCTGAGGTAAAAATTGCAAAAAAATTTACCATATGGTTAAATTGTTTTCTAAAGAACAGAGCCATAGCTTCAAATCTTGGTAAAAATTCAGAGAAACAAGGTTGGATGAGGCCTTACTACGACACTGAGAGTAGCTGAGGAATAGAATGAGGCAAGAACTGGAAGAATGATACATATGGGTTATTTCTTTTTTTTAAAATTGGGTCACTTTGCAAGGTTTACAAGTGATTGGACTCCATAATTTCAAGAAGGATTTAGCAAAGAGTAAACCAAAAGAAGAAGAATCTTGGAAGTAGCAAAAGAAGTTACAACATTGACAGACATCAAAGTGCAATTCTCCAGATGAAGGTGTGGTCAGGACAACTATAGAACCATTCAAGATACAATAAGATTTAAATTCGAAGCCACAAAATACAAATTTCACACTCAAGCATAGAACGATCATACTACAATAAAGTTTAAATTCCAATCTACAGAAATACAAATTTCACACACACAGAGTCAACATAAACATACTTGAATTTTAGTCCCCTTCAGATCTTCTCTGTTTCTTGCAACCAATCCTTTGTTTTTCCCAAATTTCTATCTTTTCTTCCCTCTCCACAGCAACCCCCGGGTACCATTAAAACCCATAGCCACAAACATGCATCCGTTACCAAAATCCCGCTCCTCCGAAAATTTTAAAATTTTACTAATAATAGAGATTTCACAATATGAGAATTCACATTCGACAACTCACCACCATAAATTCTTCATAAATTTTTCACTAATAATATCCATAAATCAACTATATACTCATTACCCAAGCCAACAACTTATGACACAATAATCTTAAATTAGCAAATTGATTAATTTTAATCTATTTTAAAATTTTACTAAGGTGTTATTCCAAGTTCTAGGCTAAACAAAATACTATACAATCAAACATATTAAAAGTATTATTATTTTAAATAAAAATTCATTAAAGTATTACCAAACTACACATAGGCACAATTAAAACAACACTCGACAATACTTCACAACACATGATGACCAACAAGGACCACACGTCACATCATGACATACGACTACAATAGAAGACTGGGACTGACCTAGCAGAATAAACCTCGTGTTATCTCCCATCACCGATACCCATTGGTGTAAGAGTCCGCTCAAACCTGCTATATCAGGTGGAGTCAAGGCTCGGTACCTGTAACCTGCATAAGAACAAGGTTGTATACAATCAAATGCATATATATATCAACACACATAGAGACAAAGAATCACAGTGTAGTAGGGTGCTCGAAGTGACTAGTACTACATCGTCTCTACTCTTGAAACAAGACCATAACCACTTTATTTGAATTCAGATATCAACAAATAGAATAAAACATGATATTATTAAACCATAACTACTCAAACTCATCATAACTAGAATAATACTAATGTCATCATGTCTAAGCTATATCAGTCAAACATAGTCCATCATGATCAAAACAACCATAAACTATAAACCTACAAATCCAAGTGTCTCAGAACTGTCAATAAGTAATAGAAGAACTAACAACTGTCTCAGATCAACAAAGAGCAAAGCAAGACTACCAACTATCACAAGCCAAAAACGAGGGGGCATTACACCATAAGTTGGTTTATAATTCAAAGCAATTAATTGTAACAAGGATTTAATAAGAGTGTATAAATATTGTCAACAACACATTATTTAAAATCAAAGGCATAGGTAATAATAAAAAAATATACTATCTCACTTACAAGAAGGAATTAATCAGCCATTGGAATTCAATAATAGCTAACTACTACATAAATTAACAAACTAACTACTACAGGAACTGATTATAAGCATGCAATAGGAATAAATAAAACAACGAAAGGGATAAATAACCTATGTCATGATTTAATAAGGTTGCAACAGGGTGTAAAAGAACAACTATAGGATTCAATAAACTAGAGATAGGAACCAACTAACTATGATAAGAAGTTTAAATTAACTGCTACATGTAGTAAATAAAACCTTCATCGACAGGAATGATAGTTGGCCCACTAGATGTTTAAACAGGCCCTCACCTTTAACAAGGGAAATATCATGCATATAATTTCTACAGCGTAGAAACTGGTAAAAAGGTCAACGGAGGACTACAGTTAGGAGGCTGTTGGAAAGATAGTTTAGGCCAACAACAACTTCATGGTGAAAATACTAATTAACTCAGTCGTTAGCAATAAAAGAACTGGCCGACATACAACACGACAAGGCCAAAAGTTAATTTGAGGCCGTTGAGAATATAACCATTGGCCAAAATACATGAACTCGGTGAATAGACAAACCTAAAGGTTGTTGATATATATACGCAGACCTTTTGAATATGTAAAGGATGAAGATAAAAATTGTGCAAGTGGCAACAATTAACAGGTAGATTGGAAAATGATTTAGGCTGACAACAAATTGAAGGGTTGATTTAACTTTGATCGAATAAGGCATAGAGGCAGCGATCTTTTAAGCAAATACAAAAGGATAAATCTCAGGCATTGGCTATCCAATAACAGTGACCAAAGGGAAAAACTCAAGCCAACACAAAATAGAAAAGAAGTTCAAGCCCAAAAGCAAAACATAGAGGAAAGAAAAGCAGGTGCTAGTGATTAGATACAAGACAAAATAGGAATCGACAACATACCATCCATAGCATTATGCAGACCAGAGGAAAGTTTAGGTGTAGGCCATATTTTGATCAAGATCTTAAACAATTTACACAGCTAAAAGTTTTGCATTAAAAATCAAAGAAAAATAACTAGAAAATGCCTCAATTCCTTCCTCCTGGTGTAGATGATAGTCCTCTTGTCGCTGCTAATCACCATTCTCCTTTCTTCATTCTATTGTTGTTGCCTTGATCTCAATTCCCTTTTCCTTCTTCTGTCGCTGAAAATTCATGGTGAAGATCCCTCTATCATGCCCTCTCTTTTATCTATCATACCTCCTCTATTCCTGTCATTGTAAATTTAGAACGAGCTTTTTATTGTTTTTGCTTCAGTTACCTCCAATTTGCATACCCCTTGAAGCTCAATACCCATGATTTCTCCTTTGAAATTATTAAACTCTGTTGTTACTGTCACTCCCTAGGTTTTGCATGACAAAATCTTTTCTTTATTATTTTATTTAGATATCTAATTATAATATATTATTAATATAATTTATTTATCTTTAATAAAACATATTTATTTTTAGTCTAACCAAGATATTGTTTTAAACAATAATATATATTATATAACTAGGAAAACACTTTTATTATTATTTATATTTACATAATATCATATACACAACTCCACTAAATATAATTCAAAGGAACATAATAGTTACATGACTAATTTATGCATTTGAATAGACTTACTGTAGAAACTAAAACACATATTTATCTACTCATAAAATATCAATCACATTTATTGACTATATAAAAAGGCATACTAGAGTCATTCAAAATGCAATATGACATGAGACTATGTGAGTGTGTGCGTGCATCGGGTTTATCCACCCTATCAATTTTTGCATGGCAGCTAGAACATGTCTATCTCAACAATGTTCTTGTCTTCGACTAGTACTTGCAATCAGTCACACTCAGCTCCACATCAATAGGTTAGTTCTTCACAATCATAGCCAAAGCAAAACATAATGTACATCCATAATTATACCAATAATATTTTATTATTAAATCAACTTTTCAAAATCACACATTTATAACATTGTGGTAATTACTTTCACACACGTGAGATCACTCATAGTAAAAATAATCTTAGTAAATGTCCAATAATCTAATTAATAATATAGTCCATAAAATGAGATGTGACAGTACACCTCCCATTTTATTCATATTGTTCCTTTGACTGATGTACATTCTCAGGCATCTAGTGTGGATACTTTTGAGGAGATTTAGTATGACATTTGAATCTTAGTGTTCTTTCATCAACTGAGGTTCTAGAGACATGTGCCAACACTTCATCTCCTCCATCATCTATTGTTGCTTCTATAGAGTTTAGTGAATTGCTACATCCATGGCTTTGAGTGATTCCATGCAGTAGGAAAATCATCATATTTAAGATTTAGCTACTTGGAATGAGTACTTGACAAACATTATAGGTTTGTTTTGTGAGTCCTATCTTGCAGATTTGGAGGACACTATTGAGGACGTTTATCTCCTCTTTGATCTTATCTATTATGAAGTTGCATCATCTTCTTCAAATGTGATGAGGGCACATTCAGACCCTCTTATTCTTTCTCCTCCTTTTCATTTGTCACAGTTTGGTAGTGGGTTGGAGATCTTTGAGGAGCATTTAGAGGACTCATCATTGTTTTTGGATCATGTTCTGCATTTGTTTCCCCTACATTAAGAGGACTCATCATTGTCTTTGGATCATGTTCTACATTCATTTCCACTAGATTTTAGATTGTCACTTTCTTTGATTTGGCTAGGCACTCTTGATTTGATTGTGGCACCTTTTGTCATCAACATGGCAACACTTGAGAGGATTTTAGAGACTTTGAATATATCTTGTATTTTCTTCCCTCATATTCCTTTTAGGAATGGGAAGACATCCTACATCTATCCTTGGGTTTGTTTCTTCCTAAGGGGACAAATGTTGTTTAGTAGTCTTGGATCACCTTTAGCATTCATTGTCGAGTATCTATTAGTGTAGGAGATTCTACATTGAGGGGGGCTACATGGTCTCTCTTCTTCTCTCTTATGGGGGGATTTTTTCCTCACATGGGATTTTTCCTTCTCATACTTTTGGAGAGCATCTTGTGTTTTCTCTTTTTTGGAGAGGGGTTTTTTCCTACAAGATTTTCTCCTTTACTACATTTGTGAGAGATTTATTTGTACACGGGTACCTAGCATGGCCTTGCATCTATACACTTCAAAACATGACTCAATAGCTTGGAGTAGTCAAGTCAGCCTTGACAGAGCACACATACCCTTCTCCTTGCCACAGGTGAATCTCCATGTCATTCTCACTGTCGTGGTAGAAGCCAGTCGAGAGGAGGTGAGACACGAGGATGATCCTACTCGCTTGAGAGCTGGACTTCATGGAGAACGGTTGACTAGTCCTGGGGCCATTCATGTGGATTATTTTCTAAGTTGTGTTCAATGACTATAGTTATGGAGATAATGATATGACCCAAAGGGTCACTAGTTACTGATCTCCTGTTTGGGTTATCTAGATTCCAACACCTATTTGGTTGTTTATTATAGTCATTTATGAGTCTAATATGTTAGAACCTTTCCTCTCCTACTCAAAGGAGTTGTTGAATTTGATGTCTTTGTTCAATCAACCTAAACCTATGTTCCTATTCTTGAATGGTCAATTGTGTGTTTTGAGGCCTAGGGCGTAACTCTTTGATCTCCTCTAGGATTGCCCTCACCCACTCACCTCTAAGTCCATGGAACATTCGTGGGCCTGAACAAAGTGAGTTGGTTTGAGTTAACCATGAGTTGACTTATGTTGACTTAGGGAAATGATCTAAGGTTTGCTTTGCTTTGTTTGATTTTTCTTGACTTGTGTTGATCTCATGATGAAATCGAGGGTTTGTGTACTTGTTTTGATTTCTTGTTGGGTATTTTCTAATGTTTTTGTATTTTATGGGTTTTGTATGAGATGCATGCCACAATGTATGCAAACAAATTTTTATTCTTTTTCACCAATTTTTGAAATAAAATGAACTAAATTAAACTAGGAATTGAAATATGAATGCAAACTAGAATGAAAATACCTAATGCAACTACTCTATTTTTTTATATTTTTTGAGATTGGTTTTGGGCTACTCTAAGAATTATAAAATGCTTTGAAATGAAACCAATCTAAATTGAAATAAAATAAGCTAATCTAACAATCTAAATTAACCTATCACTAAATTTGCAATAACAAGATTACTATTCCAAGAGCAAGATTGATTTTCTAATTACTACAAAAAGCATGAAGGAACCTCAAATTGAAGGTGCATAAACCTAGTGTATCCTCATAGATCCTTGTAGTAGCCTTCCTTTCCTCTGCAACAACAGGGTACTCCTCTTGGTGATAAGGATTAGATGGCAAACAATTCGAACAAGAGCTTGAAAAAGGCTTGGATAGAAGCTATGAAAGCTTGGATAGAAACAATTGGGTTTGAAAATTAGCTAGCGTGACAATGTTGTATGAAGCTTTTTGAAAATATTGGGTATAAAAAACAAAAGAAAAAGGAATGAGAGTCCTGCAATGAGCATAAGAATTCTTAGGGAGAGCAAAAACTAAGCAAAACTGCCTTGCAAAAATGAATTTGCCTCCTCTAGGAAAGCTTTGAATCTTGGCAACAATGAAGGCTAATGACATGAAAGCTTTGAAGCTTTGACAAACTAAAGAAAGAAAAGAAGAAAGAGGCTCAAAGGCCTATGAAGAAGTTTGAAAAAGCTTGTGAAGATGAGAAGAGTATTCTCTAACTTGAGAAATAATGAAGATGTGAGGGGTATTTATAGGTTAGATTGAGAAGTGAGGGGTGGAATTGATTAGAGAGTTAACTCCCTTGATTGGAGAGTTAACTCAATTAGAGGCAACCATGGTCAAAAGGGGGGCGACTAGGGTCAGATGAATGTTTGGGTGAAAACTGAAGGGTGGAGAGTGATCCTAGGAGGCTGAAGAAGACACTTGGCAACTTTGTTTTGCCAAAAAGATGCCAGAAAGGGTGATCAGCCACATTAGCAGGGTGGTCACCTAGGGGGTGACCCAAAATTAATAGTGGGTGGCCAAGTCAAAAAGAAAAGCTGACAAGAATTGGGGTTGGGGATGAAGTCAGAATTGTTACGATTTAGGTGCCATTAACCTTGTAAATCCTTGTAATTATTATTCCTAATATTATTTGTAAATCACCCATAAGAGATGTACAAGTTCCCCTAGAAGAAGTGAAAATTATTTATCGGGGACGGTAATTATGGAGTTACTATATTGGTAAGTTTTGGAGTTACCAGTGGTAGTTATGGAGTAACATTTACTAATGGTAATTGTAAAAATCAAGAGTAATTGAGGGTAGCCACCACCTTGGAAGAATCTACTATTTTTGGTAGTTATGACACCCGTCATAAAGTTGGTAAGAGGTTGTAAGAGAATCTATGATAGTTGTAAGTTGTCATAAGATTCTATGACAATATGACAACTTATGATGGATACTTATTTCTTGTAAGTTGTTATCCTTAGCTCTAGGTGCCCATATTGGAAAGATACTAATCGAGAGATGTTATGATGGAATTTATGATGGAAAGATACTATTCTTGTCCATGGGCACCTAAGTTTGCATGATTAGCTATTGACAGGTGCTTGAGGTTGTTGTGGGTCATTTAATGTTGCATGTTGGGGTATCCAAGGAGAGAGAAGTGGATGCCTAGTTTGGGGAGTGAAATACCTCTATAAATATAGTGCCTTGTATGTGTTATGCATATCTCAAATATCATAGTTCTCTTGTACACAGGTTCTGCTGGATTAAAGGTTGAAGAGACAAAGGAAGTGCATGTATTATGTATTTTAAATTTTGAAGATAATAATGGAGTTTTTTACCTGAAAGGGCTTTCTCCATGTTATATTTGGTGTTCATATGGTTTATATTGTTGCAAGAATGTGCCTAATCGGTGTTGTCATTGATGTCAACATATTCTTGTTGTCATTTGTGTCAACTGTATCTTATTATATTACTTATTTAGAAGACTTGTATGTTGAGGTTATTGAGAAAATTAGCCTCTCCGGAAGAAACAAGTGATCTACAAAGAAGTGCAGTACAGACAGTGAGTTGTATGTTGAAGAACAGTCTAGTAAACTGCTCCGCATTTGTTCTTGCTTGAAGATCATGGTCTGTAGATTGAAAGTAAGTTAAAAGTATGTTTGAGGATGCTACATTCTAGGTTTGAGCCATACACATGAAGATTTGAGTGAGTTGTATTCACCAGAGTGAAACCTATTTTTTCTGTAAGTTCAGTTGGGACAGGAAGAAAGTATTCTACTCTGCATTCTTGTACAATATAGTATTTGTCTCTATGGTTCTAGAGAGAAGTCTGGTATGATGACAAGTGCCTACAGTTGGAATGGTTCATGGTTTGGTGGTCCACAAGCTATATTTCTTTTATGACAGTTGAAGATAGTGAGGTTCATGTGTTTTGGTGAGAAGATTCCTATAGATAAAGTGGTTGTGGTTCATGCAGTTGCTTCTGATGATTATAGTGTGCTTGTGGATGTCTCCTAATCATGTTCCTATTTGGACTTTGGTCCGCATTAAGAAATTGAGATAATGTGTAAAGATTGTTCACAGATAATGTAGCGTGTAACCAGTCTTGGCCGACCTAGTTAATCCCAGTGATTGCGAAAATCTCTGGAAGATTGAGGAAGTGCGTTGTGGCATGGAAGATCATGTTTGAGTCCCAGCTAAGGTATGACACAATCCGCATTTCATTCCTTTTGCATAATGTTGCAATAGGTTAGGACCTATTTTGTAAATATTTGTAATACCGACCTTGGAGTTGTTCCAATGGTTGATGATTGTGATGCTGACCTTGATGATCATTCCAAGGTTGATGTAGTGTATAAATACTTGCATTTAAGTCATGGAAAAAGTGTCCTTGAGCAAAAATGGAAAGATATTAAGAAAGGTCCAAAAGTAGAACAGAGAAGGGGCAGAGGAAAGAAGAGGAAGAGAAGAACAGAGGAAGAGCATAATAGAGGAAAGACAGAGCAGGGAAATTATTATACTTCAGTTGCAAATAGAGAAAGGTGTTGATCATGGCAGTGAATAGGGTTTAATAGCCCTTAGGGTTAAACAACACTTATTGTAATCTTGCTAGGTTTAGGGTTGAGGTAGTGAGCCTGCTAGACCTAGTTGTACTTCATGGCAGTAAGCTAGTATGTTTAGGCCCGTGGAGTGACCAAGCTTGAACATCATTATTTCAAGATTGCAATATATATTGAGAGTTAATCCTCTCCGTGGTTTTTCTCTGCCTTGGGGTTTTCCACGTAAATATGGTGTATCTTGTGTTTGAAGTTGTATCTATGGTTAAGTTTATGATTTCATGCACTCATTGTTAAATCATAATAATTGTGGATAAGTGATGAATGTTTAAATTGCAGAAAGTGTTTAAGTTTTTGTGACATCTGATTCACCCCCTTTCTGAGTTGTCCGATGCATATCAATAATTGTTAACAGAGCAAGGTTCTTCTGAAGAAAGTTTAACAACTTGAGGAAGATCTGAAATGTCTTACAAGAAGGAAGCACCGCATTTTGATGGAATGAATTATGTTCTCTGGAAGGCTCAGATGAAAAACCATCTTCTTTCTCTTGGTTACAAAGTTTGGAAAGCTGCAGAAATAGAATACACCATACCTCAAAATGGTTTGATGACTGAAGACAAAATCAAAGAATATGAGATAGCTATCAAGGCAAAGGATGCTTTGCTAAGCTCATTAACCGACTCAATATTGACGAAAGTGGTGGATCTTGAAACTGCAAATAAGGTGTGGGAAAAGTTGAAAAATCTTTATGAAGGAGATGATTCTATGAAGGAAGCCAAGTTACAAAGTTTGAAAGTGAATTATGACAGCCTGAAGATGAACAATGATGAAAACATATCAGCTTTTATGCAAAGAGTTGATGAACTTGTTACAGGGACAAAAGCCATAGGCAGAACTCTTGAAGAAAAGGAAATTGTTATGAAAATTCTCAGATCTCTGCCCAAGTCCTACTGTCACAAGGTAGCTGTAATTGAAGAGTTCATGTAAGTAAATACTGTTAACAAGGATCAGTTGCTTGGCAAGCTTACTGCTTTTGAAATGAGGGAGTTAGATGATACTCTACCGAAAGTTGAGACTGCCTTCAAAGCCAGTATTCTTGGAAGTACTTCTAGATCGGAAAAGTATAAGGTAGAATCCGATGATGATTTAGATGAAGTTGAATCCAACTTTGTGGACAGACTGCAAAGAGGATCCAGTAAGTATAAAGGCAACTTACCTTTCAAATGTTTTTTCTGTGGTAAAGTAGGTCATTTTTCTTCCAGATGTCCTGAAAGAATTGAAAGAAATAAAAGAAGATATTAGAACAAGCCTATGACCCAAAAGAAGTGTTATTATGTTGAAGATTTTGATGATGATGATGGAGTATCAGATAATGGTGAACCAGATAATAGTAATTCCTCTGTAAATGAATGCTTGTTCATTGCTATTAAGGAAGTTCTTGTGTCTACTAATTCTTCTCGCTGTATGAGATGGATAGAGGAGGCAGGTTCACATCAAATGAATTCAATTTCTTTTGTGAAGAGCATAGAATAAAGAGATAGATATTTGTGCCTATAACTCCACAACAAAATGGAGTTGTTGAAAGGAAAAATAGAACAGTTCAAGAAGCTACTAGAACCATGATGAAGGAAGCTCATATTCTGGAAGCATATTGGAGAGAGGCAATTCACATCGCAGTATATATCCTAAACAGAGTTCAAGTAAAAGGTAACAGTTCAAAAATTCCCTATGAATTGTGGCACGGTAGAGTTCCTACTGTGAAATATTTCAAAGTTTTTGGTAGTAGATGGTATATTAAAAGAGAAGAAGATCTAGGCAAGTTTGATGCTAGATGTGATGAAGGAATCTTCCTTGGTTACTCCACCAAGAGTAAGGCCTACCGGTGCTATAATAAAAGGCTGAATAAAATCATTGAAAGTGGAAATGTTAAAGTTGATGAATGTAAGGAAAGGTCTTCATAATCAAGTGGATATGAGTCAAATGATCTAGATGTTTCAGAAGCAGTGCAGGATGAAGATAACACAGATGAAGAAGAACAAGCTCCGGTAAGTGCTACCAAAACTCCAAGATATGTAAGAATCAGTCACTCTAAAAAATCAAATCATAGGAGATAAGAACGAAGGAATCTTAATTAGAAGAAAAGCTGTAGAGGAACAAGTAAATTTATGTCCGATCTCTAATTGAGGAACCATTCTGAAAAGTTGTGTTGGAACAAGATGAAGAGAAGAAAGCCTATGGCAGGTTGTATATAGAAGAACTATGGATGGATTGGTGGACAAGAATGGAAACATGTTATTGGTATATTCAGGGGGAGATATAGACTGAAATGTTCATATGTTGGTTCAGGATGCAAAGAAAGAAGACCTTATGTGGAGCAGAACAAGGAAAGAAATTTAAACTACAGAGGGAGAAGTGACAGGAGTCATACTTCTTATCACACTAAAGGATACAAAATAGATGTAAGAGGATTTGATAGAAGACCATTTGCAAGAACCTATTTTCAAGTTTGGAGGAGAAAAGAATCAAGTAAGGAAAGTCATCAAGAACCTGTTAAATAATAAGCTAATAAAGGAGAAGCAATAAGTAATTTAGAAATAGTTTGTACAGAAGATGAAAGGCCTATTGATACAGAGATGATTTGTATAGAAGAAAAAGAGATGATTGATCACTAAGTTTGATAGAGGAACTGGAAGAAAATGATGCAGAGATAGTTTATGCAGAAGAGGAAGAAGAACCTTTCGAATCATTGAGTATAATAGAGAAACCGGAAGAAGGAAAAGCATTGATCTTAAGGAGATTTGTGTTATAGAATTGTGCAATAGAAAGTTTGTAAAATCATCTGAGAAGGCAGTGCAAGATAAAGTTTGTGTGAACAAGTGTAAAGCATAGCAGAGAAAAGAGTTTGGACCAGATGAGAAGAATTGCGTATCGGATTGAAGTGATTATGGTAAGGGAAACAAAGTGAAGTACAGAAGCAATGTAAGTAGAGTGGAAGTTGTAAGATTTTGATTAGTGCAGATGAAATTGTGTTAAGAACCAAAGAATAGACAGTGTTGCAGAGAAACTAAGAAAGTGTATTGACTTGATTGTTCCGGAGGATGTATTTGATAGAAACAGACATTGATCTTGAGGAAACTTGTGGAGAAGACTTGCTTAGAACACTGATCATTGAGGCAGTGCAAGGCTTGTAGGTAGACCTCCGAACCTAGACCATGACAAGATGATGAACTTGAGGTAGTTTTGCAGGGTGGACTTGAACAGACTGTCGACCTTGAGGCAGTTGCAAGTACCTGAAAATAGATCGTCAAACCTTGAATCTAACTTAATATAGACCTAAGCGAAGGGGTTCACTTTTCAAATAACCCTGAGAGTCTGATGCAGAAGCATCTAAAAGTCTGATGCAGAAGCATCCGGAAGAATTCAGAACACTGAGATAGTGGATAGTAACTTGAGTGTGGTGAGAGAGTGACCTTGGAGAATTCTGGGTTTTGAATATTAGAGGCTGTGGATCTGGAATTAACACCTAGACATAGTCAATTATAACATATCAAGAATTTAGATTGTTTGGATTTGATTTCAGAAAGTTATGACTGTTTGAAGATTGACTGTTCTAACATAATGGAGCTGACTGTGTTTAGTGAAGTGGATTCGGATTACAGATCTTTCCCATGACTTGAGGAGTGAAAAGGAGAATTGGTCAATGAAGATAGGACCTAGCCGACCTTCAGCAGGATCTGCATGAAGTTCTATGCATTTGTGGAGCAGTGCCTTATACACATTTCATAAACTAGCCGTTGCAAGTAGGCCGACTTGATGATGATTTGAAGTCTTGTAGATGATATAAATAAGAGGTAAAGGATTGTTTCTAAGCAAGTGATCGATAGCACGATGATATGAAGCGAGATCTGGAGGTGTTTTGATCTAGAGGAGTAGCAGAATAGAGTAGAAGGCAAAGTTGAAAGTAGAATGAGTTGCAGAGCAAAGAATTGAGTTGTAAAAGAAAGAAATCAAGAAATAATATTATTGTATGAATCTTTTGTTATCCCTGGGCTGTGGCCTAGCATCTATAAATCCCTTGAGGCATGTGTAATTCCATTTGAAGTATAATATATGAAGGATGAGCTTTGAAGGCTGGGTTTTTCCTTGTTAGGGTTTTCCCAGGATAAATTTGATGTTATGTGTTCATGAATCTGTTTTATCTTTATGTTGTTAAACTATAAGCTTCCATTGCATATCTGAATGACCATGGAGTTAATTGTTTAAGGCTGCAAGGTTGGACAGTCCCTAACTAGACCCTCTCTCTCTCTCCATGCACATACCCAAATTAGTCCCAATGATCAAAACCCTTTCCCCCATTTGCTTTGTCGATAAGGGACACAGATAGGGATGAAGAGGAAGAGAGGGTGGAGAGAGAGAGAGAGA
Organism: Cunninghamia lanceolata; assembly: GCA_027924645.1. Taxonomy (NCBI): domain Eukaryota; kingdom Viridiplantae; phylum Streptophyta; class Pinopsida; order Cupressales; family Cupressaceae; genus Cunninghamia; species Cunninghamia lanceolata. The sequence continues at coordinate 11,866,939 of BSBN01000209.1, forward strand.
GAGAGAGAGAGAGAGAGAGAGAGAGAGAGAGAGAGAGAGAGAGAGAGAGAGAGAGAGAGAGAGATAGAGAGTTGCTTGGGGTTAGGGGTTAGGGTTTAGGGGAATTATATAGGGTTTATGAGTTTAGCATTACTCATCAAGCAATTCATCGATCCTGGGAATGGGATACCTATTTTTGATTGTCTTCTTATTTAGAGCTTTGTAATCAATGCACATCCTCATGGTGCCATCCTTCTTCACCAAAACAACTGAATAGGCAAAAGGACTAGAACTAGGATGAATGTGTCCCATCTCAAGCAACTCATTAATCGTCTTTTCAATTTCTTCCTTGAAATGCTGCAGATGACGATAAGGTGTAGTGATGACGAGCCTGGAGCCCTCCTCCAAGTAATGACATGCTCAAACCCACAATCTAGTGGCCTACCAGGAGGAATTTCTCCAAACACCATACTATGTTTATCAAGCACTGAATAGATATCTACATGATACTCTTATTTGTTGGAAGAAGATTTGGTAGATACAAAACACTGAGTTGTCCAAGCAACATCATCATGTCTAAACAATGTCGTAATTCTCCTTGCTAACACAACCCTGGGTCCTTCATCTGAAAGTGCTCTCAACCCAACCTTCTTCCCTTCGTACATGAATTCAAGTTCCATCTTCTAGAAATTCTATACGTATATGCCAAGTGATTGTAACCATTGAATTCCCAAAACAACATCAATCTCTCCCAATCCTACCACATAGAAATCATCTGTCAATGTGTAGTCACCCATCCGAATGCTGAGCTGAGCTATCTTATTAGTGCAACTCATAGTAAATCCATCTGCAACTGTCACACTAAAACCCTAAAAATCTTTAGCTTGTAGTCCTCTCTTCATTACTAATCCCTCATCTATGAAGTTATGAGTCGCTCCACCATCAACCAAATAAGTGACCCTTTGCCCCTTAACGACTCCTCTCAATTGAAAAGCATGATATTTCAACACTCCTAAAATAGATGCAATGGTGACATGTTGTGTATCATTTGCATTGTTCAGCTCAAGCTCCACCTGTGGTTGCTGCTCCTCATGATCTATATCACTATTCGAGCTAGTGTCTTTAATAGCCTCACTCTCATCCTCAGGAATGACCTCTATGAGATGTACCTTAACTTTTCCTATGCATCTGTATCCTGGTTCCCATGGCTCCTTACAAGAAAAGTAGAGCTTCTTCCTCCTCATTCATTCTTTGTTTCATTATCCATCCTAGGAGGTTGATACTTATGTTGATTGAACTTTTTTTGATTTGAGCTAGAGCCCTTGAAATTTTTCTTCTGTGGTTGAAATGTAGGAGTAGTGTCAAAATCAAGTGCAAGTTCAATAGCATCATCAAGTGTACTAGGCTTGTGAGCCTTCACCAAGCCCTTCATTCTATCATTCAAAACCTCAACAAACAACATAGTCACTCTCCTTTTTGACATATCAGGAACCATAACAACAATCTTTTGGAACTCATTGATGTAGGAATCTACTCTACCAATCTGTCTCAACTATGCCAAATCATTATAATAGACTTCCACATGCTTCCTGTCAAACCTAGTAATGATTCTTTATGTGAACTCATCATATGAACTAATCAGTGCATAGTTTTGTGAAACAAGTCCATGATGCCACTAATCATATGCTACTCCCTCAAGATGCATAGTAGCAAACTGTATAGCATTTACTTCATTCATTGGGATGAGTGTGGGGAATGTATCAAGTTTATAAACCCATGCTCTAGCACTTATCTTCCTGTTGCCATCAAAGTTAGGTATAGGTACCTTCTTCATGGCCTCTTAGAATTCTGTGTTGCTTTGCCTGCCTTCTAGGTCTTTTCCCTACCTTTGATCTTTTTCGGTCCTTTCTTTCATTCATATATTGATTGATGCTTATATGATCTTTGACATTGTCAAGAAGTGCATCATACTCTACACATATTGTAGCCAACTCATCCACAAATGACAGCTCTTCTTCATCCTCAACAACCTCTTCCTCTTCTTCCTCTATAAGAAGAAATGTGGGTTGTAAGGGCCTATCCATTGAAGAAGCACATGTTCTCCCACCATGTGGTGTACCTACCATGCTGCCTTCACCTATAGGTGTTGCATTAACTCTCACATCACCCATGGCTTGAGTCATGAAGTGCATCATTTGATGTCGGGAAGCCATCATTCACTCTAAAGCCTCATTTGTTCGAGCCAAAGTCACATTTTCTTGTCGCTGTCCCACTTTCATCTCCCTTAGGTAATCACCCATATCATAGCTTGGGGGACTTCCAACTCTTCTATTTTCATCCATATTTTCTACAAATGGATTAGTTTCTTCTTGTTCTCTTTGTTGTCCTACTCTTCTTCTATATTGTTGCAAACATGGATGCTGCATAAGGACAACAACTAATTCCCGACTAGGTCAATCTTATGTCCATCTAACATACAAGGATAAAATCGAGTCAAATCACATCCAAGTGTAGGAGGATTTAACTTTGGATCTTATGCTCAAGAATTCTATTAGGATAAGACTTAACTTTGTCTCTTCCCAAAACCCTCCGGGCTGGCAGGATCCAAGCTCTGATACAACTGAAATATCCCAACTAGGATATATGACAAATTTTCTAAATTTTCAAATTTCCAACTTGAAACCCTACGACTATATTCTAATTTTATTTTCTACACCTTATCAATTTACTTCACCAAGCATGAAACTTAGTCTAACATATGTAAAAGTGATGGCAAAAGAAATTATATATTTGCAGCCTCATCAATTATGAATTACACGATGAAATACACATACAAAAATATGAATGCAAGTCTACTGGGATGAATAGAGATCATATGGAATGAAATTACATCAAATTCATAGGCCCAACATGGCCATCAAAATCCCAAACTACTACTGTTACAAATCAGATCTGAAGGATGAGCTACCACATACCAATTTTGATGTCTAATGCTAATACAAAGTGGGTGAACCTCCTCTAGATTACATCAGCCTTCAAAAATGATGTCAAAGGACCTCTAATGATGATCGCTCCTCCTCATCACCCTTCCTTGGCAATCGTGTATGATGCGAATCAAAGCCCAAGATGCAACAAGGCAACGACTGTTAGGGTTATATCAGATCTGTAGATATGAGCAAACAACTCCAAGATCTACACACAAATGGTAAATATCCTCCTCCCAAGATCAGCGCTCCAAGTATGAATGGATTCTCCTAAGAATTGGCGTTTAAATGATGCAGTAAACCTTTAATAGCGACACCTAGATATGAAATGATGTCACTGCTGTTATGAGAGCCAAATCTACTATGAATTTTACCACAAACCCTCACAAGAATTGTGCTCCAACAAGGCAATGATGTCTCTACAAATCGACACTCAAGATGTACAACAAACTCCTCAAGATGTGATGCTCAAAGATGCAAATATCTCCACAAGATCTTCAACAAAGTCTTCAAGAAATCTGCTATGAAAGATGTATCTTGAATGCTCAAACAATCTTCAAATTCTCTAATGAAGTGCAAGTGTGAACTTTGTGTGAATCCACCTCCAAGTTGTGATTGGGTTTTCGTCCAATCCATCTCCTTACACAAGGGTTTTCGCCCTTAGAAAGACCTGCAATGAAATTGTGAAACAAAATGCCAAAGTTGCCAAATTTTTGAATGATCAAATGAAGCTCCAATGACCTTTTATACTTGGGTTTTCTTTTTCCTCCAAGGTAGGCCGACCAAGTCTATGTGCCTAATTTTGAAATTCAAATTAAAGATTTGAATTACTTTCCTTCACGTTGGCCAAAGAACATTATTTTATTTATTTTCTTATCTCCCAAGTGGCTGCCCAAATTCAAAAAAATATAATATTATTTTATTTTCCCTTTCTCCCAAGTTGAGCACTCCAAATAATAATAATAAAATATTATTAAATATTTCTCCTTTTTGGCTGCTCCAATTTAATAATATTATTTTATTTCTTTTGCCACTTAATCCTCCAAATGGGCCGTCCCATTTCAAAAATAAATATTTTATTGTTTTTGGCCTTTTGATAATTAATGTAAAAATACATGAATTCATCTCCCGCAATCGCCAAAGCAACAAAATTATTTGAGCCTCATAAAAACAATTTTCCAAATTTCCATAGCTCAACCACTGCAATCCCTCAATTCACAAATTAGCTTATGTGAATGAGGATAAGCTAACTCAAACTCCTGTTAGGTGATCATGCCGGAAATAGGGACATTATACACCTATTTACCTTTCCAACATTGCATTAGTAGAGATAGTATTACCTGAACACCGTATGCTCTCACCTTGCTCACATTGGGAACTAAGTGATTAGAAAGTGTAAGGGCTTGTATTTGCATCTTTCAAATATTGTCAAAAATTCAAAAAAAATAGTTGGTGATATTACATACAGAATCTCTGTCATCCCAAATTCACACTTGGATGCCTTGGCAATGAAAGAATGTTTCTCTAGAATGCCAAATACCTCATCTAGATGCCTCAAGTTCTCTTCCCAAGTCTTGTTGTAGATAAGAATGCCATCAAAGAATACTAGCAAAAAAATTCCTCAATTGTTTGATAAATACCTAATTCATAAAAGACTAGAAAGTAGCAGGTGCATTTGTCAAGCCAAAGGGCATGAACAGAAATTCATAGTGTCCATAATGACACCTGAAGGCTATCTTGTGAACATCCTCCTCTCTCACCCTTATATGATGTTACCCTGATATAAGATCAATCTTAGAGAAGTATACTGCTCCATGAAGCTCATCGATCTTGGGAATGGGGTACCAATTCTTCATTGTCTTCTTTTTTAGGGCTCTATAATTAACACACATTCTCATCATGCCATCCTTCTTCTTAACCAGGACCACAAAAGAAGCAAAGGGACTAGAGCTCAACCTAATGTGACCTAGATCCAAGAGCTCTTTGATTGCTTTATCTATTTCCTCTTTATGTCTTCTGGGATGGCGATAAGGAGTAGTAATGACAAGTTTTAAACCTGTCTCAAATTCCACTATGTGCTAAAATCCTCTATCAAGTGGCAATTCTGGAGGTATGTCATTAAACACAATCCTATGTTTGTCTAGAATAGACTGAATATCCATATGATAGGAATTCTTACCCATGGATGAAGTTATGGTTGTCACCAAGCAATGTGTTACCCAAGCTACTTGCCCTATGCAACATGATCTCTCCATCCTCTTTGCTGAGACAACTCTTGGAGATCCATTTGCAATACCTCAAAGCACTACTACCTTTCCCTCTGGTTTGAATTTCAGCTCCATGGTTTGATAGTTCTGTGTAAATTCCCCAAGGGAATGTAACCATTGTACATTTAAGACCATGTCAGTCTCTCATACCCACAACACAGAAGTCATCACACACCCTGTAACTACTCAATGTGATGCTTAGCTACTGGATATTCTTAGTGCAAGGAATGGTGAAGCCATCTGCTACTATGACATGAATCCTTCAAAATCTTTTGTTCTCAATCCTTTTCTGGCTACGAATCCCTCATCTATAAAGTTGTGGGTTACCCCACTATCAATTAGCACTATAATTTTTTTCCATACAAAACTCCATGAACTCTAAACGGATGATATTTGGGAGCACCAAAAAGTGTGGCAAGGGTGCCTCCTAAAGTTTCTTCCTCTTCTTTTCTTTCAAGTTCTGGTTCTTCCTCCTAAATTTTTGACTCATGTTTGTATGATCTTGATTCTTCATCAGATATCACCTCTATATAATGCACCTGACCTCAACCAATACATCTATGACTAGGTTCACATGGATCCTTACAAGAGAAACATAACCCCTTTCTCCTAAGTTCATTCTTACTTTCTTCTTTCTTACTTGTTTTTTGTGGCATATCCTTTTGATGAGATACTCCCTCTTGGAATGATTTCTTCTGTTGACCTAAAGTGGTGTCTTTGAGTAGAATTTATTCTTAGGTATTGAGGTCTCCAACATTAGAGCTCTCTTAATGGCTTCTTGCAAAGTTGGTGGATTGAATGCTTTCACCCAACCTTCGAGAGGTTCGGTTAAACCCTCCATAAAAAGAGCAGTAAGCCTCCTTTAAGAAACATCAGGAACCATCACTGATAATCTCTAAAATTCTGCCACATAATTGTCCACCATGTTGTATTGCCTCAACTAAGCCAACTCCCTAAAATGGATCTCAAGGTCTTTCATGTCAAACCTATCAATTAACCTATTGCTGAATTCATCATATGTGCTAATGAGACTATGTCTTTGGGTAACCAATCCATGGTACCACCACTCGTGCTACACCTTCTAGGTGCACAGTAGCAAATTTATAGCTTCTTCTTCATACATAGGGTTTAGTGAAAAATATATATCTAACTTTTGAGCCCAAACACAAGCTGTACATTTGTTTGAACCATCAAAAATATGAATGGTGGGCTTACCCAATCTGTGCTGCAAATCTCTGAGGCTGATTTGCATTTTGTCTTTTCTCATTCTTTTGTCCACTCTTTTAGTTTAGATTGCAGAAGTTGATGAGAGATATTTCTGCATGAAATTCAAGTCCAATAGCTTTGTATTCATCAAAATAAGCTTCAAAGTTATCTCCATTCTAATTTTGCTCTTCTTCCTCTGGTTGTTCTTCTTCTCTTTGTAAGAACTTAGATTGGAAAGGCCTAAATGTAGAACTGACCACAATTATGTTATTTACAGAAGCACTTCCTTCACCTATCGGGATTTAAATTGGCCTTGGAATACTCAGACTCTGCATTGTCTGTAATAATTGTCCATGAGGTTTGTCATTTTCTATTGGCCCTAATTCATATTGATGATGGCATTAAACTAAATCTCTAACTTTTCTTCATCTATCAGAACCTTCTTACTTCTTTCCCTCATTTCTACTTTTATTTCTTCACCCTAATTTTGCAACTTTCTCTATTCTCTCTGATAAAATCTCATATCCCTCTCACTGGGCTGCATTAAAATGTTAGCTTTTAACCTTGCAGACTGGCATGATCAAAGCTATGATACCAATGTAATGTCACTTTCTAATATTTTCATGAACTCTAAAATTTTTTGTGTTTCCTTTCTATGCAATGTTGGATTGTAATGGAAATGTTGTATTTTACTATATGAACAACAATAGTAATGAAATATCCCCAATGGGATCTTTCCTGAAATTTCTGATTTTTATTTTTGCTCAAACCCTAATTTTGATTTCTAATTTTTATCTTATTTCAAACAAATTATCACAGTGAACATACAATTGCCCAAGCACGACAAATAAACATGTCAAACGATACTACCAATTGATATTCATATCAAACATGAAATCCAAATGCAACATACAAATATGATTTTATGTAGGAAATTTCTGCTGTTACAAATCTGAATATTCTGGACTGACTTTACAATGAATTCTTGGGCTCAAACATGCCAAACATATGCCTAGATTTCTGCTCTATAAATCAAACCTAAAACTATGATTATACATACCAAATATATGCAAGATAGTCTTCAATAATCAAACCATAGATGAGTGAATCCTCCTTGGAAAGCACTTAGGGTTTGTTGCTCCAAAACATATGAAATCACCCTCAAAATTGGGCGCTCAAGTCTGCTCCAAAAGTGGCGCTCCAAAATTAGGGCAAACCCTAATGCAATATGCACACAAAATGCAACACAATACTTCTCCAAACCTCCAAATGTCTCCAATGAAGTGCAATTAGAACTCCGTCATGAGTCCTCCACAAGTTGAGCTAGGGTTTCGTCTAACTCACTGCATTCACAAAGGTTTTCATCCTTGGAATGAAGCCCAACCAAAGTTGCAGGCAAAAGAGAAGAATCTTCAAATGAAAATAAGATATGAATGGATGATGAAATGACCTTAAATGACCTTATATTTATAGCCACCTTTTCCCTCCAAGTTTGGTCAACCTTCTCAAGGAAAAATATTTATTTTATTTGTTTTTTTCTCCTCCAATCTTGGTCAACCTCAATAAAGTATTCTTATTTTATTTTTATTGTCTTCTCCAAGGGAGCAAACTTCCTTATGACCCTTGATATTGCATTTTTAGGCCCTTGCCTAGGTATTCCACCTTCAAGGCCATTTTATTTTCTAAATGGCTAACAAAAATATGGAAAGTTATTTTCCATCCTTTTTTTTCTCCTTCCCAGGTCGCTCATCTCCTTAGCCATTTTATTTAATTATTTCTCCTTAACCAAATGGCTCATAAAAATATAGGAAGTCACTTCATACCTTCAATTTGCCCAATGAAATTGATTAAATATAATATTTAATCAATTAGGTCATTCCCTTAGCCCTTTGGCTTAGCCTACGGGAATAGGATAGGCTAACCGACTCCATTAGGTGATCACTCAGAAAATGGGGACATTACAAGTAAACATACCCAAATCAACACTTATTATGCTATATAAACTACTAGTATCAATATAAAACCCTGACACCAAAACAATCAAATGTTGTTGCAATAAATGGTTGTGAAAGGACAACGTCACAAAACCACGCAATGAACATATGTTCAAGAATAATGATGATAAGGAACTCAAAATCACACAATGAACTGCAAACCTAATATATATGTATTATACATGCAAATTGGATGCCAAATAAATAATTAATCAACACTACAGCATAAAACTTGATGCAAACAACATTTGGCTAGCTCAAATAACTCACATCAGATACAGGGATTGGTTGTTCATGAAGTATGGCTACACTGTGACAGTTGTATGGTCACAACATAACTAAAAGAGTGGTTCATGGCTAATGAAAAGAGGCACAACAGAATCCCAATGGTACAACATCTTGTAGGAAGGTGCAATGGCTAACATAAGTCTATTTGGTAGGCTTGTTATAGTACGAACTAATGATATAGGATCTCAACAACAATAAAGATGTTGCATAGCAGTAGATAAATGCAAGAAAGTTGTGATCAATGTGTAAGGGCTCACACCTCTATCGATATTCTAGAAAAACTTCCTCAACTATTCTAAAATGTAAACCATGCTAGAAAATTTGAAGTAACTATAACTTTTAGCACAAAACATGATTCCTAGATGAAATCACCACAAAGAAAAAAGGATTTTCATCCTCTGCTTTTATCTAGAAATCAAGAGAGTTTTCATTCTCCAAATTCGCACATTCAAAAGGTTTTCTTTCTTAGGTAAGAAGATGAACACAAGTGCTCAAGCTTTGAGAAAAAGGGTTCGATTTCAATAAACAATGGATGCTTTCCCCTAAAAAATTCTCGTCCTTTATAATCTCCATTTTGGCTCCTTTTAGTTTGAATTTCCTTTTCCCTCCTAAGCACACTTTTAAAACATTTTAATAAAATATTACATAAGGCCTTATTATGTCCCATTTAAATAGCTCACTTTATTATAAGAAATAATATTTAAGTTGTCATTTTACAATGTTTTAAATAAAATTCTGAGGACTAACTTTAAATATTATTATTAAATTATTTCCCTAACTTTATTCCTCAGCCTATGAGAAATAAAAAAATAAGCTAAGGGTCTTCCAAATATTTTAATTCTAGAAAGGGGACATGAAAAGAGCCTCCCACTGAATCTCAAAAAATCAATTGACATTGCTTATAAAAAGACATGTATGAGAGTACAAACAAAGATGTAAAGTCACTGCCTCTAGGGGCAAAGGCTTATTTTTTAGCTGTCTCAGAGTTTTTAGAAAGAGATTACCATGTAATCCTCTTGTAAGATTCATGTAGCTTTATATTTCTTTGAAAACATTCCAAAAAACACACTACATACTAGGATACCCAAAACAAACCACAAACGCACTTCAGAGAGTTACAAACCATTCCTATTACATAACATGTCTCCTAAGTCATAGTAGGCAAGCTTTAACTAACAATACTTACTACTCTAATAGCAGAAAAATTAGAAGATTCCATGCAAGGTAGAAGAAGTAAAGATAGTGCAATAATTGCATAATCATGTCCTGTGCTGAAGTTTCGACAGTCAAATTTCTTTCTAATAACACAAACTGATTCAGCACATTCTAGACAAGATAGTAGACTATGAAAAATACTAAGAATCAACCCACACCAACTACATAGTGAAATTGTTAGACCCCTCCAAAAGTACCTTGAGAATAAAGAATACGTAAGGTGCATAACTTAAATGACTGAGTTAGAAGATGGAAAAACATTTCCTCCTTACATACCCACTATATGATGATATTAGACACAATCATAAAGATATTTTATAACATAACACATAAAAGTTTAAATCAAAATAATCACACAGAAATTGAGGAAATAGGCTTGAAACTAAAGATTCATGGAATCAACCTTCTAAAGCAATTAATAGGGTTTGATAGGTGCTGCATGCCATGTTTGCATTAAGGGGGGCTGAAAATTCATCTCATTTCACCATAGTTATAATAATCCCAACGTTGGATTAAACAAACCTACAAATTTAAAATAAAGAAATAGAACCCAAGGTGAGTCAGAAAGAATTAATTATTTCACTTGAAAGGTGTAGTGGTGAAAATTGTATATGTTGTACTTTTCTTTTTTGTTTTGAGTTTACTTTGATATGCTTGTCTTAAGTGCAATGACTAGTGCACAAGTGGCATGTTTCAACATAAAAGTTGGTTAGCAGATAACTTGACCTTAACCACAATCTATCTGCACATATTTCTAGGGACCAATCATGATTCTCAATTTGTCCATTCATTATTCCAAGTCAAATCCTTGAGCACAAAATTAACCTAGTTTAGTTTCATGAGTGCAGAAATGACTTGAGAACTTACAAATTCAAATTTAAATTTTGGGCTTAAGTCAACTCCCACCAACTAGCCATTATGTGTCAACTCGAACATGAAATTTATTAACTTTTGTGCTAGAATATTGTATAAAAGGACAAACACTAATTCATTATTATCATCTAGGATCTATATAGCACTTATCTTGAATTTAGCATCAAGAGAGCTTTATTGCACACTGCATCATCACAAGAGGATAACTCAACATTAGATTAGCATCCTAAGCATATTGCATGATTGCATGTTGTCTTTGATCATTGTAGTATACAATTAAATCAATGATAAGGGTTTGACTAGAAAGGAGAACCATTCTAGCCTAGCAAGCTCCTCAATAGTGTCTATTGATACCACCCCTTTTTAGATATAGGTTGCAGACATCAAGGCCAATTTATTATTAACTTCAAATGCAGTGTACTTCAAATTTGCATGCATGGTTTAGTCTACAAGTAGGATTTAGATCCATAGGTGCAAATATCAGTTCTTTAAGTGCATAAGTGAACCAAAATTATTAGTGTGGGTTTTTATTTTCCTAGTGAGTTAGTTATTTTTTCTATTTCCTAGGTTTTTTCTACACTTTTATTAAACTTGCTTAGGTTAAATAAAGTGAATTTAATTAGTGAGTGGGTGATTTGAGGTGTCAACATCCTATAAGGGAGGTGGCATTTGCTATCTTGGGAAGATGCTGTTGCTATTTTTAGCCCATATGGTGGCCTCTCCCTATTGGTCAGTTTTGCCACCACTCCCCTCTCCCTGGTCTATATAAACTCACTACCTAGCTTGTATTTTGTATCTTGAATGCATTGTCTAGTTACTTCTCTATTCTTTCTTTGTAGCTTTGAGCTCTTAATGCAATTCTGTCACATCGACATTTGCATATCTCTTGAAATCGTTGGTTTACTTTTGTTTTGCATTTTCTAGTTAATGTAGCTTAGAATCTCTCTCATAAAGTTCTTGGTTTTCATATTTTGTTCAAGATTTCTAACATGGTATCATAGCTTTTGTTTTAAGAGTTTTAAGTTCATTTGATTCCTGATTGAGAGATTGAGTCATTTGTGAGATCGTGAAAATCTTGTATGCTCTTCTCTTGCGTTTTTAAACTATCTGGAGAATCTGAAAGGATTTATCAAGACCCTTTAACCTCTGGGTTTTGTATATGTGTTTTGTGAGATCTAGATGATTGCATCATTTCTTATTATACTGGTGGCATTTTTAGATGTTCCAACGCATCCAAGAGGCTCGAAAAAGTCAAGATTGCCTTTTGTTTCATCTAATTTGGAGATTGTTTGACATAATTGCATAATGAAGGTTTCATACTCAGATCTAGGGGATAACTTCTGTTCGGAGCATTTTTAGGCCAAAAGGACCCTTCCATTGCGTCTAGGAGGCTTCATGGATGAATTTTGATATAAAATTTGCCCAATTTCACTACTGGGAGACAAAAAGGACAAAAAAAATATTGAGGCCATTTTTAGCCTCACAGTACATAGTACGAGGCAATTTTTAACAAAAAATTTGTAAAAATTTCAAAAATAAATTTAAAAATAAAAATAAAAATATAATATAAGCCCTTGAAGCGCTTTTTGTAAGCACTTCAAGTGATGTATCAAGAAGGGCCTCGGCCCACTTTAAAGGCACCAGCCCCTTTAAGGGGATCGAGCCCCCTTTAAAAGGTGTGGCCCATTCATTAGGTCCGCAAACCCTTGAGGGATGGTTGTGGGTGTGGCCATAGGCCCTCGCCCCCTCTTTTATTTTTAAACCTGCAATTTTTTTTTAGCATGTTAAAATTTTGGTTCGGCCCCTTGGAAACATTGCCACCCTCAGCCTCATCACCCTCACCTTGGCCTCTATGCCTAGCAGTTTGGCATTTGTGCCAAATTTGTCATTTCTTGAAATCTGCTTTGGAGATAGCTAAATTTAGTTAGAGGATTTCCTATTTTTGGTAGTGTATTTGGCAGCACTGCCATATTTGGTGGAACTTTTTGGCACTTTCCTAAACTTAGTAGTGCCCTAAATTCCATCTAGAGGTTCACTAAAATTAGAGAAGGCTTAAAACTATATGGCGGATTCCATATTTGGTGGCACAACTAAAATTATTAGTGATTTCACCAAATTTGGCGGAGGAAGACTCTTTTGCTTTCTGACCCCTCTCTGTTGGCAGTTTCATTCTAGAAGGCAAACTTTAGAGGCTGATAACTTAGGATCACGACGTCCTAATTCAATATTTTTTTTTATTTGGGCTATTTTTTTGTGCTCTACATGTTGGTGTAGACAATTTTTGGTTTTCATGCACGGATTTTCTAAAAATTATAGATTTTCACAGGTGACACTGCATAGTTCTCATTTTGGGAACTTCCAAGACTCATAACTTTCCCATACAACCTCAGATCGAGGCAATTCTTTTTTTCAAAGAGCATGATTGTTTGAGTACTTCGCAGTGGTGCTATTAGTTTCACTTGGTTTGGTTCCAAGATTATACTTTCAGCATACACTCTTTTGATTGAGAATTTGCAAAGCATTGAGATCAAATCCACTTAGCATTTCTTGTTGGTGGTAATTGTAATCACACTAAATATAAAATGTCAAATCACATTTTCTTGGGGGTTCTTTGATTGACTGAAAAGGGGGGTTGTCTTGTGTGCTTTCTTTGATTTTCTACATTCTCTTCTCCGCACAAAAACAACAACAATCCTATTTTTTGCATAAAATTGATCAAACAATAATACCAATACTCACACCCTACAACTATTTTGATTGGAAATCTAAAATGACAATCTATCTAAAGAGGCAAGGGTTGTATAGAGTAACAATGGGTCTTGAAATTGAACCATCATTACTTGCAAAAAAGCCAAAATGGTTTAATAAGTTGGATGAATCTTTTGGAACCTTGTGTATGTCTGTATCTCCAAATTTACTTTTTCACATTGAATCTATTTCTACACCAAATAATGTATGGACCACTTTGGAGAATCTCTTTGGTAAGAAGGATGAAATAAGAGGACATCTACTAGAGAATGAGCTCATATCGTGAAGTCCTACCAATTTTAATAATATTCAAGATTTCTTCACTAAGATAAATGCCATAAGATTGTAGTTGAACAATATGGGATTGAGAAGAAAGATTCTGTAACAAGCTACCCCAAAAGTTTATTTCAATTTTTGCAAGGCTCTAACAATATTAGCATAAATGCAATAAACAACTAAGGTGCCTCACACTTTTTGATCACCCAGATCCCAAGATGGGCAAGGTGAGAGCATATAGTGCTTGACTTACAACAAAGCAATTATGCAACAATGTAAATACAATTCATCTGTTGCGGTGGACATCCACTTGTAATGTGTGGATTCACCACTTTCAGGGTTATACATGCAAGAAGAAAAATACAAATCATCCACTTATTTAGTGGGTATTCTCCACTTATATAGACATTAGGATACAAAAGGAAAAGCTCATTTCTCCACATTGGTGGTAAACTAGCCAGGGGTCCTTATGTGATTGCATTAAGAATATAATGAAATCAAATATCCTGGTAAGCACAATCCAAGATTAGAAATTTACAATGTTACCCATGACAATTTTGGAAAAGGAGTCATATCATGCATAGCATCAATGGATAATACATGAATCCATTGCCAAATAAAGAACTGGGCTCTAACTCAAGCTAACACTAAAAGAAAGATCAGACTAATTTGAGGATGTACGGCTGCCCACGATCATAAAACTTCACCATAAACCCACACAAGTTCTATTCTTCCCAATTATTCCACACTTCAATGCTGAACACACATTCAATTGACATATACTAATAACTCAACAAAATAACATACTGCATTCTCAAACTCCCTGGATACCCACAGGCCATACATCATCATAAGTACGAATATCTCTAATGCAAGCTCAAATCACAATCTAAAACACTACAGAGTTATCCCATAATGATTGCCTAAACTCCAAGAACAAACTACAATCAAACAACAATGCAAAAGAGTGATGAATAATTTCTGGTTTACATCGACCATTTCAAGTCAGGTACAACCATTGATGGTATGGATCACTTCATGGCAATCATAAAAATCCATCAAAATCATTGAAATCACTCTTAAAATGAATGCCAAGACTAGTGAATGATATCCCAATACAAACTCTGCCACAAAACTTCTTAAATAATTTTTAGGGAGAATAAACTCAAATTCAGCATGTACGACACTGGATATGTATGGATATGCTCAAATTAAATAAAAAATAGCCCCCCACACCAAACAAATTGGCTTATAGGAAGTATCCAAGCATGACTATTAATCCACAATCAATAGAGCTAACAAATAAGTCAACAATAATTTCTTATCATAGTCGATCCATTCAGCTGGTACGGACATGGGAAGTACGGAATTCCTTGAAACTCACAAGTCTTTGCTTAAACAAATGTTATATATATCAGAAATGTGTCGCCCATATGCCACAATGAGTTTGCAAACATAAAAAGGCTCAAATAGATGAAATATAATTTCTTAGCTCTTTCGTACCCTCCATGGTATGGTCAATATAGTACGGTTCAACAGTTTATTCACAAATACTCATAAACTTCACTTTTTTTCTCATCAAAAATATATTAAATCAATAAACAAAATCCCACACAAAGCAAGATCTGAGAATGCACAACAAAACTTCACAAAATCTATCAACTCTTTTCCGCTCCATGTGATTTCCTAAATGAAAACCACCATTTATCAGCTAGGGTGGATATCTCACCACCGAAACTAATCCTCTTCAAGTGGGTTTCCATCCACAAGAAGGAAAGAATGGAAGAACACGTGGGTTCAATCCAACAGAGTGACATTACAAATCCCAATGCATCCCCCAAATGAGCTCTCATTCTCCTTTTATAACTTTTTGAGAGGAATATAATATTATTTTCCTTTTGACTCTTCATATTACTTCTCTCAAAAAGACCTTTTTGGTTTTTCCCACCTTGAACACTTTAACTTAATATTATAAAGTGACTTTATTAAAATAAGTCACTATGTCACTTTATAACCTTATAATATAATTATTTAACATTACATTTTAAACCTTGTACTTTTTGCCAGGTAATATTAAATAATTAAAATAATTATTATTCCTTAGGCGATAGAAAAATTGGGGACATTATAGATTCTCAATTGGTCTTATGTATTCTTTCCAAGTTTGGTCCTAATTATTCTGTGTTTGTTTCTACATTTCATGCCACTAAAATTGCCTTAGGAACCAATTATACAATGCCTTCTCTTGATGATTTTGCAAATGAACTTACAAAGGAACAAAATAAACTGGTTCAAATGGGCACAATCAAGCCTTCTAAATCTCATGCCTTGGCTGCAAATCATGGCACTAAAGATTAGAAAGGGTCCGATAAACAAAATAAGAAACAATAGAATTAATGAGAGAAGAAACAAGATCAGAAACTAGCTGCTCCAAAAGTAGCTAATCAGGCCTCTTCTTCCAAAGGTAACAAGCCTAAGAAGAAGGAAAAGTGTGCCTATTACAAGAAACTTGGTCATGCTGATCATAAGTGTCTTAAGAAGCAGATTGATCGCCTGACACATCTTCTTGAGAAGAACAATATCAGGGTGCCTGATTCAGTCAAATATAGTTCATCTCAAGAATATTAAAAGGACATAGACAAAAGTAAGTGGAAAGGAAAGGGTAAGGCCCTAGTTGTTATTGCTTCACAGCTCGATACCTGGATCATTGACTTGGGTGCTTCGCACCACATGGATTTTTCACAAGATGTTTTTGCCTCCTTGGAGCCATGTTCTATGTCATCTATACTCATGGGTGATGGCACTCCTGCTAAAGTGCATGGGAGAGGGTATGTTGATGTGGCCGAAGGAACATTTCATGATGTTTTTTGTGTTCCATCTTTGTCAACTAATCTTCTATCTATCTATCAGATCACTCAGGCTGGCTCTAGCAAATGGGTTGAGTTCACTCTAGACACAATGGTAATTAGTGAGTTGTACAATGGGTCTACAACTGCTATGGGAAAAGTTGATCATCAATTTAGACTATATTAGTTTTCTCACTTTGTTCCTAATTCTCTTTCACTTGCTTTACTCACTCACTTAAATGAGGTGAGTTGTTTGTGGCATCAACAGTTTGGTCACTTTAACTACCGCTACTTGCAGCAGCTCAGGCAACAGGACATGGTGTTAGGGTTGCCTTCTATTTAGTTTTATGATGGTGTTTGCCAAGGATGCATTCTTGGTAAGCATCCTGAAGAGAAATTTGATAAAGGTAAAGCAAGGAGAGTCACACAACTTCTAGAGTTGGTACATAGTGACTTGGCAAGACCATTTTCACATCCTTCTTTCAATAGGGCTCGATATGTTCTTACATTCATTGATGATCTTTCTAGATACACGTGTTTATTTTCTTAAATAGAAGTTTGAGGTATTTGAGTCTTTTCAGGACTTCAAAGCTTTTGTAGAGAAACAATCCAAAAATTCCATCAAGATTCTGTGTACAGATAATGGGAGAGTATGTCAACCAAAGGTTTGAGAAGTTTTGTGTTTCAAAGGGCTTTTAGCATGTTGCATGTGAACCTTCTATATCCCTGCATAGGTGGTCCTTGGTGTTAAGGATTCTATATTGTTTGAACATTGACCATTTTCATTTTTTTAGATAGAATATATAGAGTTTAAAACCACCTCTATGGCTGTCATTCTTCCTTAATATCACAAAATATTCTATTGGTTCATAGTAGCTGTATATTTTAATATCAAGGTTGTAGAATTTTTTTTCAAATTCATATACAGTGGTTGGTAAGAAATTAGTATATATTGGTTTCTTGGAAAGTCTATTTGTGTGGTGCTAGTCTTAAATTACTACAATAGTTGATTCATAAGATGTAGTTGATTCATAAGATGTAATTGGCGCTTGAGCTCAGAATTAATCCACCATGACTTGTTTTATGGACTCGAGAGATCTATGAAGGATCATATGGTACTATAAGCAATTGATTTTTCCCCTTTCCATATATTTTATAGAAAATGGTAAACTTGTTCAAAGGAATATCTTCTCTAAACATGTCATAAGAAACATGACTTAGCAATATTCAAGAACTAGTAAAACCAGTAAATCAAGACGGTAACCCTTTCATCACAAGTAATATATTTAGCATTTAGGTCAAGTTTTTTTTTTAATAAATAAAAAATAAATCTATGAAATGTTATCTCTATGTAAGTTATGATCTGAACTTAATGTCTAAGATTTTTTTCTAAAGGATTGGAAAGTTGGAGGACATCAACTAGTAAAAGTATCAAATATTATATTGTTAAGGGTGTCTAGAATAAGACAACTTGAAATGTGTTATGTCACAATTTAAGAGGCAAATGTATACTTTATTAATTAAGCCACTTGAAGCTTAAGAAAACATATCATTAAGGAAATTTACATTAAAAAATGGGCCTCCTATAATCAAAATATTGAGCTATCTGAAAATCAACTAAAAGATGACATCAGTTGTTACCGTGATCATCCAAGATAAAAATAAAATTATTTATTTCTAGGAGCATTTATGTGACTGAAGAGTGTTGTCCTTGATTATTCCTCTTTATTTTCTAGGGTTGACCTAAAAGAACATGTCACCTTGTGATATAACAACCCAATTAAGTTGTTTTTAATTATGCCAAGCCTTTTGATATCAAGAAGGCACGGAGACCTAAGGCGCATCTAAAAAACAAGAGTAAAATTATATGAATTACTAGATCAAGTTTCCCAGTGCAACACAAATCCATGGTCACAGAGTAGATCCTAACCACCAAACTTGACCTTGAATAGTCAAAACAAAATATTCTAATTATGAGGGGAATAATAGTTTGAAATACTTTATTTCAAACAATGAGACATATTAGATGTAGCATCCAAATCAATCTTTAGACATCTAACAATTAGAAAGCTAAGCACCCTTACCTATGTACTTTGCTAAAGTAGCATGCATTAAGTGATCTATATTTCAATGCCCAACTCTATTTAATTAATCACTCTAAATTGATATATTAGCTGCTAATATCTATATATGTTATTAGATTAGCATAAACTAAACCCTAAAAAAATCATTTCCTTTATATATAAGAACCGACAATTGTTTTTAAACTACAATTTCAATTAAAAAATAAATTTACAACTATTTTATTTCAATAAATGTAAACTACCATCAATTGTATATTAATAAATAAAAAAGCTCTACAGGCCAAGAATATAAATGAAAGAGAGTCCATGGAAGACCAGACAAGATTTACGCATCCAGATTTTGAATTCCATACATTTGATAAAACAGATATCACAAAAGCTTTTCAGCAAAGTAAACAAACAAATTAATCACACTCCCTTTCGCTTTCGCTTTACTGCGTCATATGCTGCCAACTTTGGTACCATACTTTGTCTGTGTATTCTGTTAATAATTATTTGCAATACATCTAATGCAAAGGCTTAAACTACTGAAATTAATAATTATTTGCAATAATTATTCTGTTAATAATTATTCTGAAATTAAGGACAAGTGATACATCATCAACCAAAGCAGATGCCATATTTGATCTCTTTAACAACTACTGAGAAACTAATCTATTTAAACCCCCAAAACTGACTAAACTACAATAAATGTAAATTTATAAGAGTGCAGATGGAATTTGTTAGGAAGGAGGAGGATTCCCAGACTTCCGAGGGCCAAAGTTATTCTAATTGCTTTTACTTTAATTATTCAGTTCTTTTTCTTTTTCATTGTTACTTTAATTATTCGGTTCTTTTTCTTTTTCTGAGAGTAGTTATAATTCTTGGTTCATCATTTGGTTTTAGAATTATCTCTCATCTTTAGCTTTATAGAACATGGTAGATCATTTTCTGGAATTTGTCCCAATGCTTTTTCTTTTTTCAAGATAGAGAGGGGTTTTTTGCTTTCCAGAACATGGTAGGCCATTTCTTCTAATTTGTCCCAATGCTTTTTCTTTTTTCAAGATAGAGAGTGGGGTCCTTTAACTTTACAGAACATGGTAGGCCATTTCCTCTAATTTGTCCCAATGCTTTTTCTTTTTTCAAGATAGAGAGTGGGGCCCTTTAGCTTTACAGAACATGGTAGGCCATTTCCTCTAATTTGTCCCAATGCTTTTTCTTTTTTCAAGATAGAGAGTGGGGCCCTTTATCTTTACAGAACATGGTAGGCCATTTCCTCTAATTTGTCCCAATGCTTTTTCTTTTTTCAAGATAGAGAGTGGGGCCCTTTAGCTTTACAGAACATGGTAGGCCATTTCCTCTTATTTGTCCCATGCTCTTTCTTTTTTCAAGATAAAGAGTGCAGCCCTTTAGCTTTACAGATCATGGTAGACCATTTCCTCTGATTTGTCCCAATGCTTTTTCTTTTTACAAAATAGAGAGTAGGGCCTAAACTTAAGGAATGAATGGCTGGGCTTTCCAAAACTTTAAAATTTATTCTTATACTATTCTTTTTTATCCAAACTTCACTTCTTCTTTTCTCTCTAAAATGTACTTGAATTTTTCCTTATACTTATAATTTTCTGCTTTTTAAAGATTTACATTGTCATTTTGAAGCTTACAATTAACAATATTCTTATTCTTACCAAAACTTTAAAACTTATTCTTATACTTTTTTTCTTTATCCAAACTTCACTTTTTCTTGGTGGGAAATGTACTTAAAGTTTTTCTTATGATTTTAATTTTCCATCAAGTTGGTCAATTCATGCGGCTTCTTTCTTTTTTTAAAAAATAAATAAAAATTTGTTTTAAGTTGGGTTAGATTTACATTGTCATCTTGGGGCTTACAATTCACAGTGTTCTTATTTTTATGTTTTTCTTAAAGCCTTTTTTCTTATTACTTCAACTTTTTCCTTCTTTTTTTATTATTAACTAGCAATTGGACTCATAGGGTCAATAGGCTTTTTGAAGAAATTATAGAATTCATTAAATGTTTTTTATTATTTATTATTTTATAAATTATTTAATCCACTAAATTATGTTATCATTTCTTTTTGAAAGTCCATCACATTAAAGGTTGTCTTATTTCACTTGTATTGCTAAATTTCTTTTTACATTATATATTGAGATGAACAAACAAAGTTAGGTTTAAGTTAGAGTCTCATGAAGTTCTAATTCTTTCATAGCTCTATGTTATTGTTGGAAGAGACTCCCAACATAATGTAATGAGCTCAAAGCCTACATAGCCCCTGCAGGAGTGAAGCTCTCTCATCTAAAGTGCCCACCTTAGATGAGTAGAAAAGGGCAAATATAGATAAAACTTTAATTTTGCCTTATTTGATGCCTTCCATCTCCATATGCATAGATCCACATAAAGAAAAAATACATAATTGAGTACTAAAGCCAAACACATACTCCTCCAATTACTCATGCCAAATATGGTGATCAAAACTTAGGAAAGTAGCAGTGTTCAATGTATCAAAAGAAACAAACAATCAAATTTATACAACAATGAATTGAATAGTCAACCCTTAATAGGAACTACACTTGTAGTAAAACATAGTAACCATTAATGTGTGAAAGAATTGTGGGGAAAACCCTTTTAAAGTAAAAGAAATATAACTACAACAATTTAACATCTATAACAATAGAGAATTACCTAGGAAGTGTTGAGTACAATATAGTGCTAAGATGCCAGAATGTAGGAAAAATATGTTTTATTCAAATTGCAAACATTTATTAAATGGCGTTGGAATACAAAAAAACATCGAATGTTAAATAGCAAGCTGAAATCATGTTGTGATAAACATAGACTTATAATGAACATCCACCTAGTTACAGATACATTTTACTTCTAATATTGTTACATAGCATAAAGAAGTCTAAGCCAATTAAATATGTATATAACAAACTAAGAAATATGCTTGTTGTCCTGCAGTTGAAATCCTGCATATATGTGATATAGGTTGTCATCGACAAATGTTTATGCACTTGCTATTAGTTGTTACTCCTTTGATTCAAATTAAAAACATTTCTTTTATGATATTAAGATACAAAAAACTAATGAATCAATGTGTTTGATATGCTATAACTTATACATCGCTAATAATTAAACTTGCTCTTTCTAGTAAGATAACTTGCCATTTGATGTGTTGTTATGTTCTCTTTAATAACATTTCTCAAGCTTCATTTGTTTACAATATGTTATTGTAGTCGTAATGTTTATTATATGTAGATTGTTGCTCACATTTGCTTGCATTCTACCTACACATTCTAAGAGTATCTTTTCTCTATTTTCAAGAGGATGGATACCCAAAGCCCAATCAAACACATTGAAAGATAGAGGAAAAACAAAAATGAAAGAAGTTATAGATTATATTATAGCCGGCATAGGGAGCAAATCTCTACTTGCCGCCGTTTGCAATAGCTGCAAGAGAAAATAGCAACATTTACGAAACCCTCATCAACAAGTAGAGAAATTATTATAGATGCAAACAATACAGAAGAGATAACATCCAACCTAGTGCAAAACTTTGGTCACTTAGACAATTGTATGCTATAGTCAATGGCAAATGTAGAAAGAAAAAATAGAGAATAGATGATTCAAGCGAGCTATTTTATAATCTTCATAAAGAACAGGTTCTCCTATCTGGGAATATGTGACATACTGAGAAGAAAAACAAAAACATAACAAGTTCATCTTTGACAGTTGACTGAGTTTCTACAACTCTCAACACTACAAATGAAATTATGATTGAGTTGAGAGTTTGTAGTACATCCCCAGCCACATTTTAGTCCAAACTACTACATTCCATAACTTTGCAGGTGGAGAATTTTTCCCACCAAAATAATTTGAAGCAATGCAAAGTTTTAGGCATAGAATAGATATATTGTCAAACTTAAGAACATGTACTATATGTAAAGATACATATAGTGGCATGTGAATTGGCACGTCTGGGGTAGATATGATATGTAATAGGTGCCACGTAGAGAAAGGGGTTCACCACTTCTCTGCATTAAACAACATAGACCTGAGTGAGCAACTAGAAGTGTTAAAAGTCCTTACACAGGTAGAGGAGATGCTTATATAGCCCAAGTGACATCTATTCTACAAGGAACCCATGCTCAAGGATTGTAGTATAGATATAGTAGTCACACCATAAGCTTTCCTCAAGATATTACAACAATAGCAAAAGCTTTGCCACTAAGATTAGAGGACCTCAAAGTCTTGATAGTTAGATGAACCAACAGTGAAGGGAAGCACTATGAATGCTATATAAGTAGAACACATGTTATGGATGCTCTGAGATTTAAAAAAAATGACCCATACTATAGAGATGTCCATATAGATATCAACTCACTAAACCTATTGCCTGAAACCAATATAGATGTTTCAGACATGCTGCGTAACTTCAAACAAGATACTAAACAAATAACAATGCTAGGTGTTGAAACTAGCAATGACGATGACCATGATCATGACTTCGAGCATTCATCATCCTTTGTTCCAAAACTATCTTATCAAAAGTGAGAGTTGGATGCCATAAAATAAATTCTACAGCTAGATAGTACGAACTCTAACACTATTCCATATTGCTAGATATTGCTTTTCCTCACCAATAAATGAATACAATACTGAGGGGTTACTAGTTATTGCTTTTCCAACATTCTTCCCAAAAGGAGGTGGACTCCCCCTTCAACCTAGAAGCAAACAAGTCCACTTGCATGAGTACTCTTTACATTTGATGAGATATTATGATAATAGATTCGGTCAACATGTAAGATTTTGTTATTTCCTATACAATCTCATAATACACCATCATAGCCAATAGGTTGTCATAGTTTTCAAGAAAAAAAACATAGACGACAACATACCAAACAATTAGAAGGACTCTAACACTGCTTGCATGATTTCTCTGATGATCAACTAGTTGAGCAGCTAATGTGCTTTGGGACTTCTTTACGGGGAACACGCTCTTACTGGAACAAGTGTTGATCTGAACTAACCAACATGATCAACTAGTTTGGATCACCAACATTGTTCTTCATATTGAATGTAGCTGATATGAAATGGCCTGATCTTCATAGATTGTTTGCACATAATACCCTCCCACCATTGCAATACAAGAGAAGGTAGTTTACAAAAACATAATTCAAAAACTACGTGCACATCCCTATACCTACACCAATGGTTTTTGATATTATGTGAAGAGGTGATAGAGAAATTGTTTTAAATACACAAGATTATTGGTATAGATACAAGTCGCAACACCAAGGTTCTACACATGTACATGGGTTCTTGTGGTTAGAAAATGCACTAAATATTGACATAATTGACTAGAACAATGAGAATGAGGTCAAAACCTAGACATTTCCTCAATAAGTATGTCTCTACTTGGAACCCTTGTAGTCAATCTCAAAGAACTCACATGACCAACTAGTCTCAGACAACCCATGCTTGTTAGACCCAACTCACAGATATGTTCTGAAGATCCCATGTTAGATTAAAAAGAGTTGGTAAATATTGTGCAAAGACACATGAAATGTACAGAACAAACGTGCTTGAGGAAAAGGGGCCAAAATATTGAGTGTCATTACAAAGCTCCATGGATAGAACAAATGGAATCTACCTTGAACTACGACAATGAAGGTCTTACAACCCATCAAGAAATGATGATAGACTAAATATACACAACCCTACATCAAGATGCTAGGAATATGGCAAGCTAACGTTGACTGCCAACCTGTCACTTCAAAGGAATTTATCCTCAAATATTTAACAAAGTATGCATTGAAAGCTGAGAAAAAATCTAAAAGTTGTATCAAAATGTTGAAAAGGATAGCACACGTAGGCAAATCTAAAGATAAATCTTTGCTCACATATCAAAAATTCATGATGTAGATAGCTGCAAATCGTGACATTGGTGTGCAAGAGACTTGCCACATGTTACAGAAATTGCCCATCATACCTTGTAGTTGAAAATTTGTCTCCCTCAATATAGGTAGAAAAGCACTGCAATGTATATAACAAGAATGACTGATGAATCTAAACTAGATACTACTTATATAAGATCTTATATGCAACAACCTTCTAATTTGGAAACAATCTCTTTAATACAATCATCACAACTATACTTGTTCTACTCTCGTCACAAAGGAAATAAATGGCAAAGGAGAAGAGAGAAGGCAATTGTCAACATGTCACCCACAAAGGACAATGAACATTTTAAAACATTATGTTGGAGTGAGCTACTACTATACAAACATTTTTGACAGATACTGATAGACATAGTTCTCATGAAATAAGAAATAATGACAAATTTGAAATGCATGAAAGCAAACAATTACTCCCTTGGCATGTTGACCGAACAACAGAAATGCCTGAGGCTAATGAAGAAGATGAAGATGAACATGACAAAATGCATATCCAAGATGACCATAGCCTATATGAGTAGGAATTACTATCACAAATGGGTAAATCAATAACTTTAGCATAGACAAATTAGAGCTACTTGGAAGATGAGACTTTCACATTAATTACATATGGAATAGAAGTGATGTACTGTTGCACTTGCACAATAATACTACTCAATTAATATCTAGAGGTAAACTATCAATCGAACAACATGTTCTCTATTCTCCACCTTTAAATACAACAGCTTACCAACTAGCACCTAGGCAACAATTGGCATTAGACATCATTACTCAAAATCGCATGGACTCATCCCTAAAAGAACCTTTACACATGATCATTCAAGGAACAATGGGCATTGGAAAATTGTATTTAATAGACTGTATTAGAAACACATTGGATGACTCCAACTTAAACAAAAAGAACTTGTTGCTTACACTTACACCTACAGGAGTGGGTGCCTACAACATATGAGCCACAACAATCCATGCATGCCTAAGGATCCCTATTAGAGAGATGTGACCTTTACAAGGTCAATCTCTTACAATATTTCTAAGGAGATTTGAAAGATGTTAGATATCTTGTAATAGATGAAATGAGCTTTGTAGGGCCAAAATTGCTATTGAAAATTGATACCTTGTTGTCCTCAAAATTAGCTGAGCTCATTTTGTAGGACGACCCCTACAAAACTTGTCCATTTCGTAACCTACACTCTAAGTTTGTGAATTGAGGTGACTTGTCTCGTCCTCGTGCGTAGTCCTCTCATTCCTAATTATCTATTAGAGTAATTTCTCATTTGGATTTCTTGAAACTCGTGTAAGTTGTTGAAATGGTTTTCTCAATTTTGAAGAGTTAGAGTATTTTTGTGAATATGCATGAGCAGCGAAAATTACCGCCCTTGCATATTTTAGTTTTAGGAGTTAGATGCAGGGGCGGCAATTTTCACCGCCCATGCATTCTTATTTTTCTTAAGTGTGTTAAAGCGGCAAAATTTAGTGTCGTTACATGTTTTATTTTTTGCTTCTACATGCAAAGGTGGCATATTTTGCCACCTATGCATGTCATTTTTGTAACATGTGATATCGGTGAATTTCACCGTTGAGACACGTAATAAATGTCTCGACAAGTTAGTTTCGTTTTAAGTTTTTAAAAAGTCTTTTAAATTGTTTTTGTTTTGTCTTTCTTTCTACTTTGCCTTTGCTTCTTGCTCTAAGTTTATCAAACCGCCGATTTGATTTGTTGAATGCAGATTGTGGAAGCGTTCGTTGTAAGGGTTTCATTACATTTTTTCTATTTCTTCGTATCATGTTATTTCATTTTTTCCTAGTCATTTCTAGTTAGGGTTTTTATGAATGAATTGAAACATGTTTTGATTCATCATTATCATTGTTTCTCTTCTACAAGTTCCCTGTTTTGAAACCCTAGTTGTTTCTGAGTTTTCTTTTATCTATTGACTAGGTTTTGTTTTCATTTTTCTTTTTTTTTTTTAAGTCTTGGTTCTGAGTTTTCTTGTCGTTTCAGAACTAGGTTTTCTTTCTTAGGTCATTATGTGATAGCGGTAAAATTTACCGTTTAATAAAGATTTTGAACTTCCTTTCAATGCTTGAGCGGTGAAATTTGTTGCTCAAGCATTTAAAAAACTTCAACTTTCTTTCTCATATTGAGTCGGTAAAATTTACCGCTTGAACATGTGAACTTTTAAAAGTATGTCGAAGTGCTAAGTCGACAAATTTTGTTGCTTATTCACTTTTGAATGTTCCATCCTAAGGTGTATGGGCAAAAGAATTCACCACCCTTACATGAAGCAAACTAATAACCTTAGCATATGTAGAGTCGGTAGATTTCACAGGTTTTACATAAACCATGCTAATTGTTCTTCCAATATGTAGAGTTGGTAAATTTTGCCACTCTTACACAACCTTACAAAGTTGTTCCAAAATGCTAAGGCGGAAAATTTTACGACCCTAACACCTGTAACTACTTCTAGAATGCAAGGGCGGTAAATTTTGCTGCCCATTCATTCACTCCCTCAAAATTTTCTAACTCTGAAGAGTTTTCTGAATTGCTATCCTGAGCCCGCTTTCCCCCATTTTTTTGACCCGCTTACACTTTAGCCCTTTCAAGCTCACTCCTGTGGTCATGATCGTCAACATGCAATTTCCCAAAATTACTAGTATTTCCCCTAACTGCATGATCATGGCTTTTTGTTACAGTTTCTTCTACAAGTTTTCTCTAGTCATCGACTCTTACAGAGGTGTCATCTTTCCAAATGACTGAGCTGTCTCCAAAGAAAGTAAAAGCAATGAAGTACAAGTATCAAGGTGTTTTCCCGATCACTTCGATCAATTCAAATTTTGATGATATTCGAGACACAAAGATCGATCATGTGGATATGACTGAATTTATAGAGAGAGCTAAGTCAGATAACCCTAGTCCTCTTATGCAAAAGATTGTCAAGAGCAACATTCACCTGGTGTCTTCATTCCCAGTGGATGTACACAATACAGAGTTTGTTCTTCAAGTTGCTCATTTTTACAATAAGGATTACAGAATGGTAGCAGATGTGAGGCATAATGTAATCATGAGACTGGATCCAGAGTTTGTTGATAAAGTTTTCATGTGTCCCACTCTTGTTGATGTTGTGAAACTTGATTTTACTATTGCTCAGCAAGAATATGATAAGAACTCTGAGAAGGCTAAAAGGATAATTAATACCAAGTGGCTTAAGACTCCAAGGCCAAACTTGTCTAGGTGGCCAAGGAGCTTTCCCCAAAGTGATTTTGTCGAGGAAGTAGGTGATCTAATAATGCTTCTTAGTAGAATAAGGGGACTTGCTTCTTCTTCACTTTTTCATGAATGGATGTATCCTTTCATCAAAATTATACTTCAAGGAAAACAGGCTATCTTCTGGGGTGAACAAATCAGCAATACTCTCCATGAGCAATTGACCAAGGTATCCACTACCTTCAAATTCTATATGACCTCCTATCTTGTATACATAGCAGCCTCAATGAGGATTTTCCCAGGCTTGACATCTAAAGGGGATAGGAGGGTTGTTCCTGTTTACCAATATTATCCTCATCTTACATTGAAGGGTTTGATCCACCATTTTAGAAGGGTAAATGATGCCTTCTTTGCTATGTTCTTATGCCTTTTTGATCCTCAATTGGAACAAAGAAGAGTTTTAGATGAAGCATGGTCAGTAGTAAATGGATTTGGTTGTTTGTTTCTTCAATTTCTGACTTTCACATACTTAAGGGTTGGATTTTTCCAAGGCTATCCATATATGTTGCCAAGATTTCCTTCTGATAAAATGGTTTTGACGGAGTTGTGTCAACAAATGATTATTGTCCACAACAAGCAAATGGAGTTAAAGAAGCCTAGTTTTAGATTTCCCATTGAGATCGGTAGATACTTAGTTTCAACTGTAGCAAAAGCTAGGGCTATGGAAACTGAAATGCAATTGGTAACTATGAAACAATTCAAGAGAAGACCAAAATTTGATTATAGGGAAGTTAAGGATAAAATCAAAAGAAAGACTTAATTTCATGAGCCAATGGTTGAGGACATCTGGGTTGATTTGAGGACAGAAGAGGAAATCAGAAAACTAGACTACAACAGGTTATCTCTGGACCAAATTGAATATTTGGGTTTAGCTAATATTCATGAAGGTATGGTAGATAATCAAGAACTAGTTAATCCCAAATATGATAATGAGCAGATTGCAAATTCTTCTCTACCTCCTATACAATGGTCTCAGAAGGAATTGACTTCCTTAAGGAAAAGGTTTGATCTTGTGTTATCCAATACAAACCTATGGCTCCAAAGCAAAGGTATACCATTGAAGGATTTTATAACCGGTTCAGAAAAAGAAGTTTTTGAGCAAACCGGAAAGAAAGTTGACATAAGAACCAAGAATAAGAATGATTCTCCTAGTACATCTAAGGCTTCAAAACCTAAGATAAAATTTGTGACAAGAGGAAGAAAAGCTAGAGAAGCAGAGGAAGAATCTGTTGCTAAAGAAATGGAAGTTGATGTAGAGCAAGATGTTGAAGAACCAGCTTCTGAGGACATGAATGTTGAGGATAAGTCTGCATCAGACAATGAGGGTGAGCAGGAGAAAGAAGAAGAGGATGAACATGAAGATGTACAGGATACAACTATGTCTCCACATGGAGATGTGTTACAGGATACTGATGTCTCTTTACCTCATTCAAATGGCATATTTCAGTTTCTATGCATAATCCTCCTATAATCTCAATGTCACCCATTCACATTCAATCATCTGATTCCCCATCACCTTCAAAAACAATTTTTGATGATTCTAATGTGAATTTTGATAATGTTCTTCATTCTTCCGGATCTATTCCTAGTTTGTCATCCCCTTCTTATGACATTGATGGTTCTGCAATGTTTGAGCAATTTGTTTTGGGTTCTAAGCAAGTCGTTAATGTGGATGTACCAGGTGTTGTGTTCACCAATACTCCTCCCATTGTTACTACCACAGGTGTAGGTACATTTCTTTCCACTCCACCAATGGTTCCTGATCAGAATATAAGTACATCAATACTTCCCCCATGGCTTTCAGCTTATACTCCTAAGAGAAAGAAATAGGAGATATCACCAGATGATATTGATTTGGAGAAACTGTTGACTCCCAAGACAAAGACACAAAAGAAGAAGCCTAAGACTGTGTCAACGATTATTGATGATAAGGGAATCAAATATACAGAATTGCCAGGCCTCCTCCTAAGGCTACTAAAGATACTTTTGATGTGAATGACTGTGATAGCTAGGGTGGAATTGGGGACATTAACACATGAAGGTATTAAAGCTGATTTCCAGGTCACTGCCACATCTCTTCTTCAGAAATATGATGAGGAGAAGAAACAATAGGAATACTAGAAATTAAAAGCTAAGCAATTAGCCATGGTGTTGCAGAAAATCACAATGACACCAGAAATGATAGAGCCTATGGTAGTAACAATTGAAAATCCCTTGGTCCAAAAAGCTGGAAAGACCCATGCAAAAGGGAAGGTTGTAGAGGAATATTTAGAGAAATTGTTAACATGAGGTGTTTCACTATTGAAGGCAGCAGCAGAAAGAAAATTAAAAATGGCCAAGGTAAGAGCAAAATTAGATGAATTGATTGATTCTATTTCTGCGGATATTGAATATTTGGATTCCAGTTTGGAAAAATGGGAAATCATGAAAACGAAGACTCTTGTTTCACTTGGCATTATTGCAAATCAAGAGGCATATGTTTCAACAAAAGAAGGCCTAGTTCACAGAAGCAAAGTCTTGAATGAATTAATCAAAGAACTAGGAGATACCCGAGAGTTGTGTGATGACAGTGATCTAAATCTCTTGGACAAGTTGGAGCAGCTCTCATGTAAATTAATTGATGATAATCATGAGCTCTTCCAATTGATGAAATGATACAGGAATTCAATAAGATGATTTAGGCTGAGTTTGAGGAAAAAGCTTTCTCAATCAATTCATTGGATAACTTGATGGATTATCAAGTAACCATAGACAATTTGAAGGTTAAGTTGAAAGATCATGAGAAAGTCACCCCCACCATCAGAGATACAATCACTAAGGCCAAAGTAATCTCCAACAACATTACGACACTAGATAGTATTGAAATGCAAGCAATGATCACAATGTATGAGGCATCAACAAAGAAGGATGCCAGTGGAAGTTGATATATTTGATCTTTGCCTTAGTTTATTTTCTATTTTTTATATGTACTTTTAAATTAGTTTTGGACATATTTACATATACCTTTTTCATATGTAATTACATGTAAAAAAATAGGAAGCCCTAAGTCAATAAGGACTTCCATTTTTGAATAAGTCAAAGTAGTTAAACTTTCCTATTTTTGCTCTAGGCCTCTCCCTATAAATAAAGGAGGCCTCTTTTGTAATGATCTATCTTTTATCTATTACAAGGAAACTTTACCGAATTGAAAACATATCAAGACTTTGATCTTTTCATGTTTATCAAATTTTCAAGAAAATATTAATATAAGAAAGAAGTTTGAGTATCAAACTTTGAGTTGAATCATATTGTTTTATGATATCAGTGTTCTTACGTCATTGGTGTTATGTTATATTAATTCAATTCTAGAATCGTGGAGTTTTATTGAAAATTGAGAGAAGTGTTCTTGTTCTGGTTAAATAGACTTTGTGCTATTTTCTCATTATGGAAGTTTGTGTTTACATATGTGAGAATAAAATTGTTTAAAAACTTTGTGCTGTAAATTGTTGTGTTCAATCTAGTTATATCATGTTGGATGAGAGTGGAGACATTGAGCTACATTTGAAGTCAATCAGGTTTATTTGTGGGAAATAAGTCAAGCAATAGAAGACTTTGTGTTTCCATGGTTTGTCTCAGTTCATAAGTTATTAAATATCAATTCTTTTGAAGTTATCATTTTGAAGAGAAAAACATCTATTCTGGAAAAAGAGAATAGGATGCAATGAAAACACCCCAAGCATAGTTTTAGTTTATATAAGTGTTAAAAGTTGTTTATTAGAAATAATTCATCATCTAGATGGAATCTCCCCTTGCAGAGAGGAGAGACTTTGTCTCATTATAGCTGTGGCGATATAACCATTTTGTTGTTAGTGATTTAACGACAAAATATTCACCCAACATACTCATTTGCATGAGGCATTTCCCCACCAACAACATCAAAATTTTGGTGGTACATGTCCATTATCCTTGTTGGTGACCTTGGTCAGCTACCACGTATTATGGACAAGCCTATATATGCATCACATTCAACTACATTGATGCTATGGCAAACTTTCATTGTGTTATTAGAAAAAAAAATGTGAACAATAGCATAAACAACTAATATCCAATAACAAAATAGAAAATCATGTAAACACAAGTAAACAAGGGATATACCTTAGAAGACTATTTTACCTCTGTGCTTCCATTGTTCGCCTATCTGCTCTCAATCTTGATTGTAATGAAGCCCTCAGGAGTATGTACTCCCTTGTTGAAGATGACAAGAATAGAATGGCTGTGATATGGAATGTACAATGGAGACTAAGCTACTATGCAACTATAATGGAGATGGGTTGATGGAGACATGGTCATGATAATGGATTGATAATGTAAATGGTTGATAACTTTGCCAAAGACACAATGTAATGATTCCTGCAGAGTAAGATTACAAATGCTCAAATGGATCTGAAATGGGTGTGAGAACCTTGTTTATATAGGCTCAGGGAAGACCAAATCCAAGTGTTAATAGATCTATGGCTGGAGGAATTACCTGTGAGGTGTACGGTTTAGATGATCAAAACACTTAGGAATTTGATAAAGTTGACTGTGCGATTGAAGTTGATCAGCTGATAGGTCCTCTCTGAGATTGATTAAATCTCTGGAGAGAGGATAAGAAAGTGTTCCTGCTAGAAGTGCTAAGTTTTTTTATGTTGGATAGATAGGTTTGTAGTTTAGTTAATTTGATGGACTAATGCGTGCTTGGTTGATTGCAGGAGGAGCTAGATGACATTCTCATGTCAATAGAGCATTTTCCTTTGACGTAATTGTTGAGACCCCAGCTGATAGAGACTAATCTTCTTATTCTTGGATCGGTGGGATTGTCCTTTGTTTGCTTCATGTACGAGATTCATGTGAATCTTAGTATGCTGACTGTGCTATCAGAGTTATTTCACAGTGAGGATGGGACCTTCCATCTCCCCACGGGGGAGATTACAGTGACTCTAGAGGATGTTCACTAGATCCTCTGCATACCCATTGATGGAGAGCTCATGGAGTCTGAGTCACAAACTGGTGTTTGCTTAGATGAGTGTAGACAAGTTTTTGACAATGACGACATCGAGGGTACCGAGATCAATTGGACTGACATGCTAGCATACTACGAGCCGCTTCCACCAGTTGTGGCAGGATTAATTGGAGGCATTGTATGCCCAGACAAACGCTCTCATGGATTTGCAGTTAGATGGGACAGAGTGCTAGAGCAGATTATGACTGAGGATACCAGATATGCTTGGGGAGTGTGCATCCTTGCACACTTGTATCATGATTTACACCAGTTTGTTTATGATAGTTCTTCTAGCTTGGCCTACGGAGTGTCACTACTACAGATTTGGGCCTAGACACACATAGCTATTACTTGTCCTATTGGTATATGTACTCGTGGTAGGGATCAACCCTACTCATATATGTTTTAGTAGAGTCTTTCCCAGCCCAAGCTGGGAAAGCTAGAGTATTGGAGGCATGCTTTCGACAATGTTGACTTAGTGGTTTGGAGACTATACCTGGATTGTGAGGTATGGGACAAGGATGCACACGAGCTACCTTACTACTTTCAGACAAGATGGATGATAAGGCAGACACCCTACATTTTTGAGAGGCACATTGTTTCATGTGTGTATTGGCAATTTGGCAGGATCCAAGGGATGCCCGTGGGTAATGCCATATTTGCCTGTACACAAAAGGAGTGGGCATGATGGGGACCCAACCCATCCTATGAGGCAGCACATGACAAGTTTATGCACATTCCATATCAGTCGTGGCTGATGCACAGGGCAATGGTAGATGTCGAGATGACACAGGATTATTTTGACTAGTTCGCAGCACATCCCTTTCCTCACTACTCTGGTCTAGGAGAGTGAGCCTTGAGATTAGATGATCGAGAGGAGGATGATGAGGGGTTGCGAAGGCAATGCAGGAGGTGAGAAGGGTGGGGAGGTGGCAGAGGAGGAGGAGAAAGAGGAGGACCAGGTGGTGGACATGCTGGTGGAGGGAGAGGTGATGGGCATGACGGTGGAGGGGGAGGTGATGGTGGTCACGATAGGGATGATGGCAGAGATGGGGATGGGAGGAGGGTTCGGTAGAGGATTGACCCTACTCAGCAGGTTCAACTAGCTAAACTAAGACAAGTTCAGTCGCCAGCACTGCCACAGGGACAGGGGTCAGACAACGGGGAGATGACGAGACTACGAGTCCAGGTAGCTCAAATGCAGTCTATGTTGGGACAGCAGTAGGGACATACTGGGTAGGTGTAGGCCTAGATTAGGCAGCTACAGGGTGAGTTATAGACTGCTCGGTTAGAGCAAGACATAGCCATTCAGAGCTATGGCAGGGCAGAGGCACTCCTAGAGCAATTGCAACAAACTGTGGGATAGGGTCCCACTGGTCAGACTGTGGCAGAGATGGTGAGGGCAGGCCAGGAAATCTTCTACTGGTAGTCCCTCTATGAGCAGGCCATACCACCAAAGTGTAGAGCAGGGAGCTATCGACCCAGTTATCGGAGTAGGTCATAGAGGGCCCCCGCCAAGAGTGGCAAAGTGATGGGACCTATGGGGCCACCTCACAAACCACCATGAGGAGGTGCCTCAGGGATAGGTACAACAGGAGGGGGAGGAGGAGGAGGTATCTTGGCGCCACAGCTAGCACCATCAGGGGGAGCCATTCATAACTATTTTGAGACATGTATCAATTTATTGTATCTTTACTTGGAAATGTATACACCACATTGATTTGGACACTACGTGATGTATCCTGATTCCACTGACTATGATTATGATTTATTGTGATGGACATGACTTACATTATGATTGTATGACATGCGATGTTTATATATGGCCTATGTGATTTATGACTCTGATGCATATGTTTATGTTTATGTGATGGACATGATGATCTTATATGATGGCTTGACATGTTTATTAGATTTGTGATGCATCGTATGTTTATGCGACATGATGTTACTATGAGCTCTATATGATGGATATGATGACCTATATGCATGTTTATGATCTTATATGTTCAAATTCTATGATGATCTAACACAGACATAGTGATAACTTAGATGTTTACTTATGTTGCTTGTCATTATTTTATTGATGGATGATGATCTAATATGCAAATGCGATGATAGCTATGTTTTTTTGTGAGATTTGTGGTTAATGCAATGTTATGGTGACTCATGACAACATTATATGCAAACATGACCTAAATGTTTATTATGAGAAATGCATTGAATGTGATGGTACTATATGATGACCTACTTATTCATGACATGCAAATGGATTGTTTTTGTTTTTTCCAAGTATACTCAATCTAAATAATAATACACTTGAGAAGAATGGAATTTAACAACTGGGATAAATGGATAACTTGGAAGAAATGACTTGGATAATAGGATAAATGGATCTTTCGACACTTGGGATGAGGTCTAGGATGCAATGCTTATAATGGAATGATATGTAATTGGATATGTATGGATGTGGAGGTTGTCATCTTCATATATGCAAGTATTTGAAGTACTTTGTTTCATCATTGAGCATTCTTTTTGTTTCTTTTCTCTTTAAAATATTGTAAGAAAATACAAGCATCTAGGTATAATTAAACCATGATGACCTGAGTATCTCTTACATGGATTTGGATATAGCAAGTCGATACAAGCATCTAGTCAAAATTGAATCTAGATGACCTGAGTATGCCTTGCATGTAAATAGACAAGGATTTCCCCCTTTCATGTTTAGACCTCTAAAGTCCTCGATGATCTTTTGCTAATCATGTCATTAGACAAAATTTGTCACATTACAAAAGATTGATCCACAAACAACAAACCAATAAAATAATTATGCCCCCATCATAGATCCTCTAGTTTTGACATCCTTGAGTAGCATAAAAGGACATAATAACAAAAATCAAGACATAAGATTTTTAAACCTTTTAACAAGCATAATTTTCTTGCCATAGTTATGTTTTCTTGCAATGAAAACATATACAATCATCATGGTGGTTGAGATCCATTGTGTCATTTTTATAAGTCTAGTTCCTCGTGTCAAGTGTTTTGTTGAAATAACGTGTTTGCAATGCTGCCTGTTGTCTGGTGACGTATCACAATCCTTATTGTAATGCTTTGAGATGTGGGACATTCAAGAATCCAACTCTTCAACTAGGTTGAGGATTTTGCCCCCAGTCAAGTAGAGGATTGACTTATTATGGATGAACTAACAATAGACGTGAAGATACGAGCCCTAAGGGACTGACCTAGTGCCTCGGGGGCTCATTGATAATGGCCTTGCCTACGTGACGACGCAGAGGCAACATAGTTCAAGGTGCGGACTTTGTGGACCTAAGACCTAGGTGATGGGAGAATGGTGTGAATTCAGATGGACAAAAGGATGGGTGATAAGGGATTAAATGGATGGGAAGCCTCAGAGGCCCATCGATGATGGCCTTGTCTACATGATAGCTTAGAGGCAACGTAGTTTGACAATGGTTCAATGGATTGGTTGAGGATGGATGACAAGATGGATGCAAGTTTGGATTGGCAGCCTGATGGAA
Organism: Cunninghamia lanceolata; assembly: GCA_027924645.1. Taxonomy (NCBI): domain Eukaryota; kingdom Viridiplantae; phylum Streptophyta; class Pinopsida; order Cupressales; family Cupressaceae; genus Cunninghamia; species Cunninghamia lanceolata. Next base: position 11,903,472 of record BSBN01000209.1, read on the forward strand.
GAAGGCAAAAAGGACAAGCGAACAACAAGCCATTGTAGGTATCTCAATGTGATTGGGTGGATGTGGTTAGGAGGTATGAATGAGGAACAAGGTCAGAAAATATGGAGAAGGCAGTTCATCACAAGTAGCGCCTGTTTACCAAGTTTTCACCGCTTACTTTTATATGCACGGTAGCTAAAATACACATGACACATGTTTGCTAGGTTTTCATCATGGTACCTATCCACGGTGCCTATTTACTAGGTTTTCACCAGAGGATGATTTTTTTGTTGTTATTCCACTTTTTTGATTTTTTTGCTATTTTTGATCTTTCTTGATGTTTTTGATTTTTTTATTTTTTCGTATTTTTAGCTCCCTTGCATTGGGGTTTAGGTGTAGAGTTCACCTTTTGATGTAACCAATTGATAAGCACCTGACCCATAGGCAACAATGATGACATAAGGACCCAACCAGTTGGATTTGAACTTACCTTTCTTCTCTCTGTCTTGCTAATTTCTGGGATTCTCTCTGAGGACTAGGTCACCAACTTGAAATACTTGAGGTTTTACTCTGTGGTTGTAACTTCTAGACATCCTTTGTTGATAACCCTTGAGATGGTTAAAGGCCCTTTGCCTTCTTTATTCTAGTAGCTCTAACTCTTGAAGTCTGGATACTCTGTACTCTTCATCAAATATGAGGCCTTTTAATGATACTCGTAAGTATGGGATCTCGACTTCAATGGGCAAGATGGCTTCAGATCCGTAGACCAGGGAGTATGGTGTTGCACCTATGGGTGTGCGGATACTCATGTGGTAGACCCATAGTGCAGGATTCAATTGGATGTGCCAATCACAGCTGGCATCATTAACGGTCTTTTTTAAGATTTTTAAGATGGTTTTATTTGATGCCTCTGCCTAACCATTTCCTTGGGGGTAATATGGGGTGGATAAATGGTGTTGGATGTGGAATTTATCACACAATTCTTTGACATCCTAATTTTTGAACGGTCGTCCATTATCTGTGATAATGGATAAAGGGATACCATAGCGGCAAATGATGTAGTTCAGGATGAAAGAGACAATCTGTTTGCCTGTGACATTGGTGAGGGGTATGACTTCAATCCACTTTGTAAAGTACTCGATGCCAATGATTATGAATTTATGGCCGCTGAATGGAGGGTGGATCTTTCCCACTAAGTCGAGTCCCCATTGACAGAAAGGCCAAGGAGTCGTTAAAGGTTGCACATGTATCAAGTTCCCATGGATTTGGCATTTCTTGCACCTCTTTACAAAATGATAGGAGTCTTTTACCATAGTTGGCCAATAGTATCCCATGTGTATGAGTTTCTTAGCTAGGGTAGGAACACTAGAGTGGGTCTCGCATATACCATCGTACACTTCGCTTAGGGTGGTTTGATATTCCTCGCTATCGAGACACCTAAGGAGAGTACCATCTAGACCTTGTTGATATAAGGTGTTGGTGATAATGGCATAACATGATGCTTGGCGAATGAAAGTTCACTTTTGGTTATTTGAGAGATCAAGTGGTAGGGCATTCTCTTTTATATAGGCAAATATTTTTCTATATAGGGGAGAATTAGATCCTACAATGTGGCAAATGATGTGGGATATAGGGGTGTCGTATGCAAGATAGGAGACTGGCTCTACCAAGAACTCATAACGTGATTGGTTTTCAGGGATGTCAAGGAGAGATGCAATCATTGCCATGGCATCTACTGCTTTGTTCTCTATCCTTGATATCTACTCAAAAGAGATCTCAACAAAGTATTCTTTGAAGTCGTCTATCATACGTTTGTATGGTATTAACTTCTCATCCTTTGTTTGATAATCATCATTCACTTGGTTGATGACCAGTTGTGAGTCACCATACACCTGAAGTTATGTGACGTTCCATTCAACTGCTAGCTTGATGCCAATGACTAGGGCTTCATACTCTGCCACATTGGTAGTGCAAGGAAAGAGTAGTCTATATGATTTTGGAATGGTGTTTCCATTAGGTGTGATCAACAAGATACCTGCCCCAGACCCATGGTGAGTATATGAGCCATCGAAGTAGAGTTTCTAGGTTGTTGTGGTTATGTGGAAGATAGACTCATCTAGAAATTCAAAGCTCAATGCGTTCTCATCCATTAAAGGTGCATCCTCCATCTAATTTGCAAGTACTTGCCCCTTTATTGCGTGCCTATCTACATACTCAATGTCAAATTCACTGAGTAGCATGACCCATTTTGATAATCTACCTGTAAGAGTAGCTTTGTTGAGCAAATATTTTAATGGATCGATCTTTTCTACTAACTTGATGGATGTGATAGCATGTAATGTCTCCATTTTTGCGAAGCAAAGACAACAGCGAGGCATGCTCTTTCAATTGGCATGTACTATAGCTCGTAGCTGACCAGTGTTTTGCTGATGTAATAAATCGCTTGTTCTTTTCCTTCATGATTTTTCTATGCAAGCAGAGCTCCCAAAGTTGTTGGTGTAGTGGAGATATAAAGTAGCAGAGGCTTGCCCTGGATTGGTGGCATCAATACAGGTGGTTGTATGAGATACTCCTTTAAATGTTGAAATGCTTGTTCGCATGAATCATTCCACTTGAAAGGAATGTTCTTATGGAGGAGGTGCATGAATGGGTGGCACTTATCTACCAATTGAGAAATGAAGCTTCTAATAGATTGTAGTTTTCCCCGTAGAGATCGCAGCTGACTGAGATTTTTGGGAGGTGGCATTTCCATGATGGCCTTTACCTTAGCTGGGTCTACTTCTATTCCATTGGAAAACACTATGTATCTGAGAAGCTTGCCGGGTGTGACTCCAAATACACACTTCTTTGGGTTGAGGCGCACATTGAACTGCTCCAATTTTGTGAATATCTTGTCTAATACTGCCACGTGTCCTTCTCTTGTGAGTGATTTCGCTAAGATGTTGACATCTACATAATCTTCCATTATGCTGTACATCATGTCATGGAGGATTATAGTCATTGCCCACTGATATGTTGCTCCCGCATTCTTTAGAACGAATGGCACGACGCACCAATAGTAGGTACCCCATGGGCATGTGAATGTTGTTTTGTGTTGATCCTCTGGTGTAATTTTGATTTGGTTGTATCTAGGGAACCATCCATTAGGGACAACATAGTGTGCCTTGCCATGAGATCCACAATAATGTCAATGTTGGGAAAAGGGAAATCATCTTTTGGACAAGCTTTATTTAGGTCTCTGAAGTCATTACACAATAGAGGATGGGAAGGTAAATTTGGAGAAGGTAGATACTTTGAAAAATGTTGCAGATGCATTAACGAAACCAGTTAGCATAGAGAAGTTTAGATGGTGTTTGAAGTCTATGGGCCTCTTGGCCTATAGCAGTTAAATCATGTTATTCTATTGGCTCTTATAAGGTGTTCAACAAGTAGGAGAATGTTGGGAATTAAGGTGTCTCAACCTTGGTAACTCCTTGTATTTTTAAAATGTAATTATTTATTAATTGCCGATTGTATTAATTGGATGCAAATCCTATGTAATCATATTGTGGGAGTTGGCGCGGTGATGTATCATCCTACATGGCATATGACCACATGTAATTTTGTCCTCATATGAGGAAATAGGTGTCCCACTTAGTGGTCGGAATATTTTGCCATGTGTCGACATCTTGGATGTTGTGTAAGGGAATATTGACTGAAACGGTTATGACAGATTCTTATGACAAAGTTATGACATGTAAGAGTCAGAAATAGTAGCTTGTAAGACAGGTGAAGACATGTGTCAAGGAGCATCTTTGGGTGCCCCAAGGTGGACTATGACATGTTGTAAGAGAATATGCTATTTATAACATGTGTATGACAGATTCTCTTACAGCTGTAAATTATGACAGCTATGACAGATTCTATGACGAACGTAAGAGTCGTAAGAGCATCTGTCATAGCCCATTTTGGAAATAGGCGACCTCTTTGGGATGGGGTGTGTGGACAAGTGTTAGAAGCATCTTACAATGTTGACCAAGTGTCCATAGGCATGGGTTTTGGGCCATGAGGAGTTGGACGCCCATTCCAAGACAGAGCCAATTTTGCCTTGTATATTCTATATAAACAGGTGCTTTGAGGAGGAGTTGTGTTATGTGATTGACAAGTACTGTTATGCTGCCAAATTGACTCCAGACATGAGTGTCGAAGACTATTGAGATCTTGCATTGCAAGTGTATTGTAAACCATATTCAATTTTGATAATACATTGTGTAGGTTTTCGAGTGTGGGGTTTTTCACCCAATAAGGGTTTTTCCCACGATATATCTTGTCTCTCTTCTTCTGTCTTCTTTCTAGTTCTGTGTATTGCTACAATATCTCTGTTATATGTTTCATGTTTCTGTAATTCTAAAGATTAAATTAAATTTGCAGAGCTCTCCCCTCATTAGATTAGTGTAGGAAGTGATTTCTGCACACCTAGCTTCCTTTCAGACCACATCAATATCTTTTTCATCACAAGATAGTTCAGAGAGACTATCCCATTCATACTCATTGGAGTCTTTCTCACTCCATCCTTGTAGTTGGTGAATTTGCTCTACTAGGTTAGTAGTAGATATTTCTGGTTGTTTGCCTTTATGCTTGTATGTTCCCTTGATCTTTGCTTTGTCGGTGTAGCCTAGCCCTATAGTGTCTCGAGCTGTTAATGTAGCAGGTTGGATAGGTTCAGTGATACCTTCATTTCTCAATCCTATAGGCCCATGACCTTCATACCGTATTCTTTGTAGTACTAAGAATCCTTGACCATACCGTTTAGTTTGCAATGTGGAGTGATGGTCTTGTTGCTTGGATAGACTGTCTTCATCCTTATATAACCACTGTAGGATATCTTTTTCATCGCTCTCATCTTTGAGGCTCCCCCATTTGACAAATAGACCTTTAATAGTTTCTAATGCCTTGGGTTTTCTCATGTAAGGCTTTCCATAGGATCTGGGGGAGAGAGGCAGCTATGCTAAGCAGAAGGATTATGCGATTGTATACTCACTGACACCCTTGTCTTTGAGATTGAGGTTGATTTGGGATGCCTTTGCTGTGGAAGGGAGTGAAGTTGGGTCAACATGGGATGAGGATGAAGTAGAGGCACAGTTATTGGGAATTACAACGTCAGGTTTAGATTGTATGGAGTTGCAATATTGAAATGGATTGGAATCACCTTGGATGGCGATTTTGTGGCCTTCATGGGGGAATTTGATACACTGGTGATAGGTTGATGGTACTACCTTCATAGCATGTATCCAAGGTCTCCCAAGGAGAATGTTATATGCAAGCTCCATGTCAAACACTTGACACACTACATCCTTTACTACAGGTCCCACTCTAATAGGTAAAACAACAATTCCCTTTGAAGTTCTTTCCTCTTCATCGTAAGATTTGATGGTGATTTTATTTTTAGGATCGATAGCATTCTCCAAAAACCCCAATGCAAGGATTAGCTTTAAGGTGCAAATATTGAAACCTGCTCCTCCATCGATTAGAACCCTTTTTATTTTATGCTTGTGGATGAAGGCTTCTATGTGGAGAGACGAATTATGAGGTTGGGTGATGGACATGTCATCCTTTTCAGTAAATGATAGGAAATGAGGTGTGGTAATATGACCTACCATTTTGTTAGGACGATTGCTTCAGAAAGAGCTTGGTCAAGTATGGCTCTATGGGATGGGGATAAACACAGAAGTTCCAAGATGGAAATGTGTGCGGGTGTCTTATGAAGTTGATCCAAGACGTTATACTGGTTGGATGGAGAGGATGGCTTGGAAGGGGCTCCCTTAAGAGTAATCTTTCCACTACAAGTGGTCACATTACAATCAGGGGTTTTGTTTATAGTGATTACATTGATATGTGAATCACTCTCTGAAATGTGGTTAACAACATAGTCAAATGATACATTTGTATAATTGGCATTGTTAGCTCTACTTTTGTTTTGATTTGAAGGCCCTCCCTTCTCATAGTTGGGGAGTGAATTCTTGAATGCTAAGTGATCATCATTAGAGGCATGCCCATCAAGTGATACCTTTTTTTGGTCCAACAAGTCTTGAATGGTGTGTTTGAGTGCATGACAGTCATTGGTTTTGTTTTCCTTGTTTCGGTGATATTCACAGAAGTCAGTGTCATTCCACCAAGGAGGATCAACTTTTGGTTCATAATTCTATACCGTTGGAAGCATTATGAGATTATTTGAGATTAGCTTCCATAGGGCGAATTCCAATGTTTCTCCTAGAGGTGTGAACTTTCTTTGAGGAGGATAGTTTGTAGATCATGATTCAGTGTTTCGCAGTTTGTTTTGTGGGGGGTTATTTTGTGGGCTTGATAAGTTGAAAATTGGTTGCTTTGGTGCCACATTTTTGGCATCAACCACCCCATCATTTACGATCTTCTTATTTTTGGTCTAAAATCACGGTTTATCTATGTTGACATTTGTACTAGGGGTGTCCTTGTAAAGTTTGAATTGACCTTTTACTATCAAAGCCTTTTCAATGAGTACACCCATCTCAATGACCTTACTAAAAGAAGTAGGGCATTGGATTTGAATTTGGTAGCTTAGATCAGTGTGTAGGTTGTAGACAAACATTTCAAGAATTTTTTTTTTGGTATGTGATATGGATATTTGTTTGCCAATTGTCTCCATCATTGTAAGAAAGAGGCGAAGGATTCTCCACCCTTTTGTTTAGTGTTACAAAGATCTAACATTGAGATGTCGTGCTCAATGTTGCATGACAAACTTATCCACTAGTTCATTAAAGGCTCGAATGCTGGGAGGGAGATGAGAGAACCACTCCATAGCTTGTCCTCCCAAGCTCCTTGGAAATAGTCTCATGAGATAGGTGTCATTGTGGGTGACTTCAAGACATTTTGCACTAAATTCTTTGATACGGTCTCTTGGAGATCACCCTTTCCTCGATATTTGTCAAATTTTGGTACCTCAAATTTAGAGGGGAAAGGTATCATGATCAAGGTCTTGTCAAAAGGATATGGTGAAATATCCTCTAGAGAATAGTGTTTTGTTGATGCTTTTGTTTGGATGTTGGCGAGCTGTTGTTGTAAGGCTTAGATTTGCGTTGTCAATATATCCAAGGGATTGATTGTGTCCTTAGCCTTATCCGTATTGGAAGCATTAAGATCAATTTTGGGAGTATCTTTATCTTGTTTTGAGCCATCTTTCGATGACTCAACCTCATTGGAAGCATTGTTCTCTCTTAGATTGAAGAGATCGAAGTTAGAGGGTAACTTAGCTCCTTGTTGAGCTAGCATGAGAAAGTACTTTTGAGGGTTCATGTTTAGGACCTTGTCCATCATCTCAAGAAATTTTGTGTCTTGTGAGGCACCAATTACTTACACAGGATTTCTTCCTCTCCCTCATTGTGAGGTGGAGATGGTATGTCTTTGTTCAAAGGATCCATATCTTGATTTTCTTTGGATTTTGATCTAGTGGCAACCATACAAACTGTTTGGTGGGGTGAGTCTTGGATGAAGATGCTTGTGAAGGGATGCTTTTTGTGTGGTTGAGATGACAAGATCTTTCTTAAGGTTTTGAATTTAGATCTACTGTTTGCTCAAACAAATGTGCTCTTGAGGGAAAAGATAGTCAAAATAGGGAGAGTTAATCACTGATATTGATATGGACTACTGTTATCAAGATAACACTAGTGAAGTTCTAAGTTGAAGGATGATATATCCTGGTATGAAACCAACTAGATTTTTGTTTTGAGTTTTTTGAAGATTTTAATGACACCTTAGTAGGAAATTTGGTTGTTTTGTTTGATGTTTTTGCTATGGATGAAATGGCAAATGGTTGAAGGGTTTGAAAAATGCAATAAATCTGATTGGTATGGTTTTTATGAGATCAAAAACAAGGTCTATGAAATAATGGGTATCCAAAATTGGTCAAATTTTTTTCCTAAAACTGTACAAAATAGCTCTTTGTGTTGCATGCACAGCTTCAGATGCGCAAAAAAAATTGGTCAAATGCACAGCAATGTTGGTTAAATACATAGTACTGGTTCAAAAGCATGACACTGTGGTTTGGATGCACAACATTGTACATCAAATGTGCAGAATTATTGTATGCATAGCAACATGGGTCATTTGCACAGTAGGATTATATGCGCAGCAAAAATTTTCATATGCACAACAGAATGTTTCAGATGTGCAGAACTACATGTTTTGTTTTTTTGGTGTTTCAATTTTCTTGATCTTGGTTTGTTTTCACAATGTTTCTTGAAGGTAGTTTGGCTGATGATTTGTATTAATTAGTTGCAAGAAAACACATCAAACAAGAAAATTCCATGTTGTTTTTACTTTTTTTACGAAAATGCAAGCACAATCCTAAGGTTGGTAAGGACAGTACTCAACTTGGTTTTTATACCAGCCACTTGCATAAAGGTAGATAGCTAATAACTTGGTAGCACCGGCTCCTCTCCATAGCACTCACTTCTCATGCATACCAAGTTATATTTCCTCCAAAGAATTGAACTTTTATGTCTCTACACTAAATAAGTGTATGACGTTGGATGGCTCTAGAGGATTTTCCTCCTGTGTCACCGAATAGGAGATTTTTGCCTTCTACAACAAAAGGATTTTAATTAAGGGCATCCATTCAGGTGATTACATGTGTGGACATTGCCTCCGATAAGGAGGCTTCCTAGCTTGCAGAGGTTATGCTCCACAGGGTTTTGGGGGAAACATTGGTCGATGTAATACAACAACACCCGTTGCTTGCAACTTACGTCACAAGCACAATTTATTTATAGTGACTTGGAAGTGGCTTGGCTTTAGACCATTATCACTTAAGGTCATCCCACTTGGAAGGAAGGAATTCCAAGGGCAAGCCTCTCTAAAGGTTAAAAATACAAAATGATAGGTTTGGCATTCTGGTCACTCAAGAAGAGGAGAGCATAGGCCTATTATCATTATGAAAACATGGACAACAATGGTTCTTTACCCACTAGTTAAAAATAAAGAAACTAAATGTGTTAATCTACCAAGCACAATCCATTTGACTAGATAGCAATAACTTTGAAAAGGCAGTTCATTTTATCCCTAAACAGATCTATGTGAAAGATTGTTTGTTGCAGAATAAAAGGAAACAAGTTACTTTCCCCTAAGTTAAGCTAGATGAGAGATTTGTAATTGTAAGATTGACTTGAAAGATTTGTTCAATTTTTAATCACCTAATTGGGACTAAGTGTAAATTGTATGCAACGAATCAATTTACTTCCTCCTATTAATCTAGATGAAATTTGTATGAAGATGTTAGATTACTATCCCCTAATTAAGTCTAAATGAGTTAAGGATGTAGCTAAATAACTAAACAACACTCCTATACCTACAAGAAGATATCAGTATGGAAATCCTAATACAAACATTGCAACTTTCTCTGACAAATTTATATACGCAGATCTGCAAGTCAAATGCGCAATAGTGTGAATCATATGTGCAAATTTACAAAAAGCACAGTAATAATGATTAAATGTGCCGGACTGTGCTTTGGATGTGCCAAAAGATCAAAAGCACAGAAAGAAATATTGGATGTGCAATTTTGTTCACTGGATGCGCAGGAATATTGGATGCAAAGTACTGTTTCATGGATACGCAATAATATCAGATGCGCCGCAGGAAACTATAGATGCGCAGACTTGGAATGTGAATGCACAGGATCGATCTGTTACGACAACAGCTTCACAAGAAACTCAAATGGAAGTTAAATCAGGGCAGTGGCCCCACGGTGGGTGCAAGAAATGTTATCCGAAAAAAATGTGAACAATAGCATAAACAACTAATATCCAATAACGCAATAGAAAATGATGTGAACACAAGTAAACAAGGGATATACCTTAGAAGACCGTTTTACCTCTATGCTTCCATATTTCACCTATTTGCTCTTGATCTTGATTGTAATGAAGCCCTCAGAAGTATGTACTCCCTTGCTTGTTGAAGATGACAAGAATAGAATGGCTGTGATATGGAATGTGCAATGGAGACTAAGCTACTATGCAAATATAATGGAGATGGGTTGATGGAGACATGGTGATGATAATGGATTGATAATGCAAATGGTTGATAACTTTACCAAAGGCATGCTGTAATAATTCTTGCAGAGTAAGATTATGAATGCTTAGATGGATCTGAAATGGGTGTGAGAACCTTGTTTATATAGGCTCAGGGAAGACCAAATCCAAGTGTCAATAGATCCATGACTAGAAGAATTACCTATGAGGTGTACGATTGAGAAGACTTGAGATAATGTGCACAAATCAGGAGAGGACAAATGTCCAAGCCTTCTTCATGAGTTATGGGAGTTAACAGAATAGATTGAAGAGTTAACTAAGATGATTGATCAGTTAACTAGGTTGATTGATGAGTCAACAAAATAGATTGACTAGTGAACTCAATTGACTAATTAGATAACTGAATTGATTGATGAGTTAACTAATTTTGACTAGAGGATAGACAGGACATGTGGGTGAGAGAATATTAGCTAATTAAATATTTAAAATATTTAATTACATGTGCAACATGGTGAGGTGGAAAGGTGAGGTGGAAAGATGAGGTGGATTTTATGGAATTAGGACTTAGGATAGAGGAATTTTGGATTAATTAAATAATGTAATATTATTTAATTATGTGAGACATTAGAAGAATTTAGGGATACTTAATTAAATAAAGTGGTTTTATTTAATTGTTGGAGGGATGTGAATTATTTAAATAAATTAGGATATTTATTTATTTGATAGAGGAATAAGAATTAAGATAAATATTAAAATATTTACTTAATTCGACATGAGCCAATTTTAGGTGTATACACATTGTAGTTGTCACATTAGAGACTATTTTCCATCAACAAGGTGAAAGTCAATCTGAAAGACAATTCTATAACATCTTGCAAAATATAAGAAATGCCCAGCCATTTCATCATGATTGGGAAATACTCATCAAATGCATGAACATAATGTTGACCACAATATAAATAGAAGAGTTTGACACGTCCATGCATTTATTTGCAACTAACAACATGGTTTTGTTGCATAATAGGAAAATGCTAAAACTTCTAAATCTTCCTATCGCAGTTAGCATTGCGCAAACTACTCGACAAAAGCTAAATGATTATATTGATGATGATCAACTACAAGAAGAGGTACTACTATGCATAGGTCAGCAGGTTATGTTAAGAACAAATTTATGGATTGAAGCTAGGCTTGTAAATGGGTTGTTGGGGCAAATTGTAGCTATTTCCTGTTGTGACAATTGCAAACCCCTAGATTTGCCAATGTATGTTGTCATTAAATTTGATAGTTACATTGGTCTAGTGTGGGATACAGAGAAGCCAAAAAACATCCTTGTGCAGTCAATCATACATATCCATGGCTTGGGCCATAACAATCTACAAATCCCAAGTATTAGCATTGAACAAAGCTATGATAAACATAGGGGAAATTGAGAGACAAGGCCTAACATTTATAGTTATATCCAAAGTAAAGTCCATAGAGAGCCTTTACATAGATCCTGCATTCCCTTTTGACCAATACTCTAAAATGCAAGACAATCCCTACACTATAATTAGAAAGAAAGAAGAGGCTCGCTTACAATTGCTTTCCTCTAAACACATTCAGGTACATGTCTATGCTTCTAGTTTCATTTATAAATTTCATGTTTTGTTAATCACTATAATATTGCTTCCTTTCTTGAATGGTATGCAAATCAATGGAGAATGCAAAGTACATAAGGCGTCTAGTGATACACCATCTTGATACCTCTCCACCCTTTGATTTTGTTGGTATAGATGACAAATGTAAACCTTCCCCCATGTGTTCAAACTTATATTGTAATAGGGCTTTGTTTTGATTCACTATTAAAATATAAATCAATATATTTAAAGCAATCATGGCTTACATATTTATCCTTCTGGTGTAGGTGACAAGAAAGGGTCCTTCTCAAATATGGAAATCAATATGTACAAAATAGAGAATCATGGGTTGCAAGTTGGTTTGAAAACTACCACTATTTTCTTCCAGGGAAAATCATCCAAGTCGACCTACATTACAGAGAAAATACATAAATACAACATGACTAATTATAAAAAGACTTCACGCGAATCAACACACTGTAGGCCACATAGACCTGAGACTTCACTTTTCCTTTAGGAACATGTCATTCTTCACAGAACATCTTCAAGATCATCTGCAGGATGTGTAACTCATCCGGTCGGCCTGACCTGGGAAGAACATCATCATTCAGAAGTAATTCTTCAATTACGAGCTTGATCTTCAATGTAGACCACCAATATGAACTAGACACAATCCAAAGACCTCCACAAGCTTGCCTGAATCACCAAGAACATCCACACTACTTCTGCTTACTGAAATTATTCTCTCCTTCATCTGGAACCTCAAGAACATAGTCTGTCATCACTCTCATATTGGAATAGATGCTTGCAAACCTCTAGACCATGAACCAATTGAGTTGTCAATTCAAATTAACTTCCTAAACACTCCACCAAATCCGCAGAACAAGATATTGCATTTCTGGATCTTACCAGACCTATCTGTGTCACTTTGTCACCTCTAAACATCTGCCAGAACCAGTTTTACTTAAGTGGCCATAACTTCTTTAGATTTTCATGCGGACCTCTAAAATCTTTATTGGATCATCTTAAGACACATATCTAAAAACCCTTTGATGTGCATCCTCTGATCTTCATCTTAGCTTGGATCTTTACCTTACTATCTTCACTGTTCTTCTCTGTTCCTGATAGGACTAATTTTCTCAATATCCTCAGTAATTTTCTCAACATCCTCAGCATACTATTCATCCAATCCTTATCATCAATGCAACAGGAGTATGTTGACATCAATGACAACACCAGTTAGGTCCATACTTGTAACAGTTATATGTTGCATTGTTGATGATAAGCGGGGTCAAAAGAGTGTTTGTTCAGGATGGAATTGGAGCAAACTTTTATGGAAGGGTCAAAACTAAATGTTTGATTGTCATGTATCTATTTTTTGACCTAATGGAAAAAGATCTGACCAAAGGCACAAAGACCACTGATTTGATGCGACAAATAATTTAAGTAAAGCTAAGAATATAAGACAGTCATTCCGGCAATATAGAGTTTCACAGCCTAATGATAATTTTCTTAGCAGATGAGAAGGTTTTAGAGCAAATTGTAGTAATCAATTCCATGTCTGATGAAAATTTTTGTTAAGGGTTTTAGGAGTCTGCCCCCAAAACTCCTACCACTTAAAAATCTAGAGAAGTCTTCTTAGAAAGCGAAAAGAAAGAAAAAGTTCTTTAAAATATCTTAAGGGTGCAGCTAACTTCAGATGTGCCAAGAAAAACTAGCCACTTTTGTAAGGTTGTTTTACAAAAAGAAAGAATGAAATCTTTGAATGTTAATAAGCATGAATGTTAATAAGCATGGTCAGCTATATAACCTAGTTGGTTACTTGTGATTCAAATAAATGAATAAAAAATTTTAAAAATTGACAAAAAACACACATTTTCTTTTAAAGGAGAAAATATGTAGTTGGGAAAATATTTGTTTGGGAAAATATCACATACAATAACACTTGCAATAACATCCAACATAGATAGAAAAAGTGTACATCTCATTTCTATTCCACTCCCATGCTTATAAATGACTACTAACTTATTTCACTCTGTTTTTTAAGAGGTACTTATGAAGACTCACAAGAACAAAATGAAAGAAGAGGACTTTATGATGAATGACAATTTCCAACATGACATTTCTCATATTCACGGAAAATCTATAACATATTCAATTAACCAAATAAATTAAATTAGATAGCATACTATAGTGTGCGGCTTCAAAGAATAGTTCTAACCATGATTTGAGCTAAAGTAAAAGTTTGTAAACTACACAAGCTTGGTACTCTACAAGCGTGTTGTAACAGAATTTCTGACTTTATCATACTTATATCAGACCTATTTACTTCTGCCCTCAATCACATCCTTTACAACACCTTTTGTTTCACACTTTTGCATTGAAATTTGATCAAAACTTGCATGTTTTTAGGCTTTTTCGCTAGGTTTGACTAGTCAACTCTCTACAAATACTCTAAAGGCATGTTGTGTCTGATTTTTTCTCACAAGGTGACTGATTACATGGTTATTATCTGATATCCATCATAAAATTTCACACAACATCCTTTCTATCAGTTGTTTGCATGCTTTTATTGTGAAAAAATTGTATATTTTGCTTTATTTTTACTAGGGTTTGACTTGCAAACTTGTTAAACTTGCATGGCATGCATGTTGTGAAGGATATCATTGATCTAATTGACTGATATCCCTGACATACTCTTCTTCACATCTTAAATTTCATTACAACACTCTTTATTTGGACATTTACATTCACATTTTGTGAAAAAATTGCATATTTTTGCATAATTTCACTAGTTTTTGGAACAATCATTTAGGATTGCATTCAAAAGTGTGTTGTGAAGCATATCTCTGATTGAAAGGACTGATATTTCTGTTATTTACTTTTTCATCTCATAAATTTGATCACAACACCTTTTCTTTACATAATTCACATTGAAAAAAAAAGCATAAAAATCTAGCATCTTTAGTTCATTACATTCATATTTCGAGCATTTGATTGCTTGCATATTTCATGGATTCCTCTTGTTATTAAATGGAATCTTTATTTACATACAGTAGGGACCCAGAGACCTTTTTCAAATTCATCAACATGAATCCTCAGGTCCTGCAACAAATATCATCCATCCATAACAGAGATATGACAATAGATTCTACACATGACATTCTTCAATTTGAAAATTTTCTTACTATCTTGGGTATGTTCCCTTCGATATTGGATGATCTTACTAATTGCATGAACAACCAAGAGGAAAGTATTGAAAAAATGACAATCCTTCATTTCATGATGATAAAATGAACATTCTCTCTATGACACATAAGGCTGAAATTGATCAAGACAATCCATGTGATACTAGGGATCCTTTAGAGAAAAACATCATTGAGACATCCCTTGAATCCACCTTTCCCTCCTTGCATGCTCTTCCTTATGAGGATTAAGCATTACTGACTGAGAAAAGATCTCCTACACCAACACCTTTAGGGATTGATGTTGTGTATAATCAAGAGAACACTAATGTTAATTCAATCTTCACTAATATACTTTGTAGCAATATTTCTACCTTTTCATTATCCCACCAAATTGTTGCTTCTCTAGTATGCTGGTAGGAACCCCACATTGCCTTCATCTCATCAGAAAGATTTCAGAGCTTAAAGTATTTTTCCATTTCTATGTTCCATGCTTCAGCTCCATCACTAATGGTCTTTCCATCAAACTTGGGTAGTGATACCTTCTTGAGGTCTTTTCCCAACTCCTCTGTAATCCTTCCACGATTGTTCACATTCGCTTGAACCTTAGCAATCTGTGCTTTAGCCCTTGGGTTCTCATTTTGTGCATCCACTCTCAAGTTCTCATTACCCTAATTCAAATTTGCATCTCCTGGGTTTTCATTTTGATTCTTCTCTCTATGGTTCCTTCTGATCTCCTGATCAATATTATCCATTCTCGTACCCTACTGGGTTAAGAGGGCAAGGATTCAATCCAACCTTCCATCTTGTTCATTGTTGGCTTTGCAATGATTCCTTCCATTTTGATCCATTCCTAATCCTAGGACTCCACTATGATCAATTTTTCTAGTTTTCATGATGATTGATCTGCATCAAAGTCACGCATCTTAATGTAATAGTCCAAAAAGTCCCTAGTGTCTAACCTAGAGATCTGATACCAAAAGTAAAGTATTCATTCCATCACAAAAGTTGCGGAAGTAAATAATCTGCTTAATTACATCATACTCAAGTAAAAAGATAGATCTCATAAACATTAATCAATAAAAGTCATTAAATCTTAAAAATCATATGATTAATCTAGGTGTTAGCACTTTAAAAGAATATACAATCTTCATTTAGCTTTCATGTCATAAATCATCCAATGATAAGTACAAGGTACAATAATCATGTACAATACAAGAATAATAAATCTATCAAACTCTCCAGCTGCCATGACCCCACATGGTCCTCCACAAGCTGAGAGATGGGAACATGGCTCAGTTGCTTTTCCATCCAACCATGTAGCAATTATACTTCCTCAAATCCATTTATAACATGAAGGAAACCCAACCCTGCACAAAATGTCTAGCAACCTAGAAACAACTGGCAGGAGGGAACACCCGATGCAACTTGAATTCTAAATGCAAATCTAAAATATGATGTGCAAATGTCTTACAATAGGATGTAGCAGAGATATATATAAATAAAGTTTTTCTACACAAATATTCATCTATGTCAATGAATCCCCATCTTGGCCAAGCATATAAAATAGTTTAAGGTCAAATCCTGAAAAGAGAAAAAACCATCTCTGATATTCCACATTCAGTATCCTAGCACAAAAAGTAACCCCAAACACACATAAGAGATAATGTGCTTTCTTTTCAAAACAAAGAGCAACCCATGTTCGCCTGAAAATCCATTTCTAATCCCTTACTTTTGCATAATTTACAAAACACACTTTCAAGCAAGTAACAAATAGGAACATCATTCATTCATTTAAACACAAATATATATAGAATCTATAATCTGATTATATTTCCTAACCCATATTTCATTCTTTACAATATTTTGAAGAAAACTAATGTTAACTACTTTCTACCCGTAAGCTGGTTTATAATTCAAAGCAATTAATTGTAACAAGGATTTAATAAGAGTGTATAAATATTGTCAGCAACACATTATTTAAAATCAAAGGCATAGGTAATAATCAAAAAATATAGTATCTCAGTTACAAGAAGGAATTAATCAGCCGTTGGAATTCAATAATATTTAACTACTACCAGGAACTGATTATAAGCATGCAACAGGAATGAACAAAACAATGAAAGGGATAAATAACCTATGTCATGATTTAATAAGGTTGCAACAGGGTGTAAACAAACAACTACAGGATTCAATAAATCAGAGATAGGAACCAACTAACTGTGATAAGAAGTTTAAATTAACTGCTACATGTAGTAAATAAAACCTTCATCGACAGGAATGATAGCTGGCCCACTAGATGTTTAAACAGGCCCTCACCTTTAACAAGGGAAATATCATGCATATCATTTCTACATCATAGAAACTAGTAAAAAGGTCAATGGAGGACTATAGTTAGGAAGTTGTTGGAAAGATAGTTTAGGCCAATAGCAACTTCATGGTGAAAATACTAATTAACTCAGTCGTTAGCAATAAAAGAACTGGCTGACATACAACAAGACAAGGCCAAAAGTTAATCTGAGGCCGTTGAGAATATAACCATTGGCCAAAATACATGAACTCGGTGAATAGACAAACCTATAGGTTGTTGACATTTATATGAAGACCTTTTGAATATGTAAAGGATGAAGATAAAAATTGTGCAAGTCGCAAGAATTAACAGGTTGATTGGAAAACAATTTAGGCTGACAACAAATTGAAGGCTTGATTTAACTCTGATCGAATAAGGCATAGAGGCAGCGATCTTTTAAGCAAATACAAATGGATAAATCTCAAGCATTAGCTATCCAATAACAGTGACCAAAGGGAAAAACTCAGGCCGACACAAAATAGAAAAGAAGTTCAAGCCCAAAAGCAAAACATAGAGGAAAGAAAAGCAGGTGATAAGGATTAGACACAAGACAAAATAGTAATTGACAATAGACCATCCATAGCATTATGTAGACTAGAGGAAAGTTTAGGTGCAGGCCATATTTTGATAAAGATCTTTAACAGTTTACACAGCTAAAAGTTTTGCATTAAAAATCAAAGAAAAATACCCAGAAAATGCCTCAATTCCTTCCTCCTGGTGTAGATGATAGTCCTCTTGTCACTACTAATCACTGTTCTCCTTTCTTCATTGTATTGTTGTTGCCTTGATCTCAATTCCCTTTTCCTTCTTCTATCGCTGAAAATTCATGGTGAAGATCCCTCTATCATGCCCTCTCTTTTATCTATCATACCTCCTCTATTCTTGTCGTTGTAAATTTAGATCGAGCTTTTTACTGTTTTTGCTTCAGTTACCTCTAATTTGCATACCCCTTGAAGCTCAATACCGATGATTTCTCCTTTGAAATTATTAAACTCTGTTGTTACTGTCACTCCCTAGGTTTTGCATGACAAAAGCTTTTCTTTATTATTTTATTTAGATATCTAATTATAATATATTATTAATATAATTTATTTATCTTTAATAAAACATATTTAATTTTAGTCTAACCAAGATATTGTTTTAAACAATAATATATATTATATAAATAGGAAAACACTTTTATTATTATTTATATTTACATAATATCATATACACAACTCCACTAAATATAATTCGAAGGAACATAATAGTTACATGACTAATTTATGCATTTGAATAGACTTACTGTAGAAACTAAAACACATATTTATCTACTCATAAAATATCAATCACATTTATTGACTATATAAAAAGGCATACTAGAGTCATTCAAAATGCAATATGACATGAGACTATGTGAGTGTGTGCGTGCATCAGGTTTATCCATCCTATCAATTTTTGCATGGCAGCTAGAACATCTCTACCTCAACAATGTTCTTGTCTTCGACTAGTATCTGCAATCAGTCGCACTCAACTCCACATCAATAGGTTAGTTCTTCACAATCATAGCCAAAGAAAAATATAATGTACATCCATAATCGTACCAATAATATTTTATTATTAAATCAACTTTTTAAAATCACACATTTATAACATTGTGGTAATTACTTTCACACACGTGAAATCACTCATAGTAAAAATAATCATAGTAAATGTCCAATAATCTAATTAATAATACAGTCCATAAAATGAGATGTGATAGTACACCTCCCATTTTATTCATATTGTTCCTTTGACTGATGTACATACTCAAGCATCTAGTGTGGATACTTTTGAGGAGATTTAGTATGAAATTTGAATCTTAGTGTTCTTTCATCAATTAAGGTTCTAGAGACATGAACTAACACTTCATCTCCTCCATCACCTATTGTTTCTTCTATAGAGTTTAGTGAATTGCTAAATCCATGGCTTTGAGTGATTCCATGCAGTAGGAAAATCATCATATTTAAGATTTAGCTACTTGGAATGAGTACTTGACAAACATTGTAGGTTTTTTTTTATGAGTCCTATCTTGCAGATTTGGAGGACACTATTGAGGACATTTATCTCCTCTTTGATCTTATCTATTATGAAGTTGCATCATCTTCTTCAAATGTGATGAGGGCACATTCAGACCCTCTTATTCTTTCTCCTTCTCTTCATTTGTCACAATTTGGCAGTGGGTTGGAGATCTTTGAGCAGCATTTAGAGGACTCATCATTGTTTTTGGATCATGTTCTGCATTTGTTTCCCCTACATTAAGAGGACTCATCATTGTCTTTGGATCATGTTCTACATTCATTTCAACTATTTTTTAGATTGTCACTTTCTTTGATTTGGCTAGGGACCCCTGATTTGATTGTGGTACCTTTCGTCGTCAACATGGCACACTTGAGAGGATTTTAGAGACTTTGAATATATCTTGTATTTTCTTCCCTCATATTCCTTTTAGGAATGGGAAGACATCCTACATCTATCCTTGGGTTTGTTTCTTCCTAAGGGGAGAAATGTTGTTCAGTAGTCTTGGATCACCTTTAGCATTCATTGTCGAGCATCTATTAGTGTAGGAGATTCTACATTGAGGGGGGCTACATTGTCTATCTTCTTCTCTCTTATGGGGGGATTTTTTCCTCACATGGGATTTTTCCTTCTCATACTTTTGGAGAGCATCTTGTATTTTCTCTCTTTTGGAGAGGGGTTTTTTCCTACAAGATTTTCTCCTTTACTACATTTGTGAGAGATTTATTTGTACACCGGTACCTAACATGGACTTGCATCTGTACACTTCAAAACATGATTCAATAGCTTGGAGCAGTCAAGTCAGCCTTGATGGAGCACACATACCCTTCTCCTTGCCACAGGTGAACCTCCATGTCATTCTCACTATTGTAGTAGAAGCTAGTTGAAAGGAGGCGAGACACGAGGATGGTCTTGCTCGCTTGAGAGCTGGACTACACAGAGAATAGTCGACCAGTCCTGGGGCCATTCATGTGGATTATTTTCTAAGTTGTGTTCAATGACTGTAGTTATGGAGATAATGATATGACCCGAAGGCTCACTAGTTACTGATCTCTTGTTTGGGTTATCTAGATTCCAACACCTTCAATTATTTATTATAGTCATTTATGAGTCTAATATGTTAGAACCTTTCCTCTCCTACTCGAAGGAGTTGTTGAATTTGATGTCTTTGTTCAATCAACCTAAGCCTATGTTCCTATTCTTGAATGGTCAATTGTGTGTTTTGAGGCCTAGGGCGTAACTCTTTGATCTCCTCTAGGATTGCCCTCACCCACTCACCTCTAAGTCCATGGCACATTCGTGGGCCCAAACAGAGTGAGTTGGTTTGATTTAACCATGAGTTGACTTATGTTGACTTAGGAAAATGATCTAAGGTTTGCTTTGCTTTATTTTATTTTGCTTGACTTGTGTTGACCTCATGATGAAATCGAGGGTTTGTGTACTTGTTTTGATTTCTTGTTGGGTATTTTCTAATGTTTTTGTATTTTATGGGTTTTGTATGAGATGCATGCCAAAATGTATGCAAACAATTTTTTGTTCTTTTTCACCAATTTTTGAAATAAAATGAACTAAGGTAAACTAGGAATTGAAATATGAATGCAAACTAGAGTGAAAATACCTAATGCAACTACTCTATTCTTTTATATTTTTTGAGATTGGTTTTGGGCTACTCTAAGAATTATAAAATGCTTTGAAATGAAACCAATCTAAATTGCAATAAAATAAGCTAATCTAACAATCTAAATTAACCTATCACTAAATTTGCAATAACAAGATTACTATTCTAAGAGCAAGATTGATTTTCTAATTACTACAAAAAGCATGAAGGAACCTCAAATTGAAGGTGCATAAGCCTAGTGTATCCTCATAGATCCTTGTAGTAGCCTTCCCTTCTTCTGCAACAACGGCGTACAATTCAAACAAGAGATTGAAAAAGACTTGGATATAAGCTATGAAAGCTTGGATAGAAACACTTGGGTTTGAAAATTAGCTAGCATGACAATGTTGTATGAAGCTTTTTGAAAATCTTGGGCATAAACAACAAAAGAAGAAGGAATGAGAGTCCTGCAATGATCATAAGAATTCTTAGGGAGAACAAAAACTAAGCAAAACTGACTTGCAAAAATGAATTTGCCTCCTCTAGGAAAGCTTTGAATCTTGGCAACAATGAAGGCTAATGACATGAAAGCTTTGAACCTTTGAAAAACTAAAGAAAGAAAAGAAGAAAGAGGCTCAAAGGCCTATGAAGAAGTTTGAAAAAGCTTGTGAAGATGAGAAGAGCATTCTCTAACTTGAGAAATAATGAAGATGTGAGGGGTATTTATAGGTTAGATTGAGGAGTGAGGGGTGGAATTGATTAGAGAGTTAACTCCTTTGATTGGAGAGTTAACTCAATTAGAGGCGACCATGGTCAAAAGGGGGGCGACTAGGGTCAGATGAATGTTTGGGTGAAAATTGAAGGGTGGAGAGTGATCCTAGGAGGCTGAAGAAGACACCTGGCAACTTTGTTTTGCCAAAAAGATGCCAGAAGGGCTGGTCACCCACATTAGTAGGGTGGTCACCTAGGGGGTGATCCAAAATTAATAATGGGTGGCCAAGTCAAAAAGAAAAGCTGACAAGAATTGGGGTTGGGGATGAAGTCAGAATTGTTACGATTTAGGTGCCATTAACCTTTTAAATCCTTGTAATTATTATTCCTAATATTATTTGTAAATCGCCCATAAGGGATGTACAAGTTCCCCTAGAAGTGGTGAAAATTATTTATTGGGGACGGTAATTATGGAGTTACTACATTGGTAAGTTCTGGAGTTACCAATGGTAGTTATGGAGTAACATTACCGATGGTAATTGTAAAAATCAAGAGTAATTGAGGGTAGGCACCACCTTGGAAGAATCTACTATTTTTGGTAGTTATGAGACCCGTCATAAAGTTGGTAAGAGGTTGTAAGAGAATCTATGATAGTTGTAAGTTGTCATAAGATTCTATGACAATATGACAACTTATGACGGATACTTATTGCTTGTAAGTTGCTATCCTTAGCTCTAGGTGCCCATATTGGAATGATACTATTCGGGAGATGTTATGATGGAATTTATGATGGTTATAACAGTATTTATTACCCCGTAAGTGCCTATTCTTGTCCTTGGGCACCTAAGTTTGCATGGTTAACTATTGACAGGTGCTTGAGGTTGTTGTGGGTCATGTAATGTTGCATTTTGGAGTATCCAAGGAGAGAGAAAGTGGATTCCTAGTTTGGGGAGTGAAATAACTCTATAAATACAGTGCCTTGTATGTGTTATGCATATCTCAAATATCATAGCTCTCTTGTACACAGGTTCTGCTGGATTGAAGGTTGAAGAGATAGAGGAAGTGCATGTATTAGTTATTTAAATTTTGAAGATAATAAAACTTGAACCTCTTTTCTTGGTGGAGTTTTTTACCTGAAAGGGCTTTCTCCACATTATATTTGGTGTTCATATGGTTTATATTGTTGCAAGAATGTGCCTAATCGGTGTTGTCATTGATGTCAACATATTCTTGTTGTCATTGGTGTCAACTGTATCTTATTATATTACTTATTTAGAAGACTTGTATTTTGAGGATATTGAGAAAATTAGCCTCTCCGGAAGAAACAAGTGATCTACAAAGAAGTGCAGTACAAACAGTGAGTTGTATGTTGAACAATAGTCCAGTAAACTGCTCCGCATTTGTTCTTGCTTGAAGATCGTGGTCTATAGATTGAAAGTAAGTTAACAGTATGTTTGAAGATGCTATATTCTGGGTTTGAGCCATACACATGAAGATCTGAGTGAGTTGTATTCACCAGAGTGAAACCTTATTTTTCTATAAGTTCAGTTGGGACAGGAAGAAAGTATTCTGCTCTGTATTCCTCTGCAATATAGTATTTGTCTCTACAGTTCTAGAGGGAAGTCTAGGATGATGACAAGTGCCTACAGTTGCAGTGGTTCATGGTTTGGTGGTCGCAAGCTATATTTCTTTTATGACAGTTGAAGATAGTGAGGTTCATGTGTTTCGGTGAGAAGATTCCTATGGATAAAGTGGTTGTGGTTCATGCGGTTGCTCCTGATGATTATAATGTGCTTGTGGATGTCTCCTAATCATGTTCCTATCTAGATTTTGGTCTGCATTAAGAAATTGAGATAGTGTGTAAAGATTGTTCCCAGATAATGTAGCGTGTAACCAGTCTTGGTCGACCTGGTTAATCCCAGTGATTGCGGAGATCTCTGGAAGATTGAGGAAGTGTGTTGTGGCATGGAAGATCATGTTTAAGTCCCATCTAAGGTATGGCATGATCTACATTTCATTCCCTTTGCATAATGTTGCAATAGGTTAGGACGTATTTTGTAAAGTTTGTAATACCGACCTTGGAGGTTGTTCCAATGGTTGATGATTGTGATGCCAACCTTGATGATCATTCCAAGGTTGATGTAGTGTATAAATACTTGTATTTAAGTTATGGAAAAAGTGTCCTTGAGTAGAAATGGAAAGATATTAAGAAAGGTCCAAAGCAGAGCAGAGAAGCGGCAAAGGAAAGACGAGGAAGAGAAGAACAGAGGAAGAGCAGAATAGAGGAAAGGTAGAGTAGGGAAATTATTATACTTCAGTTGCAAATAGAGAAAGGTGTTGATCATGGCAGTGAATAGGGTTTAATAGCCCTCGGGGTTTAACAACCGTTATTGTAATCTTGCTAGGTTTAGGGTTGAGGTAGTGAACTTGCTAGACCTAGTTGTACTTCATGGAAGTAAGCCAGTGTGTTTAGGCCCGTGGAGTGACCAAGCTTGGACATCATTATTTCAAGATTTCAATATATATTGAGAGTTAATCCTCTCCGTGGTTTTTCCCTGCCTTGGGGTTTTCCATGTAAATCTGGTGTCTCTTGTGTTTGATGTTGTATCTATGGTTAAGTTTATGATTTCACGCACTCATTGTTAAATCATAATAATTGTGGATAAGTGATGAATGTTTACATTGCATAAAGTGTTTGAGTTTTTGTGACAACTGATTCACCCCCCCTCTTAGTTGTCCGGTGCATATCAATAATTGTTATCAGAGCAAGGTTCCTCTGAAGAAAGTTTAACAGCTTGAGGAAGATTTGAAATGTCTTACAAGAAGGAAGCGCCGCATTTTGATGGAATGATATATGTTCTCTGGAAGGCTCAGATGAAAAGCCATCTTCTTTCTCTTGGTTACAAAGTTTGGAAAGTTGTAGAAACATAATACACCATACCTCAAAATGGTCTGATGACTGAAGACGAAATCAAAGAATATGAGATAGATATCAAGGCAAAGGATGCTCTGCTAAGCTCATTAACCGACTCAATATTGACGAAAGTGGTGGATCTTGAAACTGCAAATAAGGTGTGGGAAAAGTTGAAAAATCTGTATGAAGGAGATGATTCTATGAAGGAAGCCAAGTTACAAAGTCTGAAAGTGAAATATGAAGGCTTGAAGATGAACAATGATGAAAACATATCAACTTTTATGCAAAGAGTTGATGAACTTGTTACAGGGATTAAATCCATAGGCGGAACTCCTAAAGAAAAGGAAATTGTTATGAAAATTCAAAGATCTCTGCCCAAGTCCTATTGTCACAAGGTAGCCGTGATTGAAGAGTTCATGCAAGTAAATGCTGTTAACAGGGATCAGTTGCTTGGCAAGCTTACTGCTTTTGAAATGAGGGAGTTAGATGATACTCTGCCAAAAGTTGAGAATGCCTTCAAAGCCAGTATTCTTGAAAATACTTCTAGATCAGAAAAGTATAAGGTAGAATCTGATGATGAGTTAGATGAAGTTGAATCCAACTTTGTGGATAGATTGCAAAGAGGATCCGGTAAGTATAAAGGCAACTTACCTTTCAAATGTTTTTTCTGTGGTAAAGTAGGTCATTTTTCTTCCAGATGTCCTAAAAGAATTGAAAGAAATAAAAGAAGATATGAGAATAGGCCTAGGACCCAAAAGAAGTGTTATGATGTTGAAGATTTTGATGATGATGAAGGAGTATCAGATAATGGTGAACCAGATAATGATAATTCCTCTGTAAATGAATGCTTGTTCATTGCTATTAAGGAAGATCTTGTGTGTACTAATTCTTCTAGTTGTATGAAGGAAGAAAAACCAGTCGAAAGTGCTTTGGCTACTTAGGTCATTAAGGACAAGGATGAATGGGTTATTGATAGTGGTTGCTCTCACCACGACTAGTGACAAAAGTAAGTTTGTAAGTTTGGAAAAATATGATGGTGGACTGGTTAGGTTTGGAGACGATACAGTTGGTAGAATTTGTGGGAAAGGATCTATTTCTTTTGATGGCAAGCATAATATTGAAGATGTCTTGTATGTGAAAGGATTAAAGCACAATATTCTGAGTATGGGTCAAATGTGTGGCAAAGGCTATGACTTAAGCTTCAAGGACAATGGATGCAAGATCAGGGAAAGCTCCAGAACAATCATTGCAACTGGAAAGAAGACCAGAGGTAATATCTATCACTTGAAAGGAACTGAGAACTATTGTTTGTTGACTCAGACTAATGAGAGTTGGTTATGGCATAGAAGGTTGTGTCACATAAATTTTGATAATATTATGAAGATAACTACTGCACAGATTGTTAGAGATTAGCCTAAGCTTGTGGCGCCTGCTAATCCAGTTTGCAAGGAGTGTCAATTTGGGAAACAGACAAGAACAAGTTTCAAAAGCAAGGATCAGTCAGTTGGAGGACTAATTGAGCTAGTGCATACAGATTTGTGTGGACCTACTAGAGTAAGAAGTTTGCAAGGAGATAAGTATTTCATGTTGCTCATTGATGATTATTCTAGAATGACTTGGGTCACCTCTTTGAAAGAGAAAGATGAAGCTCTAGATAAATTCAAGGCATTTAAGGAAATGGTTGAAAATGAGATGGATTTGAAAATCAAATGCCTGACGTCTCATAGATGAGGAGAGTTCACATCAAATGGATTCAATCTCTTTTTTGAAGAGAATGGAATAAAGAGATAGCTATCTGTGCCCAGAACTCCACAACAAAACGGAGTTGTTGAAAGGAAAAATAGAATAGTTCAAGAAGCTCCTAGAACCATGATGAAGGAAGCTCATATTCTAGAAGCATATTGGAGAGAGGTAATTCACACCGCAATATATATCCTAAACAGAGTTCAAGTAAAAGGTAATAGTTCAAAAACTCCCTATGAATTGTGGCATGGTAGAGTTCCTACTGTGAAATATTTCAAAGTTTTTGGTAGTAGATGGTATATTAAAAGAGAAGAAGATATAGGCAAGTTTGATGCTAGATGTGATGAAGGAATCTTCTTTAGTTACTCCACCAAGAGTAAGGCCTACCGATGCTATAATAAGACGTTGAATAAAATCATTAAAAGTGTAAATGTTAAAGTTGATGAATGTAAGGAAAGGTCTTCAGAATCAAGTGGATATGAGTCAAATGATCCAAATGTTTCAGAAGTGGTGCAGCATGAAGACAACACAGATGAATAAGAACAAGCTCCGGTAAGTGCTACCAAAACTCCAAGATATGTAAGAATCAGTCACTCTGAAAATCAAATCATAGGAGATAAGAACAAAGGAATCTTAACCAGAAGAAAAGCTACAGAGGAATAAGTAAATTTCTGTCTGATCTCTAAGATTGAACCTAAAATTGTGAATGAGGCTTGCAAAGATGAGAATTGGATAAAGGCTATGGAAGAGGAATTGATGTAGATAGAGAAAAATCATACTTGGGATCTTATTCCTAGACCAGTAGACAAGAATGTAATTGGTACAAAGTGGGTCTTCAAAAACAAAATTAATGAGAATGGTGAAGTGGTAAGAAACAAAGCAAGGTTGGTATGCAAAGGATACACTCAAGTTAAAGGAATAGACTTTGAACAAACTTTTGCTCTAGTAGCAAGGATTGAAGCAATAAGGATGTTTTTGGCTTTTGCAGCATACAAAGATTTCAAGGTATATCAAATAGATGTGAAGTCTTCCTTCTTAAATGGAGAATTGGAAGAGGAAGTCTATATAGAACAGCAAAAAGGATTTCAGTCATCAGATCAGGGTGACATGGTATGCAGATTATAGAAAGCCTTGTATGGATTAAAACAAGCACCCAGAGCATGGTATGCACAGTTGGACAAGTACCTGATATAGATAGGGTTTAGCAAAGGTACTACATATAACAATCTCTACTTTAAGATCAATGACGAATAAACCTTGATTAATGTAGTTTTTGTTGATGATATTATTTTTGGAGGCAATGAAGGTATGTGCTTAGTTTTTGCTGGAGAAATGCAAAGTGAATTTGAAATGTCTATGTTTGGCGAGATGAACTTCTTTTTAGGTTTGCAAATAAGTCAATCAAAAAAAGGTATCTTCATTTCTCAATCTAAGTATGTGAAATAACTGTTAAAGAAATTTGGGATGGAAGACTCTAAACCAATATGCACACCTATGATAACTGGTTGTAAGTTCAGCAAAGATGATAACTCACCCATGGCAGATCAAAAAAAGAATAGATTTATGATTGGAGGATTACTTTATCTACCTCAAACCAGATGAGACATAATGCATGCAGTGTGTCTTGTGGCAAGATTTCAGGCAGAACCCAAGGAATCTCATGTGATGGTAGTCAAGAGAATTCTGAGATATTTAAAAGGCATAATAGATAATGGCTTGTGGTACCCCAAGGACTGTGATTTTACTCTCAGTGCATATACTGATGCAGATTGGGCCAGAGATGTGGATGACAGAAAAAGTACAAGTGGAGGTGCATTCTTCTTGGGAAAAAGACTACTATCTTGGTTGAGCAAGAAATAGGATTCAATATCCCTGTCTACTGCAGAAGCAAAATACATTGCAGCAACATGCAGTTGCACTCAAGTGTTATGGATGAAGCAGACTTTGAATGACATAAAAGTTGTGTATGAATATTCCATTGTAATCTTTTATGATAACACAAGTGCCATTAACATATCCAAGAATCTAGTGATGCATTGAAGGACAAAGCACATATCCATTAGGTATCATTTCTAAGAGAAAAAGGTGACAGAAAATGAAGTGAAATTGGAGTATGTTTCTACTTAGGATCAGATTGCAGACATTTTTACCAATCCTCTACCTAAGGATACTTTTGAGTATCTCAGGGAAAAGTTAGGGGTTATCACCCCACCTGTTCTAAACTAAGATACACAATAGTGCATCAGTCTGGAGGTGTTCAAAGGCCTGGATTGATGCTTTTTAGGGCTATTTCTCAGGGGGAGTAGTCAGAGAGTTTAGAAGAGAGATTAAATCAAAGCAGATGAGTGCAAGTATGTGCCCTTTCCCATTGATGTCAAAGGGGGAGAGAAGTCATGTGAAAAACTTAGAGTGCAGATGTGTAAGAGAAAGGGGGAGAACTTTGGAGAAAGAAAGAGTGCAGGTGTGTAAAGAGAAAGGGGGAGAATTTTGTCTTGATGGTTGTTGTAGTTTTTCACATCATATGTTGACATTAATGACAAAGGGGGAGATTGTTGCAAGTATGTGCCTAATCGGTGTTGTCATTGATGTCAACATATTCTTGTTGTCATTGGTGTCAATGGTATCTCATTCTATTACTTGTTTAGAAGACTTGTATGTTGAGGATATTGAGAAAATTAGCCTCTTCGAAAGAAACAAGTGAGCTACAAAGAAGTGCAGTACAGACAGTGAGTTGTATGCTGAAGAACAGTTTGGTAAACGGCTCCACATTTATTCCTGCTTGAAGATCATGGTCTACAGATTGGAAGTAAGTTAAAAGTATGTCTGAGGATGCTACATTTCGGGTTTGAGCCATACGCATGAAGATCTAAGTGAGTTGTATTCACCAGAGTGAAACCTTTTTTTCTGTAAGTTTAGTTGGGACAGGAAGAAAGTATTCTACTCCGCATTCCTCTGCAATATAGTATTTGGCTCTGTGGTTCTAGAGGGAAGTCTGGGATGATGACAAGTGCCTACAGTTGCAATGGTTCATGGTTTGGTGGTCTGCAAGCTATCTTTCTTTTATGACAGTTAAAGACAGTGAGGTTCATGTGTTCTGGTGAGAAGATTCCTATGGCTAAAGTGGCTGTGGTTCATGCGGTTTCTCCTGATGATTATAGCATTCTTGTAGATGTCTCCTAATCATGTTCCTATATGGAATTTGGTCCGTATTAAGAAATCAAGATAGTGTGTAAAGATTGTTCCCAGATAATGTAGCGTGTAACCAGTCTTGGCCGACCTGGTTAATCCTAGTGATTGCAGAGATCTCTGGAAGATTGAGGAAGCATGTTGTGGCATGGAAGATTATGTTTGAGTCCCATCTAAGGCATGGCATGATCCACATTTCATTCCCATTGCATAATGTTATAATAGGTTAGGACCTATTCTGTAAATGTTTGTATTACTGACCTTGGAGGTTGTTCCAATGGTTGATGATTGTGATGCCAACTTTGATGATCATTCCAAGGTTGATGTAGTGTATAAATACTTGTAGTTGAGTCCTAGAAAAAGTATCCTTGAGCAGAAATGGAAAGATACTAAGAAAGGTCCAAAAGTAGAGTAGAGAAGGGGGCAGAGGAAAGAAGAGGAAGAGAAGAATAGAGGAAGATCATAACAAAGGAAAGGCAGAGCAGGGAAATTATTATACTTCAATTGCAAATAGAGAAAGGTGTTGATCATGACAGTGAATAGGGTTTAATAGCCCTTAGGGTTTAACAACCCTTATTGTAATCTTGCTAGGTTTAGGGTTGAGGCAGTGATCCTACTAGACTTAGTTGTACTTCATGGCAGTAAGCTAGTATGTTTAGGCCCATGGAGTGACCAAGCCTAAACATCATTATTTCAATATTGCAATATATATTGAGAGTTAATCCTCTCCGTGGTTTTTCCCTGCCTTGGGGTTTTCCACATAAATTCAGTGTCTCTTGTGTTTGATGTCGTATCTATGGTTAAGTTTCTGATTTCATGCACTCATTGTTAAATCATAATAATTATGGATAAGTGATGAATGTTTAAATTACAGAAAGTGTTTGAGTTTTTATGACAACTGATTCACCCCCCCTCTCAGTTGTCTAACGCATATCAACATATACTTCTATGATGTTTATTCCTGTGTTGTAATTTCATTTCCGTATGCAATCTTTGTTCATATTACACTGCTTTGAGATCATAAACATATTGTAATCATATTTCCATTTGGGTAGTTGTTGCCTTCATTTCTAACATTTGGTATTAGTCTATTAGAGCCTAGCCAATTTTGATTCTTGGGTGGTAGTGTGAAGGTTTTTTAGTTGCAATGGGAGATTCGGTTGTTTTATTTTGTAGATCTTGTGTAGTATTCATGGCTCAATCTATTGCCTCAACCTCTCAATTGGACATTGAGAAGTTCAATGGTATGGGATATGAATTGTAGAAGCTAAAAATGGAGGATTTGCTTGAGGAAAGAAACCAATGGTTGGTTGTTACATAAGAGAAGAAACCCAATGATGTGAGTGTGGAAAAATGGGAAAGGTTGGATAAGAAGGCACAGGGAACCATACGATCGTGTCTTGCAGAATCCTTCTTGTTAAATATCTTGAAGGAAGAGACTGCCTTCAAACTCTGGAAGAGATTGGGTGATATCTATCAAGCCAAGAGCATGGTAAATAAGCTTTATTTAAAGAAGAAATTATTTTTAGTTAAAATGAAAGAGGGTCATTCCATTGCAAAGCATTTGAATAATTTTAATTTACTTTTGAGTCAACTTGATTTTGTAGATGCTACAGTTGAAGAGGAAGATACATGTATACTTCTACTTTGTCCTTTACCTGAATCTTGGGAGAATGTTATCCTTGTTATTACTTCTAACCTTGAAGATCTGAAGTTGGATCACATGGTTGCAACTTTGTTGACATAGGAGATGAGGAAGAAGACTTCTGAGGGTAACACTAAGGCTCTCAATGTGAGGGGAAGGTCTACAGAAAGAGGACCGAAAAGAGATCAATAGGGGTCTAAAGATAAGTCTAAGGGTCATTCTAAGACTCTTGGAAAGAAGAAAAAAGTTAAGTGTTGGAATTGCATAAAAAGAGGGCATGTGAAAAAGGAATGTAGAAACCCAAAGAAACGATGAGATTCCATTACTGATAAGTCCTCGAATGCAGGTGAAGATGTTTTACTTTCTGGATGTAATGTTGTTTCTAATGATCATTGGTTGGTTGACTCTAGATGCTCATATCATATGACCCCGCATAAATAATGGTTTTCCACATACGAAGAGTATGATGGAGGTAAATTGTACCTTGGGGACAACTCTACATATCTGATAGTTGGGAAAGGCAAGGTAATGTTGTGTTTCAAAGATGGGAGAATTAAAACCTTCCTTGGTGTTTTGCATGTTCTTAGATTGGCTTGAAATCTGATTTCAGTTTCAAAGTTGAATGATTTAGGAATGCATGTAACATTTGATAAGCACGTTTGCAGATTGGTGAGAGGAAACTGTTGGATCTAGGGCATACAACTGAGAGGGGGGGGGTGAATCAGTTGTATGAAAATTCTTGTTCTTTCAACACTTGATTCTTTGTTGTTAGTTAGCAGCATATCAATTAATCATCCATGAAAGCATAATACACAAGCACAAGAGCAGATAAGTATCAACACATTGAACACCAAGATTTTGACGTGGAAAACCCAGTTAAGGGAAAAACCACGGGGTGATTAACCCAAGAATTATTCTCTGTTAGAAGAATAAAGAAAAATGAATGGCACATGCCAATTAGGGCTCACTGCCCGAGCACACGGCTCACAAAGAGGCCCACTGCCTACAAGGAGACACACTGTCTACAAAGTGATAAAAATCACAGTCTTGAACTGGAGAATGACATCTCTACCATGTCCGGATCAGTTCCAATTAAGCCCAAAAACCTCTGTTCTGCCTTTCGCACTTCTCTTCGCTATGCCACACTCATCCACACACCACACCCCGAAAGGAACTCACAGACCGTTATTTATACAAGACATCGACTTAGGATCAAACATCTAAGTCAGCAAACAATCATAAGAGTATCCGCAAGATGAATAACACATCCGGTCGGCCACCACAAGAACATTCGCAGGATGAACAACTCATCCGGTCGGCTAAACAGAGCAAGAACTTCATCCGGAAGAATAACTTCAATTCCGGGCTCTACTATCAATGCGGATCAACAACACAACCTCAACACGATCCAGAAAACTTAACAAGCCTGCCTGAATGTCCGGATACATCCGCACTTCCTTTACTTGCTGGAATCTCTTGTCTTCCTCATCCGGAACTTCAAGAACACAGTCTGTCGCCACTGTCATAATGCAAGAGGTACTTCCGGACCTCCAAATCATACACAACTCAAGATGGCACATCACAAGGACATCCCAAATACTCTTTCCAATCCGCAGATTAGGATTGTACAATTCTGGACCTCACCGGACCTTTCTGTGATCCTCTGTCACCTCTAAGCACTTGCCGGAACCGGTTCCACACAGACAGCCATAACTTCTTCAGGTCTTCATGTGGACCTCTGAAAACTTCACTGAAGCATCTCAAGACTCATATCTGCAATCCCTTTAATCCGCATCCTCCGGTTCTCAACCTATCCAATATATTTGCCTTCTTCTCATCACTGTTCTTCACTGTTCCTGATTGAGGGTAATTTTCTCAATATCCTCAACACACAGCTCATCCAATCCTTCTTGTCGATGTAATATGAGTATGTTGCCATCAATGCCAAAGGGGGAGATTGTTGGCAAGAGACACTATATGGATTCATGGTTGTTGTCATTGATGGCAACAAAGGTCATCCCACATATCCGCAAGTCATGATGTGTCTCTACCGGAAGTCAGAATACAGATTGTTGTGGTCCAGTGAACAAGAACAGAGCATGTGGCAAGGTCCGACAGATTGGTCCGGATCTTTCAGAAGAAGTGTCTTGGTGCAATGCGGATTTGGGGAAGTCAAGAGGACTACCTTGAGTGGTATATTCCAAGGATTTAGCCTCCGGTAATGGACAAGGAAAAAGATATGAATAGTTGAGTACCGGATTCCTGAGAGACAGTGAAAACAGAGGAAGAACTGACTGACAGAGTATCAGACTACTTTCTGGATGTGTTACTGTTGATGATAAAGGTTGTGAAGGCATGAATCATGTTTGGCCGACATGATTAATGATATCTACAAGTATATGCTTGATCCGCATTACTTGGTGAGCAAGGATTCAACTGACAGAACAAAGTTTGCAAGAAACTAGACTGTTCCGGATGCCGACTAGAAAGGTGATGAAATTACTTGTGCGGATATATATATAGAGGATGGATTTAGTTGTGAAGGTGGTGAAGATAAAAAGATAGATGCAAAGAAGAGCAGAACAGAGCAGAAGTACCAAGACAGATCCGGTATGTGAAAGGACAGCAGAATAAAGAATAGAGAAAAGATGAAGTGCAGCAGATCAGTGTACTAAGCCTAACCGGAACTGAACTCCAGCATATGCAGATGCTTCCAATCAGTTCAAGACTGTGATTTTTATCACTTTGTAGACAGTGTGTCTTCTTGTAGGCAGTGGGCCTCTTGTGAGCAGTGTGCTCGGGCAGTGAGCCCTAATTGGCAAGTGCCATTTTGTAATTTCCTATTCTTCTAACAGAGAATAATTTTGGGTTAATCACCCCGTGGTTTTCTCCCTTAACAGGGTTTCCACGTCAAAAATACTGTGTCATGTGTTTCTTATTTCATGGTAATGTTTTTGTGTTTGATTCAATGCTGCATCAATTAATAAGAAAGTTCAATAAGGGAAATAATTAGGATAACTGATTCACCCCCCCTCTCAGTTATCAACAGAAACTTGGTGGTAGAAAAGGGGAAAAGATTGGGAACCTTATTTAGGCTAGATGCCACTACAATTTGTAATTCCTCTTATATTTCTAAGGCTTCTGAAAACACTTGTATGTTGTGGCACTGTGGATTGGGTCACACAAGTAATAATGTTTTAAAAACAATCAAGAATAAAGAATTGTTGGATGGTTTCTCTTATTCTAATGAGCACTTTGATTTATGTGAGCATTGTGCATTTGGTAAACAAAACAAAACATCATTTACTTTAGGAAGTAATAGAGCAAAAGAGAAGTTAGAGATTATTCATTTAAATGTGTTTGGACCTGTAGATAATGACTATCAAAAAATCTCATTATTTTTTCACCTTCATTGATGATGTATCTAGATTTACATGGATTTATTTTATGAAACACAAATCTGAAGTTTTCCCTAAGTTTAAGGATTTTAAAGTCTTAGTTGAAAACCAATCGGTATTAAAGATTAAAATATTAAGATTTGACAATGGAGGGGTATACCGCGCTAAGGAATTTGATGAGTTTTGCAAGCATGCAGGTATAATCAGACAAAAGTCAACTCCATATACACCACAACAGAATGGTGTTGCAAAAAGGATGAACCGAACAATCATGGAAAGAGCCAGAAGTTTGTTGAGTGATTCATAGTTGGAGAAATAATTTTGGGTAGAGGTTTTGTGTACCGCTTGTTACTTGATTAACATAACTCCTTGTAAGGCTCTTGATTCAACACCTTATGAAGTGTGGATAGGTAAGAAACCTTCTGTTTCACATTTAAGGGTTTTTGGATGTGAGGCTTTTGTTCATGTGCCTAAGGAAAAGTGATCTAAGTTGGATCCAAAAGAATAGAAATGCATCTTCATTAGATATGGTGAGAATGTTAAAGGTTATAAGCTTTGGGATCCTTTAACCAGAAAAAATATTTTCTCTAGAGATGTTATTTTCAGGGAACTTAGAGCTATTTCTGAACCTAAAAAAACAAAAGAGAAAGAAAGGTCAAAGGTAGTGCATTTTGATTTACAACAAAACGATGCATAGCTAGAAGAATAGAATGATGGATTGGTGGGTGAAGAAGAAGAAGAAGATTCGAGTAGAAGTAGTTCTAATGAGGAAGACTCTATTTGTACAGAAGAAGTTGAGCATCTAGAAGAACCAAAAGAGTCTCTTACTTTACCCTTGAGGAGATCCACAAGACAACGAAACCCACTTGAAAGGCATAGCCCACCATATTTCTGCTGTGTATTTTCTTTATTGAGTACTGAGGATGAGCCTAGATCCTACAAGGAAGCTATTCATGCATATTATAGTGAGTCTTGGTAGTTAGTCGTGCAGGAGGAGATGATGGCTTTAGACTCTTGCAACACATGGGATCTTGTTCATTTTCCCAAAGGAAGAAAGGCCATAGGTTGCAAGTGGGTCTTCAAGAAGAAGTTTGGAGCAGATGATTTATTGGAGAAGGACAAGGCTAGACTGGTAGCCAAGGGCTACTCCTAGAGAGAGGGAGTTGATTTCGATGAAATATTCTCTCCTGTTGCTAAATTATCTACTATTAGATTTCTCTTATCCATTGTTGTAGATTTTGATTTTGAGGTTGAACAAATGGATGTTAAGACTACGTTCTTGCATGAAGATCTTGAGGAAGAAATTTATATGCAACAACCTACAGGGTTTGAGGTAAAAGGGAAAGAACATTAGGTTTGCATATTGAAGAGGTCTCTTTATGGTCTAAAATAGTCTCCCAGAATGTGGTACTAGAAGTTTGATTCCTTTTATTTTAAATTAGGTTTTTTAGAAGTGACGAGGATTGTTGTGTGTACATTCGATTGTAATGATGATTCTTTATTAATCATTGCAATGTATGTTGATGACATGTCATTTTTTAGCAATACTAAGGGTATGATCGATGAATTGAAAACCCAACTTTAAGGTGCATTCGATATGAAGGATCTTGGAGTAGCCAGGTATATTTTGGGTATGGAGATCAAGAG
The DNA here is from genome assembly GCA_027924645.1 of Cunninghamia lanceolata. Classification (NCBI taxonomy): domain Eukaryota; kingdom Viridiplantae; phylum Streptophyta; class Pinopsida; order Cupressales; family Cupressaceae; genus Cunninghamia; species Cunninghamia lanceolata. The sequence continues at coordinate 11,939,520 of BSBN01000209.1, forward strand.
GGACAAATGTAATATAAAGCTTTGGTTGTCTCGGAGTAAGTATGTGAATGCCATTTTGCAAAGATTTAGCATGCAAGATTGTAACCTAGTTAGAATTCCTTTGCCCATTGGTACTAAGATATCATTCGACATGTGTCTAAAGAATGAGGTTGATTTTGAGTCTATGACTAATGTGCCATATGCTAGTGTTGTAGGGAGTTTGATGTATGCAATGGTTTGTACTAGGCCAGATATTTCCCAAGCAGTGGGAGTTTTAAGCAGGTTTATGTCTAGCCATAGTAGACAACATTAGAATTATGCGAAGAGGGTATTTAGATATGTTGGTTCCCAAAATTACAGATTACAAACCCTAAGAGGATGCCATGCTCTATGGTTAGGTTTACAATGTTTTGGCCAACAAAACAGAACAACTCTATGTGGCTTTGGACTCCCTACTCTTTAGGCTATGCTAGACCTAGGCGGGTGTACCTTGATAACTGATGCAGATTTAAAGATTGTGTGACTTAGTTGAACTTAGGGATCTATCCACAATGGCATGTAAATGTGAGATAGATGTAAACTTAATAACTACTCCTACTTTTAATGTATGAATAGGGTTTTTTATAAGGTATTGTGGTGAAATTGATGTGACTAGTGCCTAATCCTAATCCTATTGGGTAAATGGAGTCAAGATGTATAAGATGTGTGGATCCTTTTTCTTGGCTTAACTCTAACTATTCGGCACTTTTGAATGTCTATACCTTGTATAAACGTGCAAGTTTGTCAGTTATTTGTGCTCTTCTTACAAATCCTAGTGATATCTTCTAAAGTTATCGTGATGTTTGAAAGGACTTTAATTCTGGTGTGAAGGAAACTAGTTAAGATAATCAATTCAAAAAGGACTTTAATTCTGGGTAGAAACCTATTTAAACTTGATTCCTTAAAAAGATTTTAATTCTCTCCTCACATAAACCAATCAAGAGAATCACACAAGTGCAAAAAATGTGTCTTGACAAATTAAATATATATTTGATTTACTTAATTTGAATAACAAATAAAGACCACTCCGAAGACAACCAAGTAACATATAAGAATCAATATTAACAGAACAGTTGAACAGCAAAAAATTGGGCCACCAATTCAAATTTTTCTCCTCCATTATATTGCTTCAAATGATAATATAATTCATACTGGAAGTCTTTTATATTTTGGTATATCTACTACCTAATATCTAGTTCCTCCTACTCATTTCTCCTACGGCTAATGATTTTTTCCAACTTACTTTTATTTCCCATTTATACTTTGTTTTCTTTAGGGTTATGACCCTTCACTTGTCATCTTGTGTGTCTCTTCATTATCTTGATTATCTTCGGCGAAAATAAAATATTTAATTATACCCTACATCTTTGCATCCCATTGAGAAATTAACTTTAATCATTATTATTTCTTCTTCTGTTGGCAATCTTCACGCTCATATTTACTCGTGTTTTCACCTTTATTCAAAAAAATATTCATTTGTGTGAAAATGATTACCCCTTCTTAACCTATTTGGTGAAAATGTTTCACTGGCCATTATATGCACTTTCATATCATAAAAAGTATTCTTTAGGTAAAATAATTACCTACTTGGTTAATTCCTCTGAAAAAGTGTTTCGCCTCAGAATGAAAATATTCTCAACTATGGTTATTAAAATCTTCTCTTAGTATATTCATTATGTCCCTCGGGTAAAATAATTTCCCACCTTATAACCCCTTCCATGAAAGTGTGAGATTTACATTTTCACCTCACTATAGCCACACTTCATTTAATTTTTTATTTGCACTTTGGCAATGTGCATTTGAAATTTTACTCTTGTCGATATTTACTTTCCCTTCGATGATGTTCATGCTTCTTTCATTGCTCCATCGGGTTTTGCAGAGGGACTTGGAAATCACTCACTTCGATGTATATAGTCACTCCGATATTGGTACAGGAACACCAAGATATCTATGTTTTGCTTTGATCTTCAAGTTTGTCTTGTTTTTTCAATAAGGTCCTAGAGATCATTCTTCTGATGTAAGAAGACTATATGCCATTGTAAAGGACTATGTCCAAATGACAATAAAACTACTCTCATGTTGTAAGTCCTAAGAGGACAATCATATGTCTTTTCATGTTTGTAAGCCTATTAAGGCATGTCAAGGAGCCTAAGGCATATTGGAAGAACCCAAGGAATGTTCAAAGCCTAATAACATTATAAATGTGTTTAGAGGTTCATAATCACCAATGATTATGCAAACACACAAACAGTTGGTAGAAGTTTGTAAACTGTCCAAAAGACAGTTTTGGGAGTTCGATTGGTTGTAGTCCCTCCCCACCGACCACAACTACTCCAATGGAAGTTTCAAGAAGTAGACACACCTATATACCATTGACAATGATCATTGTAATGGAGAGAAGATTTTAAAAAGCAAAAGAAATCAATTTCTGCTATCCTTTTTACTGTTTTCTGTATTTCCTTGTGTGACAGTTTGTACCATTTGATTGTATGGCATTGTTATGAATGCCAAATAGTTTGGAAAAAAAGTATAAGGGAATATCTATCACCCAAGACTAATTTGAGGCTATGAAGTTAGAAAGGATGCAAGTTGTGAGTGTTTGAAACAAAACTATTTTCTCTAAAAATTCTAAATTTTCTGGAGAACACCATCTCAGGCCGTACAGTACCAAGGTACAGGTCTGCCTTTCATTTCTCATGTTTTGATTGAGTAAACTATTGGATTTTCCTTCATTTGAATGTGATTTGATATCTTGTAGATTTATTTGTAAGGAGTTATAAGGACTTGTTAAAGAAAGACAATCTTATATAACCTAGTTAAGAGTTTTTACCTCCAATCATGGAAAATTGACCATCCCACAGTCTTCCAAGCCATAAGACCTGTGGGATGGGTGTGTTCAATTATGTTTTAGATGTTTTGATTGATTTCATGGGTGGTGGAGTTGGTTTGTCCAAGATTTGTTGAGTGAGCTTAATAAAACCATGTATTAAGCCATTAAAGAAGCTTGTGAGACAACCATAGTAAGGAATTTGGGAACAGTCAATTCCAACAGAAAATGAATGTTGGATTCCATGGTTTTGGGATGCCATTGACATGTCTGGGTGGTCAAGAAAGTTTCAAGTTTCCATTTGTGGGTACTTGCTTCACAAACTAGGCCTAATTAAGGCTTAAAACCACTAGGAGGGTTATTGGTTGAGGCATACCTTCCAAAACAACCCAAACCCATTCTAGAGTATGTTGTGGGGAGGCATAATGGGTATCTATTTCATGTCTGAGAGTTGCATTTGGATGTCTGTATAAAAAGTTATTGGAATTGTTCTCTATTTGTAGGGCTACTAGCCTTTCTTGAGGTTTGTGAAGGAACTAATAGTTCAAAGTTTGATCCACCTTTTCCAATGGATGGGATGGGTTCTAGTACATGCCCAAACATCATTTCCAAGAAGAATTCAAGAACTTTAACCATTGTTCCCACTTTTCCATGAAGATCCTTATTTTTGGGCTCATTGGTGTAGTTGAACCTTGCCAAATTTGTCCTTCTTCTTGTATCCAATTTGCCTTTACATTAGATATTCTTTATGTCTTTTGATTTCAGCAGCATATACTAGATATATTTTTTAGGGCCCACCTCATCGGCAAATTGGGGGAGCTTTTATAATCTACTACCGATATATCATTTCTCCTTTCGATGATCTTTGCTTTGCACCATTTTAGGGTTTATGCTTGGCTCCCCTGTGAAATTGGAATTCTCCATAATATTCCCTTCAACAATAGCACTATTGTCTATAGCTATGGAACTTGAAACTAGAATTTAATGTAGCCCTCCATCTACCATAACAATCTGACTATCAGTAGCGTGAGAGTCTTGTTCTTCAAAAGATCGTTCCAGTGGTTGGGCAACAACACCCAGTCCTGATGTATTTTGTGTTGAATTGTAACTAGTTGAACTAGCTTGTGCCAAAGCAGAACCATAAACAAGATGAGAGAAATCAGATCCAATAGAACCAGCATAAGCACTGGATGAGCCACTTGATGCCACTGGAGAACTTTGAGTAAGTTGGTTTTGCCATGGAAGCCTTGCAAAATCCTCATAAACCCGCTATTGTGCTGGAGATAATCGACCAGATTATATACTCTTGTACATCGGTCCATTGAAGAGACTATATAATATGTCATACTGATAATTGCAATTATTCTCGATGAGGCTTTACCTAATTTTATCAGAGGGACATCAAAAAGCATTACCCTGAATCTTGATATAGAAGAGTCCTTTTGATCCACTTTCTGAGCCCATCTGATAATTGCGAGTGTCTTCAATAGGCTTCCTCTCTCCAGGCGATCCTCAAACAAAGTTCCCTCCACGTGTTAAGGGTATCTGCATTTGTTCTGGAACATTTTTTGCCTTCCTTAAAACTGAAACTCAAGATGCTTAAAAAGAGCTCTAGAACATTTCCATGGCAAAATTTGTTTGTGGAATCATGAGCTCTTAATTCAGCAGACATATTACTGAGATGAGATATCCTTACTAAATGGTGAAACTTCTCATTGATTCTCTTGTTCTCCACAACGTCTAATAGACTAATATCCACATAACCTAGAATTTCTCTTGCATGCAAATCCAAGCCCATGCCCTTGCTCATGACCTCCACATGGAGCTTTTCATTTATAGGTGGCTCATCCAAAGTAAATTCAAATTCTTGTTCCCACCTCGGGTCTCTATTTTTCTTGACAGGCATGGTCTTTCTCTCTTCTCCTCACATTAAAAGATGCAAATGAGGATTTGTATGATGTTTCCTTCAACATCACTGGACTCATTTACTCTCACTACAAGCAAGCCTCCACCTATTGGTATGCCTTACACGTAATTTCTCTTATGCTTCATTTTCTAGTGGCCATGATCAGTCTGCATCCTCTCAAAACTCCCGTGCTATCTAAAAAAAAAATTCTCTTCTCTTTCTATGTAGAATGTGCCTCCAGATCTTTCTATGGCTTGATTGGGGATGATCTATCTGCCAGTGAAGGAAATCTTTGTAATTCTAGGGGGAATCACCATATGATGGCTGGTGCTCATTCAAATGGTTCAAAAGGTGGGTTGTCAAACATAGTACCATTTCAAACTCTAGTGAGATTATTGGCATTCAAGTCATCAGAATACATTTTCTTAAAGGAGAGAATTGATGCAATTCCAACTTTCCTTGAACCAATTCCCATGATATGATGTATTGGAGCATATGTTGTAGCTGTTGACTTGCCAAAATCTTGTAGTTGTTCAATTTTACCTGTAATTTTGCAATTGATACTTTAACATCTTTAGGAATACCTAGCTGCTTTATTGGAACTTTAGGATCGTCTTTCACTACTTCATTCATGACTTGCAAGTCACAACCACCACCTACATAATCAGAGCTTGGGTGGAGTTGAGAAATAGATGGAATTGATTCTCCCATCTTAGGCAAAACATTATCATCTATTTTGTTGTTTTGAATTTGTAACTTAGCATAGTTATGATGGCCTTTAACCGGAAACTCTTGATGCTCAACAGGTTGACTAGAATCGTGGTTGTTGTCTCTATCTGGAACCTTCTTTAAAAATGAGCTTGACTCATGTTTGAAGCTCAAAATATCACATCTTGTAGAATTTCTTGGTGGTTCAATTGTCCCAAATATAAGTCCATGCAATCCAAGCCCTACCGTTGTGGTAGTGGCTGCCTCTGAAACTTCTTTTGCACTTTCATTAAATGAGCTTAAATTGCTTTCTTTTGCATCAGGAACAATGATCTGAGATGAATCCAAATTTGCATTATCAGAAACCCCTAGTTTCTGGGTAGCTTTTCCAACATTGGTTTCACTTGAACTGACATATGGATTGCTAGAATTATTTCTAGTTTTGGTGTAGATGCATGTGTTTGAGGGATAAGAGTGTTGTCTTTGTGAGAACCAAGATTCTCATGATCTATTAACTTTTTCTCATCATCTAACAACTCCTCTTTTTGAAGAACCACCATGTGTGTTTCTATCTCCTGAGATAATCAACTTGAAGCCCTCTATCTTACCACAATTCTTCTTGTGGTTCCTCCTTTCAAATCCCAACAATATACTAGATGTCTTTTGGACATAAGAGTCATAATGAGAAATGTTTGTCCTAACTGAAGTAATGTATTATAGAGAACTAATGTGCCTTTAGCATCATGGGGTGCAAGCTCGAACCATGCTCTTTTAATTTGAATAGTGGAGAAAGTTTATACACTGCTTCCCCATGATGAAGTTTTCCCTCATGTCCATGATCATGCTAGCCAATTGATGAATACCACTAACACCACATCAATATGCTTCTGATGTATGAAAAAATTGATCTGGGTCGTCATCAAAATTTAGTCTCCATGAGCTATGTGCAAAGGGGTTTCTCTCCAATCCACTTCTTTTATGAAATATTAAAAGCCAAAGTTGACCTCTCTGTAATTTTCTGGAAATACAAATGTAAAAACAGAACAAACTACATTTACTTTTGACCTTGAAAAAATAACAAATGAGATGTTGGGGATTTAAAAAATGGCATGAAAGTACATTAGCATAGGGACAATCTGAAATATTATTCCCCAAAGTTGACCTCCCTAGTAGATTTAACAGCGTACAGACAGCAAACTCTTCCAACATTCTTCAACTTGGCGCTTCAAAACCTTGTCAAATCATACCATAGGGAGCTGAAATTAGGTGGACACACTTATATATGGTAGATGAACATATTTTCAAAGTGGTTTGGCATAAGAGTGAATAGGTTTCAAGCTATGAGTTTTCAAAGTGGGCTTCCTGGGATAGATTTTATAGGTGCATTTCTGAGTGTTGTAATCAGTTTTTTCATCATGGGCATGTAAAATTTTGCTAGAATTTTATAGTACCAACAAGATATTTATCTAGTACTTTTGATTAATGTTTTTTTATTCTGGTACTGACGGTGTGTAAAAGACATTGAACATACATGGTTTTGTTGATGCAAATTGGGCAGGTGACTTGGATAGTTGGCGAACCACTAGTAGCTATATGTTTACTTTGTTTGGAGGTGTAGTGAGTTGGATGAGAAAAAAGTAGCCCACGGTTGCTTTATCCACCACCGAAGCCGAGTATATGGAGTCTACCCATGTCTATAAGGAGGCAATTTGGTTGAGTAGATTGTGTACATGTACTGGTTTTGAATGCAAGGTCATTCAAATTGGTTGTGATAGCCAGAGTGCTATTTTTTTGGCCAAGAATCCTATATATCATGCTCAGACTAAACATGTTGATGTATAGTATCACTTTGTTCGAGAAATGGTTGCAAGTGGACAATTTGAGTTGAAGAAGGTAGACACTCAGGAGAATGTTGCAGATGCTTTGACCAAACCTGAGTATAGATAAGTTTACTTGGTGTAGGGAGGTCATGGGCCTTGTTTCTTGTACTTAATTAGTTGTTTTATATTTTCCTATGGGTATTTACAATGTATAATGTCAAGCAGGAGAATGTTAGGATTTAGGTGCCATTAACCTTGTAAATCCTTGTAATTATTATTCCTAATATTATTTGTAAATCACCCATAAGGGATGTACAAGTTTCACCAACGGTGGTAAAAAATATTTACCGAGGATGGTAATTATGGAGTTACTACATCGATAAGTTTCAGAGTTACTAGCGGTAGTTATGGAATCAAATTTACTGATGGTAATTGTAAAAATCAAGAGTAATTTAGGGTAGACACCACCTTGGAAGAATCTACTATTTTTGGTAGTTATGACACCTATCATAAAGTTGGTAAGAGGTTGTAAGAGAATCTATGACAACTGTAAGTTGTCATAAGATTCTATGACAATATGACAACTTATGACAAATATTTATTGCTTGTAACTTGCTATACTTAGCTCTAGGCACCCATATTGGAAAGATACTATTCGGGGGGTGGTATGATAGAATCTATAAAAGTTATGAAAATATTTATTACCCCATTGTATACGCCTAAAATGACACAAATCATCTTAAATAAATATTCTAAATATTTATTCCCTTCTTCTATTAATTAAATAAATATTCCAAATTTATTTAATTGATTCATTGTTCCATAATTAAATAAATTCAATTTATTTAATTAAAATTCTTCTATTGTCTTACACAATTAAATAATTATAAATTATTTAATTAATCCTAATTCCTCTATCCTAAGTTCTAATTTCAAAATTCCACATCACCTTTACACCTCACCTTTACACCTCACCTTTTCCACCTCACCCTGTCCACCTCATCAAGTTGCACATGTAATTAAATATATTTAATATTTAATTACCTTATTTTCCCTCACCCACATGGCCTATTTCTTCTCCAATCAGAGGTCAGTTAACCAATCAATCAAATCTGTTAACTAACCTATCAGTTGAGTCAAATCCTCAATCAATCCAGTCGGTTCCGCAATCCACTCTTCTAACTGATCAATCAATTCTGTTAACAGACCAGTCAATGGAGTTAACTCTCCAATCAGTTTTGTCACATCCCACCTTTCATGATGGAGCTGGGACACTTGGCACATTTCCACTAGTTGCACATTCCTCAACCATCCTCAACCGTCGATCTTCATATCTCCTTTCAACCGTTGATTCCTATTCTTCCAAGTCTATAAATGAAGCTTCATCCCTTCATTCTATTGATCCAGGCTTTTGACATCGTTACTCTGCAGAAATATCACCAGCGCGCCTTTGGCACCCTTTTGTCATCTACAAGCTTTAGATCACCATTGTTGCATTGGAGCTCACCTTCATTGCATATCACACCATAGCCATTCACCATCGACTTCCTCAAATAGCTTTAAAAGATTGCACTCTCTGACGGCTCATCTCATCTACGAAAGGACGATTCGTGATAGGTGAACAACAGAAGTTTCGAAACGGAAGAGGTTTGTTGTGTTTGTTCATTGCTTTGTTTATTTGAATCTTCTTTGTTTCACTATTCTGTTGATGTTTGGGTCTTATTTAATTCATTAGATTGATTCGACATTTTACCCTCACATTTTTGGCGCCCACCGTGGGGCCGTTGCCCCTTTATTTCACCATTTTTGAGCTTTTTTAAAGGCAAGTTCCGTACAAGTCACACAGAGTCACGCACAGGTTCTTTCAACGCATCTGTTTATTTCCACGGCGCATATAAAGACTGTTCCGGCGCATTTATCTCTTCTGCACATCTGTGTATTTCTGCGGCGCTTTTGCGCACTGTTACGGCGCATAGGTTATAACTGCGCATCTGTTGACTGTTACGGCGCTTCTGAAGACTGTTGTTGTGCATACATTAAAACTGTGCATCTATTCATTTTAACGGCGCATACGTTCAATCTTGCAGCGCATTTATTATTACGGCGCTTCTGTTGATCATTTCTGCGCATCTGATCACTGAAGCTGCGCATTTGTAACAGACTCAAGTTTTAGTACTTTTCTAAAGAATTTTGCTAATGCTAACCCCTTTGCAGGTGTTTGCTGGAGCGGTTTTGTAGGATAGGCTCGGGTTCAGTTACATGTAGTTGCATCTAATTAGGTCACCTTTCATTTTCTAGGAAAGAGTAAAATGGTTGTTCATTACAAATCTTCATCTAGTCCTAATTAGGGAGGAAGTAACTGGTTTATTTCATGCTTGCATTGCAAACACCTTCAAAGTTATTGCTATCTGAGATTTAAAATTAAACTCATCACTGATCTTGAAGGTAAAATGAACCATTGCTATATCGTGAGACCTGAATTTCAAAGTTAACAATCTCGTGCTTCGCAGTTTTAAAATTGAACTCATCACTAATCTTGCAGTTAAAATGAACCATTGCTATATCATGAGACTTGAATTTCAAAGTTAACAATCTCGTGCAACGTGGATTTAAAATTGAACTCACTACTGCTTTCTGGGATTTAAAATTGAACCACTGTGATATTGCTGAAATCACTTCAAAGTTCTGTTTGAGTAGATTAGCCCATTTAGTTTTTATCTTTTAACTAGGGTGGATTAATCAGTGTATTCTGTGCTTGCGAATGACAATAGGCTTATGCTCTCCCCTCTTCTGGGTGATCAGAATGCCAGACTTGTCATTCTATTTGTTTAACCTTTAGGAGGGGCCTGCCCTTGGATGCACGCTTGTCCAAGCGGGAACGACCCTGAGTGGTAACAGGCTAACGCCAAGCCCTACCGAGCCACTTAAAATAAATTGTGCTTGAGGTGAAAACCTCCTGCAACGAGTGCTGTTATGTTACACCGACGGCCAACCTCCCCCAAAACCCTCTCAGGCGTAACCCTTTGAGGCTGGGAGACTCCATAATGGAGAGTAGCGCCGCCACACGTGTAACCACTTGAACGGTTGCCCGAATTAAATACCTCTTGTTTTAGTGGCCCAAATCCATTATAATCCATTTCTCGCCTAGGATTTTGTGCTTGCTTTTGTCCAAAATAGAGTCGAAAAACTACAAAAACAATAGAAAACTACAAAATACTCTTTGTGCTTGCTATGTTTTCTTGCTAAATTAATTCATAATATCAGATCAGGAAGACCTTTTCCAGCCAAAGACTACCAAAAACAGAGAAAAAATCCAAAAAAATTTGCAAAAAATACCAGAACTATACATATACACTTTTCTGCTGCGCATACACAGCGACTTGCTGCGCTTTTGCACCGACTGGCTGCGCATACATACCTTTCTGCTGCGCATATACACTTTTTGGCTGCGCTTTTACAGCAACTTTCTGCACTTATACACTGACTTGCTGCGCATATACTTTTCTGCTACGCATTTACACACTGTTACGGCGCATACATAATTCACCAGAGCTACGCATTTGAAGCGACTTACGGCGCTTTTACCCATTCTTGTTACGCATCTATTTTTGCACATGTGTGACAGTGAGCACTTGCCATATTTTTGAGAAATTTTCGTCAGCTGTTCAGAGTACCCATTTCAGCCTAGTTTCATTTTCCGAGGTCAGAGTCAACCTTGCAGTTAATCTTCATCCATTTCACCCAATTCTCTCTCTTTCGTCGGTCGTCCCAGTCACCTTCTGTCCAAGTCACTCTTGTCCCAAAGTCATTCTATCCCATACCGATTCGACATAGGTCCTTCTTCGTTTCATTAGTGAATTCACGTAAGCCTAGTAGGTCACAGTACCTTTTGCTAGTAGTCTTGTTGAACGACTAAGCCCTACACAGTAAGACTAGTATCGACTACCCTTGCTAGTGGCTAGAGTCTTGTGTCAACCGTCTTACCTGAAGTCATTGAGCGAGAGAACCCTTTGTCCAAATCTTGTCCTAGGTATCCCATTCATAACAGTCTTAGTCGGCACCTTGCCAAACTTTCTAATCCTAGTCCATTTCATCCCACCCCACCTTGCATGGTTCTTACTCGATCCCAGCACAACAAGCTAATCGAAATGGCCGACTCATTCGATCACATCGCCCCTCCACGCGATGATGATGAAGAAATTTCTCGTGAAGAATTAGTGGCACACATGCAAGATAGCCAATTCCAACGCCTAGTGGAGAAAGTGCTCCTTGAGGACCCCACCAAATATTTCCATCATCTTGCTAGTCTCGGAATCAAACTCCCCGCAGACTTTGACATTAGCTCCATCATGGAAAATGCAGACAATGATCATGAGAGGGGCACAAACGACATAGTCCCACATGCACATGGGAGGGGCACAAATGACACGGTCCCCCATGCCAATGAGAGAGGAAAGCAACCCATAGATCAAAATGCTCCTATGGCGGATGTGAGACAACAAATCGAGAGTCTAAAGCTAGAAATCTCCAACCTTAAGATCGGCACAAGTTCCAAGAACTACTCCTTGGAAGATATAGCACCATACCCCTTTGACAGAAGTTTGGTCATGAAACCATTCCCCTATCAGTTCAGAATTCTGAAATTTGACAAATACAAAGGGAAGGGGGACCCTAGGGATCATATCAGGGAATTCACTGCAGCATGTTTAGAAGTAGCTCACAACGAGACCTACTTAATGAGACTGTTCCCAAGATCTTTAGGAGGTCAAGCTATGGAGTGGTTCTCACGTCTACCACCAGGAATCAAAACTTTTGATGAACTTGTCAATAAATTCATAACGCACTTCTCTTACAACATAGAACACGAAGTATCTATGCTAGACCTATGCAACACCAAACAAAAGGGTGGTGAGTCTTTCGCCACCTTCTTACAACGATGGAGACAGCTAGCTAGTAAGTGTTCTTATGACATGCCTGAGAAGCAACTATTGGAAATGTTTGTCCACAATTTGAATCCCGATCTTAGCTATCAGATTCAGATATAATGCCCTACCTCATTCGCCAAAGTCATTGAAATGGGGCTATTCATTGAGAAAGATATGATCGCTAAAGGAACTCTCAAGCTCTACAAGGACACACCTCCTTCCAATTACACAACTGACAAGTCAAAGTTTTGGACCAAGAATAAGAATGTGGTCAACGATGGAGTAGTGGATGCCAAGGCGGCAGCCCCTAAACAACAACCCATATTCACTCTTAAGGAAGAAGCAAATAACAGGGCACTCAACAAGCCACCCCCTCGGGAACCTAGACCTTGGTTCAATTCAAATCCGTGGAGGAAATTCACACCATTAGGAGAATCTCAAGAGTCTGCCCTCAGAAAGTTATTGGCTAACAATGAAATTTCTCTACCGCCAACAAGTGACTATGAGCCTATAGTCAAACCTCCCTATTGGAAGGACACAGACTATTGTGAGTATCATCGAGGAAGGGGGCACACAACCAATAATTGCATCTGTCTTAAGAATGTCATACAGGATATATTGGATCAAAATCAGGGAGGGACACAACAGCATACCTCCACTGAATCTCATGTGGCCTACCGGGATCCTCTTCTAAATCACAACAGGCCGTATAACAACAATCACAACAACGGCCACAACAACAACAATGGTCATAACAACAACAATGGTCACAACGGCAACAACTCCAACGGCAATCCCAACAACGACAACAATCGCAACCGGCAAAATCAGAACAGTGGGTCGAGTAATGCTAACTATGCAAGCGTTCCATTTGAGTACACCATTAACTGCATTTCAGAACATCTTCCGCAGGTCAATGTCATCTCCCCCAACCAACAACCAGGACCTAACCGAACTGGTTGTAGTATAATTACCCGCAGTTGTAAAGTCACGATCAATACCACCCCTCCAAGGTCGTCACCATCTCCGTCTAACTCCCGTCCATACAATGTCATCGACCAGTTACAAAAAACCCCGGCTCACATTTCTATACTAGAGCTCTTGCGTCTATCTCCTTCTCATAAGGAGATTCTCGAGAAAGCCTTAGTGGAAACTACTGTCCCCACTAACCTGGCCCAAGAGAAGTTTCAGACCATGGTAGGCAACCTGACGTCTTCCCCTTCCATATCATTTACTGAGCAAGATGACCTTTCTGTATCTCAACCCCACAACACTCCCCTACACATTGTCGCATTCGTACACAAGCACCGCATCAAGCGGGTTCTCATTGATGGGGGTGCTGGTTTAAATATTTGCACGTTGAAGCTAGTCCTTGCACTGGGGTTCTTCGAACAGGTAGTTGATCCAAGAAGAAAAATCACCATAAAAGCATATGACGAGGAGGAAAGAACCACAAAGGGCACGGTTGTCCTACCTATTCAAGTAGGACCGGTAATCAAAGATGTGGTGTGCCAAGTCCTCGATTGAGAGCTTGCTTATAATATCCTACTAGGGAGACCGTGGATCCATGCCATGAAGGCTGTCCCCTCAACATACCATCAATGCATTAAATTCCCGCACAATGGCAAGTAGGTTACCATTCATGGTGACCCCGATCCTTACCAACACTGCAATTCTTTCCAAGCAAAATCCGAATGTGTCATACCCAACAATAGAACCCACATTTCCCCTACCCCACAATAGGACCATACTGCTGAAGCTTCCTCCTCACGACCCAAACCAATGAAAATCACCATAAAAGAAAATGGTGTGGGGGAATACCAGATTGAGCACAGCCTCAACCTTGCAAAAATGCCCCTGTCTCCTCGCTCTTTTGGCCAGCCCAAGCATCAACCCAGGCATTTTCCAAAGCCATTTGCTCCCCCTCTAACTCCCGCAAATCCCTTTGTAAAATGGGGGACCTTATCCGATGAAACAGAGGAGCGAGATCTCTTGCAATGGCTTTATGCCGAAGAAGAAAACACACCCCAAGATCCACCCAGACTCCCTACAGAACTCTATGGGCGAGGTGAGACCATCTTGCACAGGATGGGATATGAAGGACAAGGCCCTATCGGCCTCAGAAAAGAAGGGATCATTGAACCTATACAACCTTCTTCCTCCTCTTCGGCTAGAAACACCACTGGCTTGGGATACAAAGGCAAGGGTAAAGCCAAGGAAAATGCATGTCTTGTGGAGACAATCCAAACACTCCAAGTGGACAGTGACACAGATTCGGATGATTCCAATGAGTATGAGTGGGACGAGCTAACGGAGCACTCCTACGATGACAAAGAGGTTGACACCATCCAAACTCTTAGCCCATATCATGAGAGACAAACGCAATGGGACAGACCACTGGAGTCTGATTTGCCCCTCCCTGAGATTACGGCTTTCGAGGAAAGTGTAGATTCCATCGTGATAAACAACTTGGAGGAAAGTACCACCCAGAACACTACCCCCACATGTGCTCCTAATATTTCCATCCACACTATCAATGAATCAGGTCTTTCATCCGACTCCCTTCCCCTCTTGCATCCTGAGCTTATTGACTGGGATCTGCAAGGAACCCCCCAATTAGATATGTTCCAGAACGATGATGCCTACATTGACTATATGGGACTTAGGGATCACTTACCAAAAGGAGATCACAAAGCCGGTTTCGCTATCGAACTCAATACCGTAGCTTACTTCGGGGAGGGTGCCAAGCCTTCTAGTCGCAAAAATATAAAGATCAAAAAGGGATCTGATGGTGAAAACCGCCGTGCGGCAGTGTCAGATCATAAAATAGTAAAAAGAAAGGACGTATCTAAAGGTGAAAACCCAATTGTGGCACCTGACGATGGAACGCTTGACACCCTCCCTAGCGACATGTATCAGGAAAGGTCACAGATCGTGGTGGAGCCAACAGAGCCAGTAAACATTGGACCCGAAGAGCAGCCTAAGATTATCCACTTTGCAAAATCTCTCACGCCGCCTGAGAAAACCAGGTTTGTACCATTCTTTAAAAAGAAGAGAGGCAGCTTTGCTTGGTCATATGCCGACATGCCAGGTTTGGACCCAAACCTGATTCTACATCACTTGCCATTGGATCCAGGGGTGAAGCCCATCAAGCAAAAACTGAGAAAGATGCATCCTCATATTGCCCTTCTAGTCAAGGAAGAACTCAAGAAATTGCTAGATGTGGGGTTCATCAGAGCCATAGACTATCCTGAATGGATATCAAACATTGTGCCAGTGTCTAAACCGGATGGCCGAGTTCGACTATGCAATGATTTTCGAGACTTAAACAAGGCATGCCGCAAAGATGACTTTCCGTTGCCAAACATAGACATCATAGTCGACCTTACAGCGGGACATACAATGCTATCACTCATGGACGGATTCTCTGGATATAACCAAATCAAAATAGCACCTAAGGATCAACACAAAACAGCTTTCACTTGTCCATGGGGTACCTTTTGCTTGAATGTCATGCCTTTTGGGCTGAAAAATGCAGGTGCTACATATCAGCGGGCCATGACCACCATCTTCCATGACATGATGCACGTAACTATGGAAGACTATGTTGACGATATCTTGGCAAAATCACTCACCAGGGACTCACACCTGGACACATTAGAAAAAGTCTTCCAACAGTTGGATCAATTCCAAGTAAAACTGAACCCGAAGAAATGTGTGTTTGGGGTCACATCAGGCAAGCTGCTAGGCTTCATCGTGTCAGCAAACAGCATAGAGGTAGACCTAGCCAAGGTCAAAGAAATCAGGGACATGCCTCTGCCCAAAACTCTAACACAGTTGAGATCCTTATAGGGCAAGCTACAAGCCATCCGCAGGTTTATCTCACAGCTGGCAGACAAGTGCCATCCTTTCAGCCATCTCCTACATAAGAACGTTCCATTCAAATGGGATGAGCGGTGCGAAGAGGCATTCACCAAGCTCAAGGAGTACCTCATGAATCCTCCTATACTCATGACTCCGATCCAAGGAAAACCTTTGATTCTCTACATATCTGCTACACCTACTACTCTTGGGGCTCTCCTAGCGCAGCAAGACTATGAGAACAAGGAAAGAGCTGTGTACTACATCAGTCGAACCTTAGTGGGCTACGAGTTGCAGTACTCACAGGTAGAACGTTCATGCCTTGTGGTGGTTTTTGCTTCACAAAAACTCTGACACTACATGTTGGCACATCCTGTCAAACTCATTGCCAAGATCGACCCACTAAAATATCTTCTCAGCAAAGCAGCTCTCACGGGTCGACTAGCTAAATGGGTTATGCTTCTTAGTGAATATGATATAGAGTATGTGGACAGAAAAGCCATCAAAGGGCAAATCATCGCTGACCAGCTAGCTGAGGCACCATTACAGGACACTTCACCAATGCAGTTTGAGTTTCTTGACGAGTCTTTATTCACTCTGTCTACATCTCCTTGGAAACTCTACTTCGACAGGTCTTACACCAACCATGGATCGGGGGTAGGTATCCTGTTTATCACTGCCCAAGGCGACACAATTCCAAAGTCCTACAGGTTGTTATTTCCATGCACTAACAATATAGCGGAGTATGAAGCTTTGGTAATTGGTCTCAAGATGGCCACTGAGTGGAAAATCCAAGCACTATGTGTCTACGGTGATTCTCAGCTTGTCATAAACCAGGTCAACGACGAGTATCAGACCAAAGATGAGAAGCTCATCCCATACAAGCGAATGGTCGACGACCTCAAAGAACATTTTGGGACCATCTCGTTTGAGCAAATACCCAGGATAGAGAACAAAGTAGCAGATGCAATGGCGACCATAGCCTCTCTTCTTGAGATACCTGAACATGAGTCACGGTATGAGTTCTTAGTAGAAACAATTCGACAACTGGCTTATGATCTCCTTGAAACCCATTCCATTTGCCACCTAGTAGGATCTGATTCGCCTTGGTACGGTAAGACCTACACTTACCTCAAGGACAATATCCTTCCTTTGGACCTCTCTTCCAACCAAAAATGAACTTTCATCCGACAAGCCTCCCATTACACCATTATCGCCAATACCCTTTACCGACATGGTCTGGATGGTACTTTACTCCGTTGTCTAGAACAAGAAGAATCTATAACTGCCTTGCGAGACGTGCACGAAGGGATCTGTGGAACGCACTCCAGCGGTCCTTCCTTAGCTAAGAAACTCATGCGTTTGGGTTATTACTGGCCCAATATGGAAATAGATTCATATCAGTTCGTCAAAAAGTGCAAACAGTGCCAGATACACGGGAACCTGATTCATGCACCTGCTCAAGAGTTGAGACCTCTAACGACACCCTGGCCCTTTTGCCAGTGGGGACTTGACCTCGTGGGAAAGATTCATCTGCCTTCTTCCAACGGCCATAAATTCATCATAACCGCCACTGAGTACTTTACAAAGTGGATTGAAGCCGTTCCCCTATCAACCGTCACAGGAAAGCAAATTTCCTCTTTCATTCTGAATTACATTATTTGCCGATACGGCATCCCTTCATCCATCATAACGGATAACGGGAGACCCTTCAAAAATCAGGATGTCCAGGAACTTTGTGAACGTTTCAAGATCCAACATCGTTTCTCCACTCCATACTATCCCCAAGGTAACGGCCAAGCTGAGGCGTCAAACAAAACCATTCTAAAAATCCTAAAGAAGACTGTCAATGACGTTGGTCGCGATTGGCACGTCCAACTCAATCCCGCTCTGTGGGCCTACAGAACCAGCATACACACTCCCACAGGTGCTACACCCTACGCCCTCGTCTATGGTTCTGAAGCCATCCTTCCCATTGAGGTCGAACTCCCATCCCTTCGGGTGTCGTTGAAAGGTCTCATATCAGATGAAGAGTACAGAGTCTCCAGACTACAAGAGCTAGAACTGCTAGAGGAAAGGCGCCAGAAAGCTTTTGACCATCTCAAGGCCTATCAACAGATGATGTCAAGAAGCTACAACCACAAGGTTAGACCAAGATGCTTCAAGGTTGGGGACCTCGTCCTAAGAGAGAACCCTCGCAATCAGCAGGACAGAGAAAAGAAAGGTAAGTTCGAGCCTAACTGGCTTGGGCCGTATGTAATTGTAGCTGTTTACGGATTGGGGGCATATCAGTTGGCCACATCAGAGGGTGAGTTGTTTGATGATCCAATCAACAGCATGCACCTTCGCCGGTTCTATACCTAAGAGAACCCCAATGCAAGGGGGCGCAATAAAGTCAAAAAATCAAAAATTCAAAAAAAAAAAGTTGAAAAAGAGAACATACAAAAAAATCAGAAAAAAAAATAGAAAGCATACAAAAAACTCGTCCTTTGGTGGAAACCTGGCAAACAGGCACCTTGGATAGGTATCATGATGAAAACCTGGCAATCAGGCGTCATGTTACTTTCTAGCTTCTTGTGCAAATAAAAACAAGTGATGAAAACCTGGTAAACAGGCGTTACTTATGACGAAACCGCATTCTCCATCTTTGGGAATCCAATCACCTTGAGTCCATTCTCTCTCTATTTTCCTCATTCAACCCATATCCATCCCACAAATAAATGCTTGACAGTTACCTATCATGGCTTGATACTCACCTTGTGGCCTTGTCAACCAAGGTTTTGTCCCATACCGTCTCCTCAATGTGAGCCTAGCGTAGTGTCTCTCGTCAGTGTCTGTGGTCCGAGTCCGTAAACTACGTTGCCTCTGCACCGTCACGTAGGCAAGGCTATTATTCTAATGCGCCCCGAGGCTTCCATTTCTCCCATGGTCCCATTCGTCTCCTTTCTTGTCTTCATTCTTTTCGTCTTTCTTCTAGTCCATCCATGGTCCATTAGGGTTTACCCCGAATTACGTTGCCTCTACGTCGTCACGTAGGCAAGGCCATTTAGCAATGCACCCCCGAGGCACTAGGTCAGTCCCTTAGGGTCAGTCTTCTCAATAAGGATTGTGCAACCTTCTCACCAAGCAAGCAAATGCAAGCAAAAACCCGTGCTTCAAGCAGAAATCTTGACAATGAGCATCTTAACCTATCCAATGCAAAGCAAATACCCAAGGTCTTCTAAATGATTTTATGCAAATTAAGGCAAGAAATAAACACATATCAACGCAAATATGCTTTGTAGATGGGAACCTAGGGTTCAGTTACAGAGTCTTGATTTTTGCTATCATACCTTCCTATGCTACTCAAGGATGCCAAAAGCTAGAGATGCTATGATGGGGGCATGATTACTTTCTTTGTTTGTTGTTTGTGGATTAAACTTTAGTAATGTGACACCTTGTCTAAGGACATGATTGGCAAAAGATCATCGAGGACATCAAAGGTCTTACATGTACGGGGGCAATCCTTGCTTGTTGAAACGCAAGAAGTACTCAGGTCATCTAGATTCAATTTTGACTAGATGCTTGTATTAACTTGCTAAATCACACTCCATGTAAGCGATACTCAGGTCGTCTCGGTTCAATTATACCTAGATGCTTGTATTCACTTACAACATTTCAGAAAAGTACCACAAACAAAATGCCCAATGATGAAATAAAGCAATCTAAAAGCAAAGCATCTGTCCTATATCCATATACACATCCATGCATCCGTATCCCATACAATCCTCATTATCCAAACTATGCAGAGTAACGATATCAAGAAAAGTTCCTAAGTCATTCTTTCACAACCATTCTTCTACCCATCATGTCATTCTTGTGTCGATAGAGTACATTTGGACTTCACAAAAACAAAGCATATAGGAGCATATCATATCATTCGTAGGAACTAGTCATGCACATGATTAGGTCAGTACAATGCACCATCCAATGCATTAGGTCACCAATACATCTGCATCACATCACATCTCACAAGCACAGAAAATCAAAAAAAACATATCCACGTGCATCATATATCTATACTGCATCACCACATAGTACTCATGTTACAACTGCATACATTCAATGCATTCCATCATATAAACATCCAGTAGTGTCTCATATATCTATACTGCATCACCACATAGTACTCATGTTATGACTGCATACATTCAAAGCATTCCATCATATAAACATCCAGTAGTGTCTCATATATCTATACAGCATCATCACATAGAAACCATATCACATATGCATACATTTGCATTAGATCATATAGACATCACATATACAGTTACATGATAACATAGAAATCATGTTTCATATACACAGTTGCATCATCACATAGAAACCATATCACATATGCATACATTTGCATTAGATCATATAGACATCACATATACAGTTACATCATAACATAGAAATCATGTTTCATATACACAGTTGCATCATCACATAGAAGTCATATCACATTTGGCATACATTTGTAACATTAAAACAAATAGACATCATATAGCTGCATATCAACATGTATCCCATATAGCATCAGATAGACCATCTAACTATGCACATACATCACATCATACAATAGAAGTAATTCATCATCTCATAACACATGCAATAGATATACAAAGCTGCATCATCATATATACTATCATATAAAAGAGGTCCAAATGTACAATATCACCATCTCTCTCAAAATCAAAGTGTCATATACAATGTACGTCCAAATGGACGGTGGTACGTATCCCAAAAATGCCCAAAATCTGGTCTATGTCTACCCCTGCTACTGTGGGCCACCACTGCCAGCTCCTGACTGCTGGGGTCCCATCACAGACGCCCTTGACTGTGAAGGACCTGCTCTGTGAGCCACCCCAGACTGACTCCTGAAACTCCCTGCCCTCTGGCTCGACGCCACGGCACCATGGTACAAGCCTCGGTAGTACTGCGCCTATGACTGCGCTCTGGCTAGGTCTGTCTGTGCCTGTGCCAACTGCGTCTGCAACTGGCCTACCTGTGCCTGTGCCTACTGCACCTGCCCAACCAGAAATGAACTCGCTGCATCTATCCCCATGGCGGCCACGGCAGTATCCCGCTCTACACAGATAAGGCGTACCCGGGCATCTGCCATGTCTCGCTCACGAGTCAAACCAGCGATCACCGCTGCGTCTGTATCTCGCCTCCTCTCCACTCTCCTCAGCTGTGCCTGCAGCTCTCGCACCTGTCCCCTCAGGCTAGCTATAGTCCTCTCATGAGCCTCACCCTGCACTGGCCCCTGTACTACCTCTGCCTGTCCTAGCCCCTGCTGCTGGGGCACCTGCTGGGGTGGTGGCATCTGTGCCTACTGCGGTATCTGCTGCTGTGCCTCTGCCTGTCCGGGCACTGCCTGCTCAACCTGAGCTATCCTCCTCCGCTGCCTCGGCCTCTCTGCAGCTCTGCCACCCCGTCGTCCTCGTCCTCCTCTAGCTCCCCTCTGCCCTGGGCCAGCCTCTCCCTCCTCCTCTGAGTCCGCCTCGTCAATACGAGGCACCAGCATGCCGGGTCCTGAATATCTCAGGAAAGGATGTGCAGTAATCTAGTCCTCATACTCCTGTGTGACCCCCGCGTCTGCTATCTCTCTCCACATGTCCCATGCCACATAAGGCAACTGCTGGAACTCTGCCAAAGCCTCCTCATAAGAAGCCATCGGCCCCCATCGGACCCTCTCTGCATGTGTCCGTGCAAACATTGCCTGCCCCTGTGGCATGCCCTGCCTCCTGCCGAACTGTCTCAACACTCGGCCCACCATCTGCCTCTCCAGTATATGCCGTGTCCAGCCTATCAACCACCCGGTTTGGAAGCAGTAGGGTAGCTCATCTCCCTCATCATCCCAGGGCTCGCAGTCCAGATATGGTCGCTAGACGACCACATCTACCCCATCCAAAGTGTGCCTCCAATACTCTAGCTTCCCCAGCCTGTGCTGGGAAATCACTCCTGCATAGCCATAGCTGTATGGCTCTCCTCGCTGCCTAGCAAAGACGCACATCGGCCTGGTCACCACTATGTGCTCCCACAACCAGAACTGTAATAGCAACACCCCAGCTGATAGACTCGTGCTGCGGTGGTACACCACCTGATGCATGTCGTGATATAGGTGGGCCAGCACACAGGGTCCTCACGCATATCGGGTGCCCTCAGTCAGCATCCGCTCCATGATCCTGCCCCATCCAATGGGGACCCATGCGATCTCCTGTCTGGGCATACAACGCCCCCAATCAGTCCAGCCACTATCCTAGGGAAGTAGTCATAACAGTCATAGATATCCTGCCATGGGATGACCTATCCCACCAGCTCGGGATCATCAAATACTCGCTGACACTCGGCGAGTCCCGCGTCCCGCTGTGCATCGTACTCCACTAACTCGCCTACCACGGGCAAGTGCAGTATCCTGTAGACATCCTCCAGGGTCACCATCATCTCTCCAGTAGGAAAGTGGAAGGTCCCGTCCTCACTATGGAATCTCTCCACGGCAGCTGTCAGTAGTCCTCGGTTCGCCCGCACCTCAGGCATGAAGCAAACGTAATCCAAGCCCATGGCACCAAGCGCCACTCTGTCAGCCTCCGTCAGCATGTATCTCTCCAATAACGGCATAGGGAACGTCTCCCTCGACTGCAGTGTCTCTCGTATCTCCTCCTGCAAGCACGCAAAGCAAGGCGTCAGTCTCAAGCCACATATACCATACTCAACATATCTACTGACCTATATCAACTAAACTTAGCATTTCAAATTGATCAAAACAGCACACTACATCTCTTGACTAGATTCCTGCAATCTCGGAGATAGCTCATCGATTCCTGCGTCAAACAGGATGCTAATCGAATCAATTTGGCTAAGTAATTTGCCATCCCAAGCAAATGCGCCACTACAGGTGGTAAAAGCGCCGTTTCTGGTATATGCGCCGCAAGAATCAACATATGCGCCGCGAAATGCATATGCGCCGCTACAGTGCACATATGCGTCGTTCTAACACATGCACCACAGAACTCCACGAATGCGCCGCGAAATTACGCATGCGCCGCAGGAATCCACATATGCGCAACTTTCTCAAATGCGCTGCTACATTTCACATATGCGCGGCGAAAATACAAAAGCGCCGCCAAATTACGAAAGCGCAGCTAGAATGCACAAAAGCGTAGCTTTCACGCATGCACCGCCGAAACTGGCATATGTGCCGCGAAAATACAAAAGCGCAGCTTCGCGAGGCATATGCGCCGTTCTGCGTTTCGGCGCATTCATTTTACCTATTTTCTACATGCATTTATGACGCCTAAAATCGACCCTAGGGGAAATTTTTCGAAGCACATACCGGGGGTCCTGCCTCTGCTGGCCGTCCGAATCGTCGGACTCGCTCGAATCGGTGCTCCTTGCGTGGAATATCGCTGCTCTGGCTGCCATGCTGCTCCAAGTTTGCTCTGAGCTCTCTTTCTCCAATCCAGATCAACCAAGTGTACAAATGACTATTCTTGTGGACCCAGCTCCTATTTATAGCCTCCAAACCCTAATTCTGGCAAGGTGATGACTGTGACTACTTCCCGTGCCCATTTTTCCTCCCGTTTGCTTCCCGTATCCCTGACCACGTCCCTTTTCTTCCAACCTATCCTAACCCCTTCCTCGTCGTGAGATTGTCCGTCTCCAAACCGTTCGCCCTTTTTCCCGTCCAATCTCCCGAGGGGGCATCCTATCGTCATTTAACCTGTACCAGGGGCAAACTGGGGCATGTATCATCATTCAGACTATCAAATTCTTTGAAGCAATGCTATAAACTGCATTGCATCAAAGAGGGGCAAAATGTATACGCCTAAAAATGACACAAATCATCCTAAATAAATATTCTAAATATTTATTCCCTTCTTCTATTAATTAAATAAATATTCCAAATTTATTTAATTGATTCATTGTTCCATAATTAAATAAATTCAATTTATTTAATTAAAATTCTTCTATTGTCTTACACAATTAAATAATTATAAATTATTTAATTAATCCTAATTCCTCTATCCTAAGTTCTAATTTCAAAATTCCACATCACCTTTACACCTCACCTTTACACCTCACCTTTTCCACCTCACCCTGTCCACCTCATCAAGTTGCACATGTAATTAAATATATTTAATATTTAATTACCTTATTTTCCCTCACCCACATGGCCTATTTCTTCTCCAATCAGAGGTCAGTTAACCAATCAATCAAATCTGTTAACTAACCTGTCAGTTGAGTCAAATCCTCAATCAATCCAGTCAGTTCCACAATCCACTCTTCTAACTGATCAATCAATTCTGTTAACAGACCAGTCAATGGAGTTAACTCTCCAATCAGTTTTGTCACATCCCACCTTTCATGATGGAGCTGGGACACTTGGCACATTTCCACTAGTTGCACATTCCTCAACCATCCTCAACCGTCGATCTTCATATCTCCTTTCAACCGTTGATTCCTATTCTTCCAAGTCTATAAATGAAGCTTCATCCCTTCATTCTATTGATCCAGGCTTTTGACATCGTTACTCTGCAGAAATATCACCAGCGCGCTTTTGGCACCCTTTTCTCATCTACAAGCTTGAGATCACCATTGTTGCATTGGAGCTCACCTTCATTGCATATCACACCATAGCCATTCACCATCGACTTCCTCAAACAGCTTTAAAAGATTGCACTCTCTGAGGGCTCATCTCATCTGCGAAAGGACGATTCGTGATAGGCGAACAACAGAAGTTTCGAAACGGAAGAGGTTTACTGTGTTTGTTCATTGCTTTGTTTATTTGAATCTTCTTTGTTTCACTATTCTGTTGATGTTTGGGTCTTATTTAATTCATTAGATTGATTCGACATTTTACCCTCACACCCGTAAATGCCTATTCTTGTCCATGGGCACCCAAGTTTGCATGGTTGACTCTTGACAAGAGGTAGAGGTTGTTGTGGGTCATTTAATGTTGCATGTTGGAGTATCCAAGGAGAGAGAAAGTGGACACCTAGTTTGGGGAGTGAAATACATCTATAAATATAGTGCCTTGTATGTCTTATGTATATCTCAAATATCATAGTTTTCTTGTACACAGGTTCTGTCGGATTGATGGTTGAAGAGACAGAGGAAGTGCATGTATTATCTATTTCAGATTTTGAAGATAATACAACTTAAGCCTCTTTTCTTGGTGGATTTTTTTACCCTATAGGTTTTCTCCATGTTACATATTGTGTTATATGGTTTATTCTTTTACGGTGTTTATTGTTGCACTGTAATTTCATTTCCGTATGCAATCTCTATTCATACTACACTGATTTAAGATCATAATCATATTGTATTTAGATTTCCATTTGGGTATTTGTTGCCTTTATTTATAATATGAATGTCAGTTTGAGGTCTCTAAAGTCCTGAAAATGATGAAAAAGGTCCACAAGATGAAGGTTTTCTAGGAAATAAAACACAAAGGTCTTACAACAAGGCCAGAAAGTGAAGAACACAAAGAATTGAAAAAGGACTAAAGAAGAAAGGGCAAAATTGCACAAGTTAGCAAGGAAAAAACAAAGGAGGAAAGCGGAAAGAGAGTCCAATCCATGTTTCTCCAAGAAAAATGCATGTCAAGAGGTCATATTTACACGCTTACATGTACGTGTTTAGGATCATAGCTCATCATAGGATTACCATGTAGGACCATGCGTCTTTTTAGTGCTTACAGTATCTAGGACCCATCTTTGCATTTTTTTGTCCTCCCTAAGTTTCACTTAAGGGAGGTTTTAGTGTGAATGAGGTATATTACCTAACCGGTTCCACATTTTGTCCTATTCACACTTGTCTAGTTAAGTTTACTTAGGGCATAATTAGGATACACTAAGGATAGTTATCTCTTTGCCTCTTAATTCATAGGATTTGTCATAATATTATGTTTTCCTATGTTTGACCTTGGTCTATATAACCAAGGGCTTCTCTTTGTAATCTCATTCTTTAATGTATATTATGTATTTGCATCTTTTAATAAAATAGAATTATTTTTTCATGTTGGGTCTCTCTTGTGCTTTCATTGAAATTCCTAGATCTTGGGTGGCTACCTTCATAGACAAATCTTACATGGTATAGAGAATTCTATACCAACTCTTGTTGTCCATACTAAGAAGTGATCAACAAGTCACTCTAAACCTTCCCTAAAGTTTCTAGGTTTTAACATAAAGGACACCGCTTCCACCCTAGGATATCTCCTCATGGATAAGCATAGGGTTTCCATATGGCAAGTCCTTAGATTAGAATATGCCAAAATTTAGTTTGGTACCTCTATATGTTTCCCTCATCCCATTTCCAGCTATTATAGGTGCATCTAATCCTTTGTTTTATTATTTTCCTCATTCCTAGCTTAGCATGTGCATATTTCCATTTCTTATCATTTTTCTAGTATTGTCTCACGTTGATTTGTCAATCCCAACTCTATGATTATTAATTAGTGTTAGACTAGTTAGAGATAGTCTTAGTGAAACATTAATTAGCATACAATTTCAATCTTAAAAAAACCAACTCAAAACACATAACAAGTCAATTTCTAAGTTCTTTTAGGACTTATGATGCTAACCATTTAAATAGATGAATAAATATCTTGAAAAATAATACCTCATACAACTCATCGTACAACATGCACTTGCACCACCCCACAATGATTCACTAATTATTGCCTCTTAGAGTCAAGAACTTGAGACTCTTCTCCTCAAACCACAGACTTACCTCATTGTACATCACATGCCACATGCCTTACATCACACATATATTATTAGAGGGTCCCGATATTAGAACCAAAATGTTAATTGAATGTGTGTGTGTGTTCTAGACCAATCGACTATCATTTCTAAAATCTAGTGCACTAGCATATCAACCCAAATAGTACTCACTCAAGGCATGTGAGGGATTGGAAAACATTTGTTACCTACAAATTTCATGCATGCAAAAAATAAGAAATAGAAAATGACAAATCATGCCACAAATAGAAAATAGATATGCACCAAGTGAGATTCTTTATTCATTCATAATCTTTATAGATTTTGTAACCGTAATAAAAATGTACTAGCTTCTTTCACTATATATCAGATCTCTCATACATCATCATAATAAGCTTACAATGAATAGGAGGTATGTTTATATAGCTTTGCAAGACCATCCTTTACATTAATTTCTTTACACCTATGCATTAAATACTTTCTCCTAAGCCCGACCTTTTCCATCCTAATGAAAGTACTTGCACTTATTTAATTATTACAACTTTTGACACAACATCAAAATAGCATGGTCATGGGACCTTGGCAAAGGCAACCCTTTAGGTTATTAAAAGACTATGTGACGCATGTCCAATATTGCTTGCCTATCTAAAGGTAGATATGAAGAGGAAAGAGTGATCTTAAATGGAATGGAGTTGATCGATAATGCTAGAGTGACCCTTCTTCAATAATATCTCCATGCAATGAGAATTGATGAGCTGAACCTCCCCTACCTTTATACCTTGCAAGGTGTAGTCGTTGTCTTTCTAACTAAATTTTATCCAAAGTTACAAATAATCAAAAGTAAGAAAACCTAAATTCTATAACCATTGCACTCCCAATACTTGGTTCCCTCGAGAGAGAGCTAGTCCCCCATTGTGAGTTTAACATTGTGGCATTTACTACCTGTTAGTAAACAGGTTTTGTTATCAAAATTACAAGACTCACCCAATAGGTAGCAACAAAATGTACTAACGAATGGAGAAATCATTGTAAGTTTAATGATTCTCCTCTCAGTTTGAGAGAGGCAACTCCCTCTTATGATGGGGTTTTGGGGTTTTTTGAGTAGGAAAGGAAAAAAAGAAGGCAAGAAGGAAAATCTACCTGTGGACCTAAGAAACATAGCACAAATCCCCAAGAGAGAAGAGACAGAGGAAGTGCATGTATTATGTATTTCAGATTTTGAAGATAATACAACTTGAGCCTCTTTTCTTGGTGGATTCTTTTACACTAAAGGTTTTCTTGTACACAGGTTTTGTTGGATTGAAGGTTGAACAGACAAAGGAAGTGCATGTATTATGCATTTTAGATTTTGAAGATAATACAACTTGATCCTCTTTTCTTGGTGGATTTTTTTACCCTAAAGGTTTTCTCCACATTACATATTATGTTATGTGGTTTATTCTTCTACAATGTTTATTCCTGTGCTGTAATTTCATTTACGTGTGTAATCTCTATTCATATTACACTAATTTAAGATCATAAACATCTTGTATTCAGATTTCCATTTGAGTATTTGTTGCCTTCATTTATAACAAGAATGTTAGTTCGAGGTCTCTAAAGTCCTGAAAATGATGAAAAAGGTCCACAAGATGAAGGTTTTCTAGGAAATAAAACACAAAGGTCTTACAACAAGGCCAAAAAGTGAAGAACACTAAGAATTGACAAAGGACTAAAGAAGAAAGGGCAAAATTGCACAAGTTAGCAAGGAGAAAACAAAGGAGGAAAGCGAAAAGAGAGTCCAATCCATGTTTCACCAAGAAAAATGCATGTTGAGAAGTTATATTTACATGCTTACATGTACGTGTTTAGGATCATAGCTCATCATAGGATTACCATGTAGGACCATGCGTCTTTTTAGTACTTACAATATCTAGGACCCATCTTTGCATTTTTTTGTCCTCCCTAAGTTTCACTTAAGGGAGGTTTTAGTGTGAATGAGGTATATTACCTAACCGGTTCCACATTTTGTTCTATTCACACTTGTCTAGTTAAGTTTACTTAGGGCATAATTAGCGTACACTAAGGATAGTTATCTCTTTGTCTCTTAATTCATAGCATTTATCATAATATTATGTTGTCCTATGTGATGGAGATTGATTGTCATTGATGTCAAAAGGCTTTGCAGGTTCACAAGGTGTTGATATTGACAGGGGTTGTTCATCATGTTCATGGTTTGATATGATTGATATGATTGTCTCTTGTTTCAGTTCATAAATGATGCAATGCATATTTGATGCAGATATGATGCAATGCATATATCTTGTGATATAAAGTTGGTTGACAAAGTGTGTTTCATGTAGCCATGTTGTTCACAGGTTGTAGCAAGTATTTTTGATTTGAGTTGAGAAGTACATCATCAGGTTGGTTAAGGTATTTGTAGAATTGAGTGAAGTTAGGAGCTAACAAGATTGGTTTTTCTTTAATCATGTTCATCACGCTTTCAGGATCTTAGGATGTCATGGTGTTGAAGTTGTGATGGTATTGGGAAAGTAAAGAGATGTCATTGATATATGTTAAGAAGTTCATGCTTCATGATGTCAAGAGTTGGGTTACCTGCTAAAGGGGTTTATAACATGTGTGACTAGTTCCTTTACCTTTCCAAGTGGTCATCTCCTAAAGTTTATGAGCAGCAATAAATAAATTAAAAAAAAAAAATCAAAAATTAATATTTAATATGGGTGAAGATTTTTTTGTTTTAAAGAAAAAAAATTTCTTTTTTAAAAGGGCTATTTTATAAGACTAATTTTAGTCTTTTAAAGGGAGATTTTTAAGAGCTTTTAAAGGAGGCTTTATGAAGTTTTTTTATTTAAAGAAAATGGGCCTCCCTCTCTCTCTCACGTGGATTTTAAAAGAGGAGTTTATTTTCAAAAAGGCTATTTAAAACAAGGCAAATTTTGTGGGAAGGTTTTATTTTTTAAAAAAAGACTCTCCATCGTATAAATTGGAGGAGATAGTGGGGATGCCTTTTTAGAAGGCTCTTATTATTAGAAAATTTTCTTAAGGCAGATTTTGTGAAAGGAATTTTTTATGAAGATATTTTTGCATTTAAATAATTAAAAATAAAGGCATCTTTCTATAAAAGCAAATAATATGAAGGAGATTTATTTGGAAGTTTTTTTTCTTTCCTCATATCAAATGAAGGATTATCTCATGGAAAGAAAAGCAAAATATTTAAAGAGTGAATATATTTTTGAGAAGATATTTGAAGAATAAAAATGTTTTTTGGAGATCTTGGAAAAAGAAATATGAGATGATTTGATTGGAGAAAAGCAATAGACTATTTTTTCTTTGCAGGTGAAAGGACATGCAAATGAGCAGATGAAGATTAATAATTATTTTTATTAATACAGATGATTTGTTTGAGAAAAATGATTGACAATTTTTGCAGAGAAGTAATCTGTTTGGTTCAGGATTTCTTGCAGGTTATAAACATGGTGGATATGAAGAGATTTGAGAAATATTTTGTAATTGTGGAGATAAAGATTTTTTATTTGCAGAGGAAGATGAAAAAGACAGATTGGAAGAATATCAGAGTTTTTCTGTTTTAAGATGAAAGTGTTCAGAGATTTTATTTTCTCCTACAGGGCATTGAAATATCGGAGAAAATGAAAGGTCAAGTTTGTCATTTTTGCAGATGTCAAGGGTCAGAAAAATGTGTTGGGGTTGTGGTAAATAGATATCATTTTATGTTAATTGCAAAGGAGGAGATTGATTATTTTTATGAAGAGATTTTATTTTTCTCCTTCAAGGGCAAAAATTTGTTGAAGGTTAAATGATATTTTTGAATAAGATTCTTTTGCAGGAATATGAAGGATCTTGCAAAACTTGAAGATGAATTTGAACAGGCAAATTGAAAAAGCAGAGAAGAATTGAATGTGAAAGGACATATGATATTTAATGGCTCTACAAGTGTTTTGATTTGAGGAGGTTGAGGGTGCAGATCAATGATGAAATTTTTTTTGTTAATACAGATGAATGTATAAAATATGAAAAACCAATTTGTAATGAAAGAGAGATGTTTCCCTGATCAGGTGAATCAGATGATTCAAGAATAAAATATCAGAGGATTGGAATGATGGAATGAATGTTGCAGATGAGTTGATTTGAATGGTGCAAATCAGATTGAGCAGCAATCACTTCTTGCACATGAGATCTTTAGTTCTGATTGATTAAGAAATGCTAGTGAGGCACAACAGTATGCCAGTGAGGCTTGTAGGTTGGTAAGACCATTTGTCAGTGAGACACTTACATCAGCCAATGAGGCTTGTAAAGATATTTTCAAGGTTAAGCCAGTGAGGCAGTTTTGGAGTGGTTTTTATACCCCAGGAGGGTTTTCCACTCGTGCAAATTTGTGTTATGTGTCATATTGTTTTCATCTGTATGTGTGTATGTTAATACATTGCTTATAAGGTTTTGTTCTCCTTCTTCATTCTTAGTTTTGTGTATATGTGGTTGATAAATCAATAATAGCTTTCTCTCCTTTGTGCTCTGCAAGTTAAATTTTGAAAAAGATTTAAAAATTCACACAACACTGATTCACCCCCCCTCTCAGTGTTGTCCTTGATTCCTACACTATGTTTGACCTTGGTCTATATAACCAAGGGCTTCTCTTTGTAATCTCATTCATTAATGTAAATTGTGTATTTGCATCTTTTAATAAAATAGAATTATTTTTTCATGTTGGGTCTCTCTTGTGCGTTCATTGAAATTCCTAGATCTTGGGTGGCTACCTTCATAGACAAATCTTACATGGTATAGAGCATTATATACCAACTCTTGTTGTCCATACTAAGAAGTGATCAACAAGTCACTCTAAACCTTTCCTAAAGTTTCTAGGTTTTTCTAACATAAAGGAAACCACTTCCACCCTAGGATGTCTCCTCATGGATAAGCATAGGGTTTCCATATGGCCAAGTCCTTAGATTAGAATATGCCAATTTTTTGTTTGGTACCTCTATATGTTTCCCTCATTCCATTTCCAGCTATTATAGGTGCATCTAATCCTTTGTTTTATTCTTTTCCTCATTTCCTAGCTTAGCATGTGCATATTTCCATTTCTTATCATTTTTCTAGTATTGTCTCATGTTGATTTGTCAATCTGAACTCTATGTTTATTAATTAGTGTTAGACTAGTTGGAGATAGTCTTAGTGAAACATTAATTAGCATACAATTTCAATCTTAAAAAAATCAACTCAAAACACATAACAAGTCAATTTCTAAGTTCTTTTAGGACTTATGATGACAACCATTTAAATAGATGAATAAATAGCTTGAAAAATAATACCTCATACAACTCATCATACAACATGCACTTGTACCACCCCCATAATGATTCACTAATTATTGCCTCTTAGAGTCAAGAACTTGAGACTCTTCTCCTCAAACCACAGACTTACCTCATTGTACATCACATGCCACATGCCTTACATCACACATATATTATTGGAGGGTCCCGATATTAGAAAACAAGGCATGTGAGGGATTGGAAAACATTTGTTACCTACAGATTTCATGCATGCACAAAATAAGAGATAGAAAATAACAAATCATGCCACAAATAGAAAATAGATATGCACCAAGTGAGATTCTTTATTCATTCATAATCTTTATACATTTTCTAGTCGTATAGAAAATGTACTAGCTTCTTTCACTATATATCAGATCTTTCATACATCATCATAATATAGTTACAATGAATAGGACGTATGTTTATATAGCTTTGCAAGACCATCCTTTACATTAATTTCTTTACACCTATGCATTAAATACTTTCTCCTAAGCCCGACCTTTTCCATCCTAATGAAAGTACTTGCACTTCTTTAATTATTACAACTTTTGACACAACAACAAAATAGCATGGTCATGGGACCTTGGCAAAGGCAGCCCTTTAGGTTATTAAAAGACTATGTGATGCATGTCCAATATTGCTTGCCAATGTAAAGGTAGATATGAAGAGGAAAGAGAGATCTTAAATGAAATGGATTTGATCGATAATGCTAGAGTGACCCTTCTTCAACTATATCTCCATGCAATGAGAATTGATGAGCTGAACCTCCCCTACCTTTATACCTTGCAAGGTGTAGTATTTGTCTTTCTAACTAAATTTTATCCAGAGTTACAAATAATCAAAAGTAAGAAAACCTAAATTCTATAACCATTGCACTCCCAATACTACATTGGTTCCCTCGAGAGAGAGCTAGTCCCCCATTGTGAGTTTAACATTGTGGCATTTACTACCTGTTAGCAAACAGGTTTTGTCGTCAAAATTACAAGACTCACCCAACAGGCAGCAACAAAATGTACTAACGAATCAATAAATCGTTGTAAGTTCAATGATTCTCCTCTCAGTTTGAGAGAGGCATCTCCCTCTTATGATGGGGTTTTGGGGTTTTTTGAGTAGGAAAGGAAAAAAAAAAGAAAAGAAGGAAAATCTACCTGTGGACCTAAGAAACATAGCACAAATCTCCAAGAGAGAAGAGACAGAGGAAGTACATGTATTAGGTATTTCATATTTTGAAGATAATACAACTTGAGCCTCTTTTCTTGGTGGATTTTTTTACCCTAAAGGTTTTTCTTGTACACAGGTTTTGTCAGATTGAAGGTTGAAGAGACAGAGGAAGTGCATGTGTTATGTATTTCAGATTTTGAAGATAATACAACTTGAGCCTCTTTTCTTGGTGGATTTTTTTACCCTAAAGGTTTTCTCCACGTTACATATTGTGTTATGTGGTTTATTCTTCTATGGTGTTTATTCTTGTGCTGTAATTTCATTTACGTATGCAATCTCTATTCATATTACATTGATTTAAGATCATAAACATATTGTATTCAGATTTCCATTTGGGTATTTGTTGCCTTCATTTATTACAAGAATGTCAGTTTGAGGTCTCTAAAGTCCTGAAAATGATGAAAAAGGTCCACAAGATGAAGGTTTTCTAGGAAATAAAACACAAAGGTCTTACAACAAGGCCAGAAAGTGAAGAGCACAAAGAATTGAAAAAGGACTAAAGAAGAAAGGGCAAAATTGGACAAGTTAGCAAGGAAAAAACAAAGGAGGAAAGTGAAAAGAGAGTCCAATCCATGTTTCACCAAGAAAAATACATGTTGAGAGGTCACATTTACATGCTTACATGTATGTGTTTAGGATCATAGTTCATCATAGGATTACCATGTAGGACCATGCGTCTTTTTAGTGCTTACAGTATCTAGGACCCATCTTTGCATTTTTTTGTCCTCCCTTAGTGTCACTTAAGGGAGGTTTTGGTGTGAATGTGGTATATTACCTAATCGGTTCCACATTTTGTCCTATTCACACTTGTCTAGTTAAGTTTACTTACGGCATAATTAGGGTACATTAAGGATAGTTATCTCTTTGTCTCTTAATTCATAGGATTTGTCATAATATTATGTTTTCCTATGTTTGACCTTGGTCTATATAACCAAGGGCTTCTCTTTGTAATCTCATTCATTAATGTATATTGTGTATTTGTATCTTTTGATAAAATAGAATTATTCTTTCATGTTGGGTCTCTCTTGTGCTTTCATTGAAATTCCTAGATCTTGGGTGGCTACCTTCATAGACAAATCTTACATGGTATAGAGCATTCTATACCAACTCTTGTTGTCCATACTAAGAAGTGATCAACAAGTCACTCTAAACCTTCCCTAAAGTTTCTAGGTTTTTCTAACATAAAGGACACCGCTTCCACACTAGGATATCTCCTCATGGATAAGCATAGAGTTTCCATATGGCCAAGTCCTTAGATTAGAATATGCCAAAATTTAGTTTGGTACCTCTATATGTTTCCCTTATCCCATTTCTAGCTATTATAGGTGCATCTAATCCTTTGTTTTATTCTTTTCCTCATTTCCTAGCTTAGCATGTGCATATTTCCATTTCTTATCATTTTTCTAGTATTGTCTCACGTTGATTTGTCAATCCCAACTCTGCGATTATTAAATAGTGTTAGACTAGTTGGAGATAGTCTTAGTGAAACATTAATTAGCATACAATTTCAATCTTAAAAAAACCAACTCAAAACACATAACAAGTAAATTTCTAAGTTCTTTTAGGACTTAGGATGGCAACCATTTAAATAGATGAATAAATACCTCATACAACTCATCATACAACATGCACTTGCACCACCCCCACAATGATTCGCTAATTATTGCCTCTTAGAGTCAAGAACTTGAGACTCTTCTCCTCAAACCACTGACTTACCTCATTGCACATCACATGCCACATGCCTTACATCACACATATATTATTGGAGGGTCCCGATAATAGAACCAAAACATTAATTGAATGTGTGTGTGTGCTAGACCAATCGACTATCATTTCTAAAAGCTAGTGCACTAGCATATCAACCCAAATAGTACTCACACAAGGCATGTGAGGGATTGGAAAATATTTGTTACCTACACATTTCATGCATGCACAAAATAAGAAATAGAAAATGACAAATCATGCCACAAATAGAAAATATATATGCACAAAGTGAGATTCTTTATTCATTCATAATCTTTATACATTTCCTAGTTGTATAGAAAATCTACTAGCTTCTTTCACTATATATCAGATCTTTCATACATCATCATAATATGCTTACAATGAATAGGAGGTATGTTTATATAGCTTTGTAAGACCATCCTTTACATTAATTTATTTACACCTATGCATTAATTACTTTCTCCTAAGACCGACCTTTTCCATCCTAATGAAAGTACTTGAACTTCTTTAATTATTACAACTTTTAACATAGCAACAAAATAGCATTGTCATGGGACCTTGGCAAAGGCAACCCTTTAGGTTATTAAAAGACTATGTGATGCATGTCCAATATTGCTTGCCAATCTAAAGGTAGATATGAAGAGGAAAGAGTGATCTTAAATGGTATGGAGTTGATCGATAATGCTAGAGTGACCCTTCTTCAATAATATATCCATGCAATGAGAATTGATGAGCTGAACCTCCCCTACCTTTATACCTTGCAAGGTGTAGTATTTGTCTTTCTAACTAAATTTTATCCAAAGTTACAAATAATCAAAAGTAAGAAAACCTAAATTCTATAACCATTGCACTCCCAATATTGCATTGGTTCCCTCGAGAGAGAGCTAGTCCCCCATTGTGAGTTTAGCATTGTGGCATTACTACCTGTTAGCAAACAGGTTTTGTCATCAAAATTACAAGACTCACCCAACAGGCAACAACAAAATGTACTAATGAATGTAGAAATCATTGTAAGTTGAATGATTCTCCTCTCAGTTTGAGAGAGGCATCTCCCTCTTATGATGGGGTTTTGGGGTTTTTTGAGTAGGAAAGGAAAAAAAGAAGAAAAGAAGGAAAATCTACCTATGGACCTAAGAAACATAGCACAAATCTCCAAGAGAGAAGAGACAGAGGAAGTGCATGTATTATGTATTTCAGATTTTGAAGATAATACAACTTGAGCCTCTTTTCTTGGTGGATTCTTTTACACTAAAGGTTTTCTTGTACATAGGTTCTATCTGATTGAAGGTTGAAGAGACAGAGGAAGTGCATGTATTATGTATTTTAGATTTTGAAGATAATACAACTTGAGCCTCTTTTCTTGGTGGATTTTTTTACCCTAAAGGTTTTCTCCACATTACATATTGTGTTATGTGGTTTATTCTTCTACGGTGTTTATTCCTGTGCTATAATTTCATTTCCGTATGCAATCTCTATTCATATTACACTGATTTAAGATCATAAACATATTGTATTCAGATTTCTATTTGGGTATTTGTTGCCTTCATTTATAACAAGAATGTCAGTTCGAGGTCTCTAAAGTCCTAAAAATGATGAAAAAGGTCCACAAGATGAAGGTTTTCTAGGAAATAAAACACAAAGGTCTTACAACAAGGCCAGAAAGTGAAGAACACAAATAATTGACAAAGGACTAAAGAAGGAAGGGCAAAATTGCACAAGTTAGCAAGGAAGAAAGAAAGGAGGAAAGCAAAAAGAGAGTCCAATCATAAATGGCTTAGCATTTGCTTCAAGGAATGGAAGTCCTTTTAGGTGAACAATTTGGTCATAAATGTTGTTGTTAAATACATCACCGACTATCTTAGATAGTACCAACATGACTAGAGGAAGCATCAATAAATTATTAATCAACTCTAGAAGAATTACACATAATGAATCTGTCATCCTCATTGAGCCACTAAGAAAGGAAGCCGCACCAAGCATTGCAAAAAGCCCTTGATCCAGTTGTGTGAATGATCCTATTAAAATGCCAACCAATCAGCCATAACTGGCACCAGCCAAAATCGAAGGTATGAATAGACCTGATGATACTATATTCCATATGTCAAAAGTGCAAGTACATACACTACACTAAAGAACATTAATATGAGGAATGAAACTCTGTTGTTGTGCCACTACTAAATGGATTTTGAATTGCATCATCATTTGTATTGAAAAATAAGCTTGAAAGAATATTGTAATGACTAGGTTCACGCTGGAACTTCTTGAAATTTCCTGGATGACCACAACCCTCTAGTACTTGATGTAACTAATTACTTTTAATGTTGGGGAGAAGAAAACCTGCAAGCGCGTGAATGGAGATGTGAGCCTCCTCGATGGATTCCTCTATTTGGATCACTTCATAATCCCCATTATTAGAAGACCCTTATCTATCACTAGACATCACATAGTTTCAATAAGATACAATCATTGTTCATAATATTTGTGGCCTTTTCCATCACAATTGAAACATATTCACTTGGCCTTTTTCTCTACTAACTCCTCTCTTGTTAAGAGATGAATAGTAATGGGCTTAGTTCCTCAATTGGTGGTATCCTTCTTATGTTTAAATGATTGAGAATAGAATCCCATATATTTTTTATTAGTTGTGCGCTCCAATTAGGTGATGACAATAGCATCTACAATAGTTTGTATAGTATTCAAATTAACCTTAGCCTAGATTAGTTTTTAAGCTAGAAATAAAGTAATTAAGAAGAGAGGATCTAAGAGTCCATCTATCAAGTTGGAAATCTCCTCAAATTAAGTGATTTATGTGGTAATAGTTTCCATCTAGACTAAATTGAAGAGCTTGTCTTTAAGATCCTCATAGATGCTAGGCCTAAAGTGGGATAGAAGGGCTTCAGAAAATTTGTACCATCACAATATGCTAAGGCAAGAACGTGTACACCATAGATACCATTGAGCTACCACTCCCTCTAAATTAAATCTTATCATTGTGACATGCTCCTCAATGGGAACTTAATCAACATCAAAGTAATGTTCCATCATGCCTAACCATGTTTTAGCTCCTTCTCCACAAAATTTGGATATGCAAATCTTTGGGAGCTTGGGAGAGCCCTAGAGAATATTAAAAAAGCTATGATGATGTAATGAAGTATAGTTAGAGTGATTTTAATCCAATAAATTGAGTGTAGCATTCATCTATTGAAGGTTCATTTGGGTTAAGAATATATTAGTGACTCGGTTATTTAGTTGAATTTGGAGGGTAGTCAATTGAGATTGTATGGCTTGTATGTTAGCTCCCAGCTTAGGTGATAATGTGCTACTATTGGATGTGATATTTTATGCTAACTAAAGTTATATATCAAAGAAATTAGTGTGAAGAGACAAGATCATAATGGGATAAATGTCTAAATGATGTGAAAACTTCTTGAATTGATCAAAAAGGGTTACTAGAGTTATATATGAAAATGATCATCTTAAAGAGATGATCACAATGGAATCATTACCCAGATGGGGTGAAGA
This sequence comes from Cunninghamia lanceolata, assembly GCA_027924645.1. Classification (NCBI taxonomy): domain Eukaryota; kingdom Viridiplantae; phylum Streptophyta; class Pinopsida; order Cupressales; family Cupressaceae; genus Cunninghamia; species Cunninghamia lanceolata. The sequence continues at coordinate 11,978,131 of BSBN01000209.1, forward strand.
ATGGCTATAATTTTCTAATTGATAATGCCCTATGGGTAGACTGTTCAGACAAAACTATCAATTTCCTTCTAATTTGGAAGAAATTTGGCCTAAAAGTTACAAACTAGCAAACTTCATAGGAGCTCAACACTGGTACTACACTAGACATCAGACCTACAATCTGAATACTATTATCTATTTTTTGAATAAATTATCTTGTTATCCCGCTAATTACTAGAACAAAACTAATTTGAGTGCAACTGTATGTATAATTACAATCTCACCCATTCATTCCATCTGTGTGCCTATTTATACTCAACACATGCTTAAGAATCATAAGATAACTCTGTGTAACATAGTTTACATGCCACCTAGCACCTTATTATTATACATCCTTGTACAACATTATTTGCTAGAATATTTCAGCCTTGCACATGGATGCACATGTGCCCTCAATTAGAAACATCTAGTTTGGCACCGTACATGTTGAACACTTGGCCTACCTACACCACATGTTTTCCCAACCATATAGGTTTGACACTTGACACCATCCAAGTTCAACACTTATCACACTCTTTCCACATGAAAATTGCACCATATGTGCATGGCATCTATTAGTATATTGTTAAAGGCTTAGTTGACAACCCCTTTGTATAAATAGTTGTCTCAAGTAAAAAGTACAAGTAAAGAAATTCATATTGGCAAGTTGTTGCATACATGATATTGTACATACCTTCTTTCTTGCAATACAACTACATTACAAAAGTCTTATGCTTTTCTTGAATGTACATTTGCATGCTAGTCTAGAATTTCTTATGCATAAGCTAAACATGTAGTTTATTACTTTAATTTGTAGGTGTGTCCTTTGATCCTTCTGGGTTTGAATAATTGGTATTATAATTTCTAATTTTTTTAACATTTCCATGTTCATTCAAATGTTCCCGTGACACTAATATAAGGATCACACCATTGGTTCAACTTTGAGTAATCTTGCAAACACTAAGAGAAGAGAATGATGGTGGATGAATACATACCTATGGTTCCTATGAAATGTGCAACAACTACTTAATATAGCCTTGGAAATGTATCAATAGGATCTCTTTGGACAACTTCATTAACTCAACTTGGACTAGTGCTAAAACATCCTCGACCATTGGCTATAATGCACCATCACAATCCTTTTAAGTAGAAATTCAATGTTGACATTCTAGTATTCAAGGGTAAAATCAATACCATAACACAAGACACCTAGACTCAATGACTCAAATCATACTTCTCCATCAACAAAATTAGTGACATTGAGAATATTTCATTTGCAACACTAAAAATGTCATCCAAGGTACGTCATTGGTGCAAAGCAACTAGCACACAATGTGATAGAAAGCATGATCCAATTAGAACTTGAAACGACTTTGTCAATGCTTTACAAGAGGAATGTTCAAACATTATGAGGATGAATACACAAAGTTTCAACAATTAGATGAATGCAAAGATTAGACCATAGAATCTTAAACCAATGATTTCCACAAATACTCTATGCACCTTAATAAGGAAATGCCATAACATCTCCATGTCCTCATATACGTTAGTGGACTTTTAACTCTTATTCACACTAATATGGACTTCCTTACACCAAATACTTTGGGTCGAGTATTTTGCAATACATCCAAAATCAATGCAAAGGTAAATATGAAGTAGCAATGACTATCTCCACACAAAAATAGACACATGTAGGAAACTTTTTGTTCTTATGGACCATGCCAAAATATGTCAGCAAAAAACCAAACAAAACTTTTGACTATCATCACAAACCCTAATTCTCCAAATATGTCAACACCAGAGAAGGACAAAGGGAAGTAGTCACAAAGTTCACAATGGTGTAACTATCACCACTCCCATTCTCATAGTGATTTTGATTGTTTTAACCAAGAAACTTTGGTTTTATAGGCAACGCTAGATTCTGGTAATGATGAAAAGATTGACCAATAGACTCAATGCCTCAATAAAAGTACCCCACCTGACACTTTAGGAGAAGGAGAATTGACTTTTCCACTTAAGTGTTGGGTCAATGGCAAGCCCACACATGTCATTTCTAATAGCCAAAAGAACATCATCACACAAAATGTGGTGTAGTACCTTAGACTCTACACCAATGCTCATCCAACCCCATACTCTTTGGGATGGTTGCAACATGACAAGGAGATACAACTAAGTCATCAATGTTTTGTTAATTGTGTTTTTAGTCCTATGTGTGACATAGTTACTTGTGATGTCACACCCTTAGAAGTTTGTGATATTTTAGTTGGAAAATATTTTTTCTATGTCTATCAGGGTACTTACAACATGAAACCATAATGCTAGTGAATTCACATTAGTGATTGGTACTTCAAGCTATGATAAATGTTGGCAAAATCCAAACTGACGCTAATATCAACTAAACAGTGCAACAAAATAATTATGCAGACACAAAAGTTCATACTTCTAATGGTTTGTATATTTGCATTCCTCCACAAGCAAGCAAACATGCTAACATAATATATAATTATGAACCTAGTTTGATACAACAACATCAACTCGACATTGTACTATGTCAGTACGATGAAGTCTTCACTGATTATGTGAGCCTTCCTACACACTATTTAGTTCAACATAGAATTGACTTGATTCTAAGATCACCTCTTCCAAATAGCTCTTTCTACCACATATCCATTTGGTAGATTGATGAAATATAACACCAAGTACAATAATTGGTCAATCACAGAAAGACCAATCCAAGCTCATCCCCTTATAGTGGTCCAATTATACTTACAGCCAAGAAGGATGGCACATGGTTGTTAGCAAGAGACACTGTGTGGCTTCATTATTGTTGTCATTGATGGCAACAAAGTTTATCCTACACATCCGTAGCACATAATAGGTCTTTATCAGAAGTCAGATTGAAGAGTGTTTTGGTCCGGTTAGCAAGAACAGAGCATGCAGCAAGGTCTGACAATTAGGTCCGGATCTCTCAGAGGATGTATCTTAGAAAAGTGCAGACTTGGGGAAGTCAAGAGGAGTACCATGATTGCCACATTCCATAGATTGAGCCTCCGGTGATAAAAGAGTGAAAAGATATGAGCACCTAAGTGTTGGGTTCTTGTTTGGCAGAGTAGACTGAGGAAGAACTGACCTACAGAGCATCAGACCTTAATCCGGATGAGAAATTGATGGTGATCAAGTTTCTTGAGGGATCATTCATGATTGGCCGACATGATTGATGACTCCTATAACTATATTTTTGATACGCATCACTTAGTAAGCATGGATTCAGCTGACAGACCAGAGTTTGGGAAAATCTTGAGTATTCCGGATGCCAACTAGAAAGATGTTGAAATCCTTTGTGTGGATATATATACCAAATGGATTTTGATGTGAAGGTGTGTGTTGTGTAGTAGTGTGTGCGAAGAAAAGCAGAGAGCAGTGTGGAAGCAACTATACAAATTTGATATGTGACAAAATAACAGCTCTAAGCAGAGGAAGAATAAAGTGCAGCAGATCAGTTTATTGAGCCTAACCGAAACTAAACCTCAGCATATGTGGATGCCGCTGATTAGTTCAAACACCTAGTTATTTTCTATATACCTTGTAGACAGTGAGTCTCTTGTAGGTAGTGAGCCTCTTGTGAGTAGTGTGCTCGAGCAGTGAGCCCTAATTGGCAAGTGCCATGTGCCATTTTGTACCTCTTATGCTTTTAACAGAGAATACAATCTTGGGTTAGTCACCCTATGGTTTTTCCCTTAACAAGGTTTTCCACGTAAAAATCCTTGTGTTATGTGTGTTGATTTCATTTCTACTCTCATGTTCATTTATGCTTATATGTTTTGATATTGCACTATTGTTAAAGAAGAAAAGAAAGTTAAGAAATTTAAGATAACTGATTCACCCCCCCTCTCAGTTATCTGCATTGTTTCCAACAATGGCAACTTTACATTGATTACCATGTTCTCAACAAGAACTTGGTGAAAAATAGGTATCCCCTTCCATGATTTGATGACGTCTTTGGCCAACTCTATGGATCATGCTACTTTACCAAAATTAATCTAAAATCAAGATATCATCAAGCTTGAATCCGATTCCAAAATTAATCTAAAATCAAGATATCATCAAGCTTGAATCGAATTACAAGTCTAAAAAACTACATTCAAAATATAAGAAAGGTTCCATAAATGGATAGTTATGCTTTTCGGTTTGACCAATGCTTCTGGGATATTCATGTTCCTAATGAATGATTTTCTCTCTACATTAATAAATTCCTTTCTCATTATCTACTTAGATGATGGTCTCATCTTCAATAAGACCTAGGAGGAACATGTGCAACACATTGCATAGGTATTAGATACACCATGCCATAGAAGTTGCAAGATAACCCCAACAAATGCATTTTTGGCACCTAGTAGATTTGATAGCTTAGTTACATTATAAAATACTCCAGTATTCCATGTTGACATAATGAAAATAAAGGTGGTCCAAGACTAGGCTATCTAATGTAATCTTATAGAATTGTGCAGCTTCCTCAAACTTGCCAATTTCTATCAAATGTTTATCCTTAAATTTTCACATCACTTGGCCACTTAACTAGATTTCACATTCCAAAACAAACTTTTAATGGATTCAAATACAATAGTGCACCTTTTGATAAACTCAAACAACCCCTATGTTCTATGCTAGTGTTGGATCTTTTAGACATTGCATACTCATTCCAAATACACATGAATACATCAGACTATTCATCAGCACCATGCTAGTCTATCATGGTCATCTCATTGGCTATCATTTAGAAACATTCAATAATATTATGCAATGTTGTTCTACTTGTGAGAATTATCTTTATCTATAGTACAGGTTGTTAAGTAATGGTGCGACTACATCCTAAAAAAAGTGACTATTATTCACTTGAATCATTAACCATTACAATTCCTATAGACACAAAATAAACTTGAAACTGTGAGGCATATAAGATGGATGACATATGTAAAACAATTTCACATGATCACCAAGCATAAGAAGGGGCATGAAAACAAGGCTATAGATTGCCTCAATCGACCACCAATTCATGCACTTACCACCATACTGGAGCTATGTGGCCATAACTTTTCTGATTGGGAATCATTGTACTTAATATCTAGTTTTCAAGCCAAAAATAGCACCAAAACAACCGCATGCAAAAGTTCACTTGCATAAATTTAGCAGTAGAATCACCAATTTTAACAATAATAGAATTGTTGTGGCAATTCAAAATTGCTGAGGTGGTTCAATTCAAAAGGGGTAATTTTGTCAATTAGGAGCCAAAAAGAAGGCTTTTCAACAATGCATGAGCATTAGGAAAATGATCAATAAACATAAAGTAAAAGGTAAATAGGGGGTCCTACAAGATGGCTAAGCATTCCCATCAGTTAAGATCAATAGAAAGAAGATTTTAATTATACCACATGGGTCATGTGCTAGGCTATCAGGAGATCATCAGACGTTCCATGTATGCATTTCCATTTTTAAGCATTTACTATAATAGGTTTTCACATTGGAGGATATAACAAGTTTTCCCAAATTCTATTTATGATGCATCAAATTCAAAGGTTAGGGGTTGGGTTTTTGAGGTGGTCAAGGCTGGCATTGAAGATCAATAAAGGTAGGGACTAATAGAGGTTGTGAAGAATTCATTGAGGGAGTTAGCACTTCCTTCTTTCACGTCAATATAGGAAAAAGTCAAATTCATTGTACAAGGTCTCTACATGTTCTAATCTCCCTATGAAGTGGTAATATATGATTATAATCTATAATTCTTCTACAAGTGAATAGAATTTCATTTTTTTGTGTCTTCCAACAAACTATTTTACTTTTCATTATGTACTCTACACATCTATTAACTAGTTGTTTATTTGTCTATTACCAATACTACATCAATAATGTAATTGTTGCATACCTCACACATCTTTTCCCTTTGTTTTGGACTCACTTTGGTCCATGTTTGTTCATAATGCAATAACTAGTGTCTAAAAATGATGATTTTAAAATGGAAAATGGAAAATAACTTGATCTTATATTTTGTTCCCATATGCACTCATTCCCAATATTTGAACCTAATCCTCAATTTACCCATCATTATATCTCAAGAAATTACCTCTTTTTATTTCAAAAATAAAATTTAAAAATTAGGTCCAATTATTGTCCCTTCAATTGACCATTATGAGTAGACTTGATACACAAGATAGTTGAATTGCACGCTAAGATGTATTTAAGGACAAATCCTAATTCATTATAACATCTAGAAAATACATGAATTGAACACCTAACACACGTCATGGGCCTAAAAAGAACCATCTAGTAAAATCATACTACATCAACAGTCCAAGGTGCACACACATGATTGCTTGTTGTCCTCAATCTTGTTCAAAAGTCATTGACTTGGCATCCCTTACATGGTTTGACACAAAATAGTAATTAACCCCACCACATGTAAACCAAGAAGCACAAAAACCAATTTTAATGCAAGAATAGACAAGGTACTTTGAGGTGAGAAAAAAGTAAAGTTATAAAAATCAATGAACATCAAATCTACAAGTAGTGATCAAATTTACAATTTTGGTTCAAATGTGCACTCACGTGATCAATTGTTAGTCACAAAAATAATCCTAACAAAATAACCAAGATTTTACATATTTTGATTCAATCGTCTAATTGGCCCTATTTTTTTACAACAATGAAGAATCCAATGCATTTACAAAATCATATTCTACATCAAACTTAAAAATAAAATAATTCTTAAATAAAAATAAAAATTTATGTGTAGTAAATAAAATAATTCTAAAAGTAAGAATAAAATAACTTTTAAATATGTAGTAAATAAAATAGTTCTAAAGTAAAATAAAATAACTTTTAATATACATCTATTATCAATCTTAAGTTGTTTTTATTTTACTTTAAAACCATTTAAAAATTATTTCATTCATATTGTTTACAAGACCTATTTTTATTAGTACTTGTCTTTGGCAAGTATAACTATTGTAATGATAATTCTTTAATTGGTTATTATCTGTGTACCTCTTATTCAATTATAATTTAGTGTTTTTTCATGTTAAACAAATATTTAGCTTTTAGAAAGTCTATATGCAAGTTTTTTAACAAATAGTATTCAAAAAAAAATTTATCAATAATGTGATTGGCTAATATCTTTTAACTTTTATTCTAATTGGTTGTAGAGTTTTAGCTATTATGAGAGCCTTCACATATATTGAGAAGTATAACAAAATAAAATAAGATACATCATTGAAATGTGAGATTCAATATTATTTCTTGAGCGGGTTGGAATTATTCTTGACGCACAAATTTATTTTCCTCGTGACAAAATTGCTAGGAGAGAAATCCACATGTGGACCGTTGTCCTAGGATTTCAAGCTTTCAACGATCTAAAAATAACATAGTTAAATGTATGTATAATTATAGGTTTGCATGTCGTCATTTGAATGTTTGCACATTTTTTTATTGTATATGTGTGTAGGTTTGCATACACATGATTATATGCTCATTCACCTTTTTGTAGATTGTATAGTTTCTTATTTTCAATTTTATTCTAATTGTGTTTTCTTTTAAGGTAGTTGGTTTCATTCTTTCACCCTGTTGTGATCTCTTGATTCTCACATCACCTCACTGGACCTCCCTCTATTTAGGTAGTTGTGGTTTGTAATTTATCAATTTACTCTCTTCTCTCTTTCTCTCTATATCGTAATGATGGATCACAGAATGTGATCTGAAACATTGATGAAAACAAATTACATAGTCCTAGAAACATTCAGTATCTATCCATTAGAGACTGTGGAAATTTAATGCCTTTAACATGATTAAAATTAATGATCTTGAAACATGTCCTATGCCAACAACATTCATCCTCGTACTTACATTTAAATATCTGGATAATTTGATTTTCCAACATTAAAGCAAAGCCACCAAGAAAGGACAAATGTTTGTTTTACAATTAAAGCTCTGTGTCATATGGGTAGGTAGGGGGTACCAAGAAGATGACAAACATGGCTTAATTCATGAACCCCAACAACAACGCCTTCATGTAAAATATGTATCATTATAAGCATTTATATATCCTCCTCTTAATTGTGTTTGATGGATTGGTAGTGATGCGACTTGCAAAGGATTAGATTTTAATAAATTCATGTTAAAATTTTTCACATGAATGAATGTTTTTAATAATATTTACAAGATCAAAGTAGTTTATGGGATCTAAGTATAGTAATAAAGTTGTTATGTATATAAATATTTTTAATAGATGTTTAAATTATATTTGAGTGATATAATATAATATAGTATTATAGCCCCCATTCATGAGAAGAAGGGATAATCCTAATCAAACACAGAGTAGGAAAGAAATAAAATGGTATCCTCCTCTGAAGGGCTAGCACAAACTAAATTTTGATGGGGATTTAAGGGGAAACCTGGGTATAGCAGGTTGTATAATCTAGGATCATGACGGTAGGTTGATCAGTGTTGTGGCTAAGAGGCTAACAAAGGGCACAAACAATGAGGCAAAGGCCCAAGTGCTACTTGTCAACCTAGAAACTTATGTTTTTATGGCTTCAATCAAGTCATAATTGAAGGAGACTCTAAATATTATCAATTCTATAAGGAAAGGTTCCTCCCCAAGTTGGAAAATAAACAACATATTAGCCAAATGTAGGCCCCTATTACATAGTCTCCAATCCTTTACTATCTCCCATTTATATTGCAAGACATATGGACACTGAAAGCATCGCTAATGTGGCAATTGTTTCTTCTAAAGATTTCCATAGAGATAGTAATGTAGACACATGGTGTCAACATCGAACATAGACATCCCCATAATTTGTGAGAAATAAATGGGATTATTGTTTCATTATGGCTTTAAGGCCTTTTGGCACAAGCGAGAGGGTACTCGAGAAGGACTCAAACCACAATGACTCAATACAGGGTGAGATTGATAAATGCAAAAGGTCTCCATCAGTTGGCATCAATGAAAAGAACTGGTAGTATGGATTCCAAGGTGCATTTGATGACTAAGGAGTGTCAAATTGCTTTCATGGGGGAAATAGTAGATCACAGACTTAAGATAATTTTTAGGATTCATGGGGAGGGATGTCTTAAGTCATTCGTATCACATTAGGCGAGTTGTTTTTGTCTTTTGTGCATCTCTATAGGGTTAACACCGATATTTCCTCCATATTAGTGGAAGTTTTCTTGGAAGATGGTGAAACCAAAGAAATAATCAGAAAGGTGGTTGATTCACTCATCAGGCCAAAGTGGAGGCAAGGGCTTGACCACATTTTGGAGGTGTCTATCGTAGGTTGTGACTATTGATCGAGTGAGGTTGCATGTCCATTTCCAAGGTTGTCTATAGGACAATGGATTGCTTTTGTGATACCAGCAATGACGTACAATGATGTTCACATGACAACACCAAACCAAATGGGGTATAAAATTTCTAAATTCTACTATAGGGGCCACTCTGATGTAGGGTATTGATTGGTCCTTTGCCTTTGACTCAGACAACAATGATGGTAATGATGAAGATGTGCAAGGCACCAGTTTTTAATCTATATGTTGTTTATAGGCATAATAATTACTGAAAGATGTAATCTATAATCTATAATCTAGTAGGGAGATATGGTATGCTTCCCAGTTAAGGATTTTTGTTGATGTAATAGCCCTCCTCCCATGGAATAGCTCTATAAACTTTTTTTGCTACAGTTAATATAAGGGTATGGCCCACTTAAGCCAAATTAACAAATCATAAAATATATAGTATTATAGAAATATATTATATTTATATTTATATTAACAAAGAAGATCCAAATTTGTGAGCTCAACGACCCATCCCATCTTGGGCATTCATTAAGATAGACAATCCAAACCCACAAACTCAACTTAGCAAAGGCACAAGGCATGCAAGCTCAACAACCCAATAGAAGTTTGAACTATGATGGATTTGTCAACATGCCACACTTTTAAGCATCACACCACACCCTTAACAGCTTATACTCAATAATTTAATTTAAATATGAATATATTAATTAAATTATATTTTTGTTTATTAAATAATATTTTTATAATATTATACTAATTATAATAAAATAGAAATACCCCTCGATAAGGGGATCAAAGCAGTACAAGCGATCATATAATGCAATTAAGGAATGTAAGGTGGCAACGAAGCGGTGGATGGTGTAGTGTCCGACCATTATAGATAGGTAGTAAGGCAAGGGGTATGTATGGAATCTGGAGAGTTATGCAGTTGATGAGATTCATGTTTGTCGATCCTTCTCTACAATTGCTAAGTGGTGATCTTCTGGTGGGTGTTGTGATGGCAAAGTCTACTAGAAAATGAAGAGGCAAGGAAAATAAAGGGAAGGGGGTGGAGCATGTGGAGCCGCTAAGGAAATACTATAAGAGGGTTTCGGGAGTTGACGCCACTATGGAGTTTATAAATTTCATTGACATGGAGATAGAAAGCCCTAACCTTCGACGTTGGATGACAAAGATATGGGATGTGTCTAGAGAGCTTGATGGGAAGCCGAAGGCAGGACTAAGGGAGGCTATGGAAAATTTCTTGTTGGACCCAGGGCATACACGCAGTAGGTGGAAGGGTTTCGATGTTGCTCTAGCTTTGTCCTATGCATCCATTATGTCGATGGTTGCTTGCTCCTATTTACTACACAACGACCTTAAGGATTTAGTAGACCAAGCATATGCCTTTCATGATTGTCTCATGGCTCACCTTCACATAGTGAAGAAGCAACAAATCTACCTTCAATTCTCAAGGTTTTATATGTTCTCCTTGCATTCAATTCCAAAAATTTAGGTTAAATATATGTAAAGTGTGTTAAAATCATAATTATTTATCCCACATTCATGAGGGTGAATTTAGTTGTTAAATTTCCTTTATATCAAGTATCGTGTTAACATACCAATTTGAGGTATTTTGCTTGTAGGTTGGATGTGTATGTTAAAGGAGCAACGAATGTTGAAGGAGAGTGACACTTAGATAAATCTATGTGGATGAGATCAAGTGAAAGATCAAAGCATTTCGAGGCGAGGTATCCAAAGGAACATCCAGAAGCTTGAAGTATGATCTAACTCATTCACCTTACATTCAAAGGAGGTGTCGTCTTCAGAGCGAAGGAAGATCACTACACTTCATTGAAACATCATCAATTTTGCCATCATCTTGCCTCCAGAAGAGAGTTTCAACGCTAGAGTAAAGGAAGAAGTTCATCATCATCTTGCAAGTTCAATCATCCAAAGATGAAGAAAATCACTCCACCCTGCATGTTCAAGAATCCAGCATCATGAGAAGAACGTTCATCCAAAAGTCCATTTCCAAGAATTCATTTGCATTTGTAAAGTTCCATATTCATCCATTTCATGCGCCAGAAGGACAAAACATCTTTCATGAAATCTACTCCAAAAATGTATATACTTGACTTCTTCCATCCAGAGTTGACTCCTACACAAGAATGTCACAAGAAGAGAATGAGCATGTACATCAAGCAAATCCATGAATTACATCAAGACAACAAGAGGAAATTTGACAAGTTTCAAGTTCGAGAAGCCAAGTTCCACAAGTGAAAAATCTAAAATTTGGAAGGTTAGTCCAACCAATGTGAACATAGAAAAGATTAAACTAGTTTGCAAGATGTTGAGTTAGCATCAAGTCATTTTCATCCAATCCAACCATGCCACCTCATCATGTCTAGATTCATTGAACTTGAGCATCCAAGATGAGGATAAGGATGGAGCTTTCTAGAATATCATGTTGTAAACATCTCATTGGTCGAAAGAAAAAGTAGTTGTAACTACCTTGTGTTGTCTAAATTTGGGTCGTTGATTTGCAAATCATTCTTGATCGTTCATGTAATTCTTGAGCTCTATATAAAGCTCATTCTTCTCATTCGTGAGGGGTATATACATATGATATTAAAGGTAGGAAGAATAGCGAGTAGAGTAGAGGAGACTTCTTAAAGTCATTGAAGAGACATTGAAATTGTTATAAAAATACTTCCAAGATCAATACAAGCTCATTGTTGGTTGTTTCATGGTGATTTTGTGTGGTTGTGGAATGTTAACATGGTTTCTAATTTCTTGGATGTGATGGAGAGATGTTTCTAAGTAGAAGTAGAATTAGATTAGAAAGTTCATTGATATTATGTTTATATGTTAAGATATTTGATGAATTCCTTAATGATTCATACTTTTTGTGGGTTGTCAATGGCAACTCACTTTGCAAAGTTAGCCTAAACCACTACGTGCTTTAGTTTGGTTGTGGATGCTTGTTCAAGCTACGCTAGTTGTGGGTGTTTGGATGTGTGTTTCACAATATGAAAATCATTGATTAACCTTAGAAGATTGCACCAACTTCGTGTAAATGTTGGTTCTCATGGTGAAGCAAAGCTCAGTTGGAAGGAATTTGTCTTTCAAAGCATTGTCCATCATATCATTGTCCTTAGAATAGCTTTCTCAACCTTTATCCTTTTTCATTTTCTTTTCATTGTTGGTTAGTAAGTTCCATTTAATAAGGAAGAAGTAATACATTTGAGTGGAGTAAGGAGCATATTCAGCGTAAGTCCCTTTGTGAGTAATAGGAATATCACATCAACTACTGAGTCTATCCAATTTGCAAGTCAAGAACTGACGTTAAGGAACCTTGGAGTTGTCTCGATTGATCACATTGTTTAGAATTCAAGAGACTTTGTTCAAGAGAGGATATAATTCTTAGTATTTTATTATGAGTTTGCATGTGCCTAAAAAACACATCAACATGACTCTTGTTCTAATTTAAATTTGTCACGAATAACTTTTGGAATGTTCTTTCTAAATTCTCTTTAATTTTGTCTAACGAATTCAAGTAAGGAATCTGTCTTATTTCTATCTCCCATGACTCACAAGCAAGCTAGAAGAAACAAAGCTCTAAATAATATATATCATTGTTGAAACTCAAAATATGTAACTGTTGAAACTAACATGTAGCCACTGAACATAATTTGCAATAGATGTAAGCTATAGAAGATTGTTAGCTTCTGAATAGGCTAGCAAAACACACCAACTCTAACACCACTATAATAATCCCAACTATTTTTTTTGAGATTTTTACAATATTTGAATGAAACAAATGCAAGTCCTCGCACTTTTTGATCACCCAGATCCTGATGTGAGTAAGGTGAGAGCATATAGTGTTTGGGAACACTATCTAAATGAATGCAATGCTAGAGAAATGAATAGCTGACCAGAGCATACAACTCGCATAGCTGACCAGATCAACACCTCTTTGACAAACAAGTATGTGTATATGCTCAAAGCCATCAACAGATAAAATGGTCGATGACAATGCAGACTTGATCAATGTCAAAATGGGCTGGAAATAAAATACAATCTAAAGGGATCTAGTAGTAAACCTTCCAAGATCCTTACAACATTTAAATGCAATGCTATCTGGTGGAAAACCATCCAGATTTACAATGTAATCAATATGCATGGAAAACTAGAATCACATAAGATAAATTTCAAATTAATGTAGCAACAACTTCTTCAATTAACTTGGATCAGCAAACAAGTCAATGAACTAATAGAGACATGGAGATAAATAGCATCAAACGCACTGCTAACTGCAATGTAAAATATCAAATGAAAACATCAATAAATACCAAAAGATTACAAAATCTGAAACCTTTCCTTCAAACTTGTATAGACTATACTTAAAATAGTACGACACTTGGGGCTAAACATATATTCCTTGAATTGTTGCAATCAAAGGTAATTTGTTGTTGCACTAAAAAGATTGTCTAAAAGAACTAAAATTGAAATGTAGCAGCTGATATAAAGTGATCACAACCCCCATTCCATATAGTACAACCTCCATATTCTTCCCACAAAGTTGCAATCTCACCAAATACAGTCACTATTGTTTATGATTGATTACTGCTGTTAAAAAGCTGAAATGCCGAACTTCTCATTGAAACTCAACCTCGTAAAGGAAAAGAAGAGGTGCGTCCAAGAAATAATGAAGAACGACCTACAATAAAGATGATACAGCCTACTAAAATCTACATGACATCCTCTCAAACAATTATGCAAGGGTTTTCAAAGTGTACAACCTTATTTAGACTATATAATCTGCATTAATTAGTACAGCCCACTGAGTATGAAATAGTATGGCCAAGGTAAAAAGAGCAATGACTCCTCCATAAGGTTTTTGATATGATTTGCAAGCAAATTTCATCTCATAACTTCCATTAATAAGAAAACGTAACTTCACACAAACATAAAACTAAAAATAACTCCACAAACGAACTTTGAATCTACAAGTGTTCAACTCAAAGGTGATTTCTAAATGAAACCAGTCAAATGGCTAGGAGGGTTTTCATATTTGAAAGAAAATCATGAAGCACACAAGTAATCCCTAGATGGAATTACTCAATCACCTAAGAGGGTTTTCATCCCTGAAACTAATCTTGCCAAAAGGGTTTTTGTCCTTAAGAAAAAGAAGATCAGCAAAGTTCAATCTTTAAAACAAGAGCTTTCTCAAAATCAACCATAGCCTTTTTTTGTTCTCAAATCCTTCTTTTATAGACACTTTTAGGGCAACTTTTAGGGCAACAAAATATAATTTTCTTTTATTTCACTTTCCCCTCCAATAATAAAAATAAAATGACTTTCGAAATATTTTAATTTGATAATACTTTTAATACCCATTTTCAACATCACTTTTATGACCCACTTTTTAAAACAACTTTTTAAGTCCCCACTTTGTATCCCATGCCTAGTGTTATCACTTTTGGCCCTCTTTTAAAAACACTTTATGACATTGAACCCCTTTTAGATACTTTATAATTTAATAATAAAATATAAGTTACTTTTTTATGAATATAAATTTTTTTTGGGCAACTTAAATTAAATTATTAAATTATTTCCTTAGCTTGAAAAGGGGACATGACAAAAACCCTCCTAACCATTTTAGCAATTCCATCCAAGGATTACCTATGTGTTGCAAGGTTTGGATTTGGGGATGAAAATTCTCATCTTCGTTTTGAGTAATTTCATATAGGGATTGTTAGTGTGCTGAAAGTTCTAGATCCAATTGGTTTGTGTGTTTGGTGTTTGGTATTTCAATGTGAGATTTCCAGTTTTCTATTATTTGGTTGTGGTTTCGGGTTTCTAGAATAAATATATTTTATAGTTTTGATGTTTTTCATATTTTCAATTGATTTTGTGGTGTTGGGTTTTCAGAATAAATAATATTCAATCTGTCTGTTTTTCCAAATTGTGGATGTTTGTGTTGTGACGAATCTCAAGTATTAATTTGTGTGAGATTATTTCATGAGTTTATAGATTTTTAAATATTAAATTATCAACTAATCAAGTCAATATTCAAGTATCTTGATAGTTGTACCATTTTTCAAATTTTAGTGTTGTAGTTTTTAGTTGGAAGGAGTTGTACAAGGTTAGAAAATTACCTTGTCTAACGATAGCAAAAGAAAGGGATACAAACTTTTGACATGTGGGTCCCACATCTTTTAATATTATGTTGGAATGAAATTTGCTAGTCGTACATTCAAGATTTACAAGAAAATTGAATCACAACAATAGAAGTTGAAAAACTTGGGTTTGGATTGCTATATAAGGGGGGACAAAGGGGCTGACAAGTTTGACACATCATTCTTGGTTTGCTAGAGCCTTTTATCCCAAGTTGTAAAATATTCATTTATGGCTGAACTTCTTCTAAAGGGGCAAGTTCACTTCATCTATGAGTCGTAACTTTTAACAATTGATTTGGTAGCCAGAAATCATGTCATACCACTCTAGCAAGGTCTAATTTTTATGGGACATTGGATCACAGCACTTAGTTGAGTTTTGGAGTGCTATACTACCTTGGGGGCACCATACCAACCTTAATAAAGTAGATTTTTAATTTTTCAATGGTGTGGATTAGGTTTTGTATCAACTTGGGCAGTATTTAGGGGGCTAAACAGTAGCAAGGGATTAGCAACAAATTACATCAGCTTGCAAAAATATTATTAAACATTTCAGCTAGTAATACTTCCATACATCTATTGTCTAGTCTATTTAATACTCTATATTTACTGATTATCATTGATAGTAGTATTGGATCATGTGTTGACATAAATGTTTACCATATAATTGCTGCTATACGTGAAGTTCAATATTTACAATCCTTTGTAACAATTTGGAACGTTTACCGCCATATTATAGTTGCATTTGATAATATAAAGGATACTGGAAGGTTTATTGCCAAGACCTATTTGCATTTGCATTCATTACTCACCAATTTGGTATATGTCAGTCTAGCATTGATCAGATCTGTAGTTTGTAATCAGCTCATTTGGCATTGATTAGATATGTAGTTTATAATCAGCCTGTTTGGCATTGATCAAGTCTACTTGTTATTTGTCAATTTGGCATTAATAGAACCTGCTTGTTATCTATCAGTGGCTTTGAGCATATCTACATACTTGTCCATTAAAATGGTGTTGATCTGGTCGACTATGCCACCTATATACTCTAGTCGTCTATGTCACCTTGAAATATCCCAACTAGGATATATGCTAATTTTTTTGAATTTTGAAATTTCCAACTTGAAACCCTACGACTGAATTCTGATTTTATTTTTTGCACCTTATCAATTTACTTCACCAAGCATGAAACATAGTCTAACATATGTAAAAGTGATGGCAAAAGAAAGTATATATCTGTAGCCTCATCAATTATGAATTACACCAAGAAATACACATACAAGCATACAAAACTATGAATGCAAGTCTGTGGGCTAAATTGAAATCATATGAAATGAAATTACATCAAATTCATAGGCCCAACATGGCCATCAAACTCCCAAACTACTGTTGTTACAAATCAGATCTGAATGATGAGCTACCACATACCAATTTTGATGTCTAATGCCAATACAAAGCGCGTGAACCTCTTCTAGATCAAATCAGCCTTCAAAAATGATGTCAAAGGACCTCTAATGATGATCACTCCTCCCCATGTGTTGATCGCCCTTCCTTGGCAATGGTGAATGATGTGAATCAAAGCCCAAGATGTAACAAGGCGTCGGCTGTTAGGGTTATATCAAATCTGTAGATATGAGCAAACAACTCCAAGATACACAAATGGTAAATATCTCCTCCCAAGATCGACACTCCTAGTATGAATGGATTCTCCTAAGAATTGGAGTCCAAATAATGCAATGAACCTTCAATATCCATGCCTAGATCTGAAATGATGTTACTGTTGTTCTGAGAGCCAAATCTGCTATGAATTCTGCCACAAACCCTCACAAGAATGGCGTTCCAACAAGGCAAGGATGTCTCTACAAATCGGCGCTCAAGATGTGCAACAAACTCCTCAAGATGTGATGCTCAAAGATGCAAATATCTCCACAAGATCTTCAACAAAGTCTTCAACAAATCTGCTATGAAAGATGTATCTTGAATGCTCAAACAATCTTCAAATTCTCCAATGAAATGCAAGTGTGAACTCTATATGAATCCACCACCAAGATGTGATTGGGTTGGCAAAAGAACATTATTTTATTTATTTTCTTATCTCCCAAGTGGCCACCCAAATTCAAAAAATATAATATTATTTTATTTTCCCTTTCTCCAAGTTAAGCGCTCCAAATAATAATAATAAAATATTATTATTTATTTCTCCTTGTTGGCCACTCCAATTTAATAATATTACTTTATTTCTTTTGCCACTTATTCCTCCAAATGGGTCATCCCATTTCAAAAATAAATATTTTATAGTTTTTGGCCTTTTGATAATTAATCTAAAAATACATTAATTCATCTCCCGCAATCACCAAAGCTATAAAATTAGCTAAGCCTCATAAAAACAACTTTAGAAATTTTCATAGCTCAACCAATGCATTCCCTCAATTCATGAATTAGCCTACGAGAATGAGGATAAGCTAACTCAAACTCCTGTTAGGTGATAATGCCAAAAATGGGGACATTATAGTCCTTCCTTCCCGAGATTGCCTGTCCTCAAGCAATAGCAAATCTGGATGCTGCAGAGTTTGTTCTCCTTCCCACGTCGCATCCTCTAATAGCAAATCTTTCCATTTCACCAAGTACTCATGGATCAACCTGTTCCTCAAATGTTGCTCCCTCATCTCCAAAATGTTGTCAAGAACCAAAACCAAAGTGCCTTCTTCATTAAGAGGTGGAAGACAGGAGAACCAACAACTCTCTATCCAAGAGCCTTCTTGAGGAAAGACACATGAAAAACATTGTGATTCC
This sequence comes from Cunninghamia lanceolata, assembly GCA_027924645.1. NCBI lineage: Eukaryota > Viridiplantae > Streptophyta > Pinopsida > Cupressales > Cupressaceae > Cunninghamia > Cunninghamia lanceolata. The sequence goes on from BSBN01000209.1 coordinate 11,996,448, forward strand.
TGCTTCCTGTTGGCAACTCAAGCTCATATGCTACCTCTCTAATTCTCCTCAGAATCCTATAGGGACCATAGAACCTAGGCTTTAATTTTTCACAACACTCTTCTTCAATGTCGGCTGTCTATATGGTTGAAGGTGTAAGAAAACCAAATCACCAACCTCAAAAGTCCTCTCAACCCTGTGTCTGTCTGTATACATCTTTTGTTGATTCTGAGCCTGTTGAATATTATCCTTAAGTGCCTTAAGGATATCTTGACTATCCTGCATCAATTCCCTAGCTCTAGGAGCTCTACAATCTTCAAAAGCCAAGTCTACAAATGATGGAGCATCATAACCATACAAAGCCCTAAAAGGTGACATGCCAATCGACATGTGATAGGTGGTATTATAACAATACTCACCCAAGTGTAACCACTTGATCCAAGCACGTTGTCATCCTACAACATAGTGGTGAAGATATCCCTCAACCCACTTGTTCACAATCTCTATCTACCCATCTGTCTAAGGGTGATAACTCGTGCTCAAAGTCAACTCTATTCCAGCCAATCAAAACAATTCCTACCAAAACATGTTGAGAAACTTGTTGTCCTGATCGCTGACAATGGTCTTAGGGAGTTCATGTAACCTAAACACTTCTCTGAAGAATAGCTCTACAACCTGAAGATCTGAATAGTCTAATAGAATTGCAAAGAAGTGTGCATACTTTGACAATTTGTCAACCACAACAAATTTGCAATCTCTACCTTGGACTCCCGATAGACCAATGATGAAATCCATCAAAATCCTTTCCAACCTTCACTCTGGAATAGGCAATGGTTGAAGCAATCATGCAGAGAAAGTATACTCTAACTTGTTCTATTGACAAGTCATACACTCCCTGACATGCTGCAAGACATCATCCTTGAGACCCTTCCATGAGAATCTCTCTCTTACCTGCCTATAGGTTTTGAAGAAACCTGGATGCCCTACAAGTGGAGTATCATGAGTAGCCCTCAAAATCTTCTCTTTCAACTTCAATTCAGGTACGAAGTAGATCTTGTCCTTATAGTAGATCACATCATCAATCACCTTATACTTGTCATCCTGGATCCGGCCATCCATGATCTCACAAGAAAAAGTATTCATGGAATACTCAACCAAAAGATGAGCCTTCCAATCTGCTAAAATCTAGAACAAAGAGTAGGCTTCCTGGATAGAGCATCAGCAACCACATTGTTCTTCCCCTTAACATACTTGATGTCAAAGTCATATGCCTGAGCCTTGCTAACCCATTTATGTTGCCTCTCATTCAAATTTGTTTGTGACAGAAAATGCCTCAGACTATTGTGATCAGTCCTAACCACAAATTGGTTACCCACCAATATTGTCTGAACTTCACCAATGCATGCATTATGGCAAGCATCTCCTTGTCATAGGTGGAATGGAGCCTCTCTACATCCCTCAACTTCCTACTCTCAAAAGCAATGGGATGTCTATTATGCATCAACACTGCACCAATGCCCTCTCCTGATGCATCACACTCCAACACAAAGGGCTGCATGAAATCTAGCAATGCCAACACTGGGCAAGAACTCATCACCTTCTTGAGCTTATCAAAAGTAGCCTGAGCCACATTTGACCATCTGAATACTCCCTTCTTCATGAGATATGTGAGAGGTGCTGCCAACTATGAAAACACCTTAATAAATCTCTTGTAGTAGCAACATAGCCCAAGGAATCCTCTCAAATATAAAATGTTCCGTGGTGGTGGCCAATCCAGAATTGCTTGTATGTTCTCCTAGTGAACTCTGACTCCATCATCTCCAATCACATGCCCCATGTAGAGGATCTTGGTCATAGCAAACTCACATTTGGATGCCTTGGCATATAATGATTGTGCTTCCATGATATTCAACACTTCATCAATGTGTTGCAGATGTTCCTCCCATGTCTTACTATATATCAAAATGTCATCAAAGTACACCAGTACAAACTTATAAAACTACTTATGAAAGATGTGATTCATGCATGATTGAAATGTAGCAGGAGCGTTGGTAAGACCAAATGGCATAACCAAAAACTCATAGTGTCCATAATGGCATTTGAATGTTGTCTTAGGGATATCCTCTTCATGGACACAAATCTGATGATACCCTGAATGAAGACCAATCTTAGAGAAATACATGGCCCCATGTAACTCATAAAGCAATTCATTGATCCTGGGAATGGGATACATGTTTTTGATTGTCTTCTTATTCAGAGCTCTGTAATCAATGCACATCCTCATGGTGTCATACTTCTTCTTCACCAAAACAACTGAATAGGCAAAAGGACTGGAACTAGGACGAATGTGTCCAATCTCAAGCAACCCATTAATTGTCTTTTCAATCTCTTCCTTGAAATGTCGTGGATGACGATAAGGTGTAGTGATGACAGGCTTGGAGCTCTCCTCCAACTCAATGACATGCTCAAACCCACAATCTGGCGGCCTACCAGGGGGAATTTCTCCAAACACCATACTATGTTTATCAAGCACTGACTAGATATCTACACAATATTCTTGTTTGCTGGAAGAAGATTTGATAGATTCAAAACACTGAGCTATCCAAGAAACATCATCATGTCTAAACAATGTCGCAATTCTCCTTGTTGACACAACCCTGGGTCCTTCATCTAAAAGTGCTCTCAACCCAACCTTCTTCCCTTCATGCATGAATTCAAGTTCCATCTTCTATAAATTATGTATGTATCTGCCAAGTGATTGCAACCATTGAATTCCCAAAACAACATCATTCTCTCCCAATCCTACCACATAGAAATCATCCGTCAATGTGTGGTCACCCATCCGAATGTTGAGTTGAGATACCTTCTTAGTGCAACTCATAGTAAAGCCATATGTAACTGTCACACTAAAACCCTGAAAATCCTTAGATTGTAGTCCTCTCTTCATTACTAATCCCTCATCTATGAAGTTATGAGTGGCTCCACCATCAACCAAATAAGTGACCCTTTGCCCCTTAACGACTCCTCTCAATCGAAAAGCATGATATTTTGACACTCCTAAAATAGATGCAATGGTGACATGTTGTGTATCATTTGCATTGTTTGGCTCAAGCTCCACCTATGGTTGCTGCTCCTCATGATCTATATCACTATCCGAGCTAGTGTCTTCAATAGCCTCACTCTCATCCTCAGGAATGACCTCTATGAGATGTACCTTGCCTTTTCCTTATGCATCTGTGTCCTGGTTCCCATGGCTCCTTACAAGAAAAGCAAAGCTTCTTCCTCCTCATTTCATTCTTTGTTTCATTATCCATCCTAGGAGGTTGATACTTATGTTGATTGAACTTTTTTTTATTTGAGCTAGAGCACTTGAAACTTTTATTCTGTGGTTGAAATGTAGGAGTAGTGTCAAGATCAAGTGCAAGTTCAATAGCATCATCAAGTGTACTAGGATTGTGAGCCTTCACCAAGCCCTTCATTCTATCATTCAAACCCTCAACAAACAACATAGTCACTCTCCTTTCTCACATATCAGGAACCATAACAACAATCTTTGGGAACTCATTGATGTAGGAATCCACTCTAACAATTTGTCTCAACTGTGCCAAATCATTGTAATAGACTTCCACATCCTTCATGTCAAACCTAGTAATGAGTCTTTATGTGAACTCATCATATGAACTAATCAGTGCATGGTTTTGTGAAACAAGTCCATGATGCCACCAATCATATGCTACTCCCTCAAGATGCATATTAGCAAACTGTATAGCCTTTATTTCATTCATTGGCTTGAGTGTGGGGAATGTATCAAGTTTATGAACCCATGCTCTAGCACTTATCTTCCTATTGCCATCAAAGTTAGGTATAGGTACCTTGTTCATGGCCTCTTGGAATTCTTTGTGTTGCTTTGCCTTCCTTCAAGGTCTTTTCCCTACCTTTGATCTTTTTTAGTCCTTTCTTTCATTCATATTGCTGATGTGTAAAATTGCGTAGGTTTCAACACCAACATGGGAAGTTTCAGGAATGTGGGACTTTGCTACTTGAAACAACCTCTAGATTTTAAAGAAGTTGGCTCTTCTCTATCTTGTATGGGATTTGGGGAAAAGGGGAGAGATTAACAGAATTAAAGATATAGTTAAAGCAAATCTATCTATGGCGATGCGCCTGAATAATAAGTATCTCTCTCAATTCAAGCACAGTGAAGCTATTCTCAAGATTCAGCTACGTTAAAGAGAAAATGTTGCATGATTAACATAAACAAATATAATGAATAAACTCAAAAGGCTCACAAACAGAAAATTTACAATGACACAAAAAATATCAACCAAGGCACAGAACTCTGTCTTTCTCATTAATTTTCCAGCAATATAAGAGACACAGATACATGCACAGTTACATTCACTTTCTGAATCAAGAATAACAAAAATAAAGGCAAAATGATATTCACTGGTCACAAAAAAAAGTCTCAAACTTCTCGTAAATCTCTGATAGAAAATATCTCTAGCAAAACTATCTATGAAGGAATCTCTATCTGAATGAATCTAAATGTAAATCTATTACCAATGTTACATATTTATAGCACAGGATCGACTCTAGATTGTCTGCACGATCAAATCCCAATGGCCTAACCGAACTGGAGCTAATTGGAAGTCTCTGACACTTAAGATCTTTCAGATCTGCAAATAGTTACAATAACTGCAAGTCCATTCGCTGTGGCAAAATGTGTGTGGTGCGTCCCCTTCTATAAGGAACAGACACTTGGCATCTTTTGCACTCTTTTGAAACAATAAACTCTAAGACACGTGGCAGCGTCCACAACACTTAGAAATAATACGTGTCTCACTCTGCAACATTTTATTTAACTGTCTTTTATATTCGGGTGGCCCCTGCCTGTGACATCTGTCGCGATCCATGGTTCTGAAACCTAAAGACATTACAAATGGGGCCCATGACTCTCCGCTCACTAGCTTGTAAAACAGGGACAGGTGGCAGCGTCCGCAGCAACAACTATCTGGTACGTGGTGGCTTCTGCAGCCTTCTTGAAACATTAGAAACCCTTTTGAGACTCACACAGAGGCTGACACATGGCGGGCTCTACATCACCGAAGAAACATTTATAATCATTGGAATAAAGGGGCAACAGATTTTACTTGGGTGTCGCATCTACCACGTGGAATACTCTGCATCAATGAACCTTTACACTGGGGCCTACCACCATTTATTACTTTGCATCGAAGGATACAGAAACAGATATGCAGAAGTTGACACTTGCTAATCTCCACGACTATCATAAAATACACATGGCTCCCTCCACAGGCACTATGAAACTTTATAACTATGTCTCCGCTGATGACACGTGGCGCCGTCCACAGGGTCTCAACTTAGAATATATTAGAGACATTTACTCCATATAGCACGATCTGCTTCACTCTGAGACTCCATACTGGGGCCCACCCTTATCCTTTACTTACTATTAAAACATATAGGAAACAACCTGCGGAAGCTGACATGTTGCAAGCTCTGCAGCTACCACAAAAGACACATGGCTTTGTCCGTACTCATGTTGAAACATTAGAAGAGTACCTCTGCTGCGGACACGTGGCACCACCCGCAGCTAGTAATTTAAAACAAAATAGAAACATCTTCGGCTATGTGGCACACTCCACGTTAGAGTTATTACTTAGAAGCAATAGCGGCTTGAAAATGAGTCTCAACACTTGGCGAACTCACGGCACTGGCAAAAAGAAACCCATAGCAGGACTAAAATGAAACCTTGGTAAAACCCTCGTGGCCATGCTCAGACACAAAACTAAAACTCATGGGCATGCTGCTGAAAACAAAATGAAAACAAAATGTAGAGTTTTATACTCTACAGTTCTTGGTGACCAAAAGGGATTTTGAGCCTGCTCAAAAAGAACCCAAAACTTGGCAAAATATATGTATATAAAATACAAGACAGGGTCATAAATTCTGCAAAGTTGTCTAATAGATGCACCATTCTAAATCAGAAAGTCCCTGCTTGCTTTGTAAATCTTGAAAGGAAAAATCAAGATTTATTATGTCTTTATGGGAGAAACTCTGCAAAATCTGAACCACGGTCTTCAGTTGAAACTCTAATTGGGCCATCGAAATCAAGACAGCTTCTACCTCCTATACTGATGAAGAATCACTTAAACCTTGAAAAACAGATTGATCATTTTGCTTTGTCAAAAGCAGGGTCTTTATATCATCAATCATCAGAACAGTGCTATCATCTGGAAAAGGTGAGGGAAGACCCAGCTACACCAAACCTTCAATGTGTCTCTTCATGTCCTTTACTCCTTCTTTGACAATATCCAGGAGCTCTTGGCAGTTAGTAGCAGACGAATTGCAACTTAAAACTTTATTTACTCTCTTTGCAGCTACCATCCTGTCATTGATCCCTGCTGCTGACAGGTATTTCATCTGTTGTGTCATATAGTTTCTTCAGCAATGGTTGAGAGTCAGAAACTCTCAAAGAGATAGTAGACAGAGTGGCTTGAACTAAAGCTTCCACCTTCTCACATAAGAGCTGTGCATTTAACAGGAAGGTTAAGGAGGGCTTTAGTTGAACAATCTCATCAGAGATCCTGTTCCACACTGAAACATATAACTCCTTGACCAGATTCAGAACTCCAGCATTCTGTGGTCTGTTGGCTAACTCAAGTGTTAGTTGTTTTGTCATTTGTTGCTCAGCTAGGAGTTGTGCCTGTATTGCTGCAGCAGCATTTTGTTCACTCAGCAGCTTTTGCTGAAACTATGTGGCTGGTTGCATCTTTTCTTGATACCTCTTCTCTAAGGTGGGCTTTTCTTGCCTCAAAACATTTACTGCAGCTTTTTCCTGAGCAAGCTCTACCTTTAGAGAAGCATTTTGTGTCACTGTCACTTGATAGATTTGACAAGAAATAGTATTTTGCAACTGCTTATTTAGATTCTCTATTTCTTCCTTCTTAGTCTGCAACTCTCCAGCAAGGTTGCTGCTATTAATCTTCTCTTGAGCTAAGTCATTTTCAATTTTCTGTAACTTCCAAGAGATTTTCAAGTAATCAGTTGCAACAGCAGAAGTGGTTTCATTCAGTAGCTCAACCCTATCTTGGTCTGAATAGTGACATATCCATGGCTACTGCATTCATGGCAAAGTCCTGAGGCTGCATCTACTCATTTGGATTTATCACATTTGGGGACAAATGTGTGACAGTCAGCTGCTATTGAATAGGGTCAAAGAGAGACCTCATGTGTGGCACAGCCAAGCTTTTATTTTCCTTCTTTCTTTTCTTATCCATCTGGGCTTCTCTAGCTTTCTTTGTAGTGTCTGTTTGAGCCTGGAAAGTGGGAGGAGAGGCAATATATCCTCCAGTAAAGTGATGGCCCTGAGGCAAACCATAAGGAATAGCCAAATGTTGGCTAGGGGAAATTTGGGGAGGGGCTCATTTTGGAACAGAGGGGGAAAAGAATGGCAATGAGGGGGCCTGTGAAGACATGGCCTGAGGACTAGCTGGTGGGGCAAGTAATGATATAGACACAGAAGAGGTGGCAGAGGATATTAATGTCTGGCCAGTTGGGATTGCCACCCCTAAGGTAGAAGAAAGAGACTGAGAGGAAGAAGGAGAAGAAACACTTACCTGAGGAGTAGCAGATGTAACTGGTAGTTGATGTTGTAGAGGCTCTGCTTCTTCATCTGACTCTGGTGGCAGGTTCAATTTTCTATGCTTCCTCGGCCTTTCTCCTGTCTCTTCTTCTGTTAATTCCTTCTCTGCAACATGTACCACTACTGATAGTGGCAAAGATACAAAACTGGAAGTCCTAGTAACTGAAACTAATGGAGCCCCTCTAGGTGGTGATGACACCACACTCTTTTGTTTTTCTAAGGTACTGAGAGATTGGGGCCAGGGAGATATAGGGATAGCAGAAGAGGCCTGTCCTGTTCCTTGTAATGTATGAGTTGACTCAGCCTCCTCTTCAGACTCTTCACCCTTCTTGTGGATTCTGCTTGTATCAGGGCTAGAAACTGGAGAGGGGTGCCATTCATCCCAGATGGATTCCCATCTCTCATCTGTGTCAACTTTCCCAAAAGAGTGTGTCAATTCAAATGTCTCCTGCCTATATTCCCAATAGGCTTCTATTTTCTCTGGATTCCAGTCCTGGGCTTGGAGAGCTTTCTTCAAACCAGTGCCCATTCTGATCTTAGGGTCAAAGGCCCTTTCCTTAACATAAAAGGTTTCCCATGGCCTGGGACCCTCATAAGGCAAATCTGCCAGTTCCACATACAAGTCTAGGGTATCTTCCTTAGGGTTTCTTTTATCCTCCCAAAAGGGACAACCCTCATGTGCTATTTTAGCCCCAACCTTGTTGGTTTTAACCTAGGAGGCTATAAAATTGTTTGGGTCATATCTCCACTTATCTTCAATGATTAAAAAATCCCAAGGCAGCTAACTTTCTGAGCAACATGTGTTCAACATCCCTGACTTCTAAGGCCATGTTCCTTCTAACCCAAGGGATATCATACATTTTCTTTTTCTTCTTCTTGCTGCCATACTCATTGTCAACCACGGACACTTGTCGGGTTACTTCTAAAAACACTAGCCTAGGGGTCAAAACTTTAGGCAGCAGCATGGGTTCATCATTGAAGCCATGGACCCTAATGATAGTATTTCGTGCCCCAAAGTAGTAGTCACATGAGATTGGGCAATTGGTCATGAAGCCCCTTATGCTTTGTGTCAATCTGTGTTCTATAGGCTCAGCGCTCAAATGGCAAAAGGCAGGAGCAACAAAGAGTTCCCAGAACTCATAAGGGTCTGACGCCTCAGATAGCACATGTGTCCATGCGAACACAGGAATAGTTCTACTTTGACCAAAATTTGGGTCATACATGTTCAATTGCATAGTTTGTGCAAATATATTGTGGTTCTGATATAACATCAAATGAAATAGGTAAGCAGAATACATGAATACTCCCATGGCTTTGAAATTGATGAGTTGATCAACCATGGAATAAGCAATTTGTTCTAAAAAATCCAGCCGATATTCCCGCAACTTATCCACAGTCTTCAACCTGAAGAGGATTGTAATTTGCCAATCATAGACGGTGTTGTCTTCCTTCATTCCAAAAATGAAAGAAATCATGGACAGTGCCTCTTGACTAGCTTGACTAAATTGTGCCCTTCCTATAGGTAATGTGGGCATTTGGGTATTGTCATCTGCCAGCTGCATTTCTGACTTAAGAAATCTAATTTGGTTGTTCACATTCAACCATGTCTTTTGCATCTTGGCAATAGTAGGAAAAGTGGCAGTTCGGTCATGATACAGGGCCAACATGTCCCTTATAGCCTTAGGTGTAATTTGCACTATAAACTGACCCTATTGAATGGTATTTGAGGGTGCATGGAACAGTTCCGCACATAAATCAATTAGTTCAGGGAAAAGATGCACATTAGGGACCAAGAACTGTGCCAACTATGAGGTCCAAATCCTCATTCCAAAGGTCTCAGACTGCCCACTCTTCGCTTTCTGAATGCATCTCTGGTGTGCCCCTTCACGGAGAGCCTTGGTAGATTTTTTAAGGGCTGGGTTGATGATACCATCTATGAAATCCTTAACTTTCGTTGGGTCGACGGAGTAACCTACTTCATGGACTCTCGTTCTAGGGTAGGGTCTCTTAGGTTGTGCAGGAGCCGAGGCATAAGATTTACTTCTCAAGAGTCTGTTAATTGAATCATATATTCCAAGTCCTTCCTAAGAGGACTATGCTTCGGCCATGACTGTATTCTGCAAGGAAATGTGAGAAGCTTTGACACAAACAGCAACTGCTAGAGAGAAATGATACTCAGCTATGGTGATTGCTAGGGATTAGAGGCAATAGTGACTCGCAGCAAAGAAATAGAAACAAATGAAAGCCACAATTAGGATTTTTGCTAATTTAATGAGGCTTTTAATGACACATTGAGTCTCATAAATGGCATTTACGCCGAGAAAACCATTAGTGTATCTTTTGAAATCTCTGTGGAAAGGAGTGTGAGAAATATTATGAGAGTGGCTGCAAAAATGTGCTTTCAAGGAATTTGGGGATTAGAGACAACCTTAATGAATGCGAGCTTTTTGAAAAGAGAAGGGGCTTGTGTTGTTGACACGTGTTCAAAGAACACTTATTGAAAAGGAAAGCAGGAAAAGAGGTTAGGAAAATAGGAAAGCAACAAAAGGGAAACTAACTAACTATGGTACATAAGAGCCCCTGCTTAGTTAAAATGTTTCAAATAGATCCCATTTACAGGAATCTCTTCAGATTCGGCATCCATGGTCTCGAGCTCAAAATAATTTTGCTGCTTACAGGAATAGATTTTGTAAGGGCCAGTCCACAGTGACTCAAATTTGCTATGTCAGCCTGGCTTGGCAACTCTTTCATCCCACTTCAAAACCACTGAGCCAACTTCAAAATGTGGATTTGAAGTTTTCTTTTCAAAACAATCCTTGATTATTTTCTGGTGTCTCATTAGTGACTCATGTGTTTTCTCTCTTTTCTCTTGTACCTCCAGTAGTTTAGCAAGTCTAACTTTCATTGGGCCATTTTCTTCAATCTCTATCTGCTTCAATAACTGTAAAGCAGGGATCTCCAGGCTCAGTGGCATTACTGCTGGTTTGCCATAGACTAATTCATATGGAGACATTTTTGTCACTTGCTTAGGTGTAATTCTATCAGCCCACAGTGCAGTATTGAGCAATTTGTGCCACTCTATTTGATAATTGGTTCCAATCCTCTTAATGAGTCTGATTAGGTTCTTGTTAGTAGACTCTGCCAGACCATTACCCTGAGGGTAATAATTTGAAGAAGTTTTCAAATAAATTCCAAACCTTACTCAAACTCTGATATCTTTGTTCCCAAAAATACCTTAGCATTATCTGATATGATGGTACGAGGAGGGCCAAAACGAGCAGTAATGCTTTCCAGAAAGTGTAATATTACCTTTTATGTTGCTTCCTTGAGTGGTACTGCTTCACTCTATCTGGTAAAGTAATCAGTGGCTATAAGGATCCATTTGTGTCCCACACTTGACGCTGGATTGATCATTCCAATGAAATCAAGACCCCATTGGGCAAAGGGCTCATCTATAATTATGGGACTTAGGGGCATTGTTGCATTTCTTCTTTTTCTTGTATAGAACTGACAGGCTTGGCACTCTTTGACTAACTGATAACAGTCTGCAAATAAAGTGGGCCAGAAGTATCCTGCTTGATTTATTTTTATTGCAGTGGTCCTTGCTGAAAAGTGTCCCCCTGAGGCTCCATGATGCAGTTCATGTAGTATTCTTTGGGCTTCATCTTTCTCTATGCATCTTAAAAGTATGCCATCAATATTTCTTCTGAAAAGAACATGGTCAATTAATACAAAGTAGGACCCTTGCTGTCTATAATACCTCCTCTTATCATGGGAGAGCTCATTTGGGAAAATCCCATGTTTCATAAATTGAATCCTATTTGTGACCCAAGAATTCTGATCAATCTCTTGGATTCTCAACACATTCTCACTTTATGTTTCTTCAGTCACCATTCTCTCCATGTCTTAAGCCATATATTGGCACAATCCTTTGCCTCTAACTAGCTTAGTGGGCCTGACCTCTACATCATATTCAAGGATTTTTGTTATCCAGTTTGCTCTTTTCTCAGTGATCTCACCCTCCATAATGTATTCTCTCACACTAGGATGAGCCACTAATATCAAAATTTTATTCCCTGTTACCATGTGTCTGAATTTCTTAAGAGCTTTGACCATGGCATATGCCTGTTTCTCCACAAAATTGTATTTAGCCTCATATTCCCTGAGTGTCCTAGAGAAAAAGGCTAATGGGTGCTCTCCTTCTTGTTGTTCATCTTTCTGAGTCAAAACAGTAGCAACACTGAATTCACCTCCATACACATACATTCTAAAAGACTTATAAAAGTCTGGGTTTCTAAGTACTGGGGCTGTTGAAATGGCTTTCTTGATTTCCTCAATAGCTTGTCTCCCTTCTGCAGTCCATTTGAAAACTAGGTTCTTCTTTAGCAATAATGTCATTGGTCTAATCAATCCTGCAAAGTCAGATATGAACCGGCTGACAAAATTGATCTTCCCGAGAAAGGATTAAACAACCTTTTTATTAACAGGCAGAGACAAGTTCATTATGGCAGTGACTCTTTTTGGATCAATAGAGACTCCATCCTTTGACACTATATGCCCCAATAGTTTGCCCTAAGGTACTGCAAAGATGCACTTCTTAGGGTTGAGGGATATTCCAAACTCTTGACACTTCTTAAAGACAACCTCTAAATGATCAACAACATTTTTAGAGAAAATAGTGAGGTCATCAAGATAAATCAGAATGCTTTTGTTTATGAGCTCACCAAATGCTACATCCATTGCTCTTTGAAAAGTGGCTCCAGTATTTGAAAGGCCAAAAGGTATCTTAGCATATGCAAATGTTCCCCATTTGGTAGTGAATGCAGTCTTATGTTGGTCTTCATCAGCCAACCAAATCTGATTGTATCTAGAGAAGCCATCCAACAAAGAAAATCTCTCTGATCTAGCCACAGTCTGTAAAATTGTTCCATAGAGGGTAGGGGATAATGATCTTTCAAGGATGCTCTGTTTAGGTCCCTGAAATCTACACAGAGTCTTATGTCACCATTATTTTTCCTTACTGGCACTAGGTTTGATACCCGAGTTGAATGCTTGACTGGAAAAATAATCTTTGATTCTAAGAGCTTCTACAACTCATCCACCATTAGAGGTTCAATTCTAGGATTCACTGGCCTTTGCTTCTGTCTGACTGGTTTAGATCCTTCAGTCAGCTCTATGGTGTGCTGAATGATATCTCTGTTATAGCCATGAAGGTCTTCATAGGTCCAGGCAATCACTCTGTCATATCTTTCACACAAATCAATTAGTCTTTCTTTTTCTTCTGGGGTTGTGGAATTTCCAATTTTTAACTTCCTTCCTTCACTAACTTGGATTTCAGAATAATCTGCTTTATCTACTTGAAACCTCTTTTTCTATAAGCTTACATCCTCTGGGTCAAATACGTTTTCTAAGGTAATCAATCCTTTAGGAAGCTTATTGGACTTCAATTGAATAATTTGGTCTCCATATTCTTCTTCAATCTTAGGGTGTAACTAATTAGCAAATTCTCCTGATTGTTGCAAAAATGAGAGGACTTGGAAATCATTTTCAAAAACTTGCCAATTTTGGTCATTGTTTGGGATAGTTGGCCTCACTATAACTTTGACTGACTCATTATTTACTAGTAAATCAGTTGCTGGGTCAAACTATGAACCAACCTATGCCATTCTATCTGCCTCAAAATTTTGGGCTCTAGGAACTACTTCAATATTGAAAGCTTCAAAACCATTTATTAGGTCCCAAATCCTGTGTCTATAGGATCTCATCCTTACATTTTTGGCTACTACCTTTTCTCTGATTTGTTTCACCACTAGTTCTGAATCTCCTTTTGCTATCAAATTATTTACTCCTTTTTTCTTTGCCAACATGAGTCCATGTACCAAGGATTCATACTCAGCATCATTATTTGTACAGGCAAATTGAAAATGAATGGCTCTTAAAATTTTCTCACCGTTTGGGGCAGTAAGGCAAATTCTTGCTCCAGCACCATCTTTACTTCTAGCCCCATCAAAATTTAGAGTCCAGATTTCTGAATCCTTTTTAGGTTCTTGAGTCTATGGTGTTTCTTCCCTTAAGACATTTGGTATTTCATGGTCTTCATCAAATATGACATAAGTGCCTAGACCAGTAGAGTCATAATTTCCATAGGGATCACTTTGCATCATAGTCAATAACTAGTTATTCTCTTCCTCTTGTTGGTCATATTCAGTCCAGTCTCCTAATTCTTCAACAAAGATTCTCTCTTCTTTAGTTAGCATAGCATGGGTTGTCTCTAATTTTGGGGTTGGTTCATTTGTGATGTGATCCTTAGATAATGACTCAGATAGTATTTTCATTTTTGTCCCATATTTGGTTCTTAGAATGAGGTGAGACCAATCAAGTGACATATAACCTCCTATCTTGGCTGTAAAATCTCTAGATAGACATAGACCAAATACAAGAGGAATATCTATGACTACCACATCCTGATTCACAATTATATTAGGGCAAGTGTACAATTGCAATGGGAGTTGTTTAATTTTCCCTATTGTTTGCACTGATTTCCCATCCAACTGCATAACTCCTCTAGCAAGTGGCTCATACTTTATCTTCAAAGCACCTGTTATTTGTTTTGGCATTACTGTAGTACTGGCCCCAGAGTCTATCATCGCGTTATGCAACAGTTTCTTCCCAACTATCAAAGTCAAATAAAAGGGCACTGGTTTGGATTTACCTACCTCAGGTGCATTGTTCAACAAGGCTGTTGTCTGCAGAGGTACAGTATCTTTGAGCTACAACTTTTCTTTATTAGCAGATCCTCCTTTAACACCAATATGTTTAGGCACTTCCTAGCCTTGCAGAGCCTCTTGTAACAGTGTCTTCTGCTTAGTAATAGCTAGCATGTCTCAGATTGATACATGTGCTGGAGTTCTTTTGAGCTGATCCACCATGTTCATAGGTCCTAATGTTTGGGTCTTTGAGTAATAAGGATACCTTGATTTTTCTTGAACTTGTCCAGAGGCTACTTGATTCTGCATAGGCTGAGGTATTTCTTGTCTAGGGATTGTATTCTGGTGACTCTGAAATGGAGGAGCTCCCATGATTTTATTATTTGTGACTTCAGGCTGCTCCATCATTCTCCTCTTGGCTCTGGTATAGTAATTTGATTGTACCAATGGCTTCTTGGAAGTAGATGCTTCATTCAAGAACACTAAATCTTCTTCCTCAATCCATGAAAATAAAGCATGCTCAGGGGCTATTTCCTCTCCCTGTTGTAAAGACATCCCTTGCATCTGAGCCACCAGGACTGCATTTTGTACACCAAGAGACTGATATGGTTGAGTGTTAGTAGCTACAAATTATCCTTTTAATCCTCTCTATTCTGCTATCTTCTGTTGTAAATTTCCTCTGGAGCAGTCTCTGGGCATATGGGCATTGTTGCAAGGAAAACACTAAGCATTTGTGCTCTTTGCAAAATTATTTTGCCCTGGAACAATCTCCTTGTTGGGATTAGGAGGAACAGTCTGTAAAGGTGTAGGGACTGTGACTAACTGGTTTGATGGTTGAGGGTTAGCCTACCTTTGAGGGCCTTGATAATGATTTGGCTGAAAGGGAGGTCTATTTCCTTGGTAACCTTGATATTGGGGTTTTGGATAAGGATTCTGCTATCTCTTCAGATTGATTATCTCATTTGAAAAGGTTCTTAAAATGTTCTTGACATCATCCATTTTAGATGATTGAACAAGGGCAGTTACTTTAGCAGGTTGCTGGGGGAATGAATACATAGACACAGGTGGGGTTGTTGGATTAGGGACTTCTTGAGGCAGAGGTAAGGTAATTTCTAGAAACATGGGCATAGGAGGCCTTGGGGGCAACTTCCCAGCATCTATTAAATTATTTTCAGCTTTGACTGCAAATTCATAAGCTTCTGGTAGTGTCTGACCTCCAAGAGACTGGATCATCACTGATATATCTGAGTTCAAAGCTTTAAGGTAAAACACAATAGCCATACCTGGTAATGGTCTTGATGTAGCACGAATTCTCTCCCAAGTCTTTTGAAATCTTGAGTTGAAGTCAGTCATTGCTTCTTGTGATGCCCTTTTGATAGTAATCAATTATTGCAACAAAGAAGAGTTATCACCCTTTTCTTTAAATCTTGCAAAGAAAGCATCTCCAAGATGATCCCATGTAGATATTATGTTTGGGGTCAAAGATCTATACCAGTCCAGAGCCTTCCCTTTGAAAGAAGCTGCTAACAACCTTATGGCCACATTTTGTTGAGTGATTACATGTACTGCACAGACATCAGACACATCCTGCAAATGCTCTTCAGGTGTCTTGAAATCTTCCCCACTAAACTTAGACATAGCCTTCAGAGCATTGGTTGGGACAGGATCCCAAGTGGCTGGTGGTATTGGGAGAATCAGAGGACTACCAGTGTTCTAATTTGCATAATTCCTTGGGGCTACAGGTGCTCCCATATTTGCTCTTGGTGCTGCTGCAAACTGATTGACCCTTCTCCTTGGATTAGCTATCAATGGTGGCAAAAGAATCCCTGGATTAGCAACAGATTGAGCTCTTGTTATAGGTCCACAACTCTGACTTCCTGTGGCTTTCGCGCTCATACAATCTTGATAGAAACTTCAAGATATGGTCCCACCAGGCGTGCCAAAAACTCTTGATGTGTAAAATTGCGCAGGTTTCAACACCAACATGGGAAGTTTCAGGAATGTGGGACTTTGCTACCTGAAACAACCTCCAGATTTTAAAGAAGCTGGCTCTTCTCTATCTTGTATGGGATTTGGGGAAAAGGGAAGAGATTAACAGAATTAAAGATATAGTTAAAGCAAATCTATCTATGGCGATGCGCCTGAATAATAAGCATCTCTCTCAATTCAAGCATAGTGAAGCTATTCTCAAGATTTAGCTACGTTAAAGAGCAAATGTTGCATGATTAACATAAACAGATATAATGAATAAACTCAAAAGGCTCACAAACAGACAATTTACAATGACATAGAAAATATCAACCAAGGCACAGAACTCTGTCTTTCTCATTAATTTTTCAGCATTATAAGAGACACAGATACATGCACAGTTACATTCACTTTCTGAATCAAGAATAACAAAAATAAAGGCAAAATGATATTCACTGGTCACAGAAAAAAGTCTCAAACTTCTCGTAAATCTCTGATAGAAAATATCTCTAGCAAAACTATCTATGAAGTAATCTCTATCTGAATGAATCTGAATGTTGATCTATTACCAATGTTACATATTTATAGCACAGGATCGACTCTAAATTGTCTGTACGATCAAATCCCAACGGCCTAACCAAACTGGAGCTAACTGGAAGTCTCTGACACTTAAGATCTTTTAGACCTGCAAATAGTTACAATAAGTGCAAGTCCATTCGCTATGGCAAAATGTGTGTGGCGCGTCCCCTTCTATAAGGAACAAACACTTGGCGGCTTCCGCACTCTTTTGAAACAATAAACTCTGAGACACATGGCAGCGTCTGCAGCACTTAGAAACAATACGTGTCTCGCTCCGCAATATTTTATTTAACTGTCTTTTATAGTCAGGTCGCCCCTGCCTGTGACATCTGTCGCGATCCACGGCTCTGAAACCTAAAGACATTAGAAATGAGGCCCATGACTCTCCGCTCACTAGCTTTTAAAACAGGGATAGGTGGCAGCGTCCGCAGCAACAACTATCTAGTAGGTGGCAGATTCTGTAGCCTTCTTGAAGCATTAGAAACCCTTTTGAGACTCACGCGGAGGCTAACACATGGCAGGCTCCGTGTCACTGAAGAAACATTTATAATCGTTGGAAGAAAGGGGCAACAGCTTTTACTTGGGCGCCGCATCTACCACGTGGTGTACTCCGCATCAATGAACCTTTACACTAGGGCCTACCACTATTTATTACTTTGCATCGAAGGATACAGAAATAGATATGTAGAAACTGACACTTGGCAAACTCCGTGACTATCATAAAATACACATGGCTCCCTCCACAGGCATGATAAAACTTTATAACTGTGTCTCTGTTGATGACATGTGGCACCGTCTGCAGGGTCTCAACTTAGAGTATATTAGAGACATTTACTCCATATAGCATGATCCGCTTCACTCTGAGACTCCATACTGGGGCCCACCCTTATCCTTAACTTAACATTAAAACATATAGGAAACAACCTATGGAAGCTGACACTTGGCAAGCTCCGCAGCTACCACAAAAGACACATGGCTTTGTCCACGCTCATGTTGAAACATTAGAAGAGTGCCTCCGCTGATGACACGTGGCGCTGCCCACAGCTAGTAACTTAAAACAAAATAGAAACATCTTCGGCTATGTGGCACACTTCGCGTTAGATTTATTAGCGGCTTGAAAATGAGTCTCAACACTTGGTGAACTCGCGGCACTGGCAAAAAGAAACCCATAGCAGGAGTAAAATGAAACCCTGGTAAAACCCTCGCGGCCATGCTCAGACACAAAACTGAAACTCGCAGGCACGTTGCTGAAAACAAAATGTAAGTTTTATAATCTACACATATATTGATTGATGCTTATACGATCTTTGGCATTGTCAAGAAGTGCATCATACTCTACACTATGGTGGCCAACTCATCCTTAAATGACAGCTCTTCTTCATCCTCAACAACCTCTTCCTCTATAAGAAGAAATGTGGGTTGTAAGTGCCTATCCATTGAAGAAGCACGTGTTCTCCCACCATGTGGTGTACCTACCACACTGCCTTCACCTATAGGTGTTGCATTAACTCTCACATCACCCATGGCTTGAGTCATGAACTACGTCATCTAATGCTGGCAAGCCATCATTCGCTCCAAAGCCTCATTTGTTCAAGCCAAAGTCACATTTGCTTGTCGTTGTCCCACTATCATCTCCCTTAGGTAATCACCCATGTCATACCTTGGGGGACTTCCAACTCTTCTATTTTCATCCATATTTTCTACAAATGGATTAGTTTCTTCTTGTTCTCCTCATTGTCCTACTCTTCTTCTATATTGTTACAAACATGGATGTTGCATAAGGACAACAACTAACTCCCGACTAGGTCAATCTTATGTCCATATAACATACAAGGATAAAATCGAGTCAAATCACATCCAAGTGTAGGAGGATTTAACTTTGGATCTTATGCTCAAGAATGCTATTAGAATAAGACTTAACTTAGTCTCTTCCCAAAACCCTCCAGGCTGGCAGGATCCAAGGTCTGATACCAATGAAATATCCCAACTAGGATATATGCCAAATTTTCTAAATTTTCAAATTTCCAACTTGAAACCCTACAACTGAATTCTAGTTTTATTTTCTGCACCTTATCAATTTACTTCACCAAGCATGAAACTTAGTCTAACATATTTAAAAGTGATGGCAAAAGAAATTATATATCTGTAGCCTCATCAATTATGAATTCCACCATGAAATACACATACAAGCATACAAAAATATGAATGCAAGTCTATTGGGCTGAATTGAAATCATCTAGAATGAAATTACATCAAATTCATAGGCCCAACATGGCCATCAAAATCCCAAACTACTGATGTTACAAATCAGATCTGAATGATGAGCTACCACATACCAATTTTGATGTCTAATGCCAATACAAAGTGGGCGAACCTCTTCTAGATCAGATCGGCCTTCAAAAATGATGTCAAAGGACCTCTAATGATGATCGCTCCTCCTCATGTGTTGATCGCCCTTCCTTGGCAATGGTGTATGATGTGAATCAAAACCCAAGATGCAACAAGGCAGTGGCTGTTAGGGTTATATCAGATCTGTAGATATGAGCAAACAACTCCAGGACCTACACACAAATGGTAAATATCCTCCTCCCAAGATTATCTCTCCAAGTATGAATGGATTCTCCTAAGAATTGGTGTCCAAATGATGCAGTGAACCTTCAATATCCACACCTAGATATGAAATGATGTCACTGTTGTTATGAGAGCCAAATCTGCTATGAATTCTGTCACAAACCCTCACAAGAATGGCACTCCAACAAGGCAAGGATGTATCTACAAATCGGCACTCATGATGTGCAACAAACTCCTCAAGATGTGATCCTCAAAGATGCAAATATCTCCACAAGATCTTCAACAAATCTGCTATGAAAGATGTATCTTGAATGGTCAAACAATCTTCAAATTCTCCAATGAAGTGCAAGTGTGAACTTCGTATGAATCCACCTCCAAGTTGTGATTGCATTTCCGTCCAATCCACCTCCTTACACAAGGGTATTCGCCCTTGGAAAGACCTGCAATGAAATTGTGAAACAAAATGCCAAAGTTGCCAAATTTTTGAATGATCAAATGAAGCTCCAATTACCTTTTATACTTGTTTTTTCTTTTTCCTCCGAGGTAGGCCGACCAAGTCTACGTGCCTAATTTTGAAATTCAAATTAAAGATTTGAATTACTTTCCTTCATGTTGGCCAAATAACATTATTTTATTTATTTTCTTTTCTCCCAAGTGGCCGTCCAAATTCAAAAAAATATAATATTATTTTATTTTCCCTTTCTCCCAAGTTGAGTGCTCCAAATAATAATAATAAAATATTATTATTTATTTCTCCTTTTTAGCGCTCCAATTTAATAATATTATTTTATTTCTTTTGCCACTTATTCCTCCAAATGGGTCGTCCCATTTCAAAAATAAATATTTTATTATTTTTGGCCTTTTGATAATTAATGTAAAAATATATTAATTCATCTCTCGCAATCGCCAAAGCTACAAAATTATTTGAGCCTCATAAAAACAACTTTCCAAATTTCCATAGCTCAACCACTACAATCCCTCAATTCATGAATTAGCCTATGGGAATGAGGATAAGCTAACTCAAACTCCTGTTAGGTTATCATGCTGAAAACGGGGACATTACACACCTATTTACCTTTCCAAGATTGCATTAGTCTAGATAGTATTACTTGAACACCATATGCTCTCACCTTGCCCACATTGGGAACTAAGTGATCAAAAAGTGCAAGGGCTTGTATTTGCATCTTTCAAATATTGTTAAAAATTTAAAAAAACATATTTGGAGATATTATATACAGAATCTCTGTCATCCCAAATTCACACTTGGATGCCTTAGCAATGAAAGAATGTTTCTCTAGAATGCCAAATACCTCATCTAGATGCCTCAAGTGCTCTTCCCAAGTCTTGTTGTAGATAAGAATGTCATCAAAGAATACTAGCAAAAAATTTCCTCAATTGTTTGATAAATACCTAATTCATACAAGACTAGAAAGTAGCAGGTGCATTTGTCAAGCCAAAGGGCATGAATAGAAAATCATAGTGTCCATAATGACACCTAAAGGCTATCTTGTGAACATCCTCCTCTCTCACCCTTATATGATGTTACCTTGATATAAGATCAATCTTAGAGAAGTATACTGCTCCATGAAGCTCATCTTTCAGCTCATCGATCTTGGGAATGGGGTACCAATTCTTCATAGTCTTCATTTTGAGGGCCCTATAATCAACACACATTCTCATCATGTCATCCTTCTTCTTAAATAGGACCACAAAAGAAGAAAAGGGACTAGTGCTCAACCTAATGTGACCTAGATCCAAGAGCTCTTTGATTGCTTTATCTATTTCCTCTTTATGTCTTCTGGGATGGCGATAAGGAGTAGTAATGACAAGTTTTAAACCTTTCTCAAATTCCATTATGTGCTAAAATCCTCTATCAAGTGGCAATTCTGGAGGTATGTCATTAAACACAATCCTATGTTTGTCCATAATAGACTGAATATCCATATGATAGGATTTCTTACCCATGGATGAAGTTGTGGTTGTCACCAAGCAATGTGTTACCCAAGCTACTGTCACGCCTCATACTTTTCATACTTGATTGAATGGTTAAATGCAATAATTACATTGATTGGTTAATTTGATCGTTTCAGTTATTTCGATTGCTTCAGCTATATTGGGACTAACTTATTGATGGTTTTATGAGTTTGAGTCTTGCAGTCTTGTCGATGACAAGAGCATGGTTCAGGTAGGGGGGTCCTAGCTTCATGGCAACAGATGTCGGGTTTTATCTGGTGTTCGCACACACGCTCACATAGATTTCATCTTTGCTTCAATGGATGTTTGCATTGTATGATTGATTTGGTGGATGTTTGCATTGCATGATTGATTCGACGGATGTTTGTATTGCATGATTGATTTGGTGGATGTTTGCATTACATGTTAATTCGATGATGTTGACCTCTTGGTCTTCATTCAATTTTATCAACATTGTGCTTTACCTCTAATCCAAGCTCAATACCTATTTTGAAGAAATAAATAAGTTAGTTTTAAAATTTGATCTAAATCTAGATATACGGCATTAAAAATATTATTCCTAAGACAAAAAAAAAAAAACCTAATTTCTTTATACAAATATATCAATGGAGTAGCATTACTAAAGTATCTAATTCTTTTGTAATTTTAGATATATAACTAAAAAGAAAAATATTAGAATTTAATTAAAAAATATATTAAATAGCTTTTATTAGAATACAAGTTTTTTTTTTAAATGGAGAAAATTTTCAGATAAATAAGTCATAAATAAATTATTGTTTATTTTATTTATGACTCATTAAATTATAAATCTATATAAAAATATAGATTACTAATGGAATATTTTTAGCTTTTTAAATACAAAACATATAAAAAAAATGAAATTTTAGTTTTAAAACTTAATAAATATAAGAATAGTTATATTCTTATATTTGGTCATGTTACACATGTGAAGGGGGGGACTTTGCATGAGTATTAAAAGAAATTTTATTAGGGTTTTGGGGGATATAAACGAGGCAGAAGCTTTAAAAAAAAAGAAAAGAAGAGAGATATAATTCAGAGGACGGAAAAAGAAGAAGGGGAGTACATTATTCACAGTGGAAAGAAAAGTCACAGAGGATAAGAATATAGAGAGAGGCGAAGGAGAAACTAGATCACCATTATTCTATGGGTTAGCATTACCCTACAGGTATTCTTCATGTTTTTTCTTTTTTGTGTAAAGCTTTTATTCTCCTCCAACAACGAAATCACCCAAATCTGGCCTGAGCGCCTCTTCTTCTGCCTAAAAGAACACTAGAATATTGACGTGGTTATCATAATTCATGCCGTCCTCTGAGTGTTGATAGTCTTATTCTATGTGTTGAAAGCCTTTTCATTCGTGGAAGAAATCTGGTTCATTGTATTTATATTTTTTTGGCTGATTTCTTTCCTTTTTACTGTCGTTTATGATGACTTGAAGTTGCTACTATAGTATATATGCCATCCATACTTGTATGCCTTCCAATGTTTGGTACATGCCATTTACGGTAGTGATGGTAATTCACCAATAAGATAGCTATCCATTTTTGTATACCGATTCAGTTTGATGAAACCAATTACTGTAGTTGTAAGCCGATTCATCCTTTATGAAATTCATTCCCTGAGATTTATGTATGCCGATCCATCAACTGTAAACCGATCTCAACTATAATGTATACCAAACATTGTTTATCGAATGCTGATTACCTTTTGTCTTATTTTGGTATGCTATTGTTGAGGCTATCCTTTAAAGCGATGATCTAATTAGGAGAATCGACCTCCTCTGTTATAAACTTTCTCTATGTTATTAGAACAATTCCAGGATAACAAAAACATTCATAGTATAATGTAAAATAATCTCTAAGAAATATAAAACATTCCCCGTATGTTTATACCAAAATCCTTATTTACATTGTTTATTGCATGAAGATATACGTTTTCTGCATATTGTATCATCTTCTATTAGATATGCTGAATATGGTTAATAACCTAATTCCTAAAGATATTTCGGTTATCATACTTCAAAACTTTTCTGTTGTTACTGTTATTTATGTTTAATAGATGACATCTTGTAAATTGGCCATCTCTTTGAGAGACCGGCCTCCCCTGTCAAAACCAATTACTATATAATGTAAAACATCCTCTGAATAACTCAAAACCAATTTTTTTATGTATCGTGAAAACCGTTTACCATATAATATATTCCATTCAATGATTAATATATGTCTTTTACTGACTAACAATATCGATCTTAGTTTGATGTTAACGATCTCAATATAATATAAACATTTTTGTAAAATATAACATTCTCTATATAAACGATCTCTGTATGATTTAAAAACATTCTCCTGGTTGCATGATGTAAGTCAATATAATTTCATTGGTTTGTTTGACCATTGAAGTGCATGATATTAAAAAAAGAAAATACTGAAAAGCTCTTAATCTATTAACTAAATTTGTTAAATTTAGATCAACTTTCTTCTTTTTATTAGATATTGATTTTCAATTACTTCCAAAGAGAAGACAGTTATATAGAAAACCTTCTTATCTTTTACTTATGGAAAAATTGTTATTTTAACTCTAAGACATCATAGAGACAACTAATTACTTTTGGATTCAATTAAACTATCAAATTTCTCCTTAGAATGAATCAATTTTTTTCTCTTGTACTTCTGCTTGCTCAAATGAAGCTTATTTTGATTTTCATTGGAATTGTATCATGAAAGAAGAAATTTTGATGAGATATTTTCATTGTTTTCTTATAAGATTTCCGTCAGAATGATGATTACTATGCTTGGGGTGAGATTTTTTTATTTTTTTTATGCTTACCTTTGTCTCTAAGTTAAAGTATTTAGAAAGATTGCCTTCCGGGATGGGTGTCGAATATGGGTTATCAGGGAAGTAAGTTTTCTTTTTCAAAACTTACATACCGTTACATCAGTTTAATGCTTTGACCAAAGCGATTGGGTGTTGAAACAGACACTGTTATAATTTCCCTACTATATCTTATTGATGTGATTCTGCATTCATGATAGTAGTGCATGTAGATTGATAGGTACACACCAGATTCCACCATGCACTTGTTTCCAAGTTTCTAGGCTCTCCGAACATGGTCAGGTATTCCTTAGTTTGAGGGATTCCAAGGAAGCACAATGCTTCATGGTTGGGCAGAAAAACGCCTGAACCATGTTCTTGTCCTTCGACGCAGCAGATGGTTGGTTGGTCGATGGCGGTCAAGGACTATTCTTGGGATGTGATATTTATCAACTTGTACTTCTATTGTTTCAAAGATTATAAGGCTTGATGCCAATATTTGACACTTGTAATATTATTGAATTTTTACATACACTGTAAATGACTTCAGATGTATACGAATGTATTGTAATCATGATTATACTTTAAACTTATGAAATGAAAGATTGCATGGACTTTTGAAGTTATCTTAATATCTTTTTCTTCTTATTGATGAATAGAAGTTAAATTACCTTACTTTAATTTACTTGCAGTAATTCTATATTTTACTTCAGTTTGCGTGTTTTTGAAACTTGGGTTCTTTACATTTGGTATCAGAGTGACAGTTCTACTCTAGGCCTTTTCGGAACTATTACGCTAAAGTTGTAAACTCTTTGCAGATAGTTCATCATGAATACTAGGAACTCTAGACGCAAGGGAGCAACCCTAGGATCTGGCAATAACCCCGATACTAGAAATAATGAAGAAGCCAATGTTGGAAACAATGCTGGCACTAATGCAGGAGGGGCTAATGCTGGAAACAATGAGGGAAACAATAATAACAATGTTGGACAGAATAATGAAGGACAGAATAACCAATTGACTCAAATCCTAGCTCTTCTGACTCAGCAAGGAACTCTCTTGACTCAGCAGGGAACCTAAATGAACGCCATGGAACAGGAAATTAGAGGGATAATAGGGAATAATAATGAGGAAAGGAGAGAAGAAAACATAGGTCCTGAGGGTGAAGTGAATGGAAACAATAGAAACAAGATTGCTAAAGAATTAGGAAAAGATCTCAAAAAGGTTACACCTCCTAAGTTTGATGGTAAGACTATAGGTGATGGAGCAGAAGCATGGATTATTGACATGGAAAAATACTTTGATCTATGTGATTTGTCTGTTGAAACTAAAGCTATATGGGGGTCTTATCAGCTTACTGGGGAAGCAGCTACTTGGTGGGACAACGAGAAAGCTGAAAAGAAACTGCTTCCAGGAGACGTCACATGGGATCATTTTCTTGAGCTCTTTAGGAAGAGGTGGTTACCACAGCTCTATTTTGACAAGAAAATGACAGAATTTCAAAATCTCACTCAAGGAGTATGACCGTGACTCAGTATTGGGAGAAATTCTCTCACTTATTGAAATATGTTCCATAGTATCAGCTTGATGAAAGGTTTAGGATTCACAAATTCATCTTAGGCTTAAGGCCGCAGATTGGATTAGATGTTGACATGCATAATCCATTAACCATGGATGAAGTGTTTGAAAAGGCTACCAAATAGGAACAGAAATTCTAATAGATCTCAAATTACCGTAAGAGTCAGGATATGAAGAATGGGAATAAAAGGTATTAGAATGATAGTAGCAACCAAGGAAATAGTAAGCATCAGATAAGGAATCTTAAGAAAGGCAATAACTACCATGAAAAGAATAATGGAAACCAAGGTGGAAATAACAATAAGAGAGGTAGTTATGGCAACAATGGTAATAATAACAAGAGGGACATTC
The DNA here is from genome assembly GCA_027924645.1 of Cunninghamia lanceolata. NCBI lineage: Eukaryota > Viridiplantae > Streptophyta > Pinopsida > Cupressales > Cupressaceae > Cunninghamia > Cunninghamia lanceolata. The sequence continues at coordinate 12,022,650 of BSBN01000209.1, forward strand.
TAGCTAGACACAGAGGACCCAGAGATGGATGTTACACTTGTGGAGGAGAGCACTATGCTAGTGCATGTCCTCGTCGAACAGAGAATTAGAGAGACAGAAATTGACAGGGAGCTCCTCAACACCAAATTCATGCAACTGTAGATCATTGTCAGGTAGATTTCCAAGCTACATCCATTCAGATGTCTAGTATGCTCTTTGGCATTCCAATTCCTATTTTAATTGATACAGGAGCTACATAATGTTTTGTTGATCCAAAAGTTGTAGCTAAGTTAACTGTTAAACCTAGACACATGGAAAATTCATGGATGGTGCAGTATGGTAACAATGCAGAGAGAAGAGTAGATTCATGTCTAGTATGCAGTGAATTAGATCTTCCTACTTTCTAAACACAAGTCAATCTTTATGTTGCACCTCTAGGATCTTATGATGTGATTCTAGGAATCAATTGGTTGTCAGAACATAAGTATTTAGTAGATTGTGAAGAGAAAGTAGTGAAATGCCTTGATGACTTTGGGAACCGGGTAGAAATTTGTGGATCAAGAACACCCCTTAAGCTAAGACATATATCATCCATACAATTGAAAAAGGCTAAGAGAAAGGGTTGTTTTATCTATGCAGTGAAGATAAAAGATCTAGATAATCAGGAACCATTTTTTGACAGATATCCTATACTTAGAGAATTCAAAGATGTCTTTCCTGATGAGTTGACTAAACTACTGCCTAAAAGAGAATTTGATTTCTCTATAGATCTAATGCCAGGAATAGAACCACAGTCTAAAGCACCTTACAGGATGACAACAACAAAACTATATAAACTTAAGGCACAACTAGAGGAATTGTTAAAATAGGGGTTTATCAGACCTGGTGTGTCACCTTGGGGCACACCAGTCATCTTCATAAAGAAGAAGGATGGAACATTGCGGTTGTGCATTGATTACAGAATGCTCAACAAGGCAACTATTAAGAACAAATATCTGCTTCCAAGGATTGATGAATTGTTCGACCAGATGAAAGGTGCAAAGGTATTCTCTAAAATAGACCTTAGATCCGGTTATCATTAGTTACAGATTAAGGACAAGGATATTTCTAAAACTGCATTTAGAACACGATATGGTCACTATGAATTCACCGTAGTACCATTCGGGTTAACTAATGCACCAGCAACATTCATGAACTTGATGAACAGTGTGTTCAGGGATTGTCTTGATGAGTTTGTGTTGGTCTTCCTAGATGACATTCTGATTTACTCCAAATCAATAAAGGAACATGAAAGACACTTGAGGATAGTCTTGCAGCATTTGAGGGAAAGAAAACTTTTTGGCAAATTATCTAAGTGCACATTCTACTAGAGTAAAGTGCACTATCTTGGCCACGTAATTTCAGCAAATGGGATAGCAATAGATCCTGAAAAGATCAAGGTAATAATGGAATGGCCCGCACCATAGATTATGACTGAGGTTAGAATCTTTATGGGGCTGGCAAGATATTACAAGAAATTTGTAGAAGGATTCTCAATAGTTACAGCACCCATAACCTCATTGCAAAAGAAAGGTAAGAAGTTTGATTGGACGGATAAATGTGAACAAGCTTTTCAGCTATTGAAAGAAAGACTCACATCAGCACCTATTCTGACCATACCTAATCCTAATGGTCATTTCATAGTGATTATAGATGCTTTTGGTGAAAGTGTGGGAGGAGTGTTGATGCAGAAAGGAAAAGTAATGGCATATGAATCGAGGAAACTGAAACAACATGAGTTAATTATGCACCTTATGATCTTGAGTTGTCTGCCATTGTTCACGCACTTCAAATGTGGAGGCACTATCTCCTGGGTAAGCATTTTGAGCTTAAGACAGATCATTTAGGGCTCAAATATATCTTCACCCAACCTAATCTCAATGTTCGACAGAGAAGGTGGCTAGAATTCCTTAGCGAATATAATTTTTGAATCAAGTACATAAAAGGTAAAGAGAACAGGGTTGCAGATGCTCTTAACAGAAGACGACATCTGTCAGCCATGGTGACTTCCAGATCTAATCTGAGACAATAGGTAATCCAGAACTTGCAAGGAGATGAGCACTATGAAAGGGTTAAACAAGCATTAGAAGCAGACCCCACAGATCATCGATTTGATGGGTATGAGATAGAATCAGACAGCCTTCTAAGATACCATGGGAGAATGTATATTCCAGATTTAGGTGAATTGAGAAAGTTAGTTCTCAAGGAGAATCGTAGTGCTCCATATTCTAGACACCCAGGTGTGACCAAGACAATTGAAGGATTGAGGCCATTGTACTTTTGGCCTAAGCTTAAGAAGGATGTGACAAAATTTGTCGCTCAATGTTTAGAGTGTCAACGTGTTACGGCAGAACATGTCCATCCTGCAGGATTGCTTTATCCACATAGCATACCTGAGTACAAGTGGCAGGTGATTAGCATGGACCTTATTCAGGGATTGCCCATGTCGAAGAATCGGCATGATGTCATCTTAGTGGTGGTTGACAAACTAACAAAAGTGGCTCATTTCATTCCCAGAAATCTCTCAGATGGGTCACTGACATTAGCGAAGAAGTTTGTCCAAGAGATCTTTCAACTACATGGAGTGCCAGAGACAGTTATTTTAGATTGTGACACTCACATGACCTCTAGGTTTTGGACCACACTTAATGCAGCTTTGGGGACTAAGTTGAACTTTAGTACAGCTTACCACCCTGAAACAGATGGTCAGACAGAGAGAGTCAACCAAGTAGTGGAGGATCTTCTAAGGATGTACTGTATGGACCAGCAGTACAAATGAGAGGAATATTTTCCATTGGTAGAGTTCGCGTATAATAATTCCTATCATGCATCATTAGGTATGGAACTATTTGATCTCTATATGGGCATAAGTGTAGAACTCCAATAAGTTGGGACAGGGTAGAAGATCAAATAGTAGTTGGACCTGACATGTTGAAGGAAATAGAAGATCAGATGAGGCTAATAAAAGAAAAATTGAAACAAGCCTTGGATAGACATAAAACTTATTCAGATAAGAACAAGACTTTTAGGCAATTCTCAGTGGGTGACAAAGTGTTTTTAAAGGTCAAGCCTCCTAAGAGTTCAATTTCATTTGGCAAGGCATCCAAACTATCTCCAAGATTTGTAGGTCCCTTCGATGTGTTGGAAGTGATTAATCCAGTTGCATACAAGCTTGCACTGCCACCAACTCTCGCCAAGATCCATAATGTTTTTCATGTGTCATTTCTCAAACCTTATCATCCTAATGTTTTGCATATTCTTGATTGGCGTTCTCTATAGGTACAGGATCCAGGAGTAGTGCTAGTGGAGCCCATTCAAATCTTGGAGAAGCGCAATGTTAAGTTGTGTAATCGAGACATAGTGCAGTAGAAGGTCCAATGGGACTAGTAATCAGTGGACAGTGCCACTTGGGAGGATGCTTCTGATATTGATAAATCTTTTCCAAATTTGGGAAATTAGATTAGATGTTTTATTTATATGCATATTCAGATACTTTGATATCTAGATGATGATACATTATTGTTTTGATACTATATTGTTTGTGTGATGTAATAAGACATCAAGACGATGTCTCTTCCAACTGGGGAAAGATGTCACACCTCATACTTTTCATACTTGATTGAATGGTTAAATGCAATAATTACATTGATTGGTTAATTTAATAGCTTCGTCTATTTCGATTGCTTCGGCTATATTGGGACTAACTTATTGATGGTTTTATGAGTTTGAGTTTTGTAGTCTTGTCGATGACAAGAGCATGGTTCAGGTAGGGGGTCCTATCTTTGTGGCAACAAATGTCAGGTTTTATCTGGTGTTCGTACACACGCTCACATAGATTTCATCCTTGCTTCAATGGATGTTTGCATTGCATGATTGATTTGGTGGATGTTTGCATTGCATGATTGATTCGACGGATGTTTGTATTGCATGATTGATTTGGTGGATGTTTGCATTACATGTTAATTTGATGATGTTGACCTCTTGCTCTTCATTTGATTTTATCAACATTGTGCTTTACCTCTAATCCAAGCTCGATACCTGTTTTGAAGAAATAAATAAGTTAGTTTTAAAATTCAATCTAAATCTAGATATACGGCATTAAAAAAAAAATTGAGAAAAAGTGACAGAGCCACTAAATTTATATTAATTATGTAATGAAATTTACAAAATGCCAGATTCAATAGGGCATACCGGTAGGAAAGAATCGGTAAAGAAAACCTCTGGTTGTAGCCCTTTAAAACAAATACAATACAAAATTGACTCAGAACGATGAGTCAACCCAAAAAAAGTCTATGGCTTAAAACCTTACAAGATTAAATCTTTATCAAAACAACACTATTACAAACTAACCAACTGATAATTTAATTGCCCTCTTGCAATTCTTCAACATCAAGACCTTGTAGATCATGAGCCTCTTCTTCTACCGAAATTGTGTTGGAGGCCATGCGAAATTGCCTTGAAAATGTAGTGAATCGTAGGGCGGCGGTGAAAGAGATCCCTGCACTCAAACAAACTTCCCACAAGAGTAGTACCCGAATGCAAATCATAAACCTCTAAAACATCATTAAAAATATTATTCGTAAGACAAAAAAAAAACCTAATTTCTTTATACAAATATATCGATGGAGTAGCATTACTAAAGTGTCTAATTCTTTTGTAATTTAAATATATACCTAAAAAGAAAAATATTAGAATTTAACTGAAAAAAAAAATTAAATACCTTTTTTTTTAAGAAAAAGTGGCAAAGCCACTGAACATTTTATTAAAATATAATAATGAAAATTACAAAAACCTGGTTCGGAAAGGGCATAGCGGCAGGAAAGAACCAGGGGAAGAAAACCTCCGGTTATAGCCCTGAAAAAACCTAACTACAACCTAGCTATAATATAAAAAAAAATTATGGCAAATACAATAGATAATAGTGCCATGAAATAAACATTCTCCCTAATTGCCACCAAAATTCTAAAACAAAATTCAATTACATTACAAAGGCCTATTAGAAGCAGACCAAAATAGCAGGTCCCTGTCGGACTTAGTCCACATCTATGCCAAAATGAGCAGGAGGAGGAAGTTGGAGAAGAAGCAGAAGGAACAAAACATGAAACATTTCCCTGACTTTGGCTTCAAACTTGAAGCCTGTGCTAAACCTGCATGCAAGTCAAACTAAAATCTCACAAAATCTGGAATCTGCACTAAAACCATAGCGTTAGAAAAGAAAAAATAGAGAAACCAACTAAAAGATGTAAATGAAAAAAAGGAAATAGAAGCACTTCCCTTCCGCTGCTAGAAGCAAAAGAACTTTCAACTTCACCATTAAAATGACAAAAATCTTCCACCAAGTGAACGGATCATAAAGTAACTATCGGATAGACTTTAGATTGGGTCTCACCAAAGTCAGAGAGTAACCATCGCCGTATCAAAGCAACACGGAGAAGAGTCTCACCGAGGACGCAAAGTTCCACCGAGAATTGAAGTCACACCGAAGGAAGAAGAATTTATAGCCTTCAGAGAAACACAACACTATCGGCACAAAATTCCACCGAAAGACAGTTTGGAAGTATTGAAGCATCAGGCCCATAGGAGAAATTTCACCAACAAAAAGAAATCTTTACAGATAAAAATAATTAGATCGATGAAACAAAATGCTTCAAAGAAGATTGTCATTCTATTCTATAGATTCAGATGTTTCTGTGCAAAGATTTACGGTTACAAGGTTGCAGAGATTTATATCGGCCTAAGATTCGTGTTGATCACTGAATATACATTTTATTAGAATACAATTTTTAAAAAGAAAAAGAAAATGGAGAAAAATTTTAGATAAATAAGTCATTATAAATAAATTATTGTTTATTTTATTTATGACTCGTTAAATTATAAATCTATATAAAAATATAGATTGCTAATGGAATTTTTTATCTTTTGAAATATAAAACATATAGAAAAAATGAAATTTTAGTTTTAAAACTTAATAAATATAAGAATAGTTATATTCTTATATTTGGTCATGTTACGCATGTGAAGGGGGGGACTTTGCATGAGTATTAAAAGAAATTTTATTAGGGTTTTGGGGGATATAAACAAGGTAGAAGCTTTTTAAAAAAAAGAAAAGAAGAGAGATATAATTTAGAGGACAGAAAAAGAAGAAGGGGAGTACATTATTCACGGTGGAAAGCAAAGTCACAGAGGATAAGAATATAGAGAGAGGCGAATGAGAAACTAGATCGCCATTCTTCTACAAGTTAGCATTACCCTACAAGTATTCTTCATGTTTTTTCTTTTTTGTTTAAATCTTTTATTCTCCTCCAATGACAAAATCGCCCAAATCTGGCCTGAGCACCTCTTCTTCTACCTAAAAGATCACTAGAATATTGATGTAGTTATCATAATTCATGCCGTCCTTTGAATGTTGATAGTCTTATTCTATGTGTTGAAATCCTTTTCATTTGTGGAAGAAATCCGGTTCATTGTATTTATATGTCGAATTGTTATTTATGGAATCCTCTGTCAAAAACATCCTTTTTCTTTAAGTTGTTTACTGTTAATTATACACAGTATATGTTTTTTGGCTGATTTCTTTCCTTTTTACTGTCGTTTATGACAACTTGAAGTTGCTACTATAGTATATATGCCATCCATACTTGTATGCCTTCCAATGTTTGGTATATGCCATTTACGGTAGTGATGGTAATTCACCAATAAGATAGCCATCCATTTTTGTATACTGATTCAGTTTGATGAAACCAATTACTGTAGTTGTAAGCCGATTCATCCTTTATGAAAGTCATTCCCTGAGATTTATGTATGTCGATCCATCAATTGTAAACCGATCTTAACTATAACGTATACCAAACATTGTTTATCGAATGTCGATTACCTTTTGTCTATTTTTGGTATGCTATTGTTGAGGGTATCATTTAAAGCGATGATCTAATTAGGAGAATCGACCTCCTCTGTTATAAACTTTCTCTGTGTTATTAGAACAATTCTAGGATAACCAAAACATTCATAGTATAATGTAAAATAATCTCTAAGAAATATAAAACATTCCCCGTATGTTTATACCGAAATCCTTATTTACACCGTTTATTGCATGAAGATATACGTTTTCTGTACATTGTATCATCTTCTGTTAGATATGTCGAATACGGTCAATAACCCAATTCCTGAAGACATTTCAGTTATCATACTTCAAAACTTTTTTGTTGTTACTGTTATTTCTATTTAATAGGTGACATCTTGTAAATCGGCCATCTCTTTGAGAGATCGACCTCCCCTGTCAAAGCCAATTACTGTATAATGTAAAACATCCTCTGAATAACTCAAAACCAATTTTTTTATGTATCATGAAAATCGTTTACCATATAATATATGCCATTCAATGATTAATATATGTCTTTTACTGAATAACAATATCGATCTTAGTTTGATGTTAACGATCTCAGTATAATATAAACATTTCTACAAAATATAACAGTCTCTGTATAAACGATCTCTGTATGATTTAAAAACATTCTCCTGGTTGCATGATGTAAGTCAATATAATTTCATTGGTTTTTTTGATCGTTGAAGTGCATGATATTAAAAAAAGAAAATACTGAAAAGCTCTTAATATGTTAACTAAATTTGTTAAATTTAGATCAACTTTCTTCTTTTTATTTGACATTGATTTTCAATTACTTCCAAAGAGAAGACAGCCATATAGAAAACCTTCTTATCTTTTACTTATGGAAAAATTGTTATTTTAACTCTTAGACATCATAGAGACAACTAATTACTTTTGGATTCAATTAAACTATCAAATTTCTCCTTAAAACGAATCAATTTTTTTCTCTTGTACTTCTGCTTGCTCAAATGAAGCTTATTTTGATTTTCGTTGGAATTGTATCATGAAAGAAGAAATTTTGATGAGATCTTTTCATTGTTTTCTTATAAGATTTCCGTCAGAATGATGATTACTATGCTTGGGGTGAGACTGTTTTATTTTTTTTATGCTTACCTTTGTCTCTAAGTTAAAGTATTTAGAAAGATTGCCTTTCGGGACGGGTGTCGAACATGGGTTATCAGGGAAGTAAGTTTTCTTTTTCAAAACTTACATACCATTACATCAGTTTAATGCTTTGGCCAAAGCGATTGGGTGTTGAAACATACACATACACCATTGAAATAGATAGGTGATTGCCTAGTTGTTATGTTATAATTTCCCTGCCATATCCTATTGATGTGATTCTGCATTCATGATAGTAGTGCATGTAGATCGATAGGCACACACCAATTCCACCTTGCACTTGTTTACAGGCTGCTAGGCTCTCTGAGCAGGGTCAGGTATTCCTTAGTTTGAGGTATTCTAGGGAAGCACAATGCTTTGTGGTTGGGCGGAAAAGCGCTTAAACCATATTCTTGTCCTTTGATGCAGTAGATGGCTAGTTGGTCGATGGCGGTCAAGGACTATTCTTGGGATGTGATATTAATCAACTTGTGCTTCTATTGTTTCAAAGATTATAAGGCTTGATGCCAATATTTGACACTTGTAATATTATTGAATTTTTACATACTCTATAAATGACTTCAGATGTATATGAATGTATTGTAATCATGATTATACTTTAAACTTATGAAATGAAAGATTGCTTGGACTTTTGAAGTTATCTTAATATCTTTTTTCTTCTGATTGATGAATAGAAGTTAATTTACCTTACTTTAATTTAGTTGCAGTAATTCTATATTTTACTTCAGTTTGTGTGTTTTTGAAACCTGGGTTCTTTACAGCTACTTGCCCTCTACAACATGATCTCTCCATCCTCTTTGCTAAGAGAACTCTAGAGCTCCATTTGCAATACCTCAAAGCACTACTACCTTTCCCTCCGGTTTAAATTTTAGCTCCATGGTTTGATAGTTTTGTGTAAATTCTCAAAGGGAATGTAACCATTGTACCTTTAAGACCATGTCAGTCTCTCATACCCACAACATAGAAGTCATCACACACCCTGTAACTACCCAATGTGATGCTTAGCTACTGGATCTTCTTAGTACAAGGAATGGTGAAGCCATCTGCTACTATGACATGAATCCTTCAAAATCTTCTATCCTCAATCCTTTTCTGGCTACCAATCCCTCATCTATAAAGTTGTGGGTTGCCCCACTATCAATTAGCACTATAATTTGTATCCATACAAAACTCCATGAACTCTAAATGGATGATATTTGGGAGCACCAAAAAGTGTGGCAAGGGTGCCTTCTGAAGTTTCTTCTTCTTTTCTTTCAAGTTATGGTTCTTCCTCTTAAATTTTTGGCTCATATTCATATGATCCTGATTCTTCATCGGATATCACCCTATATAATGCACCTGACCTCAACCAAGACATCTATGACTAGGTTCACATAGATCCTTACAAGAGAAACATAACTCCTTTCTTCTGAGTTCATTCATAGTTTCTTCTTTACTTGTTTTTTGTGTCATATCCTTCTGATGAGATACTCCCTCTTGGAATGATTTCTTCTATTGACCTAAAAGTGGTGTCTTTGAGTAGAATTTATTCTTAGGTATTGAGGTCTCCAAAATTAGAGCTCTCTTAATGGCTTCTTGCAAAGATGGTAGATCAAATGTTTTCACCCAACCTTCAAGAGGTTCGGTTAAACCCTCCATAAAAAGAGCAATAAGCCTCCTTTAAGAAACATCAGGAACCATCACTAATAATCTCTAGAACTCTGCCACATAATTGTCCACCATGTTGTATTGCCTCAACTAAGACAACTCCCTAAAATGGATCTCAAGGTCTTTCATGTCAAACCTATCAATTAACCTATGGCTAAATTCATCATATGTGCTAATGAGACTATGTCTTTGGGTAACCAATCCATGGTACCACCACTCGTGCTACACCTTCTAGGTGCAGGGTAGAAAATTTTATAGCTTCTTCTTCATACATAGGGTTTAGTAAAAAATATATATCTAACTTTTGAGCCCAAACACAAGCTGTACATTTGTTTGAACCATCAAAAACATGAATGATTGGCTTACCCAATCTATGTTGCAAATCTCTGAGGCTGATTTGCATTTTGTCTTTTCTCATTCTTTTGTCCACTCTTTTAGTTTAGATTGCAAAAGTTGATGAGAGACATTTCTGCATGAAATTCAAGTCCAATAGCTTTGTATTCATCAAAATAAGCTTCAAAGTTATCTCCATTCTAATTTTTCTCTTCTTCCTCTAGTTGTTATTCTTCTCTTTATAAGAACTTAGATTAGAAAGGCCTAAATGTAGAACTAACCATAATTATGTTATTTGCAGAAGCACTTCCTTCACATATAGGGATTTAAACTGGCCTTGGAATACTTAGACTCTACATTGTCTATAATAATTGTGCATGAGGTTCGTCATTTGCTATTGGCCCTAATTCATATTGATGATGGCATTAAACTGAATCTCTATCTTTTCTTCATCTGTCAGAACCTTCTTACTTCTTTCCCTCATTTCTACTTCTATTTCTTCACCCTAATTTTGCAACTTTCTCTAGTTTCTCTAATAAAATCTGATAAAATCTCATAGCCCTCTCACTAGGCTACATTAAAATGTTAGCTTTTAAACCTGCAGACTGGCATGATCAAAGCTATGATACCACTGTAATATTGCTTTCTAATATTTTCATGAACTTGGAAATTTTTTGTGTTTCCTTTCCATGCAATGTTGGATTATAGTGGAAATGTTGTATTTTATTATATGAACAACAATAGTAATGAAATATCCCCAATTGGATCTGCCCTAAAAAAAATTATTTTTATTTCTGTTGAAACCCTAATTCTGATTTCTAATTTTTATCTTATTTCAAACAAATTATCATAGCAAACATACAAGTGCCCAAACAAGACAAATAAACATGTCAAATGATACTACCAATTGATATTCATATCAAACATGAAATCCACCATGAAAAACACAAGATAGGGCATCCAAATGCAACATACAAATATGATTTTATGTAGAAAACTTCTGTTGTTAAAAATCTAAATATTCTGGACTGACTTTACAATGAATTCTTGGGCTCAAACATGCCAAACATATGCCCATATTTATGCTCTATAAATCAGACCTAAAACTATGATTATACATACCAAATATATGCAAAATAGTCTTCAATAATCAAACCATAGATGAGTGAATCCTCCTTGGCAAGCACTTAGGGTTTGCTACTCCAAAACATATGAAATCGCCCTCAAAATTGGGCGCTCAAGTCTGCTCCAAAAGTGGCACTCAAAAATTAGGGCAAACCCTAATGCAATATGCACACAAAATGCCACATAATGCTTCTCCAAATCTGATCTGAAAATTTGATTATGCAAAGATGCTCCAAACCTCCAAATGTCTCCAATGAAGTGCAATTAGAACTCCGTCATGAGTCCTCCGTAAGTTGAGCTAGGGTTGCGTCCAACTCACCGCATTCACAAAGGTTTTCATCCTTGGAATGAAGCCCAACCAAAGTCGCAGCCAAAACAGAAGAATCTCCAAATGAAAATAAGATATGAATGGATGATGAAATGACCTCAAATGACCTTATATTTATATCCACCTTTTCCCTCCAAGTTTGGTCGACCTCCTCAAGGAAGAATATTCATTTTATTTATTTTTTTCTCCTCCAATCTTGGTTGACCTCAATAAAGTATTCTTATTTTATTTTTATGGTCTTGTCCAAGGGAGTGAACTTCCTTATGACCCTTGATATTGCATTTTTAGGCCCTTGCCTAGGTCGTCCACCTTCAAGGCCATTTTATTTAATTTATTTTATTTTCCAAATGGCTAACAAAAATATGGAAAGTTATTTTCCATCCTTTATTTTTCTCCTTCCCGGGTTGCTCACCTCCTTAGCCATTTTATTTAATTATTTCTCCTTAACCAAATGGCTCATAAAAATATAGGAACTCACTTCATATCTTCAATTTGCCCAATAAAATTGATTAAATATAATATTTAATCGATTAGGTCATTCCCTTAGCCCTCTGGCTTAGCCTACGAGAATAGGATAGGCTAACTGACTCCATTAGGTGATCACTCAGAAAATGGGGACATTACAAGTAAACATACCCAAATCAACACTTATTATGCTATATAAACTACTAATATCAATATAAAACCCTGACACCAAAACAATCAAATGTTGTTGCAATAAATGGTTGTGACAGGACAACAACGTCACAAAACCACGCAATGAACATATGTTCAAGAATAATGATGATAAGGAACTCAAAATCACACAATGAAGTGCAAACCTAATATATATGTATTATACATGCAAATTGGATGCCAAATAAATAATTATTCAACACTACAGCATAAAACTTGATGTAAACAACATTTGGCTAGCTCAAATAACTCACAGCAGATACAACGATTGGTTGTTCATGAAGTATGGCTGCATTGTGAAAGTTGTATGGTCACAACAGAACTAAAAGAGAGGTTCATGGCTACTGAATGGAGGCACAGCAGAATCCCAATGGTACAACATCTTGTAGGAAGGTGCAATGGCTAACTAAAGTCTATATGGTAGGCTTGTTACAGTACAAACTAATGATATAGGATCTCAACAACAATAAAGATGTTGCATAGCAGTAGATAAATGCAAGAAAGTTGTGATCAATGTGTAAGGGCTTACACCTCTATCAATATTCTAGAAAAACTTCTTCAACTATTTTGAAATGTAAACCATGCTGGAAAATTTGAAGTTAACTATAACTTTTAGCATATAAAGCATGATTCCTAGATGAAATCACCACAAAGAACAAAGGATTTTCATCCTCTGCTTTTATCTGGAAATCAAGAGAGTTTTCATTCTCCAAATTCCCGCATTCCAAAGGTTTTCTTTCTTACGTGAGAAGATGAACACAAGTGCTCAAGCTTTGAGAAAAAGGGTTTGATTTCAATAAACAATGGATGCTTTCCCCTAAAAAATTCTCTTCCTTTATAATCTCCATTTTGGCTCCTTTTAATTTGAATTTCCTTTTCCCTCCTCAGCACACTTTTAAAACATTTTAATAAAATATTACATAAAGCCTTATTATGTCCCATTTAAACAGATCACTTTATTATAATAAATAATATTTAAGTTGTCATTTTACAATGTTTTAAAATAAAATTATGAGGACTAACTTTAAATATTAGTATTAAATTATTACCCTAACTTTATTCCTCAGCCTATGAGAAATTAAAAAAAAAGCTAAGGGTCTTCCAAATATTTTAATTCTAGAAAGGGGACATGAAAAGAGCCTCCCCACTGAGTCTCAAAAAATCAATTGACATTGCTTTTAAAAAGACATGTATGAGAGTACAAAAAAAGATGTAAAGTCACTGCCTCTAGGGGCAAAGGCTTATTTTTTAAGCTGTCTCAGAGTTTTTAGAAAGACATTACCATGTAATTCTCTTGTAAGATTCATGTAGCTTTATATTTCTTTGAAAACATTCCAAAAAACACACTACATACTAGGATACCCAAAACAAACCACAAATGTACTTCAGAGAGTTACAAACCATTCCTATTGCATAACATTTCTTGTCAAACCATAGCCTAAGTCATAGTAGGCAAGCTTTGACTAACAATACTTACCGATCTAATAGCAGAAAAATCAGAAGATTCCATGCAAGGTAGAAGAAGTAAGGATAGTGCAATAATTGCATAATCATGTCCTGTGCTGAAGTTTCGACAGTCAAATTTCTTTCTAATAACACAAACTGCTTTAGCACATTCTAGACAGGATAGTAGACTATGAAAAATACTAAGAATCAACCCACACCAACTACATAGTGAAACTGTTAGACCCCTCCAAAAGTACCTTGAGAATAAAGAATATGTAAGGCGCATAACTTAAATGACTGAGTTAGAAGATGGAAAAACATTTCCTCCTTACATACCCACTATATGATGATATTAGACACAATCAGACAGATATTTTATAACATAACACATAAAATTTTAAATCAAAATAATCACACAGAAATTGAGGAAATTGGCTTGAAACTGAATATTCATGGAATCAACCTTCTAAAGCAATAAATAGGTTTTGATAGGTGTTGCATGCCATGTTTGCATTAAAGGGGGCTGAAAATTCATCTCATTTCACCATAGTTACAATAATCCCAATGTTGGATTAAACAAACCTACAAATTTTAAATAAAGAAATAGAACCCAAGGTGAGTCAAAAAGAACTAATTATTTCACTTGAAAGGTGTAGTGGTGAAAATTGTATATGTTGTACTTTTCTTTTTTGTTTTGAATTCACTTTGATATGTTTGTCTTAAGTGCAATGACTAGTGGACAAGTGGCATGTTTCAACATAAAAGTTAGTTAGTGGATAACCTGAACTTAACCACAATCTATCTACACATATTTCTAGGGACGAATCATGATTCTCAATTTGTCCATTCATTATTCCAAGTCAAATCCTTGAGCACAGAATTAACCTAGTTTAGTTTCATGAGTGCAGAAATGACTTGAGAACTTACAAATTCAAATTTAAATTTTGGGCTTAAGTCAACTCCCACCAGCTAGCCATTATGTGTCAACTCGAACATGAAATTTATTAACTTTTGTGCTAGCATATTGTATAAAAGGAAAAACACTAATTCATTATTATCATCTAAGCATCATCACAAGAGCATAACTCAACATTAGATTAGCATCCTAAGCATATTGCATGATTGCATGTTGTCTTTGATCATTGTAGTATATAATTAAATCAATGATAAGGGTTTGACCGGAAAGGAGAACCATTCTAGACTAGCAAGCTCCTCAACAGTGTCTATTGATACCACCCCTTTTTAGATATAGGTTGTAGACATCAAGGCCAATATATTATTGACATCAAATGCAGTGTACTTAAAATTTGCATGCATGGTTTAGTTCTACAAGTAGGATTTAGATCCATAGGTGCAAATATCAGTTCTTTAAGTGCAAAAGTGAACCAAAATTGTTAGTGTGGGTTTGTATTTTCCTAGTGAGTTAGTTATTTTTTCTATTTCCTAGGTTGTTTCTACACTTCTATTAAACTTGCTTAGGTTAAATAAAATGAATTTAATTAGTGAGTGGGTGATTTGAGGTGTCGACATCCTACAAGGGAGGTGGCATTTTCTATCTTGGTAAGATGCTCTTGCTATTTTTAGCCCATATGGTGGCCTCTCCCTATTGGTCGATTTTGCCACCTCTCCCCTCTCCCTGGTCTATATAAACTCACTACCTAGCTTGTATTTTGTATCTTGAATGCATTGTTGAGTTACTCCTCCATTTTTTCTTAGTAGCTTTGAGCTCTTAATGTAATTCTATCACATCAACATTTGCATATCTCTCAGAATCGCTGGTTTACTTTTGTTTTGCATTTTCTAGTTAATGTAGCTTAGAATCTCTCTCATAAAGTTCTTGGTTTTCATATCTTGTTCAAAATTTCTAACATGGTATCATAGCTTTTGTTTTGAGAGTTGTAATTTCATTTGATTCCTAATTGAGAGATTGAGTCATTTGTGAGATCATGAAAATCTTGTATGCTCTTCTCTTGCGTTTTTAAACTATCTGGAGAATCTAAAAGGATTTATCAAGACCCTTTAACCTTTGGGTTTTGCATATGTGTTTTGTGAGATCTAGATGATTGCATCATTTCTGATTATACTAGTGGCATTTCTAGATGTTCCAATGCGTCCAAAAGGCTCGAGAAAGTCAAGATTGCCTTTTGTTTCATCTGATTTGGAGATTTTTTGACACAATTGTAGAATGAAGGTTTCATACTCAGATCTAGAGGATAACTTCTGTTCGGAGCATTTTTAGGCCAAAAGGACCCTTCCATTGCATCTAGGAGGCTTCACGGATGAATTTTGATATAAAATTTGCTCAATTTCACTACTGGGAGACAAAAAGGACAAAAAAAATGTTGAGCCATTTTTAGCCTCACAGTACATAGTACGAGGTAGTTTTTATCAAAAATTTTGTAAAAATTTCAAAAAAAATTAAAAATAAAAATAAAAATATAATATAAGTGCTTTTTGTAAGCACTCCAAGTGATGTATCAAGAAGGGCCTCGGCCCACTTTAAAGGCACCAGCCCCTTTAAGGGGACCAAGCCCCCTTAAGGGGACCGAGCCCCCTTTAAAGGGTGTGGCCCATTCATTGGGTCCGCAAACCCTTGAGGGGTGGTCGTGGGTGTGGCCATAGGCACTCGCCCCCTATTTTATTTTTAAACCTAGAAATTTTCTTTGGCATGTTAAAATTTTGGTTCGGCCCCTTGGAAACACTGCCACCCTCGGCCTCAACACCCTCACCTTGGCCTCTATGCCTAGCAATTTGGCATTTGTGCCAAATTTGTCATTTTTTGAAATCTGCTTTGGAGATAACTAAATTTAGTTAGAGGATCTCCTATTTTTGGTAGTGTATTTGGTAGCATCGCCATATTTGGTGGAACTTTTTGGCACATTCCTAAACTTAGTAGTGCCCTAAATTCCATCTAGAGGTTCACTAATTAGAGAAGGCTTAAAACTATATGGCGGATTCCACATTTGGTGCAATAGCTAAAATTATTAGCGATTTCACCAAATTTGGCAGAGGAAGACTTTTTTGCTTTTTGACCCCTCTTCGTTCGTAGTTTCATTCTAGAAGGCAAACATCAGAGGCTGATAACTTAGGATCACGACCTCCTAATTCAATATTTTCTTTTTACTTGGGCTAATTTTTTGTGCTCTACATGTTGGTGTAGACAATTTTTGGTTTTCATGCACGAATTTTCCAAAAATTATAGATTTTCACGGGTGACACTGCATAGTTCTCATTTTGGGAACTTCCAAGACTCATAACTTTCACATACAACCTTAGATCTGTTGGTTTTTTCCCTGACTGGATGTTCATTCCCAGATCTCCCTACAAGGTAGTGATCAGTTATCAACAAGATCTCTGGGCCAGGGGCCAATAGTGTAGGAGATAGACTCTATTTTTATCTCCTCTTCTTCTTCAAGCTCTACAAAACCTAGGGGGGTATTCCCTATTCAACACCCATGAGAATATGCTTGTGGGTTGGCTTGGGATGTTGATACAAAGCAGATAAATCCTCCTGTAAGTAGACCAAAACTGTAGGATAAGTGCAAAGAGGCTAGCTTTGGGCCTATGTTCAGTTGTGCATCAGAGGATCTTGGTCCTAAACTACTTCTAAGGTCCTAATGGTTTGATTTGGAAGTATTGAGTTTGATTTATGTGTTTGGATGCAAAACTAGGACCTGGTATGTAATCTCAATGCAGAGCTAGATTGGTGCCTATCCAGGGCTTGGAGTCAGTAGACATACACTTGTGAATGATCAGCATGAACACTAAAACTAGATTTCAAGGGGATGTTGTGGTATGTGCCTTACAAATACCTCCCAGAATAGAGTGTTAAGTCATCTCTACTTATGGCATCCCTATTGCAGTATATCTTTCCCAACACTTAATCTGAAAACAATTTAATCTACCCCTTGAGCATAAGTTGAAAGATCAAGCATTCAATACAGAAATTCTATATTCTAGAATCCCAGACATCCCTTAGACATCTAGATTCAGAAGGACACATGCAATACTGGAGACAGAATAACAAAACACATGCAAATATAGCATTACTCATATAGAACCAATCATGAAATCAGTAGATTCATGCATGAGACATACAACAGGAGATACATAAACTCACAAAATCACCTACACAGAGCAACCAGAACCAGTTGTATCTTATTATAGAGCCAGATATGTCCAGTTTTTCAACAACCTTGAAAATGAGAAACACAACCTGCTATATACAGCAAGGAAGGTCCTCAGCATTAATTACATGGCAGATCAAAATTTGCCAGATACAGTACATTGAGAAAATGGCGCTCAATGCATTGAATGTAGCAGGCAGGGGAGGAGACAGGAAGAGACCTCGAGCCCTGTGCCGCCGCCTGGGGATCCACATCATCAATCGAGCGGTTTAACCATTCACACCGTCACCCATACCTCTGCACCAACTGCCATTAATAGCATACCAACCCACGGCCTTGGGAAAAACATCATACTGTGCATCGCAAACCTTTCCTGCCAAAATGTATCATCCTGATATTTCAAATCATGCAGGATCTAATTATCCCACATGCACCCCGCGGCAACCTCCTCATCACCTTATATACTAGGTCGTGAGCATATATGATGTCGGCGATTTTGCTCCCGACGGCACCTAGTATAAGACCTTCATCATCATCATCCTCCAGCATGATATCCTGATGCACAAAATATCACCCTGACGTCAGCATCATATTGCAATGTCACCCGCATGATAATCACCTTCATCGGCACAACCTGATGCATCGGAGGAAGATCCTCCTGCTTAGCCGATACCAAATGTCTCACCGATGAACATCCTGCATGTCCACAGAAATCCTGATGACGTCAGCATCACATCTACATACCGCGCATCTCCACATATCCGGATGATGTCATCGTCATATTCGCAACATCAGGGGATCTCCATAAAATGACTGATGTTAAAATATGACCCCTCAGACCTTGATGACGTCACCACCATATCGGCATCAAGATGATATTCGGAAGATAACTGGATATTTGAAATATCACCCTCATGCACAAAAATCATGCTGCACTGTAGCTCCACTATAAGATCGGGGTGATATATGAATATGACAATGTCGGGTCAGATTGAAAACTTGAAGTATGACCCCGTCGAATCTGGATGACGTCAACAACATATCACCTGAAGGATATCACCCTGATAATTGAACATCCTGATGATGTCATCGTCACATTTAGAGCAAGGGTGATATCCAGAAGATGACCTGATAATTGGAATATCACCCGATATTGAGAATATCATCCTGCAGAGAAAAAGATGGAGGCAAAAGTCAAGCGGATATCACCCAATATTTGGAAATATCACCCCTTCCTTAGAAAATGATGAAGCCACGAGACTTAGCCAATATCACCCTGATGCATGAATGATGTCAGCAACATCCTGATGTAAAACAAACATAAGGTGATAAAATAACATCAGGGTGATCTTAATAAAGATCACCCGATATTCAAATGTGATGACCCTCCAGAACATCAGGTCATACTTAGAAATTTCTCAGTGCCAACATCAGGATGATCTTGACTAAGATCACCTGATGTTAAAATATCACCCCGACGAAAGATCATGCAGGCAGAAAATATGATGATGACCCCCGCAAGAAACAATAGGGTGATGACTGGAAATATGATGATGATGACCTCCTCGAAGAAAATATGATGCTGCTGTTGAAAACATGCTAAGGAGGCCCAAAGACTTAGAACCTTTTTTGGATTTTCTAGGAGGGTGCCTGCATGTTTATATGCTTGAAACTTGACTGCTCATGCAGGCACCAACAAGATCAAGGCAATTATTTTTTTCAAAGTGCATGACTTTTTGAGTACTTCGCAGTGGTGCTATTAGTTTCACTTGGTTTGGTTCCAAGGTTATACTTTTAGCATACACTCATTTGATTGAGAATTTGCAAAGCATTGAGATCAAATCCACTTAGCATTTCTTATTGGTGGTAATTGTAATCACACTAAATATAAAGTGTCAAATCACATTTTCTTGGGGGTTCTTTGATTGAGTGAAAAGGGGGGGTTGTCTTGTGTGCTTTCTTTGAGTTTCTACATTCTCTTCTCCGCACAACAACAACAACAACAATCCTCTTTTTTGCATAAAATGGATCAAACAATAATACCAATACTCACACCCTACAACTATTTTGATTGGAAATCTAAAATGACAATATATCTAAAGAAGCAAGGGTTGTATAGAGTAACAATGGGTCTTGAAATTGAACCATCATTACTTGCAGAATAGCCAAAATGGTTTAATAAGTTGGATGAAGCTTTTGGAACCTTGTGTATGTCTGTATCTCCAAATTTACTTTTTCACATTGAATCTGTTTCTACACCAAATAATGTATGGACCACTTTGGAGAATCTCTTTGGTAAGCAGGATGAAATAAGAGGACATCTACTAGAGAATGAGCTCATAGTGTTAAGTCCTACCAATTTTAATAATATTTAGGATTTCTTCACTAAGATAAATGCCATAAGATTGCAGTTGAAACAATATGGGATTGAGAAGAAAGATTTTGTAACAAGCTACCCCAAAAGTTTTTTTTAATTTTTACAAGGCTCTAACAATGTTAGCATAAATGCAATAAACAACTAAGGTGCCTCACACTTTTTGATCACCTAGATCCCAAGATGGGCAAGGTGAGGGTATACAGTGCTTGGCTTACAACAAAGCAATTATGCAAGAATGTAAATACAATTCATCCATTGCGGCGAGCATCCACTTGTAATGTGTGGATTCACCACTTTCAGTGGGTATACATGCAAGAAGAAAAATACAAATCATCCACTTATTCAGTGGGTATTCTCCACTTATATAGTGGTTAGGAAACAAAAGGAAAAGCTCATTTCTCCACACTGGCAATAAACGATCCAAGGGTCCTTATGTGATTGCATTAAGAATACAATGAAATCAAATATCCTGGTAAGCACAATCCAAGATTAGAAATTTACAATGTTACCCATGACAATTTTGGAAAAGGAGTCATATCATGCATAGCATCAATGGATAATACATGAAACCATTGCCAAATAAAGAACTAGTCTCTAACTCAAGCTGCACTGAAAGAAAGATTGGACTGATTTGAGGATGTACGGCTGCCCACTATCATAAAACTTCACCATAAACCCACACAAGTTCTATTCTTCCCAATTATTCCACACTTCAATGCTGAAGACACATTTAATCTACATATAATAATAACTCAACAAAATAACATACTACATTCTCAAACTCCCTGGATACCCACAGGCCATACATCATCAAAAGTATGAATATCTCTAATGCAAGCTCAAATCTCAATCTAAAACACTGCAAAGTTATCCCATAATGATCGCCTAAACTCCAAGAACAAACTACAATCAAACAACAATGCAAAAATGTGATGAATAATTTTTGGTTTACATCAACCATTTCCAGTCAGGTACGGCCATTGATGGTACGGATCACTTCATGGCAATCACAAAAATCAATCAAAATCATTGAAATCACTCTTAAAATGAATGCCAAGACTAGTTAATGATATCCCAATACAAACTCTCCCACAAATTTTCTTAAATAATTTTTAGGGAGAATAAACTCAAATTCAGCATATACGACACTGGATATGTACGGATATGCTCAAATTAAATCAAAAATAGCCCCCCACACCAAACAAATTGGCTTATAAGAAGTATCCAAGCATGACTATTAATCCACAATCAATAGAGATAACAAATAAGTCAACAATAATTTCTTATCATAGTCGATCCATTCAGCTGGTACAGACATGGGAAGTACAGAATTCCTTGAAAGTCACAAGTCTTTGCTTAAACACATGTTATATATATCATAAATGTGTCGCCCATATGCCACAATGAGTTTACAAACATAAAAAGGCTCAAATAGATGAAATATAATTGTCATGGGTAAAATGGGATGAATAAAACTAATTATAAAAACCCAAAACATCAATGGAATGTGCAAACAAAAAGGATTTAAAATAAGAGAGAGATACTCACAACCTTCTTACCTTGCGATTTCCATTGTTCGCCTATTCTTTCTTCATCTTTTGGTGATGAAGATGGCCCTCAGAAAGCTTGCTTCCTTGCTTCAATTCCTCAAGATGACAAGGAGAAATGGCTCAAATACTTGTGTTGAAGATGAGCTTCAACACAATATGAAGTGGATGATAAAATAGATGTGAGAATGGGGGTGCCAATGGCGCGCTATGGATTCTACAGCATAAGTTTACTCAAAAATTGGATATCTGAAATAGAAGAAGAGGGTTGTATTTATAGAGTTGTGTGAGAGAAGATCAATGGTGGAAAAGAAATAAGAAGATCAATGGAGGAGAATGTTTGAGAGAACACGCACGAATAGAAGGACATGTGTCATTCAAAAAGATGCTTTGTTGAGTTAACTGCTTTCTTGATGAGGATGACTTTTTATTTCTTAAATTAGAATATATTTTTCTAATTTAAGAGTTTTGTTGATAGCTTTAAATCAGTTAACTCAGATTTTGCTTTTGTACGACAAGAAGAATTTATTTTTAGAAGATTTAGAAGATTTTTTTAGAAGATAAGAAAGCATAATTAAATAAATAAACTTATTTAATTACTTGTAGATAATTTGGAAGAATAAATGAAATATTTAAATATATTTTATTTTTTAGAGATTTTATTTAAATAAATTTGCATTTTATTCAAATTTAGAAGAATGGATGATTTAATTAAATAATTAAAATTATTTAATTATTTAGAAGAACAAAGTTGATATAGATGAAATTAATTAAATAAATACAATTTATTTAATTAATGGGAGAAAATGAATCAAATAAATAAAATAATTTATTTATTTATTGATAGAGGAATATTAAGATGAAATAAATATTTTAAATATTTATTTAGGTAGAGTCATGTCATTTTTAGGTGTATACATTTTACCCCTCCTTGATGCAATGTGTTTTATCACGTTGTTTCAAAGAATAAGATTATTCAACAATGATACATCCCCCAGTTTCCCCTTGGTACAAGTTTAACGATAAGATGCCCCCTCGAGAGATTGGACGAGAAGATGGCAGAAAGCGTGAGACAGACAATCTCATGAAAAAGAAGGTGAAAAGCGGGTTAGCATGGAGAAGAACAGGACATGGTTTAGAGGAACAGATATGGGAAGTAGTCACAGTTGTCACACAGTCATCCATGGTTCACTTGCTATATATAGGAGCTGGGTCCACAAGTTCTATTCATTTGCACACTTGTCCTTAGTTGATTGGTCTTTGAGAGCTTAATAGAATAGAGGAGCTGGAGTAGTCGACAAACATATGGATATTCCATGCGAGGAACACCGGTTTGAGCAAGTCCAATGGTTCGATCGGCCAGCCGAGGCAGGACCACCGGTATGTAGTTCGACAAAACTCGCTAAAAGTCATCTATTAGGTCAATAAATGCTTAGGAAAAAAAGCTAAGACAGATGAGCCAAACTGCACACTCTGAAATGGCGCATATGCTACGAAGTTGCTCATCTAATAGATCTTACGGCGCATATGATAGATGTGCGCATATAGGCTAGGAATTGGTGCATCCACTGCGGAGCTGCGCATGTGACACAAGAAGCGGTGCATGTGCCAGAATGGTGCATACACGTCAAGGATTGGTGCATTCACGGTGAAGCGGTGCATTTGATATGGATCGGTGCATTTACAACCTGGTTCGGCACATTTACACTAGGATAATTAGTTGACTTAACAAAATTAACCTAATTGGCACCTTGATCGATGCGTCAATTGATAAGCAATCTTCGAGATTGCCGAGAATCTAGTCAAGAGATGATATGTTGTTTTGATTAATTTGATGTGTTAAGTCAATGATAGGATAGTTTGATTGCTTTGAGTAGGTTTGCTTGGATATGGATTTCTTTGACGCTATGCCTTGCTTGGTTGCAAGAGGATATCTGGGATACCCTGATGTCACGAGAGCAGTTCCCTTTGCTGTTGTTACAGCGGTATATGTTGACAAAGATGGACCGCGAGGCTCTTGGTGCTATGGGTTTGCATTACATTTGCTTCATGTCTGAGGTTCGCACAAACTGCAGGTTGTTGACTGCAGTGGTCGAGTGATTCCACCACGAGGATGGGACATTCCATCTACCGACTAGGGAGATGGCGATCACTCTAGAGGACGTGTATAGGATTCTGTAGCTCCCTATTCAGGAAGAGTTGGTAGAGTATGAGTCATAGTGTGACGCTAGATTGACTGAGTGCATATGGGTGTTTGATGACCCAGAGATTGGTTGAGCAGGTGATTTGTGGCAGGACATTCACAACTATTATGACTACTTCCCAGGGATAGTGGCGGGACTGATCGGTGGCATAGTATGCCCCGATAGGAGGTGGTCACACAGATTCCTAATTGGTTGGGGGAGGGTGCTAGAGAGTATGATTACCGATGGGACTCGGTATGCATGGGGTGTGTGCATGCTAGCACACTTGTATAGGGATATGCACCAGGTTGTGTATCATAGAGGAGCCAGTTTGTCCGCAGGTGTGTCTCTTTTACAGTTTTGGTTGTGGAAGCACATAGCTATCACGCGGCCGATATGTCTTTTTCATAGGCAGAGGGGTGAGCCCTATAGTTACGGATATGCAGGCGTGATTTCCTAGCACAAGCTAGGAAAGCTCGAGTATTGGAGACATGCGCTAGATAATGTGGATCTAGTTATCTGGCGTCGATACCTAGACTGCAAGGTATGGGAGGATGAGGCTGATGAGTTGCCATACTATTTCCAGACTCAGTGGCTTATTGGCAAGATGAGGTGCATATTAGAGTGGCAGATTGTTAGCAGGGTGCAGAGGCAATTTGGCAGAGTGCAAGGCAGGCCACAGGGGCAGGCACGATTTGTGAGGACCCATGCAGAGAGATATAGGTGGGGTCCCGTGGCATCGTATGAGGAGGCTTTTGCAAACTTTCGTCAGATTCCCCATGCAGCTTGGCCAATGAGGAGGGACATAGTGGATGCGAGCATGATGCCAGATTATGAGGAGTGGTTCACTGCTCATCCATTTCCCAGATATTCAGGACCTAGAGAGTTGGCTCCTCGTATAGATGAGGAGGATTCAGACGACGAGGGTGGAGCTAGTAGGAAGAGGAGGAGACTGAGGGGAGGGAGAGGAGGTTAGGGAGATGATGGTGGAGATGGAGGAGGAGGAGGGAGACTGAGACAGAGGAGGAGGTCCGGGGAGGGACCTATGGGTCAATAGGAGGTTGCGCAACTGCAAATTGCAGGGCAGGCACAGATACCAGCACAGTAGGTGGCACCGCAGAGATAGATGTCTCCACCACAGCAGGTGGCACAGCAGCAGGTGTAGGGTCAGGTACAAAGACAGGGACAGGTAGGGTAGGCTCCATAGCCTGACTTACAGCAGTAGGCCATTGTGGTGTTACAGGGTCAAATTAGGCAGCTGAGGGCCCACCTGAGAGCAACAGAGTCTTAGAGAGAGGCAGATGCAGGAAGGATATCAAAGATATCCAGAGAGCGAGATGCAGCCTTGGCGAGTGTGCGGGCGATGAGAGCGGAGAGAGATATAGCAGTGGCAGCCCTGGGTACAGATGGTACTTCAAGATTTTTGGTTGCTTAGGTGCAGCAGGCACAGACACAGCTGGCCCAGGTACAGGGTGAACTTGCCAGAGCACAAGCTCAAACTTAGTACTATAGAGGATTATATCACGGGATAATGTAGGCAGACCAACGCGCGCCTAGTTACAGGAGTCAGTCTGCGACATCAAAGAGGGCAGGTGGATCCCGATCTGTGGCATCAGTGAGAGGCCCCCAACAGTCAGGGGGTGACAAAGGAGAGGGCAGTGCAGGGAGCAGTGTTCCACGGCAGCAGGGTTAAACAATTTTCTGACACTTGTACCAATTTTTTTTAGCTTGATGTACACATTTTTTATGGCTTAGATAGCCTGTTATGTATTATTTTGCCCCGAGACATGTATCATTATCTATTTGTACTTTGTATACATTTTATGATATGACTCTGAGAGATGGATAGATATTTTGATATGTTGCACGTTTGGACATATTTGTATGCTTTACATGATGATGCAGTTATTGATGTTCTATATGCATATGTTCTATGTTTATATGTTATGGATGCAATCTATCTTATGATGTTTTGTATCTGTGATGCATACTAGATGGATTAGAATGATTTGATATGCAAATGCAAATGTGAACTATTATTGATATGATGATGCAGCTCTATATGTGTTTGTCTATGTTTTATATTTTTTTGAGGTGATATATGGATGCAAATGTATGTGGATGACCTAATGCACTTATGTTGTATGCAAATGATTTAATCATGTGAATGACTATCTTATGCAATATGATATGTTATCTATGCTATGTTTTTGATATATCCAAATGTACTCAATCGACACAGAGATGATATAGATAAGTGGAAGAGAAGAAATGAAGAAATACCGGCTTTCATGTGATACACTGCAGGGTTTTCTTATTGCATGGTTGATATTGATTTCTGGGTATGGAATGGATGTGGATACTTTGTCATTAGTAGAGCACAAGTACTTTGCTTCCATCATTGGGCACTTTTTGTTTCTTTTCTCTTTTTGAAATGTTGTAAGAAAATACAAGCATCTAGGTATAATTAGACCAAGATGACCTGAGTATTCTTTACATTGATTTTGATATAGCAAGTTGGTATAAGCATCTAGTCAAACTTGAATCTAGATGACCCGAGTACTTCTTGCATTTCAACAGACAAGGATTGCCCCTTTTCATGTTCAGACCTCCAAAGTCCTTGATGATATTTTGTTGATCATATCGTTAGACAAAAGTCATCACATTACTAAAGTTTGATCCACAAATAACAGACAAAGAAAAAGATTATGCCCCACCATAGCATCTCTAGCTTTTGGCATCCTTGAGTAGCATAGGAAGACATAATGATAGAAATCCAAGACTTTGTAAGTTAAATTGTTCACAAAACATTCTTGCATTAGATGTGTCTTTTTTCCATAATTGATATAGAATTAGTTTGAGTGTTTCGGTATGGTGTTCTTCTTTGTTTTGGACAAGTTGATGTCTTGTGTCAAGATTTTTATTTATGGAAGCTTGCTTTGTTGCGCACGCTTGTCTAGTGAAAGGTATCACAATCCTTATTGGTATCCTCTTAGAACACGTGGCATTCAAGAATCCAAATCCGTAACCAAATCGAGGAGTTTCCCCCAGTTTAGACAAAGGATCAACTTATTATGGGTGATAGGACAAACAGACATGGAGAGACAGACCCTAAGGGACTGGCCTAGTGCCTCGGGGGCTCATTGCTAAATGGCCTTGCCTACATGACGACGCAAAGGCAACATAGTTTGGGGTGAACCTGATGGACCTAAGACCTAGGCGATGGCGAAGGTACAGAAATGGTATGGACAGCAGGATAGAAGACATTTGACGAAATAGATAGGAAAGAAGGGGAGCGGAGTGGAGCAGAGCGGAGCCTCGGGGGCGCATTGAGAATGGCCTTGCCTACGTGATAGCTCAGGGGTGACGTAGTTCGACACGGTTCGAAGGACTGGTTCAAGATGAACGATATGATGGACACAAGAGACATGAGGTCACAACAGATGGAGGAAGTGGTTTGTCGCAAATAGCGCCTGTTTACCAGGTTTTCACCACTTGCTTTTATTTGAACAATAGCTAAAAGTACACATGATGCCTGTTTGCCAGGTTTTCACCATGGTACCTATCCCAGACGCCTGTTTGCCAGGTTTTGACCAGAGGATGATTTTTTTGTTATTTTTCTATATTTTTTTTAAATTTTTTTGCTTGTTTTTTTAATCACTTTTTCAATTTTTTTTTTTTGAATTTTTAAGGACTCCCTTGCATTGGGGTTTTTTAGGTATAGAACTTTCGGAGATGCATGCTATTGATAGGGTCATCAAACAATTCATCTTCAGATGTGGCCAATTGATATGCCCCTGACCCATAGGCTACAATGATGACATAGGGACCCAACCAGTTGGGTTCGAACTTGCCTTTCTTTTCTTGATCTTGCTGATTTCTGGGGTTTTCTCTAAGGACTAGATCACCAACTTGGAATACTTAGGGTTTTACCCTGTGATTATAGCTTCTGGACATTCATTGTTGATAAGCTTTTAGGTGATTAAAGGCATGTTGCCTTCTCTCTTCGAGCAGCTCTAACTCTTGAAGTCTGGACACTCTGTACTCTTCATCAAATATGAGGCCTTTTAACGAAACTTGCAAGGATGGGATCTTGACTTCAATGGGAAAGATGGCTTCAGATCCGTAGACCAGGGAGTATGGTGTTGCACCTGTGGGTGTGCGGATGCTTGTACGATAGGCCCACAGCGCGGCGCGGGATTTAATTAGATATGCCAATCACGACCGACATCATTGACAATCTTCTTTAGGATTTTCAAAATGGTTTTATTTGATGCCTCCGCTTGGCCATTGCCTTGGGGGTAATAGGGGGTTGAAAAGTGGTGCTGGATATGGAATTTGTCGCATAGTTCCCTGACATCTTCATTTTTGAAGGGTCATCCATTATCTGTGACAATGGACAAAGGGATACCATAGCGACAAATGATGTAGTTCAAGATAAAGGAGGCAATCTGCTTGCCTATGATATTGGCTAAAGGCATGGCTTCAATCCACTTTGTAAAGTACTCAGTGGCGGTGATTATGAATTTATGGCTGCTAGATGAAGGAGGGTGAATCTTGCCCACTAAGTCGAGTCCCCACTGACAGAAAGGCCAAGGAGTCGTTAATGGCTGTAGCTCCTGTGCTGGTGCATGTATCAAGTTCCCATGGATTTGGCACTTCTTGCACTTCTTTACAAAATGATAGGAATCTTGTTCCATGGTTGGCTAGTAGTATCCCATGCATATGAGTTTCTTGGCTAGGGTAGGGCCACTAGAGTGGGTCCCGCATATACCGTCGTGCACTTCGTTCAGAGTGGTTTGATATTCCTCACTATTGAGACATCTAAGGAGAATACCATCAAGACCTCTGTGATATAGGGTATTGGCAACAATGGCATACCAGGATGCCTGACGGATGAAGGTTTATTTTTGGTTACTGGAGAGATCAGGTGGGAGGGTATTCTCTTTAAGGTAGGCAAATATTTTTCCATAGAGGGGGGAATCAACTCCAACAATGTAGCAAATGATATGGGATTCAGGGGTGTCGTATGCAGAATAGGACACTGGCTCTACCAAGAACTCATAACGTGATTGATTATTTGGAATATTGAGGAGAGATGCAATCATTGCCATGGCATTTGTAACTTTGTTCTCAATCCTTGGTATATGCTCAAAAGAGATCTTGACAAAGTATTCTTTGAAATCATCTACCATCCATATGTAAGGGATTAATTTCTCATCTTTTGTCTGGTAGTCATCATTTACTCGATTTATGACGAGCTATGAGTCACCATACACCTGAAGTTCTTTGATATTTCATTCCACTGCTAGCTTGATGCCAATGACAAGGGCCTCATACTCTGCCACATTGTTAGTGCAAGGGAAGAGTAATCTGTATGATTTAGGAATGGTGTCACCACTAGGGGTGATCAACAAGATACCTGCTCCTGATCCATGCTGAGTGTATGAGCCATCGAAGTACATTTTGCAGGTTGTTGTGGTTATGTGAAAGATAGATTCATCTGGAAATTCAAAGCTCAAAGGGCCATCATCTCTTAGAGGTGCATCTGCCAGTTGATCTCCAAGTACTTGGCCTTTTATTGCTTTTGTGTCTACATATTCAATATCGAACTCGCTGAGAAGCATGATCCATTTGGACAACCTACCTGTTAGGGCTACCTTGTTGAGTAAGTACTTGAGTGGATCAATTTTTGCTACTAGTTTGACAGAATGTGACAACATGTAATGTCTCCACTTTTGTGAGGTGAAGACCACAGCGAGACATGCTCTTTCAATTGGCGTGTATTGTAGTTCATACCCAACAAGTGTTCGACTAATATAGTATATTTCTTGTTCTTTCCCTTCATAATTTTGTTGTGTGAGGAGAGCTCCTAGAGCTGTTGGTGTGGCCAAGATATACAGTAGCAGAGGCTTACCCTGAATCGGTGGCATTAATACAGGTGGTTTCATGAGATATTCCTTTAACTACTAAAATGCTTACTCACATGAATCATTCCATCTGAAAGGGACATTCTTATGTAGGAGGTGGGAAAATGGGTGGCACTTGTCTGCCAATTGAGAAATGAATCTTCGGATAGACTGTAGTTTTCCTTGCAAAGACCTTAGATGAGTGAGATTCTTAGGAGGTGGCATTTCCATGATGGCCTTCACTTTAGCTGGGTCGACTTTGATTCCATTGGCAGACTTACCTGAGGTAACTCCAAACACGTACTTCTTTGGATTGAGGCGTACATTAAACTGTTCCAGTCTTTTGAAGATTTTGTCCAGTACTGCTAGGTGTCCTTCTCTTGTGAGTGATTTTGCCAGAATGTCATCAACATAGTCTTCCATTATAGTGTGCATCATGTCGTGGAAGATTGTGGTCATAGCTCTCAGATATGTTGTGCTCGCATTTTTCAAGCCAAAAGGCATGACACACCAACAATAGGTGCCCCAAGGACATGTGAATGCAGTCTTGTGTTGGTCTTTAGGTGTAATTTTTATCTGGTTGTATTCAGAAAAACCATCCATTAGTGACAGCATGGTGTGCCCTGCCGTGAGATCTACAATAATGTCAATGTTTGGCAGGGGGAAATCATCTTTCAAACAAGATTTGTTCAGGTCCCTGAAGTCATTACATATTCAGACTCTACCATCTAGTTTGGCAACTGGTACTATGTTTGAAATCCACTCAGGATAGTCTATTGGTCTGATGAATCTAACATCTAACAATTTCTTCAGCTCTTCTTTCACCATGAGGGCCACATGTGGGTGCATCTTTCTGAGTTTTTGGTTTACTGGTTTAGCTCCTGGAGCTAAGGATAAGTGATGCATTATGAGATTCGGATCTAGCCCAGCCATGTCTGCATATGTCCAAGCAAAGTTGATTTGTTTTCTTTTGAAGAGGTCGGTGAATGCTGGCTTTTCTTGTGTTAAAGACTGTGTCATGTGGATCATTCTGGGATTATCACCTGTGCTGACATTGATCGGTTCTGCTGGTTCTATCAAGATTAAAGATCTCTCCTGATGTGTAAGATTGGGTAGAGGGTCAAGCCTTCCATCCTTCAGCGCCTCAGAGAGGTTTTCACCATTGGATACGTCTATATTTTTACTTTTTTCATGATCTAACACTGTCGCAGAGCGGTTTTCACCATTAGATCTTTCTTTCATTTTGACATTTTTGAGACTGAAAGGCTTGGCACTCTCTCCAAAATAGGCCTTGTCATTGAGTTCTATGGCATAGCCAACTCTGTGGTCCCATACGGGTATATGATCTCTAAGCTCAAGATAGTCTGTGATGGCTTCATCATTCTGAAAGGTATCGAGCTCATGGGTAGTACCTTGTAAGTCCCAATCTATGAGTTCGGGGTGCAATAATGGTAGGGGGTCATTGGGTTGGTCTGGTTCCATGGTGTTGATGGTTAAGATAGAGTTGTTGTGGAGGTCATTATAAGCACGGACAAAGTCTAGGATGGTACTCTCTATTAGCGAATCTGTCAAGGGGGGTATCATTCTTTCCTCATGACTTTCACTATCGTTATTACGCGGGTCAGACTCTAGTGGTCTATTCCTTGGACCTTGTCTCTCATTTGCATGGGTTGGGTCATACTCATGGACAACATCGATGCCTTCTTCATCACAAGATAGCTCAGAGAGGCTATCCCATTCATATTCGTTAGAATCAGTCTCACTCCCCAGTTGCAATTGCTGAATTTGATCAACCAGATTACTAGCAGATGTTTCTGGTTGTTTGCCTTTATTCTTATTTGCTCTATTGGTTCTAGTTGTGCCAGTGTAACGTAGCCTTGTAGTGTCTCAGGCTGTCAAGGTATGAGGTTGGATGGGTTCAGTGATACCATCTTTTCTTGAACTGAGTGGACCATGTCCTTCATACCCCATTCTTTATAGCATTTGGAATCCTTGACCATATTGTCTAGTTTGTATAGTGGTGTGATGGTCTTGTTGTGTTGATGAAATGCCTTCATCCTTATATAACCATTGCAGGATATCCTTTTCATCGCTCTCATCTTCGAGGCTTCCACATTTGATAAATGAACCTTTGGTAGTTTTGTCTACTTTGGATTTGTTCAGTGTAGGTCTTCCATATGATCTAGGAGATAGGGGGAGTTGTGCTAAACAGAGGGATTGGGAGATTGTGTACTCACCTAAGCCATTATCTTTGAGTCTGAGGTCAGGTTGAGAAGCTTTTGAAGTGGAAGCAAGTGAAGCTGGACCAACACAAGATGAAGATGAAGCAGAGGCACGGTTGTTAGGAATCACAACTTCAAGTTTAGATTGAATGGAGTTGCAATACTAAAATGGATTGGGGTCACCTTGGATGGTGATCTCTTGGCCTTCATAGGGAAATTTGATATACTGATGCTATGTTGACGATACTACTTTCAGAGCATGTATCCAAGGTCTCCCAAGAAGAATATTATACACTACCTCCATATCGAGGACTTGGCAAGCCACGTCTTTTACTATAGGTCCCACTCTGATTGGTAAAGTAGCAATTCCCTTAGAAGTTCTCTCTGCCTCATCATAGGCTTTGATAGTGATTTTCTTTTTTGGATCTATAGCTTTTTCCACAAACCCCAATGTAAAGATTAGCTTTAAGGTGCAAATATTCAAACCAGCTCCTCCATCGATTAGAACCCTTTTTATCTTGTGTTTGTGGATGAAGGCTTTGATATGAAGAGAGGCATTATGAGGTTGGGTGATTGACATATCCTCCTTTTCAGTGAATGATAGGGAGTGAGGTGAGGTAATGTGACCTACCATGGTTTGAAACTATTCTTCAATGAGGTTCGTTGGAATGGAGGCTTCTGATAAAGCTTTGTCAAGTATGGCCCTATGGGACGGGGACAGACGCAGGAGTTCCAGGATGGAGATATGTGTAGGTGTCTTATGAAGTTGATCCAAGATATTGTATTGATTAGCTGAGGAGGCAGGGGCTCCTCTAAGAGTGACTCTATTACTGTGGGTGGTAACATTACAATCCGCATCTTTGTTTATAGTGATCACATTAATACGTGAATCACTTTCTGAGATGTGGTTAACAACATAGTCGAAGGAGACGTTCGTGTAATTTGCATTGTTAGTTGCACTGTTGTTTTGGTTGGAAGACCCTCCTTGCTCATAGTTGGGAAGAGGATCCTTGAATGCCCAGTGATCATTATTAGAGGTATGTCCATCAAGTGACACTTTGTTTTGCTCAATCAAATCTTGGATAGTGTGCTTGAGCCCAATGGAGTCGTTGGTTTTGTGCCCCCTATTTCGGTGGTACTCACAGAAATCGTTGTCGTTCCACCAAGGAGGTTTGACTTTTGGTTCATATTCCCGCGCTATTGGAAGTGTTATGATCTTACTTGTGATTAACTTTCGTAGGGTAGTTTCCAATGATTCTCCCAAAGCTGTAAATTTTCTCCTAGGTTGAAAATGTGTAAACCGTGATTCCGTGTTTCTTGGTTTGTTTTGCGGGGGGTTGTTTTGAGGATTTGATAAATTGAAGATTGGTTGTTTTGGTGCCACATTCTTGGCATCTACCACCCCATCGTTCACAATGTTTTTGTTCTTTGTCCAGAATCTTGGTTTATCTACGTTGATATTGGTACTAGAAGTGTCCTTATAAAGTTTTATTTGACCCTTTGCGATTAAAGCTTTTTCAATGATTAGACCCATCTCAATGACCTCACTAAAGGAAGTAGGACATTGGATTTGTATCTAATAGCTTAGGTCGGTTTGTAAGTTATGGACAAACATTTCCAGCATTTATTTTTCAGGCATTTGATGTGGGCATTTACTTGCCAACTATCTCCATCTTTGTAGGAAGACGGCGAAAGATTCCCCACCTTTTTGCTTGGTGGTACAAAGATCTAAGATTGAGGTGTCATGCTCAATATTGTAGGAGAAATGTGTGACAAATTTGTCCACAAGTTCGTTAAATGTTCTAATGCTGGGTGGTAGTCTAGAAAACCACTCCATGGCTTGTCCTCCTAAGCTTCTTGGAAACATTAGCATAAGGTAAGTATCATTGTGTGCGACTTCAAGACAAGCAGCGTTAAATTCCCTAATGTGGTCCCTTGGATCACCCTTTCCTCGATATTTATCAAATTTTGGCACCTCAAATTTAGAGGGGAAAGGTATCATGATCAAGGTTCTATCAAAAGGATATGGTGAAATATCCTCTAGGGAGTAATGCTTAGTTGATGCTCATGTTTGCATGTCTATGAATTGTTGTTGTAAAGCTTGGATCTGTTGGGTTATTAAGCTTAAGGCATCCGTAGAATCAATGGTTGCTTTGCTTTTGTCTGCGGGTACTTCCTCGTGTGTGCTTGCCTCAAGGTTTCTTTCTTCCTCAGGTTCTTTTAGATCTTCTACGTCAAAATCTTTAAGGAGCTTGACTCCTTGTTGTGCTAGGTGTAGAAAGAATTTGGTAGGGTCTTGGGCAAGTACCTTATCTATTATGCATTGAAATCTTCGATCTTGCTGTGTTTGGAGGACCTTTTCCATAGAAATTTCCTCATCACTATCGTGAGCAATAGTTTTCTCTGCCATTTCAATTTACTTTTGTTTTTGAGACCGCGTGAAGACCATGCAAGGTGACTAGAGATGGGATGGAGTGAGTTTGAAAGTTTTGAACAAGGGGTGCTAGAATGTGCCAAGATTTGAGCAAGGTTCTCCTTAGATCAATTGGTGTCAAACAAGTTGGGTGAACAAAATGATAGTCGAAGGATGATAGAAATCCGTTTACTTGATGTAGACTAGTTTTGCACAATCCACTAGTGAAGTTCCGAGTGAAAAGGATAAGTGATCTTTGATAGTGGAGACTCACTAGGTTTGTTTGAGGTTTGATACAATCAAGAATAGCTCGATTCTAACATTGTTGGATTTTGGAAGAAATTTTTTTAGAAATTTTTGGATGATGCAGTGTGGGAAAAGCAGCTATGATGCGGAAAAAGAGGAAAATGGTTGACTTGCACGATTTTAATCAGATCTTGGAACAATTGAGACAAGTTTGAAATAGGCTTCTGAAAAGTTGACAGTTTGTTTTCTCTTGGGAAGTATGGAATAGCTCTCTGGATTGGATGCGCAACAATAAATGCGTCAGAACAGAGTGTAAAAGCACCGCAGGTCAAAGCAAATGCGCCAATCTGGCAAATTTTAAATGCGCCATAGGTCGCAACAGATGAGTTGTTCTAGTTTTCAATTTGGTTTTGCAGAGTTTTGGCATGTTTTTCAAAAATTTCTTATTTTTGGTTGAAAACTTGGTCTTTTTGAATTTTGATTTTCAATTTATGGAAAATAAAGACACAACAAGCGCATAGAAGTTTTCATGATTTTTATCTTTTATTATTTTTTTGTATTTTGTGGACTTTTTGACACAAGAACAATTACACCCTAGGCTGGAAAGGACAATATTTGTTGAGTCCCCTAGCTATGCATATTCAAAGTGTGTAGCTCCAGGATCTGGTAGCATCGGCTCCTCTCCATGGCACTCACTTCTCACGCATACCAGATCCGGGTTTCCTTAGGCTCATACCCCCACCGAACCATAGGATTGTCCCTGCTACCTCTACTATGAATCACATGAATCGGGGCCGCTTCAAAGGTTCCACCTTTTGCACCAACAAATAGGGGTTTTTGGTATACTAAACAAATGGCTAAGTAGTCAAGGCAACCATTCGAGTAATTATACGTGCGGCAGCGCTACTCTCTATTATGGAGTCTCCCAGCCTCCAAGGGTTATGCCTTGGAGGGTTTTGGGGGAGGTTGGTTGTCAGTGTAACATAGCGGCACTCGTTGCAGGAAGCTTTCGCCTCAAGCACAATTTATTTAAAGTGGATTAGTAGGGCTTGGCTTTAGCCTATTTCCATTCAAGGTCGTTCCCACTTGGATAGGTGGGCATCCAAGGGCAAGCCCCTCTAAAGGTTAAACAGAAGTAATAACAAGTCTGGCATTCTGGTCACCCAGTAAAGGGGAGAGCATAAGCCTATTGTCATTCAACACACACAGAAAATAGTGGTTAATCCAAACCTATTTAAAAGGAAAAAAACTAATGTGTTATCTACTTGGGCACTCACGCATTTGTTAACTTTGAAGTGTTTAAAGATAGCAATAGTTCATTTCCTTTGTGAGATAGCAATGTTCTAACTAAGAAAGATAGCAATAATGCAAAGATAGCAGTGATTGTTTGTTACTATCCTCCTAGTTAAGGACTACGTGAGATTTGCATGCATGCATTTTTTTACTTTTTTTCCTAATTAATCTAAGATGAGTTAATTAGTGCAGCTAAATGATCTATCCAGCCCCTAATCCTACAAAACAAACGTTAGCATTAACCTGAAAAAAATTACTAGAAATCCTAAAACCACAGTGAAGAATAGATGCGCCGCTTAACAGTCTGTATGAGCAAAAATAGAGACTATAAGCACTGCATTACAAATGCACTAAGACAGATGTCAAAAGCGCAGGAAGAAGAGACAAAAGCGTCGTTTCTACATATGCGTCGTAAAAAAGTATGTAAGCGCCGTGTCTAAAGGTATATGCACCGAAATACTGCAAGCACCGAAACAGGTGGTATATATGCCAACTCAGAGGATGTATGCACCAAACTTTTGCATGCGCCAGGACAAGCTGTAAATACGCCGAATCAAAAGGTGTATGTGCTGGAAGTTTACATGCATCGGAACAGGTTGTAGATGCGTCGACTCAGAGGTCGTATGCACCAGAAGTTTGTATGCGCCAGAACAGGTTGTAAATGCACCTCGGGATCGATCAGGTGCGCCAACTGAACCTGTTTGAAGCCTATATGGAATATGTATGGAACTTGTCACTCAGAAACTCAATTTTTTGGTTAGATTACGAACAAGAACCCCACGGTGGGCACCAGAAATGTCATAGGTAAAATAGGATGAATAAAACTAATTATAAAAACCCAAAACATCAATGGAATGTGCAAACAAAAAGGATTTAAAATAAGAGAGAGAGATACTCACAACCTTCTTACCTTGCAATTTCCATTGTTTGCCTATTCTTTCTTGATCTTTTGTTGATGAAGATGGCCCTCAGGAAGCTTGCTTCCTTGCTTCGATTCCTCAAGATGACAAGGAGAAATGGCTCAGATACTTTTTGTGTTGAAGATGAGCTTCAACACAATATGAAGTGGATGATAAAATGGATGTGAGAATGGGGGTGCCAATGGCGCATTATGGATTCTGCAGCATAAGTTTACTCAAAAATTAGATATCTAAAATAGAAGAAGAGGGTTGTATTTATAGAGTTGTGTAAAAGAAGATCAATGGTGGAAAAGAAATAAGAAGATCAATGGAGGAGAATGTTTGAGAGAACGTGCACGAATAGAAGGAGGACATGTGTCATTCAAAAAGATGCTTTGTTGGGTTAACTGTTTTCTTGATGAGGATGAGTTTTTATTTCTTAAATTAGAATATATTTTTCTAATTTAAGAGTTTTGTTGATAGCGTTAAATCAGTTAACTTAGCTTTTGTATGACAAGAAGAATTTATTTTTAGAAGATTTTGAAGATTTTTTTAGAAGATAAGAAAGCATAATTAAATAAATAAATAAATAAATTTATTTAATTACTTGTAGATAATTTGGAAGAATAAATAAAATATTTAAATATATTTTATTTTTTGGAGATTTTATTTAAATAAATTTGCATTTTATTCAAATTTAGAAGAATTGATGATTTAATTAAATAATTAAAATTATTTAATTATTTAGGAGAATAAAGTTGATATAGATGAAATTAATTAAATAAATATAATTTATTTAATTAATGGGAGAAAATGAATCAAATAAATAAAATAATTTATTTATTTATTGATAGAGGAATATTAAGATGAAATACATATTTAAAATATTTATTTAGGTAGAGTCATGTCATTTTTAGGTGTATACAATAATGTCTTAGCTCATTCGTACCCTCCATGGTATGTTCAATATAGTATGGTTCAACAGTTTATTCACAAATACTCATAAACTTCACTTTTTTTTCTCATCAAAAATATATTAAATCAATAAATAAAATCCCACACAAAGCAAGATCGAAGAATGCACAACAAAACTTCACAAAATCTATCAACTCCTTTCCACTCCATGTGATTTCCTAAATGAAAACCACCATTTATCAGCTAGGGTGGATATCTCACCACCGAAACTAATCCTCTTCAAGTGGGTTTTCGTCCACAAGAAGGAAAGAATGGAAGAACACACGGGTTCAATCCAGCAAAGTAACAATACAAATCCCAATGCATCCCTCAAATGAACTCTCATTCTCCTTTTATTACTTTTTGAGAGGAATATAATATTATTTTCCTTTTGACTTCATATTACTTCTCTCAAAAAGACCTTTTTGGTTTTTACCACCTTAAACGCTTTAACTTAATATTATAAAGTGACTTTATTAAAATAAGTCACTATGTCACTTTATAACCTTATAATATAATTTTTTAACATTACCTTTTAAACCTTGTACTGTTTGCCAAGTAATATTAAATAATTAAAATAATTATTAGTCCTTAGGATGTAGAAAAATTGGGGACATTATAGATTCTCAATTGATCTTAAGTATTCTTTCCAAGTTTGGTCCTAATTATTCTGTATTTGTTTCTACATTTCATGCCACTAAAATTGCCTTAGGAACCAATTATACAATGCCTTCTCTTGATGATTTTGCAAATGAACTTACAAAGGAACAAGATAAACTAGTTCAAATGGGCACAATCAAGCCTTCTAAATCTCATTTGGCTGCAAACCAGGGCACTAAAGATTAGAAAGGGTCCGATAAACAAAATAAGAAACAATAGAATTAATGAGAGAAGAAACAAGATCAGAAACCAGCTACTCCAAAAGTAGCTAATCAAGCCTCTTCTTCCAAAGGTGACAAGCCTAAGAAGAAGGAAAAGTGTGCCTATTGCAAGAAACCTAGTCATGCTGAACATAAGTGTCTTAAGAAGCAGATTGATCACCTGACACATCTTCTTGACAAGAACAATATCAAGGTGCTTGATTCAGTCAAACATAGTTCATCTCAAGAATATTCAAAGGACATAGACAAAAGTAAGTGGAAAGGAAAGGGCAAGGCCCTAGTTGTTATTGCTTCACAGCTCGATACCTAGATCATTGACTTGGGTGCTTCGCACCACATGGCTTTGTCACAAGATGGTTTTGCCGCTTTGGAGCCATGTTCTATGTCATCTATACTCATGGGTGATGGCACTCCTGCTAAAGTGCATGGGAGAGGGTACATGTTGACGTGGGCGAAGGAACATTTCATGATGTTCTTTGTGTTCCATCTTTGTCAACTAATCTTCTATCTATCTATTAGATCACTCAGACTGGCTCTGGCAAATGGGTTGAGTTCACTCTAGACACAATGGTAATCAATGAGTTGCACAATGGGTCTACAACTGCTATGGGAAAAGTTGATCATCAGTTTAGACTATATTAGTTTTCTCACATTGTTCCTAATTCTCTTTCACTTGCTTTACTCACTCACTTAAATGAGGTGAGTTGTTTGTGGCATCAACAATTTGGTCACTTTAACTACTGCTACTTGCAGCAGCATAGGCAACAGGGCATGGTTTTAGGGTTGCCTTCTATTTAGTTTTATGATGGTGTTTGCCAAGGATGCATTCTTGGTAAGCATCTTGAAGAGAAATTTGATAAAGGTAAAGCATGGAGAGTCACACAACTTCTGGAGTTGGTACATAGTGACTTGGCAGGACCATTTTCACATCCTTCTTTCAACAGAGCTCAATATGTTCTTACATTCATTGATGATCTTTTCAGATACACGTGTTTATTTTCTCAAACAAAAGTTCGAGGTCTTTGAGTCTTTTCAGGACTTCAAAGCTTTTGCAGAGAAACAATCTAAAAATTCCATCAAGATTCTGTGTACAGATAATGGGGGAGTATGTCAACCAAAGGTTTGAGAAGTTTTGTGTTTCAAAGGGCTTTTAGCATTTTGCATGTGAACCTTTTATATCCCTGCATTGTTGGTCCTTGGTGTTGAGGATGCTATATTGTTTAAACAATAACCATTTTCATTTTTTTAGATAGAATATATAGAGTTTAAAACCGCCTCTATGGCTGTCATTCTTCCTTAATATCACAAAATATTCTATTGGTTCATAGTAGTTGTATATTTTAATATCAAGGTTGTAGAATTTTTTTTCAAATTCATATACATTGGTTGGTAAGAAATTAGTATATATTGGTTTCTTGGAAAGTCTATTTGTGTGGTGCTAGTCTTAAATTACTACAACAGTTGATTCATAAGATGTAATTGGCGCTTGAGCTCAGAATTAATCCACCGCGACTTGTTTTATGGACTCGAGAGATCTATGAAGGATCATATGGTACTATAAGCAATTGATTTTTCCCCTTTCCATAGATTTTATAGAAAATGGTAAACTTGTTCAAAGGAATATCTTCTCTAAACATGTCATAAGAAACATGACTTAGCAATATTCAAGAACTAGTAAAACCAATAAATCAAGACGATAAGCCTTTCATCACAAGTAATATATTTAGCATTTAGGTCAAGTTCTTTTTTTAAATAAATAAAAAATAAATCTATGAAATGTTATCTCTATTAAGTTATGATTTGAACTTAATGTAAGATTTTTTTCTAAAGGATTGGAAAGTTGGAGGACATCAACTATTAAAAGTATCAAATATTATATTGTTAAGGGAACTTGAAATGTGTTGTCAAAATTTAAGAGACAAATGTATACTTTATTAATTAAGCCACTTGAAGCTTAAGAAAATGTATCATTAAGGAAGTTTACATAAAAAATGGGCCTCCTATCATCAAAATATTGAGCTATCAGAAATCAACTAAAAGATGACATCAACTGTTACCATGACATCATCCGAGATAAAAATCTAGGAGCATTTATGTGACTGAAGAGTGTTGTCCTTGATTATTCCTCTTTATTTTCTAGGGTTGACCTAAAAGAACATGTCACCTTGTGATATAACAACCCAATTAAGTTGTTTTTAAATATGCCAAGCCTTTTGATATCAAGAAGGAGCAAGACCTAAGGCACATCATAAAAACAAGAGTAAAATTATATGAAATACTAGATCAAGTTTCCAAGTGCAACACAAATCCATGGTCACAGACTTGATCCTAACCACCAAACTTGACCTTGCATAGTCAAAACAAAATATTCTAATTATGAGGGGAATAACAGTTTGAAATACTTTATTTCAAACAATGAGACATATTAGATGTAGGGCAACGTCTATCCAACCCTCTGGATGCACATTTGAAATAGTATTCTAAATTTCAATTAAATAATAAATACGTCAAATGCGCATCCAGAGGATTGGATAGACAATTCGTAGATGTAGCATCCAAATCAATCTTTAGACATCCAATAATTAGAGAGCTAAGCACCCTTACCTCTATGTACTTTGCTAAAATAACATGCATTAATTGATCTATATTTCAATGCCCAACTCTATTTAATTAATCACTCTAAATTAATATGTTAGCTGCTAATATCTATATATGTTATTAGATTAGCATAAACTAAACCCTAAAAAAAATTATTTCCTTTATATATAAAAAGTTGACTATTCTTTTTAAACTACAATTTCAATTAAAAAATAAATTGACAATTATTTTATTTCAATAAATGTACACTACCCATCAGTTCTATATTAATAAATAAAAAAGCCCTACAAGCCAAGAATATAAATGAAAGAGAGTCCATGAAAGCCCAAGAATATAGTGATTGCACTGGATGAGCTGCTCATCATCTGCATATCCTCACTCTTTATCTCAGCTACTGCATGGACACCGACCACCTCAGAAAACAAATTTACATTCAATCTGGACCATTCAGCCTCCCCTACTAAAATGGCATACTCTGACGGCAGCCTCTGAAACATTTAAAGTATCAGTGCAAAGTGGTCCAACATTAAATGCTTGATACAAATATTAGTAACGCAAAAAAAAAATGCATAATTTTTAAAACACAACTTAAAAAATAGTAAAATCCTCTTTTACTCTCCAACCGAAAAGGAAAAATTACCGAAATCTAGTTTTCACAATAAATAAAGTTGCTCAAAATTGAGAGGAAGTAAGTAGTACCCTCAGTCCATAAATGCACTTCCATACATATCACGAAATTCCGTGCAAGCACGCGTAAAAGGACCCCGCAGGTCATTCTCAAACATTAAATTTCTCACAGTGAAAGACCAATTTAAAGACTCCAAAATCTTTAGGTATAAAGTAGGTAGGTAATCCATCATCTAAAAAATAAGATTTAAAGTGGAACACATCCGGTGGAAGATGAAAATCGGAAGCAACCCTCAACGAAGTGGCCCCCACAAATCTCGAAAGTAAGATTTTTTGCAGAGATTTTGTTTGTACTCTTCTTTGTCTGGTTTGTGACCTCCTTTAGAGGCGTTGTTGAGGCTGTTTTGGGTTCAGATTAGCATGCCCGTATGTTGTCATCGGTTTTGTCTTCTACTTCTGCTACTGTACTCTCCTCTTGGCAGTTTTTTTGGGGTGTAATTCGTATTTTTAAGCATTATCTTTCTATGTAAAATAAAAATCATTGTCTTCGTAAATATAGGCTAAAGGAAAACAGTGTGCAAATATAATTCAACATAAACAAAATAGCATCCTTAAGATATAAGAAGATTCTGATATACTACTTTTGAAATTTGTCAAAATATAATTTAAAACATACAGTAGAAATACTTTTGCATTAAACTCTTCAACTTTGGGATCACACACAGTGATCTATCATCAGTAAGAGGATGCTTGTGATTTGGATTGCAGACTTGCCCCCTAAAAAGGATGAGGAAGGGGGTTAGGGTTGGTAAGGTTGCTGAAAAAACAATTAATTATAATGTTAAATAAAATATATAATCAATATATAATGTTAAATAAAATATGTATAAAAACTAAAGAACAAACTGAAGAATATAGTATTTATGACTATAATGCTACATACTCAATCCATTATAGTCATATATACTATATTATTCAGTTTGTTCTTTAGTTTTTATACATATTCTATTTAACATTGTATATTTTTATTATAATAAATATATTATACATTTTATACTTATTATATTAAATTTAATATATTTATTGATTTCTTATATCTTTAATTTAATTATTTGTGTATTTCTTATTAAGTATAATTTGATATATATTTTTTCTTACATGTTTATTGTTTAATATTTTAATTCATTGTTTTTAATTAATTATTTTTTCAACCTCACCAACTTTAATCCCCCTCCTCCTCGTCCTTTTTAAAGGGCAAGTCTGCAATCTAAATCACAAGCATCCTCTTCCTCATGATGGATCACTGAGTGTGATCTAAAGCAAAGAAATACACACGATTTAATCCAAAGTCATTTCTACTGTATTCTATGGACCGTGGAAAACTCATGCCTACTATAATTTAAAACATTTTATCATTTGTTGTAGCTGCAAGTGCATTAGAACAGGATATCAATAATCATGGAAGCATAAAGACTAACACATACACAAAATGGATTTGTTCAAAAAGATTTTATGTGCTCTATAACCCTTTTTTTTAAATGAATCCAAATATAATCCTACATAAACAAAATAGCATTGAGTAGAAAGCAATTTTTTGTATACAATTAATGTACCAAAACAAGCCAGTCTTTTGTAATTATAAAATCCTTAAAACCAAATTCATAAATAAATTCTCTTTATCCTAGGATCATCTTGAAATGATTGAGCCTATAAATCAACAACCATAACATTGAACATGGCCAACCACAAACTACACGATAAATAAATTTTAATATGCAGTCATTGTTTTCAAATTGAAGGCCACAAATAACACTTTTTGAAACATGCAAATATAGACTTTCGAATTCATTGCCAAGTTGTAATTGTTGAGATC
The DNA here is from genome assembly GCA_027924645.1 of Cunninghamia lanceolata. Classification (NCBI taxonomy): domain Eukaryota; kingdom Viridiplantae; phylum Streptophyta; class Pinopsida; order Cupressales; family Cupressaceae; genus Cunninghamia; species Cunninghamia lanceolata. The sequence continues at coordinate 12,066,376 of BSBN01000209.1, forward strand.
ACTTTTTAAGCTAAAAGGTTACGCAGATAATTCTATGAGATATGTAGAAATGCAAACAAAAGCAAAAAGAGTACAAGGAGCTTGAAATATTAATGATGTATATATCAATAAGACTCGAGTATAATCCCTAAAAATAAACAATCATAAAAGTAAATACTTGGTCACAGACCTTTTCCCTTGGAATTGGTTCAAGTGAAATCCATATGGGATCTTCAAAGGGGTAATACTTCTTAAAAGTCTAGGAATGAGACGCAACTCAGAGCCATGTTTGAGAAAACACATTGCTTGTAGGAAATAGAGCCCAAATGAATCAAGAAGCATAATTCACAAAGAAAAAAGAAATTAATCATACAAATTAAAACAAAACATATTTTTCCTTCACATGAATTTAAAAGAATTCATCTTTGTCAAAGAAAAATATTACGTGATGTAATACACCATCAATAACCTGATCCTTCTAGAGTACTCAAGCCACTTTTGCATGTGTTATGATAATTTGAGAATCTTTTATTTCTAATTTAGATGAGTAACCCTGACAAAGGGGGTAGAACTCAACCCTTGGAAAATCATAAGAATTGTGATCCATGAGGTAGCCTGCAAAGCATTTAGCAAGGTATTTTGAGAATCCTATTTTAATCTAGTCAAAGAATGCACACATATCATCTTCTAAGATAGCTCCATTATAATGTACATGACTAGCCAGAGGATACCTAGGAAAGTAAATATTGTTTATTACACCTATGGAACAAAGCTTTAAAATATTATCTTTGATTCTTGTTGTCCAGTGTTGTGAAGAAAAGCATCATGGCAATGATGAGTTCAATTTACTTATTTTAACAAAGTTATAGTCACTATACAGAAGCTATATATTATTACAGAATACCCAAACATTTGTAGTAATCTAAAATGTACAATTTCAAACCAGGAGACAATAACAATGTCATTGTTACTACGAGTGTGAGACATATAATTTAGAGAATACATGATAATTAGAATGATAATGTTTTTCTCCTATGTACATTTGTAACTATATTAGCACAAGTAGTGGCTTTCACAGTAACTGGTCTTTATAGTCATTGTAGAGGAAATGTATGGTCTCAATAGAGATCATGGAGGTAACTACTTGAAGAATTGGAGTGCCTAAGATTCCATGGGAGTATTTGAATGTTGGTGTTACAAAGTAAATATGAAATTTGTTATGATGGTTGGAATGGATATGGTTTTCAAGCCATTGTTGAGTTTTGATGGATTGATCCCCTTTAGACCTCCCTAGTTGTAGAAATCAAAAATTTAGTTGTCATGTGAGGTCATAATTCCTCATAAGAAGTGGGTAGATGATAAGAATCTTGTACATGTAGTTTGAAAGGAAGAGGTCACGTAGCTCTTGGTATAAGCCATAAGACCATCCATCAAAATCAAGAATGTATATCTTCATGTGTCCACTTTGACTGTCAACAACCAATCTGACTTTATGGTCGTATTTGAAGTCAAATAACTCAAAATAAGACATAGGTACCCTACTTTGTGCAGGCTCCCGTATTATCCTTGACATTTTCTCTTTGAGGAGGTGGGGGATTTGCAATTCTAATATTCTAAATATGACTTGCTTTGGAAGAAAATAGTGGTAGTTTTCAAACCAACTTTCAACCCATGATTCTCTATTTTTGTACATGTTGATTTCCATACTCAAGAAGGCCCCTTTCCCGTCACCTACACTAGAAGGAGAAATAAGTAAGCCATGATTGATTTATATATATTGATTTATATTTTAATAGTAAATCAAAACAAAGCCTTATTACAATACAAGTTTGAACACATGGGGGCATGTTTACATTTGTCATCTGCATTGACAAAATCAAAGGGTAGAGAGGTATCAAGATGGTGCATCACTGGTCGCCTTAAGCACTTCGCATTCTCCATCTACATACCATTCAAGAATGGAAGCAATATTATAGTGATTGACAAAACATGAAATATAAATGAAACTAAAAGCACACACATGTACCTGAATGTGTTTAGAGGAAAGCAATTGTAAGCGAGCCTCTTCTTTTTTTCTAATTATAGTGTAGGGATTGTCTTTCATTTTAGAGTATTGGTCAAAAGGGAATCAATTTGCCCCAACGACCCATTTACAAGCCCAGTTTCAATCCATAAATGTATTGTTAACATAACTTGTTGACCTATGCATAGTAGTACCTCTGCTTGTATTTGATCGTCATCAATATAATTGTTTGACTTCTGTCGAGTAGTTTGCGCAACACTAATTGCGATAGGAAGATTTAAAAGTTTTAGCATTTTCCTACCTACACTAGAAGGAGAAATAAGTAAGCCATGATTGATTTATATATATTGATTTATATTTTTATAGTAAATCAAAACAAAGCCTTATTACAATACAAGTTTGAACACATGGGGGCATGTTTACATTTGTCATCTGCATTGACAAAATCAAAGGGTAGAGAGGTATCAAGATGGTGCATCACTGGACGCCTTAAGCACTTCGCATTCTCCATCTACATACCATTCAAGAAAGGAAGCAATATTATAGTGATTGACAAAACATGAAATATAAATGAAACTAAAAGCACACACATGTACCTGAATGTGTTTAGAGGAAAGCAATTGTAAGTGAGCCTCTTCTTTTTTTCTAATTATAGTGTAGGGATTGTCTTTCATTTTAGAGTATTGGTCAAAAGGGAATCAATTTGCCCCAACGACCCATTTACAAGCCCAGTTTCAATCCATAAATGTATTGTTAACATAACTTGTTGACCTATGCATAGTAGTACCTCTGCTTGTATTTGATCATCATCAATATAATTGTTTGAGTTCTGTCGAGTAGTTTGCACAACACTAATTGCGATAAGAAGATTTAAAAGTTTTAGCATTTTCCTATTATGCAACAAAGCTAGGTTGTTAGTTGCAAATAGATGCATGGACATGTCGAACTCTTCTATTTCTATTGCGGTCAATATTTTATTTATGCATTTCATCAGTATTTCCCAATTATGATGAAATAGTTGGGCATTTCTTATATTTTGTAGGATGTTATAGAATTGTCTTTGAGATTGACTTTCACCTTGTTGATGGAAAATAGTCTCTAATGTGACAACTATAACGAAAGTTTGCCATAACATTAGTGCAATTGAATGTGATGCATATATAGGCTTGTCCATAATAGGTGGTAGCTGGCCAAGGTCACCAACAAGGATAATGGACATGTACCACCAAAATCTTGATGTTGTTGGTGGGGAAATGCCTCATGCAAATGGGTATCAATTTTCAATAGAGATTTTGGCCCTACAAATCTCATTTCATCTATTAGGACATATCTAACATCTTTCAAATATCCTTGAAATATTGTAACAGATTGACCTTGTAAAGGTCACATCTCTCTAATAGGAATCCTTGGGCATGTATGGATTATTGTGGCTCGTATGTTGTAGGCATCCACTCCTATAGGTGCAAGTGTAAGCAACAAGTTCATTTTGTTTAAGTTGGAGTTGTTCAATGTGTTTCTAATACAGTCTATTAAATATGATTTTTCTAGTGCCTATTGTTCCTTGAATGATCATGTGTAAAGGTTCCTTTGGGATGGGTCCATGTGATTTTGAGTAATGATGTCTAATGCCAATTGTTTCCTAGGTGCTAGTTGGTAAGATGTTGTATTTAAAGGTGAAGAATAGTGAACATGTTGTTCAATCAATAGTTTACCTCTAGATATTAGTATTTGAGTAGCATTTTTGTGCAAGTGCAACAATACATCACTTCTATTCTATGTGTAATTAATGTCAAAGTCTTGTCTTCCAAGTATCTCTAATTTGTCTACGCTAAAGTTATTGAGGTTACCCATTTGTGATAGTAATTTCTACTCATATAGGCTATGGTAATCTTGGATATGCATTTTGTCATGTTCATCTTCGTCTCTTTCATCAACCTCATGCATTTTTGTTGTTCGAACAACATGTCAAGGGGAGTAATTGTTTGCTTTCATGCATTTCCAATTTGTCACTTTATTATTTCATGAGACCTATGTCTGTTAGTATGTGTCAAAAATGTTTGTACAATAGCAACTCACTCTAATAGAATGTTTCAAAATGTTCATTGTCCTTTGTTGGAATACTATAGAATCGGAGTGACACGTTGATAATTGCCTTCTCTCTTCTCCTTTTCCATTTATTTCCTTTGTGACGAGGGTAGAATGAGCACAGTTGTACTAATTGTATTAAAGAGATTGTTTCCAAATTAAAAGGTTGTTGCATATAAGATCTTATATAAGTAGTCTCCAATTTAGATTCTTCGATATGAATTATTCTTATACATTGTAGTACTTTTCTACCTACATTGAGGGAGCCAAATGTTCAACTACAAGATACGAGGAGCAATTTGTCATGTCCCCTTTATAGTAATATTAAATTGGTGAAATTATTAGTCCATTCCTATTTTCCCATGGGCTAATATAAATCAAAAGGGAAAATATTGTATTTAATATTTTAATTGTAATCTCGCAAATTAAGGATTTATTATTTTCGGGAGCAATTAAATATTAAATATTTTTATGTAATCACACAAGTGGGGGCATGGGATTTTAGTGAGGTGTAATTATAACTCCCAAGAATGAATTCAGAAGATTTTATGACAGTTATGACAAGATTCTATGACAACATCTATGATAGGTTGTCATAGTGGGAGTTATTTTCTATTTTTAGACAAGAATCTTGCATGGGCTATTTTCGTGAGAATCTTTGGAGGGAATTTCTTGGAAATTAAATTATTTTAATTTATTTTCTAAGAGAGGGGTGTTTAGATTTGGAGATATTATAAATATGCAAGTATTTTCTTTCAAGAGGATTTTTTGATCATTTTTACAACTCAATTTTTTGAATTTGAGCACTTGTGCTTGGATTTTCTTTAGTGGATGAAAACCCATTGGAGAGGGAAGCTTGTGGATGGAAACCCATGAATTTTAGATGATCATAGAATGAAAACCCTTTGTTCACAATGAGTAATTTCATCCAAGGATTACATTGAGCTTCAACTGTTTGAGTAGTTTCAATAGTTTGGCAGTGTGGTGTTTGCAAATTAATTTGTTGTAGTTTTTAGTGATTCCAACGTGATGTGAAGTGTTTTTGTAGTGTTTTGGAATGTGTTTCTGTTCCATGGTTGTTTGGAATCTATTGCAAGCATCCAGGAGTTGTTCTCGTCAGTTGGGGTTTGATTTGGTGTTGTTTTCGGCAGTGTAGTTTTGCATAGTTTGTGTAGTTGCAGTGGATTTTGGGAGATTTGTGTTGTAGATGTTTTTGCTATTGTAATAAGTGTTTCAAACCTGATCATATGTTATTTACATCATAAAGATCAATAAAAATCAATTTGTGGTGTTTCCAGTATATTTGGTGTAATTTCTTGTTTGTCTAGTTAGATAGTCTTGATGATTTTGTTGCAATTTTTAGTGGAGCTTATCAAAATTTATTTTTAGATCTAATTTCATAATAAAATATCAGTTTGGTACATTACACAATTTCTATAGTATGTGGCAAGTCTCTTGCACACTAATGCCACGATCTGCAACTATCTCTATTATGAATTTTTGATATGTGAGCAAAGCTTTTGTCTTTAGATTTGTCTGTGCTATCCTTTTCAACATTTCGATACAACTTTCAGATTTTTTCTCAACTTTCGATGCATACTTTGCTATATATTTGAGGACAAATTCTTTTGAAGTGACAGGTTGGCAGTCAATGTTAGCTTGCCATATTTCTAGCATCTTAGGGTTGTGGATATTTAGCCTATCATCATTTCTTGATGGGTTGTAAGATTTGTGACCTTCGTTGTCGTAGTTCAAGGTAGAGTCCATTTGTTTTATCCATGGAGCTTTGTAATGACACTAAATATTTTGGCCTCTTTTCCTCAAGAATGTTTGTTCTGTACATTTCATGTGTCTTTGCATAATATTTACTAAATCTGTGTAATCTGACAAGGGATCTGCAAAAAATATCTGTGACTTATGTCTAACAAGCATGGGTTGTCTGAGGGAGACCGGTGGGTCATGTGAGTTTTTTGAGATTGACTACGAGGGTTCGAAGTAGAGACATACTTATTGAAGAAATGTCTATCTTTCACCCTCATTCTCATTGTTCTAGTCAATTGTGTCCATATTTAGTGCATTTTCTAACCACAAGAACCCATGTACATGAGAAGAACCTTGGTGCTACCACTCGTATCTATACCAATAATCTTGTGTATTTAACAATTTCTCTATCACCTCTTCACATAATATCAAAAACTGTTGGTGCAGGTTTTGAATTATGTTTTCTTTAAACCACCTCTCGTATTGCAATGGTGGGAGGGTATTATGTGCAAACAATCTATGAAGATCATGCCATTTCATATCAACTACACTCAATGTGAAGAATAATGTTGGTGATCCCAACTAGTTGATCATGATGGTTAGCTTAGATCAACTCTTGTTCTAGTAAGAGTGTGTGCCCTGTAAAGAAGTCCTAAAGTGCATTAGTTGCTCAACCAGTTGATCATCAAAGAAATCATGCAAGAAGTGTCAAATTCCTTCTAAGTGGTTGTTATGTTGTCGTATATATTTTTTCATGAAAATTATGGCAACTTGTTTGCTACGATGGTGCATTATGAGATTGTATAGGAAATAAGAGAATCTTACATGTCGACCGAATCTATTATCATGATATCTCATAAAATGTGAAGCGTACTCATGCAAGTGGACTTGTTTGCTTTTCGGTGGCTGATTGAAACAGAGAAGTTGGATACAACTAGACTCGAAACTAAATTGTTTTATCGAAGTAAATTTTGACTTGAATTGATCAAGGTAGTTTCTTTCTTTTAGTTCATTCTTTCTTTTAGGCAGGCACTGCAGCTGCAGCGCATCCCTTATTTGTCTTAGGTATCATTGCTCTGTATAAATTTTATGTGCTTTGATATAATAGGGAGGAATGAAAACATTTTAGGATCAAATTCAAGTTATAGGAAAGATAAAATCTCCAAGCACTATCATTTTTTGCAGTACTTGCTTTGGAGTGCTTCTCGAGTGCACATCCCTTGCACACCGCAATATGTTGAATTTCAAAATCTGGCAGCCCATGCATTGTATCATTCAAAAGAGGTCACACACTATACTGCAAATGCCCAAATTGTATCATCATTATACACAGAAACATGCGCCCACAAAGGGAAAACATCTGAAAACTTCCTCTAGACATTGATAAATGCCCAAGTGTTTAACCAATCAGATTCAATCATTGACAAATGCATGCAATAGGCTCAACAATAGTAGGATATTGCATAATTGATAATTTTATCAAATAATTCAAAAGTTAACCTAAATAAGAATTGAGTCTTAAAATGATTGTATTTCCAACTCACATCTTCACAGCACAACTAGATGAAAAACTGCCAAGGTATATGGAGACGACAATATTCATTAAAATCATTGAGGGTTGGTTTGATAGGCTCATTTCTGATGACCGTGAAGCTCAAAAAATTACTTGTAGTTTATTTTCTCGAAATACTCACAATCATAGTTCTGGTTCAGTTTCTTCAAACATTTATTTTTTTATTGAAGTTCTTATATTTGAAAAATGTAAATATGTAAAATACATAGTTGCCAAGAGACTGGTACCGGTACCGGTACGTCATTTTTTGAAAAAAACGAGATGAAGATACTTGGAGACACCAATTTTATATATATATATATATATATTTACACACAGACAATTATATAAATAAATATATCAATATATATATATATATTAAAACACACACATATATAATGTTAATTTTAAATTTTAACATATATATATAACAAATTAATAATTAATATTTATTATTTATTATTTATAATATATATGTTAAAATTTAAAATGTGAAATATTATATAGTAAGCATGAGTTTTCCACAGTCCATGACAATTTTAAGTGAAGTGCTTCTAGATTCAATTGTGGAAGCAAAAATATACACAGTTGAATCCAGAAGCACTTCACTTAAAATATTATATATATAATATTAATTATAAATAATAAATATTAATTATTCTCCCAATAATGGGATAGAACATTAAAAGAGTCATGATTGCAGTCATTATGAAGTGAGGTGACGAGCTCCAAGACATGTGAGAAAGGAAGGTTGGCAGGTTTCTATTCATTACATGAGGAGGCGTGTTTTAGAAGGCAAATTGCCTTTCTTGAGAAGCGGTCATCGTCAGGCTTCTCATTCGGCTTTCTCTGTGTGTGGTTTTTGGTTGGGATGGATTATGGTGGGGCAAGGGGCTTTGGCTCCAAAAGAAAGGCGGTGAAACTTCTTTCTACCCGGCGAAGACAAATCCCTCGCTCTGGTACTGACAAATCTATGAGTGGTTGTATGAAAAGAAAGTACACTCTACAGAAGAGAGTGCAAAATATCTCGGTAAAGGCTACATTGGATGGGTTTATGAAGTGTATTGACAAGGAGATAAGGAACCCAATACTGCGTGAATGGTTGTTTCGTCTGCTCAAAGTCGCGAAGGAGGTTGATGGCCAGGAGGGGGTCAACGTTCGTGAAGCCATGGCTCACTTGTTGCTTGACCCGAGAATGTCCAGAGGTCGTTGGAATGTGTTTGGTGCAGTATAGTCCATAGCAGTGGTGACCATGTTGTCTATGGCTGCAGTTTCGGTGTTGACTCACGAGGACTTGGTGGAGTCATCTAATTAGATAGGGGAGAACCATGAAGCTTCCTTGGGACACTTACATGACATCCTGCTAAATGTCCTGGAAACTAGAAAGATGGTTGAAGGTGTTGCTGCCAAACTTGAAGTTGTTGTTCCAGATCGGGCCAAGCCGCTCTACACCTGTGCCTGTGATGATGAAGGAATTGTTGTTATGGAGGGAGTTGCAGATAAGTAGTAGTCATTGATGTCTCTGTGTTGTTTCTTTTTGTATGTATGTTTCTATGTTTGGTGAAGGCTGGTCGTAGTGTGGAGTGTGGGCTGAGGTAATTTGCCCCGCTTCTTTGGTTGTTAATGGACTTCTCAGATAGGCTATTATGGTTTTATGTGAATTAGTTGTTGTTACAAACTGGCGGGTTCGACCCTATTTTTATAGGTCCCTAGTCCCTAACCAAGGTTTAATATATAAAAAAAATATTAATTATTAATTAAATAATTAGTAAATGGCCCTAAACACTATGAAAATGCCCTAAACATTTTTAAAAATGTCAAAAATGGAACAAAAAAATCGCAACCTACCTATTGAACATGTTGCGTGGGTGCTGAGTCATGCCAAATACCTTCCTGTGTCACGCAAAATATCTGCCTTCCGTGTCGCATTTGAACTAGATGGAGGTTTTAAAAAAAATAATGGATTTTCCTAAGTTACTGGATTTGCTTGGTTGGTGGCCATATCCGAGTCTGGTTTGCGATCCGGTTCAAGATCTGGTCTAGTTCGTGTTCAGGTGCAAATTGGGTGCGTGTTTATGGCGACAGGTTCTTCGCCAACGAACCCAGGAGCAAACCAGGTCAAATCAAAGGCGTGGAAAACATTTTTTGAACATTTATTTTCAGTTTTCATTGGCCACGACATCAACAGATCAATTGAAACAATGAAACTATGAAACGAGGGCACCATTTATTTCATTATGTTCTCCGCGAGCGAATAAATATAATCATATTATAATATGATATATTATATATTTATGTATTATATTATTAATATTTATATTTTATAATGTTATATTTATATATTATAATATGATATTTTATTATATTATTATATATTATATTATAATATATTAATATATAAATATAATATCATATTATAAATATTATAATATTATAATTTATATATAATAATATACATATTATAATATATTTATATATTATATTATATATATATATTATAATATTTATATATAAATATATATTAATATATGTAATATATATATAATATATATCGAACCCAAAAACGAACCCAACTCCAAAAAAAATTTTGGTCAAATCCACGAACCGAACCTGCAAACCCAAACCCAAACTAGAACCAAAACTAGCAACTTAGGAAAAATCTAATGTTTTGAACCCTTTTATTGCTAGTCGAACAAGAATTGTGAGGGAGACGCAGGGGAGTCAGGACATGGCGCCTCTTCATTTGGGAGACATTTCTCTAGCATCTCGGGGACAAGAGACGCATCCCTGACTTGGAAATGCATCCCAGGGGTCGAGAGACACGCCTCCCTGCAACCATGGTAAAATACCCTCAACAATATTTGGTATCTTTCACAAATTTCAATCTATTCAATGCTAACATTGTATAAAAGCTTCAATGTTCTAATTGAATGTAATTATGCAAAGTTTCAAGTGTACTTGGATGTATCAATTGCGTTTGCTTGGTATTTTTTCATTCTTTATGGTTGAATTCATGGATATCTTTAATCCGTTCGCACTGCAAATGCACACCTTTGTTGTGATAGTTACTATTTGTACATTTTAGAGGGCGTCAATATGTGCCACATAGATCATTGCAAAGAACACTGAGATAAAAAATCCTACACAAATTGTTGTTGTGGAAGTCATCATTGAGTATGTAAATCAAAGCTCGTGACATTTATATTAGAGTGATTCAAAATTTATATGCTAGTTACCCAAGGCATGAAAATAGAAGAGGGTCTGTCATGATATATAAACATGAATGACTAGTAACATTTTGATTGCATAAATGATTAGCAACTAATCAATTCAATCTCTAGGGTTCTGATCCGCTTTTGGATCCATATGTATTTATAAAATATAATAAATATAAGCATCAAATTAAGAGAAAGAGATACAAAATTTATTCAGAATTATCAAAAGATTACATTTTAAACTAGATATCCAGGAGTTCATAACACAATTGTGCATTGAAGAAATAACTTACTGCATTCTAAAATTTTAGAAGCCTTAAATGCAAAACCAATTGAGTTTTGGGAGCCTTCGTGCTCAAAGATTTGGTTTCCTGACATACTCCATGCATATATATCGCATATCTAATGTTCTGTTGCCATGACAAAGACTAAATCCAGCAAACAAAGGATGGTCCTTGAAAGAATTTGCAAGTGTTGAACTACTTAAGAATTTGGCATCTCTAGTGAAGTTTGCTAATTGGTGAAGGTGGCAGAATGTTTTCAAAAGCATAGAGATGAGATTTAGACTCGGAAGGATTCATTAACCAAGCCAACTTAGGATTAAGAAAAGACTTGGCTACTCCCAATAAGGTCACTGACTTACAAATGAGGGTTTGTTTCTCTCTTTTAAAGTGGCCAAATCTGATGCTTAGACCCAGAGAATATCAATAAAAGCTAGTTTTGGGCCACTTTGAACTCAAATGCTAGAGTTATATGACTACCTTGTTGAATCTCATAACTCTAGTCCAAAATCTTGAAATCCTAGACATAAAAGATGACTATAGTAAGCATAAACGATGATTGCATACCTAGGAGTTTGGGAATTCATATTGCATTGATGTTAAGGCTTACCATTTCAAAGTTGCAAAAAAACAAAAATCTTTGACTGAGAAATGACTAATTATGAAGTCTTTGAACTTGGGCATCTGAGCATTCTCAATGTACTAAAACCAAGGTTGCATGATACAGCCACCCCCTCCCTAGGCACCCGTACCCGAGTACCAGGTATGGATTCCAGTACAATACAGCGCGGATACAAACTGGATATCATACCGACCTGTACCCTAGATTTTTTAAACCTCCAGGGATACATGAGGATTCACCTTTTTTTTCAAATTGCCCCATAGGGGAGAGGACCCAGTAGTTGTACACCCTAACTTCACGCCTCTCAAAATCATACGTGGCAATTTTGAATCACTTCAAAAAATTTACAGTAGCTTACTTGGCAATGCCCCTGCTTATAACTAAGGTTTCAGGGCCACATAATCAAATATGATGCCACATCAGCATGCTTTTTGTTGAGGTGTCAAATAGTGCCCAAAAAAAAGTGTGGACCAATAGGTGTAAATTACGACCCCCTTTGATGGTGCGTTGATTTGGCATCACATGATTGGTTGCTTTTTAAATCTAAAGGGCACATTTCATTCAATTATTAGTACTTATAATAACACTAACAACCTTAAACTCACAACTACTAGTACTAAACTTTAAAAGTATTGGGCCTTAACTTAAAAAATATTGGGCCTTAAATGCACATTTACTATCTCAGCGATTGGAACTATCCCACCTATTGGGTCCTTTCCCCTATTCATTCAAAATCTTTCAAACGTGGGTTCAAACAGGGAAAAAATAATATATAAATGTGGCTAACCCAGGCGAAAATCAGGTAGGCATAGGCTCCAGGCGAAAATCATTTAAAATGTGGGTTAAAATCATGTGGCTTCAACTAGGCAAAAAATTAAAAAACACAAGTTTCTTTGGTGTAAATCCAATCACGAAGAATTCCATTTTCTTCATCCATCTTCCACCGTGCCCTGCCAATCTGCGACCTACTCTTTGTCTAGCGACTTCTAAATTTTATTACAATCTTTCTGCAACGCAACCTCAGTGTTTTTATTTTCCTCCAAGCGTGCGTTCAAGGAATACACTAATAGGAAAATTGACGAGTTTAGAAAATTTCCGATGTGAATTTTTTCTATGGCGTTGGACAATTCCGAACACTATAATGCTCACATATAAAAGCCTATCAACTAATTATAGTGTTTTTATCAAATTTAAAATGTTGAATGATAGAGGAGCTCAGTCTGCATGTGAAAAAACCTATCGGCGAACTGGTGAATTAGCTTTCCGGTGGATGTCGACTCCTCTGACCGTGATCTGCAAGCGGAAGGTGGCATCAGCGGCTCGGTGGTGAGGTGGAGGAGAGTCTCTCTCCTCCACGTGGTTTGAATTCGTCCTCTCTTCTCTGCATTGCTTTTATTTCTTTCCATTCTTTATTTTAGTTTTATGCCTGCCTTCCTTGTGCGAAACCCCGGTTTCATTTATGGACGCTGTCCCACCCAATGGCTCTCTCCCCAAAGCCCCTGATATTTACTTGGCCCCTAATCAAACTCTTAATGTTTCTCCTCCTTCCGCCTCTGCGACTACCGTTTCGTCTCCTCAAACCCTCAAAAAATCTTTTGTTGAAACGGTGGCTCCGGCTTCTAATGGCGTCTCCCCAGATGCTCGCTTTATTAAGACTCTTGGAAGCAAAGAACCAGTCGAAGAAGGTAAGACTTCCTTCTCTACTTCGGTTGATTCTTTTATTTCACCAAATAATGAAATGATGAAGGAAATTGCATTGGAGAAGGATAGGTTAGCAAATACTGCTATCTTTTTTGCTTGCATAGATGTTGACAAATGCCCTCCTCGAAAATTTTTAGATGACTGGTTTAACAGCCTATGGAATATCAAAATGGGTTTGAAAATTTTGTTCTTTAGGCAAATTCAACGGGGTTTGTTCATTATCTTTTTTCAAAATCATGAGTCCCAGTTGGAAGCCCTAAACCGCCATTACTGGACGATTGGCAAAACTTCTTTTAGGGCTCTTCCCTGGTCTCAGGAAGCTATTGAAGATGAAATTTTAGCCCTTTCGTGCCCTAGATGGTTAATTTTGAGGAGTGTTCCTCCCTTTCTTTGGAAATTTTTGCCCCAGCTTCTTGAGGAATTTGGCAAGATCATCCGGATTGATGAAACTGCTTGTTTGGTCCCCAATCTTGACGCTAGGGTTCTAATCTCCATCAAACCTGGGATTGATATTCCATCGGACTTGAAGGTTAATATTAATGGTCAATTTTTCATTTGCCCTATCAAAATCCTTGGGGGGTTAAATGCGTGCTTTCTATGCAAAAGGGAGGGTCATCAAAGAAAGGACTGTCCTATTATTACTAATCAGAAAAAACCTAGCATTAATACTAAGAAATCCAACCCTGACCCGATCTCTGCTGGTAATTCTATGTCGGATGCTCAAGTTGTTAACCCTAAAACCCGTATTGAACAACCAGCTTCTCCTAAAACCTATGTCCCCCCCTCAAGAACCCTACCACAATTGCTTTAACCACTCCCAGTGTTTCTCATAAAACTGTTAACCCCTTATCTGAATCAAAAAATGGGAGCAAATCGGCACCAGCTTGCCCTCTATTTGCCTCTAAAGAAGATGTTTTAAATAAGACTGCCTGCCCTGATGACTTCCAAATTGTTGCAAACCGGAAAAGAAGACAGAAAAATGCCCAGCAACTGGCTTTAGAACAAATTCGACCACGCAAGGCCAAGACCAATCCTGTTGAAACTATTAACTCTAGCCCTATTTGATTACTGGATAACACTCCTTATGTTGATAATGGGAAACCTGATGATGCTATGTTAGACAGTCAAAAGTGTATCCCTCTGGACCCAGGGTTAGCTCCTTGTCCTAACCTCTGTGCTCCGGATAATGATAGCACTAAGAATCTCTCAATTAAAAATTCATTTTCTGCTTTAAATGAAATAGAGGACATCTCAATGATTGAGGTTGTCTATGCCAATCCCCCGTTTAACAGTAACCGCCCTCCTTCTGGCATGGATCACTCCATGGGTCTGGAATGTGAGGGAAACAGTGATGAAGAGGATGAGAATATTAAAAGTCTCTCCTCCAAAAAGAAAGGAAGACCTCTTGGGTCGAAGAACAAAAAAAAGACTGGAGACCAAGCGGGTCTCTCTACTAGATCTAACAATCCTAGTTCCTCATGAAGATCTTGTCTTGGAACGTGAGAGGCCTTGAGTCTCCTGATCGCAAGTTTATTGTTAAGAAGTCTATTAATATGCACAATAATCTTGATTTCCTGATGCTGCAAGAAATTAAAGTAGTTGGTTTTGCTCTTGATCTTGCGCTTGATTGCATTTGGAGGGATGCTCTTAAGATCTTCTCCAACCATCCCAAAGGAAATGGAGGAGTTGCTCTTCTTCTGCATCCTAAATGGGCTAAACAAATTTATGACTCGGGTATTTCTCCATGCAACAGAGCGGCCTGGGTTGTCATTAAAGATTGTGACTCATGTTTTGGAGTCTGCTCTTTATATGCTTCCAATGATTATAGAGAAAGATCTCAGCTTTGGGATTGGATGATCTCCCTGCCTAACATCCCATGGATATTTGGGGGGGATTTTAATATGATTGAATCGGATATTGACAAATCTGGAGGTGCTCCTTTTGAATGGAAAGGTTCAGAAAAAATTTGTTGGGATAGATTTAAAAAACATTTTAATCTCTTTGACCCCTTTTATGATCATGCTTGTGATAATTCTGTCCTTAATTACACTTGGTGCAATTTTCAGCAGGGTGTCAATCGTATTTATTCTAGACTAGATAGATTCTACGCCAATCTTGATTTCTTCTCCTTTTCCTCTGCCTCCTCACCTGCCATTGATGTTCATCCTTCCAGTCTTTTTGATCACTACCTCATATCTACTACCATCAATTATAGAAATGCCATCCCTCCTTCTACCCCTCGCTCTAGGAAGTTTATTCTTAATACTTCTCTGCTTGATGATCAAAATATTCTGATTGCCATCAAAATGGTTAGACTTTTTAACCTGAATAATAAGAATATTTCGCACATAACTAGATGGAATACCAATATTGAGTCTTGGCAAAAGGTCTTTCAGACTTTCAGTCAGAAAAAAGCTAAGGATTTTAGAAGAGTGGAAAACTCATTATCTGAGCATCTTCTTTCCCTGGAAGCCAGTATCCAAACCCAACCTACTTCTTCTATTATGGCTGAGCAAGTTTCTCTTGCTAGAAATAAGCTTAGAAAACATCAACAAGCTAAAATTAAAGGAGCCTCCATCAGATCTCGAAATCAATGGCTGCAATTTGGGGATAAAGGATCAAAATTTTTCTTTAATTTCTTAAAACAAAAACATGCGAAGGAGAGAATTGATAGGATTGTCGTTGAGGATAGAGAGCTTCTCTCTCTTCATGACATTATTAATGCCTTTCGAGAATTTTATTCCAATCTCTTCTCATCTGAAGATTCTTCTAACTCTGTTGATATTAGAAACCACTGCATGAACCTTATTCCTACCAAGATTTCTGAAGAAGACTCTATTCAGCTTCAAAATATGGTTTCGCCTCAGGAGATTGCTAATGCTATTCGTAAGCTTAAGGATGATAAAGCTCCGGGTCCTGACGGGCTCCCTGTTGAATTCTATAAGACTAACATTGATTGGATCACTCAGGACCTTTATAATTTATATTCTGAAGCTTTTGAAAATGGTTCCTTGGGGTCCTCTATTAATACTAGCATCATTAAGCTCATCCCCAAGGCTGGTGACAAGGCTCTTATCAAGAATTGGCGGCCTATTACATTGCTTAATGTTTCATACAAGATTCTTGCTAAAGTCTTGGCCACCAGACTTGAAAAAGTTCTTCCTAAATTTATTTGCCCCACTCAGACTAGGTTCATTAAAGGCAAATACATTTTGGAAAATTTAATCACTAGTTGGGAAACTATGGAATGGGCTAAGACTTCTAATCAAGATACTACTATGTTGCTTGTTGATTTTGAGAAGGCTTATGATAGAATTGAGTGGGACTTCATTGTTAAAATGCTCAGAGCTTTCGGTTTTCCTCCTAACTTCTATAGTTATGTTAAAGTTTTGCTTGCTGATGCCTCTACTCTTATTGAAGTTAATGGTAATCTTTCACAACCTGTTATGCTTTCTCATTCCATTAGGCAAGGATGCCCTCTTGCTCCTGCCCTTTTTGTCATTGCCTCTGATGCTCTTTTTTATCTTCTTCGGGATGATTCCCTCTCTCCTAGAGTTCCTGGGATTACCCTTCCCGATAATTTTGAACTTTTAAACATTCAGTTTGCCGATGATACCTCTCTTTTTTTGGAGCTTTCTCAGCATAATATTCATTGTCTTAATCAAAAACTTGAGCTTTTTGGGAAAGCCTCAAGAGCTTGCGTTTCCAGCTCCAAATCTATTATGCTTGGCTGGAAAGAGACTCCTCCTGACTAGTTGAATCAATTTGGTTATTCGTGAGGTGGGCCTCATAAGATTGTCAGATATCTTGGTATTCCCTTTTCTGTTGCTCCTTCTCTCAAGGATATGTGGGGGTGGGTCAAGGACAAGATCATTAATAAACTGAATAATTGGAATCATAAGACTCTCTCACTTGCTGGAAGGGCTCAAGTGTGTCAAAAAATCTTATCTTCTTATAGTATATATTACTCATCCGCTTGGATGTTTAGTAACTACCAGATCTTTGAAATTCAAAAGGTTATTCTCAACTTCCTATGGTCAGATGGTAAAGGAAAGAGAAAGACTCACATGGTGAAATGGAACTGGTGTCATCTGGATAAAAAAGTTGGTGGCCTCGAACTTAAAGATCTTTGATTGCAAGGAATCTCCCTTGCTTCCAAATGGATCTTCCAGGCCTTTGAGGGTAACGAGCCTTGGAAGGTCCTTATCAGAAATAACATCCAGTGTGGTGTCCCAAAACAAGCTAAATCCTGGAAAGGTCTTCCTTTCTGTGATTTGGTGGCTGGCCGTTTTGCTGTTTCCGTTCAAGGGACCTGGGTCTTTAGATCCATTTAGAAGGCTTGGGAGATGGTCCGAGGTTTCATTGACAACTCCAGTTTTGATTATCAGTATGCTATTCATGGAGAGCACTCTATTTGGTGGAACCTTACCAAATCTGATAAGCCTCTTGCTCTTACCAAAGGATGTTCTGCTAGATCTTGGAATGCTAAGGGCATCAAATGCATTATGGATATCATGGAACATAACACTCTTATTAGCTGGAACAGTCTATCCAGAATGTATGATCTTCCTAATTCTCAAATCAGAACTTATAATTTAATTAAGAATGCTTGTACCTCCTTAAATCTTCCTAGAAGTACTAATGTGGATTCTCATCGTTACCTATCTTTTAGATGGAGAGATGGGTCCCTGCTAACAAAAATTAAAGCCAAAGACATATACAAGTTTCTTAACACTGACACTGCTGTGACTAATCATATTAACAAAATTTGGTATTGTAATCTCAGTTCCACTGAATGGCAAAAATCCTTTGACATTTTATGGAAATCCCCTATTCCTCCTAAAGTTAAATGTTTTAAATGGCAGCTCCTGCTTGATAAGCTTCCTGTTAGAAATCATCTTACTGGTTATGATACTTGTTCTATTTGCAGAGTTCCTGAAACTATGAGGCATATATTTTTTGATTGTAATTTTGCAAAAGAAATCTGGTTAATGTTTGGAATTTCTATTACTAAACATGTCTATACTATTGAGATTGTTACTGGCTTTATACAAGGATTGAGAAAAGACGCTAACCTTTTTTGGCATATTCTTTCATCTTTCATTCTTTGGTTCATATGGAAATTTAGAAATGAAGCCAAATTTCAAGGCATTGATAGAAGTCTTACTGGGTTTTACAGAAAACTCACTCGTTTTAAGATTGCCTCTCAGGTTTGCTACATTATGAATCTGGAACATGATAAGCTTCTGAGATTTCTTAAAGATGGACACGCCTCGAGGTTTATATATGAGATGAAGCATGGATATGAATGGGCCAGTATCTTAGAAGACAAAAATACTTTTGACAAAGCCCTTGACAACCTGATTAAAGAGATTAGAGACAATGGTACCCCTCCTTATGAGAAACTGGATATGTATGCTCAGATTCTGGACAGGAAGAAGGTGGTCTGGATGGAAGGACCGCAAGGATGGACGACTTGGTTGGAAAATCGGGATGATATTCTTACTTAGCTGCTCTTGGTTACTCTCTCCTTTTGTATCTCCGTACTATTTATTATGTGATTTTGATACTCTAGTTTGACCCCTTGGGCTAGCTATTTGCCCTTGGGTCTCTGTTGTATATTTGATACTTTGAACTCTCGATGATTAATATAAAAAAAATTTAAAATGTTTATAAGTTCATAACTTTATATTAAAATTTTTGTATTTTTATTTTATTAAATTTAAAATGTTTGTAGTTTATATTAATAATTTTATATGTTTATTTTATTAAATTTAAAAAGTTTGTAGTTTATATTAAAAAAATTAATATTAATAATTATAAATGTTTGCATTTTATATTAATAATTATAATATGTTATTATAAAATAATAAATTATATTTTAAAACAATATATTATATAATAAAATTTAATTTTAATATATATATATATATATATGTAGTTTATATTAATAATTATAATATGTTATTATAAAATAATAAATTATATTTTAATATAATACATTATATAATAAAAATTTTAATATATATAACCGTATCCATATTAGGGGGTTTTGAAAAAAAGTCGTATTCGTATCCAACACCGTATCGGTATGCATGCAATATTGACTAAAGCACTTAATATGATTTGCATTGTGCATTGCAACCCAAAGTTACCAGTTAACTAAAAATCTCCAAATGGACTCTAACACAAAATTTTACATGCTCAAGATATGGGAAAAATGAAAATGATAAGCAGATCAACAAAATGATAATGTCATTTTGCATTCAAAAACCTCCAGAAGCTAGAAGGTGTCAGCAACTCTAGAGTCTAGATGAGTCGCACCTTAAAAGCACAAGTGAGCAAAGGCTCTCTGCATAGCCATGCTCTAAACAAATTGTGAAACACAATTTAATCAGTATTCAAAGATCTAAAATGACAAACAACATTTATAAAATGTCACAGCATATGCTGGATTCTCAAGATACTGAGTATGCAAGAATGAGCCTTAAACATTAAACAGGGATTGTAAACCAAACAATGATTTAAACTTGATAACAATTAATTGAGGATATAGAATTGTACAATAAAGTTTTTTCTAACCTGACACCTAAGATTTTGGAGGAGATCTTTTGCAAAGCTAACAAAGAGTGGATAGAAAGCATTACAAAGCACTAGAAGAATAATAAATGGTACTCATTCAGGGAAATTTGTTTTTCTTCCTTATATTCAATAGGATATTTATCAATGGTTGTTTGAAAAGTTTTAGGAATTAAAGTTCTTCACAAGAAACTCGAACATGTTATATGGAATAAGTAATAAAGAGTTGTTTATATTTAGATCTGAACCCTTAGAATAGGGGTTCAACTTTCTATCATGTGCCAATAAAGAACCCTTAGAATCCTTTGTGTATGTTGAAAGAGATAGATTACATTTGGTAAAACTATGCAGCCATATCCAGGGTTGCTGCTAGTAACAGGTTTATCACATTTAACCCCCATAAAATATATAAAATGATTATCGATAGGATGAATGTTGTCTTGAGTAAATACACTCAAAAAATAATATTTTTTTTTAGTTAATAATCTCCCATTTATTTGTTTTTCTTCCTTCTATTCAATAAGATATTTATGAATGGTTGTTTGAGAAGTTTTAGGAATTACAGTTCTCCACAAGAAACTCAAACATGTTATATGGAATAAGTAATAAAGAGTTGTTTATATTTAGATGTGACGATAGTAAGAGGGGTGCAACTTTCTATCATGTGCCAATACTGAACCTTTAAAATCCTTTGTGTATGTTGAAAGAGAGATTAGATTTGGTAAAACTGTCCAGCCATATCTAGAGTTGCTGCCAGTAACAGGTTTATCACATTTAACCTCTATAACATATATAAAATGATTACCGATAGGATGAATGTTATCTTAAATAAATACATTCAATAATAATATTTTTTTTGGTCATAATCTCCCAACACATTTTGAACTCAAAACAAAGCGTCATTCTAACAAGTGGATTGTAACATAATTCTGGAATTGAAAATCAAATTTCATCAAACAAACAAAAAAAGTTGTTTTAATGGATATGTGAATGTTTGTTGTTTTATGTAAAATACAGTCAAATGAGAGTAAATTCATAGGGCATAACCTCCCATTATAAGGCAATGCATAGACTAGATCCATGTCTACCCAAAGGGCAAATTTGGGTTTTAGAGGATTGCATGGTCTTAAATTAAATGGTAGCATATTTAAATTAAATATTTAGCTCACATGATTTCAAGAGGCTTTGGATACCTTCAAACACAAACTCCTTTGACTAAATCAAATTTTTAGTGCCAAAATTGAGTGCTTGCGGTCCCTCAAACCTGCTTAGTCTAGTCTCGGCCAGTGTAGGGAGCAGATATTTCTGGGACTTAAGATTCCTTATGCCATGTGTTAAGTGGTTATGGGTGCTTCATATCTCCCATTAAATGAGATACGGTCTTCTTAAAATTTTGAAGGAATTTTATGGCAAAAACACCTAATACATCCATACATCAAATTTAAACCCTAATGGTCCACTTCTTTATACAAAAAAATGCACTCGATAGCTATTCCAAGCTGTGTAGTCTCCAATACCTACCTCATAGTGTGTCGGCTAGGAGAGAGGTTAGGGCAAAATAGTAGAAATATGAAGGATGTGGGCAGATACAATCAAATGCAAGTGCGATGTTCTAGCTGTTCGCAACTAAACTAAAGATCCAGAAAAAGGAACTAAGGGAGAGGGGCCAGTTGCCGCTCACGCTCCAATAACCGCTATGTTTTTAATCACTTGACCCCCCAATTAAATTTTTAAAAAGAACCAATACATGTAAAATACCAACCTAATAAATTAACACAAATGCACCAATACATGTTCACAACATTTGTACATGTTCACAAATTTTGTAAATTAAACAATGAAATTAAGACAAGTGTACAAATGTGATGGCGAGCGGTTACCGGCACATCGATGTGGATATATGGGGCAACATGTTGAAATGACCATTTTTTGACCCATGTGCACATAACACGTCCTACAGGGAAATGTATAAGTGCCCAGAAGCTGATAGAATAGCTTTAAGCTCTTCGGTCGCATACGGAAAAAACCAAAAAAAAATCGTCGAAATTCGATGTCTAGTTATGTGCTTGACGTGCGCGAAGTTAGGGTGGGTGGCTACTGGCCCCTCTCCCTTAAACAAATTGAAAAAAGCCTCTACATTTTTTTAAAGTGAAGAATAGAAAAAGATACCCGTAAAGAAGGGTTCGACACTAAAGAAGTCATGATATTCTTGAGAAACTGCAAAAGCTCCCAATATTTACTCCACAACCACTTCCTATATATATCTTCAGCCTTTTCTCCATCACTTGTTTCTCCTCCTTTGATTCTTGTTCAGCCTCTGTGAGACATCTTTCACAACAAAGGTTGTGAGTTCAATCCTCAGCAAAGGTAGAAAGAAGGCATGTAGGCTTATCAGGGCCTCCAAACCCTAATCAAAAATGGCTTCCTTTTCAAGACATAAGGAAAGCAGTGAATTGAGAATGGGGGCATTGTTTATATGAGCTCTAGATGTGAGAAGCTCGTGTCCTAATTTCTTTATTCTCTACATTGTTAAGGTCTCAACTCTTTGGACAACTCTCCATGTTAACCATATCCTCGCCACACAAGGCAGGAGCCCTAACTTGCAGTGTATGGTTGTGTGCCTTGCATCAAGTAACAACGAAAAACTATGAATGAATGAATGAATAGATTTTAAACCACGAGGTTAAAAATAGCCTATGGGACCGCCAAGCTAGCTATTTTAGTCTTCTGCACTTCGGTCCTTTTCCTCTTCAAAGTGATGATGAGCCTCCCAAACTTCACAACATTCTCTTCGTTGAATAAGCTATGTCAAGAAGAGCCGTCAAACTATTAGAATACTTGTCCCTGATGTCCTTGAAAGCCTCACACTCCATAATAAAGTGTTTATCCAATTCAACTGCCTCGGTATTACAAAAAACACACACCCTTTCTTCCCATGCTTCTTTAGGCTTTTTCCACCACCCTGTTTCACACTGGAGTTGATGGGAGTTAGTTCTTAATTGAGCAATAAGGATCTTGGCTCTCCACGAAATACAAGCCCCTATGTACACTTTTAGTTGATGGTCACAAGCAGGGTTGAATTCATCAATATAATATTTCTTCTTCCTCCCAAGCACTTTTCCCCATAAATGCTTGCGGAACTTGTCCATAACAAAAGCCTTGACCTCTTTGCTATTAGTGGGGCAAGCATTCAAGTAGATATTCCATTTGCTCATCCATTTGATGTTTTGCCTCATCCAAGTCTTCTTTTTTTCACCTATGGTGTCACTAAACACAACTTTAGGCCATCTACCTACCTCCATTTGCTTAATTATTTTCAAATACCTTATTAGACGCATCATAGCAATAGCTTCAATAGGAGCTAACCATGTTCCACACAACATTATCTCATAAGGAACTGAACCTTTTATTTTGAACTTTCTTGTGATCAAACGCTTTTGAATTTTCTCAATTTGCTTCCACTTTGAATTTGAAGTGCTGCTAGCCCACAACTCACAACCATAAAGTACCACCAGAAGCACCAAAAGACCAAAAAGAACCTGTGTAGTGTTCCAATCCCATAACTCTGCCTCTCTGCATCTATTTTGAAGATCATACAACGCTTTCCACCCTCCCAAAGTTCTCTTCTTTTTGTAGCTCTTCCAACTAAGCGTGTTGTTGAAGTCAAACCCAAGGTATTTAAACTCTATTACTTCTTCTAGACTATTGTCTTCAAAGTAAAACTTATGCTGGTTCCTCCTTCTTTTGTTAGAGAAGATCATGATCTTGGTCTTACTAGTATTGACTTGCATCCCCACCGTTCTGCAAAAGTGTTCTAGGACAACTAAGTGCTCTTGCAACCCTTGAGTCATCTTAGCAATCAAAATAATGTCATCAGCATATAAAAGAAGCTTTATCACAAATTCCCCCAAAAGGACACCATCACCTCCTTGCACACTAAGCCACTCTTCAAGCTTGTCAATATATAAACCAAAAAGAGTAGAGGAAAGCGGGCAGCCTTGCTTGACCCCAATATCACTCCTAAAACTCTTTGAAATGCCCGCTAAAGTTCTAATTTTGACTCTCACCTCTTCATAAAGCCTATGGACAGCCGCTCTAAGATGCGCATGAATCCCAAGTTCTTCCATCCTACACCATAGCTTATCTCTAGGTACTGTGTCAAAATCCTTTTTGAAGTCCACAAAACAACAAAAGGCTTCCCCCTTTTCCTACCAAACTTTTTCAATAATGTGCCTTAACATGATACCATGATCAACCATAGAATGCTTGGGCCTAGAACCTGCTTTCCCTTTTGCATGCTTTTCTTTTTCTTCTACCCACTTGTTGATTTTGTTTTCCACCATGGTACCAAATAATTTTGCAAACAAAGGATTGATCATAATGGTCCTATAATTTGAAGGGTTATTAACGTCACCACTCTTAAAAAGAGGCATTGCTTGGTTGGTTGTCCAATCTTTAGGGAACCCTTGCTGAATGATTTTGTTGAAAATTATCATAATGTGAGGTGCAAGAGTACCCACTCCCCATTTTAGATACTCTGCTTGAAGCTCAACCAAATCCTTAGCTTTACCCACACCCAATTTTTTAATACCCATCTCCACCTCTTGCAAGGTGAAAAGCTTTGTTGACATGTTGATCAATGGAGGAGGTTCAACTTCTGAAACTTGCTCATATAGTTGTCTTGTATAGTTTAACCATTGAATTACTGAAATGCTATTTTCACTTTGTTCCTTTCTCAATTGAAGCTCCTTCCAGAAAAGCTTTGGATTATTTTTTCCTAGATAAATTAACTCCTCTCTTCTTATGTTCATGAACTCAATTTTTTTATGTTTTACGAGTTGCTTGTACCACTTTATATGTATCTTCTTCTTGCTAGACTCTTTCAAAGTTTTTCTTACCCTTTCGTAATCTTCATCAAACCACACATTTATCAGAAAATATTTTTTTTTCTTTCTTTATTTTTGCTCTCTTGCATTCCCCAAGTACTCTTTGGATAACACATGTTAAATCATGACTATTGAGACCTTGGAAACTAGACTTCTCTTGCTTACTGAACCTTTCTATAGTTTCCTTGAAAATAAAACTATTTTCTTGAGTCAAAAGAATTATGCCCTTCAACGGTGGTTGCCTAAGACAATGATTTTTCCTCCCATGTTGCTTCTTTTGAAGCCATAACAACTTTAAGTAAATTGGGTTATGATATGATTTTAGGTCCCAAATATGCTCCCCTATCGTAACTTCCTCTATCTTTTCAATCAAGCTTTGCGAGCAAATTACATAGTCAACAACACTTGCACCATTGTACGTACTGCAAGTAAAATTTCCTGAATTCTTTCATCTATCTATACCATTGCAAATAATTAAGTCAAAAGCTCCACATAAAGTAAGCAACTCTTCCCCAAAAAGATTACCCTCTTTGTTATCTTTTGAACGTCTTAATCACTGGTGATTTCCTTCTTCTGTAAGCCAAATAGGATAGTGATCCTCCTTGCAACATAAAATACTAGCTTGCTCATTTGTTGTTTGAGCATTGAAATCCCCTACTAAAATAACTTCTTCTTGTTGAGAGTATGTTGCAATATCTTTTTTCAAGGCTGCATAAGGGTCCTTGCTATCTAGCCCATTAGTTTTGTAAGTTTTTGAAACCTGTGGTGCAAAATAACATGTTGCGATTCTTATGTGATTTTCATTTTCTAATATTTTGAACCAAATATACTATTTATTTGTATCTTCCCTTTCTAGCTGAATGATACACCCTTCTTTTTCGTTCACCAAGACCATTATTCCCCCATAACCTTTACCATTGCTTGTAGCCTTGTTCCAAACCACCAACTTTATGTAACCTTCGAACCTAGGAGTCTTGCATCCTTCATGGTCATGTGTTTCTATGAGACAGATTATGTCTCTACCCTTTGCAATTGGTCCTAACCTAGGTCCCCTTCTCCAAGTGTAACCTCTACAGTTCCAACAAACTAAGCTTAAGAAAACCTGGGAAGGATATGATTGCTATGCATTTTGGCATGCAAGACTCAAAGTTGAGTCTTCACACCTTTTTACGCAAGTTGACCTTGCTTCTTTCCTACCTACCAAAGAATCAAAAAAAAATCTCTTTGTTGCCTCCTTGCTGCCCTGCCTTACTGTGAGCCCCAAAATTGGCTATAATGGCTTTCCCTTTGTACAACCAAGCCTGTTTGCCTTCATCTCTTGTTGCTCTAATTTTTGCCACTTTCTCCCTTCTCTCCTCTTGTTGTTTACTGGTTAAATCCTCATCTAGAAAGAAGCGTGAGCCCCTCAACATCTTCTTTTTGCTCAAAAGAAGAAGCTTGTCATGCATGCTTGCCATAAAAACTTTAATAGGCCTACCCCTCTTCACATATCTTACTAACCCTTCTTGCTTGGCAGATTTGCCCTTTTGAATGCAACTTGTCTTTTAAAAATTCACTTGTAAGATTGAAGGTACTTTCATTTTTCCCATATTCTCTTACTCCTCTAATAATGACATTTGTTTCTCTAACTTGTCTTTTGTTGAGCTCTCTTTCTTGAGTTCTATCGACATTTGTGTTTGTTTCTACCTCCAAGTTTGTGTAGTCACTATCCGCTTGAGCCCATGCTCTAACTTGTTTTGATATATTTTCCCTATTATTACAATTTATACTTCCTTCCAAAGGGTTTTCTTGCTGCGATGCTTGCACCTCCACCTTACTGGTTTTTACAGTTTATCATCTTTCCCTTTGCTGCAAGTGTTTCTTTCAGAATTTGCCAATCTACCTTCATATGTTGCCACTCTTGCTTCCCTAATAAAAGAGCCTCTTGTAACATTGTTATCTGCTCCTTTAATACTTGATTTCCTTCCTTTAAGAACCAATTTGCAGCTATAATCTCATGCATTTTGCGATCTCTTGCCTACTCCTTAGCTTCCAAAACCTCTAGCCTTGACTTGGCATTTAAGAGTTTGAAGACCAAGTCAGAGGCATAGAGGTAGGACTGTAGATAACTGATTCTTCCCTGTTTCTAGTGCCTTTAACCTTTTTTTCTTGTTGAGGTTATTTTTGAGGTTGTGTTTTCCATGACTGTTTCTATTTTAAGCATGCATGCCTACGCCTTAAAATACCCTGAAACTGCTTAGCATTTACCCAAACCCACTTCGCACCTTTATCTATCGATTCAATCTTAACCTGACCTAAGTGGTTTGTTTCCACTAGACCAGGGGTTTGTTTTCCATTTTCAATATTTTTTGATTCTTTGATTTCCATTGCCATACAAAATGCAAAAATAGGTGCTTAAAGAAATAGATAAGACAAAAGAGTTTGGAAAAGGAGAAAGGTAAAGCATACCTTCCTCTGCTAGGAGAGAGACCCTAGATGCCTACCTACTGGGCCCACTGAAGCGCCCAAACATGGATTTTTAAAACCCTAAAAAAATAATGATTTCTTGTCTGCCGCTACCCAGGGAGCCCATCGAAAGGATGCCGACAACACCCTATGTCACAATAAACAATGATTTCTTTACTCTGTTAACCACGGATAACTTTGTCCTAAGACCCACTTCCACCTTCCCATGAGAAAGGAGTGGACAAAGCTCTCAAACGCCCAAGAAAACCTCTACTTCAAAAATAGAACATGGTCGGAGAGAAAGTGAAGCTGTAAAAAACCATCCCTATATACTTTATACTTCAAAGGTCCTCCAATTTTCCTTTATACAAATGCAACAAGGGGTGAGCTATATTCTCCCTTGAATTTTTCTATCACCTCCTTCTAGTGGCTAACTTTTTTCAAATACTATTTTTCCATAAAAATAAAACCTTAGTATTTGCAAAATATTTTTCATCCTGAATGTCAAAGCTAAAAAAAGAGTTAAACTTAATTGATTAACATTTACACTTGTTAGTATTTAAATATGTATATGCAGGCCCCTTCCCAAAAATCCAAAAAGTTCTAACTCTTTTCGCCTCTGCAATGCTAAAAAATGCAAAAAATCAGTTAAGGTGCAAGTGTCTTTGTATATACAAAGGTGTTTGTATATACATACAGGTCAAAATGTGCATTGGCGGGTGCAAAAACTCTATCGCCCTTTGAAAAAATGAGTTAGATGCATTTCTGTATGCATATCAGGCTTTGAATGTGCATATACAAATGGGGAATCTTTTGTAGATTCCTAGAATATTCCCTGTTTGTATATCAGGTTGCATATAGAGATACAAAGGAAAAATGTACAAGGGTGGCGGACATGCTTCTGCTACAATGCGATGTACAAGTGGTCTTGTATATCAAGCTACATACAAAGCCGCCAGCATGCATTTCAAACATACAAACAAATATATATTTGGGCGCACATACAATGGTTAGATACATTGCAGGCATGCAAAGGTTCTTGTATCTCCAACATACAAGTCATGATGTATATGCAATGTGCAGGTGGCAAGCAAAAGGGGGGAGATACATTTGGTGGGGCCCCCGGATATACAAAGGAGATTGTATGTTTGACATACAATGAAACATGCATTCTCGAGATGCAAGAGTCGGACCCGAAAAGGCATGTGATATTGTTAATTCATATTTGAGGTCCGTTGTTTGTATGTTTGGCTTGTATGTTTGCATTGTATATGCGACATACAAGTGAATATACAAATAAGAAATATACATTCCAGACCCGATTGAAAATCAAATGCAGTGAATAATGTTTCAGGTCCGCAGCACGTATATTAGGCGCTTGTATGTGCCAATGTACATTCAAAGATACAAGGGTTAAGATGCAAGCCAGATTTCAAAGCAACTTCAGCATGCCTCATTAAAATTTGAAATCCACCTTGTATGTATGAGGCAAATGTACATGCACATATACAAGGAAATATGTAGGAAAAGAGGATACAAGCCAGACCCGAATTGAATTTCAATTTGTTCTAAACAGGTTTGGGGTCCGTCTTGTATATCAAATTGATGTATATGCATTTTGCATATACAAAGGGTTTTTGGCAGGTGAACAGTGGCGATTGTATATGCATCCATTCATGCATATACAAAGGTGAAAAAGGCAAAATGGGGAGGCTAAAGGTCAGCGATAGGAATGTGAAGTGCCTATGTGGCACGTAATCATTGGCCCTCATCTTTTTTATGGTTTTTGACGCCGATTATCTCAATGATGGAATCGAAATCAATGGCCAGGTTTTAAAGATGCAGAGTTGGTCTTCCTTGCTTCCTTAGACTTGTTTTGGGTGGGAGAACTTCAGATGTGTTCATTGCTGCATCCTGCGGGTAGGTGGGCCATTATTGGCTAATTGCAGAGGCGCGATGGACTGAGTGACGGGCCAACTACCAATTTTATGAGGAATGTCCCCGAATGGCGGGGCAGAACTCGAGTCCAGCTCCTCCTCGCCTTTCCTTCTGCCTACTGCATTGATTGATTTGGGTGCCACTCTTGGTGCATTGTAATTGGCAGAATTTTGATTTGACCATGTACGATTCTGTTGAGGGCACATTCTGAGTATATCAGAGGTGTGTGCCTAATTGTTGCTGGTGGAAGACTTGGGCATTTTTGTGTGAATAATGAAATACAAAGCATTTCATGTCTATTTTATCTCTGTGGAGTTTATGTGTTGCATATGAGTTGTATCTTGCACATATGTTTAGTTTCAATGTTAATGTTATATGAAAAATGCATTATTGCATGTGTTTATCTATCTGTCTCCATTTGTTGTATGCATTTTCTTCTTTTGAATCTAGTTGCTAAGGGTTTCTCAGATTCTAGGGTATAGTCTTGTTGTACCACATGCTTAATCTATAACTTCCATTCAAGGAGTGGATTAAATTGTTTTAGGTTAAGGTATGGAGAAGATTGTATGTTAACTGGGATATTTGTAAGTAGAGACAGTTGAATACTTATCCTTGGGTGGTATTTGTAAGGCAAACACCAATCCTAACCCCTTGAAACTTGAACGACAGTTGCAAGTCATTCTTGTGTATACGTCTAGTTGACTCCTTTCCCTGAGAT
Organism: Cunninghamia lanceolata; assembly: GCA_027924645.1. Lineage (NCBI taxonomy): Eukaryota > Viridiplantae > Streptophyta > Pinopsida > Cupressales > Cupressaceae > Cunninghamia > Cunninghamia lanceolata. The sequence goes on from BSBN01000209.1 coordinate 12,096,161, forward strand.
AGGCACCGGTCTGCCCTTGTGAAGTAGTTATGATTCAAAACCCCTGTCTTGCATCCACACCATCAAATTCAAATCCATTCACATTTCCAACCTGTTAGTCGTAGGATTAGGATTAGGAAACCCCTGCATACTCTCTTACCTGACCAGACAAACATGTCCAAGAATGTTGCCAACCTTGTGATGTACCATGCACATCTTGGTCCACACATGAGAGTATTCTGCCTGTGATTTTAAAGCTAAATCTTTCTGTCATTTGGAGAGTAAATGTTACATCTTTATCAAATAGGGACACCTCCCTTGGTGTGGCAGAACCAGAAGTGAAGGGGAGGCAGCTCACGCAACCTCCCGTACTCTGTTGGTTGAATCTGCCTGTGCATTGGAACTGGCAAACCCTCTGCCGATTTGGAGAAAATTACCAACAACACTTCCCCAAGTATTGGTCCCAATCTACAATTTTATCTATTACTTATCTTGGGTCAAATCTTTGGTGTGAAAATGACCCTGATCCAAATCTACAACACAAAATAACCTTTTGGTTTTAAATTTTAAATTTTATCTTGGGCCTAAGTTAACTTTGTTCCAAGAATATATGTTCAAGGTTTCAGTATTGATGACCATTCATGGTCTAAGTCTTTATGTGTACCTTGTCTCAAGGTTTATATCAAATTCCCATCGACTATAACACATACTATCATAGTCAATAGTACTAAAAAAAATTGAAAATATTAAAAAGACCTTAGTCAAAAGAGTTTTACAAGGATTCTTAAAACTCTAGGCTTCATCCACGAAGCACTACCAAGAAGAAAGAAATAATATCCAAATACATTTAAACAAATGAGTCATCATACTCGAGATTGTTTTCTTTCCTATATGGAAATTTATTATCATTCGAGGGTTTACTTTCCTAATAAATTAGGGTTTGGCATACACTTAATGCAGCCTAGGCAACATCATCAGTTATCTACCAGTTATTCTCCATCAATACTAAGGAGTCATATTATCCTTTCTTACATAAAGGATACACCGAAGATAAATTATCTTCTATCAAGAACAATCAAGTGTCAATGTTCACATTACACGTACTTTGGCATACTTAGTGTCTTTGGCACAGTCGAAGGTAATGGCTTATAAAATAGAATTTATCATTATTCTGTGTAAGGCTCTCAGCCTACACATTTCATATCTCTCTTTACTCATTAAACAATCATTATCATTCAGTAGTATTCAGCCTTGAGACATGTTAGTCTCGAACAAAAGTTAAAAAGGATATCAAAGGATATATCAATGTTTTGCATCCTCTGCCATATAGGCATTTGAGGGTTCATGCATGCTACAGCAGCACCATTGTATTCGGCCTCATGGCCTCGACCAGGTCGAAAGACTATAACAAAAGCTTTCAATAAAACAAACATAGTGTTCTTCGATGAACGGCCTCGAAGGCCTCTTCAATTTTATACCAACAACACAAAGGCTTTTAAAGGAAAAAAAATAGTCATTTAAAGTTTCAACATTAAGATTTCAACAGTGATTCCAAAGTTAATATGCATAGTTTAGTGCACACGACAGTGCCTCTTGATCATACCTATGTATAAGATGTAATGCAATCAAATTTCAACTAGATGGAGATAATAGCTACCGTGGTCGATAGTAACTCTATCCCACGAGCTTACAATTCTCCCAAACTTGCTACTCTTGTAGCCCTTTTTTCCTTAATTCTCCACTTAGAACAGTGATAACAACCATAACAATAGTTCCAAAAACAAAACCCAAAAAAGACTCGAATACAATTTGCTTTGCATGCATTATCCCCACATGCAACACCAAAACCGCCACCTTTCCTTAAGAAAGTGGGCGAAAATAGTTGCACTAACCTCATCACCCTGTGGGTATCATGGCACCATACGGTCCATACCTCCCATTTGGGAGTGAGCTATGATGAATAAGATTTATGGAAAGGTTCATCTCAGCCTCCACTCACTCCACTCATTGTGGATAGTGGTTTGGCCAACTACAAAAAGCATATATGATATAATAAGAAAGTGCTCGACCATTATAAGAATAATGGATAATTATATCACACATACAATCATTTACATATATATGATGTTATAGGGTTATCAAAATAATCCAAGGTATCATAAAATTATAATATCATCATTAGGGTGGTATCAATAATATGCGATTATTTAGTCAAGTTGCACTCCCCCTCTTCGCCATATTAGGCCATAAATAAAATATTTAAATGATAATCACAAAATCTAATAAAGAAATATATAAGTAAATAAAGGATACTCGACAACCAAACAAGATTACTTATCGACTAAATGAATGTTCTTAAAACATTATCTAGTCAAATTAACGTAAACGACGTCGAGAGAACTTAAATCATCCTACCAACACTAGTCAAAAAGGAATCAATTTAACTAGGAAAATACCTATACTCGCCCTATCTTACATGGGTTCACGAATGGCTAACTTCGATACTCAGATGGCAATCTGACCTTTTCCAAACATCTATCTCCTACTCCAGGGTGATACTCTCTTTCCATCCTTGGAAGAAGATTCTTTTCTCGATTACACTTACAACCATATAACCATGATTAGTGTATCATCATTTGATTAATAAAACATTATGATAAAATAATCTTATTAACATGTAATCTCATGTCTAAACTAAACATTAATCAATATCCATATATTCAATGATTCTACCTGATATTTTCCACAAACATCAAATCATTAAACTATGATTAATTATCATGTTTACCACATAAAAGTAGGATTAAGCTAAATCAAAATTTGGGGATGTAACACACACCCTTGGGTGTATGGTAGGTGGTAAAGTCCTTTCAACCAATTATCACCAAAATTAAATGGAATATTAATCTAATACTGATTCACAGGGCCTACTACATTTTCTCACCAAATTCCCTCTAAAAATCTATAAAACAAGCCTTCAAATCTCTCATTTTAACATAGAAAAAATGATGTTTTTCACTTAGGAGCTATAGTAGAGCTATTTCTCATGAAGGAGTGAGGTTATGTTATTGTTTACTATATTACAAAATTGAGTTATCTTGTGTATTAGAGTTTGCAACATTTTTTTTGGAGTCTCACAATAATTTCTATAACAAATCTATTTGAGTTGGGTGACCATTTTCATTATTTTTATAGGTTTCATTGTGGCTTTGGTTAGAAATATTCTCCATTTATTGTCCAATTTGCATATTTCCTCTCTACCACCTCCCCTCACCTCTTTCCATCCATTTCCTTTAAATCTTCATATCCATTTCCTCCTCCTTTTCCCTTTCTCATCCTTTGCATTGATCATTTTAGAACCTTTCTCTCTTCTAGCTTGATTTTTTTAGTTTCCATCATCCACACTCTAAAATATTGTTTTCTCTCTCCCATTATAGTTGTTTTATCTCCATATTAGAGTTGTTTCCATTTATTTACGTCTCTCCTTTTTCTTTCCCCCTCTCATTCTCTCTCCTGTAAACCTTGGTAATCAAGTCTTAGTTTTCCTTCCTAATTTCTTTACCAACTCACTATTTTCCCCTAAACTTGTGTTTTCCTATCCTCTCCTTATATATCTTTCCAACCATATCAACTTTTCTAATTTATGTTTCATTTGGGTAGTTTTCCCTCTCTTCAAACCTTTCCTTTGTGAATCCTTTGTTACCATTTTCCATAGCAATTATCATTTTCCTTGTTTGTTCTTTGAATTCATTTAATTTCTTAGAATAAGATTTATTTCCAATATTGTAGAATAGTCATATGATATGTGAATTTGAGCTTGAAATCCCACAAGGGAACTAATTGAAGTGGATTCCCCATTAACCATTTCATGTTGTAGGGTTTCCTTCTTGAAATTGGTGTTTGCAGGTATAATAAGAGAGAATCTATAAAGAATATTGAAAAGTACCAAGAGCAAAGCATGCTAGAAATGACAAGATGAAGCTTTAGGTAAATTCTCAAGTCATTCTAACAGACTAGAATTCACCACTACAAGATGACATCTCCTTAGAGCTTGGTGCAAGGGCAAGGCATCTCAAATCCTAACATGGGAACATGACATCTCCTAAAGTGTAGGCATAGGGTTTTCAAATGGCCAACTAATTGGATCAAAAACACTTGAAACTAAAATTATAGCCTCCTAGCAATATATACAATCTAGTTTTGGTGTGGGTGACTTTTTGTTATAGGTACATCTCTCCTATGTTTTGATTTTCTTTATCTTCTAGTGTATTTTGGATCAATTGCAATGTTTTTCTTCATTTTACTCCATTACTTGCATGCTTCAATATTAGGTGTCCATGTTGGTATGAATGGTGTATATTACCTAATTGGTTCCACATTAGGTCCTATTCACACTTGTCTAGTTAAGTTTACTCGGGACATACTTAGAGTATAGTAAGGATAGTTATCTCTTTGTGTCTCAAGTCATAGGATTAAGACACTTGTCATAATCTTATGTTGTCCTATGTTTCACCTTGGTCTATATAACCAAGGGCTTCTCTTTGTAATCACATTCATTCATGTATATTATGTATTTGCATCCTTTGATAGAGTAGAATTATTCTTTCATATTGAGTCTCTTGTGCTTTCATTGAAGTTCCTAGATCTTGGGTGGCTACCTTCATAGCTCAATCTTACGTGGTATAGAGCATTCTATACAAAATCTTACATGGTATCAGATCTTGTAGGATTATTTCTTGTTATTCTTTTTTTGAGAGATCTAGGTTGCAAATCTTGGTTTCTCTTGAAAAGTTGATTATTCTCTTCTCTCGCATCATATGATGACCTGGAGAATCAAAAAAATTGATAGAAATGCCATATTTTGTAATGTCCCCTTCTAGACTCATGGTTAGTCCATCATAGAATTCCTGTGGACTAGCTGTTTAGTTAAGTGATGAAGAATGAAATATTTAAAAAGTCACTTAACTCATTTTATGGAGCGTTCACATTGGGAAATATTAAAAAGTGAAATTAAAAGAAATATTTCCCTCCAAAGTAAAACACCCCTCTTGGAGAGTTTTAAAAGAGGGAAAAGTGCCTCATTTGAAATATGCTTGAATATATGATTTTGTTGGCTATTTGCTCTGCTAGGGTTTTCCCTGAGAGGGTTTGAAGAGGATTCGAACCAGAGGCTTGTGGAGACGGAAACCTCCATAGGTAACGACATTCTACAGGTGTGAAAGACCACCCAACAGTGCCATTGTGAGTGGATGCATTCAGCATTCACACGTGTTTCAATGGAGTTCGTTTGACAAAGATTCAACATAATATTGAGGATTTCTCTTGCATTTCACTCAAGTTCTTCATAGCAGATTGGAGAGCAGTTCATTGGAGATCTGAGGTAAAATATACATATTTGGGGACTGTATTTTATTGCAGCGAGCTGGACGTACTACCTAGCCCAGTCGTACCATGCTTGAGGGAATTTTGAGGTTGTTTCTTGCATAAATCTCTTCTAAATCTGATCGTCCCTCCTTATTGACAGCCTACAACACTTCACAGAGATATTGTAGTGGTTCATGACATTTCTTTCTACTGTTCTATTCTTCCAGCCATGGTCGTACACCACCAGGCTTGACGTGGGCAAGTGGGAGCTTGTTTCTCATTGTGGGAAGTGTTTGTTTTGCATTGTATAAGGCCTCCAAGGCCTATTATATTGATGTTAACAATGAATGCATGATACTCTATGATTCTTGATGATTTGGAGCAATATTGTAATATCAAGTGGCTGGTTCAGCAGTAGCTAAAAACTAAAGTTTCAAATTTGCATATGGGTATGCGATAGAACCTCTTTATTTGTTGATATATGAATTGGGTCTTTCATATTTCTCTTGCATTCTTTGTATATTTTCTGGGTTTGCATTCTATGCTCTATATTGTATGCTCCGACAACACATCTGCAAGAAAACTGAAAACCCCTTCTGCATTCTTCTGTCTACTCTATAAGAACACAAAAATAAAAATAAAATAACACATAAAAAGATCTTTAAGAATATACAAATAGGTACAACACATTACAGTGGTATCAGAGCTATGATCTTGCCATACTGTGAGGTGAAATAGACATGCAGAAGTGAAAATGAGATATGCAACCGGCAAATAGATATTCCTTCAGGAATACCAGAGCAAGGCAAGGAACACAGATTCCACAGTTGATAGTTCGATAGAATCCAGTACCCATAACAGATCCTTTTGAGTCAGACCCAGAGATAGAGGTAGCAGCTATAGAGGACGATTCTCAAGTTTCACGGACAGACCACTTTTCTAGAGAGTTACCTCCATTTACAGAGCATACGGGGGAAATGGGAGATACGGAGATTAAAGAACCAAGCACACGAGATATCCTCAATGACTTGGCTAGAGGTTAGCACCAAATCATGGCTAGCTTGGACAAGTCTCAGCATGCACTTAGGAGGCTTCTTGGCTGATTATTTCCTGAGCTGGATGGAGATGAGGAGAATATAGGTCAAAACAGATATAGGAATGACAGGCATGGAGACCGGCATGACAGGAATAGAGACCGAGGAAATGGAGATAGGAATGGTGACCGAAACATTGGTGATAGAAATGGGCACAGGAATCATGATGGAGAGGCTTCGGTGAATAACCAGGGTGCTACATGGCTCACGGCTGCAGATAGACTAGGCATTTTGACTTTTAGGCCGAGGGACGAGATACCAGACAGGGATGCTACATAGTTGGAGTTTCAGGAAGATATCGTTAGGGATTGGTAGGCTTCCAGTGAAGAGTTTAGAGCTGAAATGACTTTCAGAGACTACTCAGATCTTTAGATGAGACATAGACCCAGAGGGGGTAATAGACAATAGAACAATGAGCTGTAGAAGAAGGTCAACAAGATGACCTTACCATATTTTGATGGTTTGGGAAAAACTTCAGCAAGAGCGTGGGTACAAAAGTTGGATAGTTACCTTCAGATCAGCCCCATGCCAGAGACAGATGCCATCACATACGCAGCCTTACACTTGGAGGGTAGTGCGCATAAGTGGTGGAGCAATGGGAAGGTGACTCTAGGACATGACCAGATCACATCTTATGTTGACTTCACAGCCAGACTCATAGACAGGTTTGACAAGAAGGATCTTGAATTGCAGTTCAAGGAGCTAGCATAGTTGAGACAAAGTGGATCAATGGACTTGTACATTGTTGAGTTACAGGATCTCTCAGTCATGGTTTCAGATATATCAGAGAGGAGGTTAATCATGCTCTTCGTTGATGGGTTGTCTGATCCTTTAAGAGGATGGGTGAAGGGTTTAGACCCCATGACATTGTAGGAGGCCATGAAGAAGGCCCGTGATATGGAATCGTCGTCATGGAGGAGCAAATTTTAGAGTAAGAACTTTCAGCATAAGAGAGATAAGGAGAGAGATAGAAGACCTTTCCACAGGGGCTCGGGAGACCAGCCACATAAGAGTTCTTCCAGGTTAGATAATGATCAGCTGAATGACCTCAGGAGGAAGAAGCTTTGTTTTCACTGCAGAGAGCCTTGGGATCCTAAGCACAGGTGTGCTGCCTAAGGGAAGGCAAAATAGATTGAATACTTCTCAGCAGATGAGTTTGTCGAGTCAGACACGCATTTAGAGCAGCATACAGAGGATGATGATTCCAGGACAGATGTTGCATCTAAAATACCAGATAAGGATAATGATACCTCCCTACCCACAGCCCACATTTCTAGCATTCAAAGAGCAGGGTCATTCAAGATCCAAGAAGTATTGGGTGGACAGAGGTGCATTACCTTGCTAGATACAGGTGCCACTCATAACTTCATAGATGAGGGCTTGGTTTCTAAGAGGGGGTTACAAATAGAGGAGTTTGCAGGATTTAAGGTAAAGGTAGCCAATGGGTTTGTACTCACTTGCACTAGGAGGATTCCCAACTTGACGATCCAGCTAAACCATTATACTTACCAGTCAGAGTTTTATGTGGTTAGCGTGGGTGACATGGATGTTGTGCTGCGAATGAAATGGCTTCATGAGATAAGGGAGCTCACTATCAATTTGAGGAAAATGGAAATGAAGTTTGAAGTGAACGGAGTTAAGTATGTGCTCAGGGAATTTCAGATGGTGGATTGAGAGTTGTTTCTCTCAAGTGAATGGAAAGATTGATTCACCATGATCAGGTACAATGGGCAGCAGAGATATTGGTGATGCCTGAAATTACGGAGCAGCAGAAACATGAGTATCCACCTGACATACAGGCTCTTCTAACTAAACACACCAAAGTGTTTAGTGATATTCCACCAGGTAGACCGCCCGACAGGGGTATCGAGCATGTGATCGAGTTGGAGGAGGGTGCAAAACCGGTGATCACCACACCATACCGACACCCGAAGAGATCCAAAGATGAGATCGAGAAAGCTATCAAAGAGCTTCTCGCCATGGGACACATAAGACTGAGTAAGAGCCCGTTTGCATCATCCATTGTGTTAGTAAAGAAAAAGGATGGGACACTTAGGATGTGCATTGATTACAGGGAACTCAATAAGAAAATAATTAAGAACAAGTATCCCATACCCAGGATAGATGAGTTGATTGATGAGCTACACAGGGCCTGTTATTTCTCCAAGATAGACTTGAGATCTAGGTACCATCAGATTCAGGTCAAAGATGAGGATGTGGAGAAGACAGCATTTAGGTGTCATTATGGGCACTTTGAGTTCCTAGTCATGCCATTCAGCTTGACTAGAGCACCAGCTACTTTCTAGTCTTGCATGAATAGAGTCTTCAGAGAGTAGTTGAGGAGGTTTGTCCTGATATTTTTTGATGATATCTTGATTTACAGCAAGACATGGGAAGAGCACATGAAACACATTGACATTGTGTTGAGTATTCTGGAGAGGGAATCTTTATATGCTAAGATGTCAAAGTGTGAGTTTAGGATGACCGAGTTGCTATACTTGGGTCACATCATCAGTGCTGGTAACGTGAAGGTGGACCTGGAGAAGATTCAGGCAATAGTAGATTGGCCACCACCAAAGAATCTTACTCAGCTAAAGGGATTCTAGGGTTTATGTGGATATTACCGCAAGTTCGTGAAGGGGTTTTCTCAGTCAGCTACTCCCCTCACATATTTGACTCGCAAGGATGCATTTAGTTGGACAGGGGGTACACAGGAGTGCTTTGACAGATTCAAACAGATAATGAGTACATGCCCTATATTGGCCATGCCAGATTTCAGCAAGCCCTTCGAGTTGCAGTGTGATGCTTCAAGGGAAGTCATTGGTGCAGTAATTATGCAGGATAAGCACCCCATAGCATTTGAGAGTAGGAAGTTGAGGGGTGTGGAACACAGCTATAGCATTTACAACAAGGAGATGTTAGCCATAATGCATGCATTGGCTAAGTTCAGACAATACCTTGTGGGCAGTAAGTTCGTAGTCAAAACAGATCACAATAGTCTGAAGCATTCCCTTGGCTAGAAAGACTTAAATGAGAGGCAATAGAAGTGGGTCAGCAAGCTATAGGCCTATGACTTTGACATTGTGTATGTCAAAGGAAAGAAAAATGTTGTTGCCGATGCTCTATTCAGGAGGCCCCATTTAGGTGCACTTGGAGCCATTGCAGATGATTGGAGGGAGATGATATCAGCTGAGTATGCAAAGGATGCATGGGCTACTGGGATAATTGATGGCACCATCAAGGATGACAGGTATATAGTGGTAAATGATTTAATCATTTACAAGAATAGAATCTTCTTGGTGTCAGATTCTCAGATGAAATAGAAGGTTTTGAGGGCATTCCATGACTTGCTGATGGTAGGACACCCGGGGTACTTCAAAACTTATAGGCAGGTTAGAGAGAGGTTCACCTGGAAGGGCCTCAAGACAGAGGTGATCCAGTATGTGAGAGAGTGCCCAATATGTCAGCAGAACAAACAAGAGCACTCATTCCCAGGAGATTTATTGTAGCCCCTACCCATTCCTGAAAGGAAGTGGGATAGCATTTCTATGGACTTTATCACAGGTTTACCAAAAGTCCAAGGTAGGGATTGCATTTTTGTGGTAGTGGACAGGTTGACAAAGTATGCACACTTCTTTGCAATCCCTACCACTCTTACTGCAGCACAGGTGCAGAATTGTTCTTTCGTGAGGTATTTCGACTCCATGGGTTGCCTCAGAACATTGTTAGTGATAGGGACAACAGGTTCCTTAGTAATTTTTGGCAAGAGCTCTTCAGGTTGACAGGGACAGAGCTCACACCCAATACGAGTTACCACCCTTAGATAGATGGTCAAATGGAGATAGTTAATAAATGGGTGGAAGGATACCTCCAAAACTATGTTTTAGGGTAGCAAAAGGCATGGGTTAAGTGGCTTCACATGGGAGAGTACTGTTACAATTCCACATACCACATGTCTATCTAGATGTCACCATTTATGGCCCTGTATGGGTATGAGACACCGAACTATGTTGATTTGTTGTTTGGTGATAGCAAGGTGCCGAAGGCCAAAGACCTTCTCCAGGAGAGTTAGGACATCATGAGGTCTTTGAAGGAGAACATACATAAGGCTCAAAATTAGCATAAGTAGTATGTAGATTAGCAGAGGATTGAGCGGTCTTTTGAGGTTGGTGACATGGTGTATCTCATGCTGCAGCCCTATAAATAGTCCACTCTCAAAAAGAGTGGGGTAGAGAAGTTGAAGCCACGGTACTATGGACCTTTCTGGATCTCCAAGAGGATTGGAGAAGTGGCTTATGAGTTGGAGCTTCCAGCAGGTAGCAAAGTACATAATGTGTTTCATGTATCTCGCCTCAAGAAGGTGTTGGGGCATAAGGTGACACCATTAGCGGAGTTGCCTCCTCTTGAAGAAGAGGGGAAGTTGATACTGGTACCCGAGGCTATAATTGATACCAAGGAACATAATTTAAGGAGGAGGATCATAAGAGAGTACTTGGTTAAATGGAAGAACCTGCTAGTGGAGGATGCTACTTGGGAGAATGAGCAGATATTAGAGCATCCTGACTTGAGATTGCTTGAGGCAAGCAATCTTAGGGAGGGAGGACTGTAATGTCCCCTTCTAGACTCATGGTTAGTCCATCATAGAATTCCTGAGGACTAGCCGTTTAGTTAAGTGATGAAGAATGAAATATTTAAAAAGTCACTTAACTCATTTTATGGAGCGCTCACACTAGGAAATATTAAAAAGTGAAATTAAAAGAAATATTTCCCTCCAAAGTAAAACACCCCTCTTGGAGAGTTTTAAAAGAGGGAAAAGTGCCTCATTTGAAATATGCTTGAATATATGATTTTGTTGCCTATTTGCTCTGCTAGGGTTTTCCCTAAGAGGGTTTGAAGAGGATTCGAACCAGAGGATTGTGGAGACAGAAACCTCCATAGGTAATGCCATTCTACAGGTGTGAAAGACCACCCAACGGTGCCATTATGAGTGGATGCATTCAACATTCACACATGTGCTTCAATGGAGTTTGATTGACAAAGATTTGACATAATATTAAGGATTTCTCTTGCATTTCACTTGAGTTCTTCATAGCAGATTGGAGAGCAGTTCATTGGAGATCTGAGGTAAAATATACATATTTGGGGATTGTATTTTATTGCAGCGAGCTAGACGTACTACCCAGCCCAGTCGTACCATGCTTGAGGGCATTTTGAGGTTGTTTCTTGCATCAATCTCTTCCAAATCTAATCGTCCCTCCTTGTTGACAGCCTACAACACTTCGCAGAGATATTTTAGTGGCTCGTGACATTTCTTTCTATTGTTCTATCCTTCTAGCCATGGTCGTACACCACCAAGCTTGACGTGGGGAAGTGGGAGCTTGTTTCTCATTGTGGGAAGTGTTTGTTTTGCATTGTATGAGGCCTCCAAGGCCTATTGTATTGCTGTTAACAATGAATGCATGATACTCTGTGATTCTTGATGATTTGGAGCAATATTGTAATATCAAGTGGCTAGTTCAGCAGTAGCCAAAAATTGAAGTTTCAAATCTACATATGGGTATGCGATAGAACCTCTTTATTTGTTGATATATGAACTGAATCTTTAATATTTCTCTTGCATTCGTTGTATATTTTCTGGGTTTGCATTCTATGCTCTATATTGTATGCTCCGACAACACATCTGCAAGAAAACTGAAAACCCCTTCTGTATTCTTCTGTCTAGTCTATAAGAACACAAAAATAAAAATAAAATAACACATAAAAAGATCTTTAAGAATATACAAACAGGTACATCACATTACATATTTGGGAGGGTTTCTTCTTCATGGTATTGCAAGTTCATTTTGGAGCATGTTGATGTAAATCTAAGCTCACCATGGAGTTCAGGGTGTCTAATAAAGTCGATTTAGCCTTTTGATTTGTCCAAATTGGACATTGGAGGCTAAATCTACAAGGGTTTGAAGTTGGGAGGTGGTTGCTAGATCTTTAAGGTTATAGACACCTAAAAATGACCCATGTCTTCGAACCACTTGCATTTTATCGAATCACCTGCATTTCAACAATTAATTGAATAATCTAATTATTTAATTAATTTCATCAAAATCATCAAATTTCTTCCAAAACTCCTAAATTCAACATTAATTGAATAAATTCTATTTATTTAATTAATTTCATCAAAATAAACTTCATTCTTCCAAAATTAAATAATTTACATTATTTAATTAAATCAAATTCTTCCAAATCTTCAAATCCATGTCAATTAAATAAATTAATTATTTAATTAATTTATCATCCAAATCCTACATCTACAATTAAATAATTTTAATTATTTAATTAAATCAATTATTCTTCCAAATTTAAATAAATCATTCAAATTTATTTAAATTATCTTAATCTCTAAAAATAAAATATAAATCAAATATTTTATTTATTCTTCTATCATGCACAAACAATTAAATAAATTTATTTATTTAATTCCTCAATTATCTTCCAATTCCTTTAAAAATAAATCTTGTTCATCATGCACACAAAATTAAATCATTATTATTTAATTTTATTCAAATCATGCAAAAAGCAAATTATAAGTTGAGTTAATTGACTTAATCAATATTATCTTTATCACCAACTCATAAAATAGAAAAAAAAGTATTTCTATTTTTATGAAATCTAAAAATATGTCTATTCCATGTCTTTTTATGTCAAATCAATTAGTTAACTCAAACAAAAATAGCTTTTTGTGTGACACATGTTAGGTGCACATTCATCATGAATTCTAGATTTATCTCATCAATTGATTCTATTGAATTTTCTGGACTGTTGATCGATCTTTATTGAAATCTATATAAACCCCTTCATCTTCATAACAAATCCTCTTCAATCTTTTATGCATCTGAGCTATAGGCATTCTTACAGCGCTTTGAGCATACTACGCATTGTTGAGCACATCACATCGAATCTTTGAGCACACTATCCAAATCCGCTTGTTGCAACACCATGGGTACGCAACGTTATTGACCAATCCACAATCTAACAAAGAGAACTATACAATCAAGGTGAAGGCTTTCTTGTTTTAATTCAATTATTCATTGATTATTGGTATTTGCCTTGATCGATCTCTTTATGTTTTAGGATTGAGTTGTTGATTATTTCATTGTTTTGATTATCATTCGATCTCGATTTTATCCTATACACAAAGGTAGCCACATTATTTGAGTATTTTGTGTCCAATCTGACCATGCCATTATGTCCAAAAGTCCCAACAACCTAAGGATCAATTGCCAATTCATCAAAATTGGACACTTTTACCTTGGGCCATCAGAAAAAAATTGCCCCCCTCGGTTGTACGAATCACATGGAATATTCCCTATTTAGGAAAAATATTCCATGGGATCTCTGCGCATTGTTGGCATAGGCATGACATTATAGTCATACAAGAGGTAAAAAATTCTATTTTTTAAAAATTATTTTTTACAATTTTAAATTATAAAAAATCATATTTTAAAAAAAAAATGGTACAAAGTACCTTGTCTACAAAGTTGTAGACCTACATGTGCAGGGTACTCGTACACACCTGTAGGGCACCATGTGGCGTGGACCCCGCTAGGTGATTGAACATACCATCTTTGACAACCTCCTCTTACCAAAAAATAACTATTCTCTCTGTTGAAGGCACAAGACAACTGAAAGGGGGGTGAATCAGTTGTATCAAAAACCTTAACTTCTTTAAACAAAATCACATTCACATTCACTTACTTTAACTCCTTAATCTGTTATGAAGATTAAACATGAATAGTAGAATCAAAACATAAACACATCAACACTACACACACATGAATATGAGATTTTTATGTGGAAAAGCTTAAAAGGGTAAAACCATGGTGAGTGTTAGCTCACAATATAATTGGTGCAAGAGCACCTAATTCACAATGGCTCCCATGAGGCATTTAACTTCATGATGTGTCTAATGTTCATTTTTGTTGTTTCCAATAAGGTCCTATAAGACCATTCATGTAATAAGGTTTGTTTGACCAATGCATGTCATCTTAGTTTGTATCTAGGTCCCAATGACACTTGTCGATCCATAATCACAACGGTTGTTAGGCAATTGGAGGTTGTTAGATCTCCCAGCCGATTGGATTAGTCTCCCAGCCGCTTGGAGTCGAGTTGGTACTACTGAGGCTGAGTAGATAAAAGCCCAAGATCATCGAATGTAATGATTAGTAGTAGTGGTAGTAGTTGTAGTTGAGATCAGAAAGATCTAAGAGGAGTGTGATTTGTAATTGAGAAACAGAGCATCTGTGTGTACATTCTGAAAGGCATAATAAACAAAGTTTTGTTCTATGTATCTTTCTGTCATTCAATTTTGTTAGGGTTTTCTCTGTATAATCGATTTACTATTTTGTGGCTAAGATGGATTCTTAATCCATTCCACCGGTTAGATTTCTTTGAAATCAGTGGAATGGCTGTATAGTTCATTTTTGTGTTTTTCATTTTGTTTGTTGTGTTTGTAGGATCGCGTACAAGATGCATCGATAGATCCTAGCATTTGTCATGTGCTAGATTGTTGGAAAAATGAGTCTGTGAAGCTAGAAGGTTTGCAGAGGTTTAGATCAGCGAAGATTTGTGTTGTTTCACTGGGTATATATTTTGTGTGTATATCGCTAATGTATGTCGAAAGTCATTCCGTGTGTATATCACAAAAGCACATTGAGTGTGTATGTCGCAAAAGTATATTGTGAATGGTTAAGTTCTACATTGGGGGGGATAGGAGGTGTCAGAGAGAGAAGGTTGAAAGCTTTCGATGTTGGAAGTCTGACTGATAGTGTATCAGCATACAAAGAAAGTCAACAGTCCCACCGAATGCATATTCTGAAGGCATGTTTCAAATGTATCTTTTGAATGTATATTAAGAATATACATTGCGCACATACATTGTGTTAGATGCAAGAGGTTGACCGGTAGCAGTGGTGAAGAGGACCGGTGATCGTAAGTCATGTAATGCATGTACAAGTGTTTGGCATAACAATGAGCGTGGTAGGTACATTAGTTCACTAGCGATAGTGGTGTCGGAGACACACCGGTATGAGGAAGGACTTCGGTGCGAAAGGTATTCGGTTAGCCAATGGCAGATGGTCTTTCCGATCATAAAAGAATGTATGTGGTTCGATGCTATGTGGACTTTGAGAGAGGATTTTTAAAGCTGTAATGTGGGTTAGTGGGTATTTCACCCTGTTTTGAATTGCTTCCACTGTGTGCTCTGCATCAATAATGTAGTAACAATACCAAATAACAAAGAGGCTCACTGCAAAAAGGCTCACTGTCGAGGGGTGGCTCACTGCAAAAGGGTGGCTCACTATCAGGGTGGGTGGCTCACTGCCATGAACTAATATAATAGCATCTACAACATGCCTGAGTTTAGTTCCATTGAAACGCAATATATATCTTCTTCTCAACCTTTACAACACACTTTATCTTCTCATCTTTGCACACTCTCTCATCACTCGTAGATTCATTACATATATTTATACCAATCATCAACCTTGGAACATTCATCAAGGTCGGTAATACAATTTGGAACTATCTCCAAGGTCGGCATACATACATAATTCAAATTTGGTCTAAACCTAAACAAACTTGTGGAGCAAATGAATAAAGGAAGAACACTTCACATCTTAGCTCAGACCCAAACACACCCTTACACTCTTCCGTATGCTTCTACAATTCAAGAAACACATCCACAAAGAATGTTAACACCCAAGTCGGCCAAATTGGTGGAAACATCAAGAACACTTAGACACACACTTCCAATAACTTGATTATATCTTGTGGATCAAGTACACGCCTTCAATACATTCTAGAGACATCTACGAACAACATAGAATCACCTAGGAGCCAACAAATCCAACTGCAATAGATCTAACTTGAGGACAATAAATATCACTTGAAGACATATCACAGACTGCTCACAACAAATACTGTCGAACTTTGCTAATCAATAACTTACTTTCCAAAGAAACAAATCACAAATCCTTTAGATTGAAGATAGCTAAGGAATTTATAAACTTAAGTCCAGAACCACAAGACCAAAATCCAATCTACAGAGAAATGTGGAGCAAAATACTTTCTCCCTGTCACAATGCAAATGATGTCAGGCATAGTCTTCAAACTAGTGAATAGAACTTTTGCTGCACAACGATCTGGACCACCAAATTCTAGATTTAGCATCTTCAAACACTTCTCTAAAACATATCCAAATCTCATACTCCAGTCGTCAACACAGAGGAAATGTGGAGCAAAAACTCAGACAGTGTCCTTAACATGACAACTCAATCAATCAACAAACAACAATATCGGAAGACACAGTTGGCACCAATGACAACACAAACATGTTGACATCAATGACAACACCATTTGGCACATACTTGCAACACTCTCTAGGTAAACCACCATCTTCCCCTGAAAAGCATTTTTGTGACTACATACAAGTGGGTTTTAGCCTCTAGCAAGCAATTTTATATATAAACATGTGGTTTTCAAAAAATAGTGAATAGTTTCAAGATTTTGGAGAATATTCTGGCATTCAAGGAGATTATTCCATTTGTTGATGATGATATCAACAATGACATCAACACTTTCCTCCTCCCAACCTACCCCTTCACCATTGCCATTTTGTTTTTGACACTCCAACTTTAGAGGCCTTGTTCTCAGTCATACATGGTCCTTTTTGTGAGATTTGTTTTCATTTGGGGTAGAATTTTGTAGGATTCATAGTGGTGCAATAAATTTTTGGTTTTGGTGTATGTTTTTTTCTATAAATTGTAGATTTTCACAACTATTGCTAAGCAGTTTTCATTTTGGGAACTTCTAGAGATTTGTTTGGGCTCATACGGTAACATTTTTGGGTGCATTTTTTTTTAAGTGCATAATTTTTCATGTACTTCTCATTGGTGCAGTCTGAATCACATTTTGTATCAAAATTATACTTTCATTTTATGACCTAATTTGGTATTTGCATGTACTAAGATCAAGACCACCTTGTTAGTGGAAGTTGTAATTGCACTAAGTATAAAGCGCCAAGATCATATATTGCTGGAGGGGATCATTGATTGACTGAATTTGGGGGGATAATCTTGTGGTGTTTGTTTACTTTCAATTATTTTTTGTGTGTTCTTGCAATGGGGAAAAGTTAAATTGAACCCCTAATTCCATATAATTATGCCTCATGGAAACAATCAATATGGAATTAACTAAGGCAAAAAGGTTGTACTAGATATTAGTGTTGTTATAGGGAGCCTAATCAGACTCAGAGGTTAAATTTACCCCACTTTTATTCGGTGCGGTTTCCCCCCAAATTATTTAACCCCTTGTGGGGGTTTGGGGCTTATAAAGGCGTCGAGAGTTATTTTTTCATTGGCCGACATAAAAAAACTCTATTTTTGTAACCGACATAAAGCTTGATAAAAGCGGCTAAGGGTTAGGGTTTTCGTTGATGTATTGTAGCATTTTGCAACAGTATTGAGTTGCAAGGATTGCAGGTTGTAATCGGTTTTGATTTACTAGATAATAATATTGGACTCTCTGTTGGTGAATGTAGCCCAAGTTTGGGTGAACCATGTTAAAACTTGTCTCTCGCTGTTATTATTTCTGTGTATTTTTCATTCCTCTATTTAATCTTTATTTGCAATTAATTGATATCTTCTACCGGCTAACCCTAACAATTAGATGAATTTGTGCCTTAACCTAGTGGTCCTGGTCAAAAGGAGATGTGGGAGATCAATTGTGAGAAAACTCTTGGTCACATTTGCTCTTTAGTGTCTTTTAATTTACAATTTCATCTTGAATCATGCAAAACACCTAAGGAGGCTTGGGAGACTCTTGAAAAATTGTATGGTAAAATTGATAAGATTAGGGCATATCAAAATGATAATGATTTGATGAATCTTGATCCTAAAAGATTTTACCACATTCAAGACTATATCCCTAAGATAAAGAAACTAAGAACACAACTAAAGGATTGTAAGATTAATAAGGACTTAAAATTGATTCTAAATGTGCTATTCAAGATTGGTCCTGAGTATTCAATATTTGTTTTTGGCTTTAACACCCATTATATTTCTATGGGAGATTCATATGTTGAGCCTACTTTTGATACATTTTCAAATCTTCTAATCCAAGAGGAAGTGAGGCTAATTCAAATGGGCCTCATCATGTCTTCAGAACCACACGCATTGGTGGCTAGTGAGCCTAAGGTAAAAAAAGAATCAGGGAATTCTAAAAAGAAACAAAAGAACTAAAAGAACAAAACACACAAAGATAGAGAACAATCAAATTCTGAATCCTCTCCCTCAAAAGGGGAATCATCTAAGAAGGAGAAGCCCAAATGTGCATACTACAAGAAATTAGGGCATGATGAGCATCAATATTATTCAAAACAAATTGATGAGTTGAAGCATCTTATAAAGAAGAATCAAACTAATTTACCTTCAACTATGTCAAGGGGTTCATCATCTTCTTCTCATTCAAATTTACAAAGACAAAGGGGGAAAGCACTTGTAGTTGTAGATTCTAATTCAGGGAGATGGATTCTTGATTCTAGAGCCTTGCATCATATGGATTCATCATAGAGTATGTTCTCTTTATTTGAGAATTGTTCATCACCACACATCTTGATGTTCAACAACACATATATGTGTGTTTGTGGGAAAGGATCTATTGACATGGACACATGATCATTCAATGATGTCCTTTGTGTGCCTTCATTGTCAACCAATTGCAATGTCCTTTCTATCTATCAAATCACACATGATGGAGCAAGGAAGTGTTGGCAAGAGACACTACTAGGTATGTCAGGTGTTGTCATTGATGGAAACTGAATCTATCTTACACATACACATTGTATCATTTGATCATACCGGAAGTCAGATTGCAGATTTGTCTAAGTCCAGATAGATAGGAATAGAGCATATGACAGGGTTCAGCATTTTGGTCTACATTTCTCCACAGGTAATCATATTGTGTTGCAGATCTGAGGGAATGTTAAGGGATGTCAGGGCTACCTAAATCCAAGGTTTTAGCATTTGTGATCAAGGGATTGAAAGTTACAAGCATCTGAGTATCAAGTTTTGGTTAGACAGTTCAGTCTGGTGAAGAATAGATCAACTTGGTGTTTGATCCTTGTGCAGATTAAGAGAAGTGGTTGGTTGAGTAATTTATGAGATCCAGTGGTATTGGCCGACATGTGTGGTGGCTTGAATGCATAGGTTTTGGTCCACATTGTTGCTTGTGCATGAATTCAACTAATAGAACAGTGAACTTGAAAAAGTTTCTAAGTTTTCTTGAGGCTGACTGCAGTTGATGTAAATTCATGTTGCAGATATATATGATCGATGGGTTTGAGCATTTTGTGAGATGGAGGTGCGAATATGAAGTGATAGATGTGAAGTGTGGCATTATCAAGTGTGAAGCAAAGAGATCTAAGCTTTGGATCATGGCAGAATAGTGAAGGAGGGCAGTGAGAGATGAAGTGTGTGAAGTTAGTTTATTGAGCCTAACCGGAACTATAATCTTGCATTATTAGATGCTATTCTTTAGTTCAAGTATTTCAGTGAACTCTTTGTAATTGTTCTTGTAGGCAGTGAGCCTCCTTTGAGCAGTGAGCTCTGGGTAGTGTGCCTAAAGGCATGTGCCTTCCCATTTGTAATACTTTTAACAGAGTATAAAATCTTGTGGGTTAACCCCCACTGTGGTTTTTCCCTTAACCGGGCTTCCACGTAAAAATTATGTTGTTCATGTGTGAGGATCTTATTGTTGTTGTTCTTATGCTCATGCTTCTTTCTTTTGAATGTATGTGGTAAATTAATAAAGGAACATAATAATAAGTTTTACAGAGCACTAATTCACCCCCCCTCTCAGTGTTCCTTAATTTCAACAGGAAGAGTGTTGAGTTCACACCATATTCTATGTTTATTTAGGATTTGCATAGTGAAGATATTGTTGTAGTTGGGGAGGTAGATCATCAATCTCAAGTGTACATGTAAATTACGTATTCTATCACAAAAGTTACTGAAGTAAATAATCCACTTAATTACATCAAATAATCCACTTAATTACATCATACTCAAGTAAAAAGATAGATCTCATAAACATTAATCAATAAAAGTCATTAAATCTTACAGATCACGTGGTTAATCCAGGTGTTAGCACTTTAAAAGAATATACAATGTCTATTTGGCTTTCATGCTATAAATAATCTAATGATAAGTACAAGGTACAATAATCATGTACAATATAAGAATAATAAATCAATCAAACTCTCTAACCTCCATGAACCCAAATGGTCCTCCGCAAGCCAAGAGACAGGAACATGGCTCAGGCACTTTTCTGCCCAACCATGAAGCAATTACACTTCCCTGGATCCCTTCATAACACGAAGGAAACCCAACCCTGCACGAAACATCTAGCAACCTGGAAACAACTGGAAGGAGGGAACACTTGATGCAACCTGAAGTCTAAACGCAAATCTAAATGATGATGTGCAAATGTCTCACAACAGTGATATGGTGTGGAGTCTGATCAGTCTCCAAGTGGGAGATTGTTGTTATATGGAGCCTAATCAGACTCAGAGATTAAATTTTCCCCACTTTTATCGGCACAGTTTCCCCCAAATTCCTATGGGGTCAAAGGGCGGCGCCCCTTGCGGGGGTTTGGGGGCAGCGCCCCCAAGACGGGGTCCAGGGGCAATGCCCCTTGCGCCTTCCCTACCTCACACTATTTTTTATTATTTTATAAAGGCACTGGGAGTTATTTTGTCATTGACCGGCATAAGAAAACCCTATTTTTGTAACTGACAAAAAGCTTGATAAAAGCGGCTAAGGGTTAGGGTTTGTATTGAGATTGTATTGTAGCATTTTGCAGCGGTATTAAGTTGCAGGGATTGTTGGTTGTAATCGATTTGATTTACTGGATAATAATATTGGACTCTTTGTTTGGTGGATGTAGCCCGAGTTTGGGTGAACCACGTTAAAACTTGTCTCTCGCTGTTATTATTTTTGTGTATTTTCATTCCTTTGTTTAATCTTTATTTGCATTTAATTGATATCTTCTGTTGGCTGACCCTAACAAACAGGATGTGACAGAGATATATATAAATAAAGTTTTGCTAGACAAACATTCATCAATTTCAATGAATCCCCAGCTTGGCCAAGCATATGAAATAGTTTAAGGTAAATCCTAAAAAGAGGAAAAGCCATCTCTGATATTCCACATTCGGCATCCTAGCCCAAAAAGTAACCCCAAACACACATAAGAGATAATCTACTTTCTTTTCAAAACAAATAGCAACCCATGTTCGCCTGAAATCCATTTGTAATCTCTTTCTTTTGCATAATTCATGAAACACACTTTCAAGCAAGTAATAAATAGGAACATCATATATATATATATATATATATATATATATATATATATATATATAAACTGGTTATATTCCCTAATCCATATTTGATTGTTTTCAATATTTTGAAGAAAACTAATGTTAACTACTTTCTACCCATAAATTGGTTTATAATTCAAAGCAATTAATTGTAACAAGGATTTAATAAGAGTGTATAAATATTTCTAGCAACACATTATTTAAAATCAAAGGCATAGGTAATAATAAAAAAATATACTATCTCAGTTACAAGAAGGAATTAATCTGCTGCTAGAATTTAATAATATTTAACTGCTACAGAAAGTAACAAACTAAATGCTACAGGAACTGATTACAAGCCTACGATGGGAATGAACAAAACAACGATAGGGATAAATAATCTACGTCATGGTTTAATAAGGCTGCAATAGGATGTAAAAGCACAACTACATGATTCAATAAATCAGAGACAAGAACCAACTAACTATGATAAGAAGTTTAAA
This sequence comes from Cunninghamia lanceolata, assembly GCA_027924645.1. NCBI lineage: Eukaryota > Viridiplantae > Streptophyta > Pinopsida > Cupressales > Cupressaceae > Cunninghamia > Cunninghamia lanceolata. Next base: position 12,118,510 of record BSBN01000209.1, read on the forward strand.
TTAACTGCTACAAGTAGTAAATAAAACCTTCATCGACAATAATGATAGCTGGCCGACTAGATGTTTAAACAGGTCGTCACCTTTAACAAGGGTGATATCATGCAGATTGTTTCTACAACGTAGAAACTGGTAAAAAGGTCAACAAAGGACTATAGTTAGGAGGCTATTGGAAAGATAGTTTAGGCCAACAACAACTTCATGGTGAAAATACTAAATAATTCAACCGTTAGCAATAAAAGAACTGGCTGACATATAGGACGGCAAGGCTAAAAGTTAATCTGAGGCCATTGAGAATATAACCACTAGCCAAAATACATGAACTCAGTGAATAGACAAACCTACAGGTCAATGATATTTATATGCAGACCTTTTGAATATGTAGAGGATGAAGAAAAATTGTGCCTGGGTTGCAATAATTAACAGGATGATTGGAAAATGATTTAGGATGACAACAAAATGAAGGGTCAATTTAAGTCTGATCAAATATGGCATAAAGGCAATGGTCTTTTAAGCAAATACAAAAGGATAAATCTGAGGCATAGGCTATCCAATAACAATGATCGAAGGGAAAAACTTAGGCTGACACCAAATAGAAAAGAAGGTCGAGCCCAAAAGAAAACATAGAGGAAAGAAAAGTAGCCGACAGGGATTAGATACAAGACAAAATAGTATCGACAATAGACCATCCATAGCATTATGTAGACTAGAGGAAAGTTTAGGTGCAGGCTAGATTTTGATCAAGATCTTTAACAATTTACATAGCTAAAAGTTTTGCATTAAAAATTTTTTAAAATACCTAAAAAATGCCTCAATTCCTTCCTCCTAGCATAGATGATAGTCCTCATGTCACTACTAATCACTATTCTCCTTTCTTCCTTCTGTCGTTGCTACCTTGATCTCAATTCCCTTTTCCTTCTTCTGTCGCTGAAAATTCATGGTGAAGATCTCTCTGTCGTGCCCTCTCTTTTATCTATCATACCTCCTCTATTCCTGTTATTGTAAATTTAGAATGAGCTTTTCATTGTTTTCACTTCAATTACCTATAGTTTGCATGCCCCCTGGCATTCAATACCCATGATTTCTCCTTTGAAATTATTAAACTATGTTGCTACTATCGCTCCCCCCTTTTTGCATGACAAAAGCTTTTCTTTATTATTTTATTTAGATATCTAATTATAATATATATTATTAATATAATTTATTTATCTTTAATAAAACATAAATATTTTTAGTCTAACCAAGATATTGCTTTCAAACAATAATATATATTATATAAATAGGAAAACACTTTTATTATTATTTATATTTACATAATATCATATACACATCTCCACTAAATATAATTCGAAGGAACATAATATTTACATGACTAATTAATGCATTCGAATAGATATATTGTAGCAACTAAAACACATATTTATCTACTCATAAAACATCAATCACATTTATTGACTATATAAAAATGCATACTAGACTCATTCAAAAATGCAATATGACATGAGACTATGTGAGTGTGTGTGTGCATCAGGTTTATCCATCCTATCAGTTCTTGTCAAGCGACTAGAACATCTCTACCTCAACCATGTTCTCGTCTTCGATGAGTACCTATAATCAATCACACTCAGATCCACATCAATAGGTTAGTTCCTCAAAATCATAGCCGAAGCAAAACATAATGTACATCCATAATCGCACCAATAATATTTTATTATTAAATCCACTTTTCAAAATCACACATTTATAACATTGTGGTAATTACTTTCACACACGTGGAATCACTCATAGTAAAAACAATCATAGTAAATGTCCAATAATCTAATTAATAATATAGTCCATAAAACGAGATGTGACATAATTCCCCACTAGGAAGAGACATCATCTTGATATCTTATTACACAAACTGAAATAATAATGTATCAATCTTCCACTAACAATGTATCCAAAGTCTCATAAAAACAAAACAGTAACTCAAAGTATTAGCATCTATGCATGAATAAGAAAACTATACTATATCCTCAAATAAGGAAAAGATCTATCAATCTCCTTCGCATCCTCCCATGTGGCACTGTCCACAGAATATTGGTCCCACTAGACCTTGTACCACATAATATACCTGTTATGCAACTTAACATTGTGCCTCTCTGAAATTTGAGTGGGCTCCACCAGTACCACTCCTGGATCCCAAACCTGTAAAACATGCCAACAAAGAATGTGTGAACTAGCATTAGGATGATAAGGCTTAAGTAAAGACACATTAAAAATATTATGGATTCTAGCAAGTGTTGGCGGTAGAGAAAGTCTATAAGCTATAGGATTGATCACCTCCAGGACATCAAACAGTCCTACAAATCGAGGAGCAAGTTTAGACACTTTGCCCAATGAAATTGAACTCTTCTGAGGCTTGACCCTTAGGAAGACTTTGTCACCAACTGAGAATTGTCTAGGCGTCCTACTTCTATCTACATAACTCTTTTGATGATCTAAAGCTTGCTTCAATTTATCTTTGATCAATCTTATCTAATCACCCATTTCCCTTAACATATCAAGACCAATTACAATTTTGTCCTCTACCTTGTCCCAACTGATAGGTGTTTGACACCTATGCCCATAAAGAGCTTCAAACGGTTCTATTCCCAATAATGCATGGTATGAATTGTTGTATGCAAACTCCACCAATGGAAGATACTCCTCCCATTTATACTGTTAATCCATACAATACATCCTAAGAAGGTCTTCTACAACCTAATTGACTCTTTATGTTTGACCATCCGTTTGAGGATGATATGCCCAACTAAAATTCAACTTAGTGGCCAAAGTTACATTTAGAGTTGTCCAAAATCTAGAAGTCATGCGAGTGTCTCGATCGATAATGATCATCTCTGGCACTCCATGCAATCAAAAAATCTCCTGAACACCTAGCTAAAACCAATGAACCATCTGAAATATTCCCTAGGATAAAATGTGCTACCTTCATCAACTTGTCCACCACTACCAAGATGATGTCATGTCGATTCTTAGACATGGCCAACCCCTAAATAAAATCCATACTTATCACTTGCCACTTATATTTAAGAACATTGTGTGGGTACAATAATCTTGCTGGATGCACATGCTCAGTTTTGACCCACTGGCACTCCAAACATCAAGCCACAAATTATGTTACATCCTTCTTAAGTTTAGGCCAAAAGTATAAAGGTTTCAAACCTTCAACCATCTTTGTTACTCCAGGGTGCCTCGAATATGGTGTGTTGTGGATCTCCTGAAGCACTAACTTCCTCAACTCCCCTAAGTCAGGAATATACATCCTTCCCTGATATCTCAAAAGCCCATCTGACTCAATCACATATCCATCAAACTGATGATCTAAGGGGTTTTCTTCTAAAGCTTTCTTTCCTCTTTCATAATGTTCATCCCCTTGCAAATTCTGAATTACTCTTTGTCTCAAATTGGATCTCGTGGTAACCATGGTAGCCAGATGTCTTCTCCTACTAAGAGCATCTACTACTCTATTCTTCTTTCCTTTTATGTACTCGATCCCAAAGTCATACTCACTAAGGAATTATAACCACCTTCTATGTCGTGCATTAAGGTTCTAGGTTGAGTAAAAATGTACTTGAGCATTAAATGATCTGTCTTTAACTCAAAGGGATTACCTAGAAGATAATGCCTCCATATCTAAAGCGCATGAACTATGGCAGCTAACTCAAGGTCATGCGGCACATAGTTTAATTCATATTTCTTAAGCTTCTTTGACTCATATGTAACCACTTGCTCATTCTACATCAACACCCCTCCTACTCATTCTCTTGAAGCATCAGTTATAACTGTAAAATGACCATTAGGATCTAGTATAGTCAAGATAAGAGCAATTGTGAGTTTTTCCTTTAACACTTGGAAAGATTACTCACACCTTTCTATCCATTCAAACTTTTTACCTTTCTTCTGTAGCGAGGTAATCGGAGCTTCTATTGTTGAGAAACCTTCCACAAACTTTCTGTAATATCTTCCAAGTCCCATGAAACTTCTGACTTCTGTCACATTCTGAGGTGCAAGCCATTCCATTATCGCCTTAATCTTCTCAGGGTCAATTGCAATCCCTTTAGCTGAGATCACATGACCAAGATAATTCACTTTATCCTAGTAGAATATACACTTAGATAGTTTACCATAAAGTTTTCACTCTCTTAAGCATTGTAAGACTATCCTCAAATACCTTCCATGCTCTTCCATTGATTTAGAGTATATCAATATATCATCAAGAAAGATCAACACAAAATCATCTAAGCAATCACTGAATATGCTATTTATCAAATTCATGAAGGTTGTTGGAGCATTATTCAACCTGAATGGTACCACTATGAACTTGTAGTGGCCATAGCAAGTTCTAAAAGGTGTCTTAGAGATGTCCTAATCCTTAATCCGCAACTAGTGATAGCTAGATCTCAAATCTATCTTTGAGAACACCGTGGCTCCCTTCATCTGATTGAAGAACTCATCTATTCTTGGAAGTGGGTACTTGTTCTTTATAGTAGCTTTGTTAAGCATCCTATAATCAATGCATAAATGCAAGGTCCCATCCTTCTTATTTACAAAGATGACTAGTGTGCCCCAAGGCGACATGCTTGGTCTATCAACCCTTGGTTCAACAACTGCTACAGTTGTGTCTTAAGCTCATACAATTATGTAGTAGTCATCCTATAGGGTGCCTTAGATTGCGGCTCAGTCCTTGGTAGGAAATCAATTGAGAAGTCAAATTCTCTCTTTGGAGGTAACTCTGTTAACTCGACAAGAAATACATCTCAGAATTCTCTAAGGATTTGGTAGTCATTGAATGCTGATTCCTCCTTGTCAAGATCTTTTACTTGGATAGCATAAATGGCACACCCTTTCCTCTTGGCTTTCTTTAATTGCATAGCTGAGATTTGTGTAAGTTCCAAAGGTATCTTAAATCCATTAATCTCCACCTAATTTCCTAGGTCATCCAAACATATAACAACCTTGTCATTACAGTTTACTATTGACTTATGTTCAACTAACCAGTTGATTCCCAATATCACATCATAAGACCCTAAAGGTGCTACATACAGATTGACTTGTGTTTGAAAACTTGAAAGCTCTAACGCACTGCGTGCTAGACATGAGTCTACTCTTTTTTTTGCTCTTGTCATATTGTACCATCCATGAGTTTTCCATATGCCCAGGTCTAATAGATAACTTTGATATTATTCCAAGATCTACAAAATATTTTGTGGCACGAGTATCAATCAAAATAGAAACAAGTAGTCCATAGAGCTTACCTTGAAACTGTATAGGTGCTACCTGAAATTTAGCTTGCCAATTGTCCACTGTGACATGTATCTGGTGTCGAGGTGCTTCCTATTGATATCTGGGGACAAGTGTTAGCATAATACTCACCTCCATAAACATAGCATCTACCATGAGGTGCTCTAGCTCCTTCTGACCTATCACACTGGTTGTTGTTGTGGTTGTTATTATTGTAGTCTCCCCTTTTGTTTCCACCATTCTAGTTGCCACCATTCTTATCCTGAGAGTTATTCCCTCTGTTCAAGTTTTTGATCTATCGACTATTATTGCCTTGATTTTTATTCTGATTGTTGTAATTATGGGATCTCTTGTTTGCAAACTTCACATCTCTCTGCTTACGATAACTGGCTGCTTGCTGCAGCTTCTACTCCTACTTAATTGCTTTCTCAAAAATTGCATCCATGGTGAATGGATTGTGAATGTCTACCTCTGCTCCAATCTGGGGCCTTAATCCTAATATAAACTTCCTCATTCTAAATGTCTCATCCATCTGGTATTGCAGAACATACTTAAGTAAGTGAGAGAATCTTTCCCAATACTGGTTTACTGACATTCCTCCTTGAAACAAATTCTTAAACTCTATCATCTTCTTATCGAAGAAGAGTTGTGGTAACCATCTTTTCCTAAAGAACTGCAGGAAAAGTGATGCAAAGCACACAATGGAAGCAGACAAAACAGATCAAATAGATCAACTCATACACATCGCTTGACTTGTTATCACCGGTTCACATGCATCGATTCACCATTACACTCGGTCACTGCTTGTATCTACCAAAAGATACATTCTCAATGTACATTTCCCACATGCATTTGTGATCTACATTCGCAATATACATTCGAACCACACTTGTTTGCGGGACTTGGATTATCGGTCGGGCTTACCACGGAGTCGTTGTTTCACCGATCACGCCGATATCACATTCAAACACATTCATCGGCCAAATTTCAATCATCAACAAACACTAGGGTTTCCTACCCCGCTACTCGTATACACCATTGTACAGTCTGCCTTCACTGAACCCTAGCACATGGAGATGCTAGGTGATCTACTATGCGCGACCCGCAATCTAGAGAATCTGCACTATTAAATAGGAAAACAAAATGAAAAACACAAACAGATATTTGTACAATGAATCCATTCCACTTATTTCGACAGAAATCTTATCAGTGGAATGCTTCACATCGACATTTTGCAACAATGGAAAACATGAAGGAAAGGAAATCTACAGCTATGCAATTCGTATTTACAAAAAATGGGAAACAAGTTGACGACACAGAAACAATTTGATTCTCCTTAGCAAAGCTTGATTACATTCGCACAATCACAATATCATATGACTGATTACAACCTCAAACCCTACTGCCTGATCTTGTTCATTTCCTTGATTTTTATAGGTTCGCCCAGAGTAGTACCAAACTGACTCCAAGCAGCTTGGAGATTGATTCCAAGCAGCTGGGAAACACTACTGCCTATTTTTGGCATTATTGTTATTTTTAGCATTATGCGATTGCAATTGACAAATGTCACTTGGGACTTACAAAATAAACCTAGATACAAACTAAAATGACATGCATTGGTCAAACAGACCTTATTACATGAATGGTCTTATAAGACCTTACTGAAAGCAACAAAAATGAACATCATACACATCATGAAGTTAAGTGCCTCATGGAGGCCACTGTAGATTAGGTGCCCCTACACCAAAAAGTTCCCTAGTGACTTCTCCTAGAAAGAATCTTTTATCTGCCTTTTCATTATCCTACCAAGTTGTTCCTTCTCTAGTATGTTGGTAGGAACCCCACATTGCCTTCATCTCATTAGAAAGATTTTGGAGCTCGAAGTATTTTTCCATTTCTATGATCCATGCTTCAACTCCATCACCAATGGTCTTTCCATCAAACTTGGGCAGTGAGACCTTCTTGAGGTCTTTTCCCAACTCCTCTATAACCCTTCAATGATTATTCACATTCGCTTCAACCTCAGGAATCTGTGCTTCAGCCCTTGGGTTCTCATTATGTGCATCCACCCTCAAGTTCACATTATCCTGATTCAAATTTACATCTCCTGGGTTTTCATTTCGATTCTGCTCTCTACGGTTCCTTCTGATCTCCTACTCAAGATTATCCATTCTTGTACCCTACTAGGTTAAGAGAGAAAGGATCCAATCCAACCTTCCATCTTGTTCATTGTTGACTTCGCCACGATTCCTTCCATTTTGATCCCTTCCTAATCCTAGGAGTCCTCCACTACAATTAATGTTTCTAGTTTTCGTGATGATTGATTTGCATGAAAGTCGTGCATCTTAGTTTAATAGCCCAAAAATGCCCTAGTGTCCAACTTAGAGCTCTGATACCAAATGTAAAGTATGCATTCCATCACAAAAGTTGCGGAAGTAAATAATCCACTTAATTACATCATACTCAAGTAAAAAGATGGATCTCATAAACTTTAATCAATAAAAGTCATTAAATCTTACAAATCATGTGCTTAGGTGTTAGCACTTTAAAACAATATACAATGTCCATTTGGCTTTCATGCCATAAATCATCCAATGATAAGTACAAGGTACAATAATCATGTACAATACAAGAATAATAAATCAATCAAACTCTCCAGCCGTACGAACCCACATGGTCCTCCGCAAGCCGAGAGATGGGAACATGGCTCAGGTGCTTTTCCACCCAACCATGAAGCAATTATACTTCCTCAAATCCATTTATAACATGAAGGAAACCCAACTCTACACGAAATGTCTAGAAACCTAGAAACAACTGGCAGGAGGGAACACCTGATGCAACCTGAAGTCTAAATGCAAATCTAAAATATGATGTGTAAATGTCTTACAACAGGATGTGGTAGAGATATATATAAATAAAGTTTTTCTATACAAATATTCATCTATTTCAATGAATCCCTAGCTTGGCCAAGCATATAAAAAAGTTTAAGGTCAAATCCCAAAAAGAGGAAAATTTGTCTCTAATATTCCACATTCAACATCCTAGCCTAAAAAGTAACCTCAAATACACATAAGAGATAATGTACTTTTTTTTTAAAACAAATAGCAACCCATGTTCGCCTAAAATCTATTTCTAATCCCTTTCTTTTTCATAATTCACGAAACACAATTTCAAGCAAGTAACAAATAGGAACATCACTCATTCATTTAAATGCAAATATATATAGAATCTATAAACTAATTATATTCCCTAACCCATATTTCATTCTTTACAATACTTTGAAGAAAACTAATGTTAACTACTTTCTACCCGTAAGCTAGTTTATAATTCAAAGCAATTAATTGTAACAAGGATTTAATAAGAGTGTATAAATATTGCCAGCAACACATTATTTAAAATCAAAGGCATAGGTAATAATCAGAAAATATACTATCTCAGTTACAAAAAGGAATTAATATGAAGCTAGAATTCAATAATATTTAACTGCTACAGGAAGTAACAAACTAACTACTACAGGAACTGCTTACAAGCAACCAACAGGAATGAACAAAACAACGAAAGGGATAAATAATCTATGTCATGATTTAATAAGGTTGCAACAGGGTGTAAAAGAACAGCTACAAGATTCAATAAATTAGAGATAGGAACCAACTAACTGCGATAAGAAGTTTAAATTAACTGCTACAGGTAGTAAATAAAACCTTCATCAACAGGAATGATAGCTGGCCCACTAGATGTTTAAACAGGCCCTCACCTTTAACAAGGGCAATATCATGTATATCATTTCTACAGCGTAGAAACTGGTAAAAAGGTCAACGGAGGACTATAGTTAGGAGGCTGTTGGAAAGATAGTTTAGGCCAACATCAACTTCTTGGTGAAAATACTAATTAACTTAGTCATTAGCAATAAAAGAACTGGCTGACATACAACATGACAAGACTAAAAGTTATCTAAGGCCGTTGAGAATATAACCATTAGCCAAAATACATGAACTCGGTGAATAAACAAACCTACATGTTGTTGATATTTATATGCAGACCTTTTGAATATGTAGAGGATGAAGATAAAAATTGCGCAGGCCGTAACAATTAACAGGTTGATTGGTAAATGATTTAGGCTGACAACAAAGTGAAGGGTTGATTTAACTCTAATCGAATAAGGCATAGAGGTAGCGATCTTTTAAGCAAATACAAAAGGATAAATCTCAGGCATTGGCTATCTAATAATAGTGACCAAAGGGAAAAACTCAGGCTGACGCCAAATAGAAAAGAAGTTCAAGCCCAAAAGTAAAACATAGAGGAAAGAAAAGCAAACGACAGGGATTAGATAAAAGAAAAAATAGTAATCGACAATAGACCATCCATAGCATTATGTAGACTAGAGGACTGTTTAGGTGCAGGCCATATTTTGATCAAGATCTTTAACAATTTACATAGCTAAAAGTTTTGCATTAAAAATCAAAGAAAAATACCCAGAAAATGCCTTAATTCCTTCCTCCTGGTGTAGATGATAGTCCTCTTGTCGCTGCTAATCACCGTTCTCCTTTCTTCCTCTTGTCGTTGCTGCCTTGATCTCAATTCCCTTTTCCTTCTTCTATCGCTAAAAATTCATGGTGAAGATCCCTCTGTCGTGCTGTCTCTTTTATCTATCATCCCTCCTCTATTCCTGTCGTTGTAAATTTAGAACGAGCTTTTTATTGTTTTCACTTCAGTTACCTCCAATTTGCATGCCCCTTGGCACTCAATACCCATGATTTCTCCTTTGAAATTATTAAACTCTGTTGTTACTGTCATCCCTAAGTTTTGCATGACAAAATCTTTTCTTTATTATTTTATTTAGATATCTAATTATAATATTAATATAATTTATTTATCAAGTTAATAAAACATATTTATTTTTAGTCTAACCAAGATATTGTTTCAAACAATAATATATATTATATAAATAGGAAAACACTTTTATTATTATTTATATTTAATTAATATCATATACACAACTCCACTAAATATAATTTGAAGGAACATAATATTTACATGACTATTTTATGCATTTGAATAGACTTACTGTAGAAACTAAAACACATATTTATCTACTCATAAAACATCAATCACATTTATTGACTATATAAAAAGGCATACTAGTGTCATTCAAAATGCAATATGACATGAGACTATGTGAGTGTGTGCGTGCATCAGGGTCATCCATCCTATCAATTTTTGCATGGTGGCTAGAACATCTCTACCTCAACCATGTTCTTGTCTTCGACTAGTACCTGCAATCAGTCGCACTCAGCTCCACATCAATAGGTTAGTTCCTCACAATCATAGCTGCAACAAAACATAATGTACATCCATAATCGCACCAATAATATTTTATTATAAATCAACTTTTCAAAATCACACATTTATAACATTGTGGTAATTACTTTCACACACGTGAAATCACTCATAGTAAAAATAATCATAGTAAATGTCCAATAATTTAATTAATAATATAGTCCATAAAACGAGATGTGACAGTACACCTTTATGTGATAGTACACCTCCCATTTTATTCATATTGTTCCTTTGACTGATGTACACACTCAGCCATCTAGTGCAGATACTTTTAAGGAGATCCAGTATGGCATTTGAATCTTAGTGTTCTTTTATCAACTGAGGTTCTAGAGACATGCGCCAACACTCCATCTCCTCCATCATCTATTGTTGCTTCTATAGAGTTTAGCGAATTTCTACATCCATGGCTTTGAGTGATTTCGTGCAGTAGGACAATCATTGTAGTTAAGATTTAGCTACTTGGGATGAGTACTTGACAAACATTGTAGGTTTGTTGTGTGAGTCCTATCTTGCAGATTTGGAGGACATTATTGAGGACATTTATCTCCTCTTTGATGTTATCTATAATGAAGTTGCATCATCTTCTTCAAATGGGATGAGGGCACATTCAAACCCTATTATTCTTTCTCCTCCTCTTCATTTGTCACAGTTTGGCAGTGGGTTGAAGATCTTTGAGCAGCATTCAGAGGACTCATCACTATTTTTGGATCATGTTCTACATTTGTTTCCCCTACATTAAGAGGACTCATCATTGTCTTGGATCATATTCTACATTCATTTCCACTAGGTTTTAGACTATCACTTTCTTTGATTTGGGTAGGGACTTCTGATTTGATTGTGGCACCTTTCGTCATCGACATGGCAACACTTGAGAAGATTTTAGAGACTTTGAATATATCTTATATTTTCTTCCTTGGGTTTGTTTCTTCCTAAGGGGAGGAATGTTGTCCGGTACTCTTGGATCACCTTTAGCATTCATTGTCGAGCATCTATTATTGTAGGAGATTCTACATTGAGGGGGGCTACATAGTCTCTCTTCTTCTCTCTTATGGGGGGAGTTTTTCCTCACATGGGGTTTTTCCTTCTCATACTTTTGGAAAGCATCTTGTGTTTTCTCTCTTTTAGAGAGGTGTTTTTTTCCTACAAGATTTTCTCCTTTACTACATTTATGAGAGATTTATTTGTACATGGGTACCTAACATGGACTTGCATCTGTACACTTCAAAACATGACTCAGTAGCTTGGAGCGGTTGAGTCATCCTTGACAGAGCACACATACCCTTCTCCTTTCCATAGGTGAACCTCCCCGTCATTCTCACTGTCATGGTAGAAGCCAGTCGAGAGGAGGTGAGACATGAGGATGGTCCTGCTCGCTTGAGAGCTGGACTTCACGGAGAATGATTGACCAGTCTTGGGGCCATTCCTATGGATGGTTTTCTAAGTTGTGTTCAATGACTATAGTTGTGGAGATAATGATATGACCCAAAGGGTCACTAATTACTGATCTCCTATTTGGGTTATCTAGATTCCAATGCCTATTCAGTTGTTTATTATAGTCATTTATGAGTCTAATATGTTAGAACCTTTCCTTTCCTACTCGAAGGAGTTATTGAATTTGATGTCTTTGTTCAATCAACCTAAGCCTATGTTCCTATTCTTGAATGGTCAATTGTGCATTTTGAGGCCTAGGGCGTAACTCTTTGATCTCCTCTAGGATTGCCCTCACCCACTCACCTCTAAGTCCAGGGCACATTCATGTGCCTGAAAAGAGTGAGTTGGTTTGAGTTAACCACAAGTTGATTTACATTGACTTAGGGAAATGATCTAAGGTTTTCTTTGCTTTGTTTGATTTTGCTTGACTTGTGTTGACCTCATGATGAAATCGAGGGTTTGTGTACTTGTTATGATTTCTTGTTGGGTATTTTTTAATATTTTTGTATTTTATGGGTTTTGTATGAGATGCATGCCACAATGTATGCAAACAACTTTTTTTTCTTTTTCACCAATTTTTGAAATAAAATGAACTAAGTTAAACTTGGAATTGAAATATGAATGCAAACTAGAATGAAGTTACCTAATGCAACTACTCTATTTTTTTTGTATTTTTTGAAATTGGTTTTGGGCTACTCTAAGAATTAGAAAATGCTTTGAAATGAAACCAATCTAAATTGCAATAAAATAAGCTAATCTAACAATCTAAATTAACCTATCACTGAATTCACAATAACAAGATTACTATTCCAAGAGCAAGATTGATTTTCTAATTACTACAAAAAGCATGAAGGAACCTGAAATTGAAGGTGCATGAGCCTAGCATATCCTCAAAGATCCTTGTAGTAGCCTTCCCTTCCTCTGCAACAGTGGGGTACTCCTCTTGGCGATAAGGATTAGATGGGAAACAATTCGAACAAGAGCTTGAAAAAGGCTTGGATAGAAACACTTGGGTTTGAAAATTGGCTAGCGTGACAATGTTGTATGAAACTTTTTGAAAAACTTGGGCATAAACAACAAAAGAAAAAGGCATGAGAGTCCTGCAACGAGCATAAGAATTCTTAGGGAGAGCAAAAACTAAGCAAAAATGAGTTGCAAAAATGAATTTGCCTCCTCTAGGAAAGCTTTGAATCTTGGCAACAATGAAGGCTAATGACATGAAAGCTTTAAAGCTTTAAAAAACTAAAGAAAGAAAAGAAGAAAGAGGCTCAAAGGCCTGTGAAGAAGTTTGAAAAAGCTTGTGAAGATGAGAAGAGCATTCTCTAACTTGAGAAATAATGAAGAGGTGAGGGGTATTTATAGGTTAGATTGAGGAGTGAGGGGTGGAATTGATTAGAGAGTTAACTCCCTTGATTGGAGAGTTAACTCAATTAGGGGCGACCATGGTCAAAAGGGGGGCGACTAGGGTCAGATGAATGTTTGGGTGAAAACTGAAGGGTGGAGAGTGGTCCTAAGAGGTTGAAGAAGACACCTAGCAACTCTATTTTGCCAAAAAGATGCCAGATGGGGTGGTCACCCACATTAGCAGGGTGGTCACCTAGGGGGTGACCCAAAATGAATAGTGGGTGGCCAAGTCAAAAAGAAAAGCTAACAGGAATTGGGGTTGGGGATGAAGTCAGAATTGTTACGATTTAGGTACCATTAACCTTGTAAATCCTTGTAATTATTATTCCTAATATTATTTGTAAATCACCCATAAGGGATGTACAAGTTCCACTGGCAGTGGTGAAAATTATTTATCAGGGACAGTAATTACGGAGTTACTACATTGGTAAGTTCTAGAGTTACCAGCGGTAGTTATGGAGTAACATTTACTGATGGTAATTGTAAAAATCAAGAGTAATTGAGGGTAGGCGCCACCTTGGAAGAATCTATTATTTTTGGTAGTTATGACACCTGTCATAAAGTTGGTAAGAGGTTGTAAGAGAATCTATGAGAGTTGTAAGTTGTCATAAGATTTTATAACAATATGACAACTTATGACGGATACTTATTGCTTGTAAGTTGCTATACTTAGCTCTAGGTTCCCATATTGGAAAGATACTATTTAGGAGATGTTATGATGGAATCTATGATGGTTATAATAGTATTTATTACTTCGTAAGTGCCTATTCTTGTCCATGGACACCTAAGTTTGCATGGTTAACTATTGACAAGTGCTTGAGGTTATTGTGGGTCATTTAATGTTGCATGTTGGAGTATCCAAGGAGAGAGAAAGTGGATGCCTAGTTTGGGGAGTGAAATACCTCTATAAATACAATGCCTTGTATGTGTTATGCATATCTCAAATATCATAGTTTTCTTGTACACAGGTTCTGCTGGATTGAAGGTTGAAGAGACAGAGGAAATGCATGTATTATGTATTTTAAATTTTGAAGATAATACAACTTAAACCTCTTTTCTTGGTGGACTTTTTACCTGAAAGGGCTTTCTCCACGTTATATTTGGTGTTCATATGGTTTATACTTCTATGGTGTTTATTCCTGTGTTGTAATTTCATTTTCGTATGCAATCTCTGTTTAAATTACACTGCTTTAAGATCATAAACATATTGTAATCAGATTTCCATTTGGGTAGTTGTTGCCTTCATTTCTAACATTTGGTATCAAAGCCTAGCCAATTTTAATTCTTGGGTGGTAGTGTGAAGGTTTTTTAGTTGCAATGGGAGATTTGGTTGTTTTGTTTTGCAGACCTTGTGTAGTATTCATGGCTCAATCTGCTACCTCAACCTCTCAATTGGACATTGAGAAGTTCAACGGTATTGGGTATGAATTGTGGAAGCTAAAAATGGAGGATTTTCTTGAGGAAAGAAACCAATGGTTGGTTGTTACGAAAGAGAAGAAGCCCAATGATGTGAGTGTGGAAAAATGGGAAAGGTTGGATAATAAGGCACGGGGTACAATACAATCGTGTCTTGCAAAATCCTTCCTGTTGAATTTCTCGAAGGAAGAGACTACCTTCAAACTCTGGAAGAGATTAGGTGATATATATCAAGCCAAGAGCATGGTAAATAAGATTTATTTAAAGCAAAAATTATTTTTAGTTAAAATGAAAGAGGGTCATTCAATTGCAAAGCATTTGAATAATTTTAATTTACTTTTGAGTCAACTTGATTTCGTAGATGCTACAGTTGAAGAGGAAGATACGTGTATAGTTCTATTTTGTTCTTTACCTAAATCTTGGGAGAATGTTATTCTTGCTATTACTGCTAACCTTGAAGATCCGAAGTTGGATCACATGGTTGCAACTTTGTTGACATAGGAGATGAGGAAGAAGACTTCTGAGGGTAACACTAAGGCTCTCAATGTGAGGGGGAGGTCTAAGGAAAGAGGACTGAAAGGAGATCAGTAGGGGTCTAAAGTCAAGTCTAAGGGTCGTTCTAAGACTCTTGGAAAGAAGAACAAAGTTAAGTGTTGGAATTGCATAAAAAGAGGGCATGTGAAAAAGGAATGTAGAAACCTGAAGAAACAGTGAGATTCCATTACTGATAAGTCCTCGAATGCATGTGAAGATGTTTTACTTTTTGCATGTAATGTTGTTTCTAATGATCTTTGGTTGGTTGACTGAGGATGCTCATATCATATGACCCCGCATAAATAATGGTTTTCCACATACGAAGAGTATGATGGAGGTAAAGTATACCTTGGGGACAACTCTACATATCTGATAGTTGGGAAAGGCAAGGTAATGTTGTGTTTCAGTGATGGGAGAATTAAAACCCTCCTTAGTGTTTTGCATGTTCTTGGATTGGCTAGATATCTAATTTCAGTTTTGAAGTTGAATGATTTAGGAATGCATGTAACATTTGATAAGCACGTTTGCAGATTGGTGAGAGGAAACTTGGTGGTAGTAAAGGGGAAAAGATTGGGAACCTTGTTTAGGCTAGATGCCACTACAATTTGTAATTCCTCTTATATTTCTAAGGCTTCCGAAAACACTTGTATGTTGTGGCACCGTGGATTGGGTCACACAAGTAATAATGTTTTAAAAACAATCAAGAATAAAGAATTGTTGGATGCTTTCTCTTATTCTAATAAGCACCTTGATTTCAGCAAGCATTGTGCATTTGGTAAACAAAACAAAACATCATTTACTTTAGGAAGTAATAGAGCAAAAGAGAAGTTAGAGATTATTCATTCAAATGTGTTTGGACCTATGGATAATGACTCTATCGGAAAATCTCATTATTTTTTCACCTTCATTGATGATGTATCTAGATTTACATGGATTTATTTTATGAAACACAAATCTGAAGTTTTTCCTAAGTTTAAGGATTTTAAAGTCTTACTTGAAAACCAATCAAGATTAAAGATAAAAAATATTAAGATCTGACAATGGAGGGGAATATTGCTCTAAGGAATTTGATGATTTTTGTAAGCATGCAGGTATAATAAGACAAAAGACAATTCTGTATACACCACAGTAGAATGGTGTTGCAGAAAGGATGAACTGAACAATCATGGAAAGAGCCAGAAGTATGTTGAGTGATTCACAGTTGGAGAAATGATTATGGGCAGAGGTTTTGTGTACCACTTTTTACTTGATTAACATAACTCCTTGTAAGGCTCTTGATTCGACAGCTTATGAAGTGTGGACAAGTAAGAAACCTTTTGTTTCACATTTAAGGGTTTTTGGATGTGAGGCTTTTGTTCATGTGCCTAAGGAAAAGTGATCTAAGTTGGATCCAAAAGTGTAGAAATGCATCTTCATTAGATATGGTGAGAATGTTAAAGGTTATAAGCTTTGGGATCCTTTAACTAGAAAAAATGTTTTCTTTAGAGATGTTATTTTCAAGGAACTTAGAGCTATTTCTGAACCTAAACAAACAAAAGAGAAAGAAAGGTCAAAGGTAGTGCATTTTGATTTACAGCAGAAAGATGCATAGCTAGAATAATAGAACGATGGATTGGGGGGTGAAGAAGAAGAAGATTTGAGTAGAAGTAGTTCTAATGAGGAAGGTTGTGTTGGTACAAAAGAAGTTGAGCATCTAGAAGAACCAAAATAGTCTCTTACTTTACCCTTGAGGAGATCCACAAGACAACGAAACCTAGTTAAAAGGTATAGCCCACCATATTTTATTAAGTACTGAGGATGAGCCTAGATCCTACAGGAAAGCTATTCATGCATATGATAGTGAGTCTTGGTAGTTAGCCGTGCAGGAGGAGATGATGGCTTTAGACTCTTGCAACACCTGGGATCTTGTTAATTTTCTCAAAGGAAGAAAGCCCATAGGTTGCAAGTGGGTCTTCAAGAAGAAGTTTGGAGTAGATGATTTATTGGAGAAGTACAATGCTAGACTGGTAGCCAAGGGCTACTCCTAGAGAGAGGGAATTGATTTTGATGAAATATTCTCTCCTGTTGCTAAATTATCTACTATTAGATTTCTCTTATCCATTGTTGCAGCTTTTGATTTTGAGGTTGAACAAATGGATGTTAAGACTACATTCTTGCATGGAGATCTTGAGGAAGAAATTTATATGCAACAGCCTAGAGGGTTTGAGGTAAAAGGGAAAGAACATTGGGTTTGTAGATTGAAGAGGTCTCTTATGGTCTAAAACAATCTCCCAGAATGTCGTACTAGAAGTTTGATTCCTTTTTTTTGAAATTGGGTTTTCTAGAAGTGAGGAGGATCACTGTGTGTACATTCATTTTATTAATGATTCTATATTGCTCATTGCACTGTATGTTGATGACATGTCATTTTTTAGCAATACTAAGGGTATGATTAGTGAATTGAAAACCCAACTTCAAGGTGCATTCAATATAAAGGATCTTGGAGTAGCCAGGTATATTTTGGGTATAGAGATCAAAAGGGACAAAGGTAACAGAAAGCTTTGGTTGTCTTAGAGTAAGTATGTGAATGCCATTGTGTAGAGATTTAGCATGCAAGATTGTAACCTAGTTAGAATTCCTTTGCCCATTGGTACTAAGATTTCATTATACATGTGTCCAAAGAATGAGGAAAATTTTGAGGATATGACTAATGTGCCATATGCTAGTGTTGTAGGGAGTTTGATGTATGCAATGGTTTGTACTAGGCCAGATATTTCCCAAGCAGTGGGAGTTTTAAGCAGGTTTATTTCTAGCCCTAGTAGACAACATTAGAACTATGCGAAGAGGGTATTTAGATATGTTGGTTCCCAAAATTGCAGATTACAAACCCTAAGAGGATGTCAGGCTCTATGGTTAGGTTTGCAATGTTTTGACCAATGAAACGAAGCAAACCTATGTGGTTTTGGACTCCCTACTCTTTGGGCTTTACTAGACCTAGGCAAGTGTACCTTGATAACCGATGTAGATTTAAAGGTTATGTGACTTAGTTGAACTTAGGGATCTATCCACAGTGGCATGTAAATGTGAGATAGATGTAAACTTAATAACTACTCTGACTTCTAATGTATGAATAGGTTTTTTTATAAGATATTGTGGTGAAATTGATGTGACTAGTGCCTAATCCTATTGGGTAAATGGAGTCGAGATGTGTAAGATGTGTGGATCCTTTTTCTTGGCTTAACTCTAACTGTTCGGCACTTTTGAATGTTATACCTTGTATAAACATGCAAGTTTGTCAGTTATTTGTGCTCTTTTTACAAATCCTAGTGATATCTTCTATAGTTACTGTGATGTTTGAAAGGACTTTTAATTCTAGTGTGAAGGAAATCAGTTAAGATAATCAATTCAAAAAGGACTTTAATTCTGGGCAGAAACCTATTTAAATTTGATTCCTTAAAAGGATTTTAATTCTCTCCTCATAGAAACCAATCAAGAGAATCACACAAGTGCAACAAATGTGTCTTGACAAATTAAATATATTTTTGATATATTTAATTTGAATAACAAAGAAAGACCACTCTGAAGACAGCCAAGTAACATATAAGAATCAATATTAACACAACAGTTGAACCCCAAAAATGTGGCCACCAATTCAAATTTTTCTCCTCCATTATACTAGAAGTCTTTTATATTCTGGTATATCTACTACCTAATATCTAATTCCTCCTACTCATTGCACCTACGGCTGATGATTTTTTCCAACTTACTTTTATTTCCCATTTATACTTTGTTTTTTTTAGGGTTATGACCCTTCACTTGTCGTCATGTGCGTCTCTTCATTATCTTGATTATCTTTGGCAAAAATAAAATATTTAATTTTACCCTTCATCTTTGCATCCCATTGAGAAATTAACTTTAATGATTATTATTTCTTCTTTTGCTAGCAATCTTCACTCATATTTACTTGTGTGTGATTTCACCTTTATTCGGCAAAATATTCATTTGTGTGAAAATGATTACCCCTTCTTAACCTCTTTGGTGAAAATGTTTCACTGGCCATTATATGCACTTTCATTTAATAAAAAGTATTCTTTAGGTAAAATAATTACCTACTTGGTTAATTCCTCCAAAAAATGTTTCGCCTCAGAATGAAAATATTCTCAACTATGGTTATTAAAATCTTCTCTTAGTATATTCCTTATGTCTCTCGGGTAAAATAATTTCCCACCTTATAACCCCTTCCATGCAAGTGTGAGATTTACATTTTCACCTCACTATAGCTACACTTCATTTAATTTTTTATTTGCATTTTGGCAATGTGCATTTGAAATTTTAGTCTTGCCGATATTTACTTTCCCTTCGATGATGTTCATGCTTCTTTCATTGCTCCATCGAGTTTTTAGAGGGACTTGGAAGTCACTCACTCCAATGTATATAGTAACTCCAATATTCTTTATGTCTTTTGATTTCGACAGTGTATACTAGATATAGTTTTCAGGGCCCACCTCATCGACAAATCGGGGGAGCTTTAATAATCTCCTATTGATATATCATTTCTCCTTTCGATGATCTTTGCTTTGCACCATTTTAGGGTTTATGACTGGCTCCCTTGTGAAATTAGAATTCTCCATAATACTCCCTTCAATAATAGCACTATTGTCTGTAGTTATGGAACTTGAAACTAAAATATCTAGAATTTAATGTAGCCCTCCATCTACCATAACAATTTGACTATCAGTAGCATGAGAGTCCAGTTCTTCACAAGATCATTCCAATGGTTGGGCAACAACACCCAGTCCTGATGTATTTTGTGTTGAATTATAACCAGTTGAACTAGCTTGTGCCAAAGCAGAACCATTAACAAGACAAGAGAAATCAGATCTAATAGAACTAGCATTAGCACTGGATGAGCCACTTGATGCCACTGAAGAACTTTGAGTAAGTTGGTTTTTCCAGGGAAGCCTTGTAAATCCTCATAAACCCGCTATTGTGTTGGAGATAATCGGCCAGATTATACACTCTTGTACATCGGTCCATCAAAGAGACTATATAATATGTCATATCGATAATTGCAAGTATTCTCCATGAGGCTTTACCTAATTTTATCGGAGGGACATCAAAAAGTATTACCCCGATATGGAAGAGTCCTTTCAATCCACTTTCTCGACCCATCTAATAATTGCGAGTGCCTTCGATAGGCTTCCTCTCTCCAGGTGATCCTCAAACAAAGTTCCCTCCACGTGTTAAGGGCATATGCATTTGTTCTAAAACATTTTTCACCTTCCTTAAAACTAAAACTCAAGATGCCTGAAAAGAGCTCTAGAACATTGCCATGGCAAAATTTGTCTGTGGAATCATGAGCTCTTAATTTGGCAGACATATTACTGAGATGAGATATCCTTACTGAATGGTGAAACTTCTCATTAATTCACTTTTTCTCCACCACGTCCAATAGACTAATATCCACATAACCTAGACTTTCTCTTGCATGCAAATCCAAGCCCATGCCCTTGCTCATGACCTCCACATGGACCTTTTCATTTACAGGTGGCTCACCCAAAGTAAATTCAAATTCCCGTTCCCACCTAGGGTCTCTATTTTTCTTGACAGGCTTGGTCTTTCTCTCTTCTCCTCGCAATAAAAGACATACATAAGGATTTGTATGATGTTTCCTTCAACATCATTGGCCTCATTTACTCTCACTACAAGCAAGCCTCCACCTGCTAGTATGCCTTACATGCAATTTCTCTTATGCTTCCTTTTCTAGTGGCCATGATCAGTCTACATCCTCTTAAAACTCCCATGCTATCTAAAAAAATTTTATCTTCTCTTTCTATGCAGAATGTGCCTCCAGATCTTTCTATGGCTTGATTGGGGATGATTTATCTGCTAGTGAAGGAAATCTTTGTAATTCTAGGGGGAATCACCATATGATGGCCGGTCCTCATTCAAATGGTTCAAAAGGTGGGTTGTCGAACACAATATCATTTCAAACTCCAATGATCTTATTGGCATTCAAGTCATCATAACGCATTTCCTTAAAGGAGAGAATTGATGCAATTCCAACTTTCCTTGAACCAATTCTCGTGATATGATGTACTGGAGCATGTGTTGTAGTTGCTAACTTGCCAAAATCCTGTGGTGGTTCAATTTTACCTATAATTTTGCAACTGATACTTTAACATCCTTAGGAATACCTAGTTGCTTTATTGGAACTTTAGGATCGTCTTTCACTGCTTCATTCATGACTTGTAAGTCACAACCACCACTACATCATAAGAGCTTGGATGGAGTTGAGCAACAAATGGAATTGATTCTCCCAGATTAGGCAAAACACTATCATCTATTTTGTTGTTTTGAATTTGTAACTCAGCATAGTTATAATGGCCTTTAACCAGAAACTCTTGATGCTCAATAGGTCGACTAGCATCTTGGTTGTTGTCTCTATCTAGCACCTTCTTGAAAAATGAGCCTGACTCATGTTTGAATCTCAAAATATCATGTCCTATAGAATTTCTTGGTGGTTCAATTGTCCCAGATATAAGTCCATGCAATCCAAGCCCTATTGTTGTGGCAGTGGTTGCCTCTAAAACTTCTTTTGCACTTTCATTAAATGAGCTTAAATTGTTGGCTTTTACATTAGGAAAAATGATCTGAGATGAATCCAAAGTTGCATTATCAGAAACCCCTATTTTTCTGGGCAACTTTTCCAACATTGGTTTCACTTGAACTCACATATGGATTGCTAGAATTGTTGTCTAGTTTTGGTGCAGATGCATGTGTTTGAGGGATAAGAGTGTTGTGTTTGTGAGAACCAAGATTCTTATGATCTATTGACTTGTGCTCATCATCTGACAACTCCTCTTTTCGAAGAACCACCATGTGTGTTTTTGTCTCATGAGACAATCAACTTGAAGCCCTCTATCTTACCACAATGCTTCTTATGGTTCCTCCTTTCAAATCCCAACAATATATTGGATGTCTTTTGGACCTAAGAGTCATAAAGAGGAATGTTTGTCCTAACTGAGGCAATGTATTGTAGAGAACTAATGTGTCTTTAGCATCATGGGGTGCAAGCTTGAACCATGCTCTTTTAATTTGAATAGTGAAGAAAGTTTATACACTGCTTCCCCATGATGGAGTTTTCCCTCATGTCCATGATCATGCTAGGCAATTGATTAATACCGCTGACACCGCATCAATATGCTTCTGAGGTATGAAAAATTTGATCTAGGTAGTCATCAAAATTTGTTTTCTTACACTTTTGCATTGTGACCAAAACAGGTCAAGTAGCCTTCAAATCGCACTAGAAAACTGGTCAAACCATCTCCTGGAACCATGAAAATGCATAGGTATGTAGACATTTGATCCAATAATTCATTGCAACAAATAGTTTGGCAAGACCCATCTACATGTGCAAAATATTCAACACCAAAGTAGCCCACTTAGCCTTTTCTGAAACTGCATCTTGTCAGAAACCAACTAGGGTTCACAAAGTCACCATCCTAAAAAAATACCAAATCATCTCTTGAGAAGCTGCCACTTGGGGAAATAGTTTATTTAGGCTCCATGAGCATGTGTGCAAAGGGGTTTCTCTCCAATCCACTTCTTTTATGAAATATTAAAAGCCAAAGTTGACCTCTGCAATTTTCTGGAAATACAGATGTAAAAACAGAACAAACTGCATTTACTTTTGACCTTGAAAAATATCAAATGAGATGCTGGGGTTTTGAAAACTGGCATGAAATTACATTAGCATAGGGATAATCTGAAACACCAATTGGCTCGTCATGAAAATCATCTAGCTAATAAATATTATCCCCGAAAGTTGACCTCCCTGGTAGATTTAACAGCGTACAAACAGCAGACTCTTCCAGCATTCTTCAACTTGGCGCTTCAAAACCTTGTCAAATCATAACATAGGGAGCTGAAATCAGGTGGACACGCTTATATATGGTAGATGAACATATTTGAAAAGTGGTTTGGCATAAGAGTGAATAGGTTTCAAGCTATGAATTTTCAAAGTGGGCTTCCTGGGATAGATTTTATAGGTGCATTTCTGAGTGCTGTAATCAATTTTTTCATCATGAGCATGTAAAATTTTGCCAGAATTTTATAGTGCCAACAAGATATTTAGCTAGTACTTTTGATTAATGTTTGGTTTATTCTGGTACTGACAGTGTGGAAAAGGCATTGAACATACATGGCTTTGTTGATGTAGATTGGGCAGGTGACTTGGATAGTTAGAGGTCCACTAGTAGCTATGTGTTTACTTTGTTTGGAGGTGTAGTGAGTTGGATGAGAAAACGGCAGCCCACAGTTGCTTTGTCCACCACCGAAGCGGTGTATATGGCTGCTACCCATGTCTATAAGGAGACAGTTTGGTTGAGTAGATTATGTACATGTACTCGTTTTGATTGCAAGGTCATTCAAATTGGTTGTGATAGCCAGAGTGCTATTTATTTGGCCAAGAATCCTATGTAACATTCTCAGACTAAACATGTTGATGTATAGTATCACTTTGTTCGAGAAATGATTGCAAGTGGACAAATTGAGCTGAAGAAGTTAGACACTCAAGAGAATGTTGCAGATGCTTTGACCAAACCTGTGAGCATAGAGATGTTTACTTGGTGCGGGGAGGTCATGGGCCTTGTTTCTTGTACTTAATTAGTTGTTTTATGTTTTCCTATGGGTATTTACAATGCATAATGTCAAGCAGGAGAATGTTAGGATTTAGGTGTCATTAACCTTGTAAATCCTTGTAATTATTATTCCTAATATTATTTGTAAATCACCCGTAAGGGATGTACAAGTTTCACCAACAGTGGTAAAAAAATATTTACTAGGGACAGTAATTATGGAGTTACTACATTGGTAAGTTTCAGAGTTACCAGTGGTAGTTATGGAATAAAATTTACTGATGGTAATTGTAAAAATCAAGAGTAATTTAGGGTAGACACCACCTTGGAAGAATCTACTATTTTTGGTAGTTATGACACCTGTCATAAAGTTGGTAAGAGGTTGTAAGAGAATCTATGACAACTGTAGGTTGTCATAAGATTCTATGACAATAGGACAACTTATGACAAATACTGGGGTAAGTGCAAGAAGATGGGGGGCCAAAAAGGGGTCTTAAGTGGCCACTTTTTTTCTGAAATCAGCAAATACTGGCCTTGGATGAGAAATTGAGCATAGTTACACTCAATATTTGGAGATGCAACCAAAACAATGTTCGTATTACTCCGAGTCTACTTTCTAAACTACTATTTTGTTTTGAAAATGGCATAGATTTAGGGGTTCAAAAGAGGGAGCCACAGAAATTGGTGTTGTTTCTGTCAAAAAAACATAACATAGCATGTTTTGTGGCTCCCTCAAAAGGTCAACTTTTTTTTGGTATTTTTAAAATCGCTTCAGTGAGAAATTAGCTAATAGCATGTAGTTTATGCTTGATTTTTCTGATAATTTTTTGATGAATATTTGATTTTTTACTAATTTTCAAAGTGGACACATCCTAAAAAATAGAATTTTGGTCGTGCTACCCCTATAAATTTTGAAAACTAATTGAAAATCATTTTTTTATTTTTTTAATATTTGTAGAATGGAGTCTAGTTTCTAAATATGTATTTTTTTGAAATTTGAATGAATAGTTATTTTACAATGAAAAAAAGACCAAACAGTGGTTTTTGCCTAAAAACGGACACACAAACAAAAGAAATTAAAGATGAAAGGCTTAACATTGTTAAAATGTGAAAAAAAATCACATCGTCAAATAGCTAAGAGAAAGCCTAACATTACCCATGTGTTTGATTTGTTTGACCTTGAAACACGTGCAAATCTGAGGGTTAGCACGAACGAAATTATGTGAAATTTTGAAGAATATAGAAAAACACGTCTATGACTATTCATAAGGCACTCCAAGCCTTTTGGTTGGAAATCCAAAGCAAATCCCAAGCCCAAGGCTTGGGATTCCCAAAGCAAGAAATAATGCGAGTGCATTATAACGCGCTCGCGTTATGTTCCCCTCAAATTTTTTTACGTTCAAGGCTATTAATCATGAGGGTTAAGGGATAAGGGATAGAGTTGGAGGGTTTACGGATAAGGGATTAGCATTTAAGGTATAGTATCGAGCCTGTTGAGGGTCTAGGAATAGGGATAGTGTTTAAGGTTTAGGGATGAGGGATGACAGATTAGGGTTTAGGGATAGGGTTGAGGGTCGAGGGATCAGAGTTAAGGGTTGAGGGATTAGGGTTTGACATTGAGGGTTGAGGGTTGAGGTTCAAGGGTTGAGGATTGAGGTTCAAGGGTCAAGGGTTTAGGGATAGGGTTTAGGGTCGAGGGATTAGGGTTAAAATAGAGTGTGGAGGGTGTAAGGATTAGGGATAGGGTTGGAGGGTTTAGGGATAAGGGATTAGGGTTTAAGGTATAGTATCGAGTCTATTGAGGGTTTAGGAATAGGGATAGCATTTAGGGTTTAGGGATGAGGGATTATAGTTGAGGGATGATGGATTAGGGTTGAGGGTTGAGGGATTAGGCTTTAGGGATAAGGTTTAGGGTTGAGGGTTGACGGATTAGGGTTTAAGGTATAGTGTTGAGGGTTGAGGGTTGAGGATTTAGGATTAGGGTTTAGGGCTGACGGATTAGCATTTAATGTCGAGGTTAGGGTTAGAGTGTCGAGGGTAGAGGGATTAGGGATAGGGTTTAGGGTTGAAGGTTTAAGGATTGAGGGTTGAGGCTTTAGGGATGAGGGTTTAAGGCTTAAGATATAGTGTCAAGTGTTGAGGGTGTAGGGATAGGGTTTAAGTTTTAAGGGTTAAGGGTTGAGGGATAGGGATTAGGGTTTAAGGTATAGTGTTGAGGGTCGAGGGATCAGAGCTAAGGGTTGAGGGATTAGGGTTTGACGTTGAGGGTTAAGGGTTG
The DNA here is from genome assembly GCA_027924645.1 of Cunninghamia lanceolata. Classification (NCBI taxonomy): domain Eukaryota; kingdom Viridiplantae; phylum Streptophyta; class Pinopsida; order Cupressales; family Cupressaceae; genus Cunninghamia; species Cunninghamia lanceolata. The sequence goes on from BSBN01000209.1 coordinate 12,144,811, forward strand.
AGGTTCGAGGGTCAAGGGTTTAGGGATAGGGTCGAGGGTCGAGGAATTAGGGTTAAAGTAGAGTGTGGATGGTATAAGGATTAGGGATAGGGTTGGAGGGTTTAGGGATAAGGGATTAGGTTTTAAGGTATAGTATCGATTCTGTTGAGGGTGTAGGAATAGGGATAGCATTTAGGGTTTAGGGATGAGGGATTAGAGTTGAGGGATGACGGATTAGGGTTGAGGGTTGAGGGATTAGGGTTTAGGGATAAGGTTTAGGGTTGAGGGCTGAGGGATTAGGGTTTAAGGTATAGTGTTGAGGGTTTAGGGATAGGGTTTAGGGTTGAGGGATTAGAGTGAAGGGTTGAGGGTTTAGGGTTTAGGGTTTAGGGTTAGGGTTGAGAGATGAGGGATCAGAGTTAAGGGTTGAGGGATTAGGGTTTGACGTCGAGGGTTGAGGGTTGAGGTTCTAGGGTCAAGGGTTTAGGGATAGGGTTGAGGTTGAAGGGATTAGGGTTAAAGTAGAGTGTGGAGGGTGTAAGGATTAGGGATAGGGTTGGAGGGTTTAGGGATAAGGGATTAGAGTTTAAGGTATAGTATTGAGTCTGTTGAGGGTTTAGGAATAGGGATAGCATTTAGGGTTTAGGGATGAGGGATTAGACTTGAGGGATGAGGGATTAGGGTTGAGGGTTGAGGGATTAGGGTTTAGGGATAAGGTTTAGGGTTGAGGGTTGAGGGATTAGGGTTTAAGTTCTAGTGTTGAGGGTTGATGGTTTAGGGATAGGGTTTAGGGTTGAGGGTTGAGGGTTGAGGTTGAGGGATAGGGTTAATGGTCAAGGGATTAGGGTTAAATAAGAGTGTCGAGGGTAGAGGGATTAGGGTTTAAGGTATAGTATCGAGCCTGTTGAGGGTCTAGGAATAGGGATAGCATTTAGGGTTTAGGAATGAGTGATTAGAGTTGAGGGATGACGGATGACAGATTAGGGTTGAGGGTTGAGGGATTAGGGTTTAGGGACAAGGTTTAGGGTTAGGGTTGAGGGATTAGGGTTTAAGGTATAGTGTTGAGGGTTTAGGGATAGGGTTTAGGGTCGAGGGATTAGAGTGAAGGGTTGAGGGATTAGAATTTGAGGTTGAGGGTTTAGGGATAGGGTTGAAGGTCGAGGGATCAGAGTTAAGGGTTGAGGGATTAGGGTTTGATGTTGAGGGTTGAGGGTTGAGGTTCGAGGGTCAAGGGTTTAGGGATAGGGTTGAGGGTTGATGAATTAGGGTTAAAGTAGAGTGTGGAGGGTATAAGGATTAGGGATAGGGTTGGAGGGTTTAGGATAAGGGATTAGAGTTTAAGGTATAGTATCGAGTCTGTTGAGGGTTTAGGAATAGGGATAGCATTTAGGGTTTAGGGATGAGGGATTAGAGTTGAGGGATGAGGGATTAGGGTTGAGGGTTGAGGGATTAGGGTTTAGGGATAAGGTTTAGGGTTGAGGGTTGAGGGATTAGGGTTTAAGGTATAGTGTTGAGGGTTGAGGGTTGAGGGTTTAGGATTAGGGTTTAGGGTTGAGGGATTAGGGTTTAGGGATAAGGTTTAGGGTTGAGGGCTGAGGGATTAGGGTTTAAGGTATAGTGTTGAGGGTTTAGGGATAGGGTTTAGGGTTGAGGGATTAGAGTGAAGGGTTGAGGGATTAGGATTTGATGTTGAGGGTTGAGGGTTTATGATGCAGAGTAGTGCCCAGTTGAAGCGTATAAACCAGTTCAAGACCCTTTGGAGCCCACAAGACAGCCAATAGAGAATATATCGGCAAGACAGTCCACCGTTGGTCAAGCTAAAAACTCCCTCTCCGATGCATATTTCTCCCCGATGAGCCTTCCATCGGCAAGACCACAGCAATGTCTCACTGAAATATACAAACCCATTGAACCAATGAACTGGTTCAATGCCGAGGTTCAACCGGCAAGGTTCAACCTTCTCCTTCGGCGTGACTTCTATCCGTCAGGTTGAACCATTGGTTCAACGGCTAGGTTCAATGGCGAGGTTCAATGGCGAGGTTCAATGCTAAGGTTCAACCTTCTCCTTCGGCGAGACTTCTATCTATCGGGTTGAACCATTGGTTCAACGACTAGGTTCAACGGTGAGGTTCAACACCGAGGTTCAGCACCGAGGTTCAACGCCGAGGTTCAACGGCAAGGTTCAAATGACACTAAAAATACACTCTTTCCTTACTGTTGGCAAGACATTTCCTTTTGACTCACCGAAGTAGTTTTCCCCGATTGGTATGACCTTTAGGGTTTAGGGTTTGGGTTGAGAGATGAGGGATCAGAGTTAAGGGTTGAGGGATTAGGGTTTGACGTCGAGGGTCAAGGGTTGAGGTTCGAGGGTCAAGGGTTTAGGGATAGGGTTGAGGATGAAGGGATTAGAGTTTAAGGTATAGTGTTGAGGGTTGATGGATCAGAGTTAAGGGTTGAGGGATTAGGGTTTGACGTTGAGGGTTGAGGGTTGAGGCACGAGGGTCAAGGGTTTAGGTATACGGTTGAGGTTCAAGGGATTAGTGTTAAAGTAGAGTGTGGAGAGTGTAAGGATTAGGGATAGGGTTGGAGGGTTTAGGGATAAGGGATTAGAGTTTAAGGTATAGTATCGAGTCTGTTGAGGGTGTAGGATTAGGGATAGCATTTAGGGTTTAGGGATGAGGGATTAGAGTTGAGGGATGACGGATTAGGGTTGAGGGTTGAGGGATTAGGGTTTAGGGATAAGGTTTAGGGTTGAGGGTTGAGCGATTAGGGTTTAAGGTATAGTGTTGAGGGTTGAGGGTTTAGGATTAGGGTTTAGGGTTGAGGGATTAGGGTTTAGGGATAAGGTTTAGGGTTGAGGGCTGAGGGATTAGGGTTTAAGGTATAGTGTTGAGGGTTTAGGGATAGGGTTTAGGGTTGAGGGATTAGAGTGAAGGGTTGAGGGATTAGGATTTGATGTTGAGGGTTGAGGTTTTATGATGCAGAGTAGTGCCTAGTTGAAGCGTATAAACCGGTTCAAGACCCTTTGGAGCCCACAAGACAACCAATAGAGAATATATCGGCAAGACAGTCCACCCTCGGTCAAGCTAAAAACTCCCTCACCAATGCATATTTCTCCCCGACGAGCCTTCCATCGGCAGGACCACAGCAATGTCTCACCAAAATATACAAACCCATTGAACCGATGAACCGGTTCAATCCGATGGTTCAATGGCGAGGTTCAACGCCGAGGTTCAACCGGCGAGGTTCAACCTTCTCCTTCGGTGCGACTTCTATCCGTCAGGTTGAACCATTGTTTCAATGGCTAGGTTCAACGGCGAGGTTCAACCTTATCCTTCGGCGAGACTTCTATCTGTCGGTTGAACCATTGGTTCAACGACTAGGTTCAACAGCGAGGTTCAACGGCGAGGTTCAAATGAGACTGAAAATACACTCTTTCCTTTCTGTTGGCAAGACATTTCCTTTTGACTCACCGAAGTAGTTTTCCCCGATCGGTATGACCTTTAGGGTTTAGGGTTAGGGTTGAGAGATGAGGGATCAGAGTTAAGGGTTAAGGGATTAGGGTTTGACGTCGAGGGTCGAGGGTTGAGGTTCGAGGGTCAAGGGTTTAGGGATAGGGTTGAGGTTGAAGGGATTAGGGTTTAAGGTATAGTGTTGAGGGTTGATGGATCAGAGTTAAGGGTTGAGGGATTAGGGTTTGACATTGAGGGTTGAGGTTCGAGGGTCAAGGGTTTAGGGATAGGGTTGAGGTTCAAGGGATTAGTGTTAAAGTAGAGTGTGGAGGGTGTAAGGATTAGGGATAGGGTTGGAGGGTTTAGGGATAAGGGATTAGAGTTTAAGGTGTAGTATCGAGTCTATTGAGGGTGTAGGATTAGGGATAGCATTTAGGGTTTAGGGATGAGGGATTAGAGTTGAGGGATGACGGATTAGGGTTGAGGGTTGAGGGATTAGGGTTTAGGGATAAGGTTTAGGGTTGAGGGTTGAGGGATTAGGGTTTAAGGTATAGTGTTGAGGGTTGAGGGTTTAGGATTAGGGTTTAGGGTTGAGGGATTAGGGTTTAGGGATAAGGTTTAGGGTTGAGGGCTGAGGGATTAGGGTTTAAGGTATAGTGTTGAGGGTTTAGGGATAGGGTTTAGGGTTGAGGGATTAGAGTGAAGGGTTGAGGGTTTATGATGCAAAGTAGTGCCTAGTTGAAGTGTATAAACTGGTTCAAGACCCTTTGGAGCCCACAAGATAGCCAATAGAGAATATATCGACAAGACAGTCCACCCTCGGTCAAGCTAAAAACTCCCTCACCGATGCATATTTCTCCCCGATGAGCCTTCCATCGGCAGGACCACAGCAATGTCTCACCGAAATATACAAACCCATTGAACCGATGAACCAGTTCAATCCAATGGTTCAATGGCGAGGTTCAACGCTGAGGTTCAACTGGCGAGGTTCAACCTTCTCCTCGGCACAACTTCTATCCGTCGGGTTGAACCATTGGTTCAACGGCTAGGTTCAACGGCGAGGTTCAACGCTGAGGTTCAACCTTCTCCTTCGTCGAGACTTCTATCTGTCAGGTTGAACCATTGGTTCAACGACTAGGTTCAACGGTGAGGTTCAATGCCGAGGTTCAACGCTGAGGTTCAAATGAGACTGAAAATACACTCTTTCCTTACTGTTGGCAAGACATTTCCTTTTGACTCACCGAAGTAGTTTTCCTCGATTGGTATGACCTTTAGGGTTTAGGGTTAGGGTTGAGAGATGAGGGATCAGAGTTAAGGGTTGAGGGATTAGGGTTTGACGTCAAGGGTTGAGGGTTGAGGTTCGAGGGTCAAGGGTTTAGGGATAGGGTTGAGGTTGAAGGGATTAGGGTTTAAGGTATAGTGTTGAGGGTTGATGGATCAGAGTTAAGGGTTGAGGGATTAGGGTTTGACATTGAGGGTTGAGGGTTGAGGTTCAAGGGATTAGTGTTAAAGTAGAGTGTGGAGGGTGTAAGGATTAGGGATAGGGTTGGAGGGTTTAGGGATAAGGGATTAGAGTTTAAGGTATAGTATCGAGTCTGTTGAGGGTGTAGGATTAGGGATAGCATTTAGGGTTTAGGGATTAGGGATTAGAGTTGAGGGATGATGGATTAGGGTTGAGGGATTAGGATTTGACGTTGAGGGTTGAGGGATTAGGATTTGACATTGAGGGTTGAGGGTCGAGGGTCGAGGGTCGAGGGTCGAGGGATCAGAGTTGAGGATTTAGGGATTAGGGTTTGACATTGAGGGTTGAGGGCATTTTCTATCAAGAACTTGATTATGAGGGCTTGCCCCTTCATTGTTATGCCTATCATATGGTGGAGCATCTGGCAAGCCCTTGCAGGAAAAAGATGTGATCAATGCAAAGGATGTGAAGAATCTATAGCAGCACAAAATGCGAGCGCGTTATAACGCGCTCGCATTTTGTATTTCTATTGAAATGGTAAAAAAGTGGTTACCCCCGTGATTCAGGCCCACATGCTCTATTTTCTTACTGATTCTGCGCGTGCTCTGACAAAAAAGAAGTGCTTTCATGCTATTGGGAAGTTCACATGCACATTTGACACATTATACCACCTTTGCATGATCTTTCCACCACCTTTTCTGCTTTGCCAACTTGAGAAGGAGGAAATAACATAGTTTTCACACCAAGTTTGATATATATCTATTCAAGTTTCAATTTTTGTAGTGTTGCAATGTTAATTGTGATTCAATTTTAGGAATTTAACATTGAAAAGGAAGCAAGTGGTGAAAAACTCAAATTGTTGAGGAGTTTGATGCAAGAAGATAAAAACACTACATAATTGGGTACTCTCTCCATTCAAATCTTTATTTTTTAGGTATGTCAAGTCTTTACATGCATGTTCTTTACATTTTCCTTATTTCAGATTGAATTACTTTATCATGCTTTATCATACATGTTTAAAATAGACACATTCCCAATCAAGAAAGCAGCCTACAATCTCACATGATGCCATGTATATTTTCTACACTTGGGCTCTTTAATAATTATGTGTAATAAACAAACCTTAGTTCATACCATGATGTCAAACTATACAAGAATAAATCCTTACAACATAAAAAAAATACAATCCCACTATTATCTTGTATTCATTTCTTAGGAACTAATATTGGTCTCTTTATCATGCTACAGACAAATTCTTCGTCATGTCGAGGAAACAACCAAGAATTAAACCAACACAGGAAGAGATAGAAGCTAAGAATGCAAAGAAAGCAATGGCTATGAGGGAACTTCGTGAGAAGAGGAAATTGGACACGATAAATGAAGACATACCAATTGAAGAGGAACCACAACCATCACAAAGAGATATGGTATTGGCGGCACAAAGAGAATGAATGCAAAAACTTCGTGGTACGAGAGATTTGAATACCATAGTTGGAGACACGTCCTTTACCGCAAGTCAACATGTAGGGACACCATCTACCACATCCCAAGTTGAGAGTACATCATCACTCACATGTGATGAAGGAGGTACGCCATCGTTCCCACCTCAACCTCAAGGTATGTCATCTATTCCATCTTCGATCGAAGGTATGCCATCTAACCCATCTCATTTAAATATTGATGAAATTCCTAATGTTGAGATGAATTTACCTAACTTGATACCACCTAGAATTTTGCATAGAAAGCCAAAGTATTTGATTGATATTGATGAGAATATTTTGCAGCCAATGGAAGGTAAGATTCCAAAACGCACTTGTAGAAGATATGCTAATAAGATTTGGAGATTGTTCTTTGAATAGTTAAATGAGACTGCAAGATGTCAACTATTCGTTGAAATGATGCGAAGTATAAAGTATAGGTCTATCATGAAGATTCTTGGGTTGAGAACATCAGAGGCTTCAAGTGAAAAATCTATTGTCAAGAATCTAATGAGTGCGTATGAGAGTGTGGGTAACACCTCACACACAAAAGATAGTAATGCAACACGGCGTGTGATTACATCGACTATAGTAAGTAGTCAAACGAGGAAAGCTCATCTCATTAGAAAGACAAGTCAAGAATTGAGAATTAATAGGAAAACTTTATCAAGAGCCGTTGGAAGACGCCAAAGAATTGAGGACACTAATGCCAATGAATTATGGGCATTCTCAAGGAGACTACCACGAAAAGATAAACCAATTGTTGAAGCATTGAGATTACTAATTGAAGACTTTTGGAAGAATTGAATCAAAGGGATGTGGTAAGAAGGAGAATCGGTAGTCAGAACCGCGAGCCACATCCAAAGCATTTTTTGGATGAGACTCAAACACAATATTATGGTAAATTTCTAGAGAAGTATCCTCAAATTAAAATTTGTCAAAGATATTTTGAATTACTAAAACCTTTCTATGTTAAGATAAATCACACACGCACTACTTGTTGTTGTAGATTACATATTGAATTTTCTAACCATTTTGATGCTTATAGGTCTATATGTTTAGATATGCATACTAACAATGATTTGCAGGGTTGTGCCATATGTGCCCCACCAACATCTTCAAGAGACTTCATATCAAGAATTTTATGTGAAAGAGAGGAAGGTCAAATATTCTACAAGAAATTATGCTTGGATGGCACATGTCATCGTTGCAGTGGCTTGCAACATTTGCCAATATGTGAACATATGGAAATAACACATGCAGTTGGAAACGAACTAGTAGAGTTTGGAAAGTATAAAACAGTGGCATACAATACAAAAGATGGTAAAGAAGTAAAGAGGTGTGAATTAGTTATTCAAAAGATTCTAGTGTATCAGTTTATGCCTATATTTCGTGACAGCATAGTGTATGAGTATGCAAGACATGCCCATGGAGCTCGATGGTTGGACTTGCAATTCAAGTTATGCAAGGACACATTTCCGGTTGGTAGCATTGTTTCAGTCGTCAACTTTGCAGAGAACTACAGTCTACAGCCACAGCGTGAGGTGCAATCACAACATTACAACTCCAAACAGGTTTCTATATTTGTGCACATCGCATTCATTCATGCAAATGATAGTACAGAGGATGACAGAAAGATCATAAGGGAGTATAATTTCTATATTAGTGATGATCGCACGCATTCTACAGAGTTCGTGCAAGGTTGCTTTCAAGTGTTCTACAATGATTTGGCTAGAAGCGGCATATCGTTCAGTCAGCATATCATATGGTCGGATAATTGTGCGTCACAATTCAAGAACTCGCAGAATTTCTATTGGCTGAGTAGGAGGCATAATTTTACAGGTATTCAACATATATGGAACTTTTGTGAGGCCGGGCATGGAAAGGGGGAGCATGATGGTGCAGGAGCATGTATCAAAAGAGCCATAGCACGAGAAGAGTTAAAGTATAAACACAATGCAAAGTTGACAGATGCAAAATCGATTGTCGAGTGGTGTAATGCTTCCATGGGTCCAGGTAATGAAGGTAAGTCTTTAGTTCATAGATTTTTTTGGTTGATAGATGATACTAACATTGCACCATATGAGGATTGTTGTACACTGACAGGATCAAATGAGATGCACTCTTTCAGAAGCTCAATTGCAGGTTCATGGAGTATCCATACATGAAAGATGTCATGCTTTTGTTCTTCGTGTACAATTCAAGTTTGGGATGAGTGCGAGTCAAAGGAGTGGGTTGACGAATGGCAGTTAAGTTATCTTAGCCCACTTGACACGTATCGACACCCGACGGCACTAGAACTAACACAGATGGAATCGTCAGTTGACTTTGACCACATATCAAATTTATTTCAACCAGGTAATATAGGGCACGTATATGCATCTAATTTCATCTAGTTCAACCAGGTAATGTCATCTTACTTTGTAGTGTTTTTGTAATGTTGACTAATTTCATCTAATTTGCTACACATATCAATGTAGGGCACATATATGCAGTTATTGCAGATGAAGATAATGAAGAGGGAACATATTATTACTTATGTCATTGTGTTGAGGCTAAAAAGAAATTGGAGGCCCCTGTTACAGATGGAGAAAATATCGAATACCCTACAGGATCAGTGGTTATTACTGGAACATGGCTTAGAAGGTACCCACATAAGAGTGTTAATATTTGGCTATTTCAGGACTTTGACATGCATCGGAAGATTCTTCATTACTCGAACCTTGTCATGGCATCCAATGTTCATTTGATAAAGTATCGGGGTAGACCTTTGAACAAAATATTGTGGAAGGTGCGGGAGTCTGACCATGAAGCAATACTTGACACAATAAAGAGTAGAGCAGACCCGGATGGTTCATTGGATTAATTTGTAAGTATTCACATTGATTTTGTAAAGTTATGTTACATTGAGTTGTAAGTATGCATATTAATTTGTAAGGTTTGTCTTTTTTTATTTCCTCCTGCATTTTTACACATATGTACACATTTTTACATCATCATGTTATGCATTTTTGGTGTCCTGCTCCTGATGCAACCAAACTCATAACTCACCCTACTAGACACCATTTGATGATCTCTCCAACACTCTGGATCTAGGGCGCCCAATCATGATGATGACCTATATACCATTCTCCCAAGGTGCTCATAATGAATGAAAAGAAGACCAAGGGCGCCCAAGCTTAATAGACTTATTTCTTTCAATTTTGATGATCCAAACTCTTGCAATATGACATCCACTTTCATGCCTTTAGATCTTCCTTCACATATAGGGCGCCAAATCAAGTTGAAAAATCTACATAAGGGCGCCAAACTGGATGAAAGGAGACATGAAATGCGCCTTAGGACTCCATGCTAAGGTTTGAGCCATTAAAGTCTCTTGATATTAGGTGCTCATGATGATGAAACTTAGAGCTTTTTCCTTCCCTATGCGCTCATCTAAGATGTTTTAATGATAAGGAGCGCCTCGACCTCTATAATGTACATTGGGCATCAAATCAAGGTGATTTTAAGTCACTTTGAGTCATTTGGGGTCAGTTTGAGTCTTTGAGTCATATTGCAAAAAAGTGTCAATGTTGTCAAGTTGCACAAAGCAACTTTTGCATTTTTGGTGTCCTACTCATGATGTGACCAAACTGACTGTTCCAACGTGTCTGGATGGGTACATTTACCCTAGGCATGGTCCTTTTTTTCACCCAAACATGTCAAAACAGTCTGAGCTACATTGTACCGACGATATCCCTGAAGAGTCCAAAGTGTAAAAAGGCTGCAATCTTTGACGAGATGTTACTCAAAAATTGTGTCACTTAGAAACATTCTGTCTGAGGCAACATGATCACGTAGAGTGCCTCTACAATAACCTCTCTCGGTTTTTTATAGCTCTGAGGCATTTGCCCGTGGTGAAAGGTTTTCTGCTGCCCCAAAAATCATCAGAAGGAGGCAGTGTAAAGTTGCAAAGGGGTGTAACTTTCGTCCTGCTCCTGATGTAACCAAACTGACTATTCCAACGCGTCTGAATGGGTACATTTACGCTAGGCATGGTCCTATTTTTCACCCAAACATGTCGAAACAGTTGGAGCTACATTGTACCGACGATATCCCTGAAGAGTCTAAAGTGCAAAAAGGAAGCAATCTTGGATGAGATGTTACTCGAAAACCATGTCACTTAGAAACATTCCGTCTAAGGCAACGCGATCATGTAGAGTGCCTCTACAATAACCTCTCTCAGTTTTTTATAGCTCTGAGGCATTTGCTCGTAGTGAAAGGTTTTCTGCTGCCCCAAAAATCTTCAGAAGGAGGCAGTGTAAAGTTGCAAAGGGGTGTAACTTTCGTCCTTCTCCTGATGCGACCAAACTGACTATTCCAACACGTCCGAATGGGTACATTTACGCTAGGCATGGTCCTATTTTTCACCCAAACATGTCGAAACAGTAGGAGCTACATTGTACCGACGATATCCCTGAAGAGTCCAAAGTGCAAAAAGGTAGCAATCTTTGACGAGATGTTACTCAAAAACCGTGTCACTTAGAAACATTCCGTCTAAGGCAACGCGATCATGTAGAGTGCCTCTACAATAACCTCTCTCGGTTTTTTATAGCTATAAGGCATTTGCCCGTGGTGAAAGGTTTTCTGCTGCCCCAAAAATCGTCAGAAGGAGGCAGTGTAAAGTTGCAAAGGGGTGTAACTTTCATCCTGCTCCTGATGCGACCAAACTGACTATTCCAACGCGTCCGAATGGGTACATTTACGCTAGGCATGGTCCTATTTTTCACCCAAACATGTCGAAACAGTCGGAGCTACATTGTACCGACGATATCCCTGAAGAGTCCAAAGTGCAAAAAGGCAGCAATCTTTGATGAGATGTTACTCAAAAACTGTGTCACTTAGAAACATTCTGTTTGAGGCAACATGATCACGTAGAGTGCCTCTACAATAACCTCTCTCAATTTTTTATAGCTCTGAGGCATTTTCCCGTGGTGAAAAGTTTTCTGCTGCCCCAAAAATGTCAGAAGGAGGCAGTGTAAAGTTGCAAAGGGGTGTAACTTTCATCCTGCTCCTAATGCGACCAAACTGACTGTTCCAACACGTCCGAATGGGTACATTTACGCTAGGCATGGTCCTTTTTTTCACCCAAACATGTCGAAACAGTCGGAGCTACATTGTACCGACGATATCCCTGAAGAGTCCAAAGTGCAAAAAGGTAGTAATCTTTGACGAGATGTTACTCAAAAACCGTGTCACTTAGAAATATTCCGTCTAAGGCAACGCGATCACGTAGATTGCCTCTACAATAACCTCTCTCAGTTTTTTATAGCTCTGAGGCATTTGCCCGTGGTGAAAGGTTTTCTGCTGCCCCAAAAATCGTCAGAAGGAGGCAGTGTAAAGTTGCAAAGGGGTGTAACTTTCATCCTGCTCCTGATGCGACCAAACTGACTGTTCCAACGCGTCTGAATGGGTACATTTACGCTAGGCATGGTCCTATTTTTCACCCATACATGTCGAAACAGTCGGACCTACATTGTACCGACGATATCCCTGAAGAGTCCAAAGTGCAAAAAGGCAGCAATCTTTGACGAGATGTTACTCAAAAATTGTGTCACTTAGAAACATTCCATCTGAGGCAACACAATCACGTAGAGTGCCTCTACAATAACCTCTCTCAGTTTTTTATAGCTCTGAGGTATTTGCCCGTGGTGAAAGGTTTTCTGCTGCCCCAAAAATCGTCAGAAGGAGGCAGTGTAAAGTTGCAAAGGGGTGTAACTTTCGTCCTGCTCCTGATGCGACCAAACTAACTGTTCCAACGCGTTTGAATGGGTACATTTACGCTAGGCATGGTCCTATTTTTCACCCAAACATGTCGAAACAATCGGACCTACATTGTACCGACGATATCCCTGAAGAGTCCAAAGTGCAAAAAGGCAGCAATCTTTGATGAGATGTTACTCGAAAACCGTGTCACTTAGAAACATTCCGTCTGAGGCAACACGATCATGTAGAGTGCCTCTACAATAACCTCTCTCGGTTTTTTATAGCTTTGAGGCATTTACCCGTGGTGAAAGGTTTTTTGCTGCCCCAAAAAATCATTAGAAGGAGGCAGTGTATTAAGTCAGGATGAAAGTCTATTCACTCTAGGCACCTGTTTTTCACCAAATCACACATGCGCCTTGAACAAGTGATGCTACAAGTGGTGAACAAAATGGGCGCCTTGAAGAATTGAGCCCTCCAAGACATCTTGCAATTGCCTAAAAGTCCAAAATTTACATAAGTGAGTTAAGGCACCATTTTCCATCTCCAGAGCCTCCTTTGAGCGCCTTAACATGGAGTGAATGTTTGAGTCTATGAAAGATTGCGCCTAAAGAATATAACAACCCCTTGAGTCACTAGGATGAACTAAGTTAACAAAATGAACTTCATTGAGGGAGGCGCACTTGTGCATCTAGACAACTCCAGTTTAGCGCCTGAGAAAAAGCATGTTTAGAGACACCCCTCGAATGAACCCTCTAGAACCAATAACCATAGCTCAAGATCCATAACCATGAGAAGATAAAGCATTAAAAAAATTCATCTAAAGGATGGGAAATACCTCTTAGATGATAGTCTGCCGAGTAGACCAAGAGTGGGGAATGAGAATGCTCGTCGAAGATACACCAAGCCACAATGACTCTCTCCAATAAGAATCTTCTCTAGGTCCATAATTAACTCACGCCCATATCCAAGTGAAAGTCTCCTTGGTCTTCCTGCTAAAACCTCTAAAGGGTAACCATCTCAACAAGTGTCTCTAATCCCAAGAGAACTCTAGCCTCACCCAAGTTTGGAAGTATGTATGAGAACCTACAACCAATCAATCCATGTTAAGCTCCAAATACAACACCACATTATCATGAAGCTCCCAAGCACATGACCAATGTACTCAATACTAAGTATGGAAGCTTGGGAGCCTAGGTGCCCATTTCACTCTAGTTTTCCTTACTAAGCGCCTAGCACAAGGATCATCCAAATTAAGCGCCTAAGAACCTCAAGGCACCTATACATGTTTCTAGGGATCCTCCAATTGAGCGCCTAGCATAGATGGATGAAGATTGAAAGTTTTCAAGTTAAAGATGTCCTTTGGGTGAACTCACAGCACTAAGCGCATGTGTTGGTTGGAACTCCTTCGATCTGGCGCCTAGGATTGAAAGCCTTTGATGAGGAGAGAAGTCTCAAGGCCTGGTCTAGCGCCCTCACTTGCCTACCCCACCCTCAGAATGTGCCTAACCTTCATAAGGTATTAACACTCTATTTTGAGCGCCTAGCAGGGGGTAATGGATAGATTGAAGGCTTGGGAGCTAAGGAAAGTCACTTAGATGAATAATCAAGATTGAAATGAGAAACTCCTAGCCAAGGCGCAAAATTCCTCAATTCTGGCATCCAGAAATCAAATCTAAGTAAGGTACTCTTTCCATTTGCCAAAGGCTCTATTAGTGCCCTTGGTTGATGACCTCTCCAGACACCTGAAATGGTGCCCAGTGGATCTTTCAACTTGTATCAGGAAGAAGGGAAGCATTCTCAGTGTTGTTCAGATAATCTAAGTTGTAAAGTTAACAAGGAATAGAGCCAGAGGACAAGGCGCACTTATTGGTCTCCATCACCTCATAAATGCGCCTAATGCAGTTGGTGTCAACTTCCCTCTTTCTAGCCTCCAAATGGCACCTAGAGTCAAAAAAGGATTTCACTGAATAATGTTAATGTTTTGAGCATCAAACTCTGCTTGGCGCATACCTATGCTCTTGCAACCTCAAATTGGCGCCTAGGGTTCAGTCATCCTCCTAAGGTGTGGTTCTGCTCCTCCATAACCCTGTTTTGGCGCCTAAACTTGGAAGTACCTTGAAGACTTGGATTAAGATGGAATTCACCTCCAAAATGTTAGGCGCTTGATAGAAGATAAAGGCACTAGGGTAAAAGAGCTTCAAAAGTTTAATGTCAAGTGTGAATTGAGATAATAGGCGCTGATACTGATGCAGAGGAAATTCCACAGTCCGCCCAAAATGGCGATTTCAGCCTGTATCAGCCAGACCCTTCCGTTATTCCCCTGAAAAACCCCTATCGGTTACCAATTTGATAGGGAGCGCACTTTTGAACTCTTGAACCTTGCGCTTGAACCTTCTGCTTGAACCGTTCGCTTGAACTGTTCGCTTGAACCTTGCGCTTGAACCGTTCGGTTGAACTACTCACTTGAACCTTGTGCTTGAACCGTTCGGTTGAACCTTCTCTTGAACCGTTTGTCGGCAGTACTTCTCTTATCGGCTTGATCATACACACACCATCGCATAGATTTTATCAATTGAACCAAATAAACCTACGAGTTCATTAAACTGTTGAACCCGTGAACCCATTGAACCGTTGAACCAGTTCAATCCATCGGTTCAACATACACTACCAGCAAAACAACACTATCAGTTAACTCAGAAATTCTCTTACCGACACATTCGATCACTCTGATGACTCTTCGAACTGCCTTCGTTGATGCACCGAAGCATGTTTTCCTTCCCACTCAAGTTCGTCGCAAATCTGACGCTCGCCTGCAACACGAAAATCTTCCACACAGTTTTCCTCCTCGACTCCGTTCTATACCAATCTCTCCTCGTGGCTCAAAGTCCACATTCCATTTGGTGATCACCTCACAGCTTCATATCTCCTCTGCACTATTAGAGTTAGTCAAATATGGTACAAATTACTGCGGACCGCTCCATGAGAACCAGACTCTTACATCCATGGAAGGGTCTGTTCAGGCATGGTTACACTCAGAAGCAAAAAGGAAAATATCTACTTTGATGCCAGTCAGAAGATATACACAAGATTACAGAACTGGAAGTAAAACTCACTATCAAAAGGGAAATTTTTATTGCTTCAACCTGAAGTCTAATTGTTACTCTTCCTACACACCTCTCCCTGTTCGTCTAATCACAAAAGACGCTTAAAACATACTCTCCATGGGTGGCGGTTGCAGCGGTGGGAATGCCAACCGTTCTGTAACCGCTCACCTCATAGTTACATCCTGATTCTTGCCAGCTAATCACATTCTTGGTCGCTTGGACCTTAGGAAACACATCACACCAAAATTAACTGTAAAACAAAATTAAACTACCTAGGTGTTTATTACATTCATTTTGGTCCTAGGGTCCTTATCAGGGCCCTTAGGACATTTTACACCTGCATTTCTATGATCATCTCTCCGTACCCTTCCTGGGTCTCTTTTCCAAAGTGGCCCCTTGGATGCTCCTGCATCAGATACCAGTTGACATTACTCCAAACATGCGCCTAAGAGAGATGCAAGTCCCCAAGACCAATTTTGGAACAAGGCGCTCCATCAGAGGGTAAGATGATAATCCTTGGAAGTCAAGTGTTTCAAAGATTCTTTGAGAAATTGACAAGTTGTAACCTAGGCACCAAAACCCCTGAGAATCCTCCTATCTGGCGCCTAGTCAGAAGAACACTAATATTGCACCTAAGTGAATTTGAGTGTCAATATAGAGTCATCAAACCCCACCAGACATTCATCCATGTCTCTACCACCTCAAGGAAGCGCCCAGCTTAGGATGGCGCCTAGTCTGGTCTCTACTACCTTCAGTTGGCGCCTAACCCTAAGAGTATTGCAACTATGACGTTCATCTATGCAACAAGCAAGGTGATGCTCCCTTGTGATATTGTGAGGTGTTGACATTCAGTTGACATCATTGAGTTTGATTGAGTTGATCAAGTGTAGACACCATTGTAAACATCAAGGCTTCAAGGCCTTTCTTTTGTATCTCCATTGAATAAGTTGTAACTTCATGCTATTGAAAGCATTATCCATGTAATAAGACATTGCAAGTTGATTGAGTCAAATAACTAGACAAGTACCCAACTCTAAGGTTGATTCATTCAAGTAGTTATCTTTGATGTATATCTTTGTGTTGTTGAAGTAGTTGATGAATTGATAGCAAGTAAAATTGTTTAAGTAAGAAAAAATTTTCGTAGAACTAGTTGGGTATCTTACACCATGCCTATCCATCAAACATCACAATGCAATTAAAATCCTAACAACATGCCCATGATCCAAGATCAAGTGCAATCATGCAAAGATATTATCAATCACAAGCCTATTAAGAATGAACTAGAGTCTTCTAGTACCATACTTTTCCATCAAACACCATCATGTAATCCATGGCCTATCAAGCCTATCAAAGAAAATGCAAACATCCTATGTAATACAATCAAACTTTAAATATTTGAAGTAGCCATCTACAAATATCCATTCAAAAGTGGATTTATAATGCAAGTATGGACGCCATCAATAAAAAAGATTTGTATTAACCAAATATCCATATAGGCATACATCAATATCTGTCGATATAAGTATAACATATATACAAAATAGCCATATAGGCTTACAAGAATGCCATATAGGCATACAATGTCAACTATGTACAATACAAAATATATGTCCACAAATGCCATATAGGCATACAACAAAGGAACACAATAAAAAGTCATTCCCCTCTGGCTGGTGAAGAGAATAAATCAGGAGTAGCCTTTGATCTTCTAGGGGATGGAGACATGCATGTGGGTGGTCTACTATGAACCCGAGGGCTACTCCTCCTATTTAGTTCTTCTTGCACCTTTACCTGTTACAATAAAAAGTATAGACATTAATATATAGAAATTACATGTTATAAAAAAATGAAACATTTAACAAAATAATCACTTACCGCTAACATATAATCTGTCTCCTCACTTGCCTCAGTAGCAGGAATAGGCCCTAGTGATGTCATGTCCTATAGAAACCATCCAGATAGAAATTAAACTTCAAATCAATAATCTTTTGATTTTTCAAAAATAGACAACTATAACAATGAATGTAAATTGAAATTTACTAATCTGCCTCATACCCCTGTCAATGCCATGGAGCTATGAATCGCAGAGGCCACACCCTGCTCCATTGCCCTATGAACATGGGGAGGTGTCTCCGCAGCCTGCATCATCTGGAAATAAAACAACATTATTCAATTACGAAAACTATAATAGTGATGCAAATCATGGCTCCTAACATACACACAATAAAACACACAAATCACATACAAAAATTTAGTAAGTACAATTCATTCATTAAACTATTTATTTTATTACCTCCGTAAAGCTTTGAAGTCCACCACCGCTAGCAGGTGTTGCCATGAAATCTACAGTATTAACCTATTCAACATCTAAAATCATAAATTAGAATACCATTTATATAACGATGCTATTCACATGTAATATTTATAATTGTTTACTAGTAACATACCTCGACAGTAGATGATCTAGTGAAAAATGTAGGTGGAGAACCACTGAAAACTGCATCGACGCTATAACCCTGAAATTTCATTAAAATCATCAATTTAAATTAGTTAATCTTGTATTTCAAAAATGAAATTTAATAAATTAAATTCAATAAACTTGCTAATATTTACCTGAGTATCAAGGCCGAAAGTCTCACTCAGGAGGGTATCTGTCATCACCATCTGCTCAGTTGCAAATGTAGCCTATGCACCTGCGTCCTGACTGTCCATGGGGTCATAACCACAGGCTGACCCGCAAGCCTGGCAAGTATGCGGTGGAACCCTACTCCTCGCACTATCTCCCAACCCACTCTGTGTTGCAGGACTGGCATGCTCTATGATGCTCTGGGTCAAGGTACTAATCGACCTCAGTGTATCGACCTCAACACTCTCCTTCACAATGGAAGGGATAGAAACATGCTCGTGGGTTGGTCTGCTAATTACTTGTCTCACTACCCACTGTGGGTCAAGACATGCCCCTGGTCTATCCTGTGCTGAGCCCCCACCTCTACCCTGGAAGTCCCGCATATCAAAATAGTTTGGCACTTTATTGAGGACAAACTCGCAGTAGAGTTTCCTCAAAAAGTATTGCGGGACCTCATTATTATTACATGGAGGATGGTCAAAAACCATCCACCACCTCTGCTCGAAATTGTCCCTTATCGCTTGGTTATTGCACCAATGGATAGGGAACCTCTTGCATGTAATGGGTGGAGGTTGATTTGTTTGTGGGTTTGTGAAAATTGAACACAAGTCTAATTTTGTAATTTGTAATTTTTTGACATCTTGGTATGACAACTTGTCTGCATAGTAATCTCTAAACTCTCTCTTTTTATCGGTCCAACTAGTTATTTGCTTGCTAATTGAATTTACATTTGATAACATAGACTCAAGAGATTCGGCAAGCGTGGACCTATGCAAGGTTGAAGTGGAAGGATCTTTCAACCTTGCAATTATATCTTCAATTTTTTTTTGTTGTTTTCAATTTGCCCCATTATATTATCTTGTGTTCCAGGGGCATGTCGAGGAATGAATGGAGGAGGTTGTTGTTCTGCAGGTATTTCCTCCTCAGGATTTTGTGGATTTTGAGGAGGAGAAGGAGGAGGAGGTGCATTAACATTTCCTGACAATTAACGAAATATACATCAAAAATCAACAAAAACCTACCTATTTAGAAAGAAATTCGAACAAAAAAATAAAGATAACTCACCCCTTTGGCGTGCTCGACGTCGCGGCGGCATTTTGGCGACGAATTGATAAGCTTTTTATGTTGATTGGTGTTTTGCAGAACGCGAGCGCGTTTTTGAGGGTTTGGAAGCCGCGGGTAGAGGAGAAAATCAGAATGAAATGAAATCCAATTACTTTTTTTTTAACTTATACTAGGTCATAACGCGAGCGCGTTATAACGCGCTCACGTTATGACTTAATTTTTTTTGAAATTATTTTGGCCACTTTTTGGCCCCCCATCTTCTTGCACTTACCCACTTATTACTTGTAAGTTGCTATACTTAGGTCTAGGCACCCATATTGGAAAGATACTATTCGGGGGGTGTTATGATAGAATCTATGATAGTTATGACAATATTTATTACCCTATAAGTGCCTATTCTTGTCCATGGGCACCCAAGTTTGCATGGTTGACTATTAACAAGTGGCAGAGGTTGTTGTGGGTCATTTAATGTTGCATGTTGGAGCATCCAAGGAGAGAGAAAGTGGACGCCTAGTTTGGGGAGTGAAATATTTCTATAAATACAGTGCCTTGTATGTGTTATGTATATCTCAAATATCATAGTTTTCTTGTACACAAGTTCTGTCAGATTGAAGGTTGAAGAGACAAAGGAAGTGCATGTATTATGTATTTCAGATTTTGAAGATAATACAACTTGAGCCTCTTTTCTTGGTGGATTTTTTTACCCTAAAGGTTTTCTCCACGTTACATATTGTGTTATGTGGTTTATTCTTCTATGGTGTTTATTCCTGTGTTGTAATTTCATTTCCGTATGCAATCTCTATTCATATTACAATGCTTTAAGATCATAAACATATTGTAAACAGATTTCCATTTGGATATTTGTTGCCTTCATTTATAACAAGAATGTCAGTTTGAGGTCTCTAAAGTCCTGAAAATGATGAAAAAGGTCCACAAGATGAAGGTTTTCTAGGAAACAAAACACAAAGGTCGTACAAGGCCAGAAAGTGAAGAAAACAAAGAATCGACAAAGGACTAAAGGAAAAATTGCACAAGTTAGCAAGGAAAAAATAAAGGAGGAAAGTGAAAAGAGAGTCCAATCCATGTTTCACCAAGAAAAATGCATGTTGAGAGGTCATATTTACATGCTTACATGTACATGTTTAGGATCATAGCTCATCATAGGATCACCATGTAGGACAATGCATATTTTTAGTGCTTACAATATCTAGGACCCATCTTTGCATTTTTTTGTCCTCCCTAAGTTTCACTTAAGGGAGGTTTTGGTGTGAATGAGGTATATTACCTAACTAGTTCCACATTGGTCATATTCACACTTGTCTAGTTAAGTTTATTTAGGGCATAATTAGGGTACACTAAGGATAGTTATCTCTTTGTCTCTTAATTCATAAGATTAAGACATTTGTCATAATATTATGTTGTCCTATGTTTGACCTTGGTCTATATAACCAAGGGCTTCTCTTTGTAATCTCATTCATTAATGTATATTGTGTATTTGCATCTTTTGATAAAATAGAATTATTCTTTCATGTTGGGTCTCTCTTGTGCTTTCATTAAAATTCCTAGAACTTAGGTGGCTACCTTCATAGACAAATCTTACATGGTATAGAGCATTCTATACCAACTCTTACTGTCCATACTAAGAAGTGATCAACAAGTCACTCTAAACCTTCCCTAAAGTTTCTAGGTTTTTCTAACATAAAGGGCACCACTTCCACCCTAGGATATCTCCTCATGCATAAGCATAGGGTTTCCATATGGCCAAGTCCTTAGATTAGAATATGCCAAAATTTAGTTTGGTACCTCTATATGTTTCCCTCATCCCATTTCTAGCTATTATAGGTGCATCTAATCCTTTGTTTTATTCTTTTCCTCATTTCCCAGCTTAGCATGTGCATATTTCCATTTATCATTTTTCTAGTATTGTCTCATGTTGATTTGTTAATCCCAACTTTGTGATTATTAATTGGTGTTAGACTAGTTGGAGATAGTCTTTGTGAAACATTAATTAGCATATAATTTCAATCTTAAAAAAAAACAACTCAAAACACATAGCAAGTCAATTTATAAGTTCTTTAAGGACTTATGATGACAACCATTTAAATAGATGAATAAATAGTTTGACAAATAATACCTCATATAACTCATCATACAACATGCACTTGCACCACCCCCACAATGATTCACTAATTATTGCCTCTTAGAGTCAAGAACTTGAGACTCTTCTCCTCAAACCATTGACTTACCTCATTGCACATCACATGCCACATGCCTTACATCACACATAGATTATTGGAGGGTCCTGATAATAGAACCAAAATGTTAAGTGAATGTGTGTGTGTGTGTGCTAGACCAATTGACTATCATTTCTAAAATCTAGTGCACTAGCATATCAACCCAAATACTACCACCCAAGGCATGTGAGGGATTGGAAACCATTTGTTACCTACACATTTCATGCATGCACAAAATAAGAAATAGAAAATGACAAATCATGCCACAAATAGAAAATAGATATGCACCAAGTGAGATTCTTTATTCATTCATAATCTTTATACATTTCCTAGTCGTATAGAAAATGTACTAGCTTCTTTCACTATATATCAGATCTTTCATACTACATCATCATAATATGCTTACAATGAATAGGAGGCATGCTTATATAGCTTTGCAAGACCATCCTTTACATTAATTTATTTACACATATGCATTAAATACTTTATCCTAAGCCCGACCTTTTCCATCCTAATAAAAGTACTTGCACTTGTTTAATTATTACAACTTTTGACACAACGACAAAATAGCATGGGCATGGGACCTTGGCAAAGGTAGCCCTTTAGGTTATTAAAAGACTATGTGATGCATGTCCAATATTGCTTGGTAATCTAAAGGTAGATATGAAGAGGAAAGAGTGATTTTAAATGGAATGGAGTTGATCAATAATGCTAGAGTGACCCTTCTTCAATAATATCTCCATGCAATGAGAATTGATGAGCTGAACCTCCCCTACCTTTACACCTTACAAGGTGTACTCTTTGTATTTCTAACTAAATTTTATCCAAAGTTACAAATAATCAAAAGTAAGAAAACCTAAATTCTATAACCATTGCACTTCCAATACTGCATTGGTTCCCTTGAGAGAGAGCTAGTCCCCCATTGTGAGTTTAACATTGTGGCATTTACTACCTGTTAGCAAACAGGTTTTGTCGCTGTCAAAATTACAAGACTCACCCAATAGGAAGCAACAAAATGTACTAATGAATGGAGAAATCATTGTGAGTTCAAAGATTCTCCTCTCAGTTTGAGAGAGGCAACTGCCTCTTACGATGGGGGTTTTGGGGTTTTTTTAGTAGGAAAGGAAAAAGAGAAGAAAAGAAGGAAAATCTACTTGTGGAACTAAGAAACATAGCACAAATCTCCAAGAGAGAAAGAATAATGCCAACTAAGGAAGCACAAAGTCTTCCAAAACACTTGTATATCAAGAGCAAGCAAAGAGATTATAAACATAAAGAAACTGGCTGAACATAAAAACAATCAGCACTCTAGAAAGAATGAAGGCATAAGAACATCAATCTTTCATATTAAAAATGAACTAAAACACAAAGTCTCCAGTTCTACAAGGCCAAAAAGATCCTTATTTACAAACAAGACCCTCTATTTAAAGCTTTTTTACTTTTCAGTACCTAATTTTTGAAAAGCCTAAATATTTTTTTATTATTCACAAATCTGCTTCCAAAAGAAAGGCTATTGGAATTCCCCACAAGCTTACTCTTCTTTGGCAATAATTTTATCCATATCTTCATCAGTTATGATATTATCCTTTGAGCTGAAAACTATTTATGCACTAAACCTTACCATCTAAAACAACTCATCCTTGTTCACAACCTTCTACTCCCCAAACAACCTTGTTGTATGAAGGTGACTTTAAAATGACAAATTGCAAAAAGAAAATGTCTATTGGCTTCCTCCGAAGCACCCTTCACTGCCTGTTCTTTTTTCAAACTTTGAGAGGATTGTAGAATCCATGTATCTTTGAGAAAATTTGTCCATGTATTCACCACAACAGATTCAATCTTGCATGTATCCACTGACCTCATCAAACCCTTTATAGAAACAAGTAAAGCATCTCCAGACTTTCTTTGGGAAACATTGGAAAAATCATCGTGTCTAGTGTCTACCAATTTTTCCTTTGTATTTGGTATTTGAGATCCCTAACCTCTCGGTCTATTCTCTAGTCAATTCGGCATTCAAATTTAGTCCAGTAATTGCAACCCATACAAAGTGGAGCAACTCATCCTGTTCCACCAAAACTTCTTCTTGATAACCTAAAAATGCTTTTGCAAAGTCTTGTATGCTACTTACAATAGCATTGTGTACTTCTTTTCCTCTTGTCAAGGAGAGTTCCAACAGGAAGGGAACTTCATCATCACTTGGCACTTCTAGAATCATAGATATTGCAAGATTTTCTTGGTGATGCCAGTTGGAAAATGAGGTGTCTCAACCTTGCATATTTCATGTAATAGTTATTTTCATTTAATATTTTCCTACAGCTGTTACACATTGTCGGTGCTTTGAAAATTGGTTTATTAGGTGTCAAAAGATGCCCACATAGTGGTATATTATGGAAGGCCTATTTTTAAGCATAGTATGACAAATTCTGACATCTGTAAGGGTCAAAAATAGGGGATTTCATTTTGGACGTGAGAGCTTATTTTTAGATTGGAATCTTGGTTGAGAAGCTTTGCACATGGTTTTGTAAAACCACAGATGGTTTTTTGTATAGCCAGAAGTCTATAAATTGGAGGCTTGAGGAGTAGTTTGTGTGTGTTGAGTTTGCAGGTATTGTTATGCTGCCGGAATTCTTCCAGAGTTGTTTACTGGTGATACTCCTATAATAAACTTGCTTTGCAAGTGTATGTAATCTAGTTGTTGTTGGATTTGGAATACATTGAGCAGGCTTTTGGAGCATGGGGTTTTTCACCCGAAAGGGTTTTCCCCACGTATATCTGGTGTTTTGTGTTTCACTATTTATTTCATGTTTTGAATGTGCTTCTGAATTTTCTGTAATTGTTAGATTAGTTTTTAAAAGTTTTGCATAATGTTTCTCCTCAAGATTGGCGTAGGAAGTTATTTTTGCTACTTTAACTTCCTTACAAGTGGTATCAGAGCCTGATCACATTTGATTTTAGTTGTGGGTTGTTGGGTTTTTTGTGCTAATCAAGGTTTGAGTGGGAGCTTGTGCAGAGGATACTTTGTGATCTTGTTGCAAATATTTTTCAAATGGTGAGCACATCTAGGAGGATTGAGGTAGAGAAGTTTTCTGGCATGAATTTTGAAATGTGGAAGTTGAAGATGGAAGATTTGTTGATTGATCAAGATCTATGGGATGCAGTGGATGAAAATGTCCATAGGCCTGTTGATCCAAATTTGGCTGCAAAATATGATGTAATGGATAAAAAAGTTAAAGGTCTCATAAGATTGTGCCTTGCAGACTCAATTTTGATAAATGTCCATGAAGAACCCACTTCGAAGAAGCTTTGGAAGAAGTTGGGTGAGATATATGAAGATAAATCTCTAGTAAACAAGATTTTCTTGAGGAAGAAGTATTCCTTGAGAATGGAAGAAGGTGGATGGATTTCTAAGCATCTAGAAACTTTCAATATGTTGGTGACTCAGTTGACCTCAGTTGGGGTGAAAATGGACGAAGAAGAAAGGTGCCAAATTTTGTTGTGTTCACTATCAAACTCATGGGATAGCCTAGTCATGGCTATTGGGAGCACTGAAGTCATCTTGACGATGGAGGATGTTGTTGGTTCTCTACTCTTCGAAGAGATGAGAAGGAAGGTCTCTCTGAATGCGAAAGAGGCTTTGAGTGTTCGAGGAAGACCAAAAGAACGAGGCAAAGATGAGAAGCAGCGTGGCCGTTCTAAGTCCAAGAATAAGGGGAGATCAAAATCTCTTGGTAAGTCCAAGGCAATATGCTGGAACTATGGCAAATCCGGATACTTTCGAAAGGAATGTAAAGAAGAGAAGAAGAAGCAAGATTATGATTCTGACTCTGAAAAGGAAGATGGAGATGCCTTTATTGCAACCTTGACCACTCGTGCAAGTGATAATGCATGGTTGATAGACTTGGATGCATCTTTCCACATGACTCCTAACAGAAATTGGTTTAGTAAGTATGAAAACTATGATAGTGGTAAGGTGTATTAGGGTGATAATTCTTTCCTTGACATTGTTGGTCGTGGTAGTATTCATGGGAAATTTTCTGATGGTAGAGTTAGATGATTTGATGGTGTCTTGCATATCCCAGGACTAGCAAGAAATTTATTATCTATTAGCAAGCTAATAGATGTGGGTGTGCATGTACAATTTTCTAAAGTAGGTGTGAAAATGGTGAGAAGTGCTATGGTGATAGCAAGAGGAACCAGATTGGGTACATTGTACCAACTTGATGCATGCACAGTTGAGTGCAATATCACTTTTGATAAAATTAAGCCAGAAACTAAGTTTCACTGAAAAAAGAGATGATTTCTTCTTCTGCGAATAGTCATGGCTTCTGGGTACCCATTGGTGCTCTATCTACCAAATCAAAGTTGCCTGCAAAGAAGACTATGTTATGGCACCAGAGGCTTGGCCACATTGGGGAGAAGGGTTTAAAAGCCCTAAAAAATAAGAACCTTGTTGAAGGTTTGAATGATTGCAATCTAGAGTTAGATTTATGTGAACATTGTATGTATGGCAAACAGAACCACGTTCAATTTTACTCATCTTCTTATAAGTATTCATGTATTTTGGATCAAATCCATTTGGATGTATTTGGTCATGTTGATGTTTCTTCTATTGGTAAATCAGTTTATTATGTTACTTTCATTGATGATTTTAGTAGGAGAACTTGAGTATATTTTTTAAAGAGTAAATATGAAGTTTTTAGTCATTTTAAGGAGTTCAAGGCTATGGTAGAAACTCAGACTGGAAAGAAAATTAAATGTTTGAAGATTGATAATGGCGGTGAGTACTGTTCTGCAGATTTTGACATATTCTATACAGATTGCAAGATTAAAAGACAAAAGAGAACTCCATATTCTCCTTAGCAGAATGGAGTTGTAGAAAGAATGAACAGAATGTTGATGGAGAAGGCTAGGAGCATGTTGAGTGGAGTTGGTCTAGAACAAAAGTTTTGGGCTGAAGCTGTTGCCATTGCTTGTTATTTGATAAATAGATCTCCTATATCAATGCTTGTTGATAAAATGCCAATGGAGGCATGGTCGAGGAAAAAGCCTTCACGTAGAAATATGAGAGTTTTTGGTTGTGAGGCATATGCACATGTGCCTAAGAAGAAGAGAACAAAGTTGGATTCTAAGGCTATCAAATGTATCTTCATCGGCTATAGCTATGGTGTGAAAAGATACAAGCTTTGGGATCTTGTTGCACATTAGGTAATTTATTCTAAAAGTGTTATTTTTAGAGAGACTAAATCTTCTCTTGTTACTTTTCAGCCATAACAACATAAAGAAATTGATCAAAAAAAGGATGTGATTCAACTTCCTTCTACGCCTAAGAAAGTTGAATCGAGACCCCAAGATAGACAAGAAGTTGAGGAGAGCTCATCAAGCTTTGAATCTTCAAAAGAAGGAGAAGAGGAGGAAGAAGTGGAAGAACCTCCATCTCAGCTTGTTTGAATGTCTACAAGGCATAGGCAACCACGTGAAAGGTATGGGTATTCACCTAATGATTGGAAGTGTATATTTGCTTTGAGTACTATCATTGATGAACCGAGATATGTGCAAGAGGCTTTGGGTATGAATGATGCAGAGTCCTAGAAAATAGCCATGGATGAAGAGATGGTAGCTCTTGAAATAAATGATACATGGGACCTTGTACCTTTGCCTAAAGGACGTAAACCTATTAGATGTAAATGGGTCTTTAAGAAAAAGATCGGTTCAGATGGAAATGTTGAAAAGTATAAAGCACTGTTGGTTGCGAAGGGATACTCTCAGGTTGAGGGTATTGATTATGGTGAGATCTTTTCTCCTATTGCTAAAATGGCATCCATTCAGTTTTTATTATCTATTGCAGCAGCCTATGACCTAGAAGTTGAACAAATGGATGTGAAAACTACTTTCCTTCATGGTGATTTGGAGGAAGAAATCTATATGACACAGCTAGAGCACTACGTGGTGAAAGGTAAAAGCAAGTTGGTTTGTAAGTTAAAGAAATCTCTGTATGGCCTTAAATAAAGTCCTAGGATGTGGTACCAGAAATTTGATAATGTTGAGTTTGGGATTTGTGCAGTCTAAATCTAATCACTATGTATATTTTAAAACTGATGGTAATCGTTTCTTGGTAATTGCTTTATATGTTGATGACATGTTGTTTATTGGGAAAGGCAAAGGTTTGATTGCAGAATTGAAATCTTAGCTCTCTATGAAATTTGAAATGAAAGATCTTGGTGCAGCAAAACACTTACTTGGGACGGAGATCAAAAGAGATCGTGAGAATAGAAAGCTATGGCTTGGCCAGAGTAAGTATGTTTGTTCAGTTTTGCAAAGGTTTAACATGCAGGATTGTAAACCACTTTGTGTTCATGTTATATTAGGAACGAAGCTCTCTATTTCACAATGTCCTACATCCCCATCAAAGATGGAAGACATGAGCAGAGTGCCTTATCAAAGTGCAGTTGGAAGCTTAATGTATGCTATGGTCTATACAAGACCAGACATTGCCCAAGCAGTGGGAGTTCTTTCTCCTTATATGTCTAATCCTGGAAGAGTGCATTGGGATGCAGTTAAGAGGTTCTTCAGATATTTACGGGGTACAACAGAGTACTCTATTTGTTTTCATGGTACACAAGATCAGCATTCACTGAGTATTCATGGTTTTGTGGATTCAGACTGGGCTGGTGATATTGATAGCAGAAGGTCCACCAGTGCATATGTTTTTACTCTTAATAGTGATGTAATCAGTTGGATGAGCAAGCAATAGGCTATGTTCTCTTTGTCCACTACTGAGGCAGAGTACATGGCAGCTCCTCATGCCTGTAAAGAAGCCATTTGGTTGAAGCGTTTCTGTTCAGATATTGGATTGAAATAGGGTGCAGTTACAGTTTATTGTGACAGTTAGAGTGCAATCTACCTTGCAAAGAACCTAACTTTTTATGCTAGGACCAAACACATTGATGTTCAGTATCACTTTGGGAGAGATATGGTCGAGGATGGCAGGGTGGAGCTGGAAAAGGTAGAAACTATGGCGAATGTTGCAGATGCATTAACTAAGCCTGTGAGCACAGCAAAATTCAGGTGGTGTTCCAAGTCTATGGGCCTTTTGGCCCCTAGCAGTTGATCCATGATGGCGTTATCCCCTAGCTCTTGCAAGGTATTCGACAAGTGGAAGAATGTTGGGAAATGAGGTGTCTCAACCTTGCATATTTCCCGTAATAGTTATTTTCATTTAATATTTTCCTACAGCTGTTACACATTGTCGATGCTTTGAAAATTGGTTTATTAAGTGTCAAAAGATGCCCACATAGCGGTATATTATGGAAGGCCTATTTTTAAGTATATTATGATAGATTCTATGACATCTATAAGGGTCAAAAATAGGGGATTTCATTTTGGACGTGAGAGCTTATTTTTAGACTGGAATATTGGCTAAGAAGCTTCGCACATGGTTTTGTAAAACCACATATGGTTTCTTGTATAGCCAAAAGTCTATAAATTGGAGGCTTGAGGAGTAGTTTGTGTGTGTTGAGTTTGCAAGTATTGTTATGCTACCGAAATTCTTTCAAAGTTGTTTACTGGTGATACTCCTATAATAAACTTGCTCTGCAAGTGTATGTAATCTTGTTGTTGGATTTGGAATACACTAAACAGGCTTTTAGAGTGTGGGGTTTTTCACCTGAAAGGGTTTTCCCCACGTATATCTAGTGTTTTGTGTTTCACTATTTATTTCATGTTTTGAATGTGCTTCTAGATTTTTCTGTAATTTTTAGATCAGTTTTTAAAAGTTTTGCATAATGTTTCTCCTCAAGATTGGCGTAGGAAGTTGTTTCCGCTACTTTAACTTCCTTACAATGCCCTTTGATCATCATATATATGAGCCTATTCATTATTTTTGTCTCCTATGTGAACCCCAAATTTTGGAATCCTTCTCAATTTCCTTGAGCGCAACCAGCCATCTTCCTAATGCTTGAAATCACCCCATTCCTCTTTTGTAGCAATTGTCAAAGAATCTGCATTTGGAATCCTTTGAGTGTATTTGCCTTGCTTTATAACAAGTTCTGGAGACCTATAAAGCAATTGAAAATAATTTTCAAATATAATTATTCATGCTTTTGTCGTAGTTCCATCTTGGTTACCCTCAAATTAATGTTTTTGTAGGGTTCCAACCTTAGATAATTCAAACTCACAAAGTGAATAGGACTCTGAATTTGAATGAAAAGAAATATAGCCTTTGAGATTATTAGGGTCAACTTCCTAAACCTTTTGCAAGAAATAAAAACATATTTACTCATACACCAATTGCCTTTTAGTACCAGATGCTTGTTCTGGCAATAGATTCCCATGAGAACATCTAAGTGATGTTGTTGGCCCAACATCCCCGTCACATGGTGCGCTAACAATGTTCTACCATAGCCATTGCATAAACCATGTTCTGGAAACATAATACAGATTTTCATCGGTGTAGTGCCCTGATAGGATAGCTTCCACTACCTCTTTCATAGTTGTTCTATTATCTCGGTAACTATTAGAAGAAGCTTCCACTTTGGCTTCCATGCCATATAGCAGAAGATGTTCTTGCAATCTTAGCATTCCATAAGATAACGTATCTCTGATGAAAATCAGTCAAAAAGCCGCATGCGATGTATAATCTTCCTTCCTCATTCAATGTATCACCAGTCGAGTGAGTTCCAAAACGAACAGTTGTATATCTTTGCACCAAATTTTGACCCCATGGCCCTATACACTGAACAATCTTTTGTGGAGTGAAATTGGCCTCCGAAAAATGGTTCATTATTGCACGCATCCTTTTTGTTTTAAAGTTTGTTGTCCACTGACTCCACTCAAACTTTTGATCTGACTCTGAAGTGAAACCAGTTGGACCTACCAATATTAGGTGTTGAACATGCTCTTGATGCTTGGTAACATATTTTGCAGCCATATAACCCCCAAGAGAGTGACCTAGTAAATGGAGTTATCTAGATTTTTGGCTTTACGCCATGCTTCAATTGAACCTATGAACCAGGTTTTCATTTCTTTTATGCTTTTACCTGTAAAGTTTGGTCAACTTGGTGTCCCCATCCTAATTGATTAATAGCAATGACTCTGAATCGAGTGGCAAGGGTGTCAACTGAACTTCCACACTTAAGGCACTTATATAACCCTCCAATACGGCTTTACTGAACCAAGACCAATAGAAGCAAGCAAGGAAAGGAATGATTGAAATCTTTCCTTTAAACCAAGTGCACAACCCACTTTGATCTTTTCCAGCTCCTTCGATATCTGCAAAAGAGAAAAGTCACCAATAGGTCTGAAACAACATCAACTGTAGTTAAATCTTTCGCTGTGGCCTTGTTTTAAGGCCTGCTTCATTGTTTGGTTCTTGCTTGCTACTGTTGGTTTTGTTCTTGAGGTCGTTGCTTGTTCTTATTGTACTAGGTTTCGGGACCCTTCAAAACCCTTTGCAAGTCATAGCTCCTGTTAAAAGGGCTTATCTTTAATAATCAAAAACATCACCTGTAGTTAAATGCCTCGTATAAGGCTTAGCATTTGCTTCAAGGAATGGAAATCTCTTTAGGTGAACAATCTGGTCATAAATGCTGCTGTTAAATACATCACCGACTATCTTAGATAGTACCAACATGACTAGAGGAAGCATCAATAAATTATTAGTCAACTCTAGAAGAATTACACATAATGAATTTGTCATCCTCATTAAGCCACTAAGAAAGGAAGTTGCACCAAGCACTGCTAAAAGCCCTTGATCCAGTTGTGTGAATGATCCCATTAAAATTGTAGATTTCTTAGAACGGAGCCTTCAGCTCTAAACCAGCTGATTTAATTCAAATGAAAATAATAGCAGAAAGAATAAAAAAAACATTCAACTCAGGAAAAAAGCACAGCACAGTTCCGTAGTTTGCAGGCTCTATAACTGTTTTTTTATATCATAATAAATGACTGCTGCTGTTGAGAATATATAACAGCGAACAGATTACAAACTGGAGCGAACAGATTATAAACTGCAGCTTTTACAAAGACTGTATAAAAAGAGGACGCAGCCTCTAAGCAGTTCACTGTAACTAAGAATAGATTGAAGACAACTAAAAGACTAACCATGCATTTAACATGCATTGTTCTCTATGATAGATAACAGGCAGGTCAACGATGCTAACTGAAACTTAAACACTTTAAACTGCTCTAACTTTAAATAAAGGCATGCGCATGGGACAAGAGCCAACATGCAATTTATTCTGGAAACAAACTAAAACTAAAAGCTGTGTATGAAGATAAATATGGTAGAACTGATTGTGCAGCATCAGTTATCAACAAAAATGCCAACCAATCGTCCATAGCTGGCACCAGCCAAATTCACAGGTATGAATAGACCTGATGATACTGTAATTCCATACCTCAAAAGTGCAAGCACATACACTGCACTGAAGAACATTAATATGGATGAGGAATGAAACTCTGTTGCTGTGCCACTACTAAAGGGATTTCGAATTGCATCATCATTTGTATTGAAAAATAAGCTTGAAAGATTATTGTAATGACTAGGTTCACGCTAGAACTTCTTGAAATTTCCTGAACAACCAATTGTAGGACATGACTCATCCAATCCTTTAGGACAAGGTATACATTTAGCAAGCCATGGTAGTCCAAAGACACAAGCAGATGTGATAACAGACACGGTGCAAGTGAGAATCAACTTGAACAACAGGCCCCTCTCATCCTTCATCAGAATTCAACTACAACCTGATTATATGATACTTGCCAAAACTCTGAATTCTCTTTCGTTTATTTACTAATATTTGGATTTCTCCATTATTAGTGCAGACAAACACCGAATTTTGACTCCTTTTGAAAATGCAAGTACACTTTCCATTAGCATGCTCTCCCTGTCAGTCTTATTTCTTCTCTAAAACAACTTCACATTTCAAATCTGTAACTCTCTACAATGGCATTGCCTTGACGCTACAATGATTGCAACTTTTAGAAACTAAACTCTTGATAGTAAGATCCATGCTAGACCTTAATCTCCAACTTGAATTTATTCTTCTTTTCTTTTCTTCGCAATGAAGACATGCTGAGAAAAATTGACTTCAAAATCATGTGAGCTTTCAAAGTGCCATGGCAAAAAGAACAATGTTTGTCTCTTGACCAATATACCTCATAACAACTCTAAACATCTTTCTTTTCTCATCTTTACAGCATTCAAGATAGATGATTAACTGTGAACATTTTATAAGCAAGGCATAACAGATAAAGGATTTGAATTTGATGATGTGTATAGTTCAGAAAATGGGAAGCATTTTAAAAATTTTCATTTTCAAAAATTTGGACAACACTGCCACAAGGCATACTATTATCGTTGCGTGCCATAATCTAGGAATAGTTATAAGAATAATCATAGTAGCGAAGTTAGTTGACTATTTTTTTATTAATGAAATCATGCATACTACCACCATCAATCCGAACCACAACCCTCCAGTACTTGATGTAGCTAATTACTTTTAATGTTGGGGGAGAAGAAAACCTGCAAATGCATCAATGGAGATGTGAGCCTCTTCGATGGATTCCTCCATTTGAATCTCTTCATCATCCCCATTATTAGAAGACCCTTATCTATCACTAGACATCCCATAGTTTCAATAAGATACAATCATTGTTCATAATGTTTGTGGCCTTTTCCCACTTTTAATCACAGTTGAAACATATTCCCTTGGCCTTTTTCTCTACTAACTCCTTTCTTGGTAACCGGTGAATAGTGATGGGCTTAGTTCCTCAATTGGTGGCATCCTTCTTATGTTTAAATGATTGAGAATAGAATCCCATATCTTTTTTATTAGTAGTTGTGAGCTTTCTTTAGCCAATTGGGTGATGACAATAGCATCTACAATAGTT
Organism: Cunninghamia lanceolata; assembly: GCA_027924645.1. Classification (NCBI taxonomy): domain Eukaryota; kingdom Viridiplantae; phylum Streptophyta; class Pinopsida; order Cupressales; family Cupressaceae; genus Cunninghamia; species Cunninghamia lanceolata. The sequence goes on from BSBN01000209.1 coordinate 12,177,845, forward strand.
TGTATAGTATTCAAATTAACCTTAGCCTAAATTAGTTTTTAAGCTAGAAATAAAGTAATTAAGAAGAGAGTATCTAAGAGTCCATCTATCAAGTTGGAAATCTCCTCAAATTAAGTGATTTTCTATCTAGACTGATTTGAAGAGCTTGCCTTTAAGATCCTCATAGATGCTAGGCCTAGAGTGGGATAAAAGGGCTTTGGAAAATTTGTGCCATCACAATATGCTAAGGCAAGAACATGTACACCATAGATACCATTGAGCTACCACTCCCTCTAAATTAAATCTTATCATTGTGACATGCTCCTCAATGGGAACTCAATAAACATCAAAGTAATGCTCCATCATGCCTAACCATGTGTTAGATCCTTCTCCACAAAATTTGGACATGCAAATCTTTGGGGGCTTGGGAGGGCCCTAGAGGATATTAGAAAAGCTATGATAATGTAATGAAGTATAGTTAGAGTGATTGTTATTAGCATTCATCTATTGAAGGTTCATTTGGGTTAAGATATTAGTGACTTGGTTATTTAGTTGAATTTGGAGGGTAGTCAATTGAGATTGTATGTCTTGTATGTTAGCTTCCATTTTAGGTGATAATGTGCGACTACTAGATGTGATATTTTAGGCTAACTAAAGTTATATATCAAAGCAATCAGTGTGAAGAGACAAGATCATAATGGGATAAATGTCTAAATGATGTGAAAGCTTCTTGAATTGATCAAAAAGGGTTACTAGAGTTATATATGAAAATGATCAGCTTCAAGAGATGATCACATTGGAATAATTACCCAGATGGGGTGAAGAATGCCTATAATTTTCTAATTGATAATGCCCTATGGGTAGACCTTTCAGACAAAACTATCAATTTCCTTCTAATTTGGAAGAAATTTGGCCTAAAATTTACAAACTAGCAAACTTTATAGGAACTCAACATTGGTACTACACTAGACATCAGACCTACAATCTAAAGACTATTAGCTATTTTTTGAATAAATTATCTTGTTATCCTGCTAATTACTAGAACAAAACTAATTTGAGTGCAACTATATGTATAATTACAATCTCACCCATTCATTCCATCTGTGTGCTTATCTACACTCAACACATGTTTAAGAATCATAAGATAACTCCGTGTAACATAGTTTTACACACCACCTAGCACCCTATCATTATACATCCTTGTACAACATTATTTGCTTGCATATATTTCAGCCTTGCACATGGATGCACATGTACCCTTAATTAGAAACATATAGTTTGGCACCGTACATGTTGAACACTTGGCCTACCTACACCACATGTTTTCCCAACCATATAGGTTTGACACTTGACACCATACAAGTTCAATGCTTATCACACTCTTTCCACATGAAAATTGCACCATATGTGCATGGCATCTATTAGTATATTGTTAAAGGCTTAGTTGGCAACTTGTTTGTATAAATAGTTGTCTCTGTTGGAATACAATGGATCACTGAGAGGTGGGGTGAGTCAGTGATCTAATAAAACTAGTTCAATAATCAGCCCAATAGTTGTAAAAACAATTAATACTAACAATCCAAAGATATAGAGAGCAATAGAATCTCAAACATGAAACCATGACACAAGTGTTTAAAGTGGAAAACCCTAAAAAGGGAAAAACCACTATCCAACCTCACCAAAATCTTTATTAGGTCTCTCTGACCAAAATCTCACTGATTACATTTGTGCCTCACTAGAAAATGATCTCACTGATCATGCACTGATAGGAACACCTATTCCTTGCACCAACTCCAAACTCAAAAACAAGAAGATATACAAAGTACTACTTTGTTTACATTGAAATCCTAGGTTATAGATGACTTCTATAACTCTTTTAATCAAACATCTACACTATTAGATCAACATCTCAATCGCATATTTCTTTTGCAAAGTAATGAAACAATAAACTATCTTGAGTACAATGGCATCATGAGCTACAATACTCAAGACACATTCACACCAATATCAAACACCTTCTTTTCATGACACATCATGTTCCTGTCACAAACAAATAGATATAACATATTAAACCATCATCAAAACAAAGGATACCTGATCTGAATACCTTCACTGCCCTCTGCAATCAATGTAATACTTTGATTCTGCAACAAATATAATGACATCAATCCCTGCTATCATGATGCAGGAGCATTCGGGCTCACAAGCAATCCTGCATCACAAAAAAAAAATTATTTTTATGTTCAAATTTCAACATTTTTTTTTTGTAGGTTTGAGCTTCAGGAGCAACATGTGAAATGTTGGGAGGATAAAAATATTAATTTGTGAGGACTTGGCTTTCATTTAAAATATCAAAGGCAACCAATATATTCAATGTGATTTGTAAAATTATTATATTTCACAAATTCAAGGTCCTAGGTGTTGAAGGGGTTCATTTACCATGATAGAAGGGGCTTGTGAAGAAAAATAAAATAAATTTATTTTATTTACTCAACTTGGACACCTTGGGAAGTGTGAAAAAAAATATTCTATTGTTGGTATTCCCTCACTTGCAATTTAATATTGCATTTATTTATTGGGTGGCTAAAATGGAGGAAAAAGCTAGTGATTTTTGGGCAAACAATTAATGACTCTTCAATTTCCAATTTTGGGTGGATAAGGATGAATTTATTTCTGATTTTATTTATTTTTCAAAGGCATCTACAATAGAAAAATGTTGAAGAGGGAGCAACAACTTTGAATGCCACATTTTGGAAGAATAAATTAAAATTTTCTTCATTTTTTTGTAGGAATCTCAAAGGACACTTTGGAGAAAATGAAAGAACAGATTTGGGTGCCACATTTTGGTGCTTGATGAGGGTTTTGGAATGAATAAAATGCCACCATTAATAGTGTTATGGGGCATAAATCAACAGTAGCAAGGTTGAGGAAAGAAAATTGCAGGTTGCTCAAGACATTGGCATGAAGAGATGCACAAATTAGCTTGCTGAAAGAGAGGAATGAAATAAGAACAGAAGAAGAGATTTGCAAGTGTTCAAGGTAGCCAAGAGATCTGTAGGATGAAAAGAAAAAATTAGATTCGAAAAGAAGAATGAAGCCAAGAAAGTGGGAAGGCATGAGGGTTTGAAGATTTGAAGGCATGAAGTGCCTGAAAACCCTTGAAATTTTTGAATTTTATTTTTCATTTAAATTTGGAATGCATGTAATTGATTCCTAAAGGATTTATTAAATGTAAATATATATGAGGGTTTTAAATTAGATGTGTTTTCATATTTTTATTATCAATATTTTTATTGATTTGTGTGCAAAAGTGTGGGTTTTGATTCTTTGGCTGCAAGATTGGGCAGTTTGATAAAACCCTCTTATCTTGTCTACGTCAAATGGTATTAGAGTGAGGTGATCATGAGAGTGTAGAGTATGCACTAGGAAATTATTCTCCAACGAAGGTTGAAGTTGGGTAGAAGGTGTTGAGCTCCGCCACTAAGCTAGAGAGTGGGTTGAGGAAGCATCTTCTGGAAGTCTTCTTGGGTAGAGAGTAGTAGGAAAAAGTGTTTGGTTGCAGGGAGTACCTGTGATTGCTAAGAGTTTGGTTGGCTCTAAAAAATTTTGTGTGAATAGTTGTGTGGAAGTGAGTTGCAGATTGTGAGCATGATGTAAGTTGTCAAAGATTGCAAGAGTGAAAGAGATGGGGATATTATTAAGGAAGAGGCCCGTGATTTGGAAAGCGTGGAGATGGTATGAAGAAAACAAGATATGCAAGATGATCAAAAATGTAATCAAGCAATTGGATAAGCTAGAGAAATTAGAGGCATAGTAGAGTGAACAAAAAGAGGATGAGGATGGAGTGAACAACGAAGAGCCTGCAATAGAGGTAGTTGAAGATAAGAAACATGAAGATACAGTGATGGAATATGAAGAGGTTGCAGCGAAAAATGAGGTAGAGGATGACTTATTGTCACATATTTTGGCGGTAGAGAATGAATGGTTAGAAAATATTGCAGCGATTGAGGATGAGAAGACAAGCATTGCAGCAAAGAGAGTAGAAGATAATGATGCAGCTGATGATAAATTCACAGCAGTGAATGAATAGGTAAATCTTGTTGCATATTAGGATGATGCTTTTGTACTTCCATTTAATGTGGATAGGGTTGAAGAGTGTGGAGAAGAACCTATGGAAATCTTCAATTTCCATAAGGTATTCGATGAAGATTTGTATATTGCAGGCAGTGATATGACTGACATGCAAGTTTGGTGGAGAAGGCCAGTTACTAGTGGGCTAGATCCCAAGAAGGAGAGGAGAGATAATTTGGTAGAGGAGGATGGTACATGGTGGATGTGAATCCACGAGAGGAGAGAGGAGTGGGGAATGGAGTTGTGGGAGGAAGATGACGGTTGTTTCGGCATGGTGCTAGAAGAAGAAGAAGAAGACATAATCCTGAGCACATCTCACAGCAATGGAGTTCATTGCAAGTTGGTGACAACCTAAAAGAGTAACTATCCCACTACTCAACTCCATTCTATTAGTTCTACTCACAAAATCTTTTCTACCTGGTGTGTCTGATGCAGGACCATCCGGGCTCACAGGCAATCTTACATCACCAAAAAAATATTTTATTTTTATGTTCAGATTTCAACATTTTTTTTGTAGGTTTGAGCTTTAGGAGCAACTTGTGAAATGTTCTGAGGATAAAAATATTCATTTGTGAGGACTTGGCTTTCATTTAAAATATCAAAGGCAACCAATATATTTAATGTGATTTGTAAAATTATTATATTTCACAAATTCAAGGTCCTAGGCGTTGAAGGGGTTCATTTACCATGATAGAAGGGGCTTGTGAAGAAAAATAAATAAATTTATTTTATTTACTCAACTTGGACACCTTGGGAAGTGTGAAAAAAATATTCTATTGTTGGTATTTCCTCACTTGCAATTTAATAGTGCATTTATTCATTGGGTGGCTAAAATGGAGGAAAAAGCCAGTGATTTTTGGGCAAACAATTAATGACTCTTCAATTTCCAATTTTGGGTGGATAAGGATGGATTTACTTCTGATTTTATTTATTTTTCAAAGGCATCTACAGTAGAAAAACATTGAAGAGAAAGTAGCAACTTTGAATGCCACATTTTGGAAGAATAAATTAAAATTTTCTTCATTTTCTGTAGGAATCTCAAAGAACACTTTGGGGAAAATGAAAGAACATATTTGGGCACCACATTTTGGTGCTTGATGAGGGTTTTGGAATGAATAAAATGCTGCCATTAATGGTGTTGTGGGGCAGCAATCAACAACAGCAAGGTTGAGGAAAGAAAATTGCAGGTTGCTCAAGACAATGGCATGAAGAGATGCACAAATTAGCTTGCTGAAAGAGAGGAATGAAATAAGAAGAGAAGAAGAGATTTCTAGGTGCTCAAGGAAGCCAAGAGATCTGTTTATGAAAATAAAAAATCAAATTTAAAAAGAAGAATGAAGCCAAGAAAGTGGGAAGGCATGAGAGTTTGAAGATTTGAAGGCATGAGGGTTTGAAGATTTGAAGGCATGAAGTGCCTGAAAACCCTTGAAATTTCTGAATTTTATTTTTTATTTAAATTTGGAATGCATGTAATTGATTCCTAAAGGATTTTTTAAATGTAAATATATATGAGAGTTTTAAATTAGATGTGTTTTCATATTTTCATTATCAAGATTTTTATTGATTTGTGTGCAAAAGTGTGGGTTTTGAGTCTTTGGCTGTAAGATTGGGCAGTTTGATAAAACCCCCTTATCTTGTCTACGTCAAATGGTATTAGAGTGAGGTGTTTGTGAGAGTGTAGAGTATGCACTAGGAACGAGGTGGGTTATTCTCCAACGAAGGTTGAAGTTGGGTAGAAGGTGTTGAGTTTCACCACTAAGATAGAGAGTGGGTTGAGGAAGCATCTTCCGAAAGTCTTCTTGGGTAAAGAGTAGTAGGAAAAAGTGTTTGGTTGCAGGGAGTACCTTTGATTGCTAAGAGTTTGGTTGGCTCTTGAAAAGTTTGTGTGCATAGTTGTGTGCAAGTGAGTTGCAGATTGTGAGCATGATGTAAGTTGTCAAAGATTACAACAATGAAAGAGATGGGGATATTATTAAGGAAGAGGCCCGTGATTTGGGAAGCGTGGAGATGGTATGAAGAAAACAAGATATGCAAGATGATTGAAAATGTAATCAAGTGATTGGATAAGCTAGAGAAATTAGAGGCACAACTGAGTGAACAAAAAGAGGATGAGGATGGAGTGAACAGCGAAGAGCCTGCAACAGAGGTAGTTAAGAAAAGAAACATGAAGATGCGACAATGGAATATGAAGAGGTTGCAGCAAAAAAATGAGGTAGAGGATGACTTATTGTCGTAGATTTTGGCAGTGGAGAAAGAATGGTTAGAAAAGATTACAGCGATTGAGGACGAGAAGACAAGCATTGCAACAAAGAGAGTAGAAGATAATGATGCAGCCGATGATAAATTCACAGCAACGAATGAACAGGTAAATCTTGTTCCATATTTGGATGATGTTTTTTTACTTCCATTTAATGTGGATAGGGTTGAAGAGTGTGGAGAAGAACCTATGGAAATCTTCAATTTCTATAAGGTATTTGATGAAGATTTGTATACTGCAGGCGGTGATATGAGTGACATGCAAGTTTGGTGGAGAAAGCTAGTTACTAGTGGGCTAGATGCCAAGAAAGAGAGGAGAGGAGAGAAAATTTGGAGGAGGATGGCACATGGTGGATTTGAATCCACGAGAGGAGAGAGGAGTGGTGAATGGAGTTGCGGGAGGAAGATGACGGTTGTTATGGCATGGTGCTAGAAGAAGAGGAAGAAGACATAATCCTGAGCACATCTCACAGCGATGGAGTTTGTTGCAGGTTGGTGACAACCTGAAAGAGTAGTCCCACTATTCAACTCCATTTTGTGAGTTCTACTCACAAAATCTTTTCTACCTAGTGTGTCTGATGCAGGAGCATCCAGGCTGACAGGTAATTCTGCATCACCAAAAAAATATTTTATTTTTATGTTCAGATTTCAACATTTTTTTGTAGGTTTGAGCTTCAGGAGCAACTTGTGAAATGTTGGGAGGCTAAAAATATTCATTTGTGAGGACTTGGCTTTCATTTAAAATATCAAAGGCAACCAATATATTCAATGTGATTTGTAAAATTATTATATTTCACAAATTCAAGGTCCTAGGCATTGAAGGGGTTCATTTACCATGATAGAAGGAGCTTGTGAAGAAAAATAAAATAGATTTATTTTATTTACTAAACTTGGACACCTTGGGAAGTGTGAAAAAAATATTCTATTGTTGGTATTCCCTCGCTTGCAATTTAATATTGCATTATTCATTGGGTGGCTAAAATAGAGGAAAAAGCTAGTGATTTTTGGGCAAACAATTAATGACTCTTCAATTTCCAATTTTGTGGATAAGGATGGATTTATTTCTGATTTTATTTATTTTTCAAAGGAATCTACAGCAGAAAATTGTTGAAGAGGGAGCAGCAGCTTTGAATGCCACATTTTGGAAGAATAAATTAAAATTTTCTTCATTTTTCTGTTGGAATCTCAAAGGACACTTTGGGGAAAATGAAAGAATAGATTTGGGTGCCACATTTTGGTGCTTGATGAGGGTTTTGGAATGAATAAAATGCCACCATTAATAGTGTTATGGGGCAGCAATCAACAGCAGCAAGGTTGAGGAAAGAAAATTGTAGGTTGCTCAAGACAATGGCATGAAGAGATGCACAAATTAGCTTATTGAAAGAGAGGAATGAAATGAGAAAAGAAGAAGAGATTTGCAGGTGTTCAAGGCAACCAAGAGATCTGTAGGATGAAAAGAAAAAATCAGATTTGAAAAGAAGAATGAAGCCAAGAAAGTGGGAAGGCATGAGGGTTTGAAGATTTGAAGGCATGAAGTGCTTGAAAACACTCGAAATTTCTGAATTTTATTTTTCATTTAAATTTGGAATGCATGTAATTGATTCCTAAAGGATTTGTTAAATGTAAATACATATGAGGGTTTTAAATTAGATGCATTTTTAGATATTCGTTATCAAGAATTTTATTTATTTGTGTGCAAAAGTATGGGTTTTGATTCTTTAGCTACAAGATTGGGCAGTTTGATAAAACCCCCTTATCTTGATTGCATCATATCATCTCTCTCTATCATCATTATACTCTACAAAACCACAAATCACTGCATATCTTATCTCTATTCTATTCTATACAATATTCTCTAATAAAACCATCATTCAAAAACATATCTTCAAAAACTCACATTCATCTTCCATCATTATCTCTACATATACATTTGCCAGCTTACACTCACATAGAAATACCTTTCATACCATCTGACATCTCTATACACACAAATGTCTTCTGGGTTATCTACAATCTCCTTGACTATATAAAGTGTTCTTTGTTGTATCTTTTTATTCAAAAACATCACTCTGCATAATCTCTCTAGCATACACTCAACCACTTTGCACAAACATATGTTCTTGTATCATCATATCGATGCACTCAAGGACTGTATAAAACCAACACAAAACAAACATTAAAAACAAGAGTTTATAAAGTCTTTACCATACTCTGCAAAAATGCAACCATCACACTCTGCCATCAAATACCTCTACCACCGTCTGTCATTATACTCTGCCAAACTACTCTTCATTTACTGTCTTGTCAAGTTCACCTTCAATCTATGAATGCATATCATCTCTGTTCACACAAGATACATCACTGCACTCTTTCTTCTAGGTTATCTGCACATATTCATTGACAACAAAATAGTGTTCTTTTGTAACAACATCATTCATGATCATCACGTGATTTTCATATCATTTGACTCTGCAAGGAATCACTCAAAAGGCTCAGATATTTCAAAAAAACTCTTATGGTTTCAATCACTCAGTCCCTCTCTGTGCCATCTGCATTTTTCAATCACTAAAAATAGTGTATTCTACATGTAAAACTACCATTCAAAAATCATCTCTCTTCCCATACAACATCCCTTAAAAAATCATTACAAAAGCTATATCACACCCCATGTGTTTCTACTATTTACTATTTACCTAGATTGGTTAATTTGATTGAATAAAGAATGATTATGAAATCTTTGCATTTATGTGTTTATGAATCTTGATTTGAAATATGTCGAAAAATGGAATAATGCAATGTCTTGTATTATATTTGATTATTGATAGAAAATGTATGAAGCAAATGATTATATTTTGATCAGCTAACTACTGTGATGGTGATCTAAGTGGATGCAGGAACAGATGTGCTCTTTCGGAAGGGAGGGGAAGTATCACTTAGGAGGACTTGGTATGGTAACCTTAGTAAAACCTATATTGAGCAATCACACACACAACCCTATTTTACCTAAGTTATGTCAAGTCAGTTGGGTAGTGGTAAGTGATCTTTGTTGTGAATCTTGATTGCATGTTTGGATGTTTGAGTGAGAACTGTGATTTAATCTGCATGTTGATAAGTTTATGGTTGCATAGACAAGGTTTTAACATGAAACGATTTTATGTTATGTATGTGATATGTGGTTGTCGTTCATGTCAGCAATGTATGTGTGGATTCCATTCATTTGTGTCATCAATATGTGGGTCATGAGTTTAGGAATAATATGTTATAACTGATTTTTGTGATTGATGATTATATATATTTATATATATATATATATATATATATATATATATATATATATATATATATATATATATATATATATATATATATATATATATATATATAATGAGTTATAGAGTCTTAAAAGGCACGTAGCCATAAAAGGAGAAAAGTAAGTTATTAAAGCGCTTGAATAAAGGGCGCTTAGAATAGATAGCACGCGGTCTAAGGCATGGAGAGCACTCCAAATAGGGCATGCGGCCTATGTCAAGGGAAAAATAAAACCTAGCGCTCACCATAGCACATGGGTTAGCCATTAGAGGAGGTGGTGGGTAAGACTTAGTCTTACCACTATATCACATCCACTTCTTACCTTTTTACTACGCATGCCTTATGTAGCGCTATGCAAGCGCTTAGAGGTAGGAAATAATATGCTTTATTTTGTGAGTTTGCAATCAAACTCTTTTTAGCAGTTTGACTTTTTCTTTGAATTTTTATGAAAGTTGGAAATGCAGTTAGAAGTTTGTATAAGATTTTTTCATTTGTTTTTAATGTGCTTGGACTTTTTCTTTGCAAACCAACTTTGCAAGTTAATAGGGAACATGATTATTTTAGTGTCAATTTTATGAAGAGTGATTAGTCTTGTAGAAGTCTATTTTGTTTATTGTTTTTACAAGTGTCTTTATATGTGTTAATATATCACTATTTCTTTGCCACCTCTAATTTTTGAGGGGAGTTGTGTCAACTTGGCAAACAAACTTGTAGCTTGATCTCTCTTTGATTTTTAATATAAAATGAGGAGCTCTTTCTCATTCTTTACACACATGTTTTGCCAAGAGCATTCTTATTCTGCCATTTTCATTTTGAGTTAGCATTGAGAATTTTTGCCATTTTGCTTGAAGTTGTGAGGAGAGGTTTTGGAAGTTTAGAAGGAGAGTTGTTTTACTTTGGAGGAGGTTTTAGTTCATTGGAAGGAGCTTAAGCGATGGAATCTCATAGATTCATTTGGAGCTTATATCACAGGCATGGGGATTTCTCTTTCATTATTCTTTTCTATTTTCAAGGCATTTTGTGTTGTTATTGTGGAATGCATTGTTGTTTATCAATGTGATTGTCTACTTGATTATGTAATAGCATACATATTTACATATATTAGATAGTAAGTGATTTGTATTGTGAATGTCAAGTTAATCTCAGTAATAGAGATTTGTACTTATATGAGACTTTATGTATAATTATTAGTTTGAGTATGATTAGATACTTGTATAATGGGAAAGGATAGTAAACCGTATCTTGCACTAGTGATACTTTAACATAGGTGTCATAGTAAAAACTTAGAATAGGTTAACCTTGGGATATGTGATCCATGAAAGAGAGAGATAACCTAGAATAGAGATCAATGTAATTGTCAGTAGGGATATTCCTGGAATTTGTTGATCCAAGGGAAAGAGAATATCCTAAGTATAGAGAATAATGCATTTGTTAAGTGGGGTTATTACTAGGATTTGTTGATCCATGGGTAAGGGAATAACATCTGTATAGAGATTGTTGTCTTTGCAAATCAAGATAGAAGGGTGGGTGAACATGTGATGTCCATTTCGAGTTAGGGGTGATGAAACTTTGGCCAAAATAGTGTAAGTAGCCATTGTTTACACTATCAATTCACTGTGATCCAGGTTTACATACTAGGAAGGGCAATCATGCTTGTAGGTTGTAGCCACAAGGTATGACAGTACTAGTTATATAGGACACAACACCTTGCTCAATTTTAGGTTTTTTATGAGGTTACCATACCAATCCTTTCGTCGAAGGGTAGGGTCATTTACCGGTTTGGTAAATGTGTGGGGGACCGCAAATAGTCTATGGATGGAAGTAAAGCACTTGAGTGATGCTTCCCCTCATGCAGTTGGTGGCCTAGATTTGAAGACAGGCAAAGTGAAATTATGTATCTCTATTAGCTCATGAAGCTTGTATGTATCTATGTTAAGGAAAAATTGTAATGAGAAATATTCAATTATTTTAATGAGGAAATGTAATTTGATTATGCAATGGAAGTTTGGAATGTGTTTCAAATGTGCATTTTATCAAATAAAGGAAGGAAAAAAATTTATTACTCATGTATTGGATTCATGATTTATTTACTTTTGGGTTAAAACTTAGTTATTTTTACTTGGTAGAACAAGTGGCATGTTACACGTGGTATCAGAGCTAACTAGGTTCATCTCGAGAACCTATGTGCTCACTATGCTATGAGAGTCTAAAAGTTGAAACTAGATTTATGCAAGAATGGCATAGTAGACTAACTAAGAACATTGTCAAAAGGACTATTATCCAACACTTACCAAGCCAGTGGTTAAGAGAGAACCAACTAAGGAGTCAAGGAATCCATGAGTCAATTTAACTCTGTTGAGGATATATAACGGAAAGATTCCAAAATATGGATTAGAAAAGTAAAACCTTGGTCAAATGTTATTAGACTAAGAGCTCAGGTAGAGCAGTGTCTATATGAATACAAGATCACTTTTATTTCTCAAGAACTTAGGGATGGGAAGATCCTGAAGTAATCAACCAGGTGCAGAAGCAACTGAGTTTTGAAGATTCTAGAAATTGTATCAAAGATATGTAGATAATTAGGGTTCTTGTCTAAACCCTAGATGGATTGGAATGAGTCAAGAGAGATAATAGGATCAATAAAGGACAAGTAGTGATGTATTGGCATAAAATGCTTGGAAAAATAGTACAGGACTTGGAAATGCTTTTTGATTTCTAAGATTTATGAGAAAACCAATTGCCATATACAAAGAATTGTGCTTAATTAGATGAGAATAAGAGTCCCTTAATAACTCATGAAGCCTATTGGAAAAAGGTGTCGATGTGTAGTTGAGGACGTACATGAAGAGGATCCTCTCAAGCAATATTTTGATCAATAAGGATTGGGATTAGTAACATTCTTTTGTTAAGAGTCTGCATGAAGTTGCATGATATTTCGTAACAATTGCAAGGAGACGTTATGAGTTATTTTCATAGCATTTTGGACAAAAAGTTGAGAACTATGTATTTTGTCTCTTGGTGGAGATAGAAAGAATAATTGCAATGATGAATGTGATCATTACCGACATTTTTAGACAAGTTGATTAGCTAAACTATTCTGGGAGGTAAGGAATTGAGTTTTATAAACAAAGGAAAAAGGTGTGTGTGTGTGTGTGTTATAACTGAAGTCCTTGTGTGTTGCTATAAGACCACCTTATAGTATCATCTATGTGCTGAACGATAGATATTCCACGATGTAAGGGTGGATGTGTTTTAATCTTTTGATTTTTTAGTATAGTGAAAGTCTTAAGGGACTTATTTATTATTGTGCTAGTAGCATGGTCTCTATGTTGAGACACACCAGACAACTGAGAGGGGAGGTGAATCAGTTGTCCCAAAAACTTTAGCATCATATGAATATCAAACCATCAACAACTTAGTTATTCATAATCAAATTTAACCATGAAAGCATGAAACCATAAACTTGATCACAAACACACATTTAACACAATAGACACCAAAATTATACGTGAAAAACCCTAGAAGGGAAAAACCATGGTGGGTGTTATCCCACAAGATATATAAGTTATAGAAATACTAGAAAATAGAGGCTCACTGCAAAAATGAATCACTGCCTAAGATTGGCTCACTGTCGATGGGTGGCTCACTGCCAAATTTGTGAACTAATTAAATAGCATCTAATTCATGTCAGGGTTCAATTCCATTGAATCACAAATGACTCCTCTGCTCTACTCCTTCATACCTTCGCACTTATCTCTTCATATTCACAGCTCATACCTTGTTTTGTAATTTCATTACATGATTTTATACAACTCATCAACCTTGAAATGTACATCAAGGTCGGCATTACATTCATCAACCATTGGATCAATCTCCAAGGTCGGCATTACAAACATTTATAAAATAGGTCTGGACCTAATACAAATTTAGCTAAGGTAAAGATGTAACAATTTATGTGGATCATGCCACGCCTTAGCTGGGACTCAAACACAATCTTCCACACCATGACATGCTTCTACAATCTTCGATGCATCTCCGCAAAGGATGAATTCAACCAAGTCGGCCAAGACTAATGAGGGCACTGGGTCTGCCAAGAACATTCTTCATTCACGATCCAATTTTCTCTTTGTGGACTAATCCAATATAGGAACATGGTCAGGAGACATCCACAAGCACATTATAATTACTAGGAACAACCGCACAATCTCTAACAACTTTGTCAAGAAGATTCTTCAAATTGGAGCACAAGAACAACACTACCAGCCACTATCATAAGCAAAAGATAGATTGCGGACCACCAAATCATGAACCATTGCATTTGAAGGCACTTAGCATCATCACATACTTGATTCCAAAACCGCAGACCAAAATACTTCAATGCAGAGGAATGCGGAGAAAAATATTTTCACCCTATCTTAATTAGATACACAGAAAAAGTAGGTTTAACTCTGGTGAACACAACTCACTCAAATCTTTATGCCGAAGGCTCAAACTTGGAATATAACATCTTCAGATAGGCTTCTAAATAACTTCCAATCTGTAGGCAAAGATCTCCATCCTACAGGGAATGCGGAGCATTCTTCTAGATTGTTCTTCTGCATGTAATGCACTATTTTCACTGTAGTTCACTATTTTTATTGGATGATCTAATTTTCTCAATATCTTCAACATCTATAAGCAAATAACAAAATGAAGGCCCAGTTGACACCAATGGAAACACAAATATGTTGACATCAATGACAACACCGATTAGGCACATACTTGCAACAATCTCCCCCTTTGCCATTGATGGCAACATATGATGTGAAAAACTGAAAGGACCATCAAGACAAGATTCTCCCCCTTTCTTTTTATACATCTACATTCTTTCTTCCCCTGAGTTTTTCACATGATTTCTCTCCACCTTTGACATCAATGGCAAAGGGCACATACTTGCATGTTGCTGCTCTAATCCACTGAACTTTCTCGGTCATCAACACTTATCTTAACATCTAGCTACTCCCCCTACAAAGTAGCCCTCAAGACATCAATCCAGATTAAAGAATGACACTTTGAGCTCCACTAGATTGATGTATTCCTATGCATCTTAGTTTAGGGCAGGAGGGGTAATGACCCCTAACTTTTCTCTAAGATACTCAAAGGTATCTTTTGGCAGAGGCTTAGTGAAAATGTCTGTAATCTAATCCTTTATGGACACATATTCCAATTTTACTTCATTCTTTGTCACCTTCTCTCTCAAAAAGTGATACCTTATTGATATGTGCTTGGTTCTTGAATGCATCACTAGATTCTTTTAAATGTTTATGGCACTTGTATTGTCACAAAAGATTGCAATAGGATCTTCATACACAACTCTTATATCCTTCAAAGTCTGCTTCATCCATGGCACTTGAGTGCAACAACATGATGTTGCTATGTACTTTACTTCTGCATTTGACAAAGAGATTGAATCTTGTTTCTTGCTCAGCTATGAAATCAATCTGTTACCCAAGAAGAAAGCATCACCACTTGTACTCTTTCTGTCATCAACATCTCCGGCCCAATCTACATCTGTATAAGCTCTAAGAGTGAAGTCATTGTCCTTTGGATACCATAAGCCATGATCTAGAGTACCTTTTAAATACCTCAAGATTCTCTTAATTGCCATCACATGTGAATCTCTTGGATCAGCTTGAAACCTTGCAACAAGACAAACTGCATGCATAATATCATGTCTGGTTTGGGTTAGATGATATGTTTCCAAATCTAATTCTTCTCAGTGTGTTCTTCTTCAATCCTTGTTCTTTTCGGTCACCAATGATTTGATTTTCAGTGTAATGTTCTTGCACACATTCAATGAGTCTTAAAGATCTTCTCTAGAGCTTCTTCATTATTCCCTTTTATTTCCTTCTTCTTCATTGTTTAATTGGTTCATATCCATTTTCCTAAGAATTTATTAGGTATTGTCAAACATCATGAGAACTTGATTTTGTACTTAGGAGTAATTTTGTTTTATCAACTTTGACTTTTGCACAATTCTTCTTTTATCCTGCATTGGATCTCCTTCTACCAGAATTTCTTTTAGAAGTTTTTCTCACAAGCTTCTTTACAACATACCTTAGTACAAGATTCCAGTACAAACTTTCTAGCTGGGGGTTTTGGATTTTCAACATAGCTCCCCCTAAGCTAAAGCTCCCAATTTACTTCCCAGAGGAAGTATCTGCACCTAATGCTGGTGTTGATTCATCCTTGACTTCAATCACATCTTTCTTGATCCAAACCTTGCCCATTTCTTTCTTAGTTTCAATCGGATCCACCTTTTCTTTACCTTTATCATTCCTTTGCTCTATTTTCCTATTTTCAGCATGGTAGTTTCTTTCCATATTCTTGCTTCTGCAAACTCCTGCAGTATGTCCATACTTGTTGCAGTTGTAGCACACCACATTCCTTTGTCTTTGATTCCTTCTATTGATTGGATTTGACCTGCATTGATTAGCCATATGTCCAAATCTATTGCATACAAAGCACTTTCCATTGACTGATTGAGTATTCCTTGCATTGTAAGAACCGTTCCTTACCAAATTTCTGCATTCGTTTGATTTATGACCAATTTTATTGCAGTTGAAACATTGACCAGAGAACAATAGAACATTCTAATTCATTCTACTTTTACATTGAGTAGATTTATGACCAAACTTTTTTCAATTAAATCAATAGCCATTGAAAGATGGGTACCTTTGTGCATTTGGTTGCCTGATTGGTGATCTTCCTAATCTATTTCTTTGATTTTGAATTTGTTTGCCTTTATCCTTCTTGGCTTCAATAATCTCTTCTTGACTTGATCTGGAGATTTCACTTATCTCAAATATCCTGTCTTCTTTATCATCAGGATTTACTTGGCTTGCCGTGGCCATTAGCCTATCAAATCTAGAAGCACTCAGACTGAGTCTATCTCGTTCAACCCATGAATGTTTCAAATCAATTTTCAGGTACACAACTTCTTCCTCAAGGTTCATGCAATCTTTGATTTAATCTTGCAGACATTCCTCAAATTTTGTTTTTTCTTCATTTGCTATTCTTAATTTTTCATTATTCTCTTCAAGTCTTTGTTTGAGCTCCTTGATTTGCTTTATTAACTCAGTTGATTTTTCTTTTGAGTCCATGTTCTCTTCCTCAAATCTCTCAAGATTTATGAGAGTAATCTTGGATTCTTCATTGTTTGTGGTCAAACATTTATCTTCAGGGTTTTTCATAGTGTTGTAGTTCTCTATCACAGTTTTGGCTTCAGAGATAGTTCTATGTTCTTCCTTACTACATTCTCCTTTGTCACTAATGGTTTGATAACTTCCTTGTGCTTCATCTTGTTGTTCCTTTTCTTTAGTCTCATTTTTCTCTTTTCAAGAGGATCTGATTGAGTCAGAGTCCTTTTTAATGTCCTCTTCAACGTTGACATTGGTACTTTCAACAATCTTTCCCAATCTATTGTTGTAGCAGTGGTAAGCTTTGCTCCAAGATGGGTATCCAAGGAAGATGCCTTCATCATCCTTATCTATTTCTTCCTTTCTTTTGATAAGACATTTGCTCCCAAAAATTTTGAAGTTTTTCATAGTGGGTGTCGTTCCATACCATAATTCAAAAGGAGTTTTAATATTAACTTTTATCTGAACTTCGTTTTGAGTGTAAACAACAGTCTGAATTGCCTCTTTCCAAAATGCTTCTAATAGGTTCACTTCATTCATCATTGTTTTTGCAGTTTCTTGAATAGTTTTGCTTTTTTCTTCCATTACCTTATTCCTTTCAGATAGTTGTCTTTCTATCCCATGAGGTTCACAGAACATATTAAAGTTATTAGAGGTGAACTCTTCTTCTTTGTTAGATCTCAAACACTTGGTTTTCATATTCAACTCATTTTCAACTGTTGTTTTGAAGGCTTTGAATCCATCTAGCACTTCTAATTTTTCTTTGAAAAAGCTGACCCAAGTTAATCTAGAATAATCATCAATGAAGAACATAAAATACTTGTCATCATGAAAGCTCCTTATTCTTGTAGGACCACAAAGACTTACATGGATCAATTCTAATAATTCAGTAGAAGAATTTTCTTTACCCTGTAGAAATTTACTTGCCTTCTTACCTGTTGGTAATTTTCTCTGAATCGGCAGAGGGTTTGCCAGTTCCAATGAACAGGCAAATTCGGCCAACAGAGTACGGGAGGTTGCGTGAGCTGCCTCCCCTTCACTTCTAGTTCTGCCGCACCAAGGGGGGTGTCCCTATTTGATAAAGATGTAACATTTACTCTCCAAATGACAGAAAGATTTAGCTTTAAAATCACAGGTAGAATACTCTCATGTGTGGACCAAGATGTGCATGGTACATCACAAGGTTGGCAACATTCTTGGACATGTTTGTCTGGTCAGGTAAGAGAGTATGCAGGGGTTTCCTAATCCTAATCCTACGACTAACAGGTTGGAAATGTGAATGGATTTGAATTTGATGGTGTGGATGCAAGACAGGGGTTTTGGATCATAACTACTTCACAAGGGCAGACTGGTGCCTATCTCAGGGCAAGGAGTCAACTAGACGTATACACAAGAATGACTTGCAACTGTCATTCAAGTTTCAAGGGGTTAGGATTGGTGTTTGCCTTACAAATACCACCCAAGGATAAGTATTCAACTGTCTCTACTTACAAATATCCCAGTTGACATACAATCTTCTCCATACCTTAACCTAAAACAATTTAATCCACTCCTTGAATGGAAATTACAGATTAAGCATGTGGTACAGCAAGACTATACCCTAGAATCTGAGAAACCCTTAGCAACAAGATTCAAAAGAAGAAAATGCATACAACAAATGGAGATAGATAGATAAACACATGCAATAATACATTTTTCATATAACATTAACACTAAAACTGAACATATGTGCAAGATACAACTCAAATGCAACAAATAAACTCCACAGAGATAAAACAGACATGAAATGCTCTGTATTTCATTATTCACACAAAAATGCCCAAGTCTTCCACCAAAAACAATTAGGCACACACCTTTGATATACTCAGAATGTGCCCTCAACAGACCCCTACATGGTCAAATCAAAATTCTGCCAATTACAATGCACCAAGAATGGCGCCCAAATCAATCAATGCAGTAGGCAGAAGGAAAGGCGAGGAGGAGCTAGACTCGAGCTCTGCGCCGCCATTCGGGGACATTCCTCATAAATTGGTAGTTGGCCCATCACTCAGTCCATCGCACCTCTGCAATTAGCCAATAATGGCCCACCTACCCACGGGATGCAGCAATGAACACATCTGAAGTTCTCCCACCCAAAACAAGTCTAAGGAAGCAAGGAAGACCAACTCTGCATCTTTAAAACCTGGCCGTTGATTTCGATTCCATCACTGAGATAATCGGCGTCAAAAGCCACAAAAAAAGATGAGGGCCAATGATTACGTGCCACGTAGGCACTTCACATTCCTATCGCTGACCTTTAACCTCCCCATTTTGCCTTTTTCGCCCTTGTATATGCATGAACAGATGCATATACAATCGCCACTGTTCACCTCTCAAAAACCCTTTGTATATGCAAAATGCATATACATCAATTTGATATACAAGGCGGACCCCAAACCTGTTTAGAATAAATTGAAATTCAATTCGGGTCTGACTTGTATCCTCTTTTCCTGCATATTTCCTTGTATATGTGCATGTACATTTGCCTCATACATACAAGGCGGATTTCAAATTTTAATGAGGCATGCTGAAGTTGCTTTGAAATCCAGCTTGCATCTTAACCCTTGTATCTTTTGAATGTACATTGGCACATACAAGCGCCCAATATACGTGCTGCGGACCTGAAACATTATTCACTACATTTGATTTTCAATCAGGTCTGGAATATATATTTCTTCTTTGTATATTCACTTGTATGTCGCATATACAATGCAAACATACAAGCCAAACATACAAACAACAGACCTCAAATATGAATTAGCAATATCACATGCCTTTTCGGGTCCGACTCTTGCATCTCGAGAATGCATGTTTCATTGTATGTCAAACATACAATCTCCTTTGTATATCCGGGGGCCCCACCAAATGTATCTCCCCCCTTTTGCTTGCCACCTACACATTGCATATACATTGCAACTTGTATGTTGGAGATACAAGAACCTTTGCATGCCTGCAATGTATCTAACCATTGTATGTGCGCCCAAATGTATATTTGTTTGTATGTTTGAAATGCATGCTAGCGGCTTTGTATGTAGCTCGATATACAAGACCACTTGTACATCACACTGTAGCAGAAGCATGTCCGCCACCCTTGTACATTTTTCCTTTGTATCTCTACATGCAACCCGATATGCAAACTGGGAATATTCCAGGAATCTGTAAAAGATTCCCCCTTTGTATATGCACATTCAAAGCCCGATATGCATACAGAAATGCATCTAACTCATTTTTTCAAAGGGCGATAGAGTTTTTGCACCTGCCAATGCACATTTTGACCTGTATGTATATACAAACACCTTTGTATATACAAAGACACTTGCACCTTAACTAATTTTTTGCATTTTTTAGCACTGCAGAGGCCAAAAGAGTTAGAACTTTTTGGATTTTTGGGAAGGGGCCTGCATATACATATTTAAATACTAACATAGGTTCTGTCTAGGGATGCATGCCTCTTGTAGGCATGGCGAGAACCTCAGAATCTCTAGTTTCGCAGATTGGGCCTTGTCCATTGGGCTACAGAGTCAAACTTGCACCAACCTGCATCACAAAATAAATTTTTACACATTATTTTGGTGGCCCCAGGCAACCAAAAATAAAGAACCACAATTTTATCCTGTCAAATGCCTGATTCCAAATTGAATAATCCCAACCACATCTGAAATTGTTAAAACAATCTGCCCATATGCTGATTTGATCAATTAGATGCTTCACCATTTTTGAAAACTTGCCACTGTCAGCACTGCCTCTGTCACTCTGCATTTTACAACTAGACATATAACCATACATAGTAGAATATGTTTCAACATTAGGTAACATATGTAGGTTAAAATCCTCAAACAGTATATCCTCATATTGCATTTGGCAATATTCATTATCTACCTGGCTGTTGCATATAACCAAACACATATCCAGCTGATCCAAAAACTGAAAACTCTCAGAAAGTATGTAACCCTCAATGTAATTCATATCACCTGTTGACATTGAAAGCAAAACCTGATCCACACAGCCATTACCATCACTGCATATGTCTGAAACAACCGATGTTGAGCATTCATTATCCACAGTTTGTAAATCAGTATTATCATTTTCAAATAGAGGGTTAATTCTGCACCAATGAATGTCATAACTCACAATATCAAATGCATTCATAGGCTCATCATAAAGGGGATTTACACTCATTGCAAAAGTCTCTGTTTCCTCTTCATGACAATCTATCTCTTTGTTATCATTAAATCCATAGTCATAAGAAGAACAAACCTGATCCATGAACTGATCATGGATATCATCACTATCAACTGATTTATCTAATTTCCCCACATACAAAATTTATGCTACTTCAATGTACTCTGAAGTTGAACTGTCTACATCATTTTCCAGTCCTCTAATGCTTCCTAATGAAACTGATATTGACTCTTGATCCATATGATTACAACTTTGCACAACTGGATCATTTAAACATGAATTCTCTTTGTTTAGGACTGGCATGCAAATATTACTTGGGAAATTATTGTTGTCAACTTCATTTGCTGGGAAAAATAGGACATCCTCCTCTATAACAGAAACATCATCAACTTGGAATGATGCAAAAACTGGGACAGCAGGGGTGTGAACACTTTGACATTCATCTCCAACATTCAAACTATATCCCTTATCAACATTGGTGGCCCTAGGGCAGCAAAAAATTTTAGAGAAATACCCTTTTTGAATCCCATACCTCCAATTATTTTCAATGTCAATGGCAAACTGACATGCCTGATGCAATGTGGTGGGCTCATTGTCCCTCAATCTATAGCTCATTTTCCTATCAAATGCTCCCAAATAGACAACTAGGCACAGTGCATCATTTGGTCTCATGCATTTTGGAATTCTATTCAATGCCTTCATAAATCTGAGGTTAAAAGCTGGGATCAACTCATCTTCTTCAATATGGATATACATAAAATCACTAATAACTACATATTCAGATATTCTTTCACCAAATTGTTCTAGAAATGTAGATTTAAAATCATGCCAAGAGCTGACAGAGTAAGCTGGAAGATAGGAGAACCAATCCCTTGCATCTTTATCTAGAGATTGAACAAATAATCTCATAACTACATCTTCATGGTCAATCTCAAAATCATCTACAACATTTATAAACTGCTGCAAGTGTTTCTCAGCTGATTCATCCTTTGCACCATTAAATTTGGGCAAATATTTTCTAATTTTAGATGGAAAAGCATTTGGATAGCCACAAATGCCATCAAAATTTATGGGCTTATATCTGTCAATGTTGAAACTTCTTTTATTACATGGTTGGGACTGATTATTATGCATCATTACATTTGACACCTCACTAGGGTGCATGGGCTGATAATACATCATTATGTTTTTGCAACCCTCCTTTCAACTCAGATTTTCAATCATATTAATGACCTTAGGCCTTTAAAATACAAACTGTTATTTCAGCTTTCCTAAAGTCCTTCAAATGAGTCTTTTAAACAATATTGCATACTCTTTTTGAAATGCAAACTAAGTCCTCACAAAAGTATGCAATCTAATCACCAATATTTCCCTTTTGACTAGTGCTATTTCACCAAATAGGGAACCTTTCAAAACTTATGAAAATACCTGGATATGTTGCAGTAACTACAAATTCAACACCTCTGGTGTCCTCTTATCAGGTTCTTTATATGCAGAGTCACCACCTCCTTGGCAGAGGAATATGCTTTAAACAGGCCGAAGCTGAAAATTGATTTCTTTCTAGGTTCTCTCACAGCAGAGCCACACACATAACTTTTCAGATTTTGCTCTAACAAACACCTCCAAGTCTGCTTCTTTAATCCTTTAGACTCAAACTTTCATGGATATGACATTGATCTCCCCAACAGAGTCGCCAATTCTGTAAGTAATTTTCTCTGAATCGGCAGAGGGTTTGCCATTTCCAATGAACAGGTAGATTCAGCCAACAGAGTACGAGAGGTTGCGTGAGCTGCCTCCCCTTCACTTCTGATTCTGCCACACCAAGGGGGGTGTCCCTATTTGATAAAGATGTAACATTTACTCTCCAAATGACAGAAAGATTTAGCTTTAAAATCACAGGTAGAATACTCTCATGTGTGGACCAAGATGTGCATGGTACATCACAAGGTTGGCAACATTCTTGGACATGTTTGTCTGGTCAGGTAATAGAGTATGCAGGGGTTTCCTAATCCTAATCCTATGACTAACAGGTTGGAAATGTGAATGGATTTGAATTTGATGGTGTGGATGCAAGACAGGGGTTTTGGATCATAACTACTTCACAAGGGCAGATCGGTGCCTATCTCAGGGCAAGGAGTCAACTAGATGTATACACAAGAATGACTTGCAACTGTCCTTCGAGTTTCAAGGGGTTAGGACTGGCGTTTGCCTTACAAATACCACCCAAGGATAAGTATTCAACTGTCTCTACTTACAAATATCCCAGTTGACATACAATCTTCTTCATACCTTAACCTAAAACAATTTAATCCACTCCTTGAATGGAAGTTACAGATTAAGCATGTGGTACAGCAAGACTATACCCTAGAATCTAAGAAACCCTTAGCAACAAGATTCAAAAGAAGAAAATGCATACAACAAATGGAGACAGACAAATAAACACATGCAATAATGCATTTTTCATATAACATTAACACTGAAACTGAACATATGTGCAAGATACAACTCAGATGCAACACATAAACTCCATAGAGATAAAACAGACATGAAATGCTCTGTATTTCGTTATTCACACAAAAATGCCCAAGTTTTCCACCAACAACAATTAGGCACACACCTCTGATATACTCAGAATGTGCCCTCAACAGAACTGTACATGGTCAAATCAAAATTCTGCCAATTACAATGCACCAAGAATGGCACCCAAATCAATCAATGCAGTAGGCAGAAGGAAAGGCGAGGAGGAGCTGGACTCGAGCTCTGTGCCGCCGTTCGGGGACATTCCTCATAAAATTGGTAGTTGGCCCATCACTCAGTCCATCGCGCCTCTACAATTAGCCAATAATGGCCCACCTACCCGCGGGATGCAGCAATGAACACATCTAAAGTTCTCCCGCCCAAAACAAGTCTAAGGAAGCAAGAAAGACCAACTCTGCATCTTTAAAACCTGGCCGTTGATTTCGATTCCATCGCTGAGATAATCAGCATCAAAAACCACAAAAAAAGATGAGGACCAATGATTACGTGCCACGTAAGCACTTCACATTCCTATCGCTGACCTTTAGCCTCCCCATTTTACCTTTTTCACCCTTGTATATGCATGAACGGATGCATATACAATCGCCACTGTTCACCTGTCAAAAACCCTTTGTATATGCAAAATGCATATACATCAATTTGATATACAAGGCGGAACCCAAACCTGTTTAGAACAAATTGAAATTCAATTCGGGTCCGGTTTGTATCCTCTTTTCCTGCATATTTCCTTGTATATGTGCATGTACATTTGCCTCATACATACAAGGCAAATTTCAAATTTTAATGAGGCATGCTGAAGTTGCTTTGAAATCCAGCTTGCATCTTAACCCTTGTATCTTTTGAATGTACATTGGCACATACAAGCGCCCAATATACATGATGCGGACCTGAAACATTATTCACTGCATTTTATTTTCAATTGATTCTGGAATGTATATTTCTTCTTTGTATATTCGCTTGTATGTCGCATATACAAGCCAAACATACAAACAACGAACCTCAAATATGAATTAACAATATCACATGCCTTTTTGGGTCCAACTCTTGCATCTCGAGAATGCATGTTTCATTGTATGTCAAACATACAATCTTATTTGTATATCCGAGGGCCCCACCAAATGTATCCCCCCCCTTTTGCTTCCCACCTGCACATTGCATATACATTGCAACTTGTATGTTGGAGATACAAGAACCTTTGCATGCCTGCAATGTATCTAACCATTGTATGTGCGCCCAAATGTATATTTGTTTGTATGTTTGAAATGCATGCTAGCGGCTTTGTATGTAGCTCGATATACAAGACCACTCGTACATCGCACTATAGCAGAAGCATGTCTGCCACCCTTGTACATTTTTCCTTTGTATCTCTACATGCAACCCGATATACAAACCAAAATATTCCAGGAATCTGCAAAAGATTCCCCCTTTGTATATGCACATTCAAAGCCCGATATGCATACAAAAATGCATCTAACTCATTTTTTCAAAAGGCGATAGAGTTTTTGCACCCGCCAATGCACATTTTGACCTGTATGTATATACAAACACCTTTGTATATACAAAGACACTTGCACCTTTACTGATTTTTTACATTTTTTAGCACTACAGAGGCCAAAAGAGTTAGAACTTTTTGGATTTTTGGGAAGGGGCCTGCATATACATATTTAAATACTAACATTACCATCTGGACATTTCTTGTAGATGATGTTGGTGTGAGAAATCTCATGCAGATCTTTTACAATTTGAGTTGAGCTTAACTTTACTAAGTCATCAAAATTTGTATGACATACTCTTCTATGCCAAAGCCAGCTTTCATAGTTTGCAGAATTAAGACATTCCACATTATTGCAGTCATCATCTTCCTCAATGTTATCAACAACATAAAGGATTTCTTGGAAATTCTATTTTTATTTTCTTCATTAATTTTACTTTCTTTTCTTTTTGGACATCTAAAAGTATAGTGACCAATTTCGCCACACATGACACAACTAAAAATCTGCTAATCCTTTTGCGCCATCTCAGGTCTACCTCGAGTGGTTAAACTCTTTGCGGAGGAACTTGGCTCTAATAACAATTGTTGAGACACACTGGACAACTGAGAGGGGGGTGAATCAGTTGTCCCAAAAACTTTAGCATCATATGAATATCAAACCATCAACAACTTAGTTATTCATAATCAAATTTAACCATGAAAGCATGAAACCATAAACTTGATCACAAACACACATTCAACACAGTAGACACCAAAATTTTACGTGGAAAACCCTAGAAGGGAAAAACCACATTGGGTGTTAGCCCACAAGATATATAAGTTATAGCAATACCAAAAAACAAAGGCTCACTGCCCAAAATGCTCACTGCCTAAGATTGGCTCACTGTCGATGGGTGGCTCACTACCAAATTTGTGAATTGATTAAATAGTATCTAATTCATGCCAGGGTTTAGTTCCATTAAAGCATAAATGACTCCTTTGCTCTACTCCTTCGCACCTTCGCACTTATCTCTTCATATTCACAGCTCATACCTTGTTTCATAATTTCATTACATGCTTTTATACAACTCATCAACCTTGAAATGTACATCAAGGTTGGCATTACATTCATCAACCATTGGATCAATCTCCAAGGTCAGCATTACAAACATTCATAAAATAGGTCTGGACCTAATACAAATTTATCTAAGGAAAAGATGTAAGAATGTATGTGGATCACGCCATGCCTTAGCTGGGACTCAAACACAATCTTCCACGCCACGACACGCTTCTACAATCTTTGATGCATCTCTGCAAAGGATGAATTCAACCAAATTGGCCAAGACTAATGAGGGCACTGGGTCTTCCAAGAACATTCTTCATTCACGAACCAATTTTCTCTTTGCAGACCAATCCAAATGTAGGAACATAATCAGGAGACATCCACAAGCACATTGTAATTACCAGGAACAACCGCACAATCTCTAACAACTTTGTCAAGAAGATTCTTCAAACCAGAGAACAAAAACAACACTACCAGCCACTATCATAAGCAAAAGATAGCTTGCAGACCACCAAATCACGAACCATTGCAATTGAAGGCACTTAGCATCATCACAGAATTGATTTCAAACCCGCAAACCAAAATACTTCAATGCGGAGGAATGCGAAGCAAAATATTTTCACCCTATCTCAATTGGATACACAGAAAAAGTAGGTTTAACTCTGGTGAACATAATTCACTCAAATCTTTATGCCAGAGACTCAAACTTGGAATATAACATCTTCAGATAGGCTTCTAAATAACTTCCAATCCGAAGGCAAAGATCTTCATCCTACAGGGAATGCAGAGCATTCTTCTGCACTGTTCTTCTGCATGTAATGCACTTTTTTCACTACAGTTCACTGTTTTTACCGGATGATCTAATTTTCTCAATATCTTCAACATTTATAAGAAAATAACAAAATGAAGGCATAGTTGACACCAATGGAAACATAAATATGTTGACATCAATGACAACATCGATTAGGCACATTCTTGAAACACTCTAACCACTGTAAGTTTTTGGAAAACTCGAGTGTAAAACAACAATCTACTCCCTTGTTAGTGACTCAGTTAGTCATGTAGTGCATAGTGTTTCTTTTGATTTTGACACTTCTTAATTTTTTGGTAAAATTCTTTTTTAAAATACTTGCATGAATTTTCATTATTTTATTCCTTTATTCTAGAATGGTCTAGCCACCAAATTTTGAAGATTATTTACTTTATGATCAATTGGTCAAATTTTGATTTATTGAGCTCAAACTTTTGACTTATTGAAAAGGAAATTGCTTATTCTTTGATATTGATTTAAATTGTTGTGGTGGCTATACTAGAATATTTTTGGTTGTTTTGTGCAGCGTTTGCCTCTATCATGTCTTGGATGGGCCTTTGATGGATTGTGTAAGGGAGTAAATTGTAGAAAATGCACTTGGTATATTCCTAACTTTATGGAATTTTAGAAACATTGTGAGGTAGGAAATTCATTCTTAATCATAATCGGGTCATCTAGGAGTAACTAAATTCCTAGTGGATGTGAAATCTCTTTATTTTTGAAAGAGAATGAAAAGTGATAGCAAGTTGTCTAGATGTGAGAGAGTCAAGGATGATTAAAAGTACCCTGTAGGGAATTGGTATCTATACGATATTCCAAGAGTGGAAGTGGTGGATCATTAGCCTAAACTTTGTAAAGTCTTTAGCGCTAGAAGCTTAGCTTTTGATAACTTACCTTATCACTCTAAGAGAGGTTGTCAACTTTAACCATCTGCTTTTTGGTCTCTCCAACCAAATCATAAGCCTTACCACTTTTCTAAGGATATGTCCTCAGATTATAGTGTGAGCTCCGCCATGTTGTTTAGGAATCTTTATGTTCCTCCTTTGGCAGAAGAGATTGTAATTTCTTGAAGTGATAAATCAGAGGAATATGTTCCCCAAAGTTTTGTATCAGAGAATAAAGTTAAGGGTTATTAACCATTCGAGGATAATCGTGAACTAGAACTTGAGGGATATACTCCACTTAGTCATGTAGCTGAGAGGGTATTCAAATCCTTTTGTATGAAAAGGAAAGCAAAGTGTTTTATCAAAAGCTAATGTATATGAAATCTTTCTTGGGCAAAAGTTTTGAATAAGAATGAGAGATTCTATTTGAAAATGTTAATAACATTGGATAACATTCATAGAATTTAAATCTTTATGGAAACCCACAGGGTAAACTATCTTGTTAAGATGGTTAGAGCAAGGATTAACTTTGGGGAAAGCGAAGAAGTAAGACAAGGAGTGAGAATATGGATACTAAGTTAGAACAGATCCTAGCGGTGTTTATCAAAACAAAAGAGAGTCAAAATATTAGAACAAGGAAAGGATTAAGAGGAGAATGGCAAGAGGGTTATCTAAGGACTTGAGGAAAATTACACCTCTAAAGTTTGAAGGAAGTACCAGATGCCTCAAGTGAAGGTTTGGGTGGCGTGTTAAATCAAAAAGGGTGAGTCATAGCCTACAAATCAAGAAGCAAAAACCTTATGAACAAAATTATGCTTCATATGATTTGGAGTTAGAACCAATTTCTCATGTATTATAGATATAGAGACCCTATCTGTGGAACAATATTCAAATTGAAATCAGACCATCATGCATTAAATTATCTACTTACACAACCCAATCTGAATGCAAGACAAAGGAGGTGGTTAAAACTGATATTACAATAAGATTTCAACCTTAACTATGCCAAGGGAAACGAGAATAGAGTTGCTAATGCTTTAAGTTGAGGAAGGAATATATCTTCATTGGTAACTATCCAAACTGACTTTAAAAGTTAAGTATTGCAAGGATTCAAGGGTGATGAGTTCTATGAACAAACCAAGCAAGCGCTCTCAAGTAAATGCCAAGATAAAAGGTATGAAGGATTTTGTTTTGAACCTAATAGATTATTAAGATTTAATGGAAGAATTTATGTACCTAATCCTGGAGAATTAAAGAATTTGATATGGAAGGAAGTACATAATGCACCATATTCTGGGCATCCTGGTTTCACTAAGATGTTAGCGGATGTAAAGTCATTTTATGTTTGGAAGAAAATAAAAAGGATGTTGCAAGATTTGTGGAAAGTTTTTTAGAATGTTAAAAAAAGTAAAGGTGGCACCTTTTATATCAGAGAATATATCTAGTAGAGCACCAATGTTAGCTCGCAAAATTGTGCAGGAAGTGTTTAGATTACACGGAATCCTAAGAAGATTATCTCAGATAGAGATGCGCACATGACAACAAGGTTTGGGTAAACTTTATTTTCAATGCTGGAAATTAAACTTAATGTAAGTATAACTTATCATCCTGAGAATAGATGGCTAAACTGTGAGAGTTAACCAGGTTTTGGAAGAATTGTTGGAATATATTGTATGGATCAACATTATAAGTGGGAAGGATATCTACCACTGGTGGGTTTTGATTATAAAAATTCCTATCTTTCTGCTTGAAACATTGGACAAAAGATGTCAAACTCCTATAAGCTGGGTAAGCTAGAAGATAAGATTAGCATTAGTCTAGAAATGTTGTCAAGAATGGATGAACAGGTCATGTTGATCAGAAAATATTGGCGGAGAACTAATAAGGAATAGAAAAGTTAGGCTGATGCTAAGTGTATACTGAGACAATTCTCGATTAGAGAATAAAAGTTCTATTGAGGGTCTAACCCCAAAAAAACTTTCATTATGTTTGGAATGTATTCCAAACCAACTCCTAGATATAAAGAGCTCTTCAAAATTGTCGAAGTTATCAAATTGATTGATGGAAGAATCATTCTCATAACAGCTATTGCCAGGAGGCACAATGCTCTTTATGATTCAAATTTGATATATTTATATATTTGACTGATGATTATTATATTAATAGAATGTTTTACAAGTATAGAACCTAGGAATGGCTTTGATCAAGCTTCTTAAAAGCTTGAAGTTTGCAAGCTCTGCTTGCATAATAGAAAGGTTATGTAGTACAAGATCCAATAGGATCAGTATACAGAAGATTCTACCACTTGGAAGGATTATGCTGAGATGAAGCAAAAGTTTCCATAAGTTATTTTGAATTATGAAAGCTCTTGATATCAATATGTTTTGTAGTATGATAATTATTATGACTTATTTATGTTGTGATAATACTTGATGCTTAAAAATCATCGCAGACGATGATTCACAAGGGGGGGAGTATGTCACACCCCATGTGTTTCTACTATTTACTATTTACCTAGATTGGTTAATTTGATTGAATAAAGAATGATTATGAAATCTTTACATTTATGTGTTTATGAATCTTGATTTGAAATATGTCAAAAAATGGAATAATGCAATGTCTTGTATTATATTTGATTATTGATAGAAAATG
The DNA here is from genome assembly GCA_027924645.1 of Cunninghamia lanceolata. Lineage (NCBI taxonomy): Eukaryota > Viridiplantae > Streptophyta > Pinopsida > Cupressales > Cupressaceae > Cunninghamia > Cunninghamia lanceolata. The sequence goes on from BSBN01000209.1 coordinate 12,208,338, forward strand.
TATGAAGCAAATGATTATATTTTGATCAGCTAACTACTGTAATGGTGATCTAAGTGGATGCAGGATAGATGTGCTCCTCCGGAAGGGAGGGGAAGTATCACTCAGGAGAAGGACTTGGTCTGGTAACGTTAGTAAAACCTGTATTGAGCAATCACACACACAATCCTATTTTGACCTAAGTTATGTCAAGTCAGTTGGGTAGTAGTAAGTGATCTTTGTTGTGAATCTTGATTGCATGTTTGGATGTTTGAGTGAGAACTATGATTTAATCTGCATGTTGATAAGTTTATGGTTGCATAGACAAGGTTTTACCGTGAAACAGTTTTATGTTATGCATGTGTATATGTGGTTGTCGTTCATGTCACCAATGTATGTGTGGATTCCATTCATTTGTGTCGTCAATATGTGGGTCATGAGTTTAGGAATAATATGTTATAAGTGATTTTTGTGATTGATGATATATACAAATATATAGAGAGAGAGTATTTATATATATATAATATAATATAATATTATAATATATTATTATGTTTTTAAAATAAATAATTATAATACTTTTGGAAAAATGAGATTGTTTTGCTAAATATTATCCATTGATATATTGAATATAATATATATAGTAATATATATATATATATATATTATATGAGTTATAAAGTCTTAAAAGGCACGTAGCCATAAAAGGAGAAAAGTAAGTTATTAAAGCGCTTAAATAAAGGGTGCTTAGCATAGATAGCATGCGGTCTAAGGCATGGAGAGTGCTCCATATAGAGCACGCGGCCTATGTCAAGGGAGAAATAAAACCTAGTGCTCACCATAGCACGTGCATTAGCCATTAGAGGAGGTGGTGGGTAAGACTTATTCTTACCACTATATCACATCCACTTCTTACCTTTTTACTACACATGCCTTATGTACCGCTATGCAAGCGCTTAGAGGTAGGAAATAATATGCTTTATTTTGTGAGTTTGCAATCAAACTCTTTTTGGCAGTTTGACTTTTTCTTTGAACATCTATGAAAGTTGGAAATGCAGTTAGAAGTTTGTATAAGAATTTTTTTGTTTGTTTTTAACGTGCTTGGACTTTTTCTTTGCAAACCAACTTTGCAAGTTAATAGGGAACATGATTGGTTTAGTGTCAATTTTATGAAGAGTGATTAGTCTTGTAGAAGTCTATTTTGTTTATTGTTTTTACAAGTGTCTTTATATGTGTTAATATATCACTATTTCTTTGCCACCTCTAATTTTTGAGGGGAGTTGTGTCAACTTGGCAAGCAAAATTGTAGCTTGATCTCTCTTGGATTTTTAGTATAAAATGAGGAACTCTTTCTCATTCTTTACACACAAGTTTTGCTAAGAGCATTCTTATTCTGCCATTTTCATTTTGAGTTAGCATTGAGAGTTTTTGCCATTTTGCTTGAAGTTGTGAGGAGAGGTTTTGGAAGTTTAGAAGGAGAGTTGTTTTATTTTGGAGGAGGTTTTAGTTCATTGGAAGGAGCTTAAGCAAGGGAATCCCATAGATTCATTTGGAGCTTATATCATAGGCATAGGGATTTCTTTTTCATTATGCTTTTATGTTTTCAAGGCATTTTATGTTGTTATTGTGGAATGCATTGTTGTTTATCAATGTGATTGTCTACTTAATTATATAATAGCATATATATTTACATATATCTAGTAAGTGATTTGTATTGTGAATGTGAATTTAATCTCAGTAATAGAGATTTGTACCTATATGGGACTTTATGTATAATTATTAGTTTGAGTATGATTAGATACTTGTATAATGGGAAAGGATAGTAAATTGTATCTTGCACTAGTGACTTCGACATAGGTGTCATAGTAAAAACTTGGAATAGGTTAACCTTGGGATATGTGATCCATGGAAGAGGGAGATAACCTAGAATAGATATCGATGTAATTGTTAGTAGGGATATTCCTGGGATTTGTTGATCCAAGGGAAAGGGAGTATCCTAAACTATAGAGAATAATGCATTTGTTAAGTGGGGTTATTCCTGGGATTTGTTGATCCATGGGTAAGGGAATAACATTTGTATAGAGATTGTTGTCTTTGCAAATCGAGATAGAAGGGTGGGTGAATGTGTGACGTCAATTCCAAGTTAGGGGTGATGAAACTTTGGCCAAAGTAGTGTAAGTAGCCACTGTTTATACTGTCAGTTCACTGTGATCTAGGTTTACATACTAGGAAGCGCAATCATGCTTGTAGGTTGTAGCCACAAGGTATGACAGTACTAATTATGTAGGACACAACACCTTGCTCAATTTTAGGCTTTTTATGAGGTTACCATACCAATCCCTTCGTCGAAGGGTAGGGCCGTTTATTGGTTTGGTAAATGTGCGGGGGACCATAGATAGTCTGTGGATGGAGGTAAAGCACTTGAGTGATACTTTCCCTCATGCAGTTGGTGGCCCGGATTTGAAGACAGACAAAGTGAAATTAGGTATCTCTATTAGCTCATGAAGCCTGTATGTATCTATGTTAAGGAAAATTTGTAATGAGAAATATTTAATTATTTTATTGAGGAAATGTAATTTGATTATGCAATGGAAGTTTGGAATGTGTTTCAAATGTGCATTTTATCAAATAAAGGAAGGAAAAATTTTATTACTCATGTATTGGATTCATGATTCATTTACTCTTGGGTTAAAACTTAGTTGTTTTTACTTTGTAGAACAAGTGGCATGTTACAAGCTCCTTCAAAATAGTCACTCTAACATACGCTTTTATTGAGTTTTGTGTTACACAAATCACCGAGCAAAAATAGTTACTAAAACTATTTCAACTTCTTTGCACTGATCATACGATCAAATGGCCATCAAATGATACTCTAAGAAACTGTTGAATGTTTAAATATAGACCATGCATTTTCTATTTCATGCCCAAGGAAGATTAAATACACACCATAGATTAAGTTGATGGTGCTCAAATTTAAAAACAAACCTTGTGGAACTAGTGCTGTAAGGAGAAGGGGTCGGTTGCCCCATGAGTTCGATGACTTAAGCCATCACTTAAGTCATGTGGTGACCTGTTATAACAGGTCAACTTCAAATTAAAAAGGAACTTTCCTTTGAAGGGCGCCATAAGACATAAACCCTAGGTGTTTAAGAGTTATCTCTTAGGGTTTTAGACCATTGGATTCAATATCTATAAAGAACCAAATCCCAACATCATGACTCAGACTGAGTATATGCCATCTGTAGGCAACCTTAGTTGTAGAGAAAGAAGAAAGTAGAACAATGCATTGACATGACATTGAAATGTCATTCACCTTAAACCCTAGATGTAGGCATCAAACCTTTCCTAAATGGATACAAGGATTTGCTCTATCAAAAAGAATCACTTTATAGACCACAGATGTTTATAAGGAAACCTCTGACATCAATGACAAACATGCCAAAAAATATACATTGTCCTTCTCCATTGAACACCTAAGATCTCTGATGACTCACTATCATGTTCAAGATGTATATCAAACCTAATGTAATGCCTCATTGCAATATAGATTGCAATGTAACACCTCGAGAACTCAAACAACCTCTTGTCTTCACTTGATCATTGACCAATCAACTAAGTGATCACTGATATGTGCCTTCATCACTGACATACTAAATCACTAAACAAATACTCTCCTGATGACAACATGACAACAAAGAACAACAAATGCTTCTCCTTATGACAACATGATAACAAAGGACAACAAATGCTTCTCCTGATGACAACATGATAACCAAATGCTTCACCTGATGACAACATGATAACAAAGGACAACACATGCAGACATACCCTTTTGACATCAATGAACAACAAAGGACAACTAACTTTTGGCATCAATGATAAACCTAATTCCAACAAACTCCCCCTTTGTCATTGATGGCAAAATCTGTCCACTCTCTCTCTCCCCCTTTGACATCAAGGACAAAGGATTATACCTTTTGCATGAGATAAGATGCTAAATTGATCAAACTACTATGATATCTACAATGGAGCATACTGATCTTCATGAAACTGATCATGACACTTTCTTTCTGATCAAGACCATTGTCACACTAACATTCTCTTAGAGATAAACCACCTATCATCAAATCATTGTCCTGTTGCAATGACTATCAAAGCTACAAACAGATCACCAAATCACTTTCCTTATAACAAGGCAAAGATATTGTTAAAGACTAGTCATATGATGCATAGCGATACAAACTGTCATCTTGACATCCTGACTGGCACATTGTTAGATACAGCACTATCACAACTTCACAACCACAAAACAATAAATCTCCATTGTCTCACCACAAAGAAATCAAATCACTATTGTCTTAATAACAATAAAGCAAAGATAGTGCAAAGTTTGATTGCATCCATACATACTATTTTCTACTACTACTCAAATCCTACTACAACTGTCCTAAAGGTACAGTGATGTCTGATACAGAGCACTGTTACAAATACAAAAAATGTCAATGGCTTTGTTACATCCCCAATTTTTGTCTTGCTAATACTTTTTACTTTTACTTGAACATAAGTAAATCTATTTTGATGTTTAGATTAATATCAAGGAAAAACATAGATTCTATTGTATGGCATTTATGGAATTATGGAAATGTACATGTTTTATCGATTTAATAATTGTATTATGAGAATTTGGTTTATTGTTTGAATAATGATGCACTGATCATAATCTGTTGATGTCAAGTTTTATATAGGATTACAGGTTTTGGATGTCTCTCAGAGAAAAGAGAGAGAGAGTTTCTTTCAAGGAGAGAAATATAGACCTTGAGTTACAAGTGTTCATTTTCCAAAATAAGTATAAGTGTTTAACAAAAACGTGAACTGGTATCGATAGAGGTAAGTCATGTTTTGTCAATATAACTCTTGAGTCTATTCGACAAGTAGTTGATATCTTTTGATTCTTTTTTGGGTTAGTCATGTGTGTTGACATTGTCGTTCGTAAAAGAAAAATGATGTCTTCAGAGTAGAACGATGTCTGTTTACGATTAACATAAATCTTACGTCGATATTGTCGCAAAATTGTTGTGTTAACTTCCTTAAGTCATTGAAGGTTAAATTGTTGATATTAAAATGTCATATGACGATCTTATCAAGTCAAGTTGACATGATTTAACGAGAGTCTATGAAGGGGAGACAAGCTCGACCCTTTCACATTATTTGTAAGCCTTTTGACTTATTATTATTATCAAATATTGATCAAACAATAATTGATCAAGTAAGGTAGTTGTCATGATAAACCATTACTGCAATATCTATGAATATATATAAATATCGACTTGAGATTAATATCTCAAAATTATTAACTACTTGCTCAATCATGGAGCAGCCGTAGGCATATTCATAGGAATGATTTTCTTTTATACCAAGTGGAGGATTGAACAACTCAATGTGATCATTAAATGATCATACAGTGGTATCAATGTGATGTCGGCCTCTTTGAGAGGAATTCGTGGTGTTTTAAACTACATTCTCCATGCTAAGTCACTACCCATTCGACATATGTTAAACCTTGCACCTTGATAGGATTCGGTTTCAATAGAAGTAGACGTGGACTTTACATACTTTTATGTTGGCTCTAACTGTGGGTCGTGGGAAATAATGAGGAGAGGACTTATTAAGAGTCATGAAATAATCTGATAGGAAGGAGCACTCTATAAGAGTTGACGAGTCTATATGATGCTTAGATGAATCACAATAGTAGCAGGTGAAGGAAAAATGAGCTTAGAGAAAGAAGTAGACATCGATCTTAGACGTCCAGTAGAGTTCGCAGCCAGCAACTCGGTTCATCCTTTGAAGCCATCGCTTCTCAAGTTACCTTCTTTTCTGCATTGTGTGCATTATATTCAATAATGAATCGAATTATCTTTCATTTGGTGTTCATTGTGGTGTCTTGCTAATAGTCATTCAAATTTGCCTGATAGGCCAAACCATTTAATCGATGTGTTTTTGATTAAAACTGTAGTGTCTATTGTGATAGAATCGTTGTTATATTTTATAGATAGCGATGATTGCAAACTACTTATTTAGCAAATAGGAAACTTGGTAGCATTGATTGAGCCATTGATTGGCCGATGCATCTCCTTTATTATTGAATTCTTTAACCAAAGCTCTTTGAGCTGAAAACATACGATACGTTTATATCTGTTATGATGTCAAAATTACCTTGTAATGACAGTGTGATCATCATCATTTGCATGCCTATCTAAGGTTCTTATCAATTATATTGTAGTTGTCATGAGCCTTATAAGCTCGAACCAATTGCCATGATGTTGAGATATGTCATGTAGCTAATTAACATATGATGTTATAGTTTAAACCATTCGAAAGACATTCACTGTCATTAGAGCAATATGATGCTTTGGTATGTATTACTTTCAGATATGTGTAACACAACTTAATCATTAAGCTAGGATGATGTCGATTTAAACCATCCTTTGTTTAGTTATATGTCAAAACGAATTCTATTCAAAAATCTAGATTCTTAGTAATCTTTGGAAAACCATTTTATCTAGTCGAGTGATGGAAAAACTAGGAATAGTTTGGTAGAGGAAATAAGTTCCATAGAACTATCCTTTTTACCTATTATATCAATCTTGTTGAGTATATTCTTTTTATAAACCATTATGATGGGAATAGAGTAGTTTAAATTAGAATATGACTTTAGTAGGGAAACATAAATATGTATATATTCTAAACTTTTGTTATTATCAATGTTATCGTAATATGGATGACTGATGTAACACAAACACTGTCAGAGTACTTTTACCTATGGTATCAACTTAGTCAAGCATTTACAACTATTACATCAAAAAGATCCATTTTCAATTATGTTCTGATGTATGTCCACATTTACTAGAGACAGGAAACATACTTGTAAAGATTAAGAAATATGTATTTATACTAATCAGTTGCATTTACTTAGAAGATTCTACGGCCTTTTTAGAAAACTCATAATGAACATATTATGTAAATATATCATACCATTAGACCACATTTCTTTGTGACATTTTGTCAAAAAAGTTTATGTGCCTTGTTTGTTCTTCTACATTTTGCATACAAGTCTATCATGACACTTGCAACTACAACATTTGACAACAACTCTTTTCCTTTATACTTTGATGGATATCATACCTTGTTTCAAATCTCTCTCTATTGTACAGTACAAGAATGCTGACAAAGATTGTAGAGTGTAATTTTACACCTACCAACTGCATCTTCTTGAAGATTATAAAGACCTTTTCAACAAAACTATTTTGAATCATTAACAACACTGCAATGACTAAAACATATGTCAGATTCCTACAAGTAGATAACATACTTAGTAGGCTATCTATGTCCCTTGTTCATTGATCTGTAGAATCTTAAACTACCTTGTCACTTCCTTCATAAAATGTCAACTATGAAATGCCACTTGAATGCAAATAATGGAGAAAGACGTCTAAGAAGTAGGTATAGTAGAGGAATGTTTGCTTGATAGACCCTCAAAATGTTTCCCTCTCAGTTGTTGTCCTTGATGTCAAATACACAAACTCTCAGGTTTGTGGTACATTGATAGTTGCATCATGATAGTTGGCATTTGTTTTTGCATACTTGGTATGATAGTGGTAATATGGGTTGTATTAGTTTGGTAAGATGATACAATGTTGAGGTAATAGTTAGTTGGCTTTGGCTCATGTGGTTATCTTGATGTCTTTCATTTAGTTGGCTCATGGTGACCTTGATGACTTGCATTTCATGGTTCTTGCTTTCATGGTTCTTGGTATAGCAATTGGCACATGCTATACATGCTATATTTTTCATTCTATGATGACAAGATAGTCGATATGATACTATGTTAACAGTTGACACATGGTTCATACTCTCAATATGACAGTTGGTACATAGCTCATATACCCTCATGGTTCTCTCTTACAGTTAACACATGCTTGGCACAGGTTCTCGTGGTCTTCTAATTGCTTTATATAGTTGATATGAACATGCCCTATGTAGTTGACATGCTCTATTCTATGACAGTTGTTGATGATATGCTCATACATGTTCTATGACAGCTCTATGCATACATTATGACATATAATGCTCTACACAGTTGCTATACATTTGATTATGCACTTGGTTTTTGATGTGCTCATCATCTTCTGTGGCAAATGGCTTATGGCATATGGTTTATCTCTATGGCATATGATATCATACATCATGTGGTTTACATAGCTATGGGATCTTAATGACACTATTCTATTGGTCTCTTGATACAATTGCATAATAGTTCCAATGATGATTCATATGGTATCATGTTATAATTCCTTGGTGCACAGGTTCAGATTTACACTTGGCTTTACAGTGGACTTCTACATGTGAAAGTTTTCCATTGTTGCTTGTTTCATTTTGTAATACAAGTAATGCTATCATTATCCAAGGTGTTAAAGGGGTTGTGTATCACTTATGAGATAACCTATTGTTGGTCAAAGATTATATTTTGTTGTGCAAATAAAAGACATAATAATGTCTTAAGGTCTTCATTTGTTATCATGCAAGAAATAGTTTGTCGGGCACTAAAAAGAATAACATGTTGGGCAAGTTTCAGCATTTGTAATTGTTGATGGGAAAAATGGATTGATCAATAAAGATAATAAAACCCAAACATCTATGAAATATGAAGGAGAAAAAGGAGAATAATCACAAAGAGATACTTACAACCTTTCTCCTTGCGTCTTCCATAGTTCGCCTATCTGTTCTTGACCTTGATGATGAAGAAGATTGGCCCTCAGGGAGCTTACTTCCTTGCTTGTTGATGGTGACAAGAACGGAATGGCTTTGATACTTGTTGTGTTGAAGATAAGCTTCAAACACAGGGACAATGAAGGATATGGGATGGCTAGAATAATTTTGGCATTACAATGGTATGAAGAGGGGAATTGAGAAGAAATTGGGCATTATGAGGATGCCAGAAGAAGATTCCTTGGAGGAAATTTGGCATGATAAGGATGCCAGAATGAAGTCCCCAGAGGAAATTGGGCATGATAAGGATGCCAGAAAGAATCCCTCTAATGGGTTAGAGAATGGTCTCATTTATAGATTTTTTGAAAAGGAAATGGAGGGTGAGGATCAAGAGTTGAGATCAAGGGCTCTCATTATTTGTGAATTTTAAATTCATAGTGGATGAATTAAAAATTTATTTTTGGGAAGAGTGGATTATGACAAATTGAATTTCCAATTCAATTAGTGGAGGACAATTGAATTTTCAATTCAATTAGTGGAGGACAATTGAATTTCCAATTCAATAGTGGAGGACAATTGAATTTTCAATTCAATAGTGGAGGACAAAAATGAATTAGAAATTCATTTTTGGATAATGGAGGATATTAGCTAATTAAATATTAAGAATATTTAATTATGTGTGCAACATGGTGAGGTGGAAGAGATGAGGTGGAAAGATGAGGTGGATTTTGTGAGGTGGATTTAGGACTTGAGACATTAGAAGAATTTAGGGAATTTAATTAAATAAAATGATTTTATTTAATTATGGGATAATGAACCAATCAAATAAACTTATAATATTTATTTAATTGGTAGAAGAAAATAAGAATTAAGATAAATATCAAAATATTTACTTAATTCGACCTGAGCCAATTTTAGGTGTATACAGTAACAAGTCAAAGGTTTTGATTGCCTTGTTCTTCCACCTGCCCTTTTAGTGCTCACCGAGAGTGCAAGTCACATGCTTTCCGAGAGTGCAAGTCACATGCTTTTGCATCGAGCAAAAAGGAAAGTTATGTTTTTTTTTCATATTGCAAAGTTTGTAGCTTCAGGTATGAAGCTTCTTCGAGCGAGGGTTTAATTTTCTGATGATAATGATGGCAAGACATGGGATATACAGTTAGTTTCTGATTATGATGGAAATCTTTTGAAGTGACAATGCTCAGCTTGGGTCAACTGTGCAGCTTGACAGTTATACAAAGTCACTCGACATTTTCTCTTCTTCCTGTGGCATAAAAATTACTAGGTGTTGCCGTTTCTGTTTCTACATTTCCTTTTTATGAAGGTTCAATTTTTATTTTGTTTGCATTTTATTAAGAAATCAAAAGGGTTTATCAAATAAAAGAATGCAAACATAGTTAAAGGGGTTTTGTTAAGAAATACAGTTTTCAGTTATGGTTCTTTGTAAAGGATTTGTTAAGAAAAGGGTTTATTGTTGCGATACCCATAACAAATATTGTTAGGGTTCTTGATTATAGAGTAGTTTGAAGGCCTTACACTTTTTCAGTTGTATCCAATCTGTGATGGTCATGATATTGAGGTTTTTGACTGTGATTTAATATTATGGAGAAATCAAGCTTTGGTGACAGTTATAATACTTTGTTCTTTTGTTCAGTTGTAATTGTTATGAGAAGACTCTTGGGGTGAACTGTGGTTGAAACTAGGGTTTCTTGATCAAATCTTGGAGACAACTTTGTTTTATTCTGAACAAAGTGCTCTTTAAATCAGCACACAATTTGAACATACATGTATTAAAGGTTTAAAGTTTGTAACCATGGTTAAAGGTGCACTTCAAAGGCATTATATGCTGACCCTTATGGGTCTATCCAACCATGTTTTTAAATGACTATTTGGACAGTTGTAAATTTCTTGAGATAGTTCCATGTATATAGTTACTCATTCAAACTATTTGTTGAGAGAAAGAAAGAGTCTGTAAAGTTGTATAGAATGGCCTTTCAAAAAGGTAGAATATGAGGGCTTATAAAAATAGTGACACTGTAATGTGAGATATGCTTTTTGGGTGGAAAACATGAGACCATTTTTGAAATAGTATTAGGAATTATGATGCAAAACAGTTTGTAAGATTCTACACCTAATGTTGTGGAAAGTCCTAACATATGAGTTTTTAGGATATTAAGTGTATTATCTGAGAATATTGCTATGAAGTGAAATAGAGCAACCCTTTGTAATATATTTGTTTTTACCTATGATTAGAACATATATTGTAAGGTCAAGTTAGTGAGACAAGGACCTTTGCCAGTGAGGCACAAACAGCCAATGAGGCACAAATAGCTAGTGAGGCACAAACAGCCAGTGAGGCACAAACAGCCAGTGAGGCACAAATAGCTAGTGAGGCACAAACAGCCAGTGAGGCATCTATATTTTCTAGTGAAGCACATTTTGATTAAGCCAATGAGGCATTTTCTGGAGTGGTTTTTCATCCCTAGAGGGTTTTCCACTCGTCAAATCTCTGTGTTATGGTCACTTGTTTTGTTCATGAGTTTATGTTCATTGTTTCATAATTTAACTGTTGCATATTTGACATGATGTTCATTATGGGTCAGTACAAATGCACAATATATCTGATACTTATCTCTGTCCAATAAAGAAATAAAATTGCCTCTATTGTTTGTCATAGTGCACCAATAGTTGTTTTGTCCATTCATGTTCACAAGTTGATCTGTTAACACACTACAGTTCATAAGTGAATGTTTTGTTTTCATCCTACAAGGGTTAAATTTTATGGTTGGTAAAGTTTATTAGTTGTTGCCAAAAACAAGTCTGTTTTATGAGACATTGATTCACCCCCCCCCTCTCAGTGTCTCTCATACTCCAACAAGTGGTATCAGAGCCAATAACCAACTTAAGGGTTCCTGACAAGTGGAGTACAATGGGTAAAAGGAATAGAAATAAGGCCTCAAATAGAGAAAAGAAAAATGTTGATCAACAAATTGAAAAGCAAGCCTCAATTAAGTCTAGCAATGAGTTGTTGCATGAGTCAACCATGAATGTAGATACAAAATGTCATAAAGAAATCAGTCATGCAATTAAGAGTCTTGACAATGTGAATTTTAGTAGACAAGAACTTGATGATTTTGTAGTTGAAATTGATGATGTAGAAGGAGATTCCTTTGTGGATGAAGATGGACATGACTTTGATGAAAATGACTATGAAGTTGATATTGAAGGAGAACTTTTATGTGCTCTAGAAATGAACAAGTATCTTGAAAAAGAGAACCAGGAATTAAAGGTTCAACTTCAACAAGAGAAGGATTCCAAGACTAAGGTACTCTATGATCTTGCAAAAGTTTCAGTTGAATTTGAAGAGGCAAGAAAGTTGATTGTAGATTTAAGAAGTCAAATTGATGAATCTGACGAATAGATTATCAGTCTAAAAATAGAATTTGAAGAAGTTAAAAGAATAGTTGACCTTATAAAATCTGATCTTGAAGTAAAAAGAATAGAATGTTTGAAGTTAGAAAAATAAATAGTCTCTTTAAGAAAGGATTTGGAAGAAGCATCTTCAAAATTGCAAAAGAATATTCAATTTGAAAAGAGTACTGACTGCATGAATGACATGTTGAGCAAGCAAAGGTATTACAAGGATACTAATGGCTTGGGTTATGAGAAAGGAGAATGTTCCAAGTCAAGAGATGCTCCTAGGAAGAAGATAGACCTAAATACTTATTCTATTGCCCCTAAGAATGAAGCCAAGAAGGAAGAAAAAGATAAAGTTGCTGATAGAAGCAGTATAAACAGGCACTCAAGACCTTCATCTACCAGGCAATATCATTCGGTCAGGTATAACTATTCTCAATTCCATGGTTACTGCTATTCATGCCATGTTTATGGTCATAGAGCTAGAGATTGTGAAAGAAATGTCTTTGGTTGGACTAAGAAGAAAAGCTTTAATAGTTTGCCAAATCAGGATTATAATGGTGTGTGTTACAACTGTAATAAAGTTGGTCATCTAGCAAGAAATTGTTGGGTGAATGAAATGTATGATTATAGAAGCTTTCTCAGATCATCTAGAAGAAATTACTTTTCTTTTGGTCAAGATAACAATATTATATGTTATAGGTGTAGTAGTTATGGACACAAAGCAAGGTGGTGTAAGAAAAGTTTGATAAAACCATCTAGAAACAATATGACCAAGAAGAGGCAAGAGAGTATCTTAAACAAAAAGAAAGGGACTATACTTGTTTGGAAGAGAAAACAAAGTCTAGAAATTGAAAAACCTAAACCAATGCATGGTACACAAAAATGCTTTACAAATTGAATAGGTAGATGATAGATTCAGGGCAGACAACTGAGAGGGGGGGTGAATCAGTTGTCTAAAACTTTTCTCTTATTAAACACTTGCATTCTCTTAGCAGTATAATGATAAATCAATCATGAAATATAATTCATTTAATTCAAGAGCAGAAACATATCAACACATGAGACACCAAGATTTTAACGTGGAAAACCCGGTTAAGGGAAAAACCACGGGGTGATTAACCCAAGATTGTATTCTCTGTTAGAAGAATAGAAAGAACAAAGTGGCACATGCCAATTAGGGCTCACTGCCTGAGCACACTACTCACAAGAGATACACTATCTACAAAAGAATAAGTATCACATACTTGAACTGGTAAATAGCATCTTCACCATGCTTGAGTCAGTTCCATTTAAGCCCAACCCTTCTGCTCTGCATTTAGCTCTTCTCCTTGCTACCACACACTCATCTTCGACACACACCTTTGAAATGACCTTGCAATCCCTTATTTATACATGACATCAACTTAGGAATGATCATCTAAGTCAGCTAACAATCATAAGAACATCCGCAAGATGTATAATTCATCCGGTCGGCCAGTCACAGAAAGAACACCATCATCTGGAAGTTATTCTTCATTTTCGGGCCCCAACTCTAATGCAGACCATCAACACAAACTGGATATGATCAAAAGACCTCCACAAGCATACCTGAATCACCAAGAACATCTGCACTTCTTTTGCTTACTGAAATTCTTCTCTCCATCATCCAGAACCTCAAGAACACAGTCTGTTATTACTGTCACAAACGAATAGATGCTTGCGGACCTTCAAACCATGAACCAATCAAGTTGACACATCATAAGGACTTCCCCAACACTCCTTCAAATCCACAGAATAGGAAAATACATTTTCGGATCTCACCAGACCTTTCTGTAATTCTTTGTCACCTCTGAGCACTTACCGGAACCGGTTTTACTTGAGCGATCACAACTTCTTCATATCTTCATTTGGACCTCTGAAATCTCTACTGGAACATCTTAACATTCATATCTACAAACCCTTTAATCTGCATCCTCTGATCCTCATCCTGTCTTGGACTTTTTATCTTATAATATTATTGTTCTTCACTGTTCCTGATTTGGACTAATTTTCTCAATATCCTCAGCACATATCTTATCCAATCCTTATCATTAATACAACAGGAGTATGTTGACATCAATGACAACATTGGTTAGGCCCATACTTGCAACAATCTCCCCCTTTGTCATTGATGGCAACATATGATGTGAAAAACTGATTTGACCATCAAGACAAGAACTTCTCCTTACTGTTACAACTCCCCCTATTAGCAATCACTTGTTTTTCACATATCTTCTCTCCCTTTACTGCTCCCCCTTTGATCAGCAATCACTTGTTTTTCACATGCCTTCTCTCCCCCTTTGACATCAATGGCAAAGGGCACATACTTGTAATTCTACCACTTCAGAATCATATCTGTTGCTCACCCTCAGTAGCAGCTCCCCATCATCAGTCCAGACCATAAGATGTGACTGTGCTATGCACCGGACTGATGCACCTTAGTGCACCTTAGTTCATCACTGGAGGGGCAATAACCCCTAACTTCTCCCTTAGATACTCAAAAGAGTCCTTAGGTAGAGGTTTAGTAAAGATGTCTGCAAATCTAATCCTTGGAAGGCACAAACTCTAATCTGACTTCTTTCTTGTTTACTTTCTCTCTCAAAAAGTGAAACTTGATGGATATGTGTTTGGTCTTTGAGTGTAACACCAGATTCTTGGATATGTTTATTGCACTTGAACTATCACAGAAAATTGTGATAGGCTCCTCATACTCCACTTTGATATCTCTTAACATCTGCTTCATCCACAACACTTGAGTGCAACTACCTGTTGCTGCTATATATTCTGCTTCAGTTGTAGATAGAGATATTGCCTCTTGTTTCTTGCTCAGCCAAGAAACCAATCTCTTTCCCAAAAAGAATGCTCCACCACTGGTACTCTTCTGGTCATCCACATCTCCTGCCCAATCTGCACCTGTATATGCATGAAGAGAGAAATCATGATCTCTGGGATACCATAGACCATACTCAACTGTCCCTTTTAGATATCTGAAAATCCTCTTGATTGCCATGACATGAGCTTCTCTAGGATCATCCTAGAATCTAGCAACAAGACCAACAGCTTGCATAATGTCTAGTCTAGTTTGAGTGAGATACAACAATCCTCCAATCATTGATCTGTATTTTGTTTGATCTGTCCTAGGAGAGTCATCATCTTTTCTCAACTTACATCTGGTTGCCATGGGAGTATTCATTGGCTTTGAATCATCCATCCCAAATTTCTTCAACAATTCTCTTGCATATTTGGTCTAAGAAATGAAGATACCTTTCTTTGTTTGAGTTATTTGTAGACCCAAGAAGAAATTCATTTCACCAAGCATGGACATCTCAAACTCACTTTTCATTTGACTTGCAAAAGTTTTACACATACTATCTCTTCCTCCAAAAATGATATCATCAACAAACACTTCAACACCTAAGATGTTTTCATGATCAATTTTGAAATATAAATTACTGTCAGCAGTACCTTTGTTGAAACCAATCTTCAAAAGATGTTTATCCAGTCTTTCATACTAGGCTCTTGGGGCTTGCTTCAGTCCATACAGTGTCTTCTTCAACTTGCAGACCATATCACCATTTTTAGATAGTTGAAATCCATCCGGTTGCTCAATGTACACTTCTTCTTCCAAGTCACCATTCAAGAAGGCAGACTTGACATGCATCTGATATACCTTGAAATCCTTGAAAGCAGCAAATGCAAGAAATAATCTGACTGCTTCAATTCTTGCCACCGGAGCAAAAGTTTCTTCAAAATCAACTCCTTCTATTTGAGAGTAACCTTTGCAAACTAATCTGGCCTTATTTCTGATTACTTCACCAACTTCATTCAATTTATTTCGGAAGACCCATTTGGTTCCAATCACATTCTTGTTTCTAGGTCTGGGAACAAGATCCCAAGTGTGATTCTTCTCAGTTTGCATCAGTTCTTCCTCCATTGCCTTAGTCCAGTTTTCATCATTGCAGGCTTCATTTACTGTCTTAGGTTCAATCTTTGAAATCAGACAATACTCATCTGAATCTTAAGCAATTCTCCTCTTGTTTGTACACCTTTGCTTTTGTCACCTATGATCTAATCTTCAGAGTGATTCAGTCTCACATACCTTGGAACTTGGGGAGTTTTTTGTACTTCTAACTCTTGATCAGGCTCATTGAAACTTATCTCTTCTTCCTGACTTACCGGATCAGCTTGAATATGTTTTTCAGGAGAGACTTGGGCACCTTGAATCAGAGCATTATTTTGATCATCTTCATCATACTCATAAAACCTTGAGGGTTTTTCAATTCCTTCATCAACCTTCACATTTGTACTTTCTATAATCTTTCTCAATCTCTTGTTATAACACCGGTATGCTTTGCTTTGAGTAGAGTAACCCAGAAATATTCCTTCATCACTTCTAGCATCAAACTTTCCTATATTTTCATCCCTTTTAATGTAACATTTGCTACCAAAAACTCTGAAATACCTCACAGTGGGAGTGATGCCAAACCAGAGTTCATAAGGAGTCTTACCAGTATTGCTTCTGATTTGAACTCGATTTAGAGTGTAGACAGCAGTGCTTACAGCTTCTCTCCAATAGATCTGAGGAACATTTGCTTCCATCATCATGGTCCTGGATGGTCCGGTTCTTTCTCTCAACTACTCCATTCTACTGTGGAGTCTTAGGAGCTGACAATTATTTCTTTATTCCATGTTTCTCACAGAAGTCTATGAATTCACCGGATGTGAATTCTCCACCTCTATCAGACCTCAGACATTTCAATTTTAATCTGGTTTCATTTTCTACCATAGCCTTGAATATTTTGAATTTCTCAAGTGCTTCTGATTTCTCCTTTAGACAGGTTACCCACATCATCCAAGAATAGTCATCAATTAGCAACATGAAGTATCTATCACCTTGCACACTCCTGATTCTTGTCAGACCACAAAGATCAGTATGAACTAAGTCTAATAATCCGGTAGAAGACAGTTCCTTACTTTTGAATGAGACTCTGCTTAACTTACCCAACTGACATTCTTTGCACAAGCTATTAGTAGGTTTCACCAATTTAGGAAGATCTCTTACAACTTGAGTAATTCTTATCTTGATGATATTATCAAAATTCACATGACACATTCTCCTATGTCATAGCCAACTTTGATCAACTTGAGCAAATAAACAACTTTTACCAGCACCAACCAAGTGGAAGATATTACATTTAGTTTGAGTACCGGAAGCAATGTTTGTTCCAGAACTTTCAAAGATCTTGTATTTTCCATTCCTGAATCTGAGATCATAGCCTTTGTCCACCAACTATCCAACACTGAGAAGATTGTGCTTTAATCCTTCAACATACAGTACATTACTGGTTTTGTTCTTTCCATCAAAAGAAATAGTTCCTCTACCTCTGATTCTACCAGCAGAATTATCACCAAACTTTACCACTCCTCCTTCATACTTTTCTAAATATATGAACTTATTTTTGTCACCTGTCATATGGTGTGAGCATCCACTGTCAATGACCCAATTGTCCTTTTCTTTAACTTGGGCAGCCAGAGCTCTTTCTTCAACCTTTTGATTGACAGATTTAGAGGGCATTGGTTCTTCTTCTTTGATGGCAATGAATACCCAGTCACTTCCAGATTTGTCTCCTTTCTCTGATTCATCATCTGTTACTCCTTCATCATCTCCTTCATGAGCATAGTAACAATTCTTCTGGAGCCTTGGTCTATTAGTGTTTGGCCTTGAAAATCCTTCCGAACACCTTGATGCAAAATGACCAATCTTATTGCAGTTAAAACATTTAAAAGGCAATTTCCCCTCATATTTATTGGATCCTCTTGGTAGTCTTTTTGCAATAAGAGCTTCAAGATGAGCAGTTTCAGCTTCTTCTTCTTCCAAGTCTTTTCTTGCTTTTTCATACCATGATAGTTTCCTTGAAGAGTTTTCTCCTGGATCAAACCTTTGTTTACCTTTTACAGAGGTACTGGCTTTGAATGCAGATTCTGTCTTTGGGGGATCATCTCCAAACTCGGCCATCTCAAAGGCAGCCAATTTACCAACCAATTGATCTCTTGTGACGGTTGTGTGAGCTCTGAATTCTTCAATTGCAGTAGCCTTGATTTTATAAGAAGCAGGAAGGGATCTGAGAACTTTGCCAACAATCTCATCTTCAGTCAAGACTCCACCAGCATTTCTAATTCCACAAACAATCTCATTTACTCTTGGCATAAAAGTAGTAACAGTTTCATCATCTCTCATCTTTAGATTTTCAAATCTCCCTTTCAGACTCTGTAGTCTTGCACTTTTAACATACTTGTCTCCTTCATGCAATACTTCCAGTTTTTGCCAAATGTCAAAAGAAGTTGGTAGGTCAATGACATTTGAGAGGTCTGAATCAGATAATGCGCTTAGAAGAGCCTCAATGGTCCATAGATTGTTTTCAGCATCGGTGATTTCATTCAGGGTTCTTGGACCACCCTGTGGAGGTGCATACTGTGTTGTAACCATGTTCCAGTATGCCATTCCCATACATTGCAAGTGACATTTCCTGTGACCTTTCTAGAGAGTAAAATTGGTTTCATCAAATTTTGGACTATCCTTCTTGTAAGACGACATCCTGGATCTCCTCAAGCAATTAAGCTCCTTTTAGAGGAACTTGGCTCTGATACCAATTGATAGATTCAGGGCAGACAACTGAGAGGGGGGGTGAATCAGTTGTCTAAAACTTTTCTCTTATTAAACACTTGCATTCTCTTAGCAGTATAATGATAAATCAATCATGAAACATAATGCATTTAATTTAAGAGCAGAAACATATCAACACATGAGACACCAAGATTTTAACGTGGAAAACCCAGTTAAGGGAAAAACCACGGGATGATTAACCCAAGATTGTATTCTCTGTTAGAAGAATAGAAAGAACAAAGTGGCACATGCCAATTAGGGCTCACTGCCCAAGCACACTGCTCACAAGAGGCTCACTACCTACAAGAGACACACTGTCTACAAAAGAATAAGTATCACATACTTGAACTGGTAAATAGCATCTTCACCATGCTTGAGTCAGTTCCATTTAAGCCCAACCCTTCTGCTCTGCCTTTCACTCTTCTCCTCGCTACCACAGACTCATCTTCGACACACACCTTTGAAATGACCTTACAATCCCTTATTTATACACGACATCAACTTAGGAATGATCATATAAGTCAGCTAACAATCATAAGAACATCCGCAAGATGTATAATTCATCCGGTCGGCCAGTCACAGAAAGAACACCATCATCTAGAAGTTATTCTTCATTTCTGGGCCCCACCTCTAATGCGGACCATCAACACAAACTGGATATGATCAAAAGACCTCCACAAGCATACCTGAATCACCAAGAACATCCGCACTTCTTTTGCTTACTGAAATTCTTCTCTCCATCATCTAGAACCTCAAGAACACAGTCTGTTATTACTGTCACAAAGGAATAGATGCTTGCAGACCTTCAAACCATGAACCAATTGAGTTGACACATCATAAGGACTTCCCCAACACTCCTTCAAATCCGCAGAACAGGAAAATACATTTTTGGATCTCACTGGACCTTTTTGTAATTCTCTGTCACCTCTGAGCACTTACTGGAACCAATTTTACTTGAGCGATCACAACTTCTTCATATCTTCATGCAGACCTCTGAAATTTCTACTGGAACATCTTAGCATTCATATCTACAAACCCTTTAATCTGCATCCTCTAATCCTCATCCTGTCTTGGACTTTTTACCTTATGATATTACTGTTCTTCACTGTTCCTGATTTGGACTAATTTTCTCAATATCCTCAGTACATATCTTATCCAATCCTTATCATTAATGCAACAGGAGTATGTTGACATCAATGACAACACCGGTTAGGCCCATACTTGCAATAGTAGAAGATTGGAGTCAGGGGGAGTTGTCAAAGATCTCATCTCTTAAACCCCAATGAAGTTCAGTAGGTGTATTAATAGTTTGGTTGATCATATTGTGTTTGTCTTTGCATCTAGAATTGATTGGTGGCAGGAACTTATGTCTATCTTGGCAGCAATAACTTTAGTATGTCCTTCTTGAGAACTTTGGAATGGTAGTGACAATGTTTGAAGTTCTACTCATAGTCCATTGATGCTATATACTCTTGAAAAGACTTGAATGCATGATCATGGAAAACTTTGGATGTCAGATTTGAGGAGTTTGCAGAGGTTGATGTCATATGTACTTGCAAAAGAATTAGGACTTCATGTTGTAGAAGTTGACACTTACAGAGAAGTTCATAGAGACTACACTTGTTCATTTTCATCTTGATGTTGTTATTATAGTTTCATCAGGATAGTGGTGTGCAAGACATGTTGATGAGTTGTTATACAAGTTATATCAGGACATGATGTTGTTTGCTTGTATATATTCATGATGCTCAGATAGTTGTTGCATGATGTGGTTGTTGGTGGATTGTCTTGAAGAGACATCAAACTTGTTAGATTGGTGCTATGCTACAAAGGAGGGCTTGTATTATCTCAGAATATCTTCTTCATGGTGTCTTATTACTTCACTTCTCCAATGTTCACTTTGGTATTTGATGATTGTTTACAGTGCAAGATATCTTTTGCATGATATCAGAAGGAATGTCTTCTTGATCACATTATTCTTTATCTTAGAAAGGGGACCTTCAATGGTTGGCTTTGTTTCTTGGTATCTCACCTGATAGTGTAGTGTCACTTATCAAATGACAGTTTGGGAATGTTTGAGTGGTGTCTGGTGATTGTATTTTCTTTCTAAGTTGCAGTTGAGCAAGATGCAAATAGTACAAGGATAGATTAGACAATGTCAATGGACTGTATTGGTTGTGTTGCATTGATCAAACTTTGTAGTTATAAGTACAGGATTAATTCTTGCAATTTTTACTAGTTTAGACTATGGTGTTTAGCAGACTTTGCACATGAGACTTATGGTGACAGATCTTCAATTACTTGTTGCTTTGATGCTATTGATATATGCTTTCATTTCTTAATACTTGTTCATTGATATATGTTATGCCAGTGATGTTCTACTATATTCAGATGACAGTCTTCATATCTCTCATATTCATATGGGCATCTTCAGTTGTTGTCCTTGTTTTGATACAAGCTCATTTATGTGCTCATTTCTATGGTACTGACAGTGCAGTTGTATTTCAAGCCACTCTAGATGTTTATGCTTTATGGGACAGTCATGGTATGCTTAATATTTTCTGATTATACTTACATTTCTGTCATATGTTGGTCTCTGGTTTATGATATCTCCTTGAGGCATTGGCATACTTTCTTTCTCTCTTTGTCTTTGATGCCAAAAAGGGGGAGAGAGAGTTGTGTTTTTCCATCAAGGACAAAGGGGGAGTTTGTTGCCCTCTCAGTTGTTGTCCTTGATGTCAAATACACAAACTCTCAAGTTTGTGGTACATTGATAGTTGCATCATGATAGTTGGCATTTGTTTTTGCATACTTGGTATGACAGTGGTAATATGGGCTATCTGGTTTGGTAAGATGATACAATGTTGAGGTAACAGTCAGTTGGCTTCGGCTCATGTGGTGATCTTGATGTCTTTCATTTAGTTGGGTCATGGTGACCTTGATGACTTGCATTACATGGTTCTTGCTTTCATGGTTCTTGGTACAGCAATTGGCACATGCTATGTTTTTCATTCTATGATGACAGGACAGTCGATATGATACTATGTTAACATTTGACACATGGTTCATACTCTCAATATGACAGTTGGCACATAGTTCATATACTCTCATGGTTCTCTCTTATAGTTAACACATGCTTGGCACAGGTTCTCATGGTGGTTCTCATGATGTTATCATGATCTTCTAATTGCTTTATACAGTTGATATGAACATGCCCTATGCAGTTGACATGCTCTACATGCTTTATTCTATGACAGTTGTTGATGATATGCTCATACATGTTCTATGACAGCTCTATGCATACATTATGACATATAATGCTCTACACAGTTGCTATACATTTGACTATGCACTTGGTTTTTGATGTGCTTATTATCTTCTATGGAAAATGGCTTATGGCATATGATAGCATACATCATGTGGTTTACATAGCTATGGTATCTTAATGACACAGTTGCATTGGTCTCTTGATACAATTGCATAATAGTTCCAATGATGATTCATATGGTATCATGTTATAATTCCTTGGTGCACAGGTTCATATTTATACTTGGCTTTATAGTGGACTTCTACATGTGAAAGTTTTCCATTGTTGCTTGTTTCATTTTGTAATATGAGTAATGCTATCATTATCCAAGGTGTTAAAGGGGTTGTGTATCACTTATGAGATAACCTATTGTTGGTCAAAGATTATATTTTATTGTGCAAATAAAAGACATAATAATGTTTTAAGGTCTTCATTTGTTATCATGCAAGAAACAATTTGTCAGGCACTAAAAAGAATAACCTACTGGGCAGGTTTCAACATTTGTAACAGGTCAAAGGTTTTGATTGCCTTGTTCTTCCACTAGCCCTTTTAGGGCTCACCGAGAGTGCAAGATCATGCTTTTGCATCAGGCAAAAAGGAAAGTTATGTTTTTGTTTTCATATTGCAAAGTTTTTAGCTTTGGATATGAAGCTTCTTCGAGCTAGGGTTTAATTTTCTAATGACAATGATGGCAAGACATGGGATATACAGTTAGTTTCTGATTATGATGGAAATCTTTTGAAGCGACAATGCTCAGCTTGGATCAACTGTGCATCTTGACAATTATACAAAGTCACTCAACAGTTTCTCTTCTTCCTGTGGCATAAAAATTACCAGGTGTTGTCATTTCTATTTCTGCATTTCATTTTTATGAAGGTTTAGTTTTTATTTTGTTTGCATTTTATTAACAAATCAAAAGGGTTTATAAGATAAAAGAATGCAAACATAGTTAAAGGGTTTTTGTTAAGAAATACAGTTTTCAATTATGGGTCTTTGTGAAGGATTTGTTAAGAAAAGGGTTTATTGTTGCAATACCCATAACAAATATTGTTAGGGTTCTTGATTATAGAGCAGTTTGAAGGCCTTACACTTTTTCAATTGTATCCAATCTGTGATGGTCGTGATATTGAGGTTTTTTACTTGATTTAATATTATGGAGAAATCAAACTTTGGTGATAGTTATAATACTTTGTTCTTTTGTTCAATTGTAACTGTTATGATAAGACTCTTGGGGTGAACTGTGGTTGAAACTAGGGTTTCTTGATCAAATCTTTGAGACAGCTTTGTTTTATTCTTAACAAAGTGCTCTTTAACTCAGCACACAGTTTGAACATACATGTAT
The DNA here is from genome assembly GCA_027924645.1 of Cunninghamia lanceolata. Classification (NCBI taxonomy): domain Eukaryota; kingdom Viridiplantae; phylum Streptophyta; class Pinopsida; order Cupressales; family Cupressaceae; genus Cunninghamia; species Cunninghamia lanceolata. The sequence continues at coordinate 12,231,831 of BSBN01000209.1, forward strand.
TAAAGGTTTAAAGTTTGTAACCATGGTTAAAGGTGCACTTCAAAGGCATTATATGCTAACCCTTATGGGTCTATCCGACCATGTTCTTTTAATGACTATTTGGACAGTTGTAAACTGCTTGAGACAGTTGCATGTATACAATTACTCATTCAAACTGTTTGTTGAGAGAAAGAAAGAGTCTATAAATGGTGCAGGGCACCTAGGTTGTTTTCAAGATAATTTTTTTATTTTTTGGTTTGTTTGGTCTCATCAATGAGAGACTAAGGGGATTTTGGTTTTAAAATAATGTAATAAAGCCCAATAGGGGCATAATCATGTAGTGTGAGTCTAAATAAAGAGTTTATAGTTATGAGTCCTAAGTCCTATGTTGAGTGGACTATCTATTTTTAGGAGCAGTGGCTTTAATGCCTAGTTTTATGGCTTTTCCACGATGGAGACAGGAGAAAATCATGGTTTCTACCTTTGTCATGAGAATAGTACATGGAAAGATATATATTGTGGTTGAAGAGGAGAGGGAGAGCAATTTTTTTGAAGGAAATATACAGAGAACAGTCTTATTTCTACTTTTTCACTATTTTTTCTTATTTTTCTGCCCCAAAACTGTACCTTGTTGTACTGTCATGAGTACTTACATGCAATGGGATAGGTCTCTATCTTAGTTTTTACCTAAATGCATTTGAAATTATTTTTGGAGAAGTTGTGTGGAGAAGATAGATGTTTTTACTAGTGATTTTCTATTTTTTTCACTGTTTTACTAAACTTACAGCCTCTATACTCGCCCGTACAATATAGTCAAGGGCACAAATGCTTATAATGTTTAAGGACAAGGAATTAGTTTCCATTTGAGAATATTTAGAGGGTTCTTCATTATTGTTGAAGGTTTCAAAAATCAATTTTTTGAAGACTGCCTTAAAACCCTAGTATATTGAGGGTTTGGAGAAAACGATGGGTTTGGACCCATTTCACCTGCATTAACTCACTAGACCTAGTGGAATGGTGGTGAATAGGATGATTTCCTTTTTGGATTGTACTGCAGGAGCAGGGGATTTGCATAAGTGGTATGTTGGAGCAGTGAGGCCTAATATCTCAATGTATTGGGCAATTGTATCATTGGTATGCTATTAATTTGAAGAGAACTTGACTTGGATTGACCCATGAACCTTGTAGATTGTTTATCCAGACCATTTTTAACATGTTTAATGTCTTGGAGTAGATCTTGCAAGCCTAGGATAAGCTGTACTCATTCCTGCTATGTTGTAGAGGCCTAATTAGGCCTAATTTCAACTAGAACAGTCGTTACTTGAGATATAAGTTGTAAATCAACCCCTATTGTATGTTGAGTATGTTGTGTATTCCCCTATTGGGTATCCAAAATCTATTTTTGTTCATGAGTCCTGCTAGTATTCCACTAGTTATGCATGAAAAACTTCATTCTTAGGGCTACAAGCAATTTCATCCCATTACAAGGAGGCATTTAGAAGGACATGTGTGATAGGAGTTTTGGTGACCTTTAACGGCTTTAAATCTGTCAAAACATAGTAGGTCTTGGTGAGTTAGGGGTGCAACAAGTGGGTTACTCATTTAACCCTCATTTGTACACGTTCCATCCTAGGGCAAGCATGCAAGTGAAGAAGAAACTTGTAAAATTAGGACAATCAACCTAGTGAGTCCTAAAAATCATTTTGAGTATCATTGATGTACCTCCCCACCTCTGCATCAGTAAAGTTGTATAAAATGGCCTTTCAAAAAGGCAGAATATGAGGGCTTATAAAAATAGTGACATTGTAATGTGAGATATGCTTTTTGGGTGGAAAACATGAGACCATTTTTGAAATAGTATTAGGAATTATGATGCAAAACAGTTTGTAAGATTCTACACCTAATGTTGTGGAAACTCCTAACATATGAGTTTTTAGGATATTAAGTGTATTATTTGAGAATATGGCTATGAAGTGAAACAGAGCAACCCTCTGTAATATATTTGTTTTTACCTATGATTGGAACATATATTGTAAGGTCAAGTCATTGAGACAAGGACCTTTGCTAGTGAGGCACAATAAGCTAGTGAGGCACAAACAGCAAGTGAGGCATCTGTATTTGCTAGTGAAGCACATTTTGATTAAGCCAGTGAGGCATTTTCTGGAGTAGTTTTTCATCCCTAGAGGGTTTTCCACTCGTCAAATCTTTGTGTTATGGTCACTTGTTTTGTTTGTGAGTTTATGTTCATTGTTTCATAATTTAACTATTGCATATTTGACATGATGTTCATTATGGGTCAGTACAAATGCACAATATATCTGATACTTATCTCTGTCCAATAAAGAAATAAAAATGCCTCTATTATTTGTCATAGTGCACCAACAATTGTTTTGTTCATTCATGTTCACAAGTTGATCTGTTAATACACTACAGTTCATAAATAAATGTTTTGTTTTCATCATACAAGGGTTGAAGTTTATGGTTGGTAAAGTTTATTAGTTGTTGCCAAAAAAAAGTTTGTTTTATGAGACACTGATTCACCCCCCCCCCTCAGTGTCTCTCGTACTCCAACATAGAAAACCTTAACAAATTTGCAATGGACTTTTGATCCCATCTATTGCTTTAGTCATTGAAAGCCATCTCAATATTTCCTTACCACTAATGTCTTTTGATGTAAGAATCATTGATATACAAACAAATATATGATCTTACATCCAACATGGTTATGATGCAGAAGTAAATACTACTATCACCAAAGTAAGTAAACATGCAAACCAATTCAAACCATATCAAATGATTACTTACTCCCCCAAAACTTATGCTACATCTTATGCAATTTGTGATGCCTTTTGTGCAATATGCACATTCTCTTGCTCTTGTTTTCTTCTCCAAACTTTCATAATACCTTTCTTCTTCTTACTCAAAGTATATACTTGTTTGTTATGTCTAGATGATTCCATCAACCTACTTCTACAAAACCTTGATGTATGACCAGGATCATTACACTTATAATAAATGATCTTGTAACTAACTAGAGGGACAAAATTATATCTTCTTAAAAATCTAAAAGCATTATTTCTTACTTGTGCATTACAAGACCTTGCAGTGTGACCTAGATGGTTGCATTTATAACATAGGACATTACTTCTCCTACTTGATAACTCATAAGAACTGTTATTCCATCCAATTTTATTTGTATGCATCCAACACTCTATTGCTCTATGACCAAATTCATAACATGAATAGCAATAACAATGAAAAGAGTTTTTGAACCTGGTCATTTGATGTTGTCCTAAATGAAAGGATCTTCCGAACTTGTTCTTGTTGACATGTGGAGAAGTTCTTTCTTTTGTTTTCTTCTTGTCTTCAGTCTTAGGAGCAGTAGAATGATAATTTGGATCTATTTTCTTCCTTGGAGTCTCCCTGACCTTAGAACTCTATCCTTTTTCATAGCCTAAGCCAGTAGTGTCCTTGTGATGTTTTTGCTTTCTCAACATTTCATTCAAATTGTTGGTGCTATCTTCAAATTTCTGATTTATCTCTAACTAAACTTTGAGATTTTCAATATCTTTTCTTAGAATGACTATCCCTGCTTCTAGTTTTTGACATTCTATTGTTTTAACTTCAAAATTGTCTAGTTTTTGGCATTCTATTGTTTTGACTTCAAAATCAGATTTTGTCACATCTGCTATCCTTTTGGCCTCTTCAATCTCTATTTCTAGTCCAATAATTAATTTGTTTGGCTCTTCAACTTGTACCCTTAAATCCACGATCTGTTTTTCTACTTTTTTAAGGGCTAAAAGTACATTGTCCTTTGATTCTTTTTCTTCTTGAAGTTGTACCTTTAGTCTTGAGTTTTCCTCTTTTAGTTTTCAACCACATTGTAAGCATAAAATGGTTCTTCTTCAAGATCCACTTCTTTATCATCTTTGACTTCTTCTTCATGTGAATGTCTCCTTTCATTGTCACTATCCTCAATCACTAGGTTGTCCTCTCTTTCAAAGACATCGTCTTGATAGATGTTAATCAATTTCTTCCAAACATCTTGTGTAGTTCCACAATGCATAACTTTACAAGAAACATCATTAGACAAGCCAAAAAGAGTAGCCTTTTTTGCCTTTTCATTACATTCATAAGCATGTTTATCACTTGCAGTAGTAGATGGTTGAGAAGATATAGAATACCCATTCTCTATTGACATCCACACATCAAATCCTAAAGAAGATAAATAAGCTTACATCCTAATAACCCAAATAGAGAAATTTGTGCCATCAAAGAAAGGAACTCCAAAAAATTCTTCTTCTATCTTTGTACATGTTTCAACTTGTAAGCCATTTCTTTCAACTGATTCTACATCACCATTTGTATTTGGTTTTGAAGGTACTTGTTGATTAGCATTTTGCTTGACATTTCTTCTTTCCTTATTTCTTTTACTCTTAGCCATAGTATTCCACCACCAAGATCAACCCAAGTCTATTAGACTTCTGCTAGGAACCTACAACTCTGATACCAATTGTTTTGTTAGAATATAATGGATCACTAAGAGGGGAGTGAATCAGTATTCTAATAAAACTAGTTCAATAATCAGCCCAATAGTTGTAAAAACAATTAATACTAACATGCCAAAGATATAGAGAGCAACAAAATCTCAAACATGAAACCATGACACAAGTGTTTAAAGTGGAAAAAACACTATCGAACCTCACCAAAATCTTTATTAGGTCTCACTGACCAAAATCTCACTAATTACATTTGTGCCTCATTGGAAAATGATCTCACTGATCATGCACTAATAAGAACACCTATTCCTTGCACCAACTCCAAGTCTTCTAGGAGCACCAACTCCAAGTCTTTCAGGATCACCAACTCCAAACTCAAAAAACAAGAAGATATACAGAGTACTACTTTGTTTACATTGAAATCCTAGGTTATAGATGAGTTCTATAACTCTTTTAATCAAACATCTACACTCTTAGATCAACATCTCAATGGCATCTTTCTTTTACAAAGTAATGAAACAATAAACTATCCTAATTACAATGGCATCATGAACTACAATACTCAAGACAAATTCACACCCATATCAAACACCTTCTTTTCATGACACATCATGTTCTTGTCACAAACAAATAGATATAACATATTAAACCATCATCAAAACAAAGGATACCTAATCTGAATACCTTTGCTGCCCTCTGCAATCAATGTAATACTCTAATTTTGAAACAAATATAATGCCATCAAACCTTGCTATCATCTCTCTCTCTATCATCATTATACTCTACAAAACCACAACTCACTACATATCTTGTCTCTATTCTGTTCTATATGTTATTCTCTGATAAAACCATCATTCAAAAACATATCTTCAAAAACTCACATTCATCTTCCATCATTATCTCTGCATATACATTTGCCAACTTACACTCACATATAAATACCTTCCAACAATCTGACATCTTTATTCACACAAAAGTCTTATGGGTTATCTACACATCTCCTTGACTATATACAATGTTCTTTGTTGCATCTTTTTATTCAAAAACATCACTCTACATAATCTTTCTAGCATACACTAAGCCACTATACACAAACATATGTTCTTGTATCATCATATCAATGCACTCAAGGACTATATAAAACCAACACAAAACAAACATTAAAAACAAGAGTTTATAAAGTCTTTACCATACTCTGAAAAATGCAACCATCACACTCTGCCATCAAATACCTCTGCCATTGTATGTCTTTATACTCTGCCAAACTACTCTTCATTTACTGCCTTGTTAATTTCACCTCCAATCTATGAATGCATATCAACATCTTTGTTCACACAAGATACATCACTACTCTTTCTTCTAGGTTATCTGTACATATTCATTAACAACCAAACAGTGTTCTTTTGTAACAACATCATTCATGATCATCACATGCTTTTCATATCATTTGACTCTGCAAGGAATCACTCTAAAGGCTCAAACATTTCAAAAAAAACTCTTAGGGTTTCAATCACTCAGTCCCTCTCTGTTCCATCTGCATTTTTCAATCACTAAAAATAGTGTATTCTACATGTAAAACTACCATTCAAAAATCATCTCTCTTCCCATACAACATCCCTCAAAAAATCACTACAAAAGTTACTTCAAAACAATCACTCTAACATACACTTTCAATAGGGTTTTGTGTTCCATAAATCACTGAGAAAAAATAGTTACTAAAACTATTTCAACTCCTTTGCACTAATCATACAGTCAAATGGTCATCAAATGATACTCTAAGAAACCATTGAATGTTAAAATATAGAACATGGATTTTCTATTTTATGCTCGAGGAAGATTAAATACACACCATAGATTGAGTTGATGGCACTCAAATTTAAAAACAAACTTTGTGGAACCGGTGCTGCTAGGAGAAGGGATCGGTTGCCCCATGAGTTTAATGACTTAATTCATTACTTAAGACATGTGGTGACCTGTTATAATAGGTCAACTTCAAATTAAAACAAAAAGTAACTTTCCTTTGAAGGGCATCATAAGACATAAACCCTAGGTCTTTAGGAGTTCTCTCTTAGGGTTTTAGACCATTGGATTCAAGATCTATAAAGAACCAAATCCCAACATCATGACTCAGACTGAGTATATCCCATTTGTAGGCAACCTTAAATGCAAAGCAAGAACAAAGTAGAACAATGCATTGACATGATATTGAAATGTCATTCACCTTAATCCCTAGATGTAGGCATCAAACCTTTCCTGAATGGATACAAGGATTTGCTCTATCAAAAAGCACCACTTTATAGACCACATATGTTTGTAAGGAGACCTCTGACATCAATGACAAACATGCCAACAAATATACATTGTCCTTCTCCATTGAACACCTAAGATCTCTGATGACTCACTATCCTATTCAAGACATATATCAAACTTGATGTAATGCCTCATTGCAATATAAATTGTAATGTAATGCATCAAGAACTCAAACAACCTCTTATCTTCACTTGATCATTGACCAATCAACTGAGTGATCACTGATATGTGTCTTCATCACTAATATGTGCCTTCATCACTGACATACCAAATCATTGAACAAATGCTCTCCTGATGACAACATGACAACAAAGGACAACAAATGCTTCCCTTGATGACAACATGATAATAAAGGACAACAAATGCTTCTCTGGATGACAACATGATAACAAAATGTTTCTCCTGATGACAACATGATAACAAAGGACAATACATGCAGACATACCCTTTTGACATCAATGAACAACAAAAGACAACTAACTTTTGAAATCAATGACAAACCTAATTCCAATTGTCTCAAGTATAAGGTACAAGTAAGGAAATTCATATTGGCAAGTTGTTGCATACATGATATTGTACATACCTTCTTTCTTGCAATACAACTACATTGCAAAAGTCTTATGCTCTTCTTGAATGTGCATTTACATGCTAGTCTAGAATTTCTAATGCATAAGCTAAATATGTAGTTTATTACTTTAATTTGTAGGTGTGTCCTTTGATCCTCCTGGGTTTAAATAATTGGTATTATAATCTAATTTTTTTAACATTTTCATGTTCATTTGAAAGTTCTCATGACACTAATATAAGGATCACACCATTGGTTCAACTTTGAGTAATCTTGCAAACACTAAGAGAAGAGAATGATGGTGGATGAATACATACCTATGGTTCTTATGAAAGATGCAACAACTGATGAGACTAGAAATGTCTCATCTAAATTCATCTCTATTTTCTCTTAAAATTAGCATTAAGAGTGGATTTAAATGTAGTTTTACGAACTGTTAGCTTATTTAAAATAAAATATAGATATATATTGGTTTTTTTTTAGAAGTTTATTGCAATTTAATTGCTAACATTTTCTAATGTTTATTGGAAAAAAATAGAATGCAATATTTTTAAAATGATGCAAAATTAGTCTTGAAGTATTCTAGCCTCTTTCAGCCAACCTTGAAACATTCTAAAATCACTTTTGGAGCCAATTTTGAAAGTATTCTAGCTTGATTTCAACCAAAGGTGTTTCATCTCATTTGGCTTGAACCATGGATTTGATATTCTCTCAACCTTTTATTTTCTAAAAAGTTGAAGATAAATTGTTTTGGGAAAATCATAAAAGTAGCAAAAATAAAGCCTTTTTCCCTTAAAAGGATGTGGATGTGTTGTCACTTTGTAATGAGGGAATAAAGGATGTTGTTCCTTTAGCATAGGATTAGTAGAGAGAATAAAGGAATTTGTTTCCTTTAGCATAGGAGTAGGAGAGATATGTGTAGAGAATAAAGGGAGTTGTTCCTTTATCATAGGAATGGGAAAGACAAGTGTATTTATGATTTCCACTAGTTTAGGGAGTTGGGTGAAGATATTCAATGTATAAATAAACCTCTCAACTCTAAATAAAGGAGTTGTTATTTTGGTAAATTTTTGGAATAAGAAAGCTACAATAGTTTTAGAAGTAAATTTGTAATATTTTGTTGAAGAAATAATATATATGGAGCATTGAGCACAAAAATGGGTGAATGATCTTGGTCCAATTCCAAGGGAGGAGCAGGCTACTCATCCCAAGGAAGAGGACAACATTTGGTACTTATTTGATTGTTTGTATTATTTTAGTTTTATGCATTTCTATTTATTTTAAATGTATTAAATTGGATTTTAGTGCAAGAGTTATTTTATTTCTGTATTTTTAATTCATGAAAACATGTTTTAATTTTATAGTTTTAATTTATGCAAGTGTGTTTAAATTTTGCATGTGTGATTTCATTAGATTAATTTAAATTTTTTTTGTTTTTGTTAGAAAGAATTGTTTGCCAAAAATCTTTAAGTTCCTAATGCATACAGCCTTTGGACACCACCCCAGATTGATAAATTAAATGAAGAGGATTGCAACGATCCTCGTCAACAACTACTTAATGTAGCCTTGGAAATGCATCACTAGGATCTCTTTGGACAACTTCATTGACTCAACTTGGACTAGTGCTAAAACATCCTCGACCATTGGCTATAATACACCATCACAATCTTTTCAAGGAGAAAGTCAACATTGACATTCTAGTATTCAAGGATAAAATTAATACCATACCACAAGACAACTAGACTCGATGACTCAAATCATACTTCTCCATCAACAAAATTAGTGACACTGAGAATATTTCATTTCCAACACTAAAAATATCAGTCAAGGTACATCATTGGTGGAAAGCAACTAGCATACAATATGATAGAGAGCATGATCCCATTAGAACTTGAAATGACTTTGTCAATGCTTTACAAGAGGAATGTGCAAACATTATGAGGATAAATACACAAAGTTTCAACAATCAGATGAATGCAAAGATTAGACTATGGAATCTTAAACCAATGAATTCCACAAATACTCTATGCACCTTAATGAGGAAATGTCATAACATCTCCATGTCCTCATATACATTAGTGGACTTTTAGCTCTTATTCACACTAATATGGACTTCCTTACACCAAATACTTTGGGTCAAGTATTTTGCAATGCATCCAAAATCAAGGCAAAGGTAAAAATGAAGTAGCAATGACTATCTCCACACAAAAATAGACACGTGTAGGAAAATTTGTGTTCTTATGGACCATGCCAAAATATGTCAGCAAAAAGATAAACAAAACTTTTGACTATCATCACAAACCCTAAGTCTCCAAATATGTCAACACCAAAGAAGGACAAAGGGAAGTAGTCACAAAGTTCACAATGGTGTAACTATCACCACTCCCATTCTCATAGTGATTCTGATTGTTGTAACCAAGAAACTTTAGTTTTATAGGCAACACTAAACAGTGCAACAAAATAATTATGCAGACATAAAAGTTCATACTTCTAAAGGTTTGTGTATCTGCATTTCTCCACAGTCAAGCAAACATGCTAGCATAATATATAATTATGAACCTGGTTTGATACAACAACATCGACTCAAAATTGTACTATGTCAATATGATGAAGTCTTCACTAATTGTGTGAACCTTCCTACACGCTATTTAGTTCAACATAGAATTGAATTGATTCCAAGATCACCTCTTCCCAATAGCTCTTTTTACCACATATCCATTTGGAAGATTGATGAAATCTAACACCAAGTACAATAATTGGTCAATCAAGGAAAGACCAATCCAAGCTCATCCCCTTATAGTGGTCCAATTATACTTACATCCAAGAAGGATGGCACATGGTGACTTTGTATTGACTACCAAGTGCTCAACAAGACCTTGGTGAAAAATAGGTATCCCCTTCTATGATTTGATGATGTCTTTGGCCAACTCTATGGATCATGCTACTTCACCAAAATTAATCTATAATCAAGATATCATCAAGCTTGAATCCAATTAGAAGAAATCTAAAAAACTACATTCAAAATGTAAGAAGGGTTCCATAAATGGATAGTTATGCTTTTCGGTTTGACTAATGCTTCTGAGATATTCTTGTTCCTAATGAATGGTTTTCTCTCTACATTAATAAATTCCTTTATCATTATCTACTTGGATGATGGTCTCATCTTCAATAAGACCTAGGAGGAACATGCACAACACATTGCATAGGTACTAAATACACCATGCCAATAGAAGTTGTAAGATAACCCCAGCAAATGCACTTTTGGAACCATGTAGATTCAATAGCTTGGTTACATTATAAAATACTCTAGTATTCCATGTTGATATAGTGAAAATAAAGGTGGTTCAAGACTAGGCTATCTAATGTAATCTTATAGAATTGTGCAGCTTCCTCAAACTTGCCAATTTGTATCAAATGTTTATCCTTAAATTTTCACATCAGTTGGCCACTTAACTAGATTTCACATGCCAAGGCAAACTTTTAATGGATTTATATACAATAGTGTACTTTTGATAAACTCAAACAACACCTATGTTCTATGCTAGTGTTAGCTCTTTTAGACATTGCACACTCATTCCAAATACACACAAATACATCAGACTATTCATCAGCACCATGCTAGTCTAGCATGGTCATCTCATTGGCTATCATTTAGAAACATTCAATAATATTATGCAATGTTGTTCTACTTATGAGAATTATCTTTAGCTATAGTACAGGTTGTTAAGTAATGGTGCCACTACATCCTAAGAAAAGTGACTATTATTCACTCCAATCATTAACCATTACAATTCCTATAGACACAAAATAAACTTGAAAATGTGAGGCATATAGGATGGATGGCATATGTACAACTATTTCACATGATCACCAAGCATAAGAAGGGGCATGAAAACAAGGCTATAGATTGCCTTAGTTGACCAACAATTCATGCATTTACCACCATACTAGAGCTATGTGGCCATAACTTTTCTGATTGGGAATCATTGTACTTGGTATCTAGTTTTCAAGCCAAAAATAGCACCAAAACAACTGCATGCAAAAGTTCACTTGCATAAATTTAGTAGTAGAATCACCAATTTTAATAATAATAGAATTGTCGTGGCAATTCAAAATTGCTGAGGTGGTTCAATTCAAAAGGGGTAATTTTGTCAATTGGGAGCCAAAAAGAAGGCTTTTCAACAATGCATGAGCATTAGGAAAATGATCAACAAACATAAAGTAAAAGGTAAATAGGGGGTCCTACAAGATGGCTAGGTATTCCCATCAATTAAGATCAATAGAAAAAAGATTTTAATTATACCACATGGGTCATGTGCTAGGCTATCCGGAGATCATCAGACATTCCATGTATGCGTTTCCATTTTCAAGCACTTACTGTAATAGGTTTTCACCTTGGAGGATATAACAAGTTTTCCCAAATTCTATTTATGATGCATCAAATGCAAAGGTTAGGGGTTGGGTTTTTGAGGTGGCCAAGGCCAACATCAAAGATCAACAAAGATAGGGACTAATAGAGGATGCAAAGAATTCATTGAGGCAGTTAGCACTTCCTTCTTTCACGTTAATATAGAAAAAAGTCAAATTCATTGCACAAAGTCTCTACATGTTCTAATCTCCCTTTGAAGTGGTAGTATATGTTTATAATCTATAATTCTTCTACAAGTGAATAGAATTTTATTTTTCTATGTCTTCCAACAAACTATTTTACTTTTCATTATGTACTCTACACATCTATTAACTAGTTGTTTATTTGTCTATTACCAATACTGCATCAAAAATGTAATTGTTGCATACCTCACATTTTTCCCTTTGTTTTGGACTCACTTTGGTCCATGTTTGTTCATAATGCAATAACTAGTGTGTAAAAATGATGATTTTAAAATGGAAGATGGCAAATAACTTGATCTTAGATGTTGTTCCCATCTGCACTCATTCCCAATATTTGAACCTAATCCTCAATTTACCCATCATTATATCTCAAGAAATTACCTCTTTTTATTTCAAAAATAAAATTTAAAATTTGGGTCTAATTATTGTCTCTTCAATTGACCATTATGAGTAGACTTGATACACAAGATAGTTGAATTGCACACTAAGATGTATTTAAGGACAAATCTTAATTAATTTAGAACATCTAGCAAATACATGAATTGAACACCTTCTAACACACATCATGGGCTTAAAAAGAACCATCTAGTGAAATCATACTACATCAACAATCCAAGGTCCACATACGTGATTGCTTGTTGTCCTCAATCTTGTTCAAAAGTCATTGACTTGGCATCCCTTACATGGTTTGACACAAAATAGTAATTAACCCTACCACATGCAAACCAAGAAGCACAAAAACCAATTTTAATGCAAGAATAGACAAGTTACTTCAAGGTGAGCAAAAAGCAAAGTTATAAAAATCAATGAACATCAAATCTACAAGTAGTGATCAAATTTACAAATTTGGTTCAAATGCACACTCACGTGATCAATTTTGTAGTCACAAAAATAATCCTAACAAAATAACAAAGATTTTACATATTTTGATTCAATCGTCTAATTGGCCCTATTTTTTTACAACAATGAAGAATCCAATGCATTTAAAAAATCATATTCCACATCAAACTTAAAAATAAAATAATTCTTAAATAAAAATTAAAATTTATATGTAGTAAATAAAATAATTCTAAAAGTAAGAATAAAATAACTTTTAAATATATGTAAGTAAATGAAATGGTTCTAAAGTAAAATAAAATAACTTTTAATATACATGTACTATCAATCTTGAGTTGTTTTTATTTTACTTTAAAACCATTTAAAAATTATTTCATTCATATTGTTTACAAGACCTATTTTTATTAGTACTTGTCTTTGGAAAGTATAACTATTGTAATGAGAATTCTTTAATTGGTTATTATCTATGTACCTCTTAATCAATTTTAAGGTAGTGTTTTTTCATGTTAAACAAATATTTAGCTTTTAGAAAGTCTAAATGCAAGTTTTTTAACAAATAGTATTCAAAAATTTATTTATCAATAATGTGAGTGGCTAATATCTTTTAACTTTTATTCTAATTGGTTGTAGAGTTTTGGCTATTATGAGAGCCTTCACATATATCAAGAAGTATAACAAAATAAAATAAGATGCATCATTGAAATGTGAGATTCAATATTATTTCTTTAGGAGATTGGAATTATTCTTAACGCACAAATTTATTTTCCTCGTGACAAAAATTTCTAGGAGAGAAATCCACACGTGTGGACCGTTGTCTTAGGATTTCAAGTTTTCAACAATCTAAAAACAACATAGTTAAATTTATGTATAATTATAGGTTTGCATGTTGTCATTTGAATGTTTGCACATTTGTTTATTGTATATGTGTGTAGGTTTGCATACACGTGATTATATGCTCATTCACCTTTTTGTAGATTGTCTAGTTTATTCTAATTGTGTTTACTTTTAAAGTAGTTGGTTTCATTCTCTCACCCCGTTGTGATCTCTTTATTCTCACATTACCTCGCTCCCTCCCTCTAATTAGGTAGTTGTGGTTTGTAATTTATCAATTTACTCTCTTCTCTCTTGCTCTCTATATCATAATGATGGATCACGGAATGTGACCTAAAACATTGATGAAAAAAATTACATAGTGCTAGAAACATTCAATATCTATCCATTATAGACTGTGGAAATTTAATGTCTTTAACATGATTAAAATTAATGATCTTGAAACATGTCCTATGCCAACAACATTCATCCTTGTACTTACATTTAAATATCTGGATCATTTGATTTTCCAACATTAAAGCAAAGCCACCAAGAAAGGACAAATGTTTGTTTTACAATTAATGCTCTGTATCATATGGGTAGGTAAGGGGTACCAAGGAGATGACAAATGTGGCTTAATTCATGAATCTCGACAACAACGCCTTCATGTAAAATATGTATCATTATAAGCATTTATATATCCTCATATTCATTGTGTTTGATGGATTGGTAGTGGCGTGACTTGTAAAGGATTAGATTTTTAAAAATTATGTTAAAATTTTCACATGAATGAATGTTTTTAATGATATTTACAAGATCAAAGTAGTTTATGGGATCTAAGTATAGTAATAAAGTTGGCATGAGTTTTCCACACTCCATGATAATCAAATAATGAGAGTGCTTCTGGATACAACTGCGTATGTTTTTGATTCAACATTTCGGATCATGCTTAATGATCCATCATCAAGAAGAGGAGAGTGTTAGATTGAATAGCAAACTTGGGCTTTTTAAAGGAGTAAAAAGGGAAGATATGAAGGGAACAGAAAATAAGGGACCTAAGGAGAGGAAGGAAAAGATAAAAAGGAAGACAAGGGTGAGCAAGAGAAGACGTTAGATAGTAGACCAAAGAGTTAAAAGCATAACAATCAAAAAGTCAAACTAGCTAAAAATAAAGAAACACAAAAAAATATTAAGTAAAAATCTATATATGTAAGTATATGGACATTGAAAGCATCGCCACTGTGGCAATTGTTTCTTCTAAAGATTTCCATAAAGAGAGTAATGTAGGCACATGGTGTCAACATTGAACATAGACATCCCCATAATTGGTGAGAAATAAATGGATTATTGTTTCATTATGGCTTTAAGGCCTTTTGGCACAAGCGAGAGGGTACTCGAGAAGGACTCAAACAACAGTGACTCAAGATGAGGTGAGATTGATAAATGTGAAAGGTCTCTATCATTTGGCATCAATGAAGAGAACCGGTAGAATGGATTCCAAGGTGCATTTGACAACTAAGGAGTGTCAAATTGCTTTCATGGGGGAAATAGCATATCACAGACTCAAGATCATTTTTAGGATTTATGGGGAGTGATGTCTTATGCCATCCGTATCACATTAGGTGAGTTGTTTTTGTCTTCTACGCATCACTACAGGGTTAACACCAATATTTCCTCCATGTAAGTGGAAGTTTTCTTGGAAGCTAGTGAAACCAAAGAAATAATCAAAAAGGTGGTCGAGTTACTCATCAGGCCAAAGTGGAGGCAAGGGCTTGACCACATTTTGGAGGTGGCTATCATAGGTTGTGACTTTTGGTTGAGTGAGGTTGTATGTCCATTTCCAAGGTTGTCTATAGGACAATGGATTCCTTTTGTGATACCGGCAATGAGGTACAATGATGTTCACTCGATGACACCAGACCAAATGGGGTATAAAATTTCTAAATTCTACTATTGGGGCCACTCTAATGTAGGGTATTGATTGGTCATTTGCCTTTGACTTAGACAACAATGATGGTAATGACAAAGATGTGCAAGGCACCAGTTTTTAATCCATCTCCCATGGACTAGCTCTGTAAACTTTTTTTGCTACAGTTAATATAAGGGTATGGCCCCCTTAAGCCAAATTAACCAATCAAAAAATATATAGTATTATAGAAATATATTACATTTATATTTATATTATGTGAGGCCTAATTATTTCACTTCCCCATTTTGATCATTTCATATTATAGTTGGAGACATTTTAGACATTTAGAGACTATTGATTTCATTATGCAAATTTAGACTATATCTCTTTATTTTGGATCAGCTTTGATTAGTATGTGGTGATTTGATTATATCCTATTTTGATGTTCTTATGATGTTAGACATGTGAGATACACTTGATGATTATTAGTGATGTTGATTATGAGCTCATTAAATGGAATTGTTATGTGATTCTAATTCTGAGATAGTATATATAGAAAATACAATTATGAATCTTAATTATGATGTGATTTGTCTAATGTGTTGTATGAATTATGTGATGACATGAGTGTTACATTCTGTTGCTTCAGCTATGATATATATATGTTGGATTGACCATTTGTTCAAGTGCGCAAGTGATTTTCCAGGCCAAGGAAAATCGGAGGCCGTTCTCACACTTATGTGTTTTCCTGTTAGGCCGACCCATTCCCAAGAGGGATAAGGATCATGTGTGATTGAATGATATTTTTTTGAATGCTTATATTTAATTAATTGGCCTAGTTCACCCCTTTTCTTTAATTTAATTGATGTGTTGTAAAATATGTGTCTTAATTCACACCATTTGGTGTTCTTTTTATTTTTGGGCCATTTATTATGAATTTATACCTCCTTAAGTGTTTATTAGAGGTCTAAACTAACCCTAGGTGGTACCCCTAGGGTCTAGGGTCCATTTGGGCTTACTAAACCCTAGGGTAGCTCCCATCTAGTTACCCTAAACTTGGGTTAAGTAAAAGTGACGAAATTTCAAAATGGCTAAGGGTGGGAGATGAGTCGTGCCTTGAAAGAAGGCCCATCTCCCTTCCCAAGGCTTGGGGATTCCTCCACCTTGAAGACTTGAGGAGTCTTCAAGACCCCCAAGTGTGTGGAACCTTCCTCCAAGACTCTCACACATGTGTGAGAGCATCTTGGAATGAAGGGGCTCTCTTGAAAAATAAGGTGATGACGTGTCATCCCTTATCCTCATGGAGCCATGGGGAGAGATGCCACCTCTCCACTAGGAGGGTGACACATGTCACCCTCACATTCCTTCTCCCTTGCAAGTGGCATGGGATGTGTCACCTTCTCATTCCTCAAGGCCTAGATTGGAGGCCTATTTTAACTCCTCTTGAAGAGGAGTTGGGGGTTCTTGTTTTTTAAAATTTTTCTATCTTTCGAGGTTTTGGAAAAGAGTTAGATGATTTTGGAGGATTGGAGGCTTGGAGAAAGCTTGCTAACTCTTCTTCAATTTGCATCCATTGTTGGGCTCTTAAGATAAGCCTCATGGCATTTAGCCATTCCATATGCTTGTTATATTTTTGCTTATGTGTTTGGTTGTGTGTTGGGAGGATTTTCTTTTGTGTGGGGTTTGGGTGTGATGGGATGAGACTACCCATTTGGGTGTGTCCTTCCTTGTGTGGGGTGGGGGAGGAGTGAACCTCCTCGAGGTCACCCTCCTAGTGTTGGTATTCTTATGGATTTGAGGGCATTACATTGAGTATGGGATTATTTTGGTTGGCATGAGTGCCATGGTGAATTTTGTATTTCATGGAGATATCATTTTTTTGGCTTGAGGCCTTGTGGTATTGAGACTAAGTTTTTGGAGTGACCTCTTGAGTCGAGCGGTCCACTCCCCTACCCCTCCAAACTCATTTCTGTGAGTTTTGTTTTGTGTAAAAGCTACGAGTGATTTTGTGTTGTTGGCTTGTATTTTAGTTTTGTTGTGGAATGATAGAACTCGTGTGATGATCTACCTCCCAACTCGGGGGTGACCGACTTGAGGGTCTATAGTAGGGAGGAGAGCAGTTTTTGTGGCTTGACTTTCCCCTTCTTGTGTTAAAATTATTGCAGGTTATTTTTTGTGGTCTTGGAGCTTTGAAGAAATGGTCATTGTGGCCTTATTTTTAATATCATGTTAGTTGTTTTGTGAGCCATGGTCCTTGTGACCTTATTGTATTTGGTTGTCAAAGTATGAACTCTCAAGGTTGAAGTAGTGTAATAAAATTTCTCTTATGTAAGCAAGTGTTTTCTTCAATTTTAAATGAAGTTATATTTGATGATTTAAAATCCTTCTTGCTGTCCTAAAATAGTTATTCATTTCTTGGTATTATAATGAGGTGTATTTGAATAGTAGGGAAAGAAAAGAAATAAATATAATATTATTTAGTTGATGTTTATATGCATGAAAAGAAAGGAAAATATAGTTATTTTATTTCAAAGAGAGAAAATAGTTAAACTCTATCTTGTATGATTCATAGAAAATTGTATTTTCTTTTATATTATTTGCTGTAAAAAAAAAGATAGAGAGAAAAATAATCACTGTCCTATTTTATTCTTTACTATCAAAAAAAAAAAGAAAAATAGTATATTGTCCTAAATTATTTCTGCCACAAAATAATAATTAGTTTCCTAAAAGCTCAATTATTTTTAGGTTAGCTAAGTTCAGTTACGTGGGTAGGCATTATATATATATATAATTGTAGAATGGCATTTTAAATCTTCTTGTTAAAAATATTTTATTGCCTGTATATAGTTTCCTAAAAGCTCTCCTAAACAATTATTTTTAGGTTAGCTAAGTTCAGTTACGTGGGTAGGCATTATATATATATAATTGTAGAATGGCATTTTAAATCTTGTTGTTAAAAATATTTTATTGCCTATATATATATATATATATATATATATATATATATATATATATATATATATATATATATATATATATCAAATGAAATGTTTTTATAAAAAAAATTGAAGAAAATTTATTCAGACTGCATTTTACACAAAATAGAAATAAATAAAAAGAGATTCACATTTGTGCAGGCCGAACCCTAGTTTTGGGTTAGGGTTTAATTTTTTTTTCTTTTTTTTTTAAATTGGGTCTGTGGTGGATGGCGGCCACAGTCGCCACGCACCATAGTTTATTTGCTTGGTCCGCGGGGGTGTGGGTGGGGATTCGGCCCCCTCCCCACACCCAATGCCTCTTCTAAAATTTGAAACCTGCGAATTTCTTTTGACACGGCTGCGCTGTGTATAAAGTCGTCCCTCCTTATTCAACGAACCTACCATTTAACAGTAGTCCACTCTGTGATATTCATATTATATTTGCAGTTATATATATATATATATCGCATACTCTGTATTTTCCCCAAAAAATACATATCTTTACTTCTCAGATCTATAACAAATGTGTGTGTGTATATATATATAATTAAAAGAAATGAAACCCCTGTGTATATTATAGAATGAGTATATACCAGAATGTGGATTGAAAGCTTCGTGGCAGTATTTTTATGGTTGCCCAAGTCTATTGAGAAAAAAAAAACCCTAACCTGCAACAAAACAAACAAAGAGAAAACAAAAGGGAGAGAACAAAATGAAAAGAATAGAGAAGAGGAAAAAAGAAAGAGAATAGGGTTAGGGCAAATGAGAAAAAACTAATAAAATAAAATAAAAGGTTTTAAGGTTGTGGGTTGAGTGGGAAATTAGAATAAATTTATTTTATTTCATTTCCATTTGCACTGAATCCTAACTCTCGCTCTTGTTTTCTTTTTGAATTCTATTGAAGTTTATTTGTTTATTATTTTCTTGGAGTTCATTTTATGTGGGTAGGTGTTTAAAATTATTTATTTCTCTAGACTTAAATGTTGTCTTGTAATTAATTTTTGTCTTATGGAGTTTTAATTTATATCATCTATTTTTACTTTAGGGATGATGTTGTTAGGATTGAAGTGAGATTTTCTATCCCTTTTGCCTTTTTAATTTTTAGACTTTTGATTTAATCCTTTTTATAGTGGTTTTAACTTATTTAAATTGGAGATCCCTTTTATTAATTTAATTTTGTAAATTAAGGGTTGGAGAAGATCATTTTAATTCTTTACTTGGAGAATTTTACTTTTGACCTTTTAATAAATATAATTGTTGGAATTATATTTATTAGTGGACTTTTATTATTGTTGGGTTAATTATTTAATAGTTTTATTTAATTTGATTTCGATTATTTGAGTGGGTAATTTTTATAATGTTATCTAGGTAAATTTAATTTAATCTTCTTATTTAAATTTTCTTCCTAATGTTTGAGAGGGAGACCTTTTTAAAATATTTATTCCAAACGTTAATTACGCATTATGCTGCCAAAAATTTTCAAGATTTAGGACATTTGTTTTAAATGAATTTTCTTGGCTTTTAGTTATCATTTTATTTTGCCTTGCGATTATTATTTTAATGTAAGCGTATTTTAATCTATTCTTATGCTCTAGAATTAGGGTTGGATTTTGACTCCTGTCGAAATCATATCACTCACCTAGGAAACTTAGGATTCGGGTCAAATCGATCCTAACCCTACTAGCGACGCTCCTCGCATCGCATAACCCCCTAGTCGGTTATCATCACACAGGGGATTGCGTATGTAATCGCTCTTCCCCAGGATTCGATTGACATGTTTACGCCTTATGCGTATTGCCACCGAGCACGCTGACGCGTGCGAGGGGGTTTCTAGGGACATGTGGAAAAGTTTTTAATATTTCATGTCATGACCACATGACAAATGTGGACATGACACGTGTGTTGTGTGTTGTGGCCGCATGAGAAATGTGGGCATGACATATTAACACAGAAGATCAAAATCCTGCAAGCTCAACAACCCATCCCATCTTGGGCATTCATTAAGATAGACGATCCAAACTCACAAACTCAACTTAGCAAAGGCACAAGGCATGCAAGCTCAACAACTCAATAGAAGTTTGAACCTTGATGGATTTGTCAACATGCCACACTTTTAACCATCACACCACACCCTTAACAACTTATAATCAATAACTTAATTTAAATATTAATATATTAATTAAATTATATTTGTGTCAATTAAATAATATTTGTATAATATTATACTAATTATAATAATAAAATAGAAATACCCTTCGATAACGGGATGGAAGCAGTAGAAGCGATCATTTAGTGCAATTAAGGAATGTAAGGTGGCAATGAAGCGATGGCTGGCATAGTGTGTGACCATTATAGATAGGCAGTAAAGCAGGGGGTCATCCCTACGAAGCAATTGCAAAGCATCTAGGGTAGGATGATAGATTCTGCCAAAGGCGGAGGAAATTGAGTAAGGTTTTTTTGGTCTATCATGTTTTGTTTTGATTTTGTATTGGGGCACAGGGTCTTTTTTATTTGCCCTGTTCCCAAGACAATGTAACAGTTGGAGGTGGTGAATGAATGGGGAAGTGAAGACATTGAAGAAGGATGAGAATTTTTTGTATAGATGTTAATGGTGGGCAAGGCTTGCATAATTTTCCCTACCCCCTGTAGATAGTTGTTTATCAAAACTTGTCACAGACATTACAGTATTAGTAGTCAATTTGTTTGATACGGTCAAGATAGTTTAAGTTGGTATCATGTTAGTGTGGAAGTATATACAATTGTACAAGACATATGATATCTTGGCAATGGATATAATAGAAGCAAATTTTGATATGCAGAGCTTGTCTTGGTTTTTTAATGGTTTATGGGCCATAATCTAGGCTATACCAAACAAAAAATATTAATATAATAGAAATACAATATAATTATATTGATATTAATTATTATAATCAATACTTTGGTACAAATTTAATATATTGATTATATTATTAATATTTATTAATGTATCATATATGCTATTATAATAAATACATTTATCTAAAAAATCTTAATTTTGAATTATTTTATTTACTTAAGAGTAATTTTAATTAGAATTGTTTAAGAATTATTTTATTTTATTTAAATTGTTTTATAGTTTTATTTTTTTAAATATATGTTCCTATGTTTTTGTTTTTATGTATATGATAATTAACTAGTATATTTATATTTAAAAATATATATATATCAATTATTTTATTTTATTTAAATTGTTTTATAGTTTTAGTTTTTTTAAATATATGTTCCTATGTTTTTGTTTTTATGTATATGATAATTAACTAGTATATTTATATTTAAAAATATATATATCTTCCAATTTCTTTGAGAGTGATGTCACATTTAGTGGTGTATTTATTGTGGCATTTCATTATGATACTTTATCTTAATAATCTCACAAATATAAAATTTTTTTAGATTGGAATATTATAAAATTACACAAAATCTTGGAATCTTTCACCTCTTCAACTCCACCCTTGTTGTGATTGTAGAATGCCTCTCTATGTAATGAGACTCTTTGATGCAACTATAGAAGCAACGTCATTATTTTTTAATTTACAACTTTATATAATTTAAAGTTTACACAATATATAACCCCTCTTTAATTTTATTTTTTTTCAATGGTTCCAAATTATATCCAATGAATTGTGTTGACTTGTTGGCCCGTGTGTTGCAACTTCAATGTAAAAATTATCAAATCTATTTAAAGCATTCTCATCTTCTTTGTTTGTGTGTTCCATGCTAAGTCAATTCTTTCATTTCCCTCATCAAATATTACAATTCTCCTTCTCACAATACAACATTGCAAGACAAAACAAATTATATTATTACAAAATTACAGTTTTTATTTTTACAATATTCTTGTATGTCTTTTCTTATCTATCTACTTATTCTTCAAAAAATGATTTATTGCTATTGAAAAATAAAATAGCTTTTTGATGTATATATAGATTAAATAAATAATTCCTAACTAAAAATTAATATTTATGTCCATGTATGTATTTAAGATATCCATATGTTTATTAACATTAATGACATGTAAGGAGGAGCTCTTGGGTTTCCTCATGGAGGATTGGAATGCTCTACTCAAGTAGTGTTTGTTTCTGCTTCAGTTTTTGGTATTGGTTCTTTTTCTCGTTCTATTGGTCTTTAACTGTTAGTCTGATGTTGGTCTGTTGTGCTTGCCCTGTTGGTCTTTTTTGCTGCCCTTGGAGCTTTTTGCTATAGGGATCTGCACCCTTGTTTGCAGCTTACCAATATCAAAAACATTAATGACATATAAATGACTCAAAATTAATTTTAGAGATCTTTACTTAATTTACATGGTTACAACATGAGACTCCTTGATACCACTGTAGAATTACATAATTATAATTGCTAACACTTAGTTACTAATTAGTTACAAAGAATCTTAATAGCCCCTTGAGACAAATCATATTTTAACCTTTTTTTTTTTCCATTGTTTATCAGAGCAATTATGTGTTGAGACAAATCATATTTGAACTTTGACCATTACTTACATTGATCAATGATGCAGGAGCATCCATGGGACTGTGCAATCCTATATCACAGAAAAATGGGGGAATTATTTAATTTTCTAGTTATTTGTTTTGTCTTCTGGGCAGCTTGCTCTCCTTAAATAAATAGAAACTGTTGTCACAGCCTGCCCTGTTTTATAGTTCATTTTACTAAATTGCATGTTCGTTTTGGGGGCAATGGACTGCCGTAGAAAGTTGGGGGGCTTTTAGTAATAGTGTTTTATTTTTTATTTGGAGAGGAAAAGGTAAGAGATGGTAGTGAAATACAAAAAGAGGAGCACAGCTATTGGAGGAAAAAATCTCGGTGTAAAGATGGACTTGACTGTCCCTATTTGTAACGACTGCTCTGTTTGTAATGGCTGCTGATTACTGTAGGCTCCAGAATTAATAAAAATTGCTGTGTTTATTTGATCCCTGCCTGGCATCAATTACTGTATTATGTGTAATACTGAAGTGTTCTACAGTTTTCTAATAATTTTGTTTAAGTCTATGAGCACTAGTCTAGCGTACAGAGTTCCAGGTGTGTGTTGACAGCATCATTTTTGGTATCAGAGACGGTTCCTTCCTAGTTGGTGGAAAAGTGTGAAGAAACTCTTGTAGAGAGCTGCTACAGACTGAAAAAAAAGTTCTGAAGTGTTGAGAAAGACATTATTGGGTGCAAATGGACTTCAGATAGGGTGTTGTTAGAAGGGTTGCAAGTGCAGGAGCACCTAGAGTTGCGGACTTAACACAAATGATGAGAGAAGTCTAGGCAAGACTGGCTGCAATGGAGAAAGCCCAGAGAAGGGGAGTTCACATTGAAGATGTGAGTGATAATGAAGGAGAGGGAGCCCAAGAAGCTCAAGAACATGAGGAAGAAGCAGAAGATGCAGCTGAGACCAGATTTCTCAAAGCCATGGCAAGAAGCAAACCCAAACTGGACACACCTTATTATAGTGGAGGATTTAATGGTGAAGAACTCATCGACTATATTATAGAGATGGAAAAATATTTTGACTATGAATCAATAGAGGAGCCCAAGAAAGTAAAACTTGCTTGCACAAGGTTAAAAGGTCATGCATCTTTAAGTAGGACTATGTGCAAACTAAAAGGCAAAGAAGAGAGAGAAAATTAAAACTTGGGAATGAATGGAGTCTAAATTGAAGGCCAAAAATTTACCTTCAGACTATCAAATGAGCTTATTTAGAAAGTCACAAAAACTTGAGACAAAAAATAGGTGTGGAGTATACTAAGGAGTTTCACAAACTCACTATAAGGGTTGGACATTGGAGGATGGTCCAGAAAAGGTAGCAAGGTATGTGAATGGACCGTTTTAATATTCAAGATGAAATTAGTTTGCTGAACTAAGCGTCGAAGAGGCCTATCAATGTGCATTGAAAGCATAAGAGAAGTTGTCATGAAGGCAACAGAAGAACTCTAGAGGTAGAGGAAGGTTTTCAAGAGGAAGGGAACCAAACTATGGTGGAAGGACAGCAACCCCATGATGGAGAGGCAAGTAGCTCGCGAACCCAGAACTTTAATGCAAAAGGAAGAGGAGGCTATAAGCCTAGAGGAAGAGGGTTCAATGAAAGAGGAAGAGGATTCAGAGGAAAATGTTTTAGGTGCAATAGGTATGCTGGTCATAGGTTCCTTGAGTACCCAGAAAGAGCCCAAAACAGCAGAAGGACTGAAGGGACAACACATACAGCCCATGGGGATGAGGAATCCAACACGCACAGAAGAACCCAAGCAAGGAGAAGCCCTTTTGATGAGAAGAGTACTCTTGAAACCAACAAAAGAGACAAATGAACCACTACAATGGAAGAACCTCTTCAGGACAATCTGCAAATCCTGAGGTAAGTGCTGCAAATTAATTATTGATGGTTATAGCACAGATATCTTAGTATCTAAGGAAATGGTAGAGAAGCTTGGGTTAAAATGGACAGTACACCCAACTCCTTGTAAGGTTTCTTGGTTGCTCGAGAGACACCAAGTGTTGTATGTGATGTGATGCCCATGGATGTGTGTCACATGCTGTTGGGTCGGCCCTGGCAGTTTGATAGAAGAGCAATACATGATGGTAGGGCAAACACATATACTCTCATGAAGGATGGGAAGAGATTCATGTTGAATCCATTGAAAGACAAAAAAGAAGTGGACAGCAGTCCAAAAGTGATGTTGGTATCTAGAAAAGAGTTCCCAACAGAGACAAAGAAAGAAAAGGCATACTTTGCCCTCATTTCCAAAGCCATGCAAGTGGAGACAAACACCAAGTTGAGTAACTTATCTACTAAAATTCAGATTTTACTGAAAAATATGTTAATGTAGTGTCCAATGATTTGCCTAAGGGATTACTACCAATAAGAAGTATTAGTCATCACATGGACTTAGTGCCAAGAGCAAGTTTGCCAAACAAGGCAGCTTATAGGTTGACACCTCAAGAGAATGAATAGATAAAGAGACAAAGCCCAAGAGCTATTATAAAAGGGGTTGATTCATGAAAGTTTAAGCCCATGCATAGTTCTAGTTGTGTTAGCACCGAAAAAGGGCAGAGAATGGAGAATGTGTACAAATTCGAGAGCAATTAATAAAATCACAATAAAATATAGGTTCCCATTGCCAAGGATGGATCATCTGATGGACTATCTAAGTGCAGCCAAATACTCCAACAAAATAGATTTGAAGAGTGGGTATCACCAAATCTAGATAAGAGAAGGTGATGAATGGAAAACAGCATTTAAAACCAATGATGGGTTGAATGAATGGCTCGTTATACCATTTGGTTTGTTTAATGCCGCGAATACTTTTATGAGACTCATGAACGAGGTGATGAAACCATTCACAAGTAAGTTTGTCAATTTGTATTTGGATTATATTTTAGTTTTCAGCCATTCTAAGGAGGAGCATTTGAGACATTTCGGACTTGTGTTGAGTAAGCTGAAAGAGGCAAAGTTGTTGGTGAACTTGAAAAAGTGCAGCTTCGTGAAAGAGAAGCTTATTTATTTGGGATTTGTGATTTCATGAGATGGATTAAAAATGGATCCAGAGAAAACAAAAACAATAGTGGAATGGCCTTTGCCAAGGACTATGTTTGCAGCAAGGAGCTTTCATGGATTGGCTAGTTATTATAGGAAATTTATTAAGAATTTCAATGGTATTTATGCACCCATCATAGAGACAATGAAAGGGGACAAGTAGAAGTTCCAAAGGACAGCTACAGCAGAAGAAAGTTTTCAGTTATTGAAGAGAAAAGTTACAGAACAACCAGTTCTAGCATTGCCTGATTTTGAAAAAGTGTTCCAAGTTGACTATGATGCAAATGAGACAGTGATAGGCACAATACGCAGTCAAGAAGGTAAGCCTATTGTTTATTTTAGTGAAAAATTAAATGAAGCTAAGAGGAAATATTCTATTTATGACCAAGAGTTTTACACAATAGTTAAAACTCTTAAGAAGTGGCAACATTATTTGTTGTCCAAAGAATTTATTTTGTTCGCTAGTCATAAGGTGCTGAAGTACATAAAAAGCCAAAGTAAATTGAATCAAAAGCACACTAAATGGATAGAATTCTTTCAAAGTTACACTTTCATTTTAAAACATAGAAGTGGTAAATCTAACAAAGTGGCAGATGCCTTGAGTAGGCAAGCTCTTATATTGAATGTGCTTCAAGTAGAAGTTGTTGGGTCTGAATCAATAAAAGAATTGCATGAGGACTCCTCAAATTTTAGAGACATCTGGGCAGCATGTGAAAACCCAACAACTGTTGATAGGATTCCATGACTAGAGTACATGATCCAAGTGGGCACGTTGTTCAAACTCAAAGGGAAGACGTTGCATACCTCAAGGTTCAATGCGAGACAATCTTTTGAAGGAGAAACATAGTAGCGGTCTTGCTGGTCATTTCGAGTATGACAAGACATTGGCACAGCCGAGTGAGCAATATTATTCTCCAAAGATGAGTGTGGATGTACAAAAACTTGTGGGGAGATGTAAAATATGCCAGCATGCAAAGGGTAGAAGTCAAAATATTGGACTTTATCAGCCACTACCAATTGCCAACAAACCATGGGATACAATAAGTATGGACTTTGTGCTTGGTCTACCTCAAACTCAGCGAAGTAATGACTCACTTTTTGTTGTTGTAAATAGATTTTCCAAATGACACGTTTTATAGCATGTAAGAAGACAAATGACACCACCCATATTGCTAATTTGTATTTCAAAGTTGTAAGGTTGCATGGGTTGCCATTGAGTATTGTGTCGGATAGGGACACTAAATTTGTAGGGCATTTTTGAAGAATGTTGTGGAAGAAGCTAGGTATGAGACTGACTTTTAGCTCAGCCTATCACCCACAAACTGATGGGCAAACAGAGGTAGTGAACAGATCCCTCAAAAATCTGCAGCGATGCATCATCAGTGATAAGCCCAAACAACAGGATTTAGCTTCGGCACAAGCTGAATTCACCTATAATGACTCTATAAACAAAAGTACAAGTATGAGCCCATTTCAAATTGTATATGGCAGCAACCCAAGAGGATTTTGTGAGTTAAGAAGCATAGTTGAGATGACTGGGAGTGCTGAAGGTGATGAGTATGCCCAAGCCGTGCATTACGTACACATGGAGGTAAAGCTAAAGTTGGAAGAAAGTGGGCAGAGATATAAACAGTATGCTGACTAGAAGCACAAGGATAAAGTGTTTGAAGTGGGAAACTTAGTACTGGCACATTTACGCAAGGAGTAGTTTCCAAGAGGTGAATACAACAAACTCAAAATGAAAAAGATTGGACCTTGTAGCATATTATGCAAGCTTTCAGCCAATCATATGAAATGGAGTTGCCTAAAGGAATAGGCATTTCACCTATTTTTAATGTTTCAGACATGTACCAATTTGTTGAGGGTTACACAAGTGGAGAGAACCAAGACGAAGATACTTCAACCATTGATTGGAGGGCACAAATGCCTGAGGAAGAAAAAGAAGAAATGGAAGCAATCGTAGACATCAGAATCTACAAGAGCACAAGGAATAAAGACTATGAGTGTTTGATCAAGTGGAAAGGGCGCGCAGCAGAGGATGCAACTAGGATGTCTAAATCTGAAGTTGTGAAAAAGGAAAATCCATTGAGGAGCTCACAGCCAGTCCATGAGCAGGAGCTCATGTTCTATTTACCTTAGGTGTCTGATGCAGGAGCATGCACGGGATTGTGCAATCCTGTATCAAAAAAAATGAGAATTATTTAATTTTCTAGTTAGTTTGTTTTGTCTTCTTGTACAGTTGTCAATAAAGACAGTTGAGAGTCTTCGGGAGCTTACTCTCCTTAAAAAAAATACAAACTCTTCTAACTGTCTGCCCTGTTTTGAAGTTCATTTTACTAAATTGCATGCTCGTTTTAGGGGCAGTGGACTGCCGTAGAATGTTGGGGGACTTTTGGTAGTAGTGTTTTATTTTTATTTGGGGGAGAAAAAGGTAGGAGATGGTAGTGAATTACGAAAAGAGGAGCGCAGCTATTAGAGGAAAAAAATTCGGTGTAAAGATGGACCTGACTGTCCCTGTTTGTAATGACTGCTCTGTTTGTAATGGCTGTCGATTACTGTAGGCCCCAGAATTAATAAAAATTACTGTTTATTTGATCCCTGCCTGGCATCAATTACCGTGTTATATGTAATACTGTAGTGTTCTACAGTTCTGCTAAGAATTTTGTTTAAGTGCATGAGCATTTGTCTAGCGAACAGAGTTCCAGGTGTGTGTTGACTGCATCAATCAGGATATAAATCATTTCATATCAACCACCCTAGATTATATACACATCAATGGCTGCAAATCTCTGCAAAATCTTTCATAACCAATTTCTAGGAGCAAGACCATATGATCCAACGCTACGAAAAATGAATCATTAAAGTTAATCTTAGCACTAAGGAAATTGATTTCTTCTAAATTGATGTGAGTAATAGGTTTCAGTGGAACCGGAACACTTTACATAAAGGGCTTATCAGTACAGCCTGATTATTAGAAGCAAGCTTTGAGCCCAAGCCTTTCTGGAAAACTTCGACCGAAATGATTTTAAGCTAGTGAAGCTCAGGGCTCAACCAGAATACAACCAATGGTCCATTGTGGAAGCCAGTGGTCTTAATTCCACCAAGCTGGGTGGCTAGAAATTATGGCCATGAGTGGGGATGCAAGTCCTTTATCCTCTTGCCACAATCAGCAGGCTGCCTGGGAACAATCTTAAACTTGCCAGTCTCTTGTTGCTGAAAAAGAGATTAAAAAACATCAGCGGGTGAGTGAAGTTATAATCTAGCAGCATTGGAAACTCCATTAAGATTGAAGATATAAATTGCAAAAAAAAACACTGTCAGATCAGGACAACAGAATTATAAGTTTTAAAACTCCAAAAATCATTCATGGTAGAGCACACTTGCACATACAAATTTGTCTAAAGTTGCTTCTAACGGTAATTTAAAACCACAAATCAATCACATTCTTAAATCTTCAAAGGGAGACTACTCTGTTGCCAGCTTTAATCTCTGAGAAAGAAATAAAGCTGCATCCTTATTCTAACAATTTAAGGATGTTTCAATCCAATATGTTTGTATTCAATGCAAACTCGGAACATTCAAGACAAGACAAAAATTCATCATTTAAATGGGATGAAACCCTGAGATAAACAAAGCGCATAGTATCGGTCCTTAGAATCAGTCCAGGTTCGCCAAGCCCGTTATGGGTGTGGACCGGACCGAACCCAAAAAAATTAAATAAATAAATAAGCAAAAACTGTCCAAAAAAGGCAAAAACTCAACTAATTAAATTGGTCAAAACTCTATCAATTTTTTGCAAAATAACCCAAAGTTACTTTTAAAAATGGGTCCTTTGTGTTGCAAACTCTATTTTCTCTCTTATGCATGGTGCTGCAGAACACAAATTTAGATCTAAAAATGGGGGAGAAAGGGATTGTTTGGCGGCTTTAAGATTTTTGTATTAATGAGTGGCGAGCTCTTAAATAAAAGTCAGCTGGATTAGTTAGGACTTTACTTATCAGAAAAATTTCAAACACTTGAATTGTAATTAGGAACCTACCAAAAAGTTATAACAAAGAATCTATCAAAAAATTATGTTCACAAAGAATGCAGGAAGCTCATTCCTCCTCATTGGTAGAGATTGCTAGTATAGGAGGTTCTAAGTTTAAATCCTTTATGAAAAGGAATATTGTATCAGATGCAGACTAAGAGCCCAGTCAATCTAAAAAACCCTAACAGCAAAAGGTAAGAAGTATTGGAGAAATAAATCACACCCCAACTGTAATAAAGAGCCAACCAAAAACTATATTTAAATATAAAATTAATAAAAATAATGAGAAATTTCAAAATTACCATTTGCCACTTAGGTGTGTGAACGTCACAAAAACCAACAACAATGCCTCCTGACTTGCTCTCTTTGTACTCCATATGCAGATCTCTGTCCAGTCCACAGGACACATGGAAGGTTGACTGGCATCTATGCTCAGAGCATTCAATGCAAGCACCTGTGGCCATGTTGCAGAAAGTACAAATCATTTCCCACCTCCTTGCAGGCACCATTGAACAATCAATCATTTCTCTTCCTTCAGGACATTTGAAGAACACCTCCGGGACCAGGAGGGCACACGAAATGTGAGCCAATGAATTTTGGGTAGTGCATTTCATGGCCCCTTTTGAGGAAGGGCAAAGGCAGCATGACAATGTGCCTCCAGCTGCAGAATGAAACAAACTATATATTAATGTCCATGGATGACCAAATAGGTCACTGAGTTTGTAAAAGCAAATCGAGTTTACAGTAGACAAAAGAAGCTTTCAACACATCTCATTCTTAATAAGCTATAAAGAAAAAGAAAACAGAAAATTGCTCGCCTACAAATAATTACAATATACAAACATGAAAGGAAATTGCTTACCTGCTGTAGAGTGTATACACCTTGCACAAAACCAGTCCCCATCTGGAATAGCTTTAATCAATGGATCTCCATAGCAGCTAGCATGAACCATCACATCACACCCATCACACAACACTATTGGATCTGTGGGGTTCCCATCATGACCACCGCACACATTGCAAACAACACCATCGTCATCATCATCTTCTTCAAACCCTTCTTGTTGTTTCAAATGTTGTTGGGCTTTCTCACAAACAGGGGCACTCTTTGCTGCCTTTTGGAGCTTTTTCTGCACTTGGGCATCCTTATGTTGAGTTTTATGTGATCGTTTCCTCTTTGTATTGTCCCATTTCTTTTCCACCTTCTCACGTTTCCTATTTCTGTAATCATTTTCTTCCCCCTCTTCGTGTTGATTCTCTGCGTCTTTGAGCTTGATCTGAACATGGGCACTATCAAAACACTTGGAAAGAGCTTCCCCCCCCTCTTCCATGGCCTTTCTCTGCTCAAACACAAAATCCCTGACAGCCCAAATGCGCTTCTTGGCTGGCAAACAAAAGACATTAGCGTTCCCCCCATCCATTTTGTTTTCCTTTTGGAGTAACTTGAAACGCTTTAGTGGTGGCAGACCATGAAACCTCCTTTCTTCATCGACTCCACCTAGATTTGCCTTTGCAGGGATCATTTCAGGCATGTTTTTTTATGTGCTCGATGGACATACGCAGCCAGAAGTATTCGGATCTGTGAGTAATCTCTTTTAAATTCGTATGCTTTCAGTAAACCTGTGAACTGATGGATTTTGATGATGCTGTAATAAGAACAAGAGTATTTCTCTTCACTTTTGGCGGTCTTCCCCCATTCACTTAAAATTTGGAGGGAGAAAGAACTCTACTCAATTTATGAAATTTCCCGGGAGAAAAACGTACCCGTTTTCGGTCGTCTATCCAGCATTCTGGATGCACATTATACCGTATTTATTAATTAATTGAAATTCAAAACCATATTATATTCTAAATTTCAATTGAATAATAAATACTGACATTTTTTCCTAAAATAAACTAACAGAGAATGTGGATAGACAATACACATTTCTTTCCTAAAATAAACTAGTAGTTGCACCATATTGTGTGTAATATTAAGCCAATAGGATAAACCACAATAATAATATGATTACAATCAATTGTAAGCTTCTCGCAAAATTGTGTAGCTTTTGTTGCATCAACGTTTCGGATCACACTATCTGATCCATCATCAGGAAGAAAAGAAAGAACAGTCTTAAAAAGCTACACAGTTTTGCCAGAAGCTTACAATTGATTATCATGGACTGTGGAAACATCATGACTACTACTAATATGATTACAATTTTTAAAAATCTCTTTAATAGGAATACCTATCATAATTTTTATGCGCCTTATTTGGTATGACAATTCTAAAGGCAATTGTATGGTATATTATATTCTCTTTTCAATGTAAGAACATATATTCTATTTGAGTACATAAGAACTTAACTGAATTACATGACTTAAAGAAAGATATGAGGTTCCTTCAAATGTGACAAACAATAAGAAATGTTAAACCATGGATGTTTGATTACAGTTGTTACATCAGTAGATTGTGTGTCTTTATAATAGTAATAAAACAAGCATTCAATTATTGCTTGTGAAAATCCTATTTTAATTGGTCGTAGCATGTACACGTATCATCTTCCAAGACAGCTTTGTAACAATCTACGTTATTAGCTAAAGGATACGTAGCAAAATATATAATGTTTATTATTCATATTGAACACAAATTTAAATGTTTTTTTGTTATTTCTATAGTCCACCATTATAGCTTAGATACAATACAATAACATCTATACAATATGCACTCATCACATGAATAGTGAAGGGAGCTTCTTTTGGTCCTAACGCTTCTAGTATGAAATAATTGTATCCTTGAATACATTGAATTCTGAACTATTGAATATGAGTGCCTTGATCATTTCCAATCATCAAAATAAGCATACCAACTAGAGAGTAAGATAACAATAACATTGTACAGAAGAGTTGGTGGATCCTCTTGGTCTACCTTTATGGCTACCATAGTAACCCTAAAATGCATAAAAATGTTCCATGAGAATAAAATTGTAAAGCATCCAAGAAATTTATATCAACCCATTGTGGAATTTAGTCATTTTACTTTGGATATAATTGTAGAGCCTCTTGCTCTACATTTTATTTTGGGTCGAAGACAAGTCGGCATCAATTGTTGAAAGCATCTGCAGCTTTGTTTTTTAATCCCACCAAGGCGGTATCTAAGTCTTAATTGAGTTCGAGTCAAACTACTACAAGTTGTTAAATTGATCCCATCATTAGTCATGTGGAAGGTTTTCGCAAGCCGAATGAGTCATCGAGTCTAACAGCCTCTTCGCAAAGCGTTGAGGTGCCAAGTGTCATGTTTCACCCAATGGTGGACCCAGTGTCTTCAATAAAAGGAGGTCGTGAAAGAGACACACATGGCATCATCTCACATCTTTGAGACCTTACAGGTTTGACAGCATCCCCGCAATGCACCTCTGTGCCAAGCATCCTAAGTTGTTTGTAGCGGGCCCAAGTCTTGAAAGGTTAAAAGCAAAGGAAGAAGGTTGTGGATGCTGCCACTTGTAGCCACAATGCAAGCCCAAAGGGAAGGAAGGTCTAGCAGCCCCTTGGTGTTGTGCCAAGGCGCCATGTGTCACTGGGCTAGACTATGGCATGCCCCTCTACTCCTCAACCACTTCAAGTGTTGAAGCCTCCATTGTTGCCACTTGGCACATCTACACTCCTCCCTGATGAAAACAAGCCTGACACTTCAAGGAGTTGCGTTGAGATGCTAGGTGTCGTGTTTCTTGACCCAACATCTTCAAAAATGGGAAACAAGCGAAAGGAGACACTTGGCGTGTTCATGCACTATTTCAACAATACAGTCCTGACAACCTTGAGGCAACACCAAGATGCTACATGGCAATGGACCCACTAGTTGGGCAAAAATTTAATGGGCTTTCAAAGCTGTTGATCATGGGACACTGGATCCAATGGTCCACAAATTATGAAGGGCCTTTCAAGGCGAATAAAGGGATACAACGCACCAACAACTGATACAAATGAATTAACAAGCCTCTTAGGCTTGCAAGGAGAACATGAATGCAACCTGAGGCTTCTTTCGGTGGCACAACATTACAGTAAAACATCAAAGAGGTGGTTAGGCTTCTTGTAGTTTCTTGGTGAGTCCTCATTACCTCAGACAGGCGCCATCAAGATGAAGTGACAGAGGAGGACAGTAGAGTCAGGGCAATTCATTACCATGGTACCAGAAGTAGATGTGGTAGTTGTTTCACGCCCAATGTCTCATTTTAAAATATCTAGTTTACTATATATAGTCACTTACCCGATGTAATAAGGGTTGGGTGGTGTTTAATCGTTGAGACAATCTTGAGATTTTGGGAAAGAGCCAATAGGCATTCTAGCCTTTGTGGGTGCTCTCAGAGCCAATTGAATGTTTTATAACTGTGCCTTTTCTAATATGTTCTCAGTTCATCAGTGAAGAAGAGTGACATCATGTACTTATTTGTTATTTATTGAGTTTTCTTCCAAGTTTTAACCATTGATGTTGTGCCTTTGTTTTAGTTTCAATGAATGGTCTAAAATCATCCTTTGTGCTCTTTAAAGCCACAAATTAGCATTATAAGTTAAATAGGGAAACATTATGTCATTTATGCATTAGTTTACCTTTCGGTGCTTTGCCTTGGAGTAGATTCCTTTTAAAGTTTCTCTTCTCTTTTCTCTCCCCCTCGCAAAAAGAAATAATGAGATTCTTATGAAGAATCGGCTTCTAAAATCCTAGAGGTTATCCTATGATTCGCAAAAGAGTCCCACACTCATAGGATTTCCCATGTGTTGTGGTGGTTGGTCCATAATGAAGTGCAATTCTTAGGTGCAAATGATAAAAGCCATCAATAATAACTAAATCCATACTACCAAACAAGTTCTATATCAAATTAAAAAGGCTATTCATGAGGTATATCGAAGAAAATTAGAAGAACAAAACAAAGAAGAAGTGAAAGATATGGTGGTGCATGACAAGAATGAGGCGCAAAAATCTACATGTCAGAAATGCATAGTCTACTTAATGCGGAGTGCTACTCTTTAAATGGTGCTTGCTCCATGCTTTGTATTACCGACACATAAATTAAGAAATAAAATAATACCACCACGGGAAGATTTAGCAGCTTCAACATTTTCTATTATGTAGCATGACCGAGTTTGTTGGTGGCAAATAAATGCGTGGAGAGGTTAAATTCTTCTTGTTATGTTATACTCAGTGATTTATTTGTGTGGTTCATTAGTATTTTCTAATCATACTACATTGGTTTTGCATCACATTTGTTTTGTAATATGACACAATTTTTTTTGGTCTTGACTATCACCTTAATGAAATATTATTTCTAACATTACAATTACGATAAATGTTTGCCATAACATCCTTACAATTAAGTGTGATGCATATACGAGTTTATCATCCCAAAGCACTCTTGGACTTTCCAAACATCACCCTTCAATCCTTAAATCAAGATCCACCTATCCTAAATCTATCTTTGGAACCTTAATCATCCTTAGATTCCAAAATGCATTCATCCTTGGGACCTTAATCATCCTCAGGTTCCAAAATTCCAATCATCCTTGGGGCCTTAATTATCCTTAAGTTCCCATATTTAATCATTCAAGATCATCTTAAGGATTCAAAGTGTGATTACTCAATATTCCAAGTCCCTCCATGCTACAACCCTCCAAATTTAAATCCCATAATCCCAATCATGTCCTTGGAACCTCAAGTCACTCTTAGGTTCCAAAAGGCTAAACAACCAACAATCCATCAACTAGTCCAAAGCCTCAAGTCTAAATCCTTTTTGGGAATCACTACCCTATTATCCTGATCAAAACCCTAATTCACTCCATCCTTCCAATCTTAATCCAAAACCCTAATTGATCCCAACCTTATAACCTCAATCCAAAACCCTAATCCACTCCATCCTTCCAACCCTAGTTCAAACCCTAATCAATCCCATCCTTCCAACCCCAATCTGAACCCTAATCAACTTGTTCATCTAATCCTAATCCAAAACCTAATTTAAACCATCCTTAAAAAACTAATCCAAACACAAATCAATCCTAATCCACATTATCTTGAATTTATCCTTGTCCAAATCTAATCAATCCCAATATCATAAAGTCCTAAAACCAAAAAATCAAGATCAATTCTCCCATACATAAACCATAAACCATAATTAGTTTCAAGTCCCAATTCCAAAGATCAAATCGCTCATCTCAAATTAAACTTTACTTAAGGACCTAGACCCCTTGAGAATTGATCAATCAAGTTAATCCAAGGTCTTGTACCTAATTTAATTCCAAAACTAGTCATCGTATAAGGTCCTAGACCTCTACCCTAGTCAAATCTGATTGATCAACCCATCAATCAAATCTAATTCAAGCTCGAACCTATCCAAAACTATCCAAGTTTGATAATCCAATAATCTAAGTCTTTAGGCCACCCTTGGGCTTCAAAATCCATTATCCCTTAAGACAACTATTTGCAAACGAAGGGCTTAAGGTGTCTACATAAAGAACTAGGCACAATCACTTCTACCAAAGGCATCTATGTTGAGCTCTACTAGAGGCATATGTGTAGAGACCATGTGTAAAAGCCCCTATTGGTGGTGTTTGTGTAGAGATCTAGGCATAGATTCCCCTACCAGTGGCATATGTGCAAAGTGGCAATGGCATCTAAATAATCGACTTGTAGGTAGCCTCCTTCCGAAAAGCATAACTTTTGCATACAAACTTTGTTTTTCATGTTCTCATAGGCGTGGGAAAGCTAATTCTATAAAATTTCCAACCATCACCCTAAAACAAAACTAATCATCAAAAATCCAATTGTTTAGGGATCTCAATCCATTAACCTAAATCAAACTCTAAATCAAACCATCATCACACTCCCTCAAGGTCCCAGACCTTAATCACATCACCAACATCAAAACCACTCCAAATTCCCCAAGGTCCTCAACCTTGTGCTTCAAATCAATCCAAATTCCAAATCATCCATAATCTCAATCATCCAAATCTAATCATCCCATCAATAAAAATCAAATTCCTAACCAATGCAAGCATCATGGACCCCTGGTTTGACAAGTTCATTGAGCAAGATAGAACCCCACTTGTAAGTGATGATGATGAGTCTTCTCAACCAAGAAGAATATGATTTATTTAAACATGATGATGATAGTCTTGTGGATCAATAAGAGTATACCTCCAACGACCTTGATGACATTGTTATGAACAAGCTTGCCACAAACTTTAAGCGCCCAACCATGAGCCACCAAGAACATGCTAGCACTAGCTATCCCGCAATCCCAAACCACACATCTATTGGTCATCCCCATGGTAACCTTGGCAAGGAAACGTCGTCCTATGAAAAAATGCTCGAAACTTATTTATGTCCAAATTCCAAACCTTCCAAAATTAAATCAAGGCCTCATCCACCTATGTAAGTCCTTCATCATCCAAACCTTTACAAACCAACCAACAATCCAATCATAAATCATATCAATCATCTAATCCTACCCCACCCATACATTCTATGAAGGATTTTATCCAAGGACTACTAGAGAAGGATTACAATCATAATAGAAAGAGCAAAGTTAAAGAGTCTCGCCACACCTCTAATCTCATGTCATCATTCTTTGAAAAATATAAGAGTATTGTTGGCAATAAGGTTATAGATCCAAGGCCTACTCAGGTTGCCCAAGAGACTCTAGCACCATTCCCACCCAATGTCACGTACCATCATGCAAAAACATTACCAATCCAAAACATGTTAAACCTAATCAAGATTCCCTTAGACCTACTATCCTTGCAAGGCAACCTATGTGGGAAGCCAAGCAAAGCCAATCCATAAGATCCATAAAACCCATAAGTATCAAAGACCTCTCACCAATCAATGTGTAAGAATCAAGAAGTATATACATGAGCTAATCATTAAAGGTGATACCAAAGCCAAACATAGTATGTCCCTCTTGTCTAAGAAGCAATTAAGGCTATGTCAAGAGCTTGTTCCAAAGCATGGTAAAGCTTACCCCCAACCAAATCAAGATCAAACTATCCAAGCTACTCACATCTATGATTAAGATCCTCTATATGACCAAGAGAACCATGATGATCACTGATGAGCTCAAAAAATCCTCAATTGAACCTGATGGAGAAATAGCTTACACACAACCCAATGGATAAGCTATCCACTAATCAAGAAACCAATTGCTTCATGTTGTGCTTCATTTACTTGTCAACCTAGGGATGCATTTATTGGTATGATATATGTACAACTTTTGGATTCCTAAGAGACCGAGGTTCTAATGTTGTGTACGGGAGGAAAATATAGAATTTAAGAAAGTAAATGCTTAACACACAAAGGAAACCTATCTTAAGACTAGAAAGTTTATAAAATAGTTTTGGAAAATACATAAGTTAATGGCTACATGTTGAAATCTTATGACAAAAAGGATGTTTAACTATAAGTGCACCTAAACTAACCAGTCAAGAGACCTAGCTACAGTCCACCACAAATGATCCCATGCTTGGATAAAATTGAGCCTTCCTCTCTCACTCTTATTGAGCTATTAACTAAATTATACTTTCTGCAACAATGTACTAAAATGAAGAAAACATAAATTCACTCTGCTATTTATTTCACAAAATCTATTACAT
Organism: Cunninghamia lanceolata; assembly: GCA_027924645.1. Lineage (NCBI taxonomy): Eukaryota > Viridiplantae > Streptophyta > Pinopsida > Cupressales > Cupressaceae > Cunninghamia > Cunninghamia lanceolata. The sequence goes on from BSBN01000209.1 coordinate 12,270,545, forward strand.
TCAATCTGTCACAATATCTTTACTAGATTTCTTGATATCCTCTACTAGATCATGTCTGCCATCTATGTGTAATACTGTTACTACATGCATCTCCACTACTCACAAATATGTGGAAGGTGGATGCTTTATTTAAGAAATAATAACAAAATCAAGAAACTAATTCTCATACGGGTAATAGTTACTTCCCACTAGGACTGTATAATATTTAATTATATATGTTTCAAAGAAGGATGATAGGGAATTTGTTGAGATGAATAAGGTTGAGTCAGTTGGTTCATCTATCTTCATTCAAAATTCATTTGTGCATGTGAGAAGTCAAAGTCTACTAGCTATCCATATTCATCGATTTATTGTTGGCATGCTACAGTCTCAGCTATAGGTCCGCTACAATATTGGTTACGGGTGGTCTACAAGATTGGCTACATGAAATGAATCTTGGTTGTTGCAGGCTAGTGGCTAACTCTTCTAAAATCATTTTGTTTCTTTCAAACAACTTAGGAGCATAAAAATTATCATGACTTAAGATAAGAGATGTTACATTACCTTGAAAACAACTACTTTAAACGTACAATCATCCAATAAACATCATACATATTAAAGTTTGTACTGTTGAACACCCATAATACTGGGAGGGGGGGTGAATCAGTATTCTTTTAAACCATTCACACATTAGGCATTTAATCCATTTACCAAATTCAATAATAGTAAAGCAGATTAAGCATATAACATATAACCACAATCCACAACACATGAACACTAGGATTTTTACGTGGAAAACCCAAAAAGGGAAAAGCCACGACAAGGATTAACCCACAATATATTATAACCAGTTATAAGATATTATAGAAGTGCTCACTACAGGTGAACTCACTGGCCACTGAGAGTAAAATAGAGAGAAAAGAAGAGTGGCTCACTACTAGAATTTGAACTGTTACAATTACATCTACATATGCATGGAATACAGTTCCAATGAAGCTCAAGTTACAGAAATAAAACTTCTCTTATTGATCTGAAATATTACATTGTCCTGCTCTATATTTCCTCAATTTGCATATGTAGGCACTTGTCACATTATTTAGATCACATACTTGTCACATTATTTTTAAACCATCAAAAACAAACCTCTTTATATATCCGCTTCACACTCTTTATCAATTAGGTCAGCCTAATACAAGTATTATGTAACTTCCTGTTATGTCGGTCAAAAGATCAATTAAAAATATCTTGTGGAGAGAACCAAACCATGTAGCTAACTCATATAGGTCGGTATGACCTATAGTGACCCTCATGATAGCACTTCATTCATTTTATAGCTCTACACAATCATAAACTCCTTTAGGTTGACTCAACTAGCAATGCAACAATTGTCAGTTCACAAAACAATATGCAGACCTCAAAAATTGCTCAAACATGGAATATACAATCTACAAACATCCATAATCTTATCCTTAAATCTGCATAGCAAATTGTTCACTTGTAGTGAAATACGGAGTACCTCAAATTGTCACTAGTACTATCAAAACATTGTCAATACAGAGTACGACACTCTGTTAACTCCAACTTATATTCCAAAGGACTTCAGAAGCTAAAATCTTGGATTTGGACTCTCTAAACATGTGCTAACAACACCTTATAACTGCAAATAAAAATGCTTCATACCGGAGGAATGCAGACCCTTCATTTGCTTTATACCAAACATAACTGTACTATGTTATGCAAACTTTTGCTAACCACATCTTTCACACTGGAGGTCATCAATGGACAAAAATTTGGAATAAGATGTATTTGATGATCAATATCAATATGCTAGAACCACAAGACAAGGTCTTCAATGGCGGATCAATGCAGACCAAAAAACTAGAACTATGTACTCTGAATGTAGTATATTGATACTTAGCCAAATTCCTCAACATGTTCCTTACCGGATCAAATCTCTTTGCACATTTGTCTTCTAGGAAGAGATAGATGAACCTGAATGGAAGAGGATCAAACTCTCTTGCAAAATTACCATCCAAACTACTCTGAACAATCTTATAACTATTGTTGTCATCAATGACAACACTACATAACATCATGCTTTGCCTTATCTTCTGCATGCTAACAATCTCTTCATCAATGATGTTGCCAACAATCTCCCCCTTTGGCATTGATGGCAACACATGATGTGAAAAAACATCAAGATCAAATTTTTTGACAATCATTCTCCCCCTTTCTTTTGCACATCTTAATTTCTTCTCAAAACATTGTTTCTCTCCCCCTGAGATATATATGTCTCTCCTTTTTTCACACGTCTCTCTCCCCCTTTGACATCAATGGAAAGGGGTGTACAAAATGAATTTTGTGTCGGATCCCCTTTTGTCAAGTATACATGCGTGTATACAAATTGTATTGAACCCCCCTAAGTAAATGATATATATATATATACACCAAAATATCAAAATTGTCTTCTAACCTTCCGCACATATACATAATAAATCAAAATTTACTGAGTCTTTCGAAAGATTTCTTTGTAGATGTTTTTGAGTTGTATCACATCTAAGTCCCACTGCGCCTTAGCATAGTTTAGTGTCTATATATGCCCATTGATTTGTAAGAATTCCTCTGCTTTACCCATAGTACCAGGAGCATCAGTCATCTTCCCAGCTTTCTCAACTTCTCTTATTAGACCAGTCATTGAAGCCATCTTGAAACTTACAATCTCTCTTAACTAGCTTATTTGGTCCTTTATAGACTCTTTTTGACTTTGTAGCTTCTTTATGATTGTATGAGACTTTCTATTTCAGCTCTTAGGTTTCCCTTGAGATCTTTCAATGGATCATAAGTTCTGGAAATCTTTACTAATTGAGCCTCAAGGCCTTCAATCTTGTCTTTTATTTCTTTTGTAGTTATGGGCCAAGATAAGCAAAATTGATATAAAGCATTGACATCATTTATAGCATTTTGAATACCTTTTATACTATTGTCTAACAAAATGTGTGCTTTGGAGCACTTATCTGTCAAATCTAACAATCTCTGGTTATCAAACTCTTCCCTAATATTCTCAATTGCTTTCTCAAAAGACTCAAAATGATTATTTACAGACTCCATTAATTTCTTCATTTGTAGCATAGGAGTCAGAGAAACATCTCTCTTGAAATTGGGCATTAGCTTTTCAAACATCTTCATTGCATCATCCATCATCTCATTTCCTTCTATATGAGATTTTAGGCTTTCTTCCTGAGCTTTTACCTAAAAATTGTTCCCAATTGTAGTTTTTGCAATGGAGAAATGTTCGCCAAATTGATTTGTCCATCTAGGGATGGCACTTGGAGTAACCCAAGTGAAGACAAAATTTGTGATTCCCTTTTTTTTTCCAAAAACTCTCTGATAGGATCTGATGGTGAGACTCCAGAGCTTTCACCGTTTCTACCCCTATTTTCTTCTTCAGATACAAATAACATTTGAGTATTGGGAGTTTTCAGAGGATTGCTTTCATCAATTGCTTGTTCTTCTGCAACATTTTTTGGAATAGAGGTGTTATCAACTTGTTCTGAAATGACCTCATCTTCAGCCTTCTTCACTTCAAGTGACTCCTTAATTGCAACAGTGTTCTCAGTGGTCTCCAGAGGATTAGTCACATTTTGGTCTTCTGCATTTATGACTAGAGGTGGTTTTGGCATATCAAGCCCAGTCACTACAACATGCTCTACACTTGTTTCTCCTCTTTCCTCATTTATCTCAGTTTGATCTTTTTCCTTATTCTCTTTAGAATCATATTCTTTAACAGAAGAAATTTGCAGTTCCTTAAGAACATTAGCAGTTATTCTTATTGTTTCCTTCTCCGATCTTTCTATCTCATTTTTATCACCAGACATTAAAATATGCATCCTTCTCTTTGTCCTGAACTCCTTATTCAACTTGGAATAGCTATCTTTTTATCTTATCCAGAAAGAGTAGGACAAATATTCTTTAAAGCTTTGTTTTTCATTTCAATATCCTTTCTCATTGCCTCATCTCTTCATTTTGTAAAAAAATCAGCAAGACTATCTGGCAATTTATCAACAATTTCAATCAAAGTAGCATTGAATAGATCTAAATACCTGACAATAGCAATTTCAATGATTGCCTTATCTTCATCTAACCTCTCATTATACATTTCTGCTACTTCCTTCAGATTGTCATATTCGACTATTGCTTTTATCACCAATGATATGGTCTTCAGTGTGATGTTTCTACAAACTTCCACATTAGGAGATTTTCCACTACAGTCTTCACTAATGGATCAAGTACACAACTTACATCTTTGTGTTGAGGTATCAACACCATTTCTTTGGCAAGGGGGAAAGATTTTATTTAAAGTTCCCCCAAAGCCAAAGCTCTCATCTTAGTTTCCAGAGGAAACATCTGCATCAAAGGCAGGTACATGCACCTCCTTAGCCTTTGTTACATCCTTCTTAATCCAAATCTCACTCATCTCCTTAGTCTCTGTTGGATCAACCTTTTGGACTCGTTTGTTCTTCTCTACCGGATTATCCTTCTTCGTGCTTCTGCTTCTATAGAACTTAGAGGTATGTCCAGATATATTGCAATTGTAGCACACAACATTCCTCTAACCAATATTCCTTCCATTCATTTGGGATCTGCATTAGTTAGCTTTGTGCCGAAATCTATTACATGTATAACAGTAGCCATTGAAGGATTGATTCATTCTACCATTGTTATAGCCATTCATCATTTGACTTCTACACTCATTAGCTTTATGACCAACTTTCTTACATGTAAAACACTAACCAAAGAAAGATGGAACATTTTGATTCATTCTGCTCCTTCATTGTGTAGCCTTATGTCCAAATTTATTGGAAGAATAACAATAACCATTGAAAGATGGGTACCTTTGAGCATTAGGTTGTCTAACTGGTGGCCTTCTAGATCCTTTATTTTGATTCCAGATCTGCTTCCCATTGTTGTTCTTGTTTTCAATTTTTGATGCTTGACCTGATTTTGAACTTTCACCTTTTTCAAACCCTAAGCCTTCTTTGTCATTGGGATCTTTCTGACTTGCAATCATCTCATCAAGCCTTGTAGAACTTATCTTGAATTATTCTTCATAATTTTTTGCCTTCTCTAGATCTGATTTTAGTTTCACAACTTCTTGTTCAATCCTTATACACTCTTCAGATTTGCCTTTCACTATTGAGTTCAAATATTTCTCGATTCTTACCTTTTCTTCAACTTGCACTTTTAGACCATTCATAGATTCATTTGCTAGCATCATTTGTTCACTGACCTCCTTATGTATTTCTTTGAACTTATTGACTTGCTCTCTCAATTTTATGATACATCCATCTGCTTCTTTGACATTCTCCTTCAGATCTTTGATTTCTTCTTCAGTTCTCTCTAGGTCTTCAAGAGCAACCTTGAGTTCTTCACTATTGACAGACATGCATTCATCTTCTAAAAATTCAATAGCAAGAATCTCTTTCGGAGGAGTAGGAAACTTTTTAGCTGCCATGTGTTCAATTTCCAAGATCTTCCCCAAGTGGTAAGGCTTCTTCCGAGGAACCTTGCTCTGATACCAATTGTTGAACACCCAGAATACTAGGGGGGTGAATTAGTATTCTTTTAAACCATTCACACATTAGGCATTTAATCCATTTACCAAATTCAATAACAATAAAGTAGATTAAGCATAAGACACATAACCACAATCCACAATACATGAACACCATGATTTTACGTGGAAAACCCAAAAAGGGAAAAACCACAATGAGGATTAGCTCACAATATATTATAACCAATTATAAGATATTATAGAAGTGCTCACTGCAGGTAGACTCACTGTCCAAGTGGACTCAGTGCCCACTGAGAGTAAAATAGAGAGAAAAGAAGAGTGGCTCACTGCTAGAATTTGAAGTGTTACAATTACATCTACATATGCATGGAATACAGTTCCAATGAAGCTCAAGTTACAAAAACAAAACTTCTCTTACTGATCTGAAATATTACATTGTCCTACTCTATATTTCCTCAATTCGCATCTGTAGGCACTTGTTGCATCATTTGGATCACATACTTGTCACATTATTTTCAAACCATTAAAAACAAACCTCTTTATATATCCGCTTCACACACTTTATCAATTAGGTCGGCCTAATACAAGTATTATGTAACTTCCTGTTATGTCGGCCAAAAGCTCAATCAAAAATATCTTGCGGAAAGAACCAAAATGTGTAGCTAACTCATACAGGTCAGTACAACCTATAGAGACCCTCATGATAGCACTTCATTCATTTTTTAGCTCTGCACGATCATCAACTCCTTCAGGTCAGCTCAACTAGCAATGCAATAGTTGTCAGTTCACAAAATGGTATGCGAACCTCCAAAACTCCTCAAACATGGAATATACAAACTACAAACATCCATAATCTTATCCTTAAATCCACAAACCAAATTGTTCACTTGCAGTGAAATGCAGAGTACCTCAAATTGTTACTGGTACTATAAAAACACTACTAATATAGAGTGCGATACTCGGTTAACTCCAACTTACATTCTAGAGGACTTCATAAGATGAAATCTTAGATTTGGACTCTCTAAACATGTGCTAACAATATCGTATAACCACAAAGAAAAATGCTTGATACCAAAGGAATGCGAACCCTTCATTTGCTTTATACCAAACATAATTGTACTCTGTTATGCAAACTTCTGCTAATCACATCTTTCACACCGGAGGTCATCAATGGACAAAATTCTGGAATAAGATGTATTTGATGATCAACATCAATATGCCAAAATCGTAAGACAAGGTCTTCAATGGCAGATCAATGCGGACCAAAAAATTGTAACTCTGTACTCTGAATTTAGTATACTGATACTTAACCAAATTTATCAACATGTTCCTTACCAGATCAAATCTCTTTGCACATTTATCTTCTAGGAAGTGATAGATGAACCTGAATGGAAGAGGATCAAACCCTCTCGCAAAATTCCCATCCAAATTGCTCTACACAATCTTACAACTATTGTTTCCATCAATGAAAACACTACATAACATCATGCTCTGCCTTATCTTCTATACGATAACAATCTCTTCATCAATGATGTTGCCAACATGTACTTTATAGGATAAGAGGGTATTAAAAGAGTGCATTCTTATATGAAATGCAGGCTAAAGCAAGAGATAAAAAGTATCAAATAAAGACAATTCTGGGCTCATCACACCCTGCAACTAAGTTCTCTACATATACATAAAGCAAAATTTCTTAAAGTTAAATAGTTATGTGGAGCCCTCAACTTGCTTCAGATAGAAGCTTTTTCTATCCTTAATTCTCTTCCATCTCGTATCCTTTGTTGTTGTGTTGATTGATTGGTTCCCCTTCTAACCAGGGATTGGGAATAAGAACAAGGGTGGATGAAAAGCTAATGGTAACCAAGCCAACTAGAATCATCTAGCTGAATCAATATGTCTACACACCCTTTGAACAACTACCCTAAAATCATGCATTGAATGGGTTTCTTTTCTTTGTAGCTCGGGGATAAGTTCTTGCCACCTTTGTTTGCAATAATTAAACGAATCATTACTTATATGAGGTTCGAGTTCTAGGTATTGATTCTATGTTGTGACCCAGTCACACACAATTTGATTAGCAACCTCAGGTATGTTCATCATCTCTACCCATTCGTCTACAATTTTGTCAAAGTCCTTGGCTTTGCCTCTAATGCAAAGAGGGGTAGTTTTTTCATCTCCAAAGTATCTGCTCTTCCCTTTTCTTCTCATTATGCATGTGAAAGAGTTGAAAGATTTCAATTGTACATCCCCAACATACAAGTTGGGGTTCCATTCTAAATTATATAGGACAACAAAATCATGCGGATAAAATTCACATTGTTGATGTTGCATCTCAATCGTGCCTCCTTGATAAGCTCTAAAAATGATCTAGGGGTGTCTATTTTAGGGGACAAATCATAATATATACTCATAAATTGAAAACTAAGCCATTGCTCTTTTAAATAAAGAGTATACACCCTAGTAGGCCCGGCCTATAATCAACCAATTGGATAGTAAGTTGTGTCATCTTTTCAACTTTTTCATTTTATTTCTTCCTCTTGTAATTCCCCTTTGAACTTTTCTTCAAGTTCCTTTTTTCTGTAGGGCCTAGTCTTTTTGTATAACCCTAATTTGGTCATGTCCCTTTTCCATAATAGTCTATCGATGCTAGGCCCATCAATTTGTGTGGCCTTCATTTCTCTTTGCTTAACAACAAAAATTATAGAAAAAGACACAAAATGGATTTCCTTATTACCTATGTCAACTGTTGCAAGTTGGTATTGTGGTTGATATGACTGTTGTTGATACGTTCCTTGGTCTATCTAGTTTTGGGGTGGCATAGGGTTGGACTAGGCTTGCGGTGGCATATAGTTGAAGGGAACATTATACCAATTACTAGGATTTGCATATGAATTGGAATATGGAGAATTGAAGGATAAAGGGTCCTGATTCATACCTATCCTGGCGGCAATGGTCATCGTTGTGCCACATAAAAGTCTTGCCCTTCCTCATCCTACATTGCTTTAAAGTCTAGTGTTCCTTGTTTTCCTTCCACAATGCTGCCTATCCTCTTACACTTGCAATCTACCTTTGACAATATTTAGTTAACATGGCCTTTGGTTCTTCTTTGTTTTCTTCGTGCATGCAATGTATCCAATTGGGTGTTCATGTAGTTGATGATATCCTACTTCATATCCTTGAGTAGATTACCGATTTCTAGTTGTGAAACTCTTGTATTTGTCTTTGTAGAAGGCATAGCTTCGATGTTGTGGGCATTTTTCATGGTTAATCTTGAGTAATGTCTATAAATGGTGCAGATGTCATCAAACAACAACTAAGGTATGTCACTCCCACCAATCAAATCCAAGACTGATATGCATTCTTCATTTACTCCTCTCAAAAATATGAGTGTGAACAATTCAGGGGATAATTGATTTTGCTTGGATTTATGCAAGAAAAATATAAATATTTCCACATAGTCTTCCAATGGCTCATCCTCCTTTGCATCATTCATAAGATGTCATCCCCCCTCGTGTCCCTAATTCTACAGTAGTCCTAATATTTGAGCATAAACTTTTCCTTCATGCTCTTCTAGTCAATTGTGGTATCCTCGTCCAGTCCCATGAACCACCTTAATGCAACATCCTTAAGAGTTTCTACAAACAACTTCAAATCATGAGCATCAATGGTGTAATCATAGCTTCTATAGAGGACATCAAACTCAAATAAGAAAGTATCAAGATCTTCAGCGATTAAGCCATGGAAAGTTAGCAAGGTAGAGGGTGAAATATTTTTCAATGTTGCTTCCCCCTCTTGATTAGAATTGGAGACTTCAAAGGTGGAGTGCTCATTAGTATTATTTTGAAGGACCTTGTCATCCATTTTGTGCCAAACTACTTCATGCTTAGAAGTTCTTGATAAGAATTTAGGTATTTGTGATGAAGATTCTCCAAATAGGGCTTCACGGGATTAGGTGGTTTGGTGTCCAACTTTGGAAAATAGATTATGGGTTGATTGGGAACTTGACTTATGAGTGATGACTTCCTTTGTGGGAGCTTCTGGGAGATTCTCTTTTGGTTGACTTTCTTGCTCTTGAGTTTTGTTGACCTATTTTCCCCTTCCCAGAGTCAAATAGCCCAGCTTTAAAAATCTTGAAAATCTTGTCAAAATGGTTAAAATGCCATTGTATTCTTCAAGTCTAAAATATTTTTCCTTGTGAAAATCCCAAAAGGGTCCCCTTTCAAAAAACCCAAAAATTCCCAAGTCTTTTGTTTGTCTTTTGCCTTAGTCAACAAAATTTGAATTTGGTGAACTTAAAGTTTGTCGATCAGCCAAATCACCGACTAAAGAGCTAATGCGGGAAGGTTTTCTTCTAAGGTAAAGGTAAGGAAAAGGCAAGCCTTAGTCGGCAAATTTTAAGTTTGGCAAACCTTAAGTTTGTTGATCGACGAAATCGCCAACTAGGCAAAGGGAAAGGGAAAAGGCATGCCTTAGTTGGCAAATTTTAAGTTTGGGTGAACTTAAAGTTCGTCGATCGGTGAAATCGTCGACTAAGGAAAGAAGGAGCAAGATAGGGGGATGAAGGAAGAGCTATCGAAAAAAAGGAAGGTTGGCAAACCAAATAGTTCGTCAATCAGTGAACTCGCCAACTAAAGAAGAAAAGAGGTGAGAGAAAGGAGGCAAAGGAAAAAAGAGTCGTCGGCCATGAGAAAAGTTGGTGAACCAAATGGTTCGTCGATTGGCAAGTTTGTCGACCAATGAATGTGTCGACAGAGGCAAAAGAAGAAAGAAAAGAGGAGATAATTGACTAAAGAAATAGTTCACGAAATGTAGGTTTCTCTAACTAAAGGAAAAGCAAAGACAAAAATAGTTCACGAAGGAGAGATTTTTCTGATAAGGTAATATAAAGGTCAAAAATAAACTAAAGTGAAAATCAACGTGAAGATAAAGCATGTAATATATAATGTAATGCTTTAAAATATTTTAAAGTAAAATTAAAATATTTTAAAGTGTTGTAAAAGCTTGCACATGAATTTTGGCAGGCATTATATTTTGAAATGTCCATCTTCTCTAGTTGCCATGATTGTAGGATCAGGTCAACTCCTAGCTAGAAATAGTTGGTGTGCCTTTATTGCTATAGGAAGATGAATTAGATGCTGACATTCAATGCATATATTTTTCTTCAGCTACTCATCCTTCAGATATTTTCATATTCATTGTTGTAGATCAGATCAAGATATTTTCTGCATATATATATTTTCAGAACAGATGTATACAGACATTCCTTTTGCAAAATATCTTCTGACAAGCCCATGGGCGAATTTATTACAGTGGGTGACTTCAATCAATGTAATAGAATGCTATATATAGATGAAAAATCAATGCAACAAGGGTTGTACATAGAGGCTTATTTTGTGCTCCAAACAAAACCCTATCTTGTTGTAACCATGCCTCTTAATCAATACAATACTAGTTATTTTTACCTTTTCATGCTATCTTTTAACTTTGTGTAATCTAGAACTGGTTATTGCACTTGAATGTTTATTCCTTGCAATTCTATTATGTTCTTTACCTTTGTTAAAATCTGCAGGATTTGTGTGATCCTATTAGCTGTGTGAAATTATTCTATGCATTTTAGCTTTGTGAGTGTTCTTCATTAAACCTGGTGTATCACCTTTCCCTTTTCAGTTTTCTCCTTCTTCCCTTTTCCTAGTGGTGTTAGATTAGGTTTAGTCTTATAGTTTTCTCTAAATCTTATATTCAAAAAGAGGAACCAACCTTCTCTGGAGGTTTGATCTCATTTGTAGGGTCCCACACCTTGAGATCACTCCCACATTTTCACTGGATTGTTGCAGTAAACAGGCTTCAACACAGGGTACAAATCCAAGTGACAACAAGTTCCTAATGCCTCGACTAACACTCCTTGGGTTGTGTTGTTCTCAAAATCAGCTAGGCTCATTTTTATAGACAACTCCTACGAAACTTGTCTATTTTGTAGTCTACACTCTAAGTTCGCAAATCGAGACAAGCCTTCTTGGCCTCATGCGAAGTCATCTGACATCCTAGAATAGTTTGCGACATTTCCTTAAGTCGATTCCTCAAAATTCGTGAAAATTGATTAGGTTGCAAATCAATCAAAATATCAATTTTAATCATTTTAGGGTGTTAGCAAGTTTTTAAGTCATAATGTGCGATGTCAGTCAAAATTGTTGCTTATACATATTTGACTTGTTTCTTTATTAACATGTAGGAGCGGTTGAATCCGCCGCCCATGCATGCCCCTTGTCAATTTTGCATGTGCTTAAGCGGTCATATCTACCGCTCATACATGTAGAAGCGGTCGTTTTGACTGACCAAGCATATCTCACTGAGATCTTTGAACTACGGTGGCATTAATGCCACTCATGTTGGCATTAATACGCAATTTTAAACCTTTTTAAATTGCTTAATTCCATTTCGTTTGTTCATTTCTTGTTTTTGAAACTAGAATCAAACTGTGATACCTCTTGGAGATCTTTCCTCTCAACAAAACTCATGGATTTTGGATTTTCTCGTGGATTTAGCTTTTCCATCCCGTGTTTAAGGTTTTTATTTTTTAAGGTAAGCTCATTTCTTTCTTTTTCTTTTTGTTTTCATTCTTTCATTTAGGGTTTTGCTGTATATAATAAGATGTATGTTTTAGCCTTGTCGCGTTTGAATTCTTGTGTAAGTCGTTTTAGCAAAAGTTTAGGTTTTTCTTTGTCTTGATTTTCTCAGGCGATTTCCATCATTTTGAATAAACCTTAGGTTTCTTGATGATAGATTTCATAGGTTTGTTGATTTTATCTCAGTCTATCACCTTGAGTGTAAGGGTAGAGAAATCTGTCGCTCTCACATTCTTTGCTCTTTCAGTTCATATGTATTGTTGGTATAAAGAGCCAATGGTGCATATACCTTATCCATTTTTACCCTATATGTAGAGATGGTTTAAACTACCGCTTCTACACAGGAATAAGACCTCAATTCATATGCTTGAGTTGTCAAAACTCTGCTTTTGCATGTGTATTGATTTTTGACTAAAGAGATATCTGAGCGGTCATTCTGACCGACTTTGCATTAGAACACTTGAAGCGTTTCTCCCAATATGCACTAGCAGGTGTATTTGCCGCTTGTGCATGCACGAGATCAAACTTGCTTATTCCCTCACGTAAGGGCAATCAAATTAACTGCCCCTACATCAAACATATAAATCTTCCCAAATACATGCAATGGCAGCCCTTTTCGCCAACCTTGCACGTGCATCAAAATCAAACTTTTTTCCTACGTGCAATAGCGTCCAAATTGACCGACTTTGCATGATAAATAAATGGTCCCTTGTGCAAGAGCAGTCATTTTGACCGCCCATGCACATTTCCCTGAATTTTTTTCTAACATTGGGGAAAATTTGCCTTTCAAAGCCTGTTAACCCGCTTTCACCTTTTACCTCAATTTACGCGCTCTCAAGATCTTCAACTCATGCTTCCTTGTTCATGATCATCGAATCCTAGTAATCCCAATTTACCCATTTTTCCCCTAATTGCGAGATCATGGTTTTTTGCAGTTTTTGACAAACGTATGTGGTAGATACCTTTTCCAGAGTTCTCTCCAAAGCTGATGTCAGAGCCGTCTCCATCCAAAGCTAAAATCATGAAGTACAAATACCAAGGGGTCTTCCATGTCACTTCAGTGCAGTCTAATGTTGATGAGATCAGGGATACATAAATAGGGCATGTAGATATGACGGAGTTCATTTTTTAGAACTAGACAACCAAATCCTTCTAGGCATCTGTAGAAGATCGTTGACAACAATATTCACTTGGTTGCCTCTTTTCCAGTTGCTGCCCATAATCATGAGTTTGTTCTTCAGTTGGCCAGCCATTACAACAGGGATACTAGGGCTGTGTCAGATTCCCAAGGGAATGTGATTATGAGATTGGATACGGAATTTATTGACAAAATCTTCATGTTTCCTCCTATTGAAAATATTGGACAAATTTATTTTGCTCAAGGGCAAAGAGACTATGATGAAGATGTGGAAGCCGTGAGAAGATACATAAATAGTAAATGGTTGAAGATTCCTCAAAACAATCTGACTAGATGGCCGAAGGATCTCCCGAAGAGTGACTTTGTAGAGGAGGTCTATGACTTGATTACACTTTTGAGTCGAATAAGAGGACTTCCTTCTTCCTCCAAGTTTCAGGAGTGGATGTACACGTACATCAAAGTGATTCTCTGGGGCACACATAAAATCTTTTGGGGAGAACAAATTAGCAATGCTTTGCATGAGAAGTTGGTGAAATTCAATACCACTTTCAATTTTTATATGACTTCATATCTTGTGTATGCTGCTGCGAGCATGAGGAGTTTTCCTGGTCTTACTCAAGTTGGTGATAGGAGGTTGGTTCTCGTGTATGAGTATTACCCTCAAAACACTCTAAAAGGATCAATCCATCATTTCTGTAGGGTTAATGATGCTTTCTTTTCAATGTTTATGTGCTTATGGGACAATGAGCTTGTTCAGAAGAGGGTTTCAGATGAAGCTTGGGAAGTTGTAAATTCTTTTGGTTGCTTATTCTTATAGTTTCCTACTTTCACATATCTCAGAGTAGGGTATCATCCTGGTTACCCCTATATACTTCCACAATATCCCAACGATAGGATTGTTCTCATGGAATTATGTAGGCAGCTGATTGTGGTACATAATAAACAAATGAAGCTAAAAAAGTCAGGGATTAATTAACCTATAGAAATTGGAAGGTACTCAGTTTAGTCGGCTACTGAGGCCAAAACAGTTGAATCTGAAATGCAACTGGTCACCATGAAAACTTTCAAGAAAAGGGACCGTTTTGACTTTAGGAGGGTACAAGATAAAATCAAGAGAAAGTCAATTTTCCACATGCCAATGGTGGAAGATATTTGGGCTGACCTTTGGACACAAAATGAGATCAGGAAGTTAGACTTTTGCAGACTTCATTTGAGTCAGATAGAAGAGCTGGGACTTGCGAACATTTCAGAGGGAATGGAAGATGACGGGGATGTTCTAGATCCCAAATATAATACTGAAAATGTTGAAGCCTCACCTCTTCCAGAGGTCAAATGGTCAGTCAAAGAGGAGACTTCTATAAGGAAAAGATTTTAGCCAATCTTGGATAACACAAATATATGGTTAGAAAGCAAAGGGATCAGCTTGAAAGAATTTCTTACAGGGTCAGAGACTAAAGTTCAGGAGCAAACAGGTAAGAAAGTGGAAAATAGGACCAAGAACAAAAGTGACACTCCCTCTTCTTCTAAGGTACATAAGACAAAAATCAAATTTGTATCTAAGGAAGGGAAGAAGAAAGAGGTTGCAAGGACCTCTAATGTTACTGAATCTGTATTGAAGACACTAATGTTGAGCAGATGGAGGTTGAGGATGTTGAAAGTGAACAACAAAATATTGAGAAATCTAAGGATGCCCAACAAGCAGAAATATCTGAAAAGCCTACTGAGGAAGATGAAACAGAATAGAGTAAAGATGACAATGTAGAACAGGAACAACTCGGTGATTCACAACTTTCCCCACAAAAGGACCTTCCATCAGAATCCCAAGTTTCTAAGTCTCAGCTTCATGTTCATGTTTCTAGTGTTTTTCCTACAATTTCAAATACTCCTATTTTGGTTGTTTCCTCTGATAATACTCCCCCTTCATTAAGAACAAGTTTTGGAATAGTGTTTGATTCATCTGGGTCCATTCCTAGTTTGTCTTCCCCATCTTTTGATATTTGTGAACAAACTGTGTTAGAACATTTTCTAGATAGTTCTGAAAAGGTTGTTGATACTACTGTTGTTTTTACTCCTACCAGTCCCATTGTTACAATAACAGGAATAAGCATGGATCCGGCAAAGCAAGTGATTGATTCTTCTCCTAATGTGGGTGCTTCTATACTTCCTCCTTGGTTGTCTACATATACCCCGAAGAGAAAAAATCAAGCAATTTCACCAGATGAAATTGATATAAAGAAATTGTTGCCTTTGAAATCAAAAACTCTGAAGAAAAAGCCTAAGACTGTTTCTAGTCTTATCAATGAAAAAGGGATCAGATATGTAGAAATTGCCAAGCCACCAGAGGATGCTACTATTGACAATTTTGTTATGAATGACTATGTTGTCTCAAGAGTTGAGCCAAGTAAGCTAACTCATGAAGGTATTAAGGTATATTTTCAAACTACTGCCAGCACCTTGCTTGAGAAATATGATGAGGTTAAGAAGGAGAAAGAGCAGTATAAAGCTAAAGCAGAACAACTTCTTGTTGTTCTTCAAAAAATAGTAAAGTCATCTGAAATTGTGGAACCCATGGCGGTAACTGTAGAAGATCCTCTGAATTCAGAAAGTGGAAAAAGCTCAGGCTAGAGGAAGAGTGGTAGGAGATATTGTGGAACGTCTGCTGGCACAAGGACGAGTTTTGTTGAAGACCATCGTAGAAAGAAAAGAAAAGATGGATAAAGCAAAAGCTGAGCTTGATAACATGGTTGACTTACTTTCTCAAGAACTACAGGATCAGGAAGAAAGGTTAGAGGAGTGGATAGAGATGAAGAAGATTAAGATAAAGAATCTGATTGCCATTGGGGTCATCTCAAATCAGGAATCATATCTTAAGACTAAGGAATCTCTTGTTCATCGTATCAATATAATAAAAGGCTTACTTGATGACTTATGCCAAGCTCGTGAAAATAGTGAAGACAACAATGTCATGCTTCTACATAGGTTGGAAGAGTTCCTATGCACTCTGACAGGTGAAGGTCATAAGTTCCTCTCAGCGGATGAAATGATAAGCTCTTTTGAAAATATGGTTCAACAGAAATTCGAAGATAAAATGCCCTTAGTACTTTCTATGGACAACCTTTATGATCAGCATTCAACTTTTGAAAACTTGAAGGACAACCTTGACAAGCATGAAAAGGTGATAAAGGCAGTGAAAGATGTAGTTCTCCGGGCTCGTACTATCTTAGAGAATACAGCAAAGCCTGATGCATGTGAAATGGCAGCTATACAGGCCATGTATTAGAACTTTCTAAAGAAGAATGATGGAGGAAGCTGAAGTTCCTTTTTGATACCTTAGTTTATTTTCATTCTTGTATATGTAATTTGAATTTTGTTATGGACATACTCATGTGTAATTTTCTAAAATGTAATTACATGTGAGACAAAGGAAGTCCCAAGTGAAATAGGACTCTTTTGTTTGAATAAATAAAAGTAGTTGTAAATTTCCTATTTTTGCTCTAGGCTCCTCCCTATAAATAAAGAGGGCCTCTATTGTATTTTTTATCTTTTAGTTATTAAAGCGAAACTCTGACAAATTGAAGAGCATTTTGAGACTTTGTGTTCAAATTGTAAATCATATTTTATCAAGTGAATAGAAAAGCAAGCGATTGTTCAATCTTTGCATTGGAATAACTTGTGGTGTATTGGAAATTGTTCTTATCTCCTTTTCCTTATACTATCTTATCTATTTGATCGAATTGCAGTGTGAGTTTGGATAATCTGGGAGATGTTCTAAAGCTAATATTGGAGACTTTGTGCTGCAATAATTATCTTTAGGTTTGTGATTTTATGTTTTGAAGTAAAAGATATTGGAGAGACTTTGAGCTGCTGTTATCTTTTATGATCGTGTGATTTTATCATAGTATTCGGTGAAGACTTTGGGCTGCACCTTATCCTATTTGTTTCTGAATTTTAAATCAACAAAAGGAGCAACGATAGACTTTGTGCTCTCGTGGATTTCTTGGTTATATTTGATTTGGATTGTGAAGTTGCTATTTTAAATTGTAAACATCATTTCTGAAAAAAGAGAAATGGATGATATGGATTCACCCTGAAGATTAGTGTTAGAATAGATAAGTTTGAAAGTAGTTAAGAAAGGGAACCTCCCCTTGCCGAGAGGAGAGATTTATCTCATCACACTGTGGTTGATATAACCATTTTGCCATCAACGAGTTGACGACAAAATATTCACCCAACAGGTTCCAACTTCCTTTGAATAGGAGGTGGTTGTAGCTATTGGTGCTTCACCCAGGGTAATAGTAGCTCAAATTTTACATTCTCATGGAAGGAATCATCCCGATTGGTCTCTCCTTCATGACATGCAATTTGTTCTAGAGCTAGATAGTCATTTCTTATCTACAAAATGTTAGTGAAGAGGTTTTTTTGATATTATGGTTTTCTATGGCTATTCCTAAGTTGTAGGAATTCAAATTTTAATCTAAAAAAAAGGAAAATCTATCTCAAAATCCTAAGAGTCCAAGGCTTGACATCGTCCCTAGCAATGATGCCAAAAATGATGAGTTCAAACAATCCTCAGTTAAACCTATGGAGCAACAACTCACACACAACCTAATGGAGAGGTGACATGGGTCGTTGTCCACTTTGCATTTAAATAGAATAGTTGACTAGGTTGTCAAATATGGGGCATGTCCATGGCTATTTGCAATAAAGGTTGTTAGTTAGTAGTCCTACTAAAACTACTCCTAAAAACCCAAGTTTGCTCATCTATTTGCAATCATGCATCTAATTACTTGCTTGAAAGGATTTTAATCTAAGAATTTGAAAGAGTACAACTAGTAAAATAAATCTATTTTAACATAGATCTAAGAAAACAACAACTAGAACAAAGTAGTAAATCTATCTTAGAGATTATCAAAGTAATTAATCTAGCTAAGCAATTAAATTTGACAAAACAAGAAATTAAATCACTAAATACCGGTCCTTGCCCCTTTGGTGAGAGTGGGCCCATACTCCACACCTCTGGAGGAAAGACCAATTCAACGTTCAGAACACACATATGTAGAACTGCTTGCCTTTATTTCTGATTTCTCAAAAAGATGTATGCTTAACAAAAACAACATAGTATATTGATTCTTTCAAAATTAATCTATATATCCTTCCTATTATTGGGCTCCCCATATATATGTTATATCTTGTTGATAGATATCTCCAGAGTCTTATTCTTCTAACTACCAGTTTTGTAAAAGATACAAAATTAGTTATTCAGTTTACTGAACATATAACTGTCAATTTTAAGAAAATTCATGCAAATATCAAAAGGAACTAAATAGTGGCAATGATTGTGTCACTTTAAACAAATAGTTTAACTTATGTTTAAACAAGCCATGAAGGTCGCTAATTAAAAAGAAATAACATAAAATCTAGTAGTTTGGCAAAAATTTGTAACTTCTACGTGAATAGTCAACCGATGGTTTCTCCTCATCAACTAGATCAATGATAATAAGAACATGGGTTACTTTATCCTGCAACAATTTAGGGGGTATGCACTGGCAACGCTCTGCTACATCTTCTTCAAAATCACCCAAAGTCTTTTATATAGCTCTGGAATGCTGAAAGCACCTCTAGAGCTTCTGCAACAGTTCAACTATGGATCTTTAGAGTTGATAGGAGCTTCTCCAGAGCCTCATGAAGACCTTATTGCTTACAATGAAGGAATACATGCAATCAAAAATATGTTTTTGCATGTCTTTTGTCAGTAAAACCTACAACATGAAACCATTTAATTATAGAAGTTACTGCAATATTACATCCACAGTTAACATAATCAAACAATTTTTTTAACAATTCGTAAGGTACAAATCAATGGGTAGGAAAGGAAGATACGTTTGCATATTCTGGTGAGCTCTCTTCGGAGCTCATCATCCCCTCGTGCTTAAGGGTTTACATGTCCTCCTGCACTGCCTTGGAGCCTTACCCTATTCATAAGGTACAATTTTTTGTGATGTTGTAGCTGGCTAGGAATGTCCTCTAGGTTCTTTTGGTAGTATCTGCACTGCCCTTAAATTTATCCACCTGCTCTAACCATTCCTCAAAATTTGACTCCTCCATTTGTCAACCCACATGGGTAGAGGTTTAATTATTAGGGGAGGTTTGAAATGCATCCCTACCCAGTCCTATTTGTATCTTTCTATTAGTCGTGCAATAGCTCTGGATTTCCTCATAAACTATTTTAGGTTTGTCAGGGAAACCAACTCTCTCGTTTTCTACTCTATTGATAGATTACTTCATCTTCTTTTGTAGGATGTTAAGACCCTATTAGTTGAGGTTTGTACAAACATGTCAAATTCTAAGACACGTGCTTCAAAATTCTGCTTATATAGAGGCAACAGATTGGGAGTGTAAACAAATGCTCAGAATTGTGTCTTGAAAGCCATTGGGGTTGGGCTTTCATGTCTTATAAACAATCTAGCATTCTATACATTCTTGGTTTATTCCTCCATCCTTTGTAGCCAAATTTCATGATTTTTCATCAATAAAATAAATGCCCTTAATTAGAATTCTCTCATAAATAGGTTAATGAAGAATGTGTTATATTCATCCAAAAAAAGTTGTGCAGAAAGAGTTCATAGAGAAAATTTTGATTTTTAGAGGTGTTGAGTCTATACATCTTCATAAATTATGCATACCCATCTTTAGTGAAATCTGAGAGACCAGAGATACTCCGTGAGATCTTCCAGAGAAAGTACTGCTCCCTTAAAAACATAGTGTAGTTGCCACTACGTGGTCTGCATGAGAGTGCATTAGAGGCTAAGATTAAAACTGTGACCACTTTTTCTTCTAGCATCTTTATCTTTTCTATTAATACAGAATTCTCTCCATGTAGCTGTAGCATCACAGTATCACCAACTAAATCATGGCATCTCCTCTCCCATTGATACAATGCCCTAGGGATATTTAATTGGAACATTCTTAGAGAAATATTTGTCTGAGTACTTTGATATGTTGTATGTGTCTGGACAGTCAATTCCTTAACCAACTCTTCTAGGTCAAAATTTTTGTTATTAGCCTTGGTGATTTCCAAGGTTTGATTGTCAACCTTCTCTTTCAATGCTGCTATCAAAGTGATGTAGTTGGCTATGGTTTTAGTGGATTCAACCTCCTTTTTAAATTTCCTTTCTGCCTCAAAAATATGTATTTTCTTTTTATTTCATCTCCTCATCTTTTTTCCAAAATTTCCTTTTCTTTTTCTTTAACAACATCCTCCTTTTCTTTTAAGTTTTCTTTGAGGCTAAGGATTTCCTAATACTTTGATACAATAGTAGCCTCTCTTTCCTTCATAATCTTTTTCATATCCATGATAATTAGGTTTTTTCCCCAAAGCATCTATTTTAAATTTACAATTTCTTCTTGCAACTCTTGTTCTCTAGAGACCTCAATATCCCCACAACTATCCATGGCTTGGGACTGACTCCATGTTTCAAACCTTGTCCATATATCTATGTTTTCCCCTGTCTCTACTTTTGCTCCTACCTCTACTTATGTTCTCTCCATTTTTTGTTCTGCATTTTCCACTACCCCCTATTTCCGTCTCTTCTTCTACATCTTCTTCTACATGGTCATGGGCAAATGAAGGCCCAACCTTATCCTTAGTAGGCATGTTGTCATGTTATTTTAAAGCAATGTTAGGGTTAGGGATAGTCGTTGTTTGGAGTTCTGCAAGTACTTCAACAAGTAATTTTGAATCCTTTTTTAACTAAGTTTTGTGTCTCTAACATTTGCTTCTCTAGAGATTTCTCTATGATTGTTATTCTTCTATCTCTAGTGCTTGCTGAAATTCCTCTATTTCAGAGGAAATAGTATGTGTCTCAAACATTGTAGTCTCAGGTACTCCAGAGGTAGCAAGTGGTGAGGGACGATGTTCAATAGGGCTCTCCTGGGAATCTTCTTCGGCAATCTTTCCCCTTTTACTTCTTCTAACTGGTGGAGAGAGTTCCTCAGCTACTGATTCCTCTCCCCTCTTCTTTTTATGTCTTTTCACTAAAGGTGTTTTTGTTTTCTTTAGTTTTTGTCTTGGAGTCCATAAAGGCTTCTCAACTGACATTCCTTCCTCTTCCTCTTTTGGAGTTTGGGGAGATCTCTTCTTGACTTTCCTCTTCAGGGTTAGAGCTCGTGTATCAGTGATAATGATTTTGCATTTTATTTTCTCTCAGGTCTGAGGGGACCCCTCAATGGTTGTTTCATCCTTGTGCTTCTCTGGAATAGGGGAATATCCTTTCAAGATCATTTTCCCTTTCTTTATTCTCTCTAAAGTTGGGGGAAGATGCTTGTGAGATTGCTTTACCCTTTTTCTTCTCTTTGTAGGCACCCTCTTAAAAGGCCTTCCATTGAGTCTCTCCTCCCCTTTTTGAAATGAAATGGTGTTTAATGATAAGAAAAATGAAACCATTATGCTTAATCTACTCTTTCTCCTATTGATATTTATTAGCCATTGTACTTATGGCAGAAAACAAAAAATTTGGCAAATCTATCCTATGTGCTGGATTGTTCTAACCATGTCTTAAGTAAGTAAGAATTTTCATTATAGGTCCTAGAACGATTGCAAATTGACCATCATACATGAAATACTTCATCAACTAGGTTGTAATGGACTACCAAGGTTTAGGGAGACTAATGCAGACAATCCATTTTACTTCCCCTTTATTTATGTTTGTCCTAACTTCAAGATCATTTTCTATAGAGAAGTTCTCTATTAAATCAAAATATAGAGTTTTTACATGATAGAACCTCTCACTTTCTTTTGGAATACCTGATATAGTGCTAATGATAGCAAAAAATATTGGAATTGTGACACCTCACAATTTGCTTTTGCCATCCTATAAATAGGCAACAAATTCTTCCCTGTCTCCTCCTGAAACCCTTCGAATTTCTCCACAAATGCTAGCCATCTAGTATTTATGAGGACATTGGCAAATTCTTGGTCTTCGAGGAGCTTTTGAGCCATCTTTGGCTCTGATTTTTTCTTGATTCCCATGCTACTAGCCGTTGTTTTATGCAAAACAAGGATTTTTGTTGAACCTTGACTTTGAACTCTTAAACCTTAGCTCTGAACTTGTGATAGTCATTTGGCAAGAAGAGATATGATACTGTCAATTTTGATCACTTGCTTCTTAGGATTTTGAGCAACCGAGGCAATGCTTATAGGTAAGAATAGAAATGGAATATTATTAATGTTGAGTGAGTGGATTATGTCACTCAGGGGATATTTACACATAATGACATGTATCCGCTCATCATAGTAGGTGTTGGAGTTAAGTTTTGGAAAGAATGGCGGTGTAGGGCAATTATTGATTCGTACCATAATAATTGATAAATTCCTATTTTAATTAGTTAAGAACATATTAATAACTACAAACGCTCCTACAATAATTAGGTGTCATGTTAATGGCTTGTCCCTGCAACATTAGCAAGATTCAATGTGGCTGCTCTATTATTCTGCAACATTTGATGTGATGGTTCCATGATATCTGTAGCTTTTGATGCGACCGGTCTATAGTGGTAGCAATTGATGTGACAATTTTCTTGCATCAACAAATTTTGATGTTTTTGCTTGCCCTCGTCAGCAAAATAATTTGAAGATTGTCGATTGGTTGAGTGACAGTTGTGTCACGAAGTATGATTCGTTCAAGATTGAAAATGATGTAAGCGAATCATAAGAATATTATGCTATTATCCATACAAATGCCAAGTGTATGTTAAGAAAACTTGAAGTGTGAGTGTTGTAAGTGTTGCTTTGGCTTGTAAATATGAACGTCATAGATTAGTACTGGAGGTGCTCTTGAATTGTTCTTGTATAGAAAAAGAACCACCATTTGCTAGTTTTTAGCTCTTTTTGGGATAAGAATCATCATTTTACTAGTTTTCAATCCTTCTCTTTTTTTGTAGAATTGTTCAACTATCTCTTTTGGTAAAAAAGTTTTACCTCCTTTATATAACATAAGTTTGAGTGTGACACATGCTTGGCAAATTCTTCTTTGGTAGATGGGCGTTGATGAAGAGGAAGTCTATACCCATTTACCAAAAGTGTTTTTTGTTCTCCATTAATTGGTAACAGTTGAACTATTCCATTGTAAAAACTTTCTTGATCTCATATGGTCCCATCCGGTGTGTCTGTAATTTGCCCTTGAAGTCTTTAAAATTAGAGTCATATAAGAGAACCTAATCTACAATCTAAAATTTTCTCTCCTTGATGTGTTGATCATGCCACTGCTTCCTTTTTTGCTGAATTCTTTTTATCTGCTAAATTGCCTCTAGTCGAATCTCATCTAACTCATTCAACTGTAGGATACCATCCTACTGTGTAATAGTCAACTCAAGGCCAATATTCATTGAAGTCCTTAGTGTTTGAAGTTAAAATTTTATTGGGAAAATTGGTTTCTTGTCATAGACAAATTCATAGGGAGAGAAGCATGTAGTTGACTTCCATGTGGTATTATATGCCCATATAGCTAAATACAACTTGTTTACCTAGTCTTTTCTGTTCACTGCCACTGTCTTTGTCATTATACTTTCCAACTCTTTGTATGTTACCTCCACTTGTCCATTGGCTCAGGGGTGATATGGTGAGGATTTCTTGTGTTTAATCTAGTAGAGATTTGTGAATGCTTGAATTACTTGAGAGGTGAATTGTGGACCTCTGTCTGAAACAATTGTTCTTAGGGCACCAAATCTTAAGAAGATTTTGTTGTACAAGAAATCAACAACCTTCTCTTGGCAAATTGTAGTGCCTAAACTTCTGCCCACTTTGTCACATAATCAGTATATACCAAAATATATTCCTTCCCTATAGATGCTAGTGAAATTGGACTAACAAAATCCAAGCCCCACTGCTCAAATGGTTCTAGGACTATTTGAGGGTGTAGGGACATTTCATTTGTGAGTGTAGGTTGACCTATTCTCTGACATTGACCACATCGCCCTACATATTTATTCACATCTTTATGAAGGGATGGCCAGTAGTATCCAGCCCCTAAAATTTTGTGAATTGTCCTTTGTGAGGAGTGGTGTCCTCTAGGGGGTTCATCATGACAATATCTCAGCACATAAAAATATTTCATCAACTCTTACACACCTGTGCATCACAAATTCAAGTCCACATTTAAATAATAAACCATTCAGCCATTTATAGGATATACTTTCCTTCACCAATCTCTTCTTTTGTTTTGAGGTAAAGTGTGATGGAAACAAGCCTGTAGTGAGGAAATTAGCTATATCAGCGAACCATGGAGTGCTGGTAGAAACAACAAACGGGTTTTCATCTGGGAAGCCATCCTCCACAGGTTGATTTTCTCCACTTGTATGCAGTCTAGACAGAAAATCAACAACTAAATTGATTTTTTTTGTTATAAATGATGGTGATATCAAATTCTTGCAATAACAATAGTCATCTTATAATTCTTGCACCTACAATGGGTTTGTTCATCAAATACCTGATGGATGCATGGTCAATGTGTACAAAAATCCTATACCCTATAATGTAGTGCCTGAATTTGTTAATGGCATAGATTACAACCAGGAACTCTTTTTCTATTGTTGGGATGAGTTTTTTACTAATCTAATAGATTACATGCATACCACCCCCTTCTTCTTTCTGTCCTAAGATTGCCCCTATAGATTCGTTTGATGCATCTGTTTAGATGTGAAAGGGCATATTCCAATCAGGTCCCCTCAAAATAGGAGTGATTGTCAATTTATCTTTTATGGTTTCAAATTCTTTTTGGAAATCTTTTGTCCATATGAACTCAATATCCTTTGTCAAGAGAGAAAACACAAGGGTAGCTATTTTGTTGAAATTTTCTATGAATCTTCTATAGTAGCCTGCATGACCCAAAAAACTCCTAACATCAATCTGATTCTTAGGTGAATGTAATCATTTGATCACTTCCACCTTGTTATATCCACTTTAATTCCTTGTGCGGATATGTGGTGCCCAAGAACAATACCTTGTTCTACCATCATGAAGCACTTTTCATGGCTTAATGACAAATAATGTTTTTTCGCAACATTCCAAAACTTTTTCCAGATTTTGGAAGGCTTCTTCAAATGTGTTTCCATATATAGTAAAATCATCCATATAGACCTTTAAGCACTCATTGGCTAATTCAGCAAAAATAGCTAGAATATCACTTTGAAAAGTAGTTGGAGCGTTACACAGGCCAAATGGGAGGACTCTATATGCAAAAGTGCCCTGTGAGTAGGTAAAAGTGGTCTTGTCTTTGTCTTCTAGTGCCACCTAAATCTGATTATACCCACTAAAACCGTCCACGAATGAAAAGTATTTTTTCCCTGCTAGATTGTTTAAGACTTGATCAATAAATGGTAGGGGAAAGTAGTCATTATTAGTGGCATTGTTTAGTTCCCTATAGTCTACACACACTCTCCATTTTCAAATTTTTTAGGCACAATGACCAAAGGAGATACCCATTGATTGTCAAAGATGGGGTAGATGAATCTTGCTTGTAGCAGTTTCCCTATCTCTATTTTTTAGTATCTCCTTTAGGGTTGGGTTCAGTCTCCTCTAAGGTTATCTAACTGGTTTAACATCCTTAGTGTAGATGTGATGGGTACAAATTTTAGGGTGAATACCTTTCATGTCCTTATATTCCCAAGCAAAAGTTGTAGTATGGGATACCAATAGATCCATGAGTTATATTTCTTCTTCTTTTGTCAATTGATTATTTATGTTTAATGCTTTTCCTAGAAGAATCATGATATGTTTAGTATTTTGATCAATAGACTGGGTTGTTTTGTGTTCATTTATCGAGGTGTTAAGAGGGTAGGAATGTGGTTGTAGCATGTGGAAAGGTAGCAATATCTCTATAAAAGATCTCACCGCAAGGTGTGACATTTGCCAATGGACAATGGGTCACTGCTAGAAACTCTCTCCCTGGATCTTGGGCAAAATCCATTATATTGTTATCAATAATGATATGAGTTATGTCCTCTAGAGTGTCAAAATATATATCCTCTCCTAGTTCTCCCAAGTGTTTAGTGATAGTTACCATAGCTAATGAGGCATTGTTTTCTATGTTGTTTGGTTCATCGATCCAAACTTTGATTGAGTTTCATTTGGGGTTTAGCTGGAGGATAGAGAGATTTTTTTCATGTCCAAACCATTGGATATGATCATATCTCTAGTCCACAATCAATTGAGGCTACTGCAATAGTCAACCATGGTCTTCCTAAGATAAAGGGGTGAGTATTTTTTTGATCTAGATCTTTTGAGGGAATTCCTATGAAAGTTGGAAGTAATGATGGGGAATTTTTCTTCAAGGGTGCATTACCCTCTAGATCAGACACTGTGGATAGGAGAAAGTTCTCCCTAGAGCAATCTCCATTTCTCAGACCAAATATGTGAAAGAATTGTTGAAGAAATTTGGGATGGAAGACTCAAAACCAATGAATACTCCCATGACAACCAGATGTAAATTGGGCAAAGATGGTGACTCTCCTAAGGTTGATCAGAAAAAGTATAGGTCAATGATTGGAGGATTATTGTATCTCACTCAAACTAGACCTGACATTATGAATGTTGTGGGTCTTGTTGCTAGATTTCAAGCTGATCCTAGAGAATCTCATGTCATGGCAATCAAGAGGATTTTAGATATCTAAAAGGAACAGTTGAGTATGGATTATGGTATCCCATAGATCATGATTTCTCTCTTCATGCATATACAGATGCGGATTGGGTTGGAGATGTGGATGACCGGAAGAGTACCAGTGGTGGAGCATTCTTTTTGGGGAAGAGATTGGTTTCTTGGCTGAGCAAGAAATAAGAGGCAATATCTCTATCCACTGTAGAAGCAGAATATATTGCAGCAACAGGTAGTTGCACTCAGGTTTTGTGGATGAAGCAAATGCTAAGAGACATAAGAGTGGAGTATGAGGAGCCTATCACAATCTTATGTGATAATTCAAGTGCAATAAATATATCTAAGAATCCGGTGTTGCATTCAAAGACTAAGCATATATCTATCAAGTTTCACTTTCTGAGAGAGCAAGTGAACAAGAATGAAGTCAGATTAGAGTTTGTGCCCTCCAAGGATCAGATTACAGATATCTTTACTAAACCTC
The DNA here is from genome assembly GCA_027924645.1 of Cunninghamia lanceolata. Classification (NCBI taxonomy): domain Eukaryota; kingdom Viridiplantae; phylum Streptophyta; class Pinopsida; order Cupressales; family Cupressaceae; genus Cunninghamia; species Cunninghamia lanceolata. Next base: position 12,297,984 of record BSBN01000209.1, read on the forward strand.
TACCTAAGGACTCTTTTGAGTATCTCAGGGAGAAGTTAGGGGTTATTGCCCCTCTGGTGATGAACTAAGGTGCACTGATGTACATCAATCCGGTGGATATCACAGTCATATCTTGTGATCCGGATTGATGATGGGGAGCTGCTACTCAGGGGGAGCAGCTGGTATGATTCTAAAATGGTGGAATTGCAAGTATGTGCCCTTTGCCATTGATGTCAAAGGGGGAGAGAGGACATGTGAAAAACAAGTGGTGGCTGACAAAGGGGGAGAAGTAAAGAAAGAGAAGACAAGTGAATGGTTGTTGGTTATAGGGGGAGTTGTGTTAGTAAAGAAAAGTTCTTGTCTTGATGGTCAAAATAGTTTTTCACATCATATCTTGCCATCAATGACAAAGGGGGAGATTGTTACAAGTATGGACCTAACCGGTGTTGTCATTGATGTCAACATACTCCTATTGCATTGATGAAAAGGATTGGATGAGCTGAGTGCTGAGGATATTGAGAAAATTAGTCCTAATCAGGAATAGAGAAGAACAGTGAATACAGTAAGGTAAAAGTCCAAGATAAGATGAGGATCAGAGGATGTGATTTAAAGGGTTTGTAGATATGTGTCTTAAGGTGATCTAGTAAAGATTTTAGAGGTCCGCATGAAGATCCGAAGAAGTTATGGCCGTTCAAGTGAAACTGGTCCCGGTAGGTGTTTAGAGGTAACAGAGTGACACAGGTAGGTCTGGTGAGATCTGGAAATGTATTATCCTATTCTGCGGATTTGAGGGAGTGTTGAGGAAGTCTTTGTGAAGTGTCAACTCGATTGGTTCATGGTTTGAAGGTCCGCAAGCATCTATTCCTTTGTGATAGTGATGAAAGACTGTGTTCTTGAGGTTTCAGATGAAGGAGAGAAGGATTTCAATAAGCAGATGAAGTGTGGATGTTCTTGGTGATTCAGGCAATCTTGTGAAGGTCTTTGGATCGTGTCCAGTCCGTGTTGGTGGTTTGCATTGGAGTTGGAGCTCGCAATTGAAGAATAACCTCTGGATGATGGTGTTCTTCCTGAGAATGGCCGACCGGATGTATTACACATCTTGCGGATGTTCTTTTAGATGTTTGCTGACTTAGATGATTATTCCTAAGTCGATGCCTTGTATAAATAAGGGATTGTAAAGTCATTTCAAAGTTTGTCTTGTTGTGATGAGGGTGTGGTAGCGAAGAAGAGAGCGAAAGGCAGAGCAGAAGTTTTGGGCTTAAATGGAACTGATTCAAGCATGGTAAAGATGCTATTCTCCAGTTCAAGTATGTGATATTTATTATTTTTGTAGACAATGAGTCTCTTGTAGGCAGTGAGCCTCTTGTGAGTAGTGTGCTCAGGCAGTGAGCCCTAATTGGCATGTGCCATTTTATTCTTTCTATTCTTCTAACAAAGAATACAATCTTAGGTTAATCACCCCATGGTTTCCCTTGACCGGGTTTTCCACATCAAAAATCTTGGTGTCTTATGTGTTGATGTGTTTCTACTCTTGATTTAATGCATTATGTTTCCATGATTGATTTATTGATATGTTAAGAGGATTTAAGTGTGTAATTGGAAAGAAAGTTTTAGACAACTGATTCACCCCCCGCCCGCTCAATTGTCTATCCTAAATCTAACAGTTAAGAGGGTAGGAATGTGGTTGTAGCACGTGGAAAGGTAGTAATATCTCTATAAAAGATCTCACCATAAGGTATGATATTTGCCAATGGACAATGGGTCACTGCTAGAAACTCTCTCCCTGGATCTTGGGCAAAATCCATTATATTGTTATCAATAATGATATGAGTTATGTCCTTTGGAATGTCAAAATATATATCCTCTCCTAGTTCTCCCAAGTGTTCAGTGATAGTTACCATAGCTAATGAGGCATTATTTTCTATGTTGTTTGGTTCATCGATCCAAACTTTGATTGAGTTTCATTCGGGGTTTAGCTGGAGGATAGAGAGATTTTTTTCATGTCCAAACCATTGGATATGATCATGTCTCTAGTCCCATAATCAATTGAGGCTAATGCAGTAGTCAACCATGGTCTTCCTAAGATAAAGGGGTAAGTATTTTTTTGATCCAGATCTTCTGAGGGAATTCCTATGAAAGTTTGAAGTAATGATGGGGAAATTTTCTTCAAGGGCGCATTACCCTCTAGATCAAGCATTGTGGATAGGAGAAAGTTCTCCCTAGAGCTCTATCCCTAAAAGGATATTCATTTTCATTAATATTGTCCCCCATCGCAAGTGGATCAGGTTGGACTTCCTCAGAAGTGAATGCTTCTAAGATATCTCTTTGAATCTTCTTTTGTTTTCCTCACAGGCGTTGGATATACTCTACAATTATATGATGCTTGGGGGATGTAGGAACATCTAGGTCTTGTGGTATTTCCAAGGTGTAAGATGGGTAATTTTCCTTATCAACTAAATATTGATCTGCCCCACTACTCTCTCCTTCCGAATGTGTTTGGGTATTTTCTTTAATGAACCCACCATGTGAATCTCTTGGCTTAACAATGCAAAAATCATTATATTCCCAACTCTAGGAATTTCTAACTAAAGTATTTACTAACAGTAGTTCTTGTTATCACGTAAAATTGTGCCCTGCTTGGAGGCTCTCCAAGCATTCCAATTACACAATGGGACTAATCTCAAGATGTGGGACCTTACAAATGAGATTAGACCTCCAGAGAAGGCTGATTCCTCTTTCTGAGCTTAAGGCTCAGAGAACTGAACTAAATATAATGCCACACACATGGGAAAAGGAGGAAGAAAATACTAAAATTAAAAGGGGAGGTGATGCACCAGATTTAAGATGTTAATTGCGACTGTATTAACACAACATTGATTTCAAAATTGCAACAACTCACATAGACCCACATAAATATCATAGAGGTTTAAATAGAAAACTAAAGCTATTAAAGGGATTGTTTTACCCACAAAGCAAGCATACAATTCTCAAATAAACACAGTGTGAAACTTATAGAGAGAGGCAACATAACAGTCTGTATTAATCATGAAGGCTAGAAAGCCATTAGAAAAAAGAGATAATGTTACAGAAAGTATACACAGCACAACCAGCTACATTCATGGGTGAACAATAAACCAGAGACAACAAAAGCTGAAAATTGAGCACAATGGATCACATCTAGGTAGTTCATGTAGGTGTGTTACAAGGTTTATGGTAACAACTATTTGACCTGTATAATAACCTAGACGAACAACTAACAACCCCTTTTCATCTTTTTACATGTTTATATAACATTTTTAATTCATCTGCAGCATTGGGTGCTAAAATTTGGTCAACTGGCACTGCCCAGGCCCACACTACATTAAAATTTGGCTCAAAAAATTGCTAGAAGAGGGATGGTGGTCATGCCCATTGAAGTTTGCAAAACTATAGAGGAGATTGCTTGCACGCATGGGTGCCAGGTGCATTTATGAGAGAAGGCCTGAAATACCTTCTCTGTACCTGCAAATCTAGTTTGCAGCTTCTTTGTATTGGTGCATTGAATAATTCCACTGTTTCAACTACCTTCATTCGGCCCTCACCTGTAATTTTTTAATACTGAGTACCTCTCCCTAGATAATGGCATGATATCAGGGATCTGCAAGCTTTTGCAACACTTTAAAATATTTAAATTTATTAAATATTCTAAAGTATCATCCATTTTCATTCATTCATCATTATGGTCTTTTATTCTACCTTATCGGCAAAAAACTCATTTTCCCAAACTATGGCCTCTTTCTTCTTTTAGTCAGCGAAATGTCAATTTTGCAAAATTTTTTGCCTTTGTCTTTTCCTTGTTACATTTTCTTTTTTATTGACAAAGTTCTATTTTTTCAAACCTTGCCTTGGCCGACCCTTTCTTTCTCCTTCCTTTCGCTTTATCGGTGAAATCTTGCTTTTGTGAACCATATTTGGACCTTGCTTTTGCCTTATCAGCAAAACTCTACTTTTGCGAACTAGGCCTTCCAATCACCTTGTTGGAGAATCTCCATCTCCATGAACCATGCTTGGCCACTGGTTTTTTTTCCATGTTTTGCCTTATCAGTAAACTTTAACATTTTTGAACCTCGTTCCTTGGCGCCATTTTGTCTTATTGACAAATTTGAATTTTCTTGAACTTAGCCTTTGTCACTTTTGGCTTGGTCGGCAATTTTGCCTTTTTCTAAACTATTCTCTACTTGCCTTTTCCACAAACTTCTTGCCTTATCGGTGAATCATGAAATATTAGAACTTTTTAGCTAGTTCACCTTTCTTCTGGTTTGCCGATTCCCCAACTAGCCTTTTCCATTTCCTTTAGTCGGCAAACTTTCAGTTTTTTGAACCATTAAGCCTTCGCCATTTTCCTTTATTCTTGTTGATGAATCACCTTGTTGGTGAATACAAGAAACCCTGCACTACTTAGAATGTTCAACATTTTGCCGATTTCCCAATTTGCCTTTTCTTGCTTTCTTTGTCTTAGCTTTATCCTTTGATGAAGACCCCCTGTCGCTTCCCAACCCTTTAGTTGGTGAAATGCCTATCGGCAAAACCATCTATCAACGAACTATGAAGTTCACGAACCAACAACTTTTCTAAATAGAACACGCCCTTTATCTTCTTTCCCTTCATTTGTATTATTTTTTGCCTTAGTTGATTCACCCTTCAGTCGACAAACCGATGAATCGACGAACTTTCAAACCTACGAACCAAAGGTTTGCCAAACTAAACTTTTATCGACTAAGGCAAAGAAAGGGCAAAAAACTTAGAAATTTTGGGGGATTTTTTTGGGTGTTTCGCTCTTCCATTTCAAGTGTCTCAGATCAAATATTTTTTATGGAAGAAGGGATTTTTGGGTTATTTTGGCATGGGCAAAAACAAGGCAACATTTTGGCGACTATGCAGGGGTGTTTGCTTGCTAAACACAAGGATCCAACTACCTTATACAATCCATTGGGCATAGGGTCAGAAGAAATATAGCCACGTGACCACACAAAACTGAATAAGCCTCCAAAAAATACACAAAAGACACAAGGCAAACAATCTCCTAATGATAAAGTTGCTTGTGCAAGAGCACTTGAAAGGGAACCTAAAACAAAAAATGGATCTACTCTAAATATTTACAAGAATCCCAAAACCAAACTTAGAAGTATAGTTTGAGATGAATCCCATTCATTGGGATCAGAAGTGCTTCATCGGTCATCTTGGAGAGTTGAAAGGCATTGGCTTGCTTGCAACTAGTGATAATGTAAGGGCCACTCCATAAGCCATCAAATTTGGAATGCCTCCTAACCTTAGCTCTGTCTTCATCCCACTTCAGCACCAAATCTCTATCTTGGAAGACTCTATCAACTGATTTCTATCAAAGGTCCTCTTGACCTGATCTTGGTAGGCTTCCAAGATTTTCATAGCAGCGTCCCTTTTTTCTTCAAGCTCCATCAGCTCAGCAAATCTGATTGTCATGGCATCATTCTCTAGCAATTCTAGTTGATGTGCCAACTCAAGGGAAGGAAACTCCAATGACAATGGAAGCCTTGCTTCCTTTCCATACACTAGCATGAAGAGTATATTACCAATGGCTCTCTTAGGAGTAATTCTATCAATGAAAAAAGTTGTCTTCAACTTGGAATGCCAAGTTCTCTTATTATTATCCATTGTTCTTTTGATGATTCTGATCATATTTTTATTTTGGATTTAGCCAAGCCATTCTCTTCGGGATAGGAATTGAATGATGTCTTTGAATAAAGTCATAGTTCAATGCCCATTCACAGATTTTTGTGCCTATAAAGGCCTTGGCATTGTCAGAAATAATGGTGAATGGAACACCAAACTTGGTAACTATCCCCTCAAGAAAGTCTAAAATGGAGGCCTCTATAGCATCCTTCAATGCAATTGCCTCTATCCACCTAGTGAAATAATCAGTGGCTGCTAAAATCCACTTGTGGCCAACACTAGGAGGTGGATTAATCATCCCAATGAAGTCCAAATCCCATTGACAAATGGCTCATTACTCTGAATTGGATGAAGGGGAAGAGTAGCCAACCTTTATTTTCCTGTAAAGAATGCATGTTCTTTACAGTGTCTTACCCATCTATGGGCATCCCTAAATAAATTTGGCTAATAATAACCAACCCCCATGATCTTGACAACAGTTGTCCTTAGAGAATAATGTCCACCCACAAGGCCATTATGAAATTCTTCTAGCACCTTAGAAGTCTGATCTTGTGTAATACATCCGAGAAGGACTCCCTTGATGTCTTTTCTAAACAAGATACCATCATCAAGGACATAAGGGGTGGACTGGAGCAAGAAATACCTTCTTTTGGCTTGATCCTATCCATTCAAGGATTTGCCAGACTGTAGGAACGTAGCCATGTCATGATACCAATCACCTAAAGTGTGTGAATCAACAGGATGCACTTCTTCCAAAATACACACAGCATCATTTCTGGCCTCAGAACCTACAACCATCTACTCACATAGGCCTTTGCCTCACACTAGCTTGGTAATGTTGGTATTGACATCATATTCCATTACCTTGGTGATCTACCCAACCCTCTTCTCATCGATATCTCTACTTAAAAGAAATTCTTTAATGCCAGAGTGGTTTGCCATTAACTATATCTTGTTGTTTGAAAGCATATGCCTGAACTTTTTTAGTGCTTTCAGCACAACAAACACTTGTTTTTCAACAAAATCATATCTCAATTCATATTCTTTGAGCGTCTGGCTAAAGAAAGCAATTGGTTGTTCCAATTTCTCTCATTCTATTGTGTTAAGACTATTGATATGCCCTCCTTGCCTCCAAAGGCATAGAGGATAAAATCCTTCTCATAGTTAGGATTTATTAGCGTTGGAGCCTGTGTAATGGCCTGGTTGACAACTTCAAAACTATCTCTACCTTCCTTTGACCATGTGAAGGCATCATTCTTTTTAGAATGGTTGTGAGGGGCTTTGTTATTGAAGCAAAATTTGGTATGAACCTCCTCATGAAATTAATCTTTCCCAGGAAACTCTGCATGACCTTCTTGTGACTGGGAAGAGGAAGAGCTAGAATGGCACTTGTCCTTTCTGGATCAATGGCTAGTCCTTCTATATGCCCCAATAATCTACCTTCTAGGATAGAAAATACACATTTTTTTTAGATTCAATGATATGTCATATTCCTTGCATCGTTCAAAGTCTTTTCTCAAATGACCTAAGTGGTCAGCTGCATGCTTAGAATACACAGTCAAATCATCAAGACACACTAAAATAATATCATTGATTAGGCCTTTAAAGGCCAATTCCAATGCTCTTTGGAAGGTTGCCCCAACATTGGTCAACCCAAATGGCATTTTTTAATAAGCCAAAGTACCCCATTTTGTGGTATAGGCTGTCTTATACTGGTCTAATTCTTTTACAAGAATTTGGTTATAGCCTGAGTAGCCATCAAGGAGTGAAAATCTTTCAGCTCCTGCTACTGTTTGTAAGATCTGCTCCATGGAAGGGTGGATAGTGGTCTTTAAGGGAGACCTTATTTAGGTCTCTAAAGTCTACACACAGTCTGATTTCCCTATTCCTTTTCCTAATTGGTACTAGGTTATCCACCCAAGAGGAATGTTTGAATGGATAAATGATTTTGGCCTCAATGAGTTTGGATAGCTCTTTTCTCATTAATGGATCAATTTTGGGGTTGATCGACCTTTGTTTTTACTAGACATGTTTTGCATTGGGGTCTAAATAAATGGTATGTTGGATTAAACTTAGATCAAAGCATTTCAAATCCCTATAATCCTAAGAAATTAAGTCATCAAATTCATTACAAAGTTCAATAAAATCTTGCCTTTTAGCTTGATTACATACCTTGCCATGTTTTAGAAATCTGCCTTGTGCAATTTCCACCTCTTCACAGTCTTCTTTTTTAATTGTCATATTCATTTTCTCCTTCTTTGGTTGATCATTAGCACCAAATATGCTCTCTAATGTGATCAATCCTCTGGGCAATTTGTTGGTCTTCAGTTGGATCACCTGGTCACCATATTGTTCTTGTAATGTGGACTGATTTTTGGCAGCAAACTCTGCCTCTTCTTGCAAGAAATTTACAAACTGTTGGTTATTCTCAAATACTTTCCAGCTTGTCACATTGTTAGGCACAAAATGCCTCACAAAAATCTTTACATGCTGATCTAAATTTTGTTTAACATTCTGGGGAATGTCAAACTGGGCACCAACTGTAGCCAACCTATCAGCATCTTTATTTGTTTGTTTGGGCATTACCCAAATATTGAAGGCATCAAAGTCTTCAATCAGATCCGAGACTTTGTGCTTATATGACTTGAGCAAGTTATTCCTTGAAGCACTTTGTGATATGATTTGGTGGACAACAAGTTTGTTGTTACCAAATACCTATAAAAATTTTATTCCTCTTTTTTGTGCCAGTTGTATACCATGAATCAAGGCTTCATACTCAACCACATTGTTGGTACAACTAAATTAAAATCTAAAAGCAGAGAAATAACTTTCTTTTTGGGGTGAAATTAACACAACCCCAACACATGCTCCATTTTTGCTTCTGGAGCCATCGAAAAACATTTGCCATATTCCACTTGGGTCTAACGTTGCCTTTTCAAGGCTGGGAATGATGATGTCCTCATCATGGATAGATTAAGTACCTAGCTATGTGTCCTCTATATGATTAGGAGTGTCAAACTGTTGTCCACTCATCAAGTAATATATCAGGGATTTTCTCCATTGGTGTTGCAGCCTCATGCATATTGTTGTCATCTTCTTCCAACTCATGGATTATGCGGTTCATATTCAAAGAGACGGGTGTATAAGACTCTATATGATCATTTGCAATAGGCTCAACCTTAATGGTCACCTTAGTGCCATATCTAGTTCTGAACAACATGTGGGACCAATCAAAAGATAGGTATCTATCTATTTTAGCAGTGAAATCCCTAGATAGGCATATGCTAAAGTATGCAGGGAGGTCGATAACTGAAATGTCTTGTGAAATAGAGAAGCCAAGGCATGCATGTAGAGTGAGTTTCAAATCTTTGATAACACTTACTATCTTAACAATAGTGCCATCTAATTGCACTACCCCCTTTTTCATAGGCTCGTATTCTATGTCTAACTTATTAGCTATATTTTTTTGGCATAACAGAGGTACCCGCCCCAGAATCTATCATGCAATTATGCAACAATTTATCACCAATAATTAGGGATACATAAAATGGAGGGGGCTTACTAATTTTGCTTGTACTTGCCTCCTCTTTTGGTTGGCATGGGCTTGTTGGAGTGATGGCCTTTTCTTTTGTTGCCTCTATGGCAGGCTAATTGAATCTTATCAAAGCTTCCTGCAACAAATCCCTTTTTTGATGGGATCAACAGAGCATCCCACATAGTGATGCTCAGGTTAGTCTTCTTCATTTGATCGACTATGTTGAAGGGGATTTGACTACCCTTCGAGGATATTTTAGTGCTGACAACATCAACCTTCGCTTATTGGGTGGCCTGGTAGTGCGTTGCTAGCACTGAATTCACTCACCTAGTAGTATGATCTGACTGGATAGAATGCATTTTTGGTGCTGCTATGCCTTTGGCTTTTTTCCTTCACTGTGTCCCTAATTGCGTTTGTTGGGGACATGTGAGATGCAGATGCATGAGGAGTGGGGATGTGAGCAACTATAGGAATAGTTGCATCCTCAATCGCCCTTCTTTTGGCTCTCATATTGAAAGCTATTGGACCTGTGCCCTGACTAACACCACAAAAATCATCCTATGTCTAATTCATCAAAGTAATTTTTTTTTGCATTTATTGATGCCCTCTCACCATATCTTGACTAGAGATGACTTGCTGCTCTAAATGAACTAATTAGTTTTATGCTGTCAAACCATGACTGAATTGTCCACTTTGGCACAAATTCTGATCATGTGGCTGATTGCATGGATAACACTAGTTGTTATCCTGAGCCAAGTTGTTATGTATGAGGACCAGAGGCCTAGATGTGCTAGTTGTATTGGGATGTATACCATTCAATGGTTTGATATAACTGGGCTGATTTGGCTTCCGTACATTACCCTGATATGTGGCTTGCATTGCCAATAATTTTGATTAAATGGCGATATGGCCTGCTAGGTTGTGCCTGCTACCTTTTTAGTGCCACCAATCCATTGCTAAAGCCTTGCAACAGAGTCTTAACCTCATGCAATTCATTTGAGGGCATCGTAGAAGAGGTCACAGGGGTGACTATTCTAGGAATTGGAGTTGCAACAGGTTGAATGACAGGATCAATCTCTAGAAATAAGGGTATTGGTGGCCTTGGAGCAATCTTCCCAGCCATAATTAGGTAGTTTTCTGCCCTTGTAGCTATGTCGTATGCATCTGGTAGCACAGTCCCTCCCACAAATTGAATCATGACAGTAATGTCAAAATTCAAAGACCTTAAATAATAAATGAATGCAGTGTTTGGGGAGGGTTTCACCAATAATAACATCCTGTCCCATATCTTTTGGAATCTGTAATTGAAATCCACCATGTATTTGTGGGGGGCTCTCTTGATTATAGCTAGCTGCTCCATCAATGACAGGTGGTCACTCTTGTCTTCAAAGTGTTGGCACAATTTAGTGCCCAATTCATCCCAATTGTGGATGGAATTGGTTGGGAGACCTCTATACCACTGGAGGGCTTTTCCTTTGAATGAAGAAGCTAGCAGTCTCACAGCCACATTGTCTGTAGTGACATTGTGAACAGAGCATATGCTAGTAATATCCTAAATGTGCTTAGCAAGAGTTGTGGAATTTTCACCAGTAAAAAATGAGATTACTTTTAAAGTTGAGGTGGGGATGTCCTCATACTGGGCTAAGTCTAGAGGACTACCCCCATTGAATGCTACAAAAGGAAGGTACCTTGCCATGTTGGGGATATTCAGGTCAATTTTGGGTATATGCAAGGTCCTTCTTGAATATTGAAATCTAACTTGATATCTAGCTGGGGGGAGTAGACTGGGCTCTTGAAGAAGATGGAATTCCACTCCTATTTTCCCTCGTAGGGGACCTAGATAGTCTACTTCTTCTTCTTGATTTAGGAAATGATAGCTCAATGAATTGAGAATTACCTCTAGAAGAAGATTGAGTCTATACTCTAGGCATGAAATGTTGACTTGATATGGATACTGGACCAACAAAGTCACCAAGTGCTTGTTGAATGCTTCCACAACAACATTTGAACTAAGAATAACACCAAAATTTCTCAGTCTAGCTCTTGCTTAGAGCAGAGAGTCCCACCGGGCATGTCAGAAACTGTTGTCACGTGAAATTGCACCCTGCTTGGAGGTTGTCCAAGCATTCCAATGACACAATGGGACTGATCTCAAGGTGTGGGACCTTGCAAATGAGATCAAACCTCTAGAGAAGGATGATTCCTCTTTCTGAGCTTAAGGCTCAAAGAAATGAACTAAATCTAATGCTACACACGAGGGGAAAGGGGGAAGAAAATACTAAAATTAAAGGGGAGGTGATGCACCAGATTTAAGATGTTAACTACAATTGTTTTAACACAACAATGATTTCAAAACTGCAACAACTCACACAGACCCACATAAATATCACAGAGGTTCATATAGAAAATTGAAGCTATTAAAGGGACTGTTTAACCCACAAGCAAGCATACAATTCTCAAATAAACACAATGTGAAACTTATAGAGAGAGGAAACATAACATTTTATATTAATCGTGAAGGGTAGAAAGCCATTATAAAAGAGAGATAATGTTACAAAAAGTAGACACAACATAACCAACTACATTCATGGGTGGACAATAAACCAGAGACAACAAAAGATTGGAATTGAGTACGATGTATCACATCCAGTTAGTTCCTATAGGTGCATTACAAGGTCTGTGGTAACAACTATTTGACCTGTATAATAACCCAGATGAACATCTAACAACCCCTTTTCATCTTTTTTACATGTATATATAACATTTTTAATTCATCAATAGCATCTGGCACTAAAATTTGGTCAACTAGCACTGCCCAGGCCCACACTACATTAAAATTTGGCTTAGAAAATTACCAGAAGAGGGATGGCAGCCATGCCCTTGAAGTATGAAAAACTGTAGAGGAGATTACTTGCACGCATGGGTGCCATGTGCATTTATGAGAGACGGGCTGAAATGCCTTCTTTGTACCTGCAAATCCATTTTGTAGCTTCTTTGTACTAGTGTATTGAAGAATTCCACTATTTCAGCTACCTTCATTTGGCCTTGGCTTGTGAATTTTTAATGCTAAGTACCTCTCCCGAGATAATGGCATGATTTCAAGGATCTGCAAGCTTTTACAACACTTTAAAATATTTAAATTTCTTAAATATTCTAAAGTATCATCTATTTTCATTCATTTCATCATTCTAACCTTTTATTCTACCTTATCGGCAAAAAACCCATTTTCCTAAACTATGGCCTCTTTCTTCTTTTAGTCAACAAAATGTCGATTTTGCAAACTTTTCCGCCTTTGTCTTTTCCTTGTCACAATTTCTCTTTTATCAACAAAGTTATATTTTCCTAAACCTTGCCTTGGTCGACCCTTTCTTTCTCCTTCCTTTGGCCTTATCGGCAAAATCTTGCTTTTGTGAACCATATTTGGACCTTACTTTTGCCTTATCGTCAAAACTCTACTTTTGCAAACTAGGCCTTCGAATCTCCTTGTCAGTGAATCTCCATCTCCGTGAACCATGCTTGGCTACTGGTTTTTTTTCATGTTTTGCCTTATCGGCAAACTTTAACCTTTATGAACCTTGTTCCTTGGCACCATTTTGCCTTATTGACAAATTTGAATTTTCTTGAACTTAGCCTTTGCCACTTTTGGCTTGGTCGGCAATTTCACCTTTTTTAGAACTATTCTCTGCTTGTCTTTTCCACAAACTTCTCGCTTTTATCGGTGAATCATGAAATATTCAAACTTTTTAGCTAGTTCGTCATTCCTCCAGTTTGTCAATTCCCCAACTAGCCTTTTATATTTCCTTCAGTCAGCAAACTTTCACTTATTTGAACCACTGAGCCTTCACCCATTTTCCTCTCTTCTTGTTAACGAATTACCTTGTCGGCAGATACAAGAAACCCCGAACTACTTAGAAAGTTCAACATTTTGCCAATTTCCTGATTTACCTTTTCTTGCTTTCTTTACCTTAGCCTTTTCCTTTGATGAAGACCCCCTGTTGCCTCTTAGCCCTTTAGTCAATGAAATGCCCATTGGCCAAACCACTGATCGACAAACAATGAAGTTTGTGAACCAACAACTTTGCCAAATAGAACGTGCCTTTTATCTTCTTTTTTCCTTTGTATTTTTTTTTGCCTTAGCCGATTCGCCCTCCAATCGACAAACTGATGAACTTTCGAACCTGTGAACCAAAGGTTCGCCAAACTGAACTTTTGTTGACTAAGGCAAAGAAAGGGCAAAAAACTTGGAAAATTTTGGGGATTTTTGTGGGTTTTTTCCTAAGGGAAGCCTCTTCCATTTCAGGTGTCTTAGGTCGGATATTTTAATGGAAGAAGGGATTTTTGGGTTATTTTGGAATGGGCAAAAATAAGGCAACAATTCCCCGTCAATGACACCAAAAATGACAAGGGTCATTGTCCACCTTGCATTTAAATAGAATAGTTATCTAGGTTGTCAAATCTGAGGCGTGTCCATGGCTATTTCCAGTAAAGGTTGTTAATTAGCAGTCCTACTAAAACTACTCCTAGAAACTCAAGTCTACTCATGTATTTGTAATCATGTCTTCAATTACTTGCTTGAAAAGGATTTTAATCTAGGAATCTAAAAGAGTATAGCTACTAAAAATAAACCTATTTTAGCAGAGATCTAAGAAAATGACAACTAAAACAAAGCAGTAAATCTATCTTAGAGATTATCAAAGCAATCAATCTAGCTAAGCAATTTAGAAATTTGACAAAACAAGAAATCAAATCACTAAATACTAGTCCTTGCCTATTTGGTGAGAGTGGGCCCTTGCTCAACACCTCTGGAGGAAAAATCAATTCAACGTTTAGAACACACAAATGTAGAATTGCCTGCCTTTATTTCCAATTTCTTAAAAAGGTGTATGCTTAACAAAAAATAACAGAGTATATTGATTATTTCAAAATTAATATATATATCCTTCCTATTATAGGGCTCCCCATATCTCAGTTATATCTTGCTGATAGATATCTCCAAAGTCTTATTATTCTAACTACTAGTTTTGTAAAAGATACAAAATCAGTTGTTCGGTTTACTAAACATGTAACTGTTAATTATAAGAAAAAGGAACTAAATAGTGGCATTGACTGTGTCACTTTAAACAAAGAGTTCAACTAATATTTAAACAAGTCGCAAAGGCCACTAATTAAAAAGAAATTACATTGTAGACACCTAAAAGTGTCCTCGGATTGCATTAATCTCTTCCATATTCTCCTATTTTTCCCTAATTTTCCTCTATGGTTAATTAATTAATCATTCACATTCCAAATGTCCCCTTTCATACCATTAATTTAAACAAATAAACATTTGTTTAAATTCCCCCCTCAATTAAATAAATATCATTTGTTTAATTATGGTTCACATGTCCCTCCTCACATAAATTAAATAAATGAACCCAATTTATTTAATTTAAAAACATTCTCCATCTCATCATTTCTTCTAATTTAAATTTCACTTTTGTCTTCTAGTGGCTGGGAACCCTAATCAATCACAGCCCTTGATTTTGGCTCCAAGTCAACTCTCAATCCTAACCCTCAATTTAAATAGGCTCCTCTATAAAATCACTTTTTCCACCTCATTTTCATCTCTCTGATTTCATTTTTCAGCTCCTTAGATCTCTCTTAGCTTGCAACACTCCAAAAATCTTGCTAATCACTCAAGAGCTTCTCAAGATTATGCAAAATCTGCAAATCTGAGAACAATAATGCAAGGTGGAGGAGAACAATGGAGATTAGTTGAGTTGTAGCTGAGATTATTAGTTGTTTTCATGTTTATTTGATTATTTTCTAGGCGAGATTGCACTCCATTGGGAGCTAGGGTTAGCTGTAGTTTAATTTTTGTATGCTTGTTAGCTAATTTTCCCTATCTCATTCTGGTGAACCCGATGTGAAACGAAGAAAATCTAACATTTTTGTTGATTTTAGTAACTCAGCTTTCATAGGTGGCTTCTTAGGCTCAAACGGACCTCACCGTTGAGTCTGGGAGGCCCTTTCGGTGAAAAATGACTGTAAATTTGACGCTCCCTGTGAATTTTTTTGTATTTTTTTAAAATTATATTGCCAGTCCATATCGAATGGATTCGTATGATACAAACTGGTCGTACTGACTAGACTGGGTGTCTATGTTTGGCTCTGGTTTTTCTTTGTAAATTGCATATTTCTTCATTTGCAATTTTGAATGGTGTGTGTTATGTGGGTTTAAAAGGTTAAATCTCTAATCAACCTATTGCAAAACCCTAGTCTGTATATCCTTGCCACTAAAACCTGTGGTCGCCTCTTATGTTCAAAACCCTCATCCATCCTCTTTCGACCTGCTCACCTCTATCTTTTTAAATCCACAATCGACGCCCTAAAACATGGTCGATGCCCTAAAGCACAGTTAGTCACCACTTTGCAAAACCCTAACCATGTCATCTATCTTTGACCTCCGTCAACAATCCTTAGTTGGCCTTCAACCCTAATCCCTAGTTCCCACCGTCTATTGACCACCCATTTTCTTGGTTGTCTTCACCATCTGGTCGATTGTCCTCTACAATTTGTTGCAACCCGTGTCTCCAGTCGACACTATTAAAAGTGCATTCCACCACCCTAGCTTCCACTGTTGATGCCTGAATATCGTCGACCATCGCTTTGAAACCTAGCCTGCAAACATGACCGTTGACCTTGCACTTTGCGGTCGCCATTTTTAAAACTCTTGTCGCCTCCATCTTTCCACTTGGTCAAACCCTAGCTACTTTCAAATGCCTGGTCGCCACCGCAATCTCCACCTAGCCTCTGCTCCTTGCCTTCAATCCGCCTCTTAACACCTCCTTGCTGCTCAGTCAGCACCACCTGTGAAACCTTATCCTTGATTGCTTGTCTCTCGTCACCACTTAGTCGAGGATTCTCTACCATCCTACTGCCTCACAAAAGAACCCTAAATGCCATCTCTGTCGCCACTAGATCTCCATCTGCCATTGTTGAGAAACTTAACTGCTCTCTGTTGAAAGCTTGACCACAAAGCCTTGGCGTCACTCATATTTCCCTCCCTTCATCACGGTCTTTAAACCCTTCCACCTTTTATATCCTTTGTCATCGTCACTTAAGATGCCTCCGCTACTAATTGGTCACTTTCACTCCATCCTCTGTCGACACTCAACATCCCCCATAAATCGTCAATCATAAGCCCTAAACCCTAACCTGTTAGTTATCACCTTATCATCGATCTTTTCCTTTGACCACGGGGGTTCAAGTGATCACTTGACCCTTGTAAGAGGTGTGGTCACATTTACGACTAGGGACGAGGGCTTAGCGCCCTGCCTTTTTCATTTTCTTTTATTTTTTTGTTTTGCCCTAGCCCCTGGTCATATGGTTGACCAGGGGGCTAGTTAGACACTAACCGCCAAATAAATTGCCTCTACTAACCGCTGATAGCAAATTGTTTCATGTGACTAGCATCACATAACTGCCATCAATTAACATTAATTGCTAGTCAGACCCCTTTTTGCCTCCACATGCTAAAATAGGCATTTTTTTTCAAAAATTCATAACTTTTGCTAAACAAGTTGGATTTTCACGAAACGAGTGGCGTTGCGAAGCCGACTCACCCAGCTACGCCATGGAAAGATCAATTTCATGTAACAACATTTTATTAGGTAAATTCCTGGTCAAAATCAACATTGTTTCATAACTTCAAATGCAAATATCTTGAGTATTTTTATTGGATTTTGATGAAATTTTCTAAAAATTGCTTTAAATTTGCTAAATTTTTTGATGCCACTGTTTATTTTGCTATAACTAATCAATCCTATCAGATATTTTCTAGATTGCAGATTTTGAGCTTTTTGACTTGGTGGCTTGCAAAAAGGGGGTGTTCACTTGATGTTTTTTGTTTTTCACGCTTTAATGAGAGATTTTTTGCTACTAATATCTGTTTTGCAACTTGTGGCACTCATTAGGAGAAGACTCTTAATTGAAACTACTAACACATTTTGATGCAGGGTTTCCTCCTTTCATGTGCATGTGCTTGGTTATCATAGGAACATTTGGATTTTGGTGCACTAAAATGAACATTATCTTGTTGTTTTCACATGCTTTCTTGGGCTTAAAAAGAATCAGTGTCTTCTTTGCTTGGTGATTGTGTGGGTGTTTTGACGTGTGTATGCTCTTCCCTTGCACATTATGTGATCTTGGGAATCAAACGCATCTCTCAACACCTTCACTATCACACCACACATTTAATTTCTAAGGGTTAAATGAACATTGTCTAGTGTGGATAAAGTCAAAAATACATATGCTCTTCCCTCGCATCATCGTATGAACTTGGGGATCAAAAGTAATTTTGCACTTAGGTCACTTTTGTTACCCTTTTAGAGAGGCTTGCCTAAGTGGGAAAAGAGGCACTCACCCCAAGGGAACAACCTCAAGTGGTACTTTCATTTGATTCCCTATACAAAATAGGATAAAGCGAAAGCCAAGTCCGAACTGGTATTAGTGCTTACTGTACAGTGCTAGTTTGAAAGGATGCATACCTTGCGTATATGAGACTCCTAGTAGGACTAGTTAAAGCCTTAAGTGGCTTGCTGGATGCTCCTAACGTGTTGGTCCCCTGAACATTGACTAGACACCATTAGTTAGAGGCCACCCTTTGACCTTGTGGTGGTTTGCGAAATGCAAGAGGACATAGAATCCTCTCTAGATTCTCACCATGTGGCTCCCTTGAGATGAGATGGGAATCCTTGACTTTGAATAAGCTACGTGTAGTTTTCTAGGGAAAGGGTGGTTGCGTCATCCTTCCAATGTAGGAGGCCCCTATCCATCCTCTCTCAAGAAGACAATATAATGGGACATGCCTCTTTGTTAGCATGTTTTACATTTGAGTCAGAGATTCCAAGTTGTGAGCTTGAGCAAGCTGCCATCAACCTTTTACTTTAGGATAGGCATTGTATTGTGTATGGGAACTATTTTCGACTTGTGCTAGACCTATAGAAATTTAGGGTTGAAAAGCCCTCGAACATACACATTTACGCTTCCCAAATCAAGAGTCACCAAATACAACCAATTGATTGCCAAGTGTCTTCTATGTTTAATGTGTCTTCTTCAAGTGCTTGTTTAGTCATCATTCCTAAACATTCTTGTTCACACGCTCATTCAAAGTCATCATATCCTAATCACATTCTGATCTTATCCTAATCACATTATCCTAATCATTCTTCCTAACCACATCCTCTTTGTCATCCCATCATCCTTATCATTCACATAACCCATATCTTAATCATCATACTTGTCCTATCCTAATTACATTATCATCATTCCATGTCATCCTCTTTCCAATTCAATCAACACCATTCCAAGTCAAACCAACACCTAACCATTATCCTTGTCATTCCACATATCCTAATCCATTTTCATCCTAGTCATTTCTAATCATTCTACATAGTCATCTAATCCAATTAGCATCATTCGTATCATTGTCCTACTTATTATCCTAATCCATCCAAGTCACCATATCCTAATCATCATTCCTAAACATTACACATCGTCATTCTCATCTAATCAACATCATCCTAATCATATCCAAGTCATCCTAATCAAACCCTAATCACCTCTTTCATCTAATCACCATCATCTTATCCTAGTCAAAATCCTAATCATGTTCATTCATAATCCAATCAACTTCCTAATCCATCCAAAGTCATCTAATCTCATCATCATCTTCATTTCAATCCAATCAATCACGTCCTAATCATATCCAACCATTCATTCCAATCCAATCGATTTCATCCTAATCATTCCCAATCACAATACACCGCAACCACAAGGAAACCTTCAAGTGTCTACTCTCCCTATCAAATCCGATTGCAATTGTGTCAAAACATTATAGACCTGTTGGTTTTGTTCACCCACTACATATTCAATTTCATTCCACTACATATTCAATTTCATTCAGCCTTTGACATCTATAGAGGACCCCAAACATTAGTCTTCCTAAGGTTGAAACATAGGGAGAAACTGTCGAAGCTTGACTGTATCACAAGTACAAATCTGGACTAAGAGACCTTGACATCTTTTTCAAATCAATTGCAACTTGGGCTTAATACTCCAAGGCTAGTTTAAGTCCATCCTTCCAAGTGAATTCTAAAACTCATGGGTTCACTTTAATCAATCATTTATTCCACTTGGGCTTAATACTCCAAGGCTAGTTTAAGTCCATCCTTCCAAGTGAATTATGAAACTCATGGGTTTACTTTAATCAATCATTTCTTTCACACCTCAAGGTCTCCATAAATCCAATTTATACTTTGACAAGGTCATTAGTAGATGAGAGTACTCTCTTGGAGCTAGACTTTTCGAAGACTAATATCCATTAGCCTCCATCATAATTTGGGCCTCATCACCTCGCATTGACATCTCCATAGCATCCCAAAATTCACAAGTCTCATTTGGTAGAGACACGGTTGCAAAATGAAGAGAAAAGGGAGTAGATCCTCCTATCATCCCTATAGTAAACATTCTCACCAACACATCCATTCCAAGTAACCTTCATTCATAATCAAAACCCTAATCATCCTTGTCATCCAATCTTGTCATTCCTCAACATCCTAATCATCTATTTCATACAATCCGATTCACTCTAATCATTATCCTAATCACATCTTCATCATTCCATCCAAGTCATCACTCCTAGTCATTCCACCTTATCATTACCCCAGTCCTAGTCAAGCACTTGTAAACATGGTCCTAATCCCACAAGATGACATACAATGATATGAAGACATGTGCCATTCCACGACAATCCTAGAGAACAAGGTTCTAACACCCCAAGCCTATTAACAACATTATCCAAGTCCACCATGGCAAGAAGACAGAGTGCCTTCACATTCCAACGCTATCTTTGACAAGGGGAACATAATTCTACCTCGTCCATCCTATAAGTAAATTCTACCACCGCACTCTAACCCTACATCAACCCCATGTCCTAGAATCAATCATTACAAAAGCAAGCCTAAGGAGTTATCCATATCCACCAATCCATTCCATCCCTTTGACTCTCTATCCAACCAAAGTCCAAACCCTAAGCCAACACCATCCATCCCTCTTATCCCTCCACCATTGGAAGTTTCAACTCCTAATCTTAATCATGAGTTGACATCTTCATCCCTCATTATTCATCCACTATATTGTCCTTCCACACACACACTTGCAAAGGATGTGATTCATTGGCTACTAGCAAGGAACAACTTATCCCCATGTTGAACACCTACCTTGGCACCTAGCAATGAGCCTTCAAATGTCATGCTTATTCCTCCAACTCCATCATGTGGTCCACAAACCATAATGTCTGTGCAAGAATTTTTCCACTTCCCCTTCCATTCCAAGTCAAGAGATATGTCAAGGGTCCAATCCAAAGCATGTGGAACCATTAGCTCCTAATTCTAGTCAAGATCAAATCACTTTAATTCCACCCATCCATACCACACTTTATCTTTTCCATGATCAAGATCCCTTCTATGACCAAGATAACCGTGACGATCCTCTTAGTCAACTCTATGCATTCCATGGTCAAGATCTTGCTACTCCACCTATCCATGATCCACCAACATCCACTTCCCACGATGAGACAAGTGGCTCCCAAGCACACATAGATGATCAAACAAATAACTTGGATTTTAGTGAACATAATGCTAATCAAGATCCTAATGATCCTTCCACATCATCCACTGTCAATCCCATTTCAAATCCACTATCATATCCCCTTGGCCTAGCCACCTTCATCCATGGGTGTTCTTCCTTAGGACAACAACAACCTTTGTCCTCCACTTTGCTGTCTCCATCCAATAATGAGCTCAAGTCTAGTCCTCAAAACACACCTAGACCCATTGTCAATCACATGCTCCAAAACATGAATTACCAAGGTAAAGGCTTAGGCCTTCATGAACAAGGCATTTTTGAGCCCATACATGTCAATGTCCCCCCACACTCATATGGCCTTGGATACACACCCCAAGGAAAACAATGTCAAGATGTTGGTAATTCTTCCCTCCCTCGTAAGTCCACTTTCCATCGCACATCCTATCACACCCCTAAAACATATGTTGCCATTCCGCCTTCATCATCCTACAAAAGTCAAAAGCATGTGACCATACACCTTCCACCATCCACTTTACCTCCACTACTTCCAACTTCTACTATCCCTCCATCCACTTTGCCACCATTTCTTCCAACACCTAACATTCCCATCATCCATAAATACCCTTACATTCCTAATCATGATCAACAAATGCACACATTGTCTAAACATAAAGCCTCCACCAACCCCACTTTCACCATGTATATGGGATTCAAAAACAAAAAATTGGATGTCTCCACTTATAAAGTCAAAAATCCTAAGGATCCTAATGCCTTGGGACATCAATACAAAGAATCAAAGAAAAATACATCCAAAAAGCTATCCAAACCCATACCTTCACAAGCAAAGTCAAAAAATAAAATGGTTCAGGTACCTAAGCAAAAAAGGAATCAAGTAAAATGAGGCCTCCACCTCTAAAAAATTTCAACCATCTCCTTCCATCCACTCCATTCAAACATTCCCAAAATCCCACTAGTCAACCAAAAATTATAAAAATATTAAGTCTATGTGGGTACCTAAATGCTTACATCACCCATCTCCTAAGCAAACAACACCATTGCTTCCTACACCACCATCCAATCAAAAGCTTCCATGTTTACCATGGTGTGTGCAACCCTTGGTCATGATTCCTTTCCATATCTCCATCACCCCATCATTCCACTATCATCCTACATACTTCACCCATCACCTTCCTATGGTCCATGCTTTTGCATAAGCCTTTCATCCATCTTGTGCATAAGTCCTACATAATCCACTATCGTT
This sequence comes from Cunninghamia lanceolata, assembly GCA_027924645.1. NCBI lineage: Eukaryota > Viridiplantae > Streptophyta > Pinopsida > Cupressales > Cupressaceae > Cunninghamia > Cunninghamia lanceolata. Next base: position 12,320,075 of record BSBN01000209.1, read on the forward strand.
CCCTCTATAATCCACTATCTACCTAATCCATCTCACTTTCTTGTGATCCTTGCCAACATCTTGGGCATAATGACATTTGACATGGTCCATGCGACGACATACATATCTAGTGGGACAATATCACCTTTCATGGCACTAGACACTTAAGTCCCTCTCATCCATGTCGACCCATCCCATTCAAAAAATTAAAAAAAAGTCAAAAAAAATCAAAATAGTAAAGAGAAATCCCTTCGTCCAATGGTGAAAACCACCCTTGGTGCCACCTTGGATAAGTACCATGATGAAAACTTGGCAAACAGGCGTCATGTGTAAGTTGATCTTCTATGTCACCTACACTTAGGGGCACGTTGTCTCATCCTCCTATCATTTTCCATCCCATCATTTCCTATCTTATCTTATCATGCCATTTCCATACACCCACATACATATACCTATCATATTGTGTACATCCATTTTCCCTTCTTCCTTTTGATCTTGATAAAGATTGGGGGCAAAAGGTTGACAAATGTTTTCCCAAACAATCTTATCATCATCATATCGTCACAAGCTTGTCATGTCAAATCCTAAGTATTACACATAAAATGGGGCATGTTACTCCTATGCGACATAGCCTTTGGAGATCACATCCTTGCCTTCTTATGCATTCATTCATCCATCCCCTTGCCTATCACCCATCCTTTTATCCATTCATCCAATCCTACCTTCCTCCTTACCTAGACTTCGTTTTCCCTTGTCATTGGTATCAAGCACAAAGGCTACCCAAATTGACATCCATCGACACCCCAAAATATGTCAAAAATGCAAAAAAATCAAATATTCCAAAATCCAAAAACATCCAAATACTCTCAAAAATCCCAACAAAAAAAAAATTCTTCAAAATCCTCAAAAAATCAATTATTCTTCAAAATCCTCAAAAAATTAAAAATTTTCAAAATCCAAAAAAAAAAAACATCCTACAAAAATCCAAGCCATAAAATCAATCAATCCACCAAATCATTCAATCCCTTCATTCAAACCAATTGAATTCATCACATCATTCCAACTGAATCAGTTCTTCAAACAATTCTTCAAATCATTTAATTCTTCAACCAAATCACTCAATCAAGTTCCACAATCAATCCATTCAAACATTATAATCAATCACATCATCCAAATCAATCCAATTCATCTAATCAACAATTCTTCAAATCACATCATCCAAATCATCAAATCAATTCTTCTAATTCAATCAAATCAATCACATCATTATATCATTCAAATCCATTCTTCAAATCATCCCAAGTTCACATGGTCGAACTATGGCGCCTCTGAGCTTTCACGTAGGCAAGGCCATCTTCGATGTGCCCCCAAGGCATTAGGTCAGTCCCTTAGGGCCCGTTGAGTCAAATTACCATAATAAGTCATCCCTTGATGAAATGGATACTTTGATCAAACCAGAGCAATCAATCTTTCGCACTTGAAAACAATCCCAAACAACAACAAGACAAGCTATCTAATCAGTCAAACCTATCAATCGCCTCGTGATAATCATATGTCACTATCAACTATCACATATCCTACACAGAATGGGGCATTGTCAAAACCAAGACTCTACGCCTTATACAACATGCGTCATTTCTAAAATCAAACATCAATCAATCATCAGGAGCTAATCATCCCACAACTTGCAACATTCTTGAAACCAGATCACGAGTCTTATACAAGATGTCGCCCTCTTATCACTTGCCTTGTACAAGATGTTGCACTGTCGAAACCAAACTAGGCGTCTTATACAACATGTTTCATTTTCTGAAACTAGGCTCCTTACTCATCCATTCACAATCAAACAAACCACACATATCACTTGGCAAACGATCTAATGGTTGTTGGTCTAGTCTATCTTATTTTACTGGATTGTTTTGTAGTCTCATTCTTATGCTTCTCAAGGAAGTCCCTAAGCGATGAAGAGAAGCGAGGATAGAACGAGATCTTTTTCTTTGATTGTTGTTTGTGGTTTGCCTTGACAAGACAACAGGGGTAACTTGGTGCATTGTGTGTGATCAAGATTCCATTGGGTGTGAATCAAAGACATCCTATGCATAGGAAAGAATAAATGCTTCCTTGCATGAGGATTTGCACATCTCACAGTTATCTCGTCGCATGTTCCAACAAGGTATCATAGTTACTAGTCTGAGTCAAGCATTCCTTGTCTGTCATGTGCCCGTTTTGCAAGGGATCAGATTTTCGCACTTTGGCCTTTGTCACATCATTGTGTCTGTTGTCCCTTGACATAATAAGTTCTACGACGATAAACCAAAAAAATTGCAAATGAGAAGCTAAAAAATCTATCAACGCAAGATCTCATTTCCATTCTTCTAGCTAATATTTCATTCTTCCACCATCTCTCTCTTGCATCTTCATTCCCCCACCTTCATTGTAGCTTAACGTATCATTTATTTCTTCCATCCATTCTCCTATCTTTCTTCCTTCACCAATCCCTTTCATTTTGAGAGCCTACCCGCGTTTGTCCAACCTGCCTATCCTCTCGAGGGGATATCACCATCCTACCTTTCCATCATCATCTTGTTCCTCTATCCATTTCCTTAGCTTCTTTGAAATGATGTTACTCGACATAAATCACATCATCTCAAAGAGGGTCAAAATGTAGGCACCTAAAAGTGTCCTCAGATTGCAAAGCATTAATCTCTTCCATATTCTCCTATTTTTCCCTAATTTTCCTCTATAGTTGATTACTTAATTTTAATTAATTAATTATTTGATCATTTCACATTCCAAATGTCCCCTTTCATTCCATTAATTTAAACAAATAAACATTTGTTTAAATTCCCCCCTCACTTAATTAAATAAATATCATTTGTTTAATTAAGGTTCACATGTCCCTCCTCACATAAATTAAATAAATGAACCCAATTTATTTAATTTAAAAATATTCTCCATCTCATCATTTCTTCTAATTTAAAATTCACTTTTGTCTTCTAGTGGCTGGGAACCCTAATAAATTGCAACCCTTGATTTTGGCTCCAAGTCAACTCTCAATCCTAGCCCTCCATTCAAACAGGCTCCTCTATAAAATCACTTTTTCCAGCTCATTTTTCATCTCTTTGAGTTCATTTTTCAGCTCCTTAGATCTCTCTTAGCTTGCAACTCTCCAAAAATCTTGCTAATCACTCACAAGAGCTTCTCACGATTGTGCAAAATCTATAAATCGAGAACAATAATGCAATGTGGAGGACAACAATGGAGATTAGTTGAGTTGGAGCTTAGATTCCTAGTTGTTTTCATGTTTATTTGATTGTTTTCTAGGCTAGATTGCACTCCATTGGGAGCTAGGTTAGCTGTAGTTTAATTTTTGCATGCTTGTTAACTAATTTTTCCCTATCTCATACATAAAATAGTAGTTTGGCAAAATTCTATAACTCATGCATGAACAATCAACTAGCGGTTTCTCCTCATCAACTAGATAGGTGATAATAAGAACAGAGGTCACTTTATCCTACAACAATTTAGGGGGTATGTGTTGGCAACGCTTTGCTGCAGTCTTCTTCAAAATCACACAGAGTCTTTTGTATGGCTCTGAAATGTTGAAAGCACCTCTGGAGCTTTTGCAACAACTCTGCTACGGATCTCCAGAGTTGACAAGAGCTTCTCTAAAACCTCATGAAGACCTTTCTACTTACAATGAAGGAATACCTACAATAAAAATGTGTTTATGCATGTCTTTTGTCAGTAAAAACCTACAACATGAAACCATTTAATTCCAGAAGTTACTGCAATATTACATCCACAATTAACATAATCAAATGAGGTTTCTAACAATTATTAAGGTACAAATAAAAGGGTGAAGTGGATTTAGGGCAGGAAAGGAAGATAGATTTGCATATTCTAGTGATCTCTCTTCAAATCTCATCAACAAGCTATCCACTAATTAGACATCCACTTGGTTCATGTTGAAGTTCATTTATTTATCAACCCAAGGATGTGTTTATTGGTATGGTATATGTACCATGTGTATGACTTTTGGATTCCTAAGAGACTGAGGTTCTAATTTTATGTAAAGGGAGGAAAATACATCATTTAAGAAGTAAATGCTTAACACATAAAGGAAAACTAGATCCTAAGACTGAAAAGTTTCTAAAATAGATTAGAAAATACATAAGTTAATGGTTACATATTGAAATCTTATGATAAGAAGGATGCTAAACTACAAGTGCATCCAAACTAACCAGACAAGAGACCTAACTACAATCCACCACAACTGGGCCCTTGCTTGGATAAAATTGAGCCTTCCTCTCTTAAATCAAAACTGCTTGCAACAATGTACTAGAATGAAGGAAACAAAAATTCACTCTTCCTTGGATTTTATAAAAGCTATTACATTCAATCTATCACAATATCTTTGCTAGATTTCTTGATATGCTCTATTGGATCTTGTCTATCATATATATGTATTACTTATGCTACAAGCATCTCCACTAATCATATATACGTGGAAGGTGGATGCTTTATTTAGGAAGAAACAATAAAACTAGGAAACTAATTCTTAGATGGCTAAGAGTTACTTTTCACTGGGATTGTACAATATTTAATTACATGTGCTTGAAAGAAGGATGATAGGGAATTTGTTGAGAAGAATAAGGTTGAGTTGGTTGGCTCATTTATCTTCATACAAACTTCATTTGTGCATGCGAGAAGTTGAAGTTCACTAGCTGTCCCTATTCATTGCTTTGTTGCAGGGTTTTGGCTACTGGTGATCTATATGTTAGGGATTAAAACAAACCCCCCCACCACAGATAATGCCCATACACAGCCAAGAATTTAGAATACATAGCAGAAACTCAAATCAAGGATGGAATAAGAACACAATCACAACACAGTGATTTACATTGGAAAACCCCAAATTGGGGAAAAAACTAGCAATGAAGATATTCATATTAACCCTCAGCCCCAACCAGGCTAAGCCTAGAGGCTTCAACCAACCACACATACAATGGAGTCACCAAGCCATTATATAGACTTCCATACATGCAAAACCATGAGCTCCAAAACCATGGACCAATACAACTAGCACAAAACCATGTGCTAAAGACCGCTAATGGTTAATTCACTAACTCTAACCCAAGAACTAGTTTAACCCAACAATCCCCCCTTTAAACTTGGTCTTGGGGTTAGCACCAAACCCCCTTCCACAAGCACCAAGTGCAATGTCCTCTTTGTCACCGAGATTTGTCTCAAACTGGGAACCCACATGACTCTAAGCCCCCCTTACCACCTGGGAGAACTCCTCTCTTACTAGGCCTTTCCTTTCAGGGATTGAGCAAGCCATACCAGGTCTTACAACCATCAGCCCAAATACATGTATTAAATTTTACATACAACTCCATTACAATCTTGTTCTTGCTATAGCCAGCCTTGGCTACGGGCACCTGCATCACCTTTGTTGTGGGTACATGCAGCAACTACATACAGTGACTTTTACCAGGCAACATGCCTACAATAGCAACCACGACCAATCTTGCATAGACCTGCTCAACCTTCTTCCAGGAGCCAAAGTGCTGAGGCACATGCTCAAACCTTTTGTTTCAGCAAGAATACCAGATCGAAAAATAAATGCTGCCTTATCTCCACACATTGTAAGGTGCATTAAATACATTAAATTCTTCTAAGCTGCGACATCTTCAATTTCCAGTGGATTTGAAGCAACCTTCAAATCAAAACCCTTGCAAAGAAAACATCATATCCAAAATAGCTACACATGCCGAAATTGAGTCACGAACTCGTCTTTATCTGGGTTGGCAATTTAAGATCTCCTAGATCTACTCACCAAATGCACAAAATCTTCTACCTTTTTTCTCCTCCATAGACACGAATGCTAGAGCTTGCAACTCAAGCTCTGATACCAATTATTAGGGATTAAAACAAACCCCCCCACACACACACAGATAATGCCCATACACAGCCAAGAATTCAGAATGCATAAAAGAAACTCAAATCAAGCACGAAACAAGAACACAATCACAACACAGTGATTTACCCTAGAAAATCCCAAACCAAGGAAAAAAACACCAATGAAGATCTTCATATTAACCCTCATCTCCAACTGGGTTGAGCCTGGAGGCTTCAACTAGCCACATACAATGGAGTCACCGAGCCATTATATAGACTTCCATACATGCAAAACCATGGGCTCAAAACCATGAGCTCCAAAACCATGGACCAATACAACTAGCACAAAACCATGTGCTAAATACCACTAATGGTTAATCCACTAACTCTAACCCAAGAACTAGTTTAACCCAACACTATAGCGTTGGCTACATGAATGAACTCTAGTTGTTGCAAGCCAACGACTAACTTTGCCACATTCAAACAACTCAAGGGCATAACAAATATCATGACTGAGACAAGAGATGTTATATTACCTTGAAAATAACTACTTTAAATATACAATCATCCAATAAACACCATACATATTAAACTTTGTGCTTTATAGGATAAAAGGGTATTAAAAGAGTGCAGTGTTATATGAAATGCATGCTAAAGTAGAAGATAAAAAGTATCAAATAAAGATAATTTTGGGGCTCATCAATCCCCTCAGCTAACTTTACACCATCCATAATCAAGAGGTTGACACTCATCCCATCCATAAATGTACAACCTTCCATGATCAAGAAATCCAAACTAATCCTATCTAATATCCATGTAATCTTATCCATCATCGGACAAGTCCCCTTTCTTATAAGGAGACTACTGTTCCCATTGAACACATAAACAAGTACAATGATCATAATGAACATATCGATAATCAAGTGGTAAATGATGTTGATCACATCAAATATGAGGACGAGCAAGTCACAAGTGATTACGTTGAGCCTATAATTGATCAAGTCACCACAATCATGAATGTTGAAATAGCTCAAACATTGTATAACCTTGGTCTAACCATCTTTATCAAAGCATGCTTCCTTGTGGATGAGAAAGTAGTAAGTTCTAATGGTTCTTGGCAATACACTAAGGGGCTAGCGTCATGTTTCAAAAGCATGGGTTACAACAACAAAGGCTCGGGCTTTCACGAGTAAGGAATCCTAGAACTTATACAAGTTTATGCAAATCATAGCCATCACAACATCGACTACAAACCTCCTAATAAGCACCGTAGTGATACTTTGACGATCATCGGGGAAACTTCATCCAATGCAAACATTGAAGTAGAGGCCACTTGTAGCCCCTTCAATAATCTTGTTGCCACTAACCCTTTCACCACCACCTTCACCCCCACCATCAACCTGCATCACCCATATCCTAAAACTATTGATTAGGACCAACAAGCTTATACATCATATGAAGCAAAGAATTATAATGGAGCAAAGATTCAAGTTGAAGTAGAGGATCAAACTCAAGAACCAAATAAGAAAGAGGTAAAAATCAAAATCAAGCACAACATTAAAATGAAAATAAAAGGCAACATGAATTGAAAAATCAAAAGGAAAGAAAAAGTGATACGAATCCCAAAGAAAAGTGAAGCAATAAATTATATCAAAGAAAAATATCAAAATGAAGCAGTCAATTAGAAGTTGCACTTTGCATACAATAGATGTGCACCACCTTCACAATTATTATCAATTTCTACATGCAAAGCTTCATGATCCAATAAGATTGTTGGTCCTAATCCTAATACAAACCCCAAATTCGAATCCACATTTAAATCCAAAAATCCCCCATCTCAATTCGCACATCCAATCCTCATATCCAGACACCCAAATCCAATATCTAAATCCAAATCCCCAAATCTAAATTTTGAATCCAAACACCCTGACCCTAAATTGAAAAACCCAAAATCCTAAATTTGCCACATCCTAGAAGTAACCTTTTACCATAAGATCTATGATGGCACTCTATCGAGATGTTCACATTTGGATAAAGCCAACCCAACTATTAAAGAGTATCACAAAACTTGCAGCTTGTACATCAATGGAATGATCCTAGCAAATAAATTATGCTAGGTAGGGTATTGTTGACACGTCATGACAAGAGCATCCAAGTTAGCTACATCAGATAGACAAGAACTTGGCATCTAAAGTAGCAAAAAAAATATCAAAAGAGTAAAGATAATTTTTTTGTCTAATGATGAAAACCACTCTTGCGGTACCTTGGGCAAGTATGATGATGAAAACCTGTTAGTAGGCATCATACATAAATTAGTCCTCCATGAAAACCTCACTCTTCAAGGCAACCTTCTTCCATCAAATCATCCCCATCCCTTCCTTCTATATCATCATATCTCCCCATCCATCATATTTGCATAACCATTATATCATACCCCTCCATCCTCCCTTCCTACGTTTGATCTTGATAAGGATAGGGGCATGACTTTGAAACATGCTTTGGACACTTCGTGGCATATCCCAACATTATAGCATAACATCATGAGTGGCATGTGTAGACTAGGGTCATGTTATCCTTATGCAATGTAGTCCTTGGAAATCACGCCTCAATCTCCCTATCAAGCCATTCCTCTTTCCTCCCATCCAGAATCCTTCTTACATCCATCTTGAAACCCCTTAACCATCCCATCCTTTAGTAGAATCCTTTTGTCATCCCAAAACTCTGTTGGAATCGTTTGCCGTTGCGCCAAAAGCTCGAGCTATCAACGCTCGCTACAAACACCAGACTTAACCCAGATCCACGGGAGGCTCACTGCCATGTCACGAATCCCGAGGTCAGCGTTGAATGCCTCACTGACAAGGGGGCAGCTCATTTCCAACAATCCCCCCCTCAACGCAACCCGAGGGATTCGAACCCGTGACCCATGGCTCTGATACCAATTGTTGGAATTGTTTGCCGTTGCGCCAAAAGCTCGAGCTATCAACGCTCGCTACAAACACCAGACTTAACCCAGATCCACGGGAGGCTCACTGCCATGTCACGAATCCCGAGGTCAGCGTTGAATGCCTCACTAACAAGGGGGCATCTCACTGCCAACAAACTCCCCATTCCATCCCAGCACCTTGCCTTTCATTCTTGTCCCCTACCGTGATTTTCCCTTGTCATGGGTTACATCATTGAGATAGCTTCAAAATTCAACCAAATCTTGCCACGGAGTCTAAAACCCATCCAAAAACATCCATAAGATTGTCCTTAGTCCCATTAAACTCTAATTCCTATTCAAACGTCAAACCATCATCCTTGGGATATATCATTCCCAATCCTTGCATTGCTCTTGGGATATATTGTACCCACATCAATAATTCTACCATCATCATATCAATCAATTTTTTTTCTTTCAACTTGATCAAGGCATGATCCTAACCCACTCATCATTTGGATGGCTAACTTGACACCTTCACATTTCCTCTCCTACTACTCTCCTAAACCCCGCATCCATTCCATCCACTCTCTAATCAATCCTTCAATCATTCCATCCAATCATCCTCCCCTTATTCTCTCAAGCCTTAGTTTTCCCTTGTCCTTGGTTTGAAAACAAACAACTCCCAAAAGCAATCCAAATCTATTGCATAGCATTACCGATCCCAACATTCGAGCAAATCTAACCACATCTAGCCTAACAATCTTGCAAATCATCTCAAAGCATCTATAGGTTTTGTTTCTCACCTTGCTACAAGCCTTGATCAACTCTGATCCAATCCATCATCCTTAGAATATATCATTTCCAAATCCTCGCATTGTTCTCTGGATATATCATTCCCACATCAATAATGTTCTCATCCTCATCAAATCAATCATTCCTTGGCTTTCAACTTGATTGGGGGAAAATCTTGTTTGTCTTTGTATTGTTTTTACATACTTGCTTGTGTGTTTTATTTGTTTTTCTTGCATTTGTAATGGCCCTTGTAGCATATTGCCACAATGACACCATGGTATTTCATATCACGGTGTCATACAACGTATGCTTTCTTGTGACTTTTTTCTTTTGGATTAGTCCTTCATGCACTTAGCACTTTACCACCGTGATCCCTTATATCGTGGCACATAATGTCGGTGCTATAACAAAAATTAGGCTGCTCTTTGCACAAATTTTACCTTTGTAGCATGTACCTACCATCGACTATACCCTATAGTCATGCATCATTATAATTATCCATATACTCACCCATCTTCCTCTTCACACATTTCCTCTTTGTCATATCTCCTTACATCCCAACCTTCATGCATCTACCCATCCCCTCCTTTCTTTTATCTATCCACTTCTATCCCATCCATCTTTCATCCCTTCATACCCAAGTATCCTTTTGAGAGACCACCCCGGGCCTCATAATCTTGCCCACTCTCTCTTGGGGGGGTGTCACTAACCCTTCTTCTAACCCCCATTCTTCCAATGAATGGGGCATCTTGCCACTAGTCCTATCCCATTAAGTGTCTATACTTATCTTCTTTGAAACAATATCACTTCTTCTAGTCGCAACACCATATCAAGGAGGGGCAAAATGTAGACACCCCAAATTCACTTTGTTTCCTCTCCATGTCAATTTTCCATAATTATTCCCAAACTAACCATTCTCCACCATGTTGCAATTGGGCTAGTTCCATGTTGCAATTCGACCAGTTCCATGTCACAATTCAACTAGGTCTATGTCACAATCCAACTAATTCTATTCAACCAATTCTGTGTCACAATTAATTAACGTGACTAATTTAATTGACTATTCAGCATGTTGTAATTAATTAATGTGACTAACTTAACCATTTTCCTCCTATGTCGCAATTAACCAATTCGACCAATCTAATCAATTTTAAGCTAATGAGACTAACCTAATTCAATCAATTCCATGTTGTAATTATTGCGACTAATTAATCCACCATTTGCCATGTCACAATTAATGCGATTAACCTAATCAACTAATTCCGTCCCAATCACAATTAACCCCTTTCTCATCCTTGAGATTAATTAATTAAATACACGTAATTAATTAATCTAGACCTAAATATTCTTCCAACTGATTAATTAGATAATACATAATTATGTAATCAATTAGGCTAATTAGTCACACTTCCCCATTTATTCCAATTTAAAATTCAATCCCATGCTGCTAAAAGCCAAAAGACATTGTCCTTCAATCTCCACTGTCAATTTCAAATCCCAAATAAAATCTGGGCCCTCCACTTACACACATGTCTCTTCAGGTCACTTGTCCCCACTCCTTGCTCACACTTGTGTGAACATGCTGCATGGGCCAATCCTGACTCTTGATTCCATCTTTCAATCTTCACCATCTACTTGCATCATTCCCCTCTTCCCACTTGTTTGCATCCCCTTTCACCCTACAATTTAAGATAATCTTGTCCCCATATCTTGCATGTTGTCTTTCATCATGCCACTTGTCAAGACGCTAAGAAGTATCCTCATGAAATCAATCTTAACCCTCGATCTCATCTGTCAATCTCAATTGTCCATGATCAAAGGGGAAAGTTTAATTAAAGAGGCTTACCCAATGTACATAAAATCAAGCATCATCATAATACCTATACATGTTGCCAAATTGGGTGAGCTCAAGATCAGAGCATCCACATTACATCACAATACATCCATTCAACATTGGAGCACATCCACAAGGTCAAATGGAGGTATAATGTTCTTGTTTTATTGTATTTACATTGTTGTTTAACACCCATTTTAGCTCAAACTAAAGGTGTGTGTTTGATTTGGGTTTTAAGTTTCATTGCCTATCTGTGCATCTAACTCCTCTCATTTTGGCTCAAATTTGACGTCAATAGTTAGTGTTAGCTCTAATAATATGTTAGTTTAGTTTCAAACTAGGCTTGTTTAGTTTGATCTAAATGGTTTAAATTTGTTCTTTATTAACATGTACATTTAAAGAAAGAAATAACCCAATATATTTCTTATTTTATTTTCTTTCTTTTATTTTACTTCATATTTTTGTCTCTTATCTTTTCTCAATCCTCAATCTACTCTCTATGAGTTTAGTTTTAGATTAGATTCATTTAGTTTGATCTAAATAGTTTAAATTTTCTCTATATTAACATAACACTTAAAGGAAGAAATAACCTAACATTGATTCTTATTTATCCCTTTCTTTCAACAATCACGACTCTAGTTAGATCTGAAACATAGCTTACTATCATCCTTAGTTAAATTTAGATTTATTAGTAAATTAGACAACATTTTGTAGTTAAAATAACATCTTTAAATTATAATCAATTTACTTTTAGTAACATGACCAGAGAAAATATTTATTTCTTTAATGAATGAGCGTACATGTGAGGAAAAATAACACTTCCTTCATTAATGTAACACCCAGTTTAGTTTTCACCCTAAAAACTAAGTTTAACCAAAGGTAATAATTTTTTTTTAAGTTTATAAGCAGAAAAAGATAAATTATTTTTCATTTTAAAACCAAGAAGTTCATTCATCGACTAAATAATAATCATGGAATTATAAGTTACACAAAGGGATCTATCCAACTACAACATTTTTCAATATGATGATTAAAGTTACTAAGAACATTTTCAAAATAGAAACTTACTAAAGTCACTGCATCTCGATTGTCGACCATCCAAATTCAAGTCTCGGCAAGCCTCTGGAATATAGAAGAGAAAGTATCTTCAAGGAGCTTAACCTCCAACCACAGACTGTCGATCTCCCGCACTCCTTCCTACCCGGAAGTGGCCCTACCCTACTCAAAGAGGATAGACTTAGGATAACCAATGGTGTTAGCCATCTGAGTACTAGTGTTGTGACCTACATAACTTGTTATCATGCAATCCCCTAGATACCCTCTAGTCAAGCATGACCACTCCACAAGCTACGCCATCTAGTCATGGTGAACTATCAATGCACTTGAGGCAGGTGCACTACCCTGGCCAAGGGATTTGAATATATTTAGCGTTGTGTCAACGCAAGTAAGTTCACCCACCCCAAATCGACTTGAATTAATCACAATCCTACAGTTACCTATGTATAAGTATAATAGAACAACCACGATAACCTCTTCGTGTTTCAACTCATCATGCTTTAATGCATGGCAGTTAGGGTTACTTCTCTCTTTTTGGCTCTTGGAGACATTTTCGTCCATAAGTTAAAGAAATGGGATTCTAGCTTACTGGTTAATCGGTTAATGCTATAAGTTTATCAGTTGATCTTTAAGTTCGTCTACTGCTTAAAATTATCCAGTCAAGAGAGGACACTAAACTTAACAAAGTAATTTCGGAAGGGGTTTAACAATAAACCAATTATAGAATTCAAGTAATTGAAGACCCAGAGTTAAAGTTTAAATACTCTTAAAAGTCTTCTTCGACCTATCGAATCCTCGACATAGCTTAATCTTTTATCAAACTAATCATTTAACAATCCTAACTTGTTGTTTCTATTTGCAAGAAGAATGCATGCAAGTTTAAACTAAACACTATAAACTCATTGTGTCTGCTCTAAAACTTCATTATCTAACATGTTTGTCAGTTTAGACAAATAATAATTCTATACCCTCTTTCGATGACACAACAATTTGAATGTTTTTAAAGCAGAAAGAATTATATACAGTAAATAAATGGACTATAACTAGATATCTTTTGCAACAAGAAAAGTATAACTCTATGTTTGGCCAACCAATTATAGATTCTAAACTTGTGGAAGACTGAGTAGTTACACATACAATGACATACATTCCACACCATTGTTTCCCCATTTTGCCGACGGGATGACACATTCTTCAAGTCTTTTATTAAACTAGTTGTTTTTGGATATGAAAAGACCAACTGTAAATAGTTGGCAAGCCAACTGATGACACTTCCAACATCGACCAAGATTAGACTACTGCGACTTAGGATATCTTTATAGCTAGTAATCGACCAAAACTCAGTCTACCATGTGCTCTCCACATATCCATATATTTCTAAAGTTAAACGAATACAACTGCATAGTTTAAATCGACCATTGAAGATGCTTTGAGGAACAAGTATGTTACAACTGTGAGGGTTAAGACTGTGGTGTGGTTCAAGGAACAAATACCATTATTTTCATTTTTAAAAGAAGTGTTAACACACAAGTCTTAAAGTTGGTAACCAGTCCACATATTTCATCATCAATAAAACACTAAGTTCCTTCATATTACAAAATGGAGCCATTCCTATTGAGACATTCTAGTTTAATCATGACAGCGTAGAAGAGAGATGAGATGGAACTTGAAGATAATCTCTGGTGACTGTTTTAAAAAAAACTGATCCAAAGACTTGTTCTCTTCACACTTGATCACATACTCTTTATGCTCGGCCTCCTCTCAGCGTCTTTTTCCCTGTTCTATATATCAAAACTGTCTCCCATCTTGCTCTATATCCCATTCTCCCAAGAAGAAAAACTAACTTCCTACTCCCTGAACCACGCCCTATCAACTTGGTAACTACCCTGCATGGCTAACCATCTGCCTCCTTTCTACGACCACTACACAGAAATGGTTTGGTTTCCACTAACTTCGTAGCTGATCCGCAAGGTGGAGCTTAACAATATGCAAGGTGGCAGTTTCAGTTTAGACATGACGCCACACTACTCTTAATAGATTTTGAATTTAAATCAAATACATAACTTGAAATGATGGTTGAGCTGACAACCCATCACTAAAGTTTGAAGCTCAAGAATAAATAGAATGTTTTGGAATAAAAGACATCATAAAAATGACTTAAGTGAACCCTTCGAGCTACTGCCCGATTATTAACATCATAAAAGAATAAAAGAATTACCCCATAACGACAATTTAAATATAACTAAATATGATTTTGTAAATTACCATTACAATACGACCAATGGTATTACACTCGACGGTCTCAAAGATTTAAAACATTATTTAAACCTTTTATTATACGATAATAACCCATAATAGAAACAATTCTACATCCGTCGAATTTCACAAGTAAACATTTTCATCATACACCCGTAGAGCTTTATGACGATGACGGCGATTGGAGTGTAAACACAATACAAGGTTTGGGGTCGACTTTACGCACAACTTTTGACTTTTACGCTGAACCACTAAACAAGACACGACATACAACTCATTCTCAAGTGTATACATATATATACATATAAATATATACATATGTATGTATATATATATATGTATATATATATGTATATATATATATACATATACATATATATATATACATATGTATATATATATATATGTATATATATATGTATATATATATATACATATATATATACATATATATATATATACATATATACATATATATATACATATATATATACATATATATATATACATATATATACATACATATATATATATATGTATATACATACATATATATACATATATGTATATATATATGTATATACATACATATATATACATATATGTATATATACATATATGTATATACATATATATGTATATACATATATATATATATGTATATATATATATATATATATATATATATATATATATATATATATATTGGTCGTCCATATTTGATGACGTGATTCAGAGTATTACGACACAGATGTCAATTTCCCATACTCATTATGACAACTACGAAAGGAAGAAAGACCTATTCTTAAAAAACCTTGACATTCTCATCCAAAATTGACTTTACCCGAAATCAATACTCATCTCTAGGCAACTAGGTTTATCTACCTAATGTTCATTTTTAGTGGCAAGCACACATGGGTTATTCCAGAGTCTATACTCTCTTTCTCGAAGATACTTTCTCTTCTTCTTTCTTCTTTGCGAACATGTTTCATCTATTCCTGTCATTAACAATCTCACATATAATTTGTGGTCAATTATTTCATAACATCAGATTGATCATAATCAAGTAAAAATCCATGATTTCATAAAATTAACCTTTTTTTAATCATATCATCATTTTCTATGATGTTTAACATATTCACATGACTGTACTATTTAAGAAAAAGTAAATAGTAATACTGAACCCAAAAAGGGGATGTAACAATTTGTAATGTCCCCTTCTACTGAGTCCAAATTTTTCCTTTGACCTTGCACAATTCAACTCACCAAAGAGAACATTAGTATACAATTCTTCTTTAAATTCACATATCATCTATAAACATAAGCCATTTGTTATCATAGATTGATTGCATACATTTCATGATTCCCTAGAAGAGATCTACTTGGCCCTTTTGTTAATCAAATCCTCCATCTTATGAGAGTGAATCCGTTAGGGTGCAATGCCAATGGTATAGGTCGTTCTTCCTTCGAGGGGTACTCTAGACTCAGGCCACTCTAGGACCTTCCTTTGACTTGAGGTTCTCTAGACCACTCAAGTCAAAAGACTACCTCTTGCTCCCTAAGGTACCATCTTGAGACAGGGGCTCGAAGGGGTGCTCTAGACCAATGAACCCGTACCTATCCTTGGTTGATTGCCCGCCCCTAATCTTCCCTACTCCTCATAGTGGTGAGTTGATTAACATTACTGCCTTCCTCTATTTTAGGAATTCATGCCTTTATGTACTTATACTCTTTGTATTCTTTCCTTAGTTCATTATAATGAAAATGCACATAAATATTTCATACTAACTAAACTGATTGCAATGTAAACAATTCATAATTTATAATGATTTCATGCTATCACAGTCAGCTATTGTTACTGTTACACAATGCAATTCATATGTTCATTGTTCACCATTTATCATGACATTTCACATGCTATCTTCATGATCTTATCAACATACACTTCTTCTCTATAACTTATATACTATTCCTTAACACCATATGGGGTTGATAGGGTGTAGCATATTGTTGTTCATCATAGGCTATGTTTGTCTCCCATCCTTATTCAAGAACTACTTGGTGTATTCTTGAGGCTAAGGCATCCGTGAGGATTCTTGGTACTCTAGGTAGCCAAGACCAATACATCGACTATAATGATAAACTAGACATGTCACCCTTCATTGATCCCATATGTGGTTAATGAATGGGATATATAACACACAGTTAGTGAATATTACATATGACTGTCCATGAATTATATTGCTCAGAACTGGCTGTAAATAAATGCAGTGCTATACTGAACATTAATATAAGCAAGGGAAACAATGTACTGTCATACCTGTGGTATTATGTCAGTTTAATTACTGGAGCCTGCAAGAATGGCAGTTCGCTGTTGGAAAGTCTTCTTATAATGCTTGCTGTAATATCTTTGATAACAGATCAGAATTATGCAGAGTATCTACTTTATGCCAATTGTTTTGGTTATGGACTTATCTGCTGATTGAAGTTAAGCATTTACACAGAAATATATATCTTGCTTTGCTTCTATTTGACCTTTGAACTGCAGATGTTTTTCTATGTCTTTTGGAGAATATGATTTGATGTTTATATAGCTTTCATTTACTGCCCTTTTGGAGAAGACATGACTCTTCTAAGATGAGCAAATGCCTCCTTATGCATCGTATCCTTTAGCAATTATAATAACTTTCATTTGTTAATTTCTTTGTCTTGATTCTTATTTTATCTTTTTCTTCTTGGTTTCAAAATTGACTAAGTATGGGAAAGTATAGAGGGTAATAGGGAGAATTCCTCAATGTTTATTATTTCCAATCTTTAATTGGTAAAATATCAGATCATTACAGGCCCCCCTTCTTGAAATTGCTTGTCCTCAAGCAATGTTTGAGTTTAGGAAAATTTCCTGTCCTTCCCATGTGGCATCATCCTCGGGCAGGTTCTTCCATTTAATGAGATATTCGGTGATAGTTCTATTTCTTAATCTTCTTTCTCTAGTGTCCAAAATGGCTTCAGGTTCTAACACTAGTTGCCCTTCATCATCAAGAGGCGGTAGATCTTTACAAGGAGCAACCTTTTGACCAAGAACTTTCTTAAGTCAGGATACATGGAACACGTTGTGAATCTTGCTATGCTTGGGCAATTCAATCTCATATGCAACTTCTCCTATCTTATTTAAGACCTTATAGGGTCCATAGAACCGAGGTTTGAGTTTTTCTGCACCACTGGATTTTATAGACGTTTGTTTATATGGTTGTAATCTTAGGAACACCATATCTCCTATTTCAAATGATCTCTCTACTCTTTTCCGATCAGCATACAATTTCTGTTGATTTTGAGCATGGTACAAGTTGTCCTTTAAAACTCTCATTACATCCTCATGTTGTTGGACAAAATCTTTAGCTTTAGGAACTCTACTTTCATGGAGAACTAGATTCCCAAAGGAGGTAGCTTCATACCCATACAAGGCTTTAAAAGGGCTCATTCCTATTGACATGTGATGGGTTGTATTGTAGCAATACTCTCCTAAGTGTAGCCATTTGATCCATCCCTTTTGCTGCCTTGTGACATAATTGCAGAGATAGCCTTCAATCCATTTATTCACGATCTTGGTCTGGCCATCCGTTTGGGGATGATAGCTAGTGCTTGGTGTTAGCTCAGTTTCTGTCAATCTGAACAATTCTTGCCAAAATGAACTCATGAAACGGCTGTCCCGATCACTAACTATGCTTTTTGGTAGTCCATGTAGTCGGAAGATTTCCTTGAAGAATGTTTCAGCCACTTGAATCGCCTTATATTCGGAAGTGATTGCCATAAATGAGCATACTTTGTGAGTCGATCTACAACCACATATATACAATCCTTTCCTTGTGCTTTCGGAAGGCCGGTTATAAAATCCATAGAAATGCTTTCCCACTTTTATTCTGGGATGGGTAAAGGTTGAAGCAATCCCGTAGGATGAGTTTGTTCTACTTTGTTTCTTTGACATGTATCACATTCTTGCACATGTTTGTGTACATCACCCTTCAAACCTTTCCATGGAAATTTTTCTCTAACTTGCTTGTATGTTTTGAAGTACCCTTGGTGCTCGGCTAAGGGATTACCATGAAATTCTCTTAAGATCTTCTCCTTCATCTTGGAACCGGCTGCTACATAAACTCTATTCTTATAGGAGATGACTTCTTCCCTTACTTTAAATTCCTCATTTGGTGCCTTTCCTTCAAGGATGCTTATGGTGAGAGGATCTTTGGCATATTCAGAAATGAGGATGCTTTTCCAATTGGGTGAGATACTTGTCATGGCACATAGTGAGGGTCTTCTAGATAATGCATCCACGACCACATTCTTCTTTCCTTTGACATAGGCGATGTCAAAATTGTAAGCTTGCAACTTACTAACCCATTTTTGTTGTCGATCATTCAAGTCTCTTTGGTTTAGGAAGAATTGAAGACTATTATGATCGGTCTTGACCATGAATTTCCCACAAACAAGGTATTGTCTAAATTTGTCCAAGGCATGCATGATAGCCAACATCTCCTTGTCATAGGTTGAATAGAGTCTCTCTGCTGAAGATGGCTTTCTACTTTCGAAGGCAATGGGGTGTTTATTTTGCATTAGGACAGACCCAATCCCTTCTCCGGATGCATCACATTCAAGCTCAAATGGAAGTGCAGAATCAAGTATGGCAAGTACGGGGCAAGTAATCATTGCCTCTTTTAACTTCTCAAAGGCTTCTTGTGCTTTCTCACTCCATATGAAGGATCATTTCTTGGTTAAATTGGTAAGAGGTGCTGCAATCTTTGAAAAATGCTTGACAAATCTTCTATAATAACTGCACAAGCCTAGGAATCCTCGAAGATGAGTCAGGGTCCGGGGCTTTGGCCATTCTTTAATAGCTTTAATCTTTTCTTCACCAACTTGGACTCCTTGGGCGCTTATCTTATGTCCAAGATAAAGGATTTCTTCCATACCGAATTCGCATTTTGAGGCCTTGGCATATAGTGACTCTTGTTTTAGGATTGTAAGGACCTCATCAATGTGCTCGAGATGTTCTTCCCACGTCTTGCTATATATTAGTATGTCATCAAAAAATATTAGCAAGAATTTCCTCAACTGTTTTCTAAATGTATGGTTCATGCATGATTGGAAAGTAGCTGGGGCATTTGTTAATCCAAAAGGTAGAACCAAGAATTCATAGTGACCATAGTGGCATCTGAAGGCTATTTTAGGAATGTCTTCCTCTCTCATTCGGATTTGATGATAACGTGGTCGTAGATCAATCTTGGAAAAATACTTTGCCCCATGCAATTCATCAATGAGCTCATCCACTCTCGGAATAGGGTATCTATTCTTGATAGTTTGTTTATTCAATGCCCGATAGTCCACACACATTCTCATGGTCCCGTCCTTTTTCTTTACCAACACCATGGAGGATGCAAATGGGCTGGAGCTGGGTTGAATGTGTCCCATTTCTAGAAGTTCGTTGATAGTTTTTTCTATTTCTTCTTTGAATTTTTGGGGATGTCTATAAGGTGTGGTGATAACGGGCTTGGAATATTTTTCCATTTCAATAATGTGTTCAAATCCTCTTTTAGGAGGTAATCCATGGGGTATGTCATCAAACACCTTTTTATGTTTTCAAAGAATAGGTTGGATGTCAATGTGGATGTTTTTTCCCATTGGAGTTGATTTGTCAAGTATTAGACATTGGGCTGCCCATTCAACTTGGTTGTGCTTAAATATTCTTTCCATCCTTTTTGAAGAGACCACACGTGGTGATCCATCGGAGAGGCCGTGTAAGGTGATACGTTGTCCTTGGTCAACAAAGGATATTTCTAGTTTGGGCCAATCTAGTGTGACTCTTCCTAAAGAGTGTAACCATGGAGTTCCAAGGATCATATCATTGTCCCCCATATTAACCACATAGAAATCATCTTGAATAGGGTGTTTTCCTATGGTTAGGTTTAATTGGGGTAGTATTCTAGAACAATTCTTTGTGGAACCATCAGCCAAGGCTACCATGAACCCTTCAAAGTCTTGTGGGCTTAGTTTTAGTCTTTTAACTATGGACTCATCTATAAAGTTATGTGTAGCCCCACTATCTACTAAGGCGGTTATCTTGTTACCCTTAAGTTGACCTCTAAGCCTAAATGGGTGATGTTTTGATACCTTTGATATTGCTGCTAGGGTAACCATCTCCTCATGTTCCACTTTTCTCTTTTTTGTAGGTGTCTCTTCATTTTCTTCATGATCACTTAAGGTTTCTATGACCCGGATTTGCCCACACTTGTGATCACGATCCCATGGTTCCTTACATTTGAAACACAACTTCTTTTCCCTTAAATGTTGAAGGTTTGTACATGTGTGACCATGCTTCCATGGTTCGCCACATCTCCGGCATGGGTTCTTGTTTTTTCCTTCATTCTTTGGGTGAAAAGGCTTTGAAAACTTACCTTTGCTAGGGAAAGGTTTAGAGTATGGTCTAGGTTTCTTGTCTCTTTCTAGTCTAAGGGTTGTGTCTATAGCATCCTCTTGACTAGTAGGTTTGAATGCACTCACAAAATTTCTAAGGGATTCATCTAATCCTTCCACAAACATATATGTGAGCCGTTCTTCTTCTACTTCGGGAACCTTCACAAAGAGTTTCTCGAATTCATGGACGTACTCTTCATTCGTTCCACGTTGTTTGAGGTGTGTGAGTTCCCTAAAATTTTCTTGTGGATGCCTCTTATCAAACCTCTTGAGGAACTTCCTTGAGAATTTTTCATAAGATGTGATCCTTTCGTGGCCTAGGGTGATTTTCCCATGGTGCCACCATTCATATGCTAGTCCTTCGAGATGAAGGATGGCGAATTGCAAAGCATCTTTCTCGGTCATGGGGCTTAGGTGGAAGTAATCATTAAGCTTCTCCAACCATGAGTGTGCTGAAATTTTACTAGATCCATCAAAATTTGGTAGGTAGACCTTATTTGCTTTGTCCTTGAGGTCTTTACTCATGGGTCTTCTCTCCTTTCTTGATAATTCGTTTCTTTTTGAATTGCTGAAGTCTTGGAAAGAGATTGCCCTTCTTACTTCGGGTGCTAGGTCGGCATAGATACTTGCAATAGCCTCCATGCTCATTTCTTGTGGAGTTTCTTCTTCTCTATTTGGAGTTTCTTCACTTGGAAGGAAGGATGGTAGTGGAATGTGTGAGCTTGATGATGAGTTGCCCATCTCGGCTTGGTTAGATGCCGCTTCTTTCCCATTAGATGAGTGGGTCTTAGGCTGGTCTGTAGTGCTTCCTATTTTTTGAAGAGCTTCTAGAAATAGTTGTGTTGTCTTCTCACCTTGATCCATCATGGCTTTGGTGATTCTTTCATTTTGTTCCATCATGGCCTTGGTCGTGGCTTCCATGAAAGCCCTCATTTCGTTGTTCATTTGTTCTTCTAAGAGTTGGCAGTTCCTTCTAGTGTATGCTTACATAAGATTGCTTCACAGGATGGCAGGAACACGGCTCTGATACCACTTGTAATGTCCCCTTCTAGTGAGTCCAAATTTTTCCTTTGACCTTGCACAATTCAACTCACCAAAGAGAACATTAGTATACAATTCTTCTTTAAATTCACATATCATCTATAAACATAAGCCATTTGTTATCATAGATTGATTGTATACATTTCATGATTCCCTAGAAGAGATCTACCTGGCCCTTTTGTTAATCAAATCCTCCATCTTATGAGAGTGAATCCGTTAGGGTGCAATGCCAATGGTATAGGTTGTTCTTCCTTCGAGGGGTACTCTAGACCTAGGCCACTCTAGGACCTTCCTTTGACTTGGGGTTCTCTAGACCACTCAAGTCAAAAGACTACCTCTTGCTCCCTAAGGTACCATCTTGAGACAAGGGCTCGAAGGGGTGCTCTAGACCAATGAACCCGTACCTATCCTTGGTTGATTGCCCCCCCCTAATCTTCCCTACTCCTCATAGTGGTGAGTTGATTAACATTACTGCCTTCCTCTATTTTAGGAATTCATGCCTTTATGTACTTATACTCTTTGTATTCTTTCCTTAGTTCATTATAATGAAAATGCACATAAATATTTCATACTAACTAAACTGATTGCAATGTAAACAATTCATAATTTATAATGATTTCATGCTATCACAGTCAGCTATTGTTACTGTTACACAATGCAATTCATATGTTCATTGTTCACCATTTATCATGACATTTCACATGTTATCTTCATGATCTTATCAACATACACTTCTTCTCTATAACTTATATACTATTCCTTAACACCATATGGGGTTGATAGGGTGTAGCATGTTGTTGTTCATCATAGGCTATGTTTGTCTCCCATATTCTTGAGGCTAAGGCATCCGTGAGGATTCTTGGTACTCTAGGTAGCCAAGACCAATACATCGACTATAATGATAAACTAGACATGTCACCCTTCATTAATCCCATATGTGGTTAATGAATGGGATATAGAACACACAGTTAGTGAATATTACATATGACTGTCCATGAATTATATTGCTCAGAACTGGCTGTAAATAAATGCAGTGTTATACTGAACATTAATACAAGCAAGGGAAATAATGTACTGTCATACCTGTGGTATTATGTCAGTTTGATTACTGGAGCCTGCAAGAATGGCAGTTCGCTGATGGAAAGTCTTCTTATAATGCTTGCTGTAATATCTTTGATAACAGATCAGAATTATGCAGAGTATCTACTTTATGCCAATTGTTTTGGTTATGGACTTATCTGCTGATTGAAGTTAAGTATTTACACAGAAATATATATCTTGCTTTGCTTTTGTTTGACCTTTGAACTGTAGATGTTTTTCCATGTCTTTTGGAGAATATGATTTGATGTTTATATAGCTTTCATTTACTGCCCTTTTGGAGAAGACATGACTCTTCTAAGATGAGCAAATGCCTCCTTATGCATCGTATCCTTTAGCAATTATAATAACTTTCATTTGTTAATTTCTTTGTCTTGATTCTTATTTTGTCTTTTTCTTATTTTGTCTTTTTCTTCTTGGTTTCAAAATTGACCAAGTATGGGAAAGTATAGAGGGTAATAGGGAGAATTCCTCAATGTTTATTATTTCCAATCTTTAATTGGTAAAATATCAGATCATTACACAATTAGGATGATCTAGAGTCTAAATGCCAAACAAATTAAAGCTAGATCTAATGAGTTGAGATTGAAATAGAAGACTGAGATCTAAGTAATTAAGATTCAAAAGGAAAATAATCACAAAGTAAGAAGATTATCTAGCTTTCGGTGTGATGTCAACTTAAACTTGTTTTGAAATTGATTGATACATTATGATAGAAGATTAGTTCTAGAACATAGATCAAGATATCGAACAAAGACGTTCTTAGACTTCTGTTGCTTAAGAGATGTAAAATGTTGATGCAACTAATATAATTGAGATTGAAATGCTCTAAATGCATTTATAAGATGCCAATAATCAATCATCCTAAATGACCTATGATGATGCCCTTAAATACAACTCCTAAACACATAACTTGATACACTTGATGCATGGGTTGATAGGGTAATGATCGCATCAAAGGAAAATTGGCCTTTGGAGCGAGAAAAGTGAAATTTGAAATTAGGAGGACTATGTTGTAATGTGATTCATTCCAATGGACAAGGCCGCATGTGTGACCTAGCATTGGATAACATAATTTATATGGAATTTGACCAATCCCAATGAAGGCGACAAATAAAATAATTGTAGGTGATAGGTTTAGGATCAGGGTTGGTTAGTGCACCAAATGAGACAAATTGAGTGATAAGACCATGCATTTATGACTTCAATACAAAGTGACATAAAATGAAAGGGTGAAGGTGCAATGCATGCTTTTTTATCCTTTACATTATTGAACATTTTGCATATAATCACTAGGGAGAATGATTTGAATTGATCCAATGGCTCGAGGAGTCTAAAGGGACTTGTCTACGAGTATATTTAGAGCTAAAGATGACTCCTTACATTTCCAAAAGAAGTCCATTCCATATGTCATGTGTTGAGTTGTGCTAGTTTCTTGTAACATACATGCATTTATCTTGGGATTTTTACTCCATGTATCTAATATGTGTTTAATCTTCTATGATTGTGAACATTGTAAAATTTTTCCAATTCTTCTTGGTCATTATTATTTTTAGCATATTGAACACTTCTTGAATTTTCTCATAGGGAACTTTATAATTGGTAGCGTATGGTTAGGTTTGCCACACTTATAATAGATAATGTTGCCTTTATCATAACATTTACTTCTATGTAATGTGCCGTACCTGTTTGTATATTTTATGAATCTTTTATGTGTGATATTTTATTATTTCTTTTGTGTGGTCTTTCAGATAGATAGAAGATGCAGAAGGGGTTTTATGTTTTCTTACAGATGTGTTGCCCTAGCATACAATATAGAGCATATATAGAAAACCCAGAAAAAGTACAATGAATTTGCACAAACAAACAATGACCCAGATCATCAAATCCACAAATATTAATTATCGTTACATACCCATGTCAAGTTTTGCACTTTGATATTTCTGTTGTAGTCGGACCAACAATGGGTATGGCTGGAAATCACTCAAGACCTTCCAAAAAATGATATGGAATGTCAATACAATGTTATCAGCAAGTGATAAGGCTCTAAACACCTCAACGAGACCTCATACAAGGCTGCAAATGAAAGGTAAGAGCCCTCTGTAAATCCCACATCCTTTATACCAAGTGTAAGGCCATGGCTGATCATGAACAGTAATCAAACACTTCCCAAACCTTTGTATTTTGATAGTAAACTTGCTGTAGACTGATGTGAGAGTTGGGCGACCAAGAATAGAAGTAAACGGCTCCAAAAACACCCACAAATACCACCCAATATGGTACAGCCTGCTCAAAGGGGTACGACCAGCCAAAATAAGAGTACCGCTGCTCCAAGAAACTCACATAAACACCAAAATCAATAGCTGAAAATATGCCTTTGCTACCCTTTAATACATCTGCAAAAGATATGCTCAGTAAACCTCAACAAATCTCATTCGTCGGACTCCATTTCGGCACAACTGTGAACACTGGATGCATTCACCATAGAAGGCATCGTTGGGTGATCTTTCACACCTGTGGGATACCGCTACTCAGGGAGGTTTTCGTCTCCAAGAGCCTCTGGTTTGAATCTGTCATGCCCCCTATATTATAAATTGTATCTCCATATATTATTATTTTATTGTGAGAATCTATTAATAAAGATATTAGTAAAATATTATTATATAAGATATTATCATATATATATTAATATATATTAACATATTATTATATTAAGCAATACAAAGAGGCCCCGATATGCCAAGCGCTACCTATATTAAAAGTCAACGATTCATATGTAGTAGCGAGTATGAAGGTGCAACGATCTTAGTGATTGCTAATATGTTTTGACTATAGTGAATTTTTTGGACAAAAAAATAGAAATTACATGTTATTTGTTAAAGACTACAATTTATTAGTAAAAGGTTATAGTTACAAAGAGACGTACCTAGTCACCAAGGATTACCTTTTGAGAAGATATAAAAGGTAATTGATCAAATATGGAGGGGAGGGAGAGGACTGCAATATAAATGTGGAGGAATAAGGAGGATCGGAGAAAATACATGTATATATATGATATGTTTATGATGAGAAATGAATGGAATAAAGAGAAGAAAAGTCAGACGTCAATTCTGAGTTTAATCAGCAATCTTGTCATCAGCAATCAATCATCGAAATCAACAATACAATAAACCATGTTATTCAATCTGCAACTTCTCATCCAACCAATAATAATCATCTATCAAGTTGCAATTAACTCAGCAATATAAATGATACCATTTGATCCTATGCAGTCTTATACATAAAACTGATTAGCAATCATCCAATCAATAATAAGCAACAAACATTTGGAATATAAAGAACCACTGGACTGTGGAAGATTAAAAAAGCAAACTATGATATTCACATACTGTAGATTCAGATCTGCAAATAAATATATATTCAAGACCATATAAATATTTTTTATTATCTTTAATAAGACCACCCATCATAGGAGGGAAATGATAAACAGATCAGAGGCAAGTAGTCCTGCCATACCCCCCCTAAGGCTTGTTTGGGGGCAAGTCTGATCTGCACCCCTGCCATACCCCCCGTAAGGGCCTGTATGGAGGCTTTGTATGACAACTTGATCCTGCTAAACCCCCGTAGGGCCTGTATGGAGGAACTGAACATGTAGTTGCCATGCCCCCCGTAAGGGACTGCATGGAGATATCATGTGCCAAGGAATGTCTTATCATCCCCACTATAATGGAGTTGAGTGAATAAATGGATTTAATTACACGATAACTCCGAAACCCTAACCCTAAACTTGTGGTAATTGAATTTTTAAGGGTAAAATTAGTATTGTTCCAATAAGGGGACATTACAGAATCCTCAAACCCTAGAGCCAAAGCTCCAAAACCCTAGCAAGGGAAATCTTAAAGAGAGAAGAAAATAATAATCCAAACATGTCCAAATGAGAGCACTTTTCCTCCTTTTATACTTTTCCAACTGGGAGTCTCTAAAATCCTTTTGCATATGGGATAAAACATGAGAGGGAAAATACATTATAATTCTCTTTAATTATTTTCTCAACATCATCTTTAAAGTCCCCTATTTTAAAACAACATTAAGTTGTTGAGCCTAGGCACCAAGGTCCAATATTAAATAATAATGTTTAATTTACGGACTTTAAAACGGAGGCCAAGATGATGTCGGAAACCAATGATCTATAGCTCGTTGGAAAGGTCTTAACAAGATGAATCCAACCCCACTCTTAAAATCCCGTTCCGGTGCCAAACCCAAACTTACTAAAAATAGTAAGTAACGGCCATAAGCAAACTGAGCCAACCCAGAGGGTGCCAACTGGATCCACAAACCATCTGATAACTCTGAGCTCAATGCAATGTTTATGAGAGCCAACAGTCGACTGTCAAGTCGCCCAAACAACACCAAACTGCCACTTATATAAATAGTAAGTATGAACAAGTTGTCTGAAATCCCTCCAGAAAGTATCAACCATCTCCATTGGATCACCCAAAACCCTAGTGACATCGAAATATTCCTCTGATTATGCTGTCACCAACCTAGAAAGTCAGTTCTGACTGAACTGCAAGAGAACCCGAATATGGGGACATTACATTCTACATCAAACTTTAGAGCAAGAACAAGACTCACTAGAGTTTTGATCATTTTGAGGTTGATGGGTATTATTGTTTTGAGAATTTTAGTTGGAAGTCCAATATACCACGATTCTTATGTCAATAGAGATGATGTCATAATGGAAGTGCCCTCCTACTAGTATAATGATTAATTGGTTAGGAATGAATATGTTTACTTGCTCGGTCTCTCTTCTCTTTTTTAATAACACTAAAATCCAAAAAATACCCCTCATACAAACTTCTAAAAATATATTTCCCCTCAAATCAAATAAACCTTAACAACAAATACTTAAAATTGTTTATCTCAATTTTTTTTCCTCAAATGAAGAAGATTGAGCTAACCCCTGGTTTTGAACCAAAGAATGCCCCCTTTTAACTCAATAGAGTCGGGAGGATAGGGAGTGAATAAGAAGTGAGATAACTAGTCAAAGAATATACCAATACCAATGTGACCAGAAATAACTCACATAAACCCTAAGAGAGGTCCATTCATAGGGGGAAAACGTTGAAGCTTTGACAAAGCGGTGTGCCAGGGTTTAACACATTCCTCCCAAATTGATCGAATCTCCACTTTTTCTCACCTTAAACCTGTGTGATGCTGACAATACAGATTTGTAAGTGATGTGTTGAATATTCACTCCGAGCTCTATTAGCTATTTTGCTGGTTATACTTCGCTAAATCACATACCATACGTTTGCAATGGGACCAACCTTCATGTAATTTGATAGTCAGCCAACCAAACTTTCATGCCTTTTGTTTAATAAAGGTATATATTTTTTTCAAAACCATCAAAAGAAAACAGAAAAAACGAGACCGTTTGATTCACACGGAATTCTGTGAAGGATTCTCTACAGCTAGGTCAAACGAAATTCATGTATCCTAACTTTTTTTTAAAAATCTGAACACCCTGCAGAAAGAGTTCATTTTAAGTTTACACTAATTTATGGGGTATAAGTGATGTTCACAGACTCTTTTAAAGTCAGTCTTCTTAATGATCCAAAATTTGGAACTTTTTTTTTTCTTGGGTTCAAGCACAGCCGTCATTAGCATCTTGAATGACTTCATTTGCCTTAAAACTGATGTTTATTGATTGCCACTTGTTAATGCTGGACAAAAATCCCCTTGGTTCTTGTGTTCATAAAATCATCAGTCGTGAGGTGTTCTCTTTTAATCTTTTGCCCTGGGTGATATTAATTCATTTTGATGATTTCCAACAATCCATGTTTGATATTTATATTATATGTTAGGCAATGACAAATCTGGCATTTTGGGTCTTTAGATTTTAGTTGACATTAGCATTCCTAGACAGGTAGGTTCAGATAAGCGGATAGACCAATTAATGTATTTTGAAATCATTCTGATGAGTGCAGGAAAAGATACTAAGTCTCAACTAAAATGGTGTGGTTCCAGTGTGAGGACTGCGGAGAGAATCTTAAAAAGCCGAAACTGCAGAATCATTTTAGAATATGCTCGTCATACAAGGTGCTGTGGATATGTTTCTTTTAGATTAAACATCTTAATTCCATAATCAAAATATTGACCATATATTTATTTTACTTTAAAGCATGGTAGCAAAAATCTTTCTTAGGAATAAATTGGCAGACCAAAAGACAGATTTTTTTTTTTCAATTAATCGGGTTAGGGTTAGGAAAAAATCAGGGAAAAATCCCTTTTACCGATTTCATAAAAAAATTCATGATTTTTTTTTTTGGCTTCCTGAACAATGTTGATTAATCGTGATTCATAAATGATTTCTGCTACTATGCTTGAAAGCAAAACAGCAATCACTGTAATGCTAAGCCAGGCTTTTCATAATGTTTGTGTGATTTATCAACCTATGACTATAGTGAATATGGTTCATAATACACATTAACAGAACATGAGCATTAACATCATATTGATTGGATATTGTTAGTTTTTGCTTTTAAATGGTGGTACGGATATCATAGTAGCCATATGCACAAAATAAAAAATGTCAGATAAGAAAAGAAAAATTAAAATATTTGGAGTTTTTTGGGAAAAAATGGAAGAAAAATTGACATGCTTTTTGTAAATGAGATTCTTGTGCAGGCATTAGAGAATCTAATATTTTGAATCCTATGGAAAGTGTTTGGAGTGGCTCTCCAATAGGGTTAACAAGAAATTTAAATCAAATGATTATTGTCTATTCTATTTATTTTGATCAAATTGCTTGGATTTGTATCGGAGCCTGTTTTATGTTACTTAAAAACAGAAGTCAAATGAATGGTAGAGGTAAGAGAACAAGCGAAGATAGCGTAAAAATTGTAAAAGTGACATTAGGTTATGGTAGTAAATAGCATTTGAGAAGGAGAAATTTCAGTGATAAACCTGCTGAATGAAACAACACATTACCCCCTTATAGGCCCACCACTTAACAGCCCTCAGAAATCTGAAAAAAGAAAAATTCTATAACAAGATAAAATGAAAAAATCATTTCAGGATGGTGTGGTTGATTCTCAGTCCTGTGTGACATATTTCTTTATAAATAATGCTTGTAACCTGTAAAAAATATTGTTCAAGGGATGGTAGGAAGAATGTTAGGTTTAATTAATTTAAAGATGCATCCTTTACAAGGATGCATTGAAAATAGTTAGGAAAGGGGGTTAAATATACAGTATTTGCAGCACAGATTAACGTCATCAGGCTATCCCCTTTATTGGCTGCCAGGTCTGCTACCTGTTTTCCTTCTCTTTTGATATGGACAAAGTTTAATAAATCCAATTTGTTGGCAAGGCATACATAGGCTCCTCAATTACAACATGCAGTTATCATACTTCAGCTTTTCCACCATTCATTGCATTGATGAGTTTTTGAGAGTTACCTCTCACAATTAACTTCTTCCGGCCTTTTGATACTGAACTTTGAAGTTCTTAGAGAAGTGCCATAGCTTTTGCTTGGTTGTTTTAGTCCTTCTCAATGTCAATGGCATAGATTAGAGGGGCTGGCAAGATGAATCTTTAAAGACTTCTTGATCCGGGTGCAGCCTCACGTGTCCACTTCAGCAGCATCATTTGCACATTTAGCTTCACTCACACGCGCAACGCAGTACTCATGCATCTATGTGCAATATTGTCCTCGTACATTCACATATAATTCTCTTGTGCCACTGCACAAGACTCCTCACACACATCTTGCAGCCCTACACATGCCGGTGTCTAGTTAGATCGTACACGTGCGACACATGGAGCTTCCACATCCACATGTTATGCTTCCATAAGTGTGTGCCATAGAAGATGATTATCCATCTATCACCATATACATTTGACACATGATGACATTCGCATCACGTCCCTGCAATACAATTGACACCATACCTCGGTCCACATAATCAGTGCACCATACTTGCATGACACTTGTTAGATATCTGTGGAGCCTAGCTGATGGCCTACTTGTATAAATACCTGCTTTTTACATTTTGTAAAGCAGAAGAGGTATAACAAATTCCCATCTTACCTCTTTGTATAGTTATCTTGTTCAATCTGAATACAAGTGGCATATCTGCCATAAAAGCCTTCTGCATCCGAGTGTGTTTTGATTTGCATATCTATTTTCCCTAATACATTATATGATCTTGTTAAATTACCACATCAAATTCTGACACTATCAAGGATATTGATCAAGAGGCACAATGCCTCAACACCAGTGTCGTGACCACTGATGCTTTGGAAGAATGCGAGAATCTCTTCCATACAAAGTACTAGGTCAACGGATAGCCTGCCCACATCATCATCGACAATAATAGTCAAAAGAACATCATCGTGCATGATGCAGTTCGGTAGGTATCTCTACTATTGCTCATCTAAGCCCCTACTCTCTAGGATGGTTGCAACACGATAAGGACATTCAGGTAGCTAGTCAGTGCACTTTCAAGTATGCAGTTAAACCTATGTAGGACACCATCACTTGTGATGTCATGCCTTTGGAAGTTTGTGATATATTGCTTGGAAGACCATTCGTGTATGATTTGGATGTCTTCTACCATTCCAAACCACAACGATGGACAATACATGACAACAAACAGTATTTTCGCCTCCACAAATCTAAATCACAAGCCAGACTAACTTTAGTCTTTGCTAAACAGTGCTACAAGTTCATTGCCCACATGTAGAAATTTGTTCCTCTCATGGTTCACCTAGAGGCTTCTAAATAGGCAAGCTTGCGAGTGCTAGTAGTACACACTCATGTGCCCACTCTATCACATCCATAGATGTTTGACAAGGTATTGCAACGGTATAAAGAGGTCTTTGCAAATCATGACGGTCTTCCAACACACTATGTGGTACAACATTGAATCAATTTGGTTCTTGAATGTCCTTTCTCAAATAACTCATTGTATTATAGGTTTGCTTGGGAGAATGATGAGGTTTGTCACTAGATTCAAGAGCTACTTGATCAAGGCAAGATCCGACCTAGTTCTTCGACATGTGGCAACCCAATAGTTATTGTGCCTAAGAAGGATGGCACCTAGTGCCTATGCATTGACTATCAGACACTCAACAAAATATGGTGAAAAACAAATATCCTTTGTCGCGCATTGACGACTTTTTCAACTAGCTTTGAGGTGTGCGATACTTCACCAAGATTGACCTCAAATCAGGATATCATCAAGTACTAGTTTAGATTGTAAATGTTTGGAAAATTGCTTTCAAAACTCTAGGAAGGATTGTATGAATGGATGATTATGCCCTTTGGTTTAACCAGTGCTTCGGCAACATTCATGTGCCTGATGAAGGACATCCTACGACCTTTCTATAAATCCTCCATCATTGTTTA
Source organism: Cunninghamia lanceolata (assembly GCA_027924645.1). Classification (NCBI taxonomy): domain Eukaryota; kingdom Viridiplantae; phylum Streptophyta; class Pinopsida; order Cupressales; family Cupressaceae; genus Cunninghamia; species Cunninghamia lanceolata. Next base: position 12,352,837 of record BSBN01000209.1, read on the forward strand.
CTTGGATGACATCCTTAGAAGAATGTGAGCATCTCTTCCACACAAAGTGCTTGGTCAACAGATAGCCTGCCCATGTCATCGTAGACAACAACAATCAAAAGAACATCATCGCACATGATGCAGTCTAGTAGGTCTCTTACTACGATGCATCAAAGCCCCTACTCTCTAGGATGGTTGCAGCATGGTAAGGACATTTAGGTACTAGACAACGCACTTTCAAGTATGTAGTTAAACCTTTGTAGGACACCATCACTTGTACTTGTGATGTTGCACCTCTAGAAGTTTGTAATATCTTGCTTGGAAAATCATCTGTGTATGATTGGGATGGCTTCTACCATTCCAAACCATGACGATGGATGAGACACATCAATAAACGGTATTTTCGCATCCACGAATCTAAATCACAAGCCAAACTAGCTTTAGTCTCTACTAAACAATGCTGCAAGTTCATTTGCCCACAAGTAGAAATTTGTGCTTCTCATTGTTTGTCTAGAGGCACTGAACAAGCAAGTTTGTGAGTGCTAGTAGTGCACACTCATGCACCCTCTTTGTCATAGCCACAAATGTTTGACAAGGTACTGTAGTGGTATGAAGTGGTCTTTGCAAATTGTCAAGGTATTTTAACACATTGTGTGGTACAACTTCAAATCAACTTGGTTCTTGGATGTCCTCTCTCAAATAGCTTATTGTATCATAGGTTTGCTTGGGGGAATAATGAGGTTTGATGCTTGATTCAAGAGCTACTCGATCAAGGCAAGGTTCAACCGAGCTCTTCGCCATGCTGCAATCTAATAGTTATTGTGCCTAAGAAGGACAACACTTGGCACCTATGCATTGACTATTAGATACTCAACAAGATCACGGTGAAAGACAAACAACCTCTGCTGCACATCGACAACTTGCTCGACTAGCTTCGAGATGCACAATGCTTACCAAAATCAACCTCAAATCAAGATATTATTAGGTACTAGTTTACATTGAAAATATTTGGAAAACCACTTTCAAAACTTTAGGAAGGATTGTATGAATGGATGTTATGCCCTTTGGTTTAACCAATGCTCTAGCAACATTCATGCGCTTGATGAATGACATCCTAGACCCTTCTATAACTCCATCATCTACTTGGATGACATCCTCATCTACAAGACTTGGGAAGAACACATGGAGCAGGGCTCGTGTGTGTTGGATACGTTGTGCTAGAACAAGTTGCAAGCCAATCTCGACAAGTGCACTTTGGCACCATGCAGATCTAGTACCTGGGCTACATAATTGACCAATCTAGTATACACGTAGACTTTGACAAGATAAAGTAATCAAAGATTGGTCAACACCGCAAAGTCTTATTGACTTGCATAGCTTCCTCAAACTTGCCAACTTCTACTGTAGGTTCGTACTTGCCTTCTCGCATATCACTTGGTCACTCAACTAGATCATGCATGCAAAGACACCATTCTCATGGACACTTGCTCAACAACATGCATTTGAGGAGCTCAAGTAGTGCCTCTATGCAACACCTATTCTTGCAATGCTAGACTTTACGCACCCCTTTGAATTCCAAACTGATGCATCTAACTATACACTCAGTGTTGTACTTGTGCAACATGGACATCTAGTCATGTATCACTTAGAGACTTTTAGTGACACGGTTCAACACTACACTTATGAAAAGGAATTGTATGTTATCATGCAAGCCATCAATCAATGTCATCACTACATCCTAGGAAAGGAGACCATCATCCATTTTGATAATAAGTCTCTTGAGTTCTTACACATTCAAAGAAAATTGGAAAGCGCACATCATATGAAGTGGATGACACACCTACAATAGTTCCATTTGGTTATCAAGCATAAGAAGGGAAAAGACAACAAGGTAGCCAACTGCCTTAGTTGACCAATTTTTCATGCACTCATCGTAGTGTTGGACTCATGCGGACACAACTTCTCTAACTGAGAGTTACTTTACCCAATAGATGCAAACTTTGCATAGATCTACACCGAGCTTATGCAAGGCAAACAAGTTGGTAAGTTCCACATGTCCGAAAAGTTTCTCTACAAGCTTGGACATCTTTGTGTTTTCGACAACAAGCCATGCTACAGACTCATCTAGGAATCACATTATGCCAAGACTATTGGACACTTCGGTGTTACTAAAACACTGGTAGTGCTTTAACAACACTTCTATTGGCCTCACATGGGTGCAGTCATTGAGTGCCACATCAAGTCTTGCATTCTTTTCAACATCACAAAACTTGCACACAAGAAGCTTGGTCTCTACACACCTCTCTTGGTTTCGACACGACTTGAGGAATCCATCAACATGGATTTCTTGAGTAGAATACCTACAACGAAGCATCAAAATGACTTGGTGTTCGTTGTGGTAGACAGATTCTCCAAGATGACCATCATGATTGTGTGCAATAAAAGCCTTATTGCAGCAGATGTATGTTTTTTTTTAACCCATGTTTGGGTACACTTTGGCTTACCAACATCTATTGTTTCTAACCACGATCCATGGTTTGTCAATCATTTTCGACAGACTTTGTGGACCATGTTAGATACACAATTGGATCAGTCTACAACCTTTAATCCATAGATAGATGACCAAACAAAGGTGGTCAATGACACTCTTTTTTATCTATTGCACATCTCCAACAATGTGCACCCGCACACTTGGGATGACAACATTATCTACATCCAACATGCCTACAATAGAGCTCTTTACAGTTCTATTGGACATAGTCCTCTCTAGACATGTTTTGGGTTCTAATCCACAATGCCCCTTGACATATCTTACTGCACACCATTCACATCAAAGGCATAGGAATAGGAAGTCGACAAGGCACAATTTTTTTTGCAGCACATCCAAGATGTGCACCGACAGATTCAATAGATACTTACACGTTAACAATAGAAATGTGTAATGTCCCCATTTTTTGAATGGTCGCCATTAGGGTTGATTTGGGTCTTTCACTCCGCTCCGAGACATTTGGAGAATATCACAAATAATGGAGATGACTTGTCATATTTGCATATTACCTTTGGTACACCCATCAGGGATATGGTGATTTGTCTTCTTCGGATCCAACCACTAGGAGAACCTTTCATATGGATATGTGTTAAGAGTTTGGACTTCATCATATGTTGTATGGATGCTATCATCACATCTTGGGATGCTTTCATATGGATACCTTGCCTTGGGCGACTTGACATCATCATGGAGATCATTACTCACCTTGGGCGATTTGATATAATCATGGAGATTACTATTCACCTTGGACGAAGAACAAACATTATTCACATGCCTCTCCTAGGTGCTCATTGATAGATTATCATATTCTTTGACTAGCGTTTGAGGTGGAATAAAATACTTAACCATTATCCTTGGTGGCGCCCTTGCTAGTCATCCTAATTCATATCTTTAATTTGAATTAGGCTCTTTCCTTGGAAGGAAAACACACTACACATGGGTCGGCCCTCTTGGGAAATCTATACTCAAAATATAATATTATTGCCAAGTCGGCCATGAGGAAAAGATGAGGCAAATTGTGTATAAATACATGTTCATTTGGCACTCCAAAGGAGCATTCAAGCATTCATTCATTCATATTTGGAGAGCGAACTCTAAGGGTAACTTGGGATGAAAACCTCAAGTGACTTAGGAGGAGTTGGGCGACAATCTAACTTCTTCATTGGTGGATTCCGTGACGGGGATCTACTTGCACTTCAACATCATCAAGGGCAGATTTCATATCAGCTATGAGAGCATTCATGGATGGCGAATTACCTAGGGTTGGAGCGAATTACAATTAAGGTGAAGCGATCCACACATGAGGCAACTTTGAGCATTCATTGAGATGACTTTGGCTAGGGTTTTCCCTAGGGCTAGAGTGTACCATTTGGAGGAAGAGCAACCTGCTCTTAGGGCAGATTTGAGGAGAGTGCTGGCTGCTAAAATTAGGGTTTGGGCAGAATTTGTAACAGCAGACTTGCAGCCCTAATTCACCCTCAATTGGAGTCCTTTTTATGCATATTCTTGGTATGTAAACATTGGCATTTGTATCTACTTTATTGGTGGGCTATTGGCTGCTTGCCTTAGCCATATTGTGTGCTTGAAGACTTTATGATTCCAGAATTTATGACAGCAGACTTCATGTTCATTATGGATGTGTAATTGATGTTTCCAATGTGTAATTCATGGTGAATATCTCTTGCATTATTGGACCGATCATATGATGGAATTTGATGATGTTTGATGTGATTTATGATAATTATATGCAATTGTTCATAGTCTGATTTTGGAGCAAAAGTTAGGGTTAGGGCAGAAAAATGAAGTGCAGAAATTTTAGGGCAGAATACAGAAAATTAATTGGGAAAACCGGTAAATCCAAATTAGGGCAAAATATCCCCATTTAGGATATTACAAAATGCAAAGAGAGCTTCGACACTCATTGCACGCCTCATACATTTCAAGTAGGTGACAAAGTCTAGTTGCACCTTTAGAAGGAATGCTTCAAGGGGTGGTAAAGCCTTTTTGCTATGGTCCTTACACCATCTTTTGTGCAGTTGGTGAGAATGCCTTCGTTCTTGACCTTACACGGTACTTGGGCATACACTCGGTATTCAACATGGAACTCCATAAGCCACACTCCCCCCTAGTGGAGCCTTCGACTATCCAACATCCTATAGAATTGGATTCAATGCATTCACAACAAGTCATGAGGGACAACATCATTGACACCATTACCACTTGTACTTGCCATGGTGCCCATCAACTCTTTCGTGTAGTCAAGATCAGGCAATATACAAATTAGGCTAAGTGGTACACTCTTGAGCAACTGCATGTGCAATTTCCTCAGTTCACTGCCAACACAATGGGGACCAGTGCTTCTCAAGGGGGGATGAATGGTCTAAGCGTAGTCTTTCGCAACATAATTTGCACATTTAGATTCACTCAATGCATGTGACACAGTACTTGTGCATCCATGCACAACATTGTCCTCACTTGCCACTACACAACACTACACACTACCAATGAGTATTTGAGAGTCACCTCTCACAGTCAACTTCTTCCAACCTTTTGATACTGAAAATTGAAGTTCTCAGAGAAGTGCCATAGCTTTTGCTTGGTTATTTTAGTCCTCAATATTGATGGCATAGATTAAAGGGGTTGGCAAGATGAATTTTTAAAGACTTCTTGATTTGAGTGCAACCTCATGCGTCCTCTTCAGTAGCATCATTTGTGTACTCGGCTTCACTCAATATGTGCAACATAGTACTTGCGCATCCACATGCAACACTATCCTCGTGCACTCGCGTACAATTCTTGTGCGCCGTTTTGCTCAACATTGCTCACATGCATCTTGTGGATTTGTACATGGCTGCACATGTCTGTGTCTAGTTAGACCATTATCCATGCATGTGCAACACATACATCCACATGTTATGCTTCAATACATTTGTACCACCGGGTGCCTCCTATGCTATAGTTAATGATTATCCAATTGTTACCATACGCATCAACACATGGCAACATTTGTGCCACATGTCCCTACAATACAACTGGCACCATAAGGGTTTGACATCTGTCATCATCCCATCCACATAGTCAATGCACCATGTGCACATGACACATGTCAGCATATTTGTGGAGCCTAGGTGACGGCCTACTTGTATAAATATCTGCTTTGTACATTTTATAAAGTAGAAGAGGCATAACAAATTCTCATCTTACCTCTTGGTATCGTTATGCTGTTCAATTTGAATAGAAGTGACATATTTGCCATAAACCTTCTACATCTGAGTGTGTTTTGGTTTGCATATCTATTTTTCTTGATACATTCTATGATCTTGTTGAATTAGTAGCTAATCTACAAGATTGCCCCTTGGTTTTCCTGGGACTTGGATCGCTTCTGCTCCGGCTAGCCTTGGGTTTCCTTTGATAGACCATGAAAGTTTAGTTTAATATAGTCTTGAGAGGGGCATAGGCTAACCCCTTTATCGGCTGCCAGGTCCACTACTTGGTTTCCCTCTCTTTTGATATGAACAAAGCTTATAAAATCCAATTTGTTGGCAAGGCACACATTGATTCCCTAATTACAGCATTTAGTTGTTATTCTTTTGCTTTTCCACTATTCATTCAATTAATGAGTATTTGAGGGTCACCTCTCACAATAACTTCTTCCAACCTTTTGATACCAAAGTTCTAAAAGAAGTGCCATAGCTTTTGCTTGGTTATTTTAGTCCTTCTCAGTATTGATGGCATAGATTAGAGGGGCTGGCAAGATGAATCTTTGAAGACACCTCCTCTGGCTAGCCCTAGGTTTCCTTTGACAGACCATGAAAGTTTAGTTTAATATAGTCCAGAGAGGGGTAACTATACAGTATTTGAGGTACAGGTTAAGTTGAGTAGGCTAACCCCTTTATTGGCTGACAGGTTTGCTACCTGGTTTCCCTCTCTTTTGATATGAACAAAGCTTATTAAATCCAATTTGTTGTCAAGGCATAGATTGCTTCCTCATTTACAGCATTCAGCTGTCATATTTTGGCTTTTCCACCATTCATTCCATTAATGAGTATTTGAGAGTCACCTCTTACAATTAACTTCTTCCAACCTTTTGATACTGAACATTGAAGTTCTCAGAGAAGTGCCATAGCTTTTGCTTGGTTATTTTAGTCCTTCTCAATATAGATGACATAGATTAGAGAGGCTGGTAAGATAAATCTTTGAAGACTCCTTCGGCTAGCCCCAGCTGTCCTTTGACAGACCATGAAAGTTAAGTTTAACATAGTCCAGAGAATGTGACCATTGACCCTTTTGCTGTTTTCTATTTCTGATAATAATCCCTATTATATTTGATTATTATGTTTAATATTAGTATAGGGATGCAAAGATTTTGCTTTGGAGTTGAAGTGCTTCTCAACAAGGTAGTTACATTATAAAATGATACGGTTAGCTATTTTTCTTATGCATTAGACATGTATAATATCCAAATATATCTATTAAGTTTTAACATGCTAATGCATACACATATGTCAAGACTCGCTATAATGTTTATATTTACAATGAATATTTATATATTCTAAGCCCTTACTTCACGTTGCACTTGTGGTTGTGCTAATTGTGTATGGACCTACACTTCGTTGGTGTGTTAATGTTTGATAATTGTTTCAAAATGTCAAATGGTAAAATTGATTTTCTATTTTATTGTCATGGTAAGCTACACTAATCAGGGCCTCATGCCCTAAATACTTTTTAATAATGTTAATGTTTATATTTATATTGAGTATTGATATAGTATAATCATTGAATTCACATTTGCATCCTTGCTCCTGCTAATTTAGCTGGTGATTTGCACTCTGTTTGCTAATCAATTCTACATAAATTCTACACCATACACATATGTCAAAATTCACTATAATGTTTATATTTACATTGGATATTTAAATATTCCAAGCCTTGACTCCACGTTGCACTTGTGGTTGTGCTAATTTTGTACGGGACCTATACTTTACTGGTGTGTTAATGTTTGATAATTGTTTCAAAATGTCAAATGGTAAAAAATGATTTTCTATTTTATTGTCATGGTAAGCTAAACTAACCAGGGCATCATGCCCTAAATATTTTTTAATAATGTTAATGTTAATATTGATATAGTCTAATGACTCTAATCATTGAATTCACATTTGCATCCTTGCTCCTGCTAATTTAGCTTGTGACTTGCACTCTGTTTGCTAATAAATTCTACACCACCAGAGAATATGAATTGCAATAATAACTGAAGTAATTGTACAACACAAAGAATATAGAATAATCAAAGCTTTCATATATAGGTAGTGTTTGGTACAGTTTGCTCAGCAAAGGGAGGACCTCAAATACAACACCCCTACCCTGACATAAGAGTTGCTATTTGAATGATAAGACTTACGAGTTATTGGTTAACCCAACCACCAATAATTGAACCCCAAGTCATTACATCACTACCTAATGCCGACAAGGATTAACATAACAACATTGACATACAAACAAAACATTAACTATTTCGATGGTGTACACACTCCGTCGGTGTATTAACTATTAGAAATGTCAAATGTCAAAATGGTAGGATTGATTTTCTATTTCCTTGTCATGGCAAGTTAAACCAAATAGGGTATCAAGGCCTTAATGTGTTGTTGTGGTAACTACCTTCAATTGTGTTAGTGTTTTAATTTGTCTCTTTTGAGACAACTCGAACCGGAAAAATATGTGAGGTAAAACCTCTCTTCAAATTATAAGGGGAAGCTCCCTGAGATCTAAAACTACCCTAGACACTGAGATATAGACATAATTTACAGTTATAAACACTATGCAAGATTTCTTTGGTGAGTTTGCATAAATGAAAATAACTACCTCCCTCTCTTTTTGCCTCGGGTATGAGCACAAGACTGGTAACACCTTTCTGCTGGCTAAATTAGAGACCAACAATCTGATGCACAAGATCTGAAAATGGACGACAACTTAGATCAACAACATCTGATTTCAAGGACTAAATAGCTAGTTTGCATGCAAAGTTACAACCTAGATGAATAAACAACATCAATACAAAGCTTGACACTTATTATTCAGTTTCAATCTACTCAATGAAATTACGAACATAGATAAACCAACATGAATGACAATTTCAGCAGCACAAGCATAGCATTAACTATCGGCTTTAGTCTATCTTTTGTAGTGTTTCTTGATGGGGGGATAGGGGGACAGGTTTCGCGGATGAGGGGACCAAGGGCCTAAGTTTGGGGATGGCGGGATAATGGTGGGTGGGGGTGGAGCCCCCAGCAGGGTCATGGGGCAGTGCCCCTAGTGGGGTTGAGGGGCAATGCCCCTTGTGAGGGCCTATAGGCAGCGTCCCTAGTGGGGTCAAGGGGCAAAGCCCCTTGTGGGGGGTTGGGGTGGTGTCCAGTGGGGTCACGTGAGGTCTGGAGGCAACGCCCCTCGCACGTTTCTCGCAATACAAGGCAGGGTTGAGGAGCGGAGCCCCCGCCACCAAGTCCAAATTAAGGCCTTTGATACCACACAAACCTTCCTAGCACACATCATTTTCACTATTTTATCACTATGTTTTCTGCAATACGAAGTCCTTACTTTTCCTATCCTAATACTCTCACTCTTGCAGCCTTTAGCCTTTTTTATTTTGATTTTTTTCACTTTTGTGATTGCTTAGGGTGGGTTAGGGCCCATAGACCATTAGGGTCAGGATTACTAGAATGAAGATCCAAAAAACATTTTGATTTAAAAAAACAGAACTTTTTGTCTCAATTGCCGTGGGGGATTCTAGGAGTTTCGGGGATGGTCTAGGAGTTTTGGGGACGGTTAGGAGACGTCTGGGAATTCCTTGGGCGTCTTGGGGACATCCCAAAGTCTCCAAGAAGACCAAAAATAAAGGGGACATCCTAGAAATGTCCCCTCTTTGAGGGAGACGTCCTGGAAACATCCCCGGGTTGTGGGTGACGGTGGTGGGACGGCGGGGGGAGGTTTCCCCAAGTCCCGCATCCCCAAAGTGTCCCCGTCCTATAAACATGGGGTTTTGTGGTGGGGAGGGGACACGTCCCCGTGGAACATTGGTTTTAGTTTACGTGCTCAAAGCACTAATTTATAAGGTTACATGATGCCTATTTTTTGGGACTTTAGAATAATAATTATTTATCCAAAAATCATTGTTTAAAAGTGTAACACTTAAAAGCTCCAGAAAAATAGGAAAGAAAAATATTTTAAAACAAAACTAATCTAAAGAAATAATAAAATAACATCTAACTAAAGCAACCTAAACTTAGGCCTTGACCCTCCGTCTGGAAATAGGAACACCAGAAATAGCAACTGCCAGATATAGTGATTGCTAAAAATAACAACTTGTTGCACAAATAGCCTTTGTGATTCTGTAACCGTTTCTTGCTTTGAAACCTGCTAGATCTTTTGACGAATACTGCTACTCTAACCACTGATTGACTGCCTACTCGATCCACCATCATTCTAGGGTTTTGTCAAGACTGAAAATGGTGTTTGCATCCCTTGGATGGAGGCTAGACACAACCCTAGCTACATTTGATGAAGTCCATTGATCAAATAAGCAAAGAAAGTTGTCTGCAAAACCACTGTTATCTCCTCTTTCAAATGATTGTAAACTAACCTGAAGCCCTAGGGTTTATCAGCAAATGCAGTTAAACGTGGCAATACTGACAGCTATGCTGTCCTTTAAGAATATGGTGTCCCAAGAATGAAGAATCCCATGTTCACTCTGTCAAATTGTGATACATTTATATGGCAGAAAGTTGTTGATGATACTTGAACAACTGCTGGAAACATATGACTGAAAATTTCCTTTGTCTTTGCTGTTTCTGACTGTTCTATCTGCTTATATGTGGTTGGAATTAGGGAGGTGATAAAAGTGTATAACCTGCCCTCGTTTATCATTCAAAGTGTTGCTGATATAAGTGACTCAAAACCCTATTTTTTGCCGCTGTAGGAGGCTGAAAACTCTGTCACAGGCGACTGTAACACTTGTCAATAGAAGAAACCATGCAAAAATGAAGAATCTTAGCACCAAATCTGCCTTAGAATGTTGCTAAGCGCTTGATCCACATGTATTTGCCACTAAAACTCTGTTAGGCATTCTTTCTCAGAGGTTTTGTCATTTGAATAATGTCATTCCAGTTCAAGTGCACTTCCAGACAGCTTGTGGCACTTAAAGATACCCTAAATCATAGCTAGGCATATTTGTAACCTCTTCTTGTCACTTAAGATTCATGTTTGTCTGCCAGGCGTGCTTTCTAAGCATGCTTGTCACTTAACTTGTGACCAAACCAATGGAGGTGTGTGCTTCATGTGTACCTGCCACTTAAATGTCATTTCTATTGCCAAGGTGCGCCTTTATGTGTCCTTTGCTACTCAAAATAGTCTCAGATGCCTTTTCATGACTCTTCTGCCATTTATGTTGACATTTAGCCACTTACCTTCTCCTTGACAGCCAGGTGTGCCCTTTGGGTGTCTTTGTCACTTGAAATCAGCACATCCCCAGCCCAGGCATGCATATCCTTCACCCTTGCCACTTAAGCTGCTCATAGGTGTGCCTAAACCCTGCTGCTGTCACCAAAAAGATGATCAGGCGCCTGATTTAAGATATCCTGTCACTTACCTTAACAAAGCCTTACTGGCATGTGCCTCTGCTATATCTGCCACTTAAGATCTGAGATTATTCTTCCAGGCATGTCTAGGCCTCATATATGCCACTTGAAACGCCCTAGGTGCACTTTTTGAAGAAATTTTAACAAGGCAAACTGTAATGTCCCCATTTTTAGGCCCTTGTGCAGTTTGGATGGTGCTGGCTTCTGGGGTGGTTCCAGCACAGCTAGAGCAGAGTTTTTGTTGCTCAGCAGGGGTTCAGACGGACAATTGGAGTTGATCGACACTTTCTGCACTTGATTTAGACAACTTGTCCAAGACTTGCTATTTTTAGTAAGTCCCTATTTTTTAGGAGGTGTGGGATCGGGCCTTGTTTGACCAGTTGGGAGTTCCTATTTTTTAGGGATGTTTCTTTTGTCAGCGGTTCCTACTTTTTAGGAGTTACTATTTATAGTAACTTGCTATTTTGGGACTTCGTGTCAGTTGACCCTCATAGGCTAGAGCAGATGGTTAGGGGGTCTTATTTTGGCAGTATTCAATGTGGCTTCGCCTCCAGTGATCAGTGAGAGTTCAGGTTTGACCTTCGTTGGACTCCGTTTGGCACACTTACTATTTATAGTAAGTTATTTTTTCAGGGAGTCAAAGTTTCTATTTATAGCAGGGCACCTGGATAGGTCTCAGATGCAGTGTCGACCAGTGTTTGGGCCTTTGCAGATGTTTCAGGACTTAGTGGTGTGTTTACTATTTTTAGTAAGTCAGCTATCGAAAGTTGCTATTTGTGGCAGGTCGCCTAATCATTCAGTGTTTGGCAGTTTTGACGTTGGTTTTAGTTGGCGTAGCTAACTGATGGTTTTTTAAGGAGAGATTAATATTTTAATGTGTCATTAATGATGTTAATTAAAAGTTTATAATATAAAGTTATATTTTGACTTTATATTAAAAGGGGGCCAATGACACATGATAAAGTGCAATTAATGATATTAATTTATTGTGGGCACAATAACCAAGGTAATATTGAGGCAACAAAAGCAAATAATAAAATATTATTTTAAAAACCTAAAAAAGTGGACTTCAAAGGCAAATTAAATACACTTCATTTGGAGAAGTTATAAAAGGGCCTCAAAAAGCAAATCAACCTCATTATTGAATGAGCATTTGATATTGTCTTGTGATTTTCTTGTGGTGGAGAAGAGGAAGGCTAGGGTTTCTACAATTTCTACATTTGTGATTATTGAGAACGAAAAACTCTCATTGATTTGCATAACTGAGGTAGTGAGAGATCTACTGAAGGGTTGCAGCCATTTGAGTGGGTGATATTTCAGTCATTCACATTGCTACAATTTTGTGGCCAAGGGCCAAATCTGGATAATTCTATTTTGAGGAGATTGGAGATTTTGCATTGCTGGTTTACATTCATTGGAGAAGGACAATTTGGCATTGTGGGAAATCGATTTATGCGCATTGCTGATAATACCTTTCAGTCACCAATTTCAGACTGGAAGATCCACGATTTTCATCATAGTTTGGCATGATGGCAGCAATTTTATATCAGAACAGGGCGGCTTCTGTAGGTGAAGACTGGAAGACATTAAGAGTTGTTGGAGTGTCATCTCTTCATTGATTCCCTTCAGCTTATTCCAGGTTTTCTGTGCATTGTAAACATCTGATTTAGAATCCTCCTTGCATTGTTGTAATCACTGTTATGACAGCAGACTGTAGCATCAAATTGTAAGTTAAAAATATCTGATTGCATTCATGCATTTAATCGCTGGGTCTAGAAGGTTTTGATCCATCATTGTAATAAGAGAATTCAGTCACCTTGTGAACATTGTAATATCTGATTGCAATGACATAGAAGTTTGGCTGTCAATTGTTTGCTAAAATGACTTGCAGCTGTAGATGATTGATGGCATAAGAAGATTGCATAAGAACTGTTTGCTTAAATGTCAGTGGCCTATAGCTATTCCTTTGAAAGTAGTTTCAGTCACTTAGAGTTCATGCCAAGTGTTTGTAAAAATGTCTCCTTGCTGTAGGTGATCATTGCATGGATAGTTTGCATGCTAAGTGTTTGTTAAAATTCCCAAAGTGCTGTAGCTGCATACTTGCAATTAGTTTCAGTCATAACATCGCATAGAAAAGTCTAAACATACTTGCATTTCATCTTTAATACATTAGAAGTTATATGGTATTGTTAGAGAAGTAGTTCATGCATCATACCTTCATTCAACAACGAGAAACACAAACAGAAAATCATTTACCAGCAAGAATATAGTTTGCAAGACAAGTGTTTGACGGAATTCCTCAAGCACTGAAAGGTTCAAATAAAGTTCAGATTTGGCAAAGGATACTACAGTGGTATCAGAGCCTTTGTCCTGCCATCCTGTTGGGCAGATTGGTCATTGAATCAACTAGTTAATCATGGTTACTTCAAGTACCCAGAAGCAGTGGGACAAGAATATGGAGAAGCTTAAACAAAGTTTGAATAAGTTGAATGAAAACCAGAAAAGGATGAATGAAGCAAACATAGACAAAGCAGCACAGTATATGGCATCCATTTTTAAGGGGTCTACATCACAAAACAAAAAGGAGGAACAAGAGGTTTCTACAGGTGAAGTATCTAGAAACCTCTACAATGAATTTTCAGCAGTTAGTGACCAGCATACAGCTGATCCTATGGAGAACATAATGAACAAAGATGATGAGTCCCTTAATGATTCCTTTGGGGCTGATGTTAAATGCACTCACGAAAATCCAGAGGGAAAGGTAACAAGTGAAGTGTGGACCGGCAGTATTGAGACCGGGTCTATTTCAGTTGATCTTCACCCAGTTGATGTTACAAAAGGTAGAGAGGAAGAAACAGTGGATCCTACAGGACAGGGTTGCACGAGTCTCTTAGTTGGTGACATGGAGGTTATGATTGGGGACTCTTTTGATAGTCCTAAGAGTGATCTTACCTCTCCGCATGAGGTTAGCGATTCATCATCCATTGAGTCTATTTTTTGGAGTGATGATGAGGAGTTTGGGTTGGGAACTACTGCTGCTCTAATTCCAAACCAGCATGAGGACACTTCAGAAGAATATTTTGATGAGAGTCAAGCTCTCCATTGGCAGCCCACAACTTCAACTAATGAATTTTTCTTGGTCCCTAAGTCTGATTTGGAGAACCAACTAAAGGTTGGTGAAGATAAGATTGTTACAACGCTGTCCCATTTTGATCATTCCCACAAGATGGTGGAAATTCATCTATGGAAGGTCCAACTTGAGGGGAGACATAGAGGTGTTGAAGAGGCTTCATCAATCTTTGATTTGCAAGCGTTTAAGACAGCCATGGAGATTATGAAAAATAACTATTTAACTCTTCTTTCCAATAGAGATCACCTACTTGAATTGGGTGTCATATATTCAGATGCATTGAAGAGGAAAGAGGAAGAGGTTGATCAACTCACCACAGAGCTAGTGAAGACTAGAAAATCTTTGGAAGACTCTCAAATGGCTCTCCTTATGGCGGAAAATCAGATTGAGGAGTTGAATGTGGAGTTGAGTTTGGCTCATGCTTCACCAAAGAAATCAGAAAATCGGTCTTCTATTGCAGCCTCTTTGGATGGGCAAGAATCTTGTATTGTGCATGTAATTGAGGGACAAGGAAATGAGGGAAAAGAAGAGCTACATGACGAGGTTTAGGAAGGCAATGATGCATGCTCACATTGTGATGTTGATAGCAGCCATGTGCATGATTTAAAATCCGTTTTAGTAAATGAGCATGTTGCTGATTTGGAATCAGATTTCAATGAGGAGTTACTCCTCATTAATGATCCCAAACTTCATGTTGTAGAGGCAGAAAATCAACACAGTGATGCCACTTGCAGTCATGTAATCCGAAATTTGGTAGAGAACATGCATGAATTGCAGCAGGCTACACCTGTTGGCTTTTTCCTTGGGGATAAGTATTCAGCAGAGGAGGAGGTGGCACGAGTCTTAGGCTGATATGGTAACGTAGATAGATGGATCGAGTACCTCATTGGGCTAGCCCAGTCTGATGGGGCACTAGATGGGCCTAAGTATGGAATCTTGGCATCCAGCTTACACTTGGTTAGATGTGCGCTTGATAGGATGAGATTTGATGCCATGCACTTGCTTACAGATAGAGGTTGTGCTTTCATACTTTCTAGGCAGTTGTATGGTGCACTCGTGAGGGAAGAGGCACAGATATCCACTTCCGTTGATGCTGAGAGGGATCAGCGTTCCACAGTTGCATTGATTAGTGCAACTAGCTTTATGAGTTGGTGTCAGGGGCACTCTTCTTCTAGCTTTGGCAGTTGGAGTATTGTGGGGACACCAACATTTGTAGATGAGTTAGGAGATACTCATCTTTTCTGGTAGTTGTTTGGGACCTAACCCACAGGCCCAGTGGTCAGTTGCATTGGGGGTGGTTTTTGCACAAGGTGACAGGGTCTGACAGGATAGGAGGATACTGTTACTACAGGATAGTGCAGAGAGTTGACTATAGTGCTTTCCACCAGGTCATTTGGGATCCTGGTAGTCTGCCAGATAATGTCTTGGTCATTGCCATTGATGAGGGCAGTAATCCAGTTAAGTGGTGTGGTCTATCTAGGTTCATTTTGGACCCTGGAATTGTTTGACACACTACCTCTTCAGGCCCGCAATACATTGCTTCACATCTTTGGCTTGATATTGTTAGTGTTAGCGTGAGGCAGTAGAGGATTTGGTGCAGGTGGTCCAACTTTGTGGTTATCACTATTCATCACAGGTTATTAGATGAGTTGATGGATAGTGTGATGGAGAATGGAGTATCTAGTGTGATTAATTGCAATACTTGTGCAAGCTTTTGGTTGATGGCACCTGGATACGTTGATCTTTTGCGGATAGAGGCAAAATTCTTCTGCTCCAACCCTTGGAGGATGTTTGATGATGGTATCTTCATGTTGATGGACTCTTATTGCATCACCTGCCTCAGGCATCAATGATTGATTTGGGATCCAGGCATACCATGGATTGTTGGTTGGAGTTATTACAGTGTTGAGATTGCTTGGGGTCAAGCAATTTCAGGGAGGGCGGATTGTAATGTCCCCATTTTTAGGCCCTCGTGCAGTTTGGATGGTGCTGGCTTCTGGGGTGGTTCTAGCATAGCCAGAGCAGAGTTTTTGTTGCTCAGCAGGGGTTCAGATGGACAATTGGAGTTGATCGACACTTTCTGCGCTTGATTCGGACAACTTGTCCAAGACTTGCGATTTTTAGAAAGTCCCTATTTTTTAGGAGGTGTGGGATTGGACCCTGTTTGACCAGTTGGGAGTTCCTATTTTTTAGGGATGTTTCTTTTGTCAGCAGTTCCTACTTTTTAGGAGTTACTATTTATAGTAACCTGCTATTTTGGGACTTCGTGTCAGTTGACCCTCATAGGCTAGAGCAGATGGTTAGGGGGTCTTATTTTGGTAGTATTCAGTGTGGCTTCGCCTCCAGTGATTAGTGAGAGTTCAGGTTTGACCTTCGTTGGACTCTGTTTGGCACACTTACTATTTATAGTAAGTTATTTTTTCAGGGAGTCGAAGTTTCTATTTATAGCAGGGCACCTGGACAGGTCTTAGATGCAATGTCGACCAATGTTTGGGCCTTTGCAGATGTTTCAGGACTCAGTGGTGCGTACTTACTATTTATAGTAAGTCAGTTATCGAAAGTTGCTATTTGTGGCAGGTCGCCTGATCATTCAGTGTTTGGCAGTTTTGACGTTGGTTTCAGTTGGCGTAGCTAATTGATGGTTTTTTAAGGAGATATTAATATTTTAATGTGTCATTAATGATGTTAGTTAAAAGTTTATAATATAAAGTTATATTTTGACTTTATATTAAAAGTGGGCCAATGACACATGATAAAGTGCAATTAATGATATTAATTTATTGTGGGCACAATAACCAAGGTAATATTGAGGCAACAAAAACAAATAATAAAATATTATTTTAAAAACCTAAAAAAGTGGACTTCAAAGGCAAATTAAATACACTTCATTTGGAGAAGTTATAAAAGGGCCTCAAAAAGCAAATCAACCTCATTATTGAATGAGCATTTGATATTGTCTTGTGATTTTCTTGTGGTGGAGAAGAGGAAGCCTAGGGTTTTTGCAATTTCTACATTTGTGATCATTGAGAACGAAAAATTCTCATTGATTTGCATAACTGAGGTAGTGAGAGATCTACTGAAGGGTTGCAGCCATTTGAGTGGGTGATATTTTAGTCATTCACATCGCTACAATTTTGTGGCCAAGGGCCAAATCTGGGTAATTCGATTTTGAGGAGATTGGAGATTTTGCATTGCTGGTTTACATTCATTGGAGAAGGACAATTTGGCATTGTGGGAAGTCGATTTATGCGCATTGCTGATAATACCTTTCAGTCACCAATTTCAGACTGGAAGATCCACAATTTTCATCATAGTTTGGCATGATGGCAGCAATTTCATATCAGAACAGGGCGGCTGCTGTAGGTGAAGACTGGAAGACATTAAGAGTTGTTGGAGTGTCATCTCTTCATTGATTCCTTTCAGCTTATTCCAGGTTTTCTATGCATTGTAAACATCTGATTTAGAATCCTCCTGGCATTGTTGTAATCACTGTTATGACAGCAGACTGTAGCATCAAATTGTAAGTTAAAAATATCTGATTGCATTCATGCATTTAATCGCTGGGTCTAGAAGGTTTTGATCCATCATTGTAATAAGAGAATTCAGTCACCTTGTGAACATTGTAATATCTGATTGCAATGACATAGAAGTTTGGCTGTCAATTGTTTGCTAAAATGACTTGCAGCTGTAGATGATTGATGGCATAAGAAGATTGCATAAGAACTGTTTGCTTAAATGTCAGTGGCCTATAGCTATTCCTTTGAAAGTAGTTTCAGTCACTTAGAGTTCATGCCAAGTGTTTGTAAAAATGTCTCATTGCTGTAGGTGATCATTGCATGGATAGGTTGGATGCTAAGTGTTTGTTAAAATTCCCAAAGTGCTGTAGCTGCATACTTGCAATTAGTTTCAGTCATAACATTGCATAGAAAAGTCTAAACATACTTGCATTTCATCTTTAATACATTAGAAGTTATATGGTATTGTTAGAGAAGTAGTTCATGCATCATACCTTCATTCAAAAACAAGAAACACAAACAGAAAATCATTTACCAGCAAGAATATAGTTTGCAAGACAAGTGTTTGACGGAATTCCTCAAGCACTGAAAGGTTCAAATACATAAGAATGTTTTGGTTCATGACAAAAAGGCAGGTCGGTCCTCATGAATTTTTACCCCTATGGAAGCAGGTCGGTGCTCATGAATGATAGATGGGTAGAAAATTTAGCAAGATACAAGGAAATGATGTCCAGAAGGCAAGTTTTGTAGGTGTGCAACAAATTTTTGGTTCATAACTTATAGATATTATCTGTATGGGTTTTAAAAGGGTGACTAGCTTTCGTTTATCCTAGATGGCTAACTGTGATGACCAATTGTTACAAAATGTGGAAGAGAAACTATTTGTTTTTACCAAGAAGATAACCTAAAAAGTGAATTCACCAAGTTGACCAGTGCATATTTCTTATGCAAATGTTGACGTTTCTAGGTTAGCAGTCCAATAGTATAAGATCAACCAACATAGCTTCATAACTCAATGGACTTTTAACTTATACAGTCTCACCTTGCAAAGAAAATATGTTAATGTTAAAATTTTGAGTAGTTTTTGTAGTAAGAAATAAGTGCTACATGAGACAAATTTCATTTTGATGATTAGTGGCTAGCTCATAGACAAGAACATGTCACAGCTTATTTGTGACTTTGTTTAGGAATGAAGCCTGATCTAGTGCTTTTCTCTATAGCTGTAGAGACTTTTGGGCAAATTTGAGTTTTTGAGTTTGTAAAATATTTCCGTCTCCCTTCCATAAGCTGACTCCTTGGGTGATGAAATTTAAATGATCTAATTCTTTTCTGGATAGCTGTAGAGCATCTGGGCAAACTCGAGCTTTTGAGTTAGTAAAATATTTCCAGTATCTCTTGCATACTGGCTGGCTCTTTGAGGGATAAAGTTTTAAAGTGACAAAGCAAGGCTGACTTAAAGAATGAGGTCATTTTTTCCCATGTGCAAATATCACATTATGCACTCATGTGGAATGCAAATACGAACTTTGTTGGTTGCAGTTTAGTAGTTGTGGGTTCTTATGAGAAGTATGAATTTTCCAGTAATTTATGGGAGGGTTTTAGTATTTAGATCCAAATGTTGACGTCATTTATTCTATGCCAATATTTTGGTGAAATTGATCACAAACATGTACATTTACGATATATTTTGTTGGCTTGTTTCAGCTATCGTGTATTGATTGTGGATTCACATTCAACAAAGAAAGTGTTCAGGCCCATACACAATGTGTCTCTGAGCAGGTATGCTATTTTAAATGCTCTAAACTGTCAAAATATCTTGTAGACATTATTAGATAGCCATATATCAAATTGCTACTAAACTATTTGTGAAGCTTAGGAGAAATCATTCACGTCATTCATGTGTTAAAAATTTATGAGTGCTGGCCTAATGGTGTTGATTTTTTTCTTAAGATAACAAATACTTCTGAATTTGCTTGGACCGAGTCTTTGATCTGCAATTTATCTTCTCAGTGTACATTTTACTACATTTTACTTAGGCATTGATGAATTCGTAGGAGGGATCCATGAAACTTGAATTTATTGTGTGTGTGAAATTGAAGATCTGACCTGCTACATACTTAAAATTTTTGATTTAGAAAGTTGGGGACTATGTTGAAGGCAATTGGTAAGGACATAATTTCAATGTTTTTTTGTGAAAATGTTAACGTAAACAAACAATCCTTATTGAATTCCCATTGCGGTGGATTCACAGCGCTACTCATTTTCCTTTACTACAGGAATGTGTTTTTAAATGGTTCCATTTCTTAGAATGTGTGGATTGTACCCTAAAATAGATTCTCATCCAAACTATCACTATAGAGGGCTCAAAATGGAGCCTGATCCACTCCTGCATTTGCTAAAATGTCTGCCAACTTATTCCATTCCTTGTAGCAATGACTGAAATAGACAACAGAAAAGGAAGACGAAAGGCATAGAGTTTCCTCAATATACCAGCCATTTTTCCAACTTGAGCAAAAGCCTTTTTTCACCTTCAACAATTGGATGCTTACATATAGCCAACGATGCCAAAGCACGTCTAGCAACCATGGCTTCTCACTTTGCCTTGTTATTTGTCTTGTGTCCAAGAAAAAGAGAACTACCTTTCACAAAATGACCCTCAGAATCTCTTAACACCACACCAACATCTGCTAGAGTAGGGTTATCCCTTGAGGCATTGTCAAAATTTAGCTTAAGAAAGCCCTCAGGAGGTTTCGACCAAGATCCAGAATTTTGAACATCTCTTTTCAAGATTATCTCATTATTGGGGGAAGGAACAAGGGATATTTCAATGTTTTGAAACTTTGAGATCATAAGAGGTAAAAGAACCTGAACCTGAAGCAATGGTGGGGGAAGAATATGCCTTAAATGGAAGATTCAGTTCTTCTCAATACCTTTCTTCCAGGAGAGAAACCTCCTTGAAGATGCGACTATTTTGCTCCAGCCAAATCCCCCAGAGAGTACACATCAAGGCATTCTTCCACAAAGAACCAAGTGAGGAGAACCTCTTGGCCAGCTACAAGGCATCAGATATAAGGAAGGAGGGAGAGCCCAATTCCAACCCATACAGTCAATCACCTGATTCCACAAAGCCACTGCGAAAAAAGAAGAATGGAATAGTAAATGAACCACAGATTCCTCGGCATTTTACATAGGAGGGTCCATAAAATCCCTGTTTAAGCAAATTGTCTAAAGTTAAGATCTTATTCAAAGTTGCCAACAAAGCAAATGTATTACACTTGGGTGGGGCTTCTTTGTACCAAATCATCATAACTGTCCAATTATCCAAAGGGGGAAAATGTTTATTACACAAGAGATTGTATCCATCTCTAACCTTGTAAACCCATGTTACGTTACTAATCCGACAAATCTGATCTGACTGATCAATTGAGGAGTACAAATTCCTTCAAGAAGAGACCATAACGTCTTCTTCTGATCCTCTGGAAAGGGAGGATTTGCAAAGCTTTTCCAGCATCTGAGATGTCTATCCTCCTAACTACTATATCCCAATAATCACACACCCTGGAGCCTCAAAGAGAAACCAAGCAATCTTGTGCCCGAACAAGCACAAGCCAAGAATCAGTCCCAAAATCTGCATTCATACCATCATCACCATCCTAGGAAAGCTTGGAACCAACATCATCTTGATCTGACCCCATAAAATTCCAAACCAAAGAATCCCTAGGCAGCTCATCCGCTGAGAGAAACCAAGAACATCTTGACCATTTAGATATTAATGACGCAAGAATGCACTGCAACAAGCATTTGACTCTTCAAAGAATCCCAATGCCATTTTAGCACCTAGTGCCAAGTTATGCAGTTCCAAATCTTTAACTCTAGTTCCCCCTTGATCTTTGAGCCTACAAACTCTATCCCAACTTGAACTTTGTATCTTTGACCACTCCATGCCAAAGGAAGGTTCTACAGATAGCATTAATCTTTGTAACTGCCAATTTTGGAACTGGGAGGACAAACAATAGATAAATTGGAATTGCTTGAAGTACCAATTTGATTTTAAGAAAATGACTAGCTAAGGTCAACCACTTGCCACTCCAAGAGGTCAACTGATCTTGAATCTTTAACATTGTTTCTTCCCAACGCTTAGCTTTGAACAAACCTGTAAAATAACGGAATGCACAAATATTTACTGGGGAGATATGCCACCTTAAAACCCAAAACATCAATAATACGAAGTTGAAGATGAGTACCCACATTAAAGAGTATAATTTTGGATTTCTCCTTGTTAATGAATTGACCAGAGGCCGCACCATGACAAATATGAACTTATTTCACAGAACTAGATCTTGCAACCGAGGCCTTTAAAAGAACATTGTATTGTCCACAAATTGCAAGTGAGTTCTAGAAATCTCACCATTTCCACACATCAATTTCAAGTATTGATTTAGAGCCTCAACCATCAAGATAAACACATAGGAGGTGAGAAGGTCACCTTGACAAATATGTCTGGAGTGATTGAAGAACCCAGCAGGACTGCCGTTAACCAAAACAAAGAACCAAGCACCAGACACCGAACTCAAAGCCCAAGCAATCCACTTATAAGAGAAGCCAAATGCTTTAAGCACCCCCTTAAGAGAATTCCAGCAAACCCTATCATAAGCTTTGGCAATATCTAATTTAATAATTATTCCTTTCTCCTTCCCATTCTTCAAAGAATGCAGAACCTCGTGAGTCAGCACAATACCATCCATAATTTGTTTTCCAAACACAAATCTGGAAGACAAACATTCAACCTCTCTGCAATGGTCTTTGAAATGACCTTGTTAATGGAATTACAAATGGCAATAGGTCTGAAATCTGCAAAAGAGGAAGTATTTGGCTTCTTTGGAATTAAGAATAAAGGTGTACATTTAAACTCTTGCAAGACCTTGCCTAATTTTAGAGATTCATTAACCACAACTATAATATCTTTAACCAACAAATTCCAAAAAGCTTGAATAAATGCTGCTTGGAACCTCTCCGGGCCTATAGCTTTGCCCCCCTTCAAAGCAAAAGCCACCCTTAATATCCTCCTCAAAAAAAGGGACTAATAATCGGCTTTTCCATTCCTCACTAACCAGACAATGGATGGACCTCAAAAGCCTATCCATAGAAGTACGATCTTCTTCCATTGGGGCTGAGAAGAGCTCCATAAAGAAACAAACAGCCTCTTGCGCAATCTCTTCTGGGGAAGAAACAACATACTTAGAGGGAGAAGAAACACTTGGAATCCTATTAGCCATTGTCACACAACCATAACCAAGTGGAAGTATTTTGTGTTCCAATCTCCATCCTTAAATCAATGATCTATTGATTTTTATTTCTAGAAAATCTCCTCTTTCTTGAGGATATCCTCATATAAGAGCAACAACTTGGACTCTTTTTCAAGGAGGTTGTTCATCAGACCCAAGCTCTGAACATCAAAACTCATGCTAGCTAGATCCTGTTCAATTGCAGCCCTTGAGACGAAGATATTCTTGAACACATTCTAGTTCTACTCAAGCACACATTTTTTGAGGAATTTCAATTTTTGTGAAAAATGGAACATGGTGGGGCTAGCTGAAGCAGGACAATCTTCACACCAATGAGCCATAACCAACTGAAGATCCAGATGCTGCAACCACATAAGTACGAACATAAATGGGAATCTTAGTGGAGGCGAGTCAACCAACACCTCCAATCACATGGAAATGATTCGAACTTGCAATAAGGAGAATAGCAGCTTCAAACAACCAATGTTGATTAAACCCATCTGTAGAGGTTAGGAATTTATCTAGACATTCAAGAATATAATAAAAACCCTCCCTTCTGTTATTCTAGGCAAAGCTCCCTTGTTTAGACACAATATCAAATAGGAAATTCCTTGCCAAAATATCCTTCAAGTCAAGTTTCGATTGGGTAACTTTGCTTGCTCCACTCCATTTATCTTGGACCTTTGCAATGGCATTAAGGTCTCCACACAAAAAAAAAACACGTTTTGACTTTGAAGAAAGAAGATCTGATTTGAGATTTCAGCCCATACCTTTCTTTTTCTAATAGGACCAATAGGGACATACACGTTAAACACAAGCCCATAAATATTCTCCTAGAAATACTTAAAGGAATAGTAAATCTAGTTCGACTTGAAAGCTACAAGATCAATATGTACATTAAAAAGATTCCAAAGAATATAGAGGCTACTTGACTCACCCAAATCATTTGCAACAACTCTTGACCAAAACTTCCAAGAAGAAGATAGGAGAGTGTTGACTTTCAATGTTAACAATTTAGTTACAGAAAGACCACATCTGGTTTTTTACTTCCTAGTTATTTTTTCACCAACCTTATTTTGTTAGGGGCATTCAGATCCCTAACATTCTAAGACATGAAGTTCATTTCCCTTTTGGAGGGCCCAACCTCCTCTGCCCTACACTATTAGCTCCTATCAAAAAGGCATCGATCATTTTCTAAGTACCTTCACCAATTCTCTAGAGTCAAATCTAAAAGCTTCTTTACTTCTAACTTGTGACCTATCTTCTTCTTTGTACCTTCCACACCACAGGGGTCTTTGCCAACTTGAAACTGGAAATTCCACCGAAGACTTAAAGAGATTATTTCAATTAGATCCCCCCACAAAATGGAAAACCTCCACTTCCTCACCACCTTGAAAAGAGCCACCTTCTTCCTCTTGGGTACAAAGTTTCTTCGAAGACGATTGCAAGGATCATTGCTCAAAAGAAGCTTGAGCCAATCCAAGGATCCTAATTCTAGGAAACAAAGTGTGATCTTCCCAATGCGAAAGATTAGAAGCTTGTGAATTTGTAGACACTAAGAGCTTGTTCTCTTGTAAATAGGACTTCCATGAGGGTGGAGGCAAAGCTTTAGAGAAAACCAATCATGATGGAGATGCTTAAAGAAGGCTTTTCTAGTTTTTGAAACTTCTTTGCGATGCTAGGAAGGCTAGGGAGAAACAACTATAGAAACCTACTTTGTTTGTGCCAGGTAAAGAAACTTATTCCTACAAATGTTGGCATTATGGCCAATCTTATGACAAGTATAGCACCAAAAGGGAATACCTTCACAATACACCTCTTGAGCAACAAACTCCTAAGAGGAAAGAACAATCTGTTTAGGGAGAGGAAGATCCAAGTCACGAGCCACCTTGATGCAAGCAAAAAGAGTGTGACATTGATAGGGATTTATCGTCCACTTCCTTAAACTCTCCTAAATTATAACCTATTGCCTCCAAACAATCCTTACTCCAAAACTCCAAGGGCAATCCATAAAGGCAGACCCAAACTTTGGAAAAGGGAAGAGCAAACAAAGTCGGGCAGCCAAGGCTGCAACTCAATCCTACACTCCCGAAACTCCTTGGAAGGAGCTTTTAACACTCTAACACATTACTCCTTTGTGGAGAATAATAAAACAAAGAAGCCTTTTAGGAAAAAGGACTTCAGAGCAAGATCCTCAATCACCAAGATCCAAGATTTCACATCTTCCATTGACAACTAGCAATCATTGTAAGAGTCGATGACCACTAAATATTGGAAATAATAGACTAAGTACTTGAAATAATAGGCTAATTGTTCCACCTCTAAACCTACTAGGTTTACTTCTGGGGCCTTATTCACCATAGTAGACCAAAGAGAGACAAATTGGGGGGTTTTCTGCCTACTCCATTCACCAAAGGGATGACAGTTCCCACCTACTACCATTCCCCTAAGGGATGACATTTGCTCCTAATGCAACTGTCTCTTTTGAAAAGAAGATTTGAAAGTACCTCTAGTAGGAATACCTCCTTGATCATCTTCAAACACCTTCTCTACCAAGGATAGACGGTCCACTTCTTCCTCTAGCTACAAAGGAGCCTTACCGTTCCTATGATCTCTCTGAAAAAACCCTAGATTGCACCTAGCTTGCTTGCCATCTTGCCAACTACGTTTCCCTTATCTTTGGATCTTTAGGACCTCATGTCCTTCCATGATGACCTATTATTTAATAATCTATTAACTATTTAATATATTAATAATATTATATAATAATTATTAATTATTGTTTTTGATAATATCAATGAGGGTACCAACAAAAAGGCATGAAGGTCCAATCCATTAGACTTAGAACATAAAAACATAAGCTAGAAATGTAAACTACAAAAATCCAAAAGAGAAAGTAGAGAAAAAGTAGGAGAGCACCACTTGTTGCGATTAAATTTGAGAAGGCACATCCCATCCATCCACACCACTCGAGGAAAAACCATCACTACTAGGGAAAGAAGCCACCCAAACCTCTTTAGAATGAGCCACAAAATCTTCAATAGGTGAGGCCAATTGCAGGAAACTAACTTCATAGATGGCTTTGCCTCGCAAGTAGAATGGACCAAATTGCCACCTAGTGAGGGAAGGGTGTATGCATTGGTCACCTCCAAGGTGCCTTTAGGGTGAGCCGCTGAAGGATTTTAAACCACCCTTTGTAAATAAACAAAAAGGCCTAAATATCCTCCAACTTGTGAGAAATTGAGAGGATCTCCTTAAGTAGGGCTTTTAATTCATTCTTGGATACTTACTACATTGCACCCTCTTGAGTCAATGAATGCATGCCAACCAATTGCACAAGAACGAAGGACACCTTTGAAAGTAAGAAGTTTGACATCTAGTTTCTTATCTCCCCATCTACCACCTTTACACTTAATTTTTTCAAAAAATTCCTCATTATGGATTTGTTGCAACCTACCTCATGAGAACTGAGGCTATCCCCCCCCAACATACATTTTATCAAATTTCACGGCTATAGGATTGGAGTAGTTAAAAATTGCTTTTAGGTGCTTGTTCAAAACAACACCCTTGCAGAAAGGATCTTTGCCCATAGACCATTAATGAGCCATGTAGTGACCACCCTAGTTTTTTCGAAAATATTTCAGCTGAAATCAAAGCACAGGTAGTCTCCGATACACTTTTTGATCACCCAAATCCCGAGGTGGGCAAGGTGAGAGTATACGGTGTTCGAATCACACAACTAGTTGAAATGCAGAGACAGAATGCGAGGTGGCAAGTCGGCCAGAGACACGCAAGGCGGCGAAGCCGACCTGTCAACCACTTATTCAGTGGGACCAATGTGTATAGATGAACCCTGATAGAATGTCTAAGCTTGTATCAAGACCAAAATGGTCGATAAGCTCGTTCAATGCCAAAATGGGTTGAATGAAATGCTATAGAAATTGGCGGTAAACCATCTAGTTTTAAGAATATGAAATGCAGATTATGCAAGGCCTCTGGCAGTACTACCTTCCGAGGTTGTACAAGATATTAGATTGCAACTACGTAAGATATTTCTTTGAGTAGATGGCCGCAATATGATGTTATAATAATCTGATCCAAATCTGATTACACTGCTGCAACAAAATATTAATGCAAAGAGGCACTAGAAAACATACAAATCAATATAGGAAGCAAGCCCGCTGAAGATATGTTGATGTAGATGAAGGATGTTGCCTAAAACCAGCTATAAACACTTTGAATCCACTGTAAACACTAAAAAAGCAGGTCTGATATAAATTGCAGCAGGTTATGGGCCTGAAAATGAAACACTGCAAACCCTAACAAGCAGAGAATAGTCCACAAATCTGATTTATTCAACCCAAAACAACACTGATTTCAGATTGTTGGACTGAAATATACTATTTATCAGGTCTGAACAGCAAAGGAAACACTCCAAAGTCCAAACTTCACACTGACAGCTGATATGAAGTACCCAGATGATGCAAATTGACCCAACACTAATCTTCCACAGAAAATACTGACATGCAATCACCAACAGTAACATGCAATGATTGATACCACACATGCAACCATCGAGCACTGACATGCAACCAGTAGAACTGACATGCAAGTGCTGATCACTAACATGCAATATGAAAATTAAATCACCAAATTACCAGAAAAATTTGGAAGAGCTTCATACAAATAACAATGGCACAAACCGTTCAGCACAATGGCAACTTTTGAATGAAATTGCTTCAATGGATGTGAGGGTTTCATCCCCAAACCCAATATTTCCCTGCATTCAGCACAAATGTGATTTCTGTATGAAACCACCAAGTCCAGCTAGAAGGGTTTTCGTCTCTGAAACTGGTATCTTCAAGAGGGTTTTCTTCCTCAAGAAAATATGAGAACACAAGTTCTCACTCAAGTAGAAGCAATTGAAATATCATGTCTACCCTCAACAATGAGCTCCAACTCCCTTTTATAACTTTTTGGAGCTATTTTAGAAAAAAAAACATTTTTGCTTTTTTGCTGCTTTTAAAATTTTTTTTGCTTTTTCGTTGCTTTTTCGAAAAGCACTTTTTTGCTTTTTCTCTGTTATTTTCGAAAAAGCTCTTTTCCCTTCGAAACTTAATATTTTAAAAAGTGACTTTTGAATCCTAATTTTTTCAACGTCACTTTTATAATAACCTTTATGTGCACATGAATCCCCTTTAAGCCTAGTGCCACATGACTGCACAACTTAAAGTCACTTTTTTATTAAATAATCAAATATAAGTTGTCTTTATAAATGTTTTACTTTTCGACAACTTAAGTATTTAATTATTTAATAACTTTAAATATTTTCGCACAACTATTGAAGTTGCGGAAACTATTAAAATGACTTTAATTTTGGATTTTGACCATACCATAATGATCCTTAGCTCCCCGGACGATGAACTGTGTGCATATTGATGCTTTCTAAAAATAGTAGTCTCCTCCAAGAAGTTTGGAATGCACTCAGAAAGTTGGACTTGCATCCGAAAAGCAACATAGAGCTCATCTCGATCTCCCAAACTTACTATCATTGTTAGGAACTCAACATGATCAATCCAACACTCTCCAGGAAAGTTGGAGTTTTCCCATGAAGTTGGAAATGTCCCAAAAAGGGACATTACAAGGCATGACAATGGAGACCAAAAAACTTGCTAGAAACAACACCAATAGGAACAAGCTACCTATTAAGCCACACAACAAAATGGAAACCACAATGCCACAACTCAACCATCACAAAATTCTAATATTTGCAAACTAGACATGACACAACTCTATATGAAGAGCTTCGCAAGCGGCTTGAGAAAAGCCCACCATATGAAGGGCATGCAAAAGATATGCCACCTCCCAAATGATATGGCATTATAAACAAGGGTAATCAATAAAGATAGTGCCAGGAGGAAAAGATCCAAGGATGAAACCTAAGGAGTGAGGTCTAATAATGGGAGTGCAGACCACATAACAAACAAATAATGGTCATCTTTGGAAAGGACAAAAAGATGACTTACAATAGAGATCTAATTCCACAAGAGCCCCCATGCCTGCCCGCAAAGCAACAATATCCACAATCAACAACGAAAAAGGAGATTGATCCACTCTTGCATTAGCCAAGAAGTTTGCAACCTTGTTGCATTCCTTGTAACAATGGACAAAGAGGCCATCAACTTAAAATTACACATGACCAAAGCTTATTGCAAAAGCCTAGGTGTCTTCCAACTAGGACTTGAATTCTTAGAAAGTCCACCAATGACCACCATTGAATCTCCTTCCACAATAAGATTCATGCATCCAACATCCTTGGCAAGGACAAGACCTTCCAAAGTTGTGTGCCATTCAACTTGATTATTGGTATCGGTAAAAGAGCCATCTTTCACAAACCAAACATGTTCATCATGAATTACCAACCCAATACCAACAACCCTAGGAATGCCTCTAAAGGCGTCATCAAAGTTTAGCTTGAAAAAGCTCGAGGGGAGGCACCTTCATCTAGCCATTTTATGAACTTCCTATTTATCCATTACCCCTCTAATGAGGGATAATAATTATTATCGATTAGATATATAATTATTTTGATTATTAACTATTAAATACAAATATCTATAACAATTATTATTTTAATTTATATTAATATTTAAATATTTAATATATCAATATATGATATATTAATAAATTAATTATAGTAGACATATTATATTATATATTATTTGCATTGCTATCGCCCCGTTGTCTCCAAATTTAGGTCCATAGTCCCCTTGTCCTCGAAACTTGACCCTATGTCTCCCTACCCCCCCATTCTGAAACTCCATGGAACATTGCAAAACTCCCAACTCCAACACTCTGCACCATTGCATTAGCATAAAATTGGTCAATGACATCACAAACACCCAACACTTAGTCACTAGGTGATGTAGACAAGGAAATAAGTCCAACACTCAATTGCCTGAACCCAAAATACTCCAGGATGTTGCGGTGTTGACAAGGACCATAAGGGTTGGTTTCAACCTCAAGCTAGAACCTCTGTGCCTCCTAGAATTTGGTGTAGCAAGCTACCACTCACCGAAGGGTTAACTTCAAGCCATTAAATTTCAAGAACTAATAGAAGTACTAAAAGGACTTGGTGCTAGGCCAACAAACATTTAATCATTACATTGGAGGTCTTTTAATCACAATACAGTCACAACATCATTTCATAAATTTCTTTCAAGTATAAGAGAAAACACCATATATATATATCAACTCACCGAGATTACCTTCTTGGCTTGTGGTATTCATACAAGCTTCTCATGGGTCAATGACATTCCAAGCGGCATAACCCTATTGCTATAGTTGTAGTCTAAAACATTTGTGCAACCAAGCTTGCAGTTTTGCGGCACAATTTCAAACACCCAAGAGGCTGCTACCTCAACCACACCTACATACAGGCTATCCTAACTCTTAGGAGTTGGCATACAAGGTGTGCAACAACGCAAGGCCATAAAATGTGTAAAACTGTAATGTCCCCATTTTGGAGTGATCACCTAGTGATGACCTAATTGGCAAGTTTTCACACTTGGCCATTTTTGTAGGGCAAATCGATGATGAATTATGACTTCGCATAATTTTGTGGTAATTTTGATGAAGTCAACACTAGTCAAATAATTTGCCCTAATGAAGAGCAACCCATTTGGAGAACAAAAGATGGAGCAAAATATGAAAATTTGCCTTGGGAAAAATAAAGAATAATTTATAACATTTTTCTATGAGGATGACTTCTTTGAGGTCAAAAACATGTTATCTTATGTGCTCAATAGGTTCGTCCTTGTAGAATGGAAAGATAGAAAACAGCATAAATAAAATAATGACAGCTCACATGCTTGGGCGCCCAAGGGAAGTGGAAAGAAAATAAAAAGACAAATCTTTAATTTGTTTTTGAGCGCCAATCTTGTCTAGAGGGGGGGTCGGCCAACTTGCGAGATGAAAATAATAAAAATAAAAGGAATTTCTTGCCTAGGTCGGCCTAGGAGATGGAAGGAACGATCATGTATAAATAAGAGTTCATTTGGAGGCATTTCATCATATCTTACATTCATATTTCTCTTGGAGTTTATCTCTCTTGGCTGCAACGAAAGTTGGGCTTGAATCGAAGGATGAAAACCCTTGTGATTCTAGGTGAATTGGACAAAAACCTAATTCGTCTTGTGAAGGTTTCATGATGGAAGCCTAGTTGCACTTCATTGGATATTCGAAAAGGAGAAGAGCAGAATTTCATATTCAGATTTCAAGATTAGATTTGGAGCAGCAGAAATTCATGGCTTTTGTGCATCCTTTGACCTAGGGTTTAACCCTATCATTGAGCGCCACCTTGAGGAGAAGGGCACTTTGGTTTATGAAGGGCAAATTGGTGTTTTGAGGGCAGATTTCATCTTTGTTAGGGTTTCCTAAACCCTGATTTATTGCAGCAGACCTAGCACCACATTTGGAGAGGATTTGGAGCATCATTCTTCATCAATTGCATGTGATTTGTTATCATTGCCTAGCTGATGTAATTCACCCAGCTAGGGTTTGTATTGGAGCATCTTGTTCATCATATTTTGGTATGTGTCAACCTATTTAGAGGTCTGATTTGTAACAGCAGAGATCTGATTTGTACTCAGGCATTTTTGGCCTGTGCATTTGGATGTAATTGCATTTCCAGAATTTTAGTTTGTAGCAGCAGAGTTTAATCAGAAAATCAGACTTCTTGTTGCCATTTTGGTTGTCCTACATTGTGTATTTCATGGTGTAATTCTTTCTTATGATGAATGTCAACTTGTAGTATTATTTGCCATCATTATTTGCCATGTTTGGATGTGTTTTTTGTTCGCTGGAATAAGTTAATTAAGAGCAGCAAATCAGATGAGAGTTCTAGGGTTTCAGCAGAAAACAAAAGTGCAGAAAACTAGGGCAGAATTCTGAAAATAAAAATCGGACTTTTAGGGCAGATCCTGTTAGGGATATTACAAAAACATGGCGCAAAATATAATAAAGTGAAAAACTGATACAATATCCATTCCTGAATATTTTCAATCACCTAGTGTAAACCTCATTTCTCATTTCTAATCATTACATTCAGAGCATATTCTTCATTATATCAAGGAAACAATATCAACAATATAATTTTCAGAATTACTCTTTCACAAAGAATTCTCTAAGCATTTTCAGCAGTACTTTCCTCCTGTTAACAGCATGTCATGTCCCCATATTAAGGCATTATTTAAATTAAAGATTTAAACATCATGTAAAAGGCGATAAAGTTGCTTTTATAAAATATCAAATTAAATGATAGAAATCATTATATATATATAATATCTAATAAATAACATTAAATAATGATATTATATATCTATGTTGTTAATATAAATATAAATAACATTATTATTTTCCTATAATTATATAAGCTAATATAAAGACAACCATCTTATATAAATCAAAAATAAATAATAGTATGAAGGCTGTGATTATGTATTAGTAAGTGGCAATTAAATATAAACTGCAGCAAACAAAGGAGACTCTTATCATATATAACGATAAGAAGTAAACAATGAATATATAAGTGTTAAGGCTTCACAGCGATTAGTATAAGCAGCGCTAATATAAATATAAATCTTATATTAAAAGGATTGGGTCTCTAAGGAAAGAGACGCCGATCTCATTAAAACCGTAAGTCACTTAAGAAAAGCAAACAAATGATGGTTAAGAGTTATGAAAGGCAGCGAACCCCTTGAAGAGGTAATCGCTGTAACCATTGGGAGATACAACGTTTCAAGTGTTTTAAATATAATTGAACACTCATCTCATCATTATGGAGGGAGGAATAAGAATCGGACATCCTCAGTATTCATCAAATTAAATCCATCAATCGAAGCATTCTTCCTATCATCCAAAGCAAGATCATTCCAGTTTGTAAATATCTAAATAAAATAATACTCTCAGAGCAGATATAATCCTTTCAAGTTAGACAATATAAAGATTACATCTGATCAAAGACTTTGCAGAAATCATAGAATTGCAACAGCAAGTAAGCCATCTCAACATTATTGTTCCTTTTATAATTCTGATCGGCTGTCATAATTATACAGGTATGGATGTTATTTATATTTCCTTGTTTGTCATTCATTCATAAATGTATCCTTATGACAGTGATAAGATTTATATGCAGTCATCACTAACAATGAATGTGTAGACAGTCATATACAATTATTCATAATGATGTATCTTGTATGCAATTGTTCATAATGATGTATCTTGTAAGCAATTATTCATAATGTTATGTGACTTATGAACCTCATATAAGAGAATGAAGGAAAAGTGCCAAGAGGCCATTCATAGGTATTTGGAGGCCTTTGTCACATGAGGTATAAGGTACCCATAGTGCAAAGGATGTGTATCACATAGAGGCCTTGTCACATAAGGTATAAGGTACCCATGGTGCAAGGATAGTGATGTAATGGCTTTGGTTACTTGATGTAAGGCATCATAAGAGAACCAAGGAGTCTCATAGAGGCTTTGACTCTAAAGGTATTAAGGATACCACTTGAGTCTAAGGATAGGAGACATTAGAGCCCCATGGTGGATAACGGCAACTCTCATCTCATCTCCCATATACTGTTAATAAATGACATACGAAGAGATAGCAAGTATGCAATATATATTGATAAAGACCATAAGTTAATAATAGATCATGTGAAATGTCATGATAGAGAATATGCAAGGTATATTGATAATGATCATGAGAGTAACATGTGAAATGTTAATGATATGCAAGGCATATGAATAGTGATCATAAGAATAACATGTGAAATATGTATGATAGATAAGGTGCATTGAAAGCAATTATAAGCTTAGCAATAGTAACATGTATTAAAAGTAATCATAGATTGATGATAGTAATGTATATTGAAAGTAACAATGATGAACTAAAGTTATGTGGTGGCATTTGATCATAGAAATAATAAAAGCAATGTCATTATGTTAATTATATATGTGGCTTTAAATGCAAAAATGTACTAATGTTCTCTTTTTGCAAGTTGAAATTTGTGAACAAGGTAAAGAGGTTTTGATTTGTGACAAGGGGACATTACACAACATCAAATAATTAATATCATAACAAGGAGATACAATCCCCTTGAAACAACATTTACAAATAGGCAACAACACATAGGGAATGTTTACTCGTTAAGTGGTTTTTAGATAGACATGGAGTAAACAGAATCATAAAGCAGTATTATAATGCATAACATAGGACATGAATTTATAATAGCATTGCACAGAATAAGGCATTGTATTCATTCATTGATCATATCAACTATACAACACAATATGGCAATTACAACATATCCGACTACATGTATCGACTCCGTATATAACTCTTGCCAAGGTTGGTTGAGATATCAACCGTTGGCACTGACTACATAACTATCCAACCATCGGGATTAATACCGACAACATTCCAAAACTAATTGTGCCCAATCGTTATCTAACATATGATTATTTACTTGGCTAATTACGACTGACTACCACTAACAATAATGACTGACTACATTATCCCCCCCACAAAATTAGTCGTCTTCCAAACGACATTACAAACAAAAATGGGAACAATTGACCAACATAGTAAACTACTGAGAATGAGGGGGTTGTGTAGATGTCCCTGGGTGTACAGATGATGTCGGGGTGGACGACCGTTGCTCCTGTAATCTCCTTGCCTCCTTTGTACGCAGTCGCAGCTAGTAATGGGCCACAATCTCCTGTTCTCTGGCTGCCTTTACCATGCGTGCTGCCTCAAACACCTGAGACTTTGCCTTGTCCACCTCTGTTCCTTTTGCTGCAAGTTCCAGTCCCTTTGCTTCAAGCTGTACCTCCATATCTTTTACCTTCAGCTCCAACTCCCACATCTTCTTAGCTGTATCCTTTTCCATTGCTGCTATCTTAGCCTCTAAGGCTGATGCTCGTGCCCTCTCAGATGCAGTAACCTGGGTTTGCTGGGCCAACTGCTTTTGGAACTTCTGTAAATGCCTAGTCAACTCATCTTTCCTCTTTTGTGTTAATTGGATAGCCTCATCCTTCTCCTTCCCTCTTGCCTCCACTAGTGACTCCTGGCGTTTCATCTCATAGAAAACTTGTCGGAAGGCTTTCTCAATTGTGAACAAGGATTCTATGACCTGGCCATCTCTTCCTCCAATCACTGGCCGTGAGCCTCGCCATGTGTCACACATACAACGTGTCTCCACTTCCGGCTACCCTCTCATAGTGAAGCATCGTGCAAACTCTTGTTCGCACCCTAACTGGACGAATCCCCGGATCCTCTTGACCTCCTGTGCTACTACATGTGATCGTCCAATCCTGAGTTGTTTGGAGATCTCCCCCACCTCCTCCATATATACTGCCATGTTGTGGAGATCCTCCACGTACCTCTGAATGGTCCCTAGTGGATCCGAAGCATCAAGTTTGGCCAGTGTGAATGTCATTCCGTCACAAAAGTCCTCTTCCTTCCCTTCCTCTGATGGGGTGGGTGCTAGTGAACTTGTCACTGCCATGGGAGACTCCTGTGAAGGCCCCCCAATCTCCTGGATGGCTGCAACTTGCTGTGGCAAAATATCATGCTGGGTGCCCTAGCCAGTAGTGAAACTCTATTGCAATTCGACACTCTTGGCCACTCTAGGTGTGCTGCCCTCATCCTGTCCCTCGGTCAAATTGTGCAAGGGGTTGAGTGATGGCACCTCTGGCACATCCAGTGTCAAGCCTATTGTGCTCAACCAACTGTCAATCTGTGATTCTTCTGGAGGCCCCCCTGATGGTGCTGCTGGTGGTGGCGGTGGTGTGGTGGATAACTCTGCTGGGGACTGTATGATTGTCCCCCATGACGTCTGAGGCTCAACTGGGGCTGGCGGTGATGTGCTGACTGGTGGTGTTGGTGTATTATCCGGCAGTGATGGCGCTGCTGGTACCGACGGTGTGGCTGGTGCTGACACTGTGACTGACGGTGATGATGTGGCTGGCAGTGTCGTAGTACTATGTGTCTCTGTACTACGTGCTGGTGTCGGTAGAGTAAATGATGCTGGTCGAAGAGGTGGTATTACAATAGCTTCCTCCGCGTCCATTTCTCGTCCTACCTCTGTAACTCGTGCAAGCGACACCTCCTCTATCTCCTCAACATCCCATGTCGCTGCTACTACCCTTGTCCTTCTTGTTACTCTTACTTCTTCTACCGACAAATCACTTTCGGATGAGGAGGATTGGTCACTTTGTTCTTCCTCCGCTTCCTCTTCGTTGTCGACTGATGCTTCTCTCTGTTTTCTCTTCCTTGGCTGCTGTGAGGATTCTTCTCCATGGGTAGTATCTAAGCCTTTCCAATAGAAGGCTGTGGGCCATCCTAGGTTTACTTGTGGTGCTAGCTCCAATCTACCCCATTTGTCTGCTGGTACCTGAGTATGGACAACATCTAGAAAAAGTGCGATTGCATGCTGTGTCATGTAGAATACCTTGTGTGACTGTGTCAAGAATTCTTTGATCCTCGCTGAGAGAAACCTGGCCCAATTGTATACTTTTCCCATGCTCAGCCCTATCATCTAGTCCACCATCCAGATGGCAATGTCTGATGCTCGACTTGCACCGGTTAGTCTGCACTTCATCAAATCTAGAATGCACTTCCATTTGGGGGTTGCCAAAAGATTTTTCCATAACCCTCGGTTCCCTGAACTCCCAATGCTGTCCTCCTTTTGGTTGAGGTCACTCCTGCATACTATTCGTATGATGGCCTCCTTGTGTTGTCATTTTGCTAGGCTTCATGATACCCGAACCAGTTGTTGGAACACCCATGACCTTGGTGAAATCTTGCGGCTAGAATGATACTGTCACTGCACAGCCTCTATAGTCTACTATCGATTTGTTGGAGTGCCTGCAATAATTCTCTACCATCGCCTTTACGTAGGGTTCGAACTCTCGAGCATTGAAGTAGGGCAGAAAGACGGCCTTGTCAACCTGAGCGTGTCTCAACGCCACCTTCAACACATGATCATCGTCTGTATTTTTCCACCATTGTTTGCATTCGTTGCCGGTTAAACTCTCCTAGGCGATGGCATTTACTCCCGTTTCCGTGCTCATTCTCTTCTTCTTTTCTGATGCAATCTTCGGCCTGTAATGGACCACTTTCTTCCCCTTGTCCATCTTGCACTTTCTCGACAATTTCCGGCACTGGTATTTGTATGTTGGAAAAACCGTTACTGTAACTGCCGTGTGGAATTTTCTTTGGTACGCTTTGCACCCTAGGACCAAGTACGGCACCAAGGGAGTCAATATTCTTTGTACGACCAAGAATTTGGTGGAATTCACACGACATGCAAGAAAAACGTACTCAGGAAAAAATATGGTGAAGTCCTAATTCGTACAGCTAGCGCAGATTACGACTTTTTTCCTCCTCGTATGGTTAATCCAGTTGTACGGTCCTCAATTTCCTCTGATCGTACGACTGCAAGGTAGTACGGCTCTGGCTCCTTCCTTCCCTTCACTTCTGTCGCTGTCCCCCTTGTACGGTCTCTAATGTCCCTGCTGATTGTACGACTTTGGCTTGAGTCTCCTCTACTGATCATACGATCGTACGACTTGTCATGTCCTGCTTCCTCTGCAAATCCTTTGTCCTTGCCAAATTTGTTCTTCACTTTGCTTTTTCTCTTCTCCTCCTGAATGGTGTTTATTATTTGATGTGCCTTTGCTGTGAATTGTCTCTTTAAAGTGTGCGGAGGGGGTCATACGACCTTAGTTGTATGGTTTTTTTTTTTTTTTTTCAAATTTTTCTTTTTCTTTATCTTTCTCGAACTTGGCTACTTTTTCATCCAGGACTTCAATTTCGGTCATGTGATGGAAAATGCAGTTTATATAGCCTATCTGTCGCAAACAGTCGTTGAAACAACATTCGTCGATTTCTTCCAATTCGCATATCTGGTCAAATATTACTGATTGATCCTTGATGCTCATAAGATTCCATCCCATCGACTCTTGAACCCATTGAAATGTTGTACCATCTGCATTCATTTGATATTCTTACTTCTGTATTTGGCTTTCCAGATTCGACTCCTAGGAAGCTATGTATGAAGTGCTCCGTCTGACCAGTTTTTCATCCTTAGCTCCCAAATTTCATTGCAATAGGGTGATCGTTCAACAATAAACATGCTCTCTGCTAGGTACTTGCGTTTCGGCGGGGCTTTTACTTTTTTTGGTAACAAAAACTCAAAATTGTCCTGCACTTTATTACATTCCTTTATCCATTCATTCCAGGCATCTTCTTCCTCTTGGTTGTCCTTGTTTATCCATGCACCACCATAGTCTTCATCAATTATGCCTTGTCGGGCTCCTATTTGTAGTGTTCTAGGTGCAAAGAATCCGGTCACTGGTTCAAAGTGCGTGCTTGAAAAAACCATTCCGTCAATCTTGCTTTCTGCTTCTGTTTCGCCAGATTGGTTCTTCATTGCGTATCCCAACATGTTTACTTGTAATGGTTCTTCCCTTCTCTCCTTGTAGATCTTCAACTTAAACCTGTTGATAGTATCCTTTAGCACTGTTCCGTCCAACCTTTCCAATTTGATTGTCCTGCTTTCTCTCACTTCGTGGATCCTAAATGGTCCCAACCACCTCGTTTTAAACTTGCTTGGCTTTAGTTCGTTGCGAGCGTTATACTTTAGGACTAACTGCCCCGGTAGGAAATTTGTTTGTCGGAGATATCTGTCATGCCAATACTTCCTCCGTTTTTGCATTACTTCAGTTGCCCATTGCGCTAGTACTTGTCATTCATCCAACTTATTCAACTTAAGCAATCTCTCCTTCAAACTTTCCGTATCTCCTAGTTTGTCTCCACTGGGATTCGCAGGCTCGGAATCAGGTATTCTGCCGGTACTATAGCCTCTTGACCATACATGAGTTGAAAAGGTGTATGCCCAGTAGTCACCTTGTACGTCGTGCGATATGCCCATAGTACGATAGGTAGTCTCTCTTCCCAGTTGGCCTCCTCAATGCCACATAACTTGTGGATGACTTAGATAAGAACTTTGTTCGTCGACTCTGCTTAGCCATTGGCTCTTGGATAGTACGGACTCGATAGGTTGTGTAGGATCTTGAATTTTGTTGTCATCAATCGGATGACATGGTTGACAAAATGTCCCCCTTTGTCGCTTGTTATCTGGACCGGGATTCCATATCTTGTGATGACTTGTTCATACACAAACCTTGCTGTGTTGACTGCAGTGTTGTCTGGTAATGCCCTTGCTTCTGCCCACTTTGTCAAATACTTTGTGGCGATGACGATGTATTTGCATCTGTGAAGTTGGCTCATCTTCAGTGGTCCAATAAAGTCTAGTCCCCATTGTTCGAATAATTCTTGTGGTTGCGATGGAAACAGTGGCATGAAATCTCTTTTCAGGGGTTTGCCGACTCTTTGACACGTAGCGTGTCCCACCACCCATTGTCGTGTGTCAGTGTGCACTGTGGGCCACTGCAATCTTGCCAATAAGATTTTTCATGCTGTGGCGTCGGGCCCCATGTGTCCTCCTACAAGTCCTTCATGAGCTTCTTGTAGTACTCTAGGGATTTCTTCCTCCATAACACACCGTCGGAGTACTTGGTCTGGCCCCATCTTATATAGTAGTCCATTGATGAGTTGGAATGTTTTACTCTTTAGTTCTAACTTCCACCGTTCCCCCGGTGGCATGTCTTTTGGAAATGATGATGTGGAAAGGTACTCCCCGATCTTTTCGTACCATGGAGGTAGCGTTGCAATTTGAAACAAGTGCGCATCCGGAAAATCCTCATTCACACCCTTCGGTGGCTCGCCAGACCGAATTCTCGATAATTGATCAGCAATAACATGGCTCTTTCTTGGGTGTACTATGTTAGTGAATGTGAATGTGAATTCTTGTAGTAGTAAGAGCCATCTGCTTACCCTCCCCTGGATGATAGGTTTGTTCACCAGATACATTAGTGCCTGATGGTGCACATAGAATGTGAACGGTGTTGCCAGTAAGTAGTGCCTGAACTTTTGCACAGAGTACACCATTCCTAGTGCCACCCTTTCCATGGTACTATAATTCCTTTTTGCCTTAGATAGTAGTCGACTGGCAAAAAACACAAGGTGATCTAATCCTTGCACGCCTACTTGTGCCAGTGTTGCTCCAATTACATAGTTGGAGGCATCTACATGGACATGAAATTCTTTATTCCAGTCTAGGTATGCTAGGATTGGTGAACTGATCAATGATTCCTTGAGTTCTTTGAAGGTTGCTTCTTGCACTTTCGTCCATTCGAACACTTGCCCCTTCCGTGTGAGTATGTCTAGTGGGTATGAAATTTGGGCGAAGTTCTTAATGAACCTTCTATAATACCCGACGTGTCCAAGAAATGATTTTACTCTTGTAACATTTTGAGGAGATTCCATTTGTTCAATTACTCTGATCTTGTTGGGGTCAGTCTTCAATCTAGACTATGTGGCCGAGTAGTTTTCCTTGGGGTACCATGAATCGACATTTCTTGGGGTTGAGTGCCAATCGTGCAGCCTTGCATCGTTCCATGCACTCTTGGAGTGCCTTCAGGTGTTTTTGCTCATTGCTGAAAATAGAGCAATCATCCAGGAATGCCTTAAAGTTCCCTATCAACTTCTTGTCAAATATGTGTAATATTATTCTCTGGAAGGTCGCTGGTGCGTTGCATAACCCGAATGGCATCCTGTTGTATGCATATACTCCTTCGTTGACTACAAATGTTGTCTTTAGGCTATCTTCCTCGACTATACTGATTTGATTGTACCCCGAGAACTCGTCCATGAATGAGTACATCTCATGCCCTGCGACTTCTTCCTGTATTGAATCGGTGAATGGGATTGGGAATGGGTCTTTTATTGTTACTGCGTTCAGGCATCGGAAGTCTACGCATATACGAATCTGTCCAGATTCTTTCTTAATTGATATTACAATTGGCGACACCTAGTCGCTTACTTCCACCTTGAATATGATCCCTGCCTCCAGCATCTTCTCAATTTCTTCTTGGACTTTTGCTGCGTAGTTTTTATTCATCCGGTATGGTCTCTTCCGTACCAGCTGTGCTCCTGGTACTAGTGGAATCCGGTATACACATAACTCTGGAGGTACGCCTTTCAAGTCTTTGTATGTCCATGCAAAGACGTCCTTGTATTTTGTGAATATTTTAAACGCTGCCACCTTCTGCATGGGATTCTAGTCATCTCCTACCAGGATCGTACGAGGATTATCCTCCTCCCCCAAATTGACTTTCTTCATATTGGGCTCCTCGTACTTGATCGCTTTATCTTTTTCAAAGTGGTGTGCTGGGATGTCGTCTATCCTGGCCACTCCCTCCTTGTATTCCCCGTATTTTGGCAAAAAAGTCTGACTTGTCGACATTGTTTCTTCTTCTTCTCCCTCCTTTTCTTTGATTTGTAGCATATTGCAATCTTGCTGGAACACCTCATAGTCCTCCATTTGCCAGTGGAATAGCCCGCTCAGTGAGTTCGTCTCGTCCTTCGAGCATTCATGGAGGTCCAAAATACCTTCTTCATTTGGCTCTATAGATTCTCTTTCTCCTTGCATTCCGTTTCCTTCTTCACCTTCTGAGTCTAACGATGCTAACTCTTCACTCACTGTTTGATTTATTAAGTTGATCACATACTTCTTTCTGTTGTTTTCTATGGACAATGTATTTCTCTTCCAGTTGTGATCAGCTTTTGCTGCCACGAGCCATCCTCTTCCTAGTAATGTGTCATATGCTCTTTTCTGTACTGGAATGAC
Organism: Cunninghamia lanceolata; assembly: GCA_027924645.1. NCBI lineage: Eukaryota > Viridiplantae > Streptophyta > Pinopsida > Cupressales > Cupressaceae > Cunninghamia > Cunninghamia lanceolata. The sequence goes on from BSBN01000209.1 coordinate 12,394,742, forward strand.
TACAAAGTTCAGTAGAAATGGTTGTGTGCCGATAGTCATTTTTTGTGCTATTAATGTTCCCAATGGCTTGATGCCATGTTGGTCAACGCCTACTAACGGGAATGTTGGTGGCCAGAGTATGGGTTTTCCGAGACTCTCCCATGTGGCTTCAGTTAGTACATTGACTATCGAGCCTCCGTCAACGATCGTGTTTGCCAATGTCTTCCCTCCAATCTCCATCTATACGATCGCCGGTTTCTTCCCGATGTTCACTGTCAACAACATAGGGTCGACGGTTTGTTCGCCTTGTAGTGGTTGCTCTGTTATGACCTCCTTCCTTCGACCACCCTCTTGCTGTTGTTGGTTGTCACTGACTATATTTGTGATTGCCATCCCGAGTTGTGGCATAGTACGAAGGTCGGTTACCTTGATTGGTACGGTGTATCTGTTGTACGATATTACTCTCGGCTTGTGCTCGCCGATAGGTTTTTGGAATATCCAGAGCGATCTTGTTTTCCTTCATCATCGCCCGCTCCACATCTGCTTTTGCTTTTTTCATTCTCTGTTTTTTTTAGTAAGTGGATCCCGATAGATGGCCTTCTTTGCTTGTGCTCTGGTAATGATTGCCGATACTTCCTGATTTTGCTCTTCCACATTCAGCATGTTTATGCTTTTCTGCTTCGGGTAGTCGTTATCTTTGTGGTCGCCTGGTCCGCACCACTTGCATAGTCTTCCCCCGGGTTTTTGACTATTTTGACATTCTCAGGCAAAGTGGCCCCATTCATTACACTTTCTACACTGTATCATGGGCCTCCCCTTGCTGTCCTGTATTTTGTTTCTCGGGCTATTGTTGTTACTCCTGTTGTTCCGATAACCTCTAGGGGATGCACTGGAATTGTTCTGGGGTTTCGGTGGTGTGGTTGGCGGAGTTGATGGCTCTCCTTGTGTGAAGAGCACCTGTGTACTTCTTGCTTTCAGATTAAATGGGCATTCCTTGACTGAATGTCCCATTACTTGGCAGATATCACAAAACAATTTTTTTGGACAGTTTGCTTTTATATGTTCTTCTCCGTTGCAGTTAGTGCACCATAACTCTCGGCCCTCTTTCGCTGTTTCTTTGTCCGCCTTCAGTTCCTTCATCATGCGTAACATGTCTTTTCTTAATGCCTGGATGGTTTTTGATTCTCCATCATTGCTCTCGTCGTCGGTACTCTCCTCATTGTCGGTCCTCTTCTTACCTTGAGTGGATGTCTTGTTTTCGCTCTCTATGTCCATTACCCGATTGCACGCTTCGGCATATGATGATGGAGGTACTACTTTCATCTTCTTCCTTAATGACGGGAGTAGTCCTTCAATGAACCATCTCTTCTTTAATCCATCGGCTGGCTGGGTCTCCAGTTTCCCCAACAATTCCTTAAGTCTCCGATTGTATGCTCTTATGTTCTCGTTCTTTCCTTGCTTCATATTGTAGATTTCTGCTACAATTTCGTTGTCGTCCCTTAAAAGTTTGAATTCGTTTTGGAATGCTTTCTTCAGTTCTTGCGATGAGGCCTTCTGTGCCGCCTCTAGATCCGTGTACCAATCGATGGCTATGCCTCTAAGCGTTGTTGGAAACGCTCTTAGCCAGTAATCTTCAACCTCCTGCCCATTTTCTGCCCATATGGTTTCACATGTTTTACAATGCCGTACGGGATCCTCTGACTCGTTCCCCATGAACTTTGGCAGTTTCTGCCTCTCGCTTGCTGGTGGAGTCACCATGTTTCTCCCTGGATGCCCTCTCTGTATCTTCGACCTGATTGGACTGGTTCTTCCGTGATGTTTCGGTGTCTTTCTTAGACTCTCGGTCACGTACGGTTCCCTCCCATGTACGGTTCTTAGCGTCCTCTACACTTTGAGTCTCCTCTGGTTCCTTCCGGTGCTCCCTTTGTGCGAGGGCTTTGGCTTAGGTCCTCTAATCCTCGGCCCTTGGTCTGAAATGGATAATGCTACAATGCAGCATATGCTATCTTCAAGTTCTTTCTGTCAATTTCTTTTCATTTTCTCTATTTATTACTGGTGTTCTGAAATCCTGTTCGTCGACTCCCTCGACGAGGCTTTGGTGAAACTTAGCAATGTCTTGATTTATTTCTTCATGGTGTTCGTTTCTTTTTTTAACAATTTGTTTTAGTCTTTTCCTATGGTCTTCTTGTTCTTTTAGTCTTAGCGATCTTCTCAGTGTCTCTTCAAGTGTTTCGTGCCCACTTGGTACTTTGTTCTTATCTTTGTTGAGTTGTATGGGCATGAATCGCTATTGGTATGATCATTGATTGTGCGGCGTCCAACGGCGACTGGTGTCACGCTCTTCTTCTTCTTGTTTCATTCATTCTTCATAGCTTCGAAGAATTTGTTGTCTGTGTTGTTCTCTATTCCTTTCTTCTCGGAGGTGTTGCAGGGTCAACAAATTCCTCGCCAACAACCTCGGTATATGATCGAGAAGATGGTCCACTTCCCTATTGACTTCTAGGTTTTCTTCGATGATTTCCACGGGGATGTCTCTTCGGATGGATTTGTTCGTGATGTGTTGTCTGACTGACAAGTCCCACAGGAAGACTAATTCGTGTGTTAGATCGTCTTCCTGATCATTTGCTTCTCGTTTGTTGTCACTTTCCTCTCGTATTCTTTGTAATTCTTCCTCTACTCTTTCTACTTGGCGTCTGGTCTATGTTTCCTCCTCTGATTGGATTGGTTGACCCATTATGTAGCCATCGTCATTGTCTTTCCTTCGTCACCAAGTATGCTTGACGATTCACTTGTCCCTGACGACACAACTTGTCATCGACTTGTTGTCACCCTCCGACCCGATTTCGAACAGGCAATGGCGCCAAATGTTTATTCGCTAAGTGGTTTTCAGAAAGACATGGAGTAAACATAATCATAAAGTAGTATTATAATGCATAACATAGGACATGAATTTATAACAACATTGCACAGAATAAGGCATTGTATTCACTCATTGATCATATCAACAATATAGCACAATATGGCAATTACAACATATCCGACTACATGTATCGACTCCATATATAACTCTTGCCAAGGTTGGTTGAGATATCAACCGTTGGCACCGACTACATAACTATCCAACCGTCGGGATTAATACCGACAACATTCCAAAACTAATTGTGCCCAAACATTATCTAACATATTATTATTTACTTTGCTAATTACGACCGACTACCACTAACAATAATGACCGACTACAAGGAACGCTCCCACCCAAGGAAACTTTCACAACAAACATATTCAGTGAAGGTACAACTCATGCGACATGTTACATTTCAATGCAATACTCTCTGCTGTCCAAGTTACCAGCAGGAAATAAAGAATAGCCGACATATTACTTCACTCATGGCTGTTTAGCACACTGAAGCTCCAAGGCACACTGACAGCTACAACAAAAGAGTCAAGCCAGGCATTGCTCAACTCCCGACATATGGGTTTATTAAATCTAAATGGACTCTCACCACCCCTGAGCCTGTAGATGGTCCAAGTGCCAACATGTCAACATATGAGGCATAACATTCATACTTTTTATCATTGGTTCACAAAAGAAAACACGTTGGATCAAGTTCATCACAACTTTCACAAGGTCAACACGGTAGGACAGGGCAAGGGATATGGGACTGACTCAGCTCATCTCATTCTCAGTATGTATTTTGGAAAACTTAGTAAATCGTATATGCAGGGCTGCCCCCTCAGAACTCTCTGTGATAGAGCATAACTGATTCAGTTGTTTCCAGTGGTAGAGCCATCCCTTCAGAACTCTCCATGGCAAACAAGATTTGACATAGCATTTTCTGAGGCAGGATTCTCTCCTCAAGATCCTCTGCAGGGAGATATTTCATAAAGACCTTGCAACTGTAGTGCCGTCCTGTTGGAACCCTCAATATGGCAAATAAATATAGTTAAGTATGACTCTGCAAGGTTGTCCCCTTAGAACCTTCCACCAAAGTATACCTCAAGAGGATGGTCCCCTCAAAACCTTCTGGGATGAAAATAACAAGATATACTTCAGTAAAACATTCAAATATGTACAACTGAGATGAGTGCAGCCCATATCCTTCCCTTCCCAAGTTTTCCATCCCTTCTATACTTACAAGAATGATGTAAACCACAAGGGATAATACAATATCCAAACCTAATTTACACTCAACGGTCTAAGTACATTTTACAAGAATCACATATAGCTCATACACTTTAACATGGCAGAATCAATTCCAGAATAGCCAGACACAGAAAATACGAAGTCATAAGATTAAACATATTTTCTCACGATGGCAACTTCTCTCTGAAATGTCATAGGGACTGCATGGCATCTGTTTCCTTTAGGAGGTGGCACTCTTGCTTCTCTTATCCCTTCTTCTTGTTACACCCTCTCCTTTATATTCCTACTCAATTTCCCTTCATCTCTATTTTTTCTCCCCTCTTCTCTACTATTTTCTTCACCTTCTCTCTGTTGTATGAATGACAAATGATCCCCGAATTAAATGAACATTTTTCCCTTCTCTCACTTAGGCTTGTGGCTCCCTAGGACCTCTCCTGCATCCTTCCCAAGCCCATAAATGAGCTTGCACACTCTCTCTCACACCCTAAACATTCTTCCTGACATTGCACTTCTTCCTCTCACTTCTTCCTTGGTGTAGAGGCCTGCAGCCCACATGGCAAGCTGTCACATTCAGAAGGCTGCCTGCACACACACCTTCTGGAACTGTGCCAATCTAGACAAGTCACACTCAAGGTCAGGAGTTCAGGTGTACATCAACTGTGAGGCTGAGGTTGGCTTCACTCTTTCTCTGCAGGGTGTATTTAAGGTTGTACTTGCAACTTGCAGCAAGCAATCCCAAAGACCAATGTAGGTGGATTTGATACGGTTTACACGACATCTAAGGGTCCAAAAGAAGAAATACTTCTCACTCAGCATCTGAACTAGACAGCTAGGCTTCATGGCAAAATTTGTAGGGCAACAACAAAGATCATGATGCAGAAGGGTGGTGCCAAACTGTCACATGATCAGGGTCTGATGCATGCTACAAGGCCAATGTGGCAAGGATGAGTCATACACATAAAGGGGTGAACAAGTTTAGTTTAGGTTGGCACCGTCTCATGTTGACATGGCACGTTGGAGCACATCTCCATCACCTGCTTGACTCACCTAAAATCTGCACTCTCATTGCACCCATCAATATGTTTGATGCAATAGAGCCGAAGCAACTAAATATAATTCCATCACAATATACATATCAATTCAAACGATATCATATAGAGCAACCTGCACCCACACAGGTGCCTCAATGCTTAATTCCAATGTATGAAAATATATTCCATTAATTCATTCTCAAAATGTCCATAGATTAAGTATAGGGTCCACAAATCAGCATGATTAAATGTCATAAACATCAATAGTCCACAAGGCCTCGTGTACATCAAAATCCTCATGATCCCTGTAATGTCCCTTATAGGTACAATATTATTTTTACCCAAAATTATCAATTTCCAAGCAAACAAAAGTTTAGAGAGTACCTTGGCTCAATTTAATTCCTGCAAACGAGTTAGAAAATACTTACAATAATATTTCTCACAGTCAAGTTAACATGATTAACAAACTCATAATGGCATTATTAATCCAACTAAACCTAACTATCTAGGAGACTCAACCATAAGAGAGTTGAGGAATGTGACTTCGATGGGGTGTCCCGGATGCCCTAGGCCAAGAGCGGATATACCACCCCCCTTGGCCTCATGTGGCCCATGCCATCCATATGAGGTGGTCTACCTAGTGAGGTATCTGTTATTCTGTTATCCCCTCATCTTGTCATTTCCTTTTCCTTTCTCTATGATTGGTTCCTTTGAATTTACATGTCTATGATAGGAGAATGAGATTACAAAAGGGTGCCCAGGCAGCCATCTCTTCTAAGCCCAAGGGCAGTACCCTTTGTACCCCCTTGGCCCCAATGGGATTATTCAATCCCCCCTAGAGGGGTGGCGTACCTAGAAGAGTGCCCCATCACTGTACCCCCTCTTGCACCACATTTCCTCTATCATAGTCACCATAACACTCATGCAAGAATCCACATTAATCAAACTCACAGTTGCAAACAATCATATCAGCAATGCATAATGAAGGTGACATATAAATGATAATGTGCATGAACTATTGATGATGATATGCACAAACTATTAATCAGATTTAGACAACATCCTATATAAACACTCTACCACAATTATATGGATTCACAATCCTCTTTTAGATCTGCTCTCAAATATATTCCTTCTTGCTGTCTTGTAATACATATTTTTTTCCCTCTCTTTGGTGTTATGCTTAGTTATATATAATCAGAGTATGCATATTTTTTTCCTCCTCGATTCCATATCATCTATATGCTTTTATATACTATCCAATGGAGATGTCTCTATGAATAAAGGTGGCTGCTCATAATAGACACATCATTTGACTTAATTCATACCTCTTCACAATTTAATCGCTGCCTTTGCAACAATGAATTGCTGTTCCTCATCATCTATGTAAATCGCAGCCTTCACAATCCTTAACAATCACACTATTAATAATCACTACATAAAGTCATCGCTGCTATGAATATCAGTTCGTATCCCCTGAAAATACTAAGGGTTGCCTTATTATGATTACTGCCTTTCCATCGTATCACATTTGAACAACAGATCACTTAATCGCTGACCCTTAAAGTATTTCCTTGTCTTTATTAACGGGTCAGCACTACCTTAGTTTGATATACTAATATCAAAACTATAGTGGGCTTTATAAACTATATAATATTATTCATTAAGTTATATATATATATATATATATATATATATATATATATATATATATATATATATATATATATATATTTATATATATATATATATATATATATATATATATATATATATATATATTTATAGCATTAAGATATTATATTATAATGATTATAAATTATAATAATATTTATATTTATATTTATTATTTATAAATATAATAGTATATCTTGTCAATTAGATAAGACAAAGTCTTATATGAAGTCTCATTGTAATTATATTTATTTTTACATATTTATAATATATGATAATTATAATAATATTTAAATTGATAATATTTATATATTTATATTATTATTACTTATATTTATTTTATATAATATAATAATATATCCTATTAATTAAAATAAATATATTATATTTGTATTATATTAAAATATTTATATAATAATATTATTTAATAATATTACACATGTCTATTAAATATTACCAGAAGCATTCTTATAGACCGTATTTCAAGTAGGCAACTTCACTGTATAATCATGACGTTTAAAGTTTTAATTTAAACAATGCCTTAACATCGGGACATCACAATCCTACATGAAGGATCAATATTAAATCAATCAGTAATCCATAAAGTCTCATGTATCCTGAATGACATCCAGTGCCAATAAAGTCCACATAATAATTATAATTGGTTAAAGCATAATTATCAATAGTTTGCAAAATCATCATATATCCCAAAATAGCATCACGTGCTCATAAAAGTCTACCACAGATAATCTAAAAGAGAAATGAAAAGTGTAACAAGTAGCACACGGTTGGGCCTTACTTTTTATTTCATTATTGCATCAATTAAATTATACATTAGAATGAAGGCTATGAACACCATTTGTTGTTTAAACTTAGCTATTTTTTCAAGCAAGATAAACCTCTAGATTTGGTATCTCCTAGGACCTAGGAAGAATGCATCAGTATCTTCCTGTCATCTTAGAGCAGGCAAGTTAGGTGATTTTTAATGATGCTTCAAACTTTCAAAGACCATCTCCAATTCCAACAGCCCTTTTATGTCTTCTAATAATACTTACTAATAAGTTCAATTGACATGCAATATTTTCAGGAGAAATACGGGCCAAAAGGAGAAGGAAAGGTTAACAGTAATTCAGAAGCAAAAGAAAAGGCCCTTACAAGTCAGAATTGTGATGTTGATTTGAGTATTGGGCTGTCCACTCACCCTCCCTGGTCTTGCAGGTTTGTATCTTTCTTTCATTAAATTCAAGATTGCATGCCAATTTGTTTTGTTTCTTTTGATCTAGGTTGTGGGTCAAATGCTTATATGTACTAAACCAATAATTTGTTAAACTGAGTATTTTTGAAAGCTCACAATAATAAACAATAGATGCTTGTATGGTATTAGTGTAAAATATTTTTTTGGTAAAGTTTAATTATAGTAAAATATGCTTGCACTTACATGCCTTTTTCTTTCATTAAATTCAAGCATTGTAGCAAAAATCTTTCTCGGGAAACCAAAAGATAAAGATTTTTTCAGTTAATCGGGATTTATTGAGAACCCCCAAAGCATGGAAAAGTTCAAAAAAAGAGAAACAATTGCTGCTTTTTCAAAAAAAATTAAAGCCTAATTAATTGGAGAGAGAACCATCCATGAATTTTGAAATATGTTTTTTTTCATTGATTACATAGTTTGATTGCATAGTTTTTTTTCATTGATTACAAAGTGCCAAAGCAACAAAAGGTGGAGGGAGCCAGTGAATTTAGCTGTTACGATGCAAAATAATTGTGTGTAAGATGTGAATATGCAAAGTTTCTGAATAATTGTGTGGAAGATGCAAATATGTGAGGGGAAGCTGCTTTGAGAAAAAAGTGGTTTAAATTGGGGAGAAATGGGGACAGGTACAGGTTTCACTGTAGGAGAATGTGGGACCTCATCTTTTTTGGCAAGATCAATATGAGTACCATTAGGGCCACACATTACAGCTTGGATGACTTGAACCATGTGGTAGGAAGGAATAGAAGGGTGGGTGGGATGAACATCCATGGGGGCAAGGTTTTTGAACTGGTGTAGAATGGTTTGTGAGAGTTTTCATACATGTTGCAATTGTGTTTATAAATCCATGCATATACTTTAAACCAATGTTGTAGAACTCAACGGGTACTTTCAACACCCATGAGTATTCACCCATCCAAACCCTAAATGAGTAATCGCAATAATACTCAGCCACAAATTTTAACAAAAAACTTGCCCCAACTTGTGACTAACAAAAAATCTCGGCTCGTGGAAAAAAGGCATAAAGTTCATTTCAACATGATTTTTGTTTTTTATTGGTATTTCTACTCTTTGGTGTCATTTTACTGAGGTTGCTGGTCTGGTGTGAGGTTGTGGGTTTGGTGTGAGGTCGTGGGTCAGCATTTTATAGAGTTGAGGGCGGGTCTGAAGATATTTCTAAATCCCTGTTTAATGCATTTGAAGATATTAATACAATATTTATATGCTATTTTCTAAAAGCATAGTTTCTTGTTTCTAGAAGATACAATATTTGCAAAGATATGTATTAATATACTTTATAACATCTTGTTAATGGTATAACTAAACTATTGTTTATGCTATTCCCCCCTTTTTAACTTCAGCTGTCATTTATGATTTGCAATTTTTATTGATATAAAAACTTGAAGTTAATATGTATTGAAAATTTGAACTTGTTTTTTGGTCTATGATGGGTATTGAACTCTAATTTGGATCTATATATGAAGGAAATTAGTACTATGTCTTATAAATTCAGTAATATGCATGTCTTTGAAGAATATTTTAAAAAATTTATGTATTTTTTAAATGTTCAAGAAATTTGTCAGAGTTTTTCCCTGAGTTTTTGCTGAGTCTTGAGTTTTTAAATTTTTTGGGTCAACCGAGTAATTGCCGAGTCCAAGTTTTTCTACTATGCTTTAAACCATAGTTCAAAAACTCGGACTCGGAGAGTACTCGGCAAGCCCAAAACTTCTGACTCAGAGAGTACTCGGCAAAACTTGACAACTTAAAAACACTTAAATTTTTGAAAAAAGCATAAATTTTATGCAAAATACAGCTAGAAAATGTACCAAATGAGTTTGGTTGAGGGTTTGGGGGCAATGCCCCCAGCGGAGTCAAGGGGCAGCGCCCCTCATGGGGGTTTGGGGGCAACGCCCCCAATGGGGTTGAGGGGCAGCACCCCTTGCGGGGTTCGGGGGCAGCCCAAATGAAGACCTTCAAAAACACATAGACCTTCATGGCGCACACCATTTTCATAATTTTTTAAAAGGCAAAAAACAATGCTTATAAAGCCAAAAAAACATAGTTTTTGGTGTGTTTAACCCATTTTTTTTTTTTTTTTTGTGATTCTGACATGTTGGCATGGTGAGTCAAGTTCTTGGACTCGCCGAGTTTTTGGTGAGTCTCAGCGAGTTCTCGCCAAGAACTTGGTGAGTTTTTCCAAAAACTCGGCAAAAAGACTCGGCAAGTTAACCCTGTGAGTACTTGGCGGCAAAAAAAACTCGCGAGTACTCTGGGAGTTTGTGAACTATGCTTTAAACGATGATATAGAAATATAGAAGCATTGACAAACAATTTATAGCATTGTCTAATTCATTGTAATGCTATGACTTTAAATGCTGCATAAAACATGTAGAAGTCCAATATAAAGCATTTATGTTCCACAAACAAGCAGTAAATCCAAGTAGGGAGTTTGAAGAGCACAAATGCTGAGAAGAGAGAGAGGAATAGGAAAAAAAACAGGCAATGTAGTCATTGGCATAGGAAATAGAGGAAACATTGTCATAAGGAGTCATACAGAGGGAAATGGTGTCATCATTGAATGTAGAAGATAAATTGGGGAGGAAATAAGCCATAGATGCAGGAAGAAATGTCTAGGCTGGAATACAGTGAGAAACTTAAAATGGAAGGCTAAGGGAGAAAAAGAGGTTTTGGCATAAGATTGCAGGCTAATTTATTTTGTTCCTTTTAATTTAAGGTTGTGGGTCAAATGCTTACATGCATCAAACTGGTAATCTGTAAAACTGATTATTGTGAAAGTGGGAAATAATAAATACGAGATACTTCTATGGTGTCAGGGTAACACATTTATTTGATAAAGATAATTATATTTAAGTAGAAAAGTAGTACAAAAGCTTTCAGTGGTAGCAGGAAAAAGCCACTGAGAAAGAGTTATGAGTGAAGCGAAAATAACCATGAAAGGAGTTGTCGTAGATAACATTAGAGAGACTATAACATATGTATTGAAACTAAAAAGAGAGAATAACTATGGATAAAGAAGAGGAGATAAAGGATGAGTGTGCCAACAATGTATTGGTAGGGAGCAGATCTTTAGGCCATTCTACAATAGGCCATTCTACAAGGGTGGAAACACTGCCTCTTGTTATTGTTCACCAGGGAGCATAGCATCATAATCTTGCTGGATCCAACCTCCCATAGCTCTGCCTTCCTGGGCAGGAGGGTGATGGAGCATAGGGTGCCCAGGATTATCTGGAACATAAAGTATACCCAGTGTTTGCTGCAAAGTGAACCATTGTTTCTTGTCTGCTCCACTGCATGACCTTAGCAACTGAGAACTCTGGCATTCAATGGTTAGAGCTTAGGATCTCCTCAAGTGCTTTAGCCCAGTTTTGAAGGTCAATGAAGTTATGGTACAGCAAGCGAAGACATTCGGTTTGTTTGGTGAGGCATTATTGAAGCAAAAGTTGATTGGATTTTTGTTTTTTAATGTAAGCAACTAGGAGAGGCTAGATTTTGAAGATACACTGTTTCTTGTGCTTTGGTCTCCATGGCAGTGAAGAGCCCTTGAAGGGTGTCCTTAATTTTGTTAAAGGCTATATGCAAGGAAGAGTCTTTGTTTTTGGAAGGTTGTAACTTATGTACTTACTCTAGAAGAGGGTGGTGGGATTAGAGGTTGATGAGGACTAGCAGCTGGGTCACCCACCTTAATGTGGGCCAATGGAAGGATGAGAGTGGCATTATGGTAACAGAATGTTTGGGGTGGAAGTATGCAAAAGGGAGGGCATAGGCCTAGTCTTAGATGGTGGGTGAGGAGGTAAGGGATAGAAAGGTTTTGTGAGTCTCCTTAGATCGGCAATACAAGTAACATGTGGGTAAGACCAGGGTTGAAAGAACGCTAAAATTGGGTTCCGTGAAGGCTGATTTGGCATAACTTTTCCTACAAGTTTTGAGAGTGTTCTTACCTGAACCGATTGAGGTAGTGAAACTGTCACTTTCATGTAGAGAGGGGCTGCTGAATTGGACTTTTACCAATAATTTTCTGTTGGGCTGGAGGAGGAGAATCAACATTAGTCATAGTTGGGATGTTGTTGTCCCTTTTCCTATTCTTGTGGTTAGTTTTCAGAGGAAGTCTACTGACATGGATGCTTTTACATATAGTGTAGTTCATTTCCCCCTTTATAGACTTTGCTAAGAGCTAATTACTAACATGATAATAATATCTTCTGTAGTGTTACTTGAAATGTAACAGTAGCCTCGTTGAGCACATAATAAAGATTACAAAAAATAATTAAAATTACTATTATGTTATCAATCTTATTTTATTATATCCTATTTTGTTGCTCAATTGCTGCTTATGCACCACACCCTTGGACCCAAAAGATGTCAGATACCATCTTTTGACAATCAGCCTTGAGGTGCATTGTTTTAGATAGATTGAACTGAACTCTACCTAACACTAACTCCCTATACAATTAAAGCAATTGGAGACTGCAATATTATGTATATAATCCCAGGTTATAGTTTAATAATATTTTATTTTCTTGTAGAATCTGAACAGTCATCCTGAAGATCAACTGAATGGTCACCTAGGAAATGAACTGAATAGTCACCTAGGAAATGAACTGAATAGTCACTCTTTGTTGCTAAATATGTACATTGTATCTCTTTTTAAATATATACAATTTGCAGGTTTGCGTTTCCATTTTCGTTTTTATTTTCATTGTCCAATTTCTTGACTTGACATTGGTATTAGAGAATAGACAATTTTTTTCTTGCATCAAACCCTTGCCCCTGATCTCTAGCTTCAATTCTAATTCATTCTCATAGTTATTTCAAAACCTATTTTCCTTTTTATGCTCACACCCACAAACTTTGCTTCCTATCTCATTTAGCCTTGTAAAGAAGGTCATGCATTTCAGCTGGCGTCTAGGAATTTTTTTGGTCTCTAGGGTTTTTTCTCTTGCTGCAATTGGAAGGAAGGTCATCCAATCGAATAGGGAAAGCTCAGTGTTAAAGAAGGAAAGCTCATGTTTTTCAAAGTACCTGCGAGGATTTGCAGTCATAGACACTTGTTCACCAGTTTTTGCTTGAGCCCGCACACCAGTGGAAACATGCTTCTGCTTTGTGCCGCACTGTGTGCCAGCCTCAAACTTCTATGGACCTTTGCATTAAGTTTATTTTCCAAGTATTTCTGGGTTTGGTTCGTGCTTCATGTTTAGTCTGCAAGGGTTTCTATATCTGATTTCCATTTCATGGCTCATGACTTCTGTAATATACACCCTTGGTCTGATTTTTTTTGGATGTTGTTTGTTTCAGTTTTAGAGTGTTTATAGAAATAGATGGAGATGCAGAAGTTGTATGTTTCACTGTAGATATATTTGCAAATAAAATAAAGCTGAAATAACTCTTTGAAAGTGATAATATTCAAAAAATCCACAAGCTGAAATGTTCCAGATTTATCTTCTGAACTGAATAAACAATTTTTCTCAAAAGTATGCACAACTCAGTTCATTAAATGACACTACAAATGTATTTCCAACATACCCACAAAATGCAGCAATGTAGAAGTCTGATCTGGCAAATAAAATGCTAACTGGTACCACTGGAAATGGATGCCACTCCCAAAAAACCTCCCAATGGCCAAGGAAGAGTTAACTCTTTATGCAACAAAGAAAATATCACCAAAATGCATCAAAAACCCCAATCACCTTCTTCAGAAAACCTCACGCCATGCTATGAGGGTGTACGGCCTGCTGCAAGGAAGTACGACCAGCAAACAAGGAGGTACGGCCAGCCAAATGGAAGCATGAACCAGCAGCTTCAAAACACAGTGAAACTTCTTTATTTCCCTTTGAGATTTGCTCTTAAATATTACACCAAAATCTGCAATTAAAAAATCCAATGCAAAACCCCTAAATCTGCCATGTGAAGTTCAATGTGATTTCCGTATGAAATCACTCACAAACCCTCCAAATCTGCTCCAAATCATCTGAAAATCGACCACCATTATCTCTTATATATATCAAATTATCATGGAAAAAAATATGTGATCAACAATGAATAGCTTCTCCGCGACAACCTGTAAATGCTTCCAATTAGCTCAATGTAATCCCTGAAATGAGTTCACCAATAAATCCTCCAAACTGAAATAAATCTTCACAAATAAGCTCGGCTGTGATCTCCGTAGTGAAACCACCAAGAAATCCTCTAGATTGTGTCTTTCAACAACGTAGAGAATGTTGCCTGTAAGGGTTTTCGTCCTCACAAACCTGAGATGAACCAGGTTCAATCTCCAGAACCACAAGGGTTTGAATCAGAGTAATAGAATAAACTTCATAATCCAAATGAGCCCCCCAAATGCCTTTTTATACTTTTTCCGCCAAGCTCTCCAGAAGTTTCTATTTTAAAATTAACTTTTTAATTAAAACTCCATTTTAGCTCCGAAAAAGACCTTTTAATTAAAATAATGATAATTTGACACACAAGGTCCCTGTTTAATGCATCCATAATTTAAAACATTTCATCCCGGTTCCGATGAGCTATAACACTAAGGTGCTTTTAAAATATTTAAAATAATATTTAGCAACCTTAGTAAAATAATTAAATAAAGTCATTAATACACTCATTTTGCAGAAATTGTTGGAATGCATCGGAATTGAAAACTAACTGCACTAGTGCGATCCCGATGAAGAATAATGATAAACAGAGCCAACCAGGGGACTTACTATAAATAGACGCCTTCTCCAAGATTCTTGGAGAGGACACTAGAAGCTGGAAATCACCCCGGAAAGTGGCATATGAGTCCTCTAGACCAACTGAGCTCATTGGAGTCTTTAAATAACCCCTCTGATAACGTTGACACACGCCCACAAGGTTAGTGCCAACTATACTGCAAGAGAACATACTCAAAAACCTCATCAATCTAGACATTGTGCCTCCAAATTTCTACAAGGTGACATACTATGGCGAGGGTTTGAAATTATTTGTGCCAACTTTCATATTGAAATAATTGGATCAAACACACCGTATCAGACATCTACAAATTAGTACAACTACCATTTCAACAACCAAGAACCTTAATGTAGTTGCTTTAATAATAAAAATCCATCATCATCAAGCAACATTGCTTAGAGTGTAGTTCAATAAATGATTCTGCTTGGAGCTAGAATAGTTAAAATTTTATAAACAACATTGGAAATAATATATCCATCAAAGTAAATGGCTTCTTTTTGTGGTAACCATCTATTAGGACACATTGCAATTGCTAAATTTATGTAATTGATGAGCACACGGGTGAATCAGTATAAGACTATCTTTTACTTTTTCAAAACTTAATCAACCACAACAATCACTAACATACAAGATCTAGCAATTAAGGACACAAGAAGAACACAAGATTTACGTGGAAACCCTTTTGGGAGAAAACCACGACAAAAGATTGCTTATATAAAATTCTCTTACAAACTTTGTAGGCACCAACCTACATGAGATCCCTATCTCCGTTAATCTTTGTAGGCACCAACCCATTGGAGACACCAATCCCCACTACTGAGCACCAACCTAGCAAGAGACACCAATCTCTTTGATATGAGGCACCAACCTCTAACTCAACATAGTCTTGTCTTCTTGAATATAACTTCTTCAATGGATGATGAACATTTCACAACACCACCATAAAATCTGCAACTTTGCTCCACACATTTATTCTCCTTCACAAATCTGTTTATAACATATTCTTTCTCAAATCTGCATGTATCCCATTTAGTTTTCTGCTGTTATTCTTCAGAAATCTGCCTGTGGTTGACTGATTTTTCTTTTATTACACCACGCATCCTTCACCAACTTTACAACCTTCCTTTTATACTTGCTTGGAGAGGAGCAACTCAATTTTAAAAGACACGTCTCATTACAATGGAGGCGTCTTTATTTATAGAGGCATCTCTTCATATCATTGGAGTGCTACAATGAAGGAGGGTCGGCCCATTAAAAATAATATATTTAATTTGAATTTTGAATCTCAAAGTGGCGCCAATGTAGAGGAGGGTCGGCCAGCAGAAATATAATATTTAATTTGAATTTTGGGTGCCATAATCTATAGGTCGGCCAGCATTTGTACATGAATTAAATTATAATTAAACCCACTAATCTCATGGGTCGGCCCATAAACTAGAAATTCCAGCGCTGCCATATCTTGAATGAGGTCGGCCATTTTTGCGTAGGAATTATAATTAGAGTGCTGTCATAAATAACATGAAGTCGACCAACTTTCCTATCCTTTTGATGAAACGATTTATGGCCTTTGGCCTATAACGATTTTCTTCTTTCTTTGACATCAATATCTTTCCTTTGACATCAATGACAACAATTTTCCAACAGTAATGCCCCTTTTAAAACTGTTTTAAAAAAATTCAAACATTTTTGTAAGCATGTGAAATTGTCTTTTTTCCATTTGGGATGCTTGGACATCCTTGGGATGGTTGAGGGGCATCGTCGACCATCTCGGGGATGGCCAACTGTATTGTAGATATTTCCTAACGTTTTATGCCGTTTTGGGGATGTTCCAAAGTTTTGGGAAAAAATGGGGACGACTAGGGGATGTCCTCTACCGTCTTGCCATCTTGTAGATGCCATAGGGGACAGGGAAACCGATTTCAAGCCTGGGAACACGTCCGTGTGGTACATAGTATATATATGACTGCCTTCATAAAAGCTCTTCTTCCCACATATTCAACCTATTTGGAATCATTACAAGCAAGCAATCAACTGAAGGCATTCAGTTTTGATCATTTGGTTGAAAAGATGGCTGAAAGAGAAAAGGCTTTTGGAAGAAAGATTGAAACCACGGGAGCGAAAATTTTCTATGCTCATCAAAAAGACAATTCTTTCAATAACGTTTCATCTTCCAAGAGTAAAAGAAATGATAGAGGAAAAGGAGGAAATAGAGGATGAGGAGGCAAAACTGGTAGAAACAATGGTCAACACCATGAGAAGGAATATGATAGACAATTTTTTTTTGTTGCAAATGATGTGGTAGAAAAGGGAGTCACGAGGCTCATGAATGCAAAATATTGTGGGAAAAGATTGAGATTTATCAAAAACAAAAGGAACCAAATATAGGAAAGAAGAAAATTTCAGAATCAAATTTGGCTCAGTTTGCAAGTGAATACATGTTTTCCATATTAGATGATGTCAACTATGCCTTAGTGAATTAAACTTGGTATGATGCTTGGGTCCTAGATACTAGTACCACACAACACGATTTTTCGAAGGGATTTTTTTGAGGAGTTTCATGAAGAAAGATGTGGTCTTGTATGTTTTGTAGGCAAAATAAGTTGCAACATGAAGGAAAAGAGACAATTTGACTCAGGTCACTAGGGTTTCTAGATTTCATTTCCACAATTTCCTATACCTTCCTCAACTAAAATGAAACTTCTTGTCCTTGGTGCTCATTCGACAACAAGGCCACTCCTTTTTGTTGGATGATAGAGAGGTAATAATCAAAAGAAAATGTGATAATATAATTGTCTTGATTGGATTTGAGGAAGGAAAGTTGTTGAAACTTAAAGGTGAGCCTTTAATTTCAAGAAACTTTGCTCACCTTGTTGAAGGAGGAATGTCAACAATTCTTTTGTGCATGCAATATTTGGGCATACCAATTATGATAGCATTCACACAATGTAAAAGAATGGTTTTGTAGGTTTGCCAACTTTGTCCATAACAATTGGAAAAAGTGAAGCATCATTTTGGCTAGACAACAAAGAGAGCCATTTCAAAAATCAAGTTGGAAAGTTGAAAGGGAATTGCAATTGATCCACTCTCATTTTTGTGGTCCACTAGCACTTCCTTCTGTTGGTGGTAATAAGTACTTCATGTTGTTCATTAATGACTATAGTGGAATAACGTGTATCTATTTTTTGAAGAAAAAATCAAAAGCCTTTGAATTTTTTTAAAAGTTCTGCATAATGGTTGAAAATGATGCACAATCCCATATCGACACACCAAGGATTGATAATGGTGGTGAATTCACATCAAAGGTGTTTGAAGATTGTCTCAAGAAAATGGGATCAAGCATCATCTCAAAGTATCTCACACTCAACAAAATGGAGTAATTGAAAGGAAGAACAAAATTGTGATGAATATATTTCAGGAAATGTTGTATTTCAAAGGAGTAAACCTGCATTTCTGGGCAAAAGCAACTCAAACAGTAGCCTATCTCCCTAATAAGTCACCTTCAGTTGCTCTTCAATTGAAGACTCCATATGAAATTTTTTGTGGTCATTTCGGTTAGTTCGAGTTTTGGGATCCACTTGCTATGCATTGATTCCCAAGGAGAAAAGGAACAAGTGGGACCACAAGAATAAAAATGCAGCTTTGGGATATTTAGAATTCTCAAAGGCCTACATCCTGTTTGATGAGAAAAACAAGAAATTTCTCATTGCAAGAGATGTTTTCTATGAATCCACAAAGGACACAACTAGCATTTATTAACAGTTGAGTCGACTTGAAAAATTTGCAAAATTTGATGTTTTCAAGGAGAATGATGTAATGTGTTGCCCCTGTTTGATTTTTTTTTTTATAATTCTTATTATGTTATTTTATTAGTTTTTTTGTGATCTTTCAGAATTAGGCAAAAGTTTCTGTGTTTGCATGTAATGGTTTTTGCAGATACAATGAAATATATGACATGCAATGAAAACCCAGAAAAACTATAATAGATATGAGCAAAAGAACAATGACCCAGATCATAAAATCACTCAAAATGAATTATAGAGGCATACCCATTTGCATATCTTCAACTTGATATATATGCTTTACATGCACCAACACTACATGGGCTATGGAAACACCTCTAGAATGCATACATATGAAAGTACTATCTCAAACAATTGCTGGAATATAACTACTGCAACCCTAGGCACCAAAAAGAGACTGAGGTATAGAAGTTGCAAATGAAGTGTGGATCAACTCCCAGCAGACTCACGATTTTCCCCAGCTGCTGTACGAACCAAGTGGAGTGTAAGATCAGCAAAAACACAAGTGAAACCCCCTTCGAATACCTCTGTTCTGATCTGCATGCAATTACTTGCTGATGGCGACTCCAAAGGAAAGGAAGTAACACCAAAAACTCACACAATATTCCTAGCAAATGGTACGGCCCTCACTAGCAAGGGTACGACCAGCAAGGAATGAAGACCAATGTGCTAATAACTCCTCAAAATGCAGTCTATAACTTGGAATGTGATCTTCAATATCCCTCAACAAATGTAGTGGCAATAAACTGATAATATCTCTTTGAAATCTCCTCCGCGACAATACCTGTGTTCAACCCTTGAAGCACAAGTGCAAACACTGAGTGTATTTGCCTCTTCGAGCACCCGGGGATAATCTCACACCTGCGGAATGTTGTTACTCATGGACGTTTTCGTCTCCAAAGCCATGGTTTCGAATTTCTCCAAAACCCTCAAACTCTTTGCAGAGCCAAAGCCAAAGCAAATGAAATAATCCAACATGCCAAATGAATTGCTTTTTTCCCTTTTTATAATTCCTCTAGGGGGGGGAATTCACCTTTTGGAGGGAATATTTTATGTCACTTTTTATAATCCCAAGGTGAGTGCTTCAACGTTATGGCTTAAGTGACTTTATTAATATTTCATTTTTGACACTTAACCATTATAACCCAAAGTCCAATATTAAATAAACATTAATAATTTACAGACTTTAAAACGGAGGCCCAAATGATGTCGGAATCCAGTGATCTATAGACCGTTGGAAAGGTCTCGCCAAGATGCTTCATCTCCAACACTGAAAATCCCGAAATGGACAAAAATCCTAATTTGCCAAAAATAGTAAGTCCGGGCCTAAGCAATCAAATCCACTCCAGAAAGTTGGCTCCAACTGCGCTACAAGGACCCGGAAAATGGGGACATTACAGTCCACACTTCCCAAAGATTGCTTGTCCTCAAGCAATGCCAATACAACCTCTGATCAACATACTGATCCAAACTAAAATCAAGAACGATCCCAGGGTCCCAAATCAATTTATGGAAATAACCATCATGCTGTCGCTGCGCTACTCTGATAAAACTGTTAATCCATAGCACCAAGTCTGCCCTCTCTCCTCCAGTAACCCCCAAAAAAGAACATCACCAACACCCATACTGTAATACCTGTGAGGGCTGAAATCTGTATCATAAAAAATCCCTTGCCTAGGCACCACATTGAGATCCATAGATGAAATCCCATTGTCTAAATCAATCCTGGGTAATAGGAAATATAATTTGCTCAACTCCAAAGAGTAACCCTCAGCACGTATCCTGAAAGTGATGCCAATCAGTCCCTAACCAGAAGTCGATAACAATAGTGCCATCCCTGGAATCATGCATCCTGACAAGGCCATCCTGATCATAGACTGACAACCCCTCATTGCCACCTAATCTCCAAGTGTCATCATGCCCATCTCAAGCACACCAACTCATCCAATCGATTGCAATCGTTACATCTGTGGGTATATCCATCAACATCTCGAACTGATTGCAGTAACCATCACTCATAATGGTGGAGGCTAAAAATAATTGCTCTAACTGTGTAATTCCTCCCACTACCTGCTGCCAAGAAGCCTGTAAGTACTCAAAGTCCGTCTGCCCATCAACTAATGTTGCCATAATCAGCATGGAAATGCTAGGGCAGCAGCCGTCATAAATCATTAGCCCTGAAAACATAGGAAATGCGAATGTGGGAATGACCAAAGGAATTCTTCCACTAACCACATTACCTCTCCCAATCAACACCATCTGAGAATTACTCCACTGTTGGGTTGGTGTTGACCAATCCAACTGCATGATATCATTCATGGTCCTATGTGGGCTGATTGGAAAGTAGACAGCGGTACCAACTCCGGAGTTATGTTCACCTCTCCAATTCTGAATCAACATCTCACCCCTGGTAACTGTACCTGGATCCCAAATCTTATGATTACCATCAATCATATTCACACACACCTCTTGGCTGCTGCAGTAACTGATGACAGTCTAGATAAGTCTGAAAATCAGATCTATAATCACCTCGGAATTGCGTCTACTGTCATAAATTGGTAATGTCTCATTAGCATTCCAATTCCAAGTGCTATAGTGACAAAAACGTGCACACCAATCTATGTAATCGGTTGCTATCATCAATGCGAAATTTGAAAATATCATAATCAACACCATAGAACAACCCTTATACATAAGTGTGTAAGTTGGAACCCAAAGAACCATGTCTGAACACTCTTCTTCCATTTGATACTCCTTGTTGTTATGTGTTTTCATGAAGTAAGGAATAACAAAGTCATTATGAAGCATCATATCACGTGAATGACTCGGGCTAACAAACACCATTTCATGTTTAGCCATAAAATTTTGAATATCAACAAGATGAGGTACTTTACCAATGTTATTCATAAATTTTTCATCTATCATCTCATGAGGAATCAAATCATATGAAGATACTGGTCTGCTGTTCACAATCAAAGAATTAGCAACCAGTTCAAATGTCATACCCCGATATTAAGGCATTGTTTAAATTAAAGATTTAAACATCATGATGAAACATTGAAGTAAGACTATTGAAATATAATATAAATTTTAAGGTATATTATATTTGTATCGAATGTAAATGTAATTATAAATGTATATATTACAATATATACTATAATATAATATTAATGTAATTATATGATATAATATTAATATTATTATTGTTGATATATATAAATAAATATTGTTAAATATATTTATATAGATTATATGAAAATAAATATATTGTAACCTATTGATATAAGACAAATTGTCTTAGTCCAGATACATACTATGACCAGTGATTTATTAATAAGAAGCAGCGATATATATAAATAAGGGAGTGCGATTAATAGATGATGTGTAGAAAGAGACAATATAATATAAGATTCTTATATTAGAGGTGAGCTATTAATTTATAAGGAGCAGCGATTAAAACAAGTAAAGGGGCTGCAATTTCATAAAGTATATGGACAACAATTAATGCATAAAAGGAATTCTGATGTGGCCGACTTCATATGTATTGGCGCCACTCTTGAGGGAATAGAAGTTAAATTGTGATGAAGGCTGACTTCCCTATAAGGAAGATTAAAATAAATTAAGGCCGACCTTAAATGGAATAGTCGCCCCTTTTGGTGAAGAGACATAAAGAGATATAAATAGATTCTAGAAGATGAATGGAGTGTTATCAATGGAGAATACACAATGCAACATCATACGAATTAGGGCAGATTATATTTAAAGAGCAGCGATGAAGAACAGCGATGATGTTACGAGGAAGGCTTAACATATGAGCAGTGATATTTCTATGCAGCAATCCATGTATTTGACAGTGATCCTTGTGCAAGAACAGCACTAGGCATTAGTCCTTGATCACTATTAATTGAAGGCAGCGTCCAGCTTTGATGTTTGTAATCAATAGTGAAGTTTTGGTTTGATGTGAAGTGCTGAAGATAAAATCAGTTACAGCATCAGAGGGAATCTATTTATTCTGCCATATCTGGAAATTGTAAACATATCAATATTACCGGCATCAAATCATAAGATCGCTCACAAGAAAGGCCGTGATTATTCCAATCAAGCGGATATTATTGTTAGTCCTTTTACAGCTGATAACTAGTATAATTCCAGTATTGAAGGCACTCTACATTCGGCCTTCTGCATTGGAGTGGTATTAATCATCATTTCAGCAAGTATGTCTTTACATCCAATGTTATTGTACTTTCTAAATCTCTTAAGGTTTGATTTTATAATATGTGATCATAGATGAATGTATGAATTACCATAAGTGCTGCAAACCATTGAAATAAATCATAACAGTGATATAATATCATGTGCCATAAGATAGACTATTAGTCTCAGATGGGAAAGTGAGTTTGAAACGCTTAAGAGGCCAATCATGGGTATATAGAGGCCTTTGTCACATGCTGGTACAAAATGTGCCCATAGTGCAAAGGATAGTTATCACATAGAGGCCTTTGTCACATGCTGGTACAAAAGGTACCCATAGTGCAAAGGATTGTGATATAGTGGCCTTGGCTACAATGGTGCAAAGGCATCTCTAGTACCAAGGAATCTCATAGAGGCCTTGACTCCAAGGGTACAAGAGGTACTCCTTGAGTCTAAGGATAGAGATAGAGCCCCATGTTGGATAGTGGCAAGTAACAACTCATCTCTCTCATATGAAACTAATAATTAATACATGGAAAGTGATAGAGAATGGAAATGCATATTGATAGAGATCATGACATTAATGATAGAGTGCGAAATATCATGATAGAGAATATGAAAGACATGTTGATAGTGAACTTAAGAGGGAACATGTGAAATATCTATAATGATAGTGATCATAAGATTAGTGATAGAAATAAGTATTGAAAGTAATCATAAAATTATGAATTAAAGATAGGAAATGATATTTGATCATAGAAGTTATGAAAGCAATGTTCTTATGTGAATTGAATATATTATATATCTATTGCTATAAATGAAATTTAAAAGGTTTAGTGTACTAATGTTCTCTTTTTGCAAGTTGAAATTTGTGAACAAGGTAGAGAAGTTTTGACTTGTGACAAGGGGACATTACATCAAACCTTTCATTGGTGTCTTCATGGGTCTCATTCACCCCTTCACCCAACATTGAATGCTCATCATTATCTACAGATTCAGAAGATGTATCAAGCTGAAATCTACCCTCATTACCTGTTATATCTGCTATCCCATGGCTGCAAGGTATCCCTTCATGCGAAAATTGATCCTCAAGCAAGTTCCAATCTTTATCAACATACTGAACCTCTTCAATATGGGAAGTGCTGACATCATTATGCAACATTTCATCCTTATGGATTTCAACAATCCCTTAAATGATTTGTTTGATCTCCATAATCCTTGTGTCACTTTCTTGAACTTTGGATGTGGCTGCAATAGGAATAAAATTTTCTGCTTTGTATGAAGAAGAGTAAGCCATACTCAATTGTAAGCAAAGATCATAAGCTTCCTTTTCTTTGTCCTCAGCATACTTGAAAGCCAAATCCCTGTCCATAAGTAATTGCAAGTAATCTGATTTCATTATTTCCAATGCTTTTTTGATAGTGTATAAGTGAGTAAGAGTGACTCCACTTGCAACACCCCCTTTCCTCTCCTCAATTTGAGCTTCCCAAATAAGTTCTTCAACATATTTGTGAGAATCATTTGCCCTTGTTAACACTTGCACCACTTTCTCATCTGTAACCACAAATTGGTCCTTCAAATCTTGCAATGCTAAAGGTCTTTGATCAATTTCTTCAAAGTGACTTGAGCTGTCATACACTAAATTTTCTGATTTACTTTCATGTGTAGTAACCATATCATCATCAAAATCAGTTTTTTCACTAGTTGATGCCTTGCAATCCTCATGTAAAAATGATGGGACAGCGTTATGACCAAACACATTATCCTCAAAGGAATCCGTCTCCTCACAAGGCTTATCAATTACAATCTCTAAATCACCCACATAAAGACTTGTGCATATTTTTCTTGTAGATGCATTAAATGGTTTCTTTTCTTCAATGTCCATGGTATTGCTTTGTTGGAAGGTATCATTGTGGAAATCATAATTTGGATTGTTTGTCCCTACATCCTCATTGGCTGATTTAGTAACCTCCAAGTCAGCAGATTGTTTGCTCTCATTATTACTGTGAAGTTCAATATTATCATCTTTGTTGATGGCAACACTTGAAGAACTAATCTCATCCTCATCTTTAATAGCTGCATGCATAATCATAGAATCATCTTGAAGCTTTGTAATATATTCCTCATGCTCCAAGACAAACACTCCATCAATTTTTGTTGCATCAGTCTCCTCAATATCCAAGAAAGTTTTTAGCTTTCTCTCACATTGTTTGAATACTTTGTTGACCATCTCATAAGCAACTATAGAAACATCCTGTTCTTGCCTCAAAATAGCCAATAGAGAAGGTAAGAGTGATTCATCATTCTCATTAATAATCGAAGTCATAATGGTTTGGATAGAGGATATAACACCTTCCATTTGATGCTCACAAACAACAGCCAAGAAATGTTGAAACATTTCAAGAATAAGATCTTCACAACCCAAATCCAACATGACACAAGATCTGATTTTTGCAACATTTTCTAGAATTAAGATCCTTTTAGTCAAAGTTGGGTTGTTAAAATCATGCAAACCTTTGAAGCTTTCTACAATCAACTGAAAAACCTTCATAATACTGCTGTTATAAGGTTCTTGTGGAAATGTTAGTTTCATAATTTCGTTAACACAAAAAGTAACTACAAGTCTTACCTTCTCATTTGGATGTCTCATGAGCTCTGGCTTAACCAAAGAATTTACTAATGGAGCCCAAGCATATTGTAGCCTTTTAGAATGTCGCTGATCTATTATGAATGAATATATCCCTACTTCTTCCAAAAGACAAAGTAGATCATTCCCGGACTGCAGCAAGTGTTCAAGTTTCTTACCTGTTCTATAAAGCTTCCTTCCCACATCTTCTTCACTAAATGATGCCATAATTCATACCCTAAAAGAATCAACTATTGACAATCCTCTGAATGATAACTCACTGTTGAAACTGATATTAAGACTGACAAGATAAATTGTGCTCTGATACCACTGTAATGTGCTGCCCTTGTTTGATTTTTTTTTTAATAATTCTCATTATGTTATTTTATTAGTTTTTTTGTGATCTTTCAGAACTAGACAAAAGTTGCAGAAGGGGTTTCTGTGTTTGTATGTAATGGTTTTTGCAGATACAATGAAATATATGACATGCAATGAAAACCCAGAAAAAACTATAACAGATATGAGCAAAAGAACAATTACCCAGATCATAAAATCACTCAAAATGAATTATAGAGGCATACCCATTTGCATATCTTCAACTTGATACATATGCTGTACATGCACCAGCACTACATGGGCTATGGAAACACCTCCAGAATGCATACATATGAAAGTACTATCTCAAACAATTGCTGGAATATAAATATTGCAACCCTAGGCGCCAAAAAGAGAGGTATAGAAGCTGCAAATGAAGTGTAGGCGCCAAAAAGAGAGGTATAGAAGCTGCAAATGAAGTGTGGATCAACTCCCAGCAGACCCACGATTTTCCCCAGCGGCTGTACGACCCAAGTGGAGTGTAAGATCAGCAAAAACACAAGTGAAACCCCCTTTGAATACCTTTGTTCTGATCTGCATGCAGTTACTTGCTGATGGCGACTCCAAAGGAAAGGAAGTAACACCAAAAACTCACACAATATTCCCAGCAAATGATACGGCCCTCACTAGCAAAGGTACGGCCAGCAAGGAATGAAGACCAATGTGCCAATAACTCCTCAAAATGTAGTCTATAACTTGGAATATGATCTTCAATATCCCTCAGCAAATGTAGTGGCAATAAACTGATAATATCTCTTTGAAATCTCCTTCGGGACAATACCTATATTCAACCCTTGAAGCACAAATGCAAACATTGAGTGTATTTGCCTCTTCGAGCACCCGGGGATGATCTTTCACACTTGCGGAATGCTGTTACTCATGCAGGTTTTCATCTCCAAAAGCCATGGTTTCGAATTTCTCCAAAACCCTCAAACTTTTTGCATAGCCAAAGCGAAAGCAAATGAAATAATCCAACATGCCAAATGAATTGCTTTTTTCCCTTTTTATAATTCCTTTAAGGGGGGGGGGGGGATTCACCTTTTGGAGGGAATATTTTATTTAAGTCACTTTTTATAGTCCCAAGGTGAACGCTCCAACATTATGGCTCAAGTGACTTTATTAATATTTCATTTTTGACACTTAACCATTGTAACCCAAAGTCCAATTTTAAATAAACATTAATAATTTACAGACTTTAAAACAGAGGCCCAAATGATCTCGGAATCCAGTGATCTATAGACCATTGGAAAGGTCTCGCCAAGACGCTTCATCTCCAACACTGAAAATCCCGAAACGGACAGAAACCCTAATTTGCCAAAAATAGTAAGTTTGGGCCTAAGCAATCAAATCCACTCCAGAAAGTCAGCTCCAACTGTGCTGCAAGAGGACTCGGAAAATGGGGACATTACAAATGACATGGAGATTCCAAACATTAAGAGGGGGCGGCTGGGTGGCATAGGTTGGAATTTGTTGAATCTATTTTGCTTCCATTAATTGAAAAAGAAACTCTCTGTGAGGACCAAATTGAAATATGAAGATGAAAACATGTTTTTGGAGCAACAACCAGAAGATGAAGGATTTTCAAATTAAGAAAATGAGGCACCAATTGTTCCACAAGTAACATAGAAAAAGATGCCAAAAAGGGCCACACAGACATTGAAAGATGTTAGATTTGATGAAGTTGGGAAAACATGCACTAGAAGTGCATACAAAGCCAGACAACAAGAAGAAAGTCCCTAGAAGATATTCAGGATAATATTCAAGATAAGCTAGTAGGGCTTACCTTGGGAGGGCATTCGGAAGAAGGAGTCACGTCTGGTTTTGATTTAGAACCAACTTCCTTCAAACAAGTTGAAAACCTTGATGCATGGAGAAAAACAATGAAAATTGAATATGATACCTTGGTCAAGAATGGCATTTGGGAGTTGGTTAATTCTCCACTCAATTTTAAACCCATTGGTTGCAAGTGTGTCTTTCGAAACAAATACAAAGTAGATGCTTCACTTGACAAACACAAAGCAAGGCTTGTCACAAAGGGGTATGTTGAAAAGGAAGGGATAGACTATAAGGAAATCTTTGCACCAACAACCAAATGGACCACCATTCGGGTTTTGTTTGCTTTGGCAGCACAAAACATATGGAAAGTTCATTAGATGGATGTGAAAACTATTTTTTTGAAGGATGATTTCAAAGAAACAGTTTACATGACTCAACCAGAAGGTTTTGTAGTTGAAGGTTAAGAACACAAAGTGATTAAGTTGGTAAAATCACTGTATGGCTTGAAACAAGCCCCAAGAGCTTGGTTTGAAAAACTCATTGAGCACCTCTTGATCATGAACTTCAAGCGTTTTGAATTTGAAGATGCAACTCTTCTTGTCAAGTTAGTTGACAAAATAGTTGTATATGTGGATGATTTGCTTATAAGTTATAACAGAAAATAATGAAAGGTACACTGCCAAAGTCAAAGCAGAATTGATGAGAGGTTTTGAAATCACAGATTCATGTCATCTTCATTACTATTTGGGTACTGAAGTGATTAAAAAATCCAAATATATTTTCATCACACAACAAAAGTATATTGGTGAAATTTTGAGCAAATTTGGAATGGCAGATTGTAAACCACTCAGCACACCCATGGAACAAAATATGAAGTTGACATCAGATGATGTTGCAGAGTTTGAAGACAACTAAATATAGACAGCTCGTTGGAAGTCTGATCTATGCAAAAACTAGACCATACATTTCTTTTGTTGTTGGCGTTCTCTCTAGATTCATGCAACAATTGAGAGAAAATCGCTAGGTAGCAGCAAAGACGGTTCTTCGATATTTGAAGGGAACTCAGGATTTTGGGCTAAAATACTCCAAGGCAGCAGATTTCAAACTGGTTGGATATTAGATTTAGACTATGTAGGTGATTTTGAAGATGGTAAATTTACTTGAGGTTTCTTGACGAATTTGGGATCAATAGTTATTACTTGGAAGTCAAAGAAACAGTTAGTGCCAAATGTGTCTTCAGCAAAAGTGGAATATATGGCAGCTTCAGAGGCAACCGGGCAAATATTGTGACTCAGAAGGATTCTTGAGGATTTGCAGGTAAAACAAGTTTCATCAACATTACTCATGGTTGATAACACTTCTGCAATCAAAATGACAAGAAATCCAATATTTCACAACTGAACCAAGCACATCAACACCAAATTCTATTTGATTTGGCATTGTGTGAAAGATGGTAGTGTCAAATTGATATATTGTCCAACTATAGAGCAACTAGTTGATATCTTGACAAGACTGTTTGAAAGAGATTTGAAAAATTTAGAGGCATGGTCTCACTATAACCCTTGTGAATTAAGGGGGGATGTAATATTATGTATATAATCCTAGGTTATAGTTTAATAATATTTTATTTTCTTGGAGAATCTGAACAATCATCTTGAAGATGAACTGAACAGTCATCTAGGAAATGAACTGAATAGTCACTCTTTGTTGATAAATATGTACATTGTATCTCTTTTGAAATATATAGAATTTTCAGGTTTGCATGTCCATTTTCATTTTCATTGTCACATTCCAATTTCCTGGCTTGACAAAGACCAGTTACAATACCAGAACTGGCGTGTATCAATGGTTGATCATGCCCTCTGGCCTCACTGGTGCTTCAAGAATCAATTTTCTCATTGGGATTTGGGCTTACTAAACATCATGCAGGTTTTTGGACGGCTTTGAGTTAGTGTATGGCAGGAGGCTGGAGAAGACATTGATGGTCTTGTGGAAGCGGCTGCTGCCCTTCCTTCTGACCTATTAGCACTACATGTATTCCTGATTTTTATATGAAAGAACCATTGATCTAATTCCTGGGCTACCATTATAAACATTTGTTTCGTGTGAAGCTTTTGATGTCTGTGACACTTTGTTAGATACGAGACACTATAAATTCTTATTTTATTTTAATGTTTATCAAAAATGATTCTTAAACACTTGCTTCATGCTCGTCTTTAGTTTTTAGTTGGAATTTACACCATTAGAGATTCCAAAGCAAAACATATTCTATGAAGAGCAGTAGAGAAGGTCAATTAGAATCTGAAGAGTTGGATTTACTTTTAGTGTATCATTTACTCTGTGAATATAAGATATACTTGTCATATTTTTGTTTACATCTTTATGATTTTTGTTATCTGCAGTGTTTGCAATGTGAAAGCTACAAGCAGGGAAACTTTACTATTGCATTCTGAGGGAAAGAAACATAGATCAAAAGCCAGAGCAGTTCAGGCTAACAAATTAAATCAAACAGGCAAACCGTCTTTAAATGGAAGCTTTTCTATTGATAAACTGGCAGACAGCCTTCCTTCACAGGAACAATCAAAAATTGAGGACATGCAAAGGGAAGAGAAACATGAGAAAGTTAAAGGAGTGGAAACACATAATTCCCTGAATGACCAACATGATAACAAGCAAGATGGTGCACCTGATTTAATTAAAGACCCAAGCAAGGGAGAAGAGGAACATTCCAAGAAGAGGAAGAGAAAAGAGGAAAAATCCAGATTATTGGATTCTGTGGATGTTGAAAATAAACAAGATCTGACAGGGCAACAAGATCCTCATTTATTGGATACCAAAGAGGAAACTTCAAATACTAAAGGCTTACCTAGAGTCAGTTCAAAGAAGGAAAGTAAAGGCAAGTCAGGAAAGAAAATCAAGCAGACTCATCCTGAATTTGTTCAGGCAGCTCCTGGCAATGAATATGAAGTATTGGATAAATGTCAGAGAGATGACCAGATTGATGACACAGTGGCCAATGCAAATGGAAGTGCTAAAGAACCTTCTAACTTACCAGTGAAATGGAAAAAGATCATTAAGTCAGTCTTGAAGTTGGTAAGTGGTCCTTGAAATAGAATAAAAATTAGATATTTCTTTAAGGAATACAAGTTGATTTTTCAACATCGATTTCCAGATCCATGATTCTGTAGTTCATAATGCTTATATGTGAATCCAGCCTGCTCTAAGGTTACTTATTTGCTTAGAAATGGTAATGCAGAGTCCGGATGGAAGCTTAAGAATGAAGAAATTGCAAAAGGAAGTTGTTCCTCTTGCTATGAAGGCCCTTGAGTCAGCTGGAGTCTGTGTGGATGAAGGCCATGTAAAGGACATGTTTATGAACAAGGTAAGTTTGGTTCATGCTAAATTATTGTCTTTTTCATGTTGACCTTGCTTTATACATTGGGTGCTATTGATGGTTTGTCCACATTTTTACTTAGTCTAGTTGTTTTGGGTGGTAGTATTCTTGAATCTGAGAGTCCTTTGGTGTAATTATGTAGTAATGGTCTGAGGATCTTCCTAATGGGAAGGCTACTTCAAATCAGGATGTACTAATTTTTTCCCCATTATGCTACTTAACATTGCAGGTTCTATCCAGTTCTAGGTTTGTCGTGGATAAAAAAACTGTGCGACTGGCCTAGGTAGAACTTACTGTGGAGAGATGCTCACTGGAAGGTTCTTCTGATTTTTCAAATTAATGTGTCAGCATATTGGCAACTCATCTGAAATTCAAACATGTCTCTTTTAAATCTAATGGCTCTGGCAAGTAGTATTTACCCAAATTATTGTGTATTTAAATATAAAAGTTCTTTGGAGATATCCATTGAAGTATTTCTCCAGGCTTCATTTTTGTAGTGTTGGAAAAGATGATTTATGTGTGGGCTTATTAAATGTCCCAAATCTGCTAAAAATCACATTGACTAGGGGCACATTTGTGCATCTATTATTGAGTTCTCGATTAATTGAGCTTTCATTATTGGTGACAATTGCAAGAATCTGGAATATTATTTCATTTGCAATCTAATCCCTGATGGTTCTTGTATGCTCCTTCATGTGTAGAGGTACAGATAGCTTAAAAGCTCTTTGATTAGATGTCAAATGCATGCTGTTCCCCATAGTGTTTAGTACCTGTCATTCAGACAATACTTGTAAGAGGTGTAGAATTTCTGAACAAAAAACACTTCAACTGTGAGCAACCAGGGTCGATTCAACTCCTTGTAGTTGTATATGATTTGTTTGGGGTAATATTAGATGGTAGCTCATTATTTCATTTATTGGGGTTTATTTTTTGTGCTAAAGGTACCTGGAGACATTAAGGTCTACAGCTCTGTCTTAGGCAATATACTAGACCAGCCTGCCTTACGTTATGTCAATGGGGCTTGCGGGTTGAGCCCTCTAGGGACTGAACCCAACACTTCAACTCAATGAGTGCTTCTTATTTGGTAGTCGATCTGGCCCAAGAGACAGTTGCCATGGCCTTTGACTGTTGAGCTTTCTTTTCGATTTTATAGGCAACTCCCTTTGATGGGTAACCTTTGGCTTAGACGAGACAGCCAAGGGGCATCGTTCCCATTGAAAGGTCCTCTATCTCCTCGACGTAACTGCACTTGGCCCTTTCATTTACCTGCGATTCAACCCATACTCTCGACTAATCTCCTCAACCAAATTGTCAATGACCGGTTGATTACTCAGAACTTTGCACCCAGTTTCATTTGTTGGGTTATGTCTCAAAAAGAGTTGGATGCAGAATTTCACCTAGTTTCAACACTGTAACATCTCATGGAGATTTGAAACCTTGGTCCCCCTTGAAAGGTCCAATATTTATTGTTTAAGCTCATCCCACTTGACATTCTTTTGACATGAGATTTCAAAAGTGTGTGCCATGTTTTTGTCTATTTTGCTTTTTTCTTGTGCTTAAGTATACATAGGTTAAGGGATCTCATACACACAAAAAAGGAAAGTCACTAGGCAGTAGGCTCACATGAAAAGGACCTCCTTTACATAAGAAACGTTTCTAAGAAGAGTACAACCTTCAATTGTTGGATATAAATATTAGTAAATTTTTCAGAACAGAACCATATTCTAATAGTCAAGGCTATCCGACATTTATCAATCTTCAAAAAATGATGAGGTTGTTGAGAAAACTGACAACAACGAGGATAAAAACAATCTTATGAATAGAAATGTTTTTCTTCTCTTCTGAATTTTCTAAACAAATTTCTTCTGACACAGGAACTCAAGCACGCCGTTTAATTCTCAAAGTCTAGAAATGTCAGAGAGGCAGAAAGACATTTACCGTCTAGACAACAGGTGTCCCTGATCTTTTCATGATTTATGATTTTAAATGCAGGGCCTCATGGGTCAGACCCTTCCCATGCAAAATATTCATAAAAGCTTCTGTTTTATAATTTTATTATCTCAAACAGAATGGCACCCTCAAACGGAAGGAGGAGAGCAGTTAGATACTAAAAAACAATGTTATATTACTGTTTTCAGAAAAAAACCAGGACTTGCATTATTGTATATTCAGTGCTTACTCACCATGTATATACTCTCCACTCTCAATTCACACGTACACTCTTTCTCTGTAATGGCATCATTTGTCAACCATATGAATAGGTCCTCTTACCACACACTTTACAATGTCTTAGTAGACTTTCATGACATTACATGTGTTGGTAGTGACCTCCTTTTCTAACACAAGATGATGATAGGTCCACCTACCACTTTTTATTAGGACAATTGAAATTTTTTCATTCAACACCATTGATAAATGTAAGCTGTTCCCACCACCTAATAATAATAAACAAGGTAATTATGCCTACCACATGATCTATTGCCCCTCTATTACATGTCCTAATGTTTAGGGACACCAATTGTTTGAATGACCTTGCAGTCCAAAGCCCCCAATAAACATTATTCTTTAACCAAAAGAGTAATTTACTTGATCAATATAAATTATCTATGGTCCTAGCCTAATATGAATTAGGCTAGCTATCACATTAAACTACTTATATTTATTAGCTAATTTGCTGGCAAATTTAAACAATGCATATCTAAGAAATTAAAAGAAGTAGAACTAAAAAACTTCCCCCGATGATGCTCAATTTCCCAGACTGATGTAGCAATTGCATTTCATTTAACATCCTTAGTCTTGCATTGGGTAAATCATACTCAAATTTATAGTTCCCTCTCTTAGAAATAAGCTGATGCATAACATCCAAAAGAACTAGAATTAAATTCAAGCAATATTTTCCTACTGTTAACAATGATAACATATATCAACAAGAGCTGCAATGCAGCCTAGTTCCTGCCAGAGACTGCAAAGGTGTTTATTGTACAAACACAAAATAGAAAGGCACAGAAATCACCTCAGAAACTGGCACAGCATCATGCTCAGCTAGCATATCTGACTCTAAGTAATTCTGAGATGCTTCATCTGGAACAATTGTAACATCACCTTGCTCTGTTTTGGCATGCACATTTGGTATTCTGTTCTTGAATGAACCCGAGTACAGCAGGTCTACTGTTTTAGGGGCCTTCTTGCTGATTGAAGGAGATTAGTATAGTTCAGCATCAATGGTCTTGTTTATTGTTTTCTGTTGGGCTCTAAATTATGGCTAGCACGGTTGCCACGGTTGCTTTAGAAGCGTTTTGTATTTTCTGTTGTTTTCATTGAGAGCAATGGAAGAGCTTGTATCAACCAAACCCTCTGTCAAAGCATTTGTTTGGAGTAATTGGAATCGCACAACCAAGAGACCTATTGCTAGTGGATACAAAGCATCCTCGGCACAAGCACTGCATACCTGTAGAAAATCAATGCAATGGGCGTCCTGATCAAATAGCAAGAGCTTAAGTTTATATTTGCTCCTGTGGCCAGCCGGGTGCTGCCTTGGAGGACTCCACATGCTGTGGTTTGTGGAGTCAACAACTTGAACAACTTTCAAGCCAGGTGGCAACAACTTGCAGTACATGTCAAAATCACATACTCTTTCTTCCGATACACATTTTATTTGTCACCAGAAACAAAAAACCCATACATTGAATAAATTACGGAGGACAACCACCCGCTTAGGAAACATATCATCTTTTTAAAATGATCTAAAGTGGTTCAAATAACTCTTGTACAGGACAGTGTACATGCAGTCCAAGCTCTCAGGAATGAGTCTACATGTTACACTGTTGGGTTATTTGATCTCCTTCAGTGAATGCCCATTTTTTAAGCCATTAAATCTGTTTGCACGTAATAACATTACCTGAACACCTGTTGAGTATATACACAACTATGATTATACGGTACATTTGTTGGATTTAAGAGTCAATAATTTCATTGGTAAATTGAATAGGTGTAAGTTTTCTATGTTCAAGATAAATTTAGAGTATTGGTGAGATATGATTTACTTCCACAACACTCCATTATGTGCATATACATTAATTTCCACATCAGTATTATTAATGCAAGGATGATGTGTTTTACAGTTACTACTGACCGAGTAAGAAGGCATCACCATGAATTTCATGATTATTTTGTGGTAACGATACTCTGCTATCCTTGTAATTACGATGCATTATTTTATGATTTGAGTTTAGCACATCTCTGGCTTATCTTCTCGCAACCATTACAATAAATCTTTAGCCAGACAGAGATTGTGTGTAAACATTGCAGGCCAACAGGATACAGAAATGCCTTCTCTTAAGGTTGTTGCCAATACAGATTCGCCAGTTCACAGAAGCCCACTATGGGTAGTGCTGACAACATGAAGTGGGCAATAAGGCCTAATTGTTTTCCGGCCAATTACAATCCAAATAAATTGTTTCTTTATGATTATTCACTAAAAATGCACATCTTCAGCTGTCTAAACTTTATCACAGAGACCATGAACAAAAACTAATGGAAATTGATTGTGCAGGCAGGAACTAATTATTCACTGTCTAAAAGTTAAACAAATGCTATAGTTCTGCAGGCAGGGACTAATAAGAGATTAACATCTCCAATATTTAAAAAATGTAAAGTAACAGAGCCATGTTCTATCTTTAAATATAGAATAATTGAAGGATTTGTTTTCTATTTTGGCATTGTTTGGTTGACTAAAATCCTTAGTATAGTGAAATCACGTCACCCAAAAACATAAATATATGCTTAAGTGAACATAATAGTGATAAAATAGTTATTAGTTTGTTTGCTAATAAATTCTACACTACTAGAGAACATCAATTGCAATAATAACTAGAATAATTGTACAACATAGAGAATATAGAATAATCAAGGCTTTAATAAATAGGTAGTGTACAATACATTGTTTGGTACAAGGAGGACCTGATACACAATGCCCCTATCCTGACATAAGACTTGCTAGTTGAATGATAAGACTTCTGGTTATTGGTTAAGGCAACCACCAATAATTGAACTTCAAGTTGTTACATCACTATCTAACGCCAATGCCGAAGTATAAACAAAACATTATTTATTTCAACAGTCTACATTATCTCCCTTTATAGAAAAGTTGGAGTTCCTTCTGACAATAGTAACAACAGAAAGAAATTAAGAAGTTGGTTAAGAGGACCTCCTTGGATGAATGAGAGCTCCTACAGGTGGAGAATCTGATGAGGCTGCACATTCTGCCTTAAGCTTCTTTCAGTTCTGCATGGAGGGCATAAACTTTAGTTGTTTTTAATTGCAAGTGTTTTGTTGCTACAAGTTCATGTTATTGTGAACAGTTCATCATTTTTGCAGTTCCATAAACCTTTCCCCTTGCTTGTATAACCTCTTGCTCAACAGTCCTCAATTTGCCTTCAAACTCTACATCCTTCTTTGCCTCTGCCTGGTGAGTTGACTATGTTGGTTTGGCTACTCGTGAAAACATGCATGTTGGTCGTTGAGCAAATTATTCAACGCTGCAACATCCTTGGTAGCATTCACCTCTGCCACTGCATGACATTGCTGACATAGAAGATTGGAACATGTACTGGTAGTGAAAAGGTATGCTCAATGAAGTGTATAGAGTGCAACACCTTATTCACAAGAGAGGTGATGATAGGGACATGAGGGAGCGGCCATTGCAAATGCATCTTTGGAGTGCCCTGCTTTGGCTATCCTTAGTTGACATAGGTCCAGGTGAATTCTAGGTGACATCCTTATTGCTTAATTTTCTAGGCACAAGGCCTCATCCA
Organism: Cunninghamia lanceolata; assembly: GCA_027924645.1. Lineage (NCBI taxonomy): Eukaryota > Viridiplantae > Streptophyta > Pinopsida > Cupressales > Cupressaceae > Cunninghamia > Cunninghamia lanceolata. The sequence goes on from BSBN01000209.1 coordinate 12,431,526, forward strand.
TAATTAGTTGGACATGAGATGGAGTACCCACAACATCCAAATGCCTGCCACATCATAAATGCTTTGTAGTGCTTGAACCATGGGTCCCATAATGTGCGAAAATTGAGACAAAGTTTGACATGGGTTGGTAGGATTTAGGCTTGGGAGAAACAAGGGAACTCCATCCTCTCTAAGAGCCTATGAATGAACGAATACAATCTCATGGCCCAGCTCCATATTGATCTCCTCCAAAGCCATGTGATTGTCATGTCCCTCCCACGTCTCCCATCTGAGAACCATTTTAATATAAATAAAAAGTGTTTATCAACACTATATTTATATTATATTAATAAAATAATAATATTAAAACTATCAATAAAATAATAATATTAATGATGTTTACAAATTTAAATTTGAATTTCATGTTTTCCAGGTTGGCTTTCAAAATTAGATTCTAAAATCCAAATTCAGCATGGTTGGCCTTTTGAGGATCTCTCCAAGTTTATATAAATGAGCCGCTCCAGATTTCATGGGGGATAACATATGCAGTGATATCCGAGTTTTCTTCATAATTTTCATTGTTGCTGGGACAAAATCTCCTGCATCAATACTTAGAGGTACTTGGACGAAAACCTAAGTACTTCCCTAGGGCGACTGCATTTCGGAAGGAGCAGGCTAAGCTAAATTGTTTAATTTGTGTTTGTAGAAGGGTGACACCAAGTTATCTTGGCGTTGGAAGACCTTCGACAGTACTACAACAACCTCAAATTACATCTTTGTATGAATGAGTGGCAGAATATTGTTGACGGCCAAATCAGTTGGACGAAATTCTTGGAAGTGCGTTTGAACCTACAGGTTAGATGGTGCATTGCTATAGTTCAGCCACCATTTATCAACAGATCAGCCTCACGCCATATTTGAGCTCTCACAAGGCACAACCAAGGTAAAGATCTACAGTGTGCGAGTCCTACATCGGATCTGGACGATTGGGTGTCTACGGCACTAGCATTTCCATTGCAAATAATGGTGATGGTATATCACGATTTTCAAGCCTATTAATGACAGCAAAGTGCCAACCTCATCTGGATCCAACCAACGTCTAGGCGGACGCTATGTGAACTTCTCCATCTCATTGTGGAACCGTTGGCATTGAAATTTGTGAGTGACACTTTGATACTTCTCATGGGCAGCAGGCAATAATTCTTGTAGCTAAGCTTTTACATGATCTGAATATATATATATATATATATATAAACAATGTTTGTTGATGTTCCACCGAGTGTAGCTATTGTTGATTTTTCATCATTTAATATTGAGATCTGCTGTAACGATAAATCAGAAATTGTCCATCAGATGAAATGTTACTGCTGTAAAAGAATCATTATCTGAACTGTGAAGTATTCGTCCTTGTGTTGATTATCTCTATGTGTGACTGAATGCTCTGAAATTTATACATGAACTGAGATTTGTGGATGGTTAAATGAGCTACTTTGATAGAAAATCTAGTTATCAGACTACAAGAGCCATACGGGGATATTACATTTGTATCAGAGTAGGCTGTCTTGTCAGCCTGAGGGTCTGTTTAGTGTATGCAACTGAGCCAAAGAGGCCAGAGGGCCTTAGAGAGAGAGGAAGAAGCTAAAGACAGAATCACAATAGGGAGGAGTCGGAATTGGAGGCAGAGGTAAGGAGAAGATGGTAGATTGGGATGATTGGAGAGCATTTATGCAAATACAACAACAGATCGCAGAGAGGTAGGAACAAATGACAAAACATCAAGAACAAACAACTCAGATACTTCTCCAATTGCTGCAAAACATGAATAATTCTAAACAGATCTGCACAAAATAATGGAGTGGAGGGTAGTAATACAAACAGAATGCAGTTGAAATGAATACAAATAACAGCAGGGCCCCTGTTGGAACACCACGCCCGACACAACCCGCATTTCTGCCTAGAGTGGAGCTACCCCAAGAAGAAGAAGAGCCAATTCCAGCAACGAATGACGTCAGTGCTTGCGTGGATGAGTATTTGAGGATTGATCCAGACGTCAGACGCAATATTCCTTTCATACAATTCTATAATGCTAGGAATGTGTCAAGTGGTAGGCAACCCATACAGCAGAGCAACAAAGATCTACAATGTCATGTCCGTATTAGGCCCACCTGTATGTCAACCATACAAGTGGGCAAAAATGGTGGAAATGTTTTTTTTTCTAAAGGAATTTGAATTAAACAAGGAAACTGAAATGCAAGTTTACCAAAAGATTGAATAGTTGTCTAGTTGTCAAGTCACTAACAGGTTTGTTGATGTTGTCTCTCTTGTTTGCAATTATCCTAATAGTCCAATGTGTTGAGTTAGGTTTTAAACAGATAGTTCAATAATCATATATCTTTAGTCAAGAGGATTTGTACTATATATTCCACCATTAGGTTACTTAATTTTAATAATGTCAATATTACATTAATGATTAATTTTCCCACACTCGAATATTTTCTTAAATAAAAGATTATAAGACGATAAAACAAAAGTAATAATAAATTCAGGGTATCATTAATTTTTCTACATTCAACTTAATAATAACATATTTCCATTCCTTAGTTAATAATTAATGATACTTGGAAAATGCAAGCCTTCAATTTTTTTTTTCATTTTAAAATGCCCTTGGTAAACTTTTTAACGTGACCGGTGACGCTGGTGCGACACGCCCTCCGGCTCCACGCTAAGGCTTTTGCCTGGAGCAATGAACCGGTGAGGCCACAACATGGGGGGCCTCATCCCCTAACAAGAATACTTCAAACCCGCGAGCTTGTTGGCCCAACGAAGGCGTAGAGCCTTGCGAGCTCGTTGGTCTAGCGGGGGTTTGAACTCTGGTGGCCGCCACTACAACTGAGCGACTTAACCACCGAACCACACCTTCATCGGCAAATGCAAGCCTTTAATTAACAAAATTGATTAAATATATTTTTTTCATTATAACTAAATACTTTTATTCATGAAAATCAACTAACTTAAAACAAAACAAACCTTCTTTTCTTTTACTTAACATACCGATTTTATCTTTTTATTTAGATATATGATGCCCTTTTACAAAAACATAAAGCAATAATAAAACCATTCCTATATAAAACAATTTCTTTCTATTCCTCTATGAGCTTTAAAGCACAAAGCTATCTTTCAAAAATATTCTGTTCTTTTATTTCTAGTTAATATACAGATTTTTTTTTAAATATTTTAAATTAAAATATACTAAATGCCTTTATATACAATTCAATTCTTTTCCAAATAAAATACAAACTAAATCTTATCCTTTTGACATGACCAAACTAATTCTTTTCCCTATATAATTGGTATTTACATATCTATTTAATACTTAATAATAGTTATATATATATCTACAATATTTATTTTCCTTCTATGTGTTGTGTGCAGAGCTTCAAAGAATATATATATATTTTCGAATAATAATACACTGCAGGTGAAACCGCTGATTTAATGACATCCGTGGGGCTTCCCACGACTCTCTCATGGCCGTTGCCTAAAACACAATTTGTTTAATTTTATTTCTCTTTTCTTTTAAATGGTTTTTAAACAATGTTTTAAATGATAATAAAATTCCATTTTATCCCGATTTCTGCCATAAGCGCTACACAGTGACATATATTTATTACGCACAACAGTATGATATAATACGTAGAATTCAATTATATATATATATATATATATATATATATATATATATATATATATATATATATATATATATATATATATATAATTTCATTAAATACATAGCAAAAACAAAACTAGAAATTGCTTAACTCATACAGATTTATTCAATCCATATATTTATTTTTAGTTTCCTAATAAAACATGCAAACATAGTTTACTATTGTATAATGGAAATTTGATGGAAGAATAATATTAAGATATATGCAATGCAATCATAAACACTTTAATAATCCAACTAAACAGTTTCCTTATAGGCAGTCATGCCAACAACTTCCAATAACCACACTTTTACAATGGCATTTTGCCATGAGGTATAAACCAAGGTATTACTTCTCTTGAGCAATTACAGTAGTTCTTTGACGTTCAAATTCCTCAGAAGACCTCAAGTTTTTTTTCTTGTAATGCATCTACCAACAAAAATGAATGGCCAAAACCTGCTCACCACCCTACCATAGGGATTGTCTCACAATCCCACCCCCGAGCAAGAGACTCCAAGAATCGGGATATACACATGCAACCATACAAAATACATAAACCAGAAAATCTATTTACACATAAAATCAAAACCCCAAATGGTTTGACTCACAAACTTTGGAATCCGACAAGATCCCACAAAGGGGGAGAGGGGATAATCCTCCCTCTTGGAGAACACAAATCAAATTCTCCATACAAATACCATATCACATAAATCACAACCTGCATTTCACAAATACCACTTATACCTCGCAACCATCACATATCCATACAATATCAACAACTATAACCCAATCCATCATTTTATCACATTTCACAACCAATATTTTCCCCAAGAGAGATTCCACGCCTCTCTCTACCCCAACACTTGGGAGGCTCTCACCCCTCAGGGGAGGGCCGCTCCCTACACAACCCGATTCCCACAACAAAACAGAAAATACAATTACACATGTACCGCAAAATCTCCATAAACTCATCATGCATACATTATACAAAAAATGTAAAGAGGAATCCAAATCCTTCCTCAGCTCCCCAAGTTAGGGAGAGCCCAAAAATCAAATGGAAAAACCTTGAACTCGAATCCACAACCAAAATCTTTTTCTCATTTTCCAAGTCGAAACTTCTTCAAATCTTCTCACAAGTCTTCTCCAAAATCATGCAAAATAAAAAGTATCTCCCCAAAATTGAACTTTCCCTATAAATAACCAAAAAAACTGAAAAAACAAAAAGATAAGAACTTTCTTTCTTTTTCCCTCATGAATCTTTTGAAATAAAGAAAAAAAATTTAAAAATAGATAAACATCCTTCCATCATCATCCAAATAATAAAGCAATAAATAACTAAAAATAAAAATTAAACTCACACATAAACCAATTTAAATTAAATATAAAACCAAAACTAACTATAGACCAACCAATTAATTAATTATGTTATACACAATTTAGTCTTCACCCCTTCCATGGGTTAGACTAGGTTAACTGGATATCACATGACGGGTTCTTGGAAATCTCCGAAATTTAATGATCTTGGCCACCCACTTCATTTCCGAATATCAGTATATCAAAGAATATATAACTGAAGCAACATGTAACTGCATAGATGAAAATAAATTGAAGTATTCTAACCCATTCATGATTGCATTCTCAAATAATATAATTAAATGACCATAATTCATACATCTAGCTCATCCACTAAATTCTTTGTCATACATAAATAATAATCCATTAAACCTCTAGCCATGATTTAAAATATCAGATCTAAAATATAATGTCCATAGAGTTCAAATATAGCAAAATGTTCATAGAGTTCACATATAACATAATGTCCCTAGCATAGTAGTATAAAACTTGCACACATAAAACATATAATCAAATCAACATAGTCAAATAGTTTGAATTGAAGTAACTAAAATAATTGAAAAAAAGGGGCCTCACATCCTTTCCCCCTTAGTATTAGGCTTCCTCTTGGAAGCCCTCAAATAGAGGAGTAACTAACTTGTTACAAAAACTACTTCTATTTCTCATATCATAACTTGAATTGTAAGGAGTAACATCCATAATACTAAACATTAAGCTTCCAACGTTAGTTACCCAATTGTTATTTCTATCGAAAGAATTTAAGCCAAAATGACCATTTACCTACCCGTATGTTAACCCTTTAGGTGGGCAGACACAAGCGGAACCAACAAATAACGGAGGGGAATAATAAGGACTTTATCAAATCTTTTACTTAGATGAAAGTAGTGTGTTGGAGGGAGAAAGGGAATACTTTAAGTCAAACTTTTCGCAAGGTGCCCTAAATTCAACAACGCAATGGTTACAACAAAATTATTAGTGGAACATAATGGCTATTGAGTAACACGTTCCATAAAGCTTACCAACCAGCGAAATTGACTATCTTATGAATAGACTATCCTTAATGGTACAAGGGTTACCAATAACTACCAAGCACCCCAGTTTCTATCTAATATGGTTTAGGATCACAATGGATATAGTTAACAAAAAGGAAGCCACTTTCTGATTATACATTCATAAACAACAGTTATTGTTCAAAACCTTAAAGATCAAAACTTAATTCCAGCACCACATCCTTCGAATAAATATATAAAATATAGTTATCTTTCATCTAAATATTCCTTAAACAAACTAATTGATTAACTTAATTGCACCACCATAGATAAATTAAATAGCTCATCCTGAACCGATTACCTACAACTACAACAATTAATTCCATCCATCTCTTAATAAGGGCTAAAGTAATTCATTAGATGAAGGGACCAATAGTACATGGTCATATTTCTAAGTTAGTCAAGCTACCCTTCAAGATAAGGTCAATATATATATAGATATATATAATTGTTTATCTCTTGGTATAAAGTTAGAATTTTACCGATGATTAGATTAAGGTTCCCACGACAATTTCTTGTTACTTTTGAAAACATATTGTTGAACAAAAGCCAATGGTCACCAGATAAGTTATTTGATAAAATCCACTAACAAGGTAAGTTAATTCAAGGATAACAACATTATTACCACTGCAATGTTAGAATTGTCAACGCAATCTATTTATACTCTTCACTTATCTTTTCTAATTGGAGCAATTATAGGACAATGTTAACAAAATCTACAAAGGTACATTAAACTCCCATTACTAACTTTGTTTAAGCCAATTTAATTTCTTTAAGTTTGATAACTACATTATAAAATTTAAATAATATAAGACAACAAGATACATAGATAATGACATGCTATCAACAACAATCATTAATATAAGACAAAAGGTAAGGTTGTCCTAGACAGGTTGATGGTGCTATCTTTCTCTTACCAACATGTAATTTCCTTAAGGGGATATAATGAAGATGCATAGACTTTGACTAATAATAACTAACCCGTGTTAAAAGGATACGACGAATAACTAACTAATATTCAGGACAAGGATCACTCTAATTCTTATGATACCAAAGAATACTACTGCCCCTACGGAGGAAAAATATCATGTGCCCCTTAATGAGGAATCATTACACAGACTAAACTCAAAATAGGTTTATTACTTGACTAAGATCCTCAAGACTTTTCATGCCACCTTCTTTCGGTTCCCCAAATAACATACAAGGCCTTCCCTTTCACAAAAAATAATATGCACAAAAGTTTTTACACTAACCAACAGTATTGACAAAACAACGACCTCAAAATCAATATTACAAAATAATAACAAAAAATTGTAAACAATAAAATAAATTCAAGTGTGGTCACTCACATAAAAACAATCCATATTAATCAAGATTCCTGAGGCCAAGGAATACATCCAATTAAATCGGCTAAATAGCTAAAAATAAAATAAAAATCTCTATAATGCTGGTTGTAAAGTAATTATAAGATTTGCAATGCACAAAAGAAAAATTTTAAAACAATAAAGAAAAGAATTTTTCCCACCAAAATCTCACTATGTGACTATAATAGCCACTTGAAGGGGAACATGATTTATGGTCTTATCCCTAACACTCATTGTTTAGTTTTCCCACATGCTAGAAGTCCTTACTCACATGACATACATAATAGCGTAACAAAACTAAGGCTAAAACACGTGAAGAATGGTAATTCATGAATGGCTGAGGGCAATTGTTACTATGCTCACTATTCTCTTTAGAGTACTCTTAACATCATTCCAATGGCTATTTCTATCGACATAACATAACCTTAATTTGGTACAATCCTTTCACTTTTATCCTAGTTATAATCGGGCCCTAGATCTACGATGAGAATAAGGTACTTGGGACAAATCTATTTCAGTTTTAAAGAAAGTACACTTATGAATTTGTCTTCGAAGAAAGCTCCGTTCCTAAATTATTTGAAACTCGAGTGCTAGTCTCTGCTTCCCAATTACCACATAATTAAATTTGTTTATAACTCCTACTCTATACTAAGCTCTCACAATTTGTAAGTAGGATAATTACTTTATAACATTTACTAGAGCAATCCCACCAAATCTAGATATATATAAAGATAACAAGACAAGGTTCATATACTAACATGAGGTCATAATACTTGGAAAATAATAATTTTATCCTATTTGTAAATTATGAACTCCATACTACTTTTGCTTACAAGCAAGGGACAACGATTTCTATATACATAAAGCTTCTACATCCGTTAAGGAGCCCTACTTCAAAATACAAAAGTAAAAATTCCTAGGTAACCTACAAATAAATGAGGAAATGATTCTATTCCTTGACATTAACAATATATAAAGAACACACATCTCCTTACACCTTTAGGTTGTATACTTCAACCCCAAGGACTATGCAATCGAATAGTCAAATTACACTTTTAATTAGAAGGGAAATTCAACAATTTTCTAACATTAATTGGAAAACAACAATTCACTCTCACAATTAGGTCTTACTAACTTTTCATCTAATATTTTATAAATCCAATTTATTCCAAAACATTAGGGTTATCTAAGAACATACAGATATTTAGGTACTTAAATAAACTTTTCAAGTTTAGACCTATCACATAGTTTCCAAAAATAGAATACACAAACTCATCAAGGAATTTGAAAATTCACAACATCACAACTATAGTTTATCTCAATTTGTGTTCAAACCCACATATGTTGAATTATTTAAAAATATAGTACTAAAGAGTACCACAACATGAAAAAGTCACTAAAGTTTTTCCTAACAAGAAGTAATCTAGTTTTATCCTGGAGGTTTTCTTCTACATCATGCTTTCTTCTTCCTCAAATTCCTCCTCGTCGGAAGTTACTACCATGGGTAGTTTAGAGAGGTTTTGTCTCAACCTAGAGATCTCTTCACGAGAAAAATCTGGTGCATTACACCCACAACCCAAGGGAAAGTCTCTTTTTGCGGAGGGCTTAGGTTTGCTTGCGGTGTACTTCGATATTATTGGTTTTGCCTTCGCAGAGGGCCCCGTGACCTTCTTTCTTTTCTGAATTTTTAGACGTCTTAGCACCATTGCGAGGGGTTTTGATTCGAAGAGGATGATAAGCTCTTTTTGTGGTATGGTACATAAAGTCCTTCTACTGCCTAGGTTTGTTTTGGACTTGATGGCCTTGGTGGTGTAGGTGTTGGGCCCTGAGATTGATTAAGTCTACACTTTGGTGCCATCCTACACCAATTCACAAATTTTCAAGTTAGTCACCAAAATTAATCCTCAGAGTTCCCAAAGTGTTGGAAACCTGGTTCTGATACCAAATGTCATGCCTGTATCAGGCCCACCTGTATGTCAACCATACAAGTGGGCTAAAATGGTGAATTTTTTTTTTTCTAAAGGAATTTGAATTAAACAAGGAAACTGAAATGCAAGTTTACCAAAAGATCGAATAGTTGTCAAGTCACTAACAGGTTTGTTGATGTTGTCTCTCTTGTTTGCAATTATCCTAATAGTCCAATGTGTCGAGTTGGGTCTTAAACAGATAGTTCAATAATTATATATCTTTAGTCAAGAGGATTTGCTCTATACATTCCACCATTAGGTTAGTTAATTTTAATAATGTCAATATTACATTTATGATTAATTTTCTCACACTTGAATATTTTCTTAAATAAAAGATTATAAGATAATAAAACAACGTAATAATAAATTTACGGTATCGTTAATTTTTCTACATTCAACTTAATAAGAACATAGTTCCATTCCTTAATAATTAATGATACTTGGAAAATGAAAGCCTTTAATTAACAAAATTGATTAAATATTATTTTTCATTATAACTAAATACTTTTATTCATGAAAATCAACCAACTTTCCTTCTTATCTAAAACTAAATGCTTTTAGTGATAAAAACAATCATTCTTTTCTTTATTTAAATCTGAATCCTTTTAATGATAAAATCAATTAAATCCTTTCTAATTTCGAAATAATATGATTTATATTAATTAATTTCTATTTACAAATAAAACCTACTAAATATCTAAATCAAATCTTAAAGAATCTAATAGCTAATAAGCTTTTCCATAAAAACAAAAATAACAATTTTTTTTTCTATTGCGAATAAACTATATATATATATTTCTAACTTAAAACAAAACAAACCTTTTCTTTTACTTAACATACCAATTTTATCTTTTTATTTAGATATATGATGCCCTTTTACAAAGCATAAAATAATAATAAAACCATTCCTCTATAAAACAATTTCTTTCTTTTCCTCTATGAGATTTAAAGCACAAAGCTATCTTTCAAAAATCCCCTTTTCAATTATTTCTAATTAATATAGATTTTTTTTTATATTTTAAATTAAATATACCAAATGCCTTTATATACAATTCAATTCTTTTTCCAAATAAAATACAAACTAAATCTTATCCTTTTGGCATGACCAAACTAATTCTTTTCCCTATATAACCATCATTCGCATATCTATTTAATACTTCATGATATATATATATATATATATATAGTATTTATTTTCCTTCTATGTGCTATGTGTGCAGGTACAAAATCGAAGAAAGATTGAACTACTAGAGCTTCAAAGAATATACACACACACACACATTAGAATTCGAATCGCATAATACACTGCAAGTGAAACCACCAATTTAGTGACAGGGATGAAAGGTGAAAAGCAAGGTTATGAAATTTGTTTAAAGTGATATAATAGAGAGTAGCTATGGGGGGCACAACCCCATATGGGAGGTTCTGCGGCCTTGGAAGGCCTGCGGCCTCCCATTAAGGCCGATGTGGGGAGCTCCCACGACCCTGTCATGGCTGCTGCTTAAAACACAATTTGTTTAATTTTATTTCTCTTTTCTTTTAAATGGTTTTTAAAGAATGTTTTAAATGATAATAAAATTCCATTTTATCCCAATTTCTGCCATAAGGGCTACACAGTGACAGATATTTATTATGCACAACAGTATGATATACTACACAGAATTCAATGATATATTTACAACATATAATTATATGTATATATATGTTATTTCATTAAATACATAGAAAAAGTGAAACCAGAAATTGTTTAACTCATACAGATTTATTCAATCCATATATTTATTTTTAGTTTCCTAATAAAACATGCAAGCATAGTTTACTATTGTATAATGGAAATTTGATGGAAGAATAACATTAAGATATATGCAATGCAATCATAACACTTTAATAATCCAACTAAACAATTTACATAGAGACAATCATGTCAACAACTTCCAACAACCACACTTTTACAATGGCATCTTGCCATGAGGTACAAAACAAGGTATTACTTCTCTTGAGCAATTATAGTAGTTCTTTGACCTTCAAATTCTTCAGAAGACCTCAAGTTTTCTTTTCTGCAATGCATCTAACAACAAAAATGAATGGCCAAAACTTGCTCACCACCCTACTATAGGGATTGTCTCACAATCCCACCCCGAGCAGGAGAATCCAAGAACCAGGATACACACATGCAACCATATAGAATACATAAACCAGAAAATCCATTTACACATCAAATCAAAACATCAAATGGTTTGATTCACAAACTTTTGAATCCGACAAGATCCCACAAAGGGGGAGAGAGGGGATAATCCTCCCTCTTGGGGAACACAAATCAAATTCTCCATACAAATACCATATCATAGAAATCACAACCTCCATTCCACAAATACCACTTATACGTCCCAATCATCACATATCCATACAATATCAACAACAACTATCACCCAATCCATCCTTTTATCACATTTCACATCCAATATTTTCCCCAAGAGAGATTCCATGCCTCTCTCTACCCCAACACTTGGGTGGATCTCACCCCTCAGGGGAGGGCCGCTCCCTACACAACCCGATTCTCACAACAAAACAAACAATACAATTACACATACCATAAAATCTCCATAAACTCATCATGCATACATTATATAGAAAATGTAAAGAGAAATCTAAACCCGACCTTAGCTCCCCAAGTTAGGGAGAGCCCAAAAACCAAATGGAAAAACCTTGAACTCCAATCCACAACCAAAATCTTTTTCTCATTTTCCAAGCCAAAACTTCTCCAAATCTTCTCACAATTCTTCTCCAAAATCATCCAAAAGAAAAAGTATCTCCCCAAAATCCAACTTTCCCCATAAATAACCAAAAAAATTGAAAAAACAAAAAGATAGGAACTTTCTTTCTTTTTCCCTCACAAATCTTTTAAAATAAAGAAAAAAAAAATTAAAAATAGATAAACATCCCTCCATCCTCATCCAAATAATAAAGCAATAAATAAATAAAAATAAAAATTAAACTCACACATAAACTAATTTAAATTAAATATAAAACCAAACTTAACTATAGACCAACCAATTAATTAATTATTTTACACACAATTTAGTCTTCACGCCTTCCATGGGTTAGACTAGGTTAACTGGATATCACATGACGAGTTTTTAGAAATCTCCGAAACTTAATGATCTTGGCCACCCACCTGCACACTTCATTTTCGAATATCAGTATATCAAAGAATATATAGCTGAAGCAATATGTAACTGCATAGACAAAATAACTTAAAATATTCTAACCCATTCATGATTGCATACTCAAATAATTTAATTAAATGACCATAATTCATACATCTAGCTCATCCACTAAATTCTTTGTCACACAAATAATAATCCATTAAACCTCTAGCTATGAGTTAAAATATCAGATCTAAAATATAATGTCCATAGAGTTCAAATATAGCAAATGTCCATAGAGTTCGAGTATAACATAATGTCCCTAGCATAGTAGTGTTAGAGGGAATATGAACAATAGTATTAAACTACTAAATATTCAATAACTCAATGGAAATGATACAAATACAATAAACAAAAATTATACCTTCGTAGACCAATTTACCTTGTAGCATCCATTGTTGCCTATCTCGTATTGATCTTATGAATGAGTTGAGCTCTCAGAAGTGTGTACTTCCTTGTTGTTAAAGATGACAATATGAGAATGGCTGTAGATGGATAATGCAATGAAGATTAAACTACAATGCAACTCTATGAAGATGGATAATGGAGATATGAAGACATGGTTGGATGATTGTGATGATAATGAGACTATATAAATGCAATGAGGATACTTTGCCAAAGGCACGCTGGTGAAATTTCTACAGAGTAAGGTTACAAAAGCTCTTGGATTTGTTGAAATGAGGGAATGATGGTTCCTTTTATAGGCCAAGGATGGGCCAATTCCAAGTGTCATGGTGGAGAATAAGTCTTGTGATGTGTAGGGTTCAGATTTGGTTGGTTGGGATGAGGGAGAGAAATATGAAGATGTTCCTCTCACCTTGACAAGGTGGAGAGAAAGGTGTGACATGAGGCCACATGTCACAAGGTTCACAAAGACCATAGAGTGAAGATAAAAGAAGAAGACCTTGTTTGTAGGATGGTTGGAAAGAATATAGGGACTTATGGGACAAGTGTCTCAAGGTGTCTTTTGACCAAGATGACATGGAGAGACCATATCCATGTGAATAGGGATGGTTGGAGAAATAATAGGACATGTGGGTGAGGGGAAATTAGATAATTAAATATTAAAATATTTAATTATGTGTGCAACATGGTGAGGTGGATTGGATGATGTGGATTTATGGACTTTTGACTTTAGGATAAGATGATTGATTAAATAATTTAAAATTATTTAATTAGGGATGACATTAGAAGAATTGAATTAATTGATTTGTTGTAGAATTATGATGATGCGAATCATATAAATAAATTGATTGAATTTATTCATTGATAGAGGAAACGAGAATAAAATAAATATTAAAATTTTTATTTAAGTCGACTTAGCCATTTTTAGGTGTATACATTTTGCCCCTCTTTGACACAATGTGTTTTATCACGTTGTTTCAAAGAATAAAAATTTGCTGCGTGATTTTGATACATGCCCCAGTTTGCCCCTGGTACAGGTTAATTATGATAGGATGCCCCCTCGGGAGATTGGATGGGAAGAATGTGACAACAGGATGACGGACGATCTCACGATGAGATAGGTTGAATGACAAGTTACGTGGAAGAAAAATTGGATGAAAAACATGCTCTGGGTAGCATGCACAAGGTTAAACACCTCCAATTAGGGTTCAATGCACTATAAATAGGAGTGTGGGGTCACATTCATAGTCATTTGCACACTTGTCTTTGCTATAGAGTTTATAGGAGATCAGAGCTCAGGTGCTAAGAAGAGTCAGCCACAATGCAACAAATTCCAGTTGAATTACACCGCTTCAAGAGGATCCGATGGTTCAACCGTCCAGCAGAGTATGGCCCACCGGTAAGTACGCTTTCAATTTTACGCTAGGTGCATTTATTATGGTAAAACATCTAGGTCAAAGTTAGCTGTTTTGAATGTGCAGCAGAAATGAATTTGCGCATTTGCCCCGCAAAACGATGCAAATACAACGATTCTGCACAAATATTGACAAAATCTGCTCAAATGCGTGGTTTTCGCAAACAAAGGATAGATTTGCGCAAATAGCAAGGGTTTATGTGCAAATGATATACAGCGGCACAATTGTCATAAATTTGCGCATGTGGTGTAATGTTGCGCAAATACCTCCTGAATCAGCGCATTTGAATTATGCTGTGTAAATGCAAGGGGATTCTGTGCATCCACCCTGATTCTGCGCAAATGTTGAATATAACTGTACATATACCTTAGATAGCAAAATACTTAGCAAATTGGATAAAGCCAGCATCGTGGTCAATGTTCGCCAACTGATAATTCATCTCTGAGATTGATAGAATCTCAGGAGAGATGATAGGATAGATATCCTGATAAAATAGTTAAGTACTTGATGTTTGGTAGATAGATATGCAACTTAGGTGATTTCATTTGATTAATGCGCATTTGGCTGATTGTAGGAGGAGCTTGATGACGTACTCATGTCTCGGGAGTGATTTCTGGTGACAGCTACTTAGACCATACTTGATAGAGATTGATCGCTTGGTTATTGGATCGGCAGGGTTATCTTTTGTGTGCTTTATGCCTGAGATTTGGGCTAATCTTGGTATGTTGACTGCACTTGTGGAGAGATTTCACAGCGAGGATGGGACATTCCATCTTCCTACTGGGGGGATTACTGTTACCTTGGAGGATGTACATCATATTCTTAAGATTTTGATCGATGGAGAGCTTGTGGAGTACGAGTCTCAGACTGGGGCTAGACTAGAGGAGTCTCAACGTGTTTTCGATGATGAGACGATAGGTGGCACGGAGATCAGCTGGGAGACATGGTTGCCTATTATGAGCCTCTTTCGTTGGTTGTTGTGGGGTTGATTGGAGGGATAGTGTGCCCTTACAGGAGGTCACATGGGTTTACCATTGGATGGGGGAGGACTTTGGAGCAGATCACCACAGAGGACACTCGATATGCTTGGGGTGTGTGTCTGCTAGCACACCTCTATTAAAACTTGCATCAGTTTGTTTATGATGGATCTGCCAGTTTATTGTGTGGAGTATCACTGTTACAGATTTGGGCTTGGTGTCACATTAACATTACTCGGCCGATTGGTATAGGCACTCAGGGCAAAGATCAACCATATTCTTATATGTTCCAAGAGAGTCTTTCCCAGCCCAAGTTGGGAAAGCTAGAGTACTGGCAGCATGCGTTTGATAATGTCGACTCAGTTGTTTGGTGCCCCTACCTAGATTGTGAGGTATGGGATGAGGATGCATCATAGCTACCTTTTTGCTTCCAGACCAGATGGCTGATAGGGAGGACTCCTTACATTCTTGAGAGGCACATCATTTCTTGTGTATATCATATTTTTGGCAGGATCCAAGGGATGCCCTAGGGGAATGCCATATTTGCTAAGATGCACAAGGAGCATCCTCGATGGGGTCCTGATGCATCGTTTGAGCAGGCTCAGGCAGAGTTTTTATAGATACCTTACCAGCTGTGGCCGATGAGACGATCAGTTGCGGATGCAGGTATGACATAAGATTATGCTGACTATTTTGCTGTGCATCCATTCCCTTGCTACTTAGGACCTGGAGAGAGGGCCCCGAGACTAGATGATCGGGAGGAGGATGATGAGGGGCCTCAATGACGACGGAGGTGATGAGGTGGCCAGGGTGGCAAGGGTGGGGGTGATGATGGCAGACAAAGTGGAGGTGGAGGTGGAGGTGATGATGATAGAGGTGGTGGTGGGAGTGATGGAGATGATGGAGATGGCAGGAGGGTGACACAACGAGTTGATAGAGATCCTGCCCAGCAGGCACAACTGGGATTGCTAGGACAGATGCAGCCTCTTGTACAACCACATGTACAACCACATGTTGGACAGGGACAGGGACAAGGATAGGATGATGAGGAGCTAGCAGCCTTACGAGCCTAGGTGGCTCAGCAGCAGACACATCTAGCTTAGCAACAGATGCAGCTGGGTCAGATGCATGGACAGATCACCTAGCTTCAAGGTGAGTTACAGATAACTAGACTGGAGAGAGATACCGCGATCTAGCGGTATACCAGGGCAGAGGGGCTGCTTGAGCAGGTACATCAGATTGCATCACAAGGTCCCATAGGGTAGACAGTGACAGAGATGGTGAGGGCTGGCCAGGAGATATTCTACTATCAGTCACTCTGAGCAGGCTATGCCCCAAGAGCGGCGGCAGGCAGTTTTCACCCTAGCTACCGCAGTAGGTCATAGAGGACTTTTACAGAGAGTGGAGGGGTGATGGGGCCACATAGGGGAGAACTAGGTGCAGGGACAGTAGGTGGTGGTGGAGATGGTCAGCTACAACAGCCACAATAGCCAGTGCCCTTAGGAGGTAGTGCCACCTAGATGCTTTTTGATACTTGTATCATCCGACAGTATTTTGTACGCACTTCATTATGGACACTTCGAGTTGTATTATTTTGTGATATCATTGTATACTTGGACATTACTATTTTTGATGATGATATATGATCATGCGCTTGATGGACTATCTATATATGCATTTATGGATGGACACTTCTATATGATGATTTATTATGATTATGGTTATATGCAATGCTGCTAATCGTGTTTATTTGATTCTATTATGCACTTGATACTTATGCGACATGATGTTTCTAGGAGCTACATGATGGACATGATGACTTCTATGCATGTTTATGATCCTATATTTTTACCGTTTATGATGACCTAATGCATACACTATGATGATTTAGATGTAACATATGATGTTTTAATGGTTTTATTTATGGATGATGATTTAATATGCAAACACTATGATGTCTATGTTTTTGTGAGATTTTTGATTTATGAAATGTTATGGTGATTCATGCATCTAAATGACAACATTATATGTAACACAAACATGATCTAAATGCTTATATCATTAATGCACTTAATGTGATAATACTATATGATGACACACCTATTTATGACATACAAATGTTTTATGAATTGTTTTTATTGTCCCAAGTATACTCAATCATAAAAGAAAAGAACACTTAGAAGAATTGGACTTAATAACTAGGATAATTGGGTAACTTAGAAGAAATAACTTGGATAAATGGATAACTGAGAACTTGAGACAGTTGGAATTTTGATAAGGATGAAAATGCTTATAATGAAATGGAATGCAATTTTATATGTATGGATGTGGATTTTGTCATCTTCTTGTACACGTTTTTGAAGTACTTTGTTTCATCATTGAGCTTTTAAAATGTTGTAAGAAAATACAAGCATCTAGGTATAATTAAACCATGATGACCCGAGTATTACTTACATGGATTTTGATTTAGCAAGCTAATACAAGCATCTAAGTATAATTGAACCAATATGACCTAAGTATTTGGTGCAGGAGCACCCCTCCAACAGGATAAATATGCACAATAAGGTTTTACTATGTTTTAGACATTTCATGTTACTATGTAGCATTTTTATGTCTAAGTCAAATGTAACATTTTGTGTTGGCATTTCATGTTTGTCAACATCAACTTTGACATTTTAGACATGTTGGATGATGTGAAGGGTTCAACCAATGTGTCTTATCATTAGGAGTTTTGTTGTCTTATGAAAAACAAATGTCATGGGATTAATTAGGGTTTCTACTAATAATCTTGGTTAAATCAAAAACCCGAAAAACAGAGGAAGGAGGAGTCGGTAACAAAACATGGAAGGTGGTCGAGGAATAGGGACTTTCTTCCACCTTCAAAAAAACTCTGTAATTCGTCTGTGTTCGATAATGTGAAATGAAGAAGTAGAAATTCTGTAATTTGTGTTCTACCAAATTCTGGATTTGGTGTAAATTCTCTGTATATCAAACCATCTTGTATATTATTTGTATAGATTTGCTTTGTGTTTCATTTTGTTCTTCTCTGGTAGAGATGCACGATTAAATCCATTCCACTGGTGGATTTCTGTGAAACCAGTGGAATGGATTGTGTACATTAGTATTCTGTTAGTTTTCCTTTTTGTTTGATGGGCATGGCAGAATAGAAATTATGGAATCCATTACAGGGGAAGTTATTGGCGGGAAGTTCAAATATACATCAATTGTATGCAGGGGTAGTCTATGAATATATCACATTTGCATGTGAATTAACCTCTGTGTATATGCGGTGAAGAATGGTATGTATAAAAGGCTGTTTGGGTCAAGTTTGTATTGGTCGCTGAATATACATTTTCTGTATATATCACAAATGTATGAAGGTACTTTTCCTGTGTAATTCCCTGTTGTATTTGGGTATCACCTTGTGTATATCGTGGGGCAAAATGTGCATGTAAGAGTCCATTCGGGTTAAGTATAAGATTGTTTACTGAATTATACAATTTATGTATATATTGCTAATATATCTGAGCATATTCTGTGTGTATCCTATAATTGCATGTAAAGGTCTACCGTCTGTGTATATCACTAAAGTATATGCTGTGTTAAACCTTGTATGTCGCAGACAGTGTATGTGTATATCACTATTGTATGTGAGCGTCAGTTTGTGAGTATACTGCAATTGCATATCGCTGTTGTATGTTGTGAAGATGTGATGAAAATATACATTTCATAAGATACAAAAGAGGACCGGCCGAGGTGGTAGTTATTTTGTATGTTGGGCTGTTTTTTGGCCTGCGGATGCAAGGAATGACCGATAATAGCAGGTGACAAGGACCGGCGAAAGAAGGTCGTCGATTGTATGTTTCGTTTGCGTATTTCGTTGTATGTCGAAACATACATTAGCTTGAGATACAAGTGCTGATTAGTAGTATCAAGTAAGAACTTTTTAGTCCACCGGGAAAAGCAAGTCATATTATGTACATGAAGTTGTATGTGGGGAAATATACAACGGCAGGTTAAAGACTGAGGGCCCCACCTATGTATAATCAGAATATATATTTGGAATGCATGAGAAGAATGTACATGCGAATGTACACTAAGGACATACAAGGAGTGGGTATATTATTGTTGCATTTGAAAAGCAATTCCTGTATATCCCGCATTTGCATATCGAAGGGTTGTATATTGGAATGCACATTGTAAATGTACATTTCAGAAGATACAAAAGAGGATCGGCTGTAGCGGTCAAAGTGGGTTGAGATACAATAGACTACCTATGATAGGAGGTCAACAAATGTATATGCAAACCAAAGACATCGGTGTAAGGGCATTACATCGGTCAAAGTCTGTAAGTGGCTGCCGATAGGATGTTGTGTTGCCAATGAGGAGTTCAGAGAGACATTTGATGATCTCTCGCTGATATTGACAGGATTGACATTTTGAGTGTGTGTGTTTCCGCTATGTTTCCACTCTGCATCATAGTGGTATCAGAGCGAAAGAGTGTTCTTTGGGTAGAAGAAGAAGACAAGATGTCAGAAGGAGAAGGGTCAAAAATGTACCCAACAAAGATGACCAACGTTGAGTTGACGACCTTAGTAAGAAAGCACATGGCAAAGAGCAGAGCAGATCAAGCTCAGAATTAGGCATTGAAAGAAGAACTAGAGAAGTTGAGGGACAGAGTAGAGAAAGGGGAAGAAGATTCTAGTAAGCGAGAAGATAGGGATAAAGAGGAGGTCCCTAAGAAGGAAGAGATAGAGGTTCCTGCAGACCAGAGACCCTTACTCAATGCCCTCAAGTCCATGGAAAGAAGGACCATGGATATGAAAATAGACCTGCCAGTGTTTGCAGGAAAAATGGAACCTGATTCGGTGATGGAGTGGATAGACTCCTTGAATAATTTCTTTGAGACCAAGGAAATACCAGACCACCAAAGAGTGAAGATGGCTCAGTCCAAAATGAAAGGGGCTACACTAACTTGGTGGAATTTCATCCAAGATGACAGAGTGAAAGAGGGAAAGAATAGAGTTGCAACATGGAAGAGAATGATGGCTTTAGTGAAGGAGGCCTATGTCCCATTGGATTGCAACATCCAACTACATAAGAGGAAACAAAATTTGAAGCAGAAGGAATTAGATGTCAGTTCATACACAGAAGAGTTCATGAAACTGTGTAAAAATAAAGGTAAAAGAGGGTGAGGAAGATAAGGTAGCAAGGTACCTCAATGGATTGAGGTTTAACATCCAAGAAGACCTAAATCTGCATAATCCAGATACAGTTCAGAAATGCTACCAATTGGCACTCAAAGTGGAAGAAAAATTAAAGAGAAGGCATGAGTAGAACAATAGAGGTAGAGGAAGACATCAAAGAGGAGGAAGAAGTCCTTTTAGAGGTAGGGGATTTGGATACCAAGGTGAATCCAATCAAGAGAATAGCAGAGGAGACAACAGTCAAAACCAAGGGGGAAGCTACAATCAAAGAGGGAACTTCAGGGGCAGAAGACCATCATTTAGAGGAAGATCTCAGGGCAGAGGACTGATCAGATGTTACAATTGCAATCAAGAAGGCCACATAGCCAGCATATGTCCAACAAAGGCAACAAGTTCAATAAGAGAAAAGAGGATCAATCTAATTCAAGAATCTGATTGTCAAAGTGTAGCAAGTTCAAGCACTAATCAAAGTGTGAATGCTCCTGACAGTTATGGATATCCTAAGAAAGGAGAATCTTTGATGATTAGAAGAGCAATAACCACCATGAAGGTGCCCAACAAAGAACCCCCACAACGGAAGTCTCTCTTTAGAACTACTTGCAAAGCAAGAGGAAAGGTATGTAAAGTTCTGATTGACTCTGGATCTACTGAGAATTTTGTGTCCATTGAGATGGTAGAAAAGCTTAAGCTTAGAAGACTGCCACATCCTTGCCCATACAAGATCTCATGGCTCCACCAAGGATAACAAACAATTGTGGAAGAACAGGCTTGGGTAGAATTTCAAATTGGACCATATAAGGATAGATTATTGTTTGACATCGCCAAGATGGATGCTTGCCATCTCCTATCTGGAAGACCATGGCAGTATGACTTGAAAGCATACCATGATGGAGTTAGAAACACATACTCAATCACCAAGAATGGTAAGGTGATAGATCTGCTACCATTAATGGAAAATGAGCTGGAATCAAAAGGGAAAGAAGTTAAGGTGATGATGGTGGAAGGCAAACAATTCATGAAGGGGATAGGAGAAGAAGGAGCAGTTACATATGCTCTAATTCCTTGCCTAAAAGTAAACAAAGAACAACAGCAACAAGTCAAGGGAGAGAAGAGACACAAATTCATAGACCCAGCTGTCCAAGAGCTATTGGACAGGTACAAAGGCATTATCTTTGATGGAATGCCAAGTTCCCTACCACCTATTAGGGACATCAGCCATTGTATAGATCTGATCCCAAGATCTACACTTCCAAACAAAGCAGCATATAAGCTCACTCCAAAACATAATGCAGAGGTAGCAAGGCAAATTGAAGAGTTGTTGGAGACAGGCCTAATTGGCAAGAGTTTAAGCCCATGTGCAGTACCAGCTGTACTAGCACCAAAGAAGGAAGGCACCTGGAGACTTTGCACTGATTCAAGGGCTATCAACAAGATAACAATCAGGTATAGGTTTCCAATCCCTAGGATAGAAGATTTACTTGATTGTTTAGGAGGTGCTAAATACTTCACCAAAATAGATTTAAAGAGTGGTTATCATTAGATTAGGATTAGACCTGGTGATGAATGGAAAACTGCATTTAAGACCAATGAGGGGTTATATGAGTGGAAGGTCACGCCTTTTGGTTTGTCCAACGCCCCTAGTACCTTTATGAGATTGATGAATGAGGTCTTGAGGGAATTCATAGGAAAATTTGTCATAGTATATCTAGATGACATCCTGATTTTTAGTAATATGAGGGAAGAGCACCTCACCCATATAGACTTGGTTCTCAAAAGGTTTAATGAAGAGTAGCTAATGATCAATTTAGCAAAGTGTCTATTTATGCAGGAAGAGATCATCTACTTGGGATTTGTTATCTCACATAACAAACTGAAAATGGATCAAGAGAAGGTAAGTGTCATATTGTCTTGGCCAATGCCTAAAACCTTGAATGATGTTAGAAGTTTCCATGGGTTAGCAACCTTCTATAGGAATTTATAAAAGGGTTTACTCATGTTTATGCACCCATGCTTGACACCATAAAAGGAGGACAGAAGTGCATATTCATTTGGACAAAGGAGGCAGATGATTCCTTTGAAACATTGAAGCGGAAGGTGGCAAAGCAACCAGTTCTTGCACTTCCTGACTTCAGCAAGATTTTTCAAGTAGAATGTGATGCCAGCCACATAGCAATTGGAGCCGTACTCAGTCAAGAAGGTAGGCCTATTGAATTTTTTAGTGAGAAACTAAATGATGCAAAGAAAAGGTACTCATCATATGATTTGGAGATGTATGCTCTAGTACAGTCACTCAAGAAATGGAGGCATTACTTGATGCTGAAAAGAATTCATAGTGTTCACAGACAATCAGGCCCTCAGTTTTATAAACAGTCAAGAAAAGATGAACCATAGGCATATGAAGACAGTGGAAACTTTGCAAGATTTCACTTTCACACTCAAGCACAAGAAAGGGGTCAAGAACAAAGTAGCAGATGCTTTGAGCAGGAGGGTTCTGACCATCAATCAGATCCAATTGGAGAGTGTTGGGATTGATTCTTTGAAGACAATGTATGACGATGATGAAGACTTTGGAGAGATCTACAAGGTATGTACTTCTTTTGGTGACAAGTATCATGTTGAGTTCTCTGAATTTCTGATCCAAGATGGATTGCTTTTTAAGGGGGGACAATTATGTATTCCATGGTGATCTATGAGACTAAATATCATTCATGAGAAACATTGTGGGGCCATGGCAGGACATTTTGGTCTGGATAAAACTCTTGATCTTGTGAAGAGGCATTACTATTGGCCCAAGCTGCAATCAGATGTGAGAAGATTTGTGGAAGCATGTGTGATATGTCAGAAAGCAAAAGGGAGATCCACAAATGCAGATTTATATCAGCAACTACCCATTCCTTCTAGGCCATGGGAGAGCATAAGCATGGATTTTGTACTAGGTTTGCCTAGGACAAGGAAAGGATATGATAGTGTTTTTGTGGTAGTAGACAGATTTAGTAAAATGGCACATTTCTTTCCATGCAAAACCACTTGTGATGCTTCATATTTTGTAGACCTATTTTTCAAGGAAATAGTTAGGATCCATGGATTGCCGTTGAGCATAGTCTCAGACAGAGATGTAAAATTTATTGGCCATTTTTGGAGGACTCTTTAGAAGAAGCTTGGAACCAATTTGTCCTTCTCATCAACCTACCATCCTCAAACAAATGGGCAGACTAAAGTTGTTAATCGTTCATTGGGACATCTGTTAAGGTGTTTAACAAGACAACATGGAGAGAAGTGGGATAATATCCTACCACAAGCAGAATTCTCCTATAATGACACCATCAATAGGAGTACAGGGAACTCACCTTTTTAGGTAGTATATGGTATTCATCCAAGAGGTATTTTGGAGCTGAGAGATTTGCCTATAGGAGAGCCTATTAGTGCAGATGGAGAAGCTTTTGCATCAGCCATCAAAGAAGTGCATGATCAAGTCAAGAACCAGCTTCAACAAACTACATTGAAATACAAAACATATGCTGACAAGAAAAAGAGGGATGTACAATTTGCTGTTGGAGATTTAGTATGGGTTAATCTGAAGAAGGAGAGGCTCCCAAAAGGTCAATATACCAAGCTAATGCAGAGGAAGATTGGACCATGTTAGATTTTAAAGAAGTGTGGACAGAATGCCTATGAGATCCAACTTCCTCCTGATCTTGGATTGTCACCCATTTTCAATGTATGTGATTTAACTTCATACAGGCAGCATGTAGATGTAGAACAAGAACCATTACAGGATCCAGTAGAAGATGATATTCCTAAGCATGATCCACCAAAAGTGAAGAAGATATTAGACTCAAGAGTGACAAAGACGACAAGGGACAAAGAGTACATGGAATATTTGGTGGCTTGGCACGAGACACCTGATTCAGAGGCACTTTGGATGACTGCAGATCAGATCACAAACAATGGTGCAGACCTTCAAACTCTGATCTCAAAGGGGCTTGAGATCTCTTCTCCCGGGGAGTATGGTGTAGGAGCACCCCTCCAACAGGATAAATATGCACAATAAGGTTTTACTATGTTTTAGACATTTCATGTTACTATGTAGCATTTTTATGTCTAAGTCAAATGTAACATTTTGTGTTGGCATTTCATGTTTGTCAACATCAACTTTGACATTTTAGACATGTTAGATGATGTGAAGGGTTCAACCAATGTGTCTTATCATTAGGAGTTTTGTTGTCTTATGAAAAACATATGTCATGGAATTAATTAGGGTTTCTGCTAATAAGCTTGGTTAAATCAAAAACCTGAAAACAGAGGAGAGAGGAGTCGGTAACAAAACATGGAAGGTGGTCGAGGAATAGGGACTTTTTTCCACCTTCAGAAAAATCTCTGTAATTCGTCTGTGTTTGATAACGTGAAATGAAGAAGTAGAAATTCTGTAATTTGTGTTCTACCAAATTCTGGATTCGGTGTAAATTCTCTGTTTATCAAATCATCTTGTATATTATTTGTATAGATTTGCTTTGTGTTTCATTTTGTTCTTCTCTGGTAGAGATGCATGATTAAATCCATTCCACTAGTGGATTTCTGTGAAACTAGTGGAATGGATTGTGTACATTAGTATTCTGTTGGTTTTCCTTTTTGTTTGATGGGCATGGCAGAATAGAAATTATGGAATCCATTACAGAGGAAGTTATTGGTAAGAAGTTCAAATATACATCAATTGTATGCGGGGGCAGTCTATGAATATATCGCATTTGCATGCAAATTAACCTCTATGTATATGCGGTGAAGAATGGTATGTATAAAAGGCTGTTTGGGTCAAGTTTGTATTGGTCGCTGAATATACATTTTCTATATATATCGCAAATGTATGAAGGTACTTTCCCTGTGTAATTCATTGTTGTATCTGGGTATCACCTTGTGTATATCATGGGGCAAAATGTGCATGTAAGAGTCCATTCGGGTTAAGTATAAGATTGTTTACTGAATTATACAATATATGTATATATTGCTAATGTATTTGAGCATATTCTGTGTGTATCTCACAATTGCATGTAAAGGTCTGCCATTTGTGTATATCACTAAAGTATATGCTGTGTTAAACCTTGTGTATGTCGAGATTTTCTGAGGAAATACATTCCCTATGTATACGTCAATTGTATGTCGCAGACAGTGTATGTGTATATCGCTATTGTATGTGAGCGTCAGTTTGTGAGTATACTGCAATTGCATATCGCTGTTGTATGTTGTGAAGATGTGATGAAAATATACATTTCATAAGATACAAAAGAGGACCGGCCGAGGTGGTAGTTAGTTTGTATGTTGGGCTATTTTTTGGCCTGCGGATGCAAGGAATGACTGATAATAGCAAGTGACGAGGACCGGCGAAAGAAGGTCACCAATTGTATGTTTCGTTTGTATATTTCGTTGTATGTCAAAACATACATTGGCTTGAGATACAAGCATTGACTGGTAGTATCAGGTAAGAAATTTTTAGTCCACCAAGAAAAGCAAGTCATGTTATGTACATGAAGTTGTATGCAGGGAAATATACAACGACAGGTTAAAGACTGAGGGCCCCACCTATGCATATTCAGAATGTATATTTGGAATGCATGGGAAGAATGTACATGCGAATGTACACTAAGGACATACAAGGAGTGGGTATGTCATTGTTGCATCTGAAAAGCAATTCCTGTATATCCCGCATTTGCATATCGAAGGGTTGTGTATTGGAATGTACATTGTAAATGTACATTTCAGAAGATACAAAAGAGGACCGGCTGTAGTGGTCAAAGCGAGTTGAGATACAATAGACTACCTGCGATAGGAGGTCAACAAATGTATATGCAAACCAAAGACATCGGTGTAAGGGCAGTACATCGGTCAGAGTCTGTAAGTGGCTGCCGATAGGATGTTATGTTGCCAATGAGGAGTTCAGAGAGACATTTGATGATCTCTCACCGATATTGACATGATTGACATTTTGAGTGTGTGTGTTTCCGCTCTGCATCAGCATTGCTTGCATATCAATAGACAAGGATTACACTTGTTTCATGTTTAGACCTCTGATGTCCTCGATGATCATTATGTTGATCATGTCTTTAGACAAGGCTTTACATTACTAAAGATAAATCCACAAACAACAAACAAATAAAATAATTATGCCCCCATCATAGCTCCTCTAGTTTTTGACATTCTTGAGTAGCATAAAAAGACATAATAACAAAATTTGTGATATAAGACTTAAAACAATCATTAAAAACCTTCTTGCCATAGATATACTTTCTTGCAATAACTTGATAGAGTCATGTTTGATAGTTTTAGGCAGGTTGGTGTTGTTAGGTTTAGTTTGATGTCTCTCTGTCAAGATGATGTTTAAAGCTTGCTTGCTGTGTTGCATGCCATCTAGTGATAAAACCATGATCCAATTTGTTATCCTCTGAGTTGTAGCTTTCAAAAATCCAATTCACTAACTAGGTCAAGGATTTTCCCCCAGTCAAGTAAAGGATCGATTTATTATGGATGAACTGATGATAGACTTGAAGTGACGGGCCCTAAAGGATTGACCTAGTGCCTTGGGGGCTTATTGATAAATGGCCTTGCCTACGTGATGACGCAAAGGCAATGTAGTTCGGGGTGTGGACTATGTGGACCTAATACCTAGGTGGTGGAAATTAGATGGAGAAAAGGATGGGTGATAAGGGATGGAATGGATGGGAAGCCTCAGGGGCCCATCAATGATGGCCTTGCCTACGTGATGACGTAGAGGCAACATAGTTCGACCTTGAAGGCTAACATCGGTCATGGATGAAGAATAGGTTTATGGTAGGATTTGGGATATGGATGAATGGGGAAGAAGCCTCAGGGGCGCATCAAAGATGGCCTTGTCTACGTGATAACTTAGAGGCGACGTAGTTCAGGCTTACTGGTGATACTAACAATGGACTCGTGATAGAATGATAGGATGGATGATAAGATTGGATGACCTTATTACATAAGGTGATAAGGGTGACATAGCACCAAGCTATGATAGGTTACCGTTAGGTGGTTACAAATGGATGTAGTTATTTGATGGATATGGTAAGAAAGATGGATGTGGGTTGGGTTTTTCTAAAAGATGGAGGAAGCGGTTTATTGCAAATAGCACCTGTTTCTAGGTTTTCACTACTTACTTTTTATTTGCACAATCACAAATAGCACTTGTTTGCCAGGTTTTCATTACTTGCTACTTTTTTTTACATCCCTTGCATTGGGGTTATTTAGGTGTAGAACCTTCAAAGGTGCATACTATTGATGGGGTCATCAAACCGTTCGCCTTCTGATGTTGATAGCTGATAAGCTCCCGATCCATAGGCAACAATTATGACATAGGGACCCAACCAGTTGGGTTCAAATTTCCCCTTTTTCTCTCTATCTTGCTAATTTCTTGGATTCTCTCTTAGAACCAAGTCACCCACTTGGAAGACTCATGGTTTGACCCTGTGATTATAACTTGTTGACATTCTTTGCTAGTATGCCTTAAGATGGTTAAAGGCATGTTGTCTTCATTCTTCTAGCAGCTCTAGCTCTTGGAGCCTGGATACTCTGTATTCCTCATCACTTATGAGACCCTTTAATGACACCCTGAGGGAAGGTAACTCAATTTCTGTAGGCAATATGGCTTCAGAGCCATAGACGAGGGCGTATGGAGTCACACCTGTGGGAGTATGTATACTAGTTCTGTAGGCCCATAGAGCGGGGTTCAATTGCATATGCTAGTCACGGCCAACATCATCGATAGTCTTTTTGAGTATCTTCAAGATAGTTTTGTTCGATGCCTTACCCTGGCCGTTACCTTGCGGGTAGTATGGAGTGGAGAAGCGATGCTGAATGTGGAATTTATCACAGAGTTCTTTCACATCCTAATTCTTGAAAGGTCATCCATTATCCGTGACAATGGATAATGGAATACCATATCTGCATATGATGTAGTTAAGGATGAAAGAGGATATCTGTTTCCCTATGATGTTGGTTAATGGAATGATCTCAATCCACTTCGTAAAGTACTTAGTGGCTGTGATAATGAATTTGTGGTTGTTGGAGGATGAAGGGTGGATCTTGCCTACTAGATCAAGTCCCCATTGGTAGAAGGGCCAAGGTGTCGTTAAGGGTTGCAACTCTTGAGCGGGTGTGTAGATTAGATTACCATGAATCTGGCATTTCTTGCACTGTTTGACAAAATGATAGGAGTCAGATTCCATGCTTGACCAATAGTATCTGAGACGCATGAGCTTCTTCGCCAAGGTAGGACCACTGGAGTGTGTCCCGCATATTCCTTCATGTACTTCACTCAGAGCGGTCTGATATTCCTTGTTGTCACATGAAATTGCACCTTGCTTGGAAGAGTTTCCAAGCATTCCAATGACACAATGGGAATGATCTCCAGGTGTGGGACCTTGCTCAAAGAGATTAAACCTCCGGAGAAGGTCGGCTTCCTTGCTTGATTATCACCTAAAACTATTGGATTTTGGGGGGAAATGGGAGAAGGAATGCTTTGAAATAAGGATGAAATAGATAAACTTAAAAAGAAAACATAAAAGGGTGATGCACCAGATAGATTAAAAGAGACTTTCATAGGACTGAAAATATATGCATAGCACATATGGATATAGCAAGGATATATACACAGATTTAAATGATCCTAGCAGAGGCAAGAAGCAATATGATTGAGAGGAAGGAAGACATTCACAAACAACCATATGTAGATTCACACAGAACTAGCAAATCAATAAAAGAGGTATGATAAGTTGCATTTATTCATTAGGGAGGCAGGGTTACAGTGTATGAAAAGCTCTGTTTGGAAAACAGAAGAGCTTATATGCTAAAAAGTTTCGACCTTATTTACATCATAAGACTCAGCTTATATAGCATTCAAAAATGATACCCTAAGTCGGTTAAAAAATTTGCTTCAAGAGAGCTGTATCCAGAAAATACCTTGAGAAGAACGTCCCAGCTGCCAGGAGTAATGGCGCGAAAAGATTTGGAACAGGGGCAGGTGGGAGATATTTTGATATTAAATGCGAGCAGCTGGCAAGTCTATCCTCCACCATGACTATATGCAACACCTGGAACAAGGCAGTGGAGAAATATCCCTTATCATCAATGCGAGCTGCTCCCTCTACCTGCAGCAATAAATGCACAAAATATCTGCATCTGCTCCAAAAGGTCGATGAAACTTGATCGTCATGCAGATTCGGATCCGAAATTGGAAGTGAAAAAATCCTCCTGAGAAACCTGCCATATAAAAGAGGAGGTAAAAACATGCATTTTTGCCTTTTACATCATGTTGAAATTCACCAGGATGGAGGAGATATAGGTGATTAAAGCTTCGGGATATGAAGGTGACGTCACCATCATGGACGCTCAGGGTGATATTAAAAGGATCGGGTGATAATAAGAATATCGAGGTGATATTCAGAGGAAGGTGATATTGAGAAGAAGGGGGGATGATGCTCAAAGATCGGGTGATGTAGAAAACATACCTCCGCAAGATGAAGGATGATGATGTCACCATCATGGTGATGTCCAGATTTTGTATATCGGGTCATGTTTTAAGATCAGGGTGATATTCGGAACATGACCCCTACAAGAAAAATGACCCCTCCCTTGGAAAAGTCTGGATGACATCATCAGGTAGATGACCTGGTCTATCGCTGGAGTTATCATGATGTCATCATCATATTGTCGAATGGGGTGATCGTTTGAAATATATCAGCATGAGGCAAAAAGGGATGATGACGTCATGATCATATTGGTTCGCAAGAAGGTGATATTTGAAATATCAGGTGATATTTCAAAGATAGGGTGACATTTCAAAGATAGGGTGATATTCAGAAATATCACCCGATGTTCAAAATATGACCCGATATTTGGAATATGACCCTATGGAAAGAAGATGACCCGATCATGACCCTCCATAACTTTCTCATCTTAGAAAATTTCAGGGTGATGTAAAAAACAAACCTACCTATTTTTCCAAGCTCTTTCACATGGTAAGCCTCCTTAGGCAAGCTTCATACTTTGAGATTTGGATTTCAGACATCAGGATCACAAATATAGCCTTCATGGGAATGTGCACACTGATTGATGCTGCTTGAATTATTTTGACTCCTGCTAGAGGAAAAATAAGTCAACAATTTGGTGATCTCTATGGGATGTTTGCCTGCTAAATAGTTAGATCAGTGGCCTTAAACATCCATTGGGCATGGAGTCATACAGAAACTGTAGATATGCTGATATTTTCTGACTCTAGCAACTCAGGATATAGCAGTGAAGAACATTGGAAGATCTACCCAGGACAAAAATGTTGAAAGCAACTCCCCCCCCCCCCAAATTGTGCTAGACAGCATCTAGGGAAGGCAAAAGGATCTAAACTAATGTGCAACAACACTTTTTGGAAACATAGAGAACTAATCTACTGATTTACAAAGCACTCATACCTCAAAACACCTCTTTAGGTGTATCCCATTGACTGGGATAGGCAAATTTTGTCCATCCATACTTGATAACTGAAATGCATTGTGCTCCTTGCATTCAGTAATGAGAAATGGGCCACTCCACATGTTGTCAAACTTGGAATGCTTTCCTGGTCTGCTTTTCAATTGATCCCATTTGAGCACCATATCACCCATTCTAAAATTTCTGGGGGTGGCCTTCTTGTCAAAATTTCTTTTTGTTTGAAGCTGATGATACTCCATGGTCTTCATGGCTTTATTTCTGCTTTCCTCAAGCTCCATAAGCTGAGCATATCTAACAGCCATGGGGCCCTCTGCTTCAAACATTTCCAGCTGATTCATGATGTCTAGTGCTGGCAGTTCCATAGATATAGGCAATCTTGCCTCTTTTCCATACACTAGCAAATATGGGGAGTTCCCAAAAGACCTTTTAGGAGTTATCCTATCTGCCCACAATGCATACTTCAGATTAGTGTGCCAAGTCATCTAGTTATCCTCCATTGATCTTTTAATCATCCTTATGAGATTTTTGTTTGTAGATTCAGCCAAACCATTACCCTGTGGGTAATAATTGGATGAGGTATTTAAATAAATCCTATTTTTGACAGCCCAGTCAGTTATCCTTAGGCCAACAAAAGCTAGAGCATTATCAAAGATGATTGACTTAGGCACTCCAAATCTGGATATCAAATCATCATAAAAATTTAAAATAGCATGCTCATTGGATTCCTTCAGAGCTACTGCTTCAGTCCATCTTGTTAAATAGTCTGTAGCTGTGAGTATCCATCTGTGGCCTACACTTGATGGTGGATTAATAGGACCTATAAAATCAATGCCTCATCTGATAAAGGGCTGCTCTATCTGTATTGGCTGCAGAGGTAAAGCTGGCAGCCTTTCCTTCCCCACAAAAAGGGTGCATTTTATACATTTTCTAGCCCATGCATGGGCATCCTTAAATAAGCTGGGCCAGTAGTAGCCAACTCTCATTGCTTTACAAGTAGTTGTCCTTGGGGCAAAATAACCCCCTGCTGTTCCATCATGGAATTGATGTAGCACCTTGTCAGTCTGACCTTCATCAATGCACCTTAACAATATACCATTAAAGTCCTTTCTGAAAAGGATGCCATCTATTAAAACATATGGAATGGATTGTAGTCTATAATATCTTCTTTTAGTTTTATCTAGACCTGCAGGACATTTACCAGTTTGCAAAAATTGAGTCATGTCATTAACCCAACTAATGCCTGCTATTGCTATATCAATCTGATGCTTCTCCTTCATGATCAAAAGTACTTCTACTTCCTCTTCTACCTTATTCTTAGAACATGTAGCAAGTTGTTCACTGAGTCCTCTGCCTCTGACAAGCTTGGTTATCTGGATATCCACGTCATATTCCATGACCTTAGTGATCCAACCAGCTCTTTTCTCATTTACATCTTTACTTAACAAGAACTCTTTCACACTAGGGAGAGCTACCATCAGGTGTATCTTGTTGTTAGAAACAAGATGCCAAAATTTCTTGAGGCTCCTTATCACTGCAAGGACGTGCTTTTCAACGAAGCTATACTTTTGCTCATACTCTTCCAACCCTTGACTGAAGAAAGCGATTGGTTGCTCAAAACCCTCAGTCTGCTGCTGCACCAAAATCGCAGAGATGGTATCCAGACCGCCATAAGCATATAAGATGAAATCCTTGGAGAAGTCAGGATTTACCAGCGTTGGTGTAGCTGCTAGTGCCTCTTTGAAGGACTTGAAGCTGAGCTTGGCTTCACTTGTCCAAATGAAAGCTATATTCTTCTTCAACATGGACGTCAAAGGCTTTAAAAGATTTGCAATATCAGGTATGAACTTTCCCAGAAAATTAATTCTGCCAATGAAGCTTTGAAGTCCCCTTTTGTAACTGGGCAAAGACAGCTCCAGAATAGCCTTCACTCTCTCAAGATCAATGGTAATATCCCCCTTTGACACCACGTGCCCTAATAGCTTACCCTCATGGACAACGAATATGCACTTCCTGGGATTGAGAGATATCCCAAATTCCTTGCATCTTTCAAAAACTAGCCTCAGATGAGATAAATGCTTAGATGCATTCTTGGAAAAGATTGTTATGTCATCAAGGTATACTAGCATGAGTTTATACAACAAACCCTTAAAGGCCATATCCATGGATTTCTAAAAAGTGGAGCCAGCATTTGAGAGACCGAAAGGCATCCTCTTGTAGGCCATGGTGCCCCATTTAGTGGTAAAAGCAGTTTTGAACTGATCCTCCTCCTTGACTAACACCTAATTGTAACTAGAAAATCTATCAAGCAAGGAAAATCTCTCAGAACCAGCCACTACCTACAGAATTTGTTCCATTGAAGGCAATGGGTAGTGATCTTTTAGGGAAGCTCTATTGAGGTCTCTGAAGTCAACACACAACCTGATTTCCCCATTCTTCTTCCTTACAGGGACAAGTTTGGAGACCCAAGAAGTGTGCTTGATTGGAAAAATGATTTTGCCTTCAATTAATTTAGTCAATTCTTTAATCATGAGGGGCTCTAACTTGGGATTTAGAGGCCTTTGTGTAGCACATTTCACAGTTCAGGATGTTGTCTTTTCATTGATGTCAAAATATCAGGATATCAGGATGTTGCATTTCACAGTTTTCACAAGATGCAGTTGACAGGTTATGCAATCAGTGTTGTGAAGTTGCAATCAGTGTTGTGAAGTATGCAAACAGTGTTGTGAAGTTGCAATCAGTGTTGTGAAGGATTTTTCATAAGGTTGGCTTTATGAATGGTCTTCATTAGTGACATGGTCTTCATCAATGGCAATGGTTTTCAGTTCAGTGATATGGTCTGCATTCAGTGACAATGGTTGTTAGATCTCTCAGTTTTGATCTTTCAGTGGTTCTTCATGGTAATGACATCAATGTTGATCTTGTGTGAAGTTGTTCTGTGACTTAGTCATTTCAGTGGATGACATTCATTGCATATTATCAATTTTTGGATTAGGGCAAGGGCTTGCATCATTTGACTAATGTTAATATGCATTATATTAACTCCATCTACATTGAGTTCATTACAGTGGCAGTCTGATGAAGCATGGTGTTTCATTTCAGTGTTTTAGTATTTGGAGTATGTGATTTTTGACAAGGTATATAGTATTTGATATGGTAAGTGTGGTTGTCTCAACATTGACTAAGTCTTATACATTGTTTAACCTTTGCCCGTCAACACATTATGCACTTTATGTTTTAATTTCATAGTGACCGGTTGAGGAAGTCGTCACTTAAGTGACAATGTAAAGGGTATCGGGTCGTGAGTTTACCGGCCCCGTTGGTTAGGATGCCCGGTTGCCAGTTAGGTCTGCATTGTGCTCCGCGGGAAAAAGCCGATCAACGGCTAAAGTTTAAATGAGATTGGCGGGCACCGAAGATCGGAAGGTTGTTTTTTAAATAGAAACTATCTCCGAACGGTTAGTTTGTCCCTTTAAAATTGACGTTCACTGTTGTTAAAAAGGCAATAAAACATGTTTGTCTTAGCCTTTCTAACCGAAATTCAAGGAGCACTGAAGTTTTTTTTGTGTAAAGGAAAGAGTAAGTTTTTAGAAGGTTTCTAATTGATAAGAAGATGAAAAGGCAGAATTCTACGAAGGGGTTTCATTTTTTTTTGTTTTATGTTTTTTTGATTTTGATAAGAGAGAAGATGAGAAGTTTGAGAAGAAATGTAATGTTGAAGTTGAACCGGTTTTTGAAGATTTTGGTTTTTGATTGAAATT
Source organism: Cunninghamia lanceolata (assembly GCA_027924645.1). Lineage (NCBI taxonomy): Eukaryota > Viridiplantae > Streptophyta > Pinopsida > Cupressales > Cupressaceae > Cunninghamia > Cunninghamia lanceolata. Next base: position 12,466,407 of record BSBN01000209.1, read on the forward strand.
CTTTTTGCATATAGAGATTTTTTGAATGGCAGATATAAAAAGAGTTGCAAATGTAGATGAGAGGTTTGATGAGAATTTTTGAAGAAGTTCTTTTGGAGAATGGAATTGTTATTTTGAAATGTAATTTTTTGCAGGAATGGAGAATCATTTTTCAGGGATTTATGTTGAGAGTTTGAAAGAATGTTGATTCAAAATAAATGGATTTCTTCAATGATCATGATAGATTAATGTTGTTCAGAGAAAGTGAAGGTGATTGAAGACTATAATTTTTCAGAGAAGATAAATTGTTCAGTTTTGCACAGAGAGAAAGCTCAAAAATGGTGAATTAGTTTGAGATTGTTTTTGCAGAGGTATGAAATATATTGAAGATCAAAATTGATTGACTGTAGGTGTTGAAGACAGTTAAAGGTTGATTGCAAAGAATTTATTTTGTTTACATTAAAAGGGAGAAATAAGGTTGTGTTTTTATTGAAACAGGGAAATCCCCTGAGTTATAATTTTCATTGAAGTTTAGATGTTGTAATGTCAGTGAGACTTGCAGAGAGATACAATTTGCCAGTGAGGCAGAATTGTAATGTCAGTGAGACAATTGTAATCTGAATTTTTGTGTTAAGCCAGTGAGGCAGTTGAGTGGTTTTTATACCCCAGGAGGGTTTTCCACTCGGGAAATTTCTTGTGTCAAATCTGTGTGTTGATACTCTGCATATTTACTTTGTTCCTTCTGAAGAATTCTAAATTGTGAAATTAAATTAATCAAAAGTAGCAAAAAGGTGTTAAAATTGTTAACAACACTGATTCACCCCCCCTCTCAGTGTTGATTGTATTCCTACAATTGGTATCAGAGCCTGGTACCCTGTCAAAGCTTAATCAGCTTGGGTAGATCATATTTCTGGAATACTTATCATGGCAAGTCAAGAAGGTTACTCAAATTATAAGGCACCTATGTTTGATGGCTCTAACTATGCTTTTTGGAAATTCAGGATGGAGTCATATTTGTCATCTCTGGGCTATGATGTGTATGATGCTATTGTTACTGGATATACTGCTACAAATCCTCCTAGCACAGCTGATGAGAAAAGGGCATATGAAAATAATGCTAAGGCTAAAAATGCATTATGTTGTGGTCTTACCAATGACATACTTGTAAAAATCATGGAGTGTAAAACAGCCAAGGAAATATGGGACAAATTGTCTAATATCTATCAAGGAGATGATAAAATCAAAGAAGCAAAACTGCAATCCTACAGAGCAAAATTTGAAAGTCTCAGAATGAGTGATGATGAGAAAGTGGCAGAATATCTTCTAAGGGTCCAAGAAATTGTAAATGCTATCAGAGGACTTGGTGATACACTGGAAGAGAAGACAGTTGTTACAAAAATCTTAAGGACCTTAAATCCAAAATATGAATCCAAAGTGTCTGCTGTTGAAGAAAGAGATTTAAGCAAAGTTACCTTTGATGAACTTCATGGCACTTTCACAGCTTATGAGATGAGGATTAGTAATGACATATCTTCAAGCAAAGAAGCTGCTTTCAAATCTGTCAGAAAAGAAAAGGAGATTTCTGATTCAGATGAATTGGATGATGAACAAGAAATATCTCTTGCAAGCAAGTTAAAGAAGGGATCTATTGGTAAGTACAAAGGTAAGCTTCCATTCAAATGTTTTGAGTGTGGAAAGATTGGACACTATGCAGCTCAGTGTCCTTACAAAGATCCAGACAGTGATGAAGATGAAAACAAGAAGCAATTCAAAAAGAAACAGTTTGTTTCTAGAAGGAAAAATAATTTCAGAAAGAAAAGAAGTCTGTTCATAAAAAATGTTGATATGACTGAAAGTGATTCAGATGATTTTCTTGATGAAAATGCACAGACTTTGTTTATGGCTATTCTAAATGAAGATCAAAATGAAAAATGTGAAGAACAATCAAACAGTTGTGAAGCTGTTATTGACTTTGAAGGAGAATTGATATGTGCATTAAGTCAAGTCAAGAAACTTAAGAAGGAAATCATTGCTCAAAGAAGTCAGTTTCAAAAAGAAAATGATATCATGAATAACAAGTTAACTTGTTATGAGAAACAGATTACTGATCTAATTCTTTCTCTTGAAGAAAGTAAGAAAATTATTGATGATAAAGTCAAAGAATTGAATAACAAGGACAAGGAATGTCATACACTTGAAGCTGAAATTGTTGGTCTAAGAAGAAGACTTGATATGTGCAGAAGCAGTGATAAATTAGATGATCTTCTTGATAGACAAAAAGGATTCAAAGATAAATCAGGTCTTGGATTTGAGGAGGGACAATGTTCTCAAAAGGCTAGTATAAAAGGCAAATCAATCATAAGGACAACAAACTACAACAGAAGTGATACTTTCAGGTATAATGCTCACTTTACTGGATATTGTTTTTGTTGCAACAGGTTTGGACACAAAGCCAGTGAATGCAGATTTGGAATCAGAAGAGAAATGCATCCATTCATGTTCTTAAGAAGTTTGAAGTGTCACAATTGTAAAAATTTTGGGCATATTGCAAAATTCTGTAGACCTTCATTGCAAATGCAGCAAACAACAAGAAATACTGTCTCAGGTTTGTCTTCTTTGGGTTCTGAAAAGAAATTGCTTGTTTGGAAACCTAAGGTAATCAATAAGAGCTTAGATGTTATGATTGCACAAGCTGCTTTTCATGCCAAAAAGAAGGAACAGTGGGTGATTGACAGTGGTTGCTCCAACCACATGATAGGGGACAAAGATAAGTTTGTTAAGTTTGAAGACATTAATGAAGGCTCTGTTATGTTTGGAAATAATGATTGTATTATGATCAGAGGCAAAGGTACAATTCTTCTTGATGATGAAACACCACTAAATGATGTGTATTTTGTAGAAGGACTGAAGCACAACCTGTTAAGTGTCAGTCAAATATGTGACAATGGTTTTAATGTGGTTTTTGATGCACATGGATGTGAGATTAAAAAGAAATCAGGTAAAGTTATTGCAGCAGGTCTAAGGACTAGTGGTAACATCTACAATCTTCATAACTCAGAAACTAAAAGTGTTGATAGTCATATCTGTTTCATGGGTCAAATTGAGGAAAGCTGGTTATGGCACAGAAGACTTGGTCATGTGAATTTTGACAATCTTGTGAGAATTAGCAAGAATCACAATGTCAGAAATATGCCTCATATTTCAAAACCAAGTAATACTATATGCAAAGAGTGTCAGCTGGGTAAGCAAACCAAAGTTAGTTTCAAGCCTAAGGAGTATTTTACTTCAAAACCTCTGCAGCTGGTACATTCAGATTTGTGTGGTCCTACAAGGACTAAAGCTCTGGGAGGAGAAAAGTATTTTATGCTTTTCATTGATGACTTTTCAAGAATGACATGGGTAACATTCTTAAGGCATAAATCAGAGGCATTTGATAGATTCAAAATCTTCAAGAAGATGGTTGAAAAGGAATCTGATTTCAAGCTAAAATGTCTAAGGTCAGACAATGGAGGAGAGTACACTTCAAAGGAATTTGAGGAGTATTGTGAAAAACATGGGATAAGAAGGCAATTCTCCACTCCTAGAACTCCACAGCAAAATGGAGTAGCTGAAAGGAAAAACAGGACTGTAAAAGAAATGGCAAGAACTTTACTACATGATGCAAATCTGCCTAATGTCTATTGGAGAGAAGCTGTTCATACAGCTGTATATACTCTGAACAGAGTTCAATTAAGGGTAAAGTCAAATTATACTCCTTATGAACTGTGGTATGGTAAGTCAGCTAATGTTGGGTATTTCAAAATTTTTGGAAGTAAGTGTTACATCAAGAAAGATAATGATAGCTTATGTGGTTTTGAGTCTAGATGTGATGAAGGCATTTTTCTTGGTTATTCTACACATAGCAAGGCATATAAATGTTTTAACAATAGGCTCAAAAGAATAATTGAAAGTACTAATGTTAAGGTGGATGAGGATTTGCAGCCCTGTATGCAGTTGATTCATGACATTGAAGTTGATCATCATTCACAAAAGGAAGAAGAAATTCAGGAAGAGAAAGAAGATCCTGAAAAATCTGTTGATGTTAAGACAAAGACTCTTTCAAAGGCATTTCAAAGAGATCATCCTCATGAGTTGATCATTGGGGATAAGGACAGTGGTGTGTTAACAAGAAGAGGAAAGCAAGTTGCTGCACATAATCAAGCACATGTGTGTTTGATATCTGAAATGGAACCAAAGAATTATGTTGAGGCCAGCAAAGATGAAGCATGGGTTAATGCCATGGAAGAGGAGTTAAGCCAAATAGAAAAGAACAAAACATGGGAACTTGTTCCAAGACCAGAAGGTAAGAATGTCATTGGATCAAAATGGGTGTTTACGAATAAGCTTGATGATAAAGGTAAAGTTGTTAGAAACAAAGCTAGACTAGTTTGCAAAGGGTATTCACAAATTGAAGGTATTGACTTTGAAGAAACATTTGCTCCTGTTGCTAGATTAGAAGCTATAAGGATGTTTTTAGCTTTTTCAGTTTATAAAAATTTCAAAGTTTACCAAATGGATGTAAAATCAGCATTTCTAAATGGAGATCTTGAAGAAGAAGTCTACATGGAACAACCAGAAGGTTTTGTGAATAAAGATAATTCAGATCATGTTTACAGGTTGAAAAAGGCTTTATATGGTTTAAAGCAAGCTCCAAGGGCTTGGTATTATAGACTGGATAAGTTTTTGCAGGAATAGGGGTTCACAAAAGGAGGTGTGGATAGTAATTTGTACTATTTAATCAAAGGTGAGGATATTCTGGTTGTTGAAATTTATGTAGATGATATCATTTTTGGTAGTAACAATGATGATATGAGTCATTCATTTCCTAACATCATGAAATCAGAATTTGAAATGTCTATGTTGGGAGAATTGTCTTTCTTTCTTGGTCTTCAGGTATCTCAGCTTGAAAAGGGAATATTCATCTCACAAAATAAATATGCCAAAGAGATGTTAAAGAGATTTCAAATGGATGATTGCAAACCTTTGGGTACTCCTATGGAGACAGGACATAAGCTAAGTAAAAATGATGAATCACCTGAAGTAGAACAGTCTCTGTATAGATCTATGATTGGGAGTCTTTTATATCTCACTGCTTCTAGACCTGATATTATGCAGGCTGTTTGTTTGGTTGCAAGATTTCAAGCTTGTCCTAAACAATCACATTTGAATGCTGTTAAAAGAATCTTTAGATATATTAAGGGTACACTTGATTTTGGTTTATGGTATCCTAGACACAATGATTTTACACTTCTTGCCTATACAGATGCAGATTGGGCAGGGTGTCCTGATGACAGAAAAAGCACAAGTGGGGCAGCTTTCTTTCTGGGTGGCAGATTGGTTGCATGGCATAGTAAGAAACAAGATTGTGTTTCTCTATCTACAGCTAAAGCTGAGTACATTGCTGCTTCATCATGTTGTACACGGGTACTTTGGATGGTACAATCACTTCTTGATATTAAGGTTGAGGTTAAAAAGCCTGTGTCTATTCTTTGTGATAACACAAGTTCTATCAATATGTCAAAGAATCCTATAATGCATTCAAGAACTAAACATATTGCTTTTAGATATCATTTTCTAAGGGAAAAGGTGATTGAAAATGAAGTTGCTTTGGAATATGTGCATACAAGTGATCAGTTGGCTGACATCTTCACAAAGCCTTTGCCAAAGGAGACATTTGAAACTTTGAGACAGAGACTGGGAGTTTTGTCTCTTGTCTCTCTTCAGTAAGTTACAGAGATATCAGATTCAGGGGGAGTTGTTTTCTAGATTATTTTAATGTCCTGAATCTCATTTGTACATAGCCTGTATATAGTTTTTGTACATATTTTTGTGGTTGGTAGTGTTATAGTATTGTACATTTGATCAGTTTGAAGTAAAGTGTTGGTTTTGACAAATTTTTCAGAGAATTGTATTTACAAGAACAGGAATCTATTGATTGTGGTGTTATTTTTTTGCCTTTGACATTTTTATGTCAAAAAGGGGGAGAAATCAGTTATGGTTTTGCCATCAATGTCAAAGACAAAGGGGGAGTTTTGTAGCACATTTCACAGTTCAGGATGTTGTCTTTTCATTGATGTCAAAATATCAGGATATCAGGATGTTGCATTTCACAGTTTTCACAAGATGCAGTTGACAGGTTATGCAATCAGTGTTGTGAAGTTGCAATCAGTGTTGTGAAGTATGCAAACAGTGTTGTGAAGTTGCAATCAGTGTTGTGAAGGATTTTTCATAAGGTTGGCTTTATGAATGGTCTTCATTAGTGACATGGTCTTCATCAATGGCAATGGTTTTCAGTTCAGTGATATGGTCTGCATGCAGTGACAATGGTTGTTAGATCTCTCAGTTTTGATCTTTCAGTGGTTCTTCATGGTAATGACATCAATGTTGATCTTGTGTGAAGTTGTTCTGTGACTTAGTCATTTCAGTGGATGACATTCATTGCATATTATCAATTTTTGGATTAGGGCAAGGGCTTGCATCATTTGACTAATGTTAATATGCATTATATTAACTCCATCTACATTGAGTTCATTACAGTGGCAGTCTGATGAAGCATGGTGTTTCATTTCAGTGTTTTAGTATTTGGAGTATGTGATTTTTGACAAGGTATATAGTATTTGATATGGTAAGTGTGGTTGTCTCAACATTGACTAAGTCTTATACATTGTTTAACCTTTGCCCGTCAACACATTATGCACTTTATGTTTTAATTTCATAGTGACCGGTTGAGGAAGTCATCGTCACTTAAGTGACAATGTAAAGGGTATCGGGTCGTGAGTTTACCGGCCCCGTTGGTTAGGATGCCCGGTTGCCAGTTAGGTCTGCATTGTGCTCCGCGGGAAAAAGCTGATCAACGGCTAAAGTTTAAATGAGATTGGCGGGCACCGAAGATCGGAAGGTTGTTTTTTAAATAGAAACTATCTCCGAACGGTTAGTTTGTCCCTTTAAAATTGACGTTCACTGTTGTTAAAAAGGCAATAAAACATGTTTGTCTTAGCCTTTCTAACCGAAATTCAAGGAGCACTGAAGTTTTTTTTGTGTAAAGGAAAGAGTAAGTTTTTAGAAGGTTTCTAATTGATAAGAAGATGAAAAGGCAGAATTCTACGAAGGGGTTTCATTTTTTTTTGTTTTATGTTTTTTTGATTTTGATAAGAGAGAAGATGAGAAGTTTGAGAAGAAATGTAATGTTGAAGTTGAACCGGTTTTTGAAGATTTTGGTTTTTGATTGAAATTCTTTTTGCATATAGAGATTTTTTGAATGGCAGATATAAAAAGAGTTGCAGATGCAGATGAGAGGTTTGATGAGAATTTTTGAAGAAGTTCTTTTGGAGAATGGAATTGTTATTTTGAAATGTAATTTTTTGCAGGAATGGAGAATCATTTTTCAGGGATTTATGTTGAGAGTTTGAAAGAATGTTGATTCAAAATAAATGGATTTCTTCAATGATCATGATAGATTAATGTTGTTCAGAGAAAGTGAAGGTGATTGAAGACTATAATTTTTCAGAGAAGATAAATTGTTCAGTTTTGCACAGAGAGAAAGCTCAAAAATGGTGAATTAGTTTGAGATTGTTTTTGTAGAGGTATGAAATATATTGAAGATCAAAATTGATTGACTGTAGGTGTTGAAGACAGTTAAAGGTTGATTGCAAAGAATTTATTTTGTTTACATTAAAAGGGAGAAATAAGGTTGTGTTTTTATTGAAACAGGGAAATCCCCTGAGTTATAATTTTCATTGAAGTTTAGATGTTGTAATGTCAGTGAGACTTGCAGAGAGATACAATTTGCCAGTGAGGCAGAATTGTAATGTCAGTGAGACAATTGTAATCTGAATTTTTGTGTTAAGCCAGTGAGGCAGTTGAGTGGTTTTTATACCCCAGGAGGGTTTTCCACTCGGGAAATTTCTTGTGTCAAATCTGTGTGTTGATACTCTGCATATTTACTTTGTTCCTTCTGAAGAATTCTAAATTGTGAAATTAAATTAATCAAAAGTAGCAAAAAGGTGTTAAAATTGTTAACAACACTGATTCACCCCCCCTCTCAGTGTTGATTGTATTCCTACACTTTGCTTTTGCCTTACAGGTTTAGTATCTGGTTCTAACTCTATGGTATGCTGGGAAATATGAGGGTCAAAACCCTTTAGGCCTAAATAATCCCAAGCAAACACATCTTCAAATTCTTGACAGAGAGCAATAAAAGCTCTTCTGTCCTCAGCTGAGCAGATTTTGCCAATTTTAAGGAGCTTACCCTTGAAAATTTCTAGCTCCTCATAATGCTCTTCTTTAACCTACATGCTAGTCTTGTTTTTCTTCAGCTGATCATCTGTGCTAAAAATAGATTCAAGGTTACCAATCCCCTGGGTAGTTTGTTTGTTCTCAACTGAACAATTTGATCATTTCCATACTGCTGTTTGAGTTTATCCTAATTCATCATGGAAAACTCATCTTCCTCTAACAGGAACCATAGGATCTGCTCATCACTTTCAAAAACTTGCCAATGAATATTATTATCAGGGATAGAGGGCTTATCAACTATTTTTACATGAGGTTGTGCCTTCTCCCTTTGAATATCACTGGGGATGTCAAATTGAGCCCCAATTGTGGCTAATGTATTAGCATGAGAGTTCTGACTTCTTGGAATGGAGATTAGGTTGAAAGCATCAAACTCTTCAATCATGTTCCACACCCTATGCTTGTAACATTTCAGAACATCACTTTTTGTAAGATGCAGTCCTCTTACCTGATTCACAATGAGTTCACTATCTCCAAACATCTGCAGGCAACCAATCTTCCCTTTTCTTGCCCACTGCAAACCTTGGATTAATCCTTCATATTCAACAGTGTTGCTTGTACATGCAAAGGCAAAATGAAAAGAAGAGTAGTACTTTTCACCTTGTGGTGACTCAAGCATTGCACCTCTACCAGATCCATTTCCGCTCCTAGAGCCATCAAAGTACATCTTCCATACTTAATTAAGTTGCTCAATTTGCTGCTCTGCATCTTTTACAAGGTTTGGTATTGCTGTTTTAGGTTCATGTAGTATGTAAACCCCCATACCAATCTCTTGGATGTGTGCCTTAGGATCATCTATAACATCTTTCGAGGCCCACTCTCTTAATAGTACCTCTGGTATGCTTTCAGCTTGTAGTTCTTGAGCAGCAACTAATTCAGGATCATCAGCAATAATGCAATTTGCATTAACAACACTTGGTGTATAAGGCTCTATGTGATTATTTGAAAGCAACTCAGATTTTAGAGTTACTTTGGTGCCATATCTGGTCCTGAAAAACATGTGGGACCAGTCTGAGGATAAATATCCTCCTATCTTGGCTGTAAATTCTCTTGATAAGCACATGGCAAAGTAAGGGGGCAAATCAATGATAAAAACTTCTTGGAGGATGGAAACATTTGGGCAAGTGTGAAGGGTGAGGCCTAGGTCTTTTATTACACCCACAGTATTAACAGCTGTACCATCTAATTGGAGTACACCCTTCTCAAGAGGCTGGTACTTGAGCCCTAATTGGTTTGCAACTTGCTTAGGCATCATAGAACTGCTTGCTCCACTATCTACCATGTAATTGTGTACTAACTTGTCTCCAATTATCAATGATACGTAAAATGCGAGTGGTTTGTCACTTTTGTTAGGCTGTTTGCTGTCATCCTAGGATGAATTAGTAAGGACAACCCTACTTGGGTCAATAGTTGTATCATTGGATACCTTCAAATCAGATAAGGCAGACTGCAACATTTTCTTTTGGCCATGGATGGCTAGGGAATCCCACATGGACATTGTTACATTCATCTTCATATTTTCAATGATATTGAAGGGTGGAATGGCACTTACCTTCTGATTTGATTTTGTAGCAACAGTCTGTGCCTGCAAGTGAGGCATCTCCCTTGTTGCTGATGGGTTGTTTCTTTGTAGGAAATGGGGAATATATGATGTAGAAACACTAGCATGTCCTTTCTCTTTATTTGCTTCTTGGTCTACTTCATAACCCCTCTTCTTGGCTCTTGTATTTGCTGCAACTGAGGTGTTATCACTGTTTATGCCACAGGATTCACCCTCTTGCCAGTTCATGAAAGCAAAATCACTTTGAGGTTGTTCCTATTGTTGCACAGCTCCATCATGAGGTGTATTTGATTGTGTGGCTGCAACATTCTGTACCATCAGAGCCTGATTTATAACTCCATTTGAGTAGGCTGCTTGATTGTGTGGCTGATTGCATGGATAGCGCAATTCATATTTAGCTGCAAGATTGTTTTGAGTAGGGACAAGATCCCTTACTGCATTGATAGGTGCCAGATTGTAAGGCTGAAAAGGCCTCTGATTCACATATTGCCCAGCACCTTGATAATTGCTCTGATAGGGGGGCCTATTAGCCTGGTAAGGTTAATTTTGGCCTTGATATGGCTGCTGATTTTGCCCTTGAGGTTATGGCTGATAAGGCTGTCTATTCTGGGACTGCTGCTTTTTAATGTTTACCAGCTCATTGCCAAAGGTCTGAAGTATATTTTCTATCTTTTGTTGGCTAGTCTTTATCTCTTTTAGCTCTTGGGATGAACTAGAGGCAGCAAGCTTAGAATTTGAAGTGCTTGGTAATGCTACCACAGTAGGTAAAGGGGCAAAATATGGGATTGGTAAAGGCATTGAAGCCTGAATCTTAGGAAAGATAGGCACTGGTGGTCTGGGTGCTATTTTTCTGGCCTGAATCAGATTATTTTTTGCCCTAATAGCTAATTCATAGGCATTTGGTAAACTATTTCCTCCTAATGATTGTATCATCATAGAAACATCACTATTTAAAGCCTTCAAAAAATATAAGAATGCATATTCTGCTGGAGGTCTTACCATGGCAGGAATTCTGTCCCATGTTTTCTGGAATCTAAAATTAAAGTCCATCATTTGCTCCTGAGGAGCTCTCTTTATAGTGGTCATCTGCTCAACCAATGACAGGTTGTCTGATTTATCTTGAAATTGTTTGTTTAACTTCTCTCCGAGATCATCCCAGGTGCCTATAGTCTACACTGGTAAACTCCTGAACCATTGCAATGATTTCCCCTTGAATGAGGCAGCCAACAGTCTGATGGCTACATTCTCTTGCGTTATATGATGCACACCACATAGAGATGCTATGTCTCTAATGTGCTCAATAGGGGTAGTCTGATTCTCCCCTATAAAATAAGGCAGACTCTTCAAGGCTGCCATGGGTATAACATCATGTACTGTTAGATTTAGAGGGCTGCCCCCATCAAAAGCCACAAATGGCTGATTTCTTGCCATCTAAACAGCTGGAGGTAGATTTGCTTGAGTTTCTATAGGGACTATAGGGGCAACTGGTCTGAAATTTGGTGGAGTTGACTGTATTCTCTTTGAAATTGGAGTCCTTGCTATAGCTCTCCCCTGTCTTCTAGGTGGTGACAACTGAAAATAGTCAAATGAGCTTGAACTCCTGGTTTGAATCTTTCTCATAAAAATGCATCAGCAGGACTGATCTGCTTGCTTTTCCTTAGTGTGAGTCGCCAGATATGCAAGGTCAACCTCTCACAAGTCTAAAAATCATTGGATGCACATCAAAACCAGTAATAAAGTTGAGTCCCACCGGGCGTGCCAGAAATTGTTGTCACATGAAATTGCACCCTACTTGGAAGAGTTTCCAAGCATTCCAATGACACAATGGGAATGATCTCCAAGTGTGGGACCCTGCTCAAAGAGATCAGACCTCCAGAGAAGGCCGGCTTCCTTGCCTGATTATCACCTAAAACTACTAGATTTTGGGGGGAAAAGGGAGAAGGAATGCTTTGAAATAAGGATTAATCAGCTAAACTTAAAAAGAAAACATAAAAGGGTGATGCACCAGACATATTAACAGAGACTTTCACAGGACTGAAAATATATGCACAACACATATGGATATAGCAAGGATGTATACACATATTTAAATGATCCTAGCAGAGGCAAGAAGCAATATGATTGAGAGGAAGGAAGACATTCACAAACAACCATATGCAGATTCACACAGAACTAGCAAATCAATAAAAGAGGTATGATAAGTTGCATATATTTAGTAGGGAGGCAGGGTTACAGTGTATGAAAAGCTCTGTTTGGAAAACAGAAGAGCTTATATGCTAAAAAGTTTTGACCCTATTTACATCATAAGCCTCAGCTTATATAGCATTCAAAAATGATGCCCTAAGTCGGTTACAAAATTTGCTTCAAGAGAGCTGTATCCAGAAAATACCTCGGGAAGAACATCCCAGCTGCCAGGAGTAATGGCGCGAAAAGATCTGGAACAGGGGCAGGTGGGAGACATTTCGATATTAAATGCGAGCAGCTGGCAAGTTTATCCTCCACCATGACTATATGCAACACCTGGAACAAGGCGGTGGATAAATATCCCTTATCATCAATGCGAGCTGCTCCCTCTACCTGCAACAATAAATGCACAAAATATCTGCATCTGCTCCAAAAGGTCGCTAAAACGTCAACTCGATCGTCATGCAGATCCAGATCCAAAATTGGAAGTGAAAAAATCCTCCTGAGAAACTTGCCATATGAAAGAGGAGGTAAAAACATGCATTTTTGCCTTTTACATCATGTTGAAATTCGCTAGGATGGAGATATAGGTGATTAAAGCTTCGGGATATGAAGGTGACATCACCATCATGGACGCTCAGGGTGATATTAAAAGGATCAGGTGATAATACAAATATCGGGGTGATATTCGGAGGAAGGTGATATTGAGAAGAAGGGGGGATGATGCTCGAAGATTAGGTGATGTAGAAAACATACCTCTGCAAGATGAAGGATGATGATGTCACCATCATGGTGATGTCCAGATTTTGTATATTGGGTCATGTTTAAGATCAGGGTGATATTCGAAACATGAACCCTGCGAGAAAAATGACCCCTCCCTTGGAAAAGTCTGGATGACGTCATCAAGTAGATGACCTGGTCTATCGTTGGAGTTATCATGACATCATCGTCATATTGTCGGATGGGGTGATCGTTTGAAATATATCAGCATGAGGCAAAAAGGGATGATGACGTCATGATCATATTGGTTCGCAAGAAGGTGATATTTGAAATATTGAGTGATATTTCAAAGATAGGGTGACATTTCAAAGATAGGGTGATATTTAGAAATATCACCCGATGTTCGAAATATGACCCGATATTTGGAATATGACCCTATGGAAAGAAGATGACCCGATCATGACCCTCCATAACTTCCTCATCTTAGCGAATTTCAGGGTGATGTAAAAAGCAAACCTGCCTATTTTTCCAAGCTCTTTCACATGGTAAGCCTCCTTAGGCAAGCTTCATACTTTGAGATTTGGATTTCAGACATCAGGATCACAAATATAGCCTTCATGGGAATGTGCACACTGACTGATGCTGCTTGAATTATTTTGACTCCTGCTAGAGGAAAAATAGGTCAACATTCCTCACTATCCAAACACCTAAGGAGAGTACCATCTAAACCTCGTCGATACAAGGTGTCTATGATGATGGTATATCGGGATGCTTGACGTATGAATGTTTGTTTCTGGTTGTTTGATAGGTCGGGTGGTAGGATATTCTCTTTTAGATCGATGTAAACTTTTCCATATAAGGGAGAATCAAACCCTACAATGTGGTAAATGGTGTTGGTCTCTGGGATTTCATAAGTTGGATGGGAGACTGGCTCCACAAAGAACTCATAACAAGAATGATTTTTAGGTATGTCCAAGAGAGATGCAATAGTAGCCATTGCATTTGCTACTTTGTTTTCCAATCTTGGTATCTGCTTGAAGGATATCACAACAAAATATTCCTTGAAGTCATCCACCATACGCTTGTATGGTATCAGCTTCTCGTCCTTAGTTTGAAAATCATCATTTAATTGATTAATGACGAGTTGTGAATCCCCATACACATGAAATTCCCTGACCTTCCAATCTACTGCCATCTTTATGCTGTTAACCAGTGCTTCATACTCAGCTACATTGTTGGTGCATGGAAATAGAAGTTTGTATGACTTAAGGATTGTATCTCCATGTGGTGTTACCAACAAGATTCCTACTCTAGACCCATGTTGAGTATATGACCCATCAAAGTAGAGTTTCTAGGATGTGGTAGTGATGTTGAAGATAGACTCATCTGGAAATTCAAAGCTCAATGGGTTGTCATCTATCAAAGGTGCACCCGCCATCTGATCTGCAATGAACTATCCCTTTATTGCTCTTCTATCTACATACTCGATGTCAAATTCACTGAGTATCATGACGCATTTAGATATTCTACTTGTTAGGGTAGCTTGTTGAGTAGGTATTTTAATGGATCAATCTTCACCACTAGCTTGATAGAGTGTAAGAGCATGTAGTGTCTCCACTTTTGTGAAGAAAAGACAATTGCAAGGCATGCTCTTTCAATTGGTGTATACTACAGTTTGTAACCTACTAGTGTCCTGTTGATGTAGTAGATTGCTTGTTCCTTTCCTTCGTGGTTTTGTTGGGTTAGCAGAGCTCCAAGAGCTGTGGGTGTAGCTGAGATATAGAGAAGCAATGACCTGCCTTGAATCAGCGGCATCAAAACTGGTGGGTTCATTAGATACTCCTTTAGATGCTAAAATGCTTGCTCACACATGTCATCCCATTTGTATGGAACATTTTTGTGTAAGATATGTGTGAATGGATGACACTTATCTGCCAATTGAGAGATAAACCTTTTGATGGACTATAACTTTCCTTGTAGAGACCGCAACTGACTCAGATTCTTAGGTGGTGACATTTCCATGATTGTTTTTACCTTGGCCAGGTCCACCTCTATTCCATTAGCTGATATGATATATCCAAGGAGTTTACCAGATGTTACTCCGAAAACACACTTTTTTGGATTTAACCGTACATTAAATTACTCTAGTCTCGTGAAGATCTTGTCCAAGACTTGTAGATGCCCTTCTTTGGTGAGTGACTTGGCGAGAATGTCATCTAATAATCTTCCATGATGGTGTACATCATGTCATGAAAGATCGCAGTCATTGCTCGCTAATATGTTGCCCCCGCATTTTTTAGTCCGAATGGCATGACGCACCAACAATAGGTACCCCATGGACATGTGAATGCTATTTTATGCTGATCCTTTGGTGCTATTTTAATTTGGTTATAGCTGGAGAATCCATCCATTAATGACAACATGGTGTGCCCTGCCATTAGATCGACAATGATATCTATGTTTGGTAGAGGAAAGTCATCTTTTGGACAAGCCTTGTTTAGATCTCTGAAGTCATTGCAAATTCTTATCCTTCCGTTGGGTTTGGAATAGGTACAATGTTAGAAACCCATTCTAGATAATCAATGGCTCTGATGAACCCCACATCTAGTAGTTTCTTTAGTTCCTCTTTGACCATTAATGCTATATGTGGGTGCATTTTTCTCAATTTCTGTTTAACTGGCTTAGCTCTTGGAGCTAGTGAAAGATGATACATTATAAGGTTTGGATCCAGTCTTGGCATATCTGTATATGACCAAGCAAAGTTAATCTATGTCTGCTTGAAGAATTCGGTGAATTCTAGCTTTTCTTATGCAGATAACGATTGTGCCATATGGATTATCCTTGGGTTCTCTTCTGTGCCGATGTTTTCTAGTTGAGTTGGTTCAATCAATACTAAAGATCTCTCCTGATGTGCATGGTAGGGGAGAGTGTCAATCCTTTCATCTGGTGGCGCGTCAGAGAGGTTTTCACTGTCAGATACACCTTTTCTTTTTCCCTTTTCTCGATCTAACACTACTACGGAGAGGTCTTCACCATTAGATAAGTTTCTTATTTTTATATTTTTTTGACTAGAAGGATTGGCACTCTCTTCAAAGTATGCCATGTTGTTAAGTTTGATGGTGAAGCCAACCTTGTGGTCCCCTTAAATGGTCCCTAAGCTCTAGATAATCGATGATAGCATCATCATTTTGGAATGTATCTAGTTCAGGGTGTCCTGCAAATCCCTGTCTATCAATTCAGGATGCACTAGGGGTCATGGGTCATTTGGTTGATCCGATTCAAGGGTGGTGATGGTTAGAATGGAGGTGTCATTTGAATAGGTAGAGGTAGTGACAAGGTCTATTATGGTACTCTCCTCAAGTTGGTTCGTTAAGTGTGACATTGTACTCTCCTCATGAAGTTCACTTTCGTCATATTGCGGATCAAACTCTGGCAGTCTAGCCCTAGAGATTTGTCCCTCATGCGTCATATGAGTAGAACTATACTATTGGACCACGTCAACCCCTTTATCTTACAAGACATTTCTAATAGGTTGTCCCATTCATACTTATTGGAATCTGTTTCACTAGCTTCTTGTAAGCGGTGAATTTGTTCCACTAGGTGAGTGGTAACTGCTTGTTTGTCTTTTGCGTGGAGTTTCTCCTTACCTTTGATCTTCTCTTTACCCTTGTATCTCAACCCTGCAGTGTCTCAAGCTGTGGAGGTAGAAGGTTGAATTGGTTCTATGAGACCATCTTTCCTTAATCCTATGGGACCATGTCCTTCATATCCCATCCTTTGTAAAATAGAAAACCCTTGACCATATTGTTCAGTGGGTAGTTTAGGTTTATGGTCATTTGGTGTGGCTTCATTATCTTCATCTTTGTAAATCCATTGTAAGACATCCTTTTCATCACTCTCATCCGATAGGTTTCCCCATCTAATGAATGGACCCTTAGAAGTTTCCAATGACTTTGTCTCGTTCAGTAACGACTTTCCATAGGATTTTGGTGATATAGGTAGCTGTGCTAGACATAAATTTTGTTCAATGACATTCTCCAACACCCTTGTCCTTGAATTTGAATTTAAGCTCTGATGTTTTGGAGGTAGAAGCTAGAGAACTTGGATCCACATGGTTTGAAGAAGAGGAAGCTGCTCGATTGGTGGGGATTACAACTTCTGGTTTTGATTGGATGTTGTTGCAATACTAGAATGGATCAAGGTCACCTTGTATGGTAATTTCTTGACCATTGTGTGGGAACTTGATACATTGATGGTATGTTGATGGAACAACCTTCATCGCATGGATCCAAGGTCTACCGAGAAGAATGTTATATGCTAGCTCCATGTCTAGAACTTGGCACACAACATCTTTCTCTACTAGTCCAACTTGTATTGGTAAGACCATAGTTCCTTTGGAAGTTCTCTCTTCTTCATCATATGCCTTGATAGTTATTTTCTTTTTAGGATCCAACAACATTTGCTGAAAACCCCAATGCAAGGATTAACTTTAACGTGCATATGTTCAAACCAACACCTCCATCTATTAGGACCCTTTTTATTCGGTGTTTGTGTATTTGGGCCTCAATGTGGAGGGATGCATTGTGTGGTTGACTGATAGACATGTCATCTTTTTTAGTAAAAGACAAGAAGTGGGGTGTGGTTAGATGACCCACCATAGCTTGGAATTGCTCTTGGGCAAGGTTGGTAGGAATGGTTGTTTCTAAGAGGGCCTTTTCTAAGATGGCTTTATGAGACAGGGATAAACTCAATAACTCCAAAATAGATATGTGGGCATGTGTTTTATGGAGTTGGTCAAGGATGTTGTATTGGTTTGATGTGGATGATGACTTGGGTGGAGTTCCTTGTAGAGTAATGTTTCCATGATGAGTGGTCACATTATAGTCAGGCTTATTATTGATGGTGATCACATTGATATGTGAATCACTTTGCGAGATATGATTAATGGTGTACTCGTAATAGACGTTATTATAGTTTGCTTTTTCTACATCGTTGTTGTTTTGATTACATGATCCTCCTTTCTCATAGTGGGGAAGAGGATTTTTGAATGCTATATGCTCTTCATTATAGGTATGCCCTTCAATTGATATCCATTTTTGATCCAACAAGTCTTGAATGACATGTTTAAGCGCTTGACAATCATTAGTTTTATGTCCTTTGTTTCGGTGATATTCACAAAAGTCAGAATCACTCCACCAAGAGGGTTTAAATTTTGGTTCATAATCCCACACCGGAAGAAGCGTTATGAGGTTGCCCCCTATTAACTTCCTAAGGGCAGATTTGAGAGACTCTCCTAGTGGTGTGAACTTTCTCCTAGGGGGAAAGTTGGTAGGTCTTTACTCATTGCTTTGAGGCTTGTTGGGTGGTGTATTATTTTGTGCTTTTGATAGATTGAAGATTGGTTGCTTTTGCACCACATTTTTAGCATCCACTACACCATCATTTACAATGGGTTTGTTCTTGGTCCAAAATCACAACTTGCCCGCATTGTTGTTAAAACTAGGGGTGTCTTTGTATAACTTAATTTGCCCCTTTGTTATCAAGGCTTTCTCAATAAGTAGCCCCATTTCAATGACCTTACTAAAAGTAGTTGGGAATTATATTTGGATTTGATAACTCAATTCTATGATTTTGTTGTGAACAAACATTTCTATCATTCATTTCTCCGATATGTGGTAGGGACACTTTCTTGCAAGTTGTCTCCATCTTTGTAGGAAAGAGGCAAAGGATTCTCCCCCCTTTTGCTTGTTATTACAAAGATCCAACATGGAGATTTCATGTTCGTTATTGTATGAGAAATGTGTGACAAATTTGTCTACTAGTTCATCAAAAGTGCGGATGCCAGGAGGTAGGTGTGAGAACCACTCCATAGCTTGTCCTCCTAAGCATCTTGGGAATAGTCGCATAAGATATGTTTTGTTGTGTGCGACTTCTAGGCATGCAACACTAAATTCCCTTATATGATCTCTTGGATCACCTTTTCCTCTATACTTGTCAAATTTTGGAACCTCAAATCTTGAGGGAAAAGGTATCATGAGCAAAGACTTATCAAAGGGATATAAGAAATATCCTCAAGGGAGTAGTGTTTTGTGGTTGTCCCACTTTGGATATCTACCAACTATTTTTGCAAGGATTGGATTTGTGTCGTTAATGTGTCCAAAGGATTGGGTGTATCCTTAGCCTTTTCCTATTTAGAAGAATCTTTGTCAATTTTGGACCCATCATTGTCAATTTTGGAGCCATCTTTTGAAGACTCTGCTTCATTTGAGGAGTTGGTTTCTCTTAGATTTGAGACATCAAAATCTGCGGGCAATTTAGCTCCTTATTGAGCTAACATGAGAAAATACTTATGAGGATCCATGGCAACAACCCTATCCATTACATTTTGAAATTTTGGATCTTGAAGTTATTTAAGGATTTCGTCTTGACTAATCTCCTCATCATTAGAATTATGCCCACTATTGTGAAGGGAACCCATGTTTGGCTTTTGTTGAACTTGGGATCTAGTTTGAACCATGCAATCTTTGGATGTGAGTGAAGTTGGATTGTGAAACTTGGTGAAATTGGTTTGGTGTTTTGGTATGATATGATATGAGGTGAACTTGATTGGATATGTTTAGACTAGATTTTGCTAAGGTTTTCTATTGATTCTATTTGTCCAAACAAGGTGCTCTTGAGCTATAGTGGCAAATGCAATAGAAGGTAGTCAAAATAGGGATAGATGATCTCCACTATTTGATGTAGACTATTCTATTATCAAGATACACAAGTATAGTTTCGATGTGAAGGATGATTGGAATCCTAATATGAAACTATCTAGATATTGTTTGAATTTGGTAGAGTATCAGTTATGCCTAAATGCAAGTTTTGGTTTGGTTTGATGTGTTTGGATAGCAAGATAATGGTATGCGAAGGTGATGTTGTGAAAATGGTATGAGGATGTGATTGCAAGGTTGAATTTATTTTCCAAGTGTAATCTAGAGCAAAAAGGGTATCCAAAAATGGTTTTAGTTTTGCCTCAAAATGTACAGAACAACTCTCTGTTGTGAATACGTAGCGTCAGATGCGCAGAAATATTCAACAAATGCACAGCTCTGTGCTGTGTATGGGCAACTCTGTATGCGCAACTCTGTGTTTCAAAAGTGCAGTACTGTGTTTTAAATGCACAAAAGGTATATGCACAGCAAGATGGTGTAAATGCGCAGCAATGTTGTTTAAATGTGCAACAACAATGAATGCATAGAAAAATTTGGTAAATGCGCAACAAAATAGTGTAAATGCGTAGGACTGCAGAAGTTTTGCCTTTTGTTTTAGTTTGTCAATTTTGGCTTGTTTGCATGTTTTCCTAGGATGCTCTAAAGTTTGTGGTACTATTTTTGACTCAACTTATTGCCAGAAAACATAGTAAACAAGAAGTCATGATTATTTGATACAAGTTTTGATAAATGTAAAAACAAACAAGTACAATCCTAAGGATGTCAAGGACAATATTCGTTGAATTCCAACTTGGATTTTACTCTTGCCACTTACATAAAGGTGGAAAGTTAGTAACTTGGTAGCACCGGCTCCCCTCCACGGCAATCACTTCTCATGCATACCAAGTTATAGTTCCTTCAAAGAGTTGAACTTTCTATCTCCACACTAGATGAGTGTATGACATTGGACAGATTCAGAGGACTTCCTCTTACGTCAACAAATAGGGGTTTTTGGCTTTCTAAAACAATTGGCTTTTTAGTTTGGGCATCCGTTTGGGTGGTTATACGTGCGGCGATTCGCTTCGATAAGGAGGCTTCCCAGCCTGCAGAGGTTACGCTCCACAGGGTTTTAGGGGAAACATTCGTTGGTCTAACACAACAACACCCATTGTTTGTGCCTTTTGACACAAACACAATTTATTTATAGTTTTAGCCCGTTATCGCTCGAGGTCGTCCCACTTGGAAGAAACGTAATCCCAATGGCAAACCTCTTCTAAAGGTTACACAAATAAAATGATGAGTTTGGTATTTTGGTCACCCGAGAAGGGGAGATAATAGTCCTATCATCATTTTCAAGCACAGAGTACACTGGTTCTTTATCCTCCTAGAGTTAAAAACCAAAAAAACTAGGTGTGTTTTATTCTACCAAGCACACTCCATTGATAAGATAGCAAAAACTTGGAAAAGATGGTTAATTTTATCCTCCTAAACAAATCTATGTGAAGATTGTTGTTGAAGAATCAAACAAATTTACTTTCCCCTATTTAAGCTAAATGAGAGTTTGTAGTACAAGATAGAAAAATGAAAGATTTGTTTAGTTTTATCCACCTAGGTTGGGACTATGTGCAAGTTGTAATGCAACAATACAATTTACTTCCTCCTAATTTAGATCTAGGTGAAAATTTGCATGAAGATATCAAATTACTTTCCCCCTAATTAAATCTATATGAAGTTATGATGCAGCTAAATGACTAAACAAAGCTCCTACACCTGCAAGAAGAGTTAGTACGGAAATCTTTGCAAAAACCAATACAACTTCTGTCAGAATGTAAATGCGTAGGAACAGGCAGTAAATGCACAACACTGCTCAGTAAAAGTGCATAAGTGTGTATGTGCAGGAATAATCCATGGATGCGCAGGGATATTCAGTGAATGCGTAGCAAAACTTGGTGAATGCGTGGAAAGATGGCGTGAATGCGCGGAAAGATGAATGCACAATAAGAAGTTGTGAACATGCAGGACTGGAAAGTGAATGCGCCGAAACGACCTGTCACGATAGTAGCTTCACAAAAAACTCAAATGGAGGTTAAAAATAGGGCTAGGCCCCAAAGTGGGCTCCAAAAATGTTAGAGGAAATATGAACAATAGTATTAAACTACTAAATATCCAATAACTCAATGGAAATGATGCAAATACAATAAACAAAGATTATACCTTCGTAGACAGATTTACTTTGTAGCTTCCATTGTTGCCTATCTTGTATTGATCTTATGAATGAGTTGAGCTCTCAAAAGTGTGTACTTCCTTGTTGTTAACGATGACAATATGAGAATGGCTGTAGATGGATAATGCAATGAAGATTAAACTATAATGCAACTATATGAAGATGGATAATGGAGATATGAAGACATGGTTGGATGATTGTGATGATAATGAGACCACGTAAATGTAATGAGGATACTTTGCCAAAGGCACGCTAGTGAAATTTCTATAGAGTAAGGTTAGAAAATCTCTTGGATTTGTTGAAATGAGGGAATGGGGGTTCCTTTTATAGGCCAAGGATGGGCCAATTCCAAGTGTCACAATCTCAATGGTGGAGAAAAAGTCTTGTGATGTGTAGGGTTCATATTTGGTTGGTTGGGATGAGGGAGAGAAATATGGAAGATGTTCCTCTCACCTTGACAAGGTGGAGAGAAAGGTGTGACATGAGGCCACATGTCACAAGGCTCACAAAGACCATAGAGTGAAGGTCAAAGAAGGAGACCTTGTTTGTAGAATGGTTGGAAAGAATATAGGGACTTATGGGACAGGTGTCTTAAGGTGTCTTTTGACCAAGATGACATGGAGAGACCATATCCATGTGAATAGGGATGGTTGGAGAAATAATAGGACATATGGGTGAGGGAAAATTAGATAATTAAATATTAAAATATTTAATTATGTGTGCAACATGGTGAGGTGGATTTATGGACTTTTGACTTTAGGATAAGATGATTGATTAAATAATTTAGAATTATTTAATTAGAGATGACATTAGAAGAATTGAATTAATTGATTTGTTGTAGAATTATGATAATGTGAATCATATAAATAAATTGATTGAATTTATTCATTGATAGAGGAAATGAGAATAAAATAAATATTAAAATATTTATTTAATTCGACTTAGCCATTTTTAGGTGTATACAAGTAGCATAAAACTTGCACACATAAAACATATAATCAAAACAACATAGTCAAATATTCAGAATTCAAGTAACTAAAATAACTAAAAAAAATGGGCCTCACATACGACATAGATTGAGTAAGTTGACACTCCCAACTTTTGATGGTTCAGGAAAGGTCACAACAAGAGCTTGGGTTAAAAAATTGGACACATATCTCTCACTTAGTACGATGACGGAAGATGAAGCTATCAAGTTTGCTATTTCAAATTTGGATGGCGTTGCACATGAATGATGACATCATAGAATTGCCACACAAGGGCACCTACATATTGTAACATATGTTGATTTTATGTAGAGGATCATAGAGAGATTCGAGAGAAAGAATCTAGAGATTCATTTCAAAGAATTGACATGATTGAAGTAGCGTGGTTCAGTAGAGGAGTATGTAGCAGAATTTCAAAGGGTGTCAGTTATGGTACTAGATATTATTGAGAGTAGACTTATGTTCTTATTTATTCAGGGATTGACAGAGTCACTTAGGGGTTTGGTTAATTTTGAGCCTACATCTCTACAAGATGCGATTCAAAGAGCATTGAAATTGGAGGTTACTACAACCAAGAACAAGTCCCATTCCAAGAATGAATCATTCAGGGAACAAAGGAGACCATTCCATAAGGACTTTACACAACCCAAGTTATTATCTCTGAAATCAAGCAAGGAAGAAGACATTAAGAATGAATTCTGAAGAAAATATTGTTTTTCTTGTAGAGTTCCATGGGAGTCGGGGCATAGGTGTTCGAGAAAGGGACAAGTACGTTGCATAGAGGTGAGATCTGATGAGGAGTTAGAGGTAGAAGAGTCTGAATCTGAGGCTATTGTGAATGAAGTGGACCATGGGAATCAAGGAGTGGAAGAATAGTCAGGAGGTGCACTTGCTACTCTTTCAGGATAACCTAGATATCATCCCTTTCGAGTGTGAGGAGTGCTACAAGGGCATAAGGTGACTATTTTGATTGATAGTGGGGTTACTCATAATTTCATTAATGAAGGGTTGGTGACGAGGATGAGATTGAAGACACGACTTTGAGGGATTCAATGTAGTTGTGGTCAATGGATTTACCATCCCATGCACACAGAGGATTCAATAGCTTGATGTCACTTTGGGTGGGCACAAGATATGTGATGACTATTATGTAGTTGGCATAGGTGAGACCGATATGGTATTGAGCATACAATGGTTGTTTTCACTAGGTGGGTATTATCAAAACTATCAGACTATGGAGTTGAAATTCCAATCAAATAGTAAGGAGGTAGTTCTTCAGGGCCTATCCAATGGACAACAAAGATATGTTTTGTTTAAGATGATGGGGCAAGCTATACGACATGGACAAGTAGAGTGGGCAACACAATATTCAATTATCGACAGACTCACCCGAAGGTGGAAAAACTACTAATATTGATATTCAACCCATTCTAGACAAGCATAGCATGGTATTCAACAACATTCCACCCAGATTGTTAATTTTAATATTCAAATTGACAGTAAGAAACAATAAAACATAAATGCTCACATAACACACATATACCTTGGGAAAACCTCCCTCTTGGAGGTGAAAAACCCAATAAGAAAATCTTAGATCCGATTTATATTAAGAGCAGAAACAGATTACAACTTTGCCTAGCTAAGGCATGAAACATAGATATCAAAATACAACATGGCCTCTTCTTGAATTATCGAACCCTTGAACTTCTTGAATCATCAAACCCTTTGAACCATTGAATCAGTTGGATCGTCGAACCGTCAAACCAGTTGAACCAGTTCAACTATCGGCGGAACCCTTGCACTGTCGAACCTTTGAACCCGTTGAACTGTTGAACCGTTGAACCAGCTCAACCATCGGAGGAGCCCTTCACTGTTGAACCTTTGAACCCGTCAAACCGTTGAACCAATTCAATTGTCGGCTGAACCCTTGCACTGTCGAACCTTTGAACCAGTGGCTCGATGAACTTGTTGAACCGTTGAACCGATGAACCTATCGAACGGTTCAACCAACAGCAGAGCCCTTTCACTGTGCTTGTAGTAGATCGCTAATAGATTAGATTTCGCAGATAAAAATTCAGTAAGTGATTGTTGTACATTGTGACTGCCAGTCACTCTTCATTTATATGAGATCGTACAAATGTTTTGGTGCCAAATTACATATACATTACATTTGAAATAGGTCATGACCTATTTGTAATTTCAAGATACATAGAATGGTGAGTTCACCCAATTGGGGCCTGCCTTAATCAGATAATACAATTTGAGATCTCGAAATGCTAAGGCCGGTAGGCCATTCAACATTTTATGACTAGGTCGGTCTCTAGAAGGGATCCGACCTAGCTACCAAAATCAACACTCCCTCTTAGCTAGGGAGGATTCCTTCATAAGGATCAAGTCACATAGTGACTAACATCATGGCTACTCCCATGGATGAAAAACATAAGTGCTTATTGTCATCTCCTCATGACATTTACCTTAGATACTCCCAGAGGGTGAACAAGCACATCAAGGAATTTCTCCCTTGTAGATGGTGGCTCCACCATGCCTACTCGCAGAGGGTGGAAGAGGGCTTTCACCTCAAACTTCTCCCAGAGAAGAGTGCATTACCACCATGCCTACTCATAGAGGGTGTATCCACCATGCCTACTCGCAGAGCATGGAAGATACAGTATAATGTATCACTGATGCTGAGACTCCCTCTCAGCTAGAGCTTCATTCTCCACAACTCCAAGCTTGTCTCAAAAATATGCAAGCTTCACTCGAGAAAGGGGTTTGGTGAGAACATCTGCTGTTTGCTCATCAGTGCTAATGTACTTCAGCTAAATAACATTCCTTTGCACCATATCCTGGATATAGTGATACTGAGTTTCCACATGCTTTGATCTGTCATGAAACACAAGATTAGCAGAGAGCTTCACACAGCTCTGGTTATCACTGTGAATAACTGTAGGCTCCTAGGGTTGTCCAAACAAACTTGCAAGGAGTTTTTGAAGCCACACTGCTTCTCGAGATGCCACACAGGCTGCAATATATTCTGCTTCAGTAGTACTCAATGCTACTGAAGACTATTTTATGCTACACCAGGATATCATGGCGGATCCCAAGCTGAAGCAAACTCCAGAAGTGCTCTTTCTATCAGTGACACTTCCTGCCCAATCATAATCAGAATAGCCTTCCAAGGTAATGACTGTGTTGGAAGAGTACTTCAATCCATATCCAACTGTACCATGCAAATATCTCAAGATATGCTTGGCTACAACAAGATGAATCTGCCTTGGTTTGCACATAAACTGGCTGAGGGCACTCACTGCATAGCAAATGTCAGGTCTAGTGTTAACTAGATACATCAAGGATCCAATCAGCTACCTGTATTCAGTGGGATTCACAAGATCAGACCTAGCTGCAGATTCACTCAACTTCTTTAAGTTAGTTTCCATAAGAGTAGGCAGAGGTTTATAATCTAGCATTCCAAATCTCTTCAAAATATCAATGGTATATTTTCCTTGACTTAGAATAATTTCATTGGGTCTTTGCCATACTTCTAACCCTAGAAAGAAATGCATGAGACCTAGATCTTTCATTTCAAATTCTGAAGTTAGTTCTTCCTTACATCTAAGAATGAGATGATCTTCTCCAGTTAGGAATAGATCGTCAACATATAAAACCAAAATCAACATTTCACCATTGAATATCTTGAAGTAAAGGTTAGGATCAACATCATTCTTACAGAATCCTAGGCTTACCAAGTACTTATCAATTCTTTCATACCAAGCACGAGGGGCCTGCTTAAGGCCATATAATGCTTTCTTCAATCTGCATACATGAGATTCTTTCTTATGGATCACAAAGCCTTCAGGTTGCTCAATGTAGACCTCTTCTTCAATAACACCATTGAGGAAGGCTGTCTTTACATCCATCTGATGCAACTTCCATCCCTTAGCTGCGACAATAGCAATGATAGTCTTGATGGAAGTATATCGAGCAACAGGGGCAAAGGTTTCCTCATAATCTATGCCTTCTTTCTGAGAGAAGCCATGAGCCACAAATCTAGCTTTGTATTTCTCAATACTTCCATCAACAACATGTTTAATTTTAAACAACCATTTGGAAGATACAACAGACTTACCTTTGGGTCTAGGCTCAATATCCCAAACATCATTCTTAATGATAGACTGATATTCTTCATCCATAGCATTCTTCCATGTCTGTTGGTTCATGGCCTCTTCAACGCTGGAAGGTTCAGTCTCAATGAGATTGCACATCAATGCAACATAGTTTGAGAATTTCTGAGGTCTCCTTCTTTCTCTAAGTGTGCCACTTGGAGCTGCAAACTTTTCTGCCTCTTGAATCTAGAGAGGTCTCTTCTTACTCACGGTAATGTCCCTAGGCCCATTTGTAGGATCTAAAGGTTCACTTGGATCATCATGATTTTCAGATTCTATAGACTCTCTCTGAATCTCAGTATCATGCTCAATATCCATGTCTTGATGGTTATCATGGACTTCATTGTCAATCTCTAAACTTGAGCCTTTAGATCTTTTGAGTGCAATATTTTCTTCAAAAGTGACATCTCTACTAACCTCAATAAACTTTTGACCTGGAATGTAAATTCTAAATTCTTTGGATGTTTCACTGTAGCCCACAAGAATGCCTCTTTTGCTAGAAGGTTCCAACTTGTTTCTCTTCTCTTTGGGTACATGGACATATACTGGACTCCCGAAGATCCTCAAGTGACTGATATCGGGTTTGATCCCTGAAAATGCTTCTTCTAGAGTCATATCTTTCAATACACGGTGAGGACATCTATTCTGAATGTAGACAGCAGTCCTGGATACTTCAGCCCATAGGAAAGTTTGTAGATCTTGATCATGAATCATAGCTTTTGCTGCCTCAACTATGGATCTGTTCTTTCTTTTTGCAACCCCATTTTGCTGAGGGTTGTAGGGAACACCAAGCTCCCTCTTGATCCCTTCCTCAACACAAAAATCATGAAAACTACCCGAGGTGTATTCACCTCCATTGTCAGACCTTAAAACTTTGATTCTTTTCCCAGATAGATTTTCAGCTAAAACTTAAAATTCTTTGAATCTACTTAGAACTTCATCAGATTCTTTTGATTTGAGAAAGTAAATCCAAGTTTTCCTAGAGTAGTCATCTATACAGATTACATAATACAAGAATCCACTTGGGGAAGAAACAGACATAGGTCCACATAAATCAGAATGCACAAGAGCTAATTTCTCTTTAGACCTACTTTCACTTTGATGAAATAGACTCTTAGTGTTCTTACCCATAGCACAACCTTTGCATGTATTATCATGGATATGACTAAGTTTAGGCATACCTTTAACTATCTTCTCAAGTGTGGGGAGGGCTTGGAAATGAAGATGTCCAAGTCTTCTATGCCATAGCTTGCTTGACTCTGGTGCTTCATGAATGAGAGCTTGAACTGGACGTGCTGAAATCTTATATAGGCTCTCATACCTATTCCCAATGACACGAGCTGATTTGATGCTAGACTTCTTAGGCCATGCAAGCACCCTTCCCTCAGAAAATGCAATCTGATAACCCTTATCTTCTAGTGCTGATATGGAGATAAGGTTTCTTTTGATTCCTGGCACAAACAAAATATCACTGAGGTGAAGAGAAATTCCAGAATCTAAATTAAGGGAAGTAGTACTAAAACCTCTCACAGAATAGCGAGCATCATCACCAATGACCACATGAAGATTAGACTCTGTCTCCACTAAATCTGAGAGGTGCTCTGGATAGCTGGTGATGTGTCTAGATGCACCACTATTAATTAGCCAAGTATCACTGTCTAAGGGTACATTACTTGACAAAGCAGAAATGAAAAGGAAGTCTTCAGTATTAGATTGATTTGAGACTTCATTTAAGTTTGCTCCTTGTTGCTTAGACTGGGATAAACAGTCCCTTGCATAGTGACCGAATTTGTCACACTTGAAGCACTTGATGTGAGACAGTTCCTTTTTCTTTTTCTTCGAATCATAAGTAGGATTAGACCTTTGATCTCTATTCCTCTTGAAATTGTTCTTCTTCCAATAGGCTCCTTTCTTCTTGAAAGACTGGGTAGCAAGGACATGATTGTCTTCATGAGTGTTTTTGATAACTCCTCTAGCAGCCAGTCGAGACTCTTCTTGGATACAGTCAGCCCTTAATCTATCAAACTTGGGCAGATCAACTCTTGCACTAATTCCTTGAATGTAGGATTCCCAAGATGCTGGAAGACCATTGAGGGATAGCATAGTTAAATCATTTTCATCAACAATCTTTCCAATAGATGAGAGCTGATCTCTCAAATCAGAAATCCTCATGAAGTAAGCCATGACGGATTCACCTTTAGCCATCTTGATGTGATGAAGCTGCTGCTTCAAATCTAGAACACGACTAGTGTTGTTGATTTCATACATCTCCTCCAAGGTTTTGAACATTTTGCTTGTTGTATTCAGCTTGGAGATGATGAGAACAATGTGATCTTTTACTAAATCAATTAAGATCTTATGAGCTTGAAGATCTTTCTTCCTCCATTGGGTCTTTTCTCCTTCTGCCTCAGGCTCGAAAGATTCTTTGGTCACAAAGTCTGCAAGGTCATTTTCATTCAATGCAAGCATGATGCAGACTCTCCATGATGTGAAATTGGAAGCCCCATCCAATCTGTCTTCAACCCTGAGACTGTGAGCCATTTTATCTGATCTTTAATGATAAGAGCAGAATGTAAATAACTGAATACTGTAAATCTGATTATACTAATTCAAACTTGGCTCTGATACCATGTTAATTTTAATATTTAGATTGACAGTAAGAAACAATAAAACATAAATGCTCACATAACACACATATACCCTGGGAAAACCTCCCTCTTGGAGGTGAAAAACCCAGCAAGAAAATCTCAGATCCGATTTATATTAAGAGTAGAAACAGATTACAACTTTGCCCAGCTAAGGCACGAAACATAGATATCAAAATACAACATGGCCTCTTCTTGAATTATCGAACCCTTGAACTTCTTGAATCATCGACCCCTTTGAACCATTGAATCAGTTGAACCGTCGAACCAGTTGAGCCAGTTCAATTGTCGGTAGAACCCTTGCACTGTCGAACCTTTGAACCCGTCGAACTGTTGAACCGTTGAACCAGCTCAACCATCGGCGGAGCCCTTCACTATTGAACCTTTGAACCCGTCAAACCATTGAACCAGTTCAACTGTCAGCTGAACCCTTGCACTGTCGAACCTTTGAACCAGTGGAGCTCGATGAACTTGTTGAACCGTTGAACCGATGAATCTGTCGAATGGTTCAACCAATGGCGGAGCCCTTTCACTGTGCTTGTAGTAGATCACTGATAGATTAGATTTTGCAGAGCAGAATTCGGTAAGTGATTGCTGTACATTATGACTGCCAGTCACTCTTCATTTATATGAGATCGCACAAATGTTTTGGCGCCAAATTACATATACGTTACATTTGAAATAGGTCCTGACCTATTTGTAATTTCAAGATACATAGAATGGTGAGTTCGCCCAATTGGGGCCTGCCTTAATCGGATAATACAATCTGAGATCTCGAAATGCTAAGGCCGGTAGGCCATTCAACATTTTATGACTAGGTCAGTCTCTAGAAGGGATCTGACCTAGCTACTAAAATCAACACAGATTACCTATTGAGAGGGGTTTTGAACATGTCATCGAATTGGAAGAGGGAGCAAAACTGGTCATTATCATGCCTTATCGCCATTTGAGGAGGTACAAGGAAGAGATTGAGAAGGTGATCAAGGAGCTTCTTGATATGGGACATATACAACCTAGCTCTAGTCCTTTTGATTTTTTAGTGGCGTTGGTCAAGAAGGATGGCACGATGAGGATGTGCAATGACTATAGGGAACTCAATAAGAAGACAATAAAAAATCACTATCCAATTCCTAGGGTTGATGAATTGGTAGACGAGCTTCATGGTGCAGTGTATTTTTCTAAGATTGATTTGTATTCAGGATACCACCAAATATGAATGAGGATGGAGGATGCTCACAAGACAAATTCGTGATGTCATTTTGAGCATTATGATTTCCTAGTCATGCCATTTGGGTTGACTAATGCTCCAGCTACATTTCAGTCTTGCATGAACTGGGTATTTAGTGAGCAATTGAGGAGATTTCTTTTGGTTTTTTTTGATGACATATTGATCTATAGAAAAACTTGGGAGAATCATTTGAGGCATATAGACGAGGCTTTGGGGATACTTGAGTAGCAGTCACTCTTTGATAAGGCATCCAAATGCGAGTTTGGGATGACGAAGATTTTGTATTTGGGAGACAAGATTAGTGCATAGAGAGTTAGTGTTGATGAGGAGAAGATCAAGGCAATAAGGGAGTGGCCACAACCCAAGACTTTATCACACTTGAGAGGATTTGTGGGTCTTTGTAGCTACTATAGAAGACTTCTCAGAGGGTTTTCATAGTTGGCTGCCCCATTGACCAATTTGACTAAGAAGGGAGCATTCCCTTGGAGTGAGGAGGCATAGAGAGCTTTTGACAAGATCAAGGAGGTAATGAGTTCATGTCCTGTATTGGCTATTCCTGATTTCTCACTTCTGTTTGCGTTAGAGTGTGATGATTTAGGAGAGGGCATTGGAGCAGTATTGATGCAAAACAAACACCTTATTGCGTTTGAGAGTTGCAAGCTCAAGGAGACGGACAGAAGTTTTTCCATTTATGACAAGACAATGTTAGCCATCATGCATGCTTTGGCTAAGTTTAGACAATACTTGGTTTGTGGAAAATTTGTGGTGAAGACAAACCATAACGGTTTGAGATTCTTCCTTAATCAAAAAGATTTGAATGATATGCAACATAAATGAGTAAGCAAACTGCAAGCTTATGATTTTTATATTGAGTATGTGAAAGGGAAGAATAATGTGGTGGCTGATGCTTGATTTAGGAGGCCTTATTTATGTTCTATGATTGAAATTTCTGTTGATTGGAAAGCTTCTATATTAGTGGAGTATGCTAAGGATGCATTGGCTAGTGACATCTTGGAGGGCAAGGTACAAGATGACAAGTATAAGGTAGTTGACGAGCTCATTTTATACAAGGATTGAGTGTACCTTATTCCTAGGATTGAAGATAAATGAGAAAATTTTGAGAACATATCATGAATCCCCATTGGCAGGTCCTCAGGGGTACTACAAGACATACAAACCGGTGAGAAATTTTCTTGGAAGGGCCTCAAGGGAGATGTCTTGAAGCATGTTAGAGAGTGTATGGCGTGTCAACAAAATAAGGTAGACAAAGTATTTCTAGCTAGTTTGTTGCAACCTTTACCCATTCCAAATTAGAAATGGGAAAGTATTTTGATGGACTTCATCACGGGACTTCCAAAGGTGCAAGGTAAATATTGTATCTTTGTGGTGGTAGATAGACTCACTAAGTATGCTCACTTTTTTTTATATCTTTTGAGTATAGAGCTCCATAATTGGATAATTTGTTTTTTAGAGAGGTGTTTAAATTACATGGGCTGCCTAAAAACATTGTAAGTGACAGGGACAATAGGTTTATCAACTTGTTTTGACAAGAGCTTTTCTATTTTACAGGCACGGAGTTGAATCCAAGCACTAGCTATCACCCACAAACTAATGGACAAAAAAAAATGTGAATAAATGGCTTGAAGGATATCTCAGAAATTATGTTAGAGGACAACAAGCAACATGGGTTAAGTGGCTTTAACTTGGAGGTTATTGTAACAATTCCACTCGCCATATGTCAATAGGTATGACTCCTTTCAAAGCATTATATGGGCATGAGGCATTATCTTTTGTGGATTTGATTCTTTCTGATAGTAGAGTACTAGGAGCTAGAGATTTGGTATAGTAGAGTATGGACATTTTGAATGCGCTCAAGGAGAATTTGCAATAGGCCCAAAATCAACAAAAGATGTATGTTGATCACCACTGATTGGAGAGGACATTTGAAGTTGGAGATTTGGTTTTCCTTAGGCTGCAACCCTATAGGCAATCTACACTCAAGGGAAGTGGTGTGGAGAAGCTTAAACCTTGATTTTATGGGCCTTATAAGATCACGCGGAGGGTTGGAGAAGTGGCATATGAGTTGGAGTTACCAGTGAACAATAGGATTCAAAATGTTTTTCATGTATCCTATCTCAAGAAGGTGATGGGAAGACATATCACTCCTTGTTCAAAGCTACCTCCACTTGATGATGAAGGGAAATTAATCTTGGAACCCGAAGCAATCATAGATATGAGGGAAAAGAAACTCATAAATAAGGTCTTGGTTAAGTGGAAGAATTTGCCCATGGAAGACGCCATTTGGTAAGGAGCGGAAATCTTTGATCATCCTAATTTGAAGTTGCTTGAGGTCAAGCAAAATCTGAGAGGGGAGAACTGTCATATCCCTCCCACGTCTTCCAATTGAGACCCATTTTAATATAAATAAAAAGTGTTTGTCAACACTATATTTATATTATATTGATAAAATAATAATATTAAAATTATTAATAAAATAATAATATTAATGATGTTTAAAAAATTAAATTTGAATTTCAAGTTTTCCAGGTCGGCGCTCAAAATTAGATTCTAAAATTCAAATTCAGCATGGTCGGCCTTTTGAGGATCTCTCCAAGTCGATATAAATGAGGCACTCTAGATTTCATGGGGGATAGCATATGCAATGATATTCGAGTTTTCTTCATAATTTCCATTGTTTCTGGGACGAAATCCCCCGCATCAATACTCATAGGTACTTGGACAAAAACCTGAGTACTTCCCTTGGGTAACTTCATTTTGGAAGGAGCAAGCTGAGCTAAATTATTTAATCTATGTTTACAGGAGGGTGACACTAAGTTATCTTGGTGTCAGAAGACCTTAGTCAGTACTACAACAACCTCAAATTACATCTCTGTATGAATGAGAGTGGCAGAATACTGTTGGCAGCCAGATCAGTTGGACAGAAATCTTGGAAGTGTGTATGAACCTACAAGTTAGAGGGTGCATCGCTATAGTTCAATCACCATTTATCAACAGATCAGATTCGTGCCATATCTGAGCTCTCACAAGGCACAACTGAGGTAGAGACCTATATCAGATCTGGGTGATTGGGTGTCTACAACACTAGCATTTCCATTGCAAATAATAGCAATGGTATATCACAATTTTCAAGCCTATATATATATATATATATATAAACAATGTTCGTTGATGTTCCACCGAGTGTAGCTGTTGTTGATATTTCATCATTTAACATGGAGATCTGCTGTATTAATAAATTAGAAATTGTCCATCAGATGAAATGTTATTGCTATAATAGAATCATTATCTGAACTATGAAGTATTCGTACCTGTGTTGATTATCTGTATGTGTGATTGAATGCTCTGAAATTTATACATGAACTGAAATTTGTGGATGGTTAAATAAGCTACGTAGATAGGAAGTCTGGTTATCAGACTACAAGAGCCATACAAGGATCTTATAGTGTCCTCCTTTGGCTTAGGCATTGATGTTGAATAACTATTTCATTGAGTTGGTTCAACTAGTCTTTGATCTGCTACCCATTATTCCATGCAAGCATAGGAGTCCCTATGATAGAATGAGGTGGAGTTGGGAACTTTGGTAATGGTGTAGGCTCCTCGGGTGAAGAAGTCTTAATATCTGCCATCACGACTGTGTATCCATCTCTTATCTTCATCATCTTCTCCATCCTTAGTATCTTAATTGCTCTCCCTTATCTTCCTTTGATGTAATTGGCTCCACAACCTTCTTCCATGTCTTGACCACTACATGGTCTTCCTTAGTATTATCTAGTGGAATACCAAGGTGTCTCCATTTGAACATTGACAGCCAACTGAGATCATACACATCATTTACAATGAATTCTCCATTTCTAATTGTGAATATATTGAATCCAAGACAAGTTCGATGCCATGTTGTGTCATATAAAAAGCCTTATATGACAGCGAGAAACTCCTGAATCCTAGTTGATAGAAGCTCTCTCCAACTGTAAATCTCACCCTTCCTCAATCCCAACAATAGTTGGTCATTAATATAAACTACAATAACAACTACAAATATAGAGGGAAGTATGGCGAATCCTACTATGAGCGTTCCATGCGTCGAGTCTGGACCTGTACGTGGGCTCCTACATCTGAACAAGATCATCCTATTTAGTTTTGAGTGTGGACAGGCGTAAAGTCTAATCTTGAGTGCACTTTGTGGGAGGGAATCGTGTGATAAGGAAAACCCTAGGTGCAGGGGGGAGTTTTTCCTCTGAGTGGGAAAATTCAAACGGGGCTTCACCATTTCAGTCTATGGTGCCTGTAGTAGGCTCTTCGCCTATTGAAAACATTGGGCCATGCGTTGCTAAGGTTGCTTCAGGTTGGCCTCTAAAGTCATTTTCTAATGCGGTTACCAATTCTAGAGCTTAGACACACCCATCACATGCTAGGGTTAGGCCTATGCCTTGTGCCCATTCTTCCCCTATGGTGGTGTGTGGCCCTGAGGTCGCAGAAAATGAGGGTTTTTATATGAAACATGGAGTGATCTACATGTTTAATGGCTTATGGCCCTCTCTGGTCAATTTGCATAGCTGGGTCATGGATTCCTGGAAGCCTCTTGTTGTTGGACATATTGAGATTTTTCCTAGCACGAGAGGGCTCTTCATAGTGACTTTTGCTTCCTTTGAGGAGCAAGATTTACTGCTGGATAGGGTTTGGATGTGGGGTGATCATTCCCTATCCATCAAGCCATGGGCTCACTCCTTCAATCCTCTCGTTGAGCCGCTTAATACCAAACCAGTATGGGTTTGACTACTGAATCTCCCTCTCTAGTTTTGGGAGGATTCTTGCTATGAAGCCATTGGTAACGCTATAGGGCACTTTTTGAAGGTTAAATCTATGACCTTAGATTTAGGACATACTACGGTGGCTCGCATTTTAGTGGATATTGACATCTCCAAACCCCTCCATGGAGATTTTGTTTTGATGGTTGAGGATAGAGCATGGACGTAACTATTAGACTATGAGCATCTCCCTTTTCGGTGCAAGAGATGTTTCTCTACTGGTCACTTAGCCTCTGGTTGCCTTCATTCTCACCGCAAGGGTGCGACAACCTGGTGGAAGAATGCACTCACTGATCATTTGAGGGTTGGCGCTTCCTCGTCAAATGGGTCCTCCTTGGAGGATGAGCCTCCCCTGGTGGGTGACTCTTTCCAGGAGAACATGCTTCCCAAAGATTCTTCATTGCCCACTCCTCCAGCGGAGCCTATGGTGCCTAGGACAGCTGCTGTTGTTCATGTCAGGTCTGCCAAACCCTCGCTGTCTCTGGATGCCTTTGTTGGTCCTTTGACTCCCTTATTGACCATGTCCACCAAGGGTCAAATTGCTACCTTGTCGATCCCTGCTTCATCTTCAGTGTTGCCATCTTCTCTCTTAGCGCATGATCTCTCTTTGCCTATGATATCTATTGAGGATCCCCTCCTCTTGCCTCGCTCTGAGGATTTTGATTTAGAGTCTTCTTCGTCGGTTGTTCAGAGAAAGAAGAAGGGACTCCCCAAATCTATCACTGCTTCGCGACCGAGGGTTAAGGGAGTTAGATTTTTGCCCTTTAGATTTGGGGTTGTTTCTAGATCCATTGTTTTGGTTTACAACTTGGCTGCTATTTCTCTGCTATTTTTGTATTATTTTTTTTATGTTTCTAGCATGTTTTGGCCTATTTTGCTCGGCCCTAGGGGCTTTTGTTTATAAAGGGCTCAACCCCTTGTTAGCTGCTTACCTTAATCAAAAACAATAGTTGGTCATTCATGTAACAATATTAGAGGCTCACATGGCTTCTGCCAATTGACATTAGATGATATCCAAGATACATCTCCATTCCTTTGATGCTAGGTACTCATTGATGCCTTTGTGTCCCTTAGCCTACATTTTTAGCAATTCATTTGTAGTTAGGTTAGTCCAACATAGTTGTTTCACTATGTGATATTTGTGTGATTACATACCCTAAGGGCTTCTAGTGAGTTTGCTAATTCATTATCTTGAAAGTACATGAAATACTCGTGAAATCCTTAGTGGTGTATGCGATTTTGATTTCTTTATGCATATACTACACAAACAAACATCTAATGTCTTGATGGTAGTTGGATGTCGTTAGAATCAAGTGAGGTTCAAATTCTCAGGAACTCAAATGACATTTAGATGAGCTTTCCACCCTATCTCATAATGCTACCTCATCTCTTGGTCTTTAGGTTTGGTTGCCCACCATGTACAAGATTTAGTAGCTAGAAGGCTTTCTCAGTTAAGTTTCTCGAGTATTGGCAACTCCTTTGCTTTGTTCTTAGGTGAGGGTTCACCGACCTTGTGTTTTTCATATTTTTTCTCACTTCCTACGTGGAACTGTTACCCAACATCAAGAAATATTTTACCATCTTAGATTTGCGATAGGGATATGTTTCATAATTATCTTCCTTACCTTGTTATACTATACTTCTCGAATGTTGTGTATAACGAATTATTTAGAATAATTTGGACTTATAACTAGTCAAAATTTCCAAATTCCATTCCAAACAAATTGGACTTTATTCCAAATAAACTAGCCTTATTCCAAATAAAATGAAACAAGAATTAATTTTTTTTCTGAAATCAATTGTGGAAATATAAAAAATATTCATGAATAACTCAACCTGTTCCAAATATACTGAACCTATTTGAAATAAACTAGACTTAAATTATTTAAACAAATATAAAGAATATTTGAAAAAAACTTATTTCATTCCACATTTATTGGACTCATTTGAAATAAATTGGACAAATATAGAAAATATTTAATTATTATTTATTTATCTCTCTCTCTCTCTCACACACACAAACAAAATCGGTTAGATATGTGGGAAATGTAAACCACAATCAAAATAGAGAATGGATATTTAGGCTAACCTTTGTCATCACACACACAAAAACAATCATTATTATTATTTTTTTATTTTTTGTTATGATTGTCTTCCAACTACTCCAAAAGATTAGAAATTCAAAATAAAACATATATTATTAGTTTTTTATTATGGTAAGCTGCAAACAAGGGTGCATATCCCTTTAACAAAAAACCCCAACGAGCAACAAAATAGGCCCAATAGGACACCAACAACTGATAAGCAACACACTAGTAGTGACCAAGCATACTAAAACCCATACAGAATAAACAATACCATAAGCAAAACCAAACACTAGAACAAAAATGAAAACTACTAGAAAAGTTGGCTCCAATCATCCTTAAGGAAGCCATACATTTCATTGTAATTCACAAAGGTCTTTGGGTCCATGCCATGCTTCTTCACTTCAAAGTTGTGGATAACCTCCAGAGTAGTGGCAAATCGATGCATAAACTTCAAGCTTAAGGTGGCCATGACTTTTATCTTCCCCTCAAGGGCATCCAATCTCATTCTCAGCTCTGCCATTTCACCTTTGACCTGATTACAGTTTCCACACTCACTCTGCCCAGGAGTGATCTTCTCAACCAATTCCACTTCATCCTGTTCCAACTCATTTTCTTCCTCATTAGTGTCATAGTAGGAAATGTTTAGTTCCTCAAATAAGCTAGCATCATCATGGAAATCAAAGAAATCAGGAGTGAGTTTGACTTCTTGAATTTCAACTTCTTCTTCAGGATTTGAAGCACTGGAATAATCCACAATTTTGATAGCAGGGGTTTGCATGCGAGCGAACCTGCTAGATTGATGAATGCTAGGCCTCCTAGAAGCCACACCGCTATTCTTCTTTATACCCACTGTTTTGATTGTGCCCTTCTCTTGGTAAGTAGCCCCCTTGACTCTCTCCTTGCCATCATCAGTGTCATTTTTATGAATATCTTTAGGAGTAATTTCTTTAGACTCCATCTCCTCAGCCCGAGTCACATCACACTTCAGTTTTTTGGTCTTGACCTTCTTTGAAGCCTCTGTCAAGACACAATTCTTCCAATCCCTCTTCCTATCCCCAGAGTGAGCAAGACTATTCTTCAGGTCATAGAGACCCTCGACAACATCCTTTTGAGGGGAATTACTAAGAGTATTGACCGGGGAGCCAAAAATAAGGGGAGGGTTTAACAACATGGATCTCGGGGGTGATCATGGAACTCTTCATAGTCAGGGGAGTTTTCATAGTTTTTTTTTATCGGGACATCAAGGTTTCAACAGTATGGGCCTTAGAATCAAGGGGGGACCTAGAAACCACGGGGGAATTCTTCATAGGGTACCTACCAACAACACTCTTAGAAGGAATGGACCCATCTTTACCTGTAGGATGCGAAGCTTTCTCACCTAACTATTCATCATGTACATCCTCTTAGATAGGTTTACAAGGGCAAAGGACAAGGTGAAACTGGTAAGGGGGACAACTATAATACTAGGGTTACTAGCATGAACTGATCTTTATCCACTTTAACAGAGGATTCAAGGGAGGACAACAAATAAAACAAAAAACTAATGAGAGCTTTGTGTCTGAAATGGTTCAATAGTGCAAAGTGATAGTGATAGAAACATTTATAATGACCCTCAAGGGTCACATAATTCATCAATAGGAAACATACCTTGTCCCATGGAGACACCAGGCTATCTCTTTCAAATCCTCCTTGTAATTTGATGGGCTTTTCTCCTTCCTTGAAAAATAGAGCCATGCTTTCGTTATCTTGGACTTTGCTTTGCTTCTTTAATTTCTTTCCTTTGCAGGATAAACCTATGGCCTAGGCTATGGTTTCCTCACTAACCTCGAATTGCACTCCGCCAACTTGAACTACCCTCGAGTCCCAAGACATGGCAAATTGCACAAAAAGGTTCTCATCAAACCGATTGAGGCATTCTAGAAAAGGGGTGAAGCTCCCTTCATAACAGATACTCCATAGCATATTGTCTTCTCTAAATTCTTTGTAGGAAATGGGCTTGGTTCTCACCCTTTTTCCCCCCATATTCAACATGTTCCAACCCTAGTAAAGAAGCTTACACAACTGTTGCAAGAAAATCTAGAAGCTGCTAATATATTTAGTGATCTTTCTATATTTTCTATTCAACTGAAAGCCTTTACACTTATGATTTTTACTCCGATGGCTGCACACATTACTTGAGTTGTCCTCGCAATTCCCTTCCTGTTCCAACTCATAATTACTATAATTATGATCCCTATGTGGGAGATCATTAGAAGGACACGCTGCCAAAATTTGAACCCTCCCCATAGTCCAATTCATCAAAGGCCACGTGAACCAGATGAGCTAGCAGGAGATGATGTGGCTCTCTTCTTTCCAGCTTGTCCTAGTAGACATCAACTTCTTACTCATGAGACCAATTGCCTCATGTTTGGATATTATTCCCCCTCTTATCACATGATAAGGTTTATTTTCGAGGCCAAGCTTCCAATGGATATATAGAATATACATTGAAATACATTCCACAATAGGAGAAGTCCAATTTATGTTTTCCATTAAGTGGGTAGTTGTTGAGCCTCCAAGTATAGGCAATCCTTAATGTTTCTAGGGAGATTATTAATATTTCTCCAACATCTCTTAGGATTTAGGTTAATCCCCAAGTTGTCCATTGCATCAGCAATACCATTACCCTCCATGTATATATGCCTTAATTTAAAATTATCCAATCCCAAGAGGAGGTGTTTAATGTCTTGAATGATATTAGCAACCTACCATTCCACTCTAGATTTCTCTTGAACAACATAAATAATGAGCTTCGAGTCTCCTTCTATTAGAAGGTTTTTTATATTGATGGATAAGGAAACTTTCAACCCCATAGAAGAGCCATCACTTCAGCCACATTGTTGGAGTTCTCTCCCAACCCCCGGCATAAGCAGCCACCGGTTCCCCCTTATAAGATCTTAGGACGCCCCCACTGGAAACCCTAGGGTTTCCCTTAGAAGCCCCATCAAAGTTAAGTTTCATCCATCTTTTAATGGGGGGGTCCATTTAGTATTCCCGTGGGCAAGATATTTAGTATTATCCACCTTGCAGATGTGGAGTGGAACATTCCACTTTCTAATACCAATTTCTTCATTCTTGGGATGGGTCTTCACAGATTTTAGAGTGCTATTGGAAACATTTTCAACTAGTAACTTGGAGCAGATACAAAATGCTTCTTAAGCAGACTTGGAGTTGTCCCTAAAGATCTTGTTATTATGCTCCTTCCACACACCCCAAGTAAGAAGAGGGGGGATTTGATACCACAACTCCTTACAGATAGGGTGGCAAAAAGGTGTAGTCCAATTATTTATGAAAGAGGTCAAATCTTGATTCATACTCCAATAGATACCAACGTTTTGGCAGACCAAACTCCATACCTCCCTAGAGAACTCATAGTGGAGGAGGTGAGAGACATATTCCTCCTCCTTCTGACAAAGAACACACTTGTTAGGGATTTGGATCCCCCTGATTTTTAGGTTATCTTGGGGAAGGATTCTGGTATGGATAACAAGCCACCAAAAGAAGTTCACCTTCGAAATAAGATTGTGGTTCCACACGTTTCTCTAGAAGTATTATCTTCAGCTGAGTCTAACAACATAAAGTACGCTGATTTCACAGAAAAGGTACCCATTTTATCTTTGGCCCAAAGAAGTTCATCCATAGAAGGGAATAAAGGGATTCTACATCTTTGGAGGTCTTTTTACAGCTCATCGAACATTTGGTAATGGTCGTTGTGACCCTGACAATAGTTTGACAGCTGTTTCCACTGGAGAACTCCACCCTCTTACATCATGCAGTTAGAGGCCAAAGCCCTCCAAAAGCTGGTGGCTAGATCAACAATTCTCTCAAAATTCTAACTACTATTAAGAGGTTCATTCAACCAATTATCATACCAGAATCTAATAACTCTCCCATTGCTAAGTTTCCAGTTTATCCCCTTCTGGATGAGGGCTCTAATTTTAAGGACATTGTTCCATATCATAGATCCTTTGGGGATTCCAGTGGCAACACAAAACCAATAGGGAGCCTCATTAGAAAGATATTTAGCTCTCCTAATGCCACACCAGTCCTTACTGTTAATTAGAAAGTTCCAGCCAACCTTCGCCATAAGAGCTTTACTAGTCAAGTGAACTTTCCTTAACCCTAACCCTCCTTTGAGTTTAGGTAGACAGACTTTATCCCAACTTATGAGAGATATCCTTTTCTTCTCTTCCACGCCCGTCCAAAGAAAATTTATTTGGATTTTTTCAAAATTTTCAGCAATGTATTTGGGTATTTAAAAAAGATATAGGAAGTAGATGGGGATCCCTTGGAGAGATGCTTTTAGGGGTTGAAACTTACTAGCTTGGCTCAACAATTTACCCTTCCATCCAGCCAATTTCTTCTGGATCTGTTCAAGAATAGAATTCCAATACATGGGAGAAACCTCCTTAACATATAATAGGAGACCTAGATAGGTCCCATATATTTCAGCTCCAGTAAAGCCCAAGATGTCCTTGATTTTTTGTTGCAGATCAGTCCTTGTGTTGAAGAAGTAAATTTGAATTTTCTCATAGTTGATACATTGGCCTAAGACAACAACATACTCATTCATCAATCTCTTCCATTTACGAGCCTCAACCACAGAAGCATTCCCAAAAAGTATTGTATCATCAACAACTTGTTGTATGGAAGTAGGGTTCACTGAGGTGGCCAGTTTAATGCCTTTGATATCTCTAGCCCTCAACAATTTCATTATGTTTCTGGTTAACACTTTGGCTATCATTATGAAGAGGTATGGGGATAAGGGGGTCGCCTTGCCTTAGCCCTCTCCATTAAAGAACCCTCTTGGGATACCATTCACCATAATAGAGTACTTGACAGTAGTGACACAAGCCTTGATCAAATTGAGTGATTTATCTTGGAAACCAACGTTCCCAAGGACTCTGAAGAGAATGTCCCAGGCAACCCTATCATACGCCTTAGAGATGTCAAGTTTGAAGACCATACCAGGGAGATTACTTCTATCCATAGAATGAATAAATTCATGAGTCGAAATGGTAGTATCAAGAATTTGTTTGCCAGGGACAAATCCTTTTTGGCTCCTACTGATCAAATTATCCAACATAGGTTGAAGCCTAAAGAACAAAATTTTAGAGAAGATTTTATAAACTGTATTGCATAGGCTTATGGGTCTAAAATCTCCCATAGAGATGGGGTCGTTCTTCTTGGGGACTAAAGCAATAAAAGTGTTGTTCAGTTGTTTCAAGAGCTTCCCAATTTTAAATAAGTCTTTAGCAACCTTAGTAACATAATGACCAACAATATCCTGGTACTCCTAGAAGAAGGCTGGGGGGAAACCATCCGGCCCTAGGGATTTAAAGGCACCCATGGAGAAGAGACTAGCTTTAACTTCTTCCTCTAAAACCGGTTTAGTAAGGAAGTCATTATCTTCCCTGGACGGTTGGGTGGGGATATTTTCCAACATTCATTCATTCATTTCACCCATCTTAGAGGATCCTTGATATGCTAAGAAATTATGAAAATATCTGGAAGCCGCTTGTCCCACTTGAAAATCGGTGTTAGCTTTATTCCCCCGTTCATCAATCAACCTTATTATGTTGTTCCTTTTCCTCTGTCTCATAGTATATTGATGGAAGAAGGTTGTGTTCCTATCACCCTCCCATAACCACTACACTATGGATTTATGTTTCCAATAGATTTCCTCACTTTTCAACATTTTATTCCATTCCTTTCTTAAGGAGTCTTCCTGCTAATAAGTTTCTTCTAAGGTATCATCTTGGGCCATCTGTAGCTGAATATCAGAGAATTTGGATGAGATCCTTTTCTTATGATCAAAGATATTCCCAAAGGTGTACTTGTTCCATACTTTCACTTTGGTTTTAACAATGATGAGTTTTTGGGCCAGCCTGTACATGGGAGATCCTTGTATAGGGGTACTCTACCAGCTAGAAACGTTATCCTTGAAACTTTGGTGATGAGTCCACATTATTTCAAACCTGAAAGGGTAATGACCTTTATGATCCCTATCTTTCTAAGACAACAATAGAGGGTTATGGTCTAAAGTCATTCTAGGTAGGGCTTCCAAGAGGTAAGAATTGATATGCTCCCAATTAGTGGTGACCATGAATCTGTCAAGTCTAACTTGAACCATGTTATCTCCATTTCTCCTGTTGGTCTAAGTGAACAACTGTCCTTGGAGGTCTAGGTCTATAAGACCAACATTATTGAGAAAATCCGCAAGGTCAACCATGCTATCCAAATAGTCAATGATGCCTCCAAGTTTCTCTGAAGGGTATAAAGGAGAATTAAAGTCTCCAGCCAGCATCCACTGATCATTCTTATTGCCCCCTGTGTAAGAGGTTAATTCTTCCCACAATTCCTTCCTATAATTTCTATTAGGGGCATATATATTAACAATGTTCCAAAATTTATTATGGGAAGAGAACTTGACGCTCAAACTGCACTTAGTTTGAGTGAGGAATTCTCCTTTGACCACATTCTTATTCCACATTGTGACAATTCCTCCCGAAGCTCCAATTGTGTCATTGATGCAAAATTCAAAATTAGACCATAGGCCTTTAGAAATATCTTGAAATCTTTTCGCCCTCATCTTAACCTCTTATAACAAAATAATGTCAATTTTGTAATCTAAAATACAGTTCTTGACCAAGAACTATTTTTGAGGACTATTCAATCCTCTGATGTTCCATGAAAGTATTCTCATTTACAAAAGTTTATGGAGGTGGCCTCCA
This sequence comes from Cunninghamia lanceolata, assembly GCA_027924645.1. Classification (NCBI taxonomy): domain Eukaryota; kingdom Viridiplantae; phylum Streptophyta; class Pinopsida; order Cupressales; family Cupressaceae; genus Cunninghamia; species Cunninghamia lanceolata. The sequence goes on from BSBN01000209.1 coordinate 12,510,809, forward strand.
AAGTCCTTTGTCTGCCCATGGCTATATCCTTGTTGACTTCCCTTTTCCTAGTTTCTCTTTGGGAAGGCCTACCTACTTTGGTTTTAGCCCCCACATCTGCTATCTTTTTCCCTAGGTTCCTGCCTTTCTTCTTAGCTATTGTCCATCCATCTGATTCCAGATCAATACTTGATCTACTTGTTCCTGCTCCTGGGGTCATGCTAAAGGGACTATTCCTTGGAGAAGAAATTCCATTTAGCTTGCTTTCAATTTTGAATATGACCCTTGGGCTATTAATCTACTTGAAAATATGGCCCGAACCAGTAATTGACTCAGTCTTGATAGCAAGGCTTCCCCTCTATCCAGAAATGGGAATTGTAGTGCAGGGAATTTCCCCTTCTTCCATTTCTTTTTTCGGGGTGTGTGAGTTTTCCTCCTATTGGAGCACAGACTTCTCTGAGCCCTGCTAATCAACCATTGTGAGAGGCCTGTTGATCTCACCCTGTGAATTGGGTTCCTCTGTAGATGGGGGTTCATCTATGGAATGGCCCATGATGTTGTTTGTTTCCTTTGCTTCTCCCCATTCACAACTCTTCTGAGGAGAGATGATGATATTAAGAATATCCTCCATGAAGGGGTAGTCTTCTTCATCCTTCTTCTCATGAACCCTAGTATCAATATGGTACTTTCGAGGGGCTTTGCACTATGTTATTAGATGTCCCTTTTTAGCATAGTTTTGACAGAACACCATTACATTTTCATACTAAATGTTCTAAGTCCATTGACCATACTTAGACTCTAGAGTTCTAGGGTTAGGCAGGGTTTTATGACTATCAACGCTAACACAAAAGTGAGGAAAAACTAACCTGGATTTGATTTTTGTAGTGTTGTATAAGGCAATAAAAGGCCCAAAAGTATTGGCTATCCAAATGAACACTTCTTCATCCCAATATTCCAGCAGTAGCCTCAGTATTCTGACCCACACTGGGGCTGTCTTATTGAGGTCTACAACAACATCAAAACCTGGCCTCCCCCTACAGAGGGACAAATTGTGCTTTCCATACATCCAAGGATCTCCAGTAAGAATAGAGATAAGGTCTTCCCTGGTAGTAAACTTAAAGTGAAATAGTCCTCCCACCATAACACTGGCAGACATGCTTCCCTTTAGTCTCCATTTAGCCGCCACCCATCTTCAGACCAAATCAATGTTTGGCTTGAAGGAGAAGAAATTACCCACCGCATCTTGCTCAATCTAAGAGACTATCCTCTCCACTGTAAGGTATGGGAGTTTTAAAGTAGACCCATTTTTTGTCTCCAACAGCTCTGAGGCAGCAGACAGGTTCATGTGATCATTGTCCCCCAGGAGGACATTCTTCCAAGTTTTGGAAACCGAAGCATCCACGTGGGACACGGGTTCAGAAGGACAACATGAGGTTGCACCAGAGTCAACCCATACCAAAGGGGAGAGGGGTGGAGGGTCAAGGGACCCTGGATCCCCCACATCCATGACCCAAGAAATTAAAAAAGCAAAGAAGTGAGAATTTGCAGAGCGGATCAAATACTAATTACCTTATCAATGCTTTTCAATATTACATAAATTGTTATGCATATCATGTGCTTCAACATATAATATTAGTTAGATATGCAAGAAATTGAGTTAATTTGAATTTATAATTGAAAATTGTACTTTTTATAATTGCAAGGTTGAGACACCTTTCCTAACATTCTCTCACTTGAACACCTGCAAGAGAAAAGGGAGTAACAACACCATGATTTAATTTCTAGGGTCGAGAAGCCCATAGACTCCAAACATTATCTAAACTTCTCTGTGCTCATAGGCTTAGTTAATGAATTTGCAATATTCATCAAAGTCTCTACCTTAACTAGCTTCACCTACCATCTTCGACCACATCTTTAACAAAATGATACTATACATCAATGTGCTTGGTCTTGGCATGAAAAGTTGGGTTCTTAGCTAGGTAGATCACACTTTGACTGTCACAATAAACTCACTGCACCTTATTTTATCTTAATTCTTGAACACAATCTCTTAATCCAAATGACTTCTTTACAAGTGTGAGTAGTTACCATATACTCAACCTTAGTAGTGGAGAAAGCAACCACAACCTGTTGCTTACTCATCCAACTAATTGCACCACCAAATAAAGTAAACACGTAAGCGCGGGTGGATCTTTTTCTATCAACATCACCTACTCAGTTTGAATCCACATAATCATGAATATCAAGGAAATGCCTGTCTCCTATCAAATTACCATGATAACACAAGGAATACTCTAAGATACCCTGCAAATATCTGATGATTTTTTTAACTGCATCATAATGAACTCTACCAAGATTAGACATATATTTGGAAAAAACTCCCATTGCTTGGGCAATGTTTGGTCTAGTACATACCATAGCATACATCAAACTTCTAATTTCACTTTGGTAAGGTATCCTGCTCATGTCTTCCATCATTGATGGGGATGTTGGACATTGTGAAGCAGATAACTTTGTTTCAATTGTAAAAGGAACACACAATGGTCTACAATCTTGCATGCTAAACCTCTATAAAATTGAATTGACATACTTTGGCTAAGCCATAGTTTTTTGTTCACTCTATCTTTTCTGATTTCCATCCCAAGAATGTGTTTAACTGCACCAAAACCTTTCATTTCAAATTTAGCCTCAAGTTGAGAATTTAGTTCTGAAATCATTTCTTCCCCTTTACCAATAAATAACATATCATTAACATATAATGGAATAAACATGAAATGATTACCATCAAATTTAAAATAAACACAATGATATGATTTAGAATGCTCAAATCCTGAACTCAACACATGTATCAAATTTTTGGTACTACATCCTAGGAATTTGTTTGAGGCCATACAAGGATTTCTTCAATTTACAAACCAAATTACTTTTAACTTTCACCACATAGTGCTCTGGCTATGTCGTATAAATATCCTTCTCCAAATCACCATGAAGGAATGTTATTTTCACATCCATTTGCTCAACCTCTAGATCATAAGCTACAACAATAGAAAGCAAGAATCTAATGGATGTCATTTTTGTAACAAGAAATATCTCACCATAATCAACACCCTCAACCTAAGGGTATCCTTTCTCAATACGTCCATCTGAACCAATCTTTTTTTGAACACCCATTTGCAACCAATAGGTTTTCATCCTTCAAACAATGGTACTAGGTCCAATATATCATTATTTTACAAAGCTACCATTTCTTCATCCATGACAATCTTCTAGGATTCTGCATCATTCATATGTAATGCCTCTTCTACAGATCTCAATTCATCCATGTTAGTATTCACAGAAAAAATACATCTCTAGTCATTAGGGGAATACAGGTGGTTGTCTATGTCTTGTAGACCTTTGAACAAGCCAGGGTGGAGGTTCTTCTTCCTCTTCTGAATATTTAGAGCTAGATGAGCTCTCCTCAACTTCTTGTCTATCTAGGGGTCTTGATTTAACTTTCTTAGGTGTAGAAGGAAGATGAATCACATCTTTCTGTTCACTTTGTTTTGGCTATAATGTAATAGAAGAAGGCTTAGTTTCTCTAAAAATAACACTTCTACTATATTATACCTTCTGTGCAACAGGATCCCAAATCTTGTATCGTTTCACACCATAATTGTACCTGATGAAGATACATTTCAAAGCTTTGTTTTCTAACTTTGTTCGCTTCTTTGGCATATGTGGATATGCCTCACAACCAAAAAGTTTAAGATGTATCAATGAAGGCTTGTGACTTGACTACATCTCCATAGGTATTTTATCAACAATAGTTGATGTAGGAGACCTATTAATCAGGTAACAAGTAGTGGCAATAGCTTCAACCCAAAACCTTTGTTCTAGACTAGCATCACTAAGCATATTCCTAGCCTTCTCCATTAGTGTCATGTTTATTCTTTTTGGAACTCCACTCTACTGTGGAGAAGACAGTTCTCTTTTGTCTCTAAATGCCATAATCTTTACAAAATTTGTCAAAATGTTTAGATAAAAATTCACCACCATTGTCAGTCTTTGAACATTTTATTTTCTTTCCAGTCTACAATTCAACTATTGCTTTAATTCTTTAAATTGTCTAAAAACTTTAAATTTACTTTGTAGAAAATATACATGTCCTTTTGTTATAATTATCAATAAATGAAACATAATATGTCAATTTTCCAATGGAAACAACATGTATAGGACCAAACACATCAAAATGAATAAGATCCAATACACTACAAGATTTATGAGAACTCGAGTAAAATTGAATGCTATTTTGTTTACTATAAATAAAATGCTCACATAAATTGAAATCAAGATTAATCAACTCTTCAACAAGGTTTTTATTTTTCAAGGTCCTTAGACCCTTTTCTCCAATGTGGCCTAATCTCTAGTGCCATAACATAGTCTTCTCTGTAGGTCACCCTTCATCTTTGACGGACGATTGATATGTTAACTTTATATGTTTGCAAGTAAATGCAAACTTTATATGTTAACATGACAGAGTGACTTTGAAAAGTCACTTACAAACCTCAAATACTATTTTCCTCCAAAATTGAAAAACTAACCCCTTCACAAAGCTTTGTTGACCCCAACAATTTTTCTCCAAAAATCTAATGTGCCCCTATTTTAAATCCTCCCCCTTTTCAAACTCTTACCAAGTAACAGTTACAATTCATGTTTGAGGTAAAAAATAATGGCTAACTACAACATAAAATGTTATCTGTTTGACTAAGTCGCTAGTTGTGACAAATGTCAACAGCAAGAGTAACATTAAATGGATTTAAATCTGCCACTAACCAAAAAACTGCTGTTAAACTTGATGTTGGCAGATGTTTACAAACAAATGCCAAAAAACTTGGCATTTTTCAGGAACTGTGGCAGCAAATGTCGAAGATTTTGTATAAGATTTGGAGATGCCAACTTTGTGAAGAGGTGGTCTCTTTGAAGCCGTGACTGCAGCTCCTACAGAAAACATCAACTTCTGCAATGAAGAATGATGGTGGAATAGATTCGAAGAGCTCAAATTTAAACAACTCCAGTAAGCTTGACCACAATTCAAACCTCGAACTCTACTATTGAAAATCTACAACCAGAACAATGAAACAACGAGAATGTAACTTCGAGCTGATGAACTTTCAAACGACGATCAAAGATTAGGACTTTGACATGAAGATGGAAGAGAGCCTCAAATTGCTGAGCCCGAAGGATTTGAAGAGGAGTTGATACCCAGAAAAACAAATACAGATCCAAACAAGAGGACCCTCCAGGTGGTTTGAAGAATGCGCCTTTACAAAGGGAAATAATGGTGGCAGAAGCTTCAAGTATCACTTCAACCGCAACAAAATGCCTACAGAAATGACAAAAAAGGAAGCCATGACCTCCATCCAAGTCGACTCAGCTTTGAGGAACATCTACCTGCTCAAAAATAGTCTGAAGAAGGCAGCTGACTAGTATGAGATTGTCGGCAACAAGTATGCTATGCACAGCGTTCCAAAGAGAATCTTCATACTAAAAAACTCAGCCAAAAACTAATTTTCACTTTTGTTTACCACATTGCTTGTGGTTTGAACAAAAATGAGGCGAGATTCATGGCCCTAAATGAAATTTGGAAATGAAAGCAGCAAGAAACAGAGGATGCCGTGGAAGGGATCCAAAGCAAAATGCGACTCAGGAAAACACTCCAAACCTCAAATCTTCTCCTCCTTGAAACATTTAAGCTCTTTCAATTCTCTCAAAAAAAATAGAGCTACAAGAGATCTGGTTCAAGGTGTTCCCTAGAAAATGGTTTTAAGGCAGCTAATTCTCAAGCACAGAAATCAAAAACCATATTTCCCAGGGCTATTCTTAAATATCATCCACTTCAATAGTCAAAGGTTAATTTTGGCCAATAAAAATGGGACAAATATTTACCACTTTTTGCTGTGAATGAGGTGTAAAATGGCCATTGATTGTTTGACCATTGAAATGGATGATATTTAAGTAGAGTGATTTACCAAGGGGTTGCAGTGAGCAGAAGTGAAATTACCTGGGCTAGTGTTCACAGTAAGGGCGAATCATTTTTGTCTTAAAGGGAAAATGGGAACAAAGCACCCCTTGAGGATCAATGGCTATAGGTGAAGCTCCAAAAATGCCTATGAACAAAAAATTTAAACCCACAAACAACTCAACAAACTAGATGAATTCAAACAAGCCGAGAGGCCGAAAAACTACTGCATCCTTTCAAAACAATTCACCAAGAAATCTTGCCCAAAGTGAGATTTTTCAAAAAAAAATTGCTTTTTCGAAAAAAAATCCTAGGATCTTTCAACTTGGCTAAGTGCAAGATTTTCTATAACGGAAGGAATTTTGCATGCAAAGCTCTAATACCTGTTGGGAAAAGCAAGGATCAACAAGCAAGAATAAAACCAAAAAGCTATTTTTGACGCAATATGCCAAATTACATTGCCAAAAGATGAGTGAAATGTACATAAGAGTCTTGCTTAAGTAGGCAAGCATGAGGGAGTAAGAAGCTCGTACACAACGACTGAACAACTTTCCATAGGTGCAACACTTGTCTTGCTCAAGTGACACATGTTTGAGCAAGTGGCAAGTTTGCATGAAGTAGGTGTGTCACAAAGGTGAGTACACATGTCTTCACCACATGAGGTGAGACAAGAAGGTAAGAAGCTCAAATTTGGACTTAATCAAGTGTGAATATAAATCTCCTAGACATGCTAAAAGCTAACTAGATAGATAATGTAACTTTTCACACTAACATGATGTATGCACTATCAATGTATTATTTGATGCCAAGTAAGAGAGGACTAGTCAAACTATCTCGATAATATAAAGTATAGGCAAAGTTACTCCAATAATGAAGTGGCCCAGGATCAAAGAACAATTTCAAATTGCAATGCTAGATCTAAGAGAGGTGGATCCAGGTGCCATTTGTAATCTTGGGGAAGGGACATCAGAAAGTTATGCTCCTCTAACACCACCAAGAGAGATGTCATCAAGCGAATCATACATGTCTCTAACTTAGAAATTGAGTGATTCTTATGTATCACTTTCACCTCTTGAAGAAACCTACACGCCTTGGACACCCCCAATGCAGATAGAAGCTATTAATTAAGAGGGAGCTTATTCAATTGACAATGAACTAACAAATTCTCCAGAAGCTTCATCTAGAGCCTTTGTAGCTCCAAATATCTGAGAACTCCATTCTACTTCAACCTCGATATAGTCCAATGATACATGGCAAGCACCACGAGTTCAAATCAAAATCAATTGAGAGTTTTCCCAATGAAGATGAAGTTAGTGAAGGAGAATTTCGCAAAGAATGTAAATTACAAATAACCTTAAGAGTAGAAGACCTTGCTATCCTTGAACTACCAAAGAAGTACATAGGATACTCGATGGACCTATGAGTAGAGCCAAATGGAAAGATGGGCATAAGTTTGTTCTCCCATAGAGCCTCAGAATCCCTTCAAATTATTTCAATTCTTGCGAAGTATCTAGGAACGTGTTGAATTCAAAGTTTATATGCAAGATAGATTTGACCTACTTATGAATTTATTGAACTATGATGGAGTCCTATATTGGACCCCTTCTCATTAACAAGCTTACAAGTCCTTAGATCACCTTAATTTACCTCGACAGATCACAAAACTAAACCCACAAGAACAATATAATCCCTCAAGACCTTTCAGAATAGGATAAATTGTCCTCAAGAAAGGCAACACTAAGAATGAGAACCATAGAAGAAAAAGGAAATTTTGAGAAGACTGGAAAGGTCCCTACATGATCAAAGAAGATGTTGGAAACAATGCTTATCTTTTGTGGCACTCTAGAGGGTGAAGAATTCAATGAAATGGTTAACGCCTTTCACCTAAAGAAATATTATATTTGAAAACCCTAAAAATCATAAAATCAAAAAAATAAAAAAATAAAAAAAAAATCAAATAACTCAAAAAATCCATATAAAACATAAAATTCAGGAAAAGACAAAAATTTGCATTTCTCATTTTGTTTCACCATGCATTAGTGAGTCACACACCCTTGTTCAATTTGTGTCTTAGTAAGGAGGCTAAGGTTGTCTAGGTATAGGTTGACCCTTTAAGCCATTGAGATTCCTTATGATAATCTTTACCACCAATCATTCCCCTTTACATTTCTCAACAAATTAAAAGTAAATATGAGCTCTTAGCTTTATATCGATCCCAGTTTTAACAAATCATGATGTTAAGTCTAAACAAAGTCAGTACTCAAACCTACATTACCTAATAGAAGCTTGCAAGTAGACCTTCCCCATTCCTCCTTAGCAAAAGGGAAATTCAAATGGATGGTGAAAGCTCTTGGTGGCACTCAACTCCTTATCTTTCCTAGCCAAAAATGTTAGGGGGCTCATAATTCCGTAGGAGGCAATCAAAAAGAATAAGAGTGCAAAAAAAGAGAGATCATGAAAAAGTCAAAATAAGAGAGAAAATACAAAAAAAATGGTGAGGGAATTAGAAAAGATACTGCAAAATATAGAAAGAGAAAAAAAAGATAAGTGCAAAAAAGGAGAGAAATAAAAATAGAGAATTATTTATGTCCATACTCTTGGGTGGAGATAAGTCTAAGCTTGGAGCTACGAGGGTGTCATCTATCAAAGAAAATGAAAAAAGAGAGGTACAAAGCACACATATGCACTAGTTGGGTAAAGCTAAGAGTCTAACTATCTTTAGGATCATATTCTACTTTGGAGCCTTTAATTTACCCTAGGTCTATCTTGTTGGCCATCTCTGATCTAAGTATAGAAGGTATCGATAAAATTTGTTACTTGTCTAAGTTGAAAGCTCATCAAAATGTTTTGTCTAGATAAGGATCAGTATCTAACCTTTTGCAAAAGCTGAGTTTAGAAGTTGTTCCAATCCCTCCCATTCCCACTCAAGTCCTTAATAAAATCCCATCCCAAGGTTTAGTAGGTCTCCCTATGCCAAGCCAACTTGCAATTTCCTAAGTCAAAAAGCCCATTTAAGAGTAGTCACAATGTTTTTTTGCTTGCATGCATCATGTCATAGAGAGAAAATCAAAAGCAATAACTCATAACTTGTGACATAACATAGTAATATGAAGATGTGTTACGTTTGTACCTTCATGTGTTCTTGCATCCATGCATTTCACGTTACATATTATACTTCTTAAAAAAGACCAAAACCATTGTATAATCATTCTATTGTTCATAATAAGAATCCTAAACTATCCATGTGCACAAAATATAAAATAAGAGGGCATAAGATGTCAAACATAGTCATAAATAGAATTTGAATGGAGTCATCATAGTGCATATCAAAATTCTAAGTTCATGAAACCTCACTATTAGAGTTCTAAGGGATAAACTAAAGTGCACTCAAACGTGCAAATCTTCCCATATGAGAAGGGAAAATTAAAAAAATACAACTAAAGCCTTTAAGGATGATTTTGACCAACTAAGCCCATGAAGATTGTCGTTGAACCCCAAGGTTAGCCATCTCTCAAAGTAAGGTGTTCTTGGCCTCAAGCACATTGGTCCTAGCTCTCTGAGAAGCAACTTTTTGATCTGTATGATAAGTGTGAGCTAGGATATCTGTATGATGACTTGCTAAGGAGCGCAAGTGAGCATCAACAAGGAGAGTATTCATCGATCGACTAGTAGAACAGAGCAGTATGTCTAAGGAAGCATTTCAAAAGAGTCCCCTCCATCCATCTACCATACCTATGAGAAGAGAATGAAGAGACAATAATCTAAGGGTTAATTTCACACCATTACTTCAAAGTGATTAAAAGTAACAAGGAAAATAGGAAGTTAGTAAATACTCACAAGGATCACCTGGCTGCAGGCGGGGTCATTATGTCTCATATCCTCCTTTGACAACTCTGATAGTGGAGCATGCACATGTATAGGTGGAGTTACCTCTGGTATTGTGTCCTCCATCACATTCTTCCTCATTAGGATCATAATCTTCACCCATGGAATAATCAATCTCTTCCTCAATAGCAATAAGTCTTCGAGATACCTGCACTTGCCTATGCCCAATCTCACAAACTGGCCTAGTGATTGGAACCCCAAGGACTACTGGAACCTATAGAAGTGCTCTTTGTTGAACATCAACCATCTCCTACATAGACCTATAGAAAGTGGGTACCAAGGGGAAATCCTTCAAGAAATCCTTTCCAAACTGTTGAAGAACTTGAGTGACATGATGAGCCTCAACTAAGCCATTTCTATCAATCAAATGGATCATCTCTTGACAATAATCACATACCACTCTGTCACTGGCCACAAACCCTCGATGCCAACATAAGGATAAAAATGAAATCAACATCTATGAGGGTAGCCACTGTTGTTATATGGAGCCTAATCAGACTCGGAGGTTAAATTTTCCCCATTTTTATCAGCGCAGTTTCCCCCCAAATTCCTACGGGGTCAAGGGGCAGCACCCCTTGCGGGGGTTTGGTATTTTATAAAGGCACCGAGAGTTATTTTTTCATTGACCGACATAAGAAAACCCTATTTTTTGTAACCGACAAAAAGCTTGACAAAAAGCGGCCAAGGGTTAGGGTTTTGATATTGTATTGTAGCATTTTGCAGCGGTATTGAGTTGCAGGGATTGCTGATTGTAATCGGTTTGATTTACTGGATAATAATATTGGACTCTGTGTTTGGTGGATGTAGCCCGAGTTTGGGTGAACCACGTTAAAACTTGTCTCTCACTGTTATTATTTCTGTGTATTTCCATTCCTCTGTTTAATCTTTATTTGCATTTAATTGATATCTTCTTCTGGCTAACCCTAACAAGTGGTATCAGAACGGGTTGTGTTCGATTATCGTCTACAGGAAAGTCTCACGGTTGAGTGGGAGCAATGGCGGACGAGGGTAAATTGAAGGTTGATAAATTCAATGGGCAGAACTATCAGTTATGGAAGATGCAGATGGAGGATTACCCCTATCAAAAGGATTTATGGATGTCATTGGAAGGAGTATCCAAGAAACTGACAATAGTGTCTGATGAGGATTGGAATCTTCTTGATAGAAAGGCACTGGGAACCATTCGGTTGTGCCTGGCACCAACGGTGGCATTCAATATAACAAAAGCGAAGACAACAGACGGTTTGATGAAAGCTTTGGCTAAATTGTATGAAAAACCCTCAGCCTCAAATAAGGTATTTCTCATGAAGCGTTTGTTTAATCTGAAAATGGTTGAAGGTGGATCTGTGACAGATCATTTAAATGAATTTAATACGATCGTCAGTCAATTGACTTCTGTAAATGTAAAATTTGATGAAGTTAGAGCTCTCTTGATATTATGTTTATTGCCTGAAAGCTGGGATAGTTTGGTAATGGCGATTAGTAACTCTGTTTCTAGTTCAACTACCCTGAAATTTGATGATGTTGTTGGTGTTATTCTGAGTGAGGAAATTCGTAGGAAAAGCTCAGGTGGATCCAAATCAGGCAGTGTTTTGAATGCAGAAAGTAGGGGCAGATCAAAGGAGAGAGGAAAAGGTTCTGGAGGTCATGGGAAGTCACGAGGAAAATCAAAGGACAAAAGATCCCAAACCAGAGGACAGAAGGATTACTGGTACTGTGGAAAACTAGGTCATCTGAAGAAAGATTGCTGGTCTCGGAAGAACAAAGAAGGAGACAAACAAGAAGGCAATAAGGAAGCAAATGTGGTAAGCAATAAGTCTGAAGATGATGCTTTGATTCTTTCCCTAGATAATGCTGATGATTCATGGGTTTTAGATTCAGGGGCCTCATTTCATGCTACACCCCATAGAAGTTATTTCCTTGATTATGTCCAAGGGGATTTTGGGCTGGTTTATTTGGGAGATAACGAACCCTGTCAGATTGTTGGAAAGGGAAGAATCAAGATTAAGTTGCAGAATGGGAATCATTGGCTACTACAAGAGGTAAGGCATGTTCCAAGGCTCAGTAGGAATTTAATTTCAACAGGGTAGCTAACTGAACAAGGTTGCATTGTTACATTTACTGATAAAAATTGGAAGGTTTCAAAAGGTGCCTTAGTAGTAGCAAAAGGTGTGAAAGTAGGCACCTTATATCTTTGTACAGGTCACACTGTTCCTTCTACTTTAGCTGTTACAGAGAAAAAACAAACAAGTTCAGGAACAGTTGTTGTATGTTTGCAGGAAGAGACTAGAAAAGTTGTTGCAGGTTCTGAGACAACACTGTGGCATAACAGACTTGGGCATATGAGTGAAAAAGGTATGAAGGTACTTCATTCTAAGAAAGTTTTACCAGGTCTGAAATGTATTAATATGGATTTCTGTGAAAGTTGTGTGTATGGCAAACAAAAGAGAGTCAGTTTTCTCAAGGATGGGAAGCAAAAGAAAAATGAAAAGTTGGAGCTTGTGCATATAGATGTATGGGGGCCAGCTCAGGTATCTTCTCTTGGTGGCTCTCAGTATTATATTACATTCATAGATGATGCAACTAGAAAGGTCTGGATTTATTTCCTTAGACAAAAATCTGATGTATTTGAAACATTTAAGAAATGGAGAAGCTTGGTTGAGAATGAGACGGGTAACAGATTAAAATGTCTCAGATCTGATAATGGCGGTGAGTATTGTAGCAAAGAATTTGAAGATTATTGTTCCTTTAATGGAATTCGTAGGCAGAAAATGGTTCCAGGGACTCCACAGGAAAATGGAGTGGCTGAACGCATGAATAGGACAATAATGGAACATGCAAGGACCATGCGATTGCATGCTGGGCTGCCTTTAAACATGTGGGCAGAGGCTGTCAACACTACTGTATATTTAATTAACAGAGGTCCTTTAGTTCCTTTGGGCTGTGGTATTCCAGAGGAAGCATGGACAGGCAAGAAGGTGAGTTATTCTTTTCTGAAAACCTTCAGCTGTGAAGCATTTGCACATATAGATTCTGAAAATAGAACCAAGCTGGATGCAAAATCAAAAAAGTGTACCTTCATTGGATATGGCATTGATGAATTTGGTTATAGGCTTTGGGATTTTGAAAATCAAAAAATTGTGAGAAGCAGGGATGTTATATTCAATGAGGTGTTGTACAAAGATCAGTTGCAGCAGCATGAGAAGAAAGAAAAGGATTATGTGGTGTTGGATGATACTCCAAATAGTGATGTTCCAGTGGTTCCTCATGCTCCGCAACATCACCCAGAAATACCACAAACTCTAGTGAATGTTAGACGGTAAACAAGGATAAGTAGACCTCCTGAAAGGTTTTCTCCCTCTTTGTATTATATTTTGTTAATAGATGCTGGTGAACCAGAAGGGTATGATGAAGCTATGCAGGTGGATACACAGGTTCAGTGGGAGGTTGCCATGAAAGAAGAAATGGACTCCTTGCTGAAAAATCAGACTTGGGAATTATGTAAATTACCTGCAGGTAAAAAGGCTTTACCAAATAAATGGGTTTACAAGCTGAAAGAGGAAGATGGAGGTAAGAAAAGATTTAAGGCCAGGTTAGTTGTAAAAGGATTTACATAGAAAAAGGGCATTGATTTTGATAAGATATTTTCTCCGGTTGTCAAGATGACTTCTATTTGTACTATTTTAAGTATTGTGGCCACTGGAGATTTGCATTTGGAATAGCTAGATGTGAAAACTGCCTTTCTCCATGGTGATTTGGAGGACGAGATATATATGGAATAGCCCCAAGGATTTGAGGTCAAAGGTAAGGAGTAACAGGTGTGTAGATTGAAGAAGAGTTTGTATGGCCTAAAACAAGCACCTTGGCAATGGTATTTAAAATTTGATAGTTTTATGGCTGAGCGAGGCTACAGTAGGTGTAATTCTGACCATTATGTTTATTTTAAGAGGTTGGATAATGACAGCTACATTATTTTATGTTTATATGTTGATGACATGCTTGTAGCTGGGTCTAACATGGATCACATAAGAGAGTTAAAATAGCAGTTAGCACAGTCATTTGATATGAAAGATTTGGCGGCAACAAAACAAATCCTTGGAATGAAAATTTGTAGAGATAGGAAGAACAGAAAATTGACTCTATCTTAGGCTGCTTATGTTGAAAAGGTGTTGCAGAGATTCCACATGGAGAATGCAAAAGCTGTCAGCACACCTTTGCCTAGTCATTTGAAATTGACCAAGGAGATGTGTCCTAAGACACAAGAGGAGGAAGAGAAAATGTCCAAGGTACCCTATGCTTCAGCTGTAGGAAGTTTAATGTATGCCATGGTATGCACAAGACTGGATATTGCACATGCTGTAGGAGTCGTTAGCAGGTATATGAGTCATCCTGGATTAGAGCATTGGAATGCGGTAAAATAGATTCTTAGATATTTGAGAGGTACATCCAATAAACACTTATGTTTTGGGGGCTCTAATACTGATTTAGCAGGTTATGTAGACTCAGATTTGGCAGGGGATATTGAGGATGGTAGGCTGATGAGAAGGATAAATATGTTCCCAACTTTTTCCAAAGAGTTCTCCAGAAGTGGCCAATAAACTTCACATCTCTGTCTGATACTATGTTCAATGGTAAACCATGTATTCTCACTATCTCTTTGAAAAACAAATCAGCAACATATGAAGCATCACAAGTGGTTTTACATGGCAAGAAATGTGCCATTTTACTGAATCTGTCTACTACCACAAAAACACTATCATATCCTTTCCTTGTCCTAGGCAAACCTAGTACAAAATCCATGCTTATGCTCTCCCATGGCCTAGAAGGAATGGGTAATGGCTGATACAAACCTGCATTTGTGGATCATCCTTTGGCTTTTTGACATATTACACATGCTTCCACAAATTTTCTTACATCTGACTGTAACTTAGGCCAATAGTAATGCCTCTTCACAAGATCAAGAGTTTTATCAAGACCAAAATGTCCTGACATGGCCCCACAATGTCTTCTTCAGTCTCATAGAACATCTTGGAATACATAGTTGTCCACCTTTGAAAAGTAATCCATCTTGGATCAGAAATTCAGAAAATTCAACATGATATTTGTCTCCAAGAGAGGTACATACCTTGTAGATCTCTCTAAAGTCTTCATCCTCATCATACATTGTCTTCAAAGAATCAATCCCAACACTCTCCAGTTGGATCTGATGGATGGTCAGAACTCTCCTGCTCAAAGCATCTGCTACTTTGTTCTTAACCCCTTTCTTGTGCTTGAGTGTGAAAGTGAAAGCTTGCAAAGTTTCCACCCACTTCATGTGTCTATGGTTCAGCTTCTCTTGACTGTTTAAGAAACTGAGGGCCTGATTATCTGTGAACACTATGAATTCTTTGGGCATCAAGTAATGCCTCCATTTCTTAAGTGACTGGACTAGAGCATACATCTCCAAATCATAGGATGAGTATCTCTTCTTGGCATCATTTAATTTCTCACTGAAGAATGCAATAGGCCTACCTTCTTGGCTGAGTACTGCTCCAATTGCAATATGACTTGCATCACATTCTACTTGAAAAATCTTGCTGAAATCAGGAAATGCAAGAATTGGCTGTTCTGCCACCTTCTTCTTCAACGTTTCAAAAGAATTATCTGCCTCCTTTGTCCATGTAAACTTGCACTTCTGTCCTCCCTTTATAGTGTCAAGCATGGGTGCACAGATATGACTAAATCCCTTTATAAACTTCCTATAAAAGGTTGCTAATCCATGGAAACTTCTAACATCATTCATAGTTTTGGGTGTTGGCCAAGACAATATGGCACTTACCTTTTCTGGATCCATTCTCAATTTGTTATGTGAGATAACAAATCCTAAGTAGATGATTTCTTCTTGCATAAACAGACACTTTACTAAATTGATCATTAGCTGCTCTTCATGTAACCTTTTGAGAACCAAGTCTATATGGGTGAGGTGTTCTTTCCTCACATTACTAAAAATCAGGATGTCATCTAGATATACTATGACAAATTTACCTATGAATTCTTTCAAGACCTCATTCATCAATCTCATAAAGGTACTAGGGGCGTTGGACAAACCAAAAGGCATGACCTTCCACTCATATAACCCCTCATTTGTCTTGAATGCAGTTTTCCACTCATCACCAGGTCTAATCCTAATCTGATGATAGCCACTCTTTAAATCTATTTTGGTGAAGTATTTAGCTCCTCCTAAACAATCAAGTAAATCTTCTATCCTAGGGATTGGAAACCTATACTTGATTGTTATCTTGTTGATAGCCCTTGAATCAGTGCAAAGTCTCCAAGTGCCTTCCTTCTTTGGTGCTAGTACAGCCGGTACTGCACATGGGCTTAAACTTTTGCCAATTAGGCCTATCTTCAACAACTCTTCAATTTGTCTTGCTACCTCTGTATTCTGATCTGGAGTGAGCTTATATGCTGCTTTGTTTGGAAGTGTAGATCTTGGGATCAGATCTATACAATGGCTGATGTCTCTTATAGGTGGTAGGGAACTTGGCATTCCATCAGAGATAATGCCTTTGTACTTGTCCAATAGCTCTTGGACAGCTGGGTCTATGAATTTTTGTCTCTTTTCTCCCTTGACTTCTTGCTGTTGTTCCTTGTTTACCTTCAGGCAAGGAACTAGAGCATATGTAACTGCTCCTTCTTCTCCTATCCCTTTCATGAATTGTTTGCCTTCTACCATCATCACTTTAACCTCTTTTCCTTTTGTCTCCACCTCATTCTCCATTAATGGTATTAATTCTATCACCTTACCATTCTTGGTGATGGAATAGGTGTTCCTAACTCCATCATGGTATGCTTTTAAATCATATTGCCATGGTCTTCCAAACAAGAGATGGCAAGCATCCATCTTGGCAATGTCAAACAATAACCTATCCTTGTATCGGCCAATTTGAAATTCTACCCAAGCCTGTTCTTCCACAACTGTTTGCTGACCTTGGGTGAGCCATGAAATTCTATATGGGCAAGGATGTGGCAGTCTCCTAAGCTTAAGCTTTTCTACCATCTCAATAGATACAAAATTCTTAGTAGATCCAGAGTCAATCAGAACTTTACATACCTTTCCTCCTACCTTGCAAGTAGTTCTGAAAAGAGACTTCCTTTGTGGAGGTTCTTTTCTAGGCACCTTCATGGTGGTCATTGCTCTCCTAATCATCAAAGATTCTCCATTCTTAGGATACCCATAACTGCTAGGAGCATTCACACTTTGAATAGTGCTTGAGCTTGCTACACTTTGACAATCAGATTCTTGGATCAGATTTATCCTCTTTTCTCCTATTGAACTTGTTGCCTTTGTTGGACATCTGCTGGCTATATGGCCTTCTTGGTTGCAATTGTAACATCTGATAGGTCCTCTGCCTTGAGATCTTCCTCTGAATGGTGGTCTTCTGCCCCTGAAGTTTCCCCTTTGATTGTAGCTTTTTCCTTGGTTCTGACTGTTATCTCCTCTGTTGTTCTCTTGGTTGGATTCACTTTGGTATCCAAATCCTCTGCCTCTAAAAGGACTTCTTCCTCCTCTCTGCTGTCTTCCTCTACCTCTATGGTTCTGCTCATGCCTTCTCTTTAGTTTTTCTTCCACTTTGAGTGCTAACTGATAGCACTTTTGAACTGTATCTGGATTATGCAGATTTAGGTCTTCGTAGATGTTAAATCTCAATCCATTGAGGTATCTTGCTACCTTCTCTTCCTCATCTTCCCTTACCTTTGTTTTTACACACAACTTCATGAATTCTTCTGTGTATGAGCTGACATCTAGCTCCTTCTGCTTCAAATTATGTTTCCTCTTATGTAATTGGATATTGTAATCGAATGGAACATAGGCCTCCTTCACCAATGCCATCATTCTCTTCCATGTTGTAACTCTGTTCTTTCCCTCTTTCACCCTGTCATCTTGGATGAAATTCCACCAAGTCAGTGCAGCTCCTTTCATCTTGGACTAAGCCATCTTCACTCTTTGGTGTTCTGGTATCTCTTATGTCTCAAAGAAATTATTCAAGGAGTCTATCCACTCCATTACTGAATCAGGTTCCATTTTTCCTGCAAACACTGGCAGGTCTATTTTCACATCCATGGTCCTTCTTTCCATGGACCTGAGGGCATTGAGTAAGGGTCTCTGGTCTGCAGGAACCTCTAGCTCTTCCTACTCTGGGGTCTCCTCTTCATCCCCATCTTCTCGTTCACCAGAGTTTTCTTCCCCTCTCTCCACTCTTTCCCTCAACTTCCTTAGTTCTTCCATCAATGCCTGATTCTGAGCTCTATCAGCCCTACTCTCTGCTATTCGTTTTTTCATCAAGGTCGTCAATTCAACATTGTTCAACTTTGTTGGAAGAGTCTCTGAAGCTTCTCCTTCTGACATTTTCCTTTCTTTTTCTACTGTTAGATGGAACAAAGACCTTCAGAAATCAAATTACACACCAACCTTTCCCAGAGCTTTCTCTAGCTCTGATACCACTTGATGCAGAGCAAAACCCAGTTGAAGCGTATAAACCAGTTCAAGACCCTTTGGAGCCCACAAGATGGCCTTTATAGTGTATGTCGGCAAGACATTTTCAATGTCTCACCGAAGTAATTCTCCCTTTGCCTATCGGCAAGACACTAGTTATCGGCCTCCCTCATACATTTCACACCGATGTCTTGAGTCACTCCGATGACTCTTGCAACCCGCTTTCGTCGGTAAGACATCTACTGTCAGTCAAACAAAAAAATCCTTTGCCGATACGTATTTCTCCCCGACGAGCCTTCCATCGGCAGGACCATAGCAATGTCTCACCGAAACATACCAATTGCTTTCCTATCGGCAAGAGGAAGCCTATCGGCAAACACCTAAACACTCTCGCCGATGTTACACTCACGTCGATGGGTGTCTATGATTATGTGCCTATTGGCAGGACATCGCCTATCGGTGAACCCCTTAAATCTCTTGCCGACGTTGCAGGTTACGCCGATAGACTTACCACCCTCTTCACTGTCGGCAAGACACACATCTTCGGTCAAACATTTCTCAACCTCGCCGATGGGAACACTTACGCTGATGCACTCCTTCTATCAGCGTGACCCATTACTATCGGCAAAGCCTCTAACAAATTCCCTGACGGTGTATTTCACGCCGATATCTCTTGTCGGTGACACCTCACCACAGTCTCCCCGATCGGTATGACCTTCAACCATCAACCCATGATCAAATCCTCAGCGCGATACTTATGCTCACGCCGATGCCTTCGGCCAAGGTTGCTATTGGTGAGACTTTCACTGTCGGATGGACATAATTTCCTTGTGCCGATGCCTTTGACTCTCGCCGATGGGCCGCATGCAGGATACCTACAGAAAAATTAATTCATACAGGTGACGGGTATTCACAACTGGTGTTTTCCCACCATACAACAGCAAAGCATCTAATCAATATACACTTGACATATATACCAATGGACCTTCAATTACAACAACATGAGACACTGAGAGACTGCTTGAAGTGGTTCTGCAGTTCCTAACCTTCCAAACCTAGAACGAATAAAAGAATGGGGAAATTAATCTACAGGTCCGTTCCACTGATTTCCTGAAAATCTACCAGTGGAATGGAGTTATCCACTCAATTCGACCACAGAGACACAAAACTAGATTCTATATAGACCCTACATAGAAGGAATTTCTACACAGAGTATCTACACTGGATATCTACATAGTATTCAGAATCTGGAAGGAAAAAAAAACAAATTGCAGAACTTCTATTCCTTCTTGATGTTCAGAATTACATTCGACTGTTCAGAGACCAGACCAAAAACCACCACCGTCACTACCCTGTTCTATTCCAGAGGATTCCCTATTTATCTTTCCCAATGTGAGGGACCGACATTCCCCTCTGTCAGTGGGATTTGATTTTACCAAGATTATTGGTAAAGACTCCTAATTAGTTACATGACACCTGCAGAGTATAGGACAGCAAAACTCTTAGTGCTAAGACACCTTGATTAACTTTCCCTTAATCCAAACTGTCAAAAATGTCAAGTTTGGAGTTTACAAACATGAAATGCTAAATTTAAATGTTACATTGGAAGATGCTATAGATAACATGAAATGTCAAACTAATGTTAGTCTTCTTCTTCTTCCTCTTGTGTATGTTGGTCCTTTTGAAGGGGTGCCCCTGCACCAAGTGCCCCTTGCGGGGGTTTGGTATTTTATAAAGGCACGGGGAGTTATTTTTTCATTGACCGACATAACAAAACCCTATTTTTTGTAACTGACAAAAAGCTTGATAAAAAGTGGCCAAGGGTTAGGGTTTTGATATTGTATTGTAGCATTTTGCAACGGTATTGAGTTGCAGGGATTGCTGATTGTAATCGGTTTGATTTACTGGATAATAATATTGGACTCTCTGTTTGGTGGATGTAGCTTGAGTTTGGGTGAACCATGTTAAAACTTGTCTCTCGCTGTTATTATTTCTATGTATTTCCATTCCTCTATTTAATCTTTATTTGCATTTAATTGATATCTTCTTCCAACTAACCTTAACAGCCACGACATGAATAGTAGCATCATAAGGACCAAGGCATCCCCATTAATGGCTCTCAAAAATTTAGGATTTGAAAGAGAGACACCTCTTTGAAATGGACTAATGTTCTCAAGAATATAGGTCATGATAAGTGTATAATGACTAAAATAAAGGGCATCTTGTCGTGAAATATGGTACAAGTCTTGGTACACCATAGCAAGAATGTTAATCCCCTAGGCAAAAAATGGACCTCGCTCAAGCCTCTGGATGATTGGTGCCTAGCACCACTTGAGTATGGTAGATCCATTATCTCCTAATAAATGAGATACAATCAATCCAATGAAAACCTTTTGCAAAGGAGGAATTGTGAGGCTAGGAATTGAGGTAAGATGAACACCAAGATGATCTTGAGGATGGTTAACCCCCATGAGGGTAGCCAAAGATAATCTTTCTCTGTTTGATTCACTCTTAGGGAGCGCAAGTTGGTCACCTCTAATAAGAACTCCTAGAATATGATAAACATCATACAAAGTAATTATCCATTCTCCAGATACCTAAGGAAATTAGAACGTGTTTCAATCAGGATTCCAGTACATCAAGATATCACAACATATGCAAGAAGAGGGATGTACAATAGGAACATGAGCTATCTTTCCCAAACCTATCTTC
Source organism: Cunninghamia lanceolata (assembly GCA_027924645.1). Lineage (NCBI taxonomy): Eukaryota > Viridiplantae > Streptophyta > Pinopsida > Cupressales > Cupressaceae > Cunninghamia > Cunninghamia lanceolata. The sequence goes on from BSBN01000209.1 coordinate 12,531,862, forward strand.
TTCAAGATGGAAAGATCTCCAGTAGATAAAGACTCAAGGGACTTTGTGAACCAAAATTTCTCACAAGTTGTATTCCCTCTAATGTGCATCTCCTTCTAGGAACAAAATAAACAACACATTAGATAGTTGACAATTCAAAAAATCACAAAAAAGCATAAAATATTCAAAACTTCCACAAAAAAAGCATAAAACATTAAGAAATTCCTCAAAAAATTCATATATTGACTAAAAAATTGTAATAAATGAAGAAGGTAGTATCAAAAAATAGAGAAAACTGAGTGACAGAAGTATGAGACCATTTGAAATTTTATCTGGAAAACTTTTGGTGAGTCACCCCTTTACCAGGGCTGATCTCCAAGGGTGACCTAGAATGATAGGATGAATCTCTAGGGGTGAATTTCCTTCGTGAAAGGGGTGACTCTACCCCACGCCCTAACATGATAAAAAGTTCTTAGAAACAGTAAAAATGATAAGGTTTCGACAATGAAAACTCGTCAAACAAAAAAAGATAGAATCTAAACTATTAAAATGAAGAAACTCAAAAAATAATGGATTCATTGCAAGAAATCAACAAGAGAAAATATAGGGTTGTAAAAAGGGGTTTTATTATTTCTCATAATTAATGACCATAGGGGGAGCATTAGCAGCCATAATAATGATCTCCTTGTCAAACTCTCTCCATCACCTATTTGCTTGCATGATTCTGTCACTCTTTGACCACTCTACCTCTTGATTCACCTCTTCCTTCTCTTCATTTATTTTGCATTTAGGTATTTGGTTTTATTTAACTTTTGTAATGCTATCCATGTCATCATTTTGTGTGCATTTCATTCTTACAGATCCTCATGATGAAGCAAAATGACTCAGGTATATCTCATGTCTCAACAATATATCTTCTTGTTTCTATTATAGTGGTTTATTTTAAATACATCATGATGTCGAGCTAACAATTGTTATTTTAGGTACAAATGTGGGACACTGACAATAGGTAAAGGCTAGTTCAGGAATGATACTGTAGACACCTAAATTTGACCTTGTCCTTACTACATCACCTAGACACCATCTTGCGACACTTTCATTGTAGGCACCTTTCATTATCCAATTAATTAAATAAATTATCTTTATTTATTTAATTAATCTTAGTCCATTTCCTAAATTAATTAAATAAATTTTATTTATTTAATTAATTTGTGCCTTCACCTTGTCCTATAATTAATTAAATAATTTTATTATTTAATTAGTTATCTTTCACCTATCCTAATCTTTATACACTTTTATCTATAAGTCTTAGCCGACCTCATCCAAATAGGTCCCATCCTTCCCACATCCTAGATCATATAAATATTACTATCAATCAAGTCATTTTCTCCTAGGGCAACCTACTTAGAGCACTTTGAGAATCATCAAGCTTTCAAGTATTGTTATGCTGCTAGCATGAAAAATCAACATTATTGATATCAAATATCATTATCAAGCATCATTGGAGCACATCTATTATTCATCGTGCTGCATTAAGGGCTATTGTGGTAACATTGTTTCATTATTTTCATTTGATCTTGATAGTCCTTTGATCATTCATTCAAGATGATGTAGATTGTGAAATAGGAGCTTTCATTGTGATTGATTTCCATTTATTATTTCACATTTCTGCATCATACAGATACCTACCTTTTATGTAGACTATTATCCTCGAGGGGGAAAATATGCAAGTATGAAAATATGCATAGGCCTACATGGCGGGCTAAGGATGAGCTATAGTCCTAATCACACACATGTAATAGTGAATACATACATACCTCTCAGTAGTATTCCTCTTGGTGATGTGTCTTTATTTTTTTCATATTGACTGTGCTTTTCAAACCTCTAGACTAATCTTCTATGGTCCTGCACACCTTCTAGCTTGCCTTCTAACCAATGTTAGAGATGGATCCTTCCTGTCACTTTCTAGCCTGGATAAACTCATCACTCCATTTCAAAAGATGGGAAATTCATGTTCCCTAGCGGCATTATATCATTTCATCCACTTATAATCATCTAATTAATCTCCCCATCCCATTCGTAACCTCAATTTTTATGTCTTGCATTTTCTTTCTGGGTCACCCCCTATCACCCTAGGATGTCCCTAGGAGACCTTGTAGCTGAAATAAGATCTCTAGGGGTGACTTGCCCTAGTAAAAGGGGAAACCTACCCTATAGAGATCTTATGGCTAGTTTTAGGGTTCCAAAACCATTCTTAGGCCATCTAGATCATTCTTCATCCCATAAACAACGTGCAAAAACTCCTTTATGGGTCGCCCCATATGGCTTTAGGATCTCCCTAGGTGACCCAACAACTTAAGTAGGATCTCCAGGGTGACTTTCTCTAGTGAAAGGGGTGACCTACTTCTAGAAAGGGGTGACCCTATCATCTTTTAATGTGCATGTTTTCTTCTAGTTCTAGCCCAAATTTGCTTCAAATTGAGGCTTAATTGCGTGGGTATTCTTCTCTAACTGATTACCAATTCCTCCTAATTGATTCAACACTCCGAATTAGCCCAATCTCATCACCACATCAATCTTAGTCATCTTACAATTAGCCAAGTGTTAACTTCATTTATTCTCCTGTGATCTCCTCTACAACCAGTGTTCACTCTCAATTAGAGTCAGATCACTCCCTAATCTATTTCTATTAACTCCCCAATCACCACCATTTTTGGTGTTGATTTTATACCTATAAATACCCCCCTCCTCTATGCATTTGGGGAGGTAAATTTAGTATTATTACTCTTTCTTTTCTAGTTGTCTCCATAGCATTTTTATGCTCGTGCAAGACCCTGTGAGGCTTTTGATTTTTCCATAGCTTCCATAGCTCAAGCCATAGCGCTTATCTAGCATTCTTATGCTCAATTGCTTCCATTAAGCTTCTATAGCTCCAAGCCATAGTGATTCTCTAGAATTATAATGCTCAATTGTTATCATCAAGCTTCAAAGCTTCATTTGATTTCGTTTGCTCCATCTTCATTCCTGTTGCCAAGAGGAGGACCCTACTGTTTTAGAGGAAGAGAGGGTTTCTATAAGGACTTTTGAGGTCTCAATCCAAGCATTAACATCTTCTTCATGCAAGGTTTCTCATGCTTTAAAATATTAACTAGTGAACACATGTACATAATTTTAGACAACTTAAGTAGGATTAAGTTCCCTAACCCTTAGATAGACATTTTCCTTTAAAATACATGACATATAATTGAGTCTTTCTAGTAACATGAAAAATTCACTACTAATTAAGACATGCATTCTCCTCAACATAACCTACTTCCTTATTTCTTATATTTTGTTCTCATTGTTTACCTACTTATTAAGTTTATTATCTTCATATTAACTTATACATATATTGTTAATGATTACCAGAATAATCATTTATTTAAAATACATAGTTTTTTTATTAAGGGTAAAAGCTAGATTTTGAAAGGATCTGGAAACCTTTTACAAAGAGGACCAAGTGGAACTCAAGGGCGAACAACAACACAACTACAGTGAAGCTGCTAGGACCAAACCACCAACACAATGGGTTAAATGATATCATACCCTGACCTAGTTATTCTCACACCTTTGACCCAGATGTGGGACTAAGATGCATGTTTCAAAATACCTTTCTTCCTTCTTTAGAAAATGGTCTAGGAAACCTCATGATTCATATCCACTTATTGAGGAGAGAGGGGAGGAGAAACCCTCTTTGATGCCCACTAAGGGGCATCGCATGAGAAGAGCACCCGACTAGGGAAGTCGACCATCAAGTGGAAGTTGCAACACAAATTGGAGGAGGTATACCAAAATCACCCACTGAAAGGGGGTGGGAACTAATAGAGAGGATGAAACATGATCATCAAGAAACACAAATAGTGGGGGGATCACCACCCCCTCAAGAGCATGAGGCTCTAAAGTCTCTGAAGCAGATGTTGCCAAGGCTACACCATGCTCTACTACCAGGGACATAAGGGGAGAACTATCATCCTAAGAATTTGAGCTAATAGGAACATCGACCATCAAATGTTCAAGGAGGCATTCTGCCACCACATATTCAAAACAACATTCCTATGATGAGAATAGGGGAAATCAAAAGCAAGCTACCCAATTTAATGAAACAATACCTACAACAAAAGGGGACACCCTCATAATAGATAACTTGATTCCAAGGCCTAACCTCCACCATTAGAATGACCTCCCCAAGAAATGCCTTGGAGGTGTCAACATCCACCAGAAAATAGGCATAGGTAGTGTGGCCAATGTTAGAAGTGACTGAATCAACATTCAGGAACCACTTAATAGAAATTCCAATAACTTCATAATAGGAGTCTTCTTGGAAATGAAGAGGGAGATTAGGTAATCTTAACCCAAACTATCATGATATGGAGGAATTTTGAAAGGGGAATGGAAGAAGGAAACTATAGCTTGAGCAAGAGGGAGTGCCGACCCCACATCCATGACCTTTCATCATATATCAACTCCATGTCAATGTGGTGGACAAAGGAGGCAATAAACAAACCCCTAGCACTAGGGTAAAGCTCGATTTTATCTTCTGTGAGGGGCCTCTAAGACTCCAACACCCAATTGTCTAGGTTTTATAGAGAGGGCCAAAGGTGATTAAATCTCCAAATTAATGCATGATGAACATAATGATTTACGTTGTCAATGACCTCCTATCCACATAATACAATATGGGAGGACTAAGTGCATGCCAGGGGATGGCTATCTCTTAGCAAAGGGGGTTTAAAGGACCCAAAGGAACTCATGCCCCAACTGTAGCCACATAGGAAGAGGGCACACCATTCTTCACTTTTGAACCATTAGGACTAGAGGAGACCCAAGAAGGAGAGGAATACAGTACTTTCAAACAACCAATAGAGGAGACCCTAGAAGGAGATTAAATTTGTGCCTCCAAACCACCATGAACAAAGGAAATCCACTCAAGAGAGGACATGAAAATGTGGACAAAAGACTTGTTGCCACAACCATGGTAGGCAGGAGAAACTCACGCCCTAGCAAAATACACATAGTTGTATTCAATGATTTTCACACATTTAATCATTGTTGTTATTTTGAGTTTGTCAATATTCTCCACCTAATTGAACTAATTGCTAACTTCACCTTTGTTGGAAGGTTAACATGTTAATAACCTGCATGACCAATCCATTTCCAAAATCCAAACATTTTGCCAATAATACAAATCTATTCCCAAGGATAATCTATTAAGATTTCCGACTTCTATTCATCAAAATGATTATCTTAGATCCAATTTTACAAACAAATAAAGTATTAATGAACAAACCATGTGAGTAATCAAAAGCCCCCAATTATGATTAAGTTATATATCTACTAAATTACCATTATATGCCTTCAATTTAAGCAAGAATAATTAATTCAATATCCTTATGTTACCATTTATTCAAGAATGTCTAGTATGAGTACTAACCATATCTTCCAATCAATTGGTATAATAATAAACAATGTATGATTTAGAATACCATAATGTTGTTTATCAAATACCAATCTTAGTCTAAGTTTATGTTTACCCATTCCTCAATGTAAAGGCATTAATTTCAAATTAAGATATATGAGGATTTGAATGTGTCTATGTTTCCTTTAATTCTATCAATTATCATTTAGTTAATTTAAATAAAGAATTTTGATCAATAACTAAATAAATAATGAACAAATTAAATTTAACTTTTAGAAGAAGAAATTGACTAATTTATATAAACGCATACATCTCAAAAGATTAACTTTTTCTTTCTATACACATATTATCTACCTATCATAGATTTATCAATTTTATATTACTAAAAAAATCTATTTTAACAAACTTTATATAGATATAACTCAAGATCGACACAAATTGCATTTTCTTTCCAATCCTTACAACTCATCATAAATGATGCATACTTTAACAATACACCATCTATACAATAAGAAATAACTAGCTCCTAAGGATAATCAACTATTTTTGAAACATTATTCATCATTTAAGCCCATCCATGAACATAATTGGTATATCCACCCATGCGCCCAAGTCCCAAACATAAGATAACACAAACAATTATTGGCCATAATAATTGACTAGCTATAACTATTACTAGCACCCAAAAATAGTTTTAGAAAATTCTAATTAAATAATAATTATTAGGTTAAGTATATCATATTAACAAAGTATTACATACATGATCTATCAGGTATTAAACAATTTTTTTTATTCAACCATTCTCCTTACTAATTAATAAGAATTTGTAGACATATTCATTAGATTACTTAGGCAGGAATTAAGTACCCTAATCATTAAGCATACCATTTCATTTTAATGAGCATGAAGGATAATTGTGCTCAAAAATATAATCTTGAATACCTAATTGGTTATGGATGTGATGATCCTTTAACACAATAAACTTGTTTAACTTTAGTTTACTAATTGGTAGATATTTTAGAATAGATGTGTTTAAGTTTTGTGTTTTGCTATATTTTATTTGTTTAAGGTAAATAGAATAAGTAAGTGTTTAATATGAAAAAGGTGAACGATGATAACTAGGATGCACACTAGATCAAACCCTTTTCCATATAACATTCAAGGACAACACCGAGTCAGATCACTACCAAATGGAGGTGGACTCAACTACAGATCTTGTACTTAGGTATGCTATAGAGGAATTAGATTTAACTCAGCTTTTCTATCAAACCCTAGGTTAACAATGATTAGCTTATAACAGAATAAGTACAATAACAATCCAGAAACTAATTACACAAGGATGATCAGGAAGATGATAGAACCTATCTCCTAGAAGAAGAGGTGTCAGAGGACTAATTTTAGGACCACCCAAGTCTTGACTGGAAGATTCTACCCAAGGTCTGAACTGGAAAGATGTTGTAGATGCTACCTTGATACCAGATTTGAAATCAGAAAGGGCAAAAAGACTAGGGTGCCACCGCCCAAGTCTTGGATAGAGGAATATTCTGTAACTGTTGTCGAATCCCAAAACCCTGATCTTCACTCAGTCTTCCTATATCTTCATATTCTCTAGATCTCGCTCTTGTAACCTGCACACAAGAAGATAAGAAGGGGTTTGGGGGTTATGGTGTTTAGGGACTTTCCTCAGTCAAATCCTGGGATAGCATTAAAGCTTCCCAACATTGTTGTTTGATAGAGAGTGTGTGCCCTTGTGGGGGCAAAGGCTGTAAATAAAGATAATAACGATGAATCAAATGATGATAAACAATAATGATATCACCTATGTGATGATCCCTTAGAATGATGAAGATCCTTCAACTCCTAAGGTGGATAGATGATAGCTTCATGCCTGCAACACACATACAATAACAGCACATAAATCTGCTCTAGAATCACAATAAATGCTCTTGCTTTCTTTCCTTTAATATCTCAAGTTAGAAATCTCTATCTTGCTTACAAATGAACTCAAAAACACACTTATATATGCTTTCTTGCTAACGATCATGAAATTAAACCAAAAGAGCCGACAAAGAGAAACCTTTTGAAAGGTCTTAGGCTGACATAGCTTGAATTTAGCCCTGACCAATCAGAAGGGACTTGGGCAGTGGCACCCAAGCATTTGGGTTCCTTTTGGATCTGGGATAAGATAAAATATGTGCCCCTTATTCTCAATTTACATTGGTGTCAAACAATTTTGCATCGGGATGAACATTTAGAATGAATAATGTAATCACAGGGACCTAGGAGCTAAATAAGGAGGTAAAAGATATGTGGAAACTTTTTACTCCATAACATTTAGCCCCCATTTTAATGTGTGTATGATCTTACAATCAGTACATGCATTAAAGTATGGTCAAAGCATATCAAACACATCAGACACTTGAGCAAAGACCAGAAGACCATTTCTAGCCCCCAAACTTAGGCAAACATAAGAAAACACTTACACAAAGAAGACAGTAAAGAAGCATGTAATCCACAGAGAAGCCATGAACATAGTCATGCAATACACAAGGTATACATGAAGAGAAGACATGATTAAACAATTATACTACCCTAACTAGGCGATGGGGGGAGCTCATCGCTACACGCCATCATCAAAGCACATAAAACACATAGTGTGGGGGGAGCTCATCGCTACGTGCCTCCACAAAACACATGAAAAATACATGGAATACATGAGCGTCGTAGAGTGTGTTGTCAACACACTATACGTTTTATACAAAGTAAACAAGGGCGAAAGGGAGGAGCTCATCCCTACGCTTTTCCATCTAAGACATGCCAAACACACTTGACGGTTGAGCTATGCTACCACAATCGCCAAAGATATGCTTAAGGGTGAATAACTCAAGATCCAACCCTGCCTCCGTAGAGGACTTTTTAAAAAGGATGTGCACCCTACTCAAGGGTACACATCATCCCACCTTCCGCATAAGGGCTTTCAAAAGCATGCAACCCCACCTGCCTTGCAAAGATGCCTTACGGTGAAAAGGAAGCATGCACACAAAGTATATGACCCTACCTATATCGTGGAGATGCCTTACAGTGAAAAGGAAGCATACACAAACACACAAACAAAGTATACAATCCCACCTATGTTGCGGAGATACCTTACGATGAAAATAAAGTATACACAAACATGATTTATCATAATGTCTAAGATAGCCAAGCATTTACCAATATATGCCCCCACCTTAAAGTGGTTGCTCCCACTTGTCGGTAGCAATCATGTTTAAGGTAAGTGTTGTCATGTGAAATTGCACCTTGTTTGAAGCTAGTTCAAACACTTCAATGACACAATGGGATTGATCTCAAGGTGTGGGACCTTACAGATGAGATCAGACCTCCAGAGTAGGCTAGTTCCTCTTTTTGAGCTTAAGGCTGAAAGAAATAAACTAAAATCTAGTGCTAATGCTTGCAGGGGGAAAGGCTTAAGAAGGATTGCTGAAATAAAATAAGGTGATGCACCAAATTGAATATGTTTAGCTGCAACTGAATTAGCACAGTGATAATCTCAAAACTAAAGGAAACTCACATAGACTCATATAAGTTCGAACAGAGATCAGAACATATAACATGAAGATGTGAAAGGGACCATTTTGTCCACAATACACATCCCACATTAATCCAAAAGTAGAGACATTGCAAGAATGATGAGGGAGGTAAAATATCAGTTTATATTGATTATAGAGGCCAAATAGCCATTACAAAAGAGAGAATGATGCAAAAGAGATAGACACAGAATAATCAGTTACATTCATGGATGAACCAACAAATTGGAGACATCAAAGGCTCTGGGTTGAGCACAATACATCAAATCTAACTGGTTTGTGCAACTGCATTACAGAGGTCTGGTTACAAGAATTCTCCAACCTGTAATAGCCCAGAAGAATAGCTAATAGAAATACATTGCAATTGTAAAGTCCAAAAATCTCACATACTAAAAATAGGCAATGAAAAGCATAACTCAAACCAAATAAAGAACGTGCATCAATTCATTAACTAAGAAATTCAGAAATGTATACCATTTAGCAAGTTTCCAAAATAAGTAAAGTGCATCTACAAGCACAAGTAGGAAATAATATTACATCCTTTATAATTGTTCCAAGTACATTCATGATACATCAAAGTTTACATCAATGAGAATATAGTTACAATTACATAATCGGCTAAACAAGCCATACAAGGATAAAATCAATGAAATATACATCTTGAGTCATATAACATAAGAAAATATGTCTTCAGCTGCCATGACCCACCGATCTTCCGCAAGCCGAAGCCAAGAGCATGGTTAAGGTGATTTTTCCACCCAACCACGAAGTACAACACTTCCCCGGGTTTCTTCCTATCTCGAAGAAATCCTCGACCATGCACAAGGAGCCTAGCAACCTTAAACGGATGGGCGGGAGGGAACTCTTGATGCAATCCTGATGCCTATATGCAATCTAACTAACTAGAATGGCATATATCTTACATGCAGGATGTGGCAGAGACATATAAATAAAAAGTACTAGGCATTCATGATCCATCTATTTCAATGGTGCAAACTAGCTTTGGCCAAAGCATAAGTAAAAATGGTAATTTTGAAAAAGAAAATTGTTGTCTCTGTTGCCCACATTTGACATCCTGTCCCGGAAGGTAAAGCATAATTCAACTACTTCTACTGTAAAATAATAAAACCCATAAGCAATGGTCCAAGTTCTTTCCTAGTTGATTTCATTCGATGTGCAATGTAATACAATTCATATAAATATAGACAACACAACAAATTATATTGTTTCATGAAAAGAAAGATAGAGTTTGGGAGAGAAGACAATTACTTGTAAGAGCTTTTAACATAAAGAGTGCATAATTTTGTAATTCAAACATAACTTTTCTCACGTAATCACCACTCACATATCCCTTTCAAAGGAAATAGTTGGATTTCTCTCTTGTTTTAATATAAGAAGATGTTAAACCAAATTAGTTTAAAATTATCAGTTAATTAATCATATTCTCTTGTATTGCCAACTAGTAACCTAAATCCTTTAAATTTACCTTATTTAACACTTTCTTCAACGATGACGGTTGGGTAACTCTCTTAAGTATGACTAGGTGTAAGGCAATCCTCTATTATATATGTATAATGCTAATGATCATAGTATTCTCATACTGGGAGTTAAATGTAATACGACTAAAAAAGGATATATAATTACTCTAAAATTTATTACCTCTTAGCCATCAGAAAAATATAAGGAATAATTAATAAACTAAGAAATAGGTACAACACAGGGGTGGCACCATACAAAAAATAGGTTTTATCGTGACAACGAGGTAAGGCACGGTGTGGCCTCAATTTCATCTAAATCACAAGTGGTACTTCAGATATGTATTCAACTGGCTTAAATTGTTTCTTTCCCAAGGTGACTAGAAGCAAACAATGCTCTTGACCAAAGTCAGAGGAAGACATTAGAGTGAGGTGGAATAGCAACTAGATAAAGTTAGCGTCTAAAGTTCTTCAGCTGCACCTAACAATTTGATGTAGGAAACTCACAGAAAAACATAACACTAAATAAACTACCTATTTCCTTGCACCAGGATTACATGGCGATTAAATGGTTTCAATAGCCTCGACACCAGTGAGTAACCTTAGCAAAAGGAAAATTTGATAAAAAAATCATGAAGTGTAATGGTTGGTTATATAAGGCACTTAAAACAACAATATGAAATTGTTTAAAAGCAACGAAAAAAGAGATTCAAATGATTGAGGTTTGGAACAGTGATAACACCCATTGCAGAGGTTAGAACAATGACTTCTATAGATTTAAAAGCAGTGATATGACATGACTTCCATTAGCGCAACTCATACATGGCTAATTGAGAAATGATAAGGGCGGTGCTACAAAGGTTTATAAAAGACTACTATACATTTGCCTAAGTTCGGCATCAATAATTTATATCATAAGCTTGACATGGTAGGCGTTTACCTCGTTTAACTACAACAAGAGAGATAGCTATCAAACAATTAATAACATGGAGGGACATAGAGACAATTTAAATCATATAACGTCTACCTTAGGCATTAACAAAATAACAGAAGATGTGATTCTAAATTCAAGCTTCTATTTGGAGAACCAACGATAAACTGGCGATTCATCTCTAGTTGTTTTCTAACTGAAATCTCCATGCTAAAAGACCAACCTTAGGGGATCATGATACCTTTCAAGGGAAGAATGGTCGAATCTTTAAGTAGAAACAAGGTGACAGGAGAAAAGCTATCAATTTTCATAGATTGCAATGACCGGAAAAAGATAATAAGTCATATCAATTAGGCAATCGCTGCATATATAAAAATTACATACGAATATTATAATAAAAGCCATTAAAAAAAATTTAGAATGATATTCGGTTCAATCCATGGAATAAAATCTATCACAAGACATTTATAACAGTATAGTTTGTATAAAAGCGTGCACCTGGAATTGGGTCGAAACTTCCTTTGGACTTTTAGTATTGCCTACCCGCTCGACCTTTCCTGGAATCATTTTTTCCTCCCTCTTTCGTACTTTCTCCTTTTCTTTTCTCTTGTTCCATATTTTTTCTGCATGAATGTCTCCTTTTAAGGATTTCATTCTAATCTTATTTTTAGCTGTTTCCCATCTTTTTTTTTCATTCTTTTTTGTCTTTTTCTAATTTATGGTTTCTTTCTTAATTTTTGCTTTTAGTTTTGTTTTTATTCTAATTTTTGTTTCTTTTCTATTGTTTGTTTTATTTCTATTCTTTTTGTTTTCATTCTTATTTTAACCTTTCTTTTCCATTTGTTTATCTCTATCCTTATCAAGAAGAATAATGAATTCTATTTTTCAGAAATGTTAAAATTTTATAACTAAAACATAATTTTATCAATTCTAATTTACCACATAAATAAAAATAATATTTAAAAGAAATTTCATTCCTTCACATACAATTGTTTTAATAAAACAAATATATATCAGTTACATCTATTTTATTTCCATAAAAGCATATTTAAATTTTAAAAACAATTTATCGAATTTGGCAATCATGAAAACATAACTAAGATATTTTCCTATCAACAATTTGACAATTGATTTATCGACAAAGAGATTATTCACAGAATGATAAAATGTAGATGAAATACAACTAAGTGTTTGTGTGTGTGAATTAGAGTCTCTCCATCCCATCCCTGTTAGGTAGCTAATCACCTCTACCTTAACTACACCCTTGTCTTCAACAACCTGCCATAATCAAACTAAAACATCCATTAATAGGTTAGTGACCAATCCATAGTTGAAGCATAGCTGAAGCACGATACATTTCATCATTTTCAATAAAAGTAATATTCAGTTAATCAACAAATAATTATCCATAAAATAGTTCTAATTATAGTTAAGTCCAGAATGCATAAGAATTTGAGACGTGACAACAATTTGAAGTATATATAATAATTTTAACACTCTGCAATAATGGCACTGGATCTAGTCAATTGACCATGACAACCCACACTTTCATTAAATTTCTAACCCTGAATATTGACAGGCTGTCGTAAGGTCCTAACACTTTAGATAAAAATTATCAGTTTATCGACTGGGGTAGTGTCCAAGGTTGTATGCAATAGGGAGTTTGGATATTTCATTGAGAAACAGTTTTCTAATTCTGTTAAAAGATTGAAACAACACATGAAATAAAATAGTAATTATAGCCCTCTACAGAAAGCATTCAAATTTTATACTAAAAAGCATGAAAACTCTAGACTAGAAAGCATATAAACTCTATACTAGAAAGCGGATAAATTCTATGCTAACAATTCACAAATGCAATTTGCTATGCTGCAAACATTACAAATTCTAACTACCAGAAAATAATAATTTTAACTATGGTAGATGCGCTGGAAAAATTCTAATCAACACAGAAAGTTTCAAAATAATAGTACACAACAGTTTAACTTTTAAAGAACATACCCTGCAAGTTAACGACAGAAAACTAAACATAAACTATCTTCAGCCGAATGAAAACATCCACAGAAATGAAAGTACTTATCTATCCTACAGTCCTGCGAGTGACTATCTCATGGGAGAAACTTGTCTTAACTCAGGTCACATTCAATCACTTTCACAGCACATGATAACTCCATTCAAATCTTCATATTTCCAAAGAAACTAAAACTCAGAACAACATCATTTGCATTCATGAAAAATTGCAAGTACATAGCTCTGATTATTTTAAAAATTAAGGGATTATCTTTCATTCCTCCATAATATATATTTATATCCATATTACGAGCAATAATTAAAATTGAAGTACTTCAAAACTCCTCAATTTCAGATGGCGAGAAAATGCCATTTGAGGAAATCTTATAACTGAAAAATAGAATCTTTACTACTGTTGTCTTTTAAAACATAAAAAGGACTTCAAGTGGAGCCATAATGTCTTTTGGGTAACCACAAAAATAATAGAATTAAAACAAAGTCTTCATTTAATGCACACCTAAAATTTCTGGCGCCCCCAACTTCCGGCGCACTCATCCACAACTGCATGATGTCCACTTCTTTTATAGGCAATGCATTAACCTACACAATTACCCAACTTTTCATGCTATTAAATCAACATTTTAAAGCTAGTTTCAATCAATTTAGGAAATAAGGATTTGTACAACATTTTATTAAAAATAAATAAATGTCGCTTATAAAAATAAATAAATTAGCAAGGCTAGGGAATTGGCTAATGCAAAAAGGGCTATTTGTTCCATCAAAGAAATGAGGTTATTTATACCTCATCAAATATCTGCTGAAAAACTTGCGGATAGGGACAATGGCCACGCCTCTGACAAGCGTGCAATCCTACAAAATAGATGGCTTGCATGAATGGATGGCAGATGTATTTATGAGGGAAGGATGAAAGTCTTGCCTTGTCCATGTGAATATACTTGGTAGTTGCATTTGTATTCCAGCATTGTAGAATTTCACTATTCTAGCTACCCTCATTCGGCCCTAGCCTGCAAAATTGAATGCCGAGTACCCTCCCTGAGAAACGATGTGATTTTAGGGAGAACAAAGCTTTTACAACACTTCAATGTGTTGTACCTTTTTTTTATGGTCATGGCATCTCTAAATTTACCATGGACAACAGCGTTAGAACCATCGGGTTCCATTTTCATGATTTTTCTCTTTATCTTTCCCATTGGTAAAATCTCTACATTCTGAACCTTTCTTTACTTCTCCTTTCAGCTTCCTCTACCTTTAGTCGGCAAACCTTCAATTTCCAAAACAATTTCTGGCTATCTTTTGCCTTATTGGTAAACTCTCAATTTAGTGAACCTTTGGCCAAGCATCATCTTTTCTGCCTTATCGGGAAAAAATAAATTTCCTGAACTGAGCTTACTTTTTTATCTTACTTTCACCTTTATCAACAAAAGTTCCTTCATCGAACCATTCTGCTTTTTCACTTTTGCTTTATCGGCAAAAGTTACCCTTGACGAACCTTGGCCTCTTTATCGGCAAAAGTCATTTTGTCGAACCTCTTTTGCCTCTAATTTTGCCTTATCTAGAAAAGTGGCTCCTGCCAAACTATTTGCCTTTGCTTTCTACCTGTTCTCGGGTTTTCACCCTGTCAGTGAACTACGATAAAATTGAACCTTCGCCTTGTTCTCCATTTTGCCGACCTGCCGACATCATCTTTCCCTTAGCCATTTTCACCTTATCGGTGAATTCTTCAATTTGTAAACCGGGCTTGCTTTTTTTCCTTGTCGTCAAAAGCCACTTTTTTTGAACCTCGCCTTTGGCCTGCTTTTCCTTCTTGTTGGCAAAGTGTGCCTTCAACGAACCAAGGCCTACTTTTTCTTTATCGGCAAAAGTCATTTCTGCCGAACTAAACTTCTCTATTGACAAACTCTTGTTTTCTTGAACCATCGTCTTGGCTGACTTCTCCTCTTTATTGATGAAATTACTCCATCCCGGACTTTGGAAGCTTAGCCTTCTTTTTACCTTATTTACTATCGGCGAATCGCCTTATCGGTGAACCCAAAGATTTTCAAACTTTTGGAAAAGTTCCCTTTTTTTTACTAATTTGCCGATAAGACTTCTTTCTTTCTTTGCCTTAGCTAATTTTGAGAAAACCTATTTTGCCTTGTTGGCAAAATCATCAAACTATCTCGCTGATGCCTTCGCTATGTTCTTTGCCTTATTAGCAAAATCGTCAATCGGTGAACTATCCACACATCTGAACTACAACATTAGTTTGATTCACCATTGATTTCCCAGTAAAGGGAAACATTTATTTCCCTACCTTAGCCAATTTTTGACCTTTTGTTGGTCCATCACTGGCTTATCGACAAAACGTCGAATCAGTGAACCTAGGGAACTCAAAACCCTTTAGAGAGTTCACATTTCTAGATTTTGCCGATGGAGCCTCTTTGTCTCCCTTTTACTCTGCCTTAGTCAAATTTTGATGAAAACACGCTCCCTTCGCCTTGTCGGTGAATTGCTGAATCAACAAACTAAGGAAATCATGAACCTTTTGAAAGTTTGCATTTTGAAAATTTTTTCGATAAAGGCAATCACTGCTCCCTTATGCCTTAGTCATTTTGGATGAAGCTCGCCCTTCCATCCTCCTCTATCTAAAAATCACCAAGTCGGCGAACCGCTGAAAATGTGAACTCTTGAAGAGTTTGTAAAAAATGAAATTTGCTGACAAGGGGAAGAAATTCCTCTCTGATGCCTTAGCCAATTTTTAGTTTTTTGAAAGTTTAGGAACCTAAACTTTTTCTGATAAAGGCCAAAAGGAGGTGAAAACTAAGGCAATGGCTTGGATTTTTATGGGTTTTTCTGAGTTTTATGAGAGGATTCTCGACGAGGAAGTTTGGGGATTTTTGCAAGGGAATTCAATTGATCTTGAAGGATTTAGGTTTTACCTCCTTCTATTTAGGCTATCTCTGATTGAATTTTTCTGATAGCAGTAGGGATTCTGGAATATTTTGGGCTGAGCAAAATATGACAACATTTTGGCAACTTTGCAGGGGTGTTTGCCTACTAAACACAGGCATCCAATTGCCTTATATAGTCCATTGGGCATAGGGTCAAAAGAAAACAACCTCATGTCTAACACAAACTGAAAATGCCTCCCAAAAAATAAGAAGAGCACAACAACAAGGCACACATTCTCCTAATGAGAAACTGTTTGTGCAACAACAGTTGGAGGAAAGGGAACCTAAAATAGAAAGCAAATCTACTCTAAATATTTATAAGAATCCCAAAACCAAACTCAAAAGTATGGTTTGAGATGGATCCCATTCACTGGGATCAGAAATTCTTCACCAGTTAATTTGGATAGTTGAAAGGCATTTGCTTGCTTCCAACTAGTGATAATGTAGGGGTCGCTCCTGTAAAGGGTGGAATTTGGATAGTTTAGGTTTTGGTAGTTTTGTGTATATCCTCCTTTCACCCTTTCATTCAAGGACCTAGTGTCCAGTTGCAATGTACTATCCTACCCTAGGTCGCTGTGAGATGTAGGGAAACTTGGATTTTTATGATTTAATTACCAATTATCTTCTCTTATGCTCAATTATATCTTAAAACCCTAATTATGCAAATACGACAGCAAACGGACAAATATCAGAAAATGTTGCTACAAAAAGATGTGAAATAACAAATAATTATGCACCTATTTTTGGGGTTCCAAAGCAGAACAGTCGGGGACTAAAGAGCAGGCACCCTAGTCCAATGCCTTGCTTTTTGTCGGGATCTACAAACAAGATCTGTAACCTGTTCCTCCTGTACCAAAGATTTTCCCGTCACGGAACTTTGAGGACTAATGAGTGAGCACCCTAGTCCAGGGAGTTGTTTTCTTCTCTGATCTACAATTTTGACACTCTATTGTACCCTCCTGCAACTTCACTTTGTTTGTAGCTTCAACCTGTAACCTACAATCATGAAAACTTTGGGAGGGGGTTGTGGTGTTTAGAGGCTTGCCTTGGTCAAGCCCAAGAGAGACACTCAAGTCTTCCGAACATTGTTGTCAGATAGAGAGTGCATGCCCTTGTGAGGCAGAGGCAAAAACCAAATGATAAATGCTCAAAAACACAAATGATATCACCTTGTAGTGAAGATCTCATGGAAGGAAGAAGTTCTTCATTCCATGAAGAGATGGATGCTCAAATCTACAAATACAAACACATAAACAACACAAATTTGCTCTTGCTACACAATGAATGCCTTGAATCACCTTGAAAATGTCAATGCTCATGAAATTTCCACCTAGTTTGCAAATGAATGCCTAAACATGCTTTTATATGCAACTACAAACACTCCCGCCAAGAATTTTCTAATTCAAACTTACCGTGTCAGCATAGGACCCAAATAACGGTCACAAGTCAACAGCCAAAAATAGGGACTGACCCAAAATAGGGTAGGACTAGGGCGCGGGCGCCCAAGTCCTCCCCCCCATTTTGGGCAGGGTTAGGTTCAAGGGATCCCCCTAGGTCCCATTTGTCATGAAACTTAGGGATCATTTCATCGGGATGTCAAATTATGATGCAAGATGTCCTAAATGCAAATAAAAGACCTGGGAGCTAAACTTTATGAGGGAAAAGCCCCCAAGGGGACATTTTCTGATGTTACCCCCCCATTTTGGGTAGGGTTAGGTTCAAGGGATCCCCCTAGGTCCCATTTGTCATGAAACTTAGGGATCATTTCATCGGGATGTCAAATTATGATGCAAGATGTCCTAAATGCAAATAAAAGACCTGGGAGCTAAACTTTATGAGGGAAAAGCCCCCAAGGGGACATTTTCTGATGTTACAGCTCCATATAGCATCAAATTTGGAATGTCTTCCTACCTTGGCCCTATCTTCATCCCATTTCAGCACCAAATCTCCCTCTTGGAAGACTCTGTCAATTGATCTTATGTCAAATGTCCTCTTGACTTGTTCTTGGTGTGCCTTAAGGGTTTTCATGGAAACACTCCTCTTCTCTTCAAGCTCAGCAAATATGACTGTCATGGTGTCATTTTCAAGCAATTTCAGCTGCTGGGCCGACTCAAGAGATGGTAACTCTAATGATAATGGAAGCCTTGTTTCCTTCCCATATACTAGCATGAAGGGCGAATTGCCAATGGCCCTCTTGGGAGTGATCTGATTAGACCAAAGAGTTCTCTTCAACTTGGAGTGCCAAGTTCTCTGATTGTCATCCCCTATCCTCTTGATGATTCTGATCAGATTTTTGTTTGTGGACTCAACCAGACCATTCCCTTGTGGGTAGTAGTTGGATGATGCTTTTAGATAAATGCCATAGTTTAATGCCCATTCATTGATCTTTGTGCCTACAAAGGCCTTAGCATTATCAGAAATAATAGTGAATGAAACACCAAACCTCGTAACTATACCTTCAAGAAAATCTAAAATAGATGCCTCTATGGTATCCTTCAAAGCAACTATCTCTGTCCACCTTGTAAAATAGTCTGTGGCTGTTAGAATCCACTTGTGTCCAACATTGGATGGTGGATTAATCATCCCAATGAAGTCTAAACCCCATTGGGCAAATGGCTGGTCAGTTTGGATTGGATGAAGAGGAAGAGCCACCAGCCTCTAGTTTCATTCAAAGAATGCACATTATTTGCAGCTCCTTACCCATTTATGGGTGTCATTGAATAAATCAGGCCAGTAGTAACCAACCCTCATAATCTTAACATCTGTTATTCTTGGAGAATAATGGCCACTAGTAGGGCCCTTATGAAATTCTTCTAATATCCTAGAACTCTGATCTTAAGTAATACATTTGAGAGTAACTCCATTGATGCCCTTTCTAAATAAAACACCATCTACAAGAACATAAGGGATTGACTGAAGTCTGAAATACCTTATTTTTGTTGAATCAAGTCCATCAGGGCATCTTCCTAACTGTAGAAAAGTAACCATGTCATGATACTAGTCAGTCTGGGAGTAGGGATCAATTGGTTGCATCTGCCCTTAGACGCACACAATATCATCTCTATCTTTAATGTCTGCTGGGCCATCTGTTCACACAGACCTTTGCCATGAACTAGCTTGGTAATATGGATGTCTATATCATATTCCATCACTTTAGTTACCCATCTAACCCTTTTTTCATTGATGTCCCTACTCAGCAGGAACTCTTTGATGCCAGGGTGGTTCACCATTAGCTATATCTTGTTGTTAGAAAGCATATGTCTGAACTTTTTTAGGGATTTCACTACAACAAACACTTGTTTTTCCACAAAATCATACCTCTGTTCATAATCCTTGAGTGGTTGACTAAAGAAGTGTTAGAATTAGTCCAGACAACTAAGAGGGGGGGTGAATCAGTTGTCCCACAATTTAAACTTTTTTGCCTCTAATCTTACAATCAAATAAACATTAAAGCATGAATCAATAACACATGAGCAGGATCATAAATAACACACTTGACACCATGATTTTTAGCGTGGAAACCCAGTTAAGGGAAAAACCACAGTGGGGGTTAACCCACAGAAATTAATACCCTGTTAAAAGTATTTTTACAAATGAGAATGCACATACATTTGGGCTCACTGCCCAGAGCTCACTGCTTAAATACAGGCTCATTGCCTACAAATTATTACAAGAGAATACCAGAGATTTTGAACTAATGAGAAGCATCTACTAATACATGAATTTAGTTCTGGTTAAGCACAAAACATTGATCTTACACATTTCATCTTCACTCTGCCTTGTTTACTATTTTGCCTTCATCTGAATCTTAGATCTCTGCTCTTTTCACCTTTACTTCATATTTGCAACACATACCCCAAAATCATCCAAATCCATCAGCTATATATATTTGCATCCTAATCTTTAATTACTTTTCAGTCAGCTTCAAGAACACTTGGAACTTTATTGAATACTCTGCTCTGTCGGCTAGATCCATGCATAACTTGAGATGCGGACCAAAACTTACACTCACAAATTATTAGTCAAGTCGGCTACTATCACTGATCAACACAACTTGTCCAACCAACAACTTCCATACATCTGAAACTAAGATCAATTACAATGTCAGCCTGTTCTTTTTCTGTTTGCTCAATCAAACTGTTAACCCGATACTTAGATGCTAATAACTATTGACTCTTCCATCACCAGAGGCCAAAATTTTGGATTTAGATTTTCTTGACAATCCTTATGACTCCCTCAGATCCGTAGCAAACTCTGATCTACTTCTGAGGAGATCCAGACCAAGATACCGGACCCTGTCACACACTCTATTCTTGACTTCGAGGACTTAGACAAATTTTCAATCTGATTTCTGGTCTGGGCAAATTATGTAATGTGGATGTGTAGAGAGACTTAGTTGCCTTCAATGACAACACTTATCATGCCTAGCAGTGTCTCTTGCCAACAAGAAGGCAATTGGCTACTCCAATTTCTCCTCATTTTGTTATGTCAAGATAACTGATATACCCTCTTTGCCTCCAAAGGTATAAAGGATAAAATCCTTCTCATAATTTGGGTTTATTAGCGTTGGAGCCTTTGTAATGGCTTGTTTGATGGATTCAAAACTATCCCTACCTTCTTTGGACCATGTGAAGGCAACATTCTTTTTTAGCATGGTTGTGAGAGGTTTTGCTATTGAAGCAAAATTTGGAATGAACCTCCTCACAAAGTTGATATTTCCTAGAAAGCTCTGCAAACCTTTTTTATGATTGGGAAGAGGAAGAGCTAGAATGGCACTTGTCCTTTCAAGATCAATGGCCAATCCTTCTTTGGATACTACATATCCCAGCAATTTGCCTTCTGGGACAACAAATACACATTTTTTGGGATTTAATGATATCCCATATTCTCTACATCTTTCAAAGAATTTTCTCAAATGACCCATGTGGTCAGCTGCATGCTTAGAATACATAGTTAGACCATCAAGATACACCAGAATAATATCATTAATCAAGCCTTTAAAGGCCAAATCCGTCACTCTTTGAAAAGTAGCTCCAACATTTGTCAACTCAAAAGGCATTTTTTGGTAAGCCAAGGTTTGGTGGTAAAGGTTGTTTTATACTGGTCTGATTCTTTTACAAGAATCTGATTGTAGCCTGAATAGCCATCTAGGAGTGAAAACCTTTCAGCTCTTGCTATAGTTTGTAAGATTTGTTCCATGGAGGGAAGCAGATAGTGGTCTTTAAGGGAGGTTATATTCAAGTCTCTAAAGTACACACATAATCTTATTTCCCCATTTTTCTTCCTAATTGGAAACAAGTTTACCACCCAAGAGAAATGTTTGATGGGATAAATAATCTTTACCTCTATGAGCTTGGACAATTCTTTTCTCATCAATGGGTCTATTTTGGAGTTGATGGGCCTTTGCTTTTGGTGGACAAGCTTTGCATTAGGGTCCAAATCAATGGTATGTTGGATTAACCCGGGGTCAAAGCATTTCAACTCCTGATAATCTTAAGAAATTAAATCATTAAATTCATTGCAAAGCTCAATAAATCCTTGCCTTTTAGCTTGTTTACATACCTTGTCATGCTTGAGAAATTTGCCCTGTGCAATTTCTATCTCTTCATAATCCTCTTTTTTGACAGTCATATTCATCTTTTCTTTCTTTAGCTAATCATGTGTGCCAAATATGTTCTCTAAGGTGATCGGTCCCCTGGGTAGCTTGTTGGTCTTTAGCTGGATTACCTGGTCGCCATAATTCTCTTGCAATATTGATTGGTTCTTGGCAGCATACTCTGCCTCATCTTGCAAAAAAATCACAATTTGTTGGTCATTTTCAAATACTTGCCAGCTGAAAGGGAAAGGGAACCCAGTATGCACCTTCCAGTATCCTATAATTATCTTAAACATATATTTAATAAGTCGATACAAGCACATACTACTATGCCCTTAAAGCGGAAACAGACATAGTTGATTTCCCATCACATTAACCCTTAGAGGAAATATAATGTAGCTTACAGATCTAAGTAAATTTCAGCAGCATAATGGTATGTAGATTAACACTTTAAGAATATGAAAGAAGAAGAATAAAATAAAGATAGACAGAAGAGAAGAGACACCAATATACATGGGGAAAACCCTTTTGGGTAAAAAAACCCCACACTCCAAAGCATCGAACCAATGTATTAATCTGCAACAACAAACATGTTACAATACACTTGTAGGCTCAAAGCCTTAACATGGAGATTTACATCTTGCTCCTTTGGATGAAAAACTAATAGCATAACCCTACATAAAACACTCCTCAATGTCTCCATCTCAAGCCCTCAATATATAGAATCATGGGGGCCCAAAATACAACCATAATTCATTACCATGGGCCCAAACAAGGTCCAAAAATACCATGGTAAAAATCCATAAGACCCACATTTCCATGACATAAAATTCCAATGCCTAGGCTAAGTTTGGGCTTCCAGGCTATTATTATAATATTCCTTACACATGTAAGATGATGTCATATGTTGTCATAGTCAACCCATCAACTTTGGCACCCAAAATATAGCATTTACCTCCTTTAGAAAGATGCCTATGACATATGTCATAAACTATCATAATGCTGGTCAATATTCCCAGTTCACAATTAGTAACTCCCTATAATCATGCTCTTACGCTCCATCAGAATATACTATAAATAAACCTTCTGATGACACCTTACAACACACCACAAGATGCTGACACATGACAAAGATGCACCTTGGAAATCCCATGCCCCGTTTTGGTGGAGCACAATTATTAAATAAACTACATTATAACAATTTCCAAAAAATTACAGGAAAATGAGTAATTATAAATAAATAAATTTAGGAACTTGCAAAGGTTGAGACACCTTAATTCCCAACACTCTCCTACTTGTCGAACACCTTGCAAGAGCAAAATAGAAACACAACCAATCTGTGAACCACCAAGGTTAACATACTGTCTGAACTGAACTCCACTGTGCTCACAAGCTTTACAAGAGCACCTGTGACATCTTCCAAGTGATCACCAACATGACAAAAGATTAGAAAGCCAAAAACATGATGAAACACTAAATGTCACATAGACACACCAATGTATCCAACTTCAAACCTATTACCAAAACACAACTCTGAAGTCCAAACTTCCTCCAAAACAAGATCGAGCATGAATGCTCCAGAACAGTTAGAATTACAACCACGGCTAGTTTACATCTAACTAAAAACCCCACCATTGATTGAATTTTTGCATATGACATATCTAACCCATACTGCAACTCTCATCCCTGTATAATCCACTGTCCTGCTCAAAGTTACCATCTTCCATGATAACAAACACACCAAAAACATTGATGTGCAAAAAATTTGAAGACCCTTGATACTACAGTCCAATGAAAAACAATCTACCAAAGACACACATACATCCTAGGAACCAAACTACATGAGCAATGTCAACCAAAGCAACACAATGTCTACCAATCAGCACTTACATAAAAGTGTGGCTTATAATCAAATCATGTAATACAAAGAACAATCACAATCACAATGATCTGCAAACTGCAACCAACTGCTGCAAAATAGAGCATACTTCCACAAACAATTTTCTGCTCACTCTCTCACCTTTGATCTCCTCCACTTCTCCCAAGTCCTCCACATCTCAAATGATATTCATTAAAAGAACACATATTGTTGCTAAAAAACAATAAAGTACAACAACAATAAATGACCACAAACCCAGTGATGATATTAGATGAATAAGAACCTCTAGGAAGAAATATGAGACCATAAAGAGAAACTACAAACCATATCATGTCTTTATGCCAACACCAAGTGCTAGTCTGTGCCAAGTATGATCTCCTTCACAAAACCCCAACTAAAAAGCCTTAACAACACCCACTGTTCAATCTCATTAGATCAAACAAAACATATATATCTCATATAACCAGAATGGATGTAAGCTTCTAATCAAAGAAGATCAAACTCAAAGAAAAATCCATTCCAAAAATAGGAATACAACCCACTAACATCTCCAAAACTTCTCATAAATCAAACCATATACCTAAGGAGATAACCATGCCAAGTAATCCTCAAATGAACCCTCCAGAACTAAAAACTATAGCTCAAGATCCATATCCATGAGAAATAAAAGCATAAAACAAAATGAATCTGAAAGAACATAGGCAATACCTATCAGATTATTTTCTGCTGAGTGAACTAAGAGTGGGGAATGAGAATGTTCCATTGAGATACACCGAGTCTCATAGACTCTCGCCAAGAACAATCTCCTCTCAAGTTCAAACATGAACTCATGTCCATAACAAGTGAAGGCTCCTCGGTCTTTCTATTAAAATTTCACCATTCCAACACATGATCCCCACAACAAGAGATCTCTAGCCTCATCTCAAGTCTCTCTAGTATCCATGAGCATCCATCAACCAATACATTCCAACTTCAATTGCATCCTACAAAATCATGAAGCATCAAGCAAATGATTAATTCTCAAAACCAAATAGAACTTCACCAAACCACTGTCAAAGCTCCCACTGCACATCTGCAAAATCCAGGAACACACATGACATCATGATCTAGCATCTGCACCTAGGAGATCACTACTTGCTCCAATGAACATATCTTGCCAAAGGGGCACCATCATGCCAAAACTCCAATCTAGAAATAAGAATCCATCATGGCATAATACCATCTCCAATCACATGAAGATAACTATCCTCTAACAATAGAACTCAAGATGTCAAAATAATTTCATAGCATACAAGGATCATAATCCAAAAGCCTTACCATGACATCTACAACCACTATAGAAGATCATCCATCACCAAGTGATAGATCCATATCACTGTCGAAGCTCCCACTGAAATTGTGATACAAATCTTATCAAGGAATTATGATAACCATCCTCTCAATGAAGATCATCCATGGCTCTAACACAATCTAATAATTAACCTGTGCAATACTAGCAACACAAAAGAATAAAGTAGAACCAAGATCTCCAAGTCAAGAAGATAAAACCGTCACTGTCAAAATATCACACTAAACTGTGTAACCAAGCTATCCATGACATCATGATAAACATGCTATAAGTCCCAATAACTGACTATCTAGGCACTCTAAGCATCCATCCTCTTATCCCAATGCAACATATCAATGCACAAATGACCACAGATAAGGTCAACTAACAAAGTCTGCATAAACACTGAATCAATCTCGTGGATAAAGACAATCCACATTCGAGTCATCACACTGTAGCTAATGGGTAGCTCTTCCACAAACTACATAACTCAAAGATCTAAAACAAATGTAACATGCAAACTCATCATTACATTAGTAACCTACAAATTGAGATATCAAAGAAGACAACCTGTAGACTTCAAGACTCAAACACCAAATCATCGCTAGATTTGATTTGCCAAACAAGTCCACA
Organism: Cunninghamia lanceolata; assembly: GCA_027924645.1. NCBI lineage: Eukaryota > Viridiplantae > Streptophyta > Pinopsida > Cupressales > Cupressaceae > Cunninghamia > Cunninghamia lanceolata. Next base: position 12,557,685 of record BSBN01000209.1, read on the forward strand.
TATGAGTAACCATAGTCAAAGAACCCATCAAGCATATACTGTACAAATGATGAGTGACTAATCACATACCAACATCTCCACATTGAGAAAGCTACAAACCTCCACACACCATGCATGAAGCACACATGCAAACCTGCAACTATCTTACATCCAGAAACACCCTCAAGGAATCATAATCTAAAAAGTAGTTTGTCAGCAGATCTACAAAACCACAAGTTTTGATTAACCATGTGAAACCTACAAAACCACCATGTCACTGACATACATGCAAATCCATATCCACTTATCATCTGGAAGACCCACAAGTCTGAAAACCACCAAAAATAGCTAAACCAGAATAATGGAATAACACAGATAAGCATAAACATAGATTTTGAACAGAAAATCTACAAAACTCTCAGATCCAACCAACATGAAACTGAGACATGCAAGTACAACCAACCAAAAGGAAGAAGAGGTCCAGAAACTCCAGGCCCACTTGTAGGCCAACTCCACAACCACCACCATGTACAGGCATACGGAGGAGCTAGGCTATTCCAGAAGCTTTTAGATCATCCAATGATCAACTCCACAGCCTACACGCATTCAAAAAAAGGTTAACAAAACAATGCCTTCCAATGCCAGGGACTAAAACCAAGCACCCAACATAAGCACATCAAACCATAGTCATGACAACCCAAGTTTCTCCATGTGATCAGGGAGCCAAGAACAAACACCCAACATGAATAAAAGAACATGACCACCATGCATGAGGGTTATTTCATACTATCAAACAGGAGATCCAAATCAATATCATATTAAATCTAACCACACGATCAACTCCATAATACTCCATCTTCTCCATCCTTCAAATGTCTATTGTACCCTAAAAATAAGATCAAATGCAATACTTCCACTCAAACAAGGATTAATGATCAACCAATTCCTCCCTACAAATTCCCTCTAGCTTCCCAAGCTAAGAAATCACAACAAAAAAAATACCCAGAACCTTAAACACCATGAATCCATCACATGCAAGCAACATGCAAGTCCATGCAAGTACATGCAACTCACATGCACACACATGCAAACACATACAAGCACATGCAAACAACATGCAAGTACATGCAAGCACGTACATGCACATGCAATCCATGGAACAACCTTAAGCTCTGATACCAATCGAAAGGGAAAGGGAACCCAGTATGCACCTTCCAGTATCCTATAATTAGCTTAAACATATATTTAATAAGTCGATACAAGCACATACTACTATGCCCTTAAAGCAGAAACAGACATAGTTGATTTCCCATCACATTAACCCTTAGAGGAAAGATAATGTAGCTTATAGATCTAAGTAAATTTCAACAGCATAACTGCATGTAAATTAACACTTTAAGAATATGAAAGAAGAAGAATAGACGAAAGATAGACAGAAGAGAAGAGACTCCAATATACGTGGGGAAAACCCTTTCGGATAAAAAAACTCCACACTCCAAAGCATCGAACCAATGTATTAATCTAGAACAACAAACATGTTACAATACACTTGTAGGGTCAAAGCCTTAACATGGAGATTTATATCTTGCTCCTCTGGAGGAAAAACTGACAACATAACCCTGTATAAAACACTCCTCAATGCTGTCCATCTCAAGCCCTCAATATATAGACTCATGGGGGCCCAAAATACAACCACAAGTCATTACCATGGGCCCAAACAAGGTCCAAAAATACCATGGTAAAAATCCATACGACCCACATTTCCATGACATAAAATTCCAATGCCTAGGCTAAGTTTGGGCTTCCAGACTATTATTAGAATATTCCTTACACATGTAAGATGCTATCATATGTTGTCATAGTCAACCCATTAACTTAGGCACCCAAAATATAGCATTTACCTCCTTTAGAAAGATGCCTATGACATACGTCATAAACTGTCATAATGTTGGTCAAGATTCCTAGTTCACAATTAGTAACTCCCTATAATCATGCTCTTATGCATCATAAGAATCTGTCATAAGAATCTACTATAAATAAACCTTCTAATGACACATTACAACACACCACAAGATGTTGGCACATGGCAAAGATGCCACCTTGTAAATCCCATGCCCCATTTTGGTAGAGCACAATTATTAAATAAAATACATTATAACAATTTCCAAATGATTACGGGAAAATGAGTAATTATAAATAAATAAATTTAGGAATTTGCAAAGGTTGAGACACCTTAATTCCCAACACTAGCTTATAATGTTATCAGGCATAACAGGCCTAACAACAACCTTTACATGCTGGTCTGAATTTTGTTTAACATTTTGAGGAATGTTAAACTATGCACCAACTATGGCCAATCTATTAGACCTTTATTTTTCTGCTTGGGAACAACCTAAATATTGAAGGCATCAAAATCTTTGATTAAATCACAGACCATGTGTTTGTATGACTTTAACAAGTCATTCTTTGAAGCACTTAGTTTTCTAATTTGGTGGACAACCAGCTCGTTGTCACCAAATAATTGCAAAACTTTTATTCCTCTTTTTTGAGTCAGATGTATGCCCTAAATCAAGGCTTCATACTTAGCTACATTGTTAGTATAACTGAACTGTAATCTGAATGAAGAGAAATAATTTTCTTTTTGGGGTGAATTCAATACAACCCCAACACCTGATCCATTTCTACTTCTAGAGCCATCAAAAATATTTGCCACATCCCACTTGGATCTGTTGTTGTCTTTTCAATATTGGGGATGATGACATCATCATCATGGATACATTAAGTACCCAACATTGTTTCCCCTACATGAGTAGGGGTGTCAAACTAGATACAATCCATTCGCTCATCAAGTAATATGTAAGGAATCTCCTCCACTGGAGTGGCAACCTCATGTCTATTGCTACTGTCATCCTCTAACTCATGGATTGTACAATTCATATTGGTAAGATTAGGAGAGTAGGGATCTATGTGGTCATTGGCAATAGGCTCATCTTTGATGGTTACTTTGGTGCCATGCCTAGTTCTGAATAGCATGCGGGACCAATCAAAGGATAAGTGCCCACCTATTTTGGTTGTGAAATCTCTAGATAGGCATATGCTGAAGTAGGCTGGGAGATCAATGAAAGAGATGTCTTGGGAAACAGAGCAACTAAGGCATGCATGAAAAGTAAGTTTTAAATATTTTATAACACCCACTATTTTAATAGCAGTGCCATCTAATTGCATCACCCCTTTGTTCACAGGCTCATAATCTATACCCAACCTGTCAGCTATGTTTTTGGGCATGGTGCAGGGGCACCCACAGTGCTTTTATGCCTCCAAGAGGTCAAAAGTTGATATTTTGTTTTGTTTGATTTGTTTACATGTAATAAGGTATTCTAAGACCATTTCATGTGTGTTGGAATCTAAGCTGGGTCATTAGGTGAATGGAAGTGTCTAGTTGCAAAAAAGTGTCAATGTTGCACAATTTAGTCAAATTACACATTGGTGGAATATGAACAATTGTAATTTGAAAAGTTGGTTGAGAACCATTGGAAAATGGTTGTAAATATTTTAAAGGCCTTTTATGGTTGACACAAAGGTAGGGGGATGATAAAAGGATGAGAAAATATTGGGTATCTGAAGTTTGATAAATAAAACCTTATTTTCTGTGCATTTTTTCTGTAAGAGTCTTATTCTTTCACATGGTACGGATCTATATGGCCTTTGTATGAATTTCATGTGGTATGGTTGGAAATATATTTGATTTACCTTTCTAATGCTTTTGGTTTGGTTGATTTTCGTAGTGTTTTGTGAAAGTTATGATCAAATTAGTGATTGTCACTTCTAGATTTTTATGGTGAAACAACAGAAAAATTATTAGTATGGTTTTGTATGATCTAGTATAGATGAATGGATGCTTACCCATTGTAGAGGGAAATCTTACCTTTAATGGGTTTTTAATTTGGTCCCTTTTCATTCAGTATCAATGGAGATATTGTCATTTTTCTGAAACTAGTCTGAAACCCTAAGGCCTAGTCAAGAAGCGGGACAATGAAGCTTTCCGTACAAAGAACCCTACACTGATTTTGAGATATGTTGTATAAAGCCCAAATGGAATATCTAGAACTGTGTCTACATTTTTGATATCATGTCTGCATCGAAAGTTATGACCAAAAAACTTAATTTGCTGCTACCAAGTTTATTCAAGCAATTAGGCCTAGAGACTAGGGCAGTCAATTTTAAGCCCTTTCCTTCCAAAGAAACTATATCTGGAATTTAGATATGTTTTTAAATTGTGAAAAGGGTATCTGAAAGTGTCTTTACATTTTGAAGGTCATGCCCACTCTGGAAGTTATGTCTGAAAACTTAGTTTTGAAAGGCTACTAGGATGAACGAAGACTAGTGGGTCAAAACCCACCATTGACTGTTTGGAAGCTTGAAAGATTAGTTGATTGAGGTTGTTTTAGAGTTTTACACCCTTTCTCTACATTAAATTGGTATCAGAGCCTGAAGATTTGGGTAAGATAAGTTTTTTTTGGACTTTGTGTATTGTCTTTTTGCAGGTTGATGAGAAGAGCCTGGATACCAAAAGACTAGGCCAAGGCAAAAGAAGGGGGCCTAAGGTGAGGTATCAAAAAGATAAGAAGCATTGAGAAGAAGCAAGGTGAAAGAGACTTGCTTGAGAAAGAAGAACAGAAATGTTGAGAAGATTAGTCTGTTGAGACTTGAAGAGTACGAAGTTGCCAAGCAAGCAACAAGGGAGAAAAAGAGAGGAAAGGGAGATAAAGAAGAAGGATGAGAAGGTAAAAACAAATTAATATTGAGCAAGAGATAGCAGAACTGAGACAAGCCTTGGAACAAATGGAAAAAGTTAAAGAAAGAAGGGATCTTGAGATGCAATAGTTGCTTGAGAAAGCAAAACAAGAAAGTGGTTGGCATTTACCAATAAGGAAGAAGGTAACATGGCCCATCAAGAAGATCATTCATAAAAAAATAAGGCAAGAGAGGACATCAAAACCAAACCTTGGAGAGTCTTTGTTGATGATAGAAGAGCCTAAGCTATCTAAGAAAGAGGAAAAAATGTGGAGAAAATGGATCCATTGAGACTCAAGATTTATTTCTAACAATATTTGTAAGTAAGTGTTTATAGGTGCAGCAGATAAAAATGAAGATGGAAAAGAGTCTAAAGAAGGAGGAGAAGTGCATATAGTGTATGAAGATTGTTATACAAATATAGCACACTATGGTGAAGAAGATGTTGCCAACACAACTGAAATAATGGTTGTATTTTCTGATTTTATGGATGATGAATGTGCTGACATATTGTATTCCAATGATGAAGATGAAGACATAGATGGTGGTACTGATGCATATGAACGAGAACTCGAGTTTTGGTACCTTGAAGTTGAGAACATGCTAAGTAAGAGGCGGTACAAGAAGAAGAAAAAAGATCCAGGGAAAGTGGCAAAAATGAAGGACGAGTTGCAGAAGAATTGGAAGACTATGAAGAAAGAGAAGATCTGCACTCAAGTGGACTTGAGTTTTTCTTTCCCTTGGGAGTATGGTGCAGGGGCACCCACAGTGCTTTATGCCTCCAAGGGATCAAAAGTTGATATTTTGTTTTGTTTGAGTTGCTTATATGTAATAAGGTCTTCTAAAACTATTTCATGTGTGTTGGAATCTAAGCTAGGTCATTAGGTGAATGGAAGTGTCTAGTTGCAAAAAAGTGTTAATGTTGCACAATATTGTCAAATTACACATTGGTGGAATATGAACAATTGTAATTTGAAAAGTTAGTTGAGAACCATTGGAAAGTGGTTGTGAATGTTTTAAAATTCCTTTTATGGTCGACACAAAGGTAAGGGGATGATAAAAGGATGAGAAAATATTGGGTATCTGAAGTTTGATAAATAAAACCTTGTTCTCTGTGCATTTTTCTGTAATAGCCTTATTCTTTCACATGGTAAAGATTTGTATGGATTTTGTACAACCTACATGTGGTATGGCTAGAAATATATTTTATTTACCTTTCTAATGCTTTTGGTTTGGTTGATTTTCGTCGTGTTTTGTGAAAGTTATGATCAAATTAGTGATTGTCAATTCTAGATTTTTATGGTGAAACAGCAGCAAAATTACTTAGTATGGTTTTATATGATCTAGTACAGATGAATTCATGATTACCTATTGTAGAGGGAACTCTTACCTTTAATGAGTTTTTGATTTGGTCCATTTTCATTGAGTATCAAGGGAGATATTGTCATTTTTCTTAAACTAGTCTGAAACCCTAAGGCCTAGTCAAAAAGTGGGACAGTCAAAATTTGAAGCTTTCTATACAAAGAACCCTACCCTAATTTTGATATATATTGTATAAAGCCCAAATGGGTATCTAAAACTATGTTTACATTTTTTATATTATGTCTGCACCGAAAGTTATGACCAAAAAGCCCAATTTGTTGCTACCAAGTTTGTTCAAGCAATTAGACCTAAAGACTAGGACAGTCAATTTTAAGCCCTTTCCTTCCAGAGAAACTATACCTGGAATCTAAATATGTTTGTAAATGGTGAAAAGGGTATCTGAAAGTGTCTTTACATTTTGAAGGTCATGCCCACTCTGGAAGTTATGTCTGAAAACCTAGTTTTGAAAGGCTACTAGGATGAATGAAGACTAGTGGATCAAAACCCACCATTGAATGTTTGGAAGATTGGAAGATTAGTTGATTGAGGTTGTTTTAGATTTGTCCACCCCTACTCTGTATTAGGGCATAACAGAGGTACCCACCCTAGAATCTATCATACAATTGTGTAACAATTTGTCACCAATAATTAAAGAAACATAGAATGGAGTGGGCTTACTAGTTTTGCTTGTGCTTGCTTCCTCCTTTTTTGGCTAGCACAGGTTCATTAGGATGGTGGCCTTTTCTTTTGTTGCCTCTATGGTAGGCTGGTTGAAGCTCATCAAAGCTTCCTTCAATAAATCTCTTTGTACTAGAATCAGCAGAGTGTCCCACATTGTGACACTTATATTGGTATTTTTCATCTGATCAACAATACTAAGGGGATTTGATTTCCCTTCAGTGATGCTTTGGGGATGATAGGGTTGATTCTTTCTTGCACACTGGCCTGATTTTGTTGTAGTGGTGTCAAACTTGTCTGTCCGTCAGCCTATTTTTGTTGCTTGACCCAAGTCTACTGGTGCAACACTTAACTCGCATGTCCAACAGAATGATCTATTTGTTCTAAATTTGGTCATTTAGTAGAATGATCTGCTTGCCTTGATAGAATATTGGTCGCCATTCCTCCATTTGTGACCATTTGGGACATGTGAGAAGAAGACGCTTGTTGTAGTAGCACTACAGGTTTTGAGGCGTCCTCCATAACTCTTCTCTTTGCCCTTGTATTAAATGCTATTGGACCAACACCTTGATTAACACCACAATAGTCATTAGGGGTCCAATTCATCAAGGTAGCGTTATTTTGCATTTGTTCTTGGCCTCCAACCACTCCCTGATTGATGTTAACTTGCTGCTCTGAAATCGTTGGTTGTTCTTGCACTATCAAAGCATGACTGAACTGTCTACTTTGGCACAAATTTTGATCATGTGGTTGATTGCAAGGATAACACTAGTCACTATCTTGGGCCAAGTTGTTCTGTATGGGCACAAGAGGCCCAGATGTACTAGCAGCATTTGGATGCACATCATTAAATGGTCTGATGTAGCTAGGTTGATTTTGCCTATGTGCATTACCTTAATAATATGGTCTGTTCTACTAGTAATTCTAGTTGAATGGATGATGTGTTTGATTAGTAGGCTGATATGTTTTATTGGCTAACTTATATGGCCTACTCTACTGGGTAGGCTGTCTTCTTGCCAATACCAACTCATTACTCAATTTTCTGATCAGAGCATCCTTTTCATCTTCCTTTTCCATTGTAGGTGTAATTAGAGGAGCAGCAAGGGTAACAATGGTAGGGATTGGAGCCACAGTGGGTTGGATAATAGGAACTTCTAGAAATATAGGCATTGATGGCCTTGGAGAGATCTTTCCAGACAAAACCAGACAATTTTCTACCCTGATTATTTTGTCATATGCATCAGGTGATAGGTGATTCAAATAATAGATGAATGTTGTTTTTGGGGAGGGCTTCACTAACAATGGGATTCTATCCCATGTCTTTTGGAATCTATAATTGAAGTCCACCATATATTTATGGGGAGCTCTCTTGATTATAGTCAACTGCTCCATTAGTGACAGGTGATCACTTTTGTCCTCAAAATGCTGGCACAACTTAGTGCCTGGGTCATCCCAACTATGGATGGAATTTGCTTGGAGACCTTTATACCACTGCAGGGATTTTCCCTTGAAAGAAGAGGCCAAGAGTCTTACTGCCACATTGTCAACAATGACATTGTGGATAGAACAAACGTTGGCTATATCTTGGATATGCTCAGCTAGGGTGGTGGAGTTCTCACCGGTAAAGAATGGTATAGCCTTTAAGGCTAAGATGGGAATATCATCATATTAAGCTAGGTCCAGTGGGCTACCCTTGTTAAAAGTAACAAATGGAAGATTCCTCGCCATATTAGGAATGTTTAGGTTAATTACGGGTATGCGTAGGGTTCTTCCTGAGTATTGAAACCTAACTTGAAATTTGGCTAGAGGGGGAGTGGACTAGGATCTTGATGGAAATGGTTCTGCACTCCTATCTACCCTCACAGGTGATCTAGATAACCTCCTTCTTCTAGATTTAGTAAAAGAGAGTTTTGTAAATTGGAAATTACCTCTAGAAGATGATCTTGTCTACACTCTAGGCATGACATGTTGATTATTCTAGATACTGGATCAATAGAGTCGCCAAGTGCCTGTATGCTTCCATAGTAGTGAATAAAACTAAGAATAGCACCAAATCCTCAGTTCAGCTCCTACCCAGAGCAGAGAGTCGCATTGGGCGTGCCAGAAACTATTGTCATGTGAAATTGCACCCTATTTGAAGCTGGTTCAAACACTTCAATGACATAATGGGACTGATCTCAAGGTGTGGGACCTTGCAGATGAAATCAGACCTCCAGAGAAGGTTGGTTCCTCTTTCTGAGCTTAAGGCTCAGAGAAACAAACTATAATCTAGTGCTAATTCTTGCAAGGGGAAAGGGGTAAGAAGGATTGCTAAAATAAAAGAAGGTGATGCACCAGATTGAATATGTTCAACTACAATTGACTCAACACAGTGATAATCTCAAAATTGAAGGAAACTCACATAGACTCGTATCAGTTTGAACAGAGGTCAGAACAGATAAAATGAAGACATGAAAGGGACCATTTTGTCCACAATATACATCCCACATTAATCCAAAAAGTAGACATTGTGCAAGAATGATGAGGGAGGCAAAATATTAGTTTATATTGATTATAGAGGCCAAATAGCCATTACAAAAGAGAGAATGATGCAAAAGAGATAGACACAGAATAATCAGTTACATTCATCAATGAACCAACAAATTGGAGACATCAAAGGCTTTGTGTTGAGCACAATACATCAAATCCAACTGGTTTGTGCAACTACATTACAGAGGTCTATTTACAATAATTCTCCAACCTGCAATAGCCCAGAAGAACAACTAACATAAATACATTGTAATTTGATGTATATATAACAATATTAGCACTCTGCAATAGTAGCATTGGAGCTGGTTAATTGACCAAGACAACCCACACTTTCATTAAATTTTTGACCCTGAATATCTACTAAAAAACCTACAGATAGGGACAATGGCCATGCCTCTGACAAGTCTGTAGTCCTGCAAAATAGATCACTTACATGAATGGATGGCAGGTGCATTTATGAGGGAAAAATAAAGTCTTGCCTTATCCCTGTAAATCTACTTTGTAGCTACATCTGTACTCCAGCATTGAAGAATTCCACTATTTCAGCTGTCCCCATTCGGCCCTAGCCTGTAGAATTGAATGTCGAATACCCTCCCTGAGAAACAATGTGATTTTAGGGAGAAGGAAGCTTTTAGAACACTTCAACGTGTTGTACCTTTTTCTCTCATGGCATCTCTGAATTTACCATGGATGGCGGCCTTAGAACTATCGGGTTCCTTTTTCATGATTTTTCTCTTTATCTTGCCCATCGGCAAAATCTCTATGTTATGAACCTTTCTTTACTTCTCCTTTCAACTTCCTCTACCTTCAGTCAGAAAACCTTCAAATTACAAAACTATTTCTGGCTATCTTTTGCCTTATCGGCAAACTTTCAATTTCGTGAACCTTTGGCCAAGCATTATCTTTTTTGCCTTATCAGCAAAAAACAACATTCCCGAACTGAGCTTGCTTTTTGGTCTTACTTTCACCTTTATCGGTGAAAGTTCATTCATCGAACCATTCTTCTTTTTCACTTTTGTTTTATCAGCAAAAGTGACCCTTAACAAACCTTGGCCTCTTTATCGGCAAAAGTTGTTTTGCCGGACCTCTTTTGCCTCTACTTTTGCCTTATCGGCAAAAGTGGCCAAATCTGAACTATTCCCTTATTATCGACAAAAGTGGCTCATGCTGAACTATTTGCCTTTGCTTTCTACCTATTATCGGGTTTTCACCCTGTCGGTGAACTGCGAGAAAATTAAACCTTCACCTTGTTCTCCATTTTGTTGACCTACCAACTTCATCTTTCCCTTAGCCATTTTTTTCCTTATCGGTGAATTCTTCAATTTGCCAACTGGGCTTGCTTTTTTACCTTGTCAACAAAAGCCACTTTTTCTAAACCTCACCTTTGGCCTACTTTTCCTTCTTGTCGGCAAAGTGTGTCTTCCACGAACCAAGGCCTACTTTTTCTTTATCAGTAAAAGTCATTTCTACTTAACTAAACTTCTCTATTGGCAAACTCTTTTTTTCTTGAACCATCATCTTGGCTGACTTCTCCTCTTTATCAGAGAAATTACTCCATCCCAGACTCTGGAAGCTTCGCCTTCTTGTTACCTTATTTACTATCAACGAACCCAAAGATTTTCAAACTTTTGGAAAAGTTCTTTTTTTACCAATTCACTGATAAGACTTCTTTCTTTCTTTGCCTTAGCCAATTTTGAGAAAACCTATTTTGCCTTGTCGGCAAAATCATCAAATCCTGAACCATTTCCTTCATGTCGGCAAAACTTCACTTTGACGAACTATCTTCTTCACTTATGCCTTCGCTATGTTCTTTTCCTTATCGACAAAATCGTCGATCAGTGAACTATCCACACATCTGAAATACAACATTAGTTCGGTTCCCCGCCAATTTCTTGACAAAGGGAAACATTTATTTTCCTGCCTTAGCCAATTTTTGACCTTTAGTCAGTCCATCATTGCCTTATTGACAAAATGTTGAATTGGTGAACCTAGGGAACTCAGAACCCTTTAGAGAGTTCACATTTCTGGATTTTGTCGATGAAGCCTCTTTGTCTCCCTTTTACTCTCCCGTAGCTGAATTTTGATGAAAACCCGTTCCCTTCACCTTGTTGGTGAATCACCAAATCGACGAACTGAAGAAATCATGAACCTTCTAAAAGTTTGCATTTTGAACATTTTTCTGATAAAGGCATTCACCGCTCCCTTATGCCTTATTCATTTTTTATGAAGCTCACCCTTCCATCCTCCTCTGTCGAAAAATTGCCAAGTCAGCGAACTGCTAAAAATGTGAACTCTTGAAATGTTCATAAAAAATGAAATTTGCCAACAAAGGGGAAGAATTTCCTCTCTGGTGCCTTAGCCAATTTTTAGTTTTTTGAAAGTTTAGGAACCTGAACTTTTGCCGATAAAGGCCAAAAGGAGGTGAAAAACTAAGGCAATGACCTAGATTTTTCTGGGTTTTTTTGGGTTTTCTAAGAGGATTCTCCAAAAGAAATTTTGGGGATTTTTGCAAGGGAATTCACTGGATCTTGAAGGATTTAGGTTTTACCTCCTTCTATTTAGGCTATCTCCGATTGGATTTTTTTGATAGAAGGAGAGATTCTGGAATATTTTGGGCTAGGCAAAATATGACAATAGTAAGGTGAAAACAAGCGAGGGAACAAGAGCTTTCACAAAGCCCATGCCCCAAAGTGACATGTGCTTACAATTGTTGAATTGTTCCCAACAATCACGATAGAATCGCATCAATATCATTTTCTAATAACCATTGATCAATAATAAGCTTTGGTTAGAACATCTAGGCTAAGATAACAACCAAAACATTTCATGAATCTAATACAGAAATAAGGCAACATATCACTTAACAAACCAAGGCTATACTTACGGGTTTGAAACCAAGAATAGCTGTGAGGTTATACTTCAGGTATCTCAGAATTGAGTGTAGCTACAAGGTGAGACAAATGCAATTCAAAGTGCATAGAAGCAGATTTAGAGTATTGCAAAGGCTTGTTACAACAATTTCACAATATGATACATGATCACATCACGACACAAAGTGATTCTATTAGTTAAACGTCAGTAACAAATTACCCCCATCTTCATATATGGAGTAGGTCCATTTTTGTTATCTTGTTAGGGATGCACGATCCTTATCAGAGTGTATATTTGTTGTCGTCATCCATCGACTAGTAGAGCCACAAGTATGACGGAAGAATGAAATCACAAAAAATGAGGAGACAAAAGTGACTTAGGGTCACAACATGGGAAGATGCCCCCAAGACAACCTCCACAACGTTATGCCCCCAAGGCACGACACACAATAATTGCAACAAGAGAGGAGAGTAGAAGAATAGAGAAACAAATAGAGGGAATGTCACGATAGAGGCGGTCTCCTTGTATCCTTGACCTTACAAGAGTATCAAGAGTCATCCAGGGAGACCTAGACAAACATTTAACACTACACGGGGGAGCACAACACAACACTTAAGAGGAGGCCACCTGTAAGAGCAAATCAAAGAGATGCTACATCAAAGGTGATTGAATGAGTTAGAAATACTTACCTGAAATGAAAATGCACTACTAAGGCTTGATTCTTTCTTCTTCTTTTCCTCACATTTATATTTCTTCTAGTCTTGCTATTTATATTTTCCAAGGAAGTTCTTTTTCTACCATCAAGGGTTCATGATTTTCCACATTATATGAAGAGGAAGCCACAGAAATAGTGATTTAATGATTCTGTGATGGATAGCTTTGCTCTTGAAGGTTTTCTCCTGATACTTGTAAGGATGATGGAGGAGGAACCTTGGCAAAAATTCCCATTTCTTTTGGTCGAGGCGGTGTTGGAGCACCTACCTCATCCACATTAGTACACTTATCCACTATCCCCTTAGTAGGTGGAATAAGTCTATTAATTATGATTGGTTTAACATTGTTTTTATTTTGATTAAGCTCAACATCCATCCCCGAAGGATTTAATGTGAGATACCTTTCTTTATCCATCAATGCTTCATCTTTCAAAGGGAGAACATTGGAATGAAGAAAGAATAAAGTGATGTTAAGGAATGTATCAATGATTTCATCCTCTTGCTCCAAAATGTCTTCACAAGTGGGAACAATTAAATGGGAGAGGAATCCAAATCATAGGGTGAAATAGACAAAGCTATGTCACCATCACATGTATTATAGACTAGATCCTTATTATTAATTGTGGTATAAATAGAAGAAGAACTAACACCATCCTCTTTCTCATGACAATTCATGGAGATGAATTCGGTTAGATCTTCTAATATTGAAGGATGCTCACCCATGAGGGTTATGAAGCTATCAAAATTAGATATGCAACCAAGTATTTTATATATAGAACATTTAAAGAGATCAATATCATGCATGGATTCTATATGATCTAAAACATAAGGATGTATATTAATGAATTTGTAAAAATATCCAAGATTTTTGATATATGCATGCAAAGATACCAAAGAGAAATGACATGGAGATGCCATATATGTGAGACTTTTGTACACCGAGGCACTAGTTTGAGGAAACTGGTTTTTTGAAGCTTTTTGCAAAGATCAAAAACACACAAGTGATCCCAATGTTAAAGTGCTGCACACAAAGGAAACTATCGGCCTCTTTAAGATTTCTTGCAAAAATGTGAAAGAGATGTTATCTTCTTATGTTGAAATACACAATGTGTAATTGTAAAAGTATGAATTTTTAAATCAAGGATATGAAATGATACAAGATTACTATGTCCAATTAGATTTGATGAATATTTAATGCAACCACTATGATCATGCAAGAGAATTTTTGATACCCTAATGCAAAATTTTATCAAAATATAAGCTTTTTGAATGCCTAAATATGCACTTTTTCCAAGATAATGCAAGATTTTCAAATGAATATTGATAAATATGTAATGAATCAATGTAAGATCTGATTTGAACAGTTAGCAAGATGCAAATGCTTGAAGCTACGGGTTCACCAAAATGTTTAGTATGAAAAAGATGAATGATGATAACTAAGATGCACACTAGATCAAACCCTTTTCCATATAACATTCAAGGACAAGACCAAGCCAAATCACTACCAAATGGAGGTGGACTCAACTACATATCTTGTACTTAGGTATGCTATAGAGGAATCAAATTTAAATCAGCATTTCTATCAAACCTTAGGTTAACAATGCATGAAACCCTAGTTTAACAATGATCAACTTATAACATAATAAGTACAATAGAAATCCAGAAACTAATTACACACGGATGATCAGGAAGATGATAGAACTTGTCTCCAGGAAGCAAAGGTGTCGAAGGACTAATTTGGGACCACCCAAGTCCTGACTAGAAGACTCTGCTCAAGGTCTGAACTGGAAAGATGTTGTAGATGCTTCCCTAATACTAGATATGAATTTAGAAAGGGTGGAAAGACTAGGACGCTACTGCCCAAGTCTTGGATAGAGGAATATTCTGTAACTATTGTCGGATCCTGAAACCCTTATCTTCACTCAATCTTCTTGTCTCTTCATATTCTCTGGATCTCGCTCCTCTAACCTGTACACAAGAAGATAAGGGGTTTGGGGGTTATGGTGTTTAGGGACTTGCCTCAGTCAAATCTTGGGATAGAATTCAAGCTTCCCAACACCGTTGTTTAATAGAAAGTGTGTGCCCTCGTGGGGGCAGAGGCTTCAAACAATGATAATAATGATGAATCAAATGATGATAAATAACAATTATATGACCTATGTGATGATCCCTTAGAATGATGAAGATCCTTCAACTCCTAAGGTGGATAGATGATAGCTTCATGCCTGCAACAAACATACAATAACAACACACAAATCTACTCTAGAATTACAATGAATGCTCTTGCTTTCTTTCCTTTAATATCTCAAGTTAGCTATCTCTATCTTGCTTACAAATGAACTCAAAAACACACTTATATATGCTTTCCCGCTAACAATCATGAAATTAAAACAAAAGAGCTAACAAAGAGAAACCTTTTGAAAGGTCCCAGACCGACATAACTTGAATTTAGCCCTGACCAATCAGGAGGGACTTGGGCAGTGGCACCCAAGTCTTTGGGCTCCTTTTGGGTCCAGGATAAGATAAAATATGGGCCCCTTATTCCCAATTTACATTGGTGTCGAGAAATTTTACATCGGGATGAACATTTAGAATGAATAATGTAATCACGGGGACCTAGGAGCTAAACAAGGAGGTAAAAAGACATGTGGACACTTTTTAATCCATAACAGTCAGTATATTTTAGTTTAATTAAGTTGTAAATATAATTTGTAATGGTTCTAATATCACTCTAAAGTTTAAGTTGTAAATAAATAAATCCTAATTTCTAACTTTTGAATATAACGTTTAGAATATAACTAAAATCAACAATGTTCCATACTATAGTTGTTTTGAAATAGCAATGTAATAAAATTTAGATATAGTTAAATGTCCATCTGAAGAAGTGTCAACTTATCAATTTTAATTTATTCTCACTAAATTACCTTTAACTTGGATTAACTTGAATTCCTTGTTATAGTCCATTCAACAACTTATTAGAAAATTCAAGATAATAACAATCTAATATATGAATTAATATTGGTTATTGAAATTATAATGCTAATATCACAAATTGGTATAGCATATCAGCAACTACATTATCCTTAGAATCCTTACAAAATAATAACAAATAACAACTCTTTGCAATATAATAACCAAATAGTATTTTAGATTACTCCAACAAATAGAATAATGAATTTGACAGTAATAGAATATTTAAATGAATAATATTGATTAAAATTTTACAGAGTTCAATCTTGCAGAACTCAAGCATAATCACAGCTAGAAAACATGCTTTCCTTTTTTTATTTTTTTACATATGCATAATCATATAGGACCAAACTGTTTAGGTTAAAATCTTGTTCAACTAGTAGATCATAATTAATTTTGACTCAATTTCTAGAAGAATTGTATCACCAAATTTTCCCAAAATAGTCAACCTGAATAAATATATTTCAGTAGAGAATCCCTACCTTAGATCCATGGTCTAGCCCAAACCCCACTCCCAGGAACAGGGTAGGGTGCATGTGATTATGGCATTATATCCCAAAAAAATAATAAAAATAAACAATAACAAAATTTGATATAACAATACTGGTCAGAATAAAAATACAAGATTTATTTCAAACTACCATAACACTGTTATAACCCTCATATATTTATAACAATATTTTTGTATCTTTTAGGACATAACTACAACTTGTCCTACAATATCCCAATAATATCCTAATCAGTATTTGAATAGAAACTATATTCTTGATAGGCATAATACATTGGTTACCAAACTATAACAATCAACCTCTCAAAATACATATTGTATTCATTTTCAAATGAAGGGGAGATCTTCAAATAAGAATATGTCAAGAATATAATAGTCGACACAAGGGATTCATTGGTCACAATCGCCCATGACTATGGAACATAACCCATAAAATTATCAATTAAAAAAGCATGCCTTAGCTTAACCAAGTGATAGACAACATTCTAACAAAGCTCAAAAGCTCAACTAAAGACAAAAATAAAAGAACAACCATAACCCTACATTTCTTTCAACAATATAATAATATGATAACAACCCAAAAATTTACTCACAGTGGAAATCATAGAACCCAAATGGGTACTCCATAATACTATATCTTCCAAACAAAGTGTCATAACTCTATATCTTCTAGACAAAGTGTCATTACTCTAATATGAACATGGATAGTTTTAAAAAAACATACCAAACTACATAGTATTAATGTACAAATTTTCCAATGACTAGAGCTATCAACTTACACAAAAAAAATTTAAAAAATCAAACAATATTCTTTATATATTTTGACCAAACCATCTCATACTTAATGTCAAAAGGACTTTTAACAACCTTTGCTAGGATTCTTAGCATTATGTTATTCATGAAAGTTATAACAATTTTAAATGAAAGTAAAGAATCAAATAATTCACAGTGGAATGGTCCTATTTACCACTGGATCAATTAACAAGATAAGTTCTTTTCTACTAACTAAAACAAGAACAACCAAAAATATATAGGTATTTATATAAATAACCCTACCCATTATTTTTATAGAAAGAAACCCATAACTAATCTTCCAAATTTATACAATTGCAAGGCACCAAAAACAAGCAAAACAATCCTTTGTGAACCAAGGATGCAACTTCACTTCTTTCGCACTACTTTCATGAAGACCTTCCTTATTTTTATATGCAAATAACTATATATGTAACAAAAATAAAAACCAACTCTATGCCATGCAAACCCCAAGCTATAATGCATAAAAATGTAAAACGAATGTCAAGATAGAGGAGGAACGATTCCTTTTTGCAAGAGTCACCTTAGAATTAGAGAGCAGTGAATGCATGTACCAGAGTCCATTGGTTAATCTATTTTAACCATTAGTTAATTGTTGATAAGAGTCCTAATGGACCGATCAGTCATTAAGAACAACCACCAAAATCCACACTTAGCAATCCACGACATTTAAATTTATTTTTAATTTTATCACTATCCAAGGTCAAGACTTAGATAAGGTTGAGTTCGATAATATTTATACATACATTTATATGTATGCCTATATATATATATATGCATGTATAAATACGTTGAAAAAATGCAGGCACAAATATTGTAAAATAAATAAATCATTTTGCTCTCACAATAACACCAAAATGTAATTATATTATTAATATTCCAGCGGTTTTACAATGTATGATGCAAATGCTTATAAAGCATTGCATTCCCATACAATTGCCTCAAACCCTCTAATGTGCATGGTCCATAATGATTTTCTATGGGATCTCATCATAGAACTAAATCAATGGATCCAAAGGAGGAGAGGAAGATGTAACATTAGACTTAACATTTCCCACAAAAACCTTATTCTCATGTTCTACTTTATCATGTGCTTTTACATTAGTGAATGATTTGTATCAAATTAGATTCTAGGGGGTGGAATCAATGAATATCTCTAAACCCTTCAACTTTAATCCTACTTATGTCCATGAGATCTTGTACCCTAAATTTGAAAATAAAACAAGGTAGTGTTTAATGCCCCTTAATTCTATGATAGTTACACAATGTGTGATCATTATATGACCTAGGTGGTAGTTTAGTGGTATCCAATGGACGGATGGGGGAGAGAGTGTAGACAGATAAGCACTCAACAAAGTTCCAAGCACACCATCCATGGATTCTTGAATCTTGATAAACTTCCTTAGAACACTAGGTTTAAATGAAGGAAAAAAAAAGTATTAGTAAATTAATTCTCATTTTCCTTTAATATCACTACCCTTTGAAAAGTTATTTTATTTTTGATAGTTAGAGGGGTAGGAAACATTTTGACTTGAATATCTATATTTAAAGGCATTACATGCAAGAAACTTGGATTTTATGGTTTAAGATGTGCATAGAAATACATTAAAGAAGTAAAATTGTTTAAATTTACACACTGTCTTGAATTGGTTTATTTATCCCTTTAATAAAGATACTTTTAACTTTGAAATCGTGTAAAGGAATAATCAACTTAGAGCATAAAGATTGAAATTGAATGACATAATCACTAA
The DNA here is from genome assembly GCA_027924645.1 of Cunninghamia lanceolata. Lineage (NCBI taxonomy): Eukaryota > Viridiplantae > Streptophyta > Pinopsida > Cupressales > Cupressaceae > Cunninghamia > Cunninghamia lanceolata. The sequence goes on from BSBN01000209.1 coordinate 12,576,653, forward strand.
TGCTTTCATTAGATCCTTGAACACACTCGAATAAATCAAAAACTATTACTTGAAGGCCTATATTAACTTTGAATTGACTTAAAAACACTTTAGTGAGATCATCAAATGAATGAATAGACCCTTGAGGAAGTGAAAAGAACGATTCAATGGAATAATCCTTCAAAGTTCATGGAGATAGATTTGTTAACAACTTGTCCTCATAAAGAAAGACTACACATGCAATTGGAAAAGATCTAAGATGTGTATTAGATTCATCTTTTCTATCATACATTGAAAACCAAGGTGTCACAAACCATAGGTAATGGGCATGTCACAATATGATAAGATAGTGGTGTATGCATGGCATCCTTAAATTCCTTGATATCATTAGGCTTTGTATCCACTACTTTTCTACTTAATCTATTTTGTGAAATAGTGCATCTAGGGTAGAGGAAGAGATGGTGACTAAATGGGAACCACTAAGAGATTCGTGAGGGTATGTATGGGACGTAAGAGGGGTGGATGAAGTAATGGCTTGGGAGAAAGGCATGGAAGAGTAAAGTACTTAAGGGTAGTTAGGGTATGGGATGTGGAATGGGGTATGGAAGTGGATTGGCTAGTGGGGTGACAATTGGTCTAGTAGTAGTGGATTAAAGAGGTGTGAAAGTGTGGTACATCATATGAGTAGTACATATAATAAGAGGAAAGTGTCCAAGAGCTAGGCCATAAGGTGAAGGTTATGTGGAAAAAGGGTAAGTAGTAAATGGTGTGACACTAGTGGCCATGGTACTGTGGGGATAAGTAGTAGTGGTGAAAGGAGCAATGGTAGAAGAAGGATCTATGGTAGAAGTGGGAATAGAAGTAGATGCACTAGTCATTATAGAAGAAGTAATCTTAACAAAAAACACTTGCAAAGTCTCAAGTCCATATGGTTTACTCACAAACATGTCTCCTACTTGTAGGATTCACTGCATTAACTAAACTAGACAACTTATTTACAAAATTTTGATTTTCCACATGAGCATCTTGATCATACTCATTGTTCTCATTATGAGCATCAAAATAGACCACATTCTCATTGGTTTGGGCCATGCTAGGGTTTAGACAGGCACTCCTTCTAGGTGGCATGTAAATAAAAAGTATAAAAATAAATCTTAAATGCTCACTTTCATATTAAAAAATTAGAAATATCAATGGTATATCAAATCTAAAAATGAAACCCTAATGTGATAACTAAGGGTGGGTAGTGTGCGTGAAAAGAAATATCACAATAAAACACACAAATCCTAATAGAAAAAGATATATCAATAAAGCACAAGGATGTAAAGTAAATTTAGATCTAAAAATAGATGTAATCCCCAAAAAAAAAGATTTAAAGACCTTAATGTAATGTAAAACCCTAAAAAGGAGGTTGGGATGTGTAGGATCAAATGGGTTCACAAAAAATGTGAAAGACAATAAACTTTCCTTAAGAGTTAACTTAGGTCAATTAACTAAATTATGCAATCAAATAAGCATGTAATCATCCTAAATGAACTAATAGTTATAAAATTTGGTAAAATTGAGATTTGTGTTTTTGGGAAAGTAAATGAGGAGATGGAAGGTACTTAGCTCAAGGAATAAAGAATGAGTGCCAAATGGTTAAGATCATGGAATTTGCCTAATGTCAAACTTGGAAATAGGGCCTCTCTATTAGTGAAATGCCTTGATGTCTATGTTGGATATTTCCTCTGTCAAGGGACAAGTTCATGGATATGTGACAAAGTTACAGTCATAGATCTATACTCTAGATCTAGATTTGTCCTAACAATCAATGGTATTCTTCTTTGCAATTTCACCTGATGTGTGGCCTTTGTTTTGCTCTTTCTAAATGTCTAGGAACTTGATGGTATTTTAAAATACCTTAAGTGTTGTTCATTAGTCACAGGGGGCAATTTCTCCTAGATGAACCCCCAAAAGTTGAACAAGATTGAAAACAACAAGCAAATGCCTAAGTATGCAGAATTGTTACTCCTTTTATTGTACCAAATCAAAATGTGTTGCTATTAATTTCTCTCTAGAATGAATAATTTCTTGATTTTTAGATGATTAGAGTGAATGCATTGAATGTCTTTAAATACCAGCATTTAGCATCAAATTGCACCAAATGTGTGTCTAGTCAACTCAAGGCAAGAGGGTGAATAGGGCCAGACGGCCAAATTTGAGTTTTGAATTTTAAAATGGAAGGACACAAATTCACGACTATAGAATTGTCCTAGAATGGATTAAGGATCAAATCAAGGTGACAAATGGCTAAATGAAGATAGGTGCATAGATAAATCTGATAAAAAAACAAATAAGACAAATGTATAAAAGTATGTGCAAATAGATAAGATAGGACTGAAAGAGGTTGATTCATTCAAACAGATTACTATCTGATCTCTATATCCCACTCTTTTTTCTGAACCACTGCGATCCATAGACATATCAGCAGCTTGAGTTGACTCCAACAGAGGCCTTCGTTTGGTTGAATTTGAGCCAAACAAAACAAGGCTTCAACGAAAGAATGCCACGCCTCCACTTATATACAGAACCACATCCTTACCACCGAAATATTCGAAGCAAATACTAAACTTTCTTCCTTTCCTTTTAACTGATGTGATGTCAACACTGGTTAACTAAGAATTCGAATTGGTCATTTTTCGCCGTACAATACTTCCTTTACTTTATTTAAAGAGTGGATTGTTGTTAGACAGCCAAATTTAGCACAGTTAAAAGAGACTTTGTAATATTGTCAACATGAATCAAGAGTAGGTACAAAGGAAAAGGTTATTAAATGCAATTTCAGTCAGCTTTAATTTTTCTTTTACTCTCATTTAAAAGATTTGTTAGAGAAAAAGTAAAATATGTGATGGTTATTATTAGGGTTTAAATTTGATGGTGGTATGGTTGTATTTGGACATTTTTGTTGTAAAATACAACTAGCATTTGCACTCATAGGAGGTTCAAGAAATTTGCCCATAGGAACAACCGATTAGTTTAGAAAATTTTCCAGTGTGAATTTTTTTTACAGCGTAAGACAATTCCGAGCACTATAATGCTCACATATAAAAGCCTATGGACTAACTAATTTTTTTTTAAAAATGTATCACATGAAGGGAGCCTAAATTTGATGAGCGTATGGTTGTATCTAGATATTTTTATCATATAATACAATTAAATTTTGAAAAGATAGTATCACATGAAATGAGAGATTTCAACAAACTACTCTTAGTATTTTAAAGGTACTAAGGTATGGCTTAGTATTTTAAACACACTTTTCAATGGATAATTATCATAAAAAAATTGCTTCACATGTAGAGTCTATCAAATTTAGGCCCTACTTATCATTAAGTGGAGGTTTTCTTTAATTTCCTTTTGATAATATTTTCTTTACTTTATTTTAAAAGTGGAATGAGTGGTGTACAACGAAAATTAGTTAAAAGAGACTTTGTGGAATTTTCACCCTGAATTAAGAGTAGTCAAAAAGGAAAAGGGATGATTTGTAGATAAGACTCTTTACTCTCTTTTAAAAGACTTGCTAAGAAAATAAAGTAAAATATAGAATGGCTCTCAACTTCTTCTTTTTTTAGTGGAGGTTCCTTATCCATTTTTAATTTTTAATTTTTTAAACATATTTCAAAAAGTATGTAAGAGAATCAACTTAAAAAATAAATTAGATTTTAAGGTTTTATATTAACTTTATTTTATTAAGTAAATATTATCTATAGTAAACATAAAAAAATTGTATATCTCTACTTTATTAAATATAAAATTAATTAAAATTTAAATTTTAGAATAATTTTATATATAATTTTATTTTAAATATATTAATAATAAAGAAGAAAATATTTTTCTTTATTTTTTTTATATATTTAAAAAGATATAATAAATAACATATAAAAGATGTATATGTTGAATATTAAGAAAATTATCAATTTTATTATATGCAAATTTTCCATCAATTCTAGTTTCTTTTTCTTATTTTTTTATATGTTTTCATATGATATTCTCTAAAATGAAGAAAAGTATATATGTTTGAGTATAAAATTTTGAACATTTTGACTTTATTTATTAAGTCTAAAATTGGCCATCAATTTTAGTTCATTTTTCTTTAAAGATTCTTAATTGCATGCTTTTGTTTAGAATTTGTATGTCATTAACAAAGAAGGAAAGAATAAAGATACTATGATGGACCTACTAAAGACATAAGTGGGTATCCCAAGTTTATCATTATTTTTACATATATACATAAATTACAAGGTATGCAGTTTCAAGATGTTATCATTTGGTAGACCTTGCGTGTGGTAGAGATTGTAGTTTTCATGAAACTTGATTAGATTGTATTGATATTTGTACAAGGTAAAAAAATAAACAATTTTAAAATGTATGTTCATTTAGTGACGTTGATGTTTGCATTTCCTCTTGTTTTTTGCATTGGCCTATAGGAATTTCCTAAAAAAAGTTCCATTTATTAATTTGTAAAATGAAAAGAAAAAGCTATTGGGGTTAATAAAACTTGTATGAAAATTGAAATGTTGGTAATGTTTGTGATTTCAAGGTTTTCATTGGTGTCAATGGAAACTAAAATGTTGGTTGGCACATTGGGCATAACTATTTGATTCTGTATGTGGATGAGAAGTTATGAGTTAGTTATGGTTGTTTAACAATGTTAATACTACTTCAGTAGCCACTATCGAGCAATCTTTTAAATCACATGTTACTCATAACTAGATACATGTGTCTCTTCGTACACCAAACACACACACACACAACACATTCTACATATGTTGCTACTTCTACTATCCACCCTGGTCATTTAGGAACTTCTTCTTCTGGCTTGCAATGCAACCATATTCCTTCATTTGGTTTTATTCCTACATCTTAGCCCCTTCCTTTCACTTTTATAGGTGTCCTTCTTGGTGCTTTCTAGCCTTTTCTTTATCATCCCTTTAGCATTCCACTCATCTCTGCTACTGTTGTTTCCACAACCACCACTTTTTCTCCTCCATTACACACTATTTATCTTGTTATTAACCAACTTATGAAAAATGTGGGTAGCCTCCAACAGTAGTTTTCCTCCCTTTTTACCACTTCTTAGCCTACAACCATGCCATACTACTATCATAGTTCACTTTCACTTGAGATCCTCACTACCCATCTTCTTGCTAGCTTTGAGGTTCCCACTTTGAGAAATACAGTAGTAAAGGAGACCCTCAAACATATATTTTTGCATAAAATTCCTTATGTGGTGACTTTATTTTGAAGATAAGTTGTTAGCAGAACTTTTTTCATGGTCTATTAAAGATACCACATTGGATTGGTTTTGTTCCCTGCCCTATCATTCTATCTATGTTTTTAATCAACTTGTCAATTTATTGCTAAAACATTTTTAGGTTGACATCAACCCCTAGGTCACCTTCGTGGACTCGATTCATTGTAGACATAGTCTACATGAGAAAGTAACTAACTTCACCTTTTAATAACAAACTCTATTCTCATAAATTCCATACGTGCTCCTTGATTTTGACATGCAAAGGGCTTTCATCAAAAACCTTCAGCCTCAACTTTAGGAAAAAAATCTTCTAGTGTGGTATCCTTCATTTTTACATCTTTGTATTACCTTGTGTGATTATCAGTAGATAATGAGATAGTTTGAAGCACCACCTTCTACTGCCTTATCATCCCAACATCTTCATCAAGGCCCTCTACATCTTATAACAAAAATTATAAAAAGAACACTAATTTCTTTTCTCAGAGAAACCAATATGCAACCACTATTAAAGCTACAAGTACCGGTATATCTTCTTCAGTGATGGATCTATCTATGTGAACCTAGCACAATTGTTGATTCACATAGCTATATAATCCACTTCATTATATTCTCCAACAGCGTCTTTCTAGTAACCTTGTTTAGTTGTCTTCCATTCACCCTCTTGACACTAACCTTTTACTTCCCAAAAGTTATGATTCAAAGGCCTTTTGCTAGTATCAATACATGCCTTGGCATGATACTGAGAAGTGCATGCATCTTGAGCACATCATCTAAAACTTGATTGACTCCAACCTCATACAAGTTGCTAGTGTAATGATAAAGTCAATAAGTAGGTCACTCCACCAAACCAAAACTTACAAATTTCCACCAACCCCTTCCCCCAACATACAAATGTTAATTTTATAAACCCTATCTATTCACACCTCACTACTCCTCGTGCTACTAATGTAGTGGTCCCATCTGACACAAAGGTGGACCCTTCTTCTATTTCTTCTCCATTCCCCTCTATGGTGGGTGCAGTAGATGCCCATGCTTGTGCCTCTTTGGTTGAGCCTATTCCCAAGCCCATCACCTCATTCTCCCCTAATCATGTGTCTGTGGGCATTTACAATGGTCCATTGTACATCCTAGCTTTAGTTAACTAGAAATCTATTTGCAGTGTTCTAGTAGACCTTGTAAGCATGGTGAATATTGTTAGAGTTTCTTTATGTCCACCAATTGCATAGAGATGTCTATTCTCCTTCTGACATTTTTTCACACACATGATGGTTTTTCTATCTTAACTATGGGATCTATCATCTTATCTGTCCATATTGGTCCAAAGACCTTGGATATTCCATGCTACCTCATTCCTACTTCTCATCGTTATCGTGTTCTATTGGGCCACCCTTGGCTCACCACAATGAGGGTCATTCCTTCCATCATTCATAAATGTTTAATTTTTCTTATAATGGTGTAGTGCATACTATACATCATAGTCATTATCATCCACTAACCATTTAAGGCAACCTTACTCTAGGTTATTTTTGGCCTACTACTTCTAGCCCTATTTGACCTCATACTAACTTTTTATTCAAGTTATCTCAAAATTATGTCATGAGTCAAATGCCTCCTGTTCCTTCTACTCCACTGGATCCACCAGATCAGTCTACCCTTTCTTCATTATCTGCTACACCTACTTAGCCTATAGTTCCCCTACCTCATTTGACTGCTCATGTTCTTCCTTCTACCCCTATAATAGATGGAGGAAAGCACTTGATGTAGGATGATACTCCTCTTTATTCCTCCTAGTCTGGATCTTGACAAAATCAAACTTATAGATCATACATACGTCTCTATGCTTTCACTCATCTTAACCAAACCCAAACCACTTCTCACCTACTGCTCCTAATCAACCTACTCCTCACCCACCTTATGATCTTGAAGCCAAAAATCCTAAGCAATTTGAGATGATCTTGGCTTCATCCATTGAACCTCCCCTCTTCCATATATTCCTAACCAACCACCATTTTTTGAACCCCTTGATCTTCCTAATGTTACCATCATTTATAGTAATACCCTCGCCACCGTTGTTCCATTCACCCATTCCCATCACCAAATATTCTCTAAGTTGCAACCATCCACCCTGATATCAATATATTCCCCCCACCACCCAAAGGAAAGTTTGGACCTTATCCACTCCCACCCCACCATAAACCTAAGACCTTCTCTACCTCTAGACCCTTCTGCATCACTTCCCCTATAGTGGAGAATTCTCTCCCATCACATTATTTTGATCTTGGTGCTCTCACATCTATTGGTAATGTATACACCTAAAAATGACACGACTCTATCTAAATAAATATTTTAAATATTTATTTCATCTTAATATTCCTCTATCAATAAATAAATAAATCAATTTATTTATTTGGTTCATATTCCTCCCAAAAATTAAATAAAATCACTTATTTAATTAGCTTCATCAAATTCTTCTAAATCCTCTTATCTACAATTAAATAATTCTACATTATTTAATTAAATCAAAGTTATTCTTCCAAATTTAAATAAATCGATTAAATTTATTTAAATTATCTCAATCTCTAAAAAAAATATATATAATCAAATATTTTATTTATTCTTCCAAATCATGCACAAACAATTAAATAAATTTTTTTATTTAATTTGCTTTCTTATCTTCTAATTCCTCAAAAATCTTCTAAATCTTCTAAAAATAAATCTTGTTCTTCATGCACGCAAAATTAAATAATTTATTATTTAATTTCTCTCAAATCATGCAAAAAGCAAATTACAAGTTGAGTTATTTGACTTAATCAATCTTGTTTTTTATCAACTCTTAAATTAGAAAAAAACATTCTAATTTATGAAGTCAAATCTTATCTTTATCAAGAAAGCAGTTAGCTCAAACAAAACAACTTTTGTGACACTTGTCTTCTTCTTATTCGCGCACATCCTCTCAAATCTTCTCAACCATTGATCTTCTTATTTCTTCTATACTGTCGATCTTCCTTCTCTCAAGTCTATAAATACAACCCTTTTCCTCCATTTCAAGAATCCGAGCTTTTAGTAAACTTACTATACGGAATTTACAGCGCGCCTTTGGCACCCACACCATTCCATAGCTTGCAATCACCATTTTTATTGTATTGAAGATCCTCTTCATTACAAGAAATATCATAGTCATTTCTCTATTGTCATCTTGAAGAACAAAGCAAGGAAGTGTGCTTTCTGAGGGCTTCATTCACACGAAAGATCAATTGAGATTAGGTGACCAATGGAAGCTATGAAGTAACAAGGTTTGTGAGGTATTGTTCTTTGTTTTGAATCTTATTTATTTCCATTTTCTATTGAGTTATTGGGTTATTATAGATGATTATTATTATCCACATTTTCCCGTAACATTTCTGGCGCCCATTGTGGGGCCTTGCCCCAAATTTAACCTCAAAAATTGAGTTTTTGTGCATTAGGTTCTGTACACAAGAAGTTTCTATGCATCTACTCATTAAAACCATGCATCTGATCTCTGTTACAATGCATCTAGAAGATCTGCACATCTGCTCATTAAAACCACGCATCTGATCTCCATTACAACACATCTAGAAGATCTGTGCATCTACTCACTGGATCGGCGCATATGTTCTTTGAATCAACGCATATATCAGACCTACGCTTTTATTCTCTATTTCAATGCATTTAATCTCTGTAATTGTGCATTTATCATAACTGTGCATCTGTTCTTTCTTTCAGCACATGTATTATTTGTAACTGCGCATATACCAGATCTGTGCATCTATGTTCTATATCTGCGCATATATCTTCTGTAACTGCGCATATATCCTCTGTAATGCTAACACAATCTACAGGCACATTCTCATATCTGATTTGTAGGTTAGGAGCTGGTTAGTCATATAGTTGCATTGTTAAATCACACATAGATCTAATTAGCAAGGAAAGTAATTGGAATGTTCATGCAAATCTCATCTAGACCTAACTAGGAAGGAAGTAACTTGATCTTGTTGCATCAACAAACTTGAATGTAGTCCCAATACTAGGAAGGTTAAAATTGAACAAGTGCTTCTTGCTTTCAAAGTTAACAAATTGTGTGTGTGCACAAATAGCATAACCCATTTAGTTTTTTTTCTTTTAAATAGGATTAAAGAACCATTGTTCTCTGTGTTTTTAGAATGATAGTAGGCCTATACTCTCCCCTTTCTTGGGTGACCAGAATACCAAACCTATCATTTTGCATGTTTAACCTTTAGAGAGGCCCATCCTTGGATATCCTTCCGTCCAAGTGGAACAACCTTAAGTGGTAACAAGATAGAGCCAAGCTCTGCCTAGCCACTAGAAATAAATTGTGCTTGAGGTGAAAGCTTCATGCAACGAGTGCTGATTAGTTATACCGACAGCCAACCTCCCCGAAAACCCTCCAAGGTGCAACCCTTGAAAGCTGGGAGACTCCATAACGGAGAGTAGCGTTGCCGCATGTATAACCACTCGAACGGTTGCCCTTACTACTTATCCATTGTTTTAGAAGCCAAAATCCCCTATAAACCAATGCTAGAAAGAGCGATTATCATCTTCCTAAGACGACTCACGTTCTTACGATTCAATAGTAGAGATAACAGGGAAATCCTAAGGTTTGTGAGCCTTGGGAACCCAGAACTTAGTATACCAGAGAAATTTGTGCACTTGTAAGGGGGAGCTCGTGTCCCAAGTTCCTAAGTTATCCGCTTTGAAATAGCGTAGCTAGTGTAAAAACCAAGTGAGAATTTGATTTATATTGCCCTTGCCATCCTAGGATTTGTACTTTTTTTGTCAAAAAAAGTCAAAATCTAAAAAAAAAAATCAAAAATCATGAAAAAATTCTTTGTGTGTGCTGTGTCTTATTGCCATAGTTGAAAAATCAAATCAAAGAGACCAACTTTCAGCCAACAAAAACCAAAAAAATATTAAAAAATCAGACAAAAACTTACCAAAAACACAGAGCTGCGCATTTGTTCATTCCTGTTGCGCATGTGTTCAATCCTGTTGCACATCCATTCAATTCTACTGCACTTTTGACTAGTTCTGCTGCGCATACATATTTTACCAAAACTACGCATTTATCCTCTGTTCCTGCGCATATATTTTGCATCAATCTTGTGCTTTTATTATCTGTTGTTGCACATTTGTCTTCTGTTACTGCGCTTCTGTTCTTGCGCATCCATCATAGTGAGTTGTTCCGTACATTTGCTGAGAAAAACAATTATCTTTTCGAGCACCCATTTCAGTCTGGTGTCAGTTTCTGAGAGTATGACAAATCAATTAAAAGCACTTACTCAGCAAATCCAAACCATGCAACAAGTAGCGATCTTACGAAGGGAATCTTCCACAAAATGATACTCGCTAGAAGGCATATCTCCTTATCCATTTGATAAAAGCTTGGCTAATATACCTTTCTCTTCTAGTTTTGATGTGCCAAAGTTTGACAAATATAGGGAAAAAGATGATCCACGTGAACCAAATCCCTCCCAACATGAGCATGCTAGTACTAGCTATGCCTCGCACCAAGATCATACATTATTTTCCCGTCTTAATGATACTCTTGACAAGGGAAGCACCACCTTAAGTTGGAAATCATGTACCAATCCATCTACTAGTCCTCCTTCACCGTCCTCTAGAATACATATCCTGGATAGCATACCAGTTCTACACCAACACTGCCATCAAATTCCCCAAGCTCTAATCTGTCAACCAAAGAATCCTTAAATGATTTTCTCAAAAGACTCTTTGCAAAATCTAAAAGAAAAAGAAAAGCTATGGAGAACTCCAAATCCACTCATCCATTACCTCATTCATGTACCCATACACCTACAAATGATGTGATCCAAGGGCTATTAGCAGGGAGTCAACCATGTCCCCAAATTCCTATCCTTGAACTTACAAAAGATTCTTCCAACGTCATGTCAAATCCTACAACCCTTTCATATAATCTGCAACCCCTTGAGCTTATTGAAGAACCTTCTACCATGAGTCCAAGTCAAGATCCATTCCACCCTCTTGTTGTTAACCATCTAGAACCTATCAAGCCTATCCAAGAGTCTTCTACCTCCACTTCAATTCAAGAAAATCAAGAGTTATGTCAACAGTATACTCTAGAACATGTGGAAACATCAACCCTTTATCTAAATCAAGATCAAAGCACCTCCATCCAACCTATCCATAACATTTATCTCTTCCATGGTCAACATATTACCTTTGAAGAAGCTATCCAGGAGCAACTTGATCCTATACCCATACATGAGAAAGAAATCCAAATCCAACCCATCCATAACCTATATCTCTTCTATGATCGAGATATTATGGTTGATGAAAAACCTATACACGAGCATATTGATCATATCACACGTAATCCGATCTATGATCAAGTGAACCATGATGATCCTCTTAGCCAACTTTATGCATTCCATGGTCATGAGCTTATTACCCCATCTATCCATAACCCCATATCCATCCATGAGCAAGAAACCTCCATTACTCCTAGCCATCCTCCACCTAGTCCTATCCATGATCCAATAACACACAATTTCCAGGATGAGACAATTGCCTCCCAAGTGCCCATAGATGATCGAACCAATCACTTGGATCTTAGTGAACATAATGATACTCAAGATCCTAACGATCCTCCCCCATCCATTATCGACCATGTTGCAAATCCATTATCCTATGTCGTCGATGTCACTACCTTCATCCATGAATGTTCTTCCTTAGGAGAGCAGCAACTGTTATCTACCACTTCACCTTCCCCATCCAATAAGGAGATCGCTGCTAGTGTCCAAAGCACCCATAATCCCATTGTCCACCTCATACTCCAAAATATGAACTATCAAGGTAAAGTCTTAGGCCTTCATGAACAAGGTACTTTGGAGCTTATTCGTGTCGAAGTTCCTCCACCCTCTTATGGCCTTGGTTACATCTCCCAAGAAAAGCAATCTCACGATGTCGGTACTTCCTTCATGCCTTCCAAATCCACCACTTTCCATTGCAAACCCTATCATATTCCCAAAACATATGTCATCATTCCCCCTCCCTTATCATATACATCCCAAAAGCATGTGACCATACACCTTCCACCATCCAATCTACCTTTGCTACTTCCAACTCCTAACATTCCTCCATGCATTTTACCACCACTTCTTCCAACACCTTATCCATCCATCCATAAATACTCTAAAAATCTCAATCATGGCCAACAAATGCACATGTTGTCTAAACAAAAAGCTTCCACCAACCCCACTTCCACCATCCCAAGAGAATTCAACAGCAAAAATTTGGATGCCTCTACCTATAAAGTCAAAAATCCTAAAGGTCCTCATGCCTTCAAATACAAAAGCCAAGGATCAAAGAATTATCCATCTCAAAAGCTACATACACCCACACACCTCAAAGCAAAACTGAAAAAGGTGTGGGCCCTCAAGCAACAAGTAATTACCTCAGAAGTTGCACACAAGTTGCATATACCCAATCCCATACCTTCACAAGTGAAGTCTAAAAGCAAAATGGTTTGGGTACCTAAGCAAAAAGTCTTCACGTCAAGTGAGGCATCCACCTCTCAAGCATCCCAACCGTCCCCTTTCTCCTCTTCCATCCAAAAATCTCATCCCATCCAAAAATCTCAAATCCTTCCATCCCACATGACAAGCAAAAATCAGAAGTATACTAAGTCTATGTGGGTCCCTAAATGCCTACATCATTCATCCACCAAGCAAAACTCTCCATTACTTCCTACACCACCTTCCCATCATAAGCTTCAATGTTTATCACGGTATGTGCAACCGTTGGTCATGATTCCCTTCCATCCCATGACACTTCCACATACCTCTATCTCCCCTTCCTTCCACAATTATCCTACATATCTTCCCCATCCTATCCCTATGGTCCATGCTTTTGCATAAGCTTTCCCTCCATCTATGCATAAGTCTTGCCTAATCTACATCATCATCCACAATCACACCTTCCATAATTTGTTGTCCACCTTCTCCATGTCTGTTTCATGCAATCCCCTACCAACATCTATGAGAACACTAGACATAGTCCATGCAACAGCATCCATCTAGCGGGACTATCACCTTTCATGGCACTAGACACTTGAGTCCCTCTCATCCGTATTCCACCCATCCTATCCAAATATCCAAATATTCAAAAAAAAATCAAAAAAAGTAAAGAAAAATCCTTTCATCCCATGGTGAAAACCTGGTAAACAGGCGCCTTGGATAAGTACCATGATGAAAACTTGGCAAACAGGCGTCATGTGTAGGTTGATCTTCCATGTCATTTACCCTTGGGAGCGCATTGTCTCATTGACCCTGTCATTTTCCATCCTATCTTACCGTACACTCCTATCATCCTTATCCTACATATACCTATCATATTGAGTCCTTTCACCCCCCATTCATCTTTTGATCTTGATAGAGATATGGGGGCAAAATGTCGAGACATGCTTTGGAAAAACTCTTGATATACCTTGTCTTTTTCAAAACAATCCAATCCTCTCATCCTCCGTCATAAACTTTGTCGTGTCAAATCCTGAGTTATTCCTATGCGACATAGCCCTTGGAGATCACATCCTTGTTTCCTTCTACCTGCCCATCCATTATCCATTATCACCCATCTGTTTACCTATCCTTGGTGTTCCCTTATCATCAGTATCCAGCATTTAGGTTATCCAAATTGCTATCCAAAAATCCCAAAAACATCAACACATTAGAAAAATCCAGAAAACCCCAAAAACATCAAGTTGTCTGCAACCCCATCATTAGTACCTTTTGCTGAACTACGTCGCCTCTGAGCTATTACATAGGCAAGGCCATCCTTGATGTACCCCCGAGGCTCCTTTCCCACCCATTTCATCCCATGTCACCTATCCATTGCTCCTTTCCCATCCATCCCATCCGTATCTGCACCATTTCCCATCGCCTAAGTCCTAGGTCCACAAAGTCCGTCACCCCAAACTATGTCGCCTCTGCGTCGTCACGTAGGCAATGCCATTATCAATGCGCCCCTGAGGCACTAAGTCAGTCCCTTAGGGTCCATTTCTTCATGTATGTTTGTCAGTTCATCCATAATAAGTCAATCCTTTGTCTAAACCGGGGGCAAGTCCTCGGCCTGGTTACAGAATTAGATTCTTGAATGCCACGCATTTATCAGAGGACGCCAATGATGATTGTGATACCTTTTACCAGACAAACACGTGCAACAAATCCCGCTTCCAAATAGAAATTTTGACACAAGACATCAATCTATCCAAAGCAAAGCAAACAAGTGCCTAAAACACTTCAAATAATTTTATCTAAATTATGGCAAGAAATCACATCTAATGCAAGAAAGTTTTTTGTTTTGATTGGTTGTGCCTAAAATCTTAAATTTTTGTTATCATGTTTCCTATGCTACTCAATGATGCCTAAAAACTAGAGATGCTATGATGGGGGCATGATTATCTTCTTTGTTTGTTGTTTGTGGATCAATCTTTAGTAATGTGATGACTTGTGTCTAATGACATGATCGACTTAATGATCATCGAGAACATCAAAGGTCTAAACATGAAAAGGGGGCAATCCTTGTCTGTTGAAACGCAAGAAATATTCAAGTCGTCTAGATTCAATTTTGACTAGATGCTTGTATTAACTTGCTATATCAAAATCTATGTAAGGGATACTCAGGTCATCATGGTTTAATTATACCTAGATGCTTGTATTTTCTTACAACATAATAAAAGCCCAATGATGAAACAAAGCACTTCAAAATACTTGCAATATCAAGGTGACAAATATCTGCATCCGTATCCGTATCCATTTGCATTCCATGTACCCTCCATAAATAAAGATTCCAATCAAAGTGCCAAATGTTTGTCAATAAAAGCTTGTGATTCTTTCATTCGTGCTTCTTCTATCAATCAAATTTCTATCTATCATTGTATCTTTCATCATTGTCCAATCAATCCAAGCAGTGATCCAAATGCAAGTCTATCCTTAATCCATACCAATCGAGTAAATCAATCTTATCAAATTATCCAATAGCAATCAGTGGTCTTGATCCTAATGTTGTTGTAAACCAACTCAATCAATCATAATTATCAGTGGGATATATCTTTCCCACGCCTATCGTGTTGATCTAGGGATATATCGTTCCCCGCAATGACAACACTATCTTTCGTGTTGATCTAGGAATACAGCATTCCCCGCAATGACAACACTATCATCAATCATTATCGATTAATCATTGGTTTACCGCTTGACAGGGGCAATACCTTGTTTGTTCTTGTGTCGTTTGTGCATACTTGCGTGCTTGCTTGTCTTTAAATACTAGCATTTAGCATCAAATTGCACCAAATGTGTGTCTAGTCAACTCAAGGCAAGAGGGTGAATGGGGCTAGACGGCCAAATTTGAGTTTTGAAATTTAAAATTTAAGGACACAAATTCACCACTGTAGAATTGTCCTAGAATGGATTAACGGTCAAATCAAGGTGACAAATAACTAAATGAAAGTAGGTGCATAGATAAATTTGATAAACAGACAAATAAGACGAACGTATAAAAGTACATGTGTAAATAGATAAGATAGGACTGAAAGAGGTTGATACATTCCAACAGATTACTATCGGATCTCTATATCCCACTCTTTTTTCTGAACCACTGCGTTCCATAGGCATATCAGCAGCTTGAGTTGACTCCAACAGAGGCCTTCGTTTGGTTGAATTTGAGCCAAACAAAACAAGGCTTCAACGAAAGAATGCCACGCTTCCACTTATATACAGAACCCCGTCCTTACCACCGAAATATTCGAAGCAAATACTAAACTTTTTTCCTTTCCTTTTAACTGATGTGATGTCAACACGGGTTAACTAAGAATTCGAATTGGTCATTTTTTTTTCACCGTACAATACTTCCTTTACTTTATTTAAAGAGTGGATTGTTGTTAGACAGCCAAATTTAGCACAGTTAAAAGAGACTTTGTAGTATTGTCAACATGAATTAAGAGTAGGTGTTCAGTCAGCTTTAATTTTTCTTTTACTCTTCTTTAAAAGATTTGTTAGGAGAAAAAGTAAAATATGTGATGGTTATTATTATGGTTTAAATTTGATGGTGGTATGGTTGTATTTGGACATTTTTGTTGTAAAATATAATTAGCACTTATATTCATTGGAGGTTCAAGAAATTTGCCGATATAAGACAATTCCCAGCACTATAATGTTCACATATAAAAGCCTATGGACTAACTAAAATTTTAAAAAGAATGTATCACATGAAGGGAGCCTAAATTTGATTACCAGAAAATACAATTAAATTTTGAAAAGATAGTATCACATGAAATGAGAGATTTCAACAAACTATCAAACGTTATATAAGCTTATGCTACTCTTAGTATTTTAAAGGTACTAAGGAATGCCTTAGTATTTTAAACACACTTTTCAATGGATAATTATCATAAAAAAATTGCTTTACAAGTAGAGTCTATCAAATTTAGGCCCTACTTATTATTAAGTGGAGTTTTTCTTTAATTTCCTTTTCATAATATTTTCTTTACTTTATTTAAAAAGTGGAATGACTGGTGTACAACGAAAATTAGTTAAAAGAGACTTTGTCCAATTTTCAACATGAATTAAGAGTAGTCAAAAAGGAAAAGGGATGATTTGTACATACGACTCTTTATTCTCTTTTAAAAGACTTGCTAAGAAAATAAAGTAAAATATAGAATGGCTCTCAACTTCTTTTTTAGTGGAGGTTCCTTATCCATTTTTAATTTTTAATTTTTTAAACATATTTCAAAAAGTATGTAAGAGAATCAACTTAAAAAAAATTAGATTTTAAGGTTTTATATTAACTTTATTTTATGAAGTAAATATTATCTATATTAAATATTAAAAAAATTGTATATCTCTACTTTATTAAATATAAAATTAATTAAAATTTAAATTTTCGAATAATTTTATATATAATTTTATTTTAAATATATTAATAATAAAGAAGAAAATACTTTTCTTTATTTTTTTATATATTTAAAAAGATATAATAAATAACATATAAAAGATGTCTATGTTGAATATTAAGAAAATTATCAATTTTATTATATGCAAATTTTCCATCAATTCTAGTTTCTTTTTCTTATTTTTTTATATGTTTTCATATGATATTCTCTAAAATGAAGAAAAGTATATATGTTTGAGTATAAAATTTTAAACATTTGACTTTATTTATTAATTGTAAAATTGGCCATCAATTTTAGTTCATTTTTATTTAAAGATTCTTAATTGCATGCTTTTGCTTCAAATTTGTATATGTCATTAACAAAGAAGGAAAGAATAAAGATACTATGATGGACCTACTAAAGACATAAGTGGGTATCCCAAGTTTATCATTATTTTTATATATATACATAAATTACAGGGTATGCAATTTCAAGATGTTATCATTTGGTAGACCTTGCTTGTGGTAGAGATTGTAATTTTCATGAAACTTGATTAGATTGTATTGATATTTGTACAAGGTAAAAAAATAAACAATTTTAAAATGTATGTTCATTTAGTGACGTTGATGTTTGCATTTCCTCTTGTTTTTTGCATTGGCCTATAGGAATTTCCTAAAAAAAGTTCCATTTATTAATTTGTAAAATGAAAAGAAAAAACTATTGGGGTTAATAAAACTTGTATGAAAATTGAAATGTTGGTAATGTTTGTGATTTCAAGGTTTTCATTGGTGTCAATGGAAACTAAAATGTTGGTTGGCACATTGGGCATAACTGTTTGATTCTGTATGTGGATGAGAAGTTATGAGTTAGTTATGGTTGTTTAACATGCTAATACTACTTCAGTAGCCACTATCGAGCAATCTTTTAAATCACATGTTACTCATAACTAGATACATGTGTCTCTTCGTACACCAAACACACACACACACACAACACATTCTATATATGTTGCTACTTCTACTATCCACCCTGGTCATTTAGGAACTTCTTCTTCTGGCTTGCAATGCAACCATATTCCTTCATTTGGTTTTATTCCTACGTCTTAGCCCCTTCCTTTCACTTTTATAGGTGTCCTTCTTGGTGCTTTCTAGCCTTTGCTTTATCATCCCTTTAGCATTCCACTCATCTCTGCTACTATTTTTTCCACAACCACCACTTTTTCTCCTCCATTACACACTATTGATCTTGTTATTAACCAACTTATGAAAAATGTGGGTAGCCTCCAACAGTAGTTTTCCTCCCTTTTTACCACTTCTTAGCCTACAACCATGCCATACTACTATCATAGTTCACTTTCACTTGAGATCCTCACTACCCATCTTCTTGCTAGCTTTGAGGTTCCCACTTTGAGAAATACAGTAGTAAAGGAGACCATCAAACATATATTTTTGCATAAAATTCCTTATGTGGTGACTTTATTTTGAAGATAAGTTGTTAGCAGAACTTTTTCCATGGTCTCTTAAAGATACCACATTGGATTAGTTTTGTTCCTTGTCCTATCATTCTATCTATGTTTTTAATCAACTTGTCAACTTATTTCTACAACATTTTTAGGTTAACATCAACCGCTAGGTCACCTTCGTGGACTCAGTTCATTGTAGACATAGTCTGCATGAGAAAGTAACTAACTTCATATTTTAATATCAAACTCTATTCTCATAAATTTCATACGTGCTCCTTAATTTTGACATGCAAAGGGCTTTCATCAAAAACCTTCAGCCTCAAATTCAGGAAAAAATTCTTTTGGTGTGGTATCCTTCATTTCTACATCTTTGTACTACCTTGTGTGATTATCAGTAGATAATGAGATAGTTTGAAGCACCACCTTCTACTGTCTCATCATCCCCAACATCTTCATCAAGGCCCTCTACATCTTATAACAAAAATTATAAAAAGAACACTAATTTCTTTTCTCAGAGAAACCAATATGCAACCATTATTAAAGCTACAAGTATCGGTA
This sequence comes from Cunninghamia lanceolata, assembly GCA_027924645.1. NCBI lineage: Eukaryota > Viridiplantae > Streptophyta > Pinopsida > Cupressales > Cupressaceae > Cunninghamia > Cunninghamia lanceolata. The sequence continues at coordinate 12,595,889 of BSBN01000209.1, forward strand.
TGTCTTCTTCAGTGATGGATCGATCTATGTGGACCTAGCACAATTGTTGATTCACGTATCTATCTAATCCACTTCATTATATTCTCCAACAGCTTCTTTCTAGTAACCTTGTTTAGTTGTCTTCCATTCACCCTCTTAACACTAACCTTTTGCTTCCCAAAAGTTATGATTCAAATGCCTTTTGCTAGTATCAATACATGCCTTGGCATGATACTAAGAAGTGCATGCATCTTGAGCACATCATCTAAAACTTGATTGACTCCAACCTCATACAAGTTGCTAGTGTGAATGATAAAGCCAATAAGTATGTCACTCCACCAAACCAAAACTTACAAATTTCCACCAACCCCTTCCCTCAACATACAAATGCTAATTTCATAAACCCCATCTATTCACACCTCACTACTCCTTGTGCTAATAATGTAGTGGTCCCATCTGACACAAAGGTGGACCCTTATTCTATTTCTTCTCCATTCCCCTCTATGGTGGGTGCAGTAGATGCACAAGCTTGTGCCTCTTAGGTTGAGCCTATTCCCAATCCCATCACCTCATTCTCCCCTAATCATGTGTCTATGGGCATTTACAATGGTCCATTGTACATCCTAGCTTTAGTTAACTAGAAATCTATTTGTAGTGTTCTAGTGGACCTTGTAAGCATGGTGAATATTGTTAGAGTTTCTTTATGTCCACCAATTGCATAGAGATGTCTATTCTCCTTTTGACAGTTTTTCACACACATGATGGTTTTTCTATCTTAACTATGGGATCTATCATCTTATCTGTCCATATTGGTCCAAAGACCTTGGATATTCCATGCTACCTCATTCCTACTTCGCATCATTATCGTGTTCTATTGGGCCACCCTTGGCTCACCATAATGAGGGTCATTCCTTCTATCATTCATAAATGTTTAATTTTTTCTTATAATGGTATAGTGCATACTATACATCATAGTCATTATCATCCACTAACCATTTAAGGCAACCTTACTCTTGGTTATTTTTGGCCTACTACTTCTGGCCCTATTTGACCTCATACTAATGTTTTATTCAATTTATCTCAAAATTATGTCATGAGTCAAATGTCTCCTGCTCCTTATTCTACTCCACTGGATCCACCAAATCAGTCTACCCTTTCTTCATTATCTACGCCACCTACTTAGCCTGTAGTTCCCCTACCTCATTCAACTACTCATGTTCTTCCTTCTACCCCTATAATAGATGGAGAAAAGCACTTGATATAGGATGATACTCCTCTTTATTCCTCTTAGTCTGGATCTTGACAGAACCAAACTTATAGATCATACATACGTCTCTATTCTTTCACTCATCTTAACCAAACCCAAACCACTTCTTACCTACTACTCCTAATCAACCTACTCCTCACCCACCTCATGATCTTGAAGCCAAAAATCATAAGCAAGTTGAGATGATCTTGGCTCCATCCATTGAACCTCCCCTACTTCCATATATTCCTAACCAACCACCATTTTTTGAACCCCTTGATCTTCCTAATGTCACCATCATTTATAGTAATACCCTCGCCACCCTTGTTCCATTCACCCCATTCCCATCACCAAATATTCCCTAAGTTGCAACCATCCACCATTGATATCAATATATTTCCCCCACCACCCAAAAGAAAGTTTGGACCTTATCCACTCCCACCCCACCATAAACATAAGACCAATCCAAACCCTAAATTTCTCTACCTCTAGACCCTTCTGCATCACTTCCCCTATAGTGGAGAATTCTCCTCCATCACATTATTTTGATCTTGGTGCTTTCACATCTATTGGTAGTAATGATGACCAAAGACTTATGGTTTACTTTACACCTGAATCACTAGCCCATCCCCTATTGGAGTGCCTTTTTGGTTCGGTGATAGATGTACTGGAACTATTAGTGATCTTCACATGCTTGCTAATAATTACCTCTTCAATGGATACTTGAGAGGATGCTACTTCTCCTGTATCTCCATAGAATCCTACTTCTCATATTCTTACTTATGCTATTCTTGTGTCTACCCCACCACCTAGTTGTCCTCCACACCCACCTAGATGAGATTAGGATGTGGACAACTTGATGGAGATGGTGCCCAATGAGTAGATGTTTTCATCTCATCTAAATATGTGTGTTTATATAGTATGTTGTTTTATTTTCTTGCTTGTGTTCCCTCATGTGCTTACATCGGTGACATGTTTTTTAGTTCCCTCTAGAGGAACCATGCTAACCTTGTCGCTACTTGGATACACAAGGAACAAAATGTTGTGTCATTTTTCTTTTTGTATCTACATTCTTTCTATTTGTCATCTTCTTTGCTTTCTTAACATTTTAGGGATGATGCAAAGTATTGAGACAACCTTCGCATCTAGGTCTCTTTTATGTTGACCCAAAATTTATTTTTTCCTTTGTTTGTTGACTATGTGCCTTCTTCCTTTGTGTTTATAGTTTTGTATGCTTGGGGAATGATGATAGTTTTGTCCTTATTCCCTAATTATTATTCCTATATATATATATATATATATATATATATATATATATATATATATATATATATATATATATATATATATATATATATACACACTAACCCTAGGCATATAGATCCCTTTGTGTGCCTTAGTGGAATGTTGCTATGTGACATTTCCTTTTCTTTGTTGATGTCATTCCATAAGCACGATTTAAATTGTGTCATGCTAGCAACATCATATTTTGCACCTCTCCTTGGGGGCATCACACTAGTGACTCTATGTACATCCATTCATATAGGCTTCATAAAGATCTTTCACCTTCTCCTTTTCTACCTTAAAATTAATTACATACTTCTAATTTATGCAATTATTTTAAGGGGGCATACTTCCACTTTCACATGTGAAACCCCACATATTCACACACATTGTCAGCATGCTCCATGGAGCATCAGTAGATTGTGGTCCCGAGTATAGAGATTTGTTTGTATTTCGCCACTATTATGAGTACTTCATATCAATAGAGTACACTAGTCCATGTAATTCCTAGTATTGTATTTGCATTTGAGCCACCTAGCAATAGAGCATGTTAGTCCATATGACTCATATCAGCTACTTTTTATACTTTTTATGGGTCACCTAGAAATGAATTAATCTAGTGCTTATGATTCATGGCGATATTATATAGTTCCTAGCAACAAATTACGCTAGACCATGAACCATACCTTGAATTTTTCTGACAACAGAGCATGTTGGGATCATGCCTATCTATTACCTAGCAATAGAGCATGCTAGAAAAAAACTTGTTTTATTTTATTCTTATTCCTATCCTTGTATATTTCTTGTGTGTTCCTCTTGTTCTTGCTTGTGTATGTTTTGTGTGTATTCTAGATTATATATGACTTGATAACATCACTTGTTTTACAAGTTATATTTTATAATGCCTTTGTTTTACAAGTTTTATGTTGTTCTGATATTGCTTGTGCAAATTTTTGTTGTTTAACATGATTATTTTGCAAATTCTAAGTCTGGGGATATGATTCCCTTGCTTGGAGAGTTTTTATGTATCCTATACAATATCCTTTTGGGCATTCTTTTGATGTTATCTACTTTCAATATTTCATTTATGTACTTTAGCATAGTTTATCACCTAGTAGCACAAACCCTAATAAAGTGGAGGCAAAATGTGAGATCGGATATTCCATACCATACAATTTTGGTACTACAAATTGACCTTAATTTAGCATTTGTATCCCCTAGCATGTTCTTAGGTTCATTTGGCCCTATCCTGGCCTTTATCTCACTCTTGGTTCCAACATGAGCTTTATGTTTTTGTATGTAATTTTTTTTTTTATCTTTCTAAATATGTTTTTCATGTTAGTCTTATGCCATGTTGTTTCAATTCTTCATCAAGCATGTTGTACTTAGATGCCAAAACTCTACGTGATATGCTAGCATTCGCTAACTTTTCAGTCATGCAGTAGCTGTTTCTTCTAATATTCACCACCTTGTCATAGCTAAGCATGCAATGTAATTGACGTTGGATGAATCCCAATGGCCAGTTCATGGGTGTGCCTCTTCATCATCCATCCTAATCTCATTTTTGGAAATTTTCATTCAACGAATCTTGGCATTCTATATTCTCTATCAAGCAACTTTGGCATTTTTAGCAATCTTGTGAAGCATTTGTGTGTTCTTAAACTTGTGAATAACATATACACACTTCTAGCATTGATTTTCCTTGGTTCTCCATTGGTTGAAAACTAGTGATTTGTGATCTTGGCTTATTATCATCCCCTTTCTTATGTTTCAGGTGATATTGTTTTAATCTCTTGCTTTACTTCCATTTCTTCATTATTATTGTGGCTTCTCTTTGTGTTATAACTTCCATTAATGGTACTTAGAGGTTTTCATTTCCATTTGCATCTATCCATATACACTAGGGAATTAATCCTTGTAGACTTAGGATTTAATACGCATATATCTTAATTTATTTTATTGTTCTTAGTCCTAGAGACACGTAGGCTAAGTGCACACACATTTCCAGTCATTCCTTTGTATCATTAGTTTTTTGTGGAGGTTGAAAGACCAAAATAGGGGCTTGACCATTAGTGGCAAGCTTCTAAGTAGCTCCAACCTTCCCTCTTTGTCTTAGTTACAGCTTATGAAGACTTTCATGCATAAAGGGTTTGTTGTCCTTTATCCTTATCTTTTTTTCTTGGTTTTGTTCCTCTATTTCAATTTATATCATCGTTATTCAAGTTTATTTTGCATTTTATTATTTCTAGAGATATCTAGCATTTGTTTTTTTATGCTATTGTGCCCTTATGTCTAGGAACTTCTAAAATCTATATAGAAGATTGTATTTTGTAACTATTCCATATGACAGTACATAGATAGAACTACACCATGCCAAAAGGATGATAGTGCATTGTGCTAGTGTCCTAGATAATAAATTGTTTAGGTTATCTGCCAACACTATTTTAATTTTCTTTTGTACATTAAATTTCATTTTCTGATTCTATCTTTCAGATTCTAGTTATTCACGTTTTATTACCCATCTCTTTCTCTTTCTCTTAACATAGTTTAAGTAGGAAGGGGAAATTTTTCTAGGCAGGATTTATTTAGTTTTCTATTAGTTAATCAACAAACTCATTAAAACCTAAAACACACAAATATTTATTATGTTCAATCTTGTGTAGAGTATAGAAAGGAATAGTTTAAACCTCAAACAAAATGTAGGTTGAAAACAAAAACAAAAAAAATCTTTTCTTCTTTACAATAGGATCATTTATTTTATATTTTGGAGACCACTCTCAATATGTAGCGGGTCATGAGAATTTTTGCCATGGTATTTTGAGACCATGTTTGGGCTCAAGGTATAATTTTATGGTGGTTTTCTGAGCCTCCTTAAGTTTATATATTGAGGTCTTGGTGTGGAGGAGATATAGTTATTTTGTATGTATTCTCACACTACCAAAATACTCTTAGAGTAAAGAATATTGTATGAATTGTATTAATGTACTTACTTCTTCTTAATTAATATAAGCTCAGTATCTCTTTGGTGGTGGAGTTTTTCATGAAAAGGTTTATCCACATATATCTGATATCATATGTGTTTGCTAATTTCTTATTGATGTTTTACGTGTTTATTCATGTTTCATTTCAAATTTTAATGGTTAATCACATGTGCCTCTATAGCCCAAAATTACATTTAAACATTAGGATGTAAGGTTGAGACACCTTTCCCAAAATTCTCCCACTTGTCATACACCTTTCAAGGGCAAAAGGAATACCAACATTGTCAACAATTTGCTAGGGGTCGAGAGCCCCGTAGACTTACTACACCACTTGAACTTATTTGTGCTAGTTGGCTTTGTTAAAGCATCCACAAAATTCTCTAAAGTACCGACTTTCTCTAGAAATACCCTCCCATCTCCCACCATTTCAAAAATAAAATGATATTGTACATCAATGTGCTTTTTCTACATGTGAAAGATTAGGTTCTTTGCCAAGTTGATAGCACTCTGACTATCACAATAAACTCTAATAACTTTCTATCACAACCCAACATTTGAAGACAATCTTAGAATCCAAATGGACTTCTTACAAGAATGAATAGTTTCCATGTACTCTGCTTCTATTATGGATAAATTGAGCATAGCCTATCTCTTACTCTTCCAACTCACTACACCACCAAATAAGTAAACATGTAGCCTATTGGAGCCCAGAAAATTTTATTCCCATTATGCCCATTTTGCCCCCAAAACCCCAAATTTCTTATGCGAATGTCTTAGCTATGGCCACCATTGGGTAGAAAATTCAATTTTGAGCAACTTTGCCTTTTGGACCATCTTGAAATTCCTTAAAACGAAGAAGTTATGCTTGGTCAAAGTTTGGCCTTTTGTGTTTTTGCCTTTGTCAAAAGGGTGGTTTTTGCCTTAGATTATTTTCCATCTTTGCCTTTGGTCGGCAAATTGGCCCTTTTCTGAACTCGTGAACTTTTCTGGAGTTCGGCGGTTTGTCGATTCCCTGATAAGGCAACAGTAGTGCAAAGGAGACAGTTAGCGGTAAAGACAAAGAAGAGACAAAGGATGGCTTTTTCGGTGAAGTTGGAGGTTCACGAACCTCCAAGTTTGCCCAACTGAAGGTTCGTCCAACGACTTGTTTGTCGATAGAAGGAAATGGCTAAGGTAAAGTTGGTTTGGCATGGGTCCTTTTTGTCGATAATAAAGAAAGTGGCACCCAAGGCCCTTGGTTCTAAAAGGGGCCAGTTTTTTGATAAAGAGAAAAGAGTCCAAGGCATAGATATTGGCAAACCAGCCAAAAACCAAACTTTTCATAAGTTTAGGTTTTTCTCATTTCATCGATAAGGCGATAAAGAGAGTTGTGAAGGGGGAAAAGTCAAAGTTTGGTTTTCCTCAAATTTGCTAACAAAAGGCAGAAACTAAGGAAGAAAGCAGAGTTGGAAAAAGCAAAGAATTGTCAATAAGGGCAAAGACGCTCAATTTGCAAAGGTCAAAATTGTCGATAAGCCGATAAGGAAGATAGTTCGATAAATTGACATTTTGCTGATAAAGAGTGAGAAATGGCTAGTTCAGCAGAGGGTGGATTTGCCAATAAGGCATGGAAGATGACCAATTTCTAAATGGTTAGATTTTGTCGATAGAGGCAAAGTGGCCCTGGTTCTTCAAATCAAAGATTTGTTGATAAAGGCAAATAAGTGGCAAATATGGTCAAAGTTCAAACAAAATGAAATTGGCCAATAGGAGTGATAAGGAGAGAAATGGAATAGTTCAACAAATTAAAAGTTGCTGATAGAAGGCAACATAAGCCAAGTTCCAAAAAGCAAGGATTTGCTGACAGAACATAAAGAAGACCAGAAAGGTGGCAAACAGAAAGTGTAGAAAATGAAGAAGATTAGCCGATAAATTGGGAAAGTGTTGGATGGTACAATCAGTAATCAGATGCTTCAAAACAGAAAAGAAGAACAACACATTGGGAATGCAGTATATGCCTAAAGTAGATAATTCCCTAAATGTGTGCCTTGATTGCAGGGGTATAAAATACTGATTTATATCTAGAATTTAATGAACCTATAGAACTGTGCCATGCAAGTAGCTGAAACAGTGAAATTTTTTAATGCATGGGTACATTTGGGGGACAAATCAGATATTGCGGTTGCCTTGGGCCTTCCATATTTAATGTTCCTAGTACACAAGGCATGTGGAAAGTCTTCTTTCTAATATTTTCAAGGGCAACAGAGTGTGGGTTTGCAATCCCAACGTGTTGATCTTCTGACGGAGGACATGGGTCTGAGTTTAATGTAGCATGGGTTTCTTGTCGACTAGTTTTCCAACATCCAGGAGATGCACAAAAATGAATTGCTATATATATATTTTTAAGAGATGTTTTTAGGATTGGTTGTTGAGCCAATTGTCGGTGCCTCAGGAGAGTTTCAGGGCTTCAAATCAAGCTAGTCTGGATAGTAAATGGAGAAATGTGTTTTGATGCAGCGTAGGAATGTATTGTAAAGCATATTTTATGCATTGGTATGTCTCCATGGCCATTTGTAAATATTTAGGGGAATGTAAAATCACAGTTGTATGTTTTCCCTCACCACATTTGCTGGCGTGATTGTAATAGAGATTTGATAATGGGTGACAGTATTTAAAGTCAATACAAGCTTTGTTTTTAGTCATCTCTTTGTTGCAAATGGGTCTTTGTAGTTTGGATCTGGATCATTAAGAATGTCCAATATGTGAAATATAATCTGAGAAATGTATGTGAATACTTTTTGGTATTATGTTGATGTTGGATCAAGTCTTTTCTTCCCTCTTTATTGCCTATGACTCAGTTGCCCGATAGAGTCGGCACTGGTCCATTATGGAGAGGGATCAAACATTCTTTTAAAATTAAACAAATCTTTCATTTGTGGTTTAAGGTAAAAACCATCTTTCATATGCATGTACATTCGCACAGTTGAATTGGCTTAATGAGAGGCTTGTGCAGCCAGTTTGTCTTGATCTAGTGACAGCTTTGGGATCAAGTGTACATTGGGTATGGATGTGTATATTTATTTGTATTTCATTTCATGTCTCTAGGAATATCCCTCCTAAGTCTAGTTGAGCCTGAAGAGAAATGGAGTTTACCCACTCTTGTTAGTTGGCCAAAACTGTCCAAAACTTGTTGATAAACCTCTTCCTATCACCCTGATGACAGTCCTTGGCCTATGTGATTTAGGAATGTTTTAGAGTTTTGTGTTGCCATTATTTTGGGTCCCAACAGATTGGCACCATTATCAGGGATGATTTGAAAGGATGAAGAATTTGAAGATCCCTATAATAGCACGTTTGCAGTTGTGCAGTCTGTTGTTGTGGGTAAGTTGGTAGCCCTTCAACTTACACCAACAAACTGGCACCTATGTAATGTTGCGTTAAAATTATTTGAAGACTTTGCAGGTGAGCTGAACCAGGAATCAAATTTTTGGCCTTGAAGATTGTCACACTTCAAGGAATTCCTCTTTAAAAGAGGTGTCGACTCTGCTGTCAAAGAACTAAAATTTGTTCGTTGTTGTTCTGATTATACTTTTGGTGGTTCAAACGCCTCAAGTTTGTGAGTGCAACAGCTGCTAAGTTAAGGTACACATGGTTTCTTTTTATAACAAATTCAGACTTCCTCCAAAATACGAAAGTAATTATTCTATTGATTTTTGCGCTGCCTTGCATGGTATAAAATTTTAGTCATGGATGGTTGGTATGAATATGACTATTCTAGGGTTGCTCCTTTATCTGGGTCTTCCTATGTATCAGACCTTAGAAATTACATAGGAACAGATTCCCATGACCATTCTAGAAATTTATATTACACTCATGGCCCTAGGGTAGATCCTTCTTCTACATTGTCTTGTGCATCATGCTCTAGTCATGAATATTGTGAAGATGAAGGTACTTATGATTCTTATGATGATGTTTCATCCTATTACTTAGATTTCCCTGCATCTTATATTCTTGTATCTCAATGTCAAACACCCCTGCATAGTCAAAATGATTCATCTTTACTACAGTATGAAGTTGATAAAACCAAACATTTGTTAGAGTCTTTATTGCAGGAAGAAAAAGAATTAAAAAATCAAATCATGCTATGTCAGTCCAGGGTGCAGTCCAATGCCCTTCCTATTGTTGTTAATGGCTCACTTTTTCAACCCTCTCCCATTGCTAAAGATAGCACACACAAATAAATGGACCTTTCATAGGTCAATTATGAGAAGCAGTTATGTTGAACACCCAGAATATTGAGAGGGGGGTGACTCAGTATTCTTTATTCACATATTAAGCATTCAATCCATTTACCATATTCAATAGCAGTAAAGCAGATTAAGCATAAAACATGTAACCACAAACCATGACACATGAACACCAAGATTTTTACGTGGAAAACCCAAAAAGGGAAAAACCACGGTGAGGATTAGCTCACAATATATTATGAATAACAATATCGGTTACAAAGGGCTCACTGCCCAAAAGGACTCACTATCTAAAGAGAGAGTGCTCACTGCAGGTGGACCAGGGATAACTTTAAGGAACCCCTCCTAAAAAAACTTATAAAATCTTAGCGAATCCTAGCTAAGTGCTATAATTTTCCTAGCGAATCCTAATGAATAATTAGTAAAAAAAAATAATTACAATGGTGAATCCTAGTGAATAATCACTAAAGAAATTAATTAGAATGGCGAATCTTTCCTTTAAAAAATTGCATAGTTGATCGATGCAATCCCCCTATATATATTTTTGTTTTTTGTAATGTTGAAGCAGGGGCCTTAGGGTGGTAGCCATTGGTGAGATCAAGGGACAGCGCCCCTTGCGGAGGTTAAGGACCGGGTCTAACCATAAAAATTTAAATATTTAAAATTCTAACTTAATTGATTAATTATAAATAAACTCTATATTTAACTCATCTCTCTAAGGCAATTTAAAATGATAAACTAATTCTAAAATAATAATAAAAAAATCATTACACTAACCCTTAAAAGAATTAAGGGAATAAAATATAAGTCCCTTCGTATTTGAAAATAATAAATATTTAAAACTGCATGGAATAATAAAATAAAAAAATCCAAATATAAAGAATAAGAATAAATAATTATTTATTTATAAATCTTAGTCAAATAATGATTACATGCACTAATAAAATATTAAAATGAATAAAGCACAATTTAAAAGCTTAAAACAATAATAAAGCAAATACTCCATTAAAAATTCAAGATAGCTACATTTTAGGAGCAAAATATGCAACTTCTATTATATTTAAAACTTGCTAACACAATTGCACAAATACTTTTCTTTCTACCTAATCCTTTCATTTTTTTGCTAATTGTTTTGTTGTAGAATGATTTTTAAATGCTTTCATTTTTTTCGTAGAATGATTTTTTAAATGTGAATCTAAGAAACTCATTTCTCACCTCCTCCATTTTGATGGGCTTCTTGTTTCTTTTGTTTATCTTTGTTATTGATTTTATTTATTTGCAAACTATTAACATTCTTTTTAAATGATTTATTTATTTGAACTGATGTTGGCATTATTTCATGTTGCAGGTAAAATTTGAGGGGAGAGATTTAAAAGTTTCATATTGTTTGCATGGCCATGCATGATTCGACATGGAGGAGAATTTTTTTTTTTTTAGAAAAAAATTATTTGTATTAGATCTACATAAATTATTTGAATACAAATGGTTTTATTAGCAATAAAGATTGTCTTATCATATAGGATTTTTTATATTTGTCATACAATTTATGTTTACAGTTTCTACAGGATTATATCCAAAGAATATATAATCAATTTAGTTGATTGCAAGGATTTTATTTTTATTTTTAAAAGTATTTTAAAAAAATTTAAAGAGAAGCATTTTAATTCTTTTAAAGAATGTAAAATAAAGAATACATGTTTCTGTATTTTCTCTTAAAATTTTTAAGAGATAAAAAAAACATATATGTTTCTCTTTTTTAAAAAGTTAAAACATTTTTTTTTGTTTTAAATATGATGATAAGAGGGATTAGGGCCAACAGGCCATAACCAAAATGTTTCAATTTTTTTTTTAATTTATTTAATTTTGTTCTCTATTTTTTTTATTTATTTTCATAATACTAAGATTTTTTATCATAAATTTAATTTCAAACTAAAACTAGTAATGAAATCTGTAAATGCATTTCTATGCATAAATAACAATATGTTTATCAAACTACACTAACACTAAATCAAATTAAAAAAGAGTAAATTTGCACCTTATATTTTATCTCGGTAGGGGCCTTTGTGAGATCCGAATCAACAAACTGGTATTAGATTTGGAACTATGCCTAGAATTGAACTTAGGTATCTGCGATCACTAACATTATAAACAGGCTCTGGATCAATTGTTCACAATGAATCTGCAACTAGAAGGGATGTTGCAGGCTAGGCTACCTATCCACTACTGGTGATGTGCTACTGTGATTGGATTTTTCTTTCCACTGATAAGATGGCTCCATGCCTAGTCCCTTAGCTTAGGGTTTATTATGACTTTCATTTTAGTTAGGCGGGAGAAATTTTGGGCCTCACCAAGCCTTTTAAAAGGCATGTGCTTATGGCCCCCAAAATTAAATAAGAGACGTGAGATCAAATTCATAATCAATGGTAATAAACAAAAGCCATATTGAAAGCAAAAATAACCCTAAAACTTTTATTAGTAAAGGTGAATATTGTCCCAAAATTAATGGCAGGAATATAATATTACTAGCTAATATGACTAAGATGTATAATTATATTATAAACTATTGGTGAATCATATTTAATAACGCATCATTTACATGGAAAAATAATTCAACTTATTAGTTTAAATAATAATGCTTTGGCGAATTAATTAATACTAATATATTTTTTTGTAAAAATGGGGTGATTTAGTCCTCTTTGTAGGCTAAACTATTCGCCATTTTTGGAGGCCTCTATTTCAACTATTCGCCAATTGGTGAAGATTCACCACTAAAAAAAATCCATGAGGTGGACTCACTGTCCAAGTGGACTCACTGCCCACTAAGAGAAAAGTAGAGAGAAAGAAGGGTGGCTCACTGCCATAATTTGAACTATTACAATTGCATCTACATATGCATGGAATATAGTTCCAATGAAGGTCAACTTATAGAAACAAAAACTCCTTTCATTGATCTGAGTTATCACATTGTCTTACTCTGTACTTCCTCAATTCGCATCTGTAGGCACTTTTCACATTTTTCAGATCACCTTAATATCACTTCATATTTGAACCATCAAAAATAGACCTCTCTATATATCCGCTTCTTTTTCAACATCAATTAGGTCAGCCTAATTGGATGTAATGTGCAAAACATGCTATACATAACCTATCGGCCCCAAAACTTCACATACACACTTTACGCCAAGATTTAAACTTTGAACCAACTTGAATTAGGTCAGGATGGACCTAAAATAGCTCCCACTTTACCCCATAGAACATATTTACCCTCCGCATAACATCTCTACCTTCAGGTCAGCTCCACTGGCAAAGTGACAATAACATGAGCTAACTGTCAAACCACAAATCGATATTCGAAACTTCAAATTGCCTCAAACCTGGAATATATACTCTTCAATTGATCTCAAATCCACACAGTAGAATGTTCACCTCTGATAAAATGAGGAGTAATTCAAATCACTTCTAACACTATCAATGCACTGTCTATTCAGAGTGTGATACACAAACAACTCTAACTTTCATTCCGAAGGACTTCAAAACTTGAAACTTTAGATTTACAATCTCCAACCAAGTGTTTACACCACCTTACAAATGCATACAAAAATATTCTATACTGGAGGAATGCAGACCAAATTACTCACATGCTTTGTATTGGATATGAATGAACTATGTCATGCAAACTTTTGCTAATCACAACCTTCACACCGGAGGACATCGGAGAAAAATTTATGGAATTAGATGTATTTAATGATCAGTAACAACATACCAAAACCACAAGACATGATCTTCAATGGTGGAATAATGCAGACCAGAAAACCAGAACTCTATGCACTGAATGCAGTGTACTGACACTTAGCCAAATTTCTTAACATGTTCCTTACCAGACCAAATCTCTTTGCACAATTGTCTTCTAAGAAGAATTAGATAAACTTGAATGGAAGAGGATCAAACCCTCTTTAAAAATTCCCATCCAAATTTCTCTGCACAATCTTACAACTATTGTTGCCATCAATGACAACACTACATAACATCATGCTCTACCTTTTCTTCTGCATGCTAATAATCTCTTCATCAATGATGTTGCCAACAATCTCCCCCTTTGGCATTGATGGCAACACGTGATGTGAAAAACCATCAAGACCAAATTCTTCAACAAACATTCTCCCCTTGTCTTTTGTACATCTTACTTTCTCCTCAAAACACTATTTCTCTCCCCTTGAGATGTATATCTCTCTTTTTTCACATGCCTCTCTCCAAAATACTCTCCCCCTTTGACATCAATGGCAAAGGGTGTACAAAGTAAACTTTCAAAGGATCTCCCCCTAAGTAAATGATTTATATATACACCAAAATTTCAAAATTGTCTTTTAACCTTTCGCATATGTACACAAGAAATCAAAACTTACTAAGTTTTAGGGAAGATGTCTTTGTAGATGTTCTTGAGTTGTACCACATCTAAATCCCACTGTGCCTTAGCATTGCTCAGTATTTGTATGTCCCCATTGATCTATAAGAGCAATTCCTCTGCCTTATTCACAATAGCAGGAGTATCAGTCAATCAGTCATTTTTCTAGCTTTCTCAGCTTCTTTTATCAGACCAGTCATAGAAGCCATCTTAAAGCTAACAATCTCTCTTAATTGGCTCATTTGGTCCTTTATAGACTCCTTATGATTTTTCAGTGTCTTTATGTTTGCATGAGCCTTTTCTATTGTAGCTCATAAGTTTCCATTCAGATCTTTCAAAGGATCATAAGTTCTGGAAATTTTTACAAGTTGAGCCTCAAGATCTTCAATCTTGTCTTTTATTTCTTTTTTCATTATAGGACAAGATAAGCAAAACTAATACAACGCATTTGCATCATTCATAGCCATCTCAATATATTTTATGCCATTTTCTAGAAGAGTGTGTGCCTTAGAGCACCTATCATTCAGTTCTAACAATCTCTTGTTATCAAATTCCTCTCTCACCTTTTTCTTTGCTGGTAACTCAAAAGATTCAAATTGATTGTTAACTTTACTCATCAGATTCTTCATTTGCAATGCCAGAGTCAAAGTAACATCTCTATTTGCATCAGGTACCAACTTCTCAAAAATCTTCATGGCTTCTTTCATTAACCCTTTTCCTTCTGCATGAGATTGCATAATCGCCTCTTGTGCAGATGCTTGAAAGATTGTCCCAAGCTAAAGTTTATGCAAAGGAGAAATGGTAGATAGATTAATCTAACCATCTAAAGCTTGTACTTGTAGAAGTTGTGGGGCATATAAAACTTGTGATTTCATTTCCTTCACCAAAAACTCCCTGATAGAGTCCAGTGAAGAGACTCTGGAGGACTCACCAACCTTGTCATCTTTCATTTCTTCTAAAACAAGGGATTCCGGAGGAGGACTTGCATCATGCACTTCTCTTTCCTCAGCATCTTCTGGAACAAAATTAGTATCCAAAATATTTGCATTCTGATCCAAAATTGCCTCATTCTGTTCTCCTTTATCTTCCTCTCTTTTCTTCTGCAGGCTCCCTCTAATCATCAACTATTTCTATATTCACCAGAGGGCTAGCTTATTGACTGCTCCTGAAGGTGAAGGAAAATTCTACTTAGTCACCAAGGGTGGTTTAGTACTTTGCTCTACATTAGCCTCACTCTGGTTATCATTCTTTTCCTCTTTATCAGAATGATATTCTTCAACACTAGCAATCTGAAGTTATTTCAAAACATTTACAGTTATATTTAAAGTTTCCTTTTCCAGCCTCTTTATGTCCTCTTCATCATTTGACAACAAAGTGTTTACTCTTCTTTTTGTTCTGAATTCTTTGCTCAATCTCTACATGGCTCTCTTCTTGTCTAATCTAGAGATAGTAGGACAAACTTTCTCAAGAGTTCTTCTCTTCATTTCATTGTCTCTACTAATTGCTTCATCTATCTTCTTTGTCAGAACATCGGCTAAACTATTAGGTACCTGATCTGTTATTTCAATCAAAGAAACATTAAAAACATCTAGATACCTAATTATTGCAACTTCAATGATTACCTTGTCATCATCTGACCTATCTTCGTCATATAATTTTGCTACTTGCTTCAAATTGTTATACTATGTGATTGCATTAATTGTAGCATCTTACTATAGAGGGGGAATAAATTCTTTATCTGATTTCTTTTGTTATCCTTTCCCTTTGTCCTCAATTCCACTATTCTTTCTTTTCTTACATTTTCCTTTCACTTTCCCAAAAGATTCTCCTTCTTCACCTGATATGACTTCTCTTCTCTAGAAGATAAAGCCTTATTTCTCTTTCTCACTAATTTCTTCTTCTTTGTCTTCTTCTTCACTGATATCCTCACTCACATATACTTGTCTGGAACCTTTTACCTTCACTCGTCTCTTCTTAGCAGGTTTGGACTCAACATTCTTCTCAGAGGTAGGAGCTTTAGATGTCCCCTTGGACTTCTCCTCAGGACCAAATTCTTCTTCAGCTCTTGCTTTAGCTCTAGCTTGTCGTACCTCGTTCTTAGAAATGCTTATGCTTTTAGCAAATTCCTCAACTATTTTATGCGCTTTCTTTTGAGATTTGGGCATGTTCTGCTTCAGATGAATTTTTAGAGACTTCTCTTCAAAAGTGCCAAATCTTTCTTCAAAAGTATCTTTGGGTTTTCTCAACATTAGGTCTGCAAGACCTACAAGAACATCTTCTGCAACTTCATATCCCATTTCAAGGATCCATATTGTACTTGGTTTGACTGCTTCTATAAAGAACATATCCTTGGTGACCATGAAAAGAATGTCATTCTTGTATTTTTCTACAAATTTTCTAGGGATTCTTTCCCTGGCTTGCATCTTTTCCTGAAATACTTTGAAGTAGCCCCACAAAGTAGCATTTTGAGCATCTTTGTCACTGATTCTCTGCAAGTGGTCTCCTATCTGGGTGGTGACAGGAATATGCCTAAGCCATACAACATTCTGTACACCTAGCAACTCTTTAAGAAAATAGAATAACAAACAAATGATTAGGCTACCAAATTTGAACAGGTACTTTGACTCTTTTGTCTTCTTCAAATTCTCCAACAATTGTTGCCTTAGCAACTCACAGAGATCATAATCAGCATTCTATTTCACCATCTCATAAGCTATGTTTATAGCAGTGGTCGAGACTAAATTTTCTATGTTTGTGAAATAAATTTTGTAGCCTATCATCATTTAAGCATACTTCATAGTCGGGTCCTCTATGTCATTCATCGTCAATGCTCTCTTATCAAACTTAGCTCCTGTAAGCTTCATCACAACATCATTTTCACAGACTTCAATGTCGGAACAGCTTCGGTGTTAACCCTGTAATAGCCCTAATGGCTTCTTTCTTGATTATATGTGGAATGTCCAGCCACATGAATTTATCATGAATTATGCTCAAAACATATCTAACCCAAGCATCTTTGTAACACAGAATAGGAAAGTTGTTCCAAACATCCAATTTCTTTTCCACTAGGGCACTGTACTCCATCTTCAAATCAAAGTTTCATCAGTCAATTCATCTAGCCATAATTGCCCTAACTTGGCATGATTGTATTCTTCCAAATTTGCATGAATGTAGATCTTTATATCCTCAATATGCAACACGCCATAGGGTACATCCGAAAATGCAACATTCGAATTAGTTTCCATCGACTTGAAAGGGTGTTTCTTACATTTACGACGAGTTCTATCTACAACATCTATTACTTGTGGAATAGACATTTTCAATGCTCAATAGATAACTTTCTAGGGAAAGATAGGAAACTATAAATACCTTTTCAATCACTTTTGGTTAGGGTTTGTAAGCATTGAATCTCACGATGCTATGAACTCTTCTTCGCCACACTACTCAGCTCTCTTTCACTTTGCAATATGAATTTTGATCAAGTATGCTCACTTATAACTCCTTTTTCTTCATGACCTAATTCACCATAAATGCCCTGTTTAATAAAGTTGTTAACACTTCTTCTGATGACACAGGTGATTTTAATTGATCCACAATCTTTTGTAATATGGTGTTTTTCACTAGAATCTTCTTCAAATGATCAAGTACATTGGTCTTTACCTTATATCTTCATGTTGAGGCATCAACACCATTCCTTTGGTAGAGGGAGAAAGATTTCCATTAAAGCTCCCCCTAAGCCAAAGCTCTTTTCTCAGTTTCTAGAGGAAACATTTGTACCGAATGTCGGTACAGGCTCACCATTAACCTCTGTTACTTCCTTCTGTATCCAAATCTTACTCATGTCCTTCTTAGTCTCTTCCAGATCAACCTTTTGTACTGGTTTGTTCTTCTCTACTAGATAGTTCTTATTCATGCTTCTTCTTCTACAGAACTTTGAAATGTATCCAAGCTTATTGCAATTATAGCATACAACATTCTTCTGACCAGTATTCCTTCCATTCATTATGGATCTGCAATGGTTAGCTTTGTGCCCAAATCTATTGCATGTATAACAGTAGCCATTGAAGTATTAAGTCATTCTACCATTGTTATAGCCATTCATCCTTTGACTTCTGCACGCATTAGCTTTATGACCAATTTTCTTGCATGTAAAGCATTGACCAGAGAAAGATGGAACATTTTAATTCATTTTGCTCCTACATTGTGTAGCCTTATGTCCAGATTTATTGCAAGAATAACAATAACCATTGAAAGATCAGTACCTTTGAGCATTAGGTTGTCTAATCGGTGGTCTTCTAGCTCCTTTATTTTAATTCCAGATCTTCTTGCCATTATTCTTCTTGTTTTCAACTTTTCATGCTTGACCTGATTTTGAACTTTCACCTTTTTCAATCCCTAAGCCTTCTTTGTCATTGGGATCTTTCTAACTTGCAATAATATCATCAAGCCTTGCAGAACTTATCTTGAATGTTTCTTCATAACTTTTTTTCTTTCTCCAAATTTGATTTAGTTTCACAATTTCTTGTTCAAGCTTTATACATTCTTTAGATTTGCCTTTCACCATTGAATTCAAATATTCCTCAATTCTTGCCTTTTCTTCAACTCGCACTTTTAGACCATTCATGGATTCATTTGCTAGCCTCAATTGTTCACTGACCTCCTTATGTTTTTCTTTGAACTTCTTGACTTGCTCTCTCAATTTTCTGATACATCCATCTACTTCTTTGACATTCTCTTTTAGGTCTTTGACTTCATCTTCAGTCCTTTCTAGGTCTTCAAGAGCAACCTTGAGTTCTTCACTATTGATTGACAAGCATTCATCTTCTAAAAATTCAACAACAAGAATCTCTTCTGGAGGAATAGGAAATTTCCTTGGTGTCATGTGTTCAACCTCCAATATCTTCCTTAAGTGGTTAGGCTCCTTCCAAAGGACTTGGCTCTGATACCAATTGTTGAACACCTGGAATACTGAGAGGGGGGGTGAATCAATATTCTTTTAAACCATTCACATATTGAGCATTCAATCTATTTACCATATTCAATAGCAGTAAAACAAATTAAGCATAAAACATGTAACCACAAACCATGACACATGAACACCAAGCTTTTTACGTGGAAAACCCAAAAAGGGAAAAAGCACGGCGAGGATTAGTTCACAATATATTATGAATAACAATATCGGTTATAAAGGGCTCGCTACCAAAAAGGACTCACTGTCCAAAGAGAGAGTGCTCACTACATGTGGACTCACTGCCCACTGAGAGAAAAGTAGAGAGAAAGAAGGGTGGCTCCCTGCCAAAATTTGAACTGTTACAATTGCATCAACATATGCATGGGATATAGTTCCAATGAAGCTCAAGTTATAGAAACAAAAACTCCTCTCATTGATCTGAGATATCACACTGTCCTACTTTGTACTTCCTCAATTCACATCTATAGGCACTTTTCACATTTTTTAGATCACCTTAAATATCTCTTCATATTCAAACAATCAAAAACAAACCTCTTTATATATCCACTTCTTTTACAACATCAATTAGGTCGGCCTAATTGGATGTAACATGCAAAACTTGCCATACATAACTCGTCGGCCCCAAAACTTCACATACACACTTTGCACCAAGATTTAAACTCTGAACCAACTTGAATTAGGTCGGGATGGACCTAAAATAGCTCCCACTTAACTCCATAGAACATATTTACCCTCTATATAGCATCTCTACCTTCGGGTCGGCTCCACTGGCAAAGTGACAATAATGTGAGCTAATTGTCAAACCACAAATCGGTATCCAGAACTCCAAATTAGCTCAAACCCGGAATATATACTATTTAGTTATTCATAAACTTGTTCTCAAATCTGCACAGTAGAATGTTCCCTGTGATAAAATGCGGAGTAATTCAAATCACTTCTAACATTGTCAATGCACTGTCTATTCAAAGTGTGATACACAAACAACTCTAACTTTCATTCTGGAGGACTTCAGAACTTGAAACTTTAGATTTACAATCTCCAACCAAGTGTTTACACCACCTTACAACTACATACAAAAATATTCTATACCGGAGGAATATGGACCAAATTACTCACATGCTCTGTATCGAATATGACTGAACTCTGTCATGCAAACTTCTGCTAATCACAACTTTCACACCGGAGGACATCGGTAGACAAAATTCTGGAGTTAGATGTACTTAATGATCAATAACAACATATCAAAACTGTAAGGCATGATCTTCAATGGTGGAATAATGTGGACCAGAAAACTGGAACTCTGTACACTGAATGCAATGTACTGACACTTAGCCAAATTTCTTAACATGTTCCTTACCAGACCAAATCTCTTTGCACGTTTGTCTTCTAAGAAGAAGTAGATGAACTTGAATGGAAGAGGATCAAACCCTCTTGCAAAATTCCCATCCAAATTGCTCTGCATAGTCTTACAACTGTTGTTGCCATCAATGACAACATTACATAACATCATGCTCTGCCTTGTCTTCTACATGCTAACAATCTCTTCATCGATGATGTTGCCAATAAGTCCATGCCCAATAAGATCTATTGTTAGATGCCTTTATTTGATGGGTGAGAAGCTTATGATGGGAAGGCACATGTTCTTGCATTTTCAGATTTCACGGATAGGTTCTAATTTGAGGATGAGGATATGTGGATGATGTTCTTTGTCAGATCTCTGTGTGGATTGGAAAGGAAGTGGCTTGTTGGTTTCCCTGACCATCACTTTGCTTCTTGGGATCATTTAGTGGATGCATTTGAAGACTTTGCAAGTAGTTTGGACCCTGTTCTTCTTGTCCAAGAACATGAAAATATCAGAAGTCATGAGGGTTAATCAAACATGGATTTTAGCCATCGGTTTGTTGTTGCACTATCTAGAATTCCAAATGCTTCCAAACCTTCTATTCCAACTTGCATTAATTTGTTTTTTTAGTCTTATGAAGTTGGATTGAGTTCAGTACAGGAATATTTGAGGCTGGTTGGTTTGCAGTAGGCTTACCTTGCTCTTGATACCTTGGTTAAAATGAGAGATGAATATGTTGTTGGGTTGGTATCCCCAAGGTATTGTGACTACAAAGCATGTGGATGGTGACAATAATGCAGATCAGGTTGAATGTGTTGTCAGGAAAATGAACCCATGAGAAGCAACATCGTGTAACAATTGTGTTGAAAATGACAATA
The DNA here is from genome assembly GCA_027924645.1 of Cunninghamia lanceolata. Classification (NCBI taxonomy): domain Eukaryota; kingdom Viridiplantae; phylum Streptophyta; class Pinopsida; order Cupressales; family Cupressaceae; genus Cunninghamia; species Cunninghamia lanceolata. The sequence continues at coordinate 12,617,199 of BSBN01000209.1, forward strand.
GTGTAGCAACTTATCTTCAATTGGATGCATCATCCTTCATGGATGATGATGCTATCGCTTTGGCTTGTGATCCCCAACCTAAGCTTAAGGATGGTGGTCGCATGTGTGAACCCAATGATAACCGATCTGAAACAAGTGAAGGTGCAAGCATTGGGTTTCACATTGAAGACCTTACTGTGGGTTGTGATGCCAGTGAATGCAATATTGGGCAAGTGCAGTCTAACATTGAAGACATAAGGACTGAGGAGTTCAATGCTGCCTCTCTTGATGATGCAAAGGATGAATGCAACATGTGCATTTCTTTGCATTTGGATGAGCCAGTTCACGAGAGTGATGGCAACGATGAATTTTTGTTTAGTGGGCTCCTGGGTGTTTTCCCTGATGACAATGATGAGATTGATGGCTCTGAGGATGTTTGTGTACAAATTAGGTGTCATGTGCTTCAAGTGACACTTCTTATGCTTTTGCCGATGATTTGTGCACTGACTAGTTCCAGTTAGTTGATCCTACAAATGCTAACATCGGTAGAAGCGGTCTCCATGATGACCATTTTGTTGTTGATCTAGTTATGCAAGTGACAAATAGAATTCTTTGTGATGGTGTGGAGGAGGATAGTCTGGTACCTGTATGCAATAGCAGTTGTAATACAGTGAGTTGCCCAATTGAGATTGAAATAGAGAGGTTGTGGGATGGATGCAGTCCATCATTTGGAAGACCTCATTATGATTCTTATGTTGATGATGATGAAGAAATGGATCAGGTTTGTGATCCAAGTGCAGAACAAGACATCAACATGTGTGAAGGTGGTGTATGCTGGTAGCCTATTATCTGAGAGTTTGACACTTTTAAGTATGAAAGTTTCCTTTGCAAAGAAGGTCAAGTGTCTGTTTCTATGGATAATGATGTGCCTGAATTTGAATCTTGTGTTTGGTCCTAGTATACGCATAATAATGGCAATAAGAAGCAATATGAGTGCCAAATTGAAGATCAGCATGTTCCAGCCCAACTTGAGGATATGACTGAGTTAGAATTGTTCCAATTTGCTCTACAAGGTGAAGTGCCTTCTCTTGTGGATCAGCAGTGCACTCGTGCACAATTTTCTTTTTCATGTGAGTTGGAGATATTTTCTTTTTCCCTCAATTTACATGAAGAGGTTAGCAGGTATGATAACCTGGCACATGATAATGGAGGTTTGCCTTCATTTGTCTCTTTTGTTGCTGACCTAAATTTTAGTTTTGCACCACTTGCCACCTGGAACAAGCATGATATGAAAGTGAATAGGTTGGGTACCTATCTTTTATGGCTGCCATGTGGTAATAATTTCATTGATAAAGCTAACCTTGGCTCAACAAATATATGTTGCAGATTAGTGCATGCTGAGGACAGCCTTCAGTTGTTGTAGCTGGGTAAAGAATGCAAGTTTGGTTTGAGGGAGATCAGCTCCTTCATTCAACTTGTATTTGACAGGGGTAGGTAGTTGCAACAATTTTGTGCAGGTTTGGCCTTCAATGATCTAAAATTTTGATAAAGTTTTTTACTATATTTTGCCTTGTATGGGCCTTGTTGTAAATATATGTTTTTTTTTCCCTATTGTGTGTTTTGTTGTTCTTTGTGCCTTTTTGGTCTGTCCAGAGGTCTAAATTCTTGTTGTGACACTGCTTGTCACACGTCCCCAACCAGAGCCACTGTTGGAGCCTAGAAAATTATGTTCCCATTATGCTCATTTTGCCCCCAAAATCCCAAATTTCATGTGTGAATGTCTTATCTATGGGCACCATTGGGTATAAAATTCAATTCTGAGCAACTTTTCCTTTTGGACCATCTCAAAATTTTTAAAATAAAGAAGTTATGCTTGGTCAAAGTTTGGCCTTTTGTGTTTTTGCCTTGGTCAAAAGGGTGGTTTCTACCTTAGATTATTTTCCATCTTTGCCTTTGGTTGGCAAATCATCCATTTTATGAACTTGTGAACTTTTCTAGAGTTCGGCAGTTTGTCGATTCACCGATAAGGCAACAGTAGTGCAAAGGCGACAGTTGGCGGAGAAGACAAATAAGAGACAAAGGATGGCTTTGTCGATGAAGTTGGAGGTTCGTGAACCTCCAAGTTCGTCGATTGAAGGTTCACCCGATAGTTAGTTTGCCGATAGAAGGAAATAGCTAAGGTAAAGTTGGTTTGGCATGGGTCCTTTTTGCTAATAATAAAGCAAGTGGTGCCCAAGGCTCTTGATTCTAAAAGGGGTCAGTTTGCCGATAAAGAGAAAAGAGACTAAGGCATAGATATCAGCAAACTGGCCAAAAACCAAACTTTTCATAAGTTCAAGTTTTTTTCATTTCATCGATAAAGTGATAAAGAGAGCTATGAAGGGGGAAAAGTCAAAGTTTAGTTTTCCTCAAATTCGCCGACAAAAGGCAGAAACTAAGGAAGAAGGCAGAGTTAGAAAAATCAAAGAATTGTCAATAAGGGCGAAGACACTCGGTTCGCAAAAGGTCAAAATCGTAGATAAGGCGATAAGGAAGATAGTTCAGCAAATTGACATTTTGTTGATAAAGAGTGAGAAATGGCTAGTTTGGCAGAGGGTGGATTTGCTGATAAGGAATGGAAGATGACCAAGTTCTAAATGGTTAGATTTTTCCAATAGAGGCCAAGTGGCCCTAGTTCTTCAAATCAAAGATTTGCCTATAAAGGAAAATAAATGGCAAATATGGTCAAAGTTCAAAGAAAATGAAATTGGCCGATACGAGTGATAAGGAGAGAAATGGAATAGTTCAACAAAGTTAAAAGTTGCCAATAGAAGGCAACACAAGCCAAGTTCCAAAAAGCAACGATTTGCCAACATAACATAAAGAAGACCAGAAAGGTGGCAAACAAAAAGTGCAAAAAATGAAGAAGATTGGCCAATAAATTGGGAAAGTGCAGGATGGTACAATCAGTAATCAGATGCTTCAAAATAGAAAAGAAGGACAACACATTGGGAATGCAATATACGCCTGAACTAGATAATTCCCTAAATGTGTGCCTTGATTGCAAGGGTATAAAATATTGATTTTTATCCAGAATTTAATGAACCTGTAGAATTGTGCCATGCAGGTAGCTAAAATAGTGAAATTATTCAATGCATGGATACATTTGGGGGACAAATCAGATATTGCAGTTGCCTTGGGCCTTCCATCTTTAATGTTCCTGGTACACAAGGTATGTGGAAAGCCTTCTTTCTGACATTTTTAGGGGCAGAAGAGTGTGGGTTTGCAATCCCAACGTGTTGATCTTCTGACGGAGGACATGGGCCTAAGTTTAATGCAGCATGGGTTTCTTGTCGACTAGTTTTCCAACATCCAGGGGTTGCACAGAAATGAATTGCTATATATATATATTTAAGAGATGTTTTCAAGGTTAGTTGTTGAGCCAATTGTTTGGTTTGCAGTGCCTCAGGAGAGTTTCAGGGCTTCAAATCAAGCCAGTCTGGGTAGTAAATGGAGAAATGTGTTTTGATGCAGTGTAGGAATGTATTGTAAAGCATATTTTATGCATTGGTATGTCTCCATGGCCATTTGTAAAGATTCAGGGGAATGTATAATCGCAATTGTATGTTTTCCTTCACCAAAGAAAATGTGATTGTAATAGAGATTTGATAATGTGTGATAGCATTTAAAGTCAATACAAACTTTGTTTTGAGTCATCTCTTTATTGCAAATGGGTCTTTGTAGTTTGGTTTTGGATCATTAAGAATGTTCAATATGTGAAATATAATCTAAGAAATGTATGTGAATACATTTTGGTATTCTATTGATGCGAGTTCAAGTATTTTCTTCCCTCTTTATTGCTTATGACTTAGTTGCCCAATAGAGTAGGCACCGGTCCATATTAGAGAGGGATCAAACATTCTTTTAAAATTAAATAAATTTTTCATTTATGGTTCAGGGTAAAAACTATCTTTCTTGTGCATGTACATTCGCACCGTTGAATCAGCGTAATGAGAGGCCTATTCAACCACCTTGTCTTGATTTAGTGACAGCTTTGGGATCAAGTGTACATTGGGTATGGTTGTGTATGTTTATTTGTATTTCATTTCATGCCTCTAGGAATATCCCTCCTAGGTCTAGCTAAGCCTGAAGAGTAGATGAGTTTACCCACTCCTGTTAGTTGGCCAAAATCGCCCAAAACGTATTGATAAACCTCTTCCTATCACCCTAATGACAGTCCCTGGCCTAGGTCATTTAGGAATTTTTTAGAGTTTTGTGTTGCCATTATTTTGGGTCCCAACATAACCACTGGTAGACCTTCTACTATCCACATCATTTGCCCAAAATGAATCCACATAACTTTGTATATCGACTAAGTATTGGTCCTCTGAAACATCACCATGATAACTTATGGAATACTCAAAATTACTCCATAAATACATAAAGACCTTCTTCATCGCAACCTAATGTTTCTATCCAAGAGTATCCTTGTAACAAATCAAAACTCTCACTACTTGGGCAATGTCTAGTTTTTTGTAGACTATAGAATACATAAGGCTCCCAATTGCACGAACCTCTCTGTAAGAGCTATGGGACACTCTTAACTAAAAGCTTAATTCTCATAGAAATAGGAATAGTCATAGGTTACTATCGGTCATATTGAAATATTACAAAATAAACTCAAAATACTTCTTCTAACTAATCCAAAGTTTTTTGTTAGCGCTATGCGATCTAATTTCCATCATAGGGATATACTTAGTAGCCCCTAAGTCCATTTCAAATTATAATGAAAGTTGAGATTTTAGGTCCCTAATCATTTCCTAACCATTACCAAACAATAACATATCATCAACATATAAAGTGATAATGATAAAATAATCACCATTTTGTTTATAGTAAACATGATGAGCTAAATTAGACCTGATAAACCGCAACCCCAAAATATATGAATCATTCTTTTTATACCATGTTATAAGAGATTATTTTAAACCATACTGGGATTTTATCAACATACAAACCAAGTTTTCCTTACCCTTCTCAATGTAGTGATCTATCTATGGCATGTAGATGTCCTCAAGATCACCATGCAAGAAATTTGTCTTCACGTCCATTTTCTCAACCTCAAGACCAAAATCAATAGTACAAGTTAATAACGTTCTAATGGATGCCAACTTTGCAATAGGGGATAAAATCTCACCAAAATCTATTCCCTCAACCTAGGAATAACCTTTGGAAACCATTAATACTTTGTACTGCTCAATGTTACCATTAGAGGCCAACTTTATTTTGAACACTCATTTGCAACCAATGGATTTCTATCCATCAAAAAACTATTCCAAGTCCCATGTATCATTCTTCCTTAGTGCAACCATCTCCTTGTCCATAGCTAATTTGTAGGAATCACAATCATCCATTTCGATTACCTCTTTAACTATTTATGGGTCATTAGTGTTATCCAAAAAAGAAAATATACATCTAAAATTAGGTGGGCTACACCTTTTTGGTTTCCTCCTCTATCTAGTGGACCTCCTTAAAAATTGTGGTGATTTCGTTCTACTTCTTCATTTGAACTCTCTAAGATCTCTATATTGTCTTCTTCATCTGGTCCATCATGAACCTTCAATTCAATAGCTAGAGTAACCTTCTCAATCTTTGGTTGTAGTTGTACAACTAACTTCCCGTCCTCCTTTGGCTACTCAACTATAGTGGAAGGTTTGACCTCCATGAAAATCACATTATGATTATAGAGAACTTTTTTGCCTATATGATCCCAAAGATTATACCCTTTCAAACTAATACCATAGCTAATGAAGATACATTTTACACCAATATTATCTAACTTTGACCACTTATGCCTAGGCATATGAGCATATGCCTCACAACCAAATACACAAAGATGGTGAAGTGGGGACTTTTTTCTTATTCAAACTTCCATGGGGTTTTCTCCAAAGTTCTAATGTAGAAGACATTGATTAGGTAACATGTAGTAGCAACTACTTCATCCCAAAACTTATGTTCTAAGCTAGACCCATTGAGCATACTCCTAGCCCTCTCCATCAATGTCATGTTCATGCATTCTACAACTCCATTCTAATAAGGGTGTAAGGAATTTTCTTATGCCTTTCTATGGAATTCTCCTTACATAATCTATCAAACTCTATAGAACAGTACTCACTAATGTTATCAATCATCAAAATCTTAATCTTTTTACCAATGGTGATTTGGTTTTACTTCTTCATTTGAACTTTCTAAGATCTCTATAGTGTCTTCTTCATCTAGTCCATCATGAACCTTCAATTCAATATCTAGAGTAACCTTCTCAATCTTTGGTTGTAGTTGTACAACTAACTTCCCGTCCTCCTTTGGCTACTCAACTATAGTGGAAGGTTTGACCTCCATGAAAATCACATTATGATTATAGAGAACTTTTTTGTCTATATGATCCCAAAGATTATACCCTTTCAAACTAATACCATAGCTAATGAAGATACATTTCACACCAATATTATCTAACTTTGACCACTTATGCCTAGGCATATGAGCATATGCCTCACAACCAAATACACAAAGATGGTGAAGTGGGGACTTTTTTCTTATTCAAACTTCCATGGGGTTTTCTCCAAAGTTCTAATGTAGAAGACATTGATTAGGTAACATGCAGTAGCAACTACTTCATCCCAAAACTTATGTTCTAAGCTAGACCCACTGAGCATACTCCTAGTCCACTCCATCAATGTCATGTTCATGCATTCTACAACTCCATTCTAATAAGGGTGTAAGGAGTTTTATTATGCCTTTATATGGAATTCTCCTTACATAATCTATCAAACTCTATAGAACAATACTCACTAATCTTATCAATCATCAAAATCTTAATCTTTTTACCAATGGTGATTTGGTTTTACTTCTTCATTTGAACTCTCTAAGATCTCTATATTGTCTTCTTCATCTGGTCCATCATGAACCTTCAATTCAATATCTAGAGTAACCTTCTCAATCTTTGGTTGTAGTTGTACAACTAACTTCCCATCCTCCTTTGGCTACTCAACTATAGTGGAAGGTTTGACCTCCATGAAAATCACATTATGATTATAGAGAACTTTTTTGGCTATATGATCCCAAAGATTATACCCTTTCAAACTAATACCATAGCTAATGAAGATACATTTCACACCAATATTATCTAACTTTGACCACTTATGCCTAGGCACATGAGCATATGCCTCACAACCAAATACACAAAGATGGTGAAGTGGGGACTTTTTTCTTATTCAAGGTTCCATGGGGTTTTCTCCAAAGTTTTAATGTAGAAGACATTGATTAGGTAACATGCAGTAGCAACTACTTCATCCCAAAACTTATGTTCTAAGCTAGACCCACTGAGCATACTCCTAGCCCTCTCCATCAATGTCATGTTCATGCATTCTACAACTCCATTCTAATATGGGTGTAATGAGTTTTCTTATGCCTTTCTATGGAATTCTCCTTACATAATCTATCAAACTCTATAGAACAGTTCTCACTAATCTTATCAATCATCAAAATCTTTATCTTTTTACCAATTTGGTTTTCTAAAAGAACCTTAAAATCCCTAAACAAACTAAAGACCTTAGATTTACTTTTGAGAAAATATACCCATGTCCTTCTAGAATCATCAATAAATGATACATAATACAAAGATTTTGACAAGGAAGGAACATCTATAGGACCAAATACATTAAAATGAATAAGCTCCAACAACCCAAAAGATTAATTAGAACTAAAGTAAAACTCAACACACTTTTGTTTTCCATAAATAAAATGCTTATAAAAATCAAACTCAAGAGAACAATTAACAAGCCCCTCTACAAGATATTTATTTTTCATGGTTTGTAGACCTTTCTCACCAATATGGCACATGGACTAGTGCCATAACATTTTCTTCTTGGCAAACATCATGTTCTCTAAGGTAAGATCATGCTTAGGTACCTAGAATGCATGGCCATCAGAATTGGATACAATAGATCTCTTCACTACAGGTTTCAATGACTAAGGTATAGACTCTATAGAACTCTTCACTACATGTATTGAAGAAATATTTCAATGTATGTAAGTGCATGCATCAAGCCAAAAAAGAGTGCTAACTCAAACCCCCTTAATAAGAACAATAGCTCCTTGAACCATCTTGCAACGTGCATTTTCAAAGACTACCTACATCATTAATTTTACTTACAGATAATAGGTTATGTTCCAAACCAAGGATGTGTAGTACTCTAGTAATCCCTTTAATCCTCCCATCAGAGAATCAAATCTTAACTCTCCCATGGCCAACTATGCTAAGATGAGTTGTTGAAGTATATCTTCCCACCATGATATTTCTTGTAATATGAAAACCACTCCCCATGGGGAGTCATGTGGAAAGAAACTCCATAGTTAATCATCCATGCACCCTGGTAGCACCCTCAAATTTTTTAAATTTGATGTGTCAATATTCTTTCGAGGTGTCAACAATGACTAGGTCGACAGGCTGCTCAATCTACCCCGGAGGCCACCTTCGGCAATTAAAATTTTGCAACTCAGAAATTATCTTGCAAATCCGATTGGTGGAGTGTTTTTTGGCACATATGGTAACATGCCTACTCAATTTGGTGCTCCCGGGGCAAGTTTTGATGGGGTAATTAATTGTTTTCTAACTACGACCGGGCTAATTTCAGCATTCCAAAAAGTTTCAAATCTTGCAATTCTGAGGGCGACCAATTTCTCGTTTTGGTCTCAATCCTCTCCAATTCCAATTTCATCAAAATTGGAGACCATTTGATGCATTATTTTAATGCATTCCAGTTGCGGCGAATTTGTTCGGCGGGTCAGTTTACAAAGCAGGTGCCTAAATTCGGTCAACGAAGCAAATTCCAAGCAAATGGGTTTTCTTGAAATAATTGATTATGCTCCTATGCAAATTTTCGTAGTCATCAGACGTCCGATTTGCTCACGGTAGAAATGCGTCAAATGCCCGGAGGAGGAAATTAAAAAATGCATAATTTTCAATAGTTCAAAATGCAAATATATTAAAAAGAGGCATTTTGAAAAGGTTGACGTGGGAATGAAAAGTCAAATATTATAAAGGAGGTTAATTAAAGGTCTGATAAACTTTATAAAAGTTTATGAAAGTTGAAAAAAGGCACAAACGTCTGCCATGGCAGGGCATATTTTGCTGTCCACTTTATTCTGCAGGTACAAACAATTTTTCCTTCATTGCTAAGGTGGATTTTGTGCAGGCTAGAAGTGGCTGATCACGTTTTTTTGGTCTTCTGGCTAATTTTTGGAGGTCATTTTTTACCCAAATTTGCTGTCTGATGCTGCAAAATCGCCCTACGGTCATTCTTTTGGCATGGGTGGAGGTTTTTTTGGTTGTTTTTGACGATTTTTTACTGTCCCAGGCAAATTTTTGTGCAGGTCCAAAACTATAATCACGTTTTTCTACTTCATGCCATTTTTTGAGGGCATTCTTAGGCCAAAATATGCAATTTAATGCTCGAAAATCTTCCTCAAACCATTCCTAATCCATTGGTGAAGGTTTTTAACATGTTTGGAGCCATTTTTGAGTGCCAGATGAGTGGAAAATGTCCCTGTTTCACCAAAAACGGCCCAGAATTGGTCAGTTGGGCAAAATTGGTTTGGTAAACTGCTATGACATATTCTCTTCGTCCTTCTGAGTGGGATGCCATCATAGAAGAGTTCAAGGAGAGACTCAAAGGTTGATTTCGCACAAGAAACACAAGGAATATCTGAAAAATGTCAAAAAAAATTTAAAAGGGGAATATTAAAATTTATTTGTTTATTATTTATTCCTCTCCTCTTTTAATTTTATTAATATTTTACTCCCAAATGCATTTTGGAGGGAGAAATGTAATAAAAAAATATCACTTACCTCCAGAATGATTTAATTTTTAGGGCATAGTTTGAGCATAAAAGAAACTGCTGGGCTCTCATTTTGTGTCGTTGAAGATTGGATATTTTGAACTTTGGAATGAAATACATGCTTTGACCATCTCTGTGTTGTAAGTTTCAGTTTTCATGTTGAATGACATTTTTATGAGTTGTAAATCAGTTTCAAGTTGCAAATATATGAATAATGTTGTAGGCATGTGTTTTTGTTAATTGTCTCCATTGTTATTTGCATGTTTCTTTTGAACTGGGTAGCCAAGGTTTGTCTAAGTTCTTGAATGCACACTTGTTGTATTGCATATTTGATCTCTTACTTATGTTCAAGGATTAGATTAAATGTTTTAGGTCAAATATGGAGAAAAATATTTTATGACAGAGATATCTATAAGTAGAGTTAGCATGAATACTTATTCTTGGGTATTTCTGTGAGGCAGAAACTAGTGAACCATCTAAAATTGTATGTTTATGCAGCTGTTTGAAATGCTCTACATGTTGAAATTTGACTCCACACCCTGAGATAGGAACCGATCCAAAGTTAGAAAGATTTCATGGTTCAAACCCTAATCTTACAACCAAAATATCAGAACAACAAAACTATTTTATTATTTGAAAACTTTATGAATTTTAGGTTAGGGTCTTGCATGCTCTCATATTTAACCAGTTAGATAGTCCAAGAATATTGTCAATCTGGGTTTATCTTACAAATCTTAGTCCCTACATGAGAATATTTTGCCTGGTGTTGAAAATTTATATTTATGTGTTGTGAAAGAGGGGTACCACCCTAGGCGCGGCAAAACCTAAAGTGCGGGAGAGACACGTCCAAACAATCTCCTGTCTTTGTTGGCCAAATCTGCTATTGAACTTGAGCATAAGAAGTGGCAAACCTTTAGAGTTTGATTTGTTTAGATTTGGGAACCAACACATCCTCACATGCATGTGTTTCCAAGGCCACAACAAAGGAACCTCTTGCATCCTCTTGAGAAGTTTTATCAGATTCATCCTTTTTCTTCTTTTTCTCCTCCTTGTAGTCCCTTTTAAAGTGGCTCATATTACCGTAATTCCAACATTTTTCCTTGGACTTTCCAAGAGACTTAGATGTCCCAGAAGACATAGATTTGCCCTTGTCCTTCTTCTTTCCTTTTTATTTAAATTTTCCATGAATAGCCAAGGCCTCCTTAGTGGATTTAGTAGCCTTTATCCTCATCTCCTTCAAGATAAAAGGCCACAATATCATTAAGCACTAATTTTGAGATAGTGCCTTGAATAGTCATTGCTAGGTTGTCCCCTGAGTCTGGCAAAGAACACAAAAGGATCATGAATCTAGAACCTTCATGAAAGATCCTTGATGGATCCCTTTGCTGAAATGAAGTATTTGATTTTGTGATTTTATTTGTTTTATGATTTTTATTAATTTTTTTGTGTTCTTTCAAACTAGAGAGGAGATGTAGAAGGGGTTTCAGTTTTCTTGAAATGTGTATTTGCCAAGGTAGCAAATAGATATATATGCAACTGCAATCTCATATAATAATGAACTAAAAATAACAATTAAATGATAGAAAAGCACCAACTAAGAATTTGAAGTACATACCCATCAGATCTGTATTTTATATTCATTGTAAAGCCTGGTTTGCAACCCCACTTGCATACAAAGATGGTATTGGCCTAGGAGAGGCTATGCATGCAACTGAAAATGAAGGATATGTAGAATAATGCTGATTTGGTACTGCTGCAAGCTTATATCTGCAATAGAAAGCCCTAGAAACTGTACAATGATGCACAAAAGAAGACCCAGAGTAGGCCTCCCACAAGCATGAACTGGGTTGTCGTCCAATTCACCAAAATCCCTAAGAGTTTCCGTTCCCAAGAGACTATATGCTGCTGCCCTCTTCCTCATAGTTCAGATCTACAATGAAGCTTCAAAATAATATGCAAAAGATGCCTCCAAAAGCACTTCTAAAGCACTTTATCTTTTTCCCAAGATGGGCGTCCACTTTTAGGGTTAGGGTGGCATCAAAAAAGAATCATTTAATGATTCTTTTCTTTATTGAAAGACTCCCAAGTTGAGGGTCCAACTTCTCATGAATAAAATGTCCACCTTTTAACACAACATGTGTTAACTAGGAGGGGGGGTCCCTTTATTAAATTCTTATTACAAAGTGATATTATTAATCACTTTAATTTATTTTTATTAAATATTAAAGCCACACTTTAATATTCAATAATTATTCCAAGTCCATCACCTGGCTAATCCGAACTGAAAACTACTGGAGCCCGCGCCACTGGTGATGTCACCACATAGCAGGCTAACTGACAGTGCCTTCCTAAAATTTAGGGATACCTCCTAAAAAATAGGAACTGTGACCAAAACTCCCAAAATGCCCCTGGAGGTCCCCTGATGCCTTCTAGTCAACTCTCGGTCAAACCCTAAAAAATAGGAACCCTTCCTAAAAAATAGAAAACTGTCGCAAACTGTCTGGAAAGGCCTGTAAAGCTCCCTACCAACCTCCACTACCTCTGGATAGGTCCCCTAACCGCTCCACTGACCTACAGGAACCTGGATGATAGGCCAACTCTCAAGTCTCTGCTAAACAGAGCTAAAGAGGGGACATGACACTTCATCTTCCATCTTCACACCCACAAATTGTAATTGGGTTATAATTGTGTTGAATGTATTCAGCTTCTTAGCAATAGAATCACCACCACCATCCTTAAAATGTATAGCTTATTTCATAGATAAAAAATCCTATGAACCAAGGATTTATCCTGGTACAAGTTACCCATTTTTTCTAAAGGGATTTTATGATAGATTCTTCACAACATTCAATAGCATAGAATCTACCAAACAAATATTGATAAGGAATCTTACCTTTCTTTCTAACAAAATCTAATTTTCTAATGTCATTGCAACTAGTTTGGATCTAGATCCTATAGTCCACAAATCTTGATCTATGAACAAATCCTTTATCTTGAGCTTTCACAACTCAACGTTAGTACCACTAAATTTTTACATCTCCAATCTAGACATGTTTTCCATCTTCCTTGAAAAAAACATCTTCTCTACACACGCTTCCACTCAAACCAAGATTAATAGAAAAAACCTTGATCCTACTAAAAGGAAAAATATAGCAATATAGAACATTTCCACATAACCCCATGAGAGATGAAAATGTAAACAAATCATAGCCATGATTACCAGAATCCAACATACAAAAGAATAGACAAAACATACCACAAGGTGACACAAGATATACCTTGGGAAAACCCTCAAGAGGGAAAACCCAGCCTCCAAAAGCATCCACATTCAATGTATTATTTAGAAATAAAAAATTACAATACATTTATAAAGTTTATGTGAACACTTCTAAAGCATCAAGCTCCTCCAATGCATCCTCCATGTGTCCAAGCATGAATCCTCACATCCCATGCCATGCTTCACATATGCACTCACAAGAGAAACTCAATACAATGAAAGCCCACTCAACCATCCAACCCCAACTACTAACCATGTGATTCCTTTTACAGACTCAAGATCACATAAATGCAAGATGTAGTATAGGGAAAACCATGTGTCTCAAAACCATGAGTACACAAAACCATTAACCCCTCATTTAATTCTTGCAATTAAGTTTTCACTTTATGCTCCAATTAATTAATTAGTTATTATATGTCTCCCACACATAAAAAAACTAACCCAATGTTACATACAACTTTTACAAGTGGCCCCAAATAAATATTTAATGTGACTAAACAAATCAATTAAGAAGCACCACAAATAAATATATATTTTACATAATTAAATATTTCAATTTATGCAAGGTGTACAACACACCTTTTTCTAACATTCTCCCACTTGTTGTATACATTGCACAAGGGTCAATCAATGAAATACATCATCATAGCCATACATGAAACCACATGAATCTCCAACATGCTCTCGTGCTCCATCAAAATACTTGCAATAAAACCAAGGTGACCACCATCTCAAGAAAGAACTCTCATCCTCCAACATGCCACCTATGGAAGAAAAGGAACATGCCAAAGTGAAAATGCACCAATCCAAAGAACACAAGCATCAAATCCAACTGATAACAAAGGCTCCAAGTTGTTGTCAAAAGCAAAAGCCCACATGACTAGAAATGGCACCCACAACATATGCTAATACATCCAACCATCCATACCTCCTAGGTATCAACAACATCAGAAAACTCATGCTAACAACATATCTAACCGATATACTGCAACCAAAAGCTCTGTATATAAAACCTATCAATGAAGTACATACATATCCAGCAACTCCCACTGCATGAGTAATGTTAAATCTAAAATATATAAAGGCATATTAAGTCTACCAATCAACATTCAAACCAAGGTGTAGATAATGATCAAAACCATGTAGTGCCAAGAACAATCAAAATGATCCACACATGCAACACAGATAGTTGCATACCCTCACCATAACTCTCCCAAATCATATGAATATGAAGCTCTAGGAAGTAGCCATAGAACAAAGAGAGAAAACTTGTAAATCATATCATGTCCTTCTACCAACACCTCAAAGTGCTAAGTTGTGTCAAGTATGATCTCCTTCACAACCCCAAATGAAAAGCCTCAACAACACCCAACCATTCAATTTCATAGATCAAATGAAACATATGTATCATGTGTAAACAACATGGATGTATGCCTCTCTAACCAAGGAAGATCAAACTCAAATATCCATTCCCATAAACTAGGAATAAGCCCAATAACATCTCCTAAATCCTCATAAATGTCATTATAAATCAACTCATATGAATAAGGAGATAATCATGCCAACATTCCTCAAATGAACCCTCCACAACTAATAACGAAAGCTCAAGATCCATATCCGTGAAAAGATAAAGCATAAACAATATGCACAAGGAGATAACAATGCTCAAATTAACCCTCTAAAACTAATAACCAAAGCTCAAGATCCATATCCATGAGAAGATAAAGCATAAAGCAAAAAGCATCTAAAACTATGGGAAATACTTCTTAGATGATAATTCATCGAGTAGACCAAGAGTGGGAAATGAGAATGCTCCTCCAAGATACACTAAGTCATAATGACTCTCTCCAAGAACAATCTCGTCTAAGGTCTATGAACTCACGTCCATATCCAGGTGAAAGGTTCCTTGATCTTCCTATTGAAACCTCCAAAGAGTAACCATCTCAACAAATGTCTATAATCCCAAGAGAACTCCAGCCTCACCCAAGTCTCCAAGTATCCATGAGAACCTACAACCAATCAATCAATGCTAAGCTCCAAATGAAACACGGACCACTATCATGAAGCTCCCAAGCACATGACTAATGTACTCAATACCAAGAGAACCAACAAGATCTTTTTCAAAGATCCTACTACCCGTCTGCATAAACTATCTCTAGGAACACATCATGACATCATGATCTAACATCTCCTCCTTGGAGATCACTTGCAATAATGCACACAGATCTTGGTCTCAAGAGAACTTGTATCATGCCAAAACGCAAATCCAAAATCAAGAGTAAACCATGACACAATACCAACACCTCTAAACCAAGGATCAACATCTACAATCACATGAAGATAACCATCTCCTAACAATAGTACCCAAGATGTCAAAGCACTCATGCTACATAAGAATCATAATCCAAGAGTTTGTCCAGGACACCTAACCATTGTAGAAGATCATCCATCACTAGGTGACAAATCCACATCACTACCAATGCTCCTACTAAACCATGATACGATCTATCCAAGGCATCATGATAACCATATTTCAAATGAAGATCATCCATAGTCCACACACACTCAACTATAATGGCAATAACTCCAAGTAGAACCAATATCTCCAAGCCAAAAAAATAAAATGATCATCACTATCAAAACCTCACACAAATTGTGTATCGAAGCTATCCATGACATCATGATAAACATGATACAAGTCCTAATAACTGACTATCCAGGCACTCTAATCATCCATCCTCTCATCCCAATGCAACATACCAATACGCAAATGACAACAGACAAGGCCAATTAACAACGTCTATATCAAACACTAAAAATACCTTGTCAATATAGACAGTCCACATCTGATTCATCAGCCAATGTGCGACCAGCCCACAAATGATAACTCATAGATCCCAAAAACATGAAGCATGCAAATTCATCATCACATCAGTAACTTGCAAACTGAGATAACAACAAGATAACCTTGTAGACCTCAAGACTCAAACACTAAATCAACCCCAGATCTGATTTTCTAAACAAGTCCACAAATGAGTAACCATAGTCAAGGAACCAATCAAGCATCCAGGAGATAAGAACAATCTCCTAAACTGAATCACATCACCACCTATAAACATGAATCAAACATCATAACACATCATGTCAACCGCATACATTATCATGTTGTGTCGATGCTTAAATGTACCTACATACCCATGACACCATAATCATCACCATCATTGTACCTATACTCAACTCCCACTAAAACAAGACTCCTAGTTGCACACACATATTGAAAACCATGTCCTCAAACTAGAAGACAACTTGTGTACTTGTCTCCATCAAAGTCCAAACTCTAACAACACATGTAAACTTGTATCAAGAAGAATAAAATCTAAAAACCTTATATACCATCATATTGGTCTGATAAAAACATGCACTTCCCCAAGTTTGTGCCCAAAGAATCATATGAATGGTCAAACAATCACACCCTAGATCTCAAGCTCCCACAAGTGATCAAACAAGTACAAACCTTTCTATGCACACAAAACTAGAACTATACCTAATCCATTGTGTATTACACTACAATATCTCTCCAATGCCTGTTTGAAATCCAAAATTTGATTCCGTATGTGAAAGTTATGACCGTTTTACCATTTCAAAGCAATCCTAGCTTCAGGTACCAAATTCTTGCACAAACATAAAAATATGATCACCAAACCTATACCACTACATAGTTCTCAAAGATACATTTCCAATGCCTATAAGAAGTCAAAAATATGATATTGTGGGTGAAAGTTATTCCCCCCCAGAAGAAAATGCCCTCTAAGGGCTAGAAAAGGCACCTTGGAGATCTATCCGTATAGTCTGTATAGCGACTGGGTTGCAGTTAGGTGGCAACGCCACCCTGGTGGCATGCGGGCTAGTCTTGAGCAGCGAGTAGGTGGTAGAATTCAAAAATGTTTCAAATTTGCTTTAATAGTTTCAAATTTCAAATTTTGCTTCGTCGAACATGATGGCATTAACAATTTTGATTTAATGTTTTTGTTTTCAAAATTTTCACAACCTTTTAAATGGACCCAACGACTCATTAGATGCAATTTAGGTTTTGTTTGAAGTCCATTTGAAATTATTCCTACCCACGAGGCTCCGTCAGGGCTCTCTACACGATCGAGGGGCGGGAGTCTTGGGTCGAGGGCCCTGTCAATTGGGGCCGACCAGGGTACTTTCGGAGTTGACACCTCCGTACCCTATTGGTACTCACTGTATAGTACCACTTTCCACGTGGAGGGGTCCGTGCCCAATGACACCCCCCCATGTCATTTCAAATTTTTTTAATAGAACTATATAGACCCGTACATGTAGGATTTTAAAATAAAATATATTTTTCTACCAAACGTAACTGACATCGCCAGTCATGACGCAAATTGAATATTCTACCGACGATGATTGTACCTACAACTGTGACATTTACTTTTCCGTAGGACTATACGGCTTCTGTATGGCAAAGATTCCTTCTATAGATTCCTCTAGGGCAAAAAATGGGCAAGTTTTTTCTATCACCAAATATAGTGAAGTTTTATATGAAAATATAGGTTTTTGGGCCTTCTAGACTCAATGGTGAGGTATGTTTTTACCTAGGAGGTCTCCAACAAAATCTTTCCTCCAAAACCCCCCACACAAAGAGCCCTAACTAAAAATGCATCAACCAAAACTCCATGAAACCCTAGATCTACAACAACCCAAGTCTACAAACACACCTATGACCTTGAAAATGCCTCCATTCTTGACCTACAAGTCCATGGATTCACTATGCATAACAATCTACTCCTTGCAAGGGTTTTAAAACCTAGGAGATCTCTTCCCACAACCTAGAAACCATGCTCTGATACCACTTGAAAAGAAAAATACAACAATATAGAACATTTCCACATAACCCCATGATAGATAAAAATGTAAACAAATCATAGTCATGATAACCAGAATCCAACATACAAAAGAATATACAAAACTTACCACAAGGTGACACAAGATACACCCTGGGCAAACCCTCAAGAGGGAAAAACCCAACTTCCAAAAGAATCCACACTCAA
Source organism: Cunninghamia lanceolata (assembly GCA_027924645.1). Taxonomy (NCBI): domain Eukaryota; kingdom Viridiplantae; phylum Streptophyta; class Pinopsida; order Cupressales; family Cupressaceae; genus Cunninghamia; species Cunninghamia lanceolata. The sequence continues at coordinate 12,635,406 of BSBN01000209.1, forward strand.
TAAATTATTCAGCAATAAAACATTACAATACACTTACAGAGTTTCCATGAACACTTCTGAAACATCAATTTCCTCTAATGCATCCTCCATGTGTCCAAGCATGAATCCACACATCTCATGTCACGATTCACATATGCATTTACAAGAGAAACTCAATACAATGGCAGCCCGCTCAACCAGCCAACCCCAACTACTAACCATGTGCTTGCTTTTATAGACTCAAACTCACACAAATACAAGATGTAGTATAGGGAAAACCATGTGTCTCAAAACCATGAGTACACAAAACCATTGACCCCTCATTTAATTCTTACAACTAAGTTTTCACTTTATGCTCCAATTAATTAATTCTATGTCTCCCACACATAAAATAACTAACCCAATGTTGCATACAACTTTTACAAGTGGCCCCAAATAAACATTTAATGAGGCTAAACACATCAATTAAGATGCACCATAAGTAAATATTTATTTTACATATTTCATTTATGCAAGGTGTACAACACACTTTTCCTAACACCTACCACCTAGGACTAGAGTTGACCAAGTCCTAGTAATAAATGAAAGGAAGGTAATGTGTGGAAATGCTTCCTACACTAATCTAATAAGAGAGATGAATAAAAATATATAATATATAGAAAGAAACAACACGATAAAATCATTCACCATAACATAATGATATATTTTAGAAAACCTTTTTGGAAAAACCCAACCTCCAAACTCCAAACCAGTGTATTAATCTACAACAATATCAACTACAATACAATCCACATAAGGAACCTTTATAGGACACACAACCAACACTCAAAATTTGAGTAATATCAATAGCGTAACAATACCCACTAAATACACTATGCACAACTTCATCCCAAGTACCCAATAAATAGAGAAATCAATACATGGAACCACCAAAGGGGAATCAAAAAACTATGAGCTAATAACACCCAAAAGTGGCACTCAAATTCCCTAGTCAATTTCTAACACCCAATTCTCAAGAAGAATCCTTATACTAAATATAGCATATTCCTTACACCTATCATAAGGTGTCATAGTTATCCATCCAACTTCGATGCTCCAATTTGTCTTATACAAAAAAGATGCTTAATGACAGACATAATTACATGTCGTAGGTTGGTGAATGTTCTTGGTCAATATGTGTAAATCCCTCTCACATCTCTCTTATGCATCATAGATGCTCTTACATTCCTAAAGTGTGAGCTCAACTTTCAAAGGCCATAATATTTGATCTAAGAACTTGATTGAGCCCTTTTTCTAAATTGAAGATGTCATAGAGGTCCACGTCACCATAAATATATTTAGTCTATTAAAACATATAGCAATATTTTTTTAGGCCAAAACAACCTCTATAGCCCAAAAATTACATTTGAACATTAGGATGCAAGGTTGAGACATCTTTCCTAACATTCATTCATCTAGCATGTAATTATTGCAAGAGTAGTGGTCAAGCTAGAAGGTATAACCATTCACTCATAGAGTCCTTTCTATATTTTCAATCCAATTTTTAGATGTCTTCAAATTCCATTGGAACCTAATGATATCCTGACCTAAGCTTGATTTTGATGAAGTACCACACCCCATGGAGCTGGTCCATGAGGTTTTCAATGTGTGGTTGGGGATGCCTATTTAGTTCATGATAGTTGATGCAGAGTCACCAGGTGTCATCTTTCTTTGAAACAAGCAAATTGGACTATGGCAAGGGGAATAAGTTGGCTTGATCTTTCCTTAATCAACCAATTATTGTATTTTCCATTAGATTTCATCACTCTCCCAAATGGACCTACAATATAAGGAATTATTTTAAGAGTTGATGAAGAACCCCATAGGAGCTAAGGATCACCTACAACCAAAATAACCTTCCACATAAGAGAGAAGCAATGGAAATGCTATGAATCGAAAGAATTGATCAAATGCATACACAAATAGTATAATGTACAATGAGGAAACCCTTTTTATAAAGACAAGCATGAAACCCTAAGACAAACTAAGATCATGACAATTACCTTAATCTTATGACATGAGATACAAATATTAAATGACCTAAGTAAGATTAAGTATGCAAGTATGAATATAACCTAATATGAAACTAGTTAGGTAGTATACCATGTTCACACCAACACCCCCCTTAAGTGCACCTTAGGGAGAATGATAAAACATGCAAAGATGCAATAATGGGTCCCAACTATGAGGCCATGTTAGGTACCCATGTGCAAACAAATCTCTTACAAATGGAATAAAGGAGAAAAACCTATAAGAAAAAACCCCTCTAAAAAAGAGAAAAGATGAAAAAAAACATGTACAAGTGAAAGGACTCAACATGACCCGCCAAGGACAGATTCTGTCACCAACATACAATTACTGTCCACCCCATAGGAAAGAAAAGAGATAATATGTAGCCCCCCCGCAATGTATAATCTCCTACAATGATGGTGGATGCTTGAAAAAGGATGATAATGAAGATCCAAAATGTCAAACATTCCTCCCGTTGGGAAGAAACAAAACCAAGTATAGGTACAGGATATCTTCTCATTCCAAATAGGAATATGAAGGAAGAAAGATAATGATGTATGATGATGTTTTTTAACTCTACTCAAGTGTCACCATGTTGGTATGAAAGGATGCCACAATCAAATCAAGTACAAGCTTAATCAATGAAGAATATGACATGCTAGGACCAAGTGGAAACTAATGTAGAACAAGATCAAAAAATGAAGATGGTGGGACAACAACTATGATGGGGCTGTCAACAAAGAGGAGATGAATGCCTTAATAGGGTCTATCAAATCAGTAAAATGGGGCTCACAAAGTCAATTTGCAATATATGTCAAGTACTCATCCCAATGAGATAAATTTTGAAGATCGATATTTACCTATTATAAATAACCACTCAAAGAAACAAGTGATGAATACTATGTGATAATGACACAAGTCTCTAGAACATCAGTCGATGAGAGGACATGAAGGTTTAAGTTACCAAACTGGACCTTCTGAAAAACTATCCACACTAGATGCATAAGTGTAAGTATCAATCAAAGGATCATCATGGGAAAAATGTGAGAAGGTATATAGTCTAGACTTATGATCTACCTCCCTAATTGCAACAATCTCGCTACTTTACAAATCTCAAATAATCATAGAATCTCGTATAAACTCAACACTCTTCCCTATCCCACTATGTGTAATTTAATAGATAGAAAGGAGATCAGTTAACAATGAACGAAATGGACGTCATTGAAAGATACCTTTCCCATGCCAATAGGTCCTTTCCCATAAACACTCATATATGTGTTTTTAGCCATCAAGAAGTGTGATGTAGTAGAATTCACAAATGAAGAGAACGTACCATGTGATGAAGCCATATGATGTGAAGATCCAAAATCAAGAAGCCATCTCCCTGACTCAGAAACTAAAGATGCAACAAGTGCCTTTCCCTTCATGTTCTCTGACTATGATGCCTATGATGATGAAGAATGAGAAGAAGATGAACCACCTAACATAGTTAAACGTAATTTGATGGTGTTCTTCTATAGAAGATGCTTCAACTCATCAATCTATTTTGCATAACACTGATGCTCATCATGTCCACATTTCTTGCAATATGCACATTTAGGTTTCTCCTTCCTAGGTGTTTCCCCCTTACAAGAGGAAGATGACACAAGGGCCTCTAATGTTGGTTCCTTGTCTTTCTCATTATTCTTCATGTCCCTTTTTTTTTTGTTTCTTTCCTTTGCTACTTGAAGGCTTTTGTTCTTTTGTGCTTTGATTTGAAATAAGAACATGTGGTTTTCTAGACTTCAAAGTACCCATAATTAATCTCACTTCAAAAATTAAGTGAAAAAATATGCAACAGAAAATTATGAAAAAAATATTTGTGCACTAGATATTGGTGTTACAAATCTTAGTTTAAAATTTATAATTTTATCCTTTCTATAAAAAAAAGTTATGATGTATGGTATAAACATTACTTTTAAAAATGTTGTTAACTATAAAAAATAAGTTATTAAAAGTTACATAAAAAATTACAAATTATTTCTTTTTTTTTTAAATACATTTAGAATCTACTCACAAAATCTCAAAATTCACTAGTTTACATTATCTACAAATTCTTAATGAATTAGTTGCTATAGGTGTCAGAAAGTGAAATTTTGGTTAGAAATTATGCTTTCAATGTCCCACTTTGGCCAAAAAGTGGGACACCGTATTGTGGGTTGACCCATCTGCACTAGCTCTATTTACTCCTTGGTGAGTGAAGTAGTAAAATCAAGTGAAGGGATATTGAATGCAGTACCAAGAGCATACCTAGTAGCATAGAATGTAGAAACAAAAATTGAATAATCAAGGCCAAGTTTGGCAAGGATGGAAAGAATCAACTAGGAGTCATGTTTCTCAATACCACACTATTTCAATTGTAATCTTAGTGATTTGAGCTTAGTGAAGAACTCTTGGATGCTATCAAAATCATTAGGATTCAAACCATTAAGTTTATTCTCCAATTGAAAATATCACAAAGTATCTTGCTTCCCAAATAAACTCTCCAATGTGGTCCAAATCTAATTGGGTGTTGTGCAAGACTCAGAGTGAAAGAGGAGATCAAGAGAAAGAGACATGCACAATGTTCTATAGGCTTCATTACACCTGTTATACAACTTTCTCTTTTCCCTAGTAGCATTGTTTCAAGTTCTATACCTATTCTAACTCAATATAACCCCAATTTCTTTAGATGTATCTCCATTTGTTTTTTCCACCCATAGTAATTGTATGGAGTGAGAGGAGTGATTGGGCTTTGATCCATGATGTATGCACAAGAATATAGAAAATAAGAAAGAGAAACAGCAATAGACCCCTTACAATACAAGCAATCAACCCCCCATGCAAGAAAAAAGTCCACTTTGATGTAATTTTTCCAAAAAATACAAGCCAAAGTAAAAATTTACTTCAAAATGAAATTACAAGTACCTAATATAGAATCTAGAAAAACTAAGTTCATGATTATGAAGGTCTCATAACTCACTTTCCAATGCCTATAAGAACATGAAAATCTAATATTTTGGGTGAAAGTTATGGCTTCCAAAAAAATAGCTCCTTTAGGGTAATAAAAAAAGAAACTAGCACTGTATGGGTGGCTATTGGGTGATGTCACAAGCCTAGGAAGAGTGGTGGTGTTAGGAGAGTTGTGCTCAGAGGTGGCATAGCTGGAGTAGGACTTTGGTAGCACCCGCTAGTGGAGGTGGTTGATCTCGCCACTTCAGTGGCATGCCTGTTGTGGGGGTTTAAGCCTTCATGGATTGGCAATGATCGAGGGCTTTAGCCTACTTTAAAAACCCTATGCATGGTATATGTTAGCCCTAACATGACAATTGTACTGATGATGTCAATCCTAAAGTGATAGTTGTACCTTCCAGTAAATAAAAAACATGTGTTCTATTGTTGTACCTTAAATGACACCTAATGATCTAGGCAAATATTCCCTACAAGATGTCAATTGTACAAGATGCCTACATAGCAATGGCATATGGAGATGGTATAACCATATGATTGTATTGACTAGTACAACTTGGATTTTGGTCAAACCACCAAAAATGCCAAAAAATTTCTAATGTCAAACCCTATCGAGTTTTAATTAATTTATAAATTTTTGGGCCTTTTGGACTGAACTATGAGGTATGTTTCGTACCAAGATGTACCATATGAGAATTCTTGCAAAAAATCTCTAAAAAGAGGGAAGGGAATTCCATATTTGAAGCTCTAATACCATGTGAGAGTCAATTAAGAACTCCATAGGATCCAAGGATCACCTACAATCAAAACAACCTTTCAAACAAGAGAGAAGCAATGGAAATGCTATGAAGCCAAAGAATTGATCAAATGCATACAAAAATGGTATAATGTACAATGAGGAAACCCTTGTTATAAAGACAAGGATGAAACCCTAGGTAAAACTAAGATCAAGACAAGTGTCTTAATCCTATGACATGAGACACAAATATTAAATGACCTAAGTAAGCTTAAGTATGCAAGTGTGAATAGAACCTAATATGATACCAGTGAGGTAATATACCTGTTATCCTATTTTCCCTCTGCTCAGAGCCAAATAGTCAACCTGATATTTTCCTTGAAAATCCTTTAAAAGGGTCCCTATAAGCAAAGGTGCCATTTTCCCATGAAACCTTGCCTAAAAAAAACCTGACCATTGGAAAGAGCTTGAAAAAATAGGCAGGTTTGCTTTTTACATCATCCTGAAATTCGGCCAAACAAAGAAGTTATTCATGGTCAAAGTTTGGGTCGACATGCATTTCAAATGTTCATTTGGTGGGCTTGCAGATCTCCATTGGCCTTAGAAGATGTTGAAAAAACTAGGTTTTATGCATTTTCTGAATGTATATCAGCGCCCAAAGGTGCATATACATTTAGGGAATCTTTCGCAAGTCCTCGAGAATATTCCTGGTTTGTATATCGACGATATACAGAGGGCCGAGATGCAAGTGAGACATACAAGGTATATTGTGCATCCATCGCATATTCTTCAGGTTTCCCCTTTTGTATGTTTGGAGGGTTTGTATGTTTGCCTTATATTTTCAACATACGAGCAAATATACATTCGCTGGAAGGATGCAAGGGCAAATACAAAGATGGAATATACATCACAGATCCCCAAAATATTCGTTGAATGTATATCAGGTCTACATGTATATTTGGCTCATACAATGGAGATATACAAGGAAAGAGATATACAAGCAGGGGATGCATTGCAGGAATATTCCATCTTGTATATCGAGTTTTCAAAATGCATGTTGTGTTGTATGTTTGCACATGCAACGAAAAGGTACAAGGTTTTCGAACATGCAGGTGCATCCGCTATAGTGGAATGCACATTCGGCTTTGTATGTTTCTTTGTATATTTCGCTTGTATGTTTTTGAACATACATGTGAAACATACAGAGAAACATACAAAAGCCGAATGTGCAAGAGATGGGGCACGTGCACATACAAGGCCGTTTGTATATCGGACATACAAGGAACCCTCGCCTGAGATACAAGAAGAAATACATTTGCTACAATGGCTTGTATTTTTTGCTTTGTATGTTTTCACATACAAAGCCGATATACAAAGGTTTATATACAAGCCGGACCTGATTGCGTTTTTAACTTGTTTTATTAAAATTTTCGGGTCCACTTTGTATAAGGGCGATTGTATAAGGGCGATATACAAGTCAATAATATACAAAGATCAGAGATACAAGCCGGACCCGACAGAGTAGCCAAATACAGTTAATGGTCAGTTTGGGGTCCGCGGCTTGTATGTTTGCAGATACAAAGGAGGTTAGATACAACCCAGATTTCAAAATGTTTCCCATCTACTTTTTAAGAGTTTGAAGTCTGTGACTTGTATATACAAGGGTGATTGTATGCATATACAAGCCGCGATTACAAAGGGCAAAATGCACGTTTGCATGTGCTAGTTGTTTGTATATTTGCTTGTATCTTTGCATATACAAGCCGATATGCAAGGGAGATTTCGCCCAAACATGATGCATCGGCAGCTTGTTTTTGGGTCTTTCCGAAGGCCGATGGAGGGTGCAGTTCTTCAATGATGGGACCCAGTTTCAGTTCAATGGCAAATCAGGAAGAACCACGTGGCAGTGGCGAATGCATATGCAAAGGCTCTTGCATATACAAGTCATTTTCAAATGCATTTTTAAGAGCGACTACAAGGGCCTTTTGGTGCCAAAGGAGCAGAGATACATACAAAGTTTTCAAACATGCAAAGATAGGATCTGAGGTATTTTTAGAGGCTGATATATACACAGGTGCAGAAGCAATATATACAGGCAGTTGACCAGATCATTGACCGTCGATATCTTCCCCATTTCAGCAAATTCTGACATGCTGTAAGAGGTAAAAATGCTTGTTTTTGCCTCCTCTTTCATTTGAGCAGATTTTTGGGGGGATTTTCCAGTTTTCATTTTCCTGATCTGGCTTTGCATATTTTGCTCGATTGGACATTTCAGCGGCCGTCTTGATGTTTTGAGGGATTTTCTCCTCACAGTGGCTTGAGTTGGTGAATTTTTGCAAGCCCATTCATGGCATATGGGCTCTCTACCTTTCAGGACTCTTTCCTACATGACGAACGACGACTTTGGAGGTTTTTCTCCATGCCCCGTCCTTTCTTACATCCTGACCGAGGTTTTCTGCATTTTGGCGTGGTAGAGGCATGGCCCCTGTCCCTTCGCCATGCCTCTACTTGTGATTTCCTGCCTTTGGCATTTATGGCCTCGATTTTGTGATTCAGCGACTCCATGCCCTTCTGGCATGAATCTGGCCTATATAAGACAATGTAAAATCTCTTTTAAAGGGGATGGTATTTTTGGGGCTGTTATGCTGTCAAAATTTTGTAGTCAGTCCATTTTAGTGTAACTACAAGGATAAGGGAATGTGACTCACTGTGCCTAAATCTGGCCTCTGATGTCTTCCTTTACCCACCAATGAGTGCAATTAGCTAAATGGGTGTAATTCTACTATGAAATGTTCTGCATTGTAACAGTTTTTTGGGCCTTCATGATTAATAGATGCTAATTTTTGCCTCTTTTATCTCTGAATTTCTATGTTTCATTTGAAGTTTTAGTCTGCTCTATGGGTAAAGCGGCCCCTCTGCAGGTTTAACCTTCATACCAAAGCCTCAAACTAGCCTTAAACCTATGTGAATCCCCCCTCAGCAGTGAAAGAATCATTGTTGTGTCCATACCTTATCCACCATCTCTCACTAAATCTGGTGTATTACCTCTTTTCCCTTCAGCTCTCCTTCTAACTCTTTCCCCTGCAAGCTTTTAGCACTAGATTTTGTATCATCACTCTAAGTAATAATCTTGGAGCAAGGAACCAGCCTTCTCTGGAGGTTTGATCCATAACGCAAGGTCCCACACTTCGAGATCATTCCAATGTTACTCCAGGTTGCATGAGGTGTCACAGCTGCATGCGAAGGGTGCAAATCTGGGTGATAACAGTTTCTGGCACACTCGGTGGGACTTAGATTCAAAAATTCTAAGTTCAAAACACTACATTTGGTTACTAGTTTTGATGTGCAACCTGTTAGCACTAATTTTGGTCTAGATCTGAGCGCAGGATGTTGGAGGGTTTTTTCCTTTTTGGACCCTAAGTTTCCTTGTTCATCACTGTGATTTTCTCTATCGGCGAAACTTCTTTTTGGGTACTCAGATTTTGCTTGAACCATCGTTTTGAACCATCGTGTTGAACCCTTTTGGTTCAAGGTTCAACGGTTCATAGGCTTAGGCTCCATCTTTTCCTGTCAGTGAATTCTTTGTTCATCTATGTTATCGGCGTTAAACTTCTCGGTTGAACTTCTCTTTTGAACCATCGGGTTGAACTGGTTCAGGGTTCAATGGTTCAATGGTTCAAAGCCTTATGATTTTGGTCTTATCGGCGTAATGTTCATCATCGGGTGGACGGTGGAGTGTTGGCCCGACGGTTTGCCTCTAGCCGATGGAAGGTTAGCGGTTTGCAAGGTTGGTTTCGGTGTGACATGGACTATCGGGCTAACCGTTGGAGGGTTCACCGATATACAATGTTTGGCCGATGGATATGTTATCGGTGAGAGCTGTATTGTCAGCCTGAGTGTTTTGAGTTGTGCCGACAACGGGAGGTTTGGCTGATGAGGAGTCATTGGTGTGTGTCTGGCCGATGGAGGAGCAGAGTGTAGCTCGTTGGTGCATCGGCGAGACTATTGTGATCGGCTGGGGAGATTTTGGTTGCTCCGACGATGTAAGTCACACCGAAGGAGGTGGTCTTCGACGTGACTTGTGTTATCGGCGAGGATGGATTGCGTTGGGCTGACAATGGAGGGTCTGACCGATGAAGGGGGAAGCCGATATGTTATCGGCGGGAGTTGTTCTATCGGCAGCAGTCTTTTATGGTTTGCCGATGGAAGGAAGTCACCTCGATGGGGAATGCCATCGGAGTAAGGTTGCATATTGGGCTAGCAGTTGGAGGGTCCGCCGATGGGTCTTCTCTGGCCGATGTGGAAGTCAAAGGCTTGCGGAGGTGTCGTCGGTGAGACGATTAAGATCGGCGAGAGGTTTTTGTGGCTAGTCCGATGGTAGTAGTCTGGCCGACAGGGAATTGCGATAGGCATCGGAGAGACTATTGATGTCGGCAGGAGGATTTGGGAGTGTGCCGATGGCTCGGGTCTTGGCGATAGACTTTGGACAAAGGCTTATGCGTCGAGCACGGCAAAAGCACTCAACATTTGTTATACATGCGGCCGTGTTTTTAAAATGATAAAGTTGTCTCCGCGGCACCAATGTGGGATTAATCTCCCTACATTTTTTGAACCTGTGGTAAACACGTTTTGGCAGGAATTTCTTTTTTGAAATGCTGCGACGATTTTCAAGCGGCCGCGGGTGGTTGAGCCATCAATGGTGACTATAGCAGGGGCATGGGCAAGTTGTTGAACAGTCATGTACTCAATTTTTGGCGTGAGGACTTCCAGATGGTGGCACAGGGCTTGAGCCCACCATTGTCTACTTTTTGTCTCTGCAGCAATAAATTCTGAGCGCCATTCCTTTGAAGGATCTGTATCTGGCAAATTTTTTGTCAAAGCCATGTAATTAATGCTGAGTACGCTTCTTTGGTTGTTATAAGCAGGAAGTGTTACTCATTTTAGGTTGTTGAAAGTTAAACATTTGGCTTTGTAATACAATACAGTTGATTTGGTTACTCTGTACAGCAAAACCTGTGAGTTTATGTATCTCTTGTTGTACGTTTTTGCATGAATCCACTGATTTCATGGTTAATTCTATATGAGAAATGCTATGTTAGCATGTGTTTTGTTAATTTTGTCTCCAGTATTGCATGTATCTTTCTTCTGAGTCTAGATATTTAAGCAATGTTTGAGACTCTAGAACATAGAATTCCTATGTTGAATGTCTGATCTCTTAACTTCTGCTCAAGGGGTAGATTAAATTGTTCTCAGATTGAACATTGGGAAGGGTATACTGCAGTAGGGATGCCATAAGTATAGATAGCTTAACACTCTGTATTGGGAGATATCTGTAAGGTAGGTATCATATGTATCCCCCTGAAATCCAGTTTTAGTTGTTCATGCATATCATTCACAGGTGTATGTCTATTGACTCCAGGCCCTGGATAGGCACCAATCTTGCTTTGTGTTTGTGTTACAACCATGTCCAGCTTTGCATCCAAACTTAAAATCAAAATCAAACTCTAAAACAATCTTTAGGACATTAGAATTAGTTTTAGGATCCTCAGTCCTCTGTCTACAACTACAAATAGGCCCAAAGCTAGCCCCTTTGCTCTTATCTTTCAGTTTTGGTCTACTTACAGGAGGACTTATCTGCTTTCTGTCAGCATCCCAGCCTTTGTATGTATATCCTCATGGATGTTGAGTAGGGAATACCCCCCTAGGTTTTGTAGAGCCTGAAGAAGAAGAGGAGATAAAATATAGAGTCTATCTCCTATACTGTTGGCCCCTGGCCCAGAGATCCTGTTGATCATTGATGGCTACCTTGTAGGGAAATCTGGGAATAAGCATCCAGTCTGGGAAAAAACCAACAGAAATTGGCGACTCTACTGGGGAGAAAATTGATGAAAAAGTGTTATATCTTGTGACCCATCCGAGTCACCAACAGAAATTGGCGACTCCGCTGGGGATGGTGATTTGAAAATTGTTATTTTTGTCCTCCCTGGTGAAATATCTGTGTGCCCATCCGAGTCACCAACAGAAATTGGCGACTCTGCTGGGGAGTTTGTGAAAGAACCCTGATTTTCAAAAGAAAATAGTTCCTAGTAATAGGTGGCGACTCCGAAGTAATCTCCCAACCGGTCAAAGTAAAACTTATATGCAGGGGAGAAGATCCCAACAAAATCCTTTATTTGAAGAGTTACCAGCAACAAGAAGAATGATGTACAGAAGAAAGGGAGTTGTCTCAGTCAATCATGAGGGTTCCCCCAGAAAAAATGATGATATGCAAGATAACCCTAGGCCATTAGGACAGCATGTGCCTTACTTTTCAAATGCAGAAGCTGATATTCAGGGTGCATATGAGAGGCAACAGGGTGGTAGCATAAGAATGAGGTCAGAGGTGTTCCAAGAACGCCCATTTCTAGACCCTAGTGAAAGGTTTGAAGAGGCAGAGTCTCTGAGGGATGATGAAGATGAAGATCAGAATATGGTAAAACCATCCTCCTCTAGGCCTAGCAAGGAAGAACTAGCTGATGAAATTAGGAGCTTAAGGGCCGAGTTCGAATATCAGCAGGCAATAACAATCAGAGATGACCTGAGGAAGAAAGTGCAAGCTTTAAGGGCTGCCCAAAATAATTCAATTCCTACCCTTGAGAATGCAAATGTGCAGAGACATCAATAGAGAAATGAAGTGCAACATCAGCATAATGATGAGAGACAAAATGTGAATGATGCTAGGATACCACTGAACAATGTAAGAAACTAGAATGCAAACAGAAATATTAATATTAATCAGTTTGACAGACAGCCCATGCAGTTAGATAGATTCAGACAGCTGGTATTTGATGGTATTCCTAGGTATCCTAACCCCACTGACAAGCATCTGAGGCTGCAAGTGCCTAAATTTTTAGGAAACAACACAGTGTCAGGAGAAGATCATCTAAAGGCCTTTCAAAATGTCATGGATAACTTTGAGGTTGAACATGAGGATGTTTTCATGAAGTCATTTATGCAATCTTTAGTAGATGAAGCCAAGGAATGGTATAAGAATCTGCCTGATCGGAGTATTTCATCATGGGATGATTTTAAAAGGATGTTCAAGGAGCAATATGGTGACAAAACTGACCCTAGCTTTTTTGTAAATGAGTTTACCAGTATCACTAAAGGGTCAAATGAGCAGGTTGCAGATTTTAATGCAAGATTTACTAAAGTTTTAAACAAATTGCCACATCACATGAGGCCAAATGAACCTATGTGCATAATATTGTATATCAACGCCTTTGATGCAAAAACTGCATATGGATTAAGAGATAAAAGTCCTGCTACTATCAGGGATGCTTTCAGAATTGCAGTAAATATTGAGAACAACAGGAAAGCATCAGGCAAGACTAACAGAAGGGATGATGTGAAAATTCTGCAGAATCCAAACAAGCCTCAGAACACTCAAGGTAATACATCTGCCCCTAAAGATAAGATAGACAAATTGGCAAATGTTGTTAAGGACCTAAGCTACAGGATAGCTAGAAGTGAAAAAGGGATAGGTCCTGATAGGCAAGTCTATCAAAGGCAGGAAAAGAGGCCATCATTGCATGATATGCCTTATAATACCAATTGGCATAATGGTAAGCCTATATTCCCACATAACAACACAAATCAGAGGACTCAATATGTCAAAGAAACTCCTGATCCTCTAAAGAAAGCTGTAAATATTGTTGATGATACTCCATGGTGTATAATTTGTCAGATGCCACATCCACAGTCACAGTGTATGATTGCTCAGTCCTTGTGTGATAATACTACATCTTGTAATGAATGCAATGAGCCACATTATGTGCAAGATGATGATGTTAATATGATGTCCACAAATAATGGATACCCCATTTATGATGCTGATGAGAGTACAGATAATGGAATTTAGGCCTGCCAACAGTTCCCATATGATGAAGGTAATGAAGAGAGCTATGTGTATGCTCAGAGCTCGCATAATTTTCTGAGTAACTTACAACGACCTTCTGATGAGGAAATTAGGGCCTTCACAGCTGCAGCAGTTGCCCAAGTCAAGAGTAACTACAATCTCAGAGGTAAAGCTCAAATAAGCAGCTTGCGTCAACCAGAAGATGTTTCTGCAGGTCAGCCAGTGCATGGTCATAAAGGAATTGAACCACAAAAAAGGTAGTGGGTTAATAATAAACAGAATTTTAGACATAGAACAGGTCATGAATCTCAAGGACTAGAAAATAGAATCCCTTAGGCTGAAGATCAAAGCAAAGGTTCCCAAGACAAGAATGATGATCAGGGAACTATGAAAGTAAAAGCTAAATCAGTTCAGGATAAAAACAAGATTGTGGAGCAAGCTACAACTGTTATACAAAATTATGCTCCATTTGATATAGCTCAAGTCCTCTCCCAGGTAAAAGTCTTTGTTCCACTTATGGAACTGATGAAGGTTGAAGAGATCAAAAATAGGACAGTATCCCTAATTTCAGGGGTGCCTCTTCAAGCTAAACAAAATGTTCAGACCCAGGGTGAGAAACATGTCATGTATAATGAAGAAGATGAGGCTCCTGAAGTCTATTTAGGAGTGACTATGACAAAGTGTCCTTCACAGGTGGAACCATTTTATGTATCCCTGGTTATAAATGGAAAAATAATCAGAAATTGTATGCTTGACTCTGGAGCATCTACAAATGTCATGCCTTTGGCCATCATGCAACAAGTTGGATTGAAAATTGACAAGGCATGTGGAAAATGTTATGCTATGGATGCCAGAGAGGTACCAGTTATTGGAATCATGAAGGATGTAGATTTCAAACTGGCAGCATTTCCTGAAAAGAGATATAAAATGAATATAACAGTGGTTGACATCAAGCCACAGTATGGTATGTTGCTGTCAAGAAGATGGGCTGCACTAATTGGTGGAAGTATGCAGCTGGACCTGTCATATGCCATGATTCCAATGAATGGCAGGGATGTTAAGCTAATCAGAGAACAGAGATCATCAAAGACAGTGGAAGACCAAGAAGCAGAGGAACAGATATGCTTTGTAAACACTGACTGTGATAACTTCAAGGTTGTCTCAGATGATAAGAGAAGGTTGTCTGCAGTGAAGAGTTGGACCAGCAGGGTCTGTGGACCATGTATTTTGATGGAGCTTGTGCAAAAGAAGGCTCTGGAGCTGGAGTTGTTTTCCTGTCTCCAACTGGTAAGCTCCTCAAATTTTCTTTCTTGCTGAGGTTTGTTTGCACAAACAACATTGCAGAATATGAGGCTTTAATCTTAGGCCTAAATATAGCTCTCAAACATGGAATCAAAATGCTAAGAGTATTTGGGGATTCTGAGCTGATTGTATCCCAAATTAGAGATAGGTATGCTTCAAAAAACAAAAGATTGAAACAATACAAGCATGCTGTTTGGGATACCATTGAACTATTTGATGCATTTTCAATAGGCTGGGTAGAGAGATCAAAGAATGTTATGGCTGATTTCTCAGCTAATGTTGCAATAAGGCCAGATGACATCACTCTATCAGATGTTACAAATGTAGAAGTTAAAATCAAGCCTACAGTACCAAAAAACATATGCAGTTGGCAAGTGTTTAATGATGATAGGGATTTGTTAAAATTTTTGCACTGCATAGATGAATATGAGAATCAAGAAATTGATTTCCAAGCTTTTGTAGAGACTATAGATGGAAAAGAAACTCTTGTGGGAAAAGAGATAATTCAATTGAAGACTAATAAAATCCCTAGAGGGTTAGTAGCTTTGGAAAGAGCTTTTGACAGTAGAGACAAATTGGTCACAAGGACATCTCCCACAAATAAGGAAGATCTAGAAGAGATAAATTTGGGGACATCTCAGGCCCCCAAGAAGGTATACATTGGTAAACAGCTCAAACCACACATCAGGAGTATGTTGATTGCATTACTGAAAAGGTATAAACATGTTTTACTTGGTCATATGAGGACCTAAAAGCCTATAGGGAAGATCTATTCCAGCATGAGATCCCATTGAAGCCTGGAGCTAAGCCATTCAGACAGAGGCAAAGACCTATTAATCCTACCTTAGCTCCAAAGATGCAAGAAGAACTTAAAAAGCTTAGGGAAGCTGGAATAATTGTGCCAATCAGACATTCAACTTGGGTGTCTAACCTTGTCCCAGTCAGAAAAAAGAATGGTGATATTAGGCTTTGTGTTGATTTCAGGAACTTGAACGTATCCTCTTTAAAAGATAACTATCCACTGCCTAATATGGAAGCTATGTTGCAGAGAGTGACTGGTTGTGAACTCTTATCCATGATGAATGGATTTTCAGGTTATAATCAGGTGAAGGTAAAGGAATCAAAACAGTATAAGACTTCCTTCACCACTCCATGGGGAACTTATGTATATGTTAGAATGCCATTCGGATTAACAAATGCAGGTGCTACATTTCAAAGAGCAATGGATGTTGCTTTTGCAGGGTTGATTGATTCAATCCTGGCTGTATATCAGGATGACTTGACTGCATATTCAAAGAAGGAAGAGCAGCATTGTTTGCATCTAGAGCAGATTTTCATAAGAGCACTAGAGTATGGTATTTCTTTAAATCCAAAGAAGTGTGCTTTTGGGGTAGTTGAAGGAAAGCTCCTGGGACACATTGTTTCCAAGGATGGAGTTAGGATAGATCCAGAGAGAGTGGCTGCTATTGATAGAATTCAAATGCCAAAAACTGTAAAAGGAGTTCAGTCCTTCTTTGGACAAATAAATTTTGTTAGGAGATTTGTTCCCAACTTTGCAGAAACCACAAGGAACATTTCCAAGATGATGAAGAAGGATGCAACTGTCAACTGGGAAAGTGAAGCAATAGAATCATTTCAGAGTATCAAAGAGGCAATCAAGATGGCCCCTGTTCTTAAATCTCCTAATTTTTCTAGGCCATTCCAAGTATTTTCATTTGCTTCCTTTCACACTGTTGCTGCGTGTTTGCTACAGAAAAATGAAGATGGTTTTGAACAGCCCATAGCTTTCTTCAGTATGTCCTTGCAGGCTTCTGAGTTGAAGTATGATATTATGGAAAAACAGGCATATGCACTAGTCAGAGCCATCAAAAGTTTCAGACCATACCTGGTAGGATCACATATAATTGCATATGTATCCCATGCAGCAGTGAAAGACATATTCACTCAACAGGAGGTGACCGGAAGAAGGTGCAGATGGATAAACAAACTGCAAGAGTTCAACATAGAGATACAAATTACCAAGTTGGTAAGAGGACAAGGATTAGCCAAGATGATGGCACAGTCAAACTTGGAAGCATGCCAAGTTAATGCAGTCCAAAATGAGAGTGTAAATGTATCAAGATCTGAATGGTACAAGGATATTATCTACTACTTGCAAAATCTGAATTGTCCTTCCCATTTCAGTGATAATCAAAAGAGGACTTTAAAGTTACATGCAATCAGGTATGTTATTATTCAAGGTGAGCTATACTGGAAAAACCCTGATGGTGTGCTGCTGAGATGTGTGGATGAGGATATGGCTAACAATGTTTTGATTGATATGCATAAAGGATTGTGTGGTGGACATTATACTGCCCAAACAACAGCTCATAAGACTCTCAGAGCAGGATATTGGTGGCCCACTCTCTTTTCAGATGCACAAAGGTTAGTAAGGAAGTGTGACCCTTGCCAAAGATTCTCAGGAAAATTGAGATATGATGGTGCTTTACCCCTTAGAACTGTAACTGTGGATGCTCCATTTCAGCAATGGGGAATTGACTTCATAGGTGAAATTGCAGACAAGTCAAGTGGGGGACACAGTTGGATTTTAGTGGCAACTGATTACTTTACCAAATGGATTGAGGTCATTCCAACTAAGAGAGCTACAAGTAAGGTGGTGATGGATTTCATACTGGAAAATGTTATCATCAGGTTTGGAGTACCATTCAAGATAGTCACTGATAATGCTATGTGCTTCAGATCAGATGAATTTGTTGATTTTTGCAATAGGTATGGGATAAATCTATCATATGCATCACCATACCACCCACAAGGAAATGGTCAAGCAGAATCAAGCAATAAAAGCATCATGAAAATTATCAAGAGGATACTGGACAAGAACAAGAGAGCTTGGGACTCAATATTAAAGTTAGCAATATGGGCTGACAGAGTGACAGTAAAAAAAGGCTATTGGAATGTCACCCTTTGAGATAGTATATGGTGCATCAGCCCCATAAACAATCTCCTACCAATTTACAGATTCATCCAGGAAAATGATGAGGAGATTGAAGACTCCATGACAGAAAGAGTGAATCAGCTGGTTGCATTGGATGAGAATAGAAGGAAAGCACACCAGATTAACCTCAAGAGACAACAAGATATGAAATATCAGTTTGACAGGAGAGCTACGAAAAGGAAGTTTCAAGTCAATGATCTGGTGCTCATATGGAATGCAAAAGGTCAAGAAAAGGGTAAACATGGTAAATTCGAACCCTTATGGATGGGCCCATATCAGATTTGCAGCATTCATGGGGAGGATTCTTATTTCCTCCAGGCCCTAGATGGTGAATTTCTGGAATTGCCTGTGCATGGCCAATTCCTTAAGTTCTATTTTGCATAGATGACTTGTTGCTGTGCACATTTGTAAAAATATGTATATAGTGTAAATGTTATGTACAGTTCGTGCTTTTTTAGCTTTTTTGCCTGGTCTGCCCGGAGATCTGGGTCTCGCTGCAGGTTTTTCACCTGCACGTCCCCATTCGAAGCCAGTGTTAGCACTAATTTTGGTCTGGATCTGAGCGCAGGATGTTGGAGGGTTTTTTCCTTTTTGGGCCCTAAGTTTCCTTGTTCATCGCTGTGATTTTCTCTATCGGCGAAACTTCTTTTTGGGTACTCAGATTTTGCTTGAACCATCGTTTTGAACCATCGTGTTGAACCCTTTTGGTTCAAGGTTTAACGGTTCATAGGCTTAGGCTCCATCTTTTCCCGTCAGTGAATTCTTTGTTCATCTGTGTTATCGGCGTTAAACTTCTCGGTTGAACTTCTCTTTTGAACCATCGGGTTGAACTGGTTCAGGGTTCAATGGTTCAAAGCCTTATGATTTTGGTCTTATCGGTGTAATGTTCATCATCGGGTGGACGGTGGAGTGTTGGCCCGACGGTTTGCCTCTAGCCG
The DNA here is from genome assembly GCA_027924645.1 of Cunninghamia lanceolata. Taxonomy (NCBI): domain Eukaryota; kingdom Viridiplantae; phylum Streptophyta; class Pinopsida; order Cupressales; family Cupressaceae; genus Cunninghamia; species Cunninghamia lanceolata. The sequence goes on from BSBN01000209.1 coordinate 12,654,290, forward strand.
ATGGAAGGTTAGCGGTTTGCAAGGTTGGTTTCGGTGTGACATGGACTATCGGGCTAACCGTTGGAGGGTTCACCGATATACAATGTTTGGCCGATGGATATGTTATCGGCGAGAGTTGTATTGTCGGCCTGAGTGTTTTGAGTTGTGCCGACGACGGGAGGTTTGGCCGATGAGGAGTTGTTGGTGTGTGTCTGGCCGATGGAGGAGTAGAGTGTAGCTCGTTGGTGCATCGGCGAGACTATTGTGATCAGCTGGGGAGATTTTGGTTGCTCTGACGGTGTAAGTCACACCGACGGAGGTGGTCTTTGGCGTGACTTGTGTTGTCAGCGAGGATGGATTGCGTTGGGCCGACAGTGGAGGGTCTGACCGATGAAGGGGGGAGCCGATATGTTATCGGCGGGAGTTGTTTTATCGGTAGTAGTCTTTTATGGTTTGTCGATGGAAAGAAGTCACCCCAATGGGGAATGCCATCGGAGTAAGGTTGCATATTGGGCTAGTAGTTGGAGGGTCCGCCGATGGGTCTTCTCTGGCCGATGTGGAAGTCAGAGGCTTGCGGAGGTGTCATCGGTGAGATGATTGAGATCGGCGAGAGGTTTTTGTGGCTAGTCCGATGGTAGTAGTCTGGCCGACAGGGAATTGCGATAGGCATCGGAGAGACTATTGATGTCGCAGGGGAATTTGGGAGTGTGCCGATGGCTCGGGTCTTGGCGATAGGCTTTAGACAAAGGCTTATGCATCGAGCGCGGCAAAAGCACTCGACATTTGTTATACATGCGGCCGTGTTTTTAAAATGATAAAGTTGTCTCCGCGGCACCAATGTGGGATTAATCTCCCTACATTTTTTGAACCTGTGGTAAATGCGTTTTGGCGAGAATTTCTTTTTTGAAATGCTGCGACGGTTTTCAAGCGGCCGCGGGTGGTTGAGCCATCAATGGCAACTGTAGCAGGGGCATGGGCGAGTTGTTGAACAGTCATGTACCCGATTTTTGGCGTGAGGACTTCCAGATGGTGGCACAGGGCTCGAGGCCACCATTGTCTACTTTCTGTCTTTGCAGCAATAAATTCTGAGCGCCATTCCTTTGAAGGATCTGTATCTGGCAAATTTTTTGTCAAAGCCATGTAATTAATGCTGAGTACGCTTCTTTGGCTGTTATAAGCAGGAAGTGTTACTCATTTTAGGTTGTTGAAAGTTGAACATGTGGCTCTGTAATACAATACAACTGATTTGGTTGCTCTGTACAGCAAAACCTGTGAGTTTATGTATCTCTTGTTGTATGTTTTTGCATGAATCCATTGATTTCATGGTTAATTCTATATGAGAAATGCTATGTTAGCATGTGTTTTGTTAATTCTGTCTCCAGTATTGCATGTATCTTTCTTCTGAGTCTGGATATTTAAGCAATGTTTGAGACTCTAGAACATAGAATTCCTGTGTTGAATGTCTGATCTCTTAACTTCTACTCGAGGGGTAGATTAAATTGTTCTCAGATTGAACATTGGGAAGGGTATACTGCAGTAGGGATGCCATAAGTATAGATAGCTTAACACTCTGTATTGGGAGATATCTGTAAGGCAGGTATCATATGTATCCCCCTGAAATCCAGTTTTAGTTGTTCAGGCATATCATTCACAGGTGTATGTCTATTGACTCCAGGCCCTAGATAGGCACCAATCTTGCTTTGTGTTTGTGTTACAACCATGTCCAGCTTTGCATCCAAACTTAAAATCAAAACCAAACTCTAAAACAATCTTTAGGACATTAGAATTAGTTTTAGGATCCTCAGTCCTCTGTCTACAACTGCAAATAGGCCCAAAGCTAGCCCCTTTGCTCTTATCTTTCAGTTTTGGTCTACTTACAGGAGGACTTATCTACTTTCTGTCAGCATGCCAGCCTTTGTATGTATATCCTCATGGATGTTGAGTAGGGAATACCCCCCTAGGTTTTGCAGAGCCTGAAGAAGAAGAGGAGATAAAATATAGAGTCTATCTCCTATACTGTTGGCCCCTGGCCCAGAGATCCTGTTGATCATTGATGGTTACCTTGTAGGGAAATCTGGGAATAAGCATCCAGTCTGGGAAAAAACCAACACAACCAGTGATATCCAGACCTGTAAGAGGTTGAAAGCTTTGCATATCTGGTGACTCCAACTTTGGTCTAGCAGAACCATTGTATCTCTACTTATGAGAAGAATACCTACAAGAAGTAGCGCTTCACCTTTTGAGTATCTACAATTATCCCCACCCAGGAGAGGAGGGGTAGCAGCTGAGAAGCACAAGAATACTCGCGTCCAGCCCAGGAGAGCCAAGTCGACTCCCCCTGCCGTTGGAGCTCACACTGCCTCAAGGACTAAAGCCACAATGATTCTTGTAGTTAGAAATCAGCCCTTTGTGGCTTTCAATCAAGGCAGCCCATTGAATCTAGCTCAGCATGATGATATCCCTATCATTGCCCTAAAGAGTTTACCATTTTTTCACGATGAAGACCAGACTACTCTAGCTGAGCATATCCAAGACATCGCAAACCTGTGTACTGTCCATCACGTATCAGTAGAAAATGTAGCAATTAGGCTACTCGCAACCTCCCTGAAGGGCAAAGTTTTACAGTGGTTTAGAAGCCTGCCGGTAAATTCCATAGATTCCTGGGATCATTTGGGAGAGGAATTGTGCAGTTTCTTCAAAGATAAATCTGATCACCTGTCGCTGGTGGAGCAGCTATCTACAATCAAAAGAGCCCCTCACGAGGTCATGTCAGATTTCAATCACTGTTTCCAAAAGACATGGGATAGAATCCCACCAACGGTAAGACCTACAACTGACCATGCATTTCTATATTTTTTGAGAGCATTAAATAGTGACATCTCTGTGATGATTCAATCCATGGGAGGGATTTCCTTGCCACAGGCCTATACCATAGCCATTAGGGCTGAAAATAGCCTCATTCAAGCCGGCAAAATTGCTCCTAGGCCACCTTTGTTGATTTTCCCCACAATTCAACTACCAATCCCAACATATGTGCCCCCCATAGCTGTTATACCCATTGCCCCAACATTACCAGCAACTAATCTGCAGTCAAATAGGCCAGAAAATGCTACTCAAAATTAATCTTCTAAGTTACAAGAGATCAAGGGATTGTTGCAATCTTTTGGTAATGAGCTGATAAATATGAAAAAGCAACAGTTCTAGAATAGACAGCCCTATCAACCACATAACCAAGGGCAAAACCAATCTTATCAGGGACAGAACCAACCTTGGCAAGCTAACAGACCACCCTATCAAAATAACTATTAGGGGGTCAAACAGAATATGAACCAGAGGCCTTTTCATCCTTACAATCCTGCATCCACCAGTGTTGTCAGTGACATTATCCCTATTCAGAACAACTTGGCTTCTGAGTATGAATGGTGCTCTCCAAGCAATCAGCCGCACAATCAAGCAGCGTGTCCAAGTGGAGCCATAAATCAGGCCCTGACAGTGCAAGATATTGCAACTCTGCAGCCAAGCACATCTAATGAGGGGACTGTGCAGCAAATAGAACAACCTCAGCATGATACTGCCTTCATGAATTGGCAGGAAAATGAGTTTTGTGGCATGAACAGAGACTACACTCCAGTTGTAGCTAACACAAGAGCAAAAAGGAGGAGTTATGAGATGGATTAGGCGAAAAATAGAGAAAAAGGACCTGCTGATCCTTCTACATCCCAATTTCCCTGTGTGTTACAAAGAAATACTTAGGCGACTACCAAAGAGCAGCCTCAATTGCAGGCTGATATTGCAGCCGCCAAACCACATCAAAAGGTAAGCATTGTTGCACCTTTCAATATTATTGAGAACATGAAAAAGGCAAATGTGACAATGTCCATGTGGGATTCCTTGGCGATCCCGGGCCAAAAAGAGATATTGCAGTTTGCTTTGTCTAGTTTAAAAATGTCAAGTGATACAAATGTTGACCCAACCAAAACTGTCCTTACCAATTCCCCCCAAGACAGCAACAAGTAGCCAAGCTAGAATGCCAAACCGTTTCCATTTTATGTGTCTCTACTAATTGGAGATAAGCTAGTGCACAATTGCATGGTGGATAGTGGGGCAAGTAGTTATGTTATGCCAAAACAGATTGCAGACCAATTAGGACTGAACTACCAGCCCCTAACCAAGGGTGTGCTCCAACTTGACGGCACAATTGTCAACACCATGGGTGTGATAAAGGACCTAAGCCTTACCTTGCATACCTGTCCAAACGTTTCCATCACTCAGGAAGTGTTCATCATTGACCTTCCTCCTCATTTTTCCATGTGCCTGTCAAGGGAGTTCACGGCCAAGATAGGAGGATATTTATCCTTAGACTGGTCCCACATGTTTTTTGGAACCAGATATGGCACCAAGGTAACCCTAAAATCTGAGTTGCTTTCAAATCATTACATAGAACCCTACACACCAAGTGTTGTTAATGCAAGTTGCCTTATCTCCGATGATCCTGAGCTTGTTGCTGCCCAGCAACTGCAAGCTGAAAGTATACCAGAGGTACTGTTAAAAGAGTGGGCCTTGGAAAATACTGTTGATAGTCCTGAGGAACACATGCAAGAGTCCAGTATGGGAATGTACATACTGCATGAGCCAGAATCAGAAATTCCAAGCCTTGTAAAGAGTTCAGAATTGCTGATAGAAGGGCAGGATCAGGTATGGAAAATGTATTTTGATGGCTCTAGAGGTAGAAATGGGTCTGGTGGAGATGCAATGCTGGTGTCTCCTCATGGTGATATGTATTATTCTGCCTTCCATTTCGCCTTTTCTTGCACCAACAACACTGCCGAATATGAGGGGCTAATCCAGGGATTGCAATGGGCAAGAAAAAGAAGGATCAACTACTTACAGGTGTTTGGGGATAGTGAACTCATTGTAAATCAAGTAAGAGGATTGCATGCTATAAAAAATGATGTCTTGAAATGCTACAAGCATAGGGTGTGGGACATGATTAAAGAGTTCAATGCTTTCAATCTGGTCTCTATTCCTAGAAATCAGAATTACCAAGCAGACAGGCTAGCAGCAATTGGGGCTCAATTTGACATCCCCAGTGATATTCAGAGGGAGAAGGTGCAGCCTCATGTAAAAGTAGTAAATAGACCCTCTATCCCAGACAATGACATTCATTGGTAGGTTTTCGAAAGTGATGAGCAAATCCTGTGTTTTTTGTTAGAAGAAGATGAATTTTCTGTGGTGAACCAAGATAAACTCAAACAACAGTATGGCAATGACCAAATTGTTCAACTAAGGACAAACAAGCTGCCCAAGGGACTGGTGACATTGGAGTCTATCTTTGGCACTAATGATCAGATGAAGAAGACTAAAACCGGCATGCAAATAAAAGAGGGACACTACGAGCAGCTGGAGATTTTTAAGGGAAAGCTCCTTAAAATTGGTAAAATCTGCTCAGCCGAGGACAGAAGAGCTTTCATTACTCTGTGCCATGAATTTGAAGATGTGTTTTCCTGGGATTATTCAGACCTAAGAGGATTTGACCCTCACATTGCCCAGCACACCATAGAATTAGAGCCAGGGGCAAAACCTGTAAGACAGAAGCAAAGACCCCTAAATCCGAATCTAGAGCCCCTTATGATTAAAGAACTGACTAAGCTGATCGAGGGGAAAATCATTTTTCCAATCAAACATACTTCTTGGGTCTCTAACCTCGTCCCTGTGAGAAAAAAGAATGGGGAGATTAGACTATGTGTTGATTTCAGGGATCTAAACAAAGCCTCCCTAAAGGACCACTACCCGTTGCCTTCAATGGAACAAATTCTACAGGTAGTGGCTGGCTCAGAGAGATTCTCCTTGCTTGATGGATTTTTTGGTTACAATCAAGTGTTAGTCAAGGAGGAGCATCGGTATAAAACCGCTTTTACCACTAAATGGGGCACCATGGCCTACAAGAGAATGCCCTTTGGCCTATCAAATGCTGGCTCAACTTTTCAGAGGGTTATGGACATGGCTTTCAAAGGTTTGCTGTATAAGTTGGTGCTGGTATACCTCGATGACATAACTATTTTTTCCAAGAATGCATCTGAGCATTTATCTCATTTGACGCAAGTCTTTGAGAGATGCAGAGAGTTCAAGATATCTCTCAATCCCAAAAAATGCATTTTCATTGTGCACGAGGGTAAGCTGTTAGGACACGTCGTCTCTAAAGAGGGCATCACCATTGATACAGAGAGGGTAAAGGCTATTCTGGAGTTGCCCTTACCCAGCCACAAGAAGGGACTTCAAAGCTTCATTGGCAGAATTAATTTTTTGCGAAGGTTTATACCAGACATTGCAAATCTTTTGAGACCTTTGACGTCCATGTTAAAAAACAATACAGTTTTCAGCTGGACGAAGGAAGCCAAGCTAAGCTTCGAGTCCATAAAAGAGGCACTTGCAGCTGCGCCAACCTTGGTGAATCCAGACTTCTCCAAGGATTTTATTTTGTATGCTTATGGCGGTCTGGATACCATTTCTGCAATTCTGGCACAACAACAGAGCGAAGGATTTGAACAGCCAATTGCTTTTTTCATCCAAGGCTTAGAGGAATATGAACAGAGACACATCTTCATTGAGAAGCACGTCCTTGCAATGGTGAGGAGCCTAAAGAAATTCAGGCATCTTATTTCTAATAACAAGATACATTTAATGGACGCTCACCCTGGCGTGAAGGAGTTCCTATTGAGCAAAGACGTCAATGAGAAAAGAACTGGTTGGATTACCAGGGTCATGGAGTATGATGTTGACATCAAAATAACCAAACTCGTCCGAGGAAGAGGACTCAGCGAACAACTTGCGGCTAATCCTGAAAATGAAGCAAGCGAGGAAGAGGAGGTGTTTCTGGCCGTAGAAGATGAACATCAAGTCGACGTAGCAACGACAGGCACCAGTTGGGTTCACAATATGATCCATTTTTTGTAGACTGGTGAATGTCCAGTAGGGTTGGATAGAGCCAAGAGAAGGTACTTTAGATTTCAGTCTATCCCATACGTTCTCATCAATGGCATCCTTTTCCGAAAAGATTTTAATGGGGCATTGTTAAGATGCATTAATGAAACTCAGACTGACAAGGTACTGCGTGAGTTCCACGATGGAATGGCAGGGGGTCATTTTGCCCCGAGGACTACTGCATGGAAGATTATGAGAGCTGGATACTACTGGCCCATCTTATTCAGAGATGCCCATGCATGGGCTAGAAAATGTGTGAAGTGTGCCATGTTCGCAGGCAAGTCAAGGCTACCAGCTATGCCCTTGCAGCCAATTCAAGTTGAGCAACCCTTCATGAGGTGGGGTATCGATTTCATAGGCCCCATCAATCCACCGTCCAATGCAGGCCACAGGTGGGTGCTTACAGCAACTGATTACTTCACAAGATGGACTGAGGCAGTGGCCCTAAAGGAATCCAATGAAGGTACCGTTTTGAACTTTTATAGTGATCTGGTAGCTAGATTTGGGGTACCTGAATCCATCATCTCAGACAATGCACTGGCTTTTGTCAGGTTAAAAATAACTGACTGGGCCATGAGGAATGGGATTTACTTGGGCACTTCATCAAATTATTACCCTTAGGGTAATGGCCTAGCTGAGTCCACAAATAAAAATCTCATAAGGATCATCAAGAGAACCTTGGAGGACAATCAGAGGACCTAGCATACTAATCTAAAATATGCTTTATGGGCAGAAAGAATAACTCCCAAGAGGTCCATTGGGAATTCTCCATATATGCTTGTTTATGGAAAAGAGGCAAGGTTGCCTATATCTGTGGAGCTGCCAGCTCTTGACATCATGAATCAACTAGAAATGTTTGAAGAGGAAGATCCCACGGCGGTCAGATATGCTCAGCTCATGGAGCTTGAAGAAACCAGAGACAAGGCTAAGAAGGCTATGGAGTATCATCAGCTTCAGCTCAAGGGAGTTTTTGATAAAAGGGCCACCCCCAGAAACTTTAAGGAGGGTGATATGGTGCTCAAGTGGGATGAACTAAAGAGCAGGGCATGGAAGCACTCCAAATTCGATTGCATGTGGAGCGGCTTGTTTCTCATCACTGAATGCAAGGAGCACAATGCATTTCAGTTGTCAAATATGGATGGATAAAATCTGCCTATCCCATTCAACGGGATACACCTAAAGAGGTGTTTTGAGGTATGAATGCTCTGTAAATTAGTAGATTAGGTCTCTATGCTTTCAAAAAGTGATGTTGCACAATAGTTTAGATGCCCTTCGTTTCCCCTAAGTGCTGCCTAGCACAGTTGGTGGGTTGCTGTCAGCATTTTGTTTGGCCCCTGGTCTTTCTGTGTCCTTCATTATTGTCATGTCGGGTTCCGAGGTCAGAATGTTTGTCAAGGCACTTCCAGTTTCTTTTGACTCCATGCCCAATGAATGTATAAGGCCATTGATCTCATGTTTAGCAGGCAAACATCCCATAGAGGTCGCCAAAAATGTTATCCTATTTTCCCTCTGCTCAGAGCCAAATAGTCAACCTGATATTTTCCCTAAAAATCCTTTGAAAGGGTCCCTATAAGCAAAGGTGCAATTTTCCCATGAAACCTTGCCTATAAAAAACCTGACCATTGGAAAGAGCTTGAAAAAATAGGCAGGTTTACTTTTTACATCATCCTGAAATTCGGCCAAACAAAGAAGTTATTCATGGTCAAAGTTTGGGTCAACATGCATTTCAAATGTTCATTTGGCGGACTTGCAGATCTCCATTGGCCTTAGAAGATGTTGAAAAAATTAGGTTTTATGCATTTTCTGAATGTATATCGGTGCCCAAAGGTGCATATACATTTAGGGAATCTTTCGCAAGTCCTTGGGAATATTCCCGGTTTGTATATCGGCGATATACAAAGGGCCAAGATGCAAGTGAGACATACAAGGCATATTGTGCATCCATCGCATATTCTTCAGGTTTCCCCTTTTGTATGTTTGGAGGGTTTGTATGTTTGCCTTGTATTTTCAACATACAAGCAAATATACATTCGCTGGAAGGATGCAAGGGCAAATACAAAGATGGAATATACATCGCAGATCCCCGGAATATTCGCTGAATGTATATCGGGTCTACATGTATATTTGGCTCATACAATGGAGATATACAAGGAAAGAGATATACAAGCAGGGGCTGCATTGCAGGAATATTCCCTCTTGTATATCAGGTTTTCAAAATGCATGTTGTGTTGTATGTTTGCACATGCAACAAAAAGGTACAAGGTTTTCGAACATGCAGGTGCATCCGCTACAGTGGAATGCACATTCGGCTTTGTATGTTTCTTTGTATATTTCGCTTGTATGTTTTTGAACATACATGTGAAACATACAGAGAAACATACAAAGTCCAAATGTGCAAGAGATGGGGCCCGCACACATATAAGGCCGTTTGTATATCAAACATACAAGGAACCCTCGCCTGAGATACAAGAAGAAATACATTTGCTACAATGGCTTGTATTTTTTGCTTTGTATGTTTTCACATACAATACCGATATACAAAGGTTTACATACAAGCCGGACCCGATTGCGTTTTTAACTTGTTTTATTAAAATTTTCGGGTCCGCTTTGTATAAGGGCGATTGTATATTGCGATATACAAGTCAATAATATACAAAGATCAGAGATACAAGCCGGACCCGACAGAGCAGTCAAATACAGTTAATGGTCAGTTTGGGGTCCGCGGCTTATATGTTTGCAGATACAAAGGAGGTTAGATACAACCCGGATTTCAAAATATTTCCCATCTAGTTTTTAAGAGTTTGAAGTCCGTGACTTGTATATACAAGGGTGATTGTATGCATATACAAGTCGCGATTACAAAGGGCAAAATGCACGTTTGCATGTGCTAGTTGTTTGTATATTTGCTTGTATCTTTGCATATACAAGCCGATATGCAAGGGAGATTTCAGCCAGACATGATGCATCGGCAGCTTGTTTTTGGGTCTTTCCGAAGGCCGATGGAGGGTGCAGTTCTTCAACGACGGGACTCGGTTTCAGTTCAACGGTAAATCAGGAAGTACCACGTGGCAGTGGCGGATGCATATGCAAAGGCTCTTGCATATACAAGTCATTTTCAAATGCATTTTTAAGAGTGACTGCAAGGGCCTTTTGGTGCCAAAGGAGTAGAGACACATACAAAGTTTTCAAACATGCAAAGACAGGATCTGAGGTATTTTCAAAGGCCGATATATACACAGGTGTAGAAGCGATATATACAGGCAGTTGACCAGATCTTTGACCGTCGATATCTTCCCCATTTCAGCAAATTTTGACATGTTGTAAGAGGCAAAAATGCTTTTTTTGCCTTCTCTTTCATTTGAGCAGATTTTTGGGGGGATTTTCCAATTTTTATTTTCCTGATCTAGCTTTGCACATTTTGCTCGATTAGACGTTTCAGCGACCGTCTTGATGTTTTGAGGGGTTTTTCTCCTCACAGTGGCTCGAGTTGGTGAATTTTTGCAGGTGCATTCATGGCGTATGGGCTCTCTGCCTTTCAAGAATCTTTCCTACACGACGAATGATGACTTTGGAGGTTTTTCTCCATGCCCCGTCCTTTCTTGCATCCTGGCCAAGGTTTTCCGCATTTTGGCATGGCAGAGGCATGGCCCCTGTCCCTTCGCCATGCCTCTACCTCTGCCCGTGCTTTCCTTCCTTTGGCATTTATGGCCTCAATTCTGTGATTCAGCGACTCCATGCCCTTCTGGCATGAATCTGGCCTATATAAGACAATGTAAAATCTCTTTTAAAGGGGATGGTATTTTTGGGGCTGTTATGCTGCCAAAATTTTGTAGTCAATCCATTTTAGTGTAACTACAAGGATAAGGGAATGTGACTCACTGTGCCTGAATCTGGCCTCTGCTGTCTTCCTTTACCCACCAATGAGTGCAATTAGCTAAATGGGTGTAATTCTACTATGAAATGTTCTGCATTGTAACAGTTTTCTGGGCCTTCATGATTAATAGATGCTGATTTTTGCCTCTTTTATCTCTGAATTTCTGTGTTTCATTTAAAGTTTTAGTCTGCTCTATGGGTAAAGCGGCCCCTCTGCGGGTTTAACCTTCATACCAAAGCCTCAAACCAGCCTTAAACATGTGTGAATCCCCCCTCAGCAGTGAAAGAATCATTGTTGTGTCCATACCTTATCCACCATCTCTCACTAAATCTGGTGTATCGCCTCTTTTCCCTTCAGCTCTCCTTCTAACTCTTTCCCCTACAAGCTTTTAGCACTAGATTTAGTATCATCGCTCTAAGTAATAGGCTTGGAGCAAGGAACCAGCCTTCTCTGGAGGTCTGATCTCATAACGCAAGGTCCCACACTTCGAGATCATTCCAATGTTACTCCAGGTTGCATGAGGTGTCACAACTGCATGTGAAGGGTGTAAATCTGGGTGATAACAATACCATGTTCACACCAACATTTATTTTGAAGAGGGGATTTGGGAACCAAGTCAATTCTATGTTGTATTGTAGTGTGTTGGAAGACCCAAATAATCAATGAAGACTTCATCCTACTGGCATAACACATTGTTGAGTTGATGTTGTGGAAAACTAGGTGAGAAATTTGCATTATTAAAGCAAGCTTTGTTATTTGCACAAGTGTGCCTATATGAACCATTATAATAATGAACTTCTAAGTGAATTCAATGATTTATATTGCTTTATTGAAACTAGAGTGAGATTGGACTGTTGCAACATTTCACGTAGATTGAAGTACATATTATTGGCATGAGTTTTCTTGCATCGCAGCTTTAAGTTGTAAACACCTTCATGATTATATACAAAGGGTCTTCCAAGCAAGATGGTGCATACATCTAAGGGTGTGACATCACAAATTCTTCTGTTGTGTATAGGTTTAACAACATAATTGAAAGTATGTTAGTGACTCACTTGGATCTCGTTGCCTTATTATAGCCATCTCAAGGAATATGGGGTTGGATGTGTTGGTGGAGAGTCCAAGGCATTGCACCACATTTTACACAATGATATTCTTTTGGTTGCCACTATCAATGATGATATTCATCAACTTCCTATTAACCTAGTACTTTGTGTGGAAGAGTTGTTCATGTTCCCTTGAAGTGTCTACTAGGGTAGTTGTGTTGAGGTATTATGCCTTTTGATCAATCTTCTCATTCTCATCAAGACTTGGTGTTGCCTACATGACAAGAATTTATTGAACACAAAAATAAATGTCATTATGAGAGTTGGGGTGGTGGAGGTTGCACCATTTTTTCCTTGTGGTTGCTTCTCTTTATCCCTATCTAGTGCAGACACTTAGGGAGAGTTAGGGTTTGGCAACAATGGTATAAATTTTTATATAGATTTTTAGTTAGCATGTCCTGGCATGATGTGTAAGATCAAAATTTGTTCTCTTACATAGGTGTGTTTCTGTTCAAAGAAAGGTATTATTGCTTCATTTTCACTTTAGCCTCAATTTTGGATGTGTGGCAAAATGTCACCCAAAGTGTCGATGTAAGGTATTCCATCTTAGAAAAAATGAGGGGCAAGAGTCTGTTGTTTTTTATTAAGATAAGCAAGAAATAATGGTCTTGATCCCTTTACAAGCAAGCCCCTAGGGCTAAACAAGCAAGCCCAAACAAGCCAAAAATAGCAAAACGACAACACAAACATAGTAGCCCAGCTAAAAAAACCAACAAAAGAATCTACACTACACCAAATCCTGACCTAGAAAACCTAACTCCCTTGACTCTAGGGTGTAAATCAGACACAGAATTGGGAAGTCCTTTCTTCTTTTGGTGAACCATTGTCCAAGAAAGCTTAGAGTCAAAATATGCAGAACGAGGAGAGACAGGATCCTCCCTGAAGTCGCAACCAAATAGATCTCACAGTGAACCTCAGTAGACACCATAGCCAAAGATTCTGCATGCTAGGATGTCGAGCCAAAAGTAGGCAAAATTGAAGAAAAAGAAAGAACTGATGAAGTAGTAATTCAGCCTAGAGCAAGAAGAGTCGACATGAGAGCTAAGATGTGATTAGAAGAATCCATAGAAGTCGTGGAGCTCACTGCAGCCTCAACTGCCACTACCCCCTCAGGTACCTAAGCACCTCTATTGTTGCACCTAAGCACCGTGTAGGATTTTGTGGTTTTCTCTCTAAATTGGTGCAATTGTTGGAATTTCATATATGCATCCTCGTAGTGTCTAAGTGGATAATATTCATCCTATAGGGTACTGACAAAGACAATCCAAGTCTTGATTGCATAATGTTCTTTGTCATGTTGTGCGATGAGTCCTTGTCGCTAATGATGTATTGAGAGACATTTTTGGTGTCGCAAAGGAAATCTCCTTGGCATCAGTGAATTTGATGATGGAGATGTATTATTTGGGCTATCATATCTAATAATCTAGTGTTGTGTCAATCTTGGCTTCAAACACTAGAGAATTTTAAAGTTGACTTGAACCTTGAAGGGATTGTAGTGTTGCATTATAGCTTATTATTCAAGATGTGATGGTGTTGCCCAGGTTGAATCATGGGATCACTAAACTATCTGAAGAATCTTGGCACTGCATTTTTAAGGTTACATTGATTAGGTATTAAACATTCGTCAAAGCCCTAAGTGCTCATTCATCTTCCATTGTGCTTTGTTTTCAGTGTTTGTGTGAATGCTTAGATGTTGAACCAAGTGTGTGATCCTTCTACAAATGTTGTGAACACATTTGGATAGGCATGAAAATAAAAAATTTAAGCTTTAATACCAATGATTTGATTTTGATGTGGATTAGTGGAAAGACTATCAAATTTGCTAGTAATCTACAATATTGTGGAATATGCAAATAAAACCCTAAGCTACAATACAAATATGCATTCAATAGGCATGAAAGACATTGAAAACTAAATGTGTTGCATAGGAGAAGATATGTATAATGGCATGTATGCAACATAGTTTTTGGTTAGTTCTTCTCTACATGTACCTTTTACAGTACAAGTATTTTTATGAATCGGACATCAACTAGGTCTTCAACAATATGATTATAGGTATTGTGTGCATATGGTTCACTTTACATGTGGATAGGATGGCATGAGGTGCCATTTGTACTGCAGCTTTGCTAATTATTTGCTAGTTAAAACATAGGAACATGTAACTATTTAATGGCAGTTTATAATGGTGCCAAATTGATTGATAACTAAGTGAAAACATGTGCACCCATGTATAGGTTCATGTTATGTAGGTGACAAATGATGTGTGAGGGTGCATAGAATAGTGGTGTGTGGAGTTGCATGAGAACTATGAGTGAAACAATGGTGCACCTTGAGTGGAGACAAGTGCACTACTATGTGGTGCACATTGAGTGAAAATGAGTGGATATGTGACATAGCTAAATAGGATAGAGGTTGTGTGAATTTATGAGTCTGAGGCTATGCACAAGGCTACACTCAAATCAATACCTACAACTCTTCTTAAGGATAGAAGAAGTTTACATTGAGCCTATTAAAGGAAAAAGAAGAAGTGGAAAATAGTCTTAAGGTATGTTTGGTCTCAAGAAAATAGTTTTAATAGTGAAGAAGGATAAAAACTTGTTTTAATTTCATTCCTAATCCATGGAGGTTGGGACAGCGGGTAGAGTGGATGAAATTCCACATGTGATTAAGAGTTTATTCTATGAATACGTTGAAGTTCTCTCTAAGGAATTACTAGATGGTTTGTTACACATGAGAAGCATTAGAAATCATATAGATTTCATCCCCAGATCAATCTTACCAAAGAAAGAAACATATAGTTTAACACCTATGGAGAATGAGGAGGTGAAGAGATAAGTCCAAGGGATGTTGGACAAAGGTTTGGTTAGAAAGAGTTTGTACCCATGTGCAGTTTTAGTCAAACTAGCACCTAAGAAGGATGGAGAATGGTGTATGTGCACAGATTCACAAGGAATCAACAAGATAACTATCAAATATAGATTTCTGTTACCATTGATGGATTACTTGGTAGATTGTTTCAGTGGACCTAATTATTCCACAAAGATAGATTTGAAGAGTGCATATCACCAAATCTAGATTAAAGAAGGGGATGAGTGGAAAATAATATATAAGACAAAGGATGAGTTGTATGAGTGGTTTGTTATATCATTCAAACTGACATGCACCAAGCACATTCATGAGGTTGATGAATGAAGTGTTGAGACCATTTCTTGGTAAGTTTGTAATAGTTCATTTGGATGATGTCTTGATATTTACTAGAACAAGAGAGGAACACTTGATGCATCTAAGGCTTGTTTTGCAAAGATTGAGGGAAGAGAAGTTGTTGATCAACTTTAGAAAGTGTAATTTTATAAAGGAAGAGTTAGTGTACTTGGGCTTTCCAATTTTCCAAGAAGGCTTGTGGATGGATCCTAAGAAAGTGACAGCTATTATGGAGTGGCTATCACCAAAAAGCATTTTTAAGGCAAGAAGTTTCCACAGTTTGGCAAGTTTTTATAGAAAAATTTTCAACAACTTTAGTGGCATATGTGCACCTATTATGGAAACAATGAACGGTGGTAGGAAAGAATTTATTTGGACAATTGCAACAAATCCAAGATTTCAACATTTGAATAAAAATGTGAGAAAACAACTAATTCTAGCATTACCAAACTTCAACAAAGTTTTTCACATTAATTGTGATGCTAGTGGGATAGTGATCAGTAAACCCATTACCTGCTTCAACAAGAAGTTAAATGAAACCAAGAAGTATTCAATCAAGAGTTTTACATAATTGTTCAAGCATTGAAGAAGTGGAGGCTCTATTTATTACCCAAGGAGTTTGCATTATTCATGGAACATCATGCACTACAATTTATAAACAACCAAGGTAAGATGATTCAAAAGCATATGAAGTGGATTGAGCTTCTTCAAAGTTATTGATTTGTTTTAAAGCATAGGAATGGTAGATAAAATAAGGTTTTTGATGCATTGAGTAGAAGGAATCTTTTATAGCTTGAGATTGTTAGAGTAATAGGTTAATTACTTAATTAATTTAATCATATTGATTAATTAATTAAGTCACCTTTACTTTATTTTTCACTTAAGCTAAACTTAGGCCCATTAATAATTAATTATTAATTATTCATCCTAGGGTTTCACTTTTAGGGTTTTGATCTCCTTTCTTAAGGATTGATCTCTTTGTAATTATTCATTCTTGTTAATGCATATTTTGCTTCAAGGTTGTAGAGCATCATTTTTGTGCCTCTTGATCTTCTTTATGTGACAGGTTATTTGCTTGCAGGTGTTCATTGGGATCTGTGAGGTTGGTTTACCAACTTTAACATGGTATCAGAGCTCCAAATCTGCAGCTTCCTATTCATTTTTTTAGGGATCTTTCCTTAAAGTGACATTTCAATGCATCTTGAGTTAATTTTGACCTCACCATTGCATCCAGAAGGTTTGAAATAGTCAAGATTGACCTTTGTTTCATCAATTTTGGTTATACGGTGCTTGATCTATGAAGGTTTGAAGTTTGAGAGGGTTTTTAGATCCATAGGGTACCTGCAATTTTGGAGCATTTTTAGCCCAAACGGACCTTACCATCGCGTTCAGAGCACCCAAAAACCCCAAAATCGACTGTCAAATCATCAAAATTGGATGTAGTGACTCCAGGAGGTAAAAAAAATTCATTTTTGGGTCGTATGCCCTGGTACAGCACAAAATCCAAGAAAAAAATAAAAAAATAGAGTATGTACAAGGACTGCAATCAGTTAACCGCTAGCGGTTAATGCTACCGGCTAGCTAACCACCAAGCTTCCCCCAAAGCCCTTTTGGAGCAGTTTTGGTATTTTGGCCATAACTTTTGCATACAAACTCGGATTTTCGAAAACAAAATATCGCCAGAAAGCTGGTTCCAAGCCCGATCCAGTGGTATAGGTATGTTCTCCTATTTTTTCTGTTTTACTGAATTTATTTCCAGTCAAAGTCAAACCTTGTTTTTGCACTTCCGAGGACATAACTCTTGCATACGGACTTTGTTTCTTACAAACAAATAGGCGTTGGAAAGGTCTTACAGTGCTCTTTCCAGATCTGTAGAGTATTTTATCAAAAAGTTCACCAGGTACACAAAGAATAGTCTGAAGTGATTTTTACTTTTTCAAGCTTTCCAACTTTCAAAATTGTACTGGGGTTTGGTTTTTTGTGTTGTGGTGGATTTTTTTTCTTACTTTCTGTATATACACATTAGAAATTAGAAACCTCTATCATTAAACACATTTCAAAAACTCAAACATCATGGCAGACACCTCATTAGTTGATCGTCTTTCCCCACACAATTATCACACCTGGAAGGCACATATGACCCGACTTCTCATGTCAAAGGGGTTATGGTCCTGTTTGCATGAGATTTAGCCTCAATTGCAACGTCAATTTGAGATTTTACAACATAGAAACAAAATGAATGAGGCCATGGGTTTGATATCGTTGCATGTTTCAGACAGTCTTTTATTTCACCTTGAGAGTTGCACAACTCCTCGAGCAATGTGGACAAAATTCAATGATCTATTTGACACCATCAATGAGTTCAGAGCACTTCAGATTGAGGTAGAATTGACTTCCTTGGTGCCTTATTCCTTTCCATCTATTGAGGATTTCTTGATGAAATTCAAATCACTCAGATCACTTTTGCAGAGTTGTGGCAAGACCAAAATGGACACTGAGAGTATTTACCTGATTCTATCTAAGCTCCGAGGTTCATTTCAGATATTCTCTTCTACATTCTACTCCACCATGGATGCTTTGGGTCCACGATTTACCATGCCTACATTTGAGGTATTCTGTGATCGGTTATCACGTAGCAGTCCAAGTTATCACAGTTGGATGCTCTTCTAAGATCACAAAACCATGCATTGGCAACTCAGTTGTCTCAAGGGAAGCAGAAATAGAAACCAAAGACCACAGAGCATGGGAAGGATTTCAGTTCACATAGCACTTCTGATTCTCATTCTCCTAAGGGGGAATCATCAAAAAAAGAAAGACCTAAGTGTGCTTATTGTAATAAGTCAGGACATGATGAGTCTAAATGCTATGAGAAGATAGATGGATATGCACAACAGGTTTCAAATTTGACAACTCTTCTTATGAAGAACAATATTCATCCCTCTTCTTCATCTACATTAGGCGGGTCTTCTTCTTCACCATCATTCCAAACAGATGGACAGAGTCCACACAAGGGTC
The DNA here is from genome assembly GCA_027924645.1 of Cunninghamia lanceolata. Classification (NCBI taxonomy): domain Eukaryota; kingdom Viridiplantae; phylum Streptophyta; class Pinopsida; order Cupressales; family Cupressaceae; genus Cunninghamia; species Cunninghamia lanceolata. The sequence goes on from BSBN01000209.1 coordinate 12,672,446, forward strand.
ATGCATTATGTGCAACCACCAGTTCACATTCATCTAGATGGCTACTGGATTCAGGTGCTTCACACCATATGGCATCTTCTGAGGACATGTTCTCATCTTTTGAGGCTACGTCTTCACCACACATATTGATGGGTAATAACACTTATATGAGTGTATGTGGGAAAGGTTCTATTGACATTGATGATGGTACATTCAATGATGTACTATGTGTACCATCTTTGTCCACCAACCTTCTATCCATTTATCAGATTGCTCACAATGGGACAGGGAAGACAGTTGAGTTCACACCGGATTCAATGCACATCAGAGACATTCAGACTAGCAACATTGTTGCAACAGCGACAGTTGATCATTCTTCCCGATTGTATGCATTCACTCACTTTGGTCTACCATCTCCACTATCTGAGTATCACTCTCTTTCTCCAAGAGAGCATGTTCTATCTAAGGTGAAGTTTGGTCACTTGAACTTATGTGTTCTTCCATCTGTTCATGAGACCAGTGTTGAGACTTCTACATCTCCACCTCCTATTGAGCCCACATTTGTTCAGCAGGATCCCTCTTCAGCTTTGACTGACATTATAGCTCCACTCATCGAGCCATCTAGTGCAGTTGTTGAGGCCATATCAGAGGTATTCATTTCCTCACAGATGACAGATTCAGCACATCTATTATCCCATCTTCATTGGATATTCCATTTCAGGATCATCTTGAGTTGTTTGATGTTGATACATTTGATTCAACATCTTGTCGTTTAAACACTCATGCTTTAGTTCAATTCTCCAGTGAGCATGATTCAGGACTTCCATTCTCACCTCACATCGAGGGATTTCCTCATCATCGAGGTTTCTTCCTCAGGGGAGACACATTGGTTTGATCATTGGCACAGGGGTTCTCTCATTCTGAGGGGGGTTTGGAGTCTCCACTCTCTCTCATGGGGGGTATCTGATTTTATATTTGCATATGTTCTTGAGAGAGTCTCTTGAGACATTTCATTTGTACTTTCTTTTAGCATCTCTTTTAGGAGAGGAGTTTTTTCCCACTGGGTTTTCTCCTTTTCTCCACTTTACAGATATTTCATTGTACTTGGGTTCCTCATCAGGCCTAGTTGCCGAGACCCATCTTTGCTTCCTTGCATTTGTCCTTAGTTTTTTAGCTTCCCCCTAAGTTCATCTTAAGGGGGGGTGTTAGAGTAATAGGTTAATTACTTAATTAATTTAATCATATTGATTAATTAATTAAGTCACCTTTACTTTATTTTTCACTTAAGCTAAACTTAAGCCCATTAATAATTATTAATTATTAATTATTCATCCTAGGGTTTTCACTTTTAGGGTTTTGATCTCCTTTCTTAAGGATTGATCTCTTTGTAATTATTCATTCTTGTTAATGCATATTTTGCTTCAAGGTTGTAGAGCACCATTTTTGTGCCTCTTGATCTTCTTTATGTGACAGGTTATTTGCTTGCAGGTGTTCATTGGGATCTGTGAGGTTGGTTTACCAATTTTAATAGAGATGAGAGTATAGGTTGTGTTTCACTACATGATAAAGTTGTATGAGGATGATTTACATTTTGGGGAAGCTTGGGTAGCATACAAGAGCCCATTCAACTTGGATAGAACACTATGGTTAGATTATTTCATTCAAGAAGGTTTGTTATTCAAAGGGCAACCATTGTGCATACCTCATGGTTCAATGAGGGAGAATTTGGTGAGAGAGAAGCATAGTGGAGGTTTAGTCAAACACTTTGGGGTGAATAAAACATTGGTTCAGTTGTGTGAGAACCTAGTGGCCAAAAATGAAGAAAGTTGTGCAAAGTTACAGAGTTTGGCAACATGCCAAGAGAAAAAGTCAAAGTATAAATTTGTATCAACCATTGTTCATACCAAAAAGGCCATGGGAAGATGTTAGTATGGATTCCGCTCTTACGATACCAAGAACTCAGAGCTAATGACTATTTTTGTTTTGTAGATAGATTTTCAAAGATGACACATTTTGTAGCTTGTAAGAAGTCAATTGCTGCCACTCATGTTGCTACTTTGTTCGTTAGAGAGGTAGTAAGATTGCATAGGTTGTCGAAGAGCATTGTCTCGAATAGGATACAAAGTTTGTGAGCCATTTTTGGTAGCCTTTGTAGATAAAGTTGGGCACTAAATTGAGTTTCAATTCATCGCACCATCCCAAATGGATGGGCAAACTACAATTGTCAATAGAAGCCTTGGAAACTTGTTGAGATGGTTAGTTGGGAATAAGCCATGACTATGGAATACTTCTTTGGCATGAGTTGAGTTTGCACACAACAATCTAGTCAATAAGAGTATAAAGAAGAATCTTTTTCAAATTGTGTATGGGTATATCCCTAAAGAAGTAGATGAGTTGAGAAGTACAATTGATTGGGAAGAAATGTTGTAGCAGAGGATTTTGCTAAATAAATGCATGAGTTATTACACAAGCAAGTGAAAGAAAATCTAGAGAAGAGCACATTGAGATATAGAGAACATGTTGATCTCAAGAGAAGAAAACAAGAATTTGTAGTTTGAGAGTTGTTCTTAACTCATTTGAGGAAGGAAAGGTTCCCAAAAGGAACTTATAACAAGTTGAAATGGAAAAAAATTAGACCTTATAAGATCTTAAAGAAGTTTGCAATGAATGCTTACAAGGTAAAGCTCTAGAAAGGGGTCGATATCTTGACAATTTTCAACATTATTGATTGTACCCTTATTGTGAGGGACAAACAAGTAGAGAAACAAGTGCAAGCTCAAATTCTTAATTGGAGGATTGGGTATAGCAATTCCTGAGAAGCGAATGGATGAGATGGAAGTAGTGATTGGCTCTCATGTAATCAAGAGGGCAAGATGGAAGGGATATAACGAATATTTGGTGAAATGGAAGAACAAGACAATTGAAGAACTTGGATGAATGTATTGAAGTTGCTAAAATTGGAATCTTAGTCGAAGATTTACAAAATGTATATGAACAAGAGCTCATGGTTCATTTCACTTACCTGACGTGTATGATGTAGGAGCATCCGGTTGCACAAGCACTCTTGCATCACCAAAAAAAATAGAGATAGATAAAATATATAAATAAATCTCATGTGGCTGCACAACAATTTATAGTGGTCTAGTTGTTGAGTAATGGTTTCCAATGGTTGTGCAACATTTCTTAGTTGTTGTGCAATAGCTCTTAGTTTTTGTATAGCAATTCTCAATTGCATTTATTCATGTAGATTTTTCATCAAACACTTGACACACCAAGCCCTCAAACACTTCAATTTAGAAATCATATGGAATTCATGGTCTTTGTCTAGAGATGATATGGAAAGGTTCATTTGGAAGCAACAAAGCTAAATGGGAGCTTTGAACTCAAGCAATCTTTGTTTAAAACAGCCCAACAAGAAGCCAAATCTGTTTGGAAGGTGAATGGTCGGGGTTTAATGACTGGGATCACTTATTTAATCATTCTTGAGGGTGTTAGGGCCAAGAAGACAAAAGATAAGTCTCTACAAAGCAAAAGGGCAGGGGCAGAAATGCAACATGCCACTTTGGGTGAAAACATGCCCTAAAAATGTTATATATCTATAAGATATGGGCAAGAAGAAGGGGAAAACAAGTAGGTGTGTGGGATGAAGAAACAAATCATTTGAGCCAAGAATAGGACACTGGAGGATACAAAAAATAGACTCAATCAAAGAGAAGGAAGGAAACTCTATTTTTTGGTGCAACGAGAGGATGCCTAATTATATTTTGGTGAAGAAAAACTCTTTTGTTGTTGTCTTCAGCATGTTTTGTAAGCCCTTATAAGGCAGATTTTAATAATTGTAATGAACTAGAAACATTGTCTTTGCTTCCATTAGGCATGCAATTTGTTTGGTAAGTTTCAAGCTACTAGGTTAAGGCTATTATTTAATTGACCCCCTAACTAGACTACATCACAAAAGATAAGTTTTAGTTATGTAAGAAAGTGTTCAATGTGCAGAAGTTTAACAAGTTTAACTAATAAATATCTAGCTAAGTAGAAGTGTTGCGTGTAAGAAAATAGTGTTATATATAGGAAAATAATTTTGCATATAAAAAATAATATTGATGTAAGAAAATAGTCAAATGTTTAGGATTTCTATTTTCAATAAGAAAATAAGTGCAAAATACGCATTTAGTTGTAATTAACTGAAATAAAATCAGACACTAGAAGCAAATTAAATTGAGTCTTTTAGTAAGACTCTTTTTAACACTTATTTTTCTTTATTAAGAGTCATTATTTCATAATCTAAGAAGTGAATATAATATTTCAAAATATATTTAATTCTAAATTTGATTTCATACACAATTTATTTTTATTTTTTTATAAATTTTATCTGCATGTTTTTGGTAGGTAGACTTGTGTAAGTATTTTTACATAATGAACCACAAAATCATTCTGGAAAATCCACAGAACTCTAGGCCAAAATCGTTCTCTTATGTTTATAGAGTCAAGAAGACAGCCTTGTAAAGCTAAATGAAATCAAAGGCTGTTGCAAAGGCAAGACCGTTCCGCACTCTAGACACATCCATAGCAAATAAAGCATAGACCATACAACTCCAAAAAATGGTTACATTGAGAATCCTAAAGAGATAACAGAGGAAGGACGGGCAACAAAATTCATACTAAATCCTATGCACAAGCGCTTGTACCTTCTGTTTGTTCAGTTTTATTTAAATGTAGTTTTCCCAGAACTTCAAAATAGGAAGGCAGGTTATAACCAGGTTTACTCTCCTATGGAGCTGCTTTTCATTTCACTCGCAGTTAAAGTGGGACACATTCAAATTGTTTTGGAGTAATTCTTATTATCTTCTATCGTTCACTAATATTTAAACCTGGTCATATGTTGAACTACAAAAAGAGGTTAACACCACATGCAATCAGTTTTGTGGTGAGATAAAGCTACAATCCATTTCAATCGCAATTGGAAGAAGAAGACGTTTTAACAGGGTAAGATTTATAACAGCAATTTTTTAGCTAGACCAAAAGTTTGTGACCAGAAAGCAATACCAATACCACCGCATAAAAAGTTGTTAGCATCTTAATTCTCAGTGTTGCAAATAAGTTTTGTAAAGTAAAATAAGGGAAGCTGCTATAATAAACGCTATTCATTCTACAAGGAGGTGTTGAGAGAATTTTAAGAAATTAAAATGGTGTATAATCAAGTTTGAATAGACATCACAAATGCATTCCTTCTGCTAGTCGTTAACAGCTTCCAAAATCATCCTCAGAGACATCACAGATGCCACCCATTCTACAAGTAGGTAAAAGTCAGAACTTCCATCTTCATCATCATCGCAGTTGCTAGCCATTCTACAAGTAATTTCCAAAATTGTCTTCATACATATCACAAATGATACCCATTCTACAAATCATTCAAACTCAAAATTTTCATCTTAATAATCAGCTGAGATGCTATCCATTCTACAGTTAATTAAAAGACAACTTGCTAGATATGTCTTAATAAATATTGACAATGAATGTTGGATGAAGAACCCACCATAACCAAACTTTTTGACCGCAACTGAAACATAAAGACACAGACTTAAACTAAATCAATGTAGAAAGCACTGTGTTAGGGATAGGGCCTTTAGAATGTACTTAAAGAGAAATCTCTGCAATCTTTCACATATTTTATCTTTTACTTGTGGCAATGAATGACATCAAGAACTAAGAATTGGCTGGAAATGCTAAATCACATCCAACTAATATGCAATTATAAGCATTATATTCACCGGAGCAAGTCACAATAAAATGAGCTGCACCCACTATAAAGGTTTGCATCTGAATAACTTGTCCAGAGCTGTAATTTACAAGCTTAATTGTGAAACAATAATTGCTTACACACTTTCTGAGACACGAGTCTAATAATAAAGGTACTTAAAACCCAAAGAGGCTACAATTTGACTGGAATCACAGCATTTCAGATTCATCTATCAAAGTCTGGTGTACAGGGAGTAATTCCCACGCTATACAAAAAGCATCAGATAACAATTCCTTGAAGGCTTGACCTGTATAAACTATAAGGAGAATCTCTGAGATCTTCCAAATGCAATAAACCTATGTAATAACACCTCTTTTAGAAATGGGAAAGAATGTTGCAGATATTGTGGAACCCTTCCATAACGTTTGAGTAGATATGTACAAAAATAATAGCATAAAGAATGACTAGTTGCATCTGTACCAGCAAAAACCAAAATTTTCCAATTGCAATATAATTCCATGTTTATGACTTATTAAAGAGGGCCTTGAGATGAAGTTTGATGGCCTTGTCCCTTGAGATAAAGTGATGCCAACATTGACCGTAATTCATCAACAATTTCAGCAAACGAAGGCCTTGCAGCAGGATCAGTTGACCAGCACCGTTCCATGAGGGACTTCCAAGAAGCTTCACATCGGTTAGGCACAGGTGGTCTCAAGGTATTGCTCACTATACCTCCTGAATAGTTACCACATAAAAACATTAGAAACACAGAAAACAATTAAAGGATTGAATTCTGTAACTTCACAAATAGGATTATAAGAGAATATTTGCGGAAACTATCAAACACCATTCACAGGCTTAATCCCCACATCCACATGAACAAAATCATCCTAAAAGTTTAATTTGGCACACCAATTATTGCTCCATAATGCATATCAGCATAAGGTTCCTTCCCTTCAAGAAGCTCCCACATTACTATGCCAAAGGAAAACACATCAACCTGAAACCAAATGGCGAAACGTTTAGAGAGCAAGATCACAAATCATTTAAAGCCATGTCTGATATGAAATCCACTCAATGTGACATTCTTTCTTGCCTTATCTGAAACCATGCTACTGCTACCATTTAGAAGCTCTGGAGCCATCCATGGAAGGCTTCCTCGGACACCACCAGAAACTAAGGTCTGGTGTTTGATCTTAGACAAGCCAAAATCTGCAACCTAGAGGACATAAACACAAATATATGAGAGAATATAAATCCCCACAAGAAGCAGTATACAAATTTGTGCATTGTAGGTATTTCAAAGGTTTATAGATCTCTCGTTGGAATGGATCTACAGAAGAATTAGAACATCAGTCAGCACAAAATGCAGATACCAACAAAACGCAGATACCAAAATTCTAGGTTAGCACATTTAACCAAGGCAGATACCAACATTCTGCAACAAGCACTGAAGTTCATCATTATGCAGATAACATTATACTTATGCGGATGCCCACTAAACCATACAAAATAATTTGCTATTTAAATTTAACAGATATATATAAATGCCCAAGAAAAACATCTGCCTAGAACACGGAACATAATTAATACAAAACTGAAAAACTTCAGTACTAAAATAGAATAATTTCTCCGTAGAAGGTAAATTAAAAACCAGCAAAGAGAAGGAAAAAGAAAAAAGTAGGGCAAGTATCCAAAGAACGTGTATACACCTTACAAATGGGACGCTGAGGATCTTTCATGTTGACTAACAAGTTGTCACATTTCAGATCAAAATGCACAATATTCTTGCTGTGTAAGTATTCCATTCCAATAGCAGCATCTGTTGCTAGTAGAATTCTTTTGCGGTAATCAATTGACCTGCAAACCCGAATGTACTTTATACAGCATTCAATTAATATATAATTTTGTTTTGTTCATTGCTTCCACGTTTGACGATTAATTAACAGCATTTAAATCATACTCGATACCTATCCTTCCACTGCAAATTCTGTTTGAGAGATCCATTAACCATAAATTCTGTTACAGTTCCCAAAGTTCCTCCAGGTCCATCTGGTATGATACCATAAAAGGCCACAATATTTGGATGATGAAGTTGTGCGAGCAAGCAAGCCTCCTTCCAAAAATCAGCTTTCTGTCAATCACATCATATTAAAATTAGTGATATCCATGATAACAAGCTACAACTGCAAAGAAAGCAACAATAAACCACAAAAACTAAGAACCATGGACTGAGGAACCCACCATACTATCTTGCTGAGAGGCCCTTCCTGAGAAGCAACAATTTTTTATTCGTTTAATTGCAACATCTGAGCCCCTCCATTTGCCATGGTACACTGTTCCAAAGGTGCCAGAACCCAGCTCTTGCAATTCTTCAAGATCAGCATTCTTTATCGTCTGTACACAAAAAATCACAAAAAAAAATATAGGTGAGAGTCAAAATTTAAAGCAAAACCTTTAAGAGAACCAACACCTTACAATACACCCGGTAACTGGAACAAATATAAATATTTTCTAACCTGCAACCCAAGATCAATAGCTTCAGCTTCCAGAATAATTGCATTACAAAGTGGATCATCATTATCTGAATCCTCAATCTTCGTTTCCTGAACACAGGATTTGTGAGCTCAGTAAAAAATGAACATCAAAATTCATATCTTAATGACATTATTAGAGAAGTAACAAATAGCAGACTCTAAAGGCATTACCTCTTCAACCATAAGACTATCCTCTAACACCACTTCAGTTACTCTAGCAATTGAGTTCTCAATTGAATTCTCATTATTTATACCATCATCGAACTGAGCCCAAGTGTTGATAGACAATGTTGGAGCAGATAGAAGAGGTGGCTGAAGAGCGACTTCTGCTACATTTTGCAGCTCTGCCTTGACATAATCATCTAATTTATCTTTTGTTGTTGCATGTGTCGGAGCAGTCTCCTCTCCTTTATAGCTAAGCAAAACAAAATCAGCAGACAAAGATGGAATGTCCTTAACAGATGAAGGAATGTAGACAGTGGTTTCAAGCATCCTTGATTCTTGCAATGGTTGTGATGTAGGCAAGTCCAATGATAAAATGTTTTGCATCTGCAGATTATTGATACTCATTGGCAAGGCAACAAGTTTGGAACTGGCACTTATTTTTTCTCCTTCACCAGCAAATGTATTTTCTAGAACATTTGGTTGCATGTAACTGAAATTTACTTCATTGTCATCAGTAAGCTTTCTCAAACCTTTTACAGCAATATAGTTTTCAGTTCCGTGAGATGAAAGAGTTGGTGGCACATCCAATTCTTTCATTTGTGTAGTAATTTCTGATGCTTGTGAAGCTTCAGTAGACATTCCAGTAATTCCAAGCTGTCCTAAAATGGCAGGATTCTTTGTATTGGTTCCCTCGGAGGATTTAAATATTTCACTTCTTTGAGCCTCATTCAAACTGTTCAGTCCTGAATCCAAATCAGTATAACTATAAGCATCTTCTGGAAATCTCATTCCGGTATAACTTTGTCCCGGTTCTGCTGGACGACTACTGCCCAATAGCTGAGGAATCCATTCAACTTCTACTTCTGTTTCTGGCATTTTTTGCGAGAGAATAATATGTTTGCTGCCATCATCTTGTTCCACAATCCTGTGTCCAATCAATCCATCAGTTACATTTGGTTTTTGATGAAAATGAGGCACAATAGATTGCTGTGGCACCACATACTCTGATGTATAATGTGTGGCAACATAGTTCTGCAGTCCTGCCAAATTAGGTTCTGCTTCATTTACTTGTTGATTGCTTCCACTTCTTTCACCACCTATGTTTTTTTGACCTTTGTAGGCCATCAACTGATCTTGGATAGCACTTGATGCTATACATGAGGAGGTTGACCTTACTGCTCCATCAGAGTGTATAAACCCTTCACATACAGTTCGAAGAGGCATTACTCTATGATCTGGTAGCTCAGAGTGTATAATCCCTTCACATACAGTATGAAGATGCATTACTCTATGATCTGCTAGAAATATATCAGAATATGCACTGGACAATTCCTGCTGATGAATTGAATGAGATGCCTGCTCACGAGGCATTCCCTGTTGACAACCATACTGTTGCTCATATGACAATACCTGTGGATGAGAAAGTTGTTCAGAGTTTAACTCCCTGATGCTGGCTGTAGATGCAGATGGACAAAGAGTTCTGCTGCCTTGATCATTGTACTGATTAACATTCATTCCATATTGTGATTGCTCCAACTTTTGAGGAATAGATGAGTACTGCACTTCCATGCGCTGCAGATTTCCTGTCCATTGTTGATCTGCAAGTCTAGGGGAATGGGGATTAGACCCAGCTACACCCAAAGCAGCTGCAGTACCTATAGTATGACCTGTTTGTTGACTTGAAACAAACTTTGCAATATAGAGGTCATTGAGCATATCATCTTTGTGCAGCTGTTCCTGATCAATACGTCCCAAAACCATCAGTTCATTTCTTGGAAAATGGTGACCATTCACATGAGGTGAAACAGGGCCATGCTGCTGAAGGAACTGTTGCAAATGTCCTCCAATATCATGTTGGTTGCAGTCCATTCTTATGTAACCAGCCTGATGTAAATCATGTGTATCCTGCCATGTGGGTTGGCATACAGAGAATGGTGGATGCTGGATAATGATTGTCTGGGAATCCAGGTGAAGCGGTTGCACATCCGAGCTGCGATCCAATGAAGATACAGATACTCCAACTTCCTTTTGCAACTGAGTAATGTTTCCCTGAGAATCCACTTTTATTAGCCTAGCATCACTAACAAGCATATTGCGGTCGTGTGATAGTTTCGGATTGCTTGCAGGGGCAGAGAAAACGTGCCCTTTTCCAGAAGGTAATTCCAATACTCTTGGATCTGAAAGTCCATAGTGCAGACCATACTCTGATGGAGGAGAAGTTATGGTTCCCCCACGGTCCATATCTTTCTGACTTTCTGTTGGTCTTACCGTAGTGTATGATTGGGCACTGGGCCTTATCGCTGGTTCTGGGAAGACATTCATCAAAACATCTGGAGCCCCAGATGGTGGCAATGCTATAGACTGTTTTGAAGAAATTGGTGCATTGACTGACAACTGTTTTGAAGAAATTGGGGCAATAACTGGCAAATCTATAGAATTTGCAGTCTCTTGGACAGGTGCAATGGATGCCATGGTACTTTCTTGAGCACTAGGAGTCTCCCACCACTTGTGGGCAACGGTATTCTGGGGTTGTTGTATAGTTGCAGTATTTATGCTCTCTGTTTGCTTCCTAAGTCCTACTACTTCTGGGTCCAGGAAGCCATTGACAGCATCAACATAAGACTGCTGCGAATTCCTCTTATCGCCCATTGCATCAAAATGAGCAAGGTCATGATCCAGTGCAGAAAACAGAAACACACGTAGCCTGCAGGAACCTTCACCTCCATCGAGCCTGTCATATTCCTCCATCATATTCTCAAGATCCTCATCAGAGGACACAGAAACAAGGGAATCAAGATCTTCATCTGGCAACTGGTATTTGAGTGTGAGAGCCAGCCCATACACGTCTATCAACTTCTGCATTAGGTCTGCATAGGCAATGCCCTTGTGGGCAGTGATTATACGAGTTTCCCCACCCACATATCTAAGTTTTCCATCGCTGGGTCTGGGGAGGATTTTGCCTCCAAAACTGCACATGAACTTTACCTTCGCTGCCAGATTCTGAGAGCCCAATTCAGTCAACCCAGATGCAGTAACTCCATTAGAAAGACCCTCTCCGTCACCGCTAGACCTAAATTTATGCATTCCAACAAGATCAGAATCAGCCGTTTTCTCTTTCTCGGCCTCAGCCATTGATGGCCTCTTTCTGTCCAAATTCTCCCCCGGACCCCTTTCACATGCATCCAAAACATAGGAAAAATTATTAGCAGTTTGAGTAACTCTCTTACAGCCTGCAAATTGGAGTAACCCAGAATTTCCCTGCAAATGTGGATTCATGGGCATTGCTTCCGCTGGAACTTCCACAGCACCTCCATTCTCCTCTGCAACTCTCCCACGATTACCCACCTGTGCGCCCATTTTCTCATCAAATTTACCAACAATCAAACGTTGTGGACGGACCCAAAGCAGATTATCCCCAATGACAGAACTGGAAACCATTGATTCCAAATCTTTGTGAAAAACCTCTTGTTTCCCCAAAGTTTCCTCCATCCCTGCCCTCCAATTCGACAATCCTCGCCTTACAACAAATTATCATCCCTGCACTCCAAAAAACATACCCAATTACAACAAGACACACACCCAATTCTTGCAAAGAGTCCCAATCCACTACAAAAACTAGGGCTTACAAAGTTATGAGGATTTGCCTCCGCAAAAAGAGGAAACCAAAATCACTCCACTAATTCAGGCAAATTCTGCCTCATTTATTTTACCTGAATGCAGATGAATAAATTGTGATTCTACTCGAGAAAAAGCACAGGCAAACCTTATAAGTTGTAACCGCAGCTCCTCAAAGATTTTACGGAGGGTTTTCTGAGCAATCCATTTCTTTCGAGATACTGACTGCAAGATCAAGATCAGGCCGACTTTTCAGAGGTTCCAGTTGGAATCCCAACTGTCTTCAGCCCATTCTTCTCCTTTCACCCTGTCAAAGTTCGTTAATGGCTTCTTTTCAATCGCTTTCCTCAAAGATACCAAAAAAAAATTCAAATATTTTAATGTTTCTCCCCGCCATAGACTGGCAGAGCTCGTGGCACTTCCTCGGCATGCGGAATTATGCAAACCTTTTTAGTCGTCCAAATAAAACTGTCGAAAGAATTTGGTCACCTTTTTAATCCTTCGACGCGGGCGACAGAATATTGTCATAAATTCTGTATCTTTACTAACCAGAAATTTTTGCAACGTGACGTCACGAGAAAGGTAAATGGAATACGAGAAGAATAGAATAGAATAACAACACTAATATCAATGTCGAACTTAAGTTTGTTATGTTATTTTATCTATATTTTTATATTGATGATGGATCTTGGAGTTTGATCCAAAATGTTGAAGTTAAAAATGACAAGACAATTATATCACGAAGCATTGTATAACAATATAATAAAAGTTGTTAATGTCCACGAAATCAAAAGTGGGTGAGAATTTAGTATTTGGCTATAGGAGATCATGAAACATTTCTTCCACCTTTACGGTGCCTACACCTTCTATATCTTTTCTACCCAGGGTAAGCTTCAAATTGTGGTAAACCAAAAAATTCACAAAAGTAAGGGTCACTTTTTCTTTTAAAAGGAGACCTTCATTGTACAAATAGAGGAAAAAACACTTTTCTAATTTCACCTCTATGGGTTAATTAATTAATGTTATTAATAAATAGACAATTAACTTAAATAGCAAAGTTAAGTAAATATTTTTTTGTATTTCATAATAGTCAACAAAAAATAGCTTACACAATATTAGCCATCAAGACCATGAGATAGTTTGTTGATACCATCTAATATGAAATATAATCAAAAAGTAGGAATAGTCAAGGTCAGGGTTACAAAATGGCACCTAAGGTAGAAACATAACCACTCTTCTACTAAGGTCAAAGATATCATCACAATTTACACTTCATTAAAGTTTTAATATATGACAGCCAAAAAGATTATAAGTCCAAAATTACAAATATTTTGTAATAAAACCCTTCTCTAAAACCTCAACAACATTTGGAAAAGTTTGAACAAAAGTGTTGAGAACATGATTGATTGCATTAACATGCCGAGGGATATCTTGACTACTAGTGTAGACATTCTCATGAAGATTGATAAGATCCACACATATAATAATGGATAACATTGTGCAATACTCCTTATGGAAGAAGTCACTTGACACTATGTCTCCAAGAGATCCCAAACACAATATCAAACTCATCACATATCTTTACAATGATATTCACCTTCTTTATATAGACCTCCTCCTAATAACATGATGGGGAGGTAAACCACTAATCCCATGTAGGCCTCCTAATTACCTAATAAAATTAATTACTCAATATAACTAACTTAAGATATGTGTGTCACATGTCAGCATCTCCATCCACTTAAATACATTATAATATCATATCCCTAGGTACATAATAAAGATCGACAATAAAAATAGTGTTGTCATAACCATGTATATGCTCATAATCTTTAGGATCCTCATCATTCTCACTTTCCTCATTCATCCTTCCACCATTATTCTCAATGCTCAACCACCACTCTACATACACTATTTTAGATTTGTGTAACATAACTCTACCACCATTAAGCAAACTCTTGAATTTGCACTTGGAGATCTGTGTTATCAAAATAACCTACAAAACAATAGAGGCAAAGGCGAACTCGTTACAAGAGTCTATAAGGAACCTTCTCTTGCCTTGAACCCCTTTATCATTTCTAGCCCTCCATAAGTGCCACAATTTTTCAATTGAAAGGTTGAGCCATAGCCTATTAGTTTCTTTATCAAAACATTTAACAAAATCAAACAAGACTTCACACCAAGTAATGTCATTCTTATTACCCCAACCATTTTTATTGCCCCAAAACATAAACCCAATGTTCTTTGTATATTTACAATAAAAAATGAAATGTTTAATAGACTCATCAATGTTACACATTTGGCTAACATATGGACTAACTACAATGTCTTTCATAACAAAACCCACAACATTTTTTTTCAAAATTAGAAGCGGCCTAAAATAAGATTACTTGGCTCAAGCCAAAAGGACCATATATGACCCAAGATATATTTCCAGTCCTTATTAGACAGAGGGAAATTCCATAAAAAATTTAGCATGTCAAAAACTTCATGGGTATCAATCAAAATATTATATCTTTAATCTTAGCCATCAATAATGGTGTGTCGTTTCTCCATTTGTTATTGTCCCAAATTTATATATTTAAGCTAAGTTGAAAAGGGAATTTAACATCATACAAAGTTTTTTAAAGATAGAGTATAAGGGACATAGTATTTCCACAATCCATGATAGCAAATAAGAGATTGCTTCTAGATTTAGTTCTGTAGTAGTTTTTGGCATCAACATTCTGCATCACACTCTGTGATTAGCTTAACGAAGTGTGATCCAAAATGTTGATGCCAAAAACTTCTACACAATTAAATCCATAAGCACTCTCTTGTTTAGAATAGAGTATGTTTTCTCATGTGTAGTAGGAATCTAAAACTTCATTTGGACATCCTTCCATTAGATAAAGTTACCATTGACAAAAATATCATCAAAATTCTTACTCCTTTTAGCATCCCATCCCTTAGCAAAATAACTTCTAGTATGGGGTAAAGGTTTGTAGTTATATGCAAGACTCCATCATATGGATATATGACTAACAAAAGTATCCTCAACCCTAGAAAAAGTATCATACCCACCAATCAAGTGTTTCACAGACTTCAAAGCCCTCCATATACTACAAAAAATTGATGAGCCAACAAGTTTAACTAAGCATTTCCCAAACAAAATGTCATGAAGGTGAAGTCATTTTGACTCCTTATTCTTTTAATAAATAGCTAAAAAGATGTTATTTCTAATTAATATTTTCCAACGTTATAAACCCTCTAGAACCTTAAGGATCCACTTTATAACTTAAGTAATACCCTGCATTTTGAGGTCTTTCAAACCCATACCCCCAAATTCTTGGAAAGACAACATCATCTCCAATTTACTGCATGGCACTTCTTACTTCTCTTCTCATCAGACCACAAGAAGTTTTCAACACCATTCTCTAAATTTTCTCAACTTGACTATTCCCAAATAACCAAGCAAAAGCAAAATATATAGTAAGAGATGACAAGACTTTTTGACATACCTAAGCTTTACCAACAAGACAGAGTAGATGTCCCTTCCATTTAGTATTCTTCTTTTCAATCTTATGATAAACTCATTCCCATGTATCTTTTAGAGAAGTTTCAACAACAAATGGTATGCCTAAATATTTTACTATTTTGTTAGGCACTCATCAATCCCACCCTAATTTTAGGAACCAATCAAAGGGTGGGAATTCCAGGTGACCGTTGTAGATTTTTTGGAAAAGATCTTAGAACTAGAGGGCAAACAATATATCTCAATCTTATTCAATAGATTTACAATATCACTTTCATCAAATGTAGGGAAAAGAGCAATGTCATCAACAAAATGGATGTTTATCAACTCACTACTATCAAGTACGATAAGACCTTTGACATGAGAACCAATTTCAATGATATTAATAATATAGTACAAGGATTCAAAAGCAATAACAAATAAGGGGGACAAGCTTGGGCATCCTTGTCTAATCAACCTTTATAAGAAAAAGGGCTTAGTCAATTCTCCATTAATTTCCACTTGAGCAAAATCATCCTTGAATAATACTTTTCTCAAAATCCTATGGCTCTAAACATCATCATCATAAAGGGCCATTCTATTCCACCATAATCCTTCTCAAATTATAGCAAAACCATGCAAATATTTTGCTCAATCTTTCTAGTCATATCAAGCCCCTCCCAACTAACAATAAGATTTTCTAAAATATACCTCCAATCTTGTTTGTGTAGGGGATATAATTTTATGGAGAATATTCTTTAACATGATTGATAGAGCCTTAGCCATAATTTTGTAAGATACATTTAAAAGAGTTATAGGCCTCTAAATCTTCATTAAGCCATATCACCTTTTTCAAATAGCAATTTGATAAGTACTTTGTTAATTTCATTTCCTAAAGTACCCACATTGATTATCTCATTATAGACATCTAGAAGATCTGACACAACCTAGCTAGCATTTGATTTGAAGAATTTAATTGGAAGCCCATCCCAACCAAGGGATTTCTCATTCTTGAAAGATTTGATAGCCAAATACATTTCCTCTTTAGAAAATTATTTTCCAACTATGAGCATTATCACTATAAAACTTATTTGGAATGACTCTCCAGCAAAGATCTCTAACATCCATAATAGCTTTACTACATTCGTAGGAGAATGGGTCCTTATAAAAGTTCATGAAGGCTAGTTTTATGTCAACTAGGTCATCGTTTATTTTTCCATTAATTACAATAATGTCAACCTTTTATGTAGTATACTTAGCTTTTAACAAATTGAAAAAGTATTTTGTGCCCTTATGCCCCCTTTAATCTAGTTAATTTTGGCTCTCATTTTAGCTCATTGTGGAATGTATCTCTAATGACATCTCCATTTGTGTTTTATTGTGGCCATCCTGCTCTGTAGTTCAACATTACATAGACTTTTTAAGTGTTTCTTCAAAATTGGTCATTCTCACTTCATACTCAATACCATTTTTCCTCTTATCAAGAGATTTTTTCTTACCAATAGTGCTAAGAAAGGTTTTCCATCTCTTTTTAGGTTCCCCAATAGCCAACGATAGATTTGAAAGGGAAAATGGACTTGTTAAAATCCCAATGGTATAAATCCCATTGTTACAATCATTAACAAGAAGTGGGCTAACATTCAATTTGTATAGATCCCTCTTAAAGTTCAAATTCTTTGTGTTATTCCCTTGAATCATAAATAATACCTCAATAGGATGACAATCAAACATGGTTCAAGGGAGGACTTCAAATTGTTATTTTCTTCCTCATTGTAGGCCTAAAAAATGCTTGTTTGTGTAGAATCTATCTAATCTATAGTATAACCTTCTATACCCCTTTTGGTTATTACACCAAGTATACTAGATACTTTTGTTGTCCTATTTTTTCAATTTGGTCTAAGATATTGAGGAGTCTTTTAAATTTGGACCAAATTAATAGTCCATTACCTTTCCAAGTTAGGTTATTGCCACCTAATATATTCTCTTTATGTTCCTCCACATTGAAGTCATCCCCAATTATCTAAGGAACCTTAAGCATATTAGTGTCCATTTATCTCCACAACTCACTTCTCTCTATAATCATTAGATGCATGTAGAGAAGCAATATTGAATTCATATTATTAACTAAAAATTAATTCATGTCTTCAATTACAAGGGGGACATCAAGAATCAATAATATAGAGGGAAAAAATATTTCCAACCAAAATGGTAACCCCACCCTTTCCTTTATTATGGTTGGAGAAAAAAGGATTTGCATAGATTTCCAAAAAAATTCAAATAATAATCTAAATTGAAACCAATGGCTTTAACTTCCTAGAGTAGCAGACAATCTAAGACACTTTTAGAGTTACAAAATGATCTTAGAACATATTTTTGTTAGGGGTTGGCTTCAAGACCCTTGACATTCAACTTCTACAATTTATTTTCATTAAAAGGATGGGGAGGGTGAGAGCTTTAGCCCTTTGTATAACATCTCAACACAACTTGGTATCTTTTCTCCCTTCATTGTGTTTTCCTTCTTTAGGGTTACCATGGGATGCCTCAATAAGTTTCCTTTCCTTGAGTTACTATTTTATTAAACACATTCTCTTTTTTATCACCCAGTTCTTTATCCAAACTAGGTAATTTACTTTCTAAATTCCAACATAGGCCTTTTTCCTCTTTGCTCCTCCCACAAAAATAGTTTGGCCTTGCACAACCTATATAATAGGGTTCGGTTCCTACATTATTTTGGTGACTTGAGATTCATGGGGTTTTATTTCAATCACATTATTTCCAACCTCATTTGACCCACTCGGGGGATCTATCCCCATTTTATGAAGTTCACTATTAATACAATTTTCAAAATCCTTGTTAACCAAAGAGGGTTCAACAAGGATGACCCTATATTTTGTAGACGAGGAGGAATCTTACCCATTACATGGGCTCTCTTACATTTCCACAATTTCCTTTGTTTTGTTTATTTTCCCTCTTGACCCATGGATATTAGCACCATTTTCTTTAGGCAAAGGGGTACTTTTGACATCTATATGAACATTAGGATTTTTTACATTTTTAGGCAGTCTTTTCTTTGATGCCCATCACATCTGCACAAAAAATTCACATTAATCCCTCCTAGCTAGCATATTTTACATTGTATAATCTTACTTTCAAACTATAAACATATTATCACAATGATGAGATTCTTAGGGTTTAAAAGTAGGACTCTGGCATTTATATGAGGCAAAGTTGACCTAGTGTCCTCAACTTGTAGGATATCATCAAGGGATTTTAGAGCATGTAGGATGAAATCCCACAGCTAAGGTGGGATATTTTATTTCCACCCACCCAGGGACTGACCAAACAAGAACCCAACAAGATGTGAGTTTAGTATTTCACAATGTTGCTTTAAAGACCAACTTCCCCATATTCCAGAAGGCTTTGTTCAACACCATTTTATACATGTTGGAATTTTTTTAAATAATAAATAATCCTTATTACACCATTCTACAAAAGGAAACATATAACCCATTTTATTACTCAGATGTTAGCCAGCCAATCATCAAAAAACCCTCTAAATAATAGCCATCCTTGTATCCTTATCTAAGCATACGAAAAATAACAATGTTTTCAAGACATTCTTCTTCATTTTTAACTATTTTCATGGAAGGATTAGGTTCAATGACAAGCATTTTAGGGTGAGAGAATTACTTACCAAGTTTAGTTCTTTTATTTTTGGGATTGCTACCCTTGATGTTGTTGTTGAACTCTCCTCCATTGTAATAGAGTGCTACAAATTTGGTTGCTTCAGGCACTAGGTTGTTTCATCTGGCTACAAAACATTCATGTATGATTTTTTCCACCTTCTAGATTACGAGTATTCTCTTTCTTATTATCACCATTAATATTATCATGGCTCTGTAACTTAATAACTCCATTAAAGTCATTTCACATAACTTTTCTAGATTTTTCCATCCAATACTTCACATCAAATCTCACACCCACAAGGCTTTGATATGCTAATTAATTTGGCCTAATTAGGGGACAAGTGGAGAGGGATTTGATATTGTGTTCTTTAGAATTTGAATTAGACACAATGTGAGTGAGTCAAACTCCAACAGGACACATGAACTGTATCCTTGCTATGGGTGACCTTCTAGTCACTCCCACTCTCGTGGCAAGAGCCAATCAAGTTGAGGTATAACCGGGGATTTTTCTATTCATGAGGGAGAAAAACATCAAGAATGGCAGTTGGGTTATTTGTGTGATGTGTGTTTGTGTATGTTTGATGAATGTTTTGATGGAAGATTTCAATTATTGTTGTTGGTGCGATAATGATATGACCCAAAGGGTCACTTCTCCTAAGTCTAGCATGAAGATTATTTTTCTCATTCAATATGTAGAGGTCTTCTAACCTCCTTTCTGTTAGATTTAGGGCAGACAACTGAGAGGGGGGGTGAATCAGTTGTACAAATATTTCTTCTAATTTAAACACTTAACTCCACATTGTTATTCAACAGCATAATAGTAAATCAATCATGGAAACACAATGCAACAAATCAAGAGCAGAAACACATTAACACATGAGACACCAAGATTTTGACGTGGAAAACCCGGTTAAGGGAAAAACCACGGGGTGATTAACCCAAGATTGTATTCTTTATTAGAATAATAGAAAGAACAAAATGGCACATGCCAATTAGGGCTCACTTCCCAAGCACACTGCTCACAAGAGGCTCACTGCCTACAAGAGACACACTGTCTACAAAGAAATAAGTATCACCTACTTGAACTAGAAAATAGCATCTTCACCATGCTTGAATCAATTCCATTTAAGCCCAATACTTCTGCTCTGCCTTTCGCTCTCCTCCTTGCTACCACACACACATCTCGATAAGGACACCTTTGAAATGACTTCACAATCCCTTATTTATACAACACATCAACTTAGGAATGATCATCTAAGTTGGCAAACATCAACAAGAACATCCATAGGATGTGTAACTCATCCGGTCGGCCAATCTCAGGAAGAACACCATCATCCGGAAGTTATTTCTCAATTGCGAGCTCCAACTTCAATGCGGACCACCAACACAAACTGGACACGATCCAAAGACCTCCACAAGCTTGCATGAATCACCAAGAGTATCCACACTTCATCTGCTTACTGAAATCCTTCTCCCCTTCATCCGAAACCTCAAGAACACAGTCTGTCATTACTGTCATAAAGGAATAGATGCTTGTGGACCTTCAAACCATGAACTAATCGAGTTGATACTTCACAAAGACTTCTTTAACACTCCCTCAAATCTATAGAACAGGATAATGCATTTTTGGATCTCACCGGACCTATCCGTATCACTCTGTCACCACTAAACATCTGTCGGAACCAATTTTACTTGAACAGCCACAACTTCTTCAGATCTTCATGCGGACCTCTAAAATCTCTACTGGACCACCTTAAGACACATATCTACAAACCCTTTAAACCGCATCCTCTGATCCTCATCCTATCTTGGACTTTTACTTTACTATCATCATTGTTCTTCATTATTCCTAATTGAGACTAATTTTCTCAATATCCTCAGCACACAGCTCATCCAATCCTTATCATTAATGCAACAAGAGTATGTTGACATCAATGACAACACCGGTTAGGCCCATACTTGCAACAACACCGGTTAGGCCCATACTTGCAACAATCTCCCCCTTTGTCATTGATGGCAACATATGATGTGAAAAACTATTTTAACCATCAAGACAAGAACTTCTCCTCACTGTCACAACTCCCCTATCAGCAACAACCATTCACATGTCTTCTCTCCCCCTTTGACATCAATGGCAAAAGGCACATACTTGCAATTCTGCCACTTCAGAATCATACCTGCAGCTCCCCCTGAGTAGCAGCTCCCCATCATCAATCTGGACCACAAGATGTGACTGTGATATCCACCGAATTGATGCACATCAGTGCACCTTAGTTCATTACCGGATGGGCAATAACCCCTAATTTCTCCTTGAGATACTCAAAAGAGTCCTTAGGCAGAGGTTTAGTAAAGATGTCTGCAATCTGATCCTTGGAAGGCACAAACTCCAATCTGACTTCATTCTTGTTCACTTGCTCTCTCAAAAAGTGAAACTTGATGGATATGTGTTTAGTCTTTGAATGCAACACCAAATTCTTAGATATATTTATTGCACTTGAATTATCACAGAAGATTGTGATAGGTTCCTCATACTCCACTTTGATATCTCTTAGCATCTGCTTCATCCACAAAACTTGAGTGCAACTACCTGCTGCTACAATATACTCTACTTCAGTTGTAGACAGAGATATTGCCTCTTGTTTCTTGCTTAGCCAAGAAACTAATCTCTTCCCCAGAAAGAATGCTCCACCACTGGTACTCTTCCGGTCATCCGCATCTCCTGCCCAATCCGCATTTGTATATGCATGAAGAGAGAAGTCATGATCTCTAGGATACCATAGACCATACTCAACTGTCCCTTTTAGATATCTAAAAATCTTCTTGATTGCCATGACATGAGATTCTCTAGGATCAGCCTGAAATCTAGCAACAAGACCAACAACTTGCATAATGTCAGGTCTAGTTTGAGTGAGATACAACAGTCCTCCAATCATTGACCTATACTTTGTCTGATCAGCCTTGGGAGAGTCATCATCTTTGCTCAATTTACATCCGGTTGCCATGGGAGTATTCATTGGTTTTGAGTCTTCCATCCCAAATTTCTTCAACAATTCTTTCACATATTTGGTCTGAGAAATGAAGATTCCTTTCTTTGTTTGAGTGATTTGCAGACCCAAGAAGAAATTCATTTCACCAAGCTTGGACATCTCAAACTCACTTTTCATTTGATTTGCAAAAGTTTTACACATACTATCTCTTCCTCCAAAAATGATATCATCAACAAACACTTCAACAATCAAGATGTTTTCATGATCAATTTTGAAATATAAATTACTGTCAGCAGTACCTTTGTTGAAACCAATCTTCAAAAGATGCTTATCCAATCTTTCATACCAAGCTCTTGGGGCTTGCTTCAGTCCATACAGTGCTTTCTTCAACTTGTAGACCATATCACCATGATCAAACAATTGAAATCCATTCGATTGCTCTATGTACACTTCTTCTTCTAAGTCACCATTCAGGAAGGCAGATTTGACATCCATCTGATATACCTTGAAATCCTTGAAGGTAGCAAAAGCAAGAAATAATCTGACTGCTTCAATTCTTGCCACTGAAGCAAAAGTTTCTTCAAAATCAACTCCTATTTGAGAGTAACCTTTGCAGACCAATCTAGCTTTATTTTTTATTACTTCACCAACTTCATTCAGTTTGTTCCAGAAGACCCATTTTGTTCCAATCACATTCTTGTTTCTAGGTCTGGGAACAAGATCGCAAGTGTGATTTTTCTCAATTTGCATCAGCTCTTGCTCCATTGCTTTAGTCTATTTTTCATCATTGCAAGCTTCATTCACTGTCTTAGGTTCAATCTTTGAAATCAGACAGTACTCTTCTGAATCTTGAGCAATTCTCCTTCTTGTTTGTACTCCTTTGCTTTTATCACCTATGATTTGATCTTCAGAGTGGTTTAGTCTTACATACCTGGGAACTTTGGGAAATTCTTGCACTTCTGATTCTTGATCAGGCTCATTCAAACTCATCTCTTCTTCCTGATTTATCAGATTAGTTTGAATCTGACTTACAGAGGAGGCTTGGGCTCCTTGAATCAGAACATCATTCTGATCATCTTCATCATATTCATAAAACCTTGAGGGTTTCTCAATTCCCTCATCAACCTTCACATTTGTACTTTCTATCATCTTTCTCAGTCTCTTGTTATAACACCGGTATGCTTTGCTTTGAGTAGAGTAACCCAAGAATATTCCTTCATCACTTCTAGCATCAAACTTTCCTAGATTTTCATCTCTTTTAATGTAACATTTGCTACCAAAAACTCTGAAATACCTCACAGTAGGAGTGATGCCAAACCAAAGTTCATAAGGAGTATTACCGATATTGCTTCTTATTTGAACTCAATTGAGAGTATAGACTGCAGTGCTGACAGCTTCTCTCCAATAGATCTGAGAAACATTTGCTTCCATCATCATGGTCCTAGATGCTTCATGGATGGTCTAGTTCTTTCTCTCCACTACTCCATTCTGTTATGGAGTCCTAGGAGCAGACAACTGTCTCTTTATTCCATGTTTCTCACAGAACTCTATGAACTCACCGTATGTGAATTCTCCACCTCTATCAGACCTCAGACATTTTAATTTTAATCCAGTTTCATTCTCTACCATAGCCTTGAATATTTTAAATTTCTCAAGAGCTTCTGATTTCTCTTTTAGAAACATTACACACATCGTCCTGGAGTAGTCATCAATTAGTAACATAAAGTATCTATCACCTTGCACACTCCTGATTCTTGCCGGACCACAAAGATTAGTATGAACTAAGTCTAATAATCTGATAGAAGACAATTCCTTGCTTTTGAATGTGACTCTGCTCAGCTTACCCAACTGACATTCTTTGCACACGCTATTAGTAAGTTTCACCAATTTTGGAAGATCT
This sequence comes from Cunninghamia lanceolata, assembly GCA_027924645.1. Taxonomy (NCBI): domain Eukaryota; kingdom Viridiplantae; phylum Streptophyta; class Pinopsida; order Cupressales; family Cupressaceae; genus Cunninghamia; species Cunninghamia lanceolata. The sequence goes on from BSBN01000209.1 coordinate 12,696,548, forward strand.
CTTACAACCTGAGTATTGTTTATCTTGATGATATTATCAAAATTCACATGACACATCCTCCTATGCCATAACCAACTCTGATAAACTTGAACAAATAAGCAACTTTTACTAGTAGCAACCAAGTGGAAGATATTACCTTTAGTTTGAGTACCAGATGCAATCTCTATTCCGAAACTTTCAAAGATCTTGCATTTTCCATTCTTGAATCGAAAATCATAGCCTTTGTCCACCAATTGTCCAACACTGAGAAGATTGTGCTTCAATCCTTCAACATATAGTACATTACCGGTTTTGTTCCTTCCAACAAAAGAAATAGTTCCTCTTCCTCTAATTTTGCCAGCAGAATTATCACCAAACTTTACCACTCCTCCTTCATACCTTTCCAAATCTATGAATTTATTTTTGTCGCCTGTCATATGGTGAGAGCATCCACTGTCAATAACCCAGTCATCCTTTTCTTCAACTTGGGCAGCCAGAGCTCTTTCTACAACTTTATGATTGACAGATACAGAGGATATTGGTTCTTCTTCCTTGATGGCAATAAACACCCATTCACTTTTGAATTTGTTTCCTGTCTCTGATTCATCATCTGTTACTCCTTCATTATCATCTTCTTCATGAACATAGTAACAATTCTTTTGGAACCTTGATCTATTAGGATTTGGCCTTGAAAATCTTTCCAGACACCTTGAGGCAAAATGACCAATCTTATTGCAGTTAAAACACTTAAAAGGCAATTTTCCTTCATACTTGCTGGATCCTCTTGGCAACCTCTTTGCAATAAGGGCTTCAAGTTGAGCAGTTTCTACTTCTTCTTCTAGGTCTTTTCTTGCTTTTTCATACCATGACAGTTTCCTTGATGAGTTCTCTCCCAGATCAAACCTTTGTTTACCTTTTACAGAGGCACTGGCTTTGAATGCAGATTCAGTCTTGGGGGGGTCATCTCCAAACTTGGTCATTTCAAATGCAGCCAATTTGTCAGCCAATTGATCTCTTGTGACAGTTGTATGGGCTCTGAATTCTTCAATGGTAGCAACCTTGATTTTATAAGAAGCAGGAAGGGATCTAAGTATTTTCCCAACAATCTCATTTTCATCCAAGAATCCACCAGCATTTCTAATTCCACAAGCAAGCTCATTTACTCTTGGCATAAAAGTAGTGATATTTTCATCTTCTCTCATCTTCAGATTTTTGAATTTTCCTTTCAGACTTTGTAACCTTGCACATTTAACATACTTGTCTCCTTCATGCAGAAGTTCCAATTTTTCCCAAATCTCAAAAGCAGTTGGTAGGTCAATAACATTTGAGAGCTCTGAATCAGATAATGTGCTTAGAAGAGCTTCTATAGTCCGCAAATTATTTTCAGCATATGTGATTTCATTTGGGGCTTTCAGACCACCTTGTGGAGGTGTATACTTTGTTGTAACCATGGTCCAGTACGCCATTTCCATACATTGCAAGTGACATTTCACGCGACCTTTCCAAAGATTAAAATTGGTTCCATCAAACTTCAGACTATCCTTCTTGTAAGACGACATCCTGGATCTCCTCAAGCGGTTAAGCTCTTTTTAGAGGAACTTGGCTCTGATACCAATGGTTAGATTTAGGGCAGACAACTGAGAGGGGGGGTGAATCAGTTGTACAAAACTTTCTTCCAATTTAAACACTTAACTCCACATTGTTATTCAATAGCATAATAGTAAATCAATCATGGAAACACAATGCAACAAATCAAGAGTAGAAACACATTAACACATGAGACACCAAGATTTTGACGTGGAAAACACGGTTAAGGGAAAAACCACGGGGTGATTAACCCAAGATTGTATTCTCTATTAGAATAATAGAAAGAACAAAATGGCACATGCCAATTAGGGCTCACTGCCCGATCACACTGCTCACAAGAAGCTCACTGCCTACAAGAGACACACTATCTACAAAGAAATAAGTATCACCTACTTGAACTGGAAAATAGCATCTTCACCATGCTTGAATTAGTTCCATTTAAGCCCAATACTTCTGCTCTGCCTTTTGCTCTCCTCCTTGCTACCACACACTCATCTCGACAAGGACACCTTTGAAATGACTTTGCAATCCCTTATTTATACAACACATCAACTTAGGAATGATCATCTAAGTTGGAAAACATCAACAAGAACATCCGCAGGATGTGTAACTCATTCGGTCGGCCAATCTCAGGAAGAACACCATCATCCGGAAGTTATTTCTCAATTGCGAGCTCCAACTTCAATGCAAACCACCAACACGAACTGGACACGATCCAAAGACCTCCACAAGCTTGCCTGAATCACCAAGAGTATCCACACTTCATCTGCTTATTGAAATCCTTCTCCCCTTCATCCAGAACCTCAAGAACACAGTCTGTCATTACTGTCATAAAGGAATAGATGCTTGTGGACCTTCAAACCATGAACCAATCGAGTTGATACTTTACAAAAACTTCCTCAACACTCCCTCAAATCCGTAGAACAGGATAATGCATTTCTGGATCTCACCAAACCTATCTGTATCACTTTGTCACCACTGAACATTTGCCAGAACCAGTTTTACTTGAACGGCCACAACTTCTTCAGATCTTCATGCAGACCTCTGAAATCTCTACTGGACCACCTTAAGACACATATCTACAAACCCTTTAAACTGCATCCTCTGATCCTCGTCCTATCTTGGGCTTTTACCTTACTGTCATCACTGTTCCTGATTGAGACTAATTTTCTCAATATCCTTAGCACATAGCTCATCCAATCCTTATCATTAATGCAACATGAGTATGTTGACATCAATGACAACACCAGTTAGGCCCATACTTGTAACACTTTCCTCATTTTGAAAAACTTTGTTGTATGAGTTTTTGCTAATCAATGATTCATAGTCACTGTTCTTCGGCTTCTCTTATCTATTATATGTCTTGTTGGGTTTGAATTAGTTGAGGGAAGTTCTTCCTTAATCTCATCTAGGATGAATTTTACCCAATCTTCCCTAATGCCTGGGCACATTGAATGCTAGACAAGAGGGTGAAATATTTGTTGTGTTAATTTTTTTAAATGTGTGAAGATGTTGACTTCATGATAGAATCAAGTGTTTGACTTGGTCTTTTGTTTTTGTTTTTGTTTTTGTATTTTCTAATGTTTTTGGTCTTTTGATGAATGCAAAATTATATGAATGCAAAGCATTTTTTTGTTCTTTTTCTCTGAATTTCAAATTGATCTAATTATCTAGGAAGGGAAAATGAATGAAATCTATATGATTTTCTTATGCTATGTAGACAACTATTTACAAATCCAAAAGCAAGAAAGTAATAATGAATTTGCCTCCACAAATGCATGGAGGATGAGAGTATTTATAGGCTAGAAATCCACACCAAAGGTGGTGGTGATTGGGGAGTTAATAGAATTGATTGATGATAATCTGGCTCTGATTGGAAGTCAAGAATATATTGGTTGAGAGTCTATAAATAGTTAGGAGGAGTGGATATTTAGTTGTGTATGAAGGATCTCACCATCAAGAACTAAAAATGGAGCCAAACTGGGATAAAATAGAAGAAATCACTCATGGAAAAGATGATAGGGTCACCCCTTTTAGGAAGTGGGTCACCCCTTTTATTAAGGAATCTCACCTTTGGAGACTCAAGTTGAGTTGTGGGGTTGCCTAGGGAGACCCTAAAGACAATAGGGGCAACCCAAGCATAGTGGTTTGAACGGGTGATTTGAAAGTGGGAAAGTGGTCTTGGAAGGCTGAAATAGTTTCAGAGGTCTAAAACAAGGAAGAACACATCATGAAAATGGGTCACCCCTTTTAGCAAGGTAGGTCACCCCTAGAGATCACACTTTAGCTACAAGGTCACCCAAGGAGACCATGAAATCAATAGGGGCAACCCAGACAGAAAGGTTTGGACATGCAAATTAAGGGTACATATGGATTTGGAAGGTCAATTGAATGGTCATGGAAGAAAGAATGATGAAGAAGCCCTTAGGGAAAATGAATTTCCCCTCTTGGGAGATAAAGTGGTCGTGTTGTCAGGGCTAGCAAGTGATAAGAGTGGTTTGTCAAACACGGGCTAGGTGGTCAACAAGAAAACATGCATAACCTTAAATGGTTAGCTTGAAAGTTAGGGAGGCACAAACAAAGAGAAAAATAATCAAAATGTTTTGCCAAGAGATAAGTTGTTGAGAGGTCTATATATTTTATGCTTACATGTACATTATTAGGACTATAGCTCATCAGCGAAATATCATGTAGGCCTGTGCATCTTTTTGATACTTACATATTTTCCCCTTTGGGGATAGTAGTCTACATGAAAGGTAGGTATTATTCTTGAACTTGGCTTTACCTATTGTCATTGTCATGCATTTGCACCTGAAATAACAAGTATTAGTTCAACTTCATGATTTATTTTGAAATATGTACGATTGATGCGTAAGTTTTGACTAGTGTACTTGAGTCACCTTACCTTGACATGAAGACCTGTAAGGATGAATACACACAAAATGAGGACATGGAAATAACTATAAAATCTAATCTAAATAAACAAAGTACATTAATGAAAACTAAGCTAAGAGAAGAAAGAGGGAAATCTAGAGGAAGAGAGCAAATGACGACAAAATTACATAAGTGAAAAGTCAAAGAGAGAGATTGACTAGGAGATTGACAATATGGCTGCTAACGTCCCTCTTGTTGATCACCAGGTAAAATAAATGAGAAACCCCACTCTTAAAACCCTAGATTTCTATTGTTGATTTTTCTTGAAAGAGTTCGTCATTTTCATGTTTCGTTGTTGGATTTGTCTAGGTTTTAGTTTGTTTATCATTTTGTGAGTTTTTATTTGCTTGATTACAATCATTTTATTTATTTTCTAGACCTTTTGGAGTATGCTAGGATGTGGGGTAGGGTTTCCCCTTCACCCTTGGAGATATGCCTCACCATCCTAGGTCACCCCTAGAGATTAGTCCTAGTAAAAAGGGTGACCCAGCCAAAAGTTTTCCAAGTGGAAACTAAGGTGGTCTGATGCTTTCCACACTCAATTGTCTCTATTTTTTGACACTAACTTCTCTATTTATTGTAATTTTCTAGACAACATTTGATTTTTAGAATTTTGAATGTTTTATATTTTTTGTGATTTTCTAAGTTTTTGATGTTTTGACATATTGTTCTTTGTGTTTGGCAGGATATGTACATTCAATGGAATGCTACTCATGAGAAGTTCTGGTACATGGATGCCCTTGACACACTATCAGTCAGAGATTGTTCTAAAATGCAGAGGACAAGGTTAGACAAAGTAGCTCATATTCCTATTGTACACCCCTCATCCCGTATATGTTTCTAGAGAGTGGACAATCACTCTGAATGGCATCTATCGTATCCTAGGATTTCTTGTTAGAGGCAAGTGAACTGTGCTCTATGAGAGAAAATCTAAGAGAGAGAGTTAGGCTGCTATCATGGGAGTTAATCATCTCGAGGATCATCTCAGGGTTTAGCTTACTTCAGTTCCTAGTCTTATTATTCCACCCTTGCAGAAGGTTTTCATTAGGTTGATTTCCTCTCCCTTGTTGGGGGACAAGAAGGCTCTTAAACTTAGGTGGTTCTGGGCACCAATTATTCAGTGAGCGAGGGATAATTTTTTCTTGGGGGATTGATATTATTTCCTTGGTCTACTAAGATTTGTACCAGATTTCACAATGAGGGGCACTTGCTTTCAGCCACCCTTCACTTGTCATGACTTGGATTCTTGAGCATATTGTACCATTTCAGAGAGACATGCCCCCTTTCAAGTCCCAAATTATCAAGAGCTTTGTGGTGGGGATGACTTGGTCATTTTGATGCCTCTACATGAATTATGGATACACTTATGGATGCTAATTTCATTTTTGACCCCTATACTGATATGGAGGGGTTATGGCTAGGTAACAGGATAGTTCAAGATTATTGTCAAGAGGTGAGCCATTTGATTGATATAAAAAGCTTGGTTAAGGCTCACCATATCACACGAGTGCTCCAATTGTTAGGAGAGGACTTACCCCCAATACCTACTTGTTACAGATCTATGTAGGAGACGGTCACTCCTTAGCATAGGGCACTTCTTTGCATTCCACTAGTTCTTGGGGTCCCAATCATGAGATCAGTTTGTGAGGTTGGTCAGAGATGGGCGAGGGTACATTAATCTCGAAGACTTGTTGTAGTTGAGGAGGAGATCGATCATTTGATCAACAAGGACTACGATCCTGAGGAGGAGCGTGGTGAGGTGGCCTCTGGAGGAGATGGGGAGATTCTTGAGGATGAGGAGGTAGTATCAATGGAGGCTCCACCTAGACATGGACAAGCTCTTTTGTCAAAGTTGGTAGAGGAGGATATGAGACTTGGTGATCCTTTATGGTAACTAAGCGATCCTTGTGAGCACCACACTAACCTACTTCTTTCTTTGTTGCACTTGCTTTAGGTTAGAAATGGTTTTGATTTAACTCTTTGAACTAACACTTTCTTTTCTCTACTATTCTCTTATAGGTACTGTTGACAGATGGAGGTACCTTTTTCGCAATGCTTTATTAGATGTATTGGTCCCTTTCATTGGCCATGTATAGAGGTTCTTCTTATTGATGTCACATGCCCTCTTCAGTGGGCTATCACGCAGACATCATGGCTCCTACTTATCATGTAGGTCAGGAGATTACTTCTCAGAGAATGAGGATCAATGTACTAGAGGTTTAGAATGCCTTTCTTAAGAAGATGGCTCTCTTAGGGGTTCACAGGTAACCTTCATAGACTCAAACATCGGGTCCATCTCCTTCACAAGTTCCTAGTCAAGTCCCTTCTTATTCCCATAGGACTCACATAGCTTCAAATGTAGTGGATAGTCAGAAGAGACCTCAGAGTAAGAGTCCCAAAGGTTATATTGGTTAGAAATGTCCTTGAGGTCTTAGAGAGACCTAGATTACTGTTAAGTGTTGACTTGCCCCCTTGCATGGGAAGATTTTCATGCTTGAGTGCACTATGTTTAGTCTTTCAAACTCCATCGATGGAGTGACATGTACTCAAACATTGATATGCAGTATATGATGACTTTGATTGGTTGAGTTCTGCATATGATTGTAGTTGACATCTTATTTTGTTTATCTCTTGTGCACATGGATAGCTTAGAATTTTTATTGTTCATGCCCTAAGATTCACATATGGATTATAACACAATGATTATGCTATGTTTTTGTCTTTTTGAAATGAATATGACACAATATAAAATGTATGGATGCAAAACACATGTGGATGCAAATGTAACACATATTTCTACTTTATACTTCTACACACACCATGAGTTATGACATGAGTTATCGCTTTGATTTTTTTGAATAATATATATGCAAATGGAATAAACACTATGACTACTCTTTGGTAGGGTTTTCACTTAGGGGATTACAAGTTGACCTAGTATAGGAACACCTACTAAATTTTGGTATGGAACTTTATTAAGGACTTAAGTGGGAATGGGAGGGAAATGAAATAATTTCTAAATTTAGTTTTGCAAAAGGCTAAATAGTGATCCTTAGCTAGACAAAATTCTCTGACATATTTTCAACTTAGACAAACAACCAATTTTATTAGTACCTTCTAGACTTAGATCAGAGATGGCCAACAAGATAGACCTAGGGTAAAGGAAAGGCACCAAAGCAAAATATGGCCCTAAAGATAGTTAGACTCTTGGCTTTACTTAGCTACTGCATGTGTGTGGTTTGTACCTCTCTTTTTATTTTATCTAATAGATGCCACCCTTGTAGCTTCAAGCTTAGACTTATCTCCACCCAAGAGTATGGACATCAGCAATCCTCTCTTTTCATTTTTTTCCTTTTCTTTTCTATTTCTTCCTTTTCTTTTCAGTTTCTTTTTTTCTCTTTTTTTGTTCTTTTGCAGTAATTTTTCCTGATTCTCTCATTTTTTTGGGTATCTTTTTTTCTTTTGACTTTATTATGATCTCTTTTTTGCACTCTTATTTTTTATTTATTTTTGGTAAAGTTATGATCCTTTTGATGTTTTTGGCCAAGAAAGATAAGGGGTTGGGCACCACCAAGAGCTTTGACTATCGAGTTAGACTTCCCTTTTACTAAGGAGGATTATGGAAGGTCTGCTTGTAAGATTCTATTAAGTATTGTAGGTTTAAATATTTACTTCACTTAGACTTGACATCATGATTCATTAAGACCAGGATCAATAAAAAGCTAAGAGCTTGACTTTATTTTGAATTTGTTGAGGGGAATGATAGATGGTGATAATGATTTTGGAAATCTCAAAGGCTTAGAGGGTCTAACCTATACTAGACAACCTTAGTCTCATTGCTAAGACAAAAATCAAACCAAAACATATAACTAATTGTAATTTTTTTACATTTTTGGCATTTAAAAAAATAGATTTTTTTTGCTTTTATGATTTTTATGAATTTCTTTTAGATTAATATTTCTTCATATGAAAGGTGTTAACCATTTCATTGAATTCTTCACCCTCCATTGTGCACAAAAGGTAAGCATCATTTCTGACATCTTCCTTAACCATGTACAGACCTATCCAATTTGGTCTAAACTTTGCTTGAAAGTCTTTGCAAGGACACTCAAAGATTTGGTGTAAAAATGTCTTTGAATTCAATGAGGAGTTTTGTGTACTTACATTTTTCATCATTTGATAATTTGCCTCCTAGCTTTATCATTTTTTGTTCTTGTTGAGTTTCAATGTTTGTTTTGGTATTAATTTTGAAATTTTGAGGAGAAATTAATTTTTAACTTTTGAGGAGCAATTGGTGTTGGTGTTTGAACATTTTTTTATGACTCTCCTAGTTCCCATGTGGGTTTTGATTCTTCTTCTTGCTCAGTCATGATATCAACCATATAAATGTTTATGTTTGGATAGATTGGAATGACTACTAAGCTGAAGGGAGAATAAGACTTTTTTGAGTGGGGATCGAAGGGAAATTCTCCTATTGCCCCTTCCCTTGTACATTTTGAGGTCTTAGCTATGTTTGTAATTTGTCTAGATGTCTCTACTTTTTCAAAAATTCTATTTTTTGGGTCACTGGTGGTTTCCATGGTCTTTCGGGCTTCTTTTTGGCTTGTTCAACTCTATAATATATTGAAAGGATTAGGGTCTCCTTTGATGATATGGGTTTGTCACATGTGCGAGAAGTGGATTTCTTAAAATAATGTGGACGGAATGACCCTCATCCTATGGATCCAAGGCCTCCCTAGGATCATATTATAAGTGGTTTCTTCAATGATGACATAAAATTATGTTGGGAGAGTTTTAGGACCCATTGTGATTTGAAGATTGACCTTACCCATGGTTCAAATTTTTGGGTTATCATGAATGCTAAGGATGGAAGTTTCTTGTGTGATTTGAGTTTCGTCATAACCTATTCTTTGAAAAAGAGAGAAAGAGACTATGTTGATTATAGACCCATTGTTGATCATTATGTGTTTGATGGAATAGTCATGAACTTGGACTGTTAGGTGGAGGGGAGATCACCCTATTTAGGTATGACATCATTTGAGGGTAACTTTTCAAAATCAAATGTTGAAGAAGAATGCTTTTTATTTGGAGTGTTTTGAACTTGATGGCCTAGATCTAACGCATTGAGGAGAGAATTCTTATGCATAGGAGAACTCTTGAGAAGTTCTAACACGTGAGAAAAATTTGAATCACTAGGATTGTCATTTGGTTGTTCTAGTCCTTGGGTAGCATAAACTTCTTGATCTTTGTCCAATTCCACAAGGCCTAAGGTATTTTAATTGAAGGTGTTTTGATGGCTTTTGGGACTATTTCCTTCATCTTATTGGAGTGTCCATGAATGTCTGATCTTTTGGGAGGTTTGATATGAAGCGATGGTACTCTTGACATGACTTGATATCGTGCCCCCTTCTCTAGTGAAGTGAGTAGTATTTATTATGATTATAATTTTGAGGTTTTTTATAAGGTTTGTGATGATTGTTGTATGACTACTCATTGATTTTTTGGGGGATAGTTGTTGACATTTTGGTTCCCCAAATTGGTGTAATTATTGTAATTGTAGTTGTTATCATTCTTGGATGGTAAAATGTTTGCTAACCCATCTATGCTTGATTTTTTTTGAGGATTTGTTATTATTATCATGGTTTACCAACCTTCCATTAATATCACACTCCCTTCTTCCACTATCAATAGCATGTTGGTCAATTCTAAGGGCACTCTCGAGTGCTTTTTTGTATGATTTATAAGGGAGTTTTTGGACTTGCTCTCATATGTCATTATTAAGGGCATGTAAGAAAAGATCACAGATTTCCCTATGATCCATGTTTGGTGCACTAGTTGAAGAATAAAGAACTTTCCTCCATTGTGTGATAAAGTGTGCAACCAACTCATTAGTTTCTTGTTTGATTGTTAAAAATTCTTGTATTCTTATTCTAATCAACTTGTTCATGCCAAACATTGTTACAAACTCACCAATGAGTTGACAAAAGGAATGAATTGAAGCCTCAGGTAGGCAACTAATACTAATCTAAGGTGATTCCTTTGATATTTTTAGGGAAGATTCTTGCTAAACTCTTACCCAAGGAAGGAGTTCTCTTATGGTCATGGTATAAGCTTTAATGTGTGAATTTGGGTCTCCCTCCCCTTTGAATTTTGGCAGATCTAGGAGAGTACATGGTAGTAACACATTGTGTATGTTATTATCAAGGAGCTCTTTTAGATATTCAAGGCAAGTCCCCAAAAATGTGCTTTGAGACACAAGTGTTGAGAGAATGAGTCCCATAGATGGAACTTATTGATTTGGCATTTCATATCCAAGCATGGCTAAATATGTTGGTTGAACTTGTTGATAACTTTGGGGAGCTTGATAGTTATGCGTTGGATAAACTCCACTTAGTTGTGGAAATTGTTGTACAATATAGTTATTGCCATTACGTGAGTAAAAATTTGAGGGGGGTTGTGGATTGCCCCTAGTTTTGTTCAACCTAGTGTTATGTGGATTCACTTGTGCTTTGGTTCCTTGGTCATTTTTGTTTTGAGGAGGTCGTTCTTCCCCTACAGCCTCTAATGTCCTAATCTATTGGACCAAAGTGGCTGTGAGGTTTGTAGGGGTTCTAGCCCCTATTCTTCGAGCTTCTTCAACTTGTAGTGAACTTGCATGATTTCCTCTACTTGTTTACTCTCTTGACACATTTCCTAGTTGTTCAACTTGATATGTGACATGCAAAGCCTCTCGAGCCTCTCTAGCTTCTTATAAGTGCATTTCTAAACTTTTTATCTCATTGTCTAATTGAGTGGTTGTTCCTATGTAACTTGTTGAAGATTGATCCACTTGGTGTATTTCTGATCAAACAAGCACTCAACATGCTCTACCTTGGCTAGAGTGACTGGGTTGTATTGTTGTACCATGTTCCCATGTGGGATTGTTGAATGTTAGAGAACGAAAAGTTTCTCGCTGGTCATTCTTGTAGTCAAAATCTTCATAATCAAAATAATTTGTGATGGGTGCCAAAGGGTCAGTCGGCATGTACCTATCAAATGAAGGCATTTTTGGTTCTCTTAAGAGAATATTCCCTAGGTTTTCATCTAATTTTGCTTCATTTGGGGGTGTCATAAACACCACAAAATAAATGGAATGGAGAGAGAGGAAGGTGATAATGAAGAGCGATATGAGAATGTGAATGGCGAATGAAAATGAAAATGATGATGGAAACATGGAAACATGAAAAACTTGCCCTAAAAGGATTTGATCTTCATGTCAGGTTTACCAAAATGTGTTTGGTGAATCCAACATTGAAAATTAAAATGATGATGGAAATGGAATGGAAGTAATGAAAATGTAAAAAGCTCAACCAGGAGGTTTTACTCTTCACGTCAAGTTCACCAAAATATGTGTTTGGTGAATTTAGAATCAAAAGTGGGATGAAGATAAAAATTGTGTATGAAGGCGAAAATGACAATGGAATTGGGATTGTAGTAATGAAAACACAAAAAGCTTGACTAAAATTTTTACTCTTCACGCCGGGTTCACCGAAATATGTGTTCTTTAGAATTTGACTCAAACATAATGTGAGTGAGTCAGACTCCAACATGACACATGAATTGTATCCTTTCTATGGGTGACCTCCTAGTCACTCCTGTTCTCATGTAAAGAGCTAGTTGAGTGGAGGTATAACCATGGAGTTCTATTCACTAGGGAGAAAAATGTCACAGATGGTGGCTGGGTTATTTGTGTGATGTGTGTTTGTGTATGTTTGATGAATGTTTTGATGGAAGCATTCAATTGTTGTTGTTGTGATAATGATATGACCCAAAGGGTCACTTCTCCTAAGTATGGTGTGAAGATTGTTTTTCTTGTTCAAGATGGGGAGGCATTCTAACCTCCTTTCCTCATTTTGAATGCTTTGTTGTATGATTTCTTGCTGATCAATTATTTGTTGTCGATGTTCTTTGACTTCTCTTATCTTTTATATGTCTTGTTGGATTTGAATTGGCTAAGGGAAGTTCTCCCTAATCTCATCTAGGATGGATTTCACCCAATCTTCCCTAATGCTTAGGCACATTGAATGCCAAACAAGAGGGGGAAATGTTTATTGTGTTGATTTTGTTGAATGTGTTAAAGATGTTGATCTCGTAATATAATTGAGGGTTTGACTTGATCTTTTGTTTTTTTTTTGTATTTTCTAATGTTTTTGGTATTTTGATGAATGCAAAGCAATTTTTAGTTCTTTTTCTCTAAATTTCAAAATGATCTAGTTATCTAGGAACAGAAAATGAATGCAATCTATTTGGTTTTCTTATGCAAACTAAACTATGTTTCTGTGTTTTTATGGCTCAATTTTTTATTTGTAATCTAATGATATTGAAATTTGCAACTAATCTAAATAAAATGAAATGAAATTATCTAAGCAATTGAAATACAAAAATTACTCTAACAAAGCAAATTAAATTTTTTATCAAGAGAGAAGCAAGCAATGTGTTACTTTCCCAAGAGAAAAGATCTAATTACTACTAAAAAATTGAATAACATGTATGAATCAGGCGACAATGCCTGGCGTGAATCCTTAGAAGTCCTTTGGGAAACCATTCCTTGCTCTGTAATAGTGAGGTCCTCCTCTTGGCAATAGGGACAAAATGGAGATAAAAGCAAGTGGCTATGAGCTTGGAAGCTATGAAAATCAGAAAAGGCAATTGATTCAAACATATAGATACTATAGAAGTGTGAATGGCTTAAGCTATGAATAAAAGAAAAATGCACACGAGGTCCTACAATGAGCATAAAAATGCTGTGGAGACAACTATTTGCAAAGCAAAAGCAATAATGCAATGATGAATTTGCCTCCCCAAATGCACAGAGGAGGGGGTAATTATGGGCTAGAAAATCACACCAAAGGTGGTGGTGAGTGGAGAGTTAACATAATTGATTGATAAGTGATCTGGCTTTGATTGGAAGTGAACACTGGTTAGAGAGTAGATCACAGAAGAATAAATGGAGATAACAAAAGACTGATTGAGAGATAAGAATATATTGATTGGAAGTCAAGAATAGACTAATTGAGAGTCTAGAAATAGTTAGGGGGATTGGATAGTTAGTTGTGCATGAAGGATCTCACCATCAAGAGCTAAAATGGAGCCAAATTAGGCTAAAATTGGAAGAAATCATGCATGGAAAAGGTCACCCCTTTTGGGAAGTGGGTCATCCCTTTTAGCAGGGTAGATCACCCCTAGAGACTTGAGTTAATTTTTTGGATTGCCTAGGGAGACCTTGAAGATAATAGGGGTGACCCAGGCATAGTGGTTTGAATATGTGGTTTGAAAGTGGGAAAGTGGTCTTGAAAGGTTGAAAATGGTTTCAGAGGTCTAAAATAAGGAAGAACACATCAAGAAATTGGGTCACCCCTTTTAGCATGGTAGATCATCCCTGGAGACCACACCTCAACTGTAGGGTCACCTAGGGAGACCATGAAGTCAATAGGGGTGACCCGAATAAAAAGATGTTGACATGCAAATTAAGGGTATGAAGGGATTTGGAAGGTCAATTGAATGGTTGCAGAAGAAAGAATGATGAAGAAGCCTTGAAGGAAAATGAATTCCCCCCTTGGGAGGTGGAGTGGTCATGTTTTCAAGGCTGGAAAGTGACAGAGTGGCTTGTCAAACATGGGCTAGGTGGTCAATAAGAAAATGTGCAAGTCCTTAGAAGGTTAGCTGGGAAGTTAGGGAGGCACAAACAAAGAGAAAAATAATAAAAAAACATGTTTCCAAGAGATAAACTACTAATAGGTCTATATATTTCATGCTTACATGTACATGATTAGGATTATAGCTCATCATCATACTACCATGTAGGCATGTGTGTCTTTTTCATACTTATAGGTACTACTAGTACAACCACTAAAGTCTTGAAAATTGCACAAATTAATGCACTCCAAAGGCTAGTGTAGGGAAGTAATACCCCACTAACATTCAACAACAAATTACAAAAACAAATTTTAAAAAAAACTATGACCACCTTACCACTTTAACAACAAAATAAGTGTGAAGTACCACCACAAGCCATCCAAAATCATATCAATACAACACAAAAGGCATAAATATGACTTATAAACAAGAAGAATAAATTAGTGAAGAGAACTAATAAGGTTCGATTGCAAGAGAAAGTGAAGGTCTAGGAGACACAATGGAGGATGACTATTTGTATTCCTCACCAAGCTCTAGAGTGCCACCTTCAAGATGGGTAAATATATTAGGATACTTGAATGCTATTTTAAGAAAGCAAATGTGAATGAAGGGTGTACTTAGATTTTGAACCAAATATGGATTTTGGTAGCTGATGACTTATAAAAGTAATTCACCATGATGTAGAAAATTAATGACCTTAGAGTTTATATTGGTCTTGACCTCTATGTAGACTTGAGGTTTTTAAGGTTGATTTATTTAGCTTTAAATCAATCTTACAATGTTTGAATCAGTTAGGTAACCTACAAATATGACTTGGCAGATTGTATCTCATGTGACTTGAGTAACCCTAATTTATACTTTGTATTAACATGTAAGGACTAGCAATATTTATAAATACCTTGGGAAAATTGTTGGATTAAAAGGGTTTATGTTCTCCTTAACCAACCCCCTTGAAAGATTGGCATTAACACCTTGGGAAAGTGTTAGAAAATAGCAAGAAAGTGTGCAAGTGATCTAGATGTGAATTATGATGCAAGTATTATTACGACCTTGAGCAAGTGTGTAAGTGATCTAGATGTGAATTCTAATGCAAGTATTATTCTTTTTAAGTACTCCAAATCCATATATTCCTAGGCATGATCCTTGTTAATTATTAGGATGTTTGAATGTTCTAAGATTATTCCTTGATGTCTTTAATATTCTCAAATGGATGTCTTTAAATGTCAAGAAAAGATGAATTGTCAAAAAATGTGTAGTAAGCCAACTCCTAACGACTAGTAGAAAAGGACATGAGTTGACATTTTGAATTTTAAAAATTCAAATTTTGAGACATATTTGTGTCCTGTAGGATCAATCTCATGCATTACAGAAATGACCCAATATGAAGAATGCAAGATCTTGAGGTGGGGATCAAGCTCATGGAAATGTGTGCTGATAATGAGATAAATGTATGAAAATAGGTGTAGATATTAAAGGGATTAGATTGAACATATGGGAATGTTTGTAGGTGAGAGTAAATAAGGGTGGATAGGAATCAAGAATGGAGCTAAACTTAGCACAATAATGTGCCACATGTTTTTATATAATCATATTAAGATATTCTCTTGAAATGGGTCCAAAACTTAATGGGAATTTACATGGGTATGCAAATTTCACAATTACATTTTGCCCCCACTTTGAGGTACATGTGAATCCTAAATAAACATGTATTTCAAAGTATATGAGTAGTCACAAGCATGCATGTAAACTAAATATTTAGACATAAAAGGATATTGGGGTCCATGTAAAGTAATGTACCCAACTAGATATCTTCATGTGTTCCTCTTCCTTGATGGCACACTTTATAGGAACGTGGAAAACAAAGAAAATATATGTAATGATAGCTTCTATATCACAAGTGAAATAGGCACAAATTACAAGCTTGCTTTAACTATCCAGGAAAATGAAAAAGTAGTAGTAGGGCTAGGAAACTCTACCTATATTCAAAAAATGGTGTTGAAATACTTTGCCCCATGTGGTAGCAATAGGATGGTATGGCATATCAATAACTGTCATGTAATGTGACCAAGATCCATATGGTCATGATGATGAGTCTCTATGTAGTACAAGTCAGTGCCTAAAATCTCAGCATCAAAATGTTAACTTGATAATATATCCTCTCTTTAATTGGTTGCATCCATTGGACACAAGGAATTGGAGGGAGAGAGAAAATGGTACTTGAAAATTAAATGTAATATAAGCATGTAAACACATGGATCGTGTAAAGTGATAATTGTCATAAATTCATCATGTAAAAAAAAAAACAAAGCATATAGGATGATAGGTGTGAAAGCATATAGACTAGAGATAATCATCAAGGTATAAGGTTTCCTCCATTATGGGAAAATTATAAAGTGAGAATGGCCCTGTCTAGGCAAAATTTAAATGGTATGGAGAAGGCATGGTGTCCCCATTATGGCTCTTAGAACACGATAAGGCATGTGAGCATGCATAATAGGATAGGGGGAGACATAATGCCCTCAATGTGGTAAGATAGATCAAGGAACATAATTAGGCATGCAAGCGCAAAATGATATGAGGAAGGTATAATTCTCCCCAATGTAATATCACAATAGAGAATGGGTAAGGTAGGATGCCTCCAATCTAAAAATATAGTTCTAGTATCAAGGTAGGAAAATGAAGCTACAATGTAGAGTGGGGAAGACATGGTTCTCCCAATCTAGGAGGATAGATCTAAAAGTGTAATATGGCACTAAAGGTACATTTAATGGCAATAAAAGATGTGAATTAACAAGCATAGGAGCACAAGATCAATCTAGGAATGAGATAATCTTAGGATAGGACACTTAAGTAAGATAACATAAGTACCATAAGTATGTATTAAACATATGAAAAAGGCACGAATGGACCATGGAATCGCAAGTAGACAACCATGAGAAGCATAAGCAAACAAAAATCATGGTAAAAATAATAATCATAAGGATGTATAAGTTGAGAGTAGGAAAAAAACAAGAAAATGATAAACCAAAGTGGTAAATATGAGAAAATATAAGAATGAGTAAATCATGAAAGGGCATACCAATGATGAAGGATTATGTAGGCAACCATAAAAGCAAACACGTGTAAAGTAAGAATGAAGGAAAACATCCCCCAAGTTTTATTTTTTTTGGAGGGGGGTGGGTGGGATTTGATCATAATATAGGATATAGAATGTGAAATGGGAATGTAAAGCACAATACAAACAAGACATATTGAAAAAGGTCAAAAGAAATAAGAAAGAAAGTGAAAAGATAAAATAAAAACTAGAAACATAGGTATAGTTGTATATAAGCTATAAGATGCTCCTGAATCACAGAATGAACCTTAAAAGAATCATTGTCATGTCCTCCAAAAGATCATCATCATCCCAACATATGCCATCATACTTATCTTTATTGATGAATGCCTTTTGTTCTTATTGACATAACATTTCTATTACTCGTGTTTCTTCTTGCTAATCCTTTATACTTTGCACAAACACATTATACATTGGTGGCACATTAGGCATCTCTTTCTTGACCCAAATTTCTTACTCTTTAATTGTGATTGTGGAGGAATATTTGGAATTTGGTGCACCACAACACTTTTCTTTGGTATCCATGTACCCTTTTGTGCATGAAATTATAGTCCATGTATCACTTTAATGGCCATTTTTATTCTTTCCTTAGTTCATGAATGCTTTTACTTTTATTATGCTCTTTGAAAGACATATTTATATCAGCACCTTTTTGCCTTGCAATCGTAGGATTTTCAATTTGAGGATATTTATGTTTTTCTTCACTAGTCCATCTCTTTTTTATTCTTTCTATTTGATGCTCAAATAATTTAATTTGATATACATCATGAAGGTCTCTTTCACTCTCATATGGAGGTTCTTTGGGTGTAGGAAAGTAAGTTTCTAAATTAAAATGGATCAAATCCATAAGAGGTTGGTATGCATCTCTATAAATATTTATAACTCTACCTTCATGAATGAAGTCAACACATTGATGTATAACCAAAGGTACAACTCCCAATTGTTCCAACTAAGGTCTACCAAGTGCAATATAAATCTATTGGAAGTGTTATGGAGTAAAAAGTGGACACATGCCTTTTTACCTCCTAGTTTAGCTCCTAGGTCCCTGTGATTACATTATACATACAAAATATACATCCCAATGCAAAATCCCCTGAAACCCATGCCAAATGGGAACTAGGGGCCCATTTTATGCCTTACCCTAGACCAAAAAGTCACCCACCCAAGTCCTCCCTGATTGGTCGGGCCCAATTTCAAAGCATGTCGGCATAAGACCTTTAAATGGGTCTCTCCTTGTCGGCTCTTTTGATTTAATTTACGAATGTTAGCAGGAAAGCATATATATGTGTGTTTTTGAATTCATTTTGAGTGAAGATGGATATAGCAAACTTATGATCTTGGAGCAAAGAGAATTCAAAAGCATTCGTTGTGTTATTATTGTAGATTTGTGTTTGTATTGTGTGTGTTGTTACAGATTTGGAATCATCATCCATCTCCTTATGAGTTGAAGGATATTCATTCTCCTAAGGGCTTCACCTCCTAGGTGATACCATTGTTATTTGAATCATTCTATCATCATTGGTTTATCTTTAGCCTCTACCTTGCTAGGGCACACACTCTCTCTAACAATGGTGTTGGGAAGCTTTAATGTTATCTCAGGATTTGACTGAGGCAAATCCCTAAACACCACAACCCCCAAACCCCTTTTCTCCTTATGTGCAAGTTACAGGTGCAAAGTCTGAAGAAGTGAAGGTATAGGAAGGTTGTGTAAGGTAAAGGGTTTTGGGATATGAAAGCTGTTTGCAAATATTCCACTGCAGAAGACTTGGGCACCTGCCCCAAAGTCCTCTTTCTCAAACAGGCATTGAATCCGACATCATGACACTCTTTACGACATTTCTCTAGTTCTAATTTTCTGAAGATTCAAACTTTTTGGACTTAGGCACCCACCTTGTAGTCCTCTAACTTTCTAGCTTCTAGGACACAGGTTCTAATATCTCTCTGATCCCTCTAGTGAAATTAATTTCTAAATATTTGCTCTACATCTCTTGTTATGATCATATCTTTACAAATCTAGGGTTTTGTGCATTGGTTGACCTAGGTTTTGATAAAAGGCCCGATTAAATCATATCTTTCCATAACAAACAAGATCACAAGATCTGTAGTTGAGTCCACCTCTCTTTGCTTATGATTTTATCTCGGTCTTGTCCTTGAATGTTATTGTGGAAGAGGGTTTGATTTTGGGTGTGCATGCTTGTCTCCTTCATCCCTTTTTTCCTCAACATTTTGGTGAACCTGTAGCAGTGAGCATTTGCATATTGTTGAGCATTGAATTCAGATCTTGCATTCATTCATATCATACTTATCATTATTCATTAAAAAGTCTTGCATAAATTTGAAAAAAGTGAAAAAAAAAACATTTTAGGTTTGCATAAAGGCATAGTTTTGCATTATTTTCATTGCATAGCATTGAAACATTTGATTTTCTAATATTTACATCAGATCCAATCCATATTATAGTAATTAATCATTTCATGATATCACATCTTGCATTTGAAGATCTCATTTGCTAGGGTTTTGTTAAAAACGTGCATTTTTTTTCCTATAACCTAGTCATTTGCCAAGCTAGGGTTTGAAGTCAAAAACTTATTTCAATTTTTTCTGCTATCATAAACATTCATTCCAATCTAATTTTGCATTGAAGTGTTGCATCATTTCTCATCTTTCATCTCAAAAATCATAATTTTGCAATTACACACTATGTATTTCAACATTAACAACTCTAGCTTCTTCTTCACACTTCTTTGTGCAAAATCCCAAAATCATCTACATTGCCTTGTTGTACAGCACTTTTCACATCATACTCACTTTGATTTTAGTAAATTAGTGTGTTTTTTATCTTTACAAAGACTTCAAAAACCTGATTTCCTCAAACCAATGACTTGGTGTGCAAATCTTTATCATACTTTCATTATGGATGCTTCTTGTTATTCATCTTTAGAAGCTTTATTTGCATATATCAGACTTTGAAAAATTCTCTAAATTCACCAACAGGCATCCTCAAGTCTTAAATCAAATAGCACACATTTATGACATTGACATTTCTACATGTTCCACATATGAAATTCTTTGTTATATATATGATTTTGACAGCTTCATAACTCTCATGGGAATATATCCTTGGATATTAGAAGATCTCACTACATTCATAGATAATAATGAAGAAAGTGATGATGACGATCCTCCTATGACTTATACCACATTTCATGATGACATCATGGACATCATCTCTAAGACATACAACGCTGACATAGCCTTATGTGCCTCATCCAATGATTTGGATTCCTCTCCCAAAATGGTCCCCACTTGTGAGGAAATTATGGAGCAAGAAGAAGAAATCATTGGTACATTCCTCAACACCACCCTACCATCTCTTCATTCTAATTCTCTCCCTAGCCAAGATGAAGCATTAGAGGATGAAGAGTCTCCTCTTAAACAAATTCCTCAATCGGTTGATAATGAATGTTCATGTACTACTCTTAAATGGTTCTCAACAATCTCCTAAATGAGACTCATACTATGGATTGCTTGTCATTGCTTGAACAATTAACTACCTTAGATATCTCTAAGGATGCAGAGAACATGAAGAGTTCTCCTAAATTAAAACCTTTAGGAAGGGATGTTGAACTTACTCAAAGTATTGTTCCTAAGGTTCAAGGTGCTCCAACACCACCTCAACCGACAAAAATGGGAATTTTTAAGGTTTCTCCTCTACCATTCTTACATATAGCAAGAGAAAACCTTCAAGATAGAATATTTTCATTACCAAATCCTACGGCTTCCTCTTCACAAATACCAGAAAATGCGGACAACATGATTTAAAGGGAAAGAAGAACAAATGACCAAACCTTGACAGTAAATATAAAGATTAAGATTAAAGATAACATGTAAGTATTCCTCACCCTTTTAGCCACCTTTGTGTAGCATCTCTTTGAGTTGCTCTCACGGGCGGCCTCCTCTTATGTGTTGTGTTGTGTTCCCATTGTGTTGTGCTAAATGTTTTTTAGGTCTCCTTAGATGACCCTTGATACTCTTGTAAGGTCAAGGATACAAGGAAACCGCCTCTACTATGACACTTCTTCTATTTGTGTCTCTATTCTTCTACTTTCCTCTATCTTATTGTAATTATTGTGTGTAGTGCCTTGGGGGCATAACGTTGTGGAGGATGTCTTGGGGCGTCTTCCCATGTTCTAACCCTAAGTCACCTTTTGTCCCCTCTCTCATTTTTAGTGTTTACATTCTTCAGTGGCTCTACTAGTCAGTGGATGACAAAAACAAATAAATACTAATAAGGACCGTGCGTCCCTACAACAAGAAAGCAAAAATGGACCTAGTCCATATATGAAGATGGGGGTTGTATATTATTGAAACTTGACTAGTAGAATAACTTTGTGATTCATATTGTGAAATTCTTGTAACAAACCATTGCAATACTCTAAATCTACTTCTATACACTTTGGATTGTTTTGTATCTCACCTTGTAGCTACACTCAATTCTGAGATACCTGAAATATAACCCCGTGACTATACTTAGTTCTGAACCCCTAAGTGTATCCTCAGTCTATCAAGTGATATGTTAGTTGATTTGGTTGTTATCTTAGCTTAGATTTTATAACCAAAGCTTACATGTTGTTGATTATGTTAGCAAATGATAATTATGTTTTTGTGGGAACATTCAGTGATTGCAAGCACATGTCACCTTTGGGGCATGGGCTTTGTGAAAGCTCTTGTTCCCTTGCGTGTTTTCACTTTACCTTAAATGTGATTGATACTGACAAGCGGGATCAACCACTTTAAGGTGGGGGCATACATTATAGTAACTGCTTGATTATTGTATACATTGATAAAGCATGTTTGCGTATGCTTCCTTTTCATCGTAAGGCATCTTTGTGATGCAAGTGGGGTTGTGTACTTTGTTTTGCCTATACCTCCTTTTCACTGTAAGGTGTCTCCATAATGCAAGTGGGGTTGTATACTTTGAGCATGTGCTTCCTTTTCACTGTAAGGCATCTGCAGGTGGGGTTGCATTTTAAAATCCCTTCCACAGAAGGCAGGATGGTGTAATGCTTGAGTTAGTTACACATCCTTTTAACAAATTCCTCATCGCGAGGTGGGGTTGGATCTTGAGTTATTCACCCTTAAGCATGTCTTTGGCAGTTGTGGTAGCATAGCTCATTCGGTAGGTGTGTTTGGTGTGTCTTAGATAGTGGAGTGTGGAGATGAGATTCTCCATATCACCCATGTTTGTCGTGTATAAGACGTATAGTGTGTCGATAACATACTATATAGTATTCGTGTATTTCTGTGTCTTCTATGTGTTTTATGTGTCTTCCTTGTGTGTCTTGCGTGGTCTAAAGGCGTGTAGCGATGAGTTCACTCCACAGTGAGTGTTTTGCATGTTTTTACGTGGTCTAAAGGCACATAGCGATGAGCTCCCTCCATGTTGTGTGTTTTATGTGCCTAGTTAGATTTATATTCATTTTAAGCATGACTGCTCTGTGTATTGCATGATTGTATTTATGTCTTCTCCATCTATTGCATGCTTTCACTATCTTCTTTGTGTATTGCATGCTTCCTTACTATTTTTATTGTGTTTTACATGATTATCAAGTGCTTTCTTATGTTTGCCTAAGTCTGGGGGCTAGAAATAGTCCTTTAAACTTAGGGTGTGTCTTCATTCTTATGTTTGTTATGCTTCAACCATACTTTAATGCATGTACAAAATCGTAAGATCATACACACATTAAAGTGGGGGCTAAATGTTATGGAGTAAAAAGTCAACACATGCCTTTTTACCTCCTAGTTTAGCTCCTAGGTCCCCGTGATTACATTATACATACAAAATATTCATCCCGATGCAAAATCCCCTGAAACCCATGTCAAATGGGAACTAGGGGCCCATTTTATGCCTTACCCCAGACCAAAAAGGCACCTTGGGACATGGGCGCTCGCGCCCAAGTCCTTCCTAATTGGTCGGGGCCAATTTCAAAGCATGTCAGCATAAGACCTTTAAATGGGTCTCTCCTTGTCAGCTCTTTTGATTTAATTTACATGTGTTAGCAGGAAAGCATATATATGCACGTATTTTTAAATTCATTTTGAGTGAAGATGGATATAACAAACTTATGATCTTGGAGCAAAGAGCATTCAAAAGAATTCATTGTGTTATTGTTGTAGATTTGTGTTTGTATTGTGTGTGTTGTTGTAGATTTGGTATCATCATCCATCTCCTTATGAGTTGAAGGATCTTCATTCTCCTAAGGGCTTCACCTCTGAGGTGATATCATTGTTATTTGAATCATTCTATCATCATTGGTTTATCTTTAGCCTCTGCCCTGCTAGGGCACACACTCTCTCTAACAACGGTGTTGGGAAGCTTGAATGCTCTCCTAAGATTTGACTAAGGCAAATCCCTAAACACCACAACCCCCAAACTCCTTTTCTTCTTGTGTGTAGGTTACAAGTGCGAAGTCTGAAGAAGTGAAGGTATAAGAAGGTTGTGTAAGGGAAAGGGTTTTAGGATTCGAAAGCAATTTGTGAATATTCTACTGCAGAAGACTTGGGTGCCTACCCCGAAGTCCTTCTACTCAAACAGGCATTGAATCTGACATCGGGACACTCTTTACGACATTTCTCTAGTTCTGAGTTTTTGAAGATTGGGACTTTCTAGAGTTGGGCACCCGCCCCATAGTCCTCCAACTTTCCAGCTTCTTGGACACATGTTCTGATATCTCTTTGATCCCTCTGGTGAAATTAGTTTCTGAATATCTACTCTGCATCTCCTATTATGATCAAATCTTTAAAAATCTAGGGTTTTGTGCATTAGTTGACCTAGGGTTTGATAAAAGGCTCGATTAAATCATATATTTCCATAGCAAACAAGAGCATAAGATATGTAGCTAAGTCCACCTCTCTTTGGTTGTGATTTTAGCTTGGTCTTGTCCTTGAATGTTATTGTGGAAGAGGGTTTGATTTTGGGTGTGCATGCTTGTCTCCTTCATACCCTTTTTCATCCTAACAAGAAGTAAGGTATAAAATAGCATAGCACAATTAACTCCTTAGGTCCAACTATTATTGGTAACATTAGACAACCCAAAGCATGAATCAAGTTCCCATTGGCCATCCATAGTGTTACACCTAAATGTGTGTAAGATGTTGGTTCCATATGATTTGATACCAAAAATTCTTCCATGCATATATTGTATTTATTGATGGAATCTATAAGTATGTTATTAATGAATGTATCTTTTATTTTCCCAAAACTATTTAGTGGACCATAATGGTTGTTTTGTGGGATCTCCTCATTGTAAAATGGAATAGGGTGACTAAGATAACAAAAAGAAAAAGTTACCTTAGTTTCAATCTCTCATACAAAAGCATGTAGATGTGATGCATCATTAGACTCAACATGGAAATCATCTTTACTATCATCATTAAGTGTGTCATCCCTAACAATGGTGTCATGTGCCTTAACATCATTCATATGATCAAGAAATGGATTAGTGTAAATGCTCAATCACTTATGTGTAGGTACAACCAATGGATTTCCATTATCATTGAAACTTACATATGGATCATGTTGTTTTCTATGAGATAGTGTACTTTATACTTGAGAAATAGTGTACTTTATGCTTGAGATCAATGCATGATTGTGTACTATGCCCTTCGACTCTATGAAAATTACAAAAGGATTGATCGTTTTAACTTCTAGGAATGGGCTTATTTGGATCCAATGGACATAAAAGAGGAAGAGTAATCAAATTAACACTTAATAAACTTTGAAGAACATCATCTAATTCTTGTAACTTTGTAGACTTCTTAAGAGCATTGTGTTTAAAGGTAGGAAAAGTAGTAGTGGTTGTTTGATTAAAACATTTTCCTTTGCATCATTTTCCTTTGAAAAATTGTTTAACTTTTGATATTTCAAAGGATGTGATGAAGTATTTGGAGTTGATGACCCATGTTTAAAGACATTTCTTACTAATAACTTGGATTCAATAGTTTTTGCATGTGTACATAGTTCCATAAAAGATGCCAAACTATTGAGATACACGTTATCCACAACTGGCTTAAGTACTCCCTTAATGAAGATATTTTACAATTCAAGATCATGTAAAGAGATTAAGAAATTTGTAACATGTGGACTAAAATCTTATGACATAATCATTAATGCATTCATTTCATCCTTGGGCACATTCAAATAGGTCAAAAATAGTAACTCTTATGTCCATATTGACTTTAAATTATTTCAAAACACCTTATTCAAATCATCAAATTTGTGAATAGACCCATGAGGTAATGAAAATAACCACTCCATAGCATAATCATTTAGAGTCCTTGTAAATAGCTTATTCAATAATCTATCCTCGTATAAGAAGTCTGTATATGTTGTAGTGAAGGATCTCAAGTGTATATTTGGGTCACCTTTTTTATTGTATATTTCAAATCAAGGTGCCACAAAGCCCATAGGTAAAAGGATGTGTAATAATCTCATATCACAATGGTGTGTGCCTAACATCCTTATATTCATCATGTTCTCATGCCCATATGGTCTTTCATCCACTATTTTCTTTACTTGATCCATCTTTTACATGAGTGCATCTAGGATGAAGGAAGAAATAGTGACAATGGGAGGTTGAGGCCCACTGAGGTGGGTATATGTATGTGTATGATTGGTATGAGGAATGAAAGAGGTAATGGGTTGGGAAAGAGGATGGATGATGAAGTGGAATGAAGTGTGTGCATAGACATGGTTGGAGGAATGGAATGAGAAGTAGACATGGTAGAGAATGAAGTGGTAAAAATAGGAATGGCACAAGTGAAAGAAGTGGTAGATATGTGTTGGCAAGATAGAGCTGACTTTCCAGCAAGATTCATCCATTACAAAGGAGACATGGCATAAACACATATAAAAGACACAATGTATGTACACAAGAGACACAATCCTTGAGATACTTATACTTGGGTATAAGTATTGGCTCCGCAAATGTAATATAAGATGTGTGTGTGTGTGTATGCAGAAGATGTAATAGAAGAGATGGAATGATATATGATATATGATTTGATGTAAGAGAAAATGAGTATAATGAGAGGAATGGAATGAACTATAATAAGAATGTATTGGTGTATAAATTGATATTGCAGTAAAGTTATCTATGATAAATATAATTTACCACAAGTTGGTCTGACTCGTATATACTGTGTTATGATGCATGATGTGTAAGCTAGTAGATGTATTTTATTAATTTTGCATACCCTTATCTACCACAACCTTCTATACTTCACCGCATATGCTCTGATCTTCTTCTTATCCTTAACACTAGGGTATAAATACAACATTCCAAGTAACTAAAGCCCATATCTCTTATCTGTGCTCATTTGGAAGTGAGAAAAATTGGATCCCTAGGTTCTATCTATTTTTTAAAATAGACATTTATAAATATTGAAATTTATTTCAAATGGGTTTGTATATCTTCATAATCAATAGGGCACATATGTTGTGTGGAAACAACTATTATGTATAGAAGATTAGGATAAAGGTGGAATTCATGGCCAAGGACCTGTTGGCCATTGTCAAAAATAGTGGCATCATTACTTTTAGAGGAGATGTGGAGAAAAATCTTCCATTCATCTAAGGAGGCCTTATCAATTATTAAAAGACCGAAAGAGAAAGGCAAGAAGAGGGACAAGAAAAGAGAAAAATTTCAAGATCCAAATCTATTAGAAAGTACAAGGCTAAGTGTTGGAACTATAGCAAGCTCAGGCACTTTAGTAGATACTACAAAGAGAAGAAGAAGAAAAAGAAGAGTGATTCAAATGATGAGTATCAGAAGTCCTCACAAGATGATCTAGATTCCTTTGTAATAGCCTTGGCAACTCGTGAATTTAAAGGTTGTTTACTCTAGTGGAGGGTGTAAGATGGTGCAAGGAGCTATGATGCTTGCTAAGGATGTTCATGTGGGTAGTCTATTTTAGTTGGATGCATGCACTATTTAGTGCATTAGTTCCTTTATTCTTGTTGCTAAGAGATTTTCAAATTCTACACTCTCACCATTGGTACCAACAGCAAAGAGACAGCACAAATTTCCACTCACTTAGATGAAGAACCATGGCAAGAAAGGCCATCATGATTAACTCTTGAGGGTTACAAATGGTTTCACCAGGTTGTCTTGAGGATAAGACATTGTTTTAGGCCTAAGGAGAATGTTGATAGGATATAGAAGGTTGTGAGGCACCACACATGTAATTTGGGTCATTTCTAGACCCATATATTCATTATATACCACTTAGATAGCCCTAAAATACCCCTAATGTGCCTAAATAAGCTATAAAAGAGTAAAATATCACAAAATAAAAGGTAAATTAATGGGAAGAAGATAATTAAGTGTTATTATGAAAGGATATGATGGAAAGGCATAATGAAGAGGCATTATGAGGCTATGTAAAGAAGGGAAAAGTGAGAGATAAGAGCATGAATCATAGGAATTATATATGTGTGAGAATAAGGAAGAGGAAAGGTGAGATTAAAGCATGAGGAATGAATTAGAAGACATGTATAAGCCATTAAAGTATATTAATATATGATCTTATGTATAGTGGTGTATATATGTATGTATATAATTTCTTATAATTTAGTTTATACTTATCACATATCTAAGTTCTCCTTTTTTATTGCATCACACTGAGGTTTATTGCATATAATAGAATATAAAACCTTGGACTCTAGTCTAGGTTTCTCTATCAACAATAGGATAGCTTGGGTAGTAGTAGATGAAATAGGGATAGAGGTGTAAAAATCATGTAGGAAGCAGGTATGACAAGAGAAGTGTACTTAGGAGGTAAACCACAAAGAGAGGTAAAGGTAGAGAAAGGATAAAAATGTTGTGGTGGTACACTATTGGAGGTAGGGGTAATGTTATGGGTGTAACAATGGTGGTAGAAGGTGCAATGAAATGAGATGGGATAATGGTAGATGTAGCTATAGTCGTTCTTCACATTAACCAAACTATAAAGTTCATTAGAAAAATCTCGTTGCTTAATATGGGCATCATGATCATAATCATCCATGTTGCTCTCAACACGAGCATTAGAGAAAATTTTAGAATCATTGGAGTGGGCATCCATATTGGGGTTTATATGAGCACTCCTTCTCAAAGGAATATTAGGATTGTGTGTAGCTCATGGCATAAATAATGCAACATGGCAATAGAGGAAGATACAAAGATAAGGCAATATAAATCATTCTCAAATTTAAAAAAAAAAACAATGAAAATGAAATTTAAAAATAAAACCCCAATAAGGTAGCCAAGGGTGGGTGGGGTGGTTAAGAATGAGGATCACAAAGTGAGGCACAAACCCTAGAAGGGAAGATATGATAATGAAATAGCAAAGGATAAGAACACAAACCCCATAAAAATGTAAGAACCGATAAAACAATAAAAATTATAGATCTAGAACCTTTAAAACTAATGAAGGTATAAACCCTAGGGTACTGCTGTAAAATTAGATGGGTGGTTAATTAATTAATTATATCAATAAACACACAATTAACCTAAATAGAAAATCTGGGAAAATATCTAAATAATTGAATGTTATTTTAGAATTAAGGGTGTACTTAGCTTTTGAACCAAAGATGGATTTTGATCATTGATGGCTTGCAAAATTAATTTGCCATGGTGTAGAAAATAATGACCTTGGAGTGCATATTGTTCTTGACCTCTATGTAGACCTAGGATTTTTTAAAGGTTTATTTTATGTCTATGGATTAATCCCACACTATAAAAATATGCTCTGTAACATGTGGATATGACCTGGCTAATTGTATAATCTTGTAACTTAGTTCACTCTAATTCCTACTCTCTATTGGTGTGTAAGGGATAGTAGTATCTACAAATACCTTTGGGAGATTATTTTATTATGAAGTTTTGCATTCTCCTCAGGAAGTACCCTTGAAAGACTAGATTTACAACCTTGGGCAAGCGTTGGTAAACAACAAGCATGCATGCAAATGATCTAGATAAATTCAATTTTTTGAATTATCATTCTTTTTAGTGATCCAAATCTAGATGTTTCTTGGAATGCTCCTTGTAAATGCTTGAGATGTTAGAATATTCTAATATGATTCCTTGATATATTTAAAATGCTCAAATGAATATCTTTAAATACCAAGACATAACAAATTGTCACACAAACATATACAAGTTGGCTCCTAACAACTAGTGGAAAAGGGTGTGAGTTAGTAATTTAGATTATAAAATTTTGATTTTTAGATCAAATCCACATTGTGTGGGATTGATAGCACGCATTGCAAAAATGACCCAAGATGAGGAATCTAGGATCTTGAGGTAGGGATTAGGCTAATAAAAATATGTTGATGACAACGAAAATGCATGGAAATAGGTACAGATAGGATGTGGATAAGATCAAATGTATGGGAATGTGTGTAGGTGAGGTTAAATCAGGGTAGATAGGAATGGGGAATGGAGCCAAACTTAGCACAAAAGTGTACCACATGTCATTATGTAATTGTATTAAGATATTTTATCAAAATGAGCCTAAAAATTAATGGTTAGAGTGGGTATGAAAATTTCACCATTACAAAAAAATATCTTACAACTATAGGAATTAAGTATGATAAACCAATTGAAATGAATCAATTAAGATTGTAAATGAAAATGTGTTAAAATGGAAATAAAATGGATTAGGGTTGTGTACTTTTAAATTGATATCATAATGTGAAAAGAGATTGACACTTGAGATTAGAATTAAATTTAGTCTAGAGATCTGAGACAATGAAAACTAGAAAAGCTATGTTTGGGACATAATTGTTAGGATTAAGGTGCCATCAACATTGTAAATCCTACATGTATTTAATTATTCCTAATATTGTTTGTAAATA
Organism: Cunninghamia lanceolata; assembly: GCA_027924645.1. NCBI lineage: Eukaryota > Viridiplantae > Streptophyta > Pinopsida > Cupressales > Cupressaceae > Cunninghamia > Cunninghamia lanceolata. Next base: position 12,726,736 of record BSBN01000209.1, read on the forward strand.
CATTCATGAGAGATGAAGGATCCATTGACAGTGGTAAATATTTATTCATGGTACTGATAATAATGTTAGTTTTACCTTGGGATTATTGTAGGTGAAAAGTGGGTGGCCGAGTTTATTAATAGGTTATGACATGGTGTAAGAGTATCTTATATGTTTGTCTCTTACATGTTGTAAGGAATCAACTATTTTTAGGACCGTCATGAGTTATCGTTTTATGACAAATTGTAAAAGGTGTAAGAGGCTATATATATTGGGTATTTGAATACTTCATTGAATATTGCACACGAAATGGAATAAATTGTATTTGAATATAATGGTCTTACTTCCTTAAACTATGGTAGATAGCAATATGTGAGGAAATTTTAAGTGGAATGTTGTTAGTGATTCTCAATATTGAACACATAAATGTTTTTGTGGTAGCCATAAATGATCAAAATACATCCTTTTCCATGCATGCTACTCTATGGATCACACTTTCTAATGACAAGATCCCACAAAATAATCATTATGGTTCATTTTATGTGTTAGGTGAAATACCTAATCATGTCATTGTGTTGAACTACACCGGACAACTGAGAGGGGGGTGAATCAGTTGTCCTAAAACTTTTAACAAAATATGATCATCAACTTATCAATTACTTATATCTAGATATAACCATGAAAGCATTAAATGAGAAGCTCAACACAAAAGCATAAACAACACAGGGGACACCATATTTTTACATGGAAAACCCTAAAAGGGAAAAACCACTGTGAGTGTTAGCCCACAAAAATATATAAGTTATATCAATACCGAAAAATAGAGGCTCACTGCCCAAATTGCTCACTGCAAAGAAAGGCTCGCTGCCTATGGATAGCTCACTGCCAAAGGGTGGCTCACTGCCAAAAGAAGGCTCATTGCCAAAGGGTTGAACTGAGATAATAACATCTACTCCATGCCAAAGTTTAGTTCCATTAAAGCACAAACACCTCTACTCTGCTATGCTACCTTACTTCACTTTCTCTTCACATCTTCACTCTTGGATACATTTTCACGACTCAATTACAAGTATTTATATACTACATCAACCTTGGAATGATCATCAAGGTTGGCATTACAATCATCAACTGTTGGAACAATCTCCAAGGTTGGCATTACAAACATACATAAAATAGGCCTAGACCTAATACAAATTTTGCTAAGGAAAAAGATGTAATAATGTATGCGGATCACGCCACACCTTAGCTGGGACCCAAACACAATCCTCCATGCTACAACATGCTATCACAATCTTTGATGCATCTTCGTAGATGATGGATTCAACCAAGTCAGCCAAGACTGATGTTAACACAAGTATTCTCAAGAACACGCTTCATGCACGATATGAATTACACCTTGCGGACAAATATGAATGTAGGAGCATGATCAAGAGACATCCACAAGCACATTATAATCACCAGGAACAACCGCACGATCTCTAACAACTCTATCAACAAGATTCTTCAAATGAAGCACAGGAACAACACTGCTAGTCGTGTTGTCATGTGTAAAAGATAGCTTGCGAACCACCAAATCACAAACCATTACACTTGAAGACATTTAACATCATCACAGACTTACTTCCAAAACCGTAAACCAAAATACTTCAATGCAGAGGAATGGGGAGCAAAAAACCTTCTCCCTGTCACCACCAAACACACAGAAAAAGTTGTTTTCAATCTGGTGAACATATCTCACTCAATTATTCATACTGGAGGCTCAAGCTCAGAATATAACATCTTTAGATAGACTTATAAATAACTTCCAATTTGTAGGTAAAGATATTCATTCTACAAGAAATGCGAAGCATTCTTCTAGATTGTTCTTCTGCATGTAATGCACTGTTTCAACTGCAATACTTTGTTATCACCGGAGGGGCTAATTTTCTTAATATCCTCAACAAAGTAATAGCATAGTTGACACCAATGACAACATAGATATGTTGACATCAATGTCAACACCGACTAAGCACATACTTACAACACATTGGTGATGTTACATATCAATATAACACATGCAATGAGGAGTTCCTAGTCTCTAAATGTTGATATTAGTTCCCAAATCTAGTAAGGCTTGTCTTACCATTCTTCCATTAAGTTTAAAATCTAAAAACACTAGTTTTTTTTTTCATTTCTTTTGTGTTTTCGCCATATTCCTGGGTTGAGGCCTTCTCCCACGTTCTACATTGTATTTATTCCAATGTTTAAATTTTTCCAATAAATCTTCTTCCTCTACCAAGTTAGCCAAATCTCTCAATCTTTGTTCTTCTTTTTCTAAGAAATGTGTCTTCCTATCCTCTTCTTGTTTCAATATTTTCTCAATAAAGTCTTGATTTTCTCACCACCAATTCATGTTCCCTCTTATCTAGGTAATTCTTATCTTCTTCTTCACTTTCTACAGATTCTTCTTGTACTTACTTCTTTTTATTTGTGTCAACCCCTCCTCAAGTAATCACTACTACTCTAATTTTCTTTTCCTTTAACTCATCAATAGCCTTCTTTCTAAGTTTTTCCTTTTTCTCGTTGTAGTCTCTCTCTAACCTTTATTCTTCCATTGTTGAAGTTTCTCCAGTCTCCCATATATTTTCCACATCTTCTTTCTCGTACCTCCTAGCATTTTGTCCTCCTATAGCTATCTTCATGAATGCTTTTGCATGACAAGATACATTTAGGCTTGACAATTCTTTGCTCTTTTTCCTTGGCACAAATCCATTCTTGTAAAATTATGCAACTTTAGGATAAGTGAAAGCATCGTGTGTATTATCACTATAAAATCTACACTGGACTTCTTCTTTCTACTCTTGCACTCATTGGCATAATGTAAGAGTTTTCCACAGTTATAGCATGTCAACTTTTGATTCCTCCCTCTTCCTTGACCACCTCTATTGTTATTGTGGTAGGCTCCCCTACAATGTCATTGTGAATAATCATTACGATAGCTTAAGGATGGTCTCACATATTGAATTTGAGGTACCACATGATTGATATTATTAGGTTGCCTTAGATTCTATCTCCATTTTAGCCTTTGATAATCATGATCTAGTTTATAGAAAGCTTCTTCTCCCAATCCTTGTGCCAAGGACATTCCTCTATCATCTCTAATTTTCCTTTGATTACATGGATAATATTCATCTTCTTCATCTAACAACATTGGGCAATCATAGTTTGATGCATGTCCCACTACTTGCATACCCTATAGTATACACATACTATTTTCCTAGGGGCCTTCTTAAAGTTCACCCTTAACACTGTGTCCCTTATGATGCCTTCTATCATCAAACACTCATTCCTTAGATGCCCCTCTTTAAAATAATGGGTACACCAAATTTTATATATTCTAAAAATAGGAGATTCATCTCTCTTTTCTCCTTTCACAAATATTTCCTATTTCACCTTAAGTTGTTCCAATTCAAACCTCAAATTTTCTATTTCATTCCTTTCCTAGACTTCTCCATCTCATCTCCATGATTGTGATTTGATCCTAGTGGCCAACTCCATCGCCTCCTTATATCTGAGAAATACTTTTCCATCCACCGCTACCTTAATGTCGTGGATCAACCTTGATACAAACAATTCAATTCTTTATTTTTCTAATAGGGGTTCCTGTAATGCCCCAGTTTTTACACTGGGACATTAGCGAACAAACATGGGACGGACCAATTTTTTGCAATGCAAGTGTGACACCAACATGTCACAATTGTACACTTAGCATGAAAAATCACCCAAATACCACACAAGGCACTAGAGATAAGGTTGTGCAAGACACACGCTTCTCTAAAAGAGACAACCAATGTCAACATGTGGCCAACCTACCTAGCCATGTCGACATTCAACCTACAAGCTGAAAGGAGGGTTGACCACTACACCTCATCAAACGATGCAACCACAAGGATTCAAACACTAGGAATTACTAATCATCCATAAAAAAATATGTCATATAAACTAGAATCACAATAACCAATCGTATAAAGAAATATAAAATTTCGAGCTTACTAACATACATGCCAAATATGATAAATTCCAAACAGATTTCCATGATCATTCGACACCAATGTCGAATTGAGCCAAACCAAACATGGAAATCTCAATCAAAATGTGGGGAAAATACATCCCAATCAATAAACATAGCATAGTATAAATACAACATATAAAACAGAGGACTCCAACATCCTCAGTTAGCCATTTCCAACACATAAAATAAACTTACGAAAATATTAATTCCATCCAAATCATGATTTGTTTTCTAAAAAAATGACATCATGAAAATACAACATGATGGATTCTACTTCCCAAACATGGAAGGATGACACTCCAATGAATAAAATAAACAAAGCATGAATATACATCATAATAAACTTCCACCAAAATGCCTTGATAGACACATAGAACAACATAGTCAAAATATCTAGAATAGACATAGAACTCATCCAACTCCTGAAAGAATTGCTTGAGGACCAATGGGGAAATGATACCCACCTCCCAACCATATTACTATCGTCGAGAGCAATAGATGACTATGCCACTCTAGGTAACCCCCGAGCTACGGAGTAGATGATCATGGCAAACCCACTATCATGTCCATCTCACACCAATCCAAGGAATGCATAGAACACTCAATCAAGTACAAATGTCTCAAACATATCACTCACCCAAGAGTCACAAGATGGAATCATACACAAGTACAATAAGGTAATACTCGCATCACTAGTACTCACAAAGTACATGTGACTACTCACACCACAAAGAGCATAAGACAACACATGGCACACATGCTAATCAATGCACAAGAAAGGATAACACTCAACAATAGGCATATCAATAATGGTGTTGCTACTCTCATAGGAGCATCAAGGTAAGGATGCCACCACTCTAATATGAGCATCTAGGAAAGGGTGTTCCAATCTCATAGGAGCACAAGGTAAGGATGCCACCACTCACGCACAGAGCATCAAGGTTCCCATTCGCCACTCATACATAAGAGGATCAAGGTATATGTCTGCCACTCACATATAAGAGTCACAAGGTGTACATCCACCACTCACACATTAGAGACACAAAGTGTACGATAACCACTATAAACACTCAAAAAGGGTCAAGGGGCACTTCTTTAGCGCACTCCTTGCATCCAACATCGTCCAACAAGTTGGGAACTATCCAACCCATACAAACAAGTGATTCCTCCTTCAATGAACCTGAAAAATAGAAAAAAGAGTTTTACCCCCTGAAGGCACGCTTCCCAATGCAACTATAAAATTAAATATATGGGGGAATGCATCATTCCACATAACATACAACATTAAGAATTTCCCAAAATTTAATAAAATAAAATGAAATAATTTCATGAATGTCCAGGGTCCACCATTAACGGATCTTGAAGTGTCCTTCCCCAAACCCTTTACCCAAAAATGTCAACTTTTGAATTACAAAGAAATACAAAATTCTGAAGACACCCTTTTGTTCTAAATTAACCCAACAACAATCTTTTCCACTCACATAAATTTTTAAACAATTTTTGATAGGTCAAAACAGGGAAATTCATGCACTTTTCACGCTTTCCAAGAAATCCAAAAACTAAAAATGCAACCACACCCTCTTGTGCCTAATCTACCCAACAAAACACTTTTGAAATAAAATTATAGTTTCCAAAAATTTTGACAAGGTTTGGGTAGGAAATTCAATTTTCCAAAAATGGAATTCCTATAAAATGAAAATTACTAAATAAAATTAAATACACAACCAAAAGGAGAAATACCTTACTCAAACTGAAGGTATGGAGGAGGCTATATTTTCATTGTTCACATGATTCGATTCGACCAAGGGATCTCCCGGCATGAGCAAATCAAAATTTCTTCCAAAAGAGGGTTTCCACAACTCCATATTTGCTCTGCATTTTCAAACCATTCATAATGAAAATAATATAACACCTTTTTGCATATATCCCCCAAACTCAAAATTAAATAAATAAAACATTTTATTCTTTCCCATCAAAATAAAATCACTCAAAACAAATATTTCTTTTCAATTAGAAATTAATCCTCTCCAAGCACAAGGCAATAAAATACATGCCTTTACAATTAAATAATTCACACCCCAATAAATAACTGATTCCTTTCCTACGGAATAATTCTAACTTTGCAATTAGAATGCATTTCACCCCAAACAAATTATTTCCAAAATGCATTTAAATAAAATACAATGCCTTTTCGAAATTAAACACTTCACAACTCAATTAAATCAATTAAATATTCTTTCCTTTACTCTAGGAAATAAAAGCACAATTAACGATTTTGAAAACACCATAAGATATTTCGCACAAGTGATAAATCAAACACACCCAAGAAGACATTTACAAGTCTATCACAAGGGGAATCTAGAGTCACAATCAATTCGAATGAGGTTTTCATTAGTTTTTAAAACACAAGGACCATGAGGTGAGAAGACCAAGTGTCCCATGTCATCTACTCCACATTTCACTCATTGGTCAATACCTATAATTTCCTGCACACTCAATGCAAATGTTACACACATCTGCCAAAAACGTAACAATAGCCAAAGCAATGATAGATTACATAAGTAAATATTAATCATTTGAAATACACATTTCAATTAAATCAAGTATCTTAAAAATACAATCAATATGCAATTTATCATCCAACATAATCATACTAAAGGAATCTGATCTACCCACCCAACATATTATTTAAATGAAAACAGTGAAGCTGAAACACCAATAATATAACAATTCATAACATGACCTCATCAGAAACTCCTTAATGGTCATACAAAACATCTCATAAAGCATCTAGACTACACCATTAGAACACCTCGATGGCAAAAACCTTATCGGTAAGATCGATGCAACAATGCCAAATCACGAGAACACACAAAACACTATAGAAATAATCAATAGCATATCTCATAATGATCCAATATCAGAATCAATGGATTGAAACTCATCTATCACACAAAATGACAAGGGTCAACATAGGTGGGCATTACAGTTCCTCTAAATTCTAGACCATGCTCTTGAATCATTGGTCATAGTCTTAGACTTGTTCACTTTTTCCCTGAATCATATCTTGCATCTTGCTTATGCTTTTTTATGGAACATTGAGAGAATGAAGATTTGTCAGGAACAAGTTAGTCAATTTCTCTCGTGTCTTGTCATGGTTGGGTCATTCTTTCATATACCACTTTAACACATTATCCTTTAGTGTCCCTACAAAATCAAATAATTTGGTCAGATCACCATTGATTTTAGATCATCTCTAATGAGATTGCAATATGGACAAGTGCTTTGTGGCCTCTTTAGTATCTTTTCCAAAAATAGGAAGTTCAGTCCTATTGGTAGTGATGCTTGTAGGAGGTGAAGGTGTTTTTGCTTTAGCTCAATGTAATTTGGGTTTTGTCCTTCCTCCTAGTTTGTTCTCTACTTTTGGCTCTCTTTTCTTCTTTTCCTCAGGCTTCCTTTGCCTAATCTCACTCCATTACTACTTTACTAGCCTCTCTCTTTTAGCTTTATCTCTAAGCAATTAAATCTCAAAAGATTATCTTCCAAGTATCTCTTCAAAATCTCTTACACAATTATTGCTTGCTCTCACTTCATCTAGCCTAAGAAATGATTCGCTACTTAATCCCCTCTAGATAACTTTCTATACTTTTATGGCACATGGGATGATGTAGCCAACAACATACAATCAATAGAATTGTGCCATTAATCATGTGTGAGAGCTAAAGATTTGAAATAACTGGAAAATAAAAAAAAAAATCTTTTGTTCACCAACTCCCCCACTACAATGAGAGAAAACTCTCTAATATCCAAGAAAAAAAATATTACCTTTTTTGGCAAATTTTGACAATTGTCAGATTTTGCCATTTTAGGTAATTTCACATGCATATCTTTGAGAGTCTAGTTTTTTCCCAAAAACTTCCTAAAACTAAGGTAGGACAAATTGCCAACTAACATCCTAAATTCAAAACATGAGTTTCAAGTTATTAACAAAAACAACTTTTTAAAAACTAGGAAAAAACACTAAATTGTCATTTTGAGGGCCAAGATGAAAGTTTCAAGCCCCGAAAAAGTCCCAAAATGGGGACCAACCCACTAGGGTAGGTTGGAAATCTACTTGCCACCTCATAACGCATCCACCTGTAAAATTTCAGCCCAAATGGACATCCGAGTCAAAAGTTATGACCTCTGGAAGTCCCTACATCATGGGATGACTCTTGGTCTAGGTGGCTCATTTCCTCATAACATATAGATTCGACTTAGGGTTGGTGTCTCTTGGTAACTCTTTGTTAGTTAACAAAATATCTTTATTAGTGCCTAAGTTATCTTCTTTTTCATCATTAGGATCATTTTCTTCAAACATCTCTTGTGTTACTCTAGCAAATTCCAAATTCTTGGCGATTTCCTTTATTATATTATTTTCTCTTATTGCATTTTCTCTCTTAGATATAAATTTCTTTACTTCTTTCCTTCTTCACGTTCCATCACTTGCTTTGGTATTCCAGAGGTTTGTGTTGAGATTCAATGTGTTATTTCTAGTTGTTAGGGTTACCAAATCCTCAAAACCATCATTTGTGATAACCCTTAGATGGCATCAATTAGCATTTTCATTGACAATCGGCTCTCAAGTTATCCATCTTATAGGCTAAGCACCACTACTTTTAAGCCTCTCCCTTTCCATTGCATATGCAATGTGTTTCATCCAAGGTTCCAAGTCATTCATAAGGCTTGTTGATGATTTGTATTCTTTCAATTGCTCCATCATTTTGGTCAATTTTTTCTTTGCGGTTCTAATTTGGGTCATGGATTGCTCTAGTTATTCAATATTTGTGAGCACCATGTCCATTGAGCATCCACTTGGCTCAATACCAGGGTATCCACTAGCCACAACCTTCCTTGCATGCTCTCTTGATGCCTTTCTAACCTTCTCTACACCTTTCCAACATCTTTCCTCTCTTTCTTGGGTTTTTTTCTCTTTTCTCTTCTTTATTCTTATTTTTTGCAAGGATCATCTTATTTCTCTCCTCCAAACCTCTCAATTTCAACAAGTTCTCTTACCCTCTCATTATCACCCTTTATTGTTGATGTTTAATTTATCCATTATTATTCCCTTTTTATTTATCTCCAAAAGCTAGACTAGATTTGACTCAGCAATCACATCTCTTCAGGATCTTCCCCCATTCCATGATCATCACGTAGTTGCCTAACCCATTCAAGGGCTAGGACTTAGTATGTGTTACAACACATTCTCGTCACTACCATAATTGCCATTAATACTAGATTAATTCAAAGTTCTCTTTATTGCAATTATCTTCCTTACTTCTATGGTTCCCTCTTATGCACCAGCACAATATGGTCCTCACAATAGAATGAAATGTTGACAATAAATATAGACCCAAGGTCTAGATTATTTATGTTAATAAGTTAACCCTAGTATGATACAATAAGAAAGAAAATAGAACAAGTGGGGTAGATCACCAATAGACAAGAGAAATATTATATCCATACACACATCACAAGGTAGAACCAATTATATCTTTATTCATATCATTATCTATTACATTCATTGTTTATTCATGTCACAAGCATAGATATACACATCACATCTCTCTTCTTGTATGCTCTTCTATTCCACTTTTCCCTTCCTTATATATCCTCTTAATGCCTCTTCATAATGCCTTTCCATCATATCCTTTTATCATAACACTTAGTTATCTTATTCTCACGACTTCACCATTTTATTTATGATATTTCTCTTTTATAGCTTCTTTAAGCATATTAGAGGTGTTTTAGGGCTATTTAAGTGGTATATAACCCATATATGAGTCCAAAATTGACCGAAATGACATATGTGGTACCACAAAACCTCTTATATCTCTCTATTGAGTGTGTAATACTCATAGGTAGTGTCACAAGGCCTATAGTTAGTGTGTTGCGTCAAACAACCTTCATATACTGTTTCTACTCGATGTTGATCTTCCTTGTGTGGTACCACATAACCCTTTGTGGCATAGGATAATATCATATGAGGTATTATAATGCCATTTATGATACTGGTAGTATTTGCTAACATGTTTCCTTTTTCATTTTTATGTTCCTACATGCTCTTATGATTAACTATGCCCCTTATGCATTTTTTTCTCATGATTTATGTTTACCTAACATATGTTTTTCACACTTACCTACTTATCATTCCTTGTTTATCACTTTATGTTCATTTTTTCATGCTTGTGCTACTAGGCCTCATGATATTTATCATGCTTTTACACTCTTATTATTTGTCCCAACTCTGGGGAAATTATCTTTACATGTGCTTCCACTCTTATACTCTACCTATTTTTGCTAACAACTTATCTTTTAACCTAATTACATATTGAATATGTTTGCACAATCCTTATTTAGGCTTTAGGGCCACCTTTACTTTATGATTTCCCTATATTGGGGGCAACATTATACCCTCATGATTATCACCAATTTATGATCTTCCATGTTTATTCTCTGACGATACACATTACATGCTATACATGCCTACATGCTTACATCTTACTTGATTATTTTATCATTAACATTATCATATATTAATTTTCCTCACCTCCAATACCTTGCATACTATGTATGCAATTGATTGGATGGGAGACATGTATTGTCATTAATGCTTCTATGGTTGAGATTTTAGGTAGAGACTTCTACTACATAGAGACTCATCACCGTACCAAGATAGATCTTTATTTCATTACATGGCCACATCAAACAAAGATCTATCACATTACTGCATTGAATAGATCGCCTTGTCACATCAAGCAAAGTCACATTACATGACCACATTGAATTTGTCATACCACATTACCACATTGAGTGGAGCCTTATCACATATCCATTCTTAATGTGCCATATTGCATTGTTGTATCAAGTAAAGTATTATTGTATCACATTCGATATAGGAAAAATCTTGTTATGCTCATAATATTTTTTGTATTGTGTCAATTTTTTGGTTGAACCCTTATCCTTTCATTAGTTGTGAATCATTTTTCCAAGCTTCATTTTGTTGGTCTATGTTGTTCCCTTATTTTTATCTATGTAGGGATAATGAGTATAATTCTCAATGGTTTACATTTAGTTGCATTAAAGAATTGGAAAGAATGTTTTAGAAATATAAAATTCACTAAGTATAGGGTGTTGGCACATTTGTGTTTATAGGATAGAGAAGGATGAATTCCACTTGCAAGTGTGTGCCTACCCTATGATGACACACCTCATAAAGTGATTTGAAACATAATAAAAAAAAATAGACTACATGTGCATGACTTCCCTAAAAGGATGGACCTTATAAAAGAGGAAATTGTATTTAAAAAAGAAAGTTCAAAAGTTTAATACTCAAGTGTACACCTAGGGTGTTGGCACACACCTCTTTGCATAAATTTTTAGATGCAACTGCCAAACTGATATACACATGCAAATGCTCAAAGGTACACTTAGAAATGAAGTTTAAAACATGTTTGGTAAAGGAAAAAAATGTTATTATAGACCAAGTGCATGCCTAAGGTAGAGGCATGTTTCAAAGAGAGTTTCAAAATAATGAAATGAAATTTAGAGGTGCATGCCTAGAGAGTAGGTGTGCATTTGAACAAATATGGATCAATGCTAAGTTTAGAAAGATAAAAAATCAGTTTGTAGGTACATGCCTCACAATAGAAGTTTTTCAAAAACTAGATATTGTTGTAGATAGGTGCAAACTTGGTCTACTAGCACACACCTAGAAAAAGATGAATCATTTACTTTAAAAAATTGTAGAGGCATGTGTAAACTCTAAGTCAAGATGTGTGTGTGTAGAAAAAGAAAATTTAGAACTAGTTTGATGCACACCTATAAGAAGTCAATCAAATTTATGGAGATCAACTATAGATATAAGGAGGCACATCTATCCATTTTCAGTGCCCAATCAAACTCTAATAAAGTCAACTCTTCTATTTTCGGTGAAGTGTCACTTCAAGAGAAATGTGAAATTTTAAATAAAACAAATCCTTTATAAATAGGGACACACCATTTCTATTCAACTCAAAAGTAGCTCTAAATAAAGATAACTCAACAATTGTTTTATTTAAAAGAGATCACTTATTGATAAAGGAACTTATTTTAGAAGCAAACTTGGGCTTAAGTAAATCTTCTAATTTAGCAAGGATTCCAAATCAACATCAAATCTTAAGTCACTTAGATTCAAAGGTGAAAATCAAAAAGATATTGTGATTAACGAAAAAGGAATTTTTAGATTTAAGGCAATAGAATCTTAGGTCTTCTCAGAGTTTTAGAATGTCTTCATAATTTTTCCATGATCAACACAGAGAAAAGCTTCATTAGAATCGTTCAAAGTCGCTAGAGAAAACTATTTTTTAGCTCACTTTTTAAAGAGAAGAACATATTTTGAGTTTTGCTATTTTTAATCAACACTATTTATAGCCCATGTTATTTTTAGCTTTATGCCATTCCTAGCATAAAGTCAGCTATTGTTAGATCATCTATCTATAGATCTCTTGTTAAATTAGAGATGTGAGCATTAAGTCATAGCTTGTAATAAATCCAATCTACCATTTAATTGGAGATTGCATGGTTTTAGTTTTAGTATTAGAAGATAGGATTTAGTAATAAGAATGTATTTCACACAATCAATTATTCTTAGAGTAGAAGTCATAGTTAGCTTTTATTATTTTCTCATGCATAAGCTTTGTAAACCTTATAAATAAGTACCATTTGCACTTAGATTTTTCAAAGTTAATTCTCATGCCTACATGTTGCTCAAGCTATAAATTAATTTAATTTAATTCTATAGTCTTAGTTTAAAAATAAATAAATGTCAAGTAGTTTTTGTTTTTGTTTTAAAACATAGTAACAACATGACGGTCCTTGATGCTACTATAGAACACCTCTCAACATAAAAATGTGAAAGGGTATTTAGTTTTAGAATTAATGATGGATTAATGTTGTTGATGTCATGTAGAATTGATTTGCCACTGTCTTGAAATTTTATATTCTCCATATGATGATTGTCTTAGAATTAGAATTGGCATGAAAAATCCTTAGGTTTGAAGTTCAAGGTGTCTTGGGGTTGATCCCAATTGTCACATATTTAAATTTTCTTATAGCTAGCTTTTATTATTTTCTCATGCAGAATCTTTGTAAACCTTATAAATAAGTACCATTTGCACTTAGATTTTTAATGGTAATTTTCATACCTGCATATTGCTAAAATCACTATTTAGTATTAAGCAAGCAAAAATCTAATTTTCTCAAGAAGGAATGGCTCGCAACCAAGCTTCATTCACGAAGCAGAATTCAAACTGTTTTCCCCTCTTTTCTATAGTAGAAAGTAGAATGCCAACAGGCAAAAGACAAGATCTTATTATCATACACAGAGACTGGAGTAGTGGTTGTTGGATGCACAGGAGAACTAAGAGGGGGGTGAATTAGTTGTACATTAAAACATTAAATCCTAAAGCTATTCCAATCTTCAAACTCTTATTATGCATTAGCAGAATGTAAACATATGAAGCATCAATGCAAAACACATCAAACACATAAGAACACCAGATTTATGTGGAAAACCTAAGAAGGGAAAAACCACAGCGAGGATTATCTCACATATATATGAATAACACCACCAAAAACAAATAGGCTCACTACCCAGAAGAAAGGCCTGCTACCAAGGTCTCATTGCCCAAAAGAAAGGTTCAATGCCCAGAAGGACTCATTGCCCAAAAGGACTCACTGCCTAGAAGAGAGAAGAATAGAAGGGGACTATTACAGAGAGATTCACTATCTCAAAGCAATAGAGGAAATCCACTACTGTAACTTCTTTCCATCCATAAATTTTGTCTCACTGCCTCCAGCAACTTCAAGCACACTGAAATGCAGACACCTTCCGCTCACTGCATTCCGAAGTCATAAGCATTTAAGCTCGCACACAACTCACTACCCTTGATTCACATTCACATCATCTTCTCTACCTTGCTCCACTCAACTTCATCTTGCATTTATACCATCCACAACCAAAGACCATCTCAATTAGGTTAGTCCTAATGAAGCGTGTGCACCTCAAATGTGCAACACCAAATAGGTCGGCACTAAACACTTCTGCGGTGGAAAGAAGTGAAAGTGGACCATAACAAGGGTTAACTAGAACCCAAATCTGTATCACCATGCTTCTCATCACATCCACAATCCACGAAGTACCTCCGCAAATAGTGCAATTAGGTCAAGCTAGGCAAACTTGAACTAACACAATAAGCAATCACCTCCATGCCTCTCCAAGTCCAAAAACATCATGCGAACCACAAAGAACCATTCTACAACATCCACACACCTTACTAGAATATTCACCATCATCAAAATCTTTTGCAACACTACCGCAACCACTAGAAACAAAGAATGTCTTCATTATGCGCATCAGGACACACTGCTACTGATCACCAACATAAGAGCTGAACTTGCAGAGCAGCCCAACACTATAAACTTCAAGGGAAGGTAGATAAAGACAATATAAGCACTCTCCTAGATCTGTAAGACAAGAAACCTTAATGCGGAGAAATGCAGAGTATTCTCATTTCTCCCAGACAACCTTCTTCACAGTCAAACACTCTGTCAAACACATCTTCCACTGTCGCACGATCCAAAACCTGAAACTCTAGAAATAACACCTCTGAACACTTTTGATCAACACTTGCAAACCACACAAGCATATCTTCAATTATGAAGAAATGTGGAGCACAACACTGAACACACCTTTGTCACATTACACACCTTTTTATTCAAATTTTCTCAAAAGCACTCAGAAACCAAGTGAACCATCTACTAGAGGTTGAGATAAATGACAACACCAACAAGTTTCCAACAGTGGCGTGGAGAATCATGGGAAGAATTCACAGCATGGATCATGAAATAATTCATAGATGATTGTCAAAAGAAGGATTTGGAGCACAAAAATTTCAACAATGCGCTCTTGGCTAGCATAAAAACAATGGTCATGAGAAGGGTTATCAAGTGCAAGGAGCCTCAAAAACTATAGTTATATCCCAAGGGGTTAGCAACATCTCTTTCAACCAAAAGTATGATCGACAAGGGAAGTTCATTAAATGGAAACCAAAAGAAGGAAATTCATGAAAAGAAATTGACGTGGCAAATGATCAAGCTCTAATCCCAAGCTGTGCAATGGGGGGAAATAGAATTTCTCTGGGATCTAAGGCAAAATTGAAGATTTTGATGATTCTGAGCTTGCTTTCCCTAGAACATTCGGTAAAGGCCTTGGTGGATACGACTCTTTTTTATCGAATGAGTGAATTTTTGGCCAGCCTGGGACAAAATTACTAGTTGATATAAAACTAATTGGGGACAATAGGTGAACATAAAAAATCTTCCAATGGGTTTTAATTTAATCATATGTGAATCCAAAGAGAAGAAAGAAGATATCTTAAGAACTAGTCCATGGTTAATGGATGGTGTTAGATTATACATCAAAGAATGGAAGCCAAATTTTAATTTACTGAACCATAAAATAGCCTTCACTTCCATTTGGGTAAGGATTTACAATTTACCCACTAAATATTGGTCTGAAGATATTTGAAGGAGATTAGAAATTGCTTGGGATCCTTTGTGGCCATAGATGATTCAATAGCTAATTGAGTGTTCAGGATCTATGCGTGGATTTGTGTTAATCTTAACCTAGTAGAGGAAACCCCTGCTAAGATTGAAATCATCTCTGAAAATGACTCTTGGGTACAAAAAATAGAGGTTGAAGGGCCTAATACTTCCACACCCCAAGTAAACATGGAAAATGAGCATGTGGATCCAAACCCTTAAAAAGATTTAGCTTCACCTCTGCAAGGATATAACATAGTTGATTGTGTCCTTCCTTTAATAGATTCTAGTGAAAAGTGGGAGGTGATTGGTCTAAAGAGGTCGAGAGCTCAGTGGATTTTCCAAAACAAAAGGGGCTGAAATTTGATGAAAACACCAATATCTTCGACATTGCATTGGATCACTTTGGAATCACAAATGAGAGAAGAAAATATGATTTACACAAAAGGGATGTTGAGAATTCCCTTCTATGTGATGATATGGTGGCTATAGAGGATGATGAAAGAATGGTAGCCTCTAAAAATCCCAATGGAGACGGATGAAGTTCCCCCCTCCAAAGGAGGACTTGGTGATGGATGACATGGGCATCCTGGGACAAGATGAAGAGATTGTTGCATAAAGTTTAGAAGAAATTGAAATTTTGTATCTTGAAAAGAGAGGGATAAGTCAATGTGTGATAGAAATGGATAAACTAGATTGCGGTGAACAAAAGAAGATAGGTAAAAAATCAAACAAGGAATTACTAACTCTATAAAGTGAGGCATGTTGGTGCCTGAATTGACTGTCAGTTTCCGAGCAATTTTTCATGCAAGCACCTTCCCAAAAAATCCAAAAAGTTCTGAGTTTTGGCACCCCTTCAGTGTTTTGTAGCATCCGCATCATCTTTCCTAAGGAAGGGGTCATCACGTTTTGTCCATCGGTGAAAGTTTTGTTTTTTGAGTGCTCCGATTGTGTCTTTAAACTTTTGGTTTGAACCACGCCGGTGAACCTCAGTGTTGAACCTCACCATTGAACCATCGGGTTGAACCGGTTCAATGGTTCAACGGTTCAGGGTTCAATGGTTCAAAGCTTTATGTTTTTGGTTTCATCGGCGTGATGGCAGCTATCAGCATAGGTTTGTGGTCTTGCTCCGACGGTCTAAGTCACATCGACAGAGATGGGAAGCAAAGTTGCCATCGGCGTGACTTTTGTTATCGGCGAGCGTTGCTTTTGGGTTGGCCGATGGTTTTTGTCTTGGCGACGGGTGTATTTTGCTTGGCCATCGGTGAGACTTGTTTTATCAGCCTAGTCGATGGAAGTTGGCCCAATGGTCTATCTCTGGCCGATGATGGGGAATATGGAGTTTGCGATGGCGTCGATGAGACTATTGAGGTCGGTCAGAGGAGTTTCAGGTTGGCCGATGGGATTGGTCTGGCCGACAGGGGATTGCGATGGGCTTCATCGGTGTAACACATGAGGTCGGCCAGAGGATTTTTGGATGCTCCGATGGAGGGAGTCACGGTGACAAAGGGTGTGTTTTGTTTGCCATTGGAGAGACTTGATAGATCGGCGAGAGTTTTTTGGGGCAAGCCGATGGCTTAGGTCTGGGCAATGGGCTTTGGGCGAGGGCTTGTGTGTCGAGCGCGGTAAAAGCGCTTGACACTTAGTATGTTTGTGGCCATGTTTATAAAATGCTAAGGTGATCTCCTCACCGTGCATGTGGGATTAATTTCCCTGCATTTTTGGAACTGCGATAAAACGCGTTTTGGCGGGAAGTTCTTTTTTGAGTGCTGCGACTATTTTCTCGGTGGCTGCAAGTGGTTGAGCCATAAATCGCAACTGTAGCAAGGGTATGGGCAATGGTACAAGCAATTAAACTGCCCAATTGTGAATGAAGACTTCCAGATGGCGGCGCAAGGCTCGAGGCCTCTCTTGTCTGTTGCAGCAATAACTTTTGAGCGCCATTCCTTTTGAGGACTGTATCTGGCAGTTTTTTGTCAAAAACATGTAATTAATTGCTGTGGGTACACTTTCTAGCCAATATAGGCAGACTGTGTTACCATTTTTGAGGTTGTTGAAAACTGGACATTTTAGCTCTGTAATAAGATACAACTGGTTTTGGTTGCTCTGTACAGGAGGTCTTGTGAGTTTATGTATCACTTGTTGTATGTCTCATGCATGAATCTACTGATTTCATGATTGATTTTATATGAGTAATGCTGTATTTGCATGTGTTCTGTTAATTCTGTCTCCAGTATTGCATGTGTCCTCCTTTTGAATCTAGATATCTAAGGGGTGTCTGGTATTCTAGAATATAGAATTCCTGTATTGAATGCTTGATCTTTCAACTTCTGCTCAAAGGGTAGATTAAAGTGTTTTCAGATTGAGTGTTGGGAAGGGTATACTGCAATAGGGATGCCATAAGTAGAGATAACTTAACACTCTGTATTGGGAGGTATCTGTAAGGCAGGTATCACACAAATCCCCTTGAAATCTAGTTTCATTGCGATCATGTTGATCATTCACAGGTGTATGTCTACCGACTCCAAGCCCTGGATAGGCACCAATCTAGCTCTGTGTTGAGGTTATACACCAGGTCCAGGTTTGCATCCAAACATCAAATCAAATCATTTCATAACTTCAACCTGTTAGTTGTAGGAATAGGATTAGGAACCCCCTGCATACTCTCATACCCAACCAGACACATATGTCCAAGAATGTTGCCAACCTTGTGATCTATCATGCAAATCTTGGTCCACACATGAAAGTATTATGCCTGTTATTGTAAAGCTAAATCATTGTGTTATTGGTCTAGTCAAGGTTATATCATTAGTCATAGGGATACCCCCCTTGGTGTAGCAGAACCAGAAGTGAAGGGGAGGAGCTCACGCAACCTCTTGTATTCAGTTGGCTGAATCTGCCTGTGCATTAGAACTGGGAAACCCTAATGCTGATTCAGAAGAAAAAACCAACAAAATGGCGACTCCGTTGGGGACAGAGAGAGTCAAGTAATTTGAGGGCTGGAAAATCTAGTTTCCAGTGAAGTTGTTGCAGCAAAAAGGAACCATGTGGTGCTCTGCTAGGGTGATGAATCCAGAAAATAAAAGTGCCTTGCTAACATTCTGTCCTCTCTTTGAGAGGTGGAGACTCTGTTGAAAGCAACCTATCAATGCTGCAACATATATCCAGGTATTCATCTTTGATTCAAAATGTTGAGTTTAGAACAGCAAGCCTGGTCATGTTCTCAGAGAAGACCATTCTTTATCGAAAGATATAAAGCCCTAAATTTCACAAGGATATATGGTTACCCAAATATTATTCCCAATAAAATTAGAAGATGTTTGCCAAAATATAGTGGATCAGATTCTGAATCGGCAAACAAACATCTGCAAAGATTTTGTAATTTAATAGAAGATTATGAGGTAGAGGATGAAGATGTAGTAATGAGACTCTTTGTTCAGTCATTGGAAGATGATGCCAGGATATAGTTTTCAGACCTGCCTGTTTGTTCAGTTTCTTCATGGATAGATTTAGAAGTTGGATTCCTAGGGCAGTTTGGTGAAAGGTTTGATGTGGCCTCATTGATCATACATTTTATGAATATCCAAAGGGAAGATGAGGAGATGGTTACAGCCTTTAATCTTAGGTTTATTAAATTGCTCAGGTAGATCCCTGAATATATGAGACTTAATAATGCATTGTGCTTGACAATTTATTTGGCTGCATTTGATGAAGAAATGAGTTATCTGTTGAGAGATAAAGAACCAGTCACACTTCACCAGGCTTTCCAATTTGCTATGGACATAGAAAACAATGAGAAATATGGAATGCCAGTAGGTTTCATGGCTGCAAGTTGTCAAAGCAGTTATCAAAGTGAATATATTTCAGCTCTCCCAGTATGTGCATTGAGAGATGATTGTATAGAGGGAAATATATTTCAGAATAATGTGTGCAGCCATGATGTGATGCATGAAGAAAATGTTGTAGAAAATGTAAGCACATCTTATAATAATGAAAACAAAGATTGTTATCAGCCTTTAGAAGACAAGCCTGCAAACACAGGGTGCCCTCCAATTGATCAAATGAGAGACATACATGAAGTTGTGTCTTGCAGCAGTGTGCATATCCCAGTTATGCCTGATTATTTATATGAAGTGGATATGCAGAGCTTCACTCTGAATATAGAAAACATTGATTCAAGGGAAAATTGCAGTGAATATGCTAGTGATTGCCAGCGTTCAAATGCATATGTGAGCCTTTCAGATGATGAAATATATTTGGATGCTGATTATGAATGTTTCCTTGAAGATTTTGGCCACCTTCATAGTGCAGAGCTTGAAAACTTTGCTTTTGATTATCAGGGCACTGGTGAAGATAAAAAACAAGGTCACTATTCAGAGGTGGATGGGAAAATTGCAGATGTGTGTGCTCATATAGTTGAGGATAGTGTTGATTGCAGGGGTGACTATGAAGCTTTCAGTGTAGGGCTGCATTCTGAGTTATTTATGCCTTCTCTTGAGACATTTCAGGTGGACATTAATGAAAAAACTACTGTGCATGATGATGATGGATATCTGTATGTTCATCAAGATAAATTTGATTATGAGATGTTGCTTGTGCCTGAATATTGCATGTTTGATACAGAGGAGCTCTTATTTTTTGAGGAAGGGTAAAATTCTGATGTGGATTCATTTGTTTCATGTGAGTCTATTATTTTTCCAAGCAACATCAGTGACTCATATGATGATGACATTCTACAACTGATAATTATATATGCTGATGAAGCTAGTTGTAGATTTGTTGAAGAAAAAGAAATGAGCAGCAGCACAAATAATTGCCAAGGGGCTTGCTGCAGACAGTTAAATGCTTTTAGGCTTCATTTGAAGAAATAAAAAGAAAATCAGGTGTTTGACAAAGGAAAAGTCTGGTTTTTCCTTTTTGGTGGCCCTGGGCCACCATGTTTATTTTAAAATAATGTGTTTGTTGATGCAGATTGGTGCAAGTTTGACTCTGTGCCCAATGGATAGGGGACTGGTCTGCATCCCAGAGATCTGGGGTTCTCGCTGTAGTCTTGCACCTGCACATCCCCAATCAGAGCCACTGTTGGTGCCTGAATTGATTGTCAGTTTCTGAGCAATTTTTCATGCAGGCACCTTCCCAAAAAATCCAAAAAGTTCTGAGTTTTGGCACACCTTCAGTGTTTTGCAGCATCCGCATCATCTTTCCTAAGGAAGGGGTCATCACGTTTTGTCCATCAGCGAAAGTTTTGGCTTTTGAGTGCTCCGATTGTGTCTTTGAACTTTCGGTTTGAATCTCGCCGGTGAACCTCAGTGTTGAACCTCGCCATTGAACCATCGGGTTGAACCGGTTCAATGGTTCAACGGTTCAGGGTTCAATGGTTCAAAGCTTTATGTTTTTGGTTTCATCGACGTGATGGCAGCTATCAACATTCTTGCTCTGACGGTCTAAGTCACATCGACGGAGATGGGAAGCCAAGTTGCCATCGATGTGACTTTTGTTGTCGGCGAGCGTTGCTTTTGGGTTGGCCGATGGTTTTTGTCTTGGCAACGGGTGTATTTTGCTTGGCCATCGGTGAGACTTGTTTTATCGGCCTAGTCAATGGAAGTTGGCCCGATGGTTTATCTCTGGTCGATGATGGGGAATATGGAGTTTGCGATGGCATCGGTGAGACTATTGAGGTCGGTCAGAGGAGTTTCAGGTTGGCCGATGGGATTGGTCTGGCCGACAGGGGATTACAATGGGCTTCATCGGTGTAACACATGAGGTCGGCCAGAGGATTTTTGGATGCTCTGATGGAGGGAGTCACGGCGACGAAGGGTGTGTGTTGTTTGCCATCGGAAAGACTTGATAGATCGGCGAGAGTTTTTTGGGGCAAGCCGATGGCTTAGGTCTGGGCGATGGGCTTTAGGTGAGGGCTTGTGTGTCAAGCACGGCAAAAGCGCTTGACACTTAGTATGTTTGTGGCCATGTTTATAAAATGCTAAAGTGATCTCCTCACCGTGCATGTGGGATTAATTTCCTTGCATTTTTGGAACTGCGATAAAACACGTTTTGGCAGGAAGTTCTTTTTTGAGTGCTGCGACTGTTTTCTCGGTGGCTGCAGGTGGTTGAGCCATAAATCGCAACTGTAGCAAGGGTATGGGCGATGGTACAAGCAATTAAACTGCCTGATTGTGAATGAAGACTTCCAGATGGCGGCGCAAGGCTTGAGGCCTCTCTTGTCTGTTGCAGCAATAACTCTTGAGCGCCATTCCTTCTGAGGACTGTATCTGGCAGTTTTTTGTCAAAAACATGTAATTAATTACTGTGGGTACACTTTCTGGCCAATATAGGCAGACTGTGTTACCATTTTTGAGGTTGTTGAAAACTAGACATTTTGGCTTTGTAATAAGATACAACTGGTTTTGGTTGCTCTGTACAGGAGGTCTTGTGAGTTTATGTATCACTTGTTGTATGTCTCATGCATGAATCTACTGATTTCATGATTGATTTTATATGAGTAATGCTGTATTTGCATGTGTTCTGTTAATTCTGTCTCCAGTATTGCATGTGTCCTTTTGAATCTAGATATCTAAGGGGTGTCTGGTATTTTAGAATATAGAATTCCTGTATTGAATGCTTGATCTTTCAACTTCTGCTCAAAGGGTAGATTAAAGTGTTTTCAGATTGAGTGTTGGGAAGGGTATACTGCAATAGGGATGCCATAAGTAGAGATAACTTAACACTCTGTATTGGGAGGTATCTGTAAGGCAGGTATCACACAAATCCCCTTGAAATCCAGTTTCACTGCGTTCATGCTGATCATTCACAGGTGTATGTCTACCGAATCCAAGCCTTGGATAGGCACCAATCTAGCTCTGTGTTGAGGTTATACACCAGGTCCAGGTTTGCATCCAAACATCAAATCAAATCATTTCATAACTTCAACCTGTTAGTTGTAGGAATAGGATTAGGAACCCCTTGCATACTCTCATACCCAACCAGACACATATGTCCAAGAATGTTGCCAACCTTGTGATCTATCATGCAGATCTTGGTCCACACATGAGAGTATTCTGCCTGTTATTGTAAAGCTAAATCATTGTGTTATTGGTCTAGTCAAGGTTATATCATTAGTCATAGGGATACCCCCCTTGGTGCGGCAGAACCAGAAGTGAAGGGGAGGAGCTCACGCAACCTCCTGTATTCAGTTGGCTGAATCTACCTGTGCATTAGAACTGGCAAACCCTAATACTGATTCAGAAGAAAAAACCAACAAGGCAGATGGCCAAATGAACAAAAATATGATGCTAAGATCTAGGAAGGGAATCCCCATTCCTAGTGACCAATGAGGTTCACTTCATGGAATGTTAGGGGCCTCAACACCCCTAACAAAAAGCACTTAGTTAAGCACTAAATAGATATATCCAAAGTGGATATATTTCTTATACAGGAAACAAAACTCAACTACAAGGAAGCAAAGATAATGAGATTGAAGCTTAAAAGATAGGAAGATTTTTTTGTGTTAACAGAGGAGGCATCAGGAGACTTGGCTACATTTTGGAATCCATCTTCTATTTCTCTTGAATTGGTTGGAAGTTTGAAACATTGGCTGGTATGTAAAGTAACTTGTCACTCCTCTAAATCTCAATTCTTTCTGATCAATGTATATGGCCCTAGAGTTTGTTCAATGAAGAAGCATGCGTGGAATGAGCTAGAGTAGATTATCTCTCCCTCCCCAAATTCCTTTTTCAAAATTGGGGGAGATTTCAATGCAATTTTGAATGAAGAAGACAAGCTTAGGTGGGTCAAGAAAATGAGTTAGTCACAAATTGACTTTTCAGATTTTGTCTCAAGGACTAATTTGTATGACATCTCACTCTTGAATGGGAAATATACTTGGACAAATCGTAGACTTGGTTTTAGTAACATTTTAGAAAGGCTAGAAAAATTCCTTTGTGGGGATTGGAGTGCTTTCCTTGAATTATGTGAATGTAGCATAGTGCCATCCTCAGGGTCGGATCATTTTCCCATTTAGTTAAATATTCTGGATGAGCAAAAACTAGATAGATGTCCATTTGAATTTGAGAACATGTGGATGAAAGATCCAAACTTCCTTTCTAACATCAAGAAGTGGTGGGTGATTGATCACAAAAAAGGCATCGATATGTTTTCATTATTCTCAAAGTTGAAATACATAAAGGAGAAGTTAAAGAAATGGAACAAAGAACATTTTAAGGATATTTTTGTAGAAAAGAAATTGGTGGAGGATAAGATAGAGAAAAATGAATGAAGAAGTTTTCAAACTTGGAATGGATTAGAGCATATTTTTGGCTGAAAAAGAATTAATGAGCAAATACTCAGGAATCTTGTCTAGGGAGGATATTTTTGGTGGTAGAAGTCAAGGGAAGTTTGGTTAAAGGGTGGAGACATGGATTCTAATTTCTTTCACAACTTTACTAAGATCAGGAGGATTTATAACCGAATATCCAAAAGAAAAAATGATGAGGGCATTTAATTGGAGGATGACAAAGTTATTAAAGCTAAAGCAATTTGTTTATTTCCAAAAGTTGCTCAACAATAGGGAGGGTTCATATTTGAATAACCAGAAGTGAATACTCCAATTTGTTCTAAAACTAGTTAATGATGCACATAACTCTCTTTTATTAAGATCTTTTATTGAACAAGAAATCAAATCGGTAGTGATGCAACTTCACTCAAATAAAGCTCTTGGGCAAGATGGTTTCCTAGCTAGCTTCTTTAATAGGTGCTAGCATATTGTTGGGAAATATGTTTCTTCTCCCATTGAAGAATCTAGGAAGAAGGGCACACTATTGAAGGATCTGAATAACACCTTCATTGCACTCATCCCTTAAAAGGACCCTGCTCTTACTTTTGATGATTACATGCCTATTTTATTATGCAACATAGTATATAAGTTTATTTTGAAGGCCATAGAAAATAGTTTGGAACTCATTCTACCTAACATCATTGCAAAAGAATAGAGTGGCTTTGTCCTAGGTAGATCCATCCTTGATGGGACAATTGTGGCCCAGGAAGCAATGTTGGAAATATTGTCATTGATGTCAAATGCATATGGATGAGATTGTCATTGATGTCAAAGGAAAGTTATTGATGTCAAAGAAAGGAAGATAAAAATCGTCAAAGGCCAAAGGCTACAAATTGCATCACTTCAATAAGATCAAGAGATGGCTAA
The DNA here is from genome assembly GCA_027924645.1 of Cunninghamia lanceolata. Classification (NCBI taxonomy): domain Eukaryota; kingdom Viridiplantae; phylum Streptophyta; class Pinopsida; order Cupressales; family Cupressaceae; genus Cunninghamia; species Cunninghamia lanceolata. The sequence continues at coordinate 12,751,584 of BSBN01000209.1, forward strand.
TACTCAATTATGGAAGCAATGGAACTAACTTAATTTATGTAATTGTTTCAGGCTGAAATTAAAGATAAAATCAGTTTTATTATGGCTGACTTCATACCAATTATGGCAGGTTGAAATAAATGTTCACAAAGGTCACCCCTCAAGGAATCGCCACCTTCCTTGACAATGTCGACTCTCCAAATGATGTCGCCTCCTTTGAGAGGATTAAAATAAATTAAATTTAAATATTAAAAAGGCCAACCCACCTCAAGGAGTCACTTCTCTTGGAAAAGATCTCCTCCCTTGGGACAAGTCATCCCTCTTTGGAAGAGGTGTGAAGAGGTATAAAACAATGATGGTATGGGAATTAGAATAGCAAGCTTTGCAATGATAATCATGTGATTTTGAGAAGACTTAGAGCAGAACTATTTTGAAGGAAAATATTGGTGGAAAATGTTATATTATCAATAAGTTGGTTTGTGAAAGAAAGCATATATGATGCATCTCCTAAGAGCAGATTTGTGAGAGAAAGAATATGTTATAAGCAGATTTGTGAAGGGAAGTATATGCATATTTGAGAAAGAATGTATATGTGGCTAATGTAATATCATCTATAAGAAGAATGATAAAGAAGAATGATAGTGTGATTTGAAATGTGATAATCATTCAAAGAAAAGTAGATTTGTGAAGGAGAATAAATGTATGGAGAAAAGTTACAGATTTTATGAAGGTGTTGTGAAATGTTGATCATCCATTGAAGAAGTTATATTCAAGAAGGGAGAAAGTTTATTGTATTGGAAGTTGGTGCCTCATATCAAAGAGATTGGTATCTGTGGGGATTGGTGTCTCCAGTGGATTGGTGCTTACAAAGATTAACGGGGATTGGTGTCTCTTGTAGGTTGGTGCCTACAAACTTGTTGTAAGAGAATTTTATATAAAGCAATCATTTGCCATGGTTTTCTCTTGAAAAGGTTTCCATGTAAATCTATTGTTTTGCATGTGTTCTTAATTGTTGATGTTGTGTGATTGATATTATCATGGTTATTAATTTGAAAAAGTAAATGATTAGCTTATACGGATTCACTCCCGCTCTCAATACAAGTGTGTGCTTATCAAGCAATCCACTCCATTCAACCAACTAGAAAGAGTTGTATGTTAGTGAAATTAGATATAAAAAAGGCCTATGATTAGGTGGATTGGACATTCCTTAAAGTTTTTGAGGCATTCAGATTTAATGAGAAATGGATGGATTGGATTTTTACTCTTATTGTCAGTCTTAGGTACTCTATAATTGTAAATGGTAGTCCACAAGGTTTTTTTGAAGCCTCCTGAGGTCTTCATTAGAGTGATCAAATTTCCCCCTTTCTTTTCATCATTACGGCAATGTGCTAGGAAGATCAATCCAGAAGGCTTCTAGTTTGGGGGCTTGGTGAAAGGAAGCAAGGTACATAGAATACTCTTCCTACACTGATCTAATGAGGAGAGTTGTACAAATTTTTATCTTCTAACAATTATAGCAATGAGATACACAATACGGAGAAGATCACATAAAACATCACATGCAAATTCAAAAGCTCACAAAACAAGATATACATGGGGAAAACCCTTTTGGGTGAAAAACCCCACACTCCAAAGCACAACCCAATGTATTAATTCATAAATAATCAAGGTTACAGTACACTTCCTGAGCCAAGCTCTTATAGGAGTTCACCACTATTGATATTTAGGAGTACTTCCAGCATCATAACAATACCTACAAATGAACCATACAAACTACTCCAAAAATCATCTTATTTAAAGACAATATCAAGCATGAAGGAAGCTTCTAGAGGAAGATACAAGAGGTTGGCATCCAAATCCACATGGCACACATTCCAACACCTCTTTTGCAGTAAATGATACTGTGTAATATTATTTTACACCTCTTACAACCCTCCAAACTTGGGCGCCCCAAATTTACCTGAAATAGGTATTGCAGATGCTCTTACACTGTCATAAAATCTGTCATATATGACAACACTTACAGTTGTAAGAGAATTTGTCATAACTGACTAATAATAAATGATTCTCTTACAACTTGTCATAGTCAAACTTGGGTGCCTAAATATACCTTATTCAAACATGCAAAGATGCTTTATGACGCATGTCATACCTATCATAAGAATCTTCTATTTTCAGCTCTTACATGTCATAGATTCCATCATATGTCATAACCTCTTACACATTGCTCAAGATGCCGACACATGGCAAATTAATGCCACCTCAAATGGGACGCTTGCATTTCCTCATGTTGAGATGTCCATCCAAGTCACCTTTCAAGTGGGATGACAACTCCCCATGCCACCTCACACCAAATGACAAAATAGGATGTGCATAAATAAATACAATATAGGCAAATAATAATAAATAATTAAATACCAATGCTAGGAATTTGCAAAGGTTGAGACACCTTAATTCCCAACACTTGGGAAGGCATAGTGGTGACTAAGAATGTTCTCTCACTCACTCACCAACAATTTGTTGATGACACTATGCTCTATGGGATGTCAAAAGGAGATAATATTGAACCATTAAAAGGATTTTGGATACATAGTCCGAAGCATCAAACCAATTTGTAAAATCAAGCAAATCAGAAGTTTTTTTATTGAGTTCAAAAAATAGTTAGAAATTATCAAAATTTTGGACTTTAAAAAAGGAGTCCTACCTAGTAAATACCTCAGCTTCCTTCTCTTTATGGATTACTACTCGACAAAGTTGTGGGACCCACTTCTAGAGCATTGTTTTCATAAGATGTCATCTTGGAAAGGGAGATGGATTTATTGGGTAGGAAGAATTATAATGTTGAAGGTTGTGATATCGGTTATTCCCATTTTCTTCCTCTCTTGTCTGAAGATTTTGGTTAAGGCAAATACAAAACTAGATCAAAAAATAGAAACTTTTTTTGGCAGGGCTCCTTGAAAAGAAGGAAAATCCCTTTGATTGCTCGAGACACTATTTGTAAACCGAAGTCTAATTGGGGACTTGGGTTGAAATATCAAATTTCTTAGAATAAATTTTTAAGAGCCAAATTAACATGGAGTCTATTTTTCAAACCTAATCTCAAATGGATTCGGATACTTCAGAAAAAAGTATCTAGATAATCAAGACTAGTCCAGAATCTTTACAATACTTAATCCACCAAAGGGATTGGGACTATGAAATTTTCTCATATCTTGTAGAACTATCACCATTGATCATCTCACATGGGAATTAAGGGATGGAAGGATGACCGTATTCTAGGAAGATTCATGGAACAAATTTGCAATCCTCAAAAAGTGTGATTGTTTCACCCTCTCCAAATAAATTCTTTTAGGGTTAAGGGGTAGAAATGTAGCAGATTATGTGGTTCAGAAAGAGATTTTGGGCATATCATGTTAGGTTTGGAAAGATTTTGAGAATTTTGGTATTTCGAGGGATGAAGCTAAGAGGCTTGAGGAGCTTCTTAATCAAAGAAGAATCGACCTTTCATTTGGGAAGGATTTTATTAGTTGGAACTACTCTAAGATGGTGGAGTACACTGCTAAAATTGGATTCATGGTTGCTGAGATAGGTGTTGATAAGTCTGACATCCTTATCCACAAATGTTAGAACAAATTATGTCTTCCCAAGATAGAGTGTTCACTACATGGGATAACTTGAGGAAAAGAAGATAGAATGGCCTCAAGATTCCCCCTGTTAATGGAGTTGTAGGAGATGATTCCTTAAAAAATCAAAAGGAAGCTAAATGGACCCCTCCTCATGAGGGGTGGTCTAAACTCAATTTTGATGGGGGCATCGAAAGGTAACTCGGGAAAATTCAGGGGCCAGGTGTATAGTCATAGAATGGAAAGGGGAAGTGGTCTATGTGGATTCAAAAAGACTCAAATCTGAGAGAAACAATGAGGCAAAATTCTAGGCCTTCATCTTGGGATTAAATCTCTGCACAAAATATAACCTAAGGAGGATGGCTATTGAAAGGGACTCATCAATTGCCATAAATGCCATTAGAAATAAAAGCACTCAATGTTGGAAGTTAACTTCCCTCATTTCTTATTTAATTACATTGCTTGGGGAATTGAACGAATACATAATTAATCATGTGTATAGAGAGATAAATGCTAAGGCCGATGTGCTTACCAACTTAGCTATCGACATGGAAGAACTAATTGTGGACATGCCATTTGATTAGTGGTTAGTAATGAAATGTCTCCTCAGTGGCTTGGGAACTATGGGCAATAATTAAAATGTTAGGGTGGTTGTAAATGATTTGAAGTGGAATATTGTTCAATTGGTGGAAAATATATGATCATTTATTACTCTTACAACCTTCCTCCATTTCAATGCATGATGATTACATCGTATCCTTCTATATTTTGGGTTTCAACATATGCTTTCAGTTATTCAAAGAACTCTCCCTTCCAATTTGACTCTTATCTATAGAATGGATACCCCAATTCATCTCCTCTATGGACAAAGACAAATGGCATTTTTAGGAAAGGTGACAAAGAAGAGGTTGCAATGTGTCTTCAAAACACGTAGTGGGTTGGTTCTATTTGCAATACAATGGGTTCTCAGAGATGAATTCATACTGACCGAGCATAGATATAGAGTTAACTCAGACAAAGCATCTATGTTCATTGCAATCCTTTTAGACCTAGGGGAGATAAAGGAAATGGTGAAGACAATGGTGTCTGCTCTTATCAAAAAGCAATTCTTGGGAGGCCTTAATGAAGTGTTGCAAATTGCTTGGTATGGCATAGGCATTCCCAATCCAGACGATTTCTGCAAGCTTCAAAATGGGGAGGAAATTGTGGCATGGTATCCATTCATCACCACCAATCTGACTTAAATGGAGGTGTAGCATTGAAGGAAGGCATCCAAAGGGGTGGATTTTCTCAAGTGAGTGATGGGGATCATGGAAGCAAATGGTATAGATTGGATGAAGGCCTTCATCTTGGATAGTTCTGACGAAGCTCCGGTGGTATGACTATTTCAAGATAGATTCCACTCTATGTAGTTAGTATATATAGAAGTATAGGTGGTAATATATAATATATGCATATATAGACTATTTTATGTTGATATGCTTTAGGGCTTGTCTTTTCCCCTGGCTTTTGTGGATTAGTCAGTTCTGATAAGCCTGATATCTGAACTTTGTTAATTTTGGATATATATATATATATATATATATATATATATATATATATATATATATATATATATATATATATATATATATAAAGGGAGCAACCCCCGTGGTTGCAATTTATTGATAAAAAAAAATCACTATTTAGTTTTAATGTTAAGCCAGAATTTTATCTTCATTCAGTAGAATTTATTATGCCTATCTTGCTTTTAAATTGTTATTAAAATGTTTTGTTATGTGTGCCGAGGGAGATTAAATTGCTTTTAGTGAGTTTATAAACTTTATATTACAGATTTGCTTGAAGTTGAAGCTAGTAGCCTTGTATTGATCCCTTAATTTAATTTACCAAAGTGTTTTTCCCTTATGTGTTTTAGCCTATTTAATATTTATGCGTACTTGCATTGTTTAATCTCTGCTTTTAGCCAAATAATACAAGCATGTTGTCGTAGGATTTATTTTAGTCACAAAGTATACAAATCTTTTGCCTCAAGTTGAAGAGCATCTCTGCCTTTTGACTTAAGTGAATCCAAAAAGTCACACATTTAGTTTTGTTTAGCATGAGCATGAACGACTCTAGAAAATACTATAAGGATTATAAATAGCAAGTACATATTGTTCATATTAGGTTAGTTTTTGTTTATAGGGAACTTTTGCTTCTAATTTGAAGAGCAATTCTATTGGATATCTGTTTCATTTTGTGTCACACTGAAAGGTGCAAATTAAAATGCTAACAAATATCTAACCCTTACTTCTTTACGTCTCAATTTTTGTAGACAATTGAATAAGCTTGCACTTTGTGCTTATTTCAATTGCATGACAAAAGATACTCATTGTATATTTTTATGTTGTTTTATATCTTCAATAGAGCATTTTCTCCAAGGAGCATACACAAAGAAATCCAAGAATGATAAATTAATTTACATGGATCCTATATCCTTTTAAGTATTTGAATAATTATTTTTATATTGGTTAAGAATATCCATATACTTTGAAATGCATCATCATGCTAGATTCACATGCACCTCAAAGTGGGGGCAAAATGTAATGGTGAAATTAGCAAATACCCATGCCATTTTTAATTTAGTTTTGGGCCCATTTTGATGGGAATGTCTTAGTGCAATTACTTATTGACAAGCGACACACTCTTGTGCTAGGTTTGGTGTAAGGGCCACCCATGTTTAGCTCTTGTCTTACGATGATTATTGTTTGTTTGATATATTATATGTTTTGGACCTAAAGATGGTTAGCCTATGCCACTATCTGTATTGATTTACATTTAATTACATTTGTTATCACATTTATGCTAACTTTGTTTGAATGTGACTCATAAAATCATATTTTCATTCTTGAATAAATGTTATGACATGTTGATTCAATGTTTAGGCTAACACATCACCATGTTAAATGTTATGAAATTGACTAGAAACCACTCATGTTCTAATTAGGTGATTAATTAAAATTGATAATATTTAAAAATATTTTAATGAGGTTTCATAGAACATGATGATGGATTAACACCACCTGTTGCTTCGGCTATGATTTTGTTGTTAGATTTGATGTGTGCAATTAAATGTGCATGTCCTACAAGTATAATGGTTGATGGGGTGGCATATGGAGAAGTAGCTCATGGATTTGTCTAGTAGCTGTCTCGCTTCATCTAAGGAAGCAATGAGACCATCCTTAGGTGTTAACTAGTTCACCTTAGCACTATGGGTATGGAAGATCCAGTGGCATTTGTAAGTTCTTAAGTGTGTTGTTGCATTGTGCTTTTTAATGTTCTTGTTTGTGCTATCACACTTCTAGATGTGTCAAAGTTCAGGGTCATTTGATGGATTTTATCCTTTTTGGGATTATTTATTTAGCGTGATATTTTAGTGTTTTGATTAATTTTTTTCATGAAATTTATTTATTTTAATCATTTGGTCAATTTCTACCTAATGTGCAATTGTGGTAGTCATAAACCCATATAGTTGAATTTTACGATTTATTTGTATTGCAATTTTAATTCCCTAGCATTGCTTTAAAATTTAGTTTTTTTGGGTTGATTTAATAAACCTTTGGGTTTTTTTTAAATTTTATGTGTATATTAATTTTTATTTTATAATAATCTTTTCCAACTTTTGAAATAAAATAAAAATTGTTTGGTTCTTGTTGATTCAGGCTTTTCGAAATGGATTTTGTTAGTGCTATTTCAATCATTTAAAAAGGAATTAACATAAAGTTTATTTTATTTTCATTTTAGTTTTAATAAATAAAGAAAGGAAAAAAAAGAGTAGTTAAGGGTTAGGGCAAAAAGAAAAAAAAATGGATGCTGAAGAAAACAAAGGTTGGTCGTCATAGTGGAGAAAGGCATTTTTGGAGGTTTTTAGGCATGCTAGAGGTGCAAAAATGAATAATTTTTTTAGCGTTTCTAATATTCTATTGAACCCTTTCCTTTTTACTCTTCTTGGGACTTTTGTGGCTGTATAATGGGACTTTTTTGGCTAGAAATGATCTCCTTAGGTGGCACTATTACTGAACTCCATTCCTTCCACATTGGTTGTGTTGGGCTTTGTCTTCTCTTTTCCATTGAAATCAAAGGAAAGGTATTCTTCATGTCAGTTGTTTTTAATTGTTGATTTTCTTTATGGGATTGTGAAATAAAATTGCATATATAGACTCCATTAATGGAGTATGAATCTTATTAAGTGATTGCCTCTAGGTAATGCCTTCGTAGAGTTTTGTGAAACCTCTTATCTATATGATATTGAGTTAGTTTATGTTATCGTTTTGAAACATTTATGTTAAAGCCTTGTGTATGCATACTTCTTTCCCTTTAGAGTTACTTAAACATACTTGAAACTCTTTTAATTATTGCTGATTTAAGTGAGTTTACTTAAGTTGATTTTTTGTCAAAAGGGGGGTTGCAACCCTTGTCAATAATTGAATCATTGGCCATCCCTTTCTTAATTTATTGATGCTTCGAAAGCTCTAATTATTGCTTATTTGGAAGTGGATTGGAGTGTTGTTAAAAAAATGTCTTACTTTATATTGGGGGTTTTGTTGCATTTCTTTATACCTTGATTCTTGTAATCCTTGCAAGTTATGTGGGATTAAAACCCATTGATTTTTGTATCCAAGTATTGAAAATTTTATGAATGTGTATTGATTTGTGGGTATATTTATAAAATCTATGTGTTCTAAGATTGTTTCCTTATAAGAGGAGCTTGTTGAATAGTAATCCATGCCTTCTTGTGAAATAGTTGTGGTCTTGTGTTGGCTTGTTATTGAAGTTAGAAGGTTGTTTAAACCCTTTTCAAAACTTTTTGCGAGCTTGTGCATTATAGACATTGTGAGTAGTTCCTATGTGTAGCCAAGAATGGCTTAAGTGTTCAATCTAAGTTGAAATTTGTATGTAAGACTTGACATGTAAACCTAGAGATGGATCCTAAAACCTTGGAATTAAATCTATGTGTAGATCCATGGCTCTTCTCCATGCTAGGGGGATGCCTATAGTAGCATGGTACTCCCACATACGCTCGACGATGGTATTATGGTTGGGTGGTAGCTAATTTGCTCCCTCTTCGATCTTGGATGATTGATAATCTTCGGTCTTGGATGATTGGCAATCTTTGGTCTTGGTACAAAAGTTGGCGATAAATATGGATCCTTTGAAATGCATCATGGAGTTTAAATACAACTCTTATGGATTTTTGGTTTGTTGTAGTTTCTTATTGTTGTAGCATAATGAAAAATTGTACATGGTGATCTTTGTGATCCATGATTATTTATTGTGATTATATATTGATTTAATATCGTTGATATTATTAATCCATCCATGTATTGGGATATGAATCTTAATTCTCAACTATAAATAAGTGTTATTCAATCAATTATATGATGTACTTTATGTTGGTGTTTATATATAATGCATTTACATGTGTTAGGCCTTCATTTTGCTTCATTTTCATAAATTATAGAAATGTAAGTTGAATGTTGATTTTGAGATGTCATAGATGCTTGAATTTATTAGTATTAAGATTTCTTTCCCAGATCTTAAGTGTATGAAGTTATGTTCTTAATTATGTTCTCATTTGTTGTATGATAGGAGGCCATTGTCGTGTGTGAATATTAATTTTGGCCAGAAATGAAAAAAAAATGTTTTAGGAGATTTAATTGGTTAGTTGTATTTCTTGTAATTATTGTATTTGAGTTATGTATATCATATTAATCCAGACCTATGGGTGCAGATGTAGTGGTTCAATATATGGTGTAGCCTTTTTAACTTGCATGGACTTGCCAAGGTATGGGAATTTGTCCGTTTTTATCTTTTGAATGCTTTTAAGGTTTAAAAACTTATGATTGGTATTAAAAAGGGTGTTAGGACTCTATAATTTCTATATACCATGTTTAATGGTGAGGTTGGAGTGAATTGGACAGGTGTTGTTCACTTTTACACTCTTTCTCTCTATTAGTAATTCACTATTTTGAGTAAGGGGACAACAATGTTTTGGCCATAACTCTTAAAAATCATCTGGGTTGGATCAATTTTTTGATATGTTGTTCCTAACTAAGGATTAGTTATTACCTTAAAATATTATCTTTCCATCTTTTTTTATCATTCCCTATGACTAAAACTAGCGGACTGTTTTATTGCAGTTTTGTAAAACCTTGTTATGTAGTCCCTCAAACCTTTGTTGTTCCTTCTCTATTTTGAATTTTGTGAAACCCTTAGTGGGTTTTGTAGAAAATTTATTCATATCTCTTTTGAATATTATAAGTTAGAAAAATATTGTGTTTTGAGAAAGTTATGGTTATTTTTTCCTAGATTGTAGTTGTGTGATTACTGCCTCTTTTTGCATGATAATACCAACTTATTTATATTGCCAGAAAGCTCTTGGGATTCTCTAATGCTGTTTTGAGTATTCAAAAGTTTCTAGAGATATTCTCATGGTGTTTGAGATAAATATCTATTTGACAATTCATTCCCTTATAATAATTGCTTAAACATATTGTTCCTACCTATTTTCTTGTTTGTAAAATGAGACTATGTTTAGGTAGTGTTATCGCGCGGGACCCTCAATCCCTCCCTTCAGACCCGTGTGGTCTCTGGCTAACCTCTCCAGTGGCACCCTCACTAACAGTTTGAGCTTTTGGTGTAGTGGTAGCCGGTCTGTGTTAACAAACTGGCGACTCCACTAGGCAGGGGTTCGATTCCCGCCGATACTCTCTACTCGACTCATGGTCACTTGTGTCCAGTACAAACCTCTCGACTCGGGGGGACTAAGCTATTATCGTGTGGGACCCTCAATCCCTCCCTTCAGACCCGTGTGGTCTCTGGCTAACCTCTCTGGTGGCACCCTCACTAACAGTTCGAGCTTTTGGTGTAGTGGTAGCCGGTCTGTGTTAATAGGTAGTAAGTAATGGACTGTAAAAAAAATTGAATTTATTTCTCATTATTGATGATACATATGTCCCAAACAATAGCATTTCAATGTGACATATTTCCATATTCTTATCTCACCTTGAATTGAATCAAGAGGGCATTGAGATTTAATGTGAAATATTTACCTTGCTCTATGGTAACTAAGAAAATAATTATGTTCATGCTTTATGATCTTCTTACCCTTCTAGTTGTGCTAGTACCTTATTGAAGTTAGAATCAAACTTCTTTAATGTTAAATGGAGGATATCATCTATTTTCTTATGATTGGTTTCAATGATTAACAGGATATAGAACCTACATGTTTAGATTTTCATTCCCTCTCTTTTATAATGTCATATATATGCAATGAATGCATGAGTAGAGCTCATTAAGAAACCCATGAGTGTGATTTATTTTACATTGGGTTTGAATAAGAGGTTTTTCTACCCTCCTTAGTGTTGTGCTCATTATGTATTTAGTTGTAGTAACTGCAGAATGTATAATATTAAGTTTAAAATTCACTAATGATAAGAGTGCTCAAGGTGAAAGTTCTTGGTAGTGAAAGATCTTACCTTGTTAGCAGAAACTACCATGTACCATGTTTATATATGCCAATGAATTATTGTAGTAGAAATTGATCCTACCGGTGATAGGTATGCCATCCATCTCTTAAGCTAATGGTTAAGAATAGACTTGTGTTATGGTTGTCTCCTAATCAAACCTAATCCATATCTTGACCCTATTATAATGAATTAAAAGAAAGAGTCATTTGGTGCCTTGTTCTTTTATTTAGCCTTTCATAGTTTTGTTGTCTTTTGTCACATTATGACACATGTGGATGGTGAGTGAAGATGCAACATCTCTCTTTTAGGGTGTACATTGATTTGTGCTTCTGCTTAGAGATTGTGTTGTTTTGGATGATTATTACTCTTACTTAATGGGAGAATGTAGTTGTCCCCCTTTGTGTGTGCCACCTACATGTCTATTCCACATATGTAGTGGATCTTGTACTAGTGATGTTGAGGTGTTGACAACACTTGTGCATGATTGTGTGCCAGGTAACTTTATAGATGTTGTGATTGTTAAACAAAGTTGCCATGTTTGCAAACAATAATGCCCAACATTAAGAGTGGGCATTACATTTGGCTCCTGCCCCAATCCCCATCCATTCAAATTTTCTCCCACTTACACTTATTCATATACATTTTCATCCCATCCCTCATTATTACACCCTTGTCCACACACCCTTTTCATACATTTATCCCTACCTTGAGATTACCACTTTCATTTTTTGGTTCATTTTTTCTTTGCTTGGGGTTGATCTTGTGACACATGAACGAACCTCAAATTCAAATTCTAGCTTTCCCGCCCCTTCCTACTAATCATTATGAGCCAACTTGGTATACACTTATGTGACATGTTATTACATTTTGGTATTAAAAACATTCAATATGCCATTAATTCATACACAAGGATATGACAAGGACTTAAATGAAAAATCATGAGAACACATCTTGATTTTCAAAGGGACAAAGAATTAGATCCATTTCATTTGCATATAGGCCACTTGCATATTGGTGAATATTGTCTTCAAATCTTTTCTCCAAGCCATAAAAACCCATCCAAGGATTTCACCTAGGAGAATTTGGCCCTCCTGATCTAATAGATTCCTCTAATGTGTTTAGAAACATCGTAGTCCTTATAAGTGCATTAGACATCAAAGATCAAGGTGAACATGTTTCAGAGATCCGTATTTTTCTAGTTTATATCTACGCATCAAAATTCAAATATGCGACAATTGGGATCAAACCTAAGACCCCTTGAGCTTCAAACCTAAGGATTTTTTGTGCTAGTTCCAATTCTGAGACAATCATCATATGGAGAACATAAAATTTCAAGACAATGGAAAATCAATTCTAGACGACATCAACAACATTAATCCATCATTAGTTCTAAAACTAAATACCCTATCACCTTTTTTTTATGCTAAGAGGCGTTTTACAGTGGCATTAAGGACCATCATGTCATTATTGTGTTTTTAAAACAAAAACAAAAGCTACTTGACATTTAAAAAAACTAAAACTATAAAATAACTCTTAAATAAATAAAATCAACTCTTCAAATTAAAAGAATAAACAATGTAAATAAAATAACTCTTCGGTAAATAAAAATAACATAATATTAAATAGTTATAAAGTAAAATAAAATAACTCTTAAATAAATAAAAAACTCTTTAAATAAAAACAAAGTAAATAATACAAATAAAATAAAACAATTCTAAGTAAACTAGTATATCTTAAATACATCTATCTAAAACAATGCGGAGATATATGAGTTTGAAGCAATTTTATTTACCTAAGAGTTGTTAGAACTATTTTTTTTGTTAGGTAAATTGTGATCTAGGGGACCACTCCATATAATTATATTTAACCAAAATAAACAAATGCACATCAGACCCTATAATAGGAGTGCAATTCAACGACCAAGATGATCCTTACAGATCATTAAGATTAACCCCACTTTTGGAGTGGGAACAAAGATGCATGTTGTGGGAAACCATGTCCTTTTTCTTCTTCTTTTGCACAACTATCCATCTTTCATTGGTAGTCCCACTAATTAGGGTCTCAACAAAAGAGGTTGAGATCATACCATCCTCTAGAGGTTGTGTATCTTTGACTATCACATTTGGAGCCACAGTCTGTGGTATCATACCAGTGTTAGAATTATAATCCTTCAAGTTTGAGGCATTAACACTTCCCACCCCAAGAGGAGGTGAACTCCCATCAATATCAGGTAGGGATGAACCAACGATAGTGGCTTTTTGTCTCCCATTCTTAGGTGAAATTGATGATTGATTGGATTCTTGAGAGGTTGACACTTGTGGAGTGTTAGGGGCAGAATCCTCCTTTTCCACAGAGTAGTGGTGGAAAGAGACATCTTTCCACCAGGTGGCCTGACAGTCAATTTTACGTTTGCAGCAATGTGGCCAATGTAAGAACACCTGCGACAACAAAAAGACAATCCCTCATAGTTTAAAATCTGAGTCTAGTTGCGATTTGCAATTTTTAAAGTGATGTCTGCTAGAAGATTTTTGGAGATGTCCAAATCAACCAGAATGCGAGTGAAAGTGGTATGAAGAAAATTAGAGGAACCTTTATCAAATACTAGAAACTTACCCAATGTATTGCCAATTGCTTCAAAATAGGCATCAAACCAAAATTGGAGTGGAAGATTGAGACAAACCCAAATAGGCATAAAAGTGAAAGATTCAGAGGTAGGGTTGAAGGCTAGACGCCATGGTTTAAGCACGAGTAGGTACTGATCCCAACTCCAGAGATAGTCGTAAAGAATTGCTTTACGATCTAGAATGTTGTCAAAAACCACATTAAAAAATAGTGAGCACAAGGATAAATTTGAAGATCACCTTTCAAAATGGGCTGCCAAGTATTTGTTATCCATTTATGGACATCAGGGAGACAACCAAGACTAATTGAATGTACCAATTAATCCATTTTTGACAAAAAAGATTCATTTTCGACCACTCCCCTTAAAACATCTTCACCAAAATCCCACAATAAGAGAATTGTTGGCACACTGGAGGGGTGGAATGCTTTGAGAGATGCCATATTCATTGTTGGCAACCCTAGTACCAATAGGGATAGAAGGATTAGAGCCATTCCTGGTTGCCAAGTTCAGATTAACCCTTCCCTCTTGTGCATGACCAAAAATGACTGGATCCTTAAATGACCGTGATGGAGGCTGTTGGAAGAAAACGCCACTTTGCTGAGACCCAAACTCCATTTCTTGATTTGTGCCATTTCGTTATCAACATTTAGAATGCTAATCAAGTCACCCTTTTTTGCAGCTCAGAAAAGTTGTTGCGAACCCTAATCTTCACATTGTTCGATAGTGAGCACATTTCAAAAGGCTTCCTTTTTATCCTTAAATTTGATGTTGTTAGAACTATTTTATTTACTAATGGACACACAAATTTTATTGTATCTACATTGTTTAAAATTACATTGTTTAAAATTTTACTTGGTTTGGTTAATTATTTAATTATTTAAGGTTTATATTTTCATTCAACCCTATGAATTTTTCAATTATAATTAACAAATTAAAAATATTTCAAATTAACTTTTAAATTTAAACTTTTTATTGATTCTTACACTATTCTATTTTATTTTTTTATAAATTAATTAAGAATGAAACTTAAACATTTATAAGACTGAAACTTAAACATGAATAAAATCCTCACTACACAAAAAAATTATACGCCCTTTCCTTTCTTATATATATATATATACACACACACATACTACTTATTTTAGAATTAATATGTTTATCATTAAGTATTAATATTTTGATATGTAAATAGCTATAGACATGATATTTCCACAGTCCATGATATAAGAATGTATAGAGCTTCTGGAAAGACTATGTGTTGCTTTTTTGGATTGACGTTTCCGATCACACTCTGTGATTCGTGATCTATCTCTACAATTGCAACTCACTCATTATCACAGAGTGTGATCCAACAAGTCGATCCAAAAAAGCAACACATAGTCTTTTCCAAAAGCTCTATACATTCTTATGTAAATAGCTATCAAATTTAAGGTAAAAGATAATTTTTTTTTATTAACACCTATTACACTCCATCTCTTGCCACCCTTGTAAAACATCTCTCCATTAATATTTTTTAAATAGATGTATTTAAGATATGTTATTACATTTTATTTTACAAGCTGAATTTAAATCTTAATTTGTGCTTACCGATTGCATTTATTTAAACAGCCGAGAATATAGATTTACGTAAGATGGATTTCATTCCCCTGCACATTGCAAATTGGCAGAGTGAGCTAATTAATTGGCTCTAAACTAAATACAAATAAGCAGGACGACTCAAATTTTGTTGTGCAGGGAGCTAATTGTGGGGCGATGGCGATGAGAGAAATGATGAGATTGATGCAATTATTGTTTATATTATCACTGGCAAATGCAGATTCTTCAGGCTTTGGAACGATTCATACCAACAACTGGGCTGTTTTGGTCTGCACATCTCGCTTCTGGTAAGCCCCTATTGCATTTCTCTAATATTTGCCTCTACTCTGTATCAATCATATTCAATTTCTCTCTAAAGGAGACCATAGATTGAAAAAATGCGAACATTTTGCACTGATATTGATTCCCAACCTTCCGTTGGTGTCCAAGCTTCCCTGTCAAAAGTAAAGCAGTTTCAAAGAGGATTTATTTTGATATTACTAGGTAGGGCAAAAATTCTTGCCTGGTACTTTAGAGGATATTATTGGGATTATACTATTTGCAGGGTTGGGATGATTCCTCGCGTGATTAGGTGTAATTCTCAGGTCATTGGGATCATCCAGCGTTTGGCAACCAATCTGTATTCCCTTCTGAAGGATTTCTCCACAGCCAAGCTTTCACCTTGGGCATCCTAGTTACTGTGGGGTAGTGTTTGAGCCCTGAGCGTTACAGGCGCAAAACCGAAAAAAAGAAGTGAATACGAATTTTCGTTAGCTGGGAAGCAAGCTAACTCTTCCCACGTCCATTAGATTGCTATTACACAGGACACAGTAGAACCTAGAACAGAGAGTATGCCTACTTGGTTCTGAACCTGTGTCCTTTTGGCAATAAGTGCTTCGTATTACTTCTAGACCATAACCTGACAGATGCCTAGTTTTGGGAGTTTGAGGTTGCATTTCTAATTCTTATCGTTTTATATTGGAATTTGGATCAATGTCTCAACCAAATCTATTGAATTTAATGTTTGAAGAATTTGCCAGAATTTAGGCAATTTAAGAATATTAAGTAGTTAGTATTCCCTATTATGATTTGTTTTTAGTGAGCTATTTCTGTGAAAAATCCTCAAAATCACACTTCTATAAACTTATTCGTTCTAATTTTATTAATCCTATGAGCTGACGCCTGACTGCACATTTTGTTTCCGAAAAAGTGCCTTGAATGCTTTTTGGCATTATAAGCAAGTGCTTATGATATAAGAGCAATAAAATCAGTATATCGTGCTATATATCTTCTGGTCATTCAAATAAATAAATTCAACAAAATTTTGTCAATAGTGTGTCATCGCAAGTTATCATGAATCACTTATTCATTTATCTTGCCGGAGTATATCCATAATGTGTCATGAGTCTCCATAACTTTGTGTGGCCTGCAATCCATGTTCCTTCTGTTTGTCCAGTCAACATTGTTAATTTCTTAATAGACAAAAAAGGTAAATATATACCATTTGCAATCAACCTGTCGTCATCATAAATTACTATTATAGATGCACAGATGGTTTTTTTAAGTGTTTGCATGATAATGTGGTTGCAGTTATAAGGTCTTATAATTATTATTTACCGCTTACACTGAAAGTGCCATAAATGAAAGTATATCATCATGTAACAAGAGGGCGGTCATGCTTGCCATAAATTTCAGCTGTCAAAGTCCTCTAGTGTTGTACTTGTTCTTAATCTAGGTATGGTGTGTGTGTGCCCTATGGAAATAAACAAGTATATTGTCCATAATGAGTTAGATTCTTCGATGGAAGCAGGTCTTTTTCCTCTAAGAGTCTAAAGCATGTTTTTCGTGAAAGTTAGTTTTTTATTGTGCATATTACAAATAATTGTTTTTTCAACGTTCTTGTTCAAGTTATTCAATTCGCAAACTTGATTTCTAGTGTGTGCTTTCTTCAAGACAACTCTCTTATTGCCTCCTTTGTCTCTTTTTACTCTCGATTGACCTCCTTAGTCATTTTCCATTGTTTTTTTCCAAGTTCAAAGCTTGTTACCATAGTTGACATATTCTCGAGTACAAGTTTTGGCACCTACATCTTGATTCTTGAGTATACGGGCCTTTGGCAATTATCTCAAGTATGGATCCTATAGCACTTGCTAGGAACCATCTAGGTTATCAAGAGAATGTTCAAGTATAGACAAGTAATACTTCTGGCGCTGAGTATGCAGAGTGCACACATGCTGGTTATAGCAAGTATTGTAGTTACCTGCCTGAATCATTACAAGTCTCAAGGACCAAATGGTAGTTCTCCCATGCATCTTCTCCCACTTCTTTGCCCTTTTCTTGGAGATGATCCTATGAAGAAACTTGAATGAGTAGAAGTGATTCAAAATGTCATCCATATACATGTGCAATGAGATATGTGGCGATGGAGAGAATTTTATAGTAACAGCATATATAGTGGATCTGATTGAGACATGAGTAAATAAATCATCGTTATCTTCTGACATTTCCATTGAAGAATTTTTTTTTTCTGAAAACTCTCCATGAATTTATCATGACGAACCACAAGAATCTGTATGCAACCTTTTCCATAAATGATTTTCCCTCATTAGAAGATTCACTATAAAGAAAATGAGACTGGCTAAAAAGAAGTTGAGAGATCTTAATAGCTTCTTGAATATCCTCCTTACTTAGAGACTTGTTATAAAGAGGAGGAGAATCAACAAAAATAGGCAAAAAACATTTTTCTTCACCACTTATAGAAGATTTATTGAAGAGAATTTCATATATTTTTTTTTACTTCTTGGATGGAAGACTCATCATAGATAGGAATGGAGTCAACAAACATATGCTTGACGTTGGTGCTCAAAGTTGAGATTTCTCAAATCCCTAAAGCCAACCAGTTCTTGAGTGCCAGGGGTGTCAAACTCAAGACAAAGATTGCAAACTTATACTCAGGATGAGGCAACTAAGGACAACTTTGATAAGGTGGGTAAGACCTTCTTCTTCTTTTGGCTTTGCTAAACCAAGGGGGGTATTCCCTAAGGTGTGTAAGAAAAATGATTGATAGTAATATGAAACTCAACCCTGGGTCAAACCATACCCAATTCACAGGAAGCTCCAATTTTATGTCACTAAGCAGCCTGTATGCTGGTTTGAAGAGTTCAGGGGTATTACACCTTCTTATAACAGATACACAACCATGAAGAGAGTCTAAAATAATGCTGTTATAGCCCCTAATGCAGTAGCATAAATCTTAACATGGATGTGGGTATGACAAACAACACAAATAAGGTAAAAGATTAAGTTTTTTATTGTGTTTGAGTGTTGTGAAGGAAAAAGGAGGGTTGACAGATAGCAGACTGGTGCCTATATCCAGTTAAGGCAGTAGAGTTTGGATGCTCAAACAAAGGGGACACTACTGTAATCTGATTTTGTTACCTAATCAAGGTAGCAACAAAGACAATAACTGATAGTCTATTGCATAAGCTAGGCTCTATACAAACATACAAACAACTAGAAGATTGCAGAACACAACTCCAAACATTCTTTAATAATCCATAAACAATCCACAAATTTCACATATTCTCATGAAAAGATACCTTGTAATAGCATTACAAAGGTGTTTTATAATTCACAAAATCAACTAATCATGAAGAACATTCACATTAACAAATGTGATAAGAGTAACCTGCTAGAATTACCAAAAACTCACAGAATGTTTAAGGAGACACTTGAAATGATGTTCAATTTGCACATTCAGTTCATTCTTCGAATATTACAATGCCCTTTCATAGCCTTCGAAAGAGAATCCAACAATATATTACAATAATTGCTCTAAAACCAGTAACTAGAAGAGACCCTAGGTTTCATTACAAATTTTTCTATCTTTATCAGCTCTACTTTGCAACTCAAATGTTTTCCATCCCTTTTGCAAATGAATGCAAAATCTCTTAAATACCTCCTCCAATCCCCGAAGGAGCCTAGGAAGGAGAGACTTGACCTTTGAAAACGGAACACGGCAACTATCTTGCTTGCATCACGACCACATGGGTTTTACCAGAAAACCCTGCAAATTTGGAGTGTTCGCCCATGCTTTCGCACAAAAATTTATTACAGAAGGGTCCATGGTGGTCTTGGGACAGATGGAGCTCACCTACCATGCCATCAGGCTCTGAAATGATTATTAATGGCGGCCCAGAGAGTCGCTGGAGCGTCCCATCACATATTGAAATGCCAATTGACTAGGAAGGCAAAGGGCCCCGACAATTTGGGCTTTCGCCAAGTATTCTTCTTCATAATTGGGGATATGAGACTTCCCGCAACACCGACAAATACACTGGGCGCACCAATCGGGAAGGCCAAGCTATCAGGTTTCAACAATTGGGCCTTCACCGAACAATCCTCTAGTTTTGAATGGTAACGCCAAGCAACCCCGTGATCTTCGAAGTCCGAAAAATAGAATGCAAGTAAAGATCCTCCTTAGTGCATCAGGCTTGGTTGTTTCTTGACAAATGCAAAACATATGTCGGCCCTTTGGAGACTTTCAGGCTTCTGAAGAAAGTCATACCTTCACTTGGAACCCTGACAGAAAGAAGTTTCATTGGGCCTCAACAAATCAGGCTTCTACCAAACCATCTTCCTATAGATCGGGAGTATGAGACTCCCTGCAACCCTGATGAGATACAAAGGCAAGGCGAACTTCATCGGGCTTCGGCAATTCGGGCCTTCACTAAACATTTTTCATTTTTGAACAAGAGTAAGAGACTCCTCGAAGTTTGAAATCCGAAGGAAAACAAAGGGCGCAATAGTTGGAAGGCAAATTCATTTGGCCTCGACAAATTAGGCCTCCGCCAAACATCCTTCCTTTTTGAATATGAGAAACACGCACCTCCCCGACTTCGCGATCACGAAAGACTTAGGCAAATGAATAATCGTTGGGGATCGAGGATACCATAAAACACTTGCCCAAAAAGCAAAGCAAACCAAGAACACCCCACGCTGTGATCCCAAAAAACTTGGAAGTTATGCAATGTTGGGGATCGGGGTTTGGGGTGACTTCAAGTCATCTGCCCAAAACGTAAAGGAAACCGAGGAAGACTGGACCCCCGATCCCGAAATACTTAGGAGTTATGAAGAATCGGGATCGGGGAAGTTCCTAAAGTCAAGCCTAAATGTCAAAGGGAAATGGGAGCGCTTGACACGGCGATCTCGAAAGACTTAGACAAAAACAAACAAGGGTCCAAGGCGGAGTTTCGGGGCCGATAGGGAAGGCATGCAGCTATGGAAAACCTCGAAACAGTGAAAAGCTGACAAAGGCATAAAACTTAAGGAAAATACCAGAAACCTCCTAGGCCTAGAATTTTATGGATTTTCCTTGAATTTTGACACACTTAGAAACCCTTTTAGGATATCTCAGATCGGTTATAAATAATGGGTCAAAGTAGGTCAAAGCAACAGAGGCACAAATGTGGGATTGTTTTTGGTGCAAATTTTGAAGCAGGTGCCAACACTTGAAAAAAGTTTTCTTCATGAAAGAGAAGCTCAAAAATGTTATCCTTATTCAACTAAAAGAAATCATCATACCATTCCATGCAAATATCCTCCAAATATATCCATTCATCTATTTTCTTTTCATATTCTGATCAAATCTAGACGAATAATAAATCTATTAAATACACTATCAAATGCATTCAATACTCGTTTAGCCTTCTCTCTGATCTTGTTTGAATGTGACTTCATTTTCTTCAACATCTCCAGTGGGATCTGCCCTAAAATTCTGAAATTAATTTTCTGAATTCTGCCCTAATTTTCTGCACTTTAGATTTCTGCTCAAAACCCTAATTTCTGATTTATTTTTCTGCTCTTAAACAAATTATCACAGCGAACTCATATATACCCAAACATGACAAATAAGCATGGCAAGTGACGCTACCAATTGATATTCATATCAAACATGAATTACACCATGAAATCCACAAGCCCATCAAATGTCACACAACAAGTCTGATTTTCAGAATAGAAGTCTGCTGCTATAAATCAGAATATGAAGTCTGAAAATTACATCCAAAACAAGGGCTCAAACATGGCAAGCATAGCCCAGAATGCTGCTGTGCAAATCATACCTAATACATAGGTTTGTACATACCAAAAGATGATGAAATGATGCTCCACAAACCCTCCAAAAATGGCGGCACTTGGGTGAACGATGGCGGCTGCTAGGGTTAGGGTTTGGAAACCCTCAACAATGATGAAATCGCCTCCACAAGCCAAGTCACCCTTCTCCAAGGGTGGCGCTCCAAGTTAGGGCAAAAACCCTAATGCAATGTGCTCACAAAAATGCCACAAAATCCACCTCCGATGCTGATCTAAAAATCTGAATATGCAATCACGCTCCAGTCCTCCAAAGGTCTCCAATGAAGTGCAAATTGAACTCCATAATGAGCCCACCACAATGATGAGCTAGGGTTTCGTCCAACTCACCAATAATCACAAGGGTTTTCGTCCTTGGATTTGTGCCCAACAAATGTTGCAGCCAAATGAGATAAACTCAATGAGAAATGATGAATGAATGATGATGAAATGATTTGCAAATGACCTTGTATTTATACACAATCCTTCTTCCCTTCTCTTGGCAATTCTTTTCTTTTTATTTTATATCCTTCTCCTATAGGGCCGACCTCCCTTTAGGCGCCAAATATAGAGAAATATTTTATTTTATTTATTTTTATTATTTTCTCTTTCCATTCTCCAAGTGGGCGAACCACTTAGGCATATCATACATCATGATTTTGACCTCCAATTAGGTCATCCTCGTCCAAGGAATTTATCTTAATTTATTCTTATTTTTTCCTCAAACTCCCAAAGTCATTTCCATAATTTTTCTTCCTTCTTTCATTTTTCTTTTCTCTCCCTTGGTCGCTCATCTCCAGGGCAAATTATTTTAATTACTTTGACTTCTCCAATAAATCCACAAAAATATACGAAGCCATCCCTTATGATCAATTTGCCCTAATAAAATTGGCAAAGTATGAAATCTAATCAATTAGGTTATTCCCTTAGCCCTCTGGCTTAGCCTACGGGAATAGGATAGGCTAGCCAACTCCACTAGGTGATCACTCGGAAAATGGGGACATTACATTCTTTGTAAATTTTTTGAGCTGAAGATATATGTCTTATTACAAACCTTGTTTCTTGCTCAATTATTCATGAAAAATGTAATGCCCCTGCCTTATTTTCATTCGCCGCCAAAGTCAAATTAAAATAAACATTAAACTAAAAGAAATCTCATGAGCGTGGCGCCAATATTAGAGCAATTAGTGGAGAGAATACTTAAGGGAAAGTGATGCTAGCAATTGAGAATCAAGATTTGTTAAATTAAAATTATAATTATAATTTAAATAAAGGGGCAGCGGGTATGAAAGGTTGTGACTCTTTCCAAGAAGAAGATATAAAAAGGGCAATGAATGAATGAAAAATAAAATCAAGAAGAAGAGAATTTAATACAGCAGCGAAGAAGAATTAATCCGTTCAAGGATAAATTCATTCAAGCCTCATTCAAGCATTAACTTGTCAATCCATCAAGAAATATCAATCAGCAAAAGCAATCAGCAATAATCTAGCAAATTCATCAAGCAATCAGTTTTGAATTTGAGGAAGTGTCTTGCAAATAGGAAGGACGAAATCCCTTCCAAGTTCACGAGAGGATAAGGACGAAAACCCTTATTGCTCTTATCAAGTTTGGACAAAAACCCAAATCTTGGTCAAGGAGGGCGAAAACCCTCCAAGGAGGATGAAAACCGTTTCATGCTCTTGGCAAGTTAAGGACGAAAACCCTTGATATTGCCACTGTTGAATTAGGGACGAAAACCTCTAATTCAGCAGATTTGTACGTATTTCCAAATAATTCATGATATGATTGATTTTGAGAATTGTGCTATGATTTATTAATCTAAATATTATCATAAATTCTTGATCTTTGATAAAGCTATTATCATTTTGAGTAAATATTAATGTTCTAAGGCATAAAATCAGGAATATCCCAAAAAGGGACATTACAATTGGTATCAGAGCATTGATCCTACCAGCTTGAGGATCTAAAAAGTAGTATATGCAATTGAGCCAAAGAGCTCAACGAGCCTTGGAAAGAGAAAGGAGAAAACTAGAGACAAGTAGCAACTTGATTAAAGGTAATAAAATGGGTGATTGTTGAGGTAGGTCAAGAGAATGAATTGAAGGTTTTTATGCAGCAAATGGCAGAAAGACAAGATCAAACCAATCAATTACTCATCCAAATGATGCAAAACCTGAACAATTCCAACCGATCTACACAAAATAATGGGATGGAATGTAGTAATACTAATCAAAATAGAGTCAACATGAACATAAATAATAGTAGAATTGGATCAGCATCATGTCCTACTCGACCTACATTTTTGCCTAGAATAGAGCCCCCCCAAGAAGAAGAAGAAGAGCGAAATCAAACAGCATTTGATGCCAGAGCCTGCGTAGATGACTATTCAAGGATTGATCCGAATCTCCGACGTGATATTCCTTTCATACAATACTTCAAGCTATGAATGGATAAGGCATAAAATCAGGAATATCCCAAAAAGGGATATTACAAAAAACTACAAAAAAACCATTCATTTTAAAGGTTAACAGAGCAACTTTCCAAAAAAAGGCACCTCAATTGGATGCTCGAGCAGAAATTATGACCTGTCGAAGTCAAGGTATCGGAGTCTATTGTTTTCTAGATGACTCCAGAACAGAAACTTGTGACAGCTATATCTTTCTCCATGGAGCTCAAAATTTGACAAATAAATGTTTGTAAACCTGGCACTGTTTTTTGGGTTTGATATTTTGTAATCTCTGTATATTCTCCATGGTTATGGAGCTCTATCTGTAATCCCTTTATGGGAATTTTGTTCTTTTTAATATTAATATTAATATATATGTTTAGGTGCTATGCACCTTTTACCGACCCAAAAAAAAATTGACAAATAAATACTTTTTATAAATGGCCCTGAGCTTGCTATCCAACAAAAACAAAACTTTGCTTCAATCTGATACTCCAGCAGAAAGTTATTGCATCTGCAATACATAGTTCTTTTTCTGTCTTGCAGATTAAAACTTAGCTCTGATGTCACCTGCAGCGTACATGCAACCCTAACATGCACAACTACACAAATATATAAGTATGGGTGCATCTGCACACCCAAATTAGTGGATTGCATTTGCAAATTCAAAGAAAGAATGGAAGAGAAGCTTCTCCAAAATTATGTGATAAAACACATATAATTATATTTGATATGAAAATGCTAGGCCCTTAACCCATTGATTGTATTGGGATATGTGTGGCTGACTTGTGGCTAGCATAATCCTTAATTAAGTTATATGATCATCTATATAGTCTTATATAGATAGTTAAGTCAGCCTGAGTGGCATCTATGGCATAAGTATGGTATATATTATCATCATATTGTGAGTTCTGTTCTTATTGGAGAGTTTTGGAGGATTGTCCTCTTGAAGTGGCTTATTATTATATCGAGTATTATCAACTATTTGCAACTTACTTCCTATTCTATTCTTCTCTTGCGCAAGTAATTTCGTTACAAGTGGTATCAAAGCATGATCTTGGCATCTAGAAGGCAAGAAACAAGTCTATTTTTTTTCGATTTTCATTTAAGAGGTTGGATTATAAAGAGCATATCTTTTTCAATTTGGTGATTTTTTTTTTCTGAAATTTGGATGGTTGATCAAGGACATACTGAAGCTACAATAGTTCAGATTTGACGTCATTAGAAGCAGTTTTGAAGGAGTTATTGCAAAATTAAGGTTTTTACTAAATTTGCTCACAAGGCTGCAAATCAGTGAATTTCTCGGAGATTTTTTCAGAAAAGTGATTTTTGGGTAGATATAAGTTACAGTAAAAATTTCAGCTTATTTTGATTTGTTTTGAATAAGTTATTACCAAAAATATTTTAGCAACATCATGACGGGGCTGCAGACAGAGGCCGAGGCAAGAATTCCTATACACCAGGAAAAACTCCTAACAAAGAGGATATAGATTTAGGGTTTGGATTAGGTGGGACTTTAGATGTGATGTTTTTTCATTATATGACAAAGTGCGCCATTTGGAAGAAGGTATGTAGAATATGTAGTCTGCAATGACAGGAGAAATGGCTAGTATCAAGTCTGAAATGAAAGGAGAAATGACTATTATCAAGTTTAAAATGAAAGGAGAAATGGATAGCATCAAGTCTGAAATAATATTTTATTTCCAGGAATCTATCCAAAAGATATCACTCTCACAACCAAAGGCACAACCCCATGTTTCCATCAATAAAGGTGGATCGTTCGGACAAACCAATCCTGATTCAAATGCTAGCACTCATTTTGGATCTCGGAACTTGCTACTGAACGTGGATATGCATAAGTTCGATGGCAAAGATCCACTTACTTGGATAAATCACATGGATTTTTTTTTTGATGTACAACAGATTCCAAGTGGGTAAAAGGTGACAATGGCTTCCTTATATCTGGAACCAGAGCAATTCATTTGATACCAATGGCTATGCTTAAAGAAAGAAAAAGGCTCTCAGTGTCACCTGGTCAATTTTTACAGAGGAGCTGCAATTGCACTATAACAATAGTGTATCAAAGAATTACTTTAACCAACTAGCCAAACTGCGGCAAACAAGATCAGTCAAGGATTATATTCAACAATTCTAGAACCTATCCTTGCAAGTAGAAACAATTATAGAGAACGTGAATGACTTGTTTCTTGGTGGGCTTCAGGATCACATCCAATATAAGGTATGCATGTTTAATCCTTTTACTATATTTTATTCTTTTATCATGGCATGCAGGGTAGAGGAAAAGTTTTTTTATCTCCTAGAAGGCAGGGGTTCAATAGCTTAAGAGAGAAGAGCTTTCCAACACAGCCATTCCCTCAGCCTACTAGATTGACTCCTCAAAAAATTGAAAAAAAGGGCAAAAGGGTTATGTTTTAACTGTGATAGCAAATACGATCGAGGACATAAATGTGCTGAAAAGTTGTTCTACACTGAAGGGCCTAGTAAGTGATATTTTTTTTGTCTGAGAAGGTGTTGACAGAAAATTAGGAGTCTAACTGATTCAACCGATCATCTAGTGCATCTGCTTCAATTGTGCCTTCAAACAAAGGGATATCAAGATTTATTTGTACTTTGAGTGACATTCGACCTACAGAAGGCTTGCACTGGGTTGAGGATATCACATGTAAGATTATCTGAGCAAGCTTGTTTGACACATCCTTGTCCTGCCTTTCGAACCGATCTGCCATGTTTTCTCTGTGTTGCTGGAGTAGATCTTAAGTTATCTTTGATTCCAAATGAGCAATATTCTATTGATTGTGTCCTTGTTTTCCTATTGGGGGCTGTTGTAAACTTTATAAGGGTGTCATAAAAACCATTAATTAAGGTACCTTGTTTCATTTGTAACTCCACCCCTTTGTTAACAAGATGGCAACAAATTTATTTCTTTCCATTCTGATTTGGCAAAAGGAGATTGATTCAGTGGAATTCGATATAAAAAACATATGTTGGTTTAGGGCATTGAATTTCTAATTAGAGAAACCACTTTAAACATAATGTCTACACGAATTTTCAAATAATTGTGGAATTTAGCCAGTTGAAGACCATATAAAAGCTCTTTTGTCTCTGCTGCATTGTGGTAGATTTGGCAACATCCATACAAAACAACCACCCGACTTTCCGTTATTGTCACTCATTATGCTTCTTACCTCAGTAGGTGTGGATTTTCCTTGGCAACTGGATTGATGCCAAGTTTTAATCTTTGATATATGGGTGGGTTTCATTTGATGGAAGGTTTCTGAACCTTAACAATACTAATGCCATTAAAATTATTTGAGATATGTTGGTGGTGGAGAGGAGGTGTGGCCATGCAAAAGATCTGGATTCATATCTCAACAGGCTTAGAGTGCTATTTGTACATGTGTGTGTGAGTAGATGTTTGACACTCAAGAGTTTCAGACCCTCACTCTATTACACAATCCACAAAAGAATGAATTCCATTAATGCGGATTTCCCAAAAGAGTCTCATATGCTTGGCTGATTTTTTGGTCTAATAATGTCTTTTTTCTCCCAAAACTTATTTTAATGATGTTTTAAAATATAACTATAATTTCTGACATTTTTATCAGGTTGGGCTATCTTAGGTTATATTGGGATAAAAAGAGAGGTGTGATCTTGAGTTTTACATCAATCTATCTAATCTCAACTAACTTAGCTAGTGGGAATTTGAATACTATTCCTGTTGATTGCAGCACATGGCAATCTCTCTTATTTTGGTTTAGATGAAATTATGAGTCTTCAATTTAATGTACCAACTGAGAAGTCGTGGCTAGGAATTCATAACGTGCTTGGGCTTTTCTATTTACGCTCATGACTTTTATAATAGGGGATCATTAAGCAATCGAGAGATTTGTTTTGGTCCTGAGTTGAGTTTGACAGATTAAAGAGGTAGACTTGGGCTTGGCATATAGGCTGCCACCTGATATCCTATATGCCGAGTCAAGTTAATGAAAACCTGCACACTCTCCTCTATATTTCTATAGCTTTATGTGCTATTCTCTGTGCTCTTTATTTGATGGCATTGGATGTTCTATTGCTTGTGGTTCAAATCCAAGTAACAACAATTTTTAACTGTATCTGTTTGGGTATGGTAATTGACTCATTCCAGCAAAATAGGAAGGGTAGTTGTTCTCAGAACTATGGGTGATAATGGACAGTCTGGATGCCTACTGTAAAAATGAAAATGAGAAGGAATAAGAATGTCTAGTGCAACATCCCAATGGTGTAAATCAAGATACGGATTATTTTCTGAATCTCTAGATATTTTTATTTTTCAAGGAGCCTTGGGACATCTTTTCTACAGAGCTTTTTACGTTCTTACTGTGTTGCAGGTTCAACTATCGTCATATGGCCAATACATTGTCCCTATATCGGTAAGTTGGTTTTTCTCCCCATCATTTGTAACTGCTCTTTTGCCAAATTATTTTATTGAATGAGGGGTATGTTTTGATAAGGGTCTTTCTTGCTTGTGATTTTTCAATTCACAGGACAGTAAAAAGACTAGGAATACCCGATGAGAGGATTATCCTTATGTTGGCAGATGATATGGCTTGCAATGCTAGGAATAGCCATCCTGCCCAAGTTTTCAACAATGAGAACCACCAGATTAATCTATATGGGGACAATGTTGAGGTGATTTAGCTATGTCAGTAACAAATCATTGGGTGGTTTTATACTATTATTTGTATGTGATGATTCTAGTTTTCTATGAATTGTTTTATCCACTATAATTCTATCATACTCAGGTTGATTATAGAGGCTATGAGGTGACTGTCGAGAATTTTCTGCGTGTGTTGACTGGTCGACATGAACCTGCTGTCCCTCGTTCAAAGCGCCTCCTGAGTGATGAAGGAAGTCACATTCTTCTATACATGACAGGGCATGGTGGTGATCAGTTTCTGAAGTTTCAAGATTCTGAAGAGATTCAAAGTCATGATCTAGCTGATGCAATTGAACAGATGCGAGAGAAACGTAGGTGAGCTCATCTTACTATTTGGTTACATCTACAGTGAAGCTTCTAGAGTTTGAAGATGATAAAACAATTCAACAGCAACGAAATGCAGTTTTGAAGTGTTTCTTTAGCATTACTGTTATTTATGCATTAAATTAATTGATTTAAGGAGTGTTTGTTCACACTTTTTGAACAGAAGACTTGTTTGTTTGTTTGTAAGTAAGCAGCTTTGGTTGCTTCTCTCTATGTAATCTTCTTTTTCTTCTGTGGCTTTTGAATAGATTTAAGGAGTTGATGATAATGGTGGATACTTGTCAAGCTGCAACACTTTATTCTCAGGTCAGCTCTTCCCTTTAGCTTTGTGATTCAAAACTTGATGTCAGATAAGGGTATCACTTTGCTTTCTCTAACATGTGACATTATCATATTATCTTGTGTAAAAGTCACCACTTATTGTCATTTGTACCTGAAACTCAAAAAACTTGTTTAGACCATTAGGTTAAAGGAATTCATATAGATAGATTTCTTATCTGCAAGGAAATGTGTATAAGGTCATAAGGTAGGGGCCATTGATGGCCCTCAAGAACACCAACAGGCTTTACATGTGATAGCAACAGACATCCAACCATTAAAAGGGAAGAACTTGAATGCCTCTTGTTAGGCTCATAGAGCTGCATTTAGATATAATTAGCTGGGTTGCTCTTTTTATTAGACATAGTTTATTGAAGTATGTGTTATGATGTAGCTAAAGACTTATCAATATGCTGCTCTTTGATTAATTATTTATATGCAGACATTTCTATCATTTTAATCATCAGTTTCCATGCAATAGAATCACAGTTAAATATCTTTCTGCCATAATTAATTGCTGCTTATGCTTATGCATGTGATTGCTAGATTGTTCTTATCTGCATAGTACATCAATCAATACAACTGTTTAAAAAGACATTTTCACCCTTGAATGGCTGTACATTATGAATCCAATATAGAAGCTGGGATAAAGGGACCAACAAAACGAGGAACAATGGGAATAAAGTACAAAGCATATGCAGGTATGCCCACTTATGGAGACAGGATCAACCCCAGGACATTGCCATTAAATTTAATCAAATGAAAATCACTATCTTCCTGTTAGAAGTAGATCTGATCTCTACACAGTCAGGACAATTATTGGTTGAAGCTCAAGGTCAATGTTCGGGGGGACATGAGAAAGTAGCTGCCATGCAAGATTCAGAGCCACTTGTCTATACCAGCCTTTAGAAGAAAGGACAGAGCAAGGAAGGCCAGGAAATTGGGCACCTAAGAGGCAAAGATTGAGCTTAAGCTTTCTTTGGTCTCAAAACCTTCAAGATTCAGAGGTTGTTAAAACTAGCATATCCCCTTGCCAATGCTTGAACTGGGAAACTTTAAGGAACTTCAATTGAAAATCGGATGACAAAATTAATGTTGAGTTATTTGCAAACATGTTGCAAGGATCAACTACAAAATGGTTTCATCATCATACTGATGAAAGCAAGAAAGGATGGGAAATTTTAAAAATAGAATTTTAGAAAGAATTTCAAAAAGGGCATATAAATGAGCAGATTATTAATGAGTTAAGAGTCTTTAAAACATGGACCACAAGAGTCAGTTAAGGACTATAGTTGGAGGATGTTAGAATTAGCACAAACACTGTCTAAACTTAAAGTTCTAAACCATAGGGAGATAAATCCAAAAAGTACTTTGTAAGGGGTTTATGGTAAAGCTTCTGACAAAGTCTGGGTATTGCACCGATATGCAGGTACAGAGAAACTTTAAACTGTATGCTAGATATGGAACAACAATGGGTAGATGAATGAGGGTTAGAAGGCAATGATGAGGAATGTTTTGGGTTACAACTGCTGCAAAGTTTTTAAAAAAATGATGCAAGATAAGCCCAAATGTGTAAAAACTGGAATATGGTGCTTAAATGTCTTACCGAAGGACATAGAGAGGATGAATGTCCTGTAAAACATTGTTGAATTTACAATGTCAAAACACATGATATTTGAGATTTGTGCTTTCACTTTAAAAACAAATGCAAAAGAGGATTGGCACTGCATGTTGGCACAAGAAAAACCTACTTGTAGAGGGTAGAAAAGCAATTGAAATCAAAGAGTACAAATTCACAATACTAATAGCAGGTGATAAGCCCCTCTAGCACACTATTAGAAGGGATGATCCATTATCTAATGCTGTAAATGTGGCAATGGGGGCATGTTGCAGGAAAGCATTTCTAAAACGTACAGCCCACTCAAAAGAAGTGTACTGGATTTGGACTCAGAGACCACTTGGATGAAGAATGGCGAAAAACAAAAACCTGTGAATATTGTAAAAATTGATGAGTGGGATCAAGAAGAATATGTTGTGGCTGTCATTAGAGCAGCCCAAAAGAAAGAAATTGATGTGAATGTAGACAGAAAGAATGTAGGAAGAAGTTTGTGTGGCAAATTAAATAACTTTAAACACTGGTTCTGGGTGGGGGCAGTTGCCAATAAGGCAATAACCTATTAGCTATAATATAATGTTAGACTACTGGACATAATGTTAGACTACACTTTGTACACATTGCAATTATTGCTTATGTTAATGATGTAATAACACCACATTAGTTATGTCTAAAAAGTAAAAAGTAACTTACAATGCTAGTTACAACCACCAACGTAACTTCCTCATTCAATAATAAATACAAGCATGCGCACATTGTAGTATGTGCCATCCAATTCTCTCAAATTCTGTCCATTCACTCTTCCAACATTTGGTAATATAGTGAGGACACCCTAGGAAGAGTATGCTGATTTGAAGTGAGGAAAGTGAAACCCTAGGACAGGGACGTTCAATCAATCTAACAGAGAAGAAGATTGAAGGGAGATAGGAGAAAGGAGAAAGAAATCTGCTGTTTGCTGTCAAAGTATATCAAATCTGCTGTCTAAGGAGATAAATCACTATCCAAAAAAAGGAGAAATTGTTGTCAAATTGCTGTTGTCAGAATAATTGCAGGCATGAATCAAAAATCTGTATGGATGAACAGTGTGACACGGTATAAATGAACAGTATGGAATGATACGGACAAATAGTATGGTATGGATAAACAGTGATATCAGAAATTTCGGGTACATTTTTTTCTTATTTTTAATTCTGTAAAATAAGCCCAATATTTTGCAAAATTTATGTGAAAACCTGCATTATATCAGTTTGTAATTGCTTTTTTTTTGGTCGAAGTCTGGAATTTTTTCCTATAAGTTGAAACCATAGATATGGCCAAATTCAAAATCTCGTTTTGCTTGAAGCCTAAAAATTGACAGGCCAAAACTTTCATTTCTGGAGTCACAAAATACTCACAATTGCTGTTGAAGGGGCATGGTCTGGAACTCATTCATACAAATCTGTATGAGCCATCCTAGAAATTATCAACGACCCTTGGTGCAAGGAATTTTAACGTTGCTGGTTGATAATTTCTCAAAGAAAATGTAGGTATACTTTATAACAAACAAGTTTGATTGCTTTGGAACCTTTTTCAGGTTCAAAGCACTGTTGAAAATTTAATAAGGTAGGCAGATAGTAAGACCTTGAGGTTTGTTGTACCCAATTCAAAACTGGATTGCCATACAAGAAACTCTATTGTGTCATCTTCAAGTCCAACGTTTCAAGTCGTAAAATATCATGTCATATTGTCGAAATCATGTGAAATGATAGACTTTGGTCATATCATCATTGTGTCAGATGTTCGTTTGTCCATGTCAAAATCTTCGTAAAATGATGAATTGTCTTGTCTGAAGTCATTCGTCTGTTAACAGTCAGAAAAATTGTTTTCGTCAAGTCCAATGTCTTGAAAGTTTTTTGTCTGTAATGTCGAGTTGTTGATGTTCGTCGTTCGTTACTTGTTATAAAATGTTCAGGGCGAGTGTTGAAGTCACATCTCATGGTGTCAAATTCTCAATTGTCGTATTTTTGTGTTTGTCCGTAAAATTTTGATTTTAATATATATTAATTTATAATTAATAATTTGTTGTTAATTCTTTATTAATTATTATTGAAATCAAAATTTTTGTTAAGTATTATTTTAAAATTCAAGATCAAATTCATAAAAATAAAAAATTATAAAAAAAATTATTATTTTTATTGATAATAATTATTAATTTATTAATAATAATTATTGTTAAAATAATAAACAGAAATTAAGAGCCAAAAAATAAAAATAAATGTTGTAGCGCTTCAAAGGTGCCATATTAAAATTAAAGCAATAAAAAAACTTCTTACAAAAGCTCTTCATAAGGATATGAAACGCGCTTTAGTGAAGCAAGTAAAATCTATGATAAAGCATGGCTAAGGAGTCAATGCACCAAAAAGAAGATAAAACAATGCAAAAGGCACCTCCAAACTTTATCAAACGCGCCATGTCAAAGGGATGCGTGTGCCAAAGGCATCTAACACACCAACAAAGGATAAAGCACCTTATAAACACTCTAAAAGTGCTTGTTTGAAGACTAAAAAAAAGTGCCTGCCAAGGATGTTTGACGTGCTCAAAATAGAAGTAAAACGCCTTTAGAAGTTCATGCACACGCCATTCACAACATAAATGCTCCCTTTACCACAATAAAATGCGCCTAGCAGCATACAAAGCAGCTTCAAAACAAACAAAACCGTGCCAGTCAAAGGAGAGGTTGTGCCGGTATGAAAGGAAAGCAGAAATCGCGCATATACAAAACTTCACACGCCTCTCTAATGCAAAAAATGGCTATGTTCAGGTCACACGCGCCTCTTCACCTCAGTCCAAAGTCACAAAACAAAGAAAAAACAC
Source organism: Cunninghamia lanceolata (assembly GCA_027924645.1). NCBI lineage: Eukaryota > Viridiplantae > Streptophyta > Pinopsida > Cupressales > Cupressaceae > Cunninghamia > Cunninghamia lanceolata. The sequence continues at coordinate 12,785,295 of BSBN01000209.1, forward strand.
CCAATTGAGGAGGAAGTTGCTCCAATTTGGAAGGTGAAGACCATAGAAAAAGGAAAGGAAAATGATTGGAAATAATGCACAAGCGCTTCATGTACACTTCAAAGGCGCGTATTTAAAGGAGAAAGTGTTGTATCAAAACATCCAATGCGCTTACATGAAGAAATCTCACGCCAAGGTTCAACCAAATCGCCTAGCAATGAGCAGAGTTGAAGACCAATCAGTATTTGATGATTTTCTAAGAGACTGAGATTATTAAAAAGGTTTGCAGCCCCTATGATGTCGCTGGAAAAATGGTGGCCAGCTAGTTTTATAAAAGACAAAAAAGATGGTTAACAACATTCCCATTCAACAGTCCTAGATGTTCAAACTATTGTATGTAATGTCCCCTTCCTAGACGACACATAGATGAGTAGTGGTTCGCCTATTACCAGGGTTCCCATAGGTCAGCAGAGTGGTTAGGGGACTTATCCAGGGGCAGTGGAGCTTTGTTGAGAGTCTTTACGAGCCCTTCAGTTTGGTGTCAATTGATGAATCCAGGGGTTGAATTGAAAATATTAAGGTTTGTTTTAATGGAATAGTGAAAAGTGAATAGTAATAGAAAATTAGAAGAGGAATAGTGGAAAGTAAATAGTAACAGAAAATTAGAAGAGGAATAGTGAAAAGTGCCCCCATCCTAGTAGCACAATGTTGTTTTTAAAAAGTGAAACTTCTCTTTTCATGAGAAAAGACCCTCAAGGTGGGCGTGGCCTCTTAGAGGGAATATTTTATTGTTTTTTATGGAAAAAAGGTCATGGAGGCTATAAAGCAAAGTATTGGGCTCATTTTTGAGCATACTATTCTCATTTTCACAAAAGCTAATTGCAGGTTTGAGCTCTGGAAGAGGGTTTCAGCAGCAAGCAGATCTTCTGAGGACAAAATCCCTTGAAGGATAGTGAATTGGACGACAACCCAGTTCACAAAATAGGGAAATCTACTCTGGGTTTTCGTTTGGGCTTCATTAGACTTCATTACAGGTTGATATTGCAGCTGGAGTGACTGCAGCAGTGGATTATCAGGGTTTAATTGCAGATTGGGTCTTATTATCAACATATATCCTCATTTCAGTGCCGTTACCAGCTGGCCGTTCAAAATGGAAGTCATTTTCAGTTAAACCCTAGCTGGGAATTAGAGTTTTAGCAACTAAATGTTCCATAAATTAAGCGTTGGCTTCTGGGTACGTGTTTACCATATTGGGTATTCAAATATTTCATATGTATTGGGTTTAATTGTGTTGTTACAGTCTGATTTAGTGGAAATCAGACCTTTGAAATTGTAATCAGACTTATGTTTAGTGAGAAATAAAGCTTATTTTGGTGTCGTATTGCAATGTTTATTTGTTGGGTATATTTCTTTTCATTCGGTATGTGAATATTGCAATCAAAACCATTTCATATCCACACAAACATCAATTAACAAACTCAGAAAATCAGAACAACAGTCAGGAAATCAGAATTCATTAGTTTGCACAACAACTGTTTGACAAATTGCCAAGGGATCAAAATTGAAAAATCAGGGCAGATTTGGTAAGGGATCTTTCAGTGGTATCAGAGCCATAATCTTGCCAGCCTGTTGGGTAATGATTGCATTCAATTGGTGTGAAATCAGTTGTGCACAAGTTAGTTTAGATTTGGTTTTTAGTTTGAGCAGCGAAAAAGGTCATCATGGCAAAGTTGTTCAGCAACAAACAGGCGTGGAAAGAATTTGAACAAACACAACACAAGATCATATGTAAATTCCAGCGTTTAGATGATTCACTTTCAAAGTTTGGACTCTCTAAAGGATCATCTTCACTTTCTACTAGCAAGGGTCCAGGGCCACAAGACAAGGAAGCGGAAGTGCTTAGCATATTTGAGGAGTATAGCATTCTTCCTCAACAGGTTAAGGAGAATTTTCCTTTCAAGGACTATATGGACATGCATCCCAAACTTTGTCACAAAACTAAGCAAGCAAGGAAGAAATATCACACTATAGGTTATGAACTATTTATACATGGAATGGATAGAGAATCTTCACATATGGGTGATACAACTCTTCATGAGAATGATTTAGTGTCTTCAAGTTCCAATAAGGTATGCAAAAATTTATATCATGAATTTGATAGACACGCTGATTTGACTCAAGAAGACATTAGGATAGCCTTGGGTAATGATTTGTCTACATCATCCTTGCAAGAGGTTTCACAAGAGGCTTCTACATTAGAAGCTAGCATAGATCTTGTTAGCGATTTGGATAGCAATGGTATGGATTTTTTGGGTGATCATAAGGCATCTTCTAGTGTGATAGTTGATTCCCATAATGTCACATCACCTACACATGATGAAAAATCAGACTATGGCAACCAAGGATATTTGGAACAAAAGCCTTTGGTTTGGGAAGATTTGCAAGACTATTCAGTGGTGAAGGAAGATAAAATAGCTCAAGCATTGTCAAGAATGGATAGCACTCACAAACACCTAGAAGACCTCATTTGGACAGCCCAAAGAGAGGAAAGACAAAAGGGAATGGGACATGGTATCTCTCATTCACATTTGCAGTCTTACAAGGAAGCATTGAAATTGATGGAAGATGACTACTTGCAATTGCTTAGAGATAGAGACATGGCTGTCAAGTTGGTGAAAGAAAAAGATAGAGAGATTGTTGATCATTGTCTTCTTTTGAGTATGTCCAATAATTCCTTGCATAATTCAAAAAATCAGTCCTTTATAGCAGCTACTCCTTGGGTACAAGATGACAAGGCAAATGGTGTAGGAGTTGAACAAGTTGAGAAAAGGATTGAAGAATCATACAATGAGGTACCTTGCAGCCTTGTGACATTTAGTGATGAAGAAGCTTCATTGGAGAATCACATTCACCATGATCATATGGGCGAAGAACATGCCACCACGGAGGTTATCGTTCATCAAGGTATGAGTTCATTAGATAATATTGTTTCATTCCCTCTACATCATATTGGCATGGAAACAAATAATGGGGTAGGTATCCTTGAGATGGACTTGGTTCATAAGAAGGGAAGTGATCAAGATATGTTGGACATTCCATCCATCAAAGCTATTCCTATGGAAGGAGAAGAAGCAACACTTATCGAAGTTCAGTCACACATGGGAGTAGTAGACTCCACTCACTACTTTGATGGAGACCCCTTGTCCAAGCCTAATGTTGACGTCACTTAATGGAATGAGATTCCTAAGATGGCAGCTAACATACATGGTGAGAAGGTGGAAGAACCCTCTACTGTTGGCACTCATAATTTGAGCACTAAAGGTGGTAAGTTTGGGAAGAATTCAGGCTATAACAGTTCTGATTTTGTGCATCAGACCTGGGCAGATGTGAAGAAGACACAAGTCTTGTTTAACTATTGGGTACAAGGAGCAAGAGAAGCAAAATCAGTGGCTGCCCAAGTGAGACAACACCTTCAAGAGGTCAAGGCAAAACGTGAACAGTTGGAGCAAGCAAGAAGACAAAGGGAAGCACACCTGAGATCTTTGTTCCTTCCAAAGGAAGAGTGCATGGAAGCAAGCAAGCAAGACAGAGATGCAAATTTATATAAGCAAGAACAGAGGTACAAGTTTGAAAATTTTGGTACACCTGATTTGTATCATAAGGATCATGGTTTGTCTTTGTTTGAAAATGCTTCAAGGATTCAAGTAATGAAGATGGAAGGAAAATTTGAGCGAACACTTTGTGAATCGGCCAGAATCATCAGGATTTCACTTGAAGAGGAAGACATAGGGAATTCAGAATATGATGACTCCTTGATCATTCATAATAAAGACACATATGATGAAGACTCCCGGATAACAGGGACACATGTGCATGATAATTCAATTGGCAGCCCTAGGACAGCATTGATGACACATGGTACACATGACTCAACTTGTGGATCAGCCCTTGTTGATAACCATCCTTTCATAGGAGAAGATATGATTAAATTGGTGGAGGGTAACTCACTTGAGTATGAGGACGTGTTTGACTTTCTGAGGCATAATGACAGCCCTATGCCACACCATGATATGGTAGCGAAGAGGATCAGCATTAAGACATTTCATGGAGAGACTCACGTAGGACCAGCATTTGATGAAGAGCATGCATCATGGAACATGAAGGTCTTTGAGAGAGATAAAAGGACTACAAAATGGTATGATAACAACTCTAATTTTCTGGTTGGGGACAACAGCGTGATACTCTTTCATTTACATGAACTTGCAACCCCTATTCATGGAGTAATTGGTGACAATGAGTTTCCAAGTGATAGCTTACATGATGCATTGGTTAAGCATGGCTATTTTGATGTTGCTTCTTCCAAGAGGACTAAATTTGTTTACTTTAGAACAACAACCATAAATCAGTCCAAAGAAACTTGTAACATACACCACTCTCTACATGATGAGAAGCAGGACTTCTCTAATTCTGAATTTGTAGATGATGTTTTCAACATTAAGGAGAATGAAATGGTGTTAGGTATTCAATGGTTGAAATCTCATGGAAAATTTGTCCAAGACTTCAGCAAGATGATATTAGAGTTTACTCACAGGGATAAACACATTGTGCTTAAGACACTAAAGAATGAGACAAAGGATGGGATAGTTAAGAGCATGTTTGTTTGCTCTAACATTGATGACTTCAAAGGCATGGATAAGAATGAAGAATTCAGTCCTAATTTTCTAACTTTGAACAATAAGGATATATCCTCACTTCCTTGCAGCTTCTAACCATTGGAAAGGAGTGATATTGATTCTACGTCGATTGGTACAAAAGTTACATGCATTGGTCATGATAATTCAATTGATGCAACTCTCTATAGGGCTGATTTTAGACACTTTGGGGCACCTGATATAAAACAGTCCCAAAAGATGATTGATGGTTGGTTAGAGAGAGCAAAACAAACCAAGATGAGGGCTCAAAAGGCCAAGCTTCATTTACAACATATTCGTGACATTCACCATTCTTTAGATGATGATGAGCAAATGTTGCCTAATTCAGAAAGCTCAGTTGTTGTTGGTCATTTTTCTGATGGTGATGATGATGATGATGATGTTGATGACACTCTTAGTGAACCAGCCACTCAAGAGTTATCTTGGGTGAGTAATGACGACATCTACACTACACATTTGGGTTTATCACGAACTCCTTATGAGGTGGCAGCAGTTTATTTATTGATTGGTGACTTCATATTCTTGGATTCATCATGGGTTAGGGACTGCCCCAGTTGGATTCATATGACACTTCCGGTTTCCTCTTGGCCTACTTCAACTATTCAGTTGCTGGGAAGTGTGTGGAGTCATGTTCATGCATTGGACATGGAATATGAGATGGATTCCTTAGGTTTGTACTGGTTTGATGATATTTTTGATATCACCTACATTGCTGGTCTGAGTTATGCCAGCGAGATTTGGCGACCATTCGTGTGGGTTGTTTGGCACGTGAGAGTCCATGACCACATAGTCTTGCTGATCTGCTTAAATGGATGGATTCTTCATGGTGATAGCATGAGATATCTCTTCTTCATCTTTTACAGCAAGCTCTATATTTTTGTATTGAATCCAGGTATTGATTTGATTGGTGCATTATTTCACATGTATTTTATTGAGGTTGTTTCATGGCTTGTGGTACAATATTGGTTTCATTAGAGTGGAGCAGCGGGTATGTTGGTAGGATGGACACATTTTCGAGATGATATCTTTTGTCATTTGTTCATCTATATTGTGTTGTTGACATGTGTAACCACTTGGGTTATGATTGGATGGAGACTCTTGTCATTGGGCAATAAATTTCAGTATGCAGATTTGTTATTGCTTGAGGGCAAGCAATCCCGGGAAGGGAGGACTGTAATGTCCCCTTCCTAGATGACACATAGATGAGCAGTGGTTGGCCTATTACCAGGGTTCCTGTAGGTCAGCAGAATGGTTAGGGGACTTATCCAGGGGCAGTGGAGCTTTGTTGAGAGTCTTACGAGCCCTTCAGTTTGGTGTCAGTTGATGAATCTAGGGGTTGAATTGAAAATATTAGGTTTGTTTTAATGGAATAGTGAAAAGTGAATAGTAACAAAAAATTAGAAGAGGAATAGTGGAAAGTGAATAGTAACAGAAAATTAGAAGAGGAATAGTGAAAAGTGCCCCCATCCTAGTAGTACAATGTTGTTTTTAAAAAGTGGCACTTCCCTTTTCATGAGAAAAGACCCTCAAGGTGGGCGTGGCCTCTTGGAGGGAATATTTTATTGTTTTTTATGGAAAAAAGGTCATGGAGGCTATAAAGCAAAGTATTGAGCTTATTTTTGAGCATACTATTCTCATTTTCACAAAAGCTAATTGCAGGTTTGAGCTCTAGAAGAGGGTTTCAGCAACAAGCAGATCTTCTGAGGACGAAATCCCTTGGAGGATAGTGAATTGGACGACAACCCAGTTCACAAAACAGGGAAATCTACTCTAGGTTTCTGTTTGGGCTTCATTAGACTTCATTACAGGTTGATATTGCAGTTGGAGTGATTGCAGCAGTGGATTATCAGGGTTTAATTGCAGATTGGGTCTTATTATCAGCATATATCCTCATTTCAGTGCCGTTATCAGCTGGCCGTTCAAAATGGAAGTCATTTTCAGTCAAACCCTAGCTGGGAATTAGGGTTTGAGCAACTAAATGTTCCATAAACTAAGCGTTGGCTTCTGGGTATGTGTCTACCTTATTGGGTATTCAAATATTTCATATGTATTGGGTTTAATAGTGTTGTTACAGTCTGATTTAGTGGAAATCAGACCTCTGAAATTGTAATCAGACTTATGTTTAGTGAGAAATAAAGCGTATTTTGGTGTGGTATTGCAATGTTTATTTGTTGGGTATATTTCTTTTCATTCGGTATGTGAATATTGCAATCAAAACCATTTCATATCCACACAAACATCAAATAACAAACTCAGAAAATCAGAACAGCAGTCAGGAAATTAGAATTCATTAGTTTGCACAACAACCGTTTGACAAATTGCCAAGGGATCAAAATTGAAAAATTAGGGCAGATTTGGTAAGGGATCTTTCACTGTAGCAACATTCGTAGTTAATAATCAACAATGAAATCAATCTTTATGGGTATATTTATTATCTCCAGCAGGATATAGAAATCAATTGTCCATCAATCTTTGCCATAAAATAAGCAACACAGTTTGTTTACCATACAACAGACCACACGAGAATAACAAAGCTAAGTTGAAAAGGATGTTCACAATGAACAGAGATTTCAGTTCCTATAAATGATCGAATTTCATTTATCATTTCAAGGAGTTTACAACAAACAATCTTTAGATTTGAGTCACCAAGATTGGCTAATCAAAGTGGCAAAAACATCAAAAAGTTTACTAGAATTCACCAGAAGTGTCAGAACCAGCTAGAGCTGCCTTTCCCCGGAAGTCTATTTTTATCCCGCGCTAAAAATATTTTATCATCAGTTTCAGAAAGAAAAAGCAAATTCAAAAATTTGCTATCTTTGGTGTTCACTTTAGCATCAACCGGAGTTGACTTCTATTTAGTCGTTATGTGATAGATGTGAGCATAAAGTCACAGTTTGCAACAAAGTTGATCTTCAATTTAACTAGAATGTTGCATGTTTTGATCATCAGTTGAATTGACAATTGCATGATTTTAAGTTTAGTTTTAGTGGAGCAGATTAATTTATAATAAAATTGCATTCCATGCAATCAGTTAGAGTTTACATAGAGGTTTACTTATTTATTTATTTATTTTCAAGCAATCTTTGTAAATAGTATAAATAAGTGCTTTTGCACATAGATCATGATTCAAATGGATGAGAAATTCAGTATTCATCATCAGAGTAGGAGAGTTAGGGAGTTGTATTAGAGAAATCAGTCATATCAGTGAATGAACATCAATAAAACGACAATTCTCATGCCTTCATTATGCTGAAGTTGCTAGTTGTTTGGTGTTCAATGTGATTGTGATTTTGTTATTCATTCAATAATATTTATTATGCCTGTTTTGCTGATGAATGTTTATTGAAATGTGTCATCTGTGCTAAAATTTAAGTTGATTCAATGAATCTACAAACTTTGTGTTGCAACGAAATTGAAGATATAAGTCGTGGCTTTGTACTGTCTTATATGCAATTTAATCATAGCATTTGTGATTATATGTTTGCGTTAATCTGTTCAATTTGTTCAATCCAATCCATGTGCACTTGCTCTGTTCAACCTCTGTCTTTAGTTGAATAGCGTAAGTGTGTAGTTGTAGGTTTCGATTTTAGTAAAAAAAAAAAAATCCTTGCCTTGTGATTGAAAGCGCGTCTCAGCTATTTGAATGTCGCAAACCCAAAAAGATTGCATATTTATGTTTCATTCAACATGAATGTGAAAACACCTCTGAAAACATTGTAAAGTTTGTAGATTGCAAGTACATATTGTACAGTTCGAGGCTAGTTTTTATTTTACAGGGAGTTTCCCCTTCTAATTCAAAGAGTAGTCTTACCACACATCTGTTTTGTTTTGCGTCACATTGAAAAGTGCGAAATAAAATGCTAACAACGTTCAATAATGGGGGCATGTTCACTTCCAAGTAGTTTCAAGACTATTGCAAGAAGGAAGGCATTGAGAGATAGTTGGCATTACCATACACCTTTAGCAGAATCTTTAGCTGAATCAGTTGGTTAAGAGGAGAAACAAAAGTATCATGGAGATAGATGGCTTGGTGCATGATGCATAGTAGAGGTGTGTTGTACAAATAGTGGGGAGAAGTAGTGAACATGGTGGTATGTCTCTTGAACAGAGATTTGTGCAAAGCCTCGTAGGATGTAACACCCGAGAATTCTGGTCTTTCCTAAAACCAAAGGCAATACATTTTTGTGTTTTTGGTTTAGCTGCATATGTTTTTGTTTCTAATAGAAAAAGGAGTAAACTAGATTCAAAGAGCTTTAGATGTGTTTTTGTTGGGTATAATGAACAATCTAAAGCATTTAGACTCATTAATATTTCTACTAACAAAGCCATAGCTAGTTAGGATGTTGATGTAAAAGAAACAAAACCTTTCTTTGATTGTAACTCTAACCAGTGGATTGTAAGTGATCAATTTGGAACTAGTCTTGTGGTTGCTTTGAAAGATGAAGGCTCTAGTTCTTGTACTCCATCATAGTCACTAGTGTGTCAGTCTCTTCTTTTTATCTCTCTTGCACCATTGGTATATCAAAGATGAAGAATTGAGCTCACTTCAACCCTAGATGTGATTGCTTCACCATAGGAGTCTTTAGTCACATAGGGGAGACCGGATTGTTATTATTTTATTCTTTGAGATGTGAGGGAGGATGAACTCAATTAGACCGTCTTTCAAAGATGAGTTGTGGTGTGATATCATGCCTATGGAGATGTGCCATATCTTGTTGGGTAGACCGTGGTAATTTGATTGAGAAGTTGTGCACGATGGTAGGCCAAATACCTACACCCTTGTCAAAGATGGAAAGAAATACACATTGAGTCCACTGAAGGACCGAGATGAAGAAATTGAGGAGGATTCCAATGTGATGCTTGTCATTGGTTAGGAGTTTCTCAATGTTTTGAGAATGAAGGAGATGGGTTATGCACTCATAGCCAAACCCACATCAAAGGGAGCAATGGAGCATGCCAGTGAGCTGCCAAAAGAAGTGAAATATTTGTTTAGATGATACAAGAATATCGTATCCAACAATGTACTATATGGGTTACATCCCAAAAGAAGCATAGATCATCAAATGGATCTGATTCCAGGGGCAAGCTTACCAAACAAGGTGATTTATAGGTTGACACCGATGGAAAATGAGGAGATGAATTGATAGGTTCAAGAGTTCTTGAAAAAGAGTTTGATTAAAGAGAGATTAAGCCTATATGCAGGTTTTGCAGTATTGGCACCAAATAAAGTTGGAGAATGGTGCATGTGTATAGATTCAAGAGCTATTAACAAGATCACCATTTGATACAAATTTTCATTGCCAAAGATGGATTGCTTAAGCAAGGCCTAGTACTTTACAAAGATTGATTTGAAGATTGGATATCATGAAACCCAAATTAGTAAGACTAAGGAAGGATTGTATGAATGGCTAGTCATGCTATTTGGATTGACGAATGCACAAGTACTTTCGTGAGGCCCATGAACGAGGTATTGAAGCCATTTCTAGGCAAGTTTGTGATTATGTATGTAGATGACATCCTTATTTTCCTAAAACAAAGAAGGAACATCTAAAACAAGCTTTACAAAGATTGAAAGTGGAGAAACTACTAACACATCTAAAAGAAATGCAATTTCATGAAGACAGAGCTGGTGTACCTAGGATTAATGATCTTGAGAGGAGGTTTGAGAATGGATCCAGAGAATGTGAAGGCAATTTCAAAGTGGATGCCCAAAAGTATGTTCAAGGCCAGGAGCTTCCATGACTTGGCCAACTTTTACTGGAAGTTCCTTTGCAATTTCAACAATATTTGTGCACCCATCACTGAGATCATTGAAAATTCTAGTGGACAACAATAATTGAGAGGAGTTTTGACCTATTGAAGAATGATGCAGGTGCATACGGGTCCATGGGCAATCTTGCATCGCCCAAAAATAAATTCTTTTTATTTTCTCATTTTTGGTATGTTGTGGTGGTTTTAGGTGTCTCTACATCTTGTGAGCTCTCCTATGGTTAGAAATGCAAATTTCAATATCTCGCTGGATTGCAGTTTTAGCGTGCCGCAGGCAGTTTTACGGAAACAATTGTTTCCGGAAAACTATGAGGCTTCTTGGCAAACCGTCTTATAGGCATATTTTTGGCTCTATCCTTGATTTAATGGTGAAGATTTCACGGTCATATCTCATACAGTTTTGGAGATATTAAAGTTTCCTGTCTGAGACTAATGGATTACGGGAAGTTTAAAATCTCAACATTCTTGAAGTCTGAAGCAAAACCGCTTTGCAGAGGACCTTGGGATGTTATTCCAACTCCAAGCATGCTCGCCAAATTTCATGCAATTCGGAGAACTTTGATTTTTTTCCGTCCGCTGGCCATTGACTCCGCCAATTGATGCAATCACGCCAAATGTTTTTTTTTACATAGCTCCGAGAGGTATTATTGATCATTTGATTTGAATTATTGGGAGTATTTAAAATATCAAAATCCACGCCATGACTTGCTGTTTACAAATGCAAATTTAGTAATGCATAAGGGGTAAAAAGGAGATTTTGAAGAGAAACACTGGAAGTCTCTGTTTTTATTAGGCGCCATAATGGGTATGTAAGGCAGTTTTTTTTTCATTCATTCAAAGGACACAGCAAAAGCATGGCAACACCTCTTTGGAGGCTTAAAAAATTTTAGTTTTTGCAGCATTAAAGGTGAGAAAGAAATCCCATGCTAGGTGGAGGTGTCGCCTCTTCCAAGAGGGTAAAATTTAAAAGTTTTCAAACAGGAATTTAAAGAAAAGAAAAAGAAATGCCTAAGGAGAAAGTAACACCTCTTTGAGGCTTCCAAAATGTGCATGTTTGCAGCGCCACTACCATGAGGAGAAAAATGCAATGCATGGGGTTTGAAATGCCTCAAAAATGGGAGAAAATTAATGTCAAAAACCTGCCATAAAAAACGTTTTGGAAAAAAAACAGAAAAATCAGAAGGGCTATGAGGCCCAGCATAGGAGTTTTATTGCAGGTCTGAAGAGGGAGAAAAAGGGAGAAAATGAGTGCAGAAATTGGGCCGTGAACAGCAAAATGAAGAGTCTATTTTGAGTCATTCAGAGCTGGAAAATGAGGAGAGAGTAGTTTCAATGAGCAGAGATTTACCTTCAGTTTCATTGTGATGAAATTTGTAATGTCTTTTCATGTTTTGATGAAGATTTGTTGCAGATTTTTGTACTCAGGTTATATGAGTTGTAATCATTTGTGTGTTCAATAAAATGATTTGATTTTTGTTTGCAATTTACTTGCTTTCTCTATGGAATTGGGGTTTTGTGTGTATGTGAGCAGCTGTGTACTGCATCAAAGAAGGCGATGGAGCAACACCTAGTGTTGGCATTACCAAATTTTGACAAAGTTTTTGAAGTGAATTGTGATGCTAGTGGAATGACAATTGGAGCAGTATTGAGTTAATAAGGACGGCCTATAGCATTCTTTAGTGAGAAATTGAATGATGTTAAGAGAAAAGATTTTGTTTGCCATTGTGCAAATGCTGAAAAAGTGAAGGCATTTTCTACTTCCCAAAGAGTTTGTGTTGTATGTAGAGCACTAGGCGGTGTAATTCATCAACAATTAGGGGAAACTGAACCAATGACATGTGAAGTGGGTAGAGTTTCTTTAGAACTAATCATTTGTTTTGAAGCATATGATTGGGAGTACTAACAAGGTGGCTAGTGCCTTGAGTAGGAGGTATTTACTACTTGTAGAAATGAGGGTGGTGGTAGTTGGATTCGAGTAAATGAAGGAACTGTATCCAGAGGATGAGAACTTAAAGGGTGCATGGAAAATATACATGGAACTCCTTCAAGTTACTTGTAAGGTATCTATGATGTGTCCTTGAGTGTGGGGGTTACATTCTTGAAGCATCTTTGACCTAATATCTGACCACTTTGAAGTGAGGTGTGCCATTTTGGGGAGTGATAAGATGGAAGGAAAGATAATAGAGAATCATTTTTTAAAATTTCTTGGGAATCATGCTCCCATGTGGCTGATTAGGTGGTGTTAGGGTTTTAGATGAGTATTCTGAAAGAGGGCATTTGAGGTTTGATAGAGGGCTCTGTAGATTTTCTTTTTGGCAGAAGGCAAGGAGGAAATACTTGGAGTTGTTTTGTTGTGTAGGTGTCAGAAGATTGTAGGTCTTGTTGGAGCTTGGGGGTCATTGGTCATTAGAGGAAACTTTGCCAGAATTTCTCTAGGTTTCTTTTATTATGTAGCTTGTTCTTTCAGGAGGAGTGTCATTCCATAGGGGAAGCTTTGCTGAAATTCCTGTAGAATCCAGTGCATGTGATACTCCTTGTGTATTGAATAAACTAAATCTATTGTTGAATGGCTTCTATTATTGATCCAAATCTATGAGTTCTATGTGTCTATGTTACATTGATGTAATCCTTGTGTGTATTGTTCATATTGGTGTTGCTGCAAGGACAAGGTGACCATTCGTCTGGTTCCCTATTCTTGACTGCATTAGATAGGATTTGAAGAGACTTTTGCTCTTATTGCAAAAATGGTCACATTTTGGTTGCTTCTCTCCAAAGCAGTCTAGTTTGGTTGGAAGGTGTATCAGATGGATGTGAAGAGTGCCTATTGAATGAAGATTTGGACGAGGAGGTCTACAATGTACATGGTGCAGCTTGAAGGATTTCAGGTACTTTGTATAGTGATTATCTGGTTTGTCGACTTCTTAAGTCTTTGTATAGGTTTAAATAGTCTCCACAGGCCTGATAGATAAAAATTGATCAACATCATTGAGATTCTTGAAGCTATTGAACAACCTTGTTTATCCATCACTACATTCGGCAATTGGTTGACATTAATGATATTTCTCTCCACTACTTCTGATCTAATGACTAAACCTCTTGATACTATTATTGTTGTCAAATTCTGGGACAAACTTGGAGTTGTCTCTAGTTTAGTCATTAAGGGTGGGTATTAGATATAATCCAATGTTAAATTACCAGACATAATGTTAGACTACACTTTGTACGCATAGGCATTTATTGTTTATGTTTATGATGTAATAATGCAATAGTAGTTATGTCTAAAAAGTAACTTACAATGTAAGTTACAACTACCAATGTAATTTCCCCATTAAAAAATAAATACAAGCATAGTGAAAATCAGATTATTAGGTGAATGAAAGCTCTTTATTAGTTAAAAATAACATCTTTGTTTAAGTTATTTTGAATTTTGATTCCTACATATATTAGACTGTCCATGGCTAAGGCAAGGAAAGGCCTTGCATGGTTGGCATTGAGAAATGACTTGAGAAAATTGCTGATAATAAATTGAAGGTAGAACTTATTACTGCAAAACTGATTGAAGAAAAAACGTCCATCATAAGTGAGAAGAACTTTTATTTGGAAATGAAAATTGAACCCAAACAAAGGAATTTTTTTAGACAATTGTTTGCAAGGTAGCTGGTATTCCATAAACAATTACGATATTAGCAAATGGGTGCTTACAAAATGTTGCATGAGCCTATGTTTTTGAAATAGTGAAATAATAATCCAGATGAATGTGTATCAATTGGAAGCTGATCCTAATGCATGTGAATGAAATTATTCCCCTATTTTTGCAATATCTAATAGGAGAAAGAGAAGTGAATGTCCATCCTGCATATCATTTTTCAAATCAGCAAGCAATTAGTTATGTAATATTAGGCACCAATAGGTGACAGTAATTACTGAAAAACCACAAATAGTCATCAAGAGAACAGATTTGCCTCGAGGCAATGGCAACTATGGCAATAAAATTCTTTATTGAACACAAGGAGGTCATTGTGTGGACCTGCAAATATCTACGAGTCCCCCTACAGTTATGTGTTCATATAATAGACCCGATTCTAGGAGAAACATTGGTTAAGTGTAACCTTAAAAAAATGAATCCATGTCATGCAGCCATGGGATATGAGGAAATTCAGTGAATATTGGAGGCTATCATGATTTTAAAATTGGTAACAAGTGAATGGGTCTCTCGGTAGTGATTCCTATATACATAGGAAAACTCATCTAAACAAGGGAAATCTCTACAAATCACACACACACATTGTGTGTGTGTTAATATATAGACACACACATACAGATCAGTATATATACACACACATACAGATCTATATATTTACACACACATGTACAGATCTATCTAAACAAGTGAAATGACTTGTTTCTACACACACACACACAAATGACAAATCTATCTAAACAAGGGCAATCCCTTGTTTCTATACACACAAACACACAAATTTATCTAAACATGGGTTAGATAGATCTGTGTGTTTGTAGATATGTGTATGTGTGTGTATCAGGGTTGTAGGGAGACATGTTTCCCGGCCCTTGGGATCTGTCTCCCGTACTAGAGATGGGTATTGAGACGTCCCTAGTCACAGTAGATGTCCCTCCCACATCTCCACACATCTCCCTAAAAAAGCTCTAACTCTGACCATTACCTGTCCATTATATCTGTGCTGGGCAGAAAAATGCATGTTGGATCCCAACGACTAGGCTCTAAAAAATGACTGCCATGAATAAATAAAGTTTGGGCATTGATGATCAAGATTGTTGCGTCCAAACGGGTGGGCAGAATGGATAGTGGCTTATCCAAACGGGTTAAAACGACTATGAGCAGTTCGTGATGTTGGATGGGTGGCTCATAGTCATCGGCAGTTAAATAAAATAAAATAAACTATGTGAACAGAAAAAGTGAGAAAAGCTCCTATGAATATCTTTGGTCCCCAATTAATAAAATAGACGACTCATAGTTAGTGATTCGTATATATATATATATATATATATATGTTTTTGATCAGTGAGGAGGGATTATTTAGGCTGGCCCGACACCCCACACTAGCGGAGGTCACAAGGGGATCTCCTCCTCTACAACATATTCAACTTAGAAGCCACTTATTCAACACTATGTCATGTGATCTCACAGATATTGTTCCAATCCTCGTGATTTGAGAGGATTATTTCAACCGTTTGATTTATAGCATGGTTTGCCGGAGAGTCAACTGCAACATTCACTTCACGGTAGATATGGTTGATTGTGTAGTCATGCAGTCTATCAATGAGTGGACATATGTGATCTAATGCCTTTTTAAATTTCTAGTTTGATGCCTTTCTACTATGCACAACGTTTATACAGATGAGCAAATCTCCTTCTATATCGATTGTTCTGATGTTCTTCTAAGCACAAAGCTTTAGTCCTTCAAGTAACGCGTCCATTTCTGCATCATTGTTGGTAGTAAGTACGAAAAAGATGCGTAGGCCTACATGGCAATCCAATGATGATCTAGAGTCCTAATCATGTACATGTAAGCTTGAATTATATATACCTCTCAACACCTTTCTTGGTGACCTGTTTTCAAATGTTTTTCTCTTTGTTTGTGCCTCTCTAACCTTCAAGATAACCTTCTAAGGTCTTGCACGCTATCTTGTTGTCCACCTAACCCAATTTTAATCAACCACCCTTGTCACTTGCCAACCCTGACAACATGGGTAATCCACCTCCCAAGAGGGGAAATTTACTTCCCTCAAGGGGTTTTTTCATCGTTAATTCTTCTATGACCACTGATTGACCTTCCAAGGTCCCCCATACCTCTTAATCGCTTGTTCAAACCATTCTGGTTGGGTCACCCCTATGTCCTGTAGGATCTCCTTGGGTGACCCTACAACTAAAGTGGGATCTGTAGGGACAACCGGCCTTGTTAAAAGGGGTGACCCACCTTGCTAAAATGAGTGACCCACTTTGCATGTGTGTTCTTCCTCGTTTTAGGCCTCCAAAACCATTTTCAAGCCTCCAAGACCACTTTTCACCCTCAAACCACCTGTCCAAAACATTTGGCCTGGGTCGCCCCTATTGTCTTCGAGATTTCCTTGGGCAACCCTACAACTTAACCAAGATGTTTGGGGGTGACTGCCCTGCTAGAAAAAGCGACCCACTTCTCGAAAAGGGCGACCCTGTCATCTTTTCTATCCGTGATTTCTTCTAGTTTTTGCCCAACTTGACTCCATTTTTAGCTCTTGATTGTGAGTTTCTCCATGCATAACTGACTAGTGACTTGCCCTAACTATTCCTGGACTCCCAATCAGTCTTTTGTTAGCTCCCAATCAATATTCTTATCTTTCAATCATTTTTTTGTGATCTTCTCTCCAACCTTTGTTCTCTTTCAATTAGAGCTAGATCACTCTTCAATCAATCCTTGTTAACTCCCCAATCACCACCATCTTTGGTGTTGATTCTAAACCTATAAATACCCCTCGCCTCTTCATTATTTTTCATGCTGGGAATGCTTTTCTCATCTTCAAAAGCTTTTTCAAGCTCCTTCATAGGCCTTTGAGCCTCTTAGGTTATTTCTTTAGTTTTAGTTTTGGAAAGCTTTAAAGCTTTCCCTTAGAAGGCAAATTCATTATTGCATTCTTGCTTTTGCTCAAGTTTTTGCAAATAGTTTCCCCAATTGCATTTTTATGCTCATTGCAAGACCTTGTGTGCCTTTTATTTTCAGCCATAGCTTCAAAGTTCAAGCCATTTGTTTTCCCATAGCATACATATTAAAGAAATGTTTTATTTATAATGGTCAATTAGCGTTTAGGATAGACTTTAGGAATATTCTTTATTCTTTTTCCTTTATTTGTTGTCGCTCTTATCCTCTTTGGATAAAGGATTTGTAATCTTATATAAGGATGCTTTCGCTCCTTATTTTATTATCGAATATCTTGGTAATCATCCTGTGTTCAATTTTCATAATATGGTATTAGAGCCCAAGTAGAATTTCGGGATCTGTGAAAGTGAGTTGTATAGATATTGGAATGTTGTTATTCCCATATTGTTTGCATATTGACTTATTGTCATCTTGTTATTTTGATCTTAGGGAGATTTGATACTATATAATCTCTATTATATTTAACATGGTATTAGAGCAGGGAAGTATAGGTGTCAATAAATTTCAGACGAGATATTGTCTTAGCTTTCTTTCACCTAGAGTTAATAGCCTTGCAAATTGGGTGTTTTTTAGACCACTCATTGTAGGGGGCTTCCCAGGAAGAAATTGACTATTCCATTGCATTTAAAATAGTTAAATTAGCTAGGGTAGGCTCTTATTACGTCCCCATTAGACATAGTGAAATCAAGCTAGTGTAGATTGACCTGTAGGGTTTGAATTTGGTTTTTGCAAGCATCTTAATTTTCTGAACACTTTGGTGTAAGAAGTACCACATTGTTGCTTTCGTAGCGGTCAAAAACCTATATAGCAATTGTTGATTTGTTTGATTTGGATAAGTTGTAGAAAAAGATAATTTTCTTGCCTAGGCATGCATGTTGTGGCCATATGACGTGGGTGCAGGTCTATGAAAATTTAATCACTGTGCTTTTTGTATTTTTGTTTTGGTTTTAAAAAAATTAAAAAAAACAAGATGAAATTTTTGTTTTAAAAGTGCTTAAATAGCTGTTCGTAGGGGGGTACCCCCATACCCTGCCATGACAGGGTATGACCATTGCCGTGTGTAGGGGTGCAGACACCCAAGCCCACCTGGGCTACAACCACTGGCAGGTTTTTTAAACTCTCTGGCTGATTGTTTATAATTCCGGTGCCTCTGCTCTCACCTTTGCGGCCACATCAACACCCAGCTTCGCCACCCTAGTGGCCCTCCCCTATCACCACTCTATCGCCACTCTATCGCCACTCGTAGGCCACCACCTCCACCGGTGTTGCTGTCCATGGGCCACCCTCTAGCCGCTCGAGTGCCACCAGGGTAGAGACCCCCCTATCAACACAGTTTTTAGATTTGAAGGGCAACTCTGGAAGGCCATATATTCATCATACAAAGGTATTTTTTGGTCCAATTTTTTTCGAAATGGGCCAGAATTTCGTGAATCTTGCAATGGTATAAACCATAATCTGTTTCTACTCATGACACTCGAATTTTTTAGGAAAAAACAATTTTCTCACAGATTTTGTTGTGTAGTCATAGTTTTTTGAACATTTAGGCCTCATAACTTTCACAAATGAACTCAAATTTGAGTCTTGTTCTTTTGAAAATGGATATTTTTACGAGCACTACACATTGGTGTAGGCTAATTGTTCTTATTCTATCATTTGATTGTACTTTCAGCTTTCTGGTCCACATTGGACATTGTAAAACTCTTGAAAATCAGCTTCCACTTTGTAAATGCTCTAATTTATAAAATGCCAAACATTTTAACTTGCTAAGGGCGTTTAAATTGAGCTATTTGGGGGGGTGTTAATGCAAACACACTCAACTTAGAAAGGACCATCACACATGTACTTGTCTTTGTTGGGGGGGGCCTAATACATTGGCATTTTGTAATAACGAATTGAAATAAAGTTACATCTTGGGGGAGCTTAATACATGGGCTTCGAGTGTTTCTACACAGTAGGACATATTGTGGGATGAACAATGTAGTCACATGACATGCATTTCGATACCACCTCCATCTTGATGAAAGCTCACACCGAGTTGCATCAACTATTTTGGATCCTCTTGTTCTCACCGCCACATCAAGCTTATGACTTGACACATCTTGATTCACATCAGTTCACATCTTAAATTGAGAGCCATTCATCTATGGCAAATGTTCTCGAATCTTGCATTTGATTCACATTGGTTCGCATCTCAAATTGAGAGCCATTCATTATGGTCAATGTTCCCAATTCTTCATAGTACTAAGAAATTATGGTTAATATTATTTACTTGGGTAAATTAGGAAATAAGAGCACATGTCAACTTTTGTCAACTCCCTTGATTGATGGGATCCTTTGCCACCTCCACCTCATTCATCTCCTTGATTGATAGTAGTTAGGTGCCACATCTCCCTCATCAAGAAGAGATTACTTGACATCTCTGCTCCTACAGTTGAGTGAGTCCTCTAGGTTACTATTCTCCTTTGGGAAACTTGTCACCCTGACTTGTGCATGCCCAGAGTTCATATATTGTAGACTATTTCCTTGTTTTTCATACGATTGAATACAAATGTTAGAATGTTGTTATTCTCGTATTGTTTGCGTGTTGAATTAGTGTCATCTTGCTGTTTTGATCACAGGGAGATTTGATATTGCCTAAGCTTTATTAAATCTAACAACTATAGATCCAAAACTTGCTGTCTACAAGGTGAAGGCTCCCAAGGCAAAGAGGATTGTTTAAGAATTTTTGAAAGACTCTTTGATCCCTCAGGGAAGTCTGCTAATGCTATTGTAATGTTCGCAAGAGAAGTTTATGATTCTTTGATTGCTTTTTTTCAACACATGAATATATCTAGAATGATGCTTTAAAGACTAAGTTTTCCTAGATTTGAATGAGTGAATTTGACACAGTAACTATTAATCTCATGAAGATTACTGAGTTACAAGACTAGTTATTTGCTATTGGATTTGATTCAAGATGAGGAGTTGGTACTCATTGCATTGGATTACTCATTGCATCGGATGACTTCTCCCTGACTTGGGAAGCCTTTGTGATTGGTATTTATGCTCGCGAGAACTTGCCCTCTTACAATCAGTTGTGGACATGAAGAGAATCAAGAGAAGCAACATTAGCAAAGAAAGTAGAAACCTAGGACTTTTCTCTCATTGGAAAGACAAAGAAAGACGCAAAGAAGAAGAAACCCAGGAAGGACAAGAAAGAGGATACCATTTCTTTCTTTTTCTAGTGCAAATAAAAGGTGGTCATGTAATTTTTATATATTTAAGATGAGGGACATTATGCTTATGAGTGTCCAGATAAGAAGGGTCAGACCAAAGGGAAATGAAACTAAAAAATAAGTAGTTTTTTGAGAATGTAAACATTTTGGTTGAGTTAGATGACATTGCCTTGAAACCACTATTTCTATGATTTCAGCTCTTTCTTCTAATGTTACTTCTAGACGAAGTTGGTACGTGGATGGTGAAGCATTTAAACATGTCTCATGACAAGATGTTCAGCTTGCTGCTAGAAGAAGAAACCAAAATTCAAGTGGCTGTAGGTGAAAAAGACTACTTATCTAGTGACTGAAGTTAGCATCATTCCGATTCAAATGCCTTCAAGTGATGTTATCCATTTGAAAAGTGTTATATACATTCCCCCATTAACCAAGAACTTTTTTGCTAGCTATTACTAATGACAAGAGTAAAGTTGAATTTGATCATAATTAGTGTGTCATTAGAGATTGCAACCAAGAACCCATAGTAGTGTTATATTTACACTTAAATGACATGGCAAACTGAAAGTTTAATTGGAATTCCTGTACATGGGATTTAACTGGGGAAAACATGGCAAATTAAAAAATGCTAAAATACTCATAAAAACATGGAAAAAAAACTGCAATTGTTATTCAATGCCAGATAGAGTGCATAGAAAGATAAACAAAGTACAAACTTGAATTATAAGACATAAATAAAAATTGAATGTTGCCTATTACTCTCAAATTCTCCTTAGTATCAAATTTTCAGTCTTAGAGTACATATACAAAACAAAATTAGAGAAGACAAATAGCCTGAAGGCTCCCAGCCTCTTAGATTAGAAATGTGAATTGGAAGTTGATGCCCCTACATCCCTGATCTCCTCCATAAGAGTACAATCACTATCATTCACAACCTCATTCAAGATAGCTAAATCCT
This sequence comes from Cunninghamia lanceolata, assembly GCA_027924645.1. Taxonomy (NCBI): domain Eukaryota; kingdom Viridiplantae; phylum Streptophyta; class Pinopsida; order Cupressales; family Cupressaceae; genus Cunninghamia; species Cunninghamia lanceolata. The sequence continues at coordinate 12,806,602 of BSBN01000209.1, forward strand.
CATCCCTAAATTAATGCTCCTCCTTGGCTGTGATCCATTCTGAATAAGGATCAATCTCATCAAGATCAATTGGTTGATCATCTTCAACACTATCTGAGATTAGTAATGACAAACGAGTAAGTTCTTGTCCTACTAGTCATAAATTGGAACATTTCTAACCTTAGATTTTCTGTAGACGAAGATAAAGGTTGTGCTGGACGAAGAACAATCACTCATGCGACATTGGTTCAAATGGTTGCATTTCTTAGAGTGTATATGCTCAAATACACTCCAATAACACTCTCAAGTAGAAGAATTGCATGGCTGGGTTAGAATATGTATTGCCATCTAGTGAAATGATTTGGCGTCACTGCCAAAGTAATCCCACCTTGTTGACATTGGATTAGTTGCAAAAGCAAAATTAATTAATAAATCAATAATCAATTTCAATTTTTCAATAAGCAAAAATGTTATATAGATGAAATCTAATAGCAAATTATTAATTTAAAATTTAATACCTGGTGTTATTGTCTTCCTTGAATCCATTATGCATATGTTGGAGAAGAAGCCCTTTGCTTGTTTGTACAATGACAACTTTGCAATGGCTGCTTGTCTTTCCTTTGCATTAGGAAAGAATGTGGAAATGCACTTGAATAACCCTACTCTCAATTCTGCATCCTCCTTGTATGATGTACTACTATAAAAGATACAGGGATTTAAGAAATATCCCACAACATGGATGTGACAATGCCTTTCGCGATCCCATCTAGCATAAATGATCTCCCAAATTGGCATGAACCTACTCATCATTTTGCATTTTAGATCGTATTGCCTCCTTTGCCATGTCAATGGCCCCATAAAAATAACCCATTGGGGATTAGTCCCCATCAACCAATCTCAACACTTTGACCAAGGTCTTTGAAATTTGCACAATCTCGTGCATCCATCCTAGATGCCTCATCAAAAAAAAGGTGTGACATGGTGATACAATCCATGGGACTAGCAAAGGAGCTTTCTATCCAATCTGATGAAACAAACATGCATTTTAGGTTCATCTTTTGGGCACATAAATTCCGCAATGTTGGGAAATTAGTGGGAAACATTGTTGCACTTGGTCTCATGAGCTCTTTTCCCTTGTTGAAGGATCTCATTACGCTTAACACCCTAGTGTGGTTATATATGAATTTTGTGATTAGTCCCCCGCTCTACTTTAGATTTAACCCATTCAAGTTTGCTAATGTCTTCAAGGGTTAAATCAAGGCAATGTGTTGCACATGGGCTCCAAAATAATGTAGGGTACTTCTCTATGAAAAGTTTGTCTGCTGTCACACAATTTGTTGCATTGTTAGTGATATAATAGTCTACATATTGCCGGTCAACCTTCATCACAATTCATCAAATAGTGAAAATAGCAAGTGGGTTGTTTCCACTCTATTTGATGCATTTACAGATTTTAGGAAGACTGTGCGACGATCGAATGCAACAAGGAAGTTGACCAATGTATGGTTCCTTCTAACAATCCACCGATTTGACATAATGATGCAACCTGTAATCTCTCATTGCTTGAGATGCTCAACAACTACCTCATTAACATCTTGCGTTGCCTCTTTCAACATATGAACTCTGATGCTCTCATTTGATGGGGCCTTGAAACTAAGACTTGCAATAGCAATGATGTCAATCATGGCTTGCCAATAAGGAGATTAAGCAACATTAAATGGGATGCTTGAGTAATACCACAAATTAGCTATTGCTTTCTTTGCCTATGGATGAACATTTTTCCTCCATCCCATGCTACTAGGTGTGATGCGGGGTGCATAAAAGACATTTGCATTTGCCCCACTAGTATTAGGTTTTTTGAAAGTGGTAGCTGGTGTGGAAGATGGTGTAGCAATACAAGAATCGTGCCTTAAGGTTGAAAGTTCTTCCTCATCCAATCTAATTGCAATGTCACTAGATGGCTATGTTGATGAGGCAACAATAGTTTTTGCCTTTTAAATCTTTCTTTCTCAAAGGCCTCAAGAGACATTAGTGCTTGGTGGATCACATCATTAGGACAACTCTTGCAAGTCCTCACATCATGTCTTGACAATTGTGTAAGACATCATTTCAAACAGTTGATTCCCCCACCACATTCATTCCCACAAAAGTTCCATTTCTGTTGATGTGAATTGGCAGCCAGTTCGCAATAGGCCTATGCAAAATCTCTTTCCAATGGCATGATGAAATATGAGCTGAAATTAAAAACACATGCATATCCGTTAAGGTTAATAAAAATAAAAAATAAAAAATAAATAAAAGCATATCAGCCTTTATGTTTAGTAAAGAAACAAAAAAACTCTAACAACCTTTACACTACGTAAAAAATGGTAAATAACCTAACTCTAATCCCAACTTAAAAAAATTAGTTTAGGACCCTTAGGGTTAGATTTAGAACTTTAGTTTAACAAGTGAAGCGTTTAGTAATTTAAAAAATAACCTTAGCAGCCTTCACGTTTAGTAAAAAAACAGTAATCTTAACCCTAACACTAACCCTAAACTAAAAAAAATACTTTATGGTTAGGGTTAGGGTCTAGCAAAAAATGCAGCATTTTCTTTGAACAATAAAAAATTCTAACCCTAACCTTAAAACTAGGGTCAGGGTTTATGGCTTTATGGCTTGCTAGTAGTTTAAAAAATTAAGGTTCAAGTTTAAGATGCTTAAAACAAAAAAGCCCTATTTCTTTCACGTTGTAGCTGGGAATTAAGTGAAACAAGTGTTTGAATGAGCAATGCCGAATGCATGCCACCATGCCCTAGTTTTTTGATCATAGATTCTCTTGTATGCCGTTTGTGTTTACCTTGTAAAGTCTGAAAATCACTTTCCCTGCAGTCTGAAGTTGGAAAAATGTCCAAAAAATGAAAAATGAGGGTTATTTATGGTTAGGTTGGGGTCTAGCAAAAAAATGCAGCATTTTCTTTGAACAATAAAAAATCCTAACCCTAACCTTAAAGCTAGGGTCAGGGTGTATGGCTTTATGTCTTGCTAGTAGTTTAAAAAATTAAGGTTTAAGCTTAAGAAGCTTAGAACATAAAGGCCCTATTTCTTCCACATTGTATTTGGAAATTAAGTGAAACTGTAACAATCTACCCCAATTTTTTTTTGAAAATTTAAACAAGGATATCACAATGTTAGCACAATCATGCATGAACAACTAAATGACCTCCACACTTCTGATCACCAAGATCCTAATTGGGCGAGGTGAGAGCATAATGTGCTTTGGTTTACAACTAGGCATTGTGCAACAAGAAATACATTCATCTGCTGTGAGCAGGCATCCACTATGCAGTGGGGATTCACCACTTTTCAGTGGGTATGAGTGCAAGATTGAAAATTACAAATCATCCACTTATTCAGTGGGTATTCACCACTTATCCAGTGGGTAGAAAGAAAGAAAGAAAGGTTCAATTGCTCCACATTGGCGGTTGAACCATCCAGGGGTACTTTAGTAAGTTGCATAAACAAAGTAATTACAATGTTCATAAAATCACAACTCAGAAATCAGAAATCATCAACTTAGAAGTATGATTGTAGACTTATATCAAGGAGGCACCTGCAACACAACATTGTAAATCACATCCATGAAAACATCTGATAACCCAGCTGATTCTGATCTGAAGACAGATGATAAAGATCAAACTCTGCAATATCAGTCTTATGTCACTTGTACGGACGGCCCTGTCAAGGAAGGATGGCACCAACACTAGTAAGATCAGTCCAAACACATACAACTGCTGCAGCTCATGAGATATATTTATCTGAACACAATATGCCCATACACACTCAGAAAACTGTTCTAAAAATGCATAAACAGAAACCACTTTCCAGCTGTACGACTTGTTATATGGAGTCTAATCAGACTCAAAGGTTAAATTTTCCCCACTTTTGTCGGTGCGGTTTCCGCACAAAGTATTTTACGTGGGAGTGCAGGGGGGTAGAGTCCCTCCTGTGGGGCCTGGGGGCGGAGCCCACGGTGGGGGTCTGGGGGCAACACCCCCAGCGGGGGTTGCTGGGGGTAGCGCCCCCGAAGCAAAAATTGCCTATTATTTTATAAAGGCGTCGACAGTTATTTTTCTATTGGCCGCCATTAAAAAAAAAACCTGTTTTTGTAACCAACATAAGTCTTCATAAAAAAGGCTAAGGGTTAGGGTTTCCATTGGGATTGTATCTGTAGTACATTGCAGCGGATTTGGGTTACATGAGATTGTTGGTTGTAATTGGTTCTATTTGTTGGATAATAATATTGGACTCTCTGTTGGTGGATGTAGCCCGAGTTTGGGTGAACCACGTTAAAATTGTCTCTCGCTGTTTTATTTGTGTATTTTTCATTCCTCTGTTTAATCTTTATTTGCATTTAATTGATATCTTCTGCCTGCTATTCCTAACACGACCTCCTCACCCAAAAAAGTACGGATTGCTCAGAATATTCAGAATCTGCTCCCAAACACCAACAAAAATGGCTTACAAGAAGCACCCAAACATAACAATCATTCTACATTCATCAAAGATATCAAAGGAGTCAACAATAAATTTTGATCTTAATCGTCCCATACTGGTTGGTACGGGCTTGGAAGTACGGACTTCATTAAATCTCACAGGCTTTTGCTTAAACTCAAGAAATATATATCAGCTATGAGGCGCCCATATGCAACAATGACTTTGCAAACTAAAGAAGCCACAAAAGTGCAAGATAAATTCATAGCCAAATCGTACCCTCTAATGGTACAGCGTGCATAGTATGGACCGCCAGATTATTCAATAATACTCACAAAACTTCACTTGTTTTCTCATCAAAATATATGAAATCAATATATGAAATCCCACACCAAACAAGAACTGAGAATACATAACAAAACTTCACAAGATTCTATCAACTCCATTCAGCTCCATGTGATTTTCTGAGTGAAAACCGCCATTATCAGCTAGGATGGATATTCCACCACCGAAACTGATCATCCTCTAGAGGGTTTTCGTCCTCAAGAAGGAAGAATGAACTCTCTGGTTCAATTCCAGCAGCACTTGATTTCAAAATCCAAGCATGAACCCCAACAATGAGCTCTCCCTTTACTTTTAAATGCACCTGGGAGTTACAAAACAATTCTTTCTTGAAAATATTATCATTTTCTCCTCAAACTTATAATAAATCTCTATTTCCAAGAGATATGCTCACTTTAATGTGTCTAGGAGAAAAATAAAACATTTTCTCATTCCAAAATGCTATAACACTTAAGTCACCTTATTAATATTTCCAACCTTAAGTGCACAAAGATAATTAAATAGCCTGTTTAATTATCAACTTTTACGAGAAACTTCAAACTTCACCAATTTGATAATTAAACTGAACCAAGCTGCTCCAAATGATTAGGAATGAGAAAAAACGTCCTCAGAATGACTTTCTATAAATAGACAGCCTCTCCAAAAATCTTAGAGAACTATCCAGGGGCCCGATTGAGTCTCAGAAAGTGGCAAAGTCCTCCTGACAAAACATAGAGCTCAAAACCAACATTAGAAAACACAACAATTGAACTAGAAGCCCATCACATAAAGAACCCCTTACCATACCACATAGCCTATCAGGATCCTGAAATAGCCTATTGGGCCCACCAATGACTAGGCTTGGAAAGGGGACATTACAGAAACAAGTTTTTGAATGAGCAATGGCGAATGCATGCCACCATGACCTCGATTTTTGATCATAGATTCTCTAGTATGCCATTTGTGTTTACCTTGTAAAGTCTAAAGATCTGTTTCCCTGCAGTCTGAAGTATTAGAATAATTATTTTTCCAATTTTTAGTTAATGGTCACTCATGTAAATTAGCTGTAATTTGTTTGGTACGATCGTTTGCACGATCTTCTGCACTTTCTATTTTAGAAACTTGCTCTTTGTAAATCTTGTACATATTTTTATTGAGCGTTTTTGCTCTTTGTTAATACATAGAATATTTTTACCAATTACATTCGTAATATGGTATCAGAGCCAGCCTGTGCCATTTCTTCCTCTGCAAATCGCATTGTTCTGGGGTTGCGATTTTCTTCCGTGGTCGCATGCCGGGTCGCGGATTGTGAAGAGTTTTTGGCGTTTGAAGCTATCTTGTCGCAGATTCTTCAGTCGTGTTTATTCCTAAGGTCGCGGACTCTATTTAGATAGCATTTTTTTTGTTTTGGCGGGCTGTCTGGGTCGAGTTGTGAGGGTTTTCTGCTCGTTGAAAGTCGTCCTTTGCATTTCTGTGACCGTTGTTTGTTCTGAAAACCCTTTGCTGTGGATTTCCTCACGTTTGGATGACACGATCCCTACATCTCGATTCGTTCTTTCTGGGTGCGATTTTAAGCCTTCATTTGGACGCGATTTCTGGAGTTGCGAATTCTTTTTTTTGTGCGGTTTCTAAAACGTGTTTTCTACAAGAAAACCCGCGTTTTTACTCTGCGAACTTGCCCTTGTTTTCTTAGTGCTATTTTGATCTGCAGCGGCTAGGGTTTCGAAGTTGCAGACTGGTCTTTCGGGTTCTGGGTGCAGTCGACTAGGGTTTTGGCTATAAATCCTCTGATTCCAGTCGATTTTTTTTTCTGATCTCAAATTCTTTTTGGGCTTTTCGAGAAGATTTTTGGGTTGTCATCAGATTTTTCTGGGTGTCTTGAAATTCGTGCATTGGAATTTGTGCTGACGGGTTGTCTCAAAATTTGTGCTTGTAAACTACCTCAGCGTCCTGTACATTGGAATTTGTGCCTCAAGTTCCGTCCATTCAGCCTCTTCTTAGTACCTTGTTTTTCGTGCCTTGAAAAGCGTGCAAGATGGCGAGTTTGACCAACATTATGTTGGAAGGTAGTCAGCGATTTAATGGCAAAAACTATAATACCTGGAAGCAGCGAATGATGACCATCTTTGAATATCGTTGCCTCGATCAGAGGATTTTAGGCAACACTATTCGTCCAGCAACGGCGGGTAAAGACCAAGATAAGTTTGATGAACAAAATCGAGAAGCGGTGATGCTTATTAAGCTTTCAGTTACAGATGATTAGCTACCTCAGATTCCGACTGGAAAATCAGCGAAGGAGATTTGGGACCATCTGAAGGGTTTGCATGAGACCTCCGACAAGAGCCGTGCGTTGTTATTGAAAAATATGCTGCTTTCTATCATGATGGATGAGAAGACAACTTTGCAGGTGCACCTGAACAAGATTCCGGAGATCCGAGATCAGCTGGAGGCTATTGGTCGGAAAATGGAGGAGGAAGACATGGTTGTAATCACTTTGAAAAGTCTACCTAAGTCTTATGAACATTTCATTGAGACTGTCAACATTACGTTTGCTAATGTTGATATGAAGTTTCCAGAGCTCTGTACTATCCTTTTGCAGCAGGATCGCCGGAAACAATAGTTTGGTAGTAGTGCTTCTTCATCCTCTACAGAGCAAGCTTTTGCAGCCAAGTTTTAGGCTCAGAATAAAGGGAAAGGTCAGCCTCCGCAGCAGAAAGGCTCAGGTCAACCTCAGGACAGCACCAAGAAAAAGAACATTCAGTGTAATTGTTGCCACAAATATGGTCACATGAAGAAGGATTGTTGTCAACGTTTGGCTTCTAAACAGAAGAAGCAGGGAGGGTCTCAGCAGAAAGCAAATGTTGTCGAGCACACTGAGTAGAAGGAATCTGCCTTTTACGCTTTTATGGCTAAAAGACCTGTAGATCATGGGAAGTCCTCTGCCTGGTACATTGATTCAGGTGCTTCGCGACACTTCACTCATCGGCGTGATTGGTTTACAGACTTTACTCCCTTTAGTGACTCAGTTATTTTTGGAGGAGGTGAAGAGTATACAGTTGTCGGCAAGGGCACTGTTCAGATTCACTTTGGTGGGAGGAATCTCATATTCCTCAATGTCTGCTACGTTCTTGGCATGGAACTAAACCTTCTCTCTGTCAGTTAGATCATGCGGCATTCTCCTTAGTCAGATGTGGTTTTCAGTGCACACAAATGTTCCATTATTGATCGGGAGACTCGCATGACTGTGGCTGTTGGTATTGAGGATCATGGTCTATACAGACTTGTGGATACAGGTGATTCTCCAGAGTTAGCCATGGCAGCCATAAATTCTTCCATGACTAGTCTCTGGCATCAGCGTCATGGGCACTTAAATGTGCACTATCTCTCTCAGCTATCTCGGGAGGGACTTGTAGTCGGTTTGCCTGAGATCCAGACTCAGCATCATGGTGTTTGTGGAGCTTGTCAGGCTAGGAAGCAGCATAGGACACCGTTCCTGAATGGTGACTCATGGCGAGCCTCCAAGGTACTACAGTTGGTTCACGCTGATGTATGTGGGCCAATGAATACACCTTCTGTTACTAGTTGCAAGTATTTCTTGCTTTTTGTTGATGATTTTAGTCGTAAAATGTGGGTGTACTTTCTCAGACAGAAATCGGATGTGTTTACTGTATTTCAGAAGTTTAAGGCCTTAGTAGAGAAAGAGTCTAGCTATTCCATAGTCACTCTTAGGTCAGATAATGGGGGGGAATTTTGTTCTACTGATTTCTCCAACTTCTGTGATATACATGGCATCAAACGCCAGTTAACCACACCCTATACTCCTAAGCAAAATAGTGTTGTAGAGCGGCGCAACCGCACAATCACTGAGATGGCCCGTTCCATGTTAGAACACAAGAGTGTTCCTAAGAAATATTGGGCAGAAGTAGTCTACGCTACTGTCTATCTCCTTAATCGGTCTCCTACATATGCTGTTAAGGAGAAGACTCCTGAGGAAGTTTGGACTGGTCGCAAACCTTGGATCAACCATTTGAGAATATTTGGTTCTTTAGCTTATGTATGGATTCCAGATGCCAAGTGCTCAAAGTTGGATTCCAAGAGTCAAAAGCTTATGTTCACAGGGTACAGTGACAACCATAAGGCTTACCGGTTGATTGATATAGATACTGATCGTCTTATCTTCAGTCGGGATGTTGTCTTTGATGAAGAATGAGGACCTTTTCATCCTTTCTCGTCTGTGCAGAGTTTTGAGGATCAGTCGTTGAAGGTGTCTGATTTGGGTGTTCATCTTCCGTTAGGTCCACCTGATGGGAGGGATGATGATGCAAATTTTGATTTTGATGATGCTCAACCCGAATGTCCTCCGGATGATGTTGATCTTCCACCCGTTGCACTTGTTCCAGCTCCTCCTGTTGCATCCGATGTTGGCACTTCTACTCTTTGGCCTAAATGGTGGGCTAAGACTATTGGAGATCTTCATGACGATGAGCTCATTGAGGGTAGATCATCCAGAAACAAGAGCAAACAGCTGCATACAGTTAATTTTGCTCTCATGGCCAACATTCACAGTGTTTATGAGCCTTAGACATATTCAAAGGCTAAAGGAATTCCTGAGTGGGAAAAGGCTATGGAGTTTGAATACCAGTCTTCAGAAAAATTACACTTGGGTCCTTTTTGATCTTCCTCCAGGGAAGAAGCCCATTAGTTGCAAATGGGTGTATAAGGTGAAATACAAAGCTGACGGAACCCTTGACAAGTACAAAGCTCGTCATTGCTAGGGGGTTCTCACAGAAGGAAGGCATTGACTACGAGGAGACTTTTGCTCCTACAGCCAAGATGAGTACAATTCGGCTCGTCCTTGCCTTAGCAACCCAGTTTGGTTGGAAAGTCCATCAGATGGACGGTAAGAGTGCTTTCCTCAATGGTGAGTTGAAGGAAGAAGTCTACATGACGCAGCCTCTAGGGTTCAAGGTTGCCGGTCAAGAACACAAGGTGTGCAGATTGGTCAAAGCACTCTATGGCCTGAAACAGGCTCCTCGGGCTTGGTACATCAAGATTGACAAGTACCTCATAGATCATGGCTTTCAAAGGAGTCCATCTGACTCTAATTTGTATGTCAAACGCACTAGTAGTGATATTCCGATTCTTGTTGTCTATGTGGATGACCTGATCATTACTAGCAGCTCGGCACATCTGATCGTTGAGATCAAACAGGATTTGTGCAACACATTTGACATGACAGATCTAGGACTTTTGCATTACTGTTTAGGTGTTGAGGTTTGGCAGACTAAGAGCAGTATCTTCATCTCCTATTCCAAATATGCTCGAAGTCTTCTGGATAAGTTCCGTATGCAAGAAGGAAGGCATTGACTACGAGGAGACTTTTGCTCCTACAGCCAAGATGAGTACAATTCGGCTCGTCCTTGCCTTAGCAGCCCAGTTTGGTTGGAAAGTCCATCAGATGGATGGTAAGAGTGCTTTCCTCAATGGTGAGTTGAAGGAAGAAGTCTACATGATGCAGCCTCTAGGGTTCAAGGTTGCCGGTCAAGAACACAAGGTGTGCAGATTGGTCAAAGCACTCTATGGCCTGAAACAAGCTCCTTGGGCTTGGTACATCAAGATTGACAAGTACCTCACAGATCAAGGCTTTCAAAGGAGTCCATTTGACTCTAATTTGTATGTCAAACGCACTGGTAGTGATATTCTGATTCTTGTTGTCTATGTGGATGACCTGATCATTACTGGTAGCTCGGCACATCTGATCGTTGAGATCAAACAGGATTTGTGCAGCACATTTGACATGACAGATCTAGGACTTTTGCATTATTGTTTAGGTGTTGAGGTTTGGCAGACTGAGAGCAGTATCTTCATCTCCTAGTCCAAATATGCTCGAAGTCTTCTAGATAAGTTCCGTATGCAAGATTGCAAACCTGCCTCCACACCCATGGAAAAGGGGCTTAAGTTGTCAGTTAAGTCAGACTCACCTGTAGTGGATGAATCATTGTTCAAGCAACTAGTGGGCAGCCTCATCTATCTCACAGCAACTAGACCTGACCTCAGTTTTGCAGTGAGCTATATTTCACGCTTTATGACAGCCCCCAAGGCTGATCATTGGGTAGCAATGAAGCGTGTGCTGCGTTATGTGAAGGGCACTTCTGATTTTGGACTTCTTTACACTAGGAGTCATGATCCTAGACTCAGTGGTTTCACTGACTCAGATTGGGTAGGTTCGGTTGATGACAGGAAATCAACATCTGGGTATGTGTTCAGTTTGGGATCCGGTGTTGTCACATGGACTAGTAAGAAGCAGCAGGCAGTGGCTCTCTCCTCGACAGAAGCAGAGTATTGGGGAGCAGTTAAGGCAGCTTGTGAGGCAGTTTGGCTCCGCTAGATGCTTGCAGATATGCAAATATCTCAAGCAGGTTCGACTCCCTTGTTCTGTGACAATTAGGGAGTTCTCAAACTTGCCAAGAATCCAGTCTTCCATGAAAGAACCAAGCGTGTGGAAACTCATTGTGACTTCATTCGGAAGCTTGTTGAAGACGGATTAGTTCAGTTGCTGTATGTTCCAACAGAGGATCAGACAACAGATATCCTCACCAAGCCCTTAGTCCAGATAAGTTTGTAAAATTCAGGGGGTCTCTTGGTGTAGTTGATCAATTGACCATTAAGGGAGGGTATTAGAATAATTATTTATCCTAATTTTAGTTAATGGTCACTCATGTAAATTAGCTGTAATTTGTTTGGTAAGAACGTTTGCACGATCTTCTGCAGTTTCTATTTTAGAAACTTGCTCTTTGTAAATCTTGTACATATTTTTATTGAGCGTTTTTGCTCTTTGTTAATACATAGAATATTTTTACCAATTACATTTGTAATATGAAGTTGGAAAAATGTCTAAAAAATGAAAAATGAGGGTTATATAATCTCCAAGACTTCTCATCCCAATGCCCACTCATGTTTTAGTAACTGCAATATCCTTGTCATTGCTCTTGAGCAACTCTTTCCTCTTGTCTTGCTCTTCACGATGATTTAAGGATTGGTCTTTACCACTTGCCTTCTATTTGAAGTACTTGGGATTTGTGGTGCATGATTGTTTCCTTCAATACATGGCCATATAATAGGTACTCATTCCACAAAAATAACATGGATAGAGATTCAATTATGGCCTCTTCTTTTACTATTGAAACAAGCAGTGGATGGTTTGTTTTCATACCTCTGCTGGGCTTCCCTTATGCTTGCTTCCACATGGTTTTTTCGTTGAGTTGTAAATTCAAACCTTCAATCCCTTGGAGTCTTTCCCTCGTCAAATCTTTGCTTGTGGTTGAACTATGCAACTGAATATGCCCTGCTGCTATGCATTCAAAGAAAGTTTCCCGCTCCTTATGCACTGGGAAAATGGGATGGTTGGAATAAAAACAACACATGTAGTGATGGCTAAGTTATGCTACATGACAAAGCAGTTCCGAATAAATCCTGGCCGAAGTAGTACATGTTGTGGTTTACTTGCTAGACCAGAGTCCTTCCATGGCTATTTTAGGTATAATTCCTGTGGAGGCTTTAATATGGAAGAACTTTTTAGGTAATTTGGTTTGGCTTCATATGTTCAAATAATATGGAAGCAAAACAAACAAACATAGATCCAAAATGTGAGAAACTTTCACTTATAGTCTGTAGTGACCATTCCAAAGCATATCGACTTTTAGATGTTAAAAATGACAAATAGTTCTAGGTTGACAATCCACCGTCAAGAGTTGGTGTCCATGCATTTTTGGTAACAATGAATGATGCATAAACTAGGAGGAATACTTTCTTCTCTAGTTACCAACTTATGGAATTTAGTGAGTTAAATTATGAGAACAACATATAACTGAAATTCTTTAATTAGAACGAATTTTGTAGCAAGAAATTAAAAAACAGAGATAATACCACAAAAAGGAGACAAACAGATTAATGTGGAGAAACCCCTTTTGGGTAAAAACTCCACCAAAATGTGAGTAAATACTCATTTATGTACTCCGAAATGGCTAGTTACAATTGATCTTAGCACTTGGACTGATCCAAGAGCCTGGAAACACTCACACACAACCAATTACAACTCAAATCTGCAAACTTTCAGTCCTCTGCTACATGGCAGTCACAAATGCTCCCAATACTTGAGCGATGAACATCTTCGAAGAGATACAAAGAATATGCAATCAAACTATGGCACTACTTGGGTCTCAATGGAATCCAACTTTCGTGAGAGCTTTTGGGTTCTTCCTGGTCTACTCTTGGGCTCACATAGGGTCTATCCTGACCTTGATGTCTCCTAGTTTTCCAAGGATCTCTAATGGCCACGGTTGGCAACTATCCCTTCAGATTGCTCAATACATGACTCAAACAACTCCCCCTTTCCAAAAAAACAATCTAACAAAGTAAATATTGATCCCTAAGAGTCTAAGACATATAGAAGTTGAAAAGACCATCAACAGAGAAGAGGAAGGTGAAAAGGTGGAAATCTGGAACACCAAAAGTCGTTTTGGCAGAAAACTTTGCACTTTTGTAGCAAACTTCTTGAAGCCATAACTTTCTCTGGTGAACTCGAAATGTGACACCATTTTTTTTTGAAATTGTATAGAATTTCAAGAGCAATTTGAATATGCCATAATATTCAGCTTTTGACCCCATTTGACTGTTGTTTTAGGCTCTGCAACAGAACTGCACTAAAGAAGCCAATCATTGTCAGAATTAATGCCACATAGTACAAAAACAGAGCCATTTATGGATCACACCTCCCCAATTATGGAGCTTTTGGTCCCCAAAAGAAGATGACACATATGCCATCTAAACTTGCACCACAAATAAGATATGAACTAAAATTTGGTACACACCTGTCTCCAACTATCCATACATGGAGCAGAAACATGTTTAACAGCAATGTAATAAAACTTAGAATGCAAACAATAGGACTCTTTATGACCATCTTTCCCACAATGGCCACAATGTTGAGCAGGTTTTGATTTTGCCTTAACAGAAATTAAGAGACTTTTGAACCAATTCACAGCATTACTTGCTAGTCATCACTTAGCATAGAAAGGCAAACTAAAATATACCTCTAATTACTCTAGCGATTGTTCTAGTCAACCCCCATCTCCTTCAAAGTATGTGATCTCAATTCTTGACTTGCCTTCATCTTGAGGCTTACTTGGTAGACTTGATTTGCCTTGGAATTTTTTCCCTCTTCTATGGAGTGGGATATCCCCTTGCTCTCCAATGAACACATTTTCTCCACTAGGGTCTCCAAACAGCACGTTGTACTCTCCACTGATAGAGATAACTTGACAATAATGGCCTCTAGCTCGAGGAACCTTGCTTCTCCATCCAGGCTTATGGCACTCTTTGGGAAATAACTTGTCTCTCAACAAGGCAATGCGATTCTTCACTTGCACTGTGTTATGTACATGCAAATCAACCACAACAAACTCCACATGGAAAGAAGCTAGTCTCTAATACAACTTCCTGAGAAGGAAAGATTAAGTCTGATGCCACCTGATCCGTAAACTAGGAGGAATTTTTCCTACTCTAGTTACCAACTTATGGCATTTAGAGAGTTAAATTATGAGAACAACATATAACTGAAATTCTTTGATTAGAATGAATTTTGTAGCAAGAAATCAGAAAATAGAGATAATACCACAAAAACGAGACACATCGATTAATGTGGACAAATCCCTTGTGGGTAAAAACTCCACCAAAATGTGAGTTAACACTCATGTACCCCCAAATGGCTAGTTACAATTGATCTCAGCCCTTAGACTGATTCAAGAGCCTGGAAGCACTCTCACATGACCAAGTACAGCTGAAATCTGCAAACTTACAGTCCTCTGCTACATGACAGTCATAAATGTTCACAATACTTGAGCTATGAATGTCTTTGAAGAGATACAAGGAATAGGCAAGCAAATGATGACAATGTTTGGGTTTCAATGGAATCCATCTTCCATGAGGGCTCTTGGGTTCTTCCTGGCCTGCTCCTAGGCTCACATAGGATTTATCTTGACCTCAATGTCTTCTGGTTTGCAAAGGAACTCTAATGGCCATGGTTGCTAACTATCCCTTCACATTGCTCTATACATGACTCAAACAACTCCCCCTTTCCAGAAAAGTCAATCTAACACAGTAGATATAGATCTCCAAGATGTTAGAAGCTGAAAAGACTATCAACAGAGAGGAGGAAGGTGAAAAGGCAGAAATCTGGAACGCCAAAAGTCACTTGGCAGCAAATTGTGTATTTCTGCAGCAACCTTCCTGGAGCCATAACTTTCTCTTGCCAACTTGATACACGATGCCATTTTTTTGAAATTGCAAAGAATTTCAAAAGCAATCTGAATATGCAATAATATTCAGCTTTTGACCTCATTTGACTGCTGTATTATGCCCTGCAACAGAACTGCACTAAAGAAGCCAACTATTGACGAGAGTTAATCCCACAAAGTACAAAAGCAGATCCATTTACAGATCAATTAAGCTGGATTAACTAAACTAGAGGAGTGAAATGTCACAAGTTTTTCTGGTACAACAACAAAGTGTAGGCCAATATGCTTTTATTATATGCTGGAAGGAGTCAAAGTTAGATGGACTTCCTCAACCTAGAGGTCAAGGATTGAGCATAGGAACAAAAAGGAGGTCATGGAGTTATGAATAAATAAAATGTAAGGAAGAGTGGAAAGAGGTCATGGAGGATGAATTTGACACTGTTTTAAAAAAATACTTGGTTACTGATTGACTTATTCTTTGATAAGTTTCCAGTTGGCTGTGAATTGGTTTATACTTAAAAGTACAAAGAAAATGGTTTATTAGATAAACATAATGGGATATTGGTTGCAAAGGGCTTAAATCAGCAGTAAGGAGTGAATTATGAGGAAAAGTTTGCTCCAAAGTGAAAACTTTGTACCAATTAGGTGGTTCATTGCAGCTCACTTTGGCTGGAAATTGTACTAAATGGACGTAATAAGTGCCTCCCGAATGGCGATCTTGTAGAAGGGGTGTATATGCATCAGCCACGGGGATTCCAGATTTCAAGTAAAGAATATTTGTTTTTTATGTCAGTAAAGTTATTTACATGCTAAAGCAGGCTCCCAGAGCTCAGCGTTTCAAGATAGATACACATCCTTATAGGACTTGGATCTAGAAGGAAAGAAATTATATTAATGTCCATAGATGGCCTATAGTAGATCAATGGGACTCAAAAAGAACATTCAGTTAAAATGGATAAGTCCATATTAGGGTAAGAAGACCCCAGGTTATTAAAATAACTAAACACTAAGCACTAATGAAACATAATTTTATAAATCCTCATATGAATTCTATCTGGCAATAACTTTGCTGATGATGATAGTTATACTTCTTAATATCATGGTGGGGCCAATGAAGTATTCTGTAATAGAGGTAAAATCAGATTTATGTCTTGGACAGACTAATTGAATCCTCCTACATTATTCCACAGGAATAGACGTTCCAAGACTAATTGAATCCTCCTACATTATTCCACAGGAATAGATGTTTGACAATGTAATGAATGTGCATTTCTTTCCTAAATTAAGTATGCTGAAAGTCTGTTCGAGAAGGTTCATGTGATTGAATGTAAAGCTGCATATACAGTTACGGTACTTGGGCTGAAATTCCCAGCCAATGAATCCTTGAGTCAATGGACAGTGAATTGGTGGGCAGCTTGATTTATCTTACATCCACAATGCTATATTTGAGTTGTGAAGCCAGCTATATATTTATGTTTATCAGAGCTGCTGCCAAGGTTGAACAAAAACTGCAGCCAATGATTTTAAGATACCTACGAGGGACATTGGACTTTGGCATTTTGTACAGTAAAACAAAGGATACTTATTAACAGGTTGATTTTAAGATACCTATGAGGGGTGGATACAAATACACATGCACACACATGTATGTATACATATAGGCACACAAAGACATTCATGCAGATGCTCGCACACACAGGCATGCACACATACAGACACACAGATGGTGAAGGCTTGTAAATCTGAGGAAACTAAACAATGAAAATTCATTAGATGTTTGGTTTTCGATTTCTCTATGTTAGTTAACATTAACTCTTACAGAGCTCTCCCTGAAATCTTCTGTACACTTGCGAATCTAATAGATTATTAGTGCAACAAGTTTGTATAAAGCATTACTTTTGGACCTTTCCAACTTTCCATTCTATCTTCCATTCTCAATAGATGGCATAATCTAATGGTGTCTTTATGATTTTATTGATTAACTATGTAGTTTGCAAACACAATTTAAAAAGCTGAGAAGTTCAAATCCAATTTCAGTTGACTAACATTATTGGCATGGCTTCCGAAACTTTATTTGCTAGTCTTTACAATCAACAGAAAATATAACTTGCATATTATTATTCATTAAAACCTTTTGTTTAGGAGTTGCTTTTTGGAATTTGATCTCATGCCTTCTGGATGTTCTGCACAGCTTTACTCTCCTGGCGTGTTGGCTATTGGGAGCAGTTTGAAGGGTGAAAATTCATATTCTCATCACCTTGATTCTGATGTAAGAACTGAACAAGAACCTTTTTGCATCCTTCTGGTAGATTGGTTAATTTAGCTAAATAAACCTGGATCAGGTGCAGAAACTAAATGTAGTTTTGTTACTGTGACATTATTTTGTTATTAAACTTCTCTGTTGCATTTATAAATTTTTCTTGCCTGTAAATTAGGTAGGTGTTTCTGTTGTGGACCGCTTTACTTTCTACACCCTGGCTTTCTTTGAGAAATTGGATATGTATGACAATTCATCATTAAGCAGGTACATTTTATACATTTGTTCTAATTTTTTTCAAAAATCATTTCTTTTGTCTTGTGGTTTTCTTATTTTAAGTGTTTTTTTTTTCTAATTCTTAACCCGTTTAATCAGGTCATACAAATTGCAGTAAAGTTTTTGACAACTTTTTTTACTGGATATTTAAGAAAATAGAAAATATCAAAATAGATTTTATTCCATGGTTCAAAATTCTCAGATCCATAAGAAGCAACACCAGTGCAGTTCAGTATTCCAGAAAGAGTTCCTTCATAAATGGTAATTTACAAAAAAAGCATTTAAAACGAATATCATGGCTCTGGTATAATCTTGAGTTACTGTTCTGTGTTATGAAAACTTCCAGAAAAGTTATTAATCAATGTTGTAGGATATGCCACCCCCCCCGGGGTATGCGTACTGACTTACCTAGTATGGATTTGAGTACGGTATGCCATGGATATGGCTTGGATACCGTGCCCACTCGTGCCCAAAATTAGGGCAAATATAGATGCGCCAGATATGCTTGGATTCAGCATTTGAAAAATCCATGCTGTATTTAGGAAAAATCCCTATAATGTAATATCTTTTATTTTTTTTTTTTATTTTATTTTGTTTTAAACCGCGTCACGGAATGTGAAGTATACAGTTGCAAGACATGAGCAGAAGCCCAATCAAGGGTAAGCTGTTTGTTTTCCCTGTTTTAGTTGACCTTTTCCCCATCAGTTCGTGGGTTTATCTGCATTTATTCGTGAGGGTTTCTGCAACTTAAAATGTAGTAGATGTTTCCATTGCTTTGTTGCTGGCATCACAATAATATGAGGGACAGACTGTTTTTCTAATTTTTATCCCTATAATACAAATAATGAACTACAATATAAATTTAAATTTTACAAGAATTATTGGAATCGAGGTTGCTAATGGGGTTATCTTTACCACCACCTGCTCGTCACTGAACAATGAACATGTGGAACACCATTAAATAAACAGAACAAACTGAGAATAAAACGAACTGAAATGCATGCTAGGGAAGATTTGAAAAGATGGTGTGTGAGGCGACCTTTTAACTTAACTGTCACCAATCCTAGTCAAGCAATTTTGTTAGTCACTTTTTAAAAGAAAAAAACACTCGCCCTTCATAGAATTGTATGGTTTTGAATATATTCGTAGCAACATAAACAAAAATATTATCTGTCAATTTTTAATAAACATACATGTCATTTTTCACTTGTTCATATCCATTCACTTGCATATTTAACATGTAACTGTCACTTTTAAATAAATATAAATAGATATTATTATGGGTCATTTTAAAGTAAGATAAAATAACTCTTAATTAAATAAATTAAAAAAGATAACTTTTTAGTAAATAAAATAAAATCACATAATTTTGAAGTAAATAAAAATAAAATAACGAACTTTATGCTAAGTCAAATTAAAATTTAGTAATTTTTAATATTTAGGTAATATTTTGCATTTATTAAAGATTTGTAAGTTTTTTTTGTTGATAATTTTTTTTAAATGAAATTTTTTATTTTTATTCTATTGTTTTTTAAGTTTATTATTATTTGTTATTAATTTATTTTTTATTAAATTACATGTTTAAATTTTCATAGATTTTTAATTTATATTTACTTTATTTTATTTTTTATTTTTAATTTAGATTTAAATATGAATTAATATGAATATAAGTAATAAGTTATTTATTAAGTTTATTATCATTTATTATTAGCATTAATTTTTTTAATTTAGTATTTAAATTTAATAAATTTAATATATATATATATTTGTGTGTGTGTGTGTAATTGTCATATCTAGCCGTATCCATATTAGGGGTCTTGAGAAATAGTTGTATTCCTATCAGATACCATATCCATGTACATGCAACTTTGTTATAAATACATCCTCTTTAGATTATCAAAGAAGGTACATCTAAGCATGGACTGATCTCTGGTCTCCTTTATTGCTTTTGAAGGATAGACAAGAAGAGAGAATTGGGGTTTCTTCTATGTCCCATAATAGCAAGAAAACCAAGGGGTTAGATGAGTTGTTGGCATCATTTTGAGGAGGTTTTTCATGAGCCTAAGGGGCTTCTTTCTAAGAGAGCATGAGATTCATTTACTTCCTGAATTTCTTCTACCCAATATATGATTGCATAGATAGTCATTGATGGAGTGCAATGAGGTGGAAAAACAGCTTCAAAAGTTATTGGAATTAAGGTGTGATATGCCCAATTACTTTGCTGTGTGGATCACCTATAGTCATGGTAAGAAAGAATGATGGGTCTTGGAGAATGGCATAGACTACTGTGCTCTCAACAAGATCACTATTAAGAACCACTATCCTTTTCCAAGGATATATGACTTGTTGGACCAATTGCAACATATGAAGAAGTTTACAAAATTGAATCTAAAATTAGGATATCATCAAGCGTGGATGAAGGAGGAGCATATGTTGAAAACCTCTGTCAAAGCCAAGCACATATTATACAAATGGTTAGCTCTTCCTTTTGGCTTATGTAATGCACTATCTACATTTATGTGTTTGAAAAAGTTCTTAGATACATGTGTCATACTATATCTAGATGACATTTTAGGTGCAACATGATGAGCACATAGTGATATTGAGAGGGGGGGTGAATCAGTATCTAACAATCTTTTACTTTTCCAAACTCAATCAATTACATCAACTACACATGCAAGATCTAGCAATTAAGTACACAAGAGAACACATGATTTATGTGGAAACCCTTGCGGGAGAAAACCACGGCAAAATATTGTTTATATATATTGATCTCTTCTTCTGTGAGTACCAACTCACTTCTCTTACAATTCTTCTTCTGTGAGCGCCAACTCACAAGATACACCAATCTCCACTTGACAGAATTATAGGCATCAACCTATTGGAGTCTCCAATTCCCACACAAATTGAGCTTCAACCAAGGTTGCACGGAGACTGGTACTGGTACTAGTACGGGAGACTGGGACCGGTACTGGTACGTCTATTTTTGAAAAATAGGAGACGAGGGTACTTGGAGACGCCATTTTTTTTTTAATATAATTTAATAATTTTAAAAATATATTAATATGCTAACATTAAAATTGAAAATATCATGAATTGAACTTTCAAAACAACAGAACTAGTAAAGTTTAACATTAACTTTGAAGTTTAAACACACAAATGTCAAAGAGTTCATACTACATATCGATATTACATATTGAAATTCAAAAATGTCGATAGCCTAGTAGGCTGATATGCATATAGAAAACAAAAATCAGAAATCTATGTCATCATTCTATGTCACATTGTCATCCATCTCTAGGTCCTCAGCTATGATGCTCTCCAAATACTCATCACTCTCAAGCTCAGGTTCCTCTGATGGTAGTAGAATTGGGGGTAAATCATTGAGGCCATCTGCTTCAACCGTTTCATCAACCAAGGTTGCAGCTTCTCCATCAGCTGAAATTTGGTCCCATTTTGCCGAAGGACCCTCCTTGTACCCAGGTTCTACACGAGAGAGAAGGCGAAGTGAGCTATGAATGTACACTAGGTTCTCCGCTTTCTTTGACCCTAACCGGTTCCTTTTCTGTGAATGAATAAAACCATAAGTGCTCCAATTCCTTTCACAAGATGAAGAGCTGGCTACTTGTGAGAGCAATCTTATTGCAAATGATTGCAATTCAGGGGTTTCACCTCCATGGTTCCACCACCACTCTACAGGGTCTTTCTTTGCATGCATATCATATATGGCTTCCATGGAAGAAAAGTCACTATGCCCACATGAAAACTTATTCCATTGAGTCCTCATAATTGAAGCATCCTCATCTCGGCCATAAATCTTTTTTATTGCTGCCCAAAATCCCTTCATTACCTCTCTATCCTCATATGGAGCCCTCTTATTGGTTGCTTGTAGATCATACCATTTAGGATTCAAGGCATAGGCAGCACAATGAAGGGGTGTGTTAAGTTTGTTCCATCTTCCATGTATCTTTTCTTCTAGCAAGGGATATAGAGAAGGATCTCTTGCATCTGTTATTTTCTTAATTCTTTCACACATGGAATCTATTTCTTCATAAATTTCTCCCAAACATGGCTTGTCTGAATCAGCAAATTTGATCACCTCACATATGGGCTTAATAAAGTCCACAACAAATCTAACATCAGCCCAAAAACGCTCATCAAGGACCATACCTCTCACCTCAACTGCAGTATCTGATGTAGATTGTCTCCAAGCTACCCATGCATCACTAACTACTGTGGCACACAAAGCTCCTTTGACTTCTTGGAGACGGTCAAGAAGAATAAAATAAGAAGCAGACCGTGTATCAGCAGGTTTGAGAAGTTCCACCTTGGCAAATTTTCGATAAATGGCTTGTGTGTGGTGATGGTTACATATGAACATCTGTATTTTTCTGCCCTTTTCAATGAGATCTGAGATCCACTGGAACTTGCCAATATCTTTGAGTGCATTATTCAATGAATGCACACAACATGGTGTCCAAAATATATGCCTATACTTTTTTTGCACCAACATGCCTGCTGCCTTACAAACAGGGGCAGCATCTGTAACAACTTGGACTACATGTGATGCCCCCACCTCCTCAATGCCCTCACACAGCTGGTTTTGAAGGAACTCTGCATTTTTTTCTTGCCCTGAACAATCTATTGCCTTCAAAAAATAAGGCCCTTTGCTGCATGTTACCATGATATTAAGTAGTGGACGATTTCTAGCATCTGTCCACCCATCCATCACAATACTGCATCCTTTTGTAGACCACACTCTTTTCAATGGTGCGGTTTGTTGCTCTAATCGAGTTTTTTCTTTATCAATTAGAGTAGTGCGAAGCTTTTCATACCCAGGTGGTTTATATCCAGTTGGTCCATTGTTGATAGCTTGGACCATCTCAGTGTAGAAAGGTGAGCGAGCAACATTAAATGGGATTCCATTTGCATAAAAGAAGCGTGCAATCGCTTCATCAACTGCATCTCGACCTTGCACATCAAATAATCTTCCAATGGGGTTTGAACTGCCAATGTCAATGTGTGATCTCTTGCGAGAATATCCCCTTGCTAAATCTTCTCTTGTCACATCTCGAGAAGACACATCCACCTCTGACTCTCTATTCTGAGATTGACTTGGACCAGTTGCCCCTGTTGTTGAAGCATGAGAGCTCAAAAGAGACACTTTCCCATCAGCCCTGTCTTGATCCCTAACAGCGTCATGTCACTCTACATCATTTGTACAAGGATCAACACCTTTTCCAGGTATGTGAAGGAAATGAGCCCTCACCCTCGTGTAAGTACCTTGAAATGGCTTAATATCACAAAGCTTACATTTGATAGTGGCTGTTCCACCTAACCCTTTCGGCCCTGGAATGCGATCGCAATACTTCCACAATGGGTACAAAGCTTGTTTTCCCCCACCTGACATATCTCAGCCTGTCAAGACAAAACTAGACATTAGAATGTCATCAAAATCAGACTCTTTTGTGTGTGTATCAGACATTAAAATGTCATCAAAATCATCAGACTCTCTCCTCTGTGTGTGTATCAGACATAAAATCAGAGTCTTGTGTGTGTGTATCAGAGACAGCCATCGAAATCAGACTCTTTTGTGTGTGTACCAGACATTAAATGTGTGTGTATCAGACATAAAATCAGACTCTTGTGTGTGTGTATCAGAGACATTAAAATGCCATCGAAATCAGACTCTTTTGTGTGTGTATCAGACATTAAATGTCGTCAATCACTGGCATATCTGGATATCTGGACATGTAAAGATAGTTTTTGTCAATCACTGGCATAAAATGTTGTCAATCACTGGCATATCTGGATATCTGGACATGTAAAGATAGTTTTTGTCAATCACTGGCATAGAGTTTTTGGAGATCACTGGCATATCTGGACATGTAAAGACAGTTTTTGCAGTTTTTGTCACTGGCATAGAGTTTTTGGAGATCACTGGCATATCTGGACATGTAAAGACAGTACATGTAAAGACAATTTTTGCAGTTTTTGTCACTGGCATAGAGTTTTTGGAGATCACTTTGGTAATATCATTGATTTAGCAGAAACAATACTAAGGAGAAGCACAACACTTTTGCGAAGTGCAGCAATAAAGCTGCATAATTTTTTTATATTAATATTTTTTTTATTTTATAAATATTTAGGGTTTAGATTTTTTTAAACATTTAACAAGCCTAAGGAGAAGCACAACACTTCTGCAAAATGCAGCAATAAAGCTGCATAATTTTTTTATATTAATATATATTTTTTATTTCATAAATATTTAGGGTTTAGTTTTTTTCTTAACATTTAAAAAAGGGGCTTTATAATTTTTATGTAGTTTAGACTACATAAATTGCTCAAATGTTTCTCAGCATGCTTGGAGGAATCAATTTAATTATATATTTCTTGATCCAATAAACAGAATTCAATAAAAATTTATCAACTTGGGCAAAATATCTTTGTAAAACATCTCCAAAAACGGCTTTGATCTAGCTCTCACAATTGTAAGAAACAATTGTGTTTCCACACTAGCTGCGTGTAAACAGAGATGCCCTTTCCTTGCAAAAATGCTGTGCTGCGTGTGTGAAAAAACACAAATGTGTGGACAAAAAAACTCAAAACAGTTATCCAGAAATGCCTACCTTGTCGCGTGCGTGCCTGTGTTGAAATGTTCTTCGTCGGCCAGTCGCGTTCACGTTTTATGAGAAGTCGCGTTCGCGTTTTGTGAGAAATCGAGGAAAAAAAGTGACGAAAAACTTTTTAAAGTACCCTGTTTTATGCCAAGGTCGGGAGACGCGCAGGAGACGGCAAGGGTTCCTTGCCTGCCGTCTCCTGTTGCAAGGGACGTCTCCATGGCGCTTCCGGTTCTCGGAGGCGCGTCTCCGACCCCGAGATGCGTCCCAGGGGTCGGGAGACGCGTCCCAGGGGTCGGGAGACGCGTCTCCCTGCTACACTGGCTTCAACCCAGCAAGAGGCTTCAAACTCTATTTGATAGTCTCCAACCTATTAATCCTTCAATATCTGATATAGTATGCTTCTTCACAGGATCTTCCTTTCACAAATCTGATTACAACTCACACAATATCCTTCTTCCAACTTTGATCACTATCCACACAATAACCTTCTTCCAAATCTGATCACAATCCACACAATAACCTTCTCTCACAAATCTGATCACTATTTTTGATTCTGTATGATGTAAGTCTTTTCCTTTCAAATCAGGTTCACACACACAAATACTTTCTTCTCTCACAAATCTGATCACACACTTTCTTTCCTCACAAAACTGATCCAACTCATGCACAACTTCTTTACATAAAATCGATCATAACATGGCAATATCTTTCTCTTAATTCTTACACATATCTTTCATATAATTCTGCATTTATACTTCATGTAATTTGCTCATTTTCTCTACGTTTATTCACACATTCTTTCTCTTAGAACAAATCAGAATTACACTTTATTTTTCGCCCTTTTCTCTTTTCAATCTGTTCTTGACATTAGATATATTTCATTTAAAGTGCTTACTTCCAAAACACTCCTTCACCAAGATTTTATATCATCTTCAAATGAGATGTCTCTATGAACAAATGTGTCCTTTCATAATAAACACAACTCTGGAATATATCATACCTTTTCATAACAATTGTTGTTCCCTTCCTTAACAAATCACACCTTTTCTAATAATAAATAATACTTCATAATATTGATTTCACCACTTATCTCAAATAATTCATATAACTTTATGAGATCATATTACTTCATCCGCAGCTCTTTATATTTTAATCATATCACTCCTTAATCTAAACCACACCACTCCATATTTTGATCGCTGCCTTTAAAGAAATCGTATCAACTTTTTAGTATTTGCAAGACATCTTATTATGAATCGTATCACTTCTTGATGTTAATCGCATGATTTATAGTTTATTAAGACTTTTGTCTTATTCCAATATAACCACCTTTGTCTTATTTCATATGCATTGATTGGTCTGGTTTGTCTTATTAATCACATCATATCTAAATAATACTTTTGTCTTGTTCTATTAACCGCTGCCTTTTATAATCTTTTGATTGCTTCCTTTTCTCAAGTAGTTAATCGGTCATCTATATTACTTTGCTCCATATTACATGTAGTAAAACACTAAAGTGATCGCTGCTGTCTTCATATTAATTGCATTTCACATTGCATACATTATAAATTTCTGCCTTTGAACTCCTTGATCGGCCTTATCACTGCTCTACCAACTTCATCTAGAATGCTGCTTTATCTTATCTCTGATCTCATATATACCATGCTCAAAACTGATCTCTCATTCTTTCTTATGAACGGATTGCCTTAATATATATGATTCCATGTAAAATGTCTTCATCCTCATAAAGTCAGCCCATAAATAACCAATTTTTAAATCTTTAATTTAAACATATACATATCTCTAAGTCGATCTTCTAGTTTCATCATTTCTCTTCAACGGGAATGTATAACAGATAACCTCTTGTAAACCATTCTTAAATTGATTGGATTCGCCTTATATCCATAGTAACAATATTCTTTATCTCTACTCAATAATTGATCAACTTGTCTTAGATATGCCTCTGAATGACGATTCTATTCTTGCATTATTTGATATTGCTTTGTTGACATCATTTCCTATATGTTGTGACCAAATCACACATCGCCCCATTGCAAATGGGGACCCCCCTTTTTTTTGAGTTTTGATGCTTTGCATGAAGTTTTGATGATGTCTTAGAGCTATTTCATGATGAAGTCAGTGGTGTTTGAGTCTTAGAGCCCCTTGATTACCTGATCCTGATGTTTGAGATCTTGAAAATGACTAAGTTTGGTATCCTGATCCTGAAGATCCTGAAAATTGACTAAGTCTGAAATCTGGTGGATCCTCAAAAATCTAGAATCTGCATGTTAGATCCAGTGGATCTGAGACCTATCTCAAACATCCTGAAAGGTATATTGAAAAATATTTAAAGTATAAGATAAGGTCGTTTGAAAGGATATTGACATGGAAATACCCCAAATGATTCATAAGGCAAGGTCAAGATGTTGGTGTTCCCATTTATTCTGCACGAGTCCATTGTATTCTGTTATCCACATATCATATGTTTATTCCATTTCCGTTACCATGCAAAGTATAAAAGTAGGTAACTATCCATATCTTCTGCTATCCATTTCACCTCCGCCTATCTTCCTCATCCATTTACCCATTTCCTAATCATGATCGATGAATGTGAATGTCGTCTGAACTAGAAGCTTGCAGTTCCTTTCGCACATTCCGTAGTTCCGTGAAATAAATATTCGGATGCCCATATCCATGAGAAAGCAAAGAAATTCCTGAAAATCTTAGAGTCTTTATACCTTCAAACACATATCAAAGTGAAATATATTCAAAAGGCTATTTCATTCCATACCTTCAACTGAGAAAAGTAAATAAAAATAAAAATGAAGCTCTGGGTACTTGTAGCCAAATCTAAAGAGGCTACTGCATCCAATTCATCCATTCATTTCATTTCCATTCCATCTCCTATTCCAAATTACTTCATCCTGCGAACTAAAATTAAAAAAGAAATCCTCGGTTCGTAAAGGATATGAAAGTATCATTACTAGTTCTCATCCATTCCCGTTCCCTGTCTTATATCCCTTTCCCATTTGCAAGCATCGAGGTTTAGGTTGATGTGAACAGACGCTGATCATGATTCCATTCCTTTTCGTTCAATTAATCACCCTCCATTTCATTTCCTTCCATTCAGCATATTTCATTATTCATTTGGTTTATGTTTGGATACACTTTTCATTTACCTGTTTTGAATAATCCACATCATAATCCACTACTTCCATTTCCGTTTCCATTCACCGTATTGTTTCGTCGTTTCTTGCCAACATCAGTAAGTGCAACAACTTGACATGGTTGTGTTTGGACCGTCGAGTTATCTGCAGAATCAGGCTCTGGAGTTCTTCCCATTCGTTACCTCGGTGAAAACCTGGCAAACAGACGCCGTGTGTAATGGTCATCCTAGTAAAAAAAAAAAAAAAAGAAAAGAAAAAAAAAAAAAAAAAAAAAATGAAAAAATGAAAATAGTAAAGAGAATTTTTTTTTGTCCACTGGTGAAAACCACCTCTGGTGGCGCCTTGGATAAGTACCATGATGAAAACCTGGCAAACAGGTGTCATGCGTAGATACATCTTGTCTCATTTTACTCCTTTCCGTTTCCATATCATCTTCATTCCGCCGTCGCCCCATTCAATGTCATCCATATGTATATCTATCCATCCATCTGCTTTTCATGAATTTACCTAGCTTGAGACAGGTGAGCTTGGATGACCCTGGCTTCTAAGGGATGGGAATGAACTCAAGTGCTTGCACTTCAAACCTCAAATATGGATAGTCGTGCTGGCAATTGGTTTTGATTCTTTGATCAGGAGGTCGTGTTTATTTGATTTAGTGTGTGGGTGTACATGGAGATGTTGAAACTTGACATTTGTTTATCTTTGGAATATTTAAGAAACTCTTTTAATTGAAATCTATCTTTAATCACATATTAGAAGGTGTAGTGTCTTGATCCAATCTATGCTTCTTTTCCTTTTCCTTTTCGATTTCGTTGTTTAGCTAGTTGATGAGTAGAGGAGTGTCTGAAG
This sequence comes from Cunninghamia lanceolata, assembly GCA_027924645.1. Taxonomy (NCBI): domain Eukaryota; kingdom Viridiplantae; phylum Streptophyta; class Pinopsida; order Cupressales; family Cupressaceae; genus Cunninghamia; species Cunninghamia lanceolata. The sequence continues at coordinate 12,834,843 of BSBN01000209.1, forward strand.
GTTTTGAGTCTGGATTGAGTCTTTGTCTCTGAAATGTTTAGGAACATTTATTCGGGTTGATGCTAGATGTTGTGACCAAATCACACATCGCCCCATTGCAAATGGGGACCCCCCTTTTTTTTGAGTTTTGATGCTTTGCATGAAGTTTTGATGATGTCTTAGAGCTATTTCATGATGAAGTTAGTGGTGTTTGAGTCTTAGAGCCCCTTGATGACCTGATCCTGATGTTTGAGATCTTGAAAATGACTAAGTCTGGTATCCTGATCCTGAAGATCCTGAAAATTGACTAAGTCTGAAATCTGGTGGATCCTCAAAAATCTAGAATCTGCATGTTAAATCCAGTGGATCTGAGACCTATCTCAAACATCCTGAAAGGTATATTGAAAAATATTTAAAGTATAAGAAATTCAATCTTTCAACTTATACTATACTTTACCTCGGGCACTGTCAGTTCTGGGCGCAAAATTGCTCTAGGATCACCTCAAAACTCCGCCTAGAACTTAGGGCGCCTTTCATCAACCTCAAGATTGCGCCTTGGGCAAGGAGAGCTTAAAACCAAAGCGCCTTGATTGAAATTGATGTTGGGAAGCTTGAAACACTGCAGATTTGACAAGGAAGAGACATTTAGGTCTAGGTGCCATTTCATGTTTTATTCAACCACAAAAGTGCGCCTAAGTTGAAGGCATGGAAATGAGCAAGTAAAGCTAGGCGCCCTTCATACATTAGATGAATAACTTCAAAATGGCCGCCTAAGGTTCAAGTAGTCTCACAAGGATGTAATCAAGTACTGAAGAGCCTTAAAGATGTTAACAATGAGCAAATTCAAGTCTAGGCGCCTTCATGCATTGAACTACCTCATTTTGGCGCCTTAGCATGAAAGAGATGTTTAAACTAACTCCAAGTTGCGCCTTAGGAAGAAAGAGTATGAAATCCCTGATGTATGTTTGAGATCCTGAAAATGACTAAGTTTGGTAGCTTGAAATCTTGAAACACTGGAAAATTGACTAAGTCTGAAATCTGGTGGATCTTCCAAATTCTATAATCTACATGTTAAATCTGGTGGATTCGAGACCTATCTCAAACATCCTGAAAGGTATATTGAAAAATATTTAAAGTATAAGTTGAGAGATTATACTTAAATATATTTTTCAATATACCTTACGCTCTGAGACTTCCATTTCTAGGCGCGAATTTCCTCTAGGATCTTGGGTGCATTTTTCGACCTTTGCCAACTCAAATCAGCGCCTTAAGTTCAAACTTATATGTGCGCCTAGGAGAGAATGCATGTCTAACCAGCCTTAAATTGGGCGCCTTGATTGAAAAGTTGTCAAGAGACCTCAAGAAGTGAAAATTTGACAAGGAAAACACATTGTGAATTTAGGTGCCTTTTCAGGTTCAAGTGATCATCAAAATTGCGCCTTAGGTTGAAGTTGTATAATTTAGGTGCCCGTCATGCTTCAAATCACTCCAAGTTGCGCCTTAAGGATAGAGAAGTATGATGAGGTATAGAGTTTAGGCGCCTTAGGAGAGGTAGTCTATTTTGACTTTAGAAGTTGATCTTAAATTGTGTTCCAAGACCATAGGCGCCCTTTGCCTTCAAAAGAACCTTGTTTTGGCGCCTAAACATAAAGATATATTGGAAAGGGTAAGTGGAGATATTAGCAAGCATGATAAAGTTAGGCGCTCTTCTTGTGCAAGGTGATCATTTTAGGTGCCTTAGGAGTTAGAAATCATCACCATGGGCGCTTAAGGTAAGAAAGACATAAGAGTGATTTAAAGCATATCAAAATTGATTTTGGCGCCTATCTATACCTCCATTATTATTTTTGGCGCCTAGGAAGTAGTGTTGCATGAGAAGAATTAAGGCGCCTAGCTTAGAAGGCCTTTAACAATGAATATATATCTTGACAAAACATGAAGTAAGATTGAGACCTAAAAGGAGCGCCTAGTCTTAAGAACATGTAAATGATTAAAACTTAGCATCTAGACCTTAGGCGTTTATTGTCATATGTACCATCACATAAGTGTGCCTAGAAGGAGGGAGATTTTGCATCATGAATCAAGGCGCTACTTCACAGTCAGAGTATCATGGATAGGCGCCTTGCAAAAGAAGGACTCAAAATTATGAAAATTAATGCCATCTTGAGGTAAGAAGTCCTCTAAACACTTATTCATTGAGTTAGAATCATCAAAAGTCCAAGACCTCAATTCAATTCTAGGCGCATTTCCTAGTTTATATCACCTCACTTTGGCGCCTAGAGGTGAGAGTGAAATCATTTGAAATGTCAGGAAGCAAGGTTGAGTTAAGGCGCCAATTCATTCAAACATCCTCAATGAGTGCCTTGGGAGAAATTGCATGAGATTACCTCTTTGAGTGGGCGCTTGAAAGTTAGAAGTCAGTCAAGACATGTTTCATCACTTAGAATTGCAAAATTGCAAGTATCAAGTCTAGGTGCACTTTCCATCAGTACAAACCCATTCTATCGCCTAGGAAGAAATTGCATTGCAAGACACCTTTTGAGCGAATCTCTTAAAGGAGATTGACCTCTTTAAGTTATCACAATTGTTTGAAATCATCTAAAATGCTAAGTATGGAGCCAACTTGTGTTAGGCGCACTTTGCTCCTCTTTTTACCTAGATAAGCGCCTAAGTTTGAAGTGGGATTATTACATGTTTAAAGTGATTCTTTGTTATAAAGTGATTAATATTATTCCTCTTGTCTTGTAGGAGCATCAACAAGTCTAAGGAGTTATTCACATTCATTCATGCCAGAGAGTCAAGATGGGAAGTAATCATTGCTAAAGAGACACCACTTCAAGAGGTAGCTGCTCCAAGAGATCACAATAAGACATATCTCAGTCTTCTTCATCAATGACATCATGTTAGATCACATCAAGTTCAAGTATACTTCATCGAGTTGCATCATGTCCGGAGATTTCCATCTATCCCTTCAAGTTCCATTCAGTATCAACTAGCTTCTTCATCAATCGTTGCTTCAAGGTCAACATGGCAAGTACACTACTTCATCTTCATCATATCATCATGTTCAAAGACATTCATCCTCCATAGTTTCAAGTTCCTCCCAAATCTTCAAGTCATAGAGAGTCTCTTACTCCATTATCCAAGAAGCAGCATCATCATCTACTCTTCATGAAGATGCAAGGGAGAAGATCGACTTACCTACCTGCAAGAAGAAAGAATCACAAAGTTAGTCAAATGAAGCAACATCTATCATACATCCAGTTTACAAAACATGAACAAGGCAAGATCAACAAGATACATCTCAAGTGTTCCTCATCAAAAGCAATCATATCGAAGACATCACAAGAGGATATAATTTGGGAGCATGCTGAAGTGGCACCTAGGTGGCAAGTACACCTCATCATCCAGTCACAAGTCGCCACATCATTCCAACTACATTCAGTGTATCATTTAATAAAAGAAGCCAAAGGGACGCCTATGTGGAAGATGTTTTAAATGATTTCATCTTACCTTATCACATTGGAAAACGTTCCTTCATTGCCTCTCTCTTTTGTACTAAAAATAGCAGTTGTTGTAACTACCTACTGAGGTGGCATGATCTGGACGCTTGGCTACATGAATTGATCTTAGCCATTCATTGTAATCTGGACACTATATAAAGGCCTTGTTGCCTCATTTGTAAGATATAGTTTTTTAGGGGTAGAATAGGAGAGACTTTCAAAATTCTTTGAGAGGACTTGAAGTTGTAAATATTTCTCAGGATTAATGCAAAAACATTGGAGTTCATCACTTGGTGTTTAAGTGTTATCTTGTGGAATCACATGGTTTCTTGTACTTTGATGAAATGGAGAGACGTTTCAAATCAGATTAGAAGTAGATTAGCAGTTCATTGATGTAATGAATGTTTGTATTGAATATTTGATCAACTCCTAGCTCATGCTTTTAACATTCATCGCCGGTGAAGTGTTGTGTAAAGCTAGTCTGAGCCTCATTTGCATAAGTTCGATCGTGGATGCTTGTTTGAGTTGCGCCATCCAATGGTTGCTCATATGAACCTTCATGATTTGAAAACCATTTGCGTGACCTTAGGAGATTGCACCAACTTCATGTAGTTGTAGGCATCCTTGCCGATGGTTGCTCATATGAACCTTCATGATTTGAAAACCATTTGCGTAACCTTAGGAGATTGCACCAACTTCATGTAGTTGTAGGCATCCTTGGCGAAGTGGAGTTAGGTTTATCAGGAGTTTGTCTAGTCGTACAATCATCATTGCTTCATTGACCTTAGATTAACTTTCTGAACCCTTATCTTTTGTCTTTTCTTTATCATTGATACATCATCCACACTGAAAGGAGAAATAATCTAAGTGTATGAAGAAGAATCTAATGTAAGTCCCTTTGTGATTATCAGCAAGATCACATGTAATCACTGAGTTAACCCATCATGAATCATAAATAAGGAACCTTGGAGTTACTTCACTGGATCACATAGTTCAGCGTTTGAAGAGCTTTATTCAAGAGAGAGTGGGATACTTTAGTGTTTTACTCTATTGTTGACTTGTCTAAAAACAATCATCAACACTATACTCTCGTCTATACATCTTAATCCAACAATCTCCACAACGATCTCTTAGACATCAATCTCACCAACAATCTCGGGCTTTGACATTCAGGATAACAATCTTGTTCATGCACCTTCTTGACATCAATGACCACATGTGTATGCACCTTTGACATCAATAACCAACATTCTCCTAATAGTCTCTTTGACAACCTTGTTTACCTTTGACATCAATGACAAACATTCCAACACAACACGGGAAGAACATTTTGTTCCTTTATGGCAAGTTTTTAATTTATTGAAGGAAAAGCAACACTTGTGCAATGTGAAGAAGTGTGAGTTTGCTAAGGAGTTATTGACATATCTATGCCATGTGGTTGGAGAGGTGAGTTGAGAGTGGATCCCGCAAAGGTAGAGGCTATCAAGAATTGGCCCACACCAAAGAGTGCCATAGAGATGAGCTTTGTAGGTTCCACTCAATACATGTGTAAGTTCATTCTAGTTTTCTCTTCTATAGCTTCCCCTTTACATTCAGTTGTAGCGTTGGGTAAGAATTTTCATTGGAGTAAGATACGTGATGATGCTTTTGATACTTTGAACTTTGAAGAACAAGATTTGCAATCCTCTATTGTTAGTGTTGCCTAATTTGCAGCTGGATTTTGAGGTTGAGATAGATGCTAGTGAGTATGCCATGGTAGTTGTCTTGCTACAAGGGTGCTACAAGGGGGATAACCTGTGGGCTATCATTCAAAGGTCTTCACTTTAGCGCTAAGGGGATATCTGGTGTATGATAGAGAGATTTATGCATTATTCCAAGTTATCAAGAAATGGAAACTATTGTACACATGGACATATAGTAAACAAGTTGCAACAAGTGTGCCATTACAAATGGATGGGTTTTCTATAGTAGTTTCACTTGGTGATCAACTACAAAATGGGAAGTATCAATTTAGTGGCACACCCAAAATTTTCAAAAACTTGGGACTTGGCAAATTTTTTGAATGTTAAAAACAAATTTATAAAATATTCTCCAAAAACATGCATATTATTGGATTTAGAGAACATAGTACTGAATCTGATTTCCTTCATATGTAGATCAAAATTAGAGTTCAATACACATCATAGATAAAAAATGAGTTCAATACATATCAACTTCAAGCTTGTATATAAATATAAATTACAAAGTAAAATTTCATATCATAATCTGTAAATTCTTTCTACGACTAAAGCTCTTAAATGGCTAGGTGGGTGTCCTCAAATAAGATGGTAGTGTTGCAGCTTTTGGTTGAGGAACAATATCATCCTCAACAAGAGCCTTAGGCATATGCTCATGATGCAAATGTAATGAAGTCCTCACTAACACGTCACCTTCTACCTCATTTTCTGCTACATCCACTGTCGATTGTGTTGCCTCCCTTTCTAAATCAGCTATGTCATCAACACTAAACATGGGATCTGTTGATGATTGTTTTTAGACAAGTCAACAATAGAGTAAAACACTAGAGTATCCCACTCTCTCTTGAATAAAGCTCTTCAAAGGCTGAACTATGTGATCCAGTGAAGTAACTCCAAGGTTCCTTATATATGATTCATGATGGGTTAACTCAGTGATTACATGTGATCTTGCTGATAATCACAAAGGGACTTACGCAGACTTCTTCATATTTCATTTAGCTTATTCCTCCTTCAATGTGGATGACATATCAATGATAAAGAAAAGACAAAAGATAAAAGTTTAAGGAATCTAATCTAAGGTCAATGAAGCAACGATGATGTATTGAACAGACAAACTCCTGAATTAACCTAACTCCACTTTGCCAAGGATGCCTACAACTACATGAAGTTGGTGCAATCTCCTAAGGTTATGCGAATGGTTTTCAAATCATGAAGGCTCATATAAGCGCCCATTAAACGGCGCAGCTTAAACAAGCATTCATAATCGAACTTATGCAAATGATAAGGCTCAGACTAGCTTTACACAACACTTCATCAGCGATGAATGTTAAAAGCATGAGCTAGGAGTTGATCAAATATCCAGTACAACATACCTAACATCAAAGAACTTCTAATCTACTTTGAAACACCTTTCCATTTCATCAAAGCACAAGAAACCATGTTACTCCACAAGATAACACTTAACACCAAACAATGCTCCAATGTCTTTGCATTAATCTTGAGAGATATTTACAACAACTTCAAGCACTCTCAGATAATTTTGAGAGTCTCTCCTATTCTATTCCCTAAAAAACTATCCTCTAGTCTGATGATTTACAAATGAGGCAACAAGGCCTTTATATAGTGTCCAGAATACAATGAATGGCTTAGATCATTTCATGTAGCCAAGGGCTTAGATCATGCCACCTCAACAGGTAGATACAACAACTTGCTATTTTTAGTACAAAAGAGAGAGGCAATGAAGGCACGTTTTCCAATGTGATAAGGTAAGGCGAAATCATTTAAAACATCCCCCACATAGGAATCCCTTTGACTTCTTTTATTAAACAATACATTTAATGCATTTAAAATGATGTGTACTCGCCACATAGATGCCACCTCAGCATACTTTGAAAATTGTATCATCAATGTGGTGATGTATTCAATGTGATTGTTGAACTTGTATGTTTGGGAATACATCTTGTAGACCTTGCCTTGTTCATTCTTCTTGTAGACTGAATGTATGATACTTGTTGCTTCACTTGACTAACTTCATGATTCTTTCTTCTTCTTGTAGGTAAGTTGATATGATGATCTTCTTTGATGAGGCTCCTTCTTGAAGAGTAAGTAATAGAGTAGATGATGATGATAGCATGAAGTAGAGTGTATGATGATCTTCATTCATGAAGAGTAGGAGATCTCTCTTGAACTTGAAGGTCGAATGGAACTTGAAGTTGAATGGATGAAGTATCTTTGAACATGATCATGCTTGATGAAGTACACTTGAATTTGATGTGATCTAACATGATGTCATTCATGTAGGAGACTTGAGGTGTGATCCTTCTGCAACTTGAAGATGGCTCAGATGCTTATCCTTTAGATGATTCCTTGGCTTCACCAACACTCTTCTCAACTTGATGATGATCTTGAAGTGATCTCCAAAGGTGGCTAGCATGATGCTTCTTCTTGCAATAACAATTTCTTGACTTCACTCCTTGGAGGAAGGTAACTCCGGACTTCTCACTTGAAGGTGACTCCTTGTATAACTCCTTAGCCTTGATTGATGATCCTACAAGACAAGATAAACAATATATCAATCACTTCATAACAAAGGAAACACCCTAAACATGCAATAATCCTTCTTCAAGCTTAGGCGCTTATATAGGTGAAAAGAGGAGCAAAAAACGCCTAACACAAATTAGTCCCACATTGATAGCTTTAAATGATTTCAAACAATTGCAAGGGTTTAAAGAAGATCAATCTCACTTAAGAGATTCATTCAAAAATGTCTTTCAATGCAATTTCTTCCTAGGCGCTCATATGAGGTAGGAGTGATAAACAAAGGCGCTTAGAGGTTGTTCAAGTCGAAATGTGCGCCTTGCTCAAATGATTTTATAGTTGTCACCTTAGATGATTTCAAATAGCTTAAAATGATTTTTTCTTCTCAAGGCGCCATCTTTTGGGCATAAATTTGAATGATTTTCCTTGAGGTGCTCATTCATGTCTGCATGGAGGCAAAAATGCGCCTTGATCTACTTGGGCTCTATCTTATCATTTTTCAAGGCTTTGAATGATCAAATGTGTTTTAAAGTAACCCTTTCTCTATAAGCGCCCATTCAATGAAGTCATTTCATGTACTTTCTTCCCAGGCGCTAGAATGGGTTCACAGAGGAGTAAAAGGGCGCCCAACATTAATGGCTTCATACTTGGCGTTTTTCATGCTTTGGACAATTGTATGGGTCTTAGAGGACTTCTATCTTTCAAGCGTCAATTCTTAAATATGGATTTGAGTGATTTAATTCAAGGCGCCACAATTATGATTTCAAACTTTCTTGATTGTTAGGCGCTTATTTGGGTTTATTCATAGTTGAATGGATGCCTAAGGTCCAAGATAGGTTCTTAGCATCTTAAATGATTCATACTTCCACTTTACAAAAACTTCACTCACTTCTAGGCACTAAAACTCACTTCTCCAATCAACTTAGTTTATTTTAAATCCCTTGAGCGCCTCAAAATGCAAAAATGAGGTGGTTTTCAGTGGAGGTAACTCGTCCTTGCCTAGGCGCTAATATGGATGTCCTATATGAAGGCGCCAAAATTGTGTAGGAAATGCACTTATCATACTTGCATTCTTGAATTTTGTTACTTGGGCGCCCAAAGCTTCTAGTTTCCTTCCCTTCACCTAAGGCGCAATTTCATGATGAGATCAATATCAATGGGCGCTAATACATGTTCTCTTCATCATTCCTCTTTCAAAGCGCCCTAGAGGTTCACCTTCAAAACTTAGCCATTTTGGGAGCCTTGACATAAGGCGCATATTTAGACATGACTTGAAACTTACCCCCTTTCTAGGTGCCAGAAATGTCTTCAGGGATCCATAGAAGGGCGCCAAAATAGGTGAGTTTCATAGGGCGCCAAAAGATACTTATGAAGGCGCCTAAGGTTACAATTGAAATCTAGGCGCTTATTTGGGTTAAGAGTGATAAGTAACAACGCCTAACATACTTGCCTTATCTCTCAACTATTACAACTTGTATTACTTTCCACCAAGGCGCCAAAACAAGACTACTTTGAAGGTAAAGGGTGCCTTTACTCATTGGGCTTAATTTATCATGTTGGATCAACTTTGGAAGTCAAAATAACTCCCTCCTTAAAGGCGCCAAAAACACATGACTTCAAGGCGCTATAAACCTCATTCCACATCAAGGCGCCTAAACTTATTCATCTCCAGCTAAGGCGCAATCTGATGATCACTTGAACATGAAAAAGGCGCCTAGTGTCCTTAACCATTTCTTTGGCGAATTCTTTGATTTTTAAGGCCCTTTATGTCAATTTCAATAAAGGCGCCTATCTAGGAGAGGTTGGAAGTTGATTCTTCTCTAGGCGCACATTGAAATCTCAACCTAAGGCGCTCATAAAGGTCTTTGCAAGTGAGAAAATGCGCCTAACCTGTTGGAGCAAATTCGCGCCTAGATTTGGCAGTCCCAGGGCATAAGGTATATTGAAAAATATATTTAAGTATAATACTTTAAATATTTTTCAATATACCTTTCAGGTTGTTTGAGATAGGTCTCAGATCCACCGGATTTAACATGCAGATTATAGATTTTGGAGGATCCACCAGATTTCAGACTTAGCCAATTTTCAGGATTTCAGGATCAGGATACCAGACTTAGTCATTTTTAGGATCTCAAACATCAGGATCAGGTCATCAGGGGACTATAAGATTCATCACAAAGCTATGGACTCAAATAATACTGACTTCATCATGCAAAAGACATCATCCTGGACTTAGCAAAGCACTGGAGCTCAAAGAAAAAGGGGGTCCCCATTTGCCATGGGGCGATGTATGATTTGGTCACAACAGGATCCACATCCTAAGCAATCCAATTTGAATATGGATCGATATCATTGACGTCAAGTGCCTCATGTGTCTCCTTCCCCTCCACCTTCTTTGCACGGAACCAAAGGTTGTGCCGCACAAAGACAATATCATTCAAGTGCCTTTGAGTCAATTTGTTGCACTTTTTGTGTGAATGGCTTCAAAAGCACTCCAATTGCGCTCACACCTAGAAAGGCTATAGGGCTGGGACAAAATGTGGATTGTGAGTTTTTGAAGTTTAGGTGTTGTTGCACCATAAATGTCTTTTTACCTAGTTGCAAAGTCATTCTCCTGCGAATGTATAGAGGTGATGAAAACAACCTCCCCTTCACGCACTTATAAATCTGCAACTCATAAATGATGATGTCTAAGGTTTTTATTGGGGACCATCCTCACCATGCACGTGTTGGGGCCATCCATAACCTCCTCATGTGCTTTGGATGAATTGAAGAAGAAAAACTTTGGGTTCAAGAAGTAGTTTGCAACATGAATAGTTGGTGCAGTTGTTGGTTCCACCTCCAATCAATAATGTGCCAGATGGGTTCATATTTGTTTTTATTTGACCCATACAGATGCTGGATCATCACTTTGGCCTTGTCCATGGCCTCATATAGATACCCCATGTGTTTTTATCCCCATCCACCAACCATATAACCTTAACCAATGGTTTTGACACCTAAAACAAGAGATCATATACAATTGAAATATGAAAATCAACAAATTAAAATAATTAGCAACTTGTAACATTATAAAATTTAAAAAAATTAGGATTTTTTTAATGAAAAATTACTCTGATGATCTCCTCCATGTACTTTGCAAATGAATGATAAAAAATGGTTTTCACAACCTTCTCCCCTTTGCCCTTCTTGGAGTAAGGACTTGTTGATGTTTGTTTTTAGACAAGTCAACAATTAGAGTGAAATACAAAGTATCTGACTCCCTCTCGAATGCTGAACGAAGTGATCAAACAAGATGACTCCAAGGTTCCTTTCTGATGATTTTGTAAGAGATAGCTCAGTGACTAAGTATGATTTTGCTGTTAAACACAAAGGGACTTACACAGAGTTTTCTTCATTCATGTTTAGCTTGTTCCTCCTTTCAGTGTGGATGATGTATGTACAAAGTTTCAATGATAAAGAAATAGAAAAAGATAAAGGTTTAGGAATCTAACCTAAGGTCAATGAAGCAATGATGACGATTGAATAGACAAACTCCCTGATTAACCTACTTCACTTCGCCAAGGGTGCCTACAACTACATGAAGCTGGTGCAATCTCCTAAGGTTACACGAAAGGTTTTCAAATCATGAAGGTTCATATGAGCACCCATTGGATGGCGCAGCTCAAACAAGCATCCACAATCGAACTTAAGCAAATTAAGCTCAGACTAGCTTTACACAACACTTCATCCGCGATGAATGTTAAAAGCATGAGCTAGGAGTTGATCAAATATTCAACACATACATACATTACAACAAAGAGCTTCTAATCTATTTTAATCTACTTGAAACATCTCTTAATTCCATCAAGATTCAGGAAACCATGTTACTCCACAAGATAATACTTAACACCAAACAAGTAGCTCCAATGTCCTTTGCATTAATCTTGAAAATATTTACAATAGCTTCAAGTCCTCTTAGAGAATTTCGAGAGTCTCTTATATTCTACTCCTACTTGCCTACTACTAATGATCTACCGAATTACAAATGAGGCAACAAGGCCTTTATATAGTGCTCCAGATTACAATGAATGGCTAAGATTAATTCAATAGCCAAGGGTCTAGATCGTGCCACCTCACAGGTAGTTACAACAAATTGCTATTTTTAGCATAAAAGAGAGGCAATGAAGGCACATTTTCCAATGTGATAAGGTAAGGCGAAAGCATTTAAAATATTCCTCCACATAGGAATCCCTTTGACTTCTTTTATTAAATGATACATTTAATGCTATTGAATCAATGTGGCTGATATAATTAAATGATAAGAGGTATATGCCACATCAGCCAACTTGTAGTGATGTATTCAATGTGATTGCTTGAACTTGTATGTTCAGGAATACTTCTTGTTGATCTTTTCCTTGTACATCTCCTTGCAACTGGATGTATGATACTTGTAGCTCATTTGATTGACTTTGTAATTCTTTCTTCTTCTTGCAGGTAAGTTATATGATGATCTTCTTTGTAGCTTCTTGATGTAGATGATGATAATGTATACTTCCTTCATGTAAGAGTAGATGATGATGAAGCTTGAAGCAGAGTAAATGATGATGCTTCATTGATGACATGGAGCAGGAGAGACTCTTAAACTTGAAGTTTACTGGAACTTGAAGTATGATAGATGAATGTCTTTGAAGGTAATGCAATTGACGAAGATGCCTTGAGGTAGTTCTTTGAAATTCCTCCAAGTGTGAATAGCATGATGATCACACCTTCTTGGAATGACCTCTTGGGGAGACTTGAAGATTGTAAGAACATGATGCCTTTGAACATGATACCATTGATGTAGAAGACTCGAAGTGATCCTTTAGAGTGGTGTTCCCCCTGCAACTTGATGATGACTTTGAAAAGTAGAGTTCTAACAGGACGACCTTCTTTAGCTTCACTCCTTGACGGAAGGTGACTCCAGGCGCCTAAGACTTCTTTGCTCCCTTCCTGCAAGACAAAAGTAGTATTAATCACTTTATAACAAAAAGGAATAACTTTACACATGAAATAAACCCTTTTCAAGTCTAGGCGCATATCTGGATAAACAGAGGAACAAAGGGCGCCCAGAACAAAATAGCCTTGCATTTGACATCCTATAACTTCAATTGACTTAGAATGACTTATGATGACTCAACTTTCAAGTGCTTTCTCAATGATGCAAATTTAAACCCTCTTTTCTCCTAGGCGCTAATTTTGGGTAATTTAGACAAGGATTGGCGCCTAGCTATGTTTGATTGTTTTCTTGACATTTTGAAGTTCTAACTCATAAAACATGCCTCAGGAGGCTTCTTTCTCCCAAGTGCCAACTCAGAGATGTCTTAGAATGTAATTTCAATCTAGGCGCTAAGATTGGATGAGAGGGGTGAGGATGTGCGCCTACACCAACTTGACTTAATATTTGTAACTATGGTGATTCCAAACCCTTTGGGAGTTTTAAGAATGTTCCTCTTCCTTCAAAAGCATACTTATTGACTTCAATCATGATTTCCTTCAAAGGCGCGACCTGGAGGTCCACTAAGAGGCAAAGTGCTCCCAACACATAATAGCTTCATACTTGCCACTTTAAAGGGTTTTAAACAATTATGATAGCTTAAAGTGATTCTTCTTCTCAAGGCGCTCACTTCTGGACGTGGCTTTGAGTGATTTTGAGTAGTTCTCCTTAGAGCACCAATTCTCAAAGGTCAATTGATGTGATTCTTTCCAGGGTGCCAAGCTAGATGGCAGAGGTAGGAATGGGCGCCATAATCAACTTAAACTTCCCTTTTGTCATTTTTCATGCTTTAAGCCGTAAGGTGTCTTAGAAGAGCCTTCCTCACCTAAGCGCCCACTTTTAAAGTTTGAATTAACATGATTATTCCCAAGGCGCTAATAATGATATAAACTTATCATGCTTCTTTAAGGCGCTAATATGAAGTGTGAGTGACAAACAAATGCGCCTAAGCTCCTTAGATGAACACAATCTCTTAAAGGCGCATCTGTTTGATGATAAGACATTGATCTCCTGGAAGCGCACTTAGTGATGGTTTAAACATGCAAAAGCGCCAAATTGAGTTGGACTTCCTTTTATCATGCTTAAGCGCCAAAGTGGTCTGAGAAGGCAAGAAAATGCGCCTATCACCTATATGGGGTTTAGATTGATATTTAAATGATTTCAACAACTTGTTAATGTCTTCAAAAAGCTCTCCATCATTCAGGCACAATTAGATATTCTCAAGACACATGAAATCAATCTATCTTGTCTTAGGCGCATTCTGGGGTTGCAAAGAGTAAAGTATCTTAGTACCTAGAATAATTCTTCCATGTTAGGTGCCTAATCAATGTTAAAAATCTCTCTAAGGCACTGTTAACTCCATCAAGGCGCTAATCTAGGTGGAGGAGCTAGAAAGGTAGGATTGGGCAAGAGTGCCTAGACTCCAAAATCAGTTCTTTGTTGAGTTCTTTGATGGTTTAAAGCCTTATATCAATTTGAATCAAGGCGCCATTTCAAGGTTTCATGCCACCACACCCAAGGTGCTCAATCTCACCTCTCAATCAATCTAATTTCTAAGCACCAAAATGGACAATGGGAGGCATGCTTTCATAGATCAATGCCTTCTACAATAGGCGCCTAAACTATAACTCTTGATAATTCTAATTCAATGAATGGGCATTTAAAGGAGTTTGTACCTCAGAATGTCATCAAACATCATAGCTTAAGTCCCTCCTCCTACAAGGCGCATATTGAGGTGTCTTCCCAAGAAGGGCGCCAAATGATGTGATTTTTTGAAGTTTCTTTTCCTAGGCGCTTGAAGACAATCATCCAGATAAAAATAGGCGCCTAGACTCTTTAGAAAATTGCAAGGTGTCTTTGGAAAACATCCTTCTTCAAGGCGCACTTTGCCATAGTTTTTAACATGAATGGAACCTCCACTCCAATCTAGGGCGCCAAACTCAGTTACCCATTTCATAGGCGCTTGGAGGTAATTGTATAGAAGGCAAAATGCGCCAATTGATGATTGCATAGTCATTATCACTTGTGGGCGCCAAAAAGGTAAGCAATTTTGAAGGGAAAGGGCGCCCTCTCATACTAGATCAACTTTGGAAGTCAAACGGGCTACCTCCTTAAAGGCGCACCAACTTTACTCTTAAGGCGCCTTCAATCATTAGCTTAAATCTTACTTCACATCAAGGCGCCTAAAACTGGCAGGAGCAACAAGAAATGGCGCCTAAACTCATTCCTTCAACCTTGGGCGCAATTCCTATGATCCTCTGAACATGCAATGGGCGCCTAGACTCCTGAATCATTCCTTTGTCCAAAATTTTGACGTTTAAGGTCTCTTATGCCAATTTCAATCAAGGCGCCCTATCTTGGAGCGTTTGGAAGTTGATCTTTTTCTAGGCGCTGATGTGAGTTGGCAGAGGTGGGAAAACGCGCCTAAGTACTAGAGCAAATTGGCGTCCAAAAATGCAAGTCGCCAAGGTAAGGTATATTGAAAAATATATTTAAGTATAAGTTTAGAGATAGGTCTCAGATCCACCGGATTTAACATGCAGATTCTAGATTTTTGAGGATCCACCAGATTTCAGACTTAGCCAATTTCCAGGATCTTCAGGATCAGGATACCAGACTTAGTCATTTTCAGGGTCTCAAACATTAGGATCATGTCATCAAGCGACTATAAGACTCATCACAAAACTAAGGACTCAAGTAATACTAACTTCATCATGCAAAAGACATCATCCTGGACTTAGCAAAGCACTGGAATTCAAAAAAAGGGGGGTTCCCCATTTGCAATGGGGCGATGTGTGATTTGGTCACAACAGGACTCTTCATCCACCTAGCGCTCACAAACATCAACTTAAGATATGACAGTGCGGCTGCAATACTCTGCAATGTGATGAAATTAGTCACGAACTGTGTGACTCCCGACTACACAAGCTCCTTACTATTCATGTGTTCTTGTTGAGATTCAAGATCCATGGTGGTTGTAGATGTATTTTGTTACATTTTTCGCTTCTTCCACCATGTTCTTCACTTATCCAAGCTTCGTTATATCCACAAGGAAAACTTCAATGCAATGGGCAACACAAGGGGCTCCAAAATAGTGTAGAGTGTGTCACCTCAAGAAGTCTACCAACTGCCACATATACAACTGCATTGTCCATTACCGCTTGGACAACATTCTCCACTCCCACCTCCATCACCACCTCATCCAATAAGTTACATAATGTCTTAGCATTTTTAATTTCATTGGAGGCATCAATTGACCTCAAAAACACTAATTGTCCTCTTGAAGCCACAAGGAAGTTGATTAGGAGGTAGTTCTTGCCATCCGTACACCTGTTAGATAAAATGCTGTAACCTTTCTTTTTTCCAAGTTTCTTTTTGTTCATTAACTAGAAGATTTATGTTTTTTATTGCATCCTTAAAAAATGGTCCACTCAGCTCATAAGGGCTTAGTGCCTTGAACCCTTTACTTGCTACGGTCAATGTAGTGACCAATTCTTTCCAATAAGGACTCCTCACAACATTAAATGGCATGTTATTGTAGTACCAAACATTGACACATGCGAACTTGGTGCCATAATGCATTTCTTGATTCCACACAGTACCTTCCAACTAAGGTTGCACACTAGGAGTGCTACAAGGAATGAAAAAGCTTGAACTACGGTTGCTTGGAGTTTGAGATCCCCATATCCGTGGCCAATGCAAGATGAAGAGCCCCCTAAATCTCCCTTTGACCCTATGGAACTCATGACAACTGCCAATGCCTTTGTTGTCATCTTTTTCTTTGCTTTCTTTTGATCATAAGGCAAAAGGAGAGCATTAACCTCTTGTTGAACCTCCTTAGATGCTGCATTACATATCACATCTTGGCTATTGATTTGTGCAAGGTGATATTTGAGGTGATTTATGTCTTCTCTCATACACATCCCACAATAGTTGCATATTACCATTCTTGGCTTTGTACCTGTTATGTCATATTTCCAAGTAGGGCGGCCTCTTCTCTTGCTTGCGAATGCCATTTTGTTTTTGGAAAAATGAAATGAAACCCTAGCAGAAACAAAAAAACAAAGAAAATTTGAACAAAACCCTAGTAGCTACAATAAACTAACCCAAAATCATAAATAAAATACAAAATATGTAGGCCCTAGCAGCTAGAAATTTAGAATGAAGGCAAAAAACAAAACAAAACAAAAAAAGTGTTACATACTTGTCAAATATGGCTGACAAGTTTGCTAAACTTGATTAATATTGACTCTGAATTGCTTGCAAACAAATGCACTATGCTCAAATATTTCAAAAAGGATGAATGCTGGAAAAGAACAGTGTGAAAAATGACAAATTTTGACTTTTTTGTAATGGGTGGATTGATATTTTTTTACGCATGTTGAGTTTTTCTTCCAGACTCTTTAAGTTATTGGCAAGTACAAAAACTTGCAAGTGAGTGTTTTGGAAAGTTACTCGTTAGGCTTGTTCTACTCTTGAGTACTCATGACTTGGCCACTATTGGCCTGAGTTTTTGAACTATGGTCTAGGTCACTCATATCAAAGCCCATATCAAATTTTTCTATGATTTCATAACTAGAGCCTTTCACTAAGGAAGCCTATGGAGAAGAATATAGTCAAGACTCAAAATTTGGGGAGAAGTACAAACAAACAACTCCAAGAACAAGGAGTTGCAATAGATAGTGAAGACTTATAGCTAAAGGATGGGCTACTCTATAGGTTTGACAAAGTGTGTGCGAAAGGCATGATGACTTCTACTCATGAGGGAGGTGCATACCTCCAAAGTGGTGGGTCATTTTGGTGTTGGAAAAATGTAATATGTTACCCCTGATTTTTTTTTGAAAATCACAAAGATGACAACACTGAATGTTATGAGCAATGTTCTTCCACACCTTTCTGATCACCCAGATCCCGATGTGGGCAAGGTGAGAGCATACGAGTGCTTCAGAGTTAGCATTCAAATCATAAACAACTGACATAACAATCTTCCACTTATTCAGTGGGCATCCACTCAAATGTGGGAATGAGCATGAAATGTAAACATCCACTTATTCAGTGGGAAGTAACATGAAAGTAAACCAGGTGCATCCACTTATTCAGCGGGAACCTGAGCATTCAAGAACTAAAGGAGGCACATCCACTTATTCAGCGGGAACCTGAGCATTGAAGAACTAAAGAAGGAGGCACATCCACTTATTCAGTGGGAAGCCTATACAAGTAAAAGAACTAAACTATCTGGCACATCCACTTATTCAGTGGGAAGCCAATGCAACATTTATATCAGCTATGAATAATACAATGAATAGGCCATAGGCTGCAACATTCAATATTAGCTCAAACCACATAAAATCAGAAATGATGTGCTATCCTCTGATGACTACACTGCAATGAAGAAGGTAACCAAATAATAAGAATGAAAACACCTCAAATGTGACTCATACCATCATAACTTCTGCTGATCACAGGCTGCACCAAAGATTGAGTACGGTGGCTGTTGTACGGCAGCATATGGTAAGGGTGCAGCTCATCAAAATGCTGGTAAACTTATTAGAACCTCCTCCAAAAGTCTTTCCAATATCTGCCCCATTCTTGACATCAAGAAATCCACAAAGATCCAACATTAAACTCAAGCGATCTGCTACAAGAAACCTCACGCCTGCTGTGCAAGGTACGGCATGCTGGGAAGTACGGCAGGGGCCCAGCAAGATTTAGTCAACAGGAAACCTCTGAAAACAGCTCAGAACTAGCCACCTTCATTACACAATTGTGATACATACATCAACAAAGACATAACAAAAGTATATTACTATATATACTCAGCATCAACAACTTCCCATGCCCAGGTACGGCCTGGTACAGGATCAGTACGGACAAGTCAGTCTCCTCTAAAACAGCAATAAAGGATCTCCAATAGTTTGTAACAAGTTGCCTCAATATGTAGAATATTACCCTTGCAATAGCTTTGCATAAGATCAAACATTAGAGATCAGAATTAGAGCATACTCAAATGGTACGGCCAATTCTGTACGGCCCAGCAGGAGATTTCAGCATGACTTTCAATATCAAAATGAAATCAAACTTATTAAAGAATGGCTCAGAAATAGGTGCTCCATGTTGAAGGGTTTCCAAACACAATCAAACCTTATAGGCATTGAACTCTTCAAACCCTCAATTCACCCTCATTAAACTGTACGGCTTGGTATAAGCATTAGCTGCATCTTCAATCTTCCTAAAACTCCAAAAGATTTATTAGAAAACTCAATCAAATCAATCCAAAATACCATCAAAACCTCTAACAATCAACATTAAACCAGAATACTACAAACTTCATGAAAGCTCAATGTGATTCCTGTTTGAAACCACCATTACCAGCGAGGGTGGATCTCTCACCACCGAAATTGATCATCTTCAAGAGGGTTTTCCTCCTCAAGAGGGAAAATGGAAGAACACACAGGTTCAATCCAGCAGCATAACAATATCAAATCAAAAGCATAAACTTCCAAAAGAGCTCTCAACCCTTTTTTATAACCATTTGAGAGGAATAAAATATTATTTTCTTTTTACTTATTCATATTTCTCCTCTCAAATATACCTTTTTTGAAATAATATTATTTTGTCATGTGTGAGGCCCCTTTTTCAAGTGTCTATCTTTTAAAACACTTAATTACCTTTCCAATGAGCTATAATACTTAGGTACTTTTTAATTATTTCCACCCTTAGGAGACTTAAGTGAAAATAATAATTAAATAGCTCATTAATCCACCCAACTTTGTGGAAAATCCCAAACTTAAGCGAACTGCAAATTAAATCATACCAATGCGCTCCAGGAGGTTTGGGATGAAAAACGATGTCAGCTGGGTGACTTACTATAAATAGACGGCTCCTCCAAGAATCTTGGAGAGCTATCCGGGAAGTCGAACAAACTTCCGAAAGTTGCATAGCCATCCTGAGACATTACTAAGCTCAAAGCCAAGGCAAAACATCACAAATAACTGAACCTGTGCTCTCCACAAATTACAGAGCTCCCTAACCAAGCCAGATAGCCTACAGAAGCTCAAGGAAATAGGCTGTTGGTCACAAACTTGGCTAAACGCCAAATGGGGACATTACAAAAAATAGTGGTCCATTTGCAAAGGTATGTGTATTGGCATAGAATGCGAGTAGAAGTAGCGAGGTTCATTAGAGGACACAAGTTATGTTGCACTTGCAAATCCAAGATGTGAAAAGAAGGATTGTACACTCCTCTGCTGGTGCTTACTAGACCATGGGAAAGTATTTCCATGGATTTTGTGGGTGGTTTTCTGCTGAGCAAGCATGAGAATGATTATCTTTTTATTGTTGTTGATAGGTTTAGTGAGATGTGTATTCTAATCTTGTGCAAAAAAGCAATTTCGGAAAAAGAGACTAGAGATTCTTTTTTTGCTAATGTGTGGGTGCATTATGGGTTGCCAAGGTCAATTGTTTTGAATAGGGACACTTGGTTTGTTGATAAGTTTTGGTCCACTTTGTGGGAGAAGATGAACACAAAGCTTCAAAAGAATACTGCCTTCCATCGGCAAACAGATCGGCAAATGAAGGTAGTGAATAAGATCCTAGTATAGATCATAAGAGGCTACAACAATAGGTGTCCAAAGGCTTGGGATGAGTTTTTACCTTACAGCACTCATAGAATAAAGCAATCCATTTCTTTATAGGGCAATCACCTTTGGAAGTGTGTTTGGGATATGTGCCAATTGGTCCACTCAAGTTGTACTTGAACAACAGGATATGCAAGTGTGATTGGATTTAGAGGTGGCAAAATCAACAAAGTTCATCGAGAGGATTTGCTAAATCCAACTTAAGGTGAGAACACAACGAGATAAGATACAATTGAAGTTCAAGGAGAGACATAACCAACACTGTGTGGAGCATAGTCTCAAGGTAGGAGACAAAGTATGCTTCTCCCTAGGAAAAGAGTAGATGCAAGGACAAGCCGAAAAGACTAAACCTCTAAGGTATGAACAATTTACCATCTTAGAGGCAATTGGGCAAAATACCTTCAGGTTGGACATGTCTCCTTTTATGGAACTCTGCTTGGTGATCAATTGGAATGCCTACAATTGTATGAACCATCCATGTTGGATGAAGGAGGTTTGGTGCTACCTTCGTTTGGAAGACTTGGTCTATGATCAACAAGCTATGCTTCCTGAGGATGTGGTACTATAGCGGAAACAAAGAGAGACTAGAAGGGGTGTCCAACAGTCTTGGCAAGTGGGATTGAAAGGACAAACATTAAGTAAAGCTTGATGGTACTCCATGGAGAAGGCGAGGACATTGATTCCTCACTTAATGTCTAAGGAAACTTTTGTGGGACCAAAAGCCTCTCTATGAAGGGTGGTATGACCCGAAAAGGATCAAGGTGAACTAAGAAACAAGAAATCATTTTTTTTTTCAAAATTTGAAAATGTACTAGTATATTTTCTTTTATAATAGACAAATTTGCCGCTTGGTGAAAGTGGCAAAAAAGTTGAGCTAAACCATTGAATTTGTAATCGCCTTGGGAATGTGCAAACACTGGAATGAATTCATATTGCAGAAAGTAGTGAAAACGTCATGGCACAAGTAGTATCTGGGGAAATTGAACAAACATACATGACTTTTGACGCTTCATATCCAGTCTTGGAGGCTTCTAGTGCAAAGGAGGACCATGCCATGACTAGAAAAGGGAAGTAGGAAGTACATTGAAGCTTCTTGAAAGTTGGGAGAAGTGTGAGACGCCATTATTGAACACCAAAGCACAATTCCAGTTCATAGTGAACTAGATGCGGTTTGAAACAACCTTTGTAGTTGTATTTCCTCCTTTTGTACTGTTTACAATTAATATAAAGCAGGTGGAAGTGCCATTGGCAGCTACTAAGCTGGGCTTTCTCCTCCAAATTAGGGGTTTCCTAGGTGAAAAACTTTCGTGTCAAGTGTGTGTTTGTGTTTTGTATTAATTTCCAGTTTGTATGAACATAGTTCACCTTCCAAAAGGTTAAAGAACAGTTCTAAAGCAGAGCATAACAATACTTTGGTGGTTTGTAATTCACAGAGCATAGTTTTGTAGGCAATTACAGATCAAATTGACATTTTAAACTTCTTAACGAAACAATGTATTCAAGTTATCCTAAGCTTTCTTGGGTGCTATGGTCAATCTATATGCTTTAGTTGTATGACTGGTCATCTCAAACATTTAATAGCCAGGGTTCTATTATCTTTTACTTCCCAATTTGTTAACACATTGGTGTTTGTTTTCTATGGCTCCCTACCCTCTAGAATCTGTACTATAAAGGAAACCTCTTGTAACCTTTTGAGAGATCTAGTAAGTGGTTTAACTATAATCATAGACTCCAAAAGGAAGTTTGAGATGTTTTTCCCCAATCTCTATTGGCAGTGCTTGGAAGGATGCCTATTACATTCCTCTAGGTCTTGGGTATGTTGGCATATATAGTGTATAACATTTATCTGAATTGGTCTTCATGTATGTTTTATCCTTATATCTCTTTTTAGTACAGGAATTTCAGTTGCACTAAGAAAGTCCAAGCAGGTCAGTTAAGGGAAAATGCAAGATCTTTTGTAGATACTAGCTCTATTCATCACTTCCTAAAGAAGATCTTACTTACCATATTTAAAGAATTATATGCACAAATTTTTAAATGGAAGAAACACCATTATAATCTATCACTAAACACTACAACCACCATATCCTTAATAATAGACCATTTGGCACAATAAAAACAAAGTCTTGTTTTGCATCTTCAACTCTTGGCCCGTGCTTGATTGAACCTTTGATAGTCTTTTGGAGCTATGGTGGCACCAAAAATTGCATCAAATAAGAGCTCATTTTGTCCAAAAACTGTCCATATGATGAAACAATTGTGTGTGTCTATTTGATGAAGAAAATGCGATCACTGTCATCCTTGGACTTCAACTAACACTTTGTAATATGCTGGCCTAAATTTTTTTTTTTTGAACACAAGCAGACCACAATGGATTGTTATGACGTAAGATGTCTTCCACACTTTTTTGATCACCTAGATCCCGATGTGGGCAAGGTGAGAGCATACAAGTGCTTCGGAGTCAAATTATAAACCAACTGAAAAACATTCTTCCACTTATTCAGTGGGAAGTACAATGAAAGTAAACCAGGTGCATCCACTAATTTAGCGGGAACCTGAACTATGCATGAAAGTAAAAGACCCAGGTGCATCCACTTATTTAGCGGGAACTTGAGCAATGAAGAACGGGAAGAAGAGGCACATCCACTTATTCAGTAGGAAGCCTTACAAGTTTGCAACATAGAAAGTAATACAATGACGATCCAGCATGTTCAACACTTAATGATTAGCTCAGCAACCCAATGTTCAGTGATGAAGATTAAACAATAACAAGAGAGAAATTACTTCAAAACTGATTATATCATTATCATACTGCTGTCAACGCTGTGCTCAGAAGAATTCGCTGCTGCTGCTGAACATCACTGCATGAAGAGGGTGGTCACACATCAAAACTCAAGTAACTTTATCAAATCTTCCTCCCACCTAAACTCCCATCAATCTTCTCAGACAAACGCCTCCCAAGAACCTCCTTTCAGCACTCTAACACCAGCGACCCTCCAAGAAATCACAGTCCGTACTGTACCTTGTACGGCTGGCTGGACTAGTACGACAGAGATTTGGGACTCTTAAACAGCATAAATAAGTCTGTGAACTGCTCAGAATTGAAGGTCCAGCACATACAAAGGGTCTCCAATCTTCAACAAGGCACTACAATCAACTATAAACCCTGCAACAACATAACCTCTTGCTGCTGTACGGCCTGGAGTTGTACGGCCAGCTAAGGAAGAAAGGGAAACACCAATAATTGCTCACAAAACCACACTAAAGCCTCACATAAAACCACACAACAATCCAAAACTTTGCAAATCAAAACTCATCAAAATACATGGAACTCCATATTTGCTCTGTGCAACTCCTAACAGTGAAGTTGCCTCCTCTAGCTAGGGTGGATATCTCACCACCGAAACTAGACTTCTTCAAGAGAGTTTTTGTTCTCAAGAAGGGAAGATCTCACAGGGTCATTCCTTCAGCATAACAATATCTCAACAAGCATAAAGAGCCAAATGAGCTGTCAACTCCCTTTTGTAGGCACTTTTTAGGAGTTTGCACAATAAAATGAGTTATAAAATAGAGAAATATACTTTTACCCACAAACTCCAATATTTCATCACTTTAGCTCACACTTTTATGTGCCTAAATAAAAGATTAAGTTTTCTCCTTTCCAATGAGCTATCATACCCTTGCACTTTATTATTATTTTCCAACTTATAAGACCAAGTGCACAATATTAACTGTTAGCTCATTAAAATACATACTTTTGTGGAAAATCCTAAACTTCACCAAACTGCCAAATAAACTGTACCAATATGCTCCATAGGGTTTGGGATGAATAACGATGCCTTTCGGGTGACTTTTTAAAAGTAGATGGCTCCTCCAAGAATCTTGGAGAGTTATCTGGGAAGCCGAACAAACTTCCCAAAGTTGCATAGTCATCCTGAAACATCATTGAGCTCAATCCAATATCAAAAACTAACAAGAAGAACTGAACCAAAAGATCTTCATAAAGGGGAACCCCTTACCATACCACAGCCTATCGGGATTCAGGAAATAGGCTATTGGGCCCACAGGTGACTAGGCTTGAGAAGGGGGACATTACAGTCCTCCCTCCCCAAAATTGCTTGTCCCCAAGCAATTGCAAAGGTGGATGCTGAAGAATGTAGGTTCTTCAACTTGCATCCTCCACAGGTAGGTTCTTCAACTTGACCAAAAACTCCTTAATGGTTCTTCTCCTCAAGGAGCTCTCCCTTTGATCAATGATAGCTTCAAGAATCAACTCAAGTCTTCCCTCATCATCTACTAGTGGCAACACTGAAGATGGAACAATATTTTGACCAAGTAAAACATGGAAGACATTATGCACCTTGCTATCCTCAGGTAACTCTAACTCATAAGCCACTTCACTGATCCTTTTGGTTATCTTGAATGGCCCAAAGAATCGTGGCTTCAACTTCTCAGCTCCATTTTTCTTGATAGAGGATTGTTTGTAGGGCTACAATCTAACATAAACCATGTCTCCAACCTCAAAAAAACTCGCTCTATACACTGCTGATCAGCATATAACTTCTGCAGGTTTTGAGCATTTTTGAGATTATCCTTCAAAGATTTCATCAAATCTTGGCTGTCCTGCAAGAAATCTTTGACCCTTGGTACTCTATTGTCACCAAATAACAAAATAGGAAAGCCAGGAGCTTCATAACCATACAATGCCATAAATGAAGACATTTTTATAGACATGTGATAAGATGAATTATAGCAATATTCCCCTATATGCAACCACCTTACCCAAGCTTTCTGCTGTCCAGAAACATAGTTTCTGAAGCACCCTTCCAACCACTTGTTGACTATTTCAGACTGCCCATCAGTCTGAGGATAGTAACTTATATTGGGAGTAAGTTCTATGCCACTTAATCTGAATAGTTCCTTCTAAAACAGACTTAGGAACTTGTTGTCCCTGTCACTCACAATGTTCTTGGGCAGCCCATGGAGTTTGAACACTTCTCTAAAAAATAGTTCAGCCACTTGAACTGCTGTAAACTCTTTAGAAACAACAAAAAAGTGAGCAAACTTGGTCAATCTGTCAACCACAACGAAGATACTATCCTTCCCTTGCACCTTGGGAAGTCCTGTGATGAAGTCCATGGTTATACTTTCTCATTTTTGATTGGGAATTGGTAAAGGTTGGAGCAGACCAACAAGATAAGTGTTCTCATTCTTGTTCTGTTGACAAACAGAACACTCCCTAACATGGTTGCAAACATCATCTTTGAGCCCTTTCCAAGTGAACCTCTCACGGATTTGCTTGTAGGACTTGAAAAATACCTTGGTGACCAACCAAGGGAGAGTCATGAAAAGCCCTTATGACGAGAGATTTAACCTTGGAATTTGGAACAAGAAAGATCCTTTTCTTGTAGAAGATGAGACCATTATTTACCTCATACTTTTCATCTTTTGTGTTGCCATCAAGAATACTAGTTGCAAAGGGATCTTTAGCATACTCTATGATGATTTGCTCTCTCCAATCAGCAGTCAACTCCACCATAGAATGCAAATGTGGCCTTTTTGACAAGGCATCTACTACCATGTTCTTCTTCTCTTTGACATAGACAATATCAAAGTCATATGCTTGGAGTTTACTAACCCACTTCTGTTGCCTTTTGTTCAAGTCCTTCTAATTGAGGAGGTATTTCAAACCTATGTGATCAGTCTTCACAATGAACCTTCCCCCAACCAAGTACTGTCGAAACTTGACTAAGTCATGCATAATCGCGAGCATCTCTTTGTCATAAATGGAGTAACTTGTTTCAACTCCTCTTAATTTTCTACCCTCAAAACAGATTGGATGTTTGTCTTGCATAAGGACAGCCCCAATACCTTCATCGAATGCATCGCATTCTAACTCAAATGGCCTTGAAAAGTCAGGAAGTGCAAGTACAGGACAGCTGCTCATGAGTTTCTTCAACTGATCAAAAGAATCTTGAGCTGCCTTAGACCACTTGAATGATCCTTTTTTGGTAAGATCAGTGAGAGGAGCTGCCATTTGTGAAAAGCCTTTCACAAATCTTCTGTAAAAATCACACAAACCAAAAAAACCCTTCAACTGCGTAAGGTTTGTTGGTGGAGGCCAATCCAAGATTGCCTTAATCTTCTCTCTGTCAACACTTACCCCTTTAGCACTGATAACATGGCCAAGATAAACAATCTTTGTTAGGCCAAATTCACACTTGGTTTCTTTAGCAAATAGTGAGTTAGCTTCAAGAATCCCAAGCACTTCATCTAAGTATTGCAAGTGCTCCTCCCATGACTTGTTGTATATGAGTATGTCATCAAAGAAAACCAACAAAAACTTACAGAGCTGCGCGCTGAAAATTTGGTTCATGCAAGATTGAAAGGTGGCAGGGGCATTTGTTAAACCAAAAGGCATAACAAGGAATTCGAAATGCCATAATGGCACCTAAATGCAGTCTTTTCTATATCCTTCTCCCTCATTCTGATCTGGTGGTTTGCTAATCTTAAGTCTATTTTTGAAAAATAGACTGCACCATGAAGTTCATCCAACAGCTCATCAATTCTTGGTATGGGATACCAATTTTTTATGGCCCTTTTGTTGAGCTCTCTGTAGTCAATGCACAAATGGAGAGTCCCATCGTTTTTCTTGACCAACACCATTGAAGAAGCAAATGGACTTACTTAGACGTATGAACCCCATGTCCAAAAGATCTTTGAGCGTTCTCTCAATCTCATCCTTGAATCTCTTGGGCTGCCGGTATGGAGTTGTGATTATAGGTTTTGCTCCATCCTCTAACTCTATGATGTGCTCAATGCCTCTATCAGGAGGCCTCCCAGGTGGCAATCCACTGAAAACCATGTTGTGCTTGGTCAACAATTCTTAAACATCAGGATGATAGGACCTCTTTTCTTCCTTTGGAGGTGTAGGCATGATGACACATTGAACAGCCCACTCAACTTGGTCATGACGAAACAACCTTTCCATCCTCTTTGCAGTGACTACTCTTGGTCCTCCTGTAGAGATGCCTCTTAAAACAACCTTCCTACCATTATCATCAAATTTCAGTTCCATTGTTTGCAAATTCAAATTGATTTCTCACAATGATTTCAGCCATTGAATGCCTAGGACAGCATCTGTATCACTTATACTTATCACATAGAAGTCATCCTTGACTTCGTAATTGCCAAATTGCATGGTTAGTTGAGATATTCTCCTTGTACATGAAAGAGTGAAGCCATCAGCCACAATCACTTTGAAACCCTCAAACTCTTCAGGTTTCAGCCCGCGCCTTGCCACAACTCCATCAATGAAGTTGTGAGATGCTTTTGTATCAATAAGAGCAATGATTCACTATCCACATAACACACCATGAACCTTGAATGGATCATTCCTTAGGTTTCCCGTGAGTTGAGCAAAGGACATATTAGGTTCCTTACTCATTTCAGCCTCCTCTTGTACTTCATCTTCTTCATTTTCACTTGAATCATCTTCTTGTTCTGAATTTTCTGATTCAGATTCAGTGATAACATAGGCCTCCATTTGATGAGATTTCTCCTTTTCATAGCATTTGTGACCAGGGGCCCAAGGTTCCTTGCATGTGAAGCACAACTTTTTCTTTCTGAGCTCATTTCTAAGCTCATCATCCATTCTTTGGGAAGATGGTTTGGGCCGATTCACCTCTTTTCGAAAATGCTTCTTATCATTTCTTGAAGGAAAGGACTTGGACTGAAATTTACTTTTTGGGGCAGTAAATTCCATGTTCCTAGCTTTTTTGATGGCTTCTTGTAATGACCTAGGCTCCAAAGCCTTCACCAACCTCTCAATGGTTCCAACAACCCCTCAACAAAGAGGTATGTGAGCCTCCCTTCAGACACATCTGTCACCATCACAGCTATTCTTTGAAAATAAGAAATGTAGGATTCCACTGTGTCCCTTTGCCTAACTTGGGCCAGCTCCCTGAAATGACTCTCTGGGTCATGCTTGTCAAAGCGATTAATGAGTCTCTGAGTGAAGTCTTCATAGGATGTAATGTGGCTATGACCTTGAGTGATCATGCCATGAGTCCACCAGTCATGAGCATCCCCTTCAAGATGAGCAGAGGCAAATTTGATGGAATCTCCTTCTAGCATTGGGTTCAAACACAAATAGTTGTTAGGCTTCTGCACGCACAATCTAGCAGTGCATTTTGAGGATCCATCAAATGTGGGTATAGGCACCTTCCCAAGCTTCCTTTGAAGATCCTGATTTTGGATCCTGGGCCTATTCCGATACTTGATTTGGCAAAAATCATGTAGTGACATAGCATTCTGGAACTCTTCACCCAAAGATAGCCACTCTTGCTGATAATCAACAAAGCTTTTAGCCACAAATTGCTGTCCTCCACCTTGGTTCTGTTGCTGTCTCAAAAAAACAGGCATCATAGGCCTAGCTGAAGAGGCCTGAGAGGTTCTTGTATTATTGTTTTGATTGCTAGCATTATTGGAATTGCTAGCTTCTACACGGTTCTCATTGTTCCCTCTATTTCGAGGAGACTCTCCACCCATACTCTGGTTCACCAATTGAGCCAATAATCTAGTCATTTGCTGATTACTCCTCACTAACTCTTGCTGTCCTCTAGCAAGATCATTCAGGATTTCCCTGGTACTGGGATCTTGTGGTGGTCTGTCACCCATAATGTTCTCTACCTCACTCTCTGGATCAATCTGAAACCTTCTTCTGTATGTGATGAAATCAGCTTCTTCCGAATTTATCAAAGGCACATGTAGACCAAACTGACTTTCAACTCTAGTTGCTTTACTGAAGGATGACCAACAGGCTGGCAAGAAGACCAGCTCTGATACCACTGTAATATGCTGGCCTAAATTTTTTTTTTGAACACAAGCAGATAACAATGGATTGTTATGACGTAAGATGTCTTCCACACTTTTCTGATCACCCAGATCCCGATGTGGGCAAGGTGAGAGCATACAAGTGCTTCAGGGTCAAATTATAAATCAACTGAAATAACAATCTTCCACTTATTCAGTGGGCATCCACTTATTCAGTGGGAAGTATAATGAAAGTAAACCAGGTGCATCCACTTATTCAGTGGGAACTTGAGCTATGCATGAAAGTAAAAGATCCAGGGGCATCCACTTATTCCGTGAAAACGGAAAGAAGAGGCACATCCACTTATTTAGTGGGAAGCCATTACAAAGAAATAGGAAACTAATCACTCTGGCACATCCACTTGTTCAGTGGGAAGCCTTACAAGTTTGCAACATAGAAAGTAATACAATGGGGATCTAGCATGTTCAACACTTAATGATTAGCTCAGCAACCCAATGTTCAGTGATGAAGATTAAACAATAACAAGATAGAAATTACTTCAAAACGGATTATATCATTACCATATTGCTGTCAACACTGTGCTCAGAAGAATTCGCTGCTGCTGCTGTACGACACTGCATGAAGAGGGTGGTCACACATCAAAACTCAAGTAACTTAATCAAATCTTCCTCCCACCTTAAACTCCCATCAATCTGCTTCATTCATTATCATTTCTTCATTGAGATTTCTCATTTGGTTGCAACATTTGTTGGGCATTATTCCAAGGACGAAAACCCTTGTGAATGTTGGTGAGTTGGACGAAACCTAGCTCATCTTGAGGTGGACTCATCACGGAGTTCAATTTGTATTTCATTGGAGATTTGGAGCTTGATTGCATATTCAGATTTTCAGATCAGCATTGGAGCAGCACCTTTGGTGGTATTTTGTGTTGTCATTGCATTAGATTTTCACCCTAATTTGGAGCGCCACCTTTGAAGGAGGGCAATTTTGGCTTGTGTGAGGCGATTTCATCATTTGGTGGGTTTTGGAACCCTAACCCTAGCAGCCACCATCATCCTTGCAAGCGCCGCCATTTTTGAGGGTTTGTTGTGCATCATTCTTCATCATTTGGTATGTACAAACCTATGTCTTAGGTCTGATTTGGACATCAGCATTCTGGGCCATGTTTGATCATGTTTGAGCCCATGATTTGATGTAATTTCGAGTCATCATATTCTGATTTATAACAGCAGATTTATATTCAGAAAATCAGACTTTTGTGTTGCATTTGGATGGCTATATCTTGTGTATTTCATGGTGGAATTCATGTTTGATGTGATCATCATTTAAAAGCTTTATTTGGCATGTTTATTTGGCATTATTGGCACTTGTATGTTCGCTGCTATATTGTTTATAAATCAGAAATAAAAATCAGAATTCAGAAATTAGGGTTTGAGCAGAAAAATAAATTAGAATTTTAGGGCAGATCTAGTTAGGGATTTTATAGCTTAGCCACCTAGTGTGTCACAATGAGCATTGCAATGCATTTACTCCAGTAGCTGCACTTGATAGTTGTGTGTGGAATCCAATGTATTGTATGCTCTCACCTTGCCCATCTTAGGATCTCGGTGATCATAAAGTGTTAGAGGGTTTGTATTGTATGCATTTACATATTTCATAAAAATAAAAAAAAAACTAAGGTGTTAATTAAGTGTTGTAGATTTGGCAAAAGCCTTATCTTGCAGAATGTCCATTACATTGGACAAAAAAATGGCTACCACTTCATTGTCATGTATATGCCACTCCAATTGTTGAAAATTGGGTCTTTGATGATAGCTTGAATAGCTTTAGCAGTATGTGGGGAGCCATTAGAGAATGGCTACTTCAGTCACTTTGCGTCAAACTTCTCATTACACCACATTTTTCTGATTGATAGGCTAATTTGTGGAGGCATCTTGCTGGATGGTATGAGAATACAATTTCTTCATTGTAATATGTCCAAGGGCCAAGTGCCTATAAACCCCTATAGGATTTTATTTAGAGCTTATCTGTGTAGTATGTTACTTCTTATTTCTACAGAAGGCATCGGTCTCATGCACTTAGGATACTCTTTCCGATTGTTCGTGCAAACAAATCCCTTCCCATGTGCAATTGTTGTTAGCAATGATAATCTTCTTGGGGCAGTTGACAACAATGTTGGCCAACCTATCAACTATTCTATTGGCCTCCCTGTAGCAATGTTGTATGAAATAGTTGCCTCACTTGTCTTTGTTTCTGAATTGAATTCACGATGATCATTGAATCAAATTCTATCTGAATGTTTGTTATATTGTTACTTTCATAGACTCTTAGGCTGTAATGTCCCCATTTTCCGGTTCTCTTGCAGCACAGTTGGAGTTGACTTTTTGGGTTTGTGACAGCTTGATCAGAGGAGCATTTCAATGTCCACTGTGTGCTCAGGTGATCCAGTGGAGTTGTATGACACTTTTTGGAGGGATTTCGGACTTGTCCGTACTTACTAGTTATAGTAATTGCTTGCATGGCGACAATCTTTCTGTGTTTTTCTAGGTTTGTTCTCTTTGGTCCTCAGAGAACTGCTATTTATAGTAAGTGTTAGCCTGGCACTATTTTTGGTGATTTGGCAGTCAGCCGTTGGCTATCTCAGGTGTGCATCGAGCTTAGAGTTGTGAGGGGTTTTGTGGTGATGCTTTTGGAAACATTTTCAGACTCTGTGCTGCACTTGCTATTTTTGACAGTCACCTGACAACCTCTGTTTTATTTGTCCCAAGTCTTTTACATGTTGGTATGGTCAAAGTTGTTCGATCAGTGCATTTCTATGCTTTCCGTAGCTTGGGACTATTATCTGGCAATTCACTAAGGTTGCCTAAGGTTGGCAATAATTATTAGCAACTTAGTGTAATATTAATTATAAAGTGGCATTCCCTTCTTGAAGTGGATTATTTTCTATGACATTGAGCTCAGTTGGTGTTCATGATTACAGTGATGCTTTAAGATGTTTTTTCGGCTTCCTGGATTGCTCTCCAAACTTCTTGGAGAAGATGTCTATTTTTAGAATGTCACCCGAAAGGCACCATTCTTCATCCCAAACATCATGGAGGGCAATGGTATGATTTATTTTGCAGTTCACTAAGTTTGAGATTTTCTGTAAATTGGGTGAGTTATTAAGCCATTTAATTAATATATTTGCTTAAGTTATTTAAAGTTGGGATTATTAAAAGATAACTCAAGTATAATAGCTCTTTGGAAAGGTATATAAGTGTTTTAAAAGATACACTTAAAAAAAGGGCCTTACACATGACATATTAATATTATTTCAAAAAAGGTCTTTTGGAGAGGAGAAATATTATTATTTTGAGGAGAAATATGAAGAGGTAAAAAGAAAATATTATTCTATTTCCCTCAAAAGGTTATAAAAAGAGGATGAGAGCTCATTTGGAGGGCTATGCTTTTGATTTGTTATTGTTTTGCTGCTTGATTGAACCTACGTGTTCTTCCATTATCTCTTGAGGACGAAAACCCTCTTCCATTATCTCTTGAGGACAAAAACCCTCTTGTAGTTTGGGTGTAGTTTCATACAGGAATCACCATTGGTGCTGAATGTGGAGTTATTAGAGCAATCTCACTCAGAGTTTGCCTTTGCATTGAAATGATGTTTTGATATGATTTTGGGATTGTGTATTCTTGTTGGTTTTGATGCCATATTGGTGGGAGTTTTGCAATGATTTTGATGTTTGTTGTAGCTTGTTTCGATGGGTATTTTTGCTATGATGGTGCACCAAAACCCTAGTTGGCATGAGGAAGTATTTCTTGAAAATCGAGGGTTCTTGCTGTTCTTGGAGCTTCTATTCATTGGCGCATGTGTTTATTGTTAGAGATTTGCATTGTTAATCATGTTGAGGGTTAACTGATTTGTATGTCGCCTTGGAAGAGATAGTTTCCTCACCATGGCATGATTTTTCATATCCTTTGTTTGCTGTGATTTTGGTATAAGCTTTCTTGTGAAGTTCTTAGTCCTTGGCGTGGGTTTTGGGTAGTGTTTGGGATTGTTTGTGCTGCAGTTTAAATATCAGACCTGTATGTGAGGTTTTGTGGGTGGTGGAGTCGCCTTTATTTGCATTTCAGCTGTGGTTTTAGCATTAAATCAGCCTTTTTGCCTTGGACGCTTGCTTGGATGTTGGTTGAATAAGAGTTTGGAGGGTTTTGAGGAGCTTTGATGTGATTTGCTGATCTTTTCTGTTATGACAGTCTGCTGCTACAGTTTGGGCAGCCTTGCATCTACCTTCATTGGGATTACCAAAGCTCAATTGGCACCTTCATATTGGTATATCATTATGCTTTGAGTTGGGTCACAGATTCGTTACATCTTTCCTTGTATTCACCACTATTGAAATTGTGACTACAGTGGATTATTATTTCTTGCATCTCTCTTGAAAACATATTACATGATGCTAACATATTGTAATGGCAATACTTGATGTAACCATTGGATGGTATTACCGCTAGTGGGAGTTAATTGTTTTATTGTTTATGATTCTCACCCCACTGAATAAGTTGTTTATTTGTAATGGCTTCCTGCTGAATAAGTGGATGTGCCTAGTTTTCCTTCCTGTTTCTCCCACTGAATAAGTGGTTGCCCACTACATAAGTGGATGTTTCCTTTTAGTTTCATTCCCACAATTAAGTGGATGCCTGCTGCATAAGCAGATGCCCACTAAATAAGTGGAAGTTGTTTATATTTGCTGGTTTTGGTTATGAATGCTAACTCGGAAGCACTTGTATGCTCTCACCTTGCCCACCTTGGGATTTGGGTGATGAAAAGAGTGGAAGAATCATTGCTGCACTTAACTTTCAGTGTTATCTGTTTCAAAAAAAAATCAGGGCAGCTTATTGCATAGGCCTAGCATTAGTGCTTGCAATTTAGCTTCATTGTTGGTGGCAAGTGCTAGCATTTTGGAAGCTGCAGCAATTAGATTTCCATGTTTGTCTCAAATAATGCATCCCGTTCTTGAGGCTCCGAGATTGCCATGTGAGGCTCCATTTAAGTTTAGTTTCAGTCTACCCACTTGGAGGGGGGTACGATTTGATCCTTCTCTTTTCAACCTTCACCTTGCAGTTTATTCCGCAAGCCCCTTGAGTGGGGGATTATAATTTTAAATTTATTTAACTTCTAAAATTTTTAAATTATTTAAATTATTTTCAAATTTATTTGAATTTTAATATTTTTAATTTTATTTAAATTTTAGTATTTTAAATTTTAAATTTAATAGAATATATTTAAGTAAGTATGAAATTGTAGATTTATATTATTCGAATTTAATAATGAATTTTATTAGTTGATGAACTTGTTTTGAATTTTTACCTCGTTGTACTTGAACATGAACACGAACCTTGTGACATAGATAAATACCTTTTATGTGTCAAATGATCCATCTTGAAGTGTGTTGGATGAAGAGTGAAGGAAATGATAGGGTTTCCCACAATGATTGTTGTAGGTGCTCGAGGAATGGAAATAAAATAAGTGTTGATCATCAAGCAACTGCAATGTAACTTGAAGCATTTGCTGCTAACAATCAACAAGATGTTGAGAAAGTTGCTCCAATGGTGTCCTTTTGGTTTTTGAAGGTGGAACTTGGATTTCTCCATGTAGAGGGTGCACTTTTGAGTACTCCTTGCACTTCTTGTTATAATGTGACGTTCACTTTGTCACTTAAGTGACTTTATCTCTTTGCATGTGTTTTTGAGCCTCTTGGTGCAATTTTAGTTATGTTTTCTTACATTTTGATACTCAGTGCTTTTGGGGTGCACTTGGGCACTTGGGAGCACTTTGTGTTGTAATTACACTTTCATTTTGATTTAAGTGGCTTTGGGCACACCTAGGAGTCATACAGACCAAACTACCAAGGCCCACTGACAACAATGGTATTATTGAGTGCCGACAGCGTTGTTTTCTTTGTTCTCAAAAAGGTGGAGCCCTTTGTTTGAGTCAAGGACTTCCTCTTGTGGGTTTGAGGAGCAGTTTTTCCATGGGGTGTAGGGCAATGCTCAGTGCACTAGATTTGACTGTTACATCTGATGCCATTTAGCTCAACCATCAAAAGGTGAAGAGTCACATGGAAGCTCAACTGTTTCAACTTCCATAATGGTGCTTTAGCCTTCGTGGCTTTGGAATGTTATGTATACATTTGTGTTTAAAATTTAATAAGCAATAAGCATAGTCATAGTTGAGGTGTATTTTTTTTTCTGTTCTATTTCTGATCTCTCCCATGCCATGTATAGACCAGATGGATTGATAAACTTTTTTGTTCTAATTCTAAGAGCTCTTCTATGCATCTTTCTTTGAGAAATTGTAAGATACCCAACTAGTTCTACGAAAATTTTTCCTTACTTAAACAATTTTTACTTGCTATCCATTCATCAACTACTTCAACAACACAAAGATATACATCCAAGATCACTACTTGAAGGAATCAACCTTAGAGTTGGGTACTTGTCTAGTTACTTGATTCAATCAACTTGCAATGTCTTATTACATGGATAATGCTTTCAATAGCATGAAGTTACAACTTATTCAATGGAGATACAAAAGAAAGGCTTTGAAGCCTTGATGTTTACAATGTCTTCCTCACTTGATCAACTCAATTGAACTCAATGATGTTAACTGAATGTCAACACCTCGCATTACAACAAGGGAGCATCACCTTGCTTGTTGAGGGAGCATCACCCCAACACTTGAAACTCGCAGGCCTTAAGATTACAAGCTTACAAGCTTAGCAGAGAGAAATTTTGCCAAAGTATTCGATGCCAAATGAATGAGATAGCTCCTCCTTTTATAGGCCTTCCAAAGGCAATGAAGGCACGTTTTTCAATGCACAAAGAGGAACCAAGGCACGTTTCCCAAGAAGCATATCCAAGGGAATATTCCATTTGATGACTCATTTTGAGTTGGCAAGCTTATCCAGAGACCTTGACACGGATCCAAATGCTATCCTTCTGACCAATGGGCATTCAGGTAGTTGTAACAACCTTAACCACTTCTTGAAACACTTAGGCGCAGTTTAAGGGTTCTTCTGACTGGGGCGCTAGCTGTGGAGGATCTCACCAGGGAGTGCGCCTAAGTCATAAGTTCTCATCCTTGGATGATACTGCCTTAGGGAGTGAACTCCTCTTGATCCATACTTAAACATTTGAAGATTTGGAATGTTCAACTCATCACCTCACAGGGTAGGCGCATATTTGAAGGATTTACAGAGGTTTTGGCGCCTAGGTTCTAACTTGTCATCTTTTCAAGGAAATTTGAAGGCAATTTGACTTCAAATGAACATAACATTGTCCCCTGATGGAGCACCTTGCATCTAAACTGGTCTTGGGTACTTGCATCCATCTTAGGCGCACCTTTGAGGTCATTTTGACTGGTATCTGCACCTAGCATCTTCATGAAGATGTTCAACACTATTCAAACTCTCAAACACTAGCAATCAAACCTTTTGAAGCTCCTTTTAATCTAGCGCCCTCATACAGAGCATTAACATCTTGTCTAAGTCTTCAACTTCACCTAGGCGCACTTGTTGGTGGGAAAGAAACTAGATTGGCGCCTTACCTCGAAAGGCTTATCTTCTATGCAAATGCTCACTTCTGGAGTCTTGAAGTTAAACAAAATACTTGCCTTACCAAGCGCCCTGACCTCTTGAGGAGTCTGGAGATCATACTCCTACTTAGGCGCATTTTCAAGGTTGTATGAGCCAGAGCTAACATCTCAACACCTAAGCGCACTTTTGATGATGCATTTAACCCTTCAAACTATCATCTAACATAGGGCGCTTTTTAAGGTTTGCTCTGTCATGATCTAGCAAATGGCGCCTTTAGGAGATTACTTAGGCGCCTTTAGGAGATTACTTCAACAAGAAATGGCGCCTTCTCACTTAAGCATATGTTTGATACGGAGGGGTGCTCATCTGAAAGTCCTAAACCTTTGATGCCTTGGAAACTTGCCTTCACAAGTGACTTCTTGACTAGGGCACATATCTAGAGTGCCAGAGACTAACGCCTAAGCACCCACAGGGGTTTCTTTGAACAAGAGATGGCGCCTTTATCCTTAGGCGCCTATTTGAAGTTATACCACCATCTTGGCATCTTAAAACTCCTTCTTCAACTTGGGCGCAAATTCAGTGTCCTGGAATCATGCATTGGCGCCCTAATGCTCTAGGCGCTCATGTTGGATGATGTAACCTGAAGCTAGCGCCTAAAGTGAATAGGCCTTTTTCATTGTTCCACTCACTTAGAGAACTTCATCATGTTGATCAATCAACCATTTCCACTGGATCTTTTGAATGCGAGATTTCACTTGATCAATCCTTCAAGGAATTCACCATTTGTAAAGGAGTCTAGGCGCAATATGAGGACTAGGCGCACTTTGAGTGTTGTGAAGGCTAGGAAGTGCGCCTAACTCACTTAGACCACTTCAGTGATTCCAAACTCAACTGGAGGATCCTGCAAGTTCAATAGGTTCACATCATACCCTTAGATGACTCCATCTTCTTGATTACATCCTTCAAAACCCAAGGTGCATATTTGGTAGGTCCAACATGACATGGGCGCCCAAGCATGAAAACTTCATTCTACCTTGCTCAAGTCCATATCTGATCTAGGCACTTGGTTGGTGGAACCCCTCTAGTTGGAGCGCCTTCTGTTTGAATCCTCATCTTCAATGCTAGAAGTGACTTTTGAAGCTAGGTGCCAGAAGGAGTGTGTTCTGCCAAAATGGGTGCCTTGCTCATGACTTAGTGGATTCTGACTCAAAACTCCTTGTTTCTACCTGCAAAATAACATACAGAGTTAGTCAAAACCCATTTCATTCCCTTATCATTCAGAATTAGCCTCCGGGAATGAGGAGTAGGCTAATCCAATCATCACTTGGTGCTCAAGCCGGAAATGGGGACATGACAGAAATGCTCATCTCTGATTTATTGTTTAATTTCTTCTCCAAATATTAACACATTTAGATTCTCACAGTTTAGAGTTTTCTCCCTGAATTTCCCATGGGATCCAAATTGGTTGAGGGTGTTATTAGGTAGATAAGGCAAAGTTTATTAAAAAAAAGCCTAAAAGTTCGTTGCAAAATTAGAAATATTACAAAAGAGAGTCAACCTCATCTTCAAATTTTATGAAAGAGAGTGACTTTTATTATTTATATTTACAAAAGATTGACTCTCGTCATTTATATTATGAAAGAGGGTATTTTTCTGCCTTTAAGCAGGGGGTATTAGCATCGGAAGTTTTTGACTCCACTTGGTTACTTAACAGAATCACATGGATATTTATTACATTGATTATGAACCACTGCTTTATTCTTTCAGGGAATACAGACTATAAACAGTATTTACAAATGAGTGATATGAAATTGATCAGTAAAATCTAATAATATTCAGTCACATGGTTTGCATGACCATAAGAACACTCAATTGGTTCTTTATATGCTAAAATAAACTAATATAAGGACTTATGTTTGATGCTCTTTAAAAATTGCAAATTTAGATCAAAATCTGATGCAACCTCCACCTACGATTGAGTGATTTAGCTTTCCAATGCTTCAAAAGAGGGAAAAACAGAGTACATATGACAAAGTTATGGCCTTTTGAAGTTTGCCTCTGAAATCCTCTCCAAATCTATCATCTGTGCGTTGGTACTGGATTCAGATTAGATTGCACATGTAAATCCTGGCTGAACATGTTGCTCAGGTATGCATGATGAATCTGGGGTTTCCCAAACCTGACCTGGATATTAGTAACAGGTTAATTTATGTCTGAACCCATCTCAAAAAAGATAGAAAGACATACCAACCACCCAAAATGGAAGTTGGGTCAATTGACACCCGGACTGTTGAATTAGTTTAGGTTTTGGAGTCTTCTATGTTGAACTTTTTTATTACGATATATCAAGCTCATGGGTCTTTTGTATCTTTATCAAATGTCTTTTTCCCCTAGGATTATGAATATAAATGTCTAATTTTGTATCCTTTGTAAGTGTATATTTATAGATTTTTGATCACGTAGATTATTTACTTAAGAGAGAAAATGCGGCACACAATATTAATCATTACTAGTGCATATAATGTGATGCTAGAAAAACAATTTTTGACAATGATATATTCACCCATATTATTTGGTTTTGTAGAGTTTGAATTGCATTAGTTCTTGTTTGTTGTTCTCCAACATTGGAGATGGTCTTGAAATCCCAAAGTTCCAAGTAGGCCTAGGCATTTTTTTCACCCTGCTTTTCATTTGAGAATTCTAACTATATATGGTGATTACTCCAGAGAGGCTGTACATTTTCCATGTTGCTAGGTTTTTGCATTGTTGCCTTAATTTTTATAATCAAAGAAAGTGGGATTAGAGTTTGAACTTTTTTTTTCCATATTTAGAGGAAAAATCTTATATGAGAATGTTGAATGATTAACATTGTGGTGGTGATTATTCTATTCCCAAGGATTTTGCACTAATTGATGCTTATGCAATTAAAATAATAAATGCATACTCAAAGAAATGAGATTTTTTAATTAATTTTCCATACATGCTTGTTGACTTAGTTATTTATAAATGCTTGTTGGCAGTCTCTTTCAATCATACAATCCAAAATTGCTAATGTCGAATGCATATTATCGAGTTGATTTATACTCTCGTCCCTTAGACAAGGTATGCACTTTTAAAACTTGGGTATTCTCGTCTGTTTTGAGTTTTAAATCTAAAGGAACAGAA
Organism: Cunninghamia lanceolata; assembly: GCA_027924645.1. Lineage (NCBI taxonomy): Eukaryota > Viridiplantae > Streptophyta > Pinopsida > Cupressales > Cupressaceae > Cunninghamia > Cunninghamia lanceolata. Next base: position 12,874,837 of record BSBN01000209.1, read on the forward strand.
TGATGGCTAGGAAATAAGCTATTTTAATTTAGTGAGAATTGATAAATAATTGCTAATTTGCTGCATTTCTCAGCATTTAAAACCCTTATCAAAAACAGAAAACATTGTAATCTGTCAAGTCTTTCATTGATTTTCAATGAGAATCTATGTAGATCATACTAATTTCTTGAATTTGAGACTTTGTGAGTGTGTGTGTCGTGGAGGGTAGGATAACTTCTGGGGTAATTTGTGACTATGTTGTACTCCTTTTGCTCCTTTTTATCTTCTTACAAAATGGGAGTCGTGCCCAATCAGAACATTACTTATATACTAAAAAACAAATGATCTACAGAGAAAAGCGAGTTCAAACTTACAATGCCATTCTCTAGGTGTCCCTGTACTCCCTTTACTTTTGTATGCCCTTTACCTTGCCCATCATTATATTTAGAATAGTCAGAAAGGAAATCATTTGGATAAACCCTTTTTGTATTCTTTTGTCATTAATATAACCATTTAAGCCAGAGTTCAAAAATTTCCCCATTTAAGGCAGACTTCAAAAATTTCTTTCTTTGCTGTCTAATATTTTTGACAGACCTTAGACAGTGTTGTGTGTAAATTTTTCTGAGATCTTTGACGTAAGTGTTCTTACAACCAAAAATTGCTGAAGGGTCATCTCAGTGTTTGTTCTAGGGAGCTTAGAGTTGAGCTTGAGCAGCATCCAAGCTTTGTTAATTGAATGTGAAAATTGACCTAGATGACCTGTTCCTTTACAGTTGTCTAGCGTTCTATTAGACTGAAGGCAGTTATTTCCATCTCATTTGATGAGAGACATTCTTCCTTACATTTCAGATAGAAGTACCAAAGATATGTAACGATATCTGCATGAGGATAAGTTGAATATCAATTGTTTCCACTGTATTACCTTCTAATGATGCCTCCACATATATCATCAAATAGGAGTGAAAAATAATTTTACCGTGTAGATCCTTAAACATGTAGATTTTCCTGTATAGGCTCTATTGTTGTCTGGGTACACTGGCAAAACTGTGTTCTTTTAATTGCCCTTCATTTCTATCTGTGGCCATCACATAAATCTTTTTGAAATCATCCTTGGGTGTTTGTAGTGTCTATTATCACTCCTAGGATTTGCTCGTTTCTTCCTCTACTTGAGGCTTCCTACTATTGGAGGCACCTAAGGCTTGATTGTAATCCAAAGTGTTGGGCACAACATCATGGTTGCTTTTCTATATCTATGGTAGTTTTTTGAGAGTCCATCTAGTAAAGAGGAGGAATTTTTTTAATGTTTTGCTCATCATGAAACTCTATATCATGTTGGTTTGACCCAAGAAAGGAATGCCCAAACGACATTATGCGGATATAGCTTGCTTTCTTCGCTGCCCAAATCATATTGGTAGTAGATCACCAGTGAATACCAATAGTCAAGTGGCATAGTAGGCAAAACCATAACAACAGAATGAAGGGGTGGTTACCCACATTGATTCATAATGGATAAAGGGGTAAAATTCATCCTCAAGGGGAGAGACACTTCACTATGTTGCAAGGACAAAAACTATATACATATGGTATCAAGGTGGTCTATAGCTTCTAGAAAGATGTTTTTGTTCAAAAATTGGTTAAGTGCAATAACTCATTGTTTTGCCACAGACAAAACTGCCAGTTTCATCAGGTGGTGATTTTGAAGCAAGGTTAGGCAATTCTGTGATCATCAGGGCAGTTTTGTGATTCAGCAGCAATCTTGTGATTGACAGTGACAATCTTGTAATTGATGGGGTGTTTCTGTGATCGACAGGTGTGGTGTTCCCCAAGCTGGAGAAACAAGCAGAATGAGAAACAAACATGCAACTCTATCTCTTCAATTCTGAGTGGAACGCTTGTCACATGTAAGGGGGAGTCTGCCAGCATTTTATAAGAACCATTGGGTGCCTGAATCAAGGAGGAGAATAATTGAAGTTTGTATCTTCTGGAGGTAGAAGCTGAAGTAGTTGTAAACTGAACATAGAATTGGAATTCCTTTGTACTGGTCTTTATTGAGCACTATACTTTGGTAAAGAGCAGTTGCTCCTATGAACTGGGTTTTTCAGTGTCTCACCTCTCATAGGGGTTTTCCCAGCTCAACACTTCGATATCTTCGTTAATCACTGTCATTTGGATTCCAGTAACAACAGTAGTATAAATGTTTGATTCCATAGTTTCTAACCAGTTTTAAAGGGAAATTATGGATCAATTGGTATTAGAGCCACAAGTTCTTTGGTGCTTGTAAGGGATTTAGGGTGGCACATAGAGTTTTGTGTGTATAACCCTTGATTTGTCAAACTCTTCTCAAAGTGTGCAGATTGTAAAAGAACAGCCATGACAGAATCTCAAAAAAAGGTAGTGGAAGATGTTCAAGAAAGCTTAGTGAAAGCAGTGGGAGAGAACCAAGCTCTTTGGAGAGAAGTTTGCCATTTGAGGGAGAGGAATTGAAGAATTGCAAATTGAGAAGAAGGACCAATCTGATTTCTTTTTTGGATTCCTTGAACAATTGCAACAAGAGCAGATAGAGAAGGATGCACTACTATCAAAGATCCAAGAAGAGAAAGAGAGTCTACCGTGAAGAGTGGACTAGCCCCTTCTCAAGAAGAAGAAACCATTAGAAAGGTATGCAAGAGCATCGATGAACAAGTTTTCTTCAGTGATTTGAAATCTAATGACTCCACTTGTAATTTTGAAGAACACACTAAGGGTGTAGGTTCAAGATTACTTGCAAGGATGGCATATGATTGAAGAGGACTTGGTAAAGATGGCCAAGGAATACTCCGGCCCAGCATGGTGAAGGAAAGACCACCATTTGAGGGACTTGGTTATGTAAGAATGGAAATTGGAGAAACCTCTAAGGGGTTTTCACCATGCACAAATCAAGGAGAGCTCATGGGAGGTAAAGATTTCTCTTAACATAAAAAAAGAGCAGCAATCTAAGGAAGAAGATGAGAGAAAACTCCACTACAAGAGGACAAAGAAGAAAATAAGAGATGAGGAGATTTCACTCCACCTACTTCACCACTAGCCAATCCCAAGGAGGTAATTGAGCTTGTGGGACATAATTCCATATTTTGTTTGAGTTGCAAAAGGAATGGGCATAGAGCAAGAGATTGCATGCATTGTTTGTGGAATCGATAGTCATTGTGGTCTAGTGTGCAAAGTAATCACCACCACCACTAAGGAACCTAAGTTTCATAGTTAGGATGGAAAAAGGAGGAGCTACTCACCTAAACCAAGACAAGCAAAGGGGAAAGGAACACTCAAGGAAGGTAACAAGAAAACTGATTTGCATAGGTGTAAAGCTAACACCTATTCTTTTCATTGCAAGGTTGGAGGACATTAGGATAACAATTGTTGGAGGTTCCATCCTGAACTTCATCCAAAGCATGGCCAAAGTAGGAAAGAACAACCACCTGGGCAAGAGAAGATCATGAAGCACCAAGTAACAAAAAGGAGCAGCCTTCTCATGAGTCTACACCGCTGACGTATGATAAGGGGTTGTCTTATGATGCTTGGATAGAGCACTTGCTGAATTTGCATTAGAGATAAGAGAGTGTTTTTGTCATGTGTATTGGCATATGGTAGCATCCCAAGTTTCTCTTGTAGATTTGGTTTGTGTTCAAGGCTAACTCCACTTGGTTGTACAAGAAAAGAGAAGAATTCACTCACTAAGAGGTGAGTATGAGCAGGCAAGTCAAGATCAAGCAAGGACAAGAAACATAAATGTATGTCGTAATGCATGTTTCCAGCCCTCACATTTCTTGAAAGTTGTAAAAGCTGCACGCCCACTTGTTGTTGGTAGCTAGCATGGGCAATGTAGATGATAGTTGCAAAAAGGTATCATTCTTTATAGCAATAAAATCATGAAAGGGCAACATGGGCATCATGAAAGGTTGCATAGTAGGGAGAAGAAGAAAGAGGAAATCATGGTTGACAGAAATGAAGATGGAAATATTCAGGAGATCATCAGGTGGGAGAATAGGGAGATGGTCAGAGAATCAACAATGGAGTGCTGGAAGACCCAATCAAAATTTGGCAGAAGCAACTCAACTAATGACAGAGTCTCAATTAACCCACCCACAAAGACATTCAGAGCCAAATTTTTACAAAGAGAAGAAGACCCTTTTGCGGAAGAACAACAATTACCTCCAAGACAAGAGGATGAGATGGCAAAGTATCATGCTAAATATAATGCCCTAAACCTAGCTATCCATCATGACATGTCTTTCATTGAGTACTATGAGATGAAAACAAGAAATGGGCATAGGAGGAGAAGGTATGAGGAGTGGCCCCAAAGAGTCATCCAACACCATTTGGGAAAGATCACTATACCTACATATGATGGATCAGACAGTTGCTCAACTAGGGCATGGTTGTAGGATACATATTTTTCATTGAACCCCATGTATGAAGAGGAAGTCATTAAGTTTGCTACCTTACATTTGGAGGGTGTAGCTCATGAATGGTGGTACCATGGCATGGTGACACAAGGGCATGGTTCTATTGCCACTCTAGAGGAGTTGAGCTAGAGGTTGATAGAGAGGTTCGACAGAAAGGATCCAAAGGTTCATTTTAGAGAGTTAGCATAGTTGAGACAGGAGGGCTTAGTGGAGCGCTATGTAGTAGAGTTTCAAAGGCTTTCAGTGATGGTTCCAAATGTGAGGAAGAGGAGACTCATAGTACTTTTTGTGGAAGGTCTAAGTGAACCCCTCAAAGGTTTGGTGAGAGCATTTGATCCAGGGTCTTTATAGGATGCCATTAGGAGAGCTCTGAATTTGAAGGATTCGGTGGCCAAAAGCAAGTTCAATCCCAAGCCATCTCCAATAGGGCAACAAAGGAAACACTTCCAAAAGAGTTTCCCTCAACCCATGGTGTTACCTCCAAGGCCCAATAGGAATGAAGAATCAAACAACGAACTCTGAAGAAAGAAACTATGTTTCTCATGTAGGGAGCCGGGGGTGCCTGGGCATAGGTGTTTGGGCAAAGGACAGGTGCATTTCATAGAGGTAGTCTTAGATGACAACTCAGAGACAGAAGAACTTGAGATCAAGGTTGTAGTTGACGAAGGGGAGCATGAGGAAGACGAAGGTTCTTTGGGAGGCACACTTACCACTCTCTCAGGAGCACCTAAGTATCATTCTTTTTGAGTTGTGAAGTTTTGCAGGGTCACAAGGTGACATTTTGATCGATAGTGGGGCTACCCATAATTTCATTGATGAGGGTTTGGTAACTAGGATGTGACTGAGGACATATGACTTTGAGGGATTCAATGTGATTGTGGCAGGCTGATTCACTATTCCTTGCACCAAGAGGATTCAACAGCTTAATATCACCTTGGGGAGACACAGATTATGTGATGACTTTTATGTGGTTGGCATATTTGAGACATGTTTTGGGTGTGCAGTGGTTGCATTCACTTGGCGAGTTTACTCAAAACTATTAAACTATGGAGCTGAAATTCAAATCAGAGGGTAAGGAGGTGGTGCTTCAGGGCTTATCTAATGGATCTTCGAGAGTTGTTTCAACTAAGAGGATGGAGAGAAATTTTCGCAGAGGACAGGTAGCTTCGGTGGCACAATGTTTGATCATAGCTGGAGTTTCACCCATGGGTGAAAAGACTGCTCATGTGGATATCTAGTCCATTATGGACAAGCATAGCATGGTATTTAGTGATATTCCTCCAGGGCTACCTCTAGATAAGGGGTTTCAGCATGTCGTCGAGTTGGAAGAGGGATCAAAGCCAGTCATCACTACACCTTATTGTCATCTGAGGAGGTACAAGGTAGAGATCGAGAAGGTGATTAAGGAGTTATTGGATATGGGACATATACGATTGAGCTCCAGCCCTTTTGCTTCCTCCGTAGTGTTGGTTAAGGAGGATGGTACCATGAGGATGTGCATCGGCTATAGGGCATGCAACAAGAAGACAATCAAGAACAGCTACCCAATTCGCAGGATCAATGAGTTGATAGATGAGCTTCATGGTGCAGTGTATTTCTCCAAGATTGATTTGCGATCTGGGTACCATCAGATAAGGATGAGAGAGGAGGATGTGCATAAGACAACTTTCAGGTGCCACTATGCACATTACGAGTTTGTAGTCATGCCATTTGGGTTGACTTATGCACCTGCCATATTCCAGTCTTGCTTGAACTAGGTATTTGTTCAACAGTTGAGGAGATGTGTTAGTTTTCTTTGATGACATTGATTTCTAGTAGGACTTGGGAGGATCACTTGAGGCACATAAATGAGGTACTAGGTATTCTAGAGTAGCAGTCACTTTTCGCCAAAGCATCCAAGTGTGAGTTTGGGTTGATTGAGATTTTATATTTAGGGCATAAGAGTAGTGCCCAAGGATTCAGTGTGGATGAGGAGAATATTAAGGCAATAGTGGATTGGCCTCGACCTAGAACTATATCACATTTGAGAGGGTTTGTAGGACTTTGCAGCTATTCTAGCAGATTTGTCCGAGGCTTCTCATAGTTGGCTGCCCCATTGACCAATTTGATGAAGGGAGCTTTTTCTTGGAGTGATTCAGCACAGGAGGTTTTTGGTAAGCTCAAGGAGGTAATGAGTTCATGTCCTGTTTTGGCTATTTCAGATTTTTTACTTCCTTTTGTTTTGGAGTGTGATGCTTTAGGAGAGGGTATAGGAGCAGTATTAATGTAGAACAAACACCCCATAGCCTTTGAGAGTAGGAAGTTCAAGGAGTCAGAGAGGAGTTTTTCTATTTACGATAAGGAGATGTTGGCCATCATGTATGCGTTGGCCAAATTTGGACAATATTTGTTTGCGGAAGGTTTGTGGTGAAGACGAATCATAATAGTTTGAAGTTCTTCCTCAACCAAAAGGATTTGAATGATAGGCAACATAAGTGGGTAAGTAAGTTGTAAGCTTATGATTTTGATATTGAGTATGTTAAGGGGAAAAATAATGTTGTTGCCGATGCTTTATCTAGGAAGCCCTATTTGTGTTCCATGACCGATATATCTACTGATTGGAAGGCTTCTATAATAACCGAGTATGCCAAGAACACTTTTGCTTATGATATTGTGGATGGTAAGCTACAGGATGATAGGTACAGAGTAGCGGATGAATTCATACTCTACAAGGACTGGGTGTACCTTGTTCCGAAATCGAAGATTAAGGAGAAGATTTTGAGGGCATGTCATGACACACCATTGGCAGTCGAGAGAGCGCTTCTCATGGAAAAGTTATAAAAGGAGGATGAGTCCAAGGTAAAATCACCAAAAAGTGTTAAAGTGAGAAATGTGAAGTGAGTAGTATAAGAGCCAAGTAGATAAGGGGAAGACCGAGGGTTTCTATTTTAGGGTTTGAATAGAGAAGGATGAATTAAGGAAGAATTGGAGGAAGATCAATGGCATATACTTCCACACTAGTACTTGTAGAGGTAAAGGATATCAAGCGACTTGTTTACAAGCTATTCCTATGGAAGGCAATTGAGAATGACTTGGAAGGTGCATTCTCCAATATCCTTGCCCAAGTCATGTATGGTAAGGATGTACATAAGTACATTCATGTAAAAAAGATAGAGATGGACTGCCCTGGATTTGCGAAAGAAAATTAGCAACTAAAGAACCCTACAACTGGAGAATACCTACTTGGAAATGAGAAGATTGGCAGAGTCAAACTTGATATCTAGGAGAATTTTCAGAGTTTTAAAGATGGACACAAGTGGATAAGAATGGTATTAAGCTGAATCTAGGGAGATTTCATATATTTGGATTGACCATTCCTTATAATCAAGAAAGCAATCAAGGCAGTCAGGGGTCTATGGGACAAAGGAGAGTTGCCCAAGAAGGTAGAAAACAAAAATGTAACATCATTGACTAGAGCAACATTCGATAGAAGATTTCTATAAGTAAGCAAAATTTGTGACCCTAGAGTTAGATACACAACAAAAAGCATAGCCCATTGTCATGTCCCCATTTTTGGAGTGATCACATGAGGAGATGTGGATTAGCCTATTCACCATTCACGTAGGCTAATGCATGTGGTAAGGGAATGATTTTGGATTGAGCATGGTTCTAGAGGTTGGAAATCTATAATGTTGGCTCAATACTTGTTTTATTGGGATTTTGGCTAAGTGTTATCTTGTAACATTTTCTATCTAGCCAAAATATGGTGTTTTCTAGCCAAGGATGGGAGAAATAAATGTTGATCAAGTGAATATGGAAAATGCAATCTTTAATTGCATTTTTATTGTTTATTATTATATTATTTTCCCAATGCCAAGATCAAGGAAGTTGAGGCCAAGGAGAAGATAGAGAAAATAAAAATAATAAATATTATTTTTTTGTTCCATGTGCCAATCGCTGCCCAAGAAGAGGTAATTGAAAAATAATAAATTATTATTTTTGCTTGATCGCCGCCCAAGAGGAGGTATTTAAAAATAATAAAATTTATTATTTTATTATGTTGGAAAAACGATGCTCACCAAGGGGAAAAGAAAAAATAATAAAAAATGCTTTTATTTGCCCAAGGAGAAATCGACGCCCAAGGGAGAAAAGGAAAAAAATGAATACAATAATACTTTTTAAAATGTTGGCGGTTGATAGATGTATTTCATTTAAAATTGTTAAGTGGAAATTGGATTTTCATTGGTGGATTGAAAATTGGCAAAATTGAGCTAATTTGGACGCCTAGGGTGAGAAGAGGATAAATAGAGGTGTTGGACTTCATTTTGCAACTATTGATCTTTGGATAAACTTTGCATTTTGTTATGTTCTTTGGCTGGAATTGCATTTTCAGTGATACCAAGGAGATGATCCCTTGATTATGGCTTGGAGATGATCCCATTCCACATTGTGAGATGATTTTGTGTGGATTTCATCATGGAGTTTGATTTGCAGGTTTTCATGGAGTTTGTGATGCATATTTGGCTTATATATGGAGCTATGTTCATCTACTATTGACATTAGATACATTTTGGGTGAATTGCCTGGCAAGGGTAGTGTTTGTTGGGCATTTTCAGTCACCTATACATTCATATTTTTGTATCAGCAGAGGGACAGCAGGATATTTCTTCAGATCTCAGTGTTTTATGACACTGTATGAAGGGTTTTTTGGCACTTGGAATCATCTAAACCCTAATCGCTGCGTTCCTAGAGCCTAGCGCTAGCATTTGGAGCTTGTTTTTGGCATTGTTTGGCACTTTTTTGTAAATCTGGGTTGTAATCAGACGTATCAGCATAGATATCAGTCATGTCAGACCTTAATTGAGCTTCTACAGGGGCTGCAACAGCGTTTCTTCATCAGCTATATCATTGTACTTTGGTTTGGCATCATTGGACAACATTTGGCTAGGGTTTGGAGCTTCATTTGATCACTTTTTGCAATTGTTTGAAGTCTGATTTGTAAATCAGTCATATCTGATGTAATGGACAGCCAATAATATTTGTCATCAGCTCTTGAAGTCAATAAAGAATTGAAGCTTTGTTTCCAGGTATGATATTCTCATATTTCATTGTTATACTTTTGAGCCTAAATTGATCATTTGATGTCTGTTTGATGTGATATTCGAACCTTTCCATCTTTTTGGCATTCTAAGTTCATTAGCGAAAGTGGGTATTGAAAATATTGATTAGATTGCAAGAAAACTAAATCAGAAATCTTAGAACAGCGAAAGGAAATCAGAAATTTTTTTGAGTAGATAAGACAGGTTTCTTACAGTGGTATCAAAGCTTGGATCCTACTAGCCTATGGGGTTATGAGCTACTACATCGATCCACTTCCACAACATTATCATAGAAGAATAGGTACAATGGGAGACAGGAAGCAAGACAATCCGTAGCGTGATGATATTGGTGATATGATGAGAGATATGCTTGTAGGTCAACGTGTGATGGCAGCAGAACAACATACAACTAATGAGAACATTACACAGATGGTGAATACACATAATTGTATGTTGGATGCATTGACTCAGGCATTGAATAATATACAGGTTAATCTAGGCAATACAGGTCCATGTAATACAGGTGTTGGTAGTGTGACAGGATCACCTCGTGCAAGGATGATACGTACGGCTACTATGGCTAGGCCTATGCAGCCCACTTTTCTTCCTAGAGAAGAAGAGGTTGTTGAGGAGATACAGGTAGTGGAGGAGGAACCAGCTTTTGATGATGATTTGTTATCTTTGGTTGATGTGTATGATGCACTTCCCAAGCATGTAAAGAACCGCATCAACTTCAACAACTACATGACACAAAAGCGGGATAGGCAAAGGGGTAGAGTTGCAAGACAAAGAAGACCACAACCTACTCAACCTAAGGAGTATAAGGATGCATTGATTAAGATTCCTCTCCCTAATTTTGGTGGCAATGGCAAAATCAGTGCTAGAGTATGGGTACATAAGTTGGATACTTTTCTGACACTTAAGCCCATGAGTGAGGAAAAGACTATACATTTTGCTACTATGCATTTGGAGGGATTGACATATGATTGGTGGCACCATGGACTAGTTTCACAACATCATGACAGGATCACTACATATTATGAGTTTACACCTAAGCTCATTACCAGGTTTGATTGCAAAGATATAGAGGTCTACTACTGAGAGTTGGCATAGTTGAAACAAATTGGTAGAGTAGACTCATATGTGAATGAGTTTCAGAAGATTGCGGTTATGGTTCTTGAGATGCCCGAGAGGAGAGTTACTATGTTGTTTGTTGAGGGATTGAATGACGGGATTAGGGGATTGGTCAAAGTTCATAGCCCAGCTACACTTGATGAGGCTATTGAGCTTGCACTTGACTTGGATACCACTCCCACATTCACACCTCAAAAGAAAAACTTCTTTAAAGGCTCAAGTTGAAATCAGAAAAAACCATTTCAGCCTAAGTCTAATCCTTCTTCTACGGAGCGAGATGAGTTGAGAAGGAAGAAACTTTGTTTTTCTTGCAAACAACCATGGGAACTAGGTCATAGATGCCTTGGGAAAGGCAAGGTACATCTTATTGAGGTTATGTCGGATGATGACTATATTATCCCTGATGGATATTGGCTTAAACACTGTTCAAACTCTAGTTATCTGTTTCACAATCTTAGTATTTTGATTCACACTCAGGTTGTAGAATGATTCAAATTAAAGATTTGAATGAGGTGTTATTGATCTTATCAATCTTTTTCAAATCTGTTTGTGCAAATCAGAACTTACTGTATGTCAAATTCAACCATTATTGGAATCAGATTTACACATTAACTCAATTACAGACTTATGACACTGCTGTTATAGAACATACCAAATATGAAGTTTAAACACTTATTGATTGCCAAGGTGACTGTGAAAGATACTGTACTGGATCAGATGATTAAACAAACTTCAAATTATGTAGATGTTGTCAAAGTCGATTCTTCGGGGGATCTGGAAATCGGAGTACAATGATCTCACCTATGCCCGTGCCTTCACTATACAGAATGCAATCTTCAAGGTGTCGCTATTGTAATAGCCAATGGTCTTTTGTAGAAAAGAGTACTTAGACTTGATGATCGATGCTTAGTCTAGCTCCTTAAATATGCGCTACATACCTTCTTTTAGTTGCTACGGTGTCAATGACTATCATGAAATCGGCCTTTATCATTCTTGAATTTCTTTGATCATATAGATCACCTTCACAAACTAGAATGGCGATCAAATTTGGCGCACTCCTCCGTATACCTTATAATATTTGTGTGACCCGTTTCATGTGTTTCGATGAGGCCCACGAATTTGCTTCACTGGCTGCGACTTGCTTTTAAAAGGGACGGCACTTGCAGTAATACCACGATTCTTTGCCAAGGATGTTCACGCCTTATTTATTTGGCTCACGACTGTCTCCACGCCTGCCTCTTCAGTCTCGATGCTAGGTGGTATGCAACTGGTGTTTGACAAGTGTGACTTCGTCACCTCAACTGATAGTCAATACTTCAACAATGGCAATTGATTCCTCAATCTCAAATCAATCACAATGAAGACTCAGATGTAACTACCTGACGATCAGAAGATACCAGAATATGAATGTATGATGTGGAGTCTTATTCAGCTGCGATTTCCTCCTTAAACATTGATAACTCCTTTGTATTCGGCGCCACTAAAGGTGTTCAACCAGAACTCAAATTAATTCTTCAAATGCGCTGGCTTATACATCTTATTCAGCTGATGGCGTGCGATCCTTATATGATATTCGGGGCCCACTTTCCACTATGTTTTGATATTGCAAATACAAACAAGAAAACCCACGATGCCTTTTTTAAAAAACCTTATAATCTCCTAAACTTCCTTCAGGATTGAGAATGCATGGTCCCCACACATTCTTCAAAACCATTTGATTATACCTGTCACTTACTGGCACACAGAGCACTAATCTTTTATATTTTAAATGCAAATCAATCTTTTAATAATTATAGTGCAAACTCAGATATTCTGTCAGATGTTGTCTCTTATCATGCAACAGAGATAAATATAGTCTAAAACTTGAATATTTGAAATACCAGAGATATATATTGATTCAACACTAGACAAATTTATATTGATTTATCAATCCATAAATTTGTAATAAAAAAAACGCTCTGCATTTTATTATCAAATCTTCATACAATCTTCAATGAAGCTTTATTGAATGGTCTCCGACTAAACAGTGAAAACCCACATAAAATGTTGAACAACACTTTGAAGCACAAATGTGAAATCTAAAAGGATTTCACCTCAACAATTCACCAAGGGAACATCTCCTTGGCTCAGCAAATGCAAGGGAACATCACCTTGTCAATCAGCTGAATACAATTTCTCAAAAGACACAAACACAAAACCAAGCATCTGACATGCTCAACAATGACTCTCAACAGCGCTTTTAAATTTTCATAAATTAGGACAGGCCCTAATTTTATTAAATGAAAGTTTTTATGTACACGGTCACACTTAACCTTTTTAAATGCTTGCACTTGAACTTTTTAAATGTGTGTACAATAATACTTTATTTAATAAAGTATTTTTCAAGTAAATAAAATATTAATTTTATAAAGCAATTAAAATACTTCATAAAATTAATTTGCAATTAGACACATCTTAAGTTGCTTCAAAAATTGGGGACATTACAATGACAGTGAGATACATGAGGATACAGGTTCAGATCATGATACTGATCATATGGAGTAGTAGCCTACATTGGAGCTTGAGGCTAATGATACAGGTGGTACAAGCTCGATTTCTATTGCTTCTCTTTCCGGTGTTCCTAGATATCATGCTTTTCGAGTGAAAGACGTCATTAAGGGACATTGAGTCACTTGTTTGGTTGATAGTGGAGCCACACATAATTTCATTGATGAGGGTTTGGTTATGAGGCGTGGTTTACAGGTTGAGGACTTTGCAGGTTTCACAGTAGAAGTTGCAGATGGTTTTACCATGAGTTGTCAGAAGAAGGTATCTCAGTTTACCATTCAGATGGGTGACTACTCTTTGACAGATGATTTCTACATGGTTGGACTTGGTCAGATAGACATTGTTTTGGGAGTCCAGTGGCTTCAATCTTTTGGCCGCTACATTCAGGACTTTCAAAAGATGGAGCTAGAGTTTATACATGATGGGAAGAAGATTGTTTTGAGGGCACTTTCAGATGGAGGACTTAGGGTTGTTTTAGCTAGGTGTATGGAGACATTGTTTTGTCATGATGACATTGCATGGGCAGCCCAAGTTTCTATATTTTCCAAATCTTCTTCCGATGGTCCTGAGTATCATGTAGATATCCAATCCGTATTGGATAAGCATAGTCAGGTGTTTGGTGACATTCCTCTAGGTAGACCACCAGATCGTGGTTTTGAGCATGTGATTGAGTTAGAGGATGGGACCAAGCCCATCATGATTGCACCTTATCGTCATCCGAGGCACTTCAAGGAGGAGATTGAGCGAATGATTAGGGAGTTGATAGATATGGGACACATTCGGCCTTCATCTAGTCCATTTGCTTCTTCAGTTGTTTTGGTGAAGAAGAAGGATGGGACTATGCGGATGTGTATTGACTATAGAGCACTGAACCAGAAGACAATAAAAAACAGGTACCCTATACCTAGGATCGATGAGCTACTTGATGAGCTACACAGGGCCCTGTATTTTTCTAAGATTGATCTTCGTTCAGGCTATCATTAGATTCTTGTCCGTGAGGAGGATATACATAAGACAACATTCAGATGCCACTATGGACCACTGAGTTTCTTGTCATGCCCTTTGGTCTTACTAATGTGCCTGCTACATTTCAGTCATGTATGAACCATGTGTTCAATAAGCAATTGCGTAAGTTTCTACTGGTTTTCTTTGATGACATCTTGATATATAGTAAGACATGGGAGGAGCATCTTCGACATCTTGATGAGGTACTACGTGTGATGGAAGCCCAATCATTGTATGCCAAGGCTTCCAAATGTGATTTTGAGATGGAGGAGATTCTCTATTTGGGGCATGTGATTAGTGCCAATGGAGTTAGAGTTCAGGAGGAGAAGATCAAAGCTATACAGGATTGGCCTACTCCAAGGAATATTTCAGAGTTGAGAGGTTTCTTGGGTTTATGCAGCTATTATAGGAGATTTGTACGAGGCTTCTCAGTTGGCAACACCACTTACAAATCTCACTAGGAAAGGGGCATTTCTTTGGTCTATTGAGGCGCAAGCAACTTTTGATCGGCTTAAGGAGGTGATGAGTACCACTCTAGTTTTGGCACTACCAGATTTTGCACAGTCATTTGTACTTGAGTGTGATGCATCAGGTGAAGGTATTGGGGCTGTTTTGATGCAGAATAGGCATCCCATTGCATATGAGAGCAGGAAATTGAAGGATACAGAGCACCTATATTCCACCTATGACAAGGAGATGCTTGCCATCATGCATGCTTTGGCAAAGTTTCGTCAATACTTGGTAGGTGTGAAGTTTGTGGTTAGGACCGACCACAATAGCTTGAAATACTTCTTGGAGCAAAAGGATTTGAATGAGAGACAACAAAAATGGGTCTCTAAGATACAGGCATATGATTTTGACTTCCAGTTTGTGAAGGGAAAGAAGAATGTTGTAGCGGATGCACTTTCCAGGAGGCCTACCATTTGCTCTTTGAGTGAGATTTCAACTGATTGGAAATCACAACTTTTAGTTGAGTATTTCAAATGTACTTTTGCATGCTAGATCATGGATGGATTGATTCAGGATGATAGGTATAAGGTTGTTGATGATGTGATATATTATAAGGACAGGATTTTCTTAGTACTTGAATCAAAGCTTAGCAACAGATATTGAGAGCCATTCATGACACACCTCTAGCAAGGCATCTAGGGTTTTTCAAAACCTATAGATAGATTAGAGAGAGATTCTCATGGAAGGGTCTCAAGGATGATGTGTTGCAACATGTTAGAGAGTGTTTGACTTGTCAGCAGAACAAGTCTGAGCATACTTTTCCCGCAGGTCTACTTCAGCCATTGCCTATTCCTAAGCAGAAGTGGGAGAGTATCTCTATGGATTTCAATACAGGTCTTCCGAAGGTTCATGGTAGAGATTGCATATATGTGGTTTTTGATAGGTTAACTAAATATGCACACTTTTATGCTATTGTAGTAGATTATTTAGCAATGCAGGTTGCAGAGTTGTTCTTTAGAGAAATGTTTTGTTTGCATGGCCTTCCAAAGACCATTGTCAGTGATGGGGACAGTAGATTCATCAGTGTATTTTGGTAGGAGCTATTCCAATTAGCTAGTATTGAGTTGACATGGAGCACTAGTTATCACCCTCAAACGGATGGACAGACTGAGATAGTGAATAAGTGGGTTGAGGGGTATCTTCGCAATTATGTTGCGGGGCAGCTGCGTGCTTGGATTAGGTGGTTACATTTAGGTGAGTATTGTTACAATACTACCTATCACATGTCAATTGGCATGTCTCCATTCTGGGCATTGTATGGATATGATGCAACATCTTTCATGGATTTGGCCTTTGGTGATAGTAGAGCTCCTCGAGCTAAGGAGTTGATGCAGGATACACAGGACATCCTTAAGACACTTAAGGATAATCTTTAGCAGGAACAGAATCAACAGAAGATGTATGCTAATAGACATCACATTGAGAGGACATTTGATGTTGGTGACTTGGTATTTTTGCGCCTACAGCCATATAGACAGAGTTCTTTGAAGAAGAGTGGTGTAGAAAAACTTAAGCCACAATTTTATGGTCCTTACAAGATAGTGAGGAGAGTTGGAGAGGTAGCAAATGAGCTTGATTTGCCAGCAGGGAGCCCAATTCATAATGTATTTCATGTGTCATGCCTCAAAAAGGCATTGGGACAACATGTTTCTTCTCCAGATCTTCTACCTCTTGATGAAGAGGGTATGTTGATTTTAGAGCCTGACAGCATTGAGGACATGAGGGAACGCAAATTGTGTAACAGGGTCATTCATGAGTATTTGGTGAGATGGAGAGACTTGCCATTGGAGCATCCTAATCTTCGATTGCTTGAGGGCAAGCAATCCCAGAAAGGGAGGACTGTCATGTCCCCATTTCTGGAGTGATCACATGAGGAGATGTTGATTAGCCTATTCACCATTCCCGTAGGCTAATGCATGTGGTAAGGGAATGATTTTGGATTGAGCATGGTTCTAGAGGTTGGAAATCTATAATGTTGGCTCAATACTTGTTTTATTGGGATTTTGGCTGTGTTATCTTGTAACATTTTCTATCTAGCCAAAATATGGTGTTTTCTAGCCAAGGATGGGAGAAATAAATGTTGATCAAGTGAAGATGGAAAAGGCAATCTTTAATTGCATTTTTATTGTTTATTATTATATTATTTTCCTAACGCCAAGATCAAGGAAGTTGACGCCAAGGAGAAGATAGAGAAAATAAAAATAATAAATATTATTTTTATTGTTCCATGTGCCAATCGCCGCCCAAGAAGAGGTAATTGAAAAATAATAAATTATTTTTTTTGCTTGATTGCCGCCCAAGAGGAGGTATTTAAAAATAATAAAATTTATTATTTTATTATGTGGGAAAATCGATGCTCACCAAGGGGAAAAGAAAAAATAATAAAAAATGCTTTTATTTGCCCAAGGAGAAATCGATGCCCAAAGGAGAAGAGGAAAAAAATGAATAAAATAATAGTTTTTAAAATGTTGGCGGTTGATAGATGTATTTCATTTAAAATTGTCAAGTGGAAATTGGATTTTCATTGGTGGATTGAAAATTGGCAAAATTGAGCTAATTTGGACGCCTAGGGTGAGAGGAGGATAAATAGAGGTGTTGGACTTCATTTTGCAACTATTGATCTTTGGATAAACTTTGCATTTTGTTATGTTCTTTGGCTGGAATTGCATTTTCACTGATATCAAGGAGATGATCCCTTGATTATAGTGGCTTGGAGATTATCCCATTCCACATTGTGAGATGATTTTGTGTGGATTTCATCATGGAGTTTGATTTGCAGGTTTTCATGGAGTTTGTGATGCATCTTTGGCTTATATATGGAGCTATGTTCATCTACTATTGACATTTGATACATTTTGGGTGAATTGCCTGGCAAGGGTAGTGTTTGTTGGGCATTTTCAGTCACCTATACATTCAGATTTTTGTATCAGCAGAGGGACAGCAGGGTATTTCTTCAGATCTGAGTGTTGTATGACATTGTATGAAGGGTTTGAGGCACTTGGAATCATCTAAACCCTAATCGCTGCCTTCCTAGAGCCTAGTGCTAACATTTGGAGCTTGTTTTTGGCATTGTTTGGCACTTTTTTGTAAATCTGGGTTGTAATCAGACATATCAGCAGAGATATCAGTCATGTCAGACCTTCATTGTGCTTCTACAGGGGCTGCAACAGTGTTCCTTCATCAGTTATATCATTGTACTTTGTTTTGGCATCATTGGACAACATTTGGTTAGGGTTTGGAGCTTCATTTGATCACTTTTTGCAATTGTTTGAAGTCCAATTTGTAAATCAGTCATATCTGATGTAATGGACAGCCAATAATATTTGTCATCAGCTCTTGAAGTCAATAAAGAATTGAAGCTTTGTTTCCGGGTATGGTATTCTCATGTTTCATTGTTATACTGTTGAGCCTAAATTGATCATTTGATGTTTGTTTGATGTGATATTCGAACCTTTCCATCTTCTTGGCATTCTAAATTCATTAGCGAAAGTGGGTATTGAAAATATTGATTAGATTGCAAGAAAACTAAATCAGAAATTTTAGAACAGCGAAAGGAAATCAGAAAAAAATTTGAGCAGATAAGACAGGGTTCTTACACCTACAAAATCTACCACACCAATCGAGATGATTCCACAATTGCTACGTGCATCTACGCTGCAGACGATATGGTTACAAATAGAAAAGAATATGATCTGTGCAAAAACCTAAGGGAGCAATTGGTGGAAAGCTTGAGCAAAACCAAAAAGAGCCATCGTGAATTCAGGTATGGGTCCTTAATTATATGCCTTGCATTCTACTTTATGAGTGAGTTGCCTGGAATTGGGAAGTGTATATGGAGGTTAGATAGATCGATAGGAAGTCAAATCCTTGAAAACATAGAGTTTCCCCAATAGCAAGGTGTGTGAGTGTGGGTACGACTCATTTTTTCTAATTTCAAATAACAATGCAATGATGGGAGAGGTTCAACTACAAAATAGTGAAAAAACTAGAAAATGATGTGGTTTTTGTGGTAGACAAAGACTACATCCATTTAGAGGCAGTTGCATCAAGGGCCTTTTTGGTCCCGGAGCTTCCATACGAAGCTAGTGACGAGTTACTGGAAAAATAGCAAAAACCCTTCTTGCTTGGCCTAAGGATCCAACCATAGAAATATTTGGGACACACAAATAAAATATTGACAAGTAGGCCAAGAAAGACAAAAAAGAGAATTTTTAGAAGAAAAAGTAGAAGGAAATGAAACAAACTCACAAAATCAAAGATCCACCAGCCCCAAGGGTAATTGATGTCTTTGAAATAGAGGAACAAGAAGAAACATGGTATGGTCATGAGCAAGGAAGAAGATCTGAAAGAATAGGATCCTCAAATGGGACAACCCTATTGTAAAGAGGAAAAATTGAGCTAAGGGACTCAAAGACTAAGAAACCATTGACTAAGGAGGAGTTGACACAAAAATCTCCACAATATGAGAAGAAAGAGAAGAAAAGAAGGGAGCTTGAAAGGGAAACTGTACAATTAGAGTGAACCCCTTCATGGCAAGAGCCACCCATAGAGGAAACAACAGAAACCGTATTGCAAATGAGCTCAGAGAAAAAGAAAGAAGAAAAAGAGAAACCAATCAAGGCAAAGTGGTAGAAATGGAAAATACACAGAGGAATAGTACAATATGATGACTCCTTCGAGGGGGAATAGGAGATAGAACAAGAAACTGAGGAGATTGCACAACCAACACAGAGAGTCACAAGAAATTGGATATCAAAAGAAAAGGGAAAGGCAAAATTAAGAGAGGAGGTTTTAGATCTGAAAAAACCATTTAGATCGTTATCAATAGAAGGAAGACAATTAGAAGTTGCAAAAGCATATACTCAGGACACTGCGGCTAATAAAAAATCATATTAGAAGCCTTAATCTGTTTTATATCAACAAGCCTTTACCCAATGGAACAAATTTTCAAAGAGTTTCTGGTAGAGTTAGTGAACATATTGCAAAAGGAAATGACAACATGAAGGTAAGAGACATTCAAAATTGATGTTTCTATCACAAGTTGCACAATGGAGGAAGTAGCCACTAATTTGAAACTATCACCAAAAACTGAAAGTCAAGTACAAGTCCTATAGGACCAGGAGCGAAGAACAAAGCAAAGAGTAGACATGTTGATGGGTAGCCTGCAGGATGAAAAAATACGGAAGAAATTATATGAGGATACCGTACAAATCGCAAAGAAGGCATACAAAGCATTAGTGAAAGAAACGACAAGTAAAGAAATCAAAGAAGGGGAGAAGGTGATGGAAGGACAAAAACAAGAACATCCAAGAGTTCAGTAGGAGGATACACCTGCTACCAGAATGAGGTTAGAAAGGTTGATATCATTAGAGAGGACATTACTAAAGGAGAAGAATTATAGAAAAGTACTGAACAACCAGAGGAGAAGACAACTGATACACAAATAGCTCAAGAGGCAGGAATCGAGGACGCTTCCTAGGTTGAAATAGGGGGAGAAATAGAGGAAAAGGATGAAGAAGATAAAACAAAACAACTATTGATGACGTCAGTAAGACAACTTAACAATCCGTTGGAAAAAATAAATGATGACTTCGATAAGACAACTTAATGATCCGTTGGAAAAAAAAAAAGAATATATGGCAAAATAGGAACAAATTGCTCCAGTGGTAACATTAGGCCAGAACATTATTATTAGCACACCAGCAAGATCACGTGTAGATTTGACACAAATTACACCAATTCAGAAGCTAGAAATAAGCGAAGTACTAGAGAATGGTGTTAGAAAAATTTCCTACAAAGAT
This sequence comes from Cunninghamia lanceolata, assembly GCA_027924645.1. Taxonomy (NCBI): domain Eukaryota; kingdom Viridiplantae; phylum Streptophyta; class Pinopsida; order Cupressales; family Cupressaceae; genus Cunninghamia; species Cunninghamia lanceolata. The sequence continues at coordinate 12,895,330 of BSBN01000209.1, forward strand.
GTCTGTCTACAGAGGAGAGTATGGAGATAATGATGAACTTGATACAACAAGAGATACCACAGATCAAAGATGTCTGTCTACAAGTTGACTCTTCTATACGAATAATTGAGAAATTAGATACAACAGTGCAGGGTTATTAGGCATATAGAAAGTTGGGAGCAAGAAAAGAAGAAAATGAACGAGCAAATCATTAAAGATTATGAGGTAGAAAATCTAGGTAGAATGCAGCAAAAATGGAGAAATGGCCATAAAGAACTCCATAAACAAGTGCAAAATCTTGAGGACGCATGCAATAATGCATCCACTTTATATTAGTATTGTGTCAATTAGTCACAAACTACTCAAACCCCGAGGACTACAATTAATAACTTGGAAGGCCAAATTCTTCAAGCTGCAGTGGCCTATAATGTGATGAATAATTTGGATTGGCCTCGGAGATAACAATTAGAGACTTTGTAGTTCCAATACATCCTTTTGAAGGAACAAAGTTTAAAGACTATTACACAGATGACAGAACTTGGTATGATATTAAATCTTCACTCATGAAAGTTGACAGATGTTCTTTAAGAAGTTAAACAAATGATACCTACGCTGTCAGAGCCTACTACTTTGATTGTTGTTGAAAGGGCTTAGAATTGATATCAGTGTGTATATGTAGCACATCCAACAAACAATCTCTCATTGGGATACTTCATATACATAAATAAAAAGCAAATACAAGCATATTTTACTCTCTTAAGCCACAAGAGTTTTGTTCAAATTTTGCACAAGTTTGGTTAGTGGATATCGGAGTACAGATAGATGGTATGCATGCCGGTTGAAATGGTAGTTCATTTTGAAGATCTTTTATGGAAGTAGAGCTAGCATGTCTCGAGGACGAGACATAGTTTAATCTGGGGGATGATGTTGGCAGGTTACAAAGCCAACATATGACTTGAAAGGGCGGTTGGATCTATCCCCATTAGGTTGAAAATTTGAAAGGGCAGCTTAATGGAGGCTGATGGAGAAAACCCGCAAGGGCATCGGAAGCTAAGTCTTGTAGGATTACCCTCCTGCAGATCAAAACAAGTTGGAGGTCATAGAAAGAAGGTGGCAGCAATATCGGACACCTTGCAACACCTACTGGTTGAAGACATACAAAGATGAATTTAGGGACACGTTCCTACATATGTATGAGATATATTAGTAACATATTGTACCACAAATAGAGAGGGAGAGGAGAATAGGATATTGATAAGAGAAACTAGAGATTATGTATTAGAAGAGAAAAGAGTTTATTGCCCAAGCATATGTGAGGTATGAAAGACTATATGTAAGACTGATGATATGAATACGGATATGAATCATTCTACCTTATCATGTGTGAATGAATGTATATTTTCCTATGGCCTATGTGTTAATCTATTGCATTTGTTCTATTTTCCTTCTTATCGTATCACACTGGGGTTAACTTTTTGACATAAATAGTCCTGACCTTGGGTCTATATTTATTGTCAACAAATGGCATTGATTAAAGGTTATTGAGAGGTAAGTCATAGGATGTGCTGATTTTAGAATTTGACTGGATCTTGGTATTTGATGTATTGAATCATTTTTTCGTTCTAGAGAATGCATTTTGGATTTGTGTATTTTCTTTAATTATGTTTCATAATTATGTTGATATTTTGTTCAAAATTTTCACTTGTATTACAGAGTAGCCAAGTTTCTTGTTTCTGCACTATTTGTACCCTCACACCCTCATACCTGCATGCCCAAGTTTTGTGGGTGCACACCAGGTGGCCCATACCTGCACCCTTCACAGTAATGCAACCATGCAACCTTGGATTGAACTTATAACCAGTAATGAATTGAACTTGAGTTGTTATTGCTTCTCATGCAAAAGTTTGGTTGTGAACCCTACACCAAAAAAATTTATAACAGGAAATAATTCTCAAATGATTATTTACTGTGAAATATCTATATTTAACACTGTCACATTCTTATTGCTTGTGACATGCTTCAACATTTGGAAATTGGATCTAGGAAAAAATATGCTCTTATAAAGATGCGTTAAATAGCAAAAAATAAATAATTAGATTTGTTTTTGTGGATAAAATCAGTTACCTCACAATGGAGCCAGTTTAAAACAATGTCAAACTGAATTTACAAAACTAATATTTCTTTATTAAACTTTACTCTATGGGTTTATGCAGGTACCTGTTACCAATTTTTTTGGATCGGTTATGGAAACAATTCATATTGACTCTGCATATACTGGCTTCTCTGGAGGGAATGCTGAAAATCCAGTTGTTAAATCTCATTCTGGTGCTTCAGTTGATGAGACTAAGATCAAGATCTTGAGTTCTGCTGAAATTGATTTCCAACACACACCACAGGCACAATTGCAGGTGATGGTTATATCATCCAATGATTGAATTTATTGCAGTTGACTGAAAGTTTTGGAGCTGTTTACTTGAGAAATTTTGTCTTTTATGCAGGATTTTCAGTTTCTGTTTTACCATACTTCATTTTATAAAGATTACTTCTCTATTTTCAGGCTGAATGCAGTATTCTTATCCACTTATGGGACCAGATGCAGCATTTCCTAGATAAACTGGGAGACACAGATATCCAGGTTCAATATGGTCTCCTAGGGCTCATGTTGCTTGTTATGACGTCATCATGGGTTTTCCACTGAACTTATTAAGATTGCTAAAGGTCCAATTTGTGGTATGATTCTCTGAAAATAATAGATACAGATGGATGTTAAGAAAACATGCATGTGCCCTAACCTGTGTTTAGGAAGAAGCAAAATCTGGACTAACCCACATTTCGAGAAGGAAACATTCCTCAATGTATTTTCTCCTTCAACCAACTTAAGAAGAGCCAACATGTTTAATTACTAGGTTGTGCGTATGGTTTAAGATAAAGGAACCTGATGTGCCCATTGATGAGTCATAAGAGATGCTTTGGGGCTAAAATTTTGTCCACGTGATACACTTAATGAGATTTTGATGTACTCTTATTATTTTCTTTAATCAAAGAAACACATCATGTTGCATTTGAAGTTATTGCAACTGCATTATGCAGTTTTAGAGGAAAACATTGCAAATCTGTATCTGTAGATCTTTGTTTTTTTGAAGGTGAAAGGGGTGAGATTGAAAGATTTTTAATATTAAAATGATATTATTTTAATTAGCTTTATCTTGGATAGTTAAATGGCCCTGTGTTTCAGGAATAAGTTCCACATTAACTTTATATATTATGAATAGTACAAAGCATAGTTTAAGAACTCGTGACTCAGCAAAACTCAGCAGACCCAAGTTTGATTCGGGCTCAGTGACTTGGCAAAAAACTCGCCAAAACTCCACAAAATTTTCTAGCATAAAAAAATTCATAATTATTAATATTTACAAAACAATCTTAAAAACATGCATAAACTGAATATAGAGAACTGATAAGTAGTTTTTCATTAATTCATAGATCACAAAAGTAGTTCAATACACATCATGGTGTCATATGATCATAAATTACAAATCCATTTTAATATTTTACAAATTTCTTCTACGAGAAAAACTTCTGTGCCTGTGTGGGTGTCCTCGAAGGAATTTACAAATATCTTCCTCAGACATATCATTGCTCCCAAAGCTAAGTGCATTTATCCTCCCCATTTATTTTTCAAATATTCATTACATGTTTATCGACCCAGCTCTTAATTAAATCTAGATTAATTGTATACTATTTTTTTGCATTTATTTAATTAATCTAGATTTATGTAAAAGAGATTTTATTCCCTTACAATTATGCTTTAACTAAATAATTTTGTAATTTACTGTTTAGGTTGTGAGAAATGTTAGATGCTTACGAAACGTATAATGTTAACTCCATGCTGTATGAAAAGCAAATTGTGATGAGGAAACGGTGCATTGGAAAACTTTACTATAATTCATCTTTCACCTGTCCAATGAATTAATTTTGATGAGATGGTATTAAACTCTTCCTAAATATTAGGAAGCTAAATAAAAATGGAGGGTGGTGATAAAGGTGGTGGTAATAACTCATAAAATATTAGTAAGACAGACGGTGTTGTCAAAGTGCTTCTTACAGAAGAAAAAGTTGTCAATAGCATACAGATTGTTCGTCTCTAAGATTTAACAGCAAAGGAAGAAGAGTAGGCGTTGCCTCCCATGGTGGTTTCTGATGTAGAAATGAATAAAATAACACTGGTTTTAGACATGAACAAAACACTGATATATGCGAGTTTTAGGCCCAACTAAAGGTTTGAATTCGCCGTTGAATTTCAAAACAAGGGGAAATCTAGGATGTGCTACCTGTTGAAGAGGCTTGGGGTTAAAATTTTGCTGCAGGAATTGTCAAGGCGAGTTTTACTATCGAACTTGCGATCTTTTGGCAAGTTTTCAATGATTAACTCGCTGATACTTGCCCTCGAGTTAACTTGCAAGTTATTGGGAAGTAGATTTTTCTCGCAAAAACTGGCAGGTCAGTGAGTTTTTCTACAATTTTTTAAACTATGGTATGAAGAATTGAGATTGTTGACTCATTTCTGCATCCACCTCAACAACATTAACATGGAGAAATCTGCTGCTAGGTTTTGAATCCGGACAATTATTGCTATTAGCACTTCAACCTGACACTAGACCACAACCAGATAGACAAAGTAATCAATAAAGGCTTCCCTATATGTTGGGTCATAGTGAACATCCCGAGGCACTCTTAGGCTTGTGAATCATTTGGTTATCCTTTGCAGAGAATAGCACTAGGATGTTTATCTTGTTACGGTCTCCTTGCTTTTTGGTTGACTACTTGTCTTTTGTTGTGGTACCATTTACTTTTTACTTTTGTTCATGATATTCGGTTTGTTTTTGTTTTTTCAGAAAGTACTCTGGTAATGCTTTTGTTAGTGCTTTTCTCTCATCTGGGGTATAATTTTTGTCTGTAGGTTATCCAACATTTATTGTTTTTCTTGTTTGTTTTGATTTTTCATCTAAGGAGTCTTTAGTTCTTGTTTAGCAGATTTCTTTTTTATTTAGAGGTTTTGGGTGCTTACATAAAACTCAAGTGTTGTATCTTCTACTTAACATAGCACAATTCTGATGGGAACTTTTCTTTCAGTAGTCATATCATCTGTCTTGGCTGTGTCTGTTATGGTGGTTTCTATTAACTTATTTATGGCTTTGCCAAGGTAACTTCATTAGGGTTCCTTTTCCTTATTGTGCATTATTTCTTCAGTGTGGTTTGTTAGAAATTTAATTCTCCAATTACCATTGCGAATGTTGTTAGGACATCGTGACAACGACAATAACATATTTATTATGTGGAAGCATTAAATAAATGAGAGAAGATAAAATATCTTAGAAGAAAAAACTTCCACTTTTTAAAAACTGGGAAGTGAAACATTCTATTGCACGGTTCTATTAGAATGTATGTTTAAGCACTAGACTTCTCAAACCTGTATTCCAATCCAGTAAAATTATAGTAACTAAACTGAGATTTTAAACAGTTAAATAACGAGTCACAATCTTTTTGCTATGTTACTGCCGGTTTGCCAATTTTTTTTTTTCCTTGGGTTCAGCATGGCAGGGTTGAAAGTAAACCAAAAAAAAAAACAAAAAACCAGTAAAACTATAGCAACCGAACTGAGATTTTAAATAGTTAAGTTCTAAGACTCACAACCTTTTCTGTTGCTTTACCAGTTTGGGTTTGGTGGTTTGCCATTTTTATTTTCCTTGGATTCAACACGACTAGTTTGGCCATTATATGCATATGCATGTGCATGAGTGCACACACACACACACACACCCAAGGCGAAACAAAGTTCTAGAACATAATCCCTTAGCCAAAACCATGGCTCCACCCACCATCTTGCATCTATCCTTATTGAAGACCACTTGCACACCAACATTATTCAATTTACTTATAGAAAGTGGGTTTCTCGCTAAACTTGGAATGTGTAGAACATTGGAAAGGGATTTGGTTCTTCCATCTCCAAGCACGAGCAATGACTTACAAAACCAATGGTCTTGAGAGATGAGTTATCTCTCTAATACAATTCCTCATCAACAAAGTCCTCTTAAGATGAAAACCACTCCTTATGGGGAGTCATGTGGTAGGAAGCTTTAGAGTTGATTAGCCATGCATCCTCATGTGCATGTGTGGCAAGAGTTGCGACAAACACATCACTCATGTCTTTATTCAAGGCCCTTGATTTAAAATCTTTATTAGACTCGTTCTTGGCCTTCTTCTCCTTAAGAGTTGTTCTTGATGTATTCTATCTTGTTGTAGTTCCAACATTTCACCTTGGATCTTCTAGGGGACTTAGATCTCTCCTTAGACTTTGATTGCTTGTCCTTTTTTTGTTGCCCTTTTCCTTAAAATGACCTTCAACAGTCAATGCCTCTTTGACAAACTTCAAATTTTTCTGCCTCATCTCCTCTGAGAGTAATGGAGCCACCATCTCATCATGTTTTAGCTTTGAGATAGAGCTACTAATTGGCATCACAAGGTTGTCCCATGAACCAGGTAAAGAACATAGAAGAGTTGTACACTGGTCTTCCTCTTCCATCTTCATGTCCACAGATAGCAATTGACTTACAAGGATGTTGAATGCATTCATGTGCTTAGTACCAGAATCACCATCATTCACTCTGAACAAAGAGCTTCTTCCATAGACAAAACTTGTTTACAAGGTGTAATACCCTAAATAGGATATTTGATTGTAATTCTGATTTTTCTGCTTAAACCCTAATTCTGCCCTAAAATTTCTACACTTTATTATTCTGCCCTAACCCTAACTTATGCTCCAAAATCAGACTTTGAACAATAGCATATAGTTATCATAAATCACTTCAAAACATCAACATAATTTCTTAATATGATCGGCCCAATAATGCAAGTGATAATCACCATGAAATACATAATTGCAACCATGAAATCAACTCATAAATGAAAGAATCTGATCTGCTGTTATAAACTGGAAATATGTAGTCTAAAATGACAAAGTATTTGACTAGGGCAAACAGCCACAAGTCACAAAGTACATAAGAAGTGTCTACTATCAAGTTACATACCAAGTATGCCAAAATATTCCCTAGAAGGAGGGCGAATGAGGTCTGCCCTAATTGCTGTAGCATAACTGCTGAAATATGAAATCCTAGCAGCCAATGTATCCTCCAAATCACCTCCAGTGAAGTAGCCTTCACCTCCAAGAGGTGCGCTCCAAGCTAGGGTAAACCCTAGACCAATTCGCCCATGATGAATGCTCTCCCAAGTTGATGTAATTTCTGCACTTGATGATGATGAAGCTCACTTGAATTCCCGTCACGGAATTCACAATAAGAGAAGCTAGATTGGTGCCCAACTCCTCCTTAGTCACTTGAGGTTTTTCGTCCCAAGCTCCTATTAGAGATCGCTCTCCAAGTATGAATGAGTGAATGCTTGATTGATATCATTTGCAATGCCAAACAAACTTGTATATATACACCACTTATCCTTATTTCCGTCTTGGCCGACCTAGGAAGAGTATTCTTTTATTTTAATAACCTTTTCCCATCTAGGTAGGCCGACCAACCTCAAGCCTCATAAGTGCCCAAATGAATTCAAATTAAAGATATGAATTTATTATAATTTATTCCTCCTTCATACTATCTCCAAGCGCCAAGGTAAGGTGTTAGCTTATTATTCACTTTTCCATCACAAGTTGTCCCAAATCAAAGTGCAAAGATGATATCCTCAAGGTTGGCGCATGCATGTATAGGACTAATGTCTCATCATCAAAGTGGCATCAATATGAACACTATTATCTCAGAAGAGAGTACCACAGGTAACATACAAATATGACAAGTCATCTCCATTGCTTGTGATATCCTCCAATTGTCTCGGAGCGGTGAAAGGCTCAAATCAACTCTAATGGTGACCATCCCAACAATGGGGACATTACACAAGGTACTTAGCTTGGTACATGGTCCCTAACTTCATCTAGAGATTTATTGTGGCCTTTTTCCCCAAAACATTCAAGAACACTAAATTCAAAAGGCAAAGTGTAATAAGGCTTCTTGCCTTTTGATCAGTCACAACCTAATTTTCTATGGATAGACCATAAGGTTTTGACTAGATACCATTCCATGAAGGCCTTGATCAATAAGGAGATCATCCATCTTGAGTTTCCATAGCTCAAAGTTACAAATTGAATTTCTCAATCTTCATTCTAGTCTAATGAGGAAAATTATGCTAGTTGACCAAATCCAAATTATTTTAGTAGAGTATTAACACTTAGTAAAGGAATTCATGGTATAGAAAAAGACAAGAACACAAGATATACCCTAGGAAAATCTCTAGAGGGGAAAAACTCAATAAGAACAGAGTCTTAATGTATTATTAGCTACAAAATAATTACAATATATCTTTGAGATTAACTACTCTTAGGAGATTTCCATGCTTCAACTTTTAGGAGAGAAACCAACAACTTAAGGAGGAATGAAAAAGGTTCCCCTGCATGGAAGGTGGTTAGCCTCAAGAGTCTTCATGAAATAAATTAGAGATTTGCCAAAATCCCTCAACTAGAGAATTCTTTGGCTGGTCCATTCAATGGCTTTGTGGAGTTATTAGGAGTTGTTTAACTAAAATACAGATTTACTTAGTGAAACTCATCACTAATTAGCCATGTAAACACTCTATTTTATTGTAAATTATATTAATGATTTTTTGATTTTGATTTAACTGACTTTTTGTGAATGATTTTAGCATTAAAACTAACTTTGTAGATGTTCAAAACAACAATCTGCTCTTAAAATCAGAATTTTAAGGTAAGGAATTTGGAAATTTATGCTTGAAACTTGTTCCTTTTATGAAAAATCAAATTCTAAAATTTAGGACAGTGAAGGATGTGCTTAAACCTGTAAAATTTAATCATAAAGAAGTCATAAAATTACTTTAAATTTCTACCTTATAAGGTTGAAATTCATCATCAAAATCCTAATCTACTGTGTTAGTGTTTTAATTTGCACCTTTCAGTGCAACACAAAACGGAACAACATGTACAGTAAAACTGTTCTTCAAATTAGGAGGGGAAACTCCTTCAGACAAGAAATTTTAAAAGACAAACACAAATAACCTATTTTTTTGTTTTCTTAGAGGCACGAGCACAAGGCAATTCAGCTCTTCTGCAATCCTACGAGAAGTTTTCAAGTAATGTGGAAGAGTAACTTAATCTAAAACACACTTTTGCTTTCTTAAATTAAATCCAGAGATTGAAGAAGACAAATGAACATAGGCAAGCTAATTTAAAGGAAAACACACAATAATGAAAGATTAAAGATGAATGATTATGCATAAAGCCACAAACATTCGCTTCCAACCTGACCAATACAAAGCTTGCATAAAGTTAAAGCAATAAATTATGTAACACAAATTTGAACAATAATATGAGGGCAATAAAAGCTTCAACATTTACCATTTTGAAATAAAGTGTGTAGAATACACTTATTTATACCCTAAAACAAAAGGTGCATGAAAGAGAAAAGAAGAGTTGAACTAATACTCTTCAACCTAACCCTAATGCTGCATTCAAGCATGCAAGCTTATTAGCATATTAAAAATATAAAATTGTCTCATGCAATTCAATTAACTGAACTTGCATGCTATTACAAAAAAAGTTTCAAAAATACATGATTTGCAAACAGATCTAAAAATAAATATAACTTTGAAAAACAAAATCAGTTCTCAAAGTAGACTCTGTTTTGGAAATCCCTCTTGCTTCCCAAAATAGCTTCTCTTGCAAATGCTGAAAAATGGCTAAGTCTGAGAATTGAGATTTTGTTCAAATTCATCAACCGAGCCTCTTTTGGAATGATGATAGAGTCCAGATGCACGGTCTTTGTCTGCAAGATGATGTTTGCATCTTCTACTGTCTTCGTGAGATCCAAATACTCCTTTTTTGCCTTATCGAATTTCATAGTGATCTTGACCAAAAGATACATTTTCTCCACATGAGGATCTCTACAAAATCTCTCTCGAATCAGTTGTATGAATTCATCCTGCAAGTCGTGTAAAAGGCAATTTACACCATCTTTTGTGAAGTATCTGCAAGGGATGTGCTGAATAAAATCTATCACATATTTCTCCACATTCAAAAGCTTTTCTTTCCACGTGGCAAGAATTGAGGCTATGTCCTTAGAAGTTTCAACCACAAAAGAGTACTACTTTGTCCATGAAAAGACCGTAGCACAAATCCGTCTCTTTGACCTTCGGGTACTCATGAATGAGTGCCGATTTGGCCTCCATGGTGATAGAAGAATATTGCATCTTGACTTTTTGGCTTGTAGGAGTGTTCTTTGTCGCTGTCCCGCACTATATGATGCAAAATCAGACCTTTCTTTGCTCGCTGTTATGAAAAATCAGACTTTCTTTCTCGCTGCCAAACTTAGAAATTTTGGAAAAAGTGAATGTTTTTGCTTTGAAAAGTGAAATTTCTGAGTTTCTCCTTCAAATTCGCCCTTGGAAATGGATGCAGAGGTCAATTCTAAGTGTTGTTAGGTGCTGGGATAGCACAAAACCACAAAAATGACACTTTTTGATCAAGATTTTGACCTAGAAGAAGGTTAGACGTGCTCAAAAATGGAGAAAAATTGACTTCAAAAGTCTGATTTTGTCTTCTTGAATGTTGAACCTGCACTTTGTGATGACTTATCTTCAAAAATCTCTTCGAATTCATCATCTTGATGCTGCAAAACAATGAAATATGCCTTTATACAAGCGGGACCTACACAAAACTGGAAGCTTTTTGCCAAAATGTCTTCGAATTTGACCTCTATATGGCTTGGAATGAACAATATCTCCTCTTCTGTAGCAATGAAAAACCAGCTTCAATCTCCAAAAATATAAGTCTTTATGACAATAATGCCTTCACAAATGGAGCGCTGCCCTTATAAGCTTCCAATTCTACCTTTGTTCTAAAAATAAGAGTGCTTTTTTCTGCCTTATACATGCAAAGTTTGATTTGAGTTGAAGTGGAGTTTGCATTCTATATTAATAGCCTTGTGAGAAGGCATGCAAGTGAAGGAAGGCATCTCATTTCATGCAAGGTCGGCCAAATTAGGAGTGTGGCGCTTAAAATAGAAGGGAACCTTTTTTTGTTTGAAGAGGACGCGTCTTGCTAGAGGCAGACACGTCCTTGATCCGGCGCACGCGCCAAGAGACCCACACGCTTTGTAGCGCTTTCTTCTATGCTTTTCCAGACTTGCTCATTTCACCTGGTTAGGTGCATCTATACCCACACACACGCGTCTGATTTTAAACATGTTTTTACCTTAGTCTCAAATTTGGAGCGCCGTTGCTATGCTAGGCCCGTCATACCTATTTGGAGTGTGCTTTGGAGTGTTGCACGAGTGGTGGACGTGCTTCTACAATGGAGCGCTTTAAACTTTGCTAAGACACGCTTTAAAGCGCTTTAAACTAGATCTTTGGTGCGCTTTTGTTTTAGCCTTTGAAAATTTTCAATTTTTGAAAGCTTTCCTTCCTTCTTGAGGTGTGCCTAGGCCCAGGCGCGCCTAATGCCTTCATGAAAATTTTCACTTTTTGAAAACTTGACTTTACTTTGCCTTAGTGATTCTTCGCCTTTCACCATGCTTGAGAGTTTGAAACTTGATGATCGTAACTTCACAAAAAGGATAGAGCTCTTTTGTTTAACACTTGGCACTTTTTTCTTTGCTTTGAAACTTTAGTCATTTTTGGCTCTTTGAAACTTCAATTTGATCTTGCCTTTGACGTGTTTTGAAATTCATTGAACCTGCAGGGTTAGAAGAATATGACAAGGCAACACAATGCTTGAGAAATGGGTTTGATATTGCTTTTGGGAGGATGTATACATAGACGAAAGTTTCTTGTATGGGTACAACAATTGGATCTGTCTGGGGACCATGTTGTATAATTGCAGCATAGGAGATCCTCAAAATCTCTGGTTTTCAACATGGATTAGTGTCTTATCAGTTGGGCAATAGAGTTAGCATACTTTCCTAAATCACCTAAAAGTGGAACTTTGGTCTACCTAACGGGATGTAACAATTAAACAATACATAACGGGGAAAAATAAAACTACATAACGAGTACATTACAGAAAGGGGAAACACAATATGACATAAAAAGGGGAAACCCTTTCAAACCCTAAGGAATGAAGTGTTTTAGAAATTGTCCACTATAGGGCAATGGCAATGGCATACCTTCCTAGTGCGAGAGAAAATGTGTTGTCTCCACAGAGCTCGCAAATCTTGAAAGGTTCGTGCCATAAGGAGTCAAGTTTGCCATGCAGTCCTTTAGGCTCATGTCTCTTATCCCACAGTAGGACAAGATCACCAATGTCAAAGTTGCGTTGACAAGTCACGAGCCTTTTTGTTGAAGATTTTCTTCACACGCTCCTGATGATAAGTGATCTTATCAACCACTTCTGACCTCTCCTCATCGAGCTTTGATAGGTACATGATGCGCCTTTCAATGAGATATTTGAATTGACCATCTTCAACTGCCGAGGCTAGCTACAAGGCAAATAGCTCAAGTGTGATAGGCAGAACGACCTCTGTGCCATACATGATAGTGAACAGCGAAGTGCCGATGGCTTTTTTTTGTGTGATCTTGTCTGCCCATAAGGCATCGTACAACCTTTTATGCCACATGCGTTGATTGTTGTCAACCAACTTGCGAATGATCGTGACTAGATTTTTATTGGAGGATTCTGCTTGTCCATTACCCTGAGGGTAATAATATGAAGAATGAGACAAGGTGATTTTGTAGTCAAAACATAAACCCAATAGTTCTTCTAAGGAAAAACTTGCATTATCCATCACGATTGTTTGAGGTACCCCGAAGTGTGACATAATGTTCTCCTTTAGGAAGTCGCACACAACCTCCGAGGTAGCTCATCTAGCAGGAATGGCCTCAACCCACTTTGTGAAATAATTTGTAGCTGTGAGAACATAGACATGTCCTTTGCTTGAACTAGGGTTAAGAGGCCCAATGAAATCTAACCCCCACTACTGAAAAGGAGTTTCGATGATAATTGGTTTGAGCGGAATAGTTGCCAACTTGAGTTTTCCAACAATCTGTTGACAGGCTTGACACTTTTGCACCCACTCATATGCATCCCTCAACATAGTCGACTAGTAGTACTTTGCTCGTAGGATTTTGAATGCTATGATCCGGGATGAAAAATGACCACCACAGGCTTTATCATGAAAGCCTTCAAGTAACCTCTTTTGTTGGTTCTTGTCAACACATCTCAGAAATGTGCCATCAAGTCCTTGCTTGTATAATACGTCCTTCCACAACACATATTTGAGTGCCTTCAGTTTCAGGGTCCTTTTCTATTGCTTATCTAGGTAGTCAGGGCATTCTCCGTAAGTCAAATAATAGACTCTGTCTGTATACAATTCTTCAGCGGAATCAATGAATAGCACCAAAGGGAGCTCTTCTTCGTCAATAGAATTCACAGTATCCTGGTTTTCTCTATTTCCTTCTTCGGCTATGAGTTGACAAAGCCCTCATCCACGTATCAACTTTGTAGGCCTAATTCGAGATCATACTCTTGGACTTTAGCAACCCAATTCCCTCACTTAGTGCCCATCTCCTACAGAGTGAGAACACTTTTGACTGCTGGATCAAGTACAAAGACAATAGTGCATGAGTTTAGGATATAAATCCTAAAGTTCTTCACGGCTCTGACAACTGCATATGCATGTTTCACAATTTGTGAGTAATGCATTTCGTGGTCCTTGAAACTGCTGCTTATGAATACAATCGGTGACTCGGCTTCTTCATTCAACTTTTGTGTGAGAATAGCAAACATAGTATGCTCTGAAGCATAACAGTAGAGAATGAAGCTTTTGTCAAAGTCAAGACAAAATAAGACAGGAGCTTTGCTGATTGCATCTTTGATTTTCATGAAAGCCTTCTTTCCTTCTTCTGTCCACTTGAATACTGAAGTTTTCTTCATCATAGCTGATATGTCTTTAGTGAGCTTTGAGAAGTCAGGGATGAACCTTCAGAGAAAGTTGACTTTGCCAAAGAAAGAATGAACACCAATTTTTCTTGTTCGCAAAGACAGGATACGCATGTCATCAACCTGATTAGGGTCAATCCTTGTACCTTCTTTGGAGATGATGTGATCAAGCAATTTTCCTTCGGTCACCACAAAGACCGATTTCTTTAGATTTAGGGAGATGCAATGAAACCTACACCTCTCAGACACATGGGTTAAGTGTTGAAAATGCTCATCACATCTTGTGGAAAAGACAGTGAGATCGTCTAAGTAGACCACTATAACCTTGTCCTTCAAGTCGCCAAAAGCCAAATCCATAGCTCTTTGAAAGGTAGCACTGATGTTGATGAGGTTGAATGGCATCCGCTCGCAAGTGAAAGTACCCCATGGGGTAGTGAAGGTTGTCTTATACTGATCTTTAGTTGTGACTGCAATCTGATTGTATCCTGAGTATCCATCTAAGAGTGACAAGATCTTTGAGCTGGTGACTGTTTGAAGTGTGTGATCCATGATAGGCAAAGGATAATTATCCTTTAGGGATGCTTGATTCAGGTTCCTGAAATCCACACAAATTCTGATTTCTCTGTCCTTTTTGCGTACAAGAACAATGTTGGACACCCAGGTGGAATGATGGATCGGAAAAATGATTTTGGCCATCAACATCTTTTGGATCTCCGTGTAGATGGTATCTTGTATCTGCGGATTGTAATGGTATTGCTTCTATTTGAACGGCTTGACTTCCATTTTGAGGGGAATTGTATGAGACAATTCCTTAGGAATGGAGACTTTCAAATCTTCGTAAGACCAAACAAAGATGTCTTTATATTGTTGAAAAAGTGAGATGAATCTTTCACTTTCTGTAGGAGAACAACACTTGCCTAAATTGACAAGCCAGGGTTCGTCAATGGTGCCAATATTCACTTGATGATATTCAACTAAGGTTCTCTCATGTGAATTAACTTGGTCTTGATGTACCGGTCATGTCTATCAAAAATATTTTCTAAGGAAACTAAGCCCTTAGGAATTTTGTTTCCTTTGAGCTGAATGATATCAGCTTCATGATCTTCTTTGTCTTTGACACCTTCTGAGCTTTCGATCAAAGGTTCTCGATAAGGCAGGAGGCTTCCTTCGAACAAGAGACCTTTGAAATGGTCATCCATTCCGAAGAAGTTGACGATATGCTCGTCGTCGTTAAAGACTTGCCAATTTTTGGAGTTGTCAGGTACCATTGGCCTATAGATCAATTCAATGGTGAAGGCACTCTGATGGAAATTTGAGTGTTGCATGAAAAGAGAAGCGTACACTGCAAGAGCATCAACTTTACTATTCTCCATTCGGGAATGTTTTCAATGGAAAAAGCTTTGAACCATTCAATAGCATCCCAAACACGGTTTCTGTAATGTCGGAGACGATCCTTCTTGACTTAGAATTGTTCCTTGATTTGCTTAACAATCAACTCGGCATCCCCTTCGACCTTCAACAACTTTATTCCCATATCTCGAGCCCAACAAAAGTGCCTTGTACTTAGCAGTGTTGTTGGTGCAATCAAACTGCAAATGGTATGCAAAAGGGTAAAGCTGACCCTTGGGTGATATCAGCACCACTCTGGCTCTTGATCCCATTGTCGAGCAACTACCATCAAATTGCATGGTCCATAAATCAGTAGTGTCTTTTCTACTTGCCTCTGAACAAATAATGGCTTTGTCTTCAGTCTCATTTTCAACCATCATCATGTAGGTGCTGGGACCTATCTCCTGGTATAGAATTTGTGCTTTTGGATCTTGAGACTTCACTACTGTGAAACGAGACTTAGGCTCAGGTTCCAACTTGATTTTTTCGCCTTTGATAGGAATGGTCGCTGAGGACCAATCCAACTGAATTTCTCTGCCCAAGTCTTTGCAGAAGCTTCGACTTAACAACATTCAGTAGCTGGCAGCAATGTCTACTACAAGAATGATCATCGTGATTCTCTTTTCAGGGTAGGTCGAGAAGGCCACTTTTGCATCTTCCAACTGTCAACTAGTGGTACTGACTTTGATTCAAGCAAGTAACACTTGCCTTGAGTCTTCGTGCATGATAGTCCTAGTGCGTTCATCACTTGCAATGACATGATGTTGTCTAAAGCACCAAAGTCTATTATGCAGTTGCTCAATTTGTAGCTGCCTATGTATAGAGATATATAGAATGGCTTAGGCTTTTCTCCTGTTGGTGC
Organism: Cunninghamia lanceolata; assembly: GCA_027924645.1. NCBI lineage: Eukaryota > Viridiplantae > Streptophyta > Pinopsida > Cupressales > Cupressaceae > Cunninghamia > Cunninghamia lanceolata. Next base: position 12,911,565 of record BSBN01000209.1, read on the forward strand.
AGAAGATTCAAGAAGGGTAGGCTGGATCGGAGTCTCCTTCCTTACATGCTTGACAATCCTCTCTAGCTAATCGGGATGATCATGAAGGTATTCAAGTTGAGAAATCTGGACTTTGATCTTCATCATAGAATCGACAATTTCAAAATTTGCCATAGGTGGATCTTGAGTGCTTGCTTTGAAATTCTCATGAGGTAACTTGACAATCTCTTTGGATTTCTCCTTTTCTTTCAACTTTTCCTCTTCCTTCTAAGCTTTGAGGTGGTGTGCACAAGTGAAAACTGGCATGGAGTGATTTTTAGGATTGACTGCAAAAGAATATTGAGTAATATTGTCGTGCTCGTCTTCTTCAAATATGGGTTTGTATTGAATGAAACTCGTAGCAGAGTCTCCATCGAGGTCAGCCAGCTTGGGATGAACAACACTCAAACTTGAGGATCCATCATCGACAAAGCCCACGATTTGATTCATTCTTTGGCTTTCTCGACATGTTGCTCCATTGTGCTCGTTGGTTTCATGGAAAGAGTAGAAGTATGCTCTTGGTGGGGGAGCTTCAACGGCTAGCCTTGCTAGAGGTGCTAGTAACCTTGGCCTATAATTGTATAGGGCTGAAAATTGTTTCTTCTGTGAGGTGGTTGGTATTACTGCAGGGGTTGTCCCTGCTGTGGCATTTGTGTCTTCATGATTGTGACATCATTAACCACCTTTTGAAGTAATGGATCTGCAGAGTTCTGGACTAGAGGCTAGATGGAATCCTTCTTCATTTTTCCTAAGGTGATCATGTGGTCTTCCATCTCAATGGCATGCTCTTGAGCGTCTGTCAATTCCATCTCATGAGCTGATTTGAGAAGAAAGGAAATTTTAGATGGCAAGGCATTTATGAAACTGCTCAAAAGAGTCTCAGGTGAAGGATTTAGAGTGACTGAAAGCCTTGTCACAAGACGATTACATCTTGCAACAAATTCACTCATGGGCTCGTGAGATTCCATCTTTGAATTAGAGAGTTGCGCAAACAACAGGTGGCTATCTTCAGTTGGCTTGAATCTGGCTAAGAACTTTTCGCTCATAGTTTGCCAATTAGGAATGTTGTTGGCCTCTAGATGGTTGAACAAATCTATTGCATTTTTGGTCAAGGTCTCGACAAAGAGACGTACCGCAACATCTTCATGAGCTACACTAAAAACAATGCAAGTTGTAGTGAATGCGGAAATGTGTTCATTTGGATGTTGACTTCCATCTCCATGAAACCTTGGGAAATGCTTTCTTGACCCTTGGGGAAGTTCATGATTGCCAGTGAGAGCTAGAGGGCCAATGGCATTTCCCCATGGCAAAGGAGGTGCATGCTATTACAAAAAGAGTTCCAAAATACATGATTTGCATGATTTCTAAAACATATATAAAAATAAATATAACTTTGAAAAGAAAAATCAATTCTCAAAATAGACTCTTCTTTGGAAATCCCTCCTGCTGCCCAAAATAGTTTCTCCTGTAAATGTTGAAAAATGGCAAAGTCTGAGAATTGAGATTTTGCCCAAATTCATCAACCTAAGCCTCTTTTGGAATGATGATAGAGTCTAGATGCACGGTCTTTGTCTGAAAGATGATGTTTGCATCTTCTACTATCTTCATGAGATCCAAATACTCCTTTTCTGCCTTATCGAATTTCACAGTGATGTCAACCAAAAGATACATTTTCTCCACATGAGGATCTCCACAAAATCTATCACGAATTAGCTGTATGAATTCATTCTGCAAGTCGTGTAAAAGGCAATCTACACCATCATTTGCGAAGTATCTACAAGGGATGCACTAAATAAAATCTATCACATATTTCTCCACATTCAGAAGCTTTTCTTTCCACATGGCGAGAACCAAGGCTATGTCCTTAGATGTTTCAACCACAAAAGAGTACTGCTCTGTCCATGAAAAGACCGTAGCACAAATCCGTCTCTTTGACCTTCGGGTACTCATGAATGAGTGTTGATTTGGCCTCCATGGTGAGAGAAGAATATTGCATCTTGACTTTTTGGCTTGTAGAAGTGTTCTTTGTCACTGTCCCACACTATATGATGCAAAATTAGACCTTTCCTTGCCTGCTATTATGAAAAATTAGACCTTCTTTCTCGCTGCCAAACTTAGAAATTTTGGAAAAAAGTGAATGTTTTTGCTTTGGAAAGTGAAATTTCTGAGTTTGTCCTTTAAATTTGCCCTTAGAAATGGATGCAAAGGTCAATTTTAAGTGTTTTTAGGTGCTGGAATAGCACAAAACCACAAAAATAACGTTTTTTTAATCAAGATTTTGACCTAGAAGAAGGTTGGACCTTCTCAAAAAAGGAGAAAAAGTGACTTCAAAAGTCTGATTTTGTCTTCTTGAATGTTGAATCTACACTTTGTGATGACTTCTCTTCAAAAATCTCTTCAAATTCATCCTCTTGATCAGGGTTTAAATTTGACAGTTGTATAGCTGTATTTAGGAATTTTTTGTTGTAAAATACAATCAAAATTTTAAAAAGACTGTATCATATGAAAGGAGAGATTTTGGGCAAACTGTCAAAAATTATATGATTATGATATATATATTTGGTTTTTATATAATTTACTTATACTAAAGTATGTCATAATATTTTTACAAGCACCATTAAATAAATGTCATAAAAAAATTGCTTGACAAGCAAAATTGACTGTCAAATTTAGGCCTTGTTCTTGATGCTCCAAAACAATGAAATATGCCTTTATACAAGCTGGACCTGCACAAAAATGGAAGCTTTTTGCCAAAATGTCTTTGAATTTGACCTCTATATGGTTGGTTTTTCATTGCTACAACAGAGAAGAAGGAGATTTTGAATAATGCCTTCACAAATGGAGTGCTGCCATTATAAGCTTCCAATTCTACCTTTGTTCTAAAAATAAGAGTGCTTTTTTCTGCCCTATACATGAAAAATTCGATTTGAGTTGAAGTGGAGTTTGCATTCTATATTAATAGCCTTGCGAAAAGGCATGCAAGTGAAGGAAGGCCTCTCATTTCATGCAAGGTCGGCCAAATTAGGAGTGTGGCACTTGAAATAGGAGAAGGGAACCTTTTTTGTGTTTGAAGAGGACGTATCTTGCTAAAGGTGGATGCATCCTTGATCCGACGTGCACACCAAGAGACCCACGTGCTTTGTAGCGCTTTCTTCTATGCTTTTCAAGACTTGCTCATTTCACCTGGTCAGACGCATCTATACCCACATGTGCGCATTTGATTTTAGACGTGTTTTTGCTTTGTCTCAAATTTGGAGTGCCGTTGCTATGCTAGTTGCGTCATACCTATTTGGAGTGTGCTTTGGAGCATTGCATGGTTGTAGATGCACTTCTATGAAGGATCGCTTTAAACTTTGCTATGACGCGCTTTAAAGCGCTTTAAACTAGATCTTTGGCATGCTTTCGTTTTAGCCTTTGAAAAATTTCAATTTTTGAAAGCTTTCCTTCCTTAAGTGCGCTTGGCCCAAGGCATGCGTGCTTTTGCTTTAGCCTTTGAAAATTTTCAATTTTTGAAAGCTTTCCTTCCTTCCTGAGGCGCGCGTAGGCCCAGGCTTTGCTTTGCCTTTCACTTTTTGAAAACTTGACTTTGCTTTGCCTTTCACTGTGCTTCAAAGTTTGAAACTTGACGATCTTATCTTCACAAAAAGGATAGATCTCTTTTGTTTAACACTTGGTGCTTTTTCCTTTGCTTTGAAACTTTAGTCATTTTTGGCTCTTTGAAACTTCAATTTGATCTCGCCTTTCTTTGACGTGTTTTGAAATTCATTGAACTTGTAGGGTTAGAAGAACACGACAAGGCAACACAATGCTTGAGACATGGGTTTGATACTGCTTTTGGGAGGATGTATACATAGATGAAAGTTTTTTGTATGGGTACAACATACTGCAAGTTAAAAAAAAGGAAGGGGGAAAAGAGAAGGGGAAAAGTGGTGCAGTCACGGTAGGAGGGTTCACAGAATGAACTGTCTAGACCGTGCAACAAGAGTAAACACAACGGAATCAACTCAAAGAAATGAAGCAAAATGCAGATTCAATTATTCAGTATATAATAGAATTCAAATATATATTGGCCGGCAACATGCAGGCTTACAATTGGGCTCACAGGCCTGATTACAAAATTCGCACAAGATATAGCTTTGACGCTCCTTCGCACAAAAATCTAAACTATGAACTTATGTGGATGATTCTAACTTGATAACTACTTTCCTAAGGATCTATTACATCAATATATATCATTTCCAGATCAATAGATTCCTCTGCGTCGGCCAAGGAATGTCACAAACTCCAATGAAGAGCTGTAACGTGTGAACATGGGTAGGTTAGACCTAAATGCATAGAACACCTCCGCAAATGAATGGAATAATGTGCGGATCTCGGGGAAGGTCGGCCATGAACCAAGGATCATTGAATGATGTGTCATTAAGCTCCACAAGTTGAGGAATGCTCCACAAGTCTTCTCCTTTAGCTGATTATTAGAGACTGTCAGGATGCCCTGTTTTGAGAAAACAATCAATCGTCTGATAGCGATATCTTTTCGGTGCTTAATCCAAATGCTCTAAATCCTAGAAATGATGTAGATGAATGAATCTAGATGCTAAGTCCAGATCCACAAGTTGTGAAATGCAATTGCGGCAGAATGCGGACCAAAATGCAGAAACTGCTTCTGACTAAACTGCCTGAACTGAATTAGAAAATGAATAGAAACAAACTAAACTACAAACAAACTAAAATGCAAATGTTTTTGGTTGATGCAAGATTGCTCTTGAACTAGGGGTACTCCTGCATCAGACATCTGGGGTTATTGAAAAAGTGATTCCCTCACTTTGCTAGGGCTAGGGGAGAACCAAGGCGGTCCACCTCAGCCTGAGAAATCCATGATGAAACTTCTTCTGGTTTGCCTTTCCACTTCACAAGATATTCTTTGTATTGTCTTCCTCTAGTGCTACGTCCAACTTTGCTGTCCAAAATGTCTTCAATCTGCTCCAGTGCTTGTTGTGGTAACTGCTTCTTCAAGTCTTCTTCCATGCTGTCACTGAACTCTGCTTCATGATATTGATATAGGTCTGCAATGTTGAAAATAGGTGATATACCCAAGGTCTCCGGTAACTACACTTCATATGCATTTCTTGAGTCAAATTTCCCGAGTATCTTACAAGGTCCAAACTTCTTCATCTTCAACTTGTTATATGTCCCAACTGGAAATCTTTCTTTTCTTAAGTACACCATCACTTCCTCACCAACTTCAAATTCCTTATGTCCTCTCTTCTCATCTGCCTTCTCTTTGTACTTACTATTCATATTCTCTAAATGCTTCTTCACTTGATTATGTACTGTCTTCATGTGATCTACAAAGTCTTCTGCTTCTGCACTTCTCTTTTCTTCCATGCTGATATCTCTTAATTCTGCTACTCCTCTAGGTGTTATTCCGGTAACAATCTCATATGGTGTTCTTCTGGTACTCTTGTTCACTGAATTATTGTATGCAAACTCTGCTTGTGAAAAAATCAAATCCCAACTTCCTGTCTTCTCTCCAACCAAATATCTCAACAAGTTTCCCAAACTCCTATTCACTACCTCTGTCTGTCCATCAGTATGTGGATGAAAAGTTGAACTAAACTTCAAATTTGTCTTCATCTTCTTCCAAAGTGTCTTCCAAAAGTATCCAAGAAATCTGGTGTCTTTGTCTGAAACTATACTCCTAGGTAATCCATGTAATCTCACAATTTCCTTGAAAAATAGGTCAGCTACATGCACAGCATCGGTTGTCTTCTTGCAAGGTATGAAATGAGCCATCTTTGAAAATCTGTCAACCACTACAAATATTGAATCATGTCCTCTCTGTGTCTTCGGCAATCCCATTAAAAAATCCATGTTTATGTCTTCCCAAGGTCTCTCCGGTACTGTCAAAGGTTTATACAATCCAGTATTTTGACTACTCCCTTTTGCAACTTGACAAACTCTACAACTTTGCACAAATTTTCTTACATCCTTATGTATCTGAGGCCAAAAGTAGTTTTCACTTGCCAAGGCCACTGTCTTATCAATGCCAAAATGTCCTACCAATCCACCACTGTGTTTCTCTTTGATCAAATTGTCTCTCATTGAACTTATAGGTATGCACAACTGATTTCCTTTGAACAACATATCTTCTTGAATGAAATAATCCAACCACTTACTCCTATATGTCACAACAGGGTCCTTACATGTTTTCCAAGGTTCTGCAAAATTAGCGTCTCCCTCATACATGTTCTTCAATTCATCCAAACCCAACACTTCAACTCTCATTCCTGTCAACAAGTTTCTTCTCCTACTTAATGCATCAACAACTTTGTTTGATTTTCCATTCCTATGCTTTAACACAAAAGTACAACTCTGCATGAACTCTACCCATCTCATATGTCTCTGATTCAACTTACCTTGACTATTCAAATACTGCAAAGCTTGATGATTTGTATACAACACAAACTCCTGAGGCAACCAGTAATGTCTCCACTTCTTCAAGGCTTGAATTATGGCATAGAACTCTTGATCGTAAACTGAATATCTCCTCCTTGCATCATTCAACTTCTCACTGAAATATGCTACAGGTCTACCTTCTTGACTTAATACTATTCCAATTGCATTTCCACCTGCATCACAATCAACTTGAAATACCTTATTGAAATCTAGTAATGCCAAAACAAGTTGCTCTATCACTTTCTGCTTCAACAACTCAAAACTTTTATCTGCTCCAGATGTGCACTTAAAGTCTTTTCTGTCACCTCTCATTGTCTCTGTCATAGGGTTACAAACTGAACTAAAATTTTTGATGAACTTCCTGTAGAAACTAGCCAATCCATGAAATGATCTAACTTCTCCAATGCTCTCTGGTGTAAGCCATTCAACAATTTCTCTTACTTTCTCAGGGTCCATCTTCAATCCTTCCGCAGAAATCACAAATCCCAAATATACCAACTCTTCTTTCATGAAACTACACTTCTTGATGTTTATCAACAATTTCTCTTCTCTCAGTCTCTGTAAAACTTGTCTAATATGCCACAATTGTTCCTCTTTTGTCTTACTGAAAATTAGAATGTCATCTAAGTATACAATCACAAACTTACCCAAGAATTTCTTCAAGACTTCATTCATTAATTTCATGAAAGTACTCGGTGCATTTGTCAATCCAAAGGGCATCACTAACCACTCATACAATCCTTCATTTGTTTTAAAAGCAGTCTTCCATTCATCTCCTCTGATTCTAATATGATGTTATCCACTCTTCAGGTCTATCTTTGTGAAATATATTGCTCCACTCAAACAATCCATGATATCATCCATCCTAGGTAAAGGAAATCTATACTTAACTGTGATTTTGTTTATTGCTCTAGAGTCAGTACACATTCTCCATTCTCCATCTTTCTTAAGTGCAAGCACTGCAGGTACTGTACAAGGACTCAAACTTTCTCTAATCAAACCTTTCCTCAACAACTCCTGTATCTGTCTATTCAATTCTTCATTCTCTGTCGGTGTCATTCTATGTACTGCTTTGTTAGGCAAATTTGCTCTTGGTATAAGATCCATGTGATGACTAATACTCCTTATAGGTGGCAATCCTTCAGGTACATTATTTGATATGATGCCTTCATATCCTGTCAGCAACTCTCTTATCTCCTCCGGTTGTGATTATTCAGTTTCCTTCTTCAATGCCCCAGGCTTCTTAGGAATCAAGGCATAACACATATTCTCATGTCTCAAACCATCCAGAAATTTTCTTCCATCTACCAAACAGATTCTAGCATTTCCACATACTTCACTCTTAGGATCATCTTCTAAAGGAATAAAAGTAATTCTCTTTCCATTTGCTGTTATAGTGTATGTATTCTTTCTCCCATCATGTATAGCCTTTCTATCATATTGCCAAGGTCTACCCAACAAGATATGACAAACATCCGTAGGCATAATATCACATAGGACTTCATCATGATAAGATCCAATATGAAATTTCACCAAACATTGTTCACTCACCAGTACCTTATGATCATCCTGAATCCATGCTATCTGATAGGGCTTAGGGTGTTTCAATCTTTCCAACTTTAGCTTGGTCACCATCTCCTCTGAAACTAGGTTATCTGAACGACCACTATCAATTATAACTTTACAACACTTACCTCCTGATTTGCATCTTGTCTTGAACAAACTCTTTCTTTGCGGTGGTTCCTCATTTGTTTCAACTTGAAATAGTGCTCTCCTCATCAATGATTCTTTTTTCTCTGGCTCACCAACAAAACATGGATCATTTAGTTCCACAGGTTCTTCAACATAGGTTGCTCTTTCACTATTTTTTGTCCTCTTGCTTCTACTACCCTGATTACACTCAAATGCTCTATGTCCTTCACCTCCACACTTGAAACAAGTACCTCTGAATGTCCTTTTATCAAATCCTCTTCCTTCTCTTCTGTATCCTTCATTTTGGTATGCACTAGGGTTTCCTCTCCAGTAAAAATTTCTGTCATCTCTCCGGTAAGCATTATCATCTCTGTCATCCTTCTTAAATGGGCTATCAAACTTGTTTTATTCCGGATGTGATTTGTCTCCTCGAGAATAAGTCCTACCTCTCTGAAATTTACCTCCTCTGCCTCTTTGTCTCTGATCATGTCTTTTATTCATCTTCTCTTCAACTTTTAGGGCAAACTAATATGCTTCTTCCAAAGATGTCATCCTTACCAAGCTTAGTTTCTCTTGAATGTTCAATCTCAGTCCATTGATGTATCTAGCCACTTTCTCCTTTACTTGCTTCACTATGGCCCATCCTTATGATCATTTTATGGAATTCTTCAGTGTACTCCTTCATAGATTTCTCCTTCTCTCTCAGGTTTTGCAATCTTTTCAATAGCTCCAACTCATAGTCAGCAGGTATAAACTGATTCTTCAACTTTGTCACCATCCTATCCCATTTTGTAATCTTTTCTTTTCCTCTTCTGTTTCTTTCCAACCAAACTTCTTTCCACCATATAGCAGCATGTCCTATCAACTTTGTCCTTGCAAATTTCACCTCCTCCAGATCTTCAATTTCCTCATATTCAAAGTATTCTTCCATGTCATTTATCCAGTCAATCAATTCTTCTGGGTTCAAATTACCAGTATAGTTTGACACATCAACTCTAGGTCTCTTTCCAATCTTTGAAATGGCTCGCAACATCTTTACTTGATCTGATTCTTCTTCTTCATCACCTCCTAGGGTTTCACCAATTTGTTCAACAGATTGAAATTCTTCTTCATCATCACTTTCAACATTAGGTCTCGTTGTCAACCCTCTTCGCCTATCTTCTTCAACAACATCCAATCAAATTCACATTGTTTTCATCATGTCTATCATCTCATCCATTCTTCCACCCATTGTTCCAACATCAACAACTCTCCGCGGCGGCATTCTTCCTAGGATCAAGTGTAAACTGCCTCAAGTTCGACGATCAGGCTACAAGGTGACAACTGCCTCACAATCAGTGATTGGTTGGAGCACAAGTAACCTACCTCAATTCAGTGATCTATCCACAACAAGATCTTATGGAATTCCCTTGCCAACTTCACTCAATTCACTCCCAAAGATTTGAACCTGGCTCTGATACCACTTGGTGCAGTCACGCTAGGAGGGTTCACAAAATGAACTATCCGGACTGTGCATCAAGAGTAAACACAATGTAATCGACTCAAAGAAATGAAGCAAAATATAGATTCAATCATTCAGTATATAATAGAATTCAAATACAGATTGGCCAGCAACATGCGGGCTTACAATTGGGCTCACAGGCCTGATTAGAGAATTCACACAAGATATAGCTTTGAAGCTCCTTCGCACAAAAATCTAAACTATGAACTTATGCGGATGATTCTAACTTGATAACTACATTCCTAAGGATATATTACATCAATATATATCATTTCTAGATCAATAGATTCCTCCGCGTTGGCCAAGGAAGGTCACAAACTCTAATGAAGAGTTGTAATGTGTGAACATGGGTAGGTTGGACCAAAATGCATAGAACACCTCTGCAAATGAATGGAATGATGTGCAAATATTGGGGAAGGTCGGCCACGAACCAAGGATCATTGAATGATGTGTCATTAAGCTCCACAAGTCGAGGAATGCTCTGCAAGTCTTCTCCTTTAGCTGATTATCAGAGATTGTTAGCATTCTCCGTTTTGAGAAAATGATCAATCTTCTGATAGCGATATCTTTCTAGTGCTTAATCCAAATGCTCTGAATCCTGGACATGATGTAGATGAATGAATCTAGATGCTAAGTCCAGATCTACAAGATGTGAAATGCAACTGCGGTAGAATGCGGACCAAAATGCAGAAACTGCTTCTGACTGAACTGCCTGAACTGAACTAGAAAATGAAAAGAAACAAACTAAACTACAAACAAACTAAAATGCAAATGTTTTTGGTTGATGCAAGATTTCTCTTGAACTAGGGATGTTCCTGCATCAAAAAGAAAATAAAAATCTAAACCTACATTTAATCCTCCTTACACACCATACAATGAATGGATAAATGCAACAAAAATCGCTCTCCACTAGTCTCGTTGCCACAATCTGAACATGAGTCAATGCAATCTCCAAATAAGGTAATGTGTATGAGTGATGACGAACTTGGGTGTGCACGAACATGGTCAGTTGACCACACAAAACACCTCACAATCAACGAGGCATCAATGACATGAACACAATTCAACATTCATCTACATCCATTGAATTAAGTGCATAATTTTAAATGTGGAAAACTTCATGCGATGGAACAAAATGAAAAAAATGTTGAAGCAAAAGACATGTTTTATTCAATTTCTGAAGTTCCCAAATCCCCAATGGGTTTTCCAATCTTTTACAATGAGTTACAAAAGAGAATACATAGGCACATTTGGATGGGAGGACCAACAATCATTACCTTCCAAATCACAAAATGACAAGGTACATTGAAATGTGAAGGATAACTTTGACTTGTCCTTATCATTCTATTCCTTTATTATATCACCATCAAAATTTGATGTGTACACACATCACATATTTGGTGCATACTTTCCAATTATCTTGCACTTCTTCAGTACGATCATTTCCAATGAATAAACATCAAAATATTCATCTTGCACCAACTCACTTGGGGAGAAAACAACTTTATTATGATCTTTCATTACTTTGGTGACATGATTTTTGTTTAAAATCTTTATTGGACGCCAAATTTCACCACTGCTTTAATACTTCCAACTCCTTATCTTCATTGAATGCCATCACCACTCATGAGATTGCAATTGACATTCCAAGATCCTACACTCACCATAGTTTTCTTACTATCTACCTCTGGATCATACATATCCAACCAAAAATACTGTTGAAAAAACTGGTAATTCTGATATAAAATTAGGTGGAAGAGATATGCTGAGAACTTGAAAGTCTGCATGGACACGAAATTGGAGAGTTGCCGAACCAAGGCCTATGAAATATGCTCTGCAAAATTGAATTTGTATTGTATGGCTTTATCAACTGTCTTGAGTCTGAAAATAGCTGCCAACTGCCAATCATGCACAGTGGCATCATCGTCCTGACCAAAAATGAAGGCCAACATAGAACAAGCATCTTGCATGTCTGAAGTGAACCGGACTCAGGCTAGAGGCAATGGAGGCAACTAGGCATTGTCTTCATCTAGACGCAGCTCTGCATTTAGAAATCCAACCTTTGTGTGGACACCCTGCCATATGCTCTGCATTCTAGGTATATCATAAAAATGAGCATCTCGGTCATGATATAGGCCTAACATATCCTGAATTGCCTTAGGAGTGATCTGGAGCATAAGGTCGTTCTTCTCAATTGTTGAAGTTCTAGCGTCAAACAGATTTGCACACAACTGAATTAAATCGGGATAAGGATGAACAACAGGAACCATGAATTGGACCAATTGAGAAGTCCAAATTCTCATGCCAAAAGTCTTGGACTCACCCTTCTTTGCTCGTAGGATAAATATGTGGTGTGCTCCCTCCCTCAAATTCTTTGGATTCTTGGCAACACGAGGGTCACAAATTCCATCTGCATAGTCCTCTACTTGTGAAGGGTCGACTGTGTCCTCTTCTCTAAGGGCCTGGTCCTAGGCCAATTGATTCTTGGATGCCCTTTGGTTGATGCATATGCTTTACTTTTCTTCCATTTCTCTGGTAAGTCAAAAAGGCCCTCCTGTTCAGCCCCTTTGACGGCTTGTTCTTCCTCCATGATTCTTTGCTCTATTATTTCTGCACAAATTCTGGATTCTAAACCTAAACTTGAATCCTGCTACAACTAGAATTCTCACTAAAGGCTTAAAAGGAATGAACAGAAGGAAATTCAGACAGACCTCGGAAGAAAAGAAATGGCAAATGAAATGGCAAAGGGGCATTTTAACCCTCGACCCTATCAGAGGAATTAATGCGGCATTAAATGGGTAATCATGATAAATGACTCAAGATATGCACCAAAGTGACAGTTAGCAAATATTTTAAATCTAACAAGATTTCATGACACTTCTCATTAATGGCAACAATCTTTAAGAATGATTGGCTATCCCCCTTGAAGTATGTGTACTTTAACGGCCTAAAGGGAGGGGGAGTATGAGGCATAGAGTCTAATGTCTTGAGGACACATGTTACTAGAACACTTATTAGGAAAGCGGCAAAAGCAAACAAAGAAAGGAAACAAACATTAAAACACTAACTATAATATAGGGGCATAATTTGAAACTATGAGAAATGTTTCAAAAAGATCCTGTTGACATGAATCTCTTCAGGTTCTCCTTCCATAGTCTCTAGTTCATATGCATTGTGTTGCTTGCAGGTACGGATTCTGAAAGTACCAGTCCATAATGAATCAAACTTGCTGTGATGCTCTGAATTAGAAGCCCTTTCATCCCATTTCAAAACCAAAGACCCAACCTCAAAATTTGGTTCAGAAGTCTTTTGGTCAAACCAACTCTTTACAGTCTACTGATGGTTCATGAGGGATTCATGTGCTGATTCTCTCTTCTCTTGAATTTCCAATAATTCTGCAAGTCTTACCTGCATCGGACCATTCTCTTAAATTTCCATTCGTTTAACCATCTGTAAAGCAGGGATTTCCACAGTTAATGGCATAACTGCACTCTTTCCATAGACTAATTCGTAAGGAGATAACTTGATCACTTGCTTTGGTGTGATTCTATTGGCCCATAGTGTTGTTTTGAGATGCTTATGCCACTCCCTTTGGTGATCAGTCCCCATCCTTTTTATGAGTCTAATTAGATTCTTATTGGTGGACTCTTCTAAATCATTTCCCTGTGGGTAATAGTTGGACAAAGTCTTCAAATATATACCATTCTTCAAAGCAAACTCAGATAATTTTGAGCCTAGAAGTGCGTTATCAGATATAATGGTGTGGGGAGGGCTAAAACGAGTAGCTATCTCTTCCACAAAATCCAGAATAACTTTCTCGGTGGCCTCTTTAAGTGGAACAAATTCACTCCATATGGTAAAATAGTCAGTGGCAGTGAGGATCCATTTGTGTCCTGAACTAGATATTGGATTAATCATACCTATGAATCCAATCCCATTTGTGCAAAAGGCTCTTCTATAATTATAGGATTCAAGGGCAAAGTTGCATTTCTCCTTTTTCTGACATAAAATTGACAGGCTTGACATTCCATAACCATTTGATGGCAATATGAGAATAATGTAGGCCAATAATACCTGGCCTATGTAATTTTGATAGTAGTAGTCTTCATTGAAAAGTATCCTCTTGATTTTCCATAATGCAACTCATGTAGTATCTTTTGAGCTTCATCCCTTTCAACACATCTTAGTAAAATTCCATCAAAATTCTTTCTAAAAAGCATGTGATCAATCAAGACAAAATTAATTCCTTGCTGCCTATAATATCTTGTTTTGTCAGGAGAGAGCACCCTAGGGAAAATACCAATTCTCATAAACTGTATCTTGTCAGATACTCAAGAGTCTTGATCAGGTTCCTAAAGTTTTAACACTGTTTCTTCCTCCGTTTCCTTCAACATTGATGCTTCTGTGTCTTGAACAATATATTGGCAGAGCCCTCTTCCTCTAACCAATTTATTAGGCCTTACTTCTACATCATATTTGAAGATCTTGGTTATCCAGTTAGCTCTTTTTTTTGTAATTTCACCCTCCATAATGTATTCTCTAACACTTGAATGAGCTACTAGTATCAAGATTTTGTTTCCTGTTACCAAGTGTCTGAATTTCTTAAGTGCTTTAACTATGGCATACGTTTGCTTTTCAACAAAATTATACCTGGATCCATACTCTCTCAATGTCCTGGAGAAGAATGCAACTAGATGTTCTCCTTCTTCTTTGTCATCTTTCTGAGTTAGGATGGTTGCGATGCTGTATTCGCCTCCATATACATACATTATGAAGTGTTTGGAGAAATCAAGATTTCACAGTACTGGGGCAGTTGAGATAGCCTTCTTGATTTCTTCAAAAGTCTACCTTCCCTCAGTTGTCCATTTAAAGACTAAATATTTCTTCAACATCAAGGTAAAAGGCCTGATTAACCCTGCAAAATCTGATATGAATCTACTAACAAAATTGATCTTTCCCAGGAAAGACTGGACTGCTTTCTTGTTAAGAGGTAAGGACAAGTCTAGTATGGCCTTGAATTTCTCTGGATCAATATAGATTCCATCTTTTGAAACAATATGTCTTAGAAGCTTCCCTTGAGGTATGACTAGGATTTAAAGAAATCCCAAACTCTTGACACCTCTGAAAAATAACTTCTAAATGCTCAAAGTGATCTTTGGCATTCTTTGTAAATATAGTGAGATCATCTAAATAAATCAGAATGATCATATTTATAAGTCCCTTAAACACTATATCCATAGCACGCTGAAAAGTGGCACCAACATTTGAGAGACCAAAGGGCATCTTGGCATATGCAAAGGTTCCCCATTTGGTTGTGAACGTTGTTTTGTGCTAGTAGCCAAATTTGATTGTATCCAGAAAAACCATCAAGCAGAGAAAATCTTTCTGATCTAGCCACTGTTTGTAAGATCTGCTCCATAGATGGTAGAGGATAATGATCTTTTAATGAATCTTTATTTAAGTCTTTGAAGTCTACACAGAGCCTAATATCCCCATTATTTTTTCTTATTGGCACTAAATTTGATACCCAGGTTGAATGCTTGATTGGGAAAATAATCTTAGACTCAAGAAGCTTTTGTAACTCATCCACCATTAAAGGTTCAATTCTAAGATTCACTGCTCTCTGTTTCTGGCAGAGAGGCTTTGATCCTTCAGCAAGCTCTATGGTATGTTGGATAATGTCCCTATTATAACCATGAAGATCATCATAGGTCCATGCAATCACCCTATCATATTTGTTGCATAAATAAGTCAACATATCCTTTTCCTCCTGAGTGGTGGCATTCCCTACTTTCAACTTCCTTCCTTCATTGACCTAAATTTTAGAATAATCTTCTTTGCTTGCCGTGAACTTCCTCTTATCTAGGCTTGCATCATTTGGAGCAAACAGGTACTCCAATGTTATTAACCCTCTTAGAAGCTTATTAGATTTCAATTGAATGATCTGGTCACCATATGCTTCCTCAATCTTAGGCTGTAGTTGGTCAGCAAATTTTCCAAATTGTTGTAAAAATAGAAGTACTTGAAGGTCATTGTCAAAAACCTGCCAGTTTTGAACATTGTCAGGGATTGCGGATGTAATAATGACTTTCACTGCTTCATTATTGATAAGCAGATCACTTGTTGGGTCAAACTGAGAGCCAACTTGTGCCATCATGTCTTCTTCAGAATTCTGAGCTCTAGGTACAACCTCTATATTAAAAGCATCAAATCCATCAATCAAGTACCAAATCCTATGGTGATAAGATCTCATTCTCACATTCTTTGCCACAACCTTCTCTCTGATTTGTCTCACAACCAGCTTTGAATCACCTCTGACTATTAGGTTCTTTATCCCTTTCTTCTTGGCTAACATAAGACCATGTACCAGAGATTCACATTCAACATCATTATTTGTGCAAGCGAACTGGAAGTGTATGGCTCTGAGAATCTTTTCTCCCTTTGGAGAGGTAAGAGAGATACCTACTCCTGCACCATTCTTTCTCCTGGCTCCATCAAAATTCAAGGTCCAAATCTCAGAGTCTTTGTTAGAATCTTCCTTTTCAGCTATCTCTTGACTATAATATTTGGTAATTCTTGACCTTCCTCAAAGATTACATATGTTCCTAAACCAGTAGAATCATAATTGCCATAAGGGTCACTCTGCATTATAGACATCAGCTGATTGTTCTCTTCTTCCTTTTGATCATATTCAGTCCATTCCCCTATATCTTCAATAAAGGCTCTGTCCTCTCTATTCATCATAGCATGAGATGCTTCAAACTTTGGTGGTGTTTCTTAAGTGATATGTTCTTTAGATAGAGGCTCAGACATCACCTTCATCTTCGTCCCATACTTGGTTCTCAAAATTAAGTGTGACCAATCTAGTGACATATACCCTCCTATTTTAGCAGTGGAATCTCTAGATAGGCATAGTCCAAAGACTGGGGGAATATCAATGATCACTACATCTTGCAAGACGGTAATATTAGGGCAAGTATATAGATGCAATGGGAGTTGTTTGATGATCCCTATGGTTTGGACATATTTCCCATCTAACTACATGACTCCTTTGGCTAATTGTTGATACTTTATTTTCAAAGCATCAGCTACTTGTTTAGGCATGACTGTGGCACTAGCTCCTAAGTTTATCATGGAATTATGTAATAGTTTCTTACCCACTATTAGGGTTAAATAAAATGGGTTTGTCTTAGGCTTACTTACCTCTGGCGTGGTGTTTACCAGAGCGCCAGTCTGCTGAGGTGGAGCTTCTTTATTTTGAGTCTTTCCTATGTTCATACCTCCTTCTTTTGTATTAACAACTTTAGGATCTGCCTGAGTCTGCAATGCTTCTTGTAATAATGTCTTCTGCTCGGGGATAGCCAACATATCTCATATTGACACATGTACAGGGGTTTTCTTTAACTGTTCTACCATGTTCATAGGCCTGAGCATATGTGTCTTAGGATAGTAGGGGAATCTTTTTCTTTCCATCACCTGATTGGAGACTCCTTAATTCTGAGCTGCCATTGGTACGTCTTGTCTTGAAGTGGGGTTATATTGAGTTTGGAATGAAGGAACTCTAGCCACTTCGTTATTGATGGCTTTAGGCTGTTCAACCATCCTTCTCTTTGACTTGGTGAAATAATCAGACTATACCAAGGGCTTCTTGGAGGTAGATGCTTCATTTACAAACACTGAGTCCTCTTCTTCAATTCATGAAAATAAGGCATGCTTTGGGGCAATTTCTTCTTCTTGTTCAATGGACATTCCTTACATTTGGGCCACCATTACTACATTCTGAACACCAGGTGATTGATATGGAGGAGTATTAGACACAAAAACTTGACTTTCCATTCTTATTTGCTCTACTATCTTCTGCTGTAAATTGCCCCTAGGACAATCTCTGGGCATATGGGTATTGTTATAAGGGAAACACCAAGCATTGTCATCTTCTGCTAGGTTGTTTTGTCTAGGGACCATTTCTCTGGCTGGGTTAGCTGGGACAACTTGTAATGGTGTGGGTACTGTAACTAACTGGTTTGAAGGTTGAGGATTATTTGGTCTCTACGCCCCTTGGTATTGGTTTGGTTGGTATGGAGGCCTATTACCTTGGAATCCCTAGTAAGGAGGTTTTGGATAAGAAGTCTGTTGCCTTTTGAGATTAATTATTTTATTTGAAAAGGTCCTAAGAATATTCTTGACATCATCCATTTTAGATGGAGGGGTAGAATGTGTTGATGCAGTGGGTTGTTGAGGTGTTAGAAGAGTGTACATGGACACAGGGACAGATGGAGGATTAGGAGCTTCTTGTGGCAGGGGAATAGAAATCTCTAGGAACATAGGCATGGGAGGCCTCAGAGGCAATTTCCCAGCATCTATTAGGCTATTCTCAGCTCTTACGGCTAATTCATATGCTTCTGGTAGGGTCTGACCTCATAGGGATTGAATCATCACTGGGATATCAGAATTAAAAGCCTTAAGATAAAATACAATTGCCATGCCTACTGATGGCTTAGTTGTGGTAGGGATTCTATCCTAGATCTTTTGAAACCTAGTATTGAAATCTATTATGGCTTCTTGAGGCGCTCTCTTTATGGCGATCAGTTGCTGTAACATGGATGATCTATCACCCTTCTCATTGAATCTTGCAAAGAAAACATCTCTAAGCTGATCCCAGGTAGATATTGAATTTGAGGGTAAAGACCTATACCAATATAGAGCTTTTTCCTTGAAAGAATCAACCAACAATCTGATAGCAACTTTTGTTTCGTGATGACATGTACGGCACACACATCTGACACATCTTGAAGGTGTTCCCCTAGAGTCTTAGACTCTTCTCCACTAAATTTGGGCAATGCTTTCAAACCATTAGTTGGAATCAGATCCCAAGTATTTGGTGGCATTGGGAGGATAAGGGGACTGTTGTTGTTCCAATTTGCAAAGTTCTGTGGAGGAGGAGGAGGAGGTGCTGACATAGCTATTCCTGGTGCTCTTACTAGTCGATTTACCCTTCTTCTCAGAGGAGCTACCAATGAGGCAATAAGATTCCTGAAATAGCGGTTGACTAGGTTCTTGTTGTTGGTCCACAGATTAGACTCCTTCCTAGCTGCTGGCTTATACGACACTAACCAAGATCTTGTGACTGGTCCCACCGGGCATGCCAAAAATTGTTGATGTATAAAATTGTGCAGGTTTCAGCACCAACATGGGAAACTTCAAGAATGTGGGATTGATCCCTAAAGTGACCTCCAGATTTTAAAGAAACTGGTTCTTCCTTTTTCAATGGGGTTTTGGGAAAGGGAAGGAAAAACAAGATTACAGATACAATATAAAACTAACTTCCTAAGGTGATGAGCTAATGATATATCTTAATTCCACAATAAGCACAATGATTAAATCATAAAGATTTCTACTAAGTTAAAGACCTACATGCATGATTAACAAAAATAAAATATATAACATATTTCATTCAAAGGCTGATTTTAAAGATCTTGCAACATGACTTAGAAAACATCACAGAATGCACAAAATGAAGGTCTTTTCTCATTAATATTTCCAACAAAGTATACAAGGAAAAGAGTATACATAGATACACAATGTTTCTATTTTTGAAAGCAACTGCAAAGACAAAATGATATATCCTTAGTCGTCAACACAAAATCCTCTATTACAAATATTTCTCTTGAGTATTTCTCTATATCTTTTTCTCTGTGTCTTTGAATTACAAACCCTCCTATTTATAGAATAAAAATGAAGCTCCAAACCTAGACGATAGTTGTGAATCCAACCGCCTGCGAAAATAGAACTAACGTTTAACTAAAGATGTCGTTGAAGATTCATGCCTTGAAGATTTTCTTTAGATTCTGCATGCCTGCTTTGACTATTCTCCTCATAAATGACACTCTGAGTCTTTAGATATACTAGATTTTCCCGCCCATTCTCTGCATCCTTATTGGTCGACAGATGCATCAAATACGGTTGAAATAGGTGGCACTGATCATGGACTTCAAAAGACTCCCAAAATAATATACATGGCATCATGGTGCTCTTCCTGCAAGCCCCTTTTCAAATGCTTCCTTAAACACGTGCCATACTGACACGTGGCATCCTCCGCTGCTTCCAAATTTTACAAAAGACTAAACTTCTCTTGTGAAACAAGGTGGGCCTGACTGGTATCAAAACTGAGATACGAGGAGACTTCACACTTCTAAATACTTTACCAAAACTTTCCCTTCCAACCTCCACTATGCTGACATGTGGCGTCGTCTTTTGCTATGAAATTTTGAACCCTGGGCTCCACCACGTTCATAGGTCACCTTAAGACGCGTAAAGATTAATAAAGAGGCCTGAACATAGGAACACGTGGCAAGCTCCACCATATACATAAAAAGACATGCAACAAGCTGACAGGCATTTGAGATACCTCCACAAAAAGTTTCCCTTAAATCTCCACCACGCCGACACGTGGCACCATCAGTTGAGACTCAAAAACTCTTTAAAATAAACAAGCAGGGAACACATCAAGCATTGTAGTCAATAAAATATGACACCCGGCTTGTTCCGCATATACCACATGGCAACTCCATGCTACTTCTGAATTTCTTCACCACTATGCATTTCAAAACCCCGCCTCCTTGACACATGTCATACGCGCGGGCATAACTTGATAAAACATTGATACTTAGCCGATCCAAGGTCGCATATTGCCCGAAATGCTGGAAATGAAACATAGCAAAATGTAGAGTTAAAACTCTACATGACCAAAAGGTGAAATGCGACAAGGTGGCACCAGATAGAAATGTGTATTTAGGTAAACAAATATTGCAACCTAATCGCAAAGGTGACAAAGACCAAATGTGACAAGCAATAGAAATACGAGTGACAAGAGTGATATGTGACAATTATGGAAAATTAAATTCGGCAAGTAGCAAAGTGCGGATCAAGAAAACCCAAAACAACTTGTGACATCACCACAAATACAATAAAGCATTGAAATGAGAAGTGCAGTAAAATTAATGTTAATGCAAGCAATAACACATGATTGAACATAGGAGGGATGCTAGCAATACAACTCGACCATTATTAACAAAAGAAGGGTCCCCAAATTTTAAATTAGGGACATGCTATAACCCTTAACAAAATGAATGAACCAAAATATATAAATTAGTGTAATAATCTTCTCATGCTACTCATTAAAAAAATTCTTAATTATTTTTCCTTGAAAGTAACTTATAATTTTATTCATACACTAAACACATATTATCCTTATTTGTTAACACACTAAAGTTGTGGAATATTTCTATCCCCTAGTTTGCCTCTATGTTTCTTTTCTGTGGGATGTTTTGTCTATCTCTTTTTGTTTAGCTATTGTTGTGCTGTTAGAATTTTGTTTCTGGCTGGTTTAGGCATGTTTTGTTTAGCCTTTGGGTTGTTTTTGATTAAGCCAACTGGAAAAGAGGGTCCAAAACCCTATACAAAATGGCACCAAGGGAAAAACAAGGCCTTACACAAGCCAGAAGCAACACATTAATAGTTCATTAGCAGTTGATAAGCAACACCAAAACATGAATAGACTATAATCAAAAACAACAAAAACACCTAGAGACCAGCTAGGGATTCTCAGTGATCCTATACTTGGATAGGAACTTGAGCATGTCCTTATAATCCCCTAGACTATCAACTCCAATTCTCTTAACCTTATCATCAAAGTCTTTGACAACATAGAACACATAGGTTTTATGGTGTAGAGCTTTAGCAGTGATTTTCGACATAACCCGGGCCACTTCTTCTGAAGCTTCTCCATCTTGGCTTTGAGCTCTGCAACATCTTTATCCGTGTTGGTACACAAGGAACAACCTCCTTTGTCACCTTTATGTTCCTAGACTTCCTCCACATCATCCTCCCCATCATTAGAGTACGGTAAATTCAGCTCAGGGAAATGGTTGGTTCCCTCATCCTCATGATAAGACATCTTGGTTCCCTCACCCAAAGTATCTTCAACAAATTCAGAATCCCCTGACAGCTCCACATCCTGGGGATTGGCATAGGGGATGCTAAAAATCCAACTTGATCTTCTAACACCTTTCACAGGGTTACCATCAACACCTGAATCTCCACCTTCCCCTTGTTTAGTACTAGTCTCCAGGTAAATAAACTTCAAAAAAACCACTTCCTTTAGGGCTTCCACTTTCCCAACTTTGGCCTTTTTGTGGAGCTGGATTTCCTCCTCCTCTATATCCAGTCCCCTCTTCCCCACCACAGCAACATCCTTCCTAACATCTTGGCCTGGGGATTTGTTCTTTTTGTTGGATTTTTTGGGTGTCGTTTTTGAATTAGAGCCCGAGTTGGGGACATGGGTACTCACTGGTGAGGACTCATGGACTTCTTTGATTCTAGGCCCCTCATTAGGGCTATTAGGGGAGGGGGTTGTGATTTTGGAGGCCCCGACAAATTGTTTAGTCTTTGGGTTTATTCTATAAAGGGTCAAGAGCCTTTTTTCCCCTCTTATCTTATCAAAAACACACTAAAGTTGTTTTATTCGCGGGTTGCATTATAGTAAATCCATGGCATCATATGCCAAGACTCACTAAATGTCATAAGTCTGTATTCGTATTTGCAACAATAATAAGTTCCTTTTTATACTTAGTTTTCCTACCCATTAAAATTTTAGAGTCACCAACCATCAAATTAGGGAATCAATGGCTTGGGGAAGTTCTAAGGGAAACCTTTTTTGGTTTGATTGAAAATCAAATGTGCTTGTCATAAGGTCTATTAACTCATCAATAACTTCTTAGGATTATGGCCATGTGATGATTAGTCACCACATTTTCATTTTTAAATTGTAGACATTGCATTTGCACTACCTTATCTAGATTAGTTAGCCATCGAGTTGAATTGATTGATGATATATGTTAATCACATCAATAAATATTGTCTGATCCCATCTAGTTATGAAGGTTAATAAAAGGGAAAATATTGAGAACTTATTTTATTTTTTAAATCATGAGTCATTTGTTTGAAAAAATAAAAAGTGGTTGATTAAGTTGTTTAGTCTATCTTATTATATTATTTTTAATTTAATTTATAATCATAAATGTAAATGTATAAACATAAATTCTTAACATTTATTGATTTATAATGGTTTTTCTCCAATTCAATCAAGGATGACTAGTTAAGGAGTTATTTCACATGAATAAGTTAGTTTTTGTCAATTTTGGCACATTGAGGACTTATATGTAGGGTTGTTAGAGAATCAAAGGGTATTTGGAGCATTTTTAGGAAGGTAGCCTTGTCTATAGGTTAGACAAATTTGATGTTTTGTTACTTATTTTTAGTTTTGCCCTTTCAAATGTGGTGAACACATGTTTGCCCTAGAAAATAGGCCATGCATTACAGTCAATGCACTATGAAGAAGTAGACATCATTAGGAATAGGTGAACTCATGTCTTTGTATGTGCTAAGCATGGAATTTGAAGGGTTTTGGTTATTTGTTTCCACTTCCAATCATTATTTTTTGTGCCTCTATCCTTGAGGGGTGTGTGGACACTTAAGCATGTTTTCATGTCTATACATGGGTTGGCACTCCTATTTACCTTCAAAGCAAGTGGTTTGATGTATTCTGAGTCATGTTGGAGTGGGGTATTAGAAAAAAATCAACATAGAGATGTATGATTTTGCTCTTATAACTTGTTGATGAGCTATATTGGTCATGTTCAAACCTACATTCATCATCCTTGATTGTACTTTCCTAGTTATAGTGGACTTGGAGAGTGTGATGGTCTTCCAAATTAGAGTTTTCTCCCTTCTAAGGTTTCTCTAGACCAAATCTTACATTTTAGTCATTGTCTGTAAAGCCTCACAAGTACATGTAAAAGCCATAAAACCAACTCAAAAGCAAATGAAGTAAATAATCCATTTAAATACAACAGCACAATCCAAAACAGAAAGATGTAAATAATCCTCTTAGATACAACATTTCAAAGATAAAAAGATGTAATTAATGCGTTTAATTACAATATCTCAAATAAAAGATAATCTCATAAATATGAATCTCAATGTCATTAAATATTACGTAATCGCATGCTTAATCCAGGTAATACATCCAATAATACATCCAACCAAGTACAATAATCATGTACAATAGTAATACATGCCATAATACATCCAATCAAGTACAACAAATATAATAAATCAATACACTCATCAGTCACACGAACCAAGTGGTCAACCACCTGCGAGCCGAGAGACGGGAACATGGCCCAGGTGCTTTTTCCACCTAACCATGAAGTATTTACAATTCTCTGGATCCATTCATGAAACAAAGGAAACCCAACCCTGCACAAAATGTCTAGCTACCTAGTAACAACTGGCAGGAGGGAACACCTGATGCAACCCTGATGTCTGAATGTGTAATTCTAAATAATGAAAAGAAAATTGTCTCACAACAAGATGTGGCAGAGATATCAAATAAGTAGTTTTCTAGACAATAAAACATCTATTTCAATGTCATCTCGATTAGATCTAATCCTTTATAAGTAACCTGGTACAATTCCTGAAAAAGAGGAAAAGCCATCTCTAATAAATCCACATTCGACATCCTAGCCCAGAAAGCAACCCATTTACAATCCTAAAAGAAAATCTACTTCTTTCCCCAAGAAGCAAGAAAATAAATAATAATTCAAAATAAACAAGTTTTTCATTAAATCATTTAAAAATCCCTTCCTAAAATATCATTGTAAAAATCACACTTTCCGCAAGCAATAAATCATCATTTCATACAATTTTGCATTTCACAAGTTTATTAATTTTGACATAAGTTCATATCCCTAATTCAATCATTATTTCTCATTTTCATATGAAATCTAACTAAGGTTATTATCCGTATATTCAATCATATTTTCCAAAAAATCATATGCAATTTAACTATTTTCAATCTTATTATTTAATTTCATAATGGGAATACATAAAAACATAATTTATCTTCATGTTGTTGTAGTAAATTTAAATACATAAAATTAAAACAGTTTCTTGTTATTCTGTTATTTTCTGTTCTCAATAACAGAAACTACAAAGTTATAAAATAAAAAAAACACAGAATATACAGCTTCGTGTAATTTTCTGGAAATGTAAAGGAAAATACACTGAAAAACAGTCCATAACAGGAACTAGGTTTTGTCTACCCTTTTGTGAGTTTTTGAGTTTCTTAAGTAATGGGTCAATTTTCTAATCAAATAGAAAGTTTCAATCAACATAATTTAAGGAAAATACAGTCATACTAAGGTCTGCAAGGAATGTTTATTGCAGCCATGTGAAGGTTTTATCATTAGTTTTCTGTCAATTTGATAATCCAAACTATGAATAATATCTTGTTTCAGTTAAAACTATGGAAGAAGTAATATGTTTAAAACATCATTGAACCAAGACAAGGAACAACAAACAATAGGTAAGAATCAAAGGGTCGATTAACTAGACCACCCAAGAAGGTCAATTTAGGAAACATAAGAAAAGACGACCAGAATAGAGGAAGACAACCATGTCTAAGGGACGGCCAGGACAATTAACAAATGACAACAATAAAGATTTGACCAAATCATACGCCACAAACAACTATAACTTTATCCTTTGCAACCTTAAATGAGCTTTCAAGAAGACATAACATGTATAAAAACCTGGAAAATAAATATGGCGATTGAAGATGAATTTGCTGCTGAAAGGACATGTTCCTGTTGCTGCCACAATGCCCTTCCTGTTATGCTGATCGCCCTCCTGTTGCTGAGTGTGTACTTCCTGTTATGCAAGTCACGGGTCTTCTTTGCTGCCCCAAAAACTCTCTTTTAATAAAATCTCTCCATTCTTATTTTTGGCAACCCCTCCATTAGGTTTAGAAAACTGAATATTTAGATTTTTAGAATTGAAGTTTCATCTACTTTGCATGATAATTTGACCAATGAGATTAAAGTAAAATGCTATTTAAAACAATTAAATATTTTCTGTGCAGTTTACTGTTATGCAGTGCAAATTTGGCTTGCATAACAGGAAGCCGATTTTAAAACTCTTTCTTATTTATTTATTTAAAATTATCTAATTATAATAACACTATTATTAACATTATTTAATTATTTAACTAAAACATATCTAATTTAATAAATCAAGAAGTAGTTAAAGTAATAATACAATAATATAAATATATCTAATTATAATTTAATATATTTTAATTAATTCTACTTTGCATATTGTCTTCCAAACATCTAAAATTAGGTAAATAAAGTCAATATTTATTATTTATTCAAATAAACATATATATTTTACTTTATTCAAAATGTAATACCTATTTAATTTCAATTCGAAGAAGACATTGAATAAAATAATGCATTTAATATAAACTATTGTAGCAATTTAAACACATTATTTTCTAATTATTTAAATCATCAGTCACACTTATTTTCTACACAGAGATGCATAAGAAAACCATTCAAAATGCATATGAAAACTATGTGGTGTGTGTGATTGCATCAGGGTAATCCATCCATCAGTTCTTGCCAAGTGGCTAGAACACCTACCTCAACCATGCTCTCATCTTCGACGAGTACCTGCATCCATTTGCACTCAACTCAACATCAATAGGTTAGTGTCTCAAAAAACATAGCCGAGGCAAATCATTCTAATCATGTCTACAATATTTAACATTTAAATCAATTTACAATTCTCTTCAATATAAACTCATAATAATTACCTTCACATATGCAAAATTACTTAAGGTAAAGTCAATCATAATATGGTGTAGTCATGGTAGGAGGGTTCACAGAATGAACTATCTAGACCGTGCAACAAGAGTAAACACAACGGAAACAACTCAAAGAAATGAAGCAAATGTAGATTCAGTCATTTAGTATATCATAGAATTCAAATACAGTCTGGCCGGCAACATGTGGGCTCACAACTAGGGCTCACAGGCCTAATTACATACATGCGCAAGGTAAAGTTTTGAAGCTCCTTCGCACAAAATCTAAACTATGAACTTATTGATCACTTTTGAACTACTTTCCTAAGGATCTATTACATCATTATATATCATTTTCAGACTAATGGATTCCTCCGCGTTGGCCAAGGAAAATCTCAAACTTCAATAAAGAGCTGTAATGTGTGTACACAGATAGGTTAGACCTAAATGCATAGAACACTTCCTCAAATAAATGGAACACCATGTGAACCTCTAAGAAGGGTTGGCCATGAACCAAGGATCATTGAATGATGTGTCAATAGGATCTGCAAGTCAAGGAATGATCCACAAGCCTTCTCTTTCAGCTGATTTGTCTAAGACTGTCAGGATGCTCTGCTCTGAGAAAACAATTGATCTTTTGATAGCGATATCTTTCTGGTAACTGATCCAAATGCTCTAAATTCTTGATATGATGTAGATGAATGAATGTAGAAGCTAAGTCCAGATCTGCAAGATGTGAAATACCAAAACTAGACCAAAAGCTGAAACTGCTACTGACTAAACTGCCTGAATTGAACTGGAAAATGAAAAGAAACAGACTACAAACAAATTGAAATGCAAATGTTTTTTGGTTGATGCAAGATTGTTCTTGAACCAGGGATGCTCCTGCATTAGACATTTGGGGTTAATGAAAAAGTGAGTCCCTCACTTTGCTCGGGCTAGGGGAGAACCAAGACGACCCACCTCAGCCTAAGAAATCCAAGATGAATCTTCTTCCGGTCTGCCTTTCCACTTCACAAGATATTCCTTGTATTGTCTTCCTCTAGTGCTGTGTCCAACTCTGCTGTCCAAAATGTCTTCAATTTGCTCCAGTGCTCTGTGTGGTGATTGCTTCTACAAGTCTTCTTCCATGCTGTCACTGAACTCTGCATCATGATACTGGTAAAGGTCTACAATGTTGAAAATAGGTGATATACCCAATGTCTTCGGTAACTACTTCATATGCATTTCCTGAATCAAATTTCTTG
The DNA here is from genome assembly GCA_027924645.1 of Cunninghamia lanceolata. NCBI lineage: Eukaryota > Viridiplantae > Streptophyta > Pinopsida > Cupressales > Cupressaceae > Cunninghamia > Cunninghamia lanceolata. The sequence goes on from BSBN01000209.1 coordinate 12,939,181, forward strand.
AGTATCTTACAATGTCCAAACTTCTTCATCTTCAACTTGTTATATGTCCCAATTGGAAATCTTTCTTTTCTCAAGTACACCATTACTTCCTCTCCAACTTCAAATTCGTTATGTCTTCTCTTCTCATCTGACTTCTCTTTGTACTTACTATTCATATCCTCCAAATGCTTCTTCACCTGGTTATGTATTGTCTTCATATGTTCTGTAAATTCTTCTACTGCTGCAGTTCTCTTTAGCTCTGTACTGATGTCCCTTAGTTCTACTACTCCTCTAGGATTCACCCCAGTAACAATCTCAAAAGGTGTTCTTCCAGTACTCCTGTTTACAAAATTATTGTATGCAAACTCTGCTTGTGAAAGAATCAAATCCCAACTTCCAGTCTTCTCTCCAACCAAACATCTCAACAAGTTTCTCAAACTCCTATTCACTACCTCTTTCTGTCCATATGTCTGTGGATGAAAAGTTGAACTGAACTTCAAATCTATCTTCATCTTCTTCCAAAGTGTCCTCCAAAAGTATCCAACAAACTTTGTATCTCGGTATGAAACTATACTCTTAGGTAATCCATGCAATCTCAAAATCTCCTTGAAAAATAGGTCTGCTACATGCACTACATCAGTTATCTTCTTGCAAGGTATAAAATGAGCCATCTTTGAAAATCGGTCCACCACTACAAATATTGAATCATGTCCTCTCTATGTCTTAGGCAATCCCATTACAAAATCCATGCTTATGTCTTCCCAAGGTCTCTCCGGTACTGTCAAAGGTTTATACAAACCAGTGTTCTGACTACTCCCTTTTGCAACTTGACAAATTCTACGACCCTGCACAAATCTCCAAACATCCTTATGTATCTGAGGGCAAAAATAATTTTCACTCACCAAAGCCAATGTCTTATCAATGCCAAAATGTCCTGCTAATCCACCACTATGTTTCTCCTTGATCAAATTATCCCTCATTGAACTTCTAGGTATGCACAACTGACTTCCTTTGAACAACATATCCTCCTGAATGAAATAGTCCAACCACTTACTCCTATCTCTCACAACAGGTTCTTTACATGCTTTCCAATGTTCTACAAAATGAGTGTCTCCCTCATACATGCTCATTAATTCATCAAAACCCAACACTTCAACTCTCATTTCTGTCAATAAGTTTCTTTTCCTACTCAATGCATCAACAACTTTGTTTGATTTACCACTCCTATGCTTCAACACAAAAGTATAACTCTCCATGAACTCTACCCATCTCATATGTCTCTGATTCAACTTACCTTGACTGTTCAAATACTGCAAAGCTTGATGATCTATATACAACACAAACTCCTTAGGCAACAAGTAATGTCTCCACTTCTTCAAGGCTTGAATTATGGCATAGAACTCTTGATCATAAACTAAATATCTTCTCCTTACATCATTCAACTTCTCATTGAAATATGCTACAGGTCTACCTTCTTGACTTAACACTGCTCCAATTGCACTTCCACTTGCATCACAATCAACTTGAAAGACTTTATTGAAATCTGGTAATGCCAAAATAGGTTGCTCTGTCACCTTCTGCTTCAACAACTCAAAAATTTTATATTCTCCTGATGTCCACTTGAAATCTTTTCTGTCACCCCTCATTGTCTCTGTCATAGGATTACAAACTGAACTAAAATTTTTGATGAACTTCCTGTAGAAACTAGCTAATCCATGAGATGATCTAACCTATCCAATGCTCTCCGGTGTAGACCATTCAACAATTGCTTTCACTTTCTCAGGGTCCATCTTCAATCCTTTTGCAGAAATCACAAATCCCAAATACACCAACTCCTCTTTCATGAAACTACACTTCTTGATGTTTATCAACAATTTCTCTTCTCTCAGTCTCTGCAAAACTTGTCTAATATGCCACAAATGCTCCTCTTTTGTCTTACTGAAAATCAGATATCATCCAAGTACACAATCACAAACTTACCCAAAAATTTCTTCAAGACTTCATTCATCATGCTCATGAAAGTACTCCGTGCATTTGTCAATCTAAAAGGCATCACTAACCACTCATACAATCCTTCATTTGTCTTAAAAGCAGTCTTCCATTCATCTCCTTCTCTGATTCTAATATGATGGTATCCACTCTTCAAATCTATCTTTGTGAAATATATTGCTCCACTCAAACAATCCATGATATCATCCATCCTAGGTAAATGAAATCTATACTTAATTGTGATCTTGTTTATTGCTCTAGAGTAAGTACACATTCTCCATTCTCCATCTTTCTTAGGTGCCAAAACTATAGGTACTGCACAAGGACTCAAACTTTCTCTGATCAAACCTTTCCTCAACAACTCTTGTATCTGTCTATTCAATTCTTCATTTTCTGCCAGTGTCATTCTATGTGCTTCTTTGTTAGGCAAACTTGCTCCCGGTATAAGATCCATGTGATGCCTGATACTCCTTATAGGTGGCAATCGTTCAGGTACATTATCTGATATGATGTCTTCATACTCTGTTAGCAACTCCTTTATTTCCTCTGGTTGTGATTCTTCAGTCTCTTTCTTTATTGCTTCAGGCTTCTTAGGAATCGAGGCATAGCACATATTCTCATGTCTCAAACCATCCAGAAATTTTCTTCCATCTACCAAATAGATTCTAGCATTCCCACATACTTCACTCTTAGGATCATCTTCTAAAGGAATCAAAGTAATTCTCTTTCTATTTGTTGTTATCATGATGAAGTCTTGTGTGATATTATGAAATTTCACCAGACATTGTTCACTCACCAGTACCTTATGATCATTCTGAATCCATGCTATCTGATAGGGCTTAGGGTGTTTCAATCTTTCTAACTTTAGCTTACTCACCATCTCCTCTGAAACTAGGTTATCTAAACTACCACTATCCATCTCAACTTTACAACACTTACCTCCTGATTTGCATTTGGTTCTGAACAAACTCTTCCTCTACGGTGGTTCTTCATCTGTCTTTGCTTGAAATAATGCTCTCCTCATCACCAATGATTCTCCTTTCTTAGGTTTACCAATAGAACTAGGTGATCCAACAGGTTCTTCTTCCACATAGGATGCTCTTCCACTGTTTTTTATTCTCTTACTTGTACTACCTTGATTACACTCAAATGCTCTATGTCCACCTCCACACTTGAAACAAGTACCTGTGAATGTCTTCATATCAAATCCCCTTCCTTCTCTCATGTATCCTTCATTCCGATATGTACTAGGGTTTCCTCTTCGGTAAAAATTTATGTCATCTCTCCAGCAAGCATTGTTGTCTCTGTCCTCCTTCTTGAATGGGTTGTCAAACTTGTTCTACTTCACAAATGTTCTACCTCTCTGAAACTTACCTCCTCTGCCTCTCTATCTCTGATCATGTCTCTTATTCATCTTCTCTTCAACTTTCAGGGCAAACTGATATGCTTCTTCCAAAGATGTCATCCTTACCAACCTTAGTTCCTCTTGAATGTTCAATCTCAGTCCATTGATGTATCTAGCCACTTTCTCCTTGTTTGCTTCATTATATCCTGTCCTTATGATCATTTTATGAAATTCTTCAGTGTACTCCTTCACATATTTCTCCTTTTGTCTCAGGTTTTGCAATCTCTTCAACATTTCCAATTGATAGTCAACAGGTATAAACTGATTCTTCAATTTTGTCACCATTCGGTCCTACTTTGTAATCTTTTCTTTTCCTCTTCTATTTCTTTCCAACTGAACTTCTCTCCACCATATAGGAGCATGTCCTTTCAACTTTGTCTTTGCAAATTTCACCTTCTCTAGATCTTCAATCTCCTTATACTCAAAGTATTCTTCCATGTCATTTATCTAGTCAACCATTTCTTTAGGGTTCAAATTACTAGTTAGTTCAGCACATCAACTCTAGGTCTCTTTCCAATCTTTGAAATAGCTCACAACATCTTTACTTGATCTGATTCTTCCTCTTCATCACCTCCCAGGCTTTCGCTAGTTTGTTCAATAGATTGAAATTCTTCATCATCACTTTCCACATTAGGTCTCGGTGTCAATCCTCTTTGCCCATCTTCTTCAACAACATCCAAACAAATTCACAATATCTTCATCATCTCCATCATCTCATCCATTCTACCATTCATTGTTCCAATAGCAACAAGTCTCCTCGGCGGCATCCTTCTTAGGATCAAGTGTAAATTGGCTCAGGTCAGCGATTAGGTTACAAGGTGACAACTGCCTCACAATCAGTGATTAGTTGTGACACAAGTAACCTACCTCAATTCAACGATATGTCCATAGCAAGATCTTATGGAATTCCCTTGCCAACTTCATTCAATCCGCTCCCAAAGATTTGAATCTTTCGTTCTGATACCACTTGGTGCAGTCATGGTAGGAGGGTTCATAGAATGAACTATCTGGACCGTGCAACAAGAGTAAACACAACAGAAACAACTCAAAGAAATGAAGAAAATGTAGATTTAGTCATTCAATATATCATAGAATTCAAATACAGTCTGGCCGGCAACATGCGGGCTCACAGGCCTGATTACATACATGTGCAAGGTAAAGCTTTGAAACTCCTTCGCACAAAATCTAAACTATGAACTTATTGATCACTTCTGAACTACTTTCCTAAGGATCTATTACATCATTATATATCATTTCTGGACCAATAGATTCCTCCACATCAACCAAGGAAGATCTCAAACTCCAATGAAGAGTTGTAATGTGTGTACATAGATAGGTCAGACCTAAATGCATAGAACACTTCCTCAAATGAATGGAACAATGTGCGGACCTTTGGGAAGGGTCGGCCATGAACCAAGGATCATTGAATGATGTGTCAATAGGATTTGCAAGTCAAGGAATGATTCACAAGCCTTCTCTTTTAGCTAATTTGTCTGAGACTGTCAGGATGCTCTGCTATGAGAAAATAGTCGATCTTATGATAGCGATATCTTTCTGGTAACTGATCCAAATACTCTGAATTCTTGATATGATGTAGATGAATGAATGTAGATGCTAAGTCTAGATTTGCAAGATGTGAAATGCCAAAACCGGACCAAAAGCTAAAACTGCTACTGACTGAACTGCCTTAACTGAACTGGAAAATGAAAAGAAACAGACTGCAAACAAACTGAAATGCAAATGTTTTTTGGTTGATGCAAGATTGCTATTGAACCAAGGATGCTCCTGCATCACAACAATTGTTCACTAATTTAGAATAATTATATTGTTCATAAAAATGAGACGTGACATCGTCAAGTGTATGTTATTGTTTCATGCTTTTCAATTCTTTGTATTGATATTTGGATTCTTTTTTATGACTATCCCATAGGTTAAAGGACTATAACACTTGTTTTTAAGCACATTGGAGATTGTTTGAGTAGTGAAAGAGCTAGCATTTTTAATTTGTGAGTTGATTGGGAGTATCTTATTTAGTATACAAATTAGATTGGTATAAGAGAAGGTTTGAAACACATGTAGGTTGGAATTTATCACAATTTTGGTGGGTTTCCAATGGTATGCTCACTACACAATCTAGTGGAAGCAAAGATTTAAGCAAATTTGAGCCTAAAATTTATACTTAGAGGTGGAGTCAAGCACAAAGATGGATAGTAGATGATGGTGATAAGGATATGGATGAGGTAGAGGAGAGATTTCAGAAGATAGAGGTTGATGTTTCCATGATTTCTTGGCATATGGGGAAGATGGTTTTGCTTGAGAGTGTTTTAATGGATATAACTCAAAAATTGAGCATTCATGAGATTGCAAAAGAGGAAGGGTAGCCAAAGACTACATATAAATATGGTGAAACCTCAAAAATTGGTAACAAACTTGAATTTAAAATTGAAGCAAAGATAAATATTCAACCATTCAAGAGAGACGTAAATGTGAATAAGTTGGATAAATGGGTCTCCTAAATGGAGGTCTATTTTAGCTTGCATAATCTCAATCCTCAAGAAATTATTTCTTTTACCTATTTGACACTATTTAAACATGCCTTAACATGGTATGAAGCAAATTTAACTTACTTGCACATGGGAATATCTCCTCTTATCTCAAAATGGTAATATTCTAAAGACACATTGAAGAATGTTTTTACCCAATATGCTACGAAGATAGAGAAATTGAATGGTGCTTCATTTGTTAATGACAAGGGAAAAGTGTGCAAGACTACACAAGTAAATTACAAGAAGTAAATATGAATTGATAGGGATGTGATGGGTTGATATGTGCTCATGAAGTACATTGGAGGCTTGTTTGGGCATATTCATAGGGTTGTCCCAATGACTATACCTCAAGATATTGATGAGGCCAATGCACATGCAAATTATTTAGAGATGGAAAAGAAGAAATATAGCTCATATGAGAATAAGGAGTAGGGTGAAAAGGAGGGGCAACAAGGAAAAGATTCTAATAAGGGTAAGAAAAGTGGAAGTGAAAGAAGTCAAATAACACCACCATGAAGAACAATGATATAGGAAAAGAGAAACATTTTGCAAGTTGTAACGTCAAAAATTGCATACCCTTGCAATTTCACACTATTTTGTGACCACTTTAGTGTATGCCTTCTTAGTATTGTTTATAAGCACGTGTTTTATGTTAATTTTTGTGTAATTTCATTTTAATGTTTTGATTGTCACATCATCCTAAGGCATTTTGTGTGATCAGGAACTAAAGTTTCTTGGATGTGAGTGCTATGAATGGACATCTGCACGATGCACTAGCATCCCACATCCATTTAGCACCAAGTGACCATTTATGGGCGTTACTAGATACCTCTAGTGATGATGAGACTTTCTTGTAACACCCTTCCATGGCTCAGAATTTCTCCTTGCTCAATATTTTAGGTTTATTCCTCTTTGGTGTTGGATTTTGAATCCTATCTCTTATTCTCTCTCAATTTTTTGGCTCTCAATCTATCTCTTGGCAATTTTTTGAAAGTATGGTTGAAGCATTGCTCTCTTGGATCTCCAGCAACAACTATTGAGGATTTCTTGTGCTCTATTGATTGGTATCATCATCTTTATTAGCCCTTGGGGATTTTATATGTTGCATCTTGATCATTCATGAAGGTTCTTCCTTGGGGTTTTGAAGTTGTTTGCACTAGATTCCAACCTTGAGGAGTTATAACCTTCTTGTTGTTTTTCTAGCTGGTAACATTGCTCTATTTTGGTTAGTGTTTCATATTTAAATCTATTTTCAATATAGTTTAGTTTATCTATTTGTTTAGTTGCATGGTGTAGACCACCATCTCTTTTTCATTGTTGTATGTTGTAGGGTATTGTTCCTCATAGACTAGGGAAGCTACCTTAGTTTTATTTCCATCGTCACTACTCTTAATTCCTAGATGAAATTAGGATAGGAGAACACACTTTATTTTTCAATTCTCTTTATCATTCACTCCTCAGGGAGGTCGAAAGACCAAAAACGGTGCTTGACTGAGGCAAGCTCCTTAGTAGCACAATCATTTTCCTTCTATTCTTTGTAGGTGCTCTTGAGTGAAGCATTTCAAACACATAGAGGTTTTGTCACTCCTGCTTCCCTTGTCTTCCATTTCATTTTATTTCATTTTCAATAGCATATTTAGCTTTATTTTTGAATCTGTGTTACCTAAAGACTACATTGGGTACTTGTATTGTTTACTACTATGCCGTGCAAACATCCTAAAGTTGTACATATTTGAAGATTTTTTTATTTTTGTGACTTTTAGGATGCTAAAACTTAGTACAGATGTTCTCATGACACATTGCCATCCAGGGTAGGGAGCTTCTCCTTTCGTTGACATGTTCCATTTCTATCCCTCTTTTTATTCTTGCAACTTATTTTCTAGAATTCTATATATAGTAGTCTATTTTCCAATATTTATCAATTTTATTCTTTCTTGTGAGCATCTAGTTTAGTTGCTTCATTTTTGTTAGAACATAAAATGGTATTGTAAAACCTAGAGTAGGTTTAGAACATCAAATAAAATAGAACCTGAGTGTATTGTTAGTGAAAAGCTCCCTTAATTGATACATTCAATTGAGTAGTTTTTCCTACTTTGCAATTGTGGCTCAAGATGATGCTTATGATGAGTGAATCTGCCAAATTATTCCATATTAAGGTATAATTGAAAGGTAGGAAAGTAGATGCACCTTTTGATACCTTTTCTCAAGAGAATTTAATTTCTCAATATCTAGTGGAAGATCTTGTGTTAGAAATGAAGAAACAATGATATGTCTTGTTATAAGTTGCACCTAAAGTTACATCCTTTAAAGAAGTTTAAGAATAGAAATGTTGCTACCACTCATAAGCTAAAGGAAATTGAGTGTCCTTTGGATACAAATAGTAGAATCTTTTGTGCAAATATGGAAAAATGTGAAAATGTGGCTCAAGATGAGTGAATCCACCAAATTACTCCATATCAAGGTACAACTAAAAGGTAGGAAAGTAGATGCACTTTTTGATACTTGTTCTCAAGATATTTTAATTTCTCAATATCTAGTGCAAGAGCTTGGGTTAGAAATGAAGAAACATCTAAAATCTTATTCTTTGGGTTTGTTAAAGCAAGGTGTTGAAATCTCTATCAAGATGTAGTTTACAATTAGATTTGCATACTTAATAGAGTTCAAGGGTAAGATGACTATAGATTTCATTCTATTAGATGTTAGCAAGATGGTTCTTGGTAGTCCCTATCTATATGAATGTGATGCAATCTTGTATAAGAGATTGAACAAATATAAATTGATTAAAAATGGAAAAGAGATGATGGTGAAATCATATGAGGGAAAACCTAAGGTATTAATGGTTAGTATCAAAGCAAGGTGTCTCATTAATGCTAGTGGGAAATTCACATTGTTGGTGTTGTAGGGAAAGGATGAGGAGTATGTGGCAAGCTTTAAAACTATGCATGGGTTAAATTTTGATGAAAAGAAGGATGTGGACCAAATGGTACACCAATGAATGAAATTTTCAAGGAACATAAGGGGTTTCCCCCTATAGATCTTTTGCTCATGAAATCTAGTTATTGCATGATTTTTTCTTCCTAACACATCTCTATTACCAAAGCATTTTAGAGGCCAATAAGGTGAAATAATAGTTGCAAGAATTGTTGGAACATGGTGTCATTAGATCTAGCATGCCACAATTTGGTTCTCTTTTAGTGGTGATGCTAAATAAGAGTCAATCCTAGTGCATATGAAATAATTATAGGGCTTTGGACAAGATCACAATAAAGAATCAATACCCCTAACCATGCATAGATTACTTGAGTAATCTATTGTAGCATGATAGATACTTTAAAAAATTAGACTTGAGGTTCATTTATCATCAAGTAAGATTAAAAGAAGAGGGTATTTGGAAACTACATTTAAGACCAGTGAGTTTGTTTGAATGTCTAGTGCTTCCATTCAGGTTGCACAATACACCGACAACCTTTTATGAGATTGATGAATGAAGTGCTACACCCTCTCATTGACAAGTGTGTGATTGTCTACTTGGATGATATTCTTGTTTTCAAACAAACATATGAATAACATATTCCACATTTTGAAAAGGTGTTGTAGATGTGAACTTGTAAAACAAAGTTTGGTTAACCTTGAACATGTGGTAGGTGATGGTGTAGTTTGAACTAAGCTAGCCAAAGTCGAGGCTATTGTGAATTGTCTCAAGCCCACAAGTATAACTAAAACAAGGATCTTTGTTTTGGAAATCTAATACTTATAGAAAGTTGTAAGAGAATTTTCTTCCATTTTAACCCTATTATATGCAATAATAGATCATTGTAAGAGTTTTAATTGGGGAAACATGCAACAAAATGACATTAATGAATTGAAAAAGAAAATCAACAATACACACATGATAGGCTATTCCTAATTTGCAACTTTTATTTCAAGTAGAAATGGCTGCAAGTAATTATGCTATGGGGGTTTTTCTAATGCAATGTGGAAGACCTATTTGTTACCATTTTGATTTGTTTCATGGATTATCATTAGGAATTATGCCTATGACAAGAAGCTTTATTTGTTGTTGCAAGTGTTTAATAAGTGTAAGTATTACTTGTTGGGAAAGGAGACCATAGTGCATATCGACCATCAACCAATTCAATACCTTCAAGATCAAATAAAGATTGAACGAGAATGTTATTACAAGTGGATGGGCTTCCTAAAATAATTCTAGTTAGTTATCAAATAAAAAAAATGTAAAAGAAACAAACTTACTAATTTATTGTTAAGGTCACCATTGTTATTGACTATTAAGAATTCACCATTCTCCATGATTTCATAACCAAGGCTCTCAAATGGTCATCTTTACTTCACCATGATGGGTTAAAGAATTCCTTGGCCATCCTTACCAAGTCCTCTTCCATCATATCCCATCCTTGATAGCAATTTGGATCATATACCCTTGGTATGCATTTCAAACTTCATAGTAGAATCATTAATTTTTCTTGCATACCTCTTCCATAGAATGTTATTGAGTAGTGGATAGTATTCTCTTTCATGTAGAATCCTCTTTCTCTTCTTGGAGTTTTGATAGAAATTCATCCTTTTCTATCAACTCTTGTTGCATTTCCTCAAGGATTCCAATAAGAAGTTCATATTGGTCCTTCTTTTCATCTTGAAACTCTTCAATTATTTCCCTCAAATTGTACACTTCCTCCCAAAGATTTTTTCTCCCAACACTTGCTCTAGGATTTCTTGGATATCTTCAAGATTTCTCTTTCAAGGTTTTTTCATGGCCATTATTTGCAACCAACAATGTGTAACAAATCATTGAAATAATTTAGAAAAATGTTTATACACAATTTTTTTGAAGTGTCATCCAAATCTATCTACAAGCCTTAAGGAACTTGTGGCTATGATATAAATTGATCTATAATTTTCAAGAAAACTAATTACAAACTAGGCAATCATGAAATTAATGTATTGTGCTACTTGTATTTCTAAATGATATTGGAATTGGGAGGAATTGAAAAGTTTATGCACAAAGAAATGAAGTGGTGGGATGTAAAATGAAACACAAACATAATAATTTATCTTGGGAAAACCCTGTGAAGGGTGAAAAAACTAGTTGGTAGAAGAATCACTCTTTATTAGAGTGTATTTCTTAATTAAACAAGTATAAATTATATTACAACTATTTCAAGCCTATCAATACTTCAAATTTCTACTTCTAAGTGATATAATCCTTTAATTCTCTCCCCATGACCAAAACCATGCTCTCCACCTCCTTATAAGGAACACCCCCTTGCCCTAGAAGGATCCTTGAATAAAATTGGAGGTGGAAGAGTTGAGTGTTCATTTCAAATTATTTTGTCTATTTAATTATGATAATTTATCTTTTACAACAAACAATAGATATAAACCTCTTCAATGGTTATATGATTTCTATTGTGGGTTCAAACATACTCATGTATAGAACTAATAGTTAAATATAAAATTGAGTTATTTTGGGTGGTTTCTTCACCTAAAACTTGTTAAGGTTTTTTTCCTTTGAGGATGAGATCTTCTCCTAGATTTAATATGTAGCAATTTTGCATAAATTTTGTTAGATGATTTGATATGTCACCTCAACTTGTTTGTTATATTAAGGGTAGTGATGAGAAGGGAAGCAATGTTGGAAATGAAATTTTATATAAATTTTTTTCACGTCTTAGTTTTTGAATGACATATAATTGTCATAAATGAGTACTTATAGTAGTCTGAAGTTGGAAATGATGTTTTCCATAAGAAAATTGTAGATATTAGAGGTAGTGGTTTAATTGTGAGGGTCAACCTCAACCTATTTTGTGAAATAGTTAGATATAGTAAAAATGAAAGTGTGCCCATCCAAGGAGGGAGGGCTGATCTTATCAATATTATTGACACCTCAGATGGAATAAGGTCAAGGAGAAGTAAAATATTGAAGTTTTTGTGTAGGAGCATGGACAAGGTTACTATGTTTTTAGTAGATTAGTCATTTATTAACATAGTCATGCAAGTATTTCTCCATTTGATGTTGGGAAAGGTGTTTCAACCTTGCATTCCCAATGCTACATATTTACTATTATTTGTAAGGGTTTTTGTGAGTTACATATTCATTGTGTGTATTTTCATCTTATGTGCATGTGTGAATTTGTCATTAGAAACTATTAAAATATGAGTTTCTATGCATTTTATCTCCTTATAAATTAGCATAGAAAGTGTTTCGACACCTTAGATTCTTTTTATTTAGTATTTGAGCTTGATCAACTTGGGTCCTAGATGATAGGAAAGAATGTTATTGGACTAATATTTTTTGAGTGGGAGTGTAAATAGAGGAGATATTGTTTTAGGGAAAATGGAAAGCACATTGAGATTGGAGATGGAGAGATTTAATGTTAAAAACTTTGAGTTATGGAAGCTCAATATGGAGGATTTGCTCATAGATCAAGATTTGTAGGTTGTAGTATCCAAACCCAAACTTGCATTTATGAAAGACAAAGACTGAGATCTTGCATTGATGAAAGATAAAGAATGGGCACTGTTAGATTAGAAGGCGAGAAGCCTTATTAGGATTTTCTTGGAAAATGTAGTGTTGCTAAATGTAATCCACCTCAAAACCCCTTTGGGAGAAGTTGTAAAACCTATACCAAGATAAATCCTTGGTTAAGAATTTTTTTTTTTAATGGAAAAATGTGTACACTTTGAGGATGGATGATGGTGATTCGGTTCAATAGAGCACCTAAATGCATTTAACACAATTACAAGATGATTATAGTCTATTGGTGTGAAGATGGAAGAGTAAGATCAATGTATGACCTTTCTATGTTCTTTGCTAGATTCATAGTATAACATGGTGATGGATATTAGGAGCATTTCTTGAAATCTTGTGCTTGATGAGGTAGTGGTTGCTTTACTTTTGGAGGAGATGAAGTAAACATATTTTGAATTTGCCAAGGAAGATTTGACTATCTGTGGATGGTCAAAGTAGATAGGCGAGAAGAAGGACAAGAAATAAAAGCAAATATAAATATTGTGGGAGATATAAATCTCTTAGTAAAAATTCTAAGGCTAAATGTTAGAACTATGACAAGCTAGGTCATTTCAAAAAATACTACGACGAGAAAAAGAAGAAAGGTGGATTTGATAATGAATCTAATAAATCTTCTTATAAGGATGCAAGATATGACTTTGTTACAACCTTTCCAATGCATGCATGTGAGGATGCATGGATGATTGACTTCAGAGATTATTTCCACATGACTCCCCATCGGGAGTGATTTTTAGATTACAAGAAGTATGATAGTGGGAAGGTATATCTCAAAAATAACTCTTCAATATTTTTGGCTATGGGAGAGTCAAGATCTAATTCTTTTCTGGGAGGATCAAATGTTTTTAAGGAGTTATACATATCCTTGGTTTTATCTTTTCCCTTCTAAGATCATGTGGGAAAAGGATAATGGGCCCAACATATGCTACCATCTTGTGTACCCTCTAATTAGTGGTGTGGTAGAAAAATATGACTCCCTCTACTATGCTTTAGAGGCACACTAGTCATTGAATGATAACAAGATCCAATGATTCATGCACTGCATAAAATCCTAAGGTTTGACAACCTTTTGGAGATGTAAAATCTTTCCAAGTATCCTATTGACAACATGAAACTCTACAACCAATGGCGCAAAGGAATATAAGATCTCTATTGATAACTATCTAATGATGTGTGAGCTACAAGATAAAAACTAATCAGATGATTATCACTTTTCCATACTGACAATAAAGTTTAACACCTTTAAGTATGCATCAACCATTGAATGATAAAGAGATTGATGATATGGATCTCTTGAGATAAATAATGACCTATGAGCATGACTAAAAGAACATTAGTTGAATAATAAAATATCAAAAGGAAGTTGCCAAGGGAAAAAATTGCCAACATAGAGACCATGTATGATCATTAGAACCATATGTAGCTCTCAAAATAGATCACCAACCAAAATAAGATGACCCTAAGTGAGAATACAAATAAGAGCAAATGGATGTGGAGGGCCAAAATGAGGTAGAAGCTAAAAATGGGATCCTTGTTTTCTTTCAGAAAAATAGGGCATGTTGTGTAAGCAACAACATGAGTTCATGAAAGGCCTTAATACCTCATTCATCAAGTGTATAAAGGTGTTTAGATAATTTCACAATCTAAAATATAACACTAACCACTCAAAGATACATTGTTTTGTCTTGAAAATTATCTTACATATGCCTTCCTCTTTGATCCTAACTATATATAGTACCCTAATTTAAGCTCTAGTTTGGTGAAGAACTTGTCATGTTGGAGTTGATCTAACAAATCATCTATATGGAGAAGAGAGTACCTATTTTTTATAGTATTTTTTCAAGCCTTAATAGTCCACACACGTGCCATGTCCCATCCTTTTTATGCACAATTACAATTAGAGATCCATAAGGAGATGTGCTTGGCTTTATCACCCCTATTCCAGTAATTACTTTAGTTAATCCTTGACTTCACTGGCCTCAATAACACTTTGATGATACAACCCATTGTTGGGAAAAGGACAATCTAGTAAGATTTGGATTTCACACTTTATGACACACTTTGGGGTGGCCCTTTAGGACCCAAAAGTAGCTCTGAAAAATTCTTCACTAACTCATCAATTTCTCAATGTTCTTGATGAGAATGTAGCCTATGAAGATTTTATATTTATGTCTCTCTATGCTCTCATTTTTCTGTTATCAATAGAAGAGTAAATTTCCCACTTGCATTGATTAACTATTTGGCTTGTGAGGCACTTACCATGGTTTTTGACCTTCTTCATTGAATAATTCAAGACCTATAAGGCACTCCATTCAACACAAGCCTATATTGATTAGGCCTATGGAATTAGGGTACATCCATCATGTACAAATGTAGGCTCCCAAAGATAACCCTACACACATCAAGACAAATGACATCAAGCAAAAATTCATCTTTGTAATCAACCCTATACAAAATGACAACTTATAATGACTCTAAATTGAAATATCATTCCTTTATTGAGACATCCAAGTGAATAGGGTTGAGGATAAGCCATAGTTTTCAGTCCCAACTTGATAACTAGCTTTTAAGAAATGAGGTTTGTTTAAGAGAAAGTTTTATACAATGAATCTACCTTTGTATCCTTTATCTAGATTTCGATATGGACCAACTTTGTGAGTTCTTACCCTTCCTTGGAATTAGATATCTCACTAACTACATAAGTATATTTCTTTACTACAAAAGAAATATCATCATTAGAATTAGATTCCCCACTATTTTATTTGCCTTTGTTCATGAATGTTGATTTTGTGTCCTTTTTCTTCCTCTATAAATGTGTTAATTCTGGGTGTAGTTTCCAACACCTCTCATCTAAATGTTTGCCTTTGTTACAACTTGAACAATGGAATTCACTCTTCTCCTTCCTTTTTCCCTTCTTTTGGATTGATGTATGATTAAAAGTTTAGAACTATGTCACACTTTTGGCCAAATAAATAGTTTCTATACAAACAGTTTCACCCTAAATAGTTTTAGGAGAAAAGGTTTCCCTTGAAACCATGTAGCACCTACATGGCATTACGTGGCATAGAGTTTCACCCAAATTTTTAAAATTTCTAAATTTGATTTTGATTTTGGAAAGGGTGTTTATTTACATGGAAAGTTTCAGGTGAGAGGGTTTTGCCCAAAACCTTTCCTAGCGATATCGTCTCGCTTGAAATTGCCAATGTGGTAGCCACCCCCCATTTTCAACAAATTAAACAAAAATTCAAGTTCAACTCCAAATTTCTCCAACCAAAGGGTATTTTCATGAAAATATAAAAATACCCTTTGGTAGATCTCAGAGTCTAGAATTTAGAAATATAATTTTTTAATATTTTGATTAGTTCTATTAGGATTATTTTTAATTTTATTGCAAGTTGGTTATTGTAATCAAACATGCAACTAATTAGAAATTTAAAAAAATGTTAAAGGATAGTTTTTTATTAGACAAAAGTTGGCGTCCCATGAAAACTATGCCAATTTGAGTAAAATTGAATTTAAAAAATTATTAAAAATAAATATTCATCAAATTTGTTTCTCTATGCACTAGATTTTCAAGTTATCTAAGTGGGAAAAAATTCAAAAAAAAATTATTTTCTTTAAACTTTGCGACTTCCCATCAACCTCACTTTTTTAGCAATTAAATTTATGCTCTTAAATTTGTAAAAAAAATAAATCCAACTAATTTTTTAAAACTTTAAAAAATATAAACATAAACTACATTAATAGTTATACATTTCATTAGTTTATATCTTTTTAAAATTCAAAACATAAACATCACTTTTAGGCGCTCCAAGTTGGAAAACTGTATTTGTGTTGGCCATTTTCTTTATAAAAGTGTAACACAGTTCTAAACTTTTACCCACATTATCCATTTTATTGGATTTTCCTTGTTTTTATCCTTGTTTTCCCTCCATTGTGTTGTTGGCCCTATTTTTCCATGTTATTGTTGGTTTTACAATGATTATCACACAACTAGGAGAAACTTAGAGTAATGGAACTTACTGATATAAAACCAAAGAATTCCTTAATAAAACTTAGAACAAGATAGAGAAGAAGAAATATGATATAGAGAAGAACACATAACACAACATATACATGGGAAAACCCTTTCGGGTAAAAACTCACCACCAAAAGAATACCTTGGTATATTACTTCAAGATAAATCTTATAATACAATAGGACACCCCACCAATGATGTAGCCCCTATATCAACATTTCTATAACATGTCAATACTTAGCCTAAAACTTAAAACTTGCAATACCCTACAATACAACTAAAATTGACTATCCTAGGGCCTGTATATATATCTAGTATGTCCATCTTGTAAGCCACTTGTGGTCTCAACAAAACCATGGGCTAAATTCTAATGCCCCATATGAATAGTTAAGCTCCCAATTTGTAAGACTCTAACTTTTAATTGTCCAATTTGGGAAGTTCACTTTGGACCCACTCAAAGATTGTATTATGCATCATAATGGCATGCAAGGACCCTCTTACCTGACTAGTCATCAATAAAACCTAGTGATGGGTTGAAATATTGACCTCTTTTTATGTTGTTTTTATATGCTTTTAGAACTTTTCCATATGATCCTCCAGATACTTCTCCAACATCACCATCATTATATAATGTCTTTTTATATACTTTGCAAGACTTTGAATCTATGTTATTAATATGGAATATGGTGATGATATTATCAATTGAATGATTTAAATATAAGTATGCATGCAATATAGATGGAATTCTATGATTTAATTATGAAGGTTATTTGTGTGCATATGTTTTGTGAATTAACCCCTGTACAAAAAGAACGTGGCATCAAGGAAAGGAGCATTTGCAGGATAGGAGGATTAAAGGAAGTTGAAGTTAAGACGCCAAACGTGTAGGCAACTGGAGGATGAATGTGAACCATCATGGATAGGAGTAAATGTAGAAGTAGTCTTGTTTCAAATGCAGCTTATGTGTGTTCTTCATATGAGTTGTTGCATAAGAGTTCTTGTTTGAATTGGACTCTCCTTCCTCTGTTCAGTTAGATTAATAAATTGATCTTAAACCTGTATGCTAGTATCTAGGAATAGATTGATGATTGAAGTTAGTTGGTAGTTGTATAAAACTCTCCCGTTTTTGTATAAGTTAGGAGGGATGAGTTCAATGTCAAGTTAGTTACCTTATTTTCTAGTTACTTAGTTGTTGCTCTATTTTTCTATATTGGAAGATCCAGACATGTTTTAAAGAATATCATTATAAAATATAATCTGAAAGAGATTTTATTTATGATATGAAATGAATGGAACTACGTGTTACGAGGATTCATGAGAATCTGAATTAGATTTGATTTCTAGTTAAGTGAGTCAGTCCCCTGAGCTAGCCACTCAAGGTACTGATCTTCACTTCATTTATTTTCTCATTCCTTTATGCATTCTTGTTAAATCTATTTTCCATTAGCTTATAAATATAATTACGAGTCAATTAGAATACTCTGATTGTTAAATTATAGTAGTATGGTTCATGAACAAATGCATGTTTTGTCTACTTTAAGTCCTCCAGAGCTTAGCATTAGTTCTCTTATCATTTTGAATGTTTTGGGTTAGTTCTATAATTTCCTGTTGTTAGTAGTTATCTATAGCTTATGCTGAAGGTACTTGTAGCCACTAGATTCTGTAACTGTTTTTACTATTTTTGCATTTCTGTGAATTCCAACAAAGTAAGTAGGTTTAGATAAGATAGTTTAGAAAGAATATGAGCCCTAAAGGCACATACAGTGTAGTGCCATCATAAGCTCACGCTCCTTGGTTGATAATTTAATGTAGGAATATAATGATAGGTGGACTGTTCAAATAGGTTTACCCTTGAATTATGTTAAGTCTACAATGCATTAGTTTTCCTCTACATTTTTGGTGCCGTTGCCATGGATGGTGCTACCTTCATAGGCTCATTTTACATGCTTTCATAGCTTAAATTTTGATTCCAACATTAGGATTAATCAATTTACTTTTCAGGAAACACCAGAGATTATACTAACATTGTGTAGGACCACTAGAATATAAATCCAAATTCATTGTATGCGGAGGCAGAGAGACAATCGAGGTAGATTCCTCCCTTCAAATTATTAGGATAGAGAAGACCCAGCTGACTTTATCAACTATACAGTAGAGAGCGTTGCAGAAGAAGAACTTGTTCTTACATCTTCATCAACACCTTCTACATCTTCATCAGCTTCTTCCACAACTATAGAAGGGACCTTTAGAACCATGGCAGATGCTGCGGTGGAGGATCCGCCAAAGCAAGCAACGTTTGAGTTTCCTATCACTGATCAGGAGGGGGCTATAGTGCTGAAAAATATTCCACCATCAACATTACCAGTCTTCTATGCCCTGGTGACAGAGGACCCAGATACATTTTTTTTGAGTTTGATATCCTGTGTAGGAGCTATGACTACACCTCAGATGCTCATAGGCTGAAACTCTTTCCTGCCACCCTCAAGGATGCAGCCTTGAGATGGTTTATGGGACTGGGAAAAGATGTCATACCAGACTGAGATACAATGAAGGAGAAATTCATGAAGAAATACCAAGATTACTGCCGAGGACATGACAGGAGGAGAGATGACATCTTTAGGATGTCACAAAAGGAGGAGGAGCCACTAGAAGATTATGTTGAAAGATTCCAGTTTGCTTTGAAGAAAAACCCCCAAAATAGATTGTCTGAAGAATCATTAAAACTAGTTTTCTTGAGATGGGTTAAGGATGATTGCATGGATGCTTTGAATATTATTGGGAAAGGTGATATTTCTCAGCTACCTTTTGATTCAATTTGTAAAGTTTGCTGAAATTATTCAAGAACTTTCACCAAACAACCAAGAGGAGAAAGGACATCAATTACAAGCAAAGCAACCAATGGAGTTTCAAGAGTGGAAATTAGTAACTTGCTATCCAATATGAAGGAGGATATAATCAGCCATATGGCTACACAACTAGACACTCTTCACATCAAAAAGAAATAAGAAGAAGCTGATGCAATGCTTATTGAGTACTGTCCCAGTTGTAGGCAAAGGAAGGCCAATTGTAAATGCAAAAGGGTGGCAAGCATCCAACAAGAGAAGGTCAAAAGGCCATAATTTCAGCCATTTGAAGGAGAGGATGGACAATTGTTCTACATAGCTCAAAGGAGACCTTGGCAGTAAAGACAAGGTATGTCCTCTGATCCACTAAGTTTTAGTTCGCCCTTTCCTACTGCAAACCAAAATTTTTCTTCTTAGAACACTCAGCCATGGCCTAGTAATCAAAATCTCTGGCAAAACCCACGATGGCCTACTCCACAACCTAGTTGGAACCAACATCAACCAAATCCATATTAGCCCCAACAAGTTTTTCAAAGTTCCAACTATAACCCCCAGTGGCCTACACAGCAACCTCAATGGCAGCCCCAATGGAACAAGAAACAACAATTGTAGCACAATGCAAATTACCAACAACCTATGCTTCCATCTCAGCCAGATCAGCCAGCCATAATGCCTCCATCAACACCTCAAAATCCACCTCCTAGACCTACCCAAATCCCTGCCCAACCTGCACCTAATCCTAACAACAAGCCTGTTCAACAGGCTTATACTAACAAGGTGATGTAATACCCCACCTATGGGGTAGAAGTGAGTAATGTTCATCTCAGATTACGGAAGCAACTTGCAGGCCCTTCATCTCCCCAAATTACAGAACTTGAAGATGAAGAATCCATAGAGGAAGCCTCATATAAACCACCTTTGGAAACTGAATCAAACTCAGGGCCCTCAGATCATTTCACATCCTAAGCCTCCTTTCCTTGAGTGCTTGGCTATCCAAAAACAACTAGCACAGTCTGAAACTGACCTCATAGGCCAGTTATAAGATATAAGTATAAAAATTCCCTTAATCCAAGCCATCAAAGATATTCCCATCTATACTAAGACTATCTGAGATCTCTGGATAAAGAAACCAGGAAGGAAGAGGATAGACCCAAAGACAGTTCATGCTTTGGGTAACCTTGCTGACATAATGTTTGGAAATATAATTGTTCCCAAATATATAGATCCAGGTAGTCTAATAGTGGATGTCAAAATCAATGGGACTCTAATTAAGAATACTCTGATAGATTTAGGTGTTGCAATTAGTGTAATGACTAAGGATACAATGCAGACACTCCAATTGAACAACCTTAGACCTACCTAGACAGTCTTACAAT
This sequence comes from Cunninghamia lanceolata, assembly GCA_027924645.1. Classification (NCBI taxonomy): domain Eukaryota; kingdom Viridiplantae; phylum Streptophyta; class Pinopsida; order Cupressales; family Cupressaceae; genus Cunninghamia; species Cunninghamia lanceolata. Next base: position 12,959,881 of record BSBN01000209.1, read on the forward strand.
TAGCTGATAGGTCTACAGTTAAACCTGAAGGAGTCATTGGGGATTTAGTCATCGCATTAGATTCTTGGGAATACCCTATTGATTTCATAGTCCTACAACCCAAGGTTAATCTTGCTGGTTATCCACTTATACTATGCAGACCATGGCTTGCCACAACAGATGCATTTATATGTTGCAGGTTAGATAACATGATCATATCCAATGGGACTATGACCAAGAAAATGGTTTTATATCCACTATCCCAACCATACCATGAGCTTGAGTAGACCATTTGGCCTACCCTAGAAGATGAGGACAACTACTCTATGTAAACCTTGATGACTATTGAACACATCTCTTTACTGGATATTCATGATGAAGATGAGTTGATCGCTCACATTATACAAAATGACTGCAGAAGGCACCTGCAACAACAAGACTATTTATCTTACTGACAAGATCCTTTAGGAAGCATAATACCTACCAGTTCCTCAGAGGAGGTATCTCAAGTATTTCACACTTTGTTACCCCAGCAATGCTTGCCAGTAATACCTAGCCTTGATTTGTCCTCTATGCAAGAAATGTCTAAGCCATTAGAAATCAAGCCAGGAAAAATGTTGACTGTTAATAATGCATTGACTGATGAACAGTAGCAATCCTTGTATGCAGTATTACAAACCCACTCAACAATGTTTGCATAGGATTACAAGCCATTAGAAATCAAGCCAGGAAAAATGTTGACTGTTAATAATGCATTGACTGATGAACAGTAGCAATCCTTGCATGCAGTATTACAAACCCACTCAACAATGTTTGCATGGGATTACAAGCCATTAGAAATCAAGCCAGGAAAAATGTTGACTGTTAATAATTCATTGACTAATGAATAGTAGCAATCCTTGCATGCAGTATTACAAACCCACTCAACAATGTTTGCATGGGATTACAGTGATATGAAAGGCATAAATCCTTCTTTATGTATGCATAAAATTTACATTGATGATGGCCACAAACCTATAAGACAACAACGACGATGCATGAACCCTGCTCTTAGAGAGATAGTGAAAGTAGAACTTCAAAAGCTTTTAGATGCAAGATTTATATACTCCATTTCAGACAGTGAATGGGTTTCACCATTGGTCATAGTTCCCAAAAAAGGTGGCAAATGGAGAGTTTGTGTTGATTACAAAAAACTAAATGCTGTCACCAGGAAGGATCACTTCCCATTGCCCTTCATTGATCAAGTTCTTGACTCTTTAGCATGGAAGAAATATTTCTCATTTCTTGATGGTTTTAGTGGCTATAACCAAATCAATATTGCACCAAAGGATCAAGATAAGACAACATTTACCTACCCTTGGGGGACTTATGCATATTATGTCTTGCCTTTTGGTCTGTACAATGCTCCAACCACATTTCAAAGAGTAGTCCTCAGTATTTTCTCTGATTTTGCCCATGACAACATGGAAATTTACATGGATGACTTCACCACATATGGTGAAATATATGATGAAGCTTTACACAACTTGGAGAAAGTTTTAAATAGATGCATAGAGCACAATCTACCTTTGAGCAATGAAAAATGATTTATGATGATGACATAGGGAATAGTCTTGGGACATTTTATCTCAAGTGCAGGAATACAAGTTGACCCAAAGAAGATTGAAATTATATCTACCCTGCATATTCCACAGAGACAAAAGGATGTAAGGAGATTCCTTAGACATGCAGGCTATTATAGGTGGTTTATTCAAGATTTTACCAAAATTGCCGTACCTCTGTTTACTCTGTTGACAAAAGACATTGAATTTGAATGGACTTGAGATTGCCAGAATTCCTTTGAGAAGGTAAAAACATCCTTGACACAAGCTCTAGTTCGTAGAGGTCCAAATTGGACACTGCCTTTTCACATCCACACAGATGCATCAGACTTTGCCATTGGAGCAGCCCTAGGCCAACAATAAGGAAATAGAGAGTATGCAATATACTATGTAAGTAAAAACCTACAGGGAGCTGAGTTGAACTATACTGTGACAGAAAAGGAAATGTTAGCTGTTGTTTATGCAATTAACAAATTTAGACACTACATTACTAGCTATAAAGTGTTCATACATATAGATCATACACCAATAAGATATTTGATGAATAAGCCAATACTGGGTGGAAGACTTGTAAGATGGTTGTTATTGCAAGAATTTGACATAATTGTTGACAAACCAGGCAAAGCTAATGTAGTTGCTGATTTTCTATCTAGACTGCCTACACAATCCTCAGAAGGAGTTTTTGATGACTCTTTTCTTGATGAGCATCTATTTTCTCTAACTACACACACTCCATGGTATGCAGATATAGCTAATTATTTGGTTACAGGGTAGATTCCAGGTTACTTTTCTCCAAGGGAGAAAAGACAGCTAGTTCACAAATGTTTCCCTTATTCTTGGATTTTTGGATTCCTATTCTACACTGGCCTAGATAACATTATGAGAAGATGTATCAGAGAGGATGAGGTGTTTGATATATTGAAGGCCTATCATGATGAACCCTATGGTGGACATTTTGCAGCCAAAAGGACAGCCTTCAAAATATTGACAACATGATATTACTGGCCAACACTTCATAAAGATTCTGTCAAGTATCCTAGAAGCTGTGATTGGTGTCAAAGAATGGGGAGACCTACAAGAAGTGATGAAATGCCTTTGCAGCCACAAATAGCATTAGCTTTTTTTGATAAGTGGGGACTAGATTTTGTTGGTCCTATCTCTCCTACTTCAAACAACAAGGAATATATACTGATATGCACTGATTACTTAACCAAATGGGTGGACGTTAAATCCTTATAGTTTGCCAGAGATGGCAATGTGGAAAATTTTTTGTATGAGGAAATCTTCACTAGATATGGTGTACCAAGGGAGATAGTGACTAATCAAGGCCCACAATTCACATCAGACTTAATCACCAGATTGGTGGAGGAATATCAGATTAGACACAAGAAGTCCACTCCCTACCATCCTCAAGCTAATGGTTAGGTTGAGGTCATAAATAGGGAGATTGAGAATATATTGAAAAAAATAGTACGGCTTCACATAAGAGATTAGGTTTCCAGGTTACTAGAAGTTGTTTGGGCATAAGAACTACATGGAAGACAACTACAAGATTCACTCCTTATGAATTAGTTTATGGCAAGATAACAGTCCTGCCTATAGAATTTGAATACAAAACCCTAAGGACAACAGTAGAATTAGGGATGGATTTGACAGAAGCTCAAAAGGACAAACTACAACATTTGAATGCTCTTGATGAAATCAGATTGGAAGCCATCCACCACACAGAGGTTATACAGAAACAAAGAATTAAATGGCATGACAAGTATATCAAGACTAAAGAATTCACTGTCAATGATTGGGCCCTTCTCTATGATTCCTGATACCAAGATTTCAAGGGCAACCTTCAATCTTGATGGTTGGGACCATATGAGATTAAACAAGTATTCCCTAATGGTGCAGTCCAATTACAAACCATTGATGAGGTCTGATTTTCATTGCTAGTAAATGGACACAGGCTAAAACTGTATAAGAAACCACTTCAGAAAGATGATTTTCTTGTCTCTCTAGCCACTTAGTATGGTACTCATGATGCTCTTGATTGAAGGCTCTATGACACACACTGATACACCGTCAGAAGATGATCCACCAATCCTTTCTAGTGATGTAGAGGTTGAGTTACATGACTCAACCCCTGTCATTGAGACCTAATTTTTCTTGCTTTATAATTCACATGCACACACACCACACTATCCATAGTGACCACAATTAACTCTAGAGGGACCTATTTTTCACTCTCAGTGGGCCCTGTTACAGTTAGGATCTGATATATTGCATATGTAACTATTCAGTCGGGACCTGTGCTAGAGGCACCCGTAGCAACTCATGTTTGCAGATGTCTTCAACACTTTGGCAAACAATACACCATTTTCCTACTCATTCCATGTCTTCTACACATTGCTTCATTCATTTTGAAATAAATCCAACATCGTTGTAAAAGTGTTCAACTCGAGCTCATGAGTTGTTCATTCCTGCATTGTAAGCTATCACCTCACATCACTTCCGCAGTACCCGTCACCTTACCATTCACCTACATGCATGTCATCTTGTTCATAGCCAATAAAATGCCAAGTACGTGTCCTCAAATTCCAAGGTATGCTGATCATTTATTTCCATAATGTGTGTACATAAGGTAACTTTCAATGATTAACTTAGCTTTCTTTCTATATTCATTATTACCTTTTAAATACTTTTCCTTTCCTATCAATTCCCACGTGAAGTGAGGTCACTTCACACATTAGTTGGGGGGAGGGGTTTAATTTTTCAATTTTTTCCATCTTTGTCTTTAGAGATACCAAATAGAACATCCTATGCCATTTTCTAAAAGATAGTAAACCTACCATGTTTCACCCAAAGTGTGAACTTGTTACCTTGAGGAAGTTACAGTTGCGAAAAGTAGGAGAGGCAGCAAATTGTAGGTTGGTTCTTTTTAAGGTGGTGGAATTGGAGTTTAGTAGAAATTGACACTTCAAGAGGTTGCAGAACACAAAGATAATGGGGGGTGATGTGATACGATGAGAGCCATCTGCACATAAAGAAATATTAGAGGATGTGTTGGTGCTACCACTCTTCACCAAAGTAGGATGGCTGGACTACTTTTTGAAGTTAACAGAATATGATAATGAAATGGCAAAAGAATTTGTAGCTACATTGCAGTATGATGAGGCAACGATCAGGGGATTGGTTGTAGATGCTTCTGAGATGGCCATTGCCCAAGTCACAGGATTTCCGCGCACAGGGTCTGAATATCTAGCTCGTACTGATGTAGCTGCAGCAAGGGAAGAATTATGCGAGTGAGGAGAGCACCTGGACTCAACAACATAAGGTACAAAGAGATTGTCCCTTCCATTCTTTTGGGGAAAATGTGCTTCATATATCATTATACTTTACCTGTGATGGCCGACATAATTTGTTGTATACTGTGCATTTTAAGTTACTTAATCATCTACACCATGATAAGCTAGTTAATGTTCCCAATTTCCTATATAATATGTTGAAAAGGATGACATATAATTATCAAAAAAAGCAAGTAGACACCACATTGTCCCATCACTGTTTAATAGCCTTATTGATTAAGAGAAGCCTGAGAATTCAACACCCACAGGTTAATTGGGAGGCTTTTAAACAATGTATAGATATCAAAACACTATTGGAAGAACCTAAATCAAAGGATGGACCCCAACATGAGCCTGAACCTGAGATTGAGGTTGAGCAAGAGGGGCCACAGGGGGAAAATACTCCAGAGGATAGGCCAGTAGCAACAGAGGAACCCTCATCTTCTAACCCTAAAGCTGTGAGAGGCACTGATTCAACACCTGTTAAGAAAAAGAGAAACAAGAAAAGTGTTGAGAAACATAAAAGCACTATGAAGGGAGAAGATGCAGGGGAAAAGAAGAAGAAGAGGAGTAAAAAGAAAAGAAAAAATGAAGTCAAGTAAGAGACTGCTACTCCTAGGCACTCAGGAAGGTTGAAAAGGCAAAGTGTGAAGGAAAGAATTATTGAGGAATAGGGGTAGGAAAGAGGTGAAGGACAACAACACCATGATCTAATGCCAGTGAATACAGATTTAGATAAAGAAGGAAAAGAGCATGAAGATGTCCCTGCTAATGCTCATGAAAGTGTTAATGTGTCTACTAAAAAGAGAAGGTATGTTTTCTCATCTTCTGATTCTGATTTAGAAGACATGTTTATTGTAAAGAAAATGCGGAAGTTAGTTCCTAGTAGTTCTACTGAGGAAATTTTTGATATAATTGGGGATGATAATGACGAAGGTCTAAATTTTGAAAAGGAAAAAGAATTGATGGAAGATAGGAACACAAGAAAAGAACTTCAAGAAGTTCTTGATAGGATAAAAAATTGGAAGAGCAGGTGAAATGATATGAAGAGAAGGACAAAGAAAAGGAGAAAAGAATACAAGAGTTGGAGGAGAGAATTCAGACTTATGGCCATGGAACCAATTTGGACCTGTTAGCACAGATGGCTGTGAGTAAAACAAAAATTGAAGAAAATGAAGTATTGACTCCACAACCTCAGGTATCAAGGACTCCAATGTATCACACCACTTTGTATTTGGGTTTTGAATTAATGAAACTCACTCACAAATCCAAACAAGAAAAGGAAAGGTGGGAGAAGGAGAAATAGAATCTCAACACATCAATAAAAGCTAAGAATTTGGTGATAAAAAGGTTAGAGAATAAGCTGACATAGGTAATTGACAGAGCTATATAGATCATTGGGTGTAGACCTCCACCTAGGGTATATTGTGAGGCCTATTTATTTCACTTCCCTATTTTGATCATTTCATATTACAGTTGGAGACATTTTTAGACATTTAGAGACTATTGATTTCCGTTATGCAAATTTATACTACATCTCCTTATTTTGGATTAACTTTGATTAGTTATGTGGTGATTTGATTTTATCCTATTTTGATGCTCTTATGATGTTAGACATGTGAGATACACTTGATGATATTAGTGATGTTGATTATGAGATCATTATATGGATTTGCTATGTGATTCTGATTCTGAGATAGTATATACAAAATGCAATTATGAATCTTAATTATGATGTGAGTTGTTTAATGTTTTGTATGAATTATGTGATGACATGAGTGTTACATTCTATTGCTTTGGCTATGATATATATGTTGGATTGACCATTTGTTCAAGTGCGCAGGTGATTTTCCAGGCCATGGAAAATCGGAGGTTGATCTCACACTTATGTGTTTCTTTGTTAAGCCGATCCATTTCCAAGAGGGATAAGGATCATGTGTGATTGAATGATGTTTTCGTGAATGCTTGTATTCAATTAATTGACCTAGTTCACCCATTTTCTTTAATTTAATTGATGTGTTGTAAAAGATCTGTTTTAATTCACACCATTTGGTGTCCCTTTTTTATTTTTGGGCCATTTAATGTGAATTTATACCTCCTTAGGTGTTTATTAGAGGTTTAATTTAACCCTAGGTGGTACCCCTAGGGTCTAGGGTCCATTTGGGCTTACTAAACCCTAGGGTAACTCCCATCTAGTCACCCTAAATTTGGGTTAAATAAAAGTGACGAAAATTCAAAATGGCTAAGGGTGGGAGATGAGTCATGCCTTGAAAGAAGGCCCATCTCCCTTCCCAAGGCTTGGGGATTCCTCCACCTTGAAGACTTAAGGAGTCTTCAAGACCCCAAAGTGTGTGGAACCTTCCTCCAAGACTCTCACACATGTGTGAGAGCATCTTGGAGTGAAGGGGCTCTCATGGAGGATAAGGTGATGACATGTGTCATCCCTTATCCTCATGCAGCCATGGGGAGAGATGCCCCCTCTCCACTTTTACTCTCACACATGTATGAGAGCACAAGTGGAGAGAGTGAGGGTTTGAATGGATAGGAGGGTGACACATGTCACCCTCACATTCCTTCCCCTTGCAAGTGGCATGGGATGAGGAAGGAGAAGGTGACATGTGTCACCTTATCATTCCTCAAGGCCTGGATTGGAGGCCTATTTTATCTCCTCTTGGAGAGGAGTTGGGGGTTCTTGCTTTTTGCAATTTTCTATCTTTGGAGGGTTTTGGGAAGGAGTTAGAGGATTTTGGAGGATTGGAGGCTTGGAGAAATCTTGTGGGCTATTCTTCAACTTGCATCCATTGTTGGGCTCTTAAGGTAAGCCTCATGGCATTTAGCCATTTCATTTGCTTATGTGCTTGGATATGTTTTGGGTGTATTTTTTTTTGTGTGGGTTTTGGGTGTGATGGGATGAGACTACCCATTTGGGCACTGTGTCCTTCCTTGTGTGGGGTGGGGGAGGAGTGAACCTCCTTGAGGTCACCCTCCTGGTGTTAGTATTGTTATGGCCTTGAGGGCATTATTTGGAGTATTGGATTATTTGGGTTGGCATGAGTGCCATGGTGATTTTGTATTTCATGGAGGTATCATTTTTTAGCTTGAGGCCTTGTGGTGTTGAGACTATGAGTTTTTGGAGTGACCTCTTGAGTTGAGCGGTCCACTCCCCTATCCCCTCCAAACTCATTTCTATGAGTTTTGTTTTGTGTAAAAGCTATGGGTGATTTTATGTTGTTGGCTTGCATTTTGATTTTTGTTGTGGAATGATTGAACCCGTGTGATGATCTACCTCCTAGCTTGGGGGTGACCCACTATCGGGTCTATGGTTGGGAGGAGAGTGGTTTTTGTGGCTTGGCTTTCCCCTCCTTGTGTTAAAATTATTGCAGGTTATTTTGATGGTCTTGGAGCTTTGAAGAAATGGTCATTATTGCTTTAGTTTTGTTATCTTGTTGGCTATTTTGAGAGCCATGGTCTTTGAGACCTCATTGTATTTGGTTGTCAAAATTTGAACTCTCAATGTTGTAGTTATGTAATAAAAAAAATTCCCTTATGTATGCAAGTGTTTTCTACAAATTTTAATGGAGTTATAGTTGTAGTTGTAAAAAGATTCCTTGCTGTCCTATAATGGATAATATCTTTTTGTAGATTTAATGTGTTTCATTTGTGAGGAAAAGAAAATACATTTTGTTGTTGGTTTTGTCATGACTATGAGAAAGATTTGTAAATAAAAAATATGTTAAGTTGTTTCAAATTTCTGTTGCACAAGGAAAAAGAAAGGAAAAATATAGTTGCTGTTAATTTATTTCAAAGGGAAAGAAAATAGTTAAACCCTACATTGATATGGTTCTTGGAAAAATGTTACTTCCTCATATTATTTACTGTTTCAAAGAAAGAAGAAAAATAATGTGACTATCATATTTTATTTTGTTGTAAAAAAGAAAAAGAGAAATTAGTTTTTTTTAAAAAATAAGAAGTATTCTGTCCTATTATATATATATATATATATATATATATATATATATATATATATATATATATATATATATATATATATATATATATATATATATATATATATAGTTCCTTACAAGTTTTCCTAAACATGCATTGTAAGTTAGCTGATTTTTCTGCTTGTTTGTGTATATATATATATTATATTTATATATTTTTGCTAAAAGTATGTTTTAATCTTACTGTTAAGATTTATGTAAAAACTGTTGTGTATATATGCTTATATATATACATATAATATATATACATTATATATTTAATATCAAATGAGAATGCATTTTTAAAAAACAATCGAATGATATAGATTCTTACTGTTGTTTTTCACAGTAAAAAAAAAGTGGAAGAAGATTTCATGTTTCGTAGGGCTAAGCCCTAGTTTTTTGAGGTTTTAAGTTTTAAATAAAAAAATAGTGGTCTGTGTGGACGAAGGCCACAAGCCGCTGCCCACACAGCCATTGCCTTAGTCGAAGGGGGTGTGGGGAGGGGGATCAAACCCCCACCCACACCTAAGGGTGCGGGTGGGGGTTCGCCCCCCCTCCCCACACCTATCACCATTTTTAAACAAAAAAAAATGTGCTTTCCTTGTTCTTCAGCGGCGCTGCCATTTCAAATGCGTCGCCCCTCCAATATACTTCAATCTGTCATTTATTGATCATTCAGTCTGTGATTTGTATTTTGTATCTCCAGTTATATATATATATATATATATATATATATATATATTGCTTCTCAGTATTTTTAAAACAAAAAATATGTATACTACTCAAATCTGCAACATATATATATATATATATATATATATATATATATATATATATATATATATATATATATATATATATATAAAGAGAACCCTGTATGATATACAATAAATATATACCTATAACATCCACGTTCTAAAAACATAGTAAAAACAAAAAATTCACCATAAAGTAAATTTACAAGGTAAAAATGAGAGAAATTTTTTCTTTTATTCAACATATAGTCGAGTAACTACAATTACAAGATATCTCAATACAATCAACCTTATTGTCTTTCTCAAGTACAATGTTTACAAAAATAAATCAATTTCAAATATATGCTTTAAATATTGCTTTACATAGTCTTAATAAACACAAGTCTCGAAGATATACTGCATCTAGAAATCTGACATCTTTATTGCAAGCCTCGGCATGTCTTATGCGAGAGAGAGAGAGTATCTTTCCAGTGATTTACCTCCAACCACAGACTGGCGGTCTCCCACACATCTTCCATATAGGAAGTGACCCTACCCTTCACGAGAAGTATAGACCAAGGTGACCAGTGGTAATTTGCCTTTCCGAGTACATAGTGTTGTATCTTACACAACTCTATCTATCATACAACCCTAGATACCCTCTAGCTAAGTATGATTCCCGATAGGATGTGCAATCCAGATACAGTGAACCGACAATGCATGCAGAGACATATGCATTACTATGTCCATAGTTTTCAATATAAATTGACGTTCACAATGAACGTTGTCGTAATGTTCACCCACCCCAACTCGACTTGGATACTATCATATTCCTACAGTTCGACTTGGTCAACTATGTTTAACTTATGAAGTCATGATGATTTCAACAATTTGGTCTTCCGAACCCAATACATGTTTTCTGTCTCTGTCTAAAATCCATAGACCTATCAACTTTCTTTCTTTACGAGGACTCTCATTGCATCACTGTAATACCCAAGGTCCATGACTTATTGTCTCATAAGAAAAATATATAGATTAATTACGACTAAGATGATAACCTTACCCAGGTTAAGCAATATAGTCTAGGAATCTAATTCTCTTCTTACAAGTAAGAATAATTATACATTGTTAGGGTACTCGTCCCTTCAATCATGATCTATATAACGAATCCAACGATTTAATATAAATAAACACCACCTTTGGGTCAAGTTAAGGTTTAACTAAAGAGTTTTATATAACTCCAATCTAGTCTTTTTGACTTAGGTGAAATCACAAGACAGTATCGTTGCTCTTTTAACATTATGGCATGACTATCCATTCTTAGGTATCTCTCTTTGCATCTTTGCAACATTTGAGATTCACCCCTTGTCAACAAGTAATAGTGTAAGAGAAGTTGTGACCAAAAAGTATATTGAATTTAATGTTTGACTAATCATTTCATGGTACCTCTTGCACACTTGCAAAATTTGAGGCTTACGACTTGTATTTTAAGTCGACTTGAAGCCCAACACATGGTTTTTCCCTTCCTAGGGTTAAACATTGTCGATTAAAAAAAAATCTCTTTTCAATAAGATAGACATGAGCATTACCAGATTAGGGTTCTCGACCTTCTTTGTCGACCCATACATAATCCACTAAAACAAGTTGTAACCCCCAAAAGGTATAATTTATAACCTTACCCTACTGGGTCACTCTAGGGTTTTGTATTTCCTTTTCCATGATAATGGAAGATCAAGAATAGAGTTTAAGTATACAACTTTCCTTTAGTCTTCTTTTGACCTAAAGATCATTTCCAAACAAGCCTAACAATAATGCCAAATGGTTCAACTCCAAGTCTAGGCTTCTCCCAAGTTTAGTTGGACTGTAACTGGTTGGCAATCTAATCCCATTTGTTATCCATTGAAAACATATTTAAAGTTCTTCTCCTTTTTCATATTGAACTATATAAAGTCAAATATAAATGAGTGTTTTTATTCTAAGTTGATGTAGGGAAAATCCATTCTCCTTGAACATCCCTAGAGCAAAGTATTCTCCTAATGACATTAAAAGTACAAGATGATACTATTTTCAAGACTTCTCAAGACTTGCAAATTCTTCTCTGCCAAGTAAGAATAAACATCCATATATAGTGTACTAGCCCTTTTTCCTTGTCGATCATTTGGTGATCACAAAAGTTTAGTATACAAAATATCCCTATCAAACCAAATTTTTAGGTTTTATCCTCCTATACCATCATAATGGAATTACATCATATATTCCCATAGAGTAATCATTTGATATGCCAAATGGATTAATCCCTAGCTCTTATTCTGACTACTAGGTCATTTCTAGGTTTCACCACTCTCGACTAGAAAGAAGATTGTTTTCCAATGTTGTTAAATATTAAGGGATCATTCAATCCTTACCACAAGGTTATGTCTAGATTAACCTTAAAATCTTAATATAACAAATCCTATGATTCACAAGAGTCTAGAATATTGTCCAAGTTTGCTGTGGTATCAAATATCAAACCAAGACAAGTTTATTCTAGTTCATATACTAGTAAAGCTCAATTATAGATAATCCAAAGGTTCTTGACAAGCTTAATCTTGTCTAAGTTTGAATTGATTTGATATGAAAAGATAAGATAAAAAGACTTTTCAATTTGCTATCCTTTTGAACTCAAAGTTAAGTTCCTCTTTCTCTTCCAATACTAAATTAAATCAAAACAATAATAAATGAGTGATGAGGGGGAACAATTCATCCATTGGATCTAATAGAAGGTAACCCCAGAAAGAATTTATAACCATTCAAACTATCTTAAGAATCTAGAGAAGAACATTCTCATTTATCGACCTCTAACTAAAGATCTAATACCGGATAAGAAACTAGTTAAAAACAGTTGTCGGCATTCAATCTCATGTTTTCGGGATTCTAATCTGCTTGGATAGAGAGATGTTTTGCAACCTTCTCCTACACTAGTTTTATCCTCCGACACCACAGCCAGTTAATATAACTCCACAAGCTGTCTTAACAATCAAAAACTACGTCAAAAACATGAATTAATACTGAGGTTTAGACTCCTACACAGAGGCGTAGGACAGAGAGGCTCTTTACTAAGAAACTAACATTTTCATAGAAGACAAACTTCACTCAGCTATACAATAAAATAACATTGTTATCATTATCCTCTACATTGTAAGAAACAACACATACACTGCCAGAAGATAAGTCACAAACAGTGAATAAAATCTGCATAAAGAGGAAACATGGGAACCTGTCACTGTTCTAAGAACTTCGCTCCAGTAAGCACGACCTCACTGTTCTATCAGCAGCGTCCTTCCTTGTTTCTCCTCAGAGTTTAACCCTGTTTTTCCTTTCTCCTCCCCGGTTTCAATTTCTTATCAACAAAAAAATAATCCCCCAAAACTCCCCACGGCGAAGGAGCATAATGGCCTTTACCTCTGCCCTCATGCCTAAACAAAAGGAATCAGTTTATCTGCATGCTCTCGATTCCCTATCCAACAGCGACCACTAAACATGATGGAGGCTCCTTTATGGTGACGTGGCAGCTGTGACACAACAACCTCGTCCACTTGCTCGAGCATCATGGCTTTTAAACCTCTAAGTTTGCACTAATAACCGAATGCTCATACAAGGTGGTGAGTAATAAATGCATAGAGTGTCTCCAAGGTCAGAAAAGAGAATGCATAAAGGCTGACTTAATGAAGAAAATATAGGTTAGATTAATGATAACTCAAAGTCTTAAGCTCGAAGGAAAAAGACGCATTTGAAATGGAAGACGTAAAAAACAAACAGAACTTGAGCGTGTCCCTACTCAAGCTTCGATAAGAATACCGACATCAATCAAACTAAAGGAAATACCTCACGTTTACCAAAATATAACTAATGTGATTTTGGCATATTCCTCCAAATAACGACTAAAGCAAGTTATAGCTCACCTTGGCTTCAAATTTGACATCCGTCGATTTCCAAAAAGGAAAGAGTTCACAACATATGTCCAAGGCGTTTTTACGGCAATCACGATGGATTGGGCATAACGCAAAACAAGATTTTAGATTTCATTTAGTTATCAAATAGCTATGAAAAACCTCTACCTGAAGTTGTTAAAAACTCCTCTATTTGTCCCATTTTGATCACTAAGAATTTCAGATGATGTGGATGGGTCGAGTTTACCTCCCCATCACAATCCGTCAACAATATTTGCATCATCTAACTTGATGAGAATGTCTTGACGTTTAAGAAGCGACAGTAAAACCTCAAGTGACACAAGAAGAATAACACAACCGTTTTACGTCTATGATGTTGTTTACTTTACAAACGACTATGTCGACTCACCATCGACTTGACTAGATGATAATCAAGATATCGACTACTTGTCGATTAGATTCAAAAGTAACTTAGCAAGACAAGACTTACCTCATACGACTCATTGGTTCACATTATCGTTCAACACTAGACTCGTTTGGCAAATAGACCACTCATATTCCAAGGTCTATATCTCTCTTCTCGAAAGATACTCTCTCTCTCTTCTCTGAGAGTCGATAACTTGTAATCCTGTTTCACTTGTCATCGAACAATAAGTAATCAGTGCATCATTATTCAATACATTCAACTAATAAATCAAATCTCATCATATAGATATTAAATCGACAATAACATAATCATTTCCTTGATTTCATAAATGATATTCAATATAAATCCATGTCATATCCTGTCATAAATCTATAACATCACAACAAATTTTACTTATGCCCAAGTAAAAAGTAAAAGTATAGCAAGTCAGAAATTAGGGATGTAACAATACCTCTGTGGTAGTCTTCCATGGCTGCCATGGAGTCCAAACCTGCAACAAAATAAGAAGAGAAAAAAAAAGAGAAGAGAGTTGAGAGAAGAAGGGGAAAGGAAAGAATGAGAGGAGAAAGATAGGTTAGGGTTTTAGATGTCATAAGGATATTATTATTTTATTGTAGGGGCTTTTAGGGCTTGGGTGAGTACTTATTTATTTATTTGGATTTTCTTTTAAATTTGTGAACGTGGATTTACTTTCCCCCTTCTTCTCCTCATGGGGTTTATTTGAAATATTTAGTTTTGACTTAGACTTAAATGTTGCCTTGGAGTTAATTTTTGTCTTATGGGGTTTTAATTTTTAGCATCTATTTTAAAATTGGGGTATGGTAGTTAGGAATTTTAGTGGGTTTTTCTATCCCTCTTGATTTTTAAATTTTAGACTTCTATATTATTCTTTCTTAGTGGGATTTAATTTAATTTAATTGGAGATCCCTTTTTATTGATTTAAATTTGTTAATTGATTTTTTTTTGTAAGAGATTCGAGAAGATCAATTTAATTCTTTTTCATTGGGTGTTTTACCTTAATTTAATTGAATAAATATAATTGTTGGAACTATATTTATTTGTAAACCTTTATTATTTTGGGATTAAATATTTAGTAGTTTCATTTAATTTGATTTTTTATTATTAGGGTGGGTAATTTTTATAATGTTATTTAGGTAATTTTAATTTAATCTTTTTATTTAAATTTTCTCCTAAATGTTTGAGAGGGAGACCTTTTTAAAATATTTATTTCAAACATTAATAACGCGTTATGCTGCCGAAATTTTCTGAGATTTAGGGCAATTGTTTTAAATGAATTTTCTTGACATTTAGTTAGTATTTAATTTTTGCCTTGCGATTATTATTTTAATGTAAGTGTATTTTAATCTATTTTTATGCTCTAGAATTAGGGTTGGATTTCGACTCCTGTCGAAATCATATCACTCACTTAGGAAACTTAGGGTTCGGGTCAAATCGATCCTAACCCTAGTAGCGACGCTCCTCGCGTCGCATAACCCCCTAGTCGACTATCATCATGTAGGGGATTGTGTATGTAAACGCTCTTCCCTGAGTTTCGATTGACATGTTTATGCCTTATGCATATTGCCACTGAGCTCGCTGATGCGTGTGAGGGGGTTTCTAGGGACATGTGTAAAAGTTTTTGATATTTCATGTCATGACCACATGACAAATGTGGACATGACACGTGTGTTGTGTGTCGTGATTGCATGGGAAATGTGGGCATGACAATTATGCATTGTTTCTGAAAGAAAAATTTCTTAGTTTCTAGTTTAATAGGTTCATTAATAATCAACCTACTTTACATTCAACACATATTTTTTTACAACTATTTTAAAGAAGTCATCTTAGAGGAGAAAGATTAATTGTATGAATATTGTTTACACAACTACTTAATGGCAGAGGATACAAAATGAAACCCTTCAATTTATGTTGGGGATCTACAGGTTAGGGCATTGTCATCATATTTCAAGAATGAGCAGCTCAGAGGGGAATTGATGGACAAATATGAGGAACAAGAGAAAACAGTGGCACTGCAGATCAAGAGGGAAGTACTAAATCTTGATGTAATCCTTACTCAATGGTTAACACTCCTCTCACATAAAGGTCCAGGAAAAACAATTATGGATTTGAGACTGTGAGATCACAGAAGGATACAACAGTTAGCAGGACCTATGCTTCAAAATTGTCTAAGGTATGTGCAAGATAGATGGAATAGTCTGACTCTAGCACTGCAGATGAAAGAGCCTCACTCTTTCCATAATTTTATGAACATGTTTGAAAGGTTGCACAAGTACATATAGATTTCAGAACAAATAGGAGTGGGATGGCTGCCACTTACTTTTTATCCTCCTATTCTCCTCTATCCAGTACCACACTGGTCAGGAGAAAAGAATGATGAATGTAGGAATGCAAAATCAGTTAGGATGGATACGCTTGCATGTTACAATGGTTTTCATCTTAAGCAAGGAGAGAGAGTAAGAGAAATAATGGACCTTACATAGATTACTTTGCACTACAATCTTCTTCCCTAGATGTTTAGTTCAATGATTTTTCTTGAGGGCAAGCAAAAAGCTAGTTGGAGGGAGTGATGGGTTGAAATATTGACCTCTTTTTATGTTGTTTTTATATGCTTTTAGAACTTTTCCATATGATCCTCCAGATACTTTTCCAACATCACTATCATTATATACTGTCTTTTTATATACTTTGCAAGACTTTAAATCTATGTTATTAATATGGAATACGGTGATGATATTATCAATTGAATGATTTAAATATAAGTATGCATGCAATATAGATGGAATCTATAGTTTAATTATGAAAGTTATTTGTGTGCATATGTTTTGTGAATTAAACCCTGTGCAGTAAGAATGTGGCATCAAGGAAAGGAGAATTTGCAACGAGTTGCAAGACAAGAGGATTAAAGGAAGTTGAAGTTAAGATGCCAAAAGTGCAGGCAGCTAGAGGATGAATGTGAACCATCATGGATAGGAATAAATGTAGAAGTAGACTTGTTTCAAATGCATCTTATGTGTGTTTTCATATGAGCCGTTGTATAAGAGTTCTTGTTTGAATAGGACTCTCCTTCCTCTGTTCAGTTAGATTAATAAATTGATCTTAAAACCTGTATCCTAGTAGCTAGGAATGGATTGATGATTGAAGTTAGTTGGTAGTTGCATAAAACTCTCCCATTTCTGTATAAGTAAGGAGAGATGAGTTTGATGTCAAGTTAGTTAACTTACTTTCTACTTACTCAGTTGTTGCTATGGTTTTCTATATTGGAAGATCCAGACATGTTTTAAAGAATGTCATTATTGAATACAATCTGAAAGAGATTCTATTTATGATATGAAATGAATGGAACTATGTGTTATGAGGATATGTGAGAATTTGAATTAGATTTGATTTCCAATTAAGTGAGTTAGTCCCCTGAGCTAGCCACTCAAGGTACTGATCTTCACTTCATTTACTTTCTCATTCCTTTATGCATTCTTGTTAAATCTATTTTTCATTAGCTTATAAATACAATTACGAGTTAATTAGAATACTTTGATTGTTAAATTACAGTAGTAGGGTTCATGAACAAATGCATGTTTTGTCTACTTTAAGTCCTCTAGAGTAGTTCTCTTATCATTTTGAATGTTTTTGGTTAGTTATGTAATTTCCTGTTATTAGTAGTTATCTACAGCTTATGCTGAAGGTAGTCGTAGCCACTAGATTCTATAACTATTTTTACTATTTTTACATTTTTATGAATTCCAGCAAAGTAAGTAGGTTTAGATAAGATAGTTTAGAAAGAATATGAGCCATGAAAGCACATACAGTGTAGTGCCATCATAAGCTTACGCTCCTTGGTTGATAATTTAATGTAGGAATATAATGATAGGTGGACTGTTCAGATAGGTTTATCCTTGAATTATGTTAAGTCTACAATGTGTTAGTTTTCCTCTACACCTAGTGCTCCAACTTGGAAGTGTAACTCCCCTTCCAAGATGCCCTTACACATTGCCAAAAATTGATAGCCCAAGATGCTCTTTCAAGTCTACTTTGTAACCTTCTTCTTATATGTTCTCTTACATGTGTTGCAAGTATGGGCCTAATTGGTGTTGTCATTGATTTCAACATACTCCTGTTGCATTGATGATAATGATTGGATGAGCTGTGTGCTGAGGATATTGAGAAAATTAGTCCTAATCAGGAATGAAGAAGAACAGTGAAGACATTGAGCCAAAGATCCTAGATAAGATGAAGATCAGAGGATGCGCTTCCAAGGGTTTGTAGATATGTGTCTTAAGATGATCCAATGAAGATTTCAGAGGTCCACATGAAGATCTGAAGAAGTTATGGACACTTAAGTAAAATCAGTTCTGGTAGATGTTCAGAGGTGACAATGTGACATAGATAGGTCCGGTGAGATCTGGAAATGAAATATCCTGTTCTGCGGATTTGATGGAGTGTTTAGGAAGTCAATGTGAATTGACAACTCAATTGGTTCGTGGTCTGGAGGTCCGCAAGCATCTATTCCATTATGAAAGTAATGACAGACTGTGTTCTTGAGGTTCCGGATGAAGGAGAGAGGATTTCAGTAAGAAGATGTAGTGTGGATGTTCTTGGTGATTCAAGAAAGCTTGTGGAGGTCTTTGGATCGTGTCCAGTTCATGTTGGTGGTCCGCATTGGAGTTTGAGCTAGTAAATGAAGAATTACTTCTAGATGATGTTCTTCTTGAGTATGGCCAACCAAATGAGTTACACACCTTGCAGATGATCTTGGAGATGTTGGAGTCTCAGATCTGTGTGGGCGACAGTGTGTTGATCCACGTGAAGTCTTTTTGTAATAAGTCATGTTGTATTTATGTATTTTCTCTTTAATGTATGCCGACTTGGATGATAATTCCTAAGTCGATATCTTGTATAAATAAAGAGTTGTTAAGTCATTTCAAAGGCATTTTGTGGAGATGAGAGTGTGGTAGAGAGAGTAGAGGAGCGAAAGGTAGAGCAAAAGTATTGGGCTTAAATGGAACTAACTCAAGCATGGTGAAGATGCTATTCTCCAGTTCAAGTATGTGATACTTATTATCCTATAGACAGTGTGTCTCTTGTAGGCAGTGGGCCTCTTGTGAGCAGTGTGCTTAGGCAGTGAGCCCTAATTGGCATGTGCCATTTTGTTCTTTCTATTCTTCTAACAGAGAATACAATCTTGGGTTAATCACCCCGTGGTTTTTCCCTTAATTAGGTTTTCCATGTCAAAATCTTGGTGTCTTGTGTGTTAATATGTTTTTGTTGATAACTGAGAGGGGGGGGTGAATCAGTTATCCTAATTATTTCCTTTATTGAACTTTCCCTTTAATTGATGCAGCATAAAATCAAACATAAAACATTAACCATAAAACAAGAAACACATGACACAGTATTTTTGACGTGGAAACCCTGTTAAGGGAGAAAACCACGGGGTGATTAACCCAAAATTATTCTCTGTTAGAAGAATAGGAAATTACAAAGATGGCACTTGCCAATTAGGGCTCACTGCCCGAGCACACTGCTCACAAGAGGCCCACTGCCTACAAGAAGACACACTGTCTACAAAGTGATGAGAATCACAGTCTTGAACTGATTGGAAGCATCTGTATATGCTGGAGTTCAGTTCTGGTTAGGCTCAGTACACTGATCTGCTGCACTTCATCTTTCCTCTGTTCTTTATTCTGCTATCTTTCACATACCGGATCCTTTTTGCTACCTCTGCTCTTTATTTAGACTTATTCGCATATCTCTCCACAACAACAACCCTTTCACAACTAAATCCATCCTCTATATATATCCGCACAAGTAATTTCATCACCTTTCTAGTCGGCATCCGGAACAGTCTAGTTTCTTATAAACTTTCATTCTGTCGGCTGAATCCTTCCTCACCAAGCAATGTGGATCAAGCATATACTTGTAGATATCATTAATCATGTCGGCCAAACATGATTCATGCCTTCACAACTTCTGTCATCAGCAGTAACCCATCCGGAAAGCAGTCTGATACTCTGCCAGTCAGTTCTTCCTCTGTTTTCACTGTCTCTCAGGAATCCGGTACTCAACCATTCATATCTTTTTCTTTGTTCATCACCGGAGGCTAAATCCTTGGAATATACCACTCAGGGTAGTCCTCTTGACTTTCCCAAATCCGCACTGCACCAAGACACTTCCTCTGAGAGATCCGGACCAATCTGTCGGACCTTGCCACATGCTCTGTTTTTCTTCACCGGACCACAACATTCTTTATTCTGACTTCCGGTAGAGACACATTATGACTTGCGGATATGTGGGATGACCTTTGTTGCCATCAATGACAACAACCATGAATCCATATAGTGTCTCTTGCCAACAATCTCCCCCTTTGGCATTGATGGCAACACTTAGTGAAAAATGACTAAGTGTTTTCACTATGCTCCCCCTTTGCTGATGCTCTGTCTTTATATACAATTTCCGGAACTCCCCCTTAGTTGGATTCCTCATTTTTCACTGCTCCTCACTCCCCCTTTGACATCAATGGCAAAGGGTAGGGTCCGCACACCAAAATTTTCAAAAATTTTCTCTATATAGCCGCATATTTACATACTCACATGTATTGAAGAATGTCTGCAAAGGATGTCTGCAATTGGATCATTTCTGTAGCCCAACTTTGCTTCATTCTATCCAAAATTGAAATGTGACCACTTAGCAAAAATGCAAACGCTTCTGCCCGCTTGAGATCTGTCGGATCTTTTGTTTGGGCGGTGGTCTGAGCATCACTGATGGCCTCATGCATGGTTTCCAACTTAGGGATTATAATCCTTCTAAGTTCTCCCATCCGGTTGGTGATGTTCTTCCTTTCCTTCTCAAGATTTTTTATTTCATTCAAGACTGCAATGGTCTGACATTCTTGATTTATTATAGAGGAAGAGAGAGGATCAAAACTTTGAGATAAGCTTTGTAGCTTATCCTGTTCCTCTTTTATTTTCTTGTCAAATGCTGCTGTTGCCTTTGACCAGGATATACAAAATTTGTAGATGTCACCGCCATCCTTAAGAGCATTCTCTAAGCTCCTTATTCCAATGCTTACAATCTTCCTATCCTTAGAGATTAATTCTAATATTTCTGAAAATCTCTTATCCAAAAATTCCTTCCGGACCTTTTCTTCAGCTGATTTTTCTAAAGAATCAAAATGTGTATCAACACTGCTGACTAAGGTTTTTAGATTACCGGAAGTGGAGGCTGTCGGATCTATCTGGATTGATGGCATGATCTTTACAAGTATTCCGGAAGCAGCCTCTATCAACTCACAGTCTTCCATATGAGACTTCAGGAGCTTTTCATTTGCCTTGGCATTTGCAAATGAAGCTATCTTCATTGTTTGTACCGGAGAGAGAGAGTCAAAATCAAATGGACCTTTTAGAAGCTCCGGTTCATCAATCTCTAGAGTTTCTTTACTCAAAAATTGTTGAACAGTTTGTGCAGTGTCTCTTGCCGGAGACAGATGTTTCTTTTCTTCTGCAGTCTTAGAACTGTCAACCTCTTTGTCTTTCACCACTGCTTCCATCTCCTGTAGTTGCTCTTCTTCTTTGGATCCAGAGACTGTAGGGGAAACCGGAGGAGAGATGCTAGTTTGTTCATGAGCCACTTCTTCTGGAGCAGAGGGTCCCAAGTCCTCAGCTGTTTCTGTACCTAAATCCTCTACAACCGGAAGATTGAACCTTTTGAAGGCCTTCCGGAGGATCTCTTCTGTTTCTTGGGCCACTTTGTCAGTCTCGCCAAGCATGAGTTGATTCATCCTGGCTTTGCTTCTGAACTCATCTTTGCAGTCTTTGAAGATAATGTTCATGGTCTTGGGATCAATTTGAGGATATAGCTGAATAGCTATCTGCTCCCGGATCTCAAGATCTTTAGCATGAGCATTATTCTTTCTCACTTCCATTTCCTTTTCTAGGCTTTTAGGAATAAGAAATATTATTTCAATGAAAGCCTTATTATATATGTTAAGATATTTTACTGTGGCCTCCTGCAGAGTCTTTTGGTCGGCCTCACTGAAGTCATCATATGATTCAGTCATTGGTTGAAGGTTTCCATCCACCGTGACCGACTTGATTATGCTCTCTAGTGACAGAGTGGGCTTTTCAACAGTTACCTCTGCCATTTCCTCCTTGTCTTGGCCTGTGGAGGGCTTACCGGATCCTTTCTTTTTCTGTTTCTTTACTTCTCTTACTCCCTCATCTGATTCTGTTTCCTCTTCATCCTTTTGGCTTCCATAAGCCCTTGTGGCTTCTGCCTTTGATCTCTTACCGGATGCCTGAACTTCCGGTTTTGAACTTTTGGTTGTGGAAGGTGCAGGTCTCTTTGATGATCTGGTCCGGGTGGGAGTTTCAACCGGAGCACTTTCTTTGCTTTTCTCTTCTTCCTCGGCCTTCCTCCTCTTTTCCCGGCTGGCATCAAGTGCCTCCTTTGAGATACCTAGGCCTTGAGCAATGTGCTCTACTTCTTTTCTTACCTTTCTTTTAATCTCAGGTTCCCTGAGTTCTACATGTATTTTTACACTCAGCTCCTCAAAGGTTCCAAACCTTTCTGCCTTAGGATCTTTGGGCTGACTTAGCATGTGTTGAACATGCAGCTCCACTATCTGTTCATCAACTTCATACCCCATGGGCATGATCCAGACAGTCCTTGGCTCCACTGCCTCCATTAGGCACTGATCAGTGTCAACCATAAAGCACACTGAGTCCTTGTATTTCTCAATGAGAGACTGGGGAATTCTCTCTCTTGCTTGCATCATGCTCTGAAAGTTTTTGAAGTATCCCCATAGAGCTGTATTTCTCGCTTTTGCATCCCCAAGTCCATGCAAATAGTCTCTTATCTGGACTGCAACAGGTTTGTCATTCTGCCATACCCATCCACTTGTTCCGGGTAGCTCATTCATGAAGTAGAAGAATAGACATACAATCAGAGTACCATACTTAAAGGAATTCTTCTTATCCTTCTTGATTTTCTGTATATTTTCCATTAATTGGCTTAGCAGTAGTTCGCAGAGATCATACTCTGCATTCTTTCTTAGCATCTCATAGGCAGTGTATACTGCAGTTCCGGATACAGAATTCTCCCTGCTGGAGTGGTAGATCTTGTATCCTATTATCATTGATGCATATTTGATATCCGGATCGGAGATGTCTTCAATGGTCATTGCCCTTTTGTCAAATTTTGATCCGGTGGCCTCAGTTACAATGTTGTTCTTGACAGATTTGAGGATAGGTACTCCTCCGGAAGAGTATAGGCCAGTTACTGCTCTAATTGCCTCTTTTGTGATCTTGCAGGGTCTATCTAGCCATAGAAAGTTGTCATGCATCCTGCTCAGTACATACCGGACCCATTCATCCTCTTCAAAACAGGGGAAATGAATAAATTGCTCAAATTGTTTCTTCTGAATATCCTTATACTCTGGTTTAAGCTCAAAAGCATTGTCAATCAGCTGCTTGTGATAGAGGTCTCTTAATTTGAATTCCCCAAATTCCTCAATGTTTGCATGTATGTAAACCCTAATGTCTTCGGTGTGTAAAACTCCGTGGGGAACACTAGAGAAGGCTCCTAGTGGGTCTACCTCTAATGATTTGTAGGGATGTTTCTTGAATGAGGGGCGAGGTCTATCAGAGATCTTAACTATGTTTGGAGTAGCCATTCTTCAAAGATTTGCAGTGAGGTAATGAAAAACGGAGAATACCTTATGCGCCTTCGGTTTGCACGGAGTGGTTGGATTGATTTCTTTATGCAATAGCTTCGGCAGGAGATCCTTGGTGCTTGATGAACCTTGTTGCAGAGCTCCACTTTTCGCTTCTTCTCGAGTGCAGAATGAGCAAATGACCTTTGAGAAATCCCTTAAATTGCTCCGCGAACCCTAATATCTGTCTGCAATAAATGCTTCACCTACATCATTCCGGTCTGCCTTGTCTGGATAGTTTGGAGTATCCCGGATTGGTTCTGATCTGAGGATATCATCCGGATCTTTCAATCATGAATAAAATCGAGGTAACATATTACAAGAGCATCCCAAACATTCTGTCCAATCCGCAGAACAAGATAGTGCATTTCCGGATCTTTCCGGACCTTTTGTAATCCTCTATCATACCGGAGCATCTCGCTGAACAGGTCTTATTTGATCGATCACAGCTTCTTCATAACTCCATGCGGACCTCTGAAAACTTGACTGAAGTATCTCAAGACTCATATCTACAAACCTTTTGATCCGCATCTTGTGCCACATCCGGCACCACTTGTTTGGCTGGGGGAACAAGATTTTCTTTGAGTCTCCCCCTGAGCCTGAGCTCACTTTTTAATTTCCGGAAGAAATATCAGCACCAGAGTCTGGTGCGGATCCAACCTCTACATTCTCTGAACTTTTCTTCACCCAAATCTTGCTCATCTGATTCCTAACCTCATCCGCATTCATCTTTTGTTTACCCTTGTCTTGATTCTGATTATACACCGGACCTCTTTTGTCCTGATTCTTGTTTCTGCAAACTTTAGCATTATGACCGGACCTATTGCAGATTTGGCAAATAACATTTCTTTGCATATTTGACTAATATCCTTTTGATCTGCATTGATTAGCCATATGACCTACTCTATTGCATGTGAAGCATCTACCTTTGAATGATTTGTTTACTTGCATTCTTCTGCATTCATGGGATTTGTGTCCATACCTTTTGCAGTTGAAGCACTGTCCGGAGAAGGATGAATTAATCTGATTCATTCTCATTCTGCACTGATTAGCTTTGTGACCAAAGTGGTTGCAGCTGTGGCAGTATCCATTGAAGGATGGATATCTTTGAGCATTTGCCTGTCTTACCGGAGGTCTTCTAGGCCTGCTTCTTGGATTTTCTGATCCAAGATTCTTCTGACCGGATCCGGAGCTTTCTCCTTTCTCATATCCCAAACCATACTTGTCATCTGTCCTCTTTTGACTTCCAAGGAGAACTTCAAGTTGAGCAGAACTTATCTTGAATTTCTCTTTATATTCATTTGCTGTTTGAAGGTCTCTTTTGAGAGAGGCAATTTGATCCTCAAGTTTTCCTTCATTATCTTTGGCATCTTCAAGATCAGATTCAAGATGTCTGATAATCCTGTCCATCTGGTGACATTCTTCTGATTTTTCTTTAAGAGATTGTCTTAGATTGTCTTCAGCCTTTCTTTTTTCTTCAATCTCTTGAGTAAACTTTATAGTTCCTGATTCCATTTCATGTCTTAACATAATGACTTCTTTTGATAACTTTTCACATAACTTGGTTTGCTCAGTCAATTCTTCATTTGTATTGCTTTCTTCACTTTGTCTTGCCAACTGTTGAAGCAGCTCCTTTCTCTTTTTCATAGAGAGACTTAATTTGTCTTTTAATTCTCTCATGAATTCATCAGCCTGTTTGAGTCTTTCCTTTAATTCACTGACTTCAGAATTCGACTGTTCAAGATCCTCAAGAGCAGTCTTGAGTTGCTCCCTTAAACCATATGCATCCATTTGAAATCCCAGATCTTCCTCAAGCTGTTAGGATCTATTAGGAGGAACTTAGCTCTGATACCAATTGTTGATAACTGAGAGGGGGGGGTGAATCAGTTATCCTAATTATTTCCTTTATTGAACTTTCCCTTTAATTGATGCAGCATAAAATCAAACATAAAACATTAACCATAAAACAAGAAACACATGACACAGTATTTTTGACGTGGAAACCCTGTTAAGGGAGAAAACCACGGGGTGATTAACCCAAAATTATTCTCTGTTAGAAGAATAGGAAATTACAAAGATGGCACTTGCCAATTAGGGCTCACTGCCCGAGCACACTGCTCACAAGAGGCCCACTGCCTACAAGAAGACACACTGTCTACAAAGTGATGAGAATCACAGTCTTGAACTGATTGGAAGCATCTGCATATGCTGGAGTTCAGTTTCGGTTAGGCTCAGTACACTGATCTGCTGCACTTCATCTTTCCTCTGTTCTTTATTCTGCTATCTTTCACATACCGGATCCTTTTTGCTACCTCTGCTCTTTATTTAGACTTATTCGCATATCTCTCCACAACAACAACCCTTTCACAACTAAATCCATCCTCTATATATATCCGCACAAGTAATTTCATCACCTTTCTAGTCGGCATCCGGAACAGTCTAGTTTCTTATAAACTTTCATTCTGTCGGCTGAATCCTTCCTCACCAAGCAATGCGGATCAAGCATATACTTGTAGATATCATTAATCATGTCGGCCAAACATGATTCATGCCTTCACAACTTCTGTCATCAGCAGTAACCCATCCGGAAAGCAGTCTGATACTCTGCCAGTCAGTTCTTCCTCTGTTTTCACTGTCTCTCAGGAATCCGGTACTCAACCATTCATATCTTTTTCTTTGTTCATCACCGGAGGCTAAATCCTTGGAATATACCACTCAGGGTAGTCCTCTTGACTTTCCCAAATCTGCACTGCACCAAGACACTTCCTCTGAGAGATCCGGACCAATCTGTCGGACCTTGCCACATGCTCTGTTTTTCTTCACCGGACCACAACATTCTTTATTCTGACTTCCGGTAGAGACACATTATGACTTGCGGATATGTGGGATGACCTTTGTTGCCATCAATGACAACAACCATGAATCCATATAGTGTCTCTTGCCAACAGTTTTTGCTCTTGATTTAATGCATTATGTTTCCATGATTGATTTATTATTATGCTACTAAATTACAAAGTGGATTTAAGTGTTTAATTGGAAGAAAGTTTTGGACAACTGATTCACCCCCCCTTTCAGTTGTCTTCCCTAAATCTAACAATTGGTATCAAAGCTAAGTTGCTCTCAAAGAGCTTAACCACTTGAGGAGATCCAAGATGTCGTCATACAAGAAGGATAGTCTGAGGTTTGATGGAACCAATTACACTCTTTGGAAAAGTCACATAGAATGCCACTTGCAATGTATGGGAATGCAATATTGGAGTATGGCTTCAAAGAAGTATGATCCCCCACAAAATGGTCCGTGCATTATAGATGAAATCAGAGATGCTGAAAATAATCTGCGGGCTAAAGAAGCTCTTCTAAGTGCCTTATCTGATTCAGAATTGACAAATGTTGTTGATCTAAAAACTACATTTGAGATTTGGCAAAAGTTGGAACTTCTGCATGAAGGAGACAAGTATGTGAAATGTGCCAAGCTATAGAGTCTGAAAGGAAAATTCAAAAACTTGAAAATGAGAGAAGATGAAAATATCACTACATTTATGCCCAGAGTAAATGAGCTTGTTTGTGGCATTAGATGTGCTGGTGGAGTCTTGGATGAAGATGAGATTGTTGGCAAAGTTCTCAGATCCCTTCCTGACTCTTACAAATACAAGGTTGCTGCCATTGAAGAATTCAGAGCTCATTTAGGTGTCACAAGAGATCAATTGGTTGGTAAATTGGCTGCATTTGAATTGACCGAGTTTGGAGATGCCCCCCCAAGACTGAATCTGCATTCAAAGCTAGTGCCTCTATAAAAGGTAAACAAAGGTTTGATCCGGGAGAGAGCTCTTCTAGGAAACTATCATGGTATGAAAAAGAAAGAAAAGACCTAGAAGAAGATGAAGTAGAAACTGCTCAACTTGAAGCCCTTATTGCAAAAAGACTGCCAAGAGGATCCGGTAAGTATGAAGGGAAATTGCCTTTTAAGTGTTTTAACTGCAATAAGATTGGTCATTTTGCCTCAAGGTGTCCAGAAAGATTCTCAAGGCCAAATCCTAATAAATCAAGGTTCCAAAAGAAATGTTACTATGTTCATGAAGATGATGATGATGAAGGAGTAACAGATGATGAATCAGAGACAGGAAACAAATCTGGAAGTGACTGGGTGTTTATTGCCATCAAGGAAGAAGATCCAATGCCCTCTGAATCTGTCAATCATAAAATTGTTGAAAAAGCTCTGGCTGCCCAAGTTGAAGAAAAGGATGATTGGGTCATTGACAGTGGATGCTCCCACCATATGACAGGTGACAAAAACAAGTTTATAGATTTGGAAAGGTGTGAAGGAGGAATGGTAAAATTTGGTAATAATTCTGCTGGCAGAATCGGAGGTAGAGGAACTATTTCTTTTGATGGAAAGAACAAAATCAGTAATGTACTGTATGTTGAAGGTTTGAAACACAATCTTCTCAGTGTTGGACAATTGGTGGATAAAGGCTATGATCTCTGATTCAAAAATAGAAAATGTAAGATCTTTGAAAGCTCTAGAATAGAGATTACATCCAGTACCTAGACTAAAGGTAACATCTTCAACTTGGTTGGTACTGGTAATAGTTGTTTATTTGTTCAAATTGATTAGAGTTGGTTGTGGCATAGAAGAATGTGTCATGTGAATTTTGATAATATCATTAAAATAAGCAACACCCAGGCTGTGAGAGATCTTCCAAAACTAGTGAAACCTACTAATAGTTTGTACAAAGAATGTCAGTTGGGTAAGAAGAGTAGAGTCACATTCAGAAGTAAGGAACAGTCTTCTACCAGATTATTTAACTTAGTTCATACTGATTTATGTGGTCTGGCAAGAATCAGAAGTGTGCAAGGTGATAGATACTTCATGCTATTAATTGATGACTACTCCCAGATGATGTGGGTAACTTTTCTAAAGAAGAAATCAAAGGCTCTTGAGAAATTTAAAATATTCAAGGTTATGGTGGAGAATGAAACCGGATTGAACATAAAATGCCCGAGGTTTGATAGAGGTGGAGAATTCACATCCAGTGAGTTCATAGAATTCTGTGAGAAGCATGGAATAAGAAGACAATTGTCTACTCCTAGGACTCCATAGCAGAATGGAGTAGTGGAAAGAAAGAACCGGACCATCCAAGAAGCATCTAGAACCATGATGATGGAAGCAAATCTTCCTTAGATCTACTGGAGAGAAGTAGTTAGCACTGCAGTCTACACTCTTAATTAAGTTTAAATCAAAAGCAATACCGGTAAGACTCCTTATGAACTCTGGTTTGGCATCACTCCTACTGTGAAATATTTTAGAGTCTTTGGTAGCAAATGTTACATTAAAAAAGATGAAGATCTAGGCAAATTTGATGCTAGAAGTGATGAAGGAATGTTCTTGGGTTATTCTACTCAAAGCAAAGCATACCGATGTTATAACAAGAGACTGAAAAAGATTATGGAAAGTACAAATGTGAAGGTTGATGAAGAAATTGAAAAACCCTCAAGGTTTTATGAATATGATGAAGATGATCAAAATGATGTTATGATTCAAGGAGCCCAAGCCCCTTCTGAAATTCAGATTCAGACTGATCCGGTAAATCAGGTAGAAGAGATGAGTTTGAATGAGCCTGTTCAAGAATTAGAAGCGCAAGAAACTCCCAAAGTTCCTAGGTATGTAAGAGTGAATCACTCTGAGGATTAGATCATAGGTGATAAAAGCAAAGGGGTACAAACAAGAAGAAGGATTGCTTAAGATTCAGAAGAGTATTGTCTGGTTTCAAAGATTGAACCTAAGACAGTGAATGAAGCTTGCAATGATGAAAACTGGACTAAAGCAATGGAGGAAGAGCTAATGCAAATTGAGAAGAATCACACATGGGATCTTGTTCCTAGACCTAAAAACAAGAATGTGATTGGAACCAAATGGGTCTTCCAGAATAAATTGAATGAAGATGGTGAAGTAGTCAGAAACAAAGCCAGATTGGTCTGCAAGGGTTACTCCCAGGTAGAAGGAGTTGATTTTGAAGAAACTCTTGCTTCGGTGGCAAGAATTGAAGCAGTCAGATTATTTCTTGCTTTTGCTGCCTTCAAAGACTTCAAAGTATATTAGATGGATGTCAAGTTTGCCTTCTTGAATGGAGACTTGGAAGAAGTATACATTGAGCAACCAGATGGATTTCAATTGTCTGATCATGGCGATATGGTCTATAAATTGAAGAAAGCATTGTATGGACTCAAGCAAGCCCCAAGAGCCTAGTATGAAAGACTAGAGAAGCATCTTTTGAAGATTGGTTTCAACAAAGGTACCGCTAACAGTAATTTGTATTTCAAAATTGATCATGAAAACATCTTGATTGTTGAAGTGTTTGTTGATGATATCATTTTTGGAGGAAGAGATAGTATGTGCAAAACCTTTGCAAATCAAGTGAAAAGTGAATTTGAAATGTCCATGTTCAAGGAAATGAATTTCTTCTTGGGTCTGCAAATCACTCAAACAAAGAAAGGAATCTTCATTTCTCAAACCAAATATGTGAAACAATTGTTGAAGAAATTTGGGATGGAAGACTCAAAACCAATGAGTACTCCCATGGCAACCGGATGTAAATTGAGCAAAGATGATGACTCTCCTAAGACTGATTAGAAAAAGTATAGGTCAATGATTTGAGGATTGTTGTATCTTACTCAAACTAGACCTGACATTATGAATGTTGTTGGTCTTGTTGCTAGATTCCAAGCTGATCCTAGAGAATTTCATGTCATGGCAATCAAGAGGATTTTTAGATATCTAAAAGGGACAATTGAGTATGGTCTGTGGTATCCTAGAGATCATGATTTCTCTCTTCATGCATATACAGATGCGGATTGGGTAGGAGATGTGGATGACTGGAAGAGTACTAGTAGTGGAGCATTCTTTTTGAGAAAGAGATTGATTTTTTGGTCGAGCAAGAAACAAGAGGCAATATCTCTGTCCACTGCAGAAGCAAAATATATTGCAGCATCAGGTAGTTGCACTCAAGTTTTGTGGATGAAGCAAATGCTAAGAGACATGAGAGTGGAGTATGAGGAGCCTATCACAATCTTCTGTGATAATTCAAGTGCAATAAATATATCTAGGAATCCGGTGTTGCATTCAAAGACTAAACATATATCCATCAAGTTTCACTTTTTGAGAGAGCAAGTGAACAAGAATGAAGTCAGATTGGAGTTTGTGCCTTCCAAGGATCAGATTGTAGATATCTTTACTAAACCTCTACCTAAGGACTCTTTTGAGTATCTCAGGGAGAAGTTAGGGGTTATTACCCCTCCAGTGATGAACTAAGGTGCACTGATGTGCATTAGTCTAGTGGATACCACAGTCATATCTTGTGGTCTAGATTGATGATGGGGAGTTGCTACTCAAGGGGAGCAGCTGGTATGATTCTGAAGTGATGGAGTTGCAAGTATGTGCCCTTTGCCATTGATGTCAAAGGAGGAGAGAAGAAATGTGAAAAACAAGTGATTGATGATCAAAGGGGGAGCAAGAAAGGAAGAGAAGACATGTGAATGGTTGTTGGTGATAGGGGGAGTTGTGTCAGTAAAGAAAAGTTCTTGATGGTTAAAATAATTTTTCACATCATATGTTGCCATCAATGACAAAGGGGGAGATTGTTGCAAGTATGGGCCTAACTAGTGTTGTCATTGATGTCAACATGCTCCTGTTGCATTAATGATAAGGATTGGATGAGCTGTGTGCTGAGGATATTGAGAAAATTAGTCCTAATCAGGAATAGAGAAGAATAGTGAAGACAGTGAGCTAAAGATCCTAGATAAGATGAAGATTAGAGGATGCGCTTCAAAGGGTTTGTAGATATGTGTCTTAAGATGATCCAGTAAAGATTTTAGAGGTCTGCATGAAGATTTGAAGAAGTTATGGCCACTTAAGTAAAACTAGTTCTGACAGATGTTCAGAGGTGACAGTGTGACACAGATAGGTTTGGTGAGATCCAGAAATGAAATATCCTGTTCTACAGATTTGATGGAGTGTTTAGGAAGTCAATGTGAATTAACAACTCAATTGGTTCGTGGTTTGGAGGTCCGCAAGCATCTATTCCATTATGACAGTAATGACAGACTGTGTTCTTGAGGTTCCGGATGAAGGAGAGAAGGATTTCAATAAGAAGATGTAGTGTGGATGTTCTTGGTGATTCAGGCAAACTTGTGGAGGTCTTTGGATCGTGTCCAGTTCGTGTTGGTGGTCTGCATTGGATTTTGAGCTAGTAAATGAAGAATTACTTCTAGATGATGATGTTCTTCTTGAGTATGGCCGACCAAATGAGTTACACACCCTGTGGATGATCTTGGAGATGTTGGAGTCTCAGATCTGTGTGGGCGACAGTGTGTTGATCCATGTGAAGTCTTTTTGTAACAAGTCATGTTGTATTTATGTATTTGCTCTGTAATGTATGCCGACTTGGATGATAATTACTAAGTTGATGTCTTGTATAAATAAAGAGTTGTTAAGTCATTTCAAAAGCATCTTGTGGAGATGAGAGTGTGGTAGAGAGAGTAGAGGAGTGAAAGGAAGAGCAGAAGTATTGGGCTTAAATGGAACTGACTCAAGCATGGTGAAGATGCTATTCTCCAGTTCAAGTATGTGATACTTATTATCTTGTAAACAATGTGTCTCTTGTAGGCAGTGGGCCTTTTGTGAGTAGTGTGCTTGGGCAGTGAGCCCTAATTGGCATGTGCCATTTTGTTCTTTCTATTCTTCTAAAAGAGAATACAATCTTGGGTTAATCACCCCGTGGTTTTTCTCTTAACTGGGTTTTCCACGTCAAAATCTTGGTGTCTTGTGTGTTAATGTGTTTCTACTCTTGATTTAATGCATTATGTTTCCATGATTGATTTATTATTATGCTACTAAATTACAAAGTGGATTTAAGTGTTTAATTGGAAGAAAGTTTTGGACAACTGATTCACCCCCCCCTCTCAGTTGTCTGCCCTAAATCTAACAACATGTAGCATAACAACCTGGACAAGTGTCAAACTATGTCATACTGTAGTGCCCCTCCATTTTCACTTTGGTTGTGCAGGTAGTCTGGCTAAGGAACCTTAAGATGAAGATGAAATATGAGCTTCTGTTAGTACTTTCGTGGGTATGATGCATATTGTTATGTTATTATTATTATGCAGAGATTTATTTGGATAGTCAGGTGATGCAGTAGTATGTTGTTAGGATAGGTAGAAAGGGCAGCATCATACCATTGAACATATGGGAATGAGATACGAATGTTAGAGTTCCTTTCCAAGTGCTTCGGCTATTAAGAATATGTGCTCTAATTGGTATGCTTGAGTGAACAGGTATTAGGCTACGTCTCCACCTGAATTGGCAGGTCTGAGCGTACCTTGAAACCCAATGGATTAGTTGACCAGAGATAGCACTTGGTCCCCTACCCTAGCCATCATCCTCAAAGAGGATGAGTACCTGGTTTGATACCTTGTCAAATACTGTCAGTGGTTAGTCAGGGTTGCTTGAAGCTTTGTGGTCAGTCGGTGTTGTTTGAAGTTCTACCTTTTGACCTTGGTTAGTGGTCAGGTAATTATTTTGGCTTTTGGTTTAAATTGTCTGATGATATGCCTTGGTTATCTTATGCATTAAAATAAATTGATAAGTAAAAAGAAATACGTTGGTAAATAAATATATAACCATAATTAATAATGAAATAAATTTATAATGTAATGTTGAAATTAATAAATAATAATAATAAGGTAAAATATTATAAAGTTGAGTCATATAATTAATTATAATATATAAATGAATGTTGGGTAAATTGTTTTACCCATTTGTGTAAAATTAAATATTTTTCAGGCTATATTGACTTTACAAATAAAATGCTATTAATCAATTTAAAGTTAACTATTATGTTATGCCGGGAAAGTTAATTTAATAAATTAAATCAACTTGGGATAGTTGGAAATTCCCATGCAATGGCTATTGTTTTGTCCTATAAATATTTTGGAGTTTTATGGATTTTTCATTCAGTGTTCTAGGGAAGTGGAAATTGCAAAGAAAGTTTGGGCTCCGCATCAAATTTCTGTTCCGCTAGGCGTTGGTCTAGGATAGATTTCAAACTTCGGTTTACTTGTTTTCCTGCATGAGCAATCAATGGATTGATTTCTCTCTTGTTTCTAAAAATAGATGTTTTGATTTGCTCCACTCTACTTGGGAAATGAGGCATTTATTCCCGCATAAAAATAATCAATAAATGTATTGTAAATACCTTGAAATCATGGCATTCCAGAACATCGATTTTTACCTCCCAACTACGATTCCTGAAAGGGGGGGAAGTCAGTTGAACAAGAGGCATCAAGGTGCCTATCTTGGGGAGATTGCATTGGAGGAAGGAACACCTCTCGGAGGTGATCTGTAAAACTGTTCATGCACTGTCCATCGTGAGGCATTGGCAAAGGTTGTGGGGCTGGCATTAAGCCTATCAATTGTATATGCTTCAAGGTTTCAAAGGTGCAGGGGATGATTCTCCTTCCGTTAGCCTACACACTAAAGAAGGTGATTCAGAAGACGAAGCAGATTGGCATCACCAGGTTCGTATTATGCACAATTCGCTCTTAGTTTAAAAGATGATATTAGTATTTTTCTTCATCTATTTTGCGAGGCCTTTTAGCAAATCCATTTTGTGTTTATCCTACAATCATTGTAGTCCATGAGACTACATTTCTTTTAGACATTTTGTGAAATAGTTGATGAGCCTGCCAGGTTACCAGGCCATTTGCAACTCCAACGTTTGACAAAATTTCCTTTCCGGTATGCTTTGATGAATTTTTTTTCTTCACCAATATTGTAGATCTGCCACTGTGCACATTATAATAGTGCAAGCCTATTTTTGTGATTTATACCTTCAACATCACCAATAATCTCCACCAGAAAATTGGCCTGTTTAAAATGATGAAAATGGTTCACATTTCTCACAACAATTTCTCTTACGACAATCTTAGAGATAAATTTGTAATTGTATGTGCTGAAACTGAGAAATTAAAATGTCCATAACTGTTCACAATCTCCCATTTGGGCATGGGTTGTGAGTATGCCAGCAAAGGTCATGGAGTCTGGTGTTACACCAGAAAATCGCATTTGCTTGAAATTTTCTAAAGCCTATTCTTCGGGGGGAATTTGGGCATATCTTGCACTCATTGCATTTGAGGAGACGACGGGGAGAACTGGGAAGAAAGGAGGACTGAGCAATATCCTAGGTGTTAGAAATGAAAGCAACACTACTTCAATAGAAATCTGATTCAATATAAATTTCTGCAATCTTTAACTATGTGTTATTAATGGAGATTGTAACACAGAAACAAAACTATGCTTCATATAAATGCAAAATTAGAAATATGAACACATAACACAATGTTTAACATGGATAAAACCCTTTTGGGTAAAAAACTCCACACAAGAAAGAGGCCCAATGTTTGTATTAATCTGAAAATGATTTACAATACAACACTTCACCTCTCTCTACCAATCTTCAATCTGACAGCATTCCGGCAGCACCAGAGTACCTAAAATCTGTATTGCAGCAACTAATACATGGAAAATACTTATAGAAATGTTTTCCAACTCCTCCTAGGTGTTCACCTTCTCTCTCCTAAGATTCTCCAACCTGTAAACATTAATTACCATCTTACAAGTATCTTCCACTTGTCCAAAAACAACCATGCAAAGGTTGGGTGCCCAAGACTAAATCTGAGCTCTTACAGCATCTTATGACGTGTCATAACCGCCATAGATTCTAGAAAAAAGATTATCTTTCCAAGATAGGAAACTTGGGATAAATATAACAAATATACAACTAACATATCCGTAATATGCGTCATAGAATCACATAATCTTATGACAACTTGCAGCTGTCATAGTTTCACTCACCAAACATTATGATAGTTGTTATACATGAAAAAAATAGTATATTCCTTAAGGGAGCATGTCTATGCTTATTTACCA
The DNA here is from genome assembly GCA_027924645.1 of Cunninghamia lanceolata. Lineage (NCBI taxonomy): Eukaryota > Viridiplantae > Streptophyta > Pinopsida > Cupressales > Cupressaceae > Cunninghamia > Cunninghamia lanceolata. Next base: position 12,995,582 of record BSBN01000209.1, read on the forward strand.
TGAGTTTTTACATTTGTCAATAGTAAAAGTCACTCTGTAACTACCGCCGATAACTCTGAAATTACAACTGTCAATGAGACTACCTCATTCCCTTATGGGTAATTATAAATAACAAATAATAAATGGAATAAAATACAATATTGGAATTTACAAGGTTAATGGCACCTTATTCCAACATTCTCCCACTTGACATTATACATTGTAAATCAACCCATAGGAAATCAAATGAAAATAATCAAGCACTAGAAACAAGGCCCATGGCCTCTTTGCACCACATGAACTTCTCTATGCTCACATGCTTAGTCAATGAATCTGCAACATTCTCCTGCGTGTCTATCTTCTTTAACTCAATCTCTCCATTTATAACCAACTCTCAAACAAAGTGATACTGAACATCAACATGCTTAGTCTGAGCATGATACATGGGATTCTTGGCCAAACAGATAGCACTATGGCTATCACAACCAAACTGAATGATCCTGCAATCAAAACCAATACCTGTACATAGTCTCCTCAACCAAACTACCTCCTTAGAGACATGAGTAGAAGCCATATACTCTGCTTCTATAGTGGACAAAGCAATTGTGGGCTGCCTCTTACTCATCCAACTCACTGCACCTCCAAACAGAGTAAACATAGCCACTAGTGGACCTTCAACTATCCAAGTCACCTATCTAATCTGCATCAACAAAACCCTGTATGTCCAAAGATTTATCAGCACTATCAGTACTAGAATAAACCAAACAATGGTTAGGAGTACCTGCAAAATATTTAAACACCATCTTCGCATAGTTCTAATGCTGTCTACAAGGGTTATACATAAATCTGCTCAAAACTCCCATTGCTTGGGCAATATCTAGTCTAGTGCAAACTATTGCATACATCAAACTCCCTACAACACTAGCATATGGCACATTAGACATATCCTCAAGATCATCCTTAGTCTTTGGACACATATCTAATGAAAGATTAGTACCAATGGGTAAAGGAACTCTAACTGGGTTACAGTCCTACAAACTAAACCTCTGCACAATAGTATTCACATACTTACTTTGTGACAACCAAATCTTTTTGTTAACTCTGTCTCTCCTGATCTCCATTCCCAGAATATACCTTGTAACACCAAGATCCTTCATCTCAAATGCACCTGAAAGTTGGGCTTTAAGCTCACTGACCATACCCTTAGTATTGCTGAAAAACATGTCATCAACATACAAAGCAATAACTAGTATAGAATCATCAACACAATGATCCTCCTCGCTTCTAATAAAACCCAACTTCAAAACAAATGAATCAAACTTTTGATACCACATTCTGTGAGACTATTTTAGACCATAAAGAGACCTCTTTAACCTGCAAACCCAATGTTCTTTTCGTTTTACCTCAAAACCTGTAGGTTGTTTCATATAAATTTCTTCTTCAACATCTCCATGCAAGAATGCAGTCTTAACATCTATTTTCTCAATCTCCCAATCATAAGCTGCAACAATGGATAAGAGAAATCTAATAGAAGTCAATTTAGCAACAGCAGAGAATATCTCACCAAAATCAACTCCCTCTCTCTGGGAGTAGCCCTTGGCTACCAGTCTAGCCTTGTACTTCTCTAATGACCCGTCTGCTCCAAACTTCTTCTTGAAGACCCACTTACAATCTATGGCCTTTCTTCCTTTGGGAAAACGAACAAGATCCTAGGTGTTACAAGAGTCTAAAGCCATCATCTCCTCTGCATGGCTAATTGCCAAGACTCACTATCATCTGCAGAAATAGCTTCCCTGTAGGATCTAGGTTCATTGTTAGTACTCAATAAAGCATATACACAACATAAATCTGGTGGGCTATACCTGTCAACTGGATTTTGTTGTCTTGTGGATCTCCTCAAGGGTGGAGTAAGAGACTCTACTTGTTCTTCTGCATGATCATCTGCACCAACTTCTTTTGTAACAACAAATTCATCTTCATCAGAACTACTTGAATCTTCTTCTTCTTCTTCACCCCCCAATCCATCATTCTATTCTTCCTGAGGTGCATCTTGCTGCTCTAAATCAAAGTGCACCTTCTTTACCTTTTCATCTTTTTCTTTTAGCTGCTCAGGTTCAAAAATAGCTCTAAGTTCCCTAAAAATAACATCTCTAGAAAAGATAATTTTGCGGGTTAGTGGATTCCAAAGCTTATAACCTTTGACATTGTCACCATATCCAATGAATGTACACTTTTTAGCCTTTGGATCCAACTTAGATCACTTTTCCTTAGGCACATGAACAAAAGCCTCATAGCTAAAAAACTTTAAATATGAAACATAAGGTTTCTTACCTGTCCACACTTCATTAGGTGTCAAATCAAGAGCCTTACAAGGAGATCTATTTATCAAGTAACAAGCAGTACACACAACCTCTACCCAAAAGCATTTATCCAACTGTGCATCACTAAGCATACTTCTGACCCTTTCCATAATTGTTCGGTTCAATCTTTTTGCAACACCATTCTGCTGTGGTGTATACGGAGTTGTCTTTTGTCTGATTATACCTGCATACTTACAAAACTCATTAAATTCCTTAGAACAATATTCCCCTCCATTGTTAGATCTTAATATTTTTATCTTTAAACCTGATTGGTTCTCTACTAAGACTTTGAATTCCTTAAACTTAGTGAAAACTTCAGATTTATGCTTCATAAAATAAATCCATGTAAATATGGATACATCATCAATGAAGGTTACAAAATAATGAGATCTTCTGATAGATTCATTATCCACATTATCCACAGGTCCAAACACATCCATATGAATAATTTCTAACTTCTCTTGTGCTCTATTGCTTCTTGAAGGAAATGATTTTTTGTTTTGTTTACCAAACACACAATGCTCACAGAAATCAAAGTGTTCTTCAGAATAGGCGAAACCATCCAACAAATTTTTATTCTTAATAGTTTTTAATACATTATTGCTTGTGTGGCCCAATCTACAATGCCACAACATACATGCATTTTTAGTATTAGCCTCAGATACATAGGAGGCATTATAAACTGTAGTGGCTTCAAGCTTGAACAGGCTTTCGAATCTCTCCCCCTTCGCTACCACCAAGTTCCCTCTCACTAATCTACAACCATGCTTGTCAAATGTCAGATGCATTCCCAAATCATTCAACTTCAAAACTAAAATCAAATTTCTAGCTAATGCAGGAACATGCAAAACACCAAGGAGGGTTTTAATCCTCCCATCACTGAAACACAACAATACCTTTCCTTTCCTGACAATCAGATATGTAGAGTTGTCACCAAGGTAGATATTACCTCCATCATATTCTTCATATGTGGAGAACCATTCCTTATGCGGGGTCATATGAAATGAGCATCCTGAGTCAACCAACCAATTTTCATCAAAAACAACATTACATACAGAAAGAAAAACATCTTCACCTGCATTCGAGGACTTATCCGTAGTACTCTCCTATTGTTTCTTGGAGTTTCTGCACTCCTTCACATGTCCCTTTTTACCGCAGTTCCAACACTTAACTCTGTTATTTTTACTAGGAGTCTTAGACCGGCCCTTGGACTTGTCCTTAGCCCCTTTCTGATCTCCTTTAGGTCCTCTTTCCTTAGGCCTTCCCTTGACACTAAGAACATCCCCTGAACTATCCGAACTCTTCTTCCTCAATTCTTGTGACAATAGCACTGAAACAAGAGCATCCAACTTCGGATCCACGAGGTTAGTAGTGATAGCAAGGATAACATTCTTCCAAGACTCAGGTAAAGAACAAAGAAGTAAGATACATTTATCTTCCTCACTAACCTCAACATCTACTGAATCAAGCTAACTCACTAACAAATTAAAAGAATTTAAATGCTCTGCAACTGATTCACCTTCTCACATTTTCATGGAAAATAATTTTCTTTTTAAATAAAGTTTATTTACCATACTCTTGGCTTGATAGATCTCACCCAACCATTTCCACAACTTGTATGCAGTCTCTTCCTTTGCGACATTCAATAGGACAGAGTTTGAAAGACACAACCGAATGGTTCCCCGTGCCTTCTTATCCAGTCTATCCCACTCATCTTAAGAGACATCGTCAGATTTCTTCTCTTTTTGGACAACCAACCATTGGTTTCTTTCTTCCAACAAATCTTCCATTTTTAGCTTCCACAACTCATACCCCGTTCCGTTGAACTTCTCAATGTCCAATCGAGAGGTTGATGCAACAGTGGATGCAGCCATAATAACGACACAAGATCTGCAAAACAAATACAACCAAATCTTCCACTGCAGCTACAGCTTCCACACTACCACCCAAGAGTCAAAACTGGCCAGGCTCTAATACCAAATGTTAGAAATGAAAGCAACACTACTTCAATGGAAATCTGATTCAATATAAATTTCTGCAATCTTTAACTGTGTGTTATTAATAGAGATTGTAACACAGAAACAAAACTATGCTTCACAAAAATGTAAAATCATAAATATGAACACATAACACAATGTTTAACATGGAGAAAACCCTTTCGGGTAAAAAACTCCACACAGGAAAGAGGCCCAATGTTTGTATTAATCTGAAAATGATTTACAATACAACAATACTTCAACTCTCTCCACCAGTCTTCAATCTGACAACATTCCGGTAGCACTGAAGTACCTAAAATCTGTATTGTAGCAACTAATACATGGAAAATACTTATAGAAATATTTTCCAACTCCTCCTAGGCATTCACCTTCTCTCTCCTAAGATTCTCCAACTTTAAACATTAATTACCATCTTACAAGCATCTTCCACTTGTCCAAAAACAACCATGCAAAGGTTGGGTGCCCAAGACTAAATTTAGGCTCTTACAGCATCTCATAACCATCATAGATTTTAGAAAAAGAGTATCTTTCCAAGATAGGAACCTTAGACTAAATATAGCAAATATACAACTAACATATCCATCATATGCGTCATAGAATCACAGAATCTTATGACAACTTGCAACTGTCATAGATTCACTCACCAAACATTATGACAATTGTCATACATGCCAAAAATAGTATATTCCTCAAGGGAGAATGCCTGTCCTCATTTACTATGAGTTTTTACATTTGCCAATAGTAAAAGTTGCTCCGTAACTACTGCCGATATTACAACTATCAATGAGACTACCTAATTTCCTTATGGGTAACAAATAACAAATAATAAATGGAATAAAATACAATATTGGAATTTACAAGGTTAATGGCACCTTATTCCAACACTAGGGCGTGTTTAACAAACCAATTACAATTGCCAACTTTTCACTATGATCACAGAGAAATAATTTTGTTCTCTCCCTCAACATTAAGTAAATGTCTTTAATCTAGAAAATAACCTGCTACCTTCATCTTCCAAGCCAATTTATCCAACATGGTGTAGATCTCCTTTGTCCACATATGTGATCTACAGGCAAAAAAAAAAACACACCGACATAATCACCGTGAGTTTAACTGGCATCTCAATGAAAAAGTTTAGGGTGTCTTCATGACAGTCTGCATGGGCAAGAAGGTCAACCATGCACGCATAATGATCAACTGCAGGCGTAATGCAATAAGGGTTACAGTTGAGATTGCTGTGTATACAACTCTCATCCAGTAAACCGCATGGCTGCATGCACCTCTAGAACATAAGCAAAGCTTACAATGAGTGTGTGTCTCGTTGAATCACAGATTTTGAGAGCATCCTTGCAAATCCATTTGTAAAGGAATGTCATAAAATGTGCAAGTCTGTGAAATTGGATTTTCCAGAATATACTTATAACTTGTGCATGTCAAGTTTGCATTTAATTTGGATTAAATTGCAATTCCTTGGCAAATTACTTGAACTATTTTTGTTGTCGCTTATTGGAAATCTATTGATCTCTTCCTGTCTGCTATTCTTCTTTCCTCAAAACGACTCCTTAAAACTCTGTCCAATCCTGCATGTTGCTGTGTGAAATATGGCTTGGTTTTGTTATAATGTTTGCTTGACTTAAAATGTTTATCTGCACAATTATGGCTTCATTGAATCGTTTCAATAAGACGTCCAATCTCAGTTAAATATGCATTTAACCTTTTTAAAGGCATCATTATAGAACCATTTTATGATGCCATTTTAGAAACATTTAAGACGCACAATGTTAATCTGAATTAGGTTTCCTTTTTATAAAGCATCGACTCATAGTATAATGTTAGATTTGTTTTAGTGCTATTTTATAAGACTTTGATCCATATTAGTATGTTTTTAGCTATTAAATCTGTAGCTTGATTGACAACAAACCACACTAGAAGTTCATTGGTATAACTAAATTATTTCCATCCCCTATGGCGTGATTAATAGTGTTGGAGTCATGTTTTTTTTAGAAAGTCTCACGTATGCATGTGAGGGAAGTGGTTCTAGAGTTTATAATAAAATTGAATTTCTGTTAGTTTCTCTCTTATTTAACAATTTTAGTTACTCGGATTAACTCAGGAAATTAGGATAACCAAGAAATTCTTAGATAGGTTTTTGAAAATTGATAGATAACTATGGTAGGATTATTAAAGCAAGTGCTTAGTGTATTTTGGTAAAATGCTAAAGAGGGGAAAATTTGTCTTTAGGCATGAGTATGGTTACAAAAGAAAACTTGTGAGGTAATTTAATTGGTATTTTTTTTAAATGAATTTTTGTAGTTATTTATACATGTGAAAATTAACCATTCAGTATAAGATTTATTTTACTATTAAGGCTAATATTTATTCTTTTATGATTTTCTTCATTATAAAGGAATCTTCCTCTATTTTATAATTATTCTAGTATAACTAATCTATATTTTATAGAAATGGCACATTGTATGAATATGAATTTAATTCTATAAATGAGTATTGTAGTATTTGAATTTTTTGGTTTTGCATAAGTGGAATTATTTTGGTAGGATAGATAAAGACGTAATAGTGGTAATTGTTTATTATTTCTTGAAAGAGATAATTGTAATGATAATTAAATCTTAACTCGTAGAAAAGTTAGAATTATGGTTAAACACGATCGAATACTTAATGTTAGATTCTTAATAGGGTTGAGCATTAGTTAATCTACTTTTAGGGAAAATAGATGTTAAAATTATTTAATTCTTGACTTTATGTGCATATCTTATTTGAATGCTTTTGATGTAGAAGTTCTAGTTTTGACTTAAAACCCTTTAGTTATTATCATTATGAGAAATAGACACCTCTTAGAAAAAACTATGTATTAGATTTGATCATTGGATAGAACCAATTTAGTAGTCGATTTTAGGAGATTGATCAGAGTACCATAAAGTAACCCATGGGAATCTAAGCTATTTTCTTTTCTACTATTGTGAAGAATGGAATTATGATAGTATCATTCTTGGTTACCTTGTGGTGATGTTTAAATGAAAACATTTCTCCCTCTTTATAAAGTTCCTAATAAAAATAGATTTTACTCTTAAACTAATGAATAAAAGATTGCATTGTTTAAACAATTATATGTTCAACTTATGTTACTAATAAATATAGAAATAAAATTCAATTTCTATTGGGAGTATATGTTTTGCATGCAATGGAATATAATTCTATTAGCAATTTAATGTTTTTCATGTGTATTGTATGAAATGTAAACCCTAAGGATGTTGCCCTTCTATCTTTGTATGGATTCATGTGGTTATGATAGGTGTGCAAGATGGTCAATACCTTGCTTGATGTGTAGGATTTACTGGTTGCTAGTAGGGGAGTGGCTCTCAATGGGGGCTGAAAACCTAAAGGGGTGTCCAGGACAACCATAGATGGGGGTCGGGGTCTAGTAAGAAACTGCCAGGACAATCCATGCTAGGACCATGCAATGATACTCCCCCCTATTGCAGTCTAGCACTCCCTAGTTGTATTTCCTCCTTCTGTTGTGTGAGTGCATTTGGAAGTGAAGAGAGTATTGTATGTGTTGGTGTTGTCAGTAGTGTTGTGTCGGAAGACATGTATAACCCTTGTCTATGTTAACTTGTTACTTCCTGATTGTTTGTTTGATGTGGGACCTAGTGTTATCTCCTAGCACAGGGGGGTGGACCTCAGGGTTCCACATGGTCAGGTGGTTGGTGTTTCTTCTCCATTGGGAATTCTTGTGGCATGTTTGTGAGTGTGGTGATTGACCATTGCATTGTGGATTTCAGTTCCTGTTTTAGTTATGGAGACATCCTATCATGTATTTGTATATTGGATTGTATTTTTGTTGCAAGTATTAAGGTAATATGATGTAATCTTTCTCATGCACTAGGGAAAGCAATGTTGTAAATATTGTAATGATGTAACAACTATTGATGATTTCGTCTTGTAAAAAGTAGTGTAAAGTGATGTATCTTTTATATGATGTTTAACTAGAAGGTGATTTGTAATGCTAGATCGATCATGTCATCTTTTATGATATGTTCTAGTAATCTTGATGTTCGCTTTGTGAGTAGCACAGTTGGGGAATCTCAAAGGACCTAGGTTTAGTTTATTATGTTATGTTATGCATTCTATAGTTGTTGATTTAAAAAATAAATTGTTCCATCAATTTTGACCTAGTTTAGTGTTGTCCATTGGGGTTCCTTGGCGGGAGCATTACACATACATGGAATCTTATAGATTCCCCATGTGGGTGCCCCATTTGAGTAGGGCCCAACATTATAACACTTTGGCCTTACGTTTTCCAATAATAGTGTTATTACATCACAGGCTCCTCCTCATAGCAAATAGGATGTAAATGCTTCTTAAGAAACTCTTTGAAGTCTTCTCAATGAGATATTGGATGTACTTTCTTACATTCCAAGGACATTGCATAACTCTCATACCATGTTAATACGTGATCGATGAGTTTGAGGCTAACAAATGAGATTTATTGGTGGGGTGAAAGTTTATGAAGAATGAAATAAAATTCCATTTGGGAGATATATTAATCAAGGTTCTCAATGATTATCTCTATGTTATAGGGATGTAGAGATATTTTAACTTTAACCTTGAAAAAACTCCCTTTTGAAGACTCTCCTTGTTTGATTTAGACTCTTCTAGCTCCTTTTATTCCTCATGGGTCCTATCCATTATAATTTTCACTATTAGAGAAAACATGATGCTCTCTAACCTATAAATCTTTCCCATTAAACTAGATATTCATGCAACATCATCTTCCAACTACTTTAAATGAGTCTCACCATCTTCTTCATCCCTTTTCATTTATCTTCTAGCTCTTGTCCACTCTCTTATGCCAATCTTGGGTTCTTATGGACTAATATTTCCACTTCCATTCAATTATTGGATGGCATACCATGTCCACAAACCCAAGTTGAAGATTTAAAATAGCTCCAATACCACTTGAATCATAAGTCATTGAGGCTATGCCTCAAGTGCTCATCAACAATAGAGTCCTAAGCTCAATCAATAATGAATCTTGCAATTACACTATTAAACACTTCTTTATGTTCACTATAATAGTACCAACATTCCCAAAAAATGATATCAAAATTTAATTATGAACAATATCAAAGATAAAATGTGCTAGACAAGAAGTAAAACACCAAGTTCTAGTTGGAGAAAACCTAGAATATGTGAAAAAATCCAAGAAGAGGCCAAATGCATCTCAAATCATTATCTTATAGGTTTGGTACAATTATTACATCACCATTTATCACATTAAATCTTTGACAATGGTTATAGGCTTCTTCATAGTTGTTCTCATACCTTGTAACCATGAAATCTCAACTTTCCCACTTGAACCCACAAAACGAGCATAAAAAAAAGTTTTCCTAAATGAGAAAACTCTTGAGCATTAAAAATTACTTTAGTTAAGTCCTCCTCCACCCTTCCATGGCACCCTTGAGAGAAAAATAACATGAAATGAACTAATTCATTGTAAAAACACCCTTTTATTCTACTCTTTCCCCACATCAAGACATGTTCTCTACTTTAGATAGTTATGCATTCACCACTTGTGATGAGTTAATCATGACAAACAACATGTTCACCCCTTGATGCAAATAGTGAACTCTTCAAACTAATCTTTTCAATTAGGTCTGACACCTATACTTTGAATTAAAGGATAGAGATGTTTTGGACCATCTTAGACACCCTCAAATTCACTTTCCAAGTTGGCATCCATCATATATCAGCAATTTTGGTTAACGAAACCTCTCACTAGAGGAAGTCTTGAGAAATATTCTCTAAATGATCCCATGATCCAACTTTTTTGACCCAAGTTTTAGATCATGTCTTTCAAATGCCTTTGTCTATGTTTCATGTTATGTTTCCTCACTTGTGACATCTACTTCATGATTACCCATCATGGATATTGCATGCTTTCATCTTATGATGGTTACATACTTACATGATCTTTATGCTTACATTTTTATCTTGTCATTGATGCAAGAGCATCCCAAGTTGTAGAGCAATCTTGCATCAACCAAAAACATTTGCATTCTTTATTTTCTTTCATTTTCAGTTTAGTTTAGTCAATTGTAGTTTCAACATTTTGTACCGCATTTCACTACATCTTCAAATCATAGCTCATAGAGCAGGACTTAGCATCTACATATCATCATCTATATCATATCCAAATTTCAGGTCATTTGGACTTGTTTGCTAAAAGTTATCTCTATCAGAAGATCATCAGCTTTCATAGAGCAGAGCATACAGACAGTCAATTGAAGGAGAAGGTTTGCGAAGCACTTCTGTGACTTGTGGAGCCTAATGAAAAATCATACACAACACATATGGATCAAATAGACCTTCCTTGAGGTCCACACCAAGTTTCATCCATTCGGGGAGCATTACCAGTTGTTTAAGGCCGACCTACTTGTTTCTACACGTTACATTCTTCATTGGAGTTTGTAACCTCTTGATTTGACGTGGAGGATTTCATAAACTGGAAGATGATATATATAGATCTCTTAGAGGCATTAGGAAGTTAGTTCTTGATTAGTAGTTTTAGAATGTGATTTAAAGTTTGATTTTCTTTTCGGAAGGCACTTCATTGCCATATCTTGCATATCTATTGTAACCTAGAAAGAAGGCTTGTGAGCCCTTTGATTGTAGCCCGCATCTTGTTATCACATAAGCATTCTGAATATATGATATATTGAGCATTTGAATCTTCCATTACATTCTATGATTATATTGTTTCCGTTGTGTTAATTCTAGCTGCATGGTTTGGACAGTTCTTTCTGTGAACCCTTCGACCATGACTGCACCTAGTGGTATCAAAGTGAAGTTTTGAATCTATTGGGAAGTGAATTCATTCCATAAGATCTTGTGAAAATATTTCTGACCTAAGGCATTCTACTTGTGTTTGTTAATAGAGCACCAATTGTGAAGCAGTTGCTACCTTGTAGTCAGATCGCCAAATTGAGGTAGTTGCACCAGATCCTAGGAAGAGATACCGCTGAGGAGGATGCCTGCTATGGGCACTATTGCTGGAAGAATGGAAGAAATTATGGAGATGATGAAAACAATGAAAGTTATATTAGATGTTGTAGAATAAGATAGAAGAAGAGGACTAACCCCTAGACATGATGCTGAAAGTGATGATGAAAAGTTTCAATTTGTAGACCAAAATGAAGAAATCCTAGAAGAAGAAGAAGAAGAATCAGATCAGGCAAAGATGTTGAAAATTGTTTCAAATATTGGAAAGAGACCTAGAGTGGATGTACCAAATTATGTTGGAAATTTGAATCCAGAGGAACTGATTGATTGGATAAATGAATTAAATGAATACTTTGAATATGAGGAAATTAAAGATCTGAAGAGTAAGATTTGTGAAGATTAAGTTGAAGGGACATGCTTCTATTTGGTGGAAATAACTTTAGTTGGATAGGAATAGAGGAGGAAAATAAAAGATCATAAAATGGGATAGAATGGTGACAAAGTTGAAGAATTGATTTATACTTGTTGACTATGAGTTCGAACCGTTGAAGAGATTGCAAAACCTAAGGCAAAAGGAGAAATCTATGGAGTATACTAAAGAAATTCATAAGATGATCATAAGGACTGGACATAGTGAAGAAAGCAAGGAGAAGTGGGAAGATACATAAATGGATTGAGGATGAACATTCAAGAAGAATTAAGCCTGGTAAGGAGAAGCATATCAGTTTGCCTTGAAAGTTGAAGACAAGTTGAATAAGAAACATGAGCAAAGACAGAGAGGTAGAACATATTTTAGAGGAGAAAGACCTTATGCAGAGTAGAACAAAGAAAGCAATCCATTCAAGAAGGAAGATAGAGATAACAATTCATATCGGAGAGATGATAGAAATTTCTACCGCAAAGGACATCATAATTCTTACCGCAATGAAGGTTATAGGAGAGATGAAAGATGATTTGATAAGAGAACATTTAGAGGAACTTGTTTTAAATGTGGAGGTGAAGGACACAGAGCATTTGAATGTCATCAGAGAAGTACAAGCAAGAAGACAAAGAACAATGCAAGAGCAACTTATGCGGAGGAAGAACCTGTTGGATCACCTAGTTTAGTTGGAAAACTAGAGAAAGGAGAATCATTAGTCATGAGGAGAGCACTATTTCAAGAAGAGACAATTGAGGAACCATTGTAGAGGAAAAGCTTGTTCTGGACTAGATGTAAATCAGAAGGTAAATGTTGTAAAATGATCATTGATAGTGGAAGTACTAATAATTTGGTTTTAGAAGAGATGGTGATTAAGCTGAGCCTAGATAGATTGAAACACCCTAAACCCTACAAGATAGCATGGATTTAGGATGAACACAAGCTATTGGTGAATGAATAATGTTTGGTGAAATTTCATATAGGATCTTATAATGATGAAGTATTATATAATATTATGCTGATGGATGTATGTCATATATTGTTGGGTAGACCATGGTAGTATGATAGAAAGACTATATATGATGGGAGAAAGAATATTTATACTATAACATCAAATGGGAAGAAACGTATATTGATACCTTTGGAAGAAGAGCCTAAAAGTGAAGTATGTGTGAATGCTAGAATCTGTTTGGTTGATGGAAGGAAATTTCTGGATGGGTTGAGACATGAGAATATGAGTTTTTCTTTAATTCCTAACAAGCATGGAACCCTAGGTATAGAGACTGAAGAATCACAGCCAGAGGAGATAACTAAATTGTTGATAGAGTATGAAGACATCATATCAGATAATGTACCTGAAGGATTTCCACCAATCTAAAGTATCAGTCGTCATATGGACCTTATACCTAGAGCTAGTTTGCCTAACAAAGAAGCACACCAGATGACACCAACAAAGAATGCAGAGCTGAATAGATAGATACAGAAGTTGTTAAGGAAAGGATTGATCAGAGAAAGTTTGAGCCCATGTATGATACCTGCAGTGCTAGTACTGAAGAAAGATGGAGAATGGAGAATCTGTACAGACTCTAGAGCAATCAATAAGATCACTATTAAGTATAGATTTCCATTGCCAAGGATGGATGACATCATGGACTATTTGAGTGGAGCAAAGTATTTTACAAAGATCGACTTGAAGAGTGGATGCCATTAGATCAGGATCAGAGAAGGAGATGAATGGAAGACTGCATTTAAGACAAATGAAGGACTATATGAATGGTTAGTGATGCCTCTTGGATTGACTAATGCACTGAGTACTTTCATGAGGTTGATGAATAAGGTCTTGAAGAAATTCTCGGGTAAGTTTGTCATTGTATACTTGGATGATATTCTAATTTTCAGTAAGACAAAGGAAGAACATTTGTGGCATATTGGGCAAGTATTGCAAAGGTTGAGAGAAGAGAAATTGCTGATAAACATCAAGAAATGTAGTTTTATGAAGGAAGAATTGGTATATTTGGGATTTGTGATTTTTGCAGAAGGATTGAAGATGGACCCTGAGAAGGTTAGAGCAATTTTTGAGTGGCCAACACCAGAGAACATTGGAGAGGTAAGATCATTTCATGGATTACCTAGTTTCTACCGAAAGTTCATTAGAAATTTTAGTTTAGTATGTACATCGATGACAGAAGCAATGAGAGGTGACAGAAAAGATTTTAAGTGGACATCAGGAGAAAATAAAAGTTTTGAATTGTTGAAGCAGAAAGTGATAGAGCAACCAGTGTTATCATTACTGGATTTCAAAAAAGTATTTCAAGTAGATTGTGATGCAAGTGGAAACATGATAGGAGTAGTGTTAATTCACGAAGGTAGACCAGTAGCATATTTCAGTGAGGAGTTGAATGATGCAAGGAGAAGATATTTAGTTTATGACTAGGAGTTCTATGCCATAATTCAAGCTTTGAAGAAGTGGAGACATTACTTGTTTCCTAAAGAATTTGTGTTATACATGGATCATCAGGCTTTACAATATTTGAACAGTTAAGGAAAGTTGAATCAGAGACATGAGATGGGTAGAGTTCATGCAAAGTTACACATTTGTATTGAAGCATAGAAGTGGGAAGTCAAACAAAGTTGCATATGCATTGAGCAGAAGAAGGAATTTGCTGACAAAGATGAGGATAGAAGTATTAGGATTTGAGGAACTAAAGCACATGTATGAAGAAGATCTTGATTTTGCAAAACTGTGGAAAGCATGTAAGGAACCTGTTGTGACAGATAGAAGTAAGTGGTTAGATTATTTCATTCAAGAGGATATGTCGTTCAAAGGAAATTAGTTGTATATACCTCAAAGTTCAATGAGGGATAATTTGATAAAGGAGAAACATAGTGGCGGATTGGCAGGACATTTTGGAATTGACAACATAATGTCTTTGGTAAGTGAGAATTACTTTTGGCCTCAAATATATAAGGATGTAAGGAAGTTTGTGCAGAGTTGTAGAATATGTCAAGTTGCAAATGGGAGTAGTTAGAATACTGGTTTGTATAAATCTTTGATAGTACCAGAGAGACCTTGGGAAGATATAAGCATGGATTTCATATTAGGATTTCCGAAGACACAAAGGGGACATGATTCTATATTTGTAGTGGTGGATAGATTTTCAAAGATGTCGCATTTCATACCTTGTAAGAAGATAAATGATGCAGTGCATGTTGCTGACCTATTTTTCAAGGAGATTGTGAGATTGCATGGATTATCTAAGAGTATAAATTCAAACAAGGATACAAGATTCATTGGATACTTTTGGAGCACATTGTGGAAGAAGATGAAGATAGACCCAAAGTTTAGTTTAACATTTCATCCACGGACAGATGGAAAAGAAGAAGTGGTAAATAGAAGTTTGGGAAACTTGTTGAGATGTTTGGTAGGAGATAAGACAGGAAATTAGGATCTAATTCTACCACAAGCAAAGTTTGCATACAATAATTCAATGAATAGGAGTACAAGGAAGACATCATTTGAAATTGTGACCGGAATGAAACCTAAAGGAGTTGCAGAGTTGAGAGACATCAACATGGAGAATAAGAGAAGCACAAAGGTAGAAGAACTTGCAGGATACATGGAGACAGTACATAATCAGGCCAAGAAGCATTTGGAGGAGATGAATAGTAAATATAAGGAGCAAGAAGATGAGGAGACATAAAGAATTTTCATTTGGAGATGAAGTAATAGTATATCTGAGAAAGGAGAGATTTCTAATAGGGACATACAACAAGCTAAAGATGAAGAAGTTTGGACCGTGTAAGATTCTTAGGAAGTTTGATTTAGAAAATGCATATGAAGTGGAGCTACTGGAGACATTAGGTATATCACTTATAGTCAACATTGCAGACCTATATCAGTATCATGAAGGAGAATCAAGTGACAACATTGAAGATGGTTTGAAGAATCAGTTACCACGGTAACAATTAGAGTAGATAAAGGACATCTTGGATAGCAGAGTTGGACACAACACCAGAGGCAAGAAATATAAAGAATATCTAGTCAAGTGGGAAGACAGATCGGAGGAAGACTCAACTTGGATTTCTCAGGCTGAGGTGGACCGCCTTGGTTTTCCTCTAGCCCTAGCAAAGTGAGGGACTCACTTTTTCAACAACCTCGGTTGTCTGATGCAGAAGTATCCCATGTTGTAGAGAAATCTTGCCTCAACCAAAATCATTTGCATTCTTTCCTTTCTTTCATTTTTAGTTCAGTTCAGTTAGTTGTAGTTTCAACATTTTGTACCGTATTTCACTGCAGGGTGCTGCTATAATAATGGGTTACACTTTATGGGACATCCTGATTTTTTCTAAAATCACATATTTTTAGAAAATATAATGATTTAAGCCTTGAAAGGTTCCATTTAAAGGATTTTAATTGAAGAGGGTTTGATCAAACCCCCTTAGATTCAAACCCCCTTGGATAGAACCCCGCTAGTTTTAAACCATACCTATAATGGAGTCTCCTCTACACCTATCAAAATGTTGATAAAAAACCACTTTTGATTTACCTTGTGGGGGATCAAATGAATTCATTTAAAATTTATGTTTTGTAATTATATATTCCTTATTATAAGCTTCCCAAAAAGTATAATTTTAAATATATCTAATTTGATTATTATATTTATTTTTTATTTCTTGTGAATGTAGGTTTTTCACCGAACATCAAGTTCTTTGTTATACACACATGAAAAATTAGTAAATTAGTGAAAACAAATTCTAAAAAATATCAATCCCCTAGGTATTGATGTCCTTGTTTCAACAAAAAAAGAAAAATTGAATTTCGATACATACAAAAAAAGTTATGTTTTACAGAATACGCCTATGTCTAAATTATAATTGGTTTGACTTCAAAACTTAATTAAAAAAAAATATTTAACATAACATTATGAAACCAAATGCATGCCCTATATATCAGTGTTACCAATCTAAATTCAAAAGAATCGGAATTTTATCCTTTGTAGAAAAAAAGTTATGTGCTATAGAATACACATCACTTTAAAAAAATGTTGTTTACTATTAAAAACTAGTTATCAAAGGAGACCCAAAAAAATTTACAATTTAACTCTGATTTTTTTAAAAAATATATATTTAAAATCTACAAACAAAATCTCACAAATCACTAGTTCACATCATATTCAAATTCCTAATGATTTAGCAACTATAGGTGTCAAAAAGGGAAGATTTAGTTCAAAATGTTGATTTCAATGTCAAGTTTGGCCAAAAAGTGTAATCCATGATTGTGTGATGACCCCGCATCTTCAAATTAGAGCGTGTGGAGTAGGAATTATCATCTACATATCATCATCTACATCATATCCAAATTTTAGGTCATTTGGACTTGTCTGCTAAAAGTTATCTCTATCAAAAGATCATCAACTTTCACAGAGTAGAGCATACAGATAGTCAGTTGAAGGAGAAGGTTTGCAGAGCACTTCTGTGAATTGAGGAGCCTAATGAAACATCATACATGGCACATATGGATCAGATAAACCTTCCTTGAGGTCTGCACCAAGTTTCATCCATTTGCAAAGCATTACCAGTTGTTTAAGGCCGACCTACTTATTTCTACACATTACATCCTTCATTGGAGTTTGTAACCTCTTGTGGCTGACGCAGAGGATTTCATAACCTGGAAGATGATATATATAGATCTCTTAGAGGAATTAGGAAGTTAGTTCTAGATTATTAGTTTTAGAATGTGATTTAAGGTTCGATTTTATTTCTAGAAGGCACTTCATTGTCGTATCTTGCATACCTATTGTAACTCGGAAAGAAGGCTTGTGAGCCCTTTGATTGTAGCCCGCATCTTGCCAGCATATAAGCATTATGAATATATGATATATTGAGCATTTGAATCTTCCATTACATTCTATGATTGTGTTGTTTTCGTTGTGTTTACTCTAGCTGCATGGTTTGGACAGTTCATTCTATGAACCCTTTGACCGTGACTACACCAATGGTTCACCATGCTTATCATGCATACCCACTTATTTTATGATTATATTTTCATATGCTTCTAATGCTTACATATTATGATACAATGCTTACTTTCTTACCATTCTTATTTTTATCATGTTTACATATAATGACACTTTTTTATGGCTCTCATTGGTGGTAAAATTGGGGGTATCTTGTTCACCCTCCTTACAATCACATCTTATTATATTACCACATGTTTGTCACACAATGTTACTTGTGACACCAATTATATGTTTATTGGGTTTTAATGACCATATCATTTTCTCCTTTCCTCTAATTCCTTGCATCCTTTGTATGCAACCAATTGGAGGGGGGCATGTATTATCAGAAGTGTTCCTTAATGAATATGATTATAGTGGCAGCTTTAGATTTTTCATGGATTCACGCCCATAATAACTTCATGTGTTTCATGGATTCATATCCATCGCAACTTCATATTTTTCATGGTTTCATGCTACATTATAGCTCCATGCTCTTTACAATTCCTATTGTTCTTTCCTAATCTTTCCTTCCTTTTATTTTTTGGTTGTTGACATTATCAAGCAATTTTATTAGGCCTATTTCAATTTTTTATTAGATGCCACTCATTGGAACTTTTTATGTTTGCAAGTTTCTAGATGGAGTGCTCATTGTAGGGAGAATGTGCAAAATTATCATCCTTATCTGTATCTTTTTTATGAGTGTTTAAATATTTACTTTTGTCATGCCCAAGCTATTACAACTTGAGCACAAACCACAATCTTTGATTATTTTCATATTTAACTACCAATTGTTTAACCCTAGTTTAATCATAGTAAAACTAGAAGTACAAAATTTAAACTGACATACAATATCCTACATGTATTGAACAATTTTATGCATTTGACAAAATTTTTGTATCAATCATCATAAATGTAAATCAAAGGTTTAAACATTTCTTACACATATAAACACAACTATAATCAACACAATGTGACAGACAATTGGCAAGATAGAAAACTTTAGTCATGTAAGGTAAATGCTTTAATACATCATGTCACAATTCCCAAATGAATGTGTAGATCAACATAGAAAAGATTAATCCTAGGATGTACATTATCAGAGTAGGACAACTAAGTTTACCTACACAAATTTTACAAACCAATCACAGTTGGGACACTTATCAGGCAAGGTCTATTTTATCAAGAGAGATTGAAAATGAATCTATTTTTTGAACTTCTAATTTGATTGTTACTAAGTAAGAAACAAATCACACAACCACCTTTAAAATAGGTTCAATGTGCTCTTTTAAGTTAATACTTTAGTTTGTAAAGAAGGATATCATTGTAAACATTTAGTATAGGATATAGACATACAACTACCTTCCTATAATTTCCAGATATATGTTTATCAACAATCTACCAAGCTATAAACGATACTCTTATATGTTCAACTCTTACCATACATCTATTTCTAACTAAGATCCCTTGTAGTTAACATAAAAATTAGAAGAGAAATTCTAAAGGATTGGATATAACAAATATATTAACTTAAGTGTAATAATTGGAATAAATTGATTCATTTATACCTTTGGATTCACTTTACCTTGCACCATATTTGAATAACTTTCCTTTTCTCAGTATCCTATATCCTTGAAAAGTCACATTTTCTGCACACTAGACCAAATGATTATCCTTTCGATGAAACATAAATCAGTTGTCCATGTCTAAAATATAATTAGGAAAAATCAAGACCAAAGGGCCAAACCTAATGCCTCGGGGGATCATCCAAGATGGCCTTGCCTACGTACACGCAGAGGCTTCATAGTTCAGTAACTTGAACTTGCAACAAGGTTGACTCAAATACATGTGTTCTAAAAGGGGCAATAAATAATTTTTAACCAAGTCTTTACTTGAAGCAAGGCTTTCTCTTCTAAATAAAGAAGGAAACAACACCAGATGGGCAAGATTTCTTGGCATAAGTAGATGTTTGATGCTTGGTCATCACATAATAAATGTTCTATCGACAACACCTTGGTTCTCAAGATTGAATATATTATGCAAATTCTATATTATGACAAGTACTAAGTAGCTCAACCTACATAACTATTATTTTGATGTAGAGAGAATACGGATAAAACATCAACAAGGTCATAACCCAAAAGAACTATACCACTTAGAAATGATCTATCTTACCAATGATATACTTATTTCTTCTCAATATTAAATAATATGGCATAAAGAAAATGACACCCATTAGTGTCATTATGAGAACAATACCAAGAAAAATCATTGAATATAACTTTGCTAGGAAGGGTTAGTACAAAATAGTTAAATACTCCAATAACTATGTCAAGCTAGATCTAAACATAATCATGGTTATACTATTTAACTCAAGTTAACACTACTTCCAAGGTAGGACTAATACAACTACTAAGTCCTGTTGCAAATAGGTGCCTAAGCGATGTTGTCATTGATGTCAACTATGTCCTATTTTATTGCCTGGTTAGAAGACTAAAATGTTGAGGATATTGAGAAAATTAATGAAGATCTAAGTACACGGACCATATGGTTGTGTAGAGGATTGTCTGAAGGAGCTCCAATTAAGATTTGAGAGGTCCGCATAAAGATTTGAAGAAGTTATGGCCATCTGAGTAGAACCAGGTTTTGCAGTGTTCATAAGAGATAGAGTGATAGGAAATTGGTCCGGATTGCTCTACAAATGAAACACTATGATCTGTGGATCTAGAGACATGATTGGGCAGTCAGTGTGTGTCATCAACTCAAGTGGTTCATGGTTTAGAGGTCAGCAAGAAATCTTTCTAGTGTGTCAGTCATGGTAGATAGTTTTCTTAAGGTACTGGATGAAATGCAAGTGATTCTGTTGATTTGGAGTAGTGCGGATGTTATTTCTGAATTCAATGTGCTTGTGGAGGTCTCTGGATCATGTGACTGCTATGTTGGAGGTCCGCATTGAAGTTTGAGCTTATTGTTGAAGATTTCTTCCTTGGTGTTGTTGTTTTTCCTAGTCTTGGCCGACCGGATGATTCAAGCGTGTTGCGGATGATCTTAGAGCAATTCTCTAGAGCGTGGCATATTATTTGAGGAAGATTTAAGCCCCAACCATGTTTGGCTGACAGTATAGTGATCCACATTAAGTCAAGTCAACCTTGATGTTCATTCCAAGGTTGATGAAGCATATAAATACTTGTTGATGAGTTGTGGAAATGTGTCCTTGTGCGAAAATGATAAAATCATAAGAAAGGTACAAAGGCAGAGCAGAAGAGAGGAGAATTAGAAGAACAAGAGAACTAAAGGATGAAGAGATAGTTAAGAAGTGTTTGGGGGTATAGCAAAAGTTTTTGTGAGCTTTCAATGAGACTGAATCAGGCATGATGAAGTTGCTATTTCTCAGTTAAATCTTTCTGTATTAAACATAAATTTCTGTAGGAAGTGAGCCTCTTTGAGCAGTGAGCTCTGGGCAGTGCGCTCGAAGGCAAGTGCCTTCCCATTTCTTTCAAGTACTTTTAACAAGGTACAAATCTTGTGGGTTAACCCCCACCGTGGTTTTCCCTTAACTGGGTTTCTACGTTAAAAATCTTGGTGTCAAGTGTGTTCATTTTGTTTTTTCTCATGTGTTGTTGATTCATGCTTTAATGTTTACATCATTAATCTATTTGTAAGTTGTGAAAGAAGATTAAAATTAGAAAAGGTTAAATTTTTGGGACAACTAATTCACCCCCCCTCTCAGTTGTCCAGCCTAATTCCAACAATTGGTATCAAAGACGGTTCCACTAAAAGAAGCTTGACCGCTTGAGGAGATCCAAGATGTTAACTTACAAGAAGAAAAGTTTGAGATTTGATGGAACAAATTACTCCCTTTGGAAGGTGTGCATGCAGTATCATTTGCAATGTATGGGTGATACATTTTGGTTGATAACTAAGGATGAGTATAAGATTCTGGAGAAAGGTGCTACAAATTTAGGCGAACTTAAGGATGTTGAATACAATATTCGAGCTAAAGAAGCATTGTTGAGTGCCATGACTAATACAGAGATGACAAATGTACTGGAATTCAAAACTGCTCATGAAATTTGGAAAAAGTTGGAAACTTTGTATGAAGGTGATAAACATGTCAAATGTGCCAAGCTATAGAGCCTGAAGGGTAAATACGAAAGGTTGATGATGAGTGAAGATGAAAACATTACTTCCTACATGTAGAATGTAAATGAACTTGTGACCGGTATCAGGAGTGCTAGTGGAGTATTGGATGAATTAGAGATTGTTGCCAAAGTGCTCAGATCCTTACCTCTAGTATACAAGCATATAGTTGCTGCCATTGAAGAGATCAGGACTATGACAACTGTTACAAGGGATCAATTGGTTGGTAAGCTTTCAACATTTGAAATGAGTGAGTTTGGTGATTCTCTTCCTAAGTCTCAATCTACATTTAAAGCCAGTATTCATAGAAAATAAAGATATGATCCAGGTGAAAGTTCTTCAAGAAGATCAAATAGATTTGACAAGACAAGGAAGGATCTTGAAGATGATGAAACTGAGTTCGATGAACTTGAAGCCATCTTTTCTAAAAGATTGCCAAGAGGATCCAGTAAGTATGAAGGAAAGTTACCATTCAAATGTTTTGCTTGTAATAAGATTGGTCATTTTGCCTCAATGTGTCTGGAGAGGGGTTCAAAGCCAAACCCTAACAGACCTAGAGTTTAGAAGAAATGCTACTATGTCCAAGAAGCTGGTGAAGAAGGAGTCACAGATGATGAATCTGATCATTCCAGAGGTTCCACTGAAAGTGATTGGGTGTTCATTTCTATCAAAGAAGAAGATCTAGTGCCTACTGAATCTGCTAGCTATGCAAATGTGGAAAGTGCCTTGGCTGCTCTGGTTGTAGAAAAAGATGAATGGATAATTGACAGTGGATGTTCTCATCATATGACTGGTGATAAAGGTAAGTTTGTAAGCTTTAAAAAATATGAAGGTGGAATTGTGAAATTTGGAGATAACTCAGCTGGTAGAATCTGTGGCAGAGGATCCATCTCTTTTGATGGTAAGAATAACACTAATGATGTTCTGTATGTGGAAGGATTGAAGCATAATCTTCTTAGTGTTGGACTATTGGTTGACAAGGGTTATGATCTCTAATTCAAGGATGGAAAATGTAGAATCTTGGAAAGCTCCAGAATTAAAATTGCATTTGGTACTCAGACTAGAGGTAACATATTTCATTTAAGTAGTTCTTGAAAAAGTTGTTTGATTAATCAAAGTTGGTTATGGTATAGGAGAATGTGTCATGTGATTTTTGATAACATTGTCAAGATAAGTTCTACTCAGGTTGTGAGAGATCTTCCAAAACTTGTGAAACTTGCTGATAGCATGTGTAGAGAATGTCAATTGGGTAAACAAAACAAACTTCATTCAAGAGTAAAGAATAATTTTCAAGTAGATGGCTAGAACTTGTGCATACTGATCTATGTGGTCCTGCTAGAATTAGAAGTGTGCAAGGAGAAAAATATTTTATGTTGTTGATTGATGATTACTCCTGGATGATGTGGGTAACCTTCTTGAAAGAAAAATTAGAAGCTCTTGACAAATTCAAGGTGATCAAGGTTATGGTGGAAAATGAGATTGGTGAGAAAATAAAGTGTCTGAGATCTGACAGAGGTGGAAAGTTTACCTCTGGCGAGTTTGATACATTCTGTGAAAAGCATGGAATAAAAAGACAATTATCTAATCCTATGACTCCTCAGCAGAATGGAGTTGTGGAAAGAAAGAACTGGACCATTCAAGAAGCTACTAGGACCATGATGATGGAAGAAAATGTTCCACAAGTCTATTGGAGAGAAGTTGTGAGTACTGTTGTCTATACTCTTAACCGGGTATAGATCAAAGGCAATTATGGTAAGACACCTTATGAATTATGGTTTGGTCATCCTCCTACTGTGAAGTATTTTAGAGTTTTTGGTAGTAAATGCTATATCAAAAGAGATGAGGGTCTAGGGAAGTTTGATGCAAGAAGTGATGAAGGAGTATTTCTGGGTTACTCTACTCAAAGCAAGGCATACTGGTGCTTTAACAAGAGATTGAAAAAGATTGTTGAAAGTGCTAATGTCAGAGTTGATGAGAGCAAAGAGAGATCTTTTAAGTCTTTTGGATATGATTCAGATGATCAAGGTGAAAGTCAAAATCAAGGAAAGCAAGTTCAAACTCATACTCAGATCTAGATTAATTCAAAATATCCAGTAACTCAAGAAGTTAGTACAGATGTTGAGGAACAAGCTCAAGAATCAGAAGTTCAAACAGATCCAAAAACTCCCAAGTATGTAAGGTTGAATCATTCTGAAGATCAGATCATAGGAGATAGAAACAAAGGAGTTCAAACTAGAAGAAGAATTATTGAAGATCAAGAGGAGATTTGTCTGATTTCAAAGATTGAACCAAAATCAGTAAGTGAAGCTTGCAATGATGAATATTAGGTAAAAGCAATGGAAGAAGAATTAATGCAAATTAAAAAGAATCACACTTGGGATCTTGTTCCTAGACCTAAAGAAAAAAATGTGATTGGAGGACTACTTTATCTAACTCAGACCAGACCTGATATCATGAATGCAGTTGGAATTATTACTAGATTTCAAGCTAATCCTAGAGAATCCCATGTTGTAGCAGTCAAAAGAATTTTTAGATATCTTAAAGGGACACTTGATTATGGCTTATGGTATCCAAAGGATAATAACTTCACTCTTCATGCATACACAGATGCTAATTAGGCAGGAGATGTGGATGACATGAAAAGTACTAGTGGTGGTGCATTCTTCTTGGGAAGGAGATTGGTTTCTTGGATGAGCAAAAAGCAAGAGGCAATATCTTTGTCTACTGCAAAGGCAGAGTATATAGCATCAACAAACAATTGTACTCAAGTTCTATGGATGAAGCAAATGTTGAAAGACATCAGAATTGTGTTTGAGGAGCCTGTTACAATCTTTTGTGATAATTTAATTGCAATAAGCATCTCAAAGAATCTAGTGTTTCATTCAAAGAAAAAGCATATATCAATCAAGTTTCATTTCTTGAGAGAGAAGGTTAATGAGAATGAAGTCAGATTGGAGTTTATTTCTTCAAAGGATTAGATTGCAGATATTTACACTAAGCCTCTACCCAAGGATACTTTTGAGTATCTCATAGAGAAGTTAGGGGTTATTATCCCTCCTGATCAGAACTAAGATGCACTAAGGTGCATCAGTCCAGTGGAATTCACAATCATATCTTGTGATCTAGATTGATGTTAAGGAGACACTACTCAAGGGGAGTAGTCAGTATGCAAATTTTGGAGATTAGTTTGAAACAAAAAGGGGGAGAAAAGATTGCAAATATGTGCCCTTTGCCATTGATGTCAAAGCGGGAGAGAAGTCATGTGAAAAACTAGTTGCTGGTAAAAGGGGGAGCTATAAAGAAAGGTGCGATAAGAGAAATGGGGAAAAGTTCTTGTCTTGATGGTTAAATCAATTTTTTAGATCATATGTTGCCTTCAATGACAAAGGGGGAGATTGTTGCAAATAGGTGCCTAAGCGGTGTTGTCATTGATGTCACCATATCCTTGTTGCCATTGATGTCAACTGTATCATATTTTATTGCCTGGTTAGAAGACTGAAATGTTGAGGATATTGAGAAAATTAATGAAGATCTAAGTACATGGACCATATGTCTATGTAGAAGATTGTCTGAAGTAGCTCCAGTTAAGATTTGAGAGGTTTGCATAAAGATTTGAAGAAGTTATGGCCATCTGAGTAGAATTGGGTTTTGCAGTGTTTAGAAGAGACAGAGTGATAGGAAATTGGTCCGGATTGCTCCACAAATGAAAGAGATAGAGTGTCAGTCATGGCAGACAGTGGTCTTAAGGTACTAGATGAAGATGCAAGTGATTCTATTGATTAGAGTAGTGCGGATGTAATTTCTGAATTCAATGTGCTTATGGAGGTCTTTGGATTGTGTGCCTGCTATGTTGGAGGTGCGCATTAAAGATTGAGCTTGTTGTTGAAGATTTCTTTCTTGGTGTTGTTGTTTTTCCCAGTCTTGGCCGACCGGATGATTCAAGCATGTTGCGGATGATCTTAGAGAAATTCTCTGGAGCGTGGCATATTATTCAAGGAAGATTTAAGCCTCAGCCATGTTTGGCCGATGGTATAGTGATCCGCATTAAGTCAAGATGACCTTGATGTTCATTCCAAGGTTGATGAAGCATATAAATACTTGTTGATGAGTTGTGGAAATGTGTCCTTATGCAAAAATGATAAAATCATAAGAAAGGTACAAAGGCAGAGAAGAAGAGAGGAGAAGCAAAAGAATAAGAGCAATAAAGGATGAAGAGATAGTGAAGAAGTGTTTGGGGGCAAAGACGTTTTTGTGAGATTTCAATGAGATTGAATCAGGCATGATGAAGTTGCTATTTCTCAATTAAATCTTTCTGTATTAAACATAAATTTCTGTAGGCAGTGAGCCTCTTTGAGTAGTGAGCTCTGGGTAGTGCACCTGAAGGCAAGTGCCTTCCCATTTCTTTCAAGTACTTTTAATAGGTTACAAATCTTGTGGGTTAAACCCCACCGTGGTTTTCCCTTAACCGGATTTCCAAGTTAAAAATCTTGGTGTCAATTGTGTTCATTTTGTTTTTGCTCATGTGTTGTTGATTCATGCTTTAATGTTTACATCATTAGTCTATTTGTAAGTTGTGAAAGAAGATTAAAATCAGAAAAGGTTAAATTTGTGGGACAACTGATTCACCCCCCCTCTCAGTTGTCTGGCCTAATTCCAACAAGTCCAATATTTCTCCATCTACTTTTTATGCATAAAGATATCTAAAATTCACACATTAACAAAATAAGGTTGTGCAAAGTAGAAAAGAGAGATTATCTTCATAAATTAAACTAGGTCAAACCCTCTTCTACAAAACATTGGGGAACAAACTGAGCATGGATTCTACCCAAGGAAGAGAGACAAACTATAGGGGTTCTACCCTTTTGTTATATATAGAAGGACCAACCAAGTTCAATCAAAGCAAAACAAGTAAGCACACACTATGATTAAACCACAAAATGATGAATAACAAGCTATAATAGACTATAGGAAATGAACCTCAGAGATCAAAAAGTACAATAGAGATAAGAGAATAAAACAAAACCTAGAAAATCTAGCAGAAATGCCTAGGACAGGGGCACTCGAGTGCCCTGGTCCTCTTTTAGTGTTAGGAAGAACTTTGAGTATTATCAGATTTGTATCTGTCTGCACTGCCTTCTTCTCGGAAACTAGCCGCAAAAACCTGTTCTTCTTACCCACACACACGGAAAGAGGGAAAAGGTTGTGTTGTTTTAAGGGTTTGCCTCAATCAAACCCCATGTTGGTGTTCCCATCTCCACAACAATGAATTATAAGATCCAAGAGTGTGTGCCCTAGGAGGGAAGACACCAAATCTGTGACAATATGATAGGTACTGATGAAAGATAATAATAATAACCACAAGATATCCAACCTTAGTTGATGAAGACCTAACACCAACAAAGGAGAGTGAAGAAGAGGGATTCAAACTTCCTTCAAAGCCTACAAACAACTTCAATAGCATTCACAAGTAGAAGACAATCCAAACATGAAGAATCCTTTAGCATAGAACATCATATGAGAGTGATTTCACATTCATATGGTTAGGTATAAAATGAACTACAAAACACACTTAAATATTCATTCTAGCTCATCTACAAAAAATAAAACAACTTTAGGCTGACAAATACTTACTAAAGGAGTGTCCTAAGATGAAACCACAAAGTGGGACCAAAGTACCTAAGCGGGACCAGAGCACTTGGGCACCTTGGACGTCTGGCCCACAAACTTTGAAAAGTGTCTCAATTAGAAGTCTTAGTCCAGTCCTAAGTTGATTATGCCAGGTTTACTTGTCAGAATTAAGATTTTCATCATTTAGAGCTCAAAGATATGTTAAAATAGGTCCTAATTAAAAAAGGAAACAAGGAAGGTCCAACATAGGAGCTAAACTAGGTATAAAATGCCAGTGTACTCATTTTACGATGCTGCATTTAGCCCCACTTTAGTGTGGGTATGAACTTACGTTTAGACTCATACTAAAGGGATGGACAAAACACACAAACATAGGAGACTGATTGATTCTGCCAAGTTGTGAACTACAAGTAACCCCCAAGCTTAGAATTCTAAGGTTGCAAGCACATAAGTAAAAATATTTTCAAGCACACAAGACATTGCAACTTTAATTCACACATACATGGAGTACTAAAAGCATACACAAGAATATACATGGAGTACTAAAAGCATACACAAGAATACACATGGAAGACATGAAATACATAAAGGTAATACATGCCAAACATGAAGCATACACATAAGATAAAAGAATATATAGAGAACACATGGAAAACATGATGAAGACACACGAAAACATAGGCTAAAACATAAGCTAGAAACATAATGCATAAAGAAAGCAAGTATAAGAATACACATAGGACATACACACAAGGCACATGAATCTAACACTAGCTTGCTCTGTCGCTAGGGGTCATATGGAAAGAAGTGCCACTATGGATCACACACTAGTAAAGACTACCAAATTACTAGGTCACCACACTAAGTCACATGAAGGACACAAGCTAGCCAACTACACTGCACTAGGTGGATCATGGACCCAAGAGCAAGCACCATAGGCTAGTGAGGACTATGAAATCACTAGGTGAGTTCCCTACCAACGAGAAAATATGCAACCAAAAGAGATCGTAGCATGATGCATGCCCCCACCTTAAATTAATTGCCAACTCCTATCAGGGAGCAATTGCTTTAAGGTACAAAAAATCACAAAATAGGCACGAGAGATTTCTAGAAGCACATACCCATGAGATATGCATTTCCAAAGAGCTACATCACACCAAGGGGTTTCCCTCACAAGCATGATACACAATGGCTTGTCTAGTCATGGTATGATGCTAAGCATAGTAGCAAGGTGACACAAATCAAAACATAAAATAGACAACAAATTAAACAGAGGAACAACACAATGGGATCTACCAATCAGTGTCAATATAGGAATGGTTGTATATTGGAGATGTCTCAAGACCATAGATGTATATATATGGAATTTTCATCAGTCACTAGATGGTAGAACTATGGAGATGGAGGAAGAAGTAGCACATGAAATGAAAGTAAAACATCCCTTGGGTCAACAAGGGGGAATGTCGAAACATCCTATGCCTTGTATCGTCCCCCAAAGGACACAACAATAACACAAGTTACACAAGATACAAAGGGATTGAAATCCATTGTGACATTCTCTCTATTTGTATCATCCACAAAGACTTTTTAACTTGCAAACCATATTTTCTTTACCTTTCACCACGTAGTGCTTGTTGGCAAGAGACACTGTGTGGCTTCATAAGTGTTTTCATTGATGGCAACAAAGTCTATCCCACACATCTACAGTACATAGTATGCCTATACCGGAAGTCAGATTGAAGATTATTTTGGTCCGATGAACAAGAACAAAGTATGTAACAAGGTCCGACAATCAGGTTCGAATCTCTCAGATGGTGTAACTTAGTAAGTTACGGACTTCGACAAGTTAGGAGGGGTATCATGACTATTGTATTCCAAAGATTTAGCCTCTGGTGATAAAGAAAGAAAAAGATATGAGCATCTGAGTGTTGGGTTCAAATCAGGCAAAGCAGATAGAGGAAGAACTGACTGGCAAAGTATCAGACTTCAATTCGGATGTGTAAAAGGTCTTGATCAAGCAATCTGTGATATTATACATTGTTAGCTGACATGATTTATGACTTCTATTCTTATGTTTTTGATGTGCATCACTAATCAAGCATGGATTCAGTTGACAGATTAATAACTTGCAAATATCTTAGGTGTTCTTATTGCCAACTAAGAAGTTGTTGGAAATCCTTGATGCAGATATATATACCTGATGGATTCAAGCTTGTAAGTGTGTGATAGTGAGGATATGTAAGGTTAAGTACAAATAAAAGCAAAGACAAGTGTGAAGGCAGTAATTCAAGCCTGAAATGTGACAAAAAAGTTATATTGAGCAGAGGAAGAATGAAATGTGCCAGATCAGTATATTGTACCTAACTAGAATTAAAATCTTGCATGCATAGATGTTGTTCATCAGTTCAGACACCTTGGTATCATCTATAAGCATTTGTAGACTATAAGTCTCTTATAGGCAGTGGGCCTCTTGTGAGAAGTGTGCTCGGGCAGTGAGCCCTAATTGGCAAGTGCCAAATTTGTACTCTTTATTCTTTTAACAGAGAATACAATCTTGGGTTAGTCATCCCATGGTTTTTTCCCTTAACAGGGTTTCCATGTAAAAATCCTTGTGTCATGTGTTAATTCCTTTTTCAACTCTTATGATTGTCTTATTTTGGCATAACATTAAATGATAAGTTAAGAAAAAGAAAGAAAATAGAAAAGTTATAAGATAACTGATTCACCCCCCCTCTCAGTTATCTACATTGTTTCCAACAATTGGTATCAGAGCAAGGTTCCTTTGAATAAAGCCTAACAGCTTGAGGAAGATCTAGGAATCTCAATGGATGCATATGGTATGAAGGAACAACTTCAATTTGCCCTATATGATCTTGAACAATCCCACTTTGAAGTCAATAATTTGAGAAAAAAGACTCAAACAAGCTGATGATTTCATAAATGAGCTAAAAAAAAACTTAGTATCTCTGTGAAAAGGAGAAAGGAACTATTTCAAAAATTAGCCAATCAGAGTGAAGTCAATGATACTAATGAAGATCTGAATGAGAAAAATAAGCTATGTGAGAAGCTGTCAAAAGAAGTCATTATGGTAAGGCATGAAATGGAATCAGGGGTTATGAGATTCACCCAAGAAATTGAAAAAAAATGAAAGATTGAAGATAATCTAAAACAATCCCTCAAGGAGAAAATAGAGGACTGCCACAAAATGGACAGAATAATCAGGCATCTTGAATCTGATCTTGAAGAAGCTAGAGACAATGAAGAATAACTTGAGAATCAGATAGACACTCTTAAACAAGATCTTCAAAATACAAATGAATACAAAGAAAAATTCAAGATAAGCTCAGCCCAACTTGAAGTTCTTGAAATCCAAAAGAGGGTAGATGATAAGCACGGCTTGGGATATGAGAAAGGTGAAAGCTTTGGATCTGGTTAGAAGAACTTTGGATCGGGAAATCAAAGAAATAGGCCTAGAAGACCTCCGATAAGGCAAACAAACGCTTAAAGATATCCATCCTTCAATGGATACTGCTTCAATTGCAACAAGTTCAGTCACAAAGCAATCCAGTGCAGAAACAGAATGAATCAATTCAATCCATCCTTCTCTGGTCAATGTTTCAGTTGCAAAAGGCATGGTCACAAATCTCATGAATGCAGAAATATGCAAATGAACAATTCTTTCAATGGTAAATGCTTTGTATGCAATAGAATTGGACATATGGATAATGAGTGTAGATCAAGAGGATATCATTCAAATAAGCAAAGAAATGTTGTGTGTTACAATTGCAATAGATCTAGTCATATTGCCAAATTTTGCAGAAGCAAAAATCAGGATAGAAAAGGTCCGGTGGAACATGATCAGAAACAATGTAAAGGCAAAGGTAAAGTAAATGCAGATGAAGTTCAAAAAGAAATGAGCAAGATTTGGGTAAAAAGGAGTACAATGAATATTGGGGATAGATCCGCACCGGAATCCGATGTTGATATTTCTTATGGAAACTAAAAGACTAGCTCTGGTTCAAGGGGAGCTATAGAGAAGATCCCTTTCCCCCAATTGGTCAATGAGTGCCTGAATTTGACACTTTGAGTTAAAATAAGAGGTTGCAGTTTAAAAGGTTTGAGGAGACTCACTTAAAGATCATCTAGTCTAAATTTGACAAATCTGCATGCAGATTTGAGCTAGTTATGAGGAGATCCCATATCGGCAGCTATCCGGTAAAACAAAATTTCATAGATAGATTTGGTATGATCCAAAATTGAAATATTTCAATCTACGGACTCATGACATGTTTGAAAAAGGTGAAAATATGTTTTCAATCCTCATAAACAAATGATTTGAAGATCAACAAGACAATCCAAGAAAACCTCATTTGAGAAGTAGGGTAACCAGATGACTTAAAAACTTGTGCATTTATTACAAAAGGAAATTAGGGTTTATGCAATGATAAAAGGGTTCTTTCACTCATTATTTACACACTTGCACTCATGAAGAAGAAAAGAAGAGCTCTGCAAAGAAGATCTTACAATTCACTCAAGTTCTACTGAAGATCGAATTCAACTAGAGAATCGTTCCAGTTTTTGCTTCAAACCCTAAAGCGTGAAAAGGTACTTCCCTTCTGAAAACTCTCTCTAGATCTCTTGCAAAATGGCTACTCCAATGGTTGTCAATATTTCTGATAGGTCGAGACCCAAATTCAAGAAACACCCTTACAAATCTCTAGAAGTTGATCCCTTGGGTGCATTTTCTAACATTCCACACGGAGTCTTGCATGTAGAAGATGTTAGGGTTTATATCCATGCAAACATTGAAGAATTTGGAGACTCACACAAACAAATAATAGATGAGAATTTTGAACTCAAACCTGAATTCAAGGCCCTCTGGGACAAACACTTCAAACATTGCATACATTTTCCATGTTTTACAGAAGACGATTGGGTCCGGTTTGTTCTAAGTAGGATGCATGATAATTTTATGTGGCTAATGAGGACATTCAAGATAACTAAAGATGTCATCAGGGCAGTGACTATACTGCATTCATCAGGTGGGTTACCCACACTCAAATATGTGAAGAACCAAATTTTAATTGAAGCCACCATATCAAAATTTGACAAAAGAGCAATGACTATAGATGACATCACAAATCCAGATCTCAAGTTTGCTTTAATGATAATTGGCTACATAATCTACCATTCGAGCAGGGAGAATTTTGTCTGGTACAACAATCTATGCTGCATACCAGATGTTGAGGGAAGATGCAGATTATGATCTGTGTGAGCTTCTTCTAAATCCATTGTTGGAGAACTTGAAAAAGATTAAAAAGGATAAGAAAAATTCCTTTAAATATGGTAGTCTAATACTATGTCTGTTCTATTATATGAATGAGCTACCTGGATCAAATGGTTGGGTCTGGCAAAATGATAAACCTGTTGTAATTTAGATCAGAGATTACATGTATGGACTTGGTGATGCTCAAGCCCAAAACACAGCCCTCTGGGGTTACTTTAAGAATTTCCAAAGTATAATGCAAGCGAGAGAAAGAATACCACAAACAATAGTTGACAAATACAAAGATACAGTCTACTTCATGGTTGACACTGATCAATGCCTAATGGAGGCAGTTGAGCCAAGAACTATATGGATAATGCCTATGGGATATGAGGTCGATGAAAAAATCTTGGAGCTACATATTCAACACCTGCTGAGCCAGCCTAAGGACATTGAAGCAGAAAGGTTTGGCACCTTTGAAGAGCTAAGTATAAAAATACATGTTGAGTTAAGACAGTCGGAGATGAAGAGGAAAGTAAGAAAGGAAGTTGAAGAAATTTCCAAAAGATTTGGCATATCAAAGGAGGTTGTAGATGCTAACAGAGAGAAAATAGAGAGGGCGGAGAAAGAAAGACAAGAAGCAAAGAAAGAAAGTGCTCCTGTACAAACCTCCTATCAGACTAGATCCTCTAAAATCTCTACTCCTGTTGCTTCCAAAAGCTCAAAGCCTACCAAACCGGAAGTCAAGACATCCAAAAAAGGAGAAAAGAAGATGAAGACCAAAGCCACAAGGACATATACAAGCCATAAAGATGATGAAGAAACAAAATATGATGAGGAAATCAAGAAAATGAAGAAGAAGAAAACATCCAGGAAGTTCTCTGCTAGCAGAAATGAGGAAGAGAAGGCAGAGGAATTTGTTGAAGCCCACTCTTTCCATTGATAACATCATCAAGGTAGTTATTGTGGATGGGAACCTGCAGCTGGTGACTGAGTTCTATGATGCATACAATGATGCTGACAAGAGAATTTTGGAAGAGGCTACTGTCAAGTACTTGAACATTTACAATAAATCTTTCATTGAAATTATATCATTGATTCCTAAGAGCCTAGAAAAGGTACTTGAGCTGAGAAAAGAGAATGCAATGGCAAAAGACTTAGAGATTCAAGAGCAGATAGCAATTCAATTTTATCCTTCCATCACTCCAAAACAAATGCACATGATTTTCAAGGAGTGTAAAGATGATTTTTGGAGCAAATCCATAATGAACAAACTCATGCTCGGTGAGACTAAACAAATAGCCCATGAAATAAAAGAAATCCTTTGGAATGCCTTGAAGAGATTCAATCTTCCCATTATAGAGGAAACAGATGAAGAGCCCTCTAACATGGATGTTGAAGGATCAAAGAAAAATGATGAAGAGTCATCTCAGACATTAGATTCCTCTGTTCTGAAAAAGGAAGGACAAGAAGAAGAAACAAAGATCAATAAGCAAGTCATTTTGGATGTCCCCAAAAGGAAGGAAGTAGAGTCTACAAGAGGCACTGCAGAGACAGCTTGGACAAAGAAATATTGGAGCTGGATGAACCTGAGCTAATTCAAGGGCCACTAAACTTTGACTCTCTATCTCTAGTCCAGATAATGAAGGTAGCATCTTTTGCTTAGGCCAAAGCAAAAGAGAAACTTCTAAAATCTCATATGGAGGATTGTGAGCTGTTGGAGAAGATTATGCCAACCTATCAAAAGGATCCTTCTGGTAATCTAAAAAACTTAGTCAATTATGTTAACACTCATTTTGAATCCTTAGAGAAATCGGCAGAAACTAAGGTCCGGAAGGAGTTCTTGGGAAAAAGGTTTAGTGAAGTACAAGGGCTAATTACTAATGATATAATAACCTTAGGCATTGGCATAAAGAGCCTTGAAAATTCTCTTAAAGATGGTGGGGACATATACAAATTATGTTTATCTTGGCCCAAAGTGACAGAGGACATTGACAAGAAAGTGAAAGAACAAGAAGGAAAACTGTCAAGTTTATCTCAGAATTTTGATCCCCTTACTACCTCTCTGGTGAATCATGAATGTCAAGCTATTGCTATAATAAATGAAATTAAAGAACTGGTTAAGGAGAAAAAGAACATAATGGATAGAATGGGTGAGCTCAGAGGGATAATCATCCCTAAGTTAGAGACAATGCACGATGCCTTGACAGAGGCATAAAATACAATCCAGACCAGTGATCCAATAGACTTAAAGAGGGCAGAAGCATATGCATTTTTGTTAAGTGGACACATCTCCTTTTTGGACAGAATGAAGAGGACTTGGGCCACATAAATCATCCAGTTGAAGACAACCTTTGTGGATATACTTAAGTATATGTAAGTATAACATATGATTTATATATACTTATGCGGCCATGTATAGAATATTTTTTGCAAAATTTTGGTATGCGGATTCTGGCCTTTGCCATTGATGTCAAAGGGGGAGTGAAGATTAGTGAAAAATGTGGAGTCTAGCTAAGGGAGAGCTCTGGTAAAATAGTGCAAAAGATAGAGCATTAGCCAAAGGGGAGTTATTGTGACACTTAGCCATTTTTCACTAAGTGTTGCCATCAATGCCAAAGGGGGAGATTGTTGGCAAGAGACACTATGTTGCTTCATAAGTGTTGTCATTGATGGCAACAAAGTCTATCCCACGCATCCACAGTACATAGTATGCCTATATCGGAAGTTAGATTGAAGATTATTTTGGTCCGGTGAACAAGAACAGAGTATGTAAAAAGGTCCAACAATCAAGTTTGGATCTCTCAGATGGTGTAACTCAGTAAGTTGCGGACTTGGACAAGTCAAGAGGGGTATCATGACTATTGTATTCCAAAGATTTAGCCTCCAGTGATAAAGCAAGAAAAAGATATGAGCGTCTGAGTGTTGGGTTCCAATCAGGCAGAGCAGACAGAGGAAGAACTGACTAGCAGAGTATCAGACTTCAATTTGGATGTGTAAAAGGTCTTGATGAAGCAATCTGTGATATTATACATTGTTAGCTGACATGATTTATGACTTCTATGCCTATATTTTTTATGCACATCACTAATCAAGCATGGATTCAGCCGATAGATTAATAACTTGCAAATATCTTAGGTGTTCTTGTTGCCAACTAAGAAGTTGTTGGAAATCCTTGATGTGGATATATATACCCGATGGATTCAAGCCTATAAGTGTGTGATAGTGAGGATATGTATGGTTAAGTACAAAGAAAAGCTGAGACAAGTGCGAAGGCAGTAATTCAAGCCTGAAATGTGACAAAAAAGTTATATTAAGCAGAGGATGAATGAAATGTGCCAGATCAGTATACTGTACCTAACCGAAACTGAAATCCTGCATGCATAAATGTTGTTCATCAATTCAGACACCTTGGTATCATCTATAAGCATTTGTAGACTATAAGTCTCCTGTAGGCAGTGGGCCTCTTGTGAGCAGTGTGCTTGGGCAGTGAGCCCTAATTGGCAAGTGCCAAATTTGTACTCTTTATTCTTTTAATAGAGAATACAATCTTGGGTTAGTCACCCCGTGATTTTTTCCCTTAACAGGGTTTCCATGTAAAAATCCTTGTGTCATGTGTTAATTCCTTTTCCAGCTCTTATGATTGTCTTGTTTTGGCATAACATTAAATGATAAGTTAAGAAAAAGAAAGAAAATAGAAAAGTTATAAGATAACTGATTCACCCCCCCTCTCAATTATCTGCATTGTTTCCAATAGTGCTTTAGCTGTGACATATATATTTCCTCCTCTAAGTCACCTTGAAGGAATGTTGTCTTCACATCCATTTGTTCCACTTCTAGATCATACATTGCTGCAAGAGATAAAAGGAAGTGAATAGATGTCAACTTTGCAATGGGAGAGAAAATCTCACCATAGTCAATTCCCTCCACCCGAGAATATCCCTTTTTAACCAATCTAGCCTTATATTTCTCAACATTGCCATCTACACCAAATTTCTTTTTGAACACCCATTTGCATCCAACAAGTTTTTATCCTTCAAGAAAAGGCACCAAGTCCCAGGTATTATTCTTTTTGAAAGAATCCATCTCCTCTTCCATGGCCTCCTTCCAAGAACCTGTATCTTTCATACCCATAGCCTCTTTCATAGTTCTAGGCTCATCAGTGTTAGAATTCAAAGCAAAAATACAACTAGAATTATGCAATGAATAACCAAACCTATCAGGTTGCTACTTATCCGCGTGGACCTCCTCAAAGATTGAGGTTGAGGTTCTTCATCTTCTTCTAAACTTCCAGAGCTACTAGAGCTCTCCTCATTATTAGGTCTAAGAGATGTTTTTGGTTCAACTTTCTTAGGGGTGGAAGGAAGCTAAACCACATATCATCTTTCTTCTCTTCTTTCTCTGGCTAGAAGACAACAAAAGAAGGATTGATCTCTCTGAAGATCACACTTCTTCTATACAAAACTCTCTCAACCACTAGATCCCAAAGCTTGTACCCTTTCACACCGATGCCATAACCAATGAAGATACACTTCACAGCCTTGTTCTCCAACTTAGACCTCTTCTCCTTAGGAACATGTGCATATGCCTCACAACCAAATACTTGAATGTATCTTAATGAAGGATTTTTACTAGACAATACCTCCATAGGTGTCTTATCAATGAGCATTGATGTAGGAGACATATTAACCAAGTAACAAGTGATAGTAACAACTTCAACCCAAAACTTTTGTTCAAGACCAACTCCACTTAGCATACTCCTTGCCCTCTCCATCAACGTTCTATTCATCCTCTCTACAACTTGATTCTGCTGAGGGGTATATAGAGTTGTCTTGAGCCTCTCCCCTATTCTTTACAGAACTTGTCGAAATCTACTGAACAAAACTCACCGCCATTGTCAGTCCTCAAACACTTAATCTTTCTATACTTTTGATTCTCTACAAGATCTTTGAACTCTTTGAATCTATTAAAGACTTTAGATTTACTTCTAAGGAAATACACCCATGTCCTTCTACTATAGTCATCAATGAATGAAACAAAGTAAATAGATTTTAAAATCGAAGGAACATTAACATGACCAAACACATCAGAATGAATCAAGTCCAACACCTCAAAAGATTAGTGAGAACTGGAATAAAACTAAACACATTTTTTTTCCATAAATGCAATGTTCATAGAAATAGAACTTAAGATTATAGTCATTCACACCCTCAACAAGATTTTTATTTTCCAGGGTCCTCAAACCCTTTTCACCAATGTGACCAAGCCTTTGGTGCCATACCATTATCTTCTCATCTAGAAGTTTCATCTCCATAGAATGAGCACCCTTAGGTACCCAAAAAGCATGACCATTAGAAGTAGATGCAACAATCCTCTTCACTATTGGTTCCAATTGTGAGGATGAAGACTCTGAAGTTCTCTTCTTCAAAACAGAGGCACTAGCACTGAACTGCGTATGCTAAGCTGAAACAGAGTGCTAATCTGAACACCATTAGCCAACACCATAGATCCTCTAGTCATCTTATATCCTCCATTTGAGAAAACAACCTGAACACCCACATCTTTCAAATTACTTACAAAAAAAAGGTTCCATCTCAAACCAGGGATATGCAGAACACCATTGATTCCCTTCACTCATCCATTAGGCAATTGAATCAAAACTCTTCCATGGCCAACAATCTTTAGGTGAGAATCATCACCCAAGTACACCTTTCCACCATCATATTCTTCATACTTCGAAAACCAACCCTGATGCGAGGTCATGTGAAAAGATGCACCAGAGTCAATAAGCCACACATCCTTAGATGCATGCATTTCCAAGGCAACAACAAACACTTCTCCTTCATCCTGAGAGGACTTGTTAGAATCTAAATCATAATTTGTCTTCTTTTTCTTTTTCTCCTCCTTGCACTCCTTGTGGAAGTGACTAGGTTTGCCGCAGTTCCAACATAGGGCCTTGGACTTTCTAGGAGGCGTAGATATCCCAAAGGATTTGGATAATCCTTTTTCTTCCTTCTTCTTATCCTTTTTCTTTCCCTTCTCTTTAGATCTACCACGAACTGCAAGAGCCTCCTTAGCCGATTCGGAAGACGTTCTTCTCATCTCTTTAGACAACAACAAAGAAACCACTTCATCCATCTTAAAGGTGGTAGTGGTACTCCGAATGGCCATAACAAGGTGGTCCCATGAATCTGGTAAGGAACACAGTAATTTCATACATCGATCCTCCTCCTCCATCTTCACACCAACAAAGTCAACTGGGCAACAAGCATATTGAATGTATTCAGGTGATCAGCAACAGATCCTCCATCTTCCATCCTTAGAGAATACAATTTCTTTTGCAAGAATAACTTGTTCACCAGGGATTTAGCCTGATAAACATCTCCAAGCTTCTTCCAAAGATCCTTTGTAGTCTTCTCTTCATGGATATTTAGGAGCACTGAATCAACCAAACAGATTTTTATCAAACCCTTATCTTTTTGATCTTTGAGATCCTAGTCTTTTTGAGACATTGTCATTGGTTTGTACCAGATATGGCATCCCATAAATCATGATCTACAAGCATGTCCTCCATTTTAAGTTTCTACAACTTGAAATCACTGCCATTAAACTTCTCTATCTCAAACCTCCCAGACATGCTTGCCATATCTTACCTGCAACAAAGATTTCAAAATCCTCTACACAAGCTCCCACTCAAATGAAGATCAACTCAAAAAACCCTCTACCCAACAACTAGAACCAAAGGTGATTAGGCTCTAATACCAACTGAAAGGAAGCAAGGTACGGAAACCCTTCCTACACTGATCTACTGAGGAAAGATTTATGCAAATTTTTACTTTTACAGTTACAGGTTAAGATGCACATTAATAGAAAAATAATAACTTCCAAATGTAAACACAAAACTCACAACACAAGATATATGTGGGGAAAACCCTTTCAAGTAAAAAACCTCACACTGCAAAGCTACCCAATATATTATACAGGAATCAAGAAGATTACAATATACTTGTAGAGAAAGCTTTTATAGGAGTATATCCAACCAGAGATCTAGGAGGTAACTCAACATCTATAAGATTCTTCCACACAACCTCCATCTCCATCTCCTGATATATAGGAGATACAATGCAGTAAACCGTTCTCGGTAATTATAAAACCATGAGCCAAAACCACCCAAAAGTGGCTCCCAAATTATCTCCAACCAAAGATGCCTTATGATGTGCCAAACCACACACCAACACGTGTAACTCTCCCCTTTATAGCTCTTTTATGTGTCCAACAAGTTTTCACATTTCCCAAAAATAGGAGACCCAACTTCCGGAGGCCATAACTTTTGATCTGAGTAACTGATTGACAAACTGTTTGATGCGTTGGAAATCTCGTGAAGTGATCTATCACCCTGTAATCCACTTTTTCAGTTACAAAATTTTTAGAGCATTTAGGGATCTATAAGTGCCTCAAAATTGAGTTTGAAACTTTTTTGATAGTTTCAAAAAAATAGAAACTTTAATATCTCGCAATCCAGATATGATCTTGAGTCGAAACTCACTTGAGATGTTTACTTAGTTGTTTCGCACCTTCTAGGAAAATTTCAAGTCAATTCAAGGTCAAATCTAAAGTTACTAAAAATAGTAAGTCCTACCATTTTTAGCCCTTTTGTAAACTTTGAAAGTTCTAGATCATTCTTCAAGATAAAGGGTATTCAAAAAGACCAAAACTGGGAAGAATAGTAATCTTTCAAAGTTGCAAGGTTCGAGACACTTTTCTTAACATTTAGGTGGGTTATTACTTATGTTGGCCAATTGTTGTTGCATGGAGGTCATGTTCTTCAACAAATGGTTTATGACGGGGTCAGAAGTGGAATCAGGCAGAGATTGAAATGAAGGACTAGGTGGAGTATGAGTAGCCTTTTTAAATGTAATACATGGTTTGGATGTAGATGGAGTAACACTAGGTGCAAAATTTATGTAATTATAAGGAACGACACCATAATGGCGAATGGGATTCCTAGTAGATAACCCAACACATGTGGTAGTGCATTATTACTCGATTGTGTAGTAGTGGAAAGAATAGTAGATGAATAAGTAGGCATAGGGAGTGAGGATATGGGTACCAACACTTAAGTCCCTATTTGATTAGGAGAAGTCACATTCGTTATGATTTCAGTACAACTAGCTATCAACATAATGTTGTTATGCACTATGTGAGCCAGACCATGCAAGACTTCTACTCCCTCTTGTCCCTCAATAAACAACCTTGTAAGACTCTTAATGATAGGGACAACCTCCTCGGCTATATGTTCCATGCTTACAAATTGCTGAAAGTTAGCCAACTCTATGTCTAACTTTTGAATTTGGGCCTTAGGAACATGAGCGACAAGGTCATCAATATCAATGGATTCTTGAGCAGTTGATGTTTCAGGGATAAGTGTAGTAGGAAGTTGTGTGACTTGATTATGAATTTCAAATTCAGATGCATCAATATTAGAACCCATAATTTGAATACTTCTTCACACAAAGGTATTAGAATCGGGGCACTAGGTCACAAAGCTCATGAAGCGACTACAAACTTTAATAACACACAAGATGCCCAAATAGAAGAAATTGATGATGTAGAAAAAGAAATATTTGAGTTTTCTTTTAAGTGAAGCTATAGTATACCCTTAATCAAATTCAATTCAAACAAATACAACTATTCTCATGCAAGATTCAAACACAATTTTCAATGCAACGAAATGACAACTATGCAATTTTCAAGTCTAGGATGCAATGTTTCTTTTTCAATTTTCAAATGTAAGAATGCCAAATGCTTTTGAACAATAACTAATGAAAGGTACAACAAAATGTAAATTCTCTAATCAATGCAACAAGACCTAAACAACCTTCAAATCTAAAAACCATAGCGTCAAAACTAGCAAGATTTTCTATCAATGCAAAATTTTGACAAACCCTAGTTTGAAATTATATAAAATATAGCTATATATGTATGCAAAGTAGCTAAAGATCACACTCCCAATCAGATCTAGAGTGATAAACAAATCAGATCTGAAAGAAGAAGGAAGCAAAAGGTGCAAAGAACGACGGGTTCACCAAAATGTAGAGTAGAAAAGAGAGACTAGCTTCATAATTCAAACTAGGTCAAATCCTCTTCTACAAAACATTGGGGCACAAACTGAGCATGGTTTCTATCCAAGGAGGAGAGCCAAACTACAAGGGTTATGCCCTTTTGTTGTATATAGTAGGACCAACCAAGTTCAACCAAAGCCAAACAAGCAAGCAAAGACTATGATTAAACCACAAAATGATGAATAACAAGCTATAACATACTACAGTAAATGAACCTTAGAGATCAATGAATACAACAGAGATAAAAGAATAAATCAAAACCTAGAAAATGTAGTAGAAATGCCCAAGAGAGGGACACTCGGGCACCCTGGTCCTCTTTTAGGGTTAGGCAAAACTTTATGTATTATCAGATTTGTATCCTTCTGCACTGCCTTCTTAGAAACCAGCCTTAGAAAACTATTCTTCTTCCCTGCACACATGGAAAGAGGGAAAAGATTGTGTTGTTTTAAGAGTTTGCCTTAGTCAAATCCCATATTGGTGTTCCTACCTCCACAACAGCAAATGATAAGGTCCAAGAGTGTGTGTCATAGGAGGGTAGAGGTTAGATCTATGACAATATGATAGATAATGATGAAAGATAATAATAATAACCACAAGATATCCAACCTTAGTTGGTGAAGACCTAACACCAACAAAGAAGAGTGAAGAAGAGGGCTTCGAACTTCCTTCAAATCCTGCAAACAACTTCAATAGCATTCACAAGTAGAAGACAATCCAAACATGAAGAATCCCTTAACATAGAACATCATATGAGAGCAATTTTGCATTCATCTGGTTAGGTGTAAAATGAACTACAACACACAGTTAAATATGCATTATCGCTCATCTACGACAAATAAAACAACTTTAGGTCGATAAATACTAACTAAAGGAGTGTCCTAAGTTGACACCACAAAGTGGGACCAAAGTACTTAAGTGGGACCAGGCCGCTCAGGCGCCCTGGACCTTTGGCCCAAAGACTCTGAAAAGTGTCTCAATTAGAAGGCTTAGTCCAATCCTAAGTTGATTATGTTGGGTTTACTTGTCAAGATCGAGATATTCATCGTTTAGAGCTTAAAGATGTGTTAAAATAGGTCCTAATTAAGAAAGACAACAAAAAATGTCCAACCTAGGAGCTAAACTAGGTGTAAAATTCTAGTGTACACATTTTATGATGATACAAGTTGAACAACTTATCATCTTAAGATATCATAATAATAAGAACCTAG
This sequence comes from Cunninghamia lanceolata, assembly GCA_027924645.1. Lineage (NCBI taxonomy): Eukaryota > Viridiplantae > Streptophyta > Pinopsida > Cupressales > Cupressaceae > Cunninghamia > Cunninghamia lanceolata. The sequence goes on from BSBN01000209.1 coordinate 13,038,716, forward strand.
ATCTCTCTTTATTGTCTAGCCAAAAAGACTTCTAATACCACTAGTTTAAAGAAAATTCATTAATTATGAATGTCCTACTTAACATAACATGACTTACAAAAATACAAATAAATTTGGTTATTATATATATATACTAGTTGCAAATTCTCAAGTCAAAATTTACTAATTTAAATAATATATAAAATATAGTGCTATAGTTTTTTGAAAAAAACAATAATATCCAACAGTCATAAAATGAACATAACTTTCTTAATTCTAAACCAAATTTAAAAATTTAAAATTTTGTGGAAAGCTAAGACATAGAGGAACAAAACCCATAAAACAATTAAAGAAATTTCTCAAATTGTGAGAGTAGTATTTTTATGCAAATGACCCATGTAATCAAGCAGTAATTGTAATCATTTAAAATGTTAACTTTACAACTACTTGATTTCAGTGAAATCTTACATTAAAGTAAGTAGTCATAAACAAGAGAGAGTTAATACCATCCCAAGACTAAGAGAATAGTATTAGTCACTCCAATAAACATAATACTATAGCATGAGGAGTGTAACATTCTTTTACAGAACATAGAGTTATCTCTATAATTATTTTTGCAAATAACAATATATAATAAAAAGAAATAAATAAGATTGCATTACCAGATTTAGAGGATTTTAGCCAACAAAATGTTCCTTGGTTGACACACTTATACAAAAGAAGGGAAGAAAAGAGATCTCAAAGAAAGTTATGATTGTAGGATATTCATAAAAATGAATTTGAGAGAATTGGTATGAATCCATCAAGTTAATAAAAACTATCCCATCTCAAAAGAATACACAAATGATTTAAAATAAAACAAGATGCAAGTAAAAATGTGATAGAGATTAAGTGTTCGAATATAAAAAATTACCACGCTTGTGCAAAGCAAAACAGCAAAACAGCAGGAGAGGAAGAACCACACAAATTTCTCAAATCCCCTCTACCTTCTGCACACATTTATTTTTACTTTTTCCAAAGAAACCAACCTTTTTTCCCACAAAAAGAAAAAAAAAAGTTATTATGCCGAGAGGCATTTATAGTCACATCAGGTTGGGGATGAGAGCACTCATTTTTTCTGCCTAAATTTAGAGAGAGAAAATAAAAAGAAAAACCAAAAAAAGAAATTTAAGAAAATAAAAAATAAAAATCAAAAAAGAAATTGGAAATTTTCAAGGAAAAAAAATGGAGAAAATCACCAAAAAAGAAATTAAAAAAATTAAAAAAAAGAAACTATTGGAAAATAAAAATAAAAATTAAAAAAAAAGTGGAAAAGGTTAAGGAAAAAAAGTGGAGAAAATCACAAAAGCTATAGAAAACACAAAAAAACACAGAGTCAAGAAGATATTTCTCGGCATATTTTAGATATATTTTTTAAAATATAAATATACTAGTAATACCAATTTCTTCATTAATAACACTAATTTCTAATTACTAAAATTAAATCTACCACTAAATTTGGATAAGATTTAATAATTCAAATGTCATTTAAACAATAATAATTAAAGCCAAATTATAACAATAAAGACTAATTATAAACTAAATAATAGTGTCGATTTCATGCCATAGTAAAGTTACTCAAAGATAGAAAGTTTACATAAAATCTTTTCCTTAACTCAAAGAGTTTTAGAAAATTTTAAGCAATAACAATAGTTTTATATAACAAAAATAGTAATCAAACAATCACTAGCTAACTATGAGATAGAAATAACATAAAAGTGAAGTTGAATGAGATATAAGTTTCATATAGAAACAATACAAATTTACTTATTTTACAAATAAGAAGAGTTTGTTAAAATTAACCATTTCTAAAACTAATCATTTCTCTTGACCTCACATGCCTATCTTTTAGGCATGTGCAAGATAAGATTCTTATCCTCTATTTTTTAAAGAAATGAAATTTAACTTTTGTTTTTATTTTTATCTAACCTTTCTTTTAGTATTAAAACAATTTCTTTATTTAAATATATATAATTTTAATTATAAATTAATTTAAGTCTAATACTTAAATATGTAAAAATATGAAATAGTCTTTAATAAATTTAAGAACATAAGGTATCATTTAAAAATTATTTAAATAATAAGTAGACTTTAAAGACCTCAATATATGCACTCCAAAATTATAACACAAAATTAGAAACAAATAAAATCAACTATAAAATATTACAATATCTATTTAATGAAAGATAGAAAATTCTTATAGAATCCTTATCTTAACTTAAGAATAAAACAAGTCTTTTTAGAAAAATATATATTAGGAAATTCTTAGATAGTAAAAGCTTCAAGAAAAGATTAATTTCCAAAAGACAACCACTTGGGAAAAAGGAACAATTATAATTACAATTAGAAGTTAATATTAAAAACAATTAAACAATTATTGAAAGAATCTTTCCCAAAATGATATTCTTTAACTTCAATTAAAAATACATTTATCTATAAATATCTATGAAACAACTATATAAATTAATCATTATTAGAAGACCTGTCTAATAAATTAATCAACTAAATAATACATACACACACAACTTACCCACTAAACTATAATTCTCACTGAGATGACTTTATCAATGATCCTACCTCACATGCTGAAAATAGTAACAAATAATTGACCACTGTTAATAATCATCTAACTGATAATAATTTAAATATAGAATTAATTTAAACAAATACTCAAACAACTAATTCAATTTCAAAATGAAATCTATAATAAACAATTAATGAAATAATCAATTTGAAATGTTCTTAATAAGGTATTGACACAATATAAGAGTTACATGTGTTATAATAGGCATCCTTACAACTTTCATGTTGACTACTTTCTTTACTTTGACATGCATCCTCATAGTAGCTCACATGCAAGTCAAAGTGGGGACAAAATTTAAGGGTGAAAATTGCATATCTTAACCATTTGTTTTAGACCCATTTTGATTAGGTTTTCCTTAATACAATGACTAGTGTACAAGCGACATGTTTTAGAATAAAAGTTAGTAAATAACTTGATTATACCTTCACACATTCCTAAGAACTAGTCATGACCTTTAGTTTATCCACTCCTTTTCCTCTACTACACAGAAATGACCCCAGAACTTCTAAATACAAATTTAATATTAGGGTTAAGCTCACTCGCTTCCTATTAGCCATTGTTGAATTGAGAGCGAAATGTTTTGATTTGTGTTAGGGTGTTCTATAAAAGGACAAACCCTAATTCACTTTTATCCATCTAGATACCATTTTCAATTAGCTCATGTTTGACTACTTAAATCGTCATTAGAGAGCATTATCAAATTACATCAACAATTGCATTTAGTGAAATATTAGGGCATATTAAATGGTTGCTTGTGTCTTTAATCTTTGTTCAAAAACCATGAGAATCCACAAGTTTGATAAAAATAGATCCCTGCTCAACAAACTCCCAAAGGTGTTCATCAACACCGCCTAGTTTGCAGACATGTTCCATACAACAAGGGAAAAATATTCCAGCCATTCAGAAGTATACAATTCACTTCCACACACATAGAGTGAATCCAAGCTAAATGTTCATTTTCACAAGCATAAAGATTAGTTTCACATGTATGGATTCAAATCAAAGTAGAGAATAATTCAATCTGCAGTCTATTCAGTGTAACAAAATCAAATCTAATCACAAAATATTATTTAGATCACAAAGTCATAATCTACAATAAAAAAATTTCACCACCACTAAAAACTAAATCATAATCCTTCTTTATCATTTCGAAAAATATATTTATATGTCAATTACTGTTTTAATACTTTAATCTAAAACTAGTTACTTATTTTAAATTTATTACTTTGAAAAAGTTAATTTTATTTCCTTTTACCCAAAAAAAAAATCCAAAATTGTTCACCAAACCACCCACAAAAAGTTATTCTAGTGGGTTTCATTCTTCTCTATATGAAACTTAAGTGTAATCCATATACTATTTTTCAAGATACACGTAGATACACGTAGTTCTCACTTAATGAAAGGACAAACCAAACTTTTTTTTTAATTTTTTACATCCGACAAATTATTAACTTAAATCACTCCCCACTTCAACCAATAAATTTAATCTTTTGAAAATAATATCATTCCTAATACAGATTTGACTAGATAAAAGGTGATATAAATTCAAACCGCCCTTACCAATAAGTCAACATATGAAGGAGAGCAATAAACCTACGTTTCAAAGTCCCCTCACCGAAAGTGTTTACACATGAGATCATCACTTCTTTTCTATTGTCTACACATGATATCATCCTTAACAAAATATATATATTTTTTATTTCAAAGATTAAATGCATAAAACGACTAGATTGTCCACTTGAGTGGATATGGGGTCAAATTTCCAATTTATAACAAAACAAAGTATATATGCCAATATTAACATTTTTGATGGTGAAATTTGTATACTCATGCTATGACAAGTAATACACTTTTGGTTAGGGTTGGCCCCTGACACAATCTTTATTTGTATTCATTCTATCACCATTTATAATTATCCCCATGTATCTATCATTTACTCACCATTTAACCATCTCCATTTGCACACACTTCTATACATTTGCACCATTCTTCAAAATTATCAATTTACTCTTGAGGTTCATTTTTGTGGGGTATGAGTTTGACATAGTTCAATCTCGAAATGCACAACAATGAACCAAAAATTCATATATCCAAAAATTTTACCCCTTTCTATTGGCCATTAAGAGTCAATTTAGTACATGTTTGTCCCAACATGTTGCTATGTCTTGGCATTTAGAGACATTTAATGTGCCATCAATTCATATGTTAGATTTGGGAGTAAAGAGAACATCTAAAGCACATTTTGATTTTCTAAAAGGACAAAAGAATTACATCTACATGTTGGTGATTGATGTATTTTATATTCCTCATTACTATTAGTCTGCGTCACCAAGGGGGTTGACCTAAGAGAATATGATCAACTATTAATTTAGAAATCTCCCTAATAGTTTCCCTAGACACTGCCTTGACACATTCAACTATTGTGAAGGCAAAGGCAAGAAGGTCTACTAAGGCATATTATATCAGATTGTTTTCATGTGACACAATTTAAATTTGCATATCAAATCAAGTATGTGCCACATGGGATTGACCCTACAACACTTGGGGTTGAACCACAAGAAATTATGAGACTGTATAGATTCTAATGCAATCATCAGACCAAGAGCATTAATTTCCTAACATTGGAGAATGGATTCAACATGATATCAACATGTTTCTACATAATTGATTCTAGAGCTAAGTAGCCCTAACCCTTGCATTTAAATTTTGTACATTTATTGGAATTATATGTCCCATCTAATTAATCTAGGTTAATTTATAGTGCTAATTGAATTGCATCTATTTATTTACCCTCGATTTATTTATGTAGTACAATTATTTTCATTATATAAATTGGTGAACACAACATATCTTGCACCCCTAGGGTTTTACCTTCTAAATTAGGGTTTAAGATCTGATTTATTTTCTAATTATTTATCTTATTTTTAGAACTAATTAAGGTTGATTACCCTTTATTATTTCATTATTCATGGCCTTATCTTTTCTAGGGTTTGTGGTTCATAGTGTGATCTTGCTTTCACCTACCCTATCCACCCTTAATTTGACCCTTAAGGTTTCATTTTTAGACCTAATTTTTTATTATATCCTTTTGATAAAATTTAACTAGGTTTGGATTCACATTTATTTGTCATTGCTTATTGTATCTTGATTAAGGTTTGAGCATAAATAGTAATATATCTCTTTGATCCCATCCTACCCAACCTTGTGTCTCTAGGGTTCAATTTTTGAAGCTACTAATTTTCTTATCTATATTGGTCTCTACATCTCTCATACATCAGTTATCCATCTTTTGTAGGGTTTAGGCCTTTTACAGTTGATATTCATTAGAACCATACATGCCCACTCTTATATTGTGCTTCATTGATATCTCATTTATCATGGATTCATAGGATTCTATATTCTCAAATTATTTTCATACATATATCAAGGATTATAAGGTGTTCTCAAGCTTTATCGATTCCTATCCTTTGAAACTTGATGATATGGCACCTTTCTTCCACATTGGTGATATTTTAGATTCCATGAGTGAGATGTTTTCATATATATCTACCCTATCATCTTTCATGAAAGTTGACATTGTTTTTTCTTCTATTTTGAGAGATTTTACCTCACTTGTTTGTACACAATCCATGATTATATGCATTGTGATGATCATTCTTCTACATCTCATGACACTCATGATAGTATTGCACCTAGTGGCACACTACATGATGATAGATCATATTATGTTATTAGCTCACTTTTCTCTCATATAGATGTTGATACTTCATTACCTTCTTACTCATTAAGTATCATGATATTATTGCTATTAGTGAGGATTTATTACATGTTGATTTTGACGGTTCTACTATTGCATCTTAAATAATTCTTTCTAATTATGAGTCTTTAGAAGATGATATCTTATTTCTTAGTGATTTTATATTGCATTTGAATGGTAGAGCTCTATAATGGTTCAACTCATCTTACTTTATTGTTTATTTATGGATTTGGCACACAATTTTATTCCCCATTTTTCCTATAATATTGTGTTTCGGGATAGTGTGGACTTAGTTGAGCCTCTTCATGATCTATCTTTCAATATTTTCCACACTCTACCTCCACTATTCATATGGCCTTTGCATCTTCATGCCTTACCTTTCACTCCAAACTGTCCACCCTAAAAATGTACCTACTTTTCATGATACACTACATATTTACCATACACACCAGAAGATGGCCCAATGATATAATTTGATCAATCAACTGATGGGTCCTTCAATAAACCTTTCACTTTAGGACATCATACATTCATCTAAAACATATAGGAATATTTTCAAACAAGCTTTAGCTAGAATAACTATCCCACCTAATATTACTCCAAAGGAGGTCATTGCTATTCTTAAGCCTATTTATGAGAATAGATCTAAGAATTTGTTTGTGACTCACAAGTTTCTTCCTCTAAATATCATTAAGGAACATCGACCATTATACATTGTGGTTACATATGGGGATATTTAGGTCAAGTGTGCTCTAGTTGACAATGGATACCCTTTAAATATATATAGTGAATACTTTTTAGATGTGATTGAGATTGTCTCCTCTAATTTACCAAAGTTTGAGGTCACCATAAAAGGTTTTGATAGTATCGATCACAAATCTCTAGGTTGTGTTACTTTGCATATTACTCCATGACCTATTACACTTACTATGGTATTTCATGTGATTCTTGATAGTTTAGTGTATAACATTATTTTGGGTTATCCCTAGATTCATGACATGGGAATTTTACCCTATATACTACTTCAAACTTTGAAATACATTCATAACAATAGAAGATGTATAATCACAACCGATATTGATCCTTTTCAATTTTGTCAACTAGTTAAGAAATGACACTTTTCCAATTAGAATTGGAGGAGCAAGAGGGTAGAGCTCTGGTTTGAGAGACAAAGAGTCATCCTTCATTGTTCTCTTTTTGGTTCCTTGGTTCTAATTCTCTTTATTTGCTTTATTTTTCTTGTAGCTTGTGTTATTAGTTTGGGAGTGTATGTTGTGCTTTTAGATTGTTTTATAAAAATTATTTATTTAGTGTCTTGGTTCTTGTTTCTTAAGGATCTTGTTGGGGTGTCTTTTCACCTTCTTTTCATACCCTTGTGTCTTTGGTGTTATCCATTTGGTAAGCTCTCATAGATAAGTGATTAAAGGCCTCAAGAGAAGAGTGAAGGTGGTACAAAGCTTTTAATGTGTATCTCTTGCCATCTACAGTGGAGGTTCGTAGTGAAGGGAATAAACCTTTGGGTGACAATGGTGTTTCTAAACTTTTAAGGAAGCTATTGCTAGTGAGGAAAGTGTGGAGGTTTTTGCAAGTGTATAATTTATTACAATTTCAATGAAGGGCCCAGTCAAGCATACGAGCAAGAAAAAGGTGACTAAGGTGAGGATTCTTCTATATTGTCCTTGACCCCTAATGAATCAATGGTGTATGTGATTGAGAAGGAATAAAATAGGATGAAAGAGGTTGTAATTTCCTTTGTTTTCATTATCTTAGAGGCATTTCCCTCATAGAAGTTTTTTGATGATTTGATTTCCTTTGTGTGGGGAAAGAAGCTTGGTATTTATGTAATGTTTTTTAGAATGCTTCAAAAGGCTTTATTTTTTTTTGTTTTAAGAATAATAATATGTAAAAGAGGGTTATTTCCAAAAGTTTTTGGAATGTGGGTCATTCCATGTTCAAAGCCTTTGTGTGGGACACTATTATATTATAATCATCTCCAAAGTGTTTTGAAATTTGTGATGCCCCTCCTCATCTATGGTTTCTTTTACCTCAAGTGTTGAATCCCTTTAGGAGAATTCATTAAAATGGAAGATACCAAATCTTCTTTGTCACATATGGATACTAGACTATTGATTTCATTGAAACTTACTATATGCTTTCCTAAATATATTTAAATTTATATCCATGCTTTTGTTTTAACTTGTAAAATTAAAGGGATGAGTAGCTTAAATGCTTGTTTTTCTACAAAAAATGATGGTCATGTAAGTCCTCAATTGGATGAAGATTCAAAAATTGTGGATACTAATGCCCCCATTGGTAACCTTTACTCTAATGGTAACATGGATATTAATATTGACAAATATGATTTGGGTGGATCTAATACTTTCTATGATAAAGTTTCCAAAAAAGGTAATGTGTATTAGGTTGATTATGTATTTATTCATGTAGACAATGGTAAGATGGCAAACTGTTATGTATTGAAGATGAAGACTTCCACTAAAACTATCCCTCTTTCTTAGAATGTTGAGTTAAAGGAGATAAATGGAAATATTAATAATTATTCTAAAATTCATAATGTTGTCTATGTAAAGGCACCCAACCCTAGGCCTTTTGTATTGCATTTTAAAAAAGGGGTGGTCGGGAAGGGTCTAGATATGGGCTCTGAAAGCCAGGTGAAGGGCTCCTTAAAAAGGAAAAAAAATATACTTAATCTAATAGGTTGGGCATGGGCCTTGTCCTTTCTATGGGTGCAAATTTAAATAATGGTGCTAGTTCTAGTTGTAATGATAAGAATAGCAATGTGGGGATTAGTGGGGGAATTAGAAAAAACCCCATTCTTCCCTCTTGTTTTGAAATATTATAAAAAGGGGGAAGTAATTATCCCTCTCTAGTAAGGATTTTCCTTTTTATGTCTCGATGAATATTATCAGTTGGAATGTGAGAGAGATAGAAGCCCAAGATAAGAAATATATTGTTAAGTCTTTATGTAAGTCTAGACTAGGATTAGATTGTTTGCTCTTATGGGAAGTGAAATCTATTGGGTTTAATATGGATTGTTCTTATAGATTGATCTAGCTAAGTTCTTGTATATTTTCATCAAAGAATTGGAAAGGGAAAGAGGGTATCTATATCCTCCTTTACCATATTCTTGCTTCTAATGTAGTCAACTTTGTCCTTGCAACATAGTTGTTTGAATTTAGATGGTCTTACATGATAGGGTTTTTGGCATCTAATCAATATATACCCCTAATGACTATAGAGAAATGATATATATTTGGAATTAGATGGTCAATAATCTTAAAGATATTCCCTGGGTTGTTGGTGGTGACTATAACATGGTAGAAGCTAGATGATAAGGTTGGTAGTTGCAAATTTGATTAGAAGGGAAATGAACAAGTTTATTGGTTTAAATTCAAAATGAGGAGAAACTTGGTTGATTCTTTAGATGGCTATAAACCTAATAGAAAAGGTATATGGTTCACCTGATCTAATTTTTAGAAAGGTTCTAAAAGGGTGTTCTCAATGTTGGACAAATTTATTGTGGATAAATCATTCAATGGGATACCCCATGTGCTAGACAATAATTTTATAAAGGTCATCTCCTCTATATTTTATAATCATCACCTTGTTTAATATTTGGAGCTTGAAATTGTTTAATAGAAAAATTGTGCTAACTAATCTACTTATAATCAAAACAATTCTCTATTCAACATTAGGACACTAGTCAACGAAGACGTATATTTCATCTCTATCCAATAAGGAAAGGCAAAATTGTCTGGGCTATGTCCCTTTGTTGCAATTGAGTGACAAGATAGATAACTAATAAATTAGAAATGTAAAAATACAAAGATATACAGATTATTTAAAGAAATGAAGTACAAAAAGGGAAAACTACAATAATAGAGAACCTGGCATCAGAAGGTGGAGCCCACTGCCAAGGGTGATAGTGTGTGGCATGGATATCTGTGCACCACATTGTATTTTGTATGGTGCAGTATAGTTCAGATCCCAATTCTCAATCTTCGTGCCAACCTTTTAGTCATTCCTTGTGTCATTAGACTTCTAGATAAGACCTGCAAATATAGAGATAGAGGAAAAGGGTTGGGTTGTCTAGAGGCTTGCCCACCTTAATGATAGCCAGATTGATAGATAGATAAATAGTGTGTGTACTCTAAATCTTAAGTGTGTCTAAGATTGTGGCAAGAAGTGACAAAAGTAGTAAATGCAATAAACAATAGTATAAGAAACCTACTCAATGACTTAGAGAAAGCTTGCACAAGGATCTCTACATGCAAGAGATAGAATGGTATTGTAAACAACCCACAAAAGATATGTGTGATATATAAAAAGGATTGTAAATAACCAAAGTATGCAAACATGAACTATTGAAACTTTATCACCTCACAATGAGGAGGTGAAGTTCGCTCAGCAGGCAACAATTCCAATTGAGATTCTTTAGAATTTGTTGAGCTTTGATTATAAGGGTGTTGTAACAACTTGATAAGATAACCACAATAATTATTCTCAAATTTTACAGAGCTTTATCATGAAAGTCAAATCAATTGTAATTCTAGCAGAGATTCGCTACCAAAAAGAATCAATCCTTTTCAATGACAAATCTACTTGATTAAATGGAGAATGCAAGGACAAAAAATTAAGGATAAGAACCATTTGGGCGTAGATAAGGACTTAGAAAATCTTGGCGAATCGTGCAAGTGGAAAGACAAGTTCTAAAATGGTCATAGGAATGACACAGGCTATCGAAACATCAACATGTGGCGCAGACGTCTGCGCTAAGCACTAGAGTCTTAGCAAATATAGTTCTTAAAAGGTCTAATTCCCTAGGGACAAAGCCAATATTTAGACACTTTTGTAGTTTTTGGATATGATCAACATAAAGGGTCAAAGAAGCGCAAGGCATGGACACTAAAGCAAGTACCAAACATAATGTGAAATTGTGGGTGAGCACAATTTACAACATTACATGTAGTCCGCACTTTAGTAGGCATAGGACACTATGTGCATATATGCATGCTAAAGTATAGAAATGTAGTACTGAAAGTAAATAAGCAGGGAAAGGATACTCAAAAAGATATTGTAGAGGACATGATGTGTCCCCAAATGAAGGATTGGAGCCCTCAGCTTAGGAACCTGCAACACCATAGTGTTAGGAACCACATTCTGCAAAACCACTTGTTAGAAAATCAAAATCATCCTGCAAGATGAAAAGATATGTTAGTCGGTAAAAATTCTAAGGGGAATGAGAGGGAAAAGTGATCTAGAGAAAAAAATGAGGGTAGATATGTGCCCCTTTGTTTCTTCTTACTATTTTGAATGTAGGAACATGTTAGAATTCTATCACTCCACTTTTATGAAAAAGTGGTGAAAATGCCTTTGGTGGGGTTATTTTGTAAAATTACACTAGTTCAAAAGATGTATGATAAAATAGAGGGCAGAACCAGGATTCCAACACAACAAACAACGTGAAAATTGGATTTTGCAGGCCCAAGTTATGAATAATTCCGTGAAGAGTGCTATAGGAAAATGGTGAAAATTTTAAAAAATTACTATAAATAATAAGAAGTATTTTTATTTTTACTATTCATTTGTAATTTCCAACTTTGTAGAATTGTGAGGATTTCAAACACCCTAGAGAGCAAACATGCCATACAAACGAGCCTACCGAGCACCTAGGCTAGATGCACTAAGGAACATGATAACGTAGGGCGTCACGATCCATGAGGTACATTCAAATTTTTATTTTGTTTTCATTTAATGCCTCATTTTTCATGTTGAAGTTCATAGTCATCATTTAATGCCTCATTTTTCATGTCAAAGGGCACGCTTGTGCACTAGCATCCTTCTGACGCACTAGTGTCCAACAAGTGTTTTAGCATCTCAAATGGGCACTAGGGTCCAAGGAACGTACCAATGTCCAACATGGGTGCTAGGGTCTGAAAGACTCACTAGCATCCAGGGTGCTAGTGTCCTTAAGCACTTAGAAAAATTTTGACATTTGAGTTTAATTTTTGATGATGAGAGCCTGACGAGATTTTTTTGTGGAAATTGCAAACTCCCCCATTGATGTGGGAGCATGCCAGCAGACACTTGTACACATTGTTGCATAGCCATGTGAGTGTGCTGACACCTACAAAGGTCAAGCACCTTCAAGATGTTAGAATCTGGGGGGTCTATACAATGCCCATGATGAGATTCTATATTACTATGTTGATGGCCTTGGTAGAGTGTTGGGATGCTGAAACCTCTACTTTTCATCTACCGATGGGAAAGATGACAGTGACCATGGAGGGTATCAGATCCTTTGGCTACCAATGCAGGGTCGCACTATATCGATCATCAAGAAGAGGCCAATGGCCTACATCTAGGAGGGATATACCTACTTCCTCAACCAAATTGTGCCTATGGATGAGTTAGGGCACATCTATATCAGCTGGTTAGAGTAGGGCACGATGATCACACCACTAATCCATTGCATCATGATCGCAACCATCGCCTTATGCATTGCATAGGATGGGCGAGGTTCTCACCTTCATGGGGGCCTCGTCCATACCATTAGAGAAATGGAGGATCATAAGACAATGTTCACGTGGGGAAAGAGCATGCTCACACACCTGTAGCATGATTTGGGCCAGTATGTGCACTATGAGGCACATAGCTTGATGACCTACATGCTCCTTCAGGTGTAAGCATTCGAGCATTACATGCACACGACTGACGAGGGTCCCGATAGTTATTGTCTAGACTAACCCACGAGAACATGCCTACGCCTTGAGGAGGCCATGGTAGTTTGGAGACATGTTGCATTGGTGGGTGACCTTTGACCAGTTACTGAGTGTAGTCATAGTGTGGAGACCATGCAAAGCCATGGGGGTATGGATCAGGCAGCGATGATTGCTTGCATGAATGTAGAGGGATCAACTCTTTATCGGTCACCTCAATCACATCATAGTGTCATTCTACTACAATCAGGTCACAAGGTAGTCCAAGCAGGTGTAGGGAGTTCCTACCACAGTGCCAACATACATGTGCTCACACTGTAGCGTAGTGAGGTATGTTGATAGATCATGACCGACTATGGTAGACATTGTTGTGAGTAATTCATATGATGAGTTCCAAGATTCCATGCATGTGACTCTAGTGGATGATGTGGGGCTACCCTAGCATACACAACATGGTGGGCCACATCTGGACCTACCCCCATCTATCCAACAAACCATCATGTCAGAGTCATGAGACCATGGGCTGAGAAAGATTGGATGGGAGAGGGAGCTGGTGGAGCAAAGGAGAGAGAAGAGGAGGAGGGAGATGACTAGGAGGGGAGCAAGGAGGAGCCAGCCCCAGTAGCAACAAGTAGGCATCAATGTAGAGAGGAGGGTGTTGGTGTTGCAGGGGGAGGCCTGGAGCCTAACCTCAAGTGTTACGACCACGTCTGACTGCAAGCATCATGCCAAGCCAGCACAAGAGAGGGGAGATGAACAATATAGCCACTATAATGCCCCCATCTACCTAGTGGCAACATCAGCAACTCCTAGTGCCCTTGAGTGGTAGGATGAAGGCCCAGATGAGTCTTTGGTTTATGTTTTGTGATTTCATTAGAATAGTAGATGCTCAATTGATTTTGATTTGATACATGGTACATGATGAGGATTTGACATGATCTTTGTTTTCCTTTTGTAGTTGGCACACGGACATGGCTCAACTTTCTTGGTAGAGATGGTACCCATCATGCAACCTCAGCAGACAATGCATGCTAGTTATAGGCCACTACAAACTATTGGATGACACATGGGAATCTTTGAGTCCATTGCACAACTTCGGGATGTATACAAGGAGAGCCTGGTGCAACTGGGGCAGGTCACAACTAAGAAAGATCAGGTTGTGTCAAGAGCATTAGGCACTGAGTAGGCATGCGATACTCTGTAGTTACAGTTAGATCTCCTTGTAGTGGAATTGCAGGGAGACTAGCCAACATTAGCATCTACTGCTGCGAACCCTCATATATAGACCTTGACTACAAATACTATGAGGCTATGAGCCAAGGTGTCCCGACTATGGCAGCATGAGATGGATTTGAGGTTGGAGGTGGTAGAGTTGAGAGGCACCATTAGGGGCCTACAAATGCAGAGGGGATCTAGGACCCATTCTTGGTTTGTGGCCTCACAGCAAGATCCATCTGTCACTCAGCCGACACTAGGACCTAAAGGATCTGGCAGTCACAACCCTGGAGAGTAATTGAGACTTTGTAGATGTACTTCTTTTTGATACACTACATTGTTTGATAGTGGTAATTTTGTATATCATGCATCAAGACATTTGATGTATATACGATCTTTTTGTGATTTTGGTCAACATTCATGTTATGTGTTCATATTATGATGTGTTATGTATGATTTAATTAAATACTTTTGTGATTAAATTTAAACAACTTGGTTAAATTATTTAATTAAATGCTACAAAGATCTAATTAAATGATGCGATGTGAGATGTATGCTTAATTAAATACAATTATGATTTAAGTAAACAACCTAATAAGATTGTTTTGTAAATACAACAATGATCTAATTAATGCATGTGATGAATGGTTTATGACAATCGAATTATGATCTAATTAAACAATCTTGGTTAAATTGTTTAACTAAATACAACAATGATTTACAAACAATGATTAATTAAATTCAATTGTGATCTAATTAAACGATATAAAAATATCATTTAATCAAATGCAATAATGATCTAATTAATCATAGTACAATTGTTTACTTGTGATGCTCAAATAGTACAACATTATCTAATTAAATATTATGCAACATCTAATCAAATAATGGAAAGACTAGCTAATTTCATCCACAACTAACTAGAACATCGTGGTAAGAACGAAAGCAATTTTCACTAACTAGGAAAATTTACTTGAGAATTCAAGACAACTAGATATGTGTCGAGAATGAAGCAACAAAAAAGCACTAAGGGAAAGTAAAGCATTAAAATACTAAACTATCCCAAAACCAAGGTAAAAATAGAATCTACATAAGTGCATAGCATTGATAGGTTCTTTGAGAGGCTTACCGTTTGTTGTAGAGAGTTGATATGCACCTAATCCATAAACTTCAGTGATGATGTAGGGTCCTAACGAGTTTGGATTGAATTTTCCTTTTGCATCTAGAGGAGCATTAACATTGTGTTGATTTTCATAGAGGACCATCTCACCCACTTTGAATGAGTGATGGATGGCGTGTTCATTGTAGCTACGTGTAAGGTTCTCTTGATAAGCTTAGAGATGTTTGAGAGGGTGGATGCATTTTTCATTGAGCATCTCAAGTTGTTGAAGTCTTTGTTCTCTGTAAATGTTGTCGTCGACGAGGCCATTGAGGGAAATCCATAGTGAAGGAATTTCTAACTCCAAAGGCATGATTGCATCAACACCATATACAAGATTGTATAGGGTATTACATGTAGTTATACATTTATACTAATGTGATAGGCCCATAATGTATAGAAGAGTTGACTATGTCAATCTTTACCATGTTTGTTGACAGTCTTTCAAAGAATTTCTTTAATGGTTTTAGTAGAATCTTTTGATTGGCCATTTGACTATGGATAATATGGCATAGAGAAGCGATGTTGAATGTGAAATTTATCTAAGAACTTATTCACTTCTTTATTCTTAAATGAGGAGCCATTATTAGAAACCAAAGTGGAAGGAAACCTGAATCAAGAAATAATGTTATCGAGGAGGAAGCAAAATATTACTTCAGCAGTCGTGGATTGAAGTGGAACAATTTTGACCCATTTTGTAAAGTAATTTGTAGTTCTGATGATAAAATTTTGACCTTGAGAAGGAGGAGAAATTTTCCCAATAAGATCTAAACACCATACGGAAAATGGCCAAGGGGATACCTGGGCATGAAGTTCCTAGGTAGGAGCTTGGATCAAATTGTTATGTTGTTGGCATTGAAGGCACTTTTTAATGAAGGTGAAGGAATCTTGTTCCATGCTTTGCCAATAGTAACCCATGAGAAGCAGCTTTTGAACCAAATATCTTCCACAAAAATTCCCTTCTCAGGCACCTAAATGGATCTCTTCAAGGGCAATGGGGATCTGTACTTTATTTAAACAACAGAGAAGGAGGTCGTTGTAACCTTGATGATAGAGAACATTAGAAAGTATGATATACCTTGCAAAGAGCTTATGAATAAGAGCTCAAGAATTTTTGGATAAGGCATTCGGGAAGGTACTACCATGCAAATAGCTAAATATATGGGAGTACCATTATTCTAAATCTATGTTGCAACAGAAAGAAATGTCATAAGAGCTATTAACTATAGCTAGTGAAGAAAAAGTATGAATGATGAATTTATAATCAACAAGAGAATCTTTGAGGGGTACAAGGGAGGCAGTGCTTGCCATTGCATCTGCATGTTGATTTTCCTTCTTGGAATTGTATCAATAGTGAAAGAAGAGAAACGATTAAATAGTGATAAAGCCAAGTCATGATACTAAGATAACTTATTATGCTTCGCTTGATGAGATTTTATAACTTGATTTATGATCAACTGTGAATCACCAAATATGTGAAGAACATGGATATTGAGAAACAATGCAACATGCAAGCCTGCAATAAGGGCTTCATACTCAGTGATGTGTATACAGAGAAAATTTAGACAAAAAAGAAAGGGGAATCAGCTTGCCAGAAGGGGGTACTAGTATGACACCAGCACTAGAGATGATTTGATACTTGGATCCATCAAAGAATAAATTCCATAGTTGATTGACATCCAGAGAAAGGATACTATCATCAGGGAAAGATTCTTGATGGGGAATAGAGAAGGGAGAAGGGGCATCGGCTAAGTGGTTGGCTAACACTTGACCTTTCATTTCCTTTTGGGAGACAAACTTGAGGTTGAATTATGTTAACAAAATCACCCATTTAGCTAGATGCCCTTAGAGCTCTCTTTTTTAGAATAAATGCTTTAAAGGATCTAATTTAATGATGGCATGCATTTCAGCATGAAGAAGATAGTGTCTTAGCTTATGCATCGTGAATACGAGAGAAAGATGTTTCTCTATTAAAGAATATTGAATCTCATAATCCAACAAAGTTTAGTTGATATAATATCCAACGTGTTCTCCAAAATGTTAAATAGAAAATTGCTCTAACTAATCTACTTATAATCAAAACAATTCTCTATTAACCATTAGGACACTGGCTAACGAAGACATATATTTTGCCTCTATCCAATTAGGAAGGGTAAAATTGTCTGGGCTATGTCCTTTTATTGCAATTGAGTGACAAGATAGATAACTAATCAATTAGAAATGGAAGAATATAGAGATATACAGATTATTTCAATAAATAAAGTATAGAAAGGCAAAACTACAATAATAGAGAAACTAGCACTAGAAGGTGGAGCCCACTACCAAGGACGATAGTGTGTAGTGCAGACATCTGCACGTTGCATTGTAGTCTGTATGGTGTAGTACGGTTTGAATCCCAGTTCTCGATCTTCATGCCAGCCTTTTCAATTGTTCCTTGTGTCGTCAAACTTCTAGTTGAGACCTACAAATACAGAGACAGAGGAAAAGGGTTGGGTTGTATAGGGGCTTACCTTAGTCAAACCTCATTTTGGTGTTTCCACCTCAATGACAGCCATATTGATAGATAGACAAATAGTGTGTGTGCTATAAATCTTAAGTGTGTCTAAGATTGTGGTGAGCAGTGACAAAAGTAGTAAATGCAATAAACAATAGTATAAGAAACCTACTCGATGACTTAGAGCAAGCTTGCATAATGAACTCTACATGAAAGAGATAAAATGGTATTGTAAACAACCCACGAAAGATATGCATGATATATCAAAATGATTGTAAATAACCAAAGCAAAAAAATAAGAACTATTGAAACTTTATTACCTCATAGTGAGGAGGTGAAGGACGCTTAGCAAGCAACAGTTCCAATCGAGATTCTTCAAAATTTGTTGAGCTTTGATCACAAGGGTGTTGTAATAGCTTGATAATTATTCTCAAATTTTGCACAGATTTATCATGAAAGTCAAATCAGTTATAATTTTGTTAGACTTCACTACCAAAAAGAATTGATCATTTGCAATGACAAATCTACTTACTTAAATACAAAATGCAAGGATGAAGAATGAAGGATAAGAGTCGTTTGGGCATGGATAAGGACTTAGAAAATCTTGACGAATCACACAAGTGAAAAGATAACTTCTAAAAATGATTGCAAGACTGGAAAAGGCTATCAAGATGTCAACACGTGGTGTAGACATCTGCACTAAGTGATAGAGTCCTCACAAATATAGTTCTTAAAAGGTCTAATTCTTTAGGCATAAAGCCAGGATTTAGGCACTTTTGCAGTTTTTTAAATGATCAAGATAAAGGGTCATAGAAGTCTAAGGCATCTCTCGTGGGTTGAGGGTAAGGCCAAGGTTGGAAATCATCCTAAAAACACACTAATGCATGGACACTAAAGTGAGTACCAGACATAACATGAAATTGTGGGTGAGCATAATTTACGATGCTACAAAAATTTGGAAAGTTCTTTGAAAATTTTTAGATATCTAAGGTGGAATAAGGCAATGTATGCATCTTAGAAGTTTTTGAGAATCTTTGGTTGAGATAAAGCTAAGAAGAGGGTTGAAAGATGTAAAAGATTACAAGAAGACTGCATTGGGATTGAGTGTAGACTTCAAACTATTTCTTTTGATGAATACCTCAAAAAACATGTATTGGTGGTAAAAATAAATTAGATAAGATGTGATCAGTTCTATAAATCTAGAAGAGATAAAATGAGATTAAGATTAACTTGGATCTATTTAGGGGATAAAGATATCACGTTCTTTTTAAAAAAATTGAATTTCAGACTTACTAGAGAAAAATTCTAGCTGTTGATATTGGAGGGGTGGTAGTGAAAGAGGAATTTGAAATCAAGAAATCTTTTCACTCATTCTACAATGATTTTTTCTTTCTTAGAAAGTTTGGGCATGATATCTCCAAACCCAAAGACATTGTTTCTATGGCTCTCCCTTGTAAACTTGACGTAAGGATGGTTAGTTTTTGGATAAAAGCATCTCGGTCGATGAGATAAAAGAAGTGATTAGCCCTATGAGAAATGAAAAGGCTCTTAGTTTCGATGTGTTCCATGTGGAGTTTTACAAAGAAAACAAAGATTGGATTTTCTTGAAGTGTATACAAAGGAAATATCTATCGGTTGTTTTGGTAGTGATATCAATAAATGTGTTCAAACTATTACCCAAAGAAGGGGAAACCTCCTAGATAAATAATTGTAGGCCTATAACCCTATTAAATGTTTTATATGTATTTGTTTTGCAAAGGTGCTAGGTAGAGGAGTGAAAAAGATTTTATCCCTAATCATTTCTCCTACTCAAACAAGAATTGTTGGGGGTACCTATATATTTTGGATAATCTTCACTACTTGAGAGGGGATGAATTAGGATAAGATGTTTGAAAAAAATGTGGGTATGGATATTATAGACTTTGAAAAGGCTTATGGCCATATTGAATGGCCCTTCATCCTTCTTGTTTTGAAATCCTTTAGTTTTTGAGAACCTTTCTATAGTAATGTTAGTGTTCTTTTTAAATATGCCTTAACATGAGTATGTGTTAATGGGGAATTTCTTTTTCTTTCCCCTTGCATAGGTCTATAAGGCAAGGTTTCCCAATTTCATGTTTATTATTTGTTATTGCTGAAAATATTTCACTTTTTGTTAAGAGATTGCTCCTTGGGACTACTTGTAAAAGGGCTTGCTCTACCAAATAGGAACTTACCATTGAAACTACAAATTATTGATGATACAACCCTTTTTCTAGTGATGGATGATGAAAATTTTATAAATTTTTATAAGAGGTTGGAGGTTTTTTTCCATTCTTCTAGTTCAAAAGTATCTATTCACGAATCTAATATATTAAGTTGGAAAGAGACTTCCCCTAGGTGGCTAGTTGATAAAGGATGGAGCTGGGGTGGTCTTAATAAACTAATCAAATATTTAGGAATCCACTTTTCTCTCAATCCATCCTTCAAGGAGATGTAGAGGTGGGTGATGAATAAAGTTCAAATACTAAAGTTTCAAAGTGGCACTTAGCCATCTTCTCTCTCTTGTGGATAGAGTCCTAGCTTGTTAAAAGGTTTTATCCTCCTATACTATCTATTTATCATGTTGTTATCTAGTTTAGTTCTCTCATATGAATCAAATGACTAAGTAGATTAGGATTTTTTTTGTCAAATGGAAAGGGAAATAAGAAAAGGCAAGCAACTACTTTAGACTTTTATACAAAACTAAAGGAGATTGAGGGGATGGGCTTAAAAACTATGTTCACCCAATGGTTACTCTTGTTATTAAATGTTTATGTAGGGATGTGAAACAACTATTTGGACTTAATTTGGTTAATAACACTCCAAAAAATCCTTAGTGGTTTGGGTTGCACATGTGGGGTATTCTCTTTAGAAATTTTAAGTTGAGACCTTTTGGATCTAGAGTATACTTTAAGAACTAGCCCTTAGAAAATTCTATAGAAACCCTTGTGAATGCCCCAATGTAGAGATATAATCCTCCTAGCGATCTTTTTTTAAAATTGACCTGAAGTGATAAATGGATGGCTATTTTATATTAAAATAAAAATTTAAAAATAAATTTTTGGCAATTGGGAAACCAAAAGTAATTCTTGTTTTTAATTGATTTGGCAAATTAGGACCTAAATTTTCCATAAATTAGGTGGCAAATTAAGGCTAAATTTTCTATAAATTTTTTAATTGAGGTGGCAAATTAAGGCTAAATTTTCCATAAATTTTTAATTGAGGTGGAAAATGAAGCCTAAATTTCCCATAAATTTTTAATTAAGGTGGAAAACAAGCCTAAATTTTTAATAAATTTGTAATTGAGGGGGAAAATAAAAACTTAAATTAATATAAATTTGTAAGTTAAGTGGTGAGTTAATAATAATAATTTTGCAATCTTAAATAACATCCGTGTGATATTTTGAGTGAAAAGACAACCTTGGTCATCAATAACATTTTCATTGAATTTAGTTGTGTTTAATTAAATGAAAATGTTAATGATGAAAAAGACTATCTTTTCTCTCAAAGTATCACATGGATGTAATTTAAGATATGCAAAAATGTTATTTGTGCATCTATAATCTATTTGCTGTAATCTTATTTGATTTTATTTAATATAAAAAATATTTTCATTTAATTTAGGTGCAAATGATATTATGAAGAGGTAGCTCATCACATGCTTGGCGAACCATTATAATCTTTCCTTGCATCTTGTCTCTTCACCATCTACAAATATATTTATGCTCTACAAATCTTGGCCTTCAATATCATGGAGCAACTCTTCTTCTTACATGTTCTTTATAGAGAGGTGGCTTCATGGACCCATCCAGCGAAATCACTTGAACATTATCTCAAATTTTCCGTCACATGATATAATGGAGGTTATTAAAGAAGTCATTGACATCGACTACCTAGAATCTTGATATCAAGAGTTGTGTAAATTCTAAGGTAGCTTCATATTTCCTAGCTAATTTCCTACAACTTACTCAATCCATGGTGGCAATGGCGCTAGTGGTAGAATTTTTTTTGAAATCATAATTCATACTTGGGTTAGATGTAGTAGTAGCGATGGACTAGCAATTCTCTCAAGAAAATTTTTCAATGGTTTGGAATGAATTCAGAGACATGGCTTTTTTGGGAGCACTATATGAGTTGGATCAAAGAAGAGGCTTACCCATAACCTCCACACAATCTAGGAAGTCCTCAAAACTAGTAATTTGGGAATTGCGGGTAGGGGAGGTGACACCATTTTGGATTAACTACACACTCCTTTCATCAATTTTCTTCCCTTTGTAGATAAAGTTCAACTCAAGCATGCCTAGAGGGCAGCGCAATTTATTCTAAGTATAGCATAAAATGTCAATGTCAACAAAGCTATCTAAATTTCTTTTGTAAATAGTGTAATGTAATAGTGATGTTTGGCCATGGTAGGATCTTTCTTTTGCAAAACATAAAAATCATATAATCTTTTTTCAAGCTCATATATAATACAAGTTATATGAAATACTTTTTAAAAAATTAGTATTACTACTAGAATTAATTATATGGATGATGAATGCTTAATCACTATACAACTTATCCACTCATACTCATCACTCACACAAATAATAAAAACTATTAGAATAGTAATCAAAACAATAATATAATTAAATAATAAACTAGTTGCAAGATAAACAATTCTAATTGTAGGGATTGACAACACAAATACTATAACTATCCATTATCCAATAATGTAGGAAGAGGACTTTATTACAAAGCAAACTAGGAATAGGAAACTAAACTATCATGAAGGTAGCATAGACAATACAGTCCTACTATAACTCTCTCTCTAGTAATCATGAAGAACAATCAAGACTAGAAACAAAACATGGAGCACGATCTAAGATTCCTTTGTTATTCATGACTGCATCATCTTTCGAAGGATAACCGTCAAAGAGTAGAGAGTTATGGATGACTCATCCCAATCAATTTGGGGTCTTCTTCATTTGGTTGTAGGTTCCTGTATTGTCTACTATGGATATCAACACCTCCTTTGCTATGGGTTCTCTAGTGGTCTTCATGAAATGTAGCCACGTTCTTGGTGAATGAGGGGTTAGTACATCACATGGTATCTATACATCAAAATTACTAAAATTAACATAAAGTACTATCATATTTCATGAGCAATCAACCATACACACATAATTAATTAACATATTATATACCCATCTTCATGCTTTCAATGTCTTAAGGATGATTACAGACATAATTAGTATATATAAAAGTCTGGGAATGTCTTAGGAAATATGTACTTAAAGCAAGAGAAATAAGACAAAACATGGCCTCATCACACCCCCCAACTAAACATGTTGATGGTCTTCCAGCAACCAAGGTCTCTGATTGTACTAAAGATCTATCTCCCTATAATCTATAGGTTCTTCTACTCCTCTATCATGTTTGAGATAGAAGCCCTTCTACTATGCCAACCTGTTCCACCTGGCTTGTTCTATTGCCTAATTCATCCTCTACCCCATCCAATGTGGAATGGGATAAAGAAGCAGGGGAGGATGGAATAATAATGGTAGCCAGGTTATCCCATGCTCATTGGCTAATCTTATGTATCTTTGTGCCCTATTGATTGTTGCTGAGAGGTTGAATACTAAATGAGACTCTTTCCTTTGTAATTGTAGACACCCAAAAATGACCAAGTCTTCGAATCACTTGCATTTCATCTAATCTATCTAGTCACCTACATTCATTGTTAGTTAAATAATCTACTTATTTAATTAATTTCATCAAATTCTTCTAAAACTCCAAAATTCAACATTAATTAAATAAATCCTCTTTATTTAACTAATTTCGGCAAAATCAACCTTATTCTTCCAAAATTAAATATTTTTTATTATTTAATTAAATCATTATCCTCTTTCAAATTTCAAGTCTATATTAATTAAATAAATCCAATTATTTAATTAATTCATCACAAATCCTCTCTTATCTACAATTAAATAATTTTCATTATTTAATTAAATCAATTATTCTTCTAAATTTAAATAAATCATGCAAATTTATTTAAATTATCTCAATCCTCTAAAAATAAATAAAATTAAGTATTTTATTTATAATCTTCATGTCTTCTAATCTTGCACAAACAATTAAATAAATTTATTTATTTAATTTGCTTTTTCCTCTAAAAATAAATCTTGTTAAATCAATTGGCAGATAACGCTTCAGAAATCTTTAATGCTCTGGACTTCTTATTGAATTATGTTCCTCCTCCACCACCTCCTCCTCAGCCAGCAGAAGATGAGGATCATGTTTTGCAGATTATTGAAGTTGAAGACTAATCGGGAATCCCCTAATGTTTTGGGTTTAGCATTAAGGTTTTGTTCTGTTCATTGGTTGAATTTGTCAGCTGCTATGTAAATATTTTTTGTTTTCAGTATGAATGCTACTAAGGATTGAGACACAGAATGGTACTACTGGATCGACTCATTTTTCTGAGTTGATTTTTGTTTTGTTTTTGTCACAAATGGGCTACAACCGGAGGTTTTCTTTGCCGATTCTTTCCTACCGGTATGCCTCCTTGAATCTGGCATTTTGTATTTTTCTATTTTTAATTAATATATTTTCAGTGGTGTTTACCACTTTTTTGGAAAAAAAAAAAATCTTCTAAAAATAAAATATAATCACATATTTTATTTATCCTCCATCATGCAAAATAAATTAAATCAATTTATTTGTTTAGTTTATTTAAATCTTCATATCTTATCTGTTCCTCAATCATACACAATTAAATAAATAAATTTATTTATTTAATTTTAGTTATCTTCCAATTCCTCTTAAAATATCTTGTTAACTCATGTGCACAATCAATCTTATTTTTAGAACTCTAAAAAAGGAAAAATTACAAGTTGAGTTATCTATTCAATCAATCTTGTTTTCATCATATTTTAATAAAAATATCTTTATGGATTGACACATGTCGTGTGCACATTCATCATGGTTATTTGATTTATCTCCTCCATTGATTCTTTTGAATTATCTGGACCGTTGATTGATCATGCTTGAAACCTATATAAACCCCCCTCATCTCCTTCACAAACCCTCTTTGATCACTTATTCTCAAGCATCCTTTATAGCACTTTGAGCATACATCGCATCGATTGAGCAACTTTATGATCTTTTGACATGGATCTTTGAACACTTTGAGCACTTTACTTGCTTGTTGCAAACATGGTTTCATAGCATTATTGAGCAATCCACATATTAACAAAGAACAAAACAATCTGGGTAAAAGATTTCTTATTTTATTTAATTTATAGATCATGGCTTTTTATTTAGATTAGATCTCTTTATGTTATGGGATTTTGATTTGTTTGTGTTTATCAGTTAAACATAGTCAATTTTCCTCATACTTGCTTTAGTAATGATGGTGTCAACTCTTTCCACCTATCCTATTAGAAACCCAAAGCTTCCTTACTAATTCCTTCAGCCACTTCCCTAAATTTCTTGGAATCCATGGCTCTACATTCTAGGAGTTTAGTTTCTACCTCTTGATGTTCAATTAGCTCTACCCATTCCTCCACTATCTTTTGAGAGGAGTTGGGGATTATGCCCTGAGGTTGAGAGGAAGTGACTTCTCTCTCATTATACTGCTGCTATAACACTCCTTTCCTATGCTCATTTTGGATGAATGAGACTAGGGCCTTCAATTGCACATCTTCAATAACAACTAGGAGATTCCTGTGAGTGTCATATGGAATAAAAAGTTCATGTAGGTAGAATTCACATAGTTCATTTTGCATTTTAGGGGTAGCTCTTTGGTAGGCTATTAGAAATAAGGCAGGTGTAAAAAGTGAGATAGGGGTGTCACTGTAAAGTTGGCTAAACTAAAAGCTTAGATACTACTCCTATACATAGAGGGCATAAACCCTTACAGGTGGCCGACACCTCATCAATTGGATAGTCATGTCTACCAATCTGTCTATTTTGAATTTCAATCTTTTTATTTTTGTGTTTTCACATCTATCTCCTTGCTATGCTTCTCCTCCAATTCACCTTGTTTTTTTTACTAATTCATCTATCTTATTCCATAGTTGCAAGGTAACTGTCAATAAGGTGGGTGGAGGAGGTTCTTCTAACTGTTCTTTTGATTGCACATGCTCTAGATTCCTTCTATTGATTTCTATAAAGGCCAATTGGGCCAAATGTTCCAGTCATGATCCTTGTTCCAGTCCTAGGTTTGGAGTTGGATGTTCCTCAGCAATTGCATGGCAACAGGTAGGTGAAGCTTCTAGGTGAGAAGAGGTCGCAGGTGCTTCCTCTTCTTCCCCTGTTTGTAAATTGTTTACATGTGCCTCTTCTTTGCTCTCTGGTTCAACCCTCAAAGGTTCCTCATCAACATGATTAATTTCAAGAAAATATTCCCAAGAAATATCAGGGTACTGAATAGATAAACTCCTTTTTACTGACAACATGACCAAACCATGATGAGACAATGAAGACTATCAATTATTCCTTCTATATTCATCAGACATCCTTTTTAACAAATTGAACAAAAAATTTAGAACATTCACTACCCTTTTGTGATATCTCATGAAAACTCTCCAATTCTTCGTAGCTTATTCCCCTGTTCTTTGTCTAATTCTACTCCCCAGACCCTTATTACCAATTGGTAGTATGTTGGATTGTATGTTATGTGGTAGATAGTCATAATTATGAAGGAAGGGATTTAAGAAATTTGATTGTACATAAAATAAATCCTACATATGTAGTATCCCCCCCAACTATAGGTTCATTTGTCCTCAAATAAGAAGACAGGCTAGGCATACAGAAGAATGGGTGGAAAGCAAGTCGAAGTGATATAATATGTAAAAATAATGATGTGCGAACTGTGAAAGTCATAAAATAAGAAGCAATAAAAGTTAATTAAAGCAATAGCTAGATAAATACCTTTGAGGTGATGTCAAAATTGGAAATTTTGCATGGAAAAATGATGGCATGGTAGTTGGAGTGGATGTGCTCGAGTAACAAGCCAGAGTGAATCAAATTGATGTGATGTGGAAGAGGTGCGCGGATGGAGTGTGCAGTGGCAATGTGACACGTAGCAGGAAGGTAAAAGCTAGTGTAAGATGGAAGCATGCAAATGCTGTGAGAAAAGGTGATGCATGAAGTAGTGGCTGCATGCACGTAATTAGAATGTGAAATGAACAGGTCCCATGTGTGGTGGTTGCGAGTGTAGCAGATACAGGTCCCATGTGTGGTGGTTGAGGGTGCAGCTGCTACATGTGGAAATGTACAGGTCCCATTAAACAGTAGAGAGCCTTTGGCTACATGTCCCTTCAGTGAAGTGGATGGTGGCCAAAGGAAAGTGCAATTGGATAATGGTAGCTGAATTGATGGAGCCCAAACTTTTATTGAATTATTTGGTGTGGAGGATCTCCTTGTTTTATTTCTTGTTGATTTTTTTTATGTTTTATGATTTTATTTATGTACAAAGTGCATAGAACTCAAACACATTGTGTAACCTCAGTCAAGCTGGTAGCTTGATCTGTTGTTGGAATGTTGTGATCATCTACAACATGGATACAAGCCTCATCTGATGCAAGATGCTGTGGAACTTCATTATCCATATCTGCCCTTAATTCCTATAGGAATGCAACTTTACTCAAAGGCTTCTTATACAATTTCAATCTATGTCCATTAACCATCAGTGAGAATCTAACTGGGTCAATCATGGTTAATTAGTTTGCACCATTTGGGAAAACTTCCTTGATCTCATAAGGGCCTAACCCCCTGGTCTACAATTTGCCCTTGTGATCTTTATACCTGGAGTCATAGAGGAGTGCCCAATCACATGCCTAAAATTCCTTGGTTTTGATATACTGATCATGCCATTTGATTCTCTGATTTTGTACTAATTCAATGTGATGAACTGCTTCCATCCTTAATTCATCTAAGGCATTAGGCTAGTGCAACCTTTCCTTTTGAGTTGTTGATAGGTCCATCCCAAGTTGGATAGCGGTTCTCAATGTTTTGTATTCAAACTCAATAGGAAGGATAACTTTCTTTCCATAAACTAACTCATAAGGTGTGTACCCTGTAGTTGTCTTCCATGTAGTTCTATATGCCCAAATTGCTTCAAAGAGTCTTGCTACCCAATATTTCTTGTGTAATACAATTGTCTTTGTCAATATTGCCCCAAGCTCCCTGTTGGTGACCTCAACTTGGCCATTTGACTGTGGATGATAGGGAGTGAACATTTTATGTCTAATTTCATACTCCTGAATAAGGCTAGCATTTAGTGCTGATGTAAACTATGGTCTTTGATTTGTGACTATTTCCCTTGGGACACTATACCTTGTAAATATTTCCTCATATAGGAATGTAGCAACCTTATTATCTTTGGCTATTGTCAAAGCTTTCACCTCTACCCATTTTGTGAGATAATTAGTGCAAACAAGTATATATTCTTTGTTATTATATGGTGGATCAATTGGTCCAATAAAATCAATGCCCCATTTGTCAAATGACATGACCACTAGTTGTCATTGTAGGGGCATTTCATCACTTCTTGTAGGTTTGTCCATCCTCTGACAATGGTCACATCTTTTTGCATAGAGAGTTGTATCTTTGTGCAAGGTTGGCTAATAATATCCAGTATTCAAGATCTTGACTACTGTCCTCTTAGTTGCAAAGTGTCCACCACAGGGTTCATCATGACATGCCTTGAGAATGTCATATACTTCATCCTCTCTAATACACCTTTTTCATGATATGATTAGGTCCTATATAGAAGAGGTAACCAGCTACCCAAGAATAGGGAAAGTTGCACTCCACTAGGTGGCACCTCTCCTTTGGTGAGAGGTGTGGAGATGTTTTTCCTGTGACTAGATAGTTTTCCATATCTGCATACTAATGAGTTTGTACAGTCAGTGCAAATAAGTGCTCATCTGGAAAAGAATCGTCAATAACTGGGTCCTCATTACAAGTAGGGAGCCTGGAGAGGAAGTCAACAACAACATTGTCCTTCCCAGGCTTATCCACAATGGTGATATCAAATTCCCAGAGTACCAGTAACCATCTAACTAGTCAACCACTTACCACTAGTTTGTTCATTAGGTATCTTATTTTTACATGGTCAGTGTGAATGAAAATAGGATACCCAGTGATATAATGCCTAAACTTATTGATTGCACAAATAACAGCTAACATTTATTTCTCAGTGATAGTATAGTTAAGTTTAGCACCTTGTATATTCTTGCTTATGTAGTAAATTGCATACTCCACATTTCCTTCCTTCTGTCCTACCACAACCCCCACAATAAAGTCAGAAGCATCTATATGTATATTGAAAGGTACTTCCCAATTAGGTCCTCTGAGTACAGGTGTCTTTGTTAATGACTCCTTGAGATTGTCAAAGGATGTATGGCAGTCAGCTGTCCAATTAAATTTTGTATCTTTAGAGAGTAATACAAAGGGGTAGCTATCTTACTAAAGTCCTTATGCAATGGTGGCCAATAATGTCTAGTATTCAGAATTTTGACTATTGTCCTCTTGCAAATTGTCCACCACAAGGTTCGTCGTGGCAAGCTCTGAGAATTTCATACACTTCATCTTCCCTAATACACCTTCTCATAATATGATCAGGTCATGTATAGAAGAGATAACCAGATACCCATGAATAGGGAAAATTGTGTTCCACAAGGTGGCACCTCTCTCTGGGTGAGAGGTGTGGAGGTGTTTTCCCTGTGACTAGATAATTTGCTATATCTTCATACCAAGGAGTTTGTACAATCAGTGCAAATAAGTGTTCATCTAGAAAAGAATCATCAATGATTGGGTCCTCATTACAAGTAGGGAGCCTGGAGATGAAATCAGCAACAACATTAGCCTTCCCTAGCTTGTCTACAATGGTGATATCAAATACCTGAAGGAGCAATAACCATCAAACCAATCTACCACTTACCACTAGTTTATTCATAAGATATCTTATTGTTGCATGGTCAGTGTGAATGAAAATAGGATACCTAGTGATATAATGCCTGAACTTATTAATTGCATAAACAACAACTAACATTTATTTCTCAGTAACTATATAGTTATGTTCAACACCTTGAAGATTCTTGTTGATGTAATAAATGGCATATTCCACATTCCCTTCTTTCTATCCTAACATAGCTCCTACTATAAAATTAGAAGCATTATATGGAAAGGTATTTCCCAATTAGATCCTCTGAGTACAGGTGTCTTTGTTAATGACTCTTTGAGATGGTCAAAGGATATCTAATAGTTAGTTATCCAATTAAATTTTGCATCTTTAGAGAGTAAGACAAACAAAGGAGCAACAATCTTATTGAAATCATTTATAAATCTTCTATAATA
Source organism: Cunninghamia lanceolata (assembly GCA_027924645.1). NCBI lineage: Eukaryota > Viridiplantae > Streptophyta > Pinopsida > Cupressales > Cupressaceae > Cunninghamia > Cunninghamia lanceolata. Next base: position 13,069,046 of record BSBN01000209.1, read on the forward strand.
CCCTGCATGACGTAGAAAGCTTTTGACATCTTCTATTTTTGAGGAACATGTAGTGTTGAAATGATTTCAATTTTGTTGGGATCCACTTGAATGCCTACCTTGGACATAAAGTGACCAAGCACTACTCCTTCTTGCATCATCATGAAACATTTTTCATGACTAAGGGACATGTTATGATCTTGACATCTCTATAGTACTTCTTCAAGGCTTTTTAGGGCCTCCTCATAAGATTGTCTATAAGTGGTGAAATCATTCGTATATACTTCCATAAAATCATGGGACAGGTTAGTAAAGATGCTTAAAATAGCCCTATAAAATGTGGCAGATGCATTACAGATTCCAAATGGAAGGATGAAATAGGCATATGTCCTCCATGGGCATGTGAATGTGGTCTTATCTTGGTCCTCAGGGGATATTTTGATTTGGTTATACCCATTGAATCCATCAAGGAAAGAAAAATACTTTTTCCCAGCTAAGGAATCTAGGACCTAGTCAATGAAAGGAAGAGGGAAATGAGCTTTCCTAGTGGTAGTATTTAATCTCTGTAGTCTACACAAACTCACCACTTACCTCCTTTCTTAGGTACTATGACTAGTGGAGATACCCATTGCCTATCTGATATTGGATATATGAATCCTACATTCAACAATTTTTACAATTCATTCTTCACTATGTCTCTTACTGTAGGGTTCATCCTTCTTTGAGGTTGCCTAACTGGCCTGTACCCCTCATTAATGTATATCCTATCCATGTAGAGGTTAGGTTCAATGCCATTCATATCATGATAGTCCCATGCAAATGCTGTCTTTTGAGTTTGTAGCATTTTTATCAATTCAGTCTTTTGGACAAATGTCAATTCACTATTGATGTTAAGTGCCCTGCCTAGTGTAATGTCACCTAGTGTTGCCATTGCCATTAAAGAGGCAATATCCAATCCTGATAAGTTGAGGGTACAACTATGAGGCAGAAAATGATGAAACATACTGCTAGTGGAAGCATAGGCTGGAGTGTTGATTGTGGGCAGAATATTGTGCAGTGGTTAGGCTAGACATACTAGACATGGATCTTTTTGCATGTTCATTCCATAATTGTTTTGTATAGCATTGGAAAGCACTTCATCTTCATCCTAGATATCTAATAGTGGGCCTCGTTCAATTGTCATTAATGTCTAAAGAGAATATTGGTCAATATCCTCTAGGTCTGGCTAGATAGTTTGCTCCATATCAGCAAAAGGTTGTGCAGGTGGATAAAGGACCAATTTTTTTGGTATATTCCCATTGGAAATTATCATATTCTCTAACCAACATCCTATGAAGGCATCTGTTGTTGCCAACCAAGGTCTCCCTAGGATGAGTGGATATCCTCCTAAGCTGGCCTTGGGCTATAAAACCATAAAGTCTGTAGGGTATTCCCATCAATCCAATGTAATTACAAGATCTTCAATAACCCCTTCTAGTTTGATAGTGGACCTATCTACCAACTGGAGTACTGTGGGAGTAGGTCTAAGGTTATCTAGCTAAAGGTTATTCATTATTTCCTTTGTCATTACATTTATGGCTGCACCTAGGTCAACCAAGGTTTTTTTGATAAGGGCACCATTGACGTTTACATCAACCATAGGGCTTCCAGGATCTACATATTTTTGAGCAGCCAAGTTGAGGATCTTTTCTTTTCCTTCCTGGCTTCTTAAGGCATAATTCCCTTATATCCTTGGTATATATGGGTACATCCTTGATGAATTAGATGAGGGGAATTTTAACACAGACATTTTTCAACTACCCCATAAAATCCAAATCATGCTCAGATGGAGTTGGTGGAAGGTGCATTTTTAATCTCTCTAGAAATGGAGGGCTCCTGGTGATGGTTACTTCCTAGGGAGAGATTTCCTCAGAAGGCCTATGCTAGTTATTCAGATGGTTGTTAGTGATGGAGGGTTTCTCCTCATTAGGAAGTTCTATGATGATTGGAGATGAAGGCCCAGCAAGTATTTTTCTTGAGCGCAGGTGCACATCACTAACTTCAACCGTATAGGTTGGGTATTGGATGGCCTCATTAGTATAGGCCTATTGAACAAACTTGTTATTAACGTTAGGTGCAAGTTGGGCTGGCAATTGAGTGGTTCTAGGTAGGATAGGAGTAGGTGAGGTTGCATTTGGCATAAGGACAGGTTGTTGAGGCAAGGCTTGTTGTGGTCGTGGGTAGTTCATATTTTTATATTGCCAAGGTTGGTTCCCATGCCACTGTTATGGCCAGGGGTTTTGATTAGCCTACCATTATGGATTATAATTTGAGGGTTGGAATGGTTATTGTCACCATGCCCCCTATTGCTGGGTCTAACTGGGTGGCATGGTTGCCCATTATTGTTGTGGCAGGTTATACCAAGGTGCATTGTTCCAATTATGGATATTTGAAGCAGATGATGCAAATGATATGGGATTGATCAAGGAGTCCTGAGGCATACCTTATCTTTGATGCCATGGCCTTCATTGTGTAATGTAAAACACTTGACCTTCTTCATCTTCTATACCTCTAAAATCCGCTTTCTCATTCTTTCCCTCTGAAATACTATCAATGCCCTTGCATCAACAATTGGCCTTCTTATGTCGACAGTGTGGACAATATTCACTCAAAGCTGCCTTTGATGCCTCTTGTTTCTTCTTTATGTTTAGAATGTCCAGTTATGTTATCAGATGGTTTATGATATCCTCTTTCATGTTTGACAATAGATTGCTAAGCTCTACTCTGGAAACTCCAATGGATGATTTACTCAAAGTCAAGGTTTTCAAACCTCTATTTTTCTTAAAGGTAGAATGTGAATAGTTTCTGCAGATTTGACAAATTTCATCAAACCTGATATTGAACTCCATTATTAACCAATACATTGATGCAGAAAGGACATGCACACTACTCAATGGACCAATAGATCCTATATCAAGAAACCTATTGGTTATATAACGTGCTACATTTACATTGTCAAACCAGGGAATCATATTCTTCTTGGATGATGCATGTATTGTGTGTACGGTTAAGGATTCCTAAGTTTTATTAAGGATACTTGAGTTTTATTCTAGAAGTTGTGTAAGGGAACTAAATAAAGTAAATGCAATACTCTAAGTAAATAGGAATAATGGGAAATAACTAAGCTTATCTAACACAACAATAATCAAATGATTCTTGTAACTTCTATGTAAGAGAGTAACTATCAATTGGTTCAGTCGATGATCACCTTGACTCAATGGACTCAATAACATAAATTACCAAAGTTAAACTACTTCACATTACTCATAAAAACATACATCAATCACGCATATGCATAAACATATAATTTATAAACTAAACATATGAACAAAGTGGAGAGACATAGTACCTCAAGTGGTCAGCTTGGGTGACTATGATCCCACAAGATCTAGCTAAATCTCTATTGAATCTTTGCGGTCATTAATAGAACTCAAAACAAATATTCCTTTATTGACTGCAAAGTAACAACGATACAACAAAATCTTATACTATATCTCTGTCCAATCTGTGTGAAGCAAAATCTAATCTAATCTAGCTAACTAAGATTAGCATTGTTTATATGAATAAAGCTACTGAACAATAAATGCCATTACTGTCCATTATCCCACATCATAGGAAAAGGAATTTATTACAGAGCAACTAGAAATAGGAAACTAACTAACATGAAGGCGACATAGATAATATAGTCCTACTGCAACTCTATCTCTTCATTATCCATGAAGAATAATCAATGGCTTAGAAATACAACATAGAACACAATCTAGATTCCTTTATCATTTAGGATTGCATCATTCGTTGAAGGATAACTGTTATGGAGTTATGGATGACTCATCCCAGTCAATTCAGGATCTTCTTCCTTTGCTTGCAAGTACCTGTATCATCTTCTATGGATATTAGCATCTCCTCCAGCTGTGAGTTGTCTAGTGTTCTTCATGATATGAAGCCATGCTTTTGTTGCATGAGGATTTAGTACACCAAAGTATTTTTGCATCACTATCACTAAAATCAACATAAAATACTAACATATTACATGAACAATCATTCACACATCATTAATTAACAACATATTATATACCATCTTGATGCTTCAGTGTCTTTAAGGATAATTATAGACATAATTAATATATATATGTGTGTGTGTGTGTGTGAGTATGTAAATGTCTTTGGGAAATAGGTAATTAAAGCAATAAAAACATGAAAAATTATGGTCTCATCACACCCCCCAAATAATCATGTTGTTGGTCCTCTAGCAACCAAGGCCTCAGATTGTATTGTAGAGCAATCTATCTATAATCTATAGGTTCCTCTACCTCTTTATCCTATTTGAGGTAGAAGCCCTTCTGTTCTGCCAATTTGTCCCACCTAGCTTGTTCTACAGCCTAATTAGTCCTCAGCCCCATCTAGTGTGGAATAGGATAAAGCAGTAGAGGAGGATGGAATATTAGTGGTAACCATGTTATCCCATGCTCATTAGTTGAATTTATATATCTCTTTGCCTTGTGGATTGCAGCTGACAAGTTAAATATTGAGTGAGGCTCCTTTTTCTGTAGTGCTAGTGTCAATTCCTTCCATCTACCTTGTGAGAAACCCAAAGTTTGCATACCAATATTTTCTACCAATTCCCTAAATTTCTGATGGTCCATGGCTCTGCATCCCAATAGTTTACTTTCTACCTCTTGATGTTTAATTAGGTTCACCCATTCCTCCATTATCTTCAGGGGATTTGGAGATTCTTCCCTTAATTTGAGAGGAAGTGACTTCTCTCTTTCATTATATTGTTGCAGTAATTCTCCCCTCCTATGCTCATTTTGAATGAATGAGGCTAAGGCCTTCAATTGCACATCCCTGATTACAACTAGGGGATTCCAGTGAGTGTCATAAGGAATGGCAAGTTTATGTAGGTAGAATTCACACAGTTGGTTTTGCATTTCAGGGGTAGCTCTTTGGTAAGTTGTTAGAAATAAGGCAGGTGTAAATAGGGAGACAAGGGCATCATTGTATAGTTGGCTAAATTGAAAGCTCAGATACTGCTCTTGCAAATAGAGGGCATACACCCTGGCAGGTGGCCTACATCTCATCTACATTTTTCATCTCAATTTCCTTATTATGTTTCTCTTTCAATTCACCTTGTTCCTTTACTAATTTATCTATTTCATTCCACAATTGTAAGGTGACTGAGAATAAGGTAACTAGAGCAGGTTCTATAAACTGCTCTTCTGGATGCACATGCTCTTGGTTCCTTTTCTTTATCTCAATGATGGTTAATTGGGCCAATTATTCAAGTCTTGATCCCTATTTTTGGAAGACATGTAACTACTCTTCTAACTTTTTAACCCTATCATTCAATCTAGTTTCTTTCTATTGATAATCCTTCAATTTCTTCTCCAACTCTGCAATTTTTTGCATTGCCAGCTATAACTCATCTTTCTCACCCTATGTTGTGTCTTTAGAGTGTAACAATAACTCTTCTTTATGAGGTTCATCTTGAGGGATTGAGAAATCTGGTTCTTTAGTTTCAGAGGGAGGTTTATGACTTTTTCTGGCTATCCATTTATACTCTGCATCAGACTCCTAAAAAAGTGTATAACCCAAATTTTTCTACCCTCTGTCAACAAACATGTGCTCCCTCTCAGAGTTTGTATCAAGATCAACCACATTCCTCTTTTCAGGTTCCCATAAAAATTATTTTTCCTTTAGGTGACCTGAACACCTACATGATTGAGCAGGGGTTCCTTGTTTGTTCTTAAATCTAGAAGAAGATGATTTCCTTTTTCTTGGTGGATTTTGAAATAGAAGGGTTTTCATAGGGAGTTTCAGATGCTGGGGTTTCATAGGTAGTTTTAGATGCTGCAGTCGGTGAGCTAGAAGCTTCAGGCCTTAGTTTTCATTTTAGCTTTTTCTTTTTATGGCTAGAAGTCTATGAGGATACATGTTCTGACAATGGGGTTGAAATTGGTGAGATTGTGGGTGCAGGGGAACTAGTAGGTTTTTCAATAGGTTTAGCAGAGGTTGGAGTTGGTTACTCCTCAATAGTTGCATGACAATGGGCAGGTGAAGCTTCTAGGTGAGAAGAGGTTGCAGGTGCTTCCTCTTCTTCCCCTATTTGTAAATTTTCTACCTATGCCTCTTCTTCTACCTCTAGTTCAACAATCACCAGCCCCTCATTAACATGATTAACTTCAAGAAATCTTTCCCAAGAAAATTTAGGGTAATGGATAGACAAACTTCTCTTTACTAATAGGACAATCAAACCACGATGAGATAATAAGGACTGACAACTTTTCCTTCTATATTCAGCAAACATTTGTTTTAACAAATTGAACAAAAAATTTGAGACATTCAGTATCCTTCCATGACGAAGATGACTCAGAAGCTTAAAATGCACAGTATAAAGTAAAGACTGCCTTCCATCACAAGTAAGGTATTTAATAATCCAGGAAGCTAATGAGGCCCAAAACCAAGGTAAAGAAAGTCATTTGGTACCTTGAGATGTTGATTCCAACCTTTCTCTCGGTCGTATGAACTCGGCCCTTGCAAAAATGGCATCTGCTCTTATAGGAAATTCCTCTAGGTGCTCATACCCTATAACTTTAGCTATAGCTGCTACAGTCACATCAACCCTTAAACCTAAGTTCACTGTAGCTTCCTTATTATGGAATGTATCTATAAACTACTGAGTAATGTCCTTATTATACTCTATTATCCTAAGAAAATATTGCAACCATCCTACCTGCTAAAAAATTGGCAAAGACTCCATGTTAGCCAATAGTGCTAAGTGAACAGTAGGCTCTCTTCTAATCAGGTCACTACCCATTATGATATCTCAAGAAAACACTCAATCGCCTATTCTTAATTCTATGTTTTGAATCCTCTATTTGATACCCAATGCTACTCACCGGGACCTTATTACCAGTTACTTTTGTTGTTTGCTTGATATGTTTAGCTTGTATGTTATGAGGTGGATGGTAATAATTATGGAATAAGAGGTTTTAAAGTTTGTATGTACGTAAAATAATTCAAAATCCCCCCAACTAAAATTTCATTTGTCCTCAAATGAGAAGACAGGCAATGGTATGGAGGAACGAGTTCAAAGCATGTCAAATTGATATGATATGGAAAATTAATTATGTGTGAATAAATAAAGTCACAAGATAAGTAGCAATAAATATTAATTAAAGCAATGAGAAAGATGAATACCATTGAGGTGATGCCTAAATTGGAATTGTTGCATGTAAACATGATTGCATGGCAGATTGAGTTGATGTACTCAATGAACAAGTCAGAGTGAATCACAATGATGTGATACTGACAAAGTGTGCTGACGGAATGTAGTAGATGTGTGACACGTAGCAAGGAAGTACTATACAGAAAAAAGATGGCAGCATGCGTATGCTGCAAGAAAAGGTGTTGCAGGTAGCATTGGTTGCATGCACACAGTCAGAACGTGAAATGAACAAGTCCCATATGCATTGCTGTGGGTGTAGCTATTACAGGTCCCAAGTGAATGAAAGACCCTTGGCTATGGGTGCAAAAAATATAGGTCCCATGGAACAGTAGATTTCCTTTGGCTACAGGTCCCTTCTATGAAGTGGTTGAATGCCAAAGGAAAGTTCTAGTGTAGAATAGTAAATAAAATGATGGAGCCTGAACTTTTGATATGAAGATCACCTTATTTAATTGCTATTGCTATGTGATGTGTGTGCATTGTGTGTTTTTATTGATGTACAAAGTTTGTAGAACTCAAACTTACTTATGGAACTTCAGTCAAGCTGGCAGCTTGACCTATTATTGGAACAGTATGATCAACTGATACTTGGCTAGAATCCTCACCAGAGGTAGAGTGATGTGGAACTTCAGTCAAGCTGGCAATTGGATTTGATGCTGGAACATTGTTTTTAGTTGCTACCTGGCTAGAGACCTCTTATAAGGCAAGAGGTTGTGGATCTTCGTTATCCATATCTACCTTTAATTATTGGAGAAAAGCAACTTTACTTAAAGGCTTCTTATACAATTTCAATCGATGCCCATTAACCATCAATGAGAATCTAACTTGGTCAATTATAGTTAATTGGAAGTTGCACCATTTGGGAAAACTTCCTTGATCTCATAAGGGCCTAACCATCTTGTCTGAAATTTGCCCTTATGATCTTTATACCTGGAGTCATAAAGAAGTACCCAATCACCTACCTGAAATTCCTTGGTTTTGATATACTGATCATGCCATTTGATTCTCTAGTTTTAAACTAATTCAGTGTGATGAACTGCTTCTATCCTTAACCCATCCAAGGTATTAAGTTGATGTAGTCTTTCATTTTGAGCTATTGACAAGTCCATACCAAGTTGGACAATTGTTCTCAGTGTTTTATATTCAAACTCAATAGGAAGGATGACCTTATTTCCATAAACTAACTCATAAGGTGTGTATCTTGTTGTTGTCTTCCACATAGTTCTATATGCCCAAACTGCTTCAGAGAGTCTTGCTGCCCAATCTTTCTTATGCACTGCAACTATCTTTGTCAATATTGCCTCAAGCTCTCTGTTGGTCACCTCAACTTGACCATTTGACTATGGATGATAGGGAGTGGAATTTTTATGTCTGATTTCATACTCCTAAACAAGGCTAGCAATTAGTGTAGATGTAAATTGTGGCCCCTGATCTATGACTATTTCCCTTGGGACCCCATACCTTGTAAACATTTCTTCATAAAGGAATGAAGCAACCTTAATATCTCTGGCTCTTGTCAAGGCTTTCACTTCTACCCATTTTGTAAATTAATCAGTGCAAACAAGTATATATTCCTTGTGGTTAGAAGGTAGATCTATGGGTCTAATAAAATCAATGCCCCATTTGTCAAATGGTGTGACCACCAGTTGTGGTTGTAGAGGAATTTCATCACTTCTTGTAGGTCTACCCATTCTTTGACAATGGTCACATCTTCTTGTATAGAGAGTTGTATCCTTATGCAATGGTGGCCAATAATGTCCAGTATTTAGAATTTTGACATTTGTCCTCTTGCAAAGTGTCCACCACAAGGTTCATCATGGCAAGCTCTGTGAATGTCATACACTTCATCTTCCCTAATACACCTTCTCATAATATGATCAAGTCCTGTATAGAAGAGATAACCAGATACCCATGAATAGGGAAAACTATGTTCCACAAGGTGGTGCCTCTCTTTGGGTGAGAGGTGTGGAGGTGTTTTCCATGTGACTAGATTGTACAATTAGTGCAAATAAGTGTTCATCTAGAAAAGAATCATCAATGAATGGGTCCTCATTACAAGTAGGGAGCTTGGAGATGAAATCAGCAACAACATTAGCCTTCTCTGGCTTGTCTACAATGGTGATATCAAATTCCTGAAGGAGCAATAACCATCAAACCAATCTACCACTTACCACTAGTTTATTCATAAGATATCTTATCGTTGCATGGTTAGTGTGAATGAAAACAGGATACCTAGTGATATAATGCCTAAACTTATTAATTGCATAAACAACAGCTAACATTTCTTTCTCAGTAACTATATAGTTATGTTCAACACCTTCAAGATTTTTGTTGATGTAATAAATGGCATATTCCACATTCCCTTCTTTCTATCCTAACACAGCTCCTACTACAAAATCAGAAGCATTATATGGGAAGGTATTGCCCAATTAGGTCCTCTGAGTATAGGTGTCTTTGTTAATGACTCTTTGAGATGGTCAAAGGATATCTAACAGTCAGCTATCTAATTAAATTCTGCATCTTTAGAGAATAAGACAAACAAAGGAGCAGAAATCTTATTGAAATCCTTTATAAATCTTCTATAATACCCTGCATGACCTAGAAAACTTCTGACATCTTTCTAATTTTGAGGAACAGGTAAGGTTGAAATGATTTCAATTTTGTGTGGATCCACTTGAATTCCTACTTTGGACACAAAGTGACCAAGCACTACTTCTTCCTGCATCGTCATGAAACATTTTTCATAACTAAGGGATAGATTATGATCTTGACATCTTTGCAATACTATTTCAAGGTTCTTCAAGGTCTCCTTGTGAGACTCTCCATAAGTGGTAAAATCATCCATATAAACTTCCACAGAGTCATGAGAAAGGTCAGCAAAGATGCTTAAAACAACTCTCTAGAATGTGGCAGGTGCATTGCAGAGTCCAAATGGAAGGACAAAATAGGTATATGTCCCCCATGGGCATGTGAATGTGGTCTTATCCTAGTCTTCAGGGGCTATCTTGATCTGGTTATATCCACTGAATCCATCAAGAAAATAAAAATACTTTTTACAAGCCAAGGAGTCTAGAACTTGGTCAATGAAAGGAAGAGGAAAATGATCTTTCCTAGTGGTAGTATTTAATTCTCTGTAGTCTACACAAACACTCCACTTATCTCCTTTCTTTAGCACTATTACCAGTGGAGACACCCATTGGTTATCTGATATTGGGTATATGAATCCTATATCTAGTAATTTCTGCAATTCATTCTTCACTATGTCTCTTACTATAGGGTTCATCCTTCTTTGAGGCTACCTAATTGATCTGCATCCTTCATAATGTATATCCTATGCATGCAAAGGTTAGGGTCAATTTCCTTCATATCATGATAGTCCCATGCAAATGTTGTCTTATGAGTTTGTAGCATTTTAATTAGTTCAGTCTTATGGAAAAATGTCAATTCACTATTGATGTTAAGTGTTATGCCTGGTGTAATGTCAACTGGAGCTGCCATAGGCATCACAGAGGCAATATCCAACCATAATAAGTTGAGACTACAACTATGAGGCAGCAATCGATGAAACATTTTGCTGGAGGAAGCATAGGCTAGAGTATTGATTGTAGGTAGAATATTGTGAAGGGGGCAGGCCATACATATTAGACATGGGTCTTGCTATATATCTATTCCATAATTGTTTTGTATGACATTGGAAAACACTTCATCTTCATCCTAGATAGCCAATAGTGGGTCTCTTTCAATTGTCATTAATGTCTGAAGAGAATATTGGTCAGGATCCCCTAGGTGTGGCCAAATAGATTGCTCCCAATTAGCAAAAGGTTAAGCAGGTGGATAAAGGAGCAACTTCTTTGTTACATTCCCATTGGAAATTATCAATTTCTAGATTGACATCCCAAGAAGGCTATGTTGTTGCCAGCTAGGGTCTCCCTAGGATGATTGGATATCCTCCTAGGCTAGCCTTGGGCTGTAAGACCATAAATTTTGCAAGGTATTCCCATGAATCCAATGTGATAACAAGATCTTCAATAACCCCTTCTAGCTTGACTGTGATATTTGCGAGCTAAACTACTGTGGGAGTAGGTCTTAGGTTATCTAGTTGATGGTTACTCATTGTTTCTTTTGTCATTACATTGATGGTTGCACCTAGGTCAATCAAGGTGTTTTTGATAAGGGTATCATTGATGTTTACATCAACCACAGGGCTTCCAGGATCTGCATATTTTGGAACAACCAAGTTACCTAACATGATATCAGCAAGTTGTCCTATAACATGGACTATTTAAGGATCTTTTCTCTTCCTTCCTGGTTTCTTAAGGCATAAATCCCTTATGGCTTTGGTATATATGTGTTGGCAAGAGACACTGCTCCGGTATGGACTTGTATGTTGTCATTGATGGAAACAAGGCTCAGAGATATCATCAGCATGACAGGGAGACATAACTCTAGAAGATCACATCAGATTTTAGGTCTGGTTGGCAGAAATGGCTAAGTATGAGTATGTACAAAATAGAACATAGTAAGTGGGTCAGTATGCTTCCACAGATGATGATTTGGTAATGCAATTCAAGTATGATGTTAGTAATTTTTTGGTGGTGTCATACTCCATAGATTAAGTCTTGACTTCCTCCGTAAGTCACTTAGAAGAAATATCTAACTCCAAGTGAATAGAGGTATAGCAGAGATAATGAACAGGGCACATTGTAACGGTCCGCATTCTTCCGAAAATGAGTATTGTGCTATGCGGTTTTGAGGTATTGTAAACACTTATATGAAGTGTCTAATTCCAAAGTTGGGAGATCTGAAGTCCACAAGAAAGATAGTTGCAAGATGCTAAGTATCAACATAGTGTTTGACAGAGCTTAACAGAGACAAAGTCTAAGTTCTGATGGTCCACATTTCTCTGCAAGATGATATCATGCCTTACAGATCTGAGGGTAAGTTTGGTAATGTATGAAGAGTCCTTGATATGATTTTGGAGGTGCTTTTTGATCCGTAGTAAAAGTTGTAAGTCAACAGATGAACCTGTTAAGCATGCTCTTCAAGAACAAGCTGACTAGTATGATAAATCATTGTGCAAAGAAGAGATAATGTTTGAAGGATATATCTAAGTGATTGAATGATTAGAGCCAACCTATATGAACACATTTGGGAAAAGGTTTGGGTCTACATAGTGCATTGGATTAAGCCAACAAGCCACATCTTTCTATGTGCATGTTTCATCTATTGTATGCCGACCTGATTATGGATCAAATCATGATGTGGATATATAAAGGTGATGAGTTTTAGTTGTAAGGAGTGTGAAGGTGTGTGTGTCTTGCAGGTTCATCCCACAATAGTGGGTTACACTTTTGTGGATGAAGAAAAATTGAAGGTGCCAAAAAAACTATAGAAAAAACCTTCATTCGAAGGTGCTTTCTTTGCTCGAAGGTCCTCTTGGGCTTTTTAAATCTTAAAATAATGAGGCCTTTGTTTGAAGGTGTTCTCCATTTGAAGGTCTTTGGTTACCAAATTATAACAATAAAATGACACCTTCGATCGAAGACCTCGTTATTTATAATGCAAGGTACCTTCGATTGAAGGTGTTTGCTATAGGGATATCTACACCATCGTTGGACCTTCATTCAAAGGTGTGTAAACTTTGAATGAAGGATGTCACCAACCTTCGTTCACAGGTGTCTTCGAATGAAGACCCCCACTAGACACCTTCCCTCCTTCCCTTCCCTTTTCTTCTGCAAAATTTTGGCTTCCGAAGCCCAGTTGAAGCTCCAAACGGATTCACCTCTGCCAAACCAAATTGTAGGATCGCAGTCCTTGAAACAAGCTTTCGAATGAGTATAGTTTTGATATATTTTGATTTTATTATGATTTTTTTTTTAGTTTTACTAAACATAGGTTTTTCACCGAACATCAAGTTCTCTGTTCTACACACATGGAAAATTAGTAAATTAGTGAAAACAAATTCTAAAAAATATGTATGCCCTAGGTATTGATGTCCTTGTTTCAACAAAAAAAAATTGAATTTTGATACATACATAAAAAGTTATATTTTATGGAATACGCCTATGTCTAAATTATAATTGGTTTGACTTTAAAACTTAATTAAAAAAATATATTCAACAAAACATTATGAAACCAAATGCATGCTCTAGATATCGGTGTTACCAATCTAAATTAAAAAGAATCAGAATTTTATCCTTTGTAGAGAAAAAGTTATGTGTTATGGAGTACACATCACTTTAAAAAAATGTTGTTTGCTATTAAAAACTAGTTATCAAAGGAGATGCAAAAAATTTACATTTTAACTCCAAATTTTTTTTTTAAATATTTTTAGAATCTACAGAGAAAATCTCACAAATCACTAGTTTGCATCATCTTCAAATTCCTAATGGTTTAGCGATTGTAGGTGTCAGAAAGTGAAGATTTAGTTCAAAAAGTTAATTTCAATGTCAAGTTTGGCAAAAAAGTGTAACCCACTATTGTGGGATCACCCTGGCACGAGTATGCGAATAGCAGAGCAGAGTTAGAAGATCAGCAATGATGAAGACTTGGGATTTAGAATTCAGTTGATAGATGACTGCACCCTGGCATAGTGACAGATGCTTATGTAGTATTTAGTTTTCATGTGCAATTTTCTTTGTACTTGGCAGTGAGCCTAGCAATTAGCTGCTATTAGGGTTTATTAGCCCTCAGGGTTTAATAGCCCTTATTGTAATCTTGCTAGGTTCAGGGTTGAGGCAGTGAGCCTGCTAGACCTAGTTGTTCTTCATGGCAATGAGCTAGCATGTTTCAGGCCCATGGAGTGACCAAGCCTAAACATCATTATTTTTAAAGATTGCAATGTATATTTGAGAGATAATCCTCTTCGTAGTTTTTCCCACTTTGGGTTTTCCACGTAAAAACCTTGGTGTCCATGTGTCATGCTTTTATGGTTGATGTTCATATACATGTGCCTTTGTTTAATTAATTTTGGAAAATGATTGAAAGTTAAAGTACATCAAAAGATTTTTAGAACACTAATTCACCCCCCTCTCAGTGTTCCTGACATTCAACAATATGGGAACATCCTTGATGGCTTGGATGAGGGGAATTTTAACGCAGACATCTTTTAGCTGCCCCATGAAATCAAAATCAAGTTCAGATGGAGTTTGTGGAGGGTGCATTTTTAATCTCTTTAGAAATGGAGGGTTTCTGGTAATGGTTTCTTCTCGCATAGAGATTTTCTTGGAAGGCCTTTGTTGGTTATTCAAATGGTTGTCAGTGAAAAAGGGTGCTTCCTCATCTGGAAGTTCTATGATAAGTGGTGATGATGGTCCAGCAAGCATCTTTCCTGAGTGCAGGTGCACATCACTAACTTCAACCATATAGGTTGGATATTGGATGGCCTCATTAGTATAGGCCTGCTGGATAGGCTTGTTGTTAGGATTAGGTACAGGTTGTGCCAGCAATTGAGTAGCTCTAGGCTAGGTAGGAGTAGGTGAGGTTGTATTTGGCATAAGCGCAGGTTGCTGAGGTAGGGTTTGTTGTGGTTGCAAGTAGTTCACATTTAGATTTTGCCAAGGTTGGTTCCCATGCCACTATTGTGGCCATGGGTTTTGATTGGCTTGTCATTGTGGATTATAATGTGAGGATTGGGAAGGCTATTGTGGCCATACCCCCTACTACTAGGTCCAACTAGGTGGCATGGTTGTCCATTGTTGTTGTGGCTAGTTATACCAAGGTGCATTGTTCCAATTATGAGGATTTGAGACAGGTGGTGCAAATGACATGGAGTTGGTTAAGGGGTCCTAAGGCATACCTTGTATTTGCTGCCATGGCCTTCATTGTGCAATGTAGAACACTTGACCATCTTCATTTTCTATGGCTCTGAAATTTGCTTTCTCATTCTTACCCTCATAAATACTAGCAAGTCCCTTGCATCGGCAATTAGCCTTCTTCTGCCGACAATGTGGACAATGTTCACTCAAAGTTGCCTCTGATGCCTCTTGTTTCTTCTTTATGTGCATAGTGTCCAATTGTGTTGCTAGATGGCTTATGATATCCTCTTTCATGTTGGATAGAAGATTGCTGAGCTCTACTCTGGAGACTCCAGTGGATGATTTGCTCAAAGTCAAGGTTCTAAAACCTTTGTTTTTCTTTAGAGTAGAGCGTGAATAGTTTCTACAAATTTGACAAATTTCATCAAATCCTAGTTGAGAGATATCTCCTGCTCCAATTATATTGAGTGCATCCATATGTTCTTCACTCGCGCCTCTTAGGAAGACCAACTTGAGTGACTCTGGAGAGAGCCTATTCTACCTTGACTTCTTGAGGTAAAACTAAAATCTCTCTACATGTTAGGAACCCGTGTTTAACCCTTCTCTTTACTTTGTTAGTAAATTACTTTTGGATGCATATGCTTTGTAATTCATCCCGTGCACATATTGTGTTATCCCACATTCATGGGAAGTAATAATTGTTTAGATTAGACTTAGTCTATAAGTACGTGTTGAGTCCAATGAAGGCATTTACGAATTTATTGTATTGAGCTTGCTCAAAGGAGGTTGTCCCCTCGAAGTCACATGCGATCAATAAATTCCTTCTGTGTTTCTTCTTTTTCTGTTATTTCATGCATTTTTCATTATCTTGTTGCAAGAGGTTCCTCTCATCTAGTATCAGAGCGCTTTCGTGGGCTCGTTGGGTGGAATTTTTGCCTAATTTTTTTTCCGCAGTGACCTCCAAGAACTATGATTATTACAGTAGTTTTTTTGCATCTGTATTGTTCATTTCAATTACAGGTTCGGATCAGGGAATAATCCCTATCCGCTTAACTGTGGGAAGTGCCTAGGCATAGCCCTAAAACTCATTGTGAGGAGTACCACATGAAGCCCAAAGTAGCTGGCCCATTGAGAGGACCTGCCAACAAAAAGGGCAACAGCCCCTACCTGATTGACTAGTTCCCATATGTGAGGTAAACCAATAGCTATCGTTTGTGGCAAAGCTGTTATCAGTTTTACTTGAGCCATGGAGTGAGGGGTACTACCCCAATACACAAGTCGTTAGACAACATTGGTAGCCGAGTGAATTCCCTGAACCTTTAGGAAGCCGAACATACCTAGGGCCCATATCTATTGACAGTGGGCAAATTGTCGATTGAATCTGTCCAGAGTAGCTTGCAAATCATTTCTATTTTTTTGCCATATCTCCCTTGCTTTAGCTCCATTTCCTCTCAAAATTCACTAGAACCCCTAAAATTTCATTCTACATATTTCCTTCCTTGAGGACCCTATCCCAAATTCCACTTATCAAAGCCAGAAATCCCACATTTGTCTATTTTTAGGGTTTCCCATAACTTCTTTGATTCTCACCCAATAGCCTTCAAATTTTGCCATAGTGTTCATTTCCTCTTTCTGCTCCTTTGTCCCTCTTGGACAAATTTTCCCATTCCTTCACCCTGCTTCTGAAATCCCCATTTTCTACTTCCCTGTCCGTCAGAAAGTGTCCAAAACCTAGTCAAACCCCAATTACCCATCAAAGTTTTTCCCAAATCCAAATTTTCCTTTACTAAAAAAGTTTTTTTTTTGTTTTTCTACCCATTCCCCCCCCAAAAAAAAAAACTACTGGTTATGGTTGTCACTCACGCAGGAGAAAAAAACATGGAGGATGAACTTGCAGCCCTGAAGACCAAACTCCAAGATCTGGATGAAAACATTCTCATCCTCAATCTTTAGCATTCAGCCATGAATAATAGATGACAGCCAAAGTCTTTTGCATACACTGGGTTTTCTTCTTCCAGCAATTTTCATGGGTCAAAGCTTTATTTTCCTCGCTTCAATGGTGATGATCCAACTAGATGGATATACCGAGTAGAACAATATTTCAGTCTACATAATACTTTTCATGTCAACAAAGTCCCGCTCGCCTCCTTTCATTTGGAGCATGAAGCTCTTCAATGGTTCCTTTGGTACATCAAGGCTCATAAAGAGCCAAAATGGATAGATTTTTGCAAACTCATTTTGCAATGATTTGGCCCTAGTGCTTTTGATGACTTCATAGGAGCACTCACTAAACTGTGCCAAATAGGCACTATGAGAGAATATCAAATAGAATTTGAAAAACTGGACAATCACACAGAGGGATTGTCTGATGAATTCTTCAGGAGTTGTTTTGTAAGTGGTCTGAAGGATGCAATTCACTCTGTGGTTAAAATATTTCATCCCAACACAATGATGGAAGCCCTAGGGTTGGCTAAGTTGGCAGAGGACAAGATCATAGCTCAACAGTGATCCAAATCCAATTTTGTTCCATTCAGAAATACGGCTTCCCAATGACCTCAAATAACATTAGCCCCTAGAATAACTCCTATCAAGCATTTGATTGAAGCAGAAATGAGGGCACGTAGAGAAAAAGGGCTTTGTTATAATTGTGTTGATAAATTCACTCAGGGACATAGATGTGTTGAGCAAATGCTCTATCTCTTGGATGTGGATTCTCTGCCTGAAACTGAAGTTTATGCAGATGCTCAGGATACAGTGGATGATTAGGTCGACACTCAACCGCTTGTTGACCCTACTTCTCAGGAAGACAACCCAAAGATCTCTCTCCATGCTTTAGCAAGAGTCACCACCCCACAAACCATGTGGATCAAGGGTTTCTTCAAGAAGCTCTCTCTTACAATATTCATTGATTATGGTAGCACTCATAACTTCATTGACCCTTGAATCGCCAAATAGGCTGATTGTTTTGTCCATCCTTGCTCCAGCTTTGAAGTCATGATTGCCAATGGGGGCACATTACCTTGCAAAGGGAAGTGTCACAATGTGCGTATCTCTATGGGAGATTATAACCTGTGCTCTGACATGTTTGCAATTCCCTTAGGCGGATGTGATGTGGTTTTGGGCACCCAATGGTTACGCACACTTGGACCCATCTTATGGGATTTTGCTGAACTTTGGATGCAGTTTTCCAACAATGGACAAAAACACACATTGAAGGGCTTACAACTGGGGTCTCTCAGCATCATAAGTTCACATCACATGGAAAATCTTCTTAAGAAGAATTCACATGGTGTCATCACTCAACTCCATTCCATTCAGATGCAACCATCAGTGGTCTCCACTACTCCTTCAGATCTACAATGAATTTTGGATAGGTATGCATGTGTCTTTACCGAACCAGTGGGATTGCCACCTTCACGACCAGAGGACCACCATATTCAGCTCCTTCTTGGAAGCATTCCTCCCAACATCAGGCCCTACCACTACCCATTTCACCAAAAGACAGAGATTGCGATGCTTGTTCGAGACTTACTGAAGCGAGGTATTATTTGCCCTAGTACCAATTCCTTTTCTTCACCAATTCTTGTCCAGAAAAAAGATGGGTCATGGTGCCTTTGCATTGACTTCCGTGCACTTAATCACATCACAATCAAGAATAAGTTTCTGATTCCTGTTGTTGATGAGCTTCTTAATGAGCTTCATGGCGCTCATTTTTTCTCCAAGTTGGATCTTCATTTTGGGTATCACCAAATTCAAGTTCATGACGATGATATCCCTAAAACGGCTTTCTACACACATGATGGACACTATGAGTTTTTGGTCATTCCCTTTGGCCTCACTAATGCTCCTTCAA
Source organism: Cunninghamia lanceolata (assembly GCA_027924645.1). NCBI lineage: Eukaryota > Viridiplantae > Streptophyta > Pinopsida > Cupressales > Cupressaceae > Cunninghamia > Cunninghamia lanceolata. The sequence continues at coordinate 13,087,899 of BSBN01000209.1, forward strand.
CATTCCAGGCATTGATGAATAAAATATTTCAGCCCTACCTACGGAAATTCATTCTAGTCTTTTCGATGATATCCTCATCTATAGTAAAACACGGGCTGAGCATCTCCAACATCTAGAACTCGTACTGCAACTTCTCTCTAATTATCATCTCTCTTCAAAGTAGTCTAAATGTGTTTTTGGCCAAGAGGAAGTGGAGTATCTCAGGCATATTGTTTCAGCCCAAGGGGTTCGTGTGGATCCTGCAAAAATAGATGCCATGAAAAATTGGCTGCATCCTCAGACACTCAAGAGCCTCTGTGGTTTTTTGGGGCTGACTGGCTACTATCACAAGTTTGTCAAGGATTATGGGAAGATTGTAGCTCCATTAATAACTATGTTAAAAAAGGATGCTTTTATTTGGACACAAGCTGTTGAGTGTGTATTTGAAAAATTGAAACAAGCTATGTGTATTACACATGTTCTAGCTATGCCATATTTTTCCAAGACCTTCACTATTGAGACTGATGCTTGTGGCAATGGACTTGGTGTTGTTCTCCTTCAAGAAGAACATCCCATTGCATTCACCAGCAAAGCCCTTTCTGGAAAGAAGGAAATGATGGCTATTTTGCATGCAGTACAGAAGTGGCGATCATACCTAATCATTTTTACATCAAGACTAATCACCAGAGTTTGAAATATTTCTTGGAACAATGGGTCTCCTCCCCAACACAACATAAATGGATCAGCAAACTTGTGGGTTATGACTATGAGATCACTTATAAGAAGGGTAAGGACAATATTGTGGCGGATGCTCTTTCACACACATTTGATGACCAAGCTTCCCTTTCAGTTATTTCTATGCCTATTCCAAATTGGTTGGAATCTATCCAGCAGGGCTATGTCAATGACTCTTCATTATCTCAAATCATTCAATAGTTGGCCACTAACGCTTCTATTGTACCACATTACTCTTGGGATGGTGCTTCTCTGAGATACAAGGGCCATCTGGTGCTTCCCCAGAGCATAGATCTTCAATAGGCTATCTTCTATTAACTCCATGCTTCTCCATCAGCAAGGCACTCTGGGTTTCTCAAAACTTATGAATGGGCACGATGTAACTTCTTTTGGAAGGGAATGAAAAGGGCAATTCAATAGATGGCAGTTGAATGTGATACCTGCCAATGCAACAAGGGTGAAATGACACTCATTCCTATATTTCTCAAACCCTTGCCCATCCCTACATAGATTTGGACATATATTTCTATGGATTTCATTGAGGGGCTCCCTAAATCTGGTGGAAAGATAGTGATCTTGGTTGTGGTTGATCGCCTCTCCAAATATAGTCATTTTTGTGCCCTTAGCCATCCCTATATAACCTCCTCAGTCGTACAAATTTTCATGGACCAGATCTTCCATCTTCATGGCATCCCTTCTTCCATTGTCTCAGATCGTGATGCAACTTTCACCAGTTATTTTTGGACAAAACTATTTCGACATATTGGCACCAAACTGAAGATGAGCTCTAGGTATCACCCACAAATAGATGGTCAGACTGAAATTATCAACAAATGTTTGGAAACTTATCTTCGTTGCTTCACCTTAGAACAACAGCATCAGTGGGCAAAGTGGCTCCCTCTCACTGAATGGTGGTACAATACCTCCTACCACACTACATCTAAAATGACTCCATATGAAGCAGTCTATGGTCAGGCACTGCTAGTACTCCTTCCATACACCCTCAGTAGTTCACTAATTCAAGCAGTCGACACGGTTCTTTGAACCTGAGATCAGATTCTTCGCATCTTGAAGGAAAATCTTCACATGGCAAGAAATTGCATGAAACAACAAGCTGATCAGCACCGTTCTGAATGCACTTTTCAAGTAGGCGATATGGTTTTTCTTCATCTACAGCCATACAGGCAATCATTCCTGAAACTCAAAGGGCATCATAAGTTGGCTCCAAAGTTCTATGGGCCATATAAGGTTCTTGAGAAGATTGGGTCAATTGCTTATAAATTGGAGCTTCCTCCTTCCCGCGTTCATCCAGTATTTCATGTCTCTTGTCTAAAGAAAGTTCTTGGCACCAATGTCAGAGCACAAACTATTTTACCAAAACTAGATAATGAAGGATCCATCATTTTGGAGCCAAAGGCAATCCTTGACAGATGCACTCGTCAGCTTTGCTCCAAATCTATCACAAAGTTCTTAATTCAGTGGCATGGAATGCAACCAAAGGATGCTACATGGGAACCACTCCTTCAGATTCAACAACAATTTCCACATCTTAAACTTTGAGGACAAAGCTTTTCTAAGAGGGAGGGGATGTTAGGAACCCATGTTTAACCATTCTCTTTACTTTGTTAGTATATTACTTTTGGATGCATATGCTTTGTAAACCATCCCGTGCGTATATTGTATTATCCCACATTCATGGGAAGTAATAATTGTTTAGATTAGACTTAGTATATAAGTACGTGTTGAGGCTAATGAAGGAATCCATGAATTTATTGTATTGAGCTTGCTCAAAGGAGGTTGCCCCGTCGAAGTGGCCTACAATCAATAAATTCCTTCCATGTTTCTGCTATTTCTGTTATTTCGTGCACTTTTCATTATCTTGTTGCAGGAGGTTCCTCTCACTACATAATCTTTCAGGGGCTCATCTTCTTTTTGTGACATCCTGAAGATGTCATCCCCTTCATGTCTCTGCCACAACAATAGTCCTGATATTTCTGCAAAAACTTCTCCTTCATGGTGGCCTAAGTAGTTACAAAATTCTCACCCAAACCCATAAACCATCTTAATGTAGCATACTTGAGGGTGGTTGGGAAGAGCTTGAGCGTGTATGCATCTGTAGTGTAATCATAACTCCTATAGAGTACATCAAACTCAAAGAGAAATGTGTCAGAGTCTTTAGTGATTAGCCCATGAAAGTTTGGTAGAGCTGAAGGAGGGATATTTTTCAAGGTGTCAGCTTTCTCCTGGTTTGTAATAGGAAAGGCAAAGGTAACTGGGTCAACTGGGTTCTCTACTTCTTCGTCTGTCGTGATGCCTTGGTTCCAATATATAATATCTTCAAAATCCTTAGTGTTCTTTAGACCAAGGGATGATTCAAAGTGTTCTTCTTCTTCTTCTATTGAACTAGTTGGAAGAAACCTCCCTTTATGGTCTCTTGGCCACTGCATACAATAATGTATGAGCTAATGGCTTTATTCCTACATTGTGTTAGTTAATATTTTGGAGATAGATTAACTATCTAAGTGATCCTAAATGCTAAAAAATACTATTTCCTAGTAAAGCAAGTACAAGCATAAATCAACAAGAACCCAGAAACTCTAAACCTTAGCACCATCTCTGGCAATGGCACCAAAAATTTCAAACTCCGTTATTAACCAATATATTGATGCAAAAAGGACATGCACACTACTCAATGGATTGACAGATCCTATATCAAGCAACCTATTGGTTATATAACATGCTACATTTACATTGTTAAACTAGAGAATCATATTCTTCTTGGATGATACATGTACTATGTGTACAGTTAAGGATTCCTGAGTTTTATTCTAGAAGTTGTGTAATGGAACTAAATAAAGTAAATACAATACTCTAAGTAAATAGGAATAATGGGAAATAACTAAGCTTATCTAACACGGTAGTAATTAAATGATTCTTTGTAACTTCTATGTAAGAGAGTAACTATCAATTGGTTCAGTTGGTGATCACCTTGACTCAATGGACTCAATAACATAAATTAAAAAAGTTAAACTACTTCGCATTACTCATAACAACATACATCAATCACACATATACATAAACATACAATTTTTCAGTTGAACATATGAACAAAGTGGAGAGACACAGTACCTCAAGTGGCCGGCTTGAGTGACTATGAGCCCACAAGATCTAGCTAAGTCTCTACTGAATCTTTGCAGTCATTAACAGAACTCAAAACACATATTCCTTTATTGAATGCAAAAGTAACAATGATACAACAAAATCTGATACTATATCTCTGTCCAATTTATGTGAAGCAAAATCTAATCTAATCTAGTTAACTGAGATTAGCATTGTTTATATGAATAAAGCTATTGAACAATAAATGCCATTACTGTCCATTATCCCACATCGTAGGAAAGAGACTTTATTACAGAGCAACTATAAATAGGAAAGTAACTAACATCAAGGTGGTATAGATAATATAGTCCTATTGCAACTCTATCTCTTCATTATCCATGAAGAATAATCAATGACTTAGAAATAGAACATAGAACATGGTCTAGATTCCTTCATCATTTAGTATTGCATCATTCATTGAAGGATAACCATTATGGAGTCATGGATGACTCATCCCAGTCAATTCAGGATCTTCTTCCTTTGGTTGCAGGTACCTATTGTTGCAAGTATGGGTCTAACTAGTGTTGTCATTGATGTCAACATATTCCTGTTGCATTGATGTCAAGGATTGGATGAGCTATGTGCTGAGGATATTGAGAAAATTAGTCCTATCAGAAATAGAGAAGAATAGTGAAGACAGTGAAGCTCTATGAAGTGAAGATCCCAGCTAAGATGAAGATCAAAGAATGCACATCAAAGGGTTTGTAGATATATGTCTAAAGAAGATCTAGTCAAGATTTGAGAGGTCCGCATGAAGATTTGGAGAAGTTATGACGATATGAGTAAAACTAGTTCTAGCAGATGTTCAGAGGTGACAGAGTGATACAAATAGGTCCGGTGAGATCTGGAAATGCAATATCTTGTTCTACAGATTTGGTGGAGCGTTTAGGAAGCTAATGTGAATTGATAACTCAATTAGTTTGTGGTCTGGAGGTCCGTAAGCATCTATTCTAATATGACAGTGATGATAGAATGTGTTCTTGAGGTTCCAGATGAAGATGCAAATGATTTTAGTAAGCGGAAGTGGTGTGGATGTTCTTGGTGATTCAGGCAAGCTTGTGGGGGTCTCTAGATTGTGTCCAATTCGTGTTGGTGGTCTGCATTGAAGATTGAGCTCGTAATTGAATATTTACTCTCAGGTGATGGTGTTCTTCCTAATCATGGTCGACCGAATGATTTACACATCTTGCGGATGATCTTGAAGATGTTCTGCGATGCATGGCGTGTTCCTCAAAGAAGATTGAAATCCCATATATGTGTGGCCGACAGTGTGGTGATTTGCATGAAGTCTTTTGTAATAAGTCAAGTTGTATTTGTGTATTTTCTCTGTAATAAAATAAAGTATGTATTGTGCCAACTTTGATGATTATCCCCAAGTTGATGTCTTGTATAAATAAGAGTTGTGAAGTCATTTCAAAGTATTTGTGTGGAGATGAGGAAGTGGTAGTAAGGAGAAGAGCGAAAAGCAGAGCAGAAGTGTTGGGCTTAAATGGAACTGACTCAAGCACGGTGAAGATGCTAATCTTTAGTTCAAGTATGTAATATTTATTATTCTATAGACAGTGCATCTCTTGTAGGCAGTGGGCCTCTTGTGAGCAATGTACTCAGGTAGTGAGCCCTAATTGGCATGTGCCATTTTGTTCTTCTTATTCTTTTAATAGAGAATACAATCTTGGGTTAGTCATCTCGTGTTTTTTCCCTTAACTGGGTTTTCCACGTTAAAATCTTGGTGTCATATGTGTTAATGTGTTTCTGATCTTAAATTATTGCATTGTGCTTCCATGATTGATTTATTATTATACTGTTGAATTGCAAGAAGGATTTAAGTGTTTAAAGAAAGAAAGTTTTGAGACAACTGATTCACCCCCCCTCTCAGTTGTCTGTCTTAAATCAATAATTGGTATCAGAGCTAAGTTCCTCTAAGCTTAACCGCTTGAGGAGATCCAGGATGTCTTCCTACAAGAAGTATAGTCCGAGGTTTGATGGAACTAATTACACTCTTTGGAAAAGCCGCATGGAATATCACTTGCAATGTATGGGAATGCAATATTGGACCATAACTTCAAAGAAGTATGTTCCTCTAAAGAATGGTCTGACAATTGTAGATGAAATCAAAGATGTTGAAGACAATCTTCAAGTTAAAGAAGCTTTACTAAGTGCCTTATCTGTTTCAGAGCGGACAAATGTTATAGATTTAAAAACTACATATGAGATTTGGGAAAAACTGGAATTTCTGCATGAAGGAGACAAATATGTTAAGTGTGCTAAGCTATAGAGTCTGAAAGGAAAATTCAAAAACCTAAAGATGAATGAAGATGAGAATATCATTACATTTATGCCAAAAGTAAATGAGCTTGTTTGTGGCATTAGGTGTGTAGGTGGAATCTTGGATGAAGATGAGATTGTTTCTAAAGTTCTCAGATCCCTACCTCCTACTTACAAACACAAGGTTGCTTCTATTGAAGAATTCAGATCCTTATCAAATATCACAAGAGATCAATTGGTTGGAAAATTAGCTGCATTTGAATTGGTTGAGTTTGGAGATGCACCCCCCAAGACTAAATCTGCATTCAAAGCTAGTGCCTTTGTAAAAGGCAAACAAAGGTATGATTCAGGAGAAAACTCCTCAAAGAAACTATCATGGTATGAAAAATCAAGAAAAGACCTAGAAGAAGATGAAGCAGAAGCTACTCAACTTGAAGCCCTTATTGCAAAAAGGCTGCCAAGAGGATCTGGTAAGTATGAAGGAAAATTGCCCTTCAAATGTTTCAACTACAACAAGATTGGTCATTTTACCTCAAGTTGTCTGGAAAGATTTTCAAGGACAAATCCAAATAGATCAAGATTTCAAAAGAAATGTTACTATGTTCATGAAGATAATGATGCTGAAGGAGTAACAGATGATGAATTAGAGACAGGAAACAAATCCAGAAGTGACTGGGTGTTTATTGCCATCAAGGAAGAAGATCTAATGCCCTCTGAATCTGTCAATCATAAAATGATAGAAAGAGCTCTGGCTGTCCCACCATATGACTGGTGACAAAAATAAGTTCATAGATCTGGAAAGATATGAAGGAGTTGTAAAATTTGGTGATAATTTTGTTGGTAGAATCAGAGGTAGAGGAACTATTTCTTTTTATGGAAAGAACAAAACCAATGATGTACTGTACATTGAAGGTCTGAAGCACAATCTTCTCAATGTTGGGTAGTTGGTGGACAAAGGCTATGATCTCTGATTCAAAAATAGAAAATGTAAGATCTTTGAAAGTTCTGGAATAGAGGTTACATCTGCTGCCCAAACAAAATGTAACATCTTCCACTTGGTTAGCACTGGAAAAAGTTGTTTATTTGTTCAAATTGATCAGAGTTGGTTGTGACATAGGAGAATGTGTCATGTGAATTTTGATAATATCATCAAGATAAGTAACACTCAGGCTGTAAGAGATCTTCAAAGACTGGTGAAACCTACTAACAGTTTGTGCAAAGAATGTCAGTTGGGTAAGTAGAGCAGAGTCACATTCAAAAGTAAGGAACAATCTTCTACCAGATTGTTGGACTTAGTACATACTAATCTATGTGGACCGACAAGAATCAGGAGTTTGCAAGGTGATAGATATTTCATGTTACTAATTGATGATCATTCCCAGATGATGTGGGTGACTTTCCTAAAAGAGAAATCTGAAGCTCTTGAGAAATTCAAAATATTCAAGGCTATGGTAGAAAATGAAACCAGGTTAAACATAAAGTGTCTTAGGTCTGATAGAGGTGGAGAAGTCACATCCGGAGAGTTCATAGAATTTTGTGAGAAACATGGGATAAAAAGATAGTTATCTACTCCAAGGACTCCACAGCAGAATGGAGTAGTGGAGAGAAAGAACCGAACCATCCTGGAAGCATCTAGAACCATGATGATGGAAGCAAATGTTCCTCAGATCTACTGGAGAGAAGTTGTAAGCACTGCTGTCTACACTCTTAATCAAGTACAAATCAGAAACAATACTGGTAAGACCTCTTATGAACTCTGGTTTGGCATCACTCCCATTGTAAAGTATTTCAGAGTCTTTGGTAGTAAATGTTACATTAAAAGAGATGAAGACCTTGGAAAATTTGATGCTAGAAGTGATGAAGGAATATTCTTGGGTTATTCTACTCAAAGCAAAGCATACCAGTGTTATAACAAGAGATTGAGAAAGATTATAGAAAGCACAAATGTGAAGGTTGATGAAGGCATTGAAAAACCCTCAAGGTTTTATGAATATGAAGAAGATGCTCATAATGATGTTTTGGTTCAATAAGTTCAAGCCCCTTCTGAAATTTAGATCTAGACTGATCCGGAGAATCCTAGAATACAGGAAGAAGAGATAAGTTTGAATGAACCTGTCCAAGAAACAGAAGTACAAGAACTTCCCAAAACTCCCAGGTATGTAAGACTGAATCATTCTGAAAACAAATCATAGGTGATAAAATCAAAGGTGTTCAAACAAGAAGAAAGATTGCTCAAGACTCAGAAAAGTATTGTCTGATTTCAAAGATTGAACCAAAAATAGTAAGTGAAGCATGCAATGATGAAAGCTAGACTAAAGCAATGAAGGAAGAATTGATGCATATTGAGAAAAATCAAACTTGGGATCTTATTCCCAGACCTAGAAATAAAAATGTGATTGGGACCAAATGGGTCTTCTAGAATAAACTAAATGAAGATGGTGAAGTAGTCAGAAACAAAGCCAGATTGGTCTGCAAGGGTTATTCTCAAGTTGAAGGAGTTGATTTTGAAGAAACTTTTGCTCCAATGGCAAGAATTGAAGTAGTCAGATTATTTCTTGCCTTTGTTTCCTTCAAGGATTTCAAAGTATATCAGATGGATGTTAAGTCTGCCTTCTTGAATGGTGACTTGGAAGAAGAAGTATAGATTGAGCAACTAGATGGATTTCAACTATCTGATTAGGGTGATATGGTCTACAAATTGAAGAAAGCTCTGTATGGACTCAAACAAGCCCCAGGAGCCTGGTATGAAAGACTGGATAAGCATCTTTTGAAGATTGGTTTCAACAAAGGTACTGCTGATAGTAACTTGTATTTCAAGATTGATCATGAAAATATCTTGATTGTTGAAGTATTTGTTGATGATATCATTTTTGGAGGAAGAGATAGTATGTGCAATACTTTTGCAAATCAAATTAAAAGTGAATTTGAGATGTCTATGTTTGGGGAAATGAATTTCTTTTTGGGTCTGCAAATCACTCAAACAAAGAAAGGAATCTTCATTTCTCAGACCAAATATGTGAAAGAATTGTTGAAGAAATTTGGGATGGAAGACTCAAAACCAATGAATACTCCCATGGCAACTAGATGTAAACTGAGCAAAGATGATGACTCTCCTAAGGCTGATCAAAAAAAGTATAGGTCAATGATTGGAGGACTACTGTATCTTACTCAAACTAGACCTGACATTATGAATGTTGTTGGTCTTGTTGCCAGATTCCAAGATGATCCTAGAGAATCTCATGTCATGGAAATCAAGAGGATTCTTAGATATCTAAAAGGAACAGTTGAGTATGGTTTATGGTATCCTAAGGATCATGATTTCTCTCTTCATGCATATACAGATGTGGATTGGGCAAGAGATGTGGATGACCGGAAGAGTACTAGTGGTGGTGCATTCTTTTTGGGGAGAAGATTGGTTTCTTCGCTGAGCAAGAAACAAGAGGCAATATCTCTATCCACTGCAGAAGTAGAATATATTGTAGCACCAGGTAGTTGCACTCAAGTATTGTGGATGAAACAAATGCTAAGAGACATCAGAGTGGAGTATGAGGAACCCATCACAATCTTCTATGATAACTCAAGTGCAATAAATATATCAAAAAATCTGGTGTTGCATTCAAAGACAAAACATATATCCATCAAGTTTCACTTTTTGAGAGAGCAGGTGAATAAGAATGAAGTCAGATTGGAGTTTGTGCCCTCTAAGGATTAGATTGCAGACATCTTTACTAAACCTCTACCTAAGGACTCTTTTGAGTATCTCAAGGAGAAGTTAGAGGTTATTACCCCTCTGGTTCTGAATTAAGGTGCACTAATGTGCATCAGTCTGGTGGATTTCACAGTTCAATCTTGTGATCCAGATTGATGATAGGAGGCTGCTACTTAGGGGGAGCAGTCTGTATGATTCTAATTGATGCAAGTATGTGCCCTTTTCCATTGATGTCAAAGGGGGAGAGAAGACATGTGAAAAATAAAAGTGGTTGTTGATCAAAGGGGGAACAGTAAAGAAAGAGAAGACATGAATGATTGTTGTTGATAGGGGGAGCTATGTCAATCAGTGAGGATAAGTTCTTATCTTGATGGTTAAAACAATTTTTCACATCATATGTTGCCATCAATGACAAAGGGGGAGATTGTTGCAAGTATGGGCCTAACCAGTGTTGTCATTGATGTCAACATATTCCTATTGCATTGATGTCAAGGATTGGATGAGCTGTGTGCTGAGGATATTGAGAAAATTAGTCCTATCAGAAACAGAGAAGAACAATGAAGACAGTGAAGCTCTATGAAGTGAAGATCCCAGCTAAGATGAAGATAAGAGAATGCGCATCAAAGGGTTTGTAGATATATGTCTAAAGAAGATCTAGTCAAGATTTGAGAGGTCCGCATGAAGATTTGGAGAAGTTATGACCAAATGAGTAAAATTGGTTCTAGCAGATGTTCAGAGGTGACAAAGTGATACAAATAGGTCCGGTGAGATCCAGAAATGCAATATCTTGTTCTACAGATTTGGTGGAGCATTTAGGAAGCCAATGTAAATTGATACTCAATTGGTTCATGGTCTGGAGGTCCGCAAGCATCTATTCTAATATGACAGTGATGACAGAATGTGTTCTTGAGGTTTCGAATGAAGATGCGAATGATTTCAGTAAGCAAAAGTGGTGTGGATGTTCTTGGTGATTCAGGAAAGCTTGTGGGGGTCTCTAGATTGTGTCCATTTTGTGTTAGTGGTCTGCATTGAAGATTGAGCTCATAATTGAAGATTTACTCTCAGGTGATGGTGTTCTTCCTAATCATGGCCAACCAGATGATTTACACATCTTGTGGATGATCTTCAAGATGTTCTGCAAACCATGGTGTGTTCCTCAAAGAAAATTGAAGTCCCAAATATGTGTGGCCGATAGTGTGGTGATTCACATGAAGTCTTTTGTAATAATTCAAGTTGTATTTGTGTATTTTCTCTGTAATAAAATAAAGTATGTATTGTGCCAACTTTGATTATTATCCCAAAGTTAATGTCTTGTATAAATAAGAGTTGTGAAGTCATTTCAAAGTATTCGTGTGGAGATGAGGAAGTGGTAGCAAGGAGAAGAGAGAAAAGCAGAGAAAAAGTGTTGGGCTTAAATAGAACTGACTCAAGCATGGTGAAGATGCTAATCTTTAGTTCAAGTATGTAATATTTATTATTCTATAGACAGTGCATCTCCTGTAGGAAGTGGGCCTCTTGTGAGCAATGTGCTTGGGCAGTGAGCCCTAATTGGTGTGTGCCATTTTGTTCTTATTCTTTTAATAGAGAATACAATCTTGGGTTAGTCACCCCGTGGTTTTTCCCTTAACCGGGTTTTCCACATTAAAATCTTGGTGTCATATGTGTTAATGTGTTTCTGCTCTTAAATTATTGCATTGTGCTTCCATGATTGATTTATTATTATGCTGTTGAATTGCAAGAAGGATTTAAGTGTTTAAAGAAAAAAAAGTTTTGAGACAACTGATTCACCCCCCCTTTCAGTTGTCTATCTTAAATCAACACCTGTATCATCTTATATGGATATCAGCATCTCCTTTGGCTATGGGTTGTCCAGTGTTCTTCATGATATGAAGCCATGCTTTTGTTGCATGAGGAGTTAGTACGCCACATAGTATTTTTCCATCACGATCACTAAAATCAACATAAAATACTTGTTAGGGTTAGCCGGCAAAAGATATCAATTAAATGCAAATAAAGATTAAACAGAGGAATGGAAATACATAGAAATAATAATAGCAAGAGACAAGTTTTAACGTGGTTCACCCAAACTCGGGCTACATCCACCAAACAGAGAGTCCAATATTATTATCTAGTAAATCAAACCGATTACAATCAGCAATCCTTGCAACTCAATACCGCTGCAAAATGCTACAATACAATATATCAAAACCCTAACCCTTAGCCGCTTTTATAAAGCCTTTTTGTCGGTTACAAAATAGGGTTTTTTATGTCGGTCAATGAAAAAATAACTCCCGGTGCCTTTATAAAATAATAAAAAATCGTGTGAGGTTTCGAGGGTGCTGCCCACATACCCCCACAAGGGGCACTGCCCCTTGACCCCATAGGAATTTGGGGGGAAACCTTGCTGATAAAAGTGGGGTAAATTTAACCTTTGAGTCTAATTAGGCTCCATATAACAACAATACTAACATATTACATGAACAATCAATCATCTACACATCATTAATTAACAACATATTATATACCATCTTCATGCTTTAGTATCTTTAAGGATAATCATAGACATAATATGTGTGTGTGTGTGTGCAAATGTATTTGGGAAATAGGTAATTAAAGCAATAAAAACAAGACAAATCATGGTCTTATCACCCGAGTTGAGAAATATCCCCTGCTCCAATTAAATTGAGTGCATCCATACATTCTTCACTCACACCTCTTAGGAAGACCAACTTGAGTGATTCTAGAGAGAGCCTATACTTTCTTGACTTCTTGAGGCAAAACTAAAATCTCTCAACATAATCTTCCTAGGGTTCATTTTCCTTTTGTGACATCCTAAAGATTCCATCCCCTTTCATATCTCTACCATGACAATAATCTCGATATTTTTCCAGAAACTTCTCCTTCATGGTAGACCAAGTGGTTACTGAATTCTCACCTAGTCCCATAAACCATCGTAATATAGCATCCTTAAGGGTGGCTGGGAAGAGCTTGAGTCTGTATGCATCTATAGTGTAATCATAACTCCTATAGAGTACATCAAACTTAAAGAGAAAGGTATATGGGTCTTTAGTGATTAGACCATGAAATTTTGGTAGGGCTGAAGGAGGGATGTTTTTCAAGGTGTCATCTCTCTCCTAGTTTGTAATAGGAAAGGCAAAGGTAACTGGTTCATCTGGGTTTTCTACTGCTTCTTCTTCCATCGTGCCTTGATTCCAACTTGCAATATCCTCAAAATCCTCTGTGTTCTCTAGACCAAGGGATAATTCAAAGCGTTCTTCTTCTTTTGTTGAACTAGTTGGAAGAAACCTCCCTCTATGGTCTATTGGTCGCCGCATGCAATGATGTATAAGCTAATGGATTTGTTCCTACACCAGATTAGTGGATAGTTTGGAGATAGATTGAATATCTAAGTAATCCTAAATGCTAAAAAATACTATATCCTAGTAAAGCAAGTACAAGAATAATGCAAAAAGAACTTAGAAACTCTAAACCTTAGCACCATCCCCGGAAATGGTGCCAAAAATGTTGAACTCCATTATTAACCAATATATTGATGCAAAAAAGGCATGCACGCAACTCAACGAACCAATGGATCCTATATCAAGCAACCTAATGGCTTTATAATGTGTTACATTTAAATTGTCAAACTAGGGAATTGTATTCTTCTTGGACGATGCCTGCACTATGTGTACAGTTAGGGATTCCTAAGTTTTAATCTAGAGGTTGTGCATAGGAATAAACTATTTGAAAGATGAATAATTCTAATTGTAGTGAATGACAATACTCTAAGTAAACAAGGCTAGTAGGAAATAACTAATGTTTATTCAAACAGTTGTAATCAAATCGTCTTATATAACTCCAGATAAAAGAGTATATAATAGTTAGTTCAGTGATCACCTTGACTCAACAACATAGATTATCAAAGTCTAATTAATTCAGATAGCACAACTCATTACAACATGCATTAATCATATATATAAACTAAACATATGAACAGATTAGAGAGACACGGTACCTCAAGTGGCCCTTGCTTGAGTGACTGTGATTCCATGATGTAGAGTAGGGTCAAGATGATTTATACAATTACAAACAACCTCAATCAATCAGACTTTGAAACCCTAGAACATCAACTAATGGGTCTTTGCTCACAAGTCCTCAATCCTCCTTGTAGCGCTTCAAAAGTGGTTTTTCAAGCCTAACTTTCAGAGGAGAACTGAAACCCAAAAAATAAACACCATTACAGATACCCTTTTGGCTGTTTCATATTATATCTAGATTTGGGATAGGGTTACTTTGGATCAGAACCCTCTAAAATTGATTGTTCCTCTGCAACTAGGCCTAATTAGGCCTCTTTTACAAAGCAAGTATGAGAAAAACAAAACCCAAAACTCTACTCCAAGACATTATCCACATCACATGGGGTATGAATATGCAGATTTCATCAACTGGAGCAATACCCATCTTGTCTTTTTACAAAACCCTACTTCTAGCTACACAAACAAGCCTAATACATAGGGATATTAGGCTAGGGCTGCATCAAATTTGCCCCCAACTCCATCCACTACTACTACAAACCCTACAAAAATTAGAAAACAACTTAAATACCTCCATTCCACTAATTTTTAGATTTTTCCAATGGTGGAATGGCTCAAAATCTCATTTTTTCTCTCAAAACCCTAGCTACCTAGGTTTTACAGGCAGTTTTTACAAACTAACCTCTAACTTTCTCCAATCCTAATGAAAATAGACCAAACTAGGCTCAAATTAAAGCTAGGCCATAGTTCTACAATATGCATGTGTTTTTAGATCATGAACGTACTGTACTGGGTCAGACCACATCCTGAAACAGCAGAAAACAATGAAAAATGTAGAAACAGCAGTATATCTTTATTGGTTTTCCTCCAGAACATCTCCAGAACATAGCTTCAAACCTTTTTAGGCATATTTACATGCTTTTCTTCATAAACCAATAGTTTCCATCAACTCTTCATGTACTTGACTCTTCAACTTCCTTAAAATACACCAAAAATGCCACTTTGCAACTTGTTTTGCTACATAAACTAACCCCATGAAACTTATTACATTGAAAATGGTCTAAAGAGACCTTATTACACAAAAATTGGACTTAACACACAAAACTCAACATTTGACCCCTATTTACAATATATACCTAGGTGCCCTTGCACCATTCCATGAAATCTAACTAAATCTTTATTGTATCTTCAAAACCATTAACTGAACTCAAAACATGTTCCTTTATTGAATGATGAAGAGAAAAGTACAATAATGAAAACTGATAATACAATCTCTGTCTAATCTCCTGTCATATATAGAAAATCTAATCCATATATAGACAAGATCAGCCTTGTCTATTTAAACAAAACTATTGAACAATAAATACTATAACTATCCATTATCTAATAACGTAGGAAGAGGACTTTATTACAAAGGAAACTAGGAATAGGAAACTAAACTATCATGAAGGAAGCATAGATGGTATAGTCCTACTATAACTCTCTCTAGTATTCATGAAGAACAATCAAGACTAAAACAAAACATGGAGCACGATCTAGGATTCCTTCGTTATTCATGACTGCATCATCTGTCGAAGGACAACCTTCAAAGAGTGGAGAGTTATGGATGACTCATCCCAATTGATTTTGGGTCTTCTTCATTTGGCTGCAAATGCCTGTATTGTCTACTGTGGATATCAACACCTCCTTTGTTGCAGGTTGTCTAGTGGTCTTCATGAAATGTAGCTATCTTCTTGTTGCATGAGGAGTTAGTACATCACATGGTATCCATACATCACAATTACTAAAATTAACATAAACTACTATCATATTTCATGAGCAATCAACCATTCACACATAATTAATAAACAACATATTATATACCCATCTTCATGTTGTCAATGTCTTAAGGATGATTATAGACATAATTAGTATCTATAAAAGTCTGGGAATGTCTTAGGAAACATGTACTTAAAGCAATATAAATAAGACAAATCATGGCCTCATCAATTCTTTCAGTGATAAAAACATACAAATGGATAGGAGAATAGATAAATTGGTATCTCCTCTAACCTCAATGATAGAATTAAATCTTGATGATGCTGCAAGGGGGAAAACCAAGATTATCAAGAGTAGGTTGCACATTAAGAAATAGTGATCGAAATCCCTTAGTGGTCATTGCAAAAAATTACCTTCAAGTTCAAATAATGAAGCTCAAGATCAAGCCTTTCTCATGTTTGACTTTGGTAAAAAAAGGAAACTTTAGAATAAATCAAATAGAAGGAGATTCTATGATTACTATAAATGCAATAAAAAAGAGAAGCATCAACAATTAGAAAATTTAGTATATCCTATAGTTGGTTTGGCATATCCTTGATTGTTTTGATTGTTTTGATTATTTTGATTATGTCCAATATTATATAGAGGAAAACATAGTATCAAATTACTTGGCTAACATGGCAATTGATCAAGAAGAGGATATAAGAGAGTTTGATTCTTCCTATTTTCTAGAAATATATGTTCTAAGGAAAGTAGTTGAAGAAGACTAGAGAAATATATTATCCTCCCACAACTCCTCTTGATGGGGTTAATTTTTCTCTAACAATTTGTTACCTTGTTTGCAAGTAGTTGTTTTAATTTGTTAATATGGTTTCTAATGATTTCAGGTTGTTCCACATTTTTTCCATATGCATTAGTGTAAGATTTGCATTGGAGATTGTGTGTACCTCTACATTAAATGTGGCACACTGGTTGATCTTGACACATTAATAAATCCTTCATATCCTTATCTCCCTACTACCATATTCTTGAATTTTGATAGATTAAAAATGTATTAGCCAGTTGGGGGTATTGTACACCTACAAGTGACAAGGGTTAATCAATGTATTCTCAAGTGTGGATTCACCATTTTAAAGGATTCACAATAGTTTCTGTTATTAATTATTTCTCAAGCATTTGACAAGATGAAGAAGTCCTAGAAAAACAAGTGAATTCACATTCAGGTGCAGAAATGGGAGTCGAGGGAGATTGGTAAATATGATTCAATAAAAATTGCATGTCTTTTCTATTGAGTGTGCAAAGGTTGAATATTTTATCCACATAATCATTGGTTAGGATCTTCTATTGGAATGCACAAGGTTTTTTCATTCTCAAAAGTGGTATCCATGTTTCTCTCCAACGCCATGGATTTGCTATAGGACTTCAATTTTCTCAAGCTACTTGCTTTTGGCTATGTGTAAGGTTATCTTCTTTCTAAGAAAAAACACTAAATTGTTGTAGCAGAGTACAACATTTTTCAAGGTTCAGCCTTAATTGATGGCTTATTTCCTTTAAAACAACTTAAGTATATCCCTTCCATTTCTTGTGTCTTCAATACTATGAGAACAAGCCACCAAATGATTGTGGACTTCCTATAAAAATGTCATAAAATCTAATAAATTTGAAATTGCTCTTGAATTAGCTGCCAAAGCAAAAGAGGTCTTCAACACTTTGAATTTTCTCCTAAGGAATGCACCTAAAATCTCTCCCCATCATCTCCCTACAATTGTCCCTTCTCACCTCTCTGCTCCAGTCCCTCTTCAACCTTCAAAAGATGTTGGTACTAGTTCACCTGCTAGTGCTAATTAGTGGGTGATCTTATTTGGTTTCAATTTTTTGGTATTATGTGCTTAGTTGATCTAAATCTATTATTTTTGTCTATTTTTTGTGATGTCTACTAAATAATATCTCATGTACTTTCATATGCTCCTTAAGTAACCTTGTCTACTATAGACTCTTTTGAATATAAGTATAGGTGTTTTCACCTTTTATTTTAAAAAATAATAATATAATCAAATACATATGTTTACAAAAATTCTAATAAAGTGAGAAACATACATTGACTATACTAGTAGCAAAGTCTAGATGACCCAAAGTAAATTATATATGATTACACTGAGATGCATTCTACAATGGCAACATAGAGTCTCATGTCATGACCATGTACATAAAAACCCCTTATCTTAAATTTGGCAACCATTTACATGTCAAATGATTAATATTTAATAATAAACATAATTTAAAAAGTAACATATAAGTATATAATATTTACTACACTTTTCAAATTAAAAACAAAAAAAATGAATTACTGAAATAATGAATGGTGACTTTTTCAAAAGTAAAATTAAAATGTACATACAAAAGTAAAATAACTCTTCAAATAAAAATAAAGTAAACAATGTAATAAAATAAAATAATTCTTATATAAAAATTAAAATTTGTGTCCATCTTGTATGATAATGGGCAAGAGCGATATCATGATCCTTAAATAGACTTGACGTTTTGAGTACGTTGAGGTGTGTGGAGAGCTAGCAGAGGGCAAGTGAGGAAAGAAGGTTATTATTTTTTGGAGATGGTGTGTGGTACTAGATTGGAATTTTCTCAAAGTGAAGGTTCTTCTCTTCATTGTTGTAGTTTTTTTCTTTTGTATTTTTCCCACAAACATATGGCTTCAGCTAGAATGGGGGCGAACCAAGTGAAATAGGAAGGAGGAATGTTGATAAGGGAAAGAAGGTGATGGAAGGAGCACCACGGAGGTAGACCAGAAGGAGTGGAATCAGTGCAACAGTGGGCGAGAGAATGAAGAGGAAGTATTCTGCCAGGAAGTGGCTGAAGAAAATTTCAGGCGAAGAGGCTATGGCAGGGTTCATTCATGGTCTATAAGGTAAAATCAAGAACCCTAGTCTTAGGGATTGGTTGGGATGGCTACTCAAGGTAGCTAAAGAAGTGGACAGCAAGGAGGGCATGAATGTGAGGGAAGCAATGGCTCATTTATTGTTGGATCTTAGAAGTCCTAGAGGGAGGTGGAATGTATTTGGAGTGGCCTAGTCACTCATTGTAGCCACTATGTTATTGATTACAGCCTCCTCTATTTTGACGCATGAGAATTTGATAGAAACATCCAAGCAAAATGAAGCAAACATGGATCTAGTGATGTGTCATATGCATGACGTAATGGTCAGGGTTTTAGAGACTAGAAAGGTGGTCGATGGGATAGCAAGCAAATTGGGTGTCTCAATACTAGATCATGTTTGGCCTTCCTTCTCCTGTGCGTGTGATAGTGCAAGTGATGGTGTGGACCAATTTGGTGATGGTGAAAATTAGGTATTGGTTATTAGTTTTTTGTTTAGTATGATCTGGTTTTTTGAGAGTGGGCCATTGCAATTTTTCCCTCTTTGTAGGATATGTATTAAGGGTTGGGTGTGAACTGTGATAATAGTTAGTTTTGTTTATGTCAATATGTGGCTTATGGATAGCCAGTTTGTTATGGTTGCATAGTCAAGAGGGTTAATTTTACAATGTTTGTTTTTTGATACATGAAGACTCTGGGTTATACCCATTTTGAATTGGTCCCTGGTACCTTAACTAGGGTTTTATTATCAAAATAAAATTGTGTCCATCTAGTAAAGAAAATAATTCTAGAGTAAAATAAAATAACACTTAAGTAAATAGAATAGCTTGAGACTAATATCTTGGCATTTTTTAGATAGACATATTTAAGATATTTATATTAGCTTGTAGCACAACTGCAAGTAGGTTTATGGTCTAAGGAAAATTTGTAGTATTCCTAGTAGACTATGCTAAAAAAATATGTTTTACTATTAGTGTTAGTCTTTAGGATTTTATCTAATTCGTTGATGACTTATGGTCAATAGTCACCCTTTCACTTAAATGCTCCAATTGCATTGCAATCATATTGGCAACTAGTTGTATAGTTACCGGACCCTAGCTAAACCCATTTACATTCACCTCCCCGCAATTCAAAAAACACTTTAATTAAGGATTGCATCTGTCATGCTGAATTTACATTCAAGGAACATAGTAATTAAAATTACCACAACGATATTAATAAAAAATTATAGTATGTAGACAATTGGCAATATCAAAGAGTCAAGATATGAAGTACTAGGAGACACAAGTGAGCCTTGATGAATAGATATAAATGCATACACACATTACAATTTATAATTGCACCGATATCAGTTCTATGGTTATCGGTCCCTGGCTATACCTATTTACATTCACCTCCCCGCAACTTGCAAAACACTTTAAATCCTTATACATTAATGTTTTCTAAATTATGAAGGTCATGTGATAGCTATTTTTGCCAACCAACATATAATTGGTTGATAGGTTTCTTATGTGAACATTCATGCTCAGAAAATTATCTCATGCATTTTTTTAGTCGTCTAATTTTTTAAATTCATCTGTACCACCATCGTTTGAAAATTTGAACCTCTAAATTTCTTAAATACATTTGTGTGAGACTGTGAGAGAAAATACAACAAGCTACAAGCTATATTCTTAACATTTTGATTTAATTTGGTTGTGCTTAATAATCTAAGTTTATCTCGAAATAATTACCAAAATAATAATATAATCACACATGCAAACCTAGAATTTACAATGTACATTCACCTCCCTGCAACTCAAAAAACACATTAATTAAGAATTGCATCCATCATACTATATTTACATTCAAGAAGCATAGTAACAAAAATTACAATGGTGACTTTAATTGAAAACCATGGCAATATCATCTAAGATCTCAGAATAATTACCAAAACAATAATATTATCACACATAATTATAAATGCATACACAATCCTATGTTAGTATAAACAAGAAACACAAAATATGGCAGCAACAATAATGCAACAAAAAATAAAATTTGAAAAGGTTGTGTATATTAAATATATTATATAATATAATTTTTATATATAAATATTTATATAAATCTTATTTATTATTAATGTTATAAGGATTATATGATTATATTAATTTATAAAAATTAATTAAATAAAAAATATTTAAATTCACAATTAAAAACAAATTATTAAATTATTTTTTAAAAAATAAAAACTATTTAAAAAATATGATTTTGAGAAAGTAAAAAGTAGTAGTTTTTAGAAAATGTGAAAAATCAATTTAAAAGTTAAAAAAATATTATAAAAATTTGTAAGATTACATTATCACTTAAGAATCTTTTATGAAAATCAATTTAAATAGAATTTTTTTAAGGGAAAAAGGAGAGGGATATTTGTTTTGCCATGAAAAAATAGGGATACTATAAGAAACGTGTCCTTTCATTGTTGCAATGTTGTGGGAGAATAATTTAGTCCAGAAAGGTCATTAAAATTTAAAATGGTATTTCATCCATTTTAATGGGAAACAAGGTCACCACATTACATTTTTGGTAACATATATATACACATTGCAGTCTTATTGACAACCAATTCTATATTTATCTATCACCAGCTAAACCTATTTACATTCACCTCCCTGCAAACCAAAAAATATTTTAAGGATTGCATCTATCATGATGGATTTACATTCAAGGAGCATAGTAATTAAAATTGTAATAATGACATTAATTGAAAACCATAGTCTATAGACAAGTGGGAATATCAAAGAGGCAAGATATGAAGCACTTGGAGACACGAGTAAGCCTCAACAAAGAGATATAAATTCATAAACCCATTTACATTCACCTTCCCACAGCCTATAAAACATTGTAATTTTTCCATACCACCATGTAGCATTTGTTTATGAGACTTTAAGTCTTTAACAACCCTAAAACCTAAAGCATTCCTATATCAATCAATAGGAGAAACAATTGTAAAAGTAATGGAATTTATCATAGAAGCTAAGCACAAAAGGTAATTAAATTTATGTTTGAATTTTTTTATAAAAGTCAAGTTCAACTATTTTTAAGTAATTATCGAAAATGTAGAAATTTTTTATATACTTCAAGTTCGTCGATTCAACTATCTTTATTTAATGATTATCTAAAATATTGAATTATTTTATAATAGTCTAATTGGACTATCTTTTTGGGGCTACATAGAATGTTATCTATTGCAAATGACCAAAATGAAGATTTACAAGCCTTTGTAGATTGATATATTATGTCAAGAGTTAATGGTTTTGGCTTTTTTCATGAGTTGAACTACTATGGTTGGTCAATTGAATTCAATGTATATAAATTCATAGTTAAAATTGAAATCAATGTGTGGACATGTTGGTGTAACGTAAGTGACAATGATAGTCAAAAGGAATTATTAAATTTAATCTTTCTTTTCAGGCCTCATTGTTACCCTCACATGGTGCTATGTTGTACAAATACTTCAAAGTTCAATTTGATGTTGATTACTAACATTATGGATGACCATATTCTTGAATATTTCATGTAAAGGCTCCCCATCTATAGGCTTGTTTTGGATTATAGTGAAGTATTTGTTTGACATCTCAGAATGCACAAACCAAAAATATTTTGGAGGACAAGGGCAAGGAAGAATTACTTTACATATTTTTAAGTTGACAACATAATTTTTTTGTATTTTTTTAAGTTTGATATGTGTACACTATGATGTCTCATGTTATTTCAAGGTGTGGCCCTTGGTCTCCTTGTACTACACTGCGGTGGTTTGTGACAAGGGCTTAACCGCCTCCCGTGCTTGTTAAGTCAAGTGGTTGTATCGGGCATTAAAAGGTTGATCTTTTGGTGCAACGGCAACTAACAGTTGGTATCAGAGCCGAGGTCACGGGTTCAAACCCCGCGCTTGCACTGGGGGGATTGTTGCAAGGTGTAGCCCTTGGTCTCCTTGTTCAGCGTTGCGCTGCGGTGGTTTGTGACAAGGGCTTAACCGCCTCCCGTGCTTGTTAAGTCAAGTGGTTGTATCAGACATTAAAAGGTCGATCTTTTGGTGCAATGGCAACTAACACATGTCACTAGTCACATTTTTGGCAAAGTCACATAGAAGTCAAATCAAGTTAGAGACTTAGAAAAGAGGGCCATCTACATTTGAAAGGATGCCAAGGAACTATCTGCATTACAGGGGTGAGGGGTCTTGAAGTACATTTTTTTGTGCATAAAATATATCTTGACAATATAAAGCATAACATAGATACACACATTGTAGTCTTACCATAAAATGATAAGAGTCTTACATTTTTTGTTATTTTTGTTGTATCAAAACAAGTGGCGGCATAGATGCAATCCATTGTTAAACTTTGATTAGTTATGATAGGATTGAGGATCATGTGGCCCTTGGCCTAAAGATGCTTTAGGATTTGGAGGAGCAAGTTGTTTGAATCAAAGAACACTTAAAGATTGTTCATGATAGGAAAAAGAAGTATGTTGATGCTAAGAGATTGGATCAACACTTCTTAGTGGGTGGTCATGTGTTCTTGAGAGTGTGATTGCATAAGAACCTGATCTATAATGGGAAAGGCTCTAATATTGCATTGTGTCTTCTAGGACCTTTTGGAATCCTTGAGAGGATCAATCTAGCCTCTTACTGGATTGCCTTGTTTCCTATTCTCTCACACATCCACAATGTGTTTCATTTTTCTATTTTGAGATAGTATGTTTAGGATATGTGTTCGAATCTATAAATAGATGAAAACCTAGATACAAGTTCAATAAATAGAATTATAAATTGTAAATGCAAATGATATTGAAATATCAAACTAGAAAAATAGAGTTAGTCTCCATGAGAGTAATGCAAATGCTCCAGAAGCAAAATAGCATTAAGAGAGTGCAAAAGTAAATAACTGCATAATGCAATACCATGACTAGTTAGAAGGTGAGTATATATAATATGAAAGAGGGGAGAGGTGGCAAATACAACCAATGGAAAGAATCCACCACAATAGCTTAAAATAGGCAAGTGTAACTCCCAAGGAAGATGTTGACACCTTGCACCTAGTCATACTAATCCTCACATTATTAATCCTAAGCGAGCTTAATTAGAAGTGTACAAAAAACCTAGGAACAGGAAAATAAATAACCCACTAGGAAAATAAAAATCTACACTAACACCCCCCCTTAAGCACATCTTATGTGGGTGAAAAGATAGGTCCTAGCAAATAAATCTTGATGAGTTATATCCCCCCAAAGAAAAGAAGCCCCCCCAAGAAAAGAGAGAACAGTGCCCCCTAATAGAGAGAGAAAAAACCCCCCATAATAGAGAGAGTCAAGACTTCGAGAAGAAGGACTAGGTAGCCCCATAAAGGTGAAGCCTCTTGCACCCGCAAAAAATCTCGTAGATGAAGATACTTGCTTTTTGTGAAGGGTTTGATGAAGAGATCAGCAACCTACTCAGAAGTTGGACAATAGCGTAGATCAATGACATGTCCATGAATGAGCTCCTTGATGTAGTGCATATGGACCTCAATGTCTTTGGTCCACTGATGATGGACTAGATTCCATGAGATCTGAATAGCACTCTGGTTGTCACAAAATATGACTGATGGTTGTCTGATCTAGATATCAAACTAAGTGAGAAGATTCTGAAGCCAAATGGCCTTAGTGGTGGCATTCATAGCCCCCGATACTTGGATTTAGTAGAAGATAGAGCAATAGCAGATTGTTTCTTGCTCTACCAACAAGCAAGACATAAACAAAGTGAGAAGTTGTAACCTAAAGTAGAATTGTGATCCTGAGAAGAATCACCTGCCCAATCTAAATCTATGTATCCCACCAAGTCAATATTAATGCTCGTTACATAGTGAATCTAAAAACTGTGTGTACCCTGAATGTAGTGGAGAATCCTCTTGGCTTCTTTCTAGTGCAGCTCATGGGGCTCATGCATGAATCAAAAGACCATGCCTACATCATATGTAATGTCAAGTCTCATATGAGTCAGATAGATGGGACTCCCAACAAGTTGTTGGTACAAAGTTCCATCAACAAAAGGTGAAGAACATTAAGCCTCAAGATTGACTATAGAAAGAAAGGGAGTCAGATAAAGCTTACAATCAGCCATGTGAAACCTTGAAAGAAAATCTAGAGCATACTTGGACTATGTGATAGTGATCCTGAAAGAAAACTAAAAGATCTCAATCCCTAGAAGTTAATGTAACAAGCCCAAGTTGATCATCAAAAACCTATCATGGAGGGTAGTTTTGACTACCCCAATGGCAGATGAAGAATTCCCTATGACAAACAAGTCATCAACAGAAAGAACCAAAATTAGGAGTGAATCATCTTAATACAAAATATAGGCATTGGGATTAGAATGGCACTGAGTGAACCCACCTGTTAGAAGGAAGGCGTCCATCTTGGCATACCAGGCTTGAGGGACCTATTTGAGGCCATATACTTCTGAAGATGACACACAAGTGAAGAATCCTGAACAAATCCCTATGGTTACTCCATGTATATCTCCTCCTAAAGGTCACCATGAAGAAAGACACTCTTCACATCCATCTGACGAACTTCCCAACGATGGGTTGCAACAATGGAAAGGACAAGTAAGATGGAGTTCATTCTAGTAACTGCCACAAAATTATCAGAGTGGTCAATCCCAGGTACCTGGGAAAATCCTTTGGTGACCAGGTGAGCCTTATGCTTATAAACGGACCATCTACAAAAAAATTTTCCAATAGATCCAATTTCATCGAACATGTTTTCTTCCCTTAGCAAGAGGGACTAAATCCCAAGTGTGGTTCCTCATCAAGGAACTATACTCCTCTTGCATAGTTGTATCCCACTCAGGAATACCAAAAGCCTCTCGAACAGATTGTGGATCAGAGGTAGTAGCAATGAATACATGTGGAGCATCCTAGAACTTTGAATGTGTCTTCCTGGTGTCTAATGGATCCCCTACCCAATTACATGTAGACTACAATGTCTATTGAGCTGAAAGTGGACTAAAATTCATAGAATCTAGAGGAGAATCATCATCCTCTAAATGATGACTAGGAGAGGAAGAAGGTGAATCCTCTGAAGCACTCTCAACATTAGAAGTGGAGGTAGAAGATCTACTCAAGTGAATCTGAATCATTAGAAGATCTATCATGTAGCCCAAGTGAGTCCAATGTCAATGTAGAAGGAGGTGGATAAGTGACACAAGTGGAGCTCAAAGAGGCCTCTTCAAAATGAACACTCCTCTTGATGAATAGATCATGTGTAGTAGGGTGGAGCAATCAATAACCCTTAACATTGTCAGGATAGCCTACAAATATGCAAGGCGTGCTTTGTGGATCCATGGCCTTACATTTTTCTATAGAAATGTGGGCCCATGTAGGAGAACCAAAAACTTGAAAGTGCTTAACTAATGGTTTATGACTGCTCCAAGCTTCAAAAGGAGTGACTCCCATCAAGGCTTGATGAGGAACATGGTTTTGGATATAACAAGCATAATTAATGGCCTCTACCCAACACTGTGGTACAAAAGACCTGGAGTGAATCATGCAATTCACCATTTCCCTAAAGGACCTATTCTTCCATTCTACAACATCATTCTACTAAGGATTGTATGGAACTGAATGCTAGAAATCAATCCCCTCTGAAGTGCAAAAATATTCAAAATGATGGTTGGCGTACTCGCTACCATTGTTAGTGTGCAAAACCCTAATGGATTTCCTTGATTTCTTCTCTACAAAAGTCTTGAAGTCCTAAAAATGATCAAATACCTCAGACTTCTATTTGAGAAAGTACACCAAAGTATATCAAAAAAAATTCATCAATGAATGTTTGGACGTATTTGTCTTTGTTGAAGGAAGGATGTTGAAATGGACCAACCAAATCATTGTGAACTAAATCCAGTATCTGTGAAGCTCTCCATGCCTTACGTTTGTCAATTTTTTCTTTAGGATGCTTACCAAGAATGCGTCCTTGGAAAATGCCACTCAAAAAATGAATTGAAGGCAACCCTATGACCATGCTCTGCTAGTTGAGCTACTACAAGTAGTAGAAAATAAGATGGCCAAACCTCTCATGCCATAATTTACTCACATCATCAAAATGAGAGAAAAATAGATGAAGGAGGATCAGGAACAAAGTGAGAAAATATATAAAGCCATGACTAATGATCTGCTCTCCCAATTGCAATTGTAGAATCACTGTGCAACTCACAAATCACCATTCAATCAGGAGTGAACTCAAATCGCTTATCTGAACTAGTGTGAGTGATCTGATAAACTGATAGAAGATTAGTTTATAATAAGGGCACACAAAGAATATCATGGAATGTGCCATCCCCCACATCAACATACTCTCTCCCACATACCCCAATAGGAGTGTCATCACCCCTCAAAATAGTAGGCATAGTACATGGATCCAAAGATGCAAGGTCATCCATAGATGAAAACATGTGGTGTGAAGAATCTGAATCAAGAACCCAAGTGGATGGTTGTGAAGCAACTGCTACAAGGGCTTTGCCCTTCCCTTTCCCCTTGTTGTTTTATTTTGCCTTGTTAGATCCCTCATTAGAACTTTGTTTTATTGATTTAGGAACATTGATATTATTATTTTCAAGAATGCAAGTTAAGTGATCAATTTGTTTCTTCAAACATTTGTGTTCATCATGACCAAGTATTTTACAATAAGCACATTTGACCTTCTCTTTCTTAGGCTTGTCACCATTTGAAGATAAGGTCTCATTAGCTACTTTTGGGGCAACTGGTTTCTAATCCTTCTTCTCCTTGCTATTCTTTTGTTTCTTATCCTTATTGTTATTACTTTATCCTTTCAGTTCTTTTATGCCTTGGTTGGTAGCCAGGGCATGTGACCTAGAGGATTTAAGAGTGCCCATCTAGATTAGCTATCTTTCTCCCAGGTGAGAGATGGAAAATTCATCCATAGATGGCATGGTGAACTAAGTCCCAAGTGAACCCTTAGTAGCATAGAAGGTAGAAACAAACACTAAATATTCAAAACTTATCTTTGAGAGAATACTTAGAATCAATTATTCATCTTTCTTTTCAATTCCACACTATTTTAACTATAGCCTTAGTGATTTCAATTTTGTGAAGAAATCCTAGATTTTGTTAAAATTTCCTGGACTTAGACCAATGGGTTTATTCTCCAACATATGACCCCTCATAAAATCTTGTCCCAAATAATGTTTCTAACTTTGTCCAGATTTCATTAGGAGAATTCAAAGATTCAATATGAAAAAATAGATCACGAGAAATAGACAAACACAAAATTCAATAGGCTTCATCAAATTTGTCAAACCATTTAGGCTTTTATGTATCTTGTGTAGGTTCAATTTCTAGTCCCATTGTTATTCTATGCAAACCATCCTTTATTAAGTAGATTACCATGTGTTATTTCCACTCAAAATAGTTGTATGGAGTTAGAATGGGGATTGATGTTTGATCCATGATGCATAAATGCAAAAATGAAGTGCTAAAAAGAAGAGATAATAAATACACCTTTTCATTAGTATTAAAAATTGCACCCCCTAGAAGTTGCAATGTTTGTACTTTATAATTTAGTACGATTACAAAACTTTTCCCAAGTTACAATAGTCTCAGGGCCCATCTATATAGTAAAAAATTGACTTTTGATACAAAATATGTCTGAAACAAAATATTGAAAAAAGACTTTTGTAGCTGTGTAGTGCTCTTCAAGACCTTTCCAACACCTATTCATTTGCAAAAAATTAAGTTCTGGGGCACAAGATATGGCATGTCAAAGAAAAAATCGCTATCCAATTCAATATAAGATTTATGATAAAAAAATTGCAAAATATCTCAACAAAACCTCCATCACTAGAAAGTATGCTTTGTCATCTTTCATGCACCTATTTGTTTGTGAAAAATAGACTCTGAGAGAAAAAATTATGCAAAAAGCAAAAAAATCCCCTATTAGGCCTATAGAAGAGGCCTTGGTGGCCCTTGGGTGGTCTGTGGGTGGTCCTACCAGTGGAGGTGGTTGTAGGGGTAGTGGACCAATGGAGGGTGAGTAGAGGGATAATGGGGTAGTGGAGTGGTGGAGGAGGAGCAAACCTAGGCACTTGGGCGACAAAATGTAGAGAAGCCGCTAGGTGCTGGTCTAAGGACCCACTAGGGGCATGTAAGAACTCGTTAGGGATTTAAAGGAGCCTGCAGGGGCTTGAAAGCCCACGGGGGCCTTCTTAAGGTGGTAGACCCCTTTATAGAGCTAAGCCCTACTACCACGGTCGAATCCCTTTTACAAAAGCAGGGAGCGCTATGAAGCGCTTAGTGCAGAGTGCCAAAACTAACACTCAAAGTTCTTTTAATATTTAAAAATAAATTAAAAATAGACCTCAAAATTCATGTTGGAAGGCTTGAACAACCCTCTGGCAAAACAATTTTTCCCCAAATGCTCTAGGCACCGAAACTATGAAACTTTTATGTCAAAATTCATCTATTCTACCTTATTAACTCAATGGCAAGGTCCTTTTGGCCTGAAAATGCTCCAAATGAAAGTTGACTTCTAGATCTGAGTTTCAAACCCCCTTTTTGCAAACTAAACTTTTGATCTCTGATTTCGATGAAACGAAAGATAAATCTGACTTTATCAAGCCTTTTGGACATTGTGGAATAGTTGAAATATCCACCAAGATTACCAAAATGCTAAAAACATCTAGATCTTAGAAAATTTGTGTACAAAACCCTAGAGGTTAAAAAATTCTTCAAAGTTTTCTGATTCTCCAAATCATCTGAAGATGCAAGAGAAGATCATACTGGGTTTTCAGAAAAATATGCATGCAAACTTATTAGCCCCTCTAAATCTCTCAAAAATGGAAACTAAAAAACTATTATTGCACTAACAGCTTGGATACCTGTTAGAATCTGTAAATATATGAAAACCTAAATACAAGTGCAATAAATAGAATTGTAAATTGTAAATGCAAATGCTATTGAAATATCATGCTACCAAAACATAGTTAGTCTCCATGAGCGTAATGCAAATTCTCCCAAAGTAAAATAGCATTAAAAGATTGCAAAATCAAATAGCTACATAATACAATACCAAGACTAGATAGAAGGTGAGTATATATAGAATATGAGAGAGGGGAGAGGTGGCAAATATAAGTATTGGGAAGAGTTCACTACAATATCCAAAAATAGGCAAGTGTAACTCCCAAGGAAGATGTTGACACCTTGCACCCACTTACACTAATACTCACATTATTAACCCTAAGCAAGCTTAATTAGAAGTGTAGGAAAAACCTAAGAATAGGAAAATAAATTACCCATTAGGAAAATAAAAAACCTACACTAACAATATGACCCATGTTCTTGATTGGGATGTTTCACATGTTGAGGAGTGTGGGTAGCTTTCTTTGGAGCCCATCTGTATTCTACAACTTTGGAGGTTGAACCTTTAGGCATGAGATTTGGACTAGGTAAAGGTCTAGAGAGATCATCTTGATGAGTCAGTAACTACTTGAAAGGATGCTACACAGTTGTGGGTTCTTTATCCTCACCTCTTCGCAAGCTTCCAAGAATAATCCTAGTTTTAGGGGAGGGGGATGTAAGGCCCCAAGTGTGCATATGCCCCATTCTGATGATCTATTTTGGATTTTGATACCTTACCATATTGTCGATGATGTTATTTTGTATTACCATCAAGGCGTATGGATCATGTGACTAGATTCACATATGTGGGTACGTATATGCTTGCCTCATTTTGTATTTTAGTGTTATATCATACTTTTCAATGATGTTCATGTAGATTTCCATAGAGATGTGTGGATTTTGTATATGGATTTATATGTGTGGATTTACATGTTGGATTCAACATTGTTTTAGTTCAACTATGTTCGTGATGATATGTGATTTTACTTATTCTTAGTGAGTTCAGTATTGTGATTATTATTTTATATCTATATATCTAAACCATGCTAGTGTTAGATGATTTCTAGTAGATGTATATTTGATATTTTCTCATTTCTACATATTTATGTTATGCTTCAACTATTCTCTATTCAATAGGTATACCTAAAAATTTCCTTGAGTGTGCAGGTACAAGTTATCCCCAAGAGTGATTAATTAGAGATAGCCAACTTGGGTAAATGTGTTGTGTTTTATTCATTTCCCATCTCGCCCAAAGTCAAGCCATGAGATGTGCCTTGTGTAGCCTTACGAGCCTAAATCCAAATTTGTTGATTGTAGATTCTTGAGTCATGTGCAAGCTATAATTGTGTCTCTATGTCGCCTGATTCCTATGATTTATGTTATTTAAATATTTTCATAAATCTATCTGACTTTGGTGATGAAATTCTTTTAATGAATTTTCATAATTTATTATATGTTGGTAATTGATTTAAAGTTATAATTTTTATGTTTTCCATATTGTATTTTATCGTCATGTGGTTTAATGAAATCTATGTCATATTAGAAAATCATATTGTTTATTTATATAAAAAAGTGAATGTTCCCTTGTGTCAATATTGAATTATTTGATCAAAATATCATGTGCTTTTAAAACATTGTAAAAGTGACCTTCTATGTAAAAAAATTATTGTTATTATTATTGATTTGGAAATGGAAAAAGGGGTTTTGGAAATTGATTTCTGAATAAAAAGAATGGAAAAATCCTATTGAGGGTGTTGGAGAAAGAGAGGGAAGGATTTATTGGGCATGAGGGTTTGGAGGTAGCCATTTTTTGCGTTATTTTCTCTTCATCTTCTTACATCCTTGGGTGTCAGAATCTATTGCATTCTTGGGCATTGGGATTAGGTTAAGTGTGGCATGGGAAAAGAGGAAAACGTTGCTTCCTCAACTTCCCATTTCACTCTTTCATTTTCTTGTGTGGCTAAATTTGTATGGCTTTTTATTTCCTTGTGTTATTCAGCATGCCCACCTTAAATGGATGTAATGGATTTCAATTTTGTTAGGGAATATTGATTGAATGGATTCTTGAATTGATGTGAATCAATCCAACAATCCCCATTGTATGCATTTGAAGGTTTTGCATTTTACACTGAAATTATAGTAAAATTTCTTCCAAATTTTTATGTGCTTGGGAAAGAATGTTTTCCAAGCCCTTGAATCTAAAAGGGTATGCTTGTATTTTTAAAATTTGGCAAAATTTGCATTAGAACCTTGAAATTGTAAAAAAATTGTTCATGTGCTTTGATTGTGAAAATGTGAGGTTGCCTTGCAAATGAAATACATTATGTGAGAATATGGAATTGTCATGAAAATACGATGGAAAAGTCAAGCAGCCTTATGTGAGCCTTGTTTCAAACCCCTGTCTTCATGTTATGAATTCATGTTCTTTTATTTATAAAGTCACAGGAGTTAAGGACCTTGTTGGCACATGTCTTAGTTTCTTTCAAGGACCCAAGTTTATGCTTCTGATGTGCCTATAAAATCCTTCACCCAATGCTAATAATTGATCTAAGATATCTTAATTAGATTCCTAGTGCACGTCAAAATGCAAGGGAAAATCCTAAAAACTATAAATGTTTGGTTTTTGTCAACCATTTTGGGCCCACCCAGGAATTGTAGAGTTTTCCTTGGTTCCCTGAACCAAGGAAAACCCTGCAAAAGGTCCCAAGTTCCCTTTCATCCCCAACCCCTAAATTCTTAACAAAGCAAATTCTACAGAAGTCTATCGAACATGTTCGCTTGGCCCTTGAAACCCCATAATATCCTAAGTAGGTCCTCGTGCTCACATTTACCTTGGTGCTTCTTTTGCAGAACCTCACTATGCATCTGAACATGTCCAAGGTTCCTGCATTTCCAAATCCCCCCTTTTCCCCACAAGCACTTCCATGTCCATTCCTACGAAGGTTCTCTATCCCATAGGATATGTCCTAGTCCAGGGTATTTTTCTACAAAATCCTTTGACCCTTTAAATTTTTGTAAATCTGGATTAGACTCTAAGCTCCATAAGAAGACAAAAAATGAAGAAGTAAATAAGAGTTTCAGTAGCTCGGCAGGTTCATGAACCTACGAACTCACCGAAACAAGTTTGTAGGTTCTCCATTTACTCCAAAGGTTGACAAGGAAGAGAACTAAGGTGAAAGAACAAGAAGAAAAAGGAAACAAAGAAGAAAGAAAATGATTTGATGAGTTCATGAGTTCGCAATCTCACTGATTCACCAAAAAAGGAACAAAGAAGGAGACAAAGGTTTTGGCAAGTTTGCAAGTTCACAAAATTTTGAAAACACTGAAAGTGGTTCATGATGGGTCTAAATCGTTAAAAACAAGAATAGAGAAAAGGAAGAGACAAAAACTGGCATGGTTTGTGAGTTTCAGGAAGTGCCAAAATGTCGAAAGCCAAAGGCAAAGAAAAGAATGAAGTGAAAGTGAATGACTTTTGCAAGTTCGTGAACTTGCCAAAATGTCGAATAGCAAAAGAGGAGAACCAAATAGAAAAGATAAATTGGTTTAGTGGTTTCCAAGTTTGCCAAAATTTTGAAGTGTCAGAATACCGAAAACCAAAGGAAAGACAAAGAAGGATGGTTCATGAGTTTGTTTTCAGCAGAAATGTCGAAATAGAAGAACCAAAGAGAGAAGGAAAAGGATGGGTAAAGAGCAAAGAAAAGAGATGGAATTTCGGAGAGTTCATGAGTTTGCAAACTCACTAAAATGCCAAAGTGGATTTTTAGAGGAAATTAAAAGATTAGCACAAAAGGTAAGATGATTTTAAAGTCAACAAGGGGTGCTAAAATTTAAAAAAGAATAGTTGCTCGACAAACAAATGATGGTAGCTGAAACAATGTCGAGCATTCAAACGCCCCAACCACCAAGGATACCTCAGTGACTCTTAGCATGGCCATTAATGGCCTTTCTAGGGCCAGAAGGCTTGGTTGGTGAATTCCTAAATTAATTTAGTGTACTATGGCATGGGTGCACACTCTAAATGGGTGTGGTTTTAGGTACAAACCAGCATGGGCATGTTGCAGGGAGGCATGGTCACCCATGTCCTTTTCTAGGTGTGTTTTCCTTTATTCCAAGGTTGCCAACATGAGTCAATAGGTATATAATGTAGTTCTACATTCATTTTAAGCAATGGAAAATGTTTTGGTTGCAAAGCAGAGCAAAAAGAAAGAAAGTGTGTAGAACTTGTAGCTTCTTCTAGTTAAGACTTCTAGAGCAAGTATATTGTAAATTTTTATGGTTTCTCTCTAAAAGGCTATGAGAGGACATTGTAATACTTAAGGAATGAACCAAATGTGTAGATAAAACTTTATTTCAAGTTTCTCCATGAATGTATTATGAGTTTTTTATATTCTTGCAATATACCCTAATCACACTTGCCAATTTGAATGTTGTTTATGATTGGTTAATCGTTGTAGATTGTAAAATACCTTTGGCAATGCTTTGTGAGGTATCCTTTTATATCAATGTGTGAAACTTATGGTATGTTTATAGATTATTAAAGAATGCTTGTGATTAAGTTTTGCAATCTTCTAGTTGTTCATTTGTTGTGTAAAGCCTAGCTTATGCAATAGACTATCAGTTATTGTCTGTGTTGCTACCTTGATTAGGTAACAAAATCTTATTACACTAGTGTCCCCTTTGTTTGGATATTCAGACTCTGTTGCTCTAACTAGATATATACAGTGATTTTCTTTCTACTCAACCTTTATTTTCCTTCAACACACTCAAATATAACAAAAACCTCAAAATCTTACCTTATTTGTTTTGTTTGTCCTACCCACATCCATGTTTAGATATATGTTACTATATTAGGAGCTATCAAAGTATTATTTCAAACTCTCTACATGGTTGTGTATCTATTTTATGAAGGTGTAATACCCATAAATCCCTCAAACCAGCATACATGTTGCTTAGTGACAGAAAATTAGAGTTCTTGTATATTGGGTATGGTTTGACTCAGGTTTTTAGTTTTATATTGTTATCAATATTTTCTCTCATACACCTTAGGGAATACCCCCTTGGTCTAGCAGAGCCAGAAGAAGAAGAAGAAGAAGGTCTTATCCACATTATCATTATTTTCTTTAGTTACCTCATCCTAAGTATAAGTTTGTGATCTTTGTCTTGAGTTTGACACCCCTGGCACTTAAGAACTGATCGGATTTAGGGATTTGAGGAGTCTCAACTTTGAGTACCAACAAAATTGGCGTCATTGCCAAGGACTAAAGTAATTTCTTGGTTGTTTTCCTAAGTTCTTTATTGGTAAAGAAAGTTTTCTCTTCCCAAGTGAAGCATGGTGATTCTATTTGTTTGAAAACCCATAAAAAGGTATAAATAAAAGAACTAAAGATGGAAAGAGGGAAATATTCAAAAAATTCACAACCTAATGATATGGAAACACACTCAAGGAGGCAATGTAGTGTTTGGAAAGCTACGAATAAAGGTATGTCTACTAGATACACTCCTCAAAGAGATGATGTTGCTCCTTCTATTAGAGATGATTTACATGATGATCAGCATCTATATACTTTAGATGATTCTAGTGATAAAATTGTTAGACCTAGTATGAGTATGGCATGCCAAGAGATTAGGTGAACATGACTAGAATGGATAGAAACATATCCCAAGAGGCGCAATATGAAAATTTTGACACATCGAATCTTACAAACATAAGGACTACAAGGATAGGATAACATTCTAATTCCCCTACCTCCGCACATAGGATTGAACTTGAACAATTTGCCTCTTTACATGATGCTAATGTTGCTACATAATCAGAAAATGAGCATAGGGATAGATAAATTGATGAAATGTTGGATATACTTGATCACCTTAGACATAGATAGAGGGAGTTGCAAGCTCATATTGATTTTCAAAAAGCTCAACTTGCATAAGATGTGCAACAACAAAATCAACCTCAACATCACAATGTTCCTATTCAACCTAAGGTAAATTAGCAACCTAACTAGAAACCATCTAACCAAAAAAATGTGAG
Organism: Cunninghamia lanceolata; assembly: GCA_027924645.1. Classification (NCBI taxonomy): domain Eukaryota; kingdom Viridiplantae; phylum Streptophyta; class Pinopsida; order Cupressales; family Cupressaceae; genus Cunninghamia; species Cunninghamia lanceolata. The sequence continues at coordinate 13,123,390 of BSBN01000209.1, forward strand.
ATCCCCTAATAGGGGGCATGCTCAAAGATTCCCACCACCAAGGCACCCACTAAGAACAGAAAGGTATAGACAATTGGATTTTTATAGTATTCCATATTTACCATAATCCAATACCAAATGAAATTAGAGGTAAGGTTCCTAAATTTTAAGGTAATAATGATGTCGCTGGTGGAGAACACCTAAAGAGATTCATCAATGTGACTGATGAGTATAAGATTGAAGATGAGGGTGTCATGTTGAAGTTGTTTGTGCAACCTCTAGAAGAAAGTACAAAAGAATGGTACAAAACTCTTCCAGAAAATAACATTGACTCATGGGATGAATTCATGAGAGTTTTCAAGTTGCAGTATGGAGATAGGATTGATCCAAAATTTGCAATCCATGGGTTAACAACAATAAAAAAGGGTATAAATGAAACTGTTGTTGAATTCAATAGTAGGTTTGTCATGACAATAAGAAAAGTGTCTCCCAATCTCAAACCAAATGAATCCATGTGCTTGGTTCTTTACTGTGGACTATTTGATGCAAAAGTAGGATATTGTCTCCATGACAAAAACCCTCAAACATTGAGAGAAGGTTACACCATGGAAATTAATATAGAGAGTAACATGAAGACATCTAAAAAAACATGTCAAAAGAGCTGATGTGAAAATTCTAAAACCAGATACAATAGCCTCAAGATATCCCCTTACTACTAAAGACAAGTTAGATAAGCTGATGGGGGCAATGAAAGATTTATCTTATCAAGTTGCAACAAATGATAAGGTTTTGCCTTCTAATAATGATGCTACTCACTTCAATGAAGGGTAGAGGTTACATAGCAGGCCTTACAACCATGATATGCTCAAGAGACCAGGGCAAAATGATAAGCATGTTGTTCTAAGGCAAGGAAAACTTAGGGCTCAAGATAAGTATACACCTAACCCTTTGAGGAAAGATCATGTGAATGTACAAGATGATGCATTATGGTGTGAAGCATGCTTCTTACCCCATGATCTATCAAATTGTGTTGTTTGAGCTGGGATCTTAAAGGACAAGGAGTTCCCAAATAATGAGGGGACCCCTGAATATTATGAAGATGTTGATGTAAATCAATTTAATGAGTTTGAAGAAGATGAATTCTTCTAGTGTAAATTTAATGATCATCATGTGTAGTATGAGCTGCCAGCTTATAATTTTCAACATCTCAAGGAACTCATGCAAGAAAGATACAAAAGGGTAAGACCCTCAAATGAAGACATCAAGATCCTTACTGATGTAGTTTTCATGCAATTTTAGAGTGAGTAGCAGCTCAGAAATAGGCAAGTGAATCCTCGAGGTGATATATAGAATGTATCATCACCAAAAGTGTCCAATATATTTGTTGATAAAGGAAAGCAAAAGATAGACACTAATGCTAGGAAAAGTGACATTGTAGAAAAGATTGTGGACAGGGCTGCAGAAAGACCAACACAAAAAAAATATCACCTATGCATAATGTCCCTGTGCAAATGAAATATGTTCCTAAGAATAAATAAGTAAGTATACCAGTAGACAAGATTCTAAGTTCAAAGGTGGTAGGAGTTGGCAACAGGCATAATAAAGTGAAGAAGAGTCCTCGGAAGGGACAATCTACAACTAAGGCAACTGGAAATAGAAAAGTTAGTCAAGTGATATCTTTTATTCCTGATACTCATGCAAAAACTATGCCATTGTCTACTCCTTTACTTGATTATGTCCCTATTGGCATGGCTCAAAGTTTGAGCCAAATGAAATTTCTTGTTCCACTCCCTGAGATGTTTAGAATTCTAGAACATAAGGATAGGGCCCTATAATATTTCACCACTCCAACCATATTTGAGGATCATACAAATCCTATGGTGATACTGTAGAAGATACAATTGCTAAGACAACCACTCGAGAAATACTTGAGGTTTACCTTGGGACAATATATGTAGGTAATCTGACCTAGGTTGATCATTCGTATACCTCATTACTAATAAAGGGATGGTTGGTGCATAACTACATGTTAGATTTGTTGCAAATATGTGCCTAATTGGTGTTGTCATTGATGTCAACATATTCTTGTTTCCATTGGTGTCAATTGTATCCTATTTTGTTACCTGTCTAGAAGACTGGAATGTTGAGGATATTGAGAAAATTACTAAAGATCAATGGATGCAAACCATAGGATAGTATAGAGGATTGTTTGAAGTAGCTCCAGTTAAGATTTGAGAAGTTTGCATGAAGATTTGAAGAAGCTATGGCCATCTGAATAGAACCAGGTTTTTATGTGATCAGAAGAGACAGAGTGATAGTAAATTGGTCTGGATTGCTTCGCATTAAAATATTATGATTTGCGGATCTAGAGGCGTCATTGGGAAGTCAATGTGTATCATCAACTCCTGTGGTTCATGGTTTGGAAGTCCTCAAGTAATCTTTCTAGTATGACAGTCATGGCAGGAAGTGTTCTTGAGGTACCGAATGAAGATGTAAGTGATTCTGATAACTTGGAGGAGTACGGATATTTTTGTTAAATTCAATGTGCTTGTGGAGGTCTCTAAATCGTATGACTGTGGTATTGGAGGTCCGCATTGGAGATTGAGCTCGTTGTTGGAGATTTCTTCCTTGATGTTTTTGTTCTTTCCAGTCTTGGCCGACCAAATGATTCAAGCGTGTTGCAGATGATCCAAGAGTAATTCTATGAAGCGTGGCATGTTGATCAAGGAAGATTTGAGTCCCAGTTATGTTTGGTCGATAGCATAGTGATTTGCATTAAGTCAGATGTTTGTAATGCCGACCTTGATGTTTATTCCAAGGTTGATGAAGGATATAAAAGAGTGTAGATGAGTTGCGAAAAAGTATCCTTGTGCGAAATAATCAAATCCAAAGAAAGGATTAGATGTAGAGCAAAGAAGAGGAGGAGTAGAGGAACAAGAACAGTAAAGGATGAAGTACTAGTGAAGAAGTCTTTGGGAGAAGAGCGGAAGTTTTGTGAGCATTCAATGAGACTAAACTAGGCATGAACAAGATGCTATTTCTCAGTTAAGTATTTCTGTATCAAACATAAATCTATGTAGGCAGTGAGCCTCCTATAGGCAGTGAGCCTCCTATAGGTAGTGAGCCTCTCTGAGCAGTGAGCTCTTGGAAGTGAGACCTAAGGCAAGTGCCTTTTCTTTTCATTTAAGTACTTTTAATAGGGTACAAATATTATGGGTTAACCCCCACTATGTTTTTCCCTTAACCAGGTTTCCACGTAAAAATCTTGGTGTTATGTGTGCTCAATTTGTTTCTGCTCATGTATTGTTGATTCATGCTTTAAAACTTACAACATTAATCGGATTGCAAGTTGACAAAGAAGGTTGAAATAAGAAAAGATTAAATTTGCGAGACAACTGATTCACCCCCCCACTCAATTGTCTAGACTAATTCCAACAATTGGTATTAGAGCTAAGTTCCTCTGAAAGAAGCTTGACCACTTGAGGAGATCCAAAATGTTGACTTACAAGAAGGACAGTCTGAGATTTGATGGAACAAATTACACTCTATGGAAGATGCGCATGCAGTTTCATTTGCAATGTATGGGTGATGCCTCCTGGTTAATAACTGAGAATGAGTATAAGAATTTGGAAAAAGGTCCTACAACTCTAGATGAAATCAAAGAAGCTGAAAACAACATCCGAGCTAAAGAAGCCTTGTTGAGTGCCTTCCCTGATACAGAAATGACAAATGTATTGGAATTGAAGACCATGTATGAAATTTGGGAGAAGTTGAAAACCCTACATGAGGGTGATGAATATGTCAAATGTGAAAGGCTACAAAGTCTGAAGGGTAGATATGAAAGCTTAAGGATGAGTGAAGATGAAAATATTACCTCATACATGCTAAAAGTGAATGAACTTGTGAGTGGCATAAGGTGTGTTGGTGGAGTATTGGATGAATCAGAGATTGTTGCCAAAGTGCTCAAATCCTTACCTCCAGCCTACAAACATAAAGCTGTTGCCATTGAAGAAATCAAGACTGTAACAACTGTTACAAGGGATCAATTGGTTGGTAAACTTTCAACATTTGAAATGAGTGAGTTTGGGGATTTTCTTCCTAAGTCTGAATGTGCATTTAAAGCCAGTATTCATGGTAAACAAAGATATGATCTGGGTGAAAGCTCTTTAAGAAGATCAAACAGGTTTGCCAAGACAAGAAAGGATCTTGAAGATGATGAAACTGAGTTCAGTGAACTTGAAGCTCTTTTGCCAAAAGATTACCAAGAGGATCTGGTAAGTATGAAGGAAAGCTACCATTCAAATTTTTTGCTTGTAATAAGATTGGTCATTTTGCCTCAAGATGTCCGGAGAGGTTTTCAAAACCAAACCCTAACAAATATAAAGGACAGAAGCAATGTTACTATGTCCAAGAAGCTGGAGAAGGAGTCACAAATGATGAATCTGATCATGGAGGTTCCACTGAAGGTGATTGGGTGTTCATTGCTATCAAAGAAGAAGATCCTGTGTTTATTGAATCTGCTAGTTGTACAAATGTGGAAAGTGCCTTGGCTGCTCAAGTTGTTGAAAAGGATGAATGGGTGATTGATAGTGGATGTTCTCATCATATGACTGGTGATAAAAGTAAGTTTGTAAGCTTTGAAAAATATGAAGTTGGGCTTGTGAAATTTGGAGACAACTCAGTTGCTAGAATCCGTGGCAAAGGATCCATCTCCTTTGATGGTAAAAATAACACCAATGATGTTCTGTATATGGAAGGATTGAAGCATAATCCTCTCAGTGTTGGACAGTTGGTTGACAAGGGTTGTGATCTCCGATTCAAGGATGGAAAATGTATAATCTTGGAAAGCTGCAGAACTTAAATTGCATCTGGTACTCAAACTAGAGGTAACATCTTTCATTTAAGTAGTTCTAGCAAAAGTTGTTTGATTACCCAGACAAATCAAAGTTGGTTATGGAATAGGAGAATGTATCATATGAATTTTGATAACATTGTCAAGATAAGTTCTACTCAGGCTGTAAGAGATCTGCCAAAACTTGTGAAACCTGATAGCATGTGTAGAGAATGTCAATTGGGTAAATAGAACAAAATTTCATTCAAAAGTAAAGAACAATTTTCAAATGGATGGTTGGAACTTGTGCATACTGATCTATGTGGTCCTGCTAGAATTAGGAGTGTGCAAGGAGACATATTTTATGTTGCTGATTGATGATTACTCCCAAATGATGTGGATAACTTTCCTAAAAGAAAAATCAAAAGCTCTTGACAAATTTAAGGTGTTCAAGGTTATGGTAGAGAATGAGATTGGTGTGAAGATAAAGTGTCTGAGATCTGACAGAGGTGGAGAGTTTATCTCCGGTGAGTTTGATTCATTATGTGAAAAGCATGGAATAAAAAGACAGTTATCTGCTCCTAGGACTCCTTAGTAAAATGGAGTTGTGGAAAGAAAAAACCAGACCATTCAAGAAGCTTCCAGGACCATGATGATGGAGACAAATGTTCCTCAAGTCTATTGGAGAGAAGCTGTGAGTACTGTTGTCTACACTCTTAACTGGGTGCAGATCAAAGGAAATTCTGGTAAGACTCCTTATGAACTATGGTTTGGTCATCCTCCTACTGTGAGATATTTTAGAGTTTTTGCTAGCAAATGCTATATCAAAAGAGATGAGGATCTAGGCAAGTTTGAAGCAAGAAGTGATGAAGGAATATTTCTGGGTTACTCTATTCAAAGCAAGGCATACCGGTGCTTTAACAAAAGATTGAAAAAGATTGTTGAAAGTGCAAATGTTAGAGTTGATGAGAGCAAAGAAGGGCATTCCAGGTCTTGCGGATATGATTCAGAAGATCAAGATGAAAGTCAAAGTCAAGGAAGGCAAGTTCAGACCTAGAATCAGATCCAAATTGATCTGAAAACTCTAGTAACTCAAGAGGATGGTGCAGAAGTTGAGGAACAAGCTCAAGCAACAGAAGTCCAAGCAAATCCCAAAACTCCCAGGTATGTAAGGATGAATCATTCTGAAGATCAAATCATAGGAGATAGAAATAAAGGTGTTCAAACTAGGAGAAGAATTGTTGAAGATCAAGAAGAGATTTGTCTGATTTCAAAGATTGAACCAAAATCAGTAAGTGAAGCCTACAAAGATGAAAACTGGGTAAAAGCAATGGAAGAATAATTAATGCAAATTGAAAAGAATCACATTTGGGATCTTGTTTCAAGACCTAAGGATAAAAATGTGATTGAAACTAAATGGGTCTTCTAGACTAAACTAAATGAAGATGGTGAAGTTGTAAGAAACAAAGCAAGGTTGGTATGCAAAGGATATTCTCAAGTGGAAGGAATTGATTTTGAAGAAACTTTTGCTCCAATGGCAATAATAGAGGTAATCAGACTATTTCTTGCATTTGCTACTTATAAAGATTTCAAGGTCTATCAGATGGATGTTAAGTCAGCATTCCTAAATGGAGAATTGGAAGAAGAAGTCTACATTGAACAACCGGAAGGATTTCAGTTGTCTGATCAGAGAGATATGGTCTGCAGGTTGAGGAAAACATTGTATGGACTCAAACAAGCCCCAAGAGCCTAGCATGCAAGATTAGATAAGTATCTGCTAAAGCTGGGATACAACAAAGGCACTACTGACAGTAATCTTTACTTCAAGATTGATCATGAACACATTTTGATTGTTGAGGTATTTGTTGATGATATCATTTTTGGTGGAAATGAGAGTATGTACAAAACATTTGCTGATCAGATGCAAAGTGAATTTGAGATGTTCATATTTGGTGAAATAAATTTTTTCTTAGGTCCGCAAATCACTCATTCAAATAAAGGTATCTTTATATCTCAATCTAAGTATGTTAGAGAATTGTTGAAAAAGTTTGGAATGGAGAATTCAAAACCAGTAAGTACTCCTATGGTAACTGGATGCAAGTTGAGTAAAGATGATGATTCACCTAAGGAAAATCAGAAAAGGTATAGATCAATGATTAGAGGACTGCTTTATTTGACTCAAACTAGACCTAATATCATGAATACAGTTGGACTAGTTGCTAGATTTCAAGTTGATCCTAGAGAATCCCATGTTGTAGCAGTCAAGAGAATTTTTAGATATCTCAAAGGGACACTTGATTATGGCTTATGGTATCCAAAGGATAATGACTCCACTCTTCATGCATATACAGATGTTGATTGGGTAGGAGATGTAGATGATAGAAAAAGTACTACTAGTGGTGGTGCATTCTTCTTGGGAAGCAGATTGGTTCCTTGGCTAAGCAAAAAGCAGGAGGCAATATCCCTATCTACTACAGAGGTAGAGAATATAGCACCAGCAAACAATTGTACTCAAGTTATGTGGATGAAGAAAATGTTGGACATTAGAATTGTGTTTGAGGAGCCTATCACAATCTTCTGTGATAATTCAAGTGCACTAAGCATCTCAAAGAATCTGGTGTTGCATTCAAAGATAAAGCACATATCAATCAAGTTTCACTTTTTGAGAGAGAAGGTTAATGAGAACAAGGTCAAATTGGAGTTTGTTTCTTCAAGGGATCATATTGCAGATATCTTTACTAAGTCTCTTCCCAAGGATACTTTTGAGTATCTCAGAGAAAAGCTAGGGGTTATTACCCCTCCTGATCAGAATTAAGATGCACTAGAGTGCATCAATCTGACGAGATTCACAGTCATATCTTGTGATCCGGATTGATGTTAAGGAGGCACTACTCAGGGGGAGTAGTATGCATGAAATTTTTGAGTTTGGTCTGAAACAAAAAGAAAGAGAAAAGATTGCAAATATGTGCCCTTTGCCATTTATGTCAAAGGGGGAGAGAAGTCGTGTGAAAAACTAGTTGTTGATGAAAGGGGGAGCAGTGAAGATAGTGGTTGCAAAAGTGATAAGAGAAAGGGGGAGAAGTTCTTGTCTTGATGGTTGAATCAGTTTTTCACATCATATGTTGCCATCAATAACAAAGGGGGAGATTGTTGCAAATATGTACCTAATCAGTGTTGTCATTGATGTCAACATATTCTTGTTACCATTGGTGTCAACTGTATCCTATTTTGTTGCCTGTCTAGAAGACTGGAATGTTGAGGATATTGAGAAAATTAATGAAGATCAATAGATGCAGACCATATGACAGTATAGAGGATTGTTTGAAGTAGCTCCAATTAAGATTTGAGAAGTCCGCATGAATATTTAAAGAAGCTATGGCCATCTAAATAGAACTAGGTTTTGCTGTGATCAGAAGATATAGAGTGACAGTAAATTGGTCCGGATGCTTTGTATTAAAATATTATGATCTGTTGATCTAGAGGCATCATTGGGAAGTCAGTGTGTATCATCAACTCCTGTGGTTTGTGGTTTGGAGGTCCGCAAGCAATCTTTCTAGTATGATAGTCATGGCAGACAATGTTCTTGAGGTACCAAATGAAGATGTAAGTGATTCTGATAACTTGGAGGAGTGCGGATATTTTTGTTGAATTTAATGTACGGTGTTAGAGGTCCACATTGGAGATTGAGCTCATTGTTGAAGATTTCTTCCTTGATGTTTCTGTTCTTCCTAGTCTTGGCGACCAGATGATTCAAGCATGTTGTGAATGATCCAAGAGCAATTCTATGAAGCGTGGCATGTTGATCAAGGAAGATTTGAGTCCCAGTTATGTTTGGCCGATAGAATAGTGATTCACATTAAGTTAGATGTTTGTAATGCCGACCTTGATGTTTATTCCAAGGTTGATGAAGGATATAAAGGCATGTAGATGAGTTGCGAAAAAGTATCCTTGTGTGAAATAATCAAATCCAAAGAAAGGATCAAAGGTAGAGTAGAGAAGAGGAGGAGTAGAGGAACAAGAACAGTAAAGGATGAAGTAATAGTGAAGATGTATTTGGGAGAAGAGTAGAAGTTTTGTGAGCATTCAGTGAGACTAAACTAGGCATGAACAAGATGTTATTTCTTAGTTAATTCTTTCTGTATCAAACATAAATCTCTATAGGCAGTGAGCCTCTCGAAGCAGTGAGCTCTGGGCAGTGAGCCCTAAGGCAAGTGTCTTTTCTTTTCATTTAAGTACTTTTAACAGGGTACAAATCTTGTGAGTTAACCCCCACCGTGGTTTTCCCTTAACCAAGTTTCCACGTAAAAATCCTAGTGTTATGTGTGTTCAACTTGTTTCTGCTCATGTATTATTGATTCATGCTTTAAAACTTACATCATTAATCTGATTGCAAGTTGACAAAGAAGGTTGAAATAATAAAAGGTTAAATTTGTGAGACAATTGATTCACCTCCCTCCTCTCAGTTGTCTAGACTAATTCCAACAAGATTATGGTGCATCAATTAATGTGATGCCTTTAGAAGTCATGAAATTGTTAGGCCTGAAGGTTTCTAGGTCTTATGGTTAGTATTATGCTATGGATTCTAGGGAAGTAAATCTTATTGAGGTTATTAATGATGTGGAGGTTCAGCCTATTGTATATCTCAGTAAATATTTCTTGATGGACATAATCATTGTTGATTTTCCAGCTAAATGGGGTATGTTACTATCAAGAAAATGGGCAGCTTCAATAGGTGGTAGCATACAAATGGATTTATCTTATGCCACTATACTAGTTAATGGAAAAGAGGTGCAGTTGCATAGAGAAAAGAAAATGAAATGCATTGTGGAGGACCCAAAAAAGACAAAGGATGAGATACTCTATGAAGAGGATGAACTTGACAACATTTGCAAAAACTTTGATGACAGTATTAATAATTGTACTAACCTAACCTCATGCCCGACACCTTCTTTCCCTGAAAGTAATAATGTGTGGAAAATGTATTTTGATGGTGCCTATTCATACGAAGGAATGGAACAGGTATTATTTTGATCTCTCTAGATGACACATCTTATAGGTTCACTTTTAGGTTGAATTTTGGATGCACCAAAAATGTAGCGAAATACAAGGCAATGTTGCTTGGGTTGAATATGGCTACCAGGTACAAAATTAAGTGTCTCGGTGTGTTTAGTGATTCTAAGCTAATAGTATCTCAGGTTAGAGGTTCATATACAACAAAAGAGAAAAGATTCAAAATGTATAGGAATATTGTGTGGGATACTGTTGATGGTGATATTAGTCACACACAAACACACGAATAAAAGTTTACACAACTTTTATTTATCTTGAAAGATACGATAAATTCAAAGAATTCATGATCCCAAGTCTCCGTTGATTAGTTCATAATCTACTGACGTTACTTAGTGGTTGATGTGTGTTGTTGTTTTCCATTTTGGGGCCTTACGTAGGTCAGTAGATCCTATTTCTGCAACTATGCTACACAGAGAGGTTACTCTACATAGTATATTTCTTCAAATGATGTGTCTACAGGTTGATATTCGCATGACATTTTCAACAGTACATGCATGTAGCTCAAGTATGCTAATGATATTCAGTTGTCTACGGGATGTCAACATATTTCTCTGTTCTACTTGTTATTTATCATGATTTGCAGTTATGGAAGTGATTTTAATGAAATTAAAAAAAGAAAAAGACAAAGGTAGGGTTTAAAGAGTGAGATTCCCAAAATTACTTGACTAAGATCATTGATCCACATACATATTCTGATACAGCAATGAAGAGAAGAAAAACTAGAATCATACTTCACCAGGACATTCCACAAATCTGCATGATCCAGTGCAAATCTTCAAAGGAAAAGTTGACAACAACATGCAATAAAATGAAAGTGCTTCAAGTTGAACACAACATTCACCATTACACATCCAGAAATCAACTTGAAGATTATGTAAAGTTTACAATTAGAATGTAATCTGAGGCTTCATCTCCATTCAGTATGCTTAAGAACAAGTACATTTACAATGATCTAAAGAAAGAACCTTGACATTTCAACAATTCAGTCCTCATTATTCTCAGTAATCTGATCTCCTACATTAAATTGCTATAGGTCAGATTTTGAATGATTGACCTCCCCCTATTTTCAGTAAAAAGGGCTCAATATATATATATATGGTTATCCCCAATACAGTGCCCAAAAAAACCCTAATGAATCAACGATCTACAGCCATCCAGGGCAGCATCAAACAATGGAAAACAAATCCCACCAAAAGCCTGAGCAGCATGCCCATACCAAGCACTGCTCCAACAATAATATTTCCATCTGTAAACTCCTTCGCATTGAAAGCCCCTTGGGATCCGATCTACCACCTGTGGTGTCCTCGTCATTAAAGCCCCATCTTTATATCCACCTACATGCCGTCACTATGCCAGCAACTCCACAAACTTTAGCTACCTCAAAATAGCTCCAACATCCTACAGCAAACAAACAAGATATAAGCTCATCATCATTTCAATAACCAGCAGGCAGATAAACACTGCATTAAAAAATCAGGCTCTAAATGTGCAAACATAGCTATCGGGCCATGAAACCATGAAAATCGCGTCTCCAAATGCATATACAGCGTTAAAAATAGCTGAGTCAACCATCGTTGACCAAAAACATGCATCGGACTCTAAAATGGATTCAAAAATCCATCGCTCTACTTTCCCGCCCTTTTCCTTGCTTAAATCCTTGTATATCGCGAATGTATGTCTTAAACATACAATCGCAGCAAACATACAAAGCATTTTCAATTTTTAATTCTCCATTCGCATCCGTCCTTTGTATATTTTGCTTTGTATATTGGCTCAATACATACAAACACCTTTGTATGTACATGCGGACTTATCACTTTTTTATAAACCGCAATCTATTTGTTTTTTATTCCGGGACGCGCATATAATGCAATGCATTTTTTATATACATTCAGATATGATGCATTGCATATATCGGGTTTTAGTTCCATTTGCAATCTGGCTTGTATGTAAAGCAATGTATGAAGTGCAATGTATCTTCCAATATACATTCAGGTGTGATACACTACATTAACCAAATTGTAATCCTCTTTGAATTCCAGCACTTGTATGTATCAAGCAATGTATGTTTTGAAACATACATACAAGGCACGAAATGTACAAGCATTTAACTCCATTTTATAACCATTTCGGTTCCGGCATATGCATAAGTGTAATGCATATCGGCTTTGTATGTAAGATACATACAAAGCATGAACATACAACGAATTAACTCTCTTTAACTTTCTTTTGTGTCTGCGGCTTGCACAATGTCTTTGTATAGCTTCAGTATACAAAGCGTAAAATATACAACTTAACCATCTTCAATAAATTTTTGGGTCCGCCCGATGTATATTTGCAATGCATATCACCTTTGTATGTTTCGCAATACATGCATCAACACATACAAGAACTTAGCAAACCCTAATAACATTTTAGTTCCGCAGCATGCATGTTCCATTGTATGTTTACTTTGTATATTTTCGGCTTGTATGTTTGGGCTTCAGTATACAAAGCGTAAAATATACAACTTAACCATCTTCAATAACTTTTCGGGTCCGCCCGATGTATATTTGCAATGCATATCACCTTTGTATGTTTCGCAATACATGCATCGACACATACAAGAACTTAGCAAACCCTAATAACATTTTAGTTCCGCAGCATGCATGTTCCATTGTATGTTTACTTTGTATATTTTGCTTGTATGTTTGCCTTCGCCAAACATACAAGCCGAAAATGCATTCAACAGATTTTAAACAATTATGCATTTCAACTCCGAGCTGTGTCGGGTCCAACCTGCATGTACAAACAAAACATTAGCAAATGCATACAAGTAATAAAAGCATACAAACAACTTTGTATGTGAACCCGACATACAAACAGCCTTGTATATGCAACATACAAAGACCAACATACAAAGAACATTGTATATGCGACCTGATTTGTAAAAGACTTGCATAAAAACAACCCTGCATATACAAACAACTTTGTATATGGAAAGCGATATACAAAGGACTTTGTATTCAAGCGAACTTGTATATAAAGGCCGTTGTATATGCAACCCGATATACAAAAGACATTGTATATGCAACAGCAAACCCTTCCCTTGTACATTTTACCAAAATACTCATAACTTGCAAAATACAGGGAATTTTAACATGGTTCAAGAAGCAACCATAGCTCACTTTTGACAAGGAATTCATCTATACTCTGTCCTAGTATTGAAATGCATTTTTTCTCTAGTTTTAACAAAGTTTGCAATTTTCACTCTCTTTTCCCTTTACCACCAAGCAAAACAACACACGCAAGCAAAAAGCAATAGCCACAGCAGGGGTCCTCATTTTGCTAAAGAGTAAAATGGGGCATGTTGTGAACATTACAACATATACCAATGAACTTTTTGATATGTTTGGTATCAAGTGGTTTGTCGAATTCCATTATTAACCAATACATTAATATAGAAAGAGCATGCACACAACTAAATAGACCAACAGATCCTATATCAAGCAATCTACTATCTATAATGTGTTACATTTAAATTGTCAAACCAGGGAATCATTTCTTCTTAGATAGTGCTCGTACTATTTGTACAGTCAAGGATTCATGAATTGTAATCTAGAAGTTGTGCATAGAAACAAACTATGGTAAGGGAAACAAAATCTACTTTCACAAGGAATAACAAGTATTGTAAGTAGGTAATGTTGATAGGAAATAAGCAATGCTTATTCAGTTGGTTATAAATCAAAACAATCTATGCAAATAAAAAAAAGGAACAATTAATAACTAAATCGGTGATCACCTTAACCCAATATATAGATTATCAACATTACTAATCCACATAACATAAACTAATCACAACATGTGTCACATCGCTAATTTTTTACTATGTTTTACTTTTACTTGTAAGTAATTAGTAGATAATTTTCACTTGATTTAACGATTTGACGTTAAGTGAAAATGTCAAGATAAATCTATGATTTTATGAGTTTGAGAATATTCATAGAATTTAGACATTTGATTATATGTTTTCATGATTATTTATTCATGATGTATATGGTTTAACTAATGATACACTAATCCCAATTTGGTGATTGCAAGTTGTATTCAGGAAACAAGTTTTCCACCCTCCAAGAAAGAGAGAGAGCATCATCAGAAAGAAGTGAATAGATGCATGGAAAAAAAAGAAGTTGCCATCTAAGTCTTGAGTTGCACAGTTTAGTGAGCCCTGTTAAGTTTGGTAAGTTGATTTTAACTTTTGGTCTTAGTTGTTTTTCAATTCGACAATAGTCGATTTGATGTCGAGAATCCTTTATCATAGATTTTGTCAAAAAACCTAGAAGGGTTAGTCATCCATCGACAAGATGTAAATGATAGTCAAATTTTTTCTTGATATAGTTATATTCAAGAGAGAATATGTGTGTTTGGTTAACTATCTATTCTTTGGTAATTTTTGGTTGAGATTCTTTTATAGTGTCCTATCAGGTTATTTATGCTTGTCTATTTTTGCTATATTGCAAGACAGAGGGGGGGAGAATACCTCAACCCCATTCTTGTATCTTGTCAAATGTTTGGAAACAACATAGGATATACGTTGTGTATGCTTTCTTTATGATGTAATATATATATATATATATATTTGTATATTTATTAAGTTTGATATTAAATAAGATCTATTGTGTTAGGTCGATGACTTCTTCATAAAAGAGGTTATCAGTTAATGTTTTGTTACTGTGTTGGGTGAATATTTTATCTTCAACTAACTGAAGGCAAAATGGTTATATCAACCACAGTGTGATGAGATTAATCTCTCCTCTCAGAAAGGGGAGGCTCCCTTCTTATTGTTCACTACAATCAACAAGTACTTAATTAGATTTATGTACACTATAAACTAACTTTGGGATGGTGCCATATCATCCATTCCTCTTTTTCAGAAATGATGTTTTAATTTAATCCTTACAATGTATGATAAACTCACAAACTACTTATTGGAACAATAATAACCAATATTGAGATTGAATGAACATAAGAATATTCAAAATGATACCGGCATGAAATAAACCAGAAATTCACAGAAGCACAAAGTCTTTCGTAATTTATTTTATTGACTTGGAATGAGAAATATATATATATAGTGTAGAATGTAGCCCAAAGTCTCCATTGTACGCTATCAAGAGATTTAAAGAACACAGAAAATAAATTGTAGCTCAAAGTCTTCTAATTATTTTCAACTCACGAACACAAAATATAAATTCCAAAGCAATGTTGTAGCACAAAGACTCCAAAATCAGCTTAAGATCACCTCCCAGATTATATGAATTCACACTACTTATTTGATCAATTGCATAAGACGGTGCAAGAGAAAAGACATAAGAACATCTCTCATACACTACAAGTAGATTCCCAAAACAAAGTTTGAATGCTCACTTGCTTTCCTATTATTGATAAAATCTTGATTTACAATCTTGAACACAAAGCCTCAAAAATGCTTCTCAATTTTGGCAGAGTTTTGCATCAATAACTAAAAGGTAAAAAATTACAATAGAGGCCCTCCTTATTTATAGGGAGGAACCTAGAGCAAAAATAAGAAATCTATAACTACCTTGACTTATTCAACAAAAGAGTCCTATTTGACTTAGAACTTCCTTTGTCTCACATGTAATTACATTTTTGAAAATACATGTGAATATGTCCAAAACAAAATACAAATTGCATATACAAAAATGAAAATAAACTAAGGCACTAAGAAGAATTTCAACTGCCACTATCATTCTTCTTCAAAAAAATTTGATACATGGTTTGCACCACTACCATTTCACACACATCTAGCCCAGCTGTATTGCCTGAAATGGTACAAGCCTTGAGAACTACATCTCTGACTGCTTTGATCACCTTCTCGTGTTTTTCAAGGTTATCCTTCAAATTCTCAAAATTTGAATGATAATCATAAAGATTATCCATTGAAGCCATTGTAAATACTTCATCTTCAAACTTTTGTTGCACCATCTTCTCAAAAGCATTCATCATCTCATTTGCCGAAAGGAACTTGTGACCTTCACCTGTTAGAGTGCATGGTAGTTCCTCTAACAGGTGCAAAAGTGAGACATCACTATCTTCACTATTTTCTTGAGCTTGAGGCAAATCATCAAGCAAGCCTCTTATTACATTGATACGATGAGCCAGTGATTCCTTAGTTTTGAAATAAGATTCTCAATTTGAAATGACACCAATAGCAATCAAATTCTTTATCTTGATTTTCTTCATCTCAATCCACTCCTCCAAAGTTGTCTCTTGATCTTGAAGTAATTGAGACAATGAATCAACAAGATCATCTAGTTCAATCCTTGATTTTTCCATCTTCTCTTTCCTCTCCACAGCAGTCTTTAGAAGAACTTTACCCTTCGTCAACAACCTATCAAGAATTTCACCAACCACTCTTCCCCTGGCCTAAAATTTTTCAACCTTTTGGATCAAAGGATCTTCTATAGTAACAGCCATCAGTTCCACAATCTCTAATGATTTCACTATCTTCTAAAGGATAGCAACAAGTTGCTCAGCCTTTGCTTTGTATTGTTCCTTTTCCTTTTTCTCTTCATCAAATTTTACAAGCAATGAGCTTGTTGTAGCTTGAAAATCTGACTTGAGACCTTCATGAGTCAGCTTAACTAACTCAACTCTGGAAACAATATAATCATTCACATCAAAGGTATCTAAGGTGGCATCTGCAGGTGGCCTAGAAATCTCTACATACCTGACTCCATTTTCATCAATTAGCCTAGAAACAGTCTTAGGCTTCTCCTTTTGAACCTTTGGTTTAGCACTCAATAATTTCTCAATGTCAATATCATCTAGTGAAATAGCCTACTTTTTCCTTTTCGGTGTATAAGTAGATAGCTAAGGAGGTAGTGTTGGAGTACTAACATTTGCAGATGAATCAACCACCTGCTTTGCGGGATCCATGATAACACCCGTTATAGTGACAATTGGAGTGGTGTTGGTAAAAACTACACCTGTGTCAACATTTTTCTCTGAACCATCAAGAAAGTAATCTAGAATAGTTTGTTCACCAATATCAAATGAAGGAGAAGATAGACTAGGAATAGAACCAGAAGAATAAAAAATAGTTCCAAAGCTTGTTCTCACAGAAGGAGGAGTATTATAAGAAGACACAATGACAATAGGGGAAACAGGGACATTAGAAACTATTGGAAAATTATCAAAAATAGAAACATGAGGTAAGGGTGTAGAAATTTGTGGCTCTTGGGGAATATCTTTTTGAGGACATTTTGATGAACCACTAAGTTGTTCCTGTTCTACATCCTTTTCTATTTCTTGTTCCTTATTACCTTGCTCATCAACTGGTTTCTAAATCATTTCTACCTGCTCAGAATTAGGTTCTTCAAAATTTTGTTGTTCTATCTCAGTATTTCAACCTCCATATTATCAACATTTGTTTTCTCAGCACCTTAATTTGCTACACTAGAACTTCCTGCAATCTCCTTTTTCTTACCTCCTTTTGAGACAAACTTAATCCTTGGTTTGGAAACCTTGGAAGAGGAAGGAGCATCACTTTTGTTCTTAGTTCTGTTTTCAATTTTCTTTCCTGTCTTTTCTTGAATTTCTATCTCCGACCCAGTAAGGAACCCTTTTAAACTGAAACCCTTGCTCTGCAACCATATATTAGTATTAGCCAATATAGGCTAGAATCTCTTCCTGAGAGAAGTCTCTTCTTGCACTGACCATTTGATTTCTAGCAAAGCTGAAGCTTCAATGTTTTCAATATTATACCTGAGGTATAGAACGTCACCCTCATCTTCCATACCTTCTGGAACATCTACTAATCTCAGCTCCTCTATCTGACTTAGGTGTAACCTGCAATAATCCAGTTTCCTTATCTCATTTTGGGTTCTCAGATCAACCCAAATATCCTCCACCATGGGAACATGAAACACTGCCTTTCTTTTGATCTTATCTTGTACCCTTCAGAAATCAAAGTGATCTCTTTTCTTGAATTGTTTCATCATCACCAGCTGCATTTCTGACTCAACGGCCTTAGCCTTAGTAGCTAATTGCACTGACTACCTGCCAATCTCCACAGGAAATTTAATTCTTGACTTCTTCAGTTCCATCTATTTATTATGCACAACAATCAATTATCTACACGATTCCATCAGAACTACCTTATCACTTGGATACCTTGGTAACATATACGGAAATCCTCGATAATATCCAACTCTTAAATAAGTGAAAGTTGGCAATTGGAGAAACAAACAACCAAAAGAATTGACCACTTCCCAAGCTTCATCTGATACCCTTTTCTACTCAAGCTCATTGTTCCATAAACACTGAAAAGAAGGCATCATTTACCCTGCAGAAATGATGAATTGACCCTTTGAGAGTTATTTGTGGATAGTACTGAAACACTAGAACTAACCTCCGATCACCATCTTGAGTCAGACCTGGAAACATCCTCATGCATATACCAAATATGAGGTCATATAGAACTTAAAAGTTGTATTGACCTTGATCAACTAATCATGTAGAGCATTACTAATTTGCTCTTCCCAGAAGATCTTCTATTGTCCTTTGAGAATAATCCTGATGTAGGTGTACATCCATTCATGAAATTTGGATGAAGAAGGAAGACCCCTAATTCTACTCAATAATGTGATCAAATCACTGACTTCTTCCACCAAATCACTCTGCGGGAGTTCCTTAGGCCATCTTGATAGATTGCTCCTAGGAGTCTTCAACCATTTGCTGTTGATATGCTTCTTTTCAGTTTCCACATCAGTCTCAAAATCCTTCTGACCTTTAGCAAAGTCAATTTCCCCAACATTTACTACAGGTGGACACATGAAAATATTATCAAAGAACTCTGCATCTAATCTCATGATTACATTCCCTTGAGAATAAGACATAGTCCTGGTATCCCTATTATAGTGGCTTGCCACTTGGAGAACAAACTTTGGGTTATGAGAAGTGATAGGAAAAGATGCTACCAGGTGTATATTGCTCTCAACAGTCTTCTACATGTAGCGGGGAGGATTTTCCTATTTAGTCCTTCCTACAAATGCAGCCATGTCTACATGCCCAATCTCTGTGTCTCTGATCTCATCCACATTGGATTGTAATGAAGTAATGGGGAAAACCCCTTGGTACTTGTACTTCATGATTTTGGCTTTTGATGGAGATGGCTCTGACATCAGCTTCGAAGAGAGAACTTGAAACAAAGTCGGTCACAGCTTCTTGATGAAACTACAAAAGTTCATGATCTTGCAACTAGGGGAAAAATAGGTAAAATAGGGTTACTGTAAACTGATGATCATGAACATAGGATCATGCTTGAAAGGGCTAGAGAGCACACAAGTCAAGAAAATAGGTGAAAGCGGGTCAAAGGTATCAAAAGACAAAAATTTCCAGTGTTAGGAAAATTTTCAGGATGACATGCATGGGTGGTCAAAATGACCACTCCTGCATGTGGGGTAGATTGTATGGTGTGCAGTGTCAGTCAAAATGACCGCCTCTACAAGTAAGGACAAACTTGAGATTTTTCATGTAGGGGCGGTCATTTTGACCACCCTTACATGTGGGTAAATTGCAAAGATTTTTTGTGTAGGAGCGGTTCATTTTACCTCTATTGCAGGTGATAGTTCTCTTAATGATTTATATGTAAGGGCGGCCAAAATGGCTGCTCTTACATGTTGGATCACAATAGAATATACCAAGGCGGTGAATTCATCCGCCAATGTATGTGAGGGAAAACTTTTATCAAGGTTTTTTTCATGTAGGGGCGGACACAAATGCCGCCCTTACATATCGTAATCAAAGTGAAGTCAAATCCTATGTATTGGTGGCAAAAATGTCTGTTGATGCATATTGTCAAAAAGACCATCACTCGGGCGAGCGGCGAATAAACCCACCAGTGCATATGAAGGGGAAAACATGTAAAAGTGGCAAAAATGCCCACCAATACATGTTGGATCAGAAAAACCTAAGTTACACCAAAGAAAATAAAAACCACCACATATATAAAACAAGGGTTCATCAAAAAATGGCAAAATTTGTTGATGAAAAATGAGAAATGGTGATAAAAACACATACAATCATTAGGGTTTCAAAATAATCGACAAAGAAATACAAATGCCAATCAATTCATTCAAAATGATGTTTTAACAAAAGCGTTTACAATAAATTATGAAAACAAAACACTTATATTACCAACAGACCCTAACAAAAAGAAGGGAAAGAGAAAAATGACGCCATACCTGGTGAAAACACGCTGAAAACCCTAGGCATGATCTCACCAACAAAATCCGCTCACTCCACAAAATCTGTGATTAGATCAACTTCTAAGGGATTCGATGGCTATCACAGGATGTTTTAGAATGAAAACTAAATGAAAACAACTAAAAACATTTAAAAGGTTTCAAATAATTGCATTAATCATTAGCACAAGTGTCATTAATGCACATACAGTTAACTTAAGACGCTCAGGAAAAATGCTTGAGTGGTTGATTTACCCGCCTCCTCTACATATGACCTGATCAACATGCATGGGCGGCAAAATCCGCCGCCCGTACATGTTAGACAAAAGACAATACAAACACATGCACAAGTGGCAAAAATAATTGCAATTGCATGTTTGTGAAACAAGACATATGCATAGGTGGCAGAATTGACCGCTAGTGCATGTATACTCTAAAAAATGACTAACACCTTAAAAAGTCAGAATTGATATTCTAACAGGCTTACAACCTAGTCAATTTTATAGACTTCAAAAAATCAACTGAGGGGAATGTCATAATTTGTTCCAAGGCATCAAATGACTTTGCATGAGGCCAAGAAGACTTGCCTCAATTTGCTAACATAGAGTGTAGGCCACGAAACGGACAAGTTTTGTAGGGGTCATCCTACAAAATGAGTGCATCTAATTTTGAGGACAACATACTGCTTCGTGGTACATGGTATTTTGATCTCCTTCATACTCTCAACTATTTAAGGAGAGTGGAGTGTCTTTTTGACTGGGTCTTGAGAGGTCATTTAATTACCATCATCTCCATATTGCAAGTTGTCATGTAGAATCATGATAAGGCTTTAATATTAGATGATGGAATGTGGTTGGGCAGAGAGGGTGCTCTATTTTACCACTATGGGAGCTCTCTGCATAAGAGAAGTTAATATAGAGAGAAAGGGTTTAGTGGAATTCAAACTGAGGAAGGATGACAGTAGTGGAGTCTGGTTGCATGTCATTTACACAGGTTCTTTATTCTTTTTATGTTAAGTTTATTAAGCAGAGAATACTTTGTTTTGATGTTGGCCTCGCAGAGGTATCTATCAATGTTAAAGAGTAGATGATAGTAAATCTTTCCTTCTGTGTTTTTGAGCAATCAAAGATGTGTTTTTATCTCTAAGAACATAAGCTGAGAAGCTATTCATTTATTGTTGTATAGGCATTGACGACATTAGCATTACTGTGTTTTCTTTAGGAAGTTAAGAGCTTAGGATAAGCTTTGTATTTGGGAAGTTGAAGGCTTAGTATGTTTCTATGTTTAGATATGATATATATATTTCCTTATACGTTTTAGTATTGAGTCTTGTTGTCGAAGACTTAGTCATCTTTCTATCTTATTTTCAAAGACCTAATCATCTTTGTGTTTGAAGACTTAATTATCTCTTGGTTAGAGAAAACCAAAAACATAGATGTCTTTGTGTCTAGATTCAATATATGGCTTGGTTATATCTCTATGATTAGTGATAACCATTGGCTTTTATTAATAGTGTATTGATAGCACATGTGCATTGCAAATGCAGAGCTTTGTATGTCTATCGATGTAAATACTAAACAACCTTTCACTGTTTTGCCAGAAGAGCTTTGTTGCTCATTTTGTTAAATAGTAGAAAACATAGCCTATGTAGGCCGAATGTCTATGAGAACATAGCCTGAGTAGGCCGAATGTCTATGAGAACATAGCCTGAGTAGGCTGAATGTTAATAGAAATCCTAGTTTGTGTTAGGCTGAAAGGTTACTAGCACAATAGGATAACTTATAGATTCAGTTAGCAAACTTTTCTTAGTTAGAGAAGTCTATGGACACGAAGCATTCAAATGTTATTCAAAGAATTAGTTAATCCAGATGTGTCTAAACTATTGATAGTTGTCTAGTTAATTGCTTTGGATGTTCGAGAGTTATTTTTGTACTCAGGATAGTAGTTAATTATAATGTTGTATTTTTCTCTTAACTTATTGGAATCTTTCTTTAGATATCAAGATGAGCCTCTTAAGATTGTTGTTATACATCTTATAGATGAGACTAGAAGATTTGATATAGATGTTCCTTTATCTCTTAACTCATTTGAGTTTGTTGTTTTTCAAAGAAAGACTTTGGGAAAGATTGTTCCTTACTCTAAAGAGTATAAGATGATTGAGATATCATTAGAAGAATTTAAACTATGTTATATATTTATATATCAACCAATATGTTTATTCATCTCAATTTTTGTATTTCTATGATGTTCTATCATTCTTAATGTTTCTATAACGGTGAATGAAAGATGATCATTAGTTCAAAGACATCATTTCTTAGTTATCCTTTATCAGATTAAAAGATTAAACTTATTCAAGGATTTTTATGTTTTTTTCTAATGTCTATTATGAATTATTTTAAAAGAAAGATAAACCTTGAGAACTATGTGAAAGGTGGAATCGATCAAATGACTAGGTAGTCAAGATTCGATGAGTGGACACCTTATTCTTGCAATATTATAGTTATAATTTTATTAATTTTTAAGGGTATTTGTTATTGCAAAATATTGGATTAAAGAAGTTGAGAACCCTTGATTTTATCCAAAAGGATTAGAATTATTTAACTCTCAAGTCATTTATAATATTGTATAGTTTAGTGTGTTATTTGGTTGATAGAAGAGAGAGTCAAGAGACCATAGATCTTGACATTATTAAATGACTAAGAAGCACTTTGTTGTTAGAAAGTCAATAATAGTTATATGTATACCATGTATGGTTATCATTGAGTAGAGAGTAAAATGACAATAAGTCATAAACCTTAATAAATTGTGGATATGCAATAAGGTACTCTCAAGAAAGATAAATATATCTAAATTTGCATATTGTGTGTATAACCTAGATAAGGAATATTTCTAAGTCGGATGGATTAGAAATTGAGTATAGATCAGATAATTATTTCTAGAGTTACTAACCAAAATAAATTAAACTATAGAATGAGATATCCTTCAAGTCAAGTTAGAAGTGTATGAACACATGACTACATTTATTGCAAATGTACATTTATATAGAAACTTTGGCCAAAATGATGCATTTGTCTCTACATGCATTAGTACGTTCACAGTGTTTAGATGGCATAACTGGTCAGTATGATCATACTTAGCTAGAAGGTTGTCTAGATTCATATGGTTGATTGAGTTACGTAGGACAGAACACTAGGACTCAGATGGCAACTTGTTAGATCCACATGTCTATTCTTTTCATGAAGGGTAGGGACACTTCCAGGAAGGAAGGTGTGTGGGGGACCACCGGTTTGTGGTTCGAGCTAAAGCACTCGGATGATGCTCTCCCTTTGTAGCAAAAAATTTGCCAAGATTTAAACGATAGTTATCAAGATTCCAATGACAATACTTTTTATATAAAGTTTCATGATATGATTATGATGTAAAATTATACTTTTGCCAAGAGCAATGTATTTGTAAATTATGTAAAGTGAAATTTTATCACTGCAAGTTATCTTTGAATATAATGAATTTCAAGGTTGAAAAATATTCAGAAAAGATGTGCTTTTATTTATTGATGTTTATCAAATGATTTAAAAATATATATTTCATTCATGTATTTCATGTTCTTTACTTTCCTAGTAATTTGTGTGTGTAATTTTGAGTAATATGAGAAGGCATGTTACAACATGAACTAATCATACAGACATGAACTAATAACATGAACTAATCACATGAACATATAAAAGAGATAAGTTACCTCAAGTGGCCCTTTCTTGAGTGATTGTAATCTCCACAGAATCTAAACTAGATCACTATTGTGTCACCGAATCATTGATTGAATTCAAACCTACATTATTTAGTGAATGCTGAGAAAAATACAATAATAACTTTGACAACACAATCTATGTCTAACCTCTCTTGTCGTATACAAAATCTAACATATACAGATAAGATCTAAGTTTCCTAATTGAATAGAACTTCTAAGCAATTAATACCATACTCGTCCATTCTCCCACAAACATAGGGAGAAGACATTATTACTAATCAAACTAGGAATAGGAAACTAACTACCATAAAGGTAATGTAGACATCACAGTCATACTATAACTCTTCTTAGTCATTATGAAAACAGACATAACTAGAAACTAAACATGGACCACAATTTGAGCTTCCTTCATTATTCATGACTATGTCAACTATTGAAGTAAAATCGTCGAGGAGTGGAGAATTACCATTAACTCATGCTCACTCAATTTGGAGTTGTAATGGGAAAATTGGTGTAAATGAATAATCAATATAATATATCAATAATACCCAAAACTCAATGAAATATAGAAATAAAGAGATCAATCAAACAAAGAACTTTCCTTGGCAAACCTCAATACTTCATGACTTCCATTGATTGCCTATCTCAATCGATCTTGCTTATGAATATGGCCCTCAGAAGGTACACTTCCTTGCTATTTTCTAAGATTGTCAATGGAGAAGGGCTGTGATAGTTTTATTGCAATGAAGATGAGCTTCACAACAATGATAATAGAATGGTAACAAGTTGATCGCAAGCAATGAAGGAATTGGTGCCAAAGGCGCACTGTAATTCCTGCAGAGTAAGTTTACTAAAAGCTTGGATGAAGGAAATGGAGGAATAGGGTTGTACTTATAGACTTGTGAGAGAGAAGATCAATGGTATAGAAAGAATGAGAAGATCAACGGCATAGAACGGTTGAGGAATGTGTGCGAATAGGAAGAAGACATGTGTCTTTCTTTATTTTGCATGAGAGGAATTTATAAAGTAGAAGAATGAGTTAACTGAAGAGATTAATCAATTAAAAGAATAAATCAATCAGTTAAGAGAAGGATGGAAATAGAGAATGGAAATTGCATGAGGATGAGAAGATATTTTAGCTCAATTAAAATATTTGGAATATTCAATTGCATGTGCACAAGGATTGAATTATATTTAGAGATAACTCAATTTAGAAGAAATGAGCAACTTGAATAAATATTTGATTTATTTAAATTTAGAGAAGATATTATTGGAAGAGACAATTAAATAATTGGAATTATTTAATTTAGAATGAATTTGGAAGAACTAATTAAATAATTGATATTATTTAATTTGTTGGAGGATATTAGAAGAATTTAAGGATTTAATTAAATAAATGATTTTATTTAATTGTTGGAAGAATATGAATCAAATAAATAAATTTGTTTGTTTATTTATTGATAGAGGAATTAGACTTGAATAAATATTAAGAATATTTATTTGGACAGAGTTGTGTCATTTTTAGGTGTATACATTTTGCCCCTCTTTGATGCAATGTGTTTTATCACGTTGTTTCAAAGAATAAAGTTTTTGATAATGATACATGCCCCAGTTTGCCCCTAGTATAGGTTTAATGATGATAGGATACCCCCTTGGGAGATTGGATGGGAAGGAAGGCAGAAGGAGCGAGACAGACAATCTCACGAAGAAGAAGGTGAAAACAGGTTAGGTTTGAATAAAACAGGCTGAAGAAAGAGCCGAATGATACACGATGCAAGATAAAATGATAACACACACAAGAAAGTAAGCAAGTATGCACAAATGATACAAGAACAAACAAGTTATTGCCCCTGTCAAGCGGTAAACCAAGTGTTAATTCGATATGAAATATGATAGTGCTATCATGGCGGGGAACGATGTATCCCTAGATCAACACAGCAGGCGTGTTGTCATGGTGGGGAACGATAGATCCCTAGAGCAACACGATAGGATAGTGTCTGGTTTTAGTAAATGAAACATGTCGTGTAAGATGCGTGTGTTGGTCTAATTTCAACAATGCTACATCATGTATAAGATAATTGATTGAGTTGGTTTACAACCAGACAAGGATCAAGACCACTGACTGTGATTGGATCATTTGACAAGATTGACTTGACTCGATTGGTATGTATTAAGGATGGACCTTGCATTTGGATCACTACTCGGACTGACCAGATTGGGAAGAATGGAGTACAGCGATAGATAGAACTTTGATTGATAGAAGAATGACTCGATAGAAGGACTTACAAGCTTTTAACTGTAAACATCGATACTTTGCATAGAATCTTTATTGCAGGGGATATGGTATGGATGCTTTGTGGATGATAATGGATGCGAGTGGACGTGATTGGTTTTTTTCCATCTTGATATTGCAAGTATTTTAAAGTGCTTATTTCATCATTGGGTGTTTTTTGTTTTTTTGTGTTTTTGAAATGTTATAAGAAGATACAAGCATCTAGGTATAATTAAACCGAGATGACCTAAGCATCGCTTATATGGATTTTGATTTAGAAATTTAATATAAGCATCTAGGTATAATTGAACTGAGATGACCTAAGTATTTCTTGCGTATCAACAGACAAGGATTATACCTATTTCATGTTAGTCCTCTGATGTCCTCAATGATCATTGTGTTAATCATATCCTTAGACAAGGCTTCACATTACTAAAGATAAATCCACAAGCAGCAAACAAAGAAAAGAATCGTGCCCCCATCATAGCATCTCTAGCTTTTTGCATCCTTGAGTAGCATAGGAAACATGATAACAAAAAGTGAAGACTTTAAGACACAACTTTAATTGAAACAAAACACTCTTGCATTAGATGTATCTTTCTTGCCATAATTTAGATAGAATCATTTGGATTGGTTTGTGCTTTCTTGTGCTTTGCTTTGGATATGTTGATGTCTTGTGTTAGAACTTCTATTTCGAAATGGGCTTTTTCTTGCACACGCTTGTGTCTGGTGAAAGGTACCACAATCCTTATTAGGGAGACAGACCCTAAGGGATTGACCTAGTGCCTCGGGGGTGCATTTACAATGGCCTTGCCTACATGACGATGCAGAGGCAATGTAGTTCGGGACTTGGACCATGGACACGAATAGACTAGAGGAAGGATGACAAGATATGGATAGGGAAGCCTCGGGGGTGCATTGATAATGGCCTTGCCTACGTGACAATGCAGAGGCAACATAGTTCAGGGTGGACCCTACGATACTGACGATAGGCACTATGCTAGGCTGACACTGTGGATAGGATACTAGATAAAGCCTTAGTTGATAAGGCGACATAAAGAGATAGAATATCAAGCCATGATGCATTATCATTTTGTTTGGTTCTGATACTATTAGGATGAGTTCGGATAACAAATTTGGATAGCCTTAATGCTAGATACCGATGACAAGGAAACACCACGAGTAGGCAGATGGATAGGTTTTAGTGGATATGGATTGTTAGGTAGAAGGAATCAAGGATATGATCTCCAAGGACTATGTTGCATAGGAATAATGTGCCCCTTTGTAAGTAGAGTACTTAGGATTTTTCATGATAATGCATATGACGATAGGAGGATGAGAAGATAATGAAGGATTTGCATGGCTTGGAGAGACAAGGTATGTCAAGAGACATCTAAAACATTTGTCAACATGGTGCCCCCAATCTTTATCAAGACCAAAGAAAACAGAGGAATGGAAGATTAGGATGGATGGACCGGATAGCATAGGTACGTAATGGGTAGAAGGATTGGATAGGAAATGGTATCAAAAGGAAATTGATAGGAGAAGAGTGATATGCCGATGAGACAAGGTGCCCCCAAGTGTAGGTGACATAGAAGATCAACTTACGCATGACACCTATTTGCCAGGTTTTCATCATGGTACTTATCCAAGGCACCTATTTGCCAGGTTTTCATTGTTGGACGAAGGGATTTTTTTTTTTAAAACATTCAGATAGGAGAAGGTGGATATGGAAGGATTTGACCCAAGTATCTAGTTCCCTAAAAGGTGATAGTCCTGTTAGATGGATGTTGTCGCATGGACCATGTCAAGTGTTCTCATAGATGTTGGTAGGGGATTGCATGAAAGTGAGATGGAGAATGGTAGATAGGGGTTTTATGGAAGGCGCGATAGTGGATGACGATGCAGAATACGGATGGAAGGTTTATGCAAAAGCATGGACCATGGAAGTAGGATGGGGAAGATATGTAGGATAATAGTGGAAGGAAGGGGAGATGGAGGTATATGGAAATGTTGTGGGATGGAAGGGAATCATGACCAATGATTGTACATACCGTGATAAACATTGAAGCATATTATGGGAAAGTGGCGTAGGAAGCAATGGAGATTTTTGCGTAGTGGATGAATGATTTAGGCATGTAGGGATCCACATAAACTTAGTGTTTTTCTAATTTTTGCTTGTCATGTGGGAATGAAGGATTTGAGACTTTTGGATGGAATGGAAGAAAGTGGATGGTTGGGATCCTTGAGAGGTGGATACCTCGTGTAACTTGAGGGCTTTTGGCTTAGGTACCTAAACCATTTTGCTTGTAGATTTTACCTGTGAATGTATGGACTTGGGTATATGCAGATTTTGTGCAGCTTCTAAGGTAATTACTTGGTGCTTAGGGACCCACACCTTTTTCAGTTTGGCATTGAGGTATGTGGGTGTATGCAGGTTTTGAGATGGATGTTTCTTCAAGTCTTGGCTTGTGTGTCCTAGGTCATGAGGACTCTTAGGAATTTTGAGTTTATAGGTAGAGGCATCCAAATTTTTGTTGTTGAATCCCTTGGGTATGGTGGAAGTGAGGTTGGTGGAAGTTCGTTATTTAGACAACATGTGCATCTTCTGGCCATGATTGGGATTGTTAGAGGGTTTATAGATGGATGGATAAGGTGTTGGAAGAAGTGATGGTAAAATGCATGGAGGGATATTAGGAGTTGGAAGTAGCAGAGGTAGATTGGATGGTGGAAGGTGTATGATCACATGCTTTTGTGATGTGTATGATAAGGGAGGTGGAATGGAGACATATGTTTTGGGGATATGGTAGGATGTATGATGGAAATTGGTGGATTTAGGAGGAGTGGAGGAAGTACCAACATCTTGAGATTGTTCACCTTTGGGTATGTATCCAAGGCCGTATGAGTGAGGAGGAACATTAACATGGACGGGCTCCAAAATACCTTGTTCATGTAGGCCTAAGCCTTTTCCTTGATAGTTCATATGTTGGAGTATGCAATGGACAGTGGGATTATGTATAGGTGGAACACTAGACACGAGTTCTTTATTGGATGGAGAAGGTGAGATAGAGGATAATGGTTGTTGGTGTTCTAAGGAGGAACACTCATGAAAGAAGGTGGTAAGACCAAGGATATATGGTGGGGGATTTGTTACATGGTCTATAATGGATGGTGGAGGATTATTATTGGTTTGATCTTCTATGTACACTTGGGAGGCAAGTGTCTCATCAAGGGAAGTGGAAGTTGGTGGATCATAGATAGGACTAGAGGGAAGATGGATAGATGGGGTGATAAGGTCATAACCATGGAATGTATAAAGTGGGCTAAGAGGATCATCATGGTCTGCTTGATCATAGATAGGCTCTTGATTGTAGATGGGATCTTGATCATAGATAGGATTAAGTGTGATGGGATTAATGTGCTCATGTATAGGTTCTTCATCAATGATAATATCTTGATCATAGAAAAGATATAGGTTATGGAGAGGTTGGAATTGGATCTCTTGCTCATGTATGGGATCAAGTTGCTCATGGATAGCTTCTTCATAGGTAATATCTTGATCGTGGAAAAGATAAAGGTTATGGACGGATTGGAATTGGATCTCTTGCTCATGTATAGGATCAAGTTGCTCATGGATAACTTCTTCATAGGGGATATCTTGATCTTGAAAAAGATAAAGGTTATAGATGGATTGGATGGGGGTACTCTGATCTTAATTTAGATAGAGATTTGGTGTTTCCACATGCTCTAAAGTGTGCTCTTGACATAACTCTTGAAGTGCTTGGATTGAAGTAGAGGTGGATGACTCTTAGATAAGCTCTTGGTCAACAACATGAAGGTGCGAAGGATCTTGACTTTGGTTCATGGTAGGAGGTTCTTCAATATGCTCAAGGGGTTGCAAATTACATGACGAGGTTGGAGCAATGGACATGTTTGAAGGCTCTTTGATAAGGTCAAGGACCAGAATTTGGGGACATGGTTAACTCTTTGCTAGTAGCCCTTGGATCACATCCTTCGTAGGTATGCGGGTGGATGAATGAGGTAAGGGATGGGTGGATTTGGTTTGTTCCATATCTTTCCTTTCATTTTTAGGTTTGTAGAATAATCTTTGGAGCCAATCATCAATGGATTCTTTGGGTGGTTTTGAGCTTGGAGTAGGATTAGCATGCTTTGGACTATGTGTTCTAGGAGATGGTGAAGGAGGACTAGTAGATGGATTGGTATACAATTTTCTACTTGAGGTGGTGCTTGCCTTGTCAAGAGTATCATTAAGACGGGAAAGGAATGTATGATTTTGGTGCGAGGTGTAGCTAGTACTAGCACATTCAGCTTGTAAGATTGTCATTTGTTGTTATATGGCTTGGATTTCTTGAGCAATTGTTGTACGATCTTGGGGGGAGGCATCTAAGTTTAATTGCAATTGCAGGTATTAGAGTTCTTGAGTGATTGCTTCTAATTGGGTTGTCATCTCCAAAGAAACTGACACAAGACCAAAATGGGTACACAAAAAGGGTGAAAATTTCCTCTCAAAAGATGTGGAAATGCTCACTGTCACAAATATGCAGGAACAGATGCGTTGAAACAGAGGATAAAAGCGTAGCTCTGGTAGAAAACAAATGTGCAGTAACAGGTAATCGATGTGCAGAAAGTTGGTATAAATGTGCAGCAAGTCGATATGTATGCGCAGCTTCAGAGGGTAAATGTGTAACTCTGGTTTTCGTGACTATTTTTTGTAATTTTTGACATATATTTTCTGTGTTTTTTGGTTACTTGGTTGTAAGTTGGTCTTTTTGATCTGATTTTGTCAATTATGGCAAGAAGACACAGCAAACACAAAGAATGATTTCATAGTTTTTTTTTTTTGTAATTTTTTTACTAAAAAGCAAGTACAAATCCTAGCCTGGCTGGGACAATATAAACTAAATTCTCACTATTTCTAGATGAGGCATCTTTGAGAGGTAATAATCGCCCTTCCCTGAACTAGCTTATAGGGGTTTTTGGCTACTAAAAACAAAGGTGATTAATAAGTGCAACCATTTGAGTGGTTATACATGTGGTAGCGCTACTCTCAGTTATGGAGTCTCTCAGCCTACGCCTTGGAGGGTTTTGGGGGAGGTTGGTTGTCGGTATAACACATCCACACTCATTGTTTGAAGTTTTCACTCTAAACACAATTTATTTATAGTGGCTTGGTAAAGCTTGGCTTTAGCTTGTTACCACTTAAGGTCGTTCCCCAAGGACGGAAGGATATCTAAGGGCAGGCCTCTCTAAAGGAAAAACACATGCGAAAATGATATGTCTGGCATTTTGGTCACCCAAGATAGGGGAGAGCATAGGCCTGGTATCATTCCCAAAAACATGAAAGACAATGGTTCTTTTCCCCTAGTTAAAACAAAAAAGACTAAATGTGTTAAGCTATTTGGGCACACACACAAGTTGTTAACTTTGAAAGCAAGATAGCAATGGTTCAATTTTATCCTCCTAGCATTGGGACTATATTTGATTTGTTGATGCAACAATACCAAATTACAACCCTTCCTAGTTAGATCTATATGAGATTTGCATGTGAATGTATAGGTTTTTATTTCCTAGTGGGTTATTTATTTTTCCCTATATTCCTAGGTTTTTCCTACACTTCTATTAATCTTGCTCAGGTTAATAAAGCATGTCTTATTAGGTGAGTGGTTGCGAAGTGTCACCTTCCTACATGTGAGCATCCATTAGCTATCTTAGGAAGATACTTTTCTATCTTTAGTCTGATAGATGGTTGCTCCTGATTGGTCGGTGTTGCCACCTCCTCCCTCTCCCTGGTCTATATAAGCATGCTACCTGGCTTGTATTTGGTATCTTATGCTTTTGCATCCTCTTAATTCTATTTTGCTTCTAGAATTTGCATTACTCTCTTGGAGACTAACTCTATGTTGCTATTTTGATTTCGTATCATTTGCATTCATAGTTTAGATATCTATTTGTTTGCACTAGTTTTCTGGGTTATTAATCTTTTCAAATTCTAACATGGTATCAGAGCCTTGCTATGTGCAAGAGTAGATTTTAGTTTCCTTATTTGAAAGATTCAAGGGGGGGGCTAATAAATCTTATTACAGTTTTTAAAAAAACCCAGTATGTTCTTCTCTTGCATCTTCGAATGATCTTAAGAATCAGAAAAGTTTGACAGAAACTTTTTTAATCTCTGGGGTTTACACATGTGTTTTATGAAATCTGAGTGATTGCAGCATTTCTGGTTATACTGGCAGCATTTCCAGGTATTCCAATACGTCTAGGAGGCTTGAGAAAGTTAGATTTGGCTTTCATTTCACCGAAATTAGAAATCGTTAGACATAGATGTGGAACCGAAGTTTTAAGCTCAAATCTGACAACCAGCTTGCATATTTGGTCTTTTCAATCAATATTGTAGGTTCCAAGATGCCTTTTCTTGTCTTAGGTATTTGATTCAGCCTTTGCATGCCATTTTTTAGTTGTTGGGGTCATTTTTTGTTGCTAAAGGTATTTTATTTACATTAGAACTACATCTTTTGTACATCAGCAAGAAAAACGCCTTCTAAGTTTTGTTCGCAGCACAGAAAAACCATCTGGGTATCTTTCATTTTTTGCATGAAGTCTATATATTTTGCAAAATTGAACTCAAAAAGCTACAGCAATACCCCTCTTCATTTGCAGTTGTAGTTTTGAAGATAGTTTTCAAATGCTCCGTTCTTGCTCATACGGACTCTGTTTCCCATGAAATTTTATTTTATTTTGGCTATTTTTTCATGCTCTATGTACTAGTGTAGACATTTTTTGATTTTAATGTACAGATTTTTTAGAAATTGTAGATTCTTAGTCGTGACACTGTGCAGTTCTCATTTTGGGAACTTCAGAGGATCATAACTTTCACATACGACCTCGTATCGAGGTGATTCTTTTTTTGAAAGTGCATGATTTTTTGAGTAGATCGCAGTGGTGCTATTTATTTTTCTAGTTATTGTGCCAAAGTTGTATTTTCAGCATATGCTCTTCGTGAGGATTTTGTAATGCATTGAAATCAAGACCACTTAGTATTGCTTGCTAGTGGCAGTTGTAAACGCACTAATATAAAGTGCCAAATCATATTTTCTTGGGGGGTTCTTTGATTGAGTGAAAAGGGGGGGTTGTCTTGGTTCGGTTCTCTTCTTTTCAACATTTCTTCTCTGCATTTCTTCATTATGGATCAAACAAATGTGCCCATCCTAACTCCATACAATTACTTTGAGTGGAAATCACGCATGACAATTCACTTAAGGAAAGATGGATTAAATAAGATAACTATGGGACTTGAAACTGAACCTGCTAAAGATGAAGATAAACCTAAGTGGTTTAACAAATGTTATGAGGCATATGGAACATTGTGTTTGTCTATTTTTCTTGATTTGCTCTTTCAAAATGAGTCTTTAAATACACCAAATGAAATCTAGACAAAGCTAGAAACACTATTTGGCACACAAGATTAAATGAGGGGTCATATGTTGGAAAATGAACTAATTAGTTTAAGTCCAGGCAATTTCAACACAATCCAAGATTTCTTCACTAAATTGAAATCACTAAGGATGCAGTTAAAACAATGTGGAATTGAAAAGAAAGATGAACAACTAATTCTTAGTATTCTCTCTAAACTAAGTTTAGAATATTTTGTGTTTGTTTCTACCTTCTATTCTACTAAGGGTGCACTTGGTACTCAATTCACCATGTCATTTTTAGATGATTTTGCTGTTAATCTCACTCAGAAATAGGACAAGCTAATCGAGATGGGCACTCTTAAGTCCTCTAAGTCACACGCCTTGGCTGCCAACCAAGGCACAAAAGAACAAAAAGGACAAAGTAGTAACAACAATAGTAAGGATAAGAAATAGAAGAATAGCAAGGAGAAGAAGGATCAGATACCAGTTGCTTCGAAAGCAACTAATGAGACCCAATCTTCCAAGGGAGACAAGCCTAAGAAAGAGAGGGTCCAATGTGCCTATTGTAAAAGACCCGGTCATGATGAACATAAATGTCTGAAGAAACAAATTGATCACTTGACACACATTCTTGAAAAGAATAATATCAGTGTTCCTGATTCTATCAAACAGAGTTCTAATGAGGGGTCTAATAAGGCAAAAGAAAACAACAAGGGGAAAGGAAAGGGCAAGGCCCTTGTTGCAGTTGCTTCTTCACCATCCACTTGGGTTCTTGATTTGGGTGCTTTGCACCACATGGCTTCATCTAAGGAAGAACTTGCATCTTTGGAGCCATGTACTATGCCTTCTATTTTGATGGGTGATGACACTCCTATTGAGGTGTGTGGGAGAGGGTATGTTGATGTGGGGGATGGCACATTCCATGATGTTCTTTGTGTGCCTTCATTATCAACTAATCTCCTATCGGTATACCAGATCACTCACACAGGTTTAGGCAAGCGGGTTGAGTTCACTCCTGATTCAATGGAGATTCGTGAGTTGCATAGTGGTTCTACAGTTGCAGTTGGGAGAGCAGATCATTAGTCACGGCTCTATCTATTTTCTCACTTTGTTCTTGATCCTCCTTCGACTATTTTGCTCACTCATTCTAATGATGTGAGGAGATTATGGCATGAGCAGTTTGGCCATCTTAACTTCCACTACTTGCAACAGCTCAACCAACAAAGCATGGTCATAGGGTTGCCTTCAATTCAGTTTTCGGGTGGTGTTTGCCAAGGTTGCATTCTTGGTAAGCATCCTAAGGAAAAGTTTGACAAAGGTAAGGCATGGAGAGCTTCACAGATACTGGAGTTAGTTCACAGTGATTTGGCTGGTCCATTTTAGCATCCTTCTTTCAGCAGGGCTAGATATGTCCTCACATTCATTGATGACTTTTCTCGATAGACTTGGGTGTACTTTCTCAAACAAAAGTCAGAGGTATTTGATCATTTTCAGGACTTCAAAACTTTTGTAGAGAAGCAATCCAAGAAAGCCATCAAAGTTTTGCACACTAACAATGGTGGTGAGTATGTCAACCATCGATTTGAGAGGTTTTGCACTTCAGAGGGGATTGATTTGTAGCATTTAGTTCCATACAATCCTCAGCAGAACGGTGTTGTAGAATAGAAGAATAGGTCCTTGAAGGAATGGCGAATTGCATGATTCACTCCAGATCTCTTGCACCATAGTATTGGGTAGAGGCCATTAATTGTGCTTGTTATATCCAGAACAGTGTTTCCCACCGAGCCTTAAAGGGAGTCACTCCTTTTGAAGCTTGGAGCGGTCGAAAACCATCAGTTAAGCACTTTTAAGTTTTTGGTTCTCTTGCATGGGCTCACATTCCTGCAGAGAAATGCAAGACCTTAGATCCACATAGTAGACCTTGCATATTTGTAGGTTATCCTGATGGTGTGAAGGGTTATCGGTTACTCCACCCTACTACACATGAGTTGTTCATTGAGAGGAGTGTTCAATTTGAGGAGGGCTCTTCTAGCTCACTTTCTATCACTTCTCCAACTCCTTCTACCTTGACATTGGAGTCACTTGGGATACATGACAGATCTTTTGATGAGTCAGATTCACCTGAGCAGTCTTCTACCTCCACTTCTAATGTAGAGAGAAATTCAGAGGACTCACCTCCTTCCTCTCCTAGGCATC
Organism: Cunninghamia lanceolata; assembly: GCA_027924645.1. Lineage (NCBI taxonomy): Eukaryota > Viridiplantae > Streptophyta > Pinopsida > Cupressales > Cupressaceae > Cunninghamia > Cunninghamia lanceolata. Next base: position 13,159,163 of record BSBN01000209.1, read on the forward strand.
ATTTAGAGGTTGATGATTCTTCTCCAGATTCTCCATCTTTCGATCCTCTTTGGACTAAACAGACCTTGCAATTTGCAGGTGATCAGGTTGGGGATCCATCAGACACCAGGCAGACTCGTTCATAGTTCCAGGATGCTCCACATGTCTTCATTGCTACTGCCTCAGATCCACAGTCTTTTCATGAGGCTTCTGGTATTCTTGAGTGGGATATAGCTATGCAGGAGGAGTATAGTTCCTTGATGAGGAACCACACTTGGGATATTGTCCCTCTTCCTAAGGGAAGAAAACTTGTTCGATGTAAGTGGATCTATCGATGTAAGTGGATCACTTGGTCGCCAAAGGATTCTCCTAGGTTCCTGGGATTGACTACTCTGAGACTTTTGTGCCAGTTGCCCGAATGAATTCCATCCGACTTGTTCTTGCCATTGCTGCAGCCAATCATTGGGAAGTACACCAAATGGATGTGAAGAGTGCTTTTCTTCATAGTGACCTTCAGGAGGAGATTTACATGGAGCAGCCACATGGGTTCATTTAGGATTCTTCACTTGTGTGTCATCTTCGGAAGTCTCTCTATGGCCTCAAACAGGCTCCTCGGGCCTGGTATGCCAAGATGGACTCCTTCCTTCTAACAGTTGAGTTCATTTGGTGCCATTCTGATCCTAATGTCTAAATTTTGCAGCAGGCTGATTCACTCCTATTTCTGGTTCTGTATGTTGACGACTTGCTAATCACAGGGAGTTCTTCATCCACCATTAGGGTTGTCAAAACTACCCTTCATGATAGGTTTTTGATGACTGACTTGGGCTTGTTGCATTACTTTCTCAGGATTGAGATCTTTTAGTCTTCTTCTGGGATCACCATCACATAGTCCAAGTATGCTCTAGATTTGCTCTTGAGGTTTCATATGGCTGACTGTAGGCCTACTCCAACTCCCTCTCTTTCTGGAGTCAAACTTGAGGCTCATTGTTCTTCTCCACTTGTTGATGGCACTTTGTATCGACAGCTTTTTGGGAGTCTCATTTATCTGACTCATACAAGACCCAACATTTCATATGATGTAAGCATGATCTCTTGATTCATGTAGGAGCCTCATGAGCTGCACTAGAAAGCAGCCAAGTGGATCCTTCACTACATTCAAGGTTCTCACAGTTTTGGGATTCACTACGTAGCGGGTATTGAGCTTAACTTGGTGGGCTACATAGATTCAGATTGGGCAGGCGATTCTCAGGATTAGAAGTCTACTTCATGTTACAACTTCTCATTTGGTTCGGGTCCTGTTTGTTGGTCGAGCAAGAAGCAGTCTACTATTGCTCTATCTTCTACTAAGGCCGAGTATCGGGGAGCTGTGAATGCCACCACTGAGGCCATTTGGCTTCAAAATCTTCTCACTAAGTTTGGTATCTAGATCAGACGGCCATCAGTCATATTTTGTGACAACCAGAGTGTCATTCAGATCTCATAGAATCTGGTCCATCATCAGTAGACCAAACACATAGAGGTCCACGTGCACTACATTCAGGAGCTCATCCATGGCCACATCATCGACTTTCACAACAATACCAAATTACAACCCTTCCTAGTTAGATCTATATGAGATTTGCATGAACATCCATTTACTTTCCTTTGGAAATTAAGAGGTGAGTTAACAAATGTAGCTATATGACTAAACTAGTGCCTAGTCTGCAAGTGGATCAAAGAATATTCCTATGAAGAAGTGTTAGCGTTAGTGAAAACTACAAGAAATCCCTAAAAATCACTATTCAAACCAGATGTGTAGCTTCAAAGCTTGAATGCGTAGAAACAAAGCTCAGAAGCGCAGGAGTAAAAATGTGTTGAGACAGAGGTTAAAAGTGCGGGAATAAAGAATGTATGCGCGAAATAAGCATATGCACCGAAACAAAGCCTATATGCACTGAAGATTGGAGGCACTGGAACAGACCTCGGATACACGTTAGGATGAGTCAAATGCATAGAATCTCCATGTGTACGGAACCTAAACTCACAAAAACTCAGTTTTGGGTTAGATTGGGGCAAGGACCCCATGGTGGGTGCCAAAAATGTAATGGAAAAATTGGTGTAAATGAATAATCAATATAATATATCAATAATACCCAAAACTCAATGAAATATAGAAACAAAGAGATCAATCAAACAAAGAACTTTCCTTTGCAAACCTCAATACTTCATGACTTCCATTGATTGCCTATCTCAATCAATCTTGCTTATGAATATGGCCCTTAGAAGGTACACTTCCTTGCTATTTTCCAAGATTGTCAATGGAAAACGATTGTGATAGTTTTATTGCAATGAAGATGAGCTTCACAACAATGATAATAGAATGGTAACAAGTTGATCGCAAGCAAAGAAGGAATTGGTGCCAAAGGTACGTTGTAATTCCTGTAGAGTAAGTTTACTAAAAGCTTGGATGAATGAAATGGAGGAATAGGGTTGTACTTATAGACTTGTGAGAGAGAAGATCAATGGTATAGAAAGAATGAGAAGATCAACAGTATAGAATGGTTGAGGAATGTGCACGAATAGGAAGAAAACATGTGTCTTTCTTTATTTTGCATGAGAGGAATTTATAAAATAGAAGAATGAGTTAACTGAAGAGATTAATCAATTACAAGAATAGATCAATCAGTTAAGAGAAGGATGGAACTAGAGAATGGAAATTGCATGAGGATGAGAAGATATTTTAGCTCAATTAAAATATTTGGAATATTCAATTGCACGTGCACAAGGATTGAATTATATTTAGAGATAACTCAATTTAGAAGAAATGAGCAACTTAAATAAATATTTGATTTATTTAAATTTAGAGAAGATATTATTGGAAGAGACAATTAAATAATTGGAATTATTTAATTTAGAATGAATTTAGAAGAACTAATTAAATAATTGGTATTATTTAATTTGTTGGAGGATATTAGAAGAATTTAAGGATTTAATTAAATAAATGATTTTATTTAATTGTTGGAAGAATATGAATCAAATAAATAAATTTGTTTGTTTATTTATTGATACAGGAATTAGACTTGAATAAATATAAGAATATTTATTTGGACAGAGTCATGTCATTTTTAGGTGTATACAGGAGTCATTTTCCTTTGGTTGCGAGTAATTGCATTGTCTATTGTAGATGAAAACACCTCCTTTGTTCTGGGTTGACAGGTGGTCTCCATGAAATGTAGCCACATGCTTATTGCATAGGGGTTAGTTCATCACATGATATTTATACATCACAAACTACTAAAATTAATAGAAATTACTATCATATTTTATGACCAATTATTAATTCACACATAGTCATTCACCAACATGTCATGTACTATTCTTAATGTTTTCAATGTCTTAAAGATGATTATAGGCATAGACAATGTATGTAAAAGTCTGGGATTATCTTTGAAAAGCATGAACTAAAGCAACAGAAATAGAATAAAGCACAGCCTCATCACACCCCCAACTAAACATGTTGATGGTCCTCTAGCAACCAAAGCCTTTGATTATATTGGAGAGTGATTTCTCTGTAATATGTAGGTTCCACGACTCCTCTCTCCTATTTGAGATAGAAAACATTCTGCTCTGCCACTCTATTCCACCTAGCCCATTATGTTGCCTAGGACGCCATTTGTTCTTTCCAATGTGGAATTGGATAAAGGAGCAGGGGAGTATGAAACACGGGAAAGGTAGCCAAGTAATCCCATGTTCATTGGTTGATCTGATATACTTTTGTGTCCTAGTGATTGCTGCTAAGAAATTAAACACTGAGTGGGGCTCTTTCCTTTGAAATGTTGGTATTAACTCATTCCACCTACCTTTTGAAAAATCCAAAGCCTCCTTATCAATCCCCTTAGCTAATTCCTTGAATTTCTTATAATCCACTGCCCTACATTCTAGGAGTTTTGTTTCCACCTCAGGATGTTCAATCAGATTAATCCATTCTACCACTATCTTGTTGGGATATAGGGCCTCTGCCCTGATTTTGAGAGGAATTGATTTCTCTCTCTCATTATATAATGTTTGAAGGATCCCTCTCCTATGATCATTCTAGTTGAATGATGCTAGGGTCTTTAATTGCACATCCCCAATAACAATTATGGGATTCCAGTTGGTATCATAAGGAATAGCTAACTCATGCAGATAGAATTCACACAATTGGTTCTGCATCTCAGGGGTAGCTTGTTGGTAGGCTATTAAAAATAAATTAGGTGTAAAAAGAGAAACAAGGGCATCACTATAAAGTTGGCTAAACTAAAAACTTAAATATTGTTCATGTAGATAAAGGGCATAAACCCTTGTAGGTAGTCAACATTTCATCAGTTGGATAGTCATATCCACCATCCTATCCATTTTGGATTTTAGTCTCTTTATTTCTTTATCCTTATCCTCAATCTCTTTGTTGTGCTTTTCCTTCAATTCATCATGTTCCTTTACCATTTCATCTATTTTACCCCATAGTTGCAAAGTAACTATTAACAAGGTTGATGGTGCAGGTTCCTTTGGTTGTTCTTTCTATTGCACATGCTCTATACTCCTTTGATTAATTACTATAATGGACAATTGGGCCAAATGGTCTAGTCATGTTCCCTATTACTAGTAAACATGCAATTGATCCTCCAACCTCTTAACTCTTTCATTTAGCCCAGTTTCCTTTTGTTGATATTCCTTCAACTGCTTCTCCAATGCTGCAATTTTCTACAGAGATACCTACAGCTCATCCTTCTTTTCCCCTGTTGTATCCTCAGAATCCAACAACAATTCTTCTACTTGAATTTCATCTGGAGAAGCTAACAAGTCTAGGTTTTTTGTATCAGGAGGAGGTTGATATTGTTTCCTAGTTGTGTATAAGTCCTCTTCCTTTGACTCTGTGTTAGACTCCAAGATAAGTATTTGGGCTACATTCCTTTGCTCCCTATCAACAAACAAATGCTCCATTTCGGAGTTTGTATCAGTTTGTACATCAACCACTTTCTTTTGTTTAGGAGGGGTTCTCCCTCTTGTAACTCCTTTCTTCTTCAGGAGGCCTAAGCACTTGCATGATTGAGTGGTCACTTTCTATTTATTTTTGGCTCTAGAAGAAGAAGATGATGATTTTCTCTTCTTAGTGGGCTTTGAAGCAGAAGGAATATTTTGAGAAGTTTTAGGTGCTGCAGATGGTGGGCTAGTAGTTCCAGGTTGTAATTTTTCTTTTTCACTTTACTTTGTGCAGCTAAAAGTTTGCGAGGGTGAATGCTCTAGCAAGGCGGTTGACACTCGCGAAGCTGCAGGTGTGGGAGACCTTGCAAGTTCGCTCATAGGGTTATTGATGAGGATCACTATAATCCTCTTCATTAAATTTATCAATCCGAGGTAGTGTCCAAAGGTTGTATACATTAGGAACCTAAATATTTTTGGAAAATAGTTCTTTCTAATAAAAACAAAAAAAATTAAATTAATCTAATGAAATCACGCATGCAAAATTTAAACACACTTGCATAAATTAAAACCATAAAATTAAAACATGTTTCCATGAATTAAAAATACAGAAATAAAATAGCTCTTGCACTAAAATTTAATTTAATACATTTAAAACAAATATAAATGCATAAAACTAAAATAATACAAATAATCAAATAAATACCAATTTTTGTCCTCTTCCTCGGGATGAGCAGTCTCCTCCTCCCTTGGAATTGGACCAAGATCATTCACCCAACTTTGTGCTCAATGTTCCATATATCTTATTTCTTCAACAAAAGATTACAAATTTATTTCTAAAACTACTGTAACTTTCTTATTCTAAAAACTTGCCAAAATAAAAACTCTCTTTAGAGTTGAGAGGTTTATTTATACATTAAAGATCTTCACCCAACTCCCTAAACTAATGGAAAGCATAAGTACACTTGTCTTCCACATTCCTAGAATAAAGGAATAACTCTCTTTATTCTCTCCACCTATCTCTCCTACTCATATGCTAAAGGAAACAAATTCCTTTATTCTCTCATTACAAAGTGACAACACATCCACATCCTTTTGAGGGAAAAGGTTGGATAGACTTATTTATTTTTGATGCTTTTATTATTTTTCTCATAACAATTCATCTTCAACTTTTTAGAAAATAAAAGGTTGAGAGAATATTAAGTCCATGGTTTAAGCCAAATCATGAAGTTGAAACACCTTTAGCTGAAATCAAGCTGGAATACTTCCAAAGTTTGCTCTAGAAGTGATTTTACAATAATTTAGAATGCTTCAAGGTTGGCTGAAAGAGGTTGGAATACTTTGATACTAATTATGCATCATTTTAGAACATATTGCATTCTAGTTTTTCAATAAACATTAGAAAATGTTAGCAATTAAATTGCAATAGACTTCTAAGAAACAAACCAATATATATCCTATATTCTATTTTAAATAAACTAATAGTTCATAAAATTACATTTAAATCCACTTTTAATGCTAATTTTAAGAGAAAATAGAGATGAATTTAGATGAGACGTTTCTAGTCTCATCATTATCCCCCACACCTAAATTCTTGCAGGTCCTCCTGCAAGTTACTGCTTTCTTTTTTTTCATAATTGATGACCCTTATATCTTTCAATTATTTTCTCCTCTCATTTTTCTTCTTCATCTTTGAAAGTATGCATTAATTATTCTATGAGATTCATCTATGATAAGACTCACTGAAGCTTATCAATTTAGTTGTCCTTAAAAAATTTCTCTCCTTTCCATATTTAGCTTTCTTCAGCTAAATTTTATATAAAAAATTCGTCAGTCATAAATGGACATAACTTTCACATTTCTCAATAAAATTTTAAAATTTAATATGTTTTGGAAAGCTGAGATAGAGGAGAATAAAACCTAAAAATCTTTTTATGAGATCCTTTAAGATGTGCGAGCAATTTTTTCTACAAATAACTTGTACCATCATGGCAACAACAAAGATTGATAGGGTATGAAAACTCTTTTTTTTCTCTTTTTTTTTCATCACCTTCCTTTATGCATTTAGATTCTTCCTATGCCATCATATTCTCACTTCATTTTTTTTCCTTCAGAAAACACCTTTATTGGTAATCTCTTAGCTACAACAAGTGAATAGGTGCATGTAGTTTATGTTTTTAATTAGCTTTCCTAAAAGTCGATTTATCTGTAATTAAAAAAACTAATAGCTATATTTAAGAATAAAATAGTATAATATACTTTAGTTGTATTTCAAAATTATCCTTGCTTTCTTCATGCCATTTGATTCTAATTTTTGCTTCAGAAAATCTTCAGAAATTCAATTCTGGAAAGCCAGAAAAACTTCAAAAGATTCGGCTTTGGAACTTCGGAACAGTGGGCAGCTCCAGAACAGTGGACAAAAAAGTACTGAAACAGTGGACAACTCTGAAAGGACAAAACAACTCTACAGCAACGAACAAAAGTTCCAGAGCATCATTAAAAGGGTGCTTTCGGAGTGAACATCAACAAAGTTCTGAAGCATCGTTGAAAGGATGTTTTTGGAACAAACAGCAACAAAGTTCAGTTTTGAAAAGCCAAAAAAACTTTAAAAGGTTCAGCTCTGTAACTCTGAAACAGTGGACAAAACAACTCTACAGCAACAAATACATGTTCCAAAGCATCATTGAAAGGATGTTTTTGGAATGAACAACAACAAAGTTCTAGAGCATTGTTGAAAGGATGCTTTTAGAACAAATAGCAACAAAGTTCTAGAGCATCGTTGAAAGGATGCTTTTGGAACAAATAGCAACAAAGTTCTGGAGCATTATTGAAAGGATACTTTTGGAACAAACAACAACAAAGTTTTAAAGCATCGTTGAAATGATGCTTTTGAAACAAATAACAACAAAGTTCTAAAGCATCATTGAAGGGATGCTTTTGGAATGAACAAGAACAAAGTTCTGAAGCATCGTTGAAATGATGCTTACAGAAATGAATGACAACAGAAGATCCAGAGCATCAAAGTTCTAGAGCATCGAAGTTCCAGAACATCAAAGTTCTGGAGCATCGAAGTTCCTGAGAATTGTTGAAATGATGCTTTTGGATCTGAATGGAAACAGAAGTTTCAGAGCATTGTTGAAAAAATGCTTCTGAAATTTAGGCAAAAAAAGAGGTTCCAAAGCATCATTGAAAGGATACTTTTGGAACTTGAACAGCAACATAAGTTTCAGAGCATTGATGAAAGGATTCTTATAGAACTAAATGACAATAGAAGTTCCAGAGCATCGAGGTTCCTGAGCAGCGTTGAAATGATGCTTTTGGAACTTGAAAAGTAACAAAAGTTCTAGAGCATTGGTGAAAAGATGCTTCCAAAATTTAGGCAACAAAAAAGGGTTCTGGAGCATCATTGAAATGATGTTTTCGGAACTTAAATAGCAACAACAAAGTTTCTCCAGAGAAATATTTAAGAAAACACAAAATGCTTCTGAAGCAATATTAGATGGGTTCTTCTAGAGAAACTTACATAATCACAAAACAATTTCTGAAGCATACATGAAGACTTTCCAGAGACCAATGAAATAATTTTTATTTTATTTTTTTGAACTTCAATTTTTTTTAACTCCACTGATAGCTCAGGGTGCAGCTTTGGAAAGCAACTCTATAGAGTAGCTCTAGAGATGCTTAACAAAACTTGAGTTTTGGATTATTGATTATATCTCTATTAGCATGCATGAATATGAATTTTAACTTCTTTTTGTTGATCTTGCAAAAATATTAGTAGCTTTGCACCATCCAATATAGTAATATGTCATAATGAGTAAATGTATTGGATGGAAAGTGGAAACTAATGAGACACATGCAAGAAAGAGATTTTTATTTAGAAATCCTCAATGTAATATGCAATAAATACACATTTCAAAAACAATAATCATTGGTTTGTTTTTTGTTTTTTTGTTGTAGGGTGTTTTTTTTAAATAGTAAGATAGACCAGCAAATAGTATTTTTCCTCCAATTTTTTCATACAATATTAGAATCAAATGATTCAAAATGTTTTAAAAACTAGAACTATAGGCATATCATCACTATAAACAGGTTTTTCAAAAAAAATCATTTACTATGTCAAATTGGCATAAAACAGTCATGTTTACAACAGTTTTTTTTACAGTTTTGACTAGCAGTCATTGTTTTGGGGATAACTTTTTCATTTGATATCAAAATGGCATGATTCCACTTGGATCTAAATCTAGACTCAGAGAGATATCTCCCATATAAACATGAATTAAAAATTTAGAGTTTTTCTCCTTCAAATATTCAACCAAACAGACTGCTTTTCTTCTAAACTTAACATTTTCTTTTCTTTTCTGAAATGCAACAAAAATATTTGGGTTTCTTGATCAAATTTTCAAAAGAGATGAAAATTTACAATGAGGTTTCTTTTTTTTTTTTTGGGTGGGGGGGGGGTGGGGGTGGGGGGTTGGTAGATAAAAATCTTTTAGATTTCCCGAGCTTGTTCATACAATTTTTTTTAATTTTTTGACATAAAAAGAAAAACGTCTACAAAACTGTTTGCTTATAATTCTTAGATCAAAGCTATCTAATATATTGATTCCTTCTACTCTCTATGGCATAAAGAAAATATTACTTGTTTTTACCAAATAATTTTTTTCAAAATTACAAACACAAACTGAATTAAAATTTACTGGAACTAAAATTAATCTATGAATTGAAATGTTTATTCTAAATTGAATCTAATCTATGAATTTAAATACTTATACTAAATTGAAATTACAGAAGAAAAAAATAAATAAATAAATAAATAAAATATTACATACTAAATTGAAAATTAATCTACTGCTCCTTATACAAAAATAAATAAATTATCTGTTGTCACAAAACAATTCATTTTTTTATGCTTTTAGGGAAAGAAGGAAATTAAATCTAAGAAATACATCTAAGAATAAAGTTCCTAATAACACCATGGTCCCCGGAAATGGCACCAAAAATGACAAGGATCGTTGTAATCATCTTCATTTAATTTATCAATCCAGGGTGGTCTCCAAAGGTTGTATGCATTAGGAACCTAAAGATTTCTAAAAAATAGTTCTTTCTAATAAAAATAGAAAAAAAATTAAATTAATCTAATGAAATCACACATGAAAAATTTAAACACACTCACATAAATTAAAATCATAAAATTAAAACATGTTTCCATGAATTAAAAATACAGAAATAAAATAGCTCTTGCACTAAAATCTAATTTAATACATTTAAAACAAATAGAAGTGCATAAAACTAAAACAATACAAACAATCAAATAAGTACCAAATGTTGTCCTCTTCCTTGAGATAAGCAGCCTGCTCCTCCCTTGGAATTGGACCAAGATCATTTACCAAACTTTGTGGTTGATGCTCCATATATCTCATTTCTTCAACAAAATATTACAAAATTTATTTCTAAAACTGTTGTGGCTTTCTTACTCTAAAAACTTGCCAAAATAAAAACTCTCCCTTTCTTTAGAGTTGAGAGATTTATTTATGTTGGTGTACATATTTTGTCACCTAAATCTATATTCTCACACCCAATCAAGTGACAATTGGACCAACAGTTGAATCAATTGCAATGATATTTTACAGCGATTCTCTGCTTATTTTACAAGGTGCAACTACCTTCAAATGATATACAAAGAATGGAAACAATATATGCTTTTCACCAGAAAGTAGAAAAGGTGGTGCTTTTAACCTGAAGGCATTTAAAGGCAAGAAATTTCAATATCATCTGAAAACTAAGAAGTACAAAGACTTCGATTATTATTATCTCATCCACACCATTATAAACTCATACCAATTATCATACAATCATCATGATGAACCATTAATCGAAAGAAAAACATTCACAACAATGAGCCAAAATAAAAAATCTCTAATTACTTTAATATAGAACTAAGAATAAGCAAATCAAAAGTATTTTCAACATAGGAAGAACGAGCATTCATCAACCATAACACAAAGTTTACGATCTTTGAATTCCATGGTACAACTTCAATTCATATATTTAAAAGTAACTGAAAATAACAACACATCAAAATTGACCTTCTATCAACACAAAGTTTGTCAAAAGATTCTATGCATCGATAGGCTTTTAGAATATATAGCCTTGCCAACCATAATTGTCTTTTTAAAGCAATAACAGCTTCTTGGGGACAGCTAATTTAAAGATGTTTAAAATAATTCATTAACTTAAAAGAAAGTTCTCTAGAGCCAATAGTTTTTTTACAAGAAATAAATATCAAAGCATATGAAAAGTCCTCAATTAACAATTGCCATATCCTAATCAAGTGTCGTCTCCTATTGCATCGTCTCCTATTCTTTGTTTTGTCCATTTCCTGAAGCTAAATCGACCTGTGTTGTTTGAGTTGCTAGCACCCACAACTTTGCTTTGTATGCTCTGTACCTACCAATGACTGGGGTTAACACTTTGCCACTTGGACTGCTAGTGATGTGAGCCCAAAGTTTTCATTTTCTTATCATCCACTCAACATTTACCACCCTTTTATGGATTTCTTTGACTTCACCTTTGAAAGTTCAGAGATACATTTCTACTCTTCTAAGTTTACCTATTGATTCACCAGTGACCGTGTCAGTAGCCACAAGTTCCTCCGTAATCATTTTCTTGAAATTTTGCTTTATATCTTTGATATCAAGCAATTTATCTTCATCCTCACTGAAGGCTTCTATGTCTAAAATTACAAAATTACTCTTGAGATCCTTCTGATCGAAGAAATATCGAGTCAATGTATTCCTCAATTCCTCTTCAACTCCCCCTAGCATATTCATTCTCCATTCAAGTGTATCTAACCATATTGTAGATTCATTTTCTTTAGGTTCATTGAAGATCTTTTCGGCTACTCGGATACTCGTGTCAATCTTGGTCATTTCTTGAAGTTTTCTAAAAATCATCAAAAGATTATCGTTATCTTTCCTAACATTTTGCAATTTTGCAACCAATGTTTCCCTTTTGCTAGAGATTGAGGTGTACAATTTCACAACCTCCTCAATACAAAATAAACCATCAAGAATAGTTTTCTCCACCCATTGATCAAAATCATTACCTATGGCTTGACACCGTTTGATTTGTTGCAACAAGTTAAGGTCTAGACCATCCATAGTTATGCTTGGTATCTCATCTGAAGGTTGAGCAGTAATCCTCAAAATAGATTGAATGAATGAAGTCAAAGTTCTCACCTGAGCTTGTAATATGGCCTTCTCTTGTTGCTCATTTTTTACTCTTTTCGATAAAGTGCTCATAGAGAACTTAGCATGATAGATTTCACCTTCGACAGTGGAAGGTTGCATATCAATTTGGCTCATATTAAAGTCAACTTCAGTGACTTCATCTTCATTTTTCTCTCCAACAGGATCTGTAATTTCTAAAGTGTGATGTCCGGTAGAGGGATCTGCCACCATTCTAGACATCCTCTTGGCCCTCTGGGCTTAGGTGTATCTTGTAGCAACTTAGCCACAGTGTCTATGTTTGTATCTATCATGGGAGCATATCTCTTCTTTTTTTCTACAACCTTCTTTAACCATGAGGGGGAAGCAAAAACACTAGCACTGGCATTAGTATTCAAAACAACACCATCTGAATGCACAGAAGGAGTACTATGTTCTGGAGGATCACTTAACCCAGGAGAATTAGGATTACCAAACAAAGAATTAAAAACATTGTCCTCACCAATTTGATTAAAGATTAAAAAACATTATGAAGTACCTAAGGGTTGGGAGAAGTCACGTGGTCCGCTTGTAGCTATTGTGAAGCATCCAACTTATTTTATGTTTATGTTCTTACATGCATATGTTGACCATCTTGCTCACATGCGATCTCCAACCTTCTACTATCTTCAGGTTGTTCCCCATCTCCTCTCTATTGTGAGCCAACTGTATGAAGAGTTTATATGAAATCTTTGTAGCTTTTCAAGTATGAGATACCTGAGACCTGTTATGTTCCTTAGTGGCAGATTCTTTTGGCACTGAAGAGCCAACATGTTCTCTAAATTTCTTGTTAGGCCACTTTTAGTTCTTCTTAACACATAAAAGGAATGAATCATAACATCCATGACTTCCTTCTCTGACCAACATACTTGAGGCAGTGGTTGCAAAACATCACTATGATAACCTTCATCTAAAACATCAAAATTATCATATGTACCCTCTAGGACTTGTAATGGCAAACCAAAATCCTAGACTTGGTCAATTATTAACCTCATCGAACTCCTCTATTGTACTTCCTTTTCATTCTCACAATATTCCCAATAATTCTTGAGATGAGGCTTATGCAGATACAGGTTACCTCCATGCATATTCTATTTCACAAAGTTTTTGATATCAAAGGTTGATCTCACAAGTAGTGAATGAAAATTATACTCGACTAAAATCTTCTCAACATTTTAGGCATTATCATTGCTTTTGCAAGAAAATAAAGATAAAGACACAAGGAAATAATACCCGTTCTTCATAGCATCCATGTACTTATTATTCACAGTCACCATTTGATGACAGACTTCCAAAAGAACTAGAAAATCTGAAGGATATCTAGGCAATTTTAACGGGGCATTTTCAAAACTCCTAATTCTTAAATAAGAAAATCAATCAAAATGGATGTAAAAACTTCCAAACTCCATTATTAATGCGACAACTTCATGAGAGATTCTTCTCTCTAATGAACCTTCAATTTTCTTTGCAGAGAGCATGAGAAAAGAGTCATTTACCCTACGAAAGTTTCTCATCCCAGTATCTTTTTGCAACTGTGGGAAATAACAATACACGGGTGTATCTAGAGTAAGAGACCCTTGGGTTCTCAAACCAGGCCAGACAACCTCTTTGCTAGCTAAAATATAGACCAGAAGAGAACACATGTGAAATGACGCCTTCTGATGGAAATTCATTAGTTGCTCATGCATGTGTTCACTTATTAATCTGGCCCAGTCTACATGTTTAGACTCACTAGACAAATCAACAAAATGAATTGGCACATCCAATTTTTGAAAGAGTGATTCGGCACTCCTGACGACACGATGTAACAGAGTGATCATGTCAAAGATCTCTTCTTTAAAATGCCCTCTTTTTAAACTGGTAGGAAGCTGAGATTTACCCTTCCTCTCAATTTTTAGCCAGCTCTTAGTAATATGGTTTTGACAACAATCTTTCTTGTCCCAAAAGTACCCCCAACCAGTGGTGATAGACAAATCAACAAATTCCTCATGGTCTACTAGCTTCAAAGCATGTGATACAGCTTTGGAATCAATCTTTGTTATCACAGAGTCGTCAAAGGCTTATATCTCCTACGAGTCAGGGTAATAATTCTTCGCACATGCACCAATCAAGTCTAGACATGGCATGATAGGTGGGAAACCTCCAGCTCAGGCTAACCCACTACTCACAATTTTCTCTACAATTGAGGACCTAGATTCTTGTTGCATTCTCTCCCAAAAATTCCCCAAGTCCACATGCCCGAGGCCTGTATCTCTTACATTTGAAAAACCATTCTCAATAACAGAGGCAATTGGGGACCCCTGATATTTGTACTTCACTCTAACTTGTTTGAAAAAATAGATATCAAACACTTTTGAACAAGTTAAGGACACTAGAGAGGTCCACAAAACATTTGGGGAAAACGAGCTATACATACTCATGAACGAAGAATTTCTTTTCCCAAACCAAATGAATCAAAGATTGCAAATTATCACAGTAAGAAAAATAAGGAGAAAAGCCAATTATTCTAACATGTTTACGAAGAGTTCTGCAAATTCTCTATTAATGGTGAGGCTTGGAGCTCCTTCAGCGTATTCTCCTTATAGTGCAAAATGAGACTTTTACTTACAAGGTGGCAAATTTAACCAAAGTTTTGTATCAAAGCTTGTCAAATCCCCCATAAATTTCATTTAATTTTGTTAGCAAACCGTACTGCAAATTTCATAAATAGCCCTCTTTATTTCCCTCCAAAAAGTGTGCGAACACCTTTCCCAACATTCTAAATTTATGACAAACTGACATGTGTCAATTCTTCGTACATATCAATAGCTTGAAAGGATGACACTTTGGGAGTAAAGAATGCATTAGGTTGGGGCATCAAGGATTTTAAGAACAAATGAATCAACCAACCGAGAGTTCAGAAGTTCAAAGAACTTTTGATTCTCTGACTATGAAGGTCCCTCCAAAGAACTAACACAAGGCAAATGGTGAGTCTTAAGACATTCATTTTGTGAGGAGTCAGGGAGTCGGGCAGTTCAAGAATTCTTGAACTTGCTGACTGAGGTATAGAAAGACATGGGATCACTGACTATGCATGAAAATGATCAAGTAAAGGGGTCACAACTTATAAATAAGGCATGAATAATAAATAATAAGGATTGGAACATGACTTAACATATGAATGACTCAAGTAACAATTTATACATTAAAGATCTTCACCCAACTCCATAAACTAGTAGAAAGCATAAGTACACTTGTCTTCCACATTCCTATGATAAAGGAAGAACTCCCTTTATTCTCTACACCTATCTCTGCTACTCCTATGCTAAAGGAAACAAATTCCTTTATTCTCTCCATATAGGAAACACATTCCTTTATTGTCTCGTTACAAAGTGACAACTCATCCACATCCTTTTGAGGGAAAAGGTTGGATAGGCTTATTTATTTTTTATGCTTTTATTATTTTTCCCACAATAATTCATCTTCAACTTTTTAGAAAATAAAAAGTTGAGAGAATATTAAATCCATGGTTTAAGCCAAATCATGAAGTTGAAACACCTTTGGTTGAAATCAAGCTCGAATACTTCTAAAGTTGGCTCTGGAAGTGATTTTACAATAATTTAGAATGCTTCAAGGTTGGTTGGAATACTTCAAGACTAATTATGCATCATTTTAAAACATATTGCATTCTATTTTTTTCAATAAACATTAGAAAATGTTAGCAATTAAATTGCAATAGACTTCTAAGAAAACCAATATATATCCTATATTCTATTTTAAATAAGCTAATAGTTTGTAAAACTACATTTAAATCCACTTTTAATGCTAATTTTAAGAGAAAATAGACATGAATTTAGATGAGACATTTCTAGTCTCATCATTTATCAGTACTTGGAACTGAGTGCTCTGCAGTAGTTGCATCATAGCAGGTAGGTGAAACCACTGGTTGGGAAGAGGTTGCAGGTGCTTCCTCTCTTTCCTCTAATTGTACATTTTTTGCTCGTGCCTACTCTTCCTCAACTGGTTCAACCCTTAAAGGTCCCTCATCAATATGGTTGATTTCAATAAAATGTTTCCAAGAAATGTCAGGAAATTGAAAAGACATAATTCTTTTTATCAATAGCATGACCAGGCCATCATGAGACAGTGATGACTGGTTATTTTTCCTCTTATACTCAGCAAACATTCTTTTCAACAAATTAAACAAGAAACTTGGAACATTCACAACCCTCCCATGATGAAGATGACTTAGAAGTTTGAAATGCATAGTATAAAGTAAATATTGTCTCCCATCATAAGTAAGATACTTAATAATGTAGGTGGCAACAAAAGCCCATAACCAAGGTAAAGAAACATGTTTGTTACCTTTTGATGTAGATTCTATTATTTCTCCTAGTTGAACAAACTCAACCCTTGTTGTAACAACGTTGACTCTCACAAGGAACTCTTGTCCAGTTGTCGGTAACCCTATTACCTCTACAACGGTAGCTTCAGACGTGTCAACCTGTAATCCCCTAACTGTAGCTTCATTATTTTGGAATGTCCTCACAAATTTTTGAGTCATGGCTTCGTTATATTTTGTCAACTTAAGAAAATAGTCCAATCACCTAGCTTGCTGGAAGATAGGCCTACGATCTAGGTCAGTCAATAATGTTGTGTGATCTGTAGGCTCTCTCTTGATTGGTTCTCCACCCATTGTGATATTCTTTGGTTTTCTTCTAGATGTGGTTCACCTGTGTGCCCAATTTCTATAAAACGTTGTTACTAAACCCAATTCCACTCTACAAATTCAATTCTGCCAATGCATTTACCAATCACTTATTACCAGTTTCTATCTTGCTAGATTGTGTATGGTATGCGATGGATAGTCATTAATTATGAAAGGAGGGGTTTTAGATTGGGTGATGTACGTGAAATCATTCCTAAGTATGGAATTCCCCCAATTAAGGTGGCATTTGTCCTTAAATGCGATGATAGGGTAAAGGTAGGGAAGACAGGGTTGAAAGCAATTTCAATTGTCCACAATAGTCAAATTAATGATTTGTGAAGAAAGATTGCTATAAAACAAATAGTATTAAATGTTAATGTTACCAAATTTTCACCCACAGCTCAAATTGGCAGAGCTGAAATAGTTATGTTGATTTTAAGGTGACAAGATTTTAACACATTCTGCTTTGCTTAATCATTTTCATTGAAAAGAAAGAGTCTAGTTGTGATTGTACAATGAATTTCAACAGAAGGAAAGAATTTATTTTGTCATTCAAATGCATTGCAGCATAAAAGGAGAATACATGAACTATAAAATGTTACTTTCATTCAGTTTGCAAGATTTTTATTCACTTTACAATGTTTCTTTCATTTTGCAAATGAAGTACACACAGAATTGCACAAGTGTTGACTTTGTATTCATTGGAAAGAAAAGAGTAATCAATGGTCCCACACAAGCCGTGGGAGTAGCTGAACCAATGTAACATGAAATATGCTATGTGATAAAAGAATGAAAAGAAGCATAAAGGAAAAGGTATATCCATCATTGCCTGATATAGCTTTGGGGTGGATCTTCTTTGTCTCTTGTTCCTCCTCTCCTAATTTTCAAGAGAGCCTGCATCATGGTAAAAGAATTGGTTAGAGCTCCGGATATGAATCTCCCTATGTGCCCTATCAATAGAAATATAGCACATGTCATGATGCATTGGATCAATAAATAGCAGATGTGTGAAAGAGAGCCAAAAAGGTCAAGTCATCATAGGAGCATTGAACTTCATTATTTTTATCTAACTTGTTTGTGCAATGTGCAGGTACATGTATATTTATCATTGTGCATAATATTTCAACATGTGGTGAAAAAATGGGCTCCCACAAGGGTTGAGCCCAGCATGTCGCCCCCTTGTTTCATTTAAGAAGGATAATCACAAGTTACCAGTTTTACATTTATCTGATTATGTTGGTATAATGAAGACTTCTTATTATCAAGGAAATTCCATTATATAAACATAATCAGATTTGAAGAAAAAAGGAAAAATCTGATCATCAAGATATTCATACATGTCATCTAAATAGTCGTCCATTAGAGAATAGAGATCTTAGAAAATATTACAATCGGGAGCCTTGCAAGAGGACAGTCGTGTCCATCATTAAATACATTACACTTGAGTAAAGATATAACTATTATACCATTCCTGAAGGTACAATCAAGTAACAGTTGTCATGATCTATATATCTTGCATGACAATGATCCAAGTGAAGAATATAAAGCACATTATTTCCCATAGTAGTGACAACCAACAAATGAGTTATTGTCATGATACAAGGATGCTACAGACAAAGGACAAAGTGCTTATTGCACAGTGAAGGCTTGTGAATGCCTTGGTATAGCTCAGTCAGGGAGAAATGTTGTTGATATATCAACCATGTCTATGTTCAGGAAAGAGATGTCATCCAATGGATATTCAAGTCAAGAAAACATTCTAAAAGAAGGTATCCAAATGCATGGAAAGGGCTATAAAGAAATGAGTAACAACTACAACAAAGGACTATTTTCAAACATTATCCATTCCAACAGACAAAGTTAGTTTGAGAAAGAAGTAAAATAGAACAAATATTTACCACTTTTGTGGTGATTTGAATGTGAATTCTGCTAATGGAGTTTGACCATTGAAATGGATGATATTTAATTGGAAGTGGTTTCAAGACAGTCAAAAAGTGAGTTATGATCATGACTATTCCAACAATAAAAGGCATAACAATCCATCAAACAATGAACACAGTCATGCAAAATGCAGTCAGCAGTCAGTCATAGTTGTGATAAATACAATGGACAAAGCAATGCTCATAGATCAAAAGGATCACATTTTCAGTTTCCTTGTATAGGAGTGGTGCATGACTGTGACAGTAGGAGACAGGTAGTTGAAAAAGAAATCTAAGAAGCATCAGAACAATAGGGATTTGCATACATTGGATAGAATGAGAGGTTAAGGAGAAGGTAAAGCCTACTTTACTCTAAACTGTGCTAGAAAAGTAACTACTGCAGGCAAAGGATAGTGCATATATACATGATGGAGGCAGACTATAGAAAATTGGTTCTTTTGAAGAAGAGTTAACTAAAACTAAAATGGAGATTGGAGATGCAATGAAGGCACAAGAAAGACTGAAGGTCACAGAGATAGAAACAAGACAGTTGAAAAGTGAACTGACTAACTCTCACTCCAAAATCATACAACCTGGACAGAATGTAACATTGTCAAGTAAGAAAGTAGATGCTCTGAAAACAAATGTTCAAGCCTAGAGAGAAAAGAAGCAACATTACAAGAACAACTTGCAGCTTCTGAGTTTAGGGTAAAAATAGCAGAAGAGAAATTTAACATGCAAACTGAGCTTCTACAAAAGGAAATAAGAATGAGGATAATGAAGGATGATGAGTTAAATAATGGAAGACATATATTTGATAAACAAGAAATAGATATCATCCATTTGTCAGAGAAGTTGCAAGATCTAGAGACTCGGTCCAAATCATCGCACAATAAATTTGAGGATCATGAAAAATTGGCTAAGCTAAAAAAGGGAAAATCTCTCAATAAAATCAAAGGAACCAAAAAATTTGATGACAAGTTGTCTGAAATAGCTGAACCAAGGACAAAGTAAGTTGGACATATCATAACTACTCTCCAAGAAGATCCCCTGGGGTTTCCAGGAAGTTCTTTCTCAAGTGAGAAAACACATGATGTTGTGAAACAAGTAGAAACAAATGTGTTTGCCACAAAAAGACCATATTTCTCAAGAAAAACCCAAGCTAAATCATTATGCCATGAGCAAAGGAGCAGTAATGGGAGAAAAGAGAGTAAATTTTAGCATTTTATCCATATCCACCGGAGATACAATGAAGATAGATAGTATTTCACTCATTCCAGAGCTTTTCAAAATAGATCTCAAAACATAATATGTAGAAAGCGAAGGAGACAATAGAGTATCTGAAGGAAATAGCTACAGGAGCAGCAAATAATATGATTTCACCACCATTTCTTACAGGAAAACAAAAATATACAAAAATTCCAAACTTACCCGAGCCATGATGATGTTGAAAATAGCTCAAAAGTAGCAGTTTAAACCTCCACAATGCCTTCAAAAATAGCAAAGAAACCCTAGCATTTCGGCGGGCAGAGGAGCAAGAAGAGATAGCAAAGTGCAAAATGAAGATTTTTAGGTTTTCATCTTCTTTTTGGTCGAATGCCCTAGCCTGACTGTGGGCTCTCTTTGATTTTGACTTCGTTTTATGATATCATTGTTATCCAAAAAGTGCCAGAGGTCAACACTTTAAGTGTTAGAAACCTAATGATGCCAAAGAGCCCGTGAAGGGTCTTTTCAAAATCAAATGATGCCTTTTGTTTGAAGGTCTTTTGACCTTAGAAATGTGATCAAGTATCACATGTATATGCATGGAGATGCAATGATATAGAATTATGGCATGGGAGTCATAAGGGTGCAGGTGATTATGCAAATCAAAGGGGAGTTATAAGGAGAGTTATTATTTTTTAAACCTTTTGAAAATAATTACCCTCAATTTGCATGACTTAGAAATTGATAAACAAATATAAACAAATAATAAAGTAATAAATTATAAATTACTTTATTATTTGTCACAAAGTTGTAAAAGTCAAGAGATAGACAAATTTATAACAAATAGTAAAGTAAGTCATTTTGATTACTTTATTACTTGTTCACATTGTTTCCTCATCCCAAAATCATACAAAATCAGGAGATGGAGTTAACTAAGTTCTTTTAGGAGTTTTTGTATGATTTTTGGTCAAACTAGGAGGGCTTTGGAGTTCCACATAGTCAAACTAGGTGTGAGGGGCAGTTTGGAGATATTTTTGCTCACTTTGGATCAGTTATGAGGCCTTTTTCCTAGGCTTTTCTCTTTTTCTCGTGAACTAGCTTGGAGGAGTTATTTTTAGAGTGTAATTGAACTGAAGTGCTTTTCCATGCACTTGTGAGTTAATTTTTTTGATATATTGGAGAAAAACTTATGTTTTTCTTAGTTCTTGCCTTTTTGCTCTCTTGTGCATTGCAGAGAGAAGAAGTGTTTATAACTCATTTTACAGATTTATACAGTACAACAGGTTACAGGTTATCTTTTTTTCCTTTTATGCATATTTTCCTTCATTTTCAGTAAGATCAAGTATTTACCTTCTCCATTGTGTTGTTTTATGAGTGATTGAATGAAATTGTATTGTGTTTTAATATCAGAACCTTTAAATCTTTGTCTCATTCATACTTGCATGCATTCAAAGTAGTGAAAAATCATAGGTCTTAGGTTGTGTATTGGAATAATCTTTTCTTCCATGTTGTGAGAACCCAGTTTTCCTTCAAGATAAATTTTATTCAAGCCTTCCTTAGAATCATTTTTGTGGTCAAATTGCTAAATTGATCTGTGTGGATAGATATTCTAAAAGTCTTTGTGAATTAGGGCTGCATGTTTCTATCATTTAGGTGCATCACCACCCATTTAAGTTCCAGTTTTAGTATATCCATTAGAAATCCTTTTAACCCTCTTCCTGCAAAGTCATTAATTTATTAGAGAATCAGAAGGGAACCAGCCCATAATCTGGAGGTCTACTTTCACCATAGGGTACCCACAACCTGAAAGTATCCCAACGTTACATAGGATTTCTAAGCTTTCCATCTTTGCATAAAGAGTGCAATCCTAGTTGATAACAATTAATTAATAGCAGTAGCAAGATAAATACCTTTTAGAATGCTAACAAACATGGAAATGTTGCATGTGAATATGATGACATGGTGGTCAGAGTGGATGTATTCGAAGAACGTGCTGAAGATGTGACATTGAAGAAGTGTGCAGAATGGATGAGTGTTAACTTTGTGACACGTGGTTGCAAAGTACAGTGTGGAATAGAAAACGGTGGCATGCGGATGCTGGAAATAAAAGTGTTGCAGGCTAGAATGGCTGCATGCATGTAATCAGAAATAGGATGTGAACAGGGCCCATGTAATTTGGTTGTAGGTGCAGCGCCTATAGGTCCCTCAGAAATGATGACCATTATAGTTGCTACAAGTGTAATTTTATAGGTCTCGTGACATAGTAAAAAACCTTTGGCTACAGGTCCCATGAGGAAATTGGTTGCAGGCTAGAGTAATCTTCAACTAGATAGAAGGAGTTGATTGGATGGAGCCTGAGGTTGATTTTTTTAGGTTTTATTTGTTTACAAGTATTATAGAAAATCATACCTGAGGAGGGAATGCAGACAAGCTGGTGGCTTCATCTACTATTGTATTGCTAGGAACAGTTGTGACAGGTATGAATGTTGTATTTGGTGTAGGCTATTGTAAAACTAGGGTATTCATATGTCCTCTTAATTGGTGGAGAAAGTTGTCTTTGCCAATGGCTTTTTATACAATTTCAAATGATGTCCATTAACCATTAGTCAAAATATGACTAGATCAATTGTTGTCAATTGGATTGCACCATTGGGAAAAACTTCCTTGGTTTCATAAGGACCCAACCATCTAGTCTACAATTTGCCTTTATGGTCTTTGTATCTAGAGTCATAGAGCAGGTCCTAGACACCTGCTTGAAATTCTTTGATTTGATGTATCAGTCATGCCATTTGACTCTTTGCTTTTGTATTATTTCAGTGTGGTGGACTACTTCCATCCTTAACTCCTCTAAGGCATTAAGCTGGTGCAACCTTTTTTGTTGAGTTGTTGATAGATCCATCCCAAGTTGAATGGAAGTTCTTAATGTTTGATATTCAAACTCAATAGGAAGGAAAACCTTTTACCATAGACTAGTTCATAGGGTGTATACCTTGTTGTTTTCCATGTAGTTTTGTATGCCCAAACTGCTTTTGAGAGTCTGGCTGCCTAATTCTTTCTGTGTAATGCAATTTCCTTTGTTAATATTACCTCAATCTCCCTGTTTGTGACCTCAACCTAACCATTTGATTGTAGATGATAGGGAGTGGACTTCTTATGTCTGATTTCATATTCCTGAATGAGACTAGCAATCAGGGCTGATATAAACTAAGGTCTCTAATCTGTACTTATTTCCTTTGGCACTCCATACCTTGTAAATATTTCCTCATATAGGAATGTGGCAACCTTACTGTCTCGGGAAACCTTTAGAGCTTTTACCTCCACCCACTTTATTAGGTAATCAATGTAGACTAGTATATACTCTTTATTATTAGAGGGAGGATCAATGGCCCCAATAAAATCAATGCCCCATTTGTCAAATGGTGTTACCACCAATTGTGGCTTTAGGGGCATCTCATCACTTCTTGTAGGTCTACCCATCCTTTGATAGCAGTCACATCTTGTTGTATAGAGAGTTGTATCTTTGTGCAGAGTTGGCCAGTAGTATCCAGTATTTAAGACCTTGATTGTTGTTCTCTTAGATACAAAATGTCCCCCATAGGGTTCATCATGACATGCGTTGAGAATGTCATATACTTCGTCTTCTCTGATACATCTTCTCATGACATGATCAGGGCCTATGTAGAAGAGGTAGCCAACTACCCAAGAATAGGGAAAGTTGTGTTCAATCAAGTGACGCCTCTCCCTTGGTAAAAGATGTGGAGGTGTTTTCCCTGCAACTAGATAATTTGTTATATCTACATACCAAGGAGTTTGTACTGTTAGCACAAATAAGTGCTCATCTAGAAATGAATCATCAATAACTAGATCTTCATTACAAGTAGGTAGTGTGGAGAGGAAATCAGCAACAACATTGGCCTTCCCAGGCTTGTCTACAATAGTGATATCAAATTCCTGAAGTAGCAATAGCCACCTAACCAATCTGCCACTTACCACTGGTTTGTTCATCAAACACCTTATTGTTGCATGGTTGATATGGACAAAAACAGGATACCCTATGATATAGTGTTTGAACTTATTGATTTCATAGATAACAGCTAGCATTTCTTTCTTAGTAATAGTATAGTTGAGTTTAGCACCTTGTAGACTCTTACTGATGTAGTAAATGACATATTCCAAATTTCCTTCCTTCTGTCCTAACACAACCCCTACAGCAAAGTCAGAGGCATCTGTATGAATATGGAAAGGGACTTCCCAATTAGGTCCTCTGAGTACAAGTGTCTTTGTCAATGACTCTTTAAGATTTTCAAATGATCCCTGACACTAAGCCATCCAATTAAATTCCACATCTTTAGAGAGTAAGACAAATAGGGGCTCAACAACTATCTCACTGAAATCTTTTATGAATCTTCTATAATATCCTGCATGGCCAAGAAAGCTTTTAACATCCTTCTGCTTTTGAGGAAAAGGCAATGTTGAAATGATTTCAATTTTATTTGGATCCACTTGAATGTCTTTCTTGGACACAAAGTGGTCAAGTACTACTCCTTCTTCCATCATCATGAAACATTTTTGATGACTAAGAGATAGGTTATGATCTTGACATCTCTAGAGGACTTCTTCAGTGCTTCTTCGTAAGAATCCCCATAAGTAGTAAATTCATCCATATATACTTCCATAGATTCAAGGGCAAATATAGAGAATATGCTTAAAACAACCCTTTGAAATGTTGCAAGTGCATTACAAAGTCCAAATGGAAGGACTGAATAGGCATAGGTACCCCATGGGCATGTAAATGTAGTCTTATCCTGATCCTCGAGGGCTATTTTGATCTGATTATAGCCACTGAATCCATCTAGGAAAGAAAAATACTTCTTCCCAGCCAAGGAGTCTAATACCTGGTCAATGGAAGGAAGAGGAAAGTGATCTTTCTTGGTGGCAGTATTCAATTCTTTGTAGTCTACACAAACCCGCCACTTACCTTCTTCTTTTGGTACTATGACTAGTGGGGATACCCATTGGCTATCTAATATGGGATATATGAATCCTGCATCCAGTAGTTTTTGCATTTCGTTCTTCACTATGTCTCTTACAGCAGAGTTCATTCTCCTCTGAGGCTACATAACTGGCCTGTATCCCTCATTGTTGTATATCCTATGCATGCAAAGGTTAGGGTCTATGTCCTTCATATCATGATAGTCCCATGTAAATGTTGTCTTGTGAGTTTGCAGCATTTTTATCAGTTTAGACTACTACACATATGCCAATTGATTGTTTATATTAAGTGGCATGCCTGGTGTAATGTTAACTAGTGTTGCAGACGTCATAACAGAGGCAGTATCCAATCCTAATAAATTGAGGATACAACTATGGGGCAACAAATGATGAAACATGTGGATAGTAGAATCATAGACTTGTGTGTTGATTGAAGGCAGAATATTATGCAATGGGCAAGTCAGGCATACTAGACATGGGTCTTGATGTGGGTCCCTTCCATAAGTGTTTTGTATCGCATTGGAAAGCACTTCATCTTCATCCTAGATATTCAATAATGGGATTTGTTTAATTATCATTAATATCTAAAGAGAATATTGGTCAGTATCCTCTAGGTCTGGCCAAATAGGTTGCTCCATATTAGCAAAAAGCTATGTTGGGGGATAAAGGACCAATTTCTTTGTTATATGCCTATTAGAAATTATCATATTGCCAGATCTGCATCTTATAAAGGCATCTATTGTTGCCAACCAAGGTCTCCCTAGGATGAGTGGATATCCTCCAAAGTTGGCCTTGGGCTACAAGACCATAAAGTCTGTAGGGTATTCCCATGAATCTAATGTAATCACTAGATCTTCAATGACCCCCTTAGGTTTGACAGTTGACGTGTCTGCCAACTGTAAGACTGTTGGACTAGGTCTTGTTTCAAGTATGTGCCTAATTGGTGTTGTCATTGATGTCAACATATCCTTGTTGTCATTAGTGTCAACTGTATCTTATTATATTACTTTTTCAAAAGACTTGTATGTTGAGGATATTGAGAAAATTAGCCTCTCCGAAAGGAACAAGTGAGTTACAGAGAAGTGCAGTACAGACAGTGAGTTATATGTTGAAGAATGGTCTAGTAAACTACTCCACATTTACTTATGTTTGAAGTTCATGGTCTACAGATTGGAAGTGAGTTAGAGGTATGACTAAGGATGCTACATTCCAGGTTTGAAGCCTCCATATGAAGATCTGAGTCAGTTGTGTTCACTAGAGTGAAACCTACTTTTTCTATAAGTTCAATTGGGACAGGAAGAAAGTATTCTGCTCTGCATTCCTCTGCAATAAAGTATTTTGCTCTGTGGTTCTAGAGGGAAGTCTAGGATGATGATAAGTGCCTACAGTTGCAATGGTTTGTGGTTTGGTGGTCCGCAAGCTATCTTTCTTTTATGACAGTCGAAGACAATGAAGTTCATGTGTTCCGGTGAGAAGATTCCTATGGATAAAGTGGTTAAGGTTTGTGTGGTTGCACCTGATGATGATAGCATCTTGTGGATGTCTCCTAATCATGTTCCTATCTGGACTTTGGTCTGCGTTAAGAAATCAATATTGTGTTTGAAGATTGTTCCCAGATAATGTAGTGTGTAACCAGTCTTGGCCAACCTAGTTAATCCTAGTGATTGCGAAGATCTTTGGAAGATTGTGGAAGCATGTTGTGGCATGGAAGATCATGTTTGAGTCCTAGATAAGGCATGGCATGATCCTCATTTCATTCCCTTTGCATAATGTTGCAATAGGTTAGGACCTATTTTGTAAATGTTTGTAATACCAACCTTGAAGATTGTTCCAATGGTTGATGATTGTGATGCCGACCTTGATGATCATTCCAAGGTTGATGTAGTGTATAAATACTTGTAGTTGAGTCATGGAAAAAGTGTCCTTGAGTAGAAATGGAAAGATATTAAGAAAGGTCTAGAGGAAAGAAGAGGAAGAGCAGAGCAGAGGAAGAGCAGAGTAGGAGAATTATTATACTTCAGTCACAAATATAGAAAGGTGTTGATCGTAGCAGTGAATCTGGCAGTAAGCCACTAGTAGGGTTTAACATCCCTCAGGGTTTAATATCCCTTATTTTAATCTTGCTAGGTTTAGGGTTGAGGTAGTGAGCCTGCTAGACCTAGTTGTTCTTCATGGCAGTAAGCCAGTATGTTTAGGCCCATGGAGTGACCAAGCCTGAACATCATTATTTCAAGATTGCAATATATATTGAGAGTTAATCCTCTCTATAGTTTTTCCCCACCTTGGGGTTTTCCACATAAATCTAGTGTCTCTTGTGCTTGATGTTGTATCTTTGGTTAAGTTTCTAATTTCATGCACTCATTGTTAAATCATAATAATTATAGATAAGTGATGAATGTTTAATTGCAGAAAGTGTTTAAGTTTTTTTGACAACTAATTCACCCCCCTCTCAATTGTCCAGCGCATATCAATAGGTCTTAAGGTAAGCAACTGAAGATTATTCATTTTTTCCTTTGTCATCACATTTATGGCTGCACCCAAGTCAATCAAGGTGTTTTTACCATTGATGTTTACATCAACTACAGGGCTTCCAAGATCTGCATATTTTGGGACAACCAAGTTACCTAACATGATATCATCAAGTTGTCCTATAACATGTACTATCTGGGGATCTTTTCTCTTTCTTCTTGGTTTCTTAAGGCATAATTCCCTTATAGCTTTGGTATATATGGGTACATCCTTGATAGCTTGGATGAGGGGAATTTTTACATAGACATTTTTCAATTGCCCAATGAAATCAAAGTCAGATTCAGATGGAGGTGGTGCTTGCATGTTTAATCTCTCTGGAAATGGAGGGCTCTTAGTAATGGTTTCTTCCTGTTGTGAGGTTTTCTCATGAGGTCTATGCTAGTTATTCGAATGATTGTTAGTGATGGAGGTTGGTTCCTCATCAACAAGCTCCATGATAAGTGAAGATGAAGGTCCAGTAAGCATTTTCCCTAACCGCAGGTGAACATCACTAACCTCAACCGTATAGGTTGGGTATTGAATGGCTTCATTAGTGTAATCCTATTGAATAGGCTTATTGTTAGGATTAGGTGTAGGTTGGGCTGGTGATTGAGTGGTTCTAGGAGGAACAGGAGTGGGTGAAGCTATATTTGGCATAATTACAGGTTGTTGAGGTAGGGCTTGTTATGGCTGCAGGCAGTTCATATTTGAATTTTGCCAAGGCTGATGTCCACGCCACTATTGTGACCATGGGTTTTGATTGGCCTGCCATTGTGGATTATAATTTGAGGTTTGAAATGGATGTTTTGTCCATACCCCTACTGTTGGTTCTAGTTAGGTGGCATAGTTGCCCATTGTTGTTGTGGCATGTTATACCAAGGTGCATTGTTCCAATTAGGGATGTTTGAAGCAAATGATGGAAATGACATATTATTGGTCAAGGGGTCCTAAGGCATACATTGTCTTTGTTTCCAAGGCCTACATTGTGCAATGTAAAACACTTGACCTTCTTCATCCTCCATAGTTCAGAAATCTGCTTTCTCACTTCTTTCCTCAGAAATACTAGCAATACCTTTGCACCTACAGTTGGCCTTCTTTTGTTGACAATGTGGACAATACTCAACCAAAGTTGCTTTTGTTTCCTCTTGATTCTTCTTTAGGTGTAGGGTGTCTAGTTGTGTTGACAAATGGCTTATGATGTCCTCTTTCAAATTTGATAGGAGATCACTGAGTTCTACCTTGGAGACTTAAGTAGATGTTTTAGTGGAAGGCAAGGCTCTCGAGCCTCTATTTTTCTTCAAGGTGGAATGTGAATAGTTTCTACAGATTTTACAAATTTCATCAAACCCAAGTTGTGAGATGTCCCCTATTCCAATTAAATTTAGTGCATCCATACATTCTTCACTCACACCTCTTAAGAAGACCAACTTGAGTGACTCTGGAGAGAGCCAATTATGTCTTGACTTCTTGAGGAAAAACTAAAATCTTTCAACGTAGTCTTCATGAGGTTCATATTCCTTTTGTGACATCATGAAGATATCATATCCTTTCCATGACAATAGTCCTAGTACTTTTGCAAGAACTTCTCCTTTATGGTACCCCAGTTTGTTACTAAATTCTAACCCAACCCCATGAACCATCGTAAGGTAGCATCCTTGAAGGTGGCCGAAAAGAGTTTGAGTCTGTATGCATCTGTAGTTTAGTCATAGCTTCTATAGACTACATCAAATTCAAAAATAAAGGTATTTGGGTCCTCAGTGATTAACCCATGAAAGTTTGGTAGAGCCGAAGGAGGAATGTTCTTTAGGATATTAGCTCTTGCCTAGTCTGTAATAGGAAATCCAAAGGGAACTGGCTCAACTGGATTTTCTACTCTTTCCACCATTGTGTCTTGATGCTAAGTGGCAATATCTTCTAAAACTACAACGTCCTCTGGTCCAAGGGGTGGTTCAAAATGGTCCTCTCCTTCTTCTATTGAATTAGATGGAAGAAATCTCCCTAACTGGTCTCTTGGGCTGCATGCAATGATGTGTAAGCTAATAGCTTTGTTCTTGCACCATGTTAGTAGATAGTTTGGAAATAGATTGAATATTTAATTAATCCTAATTGTTGGAAAATAAATCATATATCCAATGAAAGAAAATACAAACATGAATAAAAAAACTCAAAAACTCTAAACCTTATCACCATCCCTGGAAACGGTGCCAAAAATGTTGAACTCCATTATTAACCAATACATTGATGCAAAAAGGGCGTGTACACAACTCAACGGACCAATAGATCCTATATCAAGTAACCTACTAGCTATAATGTGTTACATTTAAATTGTCAAACTAGGGAATCATATTCTTATTGGATGGTGCCCATACTATGTGTACAGTCAAGGATTCCTAAATTGTAATCTAGAAGTTATGCATAGAAACAAACTATGGGAAGGGAAACAAACTCTACTTTCGCAGGGAATAACAAGTACTATAAGTAGGTAATGTTGATAGGAAATAACCAATGCTTATTCAGTTGGTTGTAAATCAAAACAATCTATGCAAATCAAAACAAAGGAGTAATTAATAACTAAGTCAGTGATCACCTTAACCTAGTATACAGATTATCAACATTACTAATCCACATAACATAACCTAATCACAACATGAACTAATCATACAAACATGAACTAATCACATGAACATATAAGAGAGATACAGTTATCTCAAGTGGTCCTTACTTGAGTAACTATAATCTCCACAAAATCTAAAGTAGATCACTACTGTATCACCAAATCATTGACTAAATTCAAACATGCATTCTTTATTGAATGCTAAGAAAAATACAATAATAACTTTGACAACGCAATCTCTGTCTAACCTCTCTTGTCATATACAAAATCTAACATATATAGACACGGTCTAAGTTTCCTAATTGAACAAACCTTCTAAGCAATTAATACCATACTCATCCATTCTCCCACAAACATAGAGAGAAGACATTATTATTAATCAAACTAGGAATAGGAAACTAACTACCGTAAAAATAATTTAGACATTACAGTCCTACTATAACTCTTATTAGTCATTATGAAAATAGTCATAACTGGAAACAGAACATGGACAATGATCTGATCTCCCTTCATTATTCATGATTGTGCCAACTGTTGAAGGAAAACCATCAAGGAGTGGGGAGTTATAGTTAACTCATGCTCACTCAATTCAGAGTCCTTTTTCTTTGGCTACGGGTAACTACATTGTCTGTTGTAGATGAAAACACCTCCTTTGCTATGGGCTGACATGTGGTCTCCATGAAATTTAGCCACATGATTGTTGCATAGGGGTTAGTTCATCACATGATATTTATACATCACAAACTACTAAAATTAATAGAAATTACTATCATATTTTATGAGCAATCATTAATTCACACATAGTCATTCACCAACATATCATATAAAATTAATGCTTTTAATGTCTTAAAGATGATTATAGGCATAGATAATGTATGTAAAAGTCTAGGGATGTCTTTGAAAAGCATGAAGTAAAGCAAGAGAAATAGAACAAAGCACAACCTCATCATGGTTGGATAGGAATGAAAGTCTCATAGCAGATGCACTTGTTATTATGGCCTCAAAATTTGATACATCTTTGTCATCACCTCATTGAACTTATAGTGTTGAAGTCCTCACTAGGCCTAGCATCACTGAAAATATATATATATATAGCTAGAAAATTTTCAACGATGACAAGCATATCTATGATTTCTTGAATAGTATAGGTGATTTTGAGAGTCAGCAGATTGACTAGAAACCAATGGTTGAGGTAGAGGATGGAAAGGAGATTTTGTTTGGAAATAAAGCCATTTAGCTTAAGACCAATACAATTCCAAGAGGCCTTGTATCCTTGATATTTGATAGTAATTATTTCTAGAAGACAAGGAGCAAACCAAATAGCTAGGATGATGTAGGAGTAAATTTGGGGACAAAGCTAGCTCCAAAGATGGTCTACATTGGGAGGAAGTTGAGGTCGCCTGAGGAGCAATTGTTGATTAGTTTACTGAAGTAGTTCAAGGGGTGTTTTGTATGGTCATATGATGAATTCAAAGCATATAGGGAAGACCTGTTTCAACACACTATTCCATTAGAACCTAGTGCAAAACCATTTAGGCAGAAAAAAAGGCATATTAATCCTACATTGGCCCCTCAAATGGAAAAGGAGTTAATGAAGTTGGAGGTTGGTATAATCAAGGCCATCATGCATTTAGAATGGGTTTCAAACCTTGTTCTAATAAGAAATAAGAATGGAGACATAAGGATTTGTGTAGACTTCAGGAATTTGAATGTTAAGTCCCACAAGGACAATTACACATTGCCTAGTATGGACCATTTGTTGTAGAAAGTGATAGGGTCTGAGCTAATATTGATGATGGATGGCTTCTCAAGATATAATCAAGTAGGTCAAAGATTTTGAGCAGTACAAGACAACCTTCACCATCCCTTGGTGTATGTAAGGATGCCTTTTAGACTCAAGAATGCAGGAGCTACTTTTCAGAGGGTAATGGATGTTGCATTTGTTGGGTTGATAAATGAAATCATGGTGGTTTATCAGGATGATTTGATAGCTTAATCCAAAAGTAGAGATGACCATTGTAAATATTTGGAGTTAATTTTCAAACAATGCTTAGAGTATGGGATTTCTTTAAATCCTAAGAAGTACATATTTGGAGTTGAGGAAGGTAAACTTTGAGGGCATATTGTGTCCAAGGATGGTGTGGGGATTGATCTAGAAAGAGTCAAAGCAATTGACCTCAGTCCTCATCCCAAAATAGTTAAAGTAGTGCAATCATTCTTTAGGCAAATTAATTATGTTAGGAGGTTTGTTCCTAACTTTGTTGAGAAGACAAAGGCAAACTTCAAGGTTCTTAGAAAGGGAGAGTGGCCTGGCTAGGATAAGGAATCAAATAACTCCATGGATATTAAGGATGCACTTAAGAAAGCACCTGTGCTGGCTAGTCCTGATTATTCCAAGCCTTCTCAACTATTTTATTTTTCATCTTTCTACACCATTGTTGTAGTGATACTATAAGGCCTACCTGTTTTGCATAGACTTTTTATATGGTTCCTAACTTTAGACTTGTGGATTTATTTCTTTGATTTTGGCTTGGTACTATCATGTGGACTATGGAACATGTGAGTTGGAACATTTATGTGGTTAATATGTGGTTAGGAGTGTTTGACTTATGAGATGTTAATTGGATTATTTGATTTTTAAGTGAATGGGATTATGTTAGACTGGAATACATTTTTATTAAAAATGCAAGGAAACGTGTTGTAAAATTAAATGGATTTTGTTTATATGTGAGATGATCATTTATGGTTAATTGTATGCTTATTTAAATGTTGCTTCGGCTATATTTTGCAAGACAATCTGATGTTTGAAATTGAATTTTGCAGGGGATGTCCAAGGCTTAAATGATACAAAGATTTATTAAGAACTATTGTTGTGTTAAACTAATGAAAAAACCCTAGCCTATTCTACCTAGAGGAATAAAGGCTTAGTCAATTTTTGGTGTGTGTTATATGATTTAATTTGTCATAGTTTATATTATTATTATTAATTTTGAGTGAAATGAATTAATTTTAGTCCTTTAAAATTTTTCATGGTTTTGATTTTTGGTGAAATGTTTTAATTTTTAAAAAAAGGATTATTATTCTTTTTCGTTATTTATTTATTTTAATGTTGATACATTATCTTTATTGTTGTGATAAGATTTTACTTTTAGTTTTATTTATTTCTTTTTAATTTATTAAGATTTTTGTTTTATTTTTGTTTTCGGGGAAAAAAAGATGATTTTTTTTGGAGAAATGAATTTTGTTTTAATGGAGTTTTGGCAAGGAGTTTTTTGGGGATGAAAGGGATTTTGGAAAAAAGTTTTGATGGTTTTTGGAGGATTCTTGAAGCTTTGGATTTTGGAAGGATTGCTTTTGGAATTATGGTTTTGTGAAGTTGACAGTTCTTGCCTTGACTTTGCCTCTCCTAACTTGGAGGGCAAAGGTAGGATCCTTATCTTGAAAATTTCTTGTGTATGGTATGGTTATATTCTATTTGAAAGAAATCTTGTAATTTGATTTTTGTGTAATTGTTGGGTGTTGTGAAATTTCGTATCGGGGATCCAAAGAGGTGATAAACCTCTCTTTGGGGAACATTTCCGTAGTTGGGTATATATATATATATATTGTAATGTCAAAAAATGTCCCCTTGGGGGCTTTTCCCTCATAAGGTTTAGCACCCGGGTCTTTTGCATGCATTTAGGACATCTTAGTTCATAATTTGGCATCTCGATGGAATGAGCCCTAGGTAACATGACAAATGGGACCTAGGAGGACCCCTTGAGCTATACCCTACCCAAAATAGGGGGGGAGGACTTGGGCGCCCGTGCCCTAGTCCTGCCCTATTTTGGGGCAGCCCTAATTTTTGGGTGTTAGTTTATGACGGTTATTTGGGTCCTTTGCCAACACGGTAACTTTAAATTACAAAAATCATGGTGGGAGTGTTTGTAGTTGCATATAAAAGCATGCTTAGGCATTCATTTGCAAACTAGATTTCAACTAGATGATCATTGTGAACTTTAAGCATTCTCAAGGTGATTCAAGGCTTTCATTGTGTTACAAGATCAGACTTATGTGGTTTGTGTATTTGTATTTGTAGATTTGAGTATCAATTTCCTCATGGAATAAATAGCATCTACCTCCCATGAGAGCTTCACTACAAGGTGACATCATATTATGTTTTTATCATTGATTCCTTTGGTTTTTGCCTCTGCCTCACAAGGGCATGCACTCTTTATCTGAAAATAGTGTTTAGAGACTTAAGTGTCCTCTGGGGTTTGACTAAGGCAAGCCTCTAAACACCACAACCCCAAACCAAGTCTTGTGATTGTAGGTTACAGGTGTCGTATTTGGGAAAAGTAAAGTTGCAAGAAGGATTGGCAGGCATCAAGGATTTGAGATCTGAAGAGAAGCAGGACACCAGAGCTTTTCCAGGACTTGGGCGCTCGCTCTAGTGTCCTCCGCAGCTAAGTTTCCAGAAACAGAAGTTACAAGTCTTATCAGTGTCAGAAGGAGGTTCGGATCCCACAAAGAAAATGGTACCTTGGACTTGGGTGCCCACTCCAATGTCCTCAACCGTTCCACCTTGAAACCCCAAAAATAGGTATTCTATGATTTGCTATTTTACTTCTGTCTGCAAGAGCATATTCTGTTATTCATCAATTTATTGTCATATTTGCATAATGCAGGTTTTAATGGTCAATTGAGCATAAGAGAAGAGAAATTGATAATTAAATTCCCTAATCTAAGTTTCCTGACATCTCACAGTGACCTAGGGTATGATAGTGCTCACCACTTGACCCTAGATCCTTGAATGTAAAGTGGAAAGGAGGATTTAAACATCAAAACACTAAAACATTAACAAATCTAATTTTCCACTAAACATTTTGGTGAATCCATGTTTTTTGACTTAAATTGCAACTTGTTGAGTGTGTGTCTTCAGATTTGGATTGATTTCATTCATTCATAAAGTCATTCATTTAATTGCATTGAGAAAAATTAAAAATTTGGAAAATTCAAAGAAATCGCACTGCGGGCTTACTAAATTGCATCAATTCTTTCTAAATTTTCCTAATTCATGATTTTTACATCAGATCTGATATAAACTATAGAAAAATACAAAAATTCAAAATTTTGCTTTGCATTTTCATCCTTAATTTGCTAGGCTTTTGTGGAAATTTTGACAATTTTATATAACCTAGTAATTCCAAAATGTTGCAAGTATGGGCCTAACTGGTGTTGTCATTGATGTCAACATACTCCTATTGCATTAATGATAAGGATTGGATGAACTATTTGCTGATGATATTGAGAAAACTAGTCATATCAGGAACAAAGAAGAAGAGTGGAGACAGTGAGGTAAAGATCTCAGATAAGATGAAGATCAAAGGTTGCGCTTCAAAGGGTTTGTAGATATGTGTCTTAAGATGATCCAGTAAAGATTTCAAAGGTCCGCATGAAGATCTAAGGAAGTTATGGCCACTTAAGTGAAACTGGTTCTGGCAAAAGTTCAGAGGTGATAGAGTGATACAGAAAGGTCCGGTGAGATCCGGAAATGAAATATCTTGTTCTGCGGATTTGGTGGAGTGTTTAGGAAGTCATTTTGAATTGACAACTTAATTGGTTCATGGTTTGGAGGTCTGCAAGCATCTATTCCATTATGACAGTGATGACAGATTGTGTTCTTAAGACTCCGGATAAAGGAGAGAATGATTTCAGTAAGCAGATGTAGTGTGGATGTTCTTGGTGATTCAAGAAAGCTTGTGGAGGTCTTTGGATCGTGTCCAGTTCATGTTGGTGGTTCGCATTGGAGTTTGAGCTTGCAATTGAAGAATACCTTCTGGATGGTGGTGTTCTTCTCAAGTTAGGCCGACCAGCTGAGTTACACATCCTGCAGATGATCTTGAAGATGTTATGTGAAGATTGGCGTGTTCCTAGAAGAAGATTGAAGTCTCAGATCTGTGTGGCCGATAGTGTGTTGATCCGCGTGAAGTCTTTTGTAATTAGTCATGATGTATTTATGTATTTGCTCTGTAATGTTTGTCGATTTAGATGATTATTCCTAAGTTGATGTCTTGTATAAATAAGGGATTGTAAAGTCATTTCAAAAGCATCTTGTGGAGATAAGAGAGTGATAGAGAGGAGGAGAGCGAAAAGCAGAGTAGAAGTATTGGGCTTAATAGAATTGACTCAAGCATGGTGAAGATGTTATTCTTTAGTTCAAGTATGTAATACTTATTATTTTGTAGACAGTGTGTCTCCTGTAGGCAGTGGGCCTCTTGTGAGCAGTGTGCTCGGGTAGTGAGCCCTAATTGGCATGTGCCATTTTGTTCTTTCTACTCTTCTAATAGAGAATACAATCTTGGGTTAGTCACCCTGTGGTTTTTCCCTTAACCAGGTTTTCCACGTTAAAAATCTTGGTGTCATATGTGTTAATGTGTTTCTACTCTTGAATTGTTGCATTAAGTTTCCATGATTGATTTATCATTATACTATTGATTAAAGAAAAGGATTTAAGTGGTTAATTGCAAGAAAGTTTTGGACAACTAATTCACCCCCCCTCTCAATTGTCTGTCCTAAATCTAACAATTGGTATCAGAGCCAAGTTCCTCTTAGAGAGCTTAACCGCTTGAGGAGATCCAGGATGTCATCATACAAGAAGGATAGTCTGAGGTTTGATGGAACCAATTACACTCTCTAGAAAATTCACATGGAATGCCACTTGCAATGTATGGGAATGCAGTATTGGATTATGGCTTCAAAGAAGTATGATCCCCCCAGAATGGTCCCCACACCGTAGATGAAATGAGAGATGCTGAAAACAATCTGCGAGCTAAAGAAGCTCTTCTAAGTGCCTTATCTGATTCAGAACTAACAAATGTTGTTGATCTAAAAACTGCACATGAGATTTGGCAAAAATTGGAGCTTCTGCATGAAGGAGACAAGTATGTGAAATGTGCCAAGCTACAGAGTCTAAAAGGAAAATTTGAAAACCTGAAAATGAGAGAAGATGAAAATATCACTACATTTATGCCTAGAGTAAATGAGCTTGTTTGGGCATTAGATGTGCTGGTGGAGTCTTGGATGAAGATGAGATTGTTGGCAAAGTTCTCGGATCTCTTCCTGATTCTTACAAATACAAGGTTGCTGCCATTGAAGAATTCAGAGCCCATTTAGGTGTCACAAGAGATCAATTGGTTGGTAAATTGGCTGCATTTGAATTGACCGAGTTTGGAGATGCCCCTCCAAGATTGAATATGCATTCAAAGCTAGTGCATCTGTAAAAGGCAAACAAAAGTTTGATCCAGGAGAGAACTCTTCAAGGAAACTATCATGGTATGAAAAAGCAAGAAAAGACCTGGAAGAAGATGAAGTTGAAACTGCTCAACTTGAAGCCCTTATTGCAAAAAGACTACCAAGAGGATCCAATAAGTATGAAGGGAAATTGCCTTTTAAGTGTTTTAACTACAATAAGATTGGTCATTTTGCCTCAAGGTGTCCGGAAAGATTTTCAAGGCCAAACCCTAACAGATCAAGGTTCCAAAAGAAATGCTACTATGTTCATGAAGATGATGATGATGAAGGTGTAACAGATGATGAATCAGAGACAGGAAATAATTCCGGAAGTGACTGGGTGTTTATTGCCATCAAGGAAGAAGATCCAATGCCCTCTGAATCTGTCAATCATAAAATTGTTGAAAAAGCTCTGGCTGCCCAAGTTGAAGAAAAGGATGATTGGGTCATTGACAGTGGATGCTCCCACCATATGACTGGTGACAAAAACAAGTTTATAGATTTGGAAAGGTATGAAGGAGGAGTGGTCAAATTTGGTGATAATTCTGCTAGCAGAATCAGAGGTAGGGGAACTATTTCTTTTGATGGAAAGAACAAAACCAGTAATGTACTATATGTTGAAGGCCTGAAGCATAATCTTCTCAGTGTTGGACAGTTGGTGAATAAAGGCTATGATCTCTGGTTCAAAAATGGAAAATACAAGATCTTTGAAAGTTTCTAATAGAGATTCCATCCGGTACTCAAACTAAAGGTAATATCTTCCACTTGGTTGGTACTGGTAAAAGTTGTCTATTTGTTCAAATTGATCAGAGTTGGTTGTGGCATAGAAGAATGTGTCATGTAAATTTTGATAACATCATCAAGATAAGCAACACTCAGGCTGTGAGGGATCTTCCAAGACTGGTGAGACCTAATATCTTGTGTAAAGAATGCCAGTTAGGCAAACAGAGCAGGGTTACATTCAGAAGTAAGGAACAGTCTTCTACCAAATTATTGGACTTAGTTCATACTGATTTATGCGGTCCGACAAGAATCAGAAGTGTACAAGGTGATAGATACTTCATGATATTAATTGATGACTACTCCTGGATGATGTGGGTAACTTTTCTAAAGGAGAAATCAGAGGTTCTTGAGAAATTCAAGATATTCAAGGCTATGGTGGAGAATGAAATTGGATTGAGCATAAAATGTCTGAGGTCTGATAGAGGTGGAGAATTCACATCCGGTGAGTTCATAGAATTCTGTGAGAAGCATGGAATAAGAAGACAATTGTCTGCTCCTAGGACTCCACAACAGAATGGAGTAGTGGAAAGAATGAACCGGACCATCCAAGAAGCATCTAGAACCATGATGTTGGAAGCAAATGTTCCTCATATCTACTGGAGAGAAGTTGTAAGCACTGCAGTCTACACTCTGAATCGAGTTCAAATCAAAAGCAATACCGGTAAGACTCCTTATGAACTCTAGTTTGGCATCACTCCTACTATGAAGTATTTCAGAGTCTTTGGTAGAAAATGTTACATTAAAAGAGATGAAGATCTAAGGAAATTTGATGCTAGAAGTGATAAAGGAATATTCTTGGGTTATTCTACTCAAAGCAAAGCATACCGGTGCTATAACAAGAGATTGAGAAAGATTATAGAAAGTACAAATGTGAAGGTTGATGAAGGTATTGAAAAACCCTCAAGATTTTATGAATATGATGAAGATGATCAAAATAATGTTTTGATCCAAGGAGTCCAAGCCCCTTCTGAAGTTCAGATTCAAATTGATCTGGTAAATCAGGAAGTGCAAGAAACTCCCAAAGTTCCCAGGTATGTAAGACTGAATCACTCTAAGGATCAGATCATAGGTGATAAAAGCAAAGGTGTACAAACAAGAAGAAGGATTGCTCAAGATTCAGAAGAGTATTGTCTGATTTCAAAGATTGAACCTAAGACAGTGGATGAGGCTTACAATAATGAAAACTGGACTAAAACAATGAAGGAAGAGCTAATGCAAATTGAGAAGAATCACACATGGGATCTTCTTCCCAGACCTAAAAACAAGAATGTGATTGGAACCAAATGGGTCTTCCAGAATAAACTGAATGAAGATGATGAAGTAGTCAGAAACAAAGCCAGATTGGTCTGCAAGGGTTACTCCCAAGTAGAAGGAGTTGATTTTGAAGAAACTTTTTCTTCGATGGCAAGAATTGAAGCAGTCAGATTGTTTCTTCCTTTTGCTGCCTTCAAGGATTTCAAAGTATATCAGATGGATGTTAAATCTGCCTTCCTGAATGGTGACTTGGAAGAAGAAGTATACATTGAGCAACCAGATGGATTTCAATTGTCTGATCATGGTGATATGGACTGCAAGTCAAAGAAAGCACTGTATGGAATCAAGCAAGCCCCAAGAGCCTGGTATGAGAGATTGGATAAGTATCTTTTAAAGATCAGTTTCAACAAAGGTACTGTTGACAGTAATTTGTACTTCAAAATTGATCATGAAAATATTTTGATTGTTGAAGTGTTTGTTGATGATATCATTTTGGAGGAAGAGATAGTATGTGCAAAACTTTTACAAATCAAATGAAAAGTGAATTTGAAATATCCATGTTTGGGGAAATGAATTTCTTCTTGGGTCTACAAATCACTCAAACAAAGAAAGGAATCTTCATTTCTCAGACCAAATATGTGAAAGAATTGTTGAAGAAATATGGGATGGAAGACTCAAAACCAATGAGTACTCCCATGGCAACTAGATGTAAATTGAGCAAAGATGATGACTCTCCTAAGGCTGATCAGAAAAAGTTTAGGTCAATGATTGGAGGATTGTTGTATCTCACTCAAACTAGACCTGACATTATGAATGTTGTTGGTCTTGTTGCTAGATTCCAAACTGATCCTAGAGAATCTCATGTCATGGCAATCAAGAGGATTTTTAGATATCTAAAAGGGACAGTTGAGTATGGTCTGTGGTATCCTAGAGATCATAATTTCTCTCTCCATACATATACAGATGCAGATTGGGTAGGAGATGTGGATGATCAGAAGAGTACAAGTGGTGGAGCATTCTTTTTGGGGAAAATATTGGTTTCTTGGCTAAGCAAGAAACAAGAGGCAATATCTCTGTCCACAACCGAAGTAGAATATATTGCAGCAGCAGGTAGTTGCACTCAAGTTTTCTGGATGAAGTAGATGCTAAGAGACATCAGAGTGGAATATGAGGAACCTATCACAATCTTCTGTGACAATTCAAGTGTAATAAATATATCTAAGAATCCGGTGTTGCATTCAAAGACTAAACATATATCCATCAAGTTTCACTTGTTGAGAGAACAAGTGAAAAAGAATGAGGTCAGATTGGAGTTTGTGTCTTCCAAGGATTAGATTGTAGATATCTTTACTAATCCTCTACCTAAGGACTCTTTTGAGTATCTCAGGGAGAAGTTAGGGGTCATTACCCCTCCGGTGATGAACTAAGGTGCACTGATGTGCATCAGTCCGGTGGATATCATAGTCATATCTTGTGGTCCGAATTGATGATGGGGAGCTGCTACTCAGGGGGAGCAGCTGGTATGATTCTGAAGTGTTAGAGTTGCAAGTATGTGCCCTTTGCCATTGATGTCAAAGGGGGAGAGAAGACATGTGAAAAACAAGTGGTTGCTGATAAAAGGGGGAGAAGTAAAGGAAGAGAAGACATGTGAATGGTTGTTGTTGATAGGGGGAGTTGTGTCAGTAAAGAAAATTTCTTGTCTTGATGGTTAAAACAGTTTTTCACATCATATGTTGCCATCAATGACAAAGGGGGAGATTGTTGCAAGTATGGGCCTAACCGGTGTTGTCATTGATGTAAAAATACTCCTTTTACATTAATGATAAGGATTGGATGAACTGTTTGCTGATGATATTGAGAAAACTAGTCATATCAAGAACAGAGAAGAAGAGTGGAGATAGTGAGGTAAAGATCTCAGATAAGATGAAGATCAAAGGTTGCACTTCAAAGGGTTTGTAGATATGTGTCTTAAGATGATCTAGTAAAGATTTCAGAGGTCTGCATGAAGATCTGAAGAAGTTATGGCCACTTAAGTGAAACCAGTTCTGGTAGAAGTTCAGAGGTGACAGAGTGATACAGAAAGGTCCAGTGAGATCCAGAAATGAAATATCTTGTTCTGCAGATTTGGTGGAGTGTTTAGGAAGTCAATTTGAATTGACAACTCAATTGGTTCGTGGTCTGGAGATCCGCAAGCATCTATTCCATTATGACAGTGATGACAAACTATGTTCTTAAGACTCCGGATGAAGGAGAGAATGATTTCAGTAAGCAGATGTAGTGTGGATGTTCTTGGTGATTCAGGCAAGCTTGTGGAGGTCTTTGGATTGTGTCCAGTTCATGTTGGTGGTCCGCATTGGAGTTTGAGCTTGCAATTGAAGAATAACTTCCAGATGGTGGTGTTCTTCTCAAGTCAGGCAGACCGGATGAGTCACACATCATGTGGATGATCTTGAAGATGTTATGTGAAGATTGGCATGTTCCTAGAAGAAGATTGAAGTCTCAGATCTGTGTGGCTGACAGTGTGTTGATCCACGTGAAGTCTTTTGTTCACAGGCTCCAGTTCTTAGAGGTCCAAATTGGACACTACCTTTTCACATCCACATAGATGCATCAGACTTCGCCATTGGAGTAGTTCTCGGCTAGCAAGAAGGAACTAAGGAGTATGCAATATACTATGTAAGTAAAAATCTGCAAGGAGCTAAGTTGAACTACACTATGATAGAAAAAGAGATGTTGGCAGTTGTTTAGGCCATCAACAAATTTAGACACTACATTATTGGCTATAAAGTGTTCATACACACAAATCATGCAACAATTAGATATTTAATGAATAAGACAATAGTGGGTGGAAGACTTGTAAGATGGTTGTTGTTATTGCAAGAATTTGACATCACCATAGTTGACAAGCCAGGTAAGGCTAATATGTAGTTGTTGATTTTCTGTCTAGACTGCCTACACAATCAATAGAAGGAGTGGTTGATGACTCTTTTCCTAATGAGCATCTCTTTTCTCTTAACATACACACTCCCTGGTATGAAGATATATGGTGCAGGAGCACCTTACTCATTAGATTCATTTAATTGGCAAATTTGTAAAATGGAACCTTCAAATGTAAGAGAATTGTAATAGGTCATGTAATGGTCAATTTCTATGTAAATGAGCCATCAATAGGTCTCTGGGAGGTTGAAAATGTAATTGCTAAATTTTTTGTCAATGCAATATTACAAAAATGCAAAAAAAAAGAACAATAGGATGGAATACCAAAGGTCATAGAGTAGTTGAGTTAGTTTCATTTGTTTGGAGAAGTTAGAAACTGAAGAGTCATGATGTAATGCCTTTAAAAGGCCTTGTATCCATTTGTGAAGGTGGAGGGGAGAAGGTTGGAGAATGTGGGTTGTTACATTTTGATGTGATATCAATAAAAGATACCCTTGTTTCTGCATTTCTGAATGTTAAACTACTGTTTCAGATATTGGTATAGATTTGTATAGATTTTATATGACCATAATGTGGTATGGATGGAAATAATATTGAGTCTACTTTCCATTTCTTTTTGTTGCATCAAATTTTATTAAGATTTGAATAAGTTATGACATTTTTATTGAGGGTAGGTCTGCAGAGTTTAATTTTCTGAAAATGCAGTCTGAAAATATGCATGGTACAGCATGGTACAGCCTCACATTGATACATATAATAGATGGATGGAAAGATATGTGTTTCTAGTTTACAATTATTTTTGTTTGGTATAATTTCATTAAGTGTTGTGAGAGATATTGCAATTTTGGTGAGGGCAGGTCTAAACACTGCCTAGGGTTTGCAGTTTTGGGAAAAAAATCATAACCTTCTCCCCTACCATTGGATCTTCATGAAAATTGGAGGAAAAATATGTATTAATGTTCTCTTCAACCTGACCAAAGCAATTAGATTAGTTCTTTGATTTGTTAATGTTATTGAGGATAGTTTTGGTCCTCCTACCTCTGCATCATATTGGTATCAGAGCTGGCGAAAGATTTGGGTGTTGTAT
Organism: Cunninghamia lanceolata; assembly: GCA_027924645.1. Classification (NCBI taxonomy): domain Eukaryota; kingdom Viridiplantae; phylum Streptophyta; class Pinopsida; order Cupressales; family Cupressaceae; genus Cunninghamia; species Cunninghamia lanceolata. The sequence continues at coordinate 13,202,607 of BSBN01000209.1, forward strand.
TTGTTCCTGTCACTGAGAAGGTAGGTGAAGAACTGAAGGAAAGAATGTGTTGGTGACCATTATTTTTGTTACTAAGTTGTTTGGTTGCAGGTGCTTGTTCCATCTAGCTGTAGAAGGATGTTTTCTGAGGTTGTGTGTGTGGGTAGACAAGATGAGGTCTGTCATGACCATTCTCCAATGGAGATTAGGCTGGATAAGGGTGCAAAGAGAAACTACTGAGGAGAGAGTGGTAGGTGCATCACCAGGATCTGCTGTTGGGTGAGATGAATGGTTTGGTGAGTTGGTTTGTTGTGAAGCAGTGAGAGAGATGGATACCTGACTGAAGAAGCACTTGATGTTGCAGCCTGAAGAGTACTCCACTGATGGGAGTAGAAGGAGCCTGAAGAAGCTCTAAAGATGATGGCAATTTAGATTTTGTTGGTTGGTTGGTCACCTTTCTATGGATGAGAAGATTTGAAGCCTGAAGCTAAGAAGATTAAAGATAAAGACAGAGGAGATGCAGAAAAAGACTTTTATTGCAGATACATTTCCAAGGGACTTGGAAATCTTTGTTGGTTGGTTGTATGGTGCAGGAGCACCTTACTCATTAGATTCATTTAATTGGCAAATTTGTAAAATGGAACCTTCAAATGTAAGAGAATTGTAATAGGTCATGTAATGGTCAATTCCTATGTAAATGAGCCATCAATAGTGTTGATAACTGAGAGGGGGGGGTGAATCAGTTATCCTAATTATTTCTCTATCTGAACTTCCTTATTAATTAATGCAGCATTGAAACAAACACAAAAATATTACCATGAAATAAGAAACACATGACACAGTATTTTTGACGTGGAAACCCTGTTAAGGGAGAAAACCACGGGGTGATTAACCCAAAAATTATTCTCTGTTAGAAGAATAGGAAATTACAAAATGGCACTTGCCAATTAGGGCTCACTGCCCTCGCACACTGCTCACAAGAGGCTCACTGCCTACAAGAAGACACACTGTCTACAAAGTGATAAGAATCACAGTCTTGAACTGATTGGAAGCATCTACATATGTTGGAGTTCAGTTCCGGTTAGGCTCAGTACACTGATCTGCTGCACTTCATCTTTCCTCTGTTCTTTATTCTGCTATCCTTTCACATACCGGATCTTTCTTGCTACTTCTGCTCTGTTCTGGACTTGTTCGCATATACCTTCACACACACACACCTTTCACAACTAAATCCATCCTTTATATATATCCGCACAAGTAATTTCATCACTTTTCTAGTCGGCATCCGGAACAGTTTAGTTTCTTACAAACTTTGTTCTGTCGGCTGAATCCTTGCTCACCAAGCAATGCGGATCAAGCATATACTTGTAGATATCATCAATTATGTCGGCCAAACATGATTCATGCCTCCACAACCTTTATCATCATCTGTAACACATCCGGAAAGTAGTCTGATACTCTGTCAGTCAGTTCTTCCTCTGTTTTCACTGTCTCTCAGGAATCCGGTACTCAACTATTCATATCTTTTCCCTTGTCCATCTCCGGAGGCTAAATCCTTGGTATATACCACTCAAGATAGTCCTCTTGACTTCCCCAAATCCGCACTGCACCAAGACACTTCCTCTGAGAGATCCGGACCAATCTGTCGGACCTTGCCACATGCTCTGTTCTTGTTCACCGGACCACAACAATCTTTAATCTGACTTCCGGTAGAGACATATCATGACTTGCGGATATGTGGGATGACCTTTGTTGCCATCAATGACAACAACCATGAATCCATATAGTGTCTCTTGCCAACAATCTCCCCCTTTGGCATTGATGGCAATACTTAGTGAAAAATGACTAAGTGTTTACACTATGCTCCCCCTTTGCTGATGCTCTGTCTTTATATACAATTTCTGGAACTCCCCCTTAGTTGGATTCCTCATTTTTCACTGCTCCTCACTCCCCCTTTGACATCAATGGCAAAGGGTAGGGTCCGCACACCAAAATTTTCAAAAATTTTCTATATATAGCCGCATATTTACATACTCACATATACTGAAGAATGTCTGCAAAGGATGTCTGCAGTTGAATCATTTCAGTAGCCCAACTTAGCTTCATTCTGTCCAAAATTGAAATGTGACCACTCAACAAAAATGCAAAAGCTTCTGCCCGCCTGAGATCTGTCGGATCTTTTGTTTGGGCGGTGGTCTGAGCATCACTGATAGCCTCATGCATAGTTTCCAACTTAGGGATTATAATCCTTCTAAGTTCTCCCATCCGGTTGGTGATATTCTTCCTTTCCTTCTCAAGATTCTTTATTTCATTTAAGACTGCAATAGTCTGACATTCTTGATTTATTATAGAGGAAGAGAGAGGATCAAAACTTTGAGATAAGCTTTGAAGCTTGTCCTGTTCCTCTTTTATTTTCTTGTCAATTGCTGCTGTTGCCTTTGACCAAGATATACAAAATTTGTAGATGTCACCGCCATCCTTAAGAGCATTCTCTAAGCTCTTTATTCCAATGCTCACAATCTTCCTATCTTTAGAGATTAATTCTAATATTTCTGAAAATCTCTTATCCAAAAATTCCTTCCGGACCTTTTCTTCAGCTTATTTTTCTAGAGAATCAAAATGTGTATCAACACTGCTGACTAAGGTTTTTAGATTACCGGAAGAGGAGGCTGTCGGATCTATCTGAATTGATGGCATAATCTTTACAAGTATTCCGGAAGCAGCCTCTATCAACTCACAGTCTTCCATATGAGACTTCAGGAGTTTTTCATTTGCCTTGGCATTTGCAAATGAAGCTATCTTCATTGTTTGTACCGGAGAGAGAGAGTCAAAGTCGAATGGGCCTTTTAGAAGCTCCGGTTCATCAATCTCTAAAGTTTCTTTGCTCAAAAATTGTTGAACAGTTTGTGCAGTGTCTCTTGCCGGAGACAGATGTTTCTTTTCTTCTGCAGTCTTGGAACTGTCAACCTCTTTGTCTTTCACCCCTGCTTCCTTCTCCTGTAATTCCTCTTCTTCTTTGGATCCGGAGACTGTAGGGGAAACCGGAGGAGAGATGTTTGTCTGTTCGGGGCCCACTTCTTCCGGAACAGATGATTCCGGATCTGCAGCTGTTTCTGTACCTAAGTCCTCTACAACAGGAAGATTGAACCTTTTGAAGGCCTTCCGGAGGATCTCTTCTGTCTCTTGTGCCACTTTGTCAGTCTCACCAAGCATGAGCTGATTCATCCTGGCTTTACTTCTGAACTCATCTTTGCAGTCCTTGAAGATCATGTTCATTGTCTTGGGATCAATTTGAGGATATAGCTGAATAGCTATCTGCTCCCGGATCTCAAGATCTTTTGCATGAGCATTGTTCTTTCTTACTTCCAATTCCTTTTCTAGGCTTTTAGGAATAAGAGATATGATCTCAATGAAAGCCTTATTATATATGTTCAGATATTTGATGGTGGCTTCCTGCAGAGTCTTTTGGTCAGCCTCACTGAAGTCATCATAGGATTCAGTCATTGGTTGAAGGTTTCCATCCACCGTGACCGACTTGATTACATTCTCTAGAGACAGAGTGGGCTTTTCAACAGATACCTCTGCCATTTCATCCTTGTCTTGGCCTGTGGAGGGTTTACCGGATCCTTTCTTCTTCTGCTTCTTTATTTCTTTTACACCCTCATCTGACTCTGTTTCCTCTTCATCCTTTTGGCTTTCATAAGCCCTTGTGGCTTTTGTCTTGGATCTTTTACCGGATGCCTGGACTTCCGGTTTTGAGCTTTTGGTTGTGGAAGGTGCAGATCTCTTTGATGATCTGGTCCGGGTGGGAGTTTCAACCGGAGCACTTTCTTTACTTTTCTCTTCTTCCTCAGCCTTCCTCCTCTTTTCCCGGCTGGCATCAAGTGCTTCTTTTGAGATGCCTAGGCCTTGTGCAATGTGCTCTACTTCTTTTCTCACCTTTCTCTTAATCTCAGGTTCCCTGAGTTCTACATGTATTTTTACACTCAGCTCCTCAAAGGTTCCAAACCTTTCTGCCTTGGGATCTTTGGGCTGACTTAGCATGTGTTGAACATGCAGCTCCACTATTTGTTCATCCACTTCATACCCCATGGGCATGATCCAGACAATCCTTGGTTCCACTGCCTCCATTAGGCACTGATCAGTGTCAACCATGAAACACACTGAGTCTTTGTATTTTTCAACAAGAGACTGGGGAATTCTTTCTCTTGCTTGCATCATGCTCTGAAAGTTTTTGAAGTATCCCCATAGAGCTGTATTTCTTGCTTTTGCATCCCCAAGTCCATGCAAATAGTCTCTTATCTGGACTGCAACAGGTTTGTCACTCTGCCATACCCATCCACTTGATCCGGGTAGCTCATTCATGAAGTAGAAGAATAGACATACAATGAGAGTACCATACTTAAAGGAATTCTTCTTGTCCTTCTTGATTTTCTGTATATTTTCCATTAATTGGCTTAGCAGTAGTTCGCAGAGATCATATTCTACATTCTTTCTTAGCATTTCATATGCAATGTATACTGCAGTTCCGGATACAGAATTCTCCCTGCTGGAGTGATAGATCTTGTACCCTATTATCATGGATGCATACTTGATATCCGGATCCGAAATATCTTCAATGGTCATTGCCCTCTTATCAAACTTTGATCCGGTGGCCTCAGTTACAATGTTGTTCTTGACAGATTTGAGGATAGGTATCCCTCCGGAAGAGTATAGACCAGTTACTGCCCTAATTGCCTCTTTTGTGATCTTGCAGGGTCTATCCAGCCATAGAAAGTTGTCATGCATCCTGCTCAGTACATACCGGACCCATTCATCTTCTTCAAAGCTAGGGAAATGAATAAATTGCTCAAATTGTTTCTTCTGGATACCCTTATACTCTGGTTTAAGCTCAAAAGCATTGTCTATCAGTTGCTTGTGATAGAGGTCTCTTAATTTGAATTCCCCAAATTCCTCAATGCTTGCATGTATGTAAACCCTAATGTCTTCAGTATGTAAAACTCCGTGAGGAACACTAGAGAAGGCTCCTAGTGGATCTACCTCCAATGATTTGTAAGGATGTTTCTTGAATGTGGGGCGAGGTCTATCAGAGATCTTAACTATATTTGGAGTAGCCATTCTTCAAGGATTTACAGTGAGATAATGAAAAACGGAGAATACCTTATGCGTCTTCGGTTGGCACGGAGTGGTTGGATTGATTTCTTTATGCAATGACTTCGACAGGAGATCCTCGGTGTGCTTGATGAATCTTGTTGCAGAGCTCCACTTTTCGCTTCTTCTTGAGTGCAGAATGAGCAAATGACTTTTGAGAAATCCCTTATATTGCTCCGCAAACCCTAATATCTGTCTGCAATAAATGCTTCACCTGCATTATTCTGGTTTGCCCTGTCTGGATAGCTTGGAGTATCCCGGATTAGTCCTGATCAGTGAATATCATCCGGATCTTTAAATCATGAATAAATCGAGGAAACATATTACAAGAACATCCCAAACACTCTGTCCAATCCGCAGAACAAGATAGTGCACTTCCGGATCTCTCCGGACCTTTTTGTAATCCTTTGTCATACCGGAGCATCTCCCTGAACAGGTCTTACTTGATCGATCACAGCTTCTTCATAACTCCATGCGAACCTCTGAAAACTTGACTGAAGCATCTCAAGACTCATATCTATAAACCCTTTAATCCGCATCTTGTGCCACATCCGGCACCACTTGTTTGGCTGGGGGAACAGGATTTTCTTTGAGTCTCCCCCTGAGCCTGAGCTCACTTTTTAATTTCCGGAAGAAATATCAGCACCAGAGTCTGGTGCGGATCCAACCTCTACATTCTCTGAACTTTTCTTCACCCAAATCTTGCTCATCTGATTCCTAACTTCATCCACATTCATCTTTTGTTTACCCTTGTCTTGATTCTGATTATACACCGGACCTCTTTTGTCCTGATTCTTGTTTCTGCAGACTTTAGCATTATGACCGGACCTATTGCAGATTTGGCAAATAACATTTCTTTGCATATTTGACTGATATCCCCTTGATCTGCATTGATTAGCCATATGACCTACTCTATTGCATGTAAAGCATCTACCTTTGAATGATTTGTTTACTTGCATAATTCTGCATTCATGGGATTTGTGTCCATACCTTTTGCAGTTGAAGCACTGTCTGGAGAAGGATGAATTAATCTGATTCATTCTCATTCTGCACTGATTAGCTTTGTGACCAAAGTGGTTGCAGCTGTGGCAGTATCCATTGAAGGATGGATATCTTTGAGCATTTGGTTGTCTTACCGGAGGTCTTCTAGGCCTGCTCCTTGGATTTTCTGATCCAAGATTCTTTTGACCGGATCCGGAGCTTTCTCCTTTCTCATATCCCAAACCATACTTGTCATCTGTCCTCTTTTGACTTCCAAGAAGAACTTCAAGTTGAGCAGAACTTATCTTGAATTTCTCTTTATATTCATTTGCTGTTTGAAGGTCTCTTTTGAGAGAGGTAATTTGATCCTCAAGTTTTTCTTCATTATCTTTGGCATCTTCAAGATCAGATTCAAGATGTCTGATAATCCTGTCCATCTGGTGGCATTCTTCTGATTTTTCCTTAAGAGATTGTCTTAGATTGTCTTCAGCCTTTCTTTTTTCTTCAATCTCTTGAGTAAACTTTATAGTTCCTGATTCCATTTCATGTCTTAACATAATGACTTCTTTTGATAACTTTTCACATAACTTGGTTTGCTCAGTCAATTCTTCATTTGTATTGCTTTCTTCACTTTGTCTTGCCAACTGTTGGAGCAGCTCCTTTCTCTTTTTCATAGAGAGACTTAATTTGTCTTTTAATTCCCTCATGAACTCATCAGCCTGTTTGAGTCTTTCTTTTAATTCATTGACTTCAGAATTTGACTGTTCAAGATCCTCAAGGGCAGTCTTGAGTTGCTCCCTTAAACCATATGCATCCATTTGAATTCCCAGATCTTCCTCAAGCTGTTAAGCTCTATTAGGAGGAACTTGGCTCTGATACCAATTGTTGATAACTGAGAGGGGGGGGGTGAATCAGTTATCCTAATTATTTCTCTATCTGAACTTCCTTATTAATTAATGCAGCATTGAAACAAACACAAAAATATTACCATGAAATAAGAAACACATGACATAGTATTTTTGACGTGGAAACCCTGTTAAGGGAGAAAACCACGGGGTGATTAACCCAAAAATTATTCTCTGTTAGAAGAATAGGAAATTACAAAATGGCACTTGCCAATTAGGGCTCACTGCCCGAGCACACTGCTCACAAGAGGCTCACTGCCTACAAGAAGACACACTGTCTACAAAGTGATAAGAATCACAGTCTTGAACTGATTGGAAGCATCTACATATGCTGGAGTTCAGTTCCGGTTAGGCTCAGTACACTGATCTGCTGCACTTCATCTTTCCTCTGTTCTTTATTCTGCTATCCTTTCACATACCGGATCTTTCTTGCTACTTCTGCTCTGTTCTGGACTTGTTCGCATATACCTTCACACACACACACCTTTCACAACTAAATCCATCCTTTATATATATCCGCACAAGTAATTTCATCACTTTTCTAGTCGGCATCCGGAACAGTTTAGTTTCTTACAAACTTTGTTCTGTCGGCTGAATCCTTGCTCACCAAGCAATGCGGATCAAGCATATACTTGTAGATATCATCAATTATGTCGGCCAAACATGATTCATGCCTCCACAACCTTTATCATCATCTGTAACACATCCGGAAAGTAGTCTGATACTCTGTCAGTCAGTTCTTCCTCTGTTTTCACTGTCTCTCAGGAATCCGGTACTCAACTATTCATATCTTTTCCCTTGTCCATCTCCGGAGGCTAAATCCTTGGTATATACCACTCAAGATAGTCCTCTTGACTTCCCCAAATCCGCACTGCACCAAGACACTTCCTCTGAGAGATCCGGACCAATCTGTCGGACCTTGCCACATGCTCTGCTCTTGTTCACCGGACCACAACAATCTTTAATCTGACTTCCGGTAGAGACATATCATGACTTGCGGATATGTGGGATGACCTTTGTTGCCATCAATGACAACAACCATGAATCCATATAGTGTCTCTTGCCAACAAATAGGTCTCTGGGAGGTTGAAAATGTAATTGCTAAATTTGTTGTCAATGCAATATTACAAAAATGCAAAAAAAAAGAACAATAGGATGGAATACCAAAGGTCATAGAGTAGTTGAGTTAGTTTCATTTGTTTGGAGAAGTTAGAAACTGAAGAGTCATGATGTAATTCCTTTAAAAGGCCTTGTATCCATTTGTGAAGGTGGAGGGGAGAAGGTTGGAGAATGTGGGTTGTTACATTTTGATGTGATATCAATAAAAGATACCCTTGTTTCTGCATTTCTGAATGTTAAACTACTGTTTCAGAGATTGGTATAGATTTGTATAGATTTTATATGACCATAATGTGGTATGGATGGAAAGAGTATTGAGTCTACTTTCCATTTCTTTTTGTTGCATCAAATTTTATTAAGATTTGAATAAGTTATGACATTTTTATTGAGGGTAGGTCTGCAGAGTTTAATTTTCTGAAAATGCAGTCTGAAAATATGCATGGTATAGCCTGGTATAGCCTCACATTGATACATATAATAGATGGATGGAAAGATATGTGTTTCTAGTTTACAATTATTTTTGTTTGGTATAATTTCACTAAGCGTTGTGAGAGATATTGCAATTTTGGTGAGGGCAGGTCTAAACGCTGCCTAGGGTTTGCAGTTTTGGGAAAAGAATTATAACCTTCTCCCCTACCATTGGATCTTCATGAAAATTGGAGGAAAAATATGTATTAATGTTCTCTTCAACCTGACCAAATTAATTAGATTAGTTCTTTGATTTGTTAATGTTATTGAGGATAGTTTTGGTCCTCCTACCTCTGCATCAATATAGCTAATTATTTAGTTTCAAGGTAGATTTCAGGTTACTTTTCTCCAAGGGAGAAAAGGCAGCTAGTTCACAAATGTTTTCCTTATTCTTGGATTTCTGGATTCCTATTCTATACTGGCCCAAATAATATTAGGAGAAGATGTATCAAAGAGGATAAGGTGTTTGATATATTGAAGGTCTGTCATGATGAACCTTGTGGGGGACATTTTGCAGTCAAAAGGACAGCCTTTAAAATATTGACAACAGGATATTACTAGCCAACACTTCATAAAGATGATGTCCAGTATACTAGAAGTTGTGATAGGTGTTAGAGGATGGGGAGACCTACAAGAAGTGATGAAATGCCTTTGCAGCCACAAATCTCATTAGCTCCTTTTGATAAGTGGGGACTAGATTTTGTTGGACATATCTCTCTTACTTCAAACAACAAGGAATATATCCTGGTATGTATTGATTTTGCTAGAGATGGCAATGTGGCAAAATTCTTGTATGAGGACATCTTCACTAGATATGGTGTACCAAGGGAGATAGTGACTAATCAAGGTCCACAATTCACATTAGATTTAATCACTAAACTAGTAGAGGAATATTAGATTAGACACAAGAAGTCCACTCCCTACCATCCTTAGGCTAATGGTCAGGTCGAAGTCACAAACAGAGAAATTGAGAACATTTTGACAAAGATAGTACAAATTCACAAAAGAGATTGGGTTTCTAGGCTATGAGAAATTGTTTAGACACATAGAACTACCTAGAAGACAACTACAGGGTTTACACCCTATGAATTGGTCTATGGCAAGACAGTAGTCCTACCTATAGAATTTGAATACAAAACCCTGAGGATAGCAGTGGAATTGGGGATGGATTTGACAGCAGCTCAACAGGACAGACTACAACATTTAAATGCTCTAGATGAAATCTTATTAGAAGCCATCCACCACACAGAGGTCATATAGAAACAAAGAATCAAATGGCATGACAAGTATATCAAGACTAAAGAATTCACTGTTGGTGATTGGGCACTCCTCTATGATTCAAGATACGAGGACTTCAAGGGCAAGCTTTAGTCTCATTGGTTGGGACCCTATGAGATTAAACAAGTCTTTCCTAATGCTGTAATCCAATTGTAGACCATTGATGAGGTTCAGTTTTCATTGCTAGTAAATGGACACAGGCTGAAACTGTATAAGAAGCCACTTTAGAAGGATGACTTTCTTGTTTCTCTAGCTACTCGGTATGGTACTCATGGAACTCCTAATGAAGGTTCTGTAACACCAGCTGATACACCGTTAGAAGATGATCCACCAATCTTGTCTAGTGATGCAGAGGTTGAGTTACAATACTCAACCCTTGTCACTGAGACCTAATTTTTCATGCTTTATAATCCACATGCACACACAGCACATTATCCACGAGGACCACAGTCAACTTCAGAGGGACCTATTTTTAACATGTAGTAGGGACCTGTTGTAGTTGGGACCTGGTATAATGATTCTATACACATTCGGTCAGGACCTGTACTGCGAGTGCCCATAGCAACAAGTGTTTGTAGAAATTTTCAACACTTTAGCAAAATTCCACTCGTCTTCTCACACATTTCATTCTTTCTACACGTGCTTCATCCATTTTCAATAAACCAATGGTTTCGGCATGCTTGTTCAAATCACATTCACAAGCTATCGCATCAACTGTTGTGATCTGTCACATCACATCAAATCTGACGTACCCACCACCCTCCCATCTACTCTATGCATATCACTCTGCTCATGCCTAATAAATGCAAAGTACGTGCTCTCCAGTTCCAAGGTGCACCTCTCAGTGTTCTCCATAACATATGCACATAAGGTAACCTTTAATGATTAACTTAAAATTTCTATTTATATTCATTATTACTTATTGTTTATTTCATGTATGCGGCAATATATCACCCTTTCCTTTTCATCATTACTCTTTCATCCCTACAAATTCATTCGTGAAGTGTGGTCACTTCACCTTTCAATTGGGGGAGGGGTATATGGTCAGTTATTTTTTATTTTTGCCACCAAGTTTTTAGAAGTTGTCAAGGTTTTCATGTGTCGTTTTCCACGATAGTGACCTGCCCTAAATTGTGAGCTTGTTGTTTCCCTATGAGTGATCTGAAATTTCAAAAAAAATCATAACAAAGAGCTCTAAAAGCTACAGTTGGGGGTAGAATCGAAAGGCAGTCTTCTGAAGGTGGTAGAATTGAAATTAGGTAGAATTAACAATTGATGAGAGTACAGAATACAGGTGTAATGGGGGGTGATGTTATTAGAAGAGAGCCATCGGTGCATAAGGAGATATTAGAGGATGTATTGGTTCTACCACTCTTTACTAGAGTGGGGTGGTTAGACTACTTTCTAAAATTAATGGAGTATAATAATGAAATGGCAATGGATTTTGCAGAAATGTTGCAGTATGATAAAGCAATAGTCAAGGGATTGGTTGTAGATGTCTTTGAAATAGCCATTGACCAAGTCACCGGATTACCACGTATAAGGTCTGAGTATCCAACTCATGTTGATGTAGTTGCGGCAAGGGAAGAATTCTGCGAGCATTGAGAGAACCTAGACTCGACCACACAAGGTACAAAGAGATTATCCCTTCCATTCTTTTGGGGGAAATGTGCTTCATATATTATCAAATATATTACCTGTGATGGTCGACATAATTTGTTGTATACTACACATTTTAAGTTGTTGAATCACCTGCGTCATGATAAGCTCATTAGTGTTCCCAATTATCTTTATAATATGTTGAAAAGAATGGCATTTGAGTATCAGAAAAGGCAAACAAAGACTACATTGTCCCATCATTTTTTGATAGCTCTATTGGTTAAAAGGAGTTTGAGAATTCAACACCCACAAGTTGATTGGGATGCTTTTAAACAATGCATGGATAATTCAGAATTATTGGAAGTAGATGAACCTCAACAGGAGCCAGAACCTGATGTTGAACCTGAAGTTGAACCTAAATAGGAAGAGCCACAGGAGGAAATTCCTCCAGAAACTAGGTTGGTGATAGTAGAAGAACCCTCACCTCCTAACCCTAAACCTACGAGAGGAGCTATGAGAAGTGATGCTTCTACTTCTTCTAAGAAGATGAAGAGTAAGAAGAATGTAGAGAAGCATAAGGGCATTGAGAAAGAGAAGGGTGCAGGGGAGAGGAAAAAGAGGGGAAGTAAGAAAAAGAGAAAAAGTGAAGAGAAGCCAGAAACTATCACACCTAGGCATTCAAGAAGGTTGAAGAGGTAGAATGTGGGAAAAAGAGTTGATAAGGAACAAGGGGAAGCAGAAAAGGAAGAAGCACGGCAATAGAAAGATCCAACACTGTTGGACACAACTTCAAAAAAGGAAGGAAATGCCCCTGAGAATGCCCCTACTGATGCCAGTATACCTACTAAGTAAAGAAGGTATGTTTCTTCATCCTCTGGTTCTGATTCAGAAGACATTTTCATTGCAAAGAAGATGGGAAAATTAGTTCCTAGTAGCCCTACTACAGAAATTTTTGATGTCACTAGAAATAAGGATGAAATTTTTTATTGTGGAAAAGAAAAGAGTTGTTGGAAGATAGGAATATAAGGCTAGAACTTCAAGAAGCCCTTGATAGGATAAAACAATTAGAAGAACAAGTGAAACAATATGAGGAAAAGGATAGGGAAAAAGAGATAAGAATACAAGAGTTGGAGGAGAAAATTCAAACCTATGGTCATGGAACCAATATGGATCTATTAGCACAGGTGGTTGAGAGTAAAATGGAAAATGAGGGAAGAGAAGCATCGATTTTGCAGCCTCCTGTAATAAGACCTCCAACATGGCTCACTATTCTATCTTTGGGTTTTGAATTGATGAAGTTTAATAATGAATTCAAGCAAGAAAATGAAAATTAGGAGAAAGAGAAAGAGATTCTTAATGCATTATTAGAAAGTAAAAATTCTGAATTGAAAAGGTTGGAAAGGAAGTTGACAGAGGTAATTGACAAAGCAATTCAAATCATTGAGTGTAGACTTCCACCTAGAGTTTATGCATTGTTTCTTAAAGAAAAATTTCTCAGTTTTTAGTTTAATAGATTCATTAATGATAAGCCTATTTCTATCTATTCAAGGCATATTTTTTTCCAGTTATTTCAAGAAGTCAATCTGGAGGAACAAGATTAGTTGTGTGAATATTGTTTGCACAATTACTTGATGGCAAAAGATACAGAGTGGAAACCCTTAATTTATGTTCAGAATTTTCAAGTTAGAGCACTGTCATCTTACTTCAAGAATGAGGAGCTTAGAGGGGAACTAATGGATAGGTATTAGGAACAAGAAAAGAAAGTGCCACTGCAGATTAGGAAAGAATCCTTAAATCCCAATGTGATCTTGGCCCAATGGTTAGCACTCCTCTCTCATAAGGGTCCAGGTAAAGTAATTATGGATTTGAGACTCAAGGATTATAGAAGGATATAGCAGTAGTAGTGTCTATTCTTCAGAACTGCTAGAGGTATGTGCAAAATAGATGGGATAGTCTGACCCCGAAATTGCAAAAGAAAGAGCCTCACTCTTTCCACAATTTTATGAATATGTTTGAGTGATTGCGTAGGTACATCCAGATTTTAGAGCAAAGAAGAGTGGCATGGCTACCCCTTACTTATCACCCTCCTATTCTCCTTTATCTAGTACCATACTGGGCAGGAGGAAAAAGTGATGAGTGTAGGAGTGCAGAATCAATCGGGATGGATAGACTTGCATGCTATAATGGTTTTTATCTCAAGCAGGGATAGGGGGTCAGAGAGGTTATGGACCTTAGGCAGATTACTTTGCATTATAATCATTTCCTCTAGGTGTTTAATTGAGTATTTTTCTTGAGGACAAGCAAAAGTTTAGCTGGGGGGAAATGATGGGTTCAAATATTGGCTTCTTTTATGTTATTTTTATATGCTTTCAGACTTTATGCCTATGATATTCCAGATACTTTTCCAAGACATTACCATCATAATATGTTGTCTTTTTATATATTCTGCAAACCTTGAACCTATTATGTCAATATGAAACATGGTGATAATATTTGTCAATTGAATGAGTTAGACATGAGTATGTATGCATATAGATGAGATTTTATAGTTTAATTATGAAGGTTATTTGCAAGCATATGTTCTATGGATTAACCCCTGTGCAGCAGCAAGTATGTAGCATCGAGGAAAGGAGAATTTATATCACATTGCAAAACAAGGCATTAAAGGAAGTCACAGTCAAGCACTAACTGAAGCTGAACATGATCATTATGGAAGAATAAATATAGAAGAAGAAGACTTGTTCTAGGATTCTAATCGCAGCTTATGTGTTTCGTATATGAGTTGTTGCATAGGGATTCTTATCTGAATAGGACTCTCCTTCCTCTGGTTAGTTGGAGTTAATAAATCAATCTTACTCTGTTTCCTAGTATCTAGGAATGGATTGATGGTTGAAGGTAGTTGGTAGTTGCATAAAACTCTCCCGTTTCTATATAAGTTAGGAGGGATGATTTCGATGTCAAGTTAGTTTTTCCAAGTTACTTTATTTTATAGTTGCTCAGCTGTTACTCTATTTTTCTATGTTGGAAGATCCAAACATGTTTTATTGAATACAATCTGAAAAGATTATGTCTATGATATGAATTGAATACAACAATGTGTTACGAGAATGCGTGAGAATCTGAAGTAGATTTGATTTCCAGTTAAGTGAGATAGTCCCCTGAGCTGGCTACTCAAGGTACTGATCTTCACTTCACGTATTTCCTTATTTATTTATGCATTTCTAGTTAAAACTATTTCTTTGCTATTTCATAAATTGCATTGTGAGTTAAGTAAAATATCTTGATTGCTATTTCCAGTAGTTGTGATTCATGAACAAGTGCATGCTTTGTCTACTTTAAGTCCTTCAGAGGTTAGCATTAGTTCTCTTATCATTTCAAATTTTTTGAGTTAATTCTACAATTTACTATCATTAGCAGTTATCTACAACTTATGCTGAAGGTACCCGTAGCCACTAGGTTCTGTAACTGTTCTTATTGTTCTTACCTTTCTGTAAATTCCAGCAAAGTAGAATTACCTGAACAGGATTGAATAGGCTAATTTATGAGAATATGAGTCTTTGAAGGCATATATAGTGCAGGTACCATCATAAGCTTACGCTCCTTGGTTGATAATTTAATGTAGGAAGTACAATGATAGAGTGGACTATTCTGATAGGTTTACCCCTGAATTATGTTAAGTCTACAATGCATTAGTATTCCTCTACACCTTTGATGGTCGGATTGGATTGGATTTGATTAAGGATTAGGCCAAGGGCCCTTTGGATAATGATTTGGATGATGATTTGGAGGAAAATGATTAGGATTTGGATGAAATTGGATGGAGTATGATTATGATTTAGAGAGGGTTGAAAAAGGTTAATTCCTTAAAAAAAATTTGATTTGCAAGTGATGGTTTTTTGGATTAAGGATTGGGATTGGATTTATGATGAAGGATGGTTAGAGGAATAATGGATAATTGATTTAGGATGAGGGATGATTAGATGAGGTTAGGATATGGATGAAAATGGAATAAGTGGATTATGATGTGGATGGTGGGTGAATTTGATAAATCTCAAATGAATGGATTGGATTAAGCTCAAGTGATGGGAATTAATTAGGATTATAATGATAATGATTGGGAAATGGATGAGGTAGATAATGGGCTAGATGATTATGATAAGATGATTAGGATAATGGATTGGATTAGATGGATGATGGATAGTTGGGGTTATGTGGATAAGGGATTTGGATTAAGAGGATGAGGAAGTGATTAGGATTGAATTAGGATGGAGATGGAGAATTAGATTAGGAAATGGATGAGTTGATTAAGATAATGGAAAGTAGATTAGGATGTGGATTAGGAAGACAATGGATATTGGATTAGAAAGTGATTAGAATGATAAGATGGGATTAATCACAAAGATGGGATGTGATTAATCTCAAATGATGGGATTAATTAGGAATGATGGTGATGTTTAAGAAATGGATGAGGTGGGTAAGGAAAGGCGGGAGGTGTGAGGGTTTGAATGGTTTTTGTAGGTGCATAAGGCCTAAACGGCGCTTAGACCAAGGTCATGTGTCTTTTGCGGCTGCTCCTCAGTCTTATGCTCCATCTCTGGTGTTTGGTGGCATATAGGCTGGTTCATTTGGTGTGCACAAGCATGTTTTTCTTGGTGTGTTGTGTGTTGGTGACTGATCTCTATGTTTTGGTTTCTATTCTTTGCATGGCACCTTTAGGAGGTCCAGGGGACTCCCCTCTCTATTCTTTTAAGGATGTGATCAATGGTGGTGAAGCCTCTTTATCTGGTCATGAGAATGTTGTTAATTTCCTCTTGCATGCTGCAGAGGAGTCCAAGAACATGCAGATTCAGGGGTTTCACTCAAAACCCAATGGTTGTTTGGAACGATACAAGAATCGTTTGGTGGTTATGATCAACTGAGATGTTATTGTTGATGATGTTTTATACTTGTCTGAACATGCTTTAATATGCAAATTTATGGGGGTCCACATTTTGTTGCCTTTTTTAGAGGCTTGGGCTCAAAATAACTAGAATCCAAAGGGGGATATGGAAATTATCCTGGGTGCCAATGGCTTCTTCTTTGTTGTGTTCTCTTGACTTGCTAATCAAAATGTGGTTTTTAAAGGATGCCCTTATTTCCATAATCAAGCAGAACTTTTTATTAAGCCTTGGTAATTAGGGTTTGATCTCGTAGAGGAGATCCCAACGAGGATTCCTATTTGGGTTTAGCTTCCTTGACTCCCAATGGAGTTTTGGCGACATGACATCCTGCATTCCATAGCTGCAGTCTTGGGGAAACCCTTGAGCCCATCTCGACAAAACCTCATCCATAAGGTAGCCTCTTTTGCTCACCTTTGTGTGGAAATTAATTTAAATAATCCTTCGCCTAAATCTTTAGAGATTAGATTGGGTAGCATGATCTAGATTCAATAGGTTGACTATGAAGCATTACCTTTATGTTGTTGTACATGTCATGAGGATGGTCACTTGCAAATAAATTATCCAAAATTGAAGACTAAACCCATGCAGCCTTTGGCTAAGGCGGGTGTAGTCAACTCAAAATCAAAAGGCAAGGCCCCAACTTATAAGGAGGGGCCAGATCCATAGGGGGTTATTTCGATCAAATCTCAATCTAAGGTGAAGGCAGCTCCCCTGACATAATAGAGGCAATTCTAGGGGGCTTTTGGCAGCAGATTTGATGTTCTTGATAATTTTGAGGATTTGGGTGCTATGGAGCATGATCACTTTTTGGGGGGTCCGGATATGCAAGGCATGGATTCTGATAGTTAGCTTCCCCCAACTCCTAATTTAGTATAGGTAATGCATGAGGTTTCAGAGGAATGAGTGGTTCCCCCTTCAAATCTAGTTAAGGTCAAGGCCAAAGATCTAGATTCAGCAGGGGTCCAGGATGTGGAAATGATCACAAACCCTTTGTGTGAGAATCAACTAGGGATTTTAGAGATTGAGGGGTTAAAGGCTCCAATAACTAACTCTGGGGAAAAGGAGGATGGTAAGAGGAAAGTTCCTCCTAGCTTGGGGCTTCAACATAAGATCCTAAAGAAAGTAGGGTCAGACAAGTTGTCCAAGGTAGGGTGGAAATTTGATAAGAAGAAGATGAAGATAATGGGAGTCTTTGGTTGAATCTAGTGTGGTGAAGACACTGGATTCACACTTTGCCTCTTCCCAAAAATGATTGTACTTTCTTGGAATGCAAGGGGTTTGAATAACATCCCTAGATAAAAGGTTGTTTGGGATTTGATTTGGGTTCACCTGTCGGATATGGTTTTCATTCAGGAATCTAAGTTATTAGTGGAAGGCATGATTAGCATAGTGCCTAAAATATGGGGGGAAGGTCAGTGTCAATGCATTGGAGCTTGGGGTAGTGCCAGCAGTGTTGCTTGTTTATGGGACCCGCATAAGATTTCCCCTCTATGATGGTTTTATGGTAGATTTTCTATATCATTGGTTGCTTCTAGCATAGAGTCTGGAGAAGTTATCCTCTTCACTAATGTCTATGCTCTAGATGATTTAGTAGGCAAATCTTTGCTTTGGTCACATATTTGATATGTTTGGTCCTCAACTCCTTTTCATCCCTAGATCTTGGCTAGAGACTTTAATGCTATTACCAACCTTGGGGAAGAGTGGGGGGTGTGGTAAAACTTGAGCCTTCTTCCATTCTTCTCAGAGATAATATGTTTCTCATGAATTTGGTGGGCATCAAGCCTAATAATGGGATCTATACCTAGAGTAATAGGAGATGCGATGAGGATTCTATTTTAGAATGGTTAGATAGGTTTTTGGTCTCTAGCTTCTGGGTTGGTGAGAAATGGGTAACTAGTTCTGAGATCTTGGATTGGTGGGAGTCAAATCCTTAGCCTATCAAATTTTTTGCTACCTTGTATGGCTTCACAAAGAACCCTTCCTTTAAGTTCCAGCTTATGTGGCTCTAGGAGCCCTCCCTATAGGATCTTATGGTAGGATGATGGAGTCAAGGTAAGCCAGCCTTTGGTACAACAATGTACTCTTTTGTCAAGAGATTACAATTTGTGAAATTTTAGCTGAAGATGTGGAATAGTCAGTGTTTTGGCAATATATTTATGACTAAGAAGGTTGCCCAATCCTGCATGGATACTATCACCCGTCAGATTTGGGACCACGGCCTCACTGAGATGAACCTTAGGGAGGAGTCTATGGCTATGAAAGAAGTGGGGGAATGGAAGCTGCGTGAGGAGATTTTCTAGAAGCAAAAAGCCCATATTGATTGGCTTCAAGAAGGAGACAAGAATATTGTGTTCTTCAACAATTTTGTCAAGGATAGAAGGCATGGGAACATGATTACTTCTCTTATGTCTTCCCATGGAATGTGCTTAGCTTCTCTCTAGGCAATTTCAAAGGAGATTACCCAATTCTACTCTTCCTTATTCACAGAGGATTCTCCAATAGCGATGGATGAAGAAAATCTCATTTTGGATTGTATTCCCTCTTTGGTTTCTAATGAGATGAACAAATCATTGCTTTGGTTGCTTTTTTATGGGACCCACATAAGATTTCCCCTCTATGGTGGTTTTCTAATAGATTTTGTATATCAGTGGTTGCTTCTAGCTTAGAGTTTGGAGAAGTTATCCTCTTCACCAATGTCTATGCTCTGGTTGATTTAGCAGGCAAATCTCTGCTTTGGTCATATATTTGATATGTTCAGTCCTCAGCTCCTTTTCATCCCTAGATCTTAGCTAGAGACTTTAATGTTATTACTAACCCTGGGTAAAAGTGGGGGCGTGTGGTAAAACTTGAGGCTTCTTCCATTCTTCTCAGTGATAATATGTTTCTCAAGAATTTGGTGGACATCAAGCCTAATAATGGGATGTATACCTAGAGTAATAGGGGATGTGGTGAGGATTCTATTTTAGAATGGTTAGACATGTTTTTGGTCTCTAGCTTCTGGGTTGGTGATAAATGGGTAACCAGTTCTGAGATCTTGGATTGGCAGGAGTCAAACCATTGGCCTATCAAATTTTTTGCTACCTTGTATGGCTTCACAAAGAATCCTTCCTTTAAGTTCCAGCTTATGTGGCTCTAGGATCCCTCCCTATAGGATCTTATGGTAGGATGGTGGAGTCAAGGTAAGCTAGCCTTTGGTACAACAATGTACTCTTTTGTCAAGAGATTACAGTTTGTGAAATTTTAGCTGAAGAAGTGGAATAGGTAGTGTTTTGGTAATATCTTTATGGCTAAGAAGGCTATCCAATCCTTCCTAGATACTATCACCCATCAGATTAGGGACCACAACCTCATTGAGATGAACCTTAGGGAGGAGTTTGTGGTTGTGAAAGAAGTGGGGGAATGGGAGCTGCATGAGGAGATTTTCTAGCAGCAAAAATCCCGTATTGATTGGCTTCAGGAAGGAGATAGGAATACTGTGTTCTTCCACAATTCTATCAAGGATAGAAGGCATGGGAACATGATTAATTCTATTATGTCTTCCCAGGGAATGTGCTTAACTTCTCTCTAGGCAATTTCAAAGGAGGTCACCCAGTTCTACGCTTCCTTATTCATGGAGGATTCTCTAATAGCGGTGGATGAAGAAAATCTCATTCTGGATTGTATTCCCTCTTTGGTTTATAATGAGATGAATAAATCACTTATTAGACCCATCTCCATTATAGAGTTGGAGATTGTGTTTCAGATCAAGAAGCAGAAAGCCCCTAGGCCATATGGTTTCCCGATTGAATTCTTCTAGGAATTTTGGGAGATTATCAAGTATGATCATTTGGAGGTGATTCAGGAGTCGCATAGGAACAAGGAGATGTTGAGATTCATGAATTCTACATTCCTTACTCTTATCCCTAAACAAGAGGGGGATAATTCTCTAGACCTTTTTAGACCCATAGGTCTTTCCAATGTGGTTTATAAGATCATCACTAATTTGATCATAGAGAGACTCAAGTCATGGATTAATGGTTTAATATCTTAAGAGCGGGGTGGTTTTTTACTAGAAGGCAAATTTTGGATGGGGTTGTTATTGTGGTTGAGGCCATCCATTCTATGGCGTCTTCTAAGGAGAAGGTAATGTTTATCAAACTGGCTATGGCCAAAGCTTATGATCATGTCAAATGGGCTTTTCTTTGTAAAGTCCTATTAGCTTTTGGGTTTAGAGTTGACTGGGTTAAATGGGTCATGAGTTGTGTTACTTCAACTTCATTCTTGGTGCTTGTCAATAGTGAGCCTTCAACTTTATTTTGTGCTTCTAGGGGTCTTTTGCAAGGTGACCCTTTGTCCCCCTATTTATTTATTTTGATGGTGGAAGGATTGGGAAGAGCTATCAATTCTCATGCATGACAAGGATTGATCCAAGGATGGAGCTAGGGTAATTGTATTCCTCCTCACTCCCATTTACAGTTTGTTGATGACACTACTTTGATGGGTTTAGCCAAAGTTAGGGAGGTCATTAACTTTAGATGGATTTTGGATATTTTCCTGGCTACTTTGAGGCAAAGGATAAATGAAGGAAAGTCCTCCATTTTCTTCTTCAATACCCCTCAGCTTATTCAGCTTAGGATTGCTCAAATACTTAGATTTTATGTTAGATCCCTTCCTTTTGTTTACCTTGCCATTCCCCTCTCTGATGGACCCTTGCCTAGAGGGACTTGGCAAAATGTGCTGGATAAGTTTTGGTGACAAGTTAGTCATTGGACATTTAGGTGACAAGTTTGTTGGGAGAGTAACATTATTGAAGTATGTGGTCCAAGCTCTTCCCATCTATAGGTACTTTGTTTAGGCTGCCCGTTCTAGGTTTATTAAGGAATTTGATGCTTTGTCTAGACAATTCTTATGGGATGGTAATCTAGAATTGATGAAGTGCAGTCTTGTTAAGTGGGATTCTATTTGTAGACAAATTTAGGAGGGTGGGTTGTGCCTTTGATAGGCTAGTCTCAATGGCCAATCTCTTGTGGCTAAGCTCTATTGGAGATGGTGTACTAACTAGGATCAATATTGGACCAAGATCCTCACCTCAAAGCACCTAGGAGGAGTGGAGAGTGGAGATGTTTCAAGATTCTGCATCAGTGGTAAGGATTCTATGTTCTAGGACACTAGTAAAAGGAGTGTCAATATTATTTAGTAAGGGTTGTTTTAGATTTGTAATAGAGGTTCGGAGGCACCTTTTTAGTTTGATTCTTGGGTCAGATATCCTCCCATTATGTCCATGTATACACACTTGCACTCTCTATGTTCTAGTTTCCTTGATGCTAGTTGGAGTCAGGTTAAGGACTTTAAATATGCTCACTTCTTGGGTCATGTTGAGGTGTTTAGATAGGAGGACTCCCATGAGTGGTCATTGGGAGGCTCGCTGAGGATCATGAAGAACTAGCTTAGATTCTTGTTGGAAGAGCTTGTAGTTATTTGATGGAGAAGGATGTCCTAGCTTGGAGCCCTAATCCTAAGGATTATATTGAGTTGCCTCAAGTTATTAGGAGTTGGATAGACAGGAGTACGAGGGGATTAGAGTTCCCTGGTGGAGGAAGTGTGGAATAAGTTCTCTAGGGCTAAATGCAATTTTTTCCTTTATTTAGTGGCTTGAAATAGATGTCTCACGTGGGACAATTTGTGGAAGAGAATATTTCAGGGTCCATCTATATGTGTCCTCTGTGGTAACGAGGAATGCTCTTCTCATTTGTTTTTTCAATGTTCCTTTGTTAGGGTGATTTGGCATTCTTGGTGGGGGCTTGGAAACAGTCACGTGTTCATGGTTCCCCGTTGGCTAAATTTTGGAGATGTATGGGGAGAGCCCTACCTAAGGATTTCTTCCTTCAGGTAGCTTGGGAAATTGGCCCCTCATGCATCCTATGTCATCTTTGGTTGGAAAGGAATCATAGAATTTTTCAGGGTAAGAGAATGATAGTCCAACAACTCTAGCAGAGGATTATTGATATGCTTCATGAGACCTTATCTGCTAGATGTGATTTGTCTATTCCTCTAGATCCAGGTGATCTAGTGGTGCTACAGAGTTTGAGACTTGTGGGAAGCAGTGTGAAGTCTCCTTTGTCAAAGGGATGTTGGCACCCTAGTATGAAGACTTAGAGGGATGGTTGTTGGTCTCCTCCGCCTACAGGTGTATTTAAGATCAATATTGATGGATCCTCTAGGGGGAATCCTGTGCATGTTGGGATTAGGGGAATTGGAAGGGATAGCTCTGGTAATGCTCTCTTCTTCTTTTCCATTTATAAGGGTTTTTAGACTAACAATTTCATGGAAGCCCTTGCTATTCTTTATGCTTTGGAACGAGGGTGTACTCTTCGTTGGCACAAGGTCATCTTTGAGGCAGATTCTTAGATTGTGATTAATATGTTGAAGGGGTGAAAAGTTAATGGGGTACATTGGCAGTTGGCTTCAATGGTTAGGCAGATTCTTCGTCTGACATTAGCATCCTAAGAAAGAAGAAATGATGGAAACTTGAAGCAAAAAAATTTAGAATGAAGGGCGGGATGCATTCAATGATGGAACGTAGTGGACCATGGACACCCTTCTTACTAGGAGTAGAAGGAAGGGCTCAACCAAATGAATGTGATGGCATGCACTTGGTTTTGTGGGTTCTTGGTCATGAGTATATTCTAGCCTTTCTATGTTTCTTCCATATCTCATTCTCTTCAGTTTTATATTTGTTCTTCTAGTTCCCTTTGGGCTCTTTGTGCATTTCCTATTTTTCTAAGTCAGTTCATTATCCTCTATGCTCCCCACTCATGGGGTCTGAAGCAGTTACCTTTATTCTCATTTTTTATTTATTATGGGAGTGGGCCTTAACCCCACAACTTACCAAAAAAATCTAGAAAAGAAATGCAATGATCAATTTGCAACAAAAGAATTACCCATACAAAAGAGTTTGTATCGATTTAAATGTTGTCATACATTGTCAAGTCTTTGTTACAATCATACCAACAAGTGTGGTAAGAGAGGATGAGTAACTTGGTTCAAACACCCCCTTAACAATTACATTCTTCCATAGCAACATACTATCACATGAAGATTTGCCATACAAAATCCTTCCTACGCTGTATCAAATGCATTCTTTCATTTGCAACCCAAACATTTGCTTAGATTGATGCCCTAGATTTACCTTGAAGTACCTACAGATCTAATTCGGCTCAGAGGCCAACCACACCATCTTTCTTTCATGTCTATAGCATTATATTTTCCTCTTGAATCTTAATAATATTTTGGGTGAGAAAATAAATTAGGGCATTTAGATGTTGTAATAAATCTCATCTAACCTCTATATACCTTCATGCCTACTAAATTAAACTCTACCTACCTCCAAATTGGTCAATTCAAATGTTAATGGCATTTTTGGGTGGTAGGGAGGCATTTAAAATGAAGAACCCACAAAAAAATGCATTAAAAACACTTTGCCTTTTTGAAAATTTCAAGCTCATCAAGAACTAAGTTAAGGATTTTGGTGGTTCCAGGAACCACCAGAATCGTCGATGCCTCCATTCTCTTCTCTTTTTCTCCTTTGTTCCATGTTGACGATTTCTCACCCATTAGGAACTCGACGCTTACTTCTTCTTTTTCTTCTTCTCTTCTCTTATTTCTTTTTCTAGCCACTTACCTTTTCTTTTCTCTCTGTCTTCCCCTTGTTCCACTTTGTCAAAGGTTTCCCACCCATTGGGAACTTGTCCCATTCTTTCTCTTCCTCTTTTTTCATCCTTGTGTTCATTTGGTTGGCGATTCACTAGGAACCAAGAACTAGGAACAATTCCTTTTCCACTTTGTCAGTGATTTCGCAATGACCAGGAACTTGCTAAAATCTTCTTTCTTTGCCTTGTTCAACCTCTTTATCCTTTATGTACCTTAGCCAATTTATCCTTTACTCTTGTCAGGGATGGACCAAGAACTAGGAACCTTGTTGGCAAGTTCATTGGTTCCATGAACCAAAGGAATTGCTGATACTTTGTTTCTTCTTCCTCTGTTCAATCTTGTCGGCAATTTCCCGCCTCCTGGGAACTTGTCGCTTCCCCATCTCTTTCACTTGTTCCACCTAGTCGGTGAGTTTTGGCCCACCAGGAACTTGTTGAAATTCCTTCACTCCTTCATTTTTGCCTTAGGCTTTGTCAAGGATCGAGGAAAGACTAGGACCTAGGAACCATTTCAGGGTTTTCCTTGGTTTTAGGAACCAAGGAAAACTCTGAATTAGTTTCTAGTATGCTTGAAATAGCCAACAAAATAGAACACTTAGTCATTTTTGGATATTTTGGAGAATTATGAGGATTTTTCAAAGGCTTTGGAAACAAGGAAAAACACAGGGACATAACTTCTAGGAAATTTTGATGTATTTTGGGCAAAAATAGGGTTGGAAAATGGGGGTCCCAACAAGTCCTTGAGGTAGCACAAAATAATAAAATAGAAGGCATTAGAATATGTGTAGATTTTAAGGAATTGAACAAAGCTTGTATCCATGATCTATTTCTGATGCCATTTACAGAAGAGGTTTTAGAATCAATTGTCGAAAGAAAAACTTACTCTTTCAATGATAAATTTTCCAGTTGTCACCAAGTTAAAATTCAATAAGAGGACCATGTTGATATACCCAGACAACTAAGAGGGGGGGTGAATCAGTTGTCTCAAAAACTTAAACACTTCTGCAATTAATCACTTATCCACAATTATTATGATTTAACAATCAATGCATGAAATCAAAAACTTAACCACAGATACAACATCAAACACAAGAGATGCCAAATTTTACGTGGAAAACCCTAAGGTGGGTAAAAACCACAGAGAGGATTAGCTCTCAATATATATTGAAATCTTTACAAAAATAATGTTCAGGCTTGGTCACTCCATGGGCCTAGAACATGCTAGCTCACTGCCATGAAGTACAACTAGGTCTAGCAGGCTCACTGCCTCAACCCTAAACCTAGCAAGATTACAATAAGGGTTGTTAAACCCTGAGGGCTATTAAAGCCTGAGGGTTGTTAAACCCTAAGAGCTATTAAACCCTGAGGGTTGTTAAACCCTGTTGAAGGCTCACTGCTAGCTCACTGCCTTGATGACAAAAGCTAACCCTCAGGGCTGTTAAACCCTGTTGAAGGCTCACTGCTAGCTCATTGCCTTGATGACAAAAGCTTGCTTCCAATTAGATTGCACATGAAAACTGAGCACTGCTTAAGCATCTGCCACTATGCCATGTGTAGTCATTTAATAGTTGAATTCTGAATCCCAAGTCTTCATTCTCACCGATCTGTGTCACTGCTCTGTTATTCACATATTCGAATCACACCCACGCATTCTCTACTTTGTTTTGCCTCTACTCTGCTCTACCTCTTCTCTGCTCTGCCTTTTTGGACCTTTCTTAATATCTTCCCATCTTCACTCAAGGACATCTTTTCCATGACTCAACTACAAGTATTAATACACTTCATCAACCTTGGAATGATCATCAAGGTCGGCATTACAATCATCAACCATTAGAACAATCTCCAAGGTTAGCATTACAAACATTTACAAAATAGGTCTTGACCTATTACAATATTATGCAAAGGAAATGAAGTAAAGATGTATACAGATCATGTCATGCCTTAGCTAGAATTGAAACATGATCTTCCATGCCACAACATGCTTGCACAATCTTCAACAAATCTCTACAATTACTAGAATTAACCAAGTCGGCTAAGACTGGTTGCACGTTACACTATCTGGGAACAATCTTCAAACACAATCTCAATTCCTTAATGCGGACGAATGTCAAGATAGTAACATGATCAAGAGATATCCACAAGCACGTTATAATCATCAGGAGCAACCGCACGAATCTTAACCACTTTATCCATAGGAATCTTCTTACTGGAACACATGAATTTCACTATCTTTAACTGACATAAAAGAAAGATAGCTTACAGACAACCAAAACATGAACCACTGCATTTTAGGTACTTATCATCATCTCAGACTTCCCTCTAGAACCGCAGAGCAAAATGCTTCATTGCGGAGGAATACGGAGCATGATACTTTCTCCCTGTCACCAAAGAATAATCAGAAGGAGTAGGCTTTACTCTAGTGAATGTAACTTTCTTACAACTTCACACCGGAAGCTCAAACTCAGGATTTAGCATCTTTAGACATCCCTTTAAATAACTTTCAATCTGCAAACCAAGATCTGCATCCAGCAAGAGATGTGGAGCAGTCTACCGGACTATTCTTCAACATACAACTCTCTATATATACTGCACTTCACGATAACTCACTTGATTCTTCTGGAGAGGCTAATTTTCTCAATATCCTCAACATACAAAGCTTTTAAACAAGTAATAGAATAAGATACAGTTGACATCAATGACAACAAGGATATGTTGACATCAATGACAACACCAATTAGGCACATACTTGCAACAGACCAATCAAAAATTACATTTACAACAGAATGGGGACCATTCATGTATACAGTAATGCCCTTTGAACTAAAGAATGTGGTATCAGTCTTTAACTGAATCATGGTCAACATATTTAAGGATTTCATCCATGACTTCCTAGAAGTCTACTTAGATGACTAGACATTCTATGGACTATTAAATACCATGTTCAAGTGCTCTGCATAATGCTAGAAAGATGCAGAAGCCTACAAATTGCACTAAACTTAAAGAAATGCATCTTTGTGGTACCATTTGGTACACTTATAGGATGAATAATATACAAAGAGGGACTCATGGAAGATCTCTTGAAAGTGGCACTAATCATGAATTCACCACCACCAAAGACAACATCAGAGGTTAAAACTTTCTTAGGTTATAGTGGATACCACAAAAAAATTATCAAAGGATATGCCATCATAGCAACACCAATAGAAGAGCTTTTAAAGAAAAAAATCAAATAAATAATTGAGTGGAATGGGTAGTGTCAACAAGCATTTGACACATTGAAACAAAAGATAGCAGAAGCTCCCATACTAATTTTTCTAAATTGGAACATCCCATTTCATGTTCGTGTAGATGCTTCTGGAACAACGATTGGCACAATATTAGAAAACATAGAGCGAATAAGGACCATCCAATTGCCTTTTCTAGATGCAAACTTTCTCAAGTGAAGAAAAATTATACTACTACAGAAAGGGAAGCACTAGCAATGGTATATGTGTTGCATAAATTTAGACACTATCTATTGTCTACCTCATTCACATTTTACATAGACCATGAACCATTAAAATATCTACTTAATAGACCGGTTACACTGTTGGATTGATTACATCATTATATAGTTTATAATATATAGTTAGTATAATAACTAAATAAAAGTTAGTTTGTTAGTAAATAAATCAATAGTTAGTTTGTTGGGAGTTATTTCGTATGTAGGTTAGTTGGTTATTCACAGGAAATTGTAAGGCTTTAAAAAGCCATTGCATTGTAATGAAATATCCATCCAAAAATCAAAGTTAATATATTTTTTATGTTTTGACGTTGTTGTTCAATAATGGTGTAATCTACATTTATTTATTTTGCTCACCATTTCAATATGGTATCAGAGCATATATTTGCATGTGCCTATGATGCCATAAAGTTTGGATTTCCAAATGTGTAAGATTCAAATTCATTTCAAAGATCATGAAGTGCATTCCAAAGAACTTGTAAGTGCATTAATTATTATCATGGAGTGTCATTTGGTTTGCTAGTAAATTGTTTTAATTTTAGAATGACATTTTTTATAACAGTTAATGCAGTCTCACCAAAACTACAATATCTCTCTCATTTTATAGAAAAATTTAAAATTTTAAGATGTTTTGGAAAGTTGATGAAGAGGATAATAAAACCCAAAAATATTTTGAGTATTTGATGATCAGTTTGATGCAAAAGAGTGGGCAACAAAATAGTGATGTGAATTCATCTTCTGAAGTATTTTTTCTCTCAAAAAAAAATTATTATTGCATTCACTTCTACCAAGAGTTAAACATAATTTGAAGGAGAAAAGATGATGCTTATACATTACAAAATGGTTTACCAATTCAAGCAAGGCATGAAAACTTGGAGTTTGGTGTGAAGACTTGGAGTTTGTAATAATCTTATTTTTACACAACAATTTCGCTTTCACTACTCAGGTATGGTTCTTCATTGCTTTTGTGAAGACTTATATTTTAGGTTTTGTACCTCTTAAAATCAGTTTAAAAGAAATTTTGTTAAAACATTTCTTCAAAAAGAGAGCTAGTTCAATTGGGAAAATCAATTATTAAGAGCTTAGAGGTGGAGGGTTCACAACCCATTAAAATAATATTCTATGCATCATAAGAACTAGATATATATTTGTTTGGGAGGTATAAAGTTTAGATTTTTGGCATTTTAAAATATGTTTGCAATCAAAGATATAAGGTGATTATTGTATAAAAGGTGCATTTTCATGACACCTTGTCACTTTGATCATGGCCACATTTAATGCTTGTATTCTTGAGACTATATATGCTACACTTGATGGGGCTATCCACACTACACTTGAGAATTTTTTTAAAGATTATAAGGATGCATATGGTCAATAAGGACTAAATAACTTAATTGGAGGTTGGAGGAAAATGGAGGCCGAAGGTTTTTCTAATCTTGAGCTAGCTTCTCACTCAGAGATGATCCATTGCATGAGACGCACCATAAATTTGTGTCCCTTCATGGAGCAAGGGGGCTTAGAAATTCTTGGCAATATGTGTGGATAGTGTAACATCTGAAATAGGGTGGGGTTAGTGTATCTGCACTTACTCAGTTTGTGGATAGTGTAATCTCTGAAATAGGGTGGGATTAGTGTATTCATAGTGGTTCAGTTAATTTTGTACAATAGAGGAGGGATTTGATTCTCATCTCATTGGAGGAGGGATATTGGCACACTCTAAAGAGATGTTGGCTCTCGAAGGAGAGTGATTCTCTCATATGCAGCACTAGAGGAGGGATTTTGACACACTCAGAGGAGATGTAGACTCTCAAAGGAGAGTTATTCTCTCATTGTGCATGGAGGATCTGGGAATATTTATGTTCTCTCATGTTGTACAGAGGATTTGTAGGTTTGACAATTAGAAGATCCACTGACAGATTCAGTTTGGTGTTTCTTGGGTGAGTGAGGAGAATTGGTGAAGGCGCTTCATCAAAGTCTCAAGAAGGGCTGCTATGTTCAGTCCTTGCAGTGTTTTGTCCCTTGTTTGAATTGATGTAATAAGTGGGGGATGTTGTATTTATTACATAGTTATGTAGTTTATAATATATAGTTAGTATAATAAATAAATAAAAGTTATTTTGTTAGCAAATAAATCAATAGTTAGTTTACTGGGAGTTATTCGCGTTTGTAGGTTGGTTATTCACAGAAAAATGTAAGGCTTTAAAAAGTCATTGCATTGTAATGAAATATCCATCCAAAAATCAAAGTTAATATATTTTTTATGTTTTTGACATAGTTGTTCAACAATGGTGTAATCTACATTTATTTATTTTTCTCGCCATTTCAATATACACAAGGGAGAATATGTAGGTGATTGTTTTTATTCCAAGAATTTGAATTCAAAATCATGGTAAAACTAGGGAAAACCAACCAATGTCCTAATTACCCATCTAGAATTGAAATAAGTGAGGAACCAGACAGCTTGGAAGAAGATTTTCCTGGCACAAATTTGTTTAGAGTGATTGTGGTATCAGAAGACCTAAATGATGTAGCAAGTTTACTATCAACAGGATAATTTCTAGAAAATAATTCACCAAATAACAAATAGATACTTGTAAGGAAGTCACTACCATACACATTAATTGAAGGTGAATTGCATATAATTGGAAGGGATGGCATAATAAGAAGAGTAATATTTGAACATGAGAGACAAGATATCCTCAGGAAAGCACATGAGGGAATTTTCAGAGGACATAATTCAAGAGAAATCACCACAAAGAAGGTTATACTCTCTAGACTATGGTGGCCAACACTGTTTAAGGATGTCATTCAATATGTTAAGCAATGTGATATATGTCAAAGAGTGGGTAAACCCACCACAAAAGATGAGATGCCATTGAGGTCAGTCCTTGCCCAAGTACCATTTAAAAAATAGACTATAGATTTTACTAGACCTGTCGATCCATCAAAAAAATGCATAAAAGTCATATGTATAATCACTAGAGTTGAATACCTTACAAAATGTGTAGAAGTAGAACCAACTAAAGATTGTACCTCCAAAACTACCACAAGATTCATATATGAAAATATAATAGCAAGGTTTGGCTGCCCTTTGAGTATTACAAGTGATTAAGGTAAACATTTTGTCAACAAGATAATTGTAAAGCTCCTGAATAATTTCATGATCAATCATAACAAGAGTTGCCCTAACATTTGTAAACTAACAGAGCAAGTGAAGAATTAAATATGATTATAGGCACTACACTGACAAAGATATGCAATGGAGACACAATAGATTGGGATGAAAAAATTCTAGTAGTATTATGGGCATATAGAACAACTTACAAAAGAACAACTAAATTTTCTCTATTTGAACTAGTCTATGGATTAGACACCACTCTACCCATGAACTTTATTGTGCCAAACCTACACACCACACCCACTCTACGTTGGAAGAGGAAGAGTCACTAAAACAAAGGCTGGAAGATCTTAACAAACTAGATGAAAATAGGCTACTAGCAGCATATAACCAAATCCTAGAACGCAAAAAAAAACCCTAGCATGATAGAAATTTAAGACATAAAGTATTCAACAAAGGGGATCTTGTGCTACTCTATGACAATAAGTTCAAAAAGTAGGGGAAGTTGAAAGTCGTATGGTTAGGACCCTACTACATTGAAGAGATTTCAAATTCTGATGCAGTAAGGCTAAAAACATTAGAAGGGAAACTTCTAGCAGGATATGTGAACAGTGCAAGACTAAAACACTACCACCAACCTACGAATTAAAGAAAAATGGAAAAATCAAATTCTGTATTATATGTAATATATGTATGAGATAAAGTACAAACCACTAAAAGAAAACAACCTGCAAGAATGCAATGGTTACAAAAGCGCACCAAATCAAGAATGGGAAAATGCATTAAATGTAAATCCCATGATTAGGGTCATAAACATGATCCCAAATTCTCACTCAACACCATTGTATAGTAAGAACAATAGTGAGCTCAAGAACAATATCTAGAAAGCTAAACCAGGCTAAAGTAAATTACAAAGGAAAAATGTTGACTCCTACTTCGGTCGATATCTTTGAGAAGTCGCATCCAAATTATAAGAAATTTTCATGTAAGGCAATGGAGGTTAACCCAAATGGGGCATTCTTTGTCATCCCAGTCGATGTAATTTACATCGAGGATGTAAGAAAGTATATTCCATGCATTGTTAATGGAGATTAATCACACTAAATTCAAACTACTCTAAAAATCTCTATTATAGTTGAACCAAATGCCATGCTCGTATCAGGCCCACCTGTATGTCATCCATACAAGTGGGCAAAAATGGTGGAATAATTTTTTTTCTAAGGTATAATGAATTAATTATGAAACTACACTAGAGGTTTACCTAAAGTGCACTTAAGTGCAGTGACCACAAACAAGTTTGTTGAAGATTGTTCTTGTTTTGCAAGTGACCTAGCAACCAATTGTCAAGCTAGATCACTAGGAAGATTTAGTTATATCGTTACGCATAGTCTTCTAAGTTATTTTATTAAATAAAATCATTGTTACAAAATAGAATAATTTATCATCCATTGATGTATTCTTTTAACCCATTTTATGTGTTACTAATGATTCCAAAAGCATAATTAGATTTTCTAATTAAATTTATAAAGAAAATACTTAATTTAATAAAATATAGATCATATAAAATAGATACCACTTCTAACTTTACAATTTTAGCTAAAGTATTTCATTTAACACTAAAATCTATTGCTTTTATTTTTCTAATAAAGAAATAAAGCAACATCTTTTTCTATTATGAACTCACATTCTAAAGTGCTTGCATTAAGAGTCAGAGACATTCTGCCAGAAGTAATAAGCTCCACGCAGACTAGGTTTATTAAAAGCAGATACATTCTTGAGAACCTAATTACAAGTTGGGAAGCACTACATTGGGCTAAGGAATCTAATCAGAATGTAGGTATTCTTCTTTTGGATTTTGAAAAAGCATATGATAGGGTTGAATGATCATTTATACTTAAGATTCTTAAGGCCATTGGATTTCCTAGTAAATTTTGTATTATGGTCATGATGTTGTTTAGGAATGCCTCAGCCCAAGTGGAAGTTAATGGGGAATTGTCTGCTCCCTTTGGAATGGGAAGGTCAATCTGGCAGGGTTGTCCCCTTGCCCCCTCTTTATTTGTAATTGCATCAGAAGCTTTGCATTTTCTTTTGAAAACTGAAAGCATTCAAAGTGAGTTGCATGGTATCTTCCTACCCAATAGTGAGAAACTTCTTAATGTGTAGTTTGCAGATGATACTGCCCTTTTTCCAAGGATTAATAAGTTAGAATTTGAAAGGCTAGAGCAAATACTTGATATTTTCTGTTTGGCTTTTGGGGTTAAGATTTCTCCCTCAAATTCTATTCTCCTCACCTGGGACTTTGTTGCTCTTGATTGGCTTGATCTTGAGAAATGGCAGTGGGGAGGCCCTGAGATTATGGTCAGATTCCTTAGAATCCCATTTGCTCTTAATCCTTCTTTGAAACTCATGTGGCATTGGTTGTTTACTAAAATTGAAAAGAAGCTCAAAAATTGGAACAGATTGCATTTATCTCTTGCAGGCAGAGTGCAGGTGTGCCAGAAAATCTTGTCAGCTTACTCAATATACTATTCTTCTATGTGGCTTTTTTCCAACTATCAGTTTGATGTAATTCATAAGTTAATAAGGAATTTCTTATGGTTAGATGGTAAAGGTAAATCATAAAAACATCTAGTCAAATGGAGTTGGTGTTATATGAACAAGGATTTGGGGGGTTTGAGACTTAAAGACCTGAGGCTCTAGGGTCTTGTCTTAGCATCCAAATGGATTATCAATGCTTTGTCAGGTAATGAGCCTTAGAAGGTGCTAATAAGAACTAATATGTTAAATGTTGTCCAGGTTAAAAAGAAATCTTGGGGCACATTGCATCTCCATGATACCTTGTTTAGGGATTTCAATGTTAAGCCTAGGGGATCTGCTATCTTCAAGAGCATCTGGAAAGCTTGGGAGTAAATTAAAATGTTCATTCCACAAAGGGCAGCTATTGATTTTAGTAACCAATGCATATGGGGTCAGAGATCAATTTGGTGGAACATTAAGCACAAAAATAAACCTCTTGCATTACTTCAGGGTTGTTCTACTAATAAGTATAACACTATTGGGATTTCAAAGCTCATTGATCTTTTTAATGATGGACATCCAAAAAAATGGAGCCAAATTAAACAAGATTTCCATCTAAATGGTAAACAATTCAGAACTTTTTCAACTTTGTTCAAAACCATGCTGTGCAAGTTTCAATCAAGGGTGGTCATTAATGAGGAATTTGATTTAGACTTGTTGTGTTGGGCAGATGGAAACAAAATTGTGCAAACAAAGCCAAGATTAATCTATAATATGCTCTCCAATACGCAGGAAATTTTGCAACACATCTCTGTGACCTAGGGTGACACCCTTTGCCTAGAAACTTTATCAAAATATCTCAAATGGAACTGGTCTAATATCCTTGAACCAAAAAAAGCTTGTTTTAAATGGTTGCTTCTGCCTAATAAACTCAGTCTTGGTGTAAGTGATGTCTGGTGCCCAATGTATAATGTTAAAGAGTCTGCAGTCCATTTTTTTAATTGTCTTTTTGCTAAAAAAGTCCGGCTCTTCTTCTTGGGTAATATATCTCAATGGAATCATTCCCTTCATGCAAATAAAAAAGAAGTCATATGTGGTTTTGTTGATGCCTTGGACAAAAAGTTTAACTCATTTTGGCTTATTTTGTCTACTGAGATTTTATGGTTTAGCTGGAAGAGAAGGAATGAGGAACATTTCCAGGGTAGGGTAAGGAACCTCACTAGGATTTTCTTTGATCTCATAAATTTCAATTTTTTGAGTAGGTGGCAGTTACTATGGAGATGTCAATTGATAAGTTCAAGCAGTTAATGGAAATTGGAGCTATGTTCCAAAAATAGGATGTCAAAGAATCTGACACCTGTATAAGGAAGATGAAAAGGTTTGATCCAAGATTTTATAACATGTACACTGACTTCCAAAAGATTTACTCTAAGAAGTTACAACAGGACCTAGCTAAGAGTGAACTTGATAAGCAGTGGGAGATTGTGTCTAAAAATTTCAGCTCCAACACTTCTCATGAGGGTTGCTCTCCTACTAGGGGCTATGAAAGCTTAAGGAACAAGATGATTAAAGATTGTGCAAAACTCAAAGACAGAGGAGTAGACCTTTGGAATGATATGAGAAGGCCAAGGGTAGAAGACTCAGATTTGGATGACAGTCAAGGTTACTATAACTAGTTCGCAGATCAAGAAGAAGAATACAATGTTCAGAGGCCAAGAGATGATGCTGAGGACATGGATATTGATGCAGCTAGTGGTAATTAGGATAGATTTTCAGCAAGGAAAAGAGTCAAGATTGGTCTGATTCAGAAGTTCTGAACATTATAGATGTCCAGTAGTAGCAGGACTATAAATTTTGTTTCTCTCTGATATATACTTATGTTTTAAAGACTTAAAACTATTTGTATGTAATTGTGAAGTTCTATGTGTTTTTGGATTGTTGTAAGCTGCAATTATTTTGGTGTGGTATGCTTGATCACAAAGTTGTAAATCTTGCTTTACTTTGAATACAATTTGTGCACGATTCACAATCAAAAAATTATGAAACAAAAAGTTTTCTTATTATTCAAACAAGTGCCACATAGTGGCAAGTATTTGCCTTGTAGTGTTGTAATAATAATATGTATTTTGTAGTTGAAATTATTTTCTTAGATCAAATATTTTGCTAAGGAAATGATTTATTAGTAAATAGTCTTTATTAAGTGATTCATTGATTTTGAGTTTGATTTAATATTTGAATGATTTATTAGTAAATAGTCTCCATTAATTGATTTATTGATTTTAAGTTTGATTTAATATTTGTTTGGTTAGCATACACTAGAATGGAGTGTTCATAGTGAGTGGCTATGGAGGAGGGAGAGTAAGGGAGGGGTTGCTCTTATGGATATAGCACTGTTGTTCTTTGAAGCATTTATAGAGATAGAAGAGAGTTTCATGACACATGTATGGTTTTATGTGTTTTGTAGTTGAAATTAGTTTCTTAGATCAAATATTTTGCTAAGGAAATGATTTATTAGTAAATAGTCTTTGTTAATTGATTCATTGATTTTGAGTTTGATTTAATACTTGTTTGGTTAGCATACACTAGAATGGAGTGTTCATAGTGAGTGGCTATGGAGGAGGGAGAGTAAGGGAGGGGTTGCTCTTATGGATAAGCATTGTTGTTCTTTGAAGCATTTATAGAGATAGAAGAGAGTTTCATGACACATGGATGGTTGTCTTGTGGTCATATGAACAAATAAATTAATTGTAAAGTTACCAAGCTTAGGAAAGGTTGGTAGTCACTATGAATAATGATTACCATCTCATTATCATATACAAATTTGACACATTAGTGGATATTTGAGAGGATTTGTTGGGTTTGTGTGAGTTAAGGGTATCCTAGATGAACTCCAAAGTGGTTAGAGTTGAGAGTAATATGACAAAATGAGTAGTTCCTACAACCTAATTTGAATGGGGAGAAAAATGCAACCTATTTTGTAAATAAAACTGACATGAAATATTTAAGTGCAACACCTAAAGTTAATAATTCTATTAGAGATAGTGGTTGTAGATTAATTCTTCAATAGTAAGAAGTTCAGTTCATAACACTTAAAGGAAAAAATATTATTTGTTTATCATTAAGAAAATATTATTTGTTTAATAAGCAAATTCACGACAAGAATTTAGTCACTCAAAATTTTAAAAAAAGTATTTGTTTAACATTTAAAAAATATATTTATTTAATAACCAAATTCCTGAAAGAATTTAGTGACTTATACTGAATTTTTCTGCTCGGTTTTAGGTGTTTGTTTCACTCAAAATAGTAATTTCGCAATATCTACCCTTAAGATAAAACATTTTCCCTATAATTTTTGTTAAAATTTTCTCATGTAAACTTAAGAGAAATTAAAATTTGCTCAACATGAAAAATAATACTTTGTTTTGATTGGTTTATTGTAGATAGATTAATCACTAGATAAAAAACTCATTACAATAGTACTGTGAAAGGCAAGTAATAAATAAAAATAAAATATATACATCTTACTTGCCAAATTATATCATCATGTTACTTCCATACAAAGAGGTAAAAAGTTTAAACAACTTGCCATTGGAAGAACTTTTGCATTTGTCCAATATACTTTGCTCCTTTGATGGTAAAAAGTTTAAACAACTTACCATTACTTCTGCATTTGTCCAATATACTTTGCTCCTTTGATTTGATATTTTATGGCACTATATTTTTAATGTACCCGCCTTGTAGTGTTGTAATTATAGTATGTGTTTTAGTTGTAATTATAGTGTTTTAGTTGTAATTTTTTAATTCATTAGGTAAACTTCAAATTTACTTTTTGTCAACCCAACAAAATCATTATTATTTATAGTTATAATATTAATAATAATTGTATACACCTAAAAATGGCTTGTGTCAAATTAAATAAATATTTTAATATTTATCTTAGTTCTTATTCTTCTATCAATTAAATAAATATTCTAATTTATTTAAATGATTCACATCCCTCCAACAATTAAATAAAATCAATTTATTTAATTAAATTCCCCCAATTCTTGCCGATGATGGCATGGTTCGGTGGTTAAGTCGCTCAGGATGTAGTGGCGGCCACCAGAGTTCAAACCCCCGCTGGGCCAACGAGCTCGCAAGGCTTTACGCCTTCGCTGGGCCAATGAGCTCGCGGGTTTGAAGTGTTCTTCCTAGGGGATGAGGTCCCCCAGTTGTGGCCTCACCGGTTCATTGCTCCGGGCAAAAGCATTCGTGTGGAGCCGGAGGGCGTGTCACACCAGCGTCGCCGGTCACGTTAAAAAGTTTACCAGGCGCATTTAAAAAAAAAAAATTCCCCCAATTCTTGTTATGTCTCACATAATTAAATAATCGTAAATTATTTAATTAATCCTAAATTCATCTATTCCAAAGTCCTAATTTCATAAATCCACCACACCATTCCACCTCATTCTTCCACCTCACCTTGTTGCACATGTAATTAAATATTTTAATATTTAATTAGCTAATATTCCCTCACCCACATGTCCTATTTATCCTCCAGTCAAATTAGTTAACTCATCAATCAAATCTATTAACTAATCAGTCAATTGAGTTCACTAGTTAATCTATTATGTTGACTCCCCAATCAACCCAGTTAACTGATCAATCATCTCAGTTAACTCTTCAATCTATTTTGTTAACTCCCGTAACTCATGAAGAAGGCTTGGACACTTGTCCTTTCCTAATTCATGCACATTCCCTCAAGCTTTCTCAACCGTACACCTCACAGGTAATTCCTCCAGTCATGGATCTATTGACACTTGGATTTGGTCTTCCCTCAACCTATATAAGCAAGGTCTTCATACCCATTTCATATACATTCAAGCATTTGTAATCTTACTTTGCAGGAATCATTACAGTGTGCCTTTGGCAAAGTTATCATCCATTTGCATTCACACAACCCCATTATCATAATCATTCATTCAATCATGTCTCCATCAATCCATATCCATTAATATTGCATTTGTAGTCTCATCTCCATTGCATAATACACCCATAGTCGTTATGTTCTTGTCATCTTCAACAGTAAGGAAGTGCACACTTCTGAGAGCTCCATTATCATCAAGATCAAGAGGGATAGGTGAACAATGGAAGCATAGAGGTAAAACAGTCTTCAAAGGTATAATATTGGTTTACTTGTGTTTACATCAATTTCCATTGAGTTATTGGATGATTAGTTGTTTATTGCTATTGTTCACATTTTCTGATAACATTTTGTGACAGAACCTCTCTACAAAACTCTCAAATCAAAGTTAAAAATGGGGCAAGGCCCCATGGTGGGTGCCAGAAATGTTTTTAACTTTGATTTGAGTATTTTGCAGAGAGGTTATGTTATGACAGGTTGTTCCTACACATACAACTTCTAGTTCTACGCATTCAACACTTTCTGCACTGCATTCAATCTTTCTGCGCATATGAAGTGTATTGTTGCGCATCTAACACATTTCTCTGTGCTTCTGATCTTCCTGTGCATACATAGCGCAGTCATGCGTATCTGACACATTCTGCTAGGCTTCTAATCTTTCTGCGCATACAAAGCGCAGTCCTGTGCATTTAATCATTATTGTTGCACTTTTGTAAATTTGTGCATATGAATCACAGTATTATGCATATGACCTACAGATCTGTGCATTTGATTTGTCAAAGAAAGTTATAATGTTTTTATCAGATCTTCCGTACTAACTCTCATTTGCAAGCGTTAGGAGCTGGATTTAATCATTTTAGCTACATTATTAAGCCACTTAGAACTAATTAGGAGAGAGTAACTTAATATGTTCATGCAAATCATTACATAGACATAACTAGGATGGAAAGTAAATCATTTTGTTGCATCACAACTTGTATCTAGTCCCAACCTAGGGGTTAAAACTGAACAATTTATTTATGTTTTCACTATCTTACACTACAATCTATCACATAGCTTAATAGGGGAAAGTAACACTTGTTTATTTCTTCAAGCAACAATCTACACCTAGATTTGTTAAAAGGTTAAAATAAACAATCTTTTCCAAGTTATTGATATCTTGTTACAAATTTTTGTGCTTGGTAGTGTTAACACATTTAGTTATTTTCCTTTTAACTAGGGGGATAAAGAATCAGTGTTCTCTATGTTTTCAGAATGATAATAGGCCTATGCTCTCCCCTTTTCTAGGTGACCAAAATGTCAAACTTATCATTTTGCATGTTTAACCTTTAGAGAGGCCTACCCTTGGAATTCCTTCCTTCCAAGTGGGATGACCTTAAGTGATAACGGGTTAAAGCCAAGCCACCTTCGAGTCACTATAAATAAATTGTGTTTGTGATGAAAGTTGCAAGCAATGGGTGTCATTGTGTTACACCGACCAATGTTTCCCCCAAAACCCTATGGAGCGTAACCTCTACAGGCTGGGAAGCCTCCTTATCGGAGCGAATGGCCGCACGTGTAACCACCCAAATCGATGCCTTGACTAAAATCCTTTTGTTCTAGTAAGCCAAAATCCCCTATTTGGTGACACAGGAGGAGGAACCTCTAGAGACATCCAACGTCATACACTCATTTAGTGTGGAGACAAAAGTTCAACTCTTTGGAGGAACTGTAACTTGGTATGCATGAGAAGTGAGTGCCGTGGAGGGGAGCTGGTGCTACCAAGTTACTAGTTGTCCACCTTTATGCAAGTGGCTAGTGTAAAAACTAAGTTGGAACTCATCAAATACTGTCCTTGCCAACCTTAGGATTGTGCTTGCTTTTTGGTCAAAAATTTGTAAAAACATGGAATCCTTGTTTGACGTGTTTTCTTGCAACTAATTGATACAAATCATCAGCAAAAATACCAGACTTGCTTCAAGAAACATTGTGAAAACAAGCCAAGATCGAGAAAATTAAAACTAAAAAAAACCACACTACCTTCAGTTTTTGTAAACCATTATGTTGTGCATGTGACACATTCTGCTACGCATTTAAACCTGTTGCGCATTTAACCCATTTTATTGTGCATTTAACCCATTTTGTTGCACTTTTGATCTTCCTACGCATTTGACACACAGAGCGGTGCATATGAGCCACAGTACTACGCATCCAAAAATTAGAGCATTTCAACCAGACCTACGCATTTGACCTACATAGTTGCACATTTGACCATTGTTCCTGTGCATCTGAAGCTACGCATGCAAAACAAAGAGCTATTCCATACACTTTTGAGAAAAAATTAAACCAGTTCTAGATATCCATTATTACATATACCTTGTTTATGATCTCAGAAAAACCATTCAAATCCGTCTCGCATACTTTTTCAAAACATTTCCATTTACCATATCATCCATAGCAAAAACATTAAACAAAGAAAACCAATTTTCCTACTAAGGTCTCATTGAAATCTTCCAAAACTCAAAACAAAAATCTAGTTAGTTTCATAACAGGATATATCATCCTTCATCTCGAAACTACACTAGTGTTATCTTGATAGAAGTAGTCCATATCAATAGCGGTGATCAACTCTCCCTATTTTGACAATCTTTTACCTGAAGAACACATTTGTTTGAGCAAACAGTAGATCAAAATTTATACCCTAGGGAAAATCTTGTCATATCACCCTTTTCAATAGCATTTTCATCCAACATTCATCCTCATCAAACGGTTTTTATGGTAGCAACTAGATCAAAATCCAAAGAAAAGTAAGATATGGATCCTTTGAACAAAGACATACCATCTTCATCTCACAGTGATGGAGAGGAAGAGATCTCATATGAGGACGTCATTAATGCTATACAAGACTCAAAATTTCAAAAGATGATGAACAAGGTCCTAAACATGGACCCTCAAAAGTATGTCCTCATGCTAGCACAACAAGTGGCCAAACTTCTGATAGATTTTGACACACCCACCTTAGAAGACACCACCTCTACGAACGACATGGAAACTCCCAAGATCACACAAGAGGTTCCCAAAATAGAGAATATAAAGGATACAAACCTTCTAGATTTATTGACTAAACAAATGCAAGTCTTGTAGCAACAGCTCTCGAACATTCAAACTGGAGCATCCTCAAAGCACTACTCTCTAGAGGATATTTCACCATATCCTTTTGGCAAAGGCTTGATCATGATACCTTTCCCCTCAAAGTTTGAGGTACCAAAATTTGACAAATATCAAGGAAAGGGTGATCCAAGAGACCACATCATAGAATTTAGTGCAACATGTCTCGGAGTCACCCATAATGACACCTATCTCATGCAACTATTCCCAAGGCACTTGGGAGGACAAGCTATGGAATGGTTCTCTCGCCTACCTCCTGACATCCAAACTTTCAATGAACTAGTGGATAAGTTTGTCACTCATTTCTCCTATAACATTAAGCATGAAATCTCAATGTTAGATCTTTGTAACACAAAACAGAAGGGTGGAGAATCCTTTGCCACTTTCTTGCAAAGATGGAGACAATTGGCCAGCAAATGTCCATATCATATGCCAAAAAAACAAATGCTTGAGATGTTTATACACAACCTAAACGTTGATCTTAGCTACAAAATCCAAATCCAATGTCCTACTTCATTTAGTAAGGTCATTGAAATGGGGCTACTCATTGAAAAAGCTTTGATAGCCAAAGGACAAGTCAAAATCTACAAGGAAACCCCTAGCTGTAATCATAACATGGACAAGATGAGATTTTGGACCAAGAATAAAAACATTGTCAATGACAGTGTTGTGGATGCAAAACAAGTGATCCCAAAACAACTGATCTTCAACTTGTCTAATCCGCAAAACAACACACCCCAAAACAAGCCCCAAAACTATGTGTCACAACCCACTAACTTTCCTCCTCGATGAAAGTTCACACCTTTGGAAGAATCACTGGAATCAGCCCTACGAAAGCTCATATCAGACAATGCCATAACACTTCCAATGACACGTGATTACAAACCTAAATTCAAACCTCCTTGGTGGAAAGACTCAAACTTTTGCGATTATCATCGAAGCAAAGGACATAAGACCAATGACTGCCAAAGCCTCAAAAACTCACTTCAAGACTTGGTAGATCAAAACGTGGTCAAAGTTAAGGGACAGGGATCCAATGAGGACCATTTGGCATATCAGAATCCACTCCCCAACTACGACAAGGGAGGTTCTTCAAAAAAAAATAATAATAGGGGTAACAATGCAAACTATGCTAATGTGTCTTATGATTACCTTGTTAACCACATTTTTGAAAGTGATGCGCATATCAATGTCATCACTATAAACAAAAACCCGATTGTAACGTGACCACCCATGGTGGAAAAGTTACTCTTCAAGGCACTCCATCCCAAACCCCATCCATGTCTAACCAGTACAATGTCTTAGAGCAACTCCACAAAACACCAGCACATATTTCCATTTTGGAGCTCTTGTGTCTATCCCCATCCCACGGGGCCATTCTCAACCAATCTCTCTCAAAAACCACGGTCCCAACTACTCTGGCAGAAGAGCAATTTCAGGCCATGGTAGGCCACCTAACCACACCTCATTTCTTGACCTTCACTGAAAAGGATGACATGTCAATCACCCAACCACACAATGCGTCTCTCTACATCGAAACCTTCATCCACAAGCATAAAATAAAAAAGGGTTCTAATAGATGGAGGAGCGGGTTTAAATATTTGCACCTTAAAGCTACTCCTTGCATTGGGATTTTCAGAGAATAGTATCGATCCTAAAAAGAAAATCACCATCAAAGCTTATGATGAAGAGGAAAGAACTTCAAAGGGAACCGTTGTTTTGCCGATCAGAGTGGGACCTGTAGTAAAGGATGTGGTGTGTCAAGTGCTTGACATGGAGCTTGCATATAATATTCTCCTTGGAAGACCTTCGATACACGCAATGAAGGCGGTGCCATCAACCTATCACCAGTGTATCAAATTCCCCCATGACGGCCAAGAAATCACCATTCAAGGCGATCCCAATCTGTTTCAATATTGCAACTCTATACAATCTAAACCTGATGTTGTGATTCCCAATAACTGTGCCTTTGTTTCATCCTCATCTCATGTTGACCCAAAATCACTACCTTCTTCCTACAAGGCATCCGAACTCAAAGTCAATCTCAAAGACAAGGGTGTTGAAGAGTATACCATTGCACAATCCTTTTGCCTAGCACAGTTACCACTCTCTCCCAAATCCTATGGAAAACATTCCGTAACCAAACCCAAGACTTTGGACCCTCCCAAAGGTCCTTTTGTTAAATATGGAAGCTTATCAGATGAGAGTGATGAAAAGGACATCCTACAGTGGCTATACAAGGATGAAGATAGTCAAACCAACTCACATGAAGCACAAGGCCAAATGCAAACGGAACAGTATGGTCAAGGGTTCTCTATCTTGCAAAGGATGGGGTATGACGGCCATGGTCCCTTGGGATTGAGAAAATATGGTATTATTGAGCCTATCCAACCTTCTTCTTTAGCAACCGGAGACACTACAGGGCTAGGCTACACAGACAAAGCAAAGACCACAAGAAAGGAGAAGATTAAAGGAAAACAAAAAGAAATAGCTTCTACTAACCTAGTAGAACAAATCCATTGGATACAAACATGGAGTGAGACAGACTCCAATGAATATGACTGGGATAGTCTCTCTAAACTATCTTGTGATGAAAAAGACATTGATATAGTCCAACAGTATACCTCAACCCAAACAACTCATGAGGGACAAGGCTCACCGTCTAGACCTCTAGAGTTTGATCTGCATAATAATGATAGTGAGTTTCGCGAGGAACGAATGATGTACCCCTTGACGGATCAACTAGTGGAGAGTATCATCACAAGCATTGTCGATGCTTACAATAACCATACCAATTCCTCCATCTTGACCATCATTAGCCACGAACCAAACCAACCTGATGACCCATTACCATTGTTACATCCTAAACTCGTAGATTGGGATTTACAAGGCTCCCCCCTGAGCTAAATACCTTTCAAAATGATGAAGCCATCATTGACTATCTAGAACTTAGAGAACATATACCCGCAGGGGACCACAAAGCTGGCTATGCCATAGAACTCAATGACAGGGCTTATTTTGGTGAGAGTGCCAAGCCTTCCAGTCTCAAAAATGTAAAAATGAAAGATAGATCTAACAGTGAAAACTGCTCTGTGGCAGTGTTAGATCATGAAAATAGTAAAAATAAGAAAGACGAATCCAATGGTGAAAACCTCTTTGAGGAACTAAAGGATGAAAGGCTTAACACTCTTCCCAATCTAACACATCAAGAGAGATCCGCAATCTTGATCGAACCAGTAGAACTAGTCAGCATCGGCACAGAGGAAAATCCAAGGATAATCCTGTTTAATGGAAATTGGATTTGTTAATGTTTTAGTATTTTGGTGTTTAAAATCCTCCTTTCCACTTTACATTCAAGGACCTAGGGTCGAGTGGAGAGCACTATCATACCCTAAAGTCACTGTGAGATGTAGGGAAACTTGGATTAGGGTGTTTAATTGTTGATTTATCTTCTCTTATGCTCAATTGACCATTAAAACCCTAATTATGCAAATACAGCAATAAACTGAGGAATAATGGAAAATACTCTTGCAGACGAAAGTAAAATAGCAAATCACATAATACCTATTTTTGGGGTTCTGAGGTGGAACAATCAGGGACACTGGAATGAGCG
Organism: Cunninghamia lanceolata; assembly: GCA_027924645.1. Taxonomy (NCBI): domain Eukaryota; kingdom Viridiplantae; phylum Streptophyta; class Pinopsida; order Cupressales; family Cupressaceae; genus Cunninghamia; species Cunninghamia lanceolata. The sequence goes on from BSBN01000209.1 coordinate 13,247,515, forward strand.
CCCAAGTCCAAGGTACCAATTTCTTTACGAGATTCAAACCTCCTTCTGACACTGATCAGCCATGTAACTTCTGTTTCTGGAAACTCAGCTACAGAGGACACTAGAGAGAGCGCCCAAGTCCTAGAAATGCTCCAGTGTCCTACTTCTCTTCAGATCCTGAATCCTTGATGTCTACCAATCCTTCCTGCAACTTCACTTCTCCTGAATATGACACCTATAACCTGCAATCACAAAAACTTGGTTTGGGGGTTGTGGTGTTTAGGAGCTTGCCTCAGTCAAGCCCTGGAAGGACACTTAAGTCTTCCAAACACCTTTTTCAGATAGAGAGTGTGCCCTTGTGAGGCAAAGGCCAAATCCAAATGAAACAATGATAGAAAACACAATGATATCACCTTGTAGTGAAGATCTCATGGGAGGAAGATGCTCTTCATTCCATGAGGAGATGAATGCTCAAATCTGCAAATACAAACACATAAACAAAACAAGTCTACTTTTGCAACACAATGAAAGCCTTGAATCACCTTGAGAACACAATAGCTTGCTAATAATCATCTAGTCTACAAATGAATGCCTAAACATGCTTTTCTATGCAACTACACGCATTCCCGCTAGGATTTCATAAATTCAAACTTACCGTGTCGGCCTAGGGACCAAATAACGATCATAAACTCACACTTTTTGGACCTGACCCAAAATAGGGCAGGACTAGGGTGCGGGAGCCTAAGTCCTCCCCCTTATTTTGGGTAGGTATAAGGTCAAGGGGTCCTCCTAGGTCCACTTTGCCATGAAACCTAGGTCTCATTCCACCGGAATGCCAAAAAATGAACTAAGATGTCCTAAATGCATGTTAAAGACCCAGGAGCTAAACCTCATGAGGGAAAAGCCCCCAAGGGGACATTTTTTGACGTTACATTTAGCCCCTACTTTAATGTATGTATAAATAAGAGGCCAATACATGCATTAAAGTATAGTCACAAACACAGCAAACACGCCAAGCACGGAGAAGACACGCCAATCACATAGAAAATAGTAACAGGAATGCAAAACATGGATAAGGCAATTGCAGTCACACAAAACACGGAGAAGACAGTCAACGCATAGAAGACACATTAATGCATGGAAGACAAACATGATTTCTTTTCTTTTTCTCATATATATGAAATACAGATGCAAGTACTGGAAAGTAAACAAACCTCCCATAATACAGGATGCACTCATCAAGCAAGTCTTTAGACTGTATATATGAGGCAACACACACGCAAGACACGCAAAACCTCCCAAAATGTAGGATGCACTCATCGAGCAAATCTTCATACTACATATGGGGCAACAAACACGCCACACAAAACAAGCACGCCAAACACACACACTTGAAGACACGAAGAAAACATGGCAAACAAGCGATGGAGTGTACCTATTTCTAGGTCCAACACCATCCCAGGCACATTACAGGCACACACTGATGATTGGGCTTCACCACAACAATCGCTAAAAACATGCTTAAGGGTTGAGTTAGTCATAGAATTGCTCCCTGCCTCTGTAGAGGACTTTTGAAAATGTTAGGATGATGCAATCTGCTCTGAGAAATACACCATCCCCACCTCTACAGAGGGCTTAAGAAAAAGGATATACGCGATATCCTGCCTTCACAAAGGGCTTACATGATTGATTGACTGATTGATTGATTGCAAACAAACTCAAGATGCAGGATGCACTCATCGAGTAAGTCTTTAGACTGCATCTGAGGACAAACGCATAGCTAACATCTACAACAGATAGCTTACCTTATATATATGCCCCCACCTTAAGGTGGTTGATATCATGCATCGATATCAAGCACGTTAAGGTAGAAAGAAAACACACAAGGGAACAAAGACTTTTGCAAAGCCCATGCCCCCCAGAGGTGACATGTACTTTACGATCACCAAATGTTCCCACAAACACATCCCTGCAAGAAACATGTTAGTGTCTACAAAATCATGATAAACAACAACATCAATGCATATGATTAACCACACAAAGAGCCAACGTTATAAAATGAATTCAGAGTCTGAGGATAACCGTGGGGCTATAACACGAAGCTCTCTGAATCAAGTACTGCCAAGGCTAGATTCAAAAACAAACAAAGGTGCATAGAGCAACAATATTGTTAAGGTTTTGTAAATGCGATAGAAACATCATCAAATTCACTACACGGAAAGCACGAGTTCTTCCACTAGCCAAGCGTCGAATAAGATATACAACCCCATCATCATATTAGGAACTAAGTCCATTTTTTTATTACTCTTGAAAGGGACACTAGGTTCGCATCAATATAAATGATTGTCATCATCCGCCCCCCGCTAGGTGGAAACACTAGAGGAAGGGAAACAATATATCAAAGAGGAGAAGCAAGTGTCTTAGGGACAATCACATAAGAGGGTGCCCCCAGGTCACCAACCATGACACTACGTCAGTCAGACACAACACACAACAATGAAATCAAAGAGAACCAATATAGAAGAATGGTGATACAAATAGAAGAATGTCACAACAGAGGCAGTCTCATGGTATCCTGAACCTTACGAGAAAATCTGAGGTCATCCCAGGAGGCCTAAACAACACATAACACATCACAGGGGAGGCACATCACGAGAGAGATAAAGGGTTAGGGATACTTACCTGTTTGATCTTTGTATCAGATTTGGGAACTTGCAAACCTCTTGGAGAGGTACTCGATCATGTTGAGTGTAAAGTTTGAGTGGTTCTTATGAAAGTTTTGTTGATTATCGTGTGATGCTTGATTTGTTACTCCTTGTGTAAATATAACTTTTTGTTGCTTATGAGGAGGGGAACCACTATTTTCTCCAATTTTTGACAGCCGTCTAGCTCTTTTCTGATTTTTATCGAGTTTTCATTGTTGAATCTTTCTAGCATGGGGACAGGAATCATCCTGTACCATCTTACTCATTTGTATTGGTTGTTCTTGTTTTTCAAATGTATCTTGATTGTCTCCCAATCCATATAAGGATAACAAAGGAGGAACCTCAACATAAATTCCATTTCTTTGAGGACGAGGTGGATTGTTTATTTGTTTCTTATCCACTTCAATCATTCCCATGATATTATCATAGTCTAAGTAATCATTCTCGTCTACTTCCACTAGACCCTATTCCACCATATTGTTTTTAGTATGTTTAGGGAAAGGATTAGTGAATATTTGTAAGTTTTGATTCAGTGGAGCAACCGATTTGTTTCCATTGTCATTCAGACCTGATACCTGGATGACATTTGAATCAACAAAGTCCTGTATTCATGTTTAAGATGCATACATCGTTCAATGTCATGTCCTTGTGTCCGATGATAATAGCATCAAAGTAAGGTCCTTGTTTACTAGGATCAACAAGCTTGATCGGGGGAAGCTTTAGAATGTTATTACTCACAACTTGGTTCATAATGGAATGGTAGGATTCAGATATCGGAGTAAACTTTCTTGGTTGGTATGATACTTTCTTTGGATTTGATATAGATGAAACATTTGAAAAGTTGTTCATATTCAATCCATTAATCTTGATGAAGTTCCTGTTATTATTGTTTCACTTAAAGTTGTTTTGTGATGATCCAACCATGGATTGACCAACTTGAGCTGATGAGTTTTGGTTTTCATACTGACTAGACGAAAGTTGATAATCACGAAGGGCGGTGCATAAATGTTGTACTTCATCAAGAGGATCTTATCATGAATATTAGGTTGTAGATTTGTAATGAATATCTTTTGAACATCTTCATCTTTCATCTGATATTGAATCTATGCATAAAGCCCTTGGTATCGACTAATGAATTCAATCAACTTCTCTTTCGGATCTTGTTTGCACTAAACCAAGTCAATTAGAGTGACTTGGGGTCTGATATTTGCCTGAAAATGTTGTAAAATTTGATCAATCAACTGCGAAAAGGAGTGTATTGAATTTGGAGGCAAAGAGAAAAACCATTCTAAAGTAGTATCTTTGAGAGATTGCAGGAAAATTTTTGCCAACAAATCCTCTTCAAAATAGAAATCACTACACATAGCTGTGAATGCTGCCACATGAATATTAGGATCCCCTTTTCCACCATATTTTTCAAAGCGAGGAGTCTCAAACCTCTCGGGCATAGGGGTTCTCAAGGTTGCATAGGATAATGGATTACGGGCATGATATGTTGGTAGACTAGGCTACGAAGAGTTTGTCAAATTTGTTACCTTTTGTTGTAAAGCATTCATACCCTGTAAAAGTTGGTTTAGGATGGCATCATTTGGAGATGTGGTTTGTTGAGATGAATTGGAACCAAAGTGAGGAGGTGAATGAGCTTGAGATACAATAGGCAGAGGCTAAGAATATGTTAACAGTAGTTGGACATATTGGTAGGTTGAAGATGGTTGGGAATAACTGTGTGTGATGGGAGGTTGAGAACAACTATTCATAGGAACGGTCACATTATGGACCAAGTTCTGATAATCAAATCCCACAACTTTGTAATTGGTTCCATTAGATACTCCAATACCAGTGGTAGCATTACTACAAATATTTGCATCAGTTGTTAAGATCATTGATGTGAAGGTTGATATTCCTGTAGTTGGTATAGGTGCTGAGACTTGAGTATGCAATAGAGATGATATGTTGTTAATGACTTTTGCACATTCACTCACCAGCATTACATTACTTTGCACAATATGTGTTAAACCACAAATAACATTAAGTCCATATTGTCCTTCTTTTATCAATTCTCTTACATGATGAATCACAGGTAAGGCTTCTTTGGCTATTCTCTCAGTTTGCACATATTCTTGAAATTCGGCAAGTTCATTATCAAGCTTATTGACTTGTTCCGTAGGTACATGTCCTACTACCTCAATAGCATCCTTAACATCATGAAATAATTGGTCTTCCATAATGGTTGGAGGATGTATGCTATCTTGCACAATTTGAGTTTCTCCCTTTGTAAAGAAGGTGTGCAAAGGATTGTCAGAGGTAGGGATATTGTTTTCGTCAAAAGCACTAGATCCCATTAATCTTTTAATTCTTCTCAAAGGGATATTGTTTTTAGGACGGTGATTCATAAATTTTATGAAAAATCACATGACACTCAATGCACAAACTAAGATGACAAACTCTAAGAGAATGATATGTTTGAAAGCCAAAAATGCTTGGAATTTTGTACTTTTTTTAATACAAATGAATGAAACAAAAGGTGTTGTAAAGATTTAAGTCAAGGGAAGAAATTTATATGTCTGATATCAGTCCAAAATAGCAAAATTATCCTTCTCAACAGACTGTTGATGCAAATCCAAGATAATACCAAGTCAAAATATAGTGAAAATATGTCAAAATAGGCACTTTTTTCACCAAAATTCAATGCAAAAGGGCATAACCAAGGGTGTTGCGAGGAAAATGGTGATAAAAATCAAATTATATCAGAAATAACATCCACTTAATGTTAACATACCGAACACAACACGCTTTTAGTGCCACTTAAGGTAAGACCCTAGTGAAAATATAGCAAAAATAGGCTATTTTTCACGGTTTTTCAATTCCAATACCTAGAAAAGGAGGTGGTGTAATGAATTTAAGGAGATACATCAAATAAAAGTGATGGTAACAGTCACCTCAATCCATAAAATTTATCACAACACACTTAGAGTGCAAACTAGTTCAAACCCTAGGGCAAAAATGGTCAAAATGTGTAGTTTTTTGCCAAGTTTTCAATGTAAGAGGCCAATCAAAGGGTGTTGTGAAGTTTTTTAGGAATGGAAGCATTTAATTACCCTTATAAAAACCAATTTGTGCAAAAAATACCCTTCACAATGTTAGTAATCATTTTGGTCAAAGGGTTTGAGCTTGGATGTTTGCAGGTTTTTCATTTAAACCCTAAATCTTTTGCCCATCGGTGTGAGTTCACCTGTGTCTTGGCGATCATGTTGGTAGCAGTGGTATTTTCTTCCATCGCCAAGAGTTTATCTATCAGCGTATCTTTTTTCTGGCCCTCTGATGTTCCTGGTCATACCGATGGGAATGTCATCGGTATGTGTATTGCTATCGGTGATGGGAGGTTATTGTCTTTCCAACGGTTTGGGTCTCACTGACGGGGGATCATCGAGTTTTTTCTATCATCAGAATGTCATTGGTGTGATCGGCATGTCGGCAGGAGGATTTTCAGCTAGGCCGATGGGAGGTGGTCTCACCAACAGTGTGTATTTTGTTTGTGCTGTCGGAGTGACTTGACTGTCAACCAGGCAGGTGAAGGGTCCGCCGATGGTTGATGTCTGGCAGACAAGGGGTGTAGAGGCTTCGTCGGTGAGATTAGTGATATCGGTTGGAGAATTTTTGGGCGTGCCGATGGAGGCGGTCTCACCGAAGACCTAGAATGGATGTGGCGGTCGACGTGACTTGGTGTGTCAGTGAGGGAGTTTTCAGGTTCACCGACGCCAGAGGTCTTGCCGACTGAGTGGTTTGTAAGTGCCATCGGAGTGACATAGTGTATCGGGCAAGCTGGCGGGATGTCTACTGATGGCGTGGGTTACGCTGATGGAGTTGTTCATTAGAGAGAGTAGGTGCATCAGCGAAGGTGGAATGAGTTGGGCCGACGGTGGTTTTCTCGCTAATCGAGAGGCATCGATGTGACTCTGCATATCGGGGAGGTTGGCAAAGTGTTCACCGATGCAGTTGGTCTGGCCGATGGCGGATGGTATGGGTTTTATGTTGTGTGGTCGTTGGTGTGACACAGGAGGTCGATGAAGGGATTTTTGGTTGCTCCGATGGTGTATGTCAGGGTGATGGGCTTTTGGTGAAAGTTCGTGGGTCGAGTGGAACAAAACGCTCGACACTTGGTTTGCTAGCGGTCCTGCTTATATGGTGTTAGAGTGGTCTCTGTAGGACGAATGTGGGATATTAAATCATGCAGATATGGAGGTCTTCCCGATAGTCTTGGTCACGCCGATGGCGTGATATGTAGTGCAGAGCATGCATTTTTAGGGTGCCTACGTGGCACATTTTCACAAGACGATGACTTTTCAACATGAATTATCAACGGCCATGTTTTAAAGATGGAGTATGAGTTTCCTTTGTGTCTTCAGGCATGTTTTGAGTGGGAGATTTCCATATGAGTGCTGCAACAGTTTCCAAGAGAAGACGCAGGTGGTTGGAGCCTTTAATGGCAGGGTTATGCAGAGGCATGGGCCGGCGATTGATAGCCATGTACCTGATTTATGGCAGGAAAATTCTCCAACAGTGGCACAAGGATCGAGTTCATCTACTTCTCATCCTTCTTTTGCTTCTCCATGTTTTGTCCCTTGCCACATTAAATCTTTGAGCGCCATTGTTTCTCATGAATGTATCTGGCGAATTTTGAAATCTGCCATATAATTAATGCTGAGGACCTTCCTTGCTATTTTTAGCAGGTTGTGTTTCTCATTCTGTGGTTGTTGAAAATTGGACATATCTAGCTCTGTAATAAAATACAACTAGTTTTGGTTGCTCTGTATAGGAGGTCTTATGAGTTTATGTATCTCTTGTTGTATGTCTCATGCATGAATCTACTGATTTCATGATTGGTTTTATATGAGTAATGCTATATTTGCACGTGTTTTGTTAATTCTGTCTCTAGTATTGCATGTGTTCTTCTTCTGAATCTAGATATCTAAGGGGTGTCTGGTATTCTAGAATATAGAATTCCTATATTGAATGCTTGATCTTTCAACTTCTACTCAAGGGGTAGATTAAAGTGTTTTCAGATTGAGTATTGGGAAGGGTATACTGCAATAGGGATGCCATAAGTAGAGATAACTTAACACTCTATATTGGGAGGTATCTATAAGGCAGATATCACACAAATCCCCTTGAAATGAAGTTTTATTGTGTTCATGTTGATCATTCACAGGTGTATGTCTACCGACTCCAAGCCCTGGATAGGCACCAATCTAGCTCTGTGTTGAGGTTATACACCAGGTCCAGGTTTGCATCCAAACATCAAATCAAACCATTTCATCCTTCCACCTGTTAGTTGTAGGAGTAGGAGTAGGAAACCCCTGCATGCTCTCATACCTAACCAGACATATGTGTCCAAGAATGTTGCCAACCTTGTGATTTGTTACACAAATCTTGGTCCATACATGAGAGTATTTTACTTGTTGCTGTCAAGTTAAATCCTTATGTCAGTGAGCTAGTCAAGGTCATATCTTTATCAAATAGGGACACCCCCCTTGGTGCGGCAGAACCAGAAGTGAAGGGGAGGAGCTCACGCAACCTCCTGTATTTAGTTGGCTGAATCTGCCCGTGCATTAGAACTGGCAAACCCTAATGCTGATTCAAAAGAAAAAACTAACAAATTGGCGACTCTACTGGGGATCTGAAGTCAAAGTACTATCTAGTCATCTCTGGTGAGATATCTGTGGCCCATCCGAGTCACCAACAAATTGGCGACTCCACTGGGGAAAACAATGTCATATCCATGAAGGTGCGAGTCTAAAGGATTGAAAAATCAGACCTAGAAAGTGTTTGTTGCAGCAAAAGAAAAAGGTTGTATGTGTGACTCTGCTGGTGGATGACCCAGAAAGCAAAAGAAATCAGTTTTTAGCTTCAGCCTGTTTGAAGCTTATTCCTCTTCAAGGAGGTGGCAACTCTGCATCAAAGAACCTGATAAAAGAACAAAATCAGTCAGAGGAGAATTTGCAGCTGCTGCAACATATCCAGGTATTTGTACAAGTTTTTGAAAAGTTCCCTATTTGGTGAAATAGCACTGGTTAAAAGGGAAATATTGGTGAAAGCAGAGCTTGCATGCTTTTGTTAGAACTTACTCTGTATTTCAAAAGAGCATGCAATATTGTTAAAAGACTCATTTAGAGGACTTTAGGAAAGTTGAAACAACAGTCTGAATTTTAAGTGCCTAAGGTCATTGTTGACTGAAAATCTGAGTAGAGAAGAGGGTTGCAAAAACAAATAAAGGATGTATTATCAGCCCTTGAACCCTAGTGAAGTGTCAAATGAAATAATGCATAATAATCAGTCCCGACCATGTAATAAAAGAGGCTTCAACATAGACAGATATAAGCCCATAAATTTCAGTGGCATTTGTGGCTACCCAAATGCTTTTCCACCTAAAATCAGAAAGTATTTGCCTAAATTCAATGGTATAAAGGATGAATCAGCTGAGAGACACTTGCAGCAGTTTATAAATGTTATAGATGACTTTGAGATTGACCATGAGGATGTGGTTATGAGATTATTTGTTCAATCTCTGGATGAAGATGCAAGGAACTGGTTTTCTCACCTTCCAGCCCACTCTGTCAGCTCTTGGCATGATTTTAAATCTGCATTTCTATTACAATATGGTGAGAGAATTTCTAAATATGCAGTCATCAGTGACTTTATATACATCCATATTGAAGAAGATGAGTTGATCCCAGCCTTTAACCTCAAATTTATGAAGGCTTTGAACAGAATACCAGAATGTATGAGACCTAATGATGCACTGTGCTTAGTTGTCTATTTGGGAGCCTTTGATAAGAAAATGAGCTATAGATTGAGAGATAAGGAGCCCACCACATTGCATTAGGCTAGACAGTTTGCAATAGATATTGAAAACAATTGGAGTATGGTATTCAAAAGGGTTATTTTTCTAAAAAAAATTGTTGTCCTACAGTCCCCAATGTAAATGAAAGATTTAATTCAAGTATTGGATATGATTGTCAAAGTACTCACACCCCTGCTGTCCCAGTTTTTGCATCATTCCAAGTTGATGATGTTTCTGTTATAGAGGAGGTTGTCCTGATTTGCCCAGCAAATCAAGTTGAAAATAATGATTTTTCAAGTAATATTTGCATGCTAGTCCTAAACAAAGAGCATTCATGTTTAAATGATCCAGTTATGCAAAGTTGTCATCATATGGATCAACAATCAATATTAGTTTCATCAGGAAGTATTAGAGGGCTGGAAAATGATGTAGATAGCTCAACTTCAGAATGCATTGAAGTAGCAGAAATTTTGTATGTGGGGCAATCAAATGTTAAAGATGATGAGGAAAATATCCATGACTAGTGCATGGATCAGGTTTGTTCTTCTTATGACTCTGGGTCTGATAATGATGAAGAAGAATTGGACTGTCATGAAGAAGAAGCAAAGAACTTTGCAGTGAATGAAAATCCCCTTTATGATGAGTCTGCAGATGTCTTTGATGCTGTGAATCCTGACTTTCAGTGGTGCAGGATTAATCCTCTTTTTGAGGATGATGAAGAATATAAGGAGACAGTTGACCTAGGTGCTACATCAGTTTGTGAGGAGGGGACATATGAATCAAGTATCTTCAATTCTTGTGGAAATAGTATGGATTTGCAAACTGTGGATAATGTATGTTCATCATCATTTGATCCAGACATATGTAACTATCGGTGTGTGGATCAGGATTTGTTTTCAATATCATTAAATATTGGGGGTCTCATATTTTCTGAATGTCTTCAATTTTTGGATCAGCTGGATGAATGCCTGATGATGTACAGCAGCCAGGTAAATGATGAAAAGTGCCAAGAGCAATATGATGTACTGTCTGAGGAATATAACATAAATATGTTACTTAATGCTGAATAATATTATGATGTGTATGGTTATATGTCTAATTTTGAAATCCAGAGTGACAGAGGCAGTACTACAAGTGGCAAGTTGTCAAAAATGGTGGAATATCTAATTGAGCAGATGACCTTGTGGGCAGATTATGCCAATCTTTTTAGTTGGGATTAGGATCTTTTAGTTTGGAATCAGGCATTTGATAAGAAAAAGTTCTAGTTTTTCCTTTTTGGCTACCCTGGGCCGCCAAAACAAATTTTTGAAATCAAATGTGATCTATGATGCAGGTCAGTGCAGCTTCATGACTCTGTTGCCCAATAGATAAGGGACTGGTCTGCATCCCAGAGATCTGAGGTTCTCGCTGCAATCTTGCACATGCACGTCTCCAGATAGAGCCTATGTTAGTAATCATTTTGGTCAAAGGGTTTGAGATTGGATGTTTGCAGGTTTTTCATTTAAACCCTAAATCTTTTGCCCATCGGTGTGAGTTCACCTGTGTCTTGGTGATCATGTTGGTAGCAGTGGTATTTTCTTCCATCGCCAAGAGTTTATCTATCGGCGTATCTTTTTTCTGGCCCTCCGATGTTCCTGGTCATACCGATGGGAATGTCATCGGTATGTGTATTGCTATCGGCGATGGGAGGTTATTGTCTTTCTAGTAGTTTGGGTCTCACCGACGAGCGATCATCGAGTTTTTCTATCATCAGAATGTCATCGGTATGATCGGCATGTCAGCAGGAGGATTTTCGGCTAGGCCGATGGGAGGTGGTCTCACCGACAGTGTGTAGTTTGTTTGTGCTGTCGGAGTGACTTGACTGTCGGCTAGGCAGGTGAAGGGTCCGCCGATGGTTGATGGCTGGCCGACAAGGGGTGCGGAGGCTTCGTCGGTGAGATTAGTGATATCAGTTGGAGAATTTTTGGGCGTGTCGGTGGAGGCGGTCTCACCGAAGACCTGGAATGGATGTGACGGTCGGCATGACTCGGTGTGTCAGAGAGGGAGTTTTCGGGTTCGCCAATGCCAAAGGTCTTGCTGACTGAGTGGTTTGTAAGTGCCATCGGAGTGACATAGTGTATCAGGCAAGCTAGCGGGAGATCTGTCGATGGCATGGGTTACACCAATGGAGTTGTTCATCGGAGAGAGTAGGTGCATCGGTGAAGGTGGAATGAGTTGGGCTGACGGTGGTTTTCTCACTGATCGGGAGGCATCGGTGTGACTCTGCGTATCAGGGAGGTTGGCAGAGTGTTCGCCGATGCAGTTGGTCTAGCCGATGGCGGATGGTATGGGTTTTATGCTATGTGGTCATCGGTGTGACACGGAAGGTCGGTGAAGGGATTTTTGGTTGCTTCGATGGTGTATGTCAGGGCGATGGGCTTTTGGCGAAAGTTCGTGGGTCGAGCGAAGCAAAACGCTCGACACTTGGTTTGCTAGCGGTCCTGCTTATATGGTGTTAGAGTGGTCTCTGCAGGATGAATGTGGGATATTAAATCATGCAGAAATGGAGGTCTTCCCGATAGTCTTGGTCACGCCGATGGCGTGATATGCAGTGTAGAGCATGCATTTTCAAGGTGCCTACGTGGCACATTTTCACAGGATGGTGACTTTTCAACATGAATTCAGTGTTGTGGATTTTCAAACGGTGGAGTGATCGATTTCCATGTTTTAAAGATGGAGTATGAGTTTCCTTTGTGTCTTCAGTCATGTTTCAAGCGGGAGATTTCCATATGAGTGCTGCGACAGTTTCCAAGAGAAGACGCAGGTGCTTGGAGCCTTTAATGGCAGGGTTATGCAGAGGCATGGGCCGGCGATTGACAGCCATGTACCTGATTTATGGCAGGAAAATTCTCCAACGGTGGCACAAGGCTCAAGTTCATCTGCTTCTCGTCCTTCTTTTGCTTCTCCATGTTTTGTCCCCTGCCGCATTAAATCTTTGAGCGCCATTCTTTCTCATGAATGTATCTGGCGAATTTTGAAATCTGCCATATAATTAATGCTGAGCACCTTCCTTGCTATTTTTAGCAGGTCGTGTTTCTCATTATGTGGTTGTTGAAAACTGGACATATCTGGCTCTGTAATAAAATACAACTAGTTTTGGTTGCTCTGTATAGGAGGTCTTATGAGTTTATGTATCTCTTGTTGTATGTCTCATGCATGAATCTACTGATTTCATGATTGGTTTTCTATGAGTAATACTATATTTGCATGTGTTTTGTTAATTCTGTCTCCAGTATTGCATGTGTTCTTCTTCTGAATCTAGATATCTAAGGGTTGTCTGGTATTCTAGAATATAGAATTCCTATATTGAATGCTTGATCTTTCAACTTCTGCTCAAGGGGTAGATTAAAGTGTTTTCAGATTTAGTATTGGGAAGGGTATACTGCAATAGGGATGCCGTAAGTAGAGATAACTTAACACTCTGTATTGGGAGGTATCTATAAGGCAGATATCACACAAATCCCCTTGAAATCAAGTTTTATTGTGTTCATGTTGATCATTCACAGGTGTATGTCTACCGACTCCAAGCCCTGGATAGGCACCAATCTAGCTTTGTGTTGAGGTTATACACCAGGTCCAGGTTTGCATCCAAACATCAAATCAAACCATTTCATCCTTCCACCTGTTAGTTGTAGGAGTAGGAGTAGGAAACCCCTGCATGCTCTCATACCTAACCAGACATATGTGTCCAAGAATGTTGCCAACCTTGTGATTTGTTACACAAATCTTGGTCCATACATGAGATTATTCTACCTGTTGCTGTCAAGTTAAATCCTTATGTCAGTGAGCTAGTCAAGGTCATATCTTTATCAAATAGGGACACCCCCCTTAGTGCGGCAGAACCAGAAGTGAAGGGGAGGAGCTCACGAAACCTCCTGTATTTAGTTGGCTGAATCTGCCTGTGCATTAGAACTGGCAAACCCTAATGTTGATTCAGAAGAAAAAACCAACACACAACACGTCTATGGTGCAAGTTTAGAGAGTCGATAAGGCCAAATTTAGTGAAAATCAGTGTTTTTGAAGCCCTAGGTTTTAGATCTTGGGATAAAAATGCTATGTGAATGTTTTGAAGTCTAATTTATGATGAAATTAAATACTTTCAGATCTTAAAATTATTTCCAAGTTCTAATATGCAAAATGCTAATGCAAATTTACTGAAAATGCATGAAAAATGCTAGTTTTTTGTTGAAATTTTCTATGCAAAAATGCAAATATTTTAAATCTAAATAGAAATTTACACTAAAATGCAAGACTACAGCAAAATTTTAATTTGAATGAGCCTCTAAAATTAGTAGAAAAATCTTAGAAAAGATTTTGCCTACTAACCCTAGATTTTGGAATTACTAGGTTTAATGAAAATTGTCAAAATTTCTACAAAAGCCTAGCAAATTTATGATGAAAATGCAATGCAAATTAATGAATTTTTGTATTTTTCTGTAGTTTATATCAGAACTGATGAAAAAATCATGAATTAGGAAATTTGAGAAAGAATTGATGCAATTTAGTAAGCCAAACAATGCAATTTTTTTAAATTTTCCAAATTTTTTATTTTTTAAAAAATTTTCTCAATGCAATAAAATGAATGACTATATGAATGAATCAAAACAATGCAAACCTGACAACAAACACTCAGCAAGTTGCAATTTAAGTCCAAATCACGGGTTCACCAAAATGTTTTATGGAAAACTGGATTTGTTAATGTTGTAGTGTTTTGGTGTTTAAAATCATCATTTCCACTTTACATTCAAGGACCTAGGGTTGAGTGGCGAGCACTATCATACCCTAGAGTCACTGTGAGATGTATGGAAACTTGGATTAGGGTGTTTAATTGTTGATTTCTCTTCTCTTATGATCAATTGACCATTAAAACCCTAATTATGCAAATACGGCAATAAACTGACGAATAATGGAAAATGCTCTTGCAAACGGAAGTAAAATGGAAAATCAAAAAATACTTGTTTTCAGGGTTTTGAGGTGGAATAGTAGGGGACACTAGAGCGGGCACCCAAGTCTAAGGTACCAATTTCTTTTAGGGATCCAGACCTCCTTCCGACACTGATCAGCCCTGTAACTTTTATTTCCAGAAACTCAGCTATGGAGGACACTAAAGCAAGCACCCAAGTCCTAGAAATGCTCCGGTGTCCTGCTTCTCTTCAGATCCTAAATCCTTGATGCCTGCCAATCCTTCCTGTAACTTCACTTCTCCTAAATACAACACTTGTAACCTGCAATCACGAAAACTTGGTTTGGGGGTTGTGATGTATAAGAGCTTGCCTCAGTCAAGCCCCAGAAGGACACTTAAGTCTTCCAAACACTTTTTTCAGATAGAGCGTGCCCTTGTGAGGCAGAGGCCAAATTCAAATGAAACAATGATAGAAAACATAATGATATCACCTTGTAGTGAAGATCTCATGGGAGGAAGATGCTCTTCATTCTATGAGGAGATGAATGCTCAAATCTGCAAATACAAACACATAAACAAAACAAGTCTACTGTTGCAACACAATGAAAACCTTGAATCACCTTGAGAACACAATAGCTTGCTAGTAATCATCTAGTCTACAAATGAATGCCTAAACATGCTTTTATATGCAACTACAAGCATTCCCACCAAGATTTTGCAAATTCAAACTTATAGTGTTAGCCTAGGGACCAAATAACAGTCATAAACTGACACTTAAATTTTGGGTCTAACCCAAAATAGGGTAGGACTAGGGCGCGGGCGCCCAAGTCCTCCCACCCTATTTTGGGCAGGGCTAAGGTCAAGGGGTCTTCTTAGGTCCACTTTGCCATGAAACCTAGGTCTCATTCCATCGGGATGCCAAAATATGAACTAAGATGTCCTAAATGCATGTTAAAGACCTGGGAGCTAAACCTCATGAGGGAAAAGCCCCCAAGGGGACATTTTTCGACATTACAAATCCACATGGCAAAATCATTATAAGCACAAGAGAAGCCAAAGTTCACTGAATTCTTCAAAAGGAAGCAAATCAACTTTGCTTGGTCATATGCGGATATGCCAGGGTTAGATCCAAATCTCATAATGCATCACTTGTCAATAGCTCTGGGAGCTAAGCCAGTAAAACAAAAACTACAAAAAATGCATCCGCAAATTGCCCTCATGGTAAAAGAAGAATTGAAACTATTGGGTGTGGGGTTTATCCGTCCCATAGATTACCCAGAATGGATTTCAAACATTGTGCTTGTCTCCAAACTAGATGGAAAGATTCACCTATGCAATGAGTTCAGAGACCTAAATAAAGCTTGTCTAAAAGATGATTTCCCTTTGCCCAACATTGACATTATTGTAGATCTCACGAGAAGCCACACTATGTTGTCTCCAATGGATGGTTTCTCTGGATATAACTAAATCAAAATTACACCAGAGGATCAGCACAAAGCAACATTCACATGCCCATGGGGTACCTATTGTTGGTGTGTCATGCCATTCGAACTAAAGAATGCGGGAGCAACATACCAGTGGGCAATGGTTACGATCTTTCATGACATGATGCACACAATCATGGAAGATTATGTAGATGATATCTTAGCAAAATCACTCACAAGAGAAGGACACCTGGTAGTATTAGACAAGATCTTCACAAGATTGGAGCAGTTCAATGTGCACCTCAACCCGAAGAAGTGTGTATTTGGAGTCACATATGACGAGCCTCTTAGATATATAGTGTATGCCAATGGAATCAAAGTAGACCTAGCTAAGGTAAAATCCATCATGGAAATGTCGCCTCCCAAAAATCTCAGCCAGTTACGATCTCTACAGGGAAAGCTACGATCTATCAGAAGGCTCATCTCTTAACTAGCAGATAAGTGTCATCCATTCATGCATCTCCTCCATAAGAACATTCCCTTGAAATGGGATGACTCATGTGAACAAGCTTTTAAACATTTAAAGGAGTATCTAATGAAACCACCTGTATTGATGCCACCGATCCAAGGCAAGCCATTGCTACTTTACATCTCAGCCACACCAACAGCTCTGGGAGCTCTGCTCACACAGCAAAATCATGAAGGAAAGGAACAAGTGATCTACTACATCAGTAGAACACTAGTAGGTTATGTTGATGTATAAAATTGTGTAGATTCCAGCACCAACATGGGAACTTTCAAGAATGTGGGACTTGACACTTGAAACAACCTCCAGATTTTATAGAAGCTGACTCTTCCTATTTTAATGGGGTTTTAGGTAAAGGGAAGAAAAAACAAGATTACAGATACAATAAATAGAACTTCTAATCTATGGCAATGCACTTGATCTTAATGTGTTCCAATAATTAGCATAGTGATCAAATTTTCAAGATTTGACTATATTAAAGAGCAAATGCTACATGATTAACATAGATAGATTGTAAATGAATTAAAATCAAAGGCCAAACTTAGAAGATTGATACAGAGACACAGAAAATATCACCAATGGCACAGAATAGAGCTTCTTTCATTAACAATTTGGCAAATACATAAGGCACAAAAACATGCATAGATCTATCAGCCTCCTTAGAAACAACTAAACTAAGGCAAAATGATATATCCAATCACAATCAAAACTCTAAATTCTTAATCCATAATGTCCTTTTGTGTTACAAAATCTTTCCCTATTTATAGCCACAAAATTTGACTCAAGATTGCCTTCAACTGTTTAGAATCTTAATGGCCTGAACAGAACTAGAACTCTACTAGGACTGAAAATCTCCTCGAATCTACAACTATATCTTCTTGCGCGCTCATTGGTTGAGTGATAAAATATGTGGCACTGTAACTCATAGTTCTGTTGCAACACATGGCATCACCCGTGAGTTCCCAAACTGTCTAGTTTCTATTTCATATAAAAGAGGCACACATAATACTGCCACTTGTCGCCACCCACCACACTTATTTATTGATACGTGGCAGCACCTGAGAATCAAAACTGGGACACTTGGCGCTCTTCGCACATCTTAAAAGCTTCTTTCATAGCACCTTGAACAGCCCCGGTAATGACACTTGTAACTTCTCGTATCACCTTAGAATTGTAGCATTTATATCACGGGACCCACCATATGTTACATCACCTCCCAAAATAGAGACACGCAGCGTCATCTTCCTAAAGCAATCAAAGAACATGGCACCCTCTGCCTGTCTCCCTTATCAAAAGAGTCCCTCGAAGCCCCGCAAAGATGACACTTGTCACTCTCCGCATTCAACTAAAACTTATACAAGAAACACACGTGGCAACCTTCATCATCATCTATAGCTTCTTTAGTTCAACCTTCCGCAAGCAGCACGTGGCACCCTTCTCTGCATCCAAAAAATTGTGTCGTAACATCTCGGGCCCACCACATGCTTTCAGTGTCTTAAAAGTTATCGCGGAAAGAATACACGCGGCAGCATCTGTTGCCACAACAAAAGACACATGGCGACTTATGTTGCAAGCTATATCAAAATAAAACCTCTCTTCAGGCCTCATGATGCGACACGTGGCTCAGCCCGTGCTCAGGAAACAACTTTCAAAGAGAAATATAGAAAATAGACACGTGGCAGATTCTAGCAACATCTGGAAATTGCAAGGCATAAAGAAAATATGCAGCACCATTTGTGACACTTAGACATTATTATAGCTTCTCTAAAACTCCATTCCATGTGGCAGCATCCACATTACTTAGAAGCATTTCTTCACGGGTTCTCAATACTGATACATAATGCACTCCTTATACAAGAAACAAATATCAACAGAAACTGCAGAAACTGAGCAACAACTAAAAATGAAACAATGAGCCGCAACCAAGCAACAATCAAAATGTAGAGTTTGACTCTATAGTTCTTGGTGACTACATGGACCTCTGTGCCTGCTCAGAGAGAACTCCAGAATCAACAAGATTCCAAAATTGCATTGCCATTAACAAAGAAAAGAATCACAATTTCTGCAAGGCGGCCTGATAGACAGACCACTCTGAATCTGATAATCCCTGATTACTTTGCAGATCTTGAAATGAAAAATATAAATTGATGATATCCTTATGAGAAAAGGACTGCAAAATCTTTACCACAGCATGTAATTGAAACTTAAGATGGGCCATTAGAACAAGGACTGCTTCTACTTCTTCAACACTGGAGGAATCACTCAAACTTTGGAAGACAATCTGATCATCTTGCTTAGTGAGCAAAAGAGCCTTTATGGCATCAGTCATTAGAACTGTACTATCATCAGGAAAAGGGGATGGCAACCCCAACTACACTAAATATTCAATGTGTCTCTTCATATTTTTGACACCCTCTTTTACTACATCAAGTAGTGCCTTACAACTCATAGCAGTTGAATTGCAACTTAAAACTTCATTTACCTTCTTTGCAGCAATCATCCTATCACTTACACCAGCAGCTAATAAATTCTCATCGCTATATCGTAGAGTTTCAGCAATAAAAACTAGGAATTTGAAACCCTCAAAGAAACAATAGATAAAGTTGCCTCAACTGAAGACTCTACTTTTTCACATAATTGTTGGGCACTTAACAGGAAAGTGAGAAGGTTTGAGTTGAACAGTCTCTTCAGAAATTCTCCTCCATGCAGATACATAAAGCTCCTTTACCATATTCAAGACCCCTGCATTTTGTGGCCGTTGTGCCAGCTCAATAGTTAATTGTTTGGTCTTTTGTTGTTCGGCCATAAATTGGGCCTGAGCGGTACTATTCAGATTTTGTTCTTTTAAAAGGGTTTATTGCAACTAAGACACCTCTTGGACTTTGTCTTGGTACTTCTTCTCCACAATGGCTTTCTCTTGTCTTAATGCAGCAACAACAACTTTCTCCTATGCTATCTCATTTTTAAAAGTTGCGACCTGAGCCTGTGATGCTTGATGTATCTGTAAGAACACAGTAGACTGCAAATCCTTATTTAAAGTGTCAATCTATTTCCCCTTAGCTTGTATCTCTGAAGCTAAGCTACTATTAGTAGCTTCTTCTTTTGCTAGGTCTGCTTCAACCTTCTGCAACCTTTTTGACATCTTCAAATAATTAGTGGTAACAGCTGACGCCATCTCATTCATCAATTCTACCCTGTCTTGTGGTCTGAAATGGGTTAGATCCATGGCCACTGCATTCATTGTATAATCTTGTGGCTGCATTTGTTCTACAGGTTTGATCACATTAGGGGCTAAATGGGTAACAGTCAAAGACTGTTGAATAGGATCAAACAATAATTTCATGTGAGAAACAGCAGGGCTCTTATTCTCTTTCTTTCTCTTCTTTCCCATTCTATCTTCTCTTGCTTTCTTTGTTGTATCCGCTTGTGCTTGAAAAGTAGGAGGTGAGGCAATGTGTTCACCAGCAAATGGATAACCTTGGGGCAAACCATAAGGAATGGTAGTTATTTACTGACTTGGGTCAAACTGAGGTAAAGCCCTCTTAGGCATAGATGGGGAAAATAGGGGTAGAGATATGGCATGTGATGACATGGATAATGCACTAGAAATTGGGGCAAAAGAATGTAGTGGCGCAGCAGAGGTGGCAGGAGGCATGGAAGAATGGGTTACTTGGGTAGCCACCCCTATATGAGAAGAAATAGAAGAAGGGGAAAAGGGAGAAGGAACACTAACCTAGGCTGCCGATGAGGTCATTGTAACTTGTTGTTGTTGGGGCGCTAATACATCTTCTTCAGTGTCCTCCGCTTGCAATACTAACTTACGCCTTCTTTTCAAAGGCCTATCCTCTGTGCTTTTAGGATCTTCTTCTTCTGAATCAATCAATATTTGCTGAAAAGATGCAGCTCTGAGACCCCCCAATATCGAAGCTATTTGGGTCTCGCGAGACAACATTACTATTCCTTTTATTTCTGTAAGGTACTGAGAGATTAAGGCCATGGGGCTCTATGAACTTCTGATGCTGCATGTTCTATTTCTACAAGCTTCTGAGCTTCCTCCGATTCTCCTTCCTCTTCTGCTCTATGGGAACTTCTTGGAATGTTACTTGTATCAGGGCTGGATACTGGGGACATGTGCTATTCATCCCATATTGCTTCCCATTGCTCATCTGTTTGAACACCCCCAAAAGTATGGGTAAACTCAGAAATTTCCTGTCTATATTTCTAGTAAGCGATAATTTTCTCAGCATTCTAGTCCTTTTTCTTTAAAGTTTGCCTTAAACCTGCAGTCATTAGCTTCTTAGGGTCATATTCCTGCTCCTTTTTGTAAAATGTCTCCCATGGCTTGGGACCTTCATCTAGCAGATCTTTCAATTCAACATAAACTGTAGGATCATCTTGCTTTGGCGATCTCCTCTTCTCCCAAAAAGGGCATCTCTCATGAATGAAATTTGCAAAAACCTTGTTATTGACAATCCAAGAAGCTAAGAAGTTATCTGGATCATACTTACACCTATCTTCAACTATCAGGAAACCATAAGCTGCTAATTTCCTTAATAGGAGGTTTTCAGTTTCTCTCCTCTTAATTGTTATGTTCTCTCTACTCCAAGGAACATCATACATTCTCTTCTTCCTCTTTTTATATCCAAAATTGTTATCAATGATAGATATTTGTCGAGCCACTTCTAAAAATGTAACTCTAGGAGTCAAAACCTTTGGGAGCAAAATAGACTCTCCAGCAAAGCCATGAAGTCTGGTGATGGTTGTATGAGCCCCAAAAAAGTAATCACAAGGAATTTTAAAATTCATTAAGAAACCCCTGACACTCTCTGTCATTCTATTTTCCACAGCCTCAGACCCTAACTGACCGAAAATTGATGCAATAAAACATTCTGCAAATTCATAGGGATCTGAGGTGTCTGAAAGAACATGGGTCCATGCGGACACAGGGATTGTTCTCCCACTACTAGACTCAGGGCCATACATATTCAAAGGCATATATTGCTAAAAGAGACCATAATTTTGATACAACATTAAGTGAAATAGGTAGGTTGAATACCCTAAAACATGATTCTGAGAGAAATTTGTGAGCTGGTCCACCATAGCCTGAGAGATTTGTTCCAAAAAGTTGAAACAAAACTCCTGAGACTTGTCTACAGATTTAAGTCTAAAAATTGATGCAAGTTGTTAATCGTATATTGTTGAATCATCATACTAGCCAAAGATAAAAGACAGCATGGCAAGGAAATCTTGAACATCAGGATTAAATTGAGCTCAGCCTATGGGCAGCGGAGGTAACTGGGTATTGTCATCATCTAAATGCATTTCAGCATTTAAAAACTTTACCCTACTATTAAGATTTCCCCATGTATGTTGCAACTTGGGAATCATAGGAAAGGTAGCAGTCCTGTCATGATGCAAACCTAGCATATCCTGAATTACTTTTGGAGATATCTAGATCATGAAGGGGCCGCGTTGAATAGAGGCAGTTGGCGGGTGAAATAGCTCTGCACATATGTCAATCAATTCAGGATAAGGGTGAACAACAAGAACCACAAATTGTGCCAATTGGGACATCCAAACCCTCATTCCAAAGGTTTCTGACTCCCCTTTTGCAGCTCGGCGAAGGCATCTCTGATGAGCTCCCTCCCAAAGAATTTTTGGGTTCTTCTGCATACGTGTGTCAAAGATGCCATCTGCGTGGTCTTTTACTTGGGTAGAATCCGCACTCACCCCCGTATCCAAGACCCTTGTCCTTGGATAACTTGCTTTTGGTTGCGCTGATGCATACGCATAAGATTTGGTTCCTTTCCATTTATCTTCAAGATCAAAGAACCCTAGCCCGTCATGTGGCGACTGTGGCTCTGACATATTTGTATCTTTTTTATAAACCTTAGAAACTCTTGACGTAGCAAGCAAGCAAGAAACTTGTAAACAACTTGAACTCAGCTAGAATTGCAGGCAAGGAATGAAACTTTGGCGCAAGCAGCAAGAACTCAGAGAATGCAGAATGAGAAATAGTAAATGCAACAATCAGAGGGGCTTAATACTTAGCTCATCGAGGCACAATGAAGCATTAATGACCCATCATGTCTTATTAATGGCATTAATGCCAAAAAGACAATTAGTGTATCTTGAAAATCCATATGGGATGGTGTGTCATATCAGTATTGAAAGTGGCGATCTTCTGAAATGATTAGGTACTTTCTTAAAGTTTAAGGAACCATCAAATGACCTTAATAAATGCAACTGCCAACAAAAGGGGCCACTGTGTTGCGGACACATGTTCTCAGAACACTTATTTAAAAGGGAAAAAGCAGGAAAGCAAGACAAAAGCAGGAAAGGAACTAAAAGACACCTAATTAACTATAACACAAGGTGGGTCTTGAGACTATGTAAAGTGTTTCAAAAAGATCCCATTCACATGAATCTCCTCAGGTTCCCCTTCCATATTCTCTAGCTCAAATGCATTCTGTTGCTTACAGGAGCAGATCTTAAAAGGACCCATCCATAACGAGTCAAACTTGTTGTGCCAGCCTGGTTTAGTAGCTCTCTTGTCCCATTTTAGCACCAAAGACCAAACTTCAAATTTTAAATTAGAGGTCTTTCTGTCGAACCAGTTTTTGATGATACATTGATGCTTCATTAGATATTCATGTGCCCCTTCTCTTTTCTCTTGAACCTCTAGTAACTCAGTGAGCCTCACATGCATTGAGCCATTTTCTTCTATCTCCAATTGTTTAAGCAACTATAATGCAGGAATTTCTATGTTTAGTGACATCACTGCATTTTTGCCATAAACTAGCTCATATGGGGACATCTTAGTCACTTTCTTTGGTGTGATTCTATCCATCCACAATGTTGAATTGAGGGATTTGTGCCAATCTCTATGATGATCAGCCCCCATTATCTTTATGAGTCTAATCAAGTTCTTGTTTGTAGATTCTGCCAAACTATTGCCTTGCGGATAGTAATTTGATGAAGTCTTCAGATATATTCCATTCTTTATGCAAACTCTGAAAGTCTGGTTCCTAAAAATGCTTTGGCATTGTCTGATATTATGGTGCGTTGAGGACCAAAATGGGTAGTTATACCCTCAAGAAACTCTAGGATTACCTTTTCAATGGCTTCTTTAAGTGGCACCGCTTCACTCTACCTTGTAAAGTAATCAGTTGCAGTAAGGATCCACTTGTATCCCATATTTGAACTGGATTAATCATCCCAATAAAATTTAAACCACATTGAGCAAAAGGTTCATCTACTATAATGTGACTCAAAGGCAGTGTTGCATTTCTTCTCCTTCTAGTATAAAATTGACAGGCCTGACACTCTTTGACCATCTGATAACAATCTACAAATAGTGTCGGCCAGAAGTAGCCAGCATGTGTAACTTTAATGGCAGTAGTTCTTGCTGAAAAATGTCCCCATGAGGTTTCATGATGAAACACATGCAGTATTCTTTGGGCTTCATCCCTTCCGACACATCTCAATAGTAATCCATCAAGATTCTTTCTAAACAAAACATGATCAATTAGTACAAATGAATTCCCTGTTGCCTATAATATCTTCTTTTATCAGGGGAGAGTTCATTAGGGAAAACACCAGTTCTCATGAACTGTATTCTATCACTTACCCAAGAATCCTGATCAATCTCTTGAAGCTTAAATACTATTCCATTCTTTGTTTCTTCAGGCATTGACTCCTCTATGTCTTGAGCAATATATTGGCAGAGTCCCTTTCGTCTGACCAACTTAGTAAGCCTTACCTCTACATCATATTCTAAGATTTTAGTTATCCAATTGGCCCTTTTTTCTATAATTTCACCTTCCATAATGTACTCCCTAACACTTGGGTGGGCTACTAGTATTAAATCTTATTTCCTGTTACTAAATGCCTGAATTTTTTAAGAGCTTTAACCATAGCATAAGCTTGTTTCTCAATGAAATTGTACCTTGATTCATACTCCCTTAGGGTCTTGGAGAAGAATGCAATTGGATGTTCTCCTTCTTCCTTGTCATCTTTTTGGGTCAGAATAGTTGCAACACTATGTTATCCTCCATATACATACATTATGAAGGGCTTAGAGAAATCTGGATTTCTCAGTACTGGGGCAGTGGAAATGGCTTTCTTGACTTTTTCAAAAGCTTGTCTCCCTTCAGTAGTCCATTTGAAAACTAAATCCTTCTTTAGTAGTAGAGTGATGGGCCTAATTAGCCCTGCAAAATTAGATATAAATCAACTAACAAAATTGATCTTACCCAAGAAAGACTGAATTGCCTTTTTGTTGACTGGCAAAGATAAATTTAGTATAGCTGTGACTCGCTCTAGGTCAATGTAAATTCCATCTTTTGAAACAATGTGTCCCATAAATTTCCCCTGAGGCATAGCAAAAACACACTTAGGATTTAGGGAAATCCCAAATTCTTGACATTTCTAAAAAATGGCTTCCAAATGCTCAAAGTGATCTTCGGCATCTTTGGTAAATATGGTAAGGTCATCCAAATAGATCAAAATGATCTTATTTATAAGGTCTCCAAATGCTATATCCATTGCACGTTGAAAAGTAGCTCCAGCATTTGAAAGACCAAATGGCATTTTGGCATATACAAAAGTTCCCCACTTTGTAGTGAATGTTGTCTTATGCTGGTCTTCATCAGCCAACCAGATCTAATTGTACCCTGAGAAACCATCAAGCAAGGAGAATCTCTTTGATCTAGCCACTGTTTGCAAAATCTGCTCCATGGAGGGCAGGGGGTAATGATCCTTTAATGAAGCATTATTTAGGTCTCTAAAGTCTACACAGAGCCTTATGTCTCCATTCTTCTTTCTTACTGGCACTAGGTTAGGCACCCAAGTTGAGTGCTTATTTGGAAAAATAATTTTGGATTCCAGAAGCTTTTGCAATTCATCTACCATTAAGGGCTCAATCCTAAGATTCACTCGTCTTTGTTTTTGACGGACTGGTTTTGACCCTTCAGCAAGTTCTATGGTATGTTGAATGACATCTCTATTATAACCATGAAGGTCATCATAGGTCCATGCAATTACTCTATCATACTTGTTACATAAGGAAATCAGTTTATCTCTTTCTTCTTGAGTTGTAGTATTGCCTACCTTCAACTTTCTTCCTTCACTAACTAAAATCTCAGAATAATCATCTTTGCTTGCCTTAAACTTTCTCTTATCCAAACTCACATCATCTAGGTTAAACAGGTTCTCCAGTGTGATCAACCCCTTTGGGAGTTTATTAGTCTTTAATTGGATATTTTGGTCACCATATGCTTCTTCAATCTTGGGCTACAATTGGTCAGCAAATTATCCTGACTGTTGTAGAAACAAAAGCACCTGGAGATCATTATCAAAGACTTGCCAGTTCTGGATGTTATCTGGGATTGTTGGCCTGACTATAACCTTTACTGACTCACTGTTAATGAGCAAATCACTTGCTAGGTCAAATTGGGAACTAATTTGTGTCATTTTGTCTGATTCGGTATTTAAAGTTCTAGGGACAACTTCTATGTTGAAAGCATCAAAGCCATCAATTAGATCCTAGATTCTGTGGCGATAAGATCTCATTCTTACATTCTTAGCCACAACATTCTCTCTAATTTATTTTACAATTAGTTTTGAATCTTCTTTAACCACTAGATTCTTCATCCCTTTCTTCTTGGCCAGCATAAGACCATGTACCAAAGACTCATACTCAGCATCATTATTTGTGCAAGCAAATTGAAAGCGTATGGCTCTAAGAATTTTTTCATCACTTGGAGAGGTAATATAGATACCTGCTCCAGCTCTATTCTTACTTCTAGCCCCATCAAAGTTTAAGGTCCAAATCTTAGACTCTTTATTTGTATCATTTTCCTTAGGTGTCTCTAGCCTCATCACATTTGGTATTTCTTGCCCTTCTTCAAAGATAACACAAGTACCCAAACCAGTAGAATCATAGTTACCATAGGGGTCACTCTGCATCATGGTCATCAACTAACTGTTTTCTTCCTCCTGCTGATCATGTTCAGTCCAGTCTCCCATTTCCTCAACAAAGATTATCTCCTCCTTATTCATCATGGCATGGGATGCTTCAATTCTTAGAGCTAATTCTTTAGTGATATGATCTTTGGATAAGGGCTCAGACAACACCTTCATTTTTGTCCCATACCTGGTCCTCAAAATCAAATGTGACCAGTCAAGTGACACGTATCCTCCTATTTTAGCTGTGAAATCTCTAGATAGACATAGACCAAAGACAGGGGGAATATCAATAACCACTATATCTTGCAGGACGGTTATGTTTGGGCAAGTGTACAGTTGTAATGGAAGTTTTCTGATTCTTCCTATGGTTTGGATAGACTTCCCATCTAGTTACATGACTCCTTTATTTAGTGGCTCATATTTTATTTTTAAAGCATCTGATATCTGCTTTGTCATGACTGTAGTACTAGCCCCTGAATCTATCATTGAATTGTGTAGCAATTTGTTTCCCACTATTAAAGTTAGATAAAATGGTTCAGGTATAGATTTACTTACTTCTGGTGTAGCATTTAGCAGAGCAGTTGTTTGCAAAGGTGGAGTGTCTTTGCTTTGAGTCTTCCCTTTGTTAGTAACTCCCTCTTTTGTACTAGCAGCTTTAAGATCCGCCTGAGTCTGCAATGCTTCTTGTAATAGTATCTTTTGCTCAGGAATCGCCAACATATCCCATATCGATACATGCGTAGGGGTCTTCTTTAGTTGCTCCACCACATTCATGGGCCCCAGTGTCTATGTCTTTGTGTAGTAAGTATATTTTGCTCTTTCTAGTATCGGGTTAGAGACTGCTTGATTCTGGACTGGCTAAGGTATTTCTTGTCTTGAAGCAGCAGGATTATAGTGAGTATGGAAAGAAGGGACCCCAGCTACTTCATTGTTTGTAGCTTCAGGTTGTTCCACCACCCTTCTCTTCGATCTAGTGTAGTAATCAAACTATACCAGGGGCTTCTTGGAGATAGGTGCTTCATTCAAAAAGACTAATTCTTCATCTTCAATCCATGAAAACAAAGCGTGTTCTAGGGCAATTTCCTCTTCTTGTTGAATAGACATTCCTTGCATCTAAGCCACCATTACTGCATTCTAAACACCAGGTGACTGATATGGGGGTACATTAGACACCATAGCGTGACTTTCCATCCTCCTTTGTTCTGCTATTTTTTGTTGTAAATTTCCCCTAGGGCAATCTCTAGGCATGTGGGTATTGTTGCAAGGAAAACACCAAGCATTAGCATCTTCTGCCATGTTATTTTGTCCAGGGACTATTTCTCTATTTGGGTTAGATGGGACAGCTTGTAAGGGTGTGGTAAATGTAACCAATTAATTAGAAGGTTGAGGATTATTGGGTCTTTGAGCACCTTGGTATTGGTTAGGCTGATATGGGGGTCTATTACCTTGAAATTCTTGGTAAGAAGGTTTTGGGTAAGAATTCTGTTGCCTTTTGAGATTGATAATTTCATTTGAAAAGGTCCTAAGGATGTTCTTGACATCATCCATTTCAGATGGAGGGGCAGAAGGTGTTGAGACAGTGGGTTGTTGAGATGTTGGGAAGGTGTACATGGGCAAAGGTACAGATGGTGGATTAGGGACTTCCTGTGGTAAGGGAATAGAAATTTCTAGGAACATAGGCATGGGAGGCCTAGGAGGTAGTTTTCCAGCATCTATCAGATTGTTTTTAGCCCTTACAGCCAACTCATATGCTTCTAGTAGGGTCTATCCTCATAGGGACTGTATCATCACAAAGATATCAGAATTGAAAGCTTTGAGGTAGAATACAATAGCCATACCTGATGGTGGTCTATCTGCAGTAGGGATTCTATCCCAGGTCTTTTGAAACCTTGTGTTGAAGTCTATTATAGCTTCTTGAGGTGCTCTCTTTATAGTAATCAATTATTGTAGCAGAGATGACTTATCACCCTTTTCGCTGAATCTTACAAAGAAAGCATCTCCAAGTTGGTCCCAAGTGGATATGGAATTTGAGGGTAAAGACCTATACCAATCTAGAGCCTTTCCTTTAAAAGAAGCTACCAACAGTCTGATAGCAACATTTTGTACTGTAATAACATGTGTTGCACACACATCTGACACATCTTGAAGGTGTTATCCTGGTGTTTTGGCATCTTCTCCTCTAAATTTGGGTACGTCCTTCAAAGCATTAGCTGGAATCAAATCCCAAGTATCAGGTAACATTGGGAGAACAAAGGGGATACTATTGTTCAAATTTGCATAACTTCGTGGCTATGCAGGTGTTGCCGTGTTTGTTCCTTATGCTATTACTACTTGATTTACTCTTCTTCTTGGAGTGGTAACTAATGGGGGCAACAATATCCCTGGATTAGCTACTGATTGTGTTCTTGTCATTGGTCCACAGCTCTGACTCCTCGATGCTCTTTGGTTCATACGATCTTGATCAAAATTTCAAGAAAGGTCCCACCGGGCATGCTAAAAACTGTTGATGTATAAAATTGTGCGGATTGCAGCACCAACATAGGAAGTTTCAAGAATGTGGGACTTGACACTTGAAACAACCTCCAGATTTTACACAAGCTAGCTCTTCCTATTTTAATGGGGTTTTAGGTAAAGGGAAGAAAAAACAAGATTACATATATAATAAACAGAACTTCTAATCTATGGCGATGCGCCTGATTTGAATGTGTTCCAGTAATTAGCACAGTGATCAAATTCTCAAGATTCAACTATATTAAAGAAAAAATGTTGCATGATTAACATAGACAGATTGTAAATGAATTAAAATCAAAGGCCAAACTTAGAAGATTGATACAAAGACAGAAAATATCACCAATGGCACATAACAGAGCTTCTTTCATTAAC
Organism: Cunninghamia lanceolata; assembly: GCA_027924645.1. NCBI lineage: Eukaryota > Viridiplantae > Streptophyta > Pinopsida > Cupressales > Cupressaceae > Cunninghamia > Cunninghamia lanceolata. The sequence goes on from BSBN01000209.1 coordinate 13,276,784, forward strand.
AATTCAGCAAATACATAAGGCACAGAAACGTGCACAGATCTATCAGCGTCCTTAGAAATAACTAAACTAAGGCAAAATGATATATCCGATCACAATCAAAACTCTAAATTCTTAATCTATAATGTCCTTTTGTGTTACAAAATCTTTCCCTATTTATAGCCACAAAATTTGACTCAAGATCACCTTCAACCGTTTAAAATCTTAACATCCTAAACAGAACTGGAACTCTACTGGGACTGAAAATCTCCTTGAATCTGCAACTGTATCTTCTTGCGTGCTCATTGGTTGAGCAATAAAATATGTGGCACTGTAACTCATGGTTCCATTGCAACACATGGCATCACCTAAGAGTTTCCAAACGGCTCCAAAATATGTTACGCGGCACCTTCCGTTTGCTGTCTAGTTTCTATTTCATATAAAAAGGGCACACAGAATACTGCCACTTGTCACCACCCATCACACTTATTGCTTGATACGTGGTAGCAACTGCAAATCAAAATTGGGACACTTGACGCTCTTTGCACATCTTAAAAGCTTCTTTCATAACACCTTGAACAGCCCTAGCAATGACACTCATAACTTCCCATATCACCTTAGAACTGTAGCATTTATATCACGGGACCCACCATATGTTACATCACCTCCCAAAACAGAGACACGTAGCATCATCCACCTAAAGCAATCAAAGAACGTGGTGCCCTCCGCCTATCTCCCTTCCTTGTCAAAAGAGTCCCTTGAAGCCCCACGGAGATGACACTTGTCACTCTCCGCATACAACTGAAACTTATACAAGAAACACATGTGGCAACCTTCGGCATCATCTGTAGCTTCTTTAGTTCAACCTTCTGCAAGAAACAAGTGGCACCCTTCGCTACATCCAAAAAACTATGTCGTAACATCTCGGGCCCACCACATGCTTTCGGTGTCTTAAAAGTTATCATGAAAAGAATACACACGATAGCGTCTGCTGCCACAACAAAAGACACATGGCAACTTAGGTTGCAAGCTATATCAAAATAAAACCTCTCTTCATGCCTCGTGATGCGACACGTGGCTTAGCCCGTGCTCAGGAAACAACTTTCAAAAAGAAATATAGAAACTGGATACATGGCACATTCTGGCAACATCTAGAAATTGCAAGGCATAAAGAAAATATGCAACACCATTTGTAACACTTAGAAATTATTATAGCTTCTCTGAAACTCCATTCCACGTGGCAGCATTCACATTACTTAGAAGCATTTCTTCGTGGGTTCTCAATACTGATACATAATGCCCTCCACATATAGGAAACAAATATCAACAGAAACTGCAGAAACTGAAAATGAAACAATGAGCCACAACCAAGTAAAAATCAAAATGTAGAGTTTGACTTTATAGGTTACAAGTTTCAATATACACCAACTGAAAGAGCATGTCTTGTTGTTGTATTTGCTTCACAAAAATGGAGACATTACATGCTCTCACACTCCATCAAGCTTGTAGCAAAGATTGACCCATTAAAATACTTGGTCAACAAAGCTACCCTAATAGGTAGAATATCAAAATGGGTCATGATACTCAGTGAATTTGACATTGAATATGTAGATAGACATGCAATAAAGGGGCAAGTGATTGCAGATCAGCTGGCAGATGCACCTTTAACAAGTGACAACTCATTGAATTTTGAATTTCTAGATGAGTATATCTTTAGCATCACAACAACAGCCTAGAAACTATACTTTGATGGATCATATACTCAACATGGGTCTAGAGCAAGTATCTTGTTGATCACACCAAATGGAGACACCATACCAAAGTTGTACAGGCTACTCTTTCCATGCACTAATAATGTGGCTAAGTACGAAGCCATGCTCATCGGTATTAAGCTAGCAGTAGAATGGAAAGTGACAGAACTTCATGTATATGGTGACTACCAAGTCGTCATTAACCAAGTGAATGATGAATACCAAACAAAGGATGAGAAGTTAATACCATACAAGCGTATGGTAGACGACTTCAAGGAATACTTTGTTGTCATTTCTTTTGAGCAAATGCCAAGGTTGGAGAACAAAGCAGCAGACGCCATGGCAACGATTGTATCTCTCCTGGATAACCCTGAAAACCAATCACGTTATGAGTTCTTGGTAGAGCTAGTGTCCCATCCTGCATATGACACCCCCAAATCCCACATCATTTGCCACATTGTAGGATCAGATTCCCCCCTATACAGAAAAATATTTGCCTATCTCAAAGAGAATACCCTACCACCTAATCTCTCAAGTAACAAAAAATGAACCTTCATTCACCAAGCATCCTATTATGCAATTATTGCCAACACCCTGTATCGATGAGGTCTAGATGGTACTCTCCTTAGGTGTCTCAATAGCGAGGAATATCAAACTGCCTTAAGCGAAGTACAAGAAGGTATATGTAGGACCCACTCTAGTGGTCCTACGTTGGCTAAGAAACTCATTCGTATGGGATACTACTGGCCTACTATGGAAAAAGACTCATATCATTTTGTAAAAAGATGCAACAAATGCCAGATCTACGGGAACCTGATACATGCACCAGCACAGGAGCTATAGTTGTTAACGACTCCTTGGCCATTTTGTCAATGGGGACTCGAATTAGTGGGCAAGATACATCTATCTTCATCTAGTGGCCATTAATTCATCATAACCGCCACTAAGTACTTTAAAAAGTGGATTGAAGTTGTACCCCTCATTAATGTCACAGGCAAACAAATCACCTCTTTCATCCTGAACTACATCATTTGCTGCTATGGCATCCCTGTATCCCTTATCACTGATAATGGAAGACCATTTTAAAACCAAGATGTCAAAGAACTGTGTGACAAATTCCACATCCAACACCGCTTTTCCACCCCATATTACCCCCAAGGAAATGACCAGGCAAAGGCATCAAATAAAACCATCTTAAAAATCCTCAAAAAGACTATCAATGATGCCGGCCGTGATTGGAACATCCAATTGAATCCCACGTTATGGGCCTACTGCACAAGTATCTGCACACCCACAGGTGCAACACCATATTTCCTCATCTATGGCTCTGAAGCCATCTTGCCCATTGAAGTCGAGATCCCATCCTTGCGAGTTTCATTAAAAGGCCTCATATCTAATGAAGAATACAAAGTTTCCAGACTTCAAGAATTAGAGTTGCTCAAAGAAAGAAGGCAACATGTCTTTAACCATCTCAAGGCTTATCAACAAAGGATGTCCAAAAGTTACAATCATAGAGTCAAACCCTGGGTATTTCAAGTTGGTGACTTAGTCCTCAGAGAGAATCCCACGAATCAACAAGACAGAGAGAAGAAAGGTAAGTTTGAATCTAATTGGTTAGGTCCCTATGTCATCATTGTTGCCTATGGATTAGGTGCTTATTAATTGGCTACATCAGAAGGTGAACTGTTAGATGATCCCATCAACAACATGCATCTTCGCAAGTTCTACACCTAAACCCCAATGCAAGGGATCAAAATAGCAAAAAAATCAAAAAAATGACAAAAATAACAAAAAAAATGACAAAAATAGCAAAAAAATAACAAAAAAAATTGTCCTCTAGTGAAAACCTGGTAAACAGGCGCCCTGGATAGATACCATGAGGAAAACCTGGTAAACAGGTGTCATGTGTATTTTAGCTATCGTGCAAATAAAAGCAAGTGGTGAAAACCTAGTAAACAGGTGCTACTTGTGATAAACCGCCTCCTCCATCTTTTTGGACCTTGTTCCTCATTCATCCCTCCTAACTACTTCCACCCAATCACATCGAGGTACTTACCATGGCTTGTTGTTTGCTCATCCTAACCACCTTCTCCCATCAGGCTGTCGATCCAAGTTTGCGTCAATCTTGTCATTTGTCCTACGCCAATCCATTGAACCGTTGTTGAACTAAGTCACCTCTGAGCTATCACGTAGGCAAGGCCATCATCGATGAGCCCTCGAGGCACTAGGTCAGTCCCTTGGGGTCTGTTTCTTCATGTCTGTTGTCAGTCCATTCACAATAAATCAATCCTTTCCTAGACTTGGGGAAAATCCTCAACCTAGTTGGAGAATTGGATTATGGAATGTCACAAACCTCAGAGGATAACAATAAGGATCACAATACTATCACCAGACAACAGGCAGCATTACAAACACACTTTTTCAACAAAACGCTTAACGCAAGAACTAGACCTATAAACAAGACATAATTAGCCTCAACCACCATGATGATTGTATCTATTTTCATTGCAAGAAAACATAACTATGACAAGAAAATTTTTGTTTATTAAAAAGGTTTAAGTCTCAGAGTCTTGATTTTTGTTATTATGTCTTTCTATGCTACTCAAGGATGTCAAAAACTAGAGGATCTATGATGCGGGCATAATTATCTTATTTGTTTGTTGTTTGTGGATCAATCTTTAGTAATGTGACAACTTTGTTTAATGACATGATCAGCAAAAGATCATCGAGGTCATTCTAGGTCTAAACATGAAACAGGGCAATCCTTGTTTGTTGACATGCAAGGCATACTCAGGTCATCTAGATTCAATTTTGACTAGATGCTTGTACTAAATTGCTATATCAAAATCCATGAGGGTAATACTCAAGTCATCTTGGTTTAATTATACCTAGATGCTTGTATTTTCTTACAACATTTTAAAAAGAAAGGAAACAAAAAAGGATGCTCAATGATGAAACAAAGTACTTCGAAGATGACAAACTCCGCATCCATACATATCATGTTGCATATCATTCCATTATAAGCATTTTTTTCCTTGACCAAATTCCAAGTGTCGAAAGATCCATTTATCTAAGTCATTTCTTCTAAGCCATTCATTTATCCCAATTTATTAAAGTCCATTCTTCTAAGGTGTATTATTATTCAGATTGAGTATACTGGGAACAACAAAAACAACTCATTTGCATGTCATGAATAGGTGTGTCATCATATAGTATCATCACATACAAATGCATTAATGGTCATAAACATTTCAATCATGTTTGGCATATAATGTCGTCATTTAGATGCATGAGTCACCATAATGTTGCATTTAACCAAAAATCTGGAAAAAACATAGCTATCATCACATTTGCATATTAGATCATCATCCATAAATAAAACAATGGCAAACACCATGAGTAAACATCTAAGTTAGCACAATGTCTGCATTAGATCATCATAGAGTGTGAACATATAGGATCATAAACATGCATAGAGGTCATCATATCCATCATATAGCTCACAGAAACATCATGTCACATATACATAAAGTGCATCATACAATCTAATAAACATATTAGAAGCATCACATAAAGCCATAATCATGTAAAGTCATCATATAGATCATCATGTCCATCGCATAAACATAAACATATGCATCAGAGTCATAAACCACATAGGTCATCTATAAGCATGACATATCATAACATCATAATGTAAGTCATGTCCATCACAGTAGATCATAATCATTGTCAGTCGAATCATGATATCATATAATCATCATCAAAAAGAATAAAAGTGTCCAAGTATACAATGATGTCAAAATAACAATACTTCTCAAAGTGTCCAACCCCTTGAGTGGTGTATACATGTCCAAATAAAGGTACTAAAGTTTATGCATGTCTCGAAATAGCTAGGAATGGCTCCCCCTGATGGTGTTGGCTATGGTGGCAGGATACCTCCTCCTCCTCCCCCACGTGTTGTCTCTATCCCCACTACACCTCCCCTTGATGGTCTGCGAGGTGGCCCCATAGGTCCCATCACCCCGCCACTCTCTACGGGTGCCCTCTTTGACCTGCTGCGATAACTGGGTTGGTAGCTACCTACCCTGCACTCTAGTGGTATAGCCTGCTTATAAAGGGACCACCAATAGAAGATCTCCGGCCTACCCTAACCATCTCTATAATCGTCTGGCTAGTGGGACCCTGTCCCGTCGTCTTCTAAACATGATCTAAGAGTGCCTCTGCCCTCCTGTACCTCTAAATAGTTGTGTCTCTCTCTAATCAGGTGGTTTGTAGGTCACTCTACAGCTGTGTAATATGGGCCTGCATCTGCCCTATTTGCCCCTACTGCTGCCCTAGCATAGATTGTGCTTGAGCCAATTGGGCTCGTAACCCTGCTATCACCCCATCATCTGGCCCCTGTCCCTGTGGCTGTGCTGGAGGCTGAACCTGTGCCTGTAAAGCTAGCTGAGCGTGCTGGGTGGGATCAATCCACTGGTGAACCCTCCTCCCATCTCCATCTCTGCCATCATCCCAATAGCTGCCATCATGACCACCATCCTGACCTCCTCTTCCTCCTCTGCCACCACCATCACGACCTCCTCCTTCTCTGCCACCACCATTGTCCCCACCTTAGCCACCTCTGGCTCCCCATCCTCTACGTCTCTTGGGTTGCCTCGGTGGCCCCTCATCCTCCTCCTCTCGATCATCCAGAATTGGAGCTCACTCTCCTAGTCCATAGTAACGTGGAAAAGGATGTGCTGCAAACCAGTCAAAGTAGTCATGTGTCGTACCTGCATCTGCCACTACCCTATGCATCGCACACAACTGATATGGACTATGTAGAAACTCATCTCGAGCTGCCTCGTAGGATGGGTTGGGTCCCCATCATCCCTACTTCTTGTGTGTATTGGCAAATATGGTATTACTCACGGGCATCCCCTGGATTCTGCCAAACTGCCTATACACACGTGAAACAATGTGTCTCTCTAAGATATAAGGTGTCCTCCCTATAAGACATCTCGTCTAAAAGTAGTATGGTAGCTCATGTGCGTCATCGTCCCATACCTCGCAGTCCAGGTATGGTTGCCACTCGACTCTATCTACATTATCGAAGGCGTGTCTCCAGTACTCCAACTTTCCTAGCTTGGGTTGGGAAAGGTTGTCCTGAAACATATAGGAGTAGGGTTGATCCCTACCCCGAGTGCCAATGCCAATAGGACGAGTGATAGCTATACGAGTCCATGCCCATATCTGTAACAATGATACTCTGCAAGCCAAGCTAGAAGAGCCATCATATACAAACTAGTGTAAATCATGATATAAGTGTGCAAGGATGCAAACACCCCAAGCATATCTAGTACCCTCCATGGTAATCTACTCTAGCACCTGACCCCATCCAACTGCAAATCCACGTGACCGTCTATTGGGGCACACAATACCTCTGATCAACCCTACCACAACTGAAGGAAGTGGCTCATAATAAGCCACCATATCAGCCCAGCTGATCTCAGTGCCCTCGATCTCATCGTCATCAAAAACTTGTCGGCACTCATCCAATCCTGCCCCAGTCTACGACTCATACTCAACGAGCTCTCCATCAATAGGTATGTGCAGAATCCTATGAACATCCTCCAGAGTCACTGTAATCTCCCCAGTGGGAAGGTGAAAAGTCTCATCCTCACTGTGAAACCTCTCAACCAAAGCAGTCAACATGCCAAGATTGGCCCTAATCTCAGGCATGAAGAGCACAAATGACAATCCAACCAATCTAATAACAAGTAGGTCAGTCTTAGTAAGATAAGGCCTCAACATCTGGCTAATTGGAAACTGCTCCCTTGACATGAGGACATCATCTAACTCCTACTACAAACAAGTAAGCACGCGTTAATCAATCAAAATTGACTAAACTACAAATCTATCTATCCAACATAAAAAACTTAGCAATTCTAACAGCAACACTTTCCTATCATCTCTCCGGAGCTTTAATCAATCTCAGCGATGACCTATCAGTTGACCAGCATCAATTGCACGGTCAACTTCATCAAATTTCTAAGTGATTTGATAAACCAAAATCATTTGCGCAGTTCTGCCTATCAGATGTGCAATTTTACCTCAGATGCACAGAATTAACTTGTATGCGTAGCAGCATCTTATATGCACCGCTTTATTTCAAATTCACAGGACTATTCGTTAGATGCGCAGCATAACCTTGTTTGTGCAGCACCATATCAAATGCGTAGTACAAAATTGTATGCGCAATGTCCCCAATTGCATGTGCAGCAGGATTTCATTTGCACGAGAAACTATTTCAAATGTGAAAAATTTGCATGTGTCGATTCCAGCGTCATATGCACAGAATCACATCATATGCGCGGTATCGCGCATTACATGCGCAGTTATGCCATTCAGTGCATACCAAACCTAAATCTTTGGCCTAGATTTATTGTTATCATTAATGACCCTGGGCTAGAATCGAAGGGGTACTTATCAGCGACCCGTAGTCTACTGAACGATTGAACTGTCAGATCCGCTCGAATCGATGAAGCTCAATAGGAACCTATTGCATCTTCGCTGACTGCTCTGTGCTCAAAAGACTCTAATCTCCTAAAAGCTCTCTCAAAGTCAAGTGTACAAATGAGTGAACTGTGAACCTAAACTCCTATATATAGCACATGGAACCCTAATGAGAGGTGCTTGACCTTGTCCATGCTGGGGCATGATCTTCACATAGTCCTTCTTCTAGGTCCTCCATTTTCTTCACCTGTCTATCCAGTCAACCTAACCTGTCCATCAGCCTGTCTCATTGTGAGATCGTATGTCGTCCTGTCGTCACGTTCTTTCTGTCTAATCTCCCGAGGGGGCATCCTATCGTCATAACCTGTACCAGGGGAAAACTGGGGCATATATCAATCGCAAAATTTTTAATTATTTGAAACAACGTGATGAGACACATTGCATCAAAGAGGGGCAAAATGTATACACCTAAAAATGGCTTGTGTTAAATTAAATAAATATTTTAATATTTATCTTAATTCTTATTCTTCTATCAATTAAATAAATATTCTAATTGTGGGCGGTTGGGAGGGAGCCTTACCACACTATCATGGGTGGTAAGGCCGAGGCACTCATGATTTGTAGTTGATCCCAGATGACATGAGCCAAAGGGCGATCGATTTTATTGCTCCGAAGTGTCTAGATTTAGCTTCGCTAGGCAATCATAATAAGGAGTGCCTTTGATAATCTTCAGCGATAGGCGGTGTGAAGGTTTTCAGTGAAGGTGGTAACCATTATTTTGTAGTTTCTTGCTCAGACCATTGCCAATGCCATCTCATTTCATTGCAATCATCTCAGCTGATTCTATTCGTTGTGGAGGGATGGACACCCCCATCTAGTTTATCAGCACCAAAAGACAAATGGCATTCATGGGTAGTATTACCGACCTTCATTTGTAGAGGATGTTGCACAGGTCTGACGGGCTTTTGGTTGGGGTGGTGAAATTGATTCTGGGTAAGGCCTTCAGGAGAATGATGAGAGATATCGCGTAGACACGAACATCTCCTCGAGGGTCCTGGCAATGTTGATGGAACTGGAAACGAAGAAGGCAGAGGCGGATTCAATTATGCGAGGTATTTTCTGCCCTGAGCATCTTGGTGATCTAGGGAAAACCTTGCAGGTGGCTAGCTCGGGTATTGGCGTCCCTCATCCGAAGAATTGGAGCCTTCTTGTGGATCCGGGGGTAGTGATCAAATTATACCCGTTCATCCTGGATGTCAAGGGCTTTGATCTGATCTTGCTCAAGGAACAGGCTTCGATTGTGGTGGACTTCATCAGAAAGATGCTGGGCCTGGTGGAGGTTGACGACTTCCAGTGGGTGGATGACTTCAGGAAGAAGCTGGCAGAGCTTGGTAATTAAGTTTTACAGTGTCTCCTTGGCTTCCTTTTGCATATTTGAAGCCTTTAGTTTGTCTAGTTATAACTAGTCTACAGTTTAATATGGGTGTCTATAGTTCTGAGCCTGCGTGGTCATCTGGTTTAAGCTTATAGTTTGGAAAGGGATATAGGACTGAACCTTCTGCTAGCCATGACAGGGCTGAGGATTGTAACTTTTTTCATACAATATAATATAATCTCTGATTATGTATCAAATATATATATATATATTCTAATTTATTTAAATGATTCACATCCCTCCGATAATTAAATAAAATTAATTTATTTAATTAAATTCCCCCAATTCTTCTAATGTCTCACATAATTAAATAATCCTAAATTATTTAATTAATCCTAAATTCCTCTATTACAAAGTCCTAATATTATAAATCCACCTCACCATTCCACCTCATTCTTCCACCTCACCTTGTTGCACATGTAATTAAATATTTTAACATTTAATTAGCTAATATTCCCTCACCCACATGTCCTATTTATCCTCCAGTCAAATTAGTTAAATCATCAATCAAATCTGTTAACTAATCAATCAATTGAGTTCACTGGTTAATCTATTCTGTTGACTCCCCAATCAACCCAGTTAACGGATCAATCATCTCAGTTAACTCTTTAATCTATTTTGTTAACTCCCATAACTCATGAAGAAGGCTTGGACACTTGTCCTCTCCTGATTCCTGCACATTCCCTCAAGCTTTCTCAACCGTACACCTCACAGGTAATTCCTCCAGTCATGGATCTATTCACACTTAGATTTGGTCTTCCCTCAACCTATATAAGCAAGGTCTTCATACCCATTTCATATACATTCAAGCATTCATAATCTTACTTTACAGGAATCATTACAACGTGCCTTTGGCAAAGTTATCACCCATTTGCATTCACAGAACCTCATTATCATAATCATTCATTTAATTATGTCTCCATCAATCCATATCCATTAGTATTGCATTTGTAGTGTCATCTCCATTGCATAATACACCCATAGCCATTATGTTCTTGTCATCTTCAACAGTAAGGAAGTGCACACTTCTGAGAGCTCCATTATCATCAAGATCAAGAGGAGATAGGCGAACAATGGAAGCATAGAGGTAAAACGGTCTTCAAAGATATAATCTTGGTTTACTTGTGTTTACATCAATTTCCATTGAGTTATTGGATGATAAGTTGTTTATTGCTATTGTTCACATTTTCTGATAACAATAATATAATTATTATATTATTAATATTTATTATAACACTTGATATATTATCTTAATTGATATTATAGTATTATAATATAGTATAATATTAATTGATTTAATTTTCTTCTTAGAATAAATATTTGTTGCATAGATAAATTGGATTCCAATAATGTTAAACAAATAATTTTTTAAAGCCAATATAAATATTATAACAAAATTATAATATTTATAGTATAATTTATAAAGAAAAATTAGATTAAATATTAATGAAATTTAGTATAATTAATTATTTATTGATAATAAATAGTGTTTATAATATAAATATGATAATAATATATTTATATTATTACATTATTCTAATATTATAATATTTTTATATAGTATTATATTATATTTTTGTTTTTATTATATTGTTATATTATATTATATTATATTATATTTATGTTTATGCTTATTGTTATATTATTATACAATATTATTATAATATCAATTAAGATAATATATGAAGAAGTGTTAATAATGGATATTAATAATATTATTAATATTATAACTATAAATAATCACGATTTTGTACCTTTGACAAAAAGTAATTTTGAAGTTTAGGTAAAGAAGTAAAAAATTAAATTCTAAAAAGCTGATGATTTTTCACTTTCAAAATTATTGCCATCCATTTAGGCATGACTTAATTTGTGGGAGGTAAGATTAGTGTTCATAATTTGTTTACTTGCCACATCCTCCCCTCAAACCAAATTTCTCTCCACATTTATAAGTGTTTGTTGCACTCGCCCACAGAGAAGGTCATTTTTTTTAGCCAATCACAATAGAGATAAATCATTTTTCAATTTTTTTTGGTTAAAATTTTATCATCTTGACATAGGCATTCAAATTTATATCAAATTTGGGCCACAAGAAAAATAATCTTGTGTCTTGATTGGTTTACTGTTAATAGATTAATAACTAGATTGGTTTATTGTTAATAGACTAATAACTAGATAAGCCACAACAAATGCGGAAGGCAGGTACGAATAATATAGTAATGATAAAAAAACCATTAAATTAAATTACATTGTACATCTATATGTATTAATTTAGTTTTATGGTTAGTAATGTGTATTTAGTACGATAGCCTGCACTTTGTATTTGATAATTTTTTGGTGTATTTTTAATTGTTTGTAAATAGAATCATCAAATAAAATAAAAATAATAGAAATATCTATATACTTTAGTAAATAAAACTTATCTTAAATAAAAGATAAAATTTATATATCCATAAGTGTATATAGTAAATTAATATAGATATTTTAAATATTTTATTTATTTAAAAAATATTGACACCTTAAAACTAATATTTCTCCATATCTTTCAAATAAATATATTTAAGATATCTATACTAATATATAATTGTATTTTGTATATTTCTTTCTTTTTATAACAACAATTAAATTTAATTATGATATATAAATATAAAATATATTTGGAAGGAAAAGATATGTCCAATATCATTAGATAGTATTTGAGTTAAAAAGATTAGTATAATATCATTAGATAGTATTTGAGTCAAAAAGATTAGTATATCTTATTGTAAAAGCTTAAAAACAAAGAAAAATTAATCAAGATATGAGGTGGGATAATTATGATTCTCTAATACTTTAGAAATTAGAAGGATGAATATGTTCAAACTAATTTAACCTTTCTCCACCTCTTCAAGGTATAAAAAGGAAATGTATTATATTGTAAACGTACAGATTTATATTTATAATCTACCATATGAAATCCAAATGTTGAGTCAATACAACCAAAATTAAGTTTAAAGATCTTATTTCAGAACTATCATACCTAACAAGTAGGTAACGTTTGTCTTGAGAGGACCTTAAAATTTTAGTCGTCTCATCTCCTCAAAAAGTTAAAAAAAATTATTCCCTCGTTCTGTCTAACATTTTGCATTATTACATATGATGCATTAGATAAATCGACTAAACAAAAGCAATGAGTGAGAAGAATTTGTGATGATCTTACATCAGATACACCAACTAGCTTAACACGCGTAGATGGATCACTCACACTAAACAGTAAATGCTGCAACATAATTACAATGAACAAAAATCAAATACATATACATGCATAAACCCACTTTAGTTAACAAGAATCAATGCTGGAAAATCAATCCATTTCATTATGCATTTGTAAAAATCTTGTACAAAAAATATTACCTTACCATGATTTCAAATTACGGGGTAGGTGCTTGAGAGAGATTATAACATTCTAAAATAGGGAATGTTCACCGCATTCTCATTTGAAGGCTTGAAAAAGGCCTTTAAATATTGTGATAGGGTTCTCTCTTTGATCATATACAAGTGGGATCCATAATTATAGCTTATGAATTCAAAATTATTGGGTAGACTGTTTTAGACACATTAAAAATTCTAAATATGGGAAATTAGAAACAATTATTGTTTCTAGGTAAAAAAAAATGCCACTTTCTTGTTGGTTTCTATCTGTAAATAACACATGGTTATCCATTCTAATAACTATTCAGATAAAAAGAACCTTGAAATCATAACTTGAGTTTCCTTGCTCATGTCTATAAGAATCCAAAATTGCCTACCAAATTTTTAATTTCAAATTATTTGTCTATCTCCAAAAAGATAATAAGAAAAAAAAACTCATGCCATGGTCGTATAAAAGAGCCGATCAGACTTGAAGCTCTCGCAGTCCATTGAAATTGCAAGAGAATATTTCCTCATAAACAAATGAATAAACAAAAATTTAGAAACGTAAACCTTTGTGGTCATACTCCAAATTCTATCATGATTTTTTTAATTACATAACTCAAGACTCCAGGTGTAGTTTACTGGGCAAGGTTAGATAAATGCCAGACTTGGAAGTGAATAGAGTATAAAATTTAGACAATGTATAAGGCAAATGGAAGGAAATGGAAATCTGCTATTAGGATTCTACAAGGAGGTTCGCATATGGCAAATTGGTGTGACCTAGAAACAACCCATACCATTAAATTAAAATGTGCTTCAAGGATCATCATGTGAGAATTTAAAATTCACAATGTTTTTAGACCATTGAAGATGGTAAAGAAGGTAGATTCGGAAGGACTGTGAATTTTGAGTACCCTGAAAATGGGTTGGCCTCAAAAGGTCATAATTTTGAGTTTACTGGAGGTGCGTCCAAAAGGTGGACATGAAAGGTAGAAATTTTGAGTCCACTAAAGATAGGTACTCTGAAAGATAATTTTGAGTCCACTAGAGATGGTCCAAAAGGTGAACCCAAAAAATTAAACTCTTATTGCACAAATCCCACAAGCACACCATTGTTAAGCTTTGAAAATAAAAATAATTAACCTATGCCTTTCAACACTCACATAACAAACACAGAAGCACACTGCAAGCGAATTGTCAAATAGTTAACCTTTATCCTATTACCTTTATATTGATGATGGCGTCCCAAATGCAGTAGTAGTGGGTGATAAAGGAGTACTAGATGAGAATGTTGTAGATGGAGTGGAAAATGTAGGAGTGTTGGTGCTGCCTCCAAACCCCCCAAACATGATTGCTCAACAACTAAGGAGAAAACAAAATGGAAAAAAACATGAATGTAACAGTGGCAGACTGGTACGAAACTCAGGAAAACAGATTTTTCCTGCAAGGTGGTTGAGTTTTGTTTAATGGGGATTATATGTAATAAGTATTGTATAGTTTTTAGTCTTTATCAATATAAAATTCTATATTTAAGCTATAACAATGGCTTCCCACAAATCCATTAGTATTATATGTAAAGTTCTCCGTGTCTGAACCTCGCTTCTCTATATTCACTCAATTCAGATTGTGGCTCCTTAAACCTGTCAAACCAAATAGAATGAAATTATTAATATAATATAAGCTTGCATATTCAGCATAAGATCTGAGTTAGAATTTCATTTAATGAAGTTACTTTGAAGCTAGCCCTTCATTGGTGCCTCCACCGCCTACAGTAATGTGAAGGGCTCCACCCGCATCAACCTTCTTGTTATGCACTTGACACTGAAGTAAACATGGAAGGAAGGAAAGCCACCTCACATCAACATATTTTTAAACTGACTACAACTTGAAACTATAAATTACATAAAAATCATCACACAAAATGGTCATGGGCATATTAGGGAGGATTCACGCAAACCCTAAAATGGTTGCCAAAAAAATAACAAACTATAAATTATTTCCTTATAATATATTAATATTTACATCTAAAATATATTAATATTAAAAAATTATATACAAATATATATTTATCAGTATTTCATTTTTATTATTTTTACTATAATATAACATAAATATAAATGCAATAATCATAATTCCATTCATATGTAAAATCAATAATCCTATAGAAATATTATTATTATTATATTATTATTCTTCTTATTGTTATTAATAATTATATTGTTTTATTCAATACAAATTAAACTATCATATTAATATGAAAATAATAATATAATATTACACAATATAATAATAATAATAATATAATAAATATTTATATCACAACAAGAATAAAATAAATATAGCATCCTCAAAACTAACTTTATATCATTATAAATTATAATATAAATATTATAATAATAATATAATATAATCGTAAAAAAGCTCCATAATTGGCAAGCGACGATGTGTGAAGGTGATGGGGAAGAACAGGAAAGGAGCATGCAGAGGCAGCAGTAGACGTGATCTTCACTGGGCAAAGGCGAATGGCGAGGGACGACGACGATATCAATTGCGTTCTAGTCCATGCGGGGATGGGGGTCTTGATGTCAAATCCTTTGGGATCTCCTTCTGGTCTTGAACTCGCGGCTAGGGCTTTAGGATCGAAATCTATTGGGGCTTGCAAGAATAGTATAAATCCTTATCATGAATGCAGCGATTTTTGCTTGGAGTAGATCTAGAAAATGAACCCACTCCTCCTCCCAAGCCACCCAACCTGGATGCTTCTAGTTTGAAGGAGACTCCTTTACATGGTGATTTGGGTCTTTCTATTGCAGATGTGAAGGTTGCCTTTGAGGAAGAACCTGCATTGTTCCATATTTCAGATGATAGTTTAAACTCTATCTCAGCGGATGTTGGTGGCCATTCTTTGATTATTAGGCTCCTGTGGAAGCGGTCATCCCTTGAAGATGTCCAGGCCTGGGTTTTGACTGTCTGGAGTAACTTGACACCCCCAGTGGTCCACTTCCTGGATTTTGGCTTTTTTCTAGTCACCTTATTTTCTGCTGATGATTGTAATTTTGTATTATAGAATGGCCCTTGGTTTTTTAAGAATTCTGGTTGGTTTGTCACTCCTTGGGCTCCTTTCTTCGATCCTACCTCAGCGGTTGTATCAAAGATCCTGATCTGGATCAGGTTATATAACCTTCCTCTAGTGATGAGGAATCATGATCTCATAGGTCAGATGATCAATCAGGTGGGATCCTTTGTAAACATCAATATGGAGGTGGAGGCTTCGTGCAGATGCTTAAGGGTTTGTGCCTTCATGGATATCTCCAAACCCCTTCCTAGGTCCATTCAGATTTTGTCTTCTTAAGGTACATGGCATCAATTTTTAAATTTTGAAGGACTTCCATTTAGATGCTTCTACTGCAACAACCAGGGGCACAAGATTAGGACTTGTAATGCATCAAGGCCTCATGGAGCTAGACATTTTAGCCTCAAGAAGTGGAATAAAAAACCTGGGGTTCCAGATGTGGATTTCATTTGGCTCAATCATGGCAAGTTTTTTGATCCCCTCTTTGCCATGAAGATTGATTCAGTGGCCCCTTTGAAACCTTTAACAAAGCAACCTTCAGGGAATGATGGGCTTCCAACCCTTAATAAGGAGATTTTCCTAGTTGAGGTTGTTGAGGAGGATTCTAAGTCAGATGACGCTTTCCCCTTTTATGGAGGATTTGGATGATCCTTCTATTTTTTTCGATGACTTTGTGGTGGCTCCTTCTCTAAATCTTGGGATTGCTCAGTTTGAGCATAGAGAATTAAAACCTGATTGTGGTGATTCCAAATGGAAGAAAGAAAAGAAATCTAAGGCTGAAAAACTTTGCATTGAAGGAAAGGAAGCGGTGGAAGGGGGTTCTTAGTGGACTATGGAGGCTCTCTTATCCCAGAAAAATGGCAGATCTTAGTTTGGTTTCAGCCTTTTTGGCCCTAGTCTTCTTTCTCTCTATTGTGGTGAACTCTTGGAGACTTCCCTTTTGTTCTCTTCATTGGGTAGCTTTCTGCTTAGTCTCGTCTTATCCATGTTTTGGTTGGTATGTTGACAACCCAATAGGTTGTTTCTGCTCCCCTTGATTCAAAGGTTTGCTTTTTGTATTTATTTTTATCTTTTCATATACAAATGATACTAATCATTTAATAATAATATAATATAATAATTTAATAACCAAAAATGAATTGTTTTATAAAATAATAAAATAACTATAGAATGGTGACAAATAAATTTTATATTATTATAAATTATAATATAAATATTACAATAATATTATTACAATAATAATATAATATAATCATTTAATAACCATAAATTAATTATTTCATAACCAAATTCCTGTAAATATTGACTCAATCATAATAATTTAAAAAAAATTAATTCATTTCCATTGCCACCTCCTTCCCTCTAACTTGGTTTTTCTCCACATTTTTAGGCGTTTGTTGCACTAAAAATAGTATCTCTGACAATCCACTGAGAAGAGGTCATTTTTTGAGCCAATCACAATAGAGAAAAATAATTTTTCCATTTTTTTTTGTTAAAATTTTCTCATGTTCACATAGGAAAAGTTCAAATTTAATTCAAATTTGCCCGACAAGAAAATTTATATTGTGTTTTGATTGGTTTACTCTTGCTAGATTAATCACTAGATAAGGCATAGCGATTGCAATAGTACTACTGAAGGAAGGTACTAATAAAACAATCGCTTTTCTTTTTTTGTATTTATAGAATCAACTAAATATTTCCATTTAAAATAATAAAATCTATTCATGATATATAATGCTTTTTTTAATCCTTTTTCTAACATATAATTCATTTCCCTTTATTATAACAAAATAAAATTGAATATGGAATGAAACTAAATTTCTTTTTCATTATTTATTTATATAGATTTGTTACCTATTCGCTTCTTTCTTTAAAAAAACAAATAAATAACATAAAACAAAGCAGACATGCTATATTTTAATTACTATCTTGATATCATTCTTTTATAACAACATACAATCAAACCAAATCTTCCTAATTAAACGGTATGAATATAGCTAACTATATTTCCATTTTCATCTATAAAAACAATTTATATTCTTCATCCATTGCATAAATCTATTTTCTTATTATATTTAACAAATTTTTTGGCTTCACTCACAGAAATTGGAAACGGCCAGTATATGGGAGTTAGAGAGAAGCAAATGGGGTGGCAGACCTTATGGCAAACGTGGGAGTTACTTAGAAAGACTTAGAAGTGGTCTATGATAAGGGAAGCATACAACAGGAGTTAGAGTCTTTAATTTCAAAAGAGAAGGAGTGAAACCACCCCTTCAATCCATTTTAAAATAGACGAGTTAACACGGGTTCGTTGGTAGCTCCGGTTGAATATACACCGATCAGATTGAAACAAGAAAGAAGAACTATATCTCGGCGGAGTTCAAATGTTGTCTTCTTGGAAAGATGTGAGGGAATGTCTTTACACCTGGTAAAGGATCGGAAGCAGCGTCAGGTTGGATTCAGCAGGCTGGGAGATCAAAAGGCGAAATGGACCTAGAATTTGGAATGAAGATTTGATTCCTCTCACTCTCTCCTAGGACTGAAAAGAAATCCAGGCATCGAGGGAAAGGCATACCAGCACACTGATCAGAAGCCCACTAATGGCTTCATTTGCAAGGTTTTGATGAGGAAAGGGGCCGAGACTCTAGATATCTTTAGGGAGGGCTTTTGCAATTTTGGTTAGTGTCTAAGGGGATCTTATCCCTGCTGGAGAAGGTTGTGAACTGGTTGATGGTATTAATACCATAGACATTGCAATGTAATACTCTTTTCTATTTATATAATAGGGAGCTACCCCCTCTAGTAGCACTTACCATATATATATATATATATATATATATATATATATATATATATATATATATATATATATATATATATATACTGTGTTTAAACCACAGATCTAAACGGACAACAACAAGAAGATTATCAAATATCTCAGCAGGCGATAATAAAATGGAGATATTTAAGATTCAACGTATTTATTATTTTTTTCTTAAAATATAGGAAAACACTTATAGAGATGGCCAAAGCCATAATAGGGAGGCAACCCCCATTGGGAGAGCGCCACTACCATGACTAGCCAGCGGCCTCCCTTTGGGGCGGGGGCACCGTGGGGAGTCCAACGGCTCCCACAGGCCCTGTGGCATGTGGGAGGTCGTGGGTCTTCCCACGGCCTCTAAGGCCCATAAACATATAAACTAAGATATTACATTTAAATGACTATTATTTGTCTTAAATTCCTCAATTCCAAATTATAATTTTTCTATTGCACTACGATTTCATTTGATGAAAAACTTATATGATGCTACTTGTCTACTACGCACAGCAGTGAGTAGAATAAACAATGAAATATATGTATATGTATATGTATATGTATATGTATATGTATGTATATATGTGTGTATATATGTGTGTATATATATGTATATATGTATATATATGTATATATGTATATATGTATGTATGCACACATATATATGTACATATATGTATGTACACACATACATATATATACATATACATATATGTACATATATATGTGTGCATATATATATATATATATATATATATATATATATATATATATATATATTTGCATCTAAAGATGAATGAGATTTTTTATTTTAATAAATATATGTATCTTTTATAGAACAACAGAATTAATGTAACAACTATATGAGGAATTTTCTATCTATTTTTATATCTACAACTTCTCTATAAATGCATAGAAAACCAGAGTAGATTGCACTTGCATATTTATAAAAAAGAAGGCAATATATTTAATCTACAGATCCTTATCATGATATGCAATACAGTTTTAGCAACATAGTAAATTAATGTTTTAAAAAATGAAAACACCAAGGTAGATACAAACATGGAAATTACATAGCCCATGAAACCCCAAAGTTACACTCAGGAAACTTGCCCGTGACTTCCAATAATTACATCTTTACAATGGCATCCTGCCATGAATTACAACATAAAAACAATTATCTCTTTTTCCTTGAACACACAAAAACTTCCTTGATTTTCAAATTCACTAGGTATACTTTTATGAACCTGCAAAACACAACAACAATAATAATGGCCAAGACTTGCTCTCCTCCCTACCGTAGGGATTGTTTCACAGTCCCACCTCCGAGCAGGAGACTCCAAGAACTGGGTACTAACACTCATGCAAACAAAAGAAATTCATAAACCAGAAAGGATTCCAATATCACAGAAACGTAAACCCAATGGATTGAATCACAAACAAAGCATCCTAATTGGATCAAAGACAGGGGGAGAGAGGGTATAATCCTCCCTCTTGAGGAACAAAATACAACTCCTATACAACATCATACTGCACAATACCACAACCTCCTTCACCACCAGCACTTATACCTCCAAATCACACACATCTCCATATAATATCATAACAACCAAAACCCAAAACACCATTTTATCACCACATCTTCACAATATTCCAAACACAACAACCATCAACTCAACATAAATGCCACATATTACAAAGATCCAATTTTCCCCAAGAGAGGCTCCATGCCTCTCTCTACCCCAATACTTGGGAGGCTCTCATCAAATACGGAGAGTCGCTCCCATACCTCCCAAAACCCCAATAACAGAAAAAAATGCAAACCCCACAAAAACAAAACTTTCATAAACATGCATACAATTTATAAAATAATCAAAAGAAGATAATTTCCTACCTCAGTTCCCCAAGTTAGGGTGATCCTAGACAAAAACTAGAAAATGCAAAATTTTGCTCTCGAATCCCAAATCTAGCACTCACTTGCAAAATCCTTAAGCTAAGAATCCTTCTTCCATTCTCACACCTTTCTCTTCTCAAACTCATGCACATAAAAAGTCTCCTCTAAAATCCTTCCTTTCGCATAAATAAAACAAGTAAAATAAAAAAGACAAAAAAAAAAAAAAAAAAACTTTCTTTCTTTTTCCCAAAAGCTGTTTTTATTTAAAAAAACCATTAAAACAAAAATAAATCCTTTATCTTCAAAAATCCTTTCATAAAAATAAAACAATTAAAACAAATCCTCATCTCAAAATAACACAATAAATTAATAAAATAATTAAATTTAACTCTCACCAAAAATAATTTATATTTAATTAAAAATTATTAAAAAATAAAGAATAACCACAACCAACACTCAAATAAATAATTCATTACACAACACTTTAGCATTCACCCCTTCCATGGGTTAGGCTAGGCTAATAGGTTTCACATTATGGATTCTTGGAGTCTCTGAACAACTTAATGGTCTTGGCCACCCACCTACACAACTTAATTTTCAAGTATCAGTATGTCAAGAAAAGTATAGCCGAAGCAAAATACAATGCATAATAAAATGATTAATTATTCTAATTCATACATTATCACATAATTCAAATCATTTAAAATAATTCATTTAATAACTATCATATAAGCATCTAGTTCATCCCATACTTTCTTTTTCTAGACATAATTAATTATCTATCAACATCAAATCAGAAATTCAATTACAAAGTCCAAAACATAATTTCCATAGAGTTTCATTATAACATAATGTCCAAAGCATAAAAACATAAATGTCCACACACATAAAGTATATATCTCAAACCAACATAGTCAAGTAGTCCAAACCAAAACTAAAGTATCTGAAAAAGATGGGTCTCACATCCTCCCCCTCTTAATATTAGGCTTCCTCTTGGAAGCTCTCAAAGAGGTGAGAGTATAAGGTCCTCATCTAAGCAGTATCCTTCCATGTAGTTGTAACCTTATCTAGGTGGTCCCATTGAACCTTGACTTGGTCTAACATTCGTCCTCACAGGGCCAAGGTTCGACGATCCAATATGCGAATGGGCTCCAGTGACAATTGCCCATCCTGCGTGACTTGTAGGGCATCCCAATCCAAAACATGAGATAAATCTTGCATGTACTTCTTAAGAACTGAAACATGAAATACATCGTGAATGCTAGATAGGTTGGGTGGCAATGTTAAGCGGTAAGCAACCGGGCCAATCCTCTCAAGGATATCAAAAGGCCCTACAAATCTAGGTGCTAACTTGGAACCTTTCCCATTGCAAATAGAGCTCTTATGAGGGTGAACTCTCAAAAATTCCTTATCTCCAACCTCAAAGGTCCTATCTACCCTCTCGGCATCTACAAAATGCTTCTACCTATCCTGTGATTTTTGCAGCTGTTCTCAAATCTGGATCACCCGCTTCTCCATTTCCTGAACTAAATTGAGTTCCATCACAACTCTATCCTCTAGATGGTCCCAACTCAAAGGTGTCCTGCAAGGCCTACCATATAGAGCCTCATACAGAGCCATGCTTAAGGCGCTATGATGACCATTATTGTAAGCAAACTCTACTAAGTACAAATAGTCCTCCCACTTGGATTGTTGGTCCATAACATACATCCTCAACATGTTCTCTGAGACCTAATTTACCCTCTATGTTTGCCCATCTATCTCAGGGTGATATGCAGTGTTGAAATTAAGTTGTGTACTTAGAGCCTGCTGAAGAGCTCTCCAAAACGATAAGGTGAAGACTGGATCCCTATCTAAAATAATCTTACGAGGTATGTTGTGCAATCTAACAATATCATCTAGAAATACTCTCGCCACTAAAGCTACATTGTATGAAGACCTCATGGGTGAAAAGTGTGTCACTTTGTTTAACTTATCCACAATGACTATTATGGCATCATGCCTTTGAGCTAACATCGGTAGACCTACAATGAAATCCATCGAAATTACATCCCACTTCCATTCTTGAATAGAGTGATGATATAACATTCCTGTTGGATGCTGGTGTTTGACTTGAACCCTCTGACACTCATGGCATCATGCTATAAAGTTAGCTATGTCCTTTTGCATACCAGCCTAAAAGTATAATTTTTGAAGGTTTGCGTGTATCTTTTAACTCTTGGGTGAGCTGCATAAGGAGTTCTGTGTGCTTTTGCTAAAACAAATGATCTAAGACCCCCCAAAGGAGGAACATAAATGCGTCCGCAATGCCTAAGAAAGCCATCTACATCTAGAGAATAACCCTCAAACTTGTCCTTTAAGGACCCATGGAGTCAAAATTCTTGTACTACATCATTATACCAAGGATCCTGAGGCAAAAGGTCTAGAATACATCCTCGCAAATCAGTCTGCAAAACCAAGGAGGACACTCCATGTTTCCTTCTACTCAAAGCATCAGCTACAACATTCTCCTTTCCCTTTATATATTGTATGTCAAAATTGTACTCACAAAGAAACTCCATCCATTGTCGTTACCTTGCATTAAGATTTGGCTGAGTGAATATGTACTTCAAGCTACGGTGATCAGAGTGAAGTTCAAAACAATGACCCAAAATGAAGTGTCTCTATCTCATCAATGCATGAACAACTACTATCTCAAGTCATGAGTCAGATAATTGAGCTCGTGCACTTTTAACTTGCGAGATTCATATGCAATTACACGTCCTTCTTGCATAATGAATGTGCCTAAACCTTCGATACAAGTATCAGTGCACACCACAAAATCATTTGTAGGATCAATTATAGCTAGAATGGGAACGCTAGTGAGTTTCTCCTTTAGGAACTAAAAATCCCTCTCACAATGCTTCATCCAAACAAACTTCTTCCCTTGTTTTTGAAGGGAAGTGATCAGGTGCACAATACTAGAGAAACCTTCAACAAACCTTCTATAATATCTAGCCAACCCCATAAAGCTCCTAACCTTAGATACATTAGTCGGGACAAAGCATTCTAAGATAGCCTTGATCTTGGCTGGATCCACTACAACTCTGTCACTTGAAATGATGTGACCTAAGTACTAAATCTTCATCTAGAAGAAATCACACTTTTCTAGATTCACATACAATTATTTCTCTCTAAAACACTGTAAAACCATCTTCAAGTGTTCCTCATGTTCTTCCTCTGTGTGAGAATATATCAAAATGTCATCAAGGAAGATGACCATGAACTTATCAAGAAAAGTTTGAAATACTCTATAAATAAGGCTCGCAAAAACTACTGGGGCATTGGTTAGCCCAAAGGGAACTACCGTAAACTCATAGTGGTTGTAATGAGTGCGGAAAGTTATCTTGTGAATATCTGCTTCCGTAATCCTCAACTGATGATACCTTGATTTTAGATCAATCTTTGAGAATACCATAGGTCCCTGAATTTGGTCAAACAAGTCATCTATCCTAGGTAGAGGATAATGATTCTTTACTGTGAGTTTGTTGAACTGCTTGTAATCGATGCAAAGACGAAGTGACACATCCTTCTTCTTGATGAAGTTAATAGGTGCACCAAAAGGAGAGACACTAGGGCATATGTGGCCCTTCTCCAAAAGTTCTAAATGAATTTTGAGCTCTTGAAGCTTCTAAGTAGTCATACGATAAGGAGCCCTAGAAACAGGTTCTGCTCCTAACACTAGATCTATGTGAAAGTCGATATCTCGCTGAGGTGGCATCCCAAAAAGCTTTGAGGGAAACACATCAACGAACTCCCGCAAGATAGGATGATCATCTAAAGAGGTTCCAGGTCCTTCTTCTAATCTATCACTAATGGATCTGGAAAAAAGTTGGCAACCTTTGTGCATGTTACGCTTGGGTTGCTTTGCAAAAATCATTCTCAATGACACTAGTCTCTAGACCCTTGAAACCTTTACTGGATTACCCACATTGTCAACATACTCGATTATTTCTAACTTTGCATCACATGCATTTAGCCAATCCATGCCTAGCACTACATCATACGATCCTAAGGGAAGAACTTGAAGGTCTACCGAAGTAGTGAAAACCCCAAGTTCTAGCTAACAATCCCTTACCAAAGAGTTAACCAACATTTTGGCTCTTGTGGCTAATTCTACATCCCAGTCAATTTCCTACCTAGTTGCCACCAACCCGCATTGCTTCACTATAGACGGGGATATGAATGAATCTGTAGCCCTTGAATCAAAAAGTATAGATACTAAAACATTACCAATTTTACCTTGGGTGTCAATGAATGTAGCCTGGTGATCTGCATGGCGATTATCGACCGCTACAAATACCTTGTGGGACTTACCCACATCCCCAACTGTAGGCTCAGAATATGCTGGTTGCTGACCTCCTTCTGATGAGAAATTACAAGGGCAATCCTAAGCAATATGTCTAATGTCACCATAAGTGTAACAAGGACCTCTAGGAGGTGCTTGAGTTTGCTGCTGAAATGCTAGTCTGTTGGAACTAGCCTGACTACCCCTGAAAGTCTGTTGTGAATAGGTTGGTCCTGCATTTTGTGTCTATGGTCTTTGGTCCCTACGTTGAGGTTGTGACTGCCAAGTCCTAAAAGGTGCCCCCTGATTATTCCTAGGTTTCTGACCCTATTGTTGTTGTTGCTGTTGTCGAGGTGGTCTGGGTGGAAGTGCATTATTTTTTAATCCACCTCCCTGAGGCATGGGTGGTCTATAAAAGTTTCGATTCTACTGGGGTTGGTCATGCTTCCTAAAATGTTCATGATTTCCCTAGTTTCTAAGAAGAATTTCCTCTACAATTACGGCCTTCTCTACTGCATCTTGAAGGGTCCTAGGCTCTACCAAGCGTACTAGTCCAGCTATCCAGTGGTTAAGTCCTCTAACAAACTGATTGACCATTAACTTTTCCTCCTAAATATAGTCTACATACGGAAACAATTCCATAAACTTGTTCTCATACTGAGCTACTGTGAGTCCCCTCTGTTGAAGGTCATGGAACTCATCTATCTTTTTCTACCTAAAGTGCTTTGAAATATATATCTTCCTGAACTGTTCCAAACAAGTTTCCCAAGTCAAAGTGTCTACTACATTACGACTCTTTCTCTCCTCCCGACACCACCAAGTGGGTGCAACTCCTCTAAGTAAGTGAATGAGCAACCTTGCCTTGAGATTGCTTTCGTAAAGTTTGAGTTTGAAGCAACCCTCAAGGTTTACTAGCCAAGATCTGACTCCACACCCTCAAA
Organism: Cunninghamia lanceolata; assembly: GCA_027924645.1. Taxonomy (NCBI): domain Eukaryota; kingdom Viridiplantae; phylum Streptophyta; class Pinopsida; order Cupressales; family Cupressaceae; genus Cunninghamia; species Cunninghamia lanceolata. The sequence goes on from BSBN01000209.1 coordinate 13,302,884, forward strand.
AGTACCAAAAAATGTGGGGGCTAAAGGCGGATGAATTCTTTGATTTGTCTATCTGTGTCAAAAGGTGCCCCAAGAGCCCCAAAGTTTTCTATATGACTAACATGAGGAGGGACATGGTGTCCTAATTCTCCTACCCCTTCCTCATGATGTTCTTCTCTATTATGGTAGGACTCCTACTATGCTCATGGTGTGTTGAAGCATGTTCCTAGGAATGAGGATGAGACGGAACCCTGGGCGGTGTTTGAGTTGGAGGTGGTAGCCTTGTCTGTAATACGTCAACCAATTGTTGTAACACTTGTAAAATCTGAGGGCCTTGATATACTAGTACATCTTGATGAATAGATTCTGACTAAGCTTCTGAATAAGTGTGTCTACGTCTGGGAGGCATCCTAATAAGCCAAACAATTACAAAAGTTTTAGTCTCATAAAGTTTAATTCCCCAGAGTTCCCAAAGTGTGGAAACCTGGCTCTGATACATAATGTCCAAAGTATAAAAACATACATGTCCACACACATAAAGTATATATCTCAAACCAACATAGTGAAGTAGTCCAAACTAAACAAACTAAAGTATCTGAAAAAGATGGGCCTCACATCAAAAATAGTACATGCCCCAGTATCAGGAGATTGCGAATAAGAAGTTGGATATTTAGAAATATTTCCTAGACTTTTCAATCGAGCATGGGTGGATTAAGATAATCCCGAGTCTAATCCATGATGAATACATCTACCTCGACAAACCCTACTGCATAACCTAGCAATCCATCTAGGCGGTAACGGGGATAAGTGCGATAGGGGAGCTACCTTATAAAAAGGCCATAAAAAATGACAAAGTCACAGAGTTAACTAGTGTAACATATGATGGAAGGAGCCTAGATGTAACCAAAATTACAAATCCAGTTGTGTGGTATGCTACCATGGGCATCACATATAGAATTTACTACACCAACAAAGAGGACTTAACACTGCAATTCATACAACCTATCAAATGGTCATGGAGGGAAAATATTTTGACTTGTGAGAAGTCCTTTAGGAGCAGCTAATGGAGAACATCCAAAGGACAAAGAACATCCATTATCAATTCTAGTATGGCACTTTGATCATTTTCCTCACATTTTATTTCATGAATGCACTACCTTTATTTTCTGGCAAGGCATGGCAAAAAAATCAATCTATAGTGGCACAAATTATCATGCCCAACAATTGAAGGATACCACTTCATACACTACCACATATTGGGGGTTTGTTACATCTCTTCAAAAATAGATGCATAGCAGGGAACACATATCATACGACATTATCCAGAAATATATCAATGATATTATTTTCTTAGTGGACATGGACTACACATTAATGGAGGAAGTAAAACCTAGGGTTTCATGGATCCCTAAATTGTCATATGCAATAAGCAATAACCCGGCAAAATCATATGCAGAGACCTTACTGAAGCAGCCGAAGGATGTGAATATGAAGATTTTTGGAACATATAAATAATTTATAAAAAACAAAGAAGAATGCAGAGGAACATGTGGAGAAACACAAAGAAAAACTACATGGGAAATGGGGTATTCTGTATCCTGAAAAATTATAAGCAAGTACATCAACACTACAAGTGTAGAGGTCGAAAAGACTAAATTTGGGGTCTTCAAGATCACAAGCAACATTGGAGCATAGCACATCTCCCCAAGCAACATTAATAACCCCTTTGCAAGCTGACCCATCAGTTGAAGAAGTATAAAAAATATTAATACAATTAAGCTCATAAAAGAAAAAGCCTACAGAGCAGTAAAAGAAAAGATATTACAAAATAGAGGTGAGCAAGTACAAAATTGAGTAATATCTAAAGGGGATAATTAAAGAGAGATGTGTCACCCTTTTCCATTGATGTCAAAGGGGGAGAGAGAATAATGTGAAAAAGGAAAGTCGTTTGAGAAAAAGAGAGTAGTAAGTTGAGGGAGAGAGAATGAGAAATAAAAAGAGTTGGAATGAAGCAGAGTATTGAGGATACTATTGTGTTGATGTTTTTTTAGATTGTGTGTTGACATCAATGACAAAGGGGAAGATTGTTGAAAGTATGTGTAGTTAGTGTTGTCGTTGATGTCAACAAGTTTGTGTTGTCATTGGTGTCAACTATATGAGCAAGAGATTATTGCAAGAGTGTGAGCAATGGTATTGAGTTGATGTTGTCTTTGATGATGAGGAAGTGCTGAAGATGTTGATGATATGTTTCTGGTGCTTGGTTTCCAAGTGCTTTTAAGAAAATTTGAATAAAAGAGGAAACAATGTGTTGTAAAGGTGTTCTAGCATACGAAGTGGTGTTCTGGTTTTGCTCTGCATTTCTTCTATGTTGAATATCTGCTTGTGTGGTTTGGATATGTTGATCAAAGGTGTTTTGAGGTGCTACATTCAGAATTTGGTGTGATGGATCGTTGTGCAGAGGAAGATATGTTCACCAGTGTGTGAACTGTGTATTGGGAGAAATATTTTTGCTCTACATTTTTCGCAAAGCTATTTCAGGTCTTGTGGTTTTGGAAGTGTGTTTATAAGGTTCATATCTACCTTCAGTTGAAGTTGCTCATGGTTTGGTGCTTCACAAGTTGATTTCTTGAGTTACAACGTATGGTAGAGATGTTTGAGTATACTGGGTGTGTATTTTCTTCAGGTGAAAGTTGTTGCGAAGGAATTTGTTGGATTTCAGGATGTTTGTGGGATATTCTAGATTGTGTTTAAGCATGGTGTGTGGTCCGCAAGTCATCTTTGGTTTTGAGGAAGCTTATACTTAAATGATTACAATGTTAACACAGGTTTGGCAGACCTTGGGTGTTTACACTAATTGTGGATTTATCTCAATGATTGTGGAAGCATAGCATGACATGTATGAGTGGATTTAGGTCCAAGCTAAGGTGTGTTGTGGTCCACCTTCATTCCTTTCCACCACGAGAATGTTTTGGTGTAGACCTAATTTGAATTTACATGGTTAAAGTGTATTGTCGACCTTGGAGAATGTTTTCAAGGTTGATGATACTATAAATAAGTGTTGAGTTGTTGAGGGATGTGAAGGAAGATGGGTGTGATGAGCAAGATGTGAATTTCAAAGTTGTAAAGTACGAATGTGTAAAATACAGTGCAAGCTTTCATGTGTTAGATTACTGGATGCAGTGAGTAGAAGGTGTCTACAATTCATTAGTCATACTGCAAAGGTGTTGGTGATGTTGTGGTGGACTTCTCTGTTGCATTGAGATGATTTTCTCATTGTAACATTCTTCTCTATCTTCTTTTCTATCTTGGCAGTGAGCCTTTCTTTCTTTTGGGCAGCGAGCCCTACTGTATTCAATGTTGATATTACTTTATATTTGAGCTAATCCTCACTGTGGTTTTTCCCTTCTTGGGTTTTCCACGTAAATCTAGTGTTCTCTTGTGTTTGATGTTGATTTGGTTCAGTTTCTGTTATTTAATTTCATGCTTAATCATCTTAACAATTTAAAGGTTAATTGAATTAATGTGGATCTGAATGTGTGTGAGGGTTTTGGAATTATAAGGTACAACTGATTCACCCCTCCCTCTCAGTTGTCTTGTGCATTCAACAGGGGGAATGTTAGATTTATTACATTGTTATATAGTTAGTATAATAAATAAATGAAAGTTATTTTGTTAGTAAATAAATCAATAGTTAGTTTACTGGGAGTTATTCCCGTATGTAGGTTAGTTGGTTATTCATGGGAAAATGCAAGGCTTTAAAAATCCATTGCATTGTAATGAAATATCCATAAAAAAATCAAAGTTAACATATATTTAATATTTTTGACATAGTTGTTCAACAATGGCGTAATCTACATTTATTTATTTTGCTCACCATTTCAATATACACAAGGGAGAATATGTAGGTGATTGTTTTTATTCCAACAATTTGACTTCAAAATCATGGTAAAATCGGGGAAAACCAACCAAGGTCCTAATTACCTATCTAGAATCAAAATAGGTGAGGAACCAAATAGCTTGGAAGATGATTTTCCTAGCACAAATCTGTTCAGAGTGATTGCAGTATCGGAAGACCTAAATGATGTAGCAAGTTTACTATCAACAGGATAATTTCTAGAAAACAATTCACTAAATAACAAATAGATACTTGTAAGGAAGTCACTACCATACACATTAATTGAAGGTGAATTGCATATAATTGGAAGGGATGACATAATAAGAAGAGTAATATTTGAACATGAAAGACAAGATATCCTCAGGGAAGCACATGAGGGAATTTTCAGAGGACATAATTCAAGAGAAACCACCACAAAGAAGGTTATGCTCTCTAGACTATGGTGGCCAACACTATTTAAGGATGCCATTCAATATGTTAAGCAATGTGATATATGTCAAAGAGTGGGTAAACCCACCACAAAAGATGAGATGCCATTAAGGCCAATCCTTGCCCAAGTACCATTTGAAAAATGGTCTATAGATTTTATTGGACCTATCGATCCATCATCAAAATGCACAAAAGCTAGATTTATAATCACTGGAGTTGAATACCTTACAAAATGGGTAGAAGCAGAACCAACTAAAGATTGTACCTCCAAAACTGCCACAAGATTCATATATGAAAATATAATAACAAGGTTTGGCTACCCTTTGAGTATTACAAGTGATTAAGGTAAACATTTTGTCAACACGATAATTGCGAAGCTTCTAAATAATTTCATGGCCAATCATAACAAGAGTTGTGCCCACCATATGCAAACTAATGGAGCAAGTGAAGCATTAAATAAGATTATAAGCACTACACTGACAAAGATATGCAATGGAAACACAACAAATTGGGATGAAAAAAGTCTAGTAGTACTATGGGTATATAGAACAACTAAAATTTCTCCATTTGAACTAGTATATGGACTAGACACCACTCTAGCCATGAAATTTATTGTGTCAAACATACACACCACACTCACTTTGCGATTGGATGAGGAAGAGTCACTAAAACAAAGGTTGGAAGATCTTAACAAATTGGATGAAATCAAGCTACTAGCAGCATTTAACCAAATCCTAGAACACAAACAAAAAAACCCTAGCATGATAGAAATTTAAGACATAAAGTATTCAACAAAGGGGATCTTGTGCTACTCTATGACAATAAGTTCAAAAAGTAGGGGAAGTTGAAAGTAGTATGATTAGGACCCTACTACAGTGAAGAGATTTCAAATTCTGATGCAGTAAGGCTAAAAACATTAGATGGGAAGCTTCTAGCAGGATATCTGAATAGTGCAAGACTAAAACACTACCACCAACCTACGAATTAAAGAAAAATGGAAAAATAAAATTTTGTATTATATGTAATATATGTATGAGATAAAGTGCAAACCATTGAAAGAAAACAACCTACAAGAATGCAATGGTTATAAAAGCGTACCAAATTGAGAACGAGAAAATGCATTAAATGCAAATCCCACGGTTAGGGCCATAAACACAACGCCAAACTGTTACTTAACACCATTGTATATTGAGAACAATAGTGAGCTCCAGAGCAATATCTGTAAAGCAAAACTAGGATAAAGTAAGTTACAAAGGAAAAATGTTAACTCCCACTTTGGTCGATATCTTTGAGAAGTCGTGTCCAAAGTATAAGAAATTTCTATATAAGGCGATGGAGGTTGACCCAAATGGGGCATTCTCTATCATCCTAGCTGATGTAATTTACACCGAGGATGTAAGAAACTATATCCATGCACTATATAATGGAGATTGATCACACTAAATTCAAACTGCTTTGAAAATATCTATTATAGTCGAACCAAAAATAGTACATGCCCTAGTATCAGGAGATTGAGAATAAGAAGTTGGATATTTAGAAAGATTTCCTAGACTTTTAAGTGGAGCATGGGTGGATTAAGATAATGTTGAGTCAAATCCATGATGAATACATCTACCTCAACAAACCCTACCGCATAACCAAGCAATACATCTAGGCGGTAACAGGGCTAAGTGCGATAGGGGAGCTAGCTTCCAAAAGGGCCATAGAAATTACAAAGTCATAGAGTTAACCAACATAACATATGATGGAAGGAGCCTGGATGTGACCAAAATCACAAATCCACTTGTGTGGTATGCTACAATGGGCATCACATATAGAATTAAATACACCAACAGAGAGGACTCAACACTACAATTCATACAACCTATCAAATGATCATGGATGCAAAATATTTTGATTCATGAGAAGTCCTCTAGGAGTAGCTAATGGATAACCTCCAAAGGACAAGAACACCCATTATCAATTCTGGTATGGCACTTTGATCATTTGCCTCACATTTTATTTCATGAATGCACTACCTTTATTTTTAGGCAAGGCATGGCAAGTAAATCAATCTATAGTGGCACAAATTATAATGCCCAACAATTCAAGGATACCACTTCATACACTGCCACATATTAGGGGTTTGTTAAATCTCTTCAACAATAGATGCATAGCAGGGAACACATACCATACGACATTATCTAGAAATATGTCAATGATATTGTTTTCTTGGTGGACAAGGACTACATATTAATGGAAGTAGTAGAACCTAGGGTTTCATGGATCCCTAAATTGCCATATGCAATAAGCAATAACCAAGCAAAATCATATGCAAAGACCTTGTTGAAGCAACCAAAGGATGTGAATGCAAAGATTTTTGGACCATATAAATAATTTATAAAAAACAAAGAAGAATGCAGAGGAACATGTGGAGAAAAACAAAGAAAATTTGCATGAGAAATGGGGTATTCCGTAGCCTGAAAAACCATAAGCAAGTACATCAACACTGCAAGTGCGGCGGTTGAAATGACTAAATTTGGGCTCTTCAGGATCACAAGCAACACCGGAGCACAGCACATCTACCCAAGCAACATTAATAACCCCTCTGGAAGTTGACCCATTAGTTGAAGAAGTATAAAAAATATTGATACAATTAAGCTCGTAAAAGAAAAAGCCTAGGCAAAAGAAAGGAGTAAAAAGAAATATAATTCAAATGATAGGCATGGAAACTGAGCAGGAGGAGCAAGAAATACAATAGGTCCCAATAGAAGATCCACAAGACAAAGTAAACAAGCATCAATTGAAATAATAGAGGAAGAAGAACAAAAAAGGAGGATGTCATGAATGTAGATCTCCTCACAAGTGCATTGAACAATAAAATAATGCTAAAACAAACTCAAAAATATACACATAGGTAGGAGAAGATAATAAAGTGGTGATTGAAGAAGTAATCATTAGACATATAAGAGTGTCTACTAATACTCTAGACAATATAATAGAAAATTTTCCAGATCAACTTGCCTCTGCAATTGGGAAGAAGAGAGAAAAAGTGACTAAAATAGAAGAAGAAATAAGGAAGAGATCTATAGAACAAATTGATCAAACTCTGATAGAGGATAAAAAAGATCATATAGTTGCAAGTTGAAGAGTTGAGATCCAAGCAAAGATTGGGCGTGCTAATGAGCTTGACGTATGAAGATAAAAGTAAAATTGAACAATAAACAATTGAAGTAATAAAATAGGCTTATGTGACACTACATAAGGAAGGGGATAAAGCACAAGAAGAAGAAAACATAAATTATAGTGACCCCTATGATGGGTAGGATCAACAAGAGACTTCGCAAAAGTCACCATCACCAGATAAGGCTACTACATCTTCCACATCTACATCCCCAATGCAACATATTAAGGATTTATTGGTACAAAAAAGGCAAATTCAACCTATGGGAACACCATGGTTACTACAACTACCACATACAGGCTCACAAGTAGACCTCTCCAACATCTCACCATTGCAGAAGTTTCAATTGGGAGACACATTTCACAACATAGTAAAAGAAGAAATATTGGAACAACATATGGAAAGTATAGAACAACCAGAGGAGGCCATAAGCACCATTCAAAGTAAAGTTCCTTAATTGCAAAGAAATACAACACTACTATTAGGGCAAGAGGTGAAATTACTACTAGATGGGGTAATAGCAGAAATGAATAATTAGGCTGCTACAATCCATAATAAAGTCACAACAGAGATGGAAAAAAATAGAATGGACGAGGTTAGAAGGAAATGCGCCACAACACATACACAACTAGAAACTCATATTAACACTCTACAAACCATGACAATGGCATCAACACATTGTACCAATTATACCTCCAATGGCCCACACTTACAAAAGGATTGAAAAATCATATAGATCAAATGGAGATCCAGATACTACAGGTGGTCGGAACATTTGATGCAATGTAGGACATGGATGGAACAACAAGGACACAAATAGAAACCATGCATACTCAGCTACAACAACTATAGGACCAAAGAGATCTTATCAAAGCCTAAATCAAACAGCTCTAGGAGGTGGTGAGCCTTAGACTGGCACATGTGACTGGACTATTAAGGGATGCTAAGAACACAATCCAACAAATTCAAATTTCAACTATTGCTACAAAAGCAAAGAAAACATTGATTCAAACACAGCTAAATACAAGTGCTACAGCAGGGCAAGAGTCAATGGGACATCACATTTGCACAACTAAAGGAGATATATAAGAACGTCTTGCCTATAAACTAAACATTTTGCATGTCTTGAGGACAAGACACGGCTTCAAAGGGGGGATGATGTTGGCAGTAGCTAGTACAATGTCTAGAAGCTACTACACTTGGCCGCAAGAAGGATGCAGAGTATAAGGCTGACAAGGCCTAGTAGGAAAAGTCATATTTTGTAAGGGACATGTCCCCATTATAGTAATATGTATATAGTGACTTGGGAATAGGAGTAAAAAGATGTAAGATAGATAGATCTAGAGAAGGAAGGATAAGATAAGGAAAGAAGAAGAATAGTAATGCACTTGTGACATTGTGATATATGAAGAAAACATATATGAATGATCTATGACTTTGAAGCCAAAGTGAATGTGTAATTTATGTGTTATGGATTTTGTTTTGTTAATCTACAGCACTATGTTATTTACTACTACAAAACCTCTGATCATTCTCTTACTGTAAGCACTAAGGTATAGATACAACCCACAAGACTCCTGGGCTCAGAACTTTGGTCTGTGATCTTCTCTTTTCTTGCCAACATGTATGATGATAAGTACATAAATATTTAGCCTTGCATGGTGTAAGCTTAGAGTTATCCATTAGTTTGACAAAAGGTAAGACAATGAGATTGTGTTTCAAAAGTTATTTTGATACCATGTGTAGACTCATCTAATGTAGTGCATTGTCTAAATGCCCTTGATTTGTTTTGTAAATGATGATCATCATGAGGTATATCCTCATGTATGTGTAAACCACATGCTTGCTCAATGGAAGGTGTATAAGAATGTAGTCCACAATCACTCAAAGATACATCATAAAATACATAAAAGGATCCAAAGAAGGGTCTCCATCAAAAAGTCGTCTATCATCACGGTGCATATAAAAATCCATGGGATCTACTAAGAAATGGCCACTAGAAGGGGAAGAATGAGAATCATGAATAGAACATGGTCTAGGGCCAAGGTTAAAATAATCTATGAAAGGACACGATAGATCATGGAAGGATGTATAATAAGTATGACATGAATCAAATCTTTGTTTAGCTCTACCACTCAAATGAAATGTAAACTCAGTAATCAATAAGTTATCATTATCCTAATACTCATAATTAGCCAATAAAAATGATTTAACACATGAAGATGCATCAATAGAAGCATTAAATCATCATGTAACAACTCATCACTAATTGCAATAATATCATGTAATGAACAAAGAGGTAAAGAAATATCTATAACATCTATAAGTGACATAAATGAACTAATATCATAATGCAATCTATCATATGATAATGTATCACCAGGTGCAATACTATCACCAGTACCATGAGATGCAAAAGAATAATCATCACAAAGCATATTGTCATGAATCATGTAGACAAATGAGGTAAAATCTCTCAAAATAAAAGGAACAATAATGACAAGGTCCATGAAAGAGGATAGGGTAGATATGCAAAAAAACTCATTCATGGAACATGAAATGTCCTTAATATAGAAGAAGGATGACATATCATCGAGGTTATAGACATGATATTTCCACAATCCATGGTATAAGAATGAAGTGCTTCTGGAAGAGATTGTGTGTTTCTTTTTTGGATTGACGTTTTGGATCACACTTCGTGATCCATCATCAGGATGAAAAGAAAAATGACAAATCATTGAGGATCAAATGATAGGAATCAATAAAGCTCAATGACACCTTATAATTTGTGAAATACATATGAATATAATCCCAAAATAGAGAATCATAAGAATTCACGATAAATGATCTATCGATGAAGCACAATCAAAGTGTGGGGGTATGGGTTTAATGTTTATTAACCATCAAAGGCATAAAACTACTACAAATGAATAACTTATATATAAGTGAGGTAGGGATTGAAATAATTTTTTTAAAAAGATAATAATCAAATTTATGTACGCTACAATCAAAGAGGTGTATTATTATGTAAGCTCAAACCTTAAATGATGAATAAAGGTGAATCCAAAGCTTAAACAAGTCTAAATAAAATAAAAGGATACAATTAGAAAAAACAAGTTTGAAAATGAAATTGTAAGGGGTTAAATCAAGGGTGGGTAGGGTAGGTGAAATGAAGATCACAAACCACAAACACTATAAAAAGAAAAAGCTACGAAGCATGAAATAGTAAATGCAGGGCCTAAATTTGATGGCCGTTAGCCGTATTTAGGCATTTTTGTCGTAAAATACAATTAAAATTTAAAAAAGACTGTATAACATGAAAGGAGAGATTTTGGATAGATAGTCAAATTTATATAAGATTATGATGATATATATATTTGGTTATATACAATTTTACTTATACTGAGGTATGTTATAGTATTTTAAGGGCACCTTTGAATGGATAACCATCATAAAAAAATTGCTTGATAGGCAGGGTCGACCATCAAATTTAGGGCTTGAGTAAATGAATCAACTCTAATCAAATTTGAAAATAGGATAAAGAATTAGAAATAAAACTCAAATTTAAAACCCTTATGTAGAAGGAATAAAGCATAAGGTCAAACCCTAGGGGTGTAAGAAAATGTCAAGTTACAAAGAAATAAAATGCTTGACATAAATAATCTAGACTAATTAAATAAGTGTAATCAATAAGCACACAATTAACCTAGATTAGTTAACTATGATTGATAATTGCAATACATGTACTTAGTTTTAGAATCAATGATGTAGAAACATTATTTATGTCATGTTAAGTTCATTTGCCAACTGTATCCAAAAATTAATCTCCTCGATTTGATGCAAATCAAATTTGAAAATAGGATAAAGAATCAGAAATAAAACTCAAATTTAAAACCCTAATGTAGAAGGAATGAAACACAAGGTCAAACCCTAAGGGTGTAAGAAAATGTCAAATTAAAAAAAGGCAAAGAAATAAAATGCTTGACATAAATAATCTAGAATAATTGAATAATTGTAATCAATAAGCTACAATTAACCTAGATTAATTAACCATGATTGATAATTGCAATAAATGTGCAAAATTAAATGTGATGGTTAGAGGTACTTAGTTCTAGAGTCAATGATGTAGAAACATTATTGATGTCATGTTAAATTCATATACTAATATCCAAAAAATAATCTCCTTGGTCTGATGATTGCATAGAGTATTGCAAGAAAAAGAAGCCTAATAAACTTGTATAGTAGAAGCATTACATATATAATCTAAAACAACAACACAATGAAAGAGAAAACAAACACATAATACATAATATTTCACTTGGGAAACCCTCATAGTAAAAAACCCAAGACAACAACTTTCATTCTTATTGCATAAAAACTTAACCATTCTTGATACAATAATAAAGTTCTTACTCAATCTTAACACGTGTAAATATTAATAGATATATTAAAAGAGGTTTCACAATTTACATGAATGCTTTAAAACCATGGGCGAAAATTGAAAACCCATAAAAGCACCCAATTTTTTCTTTAGAAAAATGCCAACACATTTACATATTTTTCTGATCCATAGTGGTTCCCCCCTTTGACTATAAAACATGAAAAGTACACAACACATTTCCTACAAGTCTGTACAGTCTTAAAATTCCCCGTGGTTCAATCTTGAGTGTCAGGGGGTCAATCTTGAGTGTCAGGGGGTCAATCTTGAGTAGCACAAACTTGGTTTGTTTCACAAATCTAAATTATGTCACATAGAAACATTATAACAAAACATGCTTCAGTAAACTTGCTTGCCTTTGCCTTCCCAATAGCTAAATGTCTGAAGGTGGTGTCTAGGGACACCGTTGGGGAGACTGCCAACTCAATAGGTAATCGTGTTCTCTTAGGTCAACCCCATTGGTCTGCTTAATTAACAATGATGAGAAATATCCAAGACAACATTCACTAACATGAAAATGGCCTCTATGCAAATACATTCTTTTGTCCTTTAGAAAACTGGAGTGTGCCCTAGATGTTCTTTATATTCCCAAATCTAACATATCCTCATGTGTATTAATGACTCACTAAATCCTTAAATACCAAAACATAACACGTTGCACAAATATGTATCGAGTTGACTCATAATGGCTAGTCGAAAGGGGCAAGAAAATTGGAATTAGAATTTGAAAGTTTAAAATTTTGACTCATTCTCATGGGCCATGAGATTAGACCGAGTCAATCTAGCGTCACACATAAATGAACCTTAGGATAAAATAATATTGAGGCATGAAGCAAATGCATAGAAGTAAGTGCAGATGAAGATGGATAAATGACGAATATATGAATATAAGTCTAAATGAGAATAGAACGAGTACGAATAAGGATCAAGCTATAAGCCAAACCTAATAACAAATATATGAAGATAAGTGTAAATGAGAATAGAACAAGTACAAATAAGGATCAAGCTATAAGTGTAAATGAGAATATAACAAGTACGAATAAGGATCAAGCTATAAGCCAAACCTAATAACAAATATATGAAGATAAATGTAAATGAGAATAGAACGAGTATGAATAAGGATCAAGCTATAAGCCAAACCTAATACAACAATATGCCACTTGTTGGTATATAATTATATTTGAGAAATTCGACCAAAGTAAACACAAAACTAAATGAAAAAAATGACATAGATATACAAATTTCAATATTACAAAATCTTATAATACCAATATTCGAGGCATGAAGCAAATATATAGAAGTGAGTGCACATGAAGATGGATAAATGACAAATATATGAATATAAGTGTAAATGAGAATAGAACGAGTACGAATAAGGATCAACTATAAGCCAAACCTAATACAACAACATGCCACTTGCTAAACATATCATTATATTTGAGAAATTCCACCAAGATAAATACAAAACTAAATGAAAAAATAACATAGATCTACAAATTTCACTATTACAAAAACTTATAATACCAACGTAAAACTTTTAGGAACTTTTAATAATTTTTAAATTTTCTAATAAAATAATAACAAAATCAATTGCCTTATACCATACATTCTACATCTTAAAAGGGACCTTACTTTCCAATAAAGATATCCATTCAAACGTATAGAGAAAGGAGGCGGCGCATGTGTAAAGGGTATATAGGAAGCCAAATACAGCAAATTTTAAATAAATAATGCCAAAAAGGCCAATGGTCGGCTGTTTCAAGTTTAAACTTCCCTTCCTTCTCTGCTATTTTTTTTTAATTTCCACATCACCATAATTTCTTTTCGAATATTCCCATCGCTCAAATTTATAATTTAAAAAAATAAAATACATATCAGATATTCAGTCCAGGGCTTAAATTTGACAGTCGACCTTGCCTCTCAAGCAATTTTTTATGACAGTTATCTATTCAATACTGCCTTTAAAATATTATGACCTTAGTATAAATAGATTATATAAAAACCAAATATATATATCAACATAATCGTATATAAATTTTGACAGTTTGTTCAAAATCTCTCCTTCCATATGATAGTCTTTTTAAAATTTTGAGTGTATTTTACAGTAAAAATGTTAAATACAACTATACAACTGTCAAATTTAGGCCCTGTTTCATTCCAACTATTTTATTGGCAAAATACGGCATTAAAAAGTTTAGAATGCACGTTTTTCAAACCGGGCCGCCAACTAACACAAAATGCGGTACTGTTCGTAAACAGGAAAAAAAATTACCGTCTGTTGCCTCAATTTCTTACACCATTTTCTGTCACACGACAAGAAGAAACTCCGTTACTTACAAATCAAACAAATTCGCCGGTATAGTCGCGACGAATGATTTAGCTCAACGGCAAAAACACTAATTCTGGCGTATTCCAACAAACAAATCAGAAAACCCCATTTCATTTGACAGATAGACGGAAAGCATTCCTCCGTCAAAATTGACGGATTTTCTGGCGGACTGAAATCTTAAAAGTTTTCCTGTCTTAAATTCTTTAATATAAATTGTGGGGGCTGTTTACAGGGATATGTTTTTTTAAATTAAGCAAATGATGATTGTGGAGACGTTTTATTTTTACTGAAATGGAGGTAAAGCGGCGATTTTGACGATTGAGGGTTTCGGGGATTAACTATGGGCGGTAAATTTTCTCTCCCTGTAAACCTTTTTCAGATTGCTTTAGTTTTAAATGTCATTGTTAATTAATAGAAAAATCATTTTCAATACTGAAATAAAAGTAAAATGGCTATTTTTCGTGTTGTGTATGAAATGATTATGGTCTCTATAACTTTATGCGGTGAATTTTCTCTCACATTAAACAGATTGGAAACGAAGAAGGCATTTGTGAGAGAAAGGAGAGCTTTTGGCTTGTCAGAAGAACAGAGAAGAGAAAAAAGAAGGTATCTCTAGATATATAGGAAATCAATATATTTAGTGTGCGGTAGATCTGTTGTATTGAAGGGCAGAAGCTTTCCCTTTCGAATCGCAGGCCTTTTGGAGCAACAAAAGCTACTTTTACGTTATCCAGGAGCTCAGGCGGAAAATTTTATGCCTTTAGGGAAACAATTATCGCCTAGGGGGGGTTCTCGAGCGAACCAGCCGTAAAACGTAAACGGCTGGAATCGGGAAAATATTACGAGCTGAAATCAGGAACTCATGATCGGGGCGGGCAAAGATTGCGATATTGTGGGAAATAGTGGTTGTTGTGGTGTTTTGGATCAGCGATCGAGTTTTTCAGCTGCGGAAGGCGAGGATTCGGAGGCTTCTGCGGTAAGATCGGAGGTTCAGTTGTAGCCGTTTGTGAATTGCAGGGAAGGTTGGGGCATCTGTGCTTCCGGCCGATTCCCCTATCAATTTCTTCGTAATTTGCGGTTTTGCTGGACTAACCAATAAATCTCTGCAATGGTAAGTGCAAATGTCTGCACTGTTTTGGCTTTCGGTTCTGTATTTTTTTTTTTTAAAATTGTTGAAGACGCTATACATTATTTTGGATATTAAAGTTATGATTCAAAGTTTTAGTTTTTGATATTGCTTCATTTGATTGACTGTTAGTTAAGTTTAATTCGACGACACAAAATAGACACTGAAAATTATTTAGTTTGGTAAGCCAGGAGGCCTAGGGTTGTGAATGATAGGATACTGAAAATTATTTAGTTTGGTAAGCCAGGAAGCCTAGGGTTGTGAATGATAGGATACTGAAGGTTATTTAGTTTGGTAAGCCAGGAGGCCCAGGGTTGTAAATGATAGGGTTATGGAGGGCTTTCTGCCCGAATCCTGATTTGGCCATTATTATTTGTGTCCTAAAGATATGGAAGAAAAAGTGTTTTGTGAGACGTCTGTTATTTTGTGCTCCTTAATCACAACCTTTGCTAGCAAGCTCACCAAGATATTGAGGCTAGGATGTCTACTTATTGGTGATTGAACTGGTGGTTGTTGACCACTGGTATTGTAATGACAATAATAGATGAGCAGATTGAAATTGGCTTTGTAATTGAAACTGTTTGGAAAACTGAATGCTTTTAGAGAGAATCCTTCTTTGTTGAGTTGGAGAGAGCAAGCTTTTATTGGATATATAGGGAACACAGATTTCATATTTTGAAGTCATAAAGACATTATATGAACTAAAGTAAATAGTTCACAAATAGAGACACATGCAATACATTTACAAATAAAGACCTACGCAAAAAGCGCTCCGATCTGCTGTCAAAACTGATGAAGTTGAGAATTAGATTGTCTGATTTGCAGTTGATTTCACAGCCCGCCTCAATTGCAGGCATGCTCGAGACACATATTTTTATATGTTTCTGATGTATAAATTTGCTCCAAGAAGTGCCAATTTCAAATACACCCCCATACTTCTCAGAATGCAATAACCCGGGATGATGGAGTTTAAAGTACTTTTAAAGGGCCTTAAGGGGCTACAAAAGTATTTTCTTAATTAAGATGACCATTTAATATTTTTAAGAGTTGGTGATTGAATTCAAGTGAAAGGCAAGCATATAATATAATTTAGGAAATGATTGTCTAAAAATAAGTAAAAAAACATAATGAATCTATTCTGCAAGATGGTATACAAATGCACAATTTGATAGAACCCTTTTCATGCCATATTCAATTTTTAAGGCTGAAATTTGCCTATAGATGGGAATTTATGCCAACAACCTTAATATCATTGTTATGTGATCCAGGTACATCCCTTATTTAAGGCACATTTGACTTAAGGAATTTAGTTGGCACGAGTTTTCCACAGTCCATGAAGTTATGAATGCGTCCTTTTGGATTTAACTGTGTATTTTTTTCCATCAATGTTTTGGATCATACTCAGTGATCCATCATCAGGAAGAGGAGTATTAGGAATTGGACTGCAGACTTGACCTTAAAAAGTCATAGGGGGGTTACAAGGGGAACGATAAACAAAGGATAGGAGGGTAGGGGAGGTAAGTTGAAAACAGATAACATAAAACTAGAAACTCAAATTTATTCTTGCTCATAATGGATTTCAAATTTGTCTGAATGTAGGCACGTTTTGTTACAAATGCATAAATTGAATTTGACCTGACTTCTCACATCTAGAAAGAATGGAAAAACCAATTGAACTTAGCTGGTTCAAAACAATGCACAATATATTAAATCAACTAGGGTAACAGTTTCAACCTTCCCATCTTTGGGCTTGAGTTAGGAAGTGTTTTTCAATACATTTGTAGATGTGGAGAATTGAATAAACTCAAAATTCTCCTTGTTTATTGTGTACATGTGTAATAAAGTTGCTGTCTGATCTTTGAGAATATCTATAATTTTCTGGTTTCAATGATGGTTAAATCATATATGCAGTCAATTTAAGACATTCTTTAGTTTATAATGTTTGTTTGATGGAATTATATCAGTAGTCGGTGGAGATATTCTTACTTGTCCTCCCTGATTTGGATGCAGGCAGCACCTGTCAACATAATAGTAGGTTCCCACGTATGGGTAGAAGATCCACAATTAGCCTGGATTGATGGAGAAGTTATTAAAATCGTGGGCCAAAAGGCTGAAGTTCAGACTACCGCTGGAAAGAAGGTAAGGGTTTGTGTTGAATCAGCTATTTGGTGATGATAATGTGCAGTTTTTATTAGATGTGTTGGGATCCTGTTTTATCATGAGAGCATTAAAATGTGTAAATTGTGTTGATCTAACTTTATTGTTGTAAAGGACTGTTTTCTAATGTGATGTACATTGTACTGTCATGAGTTATATATGGTAAAATATGTGGCTTCTAAGGTGCTTTTTAAATAAAGAACAGTTTGAAGGGTGACAAGCATTTGGTTGTTTGTCAGAATTGACGAGTCTTTTATATTGGACATAAGCTGTAGTCAGAATGAGTGGGCATTTTAACTTGTATTGAGTTTTTGGCACTCTTCCATTAAACTTGGAGTGCAAATATAGGCATTTGTTTCATTTATATTGCTGAATGGTTGAACCTATTCAAGGATTTACTTGCATTGTGTTTTTCCATAAGTTGCAGCAAACCATTGGTAATTACCAGGAAATTTTATCATTATGTGCATTAATTTGGAGCACATGGTAAATGTTTTTGTTTCTCTACAGGTGTCTGTTAATTTGGCAAATGTGTACCCAAAGGATACAGAAGCACCTCCAGCTGGAGTTGATGATATGACAAAACTCTCCTATTTACATGAGCCGGGAGTCCTGCAAAATTTAAAAACAAGATATGAACTCAATGAAATATATGTAAGTTGTCAGTTTATAATAGTTTCTTTTCTTTTAAATTTGAATACTAACATGGACTGTGGAAACATTATGTCTCTTAATAATTTCTTCTCTTTTAAATTTGACGATTTGAGATATTCATTCTAATATATAGTTATAAAGACTACAGTTCAACAATTTCATAAGTTTGTGATGTTAAGTACTTGGCACCTTTCTTTTTTTTAGGTTGATGTGTTGCATATATTCTTTATAATATCAAGGAATAAAATGTATGCCTACCAATCTTGTTTAACTCTTTTATATCAGTTTTGTCTGATTGGAATTATACAATGTTTGTCAGACGTATACAGGAAATATATTGATTGCCATCAACCCATTTACAAGACTACCTCATTTATATGATACACATATGATGCAACAATACAAGGGAGCAACATTTGGAGAGCTAAATCCTCACGTTTTTGCAGTGGCAGATGCTGCTTACAGGTGAAGCATCTGATCCTCTATGTTCTATCCATAACTCGCAGTTTTTTAAATAAAGTGCACCCAGTTGGTTGAAATTTAATTTGGTTTTAATGTTTCCAAACACAGGGCTATGATTAATGAGGGAAAAAGCAACTCTATTCTAGTCAGTGGAGAAAGTGGTGCTGGTAAAACAGAAACCACAAAAATGCTCATGCGTTATTTAGCATTCATGGGCGGTCGAGCTGCAATGGAAGGAAGGACAGTTGAGCAACAAGTTCTAGAAGTAAGATGAATGTCATCTGTGCATCGATGAGTAAAGGCCAGAAAGTTTTTGATGTTGTATCACTTAGTCTATAATAATTTAGGACTGCAGTGTTACTATATAATTGTTCTCTGAATTCTTTGTTCTAATTTATCATACAGTCAAACCCTGTTCTTGAAGCATTTGGTAACGCCAAAACAGTCAGAAATAACAATTCCAGGTAGAGGCTTTTGATCGTCTAATATATGTCATTGCAAAAGTTATCTGTTTAATCACTAATGCAATTCTGCAACTTCAGGTTGGTTATATAGCTTTTAATAGGAAAAGCGAGAGCATTGTTAGTGGTTCAATTTTATATTGAAATTCTCTTATGGTTTTTTTCATAGCTTATGTTAGACTGAGATGAGAAGAGTGTTCATGGTTGCAGTCGCTTTGGGAAATTTGTGGAGCTTCAGTTTGACAGGAATGGAAGGATTTCGGGAGCTGCTATAAGGACATACCTTCTTGAAAGGTCGCGAGTTTGTCAAGTATCAGATCCTGAGAGAAATTATCATTGTTTCTACCTACTTTGTGCTGCTCCACCTCAGGCATGTTCTTTTGTCTGTGATATTTTTAGTGAAAATTCTTACCGTATTGTTAAAGGTGCTGTGACTTATATTTGAACTGCTTATTGTTATGTGTAATAACCTTTAATTGATTTTGACAAGCAATTGCAGTATACATCTTTGAAATTGTATGTTCTGATACTTTCAGGATATTGAGAAATACAAGCTGGGTGATCCAAGATCCTTTCACTATCTCAATCAAACCAATTGTTTTAAACTGGATGGTGTTAGTGATGCCGAGGAGTATCTTGCGACCAGAAGGGCAATGGATGTTGTGGGTATTGGTCCAGAAGAACAGGTGCTTTGATTGTCATTAAAAAATGGTGTTTCCAACTGCAAGTGGTATATAATACTAAATGTTGAATGATTATACACCTTACTGAAGTAATGGCTTTTTTTCAGGATGCGATTTTTAGAGTTGTGGCAGCTATCTTGCATTTGGGTAACATTAATTTCGCCAAGGGGAAGGAGATAGATTCTTCAAAACCTAAAGATGACAAATCACTCTTTCATCTTAAAATGGCAGCTGAACTTCTCATGTATTTTTTTAAACCTTTTGTATGTGTGTCAATTATTTTCAGTTAGTAGCATTCAAATCAGTGCCAAATAGTAACCAAAAATTATTGTAGGTGTGATGTCCAAGGTTTGGAGCATGCTCTTTGCAAACGTGCCATGGTGACACGTGAGGAAACAATCATCATGTCCCTTGATCCACATGCTGCAACAACCAACCGGGATGCCCTAGCAAAAACAATATACTCACGGTTATTCGACTGGTAAGAGTGCCATCTTTAGCACAAAGAAGGAACATACATGTGCTTGTCTGTCTAACTTTTCAAGTTAATATGGCAGTCTTAAAACATGTTTGAATCTCGACATTTGGGTAATTCTAAGCTGGGTTCGTATGTAATAACTATAAGTATACGTTTGTGCTGCTGACAGGATTGTGGAGAAAATTAACAGTTCAATAGGACAGGATCCCAACTCAAAGACATTGATTGGAGTTCTTGATATATATGGTTTTGAAAGCTTTAAACACAACAGGTACATCTTTTTCATGGTAAAAATGGTATTTCAAAAAATTATGCAAAGATTTTTTTTCATCCAAACAGCCTCTAGGTCTATTTGAATCCCTGTGAGAATTTAAAGGTATCTTTGACTGTAAGTGCCAACTTTTTGTTGAACTGAAAACCACTTTTCTATTGGAAACTGATTAGGTTATTCTGATTTCTCTGTGTTGTGTCTGTGGATTTCTGATCAGTCTGGCTCAGAAAATTTCCAATTCATGTTTTCTGCTGTTTGTTTTAAGTGCGTTTTCTCTCTAAAGTAAATTTAGAGTGGTGAGAATTTAAATTTGTGAATTGTAGATTAGAATATGATTTCCACTGTGTATTTTTTCAGTTCTTTTACATAACTCTTCGTTTTTTGTATGTCAGTTTTGAGCAGTTCTGCATCAATCTTACAAATGAGAAGTTGCAACAGCATTTCAATCAGGTTAGAGCATTTCAGATGTAGGACTTATTGTATGATCACATTTTTTAATGATAATTCATTTGAATTAAGCATATAGTCAAAGTCGATTTCTAGAGTATATTGTTGTTCTTCAGCTGGTTTTACTCTTGGTACATTTTCTGCAGCATGTTTTTAAAATGGAGCAAGAAGAGTACACGAGAGAAGAAATTAATTGGAGTTACATCGAATTTGTGGATAATCAAGATGTATTGGACCTTATTGAGAAGGTTATTCCTGCTGCCTCTTTACTTTTTTGGTTAATTTCTGGTGTTATTTTATCATGGTTTTTATAGTTGATGTATATTGACTTAACAAATAGGTGAATCATTTTCCCAATGGTGGGTTGTTGAGGTGATGTTAAATAAGTTTTTGGTATTTTCTGGTGTCAGATACCGTTAATTTATAGTTGACATATATTAAGTTATTAAATTAACATATAGCCAAATCATTTTGCTGTAGAAGAGTTGGTTGGTATGTTTATTTTCTATGAACATTTTGTAGGTCTGTCTATTTTCTATGAACACTTTGTGTCTGTCTGTTTTCTCTGAAGAGTTGGTTGGTATGACAATTATTGTAATGAGTGATTTTTCAAATAAGTCGTTAAACCTTTCAAAGTCAAGTGTCTCATGAAATATTTTTGTGTCTCATGAAATATTTTTAGGGCAACAGATTCTCTGAGTCCTAAAGAATGGTATTCTATATTCTATTACAAGGACATCTACTATATTGAGGACAAGTTAGGACACTCTCACGCGCGTAGATTGATTGAGCAAATTTATACAAATTTTTTCCAAGTATTAAATGACATAGAACAATTGTAGGGTTGCTGCCATTCTCAGCAGGCTGTAAAGAGAATAGATGGACCAGGATTGTCGCTCTAATGTCTATTAGATGGATTGGTGATCGGGCTGCTGCTCTCAGTTGCCCCTATCAGATGCTTTAGAAAATATTTTTTATCTGGCAACCTTCAACTTGTTGAGAGTCGAGAGCATGGAGATATGTATCAACATCATGTTATGCCAAGTCCCCTTTATTGAGGGACGAGAAAACAGGGGGACCTACAAAGGGGACAGTAGGAAGTATCCCTCAAATCCTACGAAAATGTGGACAGCAAAGGTAACTGTTGTGACCAAATCACACATCGCCCCATTGCAAATGGGGACCCACCCCTTTTTTTTTTTTTTTTTGAGTTCCGATGTTTTGCATGAGATCTTGGATGATGCTTTAGGTTCATTTCCTCTGCCAATCCAACAAGAAGTCTCTCCTAGGAGGTTTTTGCTTTATAACTGGAGGTCTCATCGGGAACATGAACTTGTGGTAATGAAGAATCTTGATCAAATCCCATCCAAATGATGAATCTTGAGACCCATCCTGATGTATGTTTGAGATCCTGAAGATCCTAAAAAGACTAAGTCTGGTAGCCTGAAATCCTGAAATCCTGAAAAATTGACTAAGTCTGAAATCTGGTGAATCCTCCAAATTCTATATTTTGCATGTTAAATCCGGTGGATTCGAGACCTATCTCAAACATCTTGAAAGGTATATTGAAAAATATTTAAAGTATAAGACTTATACTTAAATATATTTTTCAATATACCTTTACCTCAAGGACCCTGAAAATGACCAACTACTCCAGAGGATTCAAAAAGTTGATCTAGTGCGACGGCATATTAAGGTGGCGCAAAATCTTGATAAATCACGCCGTTTTCAAGAAGATATCAAGTTGATGATCTCTTGCGCCCAATCTAATGCGCCAAGGATAGAGGATAGAAGAGGATTTCGAACCCTTGATCCAATGCGCCAAGGGTAGCAAAGATGATGATTTTGACTTCCCCATCTAATCCGCCAACTTGAAGATGATTTCGAAAGTGCTATCTATTGCGCCATATTCTAGAGGATTTTGAAGGGCCTATCTAATGCGCAAATTTTAAGAAGAATTCACCTCCTTGATCCAATGCGCCAATATCTAGAAGATTTTCAACTCTCAAACTAATGTGCTAATGAAGGGAGAAGGTTGGGGGATTCCAAAAAATGGATCAAGTGCGCCAATGCTAGAAGATTTTAAAACCTTGATCCATTCCGCAAGCTCTAGGGGATTCTCAGTACTCCTATCCCATGCGCTAATCAAGAGGATCTCCAAACCCCTATCCATTGCGCCAAGGAGAAAGAAAAAATTTTGAGTGTCAAGGTGTAAGTTTTTGATGTTTCCAGAGGATTTCAAAACCTTATCTAATGCGAAAATCAAGAGGATTTTTAATTCCTCAACCAATGCGACCACTTCTAAGAGGATTCAATATCAAGATCTAATACGATTGGGGAAGGGTTTATCATTGAAAAGTGTTAAGTTCCTAGAAGATTTCAAATAGGTCATCCAATGCGCCGTCCAAGAGAAGGAGGAGTTTGACTGGAAGTGCTACATCATAAGTTTTGAGACTAAATTCTAGAGGATTTCCGAACCTTGAACCGATGCGCCAATTTTAGAGGATCTTGAAGGCCTTAACCGGCGTGCCAAAAGGAAAACAAGAGGATTTCGAATGCATTAACCACCGTGCCAAACAAGGAGGATTCAAAAGGTGTGAACCAATGCGCCAATTCTAGAAGATCTTCAATCCCTTAACCAAAGCGAAAATACTAGAGGATTTCGAAAGTGCCAACCAATGCGCCCTTGTGGAGAGATAAGGTAGAGGATTTCAAATCCCTTAACTAGTGCGCAAAACAAGAAGATCTCAAATGTCTTAACCGCCGCGCCAACTTGTAGAAGATTTCAAAAGTGGCATCCAAAGCGCCTAGTAGAGGAAGATCTCTTACCCTTTAACCAATGTGCCTAAATGAAGGGGAATTTGAACCTTTGATCTAATGCGCCATCTAGGGGAAAGTAAAGGTAAATTCAAGAAGACATTCAAGAGGAAATCAAATCCTTGAACCATTGCGCCACCTCTTAGAGGAGATCAAATGCATGAACCGATCCGTCAAAAGGCAAAATTCAAGAAGAAATCAAATGTGTCAACCGTCGCGCCAACCTCATGAGAGTTTTTAGAGGATTTGAAATCCTTATCTAAATGCGGAAATCAAGAAGAATTCACCTCCTTGATCCAATGCGCCACCTTTTGATGATGGCGAAATGTAAGTTTTGTGAAGAAAATCAATAGGATTTCGAAATCCTTAATCTAGTGAGGAAGATTTTGAATACCTCATCCAATGCGCCAAGAGCTTGAGGTAGGTTTTAAGTGTTAAGTGCAAATTTCATAAGATCCTAGAGGAAACTAAAACACCTATCCAATGCGCTCCTATGAAGAGGATTCAAAATTGTGATCCAATGCGCCATTTTGAGGTGCTGACCCAAAGAAGATCTCTAACATCTCATCCATTGCGCTAACATCATGAGGATCCTCAACCTTTGATCCAAAGCGCCAGCCTTGTAGGAGGCAGTCCAAACGGGATATCATAGAGTAACTAAAATCTGATTTTGAAAGCTTTTAAGAAGAACTCACTTCCTTGATCCAAAGCGCCCAAGACAAAAGTGCTGAGTGTTTTGGAAGACTAAAAGAAGGGGATCTCAATACCTTAATCTAGTGCACTAGTTATAGAAGAGATTGAAATTGCCATGATTGATAATTAGAAATTGACTAATTTGGCATCTAATGCACTTAAGGTTGGAAAGGTTAGAAATTGATTTATAATGATTGTTTTGTAAGATTAAGGATTGATATTATTTCTTTCTTTGTGTTGCAGGAGCCAAGGTGCTATCATCAAGTTGGAGCATTTCATATATTCTACTTCATTCAAGATCATCTTCCAGGAAGCATCATTCCAAGAGATCTACATCACTTCAAGTATCAGCTGGTTTCTTCATCAATCTACTGGAACTCTTCATCAAGTGGCATCATGTTCAAAGACAAGGCATTCACTCCTCCAAATTTCAAGTAAAGTTCTCCCAATCTTCAAAGATTTATCAAGTTTCAAGTATCCTTGAAGAGGTCATCTACTCCACATCCAGAGAAGGTGTTGTCATCTACACTCCGAAGGGTCACTTCAAAGATCATCGTGCGAGATCACTTCATCTACTTCTACATCAAGCAAAGGCATTCATCCATCTAAACTTCAAGTTCCATTCAACCTTCAAGTCTTTGAGAAGAGTCTTCTACTCCGATTCATGAAGCAAGCTTCATCATCTACTCTTACATGAAGGAAGTATACATCATCATCATCTACTCTATTACTCACTCTTCAAGAAGGAGCATCATCAAAGAAGATCATCATATCAACTTACCTACAAGAAGAAGAAAGAATCATGAAGTTAAACAAGTGAAGCAACATCTATCATACATCCAGTTTACAATTCAAAAAACAAGGCAAGATCTACAAGATGTATTCCTAAACATACAAGTTCAAGCAATCGCATTGATTACATCATTACAAGTTGATACAATTCTCAAAGTATGCTGAAGTGGCATCTATGTGGCGAGTACACATTATTTTAAATGCATTAAATGTATCATTTAATGAAAGAAGCCAAGAGGACACCTATGTGAAAGATGTTTTAAATGCTTTCGCCTTACCTTATCACATTGGAAAACGTGCCTTCATTGCCTCTCTTTTTTGCTAAAAATAACAAGTTGTTGTAACTACCTCTGAGGTGGCATGATCTGAGCCCTTGGCTATCAGATTGATCTTAGTCATTCAATGTATTCTGGGCACTATATAAAGGCCTCGTTGCCTCATTTGTAAAAAAGGTAGTTCATAGATATAGACTAGAGATTAGATTTTTAGGAGTAGAATGGAAGAGACTCTCAAAATTGTCTGAGAGGACTTGAAACTGTTGTAAATATTTCTCAAGGTTAATGCAAAGACATTGGAGCTACTTGTTTGGTGTTTAAGTGTTGTCTTGTGGATTCACATGGTTTCTTGTACTTTGATGAAATGGAGAGATGTTTCAAAATAGATTAGAAGTAAAGTAGATTAGAAGTTCATTGATGTAATGTATGTTGTATTGAATATTTGATCAACTCCTAGCTCATGCTTTTAACATTCATCGCTGGTGAAGTGTTGTGTAAAGCTAGTCTGAGCCTTATCATTTGCTTGAGTTCGATTATGGATGCTTGTTTGAGCTGCGTCGTTTAATGGGTGCTTGTATGAGCCTTCATGATTTGAAAACTATTCGCGTAACCTTAGGAGATTGCACCAACTTCATGTAGTTGTAGGCATCCTTGGCGAAGTGGAGTTAGGTTAATCAAGGAGTTTGTCTATTCATACATCATCATTGCTTCATTGACCTTAGATTAATTTCCTAAACCCTTGCCCTTTTGCTTTTCTTTATCATTGCAACCTTGTACATATTTCATCCACACTCAGAGGAGAGATAAGCTAAATGAATGAAGAAGTCTGCGTAAGTCCCTTTGTGATTATCAGCAAGATCACATGTAATCATTGAGTTAACCCATCACGAATCATAAAAAAGGAACCTTGGAGTTACTTCACTGGATCACATAGTTCAGCCTTTGAAGAGCTTTATTCAAGAGAGAGTGGGATACTCTAGTGTTTTACTCTATGGTTGACTTGTCTAAAAACAAACATCAACAATAGCATTTGTATAATTAGTTTAAGAACACAATATAAAAATTACAAACTTAAAAACAAAACATATTTAACAGTGGGGAAATTTTAAGTAATCATTGTTTTTTTTATTAATATTGGTAGACTGTCAAAATGAAAATCATAGGCTATAATAAAGAAATGTATCACATTCCTCATTGCACAAAGATATTGGTTTGACACGTATTTGTTAAAAATTGTTCTGTCTAGCTTAAGCTCAAAATGACATGAAGAACACACAAACAATGCATTAACTCATAAAGCGTATGTTGGGTTTAGGTTCTCATAAAATGTATTTGGGTTTTAGGAGGTTATAAAAGATTTATGGCTAGGTTGTTTTTTATTTTTGTTGGAACACCTAATTGTGCCTTGAGGGATGCAATGTCATTCCTTTCGTGTCCCCATGGGAATGTAGATGGGAGGACCAAGTGGAAAAGATGCCAATCCATCCCTTGTCAGTGTGGATGGCTTGAGGATGTCCCTAGTGTGGCCCCTGGTCTATGTCCCAATATGGGTACTCGGCCCTTAGGGTATTGAGTGCCAGATCTGCATCCCTGTGGAATACAAACCAAATGTCATTAACTTTTCAATGAAAATAGTAGTAGATGCTTATTTACTCAAGAGCTTTATCTCACTTGCTTTATTGATGTTTAATTTAGCCTCTTTGAATGCTAGCTTTTATTTTCTCAGGCAATAGATACTTGTTGATGTTTGTAGATTGTATATAATATATGTATTTTAGTTTGTAGATTTTATTGCCTATTAAAGAATTCCTGGGTTTGGATTGGAATTCTTGAGATTTTTGCAAGGTTGCATGGAGACTGGTACTGGTACTGGTACGGGAGACTGGTACCGGTACCGGTACATCTGTTTTTGAAAAATAGGAGACAGGGGTACTTGGAGACACCATTTTAAAAAAATATAATTTAATAATTTTATTAATTTATTAATATGCTTACATTAAAACTGAAAATATCATGACATTGAACTTTAAAACAAGAGAATTGGTAAAGTTTAAGTTTATAGCTTACTTGTAACAATTTAATATAGCTTACTGTATATATATTACTTATAGGCTTATAGCTTACTTGTAACAATTATATATATATTACTGTAGACACTAGTATTGAGGTTTGAAGTCCGTAGGAGTAAGAATCCATTGAGCTTGTGAGAAAACAACGGAAAAAATCAAAGGTAGAAAAGGAAAAAAAAATGGAGACGCCTTTTTATTGAAGCAGGGTACTTGGAGACAAGTGGGAGACTCGACCAGAAGTCTCCTGCAAAGGGAGACGTATCCAGTCAAGTCTCCGAGAAGGGAGACGTGTACCAGTCTCTGAGACGAGTACCAAGGGGTTGGAGACGGGTCTCCGTGCAACGTAGGATTTTTGGTGCACATTGTTGTTTTCAAGGTGGAGAGTTCTTTGCTTTGACATGGTTAGTGTTAAGAAGATCAAGCATTTTTCTAGTGCAATTTTAATATAAAGTCAATGTTTAGGTCAATCATTGAATCCTTCTTAAGCTGTCATTTTGCATTTTGATCTACTGAATTTAACTGTAAAAGCTGTCTCTTTTAGAACATACATGACAAATATGAGGATTATTTATTTTATCAAGCACATTGCTGCTAAAGGCAACTGTGAGAATTCAATCCGTATCTTAATGCTGTTTTCGAAGGCACATTGTTGTTAAAGTCCAAAGCTATTATTAAGCCTAACACCAGTAATGTGTTATAATTGTAATTGCTCTACTAAGTTTCAGTTAGATTTTTATGCTTAGGGAAAAATGAACTTGCATTTATTCTTACAATGGATTCTAGTATTCTACTAATAAGGCCTTCCATATAATTTTCAATATGGATTGCATCCTGTCTATGCCTATTCTAAATCTTGATCTATGTTGCAGAAACCTGGAGGAATCATTGCTCTCTTAGATGAAGCTTGGTATGCATATGTGCTCTTGTTATGTAACTTTTTGATGTTCCTTTTGCAGTTATTAACCTTGCAAGCAATTGTCTTGTACCTTTTTGCTGCATTTTTATGGGATGTTGAGTACAAAATGTTTTCTGTTTTTGCAGCATGTTTCCAAGATCAACACATGAAACTTTTGCACAAAAGCTTTACACAACATTTGTGAAAAACAAGCGTTTCAGCAAGCCAAAACTTTCTCAAACTGACTTCACTATTGTTCATTATGCTGGTGACGTAAGCAACTGTTGGCTTTAGCCCTTACACTTCAATTTTGTTTGTGCTTTCTCTAATTTTCCAGTTATTAATGTTTCTACTTTTAATGTTGGTGCAGGTTACATATCAGGCAGACCAATTCCTTGATAAGAACAAGGATTACGTAGTTGCAGAGCATCAAGACCTTTTGAATGCTTCAAAATGTCCTTTTGTTGCAAGTCTGTTTCCTCCTCTCCCAGAGGAGTCTTCAAAGTCTTCAAAGTTTTCTTCCATTGGCACACGATTTAAGGTATTCTGGTGCTTCACTTTCTATAGATATATGATATCTATTTTTATGCTCTATTTGTAGCTTAGCGTTATGTTTCTTGTTCTGATTAAACTATAGGAATTTTATAAATATTGATCTATATACAATTCAGCTAACAGGCCTATTTTAGAAATTTGAGAGAAGGATTCAGAAATTATAACAGAAGGATAGCCTGGTGATCCATGATAAGTTATAACAGAATGCCAATTCCTAGACCATCTGCAGGACTTTGTCTATAGACAAATTAAGTCTGTAAGAAGTCTTGGTCTTGCCTCCCATTTGCTTTGGCATTGGTTTCTTAGAATGTATTTTCCATATTCTATAAATAGAGGCCAATTCTGAGTATAAGCTACATAGCTAATACAATGCAGTGTATTCACAATAACCATAATTTCCAGTACCTCATTTTGCATCATTCATGTCAAGCAAACTCATTTTTTAGTGACTTCCCCACGAGTGCATAAATCTCAGGTCCTAATTTAAGTTTTAAGAGTCCTTGATAAAACCCTTTGTAGGTCTACTCTCTGTAAAGTTCTAGACTCTTACCCTTAAATGTTCACTAAGTACTTATGGGATGGGACATCTTTATTTTTATGTCAGTTTTAACTTGTATCCAACTTTGAGCAAGTGGATCTTCAAATGGGATTTGAAGCAGAAAATACTAAATGGACTTTCATATCTACACATGCCACTGGCTTTTCAGCTATTTTTCCTCGACAACCTTGAATACCTTTGTGAGTTTATTTGATTGGGGTTTAGCTTTACTATTTTATTAGCTACTAACTCGGCAGGCTCAATATAAATCTTCAAACATTATAATCCTAATAATTAGCCGATAGGCTTTTATATGTGAGCATTATAGTGCTCGGAATTGTCTCACGCCGTAAAAAATATTCACGCCGGAAAATTTTCTAAACTCGTCGGTTGTTCCTATCGGCGTATTCCTTGAACCTCCTATGGGTGCAAGTGCTACTTAGGTACTAATTCTAATAAGAGAAGTACTTCCTCCAGAAAAAAATTGTTTATTCCATGATTTGGAAACCAATTTTATATTAAAAACTTGCTCAATAATTGATCATTTTATCCTTCAGGATATACAGAGTCAAGGTCTTGAATTCAGGTTTGTTATCAGAGGCAAATGCAAGCACTTTGAAAAGCAAGAATTAAGTTTGCCTCCTTTATCTTGAATTGCCCTTTCTCCACTTGCATTCCCTGGATTATGGTTCGAAGCCTCATGAGAGGCTCATGGATTTTGAACCATTACAGAATCTGAAGATTTTTGTAGCAGAGGGGTGGGATGAGTCCAAGATTTGATACAACTGCAACGTGATCAAATTCCTTTGATCGTTGTTAAAACTTTTTTTATTGGTTTTTTCTATTGGTGGCAATTATTCTATTTTCCTCATCTTGATGATGGATCATAGAGCGTGTTATGAAACGTTGATCCAAAAAACACCTACACAGCTATTACCAGAAGCATTCTCAATCACTCACATGGACTGTGGAGATATCATGTCCACTGTTAATTATTTTGTTGTTTTGTCATATTGTTCTATTGATATTTTGTGTCCACATGCTTCTTTGCACTGGAATTCTGCGGGTAATCTCTATCTTATGTTGATCAATACTTCACATTATAATGTTTTCTGCAAGTGCTTTGACTCATTATTATTACTAGTATTTTTTATATGAATTGAAATTAATTTTATTGGTTCTTTTTCTGCAGCAACAATTGCAGTCTCTGATGGAAACATTGAGCTTAACAGAGCCTCACTACATAAGATGTGTAAAGCCAAATAATCTTCTCAAGCCTGCCATTTTTGAGAATCACAATGTTCTACAACAACTCAGATGTGGAGTAAGTACATTGTGCTATTTAATCAATTTCAGATGAATTGGCTTTTACAAGAATTATCTGTCTTGTTTTTCAGGTAGTTATGAATGGAGATGATTAACTCTTTTGTATTCACTGATGTGTTGTAGGGTGTCCTTGAAGCCATCAGGATCAGTTGTGCTGGGTATCCTACCAGACGAACATTTTTTGAATTCCTCAATCGTTTTGGTCTTCTTGCTCCAGAAGTTTTGGAGGGAAAGTATGTCTCTTTGATCTGTTACATAGTTTAGGTTTCTTTGGCTCCTTTTAAGATGTCTGCAGTTTTGCATATTGCATCTTAATTCTGATTTCAAACTGAACTATTGACTTTTTCTTGAACTTGATGACAGTTATGATGAGAAGACTGCATGTGAAAAGATTCTGGACAAGAAAGGCCTTAAAGGCTATCAGGTTTGCCTAAAACCTGTACAGTTGTAGATTCATAATGCCTGGACAAGCACTGTTATTCACATATCTTTAAAAAAATAAAATAATAGAAATAAACTGTAGTTAGATTGTCATCTGTCCTATTCAAGTACTATGGACCACCAATATAGGCTATATTTGGCAATTTTTCCATGGTGCGTGAGTGATAATGCCATGGGTGTATATGCTAGTAATGAAGTGTCAGACCTGCATTTCCTCCTTCTAAGTTATGATCACTTTATACATTATCCAACTTCATTTTGCTCGAAGGCACTGTAACTTAAAAGAGTCATTATGCTCCATATTTTCTGTAATATTCATCTACTGTTGTGCATTTCTGGGCATCTGAATAGGCATATTCAGAATCTGACCGAACCCTCGGTGGAGCAATTGGATTGCTGGATTGCACACAAGGATACACAGGGTATGCATATGGTGGTGAGAGTAGATGAACCTCTTCATATAACCATGGCAGAAATCCTACAAGGCCCTATGACTAGTTGAAAGAGCATTCAGGGGAAGCTTCCACGCAGTCAGTCTCCGTGATGTTGATATTGATGCTGCCTCAAACCTCTGCCTCCATTGGCAAGCCCTTGCAATCACCAGGCCCTAAGGTCTCACCCCAAATTACATGTCTTCTGTCTCATTTCTATGCCTATCACAGTGCCATTTCCTTGAGACAGATCACACAGTTTGGGGTGCCTTTTAATAGCCTTCTTAATGAATGTTACAGTTTCACCTCAACTGGACAAATGTATGAATAGATGATCCATTGTTTCAGTTTCTGTTGTGCATTTGGGGTATCTGAACAGGCCAAAGTCTCCTTTTTTCCGGAAAAGTTATGTTGAGATCCTTTGTGACTCTGTAAATGTAAATTAGCTGTACCATTATTCATATGCTTCTGTAACT
Source organism: Cunninghamia lanceolata (assembly GCA_027924645.1). Lineage (NCBI taxonomy): Eukaryota > Viridiplantae > Streptophyta > Pinopsida > Cupressales > Cupressaceae > Cunninghamia > Cunninghamia lanceolata. The sequence continues at coordinate 13,335,164 of BSBN01000209.1, forward strand.
TACTTCCTGTACCTGTATTCCATGTTTCCTGGGGACGTTGATAGGAACTTATTTTTCCTAAATGAAATTGGTATTTACTTTTTAGCTATGTTCCCCCAAGTACCGGGGACGGGGACGGGCGGGGACGGGGGGACGAGTTTCGGGGACGGCATTTTTTTTGGGCCATTTTTTAGGGGACGGCAGGGGACGGCTACTAAAATAATGTTTTTTTTTTAAATATAAGGAAATTTCAAATATTTAAATGATAACATTGATAAGGCATTCATTATAGACATTATAGAACATTAAAACATGCATACATAACCATAACATTACACTTTTTCAACTTGTCACATGAGAATTGGCTTGGACCAGTTCAAAGTATATGAGCTTCAGGCTTCAGCAAAATAGAATTGCAAGTTAATCAATCACATACGAACAACATATGGATGAACTGTGTGTATCCAAGCTAAAGAACTTAGACAAGAAATTGCTGCGTAGGAAGGAAATGTAGATGCAATGGTTCCCATGTAGATTACATCACTAACAGTGAAGGAGATGGAATGATCAATACATCAAGTATTTGACAAATTTGTAGTAGGAAAAAATAAAATATGGCAATAATCAATGAATACAAAAACAATTCAGGGCAGCCTTGCTAACTATTTCTTTGTTTCCTGCCAAAAGTATGTTTTTTTTTTAATTTTTTGAGTTGGGAGTTTCCTGGGAAAAAGGGGACGGCTAGCTGTCCCCGGTACGGTTAGGGGACGGCTAGCCGTCCCCTAAGTCCCCTAAAAAAAGGGGACGTCCCCGGAAAAAAGGGGACGGCCAGGGGACGTTTCCTGGCCGTCCCCGCGTCCCCGGGACGTCCCCGGTACGGGTACGGCCAGAAAAAGGCAGGGGACGCGTCCCCGGGGAACATAGCTTTTTAGCTGTGTTCTTTTACGTATGTAATTACACCAAACCTATTCTTGGATTACACCTTAATGCAGATGATTTCATATATTTGTGTTTTTTAAAGATATATCATAATCAGTTGATTCCAAATGTAATTTAAAATATGAATAATTCCTGTACAAAATTTATATCTGGCTGTCATTAGATAGTGTTGACACCTTAAGAGGCATGTTAAAATGTAAGTATTCTGAGTCCTGACAGGGCTTCTAAACATATTTACAGGTGGGAAAGACAAAGGTTTTCCTTAGAGCTGGACAAATGGCTGAATTGGATGCCCGAAGAGCTGAGGTTTTAGGACATGCAGCGAGAGTTATCCAGCGCCAAATCCGCACGTACATTGCTCGGAAAGAATTTCTTTCCTTGCGCAAGGCTACTATAAATGTGCAGACTCGATGGAGAGGTATATTACTGCATAATTTTCGTTATAACTCAAGAATTTATAATTTAAAATTGGGAGAATGACTCCTGCCTTTTATTCTTGTATTACCTGATATTAAATAATTAATAATTTTGTTTCAGTTTTTCATTGTTGAAAGTTACTAAATTATTTATTTCTCTGTATTGTTCTAGGCAAATTAGCCTGCAAGCTTTATGAGCAGATGAGGAGAGAAGCTGCTGCAGTTAAAATACAAAAAAATATGCGTGGATATCATGCCAGGAAAGCATACACTCAATTGCGGTTCTCAGCAATTGTTGTTCAAGCAGGATTACGTGCAATGGCTGCACGTAATGAATTTCGATTTAGGAGGCAAACAAAAGCTGCGATTATTATTCAGGTATTTTCTTTGCTTTTAGAATTACATGGAAATCTTATAAAAGCAGAAAGAGACTTTTACTCTTATTTTTGTACTTGTGATCTGCATGCTTGCCAGAAGCAGCACATTTGTGCAAGCTCCTAGGGAGGCATCAATTAATGTAAATCTACTAGAGCTGGTGGTAAAGAATGTGAAGCTATTTCAAAACCATAAATTGCAATTTTGTTTTGGTGGTGCTGCAGGCTCAATGGCGCAGGCATAGAGATAATTCTTATTACAAGAGTCTGAAAAAGGCAGCAGTTATTTACCAATGTGCTTGGAGATCAAGGATTGCAAGGAGGGAGCTCAGAAAACTTAAGATGGTAAGCATTATGTTTATCTTGTGTTCTAGCAGGGCATTCTAAATTATGGTTAAAAAGTGAGTTATCAATAATTTCATTGAATACCAGGCTTCATGTAAATGTAATATTTAGCACCAACACATTACTTGAAGGTGGACATCACCTCAAATAAAACTTTGCTTGTCGACAGGTCTCTTTCAACTTTTTATTATTTATATATCTCTTAATATCAGGCCTTGTTTGTTGGGTTCTTACCTTTCTTTGTCCAAGAAATTTCTTTTCTTCCTTCATTTCTCATTCACTTTTTTTATTTTATATATTTTATATGATTTTCTTGTATACCATAAAATTATTTTTCAAACAGAATGTTTACTCCAAGCTGTTTTTAATTCTGTGTAGGCTGCCAGGGAGACTGGGGCATTGAAAGAGGCCAAGGACAAGTTGGAGAAACGTGTCGAGGAACTTTCATGGCGCTTGCAATTGGAAAAGCGTTTAAGAGTATGTCTTTTTATTTTGATTTCTCATGTATGAAAATCTGAAACTAGGGTCAAAACCTCTGTTCCCCAGGGATGTGTCTCTGGGGCCTAGACACCTGTCCCAGATGTTCTGAGGGCGGGGATGGATCCCATCCCCCAGTGTCCCCCACTTTTTTGACAAAACTGGGATGCCCCCTAAAATGGGGGCCATCTAGGGGATGTTACCTTAGTTTTTGCTAAAATTGGGGACATCCTGCGGATGTCAGGGTGTTTCCCCATGCCTGCACCTTTTAAACAGCAAATAAAAACGGTGGAAAGCTTCCTTTGAGCTTGTTGTGATTGAGATCAAGCTTTCTTAGGTGGAGTAGAGAGGAAAGAGAGGAATCCAAATAATCATCCAGATTTAGCTTAAGTTACTGGTTCGGGTTCAGGTACCAGTATGGGGGTTTGGTACATGGGTATGGAATTTTTTTGGGGGTTGGGTTCATTTTGGGTATGTCCGTACAATAAACATATAAAATTCATAAATATATACATAATTTAGCTTAGTATAAAAATTAAGTTCATAAATACATTATTGTATTATTAAATTTAAAAATATTATATTGAATTATAAATATTAAAATTAATTTTTTTAAAAATTTAATTATTACGTCGAAGGCGTTACCTTAGCTAAGCGGATGACCTGACTTTGCAGATCAACGGTTTCCGTCCGCTGAGTACAGTGCAAGACGATTCAAATGTTAATGGTCGTTCGATTTTGTCGGATATTTTTCCGTTCACTGTTTTCGTTTTCTTTCGCTGTTTTTCTGGCCGTTTAATTTTCTGTTCACGTTCATGTCATGTGGTCAAACAGTTAAATCAATCTGAAAAACTGAACATTATTCGAGGAGTTACTTTATTAACTCCCGCCTTCAATCAACCCCAGCACGTTGATATTCATTTCTCCACTAGTTATGGGATTAAAGGAGCGCGTTGATATTTGTTTCTCCACTAGTTATTGGATAAAATTTTGATTAGTTAGGGAACACACACCTAAATTTTATTTACAAACTAAAATTTTACATAGCAATGACCCATAAATAGGTAACTACTAACGCACACCTAAATGTTATTTACAAACTAAAATTTTAGAGCATATCAATGACCCATGAAGGGTTAATGGCTAATATTCAATTCAACAAATAGTAAGAGAGCACTCTTACTATTTTCATTCATGGACCATGGAAAATTCATGCGTACTATTCAACAAATAGCCGTGGCCAATTATTAATTTGATGTTTGATGATATAAAAACATTAATGTGATTTGAAAATTGCTTATGATTTTAAGTATGTAAAGAAATAATTAAATTAAATATAATAATTAAGTATAATTAATTTAAATTAATTAGATTTATTAATAAATATGTAATAAATATTCAAAAATTAAATGAAGAGGATAGGTATATTTAGTTTTGAAAAACGATGAAGAAATAATGTTGATCTTGCATCGAATTTAGTTAAGCTATAAAAAATTAATGCTCACAATGTGACAAATGTCATGGACCTTGTGTGGTCTTCAAAATCTTTGAGTCAAATCTAAGTCCCTTGGGATCAAACTCAAGTGCTGCATGAATGATTTGATATGCAAGAATGAATTGTGACCCATGAGAATAAATTGTGACTCATAGGAATGATTTGATAGAAAGTTGCAGCATAGATCTCTTTGCCTTCACCTTGCCTACATCAATTTCTCAAGGCGATGTTTACAAGCACCTTAAAAGAGATTGTCATATCGCTAGGGTCAAGTTCTCCTAGGTCAACCCCCTAAGTAGACCAACTTTACAGTTTTCAGCAAATGATCAAAGATAGGCATACACCAAATGATCAATGATAGGCATACATAATTGTGTAAATGGCCTATATGATTTTAATGTGATTGTTTCCTTGTAAGCTCCAAATCCAAATGTACCTTTGTGTGAATTATCTTATCCTTCCATATGAATTAATTATATAAACTAATGTCTTTAAATACCAAAACGAAGCACCAAGTCACCCAAATGTGTACCAAGTTAGCTCACAATGGTTAATAAGAAAGAGCGGGAGTTTAGATATTTGAATTTAAAATTTAAAATTTAAAATTTTGGGGTCAACCTTGAGCACTCGATCCCAAGGCACTTGGGATTGTCCAAAGACAAAGCAGTGTTAGTTTTAAGGCAATAAATGAATGTGTGGACATGGGTACAAATGTAGGCTAATAAATGATGTGTAAACAGAAAATATATGGGATTGTGTCTAAAGTAGGGATAAGGTCAAATGCATAGAAATAGGTGTAAATAATTGTGAAATGGATAGGGATAAGTATTGGGTCATGAGCCAAACTTAACACAATAGTGTGCCACTTGTTGATATATAATTATATTTAAGTCATTATATCAAAATGGGCCCAAAACTAAATGGAAAATAGCATGGGTATGCTAATTTAACCATCCCAAAGTGTAAACGTAAGGTTATGATAGTGGATAAAGGGGATATTGAGAAAATTTAGGAGTCTTTTACATTTTGGCAGTTTCAGGATTTCTATAGAAGCAGTTAATACTAAAAAAATTTAGGTGAGGAAACAAGTGGTCCCATGAATTTCTTGAAATTGCAATACTAAAAATGAAAGTATTCCTCCAAAATTTACCCCAAAATTCATTGGCAATAATCTAAAATACTGCCATGTCTTCTAGTGATGCCACATGGATCAAAAAACCGTTAAGTTGATGTGGAAATTTCTAGCCCCACCCTCTAGGAAGTTGTTGAAAGTCTAGGGGCAATAGAGTTGAGGCTTCAATTTTCTAAGATAAATTCCAATTAATTATGTCTGATTTTCAAGATAAAATTCTAATTGATTCTATAACATTTATTTCCTATTCCATAGGATCTTGTCTTACCATAAATGTAGAACCTACAGCCCTACATAAGACAACATTCAAAAAAACCATATTTTATTAGTCCTTGTCATGGTAGGGATACTATATTAATCAATACAAACAAGGAATTGGACTTAATAGATCAATCACATCAATTTATTTTTCTTTTACCAAAGTTTCAAAAAAACTTGTAATAATTATATTGTTTTAAATAGCAAATGTAGATATTCATGTGACATCTCCTTATGTCCAAAATGTCTTATTGTGCAACTCTTTTCCGTTCAATTAAATTCAGTTTTGGCAAGACGAATCATATCAATTAATATTTCCCTCTATAAAGTTTCAATAGTTACTATGATTTTACACCATATCTAAGATTCTAATGTAGATAACAATTAATGACAAATATTTTCTTCATTATTTACAATGCATGGTAGGTGTCAAGTTATTTATTATCATTTATTTTTCTATTTTTTGAAACTTGATATAAAGTGTTATTTCACTTTTTCTATTTTTTAAATAACATAGAATATATAATTCAATATTAAATTTATACTCAATATTAGAACTTTATTTTTGTATTCTATTTATGTGTGCACAAGGATAAAGTGAGTCATATGCAAGGCCAAAGTCACATTGTTGCTTTTCATTTTTAAGTAGATTTGTATAGAAGACATAATCGAACACATTAGAAAAGGTTGCTTAGATAACAAGTCACATCACACAATGTTGCCTAGTTTAGGATTATGTTGCAAGATGTAGTGATGTCCTCAACAACAAGAACAAAGCAACTCTATTGCATCTACTTAGGCTAAGCTTTGTTTTATATCCAAATCTCAAATTTGGATCTTCTCTCACAATTATTCATAAATCCTAATCATTGATTTTTTGATTGAATTGGCTACCTTATACATCATGTATTGTTACATCACATAAAACTCCAAGATAAAATATTAAGACTATTGTGAAACCCATATTATTAGTGTTTAGAATAGTGAACATATTGCTTTGCATTCTCTAAATTTTACAAGACTTATAATATAATACACAGACTAATTTTAAAACAGATTAAAACAAAATTAACTAACTATTAGTAACACTTATTATTATTTTACTTTCGAATATTTTACAATATCAAAAACTAATCACTACACAACCTTTATTAATATTTAGTTTTTTTAAACAAGGGTTGTGGTGTAGCTACAGTTCCTACCTAAGACTGCAAAAATAGTTTGTAGTGGTAGTATGACAAAATTGCAAGAACAATTTATAGTTGCAATATATGTGGACTAACTTACGACAAATCATAATTAGATCTTAAATCAAAAACAACAAAATGAATCTTGTAGAATATGGTTAATCATTTGTTGCTCACATGATTGATGGTGCATTAGTTAAGGAATACTTACCTTATAATGTCCACTTTTATATGGCATCCTAACATAAATTGATGAAGATAATTTTGCAACCAAATCTTATAGAAAATAAGATTATATGGACCAAAACAATGCCAAAACATTTAGAAATCTGAGGTGTTCATATGCTAAACCTATTTTGTAGAGGCCATAAGAGCATGGATCATTTTAAGAAAGAGCTTGTGTCTACTCTCAACTGGACCTTACATGAGATTTTCTAGAGAAATCACCATCACATCCAAACTTCTGATGGATGGTCTTGTTTGAGAACTTGAGAGGGTGATTTCTGAGAGTAAGGAGATAGGTGAATTAATATGCCCTAGCGATCAATGTATCATCTCATTTAAAATAGAATATAGATAAAAATAAGCATATAGCCAATTATAATTCTCTAACAAAAGAATATTAGAATAATAACATAAAATTAATCTTTTCATGAAGTAGTGAGTCAACTGGCTTCATAGATGTAAAAATGGAATAACAGGAAAAATGTATCACTTTGATTTGTTCATTATATGATACCATGTTTTTGTTTTCAAGCCTAATTATCTAAAGTGGTTCAATATCCTTTCTTTGTTCTCTAGAAAATAAGCTTGTCCTCAAAAGTTGTGTGCAAAAAACACACAAAATTTTTGTTTCTAAGATATTAAAATGCTGCTATTTTGTGTTTCCTACATTATCCTCCTATGTATTTAATTTTTCTTTGTCTTTCTCAATCTTGGGTGGTCAAATGACTTAAATATGTTACAGGAAAACATTAATTCCAAGAGCTTCTGCAACAACTAAATTTGCCCGATTCAACCACTCCTCCCAAGAAAGCCACAGTTTTTTTAAAACAGTCCTCACCTAAGACATTCAACTATCATTTTATGTTCCTTTTGAAAAACCAAAACAAGACCAAAAATAAGTAAAAAAAATTATTTAATTTCCCAAGCCGTTAACAAGAATATGAAGGTATGCACACACTGTGCAAGAACTTTTTAAAACGTAATGAGATAGAGATTTAGAGAGAGTAGCGAGATAGAGAGATAAAGAAGGGGAGAGAGAGAAATCTAGAGAAGGGGAGAGATAGAGATATAGAGACAAAGATAGAGGGAGGTAGGGAGAGATAGATATAGACAGAGAGGTGGAGAAATAGCGAGATATAGAGGTGACAAAGAGAGATAGGGAAAATAGAGAATGAGAGAATTATATGTATATATATATATATATAGAGAGAGAGAGAGAGAGAGAGAGAGAGCATCTTAGAAGTCCAACAAATGGAAAGAACGCTTAACATCGGCTATTGTTCGAGTCTTCCCTTGTTTCACCGCCATCCTAGCAACAACTAGCAACAAATGATCAATATTTTCAAGAAATCCATTGGAGTGAGCTGCTGCTATACCAGCCATTCAGAAACATTGACAATGATATTGGTTCTTTAGAGAAAGATATTACAACCCATTGGGAAATAATTTCAAACAAATAGCATCCATGGAATTTACACCTTACATCTCCAGATACTGATGATGAAGCCCTTTCTAACTGGGGACATGCAATGCAAAAAGATAGTCTTGAAGTCCAAATTAGTTCAAAATGAAGGTTTCATTATTTTGTCAAGTTACACTTTAATGCATTTCATGCCTTCAAACATAATTCACAATCTGTGGAAATTTATATAAAATAGAGGAATGCTTCCCCTCTATCTCATCCATTTTATTCCTATCGTTTCTTGTCATATTATTATAGAAGCTTCCACCTATTATCAAATCGAAACCTCTAATTTAATTAATCATTTCATCAAGTCTTTATTTTGTCAAATTTTGTACATCTTCCATCTCAATCAATCTACTTGAGAGAGAGAGAGAGAGAGATGGGCACTTAGTATTAAACCACTCCCCCTCATTTTTTAAATATAGCATACTTATGTACTTTTTTTATTTGACAAAATACAAATTTTGGGACATTGATATTTTTTAAATACATTTTTTCCTTCTCTATAGGTATTTGTTAGTTTTCCACGGGGGTTGTTCCTTGGATGGGTTTTACAAAAATGGTGTGAGTTCTATGTCATGCCATAGAATGCACACCAATTTTGAGGTCTCGAGATCATTACCATATAAAATAGGTTTATAAAATGTTAAAACTTGTTCTTTTTTTTTTTCAAAAAAAAAGTTGAAATTTTTTGTAAAAAACTTGAAAATTTTTAAAAATCCTTAAAAAACTTGAAAAAATTCAACAAAAACTAGAAAGAATAGGTTAAACTACTTACCTTAGATCAATAGATGACCTTTGTGCAAGCTACAATCCTTCCTTGATGCTTTGCAATCGATTCCATTCGGAAAAATAGCCGCAGCCCTCCACAATGTAAAAATGAACAAAAGATGAAAAACTCTTGTCAAATGGAGGAGTTGTTGCAAGATAAAGAAGTGAATGGGGGCGTTTTTGTTGTATGGACCCTTCTAGGGTTTCGTTTTTTTTTTTTTCATTTTTAAATGACTTTAAAAAAACATTTTTTTGTTTTTTAATATTAAAATTTTTTGTTTTTGCTCACGGGAGCGGACAGGGAGTGCCTTGCCCGCCCCGGGATACGTGGACCCATAGAGAACCCGGGGCGGGCGGGGCGCTCCCGCTCCCGCTCCCGTCCAATATGGTACCGACCCCTAAACCCTAAGAACCCGGTAACTTAGCTTTTATAGATTTCTGAGTAAGAAGAAAATGCACTCTAAACAGCCCAGAAATGTATTTTAACATCCCAGAAATAGACCAGCACTTTTCAAAACAGCATTACAAAACACCATTCAGAAAATCAGTAGCTAACTGAGTTTAATATAGGTAGTTGATAAAAAAAAAGGCAACTGAAAATGCATTAAAACTGCCTAGAAAATTTCATACAAACAGTACAGCGATATCCTTCAAAATTTCTGTCATTAAACCAGGTGCAACATGCATGTTTTGATACCAAAATACCTCAGTTTTGTGGTCAAACCCTAGCTGACTCACCTAGTGGTGCTGGGTTCTCCAAATAGACAGTGCTAAGTCTGATTTCTTGCCTTTCTAACACTGTCCTCAGGAAAAAACGCTCAGAATATGAAGATTTCCAGCTGTAGCAGTCCCAAACTTGTACCTGTATTCTGAGTTTCAGACCCAGATTAGCCTCCCAAACCTGATAAATAGCTGCAGCGCAGAAAAACCAATGTGCTAGGGAATCATAGATTAAGTCCTTCCTCCGAAACACACTCTTCTGACTAGGAGGAGTCCATATGTCTCACCGAAATCAGGGATACTCAAGGGTTTTCAGTCCTCAAGTCAAGTTGCAGCAGTTGTAGCAAGAAAATCACCAACACATAATGACCAAAAAGGAGCCTCAAAAGGGTTATATAATATCTTCTAAAAAGATGAATGAATCTCCACCTTTGAAACTCCACCTTTTAATCCAAGGGTCCCAAATAAAACCCTAAAGCATGAGCCAATAAGCTCCAAGAAATCCAGCCACCCCTTTTGGCAATTTAGCACATGTTTTTTTAAAGTCACTTTAAGTCATAAAAAGGGGACAACTTAAGTTCACCCTAATAAAGTTATCCTTTTGATATTTATTTAAAATAGACAACTTTAAAATAATTAATTTAATTATTATTCCCTTATAACTCCATTATTTAGCTTATGGGAATAAAATAAGCTAAATACCAATGTCTGCCATAACTCAGGAAAATGGGGACATTACAGGTCCTCCCCACCCAAAGAATGCTTGCCCTCGAGCATTTGAAGACTAGGATGCTTAAGAATATCCTTTCCTTCCCATGTTGCAAAATTGTTTCTAGAGTAAGTACCAATTTACCTTCTTCATCTATGGGAGGCAATTCTGTTGAAGGAATCACATGCTGTCTAAGTGCCTTTTTGAGGCATGACACATGAAATATATTGTGAATCTTACTTGTTGATGGCAGCTCCAACTCATATGCTACTTCACCAATTCTTTTGGTCACTTTGAAGGGCCCATAAAACCTTGGTTTAAGCTTTTCTGCTCCACTTATCTTCAATGAAGATTGTCTATAAGGTTGAAGGCGCACAAAGACCAAGTTTCCCACCTCAAAAGACCTCTCAACTCGATGGTGATCAGCATATTTCTTCTGTTGTTCCTGTGCAATCAGAATATTATCCTTTAGTGCCTTAAGGATGTCTTGATTCTCTTTTGCCCACTCGAGCCTTTGGAGCTCTAGAATCAGGAAAAACTAGATCCACAAATGTAGAAGCTTCATAGCAATACAAAGCTTTGAAAGGTGTCATACCTATGCTCATATGATATGTAGTGTTGTAACAGAATTCTGCCAAATGTAACCACTTTGCCCATGCTTTTTGCTGTCTGGAAACATAGTTCCTTAAGTAACCTTCAAACCATTTGTTAACAATTTCTGTTTGACCATCCGTTTGAGGATGATAACTAGTGCTATGGTCAAATTCCGTTCCAGCCAACTTCATCAACTCTTGCCAAAAAGTGCTAATGAATATGCAATCTTTGTCACTTACAATCCTCTTTGGCACTCCATGAAGTTTGAAAACTTGTTCAAAAAATAGACTAGCGACTTGTGGTGCTTTAGATTTGAAAGACATTGGCATACAATGAGCATATTTTGTAAGTCTATCTACCACAACAAAAATACATTCCTTACCATTCACCCTGGGCAGCTCCGTAATGAAATCCATCGATATTTGTTCCCACGTTTGATTGGGAATTGGAAGCGGATGTTATTACGCTGAGTAATTGGTAAAATATGATTGTATTAACAATGAGCAAAAGCTCAGATAAATAGATTTACAAATATACAAGAAGGGCAAGTTTCTAAAATAGAAACTTGCAGAAGATCGTAAACACAATCTTACTAAATAATTACAAACAGTTACACCATTGACCATTAACTAAAAATAGCATGAAATAATATTCTAATATCCTCCCTTAATGGTCAATCTATCAACTACACCAAGAGACCCCCTGAATTTGACAAACTTATCTGGACCAAGGGACTTGGTGAGGATATCGGCTGTCTGGTCCTCCGTCGGAACATACAACAACTGAACGGATCCGTCTTCAACAAGCTTTTTGATGAAATGACAATGAGTTTCTACATGCTTGGTTCTTTCATGGAAGATTGGATTTTTGGCAAGTTTGAGAACTCCTTGATTATCACAGAACAAGGGAGTCGGACCTGCTTGAGATATTTGCATATCAACAAGCATCCGGCGAAGCCAAACTGCCTCACAAGCTGCCTTAACTGCTCCCTGATACTCTGCTTCTGTCGAGGAGAGAGCCACCGCTTGCTGCTCTTACTAGTCCATGTGACTGCACCGGATCCCAAACTGAACACATACCCAGAGGTGGATTTCCTGTCATCAACTGAACCTTCCCAATCTGAGTCTATGAAACCACTGAGTCTAGGATCGTGACTCTTTGAGTAAAGAAGGCCATAATTAGAAGTGCCCTTCACATAATGCAGCACACGCTTCGCTGCGACCCAATGATCAGCCTTGGGGGCTGTCATGAAGCGTGAAATGTAGTTCACTGCAAAACTGAGGTTAGGTCTAGTGGCAGTGAGATAGATGAGGCTGCCCACTAGTTGCCTGAACAATGATTCATCCACTACAGGTGAGTCTGACTTGGCTGACAACTTAAGCCTTTTTTCCATGGGTGTGGAGGCAGGTTTGCAATCCTGCATACGGAACTTATCTAGAAGACTGCGAGCATACTTGGACTGGGAAATGAAGATACTGTTCTCAGTCTGCCAAACCTCAACACCTAAACAATAATGCAAGAGGCCCAAATCTGTCATGTCAAATGCGCTGCACAAATCCTGTTTGATCTCAGCGATCAAATGTGCCGAGCTACCAGTAATGATCAGGTCATCCACATAGACAACAAGAATCAGAATATCACTACCAGTGCGTTTGACATACAAATTAGAGTCAGATGGACTCCTCTGAAAGTCATGATTTGTGAGGTACTTATCAATCTTGATGTACCAAGCTCGAGGAGCCTGTTTCAGGCCATAGAGTGTTTTGACCAATCTACATACCTTATGTTCTTGACCAGCAACCTTGAACCTTGGAGGCTGCGCTATGTAGACTTCTTCCTTCAACTCACCGTTGAGGAAGGCACTCTTAACGTCCATTTGATGGACTTTCCAACCAAACTGGGTTGCTAAGGCAAGGACGAGCCGAATTGTACTCATCTTGGCTGTAGGAGCAAAAGTCTCCTCGTAGTCAATGCCTTCCTTTTGTGAGAACCCCCCTAGCAAGGGTTCTGTCAGCTTTGTATTTCACCTTGTACACCCATTTGCAGCTAATGGGCTTCTTCCCTAGAGGAAGATCAGAGAGGACCCAAGTGTGATTTTTCTGAAGACTCTGGTATTCAGACTCCATAGCCTGTTCCCACTCAGATATTCCTTTAGCCTCTGAATGTGTCTGAGGCTCATAGACACTGTGAATGTTGGCCATGAGAGCAAAGTTAACTGTATGCTGCTGTTTGCTCTTGTTTCTGGATGATCTACCCTCAATGAGCTCATTGTCATGAAGATCTCCAATAGTTTCAGCCCACTATTTAGGCAGGAGAGTAGAAGTGCCAACATTGGATGTAACAGGAGCCAGAACAGGTGCAACAGGTGGAAGATCAGCATCATCCGGAGGAAATTCGGGTTGAGCATCATCAAAATCAGAATCTGCGTCATCATCCCTCCCATCAAGTGAACCTAACGGAAGATGAACACCCAAATCAGCAGCTTGCAAAGGCTGATCCTCAGAGTGCTGCACAGACGAGGAAGAAAGAAAAGGTCCTCGTTCTTCATCAAAGACAACATCCCGGCTGAAGGTAAGACGATCAGTATCAATATCAATCAACTGGTAAGCCTTATGGTTGTCGCTGTACCCTGTGAACATAAGCTTTTGACTCTTGGAATCCAACTTGGAGCGCTTGGCATCGGGAATCCATACATAAGCTAAAGAGCCAAATATTTTCAAATGACTGATCCGAGGTTTGCGGCCAGTCCAAGCTTCTTTAGGAGTCTTCTCCTTAATAGCATAAGTCGGAGACCGATTAAGGAGATAGACGACAGTGTAGACTGCTTCTGCCCAGTATTTCTTAGGAACACTCCTGTGTTCTAACATGGAATGAGCCATCTCAGTGATTGTGCGGTTGTGCCGCTCTACAACACTGTTTTGCTGAGGACTACAGGGTGTGGTTAACTGGTGTTTGATGCCGTGTATGTCACAGAAGTTGGAGAAGTCAGTAGAACAAAATTCCCCCCCATTATCTGACTTAAGAGTGACTATGGAACAACCAGACTCTTTTTCTACTAAGGCCTTAAACTTCTGAAATACAGTAAACACATCTGATTTCTGTCTGAGAAAGTACACCCACATTTTACGACTGAAATCATCAACAAAAAGTAAGAAATACCTGCAACCAGTAACAAAAGGTGTATTCATTGGCCCACATACATCAGCGTGAACCAACTGTAGTACCTTGGAGGCTCGCCATGAGTCACCAGTCGGGAACGGTGTCCGATGCTACTTCCCAGCCTGACAAGCTCCACAAACACCATGATGCTGGGTCTGAATCTCAGGTAAACCGGCTACAAGGCCCTCCCGAGATAGCTGAGAAAGATAGTGCACATTTAAGTGCCCATAACGCTGATGCCAAAGATTGGTGATGGAAGAATTGCGGGCTGCCATGGCTAACTCTGGAGAATCACTTGTATCCACAAGTCCGTATAGACCATGATCCTCAATACCAATAGCCACAGTGCTACGAGTCTCCCGATCAACAATGGAACATTTGTGTGTACTGAAAACCACATCCAACTGAGGAGAGTGCCGCATGATTTGACTGACAAAGAGAAGATTAAGTTCCATGCCAGGAACATAGTAGACATTGAGGAATATGAGATTCCTCCCACCAGACTGAATCTAAACGTGCCCTTACCGACAACTGTATATTCTTCTCCTCCACCAAAAATAACTGAGTCACTGAAGGGAGTAAAGTCTGTAAACCAATCACGTCGACGAGTGAAGTGACGCGAAGCACCTGAATCAATGTACTAGGCAGAGGACTTCACATGACCTGCAGGTCTTTTAGCCATAAAAGCGTAAAGGCAGATTTCTTCTGCTCAGTGTGCTCGGCAATATTTGCTTTCTGCTGAGACCCTCCCTGCTTCTTCTGTTCAGAGCCAAACGCTGACGACAATCCTTTTTGATGTGACCATATTTGTGACAGTAATTACACTGAATATTCTTTTTCTTGATGCTGTCCTGAGGTTGACCTGAGCCTTTCTGCTATGGAGGCTGACCTTTGCCTTTATTCTGAGCCTGAAACTTGGCTGCAAAAGCCTGCTCTGAAGAGGACGAAGAAGCACTACTACCAAACTGTTGTTTCCATCGATCCTGCTGCAAGAGGATAGTACAAAGTTTGGGAAACTTCAGATCAACATTAGCTGATGTAATGTTGAGAGTCTCAATGAAATGTTCATAGGACTTAGGTAGACTTTTCAAAGTGATCACGACCATGTCTTCTTCCTCCATTTTTCGACCAATAGCCTCCAGTTGATATCTGATTTCCTGGATCTTGTTCAGGTGTGTCTGCAAAGATGTCTTCTCATCCATCATGATAGAAAACAGTATGTTTTTCAAGAAGAACGCATGGCTCTTGTCGGAGGTCTCATGCATACCCTTCAGATGGTCCCAAATCTCCTTTGCTGTTTTTCCATCCGGAATCTGAGGTAGCTGATCATCTGTGATTGACAGCTTAATGAGCATGACTGCTTCACGAGTTTGTTCGTCAAACTTATCCTGGTCTTTACCCGCTGTTGCTGCACGAGTAGTATTGCTTAGAATGATTTGATTGAGGCAGCGATATTCAAAGATGGTCATCATTCGCTGCTTCCAAGTATTATAGTTTTTGCCATTAAATCGCTGACTGCCTTCCAACATGATGTTGGTCAAACTCGCCATCTTGCACGCTTTTCGAGGCACGAAAAACGAGGTACTGAGAAGAGGCAGAATACAGGGAACCTGAAGCACAAATTCCAATGCATAGGATGCTGAGGCAGTTTCTAGGCACAAACTTCGAGACAAATTTGTCGGCACAAATTTCAAGGCACGGATTTTGAGGCACCCAGAAAAATCTGACAGGGACCCAGAAATAGTCTCGAAAAACCCACCAAGAATATGTGATCAGAAAAAATTTTCGACTGGAACTGGAGTGTCAAAACCCTAGTCGAAAAAACAAGAACCCTAGGCGGCTATGGCAGCCATGAAAACACAGAACAATGTTTCAAGAAAATGCGTCACAGAGATCACAGGCCGAAAACGTGGCACTTAGAAGCACCAATGAGGAGCGCACAGAAAAAAACGTGTGCAGATGAATGCTGAAAATCGCGCCCAAGAAGAAAAGACGAGGTCGCGCAGGCTTCAAC
Organism: Cunninghamia lanceolata; assembly: GCA_027924645.1. Taxonomy (NCBI): domain Eukaryota; kingdom Viridiplantae; phylum Streptophyta; class Pinopsida; order Cupressales; family Cupressaceae; genus Cunninghamia; species Cunninghamia lanceolata. The sequence continues at coordinate 13,351,423 of BSBN01000209.1, forward strand.
ACAAATTGCGACGCCCAAAGATTTCAGAAGACACCAAAATACGAGCAGTAGACATGTTTATTCTTCCCGTCGCCGGAAAACAAATCACGGCCAAGAAAAAGAATACTGCAAAACGCGACTCAAAGAGACTTCAAAAAAACGTGCAGCTGAACTGAGCGATAAAAAAAATCGAGTCCGCAACGAACGTCTCAGGAGGCCGACGTGAGCACAAGAAGACGTGAGCTTCAGATTTGAAAACGCGAATACGCCAGGAGACAAAAACCCTAGACGCGGGTTGAATTTGCACAGAGTCTTCAAGAAATTTCGAAAACTCTGAAAATTTTCAAAGAGAAAAAATTTCTTTCAAAAATTTTATTGAAATTTTTTTGAAATTCTAAAACCAATACCTGAGCTCTGATACCATATTACGCTGAGTAATTGGTAAAATTTGATTGTATTAACAATGAGCAAAAGCTCAGATAAATAGATTTAGAAATATACAAGAAGGGCAAGTTTCTAAAATAGAAACTTGCAGAAGATCGTAAACACAATCTTACTAAATAATTACAAACAGTTACACCATTGACCATTAACTAAAAATAGCATGAAATAATATTCTAATAGATGTAGCAGCCCTGCTGGGAAAGAGACTTCAGCCTTGTTCCTTTGGCATTCTATGGACTCCCTCACATGCTTAATAACATCATCCTTCATACCCTTCCATGAAAATCTTTCACCGATGTACCTGTATCTCTTCAAATAACCAGGATGACCAGCAAGCTGACTGTTATGAACAGCAGTAAGAATCTTATGCTTTAGCGTACTTTCAGGCACTAAGTAGATTCTATTCTTGTAATAGATGATATCATTCAGCACTTTATATCTCTTATCATCAATCTTGCCATCTAAAACATCACAAGCATGCTGATTCTTTGAATATTCAGCTAGTATTCTATCCTTCCAAGAGGCTGAAATTTCTGTAAGTGAACAAAATGTAGGATTTCTAGAAGCAACAATGTTATTTTTACCTTTGACAAATTCAATGTCAAAATCATACCGTTGTAGCTTACTTACCCAACGTTGTTGTCTCTCATTTAATCCTTTTTGCTCCATGAAATACTTGATGCTGTTATGATCAGTCCTCACTATGAACTTGCTGCCTACAAGATATTGACTTAACTTTTCAAGTGCGTGCATGATTGCCAACATCTCTTTATCATAGGTAGAGAACCTCCTCTCAACTTTATTCAATTTTCGGCTCTCATAAGCAAAGGGATGCTTGTCTTGCATCAAAACAGCCCCAATACCAATACCGGATGCATCACACTCAAGCACAAAAGGTTTAGAGAAATCTGGTAAAGCTAAAACAGGACAAGTACTCATTACCTTCTTAAGATGATCCATGATTCTTTGAGTCTCATCCGTCCACATCAAAGCATCTTTCTTGGTCAAATCTGTCAAAGGAGCGGTTAATGAAGAAAACCCCTTCACAAACCGTCTATAGTATGTGCATAGACTAACGAAACCCCTTAATTGTGACATGTTCTTAGGTGGTGGCCAATCAAGTATAGTTTGAATCTTCTCTCTATGTGCCTTCACTCCACCATTCCCAATGACATATCCCAAATACAACAACTCGGTCATGCCGAACTCACACTTTGAGGCTTTTGCAAAAAGACAATTTGCTGCTAAGATACTCAATACCTCATCAAGGTGTCGAACATGCTCTTCCCACGTCTTGCTATATGTTAAAATGTCATCAAAGAAAACTGACACAAATTTCTGCAATTGCTTTCTGAACACATGATTCATGCAAGACTGGAAAGTAGCTGGAGCATTTGTTAATCCAAAGGGCATCACCAAATACTCGAAATGACCATAATGCCACCTGAAAGCTGTTTTGTGTATATCCTGCTCCCGAACTCAAATTTGATGGTATGAGTGGATGGTGATGCCATTTGAGTTGATGAATGTCCCATGCACATTCACAAGGCTAATGAACAAGGTCCTAAAGCCATTTCTTGGCAAGTTTTTGGTCGTATATCTAGACAATATTTTGGTGTTAAGTAAATAAGGAACATCTTGCACATTGTGGTAGGTTTTCCTATTGTTAAAGGAGTTGCACATAAACTTGAAGAAGTGCAGTTTCATGTAGAGGGAGCTTTCATACTTGGGATTCATGACATCTCAAAGCGGGTTGAAGATGGACCCCATAGAAAGAGCAATAGTTGAATGGCCGGTAACATAGAGTGCTGCAGAAATCAAAAGTTTCCATTGGTTGGTGAGCTTCTATAGGCAGTTCATCAGAAACTTTAGTGGTATTTGTGTGCCACTAACTCATTGTATGTGGAAGGGTGGGTTGGAGTAGACAGTTGCTGCAACCGATAGTTTCAAACTCTTGAAGAAGGTTACAGAAGGGCCTCTGTTGGCGCTCCTTGATTTTAACAACATTTTAAAAGTTGACTATGATGTCATTGGAACTTCAATCGATAAAGTTCTTAGCCAAGATGGAAGACCAATTGCATTCTTTAATGAGAAACTAAATGATGCTAGGAAGAGGTATTCTATGCATGACTAAGAGTTCTATGCCATTGTTCAGTGTTTGGAAGAAGTTGGGTACACTATACAAGACTCAACTATAGTTCTACACCATTCATGGACAAATGGTCAAACATAGGTTGTCAAACGAAGCCTTGACAAGATAAGATGTTTGGTGCAAGCAGAGTTTGCATTCAACAACTTAGTGAACAAGTCTATTGGAAGGATGCCATTCTAGATTTTGTACAAGACATCATCGAGAGGTACCACAAATCTGTTGAAGGTGGTTGGAGGTAGGTGCACAAACGCAAAGGTCGAGGGCTTTGTGCAACACATGAAGCAGGTTCATATGTAAGTAAAGTAGATGGAGGAGAGCAGCTCTAAGTATGAAGCACTAGCAAATGTGCGTAGAAGGGAGGAGAGTAGTGCCAAGTACAAAGTGCTAGCATATGTGTGTCGAAGGGAGAAGAATTACTTAAAGGGGGGTTAGTCATGGCACACTTGAGGAAAGACAAGTTACAACAAGCTGAAAATCAAGAAGATTGGCCCTTAGAGGGTTTTGCACAATTTTTCTAAAATTGAGTATGAAATTGAGTTGCTAGAAGGATTGGATATGTCACTAATACTCAATGTATTTGATCTTTATTATTTTCCTTGGCAGAAAGGTATTGCAGAAGAGGAAATGCTGCCACAAAATAGCATATTGATTGGAAGAGGCAAATACTAGAAAAGCAACAAGATGTAATTGTGCAGATTCGTGATGAGTGCATTGGCAAGAAGACTTGATAGAGCAAGTACAAGGAGTATCTTATTTGTTGGAAGAATAAGGGCTTTGAGGAGGATTTGTGGATCATTGCAGCTAAAGTAAAGCTGACTTGGGTTGTCAAATCAGTCTTTCGTGAAAGCCAATTTCTGAGCACCAAGCTCATAAACTTTTCACCTGGGGTGTTGATGCAGCAGCATAACGGGTCAAGTGAACAACCAATGATTAGCATGTAGAGTCACAATAGAAGCAACAGAAGAAATGCAAGAAAATGGAACCTTTATTGAATTTGCAGAAATTTCTACAAACATATGGGTCCTTTATTACAAAAGGAACTGGGCAATAGATAAACCCAATAAAAGAAAAATCTAACCTTAATAGAGACTCCCAACAATACAATTTACCCCCAGCGAGGACCAGCTCAATGACAATCACAATCTATGCATATCAACTCTTCAAAACTCTTGGCATGCCACCAACAAATTGGACGAGAATAAGAAACTGCTAAGTGTAAAATATTTAAATAAGTAATGAAAATTGATGTTCCAAGAAGAAGACAAACTGAACCTCAAGAATGTCTCTTTAGTTCCCAAGTGATTGACCCACTTGCATTTAAACTGCATGAGAATCTCAGATCAAACCCTAAGGATCAATTGTCAGGAGTAATAATTATCCTCAGAGAATTGCAGAATTGTAGTGTGTGGTTTAGAGAATCTGGTGCAAAGATGACATGTGCGGACAAACATCATGGTGCAAAGTGGCATGAATGATAGAAGTCAACTCAGAAGCTTGGGCACCTCCTAGCAGAAGTCCAACCACATGCATGGTAATACCACAAAAAGCAAATGCTGTATAGAGGCTTGCACAATAGTGCACAGGGTGCATAGGCAATTGGGCACGAGCAAGACTTGCATGCAAAGCACATACAATAGGCTGTGCTCAAGAACAAGTACACAGAGTGTACAAAACAACAAACTACACGTAAGATGCATTGGGTTGTGCATGAACCAAAGGTGCAAGGCATGCATGATTGTGTGGGTCCAACACTTGCCCAAAACGAACACAAAATATCACAAGAAGCAAAGGCATGCAAATGCGCAACAAAACAATAGGGTGTGCATGAGAAAACAAACATGCGCAACACACAAATACTATTTGGGTGATGCATGGTTGCTCGACTCCTAGGATGTAGGAGTATCCTAGGGGTAGAGCAATCTTACATCACTGAAAAAAAGATTTTCCTTTCTTTTTGTCTTTGGTGCGTTGAGTGTCTTGCTTTGTGATTTTGTGTGTTTGTGTTTGGGAGAAGATGAGTAGTTGACACATTGGTGCCACATGGGCACATAGGTTGAAGCAAACTCTTGCCATTTGCAAGTAGGGTATAAAATCCCGTGGAACTGCTCAAAGCAAAGTATGTCTCTTGGGTGCTGTATATTGCTGGGTAAGCTTAGTAAGGCCAAGCAGGATCCAATCCACACCTTGGAGGGTGGATATGTCGAGAAGCTGTCAGATGGCCAACAGGTGGATAACAACAAATGCTTCTTGTTGGTTATGCCTGACCATGCAGACTGTTAGGGGAGTACGAGAAACAGATAGAAGATCAGCAGAAATGAAGAGGAAACTGAATTGTCAGGAGATCTTTGAGCTTTAGTTATAAATAAGAGGCACAGAAGAAACCTTTTAGTTCCCACATATGTGGAAGTTCAAACATCACTGGATCGAAATAAAAGTGAATTGATTCCTTTTGGAAAAGGCTGCTGGAGTCACTGCTGAAGTCATAAGAAAGTGGCTGCTGAACAAAGGGTCTTATTCATACCTGGATTAATCAATGGGGATAGTTTGCAACACAGAGAGCCTCTGCAAGTAGGGTGAATATAGCTGGTTGGGTAGAGATTAGTTGGGTTCCATATGTTTTGGAGTGGCCTGCGGGGCATGTAATTCTTCTGCATATGATAGAAACCATGTATCCCAGATTCTTTGTTGTTCTTCCTTAGTGCTTCCATTGTGTATCTCTAGGCAACTATTAGCATTTAGCAGGTTGTTCATATGACCCGCTTCTGCTTTGCATCACTATGCTATTTATTTTATGTGGTTAAATGCTGTCTTCAATATGTCTATGAGACTAGACAAATCTACGCTAAGCGAGTTAAACTCACTGATGTCATAATTGAATCTGTTTCAGATTGACATTGACCTAGACACCTGTGGTTGCTCCCTTTCAAATGTAGAGAAGTTTCAAGAGTGATATTCTTAGTATTGGCTCATGTTTATACTTTCAGTAGATATATTTAAATGTTCCACCTTTTTAAAATTTCAGCTTTAAGTTTGGTTTAGTTATTTTTAGTTATTCTTAATTTATTTGTATTTTAAAAATTCAAATATTAATTTTTATATATTATAATTATATTAATAGCTGTCCTCCTGCCATTACTCTGCTGTCCACAAAATCTGGAAAATTGCTGTTGCACTGAAACAGGGAGAAACACCGGTCAAAGCACAATGTTGGTGCAAATGAATTAATGTGTATCTTAGACTGGGTTAAGGAATACAACATAAGGTTAATTGCAAATTTTGCACACTTTGTGGATGAGGGAAGACCTTGGAACTTTATCCAAAACATGGGGGATGTCTAGGACACTTCTTGGGAACTCCCTAAAACTATTTTAAGCTTCCTGAATTATCAAAGCCCCTGGAGTGTCCCAGTCTTATGGGGTACTTCTTGACATACTCTATGGCGTGCCACTTCAAAAACAAACAGCAAAATGAAAAATTTTCATTTTCTTTACCATACTACAATGGCCACACTATATACATCAGCATTTATGTGAATATATGATTCACATGAATTAAAATTAAAAACTAATAACTTTTTGATTTGTAATATGGAATTGCTTGAAGTACATTGATCTCTTGATGTTTTATGTGATGTGTTGGTGAACTATTCCCACCTGTTTGGCAAGGAGTATTGAGATTAATTTATGATGCTATCTGAAATTCTCTTATGCAGACCGATTTAGAAGAATCAAAGGCACAAGATATTGCAAAACTGCAATCCTCTTTACAGGCATTGCAAGCTCAAGTAGATGAAGCCAATGCCATGCTGGTAAAGGAACGGGAGGCAGCAAGGAAGGCTATAGAGGAGGCTCCACCTGTGATTAAGGAGACTCCCGTGCTTGTTGAGGATACTGCCAAGGTTGACCTGCTAACAAAAGAGAATGAGGAATTAAAGGTGGGTTTTTTTGCAACCTTAAATATCAGAATAAGCATAATAATTCAGTATTAATGCTTGTATTCTGGAAGGAGCTATGGGTTTTTATTGCAAATCATTATTTCCTTGTTAAATTGATGTAAATATGATCTTAACATTCGGCATCATACAGGCTTTACTGAAATCACAAGAGAATAGAGCAGATGAGGTCGAGAGGAAGTATTCAGAAGTCCAAAAAGTGAGTGAGGAAAGGCTCAAGAGGGCAGAGGAAGCAGAGTCAAAAATTGACCAGTTGCAGGAGAATCTACAAAGGTACTCAACATAAAATCATTTATGTGTCTAAGGACAATCTTCATGAATTGCTACACATCTTGTTTTTCAAGTGCATTAACTGGCCTGTGGATTGACTAATTTTCTAATGATTCAGGCTTGAAGAAAAGAGTTCTAACTTAGAATCTGAGAATCAAGTTCTTCGGCAGCAGGCCTTAGTCATGTCACCAACAAGAGGTCTTTCGGGGCGGTACAAGACTCCTGTTATTCTGGTAATTAGGTTATCTATCAGAAATGCACAAGATGGTATGGTCAAATATTTGTTCAGATAGGTGATAGGTATGGTACGGTTTGTCATATTCTCAAGTGCTTTTCCCTGCTTTTTCTATTTTGCAGAGGACTCCAGAGAATGGCCATTTGCTAAATGGTGAAGTTAAAGCTGCAGGAGTAAGTACATCCAGTGAAACAAATTTTATCTTTTATGTATAAGTTATAGTTATCTCCCCTTTCTGATTTTAAATTAGTAATATCATTTTTCAATAATATTTTAACCAAGAGATGTTTCTGGCAGAATGTACAAACTCCTATGTCTGCCTTGAAAGAACTCACTGATGGAGAGCAGAGGCCACAGAAGACTCTCAGTGACAGGCAACAAGTATATGATTCTGAACCTGCTGAAGCATTATTTATCTATCTCTTCTTTTTGTATTTCCAATTATTTCACTTTTTGCCTTTGCTTAGACACATTATATTATGAAGCTGTGTTGATTTTTCTATTCTCTAATACTACTTTTTTTGTTATTTTGATTTTAGGAAAATCAAGATGCATTGATCAAGTGTATCACGGACGATGTTGGCTTTAGTGGTGGAAGACCTGTAGCTGCATGTATCATCTATAAGTCACTTCTCCAATGGCGTTCATTTGAAGTTGAAAGAACAAGCGTTTTTGACCGTATTATTCAAACGATTGGTTCAGCAATTGAGGTATATTGATTATTCATTTCTCCTGTTATGAGTAGTTTATGTGAGCATGCATCTCTTATCTGTTATCAAGGAATCATATTAAAATCTTATTGGATTTATCCATGAGTATGCTTCCAAAAACTTTTAATGCTGACAATGTTTTTTGTATCATAAAGGCTCAGGAGAGCAATGATGTTTTGGCTTATTGGTTATCAAATGCATCTACTTTACTCTTATTCCTACAACGTACGTTAAAAGCAAGTGGTGCAGCTGGCATGACCCCTCAACGCCGCAGATCATCATCATCTGGTTTATTTGGAAGGATGGCTAGTGTAAGATTTCATTTTGTTTAATTACCATATTATTGAACCAATATGGCTGAGATTTAGTTACATTTAACATCTTTCACATGGTTTTCACAGGGTTTCCGAACAAGTCCAGCAAACACAGGTCTCTCATTGGGCAATGGTGTGATGATTGGTGGTTTAGATGCTTCACGGCAAGTAGAAGCAAAATATCCAGCTTTGCTTTTTAAGCAACAACTTACAGCCTATGTAGAAAAAATATATGGAATGATCCGTGATAATCTGAAGAAGGAAATTTCCCCCTTGCTTGGATTATGCATTCAGGTTCGCTGATATCTCTAATTAGAATTCTTCCAATGTTGACCCAAAAAAATAAATAATGACAATTACTTTGACCTTCTTTTGCTAATTTTAAATTTTAATCCTCTGATGTCTTTAGACTATTAGAAATAGGAGACCATCAGCATCTAGTAATGACTTCTATATTATTCCACATTGGATGAAGTCAGGGATGTTAACAACTACTGGAATATGGAGGTTATTTGAAGATGGACTACTGTTTACAGAAAAGATATCACACTTGGTTACAAATTTCATTGCCTTCTGTTTTGTATACAGGCACCAAGAACATCTAGAGCAGGTTTGATCAAAGGATCTTCTAGGTCTCATGCCAATGCAGTAGCACAGCAAACATTGATTGGTCACTGGCAAAGCATTGTGAAGAGCCTGGACAACTTTCGGAAAACATTATGTGCCAATTATGTAAGTGAAGCTTTGATTTATGGGCATTTAGAAGGATTACATGTTATTGCTTTTGAACTACAAATTTATTTTGTTTAGTTTTTCAAGTAGGGCTAGACATTTTCCATACTAAAAGGGCTGGTCACCTCATTTTTGTAGGTGCCTCCCTTTTTGATACGTAAGGTATTCACACAGATTTTTTCGTTCATCAACGTACAGCTTTTCAACAGGTAATCAGTGCGTATTTTCTTTTGTGCATCTTTAGTTGCTTAATTGCTTTTGTTTTATTTCAGTATTTCTTAAACTGTTCACTATTGAACTAAAATCTTTAATATGATTTTTGCTATCATGTGTGTAGCCTTCTCCTGCGACGTGAGTGCTGCTCATTTAGCAATGGGGAATATGTTAAGGCAGGGCTAGCTGAGTTAGAGCATTGGTGCTCCGAAGCAACAGAAGAGGTTGATCAGCTGCCTCGCCAATTCTATAATTTCTGTTGCTCAAATCACGACTACTGTCAGTTCACTATGCTCCATTTTTTTTGCTGTTATCCTAATTGGAAATGTCTATTATGCAGTATGTAGGTTCAGCCTGGGATGAACTTAAACATATCAGGCAAGCGGTTGGGTTCCTGGTAAGAACTGTTCTGATCCAGATGAAATATGCTCTGAGAGCGCTATTTAGATAAGAAGTTGTAGTATATTTTGATTTCCTTTTTACAACTCCTGTGTAAAATATTAACATGTTCTAATGAAATGTACGCAGGTCATACATCAAAAGCCAAAGAAATCCTTGGATGAAATTACTCATGAGCTATGCCCAGTAAGACATATTTCGTGTAGTTCAGGAGGGTTGTTAACTTACTGACAATTGTTAATGGATTTTAATTGTCTTTGTTATTCTGGTTATTTTCAGGTTTTGAGCATTCAACAACTCTATAGAATCAGCACCATGTATTGGGATGATAAATATGGAACACATAGTGTGTCGCCTGATGTGAGTTAAATTTTTTAAAATAGTTCACTTGTAGATATATTTATCCTGAATACAATGGACTTTTAGGTTATTTGATGCGAGTTCATAGATTTTAAGTTGTAATTCTCAAATATATTTTTCCAGGTTATTTCCAACATGAGAGTCTTGATGACAGAAGACTCCAACAATGCTATGAGTAATTCTTTCTTGTTGGACGATGACTCGAGGTAAAGATCAAGCCTGCATGGTTTATGTATTAGTAAAGCTTTCGTTAATTTAAGAAATTGACAAATTGTATATAAATATATGCTCAAATCCCCTGTAATTTGTAACTGTGGAGATGAACATAGTACAGAGAGTAAGAGAACAGGGCATAGCTTTCTTATTTTATATTTGCCTAAAGTAACTGAGTTTTTTGTTTGTTTTTTGTACAGCATACCTTTCTCAGTGGATGATATATCGAAGTCTATGACACAGATTGATTTGTCAGACATTGAACCTCCTCCTCTGATCCGTGAGAATTCAGGGTTCAGCTTTTTGCTGCCACGTGTTGAGTAGTATTCAATGGAGGCAGAGTTCTAGATTTTTAGGGATTCATTGCCACCGTGACAATCAGCACCAAATATTTGTGAATAGAAGCTCGCCTACTGGTTGTATTTGTATTTTATTTTTAATATTTTTTAAGCTCCAAAGTGCCCCCAGTCTATCCAGAAAGAGTTTGCAGCAACACCCCATTTGTTTTTTTCCTGAGAAAATATGATTCTTTCGTCCTAGATTTTTTATTTGGAATTTTGTTCTAGTTTTTCCCATGAAGGAATTATTTGCTGTGTTTTGAGGGGCAGATTGTAGGAGGTTCTGTAATCACTAATCACAGAATCATTTTTCTTCTGCCCTGTATTTACTTCCCAAATTAGTATTCCTTGTCCATAAAGAGTCCCACAAGTTTGGCAAGCTTGAAGCAAAATTATTGCTTCTGCTCAAGCACAGCTTGTATTGTAATGTATTCTAGATAATGTATTAGTCTCTAGTATGAATTCTTTATTGGCTTTGAGGCTATAGTGACATCTAAGGCTTTCTGATTAGATAGGATTTGAGTCCCAGAATTGTATTCAGTTCAGGTATTTTATGTGTAAGTCATTTCAAACCTTCCGTTGGAATATTGTAATTTTTCTTTACTTCTAGTAAAGAATTTGAAAGAAGGCACTGGTGCCTTCTATATTGTACATAATGAAGAATGAACTCAGTAATTTGTGCAGTGTCTTTGGGAATATCTTTCATTTACTTGACTATCTTAAGGTACAGTAATGTGATTGAGATTTTTTAGGGTTATTGGTGCTGTGATTGTGGGTCTTATCAAATCATTTGCATATGATAAATAGACGTGTTTCCTAAGCATATACTTTAGTTTTCTGCATGCTATTTTTTTGTACATCTCTGATGATAATGACCGACTTATTTGCACATCATTTTTAATTCAGTGATAATTTCAATAGTTTGCAATCAATCTCAATAATGGGGTAGATTTTCTTATAAACTGCAGGTCACATATCTAATGGTAGTTTCAAAGGCCAATGTTTACGCTCATAGCTCAACTCATATCTTGGCCGTGTAGGCCTAGTATGGGTATAATCCTTCTGCATGCATGCATTAAGAGGAATAATTGGAATGCAAGTATAATCACACTTATATTTTGGAAGTGGTCATTCTCTTGGATAAATTCAACTAGATTACTGCGTGTTCATACATTTAGCTAGCTGGTCAGGTCGGTTTCTTTCTATACATAACAATGATAAAATTTCTATTTTGCAATTTAATTTTCCTGCTAGAGAAGACTTAATTCATTAAATTATGATTTGCTGCGCATTTCTGGTTGTGTATAATTGAGAAAACATGCAATCTAGGTAGCTACATCTAAAAAAATTAAAATAGTTAAGCTGGATATTCTGAAGAAGATACAGCAAGGGCATGCAAGTTTCAAACTCTAGATGCAAAATAGCAGCGAGGGTTTTCTGTGCTAGCTATTGCCAATCCCAGTAGGATGCCTCTCTTTATAAGAAGTACATGTTTCCTTGTTTATTAATGAAGAATTTTATGGTTAGATCATCTTTTTTTGTAGGTCTACAACATTAGATTTGATGTATATATTCTCTACAATGTGAATCCCGTCTCTTCCATCAAATTCACAAGGACTTGGTCCAGGCCTTGTACGCTGGGGTATATCACAATTAATTGCGTTGGAGGTGGCATTTTACCTAATTTCAACTCTTTTTATCATGCCTTCTGGGGATTTGAACTTCTAGGTATGCTTTGGTAGCCCAATGGTTCCGCCTACATAAGCTTATCCATTAGACTCAAAAAAATTAGTTCAGTATATTCTTGAAAAGGAGTTAAATCAACAAATTGGTTATTGCTTATATGTGGTGGTTACAATCAGCTAATATGAAGGCGGGTCATTTATTGGATTTCCAAAAGATTGTACACTAAAAAAAAGCCCTAGAGGTTCATCAGATTTTGCATGGTATCTTTGAAATCGCATACCCAATGCATGTAATGAAAAGCTTTGTTTTTGTAATTCCTCTTATTGCTGATTTCTTACTGAATGCATGTAATGATTGCTTTGCTTCTAAATGTTATTCTCATGGCTGATCTGATTGTCTGTGGATGGAGGAAGTTGTGGTAATCTCGGGCTAACAACATTCGATGAAAGGCTAATTTACACTCAGTGGGGGCAATATCCTTCTAAGCTCATTATTGCCTAGTTTGTGCGACAAATAATGAAGCAAAATATGCTACAAACAATAGGATTGATGAACCATTTGTCATCGTCCCTGTTTCTTATTAACGTTTCTTGATCCATTCTCGATTTTTTCCCAGGGTGATGCTTCATGGTATATATATATAGTGTATTTGTTTACTATAAGTAACGTTGCATGCAACAATGAGTGTTATGGCTGATAAGCTTGACTTTCAACTGTTTTCTTTGATGTTTCCTCCTCTTCCACTTTTGCATGGTTTAGATAATGGTCATAATTGAACATGATCTCATTTACTCATTATATTAATATATCGTTTTGCATATATTAGGTCAGCCAGAAGTAGGTTACTTGTGCACGTGCTTTCTACATTAGCACTCGTGACATACATTATTTGTAATGATGTGTAATGGGGAAAATGTAACAACCAGAATTTGTATAGGTTCTTTTGATGATAATGCATAGCTAATCACAAGAGCTTGAGGCAATGACAATCTATTTTTGAACTCATCAATATTTGATTACATCCAGGATGCCCCATAAAATAACCCAATTAAGTTCTAAAGTGATACCTGTTAGACTCATGGAGACATCATCTGGCCAATTCAAAGTCAATTGTCTCCACAATGTATATGATGGAGCATGCTTGCTCCTAAGTTTAGCCTCAATACAAGAACGTGCCACATGTTTGGATATACAATAATACGCAATTATGTGTTCTTAGAAATGTGGATTAGATCGTTATTGGGTTCTTCTATTTCTCTTTCAGTTCCAACTTACATGCAAAAGAGGATGTATAACATCTACTTAGGGTGTTCATATTGTTTAGTATATTAATTTTGGAGCTGGCAAGTGAATGGAGGCTATTGTTGGTCCATGATTTTACTTTGAGATTGTCACCAACTTACCTCGTTTTCACCATATGCTCTCCTAAAATGAACGGGTAAATGATTTGATTTTATACCTTTTTGTCTTGAAACAAGTAGTTGAAGAGAAATAAGAACCGAACAAATCTTATACATCGAGGCCTACCTTTTAAAGATAAGATTTTGAATTGGGAAAGTATCTTTAGTAACTAGTAGTTCTTAGCCTAGGGGGGTTATATTAGAGGTTAAACATTCGTATTTGGAGATGGCCATCATCGCTTGTCTAGTTTTCCATATCATGGTTTTCCTTGATGGAGACTCACATGAGAGTTACGTATTTGTCTTCATGGCCAAAGCAGACGATCTCATTCTAGAGGCTAGCTATCTCTTGTGGAGTGTAAAGAACTCTTGCCATATGCTTGCCATGCAAATTGCCCCCGTCCAATTAAGGCTCTAATTTGATGAGCGAGCATGGTATATCGTTTTGCCAAAGAAAACAATTACAACTTCAAGAAAGTTTAGTTTCATCTACTTATTAAGTATTCTAAATTTAAATTTCATTATCATTTTCATTAAATGTCTGCAGGCAAATGACTTGCATTAGCAAACCAAATATTCCTCCCAATTTTTTTCATTCCTAGGTTACATGTTTTAGAAGCAAGTTTCTCAAGTATTTGTTTTTACTAGAGTTAATAATGTTAAAGTGCATGTATATTTTCATAAAGGCAATTTTATGAACAATAAAATTCGAAGCGTATTTATTCTACAAAAGTTGGCACCATAAGCAATAAATTAGTTCTGTTAGGATAATTACAAAATGATTGCAAGTTCTGAATGCCTCTAGGTTGTATGGCAGGGTTTAATAATTTTAATGCATAATTAATTTGAAAACTGAAAAGTCATTATAGCTTCCTACCCAACTTCTTGTAAGATATGGATTACTTTTTTTTCCTTTTTTAAAAGTGAGATTGATTCATAATTATGCCCTGAGGTGTAACTAGAGTGGCAGCCATATATATATATATATTGAAAATAAAATATAATACAATAGTACAAACGTTTTATAAAAACCACTTGAAACATAAAATTTTAAATATATAAAAGATTAATTACCTTCTAATAAAAATAAAAACAAAAATAAATGATAAATATCTTCCAATACCATTCTACTGTAGAATTCCTTGACTAGAATTGTTAGTTTTTTATAAATTTACTTATGCTACTATTTATTAAGTTTTCTGAAATAATTAAATATGTTATTATGAAGAGCTGAATCAAGCTCAAAATATAATTCAGCCAAAGAAATGAGCTAATTTTAACTTGCAACACATTGAAATTATAAATTTTATTATAGATTTAGTAAAATTTTAACAAATAAAAAGACTATAATTGAAGTTAAAGTAGAAAGTCATAAATGTAAAAAGACAACATTAATTAGAAAGCTATGCCATATAGTAAAATGACATAAAAGTGAACTAGACCAAAATTAAAATAAAATTATTTAGACTTTGGACTTTGAAATCAAGAATTAAATAAAATTACTTTTTAAAAGTTAAAATTAAAGATTAATATTTTATTTTATATATTGAATTGTTATAAAAGTTAGGCCAAAAGATAATTTATCAATATTCTATGATATTTTATAAAAGATAATATTATTTTTTTATTTGAGAAAATATTTAGTTTAAATAATTATATACTTATAAGTTTAGAGAGTAATAGTTTGAAATATTTTTAATTTTTCAAGAAATATATATATATATATATGGAAATAAAAGATTTTCTAAGATTATCTAGGTCAAGCAAATAAATATTTACAATTAGTAAGAAACTAATTTAGATAAAGAGAGGATTGATATTTGCAACAAAAATTTGGAAATTAAATAAGTAAAAAAAGGGCTTAGTTTTAGGATCAATAGGAAGAAATGATGTTGATGTTGATGTTTCATCTTGATTGCTATAGGATTGGTCTATGGTATGGGACTAAACTAACAAAATGTGCGTCTACAAATTTTGTTAACCCAGATTGTTCATACACTTTATTATTTAATTAACATTGATATCTTCAATACATCTATCCAAAATATGTCAAGAAGATATAAGTCTTGTAGATACCTATATTAAATTTATCATATAAGATAAACATAAACCTCTCAAAGTCTATTTAGATAAATGTATTTAAAATATCGATACTAATTTACCAAAACTTTTGGATTAAACATCTTCCTTAATTTTTTTTTATAATAAAACTAAAATTACAATAATCTTTAAATGTTTATTGAAATATAATATTATATGAGTATATGTCACATTTCAATGTGCATAATGTTATATTTTTTTCTTAAAAGAAAGTGTGTGTATGTGTGTGAGATAGAAATTCATTTTATGATAATAGATTTTATGATAATAGATGTATTGGTTACGTGAATGGGTGGTGATTATTAATGTGGTATTTTATGTTAGTATTGAAGTCTTTAGTCATAATTTATAGAGTATTAAATAAGTAATATTATAAAGAGAAAAAAATTATCTCTTAATTTAATTTGTTTAATAAATAATTTTAACTTAAGAATGTAATTGAACAATACATATTAATATTGAGAAAATAATCTACAAATAAAATAATATAATGATAAGTTATGCATGTATACCCATGAAAAATCATATTATTTCTATTATAAAAGCCTTGTATGACATTTCAATAATAAAATATAATAAAACAATATTCATTACAAATTTACTAAAAATATTATATTTATTAAAATAAAAACTTTAACATTATTAACATATGTTTTATAAATCTTGTTTTATAAATCTTGAAGGTGGCATGCATTCCTACATAAAACAACAACAATTTATATGGACCACTATACAAAGAATCAAACTTGTGGTGTTTGCTTGCATCCTTTTGAGTCTCATCTGAAAATTGTCACCAACTTTGAAAGATTTCTTTGAAATTTTCTTATCAAAGACCTTTTTAAGCTTTTTCTTATTTTTTAATTTGTATTTAGCAACGACTTTACTTGTCACGTCTGCTTGAATTGATTTCATTTACGTGTTAATCATGAAAAACTATTGAATTCTACTTAATGCTTGATTTTAGATAAAACATAATGATGATACACTATTGAGCTTATGATTCGGTTATCTTATGTTTGCTTCGGCTATGTTTTAATGGAACTAACCCATTGATCGTAGAAATGAGTGAAATTGTTTGTAAGTATTATTGAAGGCAAGAACATGTTTCAGGTAGAGAGGACCTAGCCATTTGTCAACAATTGGTTGGGTTTTATTTGGTTCCCTATCACACACTCACGTAGAAAGCATATTGCATAACTGAATGGCATTGTTGACTATTTGCGTGACGTTCTTGATGGAAGATATATATGCATGACTGTTGTCTTTCCTTGCAAATGTTTTATATGCATGGTTATTCGATGGTTAAATCCAAATAGGTTATAGAAGTTCTTGTTTTCAAACTAACGAAATTTAATTTTCTTGAGATCATGGTTTCACTGTTATATATATATTTCTAAAACACGCGTTGGTTTGAAATTTTAAAAGAGCTTATTGAAGTTGCATGGAACACACATCTAAGGTTAAGACAAAAGAAAACCTTGTGCCCTAAAAAGGTGCGGGTTAAAAATAGAGTAAAGGCAAAGTAAAAACAAAGGGAGCAGGGCAAAGAAAAAAATGTAGAAATTGGACGACAGAATAGAGAGAGAGCAAGGAAATCGTAGGAGTTTGGAAGGCATTCAACCTTGGAACGAATTCCTTAGATTTTAACTAGGTTCTCTTCATTTTGTGTTTGTTTGCAACATAAATCTTGGCAATATGTGAATAAACTAAAAGATCTATACTTCATTTCTTGTTATTTTGAGATTGTAAACCCTTACCACTCATTTCTGCCACTTGAATTAAAGTTAGAATAGATGGAAGTTTTGTTTTTATCAAGAAATCTATAATTTTTCTAAAGAGACTGTGGCGTTGCCCTAAAGGCATGCCACAACGCCCTTGCTGAGGCCGTGGGAGGCATCCCCAACAAGTCAACAGGAGCAGTGCCTTTGAGTTACTCCACTACAAACTTCTCTAATATCCTAAAACTTGCAATGATTACTATCTTCTTTCATTGTATACTGTTAAATTATTGTTGTGCTGGCATGATAAAGGTCCATATCTGGTTTTTATTTGGTTCTCTAACCCTTAGCATACTCTAGATATGCTATACATAGGTATGTGTGTATAAATATATGCATTTATATATACATACACACTTGTGTATGCATATATATAACAAACTCTGCTGTAGATCTCCCTAAAATTGAATATAAAAGATATAAAACACTCCATTAGAAAGACCTTGCTATTGTACCTTCTCTTTTACGATCAAGTATTGCTGTAGATCTTCCTAAAAAAATGTAATATTGATAAAACACTATTTTTTAGCAGATCTATACTACTGCCCATCTTGTTACAAATAATTTCTGCTGTCCAAACACCTCGGGGACTGATTTTATTACTGTTTATAATTCTTTTATGATCCACTCTACTGTAAGGATGTGAAGAACTTCTCTATGACTGAATTCTTGTTAAAAATTTGATAGCGAACAAGTTAATTAGGTGAAATTGATAAGGAACAGTGAATCTTTTTCATTTACTACCTCTCTTATAAGTAGAATGTAGTTATTCTACGTATATATATATGCTGAAGTCTTCCAATTGCTTTGTGACTGAAATTACTATATTATACCTTGCAAAACATCGTAGGAACAATCAAAATCATGGGCTGGAACTGTTAAATGTGCTAGAAAAATATTGTTCAAACATTCTGATAAAACTAAGTACATGTGGAAACAAGAAGATACTGATTTTATAACAAAAAGAATCATTACTACTATTTATTGCACAAAGGAATTGAGGAGTTATTATTATTATTTTTTTAAATGTGCTTGAAAAAGGAAATGGATATATTTTTGTTTATTATACATTGTTTATTTTAGAAAGTTACCTTCCGGGACGGGTGACGAATATGGGTAAAACAAAGAAGTAGGTCTTCTTTTCAGGATCAACACACTGTTATACGGTTTCATACTTTAGCTAAAGTTAAATTGTGATGTTGAAATAGATGAATGAACCATTAAAATAGATGGATTTTTATGCCTAGTTTATTATTTATTCTCTGCCATATCCTATTAATGAAATGTTACATTTAAGTTAGGGATTCATGTAGGTTAATAGGCATGCACCGGATTCCACCCTGCCAATTGTTTACAGGTTGCTAGGCCCTTTGTGCAGGGTTGAGTATTCTTCAAGTTTGAAGAATATCGGGGAAGCGTAAGCTTCGTGGTTGGGCGGAAAAGTGCCTGAACCATGTTCTTGTCCTTTGACATAGCAGATGACCAGATGGTCGATGGCAGTTGAGGATTGAACTATGTATCTTTAGTTCTATTTATATATGTTGACATATGTATTATTTCATTATCTTAGAATGATTTGTAAGGCACTTAAAGCTAAGGTTGAAACTTGTACATATTCTTTCATGGAGCTGTATAACACGTACTTCTGTATGATGAATTGTAACATTATTGTTTATCATATTAAAGAATTAAATCTTGTATTTGTCAATTATTTAGTAACTCTCTATTTTACTTTGAGAATGTAATTTCAGTATTACTTTTACTTCAGTTATTTATGTGATGGACTCGGTACTTTACATTACTTTCATCAAGAGAAAGCAACTTATCAAACCTATGTTGAACAAAATTTTGGTACTCAGTACCAAATTGGAGAGTAGTTCTTGTGGAATAAATCTTAAGCTCAGTAGGTATTGTAGCTTCAAAACTGTATGCCTTTGACTTTGACTTTTGTGGGGTCAACCGAGAGGGTTTAGAATTTTTGATATGCTAATCATGTTTGTTCTCGCAAATTATTTTCTTTATGATGGCAACTAGAATTTTGTTTGCAGATTCATCTTAGCCATTTCCTTGAGGATAATACTTGGACGAGTGGTTGGAATGATAAAGAGTATTTCCTTAAAAATTCAAGTAATTGTTAGAAACAAATTGTGGGTCATCACCATAAATAATCTTGAAGGTTTTCAATTAAGGCATTTAATTTTTTTTTTTTGTGAGTTAATTCTCAAGTGAGATAATATTATAACATTCAAATACAAATGAGCCTTGGAGCTATTTGAATCTAGCACCGATTGCCATTTTTTTACAAGCCTGTGGTCCCTTACCCAAGTTAGAGAGTGGATGTATATGTATATACATACACACAAATATAGAGTGAGAGATGGTACAACTTCTCTAATTATCTCCACATTCCATTTACAATAGAAACATTGTAATAAGAAATGAGAGTATAGTAAGTCTACTATTCACACCTTACAGGTTCAATTCACAACTTGCAAGAATTAAGACAATCAACATTCATTTATCATAATATCTTAAACAAACATGCACATATAATTACTTTCTCATCCACAATTGGCAAGGTATAGAATTCACTTTAAACACCTAGTACACTCATAACTTAATACAAGGTAAGATTGAATCATAACAAATATCACATTGCAAGACTATATATATAATTACCATGCTCTAATAACATTTGAAAATGTAACTAGCACCAAAAACTTTGATGCTAAAAGATAACAATGTCGTCTCCCGCTCCTGCTTTTGGCTCGCAACCCCTTTTGTGAGTTCTTGTCTCTTATGCCCTAGCAGATGAGGTATTTTCACCGCTTGGGCCTGACACTATATTCTGTCTGAGTGGAGAATGCTGTGCCTATAGTACCAAGTTGTCCTTTCACGTAGAGGGTGAATGATTGGATGTTTCTTGTGCTGTGCGGCCAGCCCATGCTGGCACTTCCGATTCGGCCCCTAGTGTGGTGGGGAAAACCTATGCCAACATTTCCAGGGTTGGGTCGAATGCTGGTATTCCTAGGTTGACGGGTATAGCTCGCCCCTCTATGTGGATTAAACTTCAACCTATCCCTTGTGTTCTTTCCTCCCCTATCATCATTTGTGTCTAGGATGTGGTGGATAATGAAGACTATTTCAAACATTGGACCCTCATTTGCACGTTTAGTAATTTTTGGCCCTCCCTTCCGGATCTGAACAAATGGACTTTGGAAGATTGGAGGCCTCTCTCTGATGGCAAGATAGAACTATATCCCTGTGCAAGAAGGTTTTTCATAGCTTCTTTTCAATTAGAAGATGACAGGGAGTGAGTGTTGGAAGGTGGGGTTTGGATGTAGGGGCAACATTCCCTCTAACTCAAACCATGGTTTCCCTCCTTCAACCCTATGACATAATCCTTGAGTATTGTGCATGTTTGGGTCAGATTATCCAATCTCCCTCTTCAATTCTGGGAAGTTTCCTGTTTTGAATCTATTGGCAATGCTCTTGCTCGTTTCTTATAGAAGGATGAATCATTGTCAAACTACTGCCATACTACCTTTGCTCACATTTTTGTGGACATTGACACATCTAAGGAGCTGCTTGGAGAGATTGTCCTACTTGTTGGGGATAGACCTTGGACTTAGACTCTCAATTATGAGGGTCTTCATTTTTGATGTAGGAGATGTTTCACCATTGGACACCTCATTTTGGATTGCCCTCGTTCGTGCCACAAGAAGGGTGAGGCGACTTGGTGGAGGAATGCCCTCCATGACCACTTGATTGTTGGTGATTTTGATATTGAGGATGATGAATCCTCAAAGCTTCTTGCTAAGTCGGTTCCCTCTAGGGTTGTTGAGACTTCAAAAACTTCTCGTGTTGGGTCTGCTAGTCCTGCTTCATTAGAGGCTTTAGTTCAACACTCAACTCCTTTTTTAGCCCCTGCAAGGCCTTAGGCTTCAATGGAGGCTAGTCCTCCTCTCTCTCCTCATTTTGAGTCCTTGGAGGATGACGTATCATAGAAGATTGTTCAAAGAAGGAAGAGAGGTCTTCCAAAACATGCTTGTGTTTGCCACACCCGGGTCAAGAGTGTTCAGAATGATAGATCGAAGACTGGGTTGTGTAGATGGCTTTTCTAGGTCTATCATAGTTGGCAGCTTAGCTTCTATTTTGTGGGTCTCTTTTTGTGATGGGGTTTGCTACTGCAAACGTTGTGTTGTGCTTTGGCCAATATGCTTTTCACCCTGTTGTAAAGAGTTTTAGGTCCCCTTCAAAACCTATATTACCTCTAATAAAAAACATTTAAAAATGTAACAAGGAATTGAGAAACATAATGGTATAGTCCAAGCATACACTCTCAATATGTTACATTTATTCCACTTAAATACATACATGTGGAACAAAAGACTAGGTGAGATAGTGGTCTCAAAGACCCTCAACCTACAAAATAACACAACTTTCAATTACATCTATCCAATTGTTACAAGGTCTTATATAGCGATAGATAATTCTTCAATAAAATAAAGAAGACCTTCAAAACATTTTTTTTAAGGAGTTATTGCACATTTACATGCTAGAAAGAAATAGTCATAACTTCCTAAAAAAATAACATTTTTAGTCCTACAAAAAGAAATGAAAGGCCTCCAAGAGATATATCAAAACCTAAAATGGTTTTAAAATATTCACTATAGA
Source organism: Cunninghamia lanceolata (assembly GCA_027924645.1). NCBI lineage: Eukaryota > Viridiplantae > Streptophyta > Pinopsida > Cupressales > Cupressaceae > Cunninghamia > Cunninghamia lanceolata. The sequence goes on from BSBN01000209.1 coordinate 13,373,375, forward strand.
TAATAAACATGGGTCTAAGACAAACTATTATAGGCTATTACAAAACTTCAACAAATTTGTCAACTTCTTTTAAGCATTGCAAGTTATCTACAAAAGGTGAAGGTCTAAGATTCAGAGGAAGATTTAATCCCCAATTAAAAACCACATATCATAAAATTAGAGGAACTCAAATAATTGTTTGAAAGTTATGGCCAAGACATTACTGCCTTGAAGTTTAGATTTACACATCTAGAGAACTAAAAAACACAATTTATCGCATAACTTTTGATTTCGACACCCTATGGACTTGCACATAGGCTTGTTGGAACAAAAAATTACCCAACAAAATAATGTTGGACTAAAAATGTAATCTTGCTAATAATTTATGAAACTACAATGAAATACATGTTTTTGCATGTTAAAATCCCTAATTTCTAAATTTACAAATATAAGTTATATAGTCCCAATTTCTTGAATTAGGTACAATAACAATGTTTGATACCACCATCTAAGAACATCATACTTACAATTTGAGTAAGACTAATACAAAACTAAAAGTACAATAAAATGAATTAATCCAAGACATTACCACATTGTCCATAATGTGAAATATCATCCAAAAACACCATCATTTGATTCCAAGACTATTTGGGGGCAAGTTAAATACCTTTTGACTATAATAAAATCATCAAATGCATAAGGGGATACCATGCTACTCTATTCATCCTCCTAGAATGAAGTAGAACCCATGGATCCACTAGCAAAACATTCAAACATACTCAACTGATACAAAGGTTTAAACAAGATACATGAATCCAATCCCTAGGTATTTGCAAGCCTTAACACAAGGGATTCTAATTTATATTACTCACATTAGCCTCATAATGTTGCAACATGGAATTGTTCACAAGCAAAGAACACCAATCTATTACACGAGGATTGCCCACACTCAATTCACACACTACAATGGTTTAACAAGTTTTCCCTAAACATTTAAATTCCATACTAAGCCATTATAAAGGCATGGAAATCACATAGTTTCATGGGGCACAATAACCCCTTACAAGGATTAAAAATAGACCTACAAAAGAACACACATCTAATATAAATATTCAAGCTGTAGGACCACAAGAGCTTCATAAATTAAATCCAAATCCAAAGCACAAGACCAAAAAATTCATGGTGGTTTCAACAAGAGACCCATAGGTTTTAACCACATAGCCATATATCAAGAACAAGGTTTTTGAACATAAAGAGATGTAAGATTTGGCTGTAAATCCACCCAAAATGCTAATGACCAAAGGAGAGCAAGAACATAAATCTAGAATTGAAAGAATAAACTATATCCGATTCAATCAAGAATGCAAAGCATACAAGCTTAAGTGATTACAATGAAAGCAATAGGTGAGTATATATAGGATATACTACCCATGAGACTAAAAACACAACCAATGTGGGATAATGTGTACAAAGTCCCTAAGTAAACTTAACCTAGTTTGAAAAGGGCCTAAGTGGAGAATTAGCTACCTGAAATAAACTAGTTAGGAAATACACCCTATTCACACTAACACCCCCCAAGTGCAACTTAGGCAGAAAATCAAAATGGGTCCTTGCTAGGCTTGATTAGGTATCCATGTACCAAAACCCCATCAAAATAGAAGAGAAGGAGAAAACCCAATGGAAAAAATCTCCCCACGATAAGAGGATGAAGCAAGAAGGGCTAAGTGACCCTCCTGAAGAAATGTCCTGCACCCCTAAGAGAGACTAAAGATGGATGTAATTTCTCTTAGTGAAGGGTTTCATGAGGATATTTTCAACCTGCGCTACTACAAGACAATGGCACAAATCAACGACCCACTCTTGAATAAGCTCCCAAAGAAAGTGCATGTGGATCTCGATGTGTTTGGTCTGTTGATGATGGATTGGTTTCTTCGAGATTTGGATGACACTTTGGTTGTCACAGTAAGTGACTAATAGATTTTGAAAAGTGATGCCAAGCTCAATGAGGATATTCTAAATCCAAAAAGCCTTAGTGTCTACATTAATAGATCACTTATATTCAACCTTAGTTGATGAAAGAGCAATGTCATGATGCTTCTTGCTCTACCAACAAATGAGACCAAAACTAAGGTGAAAAATGTAGCCAGATGTGGAATTGTGATCATCAAGATCACCAAACTAATTAGAGTATGTGTATCCAATTAGATTTGATCTTGGGCTTGCTACGTAGTGAATCCTGTATTTGTGAGTGCCCTAAATGTAGTGCAGAGTGAATTTGGTAGCTTTCCAATGAAGCTCATGTGGCTCCATCATGAAGCATGAAATAATGCCAACTACAAATGAAATGTTTGGGAGAGTATGAGTCAAGTAGATGAGGCTACCAATGAGTTGACAATACAAAGTGGCATCAACAACTGGAGTGGAACACTTTGCCTCAAGTTTGACTCTAGATAGAAAGGGAGTCGGTGCAAGCTTACAATCAGCCATGCAAAAATGAGCTAGTAGATCAAGAGCATACTTGGGATGCACAAAAGAGATCCCAAAAGAGGTCTGAGTGATCTTGATCTTGAGAAAGTAATGTAAGAGACCCAAGTCAATCATGGCAAATCTATTGTGCAAGACAATCTTGATGCTCACAATGATGGATGAGGTGCTCCAGGTTGTGACAATCAAGTCAGAGAACCAAGAAGAGATGAGCATCCTCCTATCTTAAGATGTAGATGTTCAAATATGAGTGGCATCTAGAGAACCTAACTAAGAGAAGAAAGGAGTCCATCTCGGCATACCAAGCCCATGGGGCCTGCTTAAGTTCATAGAGAGACTTCCTCACCTGAGAAACCAGTGAAGAATCCTAAATGAATCCATATGGATGTTCCATGTAAATATCCTCCTATAGATCCCTGTGAAGAAATGTACTCTTCACATCCATCTAATGTACAACCCAACCATGAGCTACATCAATAACAATAATCAAGCAAATTGAGTTAATCTTGGTGATGGGGGCAAAGGTCTTAGTGTAGTCAACACCAGGAACTTGTGAGAAACCATTGGCCACAAGTCATGCTTTGTACTTGTCACCTAGTCCATCTACTTCAACTTTGGTTTGATAGATCCACTTACACTGAACCAACTTTCTTCCCTTAGGAAGTGGAACAAGCACTTATGTTTTATTCTAAGTCAAATGGTTATACTCTTCATTGTTGAATCCCACTCAAAAATACCTGATGCTTCATGAAAGGACTATGGATCTGAAGCTATGGCAATGTAGGAATGCCGAATGTCTTGGTGTTGTGTTTGAGTCCTCCAAGTATTTGAAGAATCCAAAACAAGAGTGCTTGTAGATTGAAGTGTTTGTTGAGCCCAACGAGGCATAGAAGAAAGGGATGAAGGAGGAGAGTGCTTAGCATCTGAGTCTAAACTCTACGAAGGGTGAGGTGGAGCCTCATGATCAATCCTGCGAGTAGAGGAAGCATGAGGAAAATTCTTTGAGTCATTGCCATCGAAATACACTATGGAGGAAGGAAGACATGAGGATGAGCTAAGAGAGCTTTCCTCAAAATATGCACTACACTCGATGAAGAGATTGCATGTCTTAGGATCCAAAATCTAATATCTTTTAACACCATTGAGGTATCCAACAAAGATGTAGGGACAACTTTGAGGTTCCAAGACCCTATGCTTCTCTGAAGGAATGTGTGCCCATTCAAGATAGCCAAAAATATGAAATACTACATGTATACGCCTAAAAATGACACGAATCATCCTAAATAAATATTCTAAATATTTATTCTATTCTTCTATTAATTAAATAAATATTCCAAATTTATTTAATCGATTCACTGTTCCATAATTAAATAAATTCAATTTATTTAATTAAAATTCTTCTAAATGTCCTACACAATTAAATAATCATAAATTATTTAATTAATCCAAATTCCTATCCTAAGTTCTAAATTCCAAAAATCCACCTCACCTTTCCACCTCACCTTTTCCACCTCATCAGGTTGCACATGTAATTAAATATATTTAATATTTAATTACCTATTTTTCTCTCACCCACATGGCCTATTTCTTCTCAAATCAGAAGTTAGTTAACTAATCAATCAAATCTGTTAACTAATTAGTCATTTGAGTTCACTAGTCAATCTATTCTGTTGACTCCTCAATCAACCCAGTTCACTGGTCAATCAATTCAGTCAATCCCATAATCCACTCTTCTAACTGATCAATCAAGTCTGTTAACTGTTAAGTCAATGGAGTTAACTCTCCAATCAATTTTGTCACATCCTCTCTTTCATGATGGAGCTAGGACACTTGTGACATTTCTACTGGTTGTACATTCCTCAACCATTCTTAGTCATTGATCTTCATATCTCCTCTCAACCGTTGATTCTCATTCTTCTGAGTCTATAAATGAAGCTTCATCCCTCCATTCTATTCATCCAGGCTTTTGACATCGTTACTCTGCAGAAATATCACCAGCGCGCCTTTGGCACCCTTTTACCATCCACAAGCTTGAGATCACATACTTGCATTGGAGCTCATCTTCATTGCATATCACAACAGCCATTTACCATCGACTTCCTCAAACAGAGCTTTAAAAGATTGCACTCTCTGAGGGCTCACTTCATCTGCGAAAGGACGATCGTAATAGGCAAACAACAGAAGCATCGATTTCAGGGAAGGTTTGCTTTGTGTTATTCATTGCTATTCTCGTTTAATCTTCTTTGTTATCTCCTATTCTGTTGATGTTTGGGTCTTGCTTAATTCATTTGATTGATCACCATTTTACCCTTACATTTTTGGCGCCCACCGTGGGGCCTTTGCCCCTTTATCTCATCAAATTCTGAGCTTTTTTGAAGGCAGGTTCCGTACAGGTCACGCAAAGTCACGCATAGGTTACTTCGGCGCATCTAAACATTTCCACGGCACATATAAAGACGGTTACGGTGCTTTTATCCTTTCTGAGCATTTGTGTATTTTTGCGGCGCTTTTGCGCACTGTTACGACGCTTTTGATTATATTGCGCATCTATTCATTTGTGTTGCGCTTTTGAAGACTGTTACTGCGCATCCATTATTACTGCGCATTTATTCCTTTTAACTGCGCATACATTCAATATTACGGCGCATTCATTATTGCTCCGCTTCTGTTGATTATTTCTACGCATCTGATCACTGAAGCTGCGCATTTGTAACAAGCTATGGTTTTAGTACTTTTTTAGGAGAAGTTGCTAACGCTAACCTTTTTGCAGGTGTTTGCTGGAGCTGTTTTTGCAGGATAGGATCAGGTTTAGTTCCATGTAGTTGCATCTAATTAGTTCACATTTCATTTTCTGGGGGAAAGTAAAATTGATGTTCATTCAAATCTTCATCTAGTTCTAATTAGGGAGAAAGTAACTGGATTATTTCTTGCTTGCATTGCAAACACCTTCCAAGTTATTACTATCTGGGCTTAAAACTGAACACACCTTTGATTTTGAGGTTAAAATGAACCATTGCTATATCGTGAGACCAAAATTTCAAAGTTAACAATCTCGTGCTAAGAGGTTTAAAATTGAACTCATCAATGATCTTGAAGTTAAAATGAACCATTGCTATATCGTGAGACTAGAATTTCAAAGTTAACAATCTCGTGCTACGCGGTTTAAAATTGAACTCACCACTGCTTTCTGAGGTTAAAACTGAACCACTGCTATATTGCTGAAATCACTTCAAAGTTCTGTGTTTGAGTAGATTAGCCCATTTTATTTTTCACTTTTAACTAGGGTGGATTAATCAGTGTATTCTGTGCTTGCGAATGACAATAGGCTTATGCTCTCCCCTCTTCTGGGTGATCAGAGTGCCAGACTTGTCATTCTATTTGTTTTACCTTTAGGAGGGGCCTGCCCTTGGATGCACGCTTGTCCAAGTGGGAACGACCCTGAGTGGTAACAGGCTAACGCCAAGCCCTACCAAGCCACTTAAAATAAATTGTGCTTGAGGTGAAAACTTCCTGCAACAAGTGCTGTTATGTTACACCAACGGCCAACCTCCCCCAAAACCCTCTAAGGTGCAACCCTTTGAGGCTGGGAGACTCCATAACGGAGAGTAGTGCCGCCGCACATGTAACCACTTGAACGGTCGCCCACATTAAATACCTCTTGTTCTAGTGGCCCAAATCCCTTATAATCCATTTCTCGCCTAGGATTTTGTGCTTGCTTTTGTCCAAAATAGAGTCAAAAAAACTACAAAAACAATGAAAAACTACAAAATATTCTTTGTGCTTGCTGTGTTTTCTTGCTGTTAACTCATAATATCAGATTAGGAAGACCTTTTCCAGCCAAAAAATACCAAAAACAGAAGAAAAATCCAAAAATTTTGCAAAAATATCAGAGCTGCGCATATACTCTTTTTTGCTGCGCATATACTACGACTTGCTGCACTTTAGTTACGACTTGCTGCGCATATATACTGTTGCTGTGCATATACACACTGTTGCTGTGCATATGTACTTAACCAGAGCTGCGCATATATTGAGACTTCCGGCGCATTTGTTCATTTCTGCTGCGCATTTGTTTCGGTGCATGTGCGACAGTGAGCATTTGCCCTATTTTTGAGAAAATATTTTCACTTGATTGGAGCACCCATTTCATCCTAGTTTCACTTTCTGAGGTCAGATCCAACCGTGCAGTCAGTCTTCATCCATTTCACCCGAGTCTCTCTCTTTCGTCAATCGTCCCATTCACTTTCTGTCCAAATCCCTCTTGTCCCAAAGTCATTTTGTCCCATACCAATTCGACATAGGTCCCTTTTTCGTATCATTAGTGAATTCACGTAAGCCTAGTAGGTCAGCATACCTTTGCTAGTAGTCTTGTTGAACGGCTAAGCCCTACACAGTAAGACTGGTATTGACTACCCTTACTAGCGGCCAACGTCTTGTGTCAACCGTCTTACTTGAAGTCATTGAGTGAGAGAATCCTTTGTCCAAATCTTGTCCTAGGTATCCCATTCACAACAGTCTCAGTTGGCACCTTGCCCAAATTTCTAATCCTAGTCCACTTCATCCCACCCCACCTTGCATGGTTCTTACTTGATCCCAGTACAACAAGCAAATTGAAATGGCCGAATCATTTGATCACCTCGCCCCACCACGTGGTGGTGACAAAGAAATTTCTCATGAAGAATTAATAGTGCACATCCAAGATAGCAAATTCCAACGCCTGGTAGAGAGGGTGCTCCTTGAAGAGCCCGATAAATACTTCCACCATCTTGCTGATCTCGGAGTCAAACTCCCCGCAGACTTTGACATAAGCTCCATCATGGAAAATGTAGACAATGATCATGAGCGGAGATGTAATGATCATGAGAGGGGCACAAATGCAACAATCCCACATGCAAATGAGAGAGATACAAACGATAGAGGCAAGAAACCCATAGATCAAAATGCTCCTATGGATGATGTGAGACAACAAATCGAAAGTCTAAAACAAGAAATATCCAACCTTAAGACCGGTACAAGTTCCAAGCAATACTCTTTGGAAGATATAGCTCCGTATCCTTTTGACAAAAGTTTGGTCATGAAACCCTTCCCCTTTTAGTTCGGAGTCCCAAAGTTTGAAAAATACAAAGGGAAGGGGGACCGTAGAGATCATATTAGGGAATTCAATGCCGCATGTTTAGAAGTAGCTCACAACGAGACCTACTTGATGAGACTATTCCCAAGATCTTTAGGTGGTCAAGCTATGGAATGGTTCTCGCGCCTTCCACCAGGGATCAAAACTTTTGATGAACTTGTCAATAAATTCATAACGCACTTCTCTTACAACATAGAACACGAGGTATCTATGCTAGATCTATGCAATACCAAACAAAAGAGTGGTGAGTCATTCGCCACCTTCTTACAACGATGGAGATAGCTAGCTAGTAAGTGTTCTTATGATATACCTAAGAAGCAACTATTGGAAATGTTTGTCCACAACCTAAACACGGATCTTAGCTATCAGATTTAGATACAATGCCCTACATCATTCTCCAAAGTCATTGAAATGGGCCTATTCATTGAAAAAGCTATGATCACTAAAGGAACTCTCAAGCTATATAAGGACACACCTAATTCCAATTACACAACGGATAAATCAAAGTTTTGGACCAAGAACAAGAATGTGGTCAACGATGGGGTAGTTGACGCCAAGGCGGCAACTCCTAAACAACAACCCATATTCACTCTTAAGGGGGACCCAAACAATGGTGCAATCAACAAACAACCCTCTCGGGAGCCTAGATCTTGGTACAATTCAAACCCAAGAAGAAAATTCACACCGTTAGGCGAGTCTCAAGAATCTGCGCTAAGGAAGTTGTTGGCAAACAACGAAATTTCTCTACCGCCAACAAGTGATTATGAGCCTATAGTCAAACCTCCCTACTAGAAGGACACAGACTATTGTGAATATCATCGAGGAAGGGGACATACCACTAACAACTACATTCTCCTCAAAAATGTCATCTAGGATATACTGGATCAGAATCAGGGAGGGACACAACAGCATACCTCCAATGAAACTCATGTGGCCTATAGGGATCCACTTTTGAATCATAACAGGCCATACAACAACCATGGCCACAACAACAATGGCAACAACAGCAATGACAACAACAATAATCACAACTGGCCAAATCAGAACAGCAGGACGAGTAATGCTAACTATGCAAGTGTTCCATTTGACTACACCATAAACTGCATTTCTGAACATATTCTGTAGGTCAATGTCATCTCATCCAACCAACAACCAGGACCTAACCGAACTGGTTTTAGTATAATTACCCGCAGTGGTAAAGTCACGCTCAATACCGTCCCTCCAAGGTCGTCACCACCTCCATCCACCTTCCGTCAGTACAATGTCCTCGACCAGTTACAAAAAACTCCGGCTCACATTTCCATATTGGAGCTATTGCGTCTATCTCCTTCTCGTAAGGAGATTCTTGAGAAAGCCTTAGTGGAAACCACCGTCCCCACTAATCTGGCCCAAGAAAAGTTTCAGACCATGGTAGGCAATCTGACATCTTCCAACTCCATCTCTTTTACTGAGCAAGATGACCTTTCTGTATCTCAACCCCACAACACCCCTCTGCACATTGTCACATTCATACACAAACACCGCATCAAGAGGGTTCTCATTGATGGGGGTGCCGGTTTAAATATTTGTACTTTGAAGCTAGTCCTTGCACTGGGGTTCTCCGAACAAGCAGTTGATCCAAGGAGGAAAATTACCATTAAGGCATATGACGAGGAAGAAAGAACCACAAAAGGAACAATTGTCCTACCCATTCAAGTGGGACCGGTAATTAAAGATGTGGTGTGCCAAGTCCTTGATCGGGAGCTTGCTTATAATATTCTACTAGGGAGACCATGGATCCACGCCATGAAGGCTGTCCCCTCCACCTATCATCAATGCATTAAGTTCCCGCACAATGACAAGCAGGTCACCATCCAAGGCGACCCCGACCCCTACCAGCACTGCAATTCTTTCCGTGCCAAACCCGAATGTGTTATACCCAATAACAGAGCCTACATTTCCCCTACCCCGCAACAGGACCATACCGCTGAAGCTTCCTCCTCAAGACCCAAACCGCTGAAACTTACCATAAAAGAAAATGGCATGGGGGAGTACTCCATTGAACACAGCCTCAACCTTGCCAAGATGCCTTTGTCTCCTCGCTCTTTTGGCCAACCCAAACATCCACCCAAACATTTTCCAAAGCCATCTGCTCCTCCTGCAGCTCCCGCAAATCCCTTTGTAAAATGGGGGACCTTATCTGATGAGACAGAGGAGCGAGATCTCCTACAGTGGCTTTATGCTGAAAAAGAAAACACACCCCAAGAACCGCCTAAACTCCCTATAGAACTCTATGGGTGGGGTGAGACTATTTTGCACAGAATGGGGTACAAAGGACAAGGCCCCATAGGCCTCAAAAAAGAAGGAATCATTGAACCTATACAACCTTCTTCATCCTCTTCGGCTAGAAACACAACTGGCCTAGGGTACAAAGGCAAGGGTAAAGCCAAAGAAAATGTCTGCCTTGTGGTGACAATCCAAACACTCCAAGTGGATAGTGACACAGATTCAGATGATTCAAATGAGTATGAGTGGGATGAGCTAACAGAGCACTCCTATGACGACAAAGAGATTGACACCATCCAAACTCTTAGCCCCTACCATGAGGGACAAACGCAACGGGACAGACCACTGGAGTCTGATTTGCCCACCCCTGAGATTATGGCTTTCGAGGAAAGTTTAGATTCCATTGCGATAAACAACTTGGAAGAAAGTACCACCCAGAACACTACCTCCACCAATGCCCATAACATTTCCATTCACACCATCAATGAATCAGGTCTCTCATCCGACTCCCTTCCCCTCTTACACCCTGAGCTTATTGACTGGGATTTGCAAGGAACCCCCCAATTAGATATGTTCCAGAACGATGATGCTTACATTGACTACATGGAACTTAGGGATCACTTACCAAAGGGAGATCATAAAGCCAGTTTTGCTATCGAACTGAATACCATGGCTTACTTTAGGGAGGGTGCCAAGCCTTCCAGTCTCAAAAATATCAAGATCAAAAATGGATCTGATAGTGAAAACTGCCTTGCGGCAGTGTCAGATCATAAAACAGTAAAAGGAAAGGACGCATCTGACGGTGAAAACCCAACTGTGGCACCTGACGATGGAATGCTTGACACTCTCCCTAGTGATATGTACCAGGAAAGGTCACAGGTTGTGGTGGAGCCGACAGAGCCTGTGAATATTGGAATAGAAGAGCAGCCCAAGATTATCCACTTTGCCAAATCTCTCACACCGCCGGAGAAAACCAGGTTTGTACCATTCTTTAAGAAGAAGAGAGGCAGTTTTGCCTGGTCCTATGCCGACATGCCAGGTTTAGACCCAAACTTGATTCTACATCATTTGCCATTGGATCCAGGGGTGAAACCAGTAAAACAGAAGCTGAGAAAGATGCATCCTCACATCGCCCTTTTGGTCAAAGAAGAACTCACGAAATTGCTAGATGTGGGGTTCATTAGAGCCATAGATTACCCAGAATGGATATCTAATATTGTGCCAGTGTCTAAACTGGATGGCCGAGTTCGACTATGCAATGATTTTCGAGACTTAAACAAAGCATGCCGCAAGGATGACTTTCCATTGCCAAACATCGACATCATAGTTGACCTTACTGCAGGACATACAATGCTATCACTCATGGACGGATTCTCAGGGTACAATCAAATCAAAATAGCACCAGAGGATCAACAGAAAACAGCTTTCACTTGCCCATGGGGTACCTTTTGCTAGAATGTCATGCCTTTTGGACTGAAAAACGCAGGTGCTACATATCAGCGGGCCATGACAACTATATTCCATGACATGATGCATGTAACTATGGAAGACTATGTTGACGATATCTTGGCAAAATCTCTCACAAGGGACTCACACCTGGATGTTCTAGAAAAAGTCTTTCAACGGTTGGATCAATTCCAAGTCAAACTGAACCCGAAGAAATGTGTGTTTGGGGTAACTTCAGGCAAGCTGCTAGGCTTCATTGTGTTGGCAAACGGAATAGAAGTGGACCCTACCAAGGTCAAAGCTATAATGGACATGCCACTGCCCAAGACTCTAACTTAGTTAAGATCCCTATAGGGCAAGCTGCAGGCCATCCACAGGTTCATCTCACAGCTGGCAGACAAGTGCCAACCTTTCAGCCATCTCCTACATAAGAACATCCCATTTAAATGGGATGAGCGGTGCGAAGAGGCATTCAACAAACTAAAGGAGTACCTTATGAATCCTCCCATACTCATGCCTCCTATCCAAGGAAAACCTTTGATTCTCTACATATCTGCTACACCCACGGCTCTTGGAGCTCTTCTAGCGCAGCAAGACTATGAGAACAAGGAAAGAGCTGTATACTACATCAGTCGAACCTTAGTGGGCTATGAGCTGCAATACTCACAGGTAGAATGATCATGCCTTGCGGTAGTTTTTGCTTCACAGAAACTCTGACATTACATGTTGGCACATCCTGTCAAACTCATTGCCAAGATCGATCCACTGAAATATCTTCTCAGCAAAGCAGCTCTCACAGGTCGACTAGCGAAGTGGGTTATGCTTCTTAGTGAATATGATATAGAATATGTGGACATAAAAGCCATCAAAGGACAAATCATCGCTGACCAACTGGCCGAGGCACCACTACAAGACACTTCACCAATGCAGTTTGAGTTTCCTGATGAGTCTTTATTCACTCTATCAACATCTCCTTGGAAACTCTACTTTGACGGGTCTTACACCAACCATGGATCGGGGGCAGGTATCCTGTTTATCACTCCCCAAGGCGACATAATTCCAAAGTCCTACAGGTTGTTATTTCCATGCACTAATAACATAGCAGAGTATGAAGCCTTGGTGATTGGTCTTAAAATGGCAATTGAGTGGAAAATCCAAGCACTATGTGTCTACGGTGATTCTCAGCTTATCATAAATCAGGTCAATGATGAGTATCAGACCAAAGATGAGAAGCTCATCCCATACAAACGGATGGTCGACGACCTCAAAGAACACTTTGGGACCATCTCCTTCAAACAAATACCCAGGATAGAGAACAAAGCAGCAGATGCAATGGCTACCATAGCCTCTCTTCTAGAAATACCTGAATATGAGTCACGGTATGAGTTCTTAGTGGAAACCATCCGGCAACCGGCTTATGATCTCCTTGAAACCCATTCCATTTGTCTCCTAGTCGGATCTGATTCACCTTGGTACGGTAAGACTTACACTTACCTCAAGGACAATATTCTCCCACCGGACCTCTCTTCCAACCAAAAATGCACTTTCATCCGACAAGCCTCTCATTACACCATCATCGCTGATACCCTTTACCGACGTGGTCTGGATGGTACTCTACTCCGTTGTTTGGAACAAGAAGAATCCATAACTGCCTTGCGAGACATACACGAAGGGATATGCGGAACACACTCCAGCGGCCCTTCCTTAGCCAAGAAACTCATGCGTTTGGGTTATTACTGGCCAAATATGGAAATAGATTCATATCAGTTCGTCAAAAAGTGCAAACAGTGCCAAATACACGGGAACCTGATCCATGCCCCTGCTCAAGAATTGAGACCGTTAACGACACGCTGGCCCTTTTGTCAGTGGGGACTCGACCTTGTGGGAAAGATTCACCCACCCTCTTCCAACGGCCACAAATTCATCATAATCGCCACTGAGCATTTCATAAAGTGGATTGAAGCCGTTCCCCAATCCACCGTCACAGGAAAGCAAATTTCCTCTTTCATTCTGAATTACATTATCTGCAGATATGGCATCCCTTCATCCATCATAACGGATAATGGAAGACCATTCAAAAATTAGGATGTCAAGGAATTCTGTGAGCATTTCAAAATCCAACATCGTTTCTCCACTCTGTACTACCCCCAAGGTAACAGCCAAGTTGAAGCATCGAATAAAACCATTCTCAAAATCCTAAAGAAAACTGTCAATGAGGCTGGTCGCGACTGGCATGTCCAACTCAACCCCGCTCTGTGGGCCTACAGAACCAGTATACGCACTCCCACAGGTGCTACACCCTACGCCCTTGTCTATGGTTCCGAAGCCATTCTTCCCATTGAGGTCGAACTACCATCCCTCAGGGTGTCGTTGAAAGGTCTCATATCAGACGAAGAATACAGAGTCTCCAGGTTACAAGACCTAGAACTGCTAGAAGATTGGCGCCAGAAAGCCTTCGATCATCTTAAAGCATATCAACAGATGATGTCCAGAAGCTATAATCACAAGGTTCGACCAAGATGCTTTAAAGTAGGAGACCTAGTTCTAAAAGAGAACCCTCACAATCAACCAGACAGAGAAAAGAAAGGTAAGTTCGAGCCTAACTGGCTTGGGCCCTATGTGATTGTAGCTACTTACGGATCGGGGGCATATCAGTTGGCCACATCAGAGGGTGAGTTGTTAGATGATCCAATCAACAGCATGCACCTTCGTCGGTTCTATACCTAGGAGAACCCCAATGCAAGAGGGCACAATAAAATAAAAAAAATCAAAAAAGTCAAAAAAGTTGAAAAGAGAAAATACAAAAAAAATTAGAAAAAAATAGAAAGCATACAAAAAAATTGTCCTTTGGTGAAAACCTGGCAAACAGGCGCCTTGGATAGGTATCATGATGAAAACCTGGCAATCAGGCATCATGTTAGTTTCTAGCTTCTCGTGCAAATAAAAGCAAGTGATGAAAACCTGGTAAATAGGCGTTACTTGTGATAAACCGCCTTCTCCATCTTTGAAAATCCAATCACCCTGAGTCCATTCTTTCTCCATTTGCCCCATTCGATCCATATCTATCCCACAAATAAACACTCGACAGTTACCTATCATGGCTTGATACTCTCCTTGTGGCCTTGTCAACCAAGGTTTTGTCCCATACCGTCTCCTCCATGTGAGCCTAGCATAGGGTCTCTTGTCAGTGTCCATGGTCCAAGTCCGTGAACTACGTTGCCTCTGCGCCGTCACGTAGGCAAGGCCATTATTCTAATGCGCCCCCGAGGCTTCCATTTCTTCCTTTTCTCCCATTCGCCACCTTTCTTGTCTTCATTCTTGTCGTCTTTCTTCTAGTCCATCCATGGTCCATTAGGGTTTACCCCGAACTACGTTGCCTCTGCGTCGTCACATAGGCAAGGCCATTTAGCAATGAGCCCCCGAGGCACTAGGCCAGTCCATTAGGGTCCGTCTCCCCAATAAGGATTGTGCAATCTTCTCACCAAGCAAGCAAATGCAAGCAGAACCCGCGCCTCAAGCAGAAATCTTGACTGTGAGCATCTTAACCTATCCAATGCAAAGCAAATACCCAAGGTCTTCTAAATGATTTTATGCAAATTAAGGCAAGAACTAAACACATATCAACGCAAATATGCTTTGTAGATCGGAAACATGGTTAACAGTTCGAGTCTGGATTTTTGCTATCATACCTTCCTATGCTACTCGAGGATGCCAAAAGCTAGAGATGCTATGATGGGGGCATGATTATTTTCTTTGTTTGTTATTTGTGGATTAAACTTTAGTAATGTGAAGCCTTGTCTAAGGACATGATCGACAAAAGATCATCGAGGACATCAAAGGTCTAACATGAACTAGGGGCAATCCTTGTTTGTTGAAACGCAAGAAGTACTCAGGTCATCTAGATTCAATTTTGACTAGATGCTTGTATTAACTCGCTAAATCACAATCCATGTAAGCGGTACTCAGGTCATCTCGGTTCAATTATACCTAGATGCTTGTACTCACTTACAACATTTCAGAAAATGTACCAAAAACACAATGCCCAATGATGAAATAAAGCACTCCAATAGAAAAGCATCCATCCTATATCCATTTATACATCCATACTATACCCCATGCAATAAAGATCCAACAATGCAGAGTATCAATGTTTACAAAAGCTTGCGAGTCCTTCTATCGAGTCTTTCTTCTATCAATCAGATTTCTATCTATCATCAGATCTTTCATCCTTGACCAGTCAGTCTGAGCAATGATCCAAATGCAGGTCCATCCTTAATCCATATCAATCATGTCAAGTCAATCTTGCACAAATGATCCAATCACAATTAGTGGTCTTAATCCTTGTCTGGTCGTAAACCAATTCGATCAGTTAATCAATCAATTGTCTTATACAGGATGTTGCATTATCGAAATCAGACCAATACACGCGTCTTACACGACATGCTTCATTTCCTGAAACCAGACACTATCCTTCATGTTGCTCTAGGGATCTATCATTCCCCGCCATGACAACACGCCTGCCGTGTTGGTCTAGGGATATATCGTTCCCCGCCATGACAACACTGTCGTATATCGTTATCAGTATATCATTGGTTTACCACTTGACAGGGGCAATACCTTGTTTGTTCTTGTGTCATTGGTGCATACTTGCTTGCTTGCTTGTGTGTGTCATCATTCCATCTTGCATCGCATATCATTTGGCTCTTTCTTCACCCATTTTCTTCAAACTTAACCTTCTTCATCGTGAGATTGTCCGTCTCATGCCTTTTGCCTTCTTCCCGTCCAATCTCCCGAGGGGGCATCCTGTCATCAAACTTGTACCAGGGGCAAACTGGGGCATGTGTCACTGTCAGACAATTTATTCTTTGAAGCAACGCTGTAAACTGCATTGCATCAAAGAGGGGCAAAATGTATACGCCTAAAAATGACACGAATCATCCTAAATAAATATTCTAAATATTTATTCTATTCTTCTATTAATTAAATAAATATTCCAAATTTATTTAATCGATTCACTGTTCCATAATTAAATAAATTCAATTTATTTAATTAAAATTCTTCTAAATGTCCTACACAATTAAATAATCATAAATTATTTAATTACTCCAAATTCCTCTATCCTAAGTTCTAAATTCCAAAAATCCACCTCACCTTTCCACCTCACCTTGTCCACCTCATCAGGTTGCACATGTAATTAAATATATTTAATATTTAATTACCTATTTTTCTCTCACCCACATGGCCTATTTCTTCTCAAATCAGAAGTTAGTTAACTAATCAATCAAATCTGTTAACTAATTAGTCATTTGAGTTCACTAGTCAATCTATTCTGTTGACTCCTCAATCAACCCAGTTCACTGGTCAATCAATTCAGTCAATCCCATAATCCACTCTTCTAACTGATCAATCAAGTCTGTTAACTGTTAAGTCAATGGAGTTAACTCTCCAATCAATTTTGTCACATCCCCTCTTTCATGATGGAGTTGGGACACTTGTCACATTTCTACTGGTTGCACATTCCTCAACCATTCTCAGTCGTTGATCTTCATATCTCCTCTCAACCATTGATTCTCATTCTTTTGAGTCTATAAATGAAGCTTCATCCCTCCATTCTATTCATCCAGGCTTTTGACATCGTTACTCTGCAGAAATATCACCAGCGCGCCTTTGGCACCCTTTTACCATCCACAAGCTTGAGATCACATACTTGCATTGGAGCTCATCTTCATTGCATATCACAACAACCATTTACCATTGACTTCCTCAAACAGAGCTTTAAAAGATTGCACTCTCTGAGGGCACACTTCATCTGCGAAAGGATGATCGTAATAGGCAAACAACAGAAGCATCGATTTCAGGGAAGGTTTGCTTTGTGTTATTCATTGCTATTCTCGTTTAATCTTCTTTGTTATCTCCTATTCTGTTGATGTTTGGGTCTTGCTTAATTCATTTGATTGATCACCATTTTACCCTTACACTACACAATAAATTTTCTACCACAATAGGCTTTAAAGGGAGTAATACCCTCTCAATGCCTTATGTGGAACCCTATTCTAGATGTGAGCAACATAGTTGATAGCTTCTGCCCAATAGTTAGGTTCCAAACAATGAACATGGATCATGCAACATGCTGGAGTAGGTGTGTTGTACACCTTGCATAACATTGATATTATTTTATTATGTAAAATAAATATTTATTTGTGGTACATCCATGTGATGTGTTTATCCATATTAGATGGCTCTTTGATTTGGGCTCTTTGTATGGTGGGTTTTGGAGGCCAACTTTTGTAGGAAGCCTCTTGGGAAAAACAAACCTTGCCATTGGATTTTGGAGGTGCCACAGGCAAAGAAAAACATATAATTCGCCTATGTTTGGAGACATAAAAATTTTGCCCTAACTTGTGCCCTAGGAAATCTTGCAAGGAATCTTTAAAGATTCTGTACGGAATCGGCGGTACATGTCGCGTCATCAGGTCTATGTTGTCAGGTCATGATGCAGGGGCATCTTTGGATGCATTTTGTATCATGTTGCAAAGTTTTGATTTTTGAGTTGATTTGAAGTGTTTTGTGTCAATAAGGTCATTTTGGACCATTTAGAGCCATGTGGGGTCATTTTTGGATGTTTAGGTGAAAAGTTGTCATATGACGCAAAAGTTGTCATGTCAAAGTTGTCAAAAAGTTGCATTTTTGGTTTGGGAAGGTAGGAATTAGTTTTGGACATTAGGAATGAATGTAATGGGATAAATATGAGATGTACACATGCAGACCAAGGTTGGGGGGAGAATGGGAATGAAAGAAATTCATTTTGGCACATTCTTTTCTTGCATTTTCTGTTGAAACAATCTGTAATCTTTATGGTACGGCCTTGTATTGTATAGTACAGACTTGAAATCAATTGGAAAGGTTGAATATGTGTTTTAAGATTATAAGAATTTTTTTTTGAATTAATTTCATTAAGTTTTGAATGAGATATGGCAATTTCATTGAGGGCAGGTCTGTAAGTTTATTTTTCTAAAAAGTTGCAGTCTGAAACATGCATGGTATAGATCTGTACAATCTAGTACGGACCTGCACATGCCTTGGGAAGTTGGTACTGTGTCTTACCTTACAAATGCTTTTAGTTTCATGCATTTTTGTTGAGTTTTGTGTGAGTTATGACGTTTTTACTAAGAGTAGGTCTGAGACTAGATTAGGGTTTCCAACGACCTAGAAAATTTCATATTTTTGTTTTCCATTGTCAAAAAGTTATGAAAATTGGTAGAAAGTTCTGTTTTAAGGATATCTAAAAACCCTTTTGGGCTCAAGCCCTTAAAAGTTTGCATGTGAGGAATCAATGACAGTGTGCTCTCATTTGTATGCAAACAACCTTAAAACCCTAGTGACTTGAGGGTTTGATAAAATGCATACTTTGTGTGAACATGATTGGTTGGAATCAATAGAACATGTTGTAAGAAGACTGAAACATCAAGGAACTCATGCATCATGCTGGTTTTCCCTTGTTGAATGCACATTAGGCTGCCATGGCAATGTTTCCAATGTGATCTAGAATGCATTTAATCATTGTTTGAAATGAATCAGTTTATGAAAGTTGTCAAGTGAACTAAGAGTAGTTTCTTCCTCTGCATCAGGTTGCCAGGTACTCCTATCGTCAGAGATGTTTTAATAAAAAAAAACATCTCTATGGTCTGTAAATGTTTATTTAAAAAAATAATATATTGGTGGGGGGGTCATACCCCCCACCCCTGTGTATGCCTCTGCCAGGCCTTCACCAGCCCGTGCAAGCCACACAGCTTGGTAGGCCGGTGGTAGGGCCATGGAGGCCAGCCTCCACCAGGTTGTAGGCTCTGCTTCCAATGGTGCTTAGCCCCCCGGCGCAGGCCCCCAATCCCATGGGGATCTGGGGCCATTGCCCATCCCCTTCGGGGGTTTAAATATTAAAATCATTTAAAACATTTCAAAAGCATTCAAACAAAACAAAACAAAATTTAAAACATGATTTTATAATATGTTCAAGTCCACTGCCAATGCTCTGCCCAAGTGCCACTGACGCGCCACCACCACCGGCAGGCCACCAACGGGCCACCAATGCACCACCCAGCAGCCACCAGGGACATCCTTATATGCTTATTGGGTAGATTTTTCCAGGGGCATAACTTTCGCTCGTGGAGTCAATTTTTGGACTTCTTATAGTCAACGAAAAGAAATTTCCACATACTACATAGTGGTGACATATATTTTTCCAGTTTTTGCCATTTGACTAGTTTTTGCGAGTTGGAAGCCAGATGTGCATTTTGGGCTTTGACTGGGCATAACAGGTACATACGGAGTCGGATTTCAGACTTCTTATAAGCGTTAGAAAGGTATTTCTATGTACTACATTGTGGAGTAGGTTTGGAGATGATACTATGAGGTTTATTCAGATTATATCAGTTTGAGATCAGTTTGGTCCCTTTGACTTTTGGTGCATTTGTGAGTCGATGGCAAATCTGTTGGGAATTAAGGTGTCTCAACCTTGGTAATTCCTTGCATTTATTATTATAATGTAATTTATTTACTTAGCCTATGTTGTAATTTTGTTGCACATCATGTTTTGTCATTTAGTGTGAAGTGGCACGATGAGTTGTCACTCCACTTGTAAGATGACTAGGATGGTCAACACACTCCATGTGGAGATAGGTGTCCCTTTTTTGTAGTAGAGGTTTTCTGCCATGTGTCGGCATCTTGACTAGTGTGTAAGTGAATCTTGGCCGAAACGATTATGACAAATTCCTATGACAGAATCTATGACATGTAAGAGTTAGAAAGTTCTATGACAGGTGAAGACATGTCACAAGGCATCTTTGAAAAAGACATCTTTGGGCGCCCCAAGGAGAGTTATGACATATTGTAAGCGAATATGTTATTTATAGCCTGTTTATGACATATTCTCTTACAACTGTAAGAAATGTCAGTATGACGGATTCTATGACGGTTGTAAGAGTCGTAAGAGCATTTGTCATTACCCAAATTGGGAATAGGCGACCTCTTTGGGATGGGGTGACTTGACAAGTGTCAGGAACATCCTACAGTGTTGGACAAGTGTCCATAGGGGTGGGTTTTGGGCCATGAGGCCATGTTGGATGCCCATCTCAAGATAGAGCCATTTTTGCCTTGTATTTTTCTATATAAATAGGTGCTTTGGAGAGGAGATATTATGTGATTGACAGGTACTATTATGCTACCAGATTATCTCCAGATACGAGTGTTGAAGACTCCTACAAGAGAATTGGTTCTATAACTGTATTGTAAACCAAATTGTTTAGATAATACATTTGAGCTATGTTTTAGAGTGTGGGGTTTTTCACCCGTAAGGGTTTTCCCCACGTATATCTTGTCTCTCTCTTCTTCTATCTTACATTCTTGTGTATGTGTTTGTTGCAATATCTCTGTTGTTGGGTTAACATTTTGTAACTGTAAAGATTAAAATAAATTTACACTCATCTCTCCTCATTAGATTAGTGTAGTAAGCGACTTCCGCACACCTAGCTTCCTTTCAGTTGGTATCAGAGCTTGATCACCTTTGGTCCTAGTTATTAGGTAGGGGTTTTTTGAGCTAATCTTAGGTTGGGTGGGAGCTTTGTGCAGAGTATTCTGTAATCTTGTTGCAGGAAAGAGATGGCAGGCACATCTGGAAGATTAAAGGTGGAGAAATTCACTGGCACTAATTTTGAGTTATGGAAACTTAAGATGGAGGACATGCTTGTTGATTGTGACCTATGGGAAACCATATCTAGTGTAAAACCAATTGCAATGGAAAAAGTTGATTGGGATCTCAAAGATCGGAAGGCTAAGGGTCTCATAAGACTTAGTTTAGCTAATTCTATCCTGTTAAATGTCCATGAGGAGAAGAGCACAAAAGACCTTTGGAAGAAGCTGGGTGATGTTTATTAGGCCAAATCCCTGCTGAACAAGCTTTTTCTAAGAAAAAAGCTATAGTCTCTGAAGATGGAGGATGGAGGATCTGCTGCAGATCACCTGAATGCCTTCAACATGATAATTGCATAATTGACATCAGTTGGTGTGAAGATGGAGGAGGATCGTTGTATGACCTTGCTTTATTCTTTGTTAGACTTGTGGGATCATCTTGTTACGGCTATTGGGAGCACCACATCCACATTCACAATGGATGAAGTGGTATCTTCACTGTTATCTGAAGAGATGCAGAGAAAGTCTTCTGAGGCAGCCAAAGAGGCTCTTGCGGTTCATGGAATACCCAAGGAGAAAGGGGAAAAAAAGGACAAGAAAGTTGAGAAGGGTAGATCGAAATCCTGTAGGAGATCCAAATCTCCTGGAAAGTCCAAGGCTCTCTGTTGGAACTGTGAAAAAACTAGGCATTTCTGAAAGGAATTCAAGGAAGAAAAGAAAAAGAAGAAGAAGAATGTCCCAGATTTAGATTCTGACAAATCTCAAGATGATGGTGATGCCTTCATCGCAACCCTGGCCACCCATGCATTTGATGATGTGTGGTTGATTGATTCTAGTGCATCATTCCACATGACCTTACATTGAAGTTGGTTCACGAAGTATGAAGAGTTTGATGGTGGAAGAGTGTACCTGGGTGACGATTCTCATCTGAAGATTGTTAGTCGTGGAAGAGTTTCAATCTGATTCCCTGATGGATGAGTGAAGGGGATCACTGGGGTTATGCACATCCCAAGCCTAGCACAAAACCTGCTTTCTATAAGTATGTTGAATGATGCAGGTGTACAGGTTGTCTTTTCGAAGGATGGATGCAAGATGACTAGAAGATCTATGGTGCTTGCGAAGGGAACTCGGAGAGGTACTCTGTTTCAGTTGGAGGCATGTACTTCATAGTGAAATAGTTCTTCTGACTCGAAGAAAAGAGCTGCAGTCACTTCATCCCCACCATCTGAAGAAGCAGTGAAGAAATCTGTTGTAACACTTTCTGATGGTAGTGCACATGCTTTGGAAGTTAAACTTCCTGTTGAAAAGACTATGTTATGGCATTTGAGATATGGCCACATTGGTGAGAAGGGTCTTAGAACCCTGAAAAATAAAAACTTCGTTGAGGGGTTAAATGATTGTAATCTCAAGTTAGACTTTTGCGAACATTGTGTATATGGAAAGCAAAACCATGTTTAGTTTTACTCTAGTTCTCACAAGTCTTCTGGTGTATTGGATCTTATTCATTCTAATGTGTTTGGTCTTGTTAATGTTCTTTCAATCTCCAAATCTATATATTTTGTATCTTTCATAGATGCTTATAGTAGAAGGACATGGGTTTATTTTATCAGAAGCAAGATTGAAGTCTTTAGTTGGTTTAAAAAGTTTAAAGCTTTTACTAAAAACCAGACTAGTAAAAAGATTAAGTGTTTAAGAACTGATAACGATGGTGAGTTTTGTTCGACAGAGTTTGATAAGTTCTGTAAAGAGCAAGGGATTGAAAGACATAAGACAACTCCATACACCCGCAGAAAAATAGAGTTGCTGAGAGGATGAACATGACACTGATGGAGAAGGCTAGGAGTATGCTTAGTAGAGCAAGCCTCGAACAAAAGTTTTGGGCTGAAGCTGTAGCCACTGCTTGCTACCTAGTAAACAGGTCTCCTACATCAGCTCTTGTTGGTAAGACACCTATGGAGGTGTGGTTTGGTAAGAAGCTTTCAGTTAGACATCTTCATATTTTTGGTTGTGAGGCATATGCACATGTGCCTAGGGAGAAATGGTCTAAATTGGAGAACAAGGCTGTTAAGTGTATTTTCATTGGCTATGGTGTCAGTGTGAAAGGATACAAGCTTTGGGATCCTGTGGCTGAAAAAGTGTTGTATAGCAGAAGTGTTATCTTCAGAGAGCTAACACCTTCTTCTGTTGTTCTACAATCATAACAGACAAAAAAGAAAGATGTGGTTCAGTTTCCTTCTACCCCTGAGAAGATTGAACTGACAAACCCTGTCAGACCTGATGATGAGAGAGCTCTAGTAGCTCTGAAAGCTCAAAAGAAGAAGCAGAACCTCAACCTCATCCTTTGAGGAGGTCTACATGAACAGGAAAGCAACCTGATAGGTTTGGTTATTCATTGCTTGATTCTAGTTATGCTTTTGCCTTGTTTACTAACATTGATGAGCCTAGAACTGTGAAAGAGGCTATGGGCATGAAAGATGCAGGTTCTTGGAAGGAGGACATGGAAGATGAGATGGCTTCTTTGGAGAAGAATAAAACATGGGACTTGGTGCCTTTTCCTGAAGGACGGAAACTTGTTGGATGCAAATGGGTGTTCAAGAAGAAATTCAGTGCATATGATAGTGTTGAAAAGTACAAGGCCAGACTGGTTGCGAAGGGGTATTCACAAGTGGAGGGAATTGATTATGGTGAAATTTTCTCTCCCATTGCAAAGTTGACATCTATTCGGTTCCTGTTATCTCTTGCAACAACTTATGACTTAGAGGTGGAACAGATGGATGTGAAGACAACTTTCATTCATGGTGATTTGGAGGAAGAGATTTACATGTCATAGCCAGAGCATTACATAGAGAAAGGTAAAGAAAATTTGGTTTGACAGTTGAAAAAGTCTTTGTATGGTTTGAAGCAGTCTCCTAGGATGTGGTATTTGAAGTTTGATGCCTTTGTGTTGGTGATTGGATATCTGAGATCAAAATCAGATCATTGTGTGTATTACAAGTTTGACAATGATCACATTCTCATTATTGCATTGTATGTTGATAATATGTTGTTAATTGGGAATGGTAAGAATATGATTTTTGATTTGAAGTCTCAGTTGTCAGCACAGTTTGAGATGAAAAATCTAGGGGCAACCAAGTACATTCTGGGAATGGAAATTAGAAGAGACAGAGCTAACAGAAAACTTTGGTTAAGCCAGAGTAAGTATGTGAAGACCATGTTGGATAGGTTCAGCATGGCAGATTGTAGACCACTGTGTGTTCTTGTTTCTTTGGGGATAAAGTTGTCTGTTAATGATTGTCTAAAATCTCCTAGTGAGGTGGAGGACATGAGCAGAGTACCTTATGCTAGTGCTATTGGTAGTTTGATGTATGCTATGGTCTGCACAAGACTAGACATTGCCCAAGTAGTGGGAGTCCTTAGTCGATTATGGCCAATCCTAGATGGGTACATTGGGATGCAGTTAAGCGAGTGTTCAGATATTTGAGGGGTACTTTTGAGTATTCCATATGCTATCATGGTAATGCTACAAGACCTCTGCATTCTGTTTGTACTCTTGGATTTGTGGATTCTGATTGGGCGGGTGACATTGACATCAGGAGATCCACCAGTGCATATGTGTTCACAATGTTTGGTGGTGCAATTAGTTGGATGAGTAAGTGACTGTTGATAACTAAGAGGGGGGTGAATTAGTTATCTTAATTATTTGACTTTCTTTTCTTCTTTAATAATTAGTGCAGTATCAAAACATATAAGCATACATGAACATGAGAGCAGAAAAGAAATCAACACACATAACACAAGGATTTTTACGTGGAAAACCCTGTTAAGGGAAAAACCACGGGGTGACTAACCCAAGATTGTATTATCTGTTAAAAGAATAGAAGTACAAAATGGCACTTGCCAATTAGGGCTCATTGCCCAAGTACACTCCTCATAAGAGGCTCACTGCCTACAAGAGACTCACTGTCTACAAGGTATATAGAAAGTAACCAGGTATTTGAACTAATCAGGGGCATCCACATATGTTGAGGTTCAGTTCCGGTTAGGCTCAATATACTGATCTGCTGCACTTCATTCTTCCTCTGCTTAGTGCTGCTGTTCTATCACATACCAGATTTGTACAGCTGCTTCCACACTGCTCTCTGCTTTTCTTCGCACACTTTATTACACCATGCACACCTTCACATCGAAATCCATCTGATATATATATATCCACACCAAGGATTTCAACATCTTTCTAGTCGACATCCGAAATACTCAAGATTTTCCCAAACTCTGGTCTATCAGTTGAATCCTTGCTTACTAAATGATGCGTATCAAAGAGAGACTTATAGAAGTCATCAATCATGTCAGCCAACCATGAATGATCCCTCAAGAAGCTTGATCACCAACAATTCCTCATCCGGATTAAGGTCTGATGCTCTGCCGGTTAGTTCTTGCTCAATCTGCTCTGCCTGTCAGGAACCCATCACTCAGGTGCTCATATCTTTTCACTCTTTCATCACTGGAGGCTTAATCTCTAGAATGTGGCAGTCATGGTACTCCTCTTGACTTTCCCAAGTCTGCACTTTGTCGAGATACTTCCTCTGAGAGATCCAGACCTGATTGTCGGACCTTGCTGCATGCTCTATTCTTGCTCACCAGACCAAACAACACTCTTCAGTCTAACTTCCAGTAAAGACCTATTATGTGTTGCAGATGTGTGGGATAAAATTTGTTGCCATCAATGACAACACTCATGAAGCCACATAGTGTCTCTTGCCAACAATCTCTCCCTTTGGCATTGATGGCAACACTTAGTGAAAAATGACTAAGTGTCATAGCACACTCCCCCTTGGCTGATGCTCTATTCTTATGTACACTTTTTCAGAGCTCCCCCTTAGCTAGATCCTACATTTTTCACTATTCCTCACTCCCCCTTTGACATCAATGGCAAAGGGTGAAATTCGTACACCAAAATTTGCAAAAATCAACCTATACATAACCACATAAGTATATATACATGTCATACATACATATACTTAAATATATCTGCAAAAGTTGTTTTCAACTGGAAAAATTCTGTTGCCCAACTCTGTTTCATCCTGTCTAAAATTGAGATGTGACCACTTAACAAAAATGCAAAAGCTTCTGCCCTCTTTAAGTCTGCCGGATCACTAGTCCGAGCTGTGGTCTGGGCATCAGTTAGGGCCTCATGCATTGCCTCTAACTTGGGGATAATTATCCCTCTTAGTTCACTTAGCCTGCTTATTCTATTCTTCTTCTCCTTTTTAAGCCTCTTTATTTCATTTATAGTGGCAATAGTCTGACACTCTTGATTCATTATGGAAGAGGTGAGAGGATCAAAATTTTGAGATAAACTTAATAGTTTACTCTCTTGTTCTTCTACCTTCTTGGCAATGTCTGCTGTCACAGTGGACCAAGATAGACAAAATTTGTATAAGTCTTCACCATCTTTAAGAGCATTTTCTAGGCTCTTTATCCCAATATCCAAATTTCTCCTATCATTTGTTATAAGTCCCTGCACCTCAGAGAATCTCTTTCCCAAAAAATCTTTTCGGACCTCCTCTTTTGCTAATTTCTCTAAAGAATTAAAATGTGTGTTAACAGAATTAACAAGAGATTTTAGATTACCAGATGAAGAGGTCAAAAGATCCTTCTGGAAGGATAGCATGATCTTCTCCAACACACTAGATGCAATCTCTATCAGCTCACAGTCTTCCATGTGAGACTTTAGAAGCTTTTCTTTTGCTTTGGCTTGAGCAAAAGATGCTACTTTCATTGTCTGGACTGGAGAGAGAGAGTCAAAATTGAGTGGTCCTTGAAATAGCCCCGGTTCATCTAATTCCATCATTTCTTTGGTCAGGAAGTCTTTAACTGCTTCTGTAGTGTCTCTTGCCGGAGACAGAGTTTTCTTTCCTTATGTACCCTCAGAACTGTCACCTGAGGTCTTCTCTATTTGATCTTCTTCTCTTCCCTTTACCTCTTATTCTTAACTGATTTTCTCTTCTTTTCTTTCTTCTCCTTCAGTTCCAGAGTCTGTTGGTGGATCCGGAAGAGAGATGTTTACTTCCTCTTCTGGAATAGAGGAATCCAAGTCCTTAGTCTTCTCCTCATCTATCTCCTTTGACTCTTTTGCAATTTTCTCAGTAGAATCTTCCTTTGATGCACTTGATCCTTTGACATCCATGGTAGAAGGTTCATCACTTATATCCTCTATAATAGGAAGATTGAATCTTTTATATGCATTCCGGAGGATGTCTTCAATCTCTTTTGCCACCTGATCAGTCTCTCCAAGCATAAGTTTGTTCATTCTAGCTTTGCTCCAGAACTCATCCTTGCAATCCTTGAAGATCATGTTCATTTGTTTTGGAGTGATGGAAGGATAGAGCTGGATAGCTATCTGTTCCCGGATCTCCATATCCTTTTCCTTGGCATTGTTTTTCCTCACCTCAAGTTCCTTTTCTAGGCTTTTGGGGATTACAGAGATGATTTCAATGAATGCTTTGTTATAGTTGTTTAGATACCTAACTGTAGCATCTTGCAAGATCTTCTGATCAACTTCACTATATTCATCATAGAATTCAGTCATTGGTTGTAGGTTCCCATCCACAGTGACTGATTTGATGACATAATCAATGGAGAGAGTAGGCCTTTCAACAAATTCTTTTGCCTCTTCTTCTTTGTTTTGACCGGTAGACATTTCCTCAGATGTTTTCTTCTTCTTCATCATCTTCTTAACTTCTTCATCAGATTCTGTTTCTTCATCATCCTTTTGGCTTATGTATGATCTTGTAGCCTTTGTCTTTGTTCTCTTCTCTCCCTTTCCGGATGTCTTTGCTTCCGGTTTTGAGGATTTGGAGCTCTTAGAGGTGGCAGGTACGGAGCTCTTGGAGGATCTGGTCTGGGAGGGGGCTTATACCGGATTACTTTCTTTCTCTGCTTCTTGTCTCTCCTTCTCAGCTCTTTCTAATTTTTCTCTATTTGCATCAACTGCTTCCTTTGAGATGCCATATATTTTGGCAACTTCCTCTACTTCCCTTCTTACTTTTCTCTTCATTTCTGGTTGTCTTTGTTCCACATGAATTTTCACACTCAATTCTTGAAAGGTTCCAAACCTTTCTGCCTCAGGGTCCTTGGGCTAACTCAGCAGGTGTTGGATATGCAACTCTAGGATTTTCTCATCTACCTCATACCCCATTGGCATAATCTAGACTGTCCTTGGCTCCACTGCCTCCATTAGGCATTGATCAATGTCTACCATAAAGCACACTGTATCCTTGTATTTTTCAACTAATGTCTAAGGAATTCTTTCTCTGGCCTACATCATACTTTGGAAATTCTTGAAATACCCCCAGAGAGCTGTGCTTTGAGCCTTGGCATCACTAATCCCATACATATAATCTCTGATTTGTATGGCAACAGGTCTGTCATTTTGCCATATCTAGCCACTAGTTCTGGGTAGCTCATTCATATAGTAGAAGAATAGACATAGTATCAAGCCACCGTACTTAAATGAATTCTTTTTATCCTTCTTTATTTTCTGTAAATTCTCTAACAGTTGGTTTAGGAGAAGCTCACAAAGATCATAGTCAACATTTTTCCTTAGCATTTCATATGTAGTATATATAGCAGTTTCAGATACTGAATTCTCCCTGCTGGAGTGATAGATTTTGTAACCGATTATCATAGAGGCAAATTTGATATCTGGATCTATGATGTCTTCTATTGTCATTGCCCTCTTGCCAAATTTTGATCTGATAGCCTCACTTACAGTTTGGTTTTTGACAGATTTGAGAGTAGGCAACCCACTGGATGAGTGCAATCTGGTTACCGCCCTAATGGCATCTTTTGTGATCTTAAATGGCCTCATCAACCATATGAAGTTGTCATGCATTTTGCCCAAAACATACCGGACCATTCATCTTCTACAAAACAGGGGAAATGGATGCAATGTCCAAAATGCTTATCACAGATGGCCTTGTATTGAGGTTTAAGTTCAAGTGTTTCATCTGTTAATTGCTTGTGATAGATATCCATCAGTTTGGATTCCCCAAATTCCTCAATATTTGCGTGTATGTAAACCCTAACATCTTCTACATGCAAAACTCCATGCGGAATGCTAGAGAAGGCACCTAAAGGATCAACTTCTAGGGATTTGTAAGGATGTTTCTTGAACTTATGGCGTGGCCTATTAGTAATCTTAACAACATTTGGAGTAGCCATCTTTCAAAAGATTCAGAGAGAGATATTCAAGAGTGGAAATACCTTTTTACACTTCTAGGGTTCACGATAGGAGCCAAAAAGATTGATGGTTGAATCGAATTCTGTGGTTGATCCTTGAGAGGGTTGAAGCAATCTTGTTGCAGAGCTCTTTCTTTATTCTTCTCAAATGCAAATGTGCAAATGATGAACAAAAGAACCATTTTATTTCTGCACAAACTCTAATTCCATTTTGTAATAAATGCACAACTTAAGTCATTCCGGTTGCCTTGTTCTCCTTGTCCTGAGAGAGATTTTTCTGGATCACTGAGATGCACTTAGAATGATAAATTACAATGTATATTCCTTCCTTGAATTATCCTATTTATCCACAGATCAAGGTATTTCAATTTTGAATCATATCGGATCTAACTGTGAAAATCCTGCTTTTACTGGATGACTGACAAACCAGATCAATCTTGAATGATTAACCTCTTCAAACTCCTTGCGGATCTTTCATATTTTTACCAAGGGTTATTTGGATGTTTCTCTGAGAACCCTTTAATCCACAACCTTCCATGTGCCAATTTCAGGCACCAATTGACTAGCTGGGGGAACTTGTTTTTCTTTTGTGACTCCCCCTGAGCTAGATCTCATCTATTTAATCTTTGGAAGGAATATTAGCACCAAATTCTGGTGTAGATCCATCCCCAACATTTTATGTACTTCTCTTCACCGAAATCTTGTTCATCTCCCTTTGAACTTCATCCGCATTCACTTTTCCTTTTCCTTTGTCTTGATTTTGATTATGATGCACCGGACCCCTTTTATCCTGATTCTTGCTTCTGCAGAATTTGGCGATATGACCGTATCTATTGCAATTGTAGCAAACAATATTTCTTTGCAGATTTGACTGATATCCCCTTGATCTGCATTGATTAGCCATATGTCCCATTCTATTGCATGCAAAGCATCTACCATTGAATGAATTATTTATTTGCATATTTCTACATTCATGAGATTTGTGACCATACCTTTTGCAATTAAAACACTGTCCGGAGAAGGATGAATTAGTCTGATTCATTCTTCTTTTGCACTGATTTGCTTTATGACTGAAGTTATTGCAGTTGTAGCAGTATCCATTGAAGGATGGATATCTTTGAGCATTTGGTTGCCTTACCGGAGGTCTTCTAGGCCTGTTCCTTAGATTTCCTAATCCAGAGTTCTTCTGACTGGATCCGGAGCTTTCCCCTTTCTCATATCCCAAGCCTTGCTTGTCATCTACCCTCTTTTGGATTTCAAGAAA
Organism: Cunninghamia lanceolata; assembly: GCA_027924645.1. Classification (NCBI taxonomy): domain Eukaryota; kingdom Viridiplantae; phylum Streptophyta; class Pinopsida; order Cupressales; family Cupressaceae; genus Cunninghamia; species Cunninghamia lanceolata. The sequence continues at coordinate 13,403,869 of BSBN01000209.1, forward strand.
AACTTCAAGTTGAGTAGAGCTTATCTTGAATTTCTCTTTATATTCATTTGCTGTTTGAAGATCCCTTTTAAGACTGTCTATCTGATTCTCAAGTTGTTCTTCATTGTCTCTAGCTTCTTCAAGATCAGATTCCAGATGCATGATTATTCTATCCATTTTGTGGCAGTCTTCTGACTTCTCCTTGAGAGATTGTTTTAGATTATCTTCAAATTTTCTCTTCTTTTCAATTTCTTGGGTGAATTTCATAACCCCTGATTCCATTTCATGTCTTACCATAATGACCTCTTTTGAAATCTTCTCACATAACTTGTTCTTCTCATTTAGATCTTCATTACTATCATTGGCTTCACTTTGACTTGCTAGTTGTTGAAAAAGTTCCTTTCTCTTTTTCACAGAGATACTTGGTTTTTCTTTTAGTTCATTTATGAAATCATCAGCTTGTTTGAATCTTTCCCTCAGGTTATTGACTTCAGAGTGAGATTGCTCAAGATCATCTAGGGCAGACTGAAGTTGTTCCCTCATACCATACATATCTATTGAGATTCCTAGATCTTCCTCAAGCTATTAGGCTCTGTTTGGAGGAACTTGGATCTGATACCAATTGTTGATAATTGAGAGGGGGGGTGAATCAATTATCTTAATTATTTGACTTTCTTTTCTTCTTTAATAATTAATGCAATACCAAAACATATAAGCATACATGAACATGAGAGCAAAAAATAAATCAACACACATAACACAAGGATTTTTATGTGGAAAACCCTGTTAAGGAAAAAACCACGGGGTGACTAACCCAAGATTGTATTCTCTATTAAAAGAATAGAAGTACAAAATGGCACTTGCCAATTAGGGTTCACTGCCTAAGCACACTGCTCACAAGAGGCTCACTGCCTACAAGAGACTCACTGTCTACAAGGTATATAGAAAGTAACCAGGTATTTGAACTGATCAGGGGCATCTACATATGCTGAGGTTCAGTTCTAGTTAGGCTCAATATACTGATCTGCTGCACTTCATCTTCCTCTGCTTAGTGCTGCTATTTTGTCACATACCAGATTTGTACAGCTGCTTCCACACTGCTCTCTACTTTTCTTCACACACTTTATGACACCACATACACATTCACATCGAAATCCATCTGATATATATATCTGCACCAAGGATTTCAACATCTTTCTAGTCGGCATCTGGAATACTCAAGATTTTCCCAAACTCTGGTCTGTCGGCTGAATCTTTGCTTACTAAATGATGCGTATCAAAGAGAGACTTATAGAAGTCATCAATCATGTCAGACAACCATGAATGATCCCTCAAGAATCTTGATCACCAACAATTCCTCATCCGGATTAAGGTCTGATGCTCTGCCGGTTAGTTCTTGCTCAGTTTGCTCTGCCTGTTAGGAACCCATCACTTAGGTGCTCATATCTTTTCACTCTTTCATCACCGGAGGCTCAATCTTTGAAATGTGGCAGTCATGGTACTCCTCTTGACTTTCCCAAGTTCGTACTTTGTTGAGATACTTCCTCTGAGAGATCCGAACCTGATTGTCAGACCTTGCTGCATGCTCTGTTCTTGCTCACCGGACCAAAACACTCTTCAGTCTGACTTTCGGTAAAGACCTATTATGTGCTGCGGATGTGTGGGATAAAATTTGTTGCCGTCAATGACTACACTCATGAAGTCACATAGTGTCTCTTGCCAATAGTGACAACCTATGGTTGCTTTTTCCACGACAGAAGCTGAGTATATGGCAGCAAGGAAGCCATTTGGTTTAAGAGATTGTGTTCAGATATTGGTGTTGATGCAAGATAGATTACGATTTGTTGTGATAGTCAGAGTGCGATTTGCCTAGTAAAGAATCCAACTTTCCATGCCAGAACACAGCATATTGATGTACAGTTTCACTTTGTGCGAGACATGGTAGAGGATGGGAAGGTGAATTTGGAGAAGGTAGACACTTTGAAGAATGTTGTGGATGCATTGACGAAACTAGTGGGCACAGAGAAGTTCAGATGGTGTTCAGAGTCTATGGGCCTCTCAGCCTATAGAAATTAAATCCTGTTATTTCTTTTGGCTCTTACAAGGTGTTCGACAAGTGAGAGAATGTTGGGAATTAAGTTATCTCAATGTTGGTAATTCCTTGCATTTATTATTATAATGTAATTTATTTACTTAGCCTATGTTGTAATTTTGTTGCACATCCTATTTTGTGATTTAGTGTGAAGTGGAATGATGAGTTGTCACTCCACTTGTAAGATGACTAGGATGGTCACCACACTCCATGTGGAGATAGGCATCCCTTTTGTGTCGTAGAGGTTTTTTGCCATGTGTCGGCATCTTGACTAGTGTGTAAGTGAATCTTGACCGAAATGGTTATGACAGATTCCTATGACAGAATCTATGACATGTAAGAGTTAGAACTAGAAGGTTCTATGACAGGTGAAGACATGTGTCACAAGGCATCTTTGAAAAATGTATCTTTGGGTGCCCCAAGGAGGGTTATGACATGTTGTAAGAGAATATGTTATTTATAGCCTGTTTATGACAGATTCTCTTACAGCTGTAAGAGATGTCAGTATGACAGATTCTATGACGGTTGTAAGAGTCATAAGAGCATCTGTCATTACCCAAATTGGGAATAGGTGACCTCTTTGGGATGGTGTGACTTAACAAGTGTCAGGAACATCCTACAGTGTTGGACAAGTGTCCATAGGTGTGGGTTTTGGGCCATGAGGCCATGTTGGACGCCCATCTCAAGATAGAGCCTTTTTTACCTTGTATTTTTCTATATAAATAGGTGCTTTGGAGAGGAGATATTATGTGATTGACAGGTACTGTTATGCTACCAGATTATCTCCAGATATGAGTGTCGAAGACTTCTGCAAGAGCATTAGCTCTATAACTGTATTGTAAACCTCATTATTTAGGTAATACATTTGAGCTGTGTTTTGGAGTGTGGGGTTTTTCACCCGTAAAGGTTTTCCCCACATATATCTTGTCTCTCTCTTCGTCAGTCTTATATGCTTGTGTATGTGTTTTGCTGCAATATCTCTATTGTTGGGTTAACATTGTTGTAACTGTAAAGATTAAAATGAATTTGCACTCATCTCTCCTCATTAGATTAGTGTAGGAAGCAACTTACACACACCTAGCTTCCTTTCAAAATCAAATTTGGGATGATTTGGTATTTGACTCATTGCAGACTTACAAGTTTATCTCTGATTATCCTTTATTGACAGCATTATGCATGCATTGTTGAGTATGCATGTTGCATTGTGATATCTACAGGTTGTGTATTGTTGTAGGTTGTCTATGCTTACAGGTTGCATTTATGACTTGGATGTGGGTTGTCTATGCCCATAGATGTTTCAATGCTGATGCAAATTCTCATTTGTGGCTTGGGTTAGTCACATGTTGTATTGGTTTGCTTATCATTATGAGATATAGCGAGAGATTATATTACCTGATACAATCATGATATGGGACCTATGTTTGTTGACTATATGGTATAGTTGTGTGAGACTTGATGGGAGTTTGGTGTAGGTACATTGGGTGTTGATCATGGTGTCATGGATGTTCCTTGTTTTGTTGAGACATTGGCATGATATGATTATTTTACAAGTGCAGTTTTAGTGGTGTTGGATTAATGTTTGGTTTACAAGTTTTGTTTATCTTCTTGGTTTGGAGATAATGGTTTACTCGATCTTTTGGGAGATGTTATCGTAACAATGGATTCTTTAATTGTGTCAAGGCCATGGATGATCTTCATGTAGGAGATGGTTATCACAATGTCATGGATAGCTTGGTTACAAGTTTTAGTGGGAGGTTTTGACAGTGATGGTTTGATGTTTATGTTGTTGCCATGTATAGCTTAGTATCACAATTTAGTGGGAACTTTGTCAGGATATGATTATCTTCATGTGATTTGGAGATGTTGACATCTTGGTACCATGGAGGACTTTTGGAGTCTTTGGTTGAGGTGTTGGTTATGGTTTATCAGTTTTGACAGGTGATCCTTGCTTATAGGATGGTTGGCATTGTGTCTTGGTTTACTCTTGATCACGTGTTAGAGTGTTGGCATGATACAGGTTCTCTTGAGACATGATGTGTGCATTAGTGCATGAGATCTTCCTTTGAGGAGATGATTAGATCATGATGTCATGATATTTTCCTTGGTTATGCATATGTACAGTGGGAGCTTTGACTATGATCTTGATGGTTCTCTTGGTATTGGGTACATTGGTAATGTGCTTGGGAGCTTCATGATAGTGTGGTGTTGCAATTGGATTTTAGCATGGATTGATCATGGAGGTACTCATGGATACTTGGAGATTTAGGTGAGGCTTGAATTCTCTTGGGATTAGAGACATGTGTTGAGATGGTTACTCTTTGTTGAGGATTTCAATACCAAGACCGAGGAGATTGCAACTTGGTTCGACATGAGTCCAACATGAACCTATTGAGGAGATTGTTCTTAGAGAGAGCCTTCAAGGCTTGGTGCATCTTGGAGGAGCAATCTCATCCCCACTCTTGGTCCACTTGGCAGTGAATGATTTGATAGGTATGCCCACCTAATTTTCAAATGTATTCTTTTCTTTGTATCTTGTCTTCTCATGCTTGAGTCTTGAGCTATGGATTATGGTTGTGAGGACTTGTTTGAGGAGTAGATGCATGGATATGATTAGTTATCTCATTATATTTGATCCTGATTTGTTATGAGATCATTGTGTGTAATGGAAATGGTTAGTGGCTTTGGGCTTACTCCTACTTTGGGATGGTTATGAGTTTGATCTACCTTTTGGTTTGAGAGGCTTGCATCTTGTTATTGGATGTTGAGGAGGATTTTTATTTTTGGGTTGTAAAGGAGATCATACTTTTCATAGCTATAGCACATTAGTGTGTATAGAAGGACATGGTTATGATTTGCAGGTTCTCTCTTGATTATTCTTATTCTTCTTCCTAGATATTTGTGTTCACATTCAACATTGGAGTTGAGATGTGTAAGGAGCTTAGTCTCTTTGAATTCTTTCTCTTATGATGTGGAGGATTTGGGAGAGATATGGATTTGAGGTGAGAGTTATGTTGCAACTATTTAATTTGCAAATTTTGCATATCTATGTGTGTTCTTTGACACTATGTGATAGAGGATTCAACCACATCTTCTATGTGCATGCTATTAGTGGATCTTTGGATGCATTGATCTATTTTCAGATTTGACATTTACTCATGTAGTGGGAGTTTCATGATGTATATGATTCCTTTGTTGGATATTCTCATTATGCTGCGGTATGGAGGGTCTTGAGGTTTGTTATCACATGCTTTGTGTTGTTAACTTGGGGACTTCTTTATGCAGGATTGAGTATATACAGGGACTTGTTATCATTGTGATTTGAGTTGGATATATTGATGGCGTAAGGTCTACTTGTTATCATTTGTATACCTTGGTTTGGAGGTATGGTTAGTTGATGCATTATCAACTAGCTATGGTTGCTATTTCAGCTATGGTGATTGATTCTTGTCATCTACTCGAGCCTATTTGTTACCATTGGATTTGGTGCTTGTGTTTGGATACTAGTTGATGTAGGTTTCTTTCTTCTATGTGACAGTTTAGTGTGGCATCTCTTTGGAGGATCTTAGTCTTCATGGACTGGCTAGATGGAGGATGAGGGGATTCTTGTTTGAGATGGTGGACACCTTGATTATTGTTGCATGTATCTTGGAGCACATGGATGGTTATATGGTACATGTTGGGCATATGGATGGTTTCCCTTGATGTTTTGAGTTTACATGTTGATCCCTTATGCAATGTATAAAACAAGTGGGAGAATATTGGAGTAGGTGTGTTGTACACCTTGCATAACATTGATATTATTTTATTATGTAAAATAAATATTTATTTGTGGTGCATCCATGTGATGTGTTTATCCACATTAGATATTTATTTGGATGCCACTTGTAATCCTTGTATGCAACATTGGGTTAATTACTTTATTTGTAATTATTTGATTATTTTGGAAAACTTAGTACCAACAATCAAATGTGGGGTCAATGGTTTTGTAGACACATGGTTTTGGGGAAAATGGTATTACAATACCACATGTTGTATTTGTGTGAGCTTATGTCTATAAAATCAAACACATGGGTAGTTGTAAAGGTTGGTTGAGTGAAGGATTATTGCCTTTGTCTAGGTTTGTAGCTTCTCTTGTAGGTTGGTTGTGTGAGGGTTTGAAGCATGGCATGGGATGTATGGTTACATGCTTGTTCACATGGATTGCAGGTAGAGAGCGCTTGATGTTTTATAGGTGATCTCTACATATGTATTTGTTGTTATTGTTGAATAATACATGAGAGATGCATGCTTTTGGAGGCTGGGTTTTTCCCTCTATGAGGGTTTTCCCAGGGTATATCTTATGTCACCATTGATGGTATGCCTGTCTATTTCTTTTGCATGTGGATTTCTAGTTATGTTGCACATTTAATCTCTTATTGGGTTATGAGGAATTAGTCTATATGGCTACATATCGAACACAACAAGCCATTTCTTTCAAGGAACTATTTTTCTTTTTTACAACACCATTCTACTGAGGTGTGTAGGCAACTGAGTGTTGAAGATCAATCCCTTCAAGAGTATAGAATTTTGGGAGTGATGGTTCACATATTCTTTGCCATTCTTAGTGCGGAGAATCTTGACAACCTTTCTAGATTATTTTCTGCACGAACCTTGAATTCCATAAATTTGTAAAACACTTCACCTTTTTTTAAAGGAAGTAGACCCATGTGTATCTAGAATAGACATTAATGAAGGTGAGAAAATATAGATCCTTGCTAAAAGACAAGGATGGAAATGGACTCGCTAAGTCATTGTGAACCAACTCAAGGATATTTGTTGATCCCTCCAAGCCTTCCCTTTATCGAACTTGTCCTTAGGATGCTTTCCCAAGGAACAATATGAATAAACACCATTAGAATAATAATCTGAGGAAGACCTGTGACCATGTCTTATGTGTTGAGTTGCTGAAGGTAGTGGTAGTTTAGATGGCCAAACCATTCATGCCATAGTTTTCTCACAAAATTTGAATGGGTTCAAGCAAAGCAATAGAATGGGTATTGGGTACAAAATGAGAGAAATCATATATTTGAGGTTGATGGTTGGACTTACCAACTGTAAGGAGTGCATTATCTTCAAGATCCTAGATGGTGATGGAATTTGGAGTGAATTCAACCTTCCTACCATTCTGGGTGATCTAGTAGGTGGAGAGACGATAGGCTGACAAGTGAGGCACATAAAGAACATCCTCAAATATACTGGCACTAGCATCGATTTATCCCTTTCTAATGACATCCATAGGAAAATCATCCCCGATGAGAATGTGAGGCACGAAATAAGGCTTCAACACAGAAAATTGTTCTCTATCAGACCCCATATGGTGCGAAGCACCTAAGTCTAGAATCCACTGCTGAGAAGAGTTTGTAGAAGAAATAAGTGTGGTTGCTTTCCATTTACCTAATTTTGAAGGAGTGGAGGATTGCTGAGCAATTGAGGAGGGAAAATTAATGTTGTTCTTTTTGAGAAGATGTTTCAGTTCATCGATCTTATTCCCATGACATTAATGTTCCTCATGACCAACCTTCTTAAAATAGATGTAAGTTGACCTTTCCTTCTTCTATGAGTTCCCCTTGGATGAAGAAGATTTGGAGTCTAATTTTGAGGTAGACGAGGATTGTGCTTGATATTTCTATGACTTCTTGTATTTCTTTTTAGATTGACCTGACTCTTTTTGTCCCTTTGATTGACCAACTAATAAAGCTTGAGACTGTGATGGCTTTAGGAGAACCGTGTAAAGTATCTTTCCTTGTTCATGCATTAACATCTTAGAGAAATATGTAAATGGTGGCATGGTGTATGCGGTGCCCATAGTCAACCTATGAGTATGAAAGCTAGAAACAAAATCTACATAATTAGGACCAATTTTGTTGAGAGTACTGAATACAAGATGAATGCCTTTTTTCTCAATGCCACATGCTTTAAATTGTGCACTAAGGTCATTAAAATTTGTGATATAGTCCTGGATGTTGTCAAAACATTTTGGATCAAGGCTCATCAATTTATTGTCAATTTGATAGCCTCAAACATCATTAGTTTTACCATATAAAATATTTAGTTTTTCCCAAGCATCATGTGAACTTGTACAAGATTCAATCTGAAACATCAGATCAAGGGAAATGAAACTACAAAGACATCCAAGTGATTTTGTATGTTCAAGCATTCATTATATCTTTTCCTTAACATCTTTAGGTTGATCTACCTTTTCTTCAACATATGGAGTAAACCCTTCTTGCATTAAGGAGTTCCATGCATTTTTATGCCATGTTGAGTAGTTGTATGGAGTTAGCAATGGAAACTTAAAGTGACCCATTATGAAGGAAAAGTAGAGCAAAAGCAAAAAGAGATGCAAAAGCACAAATACACCAAGATATTGCCAAAATCCACTCAATCAAAGAATCTTCGCTAGAAAAATATGATTTGGCACTTTATAGATCAGTGCATTTATAATGTTGGAGGTATTTCCAGAGTTTTACAATGTCTAAAATGGACCAAATATTGAAAGTACAATTTGAGTTTAGAATCAAAACTTCAAATTACCACCAATGTGTAATTCTAAAAAATATTCACTTCCAAAAAAGGAATCATCTCCATTTGAGATCATATGCAAAAGTTATAAGCCTTTGAAGTTCCAAAAACTACGATTGTCCGCTAGATCTAAAGAGAAAAGATTTTTTTTGGAAAAACAAGATCACTTGAGTAAAAAATGATCACACCACTATGAAGAGTATGAAATTCTACTGAAATTTAAAAAAATGAGCTAAAAAAGGAGGTCATACGCTCAAATTATGGCCTTTTGAAGTTGAACTGCAAATTTTGAAATGCCAATGGAGAGGAGGGAAATAAATTTCAACCTAGTGTTGATGTTAGCATGATGTCACCACCAAAGTTGGAAGAACTATATCCTAATTTGGAGGTTTCACTAAATTTAGTTATAGCTAGATAAATTTAGAACTTCGCTAAGGTTGGGAAACCGCCAACTAAATTTAGTGACAACTAAATTTAAGAAAAACTACCAAATTTGATAAACTCACCAAAAAGGTTGCCAAGGTTGGTGGTGGTAGTGGTCTGATGGCCATGTAGTGGATTTGAGGGTGGTGGAGAGGCTGCAGTGTGACAAGGTTGTTGAAGCAGCGGAGCTACTACTGAGGCTTGTGGGATGGAGGTGGTGCCTACTCGAGGTGGTAGTGCACGTGGCCCAAAGCCAACACACCTACAAGGGTTATGTGGGGCCCAATGGGAGGTTGGGTACCCTCAGTATTATAATGTTTTTTTGATTTTTTAAAACTTAAAAAAAAGCTTTTACACTAAAAATAATTGTGATTAATAATAATATTTGTGATAATGTAGAAAATTTTAAAAAAATAAATTTTCCATACCGTACACACGGGGGGTGACTTGGCGCCCTAATTTTTTGCCTCTAGGGCAAAGCTGTAAAATTTGACAAGATTTATATGAAAATAGGGGGTTTTCGGCCTTCTAGATGTAATGACAAGGTCCAAATGCCTCAATTTTAGCAGCTTGTTGGATCTTCATTGAAAACATCATTCTTCAACCCCTTATAGATCTCTCCTCTAGTGTTTAACTAGGACAAAATAAAAGCCTGATCTGACTTTCTTGATTACTCTGAACTTAATGGTGAGCTTAGAATGTCTCCAGAAAGACTTGATATACCTGCAACTAACAAGCTTAGAGAAAAGGAGCCCTCTAGAAACTAAACTTTTTATCACACCTTTCTGATTCTCCAGATCATTCGAGAATGCAAGAGAAGAGCATACTTAATGATTCAAGAAATAAATAGCTCTACACTCCCAAATTTCCTAAAATGCTAACCCAAAACTCACAACATGCTCTTGAGTCTTATACCATGTAAGATTTGGTTGTAAATCTACCCATAATACAAATGACTGAAGGAAAGCAAGAATACAAACTAGAATTGAAATAATAAACTGTATTATATTCAATCAAGAATGCAAAACATACAAGCTTAAGTGATTACAATGAAAGCAATAGGTGAGTATATATAGGATGTGCCACCAATGGGGCTAAAAACACAACCAATATGTAGGATAATGTGTAAAAAGTCCCTAAGTAAACTTAACCTAGTGTAAAAAGGATCTAAGTGGAGAACTAACTAGAAATAAACTAGTTAGGAAATATACCTTGTTCACACTAAAAAGAGAACATAATCAAACAAGAAGTCAAACACTCCAACATCAAACTTCCAATCCACATTAGATTACAAATATCACATGGACCAAGAGCATAAACCAATGCAACACTAAACCCCCTTTCAAGGTATCATATACTCTCATTCAAAGTATTATAAACCCCCATTTAAATTCACATAACAATAATGATAAATCAAAAAAATAAATCAAGCATTTACCTCCCATTGGTTTCACCAATTTTTTTAAAGTAGTAGCAAGGAAGGAGTCATTGTATATCACCTAAGAATGTCCTAATGTTCTCAATAAACCCATCCACATGAAGGTGGGAGGAAACTCTTTCCCATGGAATACAACCCATAAAATATAAATGAAAACCTACAAAATAAATTCAATTCAAGAACCCCATGAGCCCTCAACTTCCAACCCCATTCTATTTTAGGTTTTCTCTCCTCTTATTTATTTCAAATTAGAATGAATGAAATGACATAAGAGATTCCATTTTTCCAAAATAGGAAAGTCTAGTAAAGAAGCAAGTCCTAAAATTAAATCAAATTGACTTAGGCAACATGTCCCTCATCTAAACTTAAAAGAATTAAATGAAAACCCACTTGGGGTTGTATGCAATGATATAAATTTCATTCAAAAGATTTGTCAATATAACAATAACTCTAAATTCATATCAAATGCACCAAATAAAGATAATGATAAACTATTGAAGCCCAAATAAAAATAGATGTTACCAAATATAATTCAAATGTGGTTGCTCATAAATTCTGCATAACTCCAATATGAATTTGTCCGGGGGTGGGAAATGAAAGATAAGGGTTCATTTTATAAAGTTTTGGGTAAAAGTGGTTTAGGCAGTTAAATCGTAAATTGGTTGAACGGTTGAATGGTGAGAGGTTGGTGTTTAATGGGTTTTGTGTTATTTTTTTTACGAATGATTTTTAGGGTAAGGTTCTAGGTGTGGATAAAATAATAAATTAAGTTGGTTTAATTTATTATTTACGATAGGTTTTAGTAAATAATAGATTAAGTTATTTAATTTATTATTTACAAAAGGGGAATAAAATAGAGATTTAATTAATTTAATTAAATTAATTAAATCTCATGGATGAGGGATAACTTAAGGGATAATTAGGTCAATTTTTTGATGTCTACATTTTGCCCCTCTTTGAGACGATGTTGCGAAGCGATGTCGTTTCAAAGAAGATAAAAATATAGGTTTTGGATTTGGATTTTGGGTAGGCTAGGGCTCACATGGGGCTCATAAAAATGAAGGATACAAATGAAGGATTGGATCAGACAATTGATTCTCCCTCAAGAGGATATGCAGGGACAAAGGAGATGGATAGGCTCTTGAAAAAGGAAAGGAAGGAAAGGAGATGGATTTATGCGGAGTAAACTTTGAGCAACCTGATGTTTGATATGGCACCTGACGTTATGCACCAAGGTATAAGGACCAAGGCAACGATGTGTCTTGTGCCCCAACGTAATACAACCTTGTCTAACATATGAGGAAGTAAACTTAGAGCATTTAAGTCTGAATGCACAAAAGGTATGATATGACCTTAGATGCAAAAGATAATGCAAAAAGCTATTTATAACATACACAAGATATGAATATTACCTAGAATGATACGGATGTGATTCAAATGCAACATGAAATGATGACACACACAAGCAAGCAGAAACAAATGATTCAAAAACAAACAAGGTGTTGCCCCTGTCAAGATAAAAACCTGATGATCGATTGGATTGATTAATGCTGATAATGATTGATGATGATTGATAGCATTGATTGATGATGATTGATAGAGTTGTTCATGTGGGAATGATTTATCCCAAGAATAATGCGAGGATTGATGATTGAGTGATAGCGTTGTTGATGTGGAAACGATTTATCCCGAGAACAACACGAGGATTGGGTTGTTGATATGGGAACGATATATTCGGAGAACAACACTAGGATTGGGAACGATATATCCCATTGATGATGATGATTGATCAGATTCACAACAAGGCTAGGAACAAGACCATTGATGTGATTGGATAAATTGGCTTGATTGATTTACTTGATTGGTATGGAAGGATACTTGCATGTGATTGATTTGATTGGTTGAGTTGATGGATTGATTGATTTGATGATTGGAGAATTGATTGGATTGGATTTGGATTGATTGATTTGATTTTTGTTGGATATTTGATTTTTTTGTATTTTGGGAATATTGTGATTTTTTTGGGTTTTCAAAAGTTATGATTTTTTTGGATTTTTGGCATGGGATTGTGTGTATATAGACCTCGGATAGATACCAATGACAAGGAAAAACCAAACCAAAAGGTAAGGAGTATGATAGAAAACCAAACCAAAAGGTAAGGAGTATGATAGGATGCGGATGAGCAATAATGGATCAGATAGGTAAAAGGATTAGATGGATGGATAAGAGGATGGGCAATAGGACAAAGGTAGGCGTAAAAAGATTAGCAATGGGATATATGTAGGATTGGATGGATGGATACAAGGATTGGCGATAAGATAAAGGTAGGTGTCTAGATGGATAATGTATGGGAGATAAATGATAGATTGATGGAGGGAGCCTAGGATGTGATCTTCAAGGACTTCGTCGCATAGGAATAACCTGCCCCCACTCTAGATATTATGCTGTAGGATTTAACAAGGTGATTCTGAATAGAATGCATGATAGGGATAATGAATGGAAGGGATGAATGAACTGAGGATGTAGATGGATGTATGGAGGATATTTTTAGAAATAGATGGATGGAATTGGGAGTATGACAAGAGGTGTCTAAAAGCATTTTTCAACATTTTGCCCCTACTCTTATCGAGATCAAAAGGAGGAAGGGAATATAGATGGATAGTGCAATGAGGAAGGTATGATAGATATGATAGATAAGATAGGATGGAAAATGATAAGATAGGCTATATGCGATGGGATAGATAGGATGGGATAGATTAGACAACATGCCCCCAGGTGTAAAGCACATAGATAATCATCTACACATGATGCCTGTTTGCCAGGTTTTCATCATGGTACTTATCCAAGGCGCCTGTTTACCAAGTTTTCACCATTGGAAAAAATGATTTCTCTTTACTATTTTGATTTTTTTTTTAATAATTATTTTTTATTGTGGTAGGGGACAGTTGGATGGAATAGATGGGGACTCAAGATTTTGTTCCCATAGAAATGTCCCAGGATGGATAACTCACAGACCATGTCAAATGTCATTATGCTTATAGATGTTGGTAGGGAATTGCATGAGAGGGTAATGGATTTGGATGTGTATTATGAAAGGTTCATGCAAGGAATGATAGGGGATAGGAGAGTTGATGGTGTCAGATTGTCATTGATGTCAAAAAGGTCTTGTAGGATCTTGGGTTGATCTTAGTAAACATCTAAAGGTCATTAATCAGGAGGTTATACTTCAAAAGATAAGGACTTGCTTCATATGTGTGTTGTTGTAGGAGTACATCATCACGAGTACATCATCTTGTGTGTTGTTGTAGGAGTACAACATCAGGAGTATATCATCTTGTGTGTTGTTGCAAGAGTACATCATCAAGAGTATATCATCTTGTGTGTTGTTTGTTGTTGCAGTGAAATATCTGTTCACAATTTTTCATGGTCTTCAATCGGGTTCTTTTTGGATGTCATCATAAAAAATTCTTATAGGGTTGTTTATTGTTGATATGCTCATTATAATACATTAAGCATTCGATGATATGCCTCAAGACAAGGTTGTTCGAGATATATTGTTTGATTCATGTTTGTCACAAATAGAGATGATTTCTTGATCTTGGTATGACAAAGTTCACATGCTTCAGTAATGCAAAAGCAATACAGATCAGTTGCAAATGGCACACTATTCAGTGGCATGATCTTCATAATGGCAGTTTAGTAGTATGGTCTTCATTTGATCTTCATGTGTTGATAGTTGTGACAAGTGTAGAGGTATAAAGTGGGTTTCAATCTTCTAAATCTATGCTCTCAAAGACCTAAACAAATCTAAGTCATCTCCCCTCAAACTCTACTTTACCCAATTTTCATATTACCTTTATATTTTAATGGTGACCGGGAATAGCAGGTATATCTCTTAACTTTTACCTTTTGAAGGGGCTGTTATACATCTCGTGACCGGCCCTCTCCTTATCTTACCATGTGAAGTGGTCTTCACATATGTCTTGAGCACTAATGCTTTAAAGTTGGAAACAATATCATCGGTGGTCTTTGTTTTTAAAATAGCATGAAAGCGCCAAAACATGAAAAAGTAGTCATGGGTGTTAAACAAGCTATGTTTATAGTTTTTTTTTTAAGTTTAGCAAATATTACTTTTAACCTACTTAGTAGTCGGCCTCTCCATTGTGTCATTTTTATGACATTTAAAAAAAAAAAGGTAATTTCTAATTATGAATTAAACTTGGTGGGCACTAGAATAAACCAAAGTCTATTTTTAATATGTATGAGGAGCGCCAAAAAGGAAAGGTTAAATGTGTAAGAAAAAGCACAATTTGAAATAGTGTTTTTGATATACTTCCACGGGAAAGCTTTATGAAAACCATCAAATATTTTTATTATTGAGGAGCATGTTTTTCATGGCATAGAATATAATTAGAATCTTGATTTTATTTCCTTATTTTTTTGCAAGGAAAGGCAGATTGTGGGAGTTATTAAGGCAATATTTTTTTTGGAAAGATTTGTGGAAGATCAAGAATTTTGAAAGATTTTTTTGGGCATATTATATTATTTGAAGTACTTCTTTGAGAGAGGTCTTTTGCAAATAAGTTGATTGAAGATTGACAAAGATTGTGTAAAGTATTTCTATAGATTGAAGTTGAAAAAGATTTTTTGAAGAACTCAGAATATGAAGAGTTTTTTTTTTTGGAGATTGTTTTTCAGAGATGAATTGATTTTATTGAAGACTTTATTTGCAGAGAAGGAGAATAAATTTCTTGAAGAATATGAAAAATCTTTTGATGCAGATTGAAGATTTTTGAAGAAGATGAAGGTGAATGGATTACAAGATCGATTTATTGCGGAGCAAGAGGAAGATGAATGGTCATCTGATATTTATTGGGCTTACAGGTGCTTTGATATGTGTGTTGAAGTGTAGAGCATCGGACAATTATGAAGATAACTTTTGGAATATTCTTTTAAAAAGAAAACACATAAGAATGTATGTATGAGCTAATTTGCAGTGAAAATGTTCTTGATGGAGGATCAGGTGATTTCAAAATGATATGCAGAGGAAGATATTGAAATTGAATTGTAAGATAAGAGTGTTGAAAATTTGTTCACAGGAGTTTGTTTTCAGAGAGAAGTGTAAAAGGAATTATCTGTATGGTCTTGAATTGAAAATCAAACAGGAGAAATTAAGGTGTATGATGAAACATAGAGTGTAATTGGTGCAAATCAGATTGATTGGCAATCAATTCTTGCACACAGAGTTTTATGTTTTAATGATGGTAATTGTCTATGCCAGTGGGGCTTATAGGTTAGTGTGACCTTAACATTTGTCAGTGAGACACATATTGTAGCCAGTGAGGCTTCTTTGTAGCCAGTGAGGCATGTTTTATCAGTTAAGCCAATGAGGCAATTTTGGAGTGGTTTTTCTACCCCTGGAGGGTTTTCCACTTGTACAATTCTTGTGTCTTGATTCATATTGATCTTCTTTCTGTGGTTGTATGATTTACTCATGAGTTTTTATTTTTCTTTCTCAGTTATGTGCATATGTGTTTGATAAATCAATGATAGTTTTCTCTCCTTGTGTTTTTGAAAGTTAAAGTTTGCAAAAGATTTGAAAATTCACACAACACTTATTCACCCCCCCTCTTAGTGTTGTCCTTGACTCCTACAAGAGTATGTTGTGGACAATGATGGAAGGATAGTGGATGAGGATGGAGTTAAAGAGATAGACATGGCTTATGCAAAAGCATGGACCATAGGATTATGATGGAAGAAATAAGTAGGATAGTAGATGGGAGATGGGGAGATGGAGGTATGTGGGAATGTTGTGGAATGGAAGGGAACCATGACCAACGGTTGCACACACCGAAATAGATTTTGAAGCTTAGACGGGAGGATTTGAGGGGATTGCCTATTCAGGTCTTTAGGGACCCAAATGGACTTATGAATTTTAGGATTTTGTGATAGGGAGTGGGATATTTGGGATTTTAGATGTGTGGATGCTCCATTTGAACTAGATACTTTTTTCTTGGGGACCCAAACCATTTTGGTTTTAAGATTATCTTTGTGAGATGTGGACTTGGGTAGCCACTTTGAATTTTGATTTTGCTTTGATTCTTCACATTTGTGCCATATGGCATGAGAATTATTGGGATTTTTTCTTTATGGGTTGATGCATCCAAATTTTTATTTTTGAATCCCATAGGGGTGTTTAGTATAGCTTCATTTTTATTCAATGTGTGCATTTGTTGATCATGATTAGGAATTGCAGGGGATTTATGGGAACAGGATGTATGGATGGAGGGATTAATGGATTTTTGGCTAAAGTGATAAGGGAATGTGAGAATAGGAATATTAGGAGTTGGAAGGAGGGGAGGTAAAGTAGACGGAGGGATGTTAGGAGTTGGAAGAAGTGGAGGTAAAGTGGATGGAGGAAGATGAATGGTCACATGCTTTTTGGGTTTGTAGGATGATGGAGGAGGAATGGAAACATATGTTTTATGGGTGTGATGAGGTGCACCTAGTTTGGGCTTAGATGGAGTGGATTTAGGAGGCGGAAATGTGGTACCAAAATTTTGATATTGCTTACCTTGGGGTGTATATCCAAGGCCATATGAGAGTTGAGGGACTTTGACATGAATAGGCTCCAAAATACCTTGTTCATGAAGGCCTAAGCCTTTACCTTGATAGTTCATGTTTTGGAGTATGCGGTGGACGATGGGACTAGGTGTGCTTTGGGAACTAGACTTGAGCTCATTAATGGATGGTGCAATGGTAGACAATGGTTTCTACTCGCCTAGTGAAAAACATTCATTTAGGAAGGTAGTAAGACTAATAGGATGTGATGTCAGATTTGAAATAGGATCAATATGAGATGGTGAAAGAGCAATAGGATCTTGTTTATTCTCATTATGCTAATGAAGATTCAATGTATTTGTTTGATTATCTATGTGCTTGTGGGGACCAAGTGTATCATCAAGGGAAGTGGATGTTGTGGGATGATGGACATGAGTGGTGGAGGTTTCTAGAACATGGATAGTATTGGGACTGTGAGTGGAAGGAGTGACAAGCTCTTGATCACAAATAATATCTTGATCATAGAAAAGATATAGGTTATGAATAGGTTGAAAGGAAGAGCTTTGATTTTGATTTAGTAAGGAGCAAAGTTGATCATGCTTTAGATTTGTCTCTTTACATAAATCTTGAGTTTGGATAGGAATGGAGGTCTCTTGGATAGGTTCAATGTAAGGTGGAGAGTGAATTGGGCGTATAGTAGGTGGATCTTCAAGAACATTTGAAGGTTCTTGGATAATTTGTGGAATAGAATATGGGATTGGAGAAATAGGCATGACATTTAAAGGTTCTTGGATAGGGATTTGATGGCATGAGGATGGTGGTTGATTCCTTGCTAGCCAATGGATCACATCCTTCATTAGTATATGAGGGGATGCACAATATAATGGATGGATAATAAGGGTCAAAGGTGTAGGATTAGAATGCAATGGAGGGATAATGGGATTAGGTGTGATAGGAGTGGGATTAGGATCGGGTGGATGGACAAGAGGATTGGATATAATAGGATTGGGATTTGGGTTAGGTGCGAGGATGATAGGATTGGATGTGATAGGATCAAGATTTGGATTGGGTTTAGGTGGAAAAGTTGATGTTTTAGACTTTAAGGGTGTTTGGGATTGGCTTAATGGATTAGGATTTGGAAGGTTGGAAGGATTATATGATGGAGGTTCCATAGGGATAGATGGATTAGGATTAAAATTAGATGGAATTTGTTGTTGTTGCATAGATAAAGGTATGGTGGATGATGTATTAAATGAAGGTTGTGGTTTTTGGGCTAAGATTTGTTGTTGTTGAAGGAGGGCTTGTTTTTTTTTGGCTTTTTTGTTGAAGATATAAGGTGAGGGGACTTGGTATGTGTGAAGATGAAGCATGGGTAGGGTCTAGACTTGTGAGGTTTGAGGTAAAGTTATTGCTGCATAGGTTTGAGGTATGGATGTGTTGGGTTGATATGAGTGGTAGATTGGTTGTGATAAAGATTGTATGAGGTGGATGGAGATGACTCATAGAGTTGGGGTGTTGACGTGGTAGGATGTTGAAATTGTGAAGATAATTGTGATAGTTGTGCCAATTGAAATCTAAGATCTGCCTCTTGTTGTAACGATTGAGTAAGTTGTTGTGATTGAGTGAGTTGTTGGTATGATTGGGCAAGTTGTTGTATCTGAAGGACTTGGGGATTAATGGATGTCAAAGTTGAGAGCTGGGTAGGATTATAGTTTTGTAAGGTTGAGGGCATGGAAGGAAAATCTTGGGTTGTGTTAAGATGATAAGAATGTTCTTGTGGATAATGATCATCATAGATATGTTAAAGCTCTTGTATTTCCTCATATTCTTAAGATGATAGTGATGTTGGTGGAGGCAAAAATGGGGAGATATATGGTTCATGGGTATCAAAATATGCATCATGATCTACCAAATTCTCATCATTATTATATCTAGGAGGGCTTCCACAGAGTGTGAGTTTTGGTTTTGGATTTGTCCTGGATTTGTTGATGAATAAGGATTGGACTAGGTGGGAAATGGATGGATCAATTGAAAGAGATCCTTAGGATTCAAAGTGACAAGGTTCCACTTGAGATGTGACACGAAAGGATGATAGGTTCCCGATTCTGAAATCCAAGTTGATGATATAGGAGACAAGTTGTAGTGATGATGATGATGATCAGGCATGCACAATCATATAAGACACACGACAATTTGATTGGTTGTTTTTGATGACACTTTGATGTTTTGCAAACACTTGTAAACATGCACGATCCTAGGCTAGGAAAGGACAATAATTGTTGAGTTCCCACTTGGTTTTACCCAGCCGCACCTACTTATGGTGTATAGCTCTAGGAACTTGGGGCACGAGATCCCCCTTATAGTGCACTCACTTCTTAGGCACACCAAGTTCCAGGTCCTAGGACGCGCAGATCCTGAGGTACCTTGCTATCTCTGCCATAAGCCGTGAAAATGTGGGACAACTATCAGAGTTTCCTCCTATATTAACAAGTAGAGGGTTTTTGGCTGCTAAACAAAGGTTCGTAGTGAATATCCAAGGGACCAGCACCTTACGAGCATCCAGCAAGCCACTAAAGGCTTTAACTAACCCTACTAGTTGTTTTAATATACATAAAGGTACGCCTCCTTTTGAGCTAGCACTGTACGGTAAGCACTAATACCGGTTAGACTTGGCTTTTGCCTTATCCTTAATTTATATAGCGGACCAGATGAAAGTACCACTTGGGGTCGCAAATGAGTTCTCCTTGCAGATGTGTCTCAAGAGAAGGCCCACTCTAAAGGTTAACAAAAGCAAGGAAACACGTTGTTTTTGATCTCCCAGATTGTACAACATGCAAGGAGAGAGCATACACAATGCCTTTGCCTCACACTCGCATAGGGTTCATTTTAATTCCAAATCCAAATGTGTGGGTGGTTATACAAAATGTCAAAGGAATGCTTTTGATTCTCAAGATCTCCGAGTGACACAAGAGAAGAGCATATGCATTCAATGACAAAAATGTAAACCACAAGACATGGCAAACACTTGTTAATTTTAACCCTTGCTTATGATATGATCCAATCTATAAAAAGAAGACACAATGTTTCAAGATTAGATTCTTTGACAATCAAACCTGCAACACACTGATTAGTAGTTTGAAAAAAATTTATTCTTTGACAGGCGTAAGCTGCAAGTAAAATGTAAAATAAACGAATCCTACAAAAAGCATGCAAAAATGTTAATTGTGGGATAAAGTATGTTTGATGGTTTAAAACAAATTGAATCAATTTAAAATGATTATACCAGAAAATCTTAGATGATTTTGAGCAAATGGCTTTCTCCACAATGTAGTTCTCTGAATTAGCTTTCCAATGCCTGCAAAATTATAAAAATCTGATGACATAAAAAAGTTATGAGTGTTTGATTGAAACAACCTCCAAGAGCTAAAATTTGGCACTTTGGTGGTTATCCCTGTCACTGATGGTTGATGGTTTAGGCAGATACAAACAATATTCACATGCTAATTTGGCAATTTTCTATGTCTTGATTTGATGAGAATTTCTGGCAATTATTTCAGATAGTTATATCACCACTGTTTGAATCCCAGCATTTGAAAAATTTGTACAGCGTAAGAAATTTTTCTAAAACTATATGCTCCCATATAAATGCTATAACATCCACGTTCTATAAACATAGTAGAAAAATAGAAATTTACCATTAAGTAATTTAAATAAGGTAAAATGAGATAGAGAAATTTTTTCTTTTATTCAATATAATCAAGAAACTACAATTACAAGATTTCTCACTACTAAAAATAGTAAACCATATTGTCCTTCTCAAGTACAATGTTTACAAAAGTAAATCAATTACAAATATCTGCTTTAGATAATGTTTTACATAGTTTCAATAAACACAAGTCTCAAAGATATACTGCATCCAGAAATCTGACATCTTTATCACAAGCCTTGGCATGTCTTCTGCTAGAGAGAGAGAGTATCTTTCCAGTGATTTACCTCCATCCACAGACCGGCGGTCTCCCACACATCTTCCACATAGGAAGTGGCCCTACCCTTCTCAAGGAATATAGACCAAAGGTGACTAGTGGTAATTTGCCTTTCCGAGTACATAGTGTTGTATCCTACACAACTCTATCAATCATACAACCCTAGATACCCTCTAGCTAAGTATGATTTCCAATAGGATGTGCAATCTAAATATAGTGAACCGACAATGCATGTAGAGACATATGCATTACTATGGCCGTAGTTTCAATACAAATTAATGTTCACAATGAACATTGCTGTAATGTTCACCCACTCCAACTCGACTTGGATACTATCATATTCCTACAGTTCAACTTGGTCAACTATGTTTAACTTATGAAGTCATGATGATTTCAACAATTTAGTCTTCCCGACCCATACATGTTTTCTTTCACTGTCTATAATCCATAGACCTATTCAACTTTCTTTCTTTATGAGGACTCTCATTGCATCATTGCAATACCTGAGGTCCACGACTTATTGTCTCATAAGAATTATAGATTGATTAATAACGACTAAGATGATAACCTTACCCAGGTTAAGCATTATAGTCTAGGAACCTAATTCCCTTCTTACAAGTAAGAGTAATTATACATAGTTAGGGCACTTGACCCTTCAATCACAATCTATATAATGATCTCAATGATTTAATATAATAATCACCATATCTAGGTTAAATTAAGATTTAATTGATAAGTTTTTCCTAACTCAAACCTAGTCTTTCTGACTTAGGTGAATTCATAAGACACTGTTGTTGCTCTATTGACCTTTATGGGATGACTATACATTCTTGGGTATCTCTCTTTGCATCTTTGCAACATTTGAGATTCACCCTTTATCAACAAGAAATAGCTATGAGAAGTTGTACCAATAAGATGTAATACACTTTATGGTTGACTAACCATTAATAGTACCTCTTGCATGCTTGCAAAACTCAAGGATTATGACTTGTATTTCAAGTAGACTTGTAGCCCAACAAAAAGTTTTCCCTACCTAAGGTTAAATATTGTCAACTAGCAACAAATCTCTTTTCAATAAGATAGACATGAACATTTACTAAATTAGGGTTCTCGACCCTTTAATGTCTACCCATATAAAACAACTTAAAATGGTTTGTAACCATAAAGGTGTTGTCAAATAATCTTTAACTCTTCTAAGTTAAACTAGGGTTTTACTTGACCCTTGAATAATCCATTATATCATAATACCCCTATCTCAAAACTTCAAGACTAATGTTTCTAGATGACCTATGGTTTAACTCAACCAAGGTTAAGGATACTATGGTTTTGAAAAAGATAATAACTCCTATACAAAAGGAAAATGAATACTTTCAATTCACTTCTACGTGACGTCATTACCATCACTTCATTTACAATCACATATGATTCTATATAAGGATAGAGACATAGTCTTTTTTTTTTCACATAATGGTGTACTATAAAACTATACTCGCCAAGATTACTTGTATGGACAATATAGGAGGTCCTACGACAAAGCTATTCTCATTTACCGAAAACGTTTGTAAAGATAGTCCTATGGACCTTAATGTCTCTATCAAAACATTTCCAAAGAATTATCACTCAGTTTAAATAAAAGGTGGCTTCCCAAGCTTAGTAAAATTCCTAAGTTCTCTTTGAAAAGAAACCATTATAGGCATTTTATGGATTTACCAAGAAATGGTATTATATTACCATTGAACCACCTCAAGGATTGAGCCATCTTACTCGACTACGTGAAATCCTATCATAGTTCTTCATAGATCTAGTATGTATGAGAGCGGTATAAAATATCTCATAACCAACTCTCGGTCCATCTTAATATTGAACCTTCTCATATATCACTGTATTTTCTAATAAAGTGACAACTTTGAAAAGAGACCCTCTACGGTATAAAGGAATACAATGATCATGCTTGTAATGTCTAGAAGAGTTACAAATCAACTTCTAAAGAAATCTTATAAATATGCAATGTATACGTGATTCCCCATACTTATAGACACTATATAAGACTTAACCATCTATCTAAAGATCAAAGTAGCAATATTTTCCCCAAACAAACAAAGGCTTGCGACACCGAAGAATCAATATCTATTTATAGTAACATGTTAAACTCTAAGATTCGACCTTGATGTTTCTTATGAGCGTCAGCCTTACGAACTTAAAGAAGCAATTTCTATGTTTAGAGAGATAGAAAAACATTGAGCCGACAGAGAAAAATGATATAAAAACTATTCATGGGGATAAGAACCTGAGTTGACAAGTTTTGGAAGACCCTTCGTTGGGTCAAGTTCGAGTATTTTGAATTATTCTTGTCAGCAGTCGGGTCCTTCTGTCTAGAGCTTAAGCGTCTTCATTTCTTTCTAAGATTTCACTCTCGAGCTTTTTCCTTAATTGTGTATTCCTCTCTATTAACATCTAACTCTTATCTGACCCAAAACAGTTGCCTCCTCTCTAACAGTAACCCCACCTTCTTAAAGCCATGAATATCTCCATTACAAAACTAAATTTACACTTTGCTTTCACATGCACACTTAAGGGATTCGTGGTAATGAAGATCCACTAAAATAGATAGAACTTAATCCTCCAGGTCACGGCATCGTCTTTTGTGTTTTGATAACAACTCCATTTTTATAGTCAGGACTCTCCGTTCCCACTAATTTATATGCTCGCCTTTATAACAACGGAGTCCCTATTTCTCAAACACCCACTACGTCTAGATAACCACTTACCCAAAATAGTAATAACATCCTACAAGGCAGTGAGCAGCGTGCCATTAATAGCACAAGGATCATCTAATGAATTGAGAGGTGTTCGCAGTTTTAGAAGCTCCACTTAATGCTATAACGACCATGACTAAATCATTAAATAACGACTTTGATTCGATCCTAACCACTCTCGTCCACTTAGAGTTGGTTAAAACAAGTGCCCACAAATCGTGGACTTCTCCTCAATAAAAGACATGCACTACTTATGAAGAAAGTGTGGGCAGTAATTGAATCCTAAAAGATTAGAGATTCCCTGTTCGTTATATCTCAAGAAAAGAATAGATAGACATGATAATAGAGAAGGTGATTAATAATAATTTGACGATCAATTCAATTGACCACTAAGGTTTATGGATGATGTGAATGGGTCAAGTTTACCTCCCCATCACAATCCGTCCACAATATTCACGTCATCTTAACTCGACGGGAATGTCTTGACATTAAGAATCGATAATAAAACCTCAAGTAACTCAAGAATAATAACATAATCATTTTACGACCGAGATGTCGTAATCTGTTTATGCTAAATGTAAATAGCCAAAATTCATATTCAAACAACGTCGTTAACGCTACTAACGACTATGATGACTTCCTACGAATTTCAAAGATTCGTAAGGTATCGACTACCTATCGATTGAGTTTATAAGTAAATTGACAAGACAAAGCTTACCTCTTCTGACACCATAGTTCACGTTTTTGTTAAAACACTTTTGTAATCAATGAAATCAGAACGAAGGTTATTATGTAATCTAATGCAAAAATACACGATTATACCTTCATAAATGAACTCACGGATCTAGGAGGGAAGGAGTTTGCGCCTACATAGCTCCTCAGATGTTTCCCAAATGATGCAAGATGTGGATTGCTCAAGTGCTCAACACAATATAAGATGAGAGACAAGTGATTTGATGCCTGATTTGGATGGAGATGGGGAATGATTAGAGTGATTTTGGCAAAGGTTTGATGAGATGAGGAGATTGTGGAGTGATTTGGGCAGAGGTCTGATGCATGAAGAGGTCCCTTCTAATGGCCTAGAGAGGGGTCCAATTTATAGAATTTTGGAGATGAGGATGGAGGGTGAGGATTCAGTTGATGAGATCAAGGGTTAGGAATAAAAGTGAATTGTTTATTCCTAGTGGATGAATTAATAATTCACATTTTGGGAAGAGTGGAGGATAGTGGATGAATCAATAATTCATTTTTGGGAAGAGTGGAGGATAATGGGGGACAACTGAATTTTAAATTCAGTGAGTGGAGGATAGTGGGGGACAACTGAATTTTAAATTCAGTTTAGTGGAGGATAGTGGGGGACCACTGAATTTTAAATTCAGTTTAGTGGAGGATTGTGGAGGATGAGGTAAGCAAGGTTAATTAAGTATTATCTTAATTAACTTAAGCCTAGGTTAATCAAATAAGCATGATTTATCCTAATTAACAGGGATTAGGGAAATGGATAAATCAACTAAATAAATATTAGGAATATTCATTCAATTGATAGGATAGGGTTGTAAGATTAAATGGATTAATTAGGTGAATTAATTGATCACCAGGGATATGCAGATGGGGAGAGTGGATTAGTGTAGAGGTACGAGAAATTGGTTTGCAGAGCAATCCAATTTTCGGTGTCTACATTTGCCCCTCTTTGAGATGGTGTTGCGGCTAAGTAACATCATTTCAAAGAAGTTAAAACATAGAGATGGATTAGATAGAAAAAAGATTTTGGTTTGAAAGAATAAGGTTTGGGGATAATTGGTAAGGGTGATGCCCCCTCGAGAGGATAGGCGGGTTGCAAGAACACGGCTGTGCTCTTGAAATGGATGGGAGAGATTGGTAGATGTGGTTAGAGGATAAGTGGTGGGATGAAAGGATGATGATGTTCAGAGATGTTTGGTGGATGATCATTGTGCTAAAATTGAATTTGAGCAATCCTAGGTTTGATATAGCAAAGTGGATATGTTCACCAAGGTATAGAAGACCAGGGTGATGATGTTTATCCAACGTTTGCATGGACGAGACACGTAGACAAAGGGATGATCCCATGCATGCCCAAGGTAGTACAACCTTGTCTAGACGAGTGAAGGGAACTCATAGCATAAGCCCTTAGTACACAAAAGGTATGATGAACCTTAGATGCATAAGGAGATCAATATGCTAGAACCGACCCTATGATCGATCAAGATATGAATACTAGCTTGGAGTAATGAGACCAACCCACAAGCACAGCATACAAAAGCAAGACTATGTCCCATTCTAGATGTTTTCACCACATACCATGATATAATAAGATCAAGGTAGCTTTGATGTGATCATTGAATAGGACAAAAGATAAAAATCAACAAAATCAAAAGACCAACGAACCAAACAAGTAACCATTGTATCTTTTGCCACAATGGATGATGATGTGATAGATTCTACCTATCGTAGGAAAGATATATCCTAAGGCAGGAATCAATTGATGATTGGATCATGATTAGTTGATGTTGTGATGATTGGATAGATTCTGCCTATCGTAGGAATGACATATCCTAAGGCAAGAATTGATTGATGATTAGATCATGTTTTGTTGATGTAAGATTGGCTTAAGATATGATGGTGACAAGTTATGGTTGATGCTGATTTGATAGTTGATGATTTTTGATAAGGGATGATGCTTTGATAGGTGATGCGATGCTTGGATTTAGTGTAAACTTATTGAGGATAGATGTGATGATGATGTGGGATGATGATAAATGCGATGATGATGAGAGTGTGATGGAGCAAGTTTTATTTGTGTGATGGATAGATTATTTTTGGAATTTTGTGTGTTTTCTATTGTTTTGGGATTTTTTGTTATTTATGATGTTTTTGGATTTTTGATTTTGTGATTTTTTTTGATGTTTTGATTTTTTGATGTTTTTTGATTTTTTTATTTTGTGATGTTTTTGGATTTTGTGATTTTGTGATGTTTTTGAATTTTTTGATTTTTGAAAAGGAATGGTTTATTAAGAGATGGTTGCATTGGATTTCATGTGGATAACCTTTGCGCTAGATACCAATGACAAGGGAACACCAAGTCTAGAGGTGAAAGTGATGGAGTTGGATAGGGGGATTGGATAGCTGATTCATGATAGATGAATGGACAAGTGATAGGGATGCGTGTTAGATAGATGGAAGATAAGGATGAGGGGTCGGATAGGTATGCATGATATATGGATGGGGGATTGCAGGATTTTCTCCAAGGGCTAGGTTGCAAGGAATCATATGCCCCAATGCTTAAGATTTTACATGATGGGTTCATGTTTGAATGGATGGACTTTGCAATAGATGGATGGAGGATATACTGTCAAAGGAAGTATGTCAAGAGGTCTCCAAAGCATGTTGTTGATATGTTGCCCCTTGTCTTTATCAAGATCTAGGGTGAGAGATGGTTGAAACAAGATATAATGGATATGATGGATGGGAAATGATAGGATACATAGGGGATGGTGGATAGGAATATGATAGGATAAAGATAAGACAGTGGATAAGATGTGCAAGGATACTATGGATGTGGATGAAGGATATGGTTTTGCCCCCAAGTGTAGGGATACAAAATGGATGGAGAAGGGATTATGCATGACGCCCACAAGTGGTTTTCATCAAGGTACTTGCCCAAGGCGCCACAAGGAGTGGTTTTCACCATTGGACAGATTTTTCTCTTTACTATTTTCTTGATTTTTTTTAATTTTTTTTTTTTGCTTTTTTACTTTTTTGATGGAATGGGGACTCTAGCATCTATTTCCATAGCAAGGAGAAGATGGTCCCATGTTGGATAGCATTATGGATGATGATTGCATGAATGTTGGTAGATAGGAGAAGATGGAATGGATTATGATGGATAATGGATTATGGTGTGTATAATGTGGATTATGCAAAAGCATGGACCATAGGAATGTGATGGGGAAGATATGTAGGATAGTGAATGAAAGATGGAGAGATGGGGGTATGTGTGAATGTTAAGTGATGGAGGGGAACCAAGACCAACGGTTGCACACACCGTGATGTATTTGGAAGCTTGTACTTTGGATGTGGAGTTGGGAGTAATGGGGATTGGGATGGGGGATATTTGGATGGTCGATTTGGGGTTTTAGGGACCCAAATAGACTTAGACTTTGGGGGATTTTTAGATGGGGAGCAGGGTGTTTGGGATTTTGGGGTGGATTGGGATGTGGATGCCTCATTAGAGTTTGGTGCTTTTCATTTAGGGACCCACACCATTTTTGTTTTTGCTTTTTCTTGTGATGGTGTGGGCTTTGATAGCCTTTGGGATTTTTCATTTTGATTGGAAGGGATAATATCCTTAGGCTTTTGTGCTTTATGAGTTGAGGCATTCAAATATTTGAATCCCATGGATTTGGTGGAAGCTTCATGTTTGAAATATGTGTGCTTTTGTTGGTCTTGATTGGAGATTTTATGGGGTTTATGGGTGGATGGGTAAAAAGTGGATTTTTGGATAGATGGATGAGGTGGTTTGATGATTGGGAGATTAGGAGTTGGGAGGATGGGAGGATAAGAGGATTTGTGGATAGGGATGTTGGGAGTTGGTAGGATAGGAGGTAGAGTGGATTTGATAGGGATCTTTGGAGTTGGAAGTAGTGGAGGTAAATTGGATGGAGGGAGATGGATGGTCACATTCTTTTGCAAATGGTAGGATGATGGAGGAGGGATGGCGACATATGATTTGGGAATGCGATGAGATGCACCATGTTTGGGATTGGATGTATGGATTTTGGAAGGTGGGTGGATGGTACCAACATGTTGAGATTGGTTTCCTTGGGGTGTATAGCCAAGGCCATGCGAAGATGGATGGAATGTGGTGTGGATGGGCTCCAAGATGCCTTGTTCCTGAAGGCCTAAGCCTTTGCCTTGATAGTTCATGTGTTGGAGCATGCGACATGCAATGGGATGTTTGGTGCTTTGGAAACAAGACGCGAATCCATTATTTGTTGGAGATAGATAGGTGGTGGAAGGAAGTTGTTTGCCTCCTACAAGGGAGTCACCACAGATGAAAGTGCTTGTGCCAAGTGGATAAGGGGATGGATTTGGGATGGGATTGGTAGATGAAGGTAAAGGATTCATGGGGGATGGTAAAGGGGTGTTAGAAGAAGGTGTGTGATCAATAAGTTGACCAATAGATGGGAGGGGATCGGGGATGGGATTAGATGGGATGGTTAGATCTTGATTAGGAGAAGGGGTTGATGTTTCAACATGCTTTTGATTTGATTCTTGACATAACTCATGTGCTTGGATGGAAGTGGAAGTGACTTGGATAGATGTGATGGGTGCTTGGATTGATGTGATAGGTGCTTGACTTATGGGCTCTTGAACATGGCTACATGATGGTTCTTGACTTATGATAGGGGGTTGTTCAAGAGATTTGGTGGGTGTTGGATTGCATGAGGGTGTTTGATGCCTTGCTAATAGCCAATGGATGACATCCTTCATGAGTGTATGGGTGGAAGAACAATATAATGGATGGATAATGATGGTGGATGGTGTAGAAATAGGATTGGGATTGGATAGGTGGGTGATAGGATTAGGTAGTGATGGTTCTTGGGTGGGTTCAAAGATAGGTGTGGGATTAGATGGTGGCGTTGGAGGGGTGAGAGATTTGGGGGATTCCATTCCTTTGCTTGGTGAGGTTCTTTGGAAGAAATTCCACAAGGATTCTTTGGATGTGATAGTGTTGGGACTTGGAAGGTTTGATGGTGGATTAGATGGTGGATGGGTGATAGGGATTGGGGGATTGGGAGATACATAAGGTGATGGATTAAGGTTGATAAAGTTGGAGGGATATTGTGATGGGAGGATTGGAGGATGGGGATTAGGAGACGGGGGATTTGGTTGTTGATATGAGGTTTGGATTTCGGATATAAGGTGTGCTAGATTGGTGTTCCCTTGATCAAAGTTAGCATGACAAAGGTTGGGGGATGGATAAGTTGGAGAGATTGGTTGATTGGATAAGTATGATGGCATGGATGTGTAAGGGGATGGAGATTGATATGAGGGTAAAGGTTGATATGATGGAAGTTGGTATGAGGTTGAAGGTTGATATGAGGATGATGGAGGTTGATATGATGGAAGTTGGTATGATGAAGGTTGATGGGAGGTTGATGGTGTGGATATGTAAGATGTAGATTGGTATGAAGGTTGAAAGAATGACGATTGATATGATGTGGATGGGGATGATGTGTAGGGTGTTTGTTGATACGATGGAGGTTGGTATGAGGTCCATGGTGTGGATATGTAAGATGTTGAAGGTTGATATGATGAGGGTTGATATGATGAATATGGGGGAGGGGTTTGGGATTCTCCAATGATGAGGTGTGCTAAGGGTATATCTTAAATGTCATTTTTGAATTGTTCCTTAGCATTAGGATCCATGTTCCCATAGACTTTTCTAATTCTTTGTATTTGTTGTATTGATTCATAAAGATCCATTCTGTGGGAGATAGTATGGGATGATGGATGATTGTGATGTTGGGAATAAAAAATTTAGGACCCTAAGATGATTTGGTTTGTTTTGATTGGATGGATGAGTGATGATCCTATTATGCTTAAGGTAGACTAATGACACTTAAGCAATAGGGTTGATTGGTTCTCTATGCTTTTGATAGACTAATGATCTTAAGCAAGAGGGTTGATGTGATCAACTAATGTCTTGATTTGTTTGATTGGGGTTTGAAGATGTGGAGTTTGATAAGGATGTTGGGAGACTTGGATAATGATTGGGATTGATGTTGATTTTGGACTGGATTTGGAATATGGTTAGGAAGAATATGGATTGATGTTGGTTGGATTTTGGATTTGATTTAGAATGAATGTGATTGGATTTTAATTTGTTGGAATGACTTGTCTTATGTGTTTGATTCTTAGTCTGATTTGGCAATGTTTAGCAAATGATCACATGTACAAACAAGAATCACTCAGACAAGACACAAGCAAATTTGAATTTTTAATTTTGAAGAATATGAGAATGATTAAGCAATCACATGTGTAAGACAAATCAACATGCCCTAATGCCTAGTTTGATGGGGTATGGCTAGTTAGGTTTGGTCAATGTTTAGACGAGGTTGACTAATGATTTGAAAGTGAAATCCTGTCACAAAGCCCGGAGAAGGGGGTAACCCACCCTTCACCTTCACTTCCCAAAGGTAGAAAGTTCTTTGGGGCTTAGCCAAGAGTGACAAGATTCTGATTTCAAAGGAGGGTGTCTTTTGATTTAGCCTCGGATGAGGTCGTCCCTAGGGGTGATGAAATCCCCTAGCAGGCCTCCTAGAAAAGGGATTGACAAAAGCGAATCAAGTGAGGTGTTTTTGATCTCCAAGATCACCTTGCGGTGCAAGGAGAGAGCATACACACACCCACTTGATTCACACTCGCAGTTGATTAATTACCCTTAGAAAATGAAATGTGTGAAAGACACGTCAATCAATGGTTCTTTTTAACCCAACTTCAAGGTGTGATTGAAGACACTGGTTGATTTTATGCCCAATTTCAATGTGTGATGATCAAACAATGTTTGTTTTATGCCCAAACTGAAGTGTGTTTGCAATCAATGATTGAGAGATAAAGGATTAAATGGATGCACTTGATTAAATTGTTGTCCAAATTGATGTAGATGCTGCACCTGATGTTGTTCCAGCCCCGAATGATCACATACAAGTCACTAGAATGAAAACGGAGCAAGTAGACTAGCCAAGGAGATTGTTATGCGAAAAATTGATAATATGATAAAATTAGCTACAAAATGAATTGATATAGCAAAATGGATTGCATAAATAGAAAATTTAGGAAATTCTATGCAATTTTAAAAAAAAATTGTGAAAATTTGATCAAATTTGCACAAGTTATGATGATTTGAAGATTTTAAGCATGTTTGACTTTGACTGATGAAAAAAGTGGGAAAAAGGTATAGTCACCTAGTAAAATCCTTACAACTGCATAGTTCCTCCTTCCAGCTTTCCAACAAGTCCAATTTTGCGAAAATCTGTCTCCGTATGACCAAGTTATGAAAATTTGAAAAAAACAGCCTCCGTTGGCATGTGGAAGGCAATGAGCATGTTTGACTGTTTGCATAAACTGCTACGGTTATCTCCAGGTTTGGTCATATGTCATAGTTATGAGGTTGGCAGTCTGAGTTAGGCGGTTAAGGTTATAGAGTAGCCCTTGGTTTGTAATATGACCAGGGGCAATATAGAGAGAAAATAAAAATAAAAATAAAAAAGACCTTAGGTAAGGTCGAACCCTAAAAGCTAAGGGAGGGGCAGGGGATAGTTAGGTTAGGGTTTGCAGGAGATAGGCGAAGGCGATGGTGGTGGATGAGAGGTGGCTCAGGGAAGGCGCGCAGGGAGCGGCCGCTGAGGTGGGGGATCGGGGGTTTGGGCGCAGGGGGAGGTGACGAGGGAGTGGGTTTGGGGGAGCCGCAGGGAGTGGTGGGGGAGCTGCGCGGGAGGTGGGAGCGGGGTTGCTGAGGACGAGTTGCAGGGAAGGTGTTGGAAGCGGGGGGGTTGAGGACGAGTCGTAGGGAAGGTGTTGGAAGCGGCGGCTGAGGTGGGGGATCGGGGGTTTGGGACGCCCGACGGAGGAGAGGAGGGGTTTTGGATGGAGCGGCAGGGTGCAGAGGAAGGTCGACAGGGAGGACTAAGTGGCGGACAGGGGGTTGGTGCGGGGGCTGCACGGGAGGGGAGTGAGTTGGATGGCGGCGGAGGTGTTAGCTGGCAGAGAAACAATAAATCACCACCAGCAAAGACTTCGGCCCAAAATCCCTGCAACCTGCAAAATGCCTTCAAGCACAAAAACAACACTGCGATGATAGAAGACAGACAGTGTAGAGATTAGTACGGCAGGGGTACGGTTCCGTACGGTACGGACTGTACCCTTAAAAAATTTCAAATTTTTCAAAATTTTTTTGACTGAAACTAGGCAAGTTTACTGTCAAAATTCACAGAAACAGCGACCTGATCGCAATGCTGAGGTTAGTTTCTGCATAGGACACAACCTGTGACAATTTATCACCAAAACTTGCAAAACCTCACAAAACGAGAGTTAGAAAACGAAGATTTTGACACCAAAACCTTCAAAACTGACGATTAGATTCGAGCCTGGGCGTGCCAATGTAATCAATGAAATCAAAACGAAGGTTATAATGTAATCTAATGCAAAAATACACGATTATACCTTCATAAATGAACTCACAGATCCAGGAGGGAAGGAGTTTGTGCCTACATAGCTCCTCAGATGTTTCCCAAATGATGCAAGATGTGGATTGCTCAAGTGCTCAACACAATATAAGATGAGAGACAAGTGATTTGATGCCTGATTTGGATGGAGATGGGGAATGATTAGAGTGATTTTGGCAGAGGTTTGATGAGATGAGGAGATTGTGGAGTGATTTGGGCAGAGGTCTGATGCATGAAGAGGTCCCTTCTAATGGCCTAGAGAGGGGTCCAATTTATAGAATTTTGGAGATGAGGATGGAGGGTGAGGATTCAGTTGATGAGATCAAGGGCTAGGAATAAAAGTGAATCTTTTATTCCTAGTGGATGAATTAATAATTCACATTTTGGGAAGAGTGGAGGATAGTGGATGAATCAATAATTCATTTTTGGGAAGAGTGGAGGACAATGGGGGACAACTGAATTTTAAATTTAGTGAGTGGAAGATAGTGGGGGACAACTGAATTTTAAATTCAGTTTAGTGGAGGATAGTGGGGGACCACTAAATTTTAAATTCAGTTTAGTGGAGGATTGTGGAGGATGAGTTAAGCAAGGTTAATTAAGTATTATCTTAATTAACTTAAGCCTAGGTTAATCAGATAAGCATGATTTATCCTAATTAACAGGGATTAGGGAAATAGATAAATCAACTAAATAAATATTAGGAATATTCATTCAATTGATAGGATAGGGTTGTAAGATTAAATGGATTAATTAGGTGAATTAATTGATCACCAGGGATATGCAGATGGGGAGAGTGGATTAGTGTAGAGGCACGAGAAATTGGTTTGCAGAGCAATCCAATTTTCAGTGTCTACAACTTTATACTTAGTTTGGCAAATAAACCACTCATAATTTGAGGTCTATATCTCTCTCCTGAAAAGATACTTTCTCTCTTCTTTTCTCCGAGAGTCATCTGATAACTTGTAATCTTGTTTCACTTATCATCAAACAATATGTGATCAGTGCATCATTATTCAATTAATTCAACTAATAAATCAAATCTCATAATACAAATATTAAATTGATAATAGCATAATCATTCCCATGATTTCAATAAATGACAATCAATAAAAACCATGTTTTTCCCTTGTCTTTAATCTAAACATGACAACAATTTTACTTATGTCCAAGTAAAAAGTAAAAGTATAGCAAGTCAAAAATTAGGGATGTAACAAATGCTCATCGGATAACAAACAATAACAACATTTTTATGACACCCTAAATGGTAGATAATTAGTAGTTGCACCAATGTGAGGTTTAATGAATATATTGACCAACGAGATTAGAAAGAAAAAAAATTCAACGACCAACACTTGCACCCATAGGAGATTCAAAGATTATGCTGATAGGAATAACTGACGAGCTCAGATAACCAACAACTTCAGAAAATTTTGAAGCATGAAGTTTTTGTATGATATGAAACAATACGCTGACAACCAATGAATTTAACAAGTCATTGCACCCATAAGACGTTCAAGGCATACGCTGATAGGAACTGATGAGAGGTTGAAGGGATATGCCAATAGAAGAATTGTCAAGTGATCTTTCCAGTCGCGAGCATCAACCAAGGTATTCCACGATTGTCATGATAAAGGAGGTGTCTATTTCCTCATGGGCCTACAGAACCACTTGCGAATGGGAAAAGTCAAATTTTCAAGAATAACCCAGAATATATTCACTGCATTTCAAGAAAAACAACAAATGATATTAGCTTGAAGATGTCTTGATTATGATTTGATTATCAAATATTTGAATGTTTATAAAAGTACATACGAAAGAAACTGTTAGTTAGTTAAAATACCAACCAATGGACTATTCAGGGAACTGTTGTACCTGTGTTACAATACTCATTTCACTACACATTTCTTTCTCTCACAACAGAGGTTTGCTCTTCCTGTTTTCGGCGGTATGGGATCCAAGACCAATGCTTGAATTTTAGCTGTGCAGGGTAATAAAACAAGTTGCAAGAAAACATTCCTTTTAAGTAGATAATATGAGGACTGGAAAAGATTTCTTATTGCCCTTTGTTTTAGGTAGAAAAATATAAAAGCAAGCGAGAGAGGAACTATGGAAAAAATAACTGTGACAAAATGTCTGTCAGACCAAAGCGATAAAGAAAATGATGGTCTTTTATTAATTTTGACTATTGTTTTAGCCTTCAAAGATAAAGATTAGCAAAGTTTAAAAGGACTATAACATTGTAACACCAAGGTTGTCAGCGCACACAGATAGAAGGACCATCCAGTAGTTGCTAACTGGTGCATATTCCACAAAACAATCAGTAGACCTGGATGAATCATTTAACCAGATAATAATGCAATAACTCTGCACAAACTCAACAAAATTTCTTGTAGAAGAATTGATTACGAAGAGTGTGTTCACGTCAAGTTCACTAGTGTATGCAATGATATAAATTTCATTCAAAAGATTTGTCAATATAACAATAACTCTAAATTCATATCAAATGCACCAAATAAAGATAATGATAAACTATTGAAGCCCAAATAAAAATAGATGTTACCGAATATAATTCAAATGTGGTTACTCATAAATTCTGCATAACTCCAATATGAATTTGTCTGGGGGTGGGAAATGAAAGATAAGGGTTCATTTTATAAAGTTTTGGGTAAAAGTGGTTTAGGCAGTTAAACTGTAAATTGGTTGAATGGTTGAACGGTGAGAGGTTGGTGTTTAATGGGTTTTGTGTTATTTTTTTTACGAATGATTTTTAGGGTAAGGTTCTAGGTGTGGATAAAATAATAAATTAAGTTGGTTTAATTTATTATTTACGATAGGTTTTAGTAAATAATAGATTAAGTTATTTAATTTATTACTTACAAAAGGGGAATAAAATAGAGATGTAATTAATTTAATTAAATTAATTAAATCTCATGGATGAGGGATAACTTAAGGGATAATTAGGTCAATTTTTTGATGCCTACAGGGGTAATTAAATAGCACCCAAGGATAAAATCACATTCTCTTAAATAAAATATTCCAATCCAATTAAACGAATGAATTAAATTAATTATGTCCACTAAAGAGAAGACTTGATAAATAAGTCCACTAAAGGAAAGCATTGATAAATTATTACGAAAAAAGGAATAAATTAGACCAAACGATAAATTTAACTAAATCAAATGCTCATGAATCTTGACAAATTCCAAGAAGTGTGGGATGCAAAAGAAACTCACATAGAAGCTAATATGATTATGGAATAAACAAACATGAGCCTTATGAATGCCACTAGGTTCTCCACACTCATGATGACAAGCCAAACCAATCTATACATGAAGAATGATCTTGTTTCTTCATTGGATGAAACGAGATGGATTTAAGTTTGATCCATGGTCATTTAAATTGCACATGCCATCTTGTTGGTCATAGTACTTTGTAGAACCCTGTACACTCAATACATACATCAAATCTTATAATAGAATCATAGCCAAAGCAACATGTAATACTGACATATCATCATGTTCATAAACATGTAATCAAGGCATGAACTTTTATCCCAAAGCATAATACTCACTGAATATCGTCATAATAATCAAACATAACATCCATATTCTACATTAATGAAATTACATCAATTTAATTCACTAATCTTAGTTAATCATTTTATTATGATTCCCTAATCAATTCATTAACACTCGACATGGAAACACACAAGCCAATCACAATTCCTAACCATGCATCCAAGCATGGATATAAATATGATCATACAAATGGCACCAAATAGGCTAGTACACATACAATCATAAACATCTCATAATATAATCCAAATATAAATAAAGCATAGTTTATCCCTCACTCCAAATAGGTCCTAAAATCATACTTAATTAAAACCTTACGATTAAATTGGGGTATGGTAGGAACCAAACATGGGTAGCCTTACACACATATGCGTATATCTATATATACATATATGTATGTATGTATATATGTACACACATGTATATATGTATTTTATTGATAATTTAGTAAGGGTTCTATAGGGAACTTATTCTAGAAAAACTTAGAAATAGTTAAAAAAATATTTGAAATGATCATTGAACAAAATGGTCATACAACAATAGACAAAATATAGGACCAAAAAACACTAACTAGCTGCCACTAAAGGCCTAAATAGTCAAACAAGAAAGATAAAGTTATAGAATAGGAGGGGCACCATGTAATTTCAACACCCTCAACCTTTAATGCCTTCACAGAATCCCCACCCTAGCCTATCAAATCCAACACTACCACTCAATCCCTTTCACCTTTCTTAGAAATAGAACACCCCATAACCATACGATCAAAGGTAGGAAATTGACCCCATGAAAGACCTTCCATTTTTAGCTCAAATAAGCCTATCGCCATCCCATATCAACAACATGAATGAAATAGAAACTTCAAATCGATCTCTAGTATGTGTAATCATCAGATCTTTCAAAACCATTTTTAAATCCAACCTAAAGGCTTTGATTTCTTATAGCTCATGAGCCACACTAAAACTTCCTTACTAATCACACTCACATCACCCTTGGTGCCAAAAATTTTAAACCATCCATTTTTATTTGACCTTCTTTCATGTTATATTTAGAAATTAACTGAAGCTACCCAAAACCTAGTACATGGAATAGAAACAATGAAATTATTCTAGCAAATGATACTGGAACCAAAATAGCTAAACATAGTTAGTTTCCATAAAGAGACATGCAAATGCTCAAGAAGAAAAATAACATTAAGAAAGCTCACAATAGCATGGATGGAAACAAGCTAGACTTGAGTGGATACATATATAGACAAGAAGGGAGGAAAAACTAATCAATGATAAAATTGACTCCAACTACCCAAGAATAGGTGGGAGTTACACTCATGGAAGATGCCATCTACCCTTAGAATGACCCACTTACTATAAATAGGCAAGCTAAATAAATGTGTAAGTAACATACAATAATTATCCAACAAAAGAAAACATAAAACCTACATTAACACTCCACCTTAATCATAGCTTAGGTGGGTGGAAAGATGGGTCTTGACGAATGAAACCTAATGAGATACCCATGTACAAAGAGATCCCACCATAAGAGAGATGTCATAACCCCTATTTTTCAATAATTAAATATGAATTTAATTATTATTATTTAATCAATTGTCGACTAATTTTAACTTGTGTGTGTGACAAGGATACTCTCATTCTCTCTATGGAGAGAGCATCATCGAGGCAGATGGCATCTAGTCGATTGACACGACTTGTGTTGAAGGAACCTGTGCACACACCACTTAGTCGAATTGCATTGCATTCATTTGCATTTGTGTTAATACATTTAGAATAATTATTTAGTCGAGTTAAATATAATTATTTGCATAAATATTGTGAAAATGAAAATAAGTTAATTCTTTTCAGTCATAATAAATTAATAGATAAATCAGTTGCAAAATACTAGGATATTTAAATATTTTTCAGAAAGATATTCTTCTAAATGCTTGACATCAGTTATTTACTAATTCTATTTTAGGCCAAGAAGTGTTTGTTTCATGTCTTTAAGGCAATTAAGCTTTAGAACCTTTGGAAATCAATATTTCATTTTTGTTTCTTCTTAGTGGGGTTAATTTTAGAAGATATGATAGAGAAGTAAGTGTCATTTAATGCATTTTCTATTTTTTTAGCATTTATCTTTTATAAAGGAATGTGAGAGAATTGGAAAAGGGGGCATTCTTTCTTCCTGTGAAAAAAAAAGAAAAGAGGGAAAAATGCTCAGTTTGAATTAAAAATAAATCAAGGAAGAATTATGAAGATTGAGAGGAAGAATAGGAGCACCTTCGTGGATTTGGTGAATGTGGTTTACCTCATTGCAGACCTAGAAAGGAATGGAATCATATTCTTAACAAGGGTTGTGTTGTAGCAGCAATCCCTGCCTAAAGTTACTGCAACAATCCCTGCCTAAAGCTGCTGCTGCAGTTGTGGAGCTATGTAATATGCAAAAGGATGCAATTTGAAACAATTCCACTCCATAAAACCTTGCCTCAAAATGAGGTTTGCATAATAGGCTAGCCTCAAAATTGGTATTTTATCATACTATAGAAGATATGGTGAATGTGCTGCATATAGCCAGCATCTTACAACCATTCTGGCCAATACCAAGCACTCATCTATGAAAATATTGTTGGAAACAAGGTGGATAACTGAGAGGGGGGGTGAATCAATTATCTTATTTATTTAACTTTCTTTTCTTTTTTAACAATTAGTGCAGTATCAAAACATATAAGCATACATGAACATGAGAGTAGAAAAGAAATCAACACACATAACACAAGGATTTTTGCGTGGCAAACCCCGTTAAGGGAAAAACCACGGGGTGACTAACCCAAGATTGTATTCTTTGTTAAAAGAATAGAAGTACAAAATGGCACTTGCCAATTAGGGCTCACTGCCTGAGCACACTACTCACAAG
Organism: Cunninghamia lanceolata; assembly: GCA_027924645.1. Taxonomy (NCBI): domain Eukaryota; kingdom Viridiplantae; phylum Streptophyta; class Pinopsida; order Cupressales; family Cupressaceae; genus Cunninghamia; species Cunninghamia lanceolata. The sequence continues at coordinate 13,443,389 of BSBN01000209.1, forward strand.
AGGCTCACTGTCTACAAGAGACTCACTGTCTATAAGGTATATAGAAAGTAACCAGGTGTTTGAACTGATCAGAGGTATCCACATATGATGAGGTTCAGTTCCGGTTAGGCTCAATATACTGATCTGCTACACTTCATTCTTCCTCTTCATAGTGTTGCTGTTCTGTCACATACTGTACTTGTATAGTTGCTTCCACACTACTTTCTGCTTTTCTTCGCACACTCTTTCACACCACACACACCTTCATACCGAAATCCATCTGGTATATATATTCACACCAAGGATTTCAACATCTTTCTAGTTAGCATTTGGAATACTTAAGATTTTTACTAAATACTGGTCTGTCGGCTGAATCCATACTTAATATGTGATGCGTATCAAAAATAGAGACATGTAAGTCATTAATCATGTCGGCCAACCATGAATGATCCCTCAAGAAGCTTGATCACCATCAATTTCTCATCTGGGTTAAGGTCCGATGCTCTGCCGGTTAGTTCTTCCTTAGTCTACACTACCTGTCAGGAACCCAACACTTAGATGCTCATATCTTTTCATTCTTTCAACACCGGAGGCTCAATCTCTGGAATGTAGCAGTAATGGTACTCCTCTTGACTTCCCCAAGTCTGTACTTTGCTGAGATACATCCTCTGGGAAATTCGGACCTGATTGTCAGACCTTGTTGCATGCTCTGTTCTTGCTCACCGAACCAAAATACTCTTCAATCTGGCTTCCGGTATAGACATACCATGTGTTGTGGATGTGTGGGATGGACTTTGTTGCCATCAATGACAACAACAATGAATCCACACAGTGTCTCTTGCCAACAAATATATATTCCCCATGCTGCATCTACTTATTGATATCTTATGAAAGAAAGTGAAAATGTGATAAAGATTTCACATGATTTGTATATAAGTAAAACGTTTTCTACGTTTGTAAATTATCATATATCCTTGCAATTCTACACAAGAAAATTGAGCTTTATAGAATTCTAACATATCTAACACAATAAAGGAACTGCATTTCCATCCAAAACTACACATAAGTGAAATTTAGCAACCTCTATTCTCAAAACATTTTTTCTTTAGCCCAACCCTCTTATGTTCACAGAAGTGACACTTTACACTAGACTTTGCCTAATGAATGGCGAATAGCATTTGTTTAGTATGGATGACAAGATCAACATGTACGTAAATACGAACCCCAATTTTAATGGCAGACTGCAGCCTAGTACTTCACAAGTTGTTGAGGACTGTTTGATAAAATCTGCTATCGGCCTTTTGAGTTTTGTACAAAGGGCGATTCACCCAGATAGGGCCATATCCTGGATATATATCACTACTCATGTTTTGGACGTGCTCTCTAACAACTAAATCATGTTAAGTAGGAGAATGTCAAGGATTCGAAACAATTGAAGGAGTGCTGGCTAAAGATTCCATCTGCAGTTCAATTAAAGAATGGAGGAGTGAAATTCTAGGCCGATGGATACAAAAAAATTCTTGAATGGGCAAAATTCTAATATAAATAAGTACTTCATTTCGAAGCCATACGAGTTTTGGTAACTATAAGTAGTTTTATATATAAATGAATGAATAGGCAGGTACTGCAAGGAAATTTTATTTGCCATTGAATCTAATTTCTTTTGAATTTACTGAGAAAACATCCCCAACCAATCAACTAGGAAAATAATGAAAAGCTCATTTTTAAAAAAAACATAAAAACTATAGGCCAGCAAATCCTAAAATCCCCATCTGTTTCCTACAAGGGAAAACGAAAGTCATCCAAGACAAAGGGAGACCGGTACCATCTATTCTTATGTCTAGCATATCCAGCTATACCCATCATATATTCTACACCGTTTATAAAACAGAAAACTTGGAACATATACTCTACATCATTAATAAAATGAACTGCAGACACATGACAATAAAATTCACCCTATTGAGACAACACCCATGTAAAAAAAACACATTATGTAATCAGAGTGAAACCATTGTTGAAACATTCGTTCAAAGAAAACCCAAATCAGATTCCATAGATTTGAGCAGCAAACTGACCTTTGAAGTGATACATAATAAAAGAGCAATGGGAAAATTGCAACTTAGTTTAAAATGCCCGTACCCATTTGTATGAAAAATGTGAAAACATAGACAAGGCACGTGAACTCATTTGCAGAATGCCACGCAGTAGCTGTAATACCAAATGTCCTCATCACAGTAAAAATGCATAACATTAGAAATCAATTGAATAATTTATTTGTCATCGTTAATAGCTTTGCCAATGACCAAAAATCAAGAGCCAAAAAAATGATCATTTTAAGAATAGAAAAAATAATGCCAATGAGGTGAAAAATGAACGGACCAATGGGAAAAAAAGATCTAGCTAATATTGTTGTGTCAATATTTATCAAAATTAAAACACCTTAGGCTAAACATTCATTATTGCCATTGCACAAATTTCAAGGGAAAAATATATCAAGCAGGGACTAAAAAACTTAGGCTAAATTTACCAAATGTCCTTATCACAGTAAAAGCATAACATTAGAAATCAATTGAATAATTTATTTAATTTATTTGTCCTTGTTAATAACTTTGCCAATGACCAAAAATCAAGAGCCAAAAAATGCTCATTTTAAGAATAGAAAAAATAATGCCAATGGGGTGAAAAAAGATCTAGCTAATATTGTTGTGTCAATATTCATCAAAATTAAAACACCTTAGGCTAAACATTCATTATTGCCATTGCACAAATCTCAAGGAAAAAATAATATCAAGCAGGGACTAAAAAAAGTTAGGCCAAATTTGATTATTCCCATTGCACAAATTTCAATCAACGCCAAAAAAATGCCTAGGCAGCTAAAACAACAGTTACCATGCCAAATGTAGAGACTAATAAGTATGGATCATGATGGCTAAAAAATCAGATGAGTTTTCTATATATTAGTGTTTAGGCATTTCATAGGATAATTGTTTTCAGAGGCATTTTGTTCTACATCTCCCGTTTAAAATTGTAAATGTTGATACATTTGTTTGATTGTTTTTCAAATAGTTTATTTTGTGTGTATCTAGTGGTCATTGAAATAGTATTCCTTGTGGTATTCTGACTTAGTGTTCATGTAATATACCTATGCTTTTACATTTTGCATGCAAGATGACTAGGTTTTTAGGCATTGGTGAAAATGACATTACTCTTGTGTACATATGCATTTGCTTGAAAATTGTAAAATACCCTGCAACCTTCATCTTTTAAGCCGAAATCTCCAACTTGGCCTAGATCTCTTTTGTCTTTGGGTGTGATCTGTCACCTAATCATAAAGCATGTACCATTTTTAGCCGATAGGCTTATAGTGGGAGCTTTTGCTCCCGGAAATATTCAGCCGCTATGTTTCATTGAGGCTGCACTGTATTTGAATGGTGATACACTTTATGAGGCCGTGCCTTGTATAGAGGTTGCGTGCTTTGATTCTAGGCAGCCAACCTTTGTGTTGTGTTTCTTTCATTATAATGCCAGGATGTGCCACTGTTTCCATAGGCTGCATTGAATCTTTGAATCTGTGCATTGAGCTTTTAGAGTCCACACCATTATTTATACGGCTGCGCCTTTGTTTCCATTTGTTGTGCTTACGCACTGTTGAGAGGACAACGCCATTATTTTCTAGCCTTCCGTTATGGTGTGCTTCTAAATAGGCCACCTTGACTTTGTTTCCTGCTGGCGCCTTTGTCAAAATGCACTATGATTCAATGATGCGCTATTTCTATAATACTTGAGCCTCTATTTGCCTTGAAACCGAGCTTTTATGCTTGTACCATAGTTGCTATGCTGCGCTATATCATATATGCTGGTGAGCTACGGGTCTTAGTGGCCTCGCTCATCCCTGTGCCGGTGCGTAGTTGAAACATGCTGAGTCTTCATTGGATATTTTGAGCCAGTTATTTTTAAACATCATCCATTTCAATAGTCAGAAGTTAGTTTTGGCTAATACCAATAGTATAAATATTTACCACATTTTATTGTGGATGAGGTGTAAAATTGCTATTGACTATTTGACCATTGAAGTGGAGTGTTTAGAGTGCTTGTAATGGGAGCATTTGACTCTATATTTTGTTTTTAAATACAAAACATATCCTATTATATTGAATTCATAAAATAAGGTATACCTATTTTTACAATAATCTACCTAAAATATGTCCACACATATCCTTCTCTAGGTGCCTATTGACTACATTATTAATTATAGTTTAATATCAAAACTACATTATTATGTTGAGTCATAAATTATTTAGTCATAGATTATTTAATATTATATAATATATAGTTAATTATAGTATATAGATATATTGTTAATTAACTTATATTAATTATCTTCTCATTCTCCCAATGGTTTTTAATTTTGCCAAGGAAACTATAGGTGAGCCCTGTTCCTAACTAGTTATTAATAATTCTTTTTGCAACCAATGAGAACGAAATAATTTTTCTATTTAAAAAAATTACCTATTGCTATTGTATAGATGCAAATATTTTAACAAAACATATTTGAAAATTTATTTTTCTTTAATCTAATTGGCAGAAAACTTTCACCCTATTGTGGATCATCAAGGTTTAAAATTATACAATTTTGTATGAATACTACAAATAATTTCATGCATTGCTTTCATTTTCTCAAAAATTGTGCAAATATAACATTATGCTTCTTAACGTGCCGCAGGAAAGTTTTAAGGGAGTGGAGGAAGGAGCGCACCCATCAGGCCCAAATTTAGGCATGTCAGAGACAAACTGCGGGCAGTTGGGTATAATTTATGCGTTAAACTCTTTAGGCAACCATTATTTTTTATGTTCTTGATGTCCAAACATTGCAGAATCCAAGGCCATGACTATTTTCAAATGAATTTGTTTTGTTTATAGTTTGCTATTCCGCTTGAAGAAAGGCTCTGTTTTGAACTTGGTAATGCTGCTTCTTTACCATGCAGTCAGTTGGATTATACATTATCATTTATGTATTTTATACTATATGGAGTGATTCTATCTAGAACTTCCCAAGCTACTTTATGGATATTTTGCCGAGGGCTTTAGACTACTCAAAAGTTTGGACTAAGCTTACGAATTCAGTTGAATTGTGGGGTGTTTATGATCTCTGATGAACATTAAATTGACAATCTCTTGTGAACTTCATCATTTTTTTTGTGAGTATTTCCAGTGTACTTGTCACTTTATGTTTCAAATGTTTTTCATGCTGAAATCTGTTTCGCCCATTGTGGAAAATTCATGTAGGAGTCTGGGTAGTGTCTTAGTCCCAGTATGGCTTATAATCCTCTCAGACTAGCTACTGATTGAAAGATTTTCTTTAACGAAAAAAGAAAACATGGACATGTTTGAAGCCATACATTATCTAGATTTTCTTGGGAATATACTTGTAAAGTTTGCTTCGTTGTCATGAGGGCTGTAAAATGGATCTTGTGCAGTCTTTTAGCTTTCATTTTTGCGAATTATTTGATTGACCGTTACTTTTGGATTGGATCTTGTCTTAATGTTCCGAACTTTTTTTTCTTCTTTCTTTTAGAAGAATGTTTGGTTTATGAAGTCGAGGAGAAAGTTTTGGATTTTTTCATAACTTATATGATGAATTTTCCTTGGTCAATTTAGATTTCATTTAGAAAATTTATTTGAGGGTCTAAAGTTCAATAGTTTTATTGTTTATATTTTAGAATGGCTTGGGTTGGACTTCTGTTGTGGAATTTTTGGAGTATAAGATATTTTTCTTGTTTTTTTGATATATGAATGATGTTTAGATGTTCTCAATTTACACTGAAGAAACTTTCTTAGGTTTGTTTCTCTGAAAAATTATATATTTCTAAGATGAGATAAACAATGTTGATAGAGTCTTAGGATTTTTGTACATTTCTGATGATTTGTGACTATTCGTTTAGAAGCATTAGGTTGCTGATGTATTCTTTTATCCCTAATTTGAGGGTTTAATGGACCTTCGCCTCAATTCTAGGCATTAATTAGGCCTAGCTTGTAGGACCCCAAACGGGGCCCCCAATTCCCTAACAACCAACTGTCCAAGCCTGTGAGCTCAACATGGGGCACTGGGCTTGAACTTGGGTGCGCAACGCCACCCAAACACCAACAAATCATGCCTCATTTGTTAAGTTGCTTATATTGTGGTCTATGGGTTGTATATCATTTATAGACTTGCCTATAGAAAGATCATTGTCTTGTTCAGCAATTAAGAGTTATTTTTAGAATTATCAAATTGACTCTTTCAAGATTTTCTTCATTTGATCATATATTGGTTGTTGGAGTTCAATCTATTCAAAAAAGCATGAATTTACTAAGCTGGGTCTGAATTTGTTGCGTAGTGGATAAATATTAAGCTGATTTGGTTGTTGAATATTTTAAGTCATTTGTTTTTCGTTTGTAAAGAGTATGGTCACCACCTTGTAACCCGGGCCTTTAAAATTTGACTAGTATGGTCACCACCTTGTAACCAGGGCCTTTAAAATTTGACTATCTCCAACATCTTTGTAAAAGAGATATCGTGGTTAAAGCTTTCTAAGTGTTTGGCTGCTCTGGCAAGAAAAGTTCAATAGATGAATTTGTCTTTCTAGTGAGTAATCTTTCCACAGTTTAGTAACCATGCCTTTTTCTAGTATTTTAATCTGTCATGGAGCTGAGATTGAAGTTCATGTTCATGCCATAATAGTATAATATAGGCTGTTTGTAAACTATACCAGTTATCTTCATTAAATACAATAATTGTTTTTCATGTGCCTTTGGTTTTGCAGTTTCACAATATCCCCTCAGTGCTGCATTTTGCATAGGCCAAATTTGCAATGCAATTCAATGGAAGAGTTTTACTTTCTTTTCTGGTGACCAATTTTATTTATTAATAGATCATGTTTTGTATGCTCAAAATGGGCAATAAACATATATTCCATCGTTACTTGCATTTCTATAAATGTAATTTTGTCGGTGAAAATGATTCTTTTTCAATATTCTTCTCTACCTGAAAGGTGTCTTTTTGTTTCTTAGTCTTGAGTCAAAATGACAAGTTTCCCTAAGTTATTTTTAAGATCCACACATGCATAGACCATGTAAAGGTCATAGTTCAGCTTCCTAGTAGTTCCAAAAGGATACCAACTTGGTTTTTGTAGTTTGTTTATAATATAACATAATGTATTATATATTCTAACAGAATTTTATTTCTTCTGCTTCACTTTTTTTCATCCATGTTTGCAAACATGGAGTTAAGATAGTTGAAAAAATAATTTTATTTCTCTTTCCTCACTTTCTCTTTAAATGTAAGCATATTCTATTTTTCTTTGCACTTCTACAAATATGTGGACATATTGCTTGAAATAATTATGATGACAACTTTTAAGATCCTCAAGGCTAGATTGGTATGTAGGAACTAACAAAGTGTACTCATTTAGAAGTATGAAATGGTATGATTGATTGTTTTCTTTATGTACAGTAACAGCCTACTTTCTTTGGATTTAAATTGCCAAATTCTAGAATTTATCATAAAAGAATAAGGTTTTGTTGGCAAAATGAGAGAATAAAGTTTTTTCCATAATGAAAAAGAAAATTGTTTAGCATCCACAGTTTTTAATCCAATTGATATTTGCCAACAATTATGGGATAATCTGATCATTGAAACAAGGACTTTTATGACTCTGACCTTACTCTTTTGATACAATGACTTCACACAAATATAACTGTATGTTTATCTTTTTCCTTTTCTTTGCCTCTCATCGGATTTCCTATATTGCTACGAAATAGAAGAAATTGTATCAATCAAAATTAAACTTATTAATCAAAATCATCTTAAGTTCCTTTTCTGAGCGTTTAGTTTGGGACAAGGTAGAAATTTGTATTTTCTAAAAGTAGAGAGATTAATGTTCCTTTTTTTGAAGAAATATTAATTTCATTGGCATTTTTAAATTTCTTTTTAAGTTTTTATCTAATAGATCTTTCACAAATCCCTCGATATGCATACATGTCTAGAATTATTGAGAAAACTGCATGTAATATCATAGTTACAAAATTCACTGATTTAAATTTTATCCCAATTAATTGCACTCACCTCCTTAAAGATTTGATTTTATAAAAAATTGTGATTTGTGATTGGAAAAGTTATTGCGATCTTGCATGTACATCATTACAGAGGGCAGTTGGGGGTGGTGAGTGATCACACCATTCCACAATTTTGTGGTCCCTCTCTCCACAAATCTCATAGGTGGCAGGAGATTTGTTATGGCATAAGTTTCTCGTCCTTAGCAGGGTATAAAAGGTGACGGTCTGCTATTGAAGATGAGGCTTGGGTTGAAGAACTGGTGGACACAGGGCATGCAATGTCAGGTTCTCATGAATGTTGAGGGGTGGTGCAAGGTGCCGGGGGTCACTGAAATGGAGCAGTCATTGTGTGCATGCATTAGCTGGGGTTTTTTTAGTTTGGCTCGGTTTTGGAGTCTAATGCATATGGTGTCATCTACTATTCTGGTGTTTTTTTGTTTTGCATTGTTTTGTGTGTAGTTTGTGCAATTGTATATCAATTCATTCAGCTGGTAGTTGGTGTAAGTGTCAACTGGCTAGCATAGCAGCTTTTTGTTTGTAGTTTCTTCCCAGCTTCTTGATATTTTTATTGTAATGTTTATAATTTGAAAGGGGTAGGGGCCCCTAGAGAACCCCTACTGTTATACCTAAAAAAAACAAGTGATGCAATACCAAGGTGGGAGAGCCTTTAATTGAAGACTATCCCACCTTGCAGCTCTTCAATACAAGAGTCTATTCTTTAGCACATTAAATCACACAAAATCCTTTTTTCAATTTTTCATACAGGAAGTTTGAGTTTTTTGTCATTTCTAAGCAATTTCTAATTAAAATTTCCTCAATTTAACTTTGAATTGAAAACAAACACATAGATAGGGCAAGTGACCACTTGAAATTCATCTGAGACACATTATGGAACACTACCAACACTCAGAAGTCTCAAAATCATCCATTCATTTGCTGCTGTAGTAAAATAGGATTAATTTCTATGGAAAACTAGCTCTCCTTTGGCTTATATAAACATTCAGAAAACAAAATTACGGCTGCAGATTAACAACAATACATCTATAATTTTGTAGAAAGAAATCACATCAGTACTCAAGGCATTCTCAGGGTAAACTAACTTAATCTCAGTTCAGAAATAAGGAACAGTTTATTGGAGCATTTTGTCAAACATTTTGTCTGAATCTCAGGTCTGATTTTCTTTAAATACCTCAACTGAACATGGTCAAATAAAATATGGAATCATATCACAATGAAAAACCTATTTCAAAGGCGTTATCGGAAATTCATGAACATTTCCTGCTTTTCCATGCTCTAATGCCCTAGTGATGCCCTGGAAAGGTGAAAACTAAGCAAAACTCTCTGAATACTCAACCAAATCCCAATATTCCAAATTGCTAACGTTCTTTGTCTCCTAAGCATTCCAAAGAGTACCTGGTTGCCAGCTGAGATCCTCTGAACTGACGGGATGAGCTCATGGCCTTAAAACAGGGAGAAATTTCCTCCAAACTAAACACCCCACTCTATGGTTGTGTTTTTTTTTTCTTTCTGAAGTTTTCAGGAGGTAATTAATCACATCTAACATCTACATTCCATGCTTGGTCAATGGCTGGGAAAGAAGTTTTATTGTTTTTCATGTTTTGGTGCCTCTAAAAATGGGCGTTCTGGCCAGATGTAACATTTTTGTTTAACAAATTCCTTTTTTTTAATTTGAGAATTCAAATCAGCCTTGGACTACTCCTCCCAGTCATTGATCAGGCCAAAATGGGGATACTTGTAGGTTTGTAACAGCCATATCCCTCATTTTTGGGTGTTTTAACAGTCTTCTTCATTGATCAGCTCTTGACATCTGCTGAGACATTTCAAACTCATCCCATGGTATATCTTGAACAAAAATTCAAATTTTAGAACCAAGTATTGCTTTATACTGATTCATATTGGTGCTAATACCTACAAATAATCTTTTTGGGTGATGAGAGAGGCTCTGGCATCAACAAAGTATGCAACAGGAAAACCAATAATTGTGTAAATACATAAGGCAAGGTTAGTTGCTAAAAGATATGCACAAGTCTATGGAATAGACTATGAAGAAACGTTTACAGAAGTTGCTTGTTGGGATATATAGAGTTAAGAAAAAAGTTATTTTGGTGTATAATGAACTTTTTTCCTAAATCATAGTTAAAAAATTCTGACTCAGCAAAAACTTGTCAGGCCAAAATTTAAACTCAGACTTGGGACTCAACCAAAACTCAACATAATAAAAATATACATAAATTTGTAAAATAAACTTCAATAACATGCAAAATATTGAATTTAGAGACCTTAAATAGTTTTTCTATTAGTTTTAGACCAAAAAAGGAGTACAATGAACATCATCCTGGAAAAAGTTGTCATAGTTCAGCTTCCTAGTAGTTATAGAAGTATACCAGCTTGGTTTCTGCAGTTTGTTTATAATATAACATAATGCATTATAAATTCTAACAGAATTTTATTTCTTCTGCCTCACTTTTTTTCATCCATGTTTGCATACATGGAGTTAAGATAGTTGAAAAAATAATTTTATTTCTCTTTCCTCACTTTCTCTTTAAATGTAAGCATATTCTCTTTTTCTTTGCACTTCTACAAATATGTGGACATATTGCTTAAAATAATTATGATGACCCCAAACTGTTTTGCCTGTTTCTTGCCGGTCTTATGATTTGGATTTCTAAGTGCTTTTCTATGAAGAATAATTAGTTGGGAGTTGTCATATACAAACTTGAAACGTTTTCTTGCCATATTCTCTAGTTTACAGCTTCCTGTTTAGCTCTGGACTTGCAACCTAAACTCCAAATAGTGTAGGAGATTCCATTGTCTTCTCATCACAATGGGATTAGCTGTAAATATTTTCATAACTGTATGCTATGTTTGGGACTTGAAACTGTTTCAAAGCAACCTGTTCAACCCTCTTTCATCCCATAATCTGTTGCAGTTATCTATGATACTCCATGAGTCTCCTTGCAAAAAGCCTCTTCATGAGAGAGGGGTAATGAAAAGGAAGTTAAAATCATCAAGTAACTGTGTTCAAAACTTTTGGAAACTGTCCTACAAAATCTTTATGTACAGTAACAGCCTACTTTCTTTGGATTTAAATTGCGAAATTCTAGAATTTATCATAAAAGAATAAGATTTTGTTGGCAAAATGAGGGAATAAAGTTTTTTCCATAACGAAAAAGAAAGTTGTTTAGCATCCACAGTTTTTAATCCAATTGATATTTGCCAACAGGTATGGGATAATCTGATCATTGAAACAGCACTAGCAAGGACTTTTATGACTCCAACCTTACTCTTTTGATACAAGGACTTTAGACAAATATAACTGTATGTTTATCTTCTTCCTTTTCTCTGCCTCTCATCCGATTTCCTATATTGCTACGAAATAGAAGAAATTGTATCAATCAAAATTAAACTTATTAATCAAAATCATCTTAAGTTCCTTTTCTGAGCGTTTAGTTTGGGACAAGTTAGAAATTTGTATTTTCTAAAAGTAGAGAGATTAATGTTCCTTTTTTGAAGAAATATTAATTTCATTGGCATTTTTAAATTTTTTTAAAAGTTTTTATCTAATAGATCTTTCACAAATCCCTCGATAGGCATATATGTCTAGAATTAATAACTTAAATATTGAGAAAACTGCATGTAATATCATAGTTACAAAATTTACTGATTTAAATTTTATCTCAATTAATTGCACTCAACTCTTTAAAGATTTGATCTTATAAAAATTTGTGATCTTTAATTTAATTATTTATAATGTGTTTAATTTTCCTATTTGTAGAAGGTGTGCATTGAAAAACAACAAGAGCATCTACAAATATACTTCAACATCATATAAAATTTGACAAGTAACATATTACACCTATTTTGATTTTATATTTCTAGTGTGTTTTTATATTGTGCATAAAATGTCAGAAAAGAGTGAACCAACAAATCATGCCCTCATCTGTTAAGTTGCTTATATTGTGGTCTATGGATTGTATATCATTTATAGACTTGCCTATAGAAAGATCATTGTCTTGTTCAGCAATTAAGAGTTATTTTTAGAATTATCAGATTGACTCTTTCAGGATTTTCTTCACTTGGTCATATATTGGTTGTTGGAGTTCAAGCTATTCAGAAAAACATGAATTTACTAAGCTGGGTCTGAATTTGTTGCGTAGTGGATAAATATTACGCTGATTTGGTTGTTGAATATTTCAGGTCATTTGTTTTTCGTTTGTAAAGAGTATGGTCACTACCTTGTAACCTGGGCCTTTAAAATTTGACTATCTCCAGCATCTTTGTAAAAGAGATATCATGGTTAAAGCTTTCTAAGTGTTTGGCTGCTCTGGCAAGAAAAGTTCAATAAAGGAATTTGTCTTTCTGGTGAGTAATCTTTCAACAGTTTAGTAACCATGCCTTTTTCTAGTATTTTAATCTGTCATGGAGCTGAGATTGAAGTTCATGTTCATACCATAATAGTATAATATAGGTTGTTTGTAAACTATACCAGTTATCTTCATTAAATACAATAATTTTTTTTCATGTGCCTTTGGTTTTACAGTTTCACAATATCCCCTCAGTGCTGCATTTTGCATAGGCCAAATTTGCAATGCAATTCAACGGAAGAGTTTTACTTTCTTTTATGCTCAAAATGGGCAATAAACATATATTCCGTTGTTACTTGCATTTCTATAAATGTAATTCTGTCGGTGAAAATGATTCTTTTTCAATATTCTTCTCTACCTGAAATGTGTCTTTTTGTTTCTTAGTCTTGAGTCAAAATATGATTGATTGTCTTTGTTGTTTTTGCTAAGATAATGTAGAAATATGGACCAGTCAATACTTTTTGCACACGTGGGACATTGAAAACTCCATGGGGCAATAATTGACAAGAACTTGGAAACATAGAAGAAGCATGGCATTCCTTCACTTAATTTGGTCAGTCATTTAGAGAACTTAAACTGTTCAAATCTTACCCAAAACATTGTAGCTAACCCTATAATATGCCTTAGAGATATCCACTTTTGACAACATTCCCTTCCTGCTATTGCTAACAAGTATCATCTCATGAACAACATTTACATTTTCCAAGATTGGCTTCCCTTTCATGAAAGTCCTCTGTTCTTCAGAGATGATGCAGGCTAGAAGGGGCTCTAACTTGTTAAGGAAGAAAGGCTCTGTTTTGAACTTTTTTGTTTTGGCCTCCTTGTCCTCTGATAGCAAATCTTCATAATACCAGATGACTTCCAGCACTATCTTCTTGTTTCTCCACAACAATGGTAGCAGTCTTTAATCTAAGAATTTTATTCCAATTAGTAAATATTGTTCAGGAAGAAATGCTCTGTTTTTAACATTGTTGTCTGGCCTCCTTGTCCTCTAATAGTAAATCTTCATACCTGATGAATTCCGACACTGTCTTCTTGTTTCTCCACCACCACAATGGCAGTTGTCTTTAATCTAAGGATTTTATTCCATGTGTGCTTTGTGAGAATTGATTGATGGATAAATATTGTATTTAAGTATCATCCCATGAACATTAAATAGTGTTTTTTTATTTTGCTTCTATTTATGCTGGTGAATAAGCCTCACTTGTCTCCCTTTCATAACAACACTATAAACACCAATAATATACTGCTAAGTATTATCTGTACTACAGCACATTTCTAGTTAGTTATTTTCCAGTTGCTTTGAAGAGTTTGATTTTGTACCTCCATCTAATGTTTGCATGACCATTATATGCTCCAGCTTTGATTTCTTATACGGTTTAGTTCTGTTGAAACACATAAAGTGTAGCTTTCTTTCTCCCCTCGACCATTTCGTTATAATCCATTGCAGCTATAACTATGCATCAATATCTCAGCACTACCAGCTTGTATTATGGACTGCCATCTATATCTTTTATTTAAATTGCAATGCATACATGGTGAAATACATGACTACACCACCATAAGTCAGATTGTGTGATTCTTTTTCTCCACAAATTCAATGTTGTAACAAAAGAAGCATACTAATGTTTGAACGTTGATGTGATTGATTCTACTTCTACTTGCATTATTTACAGGTAAGAACATGCATTCATTATTTACAGGTAATAACATAACAAACTAAAACACAACTATTCATGAACATTTTGGCAGAAACTAGTATTTTATAAAATTTAATACATAAAAATTTAATATTTTAATATATTTAATGTAGAGCTTTAATTATCAATATATTGAATATATAAAATTTAATATATTTTTAATTGTTTTAATCTGAGTAAAATTAGTGCGGTTTTAAAAAAAAAAACAATGCATGTTTGTAATTTCATTTATTTTTTTAAGTTGGTATCCAACTTAATGCAATAAACATATTTAAAAAAAACACTTGAAGCCATGTCAACAATTTTTTGGTCGATTTATTTTTCAATATCTCAACAATTTATTTCCCAATGTCTTTCATGCAAGTATACATTTCAAATTTACGATTACAAATTGATACACCCTAATCATATACAATTACAAATATGTTCTTTCTGAATATTCTTGCATTTCAACTTTATAGTTATAGATGAGATATTGATAGACCCTAAATGAGATATTGATAGACCTTATCAGCTATTCCATTGTGCATAAATTTTGTGCAACTGCTAGTTATACTTTAAATTCAATTTCATTCAAGGAACGTATCCTTTCAGTAATCCACAGGATTAATTGGCTTTATAATAAATTGATCGATTCAAATTGCTATAACTTTGTAATATATTTAAGAAATCGATATATAAACTCATTGACTTTTATTTTAATATGAGCTTTTATATCTTGGAATATGTTCTCATTTATAGATTTTAAATATACCATTATCTGATTTAAAAATGTTATAGAGAAAGTATGTTAATGTAGATTTTGAAAAGTGATTTAGTTTGATAATATTGATTGTGAAATTATATTCTCTTAATGAATATGATTTAACCACATATGTTTAAACTAATAAAGTTAGTTATTGTGTGGTCGATGCACTATTAGTGTTGTCTCCTTTTATTAATCACAAAGCTCTCTTTGCTTATTGATAATTAGATGTTTTATGTATCCTCTATGTTCAATCTTTTGTCACTTGCTTGTTGCCTTTAGGATATATATATGGAAAATGTGAATAGTCAAGACATTAGAATTATTTTGTTATCTTGGTATTGTATCTTAATGTTTAAACATCCTTCGATTATACTTATTTTGGAATATCGACTAAATAGTTAACTTTATATTTTAGCATGAATAGGAAGTAGAGTTTTATCATAGATTATTTGTTTTGCTAAGAAGCTATTTTGGGATTGATGGCTCTAATCTACTCTAGAACATGTTAAACAACAGTTTTATTAGTAATATTGATGTACTTTTGTCTTTTAATATTAGTAGTATAGCAAGTTTTGTTTTAAACGGGAAAGATGGGAAATAAATTCAAGACTTGGTTTGTTCTTCTTCCTATTTTCTCATGTGAACACTATTTGAGATGCATTATGCCACCTATAATATGATATTTCATCTTTTAGATAATGCATGATCATAGTTTAAATCATCACTTAGATGTGAAGTTTCCTAAATTCTCACCTATATATATGTGTGTAGGTAATGACTAGTGAAAAATTGACTGTTTTGACTTTTCTTTTGATCCTTTCTTATTACTTGCAAAAGGGAACTTAGAGATGGCTTTCTTCATAGCTCACAAAGGATATACCAATAGATATCATTTAATTATTGATGAAGGCAACAAAACTCCTAACCTAGACCTTGGTTTGAACTATGACATTCAAACTAGAATGATATTAGTCGATCTCCTTCCATAGTTGGTTTTTTATTCTAGAGTTTTGGAACCTAGTGATATAACCTTTATTGCTAGAAAGAGTGTTAGCTTACTTGGAAAATAATTTTGATATGAGGAAATATTTTAGCTATTGACTCTTATGCTTCATGATTAAATTGTATGGATTATGTTGCTTATAACCTCCTTACTGTTCCTTTAAGTTTCTTTGCAAATGATATTGTTTGACATTTTTTATATGTTCTTTAATGTTGATCTGCTTGATTTCTGCATTAGCATAGTGGTTAGTAACATAAGTGTTGTGGCCTCATAATTGGTTAAAGAGTACATCTTTTAAATGTTGAATGATTGATTGCAACTGTTGGATTATTTCTCTACTTTTGTTTTTATCTCTTTGTTGAGTTGAGAAAGAGCATGGGTGGGTGTCGAATATGGAACAACAGAGAAGGGTAGGTTTCTTTTTATAACCTATCTGCCCATCAACTAATTAAAAGATGTTTTGGCCAAAGTTTGTCGGGTAAATTATTAATTGTTACTATTTGATGTTTTATTTTACTTTCTGCCATATCATGATATTAGATTAGTATATGCATTTGACACATGCTATAGAGATGATAGATATATCATGTTGCACCAGATTCCTTCACACATGCTAGTTTCATGGTTTGCTAGACTCCTTGCGAAGGGTTGTACATCTCCATTTAGGAGGATGAATGGGAGGCGTGAGCCTCATAGATGAACGGTTAATCGCCTTGATGATGCTCTCTCTTTCCGCTAGACTCAATGTTGAAGATATGGTATGGTATCAAAGACATTTTTTGGTGTTATGTTATTTTGTATGAGCCTTTATGGCTAAATATTGTAAAGGCATGGTCCTTTTCTTTAAGTTATTTGATTAGTTGATGTATTGAGTCATATTTTATTATATTGATGAAAGTATTTGACATGAGTTTTATTTATGGGAAGATTTTTAATTCTTTCCTTTTTTTTCTACACTAATTTTTTTAGAATAATATTATTTTATTCTAGCTAATTAGCATGGATATTACAATAGATAGAAGCCCCCCAAATTGAGAGAGAAAATACATCCAAAGTAGACGAGAAGGGAAAAACTAAGTAGCTCGTCAAAGAATTAGCCTCCCACACCCTCAATAAAGCTTGTAAATGAAGAAACTTGCTTTTTGTAAATAGTTTGGTGATAATGTTAGTAAGCTTCTCAAAATTTGGGCAATATTAGAGATCTTTGGGCAAAATTTGGGCAATTTGGGCAATATGTTTGATCTTCAGCTCCTTTTCATCCCTGGATCTTAGCTGGAGACTTTAATGCTAATACCAACCTTGGGGAAAAGTGGGGGCGAGTGGTAAAACTTGAGCTTTCTTCCATTCTTCTCAGGGAAAATATGTTTCTCATGAATTTGGTGGACATCAAGCCTAATAATGGGATGTATACCTAGAGTAATAGGAGATGTGGTGAGGATTCTATTTCAAAATGGTTAGATAGGTTTTTGGTCTCTAGCTTCTGGGTTGGTGATAAATGGGTAACCAGTTTTGAGATCTTGGATTGGCAGGAGTCAGACCATTGGCCTATCAAATTTTCTACTACCCTGTATGGCTTCACAAAGAACCCTTCCTTTAAGTTCTAGCTTATGTGGCTCTGGGATCCCTCCCTACAAGATCTTATGGCAAGATGGTGGAGTCAAGGTAAGCCATCCTTTGGTACAACAATGTATTCTTTTGTCAAGAGATTAGAATTTGTGAAATTTTAGTTGAAGAAGTGGAATAGGAAGTGTTTTGGCAATATCTTTATGGCTAAGAAGGCTGCCCAATCCTTCCTAGATATTATCACCCGTTAGATTAGGGACCACAGCCTCACTAAGAAGAACCTTAGGGAGGAGTCTATGGCTGTGAAAGAAGTGGGGGAATGGGAGTTGTATGAGGAGATTTTCTAGAAGCAAAAAGCCTGTATTGATTGGCTTCAGGAAGGAGACAGGAATACTGCATTCTTCCACAATTCTTGCAAGGATAGAAGGCATGGGAACATGATTACTTCTCTTATGTCTTCCTAGGGAATGTGCTTAACCTATCTCCAGGCAATTTCAAAGGAGGTTATGCAGTTCTACTCTTCCTTATAGCATTTTAGAGGAAGAAGCAGAAAGCCCTTGGTGTTGTGCCTTACACACATGCCCCATTTTACCAAATGGAGACCCCCCTTTTTCGCTTTGGCTTGGAGTCTCAACCTTTCCTCCTTATGATGATGAGAAGGTGAAATTGTGCTTAGAATGCAGGATTTGTTCCAAATTTGAGTATCTGGTATGTTTGATGTGGTTTGATATCTTTCATGATTGATTTGGAGGAGTCTTGATTGGGTTTGTGCTTAAAAAATGGACATTTGTTGCCTTTTGTGCTGAAATTGGATGTTACTGAAGTTTGCTCTGAAACTGCATGTCACTGGACATAGTGCTTAAAATTACTTCTGCAAGATGTGTCATGTTGAAATTCTTAGTTTCCAGGCCTTAGAGTTGTAAAATCATGTCAAATTCCACAAGGTTTCACTAAGGGGTTCATATGCCTTCACCCTGATGCATGTTCTTGGCACCCTGATTTGGCTAAGTCTGAAACCCTGAAAACCTTGAAAAATGGCTAAGTCTAAAATCTGGTGGATCCTCAAAAATCTAGAATCTGCATATTAAATACTATGGATCTAGAACTTATCTTAAACATCCTGACAGTATATTTAAAAATATTTAAATATCTCTGACTTATACTTAAATATATTTTAAAATATACTTTACCCCTGGGAAGTTCAAAATTTGGTAGAAAAAACACCTCATGTTGCACTTTGCGCTAATATCCAGTGTCACTGGATATCAGTGCTAGAACCCTTTGCACATCTCAGCACTAAAAATTGGCTTCACAGGATCGGTGCTAAAAATTGATCCTACCAGACATGTCCTATTGCCTCCAAAAACTCTGTCGATCCCATGCCCTTCATTTTCCCCACCAGGAACCTTTCTTATATTTTACACTAAAAAGGCACCCTATAGGATAAGCGCTAAAAATAGTCCCAACCGAACATGTCCCGTGAAGGCTAAAAAGCCCACTAATCCACCTAAGGCTTAAATCCCCATGGGAATATTAGAAGGAGTTGGCGCTAAAATGTTGTTGCACTACACATAGTTGGTAGACACCAAAATCCCCGCTTGTCCAGTAACCCATGAAATGCCCGCCAAGGCATTCAAGTGAACTTAGCGCTAAAATTGACCTCTACAAGATATGTCCAGTGACCCTCAAAATCCCCACTTTTTGCCAATTTGGCCTAAAAAACTAATTTTTTCAAGGTGCAAACTAGATTTTAATGGTGAATTTGAATTACATATCCATTTGTCACATCATGATGGACATTTTTAGCATGTTATTATGGATTTTGAGCATGTTTGGCATCAATTAATGTCACTGCACCTGAATGTCCAGTACCCCCCAAAAATCCCACTTTTTGCAAAGAAGGCTATAAAAAATGTGAAATAAAAGTATCCAAATGGATCCTAGGGGCCACAAAAACTTCTCAAATCAATATATTGGCCAAATGGGTACTTGAAAATGGTGGAAAACTAAGAAAATCATGTGAAAATAATTAGATTTGTGAAGTTGGTCATAAAGAAGCAACATTGACAATGAGCTATTCCTGAGTGATCTTTGGTTGCAAATTGACATATTTTGATTCAAATTGATGGAAAATGACTTGTTTATGATGAAATTTATGCTTGGCATTGTGAATTGCAAGTCTGAGTGGACACAGGAGCTTGTTGGAGCTATCTTGGAAGGATGAACACACAAAGGTACCCTGCTGACCTAAACATGAAGAATTGACATTTTATCAACCAAATTGATGTTGCACATGCAAGAGGAAGTCAGTATGATGTCCAATATGATGGAGATAAGTCCCAGAGCTTGAAGACACATGAAATCAGGTCTACATCTTGTTATTCTTGTAGATCCAGTTGAATGTCCACGACTTGTTCACAACTGTCTACACTTGTTCCAACAGTCCAGTCATCAAGAATTGATCCAACAATCATCTAGTTGGACATGCCTTCATCAAAAACATGCCACATACTCTTCTTGTCAAGTTAATACATTGAGAAAGTCATTTGTCCCATTGGACAACTCAAAAAGTTGCTATTTCGTCTTGTTCTCATGAGCTAAAAAGGTGTAACTTTGTCTTTTTCCTACAAGACAAAAGTAAATCCAAGATTGTAACTACCCACTGACCAAAATTAAATGCCATGAAATCTAAGCCATTGGTGTTGAGTTAATCTCCACTGTTTATTGGAAAACTCAGTATGCTTGCCTCTCTATATAAAGGCATCATCTCTCATTGTAAAGGATATAAGGGAAGCACTGAAGAAAGGATTGTTAAAACTCTACCATTTTTCTAGATCAATACAAACAAAATTTCATTTGCCTTTGCCATTTGAGTTCATTTTATTGGTTGGATGTGGTTTTCATGGTTCTTCTTCACCTTTCCAATTAGTTATTCAGTTGCATTTATGATTTAACTATTCAAATATTTGATGGATTGCCTGTCCATACCATTAATGGCTTGCTGATTGTATGTAATTGTGCATGGTCAGTCTGGACATATTTTTATGAGTTGAGTTCGATTGTGTGAATTCATTGAGCTACGCCAAGAGTTGGGTGTTTGGTGAACCCTCCACAATTTGAATATCTTTACATTTCCTTAGAAGATTGCACAGTCTTTATGGCATTGTGGGTTGACTGGTTAAATAGATATTCGTTTATTTTTGTTGGGAATTTGTCTATCTGTTTGTTGGTCATTCCTGCAATTGTCTATAGGATCTCTTATCCCTTTTCTCTCTCCCATTCCTTTTGCATTTTATTTAACAAAGCTTTGTTAGATTTAGGTTTCTGAGCAGCAATTATATTCTAAATCTGCTGGAAGTTGTTGATAACTGAGAGGGGGGGGGTGAATCAGTTATCCTAATTATTTCCCTTATTGAATTTTCCTTTTAATTGATGCAGCATAGAATCAAACACAAAAACATTAATCATGAAATAAGAAACACATGACACAGTATTTTTGACGTGGAAACCCTGTTAAGGGAGAAAACCACGGGGTGATTAACCCAAAATTATTCTCTGTTAGAAGAATAGGAAATTACAAAAATGGCACTTGCCAATTAGGGCTCACTGCCCGAGCACACTGCTCACAAGAGGCCCACTGCCTACAAGAAGACACACTGTCTACAAAGTGATGAGAATCACAGTCTTGAACTGATTGGAAGCATCTGCATATGCTGGAGTTCAGTTCCGGTTAGGGTCAGTATACTGATCTGCTGCACTTCATCTTTCCTCTGTTCTTTATTCTGCTATCTTTCACATACCGGATCCTTTTTGCTACCTCTGCTCTTATCTGGACTTATTCGCATATATTTCCACATCAACACTCACTTCACAACTAAATCCATCCTCTATATATATCCGCACAAGTAATTTCATCACCTTTCTAGTCGGCATCCGGAACAGTCTAGTTTCTTACAAACTTTTGTTCTGTCGGCTGAATCCTTCCTCACCAAGCAATGCGGATCAAGCATATACTTGTAGATATCATTAATCATGTCAGCCAAACATGATTCATGCCTTCACAACCTCTGTCATCAACAGTAACACATCCGGAAAGCAGTCTGATACTCTGCCAGTCAGTTCTTCCTCTGTTTTCACTGTCTCTCAGGAATCCGGTACTCAACCATTCATATCTTTTTCCTTGTCCATCACCGGAGGCTAAATCCTTGGAATATACCACTCAAGGTAGTCCTCTTGACTTCCCCAAATCCGCACTGCACCAAGACACTTCCTCTGAGAGATCCGGACCAATCTGTCGGACATTGCCACATGCTCTGTTCTTCTTCACCGGACCACAACATTCTTTATTCTGACTTCCGGTAGAGACACATCATGACTTGCGGATATGTGGGATGACCTTTGTTGCCATCAATGACAACAACCATGAATCCATATAGTGTCTCTTGCCAACAATCTCCCCCTTTGGCATTGATGGCAACACTTAGTGAAAAATGACTAAGTGTTTTCACTATGCTCCCCCTTTGCTGATGCTCTGTCTTTATATACAATTTCCGGAACTCCCCCTTAATTGGATTCCTCATTTTTCACTGCTCCTCACTCCCCCTTTGACATCAATGGCAAAGGGTGGGGTCCGCACACCAAAATTTTCAAAAATTTTCTATACATAGCCGCATATTTACATACTCACATATACTGAAGAATGTCTGCAAAGGATGTCTGCAATTGAATCATTTCTGTAGCCCAACTTTGCTTCATTCTATCCAAAATTGAAATGTGACCACTTAACAAAAATGCAAAAGCTTCTGCCCGCTTGAGATCTGTCGGATCTTTTGTTTGGGCGGTGGTCTGAGCATCACTGATGGCCTCATGCATAGTTTCCAACTTAGGGATTATAATCCTTCTAAGTTCTCCCATCCGGTTAGTGATGTTCTTTCTTTCCTTCTCAAGATTCTTTATTTCATTCAAGACTGCAATAGTCTGACATTCTTGATTTATTATAGAGGAAGAGAGAGGATCAAAACTTTGAGATAGGCTTTGTAGCTTATCCTGTTCCTCTTTTATTTTCTTGTCAAATGCTGCTGTTGCCTTTGACCAGGATATACAAAATTTATAGATGTCACCGCCATCCTTAAGAGCATTCTCTAAGCTCTTTATTCCAATGCTTACAATCTTCCTATCTTTAGAGATTAATTCTAATATTTCTGAAAATCTCTTATCCAAAAATTCCTTCCGGACCTTTTCTTCAGCTGATTTTTCTAGAGAATCAAAATGTGTATCAATGCTGCTGACTAAGGTTTTTAGATTACCGGAAGTGGAGGCTGTCGGATCTATCTGGATTGATGGCATGATCTTTACAAGTACTCCAGAAGCAGCCTCTATCAACTCACAGTCTTCCATATGAGACTTCAAGAGCTTTTCATTTGCCTTGGCATTTGCAAATGAAGCTATCTTCATTGTTTGTACCGGAGAGAGAGAGTCAAAATCAAATGGGCCTTTTAGAAGCTCCGGTTCATCAATCTCTAGAGTTTCTTTGCTCAAAAATTGTTGAACAGTTTGTGCAGTGTCTCTTGCCGGAGACAGATGTTTCTTTTCTTCTGCAGTCTTAGAACTGTCAACCTCTTTGTCTTTCACCACTGCTTCCTTCTCCTGTAATTGCTCTTCTTCTTTGGATCTGGAGACTGTAGGGGAAACCGGAGGAGAGATGCTAGCTTGTTCATGGGCCACTTCTTCTGGAGCAGAGGGTCCCAAGTCTTCAGCTGTTTCTGTACCTAAATCCTCTACAACAGGAAGATTGAACCTTTTGAAGGCCTTCCGGAGGATCTCTTCTGTTTCTTGGGCCACTTTGTTAGTCTCACCAAGCATGAGTTGATTCATCCTGGCTTTGCTTCTGAACTCATCTTTGCAGTCCTTGAAGATAATGTTCATTGTCTTGGGATCAATTTGAGGATATAGCTGAATAGCTATCTGCTCCCGGATCTCAAGATCTTTAGCATGAGCATTATTCT
Organism: Cunninghamia lanceolata; assembly: GCA_027924645.1. Taxonomy (NCBI): domain Eukaryota; kingdom Viridiplantae; phylum Streptophyta; class Pinopsida; order Cupressales; family Cupressaceae; genus Cunninghamia; species Cunninghamia lanceolata. Next base: position 13,466,869 of record BSBN01000209.1, read on the forward strand.
TTCTTACTTCCAATTCCTTTTCTAGGCTTTTAGGAATAAGAGATATTATTTCAATGAAAGCCTTATTATATATGTTAAGATATTTTACTGTGGCCTCCTGCAGAGTCTTTTGGTCGGCCTCACTGAAGTCATCATATGATTCAGTCATTGGTTGAAGGTTTCCATCCACCGTGACCGACTTGATTATGCTCTCTAGAGACAGAGTGGGCTTTTCAACAGATCCTTCTGCCATTTCATCCTTGTCTTGGCCTGTGGAGGGCTTACCGGATCCTTTCTTCTTCTGTTTCTTTATTTCTTTTACTCCCTCATCTGACTCTGTTTCCTCTTCATCCTTTTGGCTTCCATAAGCCCTTGTGGCTTTTGTCTTGGATCTCTTACCGGATGCCTGGACTTCCGGTTTTGAACTTTTGGTTGTGGGAGGTGCAGGTCTCTTTGATGATCTGGTCCGGGTGGGAGCTTCAACCGGAGCACTTTCTTTACTTTTCTCTTCTTCCTCAGCCTTCCTCCTCTTTTCCCGGCTGGCATCAAGTGCCTCCTTTGAGATGCCTAGGCCTTGAGCAATGTGCTCTACTTCTTTTCTCACCTTCCTTTTAATCTCAGGTTCCCTGAGTTCTACATGTATTTTTACACTCAGCTCCTCAAAGGTTCCAAACCTTTCTGCCTTAGGATCTTTGGGCTGACTTAGCATGTGTTGAACATGCAGCTCCACTATCTGTTCATCCACTTCATACCCCATGGGCATGATCCAGACAGTCCTTGGCTCTACTGCCTCCATTAGGCACTGATCAGTGTCAACCATAAAGCACACTGAGTCTTTGTATTTTTCAACAAGAGACTGGGGAATTCTCTCTCTTGCTTGCATCATGCTCTGAAAGTTTTTGAAGTATCCCCATAGAGCTGAATTTCTCGCTTTTGCATCCCCAAGTCCATGCAAGTAGTCTCTTATCTGGACTGCAACAGGTTTGTCATTCTGCCATACCCATCCACTTGTTCCGAGTAGCTCATTCATGAAGTAGAAGAATAGACATACAATAAGAGTACCATACTTAAAGGAATTCTTCTTATCATTCTTGATTTTCTGTATATTTTCCATTAATTGGCTTAGCAGTAGTTCGCAGAGATCATATTCTGCATTCTTTCTTAGCATTTCATAGGCAGTGTATACTGCAGTTCCGGATACAGAATTCTCCCTGCTGGAGTGATAGATCTTGTATCCTATTATCATTGATGCATATTTGATATCCGGATCCGAAATATCTTCAATGGTCATTGCCCTCTTATCAAATTTTGATCCGGTGGCCTCAGTTACAATGTTGTTCTTGACAGATTTGAGGATAGGTACCCCTCCGGAAGAGTATAGACCAGTTACTGCTCTAATTGCCTCTTTTGTGATCTTGCAGGGTCTATCTAGCCATAGAAAGTTGTCATGCATCCTGCTCAGTACATACTGGACCCATTCATCTTCTTCAAAGCAGGGGAAATGAATAAATTGCTCAAATTGTTTCTTCTGGATATCCTTATACTCTGGTTTAAGCTCAAAGGCATTGTCTATCAGTTGCTTGTGATAGAGGTCTCTTAATTTGAATTCCCCAAATTCCTCAATGCTTGCATGTATGTAAACCCTAATGTCTTCGGTATGTAAAACTCCGTGAGGAACACTAGAGAAGGCTCCTAGTGGATCTACCTCCAATGATTTGTAGGGATGTTTCTTGAATGAGGGGCGAGGTCTATCAGAGATCTTAACTATGTTTGGAGTAGCCATTCTTCAAAGATTTGCAGTGAGGTAATGAAAAACGGAGAATACCTTATGCGCCTTCGGTTTGCACGGAGTGGTTGGATTGATTTCTTTATGCAATAACTTCGGCAGGAGATCCTTGGTGTGCTTGATGAACCTTGTTGCAGAGCTCCACTTTTCGCTTCTTCTCGAGTGTAGAATGAGCAAATGACCTTTGAGAAATCCCTTAAATTGCTCCGCGAACCCTAATATCTGTCTGCAATAAATGCTTCACCTACATCATTCCGGTTTGCCTTGTCTGGATAGCTTGGAGTATCCCGGATTAGTCCTGATCTGTGGATATCATCCGGATCTTTCAATCATGAATAAATCGAGGTAACATATTACAAGATCATCCCAAACACTCTGTCCAATCCGCAGAACAAGATAGTGCATTTCTGGATCTTTCCGGACCTTTTTGTAATCCTTTATCATACCGGAGCATCTCCCTGAACAGGTCTTATTTGATCGATCACAGCTTCTTCATAACTCCATGCGGACCTCTGAAAACTTGACTGAAGTATCTCAAGACTCATATCTACAAACCCTTTGATCCGCATCTTGTGCCACATCCGGCACCACTTGTTTGGCTGGGGGAACAAGATTTTCTTTGAGTCTCCCCCTGAGCCTGAGCTCACCTTTTAATTTCCGGAAGAAATATCAGCACCAGAGTCTGGTGCGGATCCAACCTCTACATTCTCTGAACTTTTCTTCACCCAAATCTTGCTCATCTGATTCCTAACCTCATCCGCATTCATCTTTTGTTTACCCTTGTCTTGATTCTGATTATACACCGGACCTCTTTTGTCCTGATTCTTGTTTCTGCAGACTTTAGCATTATGACCGGACCTATTGCAGATTTGGCAAATAACATTTCTTTGTATATTTGACTGATATCCTCTTGATCTGCATTGATTAGCCCTATGACCTATTCTATTGCATGTGAAGCATCTACCTTTGAATGATTTGTTTACTTGCATAATTCTGCATTCATGGGATTTGTGTCCATACCTTTTGCAGTTGAAGCACTGTCCGGAGAAGGATGAATTAATCTGATTCATTCTCATTCTGCACTGATCAGCTTTGTGACCAAAGTGGTTGCAGCTGTGGCAGTATCCATTGAAGGATGGATATCTTTGAGCATTTGGCTGTCTTACCGGAGGTCTTCTAGGCCTGTTCCTTGGATTTTCTGATCCAAGATTCTTCTGACCGGATCCGGAGCTTTCTCCTTTCTCATATCCCAAACCATACTTGTCATCTGTCCTCTTTTGACTTCCAAGAAGAACTTCAAGTTGAGCAGAACTTATCTTGAATTTCTCTTTATATTCATTTGCTGTTTGAAGGTCTCTTTTGAGAGAGGCAATTTGATCCTCAAGTTTTCCTTCATTATCTTTGGCATCTTCAAGATCAGATTCAAGATGTCTGATAATCCTGTCCATCTGGTGGCATTCTTCTGATTTTTCTTTAAGAGATTGTCTTAGATTGTCTTCAGCCTTTCTTTTTTCTTCAATCTCTTGAGTAAACTTTATAGTTCCTGATTCCATTTCATGTCTTAACATAATGACTTCTTTTGATAACTTTTCACATAACTTGGTTTGCTCAGTCAAGTCTTCATTTGTATTGCTTTCTTCACTTTGTCTTGCCAACTGTTGAAGCAGCTCCTTTCTCTTTTTCATAGAGAGACTTAATTTGTCTTTTAATTCTCTCATGAATTCATCAGCCTGTTTGAGTCTTTCCTTTAATTCACTGACTTCAGAATTTGACTGTTCAAGATCCTCAAGAGCAGTCTTGAGTTGCTCCCTTAAACCATATGCATCCATTTGAAATCCCAGATCTTCCTCAAGCTGTTAGGCTCTATTAGGAGGAACTTAGCTCTGATACCAATTGTTGATAACTGAGAGGGGGGGGTGAATCAGTTATCCTAATTATTTCCCTTATTGAATTTTCCTTTTAATTGATGCAGCATAGAATCAAACACAAAAACATTAATCATGAAATAAGAAACACATGACACAGTATTTTTGACGTGGAAACCCTGTTAAGGGAGAAAACCACGGGGTGATTAACCCAAAATTATTCTCTGTTAGAAGAATAGGAAATTACAAAAATGGCACTTGCCAATTAGGGCTCACTGCCCGAGCACACTGCTCACAAGAGGCCCACTGCCTACAAGAAGACACACTGTCTACAAAGTGATGAGAATCACAGTCTTGAACTGATTGGAAGCATCTGCATATGCTGGAGTTCAGTTTCGGTTAGGGTCAGTACACTGATCTGCTGCACTTCATCTTTCCTCTGTTCTTTATTCTGCTATCTTTCACATACCGGATCCTTTTTGCTACCTCTGCTCTTATCTGGACTTATTCGCATATATTTCCACATCAACACTCACTTCACAACTAAATCCATCCTCTATATATATCCGCACAAGTAATTTCATCACCTTTCTAGTCGGCATCCGGAACAGTCTAGTTTCTTACAAACTTTTGTTCTGTCGGCTGAATCCTTCCTCACCAAGCAATGCGGATCAAGCATATACTTGTAGATATCATTAATCATGTCGGCCAAACATGATTCATGCCTTCACAACCTCTGTCATCAACAGTAACACATCCGGAAAGCAGTCTGATACTCTGCCAGTCAGTTCTTCCTCTGTTTTCACTGTCTCTCAGGAATCCGGTACTCAACCATTCATATCTTTTTCCTTGTCCATCACCGGAGGCTAAATCCTTGGAATATACCACTCAAGGTAGTCCTCTTGACTTCCCCAAATCCGCACTGCACCAAGACACTTCCTCTGAGAGATCCGGACCAATCTGTCGGACATTGCCACATGCTCTGTTCTTCTTCACCGGACCACAACATTCTTTATTCTGACTTCCGGTAGAGACACATCATGACTTGCGGATATGTGGGATGACCTTTGTTGCCATCAATGACAACAACCATGAATCCATATAGTGTCTCTTGCCAACAGAAGTAACATAGGGTCTTGTACACTTTGTTGTCATAGTTTCATCAAACCCTATCATTACATGTAAGTCCCCTTAGTTGGTACAGCTGACACATTCCACTAAAGTTATTCCTGCAAGCTAAGACCTAGTTGTATAAACCTTGGGGCAGTCCTATTCTGAAGGTTTGGGATAGGATTCCTTTCAAGAGAGGTGGGATACCTTGTATTTTATCTACGTTGCTATGTGATAAAACCACCATCAACAAAATTAGTTCTAGAAGGAGGGCTGAACTGAGATTTTGATGAAAGTTTTCAATTTCAGTGGTTTATTGCACGTGTTGAAATGAGTTGAATTTTTAGGAGATTCAACTCCAATAGATACATGTAAGGGTTTCAGTCATGAGATCCCTTCATTCTTCAGACGACTATCTCAGGGGTCATATCATGAAGAGAACTTCAAAGTAGATATCCCACTTTTTCAAGAAGTATTTGATAGGCAAATCAGGGTGAAGTATCCTCGATTAACCTTGCTTGATTTTAGTTCATCTCAAGTCTGCAATGCACATCCTAGAGAGCTGCATGACAAAATTGATTGTTTAACCTTCCTCCAGAGGTTAGATCAACATTTAAAAGGACTACTCCCTATTTTTGAAATATATAAGTCTGAAGTGGGATATACGCATGACATACATATTCAAAGCAATACCATGCAAAGAGATGCATCACGAATGGATGCATATGCATTTGATCATGTCTCAGTTAAGAATACCCAAAGAGTTGAGGTTGCAGCAGCTATAAATCGACCATTCATAATCGATCACAATCGAAAGGGTAGTCTGCACATTGAAAAAATTGAAGTCCCTCAAGTTTGTCAAAATACATATCCAGATGAGGATTGCCAACAATGCATGTGGTCTACAATTCACTTAAATAATGAGTATATAGTCCGTGATTGGTTAAAACCTAGTTTTCATTCACTAGACCTTCCAACATGGTTGAAGCTTAGTTTTCAGTCATAGTACAATGAACAGAGCAATGTACAAGGTTAGATTTCTGCTACTAAGGCTCATGATAAGGTAGATATTGAACCAGAGTCGGTGAATAGTCATGTTGAGGATCTGGATCAATGATCATATGCTTCACAAGTGTCAAGTTTTAAACCTGAATTTGTTGATACAGAAGTGGAGAATAGTAGTTCAATTCAATGTGCTAAAAATTCTAAGTCTGAAATCAAGTATGAGCAACAAATGGATCAAGCTAAACAGGTGCAAGAACAAAAGGAAATCAGTCACTCAGATGAAGAAAAATCATTGACAACAATGTAGGAAGTTGTTCCAATCAATATATCTGAGCCACAATTAGATTATCCAGAGAAAGGTGATCAGACTCTTGACTGCATCAGCCTAATATATCATCATGACCAGCCATATTAGGCTGATGTAGTTACTCTAACAAAGTTTTCAGTTAAGTCAAATTGACAAAATCAAGGTGATACATCATTTCAAGATGACATTGACATTAAGGATCCAGTCATAGAAGAAGAAAGAGGCTTTGTTATTGCTGTAGATAGTAAATTACCAATCCGATGCCAACCCTTAATCAAAACATAAAGGTTGTTAATCAATGCAGAGGAAGTCTTTTCATAACATATGACTAATTTTGATGGAGTAGATTTGAATTTACCATATGTCCCCCATGTCGATCCTGTTCACACCTGCAATAAAGAAGATCCCCACATGGATGACATTGATCTACTAATGACAAATGAGAGCAAAAGTATGCAATCTAAGAATAAAATTCAAACAGTCATGCAGAGTGATGGCTTGGAAGCTTTTTCATGTTAAACACTTGATCACATAATCGAGTTGGTATCAAGAATGAGCAAGGATATGCTGCTGCATGGGAATTCGCTACACATGTCAGAATTTGCTTTAGCCAATTCATGTAGAATCCATCCACATGATCCACATTTTGAGGAAAGTTGTCTAGACTTCTTGTTTGCTTGGGAGGTTGCTATAGCATTCAGTGATTCAAAGGTATCTGATACACAAGACATGATCCACCACGAGCTGAGATCCCCTGAAGATGAGAAGGTATTTGGTGCAATGCAACAAGGTGATGAACTCACATCTCTTATTGATGGTATTGCAAATCAGGTTGTATCTTTCCCCCTTTCACTCAGTTTCAATAGTTATCAATTTGATTATGATAACTTGGGTAGGACAACTTGCATTTGGATTGATCATGGCCCTAATGAACTACTTGAATTGCTAATCTTGCATGAGTGGTACCTTGAACATGAGCCTAGCATGCCTAGACCTTACTTCTCAGAGTACAAAGATGAATTTTCCAGACTTACGACACTAACCTGCACCTTGTTACTTCTGCATGTCCTAAGAAATAAATCACAGGGAAGTGTAAATACTAGTTGTCCAGTGCCTTTGTACATAGTCTTGCTTGTTTTTAGTTAGGTTTTAGTCAATAGTTTCTATTTTAGTTTAGTTTTTGCTTTCTATTTTTTGTTTTCCTTAGTTGTTAGTTGTTGCTTTCACTTTGCTTTAGGTTGTTAGTTTACTTTTCTTGGTTTGCTTTTGCTTCCTGTGCTTGTTTTGTTGGGGTTCTTCATTTTTTGAACATGGTGGTAGCTATGCAAACCGACAAAAGGTTCTCTTTGGGTAAGTAATATGGAAGATTTCCTTGAGAAACCTTGGTTTTCCACTCATGTCTTCTTGTGGGTTCCATTGTTACTCTTAGATGGTAGGATGCTTGTTCATGGGAAAGGATTCATTAGTTTGGTTCACTTGAAGTATTTTCTAGTCATATATCTTTCACATCTTTAAATAATCCTGAAGCTTCTGAAGGAATCTTGGTGATCTTGGGTTAAGTGAAAAATCTATAGGCTCACCTTTGCCACCACTGTGATTCCCAGCCCAGCGAAGTTGAACCAATTCGTAGCCCATGTGATATTTATCATGTGCTACAAGGGTATGTGATGTTTTCTAGTACTCATATCAAGAACTAAGCTCAAATGGATTATCAAATGAATACTCTGCTAGATTAATACTTCCTAATTTCCTTATAAAATGTTTGATCAGCTAGAGGATTCAAGTAACTCTATCAGGGGCTATGGACGCCTAACGGGCAATAGAGCAATGCTTGAGCGAATCATAGATACAACTCCGTTGGGGTTATAGATGCATGCTAGCAGTGGGGCAATGTCCAGGTAGTTCAAAAGGTGTGTATCTTTACGTAGCTTAATGCAAGTAAGCCTTGATGATCTTGGTTGCGGAAGGATGGGAATGAATGCAATTGCACACACTTAGACTTTTGGGCTATGGATAGTTGTGCTGAGTTAGTGATCTCTGCTTTTATGATCTTGTATCATGTTGTTTAGTTTAATACATGGGAAACACAGAGATTCTGGGTTCAAAACTGTTGTTTATCTTTGAAATGCTCTGGAGCATTTCCCCAGTAGAGTTGACATTTGTTGGGCCTTGCACACACACCCCATTTTAACAAATGGAGACCCCCCTTTTTTTGCTTTGGCTTGGAGTCTCAACTTTTCCTCCTTATGATGATGAGAAGGTGAAATTGTGCTTAGAATGCAGGATTTGTTCCAAATTTGAGTATCTGGTATGTTTGAGGTGGTTTTATATCTTTCATGATTGATTTGGAGGAGTCTTGATTAGGTTTGTGCTTAAAAAATGAACATTTGTTGTCTTTTGTGCTGAAATTGGATGTTGCTGAAGTTTGCTCTAAAATTACATGTCACTGGACATAGTGCTTAAAATTGCTTCTGCAGGATGTGTCATGTTGAAATTCTTACTTTCCAGGCCTTAGAGTTGTAAAATCATGTCAAATTCCACAAAGTTTCACTAAGGGTTTCATATGCCTTCACCCTGATGCATGTTCCTCGCACCTTGATTTGGCTAAGTCTGAAACCCTGAAACCCCTAAAAAATGGCTGTTTGAAATCTGGTGAATCCTCAAAAATCTAGAATTTGCATATTAAATCTTATGGATCTGGAACCTATCTCAAACATCCTGACAGTATATTTAAAAATATTTAAAGTATAAGAAATAATTAAATATATTTTTAAATATACTTTACCCCTGGGAAGTTCAAAATCTGGCAGAAAAAATACCTCCTATTGCACTTTGTGCTAATATCCAATGCCATTGGATATCAGTGCTAGAACCCTTTGCACATCTTAGCGCTAAAAATTGGCTTCACAGGATCGGTGCTAAAAATCGCTCCTACTGGACATGTCATGTTGCCTCCAAAAACTCTGTCAATCCCGTGCCCTTCATTTTCCCCGCCAGGAACCTTTGTTATATTTTGCACTAAAAAGGCACCCTACAGGATAAGCGCTAAAAACAATCCCAATCGGACATGTCCGGTGAAGGCTAAAAAACCCGCTAATCCACCTAAGGCCTAAATCCCCGTCGCAATATTAGAAAGAGTTGGCTCTAAAATGTTGTTGCACTGCACATAGTGGGTAGACACCAAAATCCCCACTTGTCTAGTAACCCATGAAATCCCCCCCAAGGCATTCAAGTGAACTTAGCGCTAAAATTGACCTCTATAGGATATGTCCAGTGACCCTCAAATTCCTTGCTTTTTGCCAATTTGGCCTAAAAAATTGATTTTTTCAAGGTGCAAACTGGATTTTAATGGTGAATTTGAATTGCATATCCATTTGTCACATCATGATGGACATTTTTAGCATGTTATTATGGATTTTGAGTGTGTTTGGCATCAATTAATGGCACTGCACCTGAATGTCCAGTACCCCCTAAAATCTTGCTTTTTGCAAAAAAGGCTATAAAAATGTGAAATAAAAGTATCCAAATGGATCCTAGGGGCCACAAAAAATTCCCAAATCAATATATTGGCCAAATGGGTACTTGAAAATGGTGGAAAACTCAGAAAATCATGTGAAAATCACTAGATTTGTGAAGTTGGTCATAAAGAAGCAACATTGACAATGAGTTGTTCTTGAGTGATCCATGGCTGTAAATGGACATATTTTGATTAAAATTGATGGAAAATGACTTGTTTATGATGAAATTGATGCTTGGCATTGTGAATTTTAGGTCTGAGCGGACACATGAGCTTGTTGGAGTTGTCTTAGAAGGATAAACACACAAAGGTACCCTACTGACTTGAACATGAAGAATCGACATTTTATCAACCAAATTGATGCTGCACCTACAAGGGGAAGTCAGTATGATGTCCAATATGATGGAGATAATCCCTAGGAGCTTGAAGACACATGAAATTAGGTCTACATCTTGCTATTCTTGTAGATCCAGTTGAATGTCCAGGACATGTTCACAGCTGTCTACACTTGTTCCAGTAGTCCAATCATCAAGAATTGATCCAACAAGCATCTAGTTGGACATGCCTTCATCAAAAACATGCCACATAGTCTTCTTTACAAGTTAATACATTGGAAAAGTCATTTGTCCATTGGACAACTCAAAAAGTTTCTATTTCGTCTTATTCTCATGAGCTAAAAAGGTGTAACTTTGTCTTTTTCCTACAAGACAAAAGAAAATCCGGGATTGTAACTACCCACCAACCAAAATTAAATGCCATGAAATCTAAGCCATTGGTGTTGAGTTAATCTCCACCGTCTATTGGAAAAATCGGTATGCTTGCCTCTCTATATAAAGGCATCATCTCTCATTGTAAAGGATATAAGGGAAGCATTGAAGAAAGGATTGTTGAAACTCTAGCATTTTTCTGAATTAATACAAACAAAATTTCATTTTCCTTTGCCATTTGAGTTCATTTTATTGGTTGGATGTGGTTTTTATGGTTCTTCTTCACCTTTCCAATTAGTTATTCAATTGCATTTATGATTTAACTATTTAGATCTTTGATGGATTTCCTGTCCATACCATTAATGGCTTGCTGATTATATGTCATTGTGCATGGTTAGTTTGGACATATTTTTATGAGCTGAGTTCAATTATATGAATTCATTGAGCTACGCCAAGAGTTGGGTGTTTGATGAACCCTCCACGATTTGAATATCTATACATTTCCTTAAAAGATTACACAGTCTCTGTGGCATTGTGGGCTACTTGGTTAAACAAAGATTCATTTATTGTTGTTGGGAATTTGTCTATCTATTTGTTGGTCATTCCTGCAATTGCCTATAGGATCTCTTATCCCTTTTCTCTCTCCCTTTCCTTTTGCATTTTATTTAATCAAGCTTTGTTAGATTTAGGTTTCTGAGCAGCAATTATATTCTAAATCTACTAGAAGTATCATAGGGTCTTGTACACTTTGTTGTCATAGTTTCATCAAACCCTATCATTACATGTAAGTCCTCTTAGTTGGTACAGCTGACACATTCCACTTAAGTTATTCCTACAAGCTAAGACCTAGTTGTATAGACCTTGGGGCAGTCCTATTCTGAAGGTTTGGGATATGATTCCTTTCAAGAGAGGTGAGATACCTTGTATTTCATCTGCGTTGTTGTGTGCTAAAAACGCCATCAACACCTGGGACATATGGTTTTCTAATTGAATTCTTCCAAAAATATAATAAAATATGATTCAATACATTAGATAATCAAATAACTCAAAGAAAAGGACTATGCCTTTACAATATCTAGCCATAAAGGCTCATACAAAAGAACATCAAGCATTTACATGAGTTGTATTATTTATGGGAAAATTTTAATTATTTCCTTTTTCTGCACTAATTTTTTTAGAATAATATTATTTTATTCTGGCTAATTAGCATGGATACTACAAGAGATAGAAGCCCCCCAAATTGAGAGAGAAAATACCTCCCAAAGTAGAGAAGAAGGAAAAAACTAAGTAGACCGTCGAAGAATTAGCCTCCCACACCCTCAATAAAGCTCGTAAATGAAGAAACTTGCTTTTTGTAAATAGTTTGGTGACAATGTTAGTAAGCTTCTCAAATTTTGGGCAATATTAGAGATCAATGACCTTCCATGTATAAGCTGTTGGATGTAGTGCATGTGAATCTATATTTTCTTGGTCTACTAATGGTGGACAAGGATCTACAAAATTTATATGACACTTTGGTTGTCATAGAATATGATAGATAGCCATTTGAATTAGATACCAAAATCAATGAAAATGTGCTAAAGCCAAATGACCTTAGTGATTACATTCACAACACCTCAATACTTGGCCTTAATGGAAGATAGAGCAATAGTAGACCGCTTCTTGCTTGACCAACATATAAGACCTAAACCAAGTGAAAAGAGTAAACCTAAAGTGGACTTACGATCCTAAGAATTACACACCCAGTTTGAATTGTATACCTCACCAAGTCAATATCAATACTGGTTACGTAATGAATCTATATTTATGAGTACCTTGAGTGTAATAGAAAATCCACTTGGCTACCTTCTAGTGTAGCTCATGGGGCTCCTACATAAATTCAGAGACCATGCCCACAACATATTAAATATTAGGCCTTGTGTGAGTTAGATAAATGAGGCCCCTGACAAGCTATTGATACAAAGTACTATCAACTAATGGTGAAGGGAACTAAGCCTCAAGTTTGACTCTAGAAATAAAGGGAGTTGAAGCTGACTTACAATCTGGCATGTGAAATTTTAAGAGCAAATCAAGAACATATTTGGATTGCAATAGTAATCCTATAAAAAGATTGAGATATCTCAATCTTGAGAAAATAATGCCAAAGAAAAAGTTACTCATAAGAAACCCTGTCTTGAAGGCTAGTTTTCATTGCCATAATGGATGAAGAACTCCTTGTGATCAGTAGGTCATCAACATACAAAACTAGAAATAGGAGAGAATAATCCTACTACAAACTATGGACGTTTGAATCAAAATGATAATGAGAGAATCCAAATGTGATAAAGAAGGAACCCATATTGGCATACCAAGCTCAAGGGGCTTGTTTCAAGCCATAAATAGAATTTTGAAGTCTACAAACCATGGAAGAATCTTATAGCAACCCTTGTGGTTGCTCCATATATATCTCCTCCTCAAGGTCTTTGTTAAGAAAGGTACTCTTCATGTCCATTTGGTGGACCTCCCATTGATGTATTCTAGTTATAACAATTGTAAGTTGGATACATTTTATCTTTGCAACTAGTAAAAAGGTCTGAGAGTAATAAATGCTAGGAACCTAGGAAAATCCCTTTTCTACCAGTCATGATTTGAACTTATCCAATGATCTATCTACTACAAAATTTGTCTAATATATCCACTTACATACAACAAGCTTCCTTACCTTAGGAAGGGGGAGTATATCCCAAGTGTGGTTCCTAACCAAGGAACTGTACTTCTCCTGCATGGTTGCATCCCTCTTAGGAATACCAAATGTCTCTTGAAAATACTATGGATTAGATGTGATATCAATAAAAACATGTGGAAGTACTTGGAACTATGATCATGTTTTCTTGATGTCTGATGGATCCCCAACCCAATCACTTGGTATAAGTGCAAGAAGTTGGGTCCACTTTTAGTGGAACACTTGGGGCAAAATTTTTTAGAAGGGATGGATTTTGGCAATATGGTTGACAATTTTTTTAAAATAATTTTGGATGAAATTAAAACCCATTTCAAATGACAATGTCTAGTTCTAAAACATGTAATTTTTTTAGTGTTGAACATATTTTTTATATTTATTGTTTATTTTTTAAACAAAAGGATTCAATTTTTTTTGGAAGGAATGGACTTTGGCAATATGGCTAATGAATTTTTTAAAAGAATTTTTAGATGAAATTAAAACCCATTATAAATGACAATGCCTAGTTTTCAAATATGTAATTTTTTTAGTGTTGAACATATTTTTCTATTTATTAATTATTTTAAAAACAAAAACTGTCATAAACTTGAAATAGCATATATTAGTATTTTTTAATAACTTTTGATTTTGATTTTTTTTGAAAAGAAAATTGTCTGACCAATCTATACATATTTATTCACACAATAAAAAAATTCATGTTACAATTAGTTTAACTCAAATTATGTTGGTCGTACACGAAGGGTTTAAAAAAAAACAAATTAAGGCTAGTAAAAAATTAATTAAAAAATTACAAAAATATTCTAATCAAACTTCAACATCATATGCATCTTTCTAAAAAATGAATTATAAAAATACTTTCATTTAGGTCAAATTATGTTGGCCGTAAATGTGCATGTTTTGGCCCAAAACATACAACTTTTAAAAAGATACTTTTTGTACATCCCACACAAAACCAACTTTTATCATCTGGGTATTAGGATAAATGACATATTTGAAAACTAGAAATAAAGTACTACATTTCATATTTTTACATCATATTAATATTGTATGTGTAAGTGCTTCAAATTTTTACTCTAACTATGATCAAATTTGATTTCAAAAAACTTCTACTTTTTGGCCAAAAAGTGGACCCAACTTCTTGCACTTATCTAGGGTCTGTCAAGCAAAAAGTGGACATGTAGTTAGAGAATCTGGAGGATATTCCTTGACCTTTGAATAATGACTAGGAGAGGTAGGAGGTAAATCCTCATCACTCTTAGCATCCAAAGTGGAGGAAGAAGAACCCTCATCACTAAGAATCTACCTAGGTGGATTTGAATCCTCAGAACTATCATTAATGCTTAGTGAATCCAATGTGAATGTAGAAGGATGAGAAGTTTCAAGAGTGGAACTAAAATAGACCTTCTCAAAGTGAACACTCCTCTTGATGAAAAACTCATGTGTGGTAGGGTAGAGGATTCGCTAACCCTTAACACCATCTAGATAGCCTACAAAAATGCAAGGCCTGCTTTATAGATCCATGGCCTTATGCTTCTCTATAAGAATGTGGGGTCATGATAGAGAACTAAAAGTCTCCAAGTGCTTAATTGTGGGATTTTAACCACTCCAGGATTCAAAAGAAGTGACTCCCTTAAAGGCTTAATGAGGAATGTGATTGATGTAGGAGCACTGAGGTGCACGCGCAATCCTGCATCAACAAAAAAAACAACATTTCAGTTTTATTTGATTTTGTCATGTTTTGTCGATTTGGCATAATGAAAAGGCTCCTAACTCGAAAGGATATTTGTTAATAGAATTAATGGAAGAGCTCTATACACAGTATATTTGAGCAGTCTGATATGGAGACAATGCTGAGCAATTTTTGGGTCTGTCGTATATCTTTGCTCTTTTGAATTGTTTGATCTGCACTTGGTATGGTCTTCCTATTGTATTCCCTAATAACATTCTAGTAACCACAATCAATGGAACATGAGTAATTTTTCAACTCTTCTACATCTGCATCTTTATTGCATATTCTCGAAAGGAAGCACAAGTTAAAATGGTAGCACTGCTATTATTGGTTATGAGTATATTTATAGCAATTGCCATGGTTTTGTATGAGTTTATGAAGCAACCACTACAAATAATGTTTGTTGGATGTCTTAGCATAGTGTCTCTTGTTCCCATGTTTGCGTCACCATTATCTATCATTGTACGAACCTCGGGAGGCTGGTAATTTGGACAAACAACGTCGAGTACATGCCATTTTATCTTTCTCTTTCAACATCCTTCTTTGCATATGGTACTATTGGCCATGATCCTTTCATTTCAGTTCCCAATGGGATTGGTATCTTCCTGGGAATCATACATTTGGCTCTATACTTCCATTATAGGAGAGTTAGTAGGAAAATCATTATGTTTTTGTTTTGTAATGCCATCTCTATCTAGCCGCGGGCCTAAAGGAGGAGATAAGTCTTTGACTTTAACTTCAAATAGTCTAAATTTTAATTCGAATGGGTCTCTTCACATTAGAAACTAGAAATAAGGAACATGGAGAGATGGTTGCCAAAGAAAGGTGGTTCGATTGGCATAAATTTAGTGGAAATGAAAAATATATAAAAAGGGTTAGCCTTTTGGAGAATGGAGATACAGTTCACTGACCAAGAAGAAATAAAATATAGTGAACAAGGAAGATATTCACTCACTACCATCAGAAAATTGTAAAACTGGAAAGAAGAGACATATTTGGCGTAGAGGAAGAAAAAAAAGGAAGCCGTGTGGAATCAAAAAGAGCCTGAAAGCGGTGGCTACATAGAAATAAAAGGAGATAGAGGGTTTAACAAGGGACTAAGACTGAGTTTGATAAAATAGAGAGGAGAATTATTTGCCAGAAGAATAGAGGATTTAGGATATGCTACCATAGAGGAAGAAAGTGGAATGTTTCATGTTCCTGTGAGGGAGGTCATTGAAGGCTAATAATATAACTAATTGTTTACAGAGTTGTAATGTGTTGAAGACTTGTTTGAGTTATATGAATTTGAATAAAATCGGGATAGATTCCTTGTTACAATCTTTGTTTTGGTTTGAACATAATGTTGCTTGATTACTTTGTGTAATTGAGTTTTGTGAAATTATGTGTTTGGTGAGGCAAGAGGGATTGTATTGTGTCATATGGTATTAGAGCTGGTAATCTTGAGCATGGAGAGGATCCACCAGAACCTATAGAAGAGTGAAGCGGTTGTAGAGAAGAAGCTCATGTGATGGTTGTTACAGGTAGCAAAAGTCCAGAGTAACAAGAGATCTTGAAGCCGCAAAAGAATTTATTTTGTAGATTGAAAGAGTGATGTGGATTACAGATTGAGATGGATTGCAACAGTGAGAGAGATGGGGATTTATGTAAGAAGGCCTGTGATATGGGATGGATGTATGTAGTATGAGAAGAGGAAGATTTTAGCAATGATGATTGACAATAATGCGAGAGTAGATAGATTGGAAGCATGGCAGCATGAAGAAATTATCAAGCATGAGAAAGGAAAGAGTGATAAGTTTGCAATGAAGGTATTCCATGAGAAAGGCATGAAAGGAAAGGATGAGGAAGATGAAGAGTTGTGTGCAAAAGTAGTTGAAGATGAAGAGGTGGGAAGAGAGAATGAAGATGCAATGATGGAACACGAAGAGGTTGCAATAGTAGAGCATAGTGAAGATGATGATTTGTTAGCACAAATGTTAGCGATTGAAGAAGAGTGGATGTCAAAGCTTGTTGTTGCAATGAAGGGAGAAAAGCAAAAAGTTGTAGCTAACGAGGATGTGAAAGATGTTACAGTAAAAATTGATGTTATTGCTGAGGTAAATTTGTTTTATGATGATGATATTTTGGATAGAAAATAAAAGTATGTTGTAGATGTTGCATATTTGCTTCTAGAGATTATGGAGGATGATGCAGGTGGATTTTGGTGGAGGTGGTCGGTTTGTGGAGGGTTGGATCCCACGAAGGAGGAGAGGAGAGTAGAGCTCGCATTTGGTGGAGGAGGAGGACATATGGTGGATGTGAATCCATGAGAGGAGAGAGGAATGGTGAATGTAGTTGTGGGAGGAGGATGATGATTGTGCTAGCGAGGTGTTGAAAAAAGAGGAAGAAGAAATAACCTGTGCACATTTCATAGCAATGGAGTTCACTATAGGTTGGTTGCAACCTGAAAGGGTAGTTTGACTACTCAACTCCACCTTTGTGAGCCTATGCTCATAAACTTTCTACTCGGCGTCTCTGATGCAAGAGCATCCAGGAACACGCGTAATCATGCATTAACAAAAAAAACATTTCAGTTTTGTTTTATTTTGTCATGTTTTTTCGATTCAGCATAATGAAAAGGCTCCTAACATGAAAGGAGATCTGTTAACATAATTAATAGAAGAGCTCTATGCACAATATATTTGAGCAGTCTAATATGGATACAATGCTAAGCAATTTTTGGGTCTGTCGTATATCTTTGCTCTCTTGAATTGTTTGATCTACACTTGGTATGGTCTTCCTATTGTATTCCCTAACAACATTCTAGTAACCACAATCAATGAAACATGAGCAATTTTTCAACTCTTCTACATCTGCATCTATATTGCATATTCTCAAAAGGAAGAATAGGTTAAAACGATAGCATTGTTGTTATTGGTTATGAGTATATTTATAGTAATTGCCATGTTTTCGTATGAATTTATGAATTAGCCACTATGAATAATGTTTGTTGGATGTCTTAGTGTAGTGTTTCTTGTTCCCATGTTTGTGTCACCGTTATCTATCATTGTACAAACCTCCAGAGGTTGGTAATTCAGACAAACAGTGTGGAGTATATGCCATTTTATCTTTCTCTATCAACATTTTTGATGAGCACAACCTTCTTTGCATATGGCACCATTGGCCATGATCCTTTTGTTTGAGTCCTCAATGGGATTGGGAGCTTCCTGGGAATCATACAGTTGGTTCTATACTTCCATTATAGGAGAGTCAGTAGGAAAAATATTATGTTTTTGTTTTGTAATGCCATCTCTATCTGGCCATGGGCCTGAAGGAGGAGATAAGTCTTTGACTTTAACTTCAAACCATTTAAATTTTAGTTTGAATGGGTTGCCTCAAATTTAGAAACTAGAAATAAGGAACATGGAGAGACGGTTACCAAAGAAAGGTGGTTCAACTGCCAGAAATTTAGTAAAAATGACAAATTTATAAAAAGGGTCAGCCTTTTGGAGAATGGAGATACAATTCACTGACCAAGAATAAATAAAATATAGTGACAGGGAAGATATTCTCTTGCTGCCATCAGAAAATTGTAAAATTGGAAAGAAGAGACATATTTGGCATAGAGGAAGAAAAAAAAGAAAGTTGCGTGGAATCAAAAAGAGTCTAAAAGAAGTGTTTGTGTAGAAAGAAAAGGAGATAGAGGGTTTAACAAGGGACTAAGATTGAGTTTGATAAAATAAAGAGGAGAATTATTTGCCAAAGGAATAGAGGATTCAAGATATGCTGCCATAGAGGAAGAAAGTGGAATGTTTCGTGTGCCTGTGAGGGAGGCCATTGAAGGCTAATAATATAACTAATTATTTGCAGAGTTGTAATGTGTTGAAGACTTGTTTGAGTTATCTAAATTTGAATAAAATCAGGATAGATTCCTTTTTGCAATCTTTGTTTTGGTTTGAATAGAATGTTGCTTTCAATTATTTTGTGTAATTGAGTTTTGTGAAATTATGTGTTTGTTGAGGCAAGAGGGATTGTCTTGCGTCAGTGATTGTAGATATAACATGCACTATTAATGACCTTTGCCCAATATTGAGGTGCAAAAGATATGGAGTGAATAATATAGTTGGCTATTTCCTTCAAAGACCTATTCTTATATTCCACCACAACATTTTATTGAGGACTATAAGGAACTATACATTGCAAATCAATCCCCTATGATATAAAACTACTAAAAATGATGGTTAACATACTTACCATTGTTATCCATTCACCAAAACTTGATGGCTTTCTCTAACTATTTCTCCATAAATCTTTTGAAGTCCTAGAAATGCTTGAAGACCTTAGACTTCTATTAGAGAAATTACACCTCGATACATCTAGAAATATCATCAATGAAGGTCAAAACATATATGACCCTGCTGAAGGATGGATGTAGAAATGGACCAAATAAATCATTATGAATTAACTCTAGAATCTATGAAGCTCTCCTTGCCTCACCTTTGTCAAACTTCTCTTCAGGATGCTTACCAAGGATGTATCCCTAGAAAACACCATAAAAAATTGAACACAAGGCAAACTTGTAACCATGCCTTGCTGGCTAAGCTAATTCAAGTAGTATTAGTTAAGCTGGGCAAATTGGTCTTGCCATAACTTACTCACCTCATCAAAATGAGTGAGAAGAGTTGAAGGGGGATTGGGAATAGAGTGAGAAAAGAGATACAACTAATACTAATAATTTTTACTCTCCCCCACTACAACTGTAGAACCACTCTGCACCTCATTAATAACCATAGAATTAGGAGTGAACTCAACTCACTTTTCCAAACTGGTGTGAGTGATTTGATAAATTGATAGTAGATTAGTTGACAGTAAGGTCACATAAAGAACATCCTAAAATGTCCTATCACCCACGTCAATACATGTTAGAACATAATGTTATTAGAGGTCATACCCTTATAACATTTATATATTTTTCTAATATAAGGTTATAAAATCTTTAGTTTATTACATACGATTTATAAAGCATACACCATT
Organism: Cunninghamia lanceolata; assembly: GCA_027924645.1. Lineage (NCBI taxonomy): Eukaryota > Viridiplantae > Streptophyta > Pinopsida > Cupressales > Cupressaceae > Cunninghamia > Cunninghamia lanceolata. Next base: position 13,486,606 of record BSBN01000209.1, read on the forward strand.
TAATAATTAATAATATAATAACTATTAGATTATTTATTATTTACAAATGGTTGTTTTGAATAGGTGTGACTAATACCTCTTCAGGTACTTTTTCACCCCTTCTCCTATATTTAAGAAGCTTCTCTCTCATTGAGAGGTATGTGAATTTGGAGATTTATAGTGAATTCTATTATGATTTTCATGAGGTATTATTGGCCATGTGGAAGTGAGGGGAAGTGTATCCCTAGGTTCTGCCTATAATTTTATAGACAAGTTTGTATGTGTTTTGTAATATAATGATGCTTTAGGGTTTTTTTTTTAATTCATAAGGGTTTTCCCAATGTATATGTTGTGTAATGTGTTAAATCTATGCTTCTATAATTCTCATTTTATTTATAATTATTAGTATCCTAAGATCCTAATTTCTAACATGGTATTAGAGTAGATTAGGAAATGCTAATCATTTTTTAAAGGTGATATCTGAGTAGATTTTTTATACTAATAATTTTTATAAGTGATTTTGTCGTAACAATTTAGTTTGAGAAACTACAATTTGTAATAGCCTAAAATTGGCACAGGTCAAATTAAGTAAATATTCGGATATTTATCTTAATTCTTATTTTCTTCTGTCAATTAAATAAATATTCAAGGTTTATTTGATTGGTTCATTATCTTACAAAATCCCTAAATTCTTCTAATGTCTCAAATCCTAAATCCACCTCACAAAATCCACCTCATTAATCCACCTCATCCTTCCACATCATCCCTTCCACCTCACCATGTTGCACATATAATTACATATTCTTAATATTTAATTAGCTAATATCCACTATTATCCAAAAATGAATCTTTAATTCAATTGTCCTCCACCATTGAATTGAAAATTCAATTGACCTCCACTATTGAATTACACAATTTGTGCATCGGTTTGAAAAAGATAGAAAGGAAAAAAGAAGGAATTATAATACTATATTAATGCCCATGAATGAGAAAAGTAGGCTAATCAAACTTTATAGTACAAATAATTGGTTCTAACCAATTAGGGTTGGTAAACAGAGACAAGAATATAAGCTATAAGTTCAAAGCAAAAAGTAAAACTCTAACCAAGGTTGGTAAATTCAAAATGAATTTTTTTATAAACATGTTAATGCATAATTTCATGTGTTCCAAACATTACATATAGTCACAAGGAAGCAAGAGTCATTACTATTACACAACCTTACACCTAATAAGCATGCACATGTACATAACATGAGTAGCCACCTCGAATGGGTGATGTAGCGATGCCTACTTTTTTTTCTATCTAATTGAAACTAGAATAAAGGTTATTTGATCATAAAAGAACAAAAAAAAAACATGAAAAATAATCTATAATCAAAGAGTTGATGTATTCAAGCATCTGACAACACAAGGTTAGAGAAGATTTATACATTATCTTTGGATGTGCAACTATCTCCTATAATCTTAAAACGATGGTTATACATAACTATTGAACTATTACCTATATATTATGTAATCATTTATTATACTTAATACAAGTAAAAAAGGATATCCAATCTTCACCCTTATCATGGATGGAATTGGTACAAGAAATGAAAAACAATACAATATTTAGTAGAGATGACATAGAATGGATGTTTTTTTCTGTTGTTGTTTTGGGATAAATGACTTTGTCAAAGGAGAATCTAGTGTGTTGGCTCCCATAAAAAATGGACATCCATTTGACAATGGAAGTCATTTGCCATTGAGAAGAGATCTATATATATTACATAGAGTGAAAGTCATTTGAAATCATTATTTTCATAGAAGCTTTTGTTCCACAATGAGGAGTATATACATAAATCCAAACTAAATTGACTTGAGTATTGATAGGCATTTGTGTTTAAAATTTGATAGAATGTTTAGTTGGCAGCTAAATACAACTTTGTCTCAAATTAAGGATTTCCCTCACAAACCATTTCTCCTTTAAAAAAGGTCTGACTGCTATAAAACCAAACAATCTACCTCTCCTTATCCCACATAACCATTTTTTTTGCCATAGTTGTTGTCGCCTATCTGTTGCTTTGTGAGATAAGTGTGACCTCCAAGAGAATACATAGCCCATGCCAATGAGCTTCCATGATTTGGGTAGTTTTATATTTAAATATAGGTAAATATATTAATTTGAGAAAGCTTTTATATTTAAAGTTAGTAGGAATAAGCCTTGGTGATAAATAAAACTAGTAAATGATAAGAATAATATAAATTATAAATATTAATAAAAATATGTACATATATCTATATATTTTAGATATTAATATATCATTATATCATATTAGTATCCATATTTTATTATGAAACAATCATTTATATTTTTAAATAAAATGATAAAGTACCGAAAAGTTTAATATTTTATTATATATCCGATATTGCATTTTGTATATGATTTTATTCCCAAAACTTATATGTTGTACATATATTTTTAATATTATATTCATTTATTGTAATGGTGAAATAGTGTGACTATCTCATGAGGATTCCCATGTCTTCTGTACATTGCAACAACTGTATTTTATGAGATGTTGTCTTGTTCTTTCATGCGGTCAAATACTTTACAGACATCCACCAAACTTCCGCACTTGACATACATGTAAATAATCTTATCATGGAAAGTTGAGCATATAAAAAAACCAAATCGCTTGTGAGTGATGAAGTCATTGTAGTTGTCTTTAATTCATCATCATTTAATTATCAATATGGAGGTGTTTGGAGCGATTTGTGGTAAGACTCTTAGTGTGGGGGGGTTGGAGTGGAGTTTGAATCTTGTGGATGGATGGTTTGTGTTGGTTGCTAAAGAGGTCTTAATAGAATTCACTTTATCTTACTTGTTGAAGTAAACACACATGCGGGAAATGCAAACTACTCTAATTGCTTTCAAAGGAAACACACATGCTAAAATAGAAATTATGCTAATTGCTTAGAAAGAAACACACATGCTTTAAAGGAAACTATTCTATTTGCTTTGAAAATAAACACACAAGCTTTGAAGGAAACTATTCTATCTACACTGAAATGAAACTTAGAAGTAAATGCATCACTTATCAAATCACAACAATGAAATACTCTGAATACAACATTGTTGCTTCATAGAATAACAACAAATATGAGTTTTTGGTATTTTTAGAATTTAAAGGACAAACTTGTAGGTGATAACATCTAAAACATTTACACAAAGGAGAATGCAACAACTTAATATTAATGCACAACACAATGAAAGTAAACAAGAAACATAATAGAACAACATTTGCCTTAAATAATATTGGTGTGGCCTTTGACATCAATGACAATATTCTAACAATCTTCCCCTTTGTCATTGATGGCAACTTTATACTTACTAAACTGCTCCCCTCTCACTAGTCCCCTATCTCTACTTCTCCCCCTTTGACATCAATGGCAAATAAAACTACTTGTTTTGAAACTTTTTCACCATGGAGCTGAAATATATGGCTATAGTAAGATCCCCCTAATTCAATACTTCTCCTTATTGACTAAAAGAGTGTATAATCACTCCCAACTTCTTCCTCATGTACTCAAAAGTTTCCTTTGGAAGTGGCTTGGTGAAGATATCTGCAATCTGTTCTTTGGTGGCAACATAGTCCAACTTCACTTGCTGATCAACAACCCGCTCTCTTAAGAAATGATACTTAATCAGAAAGTGCTTTGTCTTGGAGTGCATGACTGCATTCTTGGAAATGTCAATCACACTCGTATTGTTGCATAAAATAGAGATGGGATGTTCAGACTCTACCTTGATGTCCTTCAATTTCTACTTCATCCATAAAACTTGTGTGCAACAATAAATTGTTGCAATGTATTATGCTTCGGTTGTAGACAAAGAAATAGATGCTTCTTTCTTACTCAACCATGAAACAAGATAATCTCCTAGAAAGAATGCACCTCCATTCATGCTCTTTCTATCATCAATGTTGCTGGCCCAATCTGCATCTGTGTATGCTGTGAGGGTGAAATTTTCACCTTTTGGATACCATAATCCAAAATCCATAGTGCCCTTAAGATATTTGAATATCCTTTATACAACATTCACATGTGTGTCCTTTGTTGTAGCTTGAAATTGAGCCACATACCCAACCGCTTGCATAATATCAGGTCGTGTAGCTGTTACTTACAATAAACTTCCAATTGTAGATCTATACAAAGTTTGATTAGCTTCAGGAGATTCATCATCCTTGCTCAACTCGCATCCTGTAACCATGGGGGTACTCATAAGAGTGCAGTTCTCAATCCCAATTTTTTTCAACATCTGCTTAATGTACTTGGTTTGAGAGATAAATATGCCTCTATCTAATTGTAAAATTTGCAAACCAAGAAAGAAAGTCACTCACCAAGCATAGACATTTTGAACTCCTTTTGCATGTTAATGGAAAATTCTTGACGCATCTTTTCACTGTTACCTCCAAAAATGATATCATCAACATAAACAAAAACAATCAACATGTAATCACCTTCATTTTTGACGTAAAGATTATTGTCCACAATACCTCTTTTGAAGCCTTGTTGCTGTAGATATTTGTCCAATCTTGCATACCAAGCTCTAGGGGCTTGTTTCAGCCCATAAAGGGCCTCCTTAACTTGCAAACATAGTTCAAATTTTCTGAAATAATAATCCATCAGGCTGCTCAATGTAAACTTCTTCCTCCAAGTTTCCATTCAGAAGGCTGATTTTACGTTCATCTGATAGACTTTGAAATTTTTAAAACTAGCAAGACCTAAGAACATTCTTATGGCTTCCATCCTAGCAACTGGAGCAAAAGTCTCTTCAAAATCAATACCCCCAACTTGAGTGTATCCCTTGCATACAAGTCTTGCCTTGTTCCTTACGACTTGGCCATCTTCATTCAACTTATTTCTGAACACCCATTTAGTACTGATTACATTCTTATCCTTGGTTTTTGGAACAAGTTCCCAAGTTTCATTCTTCTCAATTTGATCAAGCTCTTCTTCCATGGCCTATATCAAATGCTTATCTTTAGCTGCTTCTTTGAATCTCTTAGGTTCAATTTTAGACAACAAGGATATGTCTTCATCTTTCGAATAATTTACCATCCTTTTCGTTGTTCTTGTCCCACCATCTTCTATTATCAAATCTTCTGGATGACTCCTTTGTATAATCTTAGATGGTGTTTTGGTTGGTACTTTTGATGGTGTCTTCTACTCAACTATTTCAACTTCTTTTTCTTCTACATTTTCTTTATCTTCATTGCACTCCTTTGTATTTTGATCATCAACCTCTTGTATCTTCTCTGGAAGATTTATTTCTTCATAAACTTTTACATTTTCACTTTCAACAACTTTGTGCAACCTTTTATTATAGCATCTGTAGGCTTTACTCTTTGAAGAGTATCCAAGAAAAATTCCTTCATCTACTCTTGGATCAATTTTTCCTATATTGTCTTCATCTCTTTTAATAAAGCATGGACTACCAAACACTTTAAAGTACTTCACCAATGTTGGCCTACCTTTCCATAATTCATACAGAGTCTTGCTACCATTTACTCTGATTAGGCCACAGTTCTGAATATGAACAATAGTATGAACTGCTTCTCTCTAGAAAGAATCAGGAGCCTTGGACTCATTTAGCATGCTTCTAGCCATCCCTTGAGTTGTCCTAGTTTTCCTTTCAACTAAACCATTTTGCTATAGTGTTCTTGCAGCTGAAAACTGTCTTCTTATGACGTGCTTTTGACAAAAATTTTCAAATTCACTTGAAGTGAATTCTTCTCCTCTATCCGATCGAAGACATTTGATCTTCTTGCCAGTCTCATTCTTCACTAAGGCTTTGAATGCCTTAAATTTATCGAGATCTTCATATTTTTCCTTTAAGAAAACAACCCAAGTCATTCTACAAAAATCATCAATTAATAGCATAAAATATCTTTCACCTTGCATACTCCTTGTTCTGGTTGGCCCGCATAAATCTATACGAATCAGCTCTAGAGGCTTTGATGTAGAATACTTCTTGGACTTGAATCTTCCTCTAGTTTGCTTCCCCAATTGATATTCTTTACACATTACGTTTGAAGGTTTTGAGAGCTTTGGGATATCTCTCACTGCTTCCTTGTGGCTGATCTTAACAAGATTGTCAAAACTTAGGTGCCCCAATCTCTTATGCCACAACCATCTTTCATCTTCTTGAGTCATACAACACTTTTCACTTTTGATGTCATTAAGAATCTAGAGATTGTTGCTTGCTCTACTAGCTTCAACAATAGATCTATCTGCTTTAATTATTTCAAATCCTTTAGAATTGAGAGTAAGAGTGTGTCCTTGGTCACAGATCTGGCTCACATTGAGAAGATTGTGTTTTAAACCTTCAACATATAAAATATTTTCAATTTTTTTTCTTCCATCATCTAGAATAAGAGTGCATTTACCTAAAATCTTAACTTAAGCATTGTCTCCAAACCTTACTATTCCACCATTCATTCTCTTCAAGGTGAGAAATTTGCTTCTGTCACCCATCATATGTCTTGAGAAGCCACTATGAATGTACCATTGATCGCCTTCATTATGTGCATGTAGGGTTGTTTGAACAATTATAGAATTTTCTTTTTCTTATGCTTTTTTCTTTCCCCAAACTTTTGAATTTTCTTCCTTTTTTTTGACCTTTTTCTCTTCCTTCTAATTTTGTTTAGGAGGCTTTGCAAAATTATTTCTACAAACCTTTGCAGTATGACCAAAATTATTGCATTTGTAGCATATGACATTAAAATTCATTAAAGGGGAAAAAGAATTCAGATTCCTATTCATGAAACCTTGATTTTTATTCTCATTCCATGTAGGATTATTTCTAGGATATTCTCCATAATCCCTAGCTCTATGAATGAAATTATTTCTTGCATGTACCCTACAATCCATAACCTTATGACCAAAATGATTGCATGAAAAACAATAGCCATAAAAAGAGTTATGAAACTTGGTTATTTGAGCTTGCCTGGATGGAAGAGGTTTTTTGAAGACATTCTTTCTAATTTTAGAATATGAGCTTGCCTTTTGACTTTCTTTTACCTTGTTTCCTTCACTTTTGAGACTATCCACATAGATTTTCTATTTTTCTTCATTTGTTGTCTTTGATGTTTTAGCTGCTTTGGAACTTTGGCCTTCGTCATATCCAATGCCACTTTTATCAAACATATACTTTTGAGAATTGATGATCTTGTTCAAGGTTTCTGCACTCTTTTCATTCTTTAAATCCCTATTTGCTTGAGCCATAGCTTTGTCCAATTGCTTCCTTAGAGAAATAATTTCAGATTCTAATTTTTCACAGTTCTCTTCTTTCATCTTCAATTGATTTCTCACTTCTTCCTTAATTCTTTTGGCCTCTTCAATCTAAATTTTAAGATCTACAATTTTCTTTTCAACTTCCTTAAAAGCTTGTGATGCTTTATCCTTTGATTCATCATCTTCTTGAAGCTGCACTTTCAATTTTGAATTTTTTATTTTAAGCTTTTCAATCTCATTATAGGCAAAAAAAAGCTCTTCTTCAAGATCTACACCTTCATCTTCTTCATTAGTCTTTTTTTCTAAATCTTCCTTTTGATCACCTTTTTCTTCTTTTTCCATAAAGAGTATTTCTTCTTTTTCACTAGAAGACTCTCTATCACTATCTTCTGATGAGCTGATGTATTCTTTGGAATAAAGACTCTTTTTGGATTTTTGAAATTTCCCTTTCTTCTCTTGATAACCCTTCTTGTAGTTTTGGGGTTTTTTTCTCATTATCGTTGCCCTCATTCTTTGCGTATGGACATTTGGAAGCAAAATGTCCTTTTCAGTAACTAAAGTACTTGAAAGGTAACTTGCCTTTGTATTTCCCCGATCCCTTCTTTAGTCTTCTCATGAAGTGAGCTTCTTCTTCATCTGAATCATCATTGTCACTTGGTTCATGCTCCTTATTTTTTTCTTTCTTTGAAACTTTGAAGGCAACTTCATTTTCGAATGGTTGATCAACGGTTCTCATCTCATAGGCAGTTAGGATCCCATACAACTCATCTTTCATTAGCTTGTCAAGATCTTTCATTTCTTCAATGACAGAAACCTTTGCATCAAATTGCAAAGGGAGGGACCTTAGAAGTTTTTGCACAACTTTGCACAACTTTGGATTCTTCAATCTCTTCGCCAAGACCTCTAATGGTATTGGTTATCTCATCCACATGAAGTAGGTATTGAGCATTATTCCCTTCTTCTTCCATTTTGAGGCCTTCGAACTGTCCTCTGTGAGTTTGAAGCTTTTCTTTTTTAACTTTGTCATCTCCTTCATAAATATTTTTCAACTTATCCCACATTTATTTTGCAGTTTTGTAGTGCATCACATTCATGAACTCAGATTTGGACAACCCACAAAGAATAATATTCTTGGCCTTGACATTACATTCACTAACCTTCTTTCTAGCAGTATCAGTTGAAGGAGTCGCAGGAGCTATATAACCATCAACAACAAATTGCCAAATGTCAAACCTGAGAGCACTCAAATAAGTTTCCATTATTATGCTCCAAAATGCGTAATTAGTTCCATAAAACAGAGGTGCTCTATTTGAAGAGAAATCATATCCATCATGACTAGCCATGTGTGCTTCTCAAGATCTACCTTCAAGCTTGTTAGGCTTTCTCTAAAGGAACCTGCTCTGATACCAATTGAAGAGCACACGCTTATACTGGGGGGGTGAATCAGTATAAGAATATCTTTTAAAAACTTTTTAAACTAAAACACAACCTCAAAACATTAAAAACTGCACATGCAAGAAGAACACCAAAATTATGTGGAAAACCCTTTTGAGAAAAAAACCACAACAAAATATTGGTTTCATTAATTTTCTTCCAAACATGCAGGCACCAACTCACTAAGACACCAATCTAGTTTTAACAAAAGTGAGTTCCAACTCATTGGAAGCACCAACTCCCCCTGAGCGCTAACCCAGTAAGAGACACCAATCTCTTGAGATGAGAGGCACCAACCCCCAATATAGTAGGCACAATATCTTCTTGAAGCACTCTCTTCAAATCAGCTTATAAACTTCTCATAGATCTACTATTAAGTTCTCTTACAAATCTACATGTGTTTGTTTATAAATCTGCCATGAAGTCTTTTTCACAAAACTAATTTTTTGTAATCACATTGTTGACCCCTCACATACCAAACTCACCTTTTCACTTAGTTGCTACTCTTCTTGTACTTTTTTTTTAACTCTGTTTTAGGGCATGTCCCCATGTTGTTGCTAAGCTTATTTTTGGCTAGTAGACACTGCTGAAGTTTTTTAGGAGATATTTGTAGAGCTAGTGACCCCATGAAAATTTTATTTTCTGCTTATTTTAAGCAGTTATCTTAATTTGTAGCTTTTACTATATATATATATATAACTATTTTAATTATTTTAATTTAGAAGAAAAATAAAAGAAAAGGAGGAAAGGAATTATATGTAGCCACATGGCATATTTTTCATTATGTAGTGATTGCTTATTCCCAGCTCCCCCTTTTTTTTCCAAAGCTTATTAACAATTCGTAAATAGTAGTTGCTCCACAAAAATAGGGAAAGATTGTATATTATCATTTCCCATAATTGTAAATTTCCATGGGGCCACTCCAACTGCTTAATTTTAAGCAGAAAAATAACTTAAGTAGCTGCATGGGGACATGGGATTAGACTGAGATAAAAATAAAATACCAAATAGTTGCCTTTTCTAAAACATCATAGTCACTTTCCTTTTCACTATATCAATGCCCTTCATGCAAATCATATTTCTTCTAGCACTCGCATCTTTTTATTTGAGAAAGTTTCCAAAAGGAAATAAAACAATGACCATGCCCACCAAGAAAAGCCATAAGTATGTCACTTTTAAAAAGACTTCAGCAACTTAAAAAAAAACTTGCTTTTATTTTAACAATCAATATCTCTATTTTATAAAAAACATCACTTTTTCTTTTTAGCATTCTCCATGCTTTTTGTTTTTAGCAATAAATCTCTCCACAAAAAAGAAACTCCAAATTTGGGCTTTATTAAAGATAGAAACATCACTTTTTCTTTTTTACAATAACTCTAATTGTGGCACCTTGGAGAATAAGTTTAAATCTTTAATTACGCTGAAGGCGTTCCTTTTGACAAGTAGAGCTCTGACTTTATAGATTGACGGTCTGCAATCCCTTACGGATGTGCAAGATGATTGAAAAAGTTTCGGTCATTCAATTTTCCGTCGCTGCCTTTTTTCCATTTGCTGGTAGATCCACGATGAGAAACTTCCGAGAGGGTAGGCAAACCATTGAAATGGTCTCATCGGTTTATTTTAAACCAAAAAAAATCGGCCAGCCGTCGGGATATTTTCCGCTGTTGCCGTTTTCTCTCTCACCATTTTTTCCCTTCTGTCGCCATATTTTCGTTCTTGGTTTCCGGTTTCTTGTCTATCTCTGCAAAACCATTTTTAGGTCGGATTTCTTTTACGTCTCCTGAGTCCCGTACAATATTTTGCACAGGGAATTCGTGCTACTTTAGGTAATGATATAAGTATTTTATTTACCCGGCCTAAAATTTCATCTCAAGCCTGCGATATGGACTTATACATGCACCCCAAGCTCTCTGGAATATACTCCAAGGTATTTGGAGTTAATCTGCACCTTACACGTCCGGTTATTCAAACTCCCTTAATGATCGCCATGGAAAGTTAAAAGCCAAATGGATTGTTTACAATGGGTATAACATAAAAGTAATCTAATTTTTAATTAATGGCATCCCATATTAAATATTTTACAAGTGCCTTTTTTTTGTTATGTTTGGTAGTTTTTTTTTTGGGCTCTTTTTAGTTAATTTAAATAATGCTATATTACCATATATATTAATTATATTAATTATTTATATTTGATAATTTATAGTATATCAAAAAATAATAAATATAATTATAATAAAGATTTCTAATGTTTAGAATAAATATATAATTAAATAATAAATAAAAAATAAATAAATCTACAATATATTTATTATAAAACACGATAATGTAATATTGTATTAAATATATTTAATAATTTACATTACATAAAATATAATTTATAATAATATATAATTAAAATATACATTTTATATATAAAATAGATATAAATATTAAATATTTGATATATTTATTATAGATATACAATTTGATAATATAATATTATATTAATTATATATTTGTTTAATATATAAAATCTTTATGATAATTATATTTATTCTTGTATATTATATTTGACATAATGTAAATTATTAAATATAAATATAATATAATATAATGCATATTTATTAATTGATTGTATATTTATTTTATGTATAAAATTTATATTATAGTTATAGTTATTATTATGTTCTATACAATATAAATTACTAAATATTAATATAATATATAGTATATATATTTTAATATATAATACTAATTAAATTAACCTATAAGAAATCTAATAATTTAATTGATCTTCGAGAGTTTAGAGAGAGGGGGAGAAGAATAAGAAGAATAGAGAGTGAGTTTGATAGAGAGACGAAGAGAAAGACATATAGAGCAAAAGAGAAAAAGACCGAGAGAGGGGAGGGGTAAAGAGATAGCGAGGGATAAAGAGAGGGGGGCTGAAGAGATGGAGAGGGAGATAAAGAGAGACAATGAGATAGAGAGATAGATAGAGAGCCAGAGAGAGAGAGATAAAGAGATAGATACTGAGAGAGATAAAGAGAAATGGATAGATAGAGGAGACAAGGAGATAGAGAGATAAAGATGAAGAGGAAGAGAGATAGAGATATAGAGAGAAAGAGGGAGAGAAAGAAAGAGAGATGGTAAAAGAGAGATAGAGAAAGATAGAGAGAGCAACATTTCCTTCTAAGTATGCCTCTAGAAGAGGAACTAAGATGATAGAAATAATAAAACATCACACAATGATCCTAGAAGAATTCTATCACAAATAAGTACACTATGAAAATGGGAAACATGTAATATTTATCTTCTTCAAGAATATGACAAACTTTTAAATATAATATATAACATTGGGAAAGATTTGTTAGAATTTGTAACAATCCCACTTATGAAGATGTTTGTAGTGGGAACACCTTGCATGTAGAGGTTGTGAGAGTTCAATATGACCCAAATGAATGCTCCTATGACAACTTTTTGGGTCCCCTTTGGGATTGCCACGATCCCACAACTTTGAATCACTAGGTATATCCTAACTTATAATACCATGGTTAAATATTCAATTTAATAATTAAAATTTTACATGTCACAATTTGCTTATGTATTTTGAAGATAATTTTTTGTAATTTTGTATGCTAGTTGAGTTGTTGTAAGGGTAACATATCTCTCTCTTTCTGTATATATAGAGAGATAGTTTGGAGGTGGCGGGGGGATGTGACTGATAGAAGACCGAATGCTAGGACCTGATTCTTGTTTAATTATTTCCCTTAGTATTTCACTCCTCATGAATTCTTAGTTCTGAAAGCACACCTACCATCAATTTGATCTGACAAAATTCCTATCTATCTGCTTTGGTCAACATCAAGATCTATTCTAGATTGAGCAGGACTGGCCCTTCACAATATTGTACCAATTTGAGTGTTTGGTTCAAACCTAGAATGGAAAAGTTTGCTTAAACCCTATGTCTTTGAGGAGCTTCAAACATTTTATAACAAAAATTAAATCTATCAAGTTCCCTGTGGAAATTTGTCAAGTGGTTGTCATTGAGAAAATTAATGTAAATCATATATATGTGAAGATCAAGAAAAGACTTAGTTAATAAATTATTCTTCCACACCACTGTAAGATTATTGAAAGGATATTGAATTATCATATAGACAATTTTTAGCATTGCACTTTATAGTCACCTTGATGTATGATATAGGAAATGGCTAAATGTGTGCACAAGATCAATCTTTAGATAAACAAGTGCCATGGATGTCAGCTCTTATGCACATCTAGGGGTCCAACATAGAAACAACTCAATCTAGAAGAGTTTTAAATATGTGAATGGATGACCAAATGAACTTGGTAGTTTTACAGCCCCCCAAAAAATGATTTTTAAGTACTTTCTTGTGGCATGCAAACCATTTTAGAGGAGTAATATTGATATACAAGGATTATGAAAATAAAAATTGAATAGTAATTTGGATCAAGGGATCATACAAGAAAAGAAAACTTTCTCTCTCAATAAAAAATTGCCACCTCCTCGATGAATGGATGAACCTAGAAGGTTTGTAGGAATTGATGACACATTACTCCATCATTCCTTGATCTCATAAACTCTTTTAAGAGCCTAAACATTGTAAGTATTTGTGCGTTAAATGGTGTGTATCAAATTCCTTTAAGAACTTTTGTGAGATAAAATATGAAAGTCATCCCAAAACCTCCTTATCAACTTAATGTAGTAAAATATAATTATTATTTATTAATATCATATTTAAATTTTTATGTATTGAGAATAAGTAAATAATTGTAACTAACTCATTTATAATGTTTTAAAGTGACTCTGAGAGTGGTTTAATTTATCAACTTTTTTTATTATGAGGAACTTTGCTAAGATGTTATGAGATAAAATTATTGCATTATATCAAACTAAGTGCCTTAAAGAGGTCTTAAAGGTGAAAACATGGCTAAATGCATAACCTTCATATGAATAATTATTTTAAGATTTACTATTGACAGATAAAATTATTGCATTATTTCAAACTAATTGTCTTCTAAATAATTTTTTGATGGTTGTCTTGTATCCCTATGGTATCTGTAATTTTTTTGTTTTCTCGAGTGTCGTGAATCAATTTGCATAATCTTAATGGATTTCAAGATCCATGTGAAATAAAAATCATATATAATAGCTGAAATTCTATCATGTTTGAAATTTATTAGAACTAAATTAAACATGTTTGGAAATTTGAATTTGGTATCATAGTTGATCTGAACATGAATGTCACTTAGAGTGTGTGTTGGAAGTGAAATACATTTCTTGATAGATTTTGAAATTTTTAGACTTCGCAATGGATTTGGAGATGTACAATGCAAATTCCATGGATAGTAGTTGTTTGAAATTCTTTCCCAATGGGTTGCAATATCTTGTTTTAATGAACCAATATCATCATGAATGTTTCTGAATTGCTGGTATAGTAGTAGTTCACTCCAAAAGAATGCTTGAAAACATTGATCATTTGTTGTTGGGATGGTGATGAAATGAGGGGAGACTTGAACAATAGTCGCTGTAAAGCGATATTCCCATTTGGTGGACTTTCGAGATGCGACACATGTCCATTTTTGAGCCACTTCAATAAGTGGCATTCTTTCCAATTATATTGATCATGTCATGTATAAATCAATGAATCTTGGAGATGGGATGTTGCTATTGTTAGAAATAGCTACACTTTAGTGTGAAATGGGTACACTAAAGAGGTCTGAAAGGTAAATTATTAGGTCCTTAAGAAACATAAGTGTAGTTCCCAATAGACACATGTCGTCATTGGATCGTTGGCATGAAATGATTGATTTAAAGTCACTCTCTTTTCTTTATCATTAGATCATTGACATGAAAAGTACCATTTAATGAGTCTCCAATGGAGCTATGTGATTTGGACCAATGCATACTAAGCTCCATTTTTTACATTCTAAAAGTACCATAGCCTGATCTTTAATGTAGGGTTTTCCATTAGAATACTTGATTGTAGACCTAAGTATCATACAACAAAAGACTTTTTGCCAATGTGTTTATGGAGTTAAGCTTAATTTTGTAATCCCATGATAGCTAATGATTTTATGTTTTATGAAATTTTTCTTCAATTCTCATGGGTGGTAAAGGTAAAATTTTGAAATAATTATTCATAGGAAGGTTATGCATGTATCCATGTTCTCTACTTGAAACTAAATGGTACTTTGAATCCACAAATTTTAGTTGAACATCATACATAAATAAGGATATGGTTTTGATATATTAATATGTGTAGGTTTGGTTATTTAATTCAGTAGATTGTTGACAACTACCCATGGTTTTCATTTTTTATAGCAAAGACTTCAAGGCACTTGCTAGAAAGATTATCATGTAAGATAAAATATGTTACTATTTTCTGGAAGATAAAGTTTCTGTTTGGGAAGAGATATAGATGATACACATAATCGAATATGGAGTGTCTTAAGTTAATCCCTTTCAGTTTATTATTGAAGAGGTGAAAAGTTTCGTCCCACCTTTTACTTAAGTGTATTTTAAAATAACTTCATTTGGAAACTTGTTTTTGGTTTAAGGGGCTCTTTTAAAACTATTTGATGTGTATGTTATATAGGGGTCTTCAAACCGTTAAATTATATGTTTAGAGTGTATATTTGAAGGAGTTGTTTTGGATTATTTGAGTAGGATAAAATATCACATCACATTTCTTCTATGGAGGATATTATATTTCTAAGACATAACTATTAAGTTACCCATGTTGGTTAATTAAACAATATTAAGTTACTAAAGAAAAGATAAAAAAAATACATTGCCTATGGACAACACTATCTACTTGTTTTATTCCCCATTATAACAACTTCTCAATTGCTATTGCACAATGCTTAAGCTAGATATTTTACTATTACATACTCATGCTCCATAATCTATAAATTTAATGCACCTTAAAGCTCAAATTCCATGTCCGGTTCCAAATATTACATAGCCTAACAAGAACAATCTCTACATCAAAAAACTCACCATGCAATGAATTAAGTTTTGCAACATTCCTCAGCATACCCATTGCACACTAAGGTACACCGAGATAGCATGTGGATCAAAGTGCCATGGATGTCACCTCTTATGCACATCTAGGGATCCATCATAGAAACATCTCAATCTAATTTTAAGTATTAAATATTTCAACTCTTATTAGGATATTGATCCAACTAGTGGTTTCAGATGAGATAGAAATAGGGAGATATATATATATATATATATATATATATATATATATATATATATATATATATATATATATATAGAGAGAGAGAGAGAGAGAGAGAGAGAGAGAGAGGTATGACCACTACTTTCTTAAGATGTGCTTTGATATCAATAATTTGTAATTTATGCATCATGTATATCTTGAATTCTACTATAAAAAAATCATATCAATATCAATCTCAAACGTATTAAACGTATCATATGACCATTAATTAAAAGGTTTGCACATTGTGAATGTGCATCTAACTAGTGGTATTAAGTTTTTCTTTTAGAAATTTTGTCAAACACTTCCCTATGTACCAACACCACAAACTCTTTGTCACATGGAAACAAACCAATGGTACACAAAAATACCTTACAAAATATATTTCAACAAGTGAAAGGAAATATCAAGCATGTGGCTTTATGCAATACAAGCATGAGACTATCAAATGCAAATGAACCCAATCATTAAATTCTCCATACAAGGTAACAATGCAATTGCACACCAAGAATCAAAACCTACGAAATGTACATAGAAAGTTTTGTTTAGTGTATCATGCCATATGCTTTACGAATCAACAATAATATATATGGAGTGAGGTTCAAAGCACATGTCTCTCACAAACATGTTCAGCATGCTGGATCTACTTTCATGGCCATTGCTTGCCTATGATTTGCTTTGATATCAGTAATTTGTAGTCTATGCACATTGTGTATTTTGTAAATAGATAACACTTCTTCCAATCCATATCTCTTTAGACACCAATGGACCAAAAGTATGAAAATCAAGTCTCTCCAATGCCTTGCAATGTTTTGTGAAGAGTGGCATTTCTCTCTTCAGTGATTCTATTTCATCCATCAAAGTCTACTTCCTCTTCCTAAAAAATGAATGTATTTCATCATCTATTAGAATTGATGTGGTCAAAATCCATATTGGTCAAACATAACCTAAAGAGATGTTGTCTCATGAATTGCAATGATTGTAAGATATACACAAAATGGAGGTCTAATATCATCAACTCCCATATATAATTTGCCCACAATCTTTTCTTTGTTTTAGATTATCTCTCTCTCTATCAATCAAACTTTAACATCATCACCCCCCATAGTTAATTTGCCCATGATCTTTTTCTTTGTTTTATATTATCTCTCTCTCTCTCTCTCTCTCTCTCTCTCTCTCTCTTATGGGTAATAGACTATTCGTATAAATATTCAAATACCCTCTTTTAAAATGTATATAGATTTTATTTAAAAACATATATATTATATCTCTTTCTTTCGCGCTTTGTCACTATGTTATATTTTTAGGAAATGTCTCTTCAAATATAAAAAACATATGGCTTTAATATTTAAAATGGTGCCTTTGATATCACATGAGAGATGAAATTCTCGAGAAGTTTCCATGGAATTCTCCACCTACAAGATCAAATTTTTTAACAATTAAATGAGTACCCAACAAGGTTGTGAAGAAGTTTAGAGAAATGATAATATAAACAATTAAAAATAAATCTATATAAATACAAATTTTAAGAGAAAAAATTAATTATAAAGGTTACATACTTGCGTAGTTATACCAAAAATTTGTTGACTACAAGATTAATACAAACTTTGGAACAAGAAACCATAGTTTTGATGGCCTTTTAATACAAATTAGGTCGATCTTAAGGAATCTATGAATTTATGATCATAGATGTCCATAGGCCAAAACTCAAGGTATAGGAATCCTATTTATCTTCAAGTGTTACATGATTAGTTCCCTTGCCTCTCTATCTCTTTTAAGTGGGACCAATCACTTAGGTGGCTTGTGTGCATGTGCCCTTTTCGTAGTCGTGTTGTGTGTTGAGCTAGTAGAATGGAGGAACTCAGAGGCACATGAAAGCTCACACATTTGAAGTACCTACTAAGAAAAACACAAGGATCTTAAAATCCATTAAGATTATGCAAATTAATTCATGATACAAGATACCATATACTATAGGGATACAAGATAGTCATCATTCACTTAAAGACATGGCAATTGAACTTCCACAGCTCCTCGGCATACCCATTGCACACTAAGGTGCGATTGCTAGTTTAAACATTTATCATTGTTGCATGAACATGATATCAACAGCATTTGCCTTAAATAACATTGGCCTGTCCTTTGACATCACTGACAATATTCTAACACGCTTGAGATGAAGTTTATATAGGTGGCGCTAGGAAGAGACGAAATCCTCAAGGTTTTCCAGATCGGCACTCATGAGTTCAGCAGTGCAAGGCAACAACGATGTCGTTCTGAGGTCTTTAGCAGTCATTCTGAGGCATTGTTTGGTGAGTGTATGTATTTCAAAAAGACAAAATAAAATATATGCATCTTCTGTTAGAATCTTTTCTTGGATTACTTTCTACGCATTTAGATTGTGTTATTACATGGGCAATCCCTAGGGAAATGGTCACATTCATGGCAAGACAAATATTTGAAAGGCAAGTGTTTATAGTCTAACATCTGAGTGTGTATCCAGTCCAAATTATCAATGCCAATGGTTTCGGGCAGGCCCTTTTTGAGATTTACTAACACATAAACGCGTGCGTAGGCAACATTAAGGGATTTGGGAGATATCTAGTCAAGAAATTTGTCAATTTTAGTATCAATTATTTCAAGAGAAGGTTTATTCCAAAGATGTAGTGGAAGAAAAGGGAGCCTTCCCAAACTAGCACTTCCTCGGCCACATCCACTTGCGGATCAAAATGCACAGACCAAAAGTTCGAGAACAGAGCACTAAAGCCCATAGACCAAGGTCCACCTTAAAAGATTGCATCTCACTCCACTTTGGTTTCAAAAACCACTGTAAAATACCCACAACCACACAATAACAGTTTGTATGCTGATTATTTGGAATCCCAGATGGAAGAAATCCATTTTCCCAGGGCAATAGGGCTCAGCCAAAGCCCAATAAAATGCCCAACTAAGGCACGCTCCATTAGCAAGTCAATCGAGTGGTTGACATTTTTCATGGGAACCTTGATTGTAGGTGTTGAATCGAGTCTTGGGACAAAAGCATTTGAAACCATCAAGGAAGCAGATTTGTTTAGTCCAGAAGCATCATGGCTAGCTGCCTTCTTATGGCAGTTTGGATAAAAGCTCGTGAATGTTGTTTGCTACCATTATTTGCACTAATTGGAGTTTAACATTCAATATTGGTGCGTCGACGAACCATTCAACACTAAACTGTGGAAGGAAATTTTTTAACGAAACAAACACAACTTATAGATGTGGAATTAACATAGTACATGCTACGCCTATAGATGCTACAAGCATAGATATCCTAAAGACATACGTAAAAGACATCGATATAGGTACCTCGAATCAAACTCGATGAACTTTAACCCCCAAAATACTTTGGCACTGTCAGAAATGATAGTGGCTAGAGCCTTATATCTTACAACAATGTCCAACATTTATTAAAAGAAAAACAACAAACATCTCTCGATTCTTCTACATATGATAGAAATTGTGTTTCCCAGATTCTTCAGAGTTTTTCCTTAGAGCTTTCATTGTGTATCTTTGGGCAATTGTTAGTCGATTGTTCGTTTGACTTGCTTGCAATTTGTGTGAAGTGGTATCAGAGCAAGAGCTGAGTCTGTGAATGAGAGTTATATGAGATCCAAAACAAAGTGCTTCTGAGCATGTTTCACATTGCAGGTGGACCATAGAAGTGAAGAATCTGAAACTCAACCTTATTCCTGAACCAGTGGGTTATGAAAGATAACAGCAGGGAAAATAAAAACAATTAACTCAGATAAAAAACAGAGCACACACACAATTCTGTATTTTGCAGACTGTTCAACAGTTTCCTTTTTCTTCATGCTTATATAAAAGGAATTACATTAAAGCACATCGCTGTGTCTAAAAATAGTTTGAAAAAACTAAAAAAACTAAACATGCATTCCTCATGCATTATTCGCTGCGCTATAAGACTGGCAGTTCGGTGAAAGCAAAGTTTATCAACTGAAACTTAAACTAGAAAAAAAAAAACTATAATAAAATCTAACTGTCCAAATTGTGCATGATATATGGATCTGCAGATGCCATGGTAAAACTGGACGATCCAGCATCGGTTATCAACATACTCCCCCTTGATGTTGAGAGGGCTCACAATCTGATCTCTTGTCATGTCCCTATAATTAAATCAATTATGTATTATTCATTCAAATTAAAGATATAAATGCCACTTAAATCTATTTATAAATCGTAAATTGAATATATTTGAATTAAAATAAGATAAAAATAATTATATTTGGCTTAAATAGAAAATACTTAATTTATATTACAAATCAAATATATTTAAATATATTTGAATTAAATATTATATAAATCAGATATATTTTTATATACATAAATATTTATTATAAATTAAATATACTTAAATAAAATATTATTAAATATAATATTATAAACCAAGTATATAAAAATAAATATAAATAGCAAATTATAATTCATAATATATTTAATAATTAATATGGAGTACCTTATTCCTACGTAGAGATAATAAGACAAAGACAAAATTCTGACAAAATTCTGACAGCATATAAGATAAAAGATAAATAAAAAGTCAGATTATTATATATACGTAAGGTAGGAATTAGTAAAGATAGTAACTAATGAAGAGGCATAGATTAATTACCAAAGGCTGCGATTTAGGAGGAGTTGTCTCTTTTAAAAAGGTTGTGTCTATTGGGTCTTGGAAGATATATAATTATTTTGTGATTCGCAAAAGAAGGATATATTCTAAGTTTGAAATATATGCATTTATGATATATTCAGATCTGCTCTTGTATATATGGAAAAAAGATAAGTTTAAGAAGATTAATCAGATTCACACCTATAGATCTGCCATTGAAATACATAATAGAAAGCGTCAAGCAAGAAGTATTTTAGCATTGGAAAAATACACAACATTAAGCAAGCAATATTTAGTATTGGAAAAATACACAGCAGGAGCAAGCAATAAAGGCAGTCAGGTATGTATATAACAGCAGTGGTATATATAATTAAAAAGGTAACAGCAGAATGGTAATGTAACCTACCCTTTTGAATAATTGTAGTTATGCTTATTTAATGAATATAGAAATGAATAAACATGCTCAAATGCAATTATAATTATATCAATTAAAAGCATTGATAATTGATGCCAATACTACTAATCTTATGGATAATAATAATTTGATTTTGGCAATGATTGGTCAAGGAAGGTTGAGGCAGGACTGCAAGGAGGGGGAACGGTGAATGATCCCTCACTAGGCACGCCACCTCATGATGATGGTTAAGGACCATTGGTTAAAGACCACATGAGGCCAACAGAGGATAAGGTCTTGCTGTTGGGCCTAGGATGGAGGATCTAGGACACCCTATTGCAGCGTCTCAAACTATCCTCACTTGAATCAATTGTTGAATTAAATAAAATAAGGATCTTCAATCATAAGAGGAAAGGATGGTGTGATGGAGGGGAACGACGTAAAGCCCTCACTAGGTATGCCACCTCATGATGATGGTTAAGGACCATCGGTTAAGGACCACATGAGGCCGATAGAAGATAAGGTCTTGCTATTGGGCTTAGGGTAGAGGAAACTTGGGACACCTCATTACGTTCCACTCCACCACTCTTTATGGTTGAACCCACATAGTCCTAGAGACTTGTTACATTGCTATATATGATCTTTCTTTGCTGTTTATACTTTAGTATTTTGTGTATTCATGTGTATACTTGGTGACCTTGGGATGGTGGACGGGGCCACGATGTAGTATGGGATGCTCTAAATCACCTTTCCAATTGTCTGATGGTATACTTACATGTATTAATGCAACTTACATGTATTCATTCCTTGTGACTTATGTGTATTTAAGTGCATTCAAGTGTATACCTTGTGGATTATGTGTATGCGAGTATATACTCTACGTATTCAAGTGTATACTTCATAAGGCTAATGTAATATTGTAAGTGTTTTATAACTTGTTTGTAGGAATTAAATCAAACCAAGGTACTCTCTGAACCTTTGTTTGCTTGGAAATTGATAATTTAGGGTAAAATTAGTATTGTTCCTAAAAGGGACATTACATCTCTGAGTGTCAAAAACTGATCCTTTGCAACTCCCTTAGTGGAAATATCTGCCAACTGTTCTTTAGTGCTGATGTATTTCAATTCTACTTCCTTCTTCTACACCAAATCTCGGATAAAATGATACTTTAAATCAAAATGTTTTGTCCTCCTGTGATGGACTTTGGCCAATTTGATGGCACTAATGTTATCACAAAAAATCACTGTAGGCTGAATTTGTATTTCTCCAATTTTTTCAAGAAGTTTTATAAGCCATAATACTTGTGTACCTGCTAAGGTGAATGCAACATACTCTGCTTCTGTAGAAGAAAGGGCAACTATACTTTGCTTCTTTGAGCTCCAAGTAATCAAACCGAAACCAAAAGAAAAACAATTACCAGATGTAGACTTTTGGTCATCCAAACTACCTCCCCAATCAAAATCACTAAAACCAACAAAATTGAACCTTTTATAAGTGTAGTAATGAATACCAAAATTTAGAGTGCCTCCCAGATACCTCAAAATTCTCTTGGCTACCTTCATATGTATTTTAGATGACTCTGTCATGTACCTTGAAACAAGTGAAATTGAATAAGCAATATCAGGTCTTGTGTGAGTTAAAAACATCAAACTTCCAACAATGCTCCTATAAGCTGTCTCATCAACTATTTCAACATCATCATCTCTATACAACACAACTCCATGAGCAAATGGAGTGGAGACTGGTTTACAATCAACCATATCAAATTTTTTCAACATATCTTTGGCATACTTTGTTTGACAAATGAAAATTTCATTCTCACTTTGATAAACCTCCATTCCTAGAAAATATTTCATGAGACCTAAATCTTTCATCTCAAATTCATTCATCATAGCAACTTTGAATTTATCCTTCATCTTAGAACTGCTACCCATATACAACAAGTCATCAACATACAAACTTATAATAAGAATATCGTTACCTTCTTGTTTGTAGTAAAGGGTAGGTTCACTCTTACTTCTTGAAAGCCATTCTCCTGAAAATATCCATCAATCCTAGCATACCAAGCTCGTGGTGCCTGCTTGAGGCCATACAAAGCCTTTTTCAACTTGTAGACTTGGTGTTCTTTTCCTTGCACTTCAAAACCTTGTGGCTGTTCCACATACACTTCCTCTTCTAAGTAGCCATTCAAGAAGGCCCTTTTTACATCCATGTGATGAATGCTCCTTTTCTTTTGAGGTGCTAGTGAAATCATCATTCTAATAGTCTCTTGTCTTGCTACTGGTGCAAATGTCTCTTCATAATCAATCCCATACCTTTGTGTGAAGCCTTTGGCAACCAATCTTGCCTTGTGTCTTTCAAGACTCCCATTACTGTTGTACTTAGTCTTGTAGACCCATTTAGCACCAATCTTTTTCTTGTCATGCGGAAGCTCTATAAGTTCCCAAGTATCATTCATGTGAATGAAATCTACCTCTTCTTGCATTGCTTGCACCCAAACCTCATTGGTACTTGCATCATCAAAACATGATGGTTCAAAATCAGCCTTGGAAAGTAAAGCAAAATTTACAGTCGCACCTCTTGGATTTTTTTCATGTGCTTCATTTGTACTCCTTTGATAAATGTCACTTAAGCTTTTTACCTTGTAGAACTTGGACTTGAAGCTGGACTTGTACTTGGAATTGAAGAACCAGATGAAGGGCTACTTGGTGGACTTGTAGCACTTGGAACTGAAATGTTAGTGGGCTGCTCATGATCAATATCATCATAATACCATCATTCAAAATAGATTTTGACATCTTAACATGGCCTTTTTGATGACCATAAACTCTCCCTTCATCAAAAATCACATCTCTTGAGATTACAATGCTATTAGTGAGAGGATTATACAACCTGTAAGCCTTACCTTGCTCACTGTATCCAATGAAAATGCATGATTCACTTTTTGGATCTAACTTTTGCCTCTTTTGATCAGCTACATGAACATACGCTAAACACCCAAAAACTTTGAAATGCTTTACATTAGGCTTTTTCTTAGACCAGGCTTTGTAAGGAGTCTTCATATCGAGTGCACTGGTGGGACTCCGATTGAGAATGTATACTGTTGTAGCAAATGCATCACCCCAAAAAGAATTGCTTAGTCCCTTGGTCTGTAGCATACTTCTAGCCATTTCTACCACTATACGGTTTTTCCTTTCAGCTACTCCATTTTGTTGAGGTGTGTAAGTAGTGGTGAGTTGTCTTTTGATGCCATGCATATCACAATAATTTTGAAACTCTCTTGAACAAAATTCTCCCCCACGATCAGTCCTCAAGCATTTGATACTACACCTTTTTTCCTTTTCAACAAGGGCTCTAAACCTCTTGAATGTCTCAAGGGCTTCATCTTTGGTCTTCAAAAAATAAACCCAACACTTTCATGAGTAATCATCAATAAAAGTAATGAAATATGATGACTTACCCAAACTCTTTGTCTGCATAGGACCACAAATGTCTGAATGAACTAATTGAAGTGGATAATGGGCCCTCCATGCATCGCCTTTTTGGGAATTTCTCTCTTGCACGTTTTCCTTTAGCACATCCTTCACAAACTTCTTTATGTTCTTCAACCTTAGGCAAACTAGAAACTAATGCTTTTAATGTTAAAATCTTCAAACTATGGAAATTCAAATGCCCATACCTGAGATGCCACAACCAACTTGTGTCCTCATGTGCCATATTAACAAGATTGCCGCTATGTTTGTCAAACCTCAATAGGAACATCCTATTCTTTGACATAGGCACAACTGTAACCACCCTATTGCCTTAATTCTTATCATAAATTATGCATTGCTGATTTTCAAACACCACCTTATAATTTTTCTCACACAATTGCCCAACACTCAATAGATTATGCTTTAATTGTGGAGTGTAATAAATGTCCTTAACACTTTTCATACCTTCTTTAGTAGGGACTTCCATAGCTTCTTTTGGAACAAACTCCAACGTTTTGTCATCACCATGCTTGATCTTGGATTTGAAACTTTCATCCATTATAGAAAAAAAACTTCTCATTCCCTGACATGTGGTTAGAACATCCCAAATCTAAATACCAAACATCTTTAGA
The DNA here is from genome assembly GCA_027924645.1 of Cunninghamia lanceolata. Taxonomy (NCBI): domain Eukaryota; kingdom Viridiplantae; phylum Streptophyta; class Pinopsida; order Cupressales; family Cupressaceae; genus Cunninghamia; species Cunninghamia lanceolata. The sequence continues at coordinate 13,511,688 of BSBN01000209.1, forward strand.
AACATTTTCAGCTTTGTCATAAGATAAAAATAAATTATTTTGAGGAGCCTCATCACCCTCTTGACCATAATGAACACTTTTATCATTATTACGTTCTTTCAATCTGCACTCTCTTTTAAAGTGGCCATACCTGTTACAATGATTACACTAGATATTTCTCTTATCAAATCTGCCTCTACCTCTTCCTCTTGAACCATGCTGATTTTGACCTCTTCCTTGGCCTTGGTTGCTTGTGGTGCTACTATTTGCATCTTCATTCTTTGTAATTTGCAATTTGAAGGAAAAAGCTTTCTCATCACTATGCCCAAATGAATCTTTCAATCTTTCTTCATGAGACATTAGAGATCCAACTAGTTGATTAAACCGAAGGGTAGACAAATCCTTGCTTTCTTCAATGATTATAGCAACATGGTTGCATCTTGATGTTAGAGACCTCAAAACCTTTTTGACTACAATCTCATTGTTTACTGTTTCTCCAAGAGTGGCCATTTTTTTAACCACATCATTGACTCTTACACAATAATCACTCACTTTCTCAGTTTCTTGCATCTTCAAAATTTCAAAGTCTCTTCAATGTCTGCAGCTTGACAACCTTGACCTGGTCACTACCCTGGTAAGCTTTTTGTAGAGTCTTCTAGGCATCTGCAGCTGACTTTGCACTTGCAATTCTCGGAAATAAGTTCTTATCGAGAGCTATTTGAATATGAAATAAGGCTTGAGAATTCTGCTTTTTAGCCTCCTTCTTAGCTGTTCTATCATTGGCTGCAAGAGTACTCCAATATGCTGGCTCTTCATAACCTGTTTCTACAATCTCCCACAAATCTTTCCCTGTCAAGAAGGTCATCATCTTGATGCACCAATATTCATAGTCACTTCCATTGAATTCAAAAATTGGCAAAGAGTTAAGACCTGACATGATTACCAAAAAAATAACCTGCTCTGATACCAAATGAAGAATCTGAAACTCAACCTTATTCCTGAACCAGTGGGTTATGAAAGATAACAGCAGGAAAAATAAAAACAATTAACTCAGAAAAAAAAAAGAACACACACACAATTCTGTATTTTACAGACTGTTCAATAGTTTCCTTTTTCTTCATGCTTATATAAAAGGAATTACATTAAAGCACATCGCTGTCTCTAAAAATAGTTTGAAAAAACTAAAAAAACTAAACATGCATTCCTCATGCATTATTCGCTGTGCTAGAAGACTGGCAGTTCGGTGAAAGCAAAGTTTATCAACTGAAACTTAAACTAGAAAAAAAAAACTATAATAAAATCTAACTGTCTAAATTGCGCATGATATACGGATCTGCAGATGCCATGGTAAAACTGGACGATCCAGCATCAGTTATCAACAAGAAGCTATGGCCCATAGAGGAAGATTAGTAGTAGGAAATAATCGTTAGAAAATCAGCAGACATGCAGAGGAAGCTGAAGTGTCAGGAGATCTTCAAGCTTTAGTTATAAATAAGAGGCACAGAAGAAACCTTCTAGTTCCCACATATGTGGAAGTTCAAACATCACTGGATCAGCATAAAAGTGAATTGATTCCTTTTGGAAAAAGACTGCTGGAGTCACTGCTAAAGTCATAGGAAAGTGGCTGCTGAACGGGTCTTATTCATAACTGGGCTTAATCAATGGGGATAGTTTGTAACACAGAGAGCCTCTGTAAGTAGGGTGAATATAGCTGGTTGGGTAGAGATTAGTTGGGTTCCATATGTTTTGGAGTGGCCTGCGGGGCATGTAATTCTTCTGCATATAATAGAAACCATGTATCCCAGATTCTTTGTTGTTCTTCCTTAGTGCTTCCATTGTGTATCTCTAGGAAACTATTAGGATTTAGCAGGTTGTTCATATGACCCGCTTCTGCTTTGCATCACTATTTTTATAATTTTATGTGGTTAAATGCTGTATTCAATGTGTCTATGAGACTAGACAAATCTACACCAAGCAAGTTAAATTCACTGATGTCATAATTGAATCTGTTTCAGACTGACATTGACCTAGACACCTGTGGTTACTCCCTTTCAAATGTAGAGAAGTTTCAAGAGTGATATTCTTAGTATTGGCTCATGTTTATACTGTCAGTAGATATATTTAAATGTTCCACCTTTTTAAAATTTGAGCTTCTTCAAGTTTGGTTTAGTTATTTTTAGTATTCTTAATTTATTTGTATTTTAAAAATTGAAATATTAATTTTTATATATTATAATTATATTAATAACCGTCCTCCTACCATTACTCCACTGTCCACAAAATTTGGAAAATTGCTGTTGCACTGAAACTGGGAGAAATACCGCTCAAAACACACATTGTTGGTGCAAATGAATTAATGTGTATCTTATACTGGGTTAAGGAATACAACACAAGGTTAATAGCAAATCTTCCACACTTTGTAGATGAGGGAAGACCTTGGAACTTTATCCAAAACATGGGGCATGTCTAGGATACGTCTTGGGAGCTCCCTAAAACTATTCTAGGCTTCCTGAATTATCAAAGCCCCTGGAGTGTCCCAGTCTTATGAAGTACTTCTTGACATACTCTATGGCGTGCCACTTCAAAAACAAACAGCAAAATGAAAATTCTTCATTTTCTTTACCATACTACAAGGGCCACACTATATATATCAGCATTTATGTGAATATGTGATTCACATGAATTAAAAACTATTTAACTTTTTGATTTGTGTGAAAAATCTATTGCAGCTACTGATTATTAATTCCCTATCTTATAAGATTATTTGGCTGCCGAAAAATTAATTAATTTACAGCAAATATTAAATAATAACACAGCTGCAACTTCACGGAAAAATCACGGAAATAGAAAAATAAAATCAACACAACATTTTGGACAAATTGTCCCTGGAAAAACCCCGAAGGGAAAACCAGTACTGCAGATGAGGAACTTTATTAAATCAAATCAGGAAATACATAGACTGCTTGCCTCTTACTGGCAGAGCTCCGGCAATGATCTCCTTCGGAAATTCTTCTCCCAATTTCTCCTATAGAAATTCCACTACTGCTGTCTTGAACGCTATCGCTGCGCCCTTGCTCTCACTGCAAATCAATTTGCTATCACCGCAAATTTATTTATTTACTATCGCTGCAAATACTTCTCTGATCTGTGTTCTCCAAATGCCTATTGATCCTCTTTTATAATCCCCTTATTGAAAACCAATGGCCATGATTTAATCTTAATCAACGGCTAGGATTAATTAGACTCTAAACCCTAATATCTAGAAGTCTCTCGAGAAATCAATTATCTAGGTATGGAGATAATTATTCCAGCTGTGTTTCCAGCCTCGTAATCACCACCCGAGACTAGAACACCTGTCCAAGCTACATTTAAAATTAACACTCCCTCTTAGTGAGGAAGGTGTTCTGCATAACACCCAACTTACCTCTGAAGAAGATAAATTTTGCCTTCCCCAATGCCTTTGTCAAAATGTCTGCTACCTGCTGATCTGTAGGTATATACTGTAGCTGAACAACCCTCCGCTGTACACAATCCCTGATGAAATGATATCTGATGTCTATATGCTTAGACCTATCATGAAACACTGGATTCTCAGATAATCTGATGCAACTCTGATTATCACAGTGTATCACTGTAGTCTCAACCCTCTGACCAAACAAGGCTACCAGCAACTTCCGAAGCCATATAGCCTCACATGTTGCCATGCTAGCTGCTATGTATTCTGCTTCTGCAGAACTCAGAGCCACGGACTTTTGCTTCCTGCTGTACCAAGAGACAACTCCTGATCCCAAACTAAAGCAGCACCCTGAAGTGCTTTTCCTGTCCACCGCACTACCTACCCAATCTGCATCAGTATAGCCTATCAACTTGATACCATCACCTCGAGCATATCTGATCCCATACTCGATTGTACCATGCAAATACCGCAATACATGCTTTGCTGCTATCCAATGCACTCTCTTCAGCTCAACCATGAACTGACTAAGAGAGTTTACTGCAAAGGATATATCTGGCCTAGTGTTGACCAAATACATGAGAGATCCAATCAACATCCTGTATAAGGTGGGGTCTACATCCTTTTCCTTGGATGCGTCTACCTTCTTCCAATTCGTGATCATAGGTGTAGACATGGCTCTGCAATCTTGCATCTCAAACCTCTTCAAGATTTCAATGCAGTATTTCCCTTGTCCAAGGAAAATCTCTCCATCTGTCTGCCACACTTCCATGCCTAGAAAGTAGTGCATAAGCCCCAAATCCTTCATCTCAAACTTTGTGTTGGGTTTTTATTCTGAATCAGCATTAGGGTTTGCCAGTTCTAATGCACAGGCAGATTCAGCCAACTGAATACAGGAGGTTGCGTGAGCTCCTCCCCTTCACTTCTGGTTCTGCCGCACCAAGGGGGGTGTCCCTATTTGATAAAAGTATGACCTTGACTAGCTCAATGACAGAGAGATATAACTTGACAGCAGCAGGCAGAATACTCTCATGTATGGACCAAGATTTGTATAACAAATTACAACGCTGGCAACATTCTTGGACATAATGTCTGGTTAAGTATGAGAGCATGCAGAGGTTCCTAATCCTAATCCTACAACTAACAGATGGAAGGATGAGATGGTTTGAAATGGTGTTTGGAGTTATGGGACTTTCCTAGACCCATTGAACAGACAGATTCTCAAACCAGTGCCTTATCTGGGCAGCAGAGTCATATCTAAGACTGTAAATGTCTCCCCATGACAACATAAATTCATATCCAGAGGACCTAAGAATAATGCTACTGCCTAACAGCAACATGTCCAAGAAAGAGTATCATTAATGATCATACTTAACAGATCCTATGATGCAATCTATCTCCCTTTGTATCTGATCAAAAGCCTATTTAACCACTCCTTGAGCAGACGCAATAAATCAGACACACAGTATGCACATACTGAAAAACTTGGAAGCCCTTGACAACCTTGTTTGAAAGGAAAACAAACGACATACAGGAGACAATCAGAAACAATACACACACAGGTGTTTTTCATTTAAAATCAATCTGCATAGAAGGCCATCACAGAGAAAATCATCATTTACAAGCCAAGATAGATTAGTACACCAGACTAAGGACCGAGTCTGTAGCAAAAAATGCCTTTCAAAATGTGAACACCTTATGTTCAGAGTCAGAGCAGAAAGCCCAAAAACATCCCCTCTCTAAAATGTAACACAGCCAAAACCATTTATACAGAACTATGTACATTCAGCAATTAATTACATGGCCAGAAGTCAAAAATTTGCCAGATACATTCCTTCCATTTGAAAATGGCCTTCACAGATTAAATGCGACAGACAGGGGGGATCTTGAGCTTTGTGCCACCACTTGAAAGTTTTCATCCACGATCAGGCAGCTTAATTGCTTGTACCGTCACCCATACCCCTGCACTATCGCCATTAAGGGCCTAACAACCCGCAACCACCCAGAAGACTGTCACAACGATCAAAATGGAGCTTCCCGCCAAAAGGTGCTTCCTGAGGTTTCAAATGTGTAGGGAAATTAATCCCACATGCATAGTGCGGAAACCCCTCTATCACTTTAAGAACATCGTCACACGCATACTAAGTGTCGAGCGTTTTGCCGTGCTCGACACACGACCCTTCACCCACAGCCCATCGCCATGACATACAATATCGGCCTACCCCACAAATCTCCTGCCGATCACAGCGGTCTCGCCGATGCCTATCGTAATCCCCTGTCGGCCAGACTACTACCATCGGCCAACCCGAAAATCTTCTTGCCGATAGGTAAAAGTCATGCCGAAGACCACCTCTATCGATGATACTTCATCGGTGAGACCAACGCGAAATCTGCCCGATAGCCACTCTATCCTCTCGTCGGCCAGAGAATACTCCATCGGTGGACCCTTCAATAGCTATCCCGATACACAATCTCACTCCGATGGCACCCTCCAAATTCTCATTGGCCAGACACACACCGACGAGCCCCCGACGGCCAAACTCCTCGCTCCCATCGGCGAGATCAACACTATCGGAGCAACTGAACACTCCTTTGCCGACCTCAAGAGTCTTACCGATAACACCCAGGCCTCCCACCTCCGTCGGTGTGACTTACACCGTCGGAGCAACACCTCAAACCTACGCCGATGCACCAAGTCACCCCGATGGCACTCCTGATCGGGGTGACTTCCTCTATCGGCGAACCACAAAACATACTGGCCGATAAAACAAGTCTCGCCGATGAACACTTGAGATACCCCCATCGGCATGACCAACACTGTCGGCGAAACCACAATGTCCTTCGCCGATAAACCAAGCTCTTGGCGATATACAAAGAACACACCATGCTATTGATATGATCGCCAAGACACATGAAAACTCATGCCGATGGGCAGAACATGATGACCCCTTTCATCAAGAAAGATGATGTGGATGCCACAAACACTGAAGGGGTGCCAAAACTGGAAATTTTTTTGGATTTTTTGGGATGGTGCCTGCATGAAAATTGCTCAGAAACTGTCAGTGAATTCAGGCACCAACACTCTGCTGCAAGGTCCCTCTTGCACTTCTCTATAAGCCCCAGTGAACCTGTTAAAAACAAGTCGTCCACATATAGAACAAGAATGAGAATTTCACCCCCAACCACCAAGTAGTAGAGGTTAGCATCCGACTCACTCTTCACAAAGCCTATTCCCTGCAAGTATCTATCAATGTGCTCATACCACGCCCTGGGAGCCTGCTTGAGTCCATACAAAGCTTTCTTCAATCTGGACACGTGGGTTTCACTGCTGTGTGCTACAAAGCCCTCTGGTTGTTCTATGTATACCTCTTCTAACAATTCACCATTAAAAAATGCCGTCTTGACATCCATTTGATGGATCTGCCATCCCATATGTGCTGCAAGTGAGATTACGGCTCGTATAGAAGTATACCTGGGCACTAGAGCGAATGTCTCCTCATAGTCTATTCCCTCCTTTTGAGAGAACCCTTTGGCCACGAACCTTGCCTTGTATTTTTTGATGCTACCATTTGCACCATGCTTAATCTTATAGATCCAGCGTGATCCAACCACTACCCTATCTGTCGGTCTAGGCACAACCTCCCATACATCATTCTGCATTATTGAGGTATATTCCTCAACCATCGCATCTTGCCACACCTGTTGCTGTGCAGCCTCCTGATAGCTAGAAGGCTCACTATCTACCAACTGACTAACCAATGCCACATAGTCATTATACCTAGCTAGTTGTTTCCGCTGTCTATTACTCGTCCTAGGAGCTCCCACAAACTCCTGAGTATCCTTATGTGTCTGTTGAACCTCACGGTTCCTCCTGTCAACTATAGAGGATGAAATATCAAACTCCATATCTTCTTGATGCATCTCTTGGATTTGTTGTATCTGTTGCTCCATACTCTGCGAACTCTTAGCACCTGAGCCTGTGCTTGTACTAGTAACTGTACTCGTGCTTCGCTGCCCCTGTTCTGGTTGAACAATCCTTGGAGCTTCTATTGGCTGCTCATTCTGATCATAGCTGTAAATTGTAACCGCTATGACAGATTCTATGACGGTCGTAAGTGTCGTAAGAGCATCTGTCATAGCCCATTTTGGAAATAGGTGACCTCTTTGGGATGGGAGCTGTGGACAAGTGTCAGGCACATTCTACAATGTTGACCAAGTGTCCTTAGGCGTGGGTTTTGGTCCATGAAGGCATGTTGGACGCCCATCCCAAGATAGGTCCAATATTGCCTTGTATTTTCTATATAAACAGGTGCTTGGAGATGGAGTTTGTATCACAGGTTTACAGGTACTGTTATGCTACCGGATTAACTCCAGACACGAGTGTCGAAGACCATTGAAGCTTGCATTGCAAGTGTATTGTAAACAACTTTCAGATTTGTTAATACATTGTGCAAGTTTCTAAGTGTGGGGTTTTTCACCCGATAAGGGTTTTCCCCACCATATATCTTTGTCTCTCTTTTTCTGTCTTCTTTTTGATTCTTGTGTATTGTTGTAATAATTCTGTTAGATGTTGTATGTTGCTGTAGTTAAGAATTAAATTGAATTTGTATAGCTCTCCCCTCATTAGATTAGTGTAGGAAGCGATTTTCGCACACCTAGCTTCCTTTCAGTTGGTATCAGAGCCTGGCCAGTTTTGGTCTTAGTTGTTGGGTAGGGGTTTTTTGAGCTGATCTTAAGTTGAGTGGGAGTCTATGCAGAGTATTCTGATTTCTATTGCAACAAAGAGATGGCAAGCACATCAGGAAGGTTTAAAGTGGAGAAGTTCAATGGCAATAATTTCGAGCTGTGGAAGCTCAAGATGGAAGACATGCTTGTTGACTAAGACCTTTGGGAAAGTGTTAATGGAACTAAACTAGCTGCAATGTCACAAGATGACTAGGATCTTAAGGATCGGAAGGCTAAGGGTCTCATAAGACTTAGTCTTGTTGATTCTGTGTTGTTAAATGTCCATGAGGAGACTACTGCAAAACTACTTTGGAAGAAGTTGGGAGATGTATATCAAGCAAAATCCCTGGTTAATAAACTTTTTCTGAGAAAGAAGTTGTATTCTCTTCAAATAGAGGATGGAGGATCCGTTGCTGAACATATTGTGAGGGTAAAATAGTGCATCAATCAAATGAATAACAGATGACCCAAACATCAACAGAATAGAGAGATAAAGAAGATTCAAATGAACAAAGCTATGAACAAACACAGCAAACCTCTTCCGTTTCGAAACTTCTGTTGTTCGCCTATCACGAATCGTCCTTTCGCAGATGAGATGAGCCCTCAGAGAGTGCAATCTTTTAAAAGCTGTTGGAGGAAGTCGATGGTGAACGGCTATAGTGTGACATGCAAGGAAGGTGAGCTCCAATGCAACAATGGTGATCTCAAGCTTGTGGATGACAAATGGGTGCCAAAGGCGCGCTGGTGATATTTCTGCAGAGTAACGATGTCAAAAGCCTGGATCATTAGAATGAAGGGATGAAGCTTCATTTATAGACCCGGAGGAATAGGAATCAACGGTTGAGAGAAGATATGAAGATCAACGGTTGAGGATGGTTGAGGAATGTGCAACCAGTGGAAATGTGACAAGTGTCCTAGCTCCATCATGAAAGGTGGGATGTGACAAGATTGATTGGAGAGTTAACTCCATTGACTGGTCTGTTAACAGAATTGATTGATCAGTTAGAAGAGTGGATTGTGGAACTGACTGGATTGACTGAGGATTTGACTCAACTGATAGGTTAGTTAACAGATTTTGATTGATTGGTTAACTGACCTCTGATTGGAGAAGAAATAGGCCATGTGGGTGAGGGAAAATAAGATAATTAAATATTAAATATATTTAATTACATGTGCAACCTGATGATGTGGACAAGGTGAGGTGGGAAAGGTGAGGTGTAAAGGTGAGGTGGAATTTTGAATTTAGAACTTTAGGATAGAGGAAATAGGATTAATTAAATAATTTATGATTATTTAATTGTGAAGGACAAATGGAAGAATTTTAATTAAATAAATTGAATTTATTTAATTATGGAACAGTGAATCGATTAAATAAATTTAGAATATTTATTTAATTAATAGAAGAATGGAATAAATATTTAGAATATTTATTTAGGATGATTTGTGTCATTTTTAGGCGTATACATTTTGCCCCTCTTTGATGCAATGCAGTTTACAGCGTTGCTTCAAAGAAATTGATAGTCTGAGTGATGATACATGCCCCAGTTTGTCCCTGGTATAGGTTAAATGACGATAGGATGCCCCCTTGGGAGATTGGACGGGAAAAACGGCGAAAGTTTTAAAGACGGACGATCTCACGACGAGGAAGGGGTTAGGATAGGTTGGAGGAAAAGGGACGCGGTCAGGGATGCGGGAAGAAAACGGGAGGAAAAACGGACACGGGAAGTAGTCACAGTCATCACCTAGCCAGAATTAGGGTTTTGGAGGCTATAAATAGGAGCTGGGTCCACAAGAATAGTCATTTGCACACTTGGTTGATCTGGATTGGAGAAAGAGAGCTCAGAGCAAACCTAGAGCAGCATGGCGGCCAGAGCAGCAGACATTCCACGCGAGGAGCACCGATTCGAGCGAGTCCAACGATTCGGGCGGCCAGTAGAGGCAGGACCCCCAGTATGTGCTTCAAAAAAATTCTCCTAGGGTCGAGTTTAGGTGTCATAAATGCTCGTAGAAAATAGGTGAAATGAATGCGCCGAAACGCAGAACGGCGCATATGCCTCGCGAAGCTGCGCTTTTGTGATTTCGCGGCGCATATGCCTGTTTCGGCGGTGCATGCGTGAAAGCTGTGCATGTGTTCATTTTGGCGGCGCTTTCGTAATTAAGCGGCGCTTTCGTATTTTCGCCGCGCATGCGTGAAATGTAGCAGCGCATTTGCTGAAGTTGCGCATATGTGACTTCCTGCGGCGCATCCGTAATTTAGCGGCGCATACGTGGATTTATGCGGCGCATGCGTTAGAACGGCGCATATGTGGCCTGTAGCGGCGCATATGCCTTTTTGCGGCGCATATGTGGATTGTTGCGGCGCATATACCAGAAATGGCGCATTTACCACCTGTAGTGGCGCATTTGCTTGGGATGGCAAATTACTTAGCCAAACTGATTCGATTAGCGTCCTGTTTGACGCAGGAATCGATGAGCTATCTCCGAGATTGCAGGAATCTAGTCAAGAGATGTAGTGTGCTGTTTTTGATCAATTTGAAATGCTAAGTTTAGTTGATATAGTCCAATAGATATGTTGAGTATGGTATATGCGGCTTGAGACTGACGCCTTGCTTTGCGTGCTTGCAGGAGGAGATACGAGAGACATTGCAGTCGAGGGAGACGTTCCCTATGCCTCTATTGCAGAGACATATGTTGACGGAGGCTGACAGAGTGGCGCTTGGTGCCATGGGCCTAGATTATGTTTGCTTTATGCCCGAGGTGCGGGCGAACCGAGGACTGTTGACAGCTGCCGTGGAGAGATTTCACAGCGAGGACGGGACTTTCCACTTCCCCACTGGAGAGATGACAGTGACGTTGGAGGATGTCTATAGGATATTGCACTTGCCCGTGGTAGGCGAGTTGGTGGAGTACGACGCACAGCGGGACGCGGGACTCGCCGAGTGTCAGCGAGTATTTGACGATCCCGAGCTGGTGGGACAGGTCATCCCTTGGCAGGACATATATGACTGTTACGACTACTTCCCTGGGATTGTGGCTAGACTGATTGCGGGCGTTGTATGCCCGGACATGAGATCGCACGGGTTCCCTATTGGATGGGGCAGGATCATGGAGCGGATGGTGACTGAGGGCACTCGATATGCGTGGGGACCTTGCGTGCTAGCTCACTTATACCACGATGCATCAGGTGGTGTACCACCGCAGCACGAGTCTATCGGCTGGGGTGTTGCTGTTACAGTTCTGGCTGTGGGAGCACATAGCGGTGACCAGGCCGATATGCGTCTTTGCTAGGCAGAGGGGAGAGCCGTACAGCTATGGTTACGCAGGAGTGATTTCCCAGCACAGGCTGGGGAAGCTGGAGTATTGGCGGCATACGTTGGATGGGATAGATGTGGTCGTCTAGCGACCATATCTGGACTGCGAGCCTTGGGATGATGAGGGAGATGAGCTGCCCTTTTGCTTTCAGACCAGGTGGTTGATAGGCCGGACACGGCACATCTTGGAGAGGCAGACGGTGGGCTGAGTACTGAGACAGTTCGGCAGGAGACAGGGCATGCCGCAGGGATAGGCCATGTTTGCACGGACACATGCAGAGAGGGTCCGATGGGGGCCGATGGCTTCTTATGAGGAGGCTCTGGCAGAGTTCCAGCAGTTGCCTTATGTGGCATGGGATATGAGGCGAGAGATTGCAGATGCGGGGGTTACACAGGAGTATGAGGATTGGATTACTGCACATCCATTCCCGAGATATTCAGGACCTGGTATGCTGGTGCCTCGTATCGACGAGGCGGACTCAGAGGAGGAGGGAGAGGCTGGCCCAGGGCGGAGGGCCGCTAGAGGAGGACGAGGACGTGGTGGCCGAGCTGCAGAGAGGCCGAGGCAGCGGAGGAGGATAGACCGGGCTGGGCAGGCAGTGCCAGGACAGGGGGAGGGACAACAGCAGGTGCAGCAGCAGGCACAGATGCCACCACCCCCACAGGTACCACAGCAGCAGGTGCCCCAGCAGCAGGGGCTAGGGCAGGCAGAGGCAGCACAGGGGCCGGTGCAGGGTGAGGCACATGAGAGGACCATAGCCAGCTTGAGAGGACAGGTGCGGGAGCTGCAGGCACAGCTGAGGAGAGTGGAGAGGATGCGAGATACAGATGCAGCAGTGATCGCTGGTTTGACTCGCGAGCGAGACATGGCAGATGCCCGGGTACGCCTGATCCGAGTAGAGAGGGACACAGCAGTAGCTGCCATGGGCACGGATGCAGCGAGTACATTTTTGGTTGGGCAGGTGCAGCAGGCACAGGCACAGGTAGGCCAGTTGCAGACGCAGTTGGCACAGGCGCAGACAGACTTAGCCAGAGCGCAGCAGCAGGCACAGTACTACTGAGGCCTGTACCATGGTGCCGTGTCATCGAGCCAGAGGGCAGGGAGTTTCAGGACTCAGTCTGGGGTGGCTCACAGAGCAGGTCCATCCCAGTCAGGGGCATTCGTCATGGGACCTCAGCAGTCAGGAGCTGGCAGTGGTGGCCCACAGCTGCAGGGGTAGTCAGAGACCAGATTTTGTACATTTTGGGACATGTATCACCGTCTATGTAGACGTACCTTGTATATGACACTTTGATTTTGAGAGAGATGGTGATATTGTACATTTGGACATCTTTGTATATGATAGTATGGATGATGATGCAGCTTTGTGTATCTATTGCATGCGTTTATGAGATGATTATTTCTATTGCATGATGTGGTTCTATTGCATAGTTAAATGGTTTATGTGATGCTATATGAGAAATACTTTGATATGCTGCTATATGATGTCTATATGATTTAATGTGACAAATGAATGCAAAGTTAATATGATGTTCTTGTGATGATGCAAATGTATGTATATGAAACATGATTTCTATGTTATGATGCTGTATATGTGGTGTGTAAATGAGCTAATGCAGATGTGTGTATGGAACATGATTTCTATGTTATGATGTTGTATAGATATGTGAGATGCTACTGGATATTTATATGATGTAATGCTTTGAATGTATGCATTTGTAACATGAGTACTATGGGGTGATGTAACTATATATGTGATGCACTTAGCTATGTTGTTTGATTTTCTGGGCTTTTAAGATTAAGATGTGATGCAAATGTATTGGTGACCTAATGCATTGGATGGTGCATTCTACTAACCTACTCATGTGCATGACTAGTTTCTACGAATGATATGATATGCTCCTATATGCCTTGTTTTTGTGATGTCCAAATGTACTCTATCGACAGAAGAATGACACGATGGATAGAGGAATGGTTGCGAAAGAATGACTTAGGAATTTTTCTTGATATCGTTACTCTGCATAGTTTGAATGATGAGGACTGTATGGATGGGTGTATGGATATAGGACGGATGCTTTGCTTTTAGATTGCTTTATTTCATCATTGGGCATTTTGTTTTTTTTTGGTACTTTTCTGAAATGTTATTTGGTACTTTATTTCATCATCTAGTCAAAATTGAATCTAGATGACCTGAGTACCTCTTGCGTTTCAACAAGCAAGGATTGCCCCCGTTCATGTTAGACCTTTGATGTCCTCGATGATCTTTTGCTGATCATGTCCTTAGACAAGGCTTCACATTACTAAAGTTTAATCCACAAACAACAAACAAAGAGAGTAATCATGCCCCCATCATAGCATCTCTAGCTTTTGGCATCCTTGAGTAGCATAGGAAGGTATGATAGCAAAAATCAAGACTCTGTAACTTAACCCTAGTTTCCAATCTACAAAAGCATATGTGCGTTGATACGTGTTTATTTCTTGCCTTAATTTGCATAAAATCATTTAGAAGACCTTGGGTATTTGCTTTGCATTGGATGGGTTAAGATGCTCATAGTCAAGGTTTCTGCTTGAAGCGCGGGTGTTTGCTTGCATTTGCTTGCTTGGTGAGAAGATGACACAATCCTTATTGAGAAGACGGACCCTAAGGGACTGACCTAGTGCCTCGGGGGCTCATTGCTAAATGGCCTTGCCTACGTGACGACGCAGAGGCAACGTAGTTCGGGGTAAAACCCTAATGGACCATGGATGGACCAGAAGAAAGACGACAAGAATGAAGACAAGAGAGGAGATGAATGGGACCCTGGGAGAGATGGAAGCCTCGGGGGCGCATGAGAATAATGGCCTTGCCTACGTGACAGCGCAGAGGCAACGTAGTTCACAGACTTGGACCATGGACCTAAGATATGGATAAGATGAGACAATATGGATCAAACAAGACATGAAATGGAACAGACATGGATCAGATATGGAATAGATATGGATCAGATATGGAACAGATATGGATAGGCAAGACACGATATGGAACAGATGATACCGATGACAAGGAAACACCATGGATAGGTAGATGTACGGGTGATAAAGAATGGAACGGGTAGGTATGAGGATGGGCAATAGTGGATAGAAGGAAACAAGGATGTGATCTACAAGGACTATGTCGCATAAGTATAACATGCCCCATTGTAGGTAGAGTACATAGGATTTTTCATGACAATGCTTAAGACGAAGGAGGAGGATGAGAGGCTAATGAAGGATTTGTGTGGTTTTGGAGGGATAAGGTATGCCAAGAGATATCTAAAACATTTGTCAACATTGTGCCCCCAATCTTTATCAAGATCAAGAAAAATAGAGAAATGGAGGATTAGGATGGATGGATGGGACAGTATAGGTATGTAATGGATAGAGGATAGGATAGGAAATGGTATGAAAAGAAATTGGTAGGAGAAAAGTGATATGCCGATGAGACAAAGTGCCCCCAAGTGTAGGTGACATAGAAGATCAACTTACACATGACGCCTGTTTGCCAAGTTTTCATCATGGTACTTATCCAAGGCGCCTGTTTGCCAGATTTTCACCATTGGATGAAGGGATTTTTCTTTACTTTTTTCATTCTTTTTTTTTTTTTTTGAAAAGGATAAGACGAATGCAGAAGGGAGAGACTCAAGTATCTAGTTCCTTGAAAGGTGATAGTCCTGCTAGAAGGATGTTGTCGCATGGACTATGTGAAGTGTGCTCATAGATGTTGGTAAGGGAGTGCAGGAAAGTGAGATATGAGTATGTAGATAGCGGATTATGGAAGGTGCGATAGTGGATGATGATGCAAAATACAGAAGGACTTATGCAAGGATGGAAGGAAGCTTTATGCAAAATCATGGACCATAGGATGAGGGAGATATGTAGGATAGTAGTGGAGGGGCAGGGAGTGAATTATATGGAAGTGTTGTGGAATGGAAGGGAACCATGACCAACGGTTGCACATACTGTGATAAGCATTGAAGCTGATGATGGGAAGGTGGTGTAGGAAGCAATGGAGAGTTTTTCTTGGTGGATGAATGATATAGGCCTTTAGGGACCCACATAGACTTTGCATTGTTTTGACTTTTGTTTGTCATGTGGGATGGAAGGATTTGATACTTTTGGATGGAATTGGAGAAAGTGAATGGTTGAAATTCTTGAGAGGTGGATGCCTCATGTAACTTGAGGGCTTTTTGCTTAGGTACCCAAACCATTTTGTTTTTAGATAGTACCTGTGAAGGTATGGGTTTGGGTGTATGCAACTTTTGTGTAGCTTTCGGAGTAATCATTTGTTGCTTGGGGACCCACACTTTTTTCAATTTGGCATTGAGGTGTGTGGGTGTATGCAGCTTTTGATATGGATAATTCTTTGATTCTTGGCTTTTGTATCCTAGGTCATGAGGACTCTTAGGATTTGTGATTTTATAGGTAGAGGCATCCACATATTTGTCATGGAATCCCCGTGGGATGGTGGAAGTGAGGTTGGTGAAAGCTCCTTGTTTAGACAATATGTGCATTTGTCGGCCATGATTGGGATATTTAGAGGATTCATAGATGGATGGATAAGGTGTTGGAAGAAGTGGTGGTAGGATGCGTAGAGGGCTATTAGGAGTTGGAAGTAGCGGAGGTAGATTGGATGGTGGAAGGTGTATGGTCACATGCTTTTGACAAATGTAGGATGATGGAGGTGGAATGGCGACATATGTTTTGGGGATACGATAGGGTTTGCGATGGAAAGTGGGAGACTTAGGAGGAGTGGAGGAAGTACCAACATCTTGAGATTGCTCACCTTGGGGTATGTAGCCAAGGCCGTATGAAGGTGGAGGAACATTGACATGGATAGGTTCCAAAATACCTTGTTCATGAAGGCCTAAGCCTTTACCTTGATAGTTCATATTCTGGAGTATGCGGTGGACCATGGGATTATGTATAGGTGCATTAGCAGTGAGTTCCTTATTGGATGAGGAAGATGAGATAGCGGATAATGGTTGTTGGTGTTCTAAGGAAGAACATTCATGCATGAAGGTAGTAAGCCCAAGGATATAAGATGACGGATTTGTAGCTTGGTCAATAATGGATGGTGAAGGATTGTTAGAATCTTGATCATCATTATGCTCTTTAGGATCTAAGTTATTGGGTTGATCATTTGTGTGCACTTGGGAGGCAAGTGTCTCATCAGAGGAAGCGAAAGTTGTTGGATCATGGATGGGATTAGATGGAAGAGGGATAAAAGAAATGGAGGCTTCTTGCTCATGAATGGGTATGGGATCAAGTTGCTCAAGGACATCTTCTTCATAGGGAATATCTTGATCATAGAACAAATAAAGGTTATGGATGGGTTGGAGTTGGGTTTCCATCTCATGTATAGGATCAAGTTGCTCATGGATAGCTTCTTCCTTAAAGATAGTGTCTTGATCATAGAAAAGATAAAGGTTATGCATGGGTTGGAATTGGATTTCCTTCTCTTGTATAGGTGTTGGGAGATGGATAGGATCAATTGGCTCATGGAGAGGTTCATTATTATGGATATCATCTTGATCATGGAAAAGATACATGTTATGGATAGGTTGCAAGAAAGTGATTTGATCTTGACTTAGACTAGGGATTAATGTTTCCTCATGCTTAGGATTAGACTCTTGACATACCTCTTGGGTTGCTGGAATGGAAGTGGATAGCTCTTGGATAGCTTCTTTGTTGACAACATAGGTGTTTGATGGACTTTGACTTTCATTTATGGTAGGATGTTCTTCAATAAGCTCAAGGGGTTGCGAATGACATGAAGGATTTTTGGTAAGGTCAAGGACTGGAATTTGGGGACATGGTTGACTCTCTACTAGTAGCCCTTGGATCACATCATTGGTAGGTGTATGGATAGGTGAATGAGGGGATTTGGCTTTCTCTCTAGCTTTTCTCCAGTGGTATAAATTTGGAAAAACTCTTTCCCACCACTCATCTGATTCTTTTTGGGTCATCCATTTAGAGTTTGAGGAACTAGATGGTGGTGTTGGTGTAGAACTGGTATGCTTTGGGATATGGGTCTTAGAAGGTGGCGAAGGAAGACTAGTAGATGGGGTGGTATAGGATTTCCAACTTAAGGTGGTGCTTGCCTTGTCATGAGTATCATTAAGACAGGAAACAGATGTATGAGTTCGGGGAGAGGCGTAGCTAGTACTGGCACATTTGGCTTTCAAGATTGCCATTTCTTGTTGTAAGACTTGGATTTGTTGAGAAATTGCTATATACTCTTTGGGCGAGGGACTTGAGTTTATTTGTAATTCTAGATTTTGGACTTTTTGAGAAAATGCGTCTAATTGGTTTGTCATCTTGACAGAAACTGGCAGAAGGCCGAAAAAGCCTACTGTTTTGGATACATAGCTTCAGAGGCACAATTTCAGAAGGTAAATGCACAACAAGTTGAGGTAAATGCACAATTCTAGCAGAGGATAAATGTGCAACTTTGGTTTCTTCAAATGATTTTACAAAGTTTTGGACATGTTTTTCAGTGCTTTTTGGTTTCTTGGTTGCAAGGCAGTCTTTTGATCTGATTTTTCTCAATTATGGCAAGAAGACACAGCAAACACAGATATTTTTATGGTTTTTTTTTTCGACTCTATTTTGGATTAAACTGAACAAAAGCAAGCACAAAGATCCTAGGTTAGAAATGGATTACAAGGGATTTTGGCCACTAGAACAAGAGGTGTTTAATGAGGGCAACCGTTCGAGTGGTTACACATGCGGCGGCACTACTCTCCGTTATGGAGTCTCCCAGCCTCAAAGGGTTACGCCTTAGAGGGTTTTGGGGGAGGTTGGCCGTCGGTGTAACACAGCAGCACTCGTTGCAGGAGGTTTTCACCTCAAGCACAATTTATTTTAAGTGGCTTGGAAGGGCTTGGCTTTAGCCTGTTACCACTCAGGGTCGTTCCCACTTGGACAAGCGTGCATCCAAGGGCAGGCCCCTCCTAAAGGTTAAACAAATAGAATGACAAGTCTGGCACTCTGATCACCCAGAAAAGGGGAGAGCATAAGCCTATTGTCATTCGCAAGCACAGAATACACTGATTAATCCACCCTAGTTAAAAGATAAAAACTAAATGGGCTACTCTACTCGTGCACTCACGCAGTTGTTAACTTTGAAGTGGTTAAAAAGATAGCATTGTTCATTACCGTTTGTAAGATAGCAATAATCTAACTATGGAAGATAGCATTATGCAGATATTGCAATGGTTCAATTACTCTCTTCCTAGTTAAGGCTATGTGGAATTTGTATGAACGTTCATTTTACTGTCCTTTTATAAATTGAAGTGTGAGTTTAGTAAATGCAACTAGATGAGTCTAAACCAGTGCCCTAACCTACAAAACAGATCCAGAGTATTCTTACAAAGATGTTAGCATTAGCAAAAATCTTCTAAGAAATCCTAAAATCACTACCTACTACAGAAGCACCACTTCAGAGACTGAATGCGCAGAAACAGTCAACAGAAATTTGCATTTTCTAACCCTAGTTTGTAAATATTTGGATAAAACCATATGTAGATGACCTCTTAGCTCAAATCTAACCTCACCATTGCGTCCGGGGGGGCGTTTCCATAAATTTTGAGTACAAATTTGCCTAGATTTCATGAAAAATAAAGCGTTTGGTGAAGAAAACAATGTTTCTAAAATTCACTGCCAAACAGATGCGCTGCAGAAATGAACATATGCGCTGCAGAAATGAACATATGCGCTGCAGAAATGAACATATGCGTTGCAGGATAACAAATGCGCTGTAGAATGAAACAAATGCGCTGAAACAGAGCGTATATGCGCAGAAAGAACATATGCGCCGTAAAATAACGTATATGCGCCGTTAAAATGAATAAATGCGCAGTTTTAATGGATGCGCAGCAACAGTTTGTAAAAGCGCAGTAAGAATACACAGATGCGCAGGATTTTCAGAAGCGCCGTAACAGTCTGTAAAAGCGCAGTAAGAATACACAGATGCGCAGGATTTTCAGAAGCGCCGTAACAGTCTTCAAAAGCGCCGTAAAAATAAACGGATGCGCCGAACCAATCTGTGCGTGACTCTGCGGGACCTGTACGGAACCTGCCTTCAAAAAAGCTCAAAAATGGTGAAATAAAGGGGCAACGGCCCCACGGTGGGCGCCAAAAATGTGAGGGTAAAATAGTGCATCAATCAAATGAATAATAGATGACCCAAACATCAACAGAATAGAGAGACAAAGAAGATTCAAATGAACAAAGCAATGAACAAACACAACAAACCTCTTCCGTTTCGAAACTTCTGTTGTTCGCCTATCACGAATCGTCCTTTCGCAGATGAGATGAGCCCTCAGAGAGTGCAATCTTTTAAAGCTGTTTGAGGAAGTCGATGGTGAACGGCTATGGTGTGATGTGCAATGAAGGTGAGCTCCAATGCAACAATGGTGATCTCAAGCTTGTAGATGACAAATGGGTGCCAAAGGCGCGCTGGTGATATTTCTGCAGAGTAATGATGTCAAAAGCCTGGATCATTAGAATGAAGGGATGAAGCTTCATTTATAGACCCAGAGGAATAGGAATCAACGGTTGAGAGAAGATATGAAGATCAACGGTTGAGGATGGTTGAGGAATGTGCAACCAGTGGAAATGTGACAAGTGTCCTAGCTCCATCATGAAAGGTGGGATGTGACAAGACTGATTGGAGAGTTAACTCCATTGACTGGTCTGTTAACAGAATTGATTGATCAGTTAGAAGAGTGGATTGTGGAACTGACTGGATTGACTGAGGATTTGACTCAACTGACAGGTTAGTTAACAGATTTTGATTGATTGGTTAACTGACCTCTGATTGGAGAAGAAATAGGCCATGTGGGTGAGGAAAAATAAGATAATTAAATATTAAATATATTTAATTACATGTGCAACCTGATGATGTGGACAAGGTGAGGTGGGAAAGGTGAGGTGTAAAGGTGAGGTGGAATTTTGAATTTAGAACTTTAGGATAGAGGAAATAGGATTAATTAAATAATTTATGATTATTTAATTGTGAAGGACAAATGGAAGAATTTTAATTAAATAAATTGAATTTATTTAATTATGGAACAGTGAATCGATTAAATAAATTTAGAATATTTATTTAATTAATAGAAGAATGGAATAAATATTTAGAATATTTATTTAATTAATAGAAGAATGGAATAAATATTTAGAATATTTATTTAGGATGATTTGTGTCATTTTTAGGCGTATACACATATGAATGCTTTTAACATGCTAGTTGCACAATTGACATCTATTGGTGTAAAGATGGAGGAGGATCGATGTATGACCTTGCTTTGTTCTTTGCCAGACTCATGGGATCATCTTGTCATGGCTATTGGAAGCACCACATCCACATTCAAAATGGAAAAAGTGGTTTCTTCGCTGTTGTCTAAAGAGATGTGGAGAAAGTCTTTTGAGGCAGCCAAAGAGGCCCTTGCAGTTCGTGGAAGACCCAAGGAGAAAGGGAAGGACAAGAAAGCTGAGAAGGGTAGATCCAAATCTCCTAGAAAGTCCAAGGCTCTTTGTTGGAATTGTGGCGAAACTGGGCATTTCTGAAAGGAATGCAAAGAGGAGAAGAAAAAGAAGAAGAAGAAAGCTCCTGATTCAGATTTTGATAAGTCACAAGATGACGGTGATGCTTTCATCGCAGCCCTGGCAACCCATGCATCTGACGATGTGTGGCTAATCGACTCTGGTGCATCATTCCACATGACCTCGCATCGAGACTGGTTCACTAAGTATGAGGAGTTTGATGGTGGAAAGGTGTATCTGGGTGACGACTCTCATCTGAAGATTGTTGGTCGTGGAAGAGTCTCTATTCGATTCCCTGATGGTCGAGTGAAGGGGATCTCTGGGGTTATGCACATCCCAGGCTTAGCACAGAACCTACTTTCTATAAGTAGTTTGAATGATGCAGTTGTGCAGGTTGTCTTTTCAAAAGAAGGATGCAAGATGACTAGAGGAGCTATGGTGCTTGCTAAAGATACTAGGAGAGGTACTCTATTTCAGCTGAAGGCATGCATTTCACAATGCAATATTTCTTCTGACTCAAGGAAAAGGGCAGCAGTCACTTCATCCCCACCATAGTTGGCAGACTCGCCAAAAACTCGGTGAGTTTTTATAAACTCATGAGTTTTTTTTCGAAAAGAGTCTTTTTTACTTTAACTCACAGAGTTTTTCTGCCAAGTTTTTCTGAGTTTTTGCCGAGTTTTTGCCAAGTTTTCTCCAAAGACTCGCTGAGTCTGTGCAAAAGACTTGCGGGAGCAGGTATATGTGGATTTCGCGGCCAGAAAAGGTAAAACATAATCAGAAATTAGATTTTTTGAGCTCTACATAGCAAAAAACCCCCTCCCAAGCAAAAATAGTTCATTTGCAATGTTGTGGCATCGAGAAGATCGGATTCAAACGCCATTTTTTGTGGATTTTGAAGGCATAGGTACCACGCACTCGCAGGACTAGAGCATCTGCCTCTTCCCTAGCTTTGGCTAAATTAGGGAAGAGGAAGATGTAATATGTTGTATTTACTTTTAGTATTTACTTCTAGTTTTACTATTTTCATTTTCAGCTATCTATTGTAATTTGTATCAGACTATCAAGCTTTCAGCCATCAGGATTCTACATGAGAATGCAATTTTGTAATCAATTTGCATTGAAGTCAATCAAATTTAATAGAAAACACTTTTGTACTCGTTTATGGACTCACTGGATTCATCTTATCATTGAATTTTGCAAAAAAAATGCATTTCTAATGAAATTTTAGCAATTTTTTAAGTTCCCGAGTTTTTTGCCGAGTTTTTGCCAAGATTTCTCTGAGTTTTTTTTGACTCTCCAAAAATTGGCTTGCCGAGTTTTTTGCCGAGCCGAGTTTTCCAACTATGATCCCCACCATCTGAATGAGCAGTGAAGAAATCTGTTGTTTCTAGTCTTGATGGTTGTAATCGTGTATTGGAAGTTAAACTTCCTGCTGAAAAGACAATGTTATGGCATAAGAGATTTGGCCACATTGGTGAGAAGGGTCTGCGTAGCCTAAAAAATAAGAACCTCGTTGAGGGGTAGATGATTGTAATCTTAAGTTTGACTTTTGCGAACATTGTATTTATGGAAAACAAAACCGTGTTCAGTTTTACTCAAGTTCTCATAAGTCTTCTGGTGTGTTGGACCTTATTCAATCTAATGTGTTTGGTCCTGTTAATGTTCCTTCGTTATCAAAGTCTGTATATTTTGTATCTTTTATAGATGATTACAGTAGGACATGGATTTATTTTCTCAGAAGCAAATCTGAAGTCTATAGCAAGTTTAAGGAGTTTAGGGCCTTTGCTGAAAATTAGACTGGTAAAAAGATTAAATGTTTGAGAACTGACAATGGTGGTGAGTTCTGTTCTACAGAATTCAATAAATATTGCAAGGAGCTTGGGATTGAAAGACATAAGACAACTCCATACACACCGCAGCAAAATGGAGTCGCAGAGAGGATGAACAGGACACTGATGGAGAAGGCTAGGAGTATGCTTAGTGGAGCTAGTCTAGAACAAAAGTTTTGGGCTGAAGCTGTTGCCACTATTTACTATCTGGTAAACAGATCTCCTACATCAGCTCTTGTTGGAAAGACACCCATGGAGGTGTGGTCTGGTAGAAAGCCTTCAATAAGGCATCTTCATGTTTTTGGTTGTGAGGCATATGCACATGTGCCTAGGGAGAAGCGGTCAAAGTTGGAGAACAAGGCTGTTAAGTGTATCTTCATTGGCTATGGTGTCGGTGTGAAAGGATACAAGCTTTGGGACCCCATGGCTGAAAAAGTGTTGTATAGCAAAAGTGTCATCTTCAGAGAGCTTACACCTTCTTCCACTATTTTGCAGCCAAAAGAAATAGTAAAGAAAGAGGATGTTGTTCAATTTCTTGCTACCCCTAAGAAGACTGAACAGAAAGACAATGTTCGCCCTGATGATGAGGAGAGCTCTAGCAGCTCTGAAAGCTCAAATGAAGAAGCTGAACCTCAACCTCAGCTCTTGAGGAGGTCTACACGGATAAGAAAGCAACCTGAAAGGTTTGGTTTTACATTGCTTGATTCTAGTTGTGCTTATGCTTTGGTTACTAACAGTGATGAACCTAGAACTGTATCAGAGGCTATGGACATGAAAGATGCAGGTTCCTGGAAGGAAGCCATGGAGGATGAAATGGCTTCTTTGGAAAAGAATCAAACTTGGGACTTGGTGCCTTTGCCTCCTGGACGGAAACCTGTTGGATACAAATGGGTGTTCAAGAAGAAATTTGGTGCAGATGGCAGTGTTGAGAAGTATAAGGCCAGATTGGTTGCGAAGGGGTATTCACAAGTGGAGGGTATAGATAATGGCGAGATCTCTCCCGTTGCAAAGTTGACATCTATTCAATTCCTATTTTCTCTCGCAGCAGCTTATGACTTGGAGGTAGAACAGATGGATGTGAAGACAGCTTTCCTTCATAGTGACTTGGAGGAAGAAATCTACATGTCACAGCCAGAGCATTACATGGTGAAAGGTAAAGAAAATTTGGTTTGCAAACTTAAAAAGTCTTTGTATGGTTTGAAGCGATCCCCTAGGAGATGGTACTTGAAGTTTGATGCCTTTGTATTGTCAATTGGATTGGTGAGATTGAAATCGGATCACTGTGTGTATTATAAATTTGATGGTGATCGTATTCTCATTGTTGCACTGTACGTTGATGATATGTTGCTCATTGGGAAGGGTAAAAGTATGATTTCTGATTTTAAATCTCAGTTGTCAGCATAGTTTGAAATGAAAGATTTAGGGGCAGCCAATTACATTCTAGGAATGGAAATCCGAAGAGACAGAACCAATAGAAAACTTTGGTTAAGCTAGAGTAAGTATGTGAAGACCGTGTTCGACAGGTTAAGCATGGTAGATTGTAGACCATTGCGTGTTCCCGTTTCTCTGGGGACAAAGTTGTTTGTTGAGGATTGTCCAAAATCTCCTAGTGAGGTGGAGGACATGAGCAGAGTACCTTATGCTAGTGTTGTTGGCAGTTTGATGTATGCTATGGTCTGCACAAGACCAGACATTGCCCAAGCAGTGGGAGTCCTTAGTCGATTTATGGCTAATCCTGGACGAGTTCATTGGGATGCAGTTAAGCGAGTGTTCAGATATCTGAGGGGTACTTCAGAGTATTCCATTTGCTATCATGGTAATGTTTCAGGACCTCCGCATTCTGTTGATATTCGTGGATTTGTGGATTCAGATTGGGCAGGTGACATTGACAGTAGGAGATCCACCAGTGCTTATGTGTTTACACTATTTGGTGGTGCCATTAGTTGGATGAGTAAGTGACAACCTGTTGTTTCTTTGTCCATGAAAGAAGCTGAGTATATGGCAGCAACTCGTGCTTGTAAGGAAGCCATTTGGCTTAAGAGATTGTGTTCAAATATTGGTGTTGATGCAGGTCAAATCACGATCAGTTGTGACAGTAAGAGTGCAATTTTCCTTGTGAAGAATCCAACTTTCCATGCTAGAACAAAGCACATTGATGTTCAGTTTCACTTCATGCGACATGGTTGAGGATGGAAGGGTAAATTTGGAGAAGGTAGATACTTTGAAGAATGTTGCAGATGCATTAATGAAACCAGTGGGCACAGAGAAGTTCAGATGGTGTTCAGAGTCTATGGGCCTCTCGTCTTATAGCAGTTAAATCATGTTTTTCTATTAGCTCTTACAAGGTGTTTGACAAGTGGGAGAATGTTGGGAATTAAGGTGTCTCAACCTTGGTAATTCCTTACATTACTAATGTCTATATTTATTATTTAATTGCCTATGTTGTAAACATTTGTAAATTCCATATTGTTATATTGTGGGATGTGGCACGGTGATGTGTCATCCTACATGGAATATGACAACTTGTAATTTTGTCCTCACATGAGGAGATAGGCGTCCCACTTTGTGGTAGGAGCATTTTGCCATGTGTCGGCATCTTCCATGTTGTGTAAGGGAATATTGACTAAAATGGTTATGACGGATTCCTATGACAGAATCTATGACATGTAAGAGTCAGAAATAGAAGTTTGTAAGACAGGTAAGGACATGTGTCATGAAGCATCTTTGAATAAGGCATATTTGGGCGCCCCAAGGTGGACTATGACATGTAAGAAAATATGCTATTTATAGCATGTGTATGACAGATTCTCTTACAGCTGTAAGTTGTAACTGCTATGATAGATTCTATGACGGTCGTAAGTGTCGTAAGAGCATCTGTCATAGCCCATTTTGGAAATAGGCGACCTCTTTGGGATGGGAGCTAAGGACAAGTGTCAGGCACATTTTACAATGTTGACCAAGTGTCCTTAGGCATGGGTTTTGGTCCATGAAGCCATGTTGGATGCCCATCCCAAGATAGGTCCAATATTGCCTTATATTTTCTATATAAACAGGTGCTTGGAGATGGAGTTTGTATCATAGGTTTACAGGTACTGTTATGCTACCAGATTGACTCCAGACACAAGTGTCGAAGACCA
Organism: Cunninghamia lanceolata; assembly: GCA_027924645.1. NCBI lineage: Eukaryota > Viridiplantae > Streptophyta > Pinopsida > Cupressales > Cupressaceae > Cunninghamia > Cunninghamia lanceolata. The sequence continues at coordinate 13,537,688 of BSBN01000209.1, forward strand.
TTGAAGATTGCATTGCAAGTGTATTGTAAACAACTTTCAGATTTGTTAATACATTGTGCAGGTTTCTGAGTGTGGGGTTTTTCACCCGATAAGGGTTTTCCCCACCGTATATCTTTGTCTCTCTTTTTCTGTCTTCTTTCTGGTTCTTGTGTATTGTTGTAATAACTCTGTTAGATGTTGTATGTTGTTGTAGTGATAAGGATTAAATTGAATTTGTATAGCTCTCCCCTCATTAGATTAGTGTAGGAAGCGATTTCCGCACACCTAGCTTCCTTTCACTACAGACCGTCCAATGGGAAATATACATGAACAAACAGGAGATAGGATTTTTTAAAGATAGTTAAGAAGCTCAATAGATTTCTCATATCCTCTCGATGTCTTCTTGGAGACGTCACTTTTAACTCAGACAATTTAACACTGTCAGGCTCAGATCACTTTCTAGTGAGCCTTACAATTGGGAAGGACAGCAAAAAACAGAGGAAATATTTCAAATTTCAAGATATGTGGCTCAAGGATCTAGAATTTATACCTTTGGTGCAGAAATGGTGGATATCTAGCCCTTTTGTTAAGGGGTCGAGGATGTTCCAATTGGCAAACAAACTTCAGTTTGTTAAGGGACAGATCATTGCCTAGAACAAATCTCATTTCAAAAATATCTTTCATGAAAAGAACTGAATTCTTAGAGAACTGGCTGCCACTGAGCATGAAATAATTCAATTTGGTATGGATGCTGATAGATTCAACAGGGAAATATTTCTAAAATTGGAGCTCGAGGAAGTTCTCAGGGAAGAGGTTTATTGGCATCAGAAGTCAAGGGAGTCTTGGCTCAAAGAAGAAGATCGTAACACGACCTTCTTCCACGTTTCTACAAAGATTCGTAGGCAGACAAATTCCATCAACTGCTTGAGGAGAGGGGACGGAAGTATGATCAGTGACCCGGATAAGATTAAGGGTGAGGCAGGGGGCTTTTTTAAATAGCTCCTCTAACATGAAGGACCCCAAGGACGGATTAATTTTGACAATTTTAGATTGCCTAAAAGGATCTCAAGTGAACAAAACAATATTCTTATGAAAGAATTCTCTCTGGAAGAGGTTAAAGTTGTTGTGTTTGCGATGGACGGGGAGAAGGCTCCAGGTCCGAACGGCTGGACTGGCTCTTTTTTTCAAAAGTGTTGGGACACTGTAGGCCGAGATGTCTTTCTAGTGGTGGAGGAATCAAGAAAATTCAAAAATGTGCTCAAAGACTTCAACAGAACCAACATTGTCCTTATTCCAAAGGTCAAGACTCCAATTGTTTTGGAAGAATTTAGGCCAATCTTTCTTTGCAACTTTATCTACAAGGTGATTTCGAAGGAAGTTGCGACAAGGTTAGCTTCCATTCTTCCTGACATCATTTCAAAGGAGCAAGGAGGCTTTGTTCCAGGGAAAGAAACAATAGAAGGGGCCTTGCTAACTCATGAAATTCTCCATTCGATCAAGCAAGAAAAGAAACCAAGCATGGTGATCAAATTAGACATGGCTAAAGCATACAACAGGGTAGACTAGGATTTCTTGTTCCATGTTCTACTTATGTTGGGTTTCTCAAATCAATGGATTAAATGGATCTCTTGTGTCACAGGAGTGAGATGTTCGGTCCTAGTTTATGGCTCAGAGACTATCCCATTAGAGGCCTCAAGGGATTAAGGCAAGGAGATCCCATTTCTCCTTACCTTTTCATCTTAATGGCCGAAGCCCTCATGTGATCAATCAAAGAAGCAAGTGTTCTCAAGAGATGGAAAGGTTTAAAATTAAAGCCGTGAAAGGAAGCCATGACCCACACGTTATTTGCAAATGATACTATCCTATTTGGCAGAGCTTCTAAAATAGAAGCCTCGGTCATCAAGCAAGTTCTTGATTCCTATTGTGAGATGTCAATTTAGACCAATTAATGAGAAGTCATCTAAAATTTTCATGTTCAACATTATAGAAGAGAAGCAGAAAGCGATTGCAAGTTTCTTCAACTTCAAAGCCAAATCACTACCAAGCAAACTTACTTGGGAATACCTTTTTTTAATGGCCGCCACAAGAAAGCTTTATGGAGGGGGTTATTGATAATCTAGCTCATAAGATTAGTGCTTGGAAAGGGAAATGGTTATCACTAGTAGGCAGAATTACATTGGTTAAAGTCATCCTTTCCGCAGTCCCCACATATATGATGTCCACCTTACAGGTTCCGAAAGGCATTTCAGATGAGATAGGGAAAGTTTGCAGGAAATTTCTGTGGCAAGGTACTTTGGACTGAGATGAGGGAAAAGATATGCAAGCCTAAATCTCAAGGTGGTGCTGGTGTGATCAACCAGGAAATGCAAAACTTGGCTCTTGGGGCCAAGCTGGCATGGAAAATGTATAAGAATCTGCACTCAAAATGGGTTAGATTTACGTAGAATAAATACTTGGATAGTCAAAATCCAGAGAATTTTCACAGTCGCAAATCCACAGCATGGCTTCTTAGTATGGAACTTCATTGTGAAGAGCAGGGCAGTCATTCTTCCCAAATTGACTTGGAAAGTTCATAATGGCAGGAAGGCAAACTTTTGGGACGACTCTTGGAACGGATGGGCAAAGTTAGCCTCCAGGGGGGACTTGAAAGAAGCTGAGATATATTCGAAAAGATTTTGGGGTCATAAGGTTTGTAATTACTTCACTAAAAATACAAGTGGACTTCCTTCGAGGGTGGCTTGAAAAGATTTTGACAAATGCAACTTTCCCCAAAACCAAACATTAATCCTAAAAGACATAGTGGATGAGAGAGTTATTTCCTTTTCTTCAAAAGAGGATGAATTGATCTGGAATGGGGATGGATTAGGTGATTACAAGGTCAAACAAGGTTACAAGTCGCTCTCCGCAGGGGACAAGGTAGACTAGCCCACACATCTTTGTTGGGCAGATGCAATTCTCCCGAAAGCTGGTACTTTTACCTGGTTGACTATAAACAACAAAATCATCATGGGCGAAAGGATCAAGAAGCTAACGCTGGGTTCTAGTTTTAAATGTGTCCTCTGCCAGGAAGCAAATGAGACAAACGACGATCTCTTTATCCAATGCAAGTTCAGTCAGGAATGTGGAAATGGTTAATGAGAAAGATCAATTGGTGCTCTCCCCTCCCAAACAACTTGGTGCAACTGCTTAAAAGCTGGCCTTCCTTAAATCAAGATGCAACCTTCCAGCATTTATGGATTGTCAATCCATCGTTGTTGATTTGGACAATATGGAAAGAAAGAAATTACAGGATCTTTAGAGGCAAGTCGAAGACCATTGAGGAGGTTTGCGGTGATATACAAACCTCTATAACAGAAACTGTTAATGCCAAACTTAGAAGGTCTCCAAACAAGAACCTCAAGTGGACAAATTGGGATGATCTTATGATTAAAAACTGGAAGGGTTTGGACAGAATCTCTGGTAGATCGGTCGCTCCTACACTTCAGCAAAAAATGGATAGATCTAGTGTCAAATGGATCCTGCCACACAATCCCTTCATTAAAATTAATTTCGATGGAGCTTGCCGTGGAAACCCAGGGCCGTCAAGTTTGGGATGTGTCATCAGGAGTGGCGAGGGAAAATTGATAGTAGCTAAAGCTGTAAAATTGCCCAAAGGGACGAACAACGTAGCTGAAGCATACGCTCTAGTACACGCCCTCCAGCTTGCAATAGACAATGGTTTTAAGAATGTATGGATTGAAGGGGATTCAGAGATTATTATTTCAGCTCTCCAAAGGAGGTGGTCTGATAATTGGAACATCAGCTACATACTGCAACAGGCGTGGAATGCTTTGAAGAATTTCGACTCTTACCAGATTTCCCATTGTTATAGGGAAGGTAATAAAGTTGCAGACCGGTTGGCTAATCTGCTATTGACATGGAAGAGAAGGAAGTCTCCTTTGACCAATCCATTAACAAGTGGTCAGATAAGCTCAGATCTATCATTTCATGTGATCATTGCAATTCAAAAGTGGCTTCTTAATGAAAGGGGGCGGACCTTAAACAAATTTGATGGTTAACAGTACTCTTGGAGAAATTGATATTGCGAAGGTACGGGGAGGTCAGTTCTTTGGGGGCCACTTCACTCTCATGACCGTTCAGGGTACATAGCTTGGGAGCTTCAATGGCTACCTCAAAATCTTTCTTGACATTCACTAGAAGGGGAGGGAACGCTGGTGATGGTCACTATTTCTTCAGGAGGACTCGGCGTGGGCTGATTTTGAAGAGCCTGTGATGGATATGAGCACGGTGGCTGGTCCAGATCTCTGACGAGGTGGCTCTTTCTTGTTGTTCTTGGTTGATAATGTCATGGTTCTATTCTGTCTAGTTTTGCTTCCTTCCACATGAGCCTGTGCGCTCATCTGATACGTTGCTGTGTGTTTGGCTGGCTATGTATATTCCGATGTAATGATTTTTGTTTTTTCTGGCTTTGGCCTGGCCTGGGCGGCATGCTCTGTTAAACACTATGTATATTTTAATTTGGTTAATATATGTCTGAGGGATCACACTACCCTCTTTCTTCAAAAAAAAAATTAAACAAAATGAAATCTTACACTAGCCATCCTTCCAAATAAACCAGATGATGATGATGATCTGCGGCGTTGAGGGGTCATGTCAGCTGCACCACTTGCTTTTAACGTACGTTGTAGGAACAAGAGTAAAGTAGATGCATTTGATAGCCACTAAGCCAAAACATCATTGCTCTCCTGAGCCTTTATGATACAAAAAACATTGTAAGCATACTCATGGATAAATGCAGTAAGATTTTAATATGATTCATTGATAACTGATAAGAGATGCATGCTCACATAAACTACTCATAACAGGAGAAATGAATAATCAATATACCTCAATTGCTGAACCAGTCGTTTGAATAATACGGTCAAAAACGCTTGTTCTTTCAACTTCAAATGAACGCCGTTGGAGAAGTGACTTATAGATGATACATGCAGCTACAGGTCTTCCACCACTAAAACCAACATCATCTGTGATACGCTTGATCAATGCATCTTGATTTTCCTAAAATCAAAATAACAAAAAAAGTAGTATTAGAGAATAGAAAAATCAGCACAGCTTTATAATATAATGTGTCTAAGCAAAGGCAAAAAGGGAAATAATTGGAAATACAAAAAGAAGAGATAGATAAATAATGCTTCAGCAGGTTCAGAATCATATACTTGCTGCCTGTCACTGAGAGTCTTCTGTGGCCTCTGCTCTCCATCAGTGAGTTCTTTCAAGGCAGACATAGGAGTTTGTACGTTCTGCCAGATACATCTCTTGGTTAAAATATTATTGAAAAATGATATTACTTATTTAAAATCAGAAAGGGGAGATAACTATAACTTATACATAAAAAGATAAAATTTGTTTCACTGGATGTACTTACTCCTGCAGCTTTAACTTCACCATTTAGCAAATGGCTATTCTCTGGAGTCCTCTGCAAAATAGAAAAAGCAGGGAAAAGCACTTGAGAATATGACAAACTGTACCTATCACCTATCTGAACAAATATTTGACCATACCATCTTGTGCATTTCTGATAGATAACCTAAATTACCAGAATAACAGGAGTCTTGTACTGCCCCGAAAGACCTCTTGTTGGTGACATGACTAAGGCCTGCTGCCGAAGAACTTGATTCTCAGATTCTAAGTTAGAACTCTTTTCTTCTAGCCTGAATCATTAAAAAACTAGTCAATCCACAGGCCAGTTAATGCACTTGAAAAACAAGATGTCTCGCAATTCATGAAGATTGTCCTTAGACACATAAATGATTTTATGTTGACTACCTTTGTAGATTCTCCTGAAGTTGGTCTATTTTTGAGTCTGCTTCCTCTGCCCTCTTGAGCCTTTCCTCACTCACTTTTTGGACTCCTGAATACTTCCTCTCGACCTCATCTGCTCTATTCTCTTGTGATTTCAGTAAAGCCTGTATGATGCCGAATGTTAAGATCATATTTACATCAATTTAACAAGGAAATAATGATTTGCAATGAAAAACCATAGCTCCTTCGAGAATACAAGCATTAATACTGAATTATTATGCTTATTCTGATATTTAAGGTTGCAAAAAGCCCACCTTTAATTCCTCATTCTCTTTTGTTAGCAGGTCAACCTTGGCAGTATCCTCAACAAGCACGGGAGTCTCCTTAATCACAGGTGGAGCCTCCTCTATAGTTTTCCTTGCTGCCTCCCGTTCCTTTACCAGTGTGGCATTGGCTTCATCTACTTGAGCTTGCAATGCCTGTAAAGAGGATTGCAGTTTTGCAATATCTTGTGCCTTTGATTCTTCTAAATCGGTCTGCATAAGAGAATTTCAGATAGCATTATAAATTAATCCCAATACTCCTTGCCAAACAGGTGGGAATAGTTCACCAACACATCACATAAAACATCAAGAGATCAATGTACTTCAAGGAATTTCATATTACAAATCAAAAAGTTAAATAGTTTTTAATTCATGTGAATCACATATTCACATAAATGCTGATATATATAGTGTGGCCCTTGTAGTATGGTAAAGAAAATGAAGAATTTTCATTTTGCTGTTTGTTTTTGAAGTGGCACGCCATAGAGTATGTCAAGAAGTACTTCATAAGACTGGGACACTCCAGGGGCTTTGATAATTCAGGAAGCCTAGAATAGTTTTAGGGAGCTCCCAAGACGTATCCTAGACATGCCCCATGTTTTGGATAAAGTTCCAAGGTCTTCCCTCATCTACAAAGTGTGGAAGATTTGCTATTAACCTTGTGTTGTATTCCTTAACCCAGTATAAGATACACATCAATTCATTTGCACCAACCATGTGTTTTGACCGGTATTTCTCCCAGTTTCAGTGCAACAGCAATTTTCCAAATTTTGTGGACAGTGGAGTAATGGTAGGAGGACGGCTATTAATATAATTATAATATATAAAAATTAATATTTCAATTTTAAAAATACAAATAAATTAAGAATAACTAAACCAAACTTGAAGAAGCTCAAATTTTAAAAAGGTGGAACATTTAAATATATCTACTGACAGTATAAACATGAGCCAATACTAAGAATATCACTCTTGAAACTTCTCTACATTTGAAAGGGAGTAACCACAGGTGTCTAGGTCAATGTCAGTCTGAAACAGATTCCATTATGACATCAGTGAATTTAACTTGCTTGGTGTAGATTTGTCTAGTCTCATAGACACATTGAAGACAGCATTTAACCACATAAAATTATAAAAATAGTGATGCAAAGCAGAAGCGGGTCATATGAACAACCTGCTAAATCCTAATAGTTTCCTAGAGATACACAATGGAAGCACTAAGGAAGAACAACAAAGAATCTAGGATACGTGGTTTCTATTATATGCAGAAGAATTACATGCCCCGCAGGCCACTCCAAAACATATGGAACCCAACTAATCTCTACCCAACCAGCTATATTCACCCTACTTACAGAGGCTCTCTGTGTTACAAACTATCCCCATTGATTAAGCCCAGTTATGAATAAGACCCGTTCAGCAGCCACTTTCCTATGACTTTAGCAGTGACTCCAGCAGTCTTTTTCCAAAAGGAATCAATTCACTTTTATGCTGATCCAGTGATGTTTGAACTTCCACATATGTGGGAACTAGAAGGTTTCTTCTGTGCCTCTTATTTATAACTAAAGCTTGAAGATCTCCTGACACTTCAGCTTCCTCTGCATGTCTGCTGATTTTCTAACGATTATTTCCTACTACTAATCTTCCTCTATGGGCCATAGCTTCTTGTTGATAACTGATGCTGGATCGTCCAGTTTTACCATGGCATCTGCAGATCCGTATATCATGCGCAATTTAGACAGTTAGATTTTATTATAGTTTTTTTTTTCTAGTTTAAGTTTCAGTTGATAAACTTTGCTTTCACCGAACTGCCAGTCTTCTAGCACAGCGAATAATGCATGAGGAATGCATGTTTAGTTTTTTAGTTTTTTCAAACTATTTTTAGAGACAGCGATGTGCTTTAATGTAATTCCTTTTATATAAGCATGAAGAAAAAGGAAACTGTTGAACAGTCTGTAAAATACAGAATTGTGTGTGTGTTCTTTTTTTTTTCTGAGTTAATTGTTTTTATTTTTCCTGCTGTTATCTTTCATAACCCACTGGTTCAGGAATAAGGTTGAGTTTCAGATTCTTCATTTGGTATCAGAGCAGGTTATTTTTTTGGTAATCATGTCAGGGCTTAACTCTTTGCCAATTTTTGAATTCAATGGAAGTGACTATGAATATTGGTGCATCAAGATGATGATCTTCTTGACTGGGAAAGATTTGTGGGAGATTGTAGAAACAGGTTATGAAGAGCCAGCATATTGGAGTACTCTTGCAGCCAATGATAGAACAGCTAAGAAGGAGGCTAAAAAGCAGAATTCTCAAGCCTTATTTCATATTCAAATAGCTCTCGATAAGAACTTATTTCTGAGAATTGCAAGTGCAAAGTCAGCTGCAGATGCCTGGAAGACTCTACAAAAAGCTTACCAGGGTAGTGACCAGGTCAAGGTTGTCAAGCTGCAGACGTTGAAGAGACTTTGAAATTTTGAAGATGCAAGAAACTGAGAAAGTGAGTGATTATTGTGTAAGAGTCAATGATGTGGTTAAAAAAATGGCCACTCTTGGAGAAACAATAAACAATGAGATTGTAGTCAAAAAGGTTTTGAGGTCTCTAACATCAAGATGCAACCATGTTGCTATAATCATTGAAGAAAGCAAGGATTTGTCTACCCTGCAGTTTAATCAACTAGTTGGATCTCTAATGTCTCATGAAGAAAGATTGAAAGATTCATTTGGGCATAGTGATGAGAAAGCTTTTTCCTCCAAATTGCAAATTACAAAGAATGAAGATGCAAATAGTAGCACCACAAGCAACCAAGGCCAAGGAAGAGGTCAAAATCAGCATGGTTCAAGAGGAAGAGGTAGAGGCAGATTTGATAAGAGAAATATCTAGTGTAATCATTGTAACAGGTATGGCCACTTTAAAAGAGAGTGCAGATTGAAAGAACCTAATAATGATAAAAGTGTTCATTATGGTCAAGAGGGTGATGAGGCTCCTCAAAATAATTTATTTTTATCTTATGACAAAGCTGAAAATGTTTCTAAAGATGTTTGGTATTTAGATTTGGGATGTTCTAACCACATGTCAGGGAATGAGAAGTTTTTTTTCTATAATGGATGAAAGTTTCAAATCCAAGATCAAGCTTGGTGATGACAAAACATTGGAGTTTGTTCCAAAAGAAGCTATGGAAGTCCCTATTAAAGAAGGTATGAAAAGTGTTAAGGACATTTATTACACTCCACAATTAAAGCATAATCTATTGAGTGTTGGGCAATTGTGTGAGAAAAATTATAAGGTGGTGTTTGAAAATCAGCAATGCATAATTTATGATAAGAATCAAGGCAATAGGGTGGTTACAGTTGTGCCTATGTCAAAGAATAGGATGTTCCCATTGAGGTTTGACGAACATAGCGGTAATCTTGTTAATATGGCACATGAGGACACAAGTTGGTTGTGGCATCTCAGGTATGGGCATTTGAATTTCCATAGTTTGAAGATTTTAACATTAAAAGCATTAGTTTCTGGTTTGCCTAAGGTTGAAGAACATAAAGAAGTTTGTGAAGGATGTGCTAAAGGAAAATGTGCAAGAGAGAAATTCCCAAAAAGGCGATGCATGGAGGGCCCATTATCCATTTCAATTAGTTCATTCAGACATTTGTGGTCCTATGCAGACAAAGAGTTTGGGTAAGTCGTCATATTTCATTACTTTTATTGATGATTACTCATGAAAGTGTTGGGTTTATTTTTTGAAGACCAAAGATGAAGCCCTTGAGACATTCAAGAGGTTTAGAGCCCTTGTTGAAAAGAAAAAAAGGTGTAGTATCAACTGCTTGAGGACTGATCGTGGGGGAGAATTTTGTTCAAGAGAGTTTCAAAATTATTGTGATATGCATGGCATCAAAAGACAACTCACCACTGCTTACACACCTCAACAAAATGGAGTAGCTGAAAGGTAAAACCATATAGTGGTAGAAATGGCTAGAAGTATGCTACAGACCAAGGGACTAAGCAATTCTTTTTGGGGTGATGCATTTGCTACAACAGTATACATTCTCAATCGGAGTCCCACCAGTGCACTTGATATGAAGACTCCTTACAAAGCCTGGTCTGAGAAAAAGCCTAATGTAAAGCATTTCAAAGTTTTTGGGTGTTTGGCGTATGTTCATGTAACTGATCAAAAGAGGCAAAAGTTAGATCCAAAAAGTGAATCATGCATTTTCATTGGATATAGTGAGCAAGGTAAGGCTTACAGGTTGTATAATCCTCTCACTAATAGCATTGTAATCTCAAGAGATGTGATTTTTGATGAAGGGGGAGTTTATGGTCATCAAAAAGGCCATGTTAAGATGTCAAAATCTGTTTTGAATGATGGTATTATGATGATATTGATCATGAGCAGCCCATAACATTTCAGTTCCAAGTGCTACAAGTCCACCAAGTAGCCCTTCATCTGGTTCTTCAATTCCAAGTACAAGTCCAGCTTCAAGTCCAAGTTCTACAAGGTAAAAAGCTTAAGTGACATTTATCAAAGGAGTACAAATGAAGCACATGAAAAAAATCCAAGAGGTGCGACTGTAAATTTTGCTTTACTTTCCAAGGCTGATTTTGAACCATCATGTTTTGATGATGCAAGTACCAATGAGGTTTGGGTGCAAGCAATGCAAGAAGAGGTAGATTTCATTCACATGAATGATACTTGGGAACTTATAGAGCTTCCGCATGACAAGAAAAATATTGGTACTAAATGGGTCTACAAGACTAAGTACAACAGCGATGGGAGTGTTGAAAGACACAAGGCAAGATTGGTTGCCAAAGGCTTCACACAAAGGTATGGGATTGATTATGAAGAGACATTTGCACTAGTAGCAAGACAAGAGACTATTAGAATGATGATTTCACTAGCACCTCAAAAGAAAAGGAGCATTCATCACATGGATGTACAAAGGGCCTTCTTGAATGGCTACTTAGAAGAGGAAGTGTATGTGGAACAGCCACAAGGTTTTGAAGTGCAAGGAAAAGAACACCAAGTCTACAAGTTGAAAAAGGCTTTGTATGGCCTCAAGAAGGCACCATGAGCTTGGTATGCTAGGATTGATGGATATTTTCAGGAGAATGGCTTTCAAGAAGTAAGAGTGAACCTACCCTTTACTACAAACAAGAAGGTAACGATATTCTTATTATAAGTTTGTATGTTGATGACTTGTTGTATATGGGTAGCAGTTCTAAGATGAAGGATAAATTCAAAGTTGCTATGATGAATGAATTTGAGATGAAAGATGTAGGTCTCATGAAATATTTTCTAGGAATGGAGGTTTATCAAAGTGAGAATGAAATTTTCATTTGTCAAACAAAGTATGCCAAAGATATGTTGAAGAAATTTGATATGGTTGATTGTAAACCAGTCTCCACTCCATTTGCTCATGGAGTTGTGTTGTATAGAGATGATGATGTTGAAATAGTTGATGAGACAGCTTATAGGAGCATTGTTGGAAGTTTGATGTTTTTAACTCACACAAGACCTGATATTGCTTATTCAATTTCACTTGTTTCAAGGTACATGACAAAGTCATCTGAAATACATATGATGGCAGCCAAGAGAATTTTGAGGTATCTGGGAGGCACTCTAAATTTTGGTATTCATTACTACACTTATAAAAGGTTCAATTTTGTTGGTTTTAGTGATTTTGATTGGGGAGGTAGTTTGGATGACCAAAAATCTACATCTGGTAATTGTTTTTCTTTCGGTTCCGGTTTGATTACTTGGAGCTCAAAGAAGCAAAGTATAGTTTCCCTTTCTTCTACAGAAGCAGAGTATGTTGCATTCACCTCAACAGGTACACAAGCATTATGGCTTATAAAACTTCTTGAAGAAATTGGAGAAATACAAATTCAGCCTACAGTGATTTTTTGTGATAACATTAGTGCCATCAAATTGGCCAAAGTCCATCACAGGAGGACAAAACATTTTGATTTAAAGTATCATTTTATCTGAGATTTGGTGCAGAAGAAGGAAGTAGAATTGAAATACATCAGCACTAAAGAACAGTTGGCAGATATTTCCACTAAGGGAGTTGCAAAGGATCAGTTTTTGACACTCAGAGATGTAATGTCCCTTTTAGGAACAATACTAATTTTACCCTAAATTATCAATTTCCAAGCAAACAAAGGTTTAGAGAGTACCTTGGTTTGATTTAATTCCTGCAAACAAGCTATAAAACACTTACAATATTACATTAGCCTTATGAAGTATACACTTGAATACGTAGAGTATATACTCGCATACACATAATCCACAAGGTATACACTTGAATGCACTTAAATACACATAAGTCACAAGGAATGAATACATGTAAGTTGCATTAATACATGTAAGTATACCATCAAACAATTGGAAAGGGGATTCAGAGCATCCCATACTACACCGTGGCCCCGTTCACCATCCCAAGGTCACCAAGTATACACATGAATACACAAAATACTAAAGTATAAACAACAAAGAAAGATCATATATAGCAATGTAACAAGTCTCTAGGACTATGTGGGTTCAACCATAAAGAGTGGTGGAGTGGAACGTGATGAGGTGTCCCAAGTTTCCTCTACCCTAGGCCCAATAGCAAGACCTTATCTTCTATCGGCCTCATGTGGTCCTTAACCGATGGTCCTTAACCATCATCATGAGGTGGCATACCTAGTGAGAGCTTTACACCGTTCCCCTCCATCACACCATCCTTTCCTCTTATGATTGAAGATCCTTATTTTATTTAATTCAACAATTGATTCAAGTGAGGATAGTTCGAGAGGCTGCAATAGGGTGTCCTAGATCCTCCATCCTAGGCCCAACAGCAAGACCTTATCCTCTGTTGGCCTCATGTGGTCTTTAACCGATGGTCCTTAACCATCATCATGAGGTGGCGTGCCTAGTGAGGGATCATCCACCATTCCCCCTCCTTGCAGTCCTGCCTCAACCTTCCTTGACCAATCATTGCCAAAATCAAATTATTATTATCCATAAGATCAGTAGTATTGGCATCAATTATCAATGCTTTTAATTGATATAATTATAATTGCATTTGAACATATTTATTCATTTCTATATTCATTAAATAAGCATAACTACAATTATTCAAAAGGGTAGGTTACATTACCATTCTGCTGTTACCTTTTTAATTATATATACCACTGCTGTTATATACATACCTGACTACCTTTATTGCTTGCTCCTGCTGTGTATTTTTCCAATACTAAATATTGCTTGCTTGATGTTGTGTATTTTTCCAATGCTAAAATACTTCTTGCTTGACGCTTTCTATTATGTATTTCAATGGCACATCTGTAGCTGTGAATTTGATTAATCTTCTTAAACTTATCTTTTTTCCATATATACAAGAGCAGATCTGAATATATCATAAATGCATATATTTCAAACTTAGAATATATCCTTCTTTTGCCAATCACAAAACAATTATATATCTTCCAAGACCCAATAGACACAACCTTTTTAAAAGAGACAACTCCTCCTAAATCGCAGCCTTTGGTAATTAATCTATGCCTCTTCATTAGTTACTATCTTTACTAATTCCTACCTTACGTATATATAATAATCTGACTTTTTATTTATCTTTTATCTTATATGCTGTCAGAATTTTGTCTTTGTCTTATTATCTCTACGTAGGAATAAGGTACTCCATATTAATTATTAAATATGTTATGAATTATAATTTGCTATTTATATTTATTTTTATATACTTGGTTTATAATATTATATTTAATAATATTTTATTTAAGTATATTTAATTTATAATAAATATTTATGTATATAAAAATATATCTGATTTATATAATATTTAATTCAAATATATTTAAATATATTTGATTTGTAATATAAATTAAGTATTTTCTATTTAAGCCAAATATAATTATTTTTATCTTATTTTAATTCGAATATACTCAATTTACGATTTATAAATAGATTTAAGTGGCATTTATATTTTTAATTTGAATGAATAATACATAATTGATTTAATTACAGGGACATGACAAGAGATCAAATTGTGAACCCTCTCAGCATCAAGGGGGAGTATGTTGATAACCGATGCTGGATCGTCCAGTTTTACCATGGCATCTGCAGATCCATATATCATGCACAATTTAGACAGTTAGATTTTATTATAGTTTGTTTTTTTCTAGTTTAAGTTTCAGTTGATAAACTTTGCTTTCACCGAACTGCCAGTCTTATAGCGCAGCTAATAATGCATGAGGAATGCATGTTTAGTTTTTTTAGTTTTTTCAAACTATTTTTAGACACAGCGATGTGCTTTAATGTAATTCCTTTTATATAAGCATGAAGAAAAAGCAAACTGTTGAACAGTCTGCAAAATACAGAATTGTGTGTGTGCTCTGTTTTTTATCTGAGTTAATTGTTTTTATTTTCCCTGCTGTTATCTTTCATAACCCACTGGTTCAGGAATAAGGTTGAGTTTCAGATTCTTCACTTCTATGGTCCACCTGCAATGTGAAACATGCTCAGAAGCACTTTGTTTTGGATCTCATATAACTCTCATTCACAGACTCAGCTCTTGCTCTGATACCACTTCACACAAATTGCAAGCAAGTCAAACGAACAATCGACTAACAATTGCCCAAAGATACACAATGAAAGCTCTAAGGAAAAACTCTGAAGAATCTGGGAAACACAATTTCTATCATATGTAGAAGAATCGAGAGATGTTTGTTGTTTTTCTTTTAATAGATGTTGGACATTGTTGTAAAATATAAGGCTCTAGCCACTATCATTTCTGACAGTGCCAAAGTATTTTGAGGGTTAAAGTTCATCGAGTTTGATTCGAGGTACCTATATCGATGTCTTTTACATATGTCTTTAAGATATCTATGCTTGTAGCATCTATAGGCGTAGCATGTACTATGTTAATTCCACATCTATAAGTTGTGTTTGTTTCGTTAAAAAATTTCCTTCCACAGTTTAGTGTTGAATGGTTCGTCGACGCACCAATATTGAATGTTAAACTACAATTAGTGCAAATAATGGTAGCAAACAACATTGACGAGCTTTTATCCAAACTGCCCTAAGAAGGCAGCCAGCCATGATGCTTCTGGACTAAACAAATCTGCTTCCTTGATGGTTTCAAATGCTTTTGTCCCAAGACTCGATTCAACACCTACAATCACCTACAATTAAGGTTCCCATGAAAAATGTCAACCACTCGATTGACTTGCTAATGGAGCGTGCCTTAGTTGGGCATTTTATTGGGCTTTGGCTGAGCCCTATTGCCCTGGGAAAATGGATTTCTTCCATCTGGGATTCCAAATTATCAGCATACAAACTGTTATTGTGTGGTTGTGGGTATTTTACAGTGGTTTTTGAAACCAAAGTGGAGTGAGATGCAATCTTTCAAGGTGGACCTTGGTCTATGGGCTTTAGTGCTCTGTTCTCGAACTTTTGGTCTGTGCATTTTGATCCGCAAGTGGATGTGGCCGAGGAAGTGCTAGTTTGGGAAGGCTCCCTTTTCTTCCACTACATCTTTGGAATAAACCTTCTCTTGAAATAATTGATACTAAAATTGACAAATTTCTTGACTAGATATCTCCCAAATCCCTTAATGTTGCCTATGCACGCGTTTATGTGTTAGTAAATCTCAAAAAGGGCCTGCCCGAAACCATTGGCATTGATAATTTGGACTGGATACACACTCAGATGTTAGACTATAAACACTTGCCTTTCAAATATTTGTCTTGCCATGAATATGACCATTTCCCTAGGGATTGCCCATGTAATAACACAATCTAAATGCGTAGAAAGTAATCCAAGAAAAGATTCTAACAGAAGATGCATATATTTTATTTTGTCTTTTTGAAATACATACACTCACCAAACAATGCCTCAGAATGACTGCTAAAGACCTCAGAACGACATCGTTGTTGCCTTGCACTGCTGAACTCATGAGTGCCGATCTGGAAAACCTTGAGGATTTCGTCTCTTCCTAGCGCCACCTATATAAACTTCATCTCAAGCGTGTTAGAATATTGTCAGTGATGTCAAAGGACAGGCCAATGTTATTTAAGGCAAATGCTGTTGATATCATGTTCATGCAACAATGATAAATGTTTAAACTAGCAATCGCACCTTAGTGTGCAATGGGTATGCCGAGGAGCTGTGGAAGTTCAATTGCCATGTCTTTAAGTGAATGATGACTATCTTGTATCCCTATGGTATATGGTATCTTGTATCATGAATTAATTTGCATAATCTTAATGGATTTTAAGATCCTTGTGTTTTTCTTAGTAGGTACTTCAAATGTGTGAGCTTTCATGTGCCTCTGAGTTCCTCCATTCTACTAGCTCAACACACAACACGACTACGAAAAGGGCACATGCACACAAGCCACCTAAGTGATTGGTCCCACTTAAAAGAGATAGAGAGGCAAGGGAACTAATCATGTAACACTTGAAGATAAATAGGATTCCTATACCTTGAGTTTTGGCCTATGGACATCTATGATCATAAATTCATAGGTTCATTAAGATCGACCTAATTTGTATTAAAAGGCCATCAAAACTATGGTTTCTTGTTCCAAAGTTTGTATTAATCTTGTAGTCAACAAATTTTTGGTATAACTACGCAAGTATGTAACCTTTATAATTAATTTTTTCTCTTAAAATTTGTATTTATATAGATTTATTTTTAATTGTTTATATTATCATTTCTCTAAACTTCTTCACAACCTTGTTGGGTACTCATTTAATTGTTAAAAACTTTGATCTAGTAGGTGGAGAATTCCATGGAAACTTCTCGAGAATTTCATCTCTCATGTGATATCAAAGGCACCATTTTAAATATTAAAGCCATATGTTTTTTATATTTGAAGAGACATTTCCTAAAAATATAACATAGTGACAAAGCGCGAAAGAAAGAGATATAATATATATGTTTTTAAATAAAATCTATATACATTTTAAAAGAGGGTATTTGAATATTTATACGAATAGTCTATTACCCATGAGAGAGAGAGAGAGAGAGAGAGAGAGAGAGAGAGAGAGAGAGAGAGAGAGAGAGATAATATAAAACAAAGAAAAAGATCATGGGCAAATTAACTATGGGGGGTGATGATGTTAAAGTTTGATTGATAGAGAGAGAGATAATCTAAAACAAAGAAAAGATTGTGGGCAAATTATATATGGGAGTTGATGATATTAGACCTCCATTTTGTGTATATCTTACAATCATTGCAATTCATGAGACAACATCTCTTTAGGTTATGTTTGACCAATATGGATTTTGACCACATCAATTCTAATAGATGATGAAATACATTCATTTTTTAGGAAGAGGAAGTAGACTTTGATGGATGAAATAGAATCACTGAAGAGAGAAATGCCACTCTTCACAAAACATTGCAAGGCATTGGAGAGACTTGATTTTCATACTTTTGGTCCATTGGTGTCTAAAGAGATATGGATTGGAAGAAGTGTTATCTATTTACAAAATACACAATGTGCATAGACTACAAATTACTGATATCAAAGCAAATCATAGGCAAGCAATGGCCATGAAAGTAGATCCAGCATGCTGAACATGTTTGTGAGAGACATGTGCTTTGAACCTCACTCCATATATATTATTGTTGATTCGTAAAGCATATGGCATGATACACTAAACAAAACTTTCTATGTACATTTCGTAGGTTTTGATTCTTGGTGTGCAATTGCATTGTTACCTTGTATGGAGAATTTAATGATTGGGTTCATTTGCATTTGATAGTCTCATGCTTGTATTGCATAAAGCCACATGCTTGATATTTCCTTTCACTTGTTGAAATATATTTTGTAAGGTATTTTTGTGTACCATTGGTTTGTTTCCATGTGACAAAGAGTTTGTGGTGTTGGTACATAGGGAAGTGTTTGATAAAATTTCTTAAAGAAAAACTTAATACCATTAGTTAGATGCACATTCACAATGTGCAAACCTTTTAATTAATGGTCATATAATACGTTTAATACGTTTGAGATTGATATTGATATGATTTTTTTATAGTAGAATTCAAGATATACATGATGCATAAATTACAAATTATTGATATCAAAGCACATCTTAAGAAAGTAGTGGTCATACCTCTCTCTCTCTCTCTCTCTCTCTCTCTCTCTCTCTCTCTGTTTATCTCTCTATATATCTATCTCTCCCTATTTCTATCTCATCTGAAACCACTAGTTGGATCAATATCCTAATAAGAGTTGAAATATTTAATACTTAAAATTAGATTGAGATGTTTCTATTATGGATCCCTAGATGTGCATAAGAGGTGACATCCATGGCACTTTGATCCACATGCTATCTCGGTGTACCTTAGTGTGCAATGGGTATGCTGAGGAATGTTGCAAAACTTAATTCATTGCATGGTGAGTTTTTTGATGTAGAGATTGTTCTTGTTAGGCTATGTAATATTTGGAACCGGACATGGAATTTGAGCTTTAAGGTGCATTAAATTTATAGATTATGGAGCATGAGTATGTAATAGTAAAATATCTAGCTTAAGCATTGTGCAATAGCAATTGAGAAGTTGTTATAATGGGGAATAAAACAAGTAGATAGTGTTGTCCATAGGCAATGTATTTTTTTTATCTTTTCTTTAGTAACTTAATATTGTTTAATTAACCAACATGGGTAACTTAATAGTTATGTCTTAGAAATATAATATCCTCCATAGAAGAAATGTGATGTGATATTTTATCCTACTCAAATAATCCAAAACAACTCCTTCAAATATACACTCTAAACATATAATTTAACGGTTTGAAGACCCTTATATAACATACACATCAAATAGTTTTAAAAGAGCCCCTTAAACCAAAAACAAGTGTCCAAATGAAGTTATTTTAAAATACACTTAAGTAAAAGGTGGGACGAAACTTTTCACCTCTTCAATAATAAACTGAAAGGGATTAACTTAAGACACTCCATATTCGATTATGTGTATCATCTATATCTCTTCCCAAACAGAAACTTTATCTTCCAGAAAATAGTAACATATTTTATCTTACATGATAATCTTTCTAGCAAGTGCCTTGAAGTCTTTGCTATAAAAAATGAAAACCATGGGTAGTTGTCAACAATCTACTGAATTAAATAACCAAACCTACACATATTAATATATCAAAACCATATCCTTATTTATGTATGATGTTCAACTAAAATTTGTGGATTCAAAGTACCATTTAGTTTCAAGTAGAGAACATGGATACATGCATAACCTTCCTATGAATAATTATTTCAAAATTTTACCTTTACCACCCATGAGAATTGAAGAAAAATTTCATAAAACATAAAATCATTAGCTATCATGGGATTACAAAATTAAGCTTAACTCCATAAACACATTGGCAAAAAGTCTTTCGTTGTATGATACTTAGGTCTACAGTCAAGTATTCTAATGGAAAACCCTACATTAAAGATCAGGCTATGGTACTTTTAGAATGTAAAAAATGGAGCTTAGTATGCATTGGTCCAAATCACATAGCTCCATTGGAGACTCATTAAATGGTACTTTTCATGTCAATGATCTAATGATAAAGAAAAGAGAGTGACTTTAAATCAATCATTTCATGCCAACAATCCAATGACGACATGTGTCTATTGGGAACTACACTTATGTTTCTTAAGGACCTAATAATTTACCTTTCAGACCTCTTTAGTGTACCCATTTCACACTAAAGTGTAGCTATTTCTAACAATAGCAACATCCCATCTCCAAGATTCATTGATTTATACATGACATGATCAATATAATTGGAAAGAATGCCACTTATTGAAGTGGCTCAAAAATGGACATGTGTAGCATCTCGAAAGTCCACCAAATGGGAATATCGCTTTACAGCGACTATTGTTCAAGTCTCCCCTCATTTCATCACCATCCCAACAACAAATGATCAATGTTTTCAAGCATTCTTTTGGAGTGAACTACTACTATACCAGCAATTCAGAAACATTCATGATGATATTGGTTCATTAAAACAAGATATTGCAACCCATTGGGAAAGAATTTCAAACAACTACTATCCATGGAATTTGCATTGTACATCTCCAAATCCATTGCGAAGTCTAAAAATTTCAAAATCTATCAAGAAATGTATTTCACTTCCAACACACACTCTAAGTGACATTCATGTTCAGATCAACTATGATACCAAATTCAAATTTCCAAACATGTTTAATTTAGTTCTAATAAATTTCAAACATGATAGAATTTCAGCTATTATATATGATTTTTATTTCACATGGATCTTGAAATCCATTAAGATTATGCAAATTGATTCACGACACTCGAGAAAACAAAAAAATTACAGATACCATAGGGATACAAGACAACCATCAAAAAATTATTTAGAAACACTTAGTTTGAAATAATGCAATAATTTTATCTGTCAATAGTAAATCTTAAAATAATTATTCATATGAAGGTTATGCATTTAGCCATGTTTTCACCTTTAAGACCTCTTTAAGGCACTTAGTTTGATATAATGCAATAATTTTATCTCATAACATCTTAGCAAAGTTCCTCATAATAAAAAAAAGTTGATAAATTAAACCACTCTCAGAGTCACTTTAAAACATTATAAATGAGTTAGTTACAATTATTTACTTATTCTCAATACATAAAAATTTAAATATGATATTAATAAATAATAATTATATTTTACTACATTAAGTTGATAAGGAGGTTTTGGGATGACTTTCATATTTTATCTCACAAAAGTTCTTAAAGGAATTTGATACACACCATTTAACGCACAAATACTTACAATGTTTAGGCTCTTAAAAGAGTTTATGAGATCAAGGAATGATGGAGTAATGTGTCATCAATTCCTACAAACCTTCTAGGTTCATCCATTCATCGAGGAGGTGGCAATTTTTTATTGAGAGAGAAAGTTTTCTTTTCTTGTATGATCCCTTGATCCAAATTACTATTCAATTTTTATTTTCATAATCCTTGTATATCAATATTACTCCTCTAAAATGGTTTGCATGCCACAAGAAAGTACTTACAAATCATTTTTTGGGGGGCTGTAAAACTACCAAGTTCATTTGGTCATCCATTCACATATTTAAAACTCTTCTAGATTGAGTTGTTTCTATGTTGGACCCCTAGATGTGCATAAGAGGTGACATCCATGGCACTTGTTTATCTAAAGATTGATCTTGTGCACACATTTAGCCATTTCCTATATCATACATCAAGGTGACTATAAAGTGCAATGCTAAAAATTGTCTATATGATAATTCAATATCCTTTCAATAATCTTACAGTGGTGTGGAAGAATAATTTATTAACTAAGTCTTTTCTTGATCTTCACATATATATGATTTACATTAATTTTCTCAATGACAACCACTTGACAAATTTCCACAGGGAACTTGATAGATTTAATTTTTGTTATAAAATGTTTGAAGCTCCTCAAAGACATAGGGTTTAAGCAAACTTTTCCATTCTAGGTTTGAACCAAACACTCAAATTGGTACAATATTGTGAAGGGCCAGTCCTGCTCAATCTAGAATAGATCTTGATGTTGACCAAAGCAGATAGATAAGAATTTTGTCAGATCAAATTGATGGTAGGTGTGCTTTCAGAACTAAGAATTCATGAGGAGTGAAATACTAAGGGAAATAATTAAACAAGAATCAGGTCCTAGCATTCGGTCTTCTATCAGTCACATCCCCCCGCCACCTCCAAACTATCTCTCTACATATACAGAAAGAGAGAGATATGTTACCCTTACAACAACTCAACTGGCATACAAAATTACAAAAAATTATCTTCAAAATACATAAGCAAATTGTGACATGTAAAATTTTAATTATTAAATTGAATATTTAACCATGGTATTATAAGTTAGGATATACCTAGTGATTCAAAGTTGTGGGATCGTGGCAATCCCAAAGGGGACCCAACAAGTTGTCATAGGAGCATTCATTTGGGTCATATTGAACTCTCACAACCTCTACATGCAAGGTGTTCCCACTACAAACATCTTCATAAGTGGGATTGTTACAAATTCTAACAAATCTTTCCCAATGTTATATATTATATTTAAAAGTTTGTCATATTCTTGAAGAAGATAAATATTACATGTTTCCCATTTTCATAGTGTACTTATTTGTGATAGAATTCTTCTAGGATCATTGTGTGATGTTTTATTATTTCTATCATCTTAGTTCCTCTTCTAGAGGCATACTTAGAAGGAAATGTTGCTCTCTCTATCTTTCTCTATCTCTCTTTTACCATCTCTCTTTCTTTCTCTCCCTCTTTCTCTCTATATCTCTATCTCTCTTCCTCTTCATCTTTATCTCTCTATCTCTTTGTCTCCTCTATCTATCCATTTCTCTTTATCTCTCTCAGTATCTATCTCTTTATCTCTCTCTCTCTGGCTCTCTATCTATCTCTCTATCTCATTGTCTCTCTTTATCTCCCTCTCTATCTCTTCAACCCCCCTCTCTTTATCCCTCGCTATCTCTTTACCCCTCCCCTCTCTCGGTCTTTTTCTCTTTTGCTCTATATGTCTTTCTCTTCGTCTCTCTATCAAACTCACTCTCTATTCTTCTTATTCCCAAGTAAGTTTGCTTGGTAGTGATTTGGCTTTGAAGTTGAAGAAACTTGCAATCGCTTTCTGCTTCTCTTCTATAATGTTGAACATGAAAATTTTAAATGACTTCTCATTAATTGGTCTAAATTGACATCTCACAATAGGAATCAAGAACTTGCTTGATGACCGAGGCTTCTATTTTAGAAGCTCTGCCAAATAGGATAGTATCATTTGCAAATAACGTGTGGGTCATGGCTTCCTTTGACGGCTTTAATTTTAAACCTTTCCATCTCTTGAGAACACTTGCTTCTTTGATTGATCACGTGAGGGCTTCGGCCATTAAGATGAAAAGATAAGGAGAAATGGGATCTCCTTGCCTTAATCCCTTGAGGCCTCTAATGGGATAGTCTCTGAGCCATAAACTAGGACCGAACATCTCACTCCTATGACACAAGAGATCCATTTAATCCATTGATTTGAGAAACCCAACATAAGTAGAACATGGAACAAGAAATCCTAGTCTACCTTGTTGTATGCTTTAGCCATGTCTAATTTGATCACCATGCTTGGTTTCTTTTCTTGCTTGATCGAATGGAGAATTTCATGAGTTAGCAAGGCCCCTTCTATTGTTTCTTTCCCTGGAACAAAGCCTCCTTGCTCCTTTGAAATGATGTCAGGAAGAATGGAAGCTAATCTTGTCGCAACTTCCTTCGAAATCACCTTGTAGATAAAGTTGCAAAGAAAGATTGGCCTAAATTCTTCCAAAACAATTGGAGTCTTGACCTTTGGAATAAGGACAATGTTGGTTTTGTTGAAGTCTTTGAGCACATTTTTGAATTTTCTTGATTCCTCCACCACTAGAAAGACATCTCGGCCTACAGTGTCCCAACACTTTTGAAAAAAAGAGCCAGTCCAGCCGTTCGGACCTAGAGCCTTCTCCCCGTCCATCGCAAACACAACAACTTTAACCTCTTCCAGAGAGAATTCTTTCATAAGAATATTGTTTTGTTCACTTGAGATCCTTTTAGGCAATCTAAAATTGTCAAAATTAATCCGTCCTTGGGGTCCTTCATGTTAGAGGAGCTATTTAAAAAAGCCCCCTGCCTCACCCTTAATCTTATCCGGGTCACTGATCATACTTCCGTCCCCTCTCCTCAAGCAGTTGATGGAATTTGTCTGCCTACGAATCTTTGTAGAAACGTGGAAGAAGGTCGTGTTACGATCTTCTTCTTTGAGCCAAGACTCCCTTGACTTCTGATGCCAATAAACCTCTTCCCTGAGAACTTCCTCGAGCTCCAATTTTAGAAATATTTCCCTGTTGAATCTATCAGCATCCATACCAAATTGAATTATTTCATGCTCAGTGGCAGCCAGTTCTCTAAGAATTCAGTTCTTTTCATGAAAGATATTTTTGAAATGAGATTTGTTCTAGGCAATGATCTGTCCCTTAACAAACTGAAGTTTGTTTGCCAATTGGAACATCCTCGACCCCTTAACAAAAGGGCTAGATATCCACCATTTCTGCACCAAAGGTATAAATTCTGGATCCTTGAGAATTTGAAATATTTCCTCTGTTTTTTGCTGTCCTTCCCAATTGTAAGGCTCACTAGAAAGTGATCTGAGCCTGACAGTGTTAAATTGTCTGAGTTAAAAGTGACGTCTCCAAGAAGACATCGAGAGGATATGAGAAATCTATTGAGCTTCTTAACTATCTTTAAAAAATCCTGTCTCCTGTTTGTTCATGTATATTTCCCATTGGACGGTCTGTAGTGAAAGGAAGCTAGGTGTGCGGAAATCGCTTCCTACACTAATCTAATGAGGGGAGAGCTATACAAATTCAATTTAATCCTTATCACTACAACAACATACAACATCTAACAGAGTTATTACAACAATACACAAGAACCAGAAAGAAGACAGAAAAAGAGAGACAAAGATATACGGTGGGGAAAACCCTTATCGGGTGAAAAACCCCACACTCAGAAACCTGCACAATGTATTAACAAATCTGAAAGTTGTTTACAATACACTTGCAATGCAAGCTTCAATGGTCTTCGACACTTGTGTCTGGAGTCAATCTGGTAGCATAACAGTACCTGTAAACCTATGATACAAACTCCATCTCCAAGCACCTGTTTATATAGAAAATATAAGGCAATATTGGACCTATCTTGGGATGGGCATCCAACATGGCTTCATGGACCAAAACCCATGCCTAAGGACACTTGGTCAACATTGTAGAATGTGCCTGACACTTGTCCTTAGCTCCCATCCCAAAGAGGTCGCCTATTTCCAAAATGGGCTATGACAGATGCTCTTACGACACTTACGACCGTCATAGAATCTATCATAGCAGTTACAACTTACAGCTGTAAGAGAATCTGTCATACACATGCTATAAATAGCATATTTTCTTACATGTCATAGTCCACCTTGGGGCGCCCAAATATGCCTTATTCAAAGATGCTTCATGACACATGTCCTTACCTGTCTTACAAACTTCTATTTCTGACTCTTACATGTCATAGATTCTGTCATAGGAATCCGTCATAACCATTTTAGTCAATATTCCCTTACACAACATGGAAGATGCCGACACATGGCAAAATGCTCCTACCACAAAGTGGGATGCCTATCTCCTCATGTGAGGACAAAATTACAAGTTGTCATATTCCATGTAGGATGACGCATCACCGTGCCACATCCCATAATATAACAATATGGAATTTACAAATATTTACAACATAGGCAATTAAATAATAAATACAGACATTAGTAATGTAAGGAATTACCAAAGTTGAGACACCTTAATTCCCAACATTCTCCCACTTGTCGAACACTTTGTAAGAGCCAATAGAAAAACATGATTTAACTGCTATAGGACGAGAGGTCCATAGACTCCGAACACCATCTGAACTTCTCTGTGCCCACTGGTTTCGTTAATGCATCTGCAACATTCTTCAAAGTATCTACCTTCTCCAAATTTACCTTTCCATCCTCAACCATGTCTTGCACGAAGTGAAACTGAACATCAATGTGCTTTGTTCTAGCATGGAAAGTTGGATTCTTCACAAGGAAAATTGCACTCTGACTGTCACAACTGATCGTGATCTGACTTGCATCAACACCAATATCTAAACACAATCTCTTAAGCCAAATGGCTTCCTTACAAGCACGAGTTGCTACCATATACTTAGCTTCTGTCGTGGACAAAGAAACAACAAGTTGTCGCTTACTCATCCAGCTAATGGCACCACCAAACAGTGTAAACACATAAGCACTGGTGGATCTCCTATTGTCAATGTCACCTGCCCAATCTGAATCCACAAATCCACGAATATCAATAGAATGCGGAGGTCTTGAAACATTACCATGATAGCAAATGGAATACTCTGAAGTACCCCTCAGATATCTGAACACTCGGTTAACTGCATCCCAATGAACTCGTCTAGGATTAGCCATAAATCGACTAAGGACTCCCACTGCTTGGGCAATGTCTGGTCTTGTGCAGACCATAGCATACATCAAACTGCCAACAACACTAGCATAAGGTACTCTGCTCATGTCCTCCACCTCACTAGGGGATTTTGGACAATCCTCAATAGACAACTTTGTCCCCAGAGAAACGGGAACACGCAATGGTCTACAATCTACCATGCTGAACCTGTCCAACACGGTCTTCACATACTTACTCTAGCTTAACCAAAGTTTTCTGTTGGTTCTGTCTTTCGGATTTCCATTCCTAGAATGTACTTGGCTGCCCCTAAATCTTTCATTTCAAACTGTGCTGACAACTGAGATTTAAAATTAGAAATCATATTTTTACCCTTCCCAATGAGCAACATATCATCAACATACAGTGCAACAATGAGAATACGATCACCATCAAATTTATAATACACATAGTGATCCGATTTCGATCTCACAAATCCAATTGACAATACAAAGGCATCAAACTTCAAGTACCATCTCCTAGGGGATTGCTTCAAACCATACAAAGACTTTTTAAGTTTGCAAACCAAATTTTCTTTACCTTTCACCATGTAATGCTCTGGCTGTGACATGTAGATTTCTTCCTCCAAGTCACCATGAAGGAAAGCTGTCTTCACATCCATCTGTTCTACCTCCAAGTCATAAGTTGCTACGAGAGACAACAGGAATCGAATGGATGTCAACTTTGCAACGGGAGAGATCTCGCCATTATCTATACCCTCCACTTGTGAATACCCCTTCGCAACCAATCTGACCTTATACTTCTCAACACTGCCATCTGCACCAAATTTCTTCTTGAACACCCATTTGCATCCAACGGGTTTCCGTCCAGGAGGCAAAGGCACCAAGTCCCAAGTTTGATTCTTTTCCAAAGAAGCCATTTCATCCTTCATGGCTTCCTTCCAGGAACTTGCATCTTTCATGTCCATAGCCTCTGATACAGTTCTAGGTTCATCACTGTTAGTAACCAAAGCATAAGCACAACTAGAATCAAGCAATGTAAAACCAAACCTTTCAGGTTGCTTTCTTATCCGTGTAGACCTCCTCAAGAGCTGAGGTTGAGGTTCAGCTTCTTCATTTGAGCTTTCAGAGCTGCCAGAGCTCTCCTCATCATCAGGGCCAACATTGTCTTTTTGTTCAGTCTTCTCAGGGGTAGCAAGAAATTGAACAACATCCTCTTTCTTTACTATTTCTTTTGGCTGCAAAACAGTGGAAGAAGGTGTAAGCTCTCTGAAGATGACACTTTTGCTATACAACACTTTTTCAGCCATGGGGTCCCAAAGCTTGTATCCTTTCACACCGACACCATAGCCAATGAAGATACACTTAACAGCCTTGTTCTCCAACTTTGACCGCTTCTCCCTAGGCACATGTGCATATGCCTCACAACCAAAAACATGAAGATGCCTTATTGAAGGCTTTCTACCAGACCACACCTCCATGGGTGTCTTTCCAACAAGAGCTGATGTAGGAGATCTGTTTACCAGATAGTAAGCAGTGGCAACAGCTTTAGCCCAAAACTTTTGTTCTAGGCTAGCTCTACTAAGCATACTCCTAGCCTTCTCCATCAGTTGCTTGTTCATCCTCTCTGCAACTCCATTTTGCTGCAGTGTGTATGGAGTTGTCTTATGTCTTTCAATCCCAAGCTCCTTGCAATATTTATTGAATTCTGTAGAACAGAACTCACCACCATTGTCAGTTCTCAAACATTTAATCTTTTTACTAGTCTGATTTTTAGCAAAGGCCCTAAACTCCTTAAACTTGCTATAGACTTCAGATTTGTTTCTGAGAAAATAAATCCATGTCCTTCTACTATAATCATCTATAAAAGATACAAAATATACAGACTTTGATAACAAAGGAACATTAACAGGACCAAACACATTAGAATGAATAAGGTCCAACACACCAGAAGACTTATGAGAACTTGAGTAAAAATGAACACGGTTTTGTTTTCCATAAATGCAATGTTCGCAAAAGTTGAACTTAAGATTACAATCATCTAACCCCTCAACGAGGTTCTTATTTTTCAGGCTACGCAGACCCTTCTCACCAATGTGGCCAAATCTCTTATGCCATAACATTGTCTTTTCAGCAGGAAGTTTAACTTCCAATGCACGATTACAACCATCAAGACTAGAAACAACAGATTTCTTCACTGCTCGTTCAGATGGTGGGGATCATAGTTGAAAAACTCGGCTCGACAAAAAACTCGGCAAGCCAATTTTTGGAGAGTCAAAAAAAACTCGGAGAAATCTCGACAAAAACTCGGCAAAAAACTCGAGAACTTAAAAAATTGCTAAAATTTCATTAGAAATGCTTTTTTTTTGCAAAATTCAATGACAAGATGAATCCAATGAGTCCATAAATGAGTACAAAAGTGTTTTCTATTAAATTTGATTGACTTCAATGCAAATTGATTACAAAATCGCATTCTCATGCGGAATCTTGATGGATGAAAGCTTGATAGTCTGATACAAATTACAATAGATAGCTGAAAATGAAAATAGTAAAACTAGAAGTAAATACAACATATTACATCTTCCTCTTCCCTAATTTAGCCAAAGCTAGGGAAGAGGCAGATGCTCTAGTCCTGCGAGTGCGTGGTACCTGTGCCTTCAAAATCCACAAAAAATGGCGTTTGAATTTGATCTTCTTGATGCCACAACGTTGCAAATGAACTATTTTTGCTTGGGAGAGGTTTTTTTGCTATGTAGAGCTCAAAAAATCTAATTTCTGATTATGTTTTACCTTTTCTAGCCGCGAAATCCACATATACCTGCTCCCGCAAGTCTTTTGCACAGACTCAGCGAGTCTTTGGAGAAAACTCGGCAAAAACTTAGCGAAAACTCAGAAAAACTCGGTAGAAAAACTCTGCGAGTTAAAGTAAAAAAGAATCTTTTCAAAAAAAAACTCACGAGTTTATAAAAACTTGCCGAGTTTTTGGTGAGTCTGCTAACTATGGTGGGGATGAAGTGACTGCTGCCCTTTTCCTTGAGTCAGAAGAACTATTGCGTTGTGAAATGCATGCCTTCAGCTGAAACAGAGTACCTCTCCTAGTACCCTTAGCAAGCACCATAGCTCCTCTAGTCATCTTGCATCTTTCTTTCGAAAAGACAACCTGCACAACTGCATCATTCAAACTACTTATAGAAAGCAGGTTCTGTGCTAAGCCTGGGATGTGCATAACCCCAGAGATCCCCTTCACTCGACCATCAGGGAATCGGATAGAGACTCTTCCACGACCAACAATCTTCAGATGAGAGTCGTCACCCAGATACACCTTTCCACCATCAAACTCCTCATACTTAGTGAACCAGTCTCGATGCGAGGTCATGTGGGATGATGCACCAGAGTTGATTAGCCACACATCGTCAGATGCATGGGTTGCCAAGGCTGCGATGAAAGCATCACCGTCGTCTTGTGACTTATCAGAATATGAATCAGGAGCTTTCTTCTTCTTCTTCTTCTCCTCTTTGCATTCCTTTCAGAAATGCCCGGTTTTGCCATAGTTCCAACAAAGAGCCTTGGACTTTCCAGGAGATTTGGATCTACCCTTCTCAGCTTTCTTGTCCTTCTTCCCTTTCTCCTTGGGTCTTCCACGAATTGCAAGGGCCTCTTTGGCTGCCTCAAAAGACTTTCTCCGCATCTCTTTAGACAACAGCAAAGAAACCACTTCTTCCATTTTGAATGTGGATGTGGTGCTTCCAATAGCCATGACAAGATGATCCCATGAGTCTGGCAAAGAACAAAGCAAGGTCATACATCGATCCTCCTCCTCCATCTTTACACCAATAGATGTCAATTGTGCAACCAACATGTTAAAAGCATTCATATGTTCAGCAACGGATCCTCCATCCTCCATTTGAAGAGAATACAACTTCTTTCTCAGAAAAAGTTTATTAACCAGAGATTTTGCTTGATATACATCTCCCAACTTCTTCCAAAGTAGTTTTGCAGTAGTCTCCTCATGGACACTTAACAACACAGAATCAACAAGACTAAGTCTTATGAGACCCTTAGCCTTCCGATCCTTAAGATCCCAGTCATCTTGTGAATTGTAGTTGGTTTAGTTCCATTAACACTTTCCCAAAGGTCTCAGTCAATAAGCATGTCTTCCATCTTGAGCTTCCACAGCTCGAAATTATTGCCATTGAACTTCTCCACTTCAAACCTTCCTGATGTGCTTGCCATCTCCTTGTTGCAATAGAAATTAGAATACTTCGCATAGACTCCCACTCAACTTAAGATTAGCTCCAAAAACCCCTACCCAACAACTAAGACCAAAACTAGCCAGGCTCTGATACCAACTGAAAGGAAGCTAGGTGTGTGAAAATCGCTTCCTACACTAATCTAATGAGGGGAGAGCTATACAAATTCAATTTAATCCTTAACTATAGCAACATACAACATCTAACAAAATTATTACAACAATACACAAGAATCAGAAAGAAGACAGAAAAAGAGAGACAAAGATATATGGTGGGGAAAACCCTTATCGGGTGAAAAACCCCACACTCAGAAACCTACACAATGTATCAACAAATCTGAAAGTTGTTTACAATACACTTGCAATGCAAGCTTCAATGGTCTTCGACACTCGTGTCTGGAGTCAATCCGGCAGCATAACAGTACCTGTAAACGTGTGATACAAACTCCATCTCCAAGCACCTGTTTATATAGAAAATACAAGGCAATATTGGACCTATCTTGGGATGGGCGTCCAACATGCCTTCATGGACCAAAACCCATGCCTAAGGACACTTGGTCAACATTGTAGAATGTGCCTGACACTTGTCCACAACTCCTATCCCAAAGAGGTCACCTATTTCCAAAATGGGCTATGACAGATGCTCTTACGACACTTACGACCGTCATAGAATATGTCATAGCGGTTACAACTTACAGCTGTAAGAGAATCTGTCATACACATGCTATAAATAGCATATTTTCTTACAACATGTCATAGTCCATCTTGGGGCGCCCAAATATGCCTTATTCAAAGATGCTTCATGACACATGTCCTTACCTGTCTTACAAACTTCTATTTCCGACTCTTACATGTCATAGATTCTGTCATAGGAATCCGTCATAACCGTTTTAGTCAATATTCCCTTACACAACATGGAAGATGCCGACACATGGCAAAATGCTCCTACCACAAAGTGGGACGCCTATCTCCTCATGTGAGGACAAAATTACAAGTTGTCATATTCCATGTAGGATGACACATCACCGTGCCACATCCCATAATATAACAATATGGAATTTACAAATATTTACAACATAGGCAATTAAATAATAAATACAGACATTAGTAATGTAAGGAATTACCAAGGTTGAGACACCTTAATTCCCAACATGCAGTCTAAAAGATTGTTTAAATCTACAAATTCTTTAAAGTCCTTTTGCACTTGAGAGGGGGCCAAGATACCTCCTGATTTCTCCAAGTCATCTAAGACTGCATTGAAGTCACCCCCCAAGATTACTAGCTCTTTCTTCAGAATTTTGAGCAACCTAGATATGTGCTTCCAAAGATGAAACTTTTGGACTGTACCCATTGGACCGTATACACACATAATCCATACACCTTTACCATTTAGAGTTCTTGGGAACTTGCCTAGTATCCAGTTGTTTTTGTTTCCTACCACCTCAAACTTTGGAAGATGGTTCTTCCACAGTACTGCCAGACCTCCCAAGGCATCGCATGCAGGGTGTAATTTTGCCTCCCAGCCTTTCCATTTGCTGAAGCAAGCATCTCCTTGATCTGAATCTAATTTGGTCTCTTGCAATAGAATGATGTCCGCCCCTGCCCCCTCAAGTTGAGACTTGATGAGGTGCCTTTTGTTAGGGGCGTTGAGGCCCCTAACATTCCACTTTAAGAGTTTCATGGCTCTCGAGGGGAGAACTCTACTCCCCTCTTCTTCATTGATTTGTCAGCTGAATTCTGAGTACCTTCAGGTATGTCTCTATGAGACTTAAGTCTCTTCTGCCTGGCACTTCTTTTGATCTGGTTATGCCTATTACCCTTTTGTGCAAGAGGAGTCTGCTTGATACCCATTGATTAGAGTTCTTGAGCGTTCGCTTCCTCTTGGAGGACTTCATCTGCCAGCTCATCAAATATATTGCTTGCCACTTTCACCAAGGCTTGCTCGAGTAAGTCTTGTAGTTTGACATTAGAGCTCTCTGGACTTTTAGATTTTTCTTCTACTACATGGTCCAAATTCTGAGTGGGATTACACTCTAAGAGCTCCCTCTCATCTCCAGCTGTTTCTAACACCTTATTTGCTTGAAAGGCTTCTTTCTCCGTAGAACCGTGAAGCATTTCGTCTGAAAATACCTCAAGTACCGACTCCTAGGACTTGTTAGAAACTTGATCGGCCACTTGAAGTTCAGAGGTACATCTCATCTCCTCTTGGACCAAATCCGCTTCCTTTGCTAGTGACAAGACTTGATCAGCTTCTCCCTGGTTAAAAGCTACTCCATCTTCCAGAGAGCAGTTAACTTTGTCTAAGATCACCTTTCTGAGGTCTGGAGCATCCTGGTTTTTAATTTCTAATTGTTTAACATTAACCCCTAGTCCAGTAGTGATGCTGCTTATTTGTATGGGAGAAGCACTCTCTTGACTAGCTTGATCTACCAAACTATTTACTGGTTGCAAATCAGGTTGTTCTGTGGAGGCCAAAATTGTTTCCTTGGAAGCATTGCTTGTGTCTACCTTGAGATCTTCATTCCCCAGTAGCTGCTTCATCCATGAGAGGTTGTCATCGTTGAGACTATCTTCAAACAATATTTCATGAGTCCAGTGGCCTGTGTCAGTCTCCAGTTTTATACACTTTGGCAAAAGATCCTTTGTCTCTAGAAGGATGCATAATCTGATGGGAGACGGCTGAAGGGGGTCTAAGGAAATCACTAGATCTTGAAAAATGCCTAAAGCATTCCCTATGGTTATCAGGGAGTCAGGGTCCCTGTATTTCAAAGGTAAAAAGGGAAGTTGAACCCATAAAGGCAGGATTGGGACCTGTTCTTTGCCAATATCAAAGCTGGGTTTCCATTCTTGACAGAAAACAACTGTATTTTCAAATTTCCACAACTTTTTGCCTAACACTAAATCCCTGTCAGCCTTATCGGAGAAAGAAAAGGAGAAGAAACCATTACCCAGCACTCCAAGCTCCTTAACAGCTAGCCATTCCCTTGAGTACCAATCAATAAAATCAACAACTAAGAAGTGGGGAGACAACACCTTACCTATTAAGGCCGTTTCCTGCAGTCTAGAGACTCTTTTTCTTTAATCCTTCACTTATGAGAGAAATGCTTGTAGGCTGCAAGTCCTCCTTCCTTATCACTTTTTTGTAGGTGGGTTTAACCACCCAAGCCTGTCTCTGTGGGGCTCTTGGTTGTTCCCGAGGTGACTTTTTCAACTGTTGATGAGATTGTCGTTCCTTCCTTTTCCCATTCGGCCTCCCATGCCTCCAGTTTCTTTGTCTGAAAAAGGATTTCCACCTAACTGGATGATATCTGGGTTGCCATTCTGGACCTTTGTTCTTATCCTGAAAAGCTTTGAAAGCCTCTCGTTGGGATTTCAACGGCTCTCTGCAGCTAGTCTGACTTCTTCCAGCTTTTCTTGGCCGTATGTATTGCCTTATGTTTCTAGAGTTGGTATTTTGGACTCTCTGCCTCCCATAAAGAGAATGGTTTTGAACATCATCCAGAAATTTGACCTTCTTTTCTTGCACCTTATCTGAGAGAGAGTCCCTATTCCTAGAGGTTCTTAGACACCCAGAGGTTCCTGTCTATTGCCTGCCGAACTGCATCCCTGTAAGATCTATATCTATCAATCTGTGATGACACTGAATCTAAAGAGCATGCAAAAGATCATTCACAGTAAAGAGACTCTCTGTTCATATCTTAGATGGCACCCAAAGCAGCGGCTAGTGGTGACTGTTTGATACAGCGCTGGGCAGCCAATGAATTGGTAGCTTGTGGACGAAGGATTAGATTTCAGGCACCGTATGAAGAGCAAGGCGCAGATCTGAACACTATTAAATTTGAAAATCTTGATTACCATATTATTGAACCAATATGGCTGAGATTTAGTTACATTTAGCATCTTTCACATGGTTTTAACAGGGTTTCCAAACAAGCCCAGCAAACACAGGTCTCTCGTTGGGCAATGATGTGATGATTGATGGTTTAGATGGTTCACGACAAGTAGAAGCAAAATATCCAGCTTTGCTTTTTAAGAAACAACTTACAGCCTATGTACAAAAAATATATGGAATGATCCGTGATAATCTGGAGAAGGAAATTTCGCCCTTACTTGGATTATGCATTCAGGTTTGTTGATGTCTCTTAATTAGAATTCTTCCAATGTCGACCCAAAAAAATAAATAATGACAATTACTTTGACCTTCTTTTGTTAATTTCAAATTTTAACCCTCTGATGTCTTTAGACTATTAGAAATGGGAGACCATCAGCATCTACTAATGACTTCTATATTATTCCATCAGGGATGTTAACAACTACTAGAATATGGAGGTTATTTGAAGATGGACTACTGTTTACAGAAAAGATATTACACTCGGTTACAAATTTCATTGCCTTCTGTTTTGTATACAGGCACCAAGAACATCTAGAGCAAGTTTGATCAAAATATCTTCTAGGTCTAATGCCAATGCAGTAGCACAACAAACATTGATTGGTCACTGGTAAAGCATTGTGAAGAGCCTGGACAACTTTCGGAAAACATTATGTGCCAATTATGTAAGTGAAGCTTTGATTTATGGGCATTGAGAAGGATTACATGTTGTTTTTGAACTACAAATTTATTTTTTTCAGTTTTTCAAGTAGGGCTAGACATTTTCCATACTAAAAGGGCTGGTCACCTCGTTTTTGTAGGTGCCTCCCTTTTTGATACGTAAGGTATTCACACAGATATTTTGGTTCATCAATGTACAGCTTTTCAACAGGTAATCAGTGTGTATTTTCTTTTGTGCATCTTCAGTTGCTTAATTGCTTTTGTTTTATTTTAGTATTTCTTAAACTGTTCACTATTGAACTAAAATCTTTAATATAATTTTTGCTATCGTGTGTGTAGCCTTCTCCTGCGACGTGAGTGTTGCTCATTTAGCAATAGGGAATATGTTAAGGCAGGGCTAGCTGAGTTAGAGCATTGGTGCTCCGAAGCAACAGAAGAGGTTGATCAGATGCCTTGCCAGATCTCTAATTTCTGTTGCTCAAATCAGGACTAGTGTTAGTTCACTATGCTCCATTTTTTTTGCTGTTATCCTAATTGGAAATGTCTATTATGCAGTATGTAGGTTCAACCTGGGATGAACTTAAACATATCAGGCAAGCGGTTGGGTTCCTGGTAAGAACTGTTCTGATCCAGATGAAATATGCTCTAAGAGTGCTATTTAGATAAGAAGCTATAGTATATTTTGATTTCCTTTTTACAACTCCTGTGTAAAATATTGACATGTTCTAATGAAATGTACGTAGGTCATACATCAAAAGCCAAAGAAATCCTTGGATGAAATTACTCATGAGCTATGCCCAGTAAGACATATTTCCTGTAGTTCAGGAGGGTTATTAACTTACTGACAATTGTTAATGGATTTTAATTGTCTTTGTTATTCTGGTTATTTTCAGGTTTTGAGCATTCAACAACTCTATAGAAGCAACACTATGTATTGGGATGATAAATATGGAACACATAGTGTGTCGCCTGATGTGAGTTAAATTTTTTAAAATAGTCACTTGTAGATATATTTATCCTGAATACAATGGACTTTTAGGTTATTTGATGTGAGTTCATAGATTTTAAGTTGTAATTCCCAAATATATTTTTCTAGGTTATTTCCAACATGAGAGTCTTGATGACAGAAGACTCCAACAATGCTATGAGTAATTCTTTCTTGTTGGACGATGACTCGAGGTAAAGAACAAGTCTTCATGGTTTATGTATTAGTAAAGCTTTCGTTTATGTACATGAAGTATTATTGGTCATGTGGAAGTGAGCGGAAGTGTATCCCTAGATTTTGTATATAATTTTATAGACAAGTTTGTAAGTGTTTTGTAATATAATGATGCTTTATGAATTTGTTTAACTCAAAAGGGTTTTCCCAATGTATATGTTGTGTAATGTGTTAAATCTATGCTTCTATAATTCTTATTTTATTTATAATGATTAGTACCCTAAGATCTTAATTTCTAACATGGTATTAGAGCAGATTAGGAAATGCTAATCATTTTTTAAAGGTGATATCTGAGTGGATTTTTTATACTAATAATTTTTATATGTGATCTTGCCGTAATAGTTTAGTTTGAGAAACTACAATTTATGCATCGGTTTGAAAAATATAGAAAGGAAAAAAGAAGGAATTATAATACTATATTAATGCCCATGAATGAGAAAAGTAGGCTAACCAAACTTTATAGTACAAATAAATGGTTCTAACCAATTAGGGTTGGTAAACCTTAAGAGAGACAAAACTATAAGCTATAAGTTCAAAGCAAAAAATAAAAGCCTAACCAAGGTTGGTAAATTCAAAATGAATTTTTTATATACATGTTAATATAATTTCATGTATTCCAAACATTACATATAGTCATGAGGAAGCAAGAGTCATTACTATTACACAACCTTACACCAAATAAGCATGCACATATACATAACATGAGTAGCCTACTTTTTTTCTATCTAATTACAACTAGAATAAAGGTTATTTGATCATAAAAGAACCAAAAAAAACATGACAAATACTCTATAATCAAAGAGTTGATGTATTCAAGCATTAGACAACACAAGGTTAGAGAAGATTTATATGTTATCTCTGGATGTACAACTATCTCCTACAATCTTAAAACGATGGTTATATATAACTATTGAACTATTACCTGTATATTATGTAATCATTTGTTATACTTAATACAATTAAAAAAGGATATCCAATCTTCACCCTTATCATGGATGGAATTGGTACAAGAAATGAAAAACAATACAATATTTAGCAGAGATGATAGAGAATGGATGTTTTTTTTGTTGTTGTTGTTGTTGTTTTGGGATAAATGACTTTGTCAAAGGAGAATCCAGTGTGTTGGCTCCCATAAAAAATGTACATCCATTTGACAATGGAAATCATTTGCCATTGAGAAGAAATCTATATATAGTACATAGAGTGAAAGTCATTTGAAATCATTATTTTCATGGAAGCTTTTGTTCCACAATGAGGAGTATACACATAAATCCAAACTAAATTGACTTGAGTATTGATAGGCATTGATGTTTAAAAATTGATAGAATGTTTTAGTTGACAATTAAATACAACTTTGTCTCAAATTGACTGCTATAACACCAAATATTGTACCTCTCCTTATTCCACATAACCAATTTTTTTGGCCATAGTTGTTGTCGCCTATCTATTGCTTTGTGAGATAAGTATGGCTTCCAAGAGAAGACATAGCCCATGCTAATGAGCTTCCACGATTTGTGAGGCCTATTTATTTCACTTCCTAATTTTGATCATCTCATATGACAGTTGGAGACATTTCTAGACAGTTAGAGACTATTGATTTCCATTATGCAGATTTAGACTATATCTCCTTATTTTGGATTAGCTTTGATTAGTATGTGGTGATTTAATTAGATCCTATTTTGATGCTCTTAAGATATTAGACATGTGAGATACACTTGATGATTAGTAGTGATGTTGGTTATGAGCTCATTATATGGATTGATATGTGATTCTAATTTCTGAGTTAGTACATAGAAAATGCAATTATAAGTTTTAATTATGATGTGATTTGTTTAATGTTGTGTATGAATTATGCGATGACATGATTATTACATTCTGTTGCTTTGGCTATGATATATCAATGTTGGATTGACCGTTCAAGTGCGCAGGTGATTTTCCAGGCCACGGAAAATCGGAGGTTAATCTCACACTTATGTGTTTCCTTGTTAAGTCAATCCATTCCCAAGAGGGATGAAGATCATGTATGATTGAATGATGTTTTCGTGAATGCTTGTATTTAATTAATTGGCCTAGTTCACCCCTTTTCTTTAATTTAATTGATGTGTTGTAAAATTTGTATTTTAATTCACACCATTTGGTGTTCTTTTTATTTTGGGGCATTTAATGTGATTTTATACCTTCTTAGGTGTTTATTTGAAATTTAATTTAACCTTAGGTGGTACCCCTAGGGTCTAGGGTCCATTTGGGCTTACTAAACCCTAGGGTAACTCCCATCTAGTCACCTTAAACTTGGGTTAAATAAAAGTGACGAAAATTTAAAATGGCTAAAGGTGGGAGATGAGTTATGCCTTGAAAGAAGGCCCATCTCCCTTCCCAAGGCTTGGGGATTCCTCCACCTTGAAGACTTGGGGAGTCTTCAAGACCCCCAAGTGTGTGGAACCTTCCTCCAAGACTCTCATACATGTGTGAGAGCATCTTGGAGTGAAGGGGCTCTCTTGAGGAGTAAGGTGATGACATGTGTCATCCTTTATCCCCATGAAGCCATGGGGAGAGATGCCAGCTCTCCACTTTTTCTCTCACACGTGTGAGCACAAGTGGAGAGGATGAGGGTTTGAATGGATAGGAGGGTGACACATGTCACCCTCACATTCCTTCTTCCTTGCAAGTGACATGGGATAAGGAAGGAGAAGCTGACATGTGTCACCTTCTCATTCCTCAAGGCCTATATTGGAGGCCTATTTTATCTCCTTTTGAAAAGGAGTTGGGGGTTCTTGGTTTTTGAAAATTTTCTATCTTTGGAGGTTTTTGGGAAGGAGTTAGAAAATTTGGAGGATTAGAGGCTTGGAGAAAGCTTGTGGGCTCTTTTTGAACTTACATCCATTGTTGGGCTTTTAAGGTAAGCCTCATGGCACTTAGCCATTCCTTATGCTTGTTATGTATTTTTGCTTATGTGCTTGATTGTGTTTGTGGGAGTATTTTCTTTTGTGTGGATTTTGGGTGTTTGTAAGAACCTCTCCATTTGGAAAAATACTCAACATATGTGGGGTGGGGGGGGAGTGAACCTCCTCAAGGTCACCCTCCTGGTGTTGGTATTATTATGGCCTTGAGGGCATTATATGGAGTATGGGATTATTTTGGTTGGCATGAGTGCCATGGTGATTTTGTGTTTCATGAAGATATTATTTTTGGCTTGAGGCCTTGTGGTTATGAGTTTTGGAGTGACCTCTTGAGTCGAGTGGTTCACTCCCCTACCCCCTCCAAACTCATTTCTATGAGTTTTGTTTTGTGTAAAAACCATGGGTGATTTTATGTTGTTGGCTTGCATTGTGATTTTTATTGTGGAATGTTTGAATCTGTGTGATGATCTACCTCCCAGCTCGGGGGTGACCCACTAGCGGGTCTATGGTAGGGAGAAGGGTGGTTTTCATGGCTTGGCTTCCCCCTCTTTGTGTTAAAATTTATTGCAAGTCTTGGAGCTTTAGAGAATGGCCATTGTGGCCTTATTTTCATTATCATGTTGGCTATTTTGTGAGCCATGGTCCTTGGGACCTTATTGTATTTGGTTGTCTAATTTTGTACTCTCAAAGTTGTTGACGTGTAATAAAATTTCCCTTATGAAGTTGGTGTTTTCCTACATTTCAAATGAATTAAATTGTTGATTTAAATCCTTCTTACTGTCCTAAAATATTTATGCATTTCTTGGTATTGTAATGAAGTGTATTTGAATAGTATGAAAAGAAAAGAAATAATTATAATGCTGTTTAGTTGTTGATTAGTTGCATGCTCAAAGGAATAGTTGCTGGCATTTTGTTTCAAAGAGAAATAAAATAGTTAAACTATTATTTTATGGTTCTTAGTAAATTGTTTTCTCCTCAGAATGCTTGTTGTTTTAAAGAAAATAATATGACTGTGCTATTTTATTGTTGTTATCAAAAGAAAGTGATAGAGAGAAATTTGTATAAAAAGAAATATAGTATTTTGTCCTAAATTATTTCTGTTACAAAATAATAATTAGTTTCCTAAAAAACTCTCCTAAACACATTATTTTAAGGTTACTGATGTTTTTTTATTACTTATATATATATATGCTAAAAGTTGATTTTAAACCTTACTGGTAAAATCTATACTAAACTACTATATATATATATATATATATATATATGCCAAATGAAATGCATTCTAAAATAATCGAATAGCATTTTTATACTGTTCACATTTCATATTTTATACAGTGGATATAAAGAAAGGATTGAGTTTTTCTGGCTGAACCCTAACATTTGTAGGGTTTGTGTTTATTTTTTAAAAAAGAAAAGAATGAAAGGAGGGACTGTGTGATGGCGGCCACAAGCCACCGCCACACAATCATTGACCTATGTAAAGAGGGTGTGGGGGAGAGGGGGTCGAACCGTGGGGGTTCGGCCCCCCCTCACGGGTTTGACCCCCCCTCCCCACATCCATCACCATTCTTTGAAACTTAAACCTACATTCCTATAAACAGCGGCGGCACCGATACATTCCATTGCCCCCTCTGTGTATTGAATCTGCCATTAAAGCTTATTTCAGGTGGCGTTTTTTATAATATTTTTGCAGTAATATATATATATATATATATATATATATATATATATATATCATTGTCTGTACTCTTATCATAAAAAAAAGTATATAAACTTAGATTAGTAATAAGTAAATGAGATCAGTAATAAATAAATGTATATATATATATATATATATATATATATATATATATATATATATATATATATATATATATAACAAAAAGAATACCCTGTGTAGTATATTAAACGAGTATATACCTCACTGTGTAGTATTTTCATGGCTGTCCAAGCCATTGAGAAAGAAACCCTACCTGCAACAAAACAAAGAGAAACAGAAATGAAAAAACAAAGTGTGAGAGGAGAATAGAGGAGAAAGAAAAGATAGGGTTAGGGCAAATATGAAGAAAGTAATAAAATATTAGAGGAGGCTTTAGGGCTTTTCTCTTTAGTGAGTTTTGGCTTTTAATTTAAACTTATTCTTTCATTATTTTGGGTGCACGGAATTTGTTCCACTTTATTTTTCCCTCTCTTGATTTTAATTTTACTGGGGGAGGTTACTCTTGCTTTACTTTTATTTTTCAATTGTAACCTAGTGGGGACTATGAAATAGGGTGAAAATTATTATTCTCTTAGCCCTCTAACCTTTTTGGGAGCCCTCTAACCTTTTTGGGAAAATTATATTTGACTTTGTTTGAATAAATTTAATTGTTTGGGCTATTTTTATTAGTTGGGTTTTATTATTATATTTTATTCAGGGTAATTAATTACTTATTGTTCTATTTAATTTAATGAGTTACTCTTGGGGGGGCAAATTTTATAATGTTATTTATTTTTTAATTTTACCTTGATTTAATTGAATAAATATAATTGTTCAGAATTATATTTATTCGCAGGCCTTTATTATTTTGGGATTAATTATTTAATATTTTCATTTGATTTGACTTTCTATTTATCGGGTTGAAATTTTTATAATGTTAATAGGTAGATTTAATTTAATCTTTTTATTTATATTTTCGCCTAAATGATTTAGAGGGAGACCTTTTTAAATTATTTATTTCAAATGTTAAAAATGTGTTATGTTGCCGAAATTTTCTGAGACTTAGGACAGTTGCTTTAAATGAGTTCCCTTGGTATTTATTTTGCCTTGCGATTATTATTTTAAATATAAGTGTATTTTAATCTATTTTTATGCTCTAGAATTAGGGTGGATTTCGACTCCTGTCGAAATCATATCACTCACCTAGAAAACTTAGGGTTTGGGTCAAATCAACCCTAACCCTAGTAGCGACGCTCCTCGCATCGCATAACCCCCTAGTCAGCTATCATCACGTAGGGGATTGCGTATGTAAATGCTATTCCTCGAGATTTGATTGACATGTTTACGCCTTATGCATATTGCCACCGAGCACGCTGATGTGTGCGAGGGGGTTTTTAGGGACATATGGAAAAGTTTTTGATATTTCGTGTCATGACTATATGACAAATGTGGACATGACACGTGTGTTGTGTGTTGCGACCGCATGGGAAATGTGGGCATGACATTTAGTATCAAAGCCCAAGTTTAAACATTGGGCTTGTTTGGGCACATTATATCTTCTGCATTTTTGGATTGATTTGTGAATATCTTGTTCTTGTAGGATGCCTCCTCGACGGAACAGACAAGCACATTCATGCCGCACTGAGTCTGTAGAGGTGCATAGTGACTCATTAGCTGAGGGCCAGGGATCGTAGGCACCACAGGCACCACCCGCACCTGATATCAGACCACAGATTTTACAAGCGTTATAGGTAGTGCTAGATAGGTTACCACCGGCCGTTGAGCCACGTATCAAGCTGCGTCTCGAGCCGTGTGTCGAGCCCGCGTTGATTCCCGAGTGGAGCCACATGAGGAGCTACGACCTCAGTCACATGTGGAGCCACACATAGAGCCATGAGAGACACCACGTGTGGAGCTTTATGTTGAGATACCTGATACAATAACATAAGAGGTTGGTTCGGCTTACAGAGCTCGTATCAGGAGTCCTCCACATCATACTAGGCGAGAGGAGGTGGTGAGAGTAAAGTAGATTTTTCACGGACCTTATGGTTTTGGTGTGGATGAGCCCATCTGAGGGCACAGAGACCGTGGGGACCCCATCAGGGATTTGCTGAGGCTAAATCCACCTACTTTCGCAGGGACCACAGAGGGAGTCGAGGCAGAGGCTTGGCTTATCAGTTTAGACAGGTGTTTGCATTGTGTCCTTACGAGGGAAACACGAAGGCACGCGTGGCGGTTCACCTATTGAGAGACGCAACAGTGACTTGGTGGCACACTGAGGAGTGCAAGCGCCGCTTATTTTTGGATACACTTTCATGGGACACATTCATTGAACGCTTTAATGCGCGATACCTGTCAGACCACTACAGGCAGTGTCGTATAGATGAGTTCCATGATTTATAGCAGTGAGGATCTACTATAGCACAGTATGAGGGTAGGTTCATAGAGCTGTCACATTATGTGGAGTATCTCCATGATGAGAAACTTCTAGTTCACAAGATTATTAGAGGTTTGAAACAAGGGATAGCAGGACTTGTGCACATGGCAGATCCCCAGACCTTGAGTGAGGTTGCCAAGAAGGCATACATTGCTGAGGAGATATAGAGACGAGGTCAAAGTTCATGCCCTTAGTTTCAGGATCGTGGCCAGCAATAGCAGCAGAGTTACCGTAGACCACCACCACCTCAGAGAGGAGGGTTTAGTTCTGCACCTTTACCTCCTAGGCCTCCATAGCGGCAGTAACAACAATTTCAGCAGAGGTCCAGGCCACAACAGAGGGTACACGGGGGCCATAATCGAGGTTGGAAGAAGAAGGGCCCACATAGGAATCAAAGATAGCAAGGACCACCTGTGGGACTCGCGAGATCACAATAGTCTTTCAGGGGTTCTCAGGGGTCCACTGGTCGGACTGGACAACAACAGAGTAGTAGGACTCATACTGGATAGGTACAGGCGAGGGGTCCATGCTATGTATGTGGTGGGGTAGGACATTTAGCTAGGGAGTGCCCATAGGGCTTTATGGCAGGAGGATCACCTTGTGTAGGAGGATCAGAGCAGACGGTTGGTGATGTGGGTATATCCCACCGTATGTTCGTAGCGGTTGATAACTGCCAGGCTTATTTTCAGGCATTCATGATTAAGATCTTAGGTA
This sequence comes from Cunninghamia lanceolata, assembly GCA_027924645.1. Lineage (NCBI taxonomy): Eukaryota > Viridiplantae > Streptophyta > Pinopsida > Cupressales > Cupressaceae > Cunninghamia > Cunninghamia lanceolata. The sequence goes on from BSBN01000209.1 coordinate 13,581,579, forward strand.
TAATTAGGGATATCCCCATTACTATTTTATTTGACTCTGGCACTACTGATTCATTCATATCTCCATCGTTAGTAGAGTGTTGTAGGCTGGTGGCCTCTAGGCAGGGCGATAGGTGGGAGGTTGAGTTAGCCATAGGGGCTAAGATGGTAGTAGATGCCGTAGTTCAGGACTGTGAGATATCTTTGGGGGCCTTTACTACATTATGTGACCTTAGGGTTATGCCCTCAGGATCTTATGGTGTGGTTTTAGGCATGGATTGGCTTGCGGCTCATAGAGCCAAGTTAGATTGTCGCTGAAAGGCAATTAGCTGCTTAGACGATCATGGCACATTAGTTGAGATAGTGGGCATTCAGAAGCCCACGACAGTTCGTATGATATCTGCTCAGCAGCTTAAGCGTTGCATGTGGAAGGGATGCCAGATGTTCGCCATCACAGTTAGTGATAGATCAGAGGATGAGCCAGAGGCATCGTTAGATGATCATCCCATATTGAGAGAGTTTGCTGATGTGTTTCCACCAGAGTTACCAGGGATGCTGCCTCATCGTGAGGTAGAGTTTCATATTGATTTATTGTTAGGTGCCGAGCCAGTGTCTTGTACACCCTATAGGATGACCACTCATGAGCTCACGGAGCTCAAGTTGTAGTTAGAGGAGTTGCTCAGGAATGGGCACATCCAACCTAGCATTTCACCTTGGGGCACACCGATCATCTTTGTGAAAAAGGATGGGTCTCTTCGTCTGTGCATGGATTGTAGGCAGCTAAATAAGGTGATGGTGAAGAACTGTTATCCTCTGCCTAGGATTGATGATCTCTTCGATTAGATGCAGGGAGCCAGGGTGTTCTCTAAGATTGACCTGAAGTCTGGTTATCACTAGTTGCACATCACAGAGGCGAACATCCATAAGACTGCCTTCCATACTTGTTATGGCCACTATGAGTTCACTGTGGTACCTTTCAGCTTGATGAACACCCCTGCAGTGTTCATGAGTCTCATGAACGGGGTGTTCCGTACCTATTTGGATTGGTTCATGATTATTTTCCTTGATGATATATTGATCTATTCGCGGACCGAGGAGGAGCATGAGGAGCACCTATGTCAGGTTTTGCAGTGCTTGAGGGAGTAGCATCTTTATGGCAACTTGGTGAAGTGTGCATTCTTCAAGATAGAGGTGCAGTATTTGGGGCACATCCTATCTGGCGATGGTATCTCTGTAGATCCATCGAAGATCAGAGCTATCAGGGATTGGCCAGCACCCACCAGTGTGACAGAGGTCAGAAGTTTCATGGGGTTAGCTGGATATTACTGTAGATTTGTTGAGGGCTTCTCCTGGATAGTGCACCCCATCACTTCCTTTCAGCAGAAAGGGAAGAGTTTTACTTGGATTGAGCAGTGCGAGAGGCCCTTTGGGGTCCTCAAGGAGCGTCTTACCAGCACTCCTATCTTAGCGGTTCTTGATCCAGCAACAGATTTTATGGTTTGCACTGATGCATTACTTGAAGGTTTGGGAGCCGTACTTATGCAAGGTGGTAGAGTGATCACATATGAGTTGCAAAAGCTCAAGACCCATGAGCTGAACTACCCCACTCATGATTTAGAGTTCGAAGTAGTGGTCCATGCTTTAGTTCATTGGATACATTTCCTATTGGGTTGTCTCTTTGAGCTTCATTTAGATCATCACAACCTTTAGTAAATATTCACGCATCTGAATTTGAACGTCCGTCAGCGACGTTGGATGGAGTTTTTTTGCGAGTATGACTTTGATGTCCACTACATCAAAGGGAAGGAGAACGTGGTTGCTGACACATTAAGTCAGAGGTTCCACGAGATCCTGACCTTGACTTTGAGTGTGGACTTGAGGGGACACATTATTCAGCATCTGCTTGAGGATGAGTGGTTTCTTGAGGTGCAGCAGGAGATCCAGTCACAGAGGGCCCTTGTGGGCAAGTTTGTAGGATACTCCCTTGAGGCAAATGGGTTACTTTGTCATCAAAAGTGCATCTATGTACCCCGTGCAGGTGACCTACGTATAGTAGTGTTATTAGAGGTTCACACAGCACCTTATGCAGCGCACCTAGGGGTGAAGAAGATGCATGCCGACTTGCAACAACTGTACCATTGGGTGGGTATGAGACGGGATATTGCAGAGTTTGTTGCTTGATGCCTTGAGTGCTAGAGGGTTAAGGCCAAGCATCAGCATCCAGGGCTTTTATATCCTCACGAGATACCAGAGTGGAAATGAGACACCATTTCCATAGGTTTCATTGTTGGTCTTCCTATGTCTTCTCGCCGCCATGATGCCATCATGGTGATAGTTGACAAGTTGACCAAGGTGGTGCATTTCTCACTTATACGCACGACATACAATGCACTAGCAGTGGTGAGAGTATTCTTGGATGACATTGTGAGATTACATGGGGTACCTAGCTGCATCATTTTTGAAAGGGACTCAATGTTCACGTCAGCCTTTTGGAGGGCTTTGTAGCAGGCGTTGGGCACACAGTTCAACTTTAGCTTCGCTTATCACCCCGAGACAGATGGACAGATAGAGAGGGTGAATCAGGTGTTAGAGGATATGCTCCATATGTATGTTATGGACCACTGGTCTAGATGGGAGGAGTATCTATATCTAGTTGAGTTTGCCTACAATAATGGGCATCACAACTCGTTGGGTATGCCTCCTTATTAGGCCTTGTACGGTAGACCTTGCAGGACACTGTTGAGTTGGGATCGGATAGAGGACAGAGTTGCCATTGGTCCAAAGTTGGTTTAGGATATGGAGCAACATGTCACACTAATTAGGCAGAGACTTCAGGAGGCACAGGATCGACAGAAGAAGTATGCCGATGCTAAGAGACTAGATCGGAGCTTCTCAGTTGGTGACAGAGTATTCCTGAGAGTGCAGCCACATAAGAGTCCAATCCGTTATAGAAAGGGCTCTAAGCTTGTACCACTTGCCTTTTGAGATCTTGGAGCGGATAGGACCTGTAGCCTACCATCTATCTTTGCCACCTAGCTTGTCGTGCATCCACGATGTTTTTCATGTGTCTGTATTACGATGATATATATTTAATTTATCTCATGTATTGGACTAGAGTGTTCTACATATAGAGGCAGACGGACAATTAGATTTGGAGCTAATTCACATATTGGGTCGTCAGACGTTGGGCCTTCGAGGTCGAGAGCTGGACCGGGTTAGGGTCTAATGGGATTGGTATGATGAGGTCGTGGCGACTTGGGAGGATGCAACTAGATTGATGACACTCTATCCTCACCTCTTTGACGACTTCCAGGAGGAAGTTTAGTCCTAGGGGGGAGGATCTGAGGCCTATTTATTTCACTTCCCTATTTTGATCATCTCATATGACAGTTGGAGACATTTCTAGATAGTTAGAGACTATTGATTTCTATTATGCAGATTTAGATTATATTTCGTTATTTTGGATTAGCTTTGCTTAGTATGTGGTGATTTGATTAGATCCTATTTTGATGCTCTTAAGATATTAGACATGTGAGATACACTTGATGATTATTAGTGATGTTGATTATGATCTCATTATATGGATTGATATGTGATTCTAATTTCTGAGTTACTACATAGAAAATGCAATTATAAATCTTAATTATGATGTGAGTTGTTTAATGTTGTGTATGAATTATGCGATGACATGATTATTACATTCTGTTGCTTCGACTATGATATATCTATGTTGGATTGACTGTTTGTTCAAGTGTGCAGGTGATTTTCCAGGCCACAAAAAATTAGAGGTCGATCTCACACTTATGTGTTTCTTTGTTAAGCCGATCCATTCCCAAGAGGGATGAGGATCATGTATGATTGAATGATGTTTTCATGAATGCTTGTATTTAATTAATTGGCCTAGTTCATCCCTTTTCTTTAATTTAATTGATGTGTTGTAAAATTTGTGTTTTAATTCACACCATTTGGTGTTCTTTTCATTTTTGGGCCATTTAATGTGATTTTATACCTTTTTAGTTGTTTATTTGAGGTTTAATCTAACCCTAGGTAGTACCCCCAGGGTCTAGGGTCTATTTGAGCTTACTAAACCCTAGGGTAACTCCCATCTAGTCACCTTCAACTTGGGTTAAATAAAAGTGATGAAAATTCAAAATGGCTAAGGGTGGGAGATGAGTCATGCCTTGAAAGAAGGCTCATCTCCCTTCCCAAGGCTTGGAGATTCCTCCACCTTGAAGACTTGGGGAGTCTTCAAGACCCCCAAGTGTGTGGAACCTTCCTCCAAGACTCTCACATATGTGTGAGAGCATCTTGGAGTGAAGGGGCTCTCTTGAGGAGTAAGGTGATGACATGTGCCATCCCTTATCCTCATGGAGACATGGGGAGAGATACCACCTCTCCACTTTTGCTCTCACATGTGTGAGAGCACAAGTGGAGAGGATGAGGGTTTGAATGGATAGGAGGGTGACACATGTCACCCTCACATTTCTTCTCCCTTACAAGTGGCATGGGATGAGGAAGGAGAAGCTAACATGCGTCACCTTCTCATTCCTTAAGGCCTAGATTGGAGGCCTATTTTATCTCCTTTTGGAGAGGAGTTGGGGGTTCTTGCTTTTTGAAAATTTTCTATCTTTGGAGGTTTTTGGGAAGGAGTTAGAAAATTTGGAGGATTGGAGGCTTGGAGAAAGCTTGTGGGCTCTTTTTGAACTTGCATCCATTGTTGGGCTCTTAAGGTAAGCCTCATGGCACTTAGCCATTCCTTATGCTTGTTATGTATTTTGGCTTATGTGCTTGATTGTGTTTGTGGGAGTATTTTCTTTTGTGTGGGTTTTGGGTGTTTGTAAGAGCCTCTCCATTTGAAGAAAATGCTCAACATGTGTGGGGTGGGGGAGGAGTGAACCTCCTCAAGGTCACCCTCCTGGTGTTGGTATTATTATGGCCTTGAGGGCATTATTTGGAGTATGGGATTATTTTGGTTGGCATGAGTGCCATGGTGATTTTGTGTTTCATGGAGATATTATTTTTGGCTTGAGGCCTTGTGGTTATGAGTTTTGGAGTGACCTCTTGAGTCAAGTGGTCCACTCCCCTACCCCTTTCAAACTCATTTCTATGAGTTTTATTTTGTGTAAAATCCATGGGTGATTTTATGTTGTTGGCTTGTATTGTGATTTTTGTTGTGGAATGTTTGAATCTGTGTGATGATCTACCTCCTAGCTCGGGGGTGACCCACTAACGGCTCTATGGTAGAGAGGAGGGCGGTTTTTGTGGCTTGGCTTCCCCCTCTTTGTGTTAAAATTTATTGCAGGTCTTGGAGCTTTCGAGAATGGCCATTGTGGCCTTATTTTCATTATCATGTTGGTTGTTTTGTGAGCCATGGTCCTTGGGACCTTATTGTATTTGGTTGTCAAATTTTGTAGTCTCAAAGTTGTTGATGTGTAATAAAATTTTCCTTATGAAGTTGGTGTTTTCCTACATTTCAAATGAAGTTATATTCTTGATTTAAATCCTTCTTACTAACCTAAAATATTTATGCATTTCTTGGTATTGTAATGAAGTGTATTTGAATAGTATGAAAAGAAAGGAAATCATTATAATGCTATTTAGTTGTTGATTAGTTGCATGCTCAAAGGAATAGTTGTTGGCATTTTGTTTCAAAGAGAAATAAAATAGTTAAACTAATATTTTATGGTTTTTAGTAAATTTTTTTCTCCTCAGAATGCTTCTTGTTTTAAAGAAAATAATATGACTGTGCTATTTTATTGTTGCTGTCAAAAGAAAGTGATAGAGAGAAATTTGTTTAAAAAACAATATAGTATTTTGTCTTAAATTATTTCTATTACAAAATAATAATTAGTTTTCTTAAAAACTCTCCTAAACACATTATTTGTAGGTTAGCTGATGCTTTCTAATTACTTGTGTATATATATATGCTAAAAGATGATTTAAAACCTTACTGGTAAAAACTTATACTAAACTGCTGTGTGTGTGTATATATATATGCCAAATAAAATACATTCTAAAATAATTGAATAGCATTTTTATATTGTTCACATTTCATATTTATACAATGGATATAAAGAAAGGACTGAGTTTTTCTGGCCGAACCCTAACATTTGTAGGGTTTGAGTTTAGTTTTAAAAAAAGAAAAGAATGAAAGGAGGGACTGTGTGATGACAGCCACAAGCTGCCGCCACACAGTGATCAGCCTATGTAAGGAGGCCCCTCCCCACATCCATCACCATTCTTTGAAACTTAAACCTGCATTCCTATAAATGGCGGTCACACCGATACATTCCGTCGCCCCCTCTGTGTATTAAATCTTATTTTAGGGGGCATTTTTTATAATATTTTTGTAGTAAAATATATATCATTTGCTATACTCTTAACATAAAAAAGGTATATAAACTCAGATTAGTAATAAGTAAATGAGATTAGTAAGTAATATATATATATATATATATATATATATATATATATATATATATATATATATATATATATATATATATATATATATATATATATATATATATATATATGGTAAGTGCAAAAAGATGGGGGGCCAAAAAGTGGCCAAATAGTTTAAAAAAAATACATAACGTGAGCGTGTTATAACGCGCTCGCGTTATGGGTTGGTAATGACGAGCCTAAGGCTCGTCACTACCAAACCATAACGTGCTCACATTATAACGTGAGTGTGTTATAATGTGAGTGCATTATGAACCACTATAAATAAAAAAAAGGCTGTCATTTCGTTTCATTTCTGTTTTTCTCCTCTATCCCTGCGGCTTGCAAACCCTACGAAGCGCGCTCACGTTTTGGAAAAGCCAATTCAACAATAAAATCTTGCTGATTCATCTCCAAAATGCTGCCATGACGTCGAGCACGCCAAAGGAGTGAGTTTAATTTTTTTTTGTTTGAATTTGCTTCTAAATAGGTAGGTTTGAGTTGTTTTTTGATGTATATTTCATTAATTGTCAGGAAATGTTAAAGCACCTCCTCCTCAAAATCCATAAAATCCTAAGGAGGAAATACCTGCAGAACAACAACCTCCTCCATCCATTCCTCGACATGCCCTTGGAACACAAGAAAATATAATGGGGCAAATTGAAAACAACAAAAAAAAAATTGAAGATATAATTGCAAGGTTGAAAGATCCTTCCACTTCAACCTTGCATAGGTCCACGCTTGCTGAATCTCTTGAATCTATGTTATCAAATGTAGATTCAATTAGCAAGCAAATAACTAGTTGGATGAATAAGAGGAGAGAGTTCAGAGATTATTATGTAGACAAGCTGTCATACCAAGATGTGAAAAAATTACAAATCACAAAATTAGACTTGTGTTCCATTTTCACAAACCCACAAACAAATCAACCTCCACCCATTACATGCAAGAGGTTCCCTATCCATTGGTGCAACAACCAAGCGATAAGGGACAATTTTGAGCAGAGGTGGTGCATGGTTTTTGACCATCCTCCATGCAATAATAATGAGGTCCCACAATACTTTTTGAGGAAACTCTACTGCGAGTTTGTCCTCAATAAAGTGCCAAACTATTTTGATATGCGGGACTTCCACGGTAGAGGTGGGGGGTTAGCACAAGATAGACCACGGGCACGTCTTGACCCACAGCGGGTAGTGAGACGAGTAATCGGTAGAGCAGCCCATGAGCATGTTTCTATCCCTTCCATTGTGAAGGAGAGTGTTGAGGTCGATACACTTCAGTCCATTAGTGCCTTGACCCAGAGCATCATAGAGCATGCCGGTCCTACAGCACAGAGTGGGTTGGGAAATAGTGCGAGGAGTAGGGTCCCACCCCATGCTTGTTAGGCTTGCAGGTCAGCCTGTGGTTATGACCCCATGGATAGTTAGGACGTAGGTGCACATGCTACATCTGCAGCTGGGCAGATGGTGATGACAGATACCCTCCTGAGTGAGACTTTCGGCCTTGATACTCAGGTAAATATTAGCAAGTTTATTGAATTTAATTTATTAAATTTTATTTTTGAAATGCAAGATTAACTAATTTAAATTGATGATTTTGATGAAATATTAGGGTCATAGCGTCGATGCAGTTTTTAGTGGTTCTCCACCTGCATTTTACACTAGATCATCTACTGTCGGGGTATGTAACTAGTAAACAATTATAAATATTACATGTGAATAGCATCGTTATATGAATGGTATTCTAATATCTGATTTTGGATGTTGAATAGGTTAATATTGTATATTTCATGGCAACACCTGCCAGCAGTGGTGGCCTTCAAAGTTTTACAGAGGTAATAAAATAAATAGTTTAATGAATGAATTGTACTTCTTAGATTTTTGTATGTGACTTGTGTGCTTTATTGTGTGTACTTTCATGTTTAGATGAACGTGTGTGTATGTTAGGAGCCATGATTTGCATCACTATTATAGTTTTCGTAATTGAATAATGTTGTTTTATTTGTAGATGATGTAGGTTGCGGAGACACCTTCCCATGTTCAGAGGGCAATGGAGCATGGGGTGGCCTCTGCAATTCATAGCTCCATGGCATTGACAGGGGTATGAGGCAGATTAGTAAATTTCAATTTACATTCATTGTTATAGTTGTTTATTTTTGAAAAATCAAAAGATTATTGATTTGAAGTTTAATTTCTATCTGGATGGTTTCTATAGGACTTGACATCACCAGGGCCTATTCCTGCTACTGAGGCAAGCGAGGAGATAGATTATATGTTAGCGGTAAGTGATTATTTTGTTAAATATTTAATTTTTTATAACATGTAATTTCTATATATTAATGTCTATACTTTTTATTGTAACAGGCAAAGATGTAGGAAGAACTAAATAGGAGGAATAGCCCTCAGGTTCGTAGTAGACCACCCACATGCGCGTCTCCATCCCCTAGAAGATCAAAGGCTGCCTGTGATTTATTCTCTTCACCAGCCAGAGGGGAATGACTTTTTATTGTGTTCCTTTGTTGTATGCCTATATGGCATTTGTGGACATATATTTTGTATTGTACATAGTTGACATTGTATGCCTATATGGCATTCTTGTAAGCCTATATGGCTATTTTGTATATATGTTATACTTATATCGACAGATATTGATGTATGCCTATATGGATATTTGGTTAATACAAATCTTTTTTATTGATGGCATCCATACTTGCAATATAAATCCACGTTTGAATGGATATTTGTAGATGACTACTTCAAATATTTAAAGTCCAATTGTATTACATAGGATGTTTGTTGATCTAATAAGCTAGCTATTGTTATTCAAGTATCACCTAAACCTCATTTTGGAACTAAAAGACAAAAGTTGTATTTAAAAAAAAATGAATCATCATGTTGAACATAAAATATTAATATTCTTTATGAGTAGCATAGAATGTCAACTATATGCAATACAAAAAAATGAATCATGTTATTCTTTATGTTTGAGATCCTGAAAATGATTAAGTCTAGTAGCCTGATATCCTGAAACACTAGGATGAATATCCAAGTCATTAGGATGATTGCGCCTTGAGAAAAAGTCATTAAGATGAGCGCCTAAAGGAGACTTTCTTAAACATTCAAACATTGAGCAACAAGCATGAAGGGTTAAGGCGCAATTTGCAACTCATAAAGCCTCAAAAGGGTGCCCAACTTAGAGAGAGCATTCATTTAAGACAAGGTGCCGATTGACACCTGTTCCACCATAAAAGTGCACCTAAGGTGGAAGGAGAACAAGCCTCTAGTAAGTGAAGCGCACCTATTGTCTAAACCACTTCATTATGGCACCCTAGCATGAGGAGGAGTATATAAGTCAATAGAAAATGGCACCTAGAATGCAAATGAAGGACTAAGTGGCATTTTCAATAAGCATCAATTCACCTTGAGCTTTCAATAAATACATCAAATTGAGCCCCATAAGCTAGGCACCCTTTGACTTCAAAAGAACCTTGTATTGACGTCAAGAGTTGGTCGTATCGGCGTATCGCAGACCTTGGTTAGGCTTTGCCGATAGTGGTTTGTCTTGCCGACGAGTGTGGTTCGAAGTTGAAGACATCGGTGTATCGAAAGATAATCCCATCGACGCATCGGAAGAGAAGTTGAGAGATTCGCCGATGAAGGGGTCACATCGATAGTCGAAATCCATCGGTGTATCAGCCCAACGAGATTAGAGTTCACCGATGTTTGGTGTCTCACCAACGGGTGTGGTCCGAAGGTTGTCATTGGTGAGATCTGTGTGTCGGCAGAAGAGTTTTTGAGTGTGCCGATGGTATTAAGTCCTACCGATAGGCGAGGGACTTAGAGTCTTGTATCGGAGTGACAAAGATATCGGTGTGAAAGGATATAAAGTTACCGATAGCGGTTTGCCTAACTGATAAGAGTCAATGATGGGATGTTTGTCAGAAGTGAAATCAAACGGAGTCATGGTGGCATCGGCCTATCGGTCGATGAAATTTTAAGCTCGCCGATGGTATGTTGTCTCGCCAATAGTGAGTTCAAAGGTTCAAAAGTTGATAATTTTATGCTTCCACTGTGTGCTCTGCATCAGACACTCATCCCTACTACAGTCTAGCATTCTCTAGTTGTGTTCTCCCCTTTGTTTTTGTGAACACCTTTGGAAGTAATGTTGAGTTACTTGTGATGTCCTTATTGACTGGTGTTGTTTTGGATTCATGTGTAGTCCTTGTTCCTTATAGTCTATTGTCTACCTGACTGTTTGTTGTAACATATTGAACCACTATGATTTTGAATATTTAGATTTAGAGGGCATTAGACACCAAAACTTCTTGACCTTTAACAACCCAACCTAGAATTGATAGATTTTTGTCCATCCCAACTATTCTAGTCAAGACAAAGCATGTTGATTCTCATTCAATCCAAAGTTCATTAACAGGATTATCTTATCATAATATTTAGGGAAATGACCACCTAGATGGACAATGATGTGAGCTATCTATAAAGAAACTTGCAAGAAGTATAGGAGGCATGAGAATCCCTCCATGTTGTTTATCAAGTTGAATGATCTATGACACATCATGTATCATTAGAAAATATTCTCGAAGAGAAAGCAAGTGAAAATACTCAAAAGAACCCATAACAAGGTGGAGAAGTTTAAAGGATGGAGGTTGCAACACTTTCCAACCTCATAGCCACACTAGTCCAATGGATTAGGATAATACTATCAAGCATCCACATAATAGTAGATAATCTTATCAAAAGTCACAGAGAAATTTCTAAGGACCATAGTGTTATATGTATGACTTGACACATACTGCTTGTTTCATAAAGCAAAGGGACATGATATAAATATTGTTGTTATATGGAGCCTAATTAGACTCAGAGGTTAAATTTACCCAACTTTTATCAGCGTGGTTTCCCCCCAAATATTTTCCTACTAGTTTTGGTGCCTTGAAGTCTAAGTGCATGAAAATCATTCTGAGTTGGCAACCTAATCCAATGACTTGACATGGATCCCAAAACCACCTATTGGACCAATAGGATCCTAGGCGCTCACTTCATGCATTATGATTTCTAGGCGCCAGTTTGATTCTCCATCACAAGGAAAGTGCACCCACACTTGCAAGTGTTTTTCTTCAGGATCTAGGCGCCAGTTGAAGGTTGTAGTTGCCAAGAAGAGCGCCTAGCAAGAGGAAGTCTTTTGGAGTCTCCAAAACACATCAAACACTTGACTAACAACAAGATAACTTTTTCCCAAGTTAAGCGCTTCAAGAGGGAAGTTAAAACATGAATAAGTGCCAACTTGTCTAGGTGCAAACTCAAGCTTGTTGAGGATACACATGGTGCCCAACTTTCCTTGGTGATTTCACGAACTTCAAACGCTCAGAATTGTTCAAGGAATGCCCAATGCCCCTTCTTGATGATAGGCACCAAAGTGTGGGTGGAATTGCGCCTTGATGGCATTAGGCGCTATCTAGAGTATGCTACTCCATGGAAATGCGCCTTCTTGCTTAGAGTAATTCAAACACTCTAAGGTCTTCAGTGATCAATTCCCCAACTTATGAAATGTCCTCCTTCATTTTAAAACACATTGTAATGCTCCAGAGAGATGACTATACCTAGGCATCAATCTGGGTTAGAAATGCCTCCAAAGTGCGCCTTCTCTTTCAGAATGTAAAACAAGGTCCAAAGGTGCTAATAAACTGAAGCACTTCTTTGGAAAAGTCCCGGAGGTTAAGATGCGCCTTGTCTTAATGAGGTGCAACTCTTGGGTAAGAAAGCTTGTAAAGTGCACTTAACTTAGTGAAGAGGTTGATAACTTCTAAACCCTTCTTGGAACTTAGATTGCTTCAACTGAAAATCATCTTGCACCAATACATCACCAAACTTTCAATCACAAGATCAATTCAAACTTAGGCACTCATTAAGAGTCTTTCCAATGTTGGCGCATTTGAGAGGTTGAACTGGCAAGAGATGGCACCTAGCTTCCTAGACCTTGTTTCAATATGTTTGAGTTCCAAAGTTGACTCAATGGTATCAAGATGACGCCATAGAGTCTTTGGACTAGTTCCTTAGAGTTTCAAAAACATTCTGGCTCCTTGAAAATTCCTCCTACATGCTTGGGCACCATTTCAAGGTCCTGGAACTATGATGTAGCGCCTTATTGCTCTAGGCACCCATTCATGATTGTGCAACTTGAGATTGGCACCTAGAGCGAATAGGCTTTCATCCTGACTTAATACATTGCCTCCTTCTGACGATTTTTGGGGGAGCAGAAAACCTTTCACTATGGGCAAGCGTCTCAGAGATATAAAAAACTGAGAGAGGTTATTGTAGAGGCACTCTACGTGATCACGTTGCCTTAGATGAAATGTTTCTAAGTGACATGGTTTTTGAGTAACATCTTGTCAAAGATTGCTGCCTTTTTGGACTTTGGACTCTTCAGGGATATCGTCAGTACAATGTAGCTCGGACTGTTTCGACAAGTTTGGGTAAAAAATAGGACCATGCCTAGCATAAATGTATCCATCCGGATGTGTTGGAATAGTTAGTTTGGTCGCATCACGAGCAGGACGAAAGTTAAACCCCTTTGCAACTTTACACTGCCTCCTGATGATTTTTGGGGCAGCAGAAAACCTTTCACCACAGGAAAATGCCTTAGAGATATAAAAAACTGAGAGAGGTTATTGTAGAGGCACTTTACGTGATCATGTTGCCTCAGGCAGAATGTTTTTAAGTGACACAATTTTTGAGTAACATCTCATCAAAGATTGCTGCCTTTTTGCACTTTGGACTCTTCAGGGATATTGTCGGTACAATGTAGCTCGGACTATTTCGACATGTTTGGGTGAAAAATAGGACCATGCCTAGCATAAATGTACCCATCCGAACGCATTGGAATAGTCAGTTTGGTCGCATCACGAGCAGGATGAAAGTTACACCCCTTTGCAACTTTACACTGCCTCCTTCTGACGATTTTTGGGGTAGCAAAAAACCTTTCACCACAGGCAAATGCCTCAGAGATATAAAAAACTGAGAGAGGTTATTGTAGAGGTACTCTACATGATCGTGTTGCCTTAGAATGTTTCTAAATGACATAGTTTTTGAGTAACATCTTGTCAAAGATTGCTACCTTTTTGCACTTTGGACTCTTTAGGGATATCGTCGGTACAATGTAGCTTGGACTGTTTCGACATGTTTGGGTGAAAAATAGGACCATGCCTAGCATAAATGTACCCATTCAGACGCATTGGAATAGTTAGTTTGGTCGCATCACGAGCAGGACAAAAGTTACACCCCTTTGCAACTTTACACTACCTCCTTCTGATGATTTTTGGGGCAGCAGAAAACCTTTCACCACAGGCAAATGCCTTAGAGATATAAAAAATTGAGAGAGATTATTGTAGAGGCACTCTACATGATCGCATTGCCTCAGACGGAATGTTTCTAAGTGACACAGTTTTTGAGTAACATCTCGTCAAAGATTGTTGCCTTTTTGCACTTTGGACTCTTCAGGGATATCGTCGGTACAATGTAGCTCGGACTGTTTCGACATGTTTGGGTGAAAAAAATGACCATGCCTAGTGTAAATGTACCCATCCAGATGCGTTGGAACAGTCAGTTTGGTCGCATCATGAGCAGAACACCAAAAATGCAAAAGTTGCTTTGTGCAACTTGACAACATTGACACTTTTTTGCAACATGACTCAAAGACTCAAACTGACCCCAAATGACTTAAAGTGATTTAAAATCACTTTGATTTTGGTGCCCAATGTACATTATAGAGGTTGAGGTGCTCCTTATCATTCAGACATCTTAGATGAGCGCATAGGAAAGGAAAAAGCTCTAAGTTTCATCATCATGAGTGCCTAATATCAAGAGACTTTAATGGCTCAAACCTTAGCATGGAGTCCTAAGGTGCATTTCATGTCTCCTTTCATTCATTTTGGTGCCCTTATATAGATTTTTCAACTTGATTTGGTGCCCTGTATGTGAAGGAAGATCTAAATGCATGAAAGTGGATGTCGTTTTGCAAGAGTTTGGATCATCAAAATTGAAAGAAATAAGTCTATTAAGCTTGGGCACCCTTCATCTTCTTTTCATTCATTATGAACACCTTGGGAGAATGGTATATAGTTCATCATCATGATTGGGTGCCCTGGATCTAGAATGTTAGAGAGATCATCAAATGGTGTCTAGAGGAAGTAGGGTGAGTTATGAGTTTGGTCGCATCAGGAGCAGGACACCAAAAATGCTTAACATGATGATGTAAAAATGTGTATATGTGTAAAAATGCAGGAGAAAATTAAAAAAAGATAAACCTTACAAATTAATGTGCATACTTACAAATCAATGTAACATGACTTTACAAAATCAATGTGAATACTTACAAATTAATCCAATGAACCATCCGGGTCTGCTCTACTCTTTATTGTGTCAAGTATTGCTTCATGGTCAGACTCACGCACCTTCCACAAGATTTTGTTCAAAGGTCTACCTCGATACTTTATCAAATGAACATTGGATGCCACGACAAGGTTCGAGTAATGAAGAATCTTCCGATGTGTGTCAAAGTTCTGAAATAGCCAAATATTAACACTCTTATGTGGGTACCTTCTAAGCCATGTTCTAGTAATAACCACTAAGCCTGTAGGGTATTCGATGTTTTCTCCATCTGTAATAGGGGCCTCCAATTTCTTTTTGGCCTCAACACAACGACATAAGTAATAATCTGTTCCCTCTTCATTATCTTCATCTGCAATAACTGCATATACGTGCCCTACATTGATATGTGTAGCAAATTAGATGAAATTAGTTAACATTACAAAAACACTACAAAGTAAGATGACATTACCTGGTTGAACTAGATGAAATTAGATGCATATACGTGCCCTATATTACCTGGTTGAACTAAATCTGATATGTGGTCAAAGTCAACTGATGATTCCATCTATGTTAGTTCTAGTGCCGTCGGGGGTCGATACATGTCAAGTGGGCTAAGATAACTTAACTGCCATTCGTCAACCCACTCCTTTGACTCGCACTCATCCTAGACTTGAATTGTATAGGAAGAATAAAATTATGACATCTTTCATGTATGGATACTCCATGAACCTGCAATTGAGCTTCTGAAAGAGTGCATCTCATTTGATCCTGTCAGTGTACATCAGTCCTCATATGGTGCAATGTTAGTATCATCTATCAACCAAAAAAATCTACGAACTGAAGACTTACCTTCATTACCTAGACCCATGGAAGCATTACACCACTCAACAATCAATTTTGCATTTGTCAACTTTGCATTGTCTTTATACTTTAACTCTTCTCGTGCTATGGCTCTTTTGATACATGCTCCTGCACCATCATGCTCCCCCTTTCCATGCCCGACCTCACAAAAGTTCCACATATGTTGAATACCTATAAAATTATGCCTCCTACTCAGCCAATAGAAATTTTGCGAGTTCTTGAATTGTGACGCACAGTTATCTGACCATATGATATGATGACTAAACGATATGCCCCTTCTAGCCAAATCATTGTAGAACACCTGAAAGCAACCTTGCACGAACTCCATAGAATGCATGCAATCATCATAATATAGAAATTATACTCCCTTATGATCTTTCTGTCATCCTCTGTACTATCATTTGCAGGAATGAATGCGATGTGCACAAATATAGAAACCTGTGTAGAGTTGTAATATTGTGATTGCACCTCACGCTGTGGCTGTAGATTGTAATTCTCTGCAAAGTCGATGACTAAAACAATGCTACCAACTGGAAATGTGTCCTTGCATAACTTGAATTGCAAGTCCAGCCATCAAGCTCTATGGCCATGTCTTGCATACTCATACACTATGCTATCACGAAATATAGGCATAAACTGATACATTGGAATCTTTTCAATAACCAATTCACACCTCTTTGCTTCTTTACCATCTTTTGTATTGTATGCCACTATTTTATACTTGCCAAACTCTACTAGTTCATTTCCAACCGCATGTGTTCTTTCCATATGTTCACATATTGGCAAATGTTGCAAGCCACCGCAACGATGACATGTGCCATCCAAGCATAATTTCTTGTAGAATATTTGACCTTCCTCTCTTTCACATAAAATTCTTGATATGAAGTCTCTTGAAGATGTTGGTGGGGCACATATGGCACAACCCTGCAAATCATTCTTAGTATGCATATCTAAACATATAGACCTATAAGCATCAAAATGGTTAGAAAATTCAATATGCAATCTACAACAACAAGTAGTGCATGTGTGATTTATCTTAACATAGAAAGGTTTTAGCATTTCAAAATATCTTTGACAAATTTTAATTTGAGGATACTTCTCTAGAAATTTACCATAAAACTATGTTTGAGTCTCATCCAAAAAATGCATTGGATGTGGCTCGCGGTTCTGACTACTGATTCTCCTTCTTACCACATCCCTTTGATTCGGAGATACCCTTGTGTAATTCTTATAAAAGTCTTCAATTAGTGATCTCAATGCTTCAACAATTGGTTTATCTTTTTGTGGTAGTCTCCCCGAGAACGCCCATAATTCATTAGCATTAGTGTCCTCAATTCTTTGGCGTCTTCCAATGGCTCTTGATAAAGTTTTCCTATTAATTCTCAATTCTTGACTCATCTTTCTAATGAGACAAGCTTTCTTCATTTGACTACTTACTATAGTTGATGTAATCACACGCCGTGTTGCATTACTATCTTTTGTGCATGAGGTGTTACCCACACTCTCATATGCACTCATTAGATTCTTGACAATAGATTGTTCACTTGAACCCTCTAATGTTCTCAACCCAAGAATCTTCATGATAGACCTATACTTTATACTTCACATCATTTCAATGAATAGTTGACATCTTGCAGTCTCATTTAACTTTTCAAAGAACAATCTCCAAATCTTATTAACATATCTTCTACAAGTGTGTTTTGGAATCTTACCTTCCATTGGCTGCAAAATATTCTCATCAATATCAATCAAATACTTTGGCTTTCTTTGCAAAATTCTAGGTGGTGTTAAGTTAGGTAAATTCATCTCAACATTAGGAATTTCATCAATATTTAAATGAGATGGGTTAGATGGCATACCTTCAATCGAAGATGGAATAGATGACATACCTTGAGGTTGAGGTGGGAACAATGGCGTACCTCCTTCATCACATGTGAGTGATGATGTACTCTCAACTTGAGATGTGGTAGATGGTGTCCCTACATGTTGACTTGCGATAGAGGACGTGTCTCCAACTATGGTATTCAAATCTTTCATACCACGAAGTTTTTGCATTCGTTCACTTTGTGCCGCCAATACCATATCTCTTTGTGATGGTTGTGGTTCCTCTTCAATTGGTATGTCTTCATTTATCGTGTCCAATTTCCTCTTCTCACGAAGTTCCCTCATAGCCACTACTTTCTTTGCATTCTTAGCTTCTATCTCTTCCTGTGTTGGTTTAATTCTTGATCATTTCCTTGGCATGACGGAGACTTTGTCTGTAGCATGATAAAGAGACCAATATTAGTTCCTAAGAAATGAATACAAGATAATAGTGGGATTGTATTTTTATTATGTTGTAAGGATTAATTATTGTATAGTTTGACATCATGGTATGTTAAGGTCTGTTTATTACACATAATTATTAAAGACCCCAAGTGTAAAAAATATACATGGCATCATGTGAGATTGTAGGCTACTTTCTTGATTGGGAATGTGTCTATTTTAAACATGTATGATAAAGCATGATAAAGTAATCCAATCTGAAATAAGAAAAATGTAAAGAACATGCATGTAAAGATTTGACATACCTAAAAAATGAAGATTCAAATGGAGAGAGTACCCAATTATGTAGTGTTTTTTTCTTCTTGCATCAAACTCCTCAACAATTTGAGTTTTTCACCACTTGCTTCCTTTTCAATGTTAAATTGAATAACACTCAAATATAAATATTAACAACAATACTATTAACCAATCTATGATGTTAAATTCCTAAAATTGAATCACAATTAACATTGCAACACTACAAAAATTAAAACTTGAATAGATATATATCAAACTTGGTGTGAAAACTATGTTATTTCCTCCTTCTCAAGTTGGCAAAGCAGAAAAGGTGGTGGAAAGATCATGCAAAGGTGGTACAATGTGTCAAATGTGCGTGTGAACTTCCCAACAACATGAAAGCACTTCTTTTTTGTCAGAGCATGCGCAAAATCAATATGAAAATAGAGCATGTGGGCCTGGATCACGGGGGTTAACACTTTTTTACTGTTTCTATAGCAAGACAAAACATGAGCGCGTTATAACGTGCTAGCGTTTTGCCCTACTATAGATTGATCACATCCTTTGCATTGATCACATCTCTTTCCAAACCTTCCCCTTCAGACTTGAATGACCCCAAGGTTTTTGAGGGAGAACTTTTCCTGGTTCCTGCAAGAGCTTGCCAGATGCTCCGCCATATGATAGGCATAACAATGAAGGGGCATGCCCTCATAATCAAGTTCTTGATAGAAAATGCCCTCATAATCAACCCTAAACCCTATCCCTAAACCCTCAACACTATACCTTAAACCCTAATCCCTCAGCCCTCAACCCTAAACCTTATCCCTAAACCCTAATCCCTCAACCCTCAACCCCAATCTGTCATCCCTTAACTCTAATCCATCATCCCTAAACCCTAAATGCTATCCCTATTCCTAAACCCTCGACATACTCAATACTATACCTTAAACATGAATCCCTTATCCCTAAACCCTCCAACCCTATCCCTAATCCTTATACCCTCCACACTCTACTTTAACCCTAATCCCTTGACCCTCAACCCTATCCCTAAACCCTTGACCCTTGAACCTCAACCCTCAACTCTCAACGTCAAACCCTAATCCCTCAACCCTTAACTCTGATCCCTCGACCCTCAACCCTATCCCTAAACCCTAAACCCTAAACCCTCAACCCTCAACGTCAAATCCTAATCCCTCAACCCTTCACTCTAATCCCTCAATCCTAAACCCTATCCCTAATCCCTCAGCCCTCAACCCTAAACCTTATCCCTAAACCCTAATCCCTCAACCCTAATCTATCATCCCTCGACTCTAATCCCTCATCCCTAAACCCTAAATGCTATCCCTATTCCTAGACCCTCAATAGGCTCGATACTATACCTTAAACCCTAATCCCTCTACCCTCGACACTCTTATTTAACCCTAATCCCTTGACCATTAACCCTATCCCTCAACCTCAACCCTCAACCCTCAACCCTCAACCCTAATTCATCAACCCTAAACCCTAATCCCTCGAACCTAAACTCTATCAGTAAACCATCAACCCTCAACACTATACCTTAAACCCTAATCCCTATCCCTCAACCCTTAACCCTTAAAACTTAAACCCTATCCCTACACCCTTAACACTTGACACTATATCTTAAGCCTTAAACCCTCATCCCTAAAGCCTCAACCCTCAATCCTTAAACCTTCAACCCTAAACCCTATCCCTAATCCCTCTACCCTTGACACTCTAACCCTAACCTCAACATTAAACCCTAATCCGTCAACCCTAAACCCTAATCCATCAACCCTAAACCCTATCCCTAAACCCTCAACCCTCAACACTATACCTTAAACCCTAATCCCTCAACCCTAACCCTAAACCTTATCCCTAAACCCTAATCCCTCAACCCTAATCCATCATCCGTCATCCCTCAACTCTAATCCCTCATCCCTAAACCCTAAACGCTATCCCTATTCCTAGACCCTCAAAAGGCTCAATACTATACCTTAAACCCTAATCCCTCTACCCTCGACACTCTTATTTAACCCTAATCCCTTGACCATTAACCCTATCCCTCAACCTCAACCCTCAACCCTCAACTCTCAACATTAAACCCTAATTCATCAACCCTAAACCCTAATCCCTCAAACCTAAACCCTATCCCTAAACCTGTTGATAACTGAGAGGGGGGGGGGTGAATCAGTTATCCTAATTATTTCCCTTATTGAACTTTCCTTTTAATTGAAGCAGCATAAAATCAAACACAAGACATTAACCATGAAATAAGAAACACATGACACAGTATTTTGACGTGGAAACCCTGTTAAGGGAGAAAACCACGGGGTGATTAACCCAAGAATTATTCTCTGTTAGAAGAATAGGAAATTACAAAAATGGCACTTGCCAATTAGGGCTCACTGCCCGAGCACACTGCTCACAAGAGGCCCACTGCCTACAAGAAGACACATTGTCTACAAAGTGATGAGAATCACAGTATTGAACTGATTGGAAGCATCTGCATATGCTGGAGTTCAGTTCCGGTTAGGCTCAGTATACTGATCTGCTGCACTTCATCTTTCCTCTGTTCTTTATTCTGCTATCTTTCACATACCGGATCCTTTTTGCTACCTCTGCTCTTTCTCTGGACTTATTCGCATATCTCTCCACACTGACACACATTTCACAACTAAATCCATCCTCTATATATATCCGCACAAGTAATTTCATCACCTTTCTAGTCGGCATCCGGAACAGTCTAGTTTCTTGGAAACTCTCATTCTGTCGGCTGAATCCTTCCTCACCAAGCAATGCAGATCAAGCATATACTTGTAGATATCATTAATCATGTCGGCCAAACATGATTCATGCCTTCACAACCTCTGTCATCAACAGTAACCCATCCGGAAAGTAGTCTGATACTCTGCCAGTCAGTTCTTCCTCTGTTTTCACTGTCTCTCAGGAATCCGGTACTCAACCATTCATATCTTTTTCCTTGTCCATCACCGGAGGCTAAATCCTTGGAATATACCACTCAAGGTAGTCCTCTTGACTTCCCCAAATCCGCACTGCACCAAGACACTTCCTCTGAGAGGTCCGGACCAATCTGTCGGACCTTGCCACATGCTCTGTTCTTCTTCACCGGACCACAACATTCTTTATTCTGACTTCCGGTAGAGACATATCATGTCT
Organism: Cunninghamia lanceolata; assembly: GCA_027924645.1. Classification (NCBI taxonomy): domain Eukaryota; kingdom Viridiplantae; phylum Streptophyta; class Pinopsida; order Cupressales; family Cupressaceae; genus Cunninghamia; species Cunninghamia lanceolata. Next base: position 13,602,961 of record BSBN01000209.1, read on the forward strand.
TGCGGATATGTGGGATGACCTTTGTTGCCATCAATGACAACAACCATGAATCCATATAGTGTCTCTTGCCAACAATCTCCCCCTTTGGCATTGATGGCAACACTTAGTGAAAAATGACTAAGTGTTTTCACTATGCTCCCCCTTTGCTGATGCTCTGTCTTTATATACAATTTCCGGAACTCCCCCTTAGTTGGATCCCTCATTTTTCACTGCTCCTCACTCCCCCTTTGACATCAATGGCAAAGGGTAGGGTCCGCATATCAAAATTTTCAAAAATTTCTTATACTTAGCCGCATATTTACATACTCACATATATTGAAGAATGTCTGCAAAGGATGTCTGTAATTGAATCATTTCGGTAGCCCAACTTTGCTTCATTCTGTCCAAAATTGAAATGTGACCACTTAACAAAAATGCAAACGCTTCTGCCCGCTTGAGATCTGTCAGATCTTTTGTTTGGGCAGTGGTCCTAGCATCACTGATGGCCTCATGCATGGTTTCCAACTTAGGGATTATAATCCTTCTAAGTTCTCCCATCCGGTTGGTGATGTTCTTCCTTTCCTTCTCAAGATTCTTTATTTCGTTCAAGACTGCAATAGTCTGACATTCTTGATTTATTATAGAGGAAGAGAGAGGATCAAAACTTTGAGATAAGCTTTGTAGCTTATCCTGTTCCTCTTTTATTTTCTTGTCAAATGCTGCTGTTGCCTTTGACCAGGATATACAAAATTTATAGATATCACCGCCATCCTTAAGAGCATTCTCTAAGCTCCTTATTCCAATGCTTACAATCTTCCTATCCTTAGAGATTAATTCTAATATTTCTGAAAATCTCTTATCCAAAAATTCCTTCCGGACCTTTTCTTCAGCTGATTTTTCTAAAGAATCAAAATGTGTATCAACACTGCTGACTAAGGTTTTTAGATTACCGGAAGTGGAGGCTGTCGGATCTATCTGGATTGATGGCATGATCTTTACAAGTATTCCGGAAGCAGCCTCTATCAACTCACAGTCTTCCATATGAGACTTCAGGAGCTTTTCATTTGCCTTGGCATTTGCAAATGAAGCTATCTTCATTGTTTGTACCGGAGAGAGAGAGAGTCAAAATCAAATGGACCTTTTAGAAGCTCCGGTTCATCAATCTCTAGAGTTTCTTTACTCAAAAATTGTTGAACAGTTTGTGCAGTGTCTCTTGCCGGAGACAGATGTTTCTTTTCTTCTGCAGTCTTAGAACTGTCAACCTCTTTGTCTTTCACCACTGCTTCCTTCTCCTGTAGTTGCTCTTCTTCTTTGGATCCGGAGACTGTAGGGGAAACCGGAGGAGAGATACTAACTTGTTCATGGGCCACTTCTTCTTGAGCAGAGGGTCCCAAGTCCTCACTTGTCTGTTCAGGGCTCACTTCTTCCGGAACAGAAGATTCCAAATCAGCAGCTGTTTCTGCACCTAAGTCCTCTACAACAGGAAGATTGAACCTTTTGAAGGCCTTCCGGAGGATCTCTTCTGTTTCTTGGGCCACTTTGTCAGTCTCGCCAAGCATGAGTTGATTCATCCTGGCTTTGCTTCTGAACTCATCTTTGCAGTCCTTGAAGATAATGTTCATTGTCTTGGGATCAATTTGAGGATATAGCTGAATAGCTATCTGCTCCCGGATCTCAAGATCTTTGGCATGAGCATTATTATTTCTTACTTCCATTTCCTTCTCTAGGCTTTTAGGAATGAGAGATATGATCTCAATGAAAGCCTTATTGTATATGTTCAGATATTTAACTGTGGCTTCCTGCAGAGTCTTTTGGTCTGCCTCACTGAAGTCATCATAGGATTCAGTCATTGGTTGAAGGTTTCCATCCACCGTGACCGACTTGATTATGCTCTCTAGTGACAGAGTGGGCTTTTCAACAGTTACCTCTGCCATTTCCTCCTTGTCTTGGCCTGTGGAGGGCTTACCGGATCCTTTCTTTTTCTATTTCTTTACTTCTCTTACTCCCTCATCTGATTCTGTTTCCTCTTCATCCTTTTGGCTTCCATAAGCCCTTGTGGCTTTTGCCTTTGATCTCTTACCAGATGCCTGGACTTCCGGTTTTGAACTTTTGGTTGAGGGAGGTGCAGATCTCTTTGTTGATCTGGTCCGGGTGGGAGCTCCAACCGGAGCACTTTCTTTGCTTTTCTCTTCTTCCTCGGCCTTCCTCCTCTTTTCTCGGCTGGCATCAAGTGCCTCCTTTGAGATACCTAGGCCTTGAGCAATGTGCTCTACTTCTTTTCTTACCTTTCTTTTAATCTCAGGTTCCCTGAGTTCTACATGTATTTTTACACTCAGCTCCTCAAAGGTTCCAAACCTTTCTGCCTTAGGATCTTTGGGCTGACTTAGCATGTGTTGAACATGCAGCTCCACTATCTGTTCATCAACTTCATACCCCATGGGCATGATCCAGACAGTCCTTGGCTCCACTGCCTCCATTAGGCACTGATCAGTGTCAACCATAAAGCACACTGAGTCCTTGTATTTCTCAATGAGAGATTGAGGAATTCTCTCTCTTGCTTGCATCATGCTCTGAAAGTTTTTGAAGTATCCCCATAGAGCTGAATTTCTCGCTTTTGCATCCCCAAGTCCATGCAAGTAGTCTCTTATCTGGACTGCAACAGGTTTGTCATTCTGCCATACCCATCCACTTGTTCCGGGTAGCTCATTCATGAAATAGAAGAATAGACATACAATAAGAGTACCATATTTAAAGGAATTCTTCTTATCCTTCTTGATTTTCTGTATGTTTTCCATTAATTGGCTTAGTAGTAGTTCGCAGAGATCATATTCTGCATTCTTTCTTAACATTTCATAAGCAGTGTATATTGCAGTTCCGGATACAGAATTCTCCCTGCTGGAGTGGTAGATCTTGTATCCTATTATCATTGATGCATATTTGATATCCGGATCGGAGATGTCTTCAATGGTCATTGCCCTTTTGTCAAATTTTGATCCGGTGGCCTCAGTTACAATGTTGTTCTTGACAGATTTGAGGATAGGTACTCCTCCGGAGGAGTATAGGCCAGTTACTGCTCTAATTGCCTCTTTTGTGATCTTGCAGGGTCTATCTAGCCATAGAAAGTTGTCATGCATCCTGCTCAGTACATACCGGACCCATTCATCCTCTTCAAAACAGGGGAAATGAATAAATTGCTCAAATTGTTTCTTCTGAATATCCTTATACTCTAGTTTAAGCTCAAAAGCATTGTCAATCAGCTGCTTGTGATAGAGGTCTCTTAATTTGAATTCCCCAAATTCCTCAATGTTTGCATGTATGTAAACCCTAATGTCTTCGGTGTGTAAAACTCTGTGAGGAACACTAGAGAAGGCTCCTAGTGGGTCAACCTCCAATGATTTGTAGGGATGTTTCTTGAATGAGGGGCGAGGTCTATCGGAGATCTTAACTATGTTTGGAGTAGCCATTCTTCAAAGATTTGCAGTGAGGTAATGAAAAACGGAGAATACCTTATGCGCCTTCGGTTTGCATGGAGTGGTTGGATTGATTTCTTTATCCAATGGCTTCGGCAGGAGATCCTTGGTGTGCTTGAAGAACCTTGTTGCAGAGCTCCACTTTTCGCTTCTTCTCGAGTGCAGAATGAGCAAATGACCTTTGAGAAATCCCTTAAATTGCTCCGCGAACCCTAATACCTGTCTGCAATAAATGCTTCACCTACATCATTCCGGTTTGCCTTGTCTGGATAGCTTGGAGTATCCGGATTAGTCCTGATCTGTGGATATCATCCGGATCTTTCAATCATGAATAAATCGAGGTAGCATATTACAAGATCATCTCAAACATTCTGTCCAATCCACAGAACAAGATAGTGCATTTCCGGATCTTTCCGGACCTTTTTGTAATCCTTTATCATACCGGAGCATCTCCCTGAACAGGTCTTATTTGATCGATCACAGCTTCTTCATAACTTCATGCGGACCTCTGAAAACTTGACTGAAGTATCTCAAGATTCATATCTACAAACCCTTTGATCCGCATCTTGTGCCACATCCGGCACCACTTGTTTGGCTGGGGGAACAAGATTTTCTTTGAGTCTCCCCCTGAGCCAGAGCTCACTTTTAATTTCCGGAAGAAATATCAGCACCAGAGTCTGGTGCGGATCCAACCTCTACATTCTCTGAACTTTTCTTCACCCAAATCTTGCTCATCTGATTCCTAACCTCATCCGCATTCATCTTTTGTTTACCCTTGTCTTGATTCTGATTATACACCGGACCTCTTTTGTCCTGATTCTTGTTTCTGCAGATTTTAGCATTATGACCGGACCTATTGCAGATTTGGCAAATAACATTTCTTTGCATATTTGACTGATATCCTCTTGATCTGCATTGATTTGCCATATGACCTATTCTATTGCATGTGAATCATCTACCTTTGAATGATTTGTTTACTTGCATAATTCTGCATTCATGGGATTTGTGTCCATACCTTTTGCAGTTGAAGCACTGTCCGGAGAAGGATGAATTATTCTGATTCATTCTCATTCTGCACTGATTAGCTTTGTGACCAAAGTGGTTGCAGTTGTGGCAATATCCATTGAAGGATGGATATCTTTGAGCATTTGGCTGTCTTACCGGAGGTCTTCTAGGCCTGCTCCTTGGATTTTCTGATCCAAGATTCTTCTGACCGGATCCGGAGCTTTCTCCTTTCTCATATCCCAAGCCATACTTGTCATCTGTCCTCTTTTGACTTCCAAGAAGAACTTCAAGTTGAGCAGAACTTATCTTGAATTTCTCTTTATATTCATTTGCTGTTTGAAGGTCTCTTTTGAGAGAGGCAATTTGATCCTCAAGTTTTCCTTCATTATCTTTGGCATCTTCAAGATCAGATTCAAGGTGTCTGATAATCCTGTCCATCTGGTGGCATTCTTCTGATTTTTCTTTAAGAGATTGTCTTAGATTGTCTTCAGCCTTTCTTTTTTCTTCAATCTCTTGAGTAAACTTTATAGTTCCTGATTCCATTTCATGTCTTAACATAATGACTTCTTTTGATAACTTTTCACATAACTTGGTTTGCTCAGTCAATTCCTCATTTGTATTGCTTTCTTCACTTTGTCTTGCCAACTGTTGAAGCAGCTCCTTTCTCTTTTTCATAGAGAGACTTAATTTGTCTTTTAATTCTCTCATGAATTCATCAGCCTGTTTGAGTCTTTCCTTTAATTCACTGACTTCAGAATTTGACTGTTCAAGATCCTCAAGGGCAGTCTTGAGTTGCTCCCTTAAACCATATGCATCCATTTGAAATCCCAGATCTTCCTCAAGCTGTTAGGCTCTATTAGGAGGAACTTAGCTCTGATACCAATTGTTGATAACTGAGAGGGGGGGGTGAATCAGTTATCCTAATTATTTCCCTTATTGAACTTTCCTTTTAATTGAAGCAGCATAAAATCAAACACAAGACATTAACCATGAAATAAGAAACACATGACACAGTATTTTGACGTGGAAACCCTGTTAAGGGAGAAAACCACGGGGTGATTAACCCAAGAATTATTCTCTGTTAGAAGAATAGGAAATTACAAAAATGGCACTTGCCAATTAGGGCTCACTGCCCGAGCACACTGCTCACAAGAGGCCCACTGCCTACAAGAAGACACACTGTCTACAAAGTGATGAGAATCACAGTCTTGAACTGATTGGAAGCATCTGCATATGCTGGAGTTCAGTTCCGGTTAGGCTCAGTATACTGATCTGCTGCACTTCATCTTTCCTCTGTTCTTTATTCTGCTATCTTTCACATACTGGATCCTTTTTGCTACCTCTGCTCTTTCTCTGGACTTATTCGCATATCTCTCCACACTGACACACATTTCACAACTAAATCCATCCTCTATATATCATCACCTTTCTAGTCGGCATCCGGAACAGTCTAGTTTCTTGGAAACTCTCATTCTGTCGGCTGAATCCTTCCTCACCAAGCAATGCGGATCAAGCATATACTTGTAGATATCATTAATCATGTCGGCCAAACATGATTCATGCCTTCACAACCTCTGTCATCAACAGTAACCCATCCGGAAAGCAGTCTGATACTCTGCCAGTCAGTTCTTCCTCTGTTTTCACTGTCTCTCAGGAATCCGGTACTCAACCATTCATATCTTTTTCCTTGTCCATCACCGGAGGCTAAATCCTTGGAATATACCACTCAAGGTAGTCCTCTTGACTTCCCCAAATCCGCACTGCACCAAGACACTTCCTCTGAGAGGTCCGGACCAATCTGTCAGACCTTGCCACATGCTCTGTTCTTCTTCACCGGACCACAACATTCTTTATTCTGACTTCCGGTAGAGACATATCATGTCTTGCGGATATGTGGGATGACCTTTGTTGCCATCAATGACAACAACCATGAATCCATATAGTGTCTCTTGCCAACAAAACCATCAACCCTCAACACTATACCTTAAACCCTAATCCCTATCCCTCAACCCTTAACCCTTAAAACTTTAACCCTATCCCTACACCCTCAACACTTGACACTATATCTTAAGCCTTAAACCCTCATCCCTAAAGCCTCAACCCTCAATCCTTAAACCTTCAACCCTAAACCCTATCCCTAATCCCTCTACCCTTGACACTCTAACCCTAACCTTGACATTAAACCCTAATCTGTCAACCCTAAACCCTAATCCGTCAACCCTAAACCCTATCCCTAAACCCTCAACACTCAACACTATACCTTAAACCCTAATCTTTCAACCCTAACCCTAAACCTTATCCCTAAATCCTAATCCCTCAACCCTCATCCGTCATCCGTCATGCCTCAAATCTAATCCCTCATCCCTAAACCCTAAATGCTATCCCTATTCCTAGACCCTCAACAGGCTCGATACTATACCTTAAACCCTAATCCCTCTACCCTCGACACTCTTATTTAACCCTGATCCCTTGACCATTAACCCTATCCCTCAACCTCAACCCTCAACCCTCAACCCTCAACATTAAACCCTAATTCATCAACCCTAAACCCTAATCCCTCAAACCTAAACCCTATCCCTAAACCATCAACCCTCAACATTATACCTTAAACCCTAATCCCTATCCCTCAACCCTTAACCCTTAAAACTTAAACCCTATCCCTACACCCTCAACACTTGACACTATATCTTAAGCCTTAAACCCTAATTCCTAAAGCCTCAACCCTCAATCCTTAAACCTTCAACCCTAAACCCTATCCCTAATCCCTCTACCCTTGACACTCTAACGCTAACCTCGACATTAAACCCTAATCCGTCAACCCTAAACCCTATCCCTAAACCCTCAACACTATACCTTAAACCCTAATCCCTCAACCCTAACCCTAAACCTTATCCCTAAACCCTGATCCCTCAACCCTAATTCGTCATCCGTCATCCCTCAACTCTAATCCCTCATCCCTAAACCCTAAACGCTATCCCTATTCCTAGACCCTCAACAAGCTCGATACTATACCTTAAACCCTAATCCCTCTACCCTCGACACTCTTATTTAACCCTAATCCCTTGACCATTAACCCTATCCCTCAACCCTCAACATTAAACCCTAATTCATCAACCCTAAACCCTAATCCCTCAAACCTAAACCCTATCCCTAAACCATCAACCCTCAACACTATACCTTAAACCCTAATCCGTATCCCTCAACCCTTAACCCTTAAAACTTAAACCCTATCCCTACACCCTCAACACTTGACACTATATCTTAAGCCTTAAACCCTCATCCCTAAAGCCTCAACCCTCAATCCTTAAACCTTCAACCCTAAACCCTATCCCTAATCTCTCTACCCTTGACACTCTAACCCTAACCTCGACATTAAACCCTAATCCGTCAACCCTAAACCCTAATCCTTCAACCCTAAACCCTATCCCTAAACCCTAAATCCTCAACACTATACCTTAAACCCTAATCCCTCAACACTAACCCTAAACCTTATCCCTAAACCCTAATCCCTCAACCCTAATCCATCATCTGTCATCCCTCAACTCTAATCCCTCATCCCTGAACCTTAAACACTATCCCTATTCCTAGACCCTCAACATGCTTGATACTATACCTTAAACCCTAATCCCTCTACCCTCGACACTCCTATTTAACCCTAATCCCTTGACCATTAACCCTATCCCTCAACCTCAACCCTCAACCCTCAACCCTCAACCCTCAACTCTCAACATTAAACCCTAATTCATCAACCCTAAACCCTAATCCCTCAAACCTAAACCCTATCCTTAAACCATCAACCCTCAACACTATACCTTAAACCCTAATCCCTATCCCTCAACCCTTAACCCTTAAAACTTAAACCATATCCCTACACCCTCAACACTTGACACTATATCTTAAGCCTTAAACCCTCAACCCTCAATCCTTAAACCTTCAACCCTAAACCCTATCCCTAATCCCTCTACCCTCGACACTCTAACCCTAACCTTGACATTAAACCCTAATCCGTCAACCCTAAACCCTAATCCTTCAACCCTAAACCCTATCCCTAAACCCTAAACCCTCAACACTATACCTTAAACCCTAATCCCTCATCCCTCATCCCTCAACTCTAATCCATCATCCCTAAACCCTAAATGCTATCCCTATTCCTAGACCCTCAACGGGCTCGATACTATACCTTAAACCCTAATCCCTTATCCCTAAACCCTCCAACCCTATCCCTTATCCCTTAACCCTCATGATTAATAGCTTTGAACATAAAAAATTTAAGGGGAACATAACGCGAGTGTGTTATAATGCGCTCGTGTTATGTCAAACATGACAAACAACAGACTTGCGGGAAAGGAAAAATGCAAAGCAAAACATAACGCAAGCACATTATAACGCACTCGCGTTATGTCTTGCTTTGGGAATCCCAAGCCTTGGGCTTGGGATTTGCTTTGGATTTCCAACCCAAAGGCTTGGAGTGCCTTATGAACAGTCACAGACGTGTTTTTCCATATTCTTTAAAATTTCACATAATTTCGTTCGTGCTAACCCTCAAATTTGCACGTGTTTCAAGGTCAAACAAATCAAACACCTGGGTAATGTTAGGCTTTCTCTTAGCTATTTGACGATGTGATTTTTTTCACATTTTAACAATGTTAAGCCTTTCATCTTTAATTTCTTTTGTTTGTGTGTCCATTTTTGGGCAAAAACCACTGTTTGGTCTTTTTTTCATTGTAAATTAACTATTAATTCAAATTTCAAAAAAATTACATATTTAGAAACTAGACTCCATTATACAAATATTAAAAAAAGAAAAAAATGATTTTCAATTAGTTTTCGAAATTTATAGGGGTAGCACAGCCAAAATTTTGTTTTTTAGGATGTGTCCACTTTGAAAATTAGTAAAAAATCAAATATTCATCAAAAAATTATCAGAAAAATCGGGCATAAACTAAATGCTATTAGAAAATTTCTCACTGAAGCAATTTTAAAAATACCAAAAAAAAGTTGAACTTTTGAGGGAGCCACAAAACATGCTATGTTATGTTTTTTTGACAGAAACAACACCAATTTTTGTGGTTCCCTCTTTTGAACCCCTTAATCTATGCCATTTTTTTTAAAAAAAATAGTAGTTTAAAAAGTAGACTCGGAGCACTACGAACATTGTTTTGGTTGCATCTCCAAATTTTGAGTGTAACTATCCTCATTTCTCATCCAAGGCCAGTATTTCCTGATTTCAGAAAAAAAGTGGCCACTTAAGACCCCTTTTTGGCCCCCCATCTTCTTGCACTTACCCTATATATATATAATAAAACAAAAAGAATACTCTGTGTAGTATATTAAGCGAGTATATACCTCACTGTGTAGTATTTTCATGGCTGCCCAAGCCATTGAGAAGGAAACCCTACCTACAACAAAACAAAGAGAAATAAAAATGAAAAAACAAAGTGTGAGAGGAGAATAGAGGAGAAAAAAAAGATAGGGTTAGGGCAAATAGGAAGAAAGTAATAAAATATTAGAGGAGGCCTTTAGGGCTTTTCTCTTTAGTGAGTTTTGGCTTTTAATTTAAACTTATTCTTTCATTATTTTGGGTGCACGGAATTTGTTCCACTTTATTTTTCCCTCTCTTGATTTTAATTTTAATGGGGGAGGTTACTCTTGCCTTACTTTTATTTTTCAATTGTAACCTAGTGGGGGACTATGAAATAGGGTGAAAATTATTATTCTCTTAGCCCTCTAACCTTTTTTGGGAAATTATATTTGACCTTGTTTGAATAAATTTAATTGTTTGAGCTATTTTTATTAGTTGGGTTTTATTATATATTTTATTTAGGGGTAATTAATTACTTATTGTTCTATTTAATTTAATGAGTTTATTCTTGGGGGATAAATTTTATAACGTTATTTATTGTTTTAATTTTACCTTGATTTAATTGAATAAATATAATTGTTCGAAATTATATTTATTCATAAGCCTTTATTATTTTGGGATTAATTATTTAATATTTTCATTTAATTTGACTTTCTATTTATCAAGTAGAAATTTTTATAATGTTAATAGGTAGATTTAATTTAATCTTTTTATTTATATTTTTGCCTAAATGATTTAGAGGGAGACCTTTTTAAATTATTTATTTCAAACATTAAAAATGCGTTATGCTACCAAAATTTTCTAAGACTTAGGATAGTTGCTTTAAATGAGTTCCCTTGGTATTTATTTTGCCTTGCGATTAATTATTTTAAATGTAAGTGTATTTTAATATATTTTTATGTTCTAGAATTAGGGTGGATTTCGACTCCTGTCGAAATCACACATCACTCACCTAGGAAACTTAGGGTTCGGGTCAAATCAACCCTAACCCTAGTAATGACGCTCCTCACATTGCATAACTCCCTATTCGGCTATCATCACATAGGGGATTGCATATGTAAACGCTCTTTCTCGAGATTCGATTGACATATTTACGCCTTATGTGTATTGCCACCAAGCACGTTGATGCATGTGAGGGGGTTTCTAGGGACATGTGGAAAAGTTTTTGATATTTCGTGTCATGACCACATGACAAATGTGGACATGGCACATGTGTTGTGTGTCGTGATCGCATGGGAAATGTGGGCATGACACGATTTGAGTAGTTTTATTTTTAAATATAGGTAAATATATTAATTTAAGAAAGCTTTTATATGTAAAGTTAGTAGGAAGAAGCCTTGGTGATAAATCAAACTAGTAAATGATAACAATACTATAAATTATAAATATTAATAAAAATATGTACATATAATATATCATTATATCATATTAGTATCCATATATTATTATGAAACAATCATTTACATTTTTAAATAAAAATGTTAAAGTACCTACAAGTTTACAGATTTTATATAGCAATTTAAAATATATATCTAATATTGCATTTTGTATATGATTTTATTCCTAAAACTTATATGTTGTAGATGGATTTTTAATATAAATCTTCATTTATTGTAGATTTTTAATATAATCTTCATTTATTGTAGATTTCTAATATAATCTTCATTTATTCCTAAAACTTATATCTCATGAGGATTCCCATGTCTTCTATACATTGCAACAATTGTATTTTATGAGATGTCTTGTTCTTTCATGTGGTCAAATACTTTACAAACATCCACCAAACTTCCACACTTGACATACATGTAAATAATCTTATCATGGAAAGTTGAGCATATAACAAAACCAAATCGCTTGTGAGTGATGAGGTCGTTGTAGTTGTCTTTAATTCATTCATTTCATTATCAATTCAGAGGTGTTTGGAGCGATTTGTGGTAAGACTCTTAGTGTGGGGGGGGGGGGGTGTGGAGTGGAGTCTGAATCTTGTGGATGGATGGTTTGTGTTGGTTGCTAAAGTGGTCTTAATGAAATTCACTTTATCTTACTTGTTGAAGTAAACACACGCGGGAAATGGAAACTACTCTAATTGCTTTCAAAGGAAACACACATGCTGAAATGGAATTATGCTAATTGCTTGGAGATAAACACACATGCTTTAAAGGAAACTATTCTATTTTCTTTGAAAATAAACACACATGCTTTGAAGGAAACTATTCTATCTGTGCTGAAATGAAACTCAGAAGTAACTGCATTAATTATCAAATCACAACAATGAAATACTCTGAATACAACACTGCTGCTTCACAGAATAACAACAAATATCTGTTTTGGTATTTTTAGAATTTAAAGGACAAACCTACAGTTGATAACATCTAAAACATTTACACAGAGGAAACATTTACACAGAGGAGAAATGTAACAACTTAATATTAACACACAACACAATGATAGTAAACGGGAAACATAATAGAACAACATAGGAATAAATACCGAGAGATCTCCTCCTAGTTGGGGAAGCGGGCCCTACTTTCCTAGCTAGAGATGATCCTCCTAAACTCAATCAATCTTCAAAATAAATTCCCTTTCATTTGCATTCAAAATAATCCCAAATGGGCATATGGATACACAAGCAAGATGTTTTCCTCTAGATGGAAAAGCAGTAATATTTGACTAAGAATTGGAACTTTTTTTAAGAGAGACCTACTGGGCTCCTACTTATACATTTGATCCTTTATTGAAAGAAATAACTACATTAGATCCTAACTACAATGAATTGAGATTGAAACCGATTACTTTATTTAATACATTAACAATTCCTTTTGCGATCCAAGTTCAGATCAAAAATTCATATCAATCTAATAATCAGCAGTTGAGTAAATCCTTGGAGTGGCACAGGTGCTGACTGATGGCTACTTTAGTTATCACAAAACGAGGTGACATGTGGACTTGGACTTCAGAGTTTTCAATAAGTTGATTTTATTGAAGTGAACATTTTGAGTTTGTATCACTGGATTCTTAAATGACCCTAGGATTGGCCTAGTAATCATCGACTCAAGTGGAGGATGACTCTCTTAAAGCGCTACAAGCATCTGGAGCTTTATGAGGTTTTGGTTCTTTATGAAGGAGGGGGCTCCGGAGGGGTTTGGAGGCCTCTGGGAAGTTCTTTACTGTATTCCTCATGCAATCACACACAACTTGTACAAAAATTCCATAAGATATGCATTTGAAAAATATAATTCCATAAGATATGTATATATATATATATGTATGTATGTATATATATGTATCTATGTATATTCACATGTGTGTGTGTATATATATATATATATATATATATATATAGAGAGAGAGAGAGAGAGAGAGAGAGAGAGAGAGAGAGAGAGAGAGAGATGAGAGAGAGAGAGAGAGAGAGAGAGAGAGAGAGAGAGAGAGAGAGAGAGAGAGAGAGAGAGAGAGAGAGAGAGAGAGAGAGAGAGAGAGAGAGAGAGAGAGAGAGAGAGAGAGAGAGAGAGAGAGAGAGAGTCATGTCCAAGTCTTAGAGCAGAAAATATATAGAAACAAATGAGTCATTTATGTGACTCATCAGTAAGTGATGATTTTTTTTCTTTTGAAAGCACATTCTTGATAATACAGGTCTGCAATAATTGAAGATATGTAGACTAGTTTTCAAGGGGGGTTGTGTGTAGTAAGCAACATGTGCAACACCTCCTTTCACATTGCTATGAGATTGAGTGCTCAATGACTGATGAAATTATTAGAGGGAATGGAAGCATGTAGAAACATGAGGAAAATGCCACTATATACACAAATGGCCTATGGGCCTAATCTTTGCACCATAAGTTAGCTAAACAAAACACTTAGTATCAAGACAATAGTCATAGATGAGAAAATTCCTTCTTGTCTAAATATAATCCAGATTCTATGCATCTATTTAGGTCTAGGCCACTTGTTAATCCTACCAATTATGGGGTGTAACATAGGGTGGGAAGGGATCCTTCCACATGTACCTATCTACCTTCATTTTTTGTAAGACGTCACTTTTACTAATCTATTATTTCCCCTATCATTCTATATAATTTACTCATTTTTATAACTATATTTTACAATACAGTTATTCTATAAAACTTATACTTAGAACCATGTTATAACCATAGGGGATATTTGGTCTTGGATGTTAGAGAATTGTCACCTCTAAAGTAAGGATGACATTTAATTTGCATTGTCATCCATGTAGGACCATGCCATATGTCTAGACCTAGGTTTAGATAATTACCTTGTACTGTGAAATAATTTGGTGTTAGCCTTGGATGAGTTTGCATGGCTAGGATTAATAACATTTGATATTAGTTATTTGAATGTTTTTATATTACAACTAACTTATCAAGAATTAGTTCTATCCTACATGTCATATAGAAGAGAGGTCCCATTAAGGGGCAGTACTATAAGCTAAAAATATATGTCCAATTGAGTAAAAACATCCAAGAGGATGACCTTTTGATGATATATATAGGTGGTTTTCACAACCATCTAAGGAGGTCAATATTTGTCTCAAAGACTTCTCATTCTCATTTTAATAAAATAAATAAAGTGGTCCATCTCCTTTTGCAAAGTCATAATAATGAAAAGGTAAATCAAAAGCTAAAGGAAAAATATACCAAACGATTTCACATTCATAGACAAAGTGGAATTGCATAAAATTTCAAATCATCTTTGGCTACTATATTTTCTTTTCTCTCTGGAGTGTTACTTTAACTTACATTTTTTATGAACTTCATGTATTCTCTAAAAAAAAATAATTTTTTTGGGTATAAACCACCTACTTGTAATGGGTGGTTGTCGCCTTAATAAAATGTTCGAGGAGCAAGCCTAGAAAGAATAACTCACTTGTTGCTTAATTTTTTTTATGGATCATTACTATATGTTTAGTAGGATCACTATTTTTCCTTAAAGAAACACAACAAATTATACATACTTATTAATGTTCATGAAAATCTCATATGATCTCCTTGCTAATGATCATTAGATAATTAGGATCAGTTACAAGTATTTCAAAACAAGTGTGCACTTAAGAAATGTAATATAATCAAACTAGATGTTATGCCAATTAAGGCTAGTATGTAATCAAATCATAAATCTATCATATAAAAGACCAAACTTCTCTTGTAATAAGATGATTTATCTTACCATATATAGACTAGGAATTACTTCTAGATTTCTATGGAATACTATATGATAATTACATATTAAAGGTATAATTAGTTATGGTCTTTATTATTCTTGCACCAAGGATCAATTTTATTTAATTATTGTGTTATTGACTATACTGGTGATCCTATTAATAGGAAAATCAACTTTAGGCTATGCCTTCAAAATATGGTGCAGGTGCTATCACATGGATGGAGTAATACTTAAACAAGATACCTTCTATGGCTCTTTAATTAAAGGTTGACTACAAAAGTAGCTACAAAAAAGTCAATGTGTCTTAGGAGATTATTGGAAGAGTTTCATCTAGGTACTAGTAAATGTTCCACTTTATTATATGATAACCAAAGCTATTTACTCTCACCAAAGACTCCTATTTCTAGAAACAAAGCACATTGAAGTTCATGGGCACTTCATTTAAGGGAATTTTTTAAATGATAAAATTACTCTCTAGTTTTGTTAGACTAATTATCAAATGACAAATATACTATGATCAAGAAGAACTGGGCTAGGCTCCTAGTAATCACAAAATAATATTCTATATGCAGTAGAGCACCAAACCTCTATGTAGTACAAAATTCTCTAAATTCAAATCAATTCTTAGCTGTAAGGAGTTGCCATTGAGGGGGAGTGTGCATGACAATGACACCTCTAGATGTAAGACCTAAAAGACATAAATAAGACCTCTAGGTGTTATATATGGCATAACATAAGACCTCTAGGTGTTATATGTATAAGTCCTTCAGGCATATTGTAAATTATTCTCTTTGTCAATATTCCACTTATAAAAGCATTGTATTATATAAGACCTAAGAGAACTATGTAATGAACCTGGGGAGGCTAGTTTGAGGAGTCTTAGGATCCAATAAAAAATTTATAAGACCTTCTTAAAGCATCATCTTTTAAACACTAGGATTATAAATTACGACAAGACGACTTTCATGTAGTCTAGAATACATTTTCATTTTGACATATATTTGTGTCCTTGTTTATCACTATCAAATAAGACCTACATTATTGGGATACTTCATTTTTCTTTTATAGAAATTGATAGGTTATACCCCCCTTTTAACATTAAGGGGGAGTGTTAGAACATAATGTTATTATGGGTCATACCCTTATAACATTTATATATTGTTCTAATATAAGGTTATAGAACATTATGTTTATTATATGCTTTATGTTTAGCATAAACCATTTAATAATTAATAATCTAATAACTATTAAATTATTTATTATTTACAAATAGTTTTTTTGAATAGGTGTAACTAATACCCCTTCAGGTATTTTGACACCCTTTCTCCTATATTTAAGGAACTTCTCTCTCATTGTGAGGTATGTGAATTTGGAGATTTATAGTGAATTCTATCACTATGCACACAAGGTATTATTGGTCATGTGGAAGTGAGGAGAAGTGTATCCCTAGGTTTTGTCTATGATTTTATAGACAAGTTTGTAAGTGTTTTATAATATAATGATTCTTTATGGGGTTTTTTACCCATAAGGGTTTTCCCCATGTATATGTTGTGTAATATGTTAAATATATGCTTCTATAATTCTCATTATATATATATGATCCTAATTTTTAACAATAGACCCTCTCTCACACACCTCAATAGGAGTGTCATAACCCATTAAAATAATTGGCATAGTACATATTTCCAAAGATGTGGAGTCATCTTGAGATGAAGCCATGTGGTGTGAAGCACTTGAATCAAGTGCCCATGTGGATGGTGGATATGCAATTGCTACAAGGGCCTTGCCATTTTCTTTCCCCTTATTGTTATCTTTTTCCTTAGAAGACCTCCCATGAGAAGAACTCTGTTTTACTTAGGAACACTAATTTCATTCTTTTCCAAAATATGTGTCAAGTGATCATTCTATTTCTTCAAACACTTATGTTCATCATGACCATGCCTTTTACAATAGACACATTTGACCTTCTCTTTCTTAGGCTTGTAACCTTTAGAAGATGAGGTCTCTAAAACTGCTTTAGAAGTAGAGGGTTTTTGATCCTTTTTCTTCTACAATTTATATGCTACAAAGAGTGCTTTGGGGAGTGAGTTTAAAATTCCCATCTTTCAAGGTTTTTCTATGTCACTCACTAGGGAGAAAGACGGTCTTATTGAAATGGGCACCTTGAAGTCTTCAAAATCACAAGCTTTCTTGCAAAAGATGAGAAGGCTTCTAATGGAAAAGAGAAGAAAAAGTACAAGCCTAAGAAGAACACACAAAAGCAACCCACATCCACATTTGTATAAGAACATAAAAGTTCCTCTTCCAAAGGGGAATCATCTAAGAAGGAGAAACCCAAATGTGCATATTGCAAGAAACTTGGTTAATCATCATCTTCTTATACACAATTAAATAAATACAAGGGAAATACACTTGTCATAGTTGTAGGTTCTAAGTTAGGGAGATGGATCCTTGATTTTGGAGCTTCATATTATATGGATTTATCAAAAATTATTTTCTCTTTATTTGAGTATTGTTCATCACCACATATCTTGATGGGTAACAACACATATATGAGTGTTTTTGGGAGACGGTTTGTTGACATGGGCAAATGATCATTCAATGATGTCCTTTGTGTTCCTTCATTGTCCACTAATATCCTTTCTATCTATTAGATCAATTACAGTGGGATAGGGAAGAGTGTTGAGTTCTCACAAGATTTTGTGGTCATTAAGAATTTGCAAAGTAGTGACATTATAACAGTTGGGGAGGTGGATGATTGGTCTAGAT
This sequence comes from Cunninghamia lanceolata, assembly GCA_027924645.1. Classification (NCBI taxonomy): domain Eukaryota; kingdom Viridiplantae; phylum Streptophyta; class Pinopsida; order Cupressales; family Cupressaceae; genus Cunninghamia; species Cunninghamia lanceolata. The sequence goes on from BSBN01000209.1 coordinate 13,620,724, forward strand.
TGTACACATTCTCACATTTTTCTCCTAATGTTCCTTCAACTAATGTTCACACTTAGGCATCTAGTGTTGACACTTTTGAGGATATATAGTATGGTCATTTGAACATTCAAGTCCTTTCATTAACTAAGGTTCTAGAGACATGTGTTGACATTCCATCTCCTCCATCTCCTCCATCTCCTATTGCTTCTATTGACTCTAGTGTTGCTACATCCATGGATTCATGATTCTTTACAGAAGGATCATATTCATCATCTTTCAAAAACAACTTCTTGGGATGAGTACTTGACAGATCTTATACGTTTCTTTTGTGAGTCCCTTCTTGTAGATTTGGATTATACCCTTGAGGAAATTCATATCCTCTTTAATGATAGTTGCATCATAGTTGTTGTCTCATTGTTTTTGGATCTTGTTCTATATTTATTTCCACTAGGTTCTAAATTGTCACTTTCTTAAATTAGGCATGGGACTCTTGATTTAATTGTGGCACCTCTCAGTACTGATATGATGACACTTGAGTAGTTTCTAGAAACATCATACATTCTTATCTTTCTTCCCTCATTAATTTTTGGAATGGGAAGATATCGTGCATACACCTTTATGTTTATTTATTTCTAAGGAGAGAAATATTGTTGGATGATCATGGGTTCTCTTTGGCATTTAGTGTCAAGCATCTACCATCGACTAAGGAGAATACACTTGGGGGGCTACATGATCTCTCTTATTTTTCTCTCTTTGATGGGACTTTTTCCTACAAATTTATGAATTTTCTCCTTCCCATCTTTTGAGGGGCATCATTTTATACTTTGATACCTAACATTGATACACATTTATTAGGACCCATCCATCTATCTTTCCTACCCACTTAAGCTATGCTTCTACGGGGTGTTGGTGTGTATTTTCTTGCATTTAATTACTTACTTTATTACATATTTGCATGTAGGATAGGATAAGCTTGCTTAGGTAGGTATCTACTTAGGTAGGTTTCATTTACACATGTGACTTGTACTTTCCTTGTTTGGTGGAGTTGTAATACACACATGTGAGCACACATTCACATCTCTTCATTGTGTATCTTATATACCCACCTCATGTACTCTTGTATATAATCTCATTTGTATATTTTCATCTATTGATATGATAGAAATATTCTCTCATTTTGGGTTTGTTTTATGATTTCATTGAAGCTCCTTGATCTTGGGTGGCTATTGCCATAACCAAAGCTTAGAGTTATGAGCTGTTGAAGGTCCCAAAAGTATGATTAAATAACAAAAACTCTAATAAAGCTAAATTTTTGATAAATTGGGAAGTCAAAAATAAAATTTAATTATAACTTTTCATAGAGCATGAAATACTACTACATTTCAAAAATATTTCTCAAAAAATGCCTCAGTATGAGCAAGTTATGGCATCCTAAAGTTGGCCTCCAAATTTGAAAAGTGTAGTGAGAGGGGGGTCCCTGCCCTAGTGGTAGATCAGTGGTTGTGGATGCATTGCTAGTGAAGGTGGTGGCTAAGCTGGGTGTAGTGATGGAAGGACAATGGAGGTCTTGCTAAGGTTGGGTGGAAAAATGGCCATGTTGGTAAGCTAGGAACTAGAAATAGAAGAACAATAACTAGAAGACCATTATAGTAGCAAGTCGCATCATGTAGTACCTATTGGATAATGTAAAGACACAAGAATATGCTACAAAAAACATTCCTACATTAGGAGGATACATAAGGATCCAACCTCACCGTGAAGGAGGGGAGAGAGAAGAAAAAGAGATAGAGACAATGTGTACAATTATAATGTATATGTAATATATACTACCCAAGCATTTATGATTTGTATATCTATGCTTACAATAAAGAATGTAAATTGTATAAAAAAGATATAATACAAATATATGAGTAGATCTACCTTATGGTGTCTATGAATGTCTAAATTTCTATTAATCTTTACATTATGTATATGTTATCTACCACAATATTCTAATTTCCTTATTATTGCATAACCCTATGGTTAAATTCTATGACATAAGTGTTATCCTATTTTGCCTTTTGGCCAAATAGCCTAAAGATCCATTAGATCCTAGTGTTTGCACCTTTGGAATGCAAGAGAAAACCACCCAAATTTACTAAGTCCCAAAAATCTTAAGTTTTCCTTTTGTTTTCAGAGTTTTGGAGTTTCAGAGTTTAGGATTCTCCTCTTCATCATGCCATGTCTGTCAGCCTCAAAATCCACCTTGGTCGCTTGTTATTCGCCTAAGGGATTTGGTTACTAGAGGTCGGGAGTTCCTTGTTTTCTCTTCTTCTGGTGGAAGGTGACATGCAGAAGGCCCGAAGTCTGAGCTCCGCGCACTGTTTCCTTTGAAAATGTTTCTAATTGTTTCAGAGGTTGGGGGTCGAACATTTCACCTTCCTCCTCTTTTGGAAGACAGAAGGCCTAGAGCCCGATCTCTGTCATTTTCAATGTTCTTAAGTGTTGTGGAGTGCGGATGCCAGGGTTACTATCTTCTCCCTTTCCATTTGGTGGAAGGAAAAAGGTGGAGGACCCGAAGGATGAAGTCCACCGAACTACAAATATGGCTAAGTCTTTTGGGAAGCAGAAGTCAGGTGTTCTCTCTTCTTTCTTTTCTTGAGAAATCCAGGAGGTAGAAGGTTTGAAGTTTGAACTTCGCCGAATTCTTTTAACTATTACTTAGCCATGGAGGTCAGAGTTTTTTTCTTCTTCCTCTTCCTTTTGGAAAGCAGAAGGATGTTTAGGCCCGTGGCCAGATCTCCACCAATTTCTCAAATTGGCTAAGTGTTACAGAGGTGGAGGTCAAGTTCTTCTTACTTCCAAAGAACAATGTAATGGTGAAGGCCCGACCCCTGAAGCCCGATGATTTCTCTTCTCTCAGACTTCGGAGGCTGGGGTTTCCTCTTTCACCTTTCTAGGCCTGATTGATGGAAGACCAATCGAAGGAAGTCTGATATGTTAGAGCCTGACCTTTTTCCCTTCTAGGGGCATTTTCTACTATTTAAAATGTGACGAGACTGCTTAGCGATCCTCCTGGTCACCATTAATGCTTTTTTAGAGCTTGATTCCTCGCCTCCCCATGCTACTGTAGCCTCATTTGTATTAAATATTTTTACTCATGGCATGGCCAAAACTTTTTTTCAATGCATTTCATGGGTAGAGTCATGTGGGCACGCTCCAAGGACACATAATGAATTTATTATAGCATGGGCGACAGTTCTTTCTTGTTGACCACTCTTCCTCTCTTCCATGACTATTACAATTTGATTAGAAAATATATATATGCATGTGTTAGAGATGTATTTTTGGTTGATTAGCTATTCTTCTGGGCTATTATACCAGGCTGATAGTTTTTTATCATAGACCTTGTAATGCACCTACAAAACCAACTGGATTTGATATATTGTGCTCGATTATGAGCCTTTACTGTCTTTGGTTGATTGTTCACCAATGAATGTAGATGTTTATTTTGTGTCTACTCTGTAACAAGTTATATTCCTTTTGTAATGGCTATTTGACCTTCATGATCAATATAATCACTGACATTTTTCCTCTCTTATGCTTTCTCCTCTATGTTTATTTGAGGTTTGTAACACATTCTATGGATATAACGGTCCCTATGTTAGTTACAATCCTCTATTCGAGCCTCTGTTAAAGTTATAAGTCTATGTGAGTCTCTTTAAGTATTTGAGGTTATTGTTATGTTATGTCAGTCCTAGCTAACATATTAAATCTGGTGCATCACCTCTTTTAAATTCTAATATCCCTCCTTCCCCTTTTCCCCTAGTAAGATTTAACATTAGATTTAGTTGTCATTCTCTAAGACTTAAGCTTAGAAAGAGGAACCAACCTTCTCTAGAGGTTTGATCTCATCTGCAAGGTCCCACACCTTGAGATCAGTCCCATTGTGTCATTGGAATGCTTGAACAGACTTCAAGCAAGGTGCAATTTCACGTGACAACAATTTTTGGTACACCCAGTGGGACCAATTCGATGAGATTTATCATCCATTGAAGAATTTGGTGTGTTCTTCAATGTATCTTTCCATTCAGGGCAATCTTCTTCAACACCATGGTGACTCTGCTGAACAAATCCGCTGGTGAAGGCATCCCAAGTGCTTAAATATTCATCAAAGATCAAAGTTCGGTGATACTTTTGGTATTTTCCAACTTTCAAGAGCATCTCAAATCACTTGGCGACTCCCTTTTGGTATGTTTCTAGTCTCCAAAAGCAGACCTATTACCCTTATTTTCAAAGATTAGTTTGATACATCTTTGCTTTTCAATGCTCTAGTATGTCAAGCTATTATGGAAGTCATGGCCTTTTGCCCCCATCAAGAATAGGCTTCCATATACCCATCATAACATTCACACCACTGTCATGTCCCTACCAAGAAACAAACCCTTTATGGCCTTTAATGGTGGAAGCCCTCTGGACCTTGCACAATATGATGACATCCTAGATTCAGTTCTAAAGGCTATCCCCTTTTTCACTAGTAAAATTCCACTACCCTTGCTAAGCACATCCAAGACATTGCCAATGTATGCTATGTTCACAATGTTACTCAAAACAATGGTGCGGTAAGGCTCCTTGTTTCTTACTTAAAAGTAAAAGCTCTCCAATGGTACAGGGGGTTACCTACAAATTCAATTCACGAATGGGATGATTTGGGAACAAGACTCTATCAGTGTTTTGAAGATAACAGTGATCATTTATCCCCGATAGAGCTACTGACCACTATAAAAAGGGCTCATTATGAATTCATGGTGGATTTTAATTTTAGATTTCAAAAAACTTGGTACAAAAGCTCACCATTGGTGAGACCTTCCACTAATGCTACCTTCTTGTATTATTTGAGATCACTGAAGAGTGATATCACTATCATGATCCAGTCTCTAGGAGGGGATGTGTTACCTGATGCCTATGAGGTTGCTATTAGCATAGAAAACTATCTAATTCTAGCTGGAAGGATTGCCCCTAGGCCTCCAATGCCATTATTTCTAGAAGCCCTAGTCATTTAACCAATTATGACACCAATTTCTATAGCTAATGTGCCATACCAAGCTCCAAATCAACCCTATTGGCCAAGTGGGCAACCTTGTTAGGGGAATAGTCGAGGCAAAAATCAACCGAGCCATGTTAGGTCCCTAAACTCCATAAATAGTTGCTACAAGTACATCAGGCATGCCTGTTCCAATTCATAACAACCCGACTCAAGGTTATGAGTGGCACCATCCATGTAATCCATCAACAATTACAAAGAAACATATTGGATCTAGTCAGCAGGCTATGGTGGGACAAAGGCAAGTGCAGGCTGAATGCATGTTTTTGAATTGGCACGAGGATGAGGGTACTGTGGAGGAGGTTGCTGTAGAGTTTGCTCCAAAAGTGGATGATGCCACCCTGTTTCATGAACTGCCTAGTCACATAAAAAATGAAGAGGATAGGTGTGTATGAGGAAAATCAAGATGTTTAAATGATAAAATCAAAACTATGATAATAACCAAATCAATAACCCATAACATAAAGAGATCTATCTAAATAAAAAGCCATGATCAATGATTAAATCAAAAACAAGAAAGCTTTTACCAGATTGTATTGTTCTCTTTTGTCGAATGTGGTTTGCTCAAATATGTTGCGAAACCATGTTTGCAACAAGCGATTGTATATGCTCAAAGTGCTCAAAGATCAATGTCAAAAGATTGTAAAGTGCTCAATGATGCGATGTATGCTCAAAGCACTGTAAAGGATGCCTGAGAATAAGTGATCGAAGAGGATTTGTGAAGGAGATGAGGGGGGTTTATATAGGTTTCAAACATGATCGATCAACGAATGAAACAAATCCAAAGAATGAATGGTTGAGATAAATCAAATAACTCATGCTGAATGTGCACACGACATGTGTCACTCCAAAAGGATATTTTTATTAAGATATGATGAAAACAAGATTGATTGAATAGATAACTCAACTTGTAATTTTGCCTTTTTTAGAGTTCTAAAAATAAGACTGATTGTGCACATGAGTTAACATGATATTTTTAGAGGAATTGGAATATAATTGAAATTAAATAGATAAATTTATTTATTTAATTGTGCATGATTGAGGAACAGAAGATTATAAATAAAATATTTGATTTTGTTTATTTTTAGGGGATTGAGACAATTTAAATAAATTTGCATGATTTATTTAAATTTAGAAGAACAAGTGATTTAATTAAATAATGTAAATTATTTAATTGTAGATAAGATAGAATTTGATGAATTAATTAAATAATTGGGTTTATTTAATTAATGTGGATTTAAATTTCGAAAAAGGATAATGATTTAATTAAATAATAAATTATTTAATTTTGGAAGAATAAAGTTGAATTTAATTTAATTAATTAAATAAATAAAATTTATTTAATTAATGTTGAATTTTAGGAGTTTTGGAAGAATTTAATGAAATTAATTAAATAATTAGATTATTTAATTAATGTTGAAATGCAGGTGATTTGGAAGAATTGACGAAATGCAAGTGGTGCGATGACATGGTCATTTTAGGGTGTCTACATTTTGCCCCTCTTTGATGTGATGCAGTTTACAACGTTGCGTCAAAGAAAATGATTGTTGAAGACATGATACAATTTTGATGCCCCAGTGTAGGTAGCTACCCCAGCGTATGCCCCCTCAAGAGGAAAGACAGGGAAACAACAGAAGGACTGGGTTGACGCTTGACAAGGAGAGTTACGTGACAATGTAGAAGAAAAAGCATGGGGTAGGAAGAAAAATGGGAGGGACACTATAAATAGATCCCAAGGGGACCACCCTCCTCATTTGCACACTAAGAGTTGCCAAAAATAGAGCTTAGAGCCTCTTAGCCTAGGTTGTGAGTGTTGAGTGGAGAGGGAGCTTGCAACGTGGAGAGATGTCGATCCTAGTGCATAGGCATTAGGTGAACCTGGTGCGGACGTATGGAAGACCAGCGGGAGCACCGACAACGGTAAGTACTTGAGAACCTCTTTGCATTTGATGTTTTAGGTCAATTTTAGGGTTTTATTTAGGTAGGTTTCTAGGGTAGCCAAAAGTGCTGTGTCATGTTAGGGTGCGTTTGGTAGTTGGTTAAAGCACTTTTGGCATCTAAAGTGCAGTTGGTAGGTCAGTAGAGCGTGTTTGGTCAAAGATCAATGCTATTGGCTTTGAGGCATCACACTGTAGCACGGTTGGTAGAGTCCTGCAACGCTATTGGCATAGTAGTATAGCATGGTTGGTTAGGTAGTTAGGCACGGTTGGCATGGGGGTAAAAAAAAATGAGTCACCTTTGCGAGTGCAGTAAGGTGTGGATGGATAAATAGTTCAGCACACCTATGTAAAATAGGTCACTTTTGGCATGGATAATAAAGCACTTTTGTTGAAATAGTAAGATACTTTTGGCAGAACAGTGTACCGCGCTTGTATAAAATAAGGCACTTTTGGTTAGGTTAGAATAGTGAAGTAGTTAGGGTTGATTGAGGGGTTGACCACTTAGGTTTAGAGAAGTGTAGAGTTGGTCTTAGGGTTTGCGTCATAGGGTAGATGTTGGTAGGGACTTGGAGAATTTGCAAAAGGTCTGACATGTGGTTTTATGGATGCAGAGGATTATGCCCCTGCTGATGTTGAGAGAGTGACACCATCTCATAGCTAACGAGGTGGTACAGATGACGTGGGAGGAGGATGCGTTCCTGGAGTACATGGGATTATTTCACATAGTACACCTAACTCACATTAGCACGAATCTCACCCTATTGACAATGGTCGTGGAGAGATACCATAGTGAGACATGTTCGTTTCACTTTCTGACAGGGGAGGCCACAGTGACACTTGAGGATGTGTATTGCATCCTCAAGATTCAAAGAGAGTGGACTTTGACCTAGCGTGAGGTGAGGCTGGACTGATAGAGGTATTTTGCATAGATGACTTGCAAATAGAGGATGGAGAGATTTGGTGGGCCGATGTGCTGAGACTATGTGACAGGATCAGATGGATAGTGTCTTCATTGGTTGGTAGCTTCCTCTGCCTAGACAGGCGATCTAGAGGATTATCTGTAGGATGGGGCACTGTACTATCAGGGATGTTTACACATGGCATCCGCCATGCATGGGGACCTTATGTGCTGGGACAGGTATATTGAGATATGCATGACTGTGTGTACATGAGATGACGGAGCCAATCAGTAGGTGTGACTCTATTATAGATGTGGGCATGGGAGCACATCCCAGTCATCAGACTGATTACACAGCGCTGCCGTGAGAGGGAGGAGCCCTATGCATTTCTGTATGAGGGAGTGATTACACATCGATGGCTTGGATCTATGAGACATTGGAGGTGACAACTTGACAAGATGGATCTTTTTATTTGGAGACCATGGCTACTATGTGAGGAGTGGGAGGATGAGCATGAGCAGTTGATGTACTGTAAACAAGTGCGATATTTGTTTGGTAGACGCATAGACACTATTGAGAGATACATGCCAGAGTGGGTAGTCAAATAGTTTGGATTGCCACAGGGGTTGCTAGGTGGAGAGGTGACCCATGCCAGGACATGGAGGGAGGTTGGCGACTGGGATGGAGAGATTCCAGTGGCAACAACTTTGACAGAGTTGCGGGGACTAGGGCCAGGTAGACCTAGGTACATTGCTAGAGTATGATAGGTACTGGTAGACACATAGGACAGTGAGACTGACTACACTAGGTGTGGCAGGGGCAGTGGGAGAGGTATTAGTGCCAAGTGGAGAGGTGCGGATGAGACAACAAGCCCAAGAGGCTAGATAGCAGGCAGGGGGAGAGGACAGAGACCAACAGTTTGACATAGAGATGGTTGAGGAGGATGATCCAGTTGTAGAGACTGAGCTACAACGGGCACATTGGCTGCTATAGGAGGAGACCGCATAGAGGACTCGACTAGAGCTCCGGATGGTGAGGCTGAGGAGAGATAGGGATGTAGTGAGGGAGGAGGTGAGATAGGCTGAGGCCCTAACACAAGTACATGCACAGACAGTTGTAGCAGCACATGCAACTTTGGTTGTGACACAGGCATCATTGATAGAGGCACAGGCAATTTTAGCAGTGGCACAGGTTGTACTAGTACCGGTAATAGATGATGGGCAGTTGGCCCAGGTGACTTTGGAGAGGAATGCAATAGTTCAGCTACGTTTGACAGCAGAGGCCACCCTACAGAGGGTTAGGCGTGAGAGAGATGAGGCATGCCGTGCATTGGGTGCTGATCAGAGGACACTATACAATGAGCTCATCTGTGTGCAGGGAGAGATAGTGTCGGTAAGTAGAGAGGCCAAGTACTATAGGGGTCTCTACGTTGGTGCGGTGCTAGCAGATCAACAGGCACCTAGCTATAGAGAGCGGAGCTGGTTAGGGGCATCCAGGTCACGCAGGACAGGGTAGTCAGTGTCCTTAGTTAGAGGACCCTTTGTACCACTAGGGGGAGGAGGACTAGCAGGGGGACCTTCACCGAGTACAGGCGGAGAACAGGGACCACAAGAGGAGGGCAACTCTACCCACTAGAGCATGCATTTTGTATACTGTACCATTTTTGTATCATTATGGACATTGTATATTTTGACGGATGCCTGCATGCATCTGATGTATATTTTGCAGGCTCTTGATAGCCATGATGTACTTATTGATGTATATTTGGATGTATACATATGGACTATTGATGTAGACATGTACATTTTTATTTTGATGACCTTTACATGATGATATATGATGACATGTTATGCTTACTGATGTTCATGCTTTTGTTTATGCATTTCTTGATGATATGGATGTGATGCCATGTATGTATGATAATGGATTTATGTGGTGATGTATATGCTTATAGATGTATGACACAATGATGACATGATGTTGTTGGCAAGAGACACTATATGGATTCATGGTTGTTGTCATTGATGGCAACAAAGGTCATCCCACATATCCGCAAGTCATGATGTGTCTCTACCGGAAGTCAGAATAAAGAAAGTTGTGGTCCGGTAAAGAAGAACAGAGCATGTGGCAAGGTCCGACAGATTGGTCCGGACCTCTCAGAGGAAGTGTCTTGGTGCAGTGCGGATTTGGGGAAGTCAAGAGGACTACCTTGAGTAGTATATTCCAAGGATTTAGCCTCCGGTGATGGACAAGGAAAAAGATATGAATGGTTGAGTACCGGATTCCTGAGAGACAGTGAAAACAGAAGAAGAACTGACTGGCAGAGTATCAGACTACTTTCCGGATGGGTTACTGTTGATGACAGAGGTTGTGAAGGCATGAATCATGTTTGGCCGACATGATTAATGATATCTACAAGTATATGCTTGATCCGCATTGCTTAGTGAGGAAGGATTCAGCCGACAGAATGAGAGTTTGTAAGAAACTAAGACTGTTCCGGATGCCGACTAGAAAGGTGATGAAACTACTTGTGCGGATATATATAGAGGATGGATTTAGTTGTGAAGTGTTGTGTGGGTGTGGAGAGATATGCGAATAAGTCCAGAGAAAGAGCAGAGGTAGCAAAAAGGATCAGGTATGTGAAAGATAGCAGAACAAAGAACAGAGGAAAGATGAAGTGCAGCAGATCAGTATACTGAGCCTAACCGGAACTGAACTCCAGCATATGCAGATGCTTCCAATCAGTTCAAGACTGTGATTATCATCACTTTGTAGACAGTGTGTCTTCTGGTAGGCAGTGGGCCTCTTGTGAGCAGTGTGCTCGGGCAGTGAGCCCTAATTGGCAAGTGCCATTTTTGTAATTTCCTATTCTTCTAACAGAGAATAATTCTTGGGTTAATCACCCCGTGGTTTTCTCCCTTAACAGGGTTTCCACGTCAAAAATACTGTGTCATGTGTTTCTTACTTCATGGTTAATGTTTTGTGCTTGATTTTATGCTGCTTCAATTAAAAGGAAAGTTCAATAAGGGAAATAATTAGGATAACTGATTCACCCCCCCCTCTCAGTTATCAACAATTGGTATCAGAGCTAAGTTCCTCCTAATAGAGCCTAACAGCTTGAGGAAGATCTGGGATTTCAAATGGATGCATATGGTTTAAGGGAGCAACTCAAGACTGCCCTTGAGGATCTTGAACAGTCAAATTCTGAAGTCAGTGAATTAAAGGAAAGACTCAAACAGGCTGATGAATTCATGAGAGAATTAAAAGACAAATTAAGTCTCTCTATGAAAAAGAGAAAGGAGCTGCTTCAACAGTTGGCAAGACAAAGTGAAGAAAGCAATACAAATGAGGAATTGACTGAGCAAACCAAGTTATGTGAAAAGTTATCAAAAGAAGTCATTATGTTAAGACATGAAATGGAATCAGGAACTATAAAGTTTACTCAAGAGATTGAAGAAAAAAGAAAGGCTGAAGACAATCTAAGACAATCTCTTAAAGAAAAATCAGAAGAATGCCACCAGATGGACAGGATTATCAGACACCTTGAATCTGATCTTGAAGATGCCAAAGATAATGAAGGAAAACTTGAGGATCAAATTGCCTCTCTCAAAAGAGACCTTCAAACAGCAAATGAATATAAAGAGAAATTCAAGATAAGTTTTGCTCAACTTGAAGTTCTTCTTGGAAGTCAAAAGAGGACAGATGACAAGTATGGCTTGGGATATGAGAAAGGAGAAAGCTCCGGATCCGGTCAAGAGAATCTTGGATCAGAAAATCCAAGGAGCAGGCCTAGAAGACCTCCGGTAAGACAGCCAAATGCTCAAAGATATCCATCCTTCAATGGATACTGCCACAACTGCAACCACTTTGGTCACAAAGCTAATCAGTGCAGAATGAGAATGAATCAGAATAATTCATCCTTCTCCGGACAGTGCTTCAACTGCAAAAGGTATGGACACAAATCCCATGAATGCAGAATTATGCAAGTAAACAAATCATTCAAAGGTAGATGCTTCACATGCAATAGAATAGGTCATATGGCAAATCAATGCAGATCAAGAGGATATCAGTCAAATATGCAAAGAAATGTTATTTGCCAAATCTGCAATAGGTCCGGTCATAATGCTAAAATCTGCAGAAACAAGAATCAGGACAAAAGAGGTCCGGTGTATAATCAGAATCAAGACAAGGGTAAACAAAAGATGAATGCGGATGAGGTTAGGAATCAGATGAGCAAGATTTGGGTGAAGAAAAGTTCAGAGAATGTAGAGGTTGGATCCGCACCAGACTCTGGTGCTGATATTTCTTCCGGAAATTAAAAGTGAGCTCTGGCTCAGGGGGAGACTCAAAGAAAATCTTGTTCCCCCAGCCAAACAAGTGGTGCCGGATGTGGCACAAGATGCGGATCAAAGGGTTTGTAGATATGAGTCTTGAGATACTTCAGTCAAGTTTTCAGAGGTCCGCATGGAGTTATGAAGAAGCTATGATCAATCAAATAAGACCTGTTCAGGGAAATGCTCCGGTATGATAAAGGTTTACAAAAAGGTCCGGAAAGATCCGGAAATGCACTATCTTGTTCTGCGGATTGGACAGAGTGTTTGAGATGATCTTGTAATATGCCACCTCGATTTACTCATGATTGAAAGATCCGGATGATATCCACAGATCAGGACTAATCTGGGATACTCCAAGCTATCCAGACAAGGCAAACCAGAATGATGTTGGTGAAGCATTTATTGCAGACAAGTATTAGGGTTCGCGGAGCAATTTAAGGGATTTCTCAAAGGTCATTTGCTCATTCTGCACTCGAGAAGAAGCGAAAAGTGGAGCTCTGCAACAAGGTTCTTCAAGCACACCAAGGATCTCCCGCCGAAGCTATTGGATAAAGAAATCAATCCAACCACTCCGTGCAAACCGAAGGCGCATAAGGTATTCTCCGTTTTTCATTACCTCACTGCAAATCTTTGAAGAATGGCTACTCCAAACATAGTTAAGATCTCTGATAGACCTCGCCCCTCATTCAAGAAACATCCCTACAAATCATTGGAGGTAGACCCACTAGGAGCCTTCTCTAGTGTTCCTCACGGAGTTTTACACACCGAAGACATTAGGGTTTACATACATGCAAACATTGAGGAATTTGGGGAATTCAAATTAAGAGACCTCTATCACAAGCAGCTGATTGACAATGCCTTTGAGCTTAAACCAGAGTATAAGGATATTCAAAAGAAACAATTTGAGCAATTTATTCATTTCCCCTGTTTTGAAGAGGATGAATGGGTCCGGTATGTACTGAGCAGGATGCATGACAACTTTCTATGGCTAGATAGACCCTGCAAGATCACAAAAGAGGCAATTAGAGCAGTAACTGGCCTATACTCTTCCGGAGGAGTACCTATCCTCAAATCTGTCAAGAACAACATTGTAACTGAGGCCACCGGATCAAAATTTGACAAAAGGGCAATGACCATTGAAGACATCTCCGATCCGGATATCAAATATGCATCAATGATAATAGGATACAAGATCTACCACTCCAGCAGGGAGAATTCTGTATCCGGAACTGCAATATACACTGCTTATGAAATGTTAAGAAAGAATGCAGAATATGATCTCTGCGAACTACTACTAAGCCAATTAATGGAAAACATACAGAAAATCAAGAAGGATAAGAAGAATTCCTTTAAATATGGTACTCTGATTGTATGTCTATTCTTCTATTTCATGAATGAGCTACCCGGAACAAGTGGATGGGTATGGCAGAATGACAAACCTGTTGCAGTCCAGATAAGAGACTACTTGCATGGACTTGGGGATGCAAAAGCGAGAAATTCAGCTCTATGGGGATACTTCAAAAACTTTCAGAGCATGATGCAAGCAAGAGAGAGAATTCCTCAGTCTCTCATTGAGAAATACAAGGACTCAGTGTGCTTTATGGTTGACACTGATCAGTGCCTAATGGAGGCAGTGGAGCCAAGGACTGTCTGGATCATGCCCATGGGGTATGAAGTTGATGAACAAATAGTGGAGCTGCATGTTCAACACATGCTAAGTCAGCCCAAAGATCCTAAGGCAGAAAGGTTTGGAACCTTTGAGGAGCTGAGTATAAAATTACATGTAGAACTCAGGGAACCTGAGATCAAAAGAAAAGTGAGAAAAGAAGTAGAGCACATTGCTCAAGGTCTTGGCATCTCAAAGGAGGCACTTGATGCCAGCCGGGAAAAGAGGAGGAAGGCCGAGGAAGAAGAGAAAAGCAAAGAAAGTGCTCCGGTTGGAGCTCCCACCCGGACCAGATCAACAAAGAGATCTGTACCTCCCTCAACCAAAGGTTCAAAACTGGAAGTCCAGGCATCCGGTAAGAGATCAAAGGCAAAAGCCACAAGGGCTTATGGAAGCCAAAAGGATGAAGAGGAAACAGAATCAGATGAGGGAGTAAGAGAAGTAAAGAAACAGAAAAAGAAAGGATCCGGTAAGCCCTCCACAGGCCAAGACAAGGAGGAAATGGCAGAGGTAACTGTTGAAAAGCCCACTCTGTCACTAGAGAGCATAATCAAGTCGGTCACGGTGGATGGAAACCTTCAACCAATGACTGAATCATATGATGACTTCAGTGAGGCCGACCAAAAGACTCTGCAGGAGGCCACAGTGAAATATCTTAACATATACAATAAGGCTTTCATTGAGATCATATCTCTCATTCCTAAAAGCCTAGAGAAGGAAATGGAAGTAAGAAAGAATAATGCTCATGCCAAAGATCTTGAGATCCGGGAGCAGATAGCTATTCAGCTATATCCTCAAATTGATCCCAAGACCATGAACATTATCTTCAAAGACTGCAAAGATGAGTTCAGAAGCAAAGCCAGGATGAATCAACTCATGCTTGGCGAGACTGACAAAGTGGCCCAAGAAACAGAAGAGATCCTCCGGAAGGCCTTCAAAAGGTTCAATCTTCCTGTTGTAGAGGACTTAGGTGCAGAAACAGCTGCTGATTTGGAATCTTCTGTTCCGGAAGAAGTGAGCCCTGAACAGACAAGTGAGGACTTGGGACCCTCTGCTCCAGAAGAAGTGGCCCATGAACAAGTTAGCATCTCTCCTCCGGTTTCCCCTACAGTCTCCGGATCCAAAGAAGAAGAGCAATTACAGGAGAAGGAAGCAGTGGTGAAGGACAAAGAGGTTGACAGTTCTAAGATTGCAGAAGAGAAGAAACATCTGTCTCCGGCAAGAGACACTGCACAAACTGTTCAACAATTTTTGAGTAAAGAAACTCTAGAGATTGATGAACCGGAGCTTCTAAAAGGCCCATTTGATTTTGACTCTCTCTCTCCGGTACAAACAATGAAGATAGCTTCATTTGCAAATGCCAAGGCAAATGAAAAGCTCCTGAAGTCTCATATGGAAGACTGTGAGTTGATAGAGGCTGCTTCCGGAATACTTGTAAAGATCATGCCATCAATCCAGATAGATCCGACAGCCTCCACTTCCGGTAATCTAAAAACCTTAGTCAGCAGTGTTGATACACATTTTGATTCTTTAGAAAAATCAGCTGAAGAAAAGGTCCGGAAGGAATTTTTGGATAAGAGATTTTCAGAGATATTAGAATTAATCTCTAAAGACAAAAAGATTGTAAGCATTGGAATAAAGAGCTTAGAGAATGCTCTTAAGGATGGCGGTGATATCTATAAATTTTGTATATCCTGGTCAAAGGCAACAACAGCATTTGACAAGAAAATAAAAGAGGAACAGGATAAGCTACAAAGCTTATCTCAAAGTTTTGATCCTCTCTCTTCCTCCATAATAAATCAAGAATGTCAGACTATTGCAGTCTTGAACGAAATAAAGAATCTTGAGAAGGAAAGGAAGAACATCACCAACCGGATGGGAGAACTTAGAAGGATTATAATCCCTAAGTTGGAAACCATGCATGAGGCCATCAGTGATGCTAGGACCACCGCCCAAACAAAAGATCCGACAGATCTCAAGCGGGCAGAAGCGTTTGCATTTTTGTTAAGTGGTCACATTTCAATTTTGGACAGAATGAAGCAAAGTTGGGCTACCGAAATGATTCAATTACAGACATCCTTTGCAGACATCCTTCAATATATGTGAGTATGTAAATATGCGGCTAAGTGTAAGAAATTTTAAAAAATTTTGATATGCGGACCCTACCCTTTGCCATTGATGTCAAAGGGGGAGTGAGGAGCAGTGAAAAATGAGGGATCCAACTAAGGGGGAGTTCCGGAAATTGTATATAAAGATAGAGCATCAGCAAAGGGGGAGCATAGTGAAAACACTTAGTCATTTTTCACTAAGTGTTGCCATCAATGCCAAAGGGGGAGATTGTTGGCAAGAGACACTATATGGATTCATGGTTGTTGTCATTGATGGCAACAAAGGTCATGCCACATATCCGCAAGTCATGATGTGTCTCTACCGGAAGTCAGAATAAAGAAAGTTGTGGTCCGGTAAAGAAGAACAGAGCATGTGGCAAGGTCCGACAGATTGGTCCGGACCTCTCAGAGGAAGTGTCTTGGTGCAGTGCGGATTTGGGGAAGTCAAGAGGACTACCTTGAGTAGTATATTCCAAGGATTTAGCCTCCGGTGATGGACAAGGAAAAAGATATGAATGGTTGAGTACCGGATTCCTGAGAGACAGTGAAAACAGAAGAAGAACTGACTGGCAAAGTATCAGACTACTTTCCGGATGGGTTACTGTTGATGACAGAGGTTGTGAAGGCATGAATCATGTTTGGCCGACATGATTAATGATATCTACAAGTATATGCTTGATCCGCATTGCTTAGTGAGGAAGGATTCAGCCGACAGAATGAGAGTTTGTAAGAAACTAAGATTGTTCCGGATGCCGACTAGAAAGGTGATGAAACTACTTGTGCGGATATATATAGAGGATGGATTTAGTTGTGAAGTGTTGTGTGGGTGTGGAGAGATATGCGAATAAGTCCAGAGAAAGAGCAGAGGTAGCAAAAAGGATCAGGTATGTGAAAGATAGCAGAACAAAGAACAGAGGAAAGATGAAGTGCAGCAGATCAGTATACTGAGCCTAACCGGAACTGAACTCCAGCATATGCAGATGCTTCCAATCAGTTCAAGACTGTGATTATCATCACTTTGTAGACAGTGTGTCTTCTGGTAGGCAGTGGGCCTCTTGTGAGCAGTGTGCTCGGGCAGTGAGCCCTAATTGGCAAGTGCCATTTTTGTAATTTCCTATTCTTCTAACAGAGAATAATTCTTGGGTTAATCACCCCGTGGTTTTCTCCCTTAACAGGGTTTCCACGTCAAAAATACTGTGTCATGTGTTTCTTACTTCATGGTTAATGTTTTGTGCTTGATTTTATGCTGCTTCAATTAAAAGGAAAGTTCAATAAGGGAAATAATTAGGATAACTGATTCACCCCCCCCCTCTCAGTTATCAACAGATGTGAATATAGATATGATGATATAGATGTTATGACTTGTGATATCTAACATGTGCGTTTTGCAGATATGCACTAGATAGAAGAAAAGCGGAGATGGAAGAGAGAGACTGTTGATTGATCATTGCTTGAAAACTATATAAGGCCATGGGTAAATGGATGGGTAAATGAACGAGCTTGTTGCATTGGTTTCACAATTGTATATAAAGAGCAATCCTTATTTTTGATATAGCACGTGGATAGTTCACCACCAAGGTATAAAAGACCAAGGTGCTGTGATATCTAAGTGCGTGGACATTGACTCTGCAAGCAAGCGATTTGAACTTAGATCCCTTAGACATAATATGATCTTGTTGTACATGTGAATGAGCCATAGTCTTGAAAAATAAACTTCAATACATGTAAATGCAAGAAGAATATTAATATGTAAGATGCTAGGTCATAACACACACAAGATAAATATGATGCTAAGAAAGATGCTTAAAGATCATTCCTCAAACATGGCACACAAAAGCATTGACTATGCCCCCAATCCATACTGCATCGTGACATACCAAGATTATAGATAAATCAAGGTAGTCTTGAATAGGTATTGGAAAAGGAATAAAAGATAAACCAAAAAAACAAATTGACTAACTTTACAACAGTAAAACATACAGCCAACATATTCTCTTGCCAAAGAGGTTGCTCAGGATAGATTGGATAGGAAAGATAATAGCCTTATTGTAGGAACTATGTGTCCATTAAAGGGTCCTATCTGCTGAAAAGATAATGTCTTGCTGCAGGAAATGCCACATGTTGTATGAGACGCATGTGTTGGTCTCGATCATGGAACACTCTATATAAGACAAGCTTGATGATCTGTTGCGCGGCTTAGATTGACTTAGCTGATGTTGGCAAGTGATACGTAGGACAACATATGACTCTGCAAGTAAATTTCTTTGTTTTAGGTTCGATTAAGGACCTTTGCTTTGAAAGTATGTGCTTGTTTGTTATTTTGCTGCTTGAGTTAGTCAAGTCGAGGTGAATAGATTTTGATAAATGGAAGACTAGCAAGATGGAGTGTAAATGGATTAAAATGGGTGAAGAATGATGAATCGTATGTGCCTAAGTACTGGGTACATCCTTCGTATTCCATACTGCCTACATACCCTATATCCACGGGATCAAGGCACACTATGATGAAAGATGAAAGTGATAATATGTAGTTATGGGTAGAGTGATGAGATGGGTCCAGGTGCTTGGGCTTGGGTAGGTGAAATGATGAGATCTTATGTACCTGAGTACTGGATACTTCCTTTGTATTCCAGACTGCCTACATACCCATATCCATGGGATCAAGGTACGGTAAGATTGAGAAGATAATATGTAGTTTTGGTTGGTGTGATGATGTAGGAAAAGTGTTGGGAAGATAATAGCCTTATCGTAGGAGTGATGTGTCCGTTAAAGGGTGTTATCTGTGGAAAGGAGAATGATTGAAGTGCTTGTGTTTATGTGAAGTGTTTTGCATGTTTGCGTGAACCAAGATCAAGAAACCATTCCTAGACCTAGGTTAAGGAAAGAGTTGCCCCCATTTTGGTAGAGGTGTTCTTATGGGTGACTGATGGAGAAGACACAATTTTTTTTTGGACCTAGGACAAGACAGTGATAACTGTTGACATAGATCAAGACGTGGGATGACGATGATGTACATTGACAAATTTCCAAGCTATTCTAGATAGGGAGATGGAAATACAAACAAGGTCAATGGTTTTATTATGGATGGATGGATGAAGTTTGTTGTGAAATGGATATGGAATGAACAGGCCTCGATAGATGATGGGTGCTGACTCTACACATAGCGTCTGTTTTCCAGGTTTTCACTATGGTACTTATCCAAGGGGCCTGTTTACTAGGTTTTCACCATAGGACAGATTTATTTATTTATTTACTTATCCGGGTCATGCAGGATAGGGCAGTCAGTGTCCTCAGTTAGAGGACCCTTTGTGCCACTAGGGGGAGGAGGACCAGTAGGAGGACCTTCACCGAGTACAGGCAGAGGATAGGGACCACAGTAGGAGGGCAGCTCTACCCACTAGAGCATGTATTTTATATACTGCACCATTTTTGTATCATTATGGACATTGTATATTTTGACTGATGCCTATGTGCATCCGATGTATATTTTGTGGGCTCTTGATAGCCATGATGTACTTATTGATGTATATTTGGATGTATACATATGGACTATTGATGTAGACACGTACATTTATATTTTGATGACCTTTACATGATGATATATGATGACATGTTATGCTCACTGATGTTCATGCTTTTGTTTATGCATTTCTTGATGATATGGATATGATGCCATGTATGTATGATAATGGATTTATGTGGTGATGGATATGCTTATATGATGCTTATAGATGTATGACACAATGATGACATGATGAGAATATAGATATGATGATATAGATGTTATGAATTGCGATATCTAACATGTGGGTTTTACAGATATGCACCAGATAGAAGAAAAGCAGAGACGGAAGAGAGAGACTATTGATCGATCATTGCTTGAAAACTATATAAGGCCATGGGTAAATGGATGGGTAAATGAATGAGCTTGTTGCATTGGTTTCACAATTGTATATAAAAAGCAATCCTTATTTTTGATATAGCACGTGAATAGTTCACCACCAAGGTATAAAAGACCAAGGTGCTGTGATATCTGAGTGCATGGACATTGACTCTACAAGCAAGTGGTTTGAACTTAGATCCCTTAGACATAATATGACCTTGTTGTACATGTGAATGCCATAGTCTTGAAAAATAAACTTCAATACATGTAAATGCAAGAAGAATATTAATATGTAAGATGCTAGGTCGTAACACACACAAGATAAATATGATGCTAAGAAAGATGCTTAAAGATCATTCCTCAAACACAGCACACAAAAGCAATGACTATGCCCCCAATCTGTACTGCATTGCAACATACCAAGATTATAGATAAATCAAGGTAGTCTTGAATAGGTATTGGAAAAGGAATAAAAGATAAGCCAAAAAACAAATTGACTGACTTTACAACAGTAAAACATACAACCAACATATTCTCTTGCCAAAGAGGTTGCTTAGGATAGATTGGATAGGAAAGATAATAGCCTTATCGTAGGAACTATGTGTCCGTTAAAGGGTGCTACCTGCTGAAAAGATAATGTCTTGTTGCAGGAAATGTCACATGTTGTATGAGACGCGTGTGTTGGTCTCGATCATGGAACACTCTATATAAGACAATCTTGATGATCTGTTGCGCGGCTTAGATTGACTTAGTTGATGTTGGTAAGTGATACTTAGGACAACATATGACTCTGCAAGTAAGTTTCTTTGTTTTAGGTTCAATTAAGGACCTTTGCTTTGAAAGTATGCACTTGTTTGTTGTTTTGCTGCTTGAGTTAGTCAAGTCGAGGTGAATAGATTTTGATAAATGGAAGACTAGAAAGATGGAGTGTAAATGGATTGAAATGGGTGAAGAATGATGAATCGTATGTGCCTAAGTACTGGGTACATCCTTTGTATTCCAGACTACCTACATACCCTGTATCCATGGGATCAAGGCACACTACGATGAAAGATGAAAGTGATAATATGTAGTTCTGGGTAGAGTGATGAGATGGATCAAGGTGCTTGGGCTTGGGTAGGTGAAATGATGAGATCTTATGTACCTGAGTACTGGATACTTCCTTCGTATTCTAGACTTCCTACATACACATATCTGTGGGATCAAGGTACCCTAAGATTGAGGAGGTGATAATATGTAGTTCTGGTTGGTGTGATGATGTAGGAAAAGTGTTGGGAAGATAACAGCCTTATCGTAGTAGTGATGTGTCCGTTAAAGGGTGTTATCTGTGGAAAGGAGAACGATTGAAGTACTTGTGTTTTTGTGAAGCATTTTGCATGTTTGCGTGAACGAAGAACAAGGAACCATTCCTAGACCTAGGTTAAGGAAAGAGTTGCCCCCATTCTGGTAGAGGTGTTCACATGGGTGACTGATGGAGAAGACACAGAAAGTTTTTTTTTTGACCTAGTACAAGACAATGATAACTGTTGACATAGATCAAGACGTGGGATGACGATGATGGACATTGACAAATTTCCAAGCTATTCTAGATAGGGAGATGGAAATACAAACAAGGTCAATGGTTTTATTATGGATGGATGGATAAAGTTTGTTGTGAAATGGATATGGAATGAATAGGACTTGATAGATGATGGGTGCTGACTCTATACATAGCGCCTGTTTGCTAGGTTTTCACTATGGTACTTATCCAAGGCGCCTATTTACTAGGCTTTCACCATAGGACAGATTTATTTGTGTTTTTTTTTGATACTGTGAGAATTAGGCATAGAACTTCTTGAGATGAACACTGTTAAGTGGCTCATCTAGAGGAATGCCGTCATGTGTAGCTAAAGTATAAGCTCTTTATCCATATGCTGCTGTGACAATAAAGGGGCCTAACCAGTTAGGCTCAAACTTGCCCTTCTTTTCTTGATCTGCTTGATTTCTCTTATTTTCTTTTAAGACAAGATCACCAACTTGAAACTTTCTTTCTTTGATCTTTTTATTGTAATTACACCGGAGGTGGTTTTGATAGACATGGAGATGATTAAGCGCGGCAAGGCGCCTCTCATCTAGTAGTTCTAGCTCAGCTAATCTGGAAGTGTGATACTCCTCTCCAACGATCAGGGTCTGCATGGATACTCTGAGGGATGGGATCTCGACCTCTATAGGTAGGATGGCTTTAGAACCATAGACCAAGGTATAGGGTGTGGCACCAGTTGGTGTTCTGATACTAGTGCAGTAGGCCCATATCACGACCAACTTCATTGACCATTTTCTTGAGGATTTTGAGAATGGTTTTGTTGGAAGCCTTGGCTTGGCCATTACTCTGTGGATAGTAGGGAGTTGAAAAGTGATGTTGGATATTGTATTGTGTGCATAAGGCACGGACATCTTGATTCTTGAATGGTCTCCCATTATCAGTGACAATGGCCTGGGGGATACCATACCGGTAAATGAGGTAGTTAAGGATAAACTTGGCTATTTGCTTACCGGTGATATAGGTCATGGGAATGGCTTTGACCCACTTCGTGAAGTACTCAGTGGCGGTGATGATGAATTTATGGCCATTGGATGAGGATGGGTGGATTTGTCCTACGAGGTCGATACCCCATTGAGAAAACGGCCATGGAGTTGTCACTGGTTGTAGTTCATGAGCTGGTGCGTGAATCAAATCTCCATGTTGCTAGCATTGTAGACACTTCTTAGCAAACTGTGCAACATCTTGTTCTATTGTAGACCAGTAGTAACCTGTTCTGAGTATCTTCTTAGTGACATTAGGACTAGTAGAATGTACGCCATAGACACCTTTGTGTATGTCTCGTAAGGTAGCTTCAGCTTCTTCCGCGTTAAGACATCATAAGAGGATACCATCGAGACTCCGGTGATATAATGTATCACCCAGAATGGTGTAACAGGAGGATCGACGGATAAAGGTTTTGCGTTGGGTTGATGAGAGTTTAAAGGGAAAGGTACCATGCTTAAGGTATTCATAGATATCTTCATACCATGGGGAATTGGGACCAACAAGTTCGTAGATGATTTTAGTAACTGGAACATCGACGGCTGGTATTAACAATTGCTTGATCAAGAACTCACATTTCTATGTATTTGCAGGTATGTCTATAAGTGACCCTACATAATCCATAGAATCTACAGCTTTGTTATGCTCTCTTGGAATTTGCTCAAATGTGATGCTAGAGAAGTGTGGTTTGTAGGCATCCACTAGTTTCTTGTAGGGGACCAACTTTTCATCTTTTGTTTGGTACTCATCCGTGACCTATCGAATGACTAGTTGTGAGTCTCCATACCTGTAGTTTTGTGATGTCCCATTGAACTGCTGTATTGAGACCAATGAGGAGTGCTTCATACTCGGCTATGTTGTTAGTGCAAGGGAATGCAAGCTGATATGACTTAGGAATATAGTCATTTTGAGGTGTGATGAATAAGATGCCGGCCCCTGATCCATGCTATGTGTAGGAACCATCAAAGTACAATTTCCATAGTATTGAGGTAGAAAGAGTGAAGAGATTTGCATCTGGAAAGTCTATTACCATAGGGTGTATATCTTTCATGGGTGCTTCTACTAGTTGATCTGCTAGGATATGTCCCTTGATTGCTTTACAATCCACATACTCAATGTCAAACTCGCTAAGGATCATGACCCATTTAGCCAGTCTACCTGTAAGAGATGCTTTTGCTAGTAGATACTTCAATGGATCAATTTTGGCTATTAGATTTGTGTTGGTTTAGCATGTAATGCTGCAACTTTTGGGAAGTGAACACCACTATTAAACAAGCTCTTTCCATAGGTGAATAATTGAGTTCATAACCTACCAAGGTTCGACTGATATAATAAATGGCATGCTCTTTTCTTGACTCATCATGTTGTACTAGTAGGGCCCCTAGGGCTACAGTTGTAGTTGAGATGTATAATATCAAAGGTTTATCAGCAACCGGTGGTACCAAGACAGGAGGTGTAGCAAGATATTCTTTGAGCTGATCAAATGCTACTTGACACTTATCATCCCATCGAAATGAGACATCCTTTCTGAGCAAGTGTTGAAATGGTTGACATTTATTTGCTAGCTGTGAGATGAACCGCCTAATAGATTGTAACCTTCCTTGAAGGCTCCTTAATGCTTTGAGGTTCTTTGGTGGAGGCATCTCCAGTATAGCCTTGAATTTTGTAGGGTCTACTTCGATACCTCTATGAGATACAATGTGTACTAACAGCTTCCCTGATGTTACACCAAAGACACATTTCTTTGGATTGAGGCACACTTGGTATTTCTCGAGCCTGTCAAAGATTTGTCCTAGAACTTGAATGTGATCTGCCCTAGAAGATTTTGCTAGTATATCATCCACATAGTCCTCCATGATGTGATGAAAGAAATCATGGAATATCACTGTCATTGCTCTTTGATAAGTTGCCCCTGCATTCTTTAGACCAAACGACATGACACACCAACAATAGTTACCCCAAGGACAAGTAAAAGTTGTTTTATGTTGATCTTCTTCTGCTATATTTATTTGATTATAGCCGGAGAATCCATCCATGAGGGAAAGCATTTCATGACCCACGATCAAGTCTACTATGAGATCAATGTTCGATAATGGAAAGTCATCTTTGGGACATGCTTTGTTAAGATCTCTAAAATCATTACACATGTGGATACGCCCATTTGATTTAGACATAGGTACAATGTTTGAGACCCAATCTGAATAATCAATAGGCTGGATGAACTTTGCATCTAGCAACTTCTGTATTTCAACTTTTACCAAGAGAGCTATTTGTGGGTGTATCTTCCTTAGCTTTTGCTTGACTGATTTAACTGTTGGATCAACTGTGAGATAGTGAACCACTAGCTTAGGGTCTAACCCTGGCATATCAGCATAGGTCCACACAAAGTTGATGGCTCTCTGTAAGAAGAATTTGTTAAGATTGTTGTGCTCTATTTCTGATAATGATGCTGCAAGGAATGTGGTCTTCAGATTTTGCTCTGTGCCAAGGTTTATCTCTGTAGAATCTTCCACTAGGAGAGCTAATTTCTCTTGATACTTAGATGGTAGGGGAAGATCAAATCCTCCATCCTTAGGTGCCACAGTTGGGTTTTTACCTTTGGATACGTCCTTTGTTTTTACTATTTTGTGATCGGGAGGTGCCACAGTGTGGTTTTCACCTAGAGATCTTTCTTCATTTTTACTTTTACGACTGGAGGATTTGGCATTCTCACCAAAATAAGTTGTTGGCTTTAGTTCCATTACAAAACCAGCTTTGTGATCGCCAAGAGGGATACCATCCCGGAGTCCCATAAACTCTGCAATAGCTTTGTCATTTTGAAATACATCTATAACGGGGGACCCTTGTTGGTCCCAATCGATAAGTTTAGGGTAGACAAGTGTTACAATTTGGGTGTTTGTGGTGGACGTTAAGGATATAGATGATAGCATAAATACGGAGGATTCAATGAATAGGTCAGTCATATGGAGGGAAGAGTCATCAATGATATCTTCATTAGATGTCAAATCTGGGAGGGAAGTTTCAGTCACCTTGTTGAGGATACCCTCGATGTCCAAGGCGCGCTGTACCTTCTTACTAAATCCTAACCCCTTGTCTAGTTTCTTCGTCACAATAATGGGCTCCATTGTTCCTTGATTCTGTTTTCCAAGGCCACCTTTGCCTTTACAACCCATGTTTTGGACTATCCTTAAGCCATTTCCATATTGCTTGACTGGTATTGTGACTGGTTCTTTCTCCTTGTAGAGCCAAAAAGAGATGTCTTCAATTGTTTCCTCTGCCAATAATTTTCCCTCTTGGAATTGGGTTAGAGATGCTGGGGGAGGAATAACTGCTTTTTTGGTTAATTTGGCAATGGACGGTTGGTCGTAGGATTTAGGAGATAAGGGCATCTGCCCCACACAACAATATTTTGAGATATCATATTCGCCAAAGCCTATATCATGACCTCAGGAATAGGATGAGGATTAGGTTTACTTGCAAAGTCCTTTGTTAGACTTTCAGAATCGGCATATAGTGGGGATGCAATGGCTTTGTCATTTTTAGGCACTTGGTTGCAATTCTTATAACTACCTTGCAAGACACAACAGAATTCAAAAGGATTAGGGTCGCCTAGGATAGTGATCTTTGTACCATGGAATGGGAATTTGAGAGACTGATGGTACGTTGAGGGAACAACTTCCATTGCATGGATGCATGGGCGGCCTAGGATAATGTTCTAAGGTAGCTCAATGTCAAGGACTTGGCACCTAGTTTCAAGCATGACCGGGCCTACTTGTATAGGCAAGTGGATAACACCTTTTGAAGGGCGTTCCACATCATCATACCCCTTGATTGTAATACTTTGATCAATGTTGACATGATCCTTAGAGTATCCCAATTATTTAAGTAGCTTTGGAGAATAGATGTTGAGACTAGCACCACCATCTATAAGTATGTGTTTGATCTTGCGTTTATGGATGAGAACCTCAATGTGAAGGGCATCATTGTGACATGGATCATGGGATGGGAGGTCCTTTTTAGAGAAGATCACGTTGTAAGGTGATGCAATGTTACCTATTATAGCTTGGAAATCTGTGACCGCTATGTTGTTAGGAACTGAAGACTCTTTTAGGGATTTTTCAAGCACAGGCTTATGTGCGGGTGATGACCATAGAAGGTCCAAGATAGAGATCTGTGCTGGAGTTTTCCCTAGATGTTCGACAAGATTATAATTAGATTGAGTTGGGAGACTTGGTGTAAGACCACAAATGGTGACACGACCACGACATGTTGTAACAACGCAATCCATAGATTTGCCTTTGATTGTGAGGGTAGATACCTGACTCTCTTCAAAACAACCCACAATAGAGTCATAAGAAGTGGAAGCATTATTAACACCTTTACCTTTATCTAGAGGAGGATCTGGACCATGGTTCGGGAATGGTTCCTTGTACATGTTGAGGTCTTTATTGGTGTGTTGAGTTGGTGGTTCATCCTCAAAAGAGATTTGGTTTCCCTCGATAAGATTTTGGATTATGTGCTTAAATTTCATGCACGATGCGGTTCTGTGCCCTTTGCTCCTATGGAATTCACAATAGTCATTTTCTCTGTAATGTGTGGTTTTGTAAACAGGTTCACCATATGGGGGAGGATCTAGTAAGGTGACGAGTCCTTTGTGTAAAAGTTTCTGTAAAACAGTCTCAATAGGCTCTCCCAAGGGAGTGAATTGACACCGTGGAGGGTAATCTTGTTAAGGCCACTCTTGTTGTCTTTGTTGTTGGTTTTGACATGGTTGTCATTGTTATTGTAGGATTTGTTGAGGCGGATGTTGACTGGGTTTTGAAAGCTGAAGCTGTGTTTGCAATGTTTGGACATGTTTAGAATTGACCACCCCATCATTGACCACATTTTTATTTTTGTTCCAAAACTTTGGTTTATCATTTGTTTGTTGTTGAGGAGCATTGTCTTTAGTTTCTTTGAAGATTTTGACCACGCCTTTAGAAATGAGGGCCTTTTCAATGTTGATTCCCTTGTAGGTAATTTCGTCGAAGGTTGTAGCACTAAGAATTTGCAAATAAAAACCCAATTCTTGGTTGAGGTTCTGCACAAATATGCTAACAAGCTGCTTTTAAGGTATCTTGAATGGGAATTTGCTAGCCATTTGTCTCCATCTTTGAAGGAAAGAAATGAAAGTTTCTCCATTTTTTTGTTTGTTGTTGCATAGATCGGTCATGGAGATCTCATGCTTTGTGTTGTAGGATAAATGGGTGGCAAATTTCTCCGCAAGCTCGTTAAAAGATTTGATACCCATGGGTAAGTGAGAGAACCATTCTATAGCTTGACCTCCGAGACTGCACTGAAAGAGGTGCATAAGATATGTGTCGTTATGTGAGACCTCAAAGCAAGCAAGATAGAATTTCCTGAAATGGTCTTTTGGGTCTCCTTTTCCTTTGTATTTATCAAATTTGGGAATAGTAAAATTGTGTGGAAAAGGGATCATGGGTAATGACCGATCAAAGGGATAAGGTTTGGTGTGGCCAAATGTTAGATCAGATAGTTGTTGTTGAACCTCCACAAGTTTTAGCTCCATAGTTTTGGGAGGGGCCGGAAACATCTTCTGTTGTCCTAGAAGCGGTTGTTGTTTCCCATATGGATGATTGTAGTGTAAGCCATGGGCATTGGTGTTATAAGGGTCGTATGATTGGTTGGGGTCATATGTGTTTTGATTTTGGGGAGGTGGGGGTGGTGCTAGGTAAGAATGTAGGCTTTGTGAAGGTTGAAGGTAAGGGTTTGGTGGAGGAAAGATAAAGTTTGTTGGGTTTGGTTGCGGTTGTGAAACATAGCTTTGGGAAGTTTAATTTTGGGGATGTTGAGGGTGGTTAGGAAATGTGTTGAAAAAGGTTAGTGTTGATGATCATTGTGGTGGGGGGACATAAGTAGATGTGTTGTATGATGGTTGAGGTTGATTGAAAGATTTGTTGAAAAAGGTTAGTGTTGATGAACGTTGTGGTGGGGGGACATAGGTAAATGTGTGACATATTGCGATGGTTGGGGTTGTATGAGGTTGTTTGGGTTAAGGATACGAAGGGTTGATGATGATGGGGGTGATGTTTGTTGAGACTCTTGTTGCCTGGCTACATAAGTGTTTCCTAGATTGTAATTTGGTGGAAAACCTTCTCATGATGGAGTAGCCAAAGTTCCACTTGCGATTGGTGTGGGCATTTTAGGAGTTTGTTGTACGTTTGATTGAGCTATAGTAGCTTGTTTGGCTATTTTTGTTTGACGTTGGAGAATCTCTTGTTGGTGTTTGTAGATATCCATAGGCATTATCAGCAGTGATATGGGTCTCTCTGCCATTGGATTTTGATAAAGGGGATTCTCATATTGTGCAATCATTCTCCCTTGTGAGCCTTGTTCGTGTAAGGGTGTGGTCATAGTTGACATGGTTTGGACTGTAAGTATGGGGTCATAGGTTTTGTTTGGCTTGCTAAGATTTGATAGATCAAAACCTTTGGGTAATTTGGCTCCTTGCTCTTCTAGCAAGCGGAAGAAATGATCTTGGTTCTCGCTAAGGATTTTGTCAAAGGTGGCCATGGCTCTAGGATCTTGTATGATGTCATCAAGGTCTTATCTATCTTCTTGAGAGGATTGACCTATTTCAAAGTGTCACTCTTCTTGAGATGGGACTTGAACTGTGGTATAACTGGGTGTAGCAAAATCATGAGGCATGCTGGTAGTGAATTGAGTTACATCTATCAAAGGGCCATTACCTTCTTGAGGATTGTTTGTTTGGTCATGTTATGGCATGTTTTTAAAGTTGGTTGATCTTTCCATTGGTGTCTTGGGAGTAGCCTTGGGAGTCATGTTGGATTGGCCTAGTTGAGGCATGTGAGGAGGCAATTTGCACTTCCTTGGGGCAACTTGCTTGGTCTTCATAGTTTGCTGGAGTCTAGTGGTTACCATGGGATACACTAGGACAATATGCTTTGTTTGAGATGCTTGCTGGGATTTTGTTTGTGTTTTGGAAAAGACAATTTTGATGAACAATTTACTGGACCAAAGGCGTTGTACTGTTTCACCAAAGGCACAGGACTGTGCAACCAAAATTGAGCTACTGCGATGCCGAAGGTGTTGGACTAAGCTGCCAAAGGTGAGGTACTGCTATACCAAAGGCGGGCTACTGTTAGACCAAAAGTGAGCTACTGCTAAACCAAGGGCGCTGAAGTAGGTTTGCCAGGGGTGAGGTACTGCTACCAAAGGTGAGCTACTGTTATACCAAAGGCGAGCTGTTGTTATACCAAAGGCGTTGAAGTAGTGTCAGTGATGTTTATAAGGCAAATTTTGATAGATTTCATTTTGATTATGATTAGATTTGATTTGGCAAGAGAAAATGCATCAAACAAAGTTGCAAAAAGGACTAACACAACAAATAGTGTATGTTCAAGGATCACAAAAAGCCCAATGTTTCCACGGGTATAAGACAATTGCAAACAATATCAAGCACTTGTTATTCCTAGAGACAAGGTTTCATTGTAGTAGATCAGCTCACAACTTAATACTCCGTTGACCAAATGTCACTCCATAAAGGTGTCGGACATTTGTATCTTTGCGAGAGATGATAGGTAGGGATATCTCACCCTCCCCTCAGAAAGCTCAAGTAGGTCACAAGAGTTTTATGGATGAGGGAATACTATCTCTTCTCAAGGGAGCTAATGGTGAGTATCTTGAGGGCTTAAATCGATTCCCTTTGCACTAATGATTACCACAACATTCAGAGGTGGATCGGGTAGTCACTATCTAGATTAGTTCTTAGTAACTTTGAGGGACTAACGCCTTACGAGCAATGACAAGCTACTAAAAGATTTAACCAATCCTACTAAGAGTATCAAACACTTCGCTCAATGCGAAAATCATTTCCACAAAGAGATAGTACACCTCTTTTTAGTTTGGCACCACAAGGTAAGGCTGACGTTGGTTAGGACTTGGCTTTTGCCTTATCCCTCTTATATAGTGGTTCAAAGGAAAACTCTACTTAGGGTCATCCCTTTTGGATGAAGCGCAATCCAAAAGCAGACCCTTCTAAAGGAATAACTAAAATGTAAGAGCAAGCACGTCAAACAAAGGTTCAATTGTCCCGTTATAAGAAAAAATAAGGTGCAACTAAATTAGGCACACACATGATTGTAGTTGTCAATTGTTCCTTATGAAATTGAAGTGTTTGGCATTCATGTCCTTTGTCCCTTAGAAAATTGAAGTGTTTTTGCATTCTTGTCCACTGTCCCTTAAGAAAATTGAAGTGTTTTTACATTCATGTCCATTGTCCCTTAAGAAAGTAATATGTTCCTAAGAATTAGTGTAATAGATTGAGATTCTTTAATGCTCATCCTGCATGAACATGTTAGGGAAACCCATTTGCTTTGTGTGAGTGATAAGAAGCTGCAACAAGTCGATTAGTTACACAAACTCACAAGTTAGCTAAAATAAATCAATCTGACCAAAAGTGCTTTACTGTCTTACCGAAAGTGACTTACTGTAACGACAAAAGTGTTGCACTGTGCTACCAAAGGTGAGTTGCTGTTGAACCAAAAGCGATGCACTATGCTACTAGAAGTGCTGTATTGTGCTACCAAAAGCACTTTTCTGCCCCAGATCCAAAAAAAGTTATTTTTTTGTCAAAAAAGCTAGGTCAAAAGATGATTTCATGTTTGGATTTGTAGATCTGGGCTGTATGGTTGATAGGATATGTACCCTGGAATCCAAAACCACTCAAGAATGTTGCAAAAAAAATGGGTTAACTCAAAAAAGTGTAAATACTCCTAAATACATCAGCTTAGGAAGTACACAAGATAATTGAAAGACAAATAAATCAGCTTGCTAATCAATAAATGATAGATATGTGAGTAAAAACCCTATAAAATCACAGAACAAGGGTAGAAACCCTATTTTTCGAAAAGCACCTTACTGCTATGCCAACCACGCTGCACTGTGTTACCAATAGCGTGCTACTACGCTGCCAGAGGTGCTGCAGTATCACCCGAGGGCGCTATACTGTGCAACCAGAAGCACTTTACTATACTACCAATAGCACTTTTCTGTGTCTTTTGAGTTGTTCCATACTGTACTTAAAAAAATCAATTTCTCAAAGAAAAAGAGGGATTAGTGGGTCCCACCGGGCATGCCAGAATGTGTATGAGGAAATTCGAGATGTTTAAATGATAAAATCAAAACTATGATAATAACCAAATCAATAACCCATAACATAAAGAGATCTATCTAAATAAAAAGCCATGATCAATGGTTAAATCAAAAACAAGAAAGCTTTTACCAGATTGTATTGTTCTCTTTTGTCAAATGTGGATTGCTCAAATATGTTGCAAAACCATGTTTGCAACAAGCGATTGTATGTCCTCAAAGTGCTCAAAGATCAATGTCAAAAGATTGTAAAGTGCTCAACGATGTGATGTATGCTCAAAGTGCTATAAAGGATGCCTGGGAATAAGTGATCGAAGAGGATTTGTGAAGGAGATGGGGGGGTTTATATAGGTTTCAAACATGATCGATCAACGGATGAAACAAATCTAGAGAATGAATGGTTGAGATAAATCAAATAACTCATGCTGAATGTGCACATGACATGTATCACTCCAAAAAGATATTTTTATTAAGATATGATGAAAACAAGATTGATTGAATAGATAACTCAACTTGTAATTTTGCCTTTTTTAGAGTTCTAAAAATAAGATTGATTGTGCACATGAGTTAACATGATATTTTTAGAGGAATTGGAATATAATTGAAATTAAATAAATAAATTTATTTATTTAATTATGCATGATTGAGGAACATAAGATTATAAATAAAATATTTGATTTTATTTATTTTTAGGGGATTGAGACAATTTAAATAAATTTGCATGATTTATTTAAATTTAGAAGAACAAGTGATTTAATTAAATAATGTAAATTATTTAATTGTAGATAAGATAGAATTTGATGAATTAATTAAATAATTGGGTTTATTTAATTAATGTGGATTTGAATTTCGAAAAAGGATAATGATTTAATTAAATAATAAATTATTTAATTTTGGAAGAATAAAGTTGAATTTAATTTAATTAATTAATTAAATAAAATTTATTTAATTAATGTTGAATTTTAGGAGTTTTGGAAGAATTTAATGAAATTAATTAAATAATTAGATTATTTAATTAATGTTGAAATGCAGGTGATTTGGAAGAATTGATGAAATGCAAGTGGTGCGATGACATGGTCATTTTAGGGTGTCTACAATAGGCATATGACAATGGATTTGCAACAATATAAAGACATTGAAAATGATGATAGGTTGTTGCAAGTTGGGGCTCATCGTGACAGTGAGATTCTAGTTCATGAAGAAGAGCATATGGGTGGTCTTATACTGAAGAGTGTAGAGAACTTGGAGGAGGCTCATTTATGGGATGAACTTGATGTTTTCTGTTCAAACCTAGATAGTAAATCAGTGCCTCTTAGTGAGGTAAATCCTAAGTAGGTTGAGCAGATTGAGGAGGTAGTCATTCCTCCAATTGATATGCAGGAGCTAGATCATTCAGACCAGCAAAAGAATGATGAAGGATCAAAGTAGAGGCATGAGATCAAATCCATTGATTTGCATGTCATTTCAAGGGGATGTCCTATCAGACATCTAGCCTAGTTAGAGACATATCATGAGGAGTCAGCACTTGTCATGCTCACTCTTGAGCATGAAGTTGAGCATTCAAATAAATGGGTAGTTGCATCAACAATCAATCCAAGTGGGAAAGTGAGTTTGTTCTCATTATGGGAGAAGTTTTTTATCAATTTGTTGTATGCCCACCCCTCCCCCCACCTCTTATTAACTTCCCACAAGTATCTAAAGCATTGTAAATTGTTGAGAAAGGGTAGTTATTTTGAAAAACTAGTTAATGGCTTTGTTTAAAGTCATTTCCTTGTTGGTTAGTTTAGGGTAGGTTAGTTTGGTTTCTGTTTTAGGTTTCCCTTCTCTTAAGTGCACTTGTACATGAAGCATTCTCATTAGGAGATTGTTTGCCTTTGTTGTGTGTTTTGTGTTTTCTGGAGGTGGTGTTCATTTTTGTGTTGGTCTGGCCAACCCCTGTTCTTGTTGTTGTGCCCCTTGACTCTGTGCCCAATTGATTGATAAGGCCTCTAGATCCCAATGTTTAGTAGGCAAACACCCCTGTATAGTCACCAAAATGTTATGCTATTTTGCCTTTTGGCCAAATAGCTTAAAGATCCACAAGATCCTAGTGTTTTCACCTTTTGGAATGCAAGAGAAAACCACCCATATCGATTAAGTCCCAAAAATCTTATGTTTTCCTTGTGTTTTTAGTTAGTGTTTTTGGAGTTTCAAAGTTTGAGCTTCTCCTCTTCATCATGCCATGTCTGTCAGCCTCAAACTCTGTCTTGGTCACTTGTTATTCACTTAAGTGCTTCAGGCACTAGAGGTCAGGAGTTCCTTGTTTTCTCTTCTTCTAGTGGAAGGTGGCAGGTAGAAGGCCTGAAGTTCGAGCTTCGCTCTTTTCCTTTAAAAATATTTCTAAGTGTTTCAGAGGTCAGGGATCAAAGGTTTCTCCTTCCTCCTCTTTTGGAAGCTAGAAGGCCCAAGGCCTGATCTCTGTCATTTTCAATGTTCTTAAGTGTTGTGGAGTGTGGATGCCAAGGTTGCTATCTTCTCCCTTTCCATTTGGTGGAAGGAAAAAGGTGGAGGGCCTGAAGGTTGAAGTCCGCCAAACTACAAATATGGCTAAGTCTTTTGGAAAGTAGAAGTCAAGAGTTCTCTCTTCTTCCTTTTCTTGAGGAAGCTGAGAGGTGGAAGGTTTGAAGTCCAAACTCTGTTGAATCCTTTTAACTGTTACTCAGCCGCAAAGGTTAGAGTTTTTTCTTCATCCCCTTCCTTTTGGAAAACAGAAGGATTAAGGCCCATGGCCTAATCTCCCCCAATTTCTCAAATCGGCTAAGTGTTGCGGAGGTAGAGGTCGAGTTCTTCTTCCTTCCAAAGAACAATGTAATGGTGAAGGCCCAACCCTCGAAGCCTGACGATTTCTCTTCTCTCAGAATTCAGAGGTTGGGGTTTCCTCTTTCACCTTTCAAGGCTAGATCGGTGGAAGACCAATCAGAGGAAGTCTGATATGTTAGAACCTGACCTTTTTGCCTTCTAGGAGTATTTTCTACTGTTCAAAATGTGATGAGACTGCTTAGAAGCTCTCTCGGTTGCCATTAATGCTTCTTTGGAGCCCAATTTCTCATAGAAGATGGATTCCTGGCCTCCCCATGCTGTTGTAGCCTCATTTGCATTAAATCTTTGTACTCAAGGCATGGGTAAAACTTTTTTTCAGTAGATTTCATGGGTAGAGTCATGTGGGCGCACTCCAAGGACATAAAATGGATTTATTGTAGCATGGGCAATGATTCTTTCTTATTGACCACTCTTCCTCTCTTCCATGGTGGTGTAGGAGCACCTCAAAACCTGAAGGATGTAGAAGATTCCTTGCATTTTTCCAAAAATGTTATATTGTAAGGCCTTAGGCCATTTTGAGTCTTAGTTGGCCGAATAATGACATGTATGTCAAGAAACGGTTTAAAAGATTGTAACCGAACAAGAAATGTAATTGTTCAGTAGTGGTGGTTTGTTTCCATCTTGTATAACTGCCGCAAGAGTCTTTAAATAGGTGGTCTGTAGATAGATAGATAGACGAGAGATAGAGAGTCGACAGAACATTATATGTATATTTTTGAGGAGAGTAAATAAAAATTTGGTGTTCTGGTGTAATTACAGACCTGTAGATTGGAGTCATTCCACTGATGAAGATTTCTTTGAAATCAGTGGAATGACCTCCGTAACATTAGTTTGTTTTTGTTCTGTGGGTGCTAGTTTATTTATGCTTTTGTTAAAATTTGTTGTTTCTGTGTAGTCGTTCGGTTACAAGGTTACAGAGAGAAGTTATGGTGATGAGAATTGTCATCAAAGCATCGGTCAAATGTCATAAGTGTTTGTTGATGAATGCGAAAGGGAGAATCTCCATCAGTGAGAAAAAAGAAGGGTTCCGGCGATGAAAAGAGTTTCGTTGTTGAGGACACACTTAATGAGGAGGAATTCATTCCATCAGTATGATCGGTGTGCGTCAGAGGAGAAGATCAAAGTCTGGACGACGAAGGTTGTTCGAAGAGTCATCAGGGTGACACTAGTATCGGTGTGACAATCTTGAAGGTGGCCAATAGTATAATATCTGGCCGACGAAGAGCTTGGCCGATGAAGAGTTGCTATAAGCATATCGGCATGAGATATGGTATCGGAGGGAGAGTGGAAGGTGTCACCAAAAGCAAGTGTCTTGCTGATGGTGAAGTTGGAGTTAAGCCTTTCAGCGAGAGATGGGGGATCGGGGGACTCACTTAAAGTTAGGCCGACAAATAAAGTCTGGCCAAAGGTGACTATGGTGTTAAACATATCAGTGAGAGATGTGTATCGGCCGAAGAGTCTTCAAGTATGCCGATAGTAGTCTGTCTCACCGATAGGTGAGGTATATGTGTTTCCGATGTTGTGTGGACCTAGAGAAGTGTATTAAGCATAAATCCTCATGCATGGTGGGTTTAATGGGTAGAACACCTGAAATGAAATGTTTTCTACTTGATACCTCTGCATCACATGGCTACTACAGTTTGATTAGAAAAGCTATATATACATGTGTAAGAGATGTATTTCTGGTTGGTTAGCTATTCTTTTAGGCTATTATACCAAGCTAATAGTTTGTTATCACAGACCTTGTAATGCACCTACAGAACCAATTGGATTTGATATATTGTGCTCGATTCTGAGCCTTTACTGTCTCTGGTTAATTGTTCAGCAATGAATGTAGATGGTTATTTTGTGTCTAATCCTCTGTAACAAGTTATCTTCCTTTTGTAATGGCTATTTGACCTTCATGATCAATATAATCACTGACATTTTGCCTCTCTTATGCTTTCTCCTCTATGTTTATTTGAGATTTGTAACTCATTCTGTGGATAGAACGGTCCCTATGTTAGTTATAGTCTTCTATTTGAGCCTTTGTTAAAACTATAAGTCTGTGTGAGTCTCTTTCAGTATTTGAGGTAATTGTTGTGTTATGTTAGTCCCAACTAATATGTTAAACCTGGTGCATCACCTCTTTTAAATTCTAGTATCTGTCCTTCTCCTTTTCCCCTAGTAAGATTTAGCATTAGATTTAGTTGTCATTCTCTGAGCCTTAAGCTCAGAAAGAGGAACAATCCTTCTCTAGAGGTTTGATCTCATCTACAAGGTCCCACACCTTGAGATCAGTCCCATTGTGTCATTGGAATGCTTGAACAGACTTCAAGTAGGGTACAATTTCACATGACAACAATAAGCAATACAAACCTTAGGCCTACATTTATTGTCAATATTTGGCTTTGTTGCCAAGTCCCCAGTTTGTGGTGTATAAGAAGAGAAGTTATAAAAGTAAGGAATTCCTTTTTTTGTGATATAGATGTTATGTCATAAAATGACCCCTTAGGGCTTTTACCTCCTAGTTTAGCTAGGCCGCCTTGTTTTCCTTATGCATGACTTAAACTTATCCTGGAGAAAATTCCCCCATGACCCATGTCAAATTGGCCTAGGGGTCCATCTCAATGCTTAATCAAGACCAAAATAACGCCTTTGGACTTGGGCAGCCGCGTCCCTTTTCTAGACCTATTTTGGTGGGACCCAAATTTTATATGTCATCTTATGACCGTTAAAAAGGTTTCCTTGTCGACCTATTCAATTTAGATTACGAAATGTTAGTGGGAATACATATATAAACATGTTTAAGACTTCATTTTAAACTAGATGATTCCTAGTTGATTAAGGCAAACTTATGATCATTAAGAAAAGAGCATTAACGACATTCATTGTGTTACAAAGTAGTATTATGTTGTGTTTGTTGCAGATTTGGCTTCATCAACTCATCTCCTCATGATTTGAAGGCTCTTCATCTTCATGAGGGTTTTCACCTCTAAGGTGACATCTTGTTGTACTTCAATCAATTTATTTCATCATTGGATTTTGCCTCTATCCACCAAGGACACACACACTATGTAACAACAGTGTTGGAAGGCTTGAATGCCATTCTGGGGCTTGACTAAGGCAAGCTCCTAAACACCACAACCCCAACCCCTTTCTTGTGATTGCAGGTTATAGGTGTAGGATCTTGCAGAGTGGAGTTGCAGGAGATCAGAGCAGAGTATAAATATTTGAAATCTGAAGAAAAGAGCAAAGAATATTCCTTTCTAGATAAGGGCACCTAGAATAGTTTCCTCCCAACTGTCCTTGCCAGAAACCTTGAAGCAGGTTACAGTCCTTATCACCTCACTATTCCAGAAGTACAAAAAAAGTGGCCTAAGTATGGACATAGGCACTCGCCTCAGTGTCCTTGAAGTTTCTACCTTCTAAAATGAAAATCCTAATATGTTTCTAATATGCATTTAGTGCCTTCTTGTGCGATTATTTGTTATATCTTGTTCATCTATATCCAGAATCACATAATTAGGGTTCAAGGCTTAATCAAATTAGGGTTTAACATAACAATCAATCTATTCTATATTTCCTATCATTCCTATGTGACAACAACCTATAGCTAAAGTCCTCTTCATTGTAGTGACTTGGCTCGATTGTTGTCCTTGAATGTATATGTGAAAGGAGGGTTTGATTGCATCTAATTAACCACATCTTCAAACTCATCATGCACTTTTCATTTATAACATTTTGGTGAACCCGTGTTTTACTGAACTTGCATCATTCTGAGTGTTGTAAATCATTTTTTCATTCATCTATATCATAGTCATCATCATACATTCAAAATTTTTGCATACATTTGAAAAATTTGAAAAAAACAAGCATTCTAGGCTTGCATTAAGGTAATAGTTTGCACTATTTTCCTTGCATATCATTGAAAAAATTTAATTTTATGATATTTACATCATATCTGAGATAAATTACAGCATTTCATCATTTCTTGATCATTTACCTTGCATTTGCATATCTCATTTGCTAGGGTTTTTCTTGAAATTTGTATTTTTTCATATAACCTAGTGATTTCAAAAGCTAGGGTTTGTAATTAACATCTTGTTTCAGATTTTACTACTCATTTGCACACTCTTTCAAATATTATTTTGAACTCTAGTGTTGATGCATTGTAAGTTTTTACATTTACATTTGCATCTTTAGTGCATTTACATTGAAAAAATCAGAAAAATCAAGCATTTTAGGCTCATAAACAAGCATAGTCTTGCATTTTCTTCCTTGCATATGTTATAAATACCTTTCAAATCAGATTTTTCATTTTATCTTAGGAATATTTTCAATAATAATTTGAAAATTTTGCATCATTTCACACTCTTGCTTGAAAAATTGCATGTTTTTAATAATACAATGTGTATTTCAACATAAGCAATTTAAGCTCTCTTTAACATTTCTTCACAAGAATTTTTAATAGTGGTTTATACTACCTTTTTTTCAGCACTTGTTACACCTTAATCACTCTATTTATAAGGATAGTAGCATGTTGTTGCTCTTGGTAATAAGCTTCCAAAACTCGGTTTCCTCAAACTAGTGTGTTTTGGTGCACAAAAGTCTCTCATATCGGTTGTATTTGATAAATGAAAAGATCTTATTGTGCATTGCTACTCCAACACATTTTATTATGGAACCTTCATGTCATTTATCTTTGGTATCTTTGCATGCATATATCAAAGATCTTGATTTTCATAGATTCCTAACACTCATGAGCGAGCATCCTACAATATTAGAAAACTTAACTGAATTCATCTCCATGAATAATCATGAGAAAGATGATTGTGATGACTCTTCTTCTACTACAAGTCAAGACCATGCCTTAGATATAAACTCTAATACATGTGATGGTGA
Organism: Cunninghamia lanceolata; assembly: GCA_027924645.1. Taxonomy (NCBI): domain Eukaryota; kingdom Viridiplantae; phylum Streptophyta; class Pinopsida; order Cupressales; family Cupressaceae; genus Cunninghamia; species Cunninghamia lanceolata. The sequence continues at coordinate 13,660,093 of BSBN01000209.1, forward strand.
CATACATTCATCTATTTCATATATCTTGGCACAAGAAGATGCAATCATTGATACATTCCTTGACATTACCCTACCCTCTCTTCATTCCAATACTATCCCTTTGAAAGAGAAAGCATTATAAAATGAAGAGCCTCCTCTCAAAAAGTATCCTCCATAGGTAGTTAATTCATCTAATTATCACATTATATATGAGGCTTATATGGCTCATCCGATGGATCTCCCTACTTTGACTTAACATTCAAGTACTTTGGACATCACTAAGGAAGTGAAGATCTTTAATTTTCCTCCTTCGGTTGAATATTCAAGTACCTTGGATATCTCTAAGGATGTGAAGACCATGGATAGCCCTGCTTTTGGTTGCATGTTCAAACCCTTTGGAAATCTCTAAAGATACAAACAACAACACTTCACCTTCCCTTCGATCCAATGCTCTCCTTCTACGAGATAAAGCATTGATGGAGGAAGAATGCAACAATAATGTTAATTCAATTATCTTTAATATGTTTCTTTCACCTACTAAGGGGATGGTAGATAAGTGTATCAATGTTCCTAAGATGATTGTACAAGGGGCACCTAATTCACCTTCTTACTTAAAACTAGTGGTTACGATTCAAGGTGATCCAAAACCACCTCGACCCCCAGGTTACATTCTAAGTGTTGCAAGACAAATCACTCAAAGAAATCAAAGTGTTCAAAATGTGCCGCAACATCAAATGATTGCTCACACGTACAACACCCACAATAAAAAGCAAAGTAAACAAGCATCACATGTGACTGTCTCTCTTCCAACTTCTCAACCTTTGCTCCCTCCACCTCTTCTTACTCATAAAGGTGGTCAAGATTATGATCTTATTGAGCAGCTTCATGCTACTCCTGCTAAGATCTCTCTTTGGGAACTCATACAAACATCGCCTACATACCACATAATGCTCCAAGAAGCTTTACAAAAGGTGATTGTACCACCTGCTGTTAAGTTGAATGATGTAGTAGCTCTGTTAGATTGTATGCATGTGATAAAAACAGATATTTTGTTCCACCCACATGAAATACCATCAATCAAAGATGAATATGATCCACTTATAATACTTGTGACAATAGATCAAAAGTTGATAAAGCGAGTTATGATTGACAATGGATTGGCTCTTAATGTTTGTGGCATTGACTTACTATACAAAATCAAGATTGACACTTCTTTAATCAAACCGGATAGAATAAGCATTCATTGCTTTAATAATATGGGTAGACAATCCCTGGGTACCATAACTTTACCCATAAAGGTTGGACCCGTGACATTATCTGCCCTTTTACATGTCATGCCTAGTTTTCTTTCATATAATATGATTCTTGGTAGACCATGGGTTCACGCCATGGGGGATGTTCCATCTACCCTTCATCGATCAATTATGTTTATTTATGAAAACAAGCTCTACACTATTGAAGTTGATCCTGACCCGAAGAATTGTTTACATATTGAAACGCAAAAACAAGTCAATAATTATATGAGTCTAAATAACTTACGAGTTTATTCACCAATAACTCTTGCCATAGATAATGTTGTGCAAGACTCTAAACCATCGAATGCACTTTTTGGTGATGATTGGGGTTCATTAGATTTTACTCCTTCCTGTGTGAGGGAATATAAACTTAATAACTTTGACACATCAAAAGTTCCATCGATCTCATCCAAGTAAACTTTGGAAACACCTAATAAATCTAAAGTTTCCTTGGTAGCAAACAAAGACAATACCCTTACTTATACTACAAATTATGAGACCTATGAGGCTTCACCATCTTCTAAAGAAATGACATCCCTCTATGGTCGAGGATTTAAAATCTTTTATAACAATTGCGACTACATAGGCAGTGGTTGTGGTGTAAACCAACAAGGAATCAAGGTACCTCTACAAGTTTCTAGAATTAACTACAGGACTGATATTGGATACCATTATTTGAAGCCCACCAAAGCCTACCATAGTTCTAAACTTAATGTTAATACAATATCAACAAGTATGATATATCTTGAGTTGATTGACATGGATTGTCTGCTAATAAATATCCCATTGAATCAGGTAAGTATTTCTCCCTCCTTAAGACACACTCGCTGTAGCACCTATTCTAGTTGCTCTCAAGGGTGGCCTCCTCCTAGATATACATGTTAGTATTGTGTTGTGTTTCCCCTGTGTTGTGTTATGTGTTATTTAGGTCTCCTAGGATGACCCTTGATACTCTTGTAAGGTCAAGGATACTGAGAGATTGCCTTTATTATGACCATTCTTCTATTTGTTCCATCATTCTTCTATCATTCCTCTCTTCTATTTTATTGTTAGGTGTTGTGCCTTGGGGGCATAGAGTTGCGATTGATGTCTTGGGGGCATCCTCCTACGCGGTGTACCTAAGACACTTGTTCTCCTCTCTCATTTTTATTGTTTACCTTCTTCAAGTGGTTCTATCTAGTCAGTGGATGATAAATACAAACAAATAATTGAAACAGACTGTGTGTCCCTTTAGCAAGTAAGAAAAATGGACCTAGTCCATATATGAAGATGGGGTTGATCTATATATATCCAATGCTTGACTAATAGAATCACTCTATGTGAAGTATCATCTTATGGAATTTCTCTTGACTAACATTTTACAATCCACTCAATCTTCTCTTACACACTTTGATTAGTATCTCACCTTGTTGCTACACTCGGTTCTGAGGTACCTACAATACAACCCAATGGTTATACTTAGATTTGAACCCGTGAGTATAGCCTTGGTCCTTGATGTGACAATTTTCATGCATAACTTTCATGATTTGATTTGGTTATTAGCTTAGAGTAAGTTTTCTAGCATTTCTTGTTGATTATCTTAACATATCTTATCAATGTGTTTGTGGGAACATTTGACAATTGTAAGCACATGTCACCTCAGGGGCATGGGCTTTGTGAGAGATCTTGTTCCATTATGTGTTTTTTCTCTACCTTAATGTGCTTGATATCGGTAAAAGAAATCAACCACCTTAAGATGTGGGAATATATAATGGTATTTGTTTGATGATTTTGGTACTAACAAAGCATGTTTGTAAGCCCTCTCCACGAGGTGGGATGTTGTCTCTCTTGAGCTAGTGCACATCCTTATCTAAATTGAAATAAAAAAGCCCTCTTCGTGAGGCACAATGACATATCTCTTGAGCTAGTGTGTACATCCTTCTATACAAAGCTCTTCTACGGAAGGCGAGATGGTGTATCTCTTGAGCTAGTTCACATCCTTTTATACAAAGTCCTCATCAAGAGGTGGGGTTGGATCTTGAGCTATCCTCCCTTAAGCATGTCTTTGGTAGTTGTAGCATAAGATCAACAGTCAGGTGTGTTTGGCATGTTTCAGATGGTGGGACTTAGCAATAATCTCCTCTCATCGCTCGTATTTGTCATGTTTAAGATGTATAGTATGTCTATGGCATGCTATACGATGCTTGTGTATTCCATGTGTCTTCTTTATGTGTCTCCCCCGTGTGTGGTATCAAGGGTGTAGCGATGAGCTCCCCCCACACTTAGGTTTTGTTTGGAATGTTTTCCCCCTTGTGTGATATCAAGGGCGTAGCGATGAGATCCCCCCACACTTAGGTTTTGTTTGGCGTGTTTTCCCCCATATGTGGTATCAAGGGTGTAGCAATGAGCTCCCCCCACACTCAGGTTTTGTTTGGTATGTTTTTCCCCATATGTGGTATTGAGGGTGTAGCAATGAGCTCCCCCCAAACTAGGGTTTTGTGTGGCATGTTTTCCCCTTGGTGTAGTATCAAGGGTGTAGCAATGAGCTCTCCCTACATTTTGGGTTTTGTATTGTGTTCTTTTGGCAATTTCAAGGGTGTAGTGATGAGCTCTCCCCGCCCCTTAGTTAGGATTTTACTTTCATATATGAAAATAATATATCAATGTATTCATCATGTTTTGCATGATTGCTCTCATGTCTTCATCATGTATTGTGTGCTTTCACTTTATTCTCCATGTTTTGTGTGCTTCTTACTGTCTTCATTTCTTGCATGTTTTCAATGTGTTTTCTAGTGTTTACCTGAGACTGGGGCCTAGAAATCGCTCCTCAATCTTTGTGTATGCCTTAGCTTCATATGCTTGGTGTATTTGATGTGTTTTTGACCATACTTTATGCATGTATGGGTCGTAAGATCATACATACATTAAAGTGGGGGCTAAATGTTATATCATAAAATGTCCCCCTAGGATCTTTACCTCCTAGTTTAGCTCCTAGATCCCCTTGTTTTCCTTATGCATGACTTAAACTTATCCCGAAGCAAATTCCCTTGAGACCCATGTCAAATGGGCCTAGGGGTCCATCTTAATGTGTAATCAAGATAAAAAGTAAGCCTCTAGACTTGGGTATCTATGCCCTAGTCTAGACCTATTTTGTTGGGACCCAAATTTTGTATGTCGGCTTATGATCCTTAAAAAGGTTTCTTTGTCAACCTATTCAATTTAAATTACAAAAGGTTAATGAGAATGCATATATAAACATGTTCAAGACTTCATTTTAAACTAGAAGATTCCTAATTGATTAAGGCAAACTTACGATCATTAAGCAAAGAGAATTCAAGGCATTCATTATGTTGCAGAGCAGTATTGTGTTGTGTTTGTTACAGATTTGGCTTTATCAACTCATATCATGATTTGAAGGCTCTTCATCTCTGTGAGGGTTTTCACCTCTAAGGTGACATCTTGTTGTGCTTCAATCAATTTATCTCATCATTAGATTTTTCTTCTATCCACCAAGGACACATACTCTATCTAACAACAATGTTGGAAGGCTTGAATGCCATTCTGGGGCTTGATTAAGGCAAGCTCCTAAACACCACAACCCCCAACCCCTCTCTTGTGATTGTAGGTTACAGGTGCAGGATCTTGTAGATAAAAGGAAGCAAGGTATGCGGAACACACTTCCTACACCAACCTAATGAGGGGAAGAGTATGCAAATTATTTTAAATCCTTACAATTGCAGCAATGTTAAACACATAACATAAAGATTACAACAGCAACACAACACATAGAATAAGATACTGACACAATATATATCATGGGGAAAACCTTTTCAGGTAAAAAACCCCACACTCTAAAACCTGCACAATTTATTAATAAATTTGTAAAGGATTACAATACAATTGCGATGCAAGTTCTTCTAGGAGTCTGCAAATGTCATTTCTCGAGTAATTCTGGTAGCATAACAGTACCTGTATTAACACCATGCAAACTACAACTCCAAACACCGCATTATATAGAGCTGTAAGGCAACTTTGAGAAGACTCTAGAGATGGGCATCCATCTTGGCCACATGGCCATTTACCCAATCAAAGGACACTTGTCCAACACATTTTCAGCTCTCTTACATTTCTCATAACATGGCAGATTTGACTTCCCAAGGTAGAGCGCTCCAAGACTAAAAATAGGCAATGACAAATGCTCTTACACATCTTATAGCTACCATAACAATCTGCAACATGACAACACTTAATGTTGTAAGAGAATTTGTCATACACGACTAAGAATAGCATATTCCTTTTACAACATGTCATAGCCCAACTTGGGGGCCCAAAGATGCCTTCTCCACATGCAAAGATGCTTTTCAACACTTGTCTTCACTTGTCATAAGAATCTCTATACTTGGCTCTTACACATCATAAATTTTGTCATACACAATAACACATCTATCATACTACAAAATGCCGACACATGGCATATTAGTGCCACCTCAAATGGGATGCCCAAATCCACATGTGTTTGACTTGACCATCCATGCCACATTACAAGTAGGATGACATGTCACAATGCCACCTTATACTAAATGACAAAACAAGATGTACAAGTAAACACAAATTAGGCAATAAATTAAAACACAATTAAAATATCGATGCTAGGAAATTTTAAAGGTTGAGACACCTTAATTCCCAACATTCTCCCACTTGTCAAACACCTTGCAAGAGCCAATATAATGACAAGATTTAACTGCTAAGGGCCAAGAGGCCCATAGACTCCGAACACCATTTGAACTTATCTGTGCCCATAGGTTTAGTTAATGCATCTACAACATTCTTCAAAGTGTCTACTTTCTCCATTATCACCTTCCCCTCTTCTACCATACCACAAACAAAATGATATTGAACATCAATGTGCTTTGTTTTGGCATGGAAAGTAGGATTCTTTGTTAAGCAAATCACACTATGATTGTTACAATAGATAGTAATCTATCCTGCATCAAAACCAATAACTGAACACAACCTCTTAAGCCAAATGACTTCCTTACAAGCATGATTTGCTGCCATGTACTCTTCTTTTGCCATGGACAAAGCAACCACATGTTGTTGCTTACTCATCCAACTAATTGCACCACCAAACATGGTAAACACATAAGTACGAGTGGATCTCCTACTGTTAATGTCACCTACCCAATCAGAATCCACATATCCATGAATACTCTCAGAATGTTGAGGTCTTGTAGGATAACCATGATAACATAAGGAATACTTAGAAGTACCCCTCAAATATTTGAACACTCTCTTTATTGCATCCCCAATGTACCCATATAGAATTCACCATAAATTGACTAAGGACTCCCATTGCTTGGGCAATGTCTGGTCTTGTACATACCATAGAATAATCAAGCTGCCAACTGCACTAGCATAAAGTACTCTACTCATATTCTTTCTCTCAGAAGGATACTTTGGACAATCATTAACAGATAACTTTGTACCTAGTGAAACATGAACACACAATGGTCTGCAATCTGCCATACTGAATCTCTCCGACACGGTCTTCACACACTTACTCTGGCTTAACCAAAGTTTTCTTTTTGCTCTATCTCTTCTGATCTCCATCCCCAGAATGTACCTGGCTGCCCCTAAGTTTTTCATCTCAAACTGTTCCGACAACTGAGACTTCAAATCAGAAATCATATTCTTACCATTCCTAATCAACAACATATCATCAACATACAGTGCAATAATGAGAATGCGATCATTGTCAAACTTGTAATACACACAATGATCTAATTTTGATCTTAGAAATCAATAAACAACACAAAGGCATCAAATTTCATGTACCACATCCTAGGAGATTGGTTCAAACCATACAGAGACTTCTTTAACTTACAAACCAAATTTTCTTTACCTTTCACCACATAGTGCTCTAGTTGTGACATATAAATTTCTTCCTCCAAGTCACCATGAAGGAAAGCTGTCTTCACATCCATTTGTTCCACTTCTAAGTCATAAGCTATTGCAAGAGATAACAAGAACTGAATAGATGCCATCTTTGCAATGGGAGAGAAAATCTCACCATAATCAATTCCATCCACTTGTGAATACTTCTTCGCAACCAATCTGGCCTTGTACTTCTCAACACTGCCATCTACTCTAAATTTCTTCTTGAACACCCATTTACATCTAACATGTTTCCATCCATCAGGAAAAGGCACCAAGTCCCAAGTTTTATTCTTTTTCAAAGAAGACATCTCATCCTCCATGGCCTCCTTTCAGGAACCTACATCTTTCATGTCCATAGCCTCTATCATAGTTCTAGGCTCATCAGTGTTAGTAATCAAGGCATAAGCAAAACTATAATCTAGCAATGTATAACCAAACCTGTCAGGTTGCTTCCTGTTTTGTGTGGACCTCCTCAAGGGCTGAGGTGGAGGTTCTACCTCTTCTTCTAAACTTTCAGAGCTGCTCTCCTCATCATCAGGTCGAACAAGGTCTTTCGATTCAGTCTTCTCAGGGGTAGTAGGAAACTGAACCACATCCTCTTTCTTCTCTTTTTCTTCTTCCTATAAAACAACAGGAGGAGATACCTATCTGAAAATAACACTTCTACTATACAAAAATTTCTCAGCCATAGGATCCCAAAGCTTGTACCCTTTCACACTGACACCATAGCCAATGAAGATACACTTAACTACCTTGTTCTCCAATTTTGACCTCTTCTCGTTAGGTTAACGTGCATATGCCTCACAATGAAAAACATGAAGATGTATAAATGAGGGCTTCTTACCAGACCACACCTCCATGTGTGTCTTATCAATGAGTACTAAAGTAGGAGACCTATTAACCAGGTAGCAAGCAGTGGCTACAAACTTCTATTTGAGGCTAGCACCACTAAGCATACTCCTAGCCCTCTCCATCAACGTTTTGTTCATTCTCTTTGCAACTCCATTTTTTTGTGGGGTGTATGGAGTTGTCTTATGTCTTTCAAACCCATGTTCTTTACAAAACTTATCAAACTCTGCAGAACAAAAATCACCAACGTTATCAGTTCTCAAACACTTAATCTTTTTACCAGTCTGATTCTCTACAAAAGCTTTAAACTCTTTGAACTGACTAAAGCCTTCATATTTGCTTATGAGAAAATAAACTCATGTCCTTCTACTGTAATCATCAATGAATAATATAAAATATAACGATTTAGAAATCAAAGGAATATTCATAGGACCAAACACATTAGAATGAATAATATCCAAAACACCAGAAGACTTGTGAGAACTAGAGTAAAACTAAACACGGTTTTGCTTTCCATATATACAATGTTCGCAAAACTTGAACTTGAGATTACAATCATTTAACTCCTTAATGAGGGTTTTTTTTTTCAGGGCTCTAAGACCCTTCTCACCAATGTGACTGAGTCTCTTATGCCACAATATTGTCTTCTCAGTAGGAAGTTTCATTTCCAAAGCATGAGCACCCTTAGGTACCCAGAAAGCACTACCATCGGAAGTTGAAGCAACACATTTCTTTACTGCTGGTTCCAACGGTGAGGATGAAGAATCTGAAGCTCTTTTCTTTGAATCAGAAGAACTATTGCACTGAGTAGTGCATGCATCCGGTTGAAACATAGTACCTCTCCGAGTACCCTTAGCAAGCACCATAGCTCCTCTTGTCATCTTGCATCCTCCACCTGAGAAGATAACTTGCACACCTGTATCATTCAGTTTACTTATAGAGAATAGGTTTTGTGCTAAACTAGGGATGTGCATCACCCCATTGATCCCCTTCACTTGTCCATCAGGGAATCAGATCAAGACTCTTCCACATCCAACTATCTTTAGATGAGAGTCATCACCTAGGTACACTTTCCCACCATCGAACTCTTCATACTTTGTGAACCAACCTCGATGAGAGGTCATGTGGAAGGAAGCACCAGAGTTAATCAGCCACACATCTTCTAATGTATGGGTGGCCTAGGCAGCAATAAAAGCATCACCATCGTCTTGAGATTTGTCAGAATCTAAATTGGAGGTGTTCTTCTTTTTCTTCTTTTCGTCCTTGTACTCCTTTCAAAAGTGCCCAGTTTTTCCATGGTTCCAACACATTGTCTTGGACTTTCCAGGAGATTTGGATCTCCCATGGGATTTGTATTTGCCTTTTTCATCTTTCTTGTCCTTCTTTTTCCCTTTCTCTTTAGGTCTACCATGAACTGCAAGAGCCTCCTTAGCCATTTCAGAAGACTTTCTCTGCATTTCTTTAGATAACAATGGAGACACCATTTCATCCATCTTGAAGGTGGTTGTAGTACTTCTAATGGCCATGACAAGGTGGTCCTGTTGACATTTCTTCTGAATCAGCATTAGGGTTTGCCACTTCTAATGCACAGGCAGATTCAGGCCAACTGAATACAGGAGGTTGCGTGAGCTCCTCCCCTTCACTTCTGGTTCTGCCGCACCAAGGGGGGTATCCCTATAACTTAAGATGTAACCTTGACTAGCTCAAAGATAGAAAGATCTAACTTGACAACAACAGGCAGAATACTCTCATGTATGGACCAAGATCTGCATGATAGATCACAAGGCTGGCAACATTCTTGGACATGATGTCTGGTTGGGTATGAGAGTATGCAGGGGTTTCCTAATCCTACTCCTACAACTAACAGGTGGATGGATGAAATGTTTTAGTTTGAATTTGGATGCAAAGCTGGACATGGTGTATAACACAAGAACACAGCATGATTGGTGCCTATCCAGGGCTTGGAGTCGGTAGACATACACCTGTGAATGATCAGCATAAATAGCTAAAACTGGATTTCAGGGGGATACACATGATATCTGCCTTACAGATATCTCCCAATATAGAGTGTTGAGCTATCTCTACTTATGGTATCCCTACTGCAGTATACCCTTCCCAATGTTCAACCTGAAAACAGTTTAATCTGCCCCTTGAGCAGAGGTTGAAAGATCAGACATTCAACATAGGAATTCTATGCTCTAGAATCTAAACATAAGCAAATATCCAGATCCAGAAGAAGAATACATGCAATACTGGAGACAGAATTAACACAACACATGCTAAGATAGCATTACTCATATAAGATCAACCATGAAACCAGTGGATTCATGCCAAGTCCTACAACAGGAGATACATAAACTCACAAGATCAAGCTGTACAGAGCAACCAGATCAGCTGGTTTTGGATTACAGAGCCAAAAATCCACAACTTTCAACAACCTTGAAATGAGCAACACAACCTGCTTATAACAGCCAGGTAGGTGCTCAGCAATTAATTACAACGTTGACCAAAATTCCCGCCAGATACACAGTATCATGGAAATGGCGCTCAAACACAACCAGATTGGCGCCCAAACTTGAATGCAGCAGGTAGGGGAGGAGACAGGAAGATTTCTCGAGCCTTGCGTCGCCGCCTAGGGATTCAGATCTTCAATCAGGTACTACATCCGTCCACGCCATCGCCCATACCTCTGCAACAATCGCCATTGATGGCGCACCAACCCGCGGCCTTGGGAAGATCATCAAACAGTCGATTGCAACCACTTCCCGCCGAGGTTCATCATCATGATATTTGAAAATGCAGGATATCAATATCCCACATGCACCCCGCGATGACCTCAATAACACTTTATATACTAGGTCATGAGCATATATCATGTCGGTGCTTTTGCTCCTGACGACACTAGTATAGACCTCATCATCATCATCCTCCAGCAGCATGATATCCTGTTGTTCGAAATATCACCCTGACGTCATCATGATATTTGAAATATAACCTTCATGATAATCGGCACAACCTGATCCTTCGGACGAACATCCTCCTGCTGAGCTTACAACAAAAGTCTGGCCGATGAACATCCTGATGACGTCATTATCATATACTGCTGACGTCATCATCATATTAACATCATCATGATATTCGGAAGACAACCGGATATTTGGAAATATCCTCCTGATGTTCAAATATCAGGTTGCACTGTAGCTCCACTATAAGATCGGGGCGAAAACTGAATATGATGATGCTGCTTGAAAAGGTCACCCCCAGTAGATAATGCGCGAAGCCAGCAGGCGGATATCTCCTTGATATCAGCATCATCATGATGCTCGAACAAAAACATATATCCGGGTGATATGAAAATATCACCCCTTCCTTCGGAAATATCATGATGCAGATAGGCATAGAAACAAATATCATCCTGATATAAGGATGACGTCAGCATCATCAGGATGAGAAACAAAGAACAAGGTGATACAACATCATCAGGATGATATTGACTAAGATCATCCTGACGTTCAAAATATGATGACCCTAGTGAATATCGGGTCGCACTTAGAACTCTTCGAATACATCATCAGGATGATCATAACCAAGATCACCCGATGATAAAGATATCACCCCGGCGAAATATCATGATGCAGTTTGTATGATGACCTCCGCCTAAGCAACACGGTGATAAAAGGAAATATGATGATGATGACGACGACCCTTAGGAAAAAGCAAGTCAGGTCGAACAACTCAAAGAATAAGCAACATCATCATCATGCTTGGGCAAGGTGATAAATGGAAGATCACCGGAGACTTTGAAGAATCACCCTCGCAAGCAGATCAGGGCGCACTGTAGCTCACCAGTATCATCAGGATAATAAGCAAACATCACCCGACAGTTGAAATATGATGATGACGATGAGAAACCAGTCGAAGGAGAACATGATGATGATGACCTTCATCGAAACCAACATGATGATGATGACCTCCTCCTCAAGAAAATATGATGATGCAGCCTGAAAAATACTGAGGAGGTCCATCACTTGGAGCATTTTTTGGATACTTAGGGAGAGTGCCTGAATGAAAATTGCTCAGAAAACTACCAGTCAATTCAGGCACTAACAGTGGCTCTGTCTGGGGACGTGCAGGTGCAAGACTGCAGCGAGAACACCAGATCTCTGGGATGCAGACCAGTCCCTTATCCATTGGGCACAGAGTCATGATGTTATATTGATCTGCATCACCAAACTCATTATTTTTAAACATCATTTTGGCGGCCCCGGGCAACCAAAAAGGAAGAACCATAATTTTTTCTTGTCAAATGCCTGATTCCAAGCTGAAAGATCCCAATCCCAACTGAAAAGATTGGCATAATCTGCCCATAATGTCACCTGTTTAAAAAGATATTCCACCAGTTTTGAAAGCTTGCCACCATCATTTTCAGCTCTGTCATTCTGGATTTCAGAAGTAGACATGTAACCATACACATAATATTCTTCAACTTTAGGCAACATATGTATGTTATATCCTTCAGACAGTACATCATACTGCTCTTGGCATTCTTTATCATTTATCTGGTTGCTGCATATTATCAGGTATTCATCCAGCTAATCCAACAATTCAAAATATTCAGAAAATATGAGACCCCTAATATCTACTGATATTGAAAACAAATCCTGATCCACACACCCAATGTTGCACATGTCTGAATCAGGTGATGATGAACATTCATTATTCACAGTTTGCAAATCAGTATCATCATCCTCAAACAAAGGGTTAATCCTGCACCAATGAAGGTCAAGACTCACAACATCATATACATCAGCAGGCTCATCATAAAGGGGATTAACATTCACTGCAAAGGCCTCTGCTTCTTCTTCATGACATTCCAATTCTTCTTCATTACTATCAGATTCAGAGTCATAAGAAAAACAAACCTGATCCATGCACTGGTCATGGATATCATTTTTATCAACTGATTGCCCCATATACAAGATTTCTGCTGTTTCAATGTACTCTGAAGTTGAACAATCTGCATCATTTTCCAGCCCTCCAATGCTTCCTGATGAAACTGATATTGATTCTTGATCCATATGATCACAACTCTGCACAACTGGATCATTTAAACAGGAAGGCTCCTTGCTTAGGACTGGTATGCAAACTTTACTTGAAAAATTATTATTTTCAACTTCACTTGCTGGGCAAAAAAGGACATCCTCCTCTATGACAGAAACATCATCCACTTGGAATGATGCAAAAACTGGGACAACAGGGGTGTGAGTGCTATGACATTCAATGTCCATACCTGAATTAAATCCTTCATTAACACTGGGGGCTGCAGGACAACAAAAATTTTCAGAGAAATAACCCTTTTGTATTCCATACCTCCAATTGTTTTCAATATCTAATGCAAACTGATGTGCCTGATGCAATGTGGTGGGCTCCTTGTCTCTTAATTTGTAAGTCATTTTCCCATCAAAGGCTCCCAAGTAGGTAACTAAGCACAGTGCATCATTAGGTCTCATGCATTCTGGAATTCTATTCAATGCCCTCATAAATCTGAGGTTAAAGGCTGGGATCAACTCATCTTCTTCAATATGGATGTACATGAAGTCACTAATAGCTGCATATTCAGAAACTCTTTCACCATACTGTACTAGAAATGCAGATTTAAAACCATGCCAAGAGTTGACAGAGTGAGCTGGAAGGTAGGAAAACCAGTCCCTTGCATCTGCATCTAGAGATTGAACAAATAATCTCATAACCACATCCTCATGGTCAATCTCAAAGTCATCTATCACATTCATGAACTGCTGCAAGTGTCTCTCAGCTGATTCATCCTTTATACCCTTAAATTTAGGCAAAAAAATCCTGATTTTAGGTGGAAAGGCATTTGGATAGCCACAAATGCCATTGAAATCTATGGGCTTATATCTGTCTATGTTGAAACTTCTTTTATTACATTGTTGGGACTGACTACTATACATTCTTGCATTTGACACTTCACAGGGGTGCATAGGCAGATAATACATCCTTTATGTTATTGCAACCCTCCTCTCTACTCAGATTTTCTACAAACAATGACTTTGGGCACTTCAAAGTTTAGACTGTTTTTTCAAACTTTCCTAAAGTCCTTTAAATGAGTCTTTTGAACAACATTGCATGCCCTTTGAAATACAGTGTAAGTTCTGATGAAAGCATGCAAGCTCTGTTTTCACCAATGTTCCCTTTTAACCAGTGCTTTCTCACCAAATAGGGAAACTGTCAAACAATATGAAATACCTGGATATGTTGCAGAAGCTGCAAATTCTTCTCTGGCTGATTTTGTTCTTTTATCAGGTTCTTTGATGCAGAGTCGCCACCTCCTTGAAGAGGAATGAGCTTCAAACAAGCTGAAGCTGCAGATTGATTTCTTTCTTTCTGGGTCATCCACTAGCAGAGTCACATATACAACCTTTTTTCTCTGCTGCAACAAACAGTCTCCAGGTCTGATTTTTTAATCTTGTGGACTCAAACTTTCATGGATATGACATTGATCTCCCCAGCGGAGTCGCCATTTTGTTGACATTTCTTCTGAATCAGCATTAGGGTTTGCCACTTCTAATGCACAGGCAGATTCAGGCCAACTGAATACAGGAGGTTGCGTGAGCTCCTCCCCTTCACTTCTGGTTCTGCCGCACCAAGGGGGGTATCCCTATAACTTAAGATGTAACCTTGACTAGCTCAAAGATAGAAAGATCTAACTTGACAACAACAGGCAGAATACTCTCATGTATGGACCAAGATCTGCATGATAGATCACAAGGCTGGCAACATTCTTGGACATGATGTCTGGTTGGGTATGAGAGTATGCAGGGGTTTCCTAATTCTACTCCTACAACTAACAGGTGGATGGATGAAATGTTTTAGTTTGAATTTGGATGCAAAGCTGGACATGGTGTATAACACAAGAACACAGCATGATTGGTGCCTATCCAGGGCTTGGAGTCGGTAGACATACACCTGTGAATGATCAGCATAAATAGCTAAAACTGGATTTCAGGGGGATACACATGATATCTGCCTTACAGATATCTCCCAATATAGAGTGTTGAGCTATCTCTACTTATGGTATCCCTACTGCAGTATACCCTTCCCAATGTTCAACCTGAAAACAGTTTAATCTGCCCCTTGAGCAGAGGTTGAAAGATCAGACATTCAACATAGGAATTCTATGCTCTAGAATCTAAACATAAGCAAATATCCAGATCCAGAAGAAGAATACATGCAATACTGGAGACAGAATTAACACAACACATGCTAAGATAGCATTACTCATATAAGATCAACCATGAAACCAGTGGATTCATGCCAAGTCCTACAACAGGAGATACATAAACTCACAAGATCAAGCTGTACAGAGCAACCAGATCAGCTGGTTTTGGATTACAGAGCCAAAAATCCACAACTTTCAACAACCTTGAAATGAGCAACACAACCTGCTTATAACAGCCAGGTAGGTGCTCAGCAATTAATTACAACGTTGACCAAAATTCCCGCCAGATACACAGTATCATGGAAATGGCGCTCAAACACAACCAGATTGGCGCCCAAACTTGAATGCAGCAGGTAGGGGAGGAGACAGGAAGATTTCTCGAGCCTTGCGCCGTCGCCTAGGGATTCAGATCTTCAATCAGGTACTACATCCGTCCACGCCATCGCCCATACCTCTGCAACAATCGCCATTGATGGCGCACCAACCCGCGGCCTTGGGAAGATCATCAAACAGTCGATCGCAACCACTTCCCGCCGAGGTTCATCATCATGATATTTGAAAATGCAGGATATCAATATCCCACATGCACCCCGCGATGACCTCAATAACACTTTATATACTAGGTCATGAGCATATATCATGTCGGTGCTTTTGCTCCTGACGACACTAGTATAGACCTCATCATCATCATCCTCCAGCAGCATGATATCCTGTTGTTTGAAATATCACCCTGACGTCATCATGACATTTGAAATATAACCTTCATGATAATCGGCACAACCTGATCCTTCGGAGGAACATCCTCCTGCTGAGCTTACAACAAAAGTCTGGCCGATGAACATCCTGATGACGTCATTATCATATACTGCTGACGTCATCATCATATTAACATCATCATGATATTCGGAAGACAACCGGATATTTGGAAATATCCTCCTGATGTTCAAATATCAGGTTGCACTGTAGCTCCACTATAAGATCGGGGCGAAAACTGAATATGATGATGCTGCTTGAAAAGGTCACCCCCAGTAGATAATGCGCGAAGCCAGCAGGCGGATATCTCCTTGATATCAGCATCATCATGATGCTCGAACAAAAACATATATTCGGGTGATATGAAAATATCACCCCTTCCTTCGGAAATATCATGATGCAGATAGGCATAGAAACAAATATCATCCTGATATAAGGATGACGTCAGCATCATCAGGATGAGAAACAAAGAACAAGGTGATACAACATCATCAGGATGATATTGACTAAGATCATCCTGACGTTCAAAATATGATGACCCTAGTGAATATCGGGTCGCACTTAGAACTCTTCGAATACATCATCAGGATGATCATAACCAAGATCACCCGATGATAAAGATATCACCCCGGCGAAATATCATGATGCAGTTTGTATGATGACCTCCGCCTAAGCAACACGGTGATAAAAGGAAATATGATGATGATGACGACGACCCTTAGGAAAAAGCAAGTCAGGTCGAACAACTCAAAGAATAAGCAACATCATCATCATGCTTGGGCAAGGTGATAAATGGAAGATCACCGGAGACTTTGAAGAATCACCCTCGCAAGCAGATCAGGGCGCACTGTAGCTCACCAGTATCATCAGGATAATAAGCAAACATCACCCGACAGTTGAAATATGATGATGACGATGAGAAACCAGTCGAAGGAGAACATGATGATGATGACCTTCATCGAAACCAACATGATGATGATGACCTCCTCCTCAAGAAAATATGATGATGCAGCCTGAAAAATACTGAGGAGGTCCATCACTTGGAGCATTTTTTGGATACTTAGGGAGAGTGCCTGAATGAAAATTGCTCAGAAAACTACCAGTCAATTCAGGCACTAACAGGTCCCATGAGTTTGGCAAAGAACAAAGCAAGGTGATGCAACGATCCTCCTCCTCCATCTTCACACTAATGGAAGTCAGTTGTGCAACTAACATGTTGAAGGCATTCAAGTGATCTACAACTGATCCTCCATCTTCCATCCTTAGAGAATAAAACTTGTTCCTCAGGAATAACATGTTTACCAGGGATTTAGCCTGATAAACATCACCAAGTTTCTTTCATAGTTCTTTCGCGGTCTTCTCTTCATGAACATTTAACAAGACATAATCAGCTAAACAGAGTCTCACAATACCCTTAGCTTTACAATCTTTGAGATCCCAATCTTCCTGTGCCATTACCATTGGTTTTGTTCTATAAATTATTTCCCATAGGTCTCTATCAACAAGCATGTCTTCCATTTAAAAGTTTCCATAACTTGAAATTGCTGCCATTAAAATTTTCCAACTCTATTCTTCCGGATGTGCTTGCCATCTTTTTCCTACAACAAGATTATAGAATACTCTACATAGACTCCCACTCAATCAAAGATTAGCTCAAAAAACCCCTACCCAACAACTAGAGTCAAAGGTGATCAAGCTCTGATACCAACTAAAAGGAAGCAAGGTACGTGGAACACACTTCCTACACCAACCTATTAAAAGGAATAGTATGCAATTATTTTAAATCCTTACAATTGCAACAATGTTAAACACATAACATAAAGATTACAACAGCAACACAACACATAGAATAAGAGATTGACACAAGATATATCGTGGGGAAAAACTTTTCAGGTAAAAAATCCCACACTCTAAAACTTGCACAATGTACTAACAAATCTATAAAGGATTACAATACACTTGCAATGCAAGTTCTTCCAAGAGTCTGCAAATGTTGTTTTTGGAGTAATTTCGGTAGCATAACAGTACCTGTATTAACACTATGCAAACTACAACTCAAGACATTGCATTATATAGAGTTACAAGGCAAATTTGAGAAGCCTCTAGAGATGGGTGTCCATCTTGGGCACATGGCCATTTACCTAGTCAAAGGACACTTGTCCAACACATTTTCAGCTCTCTTACATCTGTCATAACATGGCATATTTGACTTCCCAAGGTAGAGCACTCCAAGGCTAAAAATAGGCAATAACAGATGCTCTTACACATCTTCCAACTGTCATAAAAATCTGCAACATGACAACACTTAATGTTGTAAGAGAATCCATCATACATGACTAAAAATATCATATTCCTCTTACAACATGTCATAGTCCAACTTGGGTGCCAAAGGATGCCTTCTCCACATGCAATGATGCTTTTCAACACTTGTCTTCACTTGTCATAGGAATCTCTATACTTGGCTCTTACGCATCATAGATTCTATCATACATAATAACACATCTGTCATACTACAAGATGCCGACACATGGCATATTAGTGCCACCTCAAATGGGATGCCCAAATCCACATGTGTTTGACTTGACCATCCATGTCACATTACAAGTAGGATGACATGTCACAATGCCACCTTATACTAAATGACAAAACAAGATGTGCAAGTAAATACAAATTAGGCAATAAATAAATACACAATTAAAATATCAATGCTAGGAAATTGCAAAGATTGAGACACCTTAATTCCCAACAACAGAGTGGAGTTGTAAGATATTAGAGAAGAGTATAAAGATTCAAGATCTCAAGAAAAGAGAGAAGAATATTCCTTTCTGGACAAGGGTGCCCACACCAGTGTCCTCTCGACTATTCTTTTCTGGAAACCCTGAAGTAGGTTATAGTCCTTATCACCTCACTATTCTAGAAGTACATAAAAACTGACCTACGAGACACAGGCACCCACCCCAGTGTCCCCGAAGTTTCTGCCTTTCGAAATCAAAATCTCGGTATGTTTCTAATATGCATTTAATGCCTCCCTATGCGATCATTTGTCATATCTTGTTCTTCTATATCTAGAATCACATAATTAGGGTTTAAGGCTTAATTAGATTAGGGTTTAACATAACTATCAATCTATTCTATCTTTCCTATTATTCCTACATGACATCAACTTGTAGTTAAAGTCCTCTTCATTGTATTGACTTGGTTCAATTGTTGTCCTTGAATGTATATGTGAAAGGAGGGTTTGATTGCATCTAATTAACCACATCTTCAACCTCATCACCCACTTTTCATATATAACAATAGAATACCACCAATAAAATGTGTATTAATAATATATTGCAATAAAAGAGATGTTCCATAACACCCATTATGTCCTATCTTTTGAAGGGGGTTAGGCACCTAGGGATGATAAATGGAATGCAAGGGATCCTAAAAAGATGCAATCACTAAAGACAAGTCTACAATGAATTATTAAGGATGAATAAAAGGACTAATGTAATCCCAAATTAAAAACACCTATGGCAAAAGATTGAGACAACAAAAGATAGAGGGAAATTAATTCTTCTCTTCATCTAATGTCAATTGTGTCACCACACATTTTCTAGCACACTTTGCACTACTCCTCTCTTTACAAACTACCTCAAAATTGGTCATTTGATCTTCATAAAAATCCATGGGATGTCACATCACTTTTGTCTACTTTCCAAGAAAAATATTTGGGGTGCTATGTTCCTCATCATCTCTAATAGGTTTTACCTACGCTTTTCTCTTTGATTTTCTTAGATTATCTCCAAACTAGGAATTATAACTCCACCTCCAATAATCAACTCTTTAGTTTGCGTCTTATTAGCATGACACCTTCAGTTAATTTTTAGTTTAGATCTCCTTTTACAAGCAATTCACTTCCATACCTCCTATAGATAAACTCAAGCTCAAAGCTGCTATTTGTAAAGCTTCATGAGTTACTCCTTTTGGAATATAAGATTTTGTCAATTGTGTTGACTACCTCACTTGTAGTGTTTTTCTAACAACCTCTTTCTAACACTGTAGTGTTGGTAGACACCTTCTCCTTCTATTTCAAATACATTTCTTCCAATACAATACAACCTCTACCCAACTCACACTTTTTAGAGGATGACCACACATGAATACCTTATACCCAACATGATAGTGCTAGAAGACACCCTTACTCTCTTATGAACTGCCTCTTTTTGGATCACCTATAGTGCAACACATGCACAATACTTCTAGGATCCATTTCTCTTATGTTCCACCTATAATGTGACACACATACAATATTTCTATGAACCACTCCTCTAATGGATCACTTGTAATTCAACACGTGCATAAGTTCACTATTGTGGGACAATAACTTAATCTCTGATGCCACTTGATGTAGTCACATATGGAGAGTCTAATGAAATACAATCCAACCATACAACCCTAATCTCTAAATATAAATATCAAACAACCAAAATACCAATTACACAACATAAATGAATAGAAAATAGTGTCCTTATTTTATCTACAATAATTACATCAAGTCACTAAGCATTATAATTAGAATTTTTAGCCTCAAAATAATCTTAGATTGAAAGGTCTCACAATCCAATACAATAGACTACACTAAGAACTCATTCCTAGTTCACACATGAATTATAGATCTTTTCTACAATATGAACACCACTTGTAGTCTTTAGTCCATTACGTACACCATAAATGAAGCACATATAGATCCTCACTAATGCAACACTAGAATTTTGAACTTTTCTACTTGGATTCACACTCAGATTAGGTCTCTTGATATCATGTTGATCATTTAGAACCTCCATTCATGACTACATCAAACCCCTCGATCTAAATATCAAAAACCTGGATCTAATCAAATAACCAAAATACCAATTACATAACAAAAACTAATATCAAATGATGTCCTTGTTGCATCCATAATAATTACATCAGGCCACTAGGCATTATAATTATACCTTTTAGCCTTACAACAATCTTAAATAAAAAGGTCTCATAGTCCAGAATAATAACTCCACTAGGAACTCATTCCCAGTTCACATATGAATTAAATATCTATTATGAAATTTGAACACTAAAACTAGTCTTTAGTCCTTTGCTTACACCACAAATAATGTACACATTTAGATCCTCATTGATGCACCACCAACTTCTAAACTTTTCTACTTGGATTCACAATTGGATCAAGCCTCTTTCTTAATTCTTCAATTACACTCTCCAAGATCTTGATTCCATGTTGTAAGCATCCTAACTCCTAACTCCATGCCCCCACTTCAAATCAGTCTAAACCCTTAGTTTATATAGATGATCCATATAGAAAACCCATTACATCTTTTCAAGAAAGAAAAGCTACTATGATATAATCCCAATGATAATGAAGGACTACCTTATAAAGTAATTATCAATTACAACATTGTTTCCCTCATCTTCTAGGCACAAGAAAGCCTCATTTTTTTAGCTCCAAGAAATAGGTCTTCACTAAGGATCAACATGGCCCCAAATTACCAAATGTGTACACTTGTACCTTGGGAATACTCTAGTTATCCCTTTTCTTCACTGTAAGTCATGTGATTTATCTCTTTTATCCCAAGTAAAATAAAATAGATTCAATTTGAATAATTAAACTTCATGCCATTGCAGATCATATAAATAAATAAATCTCAATGGTATTAATTTATAGCTTCTAGATGATACGTTCTTCCTCAAGCATTACCACACATGCTAATACTATCAATTTAAGGTCTCTATCTTCATATATTAAATAGAAATAAACAAATGACCATGTTCCATCGCATTGCACATGGTTAGACTTGATGTAGACTACTTTTAAAATTGCAATGCCAAAATCTCATTAGAACTCCAAAATTTTGTCAAAAGAATATAAAATAAATAAGAAAAAGCATATCTTTTTGGGTGATACAATCTTACATGACCCTTGAGATGTTCCTCCATCATTTTGTCTCCTCCTTGTACATATGTTGACAAGTTATTCTATGCATTGTTGGTATTAAGTCTCATTGTATGTGGTAATGAAACTAGTGGTGTGAGCATGCATTGCTATTGTAGTGATGCCTTGTGTTAAAAAAATGTTAGTTGTGTTTTGATGAGTTTTTCCATGGTGGAAATTGTTGAAGTTGTAAAAGCCAACCTCACAGAACCCAGTGATCACCTGCAAGCAAAATAACCTGTCATGTAGAAGAGATTCGAACAACACACATATATTACTCTTCAAGACAAGAGAGTAAAATTGCATAAAACAAGAATGGATAATTACAAAGAGATCAATCCTTAAGAAAGGAGATCAAAACCCTAAAGTGAACCCTAGGATTTAATAAAAGAATTATTAAATAATTATTAAAGTGCCTAAGTTTAGCTTAAGTGAAAAATAAAGTAAAGGTGACTTAATTAATTAACCTATTACTCTAACACCCCCTCTTAAGATGAACTTAGGAAGAAGCTAAAAAATTAAGGAAAAATGCATGAAAGCAAAGATGGGTCCTAGAAACTAGGCCTGATGAGGTACCCAAATACAACAACAAAATCTCTATAAATGGAGAAAAGGAGAAAACCCAGTGGGAAAAAACTTCTCTCCAAAAAGAGATGAAAGCATGTAAAAAAACATGAAGGAAGGAAGGCCTCATGAAGACCCCCCAAGGACAACTTCCTTCACCCAAAGCATAGATTGCAACTGAAGATAGCGAGGTGATTCCAAAGGTTTCGTGAAGATGTTTGCAACCTGCTTCTTTGTAGGAATGTACTCCAAGATGAGAGAGCCATCCTAAAGCAACTGCCTGATGAAGTGCATGTGGATCTTAATGTGCTTAGTCTACTGATGCTCCACTAGATTGCGGGAAATGTGTATAGCACTCTAATTGTCACACCAAAGAATAGTGGGACTATCAGGAGGAAACCCAAACTCTGTCATCAACTACCGAAGCCATAAAATCTCCTAACTAGTTAACACTACTACTTGGTACTCAGCCTTTGTATATGATAATGCAATAGTAGATTGCTTCTTGCAAGAGAATGTAATAGGACCAGAACCAACGTAAAACACAAAGCCAGAAGTAGACTTCTGATCATTGACATCACCAGCCCAATCTGAGTTAGTGAAGCCAACAATGTGAGGGGCTCTTGATGTGTAGTGAATGCCATAATGTGTGGTGCCCTGAATGTACCTCAAGATACATTTGGCTGCTTGCCAATGGCTCTCATGTGGATCATGTGATAACTGAGAGACAAGACCAACCACAATGGAAAGATCAAGACGTGAATGTGTCAAGTACAACAAACTGCCAACCAACTGCTTGTATAATGTAGAATCTATTGAAGGAGTAGAGAAAGTGGAAGACAAGACAACACTTGACTGAAATGGTGTGGGGGAAGGCTTGCAATCAAGCATGCCAAATCTCTAAAGCATATCAAAAGCATACTTCTACTGAAATATGGAAATCCCATCCAAAGAATGAATAACCTATAGACCAAGAAAATAGTGTAGACGACCAAGATCTGTCATCTCAAACTGCTCCATCAAAGCTCTTTAAACACTCTGAATCATGGAGGATGAGCTACCTGTAAGAATGAGATCATCAACATATAGCACAAGGATCAAAAGATCACCCTCCTGATGCTGAATGTACACTATGGGATCAAAATGACAACAGGTGAAGTGAGAGGAAAGAAAAAAAGAGTCCATCTTCTCATACCAAGCCCAAGGGACTTGTTTGAGACCATACATTGAAGACCGAAGTCTGCAAACCAAAGAAGTGTCCTACACAAATCCCTTAGGCTGTTCCATAGAGATCTCCTCATGTAGGTCTCCATGCAAGAAGGAACCCTTCACATCCATCTAAAAAACTACCCATCCCTTTGAAGCTGCTAGTGAAAGTACAAAGTGAATAGAATTCATCTTGGCAATAGGAGCAAAGGTATCAGAGTAATCAATACCTTTAACCTGAGAAAACCCCTTCGCAACAAGATGTGCCTTGTACTTATTAATTGAACCATCTGCAGCAAACTTGGTATGATACACCCACTTGCACTAAATCAACTTTATTCCCTTAGGAAGATGAACAAGATCCCAAGTATTATTCTTCATCAAAGAAGAATACTCCTCCTCCATAGTTCTATCCCACTTAGAAGTACCTGCTACCTCTAGAAACTTCTCAGGATTATCTGAAATGGCACAACTCAAAAGACTGGCACCTGATGTCTATGCACAGGTACGATAGAAATCTGAAGGATCACCTGCCAAAGATCCATTTGCCTCAACAATAAAGCGGGCCCACTTGGGTAAAGGTTTAGTATCTGGTGGTGGTGAAGGTGGAGCATCTGCAACATCATCCTCTAGAGATAAGGAATCCTCAAGAGATGAAGTGGGAGGAGTAGGAAGTGAGCGAGAAGCTGGTGATGAAGAATCCATCTGAGGAAAGCGCTCATCAAACTAGACATCTCGTTGAAACAATATCTCTCTAGAATCAGGATCAAACAACCCGTATGCCTTAACATCCTCACAGTAGCCAACAGATAAGAGTGGTCAGTTTTTTCTCTCCATGGCTTTCTGTTGAGCATCAGGAATGTATGCCCAAGCCTCACTACCAAAAACTTAGAATATAGAAACATCAGGCTTGACATGGGTCCAAGCCTCCTCAGGAGTCATATGTTGTAATGCCTTATGAAGCATTCAATTCTGAATGTAATTGGCATAATTCATTGCCTTAGCCTAAAATAAAGAATCCATATCACGTGACTGAATCCTACAATTGGCCATCTCCCATAAAGTTCTGTTCTTTCTCTCAGCAACACCATTCTGCTGAGGAGTGTAAGGAACTGAAAGTTGATACTGCAAACCATGCTCAGTACAACAGTCCCTGAAATCTTGATTGACATACTCCCCCCATTGTCTGTGCGTATCCTCTTGATAGAAAGTCCAAATTGCTTCTCCATGAATGTCTTGAAGATCCTAAAAGTATCAAAGACATCTCTCTTGTACTTAAGAAAGTACACCCATGTACACCTAGAGAAGTCATCAATGAATGTGAGCATAAATTTGGCCCCTGAAAATGAAGAAGTCAGAAAGGACATGAGGTCACTATGTACCAACTCCAAGGGTGTCTTAGCATGTGTGGCTCTACCTGTAGGAAAATAATCCCAGTGATGTTTTCCAAGTACACATCCTCGACAAACACCATCAGTATAAGAAATCTGAGGGAGCCCAATCATAAGTGCCTGTGTACTCATCTGTTGTAGATATCTGTAATTGACATGGCCAAAAAGCTCATGCCAAAGCCTACTCGTTGTGTATGCATGTGCTATAAGTATTGAACCAGAACTATCTGATCTCTCAAAGCCATAAGATCTATATACGTAGGATGTAGGATCAACACTCCCAACAGCCACAACTAAATCATGATCATGGAGGTCTTGAATAACCACATCATGTGGTGAGAACTCAACTGTCTCACCAGTGCTAGAATGGAAAATCTGGTAAATGGAAAGGAGGTTTGTCAAAATGGCAAGAACAACAAGAACATCCTGAAGACAACCACCGTCCAATGGAACAGGACCAAAACCCATAACTAAAAGTTGTGTAGAATCAGCAACTACAATCTATGAAGTGCCACAATGAGCAAGTGTGGTAACAAACTCCTAAGTATGTGTCAAGTGGTGAGAAGCACCATAATATAGAATCCATGTGGATCTTGAAGGTAAGGCCCATGCAAAAAGAGCATGACCTTTCCCTATGTGTAGGGAAGAAGACTGAGGTGAAGAGATATGATGCTACTGCATGGCCTCCTCTAAAGCCTCTAATCTCTTCCAACACCTGGTAACTGGATGACCTTCCTTGCCACAAAAACTGCAAGGATCACTTGGTTTCTGCTTTATCTTGGAGGAAGACTTGCCAGACTTAGAAGACTTACCCTACTTAGGATTAGAGTGTGGTTTGGAATCTGACTTAGGAGGTGGCTTGGAGGAACTCTCATTGCCTGCTGAATTTGACTTGGCTTCGGTTTCTACTTCTGCTTCCCCTTAGATGTCTAAGCCACCAAGGCTTGGTTCTTCGATCCTGTGAGAGCATCCAACAGTGATAGCTTGGCCTGCTCACGAGTCAACCGATCACAGAAAACCTCAAAGGTAGGAATGGTAAATCGTGGACCCAAAGCATCCATGGTGGAATAGAATGTAGAAGAGAATATTTGAAATGAGCCTCAAATCTTAGAGAGAATCAAGTATATACACTTGGTGTCAGTTTTGGTTTTGCCACAACCCTGCAAAAGTTATCTGAGTGATTTGAATTTCATCAAGAAATCCTCAATAGATGGAAAGGAATCAGGTACCAAGGAAATTAATTCTGCCTCAAGCTGAAGTGCTCTGAACTGATTGATGGTGCCAAAGAGATCACTGAACTTGGTCCACATTTCTTGAGGAGTTGTGCAACTCTCAAGGTGAAATGAAAGATTGTCTAAAACATGCGATGATATCAAACCCATGGCCTCATCCATTTTGTTTCTATGCTGTAGAATCTCAAACTGACATTGCAAGTGAGGCCGAATCTCATCCAAATAGGAGCATAACCCCTTTGACATGAGAAGTCTGGTCATATGTGCCTTCCAGGTGCGATAATTGTGTGGGGAAAGACGGTCAACTGATGAGCTGTCTGCCATGATGTTTGAGTGTAAAATGTGTTTAATGGAAGAGTTTTCTATTTTCTGATGTGGATATACAGAAAGCAAGAAAAAAACACCCCCCACAACACAAGAAACCAAACCCCAGTACAAATTTGAAAGCTAGAAAGGGAGAAAAAGAAAAAAACACTTCAGACTATTCTTTGTATACCTATTAAATTTTTTGATGAAATACTCTATAGATTTAAAAAAGCACTGCAGGACCTTTCCAATGCCTATTTGTTTGCAAAAAATGGAGGTCGTATGCAACAGTTATGCCCCCAGAAGCGCGAAAATGATGATATGAATTTGACTGGAAAAAAGGAAACAAAATAGCAAAGCAAGAAAAAATACCCATACCACTAGATCGGGCCCGAAACCAGCTTCCTAACGCCTATTTGTTTGCAAAAAATTGATACCGTAGGCAAAAATGGCGTCCGTTTTCCCCAAAAAGGCTCGGAAAGGCAAAAAAAGGGACCTTGGTGACCCTGTGGCGGTGACTGGGTGGCGCCACCCAGTTGAGGTGGTGACCTGGTGGTGTGTTGGAACTGACTGAGTGGCGATTCAGTGGTGGTTGGCGGCAGTTTGTAGGATGCCAGTTGCGAAGAAGGTCGCCATTTTGAGGAGGTTATCACTGTTTGAGGAGAAGGTTGCGGGTAGAGGAGGTGACCGCCAATGAAGACCGATGGTTTAGAAACCACGTCGGCCCTTTGGGCCTGTAAATGTTTTTTTCTTTGCATTTTTTTAAAAAAAATTTTGACAAAAAATAGTACGGCCACCCGTGTAGAGGTCGTATGGCTCTGCCAGGCAAATAATTTTTGCCTCCAGCTTCAACTGCTCCATTTTTGATGAAACGATAGGCAATTTTAGGGTTTTTGGCCACTCCGGATGCAACGGTGAGGTCCGTTCTGGCTGAAAACACTTCAAAATTGTAGGTACCCTCTAGATATGGGATAAAAGCACCCTCAGTAACCCTTGCAGATCTGAGTCTGAGTCCAAAATTGACAAAACAAAGGCCAATCTTGACTATTTCCAGCACTCGGAATGCAATGGTGTGACTAGAATTGACTCAAGATGCACTGAAATACTCTTTCAAGGCTTGAATCCCTCAAAAGATGAATAGGAAGCTATAGATCTGAAGCTCTGATACCATGTTGAAGTTGTAAAAGCCAACCTGATAGAACCCATTGATCACCTGCAAGCAAAATAACCTGTCACGTAGAAGAGATTCGAACAACACATAGATATTGCTCTTCAAACCAAGAGAGTAAAATTGCATAAAACAAGAATGAATAATTACAAAGAGATTAATCCTTAAGAAAGGAGATCAAAACCCTAGAGTGAACCCTAGGATTTAATAAAAGAATTATTAAAGTGCCTAAGTTTAGCTTAAGTGAAAAATAAAGTAAAGTTGACTTAATTAATTAATCATATGATTAAATTAATTAAGTAATTAACCTATTACTCTAACAGAAATTATGGGCATTATATAGCTTATATGAAGTTACTAATAAAAATGTAATACAATTGGAAAACCCATGAATAGTCATGTGATGAGATTGATGACGGGTAAGTGCATGGAAATGGGGGGCCAAAAAGGTTGAAAATTGGACACTTTTTTTTTTGAAATCAATCGAAACTGAACTTCAACGAGTGATTCAAGATGCCTACACTCAAAATTTCAAGATGTAATAAGAACATTTACTAATTCTCACAATCTAGTTTCTAAACTACTAATCTTAAAAAAATGTTGTAGATTAAGATGTTCAAACACTAAGAGCACACAAAGTGGTCCAATTTTTGTCACAAAAATGTAACATAGCACTAAGTGTCCTCCCCCAATATTTTGAGTTCCATTAAGTATTTTATATATCCCCTTAGTGAAAATTTAAATAAGATCATGTAGTAGCTTAGATTTATTTTCAAAATTTTATAAATAAATATATTAGTTTTTTACTAATTTTCAAAGAGGACATATCTTTAAAAATTAAAAAATGAGTGTGCTCCCACAAATCTTAAGAAAAATAATTGAAAAGTTTCTTTTTAATGTGTATATAATGAAGTATAGAATGTGAAAATATAACCTTTTAAAATATAGATGAGCAAATAAAAAATTATGTAGAAAAATAACATATATGTTTTTCCAAAAATAAAGATATTACTAAAAGTAATTGAAGATCAAGACCTTTATATATTTAGTTTAAAAAATACATTCTTAAAAATCTAAGATGGAAATTGACATTACAGTGGTGTTATTTTGGAATATTTTCCTAAAATATACGAACTTAATGGAGAGCATGCTTGACATTTGTATTTTTTTAATGTTTTTACAAAACAAAAATTTAGGCACCCAACATGCATGTTCAACCCTTACAATTGGTAAACTCAAACTTATTCCAAGCCCAAGGGCAACATTTCATTGATCTAAGCTAGAATATGTATGTGTTATAATGCACTAACATTACCAAAATAACACTTGAGCCATAACATAAGCACAAATATGCACACATTATGTTTCCTAAAATTTAAGAAAATTTAAAAAAAATATGAAAGTTTGACCACTTTTTGGCCCCCCATCTTTATACACATGCCCATTAAAATGGTGAGGTATATTTCACAATTATTAGAGAATCATTTCCACCATAACACAAGAATTTTTTGATAAACTAACAAGATTCATTTTTTAAAAACCATTCTCACCAATACATGTTGGGAAAGAAAAGAAAATAACTCTGTAGTGATTGGAAATGAAAAATATATTAATCAACTATAAGAATATTAAACAAGATCTAAAAGGTGAGATATTAGATACGTTTCAAATAATTTTAAAAAGAATAAATTAGATAGATTCAATAATTGAAGGAAATGTATGTAGAACTAATGGGTTTTCCTTAAAAAAAAGAGAGATTTTAGTGAAGACAATAATAAAATACATAAAAATATTATTGAAAAATTATAACGTGTCAAGCAATTTTGACCCGTGGGTAGCCTATTATTTGGTGAAGGGACAACACACCAACTATATCTACATATTATAGATCTCACAATAAGATCATACCTCATATTCATCATTTACTTCATTTAGTATAACACTAGATATTTTACAGAGTTTGAGTTGAATACACCTTATCATGATTCTTTTTGAAGTTTAAATAAAGGAATATTATATATGGAAGAATATTCTTAAATAAAGAAAAGATAGGTTGAGTGTAAGATTGTATTGTTGTTTGGATTAGTAATACATCTACTACCTTTATGTTTAATTGATGAAAATTGTGCTTCAACAATTCCTTGATTCTTATGGGATGTAGACCACTAGAATGACAATATTTATTTCCATAATATATGGGTTTGGAGCATATATAACTTGTATTAGAAGTGTTGAAGTCTTTAAAGAACTCATTGGTATTTATATATATATTTTAAAGGAACTTAATAGTTTATAGTTTAGGAGAACTAAAGATTAATTCAAAATATATATTGAAGTGAAATTAAGATTGATGAAGACACAACTAAAGTATATATTAAAGTGATATTAAGATTGATGAAGACACAACTAAGGGAAAAATATTTGCAAATCATTTGTCATTACACAATTTTTTTTCAATTTCATTACTTCTTTATCTAAGATTTCAGTTTCATTTGATTCTATTACAAGAAGTGTAGAATTTACTTTCTGTAGAATAAGAAAATTTCCCTATTATCGATTGAAATATATATTAACAATGCTATAATTTTTTTTTCATTATGTTATTTTTGTAATAGTTGCATATACATTTATATATAAATTAAATATTTAAATTTAAAAAGTGAAAATGGTAAGTAGAAAAAAAATAGGGACTTTGGTGAAAGGAAATCTATTTTTGAAAAGTGAAAGGAGCATGCCAAGGTAGGTGAAAGAGGAGTACATAAGGATGGATAGGTGATTCATGAAGATATTTGGTCATCTCTTAAGGCTAGGAACAATTATGAATTGAGGATAATTATGGAAGAGGTGGGTATGGAAGAGTAGGAGGATTTGAGGCTCCTTGTAAATGTAATTTTTTTATTCTTAATGTGAATTTGGACATCAAATCAAAGATCCCTACTATTGTCATTCCAAAAAATCTCTTAAAACTGATAGTGGAAGAGCTTAAGAGGAAGGTGATCATAGAAAAATTCATTAAGATTTAGCCTACTATGAATCACATTAAGAATTGGATGGGGTAATATTGGCAAGATTGCCCACACTCGTCTATTAGTTCGTTTCCCTAGGGTTTCTTCAAATAACTTTCTAATATGAAGATGACAAGGATAGAATTTTGAAGGTGGGTTCATGGTTCATGGCCAATGTGGGCTTGTACATATGAGCATGGTCTCATAGATTTTATCTAGGAAAGGAACTGATTAGGGAGGTTCCTCTTTGGATAAGAATCTATAAGCTCCCTAATGAACTTTAGTTGGAAGAATTTTTTAAGTTGATCGACAATTCCTTGAGTGAATATGTTTCCAATTCTATGACCATAGAGAATAAGGAATTGGCCTCTTATGCCAAAATTTGTGTAAGGATAGATTTGAAAAAAGCAATTTGTCATGAAAATAATCTCAAGTCTTCAATGGGGGAATGGACATAGGAGATAGATTATGAGTGTCTACCTATATGATGCTTTAAATATTGGAAAGTTAGACATGTGGTAAGGAAGTGTGGGAAGGAATTAAGCTAGGGAGGAGTTCCTGTTGGATCTAGGGCATACAACTGAGAGGGGGGGGGGTGAATCAGTTGTATAAAACTTGCTCTTACTTTAAACACTTGATTGTTCTTTGTTAGTTAACAGCATATCAATTAACCATCTATGAAAGCATAATGCATAAACTCAGAGCAGATGAACATCAACACATTGAACACCAAGATTTTGACGTGGAAAACCCGGTTAAGGGAAAAACCACGGGGTGATTAACCCAAGAATTATTCTCTGTTAGAAGAATAAAGAAGATTGAATGGCACATGCCAATTAGGGCTCACTGCCCGAGCACAATGCTCACAAAGAGGCCCACTGCCTACAAGGAGACACACTGTCTACAAAGTGATAAAAATCACAATCTTAAACTGGAGAATGACATCTCTACTATGTCCGGATCAGTTCCATTTAAGCCCAAAACCTCTTCTCTGTCTTTTGCACCTCTCTTCACTATCCCACACTCATCCACTCCATACACACTCGAAATGAACTCACAAACCTTTATTTATACAAGACATCGACTTAGGAACAATCATCTAAGTCAGCAATCAACCATAAGAATATTCGCAAGATGAATAACACATCCGGTCGGCCACCACAAGAACATTCACAGGATGATCAACTCATCCGGTCGGCTAGTCTGAACAAGAACTTCAACCGGAAGAATATCTTCAATTCCGGGCTCTACTACCAATGCGGATCAACAACACAACCTCAACACGATCCAAAAACCTTCACAAGCCTGCCTGAATGACCGGATACATCCGCACTTCCTTTACTTACTGGAATCTCTTGTCTTCCTCATCCGGAACTTCAAGAACACAGTCTGTCGCCACTGTCATAATGTAAAAGGTACTTCCGGACCTCCAAATCATACACAAATCAGGATGACACATCACAAGGACATCCCAAACACTCCTTCCAATCCGCAGATTAGGATAATACAATTCCGGACCTCACCGGACCTTTCTGTGATCCTTTGTCACCTCTGAACACTTGCCGGAACCGGTTCCATACCGACAGCCACAACTCCTTCAGATCTTCATGTGGACCTCTGAAATCTTAACTGAAGCATCTCAAGACTCATATCTACAGACCCTTTAATCTGCATCCTCCGGTTCTCATCCTATACAGTACATTTGCCTTCTTCTCATCACTGTTCTTCACTGTTCCTGACTGAGGCTAATTTTCTCAATATCCTCAGCACACTGCTCATCCAATCCATCTTGTCAATGCAATATGAGTATGTTGACATCAATGACAACACTGGTTTACCTCATACTTGCAACAGTTCCCAAAAATTTCAAAAAAATTGGTGGGAAATCCCTTAGTAGCTTAAGTCGGGGTTAGGTCCTGGTAGAGTGGAAGAAGGCATGTAATTTGGGGTAGGAGAGAAAGAAAGGAGGGATGGTGATTTGGCCCTTGAGGTGAAGAAGCCTAATGTAAGGGAGGAATTGACACAATGAGAAATAGAAGGGGATAAGGAGGAAGATTCCCTTCTCCATTCAAGGATAAATAACATGGTCAATAGTCTTATAGAAGAGGATGATAGTGAAGAGAAATGTGTCAAAGACACATATGAAGAGAAAGTTGGTCTAAGTGATTGCATTGTAACTAGTAGAAAAGGAAGGAGACAATGTGTCAAGGTACAAAGTGCAATGGTAGACTCAAGTACTTAAAAAGGTAGAGGAAGAAGGATAGATGCAAGTAAGGAAAAGGTGACAACTATGGAGGATATGGAGAAAGGAACTCAGGCCTCAATAACAAAATTTTTTCATAAGAAAGGTGAGCACCTCTCTCCTACAAAATCATGAAGTTGTTAAGTTGGAACATAGGGGGACTTAATGTCTATGAAAAGTGTCATTTGGTCAAATGGTTGGTAGAGGACCATATCTTGGATATTTTAATGTTGTAGGAGATGATGATTAGTGGAGAATGTTTTAGGAAGGCTATACCAAGTGTTTGGAGAGCTAGTGACTTTTTTATTGTGGATGCAGAGGGGATGACAAGAGGATTGGGTATCCTCTAAAATAGAAAGAATTTGTCAAAGTACTTTGTTACACTCTTCACATAGCTTGATTATGGCAAGGGGATTGGTTGTCCTCTAAAGTAGCAAGACTTTGTTAAATTACTCTGTTACACTCTTCACATAGCTTAATTCACATCTTGTTTTTAGGTGTTCAAGTAGGTTTTAGTTTCATTTGATCTAATATATATGACTCAAATTGTTAGGAAAGGTTTCTTAACCTTGCAATTAGAAAAAGTGTGACTTTTTTGTTATAAAACATAAAAACTCAATTTTTGAGATATAGGGTTGGTTTTTGGCCAAAATAAGATTTATGGGTGGTCCAAATTGTCATCAGTGGTGCTTGATGTGTAGCTCTCTTTGATCTCTTCAATTTTTTTAAAAGGGACCCAATTGGCCTCCTGGATCAAAAGTTATGGCCTTAAAAGTTGGTCCTCCCATATTGGAAAATGTAAAAACATGTTGGACATAGAAAAAAGTTGTAGTAGGGAATTACACATGTTGATGCATGTTTTGACACATCATAAGGCATCTTTTATTAGAGATAATGAAACCCTAAGAATTTGGGTACCACTTTTGGGTGGTTTTAGCTCATGGTTTTGTAATTATCATTTGACGATTTTATGTATTATATCTCCTATATATTAGGTGCTTGAGATGGAGGTTGTGTGTGAGAGTCTAATAGATGTTGAGTTGTCTCTAGATCTCTAATTAGTGATACTCTTGTGAAATCTTGCTCTGCAAGTATTTTTTAATGTTGTTGATTTATGAATAATATATTGAGCGGATTTTAGAGTGTGGGGTTTTTCTCCCAAAAGGGTTTTCCCCACATAAATCACTGTGTTGTGGTATGATTTCTATTTATACTTATTTTTGTAATGATTGTAAAGATCTAAAAAGTTTTGCATTTAACCCTCCCCTCAAGATTAGTGTAGGAAGTTATTCTGCTACCTTAGCTTCCTTACATGAATAAGTTTTCTGAAAGAGATATAATGTGGGAAGACTTAAGGAAGTTTCACTCCCATTATGAGGGGGTACATTGGGTTGTTGGGGAGACTTCAATGTAATTTTAAGCCCAAAAGAGAAAGAGGGAGGTCTTCCAAGATTGTCTAAGGTATCTATTTCTTTTAAGTAATGATTGGATCTATCTCTTTGGGATATTAAGCTAAAGGTGGGTGGTTTACATGGAATACTAGGTCAGTTGGAGAAGAAAATATCAGAAGCAAATTAGACCACTTCTTGATCAAATCTGATTGGGTGTTGGATTTGATTGTTCTCAATGAGAAGATGATTCACTTTGCGAGGTCTGATTATTATCCAATTACTTTAGAGGCAGTTAGGGATATCAAGATGAGAGGTTGCCCTTTCAAAATAGAGTTTCTCTAGTTTGAGCATCCAAACTTTGAAACCTATCTTTCAAAATGGTGGCATTAGGAAATTAAAGGTTGTAAATGGTACATCCTACAATCAAATCTAAAAAAGGTAAAAAGGAAAGTTAAAGTTTAGAATAGAAGGGAGGTAGGGGATATTGTTAGTAGAAAGAGGGAGGTGGAATAGGCACTAGGTAGAATTGAAGAGTAAATATCAAGATAAGGTCTCTTAGAAGTTAGAAGGGAGAAGGAGGTGATGATGGTGAATGAGTTAAATTTTTTATGCAAAATGAAGGAAGTTTTTTGAATCTAGAAATCCAAGGTTAAGTGGCTAAAAAAAGGCAATCATAATACATTTTTTTTCCACATTTCAAAAAATATAATAAGAAGCATCAATAAGATTGAGTAGATCACCCTTCCCTGGATAGGAGATTTTTGAGGTGGAGGTAATCAAGGAGGAAGGTGTTAGATTCTTTCAAGATCTATTGGTGGAATTTGAGACCATAGATAATGGAGAAAGGAAATATATTCTAAGTCTATATACCTCTTTGATCACATTGGAGTAGAAAGAATTCCTCTTGGATCCCTTCTCAATAGATGAAATCAAGGTGGCCATTTTTATATTGGGAGCAAAGAAAGCTTCTGGACTTGATGGCTTCCAAGCTAGTTTCTTCTAGAAGTTTTGGCATAATGTGGCATTGGATCATTGGGAGGTGATAGATGAGTATAGGAAGAGATGAGAAATGATGAGAAGTTGGAACTCCACTTTCATAGCTCTCATCCCTAAGGTAAGGAACCTAAAGCATTTTGATGAGATCAGACCTATCTATTTGTGCAATGCATTTTACAAGATCATCACCAATGCTATGGCCCTAAGGCTTAAGAAGGTTTTAAATAACATTAACTTAGAGGAACATGGGGGCTTATTAGAAAAAAAGTAGATTCTCAATGGGATCATTATTCCACATGAAGCCATCAACTCTATCAAGAATAGGAAAAAGGATGGGATATTATTAAAGATGGATTTGAATAAGGCATATGATAGGGTGTCTTAAGATTTTTTTATTATGGTTGTAAGTTTGGTTTTTGTAGTGATTGGTACAATTGGGATCATAGTTGCATAGCAAGTGCCTACTTCTCAGTGTTGATTGATGGATCTACCATTGGTTTCTTTATGGCCAAGATGGGTCTTAGGAAAGGGGTTCCCATGTCTCCTTTCCTATTTTTCATTGTTGTGGAGGTCTTGGAGAGGTCATTGAAGGCTAAAGTTGCTTCAAGGAATATTAAAGGTCTACAAAATACTTCAAGGGTGAGTAACATCATCCATTCGTAGTTTGTTGATGATAATGTCTTGTTTAGAGAAGTAACCACTAGGAAAGCAAGGGTTCTCAAGAAAGTGTTGGGTAGATTTGAAATAGTGATAAGACAATAGATAAATATAAATAAATCAAAGATTTTCTTTCTTAAAGAGCACAACAAATGCCCCTTATCCATTCAAGACATCCTAGGCTTTGAGGTAGGGAGTTTCCTAGGATTGTATTTGGGTATGCTCCTGATAGACAAAAAGGCCTCAAGTATGGAAAGGAAGGATCTAGTAGATAAGATTCAGAATGAGTTATCCTCTTGGAAAGGAAAGTAGCTATCACTCATAGGTAGGATAACTCTCATCAAGGCTTCTCTATCAACCATTCCTCTCTACATCACGTTAATATTTCATATGCTTGTAAACTAGCTAAGGCCATAATTGACTTAAGGAGAACCTTTATTTAGTGTGGTACTAGGGAGTAGAAGAAATATAGTCTTGTTAAAGGGTCAAAGGTGTGTGCTAGTAAAAAAAATAGCAACTTGAGATTTAAAGAGTGCAAACTAATGAATTGAGATTTAGGTATGAAACTCCTTTGTCATTTGTACTTAGAAAAGGATAGATTTTGGAGCTAGGTTCTTCAATATAAATAATTCAAGGGTGGCCAATAGAGAATTTATTCACATCACATTCAATCCCTAGGGGATTGAGGGTGTATAGAGGATTATATGGTGAGTAATTCTAAATGAAAGTCTTGGATTACAACTACTCCCCATGCCTAGGGTTGGGAGTAGTGTGTAGACATTTAAATATTCTTATTCATAAATGCTCCACCCCCTTAAGGGCTAGGGAGGATAGACTTGTTTGGAATAGTAGAAGAATGGGAGAGGTGATGGTCAAAAGAAGAATATGAGATTTTGAGACAAAAAGAAGGAGAAGGGGGATACTTCCCAACTAGCATCTTATTTGGATAGTGAGTGGGCTACCAAAAGCTAATACCTTACTATGGATTATCGCAAAGGGAAGATCCTTTACTTGGGATAGATTGAGGAAGTTAGGGAGATTGGGCCCCTTGATATGTTGCTCTTGCTTGGCTGAGGAGGACACTAATGCTCATATCTTAATTCATTTCCCCTTTACAAAAAAATTTGGAATTATATTTTCTAGAGATGGGGATGGATGGGACCTCTTCTGAGAAATGTGATGGAGCTAATTATGAGCTAGTGTTTGAAAATCAAATCCCCAAGGTTGGTGATGATTTCAGATCTATTTCCTATATTTATGATGTGGAACTTCTAGATGGAAAGGAATAGAAGGATATTCCAAGAGAAGGTTAGACAAGAGGAACACGTTTGGGATAGGATTGAATTTGTGCTAAATTGGAGTTAGGAGAAACTAGGGGGATGGAAGATTGATCATTTGAAGATAAGGAGATTCTTGGTTGAAGGATTGGATGAGGCTTAATTGGTTACAAAAAGGTGGGAAGACCAAAATAGTAATGCAATAGGAGTTGGTACTAATGGTTGTTTATAATTCCCAACCTTATCTCATGAAATAGCCTATGATTTAGCCACTTTCAATGTTCATCTATCATGAGTCCCCTGAGTTGGCCAACACATAAGTGAAAGTTAAATAACTTTCCCTCTACACTTTAGGCTCTACAAAACTTGGGAGGGTGATCCCTTGATAGTATTTAATAACCTCCTATGCCAATTTATTACAAATACTATGAAAAGCATATTTGTTCTATGTAAATTTGCTCAAGGATTATGAAAATATGAAGACCTGGCTTAAATCATTCAAGTTTTTACATTCTCAAGACCATATAAGAAGGTAAAACATTAATTTAACAAACACTTGCAATTGAATTCAATGATCTTTATAGTATTTGGGTGTTTTCTTGAATTTAGAGTTTGAAAACTAGACACAAAGGTAAGAGATCAGTGTCTTGACATAGGGAAATAGAGTCAAACCAAATTTAATTGAAACTTGATAACAACATTCAACCTAAACATTAGAGAGCCTTATAACATTGCCTTACAACATTATACTCAATATTTTTTAAATCAGTCATACTTATGATATCCTTGCATACATTCACACAAATCTATGTTTCGTTTAAATCATTTAACTCATTCTTTGAATAAGAGCCTCAAATAGAAAGGTACATCCACAAGAAATTTCATGGAGACAAGATGAACAATCTTTGATTTATTCACTCATAATTTGTGTAAACCACACCTCAGGAGACAACTGGCTTCAAAAAATTTCCATTATATTCATTTAGATGCTAGTACTATCAAAACAAGTTTACAAAGACACATGACTCAGTTCCATAAAACCTAGAAAAAGCAAAAACTTCTATTCTTTGTGTTTTCGCTACATAATTATCTTAGAAATCAACCAACTACATGTGTAAATGGCCCTAAATTCCTTTTTATAACCCAAAGGAGCAACAAACCTCAGGCCACTTACACCTGCCCAATTTCATGATGAAGCAATCTGATTCTCAATTATATGGAGCAATCTGATTCTCAATTATATGCATCAATCTGATTCTCAATTAGATGGAGCAATTTGATTCTCAATTATATGGAGCAATTTAATTCTCAATTATATGGAGCAATCTGATTCTCAATTATATGGCCTTAAACACATTGAAATGCCATTAATTGCAGAGTAATGGCTTGTGAAAAGGGTTGATAGACAACTATTTCTGGTTCAAATCCCAACCATAGATGAAACTACCTTAGGACCCAATTGACAACCATCGTATATCGCCAATTACTCCAAGATCTTCCACTATGAAGGCTGCCAAGTCATCATTTGAAGTGCCAATTTGGATTGTAGGTAAAACTTCAGGGTCCTGCTAAGGCTATTTAGACAACCCAACGAAGTGTATGGTCTCCACAAAATGCTGCCAAATCAGTATTTGACATGCCACTTCAAACTTCGTAGTCCTGCTCCATTCGAATGTGCACCCATCAAATTTACCCTAGTGGTATGACAAAACTATCATATGCATGGACATTCGATGCCTGGATATCTAGACCTTATCAAAATATCTAGACATTATCTCAATATGCGGACATTTGCTTAATGCTTACAAATCTTAATATCCTAAAATTCATCTAATATCCAGACCTTTCTTACCTATGAAACTAATGGCCATATCTTGATGATGTGTCATGGTTGACTTTTCAACTAGATATTAACATACATATATTCACAAGAAAACCTTAATGTCTGGATCCTTCAATGTGCACATTCGGATGACATCATCAAATCTCACTCCAAAGAAACATTAAACATTGATGATATCATCTGGACATTTTGCAAAGTTAATATTTAGACATTATCTTAATGTCCAGATCTCCCCAATGTCTGGATGATATCACATTTCTCATAACCAAGAATCACCTTAAAAGAAATGTTTCCATGTTGGGCAAGAGTCACACTGGAACACCTAGGAGAGCTTCACAGCTACATTGAAGGCTTGGAGCAACTTTAGCGAAGGGAAGGAGTCCCCACAAAGCACTATCAAACCCTTTGAAAGGCCACACCAGTATCTACGTTGGACTTCATAGTCCGGTAGAGATAATTTGGAAGGCCCAACAAAGAGTTGAGGTTTCTGCGGAATGTCAAAATTGGTGACGTGGACTGTCAGTAAACACAATCTAAAAGATTTTTTACGCACATGCACTTAAGTTGTTTTTAAAATTGGGCCTCAGACAGGAAACCTAACAAAGGGGGCTGGTGAATGAATTGAAAGAAACACTTGGGTTTATAACTTGGGTAACCAGGAATGATCGATTAGCGGCCAATGAAGGAATATAACAAAAGGCACATGAAGGAAAACTTTGAAGGTTTTTAGGTTTTTAGGGTTTTAGCAAGCCTGAACAAATGAAACCTTGGGTAGGAAATACATGAAAAATGCAAGTCCTAATAGCGGCTCATGTTCATGGATGCTTGTTCACAAGAACAAGGCAGGATTCCAGAAAATATCCTGGTGAAGTAGACCAGGCCAAGTGAAAACACAGAGAAACAAAACTGAACCAGATAGGACAACGACAGACAACCAGCCAAAAGTGACAGACACACTATATACATATGATACATTGTACATGGACTATAACATACCTTAAGAGAAGTATGGCTTAAGAAATTGTTGATGTACTGGCAATTCCAGAAGTTCACTTATTAGAGACTGCAGAAAATATGAGTCTTCCCCATGAGATTTATTGATCAAATAAGGACCCAACCATAAGGCATTAAGTTTTCCATGTTTTCCTATGTCCTTAGCCTTGGCATTCCACATCAAGACCATGCTTCCATCCTCAAACTTTCTATGAGAAGATTTCTTGTCATATAACTTCTTGACCTACAACTGCAACTTTTGATTCCTTTTCCATGCATCTCTCCTAACCTCATCTAACTTTGTTAGGACATTGATTCTATGTTGTATATCATCTGCAATATTTTCATCATATTCCTAAATGAACTTGTATACCTGCAACAAGTTGTTAGTTGGCATTCTAACTTCCATGTCATAAATTGGTATAGGGGCACCTAGTCAAATTTTGTAAATATGGTCAAAAGTTATATTTTTGGGTGTTTTGAGTCTTGTGTGGGGTAATAAGGTCTATTTAGACCATTTGTAATGTAATAAGTCTCATGGGATCGGTTTGAGTACATTTTGTCATGCTTTGTTGCAAAATTTGCTTTGCAACTTTACAATTTTGTCATATTTGGAAGTTGAACAGTCATTTGGTTCAAAAAGTGGTTATGAACCATTATTTTGTTGTTGAACAAGTTTAAATATGCCTCAAAAACTTTGAGGTAGGTGGCTGGAGTTGTTTTTGAAGATCAACCAATAAGAATTCCTTTGTTTTCTGTAGTTTCTTGTGCTTTTCTGTTGTTACAACACTCTATACAGTTCCGTACTAGGTGTTCTTGGTCTGAGGTACATTGAATCTGAAGGTGGCATGAATTAAATTCATTTTGGTTTTGGTCTAAGTTAATTTCATAGATTTTGAAGATTTCTAGAGCTTGATTAGTGAAAACAGTTTGAAACCCTAAGTCAAGAGGGTTTGAACAAGAAAATAGAAAATTAAACCATTCCACTGGTGAAAACCCCTGCAAATTGATGGAATGGCCTTAGTTAGGATGTTTTTCAAGTTTGTTAGGGTTGTAGATGCAGGAGATGGAGGTAGGGCAATGTTTGATCAAACCCTAGCCTAATATCTTAATGTATTAGGCTTAGGAGAGGTTTTGAAGGTTTTTGAAATTTGGTAAATGATTCAGTCGATAAAAATTGGTGTTTTAGACCTCATGTGATTTGATTGAAGTCCTGAAATAGAAATTTGTGATTGGAAGAAGGTCTATCTTGTAGTTGCTTTGTAAAACAAGACTAATTGGGGCTTAAGGACAATGTAACAATCAATTTTAGAGGGTGATGTTACAAAACAAGTCTATGCACAAACTTAATATGTCAAAGAAGAGCATAAAGGGTATTCTAAATGGTATTCCATTCATGGGTTTAAGGCCTTCTCCAAAAGATATACTAAAAAATCCCAGTTTGGAGGGCTACAAGCAAGATTGAAGGAATTGTGAATAAGACACAAAGATTGGGTTTCCAATTTGAGAAGTTGGTTGAATTGTGGTTGGTTTGAGAACCTCCTCCCTGCTCTACATCATAAACCAAATTGAAAGGAGCCTACCCTGTTGCTTTCTTGATTGTCATCTTGTCAGCCCAAAGGGCTTGCCTCAATTTTGAATCCCAAGCCTTTTTGTTTTTGTCTATTACTCTTTTTATGATCTTCATCAAACTCTTATTGCTAGATTTGGCTTGTCCATTTCCTTGTGGGTGATAAGGATTTGAGTAAGAAATTTGTATCCAATACTTATTGCAAAAGTCTATGAATCCTTCTGATTTAAAAAACATAGCATTGTTAGATACTATCCTTTCTATGACTCCAAATCTGATCAGAATATTGTTCATTAGGAAATCAATCACCACCTTGTTGGTAGCCCTCCTTGTCGGAATGGCTTCAACCCACTTTGTAAAGTAGTTAGTGGCTACTAGGATCCAAGAATGTTCACCACTGGACTTTTCTGCAATCTCCCCTATAAAATCAATCCCCCACTGCTGGAAAGACGTCTGCATTGTGACTGGTCTAAGAAGCAAATTTCCTAAGAACTTCAACTTCCCTAAAAATCTTTGACAAGCATCACATGATTTCACCAGTCTATGTGCATCTTTGAACAATGTGAGCCACTAGAATCCTACCCTTAAAACATTATGTGCAGTTGTTTTAGCCATATAGTGGCCACCACAAGCACCACTAGGCATTTTAGTCAAAATCTCCAAAGCTTGATTCCCATCAATGCATTTCAATAACACTCCATCAATATTTCTCCACCACAACTCATTTTCAATTATAAAATACCTCACAACTTGCAGTTTCATTGTTCTCTTTTGATTATCAGTCATCCCCTTAGGGCATGACATATTTTGTAGGTAATATACAACATTCCTATACCACCCTGTAGTCTGCATATCACAAACGAGAGATACATCAACATATTTAACATTGTTTACCTAATTTGCCTCCAAGTTTGTCTCTGCAATCAACTTGGACAATCCTTTTCCTCTGACTAACTTAGTGATTTGTACATCAATATTGAATTCCTAAATTCTATTTATCCATCTATACCTTCTTCCAGTGACCTCCTATTGTGTAAAGATATCCTTTACTACAACACTTGGAACAAAGGCAACAATGGTTGCACCAACTAAATATGGTCTAAAATTTGTAACTGCCTTTACTAGAGCATATGCTTATTTTTTAGATATGTCATATTTCAATTCAACTGCTTAAAATTATTTGCTAAAGAAGGCAATAGGCTGTTCATAGCCTTCATCATTGTTCTACAACACGATTGCAACAATTGTATGAAAGGAAGCAAAATAAAAAAGATGAAATGGCTTTGAGAAGTCAGGGGATTTTAGAACCACGGCCTCCTTGATGGCATGCTTTAT
Source organism: Cunninghamia lanceolata (assembly GCA_027924645.1). Lineage (NCBI taxonomy): Eukaryota > Viridiplantae > Streptophyta > Pinopsida > Cupressales > Cupressaceae > Cunninghamia > Cunninghamia lanceolata. The sequence goes on from BSBN01000209.1 coordinate 13,703,272, forward strand.
ACCTTTGAATGATTTACACGACTCTTCACTCCAAGATATCATTTCTCCTTTATTTAGCATCTTAGAGATAAGTCTTGTAATTTCAACAAAGTTTGTCAGGAATCTTCTCAAGAAATTAAATTGTCCAAAGAATGATTGAATACCCTTGGTATTTTTTGGTTGTGGTATTCTATCAATGGCAACCACTCTCTCATGGTCAATCCTAACACCTTCTTTAAACACAATTTGTCCTAGCAAATTCCCTTCAGTGACTCCAAAAGAACACTTCTTTGGATTAAGATATATTCCATATTCTAAGGCTTTGATAAAAATATTTTCTAGGTGTATACAATGATCGTCCTTGGAGAATGTTGTCAGGTCATCCTAATATACTACCATGATGATATTAATCAGGTTAGAGAAAGCTACATCCATAACTCTCTGAAATGTAGCACCAACATTAGTCAGACCAAAAGGCATCCTGACATAAACATAAGTACCCCAAGGAGTTGTAAATGTTGTCTTGAACTGCTCAGACTCCTTGACTTTCACCTGGTTGTTACCTGAGAAACCATCCATTGTAGATAACAATTCACAACTAGTGACTCTCTTCAACATTGCCTCCATGTTTGGCAATGGATAATTATCTTTTAATGATGATATATTAAGGTTTTTGAAATCCACACAAAGTCTAATATCACCATTCTTCTGTCTAACAGGCACAAGATTTGACACCTGAGTTGAATGCCTGATTGGCTTTATGATTCCACCCTCTCTTAACTTTGTTAGTTCTGCTTGCATTTTGGGTTCCAATGTTGGATGTATCAGTCTTTGCATCTGGTTTGGGAGGTACCTCATGCTGAAACAAATCCTCTCTATATGCCTTCAGATCATCATAAGAATAGGCAAACACACACCTATATTTTCTCAATAAAGCAATAAAAAATGCTTTAACTTGAGGCTTCATTTTCTTTCCTATATATACCTTCTTCGGAGCATTCTTAGTTCCTAGATTTATTTCTTCCAGGTCATCTCAATGTGCAAAATTTTGCTTAACAGTACTTTTATTAGGGCCATCAAAAACCCTTTCCAAAGCCACAAGACCCCTAGAAATTTTGTTAGTCTTGAGTTGGATCACCTCACATCCAAATATTGTTTCTCTTCCATCCTTCACCTCTATAAATGCCCCAAAATCTATCTCTCGACTCTCATATCGGTCTACACATTGCAAAAAGTTCAATACATCTTGATCATCATTAAACACCTACCAATTCTAAATATTGTCAGGGACAAAAGGCCTTGTTTGCATCTTAACCTTTGAGATACCTACAAAGGTCATATCATTAGGCCTCAATTCTATGTTTGCTAGCAAATCTACCATAGAATTCTTATTTCTTTCTATCCAATTGATGTTAAAAGCATCAAACATCTCTACTGTATCCCAAACCACTTTTCTATACTACAATTTGATGTTCTTTGACATGAATACTGACCTTACCTGAGACACAATCAATTCTGAGTTACCCACTATTCTCAACTTTATTATTCTATGTTTGTATGCAACCTTTAGCCCAAGTAATAAAGCTTCATATTCAGCAACATTGTTTGTACAAATAAACATTAATGAAAATGAATACTTAAAAGTTTGCCACTGGGCGAAATAAGGATAACACCTGCACTAGATCCTTCCTTGGAACAAGCACCATCAAAATACATACTCCATAGTTCATCATCAGATGCTTGTTTCTTTACCTCCTCTTCCAAAGGTACAGGTTTCTTGTCTTCTTCTTTTCCTTCTTCTAACTCTTCAACCTTGAAGTTATCAATATCTATATCAACAAAGTGGATACATTCTTCAGGTTGATCTTCCACTATTATATATGAAGTGAGAGGCTCCCTATGAAGTTTAACATCCTTGCCATCAATGGGGATGGTGGAAAAAGACATGTCACTTTGCATACTCCCACCAATGGTAGTAGACTGCTTTCTAGATAGAAACATCCTGTAAGTGGGAGGTATGTCTACCACAGTTGCACTCATCACAAACTCCTTATCAAGATATGCTACCAACTTGTAAGGTATCTCATTTATAATCCCTATGACTGGGACCTTTCTATTATCCATTGAATAAAATTTCCCATACGCCTTAGTAATTTTTAGACCCAATGTTTGTATGATTCTGACTAGCATGATATTGGAAGATGCCCCTGAGTCAATCATGCAATTCTTTGAGATTTTGTTATTTATGATCAGGGACACATAAAAAGGGTCTATTTGATTAGGGCATGCATTAAATGTGGCACCTAAGAATATCTGAGGGTCATCATTGCTGCTCCCCTCAACTTCATTTATTTTTGTTTCACATTACTCCTTTCGGGATGAGTATTCTTCTCTTTTTCATTACACAACGTATCTACACCATTGATAAAGGCTATTGCCTTATTTTTATGCTCTTCAATCCTCATCAGCTCCAGAAATGGAACTGACACCTTCACCTATGATAACAAATAGAACATATCAATAGGGGTGTATTTAGGCACATCATATGCTACCACAAGGCTATCCTTAGATTTCCCCTTATGTATATCAGGGGTTCCATCCTCCTGAATCAAAGTATTTTTCTTTTTTTATAAGTTTTCAACTTTTGAGGCTTGATTAGAGTTGAGGGAGAAACCAAGGGTTCATTAGCACATACCTCTCTAGGTTTCTTACCCTATACCCTGGTATTTCTTGCCTTGGGCTCTTCCTTTTTCTTATCTGATTGACTTTCCTTTATAAACACACCGCCAGCTTTGCCTAGATCATCATTCACAACTCTATTTCTCAAATGATAATTGCTTTAAATTGAGCAACAACAGTGGAAGTTAGTTTCTTAATTTCTTCATCTGATGGTCTCCTCAAAGTGACATCTATTTCTTCAGTTTCAAGGGTATTCACATTATAGCTCTTTTCATTATCCTCATTTGAAAAATACATGTTGACATGTACTTTCTATATACCTTTGATTTTCAACATCAACTTCACTTGTCTCTTCATCAGAAGAAAACTCACTGTTAGAAAACAACATATTAATCACCCCGTCTTGTTTATGAGGCATGTCACAATCACCACATTTGTTTTGGTCTTCTTCTAGAGATTGTGCTAAGACACACTGATGTGATGAATGGGATAACTAAAAAGCTATACACCAAGGGGTATCATCTACAAAATTTACAGAAGATTTCTTTAATAGATCAGGAGTGTCTCTACTCTACAATTTCTTTTGATTGTTGAGAATAGGCTTACCATTATGCCAATTGGTATTATATGGCTGATCATGTAGTCTTGGTGGCCTATCGTTTCTTTGGAAAGTTGGATTATCATTCGCCAAACCCTTTTCTTGTCTAGCAATCTTATAATTTAAATCCTTCAAGGCACTCATAACCTTATCCATTTTATCTTCTTGTATTGGTAGCTTTTCCTGACCTCTAGGGTTTTTTAATAGCTTTACATCATCTCTTTTTCCTACCTTCCCAGAGGCTCTTCTATTAGTTTCAATGTGCAAAGCAGTTTTGAAGGCCTCCCTCAAAGTCTGAGGGTCCTTATCTCTCAAAGAATAACTCAACTTTGAATCAAATGTATTGCAATATAGGACAAGTCAGGTTTGTTCGCTTGGTCTAAAACCAATTGGAAGCCTAAACATTGCGTTCTAAAATCTAGTATTGAAGTTAGAAACCATTTCGTTGTGTCCTTTGGAGATGTTAAACTCATTCAACATAAATTGGGGATCTATTTTATCACCATATTGTTCTCTAAATATTCTTTTGAATTCCTCCCAAGACCCAATACTAGCCTCAAGCAATCCCCTATACTAATCCCTAACATCCTCAACTAGTGACTATATAAATAGTTTCATGACAACATCCTCATTCTCAATCTCATAATCATCCAATAAGTTCAGGAAAGCCCTTAAGTGATCTTCTCTAGACAATGCATTATTTCCAGTAAACTTAGCCAACACATTTCTAATATCATTCGGAATAGGATTAGGATAACCTGGTATGCCATCAAAACACACTTGTTGATATCTCTCCATTTGTAGGGGTCTTGTATGGAACTGATCTCTCTTATTTTCATGTTGTCTATTTACACCACTTCCCCTTGCACCCAAACTTCCCTATTGTCTCATGTTTTGACCTCTTGACTAAGTATGTGCATGAGAGTTGGGATTGTACTGGTTAGCAAAGGCTAAAACATTTATATCGATGGGTGAAGAAGTTAATGGGTTGTGAGAAATAGATGTCATAGGATTCCCAACAGAGGATTTCAGAAATTCAATCTTCCTCTGCATTTCAGCATTGGTAGCCAAAATTTCTACTCTTTCCGTCTCCTTTTGCAGTTGTTCATTCTCTTTCTTCAATCTAAGATCTTGATGTAGAGCGCATAGTGAAAACACTCAAAACATGGATGAATACCCATCTAACTCACAATACAGGGAGGTAAAGGCATAATCAACTTTAAATACCCTCCTCACAATGCTGAAATACAAACATTTTTCATCTATCGGTGAGACAGACCACTATCGGCGTAGCCTGACTAAGATCTTTCTATCGGTGAGAACATTACCATCGGTCTGTTTCAAACAGGTCATGCTGATGTTGTAACTCTCCCCGATGGGAGACTCCACACTCCTGACTTGTCAGGAAGATGATCACTATCAACACATTAGAAATGAGCTTCACTGATGTACCGATACATTAGACTTTATTTGACTAACCCGATACTTCATTCTTCACTGATACACTTTCTATCGGTCTGACACCTTGGATCGATGTGACTTCCACAAACTTCCATGAGGGGCTGTCTTACACCGATGACACTTCAGTAATTCTACAACTGAACAACTTACTACAGAAACAACCAAAATTCAACTGAACAGAAAATACTCTACTCCTAAGGAAGTCATTCCACTGATTTCGAAGAAATCTCAACTAGTGGAATACTTCCAATCTACATTCCTGCAATTAGACCAAACAAAACTTTATTACTTCTTCTTAGAAAGGTAATATACATACATCAATCTTCTCTGCCTATCTTTCTCTCCCTCTATGCCTGTTTCTTTAACTAACACAGACTGACTATATAGACTCTCATATCAGTAGTTACACAAGATGGAAGGCGAACTGCCCTACAACCACCTCTGCCATTCGGTTACATTCAAATCAGTTACAATATCTAATGACACGTATGCAAACTTAGTTTATACCGCTACTTGGCCAACTATGATTCAATATGGCACTAAGGCCTTACAAACTTTGGACAAAACAGAAAATGCATGGAATCCTCCTGGTTCTTAGATCTTGAGGTGCTCCTACACCAGATCTAATGAGTCAGACTCCTCTATTGCAATAATTTTTTAGATGACCCACCTTCATTTATATGCACTCCTTTCAAAGGCTTCTTTCCTTTACCACCAAGCTGATTTGAAGGCTTGAGGGTAGAGGTGGCTGCAATGGTAGTTGTAACAGCAAAGGTAGTCCAAGTATTTGTAGGGATATTGTTCAATGGGATAGTTACATTATTTTGGCTGGGTATTTGAGAAGCTACTGGGCTAGTGGGTTCGATAGATTCAAGTGTAGTCTCATCTTGACCCACCAACTTCAACTGTTCTAAACTTCTCTTCATCATATCCCTCTCATACATTGCATTCCTAATTTTCTCCTCTATTTCCTTAGCCCTTTTCATATTTAACTCTTTAACTCTTTGAGTCTCTCTATGCAACTCATTAATTTCATTCATTAGTTCTTCTTCACTAGGAAATGTAATATCTAAATCAAAAGTTTCTAGGGTACTATCCAAGAGATTTGTAACACTCATGTGGAAAGCAGGAGTGGGTGACCTACTAACAGGATTACCTAATAGATCAAAATCTATGAGACTAGGGGGCCTTGTCACCCTAGGAATCAATTGCTTATTAGCCAGGAGTTTTAAACATGATTTTTTTCCTTCAACTAATTCTCTCAAAATAGAATTATCCTCATTTATAGTAGGCATACCAAATTCAAATGGTTCTTGCAAATTATCAGTACTATTATTAAGAGAACATCTAGATCCTAGTGGAGGAGGACAAATATCAAACTTACCAGTGTTTGCATTTTTTTCCAAGATTGCCGAGTGTTCTATGGCAATTCACCCTCTAGCTTCTGTTTAGGATGATTCTTCATGTGTCTTCTAGTTCCTCTCATTTTTCTATAATTTCCCAACTCTTTCCTTACTTATTTCTTTGAGATATTCTTTACACTGGCACAAGAGACTCAGAGTCACCATCCAAATTATGGGAATATGAAAATAGTTAGTCACTCTTTTGAGAATTTGTAGATACAGGGAACCTCAACAAGGCCTATGACAAACTGAAGGGCAAGTCACACAAATATGAACATTGGATTCAAGACTTTAAAGCTTTAACACCTTTTACTCTAACTACAACAAGAGTCTATGGTAGTTGTAAACATGGGATTATATTACTCAGGATAAGACATAATTTCACTCAAATGTCCCTAGCGGAGTCACCATTTCTGTTCGTTGTTTTTAATTCCCAACCTTATCTCATGAAATAGCCTATGATTTAGCCACTTTCAATGTTCAACTATCATGAGGATCTGGCCAACACATAGGTGAAAGTTAAAATAACTTTCCCTCTACACTTTAGGCTCTACAAACCCTGGGAGAGTGATCCCTTGATAATATTTAATAACTTCCTATGCCAATTTATTACAAATACTATGAAAAGTAGATTTGTTCTATGCAGATTTGCTTGAGGATTATGAAAATGTGAAGATTTGGCTTAAATCATTCAATTTTTTTCATTATCAAGACCATAGAACAAGGTAAAACATCAATTTAACAAATACGTGCAACTAAATTCAATGATCTTTATAGTATTTGGGTGTTTCTTGATTTTGGAGTTTGAAAGCTAGACATAAAGGTAAGAGATCAGTGCCTTGACCTAGGGCAACAGAGTCAAACCAAATGTAATTGAAACTTGACAAAAACATTCAACCTGAACATTGGAGAGCCTTATAACATTGCCTTACAACATTATACTCAATATTTCTAAATTAGTCATACTTATGATATCCTTGTATACATTCACACAAATCTACATTTCTTTTAAAGAATTTAACTCATTCTTCGAATAAGAGCCTCAAATAGAAAGGTACATCCACCAAAAATTTCATGGAGACAAGATGAACAATCTTTAATTTATTCACTCATAATTGTGTAAACCACACCTCAAGAGACAATTGGATTCAAAAATCTACCATTATATTCATTTAGATGCTAGTACTGTCAAAACAAGTTTACAATGACACACAACTCAGAACTAGAAAACCTATAAAAAAGCAAAAACTTCTATTCTCTATGTTTTCACTGCACAATTCTCTTAGAAATCAACCAACTACTTGTGTAAATGGCCCTGAATTCTTTTTTGTAACCCAAAGGAGCAACAAGCCTCAAGCCACGTACACCTATCCAATTTCATGATGAAGCAATCTAATTCTCAATTATATGGAGCAATCTAATTCTCAATAATATGGAGCAATCTGATTCTCATTTATATGGCCTCGAACACATTGAAATGCCATTAATTGCAGAGTAATGGCTCACGAAAAGGGTTGATAGACAACCATTTCTGGTTCAAATCCCAATTCATCACATATCACCAATTACTCCAAGAGCTTCCACCGCAAAGGCTGCCAAGTCATCATTTGAAGTGCCACTTTGGATTGTAGGTAAAGCTTTGCGATCCTGCTAAGGCTATTTGGATAGCCCAACGAAGTGTATGGTCTCCATGAAATGCCACTAAGTCATTTGAAATGCCACTTTAGACTCCACAGTCCCACTCCATTCAAATGTGCACCTACCAAATTTACCCTAGTGGTATGACAAAATCGTCATATGCATGGACATTCAATGTCTGGATATCTTGACCTTATCAAAATATCTAGACATTATCTCAATATGTAGACATTTGCTTAATGCTTACAAATCTTAATATCCTGACTTTCATCTACTATATGCACCTTTCTTAATGTCCATACCCACAAAACTAATGGCCATATCTTGATGACGTGTCCTTGTTGACTTTTCAACCTTATATTGACATATGGATATTCGCAAGAAAAACTTAATGTCTAGATCCTTCAATGTGCACATCTGGATGACATCATCAAATCTCACTCCAAAGAAACATTAAACATTCATGACATCATCTAGACATTTCGGCACTTGAAAACTTCACAAAGTTAATATCCAGACATTATCTTAATGTCCAAAGATCCCCAATGTCCGAATGACATCACCTTTATCATAAGCAAGAATCACCTTAAAAGAAATGCTACCATGCTGGAACACCTAGGAGAGCTTCACGGCTGTGCTAAAGGGTTGGAGTGGCTTCAGTGAAGGGAAAGAGTCCTCGCAAAGTGCTATCAAACCCTTTGAAAGGAGATGTTGGTAGCTGCGTCAGAATTCACAATCCTGTAGAGACAATTTCGAAGGCCCAGTGAAGAGCTAAAGTTTTCGTGGAATGTCGAAACCGGTGACGTGGACCACCAGCAAGCACAACCTAAAAGGTTTTTTATGCACATGCACTTAAGTTGTTTTTAAAACTGGGCCTCGGATTAGAAACCTAACAAAGGGGCTGGTGAACGAATGTAAAGGAACACTTGGGTTTATAACTTGGGCAACTAAGAATGATCGATTAGTAGTCAACGAAGGAATATAACAAAAGGCACGTGAAGGCAAACTTTGAAGGTTTTTAGGTTTTTATGGTTTTAGCAAGCCTAAACAAATGTAACCTTGGGCAGGAAATGCATGAAAAATGCAAGTCCTAACAGGTACAATGGTCTCCCTAGAGCCAAGATGGTTTAGACTTAATTTTGATGAAGCGACCAAAGGAATACTAGGGCTTGTAACTGGATGAGTGGATTTTAGGGATAATAAAGGCCAAACAATATTAATAGGAGCCTTTAATTTTGATATCCATGACATAAATAATATGGTAGAAGGTCGGGCACTATTTTGGGGACTAAAATTGGCTTGGTCTCAAAATTAGAATAGATTGGAGGTCTAGAGTGACTCAAAATTTATTATAAATCTCCTAAATGGGGGAAAAAATGGATTGTGGATATTAGATACAATCATTTTAGAGGTAAAGGAGATAACCAATAATTTTGACAATGTTACCTTCTCCCATATCAAGAGGCATGGGAATAAGGTGGTGGATTGGGTGACAAATCAAGGGGTTAATCAACTGGTGTTAGATGGAAAGATGGAGAATTTATGGTAGAGTGAATTTACAAAGGAAGTAAGGTATCTATTGATTTAATATCTTAGGCTCTTGATGCCTGATAATTGGTGGGTAGCTATATGGTTGACACGTGGTTTTGGGAGGTGGTCGAAATGTAAGGTGGCTGATTGTTTTGCATAGCTAGATTGTCACATCTCATTTTTGGACTTCATTATAAATTAGATCATTGAACATTTTACTATGACTATTTTACTATGAGTGATTCCACATGTGTGAAAGTAGATATCGTGAAAGTTATAAATGCATATTTGAAAGTTGATTTAATAATTGAATATTATTGGTATGATTATGGATGTACATTTTGTTTTGCTTCGCCTATCATTTTTGGGGAACTGACCTATTAATAAAAATCTAAGTGTGACTAAGTGCAGAGAAATGTCAAAGACGAGAACATGGTTGAGGTAGAGATGTTCTAGCTGCCCAACAAGAACTGTTTGGGATGGATAACCTTGATGCACTCACACACTCACATAGTCTCATGGCATATTGCATTTTTTGAATGATCTATTTATGCATTATTAATTAGTCAATAAATGCGAATGATGTTTGGGAGTAGATAAAATATTGTGTTTTAATTACTACAATAAGTCTAATTTGAATGCATGGTTTAGTCATAAATATTAATGATCTTTCAATTTATATTTAAAATGGTGTATTTTATTTTATTTAAATAATAATAAGTGTTTTCCCATTTTTGTTTGAAAACAATATCTAATTCAGACTTGAAACAATTATGTTTCAATATATATATTGTTATTGTTATTGTGAATACTTCTTGATTTAAGTAATTGTGTTTTATTAAAAAATAGATAAATTATGTTAATAATATTATTATTATATTTAGAATCAAAATAAAAGAATTAAAAGAAATTATTGTCATGCAAGTGACACAAATTTAAATTAGATTATTATATTCTATTCGTTGAAAAAGAAATGGAAGCTTTGAAAAGGAAATCTCATGCAAAACTGAAGGTAGTAGGAGTTGAACAAAAAACATAGTTTAAATATATTGGACGCTAATTTTAGAAGAGGGCATTATTTTTATAAAAGAAGGAATAGTAAAAAATAAATTATTATCAGGGGGAGCAATCTGAATCTCTTCTTCAATAGCAACAGAGAGAGGGACTCCATTGTTTTACAACATAATAATGGCAATTATTCCTTGCCAGTGACAAAAGGAACACAAGGCAGATTATTATCTTAGCAGCAACAGAGGTAGACCAATATCCTTGTGAAGGAGAAGGATGATTATTCTTTTTAGCGACATGGGAAGAAAATTAGGAGACCAGTGATCAACATCAGAAGGTAGAATGACTTTGAAAAACTGGGTATTTCTCTTGATTTGTAAAGTATATACTAGCCTAAAAATTAATTAAGCGAATCATTATGAAAATGACATAGTTTGCTTCTTATTTAGTTTATAGTTTATCTATTTTGTTAGAATGAGTTACCTTATCTTGGCTACCTAGTTGTCTGGTATGGATTGGCTTTCTTATCACCTTTTGTCGATCATTTCAACCTGTTTGGTCTATGTTAATCTTTGAATCTAGCTATTTTTCCTGTCACAACTTCTACTTTGACTATTTTTCTGTTGTGATTTCTTTCTAACCTGTACCCCTGATCTATTCAAATTCTTCTTACTACTGCATAAATCTCTTCTGGCACAACAACTTTTCAATTACCTTGGAGTTTTTAACTGTTGTCCCCATTAGCATTCAAAGACAATATTTCACAGAGTAAACTTTAGTTTTCTAGCTGATGATTAATTATCTATTTGGGATTGGCCTTCTCTTCAAACCCTTAGTTGATTAAGTAGTCATTTATGATCTCTATGATTAGTGTGAATTTGGCCTATGCATTTTAGCTTGACTGCCAGTTCTAAATTCTATTCTTTTTTGTTGTCTCTTCTTTTCTTTGTTTTCCTAATATTATGCTAAGTGAATCGACCCTTTTCTTGATCTTGAAGCATCCATTAAAACCATAGTTAACAAGTTATCCAGGATGCTGATAATTTATTCTCTAGCAGACTTAAATTCTTATAGTTATCTTTCTTTGTTTTTGCTGTTAGGAATTACTCTGTTGCTAGGTGTATGCCTCTAATTCTTGGTCAATTTGTGTGTCTTATTGCTGAGAACAACTCTTAAATTCAGGTGACAGTAATAGGTTCCTATTGTAGGCTTGTATTGTTGTATCAAAAGTTCCTGTAGTTGTGAATGGAATACCCAGTCACTGTTTGTTTAATGCTGATTTAGAAAATACTTGTGAGGGTATGTCTCGGCAAGTTTAAAACCTTCCTATCTCATATTTTAGTTTTTGTTGTAAGATGTACTATTTTTTTATTTATTTTAATGTTGTTTTAGGTCTATTTAGTTATTGTCATTAGAGTGACAGTAAACCCATTTGTGAGTTTTGTTGCTTTATTTTTAACTTCTTTTCACAATTCCTATCACAGTTGTGACAATAAGGTTGTTGAATGTTTTAGAAGACTTATTACATTGTGAATATATGAAGGAGATTTGGACTAGGAAATAAAATCAATTTAATAAAGCCTATATAGATATCTCTTTGATGAATTACTTTCTTGAAAATGCACTCTTGTTGGTTGAGCAAAGAAAATAATTAATGAACTGTATTTAGGCAAAAGTGTGTGTTGTTGATTTAGTTATGGAAACATAGATAGAGCTTAATCAATGAGCATATTTACCATACATATATCTATGTAAATTCCATCTTAAATATTACTGGCATCTATTCTATCTAAATTAATAATGTTGCATGAATCATAAAATAAGATAGTAAAAATAAGAAAGATAGTAATAATAATATTTGAAATAAGTATGTGAAGGGGGTTGTGCTTGAATGGCAAAGGCCAATGGTTCTCACGATGGAGATCCAAGTTTGAATCCCCAAGTAACATTAGTGGCTTATGTGGCTTCTAAGTTGATTATGTGGTTTCTATGTTGGATATGTTAATGGGGAGGAGGTCCCCCTTGTGACCTCCATTCTTACTAATAAAAAAAAAAAAAATTGAAAAAAGTATGCATGGAAACTCATTGTTAAAAGTGGAGTAGGCATACATCATTATTGATTTTATTTCTTGAATTGTATTTCCATTGATTGTGTAAGGGAAAGGGATTAGAATGGTTTAAGAAAATATGGGATGTTATCTCTTATGTATGTTTGGGGTGGCTTTTGGGCTAGGATGCCGAATGTGGACTATCAGTGATGAATTTTTCTCTTTTCAGGAATTGAACCTGTAACTATTTTTCTAAGGCTTAGATCTAAGTGATAAGTCATTGAAAAAGATGAATATTTTGTCTAGCAAAACTTTATTTATATATATCTCTACCACATCCTGTTGTGAGACAATTTGCATATCATTATTTAGATTTGCACATTAGACTTTAGGTTGCATTAGGTGTTCCCTCGTGCTAGTTGTTCCAAGTTGCTAGCTAGATATTTCGTGCAAGGTTGGGTTTCCTTCATGTCGTGAAGGGATCTGGGGAAGTGTAATTGCATCATGGTTGGGTGGAAAAGCACCTAAGCCATGTTCCTGTCTCTTGGCTCGTAGGAGGACCATGTGGGTTCGTAGTGACTGGAGAGTGAGTTTGATTTATTATTTCTTATATTATACATGATTATTTTACCTTATTGGATGAATTATGGCAAGAAAGTCAATTGGAATTTGTATATTCTTTTATAGTGCTAACACCTGGTTTAAGCACGTGATTTTGTAAGATTTAAAGACTTTTATTGATTCATATTTATGATATTTATCTTTTACTTGAGATGTTGTAATTAAGTGGATTATTTACTTTATGTAATTTTTGTGATGGAATGCATTCTTTACATAGATCTTATTACCCTCTCACATGCTTAAGGGGTACTGGTAATTATGGTATGGTATGTCATTGTTTGGTTGGGATGAGACTATCATTAATCTCTTAGGTGTAAATTTATTATGCGAAGTGCTAGGTTGATGTCTTGGTCTATGAAGTTAGTATGCAATCTTTAGATTAGGGGAAAGCTTTTTGGTGCTTTGACTTCAGTTTTGTGCCTTTGTTGTGATGATATCCTCATTTAGAGGTGGTAAAGGCAAGTGTCAGAGTTTGGAGCATAAGAGGAGGGTAAGCATAGTGACAAATATGAAGAAGGAGAGGAAGTGTGGAAAAGATATGATTGATAAATTTTTAGATTACCTAGAGAAAGAGATCTCAAATCCTTTAATTTACAAACTTGGGTCTTGCTTATTTGGGAATTGGAAAAAAACATGGATGGTACACCCTGTGTTGAAATTAAGGAGGCCATATCAAAGGTATTACTAGATCCTAACTAGTTCATTTGGTGAAGGAATATGTTTGATGTTTCTCAATCCTTGAGTTACACCTCTATGTTGTCCATGGCTACAAGCACTTATCTACTTCATGATGATATAGATGGGTTAATTATTCAAGAGGAGACATTCTTTAACTCTCATTTGCAACATTTCCTTGAATTAATGGACAAAATCTATAGGACTCACAAGGCAGTTGTAGAAGTGGCAAAGGATCTCAAGGTAAATCCACACTCTCATGCTCATGTTAAATCTTTGGGTTGTTATTGTGAATTTGAATATGATGATGAACTTGAGGAAGTGGCCCTAGAGAAGGGGGATAAATTTCATAAATGTATGTGTATGTTAGGTGGGGAGGGTGTCCTATGTAATTTGCCTCCTTATTCTTTTATATATTATTTGGATACTATGAATCATTATGGGTTCGCTCTTTTTGTTTGGGCAACACAATTTGTGAATGTTGATCTCTAAACTGTGGATAGTTTACATATAGAATATATTATAGTTTTTTATCTTTGCTTCCCTACCTTTATGGATGGTTGGCAAAGGTTTGATCTAGTGGGTGTTAAGGAGCAACCAAATGGTGAGTTATTTTGGTTAGAAGGTTTGGAGATTTTTAGAATTTTGAGAGATACTGTACATCTTTTTTGGAAGGATCAAGTGAACCCATTGACTCTCTGAATATGAGCTTCAACACTATTGTTTTGCAACCCCTAGGTTCCTAATCTAGGTTAATTAGCAAAAAATTAGTTACTTACACATTTAATTACAAAAATATCATTTGATGGGGCATCTTCAATGATTTTAGTTGTGAGTAATTAAGTAAAATTTACTAAAAGTTAATCAATACACTTTTTAGTAATTAATATATTATTTAGGCCATTAAGGGCATGGTGAATTGGTTAAAAGTTGGCATTATTCTTGTTGCCACCAAGGTTCAAACCTTAGTTGGGCCATTAAGTTGATGAGATTTTTTTCCTTTATAGTTTATTAAGTTGATATCTTTGAACCACTTGCATTAATGTAGAGGAGCAGGTCCTTCTCATGACTGTAAGCACCAAAATCATGCACAACCTCCACGAGTACCCCTATGATGACTCACATCCTTGTCACGTACATGTAAGCATGAAATAACATCCTCTTAGTAGCAATTCTCTTAGTGACGTGTGTTTTTCTCCCCCCTTGTGTTGTTCCTCCTTTGTCATTTTCTCTCTCTTCGCTTTTGACACTTTTTTGACACTTGTCGATTTGCATTTCTTGTGCTTGCGATCCTGTCCCTAAGCCTTGTATGCATCTTGTAGGTGAGTTTTCACCTTTCCCCAGTGTTTCTCATCCTTTCCCACCCCTAGAATCCTTCTAGAGGTCCTCCCTAGCCATATCCAACTCTTGGTTTTTAGTTTCACTCAACCAATCCAAATCTCCCCTATTATTTCCAAATATTCCTCAGGAGATCCTACTTTTCCAAGTGGAGATTTAGATTTTCACACATGACTAACCTGTTTCTAGAGGTAGATCCCCTCCTTTTCACCTCATCTATCATTTCCCACCATGAATTTCACCAGGTGCCCTCCTTTGAGGGTCACTCATGGGTCACCCCCAGGTGATCCTAACTGGTGAAAGGGGTGACCCATGGGCGACCCTGTCATGTTTTCAGCCATGAGTTCACTTGAGTTTCTAGCTCAAAATAGCTCTATTTTCACCTATTTTTCTTCCTATTTGCATGGAATTTCATGCCAAAGATAGAGCTAACTATTTCATGCACCCACACATGCATAATTATCTCTATTTCATCTTTAATTAACAATTCATCTTTCCAATGCATTCCTTTTTCTTCACTTCGTCTTGGGTGATAGGATTTTACTGGGTAGATCACTTCAATTTTAGCCTAGATCACTCTTGAGTCTTCTAAGTTAACTCTCCAATAAAATTGAGTAAACTCTCCTTCTTCTTCACCCCTCATCCCTTCTTCTAACCTATAAATAACCCCTCTCTCAAGCACAAAGGGAGTTAATTTCATTTGTGCACATAGTTCTTGCAAGTTATTGCTCTCCAAATCAAGTATTCTCATGCTCATACATGACATAGGAGCCTTTTGCTTTTATTTGTTGTCTCATCTATCTTTCATTCAAGCTTATTTTGCATCCATACACTGCTCACATCACAAGCCACAATGCTCATCAAGCTCTCATTGAGCTCTTTTCAAAGCTTCAAAGCTTCTTTTGCTTCTCTTTTCTTGTTGTCACCAAGAGGATCACCCCGCTTCTACAAGAGGATTAGAGGTTGCCAATACAAGGATATCTAAGGGTAGTGGACACTCACACATCTCTAGGTTCCTTCATTTTTTTTTCATTTCATAGTAATTAGATAATCAAAACTTTGCTATTGGGATAAGTAAATACATGTTGCTTTTTCCTTGATAGGCTAAGAAGATTTGCATTGTTAAATTAGTTTCCCTTTCCAAAGTTCATAGATTAAAAGCAATTTGCTTTCTTAGATTAGATTGATCCACATATTCAAAAAACAAACAAAAACATAGACTACATTGCATTAGGTAACTTCATCATAGCTTGCATACATTTTCTAATTCCTAGATTAAGAAAAAAACACTTTTGATTTCCAAAAACATAAAAAAGCACAAAAAGATGTTTTTGCACTCATATAGGCTTGCATGTGTATAAAACCCAAAAAGAATAAAAAAAATTAGTAACATAGAAGGTTTGCAAACCTTTGGTCCTAACACAAGGTCAACTTCAGTCAAACATTGGTCAAAACCCTTGGTTTCATCACAAGGTCCAACAAAGTCAATGTAAAGTCAAAACTTAGGTCACACAAACGCTAAGCAGGGATTATTTTAGTGGCAAATCTTTGCCAATTAGTAGTTCATATCCGTGAATTGAGAATTGTCTAATACATTGCCATCGGCGGCGGCCAATTCATCTAGATTTTTTAGATTTTTGGTCAAATGCATTTGAAATTGCCAGCCTATTAATTTTTGAGTTATTTATAGTTAGTATTTTTGCCATGGTATACTACACGGTTCTAACACTGATTCACTTGGAATTTTGGATGCATGTTTTAATTCACCCATATATTCACCAATATCATTAAACGGTTTACATGCATGAGGACCAATTTTTCCATTATCATTAAATGGTTCATGTACATATGAGGACCAATTTTTCCAATACCATTATAACTCCATGCTAATCCAAGGGCCATATTCGCTTAGAAAATTACAACATATGTGTTTGATGGAGGTCCATTTTGCATTTATAAGTGTCCTATTAATAGTACACGAGATTCACCAAATTATTATACTACCATTTGAAAATCCCATTACATTCACCAAATATGCATTGATATAAATGCATTTGAAACTATAATTAATCCTTTACACATTTGGTTTAGCTTTGAGGTCTCGAATCCTCGATTCATTTCAAATCATAGAGAAGTTACAGCTGTAGGCATTGGCAAGTCACTGAAAGGAAAACTTTGATCTTTCTTTCCTATGTAATAATATAACATTCATGTTGATTATTTATGTCTTTGTTTGGTTTCATTTTTACAGATGATATTAATTGAGTAGGAGTTAGGAGTCTAGGACTAGGGAGATATCTTAATCTAGGACCCAAGGATCTATATCTATCATCTATGATTCCTTAGAATCTTGATCAAAATGACATTTTTCTGTAGCTTTTAATTCATGAGAAATGTCAAGCAAGAAGAAGTTGTCTGAGGGTGGTGAAGGGAGGTCAAGGTCATCAAAATGAAGAAACATAAAGTCGTACTTTGGCAATGTTGGCTATCCATTTGATAGAGCTACAACATCAGAACTTGTACCATCTATTGACTTGGATTACAAAGCCACATATGATATTCTAGGGAATACCCAAGGTAGTAGGAATGATGACAATGCCATAGATGATGTTCTAGGGAATAACCAATGTACCAAGAATGATGAGAATGCCACAGATGATGTTTGAGGGAATACCCAAGGTAGCGAAATGATGACAATGCCACAGATGATGTTCCAGGGAATACCCAAGGTAGCATGAATGATAATATGAATAAATCAAACTCAATAAATGATAATGAAGTTATAGAAATCAATGAAGATGGAGATCCTGCAAGTGTACAGAAGGGGAAAAGAAAAGCCAAATAAAAAAAGGGCTTGAGTGGGAAATGTTAAGGAGTTTTTAGATTGATTGGGTGTCAAAATTCCCATTCATTTAACCGGTGGAGAATGCAAACAAAGATAAACCTCCCACAGAATGCAAGTGTAAGATTTTTAGTTGGAAATATCATAGGGACAAGAGGTTGTAGCTAAAACTTGACACCATAGAAAAACATATTGGCAAAGTTTATGAAAAACAAATCATATATGGACAGGAAAAATTAGTGATAAGATGGAAAATGAAGGAAGAATGTCTTCATGTAAAGAATACCCTTGAATATGATGCACATATGTAAAGAAAGGTGAAGATTCAAGTAGGTGGAGGTTCAACTGAAGCTCAATTTGGAAAGATGATGGGAGAAGCACAAATGGTAACAACTATTTAGTTGGGTGTTGTTTTTCATATTTTGACCAGAGGGTGTCCTATGACAAACTACCCAAAATATAATAATTTATGATCTTTTATGGGTGTTCCTAATTTTCCTAACACACATTGGTCAATAAACAGTGGATGGGAATGGGCAAGTTGTCTTGTTGATGTGGAAAAATATGATTTACAAGAAAAAATAAAAGAGTCAACTTTTATTGCATTATCTCTAGATGAAGTTACAACAATAGATAATACTTCTTGGGTATGCATGCATGTGTATACTGTGGTAAATAATGTCCACCAACCTCATCTACTCTCTATTTATAAAATGAAGGAGAATGCAACATCACAAAATCTATTTGAGATAGTTAAGAAATCTTTGAATGTAATTGGAGGTATGGATGACTGCACAATTGTTATAAAGTTGGTGTGTAGGGGTGGATGGAGCTTCAGTAATGCAAGGTCATATGAATAGTCTATGTATAAATCTACAAACTTCTATTTCACCATACATGATTGGCATTCACTACATGGACCACATAATGAATTTAGCATTTAAAATGGTGAGCAAGCTTCCTATAGTATCAAAAGTTGAAGATCTAGTCTGCAAGCTCTACTCATACTTATGCTGAAGTCCCAAATGGTTTTTAGAATTTCAACATTTTGCTGAGGGAATAACTGTAGGAAACAAGCTTCTTAATGATGTTAATACTAGATGGATCTCCTTGCATGAACCAATGAAAAGAGTTTTAGTAGAATATCAATCCTTGATTTGTGTAACGTACGACCATCACTTCATAGTCGATAGGGC
This sequence comes from Cunninghamia lanceolata, assembly GCA_027924645.1. Lineage (NCBI taxonomy): Eukaryota > Viridiplantae > Streptophyta > Pinopsida > Cupressales > Cupressaceae > Cunninghamia > Cunninghamia lanceolata. The sequence goes on from BSBN01000209.1 coordinate 13,722,288, forward strand.
TTCTGACCTCTTACATAGGTTAAGTGACATAGAGGCACTCCTCATTTTAGCTAGTATTCTTCCCATGCTGGAGGAAATGAACATGCTTGTGAAAAAATCCCAAGAAATAACTATGTATATTTTTGAATATACCAGACTACGTTGAATGATATGCATGACCCTCGATAATCTATATCTATAAGACTAGTCCTTCATAAGTCCAAAATTTAGTAGCTGGCACTTGATAACAAATATGACCAATTCTACTAATTTTTTACAGTTTAATGATAGCGGGGAGTTATGTGTCTCTATAAAGGGATTTGAGATACCAATGCATTGTTTTAGAAAGGTCAAGTGCACTATCAGAGAAAAACCTGTTTCAAGGGAAGCTTTTGACAAGATTGTTAATTCTATAAGTACTGCTTTAAAGAATATTGTGAAATCTCTTTCCTCAAAGATTAGAGATCAATTCCCTCATGATGAACTACTTGAAGCCATGTCTATAGTGTATCCTCAATATTGGTTCAATTGTTAGCCAAGTGATTTTCACAACAAGATAAAGACCTTAATAAATCATTTTTGCAAAAGTATAGAATTAGATGGACAACAAATAGAAGGAATTTTAAATAAAACTAAGCTTACAGGGCAATTAGGTTGATTTCCAACTTCAATGAAGGAACAATTTAAACTCATGGAGGCTCCCCACCAAGATGGATTGATAACAAAGCTTTGGGCAACCTTAAGTTAAAGCAAAATATTGTGTGATTCATTATCAGAATTTTTCAAACTTGTTTATTTATGTCAAACCATGATATTGGGGTCAGTGGAGGATGAGAGAGTTTTCAGTGCATTGGGGTTCTTGAAATCAAAGATAAGAAATAAACTTGACAAGAATTTGGAAGATTTCTTGAGAATGTATACAACTAACATGATATCAAGAGTTTTCCTTTTGACAAGGCACTCGCAATACAGAGGTCCTTATGTGAAACAAGAGGGTTGTGCAACACTTCAAACAATAATAGCACACATTACAGTGACACAATGAATACCAATACCACATGTAGTGGTAGTGGTGTTGATGAGACGCTCTTAAGTGGAGATATGGAGATAGAAGAAAACAAAGAACATGATTAGGATGACACTAGATATCATGGTCATAGGGAGGAGAATCAGGATGACAAGATGATTTGGAAATTTGAAGTGATTTAGTAGTTACTAGGTATTTATACTATATTTCATGTTCCAAACTCCAAAATAGTGTTGATGACATTTTATTTGTCTATCAGTGATGTACATTTTTCATTTTCAATATAAAAAATTAATATTTTCATATTATTATTGTGTGATACTGATAAGTTTTACAAGCATTCGACTAAATGGAAAGTAATTTTTCTTATCTATAACCACAGTAGTATTTCATTTGTTTTCTTTTATTGCATTACATACTAATCAACAATAATAGCATATTAATATACAACATTAGCAAATTTTTAATGTGTATGTAGAAACCAGAGTTTTCTTGAAGTGGGCAATTAAATAATATAGATAATTTGAACACATAAATAGATTTCAGTTTTATATTAATTTCCAAATGAAGGTATACATTGAAGTATTACATTTACAATCTATAATAACTTACTCAAAAGCAACTCTGAATAATGCTCTATTGGAAACACATATTACTAAATCATTTTATCAGCTTTTGTAGAGTGCTCCACTTTTCATCTGATGGAAGTGTAATTTTTCTTAACCCATGGTGCCCGAGCTGTAAGAGTGCTAATATTTTATAATTGATATAGTTACTTGATTTGAATGTATCACTCAAAGTTGCATTCAAGGTTATCAATGGTATGATAGAATCCAAAAAATTTTCCTCATCAAGATTTTGAGGAAACTGGTCCTTATCCAACTTCATTTTATCCTCCATATTCTTTTTGAAAGCAACCTTTCCAATGTATCAATATGATGGGTCAAAATTCACCGGCAAACCAGGCTTTTGAAGTATTCTTTCTTTGTTTGCAGCCTCTTTGTCAATAATGCAACTTGTTCTAAAAGATCTTGTGTTTGTTCCAGCTTCATACATTTTTAATGATAGATGAGGCCTTTATTGTGGCGTCAATATGGTTTTGAATTCCTTTGGATTCCAATTCTTTGCCACTAGCTATGTAGATTGATTGCAAAATTTTGTTTGCATCTGACTGTCTTGAAGTTGCCATGTCTTCATTTTCAGCAATGTATTGTTTGACTGTATTACTACATAATAGTAGATCATCAATGAATTCAAACATTTTAGACAAATCATCAATCATCTTCATTATTTTCTCCCAAATGTTATGTTTTATATAAACCATTGTGTTTCTATAAAATTTAGATACTTTGTTTTGGGAGGATTTTATTTCATTTTCCACATTCTTCAGTATCATCTACAAATTTGTAGAGTTTTCTCTCTCTCTCTCTCTCTCCACATTTTCTTCCCACATTTGTCCTGCTTTTTCTGCTTCTTGTAGTTTGACATTAGCTTCATTTAAGGATTGTTCTAATTTTTCTGAATTGGATTTTTCAATATCATTATTTTTTTACTTTCACTTAACCTTTTCTTTAGTTTAGTCACTTCCACCTCTGTCTATTTATTCACTTCACTTGTAGATGTAGAGTCAGAGTTTTTTATCCTTTTCTCTAATTCTTTGGTCTTGCTCTCTACTTCTTTCCTCTTGGATTTTTCATTTGCTATGTCTGCATGTAACTTTTCTATTTGAGTCTACAACCTGTTACGTAAATCACAAAGTCAAATGAAAATGAGCAATATGAATGGAATTAACATCATTGAATATATTTTCCTTCTATTGTAACTCAATTACTGGAACCTATGACCTGTCTATATTACAACTCTAATTTTTAGACAATATATTCAACAAGGTTACTAGGAAATTAAAAACAACCGTACCTTTTTCTTTCTCTCTCTTGCTTTAGCAATGATGTCTACACCAATTCATTGTTCCTTTTTGATACATTAATTTTTTCATAATTTTTCATTCCAAAAAAATCCACTTGGATGGTGCTCACCTCATAGTCAGAGCGTTGCATTTGGTCTTGTGGTTTATCTTGAACTTTGGGCACAATAATCATGTAATCCATTTTTTTAGTATCTTGGTCAAATGTAGTCAATACCCTGGTTGTTGTAGGCTCTGAAGTTGCTGTAGTCTCTATCTCTAACACTTGCTTCTTGTGTCTTTTATATATTTTTGTTTTCTTTTCAAACTCAACTTTTTAATTAGAATCTGTGACACTTGACATAACATTGAATGGTGAAGGAGTAGTTGTAGTGTTGGGGGCATCTCTAATTAATTAAGGCTAAGGATTAGCCATTCCTATCCCAGTCACACTAATGATAGGAGGGGGGTGCCTTCTAGAAATAATTGTTTTGATGTGGATGTGGAATCAAAACCTATCATAATATTTTGCTTCTTAGTCTTCACAAGGCCTTATTCTCTAAGTTTGTCTATAGTATAATCTAATGTTTATTTTGGCCTCTTCTGATTTTGTTGTTGCAGCTCTTGCTGATCACTACTACTACTATTACCTGTACCATCACTGTATTTGCCACTAGTAGCACTAGAATGTCCACCATCTCTTGCAGGAAAAGAATGAGAAACATGCAGATCAAAAGACCCTTGTGGTACTGTTTGTGATTGAATCTCACTCTGAGGATTTAAAGATAGAAAAAAATTAATCTCCTGATCTGTATGTGTATACCCTCTAACTTGTTCATCACCTACAATGTCAATTCAAAGATCATTAGGTTTTCTAGGGTATACCTCTGATACCATCCAAATACCTTGTATTGTGGACCCCAAACCACCACCTCCATAACCTAATTTTTGGGCTATTGATGCCCTTGTAGTATATGTTTCTCTTGTAGTCTCACTCATACAAGGTTTGAATGCATAGGCACTAAGATATGTGGGTTGGTCTTCATCCTCATCATCACTTTCAGTATTAGGTACTTCAGTGCCAGTGGGATGCTCTATATCCCGCAATTTGCCGATCTCTTAATCTTCTAAGATTTCTTCAAATTTTGTAGTAGCTTTTGGATCACCGAGATCCTTCCTCATAGACCAAAAGGCACTAATTTTTATTGTGACCACTGTTCCTCTGTACAAGCATCTCTTAGAGTCTTTGGAATATTTGTATACATAGATTTTTTAGAAGCTCTTGTATAGAAATTGTTGTATCTCTTGATTGACAATGCCACCTCTGCATCTCTCCATATTTGTGGAATTGGATGCAATCCCATTATTTATGATGACAATTTTTCAAAAGTAATACCTCTTTGAACAACATTTTCTTCCATGACTTTTTTGACCTCATCCCAAGAATTATTGTTTCTCAATATTTCTAGCAAGGGTTTACTTTCATGTTGAATTCTAGTTGCAGCGTTATTATTGGCCACAAGCCTTGTTTTAATCACGTCACATGGGTCATACTGTTAGTGAGAGTCAACATCAAATTTTAAAAATTGTAAAATTTCATGTGCCACAGTGAATTCTTTTCTCTCGAATGTGAACCCTCCACATGAAAAAGGTAAGTAAGGAAATATGCTCTTCTTTTGCTGACTAACAAAGTACAATTGATTTGTACTCTCCATTTGCCATATGTATTCCAATGCAAAAACTCTCTCTGTCACATGTATTGGAAGTTTGTGGGGCTCTACTCCTGATCCATAAAAACTTAGGACAATATATTCCTCCATGAAGTACCAATCAACCAATTGTATTTCTTTTCCCAGTTGAATGCAATTTCTACAAGACTTGGGCAATCTAGGCATTGGAGTATTTGTAATGGCTTGTTCAATGGATCCAAAAAGTAGTCCATAAAATTATTGTAGTTATTTTTATTATGATACATCTTTATCTTATGGGTCTAATCATGTAGTCCATTTTTATCTTTCTGAATCTGAAGCTTGTTGTCCCGAAACATCACAACAAACCACACTAGAAATAAATAGCACAAGTAGGTTGTGAACCTAAATGTCTTTCTATTGGAATTAGAAGTGGGAGCTTCACTTTGACTTTATTTAATCATTAAAAATTGATCATGCATGGATTCTGCAATGTGCTCAAGAAATATGTATTTAGCAGGTGGATTGCATTGATGGATATTGTATACCATTTCAAGGAGGCTTGCATCCACTTGACTATTATTATCCAATCCAAGGAAAAACACTAGTATGGAAACAATATCCTAAACCCATGGTTTAAAATATCAATTTTATAAGGAGGATTATGATTTTGATTGAGTAGGACAACACCCAATGTTAGAGATTTGAGATTTTTTTTTATCATTTTCACTAACTGCTTCATAAGTACTAGCAAGTTTTTCTAGGTTTATGTGGACTTTTTCACATTCTTCAGTGGTAAAACCCAACAATTGGCCAAAATATTCTCCATTAATGGGCAACATTACTTCCTCTCTATCTTTTATAACTATTTCTTTTCTATTTTCATCATAATTATGGGCACAAACCATGATAAATTCAAAGCAAGGGAAAACCTCAGGGAACATCAGGCATCCCAATCCAATCACCCATGGTGCAGTCAACCTGTTAATTGGTATTGGTTTTTTCAGGTCAGGTTGCACATGACATACCTTATTCTCACATGAAAATCCAAGTGTTGAGGTAAACCTTCCAAAGATTACATGGTCATAAATATCATGGTATTCATTTGTAAAACCAAGGGTTTTAAGCAATTCGACATAGTCTATTTTTTCTCTTTGTTTGGTTTTCCCAATTTTTGGTCTGGCAGTGTTGGTAGACATGTTTGTAAACACTTAGCCCTAAACCCCAAGATTGAAAAAATTGAATTCTCAAGGACAATAGTAATAGCAATAGTAATATGAATGAAGTATTTTTATATTTCACTTGCCCAGAAAAGATAAATACAAAGAATGACACTGAGTGACTCTGTGGCATCGCACAATTGATATTAAAATTTCTGGTGCACTACAATTTCCATGAGTCCTTGACCCTCTCGCTTCCAAACAATATCAATTAAAATTGCTAAGTGCTAATTGTGAAGTAAAGCGAGTGAAACATGTTACATTCTTTTATTAAAGTTATAAAGTTTATTTTATTCTCAAGGAAGATAATTTTTTAAAAGTTATTATATTCTATTCTATTCTTCACTTTCAGTACAAGTTTGTAGTTGTAGTTGTACTGAGTACTCCCACTTCAATCAAAATTTAAGGATGGCCTGCAAGTCTACAGCCTAACTTAATAATTGAATACAATACATACATCAAACAGTGGAATTGAAAACTATTGTATAATCTCAATCATTGATCTTTGTAAATCTAACGACTCTTGATTAATTTTGAAGGTTTGAGTTCACAAGTCTAGCGCTCCAAACTTTCGTTCCAAAATTCAACTATAGCCGTCCATCGAAGCATTCATCAAACGGTGAAACATCATGCTAAAGTCTGAAGCTCCCTTTATATGAAGTTAGGCCCACTTTGATGATATAATATAGGTTAGATATATTATTATAATAAATTATATAATAATTAGAATTATATATTATATTATATTATATATATAATAATTATTCAATCATTGAACTTTGTAAATCTAATGGCTCTAGATTGATTATGGAGGTATGAGTTCGCAAGTCTAGTGCTCTAGGCATTTCGTTCCATAATTCAACTACAACCATCCATCGATATATTGGATAATTATTAGATATATAATTATATATTATTATTATATAACTATATATTAGATATATTATTATTATTAGATATAATATCGATGGTGGTGTTTTAAGGTGCTTGACTAATAAAGATATAATGGTCCAACGCACCGCGCAACTTTAAAGTGTTTGTCCTTTGTTTGAGGTTACAATATGGCACTGACATGTGATATTCAAAAGATCAAGGTATGGTCTTGATTGAATGGTTGATATTCAAAAGATGTGACCATTCGCATGCCGCGAATGTAGGCTGCTAAGCTATGTTTAATTGAGAAATTAATGAGGCGATGACAGGAAATAAATGGATTTCATTCTCCATTTTGAAGTCCATTATGCACATTGTAATTCTGAGCATACTGAAGTCTGAAGACTTCTGCGAGTTGAAGAAGGTTTTGACTAAGTAGTTGGTGACTGTAACTTCAAAGTTCAGGTGCAGGGTGACTGCATAAATTAGTATGTTAAATCTTGATCAATAGGGCTATCTTTGACCTACATAATTGCATTAAACATTGAGGAAAATAAAATTGACTCCCCTCCCAAGTTGTTAGAGTTGTCAAGCCCTCAACCCCCTTTTTTCCTTGTAGCCTATCCTACTCCTTTTGCCTGTAATCATGAGTCAGAGGTCCAGACGTGGGGGTAAAATGAAGAGGGATTTATCCCAAGACCTTATAAACTAGCTCTCAGGATCTTCTAAAAATATAAACATGACCAGGGTACCAGGGAATTGACAGATAAGTTTAATTGATAAGTAGGAGGTATTTTTTCGCAGCGTGTCAAATGATGATATTTTATTTCAGGGTTTAATTGTGTAGTTTTTGAGTCAAACACATGACCCATATTTCATGAGTAGTGGTTCACATGAACCCATCTCTCATGTTAATGAATGGTCCACTTAGCACTCATTGCATCTAGGTGATGCTCACAGGGGTAAAGCATCGGGACTTCTCGGGAGGTCACCCATCCCAGTACTACTCCAACTCAAGCGTGCTTAACCATGGAGTTTCCCCCAAGATCAAGCCCACTTATCTTGCTACCCCATTTGTAAAACATTTAGCAAGTGTTGTGCCTTATGAACCATTCATTATAGAGCCCCTTTAGCTCATTAATTGATAAGTAGGAGGTATTTTTTGCAGCGTGTCGAATGATGATATTTTATTTCAGGGTTTAACTGCGTAGTTTTTGAGTCAAACACATGACCCATATTTCATGAGTAGTGGTTCACATGAACCCATCTCTCATGTTAATGAATGATCCACTTAGCACTCATTGCATCAAGGTGATGCTCACAGGGGTGAAGCATTGGGACTTCTTGGCATGTCACCCATCCCAGTACTATTCCAACTCAAGCGTGCTTAACCATGGAGTTTCCCCCAAGATCAAGCCCACTTATCTTGCTACCCCATTTGCAAAACCTTCAGCAAGTGTTGTGCCTTATGAACCATTCATTATAGAGCCCCTTTAGCTCATCAATTGATAAGTAGGAGGTATTTTTTCGCAACGTGTCAAATGATGATATTTTATTTTAGGGTTTAACTATGTAGTTTTTGAGTCAAATACATGACCCATATTTCATGAGTAGTGGTTCACATGAACCCATCTCTCATGTTAATGAATGGTCCACTTAGCACTCATTACATCTAGGTGATGCTCACAGGGGTGAAGCATCGAGACTTCTCGGGAGGTCACCCATCCCAGTACTACTCCAACTCAAGCACACTTAACCATGGAGTTTCTCCCATGATCAAGCCCACTTAGCTTGCTACCCCATTTTAAAAACCTTTAGCAAGTGTTGTTCCTTATGAACCATTCATTATAGAGCCCCTTTAGCTCATCAATTGATAAGTAGGAGGTATTTTTTTGCAGTGTGTCGAATGATGATATTTTATTTCAAGGTTTAACTATGTAGTTTTTGAGTCAAACACATGACCCATATTTCATGAGTAGTGGTTCACATGAACCCATCTCTCATGTTAATGAATGGTCCACTTAGCACTCATTGCATCTAGGTGATGTTCACAGGGGTGAAGCATTGGGACTTCCCGAGAGGTCACCCATCCCAGTACTAATCCAACTCATTTAGGGCAGAGTTCACTTATGGGACTCATTTTGTAGCAATGCAAATTACTTCATGTTTGAGGAACATTTTGCACAAAGGGTGTTGGGACTATTAGGACAGGAGAGACCTAGACTCTCCAAGGAGATAATGGACTTGCCAAAGCCTTTGGAGAGAAAACCAAAGGGTGTGATTGATCACAATTGGGGTGATTGGTTCTTTTATAGGATTGTAACCATAATCAGGGTTTATGGGGCAAATGTCAGACCCCATTTATTGCCAAAGAACGTGCCAAACAAAGTTACATTTTTGGAGATTATGTGGCAACTGAAGAATCTGATAAGTTTCACTTGAGAAATAGTAAAAAAATGGACTTTCCTTACTTCAAAAATCAAGTTCCTTGGTTTCTTTATTAGTGCTAAAGAAGGTTTGGAGGCCTGCTTGGAAAAATTGCAATAATACAGACTGCCCACAACAGACCATAGGAATTATGACCCTGAGCACTTTATTGATAGTGTAAGGAGAGGGAAACATGGATTAAGGTTCCAACATTATTTTAATGATCAGGAGGATTTTCTTAGAAATTGTGTCTCAGAAACAAATATTAAATTGAGAAGAGAAAATTGGGGTCTCATTCTCCTTAGAGAAAGGCAAAGGAAGTTGAAGAACCTTGCATATAATGGTGCCTTCAGTGAAATTGTTGATCCTATTCTTAGGATGCAAGTGATGTTGGAACATGTCAAGGAACTCATGTTTGTAGCCAAAAGGAATCCAGTGTCCCCTGAGAAGTAGCAGCTACCAGTGCCTAAGGAAAATAAATTGAAGAACTTGCTTAATCTATGGTTGAGGAGGTTGCAGGAGAGGCATGGACTTCACTTCCTCCCCCTGAACCAACTATTAAAAAATAACCTTTAGTTGATTACTCCTTGACAGAGGAGGTTGAGGAAAACCAAATTGACTTTGATGAGGTACAACAGGTGTTAAGGTCATCTCCTAGGAATGAAATACATTTGGCAATGCCTCCCCCATCAAGAAATTTATTGAGCTTGCAAGAAAGTAGTGCAACTGTAAAAGATGTCAGGCATTGGCTTGCAAGGAATTTCTATTTGATGATGAATTCATTAAATCAAAATAATTCAGAGATTTACTTATGCAGAGGAAGTTTGAGATGTACTTGGAGAAGTTGAATGAGGAATAGGGTAAAGCTGAAAATGAGGATAAGATTGCAATTGCTTAGAGGGTTTTGAAGGAAGTTGAGATGGATAGCAGCATTACCCCTAAGAAATGAAGAAGGTTAGTAAAGGAAATTTGTTTCCCAGGATGGGATATCTCATCTGATATTTCTATGGATACTATTAGAAGGAAAGATGAATTTGATGATGAAGTATTGACACATGAGTGAGCAAAAAAATTATTTGGAGCAGGTTTTAATGCCAATCATGAGACTTTGGCAATTTGGGCTATGGCTCCATGTGATAATAAACTAAAAGTGGCAAGGGATATAAATGAGCTCACATGTTAGTTAATTGTGAGAAGATTAACTAACATCACTACCCCTTAGGCTGCATCATTGGTGGTAGCTACAACAAAGAAGCTCAAGAAGAACTAGACAAATAGAGGGAGGATTATGTGAAGCTATTACATGAGTACAAAAAGCTCAAATCACTTGTTCCTTCCACTGGAATTGAAGTCTTATCAACACCTTCTGTGTCTAGTCCAAAGAGTTCATCAGGATATGAAGGAGATTCTATTGGTGTTACTAAATTACAAGATAATTTGAGGAGCAACAGTCTGATTGACAAACTCAAAGAAGAGCACAAAAGTGAATAGGTAGCTCTGATTAAAAACTTCTTGGATCATTAGATGAGTAAAGTGTTGAATAAAGTAAATGATGCATGGCTTTGTCTAAGTAATTTGAGAAAGACAATTGAAAGCCACACTATGAATGAGCCATCCTTAAGGGATATTCTAGGTACTTGGATTCCCCATGTGCATGTGATGAATCATATTTATAATAGTGTCGGTGTAGGTTCTGATGTGCCAGATGGAGTGATTGACACACATGAAGTCATAGGGCTTTTGCATGAAGTCTCTGCTTTTCATGACCAACTTGATATAATGTTGAAGGACATATTGAATAGCTTTAAGTCTCTTGAAAAGTATTCCCTTCAGTCAATTTATACTAAAAATGACACTGAAAAGTCTCTGTTAGATTGGAAAGCACAATTTGGCAGTATAGTTCCTGTCTCCATCAAATCAATCATCATTGGGAGCAAGATTGATCATGTGCAATGTAATGCTCAAATGGATAGGCTACTGAATTTAGAATCTGGCTTGAGTAGTTTCATAAAAGAAACTAAAATATTGTTAGATGCTAGGTACATGACTTATATGCAAAGAGTTGAAATTTTTTTGAAGTACAACTGGCCAGCAAAGGAGCAATATAATGTATGGGTGCAGAAGTATGTGATGTAATCACCATCTGTAATTTTATGTCTAATCTATATTTAGGAGAAATAAATTAAATGGGATTTTGGTCTATGGCTATGCAGTAGGAGTACTTTTGTATGATGTATTCTCCCCAATTGAATTAAATGATAGAATGCAAACTATTTATGTAGATCTTATCTCCATTTGTGTTTTTTGTAAGTGACAATTGAGAATTTGAGAATTACTACAATCAAGGATTTATAAATTATTACTTCTCTCATGATGAATCTTACTAGCAATTTTAATTATTTCTAATAACTTATAACTTTTACGGTCACTTAAATTAGGTTTAGAATAAAGTTTTAAATTTTAATCTAATTAGGGTTATGGTTATGTTTATCCTTTATAAATCTCATTAGCATTACATTTATTGTTTTATTTATGTACCAAATTATGAGAAAATGCCACATGTCAGGAAATTACCTTTGGCAGGACAATGGAATTCATTCTACAACCAAAGGTTTAAGGGACACATGGTGCCTTATCGCACCATCACAACTTTAAGTTTTTGGCTTAAAGCAAGGCTGCGAAGTGCGATGAGGCAAATTATTATTATATATTATATAATACAATATAATAGTAATTATATAATATAATATAATTATAATTTATTATTATATTATAATATATTATTGATGCAGGAGCATCCATATCATAGTGGTAATCCTATGTCAACCAAAAATATGTTTAATTTTCTATTGCATTTTTGGTGATGGTTTGAATTTCATATTTTGTCTTGTGAAATTCATTTTGATGTGAATTTGGATGTTATGTCATGTTTTAAAATTAAATTTGGAATTTCGAATTAAATTTGGTAAAAGTGGAGATAGTGGAGCTAGTGGGAATTGTGCTTTGAAAACACAAATTCTAGAAAAAGCAAAAAGGAGTGTGGGTTTTTGCATAATTTCTATTGCATTTAAAATATTATTTTTGAGATTCCCAAACCCCTAAAAAATGGGTATGGAGAGAGTGGGTGTCCAAGATAAGGAAATCAGATTTTTGCTTTAATGCATAAAAGCAAGAAAGCCAAAAATAGCACCAGCACAAAGCATGGCAAGGCACAAAGTTTGAATGGCTTATTTTAGTCAATTTATTTGATTAAAATAAATAAAAATTTGGCTTTTTCCAAGAGGGGGATGTGCATTTTTGAGTTGGCATGATAAATGCATTGAAATGAAATTAAACTAAAGGAAAATTACATTTCATGCAAAAAGAGAGAAGATACAAAAAGGAATTGTAGTTCATTTTCAAAGTTAGTTTTTCCAGGCTACAGGAGAGGCAAAGGGGAGGCATGGCATACCTCAAAGAGGGTTTTTGGATGGTGTTGTTTCAGGTTTGGGGCTGATTATACAACCATTGAGATTCCAGGAGAATCAGTTACAGAGGCATAGTTTTGGTGTTGTGATTTTGTGTTGTTGTAGGAGCTGAAAGGAGTGATTTGGCAAAACTTTGGTTTGCTGTAGCAAATCATTTTTGTTTCTAATTTTTGAATTTTTGAGAGGGTTTGTTGCAACCCATTGTCCTTTTTAGACTTTTGTAAATTCATTTTATAAAACTGGATGAATATATGAGATTTTGGTTGCAAGTTGTAAACCTGATTTGCAAGTAATTGTTGTAAGTTTTAATTTCTATTTTTGTGTGTGTGAAAAATATATGAAAGGGCTGTTTAAACCAGCTCTCATTTCTTTAGTGGTATCAGAGCAAGTTTGATCCTGAGTGTGTAGAAAAACCATAGAAGAGAGGCAATTTACACCAGTACTTGTGAGTTGTGGTGTTGCAGAGATGTTTCCCAGAGGAGCCCCATGAGGTAGGGGTAGAGGAAGAAGAAGAATATATAATTTTGTTATAGATAATGACTTTAGATCCTTGAGAGGGTAGGTAGAGACTTTACAAGATGATATAAGGAGAAGTTTTGCAAGAATAAGAGACCCAGGAAGTGATGATGAGAGCACTAAGAATGCTAGTCAAGCTGGAAGCCAAGGAAGCCAAGGTGCAGCAATAGGAGCAATTGCTCATGATCCTTTGGCAATTGCATTATCAAGGATAGGAAAAAGGACTAAGATAGATGTGCCTACATTTAGTGGAAGTTTGAATCCAGAGGAATTAATAGATTGGCTTAATGATATGGAAGAATATTTTGAATTTGAAGAGATAGAAGATCATGATAAGGTGAAATTTTCCAAGACAAGGTTGAAGAGACATGCTTCAATAGGGTGGAGAGAGGTTTAATTAGAAAGAGGAAGAAGAGGAAAAGATAAAATTACCAAATGGGACAAAATGGTGGAGAAAATGAAAGGCAATTTATTCCTATATACTATGAATTGGATTTACTCAAGAGGATACAAGGCTTGAAGCAAGGAAGCAAGACTGTTAAAGAATATATTTGAAGAATTCCATAGACTTCTTATCAGGACTGGACATTCAGAGGCAACCAAGGAAAAGGTTGCAAGATATATAAATGGGTTAAGACCAAGAATTCAAGAAGAGATGGTACTTGTCAGAGCTGTGACATTGGAGGATGCTTACCAAAAAGCATTGAAATTAGAAGAGAGGATGAATAAGAGGTTTGAAAACAAGAAAAAAGAAGAGGTCATGGAAGCAAGATAGGAGGAAGAACTTACAAGAATGAAGATAATCAGAAAAAGAGCTCCAAGAATGAAGAGGGCAGCCATAGAATAGAAAAATATGAAGAAGGACAAAGTTCAAGAGACCAAAATTTTAGAGGAAAAGGTAGAGGTCATGGTTATGGTGGAGGCCCACTCAGAGGCACTTGTTTCAAATGTGGAGAGGAAGGGCACCGAGCCTATGATTGCCCACAAACAGAGGAGAAGCCAAGAAGGAGAAAAGAATACCAAGGAAGAGTAGCAAATGTCAATGAGGAAGAGGCACCTTCCTCAGAATCTAAAGATATAGAAGAGGGAGAGGTCTTGGTGAGAAGGAGAGCACTCCTAAATGAAGACAATGAGCCTATGCAAAAGAAGAAGTTATTCAAAACAAGGTGCAAGTGTGAAGGAAAAGTGTGTAACATCATAATAGATAGTGGAAGTACATAAAATCTTGTGTCTGATGAGATGGTGAGAAAGTTGAATCTTGTGAGGAGGAAACACCCAGATCCATATCGGATTGCTTGGGTGCAAGATAATCAGAAGTTGTTAGTGAATGAACAATGCAATGTAAAGTTTAAGGTTGGGAATTATCATGATGAGATTCTATGTGATATCATCCCTATGGATGCTTGTCACATTTTTATTGGAAGGCCATGGAAATATGACAGAAAGTCCATACATGATGGGTGTTCCAACACTTACACAATTGTAAAAGATGGAGTGAAGCATAAGTTGAAGCCTTTAAAGGAAGAAATATGGTGCAGGAGCAACTTATGGTTTTCATGCCTCTATGAGCCAACTATGGGTTTGAGGGTTATATTTAATGTTTTGATGTTGTAATAAGGTCCAAGAGACCATTTTGAACATGTCTTAGGTCCTAGGAGGTTATTTGAGGTTCATTTTTCAAGTATTGTAAAAGTTGTCAAAATATTACAATGTTGTCAATGCAAAATTGGGAATGTGAAGAGTCATTTAGTTTCAAAAGGTCATTTGAGTCAGTTAGATAGTTGAGTTTGGTTGGAAAAAGCAAGAGAAAGCCTCAAAAAAATGTGGAGGCAAGGGGGTTGTTGAGGAGGATAAAAATGTATTGAAGTTTGTGAGAAAAATCAATAAGAAAACTCAATTTTAACTGCATATTTCTTTGTTCTTTTCCATGGTATGGCCTTGTATAGCCTGAGAGTGATCTATCATGTTTGGGATTGATGAATCTCTGAATCTTCTCTCATTTTCATTTTGTTTCATTGATTTTCATTAAGTATTATGAAAGTTATGGTTGTTTTAATAACTACAATTTCTAGATTTTTCGGGTAATAGTCATTTTGCAACGAATAGTACGGATGTTTTATGATCTAAAATTGATTTTTTTGGATAGATGAATGAATCTAATTTCATTTTCAACTAGTTGGGTTTGATTTCATGAAGTTTTGAGTATTTTATAGCCGATTTACTAAAACTGCACCAGTTGTATTTTCTGAGTTTTTGGCTTGAAAATGGTGGCTAAGAGTGTGAGTTTGTATAAGAAACATTGATAAGGGACTTGTGAAGGTTTGGAAAGCATAGGAAGACATATTCCAACATGTTTGAGGTATTAAGAAGGTCTGAAGGTGTGTGGAAGGTATATTTTCAATAAACCCTGGTTGTATGCAAGCCTAAAATAGGCCAAAAGTGAGATTTTGGGGCTGGGTGAAATTGTGAGTGTTCCCAGTGATAAAAGTTGTGGATTTTATCTATTGGAGACCTATTGAGAGTTTTTTAGTTGACATGAAAAGTTGGTAGTGTGTATTTCTTGTAGTTGCTTTGGAAAAGAGGGCTAATTAGGCTTAGTTGCAAATAAGGATAGTCAATTTTAGGCTGAGATGTTTCAAAACAACCCTATCTCTTTTCCTGATATGTTGAATAACTCCTTAATGGGTATTCAAAAATGTGAATAATCTGGGGGTTTGAGGTATATTTCTAAGTTATGTTGAAAAAACGTCTAAAAAAGGGCTACAAGGCATAAGGAGGCTAAAGAAGGAAAACCCCTAATCTTAGGGTCTCAAGACTTGCAAGTTGGTTTGTTAGAAGTTAGTGGTTAGAGTACCTTGTTTGACATCAAAGTGGTATCATAGCTTAGGGATTAGATCTCTTGAAGGTGAGAAGTTGCAGATTAAAGAAGAGAACATTTGGAAGTTGAAAAGACAAGGTGCACCCAAAAGATAACATGGAGATGACACAAAGAAAAGCACTATTTAGGACAGCTTGCAAGTGGAATGGAAAGGTATGTAAGGTACTAGTAGATTTAGGTAGCTTGGATAACATGGTGTCACAAGAAATGGTTGATAAATTGAATTTGGTAAGGATACCTCATGAGTCATGATATAATGTTTCTTGGTTGAATGATGAACATTCTCTTTTGGTTAAGGAACAAACTTTTGTTGAGTTTCATAGTGGTCCCTATAAGGATAGGATCTTATGTGATGTGTTTCCTATGAGTTGTTGTCACCTATTACTAGGGAGACCATGGCAATTTGAGAGACATGCCCTATATGATGGAAGGCATGACACCTATCAGATTGAGAAGGATGGGGTTTCTTTTACATTGACTCTATTGGTGGAAGAGGATAAAAGAAAGAGTAAGACAACAAGAGTGATTATGTGTGGTAAGAAAGAGTATGTAAAGATTGAAGAAGACGAAGATAAAGAGTGTGTAGCCATTGCAAAGGTTGAAGGTGCTAGGACAATAGAAAGAAGGAAAGAAAAGAATGTGGAGACAGTCAGCTTGAAGAGTGATCTAATTTTGGTGGCAAAAGAAGATGAAAAGGTGGAGAATGATCTGAGATTGGAAAGAAAGGATAATAAGTTGGTGCCAAAGTCTGAAATAGAGAAAGTCAAGGATGAATTCCTTGGGAAGATGCAAGATGAGGTCATGGTAGGGGCAATGATTTGTCCTTTTAAAATAAAAGAGGTGAAGGGGTAGTCTAATGCTATCAAAACAAAGACTTGTAAGTCTGAGATAAGAGGAAAAGATGAAGTAAGAGTGAAGTGGTTATTGAAAGGCAAAATTGGGAAAAGAGGCCTAGTGAGGTCATGATGGGAAAGAGACTTTGTCCATGGATTGGATAAGAGGATGGTAGGTAGAAGAAGTCTGTTAGTAAAGAGGATGGTAGACCTGATAGCATAGAGGTCTTGGTGGTAGAGAGGTTGAGGACAGAGGTAAAGAGGAATAGTAAAGAGGTTGAAGACAAGTTGCTAAGGATTGTGGCCAGCTTTGAACACATAAAGAGAGTTAAGATGAAGACCAATCCATCCAAGAATAAAGAAGCAAGTGCAACATCAGGTGCAGATGAGGGACAAATCAAAGGACATACCATAGGTCAGATTGTGAAGGTGTAGTAGTACCAATGTGTTAACCAGTTCGATAGGGCTAAAGATGATGCAAGGTTCAAATATTTGACCCAGTGGAAGGGACTACCAAGTGGAGAAGCATGTGGAGAGAAAAAGACAAGAGGGTCAAGCAAAGAGACGGTGCAGTACAGTCCTCAAGGGATTTGAGTTCTTCTTTGTCTGGGTGTTTGGTGCAGGAACACCTTATGGTTTTCATGCCTCCATGAGGAAACTATGGGTTTGAGGGTTATATTTAATGTTTTGATGTTGTAATAAGGTCCAAGAGACCATTTTGAACATGTCTTAGGTCCTAGGAGGTTATTTGAGGTTCATTTTTCAAGTATTGTAAAAGTTGTCAAAATATTACAATGTTGTCAATGCAAAATTAGGAATGTGAAGAGTCATTTAGTTTCAAAAGGTCATTTGAGTCAGTTAGACAATTGAGTTTGGTTGGAAAAATCAATAGGAAGCCTCAAAAAAATGAGGAGGCAAGGGGGTTGTTGAGGAGGATAAAGATGTATTAAAGTTTGTGAGAAAAATCAATAAGAAAACTTAGTTTTAACTGCATATTTCTCTATTCTTTTACATGGTACAGCATTGTACAGCCTAAGGGTGATCTCTCATGTATTGGGATTGATGAATCTCTGAATCCTCTTTCATTTTAATTTTGTTTCATTGATTTTCATTAAGTATTATGAAAGTTATGGTTGTTTTAATGACTGCAATTTCTAGATTTTTTGGGTAGTAGTCATTTTGCAGCGAATAGTATGGATTTGTATGGATGTTTTATGATCTGAAATTAATATTTTGGGATAGAGGAATGAATCTAATTTAATTTGCAATTGGTTGGGTTCGATTTCATGAAGTTTTGAGTATTTTATAGCCGAGTTACTAAAACTACCCTAGTTGTATTTTCTGAGTTTTTAGCTTGAAAAGGGTGGCTAAGAGTGTGAGTTTGTATAAGAAACATTGGAAAGGGACTTGTGAAGGTTTGGACAGCATAGATTCCAACATGTTTGAGGTATTCAAAAGGTCTGAAGGTGTGTGGAAGGTATATTTTCAATAAACCCTCGTTGTATGCAAGCTTAAAATAGGCCAAAAGTGAGATTTTGGGGCCGGGTGAAATTGTTAGTGTTCCCAGTGATAAAAGTTGTGGATTTTGTCTATTGGAGACCTATTGAGAGTGTTGGAGTTGACAAGAAAAGTTGGGAGTGTGTATTTCTTGTAGTTACTTTGGAAAAGAGGGCTAATTGGGCCTAGTTACAAATAGGGACAGTCAATTTTAGGCTGAGACATTTCAAAACAACCCTATCTCCTTTCCTGATATGTTGAAGAATTCCTTAATGGGTATTCAAAAAAGTGAATAAGTTGTGGGTTTGAGGTATATTTTAGAAGTTATGTTGAAAAACTAAAAGAGGGCTCCAAGGCATAATGAGGCTAAAGAAGGAAAACCCCTAATCTTAGGGTCTCAAGACTTGCAAGTTGGTTTGGTTAGAAGTTAGTGGTCAGAGTACCTTGTTTGACATCAAAGGGGTATCAGAGCTTAGGGAGTAGATCCTTGAAGGTGAGAAGTTGCAAATTGAAGAAGAGAACGTTTGGAAGTTGATAAGACAAGGTGCACCCAAAAGATATCATGGAGATGACATAAAGAAAAGCACTATTTAAGACAGCTTGCAAGTGCAATGGAAAGGTATGTAAGGTAATAGTAGACTCAGGTAGCTTGGATAACATGGTGTTGCAAGAAATGGTTGATAAATTGAATTTGGTAAGGATACCTCATGAGTCACCCTATAATTTTTCTTGGTTGAATGATGAACATTCTCTTTTGGTTAAGGAACAAGCTTTTTTTGAGTTTCATATTGGTCCCTATAAGGATAGGATCTTATGTGATGTGTTTCCTATGAGTTTTTGTAACCTATTACTAGGGAGACCATGGCAATTTGAGAGACATGCCATATATGATGGAAGACATAACACCTATCAAATTGAGAAGGATGGGGCTTCTTTTACATTGATTCCATTGGTGGAAGAGGATAAAAGACATAGTAAGACAACAAGAGTGATTATGTGTGGTAAGAAAGAGTATGTAAAGATTGAAGAAGACAAAGATAAAGAGTGTGCATCCATTGCAAATGTTGAAGGTGCTAGGACAACAGAAAGAAGAGAATGTGGAGACATTTAGCTTGAAGAGTGATCTGATTTTGGTGGGAAAAGAAGATGAAAAGGTGGAGAATGATCTGAGATTGGAAAGAAAGGATAATGAGTTGGTGCCAAAGTCTAAAACAGAGAAAGTCAAGGATGAATTCCTTGGGAAGATGCAAGATGAGGTCATGGTAGGGGTAGTGATTTGTCCTTTTGAAACAAAAGAGGTGAAGGGGCAGTCTAATACTATCAAAACAGAGACTTGTAAGTCTGAGATAAGAGGAAAAGATGAAGTGAGCAAGACTGAAGTGGTTATTGAGAGGTAAAATTGGGAAAAGAGGCCTAGTGAGGTCATGATGTGAAAGAGACTTTGTCCACAGATTGGACAAGATTATGGTAGGCAGCAGAAGTCTATCAGTAAAGAGGATGGTAGACCTAATAGCATAGAGGTCTTGGTGGTAGAGAGGTTGAGGACAGAGGTAAAGAGGAATAGTAAAGAGGTTGAAGACAAATTGCTAAGGATTGTGGCCAGATTTGAGCACATAAAGAGAGTTAAGATGAAGACCAATCCATTCAAGAATGGAAAAGATTTGTTTGTAGGTAAAGAAGCAAGTGCAACATCAGGTGCAGATGAGGGACAAATAAAAGGACATACCACAGGTCAGATTGTGAAGGTGCAATAGTAGCAATGTGTTAACCAGTTCAACAAGGCTAAAGATGATGCAAGGTTCCAATATTTGACCTAGTGGAAGGGACTACTAGGTGGAGAAGAATGTGGAGAGAAAAAGACAAGAGGATCAAGCAAAGAGATGGTGTGGTACAGTCCTCAAGGGACTTGAGTTCTTTGTTCAAGTGTTTGGTGCAGGAGCACCTTATGGTTTTCATGCCTCCATGTGGAAACTATGGGTTGGAGGGTTAGATTTAATGTTGTTATGTTGTAATAAGGTCCAAGAGACCATTTTGAACATGTCTTAGGTCATAGGAGGTTATTTGAGGTTCATTTTTCAAGTATTGTAAAAGTTGTCAAAATATTACAATGTTGTCAATGTAAAATTGGGAATGTGAAGAGTCATTTAGTTTCAAAAGGTCATTTGAGTCAGTTAGATAGTTTAGTTTGGTTGGAAAAATCAAGAGGAAGCCTCAAAAAAATATGGAGGCAAGGGGGTTGTTGAGGAGGATAAAGATGTATTGAAGTTTGTGAGAAAAATCAATAAGAAAACTCAGTTTTAACTACATACTTCTCTGTTCTTTTTCATGGTATGGCCTTGTACAGCCTGAGAGTGATCTCTCATGTTTGGGATTTATTAATCTCTGAATCCTCTTTCATTTTATTTTTGTTTCATTAATTTTCATTAAGTATTATAAAAGTTATGGTTGTTTTAATGACTGCAATTTCTAGATTTTTCGGGTAACAGTCATTTTGCAGCAAATAGTATGGATTTGTACAGATGATTTATGATCTGAAATTAATATTTTTGGATAGCAGAATGAATCTAATTTCATTTTCAATTGGTTGGGTTTGATTTCATGAAGTTTTGAGCATTTTATAGCCGATTTACTAAAACTACCCCAGTTGTATTTTCTGAGTTTTTAGCTTGAAAAGGGTGGCTAAGAGTGTGAGTTTGTATAAGAAACATTGGAAAGGGACTTGTGAAGGTTTGGATAGAATAGGAAGAGATATTCCAACATGTTTGAGGTATTCAGAAGGTCTGAAGGTGTGTGGAAGGTATATTTTCAATAAACCCTCATTGTATGCAAGCCTAAAATAGGCCAAGAGTGAGATTTTGGGGCTGGGTGAAATTGTGAGTGTTCACAGTGATAAAAGTTGTGGATTTTTTATATTGGAGACCAATTGAGAGTGTTGGAGTTGACAGAAAAAGTTGGGAGTGTGTATTTCTTGTAGTTGCTTTGGAAAAGAGGGCTAATTGGGCCTAGTTGCAAACAGAGATAGTCAATTTTAGGCTGAGACGTTTCAAAACAAACCTATCTCCTTTCCTGATATATTGAAGAAATCCTTAATGGGTATTCAAAAAGTGAATAAGTTGTGGGTTTGGGGTATATTTTGGAAGTTATGTTGAAAAAACCTCTAAAAGAGGGCTACAAAGCATAAGGAGGCTAAAGAAGGAAAACCCCTAATCTTAGGGTCTCAAGACTTGCAAGTTGGTTTGGTTAGAAGTTAGTTGTTAGAGTACCTTGTTTGAAATAAAAAAAAGTTCAAGTTTGTGGTAATTCTAGAGTTTGCTTAGTTGATGCAAGGAGATTTCTTGATGGTATGAAGCATGAGAAGGGTTGTTTTACTATTATTCCTAAAACTAGCAATGAAGTTGTTGAAGATGTTCCTATATAAGTTACAGATTTTTTGCTGGAGTTCCAAGACATTGTGTTTGATAATGCACTAGAAGGACTCTCACCAATGAGAAAAATCAGTCATCAAATTGATTTGATTCCAGGAGAATGTTTACCCAACAAGGCAACCCATAGGATGTCACCAACAGAGAATGAAGAGCTGAACAAACAAGTAGCAGAGTTGTTGAAGAAGGGATTGATTTGAGAGAGTTTGAGTCCCTGTGTAGTGCCTGCAGTATTGGCACCTAAGAAGGGAGGAGAGTGGAGAATGTGTACAGACTCTAGATCTATAAACAAGATCATAATAAAGTACAAATTTCCATTACCCAGAATGGATGAAATAATGGATTGCTTGAGTGGAGTAGAATACTTCACCAAGATTGATTTGAAGAGCAGGTATCACCAGATAAGGATACAAGAAGGGGATGAATGGAAGACTACATTCAAGATGAAAGAAGGTTTGTATGAGTGGTTGGTCATGCCATTTGGGCTAACCAATGCACCCAATACTTTTATGAGACTCATGAATGAAGTTTTGATAGAGTTTCTTGGAAGGTTTGTGATAGTTTATTTAGATGATATTCTCATTTTTAGTAAGACTTTAGATGAGCATTTGATGCATATTAGGTGTGTGTTTGAAAATCTTAGAGAAGAGAAATTGCTAATTAACCTTAAGAAGTGTTGCTTTGTGAAGAAGGAATTGGTGTATTTGGGGTTTGTGGTGTCAAGTGTTCAAGGCATTAAGATGGATCCAGAGAAGGTGAAAGCAATTCTAGAATGGCCTACACCGAGAAAAGTAACCGAGGTGAGATCTTTTCATGGTTTAGCCAGTTTCTATAAGTTTATTAGAGGATTTAGTAGCATATGCAACCCACTAATAGAAACTATGAGAGGTGATAAGAAGAATTTAGGGTGGACTTTAGGGGTAGAAAAAAGTTTTAATGTGTTGAAGGCAAAAGTTATAGAGCAACTCGTCTTAGCACTTCCAATTTTCAACAAGGTTTTTCAAGTAGATTGTGATGCAAGTGGTAGTGCCATTGGAGCTGTTTTGAGTCAAGAAGGTAAACACATTACTTATTTTAGTGAGAAGTTAAATGATGCTAAAAAGAAGTACTCTATGTATTATCAAGAGTTTTATGTTATTGTGCAAGCATTGAAGAAGTGGAGGCACTGTCTTTTGCCAAAGGAATTTGTTTTATATACTGATCATCAAGCTTTATAATATCTGAGCAGCCAAGGTAAGCTAAGTCAAAGGCACATGAAATGGGTTGAGTTTTTACAAAGTTACACTTTTCTTTTGAAGCATAGGAGTGGGAAGTCTAACAAAGTTGTAGATGCTTTGAGTAGGAGGCAAAATTTGTTGGTTGAAATGCAAGTGGAAGTTGTAGGATTTGAGGAGTTGAAGGATTTGTATGAGGAGGATCCAAATTTTGGGGAATCTTGGAGAGCTTGCAAGAATCCTATTTTAGTAGATAGAACAAAATGGTTGGATTATCTTATCTAATATGGCATGCTATTCCAAGGTAACAAATTATGCATTCCAAGGAGTTCTATGAGATTGAATCTAATTAAGGAGAAGCATACTGGTGGTCTTGCAGGTCATTTTGGGATGGATAAGACTATTGCACTTGCAAGTGAGAAATATTTTTGGCCTCAATTGCAGTGAGATGTGAGGAAATATGTGCAAGGTTGCAGGTTTTGTCAAATGGCAAAGGGTATGAGTCAAAACATTGGTTTGTATCGGCCATTACCTATACCTGAGAGGCCATAGGAGGACATAAGTATGGATTTTGTTCTCGGTTTGCCAAGGACACAAAGAGGGCATGATTCCATCTTTGTTGTGGTAGATAGATTCTATAAGATGGCACATGTTATCCCTTGTCATAAGAATAATGATGTTGTGAATGTTGTAGATTTGTTTTTCAAGGAAGTTGTGAGACTTCATGGACTTCCAAAGAGCATTATTTCTGATAGGGATACCAAGTTTGTTGGCTACTTCTGGAGGACTTTGTGGAAGAAGCTCAACACTGAATTAAAGTTTTTCTCAGCATACCACCCTCAAATAGATGGATAAACAAAGGTGGTGAATAGGAGCTTGGGAAATTTGTTGAGATGCTTGGTTGGAGACAAACCGAAAGGGTGGGATTTGATCCTACCACAAGTTGAGTTTGCCTATAACAACTCAGTCAACAGAAGCATAGGTAAATCACCATTTTAGATTGTTTATGGCAGCAGCCAAAGAGTTGTTTCAGACTTAAATTAGATTGGTAAAGATGTGAAAAAGAGTGCAGATGCAGAGGATTTTGCAGAGCATATGAAATGCCTACATGATGAGGTGAGAAAACATATCAGCAAAATGAATTTTTCTTATAAAACTAATGCTGATTTGAAGAGGAGACATAAAGAGTTTCAGGTTGGAGATGAAGTGATGGTGCATCTAAGAAAGGAGATATTCCCAGTGGGTACGTACAACAAGCTCAAAATGAAGAGGTTTGAGCCGTCAAGATTGTGAAAAGGCATGATTCTGGTAATGCATATGAGGTGGAATTGCCCAATGAGTTTAATATTTCAGATCTGAGCATATTTCATGAAGGTGAAAATGATGAAGTTTCAGCAATTAGGCAGCCACAAACACTCACACCTACTTCAGAAAATGAAAAGATTGAAGCAATTCTTGAGAGCAAGGTGAAAAGAAGCACTAGAAGAAGGCAACACATGGAGTATTTGGTGAAATGGTTTGGGAGACCCGTGGAGGATTCTTCATGGTTATCTAAGGCTGAGATTACTCATCTTGGATATCCTCTTGAGAAGTGATGAGATCACTTTTCTTTTACCGTGTGTGTCTGATGCAGGAGCATCCATGACATAGTGGCATTCATGTGTCAACCAAAAATATGTTTAATTTTCTATTGCATTTTTTGTGATGGTTTGAATTTCATATTTTGTCTTGTGAAATTCATTTTGATGTGCATTTGAATGTTATGTCATTTTTTAAAATTAAATTTGGTAAAAGTGGAGATAGTGGAGCTAGTGGGAATCGTGCTTTGAAAGCACAAAATCCACGAAAAGCAAAAAGGGGTGTGGGTTTTTGAAGACTTTCTATTGCATTTAAAATATTATTTTTGAGATTCCCAAATCCCTAAAAAATAGGGATGGAGAGAGTGGGTGCCCAAGATAAGGAAATCAAATTTTTGCTTTAATGCATAAAATCAAGAAAGCCAAAAATAACACCAGCACAAAGCATGGCAAGGTACAAAGTTTGAATGGCTTATTTTAGTCAATTTATTTGATTAAAATAAATAAAAATTTGTATTTTTCCAAGAGGGGACATGCATTTTTTAGTTGGCATGATAAATGCATTGAAATGAAATTAAAATAAAGGAAAATTACATTTCATGCAAAAAGAGAGAAGATGCAAAAAGGAAGTGTAGTTCATTTTCAAAGTTAGTTGTAGGAGAGGCAAAGGGGAGGCGTGGCATACCTCCAAGACGGTTTTTGGATGGTGTTTTTGCAGGTTTGGGGATGATTGTATAGCCATTGAGATTCCAGGAGAATCAGTTACAGAGGCATAGTTTTGGTGTTGTGATTTTGTGTTGTTGCAGGAGCTGAAAGGAGTGATTTGGAAAAACTTTGGTTTGTTGTAGCAAATCATTTTTATTTCTGATTTTTGAAGTTTTGAGAGGGTTTTTTGCAGCCCATTGTCCTTTTTGGACTGTAGTAAATTCATTTTATAAAACTAGATGAATATATGGGATTTTGGTTGCAAGTTGCAAACCTGATTTGCAAGTAATTATTGTAAGTTTTAGTTTTAGTTTTTGTGTGTGTGAAAAATATATGTGAGGGCTGTTTAAACCAGCTCTAATTTCATTAAATTAAATAAAATTATAATTTTCTATTATATTATTATTATCATATTTAATTTAATCAATTATAATTTTATATTATATTATATTGATATAATATATTATAATATATAATAATTATTCAACTGTTTGGCATTCATGTCATCATCAGAATATTCACAACAAATGATAAAATGAAACATGTCAGGATTTAGGAAAGTACCTTTGACGAGACCATGAAATTCCCACTACGGCCAAGGGATACATGATGCCTTATCAAGTTTTTAGCTTAAAGCAAGGTTGCAATGAGGCAAATCCTTGTGACAAGACAATAGAGACCGCACATGTCAGAGGCTTGGAGGTGATATGCTTGAAAAATATTAAAAATATATCAAAATAATATTAAAATAGATTAGGGTGATTAAAAATAAGGACCCATAGGGAATAGTGGTGTCTTCGTGCACGTCACAACTTTAGAAATATAGGCTTAAATGGAGGCTGTGACGCCCGCGATGAAATTAGACTTAGAATAAAATAAAGGGGCTATGGGCCGGTAACTTAGAACAAAGGGGATAGTAACTCCATGACCACCAAGGGGATAAAAGAACAACTTAAGCTAGGGAAACTGGCTACACAGGTCAACGATCAATTAGAAGGATAAACCCTAAATGCCTTAGACAACACCAATCGTAGTGTTTTTACTTGGGGATTTTGCAGAGTGAATTGGGATAACATAAAAACCCTAAAATTTTGAATTGAAATAACACATCTATTTATCTTTTTCCCTCTTTATGCACTGCTATACATTGCCATTGAACTCATTTATCTTTTCCATGTGATGAATGCTATTTAATATTGAAAATTTGAACCATCTGTATACATTGCAATTTTCCATTGAACTTATGTCAATTTCAAACCATAATTACTTCTATATTTTTTATTAAAATTTAACATCACCCTTCAAAAAGATTAGGGAATTACATCATACATGAACATCTAACCAACCTCAAAGTTCCAAACAAAACTTCTATCGTTCAACCTTGAATTCTTGCTTTGGTCCTCCAAAATCTTTTTGGTTCCTCTTTTTGACAATGCTTAATGAATATCTCACTGTAGTCCATAACTATCCTATTAAGAGGCAATGTCTCTGTTACAAATTCAATTATGTACTCATTGATAATGTCAGTAAATGATTTTCTATGGAACCTTGCTTTTATATGTACAAGAAACCACTAGGTATGGGTAACAATAAGGCCAGTAAAGGAGAATTAAATTGATTTTATTGAGGTCACTAGCAATTGAGTTGCAGTACCAATTCCATGTGTCAATTCGAATTTCTAATTTCTCATGCATGCATGCATGTGTGGGAGATTGAACCCACCACCCATAATGTTGGCAAGAGACACTGCTTTGAATTGATGAGTGTTGTCATTGATGGCAACTAAGATCATCTCAATCATCCGCATAACACAATTTGTTCATACCGGAAGTTAGATTCAGAATTTGTCTAAGTCTGGACAACTAGGAATAGAGTAGTAATAGGGTCTGGTATTTTGGTCTGGATCTCTTCGGTGGGAAGTCATGATTAGTTACGAATCTAGGGGAGTCATATGCATTGTCAAGATAGTCTAACTCTAGATTTTTGTCCTTCAGTGATGAAGGATTCAAAAGATATTAGCCTTTGAGTATCAGGTTCCAGTCTATCAGAGCAGACAGAAGAAGAACATGCTAACCTTATAGAAGATATTGATTCCGGATATATGGAATTTGTTTATTGGACAAATGGTGATGATCAGTGATAGTGGTCGACATGAGTGATGATTATCAAGAGCAAGTTTTGGTCTGCACCTTAAGTTATGCATAGTTCTAGCCGACAGAGTAGAGCATTCCTAAAAGTTCTAAGTGTTGTTGAAGCTGACTGTTAGAATGATTATAGATCATATTGTGGATATATATAGTTGATGGAATTGGGTAATTAAGTGTGTGTGGAGTATGTGAAGGTGTATGTGAGAAGAGCAGAAATCCAAAGTGTGAATGAAGGCAGAATAGTAAGAAGAGCAAATCAAGATGAAATGTGTAAGATTAGTTTTTGTACTTAACCAGAACTAAAACTCTTGCATGAGTAGATGCTATCATTTAGTTCAAATCTCTATTATTCTATTGTAATATTTCCATAGGCAGTGAGCCTCCAATTGAGCAGTGAGCTCTGGGTAGTGAGCCCGAATGCATGTGCATTCCCATTTGTAAAAATACTTTTGACAGAGTATTAATTTTTGAGGGTTAACCCCCACCGTGGTTTTTCCCTTAACCAAGTTTCCACATCAAAATCTTAGTGTCAAATGTGTTTTTCTGTTCATATGTTATTGATTGATAGTGAAATGTTTATATCATTAAATTGAGTATAAGAGCTAAAGGAAGATTGAAAGTAGAAAAGAAGAAAATGTGTGACAACTGATTCACCCCCCCTCTCAGTTGTCTGATCAGAGCAAGGTTCCTTTGAAAAGTTTGACAACTTAAGGAAGATTTGGGAAGGCAGTAAAATGGATGAATATAATCTTCAAGGACAACTTAATCTCACCCTAGATGATCTTGAGCAGTCCAAAATAGAAGTCCAAGAACTGCAAGATAATCTCAAAAAGGCTAAAGACTTCATTGAGATCTTAAAAGAAAAATTAAGCAAATCCAATGCAAAAGGAAAGGTGCAACCTCTTCAACTGGAAGACAAGGCCCTGCAAGAAAAGATAAAAGAATGTGAAAAGTTAGCTAAAGAAGTTGTCCTAAAACATGAGATGGAAATTCAGGTGATGAGACTAACCAAGGAAATTGAAGATGGGAAAAAAATTGAAGAAGAGATGAAGCAAAATCTAAAAGAAAGAACTGAAGAATGTTGCAGATTGGATGGAATAGCTAGTCTTCTAGAATCTAATCTACAAGAAAGCAGAAACAATGAGAGAGAACTTGAGAGACAGATTATCACTCTCAGACATGACCTAGAAATTGCAAATGAGTATAAGGAGAAGTTCAAAATAAGCTTAGCTAAACTTGAAGCACTAATTGAAGAACAAAAAAAGGATAATGACAAGCATAATATTAAATATGAGAAAGGTGAAAGCTCTGGATCTGGACAAAGGAATTTCCAACCAAGGAATAAAAGGAACAGAACTAGAAAACCTCTAGTAAGATGGCCTAATGCTCAAATATATCCATCATTTAATGGAAATTGCTTCAATTGCAATAAATTTGGTCATAAATCTATTCAATGCAGAAGTAGAGCAAATCAAAATGGTCCATCCTTCTTTGGTCAATGCTTCAAATGCAATAGGTATGGTCACAAATCCAATGAATGTAGAAGTATGACAATGAATAACTCAAATGGAAATTCTTTCAATGGCTATTGCTTTGCCTGCAATGGATTTAGACACATGGCTAATCAGTGCAGATCAAGAGGAAATCAAGTATGCTTTAACTGCAATAAATCTGGTCATATTGCAAGATTATGTAGAAATAGGAACAATGGAAGAAGAGGTCCGGTAAACAGAAAACCCGATGAGCAAAAACAAGATAGAGGCAAAAAGAAAATTGATGTGAATGAGATATGGAGTGAAATGAACAAGATTTGGACAAAGAAAGATACAATAAACAATAGTGATGGATCCGCACTAGAATCCGGTGCTAACAATTCCTTCGAGAATTAAGTCAGAAGCTCTAGCTTAGGGGGAGCTGCATATAACATCAAATTCCCTTGGTCAGTAAGTGGGTGCCTGAGTCTGGCACAATAAAAGAGAATACTCTAAATTGGTCCAAAACCTTTGGAAGGATTTCTGGAAGAGAAGATGTTGATATAGAATCTTACGGAGTGATACATGAAGAACTGTCAAAAATAATGCAACCAGATATATTTAGGGCAACACATTTATTACAAAGGCAAATTAGGTAATGCGAAGCTTTAAAAGGTCACTTGGTCATGCATTTGAATCACCTTGCATTCGAAGAAAATAAGAAGAAGAATATTTGAGCTGTAAATCCAGAGACTGAAGCAGAAAGCGAATTCAACCTGCAATTGTTCAACCCTAACCCCACAAAAGAAAAAGGTACCTCTGTAAAGCTTTAAAATCTGTTGAGATGGCTACTCCTCATGTTATTGACATTACTAAAAGGCCTCGACCCAAATTTAAGAAGAATCCTCACAAATCAATTGAAGTCAACCCATTAGGTGCCTTTTCAAGTGTTTTGTATGGTGTGTTGCATGTAGAAGACATTAGGGTTTACATTTATGCAAATATAGATGAGTTTGGAGATTCAAGGTATGTAGACTTGTTTGAGAAACAACTCAAGGATGAAAATCATGAACTTAAACCTGAGTATTAGGCATTGTAGGATAAACACTTTATTTAGATTATGGGGTTTCCAACATTTGATGAGGATGAATGGGTCCGATACATCTTGAGTTGGATGCATGATGAATTCATTTGGTTGTTAAAACCATTCAAGATTATCAGGGATGCTATCAGAAATGTAATTGGTTTAAATTCAATTGGAGGATTGCCCATGCTGAAAGCCATGAAAAACTAGACAGTAACTGATGCTACCGGAGCTAAGTTCGACAGAAGGGCAATGACCATTAATGATATTATAGAACCGGATATCAAATTTGCCTCCATGGTGATTGGGTACAAAATTTACCACTCAAGCAGAGAAAATTATGTTTTCAGAACAGACATATATGTTGCATACAAGATACTAAAAGAAAATGTTGATTATGACTTGTGTGAACTGCTACATAATCAACTAATTGAAAATTTAAACAAGATAAAAAAGGATAAGAAAAACACCTTCAAGTATGGTACTTTGATTCTATGTCTATTCTTTTACTTTATGAATGAGGTACTTGGAGTAAAAGGTGTGCACTGGACTAAGGATGAGCCAGTTGCCATTTAGATCAGAAATCATCTTCACAGCATTGGTGATTTCAATGCTCAAAAAATTGCAATATGGGGTTACTTCAAGAATTTTCAGAGTATGATGCACTCAAGGGAAAGAATCCCTAATTCAATTGTTGACAAATACAAAAATGAAATATGCTTCATGGTTGATACTAATCAGTGTTTAATGGAAGTAGTGGAACCCATAACTGTTTAGATCATGCCCATGGGGTATGAAGTAAATGAAAGGATCTTGGATATGTATGCTCAACATCTGCTAAGCAAGCCCAAAGACACAACGGTTGAAAGATTTGGAACTTATGAGAAGCTGAGTTTAAAGTTACATACTGAGCTCAGAGAACCTAAAACCAATAAGAGAGTAAGAAAAGAAGTTGAGCAGTTAGCTAAAAATCTTGGTCTAACAAAGGAAGCTGTGAAGAGATTCAGAGAAAGAACAGAGAAGGATGAGAAAGAGAAACAAGATAAGAAACAAGCAAGTGATCTGGTGGAATTCTCTTTCACTTCAAGAACTACTAGATGCTCTGCTACTACCTCTGCTCCTCCCAAAATTGCAAAACCGAAAGCAAAATCATTTGGAAAATGGGAGAAAAGGAAGAAAACAAAAGCATCCCGGACCTATGAAAGCATAAGAGAAGAAGTAGATACAGACCCTGACATTGAAATCAAGGAACTAAAGGTCACTGGAACCAAAGCTGTAAAGTTAACCAAAGAAAAGTCCTATGGAAGCAAAAGGACTAGCAAAAAGCAAAAGACATAAGACTATGAGGAATATGTTGAGAAGCCCACACTCTCCCTAGAAGATGTGATAATATCAATCACTGTGGATGGTAATCTAAAACCCATGATTGAATTCTATTATGAATATAATGATATGGATAAAAGGGTGTTGGAGGAGGCAACGGTCAGATATCTCAACATCTACAACAAGGCACTAATTGAGATAACTTTTGAGTTACCACAAAGTCTGACAAATATCATGGAGTTGAGAAAAGAAAATGCCAAGTGCAAGGATGTGGAGATTAGAGAACATGAGCTAATAAATTTGTGTCCTCAAATTTCTCTTGATCAAATAGATATGATATTCAAGGAAGTCAAAGATGACTTTAAAAGCAAAAGGAGAATGAACAAGCTCATGCTTGGAGAAACAAGTGAAATAGTTGAAGAAACTCAAGAGATTCTTTTGAAAGCATTAAGGAAGTACAATTTTCCCATAGTCACAAAAAAAGTGCCAGTTGGTGAAGAAGAGAACATTATTGAGCAACAATCTGAGTTGGGTGAAGTCTTTGTTCCGGAAGTAGAACAAGAAAATTAGGAGAATACATAAATGTTGGATAAAGTAGTTGGTGTAGGAGATACTCCCAATCCACCTGATACGTCAGAGAAAGAGAATAATATAACTACTTCACAGAGCCCTCCGGATTAGGTAGCAAGTGATGAACAAATAGGAAAGAGTTCTTTTGTAGAGAACACAAAGAAAGATAAAGTAGAAGAGGATGGTGCAAATGTTGAAGCACCTAAAGTAGATACTAAGAAATCAGGAGATCAAAAGGATGGTTTTGAAATGGTTACAAGAGACACTACAGATGCAGTAAAAAGTCTTCTTGAAAACGAGATGAGTGAGCTTGATGAATCTGAACTACTCCATGGTCTAGCCAATCCAGATACTCTCTTTCCAATTCAACTGATGAAAATAGCATCATTCACCTAAGTAAAGGCTAGAGAAAAGATGTTAAAATTCCACATGGAGGACAATGAACTATTGGGGCTTGCATCCAGAATTCTATAAAAGTTAATGCCTACCTACCAGAAGAATCCATCTGATTCCCCCTTTGAACATCTGAAGAATCTTGTAAGTTCTGTGAATACTCATTTTGAGTCCTTTGAGAAGTTTGCGGAGGCAAAAGTTCAGAAAGAATTCCTAGATAAGAAATTTTGTGAAATAAAGAATCTGATAGGAAATGATAGAAGAATACTAAGTATTAGCATAAAACGTATTTATAATGCTCTGAATGATGGAAGTGATATGTACAATTTTTGTCTATCATGGCCCAAAGTTAATAAGGGTATTGAGAAAAAGATAAAGGAGCAAGAACAAAAATTGTCAGATCTCTCTCAAAATTTTGATCGTCTAACGGTTTCACCTATGAGTCAAGAATGTCAAGTAATTAGGATGACAGATGAAATAAAGAGGCTTGTTAAAGAAAAGGGTAACATTATGAAGAGAATGTGTGAGCTCCAGAGATTAATTGCACCTAAGTTAGAGACAATGTATAATGCCTTATCTAAAGCTCAGAATGTAGCTTAGACTAGTGATCTAGTAGATCTGTCAAAGGTAGAAGCATATTCATTCTTGTTAAGTGGGCACATCTCCATTTTGGATGGAATGAAGAGTACTTGGGCCTCTGAACTCGTACAAATAAAAATCAGCTTTGCAAACATTCTCAGGTTCATGTAAATAAGACTCAATAATTATTTGTACATATGCAACAGTATATATAGAAATTTTGGAGAGTTTTAACTTGCGGACCCCACCCTTTGCCATTGATGTTAAAGGAGGAGTGAAGGGCAGTGAAAAATGAGGTATTCAGTAAAGGGGGAGCACCAGAATAAGTGTAGTACATGAGTGTACAGACAAAGGGGGAGTTGCACTAGACACTTAGTCATTTTTCATTAAGTGTTGCCATCAATGCCAAAGGGGTAGATTGTTGGCAAGAGACACTGCTTTGAATCGATAAGTGTTGTCATTGATGGCAACTAAGATCATCTCAATCATCCGCATAATAGAATTTGTTCATATCGGAAGTCAGATTCAGAATTTGTCTAAGTCTGGACAACTAGGAACAGAGCAGTAACAGGGTTTAGTATTTTGGTCTGGATCTCTTCGGTTAGAAGTCATGATTAGCTACGAATCTAAGGGAGTCGTATGCATTGTCAAGATAGTCTAACTCCAAATTTTTGTCCTCTAATGATGAAGGATTCAAAAGATATTAGCCTTTGAGTACCGGGTTCCAGTCTGTCAGAGCAAACAGAAGAAGAACAAGTCGACCTTGTAGAAGATCTTGATTTTGGATGTATGGAAGTTGTTTATTGGACAAACGGTGATGATCAGTGATAGTGGTTGACATGAGTGATGATTATCAAGAGTAGGTTTTTGTCTGCACCTTAAGTTATGCATAGTTCTAGCCAACAAAGCAGAGCATTCATAAAAGTTCTAAGTGTTGTTGAAGCCGATTGTTAGAATGATTGTAGATCATATTGCAGATATATATAGCCGATGGAATTGGGTGATTAAGTGTGCGTGGAGTATGAGAAGGTGTATGTGAGAAGAGCATAAATCTAAAGTGTGAATGAAGCCATAATAGTAAGAAGAGCAGATTAAGATGAAATGTGTAAGATCAGTTTTTGTACTTAACCATAACTGAAACTCTTGCATGAGTAGATGCTATCAATTAGTTCAGATCTCTATAATTCTATTGTAATATTTCCATAGGCAGTGAGCCTCCAATTGAGCAGTGAGCTCTGGGTAGTGAGCCCGAATGCATGTGCATTCCCATTTGTAAAAATACTTTTAACAGAGTATTAATTTTTGTGGGTTAACCCTCACCGTGGTTTTTCCCTTAACTAGTTTTCCACGTCAAAATTTTGGTGTCAAATGTGTTTTTATGTTCATATGTTATTGATTGATAGTGAAATGTTTATATCATTAAATTGAGTATAAGAGCTAAAGGAAGATTGAAAGTAGAAAAGAAGAAAATGTGTGACAACTAATTCACCCCCCCTCTCAGTTGTCTGGACCTAAACCAACACATAATAGAATATGTCATTTGCAAATGTTAAAAGTGTCGATTCTTGACACAATTTATTCCACTTGATGAATGATTGTATTTATTCATTCTGAGAACTGCAAAGCAATAATATCCTGCATAGCCATGTGACACGCACAAATACAACTTTCTATCATACTTATTACTATTCTACATCTGTGAATTGAGAAATCTATCACACGTTTAAATTCAAAATCATGAATGAACACTTGAAATAAGTACTTGATAACTTACTTTCTTCACATAGCTATTGTAATGAAACCCATTACTTTGAACTTTTATAGTTTATTGATTCTTCTACTATCTAAAACTTAATAATGCAATATAAGGCTGAAACAATAAACACTATCATATATACATGACACATGTACTACCGTGAAAAATTGGTAATAAATAACAAGAAACTCCATTTAATTAACTCTGTTGTACCTGGAAATTCACATTGGCTAATCTATGTAATGAACTTAGTTGGCATTGGCTAATCTAGTTGGTTAAGTGCTTTCAATCAAATCAATCATATGACTCTAATTAATGATAAAGGTACTGCAAGTGTAGTCTATCCTATCAATCGTGCGACACTATTTGAATCCAACCCAATTGGGATCACAATTAACTCACCATAAATGGAAATAAATGTTGGCATCAGGAGTGACTGTTATCTATAATGTAGTGTTCCACGTGGTTATTGTACATTTTCACACTTGACACAATAAATATAGTTGTATGCCTCTTCTATAAGTTTATTAGGCATCTTCCTTCTTTTTTGGTTATTTTTGTTTTCACAATTTCGTGGTGAATTGTTATCATTGAGATTCAAGATGAGTCATGTGATTTCTTGTTGTATTTCTCTCTTGCCTTGCAAGTGGGAAATGGGGGATTTTGATAGATATGATGAGCAAAAACTACGGAAGGTGTTTCTGATTGATTCCCCCTTGGTTGATGATGCTATCCAGGATATTATTGGCCATGATATTCTTTCACAATATCCTCAACAAAATCTTTTCAGTGACATCGTCTGTACATTTCTGTTGAATTTAATGGACCTTCACAATGATCCAAGTCTAGTGAAGATGATAGGGAAGGCAATGATTCAAGAATCACTTATCCCTAGGGATAAGCTTGATTTAGCTTTAAATGATTAGGATTGTGATGCCAAACCATGGGATAAGGATGGAATTTTCCCTTTACATTTGTTAGAGTGCTCGACTACAACTAAACACATTCTTAAGGAGGCAAGGAGGGAAATTGTTAGAGTCTCGTTGGAGTGCTTTAACATGGCCCTTATTTTACATAATGATTTATCTGACTGTAACTTAAGAAGGGCAAGGTCTATTATCTATGTTGTAGATTTTCTTCTTCACATGGCAGTTGTTAGAAGACAAATGACCGTTGGCCACTAACAACCTTATTTTGAGTTTTTGAAAATTTAAACTATTTTGAATTTTCCCTTTTCTATGTACGCCTTTATCCAATGTTTGTGTCAGGGCACCTTAGGCTTGGATTAGGACTATGTAAATACAAAAATCCTCTGTAGACTATAAATTGAAACTCTTTTGTTTAATATAATATATTAATATGGGTTATCGATATAGATTACAATTATTATCAACATTTTAATTCTTTTGTCTTATTATCTATTATTTTTTGATAATAACATAATTTTGGAACTTTTATTATTTTATGGTTAGATCGATTGGTTGATTCTAGAAGTATTATAATTCAGAATATGTAAAAAATAAGTGCAATCAAAATCATTCCTTGAATCCTTCAGAAAAGAGATTAACAATGTGTGTAATTAATGAAATTAACAAATTAGAATTAGAATCATCTCTCATTTTATTAAGTCAAAAAACTTAAACAAATGTTACAGAAAGATGACAACACAAAGATGACAACCCTTTATAATAAAGCATACATGGCGAAAGAAGAAGCCCTTGGCCCCTCGTTAGATAAATATTTCTAGTTGACAGAGAACTAAACACTATGTATTTCCTTTGTATTTTCCTTACATCACAATGAAGAAGAAACCTTCGCTTGAGCCCTGGCCGCTAGAGTAGAAAGAGTATGTGATTGAATGTTAGGAACCTGTGTTTAACCCTTCTCTTTACTTTGTTGGTATAGTAGTTTCTATGGACACATATGCTTTGTAAGTCATCCCATGAGCATATTGTATTATCCCACATTCATGGGAATTCTAACTATTTGTTTAGATTAGACTTAGTATATAAGTAAGTGTTGAGGCCAATGAAGGCATCCATGAATTTATTGTGTTGAGTTTGCTCAAAGGAGGTTGCCCCTTCAAAGTGGCCTACGATTAATAAATTCCTTATATGGTTCTGCTATTTATATAAATCTATTATTTTAAAATGCATTTTTCATTATATTGTTGTAGGAGGTTCCTCTCATCTGGTATCAGAGTGCTTTCTTGGGCTCGCTGGGTGGCCGCAGTGGCCCTCCAAGCATTGTGATTGTTGTAGTAGTATCTTTTTTGCATATGTATTGTTCATTTGGATTGCAAGTTCGGATCAGGGAACATCCCTATTTGTTTTACTGTGGGAAGTACTTGGGTATATAGCCCTAAAACTCATTGTGAGGAGTACTATAGGAACCCTAAAGTAGCTGGCCCATTGAGAGACCCACCAGTGAAAAGGGCAATGGCCCCTACCCGATTAACTAGTTCCCATATGTGAGGTACACCAAGAGTTGTTTGTGGCAAAACGGTTATCAGTTTTACCTGAGTCATTGAGTGAGGGGTACTGCCCCAATACACAAGCTATTAGACAACATTGGTGGCCAGAGTGACTCCCTTGAACCTTTAGAAATATGAACAAACTTGGGGGTCATATCTATTGACAACAGGCAAACCGCAAATTGAATCTATCCAGAGCAATTGGTAGATCATTTCCAGAAAAAAAATTATTTTGGCTATGGTAGTGACCCGATCAAGAGCAAAAAACATGGAGGATGAAATTTTCGCCCTAAAGTCCAAAATCCAAGATTTTGATGAAAAAATTCTTGGCCTTAATATTCAACATTCAACCATGAACAATAGACAACAACCAGAGTCTTCTTCAAACACTGGGTTTTCTTCTTCCAACAATTTTTGTGGGCCAAAGCTTGATTTTCCTTGATTCAATGGTGTAGATCTGATTGGAAGGATATACTCGGAAGAACAATATTTAGTTTGCATAATACTTTTGATGTCAACAAAGTCCTACTTGCATCCTTTTACTTGGAACATGAAACCCTTCAATGGTTTCTTTGGTATCTCAAGGATCATGATGAGCCATAAAGGAATGATTTTTGCAAACTCATTTTGCAACAGTTTGGCCCTAGTTCTTTTAATGACTTCACTGGAGCACTCACTAAACATCGCCAAATAGGCATTGTCAGAGAATATTAGATAGAATTTGAAAAATTGGCCAATCATACAGAGGGATTGTCTGATGAATTTTTCAGGAGTTGTTTTGTCAATGGTCTGAAGGATGCAATTTGATCTGAGGTTAAAATGTTTAGTCCAAGCACAATGATGGAAGCCCTAGGGTTGGCTAAGTTGGCAGAGGACAAGATCACAACTCAGTAGTGCTCCAAATCTAATTTTATTCCATTCAGAAATATAGCTCCGCAAAGATCTCAAACACGCCATCTCCTAGAACAACTCCTATCAGGCATTTGACTGAAGTAGAGATACATATATGTAGAGAAAAAGGACTTCGTTATAATTGTGATGAGAAATTCACTTAGAGACATCGATGTGTTGAGCAAAAGATCTACCTATTGGATGTGGACTCTCTACTTGAAACTAAAGTTTGGGTAGATGCTTAGGATACAATAGATGATCAGGAAGAAGCTCAACAACCACTTGTTGAACCTGCTTCTCAAGAAGATCACCCAGAGATCTCTCTCCATGCCTTAGCAGGAGTCACCACCCCATAAACCATGTGGGTCAAGGGTTACTTCAAGAAATTCCTTCTTATAATACTCATTGATTCTGGTAGCACTCATAACTTCATTGCCCCTTAGATCACCAAACAAGCTGATTATTTTATCCATCCTTGCTCCAAGTTTGAAGTCATGATTGCCAATGGAGGCACATTACCTTGCAAAGGGAAGTGGCACAATGTGCGTATCTCTTTTGGGGATTATAACATGTGCTTTGGTATGTTTTCTTTGCCCTTAGATGGATGTGATGTGGTTTTGGGTGCCCAATGGTTACACACACTTGGACCCATCTTATGGGATTTTGCTAAACTTTGGATGTAGTTTTTAGAAAATGGGCAAAAACACACATTGAAGGGCTTACAATCGGGGTCTCTCTGCATCATAAGTTCACATTACATGAAAAATATTCTTAAGAAGAATTCACATGGTGTCATTTCCTAGCTCCATTCCATTCAGATGCAACCATCAATGGTCTCCACTACTACTTCTGATCTACAACAAATTTTGGATAGGCATGCATGTGTCTTTGCTGAACTAGTGGGATTGCCACCTTCACAGCCAGAGGACCACCATATTCATCTCCTTCTTGGAAGCGTTCCTCCCAACATTAGCCCCTACCACTACCCATATTACCAAAAGACAGATATGGAGATGCTCATTCTAGACTTACTAAAGAAAGGCATTATTCACCCTAGTACCAACCCATTTTCTTCACCAGTTTTTCTTTCCTAGAAAAAATATGGTTCTGCATTGACTTCCAAGCACTTAATCACATCACAATCAAGGATAAGTTTCTGATCTCTATTATTGATGAGCTTCTTGATGCACTTCATGGCACTCATTTTTTCTCCAAGTTGGATCTTCATTTTGGGTATCACCAAATCTGGGTTCATGAGGATGATATCCCTAAGATGGCTTTCCACACTCATGATGGCCACTATGAGTTTCTAGTCATGCCCTTTGGCCTCACTAATGCTCCTTCAACATTCTAGGCATTGATGAATAAAATATTGTAGCCCTACCTGTGAAAATTCATTCTGGTCTTCTTTGATTATATCCTCATCTATAGTAAAACATGGGTTGAGCATCTCCAACATCTAGATCTCGCACTGCAAATTCTCTCTAATCATCATCTGTGTACAAAGCAGTTTAAATGTGTTTTTGGCCAGGATGAAGTGGAGTATCTCAGGCATATTGATTCAGCCCAAGGGGTTCGAGTGGATCATACAAAAATATCCACCATGAAAAACTGGCCACATCCTCAGACACTCAAGAGCCTCCATGGTTTTTTAGGGCTGACTGGCTACTATCGCAAGTTTGTCAAGGATTATGGTAAGATTGCAGCTCCATTGATAGCTATGTTGAAAAATGATGCTTTTACCTGGACACAAGCTGTTGAGTGTGCATTTGAAAATTTGAAACAAGCTATGTGTACTACACCTATTCTAGCTAGCTGGATTTTGCCAAGACCTAGACTATCGAGAGCGATGCTTGCAACAATAGACTTGGTGTTGTTCTTGTTGGCAAGAGACATTGATCTAGTATGGACTTGTATGTTGTCATTGATGGAAACAAGGCTCAAATATCTTATCATCACAACAGGAAGAGATATCTCTGGAAGAACATATTACATTCCAAGTCTAGTTGACAGAAAATGGCTAAGTATGGAAAATATGCAGAGTAGAGGACAGTAAGCCGGACAGTATGCCTCCATAGATAATGATCCAGTATTGCAGTTTAGGTATGATGTTCTCAATTGATTGAATGTGTTATGTATTAGAGATTATGTCCTGATCTCCTCCAGAAGTCATCTTGAAGAATTGTCTGTCTGAGTAAGCAAAGATATAGCAGAAATAGTGAATAGAACATAGTGCAGTGGTCCACATTCCTCCGCAGATAAGTAATTCATTATGCGGTTGTAAGGTGTTGTAAACACTTATATGAAGTGTCTTATTCTAGAGTTAGAGGATCTGAAGTTCACTGGAAGGATAGCTACAAGCTGCTAAGTATCGGCATAGTGTCTGACAGAGTTTGACAGAGACAGTGTCTGAGTTCTGATGGTCCACATTTCTCCACAAGATGATATGGTGTCTTGCAGTTCTGAAGGTAAGATTGGAATGTGTAAAGATTCCTTGATATGATTTGGAAGGTGTTTTGAGATCCCCAGCAAAAGTTGTAAGTTAGCAATTGAAGTTGTTAAGCATACTCTTAAGGAAGAGGCCGAGAAGTACATAAATCATTGTGTGGAGAAGAGTTAATGTTTGGAGAATCTATGTAAGTAATTGAATGATTAGAGCTGACCTATATGAACATGCTTGGGAGAAGATTTGGGTCCCTGCGACACACAGTGCATTGGATTGAGTGACAAGGTACATCTTTCTATGTACACATTTCACTTCTTGGATGCCGACTTGCTTATGGATTAGATTATGATGCAAATATATAAGAGCGATGAATTTTGGTTGAGTAAAAAGTGTGGTGGATGTTTGTGTGATGCGAAGATGTGAATAGTGGAGAAGAGTTAGAAGATCATCAGCAATGAAACTTGGGATTTAGAATATAGTTGTTAAAAGACTGCACCCTGGCATAGTGGCAGATGCTTAAGCAGTACTCAGTTATTATGTGTGGAAGCAAGGTTTTTGTCATCAAGACAGTAAGCTGGCAATAAGCCTTCAATAGGGTTTAACAACCCTCATTCTAATCTTGCTAGGTTTAGGGTTGAGGCAGTGAGGCTACTAAATCTAGTTGTACTTCATGGCTATAAGCCAGCATGTTCTAGGCTCGTAGAGTGACCAAGCCTAAACATCATTTCTATAAAGATTGCAATATATTTATGAGAGCTAATCCTCTCTGTGGTTTTTCCCTCTTTGGGTTTTCCATGTAAAAATCTTGGTGTTATGTGTCATGCTTTTGTCGATGTTGTTCAGTTGTATATTTTGCTTCTATTGGATTTTTCTTTTGAAATGGTTAAAAGTAAAAGTATATGAAAAGATTTATAGAACATTGATTCACCCCCCCTCATTCAACAATTGGTATCAGAGAAAGGTTCCTTGGAAGAAGTTTAACAACTTAAGGAAGATCTGGGATAGTGTAATCATGGCAGCAAGAAGGCATAGAAATTATGATAGATACAACCAATTAGAAGCAACTCTAATGGATCTTGAAAACTCTAAAGTAGAGGTTAGAGATCTAAAGGAGAATCTGAAGCAAGCTGATGAATGCATCTTAAAGCTAAAGGAGCAAGTCAAGAAAGTCAAAGACAGATACAAAGAAGTCGGTGACCAATTGCTATCAGCAAATGAATCCCTAAAATCTTTGGAAGCAAAAGTAACAGAAAGAACAAAAGAAGAAGATGATCTAAACTTGATTGTAAAAAATAAATCAGAAGATTGTGCAAAACTTGAAAAAGAAATTATAAGTCCAAAACTTAAAAAATAAATTATAAGTCTAAAAACAAATCTGGAAAAGGCTAGAAGTTTTGAAGAAAAATTAGGATTTGAGAAAGGAGAAAGTTCAAACTCTGGACAAGTAAACACAGAGTTAAGGGAAAACAAAGGATATCAACTCAGAAATCAAAGAATAAGACCTAGAAGTGCTCCGGTCAGACAACCAAGTGCTCAAAGGTACCCATCTTTCAATGGTTATTGTAATTCATGCAATAAGTTTGGTCATAGGGCTACTCAGTGTAGGAGCAAAATAAATCAAAAGACTCCATTATTCTTTGGTCAAGGTCTTACTTGCAAGAAAATTGGTCACAAAGCAAATGAATGTAGAAATCAGATCAGGAAAAGTTTCAACAATTGGAAGAGTGAACAATCATTCAAAGATAAATGCTTCACTTGCCATAGAACTGGTCATAAAGCTATTATATCCAGAAGTAAAATAAGTCAAAATTCTATCAGGTGCAATACATGCTATAAAATGGGACACAGATCAAATGAATGCAAAAGTTTGGTAAGAACTAATTTTCAAAATATCAAGAACAACTAATCTTCCAATGGAAAATGTTTTGCATGCAATAGATTTGGACACATGGCTAATCAATGCAGATCAAATTCAATCAATGGAAGAAATCAAGTCAAAAGAATGTGGTATGTTCCAATTGCAACAAATTTGGACATGTTGAAAGATTTTGCAGAAACAAATATGTGAGGAAAATTCACTATTCTGAAGAAAGGAAAACAGAGCAAAGAAATGATAAAGGAAAGGAGAAAGTTGATCCGGTTGAAACCAAGGAAGAAATGGACAAAATATGGATTAATAAGGAAGTAATTCTAATTGAGGATAGATCTGCACCATATCTAATGTGGAAACCCTCTTTGAAGAATGAGTTGTGGGCACTGACTCAGGGGGAGCAGTATTGGAAATCCAAACTCCCTAGCCAGATAGTTGGTGCTAGATTTCAGCACAGAGATTCTTGGTAGAATTCGACAAGATGAATTTGTTGAAAGAAAAATTGAAAGGAAATAAGCTGATGCGGCATTTTGTGGAGCAATTCTAATTAACTGTGTCCATCAGAAATAAGTCAA
Source organism: Cunninghamia lanceolata (assembly GCA_027924645.1). Classification (NCBI taxonomy): domain Eukaryota; kingdom Viridiplantae; phylum Streptophyta; class Pinopsida; order Cupressales; family Cupressaceae; genus Cunninghamia; species Cunninghamia lanceolata. The sequence continues at coordinate 13,765,093 of BSBN01000209.1, forward strand.
GTAGCTTTTTTAAAAATAACATTTATGACAATCAGGTCAAGTACAGAGAATAAAAGGAAAGTCTTTTGGTCTCAATTTCACCTTGCATTCAAAGTTTTCAGATGCCAGAGAAAGATTGAAGCAAAAATTCAAGATGCAACAAAGATTCAAGTTCAGATCGATTCAGGTGAAGGAAACCCAATATCAAGCATTTCAAGGTATTTACCGCAGAAACCCTCATTGTAAATCTATTGAATCTCTGCTATGGCAACTCCTCAAATCATAGACATTACCGAATGCCCTCAACCCAAATTCAAGAAACACCCTCATAAGGCAACTAAAGTCGATCAAATGGGTGCATTCTCAAGTATTCCACGTGGAGTTTTATATGTTGAAGACATTAGGGAATACATTCATGTTGCCCTAGAGGAACTTGGAGGAACCTGTTTCATAGATCTATTTCAAAATCACTTGACTAATGATCAGTTTAACCTGAAGGAAGAGCACATGATTCTGAAATCAAAGAAACTCATCCAATACATTGAGTTCCCCACATTTGCTAAAGATGAGTGAGTGTATTACGTGCTAAGCAAAATCCATGATGAATTTATGTGGGTGGGAAGGGAGCAACCCTTCAAGATAACAAAAGATGCAATCCAAGCAGTTACTAGATTAAATTCTACTAGAGGTATGCCACTACTAAAGGTAGTTAAAAATCAGTCACAGAAGATACCAAAGCACAATTTGATAAAAGGGGAATGATAATAAAAGATATCACCGATCCAACTGTGAAATTTGCTTCAATGGTCATAGGGTACAAGATTTATTTCTCCAACAGAGAAAACTCTGTCTTAGGTATGGCAATTTATACTGCATATTAGATGATCAAAGAAAATGTTGATTACGACTTGTGCGAACTGTTGAGGGTTCAACTGATGGATAATTTGAAGAAAATCAAAGAGAGTAAGAGTTATCCCTTGAAATTCAGTACGCTCATTTTGTGCTTATTCTTTTATTTTCTGAATGAATTTCCAAATCACAAGGGTTTAATCTGGTTAAGAAATCAACCAGTAGCTGCTCAAATAAGACAGTGTCTTAGCAACCTAGGTGGTCACAATGAACAAAAAGTAGCCCTATGGGGATTCTTCAAAAACTTTCAGAGTATGATGTAGTCTAGGGAAAAAAATACAAATTGAATCATTGAGAAATATAAAGACATCTATTTTATGGTCACCAAGGACCAATGTCTGATGGAGGCTGTTGAGCCCAGAACAGTCTGGATCATGCCTATGGGGTATGAAGTAAGCAGTGATATACTAGATAACTATGCCAAACATATGTTTAGTAAACCTAAGGATACAAAAGAAGAAAGATTTGGTACATATAAAGAAATATATGTGAAACTATATGTTGAACATAGAAAATATGAATCTTCTAGAAAAGTGAGGAAAGAAGTAGAAGAGATCGCTGCAAGATATGGCATTACAAAGGAACAACTAAAAGAGGCAAGGGAAAAGGGAGAGAAAGCAACAGAAGAGAAGAAAAAGGATGAGCTAGTATAGATTTCAGAGGAATCTCAACTAAAATAGAACAAGCCAGAAAGGACTCAGAGGACCACTAGAAGTTCTGCCACTCCATCTGGTCCTACATCATCATCAAACCTGGAGAAATCTCCAAAATAATCTGCTACCAAACAAATGAAGAGGAAAAAAGTGAAAGGAAAGAGGTCATATGTTAGTATTGGTGAAAAGGATGAAGAAGAAACTGAGCTAGATGAAGAAGTCAAGAAGATGAAAGCTAAGGATGTTAAAGCCTCTAGAAGCAGCAAAAGAAAAGAAGAGAAGACTAGTAAGAGACATAAATTACTCCCAACACTTGCAGATATAGTAAAGGCTATCACTGTAGATGGGAAGCTAAAACCCATGATTAAGCACTTTGATGAATATGGTAAAGAAGACAAAAGGAGTATGGAGGAAGCTACTATAAAATATCTCAACACTTTCAGCAAAGCCCTCATTGAGATCATCTCTGATCTCCTAGAAAGTCTACCAAATATTTTAAGCATTAGAAAGGAGAATGCCAGGGCCAAAGATATTGAGCTAAGAAAACATGTGTTGACTAGACTATATCTAGAGATCATTGCAGAGGAAGAAAATCTAATCTTCAAAGAGACCAAGGATCAGTTTAGAACTAAAACAAGGATGAATTTGTTAATGATAGGTGAAATTGACAAAGTAGTGAAAGAAATAGAAGAGATTATCTTGAAAGCCCTCAAGCAACACAATCTTCCCACTACAAGTGTTGATGAAGATATTCTTGTCAATTCATCCACTCTGGAAATAAATTTGGTTAAAGAAATTGGTATAGATGGAAGAATGCCTGAGGAGGAAGAGGAGTCCACAGATGATTCTCAAGTAAGAAATCCTTTGGCACAACAGACTGAGGATAATACCGATAGAGGACAAACTACGGAAGAACTAGTAAATCTTCCACTTGATCAAGCAGATGAAACAAATAAGAATATGGAATTAGATGATCTAGAACAAAATTAGAAAGAAGAGGCGCCTACTATGTCAAGAGACACTGCTGCATTGGAGAAAGAAATGCTAGAGAAAAAGAAACAAGATGTGGATGAACCAAATTTTTTGCATGGCCTAATAAATCTGGATACATTGTCTCCGGCACAGAAGTTTAAGTGGATTTCAATTGTTCAGGAAAAGGCTCAAGAAGAGATACTAAAATCACATATTGAGGATAGTGAACTAATTGATGAAGCATCAGGAATTTTAGAAAAGTTGCTATCCACCTTCAAAAGGGATTCATCCATGCCCTCATCAAGCCATCTAAAGGGGCTAATAAATTCAGTAAGTAAACAATTTGAATCTTTTGAGAAATCTGTAGAAACAAAAGTAAGGCAAGAATTTGATGAGAAAAGGTTAGAAGAATTGAAAATAATGATAGTAAAGGATAAAATCACATTAAAAAATACAATAGCTAGCATTCAAGAAGCTGTGAAAGATGTTGGAGATATGGTCAGGTTCTATTTGTCCTGGCCTAAAACTGCTCAAAAGATTAAAGAAAAGATCAGAGATTTAGAATAAAAATTGTTGGATATCTTTAAGAAATTTGATCTGGAAGTAGAGTCAATCATAAGGACAGAAACAAAAGTCATTAATATTCACAATGACTTGACTGACTTAACAAATCAAAAGTACCAAATAAAAAGCAGGATGGGACAACTCAGAAGGTTAGTTTGTCCAAAACTAGACTCCATGACAAACCTCATTACAGAGGCCAAGTTAGTTGTCCAAGCAGACACAACTTCTGATCTTAACAAGGTAGAAGCCTTAGTTTTTCTTCTCAGTGGTCAAATTTAGATTCTAGAAAATACAAAGAAAAGTTGGGATGCTGATTGGACACTAATCAAAAACATATTCAATGATGATCTTAAACACATGTAATATTAAAATTAAAATTGCACTTGTAAATATGTAGCAGAATATACAAATTTTTGAAATTTTTGGCTCTAGATCACACCCTTTTCCATTGATGTCAAAGGGGGAGAAGTAGATCAATGAAAAATGGATAATCACCTCACGGGGAGCAAGAAAGTACAATGTATATAGTAAGGGGGAGTAGTCAAACATTTTTCACTAAGTGTTGCCATCAATGCCAAAGGGGGATATTATTGGCAAGACACATTGCTCCAGTATGGACTTGTATGTTTTCATTGATGGAAACAAGGCTCAAAGATCCTATCATCACAACAGGAAGAGATATCTCTGGAAGAACATATTAGATTCCAAGTCTAGTTGACAGAAAATGGCTAAGTATGGAAAATATGCAGAGTAGAGGACAGTAAGGCAGACAGTATGCCTCCGCAGATAATGACCCAGTATTACGGTTTAGGTATGATGTTCTCAATTGATTGAAAGTGTTATGCATCAAAGATTATGTTTTGATCTCCTCTGGAAGTCATCTTGAAGAATTTTCTAAGTCCGGGTAAGCAAAGATATAGTAGAAATAGTGAACAGAACATAGTGCAGTGGTCCGTATACCTCCATAGATAAGTAATTCATTATGTAGTTGTAAGGTATTGTAAACACTTATATGAAGTGTCTTATTCCAAAGTTAGAGGATCTGAAGTTCACTGGAAGGATAGCTACAAGCTGCTAAGTATCGACATAGTGTCTGACAGAGTTTGACAGAGACAGTGTCTGAGTTCTAATGGTCCGCATTTCTCCGCAAGATGATATGGCACCTTATGGTTCTGAAGGTAAGATTGGGAATGTGTAAAGAGTCCTTGATATGATTTGGAAGGTGTTTTGAGATCCTCAGCAAAAGTTGTAAGTCAGTAGTTGAAGTTGTTAAGCATACTCTTAAGGAAGAGGCCGAGAAGTACATAAATCATTGTTGGGAGAAGAGTTAATGTTTGGAGAATCTATGTAAGTAATTGAATGATCAGAGCCGACCTACATGAACACACTTGGGAGAAGATTTGGGTTCGTGCGACACATAGTGCATTGGATTGAGTGGTAAGGTACATCTTTCTATGTACACGTTTCACTTCTTAGATGCCAACCTGCTTATGGATTAGATTATGATGTGGATATATAAGAGCGATGAATTTTGGTTGAGTAAAAATTGTGGTGGATGTGTGTGTGATGCGAAGATGCGAATAGTGGAGCAGAGTTAGAAGATCATCAGCAATGAAGACTTGGGATTCATAATACAATTGTTAAAAGACTGTACCTTGGCACAGTGGTAGATGCTTAAGGAGTACTTAGTTATTATGTGTGTGTTTCCCCAAAAATTTAAACCCAAAATTTTCAAATTTTCATGCTTAAGGATTGATACAATCATTGCTTTGCTCCAGTCTAGTCATTTTCCATTCCAAAAACTCTGAAGTCTTGGAAACTTCTCTGTAAGTCTCTGTCGTCAGGCGATTTTTAATTTCATGAATCTTTTGTTTTCCTGACTTATGTTCTTAAGTTCTTAAAATGACCAACTTCCTGACTTCTCCTTTGTGTTGGGGAAGTTCAAAGCTCATAGTCAAAAATTCCCATGTCTTGTGAACTCCTTCAAAGTTCTGAATCTGCTCTGACCACCGACTTGTTAGCATCTTCGTTGTGCCCATTTTCTAAGGTATCGCCAACCTGTCAGTTTGCTCATGTGATATATGGTGAGAATGTCTTTTCAGAAGTTGCGAAATGCAAGTTCAAATCTTGAGACTCGTTTCCCAAGATAGAAAATTAATGATGCATTAATGACAAGTGTAATGAATCTCATTAAGATGGTGGCACAACGTTAATAAGTTTGAAAGACATCATTACCCACTGACGTAATTAAGTAAAGGTGGCAGTGCTCTCTGTGTTCAAATTTCTTGCTAGCCAAGATATCTTTCAGAATGGGACTTCGAGTAAACAATGAAATTTGGGATGATGAACCTATGCCTGTTCTGCAACCTGATTTGCAATGGCCTGAGGAGGAGCAGATCGATATCATCTCCCAGCTGTGCACAATCGCTTGGAAGGAGAAAACTAGCTATGTTGAATACCATAGGATAATTGATGTTCTGGAAGAAGAAGAAGAGCACGCTGAACTGCATCAACGTTTTATGGAGATACACCTAGAATTGGGGGGAGATTAATGCCACTTGTCTTGCATATTTGAAGCCTTTTTGTAATTAGCAATGATTACTACAATTTTGATATGTTGTAACTGCTTCCATTTTGAGAAGTCACTTTCTTGATTACAGATATTCAAAAATGACCATTTTTGAATAGTTATAATTTTTGAGAAGTTATATAAGGAGGAATGATTTCAGAGAAAAGCATCTTTTTCCGGTGTTGTTTGTGAATAGGGGAAGGAGAACAAGTTTAGTTTTCTTTTTAGTTATACTTTCTTTCTAGCACAACTTATGTATCTGGAAGTTCCGCAAAGACTTTGAGTTTTGTTATGTTGAGGAAATGAAGAATTATTTACATAACTTTGTTTCTCTAAGTACCTTCTATGATTTCAATTATTGTTATGTCGATTTGTAATCTTTCTTCAATATTGCTTCTTATATGTTGGTTTGTGTTAAGAAGGATTATAGCTGTATTTTCAAATTAATTTACCTTTGTTTATGAATGTGGAGTAGATGGGTTGTGTATTGTTTATCTGCATTCATTTCTTTCTTAAGTTGGTCGTGCACATCTATTTCATGGTGATGGGTAGATGTTAAAATGCCTTTTCTGCTTTCTGGTTAAAAGCATACCCCCTTTATCCTTATCGAATATTTTAAGAGGGAGATGTACCTCTAAAATTCAGAGGAAAGTTGTCAACCAAATGATAACTTCTCCAACTGTTAGTGATGTTTGTCCTTCTTTCTGGGTGTCTTGAGTCAATTTTCTGTATTTATTTCTGAAGGACAAATCTACTCACCAATAGATTTTTGGCAACTCTACTAGGGAAATCAAACTTGAAGGTTGTTGCTATTGTTTCCCTTGTTATTTAAAGATGCCTCCCTGAGTGCAGAGGATGGCAACTCTGTTTGATGAAGTGTACTCAGAAATGATTTTGTTTTGGTGCAGACCTATGCTAGTTTTAAGATCTGTAGTATGGCATGGGTTTCTTCCCAGCCATGAAGAAATCACTTCCAACCCCTCTTTTTGTCCCAGTTTTCACCTTTGCCTAAAGGGTCAAGAAAACATTTTCCAAAGTTTAATGGAGAAGGTTCTCAAGATGCTGAAGAACATATTCTAGCATTTACAGTTGCATGCGGCATTTTAGGGGTAAGAGAAGAAGATGTTTTTGTCAGGTTATTTATTGAATCTCTTGTTGGACCTGCAGCAGATTGGTTTTACTTTTTGGAAGAAAATTGCATAATAGATTGGGATTCATTGAAGAAGTTCTTGGCAAGATATAAAGGTTCGGTCGATGAAGCTGCCTTATCGTATCAATTTTTCAACATTTGAAAGCAAGAAGGTGAATCTATCAGAGACTTTCTGATTTGTGAACTTATGGTAAAACCTATTATGTACAAACAAAATACTCAACCTCCTCCTGCTGAATGTCTTAATCTCACTATTTTTTATCCAAAGCACTTTTGTAGGAAAGAGGTGAGCAATGTAAAGAGTATGCCTCATACTGATAGAAGAGTGGAAACTTTCTATTTCCATTATGAGAATGATAATATTGAACTTGAAGTTATACGACATGAAGAAAAAGTGTTGAATAGCTCTTCTCCAATGTGCATGCAAATTGAACGAGAAAGATTCACGAAGATGCAGTTGCAAGAAGATGGTTACATAACTAAAGAAGAACCTAAAGTGCCATGGAATTCTAATCAGTAGCGGGCAACAATTTTGAGCCAGGCTGAAAGTAGAAGATTGGAATCCCCTTTGAGGTATGAGCAAACAAGTGAACAAACCCTCACTTCTCCGAAGGATGAGGTATTTTCATCAGGTCTGAGTATTGTTGTTATTCCTAGCTAGTGCGTGCAAAGCTTAGATGATGACTTTTTGTGTGGGATCATGAATGAAAATGGTGATATTAATGAAGACAAAATAGATGCATGTCAAGATAAAAATGAAGAATTTGATAGTCCCATGGCCAAGCCTAGAGAAGGTATGGATAAATTGCATTATCAATCTATTTTTTCTCTCAGTAATGATTTTATTTGTATGACTGGTGAGAAAGTTGCAATGTCCAATTTGCATGAAAATGATAAAGTATGTCATGAAGTTGTCAAGCCAAACCTTGTAGAAAAGGATGAGGTGTTTCCAGTCATAGGTGATTTTTAGTCCCGTAAAAATGTTGTTTGCAACTCATATTTTCAAGATACATGCATAGCTGATGGTTGTTTTCAAGAATGGGATATCGATTTATCTACTAAAGGAAATTATCATATAAGCATTGGGATAACCAAAAAAGAGCTATCATCTAATGATTTATATGTGGGTTGTCCAATTCGGGGGCTAATTTTTCCATGCCTACTAAATCAAATACCTTCTAATAATTCACATGAGGTCATACAGACAGATGCTAGTAGTTATGTGTTGGGCAGTTTTGATATGAGTCATCCAATTGAAGAGACATACAATGAAAGGTGGCTTTTTGAGCATCAAGATACATCCAAAGAATTCCTATGTGAAGTCATCTTTATTAGTTTGATCATGTTGGTCATTAGTTGGCCGTTGTTTGCTTGTGGACTATTCATTCATCCGACATTATTTCACACAGGAAGCTATTTCTCCCAGCCAGTTAATGGATTTACATGATCATTGCAGAGCCATCTGAGGTAGGGTCTTCAGGACCATGTATATCTTAGGAGTTTTTGTTGTGCTGGTAGTCTAGTTTCTTTTCCTATTTGTACCATTTTTGGATTTTTCTGGTCCCTTTGGTTCCTTGTGCTCTTTGACTCTATTGCCCAATGGATGAGACACTGGTCTATACTTGTGATTCTAGGTTCCTTGCTTCGTCCTCTGCAGTCCTCATCCCCAATCAGAGCCTATTGTTACTCCAAAAATTTAAACCCAAAATTTTCAAATTTTCACGCTTAAGGATTGATACAATCATCGCTTTGCTCTAGTCTAGTCATATTCCGTTCCAAAAACTTTGAAGTCTTGGAAACTTCTCTATAAGTCTCTATCGTTGGGCGGTTTTTAATTTCATGAACCTTTTGTTTTCCTGACTTATGTTCTTAAGTTCTTAAAATGACCAAATTCTTGACTTCTCCTTTATGTTGGGGAAGTTCAAAGCTCATTGTCGTAAATTTCCATGTCTTGTGAACTCTTTCAAAGTTCTGAATTTGATCTGACCGCCGACTTGTTAGCATCTTTGCAGTGCCCATTTTCTGAGGTATCACCAACCCGTCAGTTTGCTTGTGTGATATACGGTGAGAATGTCTTTTTAGAAGCTACGAAATGCAAGTTCAAATCTTGAGACTTGTTTCCCAAGATAGAAAATTAATAATGCATTAATGAAAAGTGTAATGAAGCTCATTAAGATGGTGGCATGACATTAATAATTTTGAAAGACATCATTACCCACTGACGTAATTAAGTAAAGGTGGCAGTGCTCTCTGTGTTCAAATTTCTTGCCAGTTAAGTTATCTTTCAGAATGGGACTTCCAACAAACAATGAAATTTGGGATGATGAACCTATGCATGTTCTGCAACCTGATTTGCAATGGCCTAAGGAGGAGCAGATCAATATCATCTCCCAGCTGTGCATAATCGCTTGGAAGGAGAAAACCAGCTATGTTGAATACCATAGGACAATTGATGTTTTGGAAGAAGAAGAAGAGCGCGCTGAACTGCGTTAGCTTTTTATGGAGATACGCCTAGAATTGGAGGGAGATTAATGCCACTTGTCTTGCATATTTGAAGCCTTTTTGTAATTAGCGATGATTACTACAATTTTGATATGTTGTAACCGTTTCCATTTTGAGAAGTCACTTTCTTGATTACAGTTACTTGAAAAGGACCATTTTTGAATAGTTATAATTTTTGAGAAGTTATTTAAGGAGGAAGGATTTCAGAGAAAAGCATCTTTTTCCGGTGCTGTTTGTGAATAGGGGAAGGAGAGAAAGTTTAGTTTTCTTTTCAGTTATACTTTCTTTCTAGCACAACTTGTGTATCTGGAAGTTCCGTAAAGACTTTGAGTTTTGTTATGTTGATGAAATGAAGAATTATTTACATAACTTTGTGTCTCTAAGTACCTTCTATGATTGCAATTGTTCTTATGTCAGTTTGTAATATTTCTTCAATATTGCTTCTTATATGTTGGTTTGTGTTAAGAAGGATTATAGTTGTATTTTCAAATTAATTTACCTTTGTTTATGAATGTGGGGTAGATGGGTTGTGTATCGTTTATCTACATTCATTTCTTTCTTAAGTTGGTCGTGCACATCTATTTCATGGTGATGGGTAGATGTTAAAACACCTTTTCTACTTTTTGGTTAAAAGCATACCCCCTTTATCCTTATTCATCGAATATTTTAAGAGGGAGCTATACCTCTAAAATTTAGAGGAAAGTTGTCAACCAAATGATAACTTCTCCAACTGTTAGTGCTGTTTGTCCTTCTTTCCGGGCATCTTGAGTCATTTTCTGTATTCATTTCTAAAGGAAAAATCTGTTCACCAATAGTGTGGAAGCAAGTTTTTTGTCATCAAGGAAGTAAGCCTTCAATAGGGTTTAACAACTCTCATTGTAATCTTGCTAGGTTTAGGGTTGAGGCAGTGAGCCTACTAAATCTAGTTGTACTTCATGGCTATAAGCCAACATGTTCTAGGCCCATGGAGTGACCAAGCCTAAACATCATTTTTGTAAAGATTGCAATATATTTATGAGAGCTAATCCTTTCCGTGGTTTTTCCCTCTTTGGGTTTTCCACGTAAAAATCTTGGTGCTATGTGTCATGCTTTTGTGGATGTTCAGTTGTATATTTTGCTTCTATTGGATTATTCTTTTGAAATGGTTAAAAGTAAAAGTATATGAAAAGATTTATAGAACACTGATTCACCCACTCTCTTAGTGTTCCTGACATTGAACATTTCTCCTCTAAGAAGAATTCCCCATTATGTTCACCAGCAAAGCCCTTTCTTGCAAGAATTTAGTAGTCTCTAATTATGAGAAGGAAATGATGTTCATTTTGCATGCAATATAGAGTGGCAGCCATACCTACTGGGGAATCACTTTTGCATCAAAATTGATCACCCGAATCTGAAATATTTCCTAGAACAATAAGTCTCCTCCCCAACACAACATAAATGGGTCAACAAACTCATGGGTTATGACTATGAGATCACATACAAGAAGGGTAAGGACAATATTGTGACAGATGATCTTTCTCACACATTTGATGACCATGCTTCCCTTTCAACTATTTCTATGCCTATTCTAGATTGGTTAGAATCTGTACAATAGGGCTATGTCAATGACTCTTCATTATCTCAAATCATTCAATAGTTGGCCACTAACCCCTTTGTTGTACTACATTATTCTTAGGATGGTTCTTCTTTGCAATACAAGGGTCACTAGGTGCTTCCCTAGAGCACAGATCTTTGATAGGCTGCATTCTATGAACTCCATGCTTCTCCATTAGCAGGGTACTCAGGGTTTCTCAAAACTTATGAGTGGGCATGGCATAACTTATTTTGGAAGGGAATGGATAGGGAAATTCAATAGATGGTGGTTGAATGTGATACCTGCCAATGTAACAAGGGTAAAATAACATTCATTCCTAGGTTTCTCAAACCCTTTCCCATCCCTACAAGGATTTGGATAGATATTTCTATGGATTTCATTGAGGGGCTCCCTAAATCTAGAAGGAAGATAGTGATCTTGATCAACCTATACTACCTCCTTAGTTGTACAAATTTTCCTAGACCAGATCTTCCGTCTTCACGGCATCCCTTCTTCCATTGTCTCAGATCATGATGCAACCTTCACTAGTCATTTTTGGATAGAACTATTTTGACATTGACACCAAATTGAAGATGAGTTCCAAGTATCATCCACAAATGGATGGCCAGACTGAAATTGTCAACAAATGTTTAAAAACTTACTTTCGTTGCTTCACCTCAGAACAACATCATAAGTGGGCAAGCTCCCTCTCTCTGAATTGTGGTACAATACCTCCTACCACACTTCAACTAAAATGACTCCATATGAAGCAATCTATGGTTAGGCACCACTATTGCTTCTTCCAATCACCCTTAGTAGTTCACCAATTCAGGCAGTCGACATGATTCTCTAAACCTAGGATCATATTCTCAGTATCTTGTAGGACAATCTTCACTTGGTAAGAAATAGCAACAACAGGCTGATCAACACCGTTCTGAGCACGCTTTTCAAGTAGGTGATATGGTTTTTCTTCACCTACAGCCATACAAACAATTATCCCTAAAAATCAAAGGGCATCATAAGATAGCTCCAAAGTTCTATGGGCCATAAAAGGTTCTCCAGAAGATTGGGTTGGTTTCTTATAAATTGGAGCTCCCACCTTCTTCCTGAGTTCATCTAGTATTTCATGTCTCTTGTCTAAAGAAAGTTCTTGGCACCAACATCAAAGCACAAACTATTTTACCAGAACTTGATAATGAAGGATCCATCCTTCTAGATTTGGAGGCAATCCCTGATAGGTGCATTCATCAACTTCACTCCTGATCCATCATAGAGGTATTAATTCAATGGCACATAATGCAACCAGAGGATGCAATGTAGGAACCTCTACTTCAGATTTAGCAACAATTCCCACATCTAAAGCTTTGAGGACAAAAATTTTAGATAAGAGGGAGGGGATATTAGGAACTCGTGTTTAATCCTTCACTTTACTTTGATAGTATATTAGTTTCTATGGATGCATATGCTTTGTAGGTAATCTCGTGAGCATATTGTATTATCCCACATTCATGGGAAGTAGTAGTTGTTTAGATTAGACTTAGTATATAAGTAGGTTTTGAAGCCAATGAAGGCATCCATGAATTTATTGTATTGATCTTACGCAAAGGAGGTTTCCCCTTGAAGTGGCCTGTGATCAATACATTCCTTATGTGTTCCTACTATTTATATAAATCTATTATTTTTGTGCATTTTTCATTATATTGTTGCACGATATTCCTCTCAATGAAATTAGGAATAAAGTTGGGGCTTTCTTCCAAATTTAAGAAGAAAAGTTAATATGGTGAAAGAAGAAGCCTTCTACAATCTGGATTGTCTCGAAGGAAGATAGAATAATTATCATACCAATCTGGCTGCTAGAAAGATGAACCAGTGGATTGGGAGAGACCACTGTCCATAATCCATCACTAGGCTGCAAGAAATATGTGATAGTGGATTGGGAGAGAACACTAACCACAACCCATCAGATAGATGCAATACCATCTATCATACAATGTTGATAGATGCATTTGCCTGAGGATCCAAGGCACTTTCCAACTACAATGAAAGAAGATTGATACCATAAGGTTCCATTCTCCTTCCTCTTTATTTCCCAAGTAGTTGGTTGTTATCTTTCCAGATCTTCACATGTCATACATGGAGTTCCCATGACTCATTTTTTTCATCTTACAAGAACTAGGTCCTTCAAGGTAAGGATAACAAACTAATTGTGTAACCATTCTAACCCCTTCCTCTACCAAAAGAGATTGCATTCTAACTGAATAGTTCCCTTCAAATTAGCTAACAAGGAACAACCAAAAGTTGAAATTGATTATTGGAAACAACTTTCTCCATCCCTTTATAGCCATGATTGCTGGGAATTCAAAAAATCATTATCTATCTGTTAGTACATCTTACTAACCCTACAAATAAATCTCCAGATGCCAAAATGTCACTTCATATCATGCTCTGAGAGCGTTTGGGCATCCAATTCAAGAAATCCTCGTATGGACTTGACATCTCGCATCAAAAAATCACCTTGGCTCCCTTTACAAAGCTTAAATTTTGCATCCACTTGATCACCTTGGGTAATTGATGTGACCACCAAAATGTTAGCCATCAGAGCAAATTGTTCCACTTGTAAATTTTCCACCGTTTTATGAACAAATGATGAACAATTGTAGTTCAATTTTGGAAGATAGATCTCCAATGCTACACATTGCCAGCAAAATCCTCTAGAATCAACCAAGAGCCATTAGATATTATTAGATCAATGGTTGAGATATATAAAATATATAATATATTTATATTGATTATTGTATAATATATTGTATATAATATGAATTATTTAATATAAAATAAAGGTTTAGGTGGCAGTAGAGTGCAAGCCCTCAAGTTCTGTGAAGATGGGCCAACCTCTTAATTTTGTGATGTACATAAAAAATCATGATGTAATCATGATGAGCCACATGGAATACAACACAGTCCACTTGTCTCTATTCTAGACATTTTATGTAGAAATTTGGGTGTGTTAGTACTTTGGCCCAAAATAGAATTTATGCCATCAATCTGTGATCATCTAACGATAAAAAAATATTAGAATATTATAAGTACATTGATGTAAATTGTAAGCTTACATTCATCAAATTTGAGGCACCAATTTTCTATTTATTGACATGCACGGTGGAAGTGACATCTGTCCTTTTGTAATAAATAAGGAATATCATGAGAAGTGCATTACACATTTTTTCATAAGGGAATTTATGTAGCTCATTTATGAATCATACAACAGTACACACCGCTGAAATCAATAAAATTTATGGAAACATTTTATTAGGTTTGTAACCCTTGTAGATACCTTATTCTGTATTTTCACTGGTGTACTTTAGAGGAGCTTTGGACTGCATCTTCTATAGGTGTTAAACACAGGGTTTTGCAACTAGGTTAGCTAATTGGTGGTCTTTCTTGCCCATTTCTTATAGTGATAAATTTGAATTATTTAAGTCAGTTGGGTGGGAAGAACAATCATTTTTCATGAGTCTAGATTGTTTGTTTACCCAAAATGTTTTAGAGATTTATTTGGCACCCTTAGTAGTTACAAAAGCCTTTATTTACTAGTTTCTCAAACAAGTAAAGATGAAGCAAAAATATTAGGGTTCCCCTGTGGCTTCAATTATTGAGAATGGTTTAGCTAAGGTGAAGGATACCGAGCTAAGATATATAGATTTGGAGGATTTCTAGGCTCGATTACAGCAAAACCCCAAGTCACCTATAGTTGACAAATTCCTAACAAGCGGATTAGCTCGTATTGGAGGTTTCCCACTTGTTGTACCATGTCCTGACCTAGTTTTTGCATGTGCAAAGAACTATTATCCTAATATTAAGGTCTAGTCATCCTTTGTTTTGGAGAAGACCAAGAGGTGGCTTTCGGGGAAATTTTGAGAGCACGTCGGTTCTTCTTTTGTGCATAAAGAATCAAGAACAAGAGAGCAAGGAACCTCCCAAGCCTCCAAAATTTAGAAAACTTAAACTGGAATGGAGATAACTCATCACAAAGTTGGTTCATAATCTGGTAGTGGTGGAGATGGAGAGTAGCTTGAAGATAATAGGAAACTAAAAGGTGTATGTGAATAGGATGGTAAACCTGCATTTGTGAAACTACGAGTAAAGAAGAAGTTGGATGCTTTACAACAATTGCAAATAGATCACATGAATTCTCCAGTATCTCCTTCACCTAGTAATGATTCTTCCATTTTTCAATAGATTGCTGATGATAGTACTTTTCATTCCTTGTTTGAGATTCCAACCTCCCCCATATCAAATGAAATTCATGTGCAAGATACTCCTAATCAACCAGATAGAGTTCTCCTCAGTGTAAGTGAGTGGTACAGTTTTGTCTTCCCCTTCCTGGCTAAACAAAGTTGTTGAGAAAAAGAGGAGACATGCCCCAATGACAGACATAAACGTTGACACTATAGCTAAATTATTGCAGACTACACCTAAGCCTAAGAAGGCTAAGATGATGTCTTGGATGGTAACAGATTATTCCTCAGGGCATAGAATTTTGGAGATTGTAGACCCCATTAGGGATAAAAATGAAAAATGAAGTCACAGAAATAGATTTTAATATGAGAAAGATTGACATGGGTCCTCCTACCGTGGAAGGTGATATATATCATCAAAATTCTTTGTAGGTATGCTAGCAAATAGAGTTAAAGCTGAGAAATAGGAGATCGCAAAGCTGCAAGCCCAGGTGAATTCTCTGACATCTTTCATTCAATCTATTTTGAATATTACTTCTCAATCCTCTGATGCAAATCTGAGTGTTTATTTTGATGGAATGGATCCTAGCATGTTGCAACAAATCAAGGGATATCAAACTCTAGCTAAGGCCATTGAGAAATATTGGGTAGAGAAAGTCACAATTTGTTGTTTATTGTACATCGAG
Source organism: Cunninghamia lanceolata (assembly GCA_027924645.1). Lineage (NCBI taxonomy): Eukaryota > Viridiplantae > Streptophyta > Pinopsida > Cupressales > Cupressaceae > Cunninghamia > Cunninghamia lanceolata. The sequence goes on from BSBN01000209.1 coordinate 13,780,888, forward strand.
GAGGTCATGAAACTATATACCCTCACTTCTAATAAAAGGAAGTGGTTAGTTGTAGAGTTATGAAATGTAAAGAGGGCATACATTAATCTTCTCACGGTGTCTACAGAGATAAAATATATGATGGAAATTGACACAAATATTCTTGTAGTTGAGAAAATTTTAAATGATCCAAATGAGAATGATTTTGTGTCTTGGCTAGATGCACTAGAGTGGAAGAGGTTTGTGCTAGGAGATTTTAGTGGAAAAATAAGAAGAATTTTGACTCAATATTACACTGATATGGTTGATCTTAAAAACAATTGTACCATCTTAGATGTAGAGATTTCATATGAAAGTGAAATTGATGATGTCTATAAGAGACTAATAGATGTAGACAGAATGATAAATAAGTGGAAACTTTAGTCAAACATTACTTGTAGACCAAGTGTCAAGAATTTAACTCCCATCATTACTAGGTATAAGAGTTACAAGGTGAAATTGAGAGCATAGGTGGACTCAACTGCTGCTGGTGAACATGACAAGGAAAGTGAAACGACTTGGGAGGAAGATCAAACTATTGCCACATGATGACATTTCTTATTTTTATGTTATTTCTTTAAACATGCTCTGATACTCTTGTAGAAAAAGACATTATTATTTTATATTTTAAATCAGATGTCCCCAAGAAGCTATTATGATTTCAAAGATAGTTATTTAATGACAAGGCTATATATACTAAGCCTGTCGATGCATTTAGGATCTTTTGGCAAACTTTGTGTTGTTGATAGCTCAATTTTGTGTTACTCTATATTTCAGTTATTTTCAATATAAATGGAAGCTTGAGGATTTGGTTTATGAAGTCATAAACTTTGTGTTATGGTGGATGAATCTGTATTCTTATTATGTATCCTTTTGAATTATCTTTTATTAAATTATTATCTATTAATTTTCATTAATCCGAATCGTTCCTTCATTGACACTTGTCTCTATTCTAGAGACTTTATGTAAAAAGATGGGTGCGTCAGAACTGTAACCCAGAATAGAACTGATGTTGTTGATCTCTAATACTGAATATCCATCAATCTAAATGTAAATATTTTTAAGTTATAAATTTGCCAAGTAAAATAATCATTATAATTTAGTATTTGATATTTTTGCCAGCCACATTATGATTTTTCAAAAAATTGATAGCACATTCGCCAAATAATTTATTTTATATTTTTGAATATCTATATAATTTGCCACCTAATTTATTTTATTTTTTGGAGTACAACTATAATTCACCACCTAATTTATTTGATTTTTGGAATACAACTATAATTTGCTGACGAAGTTTTTTTTCAAATCTATATACAATTCGCTAGCAAAAAAACCAATGTCGATAAATTTGAAAAAATTAGCAAATGAATTTTTTTTGCACAAATAGGCATAGATTCACCAAAAGTTTTTAGCCTCGGGCTAGGATTTGCCAAGATTTTATAGATTTTTTACGGAGGGTTCCTTAAAGTTATCCCTGACCCTAATTCAAAACCCTAGGTCAAGTCAAGGTTAGCTTAGCCACCTCTCTGTCTCGGCTCATGAATGTGCCCTAGACTTAGAGGTGAGTGGGTGAGGTTAGTCCTTGACGAGATAGAGGAGATCCACCCTAGACAACAACAAGATCAACTAGTCATAAAACAACAAAGAGAAGAATTTAGACAACTCCTGATACAACAAGTAATCATCCAACAACACAAATGACAGTAAAACATCAACGAGAACAATAGTCAACCCACACAATGGTGGAACATCAGAAATCCAAATAGGAGAACGGTGACTAGTGACCCTTTAGGTCATATAGTTATCTTTACAACCACAGTCACAGAACACTGCATCCAAACAAGCACACAACACAAGCCCCAAGATTGGCTAACCCCTCTCTGTGAAGTCCAACTCTCCAATGAGACAGACCATCCCTGTGTCTCACCTCCTCTCGACTGGCTACTCCCACAAGAGCAAGAGTGACATGGAGGTTCACCCCATGGCAAGGAGAAAAGGGTTTATGTGCGCACCAAAGCTAACTCAACCACCCCATGCCACCAAGTCGTGATTTTGAGTGTACATATTTTGGTGAACCTGACGTGAATTACAGAATGTTTTGGTTAAGATTTTGTCTTACCATTACTTGGACCTCATTGTCAAAAGGTTTCAAACATTATCACTTTATTCTTCATAGTCGCCTTCACCACTTCCGTCTTCATTACCTTCACTAATTCCATTATTTTGTGGTGTCTATGGCACCCCCGAATATGATGAAACCATATCTAAATTTTGGGAATGTTCCCTCTAGGGAACTAGAAACTCCCTCTTTTGACAGGTATGTGCCACCTAACCCAAATGCACCAATCTCAAATTTCAACGATTACGAAGAATCTGACTATGAGAAAGACCAGAGAGAACCCATGTGTTCTCTATCTTTTAACAATCTTTCATGGGAACATAGCCTTGCCATACCAAATGTGCCTCACAAAGCTAGAAGAATACCACTAAGATTGGAAATTCACCATTTGGATCAGCCATCTACGAGAACCTCAAGTATTCATCTTGACGAGGAAGTAAGAAAGTTGGAAAGAAACTTACAAGAGGCAAGAGACACCCAAGAAGCATTGAAAGTTGCCTTACAAGAAGAACAAAGAGAAAATATTGTGTGAGAAGAAGCACAGAATCAAGAAAACACTCAAAGGGAAAACCCTAGAAATAAGGAAGTGCCTAGAGGTCCCACTCCTGTAGACCTAATTCTGATGCTGGTGTAAAGAATTAGAACCCTAGAAGAAGAACAACCTACTCCAAAAAGAAGACAAAAGCCGTATGATAATATAAAAATTGAACAGGACTAGGGGTCATCTCAGAATCCCCCTACCTCAACTACTACTCAATAAATATGATTAATGACACATTCCTAAATGGGAACCCTCTTGTTCAGAACAATCAAGCAATGCTAGGAAGCCAAGCAAATTAGGTAATGACAATGGGTTACCAAAACCCTCCTATGGGATTAATGCTATCAACTCATCAATTGCAAAGTGCCTTTTTAGGTACATACTTGGAATACTTGAAAGAACCACTTGACTTAATCATAAGAAACATTCAGTTGCCTCGACCATTACCTGATCTCCAAAAGTTCAAAGAAGAGGGTGATCCCAACTCGCACATCAAAACTTATTAAACATCTCATTCCATAATACCTAAAAATTAAGATAAACATTCATGCTAATTAAGAGATTAGATAACAATATGATTATCCATTTCAAATTAAACAATAATGATTCACTATCATTTCATCAACTAAGCATGTTATTCTAAACATAATATAATAAAGCTTACATTTTCGATAATCATTTACATATCCAAGTGAATAACTTTCACTATGCATGTACAAAGCTATGCTCAAGGCATCAAATATCAGATTATACATAATAACTAACTATCAAGTCATATGATGAAAAAGAAATGCATCTGGAACTCTTGACATCTATCTTCATAAGCCTCAGCTTGTCTCATGCTTGGGAAGGAGAGCATCATCTTGGTGCTTTCTTCCAACAGAAAACTGACGGTCCCCCGCACAACTTCCTACCTAGAAGTGACCCTACCTTTCATGGAAGGTATAGATATAAGGAACCATTAGGTTTTCCATCTGAGTATCTAGTGTTGTGCCCTTCATGATGCTTCTCGGTCATGCAACTATAGATCCACTCTAGCTATGCATGACACTACTAGAGACATTATGGACCGACAATGCATGCAGAGATGGATGCATTAATTTTTCCAAAGATTTACATACATATACATTTCAAAATAAATGTAGTCATATGTCCACCACCCTTACTCGACTTAGAAGTTGTCTCATCCTACAGTATTCTTAGTTTGACCTTTCAATCTAGGTCTAGTAAAAAGTGAATTCAGTTTGATTCATAGTCCAATACCAGGACAATTGACTCCTATTTTAGGAGTTCCTCAAATATAATAGGTTGCTTTCACAACAAGGAACCTATGACTCCTCATCACCCTATTCTATTTTCCAAATTGTCAAAACAAATTTTCCAACTTCTGATCTTCCTAGGTTCATAGTTTCATGTTGAGCTATCACAAGGTTTACATTCAGTTCATGTCATTTAAGACTTATATCATAATAGTCTAATAAGACAGTCTTACTATAAGACTCTATCTCAAGTATCCTCATGGGTTTTATTATCGTATACCTCACTCATGAAGTATGACCATTCAAAAAGAGATGGATTTCATTTTTGTTGCAATACAAGAGTTTCATACTAACCATAGTATTTATTCTCATAAGTAAATAATTATCTAGGAGAATTAGTTCCTCCAATAAACCTGACATGCACTTAATGTTGCCTACAAGGCTATACAACTTACCTCTTATCCAATTTCTCCTTCTTCAACAAGGAGTCAACCTATCTTTTAAATACATAAGATGCAGCAGAGTTATCATAATAACTATTGTTAACAGTCAAGCACTATTATAGGGAATTTGTGACTCCACATCACCTTATTCCCATACTTTCATAATGACAAAAGTTAAATCATGTTTTCGATTCGTGACCCAACCTGGTCAATGAACACATTGTAGCCTTATCTCAAGGACTCTATGTGAGTTCATAGCATTATATGCTTCCTTCATGGAGATAGGCCACTAGAAAGAAAATGGCTTTCATTGATAAGTAATAATTCAAATACCCATATGAGTTTTTAATGATAAACACTCTCCCCAAAGAGTTCACTCATAAGTAAGATAAGGGTTTAAATCTTGTAATAATATCCATATAAATCTTAGCTAATCATGTTTCCCATTCTTCTGTGTTATCAATAATAAGAAGGGATTCCTCATTAATGATTTGGCTAGGATGCAAGCTGCCATAATAATAAAGCAGTGATATTTTGAATAACATACCATCTCCTTACTCGAGGGGTAGACAAGTATAGTCATAATTATTTAAGTAACCCCTTTTTCCACAGTCGGGTTCCATGAAAAACAATACAAGATTTTGTTTGAGTGCTATAAGCACGTTTAATGACTAAGGTCATATCGACCTTTACTGCATTTCGTTGTAACGATAATGGCCATATACAGGCCAAACAATGGGTAGATATATAGTACAGTATTCTACACTGTCGTGCCATGAGCACATTTGACCCATCACAATTACAAATCTCAGCACCATCATTACTCGAGCAACATCCTTAGTTGGCATGCAATATGTTAGAGGATAGGTGCTCATCCATAATGGACTCGAGCCAAAGATACAGTAAGAGATATAATGATATAAGGTTTAGCCACCATTGCCTTAAGCCACAACTACAATAAAATAAACAAAGATTCATGGCTCGACCAAAGTGGCTTCAAGCCCTTTACACAATAAAGATTATAAAGATTCTTAGCTTGGCCTATGCGGCCTTGATCCATTTACATAATAAGGATTATAAAGATTCGCAGCTCGACCTATATGACCTTGAGCCATTTACACAACAAGAAAAGAATTTGCTATACCACTCAGCCATTCAACCTTGAGTTGTTTCTTTAAGAAGATTTCATAACTAAACAAGCTCGACCATATGGGCTTGATCCAATTATTAAGAATATTCTAATAAAAATATACACAGGCTCAACTATTCGGCCTTGAACCACTGCAACTTTAATAAGAGGTTCAAAACAATGATAACTACAATACCAATATGCAAGAAAGTAAAGCATCATGCTAAGACTCTTATTCTACCTGAATGAAGTCTATCTTGAGCAGTTCTTTTCTAGTCGATAGACTCCTCTTTCTTGCTTAGTGCCTCCTTCCTAGCGTAGAAGTGAACTCTGCTACCTTTTTCCCCCAAAAAATGAATCATAGCCAAAAAAATGGTTATAGTCTTTCAAGAAGACTCCCTCGGTTATCCTCATTCGCATGCCTATTATTGTGGAACTTCCACCCTTAACTAAGGTGGTGGGAGTGGTTTCTCCCACTTGGCCAACTACCTCTAATATGGCCTATGCAAGCATGACACTTGCTAGACTATGGTGAGATCAAAGCTCCCATTAGATATAATGATGTCTATAACAAAAATTAAACACAATAACATAACTTGATATTACATATCAATTTTATATAATTTATATTATAATACTATTGCATGCATCTACTAGATGTTTGCGAAAACAAATACTACTTAAAATGTCATTTTTCAACATCACCGAGCCTTCATGGAGATAGAGTCATTATGGGATTTAGGGATCGAGCATCACTCTCCCTTATTCGCTATGGATCCAAAACTTAACAAACCAAATAATGGATTTATAATCCTAGTTCAAAAATATTAAGAGTGATAAGATTATGCTCTCACAAAAGAAAGACTAACTCTCGACTCAATTTGACATTCCAAGAACATCATTAGTCGAGTCAATGCAACATTATCGAAATGACTAAATTGACAAGTCGCCACAAAAAGAAAAATCAATTGGTTAAGACAAAGCGTAACTTATGCCAACCTACACAAGTTTGCAAGGACATAATGTCTGACACTCAGATGGCAATTGACCCCATTTCCCAACATCTTTCTCTTCCTCTTGGATGATACTCTCCTTCTGTCTTTAAAGGATGATTACTTTCCTATTCACACTCACCATCATAAAATCATGATCAATGCATCATCATCTAATTCACAATTCATAATAATTAAATAATCATATGACCATGTAATCTCATGTCTAACTAACATTAGTCAGTAATCATAATAAATGCTTAATTCAGATATTTCCACAATATCTAATCATTAGACTATGGTTAATCCTCCTGATTACCATACAAAAATAAGATTAAGCTAAATCATAAGTTGGGGATATAACATACCTCCCCCCATAAGAATCATCATCCCCGATGATTAATTATCTTCAAAATCAACCAATATATTAAGAAAAGTGTTGTGCCTCTTCAAGAACTTCAAAAGGGCCCACATATCTAGGAGTCAGTTTGAAAGTATTTCCAAACTTAATGGGGCTCTTTGGGGTTTTACCCTTAGAAGGACCTTTTCTCCCACTGAGAAATACCTTTCGATGCGCTTAGCATCTGCATAACTCTTTTGTCTATCATTGGCTTCTGCTATCCTTTTCTTAATTATATGGACTTGCTCTTCCATTTCTGATAGCATTTCTAGACCAAGACTAACCCTATCTTCTAGCTTGTCCCAACTTATAGGGGTTTGACACTTCCATCCATATAATGTCTCAAATGGAGCCATCTTAATAGCTAAGTGATAGGAATTATTGTAGACAAATTCCACTAGAGGAAGATAATCCTCCCACTTGTACTGCTGATCCATGCAGTACATCCTCATAAGTCCTCCAACACTTGGTTTACCCTCGTAGTTTGTCCATCTGTTTTAGGATGATAGGCAGAGCTTATATTCAACTAGGTTCCAAGTGAAGAGAACAAGGTTTTCCAAAACCTTGATGTCATTCCTGCATCCCTATCTGAGATAATCTTCTCAGGAATGCCATGCAGTCTAAAAATCTCTTGAACAAATTTTTGAGCAATGATAGTTGCTCCATCTGTCAAATTTCTAGGTATAAAATGAGTAGCTTTGGTGAGTCTATCCACCACAACCAAGATAGAATTGTGCTTTTTCCTTGACATAGGAAGCCCTTGCACAAAGTCCATGCTTATAATTTACCATTTCCACTCAGGAATTTCATGAGGGTATAAAAGTCCTACTGGGTGATGGTGTTCTACCTTCACCCTCTGGTATTTAATACACATAGCTACAAAATTTGTAGCATCCCTCTTCATTCCTTTCCAGAAATATAGGGGTTTCACATCAGCAAGTAACTTTGTTACCCTGGAATGCTCAGAATATGGTGCAGAATGAACCTCTTTCCATACCATATTCCTTAACTCTTCTGAGTTAGGTACATACATCCTTTCTTTAAACCTTAATAACTCATCTGTTTCAAGGTTGAATCCCTCATAACTAGGATCCTGCAGATTTTCCTCAAAGGCCTATTTTACCTACTCATAAAACTCATCTACCTTAGATTTTTGGAACACCTGATTCTTAAAATTAGAGTATATGGAGATCATGGAGGAGATGTGCCTTCTCCTACTCAAAGAATCCGCCACTTGATTTTCTTTTCCTTGTATGTATTTAATCTCAAATTCATAATCCGAAATGAATTCCAACCACCTTCTTTGCCGAGCATTAAGATGGGGCTAAGTGAACAGATATTTGAGTCCCTGATGATCAGTTTTTAGCTCAAAAGGTTTCTCAAGTAAATAGTGTCTCCACATTTGAAGTGTATGAATAACTACTACAAGTTCCAAATCATGTGGGGCATAATTTTGTTCATAGTTTTTCAGTTTGTGTGATTCATACGCGAGGACTTGTCCATCCTGGACTAGTACATCATCTAAGCCTTCTCCTAAGGCATTGGTAATGACTACAAATTGACCCTCTGGGTTAGGTACTTTCAAAATTAGAGCTGAAGTCAATTTTTCCTTTAGTAGGTCAAAGGACTCCTAGCACTTATCCGACCACTCAAATCTCTTGCCTTTTCTCTACAAGGAAGTTATAGGAAATGCAATTTTAGAAAAGTTTTTCATGAACTTCCTATAATTGAGCTTTTAGTTCCATTAGTTCCATAGTGGTCATTCTGTAGGCAACTTTAGATATAGGTTCCGACCCTAGAATCATATCTATAGAAAAATCAAAAGCTCTTTTAAGAGGTAATCCCAGTAGCTCATTTGGAAATACATCCTCAAAATCTCTAAGAAAAGGGTACCTATCCATATCTAATCTCTCCTGATCTATGGACTCCCTCTTCCTAACTCAGAAATGAAATGTTGGTATACCTAACGGTACACCATGGGTTGCATCATTTTTCTTGATTTGAAGCCAACTATGATGACCAACAAGCATCCCATACTATGTACAGTCATCATTGGCGAAGGCTCAAGTGTGATAACACATAAAGTTCCTGGTTCACTGGTTCACATAGGATCCCATCATTTTTCCCAGTTCATAGCCAACTATGATGACAAGAAAGCATCCCATACTACTTGTTGTCAACACTGGCTAAGGTCTAGGGTAACAATGTACACATTCACAACCATCTATGATGACAAGAAAGCATCACATACTACTTGTTGCCATCACTGGTTATGGAATAGGGTAACAACATACACATTCACAACCATTTATGATGACAAGAAAGCATCCCATACTACTTGTTGCCATCACTGGTTAAGGAATAGGTATAACCACATACATTACCTATGGCTATTAAGAAGATTTCTACATCCTGCTAAACCATCGAGTCAGTGGATCTTGACATCTATTGCCTCCATGCCACTGGTAATAGTTAGTCCAACCTGGTATGGGGTAGCTCTTGGCATCTATCACCTATATAGTACTGGTGAAAGCCAGCTAACCTTAAGATATAATGGATAGCACCTAGTATCTGTCACTTCCACAGTATGGTGACAACTGGCTAAACCACACCTGTATCAGAACCTGCCCCAAGTTAGACTTGTAGACCTCAAGCCTAACTCCATTTTCTTATTCATCCACCATGTGGATGCTTCACCCAACAACTGGTATGCTCCCAAAACTACTTTGGTGGTCTCATTATAGTTCATTCTTTCAAAAAAAAATTCCATTTCCATAAGCTATGCCTCTGCAGCATCTCCGCTTATGGATCCATCAAATTTAGGAGGCATGACCTTCTTCATGTCTTGGGATAGTTCCAAATCCATATGGCTCCTCCTATCCTCTTCTTTCCTATCCTTAGATTTATTCTCTCCATGCTTAGTTTGGGTGGTGTCATTATGATGTACCTCATCATCACCCCCATCATAGGCATCCCGCCTAGGTCCTTGTCAATCCCTGACCTCCTACTCGAGAGTTCCTACTCTCATTCTTGTCTCTTTTAACAAAGAAAGGATCTGGTCAATTTTAGATTCAGAGTTCCCTGAAGGTTGCCCTTCATCCTGGCTATCTCCCATTCTGGTTCTAATCTAAACCTTTACTGCAATCTACTTCTTCCTAAAGTTTGCAGATTAATCATGGATTAGTTTTTTTAATTTTTCCAAGTCATTGAATCTATTCATAATACAAATCTATTCTCTTTCATGTAATCTTTAACAAGAAAGAAAATATTGTCAAAATTTTTCAAATGCATTATAATTTTCATCGAATTACATATAATCCATCAAAATTACAAAATTTTGTATACACCTTGCTATTGCAAGTCATTATCAAGTTGGGATAGCTTCCCATATCCATTTCTCAACTTTGAGATTTATCAATTCAGTTTTAGGAGGTGGGTGTACAAATGGGTACTCATCCTCAACCTCCCTGGTTACCTCATAACCCTTAGGGTTGTTTCCCACAACTGGTGCTTTAGGTGCAGAGGGTTCTGGTGATGCATCATTAGAGTTAGCAGCAGCAATCCTAATTGCTTTTCTCAACTTCTACTTGATGCATTCAATGGCATCAGCGAAGGTCTTCTCATTAGTTAACCATGCTCCTACCAAGTAGCTAGTATGTTCAAGTCTTTTTCTTCTTGAGGCTTGCTATCTCAAGACCTTAAGGTAATGTCCATTTTCTGTCACCTTCTTTCTAGTTGTTGTTCTTATTCTTCCCATTCTAGCATAAGAACATCCAGGCATTAACAACCGTTAACATTGGATAAAGAAAATCATTGTGTAGTGAGCTCATAGGTCCATGTATTGAAATTGGTAGCTCTGATACCATATGTAACATCTCATTCCATAATACCCAAAAATTAACATAAACATTCATGCTAATTAAGAGATTAGATAACAACATGATTATCCATTTCAAATTAAACAATAATGATTCGCTATCATTTCATCAACTAAGCATGTTATTCTAAATAGAATATAACAAAGCTTACTTTTTTTATAATCATTTACATATCCAAGTGAATAGCTTTCACTATGCATGTACAAAGCTATGCTCAAGAAATCAAATATCAAATTATACATAATAACTGACTATCAAGTCATATGATGAAAAAGCACTACATCTGGAACTCTTGACATCTGTCTTCATAATCCTTGGCTTGTCTCATGTTTGGGAAGGAGAGCACCATCCCGATGCTTTTCCTCCAACCACAGATCGGTGGTCCCCCACACAACTTCCTACCTAGAAGCGGCCCTACCCTTCACGAAAGGTATAGATATAAGGAACCATTAGGTTTTCCATCTGAGTATCTAGTGTTGTATCCTTCATACTGCCTCTCGGCCACACAACTATAGATCCACTCTAACTATGCATGACACTGCTAGAGACATTATGCCATTTGGAGCATTGTGGACCAACAATGCATGCATAAATGGATGCATTACTTTGGCCAAAGATTTACATACATATGTGTTTCAGAATGAATGTAGTCATATGTCCACCACCCTTACTCGACTTAGAAGTTGTCTCATCCTATAGTATGCTTAGTTTGACCTTTCACTCTAGGTTTAGTAAAAAGTGAATTTAGTTCGATACATAGTCCAGTACCAGGACAATTGACTCCTATCTTAGGAGTTCCTGAAATATAATAGGTTGCTTTCACAAGGAACCTGTGACTCCTCGTCACCTTGTTCCATTTTCGAATTGTCAAAACAAGTTTTCCAACATGTGACCTTCCTAGGTTCACAATTTCATGTTGACTTGTCACAAGGTTTATATTTAGTTCATGTCATTTAAGACTTATATCATAATAGTCTAATAAGACGGTCTTACTATAAGACTCTATCTCAAGTATCCTCATGGATTTTATTATCTTATACCTCACTTGTGAAGTATGGCCATTCGAAAAGAGATGGCTTTCATTTTTGTTGCAATACAAGAGTTTCATACTAACCATAGTATTTATTCTCATAAGTATATAATTATCTAGGAGAATTAGTTCCTCTAATAAACCCAGCATGCACTTAATGCCACCTACAAGGCAATACAACTTACCTCTTATCCAATTTCTTCTTCTTCAACAAGGAGTCAACATATCTTTTAAATACATAAGATGCATCATAGTTATCATAATAACTATCATTAATAGTCAAGCACTGTTTGAGGGAATTTGTGACTCCATGTCACCTTATTCCCATACTTTCATAATGACAAAAGTTAAATCATGCTTTCGACTCATGACCTAACCCAGTCGATGAACACATTTTAGCCTTATCTCAAGGACTCTACATGAGTTCATAGCATTATATGCTCCCTTCATGGAGTTGGGCCACTAGAAAGAAAATGGCTTTCATTAATAAGCAATAATTCAAATACACATCAGAGTTTTTAATGATAAACACTCTCCCCAAAGAGTTCACTCATAAGTAAGATAAGGGTTTAAATATATAAATAATATCCATATAAACCTTAGCTAATCATGCTTCCCATTCTTCCATGTTATCAATAGTAAGAAGGGATTCCTTGTTAATGATTTGGCTAGCATGCAAGCTGCCATAATAATAAAGCAGTGATATTTTGGATAACACGTGCCATCTCCTTACTCGAGGGGTAGACAAGTACAGTCATAATTATTTAAGTAACCCCTTTTGCCATAGTCGGGTTCCATGAAAAAAATACAAGATTTTGTTTGAGTGCTATAAGCACGTTTAATGACTAAGGTCATATCAACCTTTACTACATTTTATGGTGACGACAATGGCCATATACATGCCAAACAATGAGTAGATATATAGTGCAGTATTCTACACTATTGTGCCATGAGCACATTCGACCCATCACAATTACAAATCTTGGTAGCATCATTACTCAAGCCACATCCTTAATTGGCATGCAATATGTTAGAGGATAGGCGCTTGTCCATAATGGACTCGAGCCAAAGATACAATAAGAGATATAATGATATAAGGTTCGACCACCATGGCCTTGAGCCACAACTGCAATAAAATAAACAAAGATTCTTGGCTCAGCCAAAGTGGCTTCATGCCCTTTACATAATAAATATTATAAAAATTCTCAGCTTGTCCTATGTAGCCTTGATCTATTTACATAATAAGGATTATAAAGATTCTCAGCTCGGCCTATACGGCCTCAAGCCATTTACACAACAAGAAAAGAATTTTCTATACTAGTCGGCCATTCAGCCTTCAGTTGTTTCTTTAAGAAGATTTCAACACTAAACAAGCTTGGCCATATGGCCTTGAGCCAATTATTAAGAATAATCTAATAAAAATATACATAGGCTCAGCCATTCAGCCTCGAGCCACTGCAACTTTAATAAGAGGTTCAACACAATGGTAACTACAATACCAATATGCAAGCAAGTAAAGCATCATGCTAAGACTCTCATTCTACCTAAATGACGTCTGTCCTGAGCAGTTCTTTTCCAGTCAATAGACTTCTCTTTCTTTCTGAACACCTCCTTCTCAATGTAGAAGTGAACTTTGCCACCGTTTGCCCCCAAAAATTGAATCATAGTAAAAAAAATGGTTAGTCTTGTAAAAAAAATGGTTCGCCAAATAAGATTTTTTTTTCCCAGAAAAATGAAAAATTTGCCAATAAAATTAATATTTTTCTTAGGAAGTATACATGATTTGCTAGGTTTATACACCTTCTCTGAGGGGGGGGGTTCTTAAAGTTACCCTTGGTCCACCAATAGTCTCAAAAGCATTTTCCATTTTTTGTATAACATTTTCCACACTTCGTGGATCTTGCTCTACAAAATTTGATTTGCAAATATCCAAATGGGCTCTACATCTCACACCCAACTCAAAGGCCCACCTTGCAGTATTTTTCCCAATGGGCTCACCATCTCTTGATACCTCAACCAAGAATGGATTCTTGCCTTCTAATCTTCTTTGTTTTGCATTCCTCTCTATAGATCTGTATAAATCTCGACTCGATCTTTTTCTTTTGAAAAAAGTAGGCACATCTATTAAACCACTAGAAATATTTTTGGTTGATCCACTAGTTCCATCAAAAGTTGTAGCAGGCACATCTTCTATTAAACCACTAGCAATATTTTTGGCTAATCCACTAGTTCCATCAAAAGTTGTAGCAAGCACATCAGATGCAAGTGGTCTCTCTTCATGACTTTCATTAACTAGAACTTCATCGTCCTTGGCCACATTAGGTGTGTCATGAGTAGGTAGATCAGTACTAGTCTCTATAGATTTCACTTCAAACACATCCTTTAATCTTGAATAAATCATCTGCAGATCACTTACTGTTCCTTTCCTCTCATTGTTTTCAATAATCTCACTTAGACTCTGTGCTAAGAGATCATCACGATGTTGCACATCACCATGTGCTATATTAGGCTACACATCACCATGTGCTATATCAGGTTGCACATCACTATTTGTTATATCTAGATGCACATCATCATAACTATTCTTTTCACCAACTGCATTTGTACTTGAATCCCAAATGCGTTGGCTTCTACGAGTTGGCAGCACTGTATCTTTACTTCCCTTTTGTTTTCTCTCTACATTTTCATTGCACTCTTTTTCTTTCCTATAAAACAAAAAATTATCATATTATGTCTTATATACATAAACCTCTTTCCTATAAAATTTCATAAACACAATTAAACAAATAATATACTAATTAGTGGATTTACAACTTGCTTGTTTGTCAAACCAAGATGTGATATATATTCACTATTCTTTGCCACACGTTCTTTACGAAAGCACTCATAATATGTCAGTGGAACTTTAGCAACATGATCACTATCATCTAAATTGAACCTCAAAGTCTTTTTCCTCATTTCCTGAAGTCCAAATAAATAATAATATATAAATCAACAACTTGAATCAGTAGAACAAGAGTGGAATATAAACAGAGCCATTATTTTCAGTCAACTAGAGCATATAAACAAATGCAGTCATAGTATATAAGGATTTCATTTCCATTTGAATGATACAGTATATAAGGATAGTCCCCATATGAAATACATTCACAAAGCATATAAGATTCATTCTTAGAAATTAGAGGAGTCAGTCTATGACAAGTGACATGACATAGGATGATAGCATATAAGATGCATTATATGGAGGAGCAAAAATTCAGTAAGTAAATGTGGCACACAAATTGAAACCCAAAGGAAACTCTATTTGTTTATCCTTCTATTTGAGAAGAAACTAATTGCCTTTCTGATAGTGTGAATCATCATTATTTCTACTTATAAAATCCTTAATTTTTCTACTTATATAATTTTGCAGAAATTCTAAACATACAAATATAAGTAAACAAAAATAGTCAATATGTTCTTTAAAAATGAGTAATTTATTTTTGGAATGCATCTGTCAGTTGAGGCGTGTGTTCATTAACAATCTTCCTTTAAATCCTAGAGGTCTCCATCAAAACGGTACTTGGCTAGCTTGCTCAAAATATAGCATGGAGACTCTCATAAGGCTCCGCTCTAATAAGTGTCAGGTCACCTTTCTGGGTTGTATCAGAGATGGTAGACTGATGAACATTTGTAACCAGAAAAACTGACTCTTCCTTGACGTAGTGAAGATGGTCCTCAATAAAGACTTCTTGGTCTCTGATGATAGATATAGGGTAAATTCAGACATTTCCTTGTGCTTTCTGGCTTCTTTGTTGGACCTAGGAGAGGCAAAGGTGGATGCACTATTGATTCTATGGGATGTATTCACTCTAGATATTCTTTTGGATGATGTAGACGTGGTGATTAATGTAGAATTGGGGGTCGGTATCTCATGGCTGAGAGACCTGGAGAAGCTGCGGGAGGGATAGAAGGGAGTAGCTAGGCAGTCGTTCTTGCTAAACATGAATGAGCAACAACTGGGAAGGCACATGTTTTGGGCGGCTCCTAGGAGACACTTTCTTTGGCGGGAAATTGGAATGGACATAGAGGAGACTCCGATATGGCTTGAATACTTCGCAACCATTGTGAGTGCGGGGGATTCTACTCGCAGTGACCGTAGGAGTGGTTGAGCTCCCAGGGCCACTTTTTTTGGTGATTTTCATGCTGGGGTGGTTGGGTGGCAAGTTTTTGAGGAGTTACTCAATCAAGGGGCTAGTGATTTCTATGGTACTATGGTAGCCTCTCTGGTGTTGTGTGTTTTTGGAGCCTGGGCTGGCCGCTGGAGTGGTTTTTGTATTAATATAATTTCCCAAGTGTAAATCTTTTTGTATTAATATAATCACCCAAGTGTAAATATTTTTGTATTAATATAATTTCTACTTTATTATTGATCCAATGATGTTAATGTGTTCATTTTATTCTATTAGTTATTATATCATCAAAGTGGGCTCTACTTCATATAAATATTAAAGGAGCTGCATGTTTCAATGCCAGATGGATAGGTATAGTTGAATTCTGGAACAAAAGTCTAGAGCGCTAGACTTGAAGTAAGATGTCAGCGCAAACTAATATAACAGACGGCCATTTAATTACATTAATTAGATCATATATTCAATTTATATATGTTGACGTGGATTTGGTCTCTATTATGGTTAGAGGTTTCTAATGTTGCTTTGCATTTGTTTACTTTAATTTATATATGTTGACGTGGATTTGGTCTCTGTTATGGTTAGAGGTTTCTAATGTCTCTTCTCATTTGTTTGCTTTAATTTATATATGTTGACATGGATTTGGTCTTTGTTATGGTTAGAAGTTTCTAATGTTGCTTGGCATCTGTTTGCTTTTTGAGATAGCTAAGAGAGCTATAATATATGTGAACTTTCAATCTTTTCGGATTTAATTTAATTTCAATTTGGTTGTTTTTAGATAGAATTAATCACAAAATTTTATATGCAAAAGTAAAATTACACTTTCTATTGATAGTGTAGTTCATCTACATGCATGATGCTTGAAATATTTGCATAATTAGGTCAAGATATTGATGTCAGAGAAAATAATAGAATTTATATATGTAAAAGTAAAATCAAGTCAATAAAATATTGTGACACTATGTATAAGTTTGTAAATTGTTGTTGATGGGAGGAGGATCAAAAGTTGACTAAAAGAGAGTTTTATTGGGCTATGAACTACAAAGGTAAGTACATGATTTGTAGTTATGGTGGATTGTATGGGAAGAGAAAAGAATTTTAGTTATTATAAAGAAGAATTTGGGAAAATGATCAAATTATTTTGAGTAAAGTTATGGAAGAGACATATAGGAGTTAGAGAAAAAGTGTTGTAAATCCAACAAATGTTAATAAAAATTAAATTCCACATGATACAATATAAATCATATGAGTCCATACCAAATGAATGCCATTGACACCAAATTTCATGTGGCCCGTTTAAAGATAGTCATTTGTTTAAACTTTGAGTTCAAAATTAGTGTGAATTGTTAGGGGGCCTTGGTCTCCTCTACTATGTGCAAGATGGTAAATTCATAACTATAAAAGTTTGAAATTTTATATTACAAACTTAATGTAAAATATACTATATTATTTCAAAATTTGAAGTTTTATATTACAAATTTGTATTAAATTGCTAATTCTAAAAGTTTGAAATATTACAAATTTAATGTAAAATATACAAATACTATTTCAAAATTTGAAATATTATATTACAAATTTGTGGTAAATTGCTAATTATAAGTCGCCTTTAAAATATTATTCTGATTTAAAATATTAAACTATTTGCGCATAAAATAATAAACATTTATAATAAAATAATAATAATATAAATACATTATTACAATGTTTACTAATATTATACTACATTATTATGATTTAAAATTATCAAAGTATACAATAATTACAATTATAATTTAAAATAAATTGATTAAAAGACGCTTCGAATGGATACTTCTTAGCGTACTTTAGATATATTTTTTAAATATAGCTATACTAGTATTAATATAATTTCTACTTTATTATTGATGCAATGATGTCAATGTGTTCATTTTATTCTATTAGTTATTATATCATCAAAGTGGGCTCGACTTCATATAAATATTAAAGGAGTTGCATGTTTTGATGCCAGATGGACAAGTGTAGTTGAATTTCGGAACAAAATTCCAGAGCGCTAGACTTGAAGTGAGATGTCAGCGCAAACTAATATAACAGACAACCGTTCGATGAATTTTTGTTGGACGGTTGTAGTTACATTCTGGAAGAAAATCTCTGACACACTAGACCTATGACTTCAAGCCTCCAGAATAACACTTGAACCGTTAGATTTCCAAATATCAATGGTTGACATTTCATACGAGAAACCCTATGCGTAATCTTATGTTGACTTGCTACCTCCAGTTGCTGGTTGTCTAAGTTGAAACCTGAGCCATCAAAACTGTGTTGTTTATGGACCCCTTATACCTAGTCTTGTCAGCCATCGCATGGTGGGGAATGGGTTAACCTAACAAGGCCCACTTTTTAAATGCTTTAGCAAATATTACGAAGATGCCCTAAGAGACTTAAAGGGTGAGCTATTAAAGGTTTAAATAAGACACATGGGAAATTCCTATGCAAGATGTTTCAATCTTAGCCGTCCAATGTTGAAGAATTTAAGTAGACAATAGATGGCTTGAGAAGTTAATGTGTGAGCATTTTGGAGGCCCCCCAGGTTAATCCTAACCGTTCCCCGCTAGCCTATTGTCAGAAGATGCACGGGCGATAAACCCAACGGGCTAGCTGGTGAACGCCATGTAGTAGACTTCACAGCCTGAAAAGAAGGTGGGGTCCACTGAAAGTTGAGTAAGCAATGCCATGTGGTAGAAAACTTCATCACGACCGTCCATCTTGCCATCTCATCAAGAGATCAACGGCTAGAGTTTGAAATATTTTAGCAAATATTTTGAAGCAGCCTTAAAAGACTTAAAAGTTAAAGGGTGAGCTATTAAAGGTTTAAATAAGACACACGGGAAATTCCTCAGCAAGATGTTTTAATCTTAGTCATCCAATGTTGAAGAATTTAAGCAGACAGTGGATGGCTTGAGAAGTTAATGTGTGAGCATGTTGGAGGGCCCCCAGGTTAATCCTAACCATTCCCCGCTAGCCCGTTGTTAGAGTATGCACGGGCAATAAACCCAACGGGCTAATGGGTGAACGCCACGTAGCAGACTTCACAGGCTTCAAGAGAAGTAAGCAATTCCATGTGGTAGAAAACTTCATCACGGTCATCCATCTTGCCATCTCATCAAGGGATCAACGACTAGAGTTTGAAATTTAGAAAGTGGCCATGGGAGTCATTCTGCTTCGTGCGAACGAGCATTAATGGCAGTTTTAACGCATTAAAAGTAGTCTTTTTGCAAAATTGAAATCCATCTAGGTGTTTTAAAGCATCTGGAGGCAATTTTAATCTCTCAAAGACTCGAGGCAATTTCAATCTCTCGAGGCAAATTTCAATCTCTCGAGGCAATTTCAATCTCTTGGCAATCAAAACTAGGGTTTTCAAAGCATTCAAAGTCATAAGTTAAAATCTCGCCCTCTAAAATTCATTGCTTGTGCTCACTATCGTGGTTCTGTCAATAGGAATTGTAGACACCTAAAAATGTCCAACACCTATCATTAGCATGTTTTGCCCTAGGTACCCATGTCATCACCTAATTAGTTAAATAAATTTTATTTATTTGACTAATTTATTTTATCCCCTTTCTATCCCATCATCCTATCTTCTATAATTAAATAAATTTTAATTATTTATTTAATTATTCATGACCCTTAATCCTCTCTAATTAACTAATTATTTTTAATTATTTAATTAGTCACTTATCTATTTCCCTTATAATTAAATAAATTTTATTTATTTATTTAATTATCCACATCATCTTCCATCACAATCCAAATTAATTAAATAAATTAAATATTTATTTAATTAATAAAATCCTAATAAAATCATCTTGCTTTCTTTCTAAAAATACAACTCATGCATATCTAATTAATTTATTTAATTAGATAATTTATTGATTTATTCCTCTCATCTTTTTAGGATTTATTTCCTTTAAAGCGGAAAATAAAATCACTTTATATCTTTTTATCCGATCTTATCTTGTTTTATTTCCTCTTTTGTATAATAAAGAAAAATCAAATCAAATCCAATCCTTATCTTATCTTCTTCCCTCCACATCAAAAATCAACCCTTTGTCTATAAAGATGGCCTCTCATAAGCCATTTGTATGCATTTTTTAGTTTAATATCCTTATGCTGCTGAAATTCTTCTTCTTCATCCATCATCTATCTATTTTCATCCATTTTCATCTATCTTCTTTCATCAAATCTCTATCCTATTATCGTTACGCTGCAAATGAAAGCAATCAACATCCAATCAAATCTAGAAATCAATCATGCATTCATCATTCGAGGTATTCAAAAGGTTTGGGTAAAAAGGTAATTGTATTTACTGTTTTATCTTCATATTTTATCCAAATTTCTCGTTTACATTCTGGCATGCCCAGTGGGACTCACTTCGCTTGATCATTTTTTGCAAGTTTTTGTTATAAAAATTTGCATTTTTTTCTGACCCTCATGTTGCAAGTTTTGCAAGTGATTGTTCTAGGTGACCTCCTGAGCTAAAACAAACATCATGGTTGCGTCTAGAAGGGCCAAGAGGTGAAGAAAAACATAAAATTTGACCCTTTTTGGTGCAGGTGAAATTTGAGCCAATGTTTGCAGGGTGATGAACAGTGTTTCCAGCAGTGAATAGTGCTTTCTGATGATGAACAATACTTTTGGCGATGAACAATGTTTCCGGTGATGAATAGTACTTCCGGCAGTGAACAATACTTCCAGCGATGAATAGTGTTTCCAGAGATGAACAGTGTTTCCAGTGATGAACAGTGCTTCCAGTAGTAACAGTACTTCCGATAGTGAATAGTGTTCTCAGGCCATGAACAGTGTTTTCAAGTTGTGAATAGTGCTTTTTAAAGCTTAAAATAGTTTTCTTTTTTAAAACTGCCATAACTTTTGCATATCATGTCAAATGTTTGCATTTTTATAGGCGTTGGAAAGCTAACAAGACAAATTTTGTAGTTGTAAAGGCTTCATCAGGTGAGCTCATCATTTCATTAGATATTTTTGTAGGTAAACTTTAGCTTCCGTTCAAACTTAAAATGCACTTATCTTGAGCAAAACATATCTTTTTTCAGCGATTTTTTTTAAAAAGTGCATAAAATTTCATCTACTTTATATTTTTAAAACTTATTTCATTGTATCAAATCATCAATTGTAGGTTTTTATCAGATCATATCTTTTGAACTAATCCTCTTTGGCAAGCTAACATCCATCTGTGCAGCTTGTCCTAATCGCTTGTCAAAGAATGGAGCAAACAAACTACTGACATATCTTCTGTAGGTTCGAGTAGTCAAAGAACAATCATTTATCACTAAAGTAGGCATACTTTAGTTTGGTGCTTAAAATTGACAATCTGCTTTCTTTGTGCTTGTTTTTCATTTTCTTCATTTACTTGCTGAGATTGTTTGTTACCTGATTTGGCAATGAAGGTATCCTCTCTCCTTGCCTAACCAACGGATCTAGAGTGCACATGAAATCATTGTCAACTGTAGAGGGCATGCCTTCCCATTGTGAGAAGGGGTACGACCCAAGCAGAAACGGGCTAAAGCCAAGCCATTCCAAGCTGCTATATAAATAACACATTTGTACCGAAAGTCACAAACGATGGGTGTTGTTGTGCTATATCGACAAATGTTTCCCCCAAAACCCTGTGGAGCGTAACCTCTACAGGCTGGGAAGCCTCCATTAACTGAGCGAATCACCGCATGTATAGCCACCTGAATGGAAGCCCTTACTAGAAACCTTTGTGTAGAAGGATAAAAACCCTATATGTTGGTACACGAGGAAACTCTAACAGCCATCCTACATTTTCATAGCTTATGGCAGAGATAACAAGGTACCTCAAGATTTGCGCATTTTGAGGACCTAGAACTTGGTGTGCTTGAGAAGTGAGTGCACTGTAAGGGGGAGCTCGTGCCCCAAGTTCCTAGAGCTATACACCATAAGTAGGCATGGCTGGGTAAAACCAAGTGGGAACCCAACAGGTATTGTCCCAGCCAACCTAGGTGGTAAATGTTTTGTGAATGGCTTGTGCATGAGTGTTTTCTATCCTACCTTCTTGCCATAAAATTGCTAAAAAACTATCAAAAACAAACTCCCTCTCACGAGACAACTTCATCCTAATCATCAATCCAAGTTATCCCACCTTGTTATCCCACATCATCCTTATCATTATCCTAATCCATCCAAGTCACCTAACCTAATCATCCACACCATTATCAAAACCCAAAATCCAAATTAGCCCAATAAAAAATCAAGACCTTATTTGATCATTATCAACATTTATTCAAACTTGCTTGAGATCATTAGTCTATCTCAAGTAAGTCATCCAATCAACTCTATTACTTAAGTGTCACTAGTGTACCTTAAGTATAGAGAATCATCCACTCTTTGAAGCAAAACAAATCATCCTAAGGTATTCAAATTTGATCTCCAACATCGCAACCCCTCCACATCCTCATATCCTACTCTACCACTTGTAAACATGGACATGACATTTCTAAACAAAACCTATGAGAATGATCCTTATGGAACCAAAAGAATGCTTGATCAACTTAGGTGGTTATATAGAAAGGAAGAAGACCCTATGCCACCACAACATCAACAATTCCAACATCAAACCCAATCACTGCATCAACAACCTCCATATCAATCCTATATATCCACCCCATCAACCTTATATCAACCTTCAACACCCTGCATTTCATCCCCATCCACATCATATCAACTTTTACCTTCATATCAATCTTCATCCCCTTATACATCCATGCCATCATACCTATCCAACCAATTAATACCTCCAGCTTATCCATCTCCCAACCTTTGTCATGCTAATTTTGACAAGGGAGAAACCAACCTAGCAAGTGCCTCCTTTGAGTCACCTTCACCATCCAATCATATGCCAACACATGAGCCAACTAGTCCTATCCCAACACCTTTATCAAGCCCTTCATCACCTTCATCCCCATGTTCCACTAATCCTTCATTAAAAGATTCCATGGAGATACTTTTAGAGAAATTGGTCCAAGCAAATTTGATTGAGCTATACCCGTTCAGAGCATATTCTCCATCTATGTTTAAACCTAGTTGGTATAAAGATGATGAATATTGTGCATACCATAGGTATAGGGGCATACCAAATCCACTTGTGTTTGATTTCAAAGATTGGTCAAGAACCTAGAAGATTGTGGTAAGATTGTCTTGGATAAAACCAATCCCTCTAATTACATTATCTTTCCATCTAGCCCAAATCCTAATCCCATTATCCATCCAACAAATCCTAATCCTAAGCCTTCAACTTCCACTATTATCATCCATCCACTATATTGCCCATTCACCCATACCCTTACAAAGGATGTGATCCATTGGCTACTAACAAGGAATAAAACATTGCTATGTCATAAAAAATTCTATCCTTGAGCCTCCCTATGAGTCCTTAAACACTTTGTCTAGTCTTCTAACCCCATCATGTGATCTACAAGCTATCAAGCTTAATAAAGAGCCTTCCACTTCCATTCAAGAAAACCAAGAGTTATGTCAAGAGCACGATCCTAAGCATGAAGAAACAATAGCCCTTAAATCTAATCAAGATCAAATCATCCCCATCCAACCTATCCATAACATTTACCTTCTTTATGATCAAGATGATATCCTTGAAGAGTCTATCTATGAACACCTTGATCCTATCCATAATCCCATACCTATCCATGAGAAAGATATCCAAATTTCTTCTATCCATCCTCCATCTAGCCCCATCCATGATCTACAAACATCCACTCCTCTTGATGAGACAAAGGCCTCCCAAGCAAGCATAGAAGATCAAACCAATAATGATCCTTTCACATCCACCATCAACCCTATTCCAAATCCACCATCATATCCTTTTGGTCTTACCACCTTCATCCATGAGTGTTTCTCCTTAGAACACCAACAACCATTATCCACTTTACCTTCTCCATCCAATAAGGAACTCGTGTCTAGTGTTCCACCTACACCTAGTCCCATTGTCCATTACATGCTCCAAAACATGAACTAACAAGGTAAAGGCTTAGGCCTTCATGAACAAGGTATTTTGGAGCCTATCCATGTCAAGGTCCCTCCTTGCTCACATGGCCTTGGATACACACCCCAAGGACAGCAATCTAACGATGTTGGTACTTCCTCCACACTTCCTAAATCCACTTCCTTCCATCATAAACCCCGTCATATTCCTAAAACATATGTTTCCATTCCACCTCCCTCATCCTACAAATGTCAAAAACATGTGACCATTCACCTTCCACCATCCAATTTACCTCCACTCCTTCCAACTCCTAATATCCCTCCATCCGCTTTTCCACCATTGCTACCAACACCCCCTTACCCAATCATTCATAAATACCCTAAATACCTAATCATGACCAACAAATTCACGCATTGTATAAACAAGGAGCTTCCACTCATTTGATCCACCACATGGGATTCAACATTTGGATGCCTCCGTTCAAAAAGCCACAAATCCTAAGGGTCATAATGCCTTAGGAAATCAATCCAAAAATTCAAAGCAAGGTACATTAAAAAATCCATCCAAGCCCATTCCTCTAAAAGCAAAGTCAAAAACTAAAATGATATGGGTCCCTAAACAAAAATCAATCAAGTCAAATGAGGCATCCACCTCTCAAAAATTCCAACCATTCCCCTCCATTCAAACATGCCATTCCATTCAAACATTTCAAACATCCCACATGAAAGAAAAAATCAGAAAAATACTAAGTCCATGTGGGTTCCAAAAGTCCTAAATCATCCATCTCCAAAGCAAACATCACCATTGCTTCCTACACCACCATCCAATCAAAAGCTTCCATGTTTAACACTGTGTGTGCAGCCATTGGTCATGATTCCTTTCCATACCTCCATACCTCCATCACTCCATTCACTCATTATCCTACATATCTCTCCCATCACCTTCCTATGGTCCATGCTTTTGCATAAGTCCATTATAATCCACATCATAATATACTTTCACCCCTACATAATCCACATTATAATACACTTTCGATCCCTCCATAATCCACATCATAATCCACTATCTACCTACTCCATCTTTTCTCCAATCACCCTACCAACATCTTGAGCATAATGAATTGACATGGTCCATTTGTGATGACATCCTTCTCTAATGGGACTATAACATTACATGGAACTAGACACTAGACACTTGAGTCCCTTTCGTCCATATCCACCTATCCCATCCAAGTATTCAAAAAATCCAAAAAATTAAAAAACAAAGTCACCAAAAAAAAAGAGTAAAGAGAAATCCCTTCGTCTAATGGTGAAAACCTGGTAAACAGGCACCTTGGATAAGTACCATGATGAAAACCTGGCAAACAGGTATCATCTGTAAATTGATCTTCTATGTCACCTACACTTGGGGGCACCTTGTCTCATCTACCATATCATTTTCAACCTATCTTACCATACCATCCTACCATCCTTATCCATTACATACATACACTTATCCTATTGTATCTATTCATACTCCTTTCCTCATCTTGATCTTGATAAAGATTGGGGGAAAAAAATGTTGAAACAAGCTTTGGAAAAACTCTTGATATACCTCATCCCTTCCAATCCATCCTATCATCATCCCATTGTCATAAGCTTAATCCTATCATAAGTCCATGGTCATAAGCGTTGTCATGAAAATCCTAAGCATATTGCCTAGAATGGGGCATGCTATTCCAATGCGACATAGCCTTTTGGGATCACATCCTTTCTCTTATGTATACATACATCCACTACATCTATCCTTTTATCTATCCATATTTCATGGGCCTGCTATCCCTTATCCTATCACCCACCCTTTTCATCCATCAATCCCATCTATCATCCTAGCACCTAGATTTGGTTTTCCCTCATCATTGGCATCTAGCACAAAGGCTACCCAATTTGTAAATCCATTGACATTCAAAACATTCAAAATACAAAAACATTCAAATATTCCAAAAAAATCATAAAACCTCCTAAAAAATCTCTAGAAACATCATAAAACGTCCTGAAAAAATCCAAAAACATCATAAAATGTCCTAAAAAAATCTAGAAACATCATAAAATGTCCTGAAAAAATACAAAAAAAAATCCAAATATTCCCCAAAATACAAAAAAAATCAAATGCCAACAAAAATCCAAGCCATAAAATCAATCATCATCAAACCAAATCACAAAACAAATCCAATCAAACTTATCGAATCAAAGCAAATCAATCTCAATCAATCCATAACTTGATCAATCTATCCACCATCATCATCCTCACAAATTAGAACTACATCTCATCTCTATCATTAAGTGCCTTGATCTCATGGATACGGGTATGTAGGTAGTCTGGAGTATGAAGCAGCTACCCAGATTCAATCACAAGATGATCTCCCCCCTCATTATCCTCATCATTCATCTCATCCTTATCCTCATCATTCATCTCATCTTGTTCTATTCATCCATCTCCCACCATCAATAAACACCCAGAACTACATATTCATCATGTCTCATCATCATCGTGTGGTGCTTTGATACCATGTATATGGGTATGTAGGTAGTCTTGAATATGAAGGAAGTGTCTAGTACACAAGTACTAGTGATTCATTCTTCCATCCCCCTACCATCTTCTCTTTCTTCCATCATCTATCCTCATCAATCCATCACTTCTTCAAGTCAATCTCAATCCAAGCAATGATCCAAATGTAAGTCATCCTTTATCCATACCAATCAAGTCAATCAAGCTTGTCAAATTATCCAATCACATTCTTGGTCCTGATCCTAATTGTGTTGTAAACCAAATCAATCAATCATCATCATCAATGGGATATATCATTCCCACATCCTTGTGTTGATCTAGGGATATATTGTTCCCCACAATGACAACACTATCATCAATCAATCAATCATCATCATCAATGGGATATATCGTTCCCACATCTTTGTGTTGATCTAGGGATATATTGTTCCCTGCAATGACAACACTCTCATCATCAATTAATCAATCAACAATTAATCATTGGCTTACAACTTGACAGGGGCAATACCTTGTTTGTTTTTGTATCATTTGTGCATGCTTGCTTGTGTGTTATTTTTTATCTTGCATTTGTATCACATCTGTATCATTCCAGCTAATATTCATATCTTGTGTATGTTGGAATAGCTTTTTGCATTATCCTTTGCATCTAAGGTCACATCATACCTTTTGTGCATTAGGAATTTAATGCTCTAAGTTTTCTTCCTCATATGTCTAGACAAGGTTGTATTACGTTGGGGCACGAGACACATTGTCACCTTGGTCCTCATACCCTGGTGCATAACGTCTAGTGCTATATCAAACATCATGATTGCTCACTTTCATTGTAGCATAATGCATCATCCTTTCTTCTATCCCTTCCCTAATCTTTTTCGACCAATCCCTTTCATGTCAAGAGCCTACCCATGTTTATCCAACCCGCCTATCCTCTTGAGGGGGCATCCTCATCCTATCTTTCCATTACCATATTTTTCTTCTATCCATACCTTAGCTTCTTTGAAATGATGCTACTCGACACAATATTTATCATCTCGAACATCATCTCAAATAGGGGCAAAATGTAGACACCTAAAAATGTCCAACACCTTGTCATTAGCATGTTTTGCCCTAGGTACCCATGTCATCACCTAATTAGTTAAATACATTTTATTTATTTGACTAATTTATTTTATCCCCTTTCTATCCCATCATTTTATCTTCTATAATTAAATAAATTTTAATTATTTATTTAATTATTCATGACCCTTAATCCTCTCTAATTAACTAATTATTTTTAATTATTTAATTAGTCACTTATCTATTTCCCTTATAATTAAATAAATTTTATTTATTTATTTAATTATCCACATCATCTTCCATCACAATCCAAATTAATTAAATAAATTAAATATTTATTTAATTAATAAAATCCTAATAAAATCATCTTGCTTTCTTTCTAAAAATACAACTCATGCATATCTAATTAATTTATTTTTAAAGCAGAAAATAAAATCACTTTATATCTTTCTATCTGATCTTATCTTGTTTTATTTCCTCTTTTGTCTAATAAAGTAAAAATAAAATAAAATCAAATCCGTATCTTATCTTCTTCCCTCCACATCAAAAATCAACCCTTTGTCTATAAATATGGCCTCTCATAAGCCATTTGTATGCATTTTTTAGTTTAATATCCTTATGCTGCTGAAATTCTTCTTCTTCATCCATCATCTATCTATTTTCATCCATTTTGATCTATCTTCTTTCATCAAATCTCTATCCTATTATCGTTACACTGTGAATATGAGCAATCAACATCCAATTAAATCGAGAAATCAATCATGCATTCATCATTCAAGGTATTCGAAAGGTTTGGGTAAAAAATTAATTGCACATTTATTGTTTTATCTTCATATTTTATCCAAATTTCTCATTTACAGGAATTACTGGTAAATTTTCATTTCTTTTAGGGTTTTGCCTTCTTAGATTGTTGAACTACAAATTTTGAGCTTTATTGCTGCTTTAAGTCGGAACCCTAGTTATGAACCTGCAATTCTTGCTAAACTACAAGCCTAATTTGCAAAATTCTCACCATAATGGCACCCCCACGAGCTCAAACCTCAAGCTCTAGCAAGATGAAAAGGCCCATAGGCTAGGACCTTCTTGATCAATTAAAGCCCTCCACTAACGATAAAGTAAAAGGTCCGCTTATGTTCTAGGGTTCCAAAATTAAAGAAGGCCTCATAGATAAACATATCCATATCAAGGATGCCACCATACCACTACAAGATGGTCATTGTTCAAGAACTAGTTTGGGAACAGGAATTTAAGTGCTCCTATATGCAACCCCTAGAGATTGGACATGGGGAAATTGGTTGTCTCAAATGTCTACATGGATGTGGACTTGTTAAAAGCTGTGGCAGCCAAATATGATCCTATCTCCAGAGTTGTTAGGACACATGATGGGATCAAAATGGTAAATATCAGTAGGGAAGAGATTGCTGAAGTTTTTCAACTTCATGAATGGAATGAGGATTTGGTAAAAATTGATTTGAAAGCCTTTAGGAGTGCATATGAGAAGACAAGACACGTCTTTAAAATCACAATACTGCAAAATTATCTAGCATCAGTTGGAAAGGGAAAGGGGAGAATTGTTATTGGCCCATCAGATAAGGAACCCTTTCCAATAAAGTATTTTGCTCCATATTTTCAGAAAACCTTTTATTCTTTGTGTCAAATCTTGGGGTTTGATCTTGCTTCTGGAATGCCAATGGGTTTCATGTATATGGCTGCTCATATCCAACACCCCGCTTACAACGTAGTATATGACTTTGCTTCCTACTTGGCAGATAACATTCATGAGGGTTTAATTTCATTAAAGAATGGTAAAGATTTGGTTCAGTTTTGGTGGTACTCACTGTTAATGCACATGTTTTTATTCAAAAGGGCAAAATTCTTTGAGAATGATATGAAGTTGGAAAAGGAGGAGGATGGTGTTGAGCTGCCTGTCCAATGTTGGACAAGAATTCTAGACAAGGATGATATGAAGTTTGATTTTGTGGTGTTTGAGAATGTCTTTGCATCAAAGTTGAGGAATGACCTAATCCTGAATCCACCAAGGATTCCAACTGAGCTACAAGATTTTCTAGGCCAAAAGAAAGGAGCTATGTTTAATAATTGATCACAACTGGGGAGATGTCATCCCCTATCCAGATTATACAATTCTTAGAGTATATGACACTACGGTTAGACCACATGTTCTCCCAAGAGAAGTGCCATTGAGAATCAGATTCCTTGAGGTCATTTGGTAGTTGGGTAATGTTGAAGATGGCCACTTGTCAAACATGAGGAAAGGAACCTTCTTCCCAACATGGACAGTTTTTGTAGACTTTGCGATGATTGGTGGAGGGTGGAAAAAAATGGATGAATTTCTTGAACCATACAACATGAGGAGAGTGCGCCCAAGAAATCATGATCCTGAAGGTTTCATGGTTGCATTGAAAGCGAGGATCAGAAGCAGCCAGTTCATACATAACTTAATTTTTCCCTGAAGATGTTATTAGGAACATCTTTAATTACCAAATACAGGAGGACAAGAAGGCAAAATGGATTGCCTATGATAAGATGGTAAGGGAAAAATGGAAGACTGATCCCCAATATGACCCCCTACGACTGCCTCAATTCAAAAATGAATTGTAAAAAGTTGAATATATATGCAACAGAATTTCGAGCAAGTGGTTGGTAGGATGAAAAGAGAGATATTGGTTGCTAACAAAGGAAAGGTTGTGGTTGGGAAAGAACAGGAAAAGGATAAGGGGAAGGCCCCAGTGTTGGAGGAAAGGCCTACCTACCAACCACCACAAAAGATCAGAGTCTTTGCAAGGAGAAAATGTATTGTGAGGAAGCAACAATCTATTGCCACCCCAACTAAATCTTCTGATTCTGAGCTTGAGAGATCAAGAGCTTTCTCACCATTGCATGAAATGCCACTATTGTCTCCCCCAAGGCAAGCAGCTCCACAAGTGATTGAGGTGGATTCACCTCCAAGATAGCCACTACCAAAGAAGCAAAAGGTTGAACAAAGCAGCTTGGTGGATTATCTAGATGACTCAGATGATGATTGTGAGGCCTATACTTTTTCACTACTGTTCATGAGACTATTTGCAGTGATATTTTTTATGTCGAGAGACTATTGATCTTGAATCTTGTTTGTTAAAACTAATTGATTTTTCAGGAAATAATTATGCAATGATAATTAGATGTTTCTTTAAAGAAAATGATGAATGAATATGGAACTTTAGTGTAATTTTAGTATGATTATAAGGTAGGAAATGCTTGTATTAAAGTTGCTTCGGTTATGATATCTTTATGTGTTATTGACTTCGAGTTTGAGTGTGCAGGTATTGCTAACAAAACCACAAATACAGGAGATCATCCCATACCCTATGTTGTATCCCTTGTGAGCCGATCTAGTTCCACGAGGAACTAAGATCAACCTCGTGTTTGGAAGAATGTTGTAATGTTGTAATTTGTTAATGTTGTATGAGGTCAAGGGAATAAGGGCTATCTTCTGATTTACTTTTACTATGATAAGTGTTGTAAGAAATGTTGTTTTTAATCCTGTTTAAATTTTATTTCTTTTAGACCCTTTTCTTGTGTTTTTATTTGACTCTGGGAGTTCTAACTAGATAAAAATCAACCCTATGTTATACCCCATGGGTTTAGGGACCCTTTTGACTAGGATAACCTTGTGATAACCTCCATATGGTCACTTCAACTTCATGGTGAAGTTAAGTGACGAATTTGGAGGCATGAGAAGGATAGGATAATGGGGATATTTTATTAACTCCACTTGGGATAGTGGGAATATTTTATTAATTCCACTGGGGATAGTGGGGATTCTTTATTAATTCCACTTGGGATAGTGGGAATATTTTATTAATTCCACTTGGGATAGTGAGGATATTTTTTAATTCCACTTGGGATAGTGGGGATATTTTTTAATTCCACTTGGGATAGTGGGGATATTTTATTAATTCCACTTGGGATAGTGGGGTTATTTAAATATTACAATCTTAAAACAATGAATTTTTAATTCATCCACTATGAATTTAAAATTCATAGATAATGTGAGCCCTTGATCTCAACTCTTGATCCTCACCTTCCATTCACTTCTCAAAAAATCTATAAATGAGACCCTTCTCTAAGCAATTGGAAGACATGATTTTGCAGGGGAACTTCATTTTTTGTGCAGGGGAATTTCATTCTTGTGGGAGGGGACTTCATTCTTGCAGGGGGACTTCATTCTTGCATTCTTATCATGCCTAATTTCCTCTAGGAAATCTTCTTTTGGCATCCTCATAATACCCAATTCTTTCTCTATTCTTCTCTTCATAGCCTCATAATGCCAAAATTATTCTAGCCATCCTATATCCTCCATTCTTTATCCCTTGCTTGTGATCATAGAGAGATTATTTTTGGGGTTGGATTATTGAGGAAAGAAGGAGAATTTTGGAGGAGGCTAGAGTGGAGCTCTTCATCAACTTTCATTCCATAATTGGGCTTTGGAAGGTTAGTGAATCAAGTCTACTTTCTTGTGTATCTGTTGTTTTATATGTATGTTTGTTTCTTGCTTGTTGAATGAGTTTGCAAATGTCTTCTATGAGTATTCTGTTATTGTTTTGGGGTTTTGTGTTGGGTGTAGAAAGAGCTCCTTCCAGTTGGAAGGCAATGCTCATCTTGTATAAGGAAGGGGAGGTGTGACCCTCCTCGGGTGTCATCTTGGTTCTTGTTGTAAATGCCTTGAGGGCATGTTAGTACTTTTGAGCCTAGAGGGCTTTATGGCTTGAGAGCCTATTGGGATATCCCTGGTAATTGATTCATTGGAAGGCTTGAGGCCTTGTGGAAGAATAAATTTTTGGCTTGAGGCCTTGTGATAAATTTTTGGCTTGAGGCCTTGTGATAAAAAGTGATAAAATATGAAGGGATGACACCTAGAGGTAGAGATGTCTACTTCCCTACCCTCCCCGAACTCACCTAAGCTGAGTCTTTGTATTATGAGTCAAACCTTGAGGGTGTGTGTATTATTTGATTTGTTGTTGTTGTTCAATGTCATGATGTGTATAGTCTATTCTACCCTGGGTATGTGGATGGTCTCCCTAGCTCAGGGGTGACCCTCTTGCGGGTCTACGGTAGGGAGGAGAGTAGCTTGTGTGGTGTTTCTTCCCTTGTGTGATATGCAGGTTTTCTGGGAGCTTATTGTGAAGCTTGGAGAAGATTATTGGATCTTAGAAAATATTTTATTTTCCTTAAGTCTTAAGAAGAGCCTGATCTTTTAATAGCTCATTCCTTGTCAATTTTTCAAAAGGAGAAAATAATCTCCCTATTGTTGTATAAATTGTTATTTTTGGAGTTGTGAGGAAATCCTCTCTGTTCTTGGGTTGATAGTTGTAATTTTCTTGTTCATTAAGTTTTACCATTTAGAAATAAGAAAAGGAAAAGAAAATTTATTTTTTTAAAAGGATATTAAAATTATCTAATTCCTTCTTCTTCTACTTGCAACGTTGTGAGTTAGTTGATATTTTAATTAAGTTTGTAAAAGTATTAAAAAATATCCCCACCATGAAATAAATAAAATTTGGGTTGCAGTATTGCTTTTGAAATTACTGCCACCTTGAGGGTCTCGTCCTAGGATGCGGACCTTTTCACTTTTACTATGCACTTTTACTATTCACTATTCACTATTCACTATATACTATTCACTTGTACTATTCACTATTTACTTTTATTATTCACTTTTCACTATTCATTTGAAGGCAAACTATATGTAGTTTAAAACATTTGACTTGAAATAGAAATCTTAAATCAAGGAAAGTGGGATTTATTTATGCATAATGTATAATACGAATTGAATAGATGCTTAAACTCAGAGTTGCAATTCGGAAATACAATGTTTATATTTGCAAAAAATAAAACTAACTCATTGCTCTGTTTTTAATGAATTATTCTATACTTTCTTTATAGTTAAGGAACTTATTAATGAAATTGAGAGTTAAGTGAATTGAGATAATGGCGGTATATATATATATATATTAAAGGAAAATTTTTGATAGTTCGTATCATGACCATATGGCGCATGTGGATATGACACGTGTGTAATGCATGTTATAACTGCATAGAAAAAGTGGGCATGACAATGATATCATTGTCACTGAGGAGGATATGAGATAGGGAATGCCCTCTCCCCCAAGGGAGATAATAGAACCAAAAAGCAACCTCAAGTTGGGCAAGGTAGACCTCAGGGGGTTGAGCAACATAGATGACCTTAGGGAGGAAGCTTGCGAGACCTTCATGATAGATGATTCATTTGTCCAGACCCTTGCTTTTAGAGAGTTTGTTTGGAGGGAAAGGAGAGATGAATATGTTGATAATGTTGCCAAAAAGAGAAGCTTGCACCCTGAATTACTAGAAGCAGTTATTCAGGCTAAGGTTAGAAAGGAAATGAAAGAACAATTTCAAAAGATAACAGCTGAGAAAGGCAAAAAGTTGATGATGGAAAGAGGTATTTTATTGTTGCTAGAGTGGGATTTAGCCTCGGCGATTTCTTTTAACATGGTGTGGAGGCATACCAAACCATTGTATCAAACAGAGGAGGAAGCAAAATTGGCTTTGTAGGGGTGTGTTTTTAGTGAAGATTGGGAAACACTTGCTATTTGGGCATTGGCCCCAGGTGCAAAGAAACTTGCAGTTGTTGAGCCTGCTCCAAACATAAGTGGAGGGATAATTATTAAGAGAGTGTCTAATACCCCATCAATTGAGGCAGCAAACATGTTAGTGAATGTTGCCAAATTCACAAAGGCAATAGTAGAGAATATCACTAAGGAAAGAGATCAATATAGATCCAAGTATAATGACATGGTTGTAGATTATAATGACAGTCAACAAAAGGTTGTCAAGTTGAAAATTGAAGTCACATTGTTAAAGTAACAATTGCAAAATATGCATGCTCATGCCCAAACACAGACTGAATCTATTGTCCTTCAAGAAGTTTCAAGAGAAATCATTCCATACAATCTTGGAGATGCACCCCTACCCCTTGTAGTTGAGAAGCCAAGCAGATCAGGTGCAGCTCCATCAAGTGAGCCTACTAAAGAGGAATTATTGGATCAAATTGAGAACTACAAGAAATTGTTGTCACAGGTCAATGAATCAATTTATTCAAGTAATATGAAGATTGTAACTTTAGTTCTTGAACACTTGAATAAAGGGATTGATAAGAGATTAATTAGCATTTATTCAAATTATTCTTCTATGTTTGATGCCATAAAGGATTTTGTAAGAATAAGGATGTTGTAACATCATTAATGGATACATGGATCCTTAGAGCCCATGCATTAAGAGACATAGCAATTGCAACCAAGCATGTCAAGGATGCACCTCCTAACATTGTCCCAACTCTCAGACTTATAAATTCAATTAAGGATTTTTAGGGGTTGGTAGGTCCTTTGGAAATAAATATAAAGGAGCTTGTCAAAAAGTTTGATGAATGGAATTTTAGTTTGCTTCCTGTTATTTTGAGTGAAAATGGTGGGATTAAATATCTACAATTGTGGAAGGACCAAGCAAATCAAATAATATCTGCTCAAGTTAAGATCATCTGTGACACTGTTGATTTAGATATGTTGAGAAGCAACATGGATAAGTTGATTCACATTGGCATTTTCTTAGAAGATTTTGACAAGGAAGCTAATCGAGTGGTTATTAAGTACACACCTTACAGGACCAAAGCAGAAGAACTTGTCAATTTCATTTGGCCAACAGAGGAGGAGTATCAGCTATGGAGGTCCAACTATCTTGACAATTTAGATTTCTAAGTGCTAAAGTATATGTAATTGTCAATGTTTTGATGATTATTGTACTATTCATTTATTGAATATATTTGATCTGAGATGTCTCATTTGTACTATTCATTTATTGATTATTGTACTATTCATTTATTGAATATATTATTATATTTTGTTGAAATTACAAAAAAAAGTGTCATGGATTGCATATGTGGAACATAGTTTGGAAACACTATTAAGTATTATCTATATACTTACGTCAAATGAAGCACAAATATTTGCATACAGATTAAATTTGCTTTGTCATGCCCACATTTCCCATGTGGTCACAACACACAACACACATGTCATGTCCACATTTGTCATGTGGTCATGACACGAAATATCAAAAACTTTTCAACATGCCCCTAAAACCCCCTCGCATGCATTATTGTGCTCGGTGGCATTCGCACAAAGGTGCAAACATGGCATTTGATAGTTGGGATAATGTGAACATATTTTGCATCACCTGCAAGATGAAGGCCTACAAAGGGGGTTGTGCGATGTGGAAAGCGTCGCTAAGAGGGTCGAGTTTCCAACCAGGAACTAACCCTAGTTTTTACTTAGATGAGGTGAAGGGCTTTTGACATGTGTCAAAATCCAACTCTAAGAATTATAACAAAATGTATTAATTAAATTCATTTAAAACATAACTCAAATGCCCAAAACAATTAAAGCAATACTATAACGCTTAAATAAGTCACTTAATTGACCTTTCTAGAAACTCAGAAAAATTCGGCAGCATAACGCCTCCTCATATGATTGGGAAATAATTTAAAATAATTCCCTAGCTAAACCATTTAAGGAAAAAAAGAAATTAAATTAAAATATATGCATAAACCTAATTTACTCCAACATTCCTTATTAGCCAAGGTGATAAAATTTAATATAAAAATTATTCACAACTCTAAAGTCAACAATTAATTAACATTCACCTTGAAATTAAGTACTTGGCCAACATAAGTTAAAAGGATCTCAATTTAAAATATTTCTCTAACATTATTTCACACACTAATTCTCCTTGAAAAAGCCCACTAAAATTAAATTAAAAAGCCTAGGCTAAGATTTATCCCACTAGCATATTAAATAAAAAAATTTAAAAAAATAATGGAATAAAGCAAAAGTAGCTTTTAAGAGATAACTTTAAATGTAAAAACAAAAAAAAATCATAAAGTCCACTGGAATGAATTCACCAGCGATAATTAAATTCACTTACTAAATAAATTAAAAAGTATTTAAAAGAGATGAGGTAAAAAAAATCTAGATTTAAATTAAATAAATTTCCTAACATTATTTCCCTCCTAACTCAATAAATCAAAAAAAAATAAATAAGGAAATTAAAGGATTTAAATTAAATAATTTAAACCCACTTAACCCAATAAGTCAAAAACTATTTAAATGAGGTAATAAAATGGTTTTAAATTAAATAAACTACTAACATTATTTCTCACCTCTAAAACCCCTTTGGAATATTCCACTAAAATTAATTAAAAAGCCTAAGTAAAGAAATAAACCCACTAACTTACTAAAATCAAAAGCATCTAAAAAACAAAAGTCTAAGTTTTTTTTTTTAAATAAAATCCCAAGATCATAAGTCCACTTCAATAGTTTTCTCCAACATGTAAATTGGTAAAAGTGAAATGAGAAAAAGATTAAAAGAATTTCACGTTCAAAACAATTTCCCCAAATTTATTTATTTATTCCCACTTGCTTCTTTTTTCTTCAACCCTAAAATTGCTTTTCCTATTTTATATTCAATTCCTCAACCCTAGTTCCCTTTGTCTTTTTGTTTTCTAATATCCTCTTTTCTAACCCTATCCTCTCCTTTGTTTTCTATTGCTCTTCCCACTCTTTTTTTTTTGCTGTAAGTTTTTCACTTGCAGGGCAGCCATGGAGGCCTCTACCAAGCAAGGTATATACAGAGGGTTGAAACTATATATATATATATATATATATATATATATATATATATATATATATATATATATATATATATATATATATATATATATATGCGGGGAGGGTTTATATACAGAAGGGTACTGATGCATTTTTTTGTTTTTGTCTGTATCAATGAATAACTAGAGAAGGCATTATATATATATATATAAACACCACAGATTCTAGGGATAAACCAATGACTAGCGTTAAGGGCGAAATGGATAGGGTCAGCCAAGCGGCCGAGCTACAGGGATCAACTCAGGGTTAAGGGTTTGAAAATGGTGCTTGGGCACCATGGAAAGAGAGGCCACGGTGGGGGTGGGGCGGCCTCCCTGCCCACCCTACATCAAACAAAGACTCCACGGCAGCGGCTATGGCCACCGCCCCCCAAAACCTTCTCCTGCGCTTAAAATTTTATTTCACCTTCTTTGGGGTATAAAACCCTAATACTAATAGTTGTCAAAAAAAATCTTTTCTTTTTTTTTAAAAACAATTCTCTATTATTCTAATAACAAGCCTTCAATATGGTTGTATGGTATATATATTCACATACATACAACAACCTCTGTCAAAATTATAAAACAATAATCTAAAGTATACATATATATGACTGAAATGTATATACATAAATTTCTTAAAATTTCCTTTCTGTATAAGATTTTCTTTTAAAGAATAAAAATCACAGTAAGCTATAACTAAATTTTCTTCTCTTTTTTTTTTAGCAAGTTATAAAAATCATTTTTATTTCTTTATTTAAAACAAAACAAGAACCCATTTATTTTCTTCTCATAACTACATATATTATACACATCTAGTATATTTCTCTTTTGAAAACCATAAGTCAATTTAATATTGTACATTTTCCTTTGAAAAGGTATCAAGAATAATACATGATGCATCTCTCTATTTTTTTAACATAGCAAGAACAATAGCAACATATACTTTAAATATTTTTTTTTCTTTTCTTTACAAATAGCTACAAGAGACAAATGATGAAACATGTAGAAGATTTTATTATCATATTATATCATAGGATTACATTCATCTCATTACAATGCTCGCTATATAAAATAAATGAAAAGACTTACAGAACTATCTCATCAGGACTTCTGAGTTTCTGATTTCTGCGGAGCAGAAAGAGCATACTACTCTGATCCTTACAGTTTCCTAAGACTCAGAACTCAAGACTCAATTCTAAGACTCTTAGCTTTCTATGAGGACTTACTCGCTCAAGACTTGAATGAGGAAAGAGGCGGCCTTACGTTCTATATATAGGAAGGTAAGGTAGATCTTTAACCTATTCTCATTGAGTCCGGGTTTCAAGTCTGACCATAGGAAACGGACACGTAGCAAACCTTTACCCGAAGGGTTATCCATGTGAGGATAAGATTCCTCTGGTGGATCCCAATAACCCGTGAACAAGGAATAAAGGAGAACTGACAAGACCCTAGATGAATCTACTTTTTACAAAGTTGCCTTTTGATCATGAGATGCATATCTCGTGTATACTGTTAGGGTTGTATGCTTTCCCCTTTTACCGTGGTGTGGACCACGTCTGTCTATTGACATGAAGGGACAGATTCCTTCAGTGGATGATAACCCACATCCACTAGCTAGAATTAGGTCCCTCATCTGACC
The DNA here is from genome assembly GCA_027924645.1 of Cunninghamia lanceolata. Lineage (NCBI taxonomy): Eukaryota > Viridiplantae > Streptophyta > Pinopsida > Cupressales > Cupressaceae > Cunninghamia > Cunninghamia lanceolata. The sequence goes on from BSBN01000209.1 coordinate 13,819,861, forward strand.
CATCACCATAACCTGCGGTTCTTCGGTCATTGTTAGGATCAAACTCACAGTTGGCACAAGTCTGATGTGAAGCATGTGGGATACAACCTGGCATTCTTGTGACTGGAAAGATGGGAGAAGTGCTGACAGCAGGTTGTGAAGGATTAGATTCCTTCCAAATGATACTTATGGTTTTTAACTTATATGCTTCGTAAATACCTTGGGTCATTGCACCACTATCAGTAACTTCCATGTGCTAAGTTTTGGTGTGAATCCAGATAGGCATCTGACTTGAGTGGAGATGTTGAAGTTTGTTAGGGACGCTCCAGTGTTGAAATGTAGTTCTAGCTCCTGTAGGACCATATGTTTGGACCATATGTTTGCTTATCAAGTTTTCTACATTTGAGTTGAAAGTTAACTTGAATATACAACCGGTATATGAAGAAGTACCATTAAAATGTAATCCATCAGTTGGAGGATAAGGGCCTTGAAACATATCCCTTATTAATTCTTTTCCCTTTTCTTCATTAATCCATCGATCAGTTCTATGAACAAATGGATTAAGGAATTTACCTAGCAAAACAAAATCTCCACACTAGTTCTGAAGAACATGACCGACTTCAAGATCTACAGGTTCAGCTTCTACAGAGAATTCAAAGAGTGGTTGTCTGGTCCATAGGCCTTCAAGTGTTAACTGTTGTTTAGCAGTCAGGCATCTATACCTATAATATAGGAAATCATTTGCCATCTGGAAGTTGTGACGATCCCTCATAGCAAATGGATTTGTACTCCATTCGTGGCAGCTTTCTTCATACCATCTATGTTCACGAACTCTAATGGCATTAACTCTGCTAGATAGTTTAGGAGGGTTTTCTGATGATGGCAGATATCCTTCTCTGGATAAGAAATCTACAAAGACATTATCAGTACCAGGAAGATGAACAATTTAAAAATCAAATGTGTTTAAGAACTGGGCCCATCTTAATAATCTTCCCCTGACAACTTTATCTTTAGATTCTTTTTTAAAGAATCCTTGGAGATTTTGCAGATCACTTCTAATTAGAAATTTCTTATCTGCCACAAACATTTGAAAAGCTTTAGGAGTATTAATAACAATAAGCATTTCTTTATGAGTGCTATTATAATTCAACTTGCTGTTCTTAAAGCTGCCAGAAATGTATCTGGCAATTTCCTCTCGCCCTTGAGGTGTCTTTTCTTTCAGCACTCCAGCCCATGCGGCTTCATTGGCATCTATTTGTACAATTTTTGGGCCATCACCTGGCAATCTTAAAGGTAGAAAATTAGCACATTTATTTTTAATCCTTAAAATCATAGCATCATGTTTATCTGACCATGGTGGTGGATTCTTTCCTAACAACTTATTTAACTCAAGCTTGTCTTCAGCAAGCTTATGATAGAATCTTGCAATATAATTGACTAAACCAAGGAATCTCTGTAATTCTTTTACATTTGTTACCGGAAGATTCTGGATTTTGGTCAAAATATGTGCTTGTGCTTCCATTTTCCCCTTGAGAGAAGCTTGATGCCAGTAAAAATAATTTCTTTTTGGGCAAAATGACTTTTAGCAGGGTTAACTGCTAAACCATGTTGCTGGCATACCTGTAAAAACTGTTGAAGGTGTTCCAGATTCTACTTCATATCCTGGCTGAAAACAAGGATGTCATCAATATAAGGCAAAATAAATTTGGCATAAGGGCAAAAAATGACATCCATCTTTTGTTGGAAGATAGAAGGTGTTGTCTTGATTCCAAATGGAAGAACTTTACATTTGAATAGCCCTTGTGGTACTAAGAACGCTATTTTGTAGTAATCTTTAGTTTTCAGACTAATTTGCCAAAACCCCTTAGTTAGATCAAATTTGGAATAAATATGACTTCCTTGAATAACTTGCCAAATATGATCCTTGTTGGGTAGAGAATGACGGTTATCAACCAAGCATTCATTTAAAGGCTTGTAATTGACTACTAGCCTTTTCTCAGGAAGTTCATTACCATTTTCATCAAACTTTGGTACATACATTGCATGATAGCAAAATGGTGAACTGGAACTCCTGATTAAATCCATTTGTACTAACTCCTCTATTTCTTTTCTACAGATTTTGGTTTCATGCATGCTCATAAGAAAATAATTAGCCTTAGCTTTAGGAGTTATTTCATTACCTTTAGCATCTCGCTTTAATGGCAGGTTACAATACATGTTCCTTTTCTGCTTCTTTAAATCCTTTGTGAGAATGGTGGCCACGAAATCAGATTTGATTTTCTTCAGTGGTTCTTGGGCAGCATCAATTTGTCTGGCAATCCAGACTCTATTTTCCTTCTTCTTTTTTGAGATCTCTATTTTAGTGGTGAAGGCAAGATCCTGATGCAGTCTAGGAACTTGGAATGTTCGTTGCAGACTGATGAATGTAGAGTCGATGGTGATCGGCTCCTAGTGCCGCATTGCTTTGCTTCCTATCACACCATCATATCCATCTACTTCGTAATGAACGAATGTTAGTTCATCAATATATCCATTGCTTAATTGAATTGGGACTTTACAAACAAGTTTTGATTCATATTTTCCTTTACCAAAGATTAATTCTGTAGTCCCTTCAATCCATAAATCTTTGGGAAAATAATTGTATCTAGCTACATTTACATCAGTGCCAGTGTCCCATAAGAATGCTAATGGATATGCTTTTATACTTGGAATATGGATGGTCAGAATAACTCCTGGGCAGGTTGTTGTTACCATATTTCTTTGGTAGGTTCTGACCTGGTGTTGACTGTTGCTGCCTTCTTCTATATAAGGTGCTAAATTCTAAATTAGTATAGGACTCCTTTGAATGTCTTCTTCTGATTGAACCAAAGGACTGTATGGATTTTCTTCGCAGAAAAGTTGCTCTTCTTGTGTAGTGGCTTGTTTAGGCAACTGAAAAGAATTGGCTGAATTAAATTGGTTGACATACTTATCCAGTTCTAGGGATTTTTCCATTTCTTCAACAAGCTGAATATTTTCTTCTTCAATTTCACTAATTTCTGCCTGAGCTTGCTGAATGACTTTTTCCAAAAAGGTTTTACGCTGCCTATGCCATAATCTTCAAGCCATGCTACCTGCAGCTGGAGCAGCTGCTACACTCCTTTGAGCAATAGGTGCTATCAGTTCTTGTGGAGTAACTGGTTGGGAATAGTTAAGCACCGGGGTTCTTCTAGTAGGAAATCTTACAGACCTTTCATTATCTTTGAGAAGAAAATGTTTTTTTGCATTAAGCTGTTCTAGCTTACTGGTAAGCTTTTTCCAAGTTTCTTGTCCCATATCCATCTTATGTAAGCGTGCTTCAGTCTGGACTATCTCTTCTATTACCTTGTCCAGTTCTGCTCTTGTATCTCTTCTCATCATTCTACAAAAGAATGAGTTTTCAGAATCATCTGAGGATTCTGATTCTTCTTGAACCTTGGTTTGATTTACAACTGCCTGCTTTGGAGTAGACAAATACTCTTCCTCATCAGATTCTACTTCTGTGTCTGAAAGAATGATATCTTTAGAATCTGATGGATATTCATTGATGAATTCGTATTCATCATTATCATCAAGTCCAACGGCTCTGGCTTCTCGAACTTTTCCTTTGTTCTTCTTCTTGTTACATTTTGGACATTTGTTGGCATAGTGTTTTCCTTTGTAGATGTAACAAGTAGGCTCCCACTTCTTGCCAAAACTCTTCTTATCTCATTTCCTGAAATATCCTTTCTTTTTAGGATACTTGCTATATTTCTTCTTTTTCTTCTTGTAGTAGGACTTATCAGATTTGTTTAATTTGGAACATGAGTAACAAGAAGACTTGCCCTTTTCAGGAAACTGGTTGGATAGAATAATTTGATAACAGGCGGATGCAGAGAGTAAAGGCTTCACTTTTCTCATTTCTTTCTTTGCCTTTGACTCTTGACAGACTTCCTCATTAATCTCTGTCAAAAATTGCACCAGCTGAGGAAACATGAGTTCCTTCATTTCAATATTGTCTGTTACCAAATTTTCAAGCACTTTTTTTATGGTAGAATTCTCCTACCACATCACCAAAACTTTTTAAAAATGTAGTGAACATAAACTCATGGTTCTTTTCACATCCAGATTGGTAAAAATTATTATACTGCTCCTCGCAGTATTCCTTGAAATATTTCAAATCTTTACACTTGCCTCTAACAAACTTATTATAGGCAAGTTTCTCTCTTGTGTCTGTTCTTCCTACAAACAAACGTGTCAACTAAGCACAAACCTGATCAGTGCCTTGTGCAATCAGATTTTCTCTATAGGTGTCTTCAAGATGATCCCAAACATTTCTTGCAACTCCAGTCATTGAATTCAGGGCTTGTTTAATCACTTGGGCTTCATCCGTTCCTGGGTTAGTAGCCATGTAATTAGTGATCCAGGGACGCATAGCATCTATGCCTCTCATATTCTCGACATCCTCAAAAATATCAAAGTTTACCAGAGGAGGAGTGTTAGCTTTATAAGACTGGATATTCTTAAAAGGATCTACTAGATTGGAACCATTAGGATTAGTTCCATTACCACGGGCCATCTAAAATTTACCTTTGGCCTTTTCATCATCCATGGTATCTCTCAATCTTCCAGTAGTGGGATCATACACTCTTTCTATTACAGGCTATTTAACAACAGTAGAGAGTTTTGGACCCTCATATTGAGCCTGTAAATAACCCTTTGCACTAGAAGGAAAATTTAGCACTTTTGTCTGCTGAGATTGAGACTGTTTTAATGTCAGGATAATTGACTCTATGTCTAAAGATTCTTGGGTGATTGAATCTTTTAACAACATGTGGTTTTCAGATACACATTGAATTTCCTGTTTTACAATATCTACTTTGTCCTCAGTATGTTTAATTTGTATTCTACAGTTTGACAACTGGGAACTTATGACATCACAGTCTAGCTTATTTTCAGCCCTAACGTTTTGTAGCATTTCTTTGTGCTATTCAGCTGCTCTTTGTTGAGTGACCCACCAAGTTTCTACATGTGATATGAACTGATCATAAGACTATTTCAGTTCATGGATTTCATTAGTTGGTTAATGAGATCCTTTTCAAGCTGATCAAGAGAAGCAACAACAGTCTGCAGATTCTATTGAACAGATAATAACTATTTTTCAGTTCTGAGGGCTTGAATCTCTTCCCAGGTTTTCCTATCATGGAGAAGTAGAATATTTTTCCTGAGACATAAATTTGTCCAATTTAGCAACTTGCTTTGACTAGACACTTGAGGTTCGCCAGCAGGTGAAACATGAATTGGCCCGAAATCCACTTGGTATTTTCTAGTAAGATCATACATCATGAAATCTTTAAAGGGAGGAAGTGTGCTGGGGACGACGACACAACCAACAAGTGTATCTATAGTTTTCTCACTGATTTCTTTGATATCCTATTCTGGTATATTAGCAGGTTTACTGGATATCATATTAATATGACCAATAGGTGGATGAAAAATAAAAGAACATTTTTCACATTTATAAAATCCATTGTCCAAAGCAAAGTATTGATCATGTGGACAAGGAGGTGCAACAGAAGAACTAGTGCCAGAACTACTAGCAACAGATTTATTGACAGAGGGAATTCTAAACAAACTGTCAAAGCCTTTAGAAGGTTGCAATGTTACACTTTGTGATCTCGGCAACACAGATGGCACAGGGTTATTATAATTAAAAGTTCTTCCAATTCTCATGGAAGGCGTGCGGCCTGAGGAGAACCTAATAAAGGCCTAGTCATCTATTTCTTCCAGGGTTACTCCACGCAACTGATGAGGCTTCTGTGGAGGTGGTTGACAATCCTTATCCCAAAGATCTAATGCCCATTCTTCTAGAAGTTGAATATCCTTATGACGTACTATTTTGGGTGCAGTCAACTAGGTGTGCTCACTGGTAGATTTCCATATGGTAGACAAACCTTCAATTCCTTGAGCTCTTATGGGGTTCAACATTAGAGGAATAACTTTGTTGTATAGACAGTAGTGAACCAGAAAGACTAAGGAATGATCAATGGACATGTCCTTCATATAAAGATTCATGGTTTTGAATTGGTAGGTTAGGACATCATTGAGGTTGCCATCTTTTAGACTGATAGTGAAATCTAATAGACAATCAATATACACCAATCCTTCAACCATGGAATCGTAGGCACATCCTAGTAAGGCATGGGATAATTTATAAAACCTGGCATCTTTAAGCATCATAAAAATAATAATGGGAAGACCCTTTCTATAATGTCATGTGATGCCTATTCGGACATATGGCAGATGCATATACTAGGGATTGTCAGGACTAGCCCTAGCCTGTTGCTGGAATTTACTAATTTTAGTGTCATTAAACAATTTTAACCTTTGTTCTGAGCCACCTGTTACAGTGTGCTATAGAGTAGCTACATGACACTTTTGCCAAGATTTGTAACCAAAGAATTGTTTAGACCTTTTGATTTATTGAACATATTTACCAGACTACTAGGAATATCACTATATATCTCAGATGGCTTTATTTTAGGAACTTTAAATTCTTCATTCAAAAACCTATTCTGAGAAATGTCTTCTAGAGCATTTCCAGACTCTTCTGGCATAGAAAATGTATTCTCACGATCAGTGAAAAAATTTGTGAAACTAACCTCATTATTGTGATCCTTCATGTGGTCTTTGGGAACCATACCCGATCTAGAGGTAGAAGCTTTATCCATACTGCGCTTGAATCTGCGCTCGAACCCGTGCTCAAATTACTAGATTATTGCCTCAGCTTCCCTAACAACGCCTATCAAATGGCTTAACAACGAGACTTATAACAAGGACTTATGACATGAAAATGGCAGTAAGAGCGATACGGGGAGCATTACAGAGAGAAATACAGATGAACATAACTTCTAAACTCATGAATAGATATAGTCACACAAAGACTGTAACTATGAATGTAATACAAGATTAATTTCTTTTATGGCTTTGATACCAATTTTTACAAATAGCTACAAGAGACAAATGATGAAACATGCCAAAGATTTTATTATCATGTCTTGTGATGCCTATGTGGGTGTATGACAGATGCATATACTGGGGATTGTCAACCACCTCCACAGAAGCCTCCTTAGTTGCGTGGAGTAACCCTGGAAGAAATAGATGACCAGGTCGTTATTAGGTTCTCCTCAGGCTGCGTGCCTTCCATGAGAATGGAAATAACTTTTAATTATAATAACCCTGTGTCGTATGTGTTGCCGAGATCACAAACTATAAAGTTGCAGCCTTCTAAAGGCTTTGACAGTTTGTTTAGAATTCCCTTTGTTAATAAATCTGTTGCTAGTAGTTCTGGCACTAGTTCCTCTGTTGCATCTCCTTGTCCACATGATCAATACTCTACTTTGGACAATAGATTTTATAAATGTGAAAAATGTTCTTTTGTTTTTCATCCACCTGTTTTCTATATTAATATGATATCCAGTAAACCTGCTAATATACTAGAATAGGATATCAAAGAAATTAGTGAGAAAACTATAGATACAGCTGTTGGTCATGTTGTCACCCACAGCACACTTCCTCCCTTTAAAGATTTCATGATGTATGATCTTACTAGAAAATACCAAGTAGATTTCTGGCCATTGCATGTTTCACCTGCTGGCGAAGCTTAAGCATCTAGTCAAAGCAAGTTGCTAAATTGGACAAATTTATGTCTCAAGAAAAATATTCTACTTCTCCATGATAGGAAAACCTGGGAAGAGATTCAAGCCCTCAAAACTGAAAAATAGTTATTATCTGTTCAAGAGAATCTGCATACTGTTGTTCCTTCTCTTGACCGGCTTAAAAAGGTTCTCATTAAGCAACTTTAGGATGAAATCCGTGAACTGAAATAGTCTTATGATCAGTTCAAATCACATGCAGAAACATGGTGGGTGACTCAACAAAGAGCAGCTGAATAGTACAGAGAAATGCTACAAAAAGTTAGGGCTGAAAATAAGCTAGACTATGATGTCATAAGTTCCCAGTTATCAAATTGTAGAATACAAATTAAACATACTGAGGACAAAGTAGATATTGTACAGTAGGAAATTCAATATGTATCTAAAAACCACATTCTGTTAAAAGATTCAATCACCCAAGAATCTTCAGACATACAGTCAGTTGTCCTGACATTAAAACAGTCTCAATCTTAGCAGACAAAAGTGCTAAATTTTCCTTCTAGTGATAAAAGATTCAATCACCCAAGAATCTTCAGACATACAGTCAGTTGTCCTGACATTAAAACAGTCTCAATCTTAGCAGAGAAAAGTGCTAAATTTTCCTTCTAGTGCAAAGGGTTATTTAAAGGCTCAATATGAGGGTCCAAAAATCTCTACTATTCTTAAACAACCTGTAATAGAAAGAGTGTATGATCCCACTACTAGAAGATTGAGAGATACCACGGATGATGAAAAGGCCAAAGGTAAATTTCAAATGGCTCGTGGTAATGGAACTAATCCTAATGGTTCCAATCCAGTAGATCCTTTTAAGAATATCCAATCTTATAAACCTAACACTCCTCCTTTGGTAAACTTTGATAATTTTTAGGATGTGGAGAATATGAGAGGCATAGATGCTATGCATGCCTGGATCACTAATTACAAGGCTACTAACCCAGGAACGGATGAAGTCCAAGTGATTAAACAAGCCCTCAATTCAATGACTAGAGTTGCAAGAAATGTTTGGGATAGTCTTGAAGACACCTATAGAGAAAATTTGATTGCATGAGGCACTGATCAGGTTTGTGCTTAGTTGACATGTCTATTTGTAGGAAGAATAGACACAAGAGAGAAACTTGCCTATAATAAGTTTGTTAGAGGCAAGTGTAAAGATTTGAAATATTTCAAGGAATACTGTGAGGAGCAGTATAAGAATTTTTACCAATCTAGACGTGAACAAAACCATGAGTTTATGTTCACTACATTTTTAAAAAGTTTTGGTGATGTGGTAGGAGAATTCTACCATAAAAAAGAGCTTGAAAATTTGGTAACAGAAAATATTGAAATGAAGGAACTCACGTTTCCTCAGCTGGTGCAATTTCTGATAGAGATTAATGAGGAAGTCTGTCAAGGGTCAAAGGCAAAGAAAGAAATGAGAAAAGTAAAGCCTTTACTCTCTGCATCCACCTGTTATCAAATTATGCCATCCAACTAGTTTCCTAAAAAGGGCAAGTCTTCTTGTTACTCATGTTCCAAATCAGATAAATCTGATAAGTCCTACTACAAGAAGAAAAAGAAGAAATATAGCAAGTATCCTAAAAAGAAAGGATATTTCAAGAAACGAGATAAGAAGAGTTCTAGCAAGAAGTGGGAGCCTACTTGTTACATTTGCAAAGGCAAACACTATGCCAACAAATGTCCAGAACGTAACAAGAAGAAGAACAAAGGAAAAGTTTGAGCAGCCAGAGCCGCCGAACTTGATGATAATGATGAATACGAATTCATCAATGAATATCCATTAGATTCTGAAGATATCATTCTTTCAGACATAGAAGTAGAATCTGATGAGGAAGAGTATCTGTCTACTCTAGAGCAGGCAGTTGTAAATCAAACCAAGGTTCAAGAAGAATCAGAATCCTCAGATGATTCTGAAAACTCATTCTTTTGTAGAATGATAACAAGAGATACAAGAGTAGAACTGGACAAGGTAATAGAAGAGATAGTCCAGACTAAAGCACGCTTGCATACAATGGATATGGAACAAGAAACTTGGAAAAAGTTGACCAGTAAGCTGGAACAACTTAATGCAAAAAAGCATTTTCTTCTCAAAGATAATGAAAGGTCTGTAAGATTTCCTGCCAGAAGAACCCCGGTGCTTAACTATTCCCAACCAGTTACTTCACAAGAACTGACAGCACCTATTGCTGAAAGGAGTGTAGCAGCTGCTCCAGCTGCAAGTAGCATGGCTTGAAGATTATGGTGCAGGCAGCGTAAAACCTTCTTGGAAAAAGTCATTCAGCAAGCTCAGGCAGAAATTAGTGAAATTGAAGAAGAAGAAAATATTCATCTTGTTGAAGAAATGGAAAAATCCCCAGAACTGGATAAGTATTTCAACCAATTTAATTCAACCAGTTCTTTTCAGTTGCCTAAACAAGCCACTGTACAAGAAGAGCAACTTTTCTACGAAGGAAAGCCATACAGTCCTTTGGTTCAATCAGAAGAAGACATTCAAAGGAGTCCTGTACTAATTCAGAATTTAGCACTTTATATAGAAGAAGGCAGCAGCAGTCAACACCAGGTCAGAACCTACCAAAGAAATATGGTAACAACAACCTGCCTAGGAGTTATTCTGACCATCCATATTCCAAGTATAAAAGCATATCTATTAGCATTCTTATGGGACACTCGCGCTGATGTAAATGTAGCCAGATACGATTGTTTTCCCAAAGATTTATGGATTGAAGGGACTACATAATTAATCTTTGGTAAAGGAAAATATGAATCAAAACTTGTTTGTAAATTCCCAATTCAATTAAGCAATGGATATATTGATGAACTAACATTCGTTCATTACGAAGTAGATGGATATGATGGTGTGATAGGAAGCAAAGCAATGCGGCACTGGGAGCCGATCACCATTGACTCTACATTCATCACTCTGCAAGGAACATTCCAAGTTCCCAGACTGCATCAGGATCTTGCCTTCACCACTAAAATAGAGATCCCAAAAAAGAAGAAGGAAAATAGAGTTTGGATTGCCAGACAAATTGATGCTTCCCAAGAACCACTGAAGAAAATCAAATCTGATTTTGCGGCCACTATTCTCACAAAGGATTTAAAGAAGCAGAAAAGGAACCTGTATTGTAACCTGCCATTAAAGCGAGATGCTAAAGGTAATGAAATAACCCCTAAAGCTAAGGCTAATTATTTTCTTATAAGCATGCATGAAACCAAAATCTATAGAAAAGAAATAGAGGAGTTAGTACAAATGGATTTAATCAGGAGTTCCAGTTCACCATTTTGCTGTCACATAATGTATGTACCAAAGTTTGATGAAAATGGTAATGAACTTCCTGAGAAAAGGCTAGTAGTCAGTTACAAGCCTTTAAATGAATGCCTGGTTGATAACCGTCATCCTCTACCCAGCAAGGATCATATTTGGCAAGTTATTCAAGGAAGTCATATTTATTCCAAGTTTGATCTAAGGGGTTTTGGTAGATTAGTCTAAAAACTGAAGATTACTACAAAACAACGTTCTCAGTACCACAAGTGCTATTCAAATGGAATGTTCTTCCATTTGGAATCAAGACAACACGTTCTATCATCCAACAGAAGATGGATCTCATTTTTCACCCTTATGCCAAATTTATTTTTCCTTATATTGATGACATCCTTGTTTTTTCAGCCAGGGTATGAAGCAGCATCTAGAACACCTTCAACAGTTCTTACAGGTATGCCAGCAACATGGTTTAGCAGTTAACCCTACTAAAAGTCATTTTGTCCAAAAATAAATTATTTTTATTGGCATCAAGCTTTTGCCGAGGGGAAAATGGAAGCACAAGCACATATTTTGACCAAAATCTAGAATCTTCAGGTAACAAATGTAAAAGAATTATAGAGATTCCTTGGTTTAGTCAATTATATTGTAGGATTCTATCATAAGCTTGTTGAAGACAAGCTTGAGTTAAATAAGTTGTTAGGAAAGAATCCACCACCATGGTCAAATAAACATGATGCTATGATTTTAAGGATTAAAAATAAATGTGCTAATCTACCACCTTTAAGATTGCTAGGTGATGGCCCAAAAATTGTAGAAACAGATGCCAATGAAGCAGCATGGGCTGGAGTGCTGAAAGAAAAGACACCTTAAGGGTGAGAAGAAATTGTCAGATACATTTCTGGCAGCTTTAAAAACAACGAGTTGAACTATCATAGCACTCATAAAGAAATTCTTACTATTATTAATACTCTTAAAGCTTTTCAAATGTTTGTGGCAGATAAGAAATTTCTAATCAAAAGTGATCTGCAGAATCTCTGAGGATTCTTTAAAAAAGAATCTAAAGATAAAGTTGTCAGGGGAAGATTATTAAGATGGGCTCAGTTCTTAAACACATTTGATTTTTAAATTGTTCATCTTCCTGGTATTGATAATGTGTTTGTAGATTTCTTATCCAGAGAAGGACATCTGCCATCATTAGAAAACCCTCCTAAATTATCTGGCAGAGTTAATGTCATCAGAGTTCGTGAATATAGATTGTATGAAGAAAGCTGCCACGAATGGAGTACAAATCCATTTGCTATGAGGGATCGCCACAACTTCCAGATGGCAAATGATTTCCTATATGATAGGTATAGATGCATGACTGCTAAACAACAGTTAACACTTAAAGGCCTATGGACCAGACAACCATTCTTTGAATTCTCTACAGAAGTTGAACCTGTAGATCTTGAAGTCAGTCATGTTCTTTAGAACTGGTGTGGAGATTTTGTTTTGCCAGTTAAATTCCTTAATCCATTTGTTCATAGAACGGATCGATGGCTTAATGAAGAAAAGGGAAAAGAATTAATAAGGGATATGTTTCAAGGCCCTTATCCTCCAGCTGATGGATTATAGTTTAATGGTACTTCTTCATATACCGGCTGTATATTCAAGTTAACTTTCAACTCAAACGTAGAAAACTTGATAAGCAGACATATGGTCCAAACATATGGTCCTACAGGAGCCGAAACTACATTTCAACACTAGAGCATCCCTAACAAACTTCGACATCTCCACTCAAGTCAGATGCCTATCTGGATTCACACCAAAACTTACCGCATGGAAGTTACTGATAGTGGTGCCATGGACCAAGGTATTTATAGAGAATATAAGTTAAAAATCATGAGTATCATTTGGAAGGAATCTAATCCTTCACAACCTGCTGTCAGCACTTCTCCCATCTTTTCAGTCACAAGAATGCCAGGCTATATCCCACGTGCTTCAGAGCAAACTATTGCCAACTGTGAGTTTGATCCTGATAATGACCCAAGAACCACAGGTTATGGTGATGGGTCAGATGAGGGACCTAATTCTAGCTAGTTGCTTCGTGTCAACAGATAGATGTGGTCCACACCACAGTAAAAGGGGAAATCATAAGGGCCTAACAGTATGCACGAGATATGCCTCTCGTGATCAAAAGGTAACTTTGTAAAAAGTAGATTCATCTAGGGTCTTGTCATTTCTCCTTTATTCCTTGTTCACGGGTTATTGGGATCCACTAGAGGAATCTTATCCTCACATGGATAACCCTTCGGGTAAACGTTTGCTACGTGTCTGCTTCCTATGGTCAGAATTGAAACCCAGACTTAATGAGAATAGGTTAAAGATCTACCTTGCCTTCCTATATAAAGGACGTAAGGCTGCCTCTTTCCTCATTCGAGTCTTGAGCGAGTAAGTCCTCATAGCAAGGTAAGAGTCTTAGAATTGAGTCTTGAGTTCTAAGTCTTAGGAAACTCTAAGGATCAGAGTAGTATGCTCTTTCTGCTCCATAGAAATCAGAAACTCAGAAGTCCTGATGAGATTGTTCTGTGAGTCTTTTCATATATTTTATATAACGAGCATTGTAATGAGATGAATGTAATCCTGTGATATAATATGATAACAAAATCTTCTGCATGTTTCATCATTTGTCTCTTGCAGCTATTTGTAAAAGTTAGTAATGAAATTTAATATTTTTCTTTCTTCTAAAACAAAACCGTTGCAACACAAAAATAATGAAATATCATTTTCTTTCTCTTGAAAAGAACACTGAAATACAAAAACAACAACCTCCCATTTGAAGATAAAATGAAAACATAGATGCATTTTCCTATTTCAACAAATACAAATAGGACTCAATCTCGTACATAATTTTTTTTTTTTTACAACAAGGTCTTTTGGCCATGGCTTCCAAACAACCATGCAAAAAAATATCATTGAGATGCTTGCAACTCCCTCCAAGCTCCAATTTCTCAAGACAACCAAACCTGCAATAAAAATAAAGAAAAATTTCACATGCCCATAAATGCTCTCCACCCTACCATAGACCTGAAAAAGGGATCTCCCCCGAGCTAGGAGATCACCCACACACAAGATTTTCACTCCACAACAAAGCAAACACACATAGAAAATAGAACACCCAACCCATGGCTTCACAAACAATGAAAATCCATTTGGAAATGGATTCAATGGGGTAGGAGAGTGGACAACTCTCTACTCAAGAGATGCACACCACTAAAACCCATTCTCATTGAAATCTTAAGAACAACAAGGCCTGAAGCCTAATAAAACGATCTCAACACAAAACTTCTCAAGGCACTCTTGCCTTCAATAAAAATCCCATGCACCTCCAAAATACTCAAATGGCCAAAATACCTCAAGTAGAACAAGATGGTGACCTCGGGGAGGTTCACTCCTCTCCCACCCCTCACATGTTGAGCTCTTCTCCAAAATGGAGAGGCTCTTACAAAACTCCCTCAAACCCCACAACATAAAAATACAAAACACCCACAATACAAGCACACAAATAAAATAAATGCATAAGGAAAGGCTTCAAGCCTTGAATCCTACCTTGAAATGCCCAACAATGGAAGATAGTTGAAGTAGAGCCTTCCAACTCCACCTCCAAGTCCTTCCCCCAAATGTGCCTCCAAAAATTCTCCAACTCTCCCCAAAGCCTCAATAAAAATGAAAATGCTAAAAAAATCAGAACCCTCTCCCTCTCTTCAAGAGGGAGTAATATAGGCTATCTTCATGAGCCTTGAGGAATGAGAAGGTGACACATGTCACCTTCTCCTTCCTCCTCACATCCACTTACAGGCTTCATGGGATGTGGAGGTGACACATGTCACCCTCCCATCCCATCAAGCCTTTCCCCCTCCACTTGTGCTCTCTCACACATGTGTGAGAGCAAGGTGGAGCTCAAGAGGATGAGGGTATGACATGTGTCAATATCCCATCCTCCCAAGAAAGCCCACAAACTCCAAGGTACTCTCACACATGTGTGAGAGCCTTGGAGTTGGGTTCACCACAATTAGGGGTCTTGAAGACTCCCCAAGCCTTCAATGCATGGTACCCAAAGCCTTGGAATGAGGTGTGGATAAGGTTGAAGGTTTGACCCATCCTTCCACTCCTCTCAAACTTCCATTTTCGTCACTTCACTTGAGGGTGAAGTTTAAGTGACCATATGGGAGTTACCCTAGGGTTAGGCATGCTCAAATGGGCCCTAGACCCTAGGGGTACAACCCAAGGTCACTTTTAACCCAAATTTAGCACCTTAGGATGTTGAAAATCACATGAAAAGGTTTCACAAAAATTAAAACACAAAAATTGAGTCAAATAAACATTTCACATTTACAACACCATAATACAATCAACTAAAAATGGGTAGACCTAGCCCAAAAGACATCATACAAAAACATTACGAAAATTCATCATACAATACACAGTTGATCTTGGTTCCTCTTTGAAAATTAGAGCGGTTCAACATGGGATTCACAAAATGTGTGGGATGATCTCTAATTTTTCGTGGCATGGAAAATCATCTGTGCACTTGAACAAATAGATTAATTCAACATGTTCATCATAGCCGAAGCAAGGAAATGCATACACTCATGATGTCGCATATTCATTTAAAACATTAATAAAATCACATAACATCATTAACCATATATATAGTTTTATTGCATTTCTAAATATGAACTCAAGCTTAAACTTGCATAATAATTCCATTTACAAATCTCACAACCATATCTCTAATGGCATCAAAATGCATATCACATGTCATAAAATTTATTAGTGGAAATTAAACTTAGGATATAATCACACCACCACATACTACTCCAATCAAATCAAAATATAGGGATAGAGTCCAGAAGTCTGCATATCAAGATCAACAGTCCCAAATGTCTAAATATCATCAAACTGAAATACGATGGAAGTAAAAACAAAGGAGTGAGAAAAGTAGGCCTCACAAGCACGAAGTAACAAACAACATGGGCTAAAAGTGCAACCAATCCAGTCACATGAGGGTGGGCCTAACATCCTCCTCCCCTAGAGCTGAACTTCCTCCTAGAAGTTAACATAGAAGTATCGTAGAGTGACCCACCTACAAGTCAATCCTAAATGCCATCAGAATCAGATTGATCTTGACATAAAAGTAAGGAACCAAAAGGACTTAATAAGTAATTACATGGTGATAATCTCAAGGATACCCTCCTCTAACTAGGAGGGGTCAAGAATCTAACACGACACATACTCCAACACTTTACAAACCTAAAAATACACAAGAGCATTAGATGCCCAAGGATAGACCGCCACGTAATTCAAGGTCAAGCACGATGGGGATTGTTGGCAAGAGACACTATATGGATTCATGATTGTTGTCATTGATGGCAACAAAGGTCATCCCACATATCCGCAAGTCATGGTGTGTCTCTACCGGAAGTTAGAATAAAGATTGTTGTGGTCCGGTGAACAAGAACAGAGCATGTGGCAAGGTCCGACAGATTGGTCCGGATCTCTCAGAGGAAGTGTCTTGGTGCAGTGCAGATTTGGGGAAGTCAAGAGGACTACCTTGAGTGGTATATTCCAAGGATTTAGCCTCCGGTGATGGACAAGGAAAAAGATATGAATAGTTGAGTACCGGATTCCTGAGAGACAGTGAAAACAGAGGAAGAACTGACTGACAGAGTATCAGACTACTTTCCGGATGTGTTACTGTTGATGATAAAGGTTGTGAAGGCATGAATCATGTTTGGCCGACATGATTAATGATATCTACAAGTATATGCTTGATCCGCATTGCTTGGTGAGCAAGGATTCAGCCGACAGAACAGAGTTTGTAAGAAACTAGACTGTTCCGGATGCCGACTAGAAAGGTGATGAAATTACTTGTGCGGATATATATAGAGGATGGATTTAGTTGTGAAGGGTGTGATTGTGTGAAGGTATATGCGAATAAGTGCAGAACAGAGCAGAAGTAGCAAGAAAGATCCGGTATGTGAAAGGATAGCAGAATAAAGAACAGAGGAAAGATGAAGTGTAGCAGATCAGTGTACTGAGCCTAACCGGAACTGAACTCCAGCATATGCAGATGCTTCCAATCAGTTCAAGACTGTGATTCTTATCACTTTGTAGACAGTGTGTCTCCTTGTAGGCAGTGGGCCTCTTTGTGAGCAGTGTGCTCGGGCAATGAGCCCTAATTGGCAAGTGCCATTTTTGTAATTTCCTATTCTTCTAACAGAGAATAATTTTTGGGTTAATCACCCCGTGGTTTTCTCCCTTAACAGGGTTTCCACGTCAAAAATACTGTGTCATGTGTTTCTTATTTCATGGTAATGTTTTTGTGTTTGATTCAATGCTGCATTAATTAATAAGAAAGTTCAAAAAGGGAAATAATTAGGATAACTGATTCACCCCCCCTCTCAGTTATCAACAATTGGTATCAGAGCCAGGTTCCTCCTAATAGAGCCTAACAGCTTGAGGAAGATCTGGGAGTTCAAATGGATGCATATGGTTTAAGGGAGCAACTCAAGACTGCCCTTGAGGATCTTGAACAGTCAAATTCTGAAGTCAATGAATTAAAGGAAAGACTCAAACAGGCTGATGAATTCATGAGAGAATTAAAAGACAATTAAGTCTCTCTATGAAAAAGAGAAAGGAGCTGCTCCAACAGTTGGCAAGACAAAGTGAAGAAAGCAATACAAATGAAGAATTGACTGAGCAAACCAAGTTATGTGAAAAGTTATCAAAAGAAGTCATTATGTTAAGACATGAAATGGAATCAGGAACTATAAAGTTTACTCAAGAGATTGAAGAAAAAAGAAAAGCTGAAGACAATCTAAGACAATCTCTTAAAGAAAAATCAGAAGAATGCCACCAGATGGACAGGATTATCAGACATCTTGAATCTGATCTTGAGGATGCCAAAGATAATGAAGAAAAACTTGAGGATCAAATTGCCTCTCTCAAAAGAGACCTTCAAACAGCAAATGAATATAAAGAGAAATTCAAGATAAGTTCTGCTCAACTTGAAGTTCTTCTTGGAAGTCAAAAGAGGATAGATGACAAGTATGGTTTGGGATATGAGAAAGGAGAAAGCTCCGGATCCGGTCAAAAGAATTTTGGATCAGAAAATCCAAGGAATAGACCTAGAAGACCTCCGGTAAGACAGCCCAATGCTCAAAGATATCCATCTTTCAATGGATACTGCCACAGCTGCAACCACTTTGGTCACAAAGCTAATCAGTGCAAAAAGAGAATGAATCAGATTAATTCATCCTTCTCCGGACAGTGCTTTAACTGCAAAAGGTATGGACACAAATCCCATGAATGCAGAAATATGCAAGTAAACAATTCATTCAAAGGTAGATGCTTTACATGCAAAAGAGTAGGTCATATGGCTAATCAATGCAAATCAAGAGATTATCAGTCAAATATGCAAAGAAATGTTATTTGCCAAATCTGTAATAGGTCTGGTCATAATGCTAAAGTCTGCAGAAGCAAGAATCAAGACAAAAGAGGTCCGGTGTATAATCAGAATCAAGACAAGGGTAAACAAAAGATGAATGTGGATGAAGTTAGGAATTAGATGAGCAAGATTTGGGTGAAGAAAAGTTTAGAGAATGTAGAGGTTGGATCCGCACCAGACTCTGGTGCTGATATTTCTTTCGGAAATTAAAAAGTGAGCTCTGGCTCAGGGGGAGACTCAAAGAAAATCCTGTTCCCCCAGCCAATCAAGTGGTGCCGGATGTGGCACAAGATGCGGAGTAAAGGGTTTAAAGATATAAGTCTTGAGATGATCCAGATAAGATTTCAGAGGTCCGCATGGAGATATGAAGAAGCTGTGATCGATCAAGTAAGACCTGTTCCGGGAGATGCTCCAGTATGACAGAGGATTACAAAAAGGTCCGGAGAGATCCGGAAGTGCATTATCTTATTCTGCGGATTGGACAGAGTGTTTGGGATGTTCTTGTAATGTGTCACCTTGATTTATTCATGATTGAAAGATCTGGATGATGTTCACAGATCAGGACTGATCCGGGATACTCCAAGGTATCCGGATAAGGCAAACCGGAATAATATAGGTCGAGCATTTATTGCCATCAGATATTAGGGTTTGCGGAGCAATATAAGGGATTTCTCAAAAGGCATTTGCTCATTCTACACTCAAGAAGAAGCGAAAAGTGGAGCTCTGCAACAAGATTCATCAAGCACACCAAAGATCTCCTGCCGAAGTCATTGCATAAAGAAATCAATCCAACCACTCCGTGCAAACCGAAGGCGCATAAGGTATTCTCTGTTTTCATTATCTCACTGCAAATCTTTGAAGAAATGGCTACTCCAAATATAGTGAAAATCTCAGATAGGCCCCGACCTAAATTTAAGAAACATCCATACAAGTCATTGGAGGTAGATCCCTTAGGAGCATTTTCCAGTGTTCCTCATGGAGTTTTACACACAGAAGACATTAGGGTTTACATACATGCAAGCATTGAGGAATTTGGGGAATTCAAATTGAGAGATCTCTATCACAAGCAACTGATAGACAATGCTTTTGAGCTTAAACCAGAGTATAAGGGTATCCAGAAGAAACAATTTGAGCAATTTATTCATTTCCCCTGCTTTGAAGAAGATGAATGGGTCCGGTATGTACTGAGCAGGATGCATGACAACTTCCTATGGCTGGATAGACCCTGCAAGATCACAAAAGAGGCAATTAGAGCAGTAACTGGTCTATACTCTTCCGGAGGGATACCTATCCTCAAATATGTCAAAAATAACATTGTAACTGAGGCCATCGGATCAAAATTTGATAAGAGGGCAATGACCATTGAAGATATTTCTGATCCGGATATCAAGTATGTGTCCATGATAATAGGATACAAGATCTATCACTCCAGCAGGGAGAATTCTGTATTCGGAACTGCAGTATATACTGCCTATGAAATGCTAAGAAAGAATGCAGAATATGATCTCTGCGAACTGCTCTTAAGCCAATTAATGGAAAATATATAGAAAATCAAGAAGGACAAGAAGAATTCCTTTAAGTATGGTACTCTTATAGTATGTCTATTCTTCTACTTCATGAATGAGCTGCCCGGATCAAGTGGATGGGTATGGCAGAATGACAAACCTGTTGCAGTCCAGATAAGAGACTATCTACATGGGCTTGGGGATGCCAAAGCAAGAAATACAGCCCTATGGGGATACTTCAAAAACTTCCAAAGCATGATGCAAGCAAGAGAGAGAATTCCCCAGTCTCTTGTTGAAAAATACAAAGACTCAGTGTGCTTTATGGTGGACACTGATCAGTGCCTAATGGAGGCGGTGGAGCCAAGGACTGTCTGGATCATGCCCATGGGGTATGAAGTGGATGAACAGATAGTGGAGCTGCATGTTCAACACATGCTAAGTCAGCCCAAAGATCCAAAGGCAGAAAGGTTTGGAACCTTTGAGGAGCTGAGTGTAAAGATCCATGTAGAACTCAGGGAACCTGAGATAAAGAGAAAGGTGAGAAAAGAAGTAGAGCATATTGCTCAAGGCCTAGGCATCTCAAAAGAGGCACTTGATGCCAGCCGGGAAAAGAGGAGGAAGGCTGAGGAAGAAAAGAAAAGTAAAGAAAGTGTTCCAGTTGAAACTTCCACCCAGACCAGATCATCAAAAAGATCTGCACCTCCCACAACCAAAAGTTCAAAACCAGAAGTCCAGGCATCCGGTAAAAGATCTAAGACAAAAGCCACAAGGGCTTATGAAAGCCAAAAGGATGAAGAGGAAACTGAGTCAGATGAGGGCGTAAAAGAAATAAAGAAGCAGAAGAAGAAAGGATCCGGTAAACCCTCCACAGGCCAAGACAAGGATGAAATGGCAGAGGTATCTGTTGAAAAGCCCACTCTGTCACTAGAGAGTGTAATCAAGTCGGTTACGGTGGATGGAAACCTTCAACCAATGACTGAATTTTATGATGACTACAATGAGGCTGACCAAAAGATTCTGCAGGAAGCCACAGTCAAGTATCTGAACATATACAATAAGGCTTTCATTGAGATCATATCTCTAATTCCTAAAAGCCTAGAAAAGGAATTAGAAATAAGAAAGAATAATGATCATGCAAAAGATCTTGAGATCCGGGAGCAGATAGCTATTCAGCTATATCCTCAAATTGATCCCAAGACAATGAACATAATCTTCAAAGACTGCAAAGATGAGTTCAGAAGTAAAGCCAGGATGAATCAACTCATGCTTGGTGAGACTGACAAAGTGGCCAAAGAGACAGAAGAGATCCTCCGGAAGGCCTTCAAAAGGTTCAATCTTCCTGTTGTAGAGGACTTAGGTGCAGAAACAACTGCGGATTTGGAATCATCTGCTCCGGAAGAAGTGGGCCCTGAACAGACTAACATCTCTCCTCCGGTTTCCCCTACAGTCTCCGGATCCCAAGAAGAAGAGAAACTACAAGAGAAAGAAGCAGCAGTTAAAGAAAAAGAGGTTGACAGCACCCCAACAGAGAAAACCACGACTGAAAGTGGTAAGAGTAAGGAAGGAGAAAAGATTCAAAAGGACAAAACTGCAGAAGAGAAGAAACATCTGTCTCCGGCAAGAGACACTGCACAAACTGTTCAAGAATTCCTGACAAAAGCCACTATAGAAATTGATGAACCGGACCTGCTAAAAGGACCATTAGATTTTGACTCTTTGTCACCGGTGCAAACAATGAAAATAGCCTCATTTGCAAATGAGAAAGTCAAAGAGAAACTGCTGAAATCTCACATGGAAGACTGTGAGCTTATGGAGGTAGCATCTGGAGTGCTAGAAAAGATCATGCCATCTTTTCAAAAGGATCCCACAGCCTCCTCTTCCGGTAATCTCAAAACCTTAGTCAGCAGTGTTAGTACACATTTTGAATCTCTAGAAAAATCTGCTGAAGAAAAGGTCCGGAAGGAATTTTTGGATAAAAGATTTTCAGAAGTATTAGGATTAATCTCTAACGATAGGAGAAATATGAGTATTGGAATAAAGAGCTTAGAAAATGCTCTTAAGGATGGCGGTGACATTTACAAATTTTGTATATCCTGGTCAAAGGCAACAGCAGCAATTGATAAGAAAATAAAAGAGGAACAGGACAGGCTACAAAGTTTATCTCAAAGTTTTGATCCTCTCTCTTCCTCCATAATAAATCAAGAATGTCAGACTATTGCAGTCTTGAATGAAATAAAGAATCTTGAGAAGGAAAGGAAGAATATCACTAACTGGATGGGAGAACTTAGAAGGATTATAATCCCTAAGTTAGAAACTATGCATGAGGCCATCAGTGATGCTCAAACCACCGCCCAAACAAATGATCCGACAGATCTCAAGAGGGCAGAAGCTTTTGCATTTTTGTTGAGTGGTCACATCTCAATTTTGGATAGAATGAAGCAAAGTTGGGCTACAGAACTGATCCAATTGAAGACATCCTTTGCAGACATTCTTCAGTATATGTGAGTATGTAAATATGCGGCTATGTATAGAAAATTTTTGAAAATTTTGGTGTGCGGACCCTACCCTTTGCCATTGATGTCAAAGGGGGAGTGAGGAGCAGTGAAAAATGAGGAATCCAACTAAGGGGGAGTTCCAGAAATTGTATATAAAGACAGAGCATCAGCAAAGGGGGAGCATAGTGTAAACACTTAGTCATTTTTCACCAAGTGTTGCCATCAATGCCAAAGGGGGAGATTGTTGGCGAGAGACACTATATGGATTCATGGTTGTTGTCATTGATGGCAACAAAGGTCATCCCACATATCCGCAAGTCATGGTGTGTCTCTACCGGAAGTCAGAATAAAGATTGTTGTGGTCCGGTGAACAAGAACAGAGCATGTGGCAAGGTCCGACAGATTGGTCCGGATCTCTCAGAGGAAGTGTCTTGGTGCAGTGCGGATTTGGGGAAGTCAAGAGGACTACCTTGAGTGGTATATTCCAAGGATTTAGCCTCCGGTGATGGACAAGGAAAAAGATATGAATAGTTGAGTACCGGATTCCTGAGAGACAGTGAAAACAGAGGAAGAACTGACTGACAGAGTATCAGACTACTTTCCGGATGTGTTACTGTTGATGATAAAGGTTGTGAAGGCATGAATCATGTTTGGCCGACATGATTAATGATATCTACAAGTATATGCTTGATCTGCATTGCTTGGTGAGCAAGGATTCAGCTGACAGAACAGAGTTTGTAAGAAACTAGACTGTTCCGGATGCTGACTAGAAAGGTGATGAAATTACTTGTGCGGATATATATAGAGGATGGATTTAGTTGTGAAGGGTGTGATTGTGTGAAGGTATATGCGAATAAGTGCAGAACAGAGCAGAAGTAGCAAGAAAGATCCGGTATGTGAAAGGATAGCAGAATAAAGAATAGAGGAAAGATGAAGTGCAGCAGATCAGTGTACTGAGCCTAACCGGAACTGAACTCCAACATATGCAGATGCTTCCAATCAGTTCAAGACTGTGATTCTTATCACTTTGTAGACAGTGTGTCTCCTTGTAGGCAATGGGCCTCTTTGTGAGCAGTGTGCTCGGGCAGTGAGCCCTAATTGGCAAGTGCCATTTTTGTAATTTCCTATTCTTCTAACAGAATAATTTTTGGGTTAATCACCCCGTGGTTTTCTCCCTTAACAGGGTTTCCACATCAAAAATACTGTGTCATGTGTTTCTTATTTCATGGTAATGTTTTTGTGTTTGATTCAATGCTGCATTAATTAATAAGAAAGTTCAAAAAGGGAAATAATTAGGATAACTGATTCACCCCCCTCTCAGTTATCAACAGGGACTACCCAGAAGGTTATCATTACGAGAGGCCTTCAACAATACTTAACTGAGTCATACCCCGAGCCTCTCCAAGCCATCTAGAAACCTAACTAGCATAGAGTAACCAAAAAAGAAGCTTGGCCAACCAACTAGCCACAAAACCACCATTCAAGCCCCAACTATGCATCAACTCAACTTACCACTGATGCTAAGCTAAACACGCAAGATCTCAAGCAAAGAGCACGAGACCCTCAAGTCCTGTATGCCCCATCGATCAACAGGTCCCCACTAGATTGCCAAGATCGGACTTATAGAACAAGTAGAAACCAAACATGAACAATCGTCCCTAGCATCAAGGGATGAAGCTAAACACCTATACCACTAAAAAACTCGTAGGTCCAACCTCTATTCGATCAGAGCAATCACATAGCTTGTTAAAACAAGGGAACCAAATTCATGTGGGTAGTAGATCCACACAACAATAAGAGGATCTCAAGGTTTTCCAATCCTATCTACTCCTAACCTCACTAGCACCCATTATTTGATTCTTAAAGATTCGGCCTCCTAAACGGGATAGCACCAACACATTACTCTACACAACAAAAGGTCAACAAGGAGGTTCCGAACCACCACTAGCGATCCACTAAACCACTTCAAGCTTATGACATCAACCAAGACCGACTATTCCCATCTTCCTCTCACCAAGCACCCCTTATGGGTAACGTAGGTTACATAGTTTACAACACTAGATAGGTACTAGCAATACCAACAATAACAAGATCCTCAAAGTAAAAGCTTGCAAAATATAAGTCTTGAATAAATTTAACGAATGAAATTTAGAAGAACTAAGATCCAAAAGATTATTCAAATTTAAAAGATAAGTCAATACCAAAAGTGGTGCCAAATTCAACATTCCAATTATAAATCAACATATGATAAAAACAAGTCCTTGAGGTAAGAGGACTACAAGAAAGTAAGTCAACTAAGTAGCCCAAATAAATAGACTCAAAACTGTTGGATTTGAAACAATAGAATTTCGTCAATAAGTAGATAATCAACTTCAACAAGTTAACTAAAATTGCACATTACAACATTATAGTATAAAACATAGTTACAAACGAGAGGAGAGGGATAGTGGTCAAACTCTTAACTAACGTCATGAAACAACCCCACTACACGTACACCCACAACTTCTACGCAACCTAAGACATGCTTGGAAAGATTGCCAAAAGTCATGTATCCTAAGGGTCACCTTCGAAATGGGCTCCCTCGTGCTTCCTAGTAAGGAACACATAACAACATCTTCACATGGATACCACCAAAATCCAACTAAAATCACCAACTTGAACCATAATTCTAAACTTTTCCAAGGCAGCTCAAAAATTTCTCTCAAGTTCAAGACAAGGTCTTATATCACCCGCCCAAAAACAACCCATCGGATGCATCTATGTCTATCATATGAGTCGATCACAACACCTAACTACTATCACCCAAACGACATCACAACCAACTCACTATTACTCTCAAAAGAAACTTAATTTCCCATCGCATCCTTACAATCTCAACGTTTACAAGATACCCAAATAAGTGGCAAACCACATTCATTACCCTAAAGCAAAGTGTGTGATTCCTTATTCAACTCAGGACCTAGAATTATTGCAATCCATAAAGTAATATCTTTCTAACCATTAAGATTTCCTTCGAGGAATCATGCAATTTAGTTGTACTAGGGGATTCACCTCAAGAGTCACCAGAATCGAACATCTAAAAGTTCAAGAAGGTATCACTTAGAGGGTTTCCACATTAACCCAATAGGACAGCCATAACTCATTCATAAATTTCTTTGCAACAACCCAATACAAGGCTTCACTATAGCCTTCCAAGCACCACGACCTATGTAAATCTCAAGGGGAACTCACTACCTTGTCATGACATATAGGTAAGCAATTTTTAATGAAAATACGGTGGAAAGGGAGGAATCAAGTTGCAATTTAGATCACTATTTAATAAGCAGATACGAAATTACACTCGCAACTAGATTTTACTTCTCAACTATCATAATATGTTTCAGCCTCATGCACATACACTGCCTTTAAACCCTTAACCAAGGGGGTACCATACTTAAATAAACAAAGCACATTATAGATTAATGCGAAGGCAACACTAGCCTAATTATCCACTAGGTACCAATATGTTACATGGAGGTTTGCTCGACGTGGCACAACAATTGTCAAAAGATTCCCAGCCACGAAGTGTTCCTCGAAGCCACTACTCATCCTTTCATTAAACCCAAGAGGCAAAACCCAAGAACATAGCCAAAAAAGCCTTTCCTGCCAAATTTTTCTAACATCCACTACACCATTCTCAAAAAGAGGGTATTAAGTGACTCTTATATGAGAGTATACCATTTTATCTACTCTTCAAGTGACAACTACTCATCAGGATAACTTAATCCTACATCAAGGCGAAGGCCAACTAAAGGCCCACAACTTCTTTGCATCCCAACTAGAGGGGTCATTTAGACAAGGCACATCTTACCCCACGATACAAAGGTTAACTAGGCGAAACAAGGTGGATCTATTAAATGATTCAAGCACATGAGCCTTTGCCCATGATAGTGTACCACTCAAATACATTCCTTTCCTCCTACAAGGTAGGATAAACAAAACTCAACATTCTTGAAGGCAATCTATAAGGTAGTCATAGGAACAAAACTTTATTATAATAGCACGTGTCCAAGGGTGCACTTACCATAGGTTGTCACAACCCTTAAAGAAGGATTGAAATGCACCAACAACTAGGACAGGGAGTGAGGCTAAGTTTGAAACCACACTTAGCAAAACTCATCTGATACCATACTCTTAGGGTAGCACTAGGTCAAGGTGCTGACCAACTTTCAAGTTCAGGACTTGTATAGTCCTTCAATTACTCCATTCGTCATGAATACACTCCCCACGTACATATAGCACTAAGTCATACATGAAAAAATAAGCTATTTCCATGCAAGGTGCCTGACAAACTCATCACTACACAAGCTAGAGTTAGACATGCAAGACAAGTATGCACAATTTATTATCGGCCCAACTCAGCAATAATACACACCCAGAGATCTCAGTGTTTGAAACTGGGCTCTAATACCAAATGTCATGCCCACATTTCCCATGTGGTCACAACACGCAACACACGTGTCATGTCCACATTTGTCATGTGGTTATGACATGAAATATCAAAAACTTTTCGACACGCCCCTAAAAACCCCCTTGCACACATCATCATGCTCGATGGCATTCACACAAAGGCGCAAACATGTCATTTGATTGTCGGGATAATGCAATCATCTTTTGTATCACTTGCGAAATGAAGGCCTACTAAGGGGGTTGTGCGATGTGGAAAGCATCGCTAAGAGGGATGAGTTCCCAACCAGGAACTAACCCTAGTTTTTACCTAGATGAGGTGAAGGGATTTTGCCATGTGTCGAAATCCAACTCTAAGAATTATAACAAAATGGATTAATTAAATTCATCTAAAACATAACTCAAATGCCTAAAATAATTAAAGCAATACAATAATGCTTAAATAAGTCACTTAATGAACCTTTCTAGAAACCCAGAAAATTTTGGTAGCATAACGCCTCCTCATATGATTGGGAAATAATTTAAAATAATTCCCTAGCTAAACCATTTAAGGAAAAAAAGAAACTAAATTAAAATATACGCATAAACCTAATTTACTCCAACATTCCTTATTAGCCAAGGTGATAAAATTTAATATAAAAATTATTCGCAACTCTAAAGTCAACAATTAATTAACATTCACCTTGAAATTAAGTACTTGGCCAGCATAAGTTAAAAGGGTCTCGATTTAAAATATTTCTCTCACATTATTTCACACACTAATTCTCCTAAATTAAAAAGCCTAGGCTAAGATTTAATCCCACTGGCTTAATAAATTAAAAAAACAATGGAATAAAGCAAAAGTAGCTTTTAAGAGATAACTTTAAATGTAAAAACAAAAAAAATCATAAAGTCCACTAGAATGAATTCACCAAGGATAATTAAATCCACTTACTAAATAAATTAAAAAGCATTTAAAAGAGATGAGGTAAAAAAAATTAGATTTAAATTAAATAAATTTCCTAACATTATTTCCCTCCTAACCCAATAAATCAAAAAATAATTAAATAAGGAAATTAAAAGATTTAAATTAAATAATTTAAACCCACTTAACCCAATAAGTCAAAAACATTTAAATGAGGTAATAAAATGGATTTAAATTAAATAAACTACTAACATTATTTCTCAGCTCTAAAACCCCTTTGGATATTCCACTAAAATTAATTAAAAAGCCTAAGTAAAGAAATAAACCCACTAACTTACTAAAATCAAAAGCATCTAAAAAAACAAAAGTCTAAGTTTTTTTTTTTAAATAAAATCCCAAGATCATAATTCCACTTCAATAATTTTCTCCAACATATAAATTGGCAAAAGTGAAATGAGAAAAAAATTAAAAGAATTTCACGTGCAAAACAATTTCCCCAAATTTATTTATTTATTCCCACTTGCTTTTTTTTTTCTTCAACCCTAAAATTGCTTTTCTTATTTTATATTCAATTCCTCAACCCTAATTCCCTTTGTCTTTTTATTTTCTAATATCCTCTTTTCTAACCCTATCCTCTCCTTTGTTTTCTATTGTTCTTCCCACTCTTTTTTTTGTTGTAGGTTTTTCACTTGCAGGGAAGCCATGGAGGCCTCTACCAAGCAAGGTATATACAGATGATCGAAACTATTATATATATATTTGTTCTGAGATCAACCTCATTATATATATATATGCAGGTAGGGTTTATATACAGAAAGGTACTGATACATTTTTTTGTTTTTGTTTGTATCAGTGAATAACCAGAGAAGGCATTATATATATATATATATATTTCCATTAAGAAAAACACCACAGATTCCAGGCATAAACCAATGACCAATGTTAAGGGCAAAATGGATAGGGTCAGCCAAGCGGCCGAGCTACAGGGATCAACGCAAGGTTAAGGGTTTGAAAATGGCGCTTGGGCACCATGGAAAGAGAGGCCATGGTGGGGGTGGGGCGGCCTCCCTGTCCACCCTACATCAAACAAAGACTCCACGGCGGCAGCCATGGCCGCCGCCCCTCAAAACCTTTTGCTGCGCTTAAAATTTTTTTTCACCATCTTCTTTAGGGTATAAAACCCTAATACTAATAGTTGTCAAAAAAAATCTCTTCTTTTTTTAAAACAGTTCTCTGTTATTCTAAAAACAAGCCTTCAATATGGCTATATATATATATATATATATATATATATATATATATATATATATATATATATAACAACCTCTGTCAAAATTATAAAACAATAATCTAAAGTATACATATATGACTGAAATGTATATACATAAATTTCTCAAAATTTCCTTTTTATATAAGATTTTCTTTTGAAGAATAAAAATCATAGTAAGCTATAACTAAATTTTCTTTTCTCTTTTTTTTTTAGCAAGTTACAAAAATCATTTTTATTTCTTTCTTTAAAACAAAACAAGAACCCATTTATTTTCTTCTCATAACTACATATATTATACACAGCTAGTATATTTCTCTTTTGAAAACCATAAGTCAATTTAATACTGTACATTTTCCTTTAAAAGGTATCAAGAATAATACATGATGCATCTCTCTCTCTCTTTTTTTAACATAGCAAGAACAACAGCAACATATACTTTAATTTTTATTTTTTTTTCAAACAAATACAAAGGTAATGAAATTTAATATTTTTCTTTCTTCTAAAACAAAACCATTGCAACACAAAAATAATGAAATATCATTTTCTTTCTCTTGAAAAGAACATTGAAATACAAAAATAGCAACCTCTCATTTGAAGATAAAATGAAAACATAGATGCATTTTCCTGTTTCAACAAATACAAATAGGACTCAATCTCATACATATTTTTTTTTTTACAACAAGGTCTCTTGGCCATGGCTTCCAAACAACCATGCAAACAAAAATCACTGAGATGCTTGCAACTCCCTCCAAGCTCTAATTTCTCAAGACAACCAAACCTGCAATAAAACTAAAGAAAACTTTCACATGCCCATAAATGCTCTCCACCCTACCATAGACCCGAAAAAGGGATCTCCCCCGAGCTAGGAGATCACCCACACACAAGATTTTCACTCCACAACAAAGCAAACACACATAGAAAATAGAATACCCAACCCATGGCTTGACAAACAATGAAAATCCATTTGGAAATGGATTCAATTGGGTAGGAGAGTGGACAACTCTCTACTCAAGAGGTGCACACCACTAAAGCCCATTCTCATTGAAAGCTCAAGAACAACAAGGCCTCAAGCCTAATAAAATGATCTTAACACAAAAAATTTCAAGGAACTCTTGCCTTCAATAAAAATCCCATGCACCTCCAAAATACTCAAATGGCCAAAATACCTCAAGTAGAACAAGAGGGTGACCTCGAGGAGGTTCACTCCTCTCCCACCCCTCACATGTTGAGCTCTTCTCCAAAATGGAGAGGCTCTTACAAAACTCCCTCAAACCCCACAACATAAAAATACAAAACACCCACAATACAAGCACACAAATAAAATAAATGCATAAGGAAAGGCTTCAAACCTTGAATCCTACCTTGAAATGCCCAACAATGGAAGATAGTTGAAGTAGAGCCTTCCAACTCCACCTCCAAGTCCTTCCCCCAAATGTGCCTCCAAAAATTCTCCAACTCTCCCCAAAGCCTCAATAAAAATGAAAATGCTAAAAAAAATCCAGAACCCTCTCCCTCTCTTCAAGAGGGAGTAATATAGGCTATCTTCATGAGCCTTGAGGAATGAGAAGGTGACATGTATGTCACCTTCTCCTTCCTCCTCACATCCACTTGCAGGTTCCATGGGATGTGGAGGTGACACATGTCACCCTCCCATGCCATCAAGCCTTTCCCCCTCCACTTGTGCTCTCTCACACATGTGTGAGAACAAGGTGGAGCTCAAGAGGATGAGGGTATGACATGTGTCAATATCCTATCCTCCCAAGAAAGCCCACAAACTCCAAGGTACTCTCACACATGTTTGAGAGCCTTGGAGTTGGGTTCACCACAATTAGGGGTCTTGAAGACTCCCCAAGCCTTCAATGCATGGTACCCAAAGCCTTAGAATGAGGTGTGGATAAGGTTGAAGGTTTGACCCATCCTTCCACTCCTCTCAAACTTCTATTTTCGTCACTTCACTTCAGGGTGAAGTTTAAGTGACCATATGGGAGTTACCCTAGGGTAAGGCATGCTCAAATGGGCCCTAGACCCTAGGAGTACAACCCAGGGTCACCTTTAACTTAAATTTAGCACCTTAGGATTTAGAAAACCACATGAAAAGGGGTCACAAAAATTGAGTCAAATAAACATTTCACATTTACAACACCATAATACAATCAACTAAAAATGGGTAGACCTAGCCCAAAAGACACCATACGCAAACATTACGAAAATTCATCATGCAATACACAGCTGATCTTGATTCCTCTTGGAATTAGATCAGTTCAACATAGGATTCACAAAATGTGTGGGATGATCTCCAATTTTTCGTGGCATGGAAAATCACCTGTGTACTTGAACAAACAAATTAATTCAACATGTTCATTATAGCCGAAGCAAGGAAATGCATACACTCACGATTTCACATGTTCATTTAAAACATTAATAAAATCACATAATATCATTAACCATATATATAGTTTTACTGCATTTCTAAATATGAACTCAAGATTAAACTCGCATAATAATTCCATTTACAAATCTCACAACCATATCTCTAATGGCATCAAAATGCATATCACATGTCATACAATTTATCAATGGAAATCAATGTTAGGGTATAGTCACACCACCACATACTACTCTAATCAAATCAAAATATAGGGATAGAGTTTAGAAGTCTACATATCGGGATCAACAGTCCCAAATGTCTAAATGTCATCAAACAGAAATGCGATAGAAGTAAAAACAAAGGAGTGAGAAAAGTAGGCCTCACAAGGGCGAAGCAAAAAATAACATGGACTACCAGTGCAACCAATACAGTCACATGAGGGTGGGCCTCACACACTAAAATTCACTTGAAAAGATATATCAAATCACTTAAATATTGGCACGCTTGGAAAGATATCCCAAAGCTTTGAAGCCGAGTGCCATTAATGAAGCCTGGCTCTATTTAATGGAGCCCAACAATGCCTCATAGTCTTACCAAAGTTTGAAGTTATCTTCCTGCTTAACAAAGAAAATGGATATGCCAATTTGCCTTATAGCACTGTGAAGCCTCACAAAATTGTTTGTTTGTGCTTCTTGGAGTTGGAAGCCATTAAAATGGTTCTTGGGAGGGACTTTTTAATAGATAGGAACATATACTGTGTGAATTCTGACATAGCCTCTTGGTTCTTGGTGTCATTGCTAGACCTTGGAGGTTTGAAGGTGGAAATTCTCTAACTATTGCGAGAAATTTTCAAGGCAGATTATTTGGGCAATGATATTGAGGTGGTTGTTGGGTCAGAGATGGGTGTGGGCATTCTGCGGTCTTCTGACCTACCAATGGTGTTACTTGGGGGAGAGATGGGTGTGGGGATTCAATGACTTCCCTTTCTACTAAACATTACAGATGGTACTCTCGCCTGCCACCATCACTGGGCCACCATCGGTCTAAATGTTTTAAGGTGCTCTCAAGCTCTCGTCATGGAGCTGAATGTGGAATGGGTGCTGCGCTTTGCAGACCTAGAGGAAACAAGAGATTTTTATGGTTTCCCTTAGCCATTGGCCCAATGTTTTAAACTATTGATTTTTGCTATGTAATTTTGATGTAATATATTATATTATCATGGGAAATAATATGTGTGGGAATTTTTTGTAACATAATGATATGCCAGGGGCGTAGCTATCCCCCAGTTGTAACAATTTTTTGAATTAATATCAATGAATGAATGAATGAAAGTTGATGTCCACGAGACCAAAAATTGTGAATAATTTTTTTATTAATATTAAATAGAATGTAATTAAATGATAAGTGTGATTGTAATTAAATGAAGAAAGAAATGCAGATTATGTTTATTGTTTATATCATAAAATACTCGACTGTTCGATGAACATTTGATGGATGGTTGTAGTTGTATTCCGGAATGAAATGCACAGAATGCTAGGCTTGCAAATTTAAATCTCTGGAATCACCCTAAACCGTTAGATTTACAAAGATCAATGGTTTAGAGATTGCTGTGAGCTGTCAATGCAGGACAGTTGTCAAACATGTACTAATAGCGTAGTCTAGAAGTGACATGTTGACTTGACATTTCATTCACTAAAAAATTCACTTTATTAAAAAATCAAACTTTCTAGTTTCTACTTTTTACTACTAAGTGATTTTATCTTTAAGTGAGAGCCGAGAGGGTTAGCACATGGGGAGATTTCATATTTCTCACTGCAGGGGCATTTCCAACAAAGTCGGTAAGACAAAACATAGAATCCCTAGGCTACGTAACACGTTTCATTATTTCTTAAAATCTTATTTTGTCAAACTTTATGTTTAGGTTGAGAGACTTAAGAAAAATTTCACACTATATAAGCATGTCTACCACCACTAGTAGACTAGAAATTTTTTTTGGAAAGGAAGAGCAAGTACAAATAGAAAAATAGATTATTCTGAATTGCTTAAAACCTTAGGTTTGACTAATGAATACCATGATATTTATGATCCTACCATGTATGGTAGATTTACCTCAGAACTCATATTTTCATGTGAGAATAAGGCTGCCAAGAAAAAGAAAGTTGATAGTATCAATGCACCATGGGTAACTGGATTAGGGCGCATGATGTTACATGAGGTTTTCCCTTGCCCAGAATTTATCAAGGTCTGTACCCACAATTATGATG
Source organism: Cunninghamia lanceolata (assembly GCA_027924645.1). Taxonomy (NCBI): domain Eukaryota; kingdom Viridiplantae; phylum Streptophyta; class Pinopsida; order Cupressales; family Cupressaceae; genus Cunninghamia; species Cunninghamia lanceolata. Next base: position 13,853,552 of record BSBN01000209.1, read on the forward strand.
GTAACAAAAGAGCAATTGTAAATAAGGATACCAAAGCAAAAAATTTATCCATTAATGCAGTAGAATTTGGAAAAGTGTTGGGGTTTACAACTGAAGAATTTGGAGACGTCCACATTGACCTAGAAAAGATTGCTAGTGATTATGAAGCAGTAGATGAAAGGGACAAAAATGTTTTCCTAAATAAAATAGTTCAAGAAAAAACATCTTGAAAGATAACCATAAGCCTCCTTATCCTTTGAAAATTTTTAAATCATGGGCTCAGGATACTATTTCCATGCTAGCATTTTGCCTCGGACTGGATAGCATTTGGGAAGTGGATGCAAGCCTCCTTGAAATGGTATATAATATCCATTATGGTAATGGTGTACATGTCAAATATAAATTTATTGAGCACATTGTAGAATCCATGCATAAACAATTTTTAATGATTAAAGGCAGTTCCACCAAGACATTTAAGTTCACAACCTACTTGTGCTATTTTTTTCTATTTAAATTTCGTGGAATGTTTAGACCAACAAGCTTCAGATTCAGCCCTATAGTAATGCTGAGGAAAAAAAAATGGCTCCAGTATATGATTGGACCACTAAGATAAGGATGCATGATTCTAGAAGGAACTACAATTATTTTGTAGACAAAAAAGGTTTTTGCATTGGAATATTTAAGGCAGATGCAGAGTACTGATGAACTACACTTTGTTGGTCAGCAAAAGAAGACCTTATTTCTTTCTTTACCTTTTTCATGTGGAGGGTTCACATTGGAGAGAAAAGCATTTAAGGTGGCACAAGATCTTTTGAAAGTTTTTAATTTTGATGTTGTCTGTCACTGGCAGTATGATCCATGTGACACCATTAAAACAATTGTTGTGGCTAATAGGAATGTTGCAAGTAGAATTTAACATCAAAATAAACCCTTGTTTAAAAACTTGAGAAACAAGGATTCCTGGGATGAGGTCAAAATAGCAATGGAGAAAACTGTTGCTGAGAAAGGTATTTCTTTTGAACAGTTGTCAGCCGAAATTATGGCATTGCACTAGGTCCAAATTACAGGAGCACTAGCAGAGAATGAAATCAGGAGGTACAACATTTTTTATAGAAAAAGTGATAAACCATCTATTAGAGAAAAAATGTTAGATTCTCTAAATGAGTGTTTTAAAAAAAATATTGGACACGATAAAAAATTACTGCATCTTGGTCTATGAGGAAGGAGCTAGGTGAACCAAGAATTAATGCAGACTATGGAGAAATCGATGAAGCTGAAGAATTTAGCAAATTGTGGAATATAGAGCATCCCAATGAATGTGAAGATGAAGAAATTGAAACTGATAGTGATGATGAACTTGATGATGATAGGGATGAACAAAGCAATTTCAACCCTGGTTTAAGTCAGGGCACAAAAAATCATATACTTCAGGAGCAGTCATAGCTAAAAAGTTGGGTTATCAGGGTGGTGGTTTGGGGTCCCAAGGACAAGGCATTTGGACCCCAATAGATGTAGTCACCACTCCCAGAAAACTATTTGAAAATGAGGCCTTGGAGATGAATCAATTGATAAAATACACCGAGGTCATACAAGTATAATTGAAAGAATTGATTATGTTATAGCTTCAAATCCTAATCCTCATGGTCAGATGCAATCACAACTTGGACATGCCCATGGTGGAGAGCCTAGTGCGTGGCAGTGGAGAACTTAGTCAATGTGTGCTACAACAACAGGTCCAACAACAAATTACACACAAGAGGACACCAATACAAGATACCACACAAACACTCAGTGATCAAGGGACATAGAAGAGACAAAGGATTATGACAAGTCCAAGTCCAACTACCAATTCCACTACAAAGGAATTATTTCTAGGCACTCCCCTAGTTAGCCATAAAAAAAATTGTAAGTACTTATATTCCCTCACCATTCAAGCATTCCCTTATTCCTGTGTCCCCAGGTTTTGATTACATTCAAGAGTTTAAAAAGAAAACATAATTGTATAAAAAAGGAAAAGAAGAAATTGATGGAGAGTGTGTCTATTGTAACTTCAGATCCTGTAACAACCATGATATTACCCACATTTGACACAAATACAGAAATCATGGAGTACACAATTGTTGTTCCCACAGTTCAAAATAAACCAAAAAATCATATGGATCGATCTAAATTTTAGGTGAGCATTTGCAATTTGATTTTTCTAGATTAAAAAATAGTGACAAAATTAATATATCAAAGAAGAACAATGAATTGGTGTACACATCATTGCTAATGCATGATAGAGAGAAAAAAAGTTGCAGAATCAAATAAAAAAATTACAGGCAGACTTAGCAAATGAGAAAGCAAAGAGGAAAGCAGCAGATAACAAGAGCAATGAATTAGAAAAAAATAATAAAAAAATCTACCTCTACATCAACAAGCAAAGAGGATAAACAAATAAAGGTGGAATTGAATGGATTGAAGCAAGGGTTAGATGAGATCAAAAAGAAATATAATGAGGAAAAATCCACTTCAGAAAAATTAAGACAAAGCATTGGGAAAGCAAATGAATAGTGGGAACAAAAATTGGAGAAAGAGAGGCAAAAAAATGAAACATTGGACGCAGAGCTTATGGAAGCAAAAAATGAAATAAAATCTTGTTAAAAAGAGTTAACTAAATTTCATAGACAAACAATTAGGCACATGAAACAAAAGATCTGGAAAGAAATAATGCAGAGGATTGATCATTTGTGTGAATTTTTTCAATTCATTGATTCCATGAGACTACATCTTGATACGCTGAGCAAATATTTAATGGACAACACAAATGTGCAACTGCAGGCAGAAGAGAAATTTGCAAATCAAGTTCTAGAAAAAGTCTACAAAGCCAGTGACAATGAATTGATTTCAAAAGGCATTACTAATTGGATTGAAGCCTCAATAAAGGTGACATCTATCATTCAAAAGTGTTCAAGAATGCATGAAACAACATAATTTGTGATTGAGGCTGCAACAAAAATTAAGGAGGATGAAAAGGTAAGGAACTTGACAAAGCTTGGTTTTCCATAGGGTTTTGACACAAATGACCGATTCATTGAAAAGGATAATTTCAGAAAGAAGATGGAGGATGCAAGGAAGATTGATTTGGACTAGTTTCCTCAGAACCCAGATGAGGTGAACTTTTTGGATTTCATCAAACAATTGATAATCTTGAATGTATCTTTGGTTGAAACATTCAAGACAGAACCAGGATCCAAATTGAAATTTGATCATACATTGTTAACAAAAATTCAAGTCAAACAACATCATCTAGAAGAAATGACAATTCCACCACCTAAACAGTGGAATTTGCTAAAAAAGCTGTTAGAATGATTTGATATTGATATTATGAGTTTCCAAGCTCCAACTTAGCTCTGTGCAGAGTTGTCTTTGAGCAAGATTTTACATTGCCTCTATGTACTCCTTCATTTGAAAAGCAATAGAAAATTCAAATTCAGTAATGTGTTGATGTTCAATTATCTGTATTATTTATTTTATCAATTGAAAATAAACTCTGGTTTCAACTATTAAATACACATTCAACAATTGTTGATGTTCATTGTTCTATATCCTACTATTGTTAATATGTTAAGCTAATTTTATTTACCATTTCAAATATTTTATTCACATGCCATTGAGACCGCCCGATGCCTGCTATCCCTTTGGCTTCACCAGTGTTTAGAGCTTAACTTTTTTATCATCAGACAATTAAGATTAAAACATCTTACCACATATTTGCCCATGTGCTTTATAATTCCTTTAAGTAGCTCATTGTTTAAAACCCAATGCAACTCCTTTGAAATATTTGACAAAAAATTTCATGTCATGTCTTCTAAAGTCTCTTCAATGGTCCAGATGAAGACATGCATCATCTCCCTTCTATCCCTCTAAGAGATGAAAGCGTTTGGTGGTCCCCTCGTAAGCTAGCGGGGAATGACCCAGGTTGACTCTGAAGATGTCAATTTTCAATGCTTTAATGTTTGATGTCTATAGTGGATGATGGGTCCCACTTTGACAGGAAACAGGTATCACTAGCCTGCTATCCTTCTGGATTTCTTAAAACATTATTTTATTCATGCGGGTTGGCGAGAAGTAGTCAAGATTCAATTTGCAAGATCTAGTGGCTCCCATTAAAGTTTAAATATGCACATGCAAATTGCTTGTGACTTATAAGTGGACATCCCTAGGTTGACGAGAAAAAGGGACATAAAAACTTTGTGGGTCAAGACTTAAGATAAAAGATAAAATATTTAACCCCTTTAAAGTTTAAACATTTTTTGACGCATAATGTTCCCAACCAAGCGGTGATCGATGAGACAAGGCAAGGGGGCCGATAATACTGATGAGTTTGATGGCTTAAGTGTGAACTTGGATGACCAGGAACTAGCGGTAACAAGTCAACTTAAAATTATAACGCAAAAGGCTAAAAGTTTAGGTTTATGCATATTTCATTTTCTGACTCAGTTGTGGATAAGGCACTGATCAAAATAATTCATAAACTATGAAAAATGATGTAGAATCACATATCAAATCAAAAACCAAAATTCTAATTTACTACAAATTTTATGTTTTATGCACAAATCAACTTTAGCAAGGAAAAATTAAGCATTGAGTTGAATGATGAATCACTGAGTACATGTAAAACTTATCAGTATGACAGTTAAAATATGAAATAATTAATAATATGTTAATGTATTCAATTTGATTCACAATTTCAAGGAATACAATATAAAATATCATCAACTACAGTTTTGGAATATAATTCATGAAATGCAGTATAAATACCTAAAAAATGCTAATTCACTTCTATTTCCAAAATTGAGTTAGGGTCCTCAAACTGACGTTCAGATAAAGAAAAAGAGTCGTCTTGATTCTAAGTCTCGTCTTCATTTTATTCATCTTGATTCTGAGTCCCAAAGTCAAATTCATCAGGCATTGTGTCATTGTCATTTGTCCCACCACTACCAGCATTTGAACTTGAAGTGTTACACAACCCTCTTCTTTCACATATGGACTTCCAGATTGTAATTGCCCTTTCATAAGGAAAATTTTTGACATTATACGTACTTCCTAACACCCTCAAGCAATTTTCCAAATTCTTGTCCAATTTGTTTCTTATCTTTGATTTCAAAAACCCTAATGCATTGAAAACTCTCTCATCTTCCACCGAACCCAATATCATTGTTTGACATAAATCAACAAGTTTAAAATATTCTGATATCGAATCACACAATATTTCACTCTAACCCAAGTTTTTCCAGGCCTTTGTTAATGATCCCGCTTTGAAGGGATTCTTAATGACATTAAACTGGCCTATCATACTTCTTGCAAACCGACTACATTGTCCTTTAAGCTTATTTCCATCTATAATTCCTTCTATTTTTGTCCATTGCATTCTACAATTTTTGAAAAGTATGCGGTCAAGGTAGTTACTTTTTGATGAAAAAAGATTGGGCTATCTCGGTGGCCTTGAACCCAAAATTGAGGATACACAATAGACATGGCATCAAGTATTTCATCTCAAGGGAATCGATTATAAATCTCAGTTGAAAGATTGCTCACAATTTCCTTCAAATTACTACTAATAGATTCAACAATGCCATCAAAATCTTCCTTTCTAGCAGGTACTTCTCTGATAGAGCGCCTGACTATCTTACAATGGTGCATTGGTATCTCAAATCCATGTACAAAGACACATAACTCCCCACTTGCATTAAACTATAAATAATTTTCAAGATGATTTAAATCTGTAATTATCTGCCACCTATAAAAATTTGGGCTTTGAGAAGTTAGATCTAGATATAGATTATCGAGGGCCATGCATTTCATTCTACGTAGTTTGGTATACTCATAGATATACATAGTTCTGTCTTGGGCTTTCTTCACAAGATTGTTCATTTCATCCAGCATGGGGAGAAGACTAGCTAAAGTTAAGAGTGTCTCTATATCGCTTAACCTATGTAAAAGGTCAGGAGCTTTGTCTACAGTGTTGCAATTCTTGTACATTGTTCCAATCAAGGATGGATATTCTGAAAGAACTCGTTGTTGATAACTAAGAGGGGGGGTGAATCAGTTATCTTAATTGTTTTGATTTTTAGTCCTTCTTTAACAATTACTGCAGAATCAAATCATACAAGCAAGCATTACCATGAAAGTAGAAATAACATTAGTACACATGACACAATGATTTTGACGTGGAAAACCCGGTTAAGGGAAAAACCATGGGGTGATTAACCCAAGATTGTATTCTCTGTTAGAAGAATAGAATAGTACAAAATGGCACTTGCCAATTAGAGCTCACTACCCGAGCACACTGCTCACAAGAGGCTTATTGCCTACAAGAGACTCACTGTCTACAAGAATAGAAGGTAATAAAATACTTGAACTGATGAGAAGCATCCACACATGCTAAAGTTTAGTTTCAGTTAAGCCCAATATACTGATCTGTTGCACTTCATTCTTACTCTCCTTAGGTGCTGCTATCCTGTTACATTCCGGACCTGTCTTATTGCCTTCACACTACTCTTCTTCTATTCTTCGCATAACACCACACACAACACACACATTCATATCTAAATCCATCTGCTATATATATCCGCACCAAATATTTCATCCACTTTCTAGTCAGTATCCAGAATACTTATTATTTCCCCAAACTCTTGGTCTATCGGTTGAATCCTTGCTTATCAAGTGATGTGTATCAAAGAGATGCTCATAAAAGTCATCAATCATGTCGGCCAATCATGACTGATACCTTAGTAATCTTGATCACCATCAATATCTCATCTGGATCAAGGTCTGATGCTTTGCCGACCAGTTCTTCCTCTGTTTACTCTGCCAAATAAGAACTCGATACTTAGGTGCTTATATCTCTTCATTATCTCATCATCGGAGGCTCAATCCCTAGAATCTATCAGTCAAGGTACTCCTCTTGACTTTCCCAAGTCTGTACTTTACATAGATACTTCCTCTGAGAGATCCGGACCTGATTGTCGGACCTTGCTGCATACTCTGTTCTTGGTCATCGGACCAAGTTACTCTATAATTTAACTTCTGGTATTGACACACCATGTTCTACGAATGGGTGGGAAGAACTTTGTTGCCATCAATGACAACACTCATGAAGCTACAATGTGTCTCTTGCCAACAATCCCCCCCTTTGGCATTGATGGCAACACTTAGTGAAAAATGACTAAGTGTCATACTATACTCCCCCTTGGCTAATGCTCTTTTCTTATGTACATTTTATGGAGCTCCCCCTTAGCTGGATTCCTCATTTTTCACTGGTCCTCATTCCCCCTTTGACATCAATGGCAAAGGGTGGGGTCCGCACACCAAAATTTTCAAAACTCAATTTATCGCATAAGTATATTATCCGATTATACTTTACATATACTTTAGTATATCTGCAAAAGTATTTTTCAATTGTACAACTTCTGTTGCCCAACTCAGCTTCATCCTATCCAAAATTGAGATGTGACCACTCAATAGGAATGCAAAAGCTTCCGCCCTCTTCAGATCTGTTGGATCACTTGTCCGAGTTGTGGTTTGAGCATCATTTAAGGCTTCATGCATGGCCTCTAACTTAGGGATAATTATCCCTCTAAACTCACTCAACCTACTTATTCTATTTTTCTTCTCCTTCTCAAAATTCTTAATTTCATTCTAGACTGCAATAGTCTGACATTCTTGATTTATTATGGGAGTGGCAAGAGGATCAAAATTCTGAGATAGTTTTGTTAGTTTATCCTCCTGTTCTTTCACTTTCTTCTCAATCTCCACTGTTACTTTGGACCATGATAGGCAAAATTTATACATTTCCCCGCCATCTTTAAGAGCATTTTCTAAGCTCTTTATCCCTATTTCCATATTTCTCCTATCATTGGTTATTAGTCCTTGTACTTCAGAGAATCTCTTTTCCACAAACTCCTTCCGAACTTTATTTCCTGCTGACTTCTCTAAGGAATCAAAATGTGTGCTAACACTATTTAGTAGAGACTTGAGATTACCAGATGAAGAGACTGAGGGATCCTTCTGAAAAGATGGCATGATCTTCTCTAATACACCGGATGCAATTTCTATGAGTTTGCAGTCTTCCATGTGAGACTTTAGAAGTTTTTCTTTTACCATTGCTGAAGTAAGGATGCTAGCTTCATGGTTTGAACCGGGGAGAGGGAGTCAAAATTGAATGATCCTTGAAGAAGTTCCAGTTCATCAAATTGCATCATCTCCTTGGTTAAGAATTCCTCAATTGCTTCTGCTGTGTCTCTTGCCGGTGACAGGGTTTTGTCCCCTTTTGCAGCCTTACCACTATCATCTGTGGTCTTTTTCTGTTGGATTTTTCTCTCCTTCTGCACCCTTATTACTGTCATCTTCTTTTTCCTTTTCCTCTGCTTCTTGACTGATCTTTTCTTCTACTCTTTCTTCTTTAGATCTAGAGTCAGCAGTGGAAACCAGAGGAGAGATGTTTGCTTGATCATGGACCTCCTCTTCCGGAGCAGAGGAATCTAAGTCCTTACCTTTTTCTTCACCTGTCTCCTTTACCTCTTCTGCCAATGTCTTAGTAGATTCTTCTTCAACATCTGTAGCCGAGGGATCATCACCTAAGTCCTCTATAATAGGAATGTTGAATCTTTTGTATGCATTCCGGAGGATCTCTTCTGTCTCTTTTGCTACTTTGTCAGTTTCTCCGAGCATAAACTGATTCATTCTAGCTTTTCTCTGGAACTCATCCTTACAATCTTTGAAGATCATATTCTTCTGCTTAGGAGTGATTGAAGGATATAGCTGAATAGCTATCTATTCTCGGATCTCAAGATCCTTTTCCATAGCATTATTCTTTCTTATTTCTAATTCCTTTTCTAGGCTTTTGGGAATAAGAGATATAATTTCAATAAAAGCCTTGTTATAGATATTCAGATACCTGACTGTGGCATCTTGCAAGATCTTTTGGTCAGCTTCATTGTAATCATCATAGAATTCAGCCATTGGTTGAAGGTTCCCATCCACAGTAACTGATTTTATGATGTCATCAATGCACAGAGTAGGCTTTTCAATAAATTCTTCTATTACTTCTTCAGTAGAGGGTTCACTAGATGTTTTCCTTTTCTTCTTCATTTTCTATACTTCCTCATCTGACTCTATCTCTTCTTCATCCTTTTGGCTTGTGTAAGACCTTGTTGCCTTTTTCTTGGTTCTCTTCTCTCCTTTTCTAGATGTCTAAGCTTCCAGTTTTGAAGCCTTTTGACCCTTGGAAGTGGCAGGTGCAAAGCTTTTGGTTGATCTGGTCCGGGAGGGGGCTTGCACCGGAGCACTTTCTTTTCCAGTTTCTTTCTTTTCTTTCTCTGCCCTTTCCATTTTCTCTCTGTTGGCATCAAGTGCCTCTTTTGAGATTCCATGCCTCTTGGTAAATTCTTCTACCTCTTTTCTCACTTTTCTCTTCATCTCCGATTGTCTAAGCTCCACATGGATTTTTACACTTAATTCTTCAAAGGTTCCAAACCTTTCTGCCTTAGGATCCTTGGGCTGACTTAGCATGTGTTGAACATGTAGCTCTACAATTTTCTCATCAACTTCATACCCCATTGCCATGATCCACATTGTTCTTGGTTCCACTTCCTCCATTAGGCACTGATCAATTTCTACCATAAAGCATATTGTATCTTTATATTTTTCAACTAGGGATTGGGGAATTCTTTCTCTAGCCTGCATCATGCTTTGGAAGTTTTTGAAGTAACCCCATAGTGTTGTGTTTTGTGCCTTGGCATCACCAAGCCCATGCAAGTAATCTCTAATATGAATTGCAACCGGTCTGTTATTTTTCCAAACCCATCCATTGGATTTGGGTAGCTCATTCATGTAGTAAAAGAATAGGCAGAGTATCAAACCACCGTATTTGAAAGAATTCTTCTTATCCTTCTTTATCTTCTGCAGATTCTCCAAGAGTTGGTTCAAAAGGAGCTCACAAAGATCATAGTCTGCATTCTTCCTCAACATTTCATAAGCAATATATACAGTAGTTCTGGATACTAAATTCTCCTTGCTGGAGTGATATATCTTATATCCAATTATCATTGATGCAAACTTGATATCCAGATCTGTGATATCCTCAATTGTCATTGCTCTTTTATCAAATTTTGATCCAGTAGCCTCACTTACAATTTGGTTTTTGATAGATTTGAGAGTAGGAATTCCACCGATTGAGTGTAATCTAGTTACTACCCTAATGACATCCTTAGTGATCTTAAATGGCCTATTCAACCACATGAAGTTGTCATGCATTCTGTTCAAAATATACCGGACCCATTCATCTTCTGAAAAACAAGGGAAATGAATGCACTATGCAAAATGTTTGTCCCGGATAGCTTTATACTAAGTTTTGAGTTCAAATGAGTCATCTATCAAATGCTTGTGATAGATATCAACTAGCTTAGATTCCCCAAATTCTTCAATATTCGCATGAATATATGCCCTAATATCTTCTACATGCAGAACCCCATGCAAAATGCTTGAAAAGGCGCCTAGGGGATCAACTTCTAGGGATTTATATGGATGTTTCTTGAATTTAGGACGCGGCCTATCAGTGATCTTTACAACATTCGGTGTAGCCATCTTCAAAAAGATTTACAGAGAAATATTCAATAACGGAAAATACCTTTTGCGCTTCTAGGGTTCGTGAAGTGAGCCAGATTGATTTGCTGGATGAATCGACTTCAACAGTTGATCTTTGAGAAATTTGAAACAATTTGTTGTAGAGCTCCTTTTCTTTTCTTCTCGAATGCAAATGTGCAAATGACGAGAGAATGAACCCTTTTATTTATGAGAAAAACCATAAATCCACACTACAATAAATACGCAACTTAAGTCATTCCGGTTGCCTGGTTCTTCTTATTTTGAGAAAGATCTTTTTCTGGATCACTAAGATATACTTAGAGTTATCCTCGGTGGTTAATAACAAATTATCTTACTTTCCCCAAACATTTGATCTATCCGCAGATCAAGATGCCTAGAATTTGAATCATACCAGATCTAACTGTGATAATTCTATTTTACTGGATAACTGCTAAACCGGATCAATCTTGGAAGATTAGACTCTTCAAATCTTCCTGCAGATCTTCCATATCTTTACCAAGCTTTCTTTAGATGTTTCTATGAGAATCTTTTAATCCACAACTTCCCATGTGCCAATTTCAGGCACCAATTGACTGGTTGGGGGATTTGTTTTTCTTAGTGACTCCCCTTGAGCTAGAGCTCATCTACTCAATTTCTGAAAGGATTATCATCACCAGATTCTGGTGCGGATCCATCCCCAACATTCTATGTGCTTCTCTTCACCCAGATCTTATTCATCTCCCTTTGAATTTCATTCACATTCACTTTTCCCTTTCCTTTGTCTTGGCTATGATTATACTGTTCTGGACCCCTTTTGTCTTGATTCTTACTTCTACAGAATTTGGCAATATGACTGGATTTATTGCAATTGTAGAAAACAACATTTCTTTGCATATTTGACCGATATCCTCTTGATCTACACTGATTAACCATATGTCCCATTCTATTGCATACAAAACATCTGCCATTGAATGAATTATTCATTTGCATATTTCTACACTCATGAGATTTGTGACCATACCTTTTGCAATTGAAACACTATCTGGAGAAGGATGAATTAGTCTGATTCATTCTTCTTTTGCACTGATTTGCTTTATGACCAAAGTTATTGTAGTTGTGGCAATATCCATTGAAGGATGGATATTTAGAGTTCTTCTGACCAGATCCGGAGCTTTCACCTTTCTCATATCCCAAGCCATGCTTGTCATCTACCCTCTTTTGACTTTCAAGAAGAACTTCAAGTTGAACAAAGCTTACCTTGAATTTTTCTTTGTATTCATTTGCTGTTTGTAGATCCTTTTTAAGAATGTCTATTTCATCCTCAAGTTTTTCTTCATTATCTCTAGCATCTTCAAGATTAGATTCTAGATGTCTGATTATTCTATCCATTTTATGGTAGTCTTTTGATTTTTCCTTGAGAGATTGTCTTAGATCATCTTCAGTTTTTCTTTTTTCTTCAATTTCTTGGTTGAACTTCATAACTCCTGATTCCATTTCATGTCTTACCATAATGACCTCTTTTGATAACTTTTCACATAGCTTGGTTTTCTCTTTTAGGTCTTCATTTGTATCATTGGTTTCACCTTGACTTGCTAATTACTGAAGTAGATCCTTTCTCTTTTTCATAGAGATACTTAGTTTCCCTTTTAATTCATTTATGAATTCATCAGCCTGTTTAAGTCTTTCCTTCAATTCATTGACTTCAGAATTAGATTGTTCAAGATCATCTAGGGCAGACTGAAGTTGTTCCCTCATACCATACATATCCATTTGAATTTCCAGATCTTCCTCAAGCTGTTAGGCTCTTTTTGGAGGAACTTGGCTCTGATACCAATTGTTGATAACTGAGAGGGGGGGTGAATCAGTTATCTTAATTATTTTGATTTTCAGTCCTTCTTTAACAATTACTGCAGAATCAAATCATACAAGTAAACATTACCATGAAAGCAGAAATAACATTAGTACACATGACACAATGATTTTGACGTGGAAAACCTGGTTAAGGGAAAAACCACAGGGTGATTAACCCAAGATTGTATTCTCTGTTAGAAGAATAGAATAGTACAAAATGGCACTTGCCAATTAGAGCTCACTACGCGAGCACACTGCTCACAAGAGGCTTACTGCCTACAAGAGACTCACTGTCTACAAGAATAGAAGGTAATAAAATACTTGAACTGATGAGAAGCATCCACACATGCTAAAGTTTAGTTTTAGTTAAGCCCAATATACTGATCTGTTGCACTTCATTCTTACTCTCCTTAGGTGCTGCTATCCTGTTACATTCCGGACCTATCTTATTGCCTTCACACTACTCTTCTTCTATTCTTTGCATAACACCACACACAACACACACATTCATATCTAAATCCATCTGCTATATATATCCGCACCAAATATTTCATCCACTTTCTAGTCGGCATCCAGAATACTTATTATTTCCCCAAACTCTTGGTCTATCGGTTGAATCCTTGCTTATCAAGTGATGTGTATCAAAGAGATGCTCATAGAAGTCATCAATCATGTCATCCAATCATGAATTATACCTTAGTAAGCTTGATCACCATCAATATCTCATCTGGATCAAGGTCTGATGCTCTGCCAGCCAGTTCTTCCTCTGTTTACTCTGCCAAACAAGAACTTGATACTTAGGTGCTTATATCTCTTCATTCTTTCATCACCGAAGGCTCAATCCCTGGAATCTATCAGTCAAGGTACTCCTCTTGACTTCCCCAAGTCTGCACTTTACATAGATACTTCCTCTAAGAGATCCGGACCTGATTGTCGAACCTTGCTGCATACTCTATTCTTGGTCACCGAACCAAGTTACTCTACAATCTGACTTCCAGTATTGACACACCATGTCCTGCAGATGGGTGGGAAGAACTTTGTTGCCATCAATGACAACACTCATGAAGCTACAATGTGTCTCTTGCCAACACTCGTTACATTGGTCCATGTAAGGAGATCCATATGGTATCAACATCCTTAAGAAGCTTGTTTCATGTTGTTATTCCCTTAGCAAAATTTTGAAATTTCACAAAATGTTTGGGACTTCAGAAAAAGTATGTGTCAAGCTCGCGGACTAGATTTTCAATTTTTGATACTGTAGGAAACTTGCTTACAATTTTAAATGCTAAATTCATTCTGTGGACCATGTAGTGAATGGTAAGCATGTATGGTGCACAAGTAGTTTGTAATTTTGTGCAAAGACCGGTCCTCTGACCTTGCATTACTGCAGCTCCATCAGCTCCTACACACACCAACTTTTTGGCAATTGTCAAGTCATCCATACCTGTAATTTCATTCAGAGACTTCTTAACTAGTTCAAATAGATTTTGTGATTTTGAATTGTCCTTCATTTTATGAACATAGAGTAGATGAGCTCGGCAGACATGTTCTTTTACAATATACACATGCATACAGACCCAAGAAGTATTATCTACCACAATAACTTCATCTAGAGATAATGCAATGAAGTTTGACTCTTTTACATTCTCCTTTAAATTTTGCTTTTCCACCGCAATGAGACAGTTTGCTCATTCCCATCCAACGTTTATTGACCAATGTGTGCTAGGATAGTGAAGAATAGTCAAAAAAGATAATAAATTACTATACTCTGGGTAGTCTGTCATATGACACCTTTTGGACAAAATATGAAAAACAACACTCATCTGAACAGTTTTTGTCAGTTGTGCTCCTTCCATTGCTTTTCCAAATTGAGCCTTGATTGTACCTTCACTTGCATCATGCTTCATCATTATTTTCTTATGCTCATCATATTTCACGTCATACTTCACATGAAGACATTCTTCCTTTGATTTCCATCTTACTATTGATGTTTCCTTTCTGTCTATGATTTGTTTTTCATAAACTTTACCTATATGCTTTTCTATAGTGTCAAGCTTTAGCTGCAATTTCTTGTCTCTTTTACATTTCCAACTACAAATCACACACTTACATTTTGTTGGTTGTTCATCTTTGTTTGCTTTCTCCACTGATTCAATGAATGGGTACTTTGACACCCAATCAAGCTAAAAATTCCTTGAGATTTCCCACTTGTGCCCCAGTTTTGAATCTTATGATTTGCCTTATGAATCTTTTGATTTTCCTTTTGAATCTTTTGATTTGCCTTTTCCTTTCTTCTTGCCAAGATCATCTACAACGCCAGCTTTTTCTTTTTCATCCAATTTGATTATCTCAATCTAGCTAACCGGGGTATCCCTTGGAACATCTTATGTGGTATTGTTATCCTCATTCTAGTTAACCAGGGTATCCCTTGGAACATCTACTGCAGTATTGTCATCCTCAGTCTGGCTAACCAAGGTATCTCTTGGAACATCTTCTGCGGTATTACCATCCTCATTCTGGCTAACCAGGGTATCCCTTGGAACATCTTCTGCGGTATTGCCATCCTCATTCTGGCTAACCAGGGTATCCCTTGGAACATCTTCTACAGTATTACCATCCTCATTCTGGCTAACCAAGGTATCCCTTGGAATATCTTCTATGGTATTTCCATCCTCATTTGACTCAATGGCAATCCCACCTTCTGGTGGTGGTGAGGTATTGTGAATGGCTTCATCATCATTATTTGGTGCAAGAGTTAATGGTGTAGCTCCATCTTGATTTGATGGATCAGAAACATTATCGGTTCCAAAGTAAGACTGTATACTAACTCCACCTTTTTGGTGTTTTGATGGCCTCCCAGTCCCTTCACCACCCTAAGGAGTCTTACCCTTGTCTCACTTGCGGCTCGACATCTTGATCTCCCACTTCGAATAAAAGCTGGAAAAAATGTCTTCTTGTTTAAGGACATACTCATAGAATATAGATTCCATTCCCTACTAAATATCTTCTTTAAGATTGAATCAAGAATGCAAGAGGGATAAAGAAATCTTAAAACACTAATACTATGAAGAAATGATTATTCACATTTAAGTTTAGGTTTTCACTGACTTGCTATTCGCTAATGCAGGAATGCCTGTGTTGTAAGTTTGTAACTTTGTCTACGATCAACTTCAAGGTACCAACTCCAACTTTCAAAATCTGAATCAAGAGCTCACAAGTTCAGAATTGAACAAAATGTGTAAGAATAAATCAGAGTTTCGATTGTATTTATATCAATCCATATTTGGTGAATTCTGCAGGAATTCTATATGGTATATCAAAAAGATTTGGCAAATCCCGCGTGATTATATAAGGAATACATTTAAGTGTTAGTGAATCAAACCTCGACGAACTACATACATTGAAATTTCCAAGGTGAATATGGCCTTAAGATTAGCATAGAGGTGTCATGGAAATTGGCGAAATGGCCCCTCATAATCAACTACTTGTAAATTTTAATTGGCGAAATGGGTCCTCACGTGCAGTGACCATGTAATGGGGTTGGTGAAATGGGTCCTCACATGCAATGACCATTTAATGGAGTTGGTGAAACATGTCCTGATACACAATGTTGATTTAATAGTATTGGTGAATATATAGGTGATTTAGTACTTGCTTTCAAAATTCCAGGCGAAAATATTAGTTGGCCCATTTGAAACGTGTAGCTTGTTATGGGAAAAATCTTACTTCATTGATTCTCTTAAAATAAATTGATGGCGAATGTATATGGATTCAACCGATAATATGTAAAAACTGGGTGATTTGACCACCCTGTTGGATGTGATTTATTCGCCAATTCTGACTTGGTTGATCTGTGATATTTGCCAATTGGTGAATATTCGCCACTAAAACAATCTCTGTGGTGGACAAATCTCTAGAAGATATTACAAGAAAAAGATGAGACTTTTGATGAACAATTTTGGATGCAATTGTAGAAAAACAATCTTGGGGGGGAAAGAGAGGTTAGAATCTCTTCTATCTCCCAAACAGTGGGAGGCATTGAAAGAAAATATGTGTTCTGAAGAATATTTTACAAAGTATTATAAAGGAAAGAGGGCAAGAGATAATGTGACAGCTGGATATACATTTGGCCGAGGTGGGTTGCAGGCAAAAATGGACATACTTGAAGTAAGGGTATGGCTTTTTGGTTTAATTTACGTTGGTTATTTATTTCAATTTTTTATTGAATTGACTATATGTTGATATTGACATTGTATTTTAGGTGGAAAACAGTAATAGAGAAGCAGGTGTGGAAGATATGCTCAATTATATGGTAGCACTAGATCCTAGTCAATCTAATAGTAGTATGAAGTGGAAATCTAGTTTGTCAACAGAGATTTCAGAGCCATCTATTAGATGCCCAGTAAGAGCCTCTGCAGATCATGTCAACTTAAATGAAGGGTACCAATATATAATGAGTTGCTTACATAGTCTCACTAAGAAATTGTCACAGTTGGCTTCCTGCATTAAGACTATAGTTTTTGCATGGAATGAGCAGAATATTATGCATGCAGATGAGGTAAGAGGCTCTATTACACTATCCTTTCATTTCGTGTGCTTGTTATTGGGTAAAATTGTACCATGTTTTTGTTATACTTCCTTGTGATTGATTTTTTGGATACTTCAATAGTTATCATAGCTCTTGGATACTATAAACAAAGAATGAACCTACCCTCAACATGCAATACTGCAATTCTAGCCATTATAACCTTAGCATTGATGCTTTACATAAATGCGTTATCATGAATTATCTCACTGTTCTACTTACAGAACCAAAAGAAACATGCAATACTACAATTTACCATGTTCTACTTGAAACCATTTTGCTTGAGTATTCACTTCATTATTGTTGTCCTTGGCATGTTTATGACATGCTCCTATGCTGCATTATGACATTTAACTCTATCATTCTAGACAATCACTTTGAGTATGTCTTAGTAAAGCTCTTAATCACTAATCCTAAAGTCAAGGCTATCATATCTGCTTTGTTGTTGTCATTCCAAGGGTTCTTGGTGACTGTCTAATGGTTTTGACAGTGCCTTTATCTCTTCTCTTTGTTTGGTGAAACCCTACTAGCTGTTGCATCTCTTTATCTTCTCCTATACCTTCCATGCTATGGACTGTCCTAAGATAGAGATATGGACTGCCATCTTACAACTTTTACTGTCTTCCTTATCATATGAAGGACAGGGATTGTCCCTTCTTGTTGAAAATCTTATGCTCATGACTATAAGAATCCTCCTATAAATTGGAATCTATTGCTTACAATAAAGGAAGAATCTCACAACATACCTTGACTTAGTCATTTAAGAGTGGAAGAAAAATATTATTTTGAACAAAAAATTATAGTTTTTGCATTCTTTACTTGACTTATATTAATTTTTGCATGATGATTAAATTGCATGCAGAGAAATTATATGAAAGCAGAACGAAAAGAAAAAGGCCCTGTCAATAGAGCTCTCTACAAAGCTGCACAACTTGAGGACAATGATGATAGTGATTATGTTGAATGTCTTGATGAGAATATGCATGATATTCAGAGTAGTAGTAGTGGTGCTAGAATTGAGGTGAGTGCTATTTATTGTTTTTATGTCTTTCATGGTAGTCATTGTTGTTTTAACACACACATGCATGTAAGTACTATTCAAGTAAGTTGTTTTAATTCTATTTGAAAGAAAACCCACCAGTATGATTTACATTAAAGGATTTAACTCTAGATAGACCAATAAATGTAAGTTACTTAAAGGGAATTACATCAACTTCTAATAGAAACCAATTAAAAGCATCCACACAATGACAACAAATGTGCCTTGATAAATCTATTGATTTGAATAACTGGAAATAGCCAATATGGAGACAATCAAACAACTTATGAATTGAATATTAACAGAAAATAAGAACACCATACATATCCATAAATTTAACCATCCTTGCCCATTATAATATTAAATTATCATAGAAGTGTAATATCTTGAATCTGAAATATGATTGGATAGATAATATTGGAATATATAAATTGTTTTGCTGAAAATGATGATTGTCTAGGCCTTGGTTTCCCTTATAAATATGGGAAGCAACAAGCTTCAGCCTAAACCAACACAACTATTCACAAATCACATCCTCTTATAACTAACATGTTTAATAAAGAGAAATTAAAGGCATAAGCAAGTTAACCAAGATCTGAATCTGTTAGTCATCATAAAGCACCCATGACCTCAGGCCTGGCAAGGTACTCATCTCCATGTTGCAGTATCTATTAAATGTGTTGTGCCCCTATCTATTATCACAAAAAAGTGTCAAAATTTTTTCCTTGTTCTCCATGTTGACGCCAAGAAAACTGCTTATTGCTCCTTCTACACCTAAACCTGTAGTTGCACATCAATGTTTCAAGTATGTTTGCTCCCACTTATTGAATCTAAGGTCACTGGGCCATTTGAATTCCTGAATTCAGAGTAGATTGGTCTGATGGTCCTTCCATCTTTTATCAAACATAGCTTTAACATCAATTACAAATTTTCCATATCCTACATCTAGGGCTATGACCCTATCCAAAATCACGTTAAAGCTCAAAGTATCTATATCTTGCTCCTTTTTCAAGAATTCCATAACCAAAGACACTGTTGTTCTGAATTCTACCTTCCAAGTATCTAGGCCTTTAACTAGTTTGTTTTCCTCTGTCAGAATAGAGGGGATAAATTGATGCTTGAAAGTAGAAAAAGATTCAAGTCTGGCTTGCATCCTTTTGTCTTCACTGCTAGCATATTGATGCTCTTCAATGATCATAGTCAATGTCTTCTCTGTGGGCTTCAATTCAGCAAGAGCATCAAGATTTCTTTGAAATATCTTGCAAAGCATACCTAAATTGTGCAAGGAAGGTTGCCATTTCTTGTATGGTGGCTCCAAAACAGAAAATTTTGCTTGCAATTGTTTAATGGCCTGAGATAACATGGAGTAGAAATCATATACATCCCCAAGTTTATCCACAACTAGCTTTATCCTATATTCCAAAATTTTCTCAAAGACTTCAAGGACCTTGATCTTTGTCTCATTTTTTGTTTCCTCATTTTGCTTCTTGAGGTCCTCAACTTCTTTTTCAAATTTTGTTCTCAAAGCATTAAACTCTTGCATTGTCACTGTGACATCACTAGTTGTTGGTGGGAAAGAAGGTTGATATGGGACTATTCACAGACTCTGGGAAGAACTCACATCTTGTAGTTGCTTTTTCAATTGCCTATTTTCAATGAACAACCTATTCACTTCATCATTCATGTCTTGTTGTGTTTTCTCATAATCTTGCAATTTTTTTTTCAACTTTTTTACAACTACATGGGTGAACATGGTAGGATAGACTATAAGAGCAGAGGCCTTAGTTCCTAAAGTATCTCATAAGGTTTTCACCACAGCAGGTCCCCTCATTTCCTGAACAACATCTAGCAACCTTGGTTTACTAGTGTTCTGTTGTTTTGTCCATATGCCAAGAGTGTATGTCTTTGGGTTGAAACAACATCCACTAATTCCATCCTCATAATCAAATTTAGACACAAGATTAGGGTCATCTTGACTCCTAACTTGGTCAAGCAAGAATACCTTTTTCAATTCAAGACCTAGGATGATTAGCATGTTACTCTTCAAGACCATTTGTCTTGCTTCCTCAGGAGTCACATTGATTTCGTCAACTTTTAGTTCTTGGATTGTTTGGGTGGTTATTTGATCATACCAAGACTCATCAGCACCCATCTTATTGATTTCCACCTTTTCATCAAATTCCTTCATCTTCATTTTTAGCCAAAAATCTTAAAACTCTGGAGTCTTGATGAAATCATCTTGAATAAATCTCAATGATGCCACCACCCTTTCATCTTCCTGTAGCTCTAGATTAGTTTGAGCTTGTTCTTCCATCCTAGCCTCAGGCTTGTGTGCATCAGTTTCTTGATCAACCAATGGTTGATCAACTTCCTCTCCATCATGCAATTGTGTCAAAATATTTGTAACTTCATCAGTATCCCCCACAGCCTCAGACATCTCATATGGGACTAGAGGAGACATGCCTTTAGTTCTCTTCCTTTTGTGTGGTGGTGATTCAGGGATCTATGGATCTTGAACTGATATGACATCAGGGGCAGGCTCATGAATCTCAATTCCTGCAGACTTCTTCACTAGAAGTTTGGTAGCCTTGGTAGGCTGTACTTTAGATTTAGTATAAATACTTTCAAAAATTTCAATCATTGTATTAATCCTCTTTAGAGGATCTTTCTCTTCAGCAAAAAATCCTTCAAAAATTGGATTCTTTTCCTTTTTGTCATCTTTAATTTTCCTGAGGAACTCCCATTTCCTCTTCCTGTCATACACTTCATTAAAAGTAACCAAGTTCCTTAGCACATCCTCATCATAAAGAATTTGATGGGAGATGCCCATCTTAGTCAAGATCACTTGTCTCACAAAGTTCATATGACCTTTAGGGTCAAAAACTCTTTAAACACCAGATTCCAAAGAGTACTTGGCCTTCAAATAGGCTTGCATCTCCTCAAGAGTGTATGAACCAATTGACCAATCTCCAAAGATAGTGGTATCAGACAAAAAGGTGCCTTTCTTCTACTTTTTCATCACTTCCTTTTCCCTCCACATCATTTGCCACATGAATTCCAAGAATGCAATTCTATCAGAAACAAATTTTGGCAATTTGTGAGGTGGTTGGGGGCAATCATATACCCTGATTATTGTGTGCTCTGGTAGGAAGAACCAATCAGCATAATTGAAAGTATGACCTTGCTTTGGTTTATGTACAAGAGGTCTCAGAATTACCCTAATTTCTGGTGACAATCTGGGGACCCAATTACCAAAAGAATTCCTTGTTTTCATAGAAAATTCATTATCAAGTACATTATAGTTACCAATTTGGCAATGAGAATCCCACATGTAACACCAACATTGAGTAGGCATTCTTTGTCTTGTCCTATCAATCATGCTGATGTGCATTTTAGTTGACCATTTACTCCTATTTTGATATAGGATTAGGTGGCAAACCAAAGAATAAAACTTAAAGTTCATGGGTTTCTTATCTTCCTTCACACTGATGAATCCATCATGTATTTTCTTTTCAAGATATGAGGCAAAATCATACTCAATGTTCACCTTTGAATTTTGTATCTTCATAGCCATCATAATCAAATTAACTGGCATCCTCTGATCAACATCAATTCCTAGTACTTGGCACAATGCATAATAGGTCCATTTGAAACAGACTGCAAAATCTTCATCAGGGAATGGTTTGACTGCATTCGAAGGAATATCAACTATCCTATTGTTTGCACCTCTTCTCATAAATATCGGCAGCTCATCACTTCTGAGTCTTCTTCTCAAACTTTTGTATTCTTGTTCAATCTTTTGTAGGTCAATTTTGGTGAGAGCTTGTTTGTTCAACATAAAATAGTCAGTTGTATCATTTTTGTCAATTCTCAATAGAGAAGATCCATTTGGTAACCTTAACATTTTAGTAGCCAGGTGGTAGTGCAGTGCTAGAGTATGAATCAATTCCACATCCACGAATACATTTGAAACAATTAGCTTGGCCAAATCCAACTTCCATGGATTGCCCACCGGTCCCTGACCATCCTTCTTCTGACAGAAGTACCAAAATAGTTTCCAGCTAGAAATGGGAATTATGGCATCCCTACAACCCTCAGCAACATCCCTAAATACTTTATTTTGACCTTTGTCAATTGAATTGGGTAAAAAATCTAGCAAAGATTGTTGCAGTGATCTTTTCTTAGGGGCAGGATTAGGGTTACTAGTCTTACTTATGGATTTAGACTTCTTGAGTGCCATTATACAAACTAGGGTTTCACAACTCAAGCAAATGCATGGAGAATTGAAATAGAGAAAAGATTCTTCAAACTTTCTTGCAGAGAATGTAGAGATGGACTTACTTGAACAATTCAAATCTTGCTAAGAACATATCAATCTGGGTGCCTTCTCCAAGCTAATCTGTAATCTCTAAACTGAGCAAATGCCAAGAGATTTCCAGATTTTATCAAGCCAGAATGTTCATCATTCCACCATTACTTTTGGTTTGTGCCACGAGATTATAAAATCTCAGCATTCAATTCATTTCAAATATAAGACCTTGATCAAATTTGATCCAACGATCAAATCAAATGACAAGATCTTTCAAATTTCTTGGTAATCGCACACCCGCACTGAGTACGTTTACTCATTTATTATCATTATTGCATTATTGCGGAGCTTTTTTAAACCGGTCACTGGATGGTGATAAGATTCAATGTCTTTTGTTCACTTTTCTTGATTATTGCCAACCCTCAGCCCTTATGCTCAAACAAAGTAGGATCACGGGGCTTATAGCCCCCTTTATTACATTTTCTTCCATTACCGTCAACCTACACGTGCCTGTTCTCATTATTGTGGGGTGATTATGTTGCCAACTTTTATTGTTTACCGCCTTGCTGCAAATGTTCTTTGAAAGCCATTGTGGGAGCCCGGTAACTTGGACACTTACTATCGCCATGCCGTGAACAACTTGCCAGACCAATGCGGGACCATGGGATTAGTTTATATTGAACTCTCTTCCTTATCACCAAGCTGCAACCAAGTGGTGAGACCTTTGAGGGACCACAGTATACATGCTTGACCGAGCCCTTCCTACCACCATGCCTTGAACAACTTGTCTGTTTCCAGCAGGAGTGCGGTATACATGATTCTTGTTGCTCTAGTTCCCACACTACCGCCAAGACAATGAGGATGACCTGTGAGATTGTGGTAAACTACAAAAACATAGAAATGATTAAGAATAACTGCATACTCCTCAAAATGACCATGTTATGTGACCCTGGGAAATAAATGGCATAAAATTTTGGCATGAATGTCTATTAAGAAATGATCATATACAAGTGAAAAGATCAAGTAGGATGGAAATGTGCAAAATTTTTGAGAAGTCCTAACAAGTGAGATATTAGAATATTTTATTTGGAATAATGGTGGGAATTAACAAAATTTTAGGGTTTTAAAATTTTGTTCCAACATAAGTAATGGTTGTTTTATTATGTAAATAAGGGTAATCCTTACCTATATAATAATTATTATGTATTTCAATATAATGTGTATTTTTTTTGTTTTTGCATATATGTATTGATAAACTCCAAGAAGGGGATAAAGTTAGGGTGTTGGATCTATGTGATGGTGTTGCTATGGGCATTGGGTGGATTCACTCACTATATATTGTACATGGAGTCAACTTGAAAGGAATAGGAGATGCAAATGTAAATATTTTAAAGGTCATAAGTAACATCCAACTTGCTTATGAAGACAAAATAAATGGAGTTGTCTATCTGAAAGAGAAAGAAGGAACCTTCACACGGTGGTCACTAAAATATTTGCAAAAAATGTCATAGTTGATGTTCACATGTACTTGTTAGACATCTTGGCCCACTGCTTTATGCAGTATTTTGAATGTGTTGTTTAGGGATCTTAATTTTCATGGTGTATTTGGAAGAGTTAGAAGCTCTAGACAAATATGACATTTTTTATTATATTTATATATATACTCTTAGATAGTTTTGATATCTTCTAACTTGATATATATATATGTGTGTGTGTGTGTGTGTGTGTATTATATTTTTTATTGCAGATTACCTTTCTTTATCATGATGTTGAATCAATCTTTTAATTCTAGCATGTTGTAGCTTGTTGGTATATGTAATTTTTTTAAAAAGTACATTAAAAACATTACCTGCCGCTAGAATCATCATAGAAACTTATTCAAAATGCCACGTCTATCCTAGAGTCACTGGGGTTTGTACCTCAATGATTCCACACCATTTCAGGCCCAAAAAATCCCAACCATGCCCAACCATAGGTGATTTGATTCCAAATCTGATTCTGGGATGAATAGTACTTGGAAATGCCCTATTTTTCTACCAATTAGGTAACTTAACAAATAATAAATTTTATATCCCAAAACTTACACTGGAACTCTGGTAAAAGCTTACCATACTATAGCATCATTAAGTCAACCTTGGATATAGAAATTGTTCAAAATAGAAAATAGTTTGTAAATGTTGAATGGTCAGACAGTATGAGAAATTATAGGCACCAGGAGTTACCTTTTGAAACATCAGGATAGAGGGCAGATAAAATTGATATATATGGTGTAAAAGCCAAGGGATTGCCTTTTGATTTCAAGATCCAGGTGACTTTGATCCTAATTTAAAATGTTCCTTACGAGTGGTCCATTGTGGTAACCTACATAGTGGTATGTATTCTTGGAAGCCTTATGGTGCCATATTATTTAATGGAGTATATGTGGTGTTAAAAAAATTGAAATGCTCTTTTACAGTAAATGAGAATGGTGGTATTTGTGATCTACTATGCTAGAATACAATGATCTACACCTCAAATTTAGATTACTCAAACCATGTCACATTGATCATATTGTTAAAATAATATAATATTCCATAGCTTAAGATGTTTTTTGGTTTCAGGGATCTTATCAACATCATAAGGAGTTGAAGGTTGCACAGGGAATCAAGATAACTGCTTAGGTATCAAATTTTAGGCTAATAATTTTATGTATATGAGCATAAATTTATCAAATATATGTGGACAATGAAATTTAGCTGCAATTTCTTGATTTCAGGGTCTTGAGCATGCCATAGCAGGAACTCAGTTATATGTTGTTGGACCTAATGATGATTTAGAGGATATTAAGGAAGAATCAATGCAAGATATCAATAATGTAATGTCTTAGATTGACAAGAGTGGGGAAGGATTTTATGTTCAAGCTTCAACTCTTGGATCTTCGGAGGCTTTACTTGAGTTCTTGAAGACCCCAACTATAAGCATCCTAGTTAGTGCAATTGGTATTGGGCTTGTGCATAAAAAAGATGTCATGCGTGTGAGTGTAATGCTTGAGAAAAAGAAGAAAGAGTATGCTGCAATTTTGGCATTTGATGTCAAAATTACTCCTTAAGCTCAGGAGCTTGCAGATGAAGTTGGTGTCAAGATATTTGCAGCAGACATTATTTATCATCTATTTAACTAGTTTAAAGCATATATGAACAATCTTAAGGAAGAAAGGAAAAAGGAGGCTGCAGAAGATGTTGTTTTCCCCTGTGTACTAAGCATTTTGCCAAATTGTATTTTTAACAAGGATCCTATAATTGTTGGTGTTGATATTCTTGAAGGCATTACAAGGGTCAGTATCTAAACCTAGTCTTTTTGGTGTTATGACTTATGCATGTAAAAGATTGTTGTATCATTTTTGGTTTGTATAAAGCCATATGTGGTGATTGCATCTACAGATTGGCACACCATTATGTGTTCCCACAAAAGATTTCATAGATATTGGCAAAATAACCTCAATTGAGATTAATCATAAATCTGTTGAAATGGCTAAGAAGGGTGAAAAAGTGGCCATGAAGGCATTTTGAGAAGCTGTCTTTGTTGTTAATAGTTTTATATGATTTTGGATGCTATTTTTTGAAATGTTTTTGTTAATGAATTATCATACAAACTTTACAGATTGTTGGGAGCAACATTGATGAAGCATTGAAAATGTTTGGTAGGCATTTTGAAATGGAGGATGAACTTGTGAGTCATCTCACCAGAAGATCCATAGATATATTGAAAGAAAACTAAAGGGTAAGGCTATTTGATATCCACATTACGTAATTTTACAGTGTATTTACTATTATGCATTTTATACTAATTGAACATTTGTGCTTTTCATTTTGACTAATAAAACAACTTTTTAATGTCTAAAATGGAATATTCTTCCTATTTCTTCAGGATGATTTGTCCAATGATGATTGGAAACTTGTGGTGAAATTGAAAAAGTTGTTAAAAATTCCTTGAGCTACTACTAATGATGCATTGTGCAATGGAACTTTGGATTGGAGCAAAACCTTCTGATGAAAATGGAAAAATGCACCCTGCAGCATTACAAACACCACAATCAGGATAACAAATGGTGAACTTTGTTGATACTAGAATAGTGGCTTCTACATCATAAGCTTCTTCTATATGTTTTGCTATGTGGTGTACGTGTTGCATCTCTGGCTACAATAAGATAGTAGTGAACTTTAGATCCTATCTATACAGGAGGTCATTTGAATGTCTGTTGTTTAGCTCATTTTCTAAAATTTAATAGTCTAAACAGGAAAGTACAGTATTGCCATGTGAGAAAGAGAAGAGATTAATTCCAAGAGTAGAGATTTTGTGTAATGATCTATTTTATGATTTCTTGAGGTAATGAAGAAAATATCATGAAAATGTTGTTTTAAATAAATTCATATTTTACTGCAATTGTACGAAACCAAAAACATTTCCATGTTGTTATCTTCAGCATGTTGTTGACTAGCTAGATTTCACTGTTTCAAGTGTCACTTTTGCTTCAGCTGTCTGGGACCATGGTATGGAAGGTTACATGGAATGGTGTGTTTTCTTGTTGCTGCAGGGTCACTGCTACAAGGGCCTCTAAGTAACATTCTCAGGTTGTTATTTAGATATTTTTCACAGTGGTTCAGGGTTGTTTGAATACATAGGTAATAGCTCAATGGCTTGTGTGAAGGAGAATATGGAATGCACCAAGGCTGCAGTTGAAAGGAAGCTAGGTGTGCGGAAACGCTTCCTACACTAATCTATTAAGGAGAGGGCTATGCAAATTCAACTTTAACCTAACTATTACAGTAATTTTAAACCATTAACATGAGATATTGCAACAAAACACAAGAACCAGAAAGAAGACAGAAGAAGAGAGACAGAGATTTATGGTGGGGAAAACCCTTATCGGGTGAAAAACCTCGCACTCAGAAACCTGCACAATGTATTAACAAATCTGAAAGAATGTTTACAATACACTTGCAATGCAAGCTTCAATGGTCTTCGACACTCGTGTCTAGAGTCAATCCGATAGCATAATAGTACCTGTAAACCTGTGATACAAACTCCATCTCCAAGCACCTGTTTAAATAGAACATACAAGGCAATTTTGGACCTTTCTTAGAATGGGTGTTCAATATGGCATCTTGGACCAAAACCCATGCCTAGGGACACTTGGTCAATATTGTAGAATGTGTCTAACACTTTTCCATAACTTCCATCCCAAAGAGGTCGCCACTTTCAAAAATGGGCTATGACAGATGCTCTTACGACACTTACGACCATCATAGAATCTATCATAGTGGTTACAACTTACAGCTATAAGAGAATCTATCATACACATGCTATAAATAGCATATTCTCTTACAACACATCATATTCCACCTTGGGATGCCCAAATATGCCTCATTCAAAGATGCTACATGACACATGTCATTACCTGTCTTACAACCTTCTATTCTCAACTCTTACATGTCATATATTCATCATAGCAATCTATCATAACCGTTTCGGTCAAACATTCCTTACATAACATAGAAGATGCTGACACATGGAAGAATATTCCTACCACTAAGTGGGATGCCTATCTACTCATGTGAGGACAAAATAACAAGTTGTCATAATCCATGTAGGATTGACACATCACCGTGCCACATCCCACAATATGACAAAGTGGAATTTCCAATTATTTACAACATAGGCAATGAATAATAAATACAAACATTACAAATGCAGAGAATTACCAAGGTTGAGACACCTTAATTCCCAACATTCTCCCACTTGTCGAACACCTTGTAAGAGCCAATAGAAAAATAGGATTTAACTGCTATAGGTCGAGAGACCCATAGACTCTGAACACCATCTGAACTTCTCTGTGCCCACTGGTTTCATCAATGCATCTGCAACATTCTTCAAAGTATCTACCTTCTCTAAATTTACCTTTCCATCCTCAACCATGTCCGTCACGAAGTGAAACTGAACATCAATGTGCTTGGTTCTAGCATGGAAAGTTGGATTCTTTGCAAGGTAAATTGCACTCTAACTATCACAACTGATCGTGATCTGACCGACATCAACACCAATATCTGAACACAATCTCTTAAGCCAAATGGCTTCCTTACAAGCATGAGTTGCTGCCATATACTCAGCTTCTGTCGTGGACAAAGCAACAACAGGTTGTCACTTACTCATCCAACTAATAGCACCATCGAACAGTGTAAAAACATAAGCACTAGTGGATCTCCTACTGTCAATGTCACCTACCCAATCTGAATCCACAAATCCACGAATATCAATAGAATGCAGAGGTCCTGAAACATTACCATGATAGAAAATGGAACACTCAGAAGTACCCCTCAAATATCTGAACACTCACTTAACTGCATCCCAATGAACCCGTCCAGGATTACCCATAAATCAACTAAGGACTCCCATTGCTTGGGCAATGTCTGGTCTTGTGCAGACCATAGCATACATCAAACTGCCAACAGCACTAGCATAAGGTACTTTGCTCATGTCCTCCACCTCACTAGGAGATTTTGGACAATCCTCAACAGATAAATTTGTCCCCAAACAAATGGGAACACATAATGGTCTACAATCTACCATGCTGAATTTGTCCAACACAAACTTCACATACTTGCTCTAGCTTAACCAAAGTTTTATGTTGGTTCTGTCTCTTCTGATTTCCATTCCTAGAATGTACGTGGCTGCCCCTAAATCTTCCATTTCAAACTGAGCTGACAACTAAGATTTAAAATCAGAAATCATATTTTTACCCTTCCCAATGAGCAACATATCATCAACATACAGTGCAACAATGAGAATACGATCACCATCAAATTTATAATACACACAGTGATCCGATTTCCATCTCACAAATCTAATTGACAACACAAAGGCATCAAACTTCAAATACCATCTCCTAGGGGATTGCTTCAAACCATACAAAGACTTCTTAAGTTTGCAAACCAAATTTTCTTTACCTTTTACCATGTAATGCTCTGGCTGTGACATGTAGATTTCTTCCTCTAAGTCACCATGAAGGAAAGTTGTCTTCACATCCATCTATTCTACCTCCAAGTCATAAGTTGCTGTGAGTGACAACAGGAATCGAATGGATGTCAGCTTTGCAACGGGAGAGAAGATCTCACCATAATCTATACCCTCCACTTGTGAATACCCCTTCGTAACCAATCTGGCCTTATACTTCTCAATACTGCCATCTGCACCAATCTTCTTCTTGAACACTCATTTGCATCCAACGGGTTTCTGTCCAGGAGGCAAAGGCACCAAGTCCCAAGTTTGATTCTTATCCAAAGAAGCCATTTCTTCCTCAATGGCCTCCTTCCAGGAACCTGCATCCTTCATATCCAAAGCCTCTGATACATTTCTAGATTCATCACTATTAGTAAGCAAAGCATAAGCACAACTAGAATCAAGCAATGTAAAACCAAACCTTTCAGGTTTCTTTCTTATCCATGTAGACCTCCTCAAGAGCTAAGGTTGAGGTTCAACGTCTTCATCTGAGCTTTCAGAGCTGCTAGAGCTCTCCTCATCATCAGGTCCAACATTGTCTTTCTGTTCAATCTTCTCAAGGGTGAGAGGAAACTGAACAACATCCTCTTTTTTTTCTTTTTTTTCTGGTTGCAAAACAGTGGAAGAAGGTGTAAGCTCTCTGAAGATGACACTTCTTCTATAAAACACTTTTTCAGCCATGGGGTCCCAAAGCTTGTATCCTTTCAAACCAACACCGTAGCCGATGAAGATACACTTAACAGCTTTGTTCTCCAACTTTGACCACTTCTCCCTAGGCACATGTGCATATGCCTCACAACCAAAAACACGAAGATGCCTTACTGAAGGCTTTCTACCAGACCACACCTCCATGGGTGTCTTTCCAACAAGAGCTGATGTAGGAGATCTATTTACCCAATAGCAAGCAGTGGCAACAGCTTTAGCCCAAAACTTTTGTTCTAGACTAGCTCCACTAAGCATACTCCTAGCCTTCTCCATCAGTGTCATGTTCATCCTCTCTACAACTCCATTTTGCTACGGAGTGTATGGAGTTGTCTTGTGCCTTTCAATCCCAAGTTCCTTGCAATACTTATCGAATTCTGTAGAACAGAACTCACCATCGTTGTCAGTTCTCAAACATTTAATCTTTTTGCCAGTCTAATTTTCAGCAAAGGCTCTAAACTCCTTAAACTTGCTATAGACTTCAGATTTGCTTCTGAGAAAATAAATCCATGTCCTTCTACTGTAATCATCTATAAAAGATACAAAGTATATAGATTTTGATAACGAAGGAACATTAACATGACCAAACACATCAGAATGAATGAGGTCCAATACACCAGAAGACTTATGAGAACTTGAGTAAAACTGAACACGGTTTTGTTTTCCATAAATGCAATATTCGCAAAAGTCAAACTCAAGATTACAATCATCTAACCCCTCAATGAGGTTCTTATTTTTCAAGATACGCAGACCCTTCTCACCAATGTGGCCAAATCTCTTATGCCATAACATTGTCTTTTCTACAGGAAGTTTAACTTCCAATGCACGATTACAACCATCAAGACTAGAAACAACAGATTTCTTCACTGCTCATTTAGATGGTGGGGATAAAGTGACTACTGCCCTCTTTCTTGAGTTAGAAGAACTATTGCATTGTGAAATGCATGCCTCCAGCAAAAATAGAGTACCTCTTCGAGTACCCTTAGCAAGCACCATAGATCCTCTAGTCATCTTGCATCCTTCTTTCGAAAAGACAACCTGCACACCTGCATCATTCAAACTACTTACAGAAAGCAGGTTCTGTGCTAAGCTTGGGATGTGCATAACTCTAGAGATCCCCTTCACTTAACCATCAGGGAATCAGATAGAGACTCTTCCACGACCAACGATCTTTAGATGAGAGTCATCACTTAGATACACCTTTCCACCATCGAACTCCTCATACTTAGTGAACCAGTCTCGATGTGAGGTCATGTGGAATGATGCACCAGAGTTGATTAGCCACACATCATCAGATGCATGGGTTGCCAAGGCTGCGATGAAGGCATCACCGTCATCTTGTGATTTGTCAGAATCTGAATCAGGAGCTTTCTTCTTTGTCTTCTTCTCCTCCTTGCATTCCTTTTAGAAATGCCTGGTCTTTCCATAGTTCCAACAAAGAGCCTTGGACTTTCCAGGAGATTTGGATCTCCCACGGGATTTGGATCTACCCTTCTCAGCTTTCTTGTCCTTCTTCTTCCCTTTCTCCTTGGGTCTTCCACGAACTGCAAGGGCTTCTTTAGCTGCCTCAGAAGACTTTTTCCGCAGCTCTTCAGATAACAGTGAAGAAACCACCTCTACCATTTTGAATGTGGATGTGGTGCTTCCGATTGCCATGAAAAGATGATCCCACGAGTCCGGCAGAGAACAAAGCAGGGTCATACGCCGATCCTCCTCCTCCATCTTTACACCAATAGATGTTAATTATGCAACCAGCATGTTAAAGGCATTCATATGCTCAACCACGGATCCTCCATCCTCCATTCGAAGAGAATACAACTTCTTTCTTAGGAAAAGTTTATTGACAAGGGATTTGGCTTGATACAAATGCCCCAACTTCTTCCAAAGGAGTTTTGCAGTGGTCTCTTCATGGACATTTAACAACACAGAATCGGCAAGACTAAGTCTTATGAGACCCTTAGCCTTCTGATCCTTGAGATCCCAATCAGCTTGTGTCATTGTAGCTGGTTTAGTTCCATTCACACTTTCCCAAAGGTCTGTCAACTAACATGTCTTCCATTTTGAGCTTCCACAGCTCAAAATTACTGTCGTTGAACTTCTCTACTTCAAACCTTCCTGATGTGCCTACCATCTCCTTGATGCAATAAGATACAAAATGCTCTACACAGACTCCCACTCAACCTAAGATTAGTTCAAAAAACCCCTACCCTACAACTAGGACCAAAGGTGATCAAGCTCTGATACCAACTGAAAGGAAGCTAGGTGTGCGGAAACGCTTCCTACACTAATCTATTGAGGAGAGGGCTATGCAAATTCAACTTTATCCTAACTATTACAACAATGTTAAACCATTAACATGAGATATTACAGCAAAACACAAGAGCCAGAAAGAAGACAGAAGAAGAGAGACAGAGATGCTACATTCAAAGATGCTACATGACACATGTCATTACCTATCTTACAACCTTCTATTCTTGACTCTTACATGTCATAGATTCATCATAGGAATCCATCATAACCGTTTCGGTCAAACATTCCTTACACAACATAGAAGATGCTGACACATGGCAGAATATTCCTACCACTAAGTGGGATGCCTATCTCCTCATGTGAGGACAAAATAACAAGTTGTCATAATCCATGTAGGATTAACACATCACCGTGCCACATCCCACAATATGACAAAGTGGAATTTCCAATTATTTACAACATAGGCAATGAATAATAAATACAAACATTACAAATGTAGAGAATTACCAAGGTTAAGACACCTTAATTCCTAATAGCAGTCAGCACCTGAACTGGTTAATAGAATGCCAAAAGAAATGATGTCTCATGGAATGCTCAGTGGCAACATGTCTTTTCGAAGTGTCAAAAGATGTGAAGGGCTTCATTGGTTCAACCTGCCTTTCCATTGTTTTTCTATTGTATCTAATGTGGCTGCTGAACTGGTTTTTCCTGAAACCAGTCCTTGTAGTTCGTTGTACATGATAGAGTTGAACTCATTTTTTCTAGTTATGACAGCCTTGTGCTGCTTTTTTATTATTTGTAATTCTTTTCCTGCATTGTTCCAATACAAAAAAATATTTATTGCCACTTTGCTTTGTCTTATTTCATTTTCTTATTGGTTGATTCTCAAATAGAAAGTGTTGGCTCAAATTTATCCATTTTTACTTGGCAGCATCATAAAATATATAGTTTTCCAAATTTATTTGCTTTTATGTTTTAATTCAAATTTAATAATATATTTTTTATGCATTATAAAATTTATGGTATTTAAAATTATTCATATCATGACTAAGTTTACTACCAATTAACGGAAACCAGTAAATAAAAATGAATACCATGACTAAATAAATGACCAGTTAACAACAATCAATGACTAAATAAATGACTAAATATACATACTACCAAATTGATGACTAAGTATACTACCAAATTGTTGACTAAATATACTACAAAATTAATGACTAAGATTTGTTTAGTCATAAATTTGGTCACGAGATAAATGACCGGCAATAAACTACCAATGGTCATGTGAATAAATATACTACCAAATTACCAAATATACTACCAAATTGATGACTAAATATACTACCAAATTTATGACTAAATATGCTACCAAATTAATGACTAAATATACTACCAAATTAATGATTAAATATACTACCAAATTAATGACTAAAATTTGTTTGGTCATAAATTTGGTCGTGAGATAAATGACTAGCAATAAACTACCAATGGTCACGTGACCAAACTACTGATCACAAGACCAATTTTTGGTAGTTTTTTTAGTCATTTATTTATGTTTTTCTACTAGTGTAAACTTGAGTGGCCAAAAGAAAAAGAAGAAAAGGTAAAGAAGGTGCACTTTGATTTAGAGCAACAAGATGCACCTCAAGAAGAACATAATGATGGATTTGGGGGTGAAGAAGAAGAAGAAGATTCGAGTAGTTTTGATGAAGATGAATCTATTGTGACAGAAGAAGTTAGTGTAGATGATCATGTAGAAGAACAAGTGGAGTCTCTTACTCCACCCTTGAGGAGATCCACAAGACAATGAAATCTAGTTGACAGGTATAGCCCATTAGATTTCTGTTGTGTATATGCTTTATTGATTACTAATGATGAGCCTAGATCCTATAGGGAAGCTATTTCTGTAGATGATAGTGACTTTTGAAAATTAGAAATGCATGAGGAGATGATGGCTTTAGACTCTTGTAACACTTGGGATCTTGTTCGTTTGCCCAAAGGAAGAAAGGCCATAGGTTGAAAGTGGATCTTCAAGAAGAAGTTTGGAGTAGATGGGTCATTGGACAAGTACAAGGCTAGACTGGTAGCCAAGGGCTACTCCCAAAGAGAGGGAATTAATTTTGGTGAGATATTCCATCATGTTGCTAAATTGACTTCTATTAGATTTCTCTTATCCATTGCTGCAACTTATGATTGGGACATTGAGCAAATGGATGTTAAGACTGCATTCTTGCATGTAGATCCTAAGGAAGAAATTTATATGCAATAGCCTATAGGTTTTGAGGTAAAAGGGAAAGAAAAATGGGTTTGCACATTAAAGAGGTCTCTCTATGGTTTGAAACAGTCCCCCAGAATATGGTATCAAAAGTTTGATTCATTTGTGTTGAAATTGGGTTTTGTTAGAAGCGAGGAGGATCATTGTGTTTACATTCATTATGTTGATGATTCTATACTGGTTATTGCTTCGTATGTTGATGACATGTTATTTTTCAGCAATACTAAGGGTATGATCAGTGAGCTTAAAGCCCAACTTTCAGGTGCATTTGACATGAAGGATCTTGGAGTTGCCAAGTATATTCTAGGAATGGAGATTAGAAGAGACAGAGGTAACAGAAAGCTTTAGTTGTCACAAAGTAAGTATGTGAATACTATTTTGCAGTGATTTAGTTTGCAGGACTGTAACCAAGTTAGAGTTCCTTTACCCATTGGTACTAAGCTTTCATTAGATATGTGTCCAAAGACTGAGGATGATTTTGAGGATATGTGTAAAGTGTCATATGCTAGTGTTGTAGGGAGTTTGATGTATGTAATGGTTTGCACTAGACCAGACATTGCCCAAGCAGTGGGAGTTTTGAGCAGATTTATGTCTAACCCTAGTAGACAACATTGGAATTATGCGAAGAGGGTGTTTAAATATCTTGCAGGTACTCCTAATCATTGTTTGGTTTATTCTGGTACTGATATTATTGATAAATCTTTGGACATACTGGGTTTTGTTGATGCAGATTGGGCAGGTGACTTGGATAGTCGAAGGTCCACTAGTGGCTATGTGTTTACTCTATTTGGAGGTGCAGTGAGTTGGATGAGTAAGAGGCAGCCCACAGTTGCTTTGTCCACCATAGAAGAAGAATATATGGCTACTACCCATTTCTCTAAGGAGGCAGTTTGGTTGAGGAGACTGTGTATAGGTATTGGATTTGATTGCAAGATCATTCAGATTGGTTGTGATAGCTAGAGTGCTATGTGTTTGGTCAAGAATCCCATGTATCATGCTCAGACTAAGTATGTTGATGTTCAATAGCACTTTGTTTGAGAGTTGGTTGTGAATGGACAGATTGAGCTGAAGAAGATAGACACTCAAGAGAATGTTGCAAATTTATTGACCAAGCCTGTGAGCACAAAGAAGTTCGTGTGGTGCAGAGAGGCCATAGGCCTTGTTTCTAGTACCTGATTATTTATTTTGTTTTCCTATGGGTTGATTTACAATGTATAATGTCAAGTGGGAGAATGTTGGGATAAGTTGCCATTAACCTTGTAAATCCCAATATTGTATTTATTCCATTTATTATTTGTTATTTGTAATTACCCATAAGGAGATGTAATAGTTTCACTGATAGTGGTAATTCTGGAGTTACCAATGGTAGTTATGGAGTGACATTTATTGTTGGAAAATGTAAAAACTCAAATTAAATGAGTGTAGGTTCCACCTTGGGAGAATCTACTATTTTTACAATGTATGCCACACGTCATAATATTTGGTGGGTGCATGTAAAGAATCTATGACAGCTGCAAGTTGTCATAAGATTCTATGACACTATGACACATATTACAGATATTAATGAGTTTTAAGTTGCTATGTTTAGCCCAAGGTTCCTATCTTGGAAAGGTACTCTTTGGTGGAATCTATGATGGTTATGACGCATCATAAGATGTTGTAAGAGGCCAAAGTTAGTCTTGGGCACCCAACCTTGCATGGCTATTTTTGGACAAATGTAAGGTGCTTGTAAGATGGCATTAAATGTTTATAGATTGGAGAATCTCATAAGAGAGAAAGTGAACACCTATGGAGGTGTGAGAGGACTTATATAAATATTTTTCCATGTATTTGTTGCTGAAATACAGATTTTAGTTACTCGGGTGCTGCCAGAACGCTATCAGATTGAAGACTAAAGGAGAGATTGGTGGTGTTGTATTGTAAATCATTTTTAGATTAATACAAACATTAGGCCTCTTTCCTATGTAGATTTTTTTACCTAAAATGGTTTTCTACATGTTAAACATTATGTCATGTGTTCAGTTTTTTGATTTTGCATTTTTGTGAAGCATAGTTTCATTTCTTGTTACAATCTCCATGAATTATACACTTAAAAGATTGCAGAAATTTATTTGAATCAAATTTCCATTGAAGTAGTGTTGCTTTCATTTCTAACACAACTGACACATGGAAAACCCTATACAAGCCTACTCTCCTCAAGACAACAAGCTCATCAGGAGTCAAGGTGGTGTACATGTCTGAAATCCATAACTGCTCATGGTTGGCATTCCGATGGATCCTCATATCCTACCAATCAGAGAAGAACTTTAGATTAGATCTCATTAACTCATAAAACCCCTAAAAATTATGAAACTTATAGAAAATCTTACAAAAAATCATATAAACCATCAAAATTGCAATAAACATATGAATACAGTGGTCAAATTAACATCAAGAAACATCAAATTTTAATCATAATTAATCTGTTAGGGTCATCCCTTTTATCAGTTTGGATCTCCCCCGAGTGACCCAGATGTTCAGCAAGATCTCCCCCAGGTGACCCTGTTTGATGCAGGAGCATCCCTGGTTCAAAGAAATCTTGCATCAACCAAAAACATTTGCATTCTAGTTCATTTGTTTCTTTTCATTCTTTCATTTCAGTTCAGGCAATTTAGTCAATAAATAATTTCAGTATCTTGATCAGCATTCTATCACAGCAGCACCTCAAGCATTACGGATCTATTTTCTGGCATCTAGACATGTTCATCTACATCACTCTAAGTCCCTAGAGCATTTGGATCAGTTACCAAAAAGTTATCGCTATCAGAAGATCCTTTATTTTCTAAGTGCAGAGCTTTTTGACAGTCATGAACAATCAGCTGAAGGAGAAGATTTGTGAGCATTGGCCAACTTGCGGATCCTAATGATACATTCTACAATGTTCCTTGGTTCATGGCCAACCTTTCCTGGAGGTCCGCACATCATTTCATACATTCGAGGAAGATTTCAAGCCAATAGGTCTGAGCTATCCAAGAACACACATTACACCTCTTCATCGGGATTCTTAACTTCTTGTGGCCAATGCGGAGGAATCTAATGTTTTAGATATGATATATAATGATGTAATAGATCCTTAGGAAAGTAGTTAACAAGTTCTTATGATTTAGAAAATTGATAGTTTGAATTCTTGTGAAGGAGATTTAAAGTTTTATCCTGCGCATGTATGTAATCAGGCCTATGAGCCCTAATTGTAAGCCCGCATATTGCCAGAGGATCTCTATTTTGAATTCTATAATATACCGAATGATTGAATCTGCATTTGTTCCATTTCCTTGATTTTTTTTTGTTGTATTTACTCTTGCTACATGGTTCGGACAGTTCATTCTGTGAACCCTCCTACCGTGACTACACCAAGTGGTATCAAAGCAAAAGTTTGATTCTTTGGAGCAAATTGGCGAAGGGGATTTTGTAAGATCTTGTTGTGAGTATATCATTGATCCGAGGCAAGTTACTTGTGCACAACCGATCGCCGATTGAGAGGCAGTTATTGCTTGTATCCTGATCGCCAAATTTAAGGTAGTTTGCACTTGATCCTAGGACTATGTCATCGCGAAGAGTTCCCCCTGTTGGTACAATGGCTAATAGAATGGACGAGATGATAGAATTGATGAGAACAATGTAAATTCATTTGGATGTTGTTGAGGAATATAGGCGAAGAGGATTGACACCTAGCCCTAATGTTGAAAGCGATGATGAAGAATAATTTTAAATTGCAAATCAAATAGAAGAAACCCTAGGAGGTGATGAAGAAGAAGAATCAGATCAAGTCAAGATGTTGTGACCTATCTTGAAGATTGGAAATAAACCTAGAATTGATGTGTTGAATTATACTGGTAATCTGAACCCTGAAGAATTGATTGACTGGATAAATGATATTGAAGAATACTTTGAATATGAAGAAGTTGAAGATTTGGAAAGGTGAAATTTTCAAAGACAAAATTGAAAGGGCATGTTGCTATATGGTGGAAAGAGGTTCAGTTGGAAAGAAATAGGAAAGGAAAAGAAAATATTACAAAATGGGATAGGATGGTGACAAAACTGAAGAATCAATTTATACCTGCTGACTATGAGTTGGAACTGTTAAAAAGATTGCAAAACCTAAGACAAAAGGAGAAATCAGTGAAGGAATATACTAAATAATTTCACAAGATAATCATAAGAACAGGACATAGTGAAGCAAGCAAGGAGAAAGTGGCTAGATACATCAATGGACTAAGATTGAACATTTAAGAAGAACTAAGCCTAGTAAGGATGACATCTTTAGAAGAAGCATATCAATTTGCCTTGAAAGTTGAAGAAAAGTTGAATAAGAGACATGATCAAAGGTAGAGAGGAAGGGGAGGTAAGTTTCAGAGAGGTAGGACTTATTCTGGAGGAGACAGATCACATCCAGAGAAAAATAAGTTTGATAGACCATTTAAGAAAGATGACAGAGATACTAATGCATACCGGAGGAATGACATAAATTTTCATCCCAGAGGAAACTATAATTCATACCAGAATGAAGGGTACAGAAGAGAAGGAAGAGGATTGGATAAGAGAACATTTAGAGGTCCTTATTTCAAGTGTGGAGGTGAACGACATAGAGCATTTGAATGTAATCAGGGTAGTACAAACAAGAGGATAGAGAACAGTGGAAGAGAAGCCTATGTTGAAGAAGAACCTGTTGGATCACTTGATTCTGTTAGTAAACCTAAGAAGGGAGAATCACTTATGATGAGGAGAGCACTATTTCAAGAAGAAACAAATGAAGAACCACTGCAGAGGAAAAGTTTTTTCAAGACAAAATGCAAATCTGGAGGTAAGTGTTGTAAAGTTGTGATTGATAGTGGTAGTTTAGATAACCTAGTTTCAGAGGAGATGGTGAATAAGTTGAAGTTGGAAAGATTGAAACACCCTAAGCCATATCAAATAGCTTGGATTCAGGATGATCATAAGATACTGGTGAGTGAACAATGTTTGGTAAAATTTCATATTGGATCTTATCACGATGAAGTATTGTGTGATATTATGCCTATGGATGTATGTCATATCTTGTTGGGTAGACCTTGGCAGTATGATAGAAAAGCTATACATGATGGGAGAAAGGATACATATACTATAATAGCAAATGGAAAGAGAATTACCTTGATTCCTTTGGAGGATGATCCTAAAGATGTGGTATGTGGAAAT
Source organism: Cunninghamia lanceolata (assembly GCA_027924645.1). Lineage (NCBI taxonomy): Eukaryota > Viridiplantae > Streptophyta > Pinopsida > Cupressales > Cupressaceae > Cunninghamia > Cunninghamia lanceolata. Next base: position 13,893,420 of record BSBN01000209.1, read on the forward strand.
GTTAGAATCTATTTGATAGATGGAAGAAAATTTTTGGATGGTTTGAGACATGAAAATATGTGTTATGCCTTTATCCCTAAGAAGCCTGAAACATTGAAGAAAGAGACTGAAGAATCACAACCAGAAGAGATAAGAGAGTTGTTGACAGAGTATGAAGACATCATTTCAGATAATGTACCTAAAGGATTACCACCTATAAGGAGTATTAGTCATCGCATGGATCTTATACCGGGAGCAAGTTTGCCTAACAAAGCATCACATAGAATGACACCGATAGAGAATGAAGAATTGAACAGACAGATACAAGAGTTGTTGAGGAAAGGTTTGATCAAAGAAAGTTTGAGTCCTTGTGCAGTACCTGTAGTATTAGCACCTAAGAAAGATGGAGAATGGAGAATGTGTACTGACTCTAGAGCAATAAACAAGATCACAGTTAAGTATAGATTTCCTTTACCTAGGATGGATGATGTCATGGATTGTTTGAGTGAAGCAAGATATTTCACATAGATAGACTTGAAGAGTGGATACCATCATATTAGAATCAGAGAAGGAGATGAATGGAAGACTGCTTTTAAGACAAATGAAGGATTGTATGATTGGTTAGTGATGCCTTTTGGATTGACAAATGCACCGAGTACTTTCATGAGATTGATGAACGAAGTCTTGAATAAATTCTTGGGTAAGTTTTTGATTGTATACTTGGATGATATTTTGATTTTTAGTAAGACAAAAGAGGAACATTTGTGGCATATTAGACAAGTTTTGTAGATATTGAAAGAAGAGAAATTGCTGATAAACATCAAGAAGTGTAGTTTCATGAAGGAAGAACTAGTATATTTGGGATTTGTGATTTCTGCGGAAGGATTGAAGATGGACCCCGAGAAAGTGAGCAATTGTTGAATGGCCTACACCAGAAAGCATTGGAGAAGTTAGATCATTTCATGGATTGCCTAGTTTCTACCGAAAGTTCATCAGAAATTTCAGTTCAATTTGTAACCCTATGACAGAGATAGTGAGAGGTGACAGAAAAGATTTTAAGTGGACATCAGGAGCAAATAAAAGTTTTGAGTTGCTAAAGAAAAAGGTGACAAAGCAACCTATTTTGGCATTACCGGATTTCAATAAGGTATTTTAAGTTGATTGTGATGCAAGTGGAAATGCAATTGGAGCAGTGTTAAGTCAAGAAGGTAGACTTGTAGCACATTTCAGTGAGAAGTTGAATGATGCAAGGAGAAGATATTCAGTTTATGATCAAGAGTGCTATGCCATAATTCAAGCCTTGAAGAAGTGGAGACAATACTTGTTGCCCAAGGAGTTTGTGTTGTATACAGATCATCAAGCTTTGCAATATTTGAACAGTCAAGGTAAGTTAAATCAGAGACATATGAGATGGGTAGAGTTCATGCAGATTTATACTTTTGTGTTGAAGCATAGGAGTGGAAAATCAAACAAAGTTATTGATGCATTAAGTAGGAGAAGAAACTTGTTGATATAAATGAGAGTTGAAGTGATAGGATTTGATGAATTAAAGAACATATATGAAGGAGACAGTAATTTTGCAGAACCTTGGAAAGCATGTAAGGAACCTGTTGTAGCAAATAGGAGTAAGTGGTTGGATTATTTCATTCAAGAAGATATGTTGTTCAAAGGAAGTCAGTTATGCATACCTAGAAGTTCAATGAGAGATAATTTGATCAAGGAGAAACACAGTGGTGGATTGGCAGGACATTTTTGCATTGATAAAGATAGTGGCCTTGGTGAGTGAAAACTACTTTTGGCCTCAAATTCATAAGGATGTTCAGAGATTTGTGCAAAGTTGTAGAGCTTGTCAAGTTGCAAAAGGGAATAGTCAGAACACTAGATTGTATAAACCTTTGATAGTACCGAAGAGACCTTGGGAAGACATAAGCATGGATTTTGTAATGGGATTGCCTAAGACATAGAGAGGACATGATTTAATATTTGTAGTGGTTGACAGATTTTCAAAGATGGCTCATTTCATACCTTGCAAGAAGACAACTGATGCACTGCATGTAGCTGACCTATTTTTCAAGGAGATTGTGAGATTGCATGGATTACCTAAGAGTATAGTTTCAAACAAAGATACAAAGTTTGTTGGATACTTTTGGAAGACACTTTGAAAGAAGATGAAGATAGATTTGAAGTTCAGTTTAGCTTTTCATCCACAGACCGATGGACAGACAGAGGTAGTGAATAGGAGTTTGGGAAATTTGTTGTGATGTTTGGTTGGAGACAAGACAGGAAGTTGGGATTTGATACTTTCACAAGCTGAGTTTGCATATAATAATTTAGTAAACAGAAGTATCGGAAGAACACCTTTTGAGATTGTTACCGGAGTAAACCCTAAATGAGTTGCAGAATTGACAGATGTCAGTATGGAAGAAAAGAGAAGTGCGGAAGCAGAAGAGTTTGCAGGTCACATGAAGATAGTACATGATCAGGTTAAGAAGCATTTGGAGAATATGAACAGTAAGTATAAAGAGAAGGCTGATGAGAAGAGAAAACATAAGGAATTTGAAATTGGAGATGAAGTGATGGTATATCTGAGAAAATAAAAATTTCTAGTCGGGACATATAACAAGTTGAAGATGAAGAAGTTTGGACCTTGTAGGATACTCAAGAAATTTGATTCAGGAAATGCATATGAAGTGAAATTATCAGAGACATTGGGTATATCACCTATTCTCAACATTGCAGACCTATATCAGTATCATGAAGCAGAGTTCAGTGACAGCATGGAAGAAGACTTGCAGAAGCAGTTACCACAACAAGCACCAGAGCATATCGAAGACATTTTGGACAGCAGAGTTGGATGCAGCACTAGAGGAAGACAATACAAAGAATACCTTGTGAAGTGGAAAGGCAGACCAGAAGAAGATTCATCATGGATTTCTCAAGCTGAGGTGGACCATCTTGATTTTCCTCTAGCCCTAGTAAAGTGAGGGACTCACTTTTTCAATAACCCTAGGTGTCTGATGTAGGAGCATCCCTAGTTCAAATCAATCTTGCATCAACCAAAAACATTTGCATTCTAGTTCATTTGTTTCTTTTCATTCTTTCATTTTAGTTCAGATAATTCAGTCAATAAATAGTTCAGTATCTTGATCAACATTTTGTCGCAATAGCACCTCAAGCACTTCGGATCTATTTTTTGGCATCTAGACATGTTCATCTACATCACTCTAAATCCGCAGAGCATTTGGATCAGTTACCAGAAAGTTATCACTATCAGAAGATCCTTTGTTTTCTCAGTGCAAAGCTTTCTGAGAGTCATGAACAATCAGCTGAAGGAGAAAATTTGTGAGCATTGGCCAACTTGTAGATCCTAATGATACATTCTACAATGTTCCTTGGTTCATGGCCGACCTTCCCCGGAGGTCTGCACATCATTTCATGCATTCGAGGAGGATTTCAAGCCGATAGGTCTGACCTATCCAAGAACACACGTTACACCTCTTTATCAGGATTCTTAACCTCTTGTGGCCGACGAGGAGGAATCTAGTTCTGGATATGATATATAATGATGTAATAGATCCTTAGGAAAGTAGTTAACAAGTTCTCATGATTTAGAAGATTGATAGTTTGAATTCTTGCAAATGAGCTTCAAAGCTTTATCTTGCACATGTATGTAATCAGGCCTATGAGCCTTAATTGTAAGCACACATATTACCAACGAATCTCTATTTTGAATTCTATAATATACTGAATGACTAAATATACATTTGTTCCATTTCCTTGAGTTGTTTCCATTGTGTTTACTCTTGTTGCACGGTCTGGATAGTTCATTCTGTGAACCCTCCTACCGTCACTGCACCACTGTTGCACAGGCAGATCCCCACTGGGCAACCCTGTTACTCAGTAGGATCTCCCCCGGGTGACCTATCTGGCAAAAGAGGTGATCCTATGTGGCTATCCCTCGAACTAAAAATGCTCTAGATCTTCATTTCTTATCTAATTTCAACAAATGAAAAACTAGAACTACTCTAAATAGTGAAACAAAGAAATGCAATAGAAAGAATCATAAAAAATGGACAATTTCAAGAAATTTTTCACAAAATACAAACTAGAGTTTAGAGAAGGGTTTTTCACTATTTGGGTACCTGATTCTTAGCGGTAGAAGAAAAGGCAGCCATCTTCACGATCTCCTCAGCGATATCTGCCCAACGGCTGCTCACACAATTGATTCCATCATTGATTCACTTGAATCTCACTAATTTGCTCACTTTTTCTCTCCCTTAGTTTAGTTTTCCTTATACATTTTTAGACTAGTTTTTACTTTTATGTATCTCTCGTGCATTTGTTTTACATTCATTCATTCCTACAAGTCTCACCGACAAAGGTAAACAACTAGTCCAACTCACACGATCTATGGTATGTTTGTCATTTTAGTTTTCATTACTCGTTTTGATATATTTAGATGCTAGACTAATACTAGTTATTGTAGGTACACTTGCGGAAAAATCAACAACAGGTAAGGCCTAGTTCGGGAATAGTACCTACTCTTCATCTAGACTTTCGTCCCCGAGGGGGCAAATATGTAAGCACCAAAATCATGGACAACCTTCATGAGGACCCCTATGATGACTCACATCCTTGTCACGTACATGTAAGTGTGAAATAACATCCTCTTAGCAATAATTTTCTTGGTGGCGTGTGTTTTTCTTCCCCCTCATGTTGTTCCCCCTTTGTCGTTTTCTCTCTTCACTTTTGACACTTTTTCAACACTTGTCAATTTGCGTTTCTTATGCTTGCAACCCTATCCCTAAGCCTTATATGCATCTCATAGGTGAGTTTTCACCTTTCCCCAGTGTTTTTCATCCATTCCCACCCCTAGAAGCCTTCCAGAGGTCCTCCCTAGCCATCTACAACTTTTGGTTTTTAGTTTCACTCAACAAATCCAAATCTCCCCTATTATTTCCAAATCTCCCCCGAGAGATTCTAGTTTTGCAAGTGGAGATTTGGATGTTCACACATGACTGGCCTATTTTTGGAGGCAGATACCCTCCTTTTCACCTCCTCTATCATCTCCCACCATGACTTTCACCCAAGTGCCCTCCTCTGAGGGTCACCCATGGGTTGCCCACGGGCAACCCTGATTGGTGAAAGGGGCGACCCATGGGTGACCCTATCATGTTTTCAACTGTGAGTTTACTTGAGTTTCTAGCTCAAAATAGCTCTGTTTTCTCCCATTTTTCTTCCTGTTTGCATGGAATTTTGTGCCAAAGATAGAGCTAAGTATTTCATGCACCCACACATGCATAATTAGCTCTATTTCATCTTTAGTTAACAATTCATGCATTCTTCTTTCTTCACTTCTTCTTGAGTGATGGGCTTTTACTGGGTAGATCAGTCTAATTTTAGCCCAGACCACTCTTGAGTCTTCTAAGTTAATTCTCCAATCAAATTGAGTTAAATATCCTTCTTTTTCACCCCTCATCCCTTCTTCTAACCTATAAATACCCCCCTCCCTCAAGCACAAAGGGAGACAATTTCATTTATGCACACAGTTCTTGCAAGTTATTTCTCTCCAAATCAAGCATTCTCATGCTCATATAGGACATAGGAGCCTTTTTCTTTTATTTGTTGTCTCATCTAGCTTTCATACAAGCTCATTTCACGTCCATAAGTTGCTCACATCACAAGCCACAGTGCTCATCAAGCTCTCATTGAGCTCTTTTCAAAGCTTCAAAGCTTCTTTTGCTTCTCTTTTCTTGTTGTCGCCAAGAGGATCACCCTGCTACTACAAGTGGATTAGAGGTTGCCAATACAAGGATATCTAAGGTTAGTGGAGGCTCACGCGTCTCCAAGTTCCTTCATGTTTTTTTTTCATTTCATATTAATTAGATAATCAAAACTTTGCTCTTGGGATAAGTAAATACATGTTGCTTTTTCCTTGATAGGCTATGTAGATTCGCATTGTTAAATTAGTTTCATTTTCCAAAGTTCATAGATTAAAAGCAATTTCCTTTCTTAGATTAGATTGATCCACATATTCATAAAACAAACAAAAACATAGACTACATTGCATTAGGTAACTTCATCATAGCTTGCATACATTTTCTAATTCCTAGATTAAGAAAAAACACTTTTGATTTCCAAAAACATAAAAAAGCACAAAAAGACGTTTTTGCACCCATATAGGCTTGCATGCATATAAAACCCAAAAAGAAAAAAAAATATTAGCAACATAGAAGGTTCGCAAACCCTTGGTCCCAACACAAGGTCAACTTTAGTCAAACATTGGTCAATACCCTTGGTTTCATCACAATGTCCAACAAAGTCAATGCAAAGTCAAAACCTTAGGTCACACAAACCCTAAATCAAAACCCTAGGTCAAGTCAAGGTTAGCTTAACCACCTCTCTCTTGTCTTGGCTCACGAATGTGCCTTGGACTTAGAGGTGAGTGGGTGAGGGCAATCCTCGACGAGATAGAGGAGATCCACCCTAGACAACAACAAGATCAACTAGTCATACAACAACAAAGAGAAGAATTTAGGCAAATCTTGATACAATAAGCAATCATCTAGCAACACAAATGACAACAAAACATCAACGAGGACAATAGTCAACACACACAATCATGGAACATCAAAAATCCAAACATGGTGACTAGTGACTCTTTGGGTCATATAGTTATCTTTACAACCACGATCATAGAACACCGTATACAAACAAGCACACAACAACATAGGCCCCAGAACTCGCTGACCTCTCTCCGCAAAGTCTAGCTCTCCAACGAGCTAGACCACCCCCGTGTCTCACCTCATCTCGACTGGCTACACCCACAAGAATGAGAGTGGCGTGGAGATTCACCTTGTGGCAAGGAGAGAAGGGTCCATGTGCATGCCAAAGCCGACTCAACCGCCCCAGGCCACCGAGTCGTGATTTTGAGCATACAGTGACCTTCACTAGTAGGGGGTTGGCCTAAATAATCTCGACTTTATCAATAATAATAAAAAACTAATATGCTATTTAGGCCTCTACTAGGTAAAATGGTAAATGGCCATACATATGATCATACAACTTTATTGATTCATCCATAAAGTGTAAAACTAAAAATATGCATGGGATGCAAGTTGTTAGGATGTGTATCAATATTTAGAAGATCCTAAAAATCATGATTCAAATTAACCTCTATGAAAAGATTCTATATAACTTCAATAAGTTGTGTGTACCCAAAGAGAGAAAAGTTCAACTCATAAAAGATGCCCATACCATAAAGGTAATTGTGACAAACCTTATATATAGATGCATTTAGTTGTGAGTGTAGAAAACTTATATTTCATTTTTTGTTTGATTCATCTATATAAGAATATGTACCCTATTATGTTTTTAATAATGAAGAGAGGAATATCAAGGTTGAACTAAATCATCTATCTATGCTATGCCACTTCATTTAAAACAAGCTTATAAGTTTCACAATACAACTTTTTTGAATATGATAACAATAGTTCTAATAAAACTAGTAGATGTAAGTTCCAAAATACAACATTCAAATATAATAACAAATTATAATTCTAATAAAACTAGTAGTTGTTCTCTAGTGTCCCAAATTATTTTAAAATAAGAGTTGATGTATTATTGTGTCCAAAAGTAGAATATAAGCTATAGTAATTAAGTTTTGTTATACCCTAAAATCATATTATCATGTATGAAAAGTAAGTCTTCCTAAGTAATGGGTAATTAAAAAATAAACCATGGAAACATCTAATATAGTTATTTTAATACAATTTTTCATAAAGATCTATTACACTATAAAACAATACACATTACTCGTTAATTGTACAAACTTTATAAAATATATCTAATTTCTTGTTGAGTAGAGATAAATAGAAACATCTTTACTTTTCTATTTTTACTTAATATTTATAATTCTCATTTTTCTTTTTACTTTCCCTCCTTATAACACCTTGCTTCATATTATTTTATTTTTATACAATAAAAAATAAGAACAAAATGTATATATTTATCAATTAACCAAAATATTTTTTTAATCACTTTCCACATACCAATAACCAATTTTAATATCAAATAAGAATTAATAACAATAACATTTGGGATAAATTGATTTGATCACAACAAACTTATTGCATTTTAGTTTCATGTCAACAGCACGTTGTTGTGCCAGCTTTGCACAAAGGCAATGGGAAGATTCGACCTGTTAACCTCCCGACTACCACTCAACAACCGTAAGCGACTTTTTGTCTAACGAGCGCCCAAACTACAGAATACTGTTAAACTCTTTCCTGCATTTCCCTCTGCTCTTACTCTACAACAAACACAGAACAAGAATTAAACAGGTTAAGGAAGAATTCTCTATATCCTGTTCATTAGATAAGAAGAATTGCATCAAAAAGCATCCTAATAACCTCAATACAAACATTGGACTGCCTTTTTTTAAAAAAAAAAAAAATTCAATACAGTTTATTTGTGCTTTTGGATTAAACTGTGTGAAAATCTTTGGTATCAACATTTCTGATCACACTCCGTATATTAGAATCTTCGAGAGCTAGAGTCTTCTCTACATCCTGATGATGGATCACAGCATCAATGTTTTGGATCACACTCTGTACACTAGAATACTCAAAACTAGAGCCCTCTCTACATCCTGATGATGGATCACAGAGTCCATCATCAGGATGTAGAGAGGACTCTAGCTCTCTACATCCTGATGATGGACTCTGTGATCCATCATCAGGATGTGGAGAGGACTCTAGCTCTCTACATTCTGATGATGGATCATGGAGTGTGATTTGAAACGTTGATGTCAAAAATTCTCACACAATTTAATCCAGATACACAAATGAACAATATTATAGACTGGAAATCTGATATCTTTGAACTTCAATACATACAAGATGAAACATCCTTCAATTAGATTTAGAAAGGATTCTTCTGATCCATCTGGCAAAGCGAAAGCTAGATTTGGGAGTATGAGCAGGAGGGCCATCTACAGGTTTTCCATAGTGAAAACAAGTTTCAATAGAGCCTGTGCTCCTGCTGTAACAAAACATGGTCTGTGCAGAAGGAGAAGAAGAAGAAGAAGAAGAGCCTGCGCGCCCCTCCATAATATTATTGTGAGAGCTTGGCGGTTCAAATTTGTGAGGAATGCCCCATACAATTCCAGAGGATCCCTGCCTTCTGAATGAGATATCCGACCTGCTCAATGAAGCTTCTGCCATTCTAAAAAACTAACAGACAACCAATAAGTTATGATATTTAAGTAGAGTGATTCTAAACCCTTCCAAACTATAAACCACAAAAAACAAAGAAAAGAGAAAAGAAATGACCTAAACAGCCGGCACGTCGTTGTGCCGGCTAGATAAAAAATATGATCTTTTGAGATTTCATCTGAAACAGATAATCGACATAACCAAATTCCTGTTAAAAGGAGTCCCACCCAAATGTAGAAGAGAAGCATCATGCGCCTCTCAGACAAAACGCCGAGTTACCAATTATAAATTTAATGGTGATGTTTGGTTTCTTCAATGGATGAAATGAATTGTCACCTCCATAGAAATAACAGGGGCCCCTGACGGAGACAGAAAGATTCCTTGACATAAAATAGCATAACTTTCAACTTCTGTTTGCTGAAATTCCTTATTTGTGTTTACATATCCCTGGTGTTAAGGGTGGATTCTTTGGTAATGCCGAGGAGAAGCTTGGCATAAAGCTCTAGTGGGTTTCATACACTTCATCCTTCAAAATATGTCGCCCACTTAGTTTTCCAAAAGTAACAATCATTGTTTCCTTTTCTAGGATAAAGCCCGACAGAATGGAGAAACACCATGCGAATTATTGATTTGGTTCTATTTCAACATCACATGCCACATTCATCCAAAGATACAATGCACATTGACGAGGATTGCACTTCCAACTTCTCCACATACCTCTGTACTAGGAGGTTATTCTTAAACGTTAGCCAGTTCAATAGTCAAAGGTTAATTTTGACCAATAAAATTAGGATAAATATTTATCAGTTTTTAGTGTGGATGTATAAAATTGCTATTGACTATTTGATCATTAAATTTGATAATGTTTAAGTAGTGTGGTACCATGATATTAGAAACAATTACAAATACCACCACCACTTTGGTTCTAGCTATAACCTAGATTGTGACACACATTAAACAAGAAGCAAGCCCCTCCTTCTATCCACAATAGCCAAAACCTCATCTTTGGCTTGCAATTTTTAAGCTTCACCCATTGATGAGATCATGTGCCAGAAGAGGTTAAGATACATGATTTTTTTGGTCATTTGTTTACATTTTGGTTTATTTTTATTTTATTATTGAGCACTTCATTTTTTTTTAATTTTGTAAAATAGCAACACAAAACCCTCAATTCAAGCATAGTGAAGAACACAATTTGCTAGAAGAACATGTAAAGGAAAACCCCACAAACCCTCCATCTCCTCCCAAACTTCTAGTTTTCCCCTTTTGAAACACAAGGAAACTTGCTAGGAAATATAAGAAAATAAAGCTTAGAATGAGGAATTGATTCAAATCTTAAAAGACTGTATCCACAAATCCCCACCATGAGTCATTAGGAGTGATATTAGAATCATTGATCACTAAGGTTGACATAATGAATAGATATATTAATACATGGAAAACCCATATAGAGTCTTGTCATTAGTTTTATGTAGAAAAGTTGTCATAGGATGATGCTAAATGGAAGAAAAACATAAAGGATAAATACGTGCCTTTTTACCGATCCTAAAACTAATCATCAATTCCACTTGATTGTAATTTATTCCCTATCCATTGGTGCAATCACAAGGAGATAAAGAGAAAATGTTTGGACAATTGGTGGATGGTCTTTGATCTACCTCCTTAAAATGACCATGAGGTTCCATTGTATTTCCTTAGAAAACTACTATGAGTTTATTCTCCATAAGATTATAAATTATTTTGATGTCATATCCCTATTTGGGATATGAAACCCTAGTTCTGATTTTTCTGCTAAAACCCTAATTCTGCCCTAGATTTCAACACTTCAATCTTCTGCCTTAACCCTAACTGCTCAAAAATATGACTTGGAAACAAATATAATTATGCACAAAACTCCCACAATATCATGCTCAAGTAGTTCGCTTCATTATGAGGGTAATTAGAACATAGAATTACAAATGAACATGAAGGGAAAGATCATGAAATGCAATTATATAATCTGTTGTTACAGACTGAGCATATGCCTGAATAATATATTGAAATGATGCCAAATATTATAGCAAACAACATTCAAATGATCTTCAAATACAAGTGCCACCCTAGGGTCTAATTTGCCCTTATTCCAAGATATGGTTTGGCCATAAAATACCTCTCCCAAGGGGGCAAAGATCTGTTGTAGCAAAGCAGTCAATAAAGAAACCTCGGTAGGCAAAAATCTATAGATATCAAATTGTAAGTCTGCTCCAAATCAATTTTCCTATCTCCCAAGATGATGTGCCTGAGATGGAGGATAAATCTGCCCTTATGAATGTCTTGAAATCTACTACAAATCTGCTTGATGAAGGTTGAATGCACAAATGGATTCCCGTCATGGAACCCTCACAATGAGAAGCTAGGTTTTCATCCAACTTCCCTTAGAAGACTTGAGGTTTTCATCCCAAGCTTCGTTAAGATTGCTCTCCAAGATGTAATGAAATAATGATTTGATGATGCCTTTGGAATGCCAAATGATTGAGTATATATACACATAACACCTCACCTTCCCTCCTTGGTCGACCTAGGCTTGGGCATATGCTTTTGAATTTCAAACTTTCCATCCTAGAGGGCCAACCCATCTAGAACATCCTTGCTTAAGGAAAAGGCATCAATTAATTATTATTTTATTTTCTTCAACTATTTCCTCAAGGGCCAAAGGTAATAATTAATTAATTATTAGAAATGCCATAATCCATGTGAAGCGCTCATGTGTCCATGATCTCCATATCAAAGGTGATTCCCCCAAGGCCAAATAATTAGGAGAAAGCATCCAAAAGTGAAGGAATAACATCTTTGGTGGAGTCTAAACCTCTCCTGGTACCTCGAAGTCCACTAGAAAAGTACAACCTCCAGATGGTGACCATTCCAAAAAAGGGATATGACAATTCCTCCCTTCTTAGAATTGCTTGTCCTCAAGCAATGGCAAGTGTGTATGCTATGAGAGTTTCAAATGACATGTATCTCCATTCACTCGCATGCCCAGAGACCATACAAAACTTCCACTGGTGGTTGCATCCTTTAAGAAACATGCTCGCAACCACAAGTGTCATGACCTCTAATGCTCCCAAGGTGCCACCTCCTGAGAAACAATAGTAGGTCTAATCTGGAGTCTCAAAGAACATGTGATGAAAGATGTGGTCCTTGGAGCATAACCACAAGTCTCCAACCTCTATTGCGCTACTCTAATATACTCATTGGGAATGTGAGACAACTCATCAACATTCCAATGAGGTGGTGTGTCAAACATGCCTCCACCCAGATCCCAAACCATCCTATCACAACACCTGTCAACCATGAAGAGAAGAAGACATCCTGTAATGCTATCATCAATCCGTCTTCCAACATTAGTCAACCTCGCAATAGTGCATAGAAGTCTCAACACAGGTACCATGAAAGGTGGATCCCAACTGAAAGCCATCTCCATGTGATTGTCAACAATCCCTTTAATGACATAGAATGATAGGGTATCATTCAAATTCCATCATCCTATGGTGAAGAGGTAATGCAATACCCAAGCAAATGCTATCAATATGAAACCCATGCACCATGCAATAGCATCTACTAGCCAAATATGCAAGACAATCTCATGTGCTAAGGCAAGGATATTAGTGGCACCATGTGTATCTCCAACTTCAATGTCACATGAAAATTGTATGGCAAACCCTAACACCTCCAAAGTAGAGATGGAAACAATATCATACCTCGGTGCAAGAATCATCCATACCTTTGAAGTGTATTCTCAAAAGCAAGTGTCAAACAAAGGGCAACATCAAGTGCCACCAAAGAATGATGGAGTCGTGTCATGGTATCACTCAGCTCTGTACCTCCTCCATGAATGATCCAAGAATCATCCCTTATGACTCGCTCTTCAGGTGAATCCCACATATTAGTCGCTGATCCACTAAGTGTAGTCTCAACAACTCTACCAAGCTCCCAAGTAGCTATTGTTTGCCAAAAATCCATGCACCATGAAGTAGAATAACCATTTCCTAGCAAAGTATGGAAGGAATCCTCATGGACTACGGCTGGAGTATCAAGATCTACATGTTTTCTTCTATCTCCCAGCTAAACATATGCATTAGTAACTCCAAATGAAACATCATCATAATATCCTTATACCTTAGGTCATGGTTTAGCTGCACCTCCCTAGTATGCCTTGCAAAAGCAAAAGTCTTCATGGTATGCATCACAAATTCTTGAAAATAAGCAGCTATGTGCTTCTCCAAGGAGGCATCAACATAATGTAGATCGTCACAAGCATATTCATGAGGGACAAAGATACATCATGCTGATCAACATAGATAGCCACAACATTAGTGTACTCAATGATGTCACCACAACCCATGATGTGAGTCTTCAAGTGGCCCTCCGTAAGATGTGACACCAACTCCTTATGAAGTGAACTAAGGGCTGCCAACATGTGATCATACACGACCCACAGACTGTTGTTCCAAATCAGGAGATCAAAATTTCTATCATACCTTTGTATGGTGTCATTAATCCCCCTTAAGCCTTGCCATTATTGTTGTTGTATACTCTTCATTCAAGGCTGATCCAACACAAGCCTCTCTGTGGCATACATATACCTTAAGGCTGATCCTCATGGTTGATATGTCATAATAAGGTGAAGATGACGGACTGATATTGCAGTTCAGAAAATCAGACCATGCCTTGTGCTTTTGAGAGATGTCTTTGCTGATCCATATCTCCTCTTTCTCCATATTTGAGTGATCATCAACTAGGGCAGATCCATGTGATGGAAAATCAGATCTACCTTGAGTTCCAAACTCTATCTCATGGCTTCAAGATATGTCTCCTTGTGTGCCCTCAATTCCTCCGTCCATGTGCCCATTCTTCATAAAATTTGGATTGGCATGAGGTCTCTTGCCTGTAGCCGTCCTAGAAGACTGAACCTCCGATGTGTATGATGAGGAGTGTGCTTTCTCCCAACAAGGCTCATCCATCTCATCTTCCTTTCTTCTCAAGGCATCCAAATATATCCCACCAAGTGTGAGAAGATGATCTCTATCCGCAAGCAAGTGAAGGTAGTTAGACTTCACTACCGCCAAGGCCTTTTTGAGCTCATGTAGGTCGGCAAGGTATAGGTCTTCTTCAAAGTCTTCATGCTTTCCTAGAGCCTTCCAACACAAGCCTGCTATCATCTTATGGACATGATCAAAGAGAGTTAGAGCTGCTACAACCATACCTTTATTAACCCGTAGTTGACCCTCCAAAGGATGTGACTTCGGAGACCCAACATCTCCATGTGAAATTTCTGATTTGTTGTCATGATTATGCTACTCCCAATCAGCCCCCTTCATGGCATCATTATGTGTGGAGACCAAGTCATCATTATGCTTGGGCAAGGGGTCGCCATCAAAGCAATGGTTGGAGTCTTCTACGTCATGGTCTTTCATGATATGTGAAACATGTATGACCTCTTTATCTTCCAATGGATCATTCATCTCTTGCCTAATAACATTTCTTGGTTCACCATATAACAATATTTCTGAATTTCCCTCATGTGTGTGAACAATATCTTCTTCAAGATCTCCCAAAGTGCAATTGTCACTATGATGTAAAGGAAGTGAGACAATACCATGATCAAGTAATGGAATATCATCAAAACTCATACCTTCTTGTAGTTGATCCAACTTGACAATATTCATGGTTGTACCTTCTTCATAGTCATCAAGAAGCCTTGGGTGTTTGCCATTTTCCATGTATGATGCTTCCTCGCCCGTATCCTCATAATGCAAATCACCAACCAGTAGTCCTTCTTCTTCCACCTTGTAGTCTTCATTGATACTTATGTATTCGTCATTAGGTGATTCATCTTTGTCCTCATAGGGCTGATGTACATTGGCTTTGTCCTCTTTAGGGCTTGGGGATCGATCCTCAACATGCATGATTGGTTTATGTTCTCCTCATGATCATTGGTAGGCTGCGAATTTTCTTTCTTTTCTACCATGGCTTTCATGGAAACTTCTGATCTTTCTTTCTCTTTTCTTAATTTTCTAATGTAATCATAGAGACCCTTCTTTCCCATGTTTCCATCTTCAAGAACCTTCAAATAAAATGCAAAAGGAGTAGCTAACCTAAAACCAAGTGATAAGGCATTGTATCATTCCAGCTCCTACTTCAATTTCACTTGACTTTGTCTAATGGATTCAAGCAATGATCTTTCTTCTTTAAGGATCTTCCATGTTTCCTCCATTTCTTCCCACGACCTGGCAGGATCAGTGGCTCTGATACCATTTGTCATATCCCTGTTTGGGATATGAAACCCTAGTTCTAATTTTTTTGTTGAAACCCTAATTCTGCCCTAGATTTCTACAATTCAATCTTTTGCCTTAACCCTAACTACTCAAAAATCTGACTTGGAAACAAATATAATTATGCACAAAACTCCCACAATATCATGCTTAAGTAGTTCTCTTCATTATGAGGGTAATTAGAACATAGAATTACAAATGAACATGAAGGGAAAGATCATGAAATGCAATTATATAATCTGGTGTTACAAACTGAGCATATGCCTGAATAATATATTGAAATGATGCCAAATATTATAGCAAACAACATTCAAATGATCTTCAAATACAAGCACCACCCTAGGGTCTAATTCACCCTTATTCCAAGATATGATTTGGCCATAAAATACCTCTCACAAGGGGGTGAAGATCTGATGTAGCAGACTAGTCAATAAAGAAACCCTAGCAGGCAAAAATCTATAGATATCCAATTACAAGTCTGCTCTAAATCAATTCACCTATCTCCCAAGAGATGCACCCAAGATAGAGGATGAATCTGCCCTTATGAATGTCTTGAAATCTACTACAAATTTGTTTGATGAAGGTTGAATGCACAAATGGATTCTCATCATGGAACCCTCACAATGAGAAGCTAGGTTTTCGTCCAACTTCCCTTAGAAGAATTGAGGTTTTCGTCCCAAGCTCCATTGATATTT